>OU611956.1:10040000-20040000 GCA_914767545.1 Sesia apiformis
CTTTGTAGTACACAGTAAGGTATTTTTAGCTGTTCAATTGGAATAGAAAAAAAATTAAAAAATTATACAGAATCTTTAGAAGTCAAGTGACAGACTGAAATAAAAGGTCAATTTGACCACCATTTACAGCATTTGAATGCCACCATTTTAGGGTCGCAATCTCTGTATTTTGTTTGATCAATGATCCATATATAAAATGTCAAATATTAATATTAGAAATAAATAAATGTAGCACAGATAATTAAGCATCTTAATTTAAAAATGCAAAACACATTCAATATTCTATAAAATATACATATATTCAATATAAAATATTTACCAAATGTAATAAAATAACATATTCTTATATTATTTATTCTCCAGGTCAGACTGTTCCAGGAGCAAGTAATTTCACACCTCTATCAAATAACTTGAAGAGATATTTGGCAGGCTTTTGGTCTAATATAAACATGTGTTCTGATTCAAATTTCTTTCCTGGGTATTTTATTGTTAAATGACCTGATACATCTGCACTCAAGCCCGATGGAAGGCTCTTTACTTCCAGCACTGTATGAGCCTTGTGCACCAATAGATTTGACATAACATGTGACACATCATTATTACTTACAACATTAGTGTGAAACAATACAAATGAATTCTCATAGTTCCTTATAAGTTTCAAAATATCATTACAAAAGTTATTTACTTCTGTGAGTGTATAGTCTAAATCAAATAAATGTGTTACACCATCCAGGATAATATTAACAGCATTATATTTTTCTTTCATAGACAAAAACATTTCTTTTATTCTAGAATAGTTAGAAGTTAATGAGCAATTTTCATTAGATAATAAATAATTTACACTGGCTTGACCAAGATTATAAAACTGAAGAAGTCCAGAATCAATATATTTTTGTACATTGTAATTCATTTTAAGACCCACATTTTGATAATGTGATAAAGAATTATGTGTCATTATAATAAGCAATGCATGTTTGTTCTTTATGCAATCTCCCAATACACAGCTGGTGATGAATGAACTATCACAGCCATTGATTTCTTTTGCAACAATTACTTTGCTTGATGTCAATTCTTTGTCCAGCTGGAGGTTCATTATTATATCTGAGGACATTCTGCAATAAAAGTAAAATTTAAATTATGATATCTCTTATCCTTATACTAAATTGGTTTCAAAATTAGGTACTACATGAAGTAAAACAAAAATGACATAATAAGGGCGATAAGTGTCACGCACTTGTATTAACATTGGTTTTACAGCATTCATTCGTCACTCGCGTTCAGTTAACACTCGACTTTAATGGCAATAACACTTTCCAAACGAATAACATAGGTATTATGTTAGTGCACATTTTTTTAATTAAACACTAAAATAACCTAATAGGAAAATATAAATAAGTATCGGAAAATAAAAAGGAACGTTGGAATTTGTGGTTGAAACAGGACTTTTACAGAGAATACATAGATCACAGAAACATTTTAAAAATTATGTAAGTACTTTCCCGTTTGTTTCACGTTATTGAAGGTCGTTTGAAGTTCTCTTTTTTACAAATCATGAACTTGAAAATTAAACTTAATTGATCCAGCAAAACACTCATCATTTGTAATTGCCAAATGCCACCTGTTCACCCTCATTCTCACCTTGATTAATTTCAAATTAAATGCTTCGATCAAGATTGAAATTGAACATTACGGATTATTTGTTACGTTACGTTAGACGCGTTAAAAAACATAGATCAGACTTTATTTAGCCACGACATTTTGCAGATTATTATCATTTTTTTATTATTTTACTCTAAAGCTCCTTAGGTATAAACAAAATTAAAAATAAAATTTATATCTGTCTGTCTTATTCGCTGCTTATTATTATAATTTCATAATTTTTTGGACACTGGCATAAAACAGCAATAATTGATTTTAACACGTCACCACCACGTCAAAGTAGGATTCGCTCAATATAGTGATAGTCTAAGTATAGGTTTAATGAGGACAGAGTTAGACTCCTTGGAATCACACGAAAAATGCAGTCTCATGCTTTTATTTGACTATCACAAATATTACGCAGAAAAATACGTAGTTTATTAAACTTCAAAGTCCTCTTCTGTCCCTAGCAGCGCCGGCTCTAGCCCATGTAGCGCCCGGGTGCAATCAATACCCTGGCGCCCTCTAGTAGGCGCGCGATCAAAATGGAATACTTACAGATTTTCATCAGTGATATGAAATTCGGGTGCAAATGGTGCAATTATAAATAATGTTGGGAAGCAATAGCCCGTTTACTTCGCTTGCGGTATGGACCCGCGGGGTAGACTCGAGAGTAAAAAGTATTTTTTATGAAGGGAGGGCTTACAAGAATAAAAAAGCACAACTTTGTCGTTTATTCAAAAATATTTAATTTAAATACTAAATGTAAATCACAGCGGCGCTCGGCGCCCCAAAGACCCTGCGCCCGTGTGCGCCGCACACCCTGCACCATAGGTAAAGCCGCCCCTTGTCCCTAGTAAACCTACTATCACTTTACTGAGCGACTTTTGAGTTACTTCGACGGGATTGGACATTGACGGGCAGGATACGTTTTAGACTAAAATTGTTGCTATTTTAATTGCACCATTGCTATAAATAAAAAGGAAAAATCAACTTCACTTCTCGGGTTCCCGCCAAAAAGTCCACTGCCTATTACGATGAGTTGATGAGTAAGTTCAGAAACGTGCGAAAATAAATCTTGTGACAATTTAATTATTGTGTTATTTTTGTATGCCAAATCTTCCTCACTGACATTAAACCAGCCAACCATTAGTTGACCGACGGAACCATTTATCACGGAATAAATATGTTTTTTGGTAATCTTAGTATAGATAGCTTGGGCTTTTGGGAAGGCTTTCTACCATCGGCTTACACTATCGTATTTTTTTAGAACTATATATATATATATATTTTTGAGAAAAAATATGCCATAACCGTTGCAAAATGTAACTGTATCAAGAAAAAATATATATATTATGTATCTATAAAAACACCGTAAAGTCATAAATGGATCGACACGTAAGTACAGAATACGACATTGTCAAATTTACTGAGTCTTTTATCATTGAACATAAATTAAGGTACCTATCTGTAGTGAGATAACAATAGAGATTTAGCAATTGATAGCTGCAATTTATAAATTACTATTAAGTTAATTTTAAGTTACTAAACTTGTTTACACGAGGGGAGTTTCTCGAATAGTTTTGGTTTTGTAGAGCGTTCGTGTGCCGACAGACACGACGCTCTACAAAACGGAACTAAACGATTATAGACCATGTGTATTACTTTCGGTGGGGATGTGTACAATTCTCGCCTACAATTGTTCACATGATGATAAAAACTCAATAATAACAGCGATAGCAGTGATTATGATGATAACAGTTATTTATACCAGCTTTTGACTGATTTTCGAAAAATTCCTGTAAATAAGTCAGCATTACCCAGAACAGTTGGGTCGGTACCCTAATTTTGCAATTTAGAAACAAATTTCTTCTTTGTATGGTAGATTTAAAAAAATAAACTATCTGATGAGATCTGATTTTCGAACTGTGGAAATATTTCTTCAAGTCTTTAAAGGTGATCACCAAATAGTGAATCCTATATAAATCTTAACCAAACGCCTTCAAAACTGGTAAAAATCTAACTGATAGTAATACATACATACTATTTTATTTGAATTTAGTTAGTTGATAAAATTCTTGGCACCATTCAGTCACAATTCATTTTAATTTCATTATTGTTTTGTGATGTTCCTTGTTTTGTCTTCACTTAAAATTGAAGACCGATTAGCACAGTTTGTGGTGGCTCTACCTGCTGTGCCATAAGCCCCTTTGATTCCTGGGTGGTTCAGACCTGGATGGTGTATTTGTTGTGTGTCTCTGAACCCAAAACAGGAAATCCCACTGTAGGCCATTTAGTGTGGCATTATGAACAAAAATAAATATTTACTGAGCTAATTTTATTAGAACTTCAATGGTTAGCTCCAGATTAAATGAGTGTGTTTCTACACACTAATGAAAAACTTATGAAAATTTAGTTATCACCCTTTAAAATTATAATAAATATATGTACTAATTATGCAAACATTTAGTTTTAATTTTTACACTTCAAAAACAAATATTTCTGAGACACTGGATCTTAACCGATCACTATTATTTCCTTTGGGGATACTTCAAAGAAGCAGTTTACGAAAAAGAAAATAGATCCGAATGGGAGCTATAGCAAAAATTAATTGCTGTAACCATATTATTAAAAACAAATCAAGGAGCACTAAGAGCTCTACATAAACATTTTTTAAGACAATGTCGATTATGTATTAGAGTTGGTGGGAGATATTTTGAAGTCTGTTGTAAAAAGAAAATAATACAAAATACTTAGTCATATTTGTTTTTCAATAATAAACCTCGCCAAATCCAACATATCACATTGTACTTACACGTTTCCTCTTATTATGGACATTTAACTTAATAAAGTAATGTTTGTATTTATTTTACATAGTATTGTAGATTTTTAGAATTGGCATGAATTGTAGAAGTTTTTAAAATAATGAGCATAACATGTGCAGTACACTTTTTTTTACACAGGCTTCAGACAAACGCCACACTGAAATTGTTCTAAGTTAAGATTTTTTAATTAAATGTCATATTAAAGTCCTAAACAAACATTTACATCAGAAAGATACATTATTTTTTTACCCCTTAACATAAAATTATCTTGAAAATTTACATACTTTATTCAATATTTTCATATTTAGTCTTCTCATTTAAAAAGAGATTTTTTAGAAAAATGCCCATTACTTTTTAACTGTCAGTTTGATTTAAATTTAGTTTGTATTTTCTGATAGGTTGTGAACTGTCTCCAGAATCCATTTCATCCGCTCCTTACGGGACACCCTGTATAATGGTATTACCAGTATTCTTCTATTAATATTTGTCATAACTTTGTAATATTTGTCATATACTACCATATTTATTGTTTTATGTTTAGGGAATCCCTTTTGAGTGTCAGTATACCTATTATATTTTTCTAACTAGGTAATTATATAAGTTGTTATATATTACTATTTAATTTTTTTTTTTGAGGATACTGGAATTAGTGATTGGTGTATAATTGGCAATATTATTTTTTTCATGACTTTATTTCCATACTGACTTACTGAGTTCCATAATCCTTTGTTAATTTTGCTTCATTGAAAGCAGCCCTGGTTTCCTTTCATAGTTGTGGTAGTTCAGGATTCCACCAAGGTACCCTTTTCCCTAGATTTTATATAAACTAATAATCCATGGTGTTTATGTATATAAATTTTATATAATCCATGTTTTATATACACCATGGACAATTCTTTCAGCTTCAAACTCTAAATCATTTACATAATTCAGCTTACTTTTCGGATCACCTAGTTCTACCTTGAGATTTTTCTTGTAGTTTTCCCAATTGGTGTTCCCAGGGTTCCTCCTTTATACAATCTCTATTGGTTGGGATGTCTTGGATCTAATGCAGATATATCTGTGGTCTGAGAGTGAGATCTTATTAGACACAAACCAGTTATCAACCCTATCACAACATCTGATAATCACAACATCTGAGAATTAATAAAAGCATGTTCATTGTCTGTAGTATTGTAGAATTTGTAAGAAATTCCAGTAGTCCCCTCTCTTGTTAGTGTCTGTGCACCCCCATTTGTGTGATGGGAATTTACATTGCAGCCTCGACAAGAAAATAAGGTCCTTAGTTTCTTGAATGCTGTAAGTCACGAGTTTTAAGAACTCTGGTGAAGCTGGTTCCTTGGATGTTCCTTACCATCTGTTAAGATATTAACTGTAGTTAGATCCCTAGAACATACATCTTTCAGAGGAATTGCACATCCAGGGCATTGCACATATATTATACTTCCTGTCCCGCCTAAGCTCTGTAATATCCCCTTTATATACTCATATATAAGGTTCTTTAATTAGAGCAATGTTGTATTTATTACCTTTAATTATAACCGGGCGAGGTTAGCTGTCGCAGCCTTGCCTTATAGAGATGCTCAAAACAATCCTGTCTGCCTTCAATCAATAGCTATAGTATATAAAACTGTTTTGTTTCTTTTCAACAGCATGAGTAAAACAGAAAAGGAGGTGCGAATTTCACATTGGTACTTTGGAGGATTAGCATCAGCGGGAGCAGCGTCCATCACCCACCCACTTGATTTGCTTAAAGTGCAAGCTCAAACACAAAAGGGGAAAAATGTTTCATTGCTACCCCTTGCAGGACATGTGATCAAGAATCAAGGTGAAATATGATTTTTTTGTTTACAGCAAAATCTTAAATTTTAACAACATATTAATTGATGTGAGTGTTATAGATAAGGTTAATGGTACAGCATAAAAGAGTATGATTTTTTTAAATATTTATATCCTAAGGCTGCATTCCAAAACATGTGATTAACACTCTTTCACAATGTAAATTATGATGCGTCTCTTTTTGTGTTTAAGAAGATAAATAATAGATTGCTAAAGAGTCTTGGAATACAGTCTTGTTAAAAAATATATCTTGCAAGTACCTACATATTATCAATGTGCTCCATAAAGCACAGGTAACTTTTTATAATTGTTACAATTTATACAATAATCGCTGATAGCGAGAAAACCGCTAAAAAAACGCCTTTTGTGCATTTCATGTATTGTAACGTCTGTTACTGTCTTGTTTTGGTGTGCAATAACGAATTTTATCTATCTATCTAAATCTAGATGAAATTATAATGTAATCTATACAGAGTGTAACCGATGTCCATGATTCTGAGTCAAAATTTTGTTAATCTTATAAGTTGTGGAAATTATTAAAAATCTTTTTTTGTAAAAAGAAATATATTTCTCATTACATATTTGCTAGAATAACATTTTTACAGAAAATATGCACCATTTCATGTCAATTAAATATAGCTTTCAGTAAAAAAATCTTAGATTACTTATTTCTGACAAATAAACTAACTTTCCATCATTTAAATTCTAAAGAACGAAAAATTACAGAATACTAAAGAAAGAGACAAAATCTTACGTGTTATTATTTTTGTCAATTATAGGTATCATAGGACTCTACAATGGCATATCAGCTTCCCTTTTGCGTCAGCTCACATATTCAACTGCTCGTTTTGGATTTTACGAAACTGCAAAACAACAGCTTGCATCAAAAGATGTAAGTTAAGTAGATTGATATATAAACTATAATGATATTTGACTTTGACAGTTCTACATGTCATACCTCCTGACTGGAATAAAAAATCCGACTACATATACACACTATATATATACTATACAATACTATTTTGCTACAAAGAGTTTTTATCTATGGAACACTGGCTGGTTTTGATGTCAATTAAAACCATAAGTATCTATAACATAAAAACAAAACATTTTTAATTCATTTTTTTTACGAGCTGAATCCAATGGATAAATAATTAAATTAAAAAATGGATATCAAATTAAAAGAATGGATATTCGACGGGTACATTTCCGCGCTATGATTTTGTACGATTTTAAATTTGCAGTTTACTGACTACGCATGACGTCGACAGAGAATCGACAGGTCCCTCCGTAATAATAATAATAATTTCTTTATTGCGGACAACGTCCATAGATATTGTTAGTAAGTTCCAACTTAAACTAATGTTAGTACTGAATATTAACTTATACCTAAAACCAGCTTCATCCACTGCGTCTGGAAGGGACAGTCGACCTTGAACACAATCGTCCTCAGGATACTATTGCAGCTCCCTCACCCTGCTCATTAACGAGACTGCCTTTTTTTCTTATGATGGCTTGAAAGCCATCAGTACAATAACATAGTTAATAACAGCCTCCGCAAAGATAGTTGATGCGCTACAAAAGTGGGGGAGCCGCAGCAACATGCTGAAGGCGTTGTTATATTGAACGCGAAGAGCATATTACTCCTTACCGACAACGCCCTTCGCTCCTTTTCAATGTCAATGTCGTCCCTGGGGTCATTCACTATTATATGACCCAAGTATTTGAAGCTGGTCACTCTTTTCAGAGGCGTGCTATTTAATACGATGGGAGGAACATACTTAGGTAGCTTAGTTCCTAACTTAAATACCACGATTTTACTTTTTTCTGGGTTGTATATAAGGCCATGGACTTTAGCATACCTCTCACATCACGACCGGTAACTCTTGAAAGGCCACTAGGGCCACAAGAATTTAGCCATTCCGAAAAAAAAAACTCAGAGGCTAAGTTTTCTAAGAGCACTGATTGCTGGGCTCAGCAGCACCATGTAATCAGCATAACTAATATTGTTTATACACCTGTTATCAATATAGCAACCTACATGGGTGCTGCTGAGTTCAATGATTAACCCATTCATATACAAATTAAATAAGCTAGAAGACGAGATGCCGCCCTCCCTCACACCACATTTCATCTTATATTCATCGAAATAAGCTTCTTTATCTGGCAACATTTATCTAGTTGCTGTACCAATAATAAAATATATTACATAATTCTATAGGCATATTAATAGATTTCATCTTTCTCCAAAGGACATCATATGATACTAAGTCAAATGCTTTTTTAAGATCTAAGTAGCATCCATATACAAGCGTTTTTCTATCAGTATAGTATCTGACAGTGTGCTTAAAAGACAAAATGGCACTTTCTGAAGCCAAATTGTGCATCATGTAGCTTGGTGATCATCAAGTCTGTCATTAAAGCTCCGATTTCTCGCGCTGCTTGTTTAGTCTGTACCGAGCCGTATCATTAGCAAGTTGTTGTTACTGTCTAATTAATTCACTATAACCACGATAAAACACAAAACTGTATAATTACGCTATAATCCATTGAAATAATTCGTCAAAAGTTATGAACCGTGTCAAGGAATATATTTCGTTTCATTAAAATTTACTCACTAAAATGTGTCATTTTACTATACAATGGTTACTGCTTGGTTACTATACAAATCCATGAACTTGCGTTGTGTCTATGGTACTTACCCTAATGTAATGTCAACTGGTGTATCAGTATCTTGATTTTTTTACGTCCTACTTACCTACTTCGTAACGTGTACGTTTTACTTCAGGGCCAAGCGACGCCGTTCTATATGTCAGCACTTATAGCGGGTCTAAGTGGAATGGCCGGAGGGTTCATCGGCAGTCCAGCAGATTTGGTCAATGTCAGGATGCAGAACGATATCAAACTCCCCTCTGAGCATAGAAGAAAGTATGTATTTTGTTTCATTATTTTTACCTTTTAAAATTAGAATGTGGTATATTTTTAAATTTAAGATTAATATATCTCTTATGTTTGTTCTTACTAACCTCTAGATCTGTTTATAGGCTTTTACCCACATACCAGGATCTGATCCGTCCTGCCGATACGATATTTGAATGCATTCGATCTATGCAACTTATGTTAACCTATGGCTATGGTTAAGGAGGAAAATTTTTCTTGACGCCACCAAACTTCCTAAAAGTTTTTGCTCTATTATGCAGTTCCTCACGATGGGACCCTTTACGCCGCGAGGCCCTGGGCTATAACCCGTCAATCTTTCATCAATCTTATTTCTGAAAATGAATTATGTGTCATTTTGGCCGGTATATCGAATAAAAACCACATAAATACCAACTGTACACTTTAACATAAGCTTCAATTTTCATTGTGGCAACGAAGCCCTAAATTATCCGGGATGACGGTCCACGGGATGAGATATCTGCTTTACAAGTATCCCAAAAATGTATAGTATAAAGGTTTTATTGATACTGGCACAATGTGCCAATTGCGCTGTTGGCGTATAAGAAAAGAAAAAAAAAACAGTCGTATACTAGTAAATGTTGTTTGTTGCAGCTACAGCAACGCAGTGACCGGCATATGGAGCGTGGCCACTAAGGAGGGCGTGACGCGGCTGTGGACGGGCGGCTCCACCAACTGCCTGCGCGCCATGCTCATGACCATCGGCCAGCTCTCCTTCTACGACCTTATCAAGCGGCTACTACTCATCACACCCTACTTCAAAGACAACGTTGCTACACACGTCACCTCCAGTTTACTGGCTGTAAGTGTATTGATATACTCATTTATTTCCAAAATTTGTACATACATCATTTTTTTATGTTTGTCCATTTAAGTTTCACACACCAGGTACAAGCAAACGTGGTTATTTGTTTCATGCAGTGTAGCGTTCCAGCAAATAATGTAAATATTTAGTTAGCATTGAAATAAATGATCCCCACCTCGCATCACAGATGCGAGAGCAAATGCTCGTTATTATCTGTTGATAATAAAAGCTCTTCTTTGCACACAGATATCAAGACTTATTAATTGTATTGAAACATCCTGAGTGTAAGTATGATATATACAGTCAGCAACACGCTAATGTAGCCAAAACCTTTCGATTCTACCCTTTATTACTAACTTATTAAGGTACAGACATTGACCCGTTGCTGACTGTACAAAAGTATTTCTCTTATGATTCTGTTACACAAGTGCCTAATGTACATATTCATGTCGTTTTCCTATGAAATAAATAAATAACTGCGCCTTATTTATTTATATATTCATACACAACATTAGCTCTAATTCACTTAGGATCCATAAACCAGCACTGGTTTGTACGTGTATGGACCCTGCACATTCCCCTTATATGGTTACAGTTAGCAGACAAGGGCGTTGGCAGCCAACACCAGCCAATGGGCCGGGGGGGAGGGGGGGGGGGGGAGTGCAAGATTAGAGAGAGGATGGGAGAAATATGAATTGTGGAAATGCAAATATTTTCGAATCTCTAGAGGGGGGGCAACTGCTCCCCGCCCTGCTTTTTTTATTAGAAATTGGTATAGCAAAAATGAGATGTGACAATGTCGCCATTTATTAATAAAAAAAACAAGGACAAAAATTAACACTGATCTAAAAAAATCACTTGCTATAGTACCAAGTGTCATCTCGTTTCATTTCTTTTTGACTTGTGCTTTTCTCGATTACAAAAGCTATTGTTTTGTGTCAGGAACTTCTTCTATGTAGAGACTATACAGGCGAGAATCAGGCAACTTTAAACATACTGTGAAACTAAAACTTCATAACATATGAAAACAACGGGTTTATGGTAGCGTTTACAAATGGCCTCTATTCAAAAATTCTTCCAGTTATGTCACACAACTATAAGTTTATCATAGCACTCGTATCATATTTAACATTTATTTTTAAATCTGCCACTTTGCTTGGACTGTAGTGTTTTCGTTTTATTAAAATGGCCCATATTATAATTTTTTTGTCTGTTTAGATTTCTAACTATTTTTTTTTTAATTTATAACAGTTATTTTGAGTAATTTATAAATACTACTTTTTAATATTTTGCTATACATTTTTCCTTTATTTCTAACTAATGTTTATTTTCCAGGGTGCAATAGCCACAACACTCACCCAACCAGTGGATGTCATAAAAACTAGAGCAATGAATTCAAAAAAGGCGAAGGGTGTAATAAGTCTTATCAAGAGCACCGCCAAAGAGGGCCCGTTGGCATTCTACAAAGGTTACATACCGGCGTTCCTGAGACTTGCGCCGCACACAATACTCACATTTGTGTTCCTAGAGCAGCTTAGATTGAATTTTGGTATAAGAAAAGTAGTAACAGAAATGTAGTGGTAGGTACAATTAGGCAATTTTCTTAAATAGAGCTATTTAGGTGGTGTGTCGTTGTTACTCGTATGCCGCGCGATCAATACGCACTTAGGAAACCAGCAAGTACTGGCTCAGAACAAACGTTTTTAATTTAATTTTTATTTGCATCAATGTGCATTATTATTGCATCGGTATTAATATATCGCGTATGATATAGAATGAACCTGGTGGGGTTGCTAACCGAGCTGAGTAGGTTAAAGTGGGATTACTAGCGAGGTGACCAATGTAACCTAAGTCACATACCTACTTCCCGCAAATTTGAAAAACTCGATTTTGCAGCTGCCAACCAAACCTATCAAAATAAACAAAAAATGCTTTCAGTTAAAAACTTCTAATACGACTAGAAACAGTTAATGAAACAGTTAACAGTTATATCAAAAGTTATAACTTGACCTTGATCATCTGCGAGACGTTTTACATTTTACTTAAGGACAATATTTGTTTGTTATGACGTCTTCTATCCATTTATTGAGGGTCGGTTGGCGGTTGAAAAATCGCGATATTTTCAAAATGGCGGAAAATAGGTATACCAGGCCCATTAAAACATCGCGGTTACACTGAACCGAAATAGAAGTACAGAAGTCTTTCCAGATCCACTCGCAAAGATTAGCAATCATTCTAGAATGACAACGACGTGCCAACGTTTGTCATTCTGGACTGATGTTAGCATGTATCGCGGGCTAACTTTTGCCCGCGATTGTCACTTATCCATTTTTGTTTCCCAGAATTTTCTAGAATAAAAAATATCCTACGCCCTTCCCCGGTTTCAGGGTACCTATACCAAATTAAATTGAAATCGGTTCAGTAGTTTGATCGTGAAGATGACAGACAAACACATTTAGAGATTTATAATATTACTGTGAATATCGTTGGGCGTCTATCCACTTGCAAGCAGGTGGACGGTCGCGTCTGGCACCTTCTTTCCTTAAAAAATAGTATACCAATTATTTAAAAAAGTTATAAGTTTCCTATTGTGATGTCATTTTTGACCGCGCGGCAATTTCTTTGTGATAGATTAACGTATTGCACGCTTTATGTGATTTTTGCTTGCTGCACTGCAATTGCATTTAGATTTAGGCATATTTAAGACGCTAGGATTGTGAAAGTAAATGATAATAATATAAACGCGTAATGTACGCCAGAAATATAAGATATACTATATTTATTGCTATATATAAGGTCGGGGGAAAAAGTTTCTTCGTATTTTATATACAAATTCAAGACAATTTTTTTTAGTTTAATTACATTTAATTATAATATATATGTATGTGCCGCTTTGTTCTATAACTTGTTGCCATCTTGTAGGTAGTAACATGATCCCGTTGCTGTAGACATTTTGGGATTTATGGTCAAAAAATTGCGACATGTAGTTTTGACAGTCCTCTCTTGATGTTAACCTTACACTACCTAAAGAATTCTGAAGATACCGGAACAAGTGGAAATCTGAGGGCGCAAGGTCAGGGCTATATGGTGGGTGCATCAACACTTCCCAACCAAGCTCTCTCAATTTTTGCTGAGTGGCCAAAGATGTGTGTGGTCTGGTGTTATCATGATGAAAGACTACACCCTTTCTGTTGATCAATTCTAGGCGTTTTTTCTCAATTTCTTGCTTTAGTCTCATCAGCTGTTGACAGTAGAGATCCGAATCGATGGTTTTGCCCTGCGGTAAAAGCTCATAATGAACGATGCTCTTCCAATCCCACCACACACACAACATTACCTTATTGCGCGTTAATCCGGGTTTTGCCACAGTCTGTGGAGCTTGGCAGCACTTAGACTATGATCTTTTCCACACGTTCTTGTCGTAAGTGATCCACTTCTCATCACCAGTGATCAATCTTTTCAAAAATGGTTCGGTTTCATTGCGTTTTAATAGAGAATCGCAAACGAGTACACGGTTCATTGGGTTTCTTTCAGTGAGCTCGTGTGGTACCCAAATATCGAGCTTTTTTGTGAATTCAGACTTTTTCAAATGAGTCAAAACTGTTTTATGGTCAATGCGCCGTTCATCAGCAATGTCGTAACTACTTATATGCCGATCTTGCTGCACTTTTTCACAAATGGCATAATCTCTATCGGTAACAGGGCGACCGGAGCGGACTGCATCTTTACCATTAAGATTTATTGACTGAATACTGACACTGCATTAGGTCTATAAACGGCACAAATTTTTTTCGCGGCTTGTGTCGCATTTTCCCTTTTTTGTAATAAAACTTTAAAATGTATCGAATTTCTTCGTTAGATTCACTAATTTTCTTGGACAGAAAAACAATTAAAAATGGCGGGAAACAGTTTTTTATTTCTTTTTTATAAATGTTACCTTTTTAATGGTATCATAACCAGCCAGGTACAAACAGTTCAATCAAAGATATTGGATCTCAACTTCATACATACAAAATACGAAAAGACTTTCTCCCCGACCTATTACATTATGTATTATTAATCATTTTTATATGTTAAAAACGCGTGGTCCTGTTTATCAAATTCCGAATGAAAAGGATACTTATATTTTTGTTTCTTTTAGGATCCTCTGCTTTCTCGAAAATACTGCAATATATGACTACAATAGCGACTACAATCGATATTTTAAAAAAAAAAACAAGTTCTTTAATTAAATTGTCACTGAAACGGTCTCCCCGCCGCGCGCGTCGCCACTCCGTAGGTAAAAATCGAACTTTACATTAATAATATTGTAGAATAGGTATTTTCTTCAGCTGAATATATTTAATATATTTTACGTTGTTGGACACTCCAATTTAAAGCTCTACTTACAGCTTTACGAGGGCCGATGAAACTTCATCGTCAAAAAATATTGTGATTTATACTTTCAAAAATATTGTGATTTGTACTAAATGTCGTCCGATTGGAAAGGTTATGTAATAATGAGCACCGACGCACTAACGTCGTTAAACCCGTGCTGCCGAAAACGCCCTCGACCTATCCAATAATGGCAATGCCATGGCCGGACTTTGATAATATGAACATTTTTGTGTAACAAAATCTCAAAGATTTGACTTGATCGTTGTCACTCCAGAAATTTGGCGACAGACAACGCGATATCATAAATACATATGATATTTTATGACAACATAAATGTCACTTTTGTAATAAGAGTAATAACACTATTAATAACAGAACACGGGTTACATATATCACCTACAGGGTGCATATATATATATATATATATATATATATATATATATATATATCATTTTAACGGAGTCTCACTTCTGTCTATCGCCGAATCAGATGAACGTATCTCTAAAATTCCCCATAATAACTATTTTAACGGCACTTACTATACATAGTACGGTTAGTACGTTAGTATGGTGCAATACTAACAAAACTTATCGCACACACGCCGTTTTAACACATTATTTATGACAAATTTGCGAATTGAGACGAATTTCCAATTTTCGGATAGTTCATATGGTTTTTCAGTAACGAAATGCTTACCGTGGTGATTAGTTCTTACGCAAGAAAGCGGCGTACGCATACAAACAAATAGCAAGTGTTTCGCAAAAGCTAGTAAATTTATTAATCGATTGCTACTTATACGAACATGGGGTAGTCTTGTATGAGATACATGTAAACACACTTTGATAAAAACATTTTAAATTTGAAAAATTAAAATTAATTATAAACGCTTGAGCTGTAATAAATATTTGCATTATGAAACGACTACTGTCTACTTTAATAATAGGGAACTAGGATGTCACTAGGCAATAATCATACACAGAGAAGTCATCAATTTATTATTTATTTATTTTTTGGAACATTTACAGTCATTTGAAATATAAATCTAGATACAACGACAAACACAAATGGTATACGTAATAAATGCTGTTAATGAAATCTCCACATTTGACTATTATATAAACATTTAGACCTAATGAAATATAAAAACACTTAAATGAAATATAAAATTTTGAATATAACACACTTATATAAACAAATTAAACAATTGGTACATGTACATGTGCAACATGTGTTTTCGGCATGTCTTACTAATGCTGTGCAGGCGCAAAATAAGTTACGTAACTGGGCAACTTATTGAAAACTTAATAGTCCTCATAAAAATTGAGTTGTGTCTGTACTTCGTTTTAGTTAAAGGAGCGTGAAGCAACAAGGGCTTTTTAAGGTTATTGTTGTGTGTACGCAGTTGTATTTTGGAAAGTAATTCGGGAAAATCAATTGATCCATTGGCTATAATTTATTTTGAGTTTTATTTTATAAACTATATGTTGAGGCTTTCAGATTTAAGAAGCATATTCCAGATTGACTGCGCACGTATGCACAATACAGGACTTTCAAGAATTTAATATTGCGAAACTTACGCGAACATGACATGTAAAGACATTTAGAAACGTTTAATTCTAATTTGTTGTTACTGCAATAGGTTTTAAATTTAATAATGTCGTCTTAAATATCTTCCACATCATCAGCACTACGAATTATTTTTAAAATTTGCATGTCGTCCCCGGATAATAGTATTTTAGAATTAGGGAAGCATTTTTTTTATGTCACTAATAAATATACTGAATACTAGTGGACCCAATAAGGATCCCTGCGGAACACCTGTGTCCAAGAGGATGTAAAACTTTGGGAGTGCTACTGCTTGACAAACCATCTCGGGAGGTCGCCATGGATACCTGCAACTGAGAGTTTATCCAAAATCACTCTGTGATTCATTCGATTGAAACAGTACATCCACTTGACCACCTTGTTCCATGCCTGCGGATATAAACTCATTACCCAAAATTAAGTTACATACAGTGGAGCGTTTCTTTAAGAACCCATGCTGATTATCGTCAAAAGAAGATTTAAGTGCAGTGTAAACTTCAGCGTATACTATTTTTTCAAATACTTTTGAGAAGAGGCACAATTTAGAAATAGGCCTGTAATTTTCAATATCAGATTTGTCACCCTTTTTGTGATGTAATAAGAGCCGATTTCCAAATCGCAGCAATAATGCCTTCGGAGAGTGAACGTTTAAATAGTAGGCAGGGTGTCCCGAGGCTCACATTTTTAAATATTGGCGGTATAAGATCCCGATTAAGAAAGATCCAGAGATTTGAAATTTTTTAACCCATCGTCACGCTTAATCTCTACGGATTGAATGGAACAAAGAGTAGCAGAAGTAGACTGTGCACTTCAGTTGCGTTTAGAAAAAGTAGAATGAAAATATGTTGCGAATAAATCAGAAACTCTTTTCTCTATTTAATACTGTCTAAACACACCTCTCTTTTCTCTATTTCATACTGTCTCTTAATTCCGGCAAAAAGTTGTCTAAGCAAACATGGATGTATCAGAGTAGGTCATCAATTCATTACATGTGATGCAGACAGTTAACGAGTTAATATATAAAATCATTATTTTGAAATCTGTCAACGATAAACTTGAAAGAAGGCTATAAAAATGCAAAATATGGTGCAGTATTTTAGAGTGGTCTGTAAACACAGTTTTAGCTGGCGGTTCTGATACTTCCAGTCCAGATACGTATGTACGTGTAAACCTCCTTGCACGGTGGAAACTAACAAACAATATTTTTACAATTTATTTTTTGATGTGTTTTATTTGAATTGTTTACATTCCGTTAATGCGTAGGCATGTGAAGTTACCTGCTTTCTAAAATAATGCAACTACAAATTCTAGAAGTACAAAATTAATTTATATACAATACATATATGTAATATATACATCTAAGAGTAATTATGTTGAAATTATGAGTCAAGTACATCTTGTTTTAGTATAGTGGGTGTAACATGTCCTGAAGAGAGCAACCAGGGCCGTCTTAAGTCTATTCTGCGCCGGGGTGCGGGAGTGTATCCTAAGACAGTCAAACATCCTATTGTGTATCCTATGACAGTCAAATATCCTATTGTGTATCCTATGACAGTCAAATATCCTATTGTGTATCCTATGACAGTCAAATATCCTATTGTGTAATTGTTTACTATAGCGTTATATTTTTTCATTACCTTTAAAAGGTGAGCGCCCGGGGTGCACCGCACCCCTTGCACCCCCTGGTAAAGACGGCCCTGAGAGCAACTATGGATTCTGTGTATAATTTTGAGTTATGGCATTGAAATATTACGTATTTTTTAAAATAAAAGTTGCTTTTTATTTCGCAATTATTTAGAAAAAAATATTAAATGTAATATTTGGAATCCATTGTTTCAATCTTCGGAAATATATTTTTTCCACACCGTATATTTTTTTGGTTCCTAAATTAGAATTAACAATGGCAAGAATGAGTGAACGGCGTGACGGTTGTGACGCTTTTATTATGTAAATATCTATTATTTGATAAATATTTATGATGTGAAACATCTATATTATTGACTATTTCCATAAATTATTGTTGTTGAAATTGTAGGAATAAAAAAAAATTGTTGGTTAAAATTTTGTTTCATTCTAATCCCTGTTGTGTTGAAAAAGAAATTAAAGCATTTATAAATATTTAGACAGAATTACACATTATGTTTTCAATCCCACTGCCCGAATGAGTCACCCTCCCTGAGTATGTTGACGGAACACATCGTAGGTATTATTAGACGGCTCACTGTCCGGGATTCCATTACACGAACACGACTCTGTTATCAATATTATATCACAATCCGAGAGAAATGTTATTGTAGAACGTTAATCTTCGTGCTGAGTGAGTCCCTAGAGTTTTGGTAAAAAATTAGTAAATTCGAATTATTTATTCGTGGTATTCGGAAGTAAGGGTATATCATATATGTATGCACAGTTGTATGAGGTTATCTTTATGTAACTTGACTTCTTAGGCGTCATATGACATTTAGTATAAACATGTTTACAAATAAATCGTTTTACCATACTATATAAGTTGGTATATAAATTAAAGTATTTCTTATTACATTTCATTTATTACATTATTTAAGGGGGAGAGTGTACGCCAATCCAACAGCTGCTGGGCGCGCTCGACTGGCCGCGTTACCCCTCTCTCACAGAAGACTATCTTGAAATGTACTGCATTTCCCACTTTATCTTATTTCCCTATCGTACGTGTTTCGATAGTGAGTGAGATGTGCCAGAGCCCATTCCCATCCTATCCCTACCCATTTTACAAACCTTTTCTACAAATCCATTCCTATATTTCCAAAGGTAGGCAGCGCGTCCGAGGGCGTGCCAACGTTTGTCATTATGGACTAATGTTGGCATGTATCGCGGATGTCTATGAGCGACAGTATCCACTTACCATCAGATGGACTGTATGCTCGTCCGCCGCTCTGCTCTACGTCCATAAAAAAACAATCCTATGTTGAATAATATCTATGAATTTGTTGTTTATGTAGTGAAGGTAGTGTAATTGTGTGCTTATGTATGATTATATATATAGTATATATAAACCTCCCTGCTTTTACTTAATTTTGAGTAAACAATGACAATATAAAATAGGTATGAGTAATAAATACAATAGCCACAAGTTTTAAATCATAATTTACAAAATTATGTTCAGATCTACGGCTGATAATATGGGGATGGTGGGGGGGGGGGGTCGCTCTTGGGAACAAAAAATCGAGTTTTTGGTCCAAATAAACTTGTAATTAGCATCTTTCAACTTCAATTTAAATGAACTTTATTATATAATACAGCAATTAGTTATCTACGTATAACATTTAAACACAAACAGTTATGTATGTATTTAGCATCAAAGGAACACAGTACGGGTAGGTACATTAACAATAGGTAGGTATTGTTATATTTTAGATAGATACATAACAAAAAAATAGTGCAACAGACAACACCTAAAGCGATCCATACAACTAGAAATTGTATAATTTGTGTTCATACCTTGTATTTTGTAATATTCGAGTATGTTTATGAAAACGGAATGTCATGGAAAAATCCATTCTACAAAGCCCCTCTAAAAAAATTAGGTCAGATCAGATCTAAACTAAATTTGAAAGCGTCCAAAAATCACCCCTGTTCTATGCAGGGGGAAAATGGACAAACACAACTTTGGATTCCAAAAATGCCCTTAATTAACAGAACGACAGAGATTCCTAAGTAAATCTTTAGGGTGGATTTGTGGAATACTTGGAAAATCAGTCATAAAATCAATATTGTACTGTCTTAGGAATAACCGAAGTTGATAATCAAATGCTTGATTAAAACGTTTGCTATTTGTTTTATGACCCGGTTAGCTCAGTCTGTGCCAGCTTGCTGTGTGTAGTGTTTCGAGTTCAAATCCTGGAATCAATCCTGAAAAATGAGAGTTTATCTTTGTGTATGTCCCTTTATTCATAGTCTTTATAATACAGAGTGTAACTGAACTATTACCGAAAAATAGCCTAAAAAATTATATTAAAAAACAGGTATAATTTGTTAACTAACTTTGAATCATATTGAGCAAACGCCATGGTTTCAGTCTTCGGGAAGGGTTCGGTTAAGACTTGAATAGTAATCGTAGAAGTTACTCTTTACTTACCGATTATCTGATATTCATTTATTCAATAGTAGTGTAATGTGTAATAAATTGTATGTGTAAGTATAACTTGCAATTATACACGGTTTCTTATGAGTATAGTAAATGAAATGTGGCACAACGGTAGAACCGAAATTCTTTACATGGCAACTCTTTTTAAACATTGAAGTTGGTTTCTTTTGTATCAAATGATTTGCAAATTCATAGTTCGCCTAATACACGTTGAAATGATTGAAAATAAGCTATAAACTACCGTACCTATAATTTGACAGAAATGTAATAATAGAAGTTACTAGTTTTAGAAAATAAACCGTTAAAAAAACAAATAACGACATTAAAGACGCGTTGAAATGTTTAAAATAATAATAATTGTCTAATTTCTTTCTGCATTTATTTATAATAATAATAAATACTCTTTATTGCACACAAATAGTTATTACATGTGCACAAACAATAAATGACAGAATACAATAGGCGACCTTATCGCTGAGGCGATCTCTTCCAGGCACCCTTGGGATAAAGAAAAATAAAAGGGATATAGGTAGTGCAAAATGACCGAAATCCACAGAATGGATCATTTTCAATATATACTTACCGACAATATCGATAATAAATATAGTATAATAAATAACTTAATAATATATAAATACATACATACATATCTACATGTACACTGCACCCAATATGCACCCAAAAAGTGCGATACGAGATACGACGAACTGGCTCTAGCACGCGGACATCTCGTTCTCCGAACTCTGCCCAATATGGGCCCAAGCTAAATGTTGAAATTGATTTCCTTTATCATTTTCAACACATTGTTATGTAATAATCAGTCGGTTATATGTATTTGGTGCTATGGCAATACAATGCAACCAGCCCCACTGCAGGACATGGGCCTCCTTATGCACATTGTCTTGTGAACGAGAAACGCCGACCAAGCCGAGCTTGTGGTAGCCGCTTAGTTATCCCTTAGTCGCCTTGTACGCCAGCCACAGGAATAGACGGGGTGGGGTGGTGATTTTATATAACGGGCCAACACCGCACTGCACGATTCACAAATTTACAAATATAAAATAACCATCCACATTTGCATCATTTCACAAAGTAACATATCACGACAATGTGTTTCATAAAGTGTACATTTATTCAAATAACAAAAACAATTTGTTTGAAATAATAGTTGTTACGTGAAATAATTTACTTGACAAATGATTACTCGGTCAATTTCTGATTGTTAGTCAAAAAATCTTGTTATGCCTTTTGAAACATATATAGGACAATTACAATACAAATGAATATTTGCGATGCAAGAATTTTGAGAATAGACTAGTTTGCGAAATGAAACATTGTGGAACATGTTTTGAGTAACAATGAATTGCCAATAGTTTTTCGTTTACTAATCCCTAAACGATTGTGTACGTTGGAGACAAAGTTCTCTAATAAGATAGTTAACGCTACTTAACGCATCACATCGCTGTGGGTCACCACAGGGATGCGAGAGAAGCGGGCCTAAGAGTGCACTCGTTTTAGGTTAGATTAATATTCAAATCTAACCTAACCTAAGTAACGCACCGCATCGCTGCAGTGACATGCGGTTGGTGAATATCAAGTCGCGTGCACTAGTTTTCTACGTTGTGTGTACCTGACTTTCGACCGATGAATGTTCAGTCGGCCCTGTCGTCGGCGCGCAGGACGAGGCCGCGGCCGGCGGGCTCGAGCACTATGTGCGCGGGCGACTGCATCCACGGCTCACCGTCCACTTGCATCGCGCACGTGCACGACAGCTCCATCTGTTATACTAATACGATGAGCCCACTTCGCAGTGACCCTGCCTGGGTCCCGGGTTCGATTCCAGTTCGAACATGTATTAATATATTAAAACATTTTTTGTGATCCGGCCGATAACACCAAGAAACGTCAGAATTCCACGGAATTAAAAATTAGGGTATCTATACCCTTCTAGTACTTGTTCTCTAGAACAAATGGTTGACAGAAAGGAAAGAAAAAAATAAGTTTAAGACGAGGAATTAATTTTATTAAACAACTGTTGATGGTTCGGGTACATAATGAGATGTACCTAGTAATCGAATATCGACAAGAACAATCACTGAACGATACCCAAAAACCGGTCTAAGAAGCCGTAGAAGACAAGATAATACAAAAGCAGTGGTTGATCCTTTATGTACTAGATAAGCTAAGGACAGAAGAAAACTGTATAAGTGGATGAATTTAACTGGTTTCCGATAGTTGAAAACTAATGTAATCAGTTATATATTTTGTAAGATAATTTCAACGTTACAATAAAACCAAATTATAATTTTTTATTCTATGCAAAACAGCAATAAAGGCTATTTGATTTGATAAGAAGTATATATGTAACTGAATTAAAATACCTCGATTTTAGATGCTTGAGCGAAAAGATATGGTTCCGCCAAACCGCACTGAAGCCGCGCGATGTGGAATGACGACGAAATACCAGCCACCTGTACGTAAATTTATATACAATTGGCATTTATACACTTTATAATACGTAAAGTTATATATGAGGGAGAGTCAAATTTTATCTACACTTTCATCATAACATAACACAACATAAAGGTTGGTATACTGCCTTCTAAGCATGCATGCTTGGAGTTGGTACGACTGTAGTAGTTATGGTGCGCCATCTGACCCCGATCGCGTCAGTTGCCTTACTTCCAGCTGTTACAGTGTAAACATGTCCGCTCCGCCAGCAGTTTGCACCAAGGAGCAACAACGAGCAGTGATCCGATTTCTTTGGTCGGAAGGGGCTGAAATTCGTTGTAGACTTTTATCACAATACGGGGACAGTGCCTTGCCTTTTTTGTGGATCGATAAGTTTAAAAGTGGCCAGACGAGTGTGATGCACGAAGAGGGAGCAGGATGCGCGTCAACCTCCACCACGGATGACAAGATTCAGCAAGCTCGAGAGATGGTTCTAGCAGATAGGCGAGTTACCATCGATGAGGTAGCGTCTTCTTTGAACATCAGTCATGGTTCTGCCCACCAAATCATCCACGACGAGCTCGGCTTCCATTAAGTCTCTGCGCGATGGGTGTTGAACACAAGCTCAAACGTGTTGACATTCATTCAAACTATCAACAAGTTTTGACGTGCTGGAACACCGTTCCTACAGCCCAGATCTTGCTCCCTCCGACTTACCTCTGTTTGAGCAGTTCAAGGATGCTTTGCGAGGTCGTCGATTTTCCACAGACGTAGACGTGCAGGTGCAAAAGTGACTTCGCAACCAACCGAAAATCTTCTTGGAAGGAATGCGCAAGCTTGTAGGCCGCTGGACCAAGTGTATTGACAAGGAAGGAAACTATGTTGAAAAATGATGTTATTGAATCCCTATTTTTATGTAAATAAATTGTAGAACAAAAAATGTAGATAATTTTTGACTCGCCCTCATACAATTAGCGTTACGAATAAACTTTCCCAATTAAAAATATATTTATTACCTCAAGTTTTCCATCATTTATACTCTGCTTTCCGATATCTTCTTCGCTTCCCATACCTTGTGAAACAAACAAATTTTTAATATATAATCCAAAAAAAAATGTTATATCGAATAAGAAAATAGAAAATGTCGATTAAGAAAAAATTGTATTTGAAAGTTTGACGACTAGAACATGTAGGTACTTCAAGTACTTTTTCAATGCTATGAATCAGTTTGAATGTAATATTTAATAAAGGGCACGTGACTTAAGTGGCTGGTCTATCTTTACGCGATTTTGAAAAATTATCTATTTTGCAGCTGCTAACCAAACCTAAATAAAACGATCAAAGATAGCAAAATAAACAAAAAATGTTAGGTAAAAACTCCTACAACCTCTCGGAACGGAGTTAGTCACAGTTATACGATAACATTCATATTAATTCGGTTTTAATTTATTAATTTATTTTGATTGTTTTAGTTTATTTATTTAGATGTCTTCTATTGATTTTCTATGATTTTCCCAGTTCCGAGACGTTTTACGAGATTTTTTTTACTTAAGGACATTTTGTTTGTTTTCACGTCTTCTATCGATCTATCGGTTTGATTGGCGGGCGCAAATTCGAGATTTTTTCAAAATGGTGGAAAGTAGGTATGCCAGGCTCTCAACCCCTTTTGTATACACTGCTAAAAATAAAAAAAAAACTTAAGGATTAAAGAAAAATGTATTTAATCGGTTTTACTCTCAATGTGCGGCCGTGCGTCACCGGATCTCGCAACTGAAAACCAGCGCTAAATGCTTGCCCAGGGCATTCGATATTATGCTGAGCTGGAGCTCTCTCTGCAGGCACGGGATGACAATTATTAAAACTTGGTCATTGTTTCTATCGTATAATTATTTTGTGTCTCCGTTAATGCTTTCTCTTTCTTTGTGTGCTTTATGTACCTTATTGATTTTTTTTCATCTTTCAATGTCTCCGATACGGTTGGTTCATCTTAACAGATAACCGATTTATCAGTAGAAAACGCTCAAAGAGCTGAATCTTTAGGTATAATTAACTCATATTTGGGAAAATTCTAGGATAATCGGTTTTGTCCCTAAGGAGACAATATGTTTAATGGAAATAACATTCGAAGTTCCAGAGGACAGGAACTTTTGAAGCGCTCTAAATTCAAGCCGTGAAGCCCCGCGAATAACCGTGAACGCGAGTGTAGATTTGGAGTTTCCTGTAGAGAGGCGCGTTCTCAGGGTGCGTAGTTTACGGTGAGAAGTCCCGCTAAGACTTCACGGCGCGAGTCTAGAGTCGCCTTAAAACGAGGACGGTTGCTCACTCCACAGGTCGACGCCAGCGCCCCACGAAGGAATATTGAGCGCCACAAGCGCCTGTAGGGGCGGCAACGTTAACTCATGTTGTCCGTCGAGGCGTACGCGCAAGCGTTTCTCCAGCTCCGCGCACCCGCCGTAGTCCAGCGCGCGGCCCGCGCCCAGGAACACGTACGCGATCTGCGATAATACTGAATCCGATTCACATCTGGATACGGATGCAACTCGAATGTGGACATATGGAGATTACCAGATTAGATATTGCAGGGACTATAGAATTTGGGAAAAACTTGCTACACCTCAAATTAAAAAAAATAACATTCTTTTTTTGGGAAAAATAAGTTCAGAAAAAAGTCAAAGAACGAAAGTTGTTTTAGTTCTTTTATCTCACAAAGGAGTGTTACACTTAGTAGTGGTTGTGCTCGTACTTGTAATACATTCGGGAACGCAACTGAGCGTTCTTAAGTTCACGCAGACTACAACAATATACATGTACGAGCACGACCACTACTAAGCGTAACCAGCCTTCGTGAGATAAAAGAACTATACTTTTAATGATAGAAATTCAGTGTTAAGAAGGTACAGATATTTTCTATTTAACCAAAAGCATAATTTTAAAGTTTTTAAAATGCTCCCGAGCAGTAAGTTTATTCGTGAAGCCGGCACGAGCCCGGGCGGGTGGGGAGATGTCGCTCCCCTTACATCGCTATCTGCTCCTTACCACCCAAATATTGCCGCTGATCGTACTTCTAATTACTTGTAGTTTTGTGTTTCTTTTATATATCTTTTGGTGTATAATAAAGTAAATCTATCTAGCTACCTTTAATTAGAAATCGACAGCTTGCAATATTAAAAATCAGTTCTTGAAATAATTTTGTTATCATAAATTATCTTGAACAATGATTGGAAATTAATGGGCATTGAAGTCATAAGTCAGAGAAAGACCGCTACATAATTAAGATAGCTATAGTACTTATAATATAACTTGATACCTGTGACAGTTGTAATCGAAACCGACAATAACTTTGAACAAGCGTCTCCATAATAATTATATTTTGCAAGACCAATAATATAATTTCCGTTTTTCACAGGGAAAATTTGTCACTTACTATGGTGTAACACATTTTAATTAAAATATAATATAATTCACATTTAAAATAGACCCATCCAACTCTTAGATTACACGTTGATAGTATTTACAAAAATTTAACAGGTACGCACGTACAAGGTTATGTCAGATTGAAAAAAAGCGAGGGATGGGATGAATGGATAAATATAAATCGATCGATTTAAAATTTATGTTTAACGGTCTTAATTTGTGTATTAATTTATTTAGAACCCAACGTAACGTAATAGGAACACAATTTAAATGCGTTAAAATTAGTTTTATTTAAAATGTATAATCCAAGAAAACAATATCAACTTCGATTAATTTTATATAACGTGTAAATAGATTTTGTATTTTTTAAGGCTGTTAACACTGAGCGCCACGACCCGGCGGCGCCATCTTGTTTGAGCCAGTACGAGTACCAATGCTTTGTATACGTTACCTGTTTTCAGTTTCATTATTTTGTCCTTATTGCTGATAATTTGTTAAGTTTGTTGTATTTTGGCTACGTAATGCCAAAAAGGGCAAACAAGACTGTTTTGAATAGGGAATGTCGCGAGTTTGTGGTTTGTCCCAGCACTAGGCATGCTGACTATGTCATATGTCACAGGTATCTATATTTTAAGCACTATAAATATATATACTCGTATATAATTGTGCACCAAAACATATAGCGCTGAGAAACAGGAAAAGACAAGTAATTAGAAGTACAATTGGCGGTTCCTTCCAGGAAACCTTTGGGTGATAAGGAGAACCAAGCAAAAGATTATATGATGATCTTTCATTATATCTAAATTTTCTTAACAGTCAAGTACCCTATTGCACTATGGAGTAGAATAGTTGTGTGTTGATCACTCACGTAGTTGAGCGTGCGGTTGGCGTATCTATATAGGAACTGCGTGCGCGCGCGGTGGAAGTCGAGCGCGACTTGCGCGTCGACACCGATGCTCGCGTAGTTGTACGCGAACACGACGCGCGATGGCGCGCCGCGAATACGGCCCAGACGCGTGAGCTTTGGTTTAATTGTCACACGCCACCTACACACATCGTCGTTTTCAACTCACACATTAACGCAGCATAAACTCGTTTAAGCACATAATGAACAATTAGCGAAGTGTACATTTCGAAACTGTACAAGTCGAAAATGGTGCAATAAGTAATGGTATAGACGTAAAAAGTTTTTGAGGTGGAGAGTGCACGGATTGGATTGCAATCCAACAGCCGCTGGGCGCGCTTGACTGGCCACGTTACCCCCCTCTCACTGAAGACTACCTTGAAATGTACTCCATTTCCCACTTTATCCTATTTCCCCAATGTACGTACGTGTTTCGGTAGTGAGAGAGATATGCCAGAGCCCATTCCAACCCTATCCCTCTTCATTTTCCCAACCCTTTCTCCAAATCCATTCCTATATCATCAAAGTGCACCCGGGGGCGTGCCAACGTTGGTCATTTTGGACTAATGTTGGCATGTATCGCGGATGTCCATGGGCTACAGTATCTACTTAACATCAGTTGGACTGTATAGCTAGCTCGTCTGTCGCCTTCAAAAAAACACCATCAAACTGTTGTATTCTAAAAATACTTTATTGTTATTTTTACTTAAAAAAATATCTTTTTCAGTTAACGTTAAAGTGTCTTTAAAATGAGATAAAAATGGTTACACATTTTACGAATAATATTTTACGAAAACTGTGTGTTACTGTACAAAAATGATTGCACATTTGGCGAATTGCATAGGAATTATGCGCTTGAAACGACTAAACTGACATGCACTTACCTAGCTCGCGGACCACATTCAAATATAAAATTAACAAATAAAGCTATAAACCCAAATTAAAATCATATTATATGGGGAAACTACCTGGGGCCGCTACCACGAGCCCCGAGAAACTACACCACCTCTAAAAGAGTGCTTCAACAGGCTTCGCCAGAGTGACATTTTAAGGCCATACATATGTATATAACATACAAGATTAAATGCACGAGGCCCGTATCCAGCAGTGGACGACAAATAGGGCTGGTTATAATCATATGGGGAAACTATAAACTGTATCATGTGGATCGTTATCACTATTCTTAAATTCTTCAGATTATGGTTATATGTACTATATGTTTTTCTATAAATCTATAATCTTCTATAAATTATGTAATATAATATATCTTAGTTTTTTCGTATATACCTATCTCTGCAGAATAGCATTCTAAACAAACCCACACTAACCTATCTATCGGCTGTTCGTGTGCGCGCGTGACGGCGTGTATGATGTCGTGCGCGTCGAGCGCGGAGCAGCCGGCGCCCCAGCCCAGTACGCGGGAGAGGTCGTTGCCGGTGCCCATCGGCAAGATCGCCACCGGGGCCTGTTAATTTTTTTTATTTAACAGAAAGTAGGAAGTGAACGTGCAAGAGTCCACCTCGTGGTAACTGGATACTCTAAGCCATAGACATTCGCGATACATGCCAACATCAGTCCAGAATGACAAATGTTAGGGATGAGTTTGGAGGAAGTGTTGGGAAAATAAGGGATAGGATAGGATGGCTATATCTTAAAACTTATTATAATTAATTACAATATGAATCCCAACACGAGTCCGTATACACTTACGTGGGTGACTAGGTAAATTTTGAGATGCAAAAAAATATTTGGGTTACAAAACAAAATGCTACAACTTCTCGAAATATTCTCCATTAGTCTCTATACAGCAAATAATTCGTCTAAAGCAAGATTGGCACTGGCCTAAAGCACTGGCGATAATCTTCTTTGGCGAGATTCTCAATAGCTGCCATAAAAGCATTCCGAGCGTCATCAGAGCTGTCGAAAAGAATGCCACGGAGTCCAAGCTTTCATCGAATATAGTGTTGTAAAACACACTTCAGTGTACCATTAGGCAATAACAGTTTTTTGAGCGTCTAAAGAAATTGTCGCTAAATGGCCACCCGCAGAGAGGAATGTTGCCACCATTTTTTTGCCCACACTACGCCCTTTGACCTTCCTGGAAGGCTCTTCGTCTGGAAACACCCAAACCGTTGATTGCCGCTTAGTTAGTGGGTCATACTGATAAATCCAACTCTCATCTCCAGTAATAATAGATAATAAATATAGTTCGTCCTTCTCCATTTTCGAATTTTACAATCATTTCCCTGCACCATGTCACGTCACCATGTATTGTTTTTGTTCAGCAGTCAGTGAACGGTGCGAAGTCTCCAAAAGCTGATACTAATCTATCTTTACACTCACTTTCATTTAAACCAATTGCACTAAAATGTTCTCGATCGAATTCCATTTATGCAAAGAAAATCGCACGAAATGCAATAAAAAAGTGAATATATTTTTTTCGTTTTGACTAGATGGCTTTCGGAATTCAATTTCAAATAAATGGTGTTTTAAAAACGGTACAGATTAAATGAGTTATCTTTCTGAAATTTGAGTATCTCAAAATTTACCTAGCCACCCTATGCGTATAGGGTGGCTAGGTAAATTGAGGTACTCACGCGCGTGAGCTCGCGATTTTGAGGGATGCGGCTAGTTCATCATCGCAGTCGGAAAATGATTCGATATTATTATTTATTAGTAGAAAAATTGGACAGAATTCTTTTAGAAAGCCCTGCGTAATTATTACTTCTAAGCATTTGTTTATGTGAGTATGGTTTACGTTTAAATTCTTCAACATTTTTCTAGTTTGTCGTTCTCAGGCTGGTGTGTATTAAGGGTTTTCTTATTTTAATTTAAGTAGGTACAGGAATCATTGTTATTCAAAAATAAGGTAAACAACGTGGAAGTGACTAAACGTAACTTTAAAATATTGAATCGATATAGATGTTGAGGACCATACCGTGGGTCCTCAAGCATAATTTTTAAATTGAAGAATTGTACAACAAGAAGTACCTCGTTCGATATCGCCCGTCTCGCTCCTATGCGCACCACCTGAGCTATTGAAGTTACAAATCAGCGTTATTACACTCCAGAACACCTGAATTGAGCCACCCCGTATTTACAGTTTTGATGGCCTGAAGCTTAAAAATAATGTTTGAGCGATCAAAGTGTTTATAATACAGCACAGCACAAAAAACCCTCCCTGTCTTCGCTACACCTTCCTCCTTCCATCATTACCATGCAACATAATCTTGGATTCATCAGTGAAGAGTACCTGGCTCAATGAGCCAAATTTGTGAATTCAAATTTGGAATAATAGCACTTCAAAATGATGGTTCAAAACTGCATATTTTTTTTTTCTTTGACCTAGCATTATTTTTATGTTTCGGGGCTTTATACATAAAAATGCAGGGTGGTTCGATTCAGGTGTGCATCCTATTTAGATAGAAATTTAGCGAGTGTATTTAGAAGACATTCATAGACCTAAGTTCCTGTCGCCGCCACTCTACGGGTCCCGTGGATACGAATCAGCGCCGAACTGGCACAACGTCCTTCTCAGCTACCGCTCATTCTTTACAAAAAACGCTGACCACAGATCACAGGGGTGTGGTTGAAAGGACCGAGATAATTGGAAAACGAGGGTGTAGGGGTAGTTCAGTAAGGACTATTCGTATATTCTCAATACTGTATGGTTACATTACGCCCTTGTATATTTACGCCAAAAGACACAATATTTTGACATAGATACGCCCTTGTATATTTACGCCAAAAGACACAACACTTTGACATAGGCGACTGCAGGGTGATATTTTCCCTCTTAGTACATATTTCATATCTCGATGTCACAGAGCTCGGGCGCAATACTATCTATAAATAGATAGATTAGATAAGGGTAAGAAGGGTGCACACATAAAGAACGCAGGTTCCCTGCTTTCAAGTAGTCTGCACCAAATAATTGAAAGCAAAAACCCACTTTCTTTTCACCAAAATAGTTTCACAATTTTTCCGGCATGAATTCTGGGCATTGGCGTGTTTTTGTTATGAACGACTATTATTATTGAGGACTTTAGTTTATAAACACCGTTTTTAAATTGATATAACTTTTTATTCATGAACTGATTGAAATAAAACAAACACTAAATTTTAAGTGAAGCTTACCACAATACATTAGTGAAAACCGCACCCAAATCGGTTAAGCCGTTTCTAAGATTAGCGCGCACAAACGCACAGACAAACAGACAAAAATTCTAACAATCATTGTTTTGGGTTCTATTGCGTTAATAAAGGCCCCCAATAATAGTTTTTCTCATATATCTTCCATGTACAGACAGCGATCAGTTACATTTTTATTATATGTATAGAAGAAGATGAGGGACTCTCCGATTCAATATATCTCGTAACCCTGTGGCCATTTCTGATTGATCTATTGTGATCGCCAGCCTTCTTATAGTTCGCTGCCAATGTATATGGCTGGTCCCGTTTACCTCTTCCGGTTTAAGTAGGTGAGCGCCCATATACGTAGGTACATCTTCTATACAGCAAAGACCACATTCATGTTCCTAAATAAATAAATCCTGTTCAGAGAAAAATCTGCACGTTTGGAATACATGATACTAACGTGCACATGCGAGGCGGTGAGTAGCGATGTGAGAAGCCAGGCGACAGTGCCGTCCCCGCCGGCCGCCAGCACGCGGCACCGGCTCGGCAACCATCGCACTACATTCTCGGGCGCGGTCTTACTGATATCTATCACCTACAACATTTCTTTTTTTATTTAACATTAAGAAATACAAGCGTGATAAAGTTATGAATGTTATGATATCACTGACGGGAAAGTCATATACCATTTGACAACTGATTTTTATAATGGCGGCAAATTGAAGTAACAAGTTAAAAGTTTATCTTTTCATATTATGTAACAATTTTAAAATTGAAGTTAATAAGGAGAAAATTAGATATGTTTTACAATTTTTCTTTGACAATGCTTCTAGTGCTCGAAAAGAGATTTATGGTGTTTACGGAGAAGGTGCTTTATCTAAAACTACTGCAAAAAATGGTTCAGTCGATTCAGATCTGGTAATTTTGATGTGAATGATGTTCCTCGCTGTCGTCGTCCTATTAAAGTAAATGTTGATGTTATCATTGAAAAAATTGAAGCAGATCGACACATAAGCAGTCATGAAATTGTGGAAGAGCTCAGTTTTGTGCAGCAACAGCAGTCGACAGTTTTGGATGCCGCATGATTTAAATGACAGAAACTTGGTGAATAGAATTTCAATATAGGAGATATTGCTGAAACGAAAAGAAATCAATCCATTTCTGAAGAGATTGGTAACAGGCGATGAGAAGTGGATCACCTATGAAAACAATGTTCGAAAACGATCTTGGTCTAAGCGAGGTGAGCCATCACAAAGTCCCAAAGCCAGACCTCACTCTGAACAAAGTCATTTTATGTGTATGGTGGGACTGGAAAGACATTGTGTATTACAAGCTTTTGCTACATGGCCAAACGATTAATTCGGATGTCTACTGTTAGCAAGTAGTAAAATTGAAACAAGCACTTGAAGAAAAACGCCCAGAATGAATAGAAAAGGAGTAGTTTTCCATCACGACAATGCTCGACACATCTTTGATGACTAAACAAAAATAGTTGGACCTTCGCTAGGAAGTTTTAATACATCCTCCACAGTCCAAACATAGCACCTTCGGATTATCAGTTATTCCCCTCTTTACAAAATTATCAGTTATTTATCTAAATGGAGTAAACTTACATTCAAGAGAAGCCTGTGTAAACCATTTAGATCAGTTTTTCGTTCTGAAACTCTAAAAATTGTATAGCGATGGGAAATTGTATGGCTCTGCCAGAAAAATGGCGAAAGATAGTCAAATTAAATGGACAATTCGTTCAATAAATATTTATGTAATACAAAAAAGTCTTTAATATTTTCACTATAAAAAGGCCGCAAACTTATCCTACTACCTAATATATGTATGATATGATACTGTATAATATATTCATCAGGTATATTTATTTGTTGGTAAATTGTTTATCCTGTTTGTTGTTTAAGTAATATATTTATACCTCACATCACACCTCGTAATGTATATTCCTGTTTAACTCAATGGTTAGCTGATAGAAAAAGCATTAAACTCACCTTTTAGGCCATATTGTGGAATAGATTTTTAAATAAATACAAAGGTACATAAAGATTAATTTCTTGGTGCCATAAAACTGTAAGAGTTTATCATGGTACTACACTGCACTGCAGTTTTTAATAGTTATTAGTTTGATATGACAGCAGGACATATAGCTGCGCGAAACCATGGTTATTGGATATTATAGACTATAGAAATCAATAGTTACTGAACATACTTGTTCCATGCAAAATAGATTGGAATCAAAAACATCTCAGCAAATACAAGAGGCATTTGACACTATAGGTTGATGAGGCCACTGTACTAAGTTTTTAGTAATTTAAAATGTCCATTACTACATCCTGAACAACTTGTTTATGGAATTTGTAGAAGACACTTAGAAACACTTCAAATGTGCTAAAAAGAATTTCTGGATAATAAGGAAAAATAGTCTAATTACATAAGTCTCTACAGTGACAAGGAAAAAGCCTAGTAAAGCAACAATTCCCCACTTTTTAAAACCTAGCATGAAATACTAGCATACCCCCTGGTGTTGCAGGTGTCCATGGGCGGCGGTAACACTTACCATCACGTGGGACCGCTTGCTAGTCCGCCCACTAGTCTATAAAAAAAATATATATAAAAATTACATTTTGGGTTTTATTTAAACGAATAGCAAAAAATACTAAGTGAGCAGCAAATTTTTATCAAAAAAATTACCTATTTTGAATAACCAAAGTAAATAATTTTAAATTAATAAGAATGTCATCACCAAGTGGACAGTCTCCTATTTCATGTCACCAGAGAACCTAAACCTAACCCACCATTAAATTTGCTCCCATCGATTTGCTGCTCATTCAGTATTTTCTATTGTGCATTTAATTATTTCTTTTAAATGTGCAATAATAATAGAAATATAAACCTGTATGGGATTGAGTACACCTCTGAACAGAGAAAGGACTTCATCACTTCTATTACTGCCTGACTTGCGGTTTGCTAAAAATAATTAATATATATTCACTAGATGTATTAAAACCATTGTGTATTAATTGCATGCATCATAAGGAATCACTGAACACCTTCTAATAATATAAATATAATTATGTACATCATTTTACTAAAAAAAAATACTGGATCATTACTGTTTTAATATTTCTCATTATAGTGACTATGAAAATTGTGTTGCATTCTATTAGTTACTATTAAAAATTACTATACAATATTGAAACTTAGATTCAAGGCAAGTTATTCAAAATGAAAATGTTATTTTATCAAATATAATGTACGTAAATTAAATTTTACTATACAGGTCAATCCCACATTCAATTACTTACCAAATACAATGAGGGGTACCCAATTGTCATCTGACAATGGTTTAATATTAGTAACTGTTCCATTTTGTATTTGGACAGAGGTAGGAGGAATAATTATGTTTTTATATCTCTGAAAGTCACATGGCTGAAACATTAAATCTCTTTATAATTAACACAATGAATGAGACCAAAACATTAATATAAATTAATTTTTGAAACCAGCTTGTTAAGTATCTGCTGGACATGGGCCTCCTTGTGGTCATTGTCTTCTACATGAAGGATGTATGGCCTTAAGGGTGTAGATCGTGAAAATCACCGAAAAGAGTGTTACGATTTTTCATATTTAACCTATTTACATATGATTGATATCAATGATAATTTGTATATATTACAATCAAAGACCAATAAGTATGTTCATGCTTATATTAAACTCTTAAACCTAATAGTTGTTATATAATAAACGTCAACAAACGCACAAAATTGAGTAAAAATGCAAAAACATGACTTCGTATTTTTCAGATTTAACCCCATAAATCAACACAAATTGATAAAAAGAAACACTTTTTGAACACTGAAGAAACCAATAAGTATAGCTGTATACTTCTTTTTATACCTTTACAAACAAAGACTTCCTCTTTTAAAGCCCTAAAATCTAGATATATTTTAAGGTAAATTTTTCATACACAAATGTATGGGATAAAACGTTCGTTTCATTCGTGCAATCTCGGTGGTCTGCAGCGGCAGTTCCTTTCTGTAAGTGAACGCGACACCACGCTTGTCGGCTGCAGACAGCAGAATTACGTATTGTGAATTTGTGTTTTTTGTAAAAAACTGTAAGTATAACATTTTTATAATTAATTTATTTTCAGTTAGTAGAAAGTATCGATATAATGAATGTCTGAAAGAAAACCATGATGGAACTAGATATAAATCGTAAAAAATACAATATCTACACTAATAGGTATTATAAAGAGGAAAGATTTGGATTTTTGTATGTAACGAATAAACTCAAAAAGTACTGGACTGATTTTAATAATTCTTTTATCATTCGAAAGCTACATTATCACTGAGTAACATAGGCTATTTTTTTCGCAGGACTGATTGAATTTGAGTGGCATGCCAGGGAAAAGAAAGTTTTGTACGCATTATAAAAATATGAAAGCCAAAAGATCTCGGAATAAAATGTAAGTTCCTCCCTACTTATTTATTATCGCATTTGAACAGGGTACATTACAAAGCTAATACAATATGTCATATGATTTAGATCGCCCGATTCAGACATATACCTACAATAACATGTAAATATTGGTTTGTATTATCTATATCTATACTGATAAATAAAATTGAAGTATCTGTATGTAATATCAAAATAATAGGATTTTTAAAAAAAAAAAAGGCGATACGGAGTTCGCCGGGTCGGCTAGTATTGTCTAAATATCAAATTGTGGAAGTAGGTAGGCGACAGCGCAACTTTGTCGACATACCTATACCGCCAAACAGACGCGAGGCGCCTAGCGTCTGGCTTAGGGTTGTACAAAATAAATAAAAAGTGGATAATATTGATGAATAATATTTCCAGTATTGAAAATAAAGAAAACCTTGGGGCCGAGACTCTGAGCAACAATGCTACGCGCTGTATAGAGGTAAGTTGTTATACGTAATTCTTGTAGACTTGTTACATAAATAAACAAACTACTTAGTTAGTGATGGGCGAAGACAAAATCTCAATACCTACCTATAGATTTTTCTTGCAATATTTATTATTTTCATCGAGAGACAAACACCTTAGTACCGAAATACTTCTCAATTACTTTCTCAAAAGAAAATTTACGTTCAAATAGGTGACGTCATAAAAAAACAATACCTAATGCGTAAAGAAATTATAATTTCTATTCATCAGGAACCTAATATTGTATTAATTCTTTTGCATTTTTTTAAATTTTTAATTATTTTTTATAAAAAAAATCAAGCCATTATCTTTCTTTACAGGAACTAGTTATTGAAAACGACCAAGAGGGAAAGGTGGATGAAATGGAAGTTGGGCGTAGAGTTGTAGACGTTTCTTTTTTTTTTAAAGCTCTTCAGGCCATAGGGGACCACGGTCCAATGGATTGTAAGTTAAGTTACCTCAGTATAATAGGTGAAGTAAAAGTTGGTCTGGACTCAAAACTCATCATGAAATGTAGTATGTGTAGTATGAAATTTACTGTGTGTTTGATTGAAAAGAAAGAAGATAGAATGGAAGTGAATCATCAAATTGTATCTGGTATCATATCATCTGGTGGGAGCTACTATCAGTTAAAAACATTAACTGCCGCAGTAGCCCTACCAATCATGTCACCTTCATTATACAATGAAATTAATAATACGGTTTGCGATTGGTGGGAAAAGACAGCAGCACATTCCATGGCAGAAGCTGTCAAGGAAGAAGCGGAGTACGCAGTGTCTATAGGTAGTGTTGATAAAAATGGTACACCATTAATATCTGTTGCTGTTGACGGTTGTTGGAGCAAGAGATCTTATGGTAAGAATTTTTCCGCCTTGTCCGGCGCAGCTGCGATAATTGGCATTAAAACTAATAAAGTATTGTTTTTTGGAGTTAAAAATAAATACTGCGTAGTTTGTGCACGAGCCGCAAAGAACGACAGTCAGCCCTCGGAACACCGTTGTTTCAAGAATTATTCGGGATCATCTACCGGTATGGAATCGACCATAATAGTTGAGGGGTTTAAACGTTCCATTGTTGATCACGGTGTAATTTATAATAAATTTGTAGCAGACGGCGATTCCAGTACTTATAAAAAAATATTAGATTCGCGACCGTACGGTAATTTAACAGTAGAGAAAATTGAATGCAAAAATCATCTTTTACGAAACTACTGCAATAGCTTGGAGAAACTGTCGAAAGACACTAAGTATCCTTGCGAATTGCGGAAATTCCTAAAAGAAAGGTATTTGCGTTTAAGAACGGGTGTAAAATGCGCTATTAAATATTGGGGCGATCAAAATCAGTCACTCGAAGAAAAAATAAAAAATCTTAGTGAAGATATCCTAAATGGTCCACAACACGTATTTGGTAATCACCAATATTGCAAGGAGTATTTCTGTAGACCTGATACTCGTCGAATAGAACCTGTTGGGTTGCTTCCAGCAATTGTTGGATGCGGATTAATGGACGCGGTACACATTTTAAGTAAAAGACTGTCATATCATTCTAGAAGTTTAATTCATAATTGTACAAGTAATATAGTTGAAAGTTTTAACGCAGTGATTGCCAAATTAGTAGGGGGTAAGCGTGTAAATTATTCTTCCCGTGGTTCTTATGCGGGCCGATGCGCAGCTGCTGTTGTGTCTTTTAATACAGGATCGATTCATAGTAAAACTCATGAAGTAATATTTAAATCTAGTCCTAATCCTTTGATCGCGAAAGTGGAAAATTGTAATCGTAGAATCCGTTTAATTGCTAAACCTAAATTAAGATTGAAAAAGAGCCACAGCGCTGTATCGAAAGACGCTCACTATGGACCAAACTGCGAAAAACCTGATCTGAGTCCAGAATTATATGAGAAAGCCAAGTCATCTTTTTTAGCCGATTTAAAGTTGTCTTGTGCTGAAAGAGAGGAGCTTGAAAGGTCGACCCATTTGCAAAGAAGTAGTTCTGAGTGGATGAGTACAAGGAGAAAATTACTAACCTCATCATCGTTCGGGGAAGTTTGTAAAAAACGAGAGAGCACAAGTTGTGCTGTTCTTGTTCGTAAAATCGTTTATGGTAGTAATATCTCCAGTTTGCCTGCTGTACGGTACGGTATCGAAAACGAAGAAACCGCAATTAAACAGTTAGAAATTCAAGAGAATATTAGTATACAAGGTTGCGGTTTGTTCGTCGACGATCAATATGAATTTCTTGGTACTACACCAGATGGCATTTATGCAAACGGTTTAATTGAAATTAAGTGCCCACATTCTTTAGCTGGCATGACTCTTGATGAAGCAATGGCCAAACATACCTTTTGGGTTAAGGACAAGGCTTCCAAGGGTTATGTCATAAATAAAAATCATAACTGGTATTTCCAAATTCAGGGACAGGTACATATTACTAAAATAAACGTTTGCATGCTTGGCATCTGGTTTGGTGCTACTGTACCTATGAAAGTTTATATTATAGAAAAGGACGACAAATTTTGGGAGGAGAAAATGGAGATGAAATTAGTTAGGTTTTATTACGATTGCCTACTTCCAGAATTAGTTGATCCTCGGCAGTCACGAAGCATGCCCATTCGTGACGCGCCCAGTATCATAGAGGCTATGAAAGAGAGGAAAGAAAGAGCTTTACGTGTTACGAAAGAGAAGAACGCCTAATGATTTTGAAAGATACAGGTAACTTAACTACCCAGCCAGTCGATTCACGTAAACACGCCAGTCCAAAAGTCGTTTTAACTTAGGAACTTAGAAATCGCCTTTTGGTTTTCTGTTTTAAACGCACTTACTTATCTAGTCTTGGATTGTCATAAATCTTCCAATAGCTCAATTACTATACAATTTCTGAGTTACCTGGTGTAAAGAATCATAAAAATTGGTTCAAAAATACAGCGAATTGAGAATTCTCCTTTTTTTAAGTCGGTTAAAAGGGCTAAATTTGCAAAAAACGAAGTGACGTCACTGCGCTACGGTTTTTATTACTTACGTGAATCGGGCAGCTGGTAACGTTTTCATTCTGATAGGTTTTGTGATAGCCATTGATTTTATCATCAAATTAGCAGAAATCAGAACTTGATCCGTAATCGAATGAAAAACCATTAGAATTTTGAACTCATATTTCGTTATTGTTTAATTACATACTTTTAATTAGTATATTAATAATTTACAAACTTCTGTTAAAATTAGTAAATAAATGAATTATTTACTAATTTTTGTACAACCCTAGCACGCTTTTGAGATAGCGAGTAATGGCGACTCATATTTGTTATTGTGTAGTAAATAAATCATTTTTATACTCGTGTTTCATTTATTGACATTTTTTTTAAAACCCTAGGATTTTTTTTAGATATCGACGAGGTGATCGTAAACAAAAAGTAAGTATTTGAGTTTACGCAATAGGCACATTTCCTTGCGTAGAGATAAACACACTTCCTACTGAATTTGCAATTATTTTATTGAATGAATATTTTACGAATTAGAATAAATTTTGGTAGTGAAATTACAAATAAATAAATAGTTGGAATTTTAGGTAAGTAGAATACAAAAATGTCAGATGTCAAATGATAGAAAAACATAAAAATTGTGTCTCAACTACTCTTATTAATCTATTAAAAAGAATCAACAGCTAGTTTCCAAAAATTCAACGTTATTGTTATGCTGTAAATATTCAAGTTCAATAACAATTTCTCAACGTGGAACGTTTGTTGCAAAACATTTTGAAAATCGCGCTCTCTAGGTCATTCATCCGCCCCGTCGGATGTTACATTAAACTTTGGCGCTGCGGTCGCTCGAAATCGAGATCTCAGGCCAACAATCTACACCCTTAAACCATTGTACATAATACACTTAAAAACTATTAGAGGTGGCATTGTTCCTCAGGGCTTGTGGTATGCTACTTTGTTATTTCTTAGTTACCTTTTACGACATCCACGGGAAGATGGGATGGACAACATACCTCTGAATCATTAAAGGCACTCTCTTGACACACTTTTGTTCGTTGACACCAGGAGCAAAAGAACCTTTTGAAATCTGTGTTATCTGCACTGTCTCCACGAGATATGCCAACTGAATATAAACAAAAATTACATTATTACCACTTATTTATAACAGAAATTTCTGTCACAGTAAGTCACCCTGCATAATATAAAACTGTTGAATCAGAAACTTCTTGACAAAAACACTGCTGTATAGATTTTTTTTTTATAGATAAGAGGGCAGATGAGCAAGCGCTCCCACGTGATGGTAAGTGTTACCGCCGCCCATGGACACCTGCAACACCAGGGGGTATGTGGGCGCGCCACCGACCTTGCAAAATCTTAATCCACAGCTTTCTTGAAGAACCCCCATGTCGTAGCTTAATGGGAAGACCTCTTGAGGTAGTTTGTTCCACAGCATAGGGTTGGCGATATATAATAATTTTTGGACCAAACAGTATGCGACACCTCCTCCATATCGAGGAAAGGCAGATGGACCGCACTTCTGTGAGGGGAGGTGCGGTTGTAGAAACCCGAGGGGGGAATTATATTGAATAATTCTTCAGAGCACTCCCCATTGTACAGGCGGTAGTACACACAGAGAGATGCAACCTCTCTCCGAATGCTGAGGGGTTCTAAACCGCCCGTGAGAGTGGGATGGTGGACAATACAAACAGCACGTCATTGGATGGAGTCATATGGGGCTAATTGGTATTTCGGTGGTCGGCCCAGAGATGTGAGCAATACTCCATATGGAGCTTCACTTGATCTTCGCTCTGTTTAGCACACTGAGCTTTTTGGAGGCCATTTTGGCCTTATTTTCCAGATGACCCCTAAATTTAACTTTGCTGGAGATGTCGACACCAAGGATCCCGATACTCTTCGAGATCTTAAGAGGTATGCTCTGGAAGCGAGATGCTATGACAAAAGTTTTTTTTTCTACGGAGTTTTTCTATGACAAAAGATATATGACATTATCTGAGAAAAGGATCTTATTGTTGGTTATAGTTCTGGGTAACTGGGTATTGAGACTTAAGTAAACTTTTTAAAAAACATTATTTTATAAATCAAAGCTTTATATAGTATAATATTAGAGCTAAAAAAATGTAAAATAATGAAATTTTATTATAAGTTAGAAAATCGTAACTATAGTCAATAAGTCCACATCGACAATAAGATCCCATTACTAAGGTAATGTAACTTATTATGTATTACTAATTATATTATGTACTAACTAACATAATATGATTTATGTTACAAAAACTCTTATACATAGTAAATACCTATATAGAACATGCTAATAATCCTAGTTTGTTAATAATTATAGTACTAATAAAAACATTTTTTAGTCTTACCATTAACCCAATGATGAGAAAACGTTTTCTCACTAGGCCAGGAAATTTGCTTACATCTGAATTTCTTGTCCGCTATACGGTGGCATCTTTTGCAGGCACTCACAGCACAGCATTCACAGAATAATCCCAAGAGGGGCAACATCAACTCTCCACATACAGTGCACTAAAACATACAAAATCATACTTATTTACCATTACCACAACTTTCGTAAATCCAATAAAGTTCATACTTACGTAAATATTGTATGGTATTGATTTATTACACTGAATGCTTCTCCATGTATGTCCTCGAGTTCTATATTTAGTTTCCAAATAATTATTATCACTTAAAAGTGAATGCAATATTCGGTAAACTAAATAACTCAAAAATAAAGCGCCTATCAAGGAGTAATAGTTGAATAAAACATCATTCAAATTTAAAATAGGTTCCATATCAAAAGCGTACGTTTTGTTATAGTAATCAATATAGTCAAATGTAATTAAATCTGTCGGTTTACAATCTGAATACTATTTCGCATTAATTTATCTTAAATTATAACAAAAATGTTAACTACTTTAAGGATTTGTTTTTGAAAATAAATCGTTAAACAAACAAAAGAAAAACTGTCACTGATGACAGTAGTGTGACATTGACATAAACAATCTTTTTTTCCTTCATATTTGGCAATGGTACTATAACACATTCAACAAGGCTACAGTTTTCTTTGTTTAACCTGACCAAGAAAATAAAAAACCTCGTCAGGATGCGTTATGTTCTAAACGCTCGTGAGCGTAGGCCAAGTTTTTAACGTTTGATAGTTAGAAATCCATAGGGTTATGAAAAGCTTCAGTCTAAAATGATGAAGGTTTAAGCTTCTTAATATTCATTATCACTCGAACGCTCTGCGCTTATTTTTAGAACAATAAAATTATCGTTTCGCAGAATATTGTTTCGCAGTATTCGAAATAGCGCCGTTTTATAGTACGAACACTGCTGAACACTGAACACGAAGACTGCTTAGTAGTGCTTAGTCTGCCAGGTCAATTTCGAACTCACGATGTAGAAAGGTCTTAATTGTTCAATTATCCAGACCCTAGTGATAATTTTAATGCAATATGTTTCTAATTGATACATACGCCCTTAGTACATCTTCTTTAAACAAGATTGGCCTAATTTATTTTATTTCTGGTTTGGGTCTTGCATATTTAGGTTCCACATCAGGAGGGAAGGCCCCGTACACATCAAACCATAGAGGCCTGTCATCAGGTTTCATTGCTACGCGCGTGAGAAGTCCTTCTACACTGAAAAATAAAAGAATGTAATATATGTACAGTGCCACAAGTATAAGTTGGCGGTGGCGTTTTGAGGAACTAAAACAGCCATCTTGAAAATTCACTTCGACACTTGAAAGTACTTTGGGAACATCGTTGCCTAAATTTGTTAAAATACTGAACCTTAACCATGCCCAAAGTGATAAAAAGCGTTGCTAGAGAGACAGTTATGAAAGTTCATTTGTTTTGTGCTCAAGAATGTGAAAGATACGAGCCCGTTATACTACTAAAATCCGTAAATGCGAGGATGGCGGCAATGACTGTTAAGTGTTGCAAGCTTCACGCAATAATTTACCCTAGTACTCTACTCAATTTTACTTACAAGGGATTTGCTATTATATGATCAACACTAAACTTTTGTATTATGTATGATATCAGTAAGATGTGTAGAATTCATCAGTTCTTTTATATTTATTTTAGGTGTTTCTGAACGTTCCGTTCAAAGAATCGTTGCAGAAGGAAAACGCTCGGAAGAAATTTCGTCAAAAGTCACCACACCAGGAAAGAAAAGAAATAGATTAGAGACCAAGTGTAATTTGGACGAATTTGATTTAGGTGTGGTAAGAAGAAAGATCCAGCAATTTTACACTGTAAAAAAAGAAATTCCAACCTTGGCAAAACTTTTGGTGGAATTAAAAAATGATATTCAATTTGATGGTAGCCGTGAGACTTTAAGAAAATTAATTTTGAGGTCAGTGTTGTTTAATAAATAAATCCTGTAATTATGACTATACAATTATGTAAACAAATATTATGTATAAAATTATGTAATTATGAAACACAGACCTAGGCAATGAATTTCACTCTTGCGTCGTACGTCTTTTTTTTATGTTATAAAGTGACGAGACGAACAAGTCGCTCGCCTGATGGTAAGCGTCACGCTTGTTTATTACAATTGCATGGAACACAGAACGGTCCCACTTACAGTATCACGATTCTGCGTGACACCAATACATCTGTGCCCGTCACTTCGAGAAGATAGTTCTTATGTCTCTTTCGCCCAGTTATTTCAAATGCACTTTTTTACTCGAGAAACAACAGAGAATAGAATATATATAATATAAATTAGTAATGTAGAATCAAACTTAAAAACTTAAACCCATAAAAGTGTCATTAAATTAACTTCATATTAACATAACATAAGAATAAAACATACAACTAAATATTTCAGGTTGGGGTTCAAATTCCGGAAATGCCAATTAAAACGAAAAACACTAATGGAAAGATATGACATAGCAGCATGGAGGTCTCGCTATTTAAGAACCATGAAATTAAACAGAGACAGTGAAAATCGTCGTTCTGTAATATATCTTGATGAGACATATATTCATTCATCTTACGGAGTTAACAAATGCTGGCAATCTGAAGAAGTTGCTGGCAGTATTAAAGAGGTATCTCAAGGTCAACGATGGATTATAGTACATGCGGGAAGCGTGGAAGTATTTGTTCCAAATCGTTATTAATTTTCAAATCAAATACAAAAACCGCTGATTATCATGATGAAATGAACGCCACAAATTTCAAGAAATGGCTAGTTGAAAAATTAATTCCCAATTTGCCATCACAATCCATTGTGGTCATGAACAATGCACCGTACCATTGTGTGAAAATGAACAAGCCACCTACCATGTCCAGCCAAAAGAAGGTTATGCAAGAATGGATAAAAAACAACAGACTTTCGTATTTAGAAACAATGACGATACCAGAACTTTTTGAAATCATTAAACTGCACAAGAAACCAGATGTGTTTGAAGCAGATGAGATACTTAAACAGCATGGGCACCAAGTTGTGAGGTTACCACCTTATCACTGCGACTTAAACCCTATTGAGTTGATATGTGCATCAGTAAAGCGCAAGGTGGCGGAAACCAATGTGGGTCGATCCAAAACCGATATATTCAATCTGACGCAAGATGCTTTTCAAGCTGTATCGGCGGCTACGTGGAAGGCACATTGTGAGCATGTCGAGAGGTTGGAGGATGAATATCGCAATAACGAATTAGAACATTTTAATATATGTCTGAATAGCGACAGTGACACATCATCTGATAGCAGTTCATTGGAATTCGAAGATATCACTTGTTAGATCACTCTTATTCAAAATAAGGAAAAAATGTGTCAATACTAACAAGTTGTTTTTATTTATGTTTTGTTCCATTCCCAAACACCTCCATTCCTTAATTCAAACTAAACATAATTATATGAATGTAGATGGTTTATATTGAATATACGCATGTATTGGTGCGTGTCAGTTATACCTATCTAGATCTAACTATAATTACCGTTTTTTAAATAAATAATGAATAATTGTTTTTTTTTTACCAAATTTAATGTAATAAAGTGGCAACACTGGTGTTGAGCACAGTGGCGCACAGCTGCGCCAAGTTATACTTCTCGGACTGTATATTAACATTAAAGATGTAAAAATAAATTACAGTGGTGGTCACATAATTAAAGACACCTACTTAGCTACATACAACTTTATTGATAGTACTATCAATTTTTTTTTTCTTTTTTTATAGATTAGTGGGCGGACGAGCAAGCGGTCCCACGTGATGGTACGTGTTACCGCAGCCCATGGACACCTGTAACACCAGGGGGAGTTGCAGGTGTCCAATAGTGAAGATAAGTATTAATTCTACTTTAATTACTATTAATCATTACGCTAACAATATATTCTTAAAATGAAGACAATAAAGGCTTGTATTTAGCAATAGTTGACATCTTATTCGTTTTTAACTAAATCACAAACTTTTTTAATATGCTTTTTAAACATAAATTGTCTTTAATTAGGTGGCCAGCAGGCCACCTAATTAAAGACAATTTATGTTTCATGTTCTTAATTTAGATCTAAAAATAAAACAGCCCTCTTATATTTTCCATTTTGCCGGGAATGTTCAAGAAACGCGCTTAAAGGAAAAACTACTAATTAACTTTATCTCAAAATTAATATCATTTTCATCATATTCAACGAGCTACTATGGGAAAACATAAAAGTTGCGATTCCTCTACAAGGAAGATCATTCTGAATTTTTATGACAAATGTTGGTCATACAGGAAAATTGCGAATCACTTGCGATGCTCTAAAGATATGGTCATGAATGATATCAAACATTTCAAGAAGTTTAATACAACAGAAAACGTACCTAGGAAACCTAGATCTAGAAAAACAACCCCACGTGAAGACTCCAGAATAATATTGTTAGCCAAAAAAGAACCGTTCAAAGGATCAGAGCTTATTCGTTTGGAAGTATTTGGTGCAGGAGGGTCGAGAGAGGTGTCGGCAAGAACAATTAGAAGGCGATTATCTGAGGCAAACTTATTTGGAAGAATATCTCCTAAGGTGCCACTTTTAAAGAAAGCAAATATCAAAGATAGATCAGAGTTTGCTAAAAAATATGAACACTGGACTGAACGTGAGTGGAAAAATGTACCTACCTACTATTTTCGGATGAAACAAAAATTTATATGATTAATTCTGACGGAAAATAATATGTGAGACATCCTCCGAATAAAGAAATGGATCCAAAGTATGCGAAGAAAACAGTCAAACATGGGGGAGGAAATATCAAAGTTTGGAGCTGTTTTTCCGGACATAGTGTTGGACCTGTCAGTGGATTGTAGGCAATATGGACAAATTCCAGTACAAGAACATTTTAGAGGAAACTATGTTAACCTATGCCGAGGAAAGTTTGCCTGTGGTTTGGACTTTCCAACAAGATAACGATCCAAAACACACAGCAGCAGTGGTTAAAGACTTTCTACGGAGCCAACGGTTCTACGGTTCTTGCCTCTTTTTTCGATATCAGACTATAACGTCCTACTGTAGTGTAGGATACAGGCCCCTCCTAGCAAATCATAGATATTTCGGGCCATAATCCAATGCGCGGATTGGTGGATGGATACACATGTCACAGATTTTTTTTAATTCCCCATGATCTCCTTCACCGCCGAGGTAGTACTTAAGTAGTAACTCAATGGGTACGGGCCGCGATTGCAACTCACGGCCATCTTAATGCGAGACGAAAATAGATACACCAAGACTAATATTAGTAGAATGTGCTGCTCACTAAAACCTGAAATAATATAGTGCTGCAATGACTTATACTGCAATAAGCTTCTTACTATGTGACAGTCTGTCATTATAACTTTGCTTGTAATTTGAGAGCTACTGAACAGAATTTGATATAATTGTCACTAATGATTTATATTTATCTAATGTATTTGCGTATGTAAATAATAGCATTACAAACTTGGTAAAATTATTGGTTAATCTTACGTAAAAAAATATTTGTATACATTTTAAAAATAATGAACACAGATACTTATTGATGCGGAGATCACATTTCGAGGTAGGGATAAATTAAAAATCATACCGAATGGTTATATATTTATTTTTAAGTATTACATCTAAACCTTAAATTGAGGGGTATACATAGTCTTGCCATACGTCCGGATTTGGCAACCATGTCCGGACGGACTTTTGTCCGGATTTTTAATAATATTCGCGCGCACTGCTAATCAATTACACCCCGCCTCTCCCTTGCCAGTGCAACACGCTGCGACTCACCCGCCCGCCGGCCTCCAACCCGCCCGCCGTCGTCAGCCGCTTCGTCTTAGGGATGGACATTAAAAAAAACATCAATGTTTTTTTCGATGTAAACAGATAATTTTTCTTTTCTCCTTATTGGCGCGGAGATGCGAAATCGAATATTAAAAAAAAAGTACGTAATAAATGTGCAAAGAAATCTAGACAATACAAATCGTACAATACACTATACTTACCGAGTAAATATCGTTCCGATTCTCTCAAGTCTGCTGCTCACCATAATGTGTGATTAATTTTAAAAATAAATTTTCTATTCCAAATAAACTTTTATTACAAGTAAAAATTTAAATTACAGTTCTAACCAATATTTTTTCCTTGACACTTGGCGTCTCTAGTCATTCATAAATGAATGATAGTTCTTCAACTTATATAGTACAATACACATATAATACTACCTTAAATCAACACTATCAATTGAATTACTTAAATATATGTAATAAAGCCATTGACAAGGGGAAGTTGTTTCAGAGAAAGAAAAAATACCTAAATCATTACGAAATATTATGTTTCGAGTTCACAAATCATAATTTTTCAAAAGTTATCGCCTAATATCTCTACCTGTCGATGCCATTGTTAGGTCATCTTAACCCAATTTTGGTCTTAGTTTAGGCTCTCTGCAGACAGGGACTCTACATCTTTTTACTACGTGTTAGTATCAAAGTTAGAGTATATCGTATTTTGTTACAAAAATATTAAAATCTACGTAACTGATTCTTTTCGTACTTGTTTATACACTTTTTAAGATAAGTATTTTCACTTGTAGTTATCTTTTTGTTGTCCAAAATATGGACAAAAGCAAAAATATCAGTACCAAAATAAACACTGTGACGTCGAAAACACAATAACTTTCATTAATTTAAATAATTGGCACGATTATTATCAAACAGCTGGTGCTTCAACATAAGACTAAATAACATTAACATTTCTAAAATACCGAAAACGGAGTACCTTTGTACTCCATTTTCGGTATTTTAGAAATGTTAATTAATTACACTAGTCAACACCAAAAAAATATCGTAAAAAGTATGTAGTACATTTCGTAGACATACTCACTCCTATTACCTGAAAAATATTAGTTTCCTTACATCACGTCTAAAACTGGCAGAATATTTGAATTCCGAAAAAAGCATATTTTTAAACTTATTTTGAGGGTAGATGTAAATTTAAAGCATTTATTGTTGCGCTAACGTTGTAAAAAAATTAGTTGGTGATATATCTATCAACATGTCTCACATTTGTACAAATTCTCTTGATAGTTTTTGCTATATTTGTGATTTATACACACCAAAAAGTCAAAAAAAGGCAATCATATCATTGATTAAGGAGTCTTATAGTGCATATTTTAACTTGGATGTTCGTAATCAAGATAAATACTGGTTGCCACATGTTGGTTTAGAGGAAAATATAATGGAATGCCTTTTCGCCAACCTGAAATATGGCGCGAACCTAAAGATTATGTGTGACTGCTACTTTTGTCTCACTAATTAAAAAGATTTTCAAGAAAATCGAAGTCCACAATAAAATCCCCAGATGTATCGTCTGTTACGAAAACAGTGCCACATTCGGATGACCTTCCGTACCTAAGAAGCCACCTAATACTGAACCGATTTCAAGTGACTCTTAAGAAAACTATGAAGAGAATTATGCCGGGGAGGAGGAGTTTCCAGTTCCAAACACCTCAAAAATTTCACATCCGATTAGTCAATCAGAGCTTAAGGATCTAATTAGAGATTTAGATTTACCTAAAGAGAAATCTGAAGTATTAAGTTCAAGATTGAAGCAATGGAATCTCCTTCAGTTGGATGTTAATGTTACTGCATACCGCAAGCGTCACAATTTCTTTATAGATTTTTATTCAACGGATGGAGACTTAGTCTATTGATCTGATGTCGACGGTCTGATGGGTAAGATGAGTCATGGGCACAAATCAAATGATTGGCGACTCTTTATTGACAAATTTAAGACAAGTTTGAAAGCTGTTTTACTCCACAATGGAAATAAATTTCCTTCATTGCCAGTAGCTTATGATGCCCATTTCAAAGAAACTTACGATGTACTGAAACATATCCTGAAAAAAATCGAGTACAATACACATAAATGGTTCATTTGTGCTGACTTAAATTTGTCGCTTTGCTTTTGGGGCTCCAGACTGGCTACACAAAGTATTGCTGTTTTTTATGTGAATGGGACAGCCGCGCTAGAAATCAACATTACATTCAGAAAATATGACCTTCAAGAAATACTACATTCCAGGACAAAAGAATGTTAAATTTGACTGTTTAGTTGATCTACAAAAAGTTATCCCCGAAAATATGGGAGCTATGAGTGATGAACAAGAAGAGCGATTCCAATAAGATATAGCTGTTATTGAAACACGATATCAAGGGAAATGGAACTCTGCGATGCAGGCAGACTACTACTGGTTATTAATTAGGGATACCCCAAGCACAGAGTACCATCGACAAACGAAAAAAATGAAAAAGGAAGTTTTTTAGTCCAAATTTCATTTTTTTAGTGAATGAATTTAAGTTAAAAAATTGTTAAAAAAGTAAAAATATAAATATTGATATATCATAAAATTGTGACGTGATAGAAATGTTTTATTTGACTTTCTACATTATTTCTAGCACATAGAACACGAATCACATGAAATTATTTACGATATAAAAAAAAATATTTTTTTGTTGACTAGTGTTATTCGATGTTTATTGTTCGTTCATTCCAGTGTGATGTGCCTCCACCAGTAGAAGTAAAATCACAAGTTACTTTACACAATTTATTTATAATAACGTATCTTACAACGTTAAATGTTTGTATTGTATCAGTTAGGATCAACAACTGGCGCTTCAACGGCAAACTTGTGTAAATATTTATCATAGAATGAAATAAACGTTTCGTATGGGTTAGAGCATTTAATAAAGAGAGACAGACGTGTTTTTCAACTCCGTACTCATTGGGCTATATATACCCCACCCGCAGTCCTCGGCTAAATCACATTCGCATTTATAATATTAGTGTGCACCAGAACTAATTCCGCGCTTGTCCTTGGAAGCGATAACGACATACTACTCTTTGTTTACATTTCGTCACAGCATTTTTTGTTGGCAACTTAAGAATTTGTGTTATACTTCATTTGAAAGGGAATAAAATTTCCTAATTGATGATATTGAAAATAAAAAGGAAAGGAAAATAATCACAACGATAAAAATCAATTGTAAATGAATGTTTCTTTTCTCGTACGTTATCATTTCTTGGAAATTTAAGTATTTTTCGAACATCTTGCAATAATGTACCAACTTTATTTACATCCATCAATGTATATATAATAGGGCTTCTAATAATACCTATATTTCAGTATTAGGTGATGTAGTTAAGTCACAATTATTGTTTGTTTGAACGCATAAGTTCACGATTAGTGAAATTTTGAATGTCTCCGATTACAACCAACCGCAAATAGGTTGTTACGTCACCTGACAGCGCAAATGAGCGGCTAAATATGAGGTGTGTTCAAAAAGTAACGGGAATTTTTGAATTTCGCGGGCTATATAAATCGGATTTAAAAAAAAAAAAAACTTTGTTGGTACACATGTTCCTAACGTATGTTGACATTTGCAGCCATTTTGAATGCAGCGTTCCCGAACCTCCCGATTTAACGGGAGATCTACTGATTTCCAAACCAATCTTCCGATCTACCGTAAAACGATCACATTCTCCCGATTTTTTACTTTTAATTCATGTCATTCGTTATCCCAAAAAAATGTTAAAAATGAATGCATCCATTGACTATTTAAAAAAGCTTATAAAAAAAACGCACCCATTTTGAACACAGGCCGGCAGGGGATTCCCCGGCCGAATGTAAAACTACGTCAGTACTATTTCTTATTCTGTGGTAAAACGAACAAATGAAATATTGTGATCTCTCTCGTACAAGTGTTTTCTGATGTAATCTGTTTCATATTGTAAACTAAGTAGATAGATAGATGTACGATTCTATGCAGATATCGCAAATAAGTAGACTGTGTTTTCCAGTTGGTCTTGGAGGATTTTAAGGTGGTTTTATTAAAATTTAAATAGATATGTCAAGTTCAAGTGATTGTGATTATAATACGGACAATGAACCAGGAACGAGTACAGGCGTTAAAAGAAAAAAGACAAAATACGCCCAAAAGTATAAGAAGAGTTGGGAGCAAGAATCTGAATTTGCCGGTTGGATTGCTCCTAGCAATAAAAGTGCAAGTATGGCCTTATGTAAGAGTTGCAATAAAGAAATTAACATTTTATCGGGAAAAGATGCTTTAACGAGGCATTCTCAGAGACAAGGACATATAAGAACTAGCAGATCTCTTTCATCTCAACCGAGGATTACTCAGTTCGGCAGTGAGAAAACAAAATTTACTCAACAAGTAATGGAAGGTCAGTAAACCTAAATACAAGTGTAGACTAGACGAATAGACTGTTTTAAATAACCTAATTTGTTGCGGCTCTTGGTAGAAAAAATCACGATTTTTGAATTTGTATTCTGTAATTAATGATCTGTATCCATAATCCGTATTATTTTGCCTTTCTCTAAAGCTAGATTAGACACACTTGTATTTTTTAAATGTTGCCAACAATTAGAATAAACCTATTTTTTCAGGTAAAATTCGTTTAAGTGCTTTTACCGCGGAACACAATCTACCATACACGGTAATGGACCATTTATCTACGCTGATAGCGAAGATATGCCCCGACTCGAAAATCGCAAAAGAAATTAAATGTGCCCGCACCAAAACACAAGCAATCGTGGATAATATCATAGGAAAAGAAAGCTTTAAGCAATTGTGCTTAGATTTAAAAGAAAATATTTTTCACTTATCATTGATGAGTCGACAAACCTGAGCACAACAAAACATATGTGCCTTGTAGTACGCTATGTAAAAGACAATAGAATTAGGCACAGTTTTCTTGCTTTGTTTGAAGTTTCATCCGCCACAGCTTCAGTTTTGTATGAACATATAGTATTTTTTTTAAGAAGTATGATATACCTTATAAGAAAAAAATTATAGGTTTTGCGGCAGATGGGGCAAATGTAATGATGGGGGCCAATAATTCAGTTATGGTACTTTTGAAAAGAGATATTCCGCATTTATTTGTGATGAAGTGCATCTGCCACTCGTATCACTTGTGTGCATCTTATGCATGCGAGAAGCTGCCTCGACTTGTTGAAGACTTCGTTAGGGATTTGTACAATTATTTTTCGTCAAGCCCTAAGAGAGTAGCAGAGTACAAAGAATTTCAGACTTTCTGCAATGTAAAAATACATAAATTGTTGCACCCTTCGCAGACGCGTTGGCTTTCTGTCCATGCTGCTGTAAAGCGCGTACTCTGCTTTAAGACTTTTTTTCATAGATGCTACACAAAATAACGATTTATTAGCAGCAGAAAATATTTTACAAAAAATGAATGATCCTGTTACGCGACTCTTTTTGGAGTTTTTAGATTTTGTACTTCCAATATTCAACAATCTTAACAAAGAAATGCAGGCTGAAAATCCTCGATTACATGTTTTATATGCCGAAATTATTAAAACTCTTAGGACATTGTACGACTGTTTTCTCAAAATAGAGTACATATTGAGCACTTCAATCGAAAATATAGATTATGTAAACCCTCGAAATTTTTTACCGAAATTGTGGCATCGAAATTTGTTCGCGAAGAAAAACGATGTCGCGTCGATGTCGATGTAAAAAAACAAAACTTTATTTTCCCTCAGCCACCGTATTCGCCGGACTTGGCTCTCTGTGACTTTTTCCTATTCCCGAGGCTGAAGAGAACTATGAAACCAGGACGTTTTGCCACCATTGATGAGATAAAAACAGAATCGCTGAAGGAGCTGAATGCCATACCAAAAAGTGAGTTCCAGAAGTGCTTTCAAGATTGGAAAAAGTGCTGGAACAAGTGTATTATATTTGAGGGGGATTACTTCGAAGGGGACAAAATTGATGTTGATTAATAAATAAAGATTCTTTAAGAAAAACAAAAATTCCCGTTATTTTTTAAACACACCTTGTATTTATCAACTCTGTTGCATAGAAAGAGAATATCGCCGAAGCAACTTTTGAAATGAAAATTTAGAAGTGACTTTCCTAATGTCAGTGGGAAGAGTATTTTCAGCCCGACAGCCTGAGCTGCGAAAGAATTGGACATAAAGCCAGTATGGACAGGACATGTAAGGAAAAATTCTTATTAAAGCAAAGATTAAACTAAAATTTGCATTTGCTATTCAGAGAAGTAAAGTACAGAGAAAAGAGTGCATAGTAATTTCACGAAAACCGAAATTGGATTGTTACTACTTCATAGTGGGCTTTCCATATCAGCCTCTGGTATAACCCTACCTGTGTTCAAGGGCGTCGCCAACCAAGGAGCCGGGGGGGGGGGGGGAGGGAGGAGGGGCAATATGAGAGAGAGGATGGGAAAAATATTAATTGTAGGTACAAATACATTTTTTTTTTCGAATCTACAGAAGGGGGCAACTGTCCTCCCCTGCGCCCCCCTTGCCTGTGTCCCTGCCTTTTCTGTGAACCAGTTAAATTCTCGTACTCATCGTCAACACTATTCTCTGATTATCTAAAAAAATACTTATCTTCTTCTTTGTCGTTCCCTCACTAATGAGGATCGTGACCATATGTGATTTGTCTCCATTTGCTTCTGTCCCGCGCATAAAAAATACTTATAGCACTGTTTAAATTGGACTAAAAATTATAGTAATTTTACAAGTGCGTGTGTAGTAAGTTAGGTACTATTCGTAATCGTATTGGCGAATAGTGAGACAAACTATTTGCATTCATGAAATGATTTTTTGCTATTCGAAACATGCTGAATTTGATAGCTCTGTCTAATACTTAATAGGTAGATGGGGCCAGTGGTAAATTGATTATGAAATTTTAATGAACATTGACTTCCACTCAACTCGTCTATGTCTGAAAGTAAAAGTAAATATTCGGAAATTCACTGATTTTTATAGAATTCACTTAATTACTAAACAGAATTGTAATAGAAATAGTGACATTGCCTTTTATTTATATAGTATGAAACATTTTTATATATATTTCTGAATGTTTAAAGCACTTATATTATAATAATAATATTATTATTTTATAAGGCCATTCTTAGCACAACCCCGTCAATGGTTTTCTTTTCCTGGAATCTAATGATTCTTGGATCTTGCATATAATCTAGTACATAAATCTAATGAACTTTTCTTTTCCTTGTTTTGAAGGTGAATATTAGCTCCACCCTTCATTAACATGTAAGCTGTCGCATCTCTGTCTTCTTCACAAGCAAGATGCCTGTAAAAAAGAAAAAAATATTGTTATTTCCCTTTCACAAAGCTGGGCAGAAAACCGTCAATCCGTTAATTAACGAAGTTAACATATTGCTTAACGATTTAACCTTTAAGTTAAATTAAAAAAATATTAACGGCCTTCTTAACTTCCGTTAACTTTAGTCCGTTACATTGTCTAGGTTTGTTTGAATTGCGCGCCACGTCTGCTACCACGGCTGTATGGGCTCAGTTCCCTTTCCCTTACCATTAATGGAAGAAGTAAAATAAAAAAAAATGATTTTGATATTTTTGTAATGTTCGGGTGGTCAGGGGGTGGTTTTTGGAATGAGTACAGCGGAGTTACGAAGTAAGAGTTAGCTTTATTTACTTACGTTACAATGTGGCTTGACACTAACACTATTTCTACTTAATGATACAATAGCACTAATACGGAACGAACTATGAGGATCGAGGACTTGACGTGTTTTTACTATGGTGGCTGCGAGAGGACTGCCTGTGCCGACTCGGCTCTACTAATATCTTAACTAGCTTAAACAATAAGAACCGCTGGAGTACACGTGCATGCCATTTATCTGGGATGCGATTTCTATTCCTTTGTCGGTTCATTTCAAAGGCGCACATGTACAAGCCCTCTTTTGTTAGGGATCGCCCTTTCTTTTCCTTATCAACTCGAACGTCCCTTAAACTAACTTACAAATAAAAAGCAATAGCATCTGTACAGAACGAAGGAACAAAGACAATATAACAAAGACAAACAGATTGTAAAGTCTTAGGAACATTACATTTTTATAACCTTACTTCTTATTCTTACTAACTTCTTACTAGGAGTAAAAAAGTGCCACTTTTTGGTTTGTGTTGGTGAAATAAATGAAATTGACATTAGCATGCTACATACATATTATACATAGTAGGTAGTTGCAAATGTATCTGTTTATTTTTCTAAAAACAACAATTACTTAATATACCTATGTACTTGTTTTATCTACCTGTGTATGATGTGATGTGTATCCCAGCCAGCCCAGCCTGTTCTATTCTATTATCTTACTTAAATATATAATACTTAAACATCAGTACAAATTTTGGATGATTAACTTTTAGCGGATAACTTTAACTTGCGTTAAATTTCAAAAAGTTAATGCTTTAACGATTATCGAAGTTAACTTTTTGAGTAGTGAATTAACGATTAACGAAGTTAACTTTTGGTTAACTTTGTCCACCTTTGCCCCTTCATATGTGTAACTGTGTGACTAGGAACAGACAATAAAATTATTTCTCTCACAATAATAAAGTTTATTTAATAATGTTTTTATCTTTATTGCATGAACGCACTGAAACAAAATTTTTAAAATGCCTCTAACCGATAGTAGGGCACAGGCTAACTTATAACACTTTGTACAGATTTGAGACTGAAGTTGAGTATATACACAGTGGGGGAGAAGATCTTGCAGGGCCTGAGACTAATGACCAAAGGTCGGGATTAGGTAGTGTGATTTGCAGTAAGAAAAATTAATATGGACATTCGCTTTTTCCAGGAATTGTATTCATTTTTACATTTCTATAACAAATCAAGGACTTTAAACTGACGCTAGTCCCAATTACTTTCGAAACAGTTTTTCTTTTTAATCATTAAGTTTTCTTGGCATGGAAGAGTTACTGTACTAGTTTACCGCTGCCTCCAGAACCAGTAATTACTAGATGAGGGATTTGGGTGAAGGCAGCACTCTATTATGCAAAACATATTGATGAAATAAAATCTGTACTTTCTTTGTTAAATAGTTGAGAAGCCTCGTCAAGCTAAAGATATTATAAATAGTGAAAACATAAAGGACAACTTGATATACATTTATGAAAATTTTGAAATAGTGAATATTTTCAGTATTTCAAAATTTTCATAAATTAGTATTTCTACAGTAATCAGTATCTTCATTATTTCAAAATTTTCATAAATGTATATCAAGTGCTATTGCACTAAAACAAATTTATTGTTGTGGAGTGTAGGAGTGTAAAAAAGAGAAGAGATTCCAGAAGACCTCGGCCAAGTAACCCGGAAGATTCAATTAATATAAATTTATTGTTAACTGAAATATTCAATGGGATGAGGGTAGTTTTGAGTTGGACGTTGTGTAAATGCAAATATCTGAAAATATAGGCCAGGCTACGGCAAATGCTGTACAAGAACGTAACAAGTTTGCTTCCCTCGTCTCAGCAAATCTTTTGGTCTAATTTCAGAACTGCACTCAAAGATTTTATTTTGATTAAAAATTAACGCGTTAAAAATTAATTAAGTTGATTATATTATTTTTAGCTATATCTAGTGGTGGTGGGTGCTAAATAGGTGTAATATTTATTGATTAGTAAATGATTACTGTTTTAAGTATGCCTCTGGATCCGAAACCTCCCGATCCTCCCAATGAACCTACAGTAATAGATGATTCAAGCATGGATCTCTCTGTGTCTGTGGGAGAGGCCACACAGGAAGCCAATACATCAAATATTGACTCATCAAACACCCGTACAGACAGTAGTATTTCTAAGAGAAAACGCCCCTTAGATCAATCTGAGGGTACAACAAATAATAAAAGGTCAGTCCTTGAAGCATCAATTCCGCTGGTGTACATACATGCCAGTCTGAATGAAAAGCATAGGATTTTTGAAAACGATGACAAAGGGCCTTACATTGTCCATGTCTCTAAGAAGGAGGATCCTTCGGCAGGAACGGTACTGTGACCAATTAAGTTTGGCCGGTTCCTAATGGCCAATAAATTTCAAAGCATTATAAAAGATGGAGTAAAGAGAGTAGGGCGCAACAGGATCTCCGTAGAATTTTCCTCTGCAGAAGCAGTGAATAAATTCTTAGAAAGTCCCATTTTAAACATCTGTAAATATATCGCGAAAATGCCTACATTCAACGTCACAAGAATGGCCCTCGTCAGGGGAGTTGATATTGACCTGTCAATGGAGGAGTTCGCAGAGTCTGACACTCCCTATTGGCTGTGGTATCATCCTCAAAGCTCTTAGAATAAACAGGTAGAGAATTGTAGAAGGAATTGCCAACTGGACTCCTACACAATCTGTCGCTGTAACATTCAGAGGTCAATCTTTGGCGAAACACATATATTCGTACTACACTTCTCTTCCTGTAGAAGCCTACCAGTACCCCACCATACAGTGTCTAGATTGTTGTAGATTTGGACATGTAAAGGCACAATGTCGTTCAAAGCCCCGATGCTTTAGATGCACACAACCCCATACCGGGGATTCATGTAAGACAGAAGCAACATCTGCTAACTGTTTGTACTGTGCGGGGAACCACTTTGCCACCAGCAAGGATTGCTCCGAACAGACCAGACAGAAGAACATCAAAGTGGTCATGTCTCAGGAGAGTATCTCCTACTTCGAAGCTGAATCGCGCTTCCCTCGTGTTTCCAGATCTTTTGCAGAAGTCTCTAGAGCAGTGTTCTCCTCAACACCCTCCGTACGTGGATATCAACCAGCCCCTGCTCCTTCCTCTTCACCTCTTATCTCCTATAATAAAACTGTTTCTGTTCCTCCTCGTCTCAGGGCTCCTAGTCAAACAGATCAATCCATAATTTGAGATACTCCAGCCCCTCCCGTTGATGGATGTGCTCTAATTCAATCCCTTCAGACCCAATCCTCAATCACACCTAACGACAATCTTATTCATCTCTTATTAGCAACTATTATCAGCATCATCAGCAAATATGATGATAGCCTACCGTCCAGCGTTGCCAGCAAACTCAAACAATTTTTTTCTATCATCCGCAATGGCTCCATTGACAATAGAACATAAAGAGCTTGAGAATAAAAAATATGAATTATGTAACTTGATAAACAAATATCATCCTGGCGTCATTGCCATCTCGGAGACATGGTTTGTGCCTGGTTCCCATTTTCGGGTACCTGGCTTCGCATGCCTCCGGGATGACGGGTATGCGGGTAACGCCTTACTTGTAAGACGCTGCCTCACCTATTCTTCAATCCCCTTACCACCACACGGGGAGAAATTTAACGCTGTTGCAGTTAGTGTAGCAGACGTTTCTTTCCTGTCTGTGTATATTCCACACCCCGATCCCTCCCTTTTCCCTGACCTACTTTTGGTTATTTCCTCACTCCCCTCTGCTGTTATAATACTTGGTGATTTTAACGGTCACCATATCTTTTGGGGATGCCATCATAGTGATGCATTCGGTTTCGCTCTCTAAAGATCTCTAAAGATGTTTGATGAAATAGAATTGTGTATTCTTAATGATGGCTCCCCTACTCGCAGGGTTTCCCCCTCTCAGAACACAAGAACGGCGGTAGACCTCTCAATATGCTCTGCTTCTCTCTCTTCTACCCTCTATTGGAGAACTCTCCCCTCTACTCATGGGAGCGACCATTTCCCTATACTAATTTTACATACTCACAAAGCCTCTATCATAAGTGACCCATCCCCTTTATTGAAATACAGATTGTCCAAAGCAGAATGGCTCTAGTTTTCCACTTCGGTAGAAGAGAAAATAATCTCAATTCCTCCTTGCAACAAGGACAATCTTCTTTGTAATTATTCCCAATTAGTTGATATCCTTCATACTGCAGGGGAAACCTGCATCCCCTTCAAAAAGCCGCTTTGTCACAGAGTTTCGCCTCCTTGGTGGGACAAGGAATGTACCAATTTAGTAAAGCTGCGGAATCACAGTACAACTCAAATATGTCCATGGAGAATTTCAATAAATACCAACAGACAGCCGCTCGGTTGAGAAGGGTTTTCCCCAAGAAGCAAAAACAAGGTTAGATTCAATTTTGCGAAAGGCTTTCTACTAAATCCCCTTCTTCACTTGTTTGGAAAAATATTAGAAGGTACAGAGGCTCTGTGAATTCTGGTTTTGGTTACATGTATTCTCCGATAGATTAGCTCCCGCCTTTGTTCCATATCTTAATTCTCTTCCTTTTCCCCCCTACCCTCTTCCCCCTTCTGAACCCATGGATGGGGCCTTTACTGTTGATGAGGTCCGTTGAGCTCTGGATGGCCTGGTTGACCCGAGTCCTGGTATAGATGGCATCCCATACTCCTTTCTAACCAGGTCCAGTGATAGAACGAAACAGTTTTTCCTTGAAATCATTAATGGCTTCTATGATCTTGGCATTATTCCAGACTCCGGGCACAATCAAATCATTATTCCTCTTCTCAAGCTGGGTAAAGATCCCTTAGATCCTGGAGCTCGCAGACCTATTGCACTATCATCTGTTCTCTCTAAAATAATGGAGCATTTAATCAAGAACAGCCATTTAACAGTCAAGAATAGTCAAGTGGCTAGTGGAACAAAGTGGTATTTTGGCAAAATCCCAATTTGGCTTCCAGAAAGGATTTAGCTCAATGGACAGTCTTATATCATTTCCTCGGAAATGCGTTTGGCTTTTAAAAATAAAGAACATGTTGTAGGCGTGCTCTTAGATATTGCCTCGGCATATGATAATGTTCTTCTTCCGGTACTCAGGCACAAGATGCAACAGCTGAGTCTTCCTGTGAGGATGACGCGATTCATATACAATCTTCTAATGAACAGGTCTATTACCATTAAATGCCAAGGTAATTTTCTTCCCTACAGACTTGTCTGGAAGGGCCTCCCTCAAGGATCTGTATTGAGACCCCTTCTCTACAACCTTTACACTTATGATCTCAAACAGTCTGTAAATTCCTTTTGTCAAGTTCTTCAATATGCAGATGACCTCACTCTATATGTTTCATCTAAGTCCATTGACAATGCTTCTGTCCGCCTGAATTCTGTTTTAAATTACTTAAGTCAATGATTATCTACTCATGGGCTCTCTTTGTCAATCCCGAAGTGTGTTGCTGTAGTCTTCACTAAAAAGCGTAGTATTCCTTATGTCGATCTAAGAGTTAATAATGAAGCTATCCCAGTTCAAGACAAAGTAAAATTGTTCGGTGTTATTCTGGATAGCAGATAAACTGCGATAGCACACCTTAATGACATAGCACAGAAAGCTGAAAAAGGCGTAAATGTTCTGCAATCATTAGCTGGAGTCTGGTGGGGCTCACACCCACACACTCAGAAACTAATCTACAATGGTATTGTACGAAGCCATTTTGACTATGGCTGCTTTCTTCTGGAACCTTGTAATAAGGCCGCTTTATCTAAACAGTAAAATTCAGTCAGTGTCTCCGAATAATCGCCGGTGCTATGAGATCTTCCCCCGTAAATGCTCTCCAAGTAGAATGGGCCGACCCACCTTTGCATTTACGTAGACAGTTCTTATGGAAAGTAATTAAATTGTCTTCCCACCCCCTCCTCCCTATCCTTCAATGTATGTAAAGGGCCCCTAGACGGTAATGCGGCATGACATGCGTTTACGTGAATGATCATGCTGCATGACGGAACCTCATGCTAGCCATCAATCATTTTATCGCATTTCAGGACAGGCTGCAAATCTGAGCTGTTGTGGAATTGTGTTTTATTGTTTCTTAAAATTTTGTGTGAAAATGTCAAACGCAGATTCATTTATTCTTGTACTTATTTTTTTTTTATGGACGAAGGCGGTAAACGAGCATACAGTCCACCTGATGGTAAGTGGATACTGTAGCCAATATGCATCCCTGATACATGCCAACATTAGTCGAAAATGACAAACGTTGGCATGCCTCTGGATGTGCTGCCTACCTTTGGAGACATAGGAATGGATTTGGAGAAAGGGTTGAGAAAATGGGGAAGGATAGGATGGGAATGGGCTCTGGCACATCTCATTCACTAACGAAACACGTACGTACATTAGGGAAATAAGATAAAAAAGAGAGCTAGACGGTACTTGCTGAGACACCGGTTTACGCATGAACATTTACAAAGAGTTCTAGTTTCTCTTGTTTTTGTCCATGTATGTGTTTCTTTTCGTATCCCACAATTCGGGACAATCTTTATATATCAATATTAATAGCAACATGAATTCTTTATCTTTTTGAGAATGTTCCTCATATTCGCTTGCGTCTACACTAGCGTCAACGCTCACGTCGTCGGGGTGGTTTTGTGTTGCGCTGTCCATATCCATCATTGACGACGTCTTGGAACGAACTGAGCTGTTGCATGACATGCCAATCCGAAGACGATCATGCGTGCATGTCAATCGTAGCTTGCATGATGAAAAAATAAAATTAATTGTCAATCAACCGCCAGCACGTAGTTTGTATGTCATTTGCATCAATCAATACAATTAAACGATCATGCATGCATGACAACACGTAAGGCATGTCATGCCGCATTATCGTCTAAAGGCCCCTTAAGACTCTTTCAATGCTCCGGGTATGCCTTCTTTGGAATACATGCCTTGTGTCTTGAAGAGTTATATTAAAGTTAACCACTCTTCTTTCCCTCTGGTTCAATATAAGCAAAATCCACTATTTTCTACAAAATATGATGCCTTAGTTTTTCATCCACAAATAAATACTTTTTTCGGTGTAACCAAGCACTCTAAATTCGCGAATTGGAATGGATGGCTAACCATGTATGCTTCTAAACTAACAGAACTAACAGCGGATTGCAATGTAGGGTGTGCGGTGTGGTTGCCTAGATATAGTATTATACTAAATTTCAAATGCCCCCTTCAAACATCAGTCTTTACCGGAGAAGCGGTGGCCATATTGGAAGCCCTTCGTTATATTGAATCTCATGGTTTAAACAAGACTATCATTTTTTCAGACTCCCTTAGCTGTCTGCACTCTGTAATGTCTGTCCCTTTCCATTCTAAATCTATATCCCCCGTTATACTCCAAATCAGAGAGGCTCTTTACACCTGCAGCAGCCTGGGCATTGAGGTCGTCCTTGCATGGATCCCCGGGCATGCTGGTATTCTCGGTAATCAGCCGTTGCATGTGCTAAAAATGCAATCCAATCTGGTACATTGTCACATTTTAAAAACCTCCCCTGTGACCTAGCTTCCCTGGCGGCGCCTGAGTCCACAAACTCATGGAACAGATCGTGGCAATTATCGATAAAGCTTCAGGGTAAATATTATGGGGAAGTCCAACCAAATATTCTTTGCAAACCATGGTTCCTTCGCTGTCGTAATGCGTGCAAATCGGTCACTTCTACTATCTGCCGTCTCTGATTAGGTCATGCGTGTACACCGATTCACTTAGCTAAATTAAGAGTGAGAGATAACTCTCTTTGTGAGTGTGGAATAGATGAAGGAACCCCTGATCATATCTTCTTTGTATGCCCTAAACTACAATATTCCCTTTATAATGTCCTCCCTCCCAACATCCTGCGTCCTACTAATCTCAAATGCCTCCTATCCCTTGTAAATACACCTTTTGTAAATATCTTAAGTAAATTTATAAACACTAACAATATTAAATTATAAACATAGGTAAGTATGTTTAAACATGTTCACTTATATTTATAACCATATATATTTACTATTATAAACTACTAGCATTACTAACTTTTAAGGTTGTATTCTCCTTTGTTTTAGACTATTACTACAACTCGGATACAAAATTATCTATAAGCTGAAATTAGCTTACCCCACCGTGTTTCTGCCGCCAATCATGTGGTCGTGGCGGAATTATTGTGGCCGTCACAATAGAGATGACATTGAATTTGAATTGGAGATGACACTTTATTGACAGTTCTACATGTCATATCCCTGACCGGAATAAAGAATTCGACTTTAGATGTGTTTCAGGATTTGCAACTGACACTTCAGATGACAAATATGTCAGATAAAGTCTTGTTATTAATATTTATTGTTCTGAAATATTTATTATGTGGATAATAAAATGTATCTATTTTCGATAATCTGATACACACAGTATCGACATAGTTGGAAGTAGGTACAACATCATTAACAACCAGATTCAGTATCCCGGGGTATATTCATATCAATGTATACATTTTGTTACAAGTACTAAAATCACACTACCTGATTCTGACCTCTGCTAATGACCGAAGGGGGGCGGGCTAATGACCGACTTAAGGGATCAAAATTACAGTGGAGTGTAGGCTTTCTCAGCCGGTGTCCATATTAATCCATATTAATATATATCAAGTATATATAGTGGTGGACTAACCTAGGGGTTAGGTGAGCCCAGACTCCACTCTCAAGGGGCTCTGCCTTTTATATATAAAAAGCTATTTGTTTTATATACTTTATTTGTATATGTTCGTAATATACTTAAATAATATCTTACTCAATAATTAATATTTTATTTAAAAATGAAAAGGGTTTTGAACTGTAAATTTGATATTAATTGAATCTTCCGGGCTACTTGGCCGAGGTTCTAAGAATCGATGGTTCTTGGTGATGTATCGAGTTGCGCAACAGTTGCCCTCGAGAAGCCGAAGAGATAACATCTCTCCGAAAGTGAACCAGTCGCCACTGAAGATGGCAACTGGTGTTGTTTACGAAATGTTTGGAAAAAAGAGAAGAGATTCCAGAAGACTTCGGCCAACGGAATTATTCGGAATAGAATAATAAATACATAACAAATAACAGTTACTCACAATGCAGTGGAGCCTGTAGAATCACACTGATTTACTTTAATCTCGGCATGAGACAAGAGCAGTTCTACAATGTTATTCCGGCCCTGTGCAGCTGCTCTGTGCAGTGGTGTTGCACCTAAAGCATCAGCACTGTTCACATTTGCACCACAATTTAACAAGAATTTTGCCACCTGAAACATTTTACGAAAATATTACAATACATACATCAAAAACAACAAACAAGAGGTAAAACAATCTAAACTTTTTCAAAAATATTCAATGGAATAACAAAAAATCTACTTGTGATTGTGATTAAGAAAATATGTACAGGTCCTCAAGTACCCATTTAATTTCCTAAATTTTATCTTGACAAATGATTGCAATATCATAGTAAATTATATTTATTGAAATCAAAGCTAAACATCAATACCCTACTAGAGTATATATTGTATTGGGTAAATATTTAGAATATGACCGCACGATTAAGGGGGTTGAAGGGGGCGGGGAGGAAGAGGGGGGGAGGGGGTACCTCCTGGTACCACTCCCCTCCCGCGGAGATGCTTAGTTATTGAGAAATATTAATTTTAAGTTTCTTAGAAACTAACCTCAAAATTATGACAAAAAATTTTTATAAAGGCATCACACGAATTGAGGGGGTCATTGCAACTGCTCCGGCGCTACGGGAAGTGCAGCCCCTTCGTCTTTGCGTAACACAGCACAGAAACCCATGCTCGCTGAAGGCGACCAAAAAGCCGAAACTGTCTTCGGCTTTTTGGTCACCTTCAGCGACCAGCTTCAGCCGCTACGGCATGGGTTTCTGTGGTGTGTTACAGCGGGCGAGGGCTGCCCTCCCTTCGAGCCTCCGACTTATAAAACCACTCTAGGGGTAGGGCAGACAAGTACCACGTAGATTCGGGGTTGACAGATTCGGTTCTGTGACACCCACTAAAGTAATAAAAGATTTTATTTATATTCATTAATTTATTTTATAACTATGCTTTACAGCCTCTAAAAGTTCAACAAATGGATCTCTTTTATTTTTATTAATTGATCTTCGCCACACAAATTCACAAATTCTACTATTACATCGGCAAAGTTTTCTAGGTGGTTATAGTTATCTTTTTAAAAGAAACTTTTAACCACCCGCCATTGGGACTCCATTCGCTGGGTGTGAGACCCATCATATGCCACAAACGGGTTTTTTGGGGTCGTCGTGGTTAACTTTTTTATGAATGAACCCATGATCTCCTAGGCCAGGGGTGCTCAAACTTGAACTGTTGGCGATCTACCTCAATATTGTTAGACTAGATCGATCGACTCTGAGAGGCTGCAAGTATGTATGATGCAGGATTGTCGTCTAGGTAGGGTGTATCGTGGCATAGATATTAGTTTTCCGCACAATATGCGTTTTTTTAGTCAAGGTAAGTCGGTCGATCGCGATCGACCGTTTGAGCACCCCTGTCCTAGGCAAACTCACGCCCGCCAGAAACTTGTATGTATAGTGGTGTCCTCCATGACGTATTTCTTTACCAAGGGCACCAAAACTTCAGCCGATCTGATGTTGTCGGGGCAGACCTCAAGCCGTAGGTCCTCGCTCCCATCCTCAATCATTCCGAGGACCCAATACACCTCGAATCGCCTACCTGCTAGTAAAATTCTAAGTTAAATATGCTACACCAAAATAAACTTCTTAAATTAAAATGACAATGGATAAAATAAAACTTTAAATTACCTCTGTTGTACTTTCTCCTCCCAAACTTGCTTTCCTCTATTTGGACAACTTTTCCGGGACCACCAATCTTCCCTATAGACTGCTCTTTTTCTAACTGATATATTACCACTGCTTCCCAACAGTAACTATACCAGTCGGTAATGACGGCGCTAGACATACAGTGTTCGTTTTCATCCTTTAAAATATCTTCCCGTATCACTTTTTCGTGGGACCAATGGTGGGCAAAACAATACATTAAATAGAAGACATGGGACAAGTGAATTTTTACTTTTTCAAACCATGTTCCGTTTGCTCTGGAAATTCTTCCCATGGTTCTACAAGTACCCTTGTTGCAAACAAAGGGGCCGACATTGTTATCATGTATCATGTCTATCCTCATTGGTTGTCTGTGCACCCAGCACTTTTTACTAGTCAACATTAAATTGTGTTGCTCAGCAAAAGCTACACATTGGTGACGCGTGCCTAATTCAATTATTACTTTTTCAAATTCCTTCCACGGAGCACCTCCGAACTATATGGATGGAATGAATGAATGGAATAAAATGGTCACTTACCACAAAACGGCGGTGATATGTTCCATTTCATATTAGGTGTTTATTTCACAACACAGTTCTTAACGAAAAATGACATTTTTTTTAACACACAATATTTTTAATGCATTGTTTGTCACAACTTTGTTATATCTTTTGCACAAACACAATATTTTGAATATTTTTGTTATATTATTTGTTAAAATGTTGCTCCATTACACGCGCACAAAAGAATCATTTAAACAAAAAAAAAACACAAATCTCCGCGGAGGGGGGAGAGGAGGGGTGTCGTTTGAAACGGGAGACCTATCCCTATAAAATGCCACCCTTAACAACCCTAAATTCGTGTGGTCATATTCTAAAGCCAACCCTTGTATTGTGAAAACAAATAAAAACTTACCTCCAGATGTCCCTTTGAACAAGCATAATGCAGTGATGATTGTCCACGGGTTGTTATGTGGTTAACATCAGCTCCCTTACCGATGAGTAATCTCACTACTTCAAACCGTCCAGCTGAAGCAGCTAAATTAAGCGGCGTCGCTTTAGTGTCGTCTACAGGATCAACAGGACTGCCAGAATCGATTAAAAATTCTACTAGATTTTCATTTCCACCTAACGCCGCCCAATGAACAAGAAGACGAGCATTCTAAAATAAATAAAATATGCTTCATAAATAAATTTCTTAAAAAATATTTTAACGTACTGAGGTAAATGAGTTAAATACCGAATCCGGCGTTTTAATTAAAGAAGTATCTTCATCAACTTTTACTTTCAGTTGATTAAAATCTCCCTTATACGCAATTTCGTAAACTGTACCTATAGACATTGTTCTAAGTAGAAACAGATCACGTTGAGTTTATACTAAAAACAAAATGGGTTTTATCAAGACAAACTTTAACGTGAAACAAATAAAATCTACGAGAACCCCGAGAACGATAATACGTTATTCTTGTGAAGATGAAGAAGAACCACTATAACAATAGTTTGGTCTTGACAGATGCGTAAAAACTTGCGAGAATCGCTTCCAAAGTTCCAAAGATTTTATTGTACCCAGTATGACCAGTTTAAATTTTATGAAAATACTATAGTTACCTCGAAAAAATACTAAAATCAACTTTCACCAACAAATATACCAATAAAAATACCGATTTTCATAACATTAGAATTGTATTTTAACATATTTTTCGAAGGATTAAAATATGAACAACCTCCTTCATCTTTAATACTTTGCTTTGTTTTTAAAACTGCTGAAACGTTTTTGTTGATAAATCTGTTTCTTTGGTCGGTTTTTAGTAAATTTATCTGTGAGAATATGCGCATGCATGCAGCATTTTACACAGGTATAAATACAGGGGTGGCGTGGCCGAGGAACCCCCTCGTATGCCCGGTCTATCGCTAGTCCATTTGTCCCTCTGGATACGAATGCAGGGAACGATAGCTCAATGACAGATCCCGGACGGTGCACTCTGGGCAACAGTCAGCAACTTTTCCTTTCTTGGGAGATCTTGGTGGCTGTTGGCTAATATCTTGGCAAGGGGAGGCGGGGGCTCAGACTGGTTATATCGATACCAGTCTAGTCTTTCGCTTCCAAGAAGGTGGCGTTTCTCTGTGTGCCCCAGCTGTTAGGGGCGCATGAAGAGACAAGAATGGTCTCCGCATGTCCCTCTGTATTAGCGGAGGGCACAGCGGAGAACAAGGTGGTCGATCTTGAGATGCCTCTCGGTATTCCAGCGGCAGCGTTACCGAGGCACAGGGGCTCTGCCTGGGTGGACGGTGTTCCCCCTTAGGATTCCTTGCATATCTCTTGGAGGTTGAGGGCATTCAGAGAAACACAGACGGTCTCCACGTGTCCCGCTGCATGGGCGACGGACAGGGCACTGCCTGGGTGGACGGCGTTTTTCTTTCCCCATGTGCCGGTGAACTTCAGTCTGGGGCCCACACTAAGCGGGCCGCCAACGCTAGGGTCGCGGAAGACTGCGAAAGAGAACCCGTGACCTCGGCACTTAGTGGAGAGGTAGTAGTTGTGGAGTTTTAGTCGGTAAGAGTCCGGCATACTCTCCCGCTAAGGTAGGCGAAAGCCATGCATAGGCGGAGTATACTCTCCCGCCAAGGCAGACAGGAACCATGCATAGGCGGGGGGTATTCATGAGGAATTCCCCAGATAAAAAAAGGTATACTTAACAAAGATTTACTCAAACTAGCTATATTTGTATATTTTAACGTTCCATCATCGTTAGAAATTTTCCCACTTCCACCCAAAATTGCTCCCAAGAAAGGGGTGAGTCAGTACTTGAGGATTCCACCAAATTACTCACTTCACGATCAAGTTTTAGGGTTCTATAATCTTCGTCAATTGACTGGCTTTGCTCTGGATGTAATTTGGGAAAGTTTCTATTTCATTTCATAGATTACGAAATTCTTTGTGCACGGCAGTATGTGGGTCGAGAAATTTCAAGTCTCGGAAAATTTGATTTTCAAAAGACAAACCAAATTTTAATTGGATGCTCAACTTTATCAAAAATGATGATTGGCACCTTCTAAAAAAATCAGCGATTTATTCTTTCATGTTTATGTTTTCCCTGTGTTTGATTAATTCTTGACCTACTTGGATGCCCAAGTACATCTCTTTCAATGGTAAATAATTTACACTAGACTTAGGGTCTAACGTAAATACGTTGTCCGTGTTTTTGATATAATTAATTTTCATGAAGCAACCCAAAATCGCCAAGTACATATTAGATGCATCATCCTACAATCATTCAATGCAGGGGTAGTCGTCGCCTTGAAATATGATGTTAAATTTATTTACAATTGGCAAAATGTAGTCTAAAACTAAAGGTAGGTACCTATAATTTGTTTATATCACTAGTAAAGGCATGATATAAAAATTCTGACGATACAATGTGATCACTCAAATGTCAATTGTAATGCCCTCCATTGCTCAATTATTCTACTATCACAGGCATGAAGGGATAGCCACTTTATGTCGTAATGACGCAATAACCGATTACTTTCAGTGTCTGTAAAATTTTGGAATTCAGCAAATTTCCTTTCACGCTTGCTACTTTGAGAAAAATATCCGTATACTTCTTTTACTATTTGTTCTAAATTTCTTGGCAGCATTTTGCAAGCACGACTGACATACATATTTTATGAAAAGGCATTTTGGGTTCACTTCTTTAATTTTTGCAACAATAGTGTTGGCCAAACATCACATTAGTAGTGTCAGCAGTGAATCCCAAGACGTCTTTTATATCTAAACCTAAGTCAGATAACTTTGTTGACAAAGCATTAAATAAATGGTTTGCGGTCTCACCATTCAGATCAACTAAATCAAGGAATTTCGTTTGTACCGTACATTTTTTTTCAGAGAAGTATTTAATTACTATTGCCAATACTGTAACTGTGGCAATATCTGTGCTTTCATCAGTCATAATTGAATACACTGGTTTACATAGGAGATGCATTACCAAGTATGTCTTCAATCATTGCTCTTTACAAACTTTTATTTAACTTCACCTGTTAGTATGTTTGGAACAAATCTTGCAAGCCAAATTTGAACCACTTCCTCTAAACTTACGACTTTGAAATTTTGCATGCTTGGTCACTTCTGATGATAATACACTAAAATGATAGAAACAACCTGATGCTGCAGCTAAGATTGACTCCTCATGAGGGCACTCCTCAACGGTTAGTAGCACGGACAGAAAACTTTGCATATACGTTTAATTTTGATAGCTAAACATGATCTTTACAATGAACTGATGCTGCAGCCAGGATTGTCTCCTCATGAAGGCACTCCTCAACGATTAGTAGCAGAGATACATAACTTGCATGTAGGTTTAATTTTGATAGCTAAACATGATTTACACCATGAACTGATGCTGCAGCCAAGATTGTCTCCTCACGAGGGCACTCCTCAACGGTTAGTAGCATGCACATGAAACAAAACATGACTTTCTACCGTTATGATGCTTACTTGAAATGGATAGATTGAGAAATATTTCTAACTAAAAAGGTGTAAATAAAATAAATAAAATAGTAAAAAAAGTAAAATAATATAAAAAAAACGTGTTTTAAAAACAAGCTTTTTTGCAAGCCATGTACTAAAACGAATAAAATAAGTTTATATTGAATTATTTGTTCACAAAAAGCTTGTCGCAAAATATTCATAAAAGGAGGTACTATTTACAATTCGCGCGACAAGCTTGCGAGCATACGTGTCCTAATCTTAAACGAATTATAACTGACGTGGCCAATTTATTGATGTTCTGATATTTAAAAAACCAAGGTCTGGGAGGGATAGTCGGCTGGATGGAACCATAGTGTCATAGTGTTAGTTTGTCTAGACGACTGCCACAGATCATTCCAGGATTTATCCAAATAAGGTTTAGCCAGAGCCCGTAGATCACGAGAAAAATATTTTGAATACGAGTCGCATCCCACACGCATAGCGTCCTTTGCCAAAAGGTCCGCTGTCTCATTACCAGAGATGCCAGAATGGCTAGGGATCCACGCAAGAATGTTTTCTATGCCTGATACGTGGCATTTATAAAGGACTCCTTTAATCTTTAAGGTGATAAAAAGTTGCTCTAGCATGCAAGGTCGGCGGCGCACCCGCATACCCCCTGGTGTTGCAGGTGCCCATGGGCGGCGGTAACACTTATCACCACGTGGGACCGCTTGCTCGTCCGCCCACTAATCTATAAAAAAAAAAAAAAAGGAGACTTGTTAATATCCTGCAGACAACTTAATAAGTCAGAAAAGACGATGGACTTATTTAACTTATGAGATTCTATAAACAATACCGCTTCCATGCCTTATTAAAACTCATAAGCGTTAAAATTGGACAGCCCTGTTTTTTACCGGACCCTGCCCAGCGCACAACAGCATCAATATTAATAAAAAGAAATACTAATTGATAGATTACAATTTGCTCCGTTCATCTGTGCATTCTCCATTTTTATAATTTGATACCAAATATAGTGTTACAGGTGTCCATGGGCGGCGACGGTATGAATAACATGGCAACATCACATGGGATGGCTTACTCGTCCGCCTACTTTAATTTAAAAAAAATATTTACAGTCTCTTTTTCTTAATTAAAAAAGTGACAAAATCGATTTTCTTAGTCGGAGGTTTTGTGGAATAACCGGTTTCTTTTGTTTCTAAGTTTGACGATTTCTTCGGTAATTCAAGAACCGCTGCAAAGACAATTGTAGTTGCACATCACTAGTCATACATCACTCACTTTTAAAACTTCAGTTTATTTCAATCACTTTTGACGAAAATAAATTAAATGATTGACGTACAATGTAACCAGTTTGAAGAACCAATTCTAAATATCCTGAACAACTTATCAGTAATTGATTGCAGGCAGCCTGGGTGGAAGTATTTAGAGAATAATTAACTGTTTGTTGAAAAAAGAAATGTCAACTGGGATAAACAGAGTTGTGTAGACTTGTAGAGGGTGAAAGTGGTGCATATGTTTATTCCAGATAATCATACAAGAGTGATAATATAATAATATATTGCGGCTTACTTTCTGGAATCAAGAATGACGTCGGCTTATTATGATTATTATGATGGCAGTACAATATTTTTATTCATATCAAATAAAATCGGACTTCCTATAGACTTAGTAAGTAATACTTTAAGGCCTAAATTTATGATTTCAGTAATTTTTATAATGTAGTATCTTTAGTGCAGTAGATATAGTAATGATACTCTGTAACTTTATCAATTATAAATTGAATGATAGCGGTCTTATATCCTATCTGTATTGTATTGTATAAAGTATAGCACAGCATATAAAATAATCAAACTGCACACAAAAGTATATAAAAAGCAAAGTGTTTCTACTGGGTGACAAATGTTGCCACTGGCACTACCTGCCTTGATTCTCTTTCCCAGTTACAACTAGTTTCACCAATGCAACATCTAAAGCTGGAAATGCACAGTTGTACATGCAAAAAATAATGATGTTGCTAAAATGCTACATTATTTCATGTTTTATTGCATTAATTGAAATTGTTATTCAAAAATTCTTTTGTATACTTACATTTCAATACAATACAATAATACTATTTAACTATTATGCAATAAGATTATTTATAAAAAGAGTATATTTATTAATTGTAGTGAGGTGCAGCTTTGCTTATATTTAGATAGTAGACATTACTACCACAATGGCACTTTATTTAATTAGTTTCATAACATTATGTTTTCCCTCTGTTAGGTTAATTTTTTGATCGCACAAATAGCTGCACTATGCCTGGCCAGACTGTTTCGGAAACCATTGAGACTTGCTTCATCAGAATTTCGTCATTCAGTGTGCCTTGTTATAGGTTTGATAATGGGATATTTCTGCTTTGGAAAGTAAGTTACACATTTATTTATAGCTATTATTTATTTATAGTTGAGTTTGAATATTTTTAAAATTATGGAACTGTGCAAAGGATAAAACTACTCAGGGCATTCCACTATTTCACCATTTTATAGAAGTAATTCCCAATGAGCTAAAGTAAAAGCTTAGAACTTTGTCCTTCCTTACTTCCCATGCCCATTTCCACAGCTCTGTAATCTCTCATATAAATCTTAATATTCATATCTTGTTTATATCTTAGTTTCTTTCTATTATAAAATGTTCTGATCCTTTCAATAGCAACTAAATATTTAGTCCAAGAGAAAAGGAATTATAAGGAATAAAATATATGTTATAGGTACATGTTATAAATCCTTTTACTTGTTCTACTATTGAACATAGTGAAAAAGGCCTTCAAGTATATTAGTTTCAATTAGTAATAAATTTTTATGTGCTTCATTGAGTGTGAAGGTTTTAGTTCACTAAAAACATTAAAGGCAACATGCTTATACAAATGTCTTATATTATCCACATGGTTATAGTCTATGGTTTGATTGAAATATAAATACAATATATTTATTACATGATAGGGGAAACTCAATAGAACTTCTTGATGTTTCCAAAAAAATGTTTGAAGTTTGAAATACAATGTCCATAAAATGTGGTTTATAGATAATTTTATTTCAAGTTTAAGACTCAGAAAAAGTATGTTCCCATTGGAAGTTACATAGATGTTATGTATATAAAAGAATTTTACAGTTTTGTTTATAGGTTTTGCCAAAAATCTACCGACAATCAAGCATGGACCATAAATAGCAATGTGATATTTTTTTACTTTTTTTGTTTGTCGAATATGATAAAGGTAATAAAACGTTTTTATTAAAAGTTATCTGGTATCAGCAGTGATAGAAATTAGGTAAGCTATTTTGGGTCAATGAACTCAAACATCGATGTTAATACATATGGATAACCCTGAAATCCTGCTTACATAGAGCTATAAGTCATTACGTAATCGCTACTGCAGAATGATTAGGGATGCTAAGCGGCATCATATTCATGAAACAAATGGAAAGCTATAATCGGTAACAAACCTGGATATTGCTTAAGTCATTTGATATTGGCAAATCTTCTATTTCTTTTGATGCTCTATATAAACATTCCTCTTTCTCTTCTGCACTACCAGAGGACTCTGTAAAATGTGAAATTGTATCTGAATTCTCCAACTTACCTGTCCCTGATTGTCTCTTTCAGTCTCACAGCGGTTTCCCAATGTGATATTAAAAAATTATACTTTCAATGTCATCTGCTATTGGTGATGGTAAAATCAACTCTCAAATGATTGTTCCCATTGTGTCTCAAATCCAATTCATTAGTACTCATTTAATAAACTCCTCTATAAGAAGCAATACCTTCCCAATTACCTGGAAAAGGGCTATCGTTATTCCACCACCAAAACCTTCCAATCCTTCTTCTTTTTCTTACTTTCGTCCTATTTTTATTTTACCTTTTCTTTGAAATGTTCTTGAGAAAGTCTTTCTGATCTCTTTTCAACTCTTTTCACAATCTGGTTGTCATCCTGACCACAACATAGATACAGCACTCATAAAACATTCGCTAGGCCATGGTTTCTTCTATTCTTCTCACTATTCAGACTTTACTCAATTTCAGCAATGCCTTTAATTCAGTTCACTTTAACGTCCTTATCGCTATTCTTTGTTCTCATATTGTTTCCACTTCCACAATCTGTTGGTTTAATTCTTACCTTCTGGGACACTCTCAGTGTATACAACAATGATATTGTAACAGAATGATGCAATCTTATTACTGGAGTTTCCCAAGGTGGCATCCTATGTCCTCTCTTTTTCTCTGTATTTATCAATTCTATTTTTAATGTGATTGCTTCTAATTCTCATCTTTATGCTGATGACTTACAACTTTAGATTACTTCTAATTATCATCTTTATGCTGACGACTTACAACTTTACCGACATTTTGATGTTGCACATATTGTAAACTGTATATCTGAACTGAACAAGGGCCTGCACAGCATTAGTTTGTGAGAAAACTTATTTGGTCTTCTGGTAAACCCTGCAAAGTCTAAAACTATAAGTAAATATAAATATAATCATATAGATCTTTCTATTATACCACCTATATTATGACAATGTACAGATCGGGGTTGAAAAAAATCATGATTTTAATCTGATTCTTTTGATTTTTTTACATAGGTAACATTTCTGCTTTAAAAAGGGTAAATAAAGCTTGACGGCTGATAACTCTAAGTTGTAACGCGTCCACTGTCACTGAGTAAAATCTGTGTATTTTGTTGTCATTTAGTTTTTTGGTTATTTACAAACACAATACAAATAAAAACTAGTCTTCTGCAGGACGAAAGAAAGACGAGACGGGTCATATTTGGATATACATATTATGTTGATTTGGATATACATATTATGTTGATTAACGTAAAATAAAAGATTATTTTATTCGTAAGTCATATTATTTGTATAATTTTCTATTGTAATCCAGTGAATTTTGCCTCCTCCTCGACTTTGATTTAAGTCATTGATTAAATTTAAAAAAAAAATTTTGATTAAATTTTTCACTTGATTTTTTACAAGATTTAAATCAATGATTTCATCAAATTTATTTAAATCACTCATCCCTGGTACACAGATACAGCTTGCCAACTCCGCTAAGAATCTGGGTGTTATATTTGATAATAATCTATCATGGAGCTGTCACATCAATGAGATCAGCAAAAAGTTTCTATACACTGAAAAGCTTTCAAAACATTCTCCCTATTGAAACTAAGACTAATCTAAAATGTATACTTTCTAGATGCCACTGAATAGACTTGAGCGTCTCCAAAATTTGTGTATTCGCTTTATTTTTGATTTAGGCAAGTTTGTCACATTTCTGAGTTTAGTAAGAAGCTTCATTGGTTAACTATTCCTTCTCACTGTAATTGTCACATTCTTTCACTCCTCTATAATGTTCTTAACAATCCTTCTTTTCCTACCCGATTGTGTGACCGATTCTCGTATATTTTTCCGAGATCTAGACTCCTTAGAACCCAATCCTTCTCGCTGTTAAAGACCCCTTCTCACAATTCTCGTAGCTGTGGGAATTCATTTTCGGTTCAAGCTGTACGATGGATTGCTCATTTTGATTGATGACTCATTTTGAGGATTGAGCATTTTGCATCATCTAATATGGAGCATTTTGCAACATCTAATATGGAGCATTTTGCTTTTCTGCTTTTTCTACTGCGGATGATTGTGATGCAAAGTATTCTTACTTCACAAATATGTTCTTCATTACGGATATATTTTTTTTGTAATAATTTTGGAACTTGCGTCTGGTCTATGAATCTCATGGTTGGTCTGAGATATATCAAACAAAATATAACAGTAACAGTATATAATAATACAACAGTAAGTCAAGGAGCGGGTTACATCAGGTGTAATATAGCGCCTAAACAATGAATCCGGCCAAGGGCCTGATCCACAAATTCAAAGTAGCTCAGTGAGCGCTGGAAAGGGTGTCTTTGATGGTTAAGACCAAACATGAAGAAATTTATGAACCCAAGTTACTAACAGGTCAAGAAATCAGTAAGCTTAAGTGGTAGATACGAATGTAACCTGCCCAGTCACATCTGTTGCATGACCGACAAGACCTAGATTTAACCGTTATCATGTAGAGAAACCTCATCCTGGGAAACATGTGGTATGTCGCGTCTAGGCATTTAGATTAATGACAATGAAAATTACCAGTAGTGACTCGATGAGAGGAACCAATCAATACGTTTAGTGACGTGTTTTTTCGAGAGGCCTATATCTAACAGTAGTGACACAAGATGATGGTATAGTATTGATATTGTTGAGAATTTATAATACCAACATTGTACCAATAGCGTTAAGTACCACACTATCATAACAATCTGGCTATACATGCATGTCAGAGTAGACATACATATACAGTGTTACATCCAGATGGTTTCCAGACATCAAATCCTTTGACCTACTATCAGGCGCAGATACAGGATTCCGCTAAGGGGGGTGGGGGGTAATTTCTTTGTAATTTTACCTATCTCCTAGAAAATTTGTTCTAAAGGAAAAAAAATATTGATAAAATTTTAATTCTCTATCCATAGCTTCGTTCGCGGTAAGGATTCAGAACTGATTCGGAACTATACGCATGCGCAGTTCAAATAATGCCGTTCGCGGAACACACAATTCAGAATTTCTAGTTACAGTTCTGTGTTCGCGGAACCGTCGAACTCGATTCAGGATCGGTTCAGAATCAGTTCTATCAGTTCTATAACTTTGGCAAGAATCGTAGTTCCAGACATGCGCAGTTTTTACCTAACGACATTTGACATACATGCTGCGGCTATATTCAGTTGGTTAGAAACTAATAAAGTGGTTAAATAGTTAAATAAAATATAAATTTTATTAATTTATTAAGGGTTAAATAAAATATGGTTAGTTTTGTTTGTTGTTTATATAATACTCTAGTAAGAGTAATGTATTTTGGTGGGTCCACTTAAATACTTGCCAACTCAGGGGTTTCCCCCCCAAATTTAGGGGGTAAATAAGTGGGATGGGTTTTTTTTAGGGGTATTTTTAGGGATTTTTTGACTCTTCATATATTTTTTTGAATATATATTTTTCATATATTATGTGAAAGTATAGGCCCTGGGACAATCCAAACTATAATAGCTAATCATATTTATTTGTTGACCTAGCGACTTAACGACATCTAGTACAAATATATTACAACTACTCTGTGGTGACTGGTGGTTATTGTGCCTATGCTTACTGGAAATACATATGTACGTTGATTATTGTTTACTTGTTTAATTCGATTTTGTTGTTGTACTGCTGTGCCGACAAACAATTTGTTAATGATGCCTAAAGAAACTAAAAATAAAAAAATGTACAGTCAGAAGTACACGTAGATTTGGGAAACAGATCCAGATTTAAAAGGTAAAGAAATTTTATTGCATTTTTGTAATTTATATTTTTTCTTTTATTATATATTTTTTAGGGGGATTTCTAAGTAATTGGGCGATTTTGGGGGTTTTTGACTTAAGCTTTAGGGATAAATATTTTTGAGAGTTGGTAACACTGCCGATGACAGTAGATCGTACGCAGTTTGATTCCGAAATCGTTCGCGGAAATAAAAATCACGAATCGGTTTATAACCGAGCATGCGCTCTACTACGATTCCAAATTAGTTCAGTACTAGTTCTGAATCCTTACCGCGAACAAAGCACATATAATTCTTACATTGAATTACTCAGCTATTTATCTATCTTATAAAAAAATATGAAATAAAAGTACAGGTATGGGGAATAAAAAATTTAAAAAAGAATTTAACTATTAAAATTAATTATTTTTACCCGTACTTATTACTTTTTAATTTATTTGTTAAACTTTATGATAATGCTTGACTCTTACAATTGCACCCATTGCCTCCCCCCTAAATCCGCGCCTGCCTACTGTTTTATATCTACTGTGTAGAAACTATGTACCAGTGTAACTACCCAATATAATTATTATATTATAATTCAGTAGGGGGAGAGTGTACGCTGTACTTTATCGTGTTTCCTCAATGTACGGTACGTGTTGCGGTAGTGAGTGAAAAATGCCGGAGCCCATTCCCATTCCACCCTATCGTCCCCATTTTCCCAATCCTTTCCTTAATCTGCAAAGGTAGGCAGCGCAATCGGGGGCGTGCCAACGTTTGTCATTCTGGACTGATGTTGGCATGTGTCGTGGTTGTCTATGGACGACAGTATCCACTTACCATCAGGTGGACGCTCGCCTGCCGCCTTTTTTCTATAAAAAAAAACACAATTTTATGCTATACATTCTTTGCTGGCACTATTATACCCATCTTTAATCATTCAACTTAATTCAGTTAATTCTTGTGTTTATGTGATAAGTTGAGTCATGTTAATGGTCTCATTGTCTTATCAGCTATGCGAGTTTACAGCCTAAGAAAATGCTTCAATACACCTTTAAATTACTATTGTTTTTACAATACCTGAGGTTTATGTACTCAGGTCACAGATTCTTAGAATTTCTTTGTTATGTAAAAACAATGGAATGATTTATCAGTAATGAGAGTAATGACATATTTCAGGCAAGCTATACACCTGTCAATACTGCCTACACTGAGTTACACTTTACTGAAGACTGTGCCACATCCTCTAATTGGAAAGTATGTATACTGCCTATAATAGTGCCTATCTGACTACATTCCAAACCGTACCAAATCGCTCATCGACACATGTTGCCGCTTCTCTTTTTATATTATAAAGTTAGAGAAGGATGCATTATGTTCAAAAGGTCAGAGAGCGATTTTCGCACGGTTTGAAACCCATCTCTATATATCTTATACAATGTATAATAGAATATACTAAATTTTAATAGTTTATTTTAGAAAAATAGTAGTATTATAAAATACAATATTTTTATAAATCATGACAGTCATGATGACATGAGATAAATAAAAATAAATGTTTTCAAAAATTACAAATGATATGTATTTATGTGTGTATTTAGAAAGTAGTCAAGTTTCGGGAGCAAGAAAAATGCTTTTTAAAAACTAAAAAATAATATATTAAAACTAATGAGATTGAAGACAAGTGACAGAGCTTGATGCCAGTATTCAGCTACTTATTTAATTAAATCTAACTTACAAAGTAATCTCTTATGGCTACATCCTAAATGCTAACTAAGCGCTAGGTTCCTAGAACTATGGGTTCGGCCGACCACCCGGTTCTGCTGACCTAGCGATCAACAGGAAGGGCTTGGGTGACGTAACTAAGTATTCTGTTAAATTTCATATATACAAATAAATTAGTATCTCGATATTTATGTACAATGTGTACTTGTCCATTCTATTGTAATATCTGAACCGGAACACTTGATGATTTGGATGGAATTATCATCAATGTGCCTGGGAAGGTTGAGATATACTGGTAATACTGTATATCCATATGTACCATCAGCTTGGTTACAAATACATTTAATAGTAAAATTAATAATTACGCAACTAATTTTATTTAAAAAATGTTATGTTGTTAGGGACATTCATGGCAAGACAAAAACATATCAACGATTGAATGTTGTCATATAGAAGATTATTTGGCTAGATATTAATAAGAAGATTATGTAAACAATAGGAAAAAGTTTCATAATCATAAGTTAAAATATGTTAATACTCATATAGTCACTTAATTACCGCGGGTCGGGAGTTAAAATATGTACATATTTACTTTTTCAGCATTGTTCTGACAGCGTCAATGTTATACCTATCATGTTTACATCTGCATCGACAAATATACCACACGGCGGACTACACGCTAGATATAACAGGTAATATTTTGTCTCACGTAATACAGCCACAATCGTATGCATAACGTTCTCCTTCTATTTTCGCCTTTTCGTTGATGTTACCTGATAATGTTAATTTTGGGAATCCGTCACATCGAGAGCTGTTATTTTAAATAGTAGATAAACAACTAAAAACTAACTGGTATCGTAGTAAAACAAGACAAGTAGGTAGATAAATTTTCTTCATAAGTGCACACGGCTTGTACAGAAACGTATTCTTATGCGCAACTACCAATCTCACTGAGTTTCACAGTGCGTCCGCCCACTTCGTTGCGATTCATCAATTCTGAATAGTTGCGCGAATACATTTACAAACAAAACAAAACCATATCGCTCAACACATGATTTTACTTTCACTCATAAAAACACGCTTATAAGGTGACCCTACATTGCAGTCCAATGATTTCGACCAACAACATATACATTTAGAATCAATTTACATACAGAGTGATGTCCCCCATCAACGTTGATCGATCAATGTTCACTCAATTGTTCACGGTCGATGTCGGTAGATAATATAGAACGAATTAATCAATAGAGTTCGTCAATTAAAAATTAATCAATTAATCGACATTAAAATAGACAACACGGACGGACACGAGATACTGCAGGCTTGATGATTGAGAGACGGAGGAATGGAGGAGACCCGTCACAAGACGGTAGGTAGAGGTACCTATGAAGTGGTCATAAATATCAATCGATGATCGGTCTACGTATTAATTCCTCGAGCGACCATTATTATATTATGACGATTGTGTATTTTAGTCGATCAATGTTAATTGATCTATTCAATCGATCGACCGTAATTTTAGGCCACTTGTACACATACATTCTCACACAATATGGCACAATTTGCACTCGCATATAGAAAATTTGGTGATTTTATGTTAAGAATAAATTTCATTTGCAATAAATTTACGAGTATGTTGTACACTCAAATAGTAAGACAACTCACCACAATATATATAGAATAGATGGCAAACGAACGAGCGGGCCACATGGTAAGTGATCACCACCGCCCATGGATACCTGCAGCACCGAGGACTTGCAGGAGCGCTGCTGACCTTGCAGAATCCTGTTCACAGCTCTCTTGAAGCGCCCCATAGCGTAGCGTTAGGAAAGTACCTCGGCTGGCAGTTCATTCTACAACTTTCGGGTCGGTATAAAGTGTCTTTTTGACCGCACTCTACGCAGCGACTCTACGTCAAGGAAGTGCGGAGGACCGCACGACGATGACGAGCCGTGCGATGGTAAAAACCCCAAGTTCGCATCAAATTGATCAGCTCTTCAGAACATTCCCCATTATAAAGGCGGTAGAAAACGCAGAGAGACTCCACATCTCTAAGGATGCTGCGCGATTCTAAACCACCTGTGAGAGTAGGATCGTCGACAATTCGGATAGCGCGTCGTTGGACGGAGTCAAAAGGATTCCACCTGGTAATTCGGTGCACCACCCCAGAGGTGTAAGCAGTACTCTATGTGGGGTTTAACTTGAGCTTTATAAAGAGACAAGCGTTGCCCCGAAGAGAGCAGTACTTTTCTCCGGGGCAACGCTTGTCTCTATTCAGTACACCGAGTTTTTTATTAAATCGCGCGCCACGAGCAGGGAGAATTTCGTACAGATACATTACGAAAACATTGGCCATCGGCTAATCCGGAAACACCCGAACGCGTCATCCCCGTCTATGAGTTACCGTACCTCTAATTGCTTATTTTATTACGAGATAAATTCAAAACTTTATGAACATGTCACGAGTCAGTGCACAGAAAATATGAAGCTGTTATTTTTCCTTGAAAAACTAATGACATTATATCGTTCTAATACAAGTAACTAATATTAATATGGCTAGGTTATCGTATGACATTTTTTCTACTTAGGTGTTATTTATTTATGTATATTTGCATACTAGATAATTATAATAAGTATCTATATTGTATGTAGATATAACTTTATATTGCTTTTATTAGCCTCATTCACATTATATCTTAAAAAATCAACACCTATATCACAGCATCTATATACACATCAGTCAAACGTTACAGGTCATTTAGGAGATTTTGCTTGACCCTCTGGTAGTATATATTCAATATCTTCCTGTCATAATCAGAATAGTAGTAGTCATCATCGTCACTTTCAGAACTGTTATTTATTATCCTATCCATAAAATCATCCTGGCATGTTCATATTTTCTATATTCATCTTCATATTTGATTGCGTGATCACAAACTTCTCTCCATTCATTTGGACCAATTATATAATTTTTTTCCAATATTATTTTTTACTGTGGTCATATTCATATCAACATTTCTTTGAGCTACATAACCCCTATGTTTTCAATGGGATTGAAATCCGGATGATATAGCGGTAATCTCAATACAGTGTGTCCATATTCGACTAAAATTTTGTCAATAGAATATTCCACAAATCTTTCCTTATGACGAAAAAGATCTTGGTAAATTTGTGGCTTTGTCCAAGTTGGATCGACATTAATGTCATGTTTTACCAACCAGTTTATCATATCTTGCTTCAATGTATTTGAATTCGGAGGCTTTTTCACATATTTATTATGATATGCAGCATTATCAACAATCAATACCGAATTTTTAGGTAAGTTAGTAATCAATAATTGATTACGTACCCATTTTTCATAATTGTCACTGTTCATCTCATTATGATATCTGACATATGTACAGAAGTTTCATCCATATATACAATTTCTCTGCCTGAATGTGTTATTTTTTCTAAAACAGGTTTGTTATCTATGACGAACTCGGTCACTCGCTTCACCCCGTGCCACCAAACACGTAGCGATGCTAGTTGAGCGACAGATTTGTATGGCGTTCACAGTTGTGGGATTCTTAAAGTATACCTACACTTATTTATTTGTTACATTCTTTTATTAGCTGTCGATATAATTACACATTCACGTCTTATTCGATCGAATGCCAAAGTAAATCTGTGTCGCGCGCACGCGCTATCACTACTTTTATGTTCTCGTATCACGAGGGAAAATCCCTTCCCTTACTCCTGCGCATTACCCACTCACAACGAGGGAAGGACGGACCGATCCAAAAGTGTGCGCGGTGAATTTAAATAATTTTAAATGTCTTATTATCTTAAATTCTTACACAGTTGGGATGATTATCGTTTTCGTTCACTGTACAAGGTATGTTAATGACCGAAATTCTTCCTGGTCGTGGCGCGCTCTTCAGCAAGTTTTACACTAAGTTTTCTAAGACAGGTCACTATAATCATACAAGTGCGCTAGGCGTAGATTAAATGTACGTGGCACTTAACATTAATTTGGGCATTTTTATGATTATCTTATATTTAACGCATGCATGACAAAGATGACATTCATATTCAAGATGTATTCACTAATCCGCATTGAGCCCACGTCGTGCATTACGGTCCAAAGCCTTTTTTAATTGCAAGGGGAGGCTTTTACCCTGCATTGAAACATTATAGGCTGACAAAATCTGATAAAATCTTGTTTCAACCTACCATTTTCGTTTCAGCAATATAGAAATATAGAGGACCAAGCTTTCCATTATTAGGTAATTTCATGACTTGTGGTGATGACCTATTATGGCAGATATCTTCCGTTTTATAAAGAGTGAGACACCCTTCAAGTCTATAAATTTTTCCTATTAAAATAACCCAAATCAGAATGGAGTAACAGTCATTGTTTTGTTGCAGATTAACTGGTTTTAATTTTGGTCATGTACAGTATCTCCTGTAACTTTTCAAATATCCCCTATTCGAGTGGCTAAAGCTACTCATTATCGTTCTATTTTATATGCACATGCTATTTTGTTTTATAGACCTTGTGTTTGCTGCTTAGTTACCTGTCAGTGCTTCACTAATCTAGACCTTTGACACAGGGTTTACAATGTGAAATCTTGTGTGTCGATTTTGTAATCTTATTGCGTATCTGTATGAGTCATAGGCTGACGAAGCGTGATACTTAATTACTTTCAGGTCCACTAATGGTGATAACACAACGAGTGACGTCATTGGCATACACTCTCCAGGATAGTTTGAGTAAAAAGGAGATCAATTCTAACTCGAACCACTCCAAGAATGACTGCCTGTCTGAAATTGATAAGGTCCCGTCACCCCTCGAGTATTTTTCCTACACATTGGCTTTCCAAACGTTGATGTGCGGCCCAGTCGTGTTTTACTCTGATTACATTAACTTTATCGAAGGAGCTCAAATTGAAGGGGTAAGTTATATTTATATTAGAACAGATAATAGTGCAATATTAATATTTCATATTTTTTATTCGAATGTTCAATTCAATATTATTGTATATAGGTACAAGCTGTAACCGAAGCCTGTGTGCATTCGGCTCTTGATTCCGAGTTAAATCGCATATACTGTTCCTTACTTTTTTAAAAATATATAAAATTTATGCTCTTTGTATTTAGTGAATTTTTATTAAAAATTTGATAGAAGGTTAAAAAATCAATTTTTGGCAATAAAGGAATTGTAACATGACAATGAAGTCAAGAGCCGTGAGTAAAATCCATTGTCAAGCTAAGATCGGTCAGGTCGATAACATCCTGCATATTAAATGTTGAGACTTGACTTGACAAGACATGTAGGTAATGACTCTCTAGTCTTGCTGTAGCAAAATATACATGGAGGTAGTGACTAGTCTTGCTGTAGCAAAATATAAAAATTAACGTAAACGAAATGTACTTTAAAAGAAGATCAACAGTTTAATAGACAAATAAACTGAATGGTTCGACAATGTACTCGCAATGCGTTCTTCGAACATGCTTGTGAACAATAAATTATACTTTTGAGGTTATTTCTATATCATTTATTCTTAAAAATTTATTTAATTATTTTTATATTCTTTTGTGCGACAAAATGATAATGGCCTACGTGTCATTATCGGACGTCAGAGTAGATAGGCTAAGGACTGAAGTATAGTCAATCATCTAATAACGACTTTACACGTTCTTTTAAATTAACATATTTTAAAGCGCAAATGAAGCAATCATATAATCACAAAGTCGTACAGCGTCTGTGATTTAAAGAATAACTTTATATTCAAAACATTATGACGACCTTTTAGCTTCATATGAATTTTCATTGTTTTTATTTTGGGTTTACACAGAATTATAGATTCCATTCATTCCGTTTATGAAAAAGGTTTTGCATTTTTCGCAAAAAAAAAAAAAATGTGCTCATTTTTTATACATATTTGAATGAATGAAAATTCTTTATTGTATTCCTATTTTAACTTAAATGCTTTGAACCGTAATATATTTTTAAGCTAGTTGAGATTAAAGCACAACCTAACTTTTTTTTTGGTATAATGAAATTCTTGAGATATAACCTTTTATAAGTCATCACATAACTCATTTCATCAGACATGTAAACGAGCTAGGGTTAAACTTATCTTTAATCTTTAGGTAAGTTTTTAGGTTAACCCTCAGTGTTCGGTCACTGTCGGAATTACGAAGATAGTCAAATAGTATGGTATCGGCCGACTTTAAAATAGCACCAACCATCCGTGCTCTTCCCATGGCTGTCGTGAAAGGCGACCAAGGAATAACAAAGCCGCTAACACAAGTGCTGAGAAACTACACCACCTATGAAGGAGTGGGCTCGTCAACCCGCTTGACCAGCGCGACGTTTTATGACCGTGCATCCCTCATGCATGAAGAGGCCAATGTGAAGAGGCTGGTTACGATTACTGTAAATGATATGAAATGAAAGAAATATTTAAGGACGTGTGCTAGCTCCATAAGTGCCATCTATATTTATGTGCAACGTTGTTGTCAGAGGGCGCAACTGAAGGAAAATGGAAGCGAGCCGTCCCCGCGGCGCGCGGTCCTGTACAAAGTGATGGGCTCGCTGGCCGCCGCCGTACTCTACTTGACTCTCGCCAAAAAGTACCCGCTCACTGTCCTAGCAGGTATTACATTATTTTGTTTCTATTAGTAGATTAACGCCTTACACAAAACAACACGCACAGTACCCAGCGGGAATAGCCAATTAATTATTATATTCAGTATGGCTCATTTTTTTTAATGCAACAATTTTAATTTTAAATTTGTTGAACCTTCTGTGTAAAGCGATTAGTCAACCGAACGTTCGGATGAGTACAAACTTTTTGCGTACGAAATATTATAGGACTGTAACGTTCATTTACTTTGCGCAAACTAAAAGAAAGGGTTTTGTTCTACAGTGTTGTATTTACGGTTAGCACCACTTAGCCGCCTAATCAAAATGTTGAAGATGAACTGCAAGGGAGTTTGCATTTGTAAGACCATTCGGTTGGTCAACACGTACCTAACAGTGTTATAAACAAGAAATATTTGATCACTTATTTTTCACTCAAAATAATCCCAGATACTATTGAACAAAATTTAATGAAACCTTTTTAAAACTTAAAGTAATCGCTAGTACCTTATTAACCTTGATTTCAATTATAAAAGTTTTTATGGAATTATGAGCGTTACGTATTTTTCCGGAATCGTAAAAAGAGGATAGTTGCTCCAAATTATCACAAATTTAACAAAAATATCATACGTTAGAAGTGTTCACTAATTCAGCAATGCTAGTTACAGAAGAAATCTAACTAATGATCTAATGTACTCGTGTTAATGATTTGTAATGATCTAATTGCTCACACAAGAAACCGCCATTTCTACTAATAATTGCAATTTATTCGGGGTTTTCACTGTTTTCACCAACCAAAAAGGTTGCTTTTCATATAAAAATTTAATCCATTTTGTTTGAATATTTATGTCAATGACACGTCAAGTGACACATGAGTAAAACTCCGATCCGAAGTATTGTATATACCATTAAAAAACATACGCTAAGTTGGTTACTATATTTTTTTTAATTTCGCGTATGGGTATTTGTTCGTTTGGTATCTATTATTTTCGTAGCACACAATGCGCTGTTAAATTACATTGTATTTTTATGCGAAAATTTCGTGTTTTTTTTATGTATTAGGTGTTATAAGAGTGTAATAAACTCATAAAGAAAAATTAAACTTGTTAAGTATTGTGTATCGCTGTCTTATGTCGTAGGCGCTGAGGCCTTATCTAAGCTTTTAATCCCCGGATTGTTGTTTGCTTGTTTGATTTAGTGGTGGGCGTGAAGTGAAAACAAATACTTATTTTCCACAAACACTACATTTGCAAATCGTATTGTAAATTAACGTGCTTATTGCACCAATATAGATAACCCAACGTACATAATTAAAAAAAGTTTTGGTGTTGCAAACACTAAAATTTCTAAACGCTAAACATATTTTGTAACAGTATCGTTAAAGATTTAATAGCAATTAAATGAAGCATAATAAACAGTGGTCGGAATAGATAGGGCTAATTTACCTGAAGTTGCTAGTAAATCCAATAACGTGAGTAATTTCATGTGTACTAAGTAGTAGTTTCGACGACGAAGTACGACTAGTTTCGGGATTATGGGTTTCGATAAAAATAAATATATTTCGTGGTTTTAACAACTCTGTGTTCTCGCCAACTTTAGGTAAATTAGCCCTATCTATTCCGATCACTGATAATGAAGCTTAGCGACGAAAACTTTAAAATAAATATGCTAATTAAATAAAAACAGAAAGGCGTAAGTTGATTATATTATAATCCAAGTATGTATTTACAATTTAGCGACTGCCCGTGACGTTGTGTGAGTTAGCATAAGTTTAAGCTTCATTTAGACAAGGATAATTACTCGAACGCGGGCAGGATAGAAAATCGCTCCAGAATATGCTTGTCTAGTGTAATAATAATAATCTTTTATTTGCTCGAATGTGTGACTACAAATATAGGTGACATTATTTACAAATAGATGCTACACATTCGACTGTCAAAACATCATGCAAAAATTATAATACTAGGTGGGCCAAAAGAAGTCATCCGATGTTGTTTGGCTCTCATTTTTTTTCTAAATGAAAATCTTCGATTCTGTTTTTTGATTATGTTTATTTGAACCTTTAGAATTTTATTGGTCAAGTCGAGAAGATGATATTGGCCAAATGGGCGCCGTCACAATTGATTGCCATATGGGCTCGTTTTATGGCATTTTTCATCACTTCGGCGAGAACTTCGGGCGACAGATTCTCGCACTCGTGTCGAATGTTGTCCTTGAGGGCTTCCAGGGTCTCGGGCTTGTTCACGTAAACACGGGACTTCAAAAAACCCCACAAAAAAAGTCTGGAACGGTTAAATCGGGCGATCTTGCGGGCCAGTGCAAATCGCCAAAACGAGAGATGAAGCGACCCGGGAACGCCGCCTTCACAATATCCATTGTGGCTCGCGCAGGGTGTGCCGTTGCTCCGTCCTGTTGGAACCACATGTCCTCCAGTCCTAATTCGTCCAATTGCGGCAGAAAAAACTCGGTTAACATGGCCCTATAGCGCGCACCGTCCACTGTTGTCGTTTGACCAGCGGCGTTCTCGAAAAAAAATGGCCCGATGACTCCTCCAGCGTGAACAGCGCACCATGCAGTCACTTTGAGCGGGTGTAATGGCTCCTCGTGCATCACTCGTGGATTTTCGGTGCCCCAGAAGCGATAGTTTTGCTTGTTCACGTACCCGCTGAGGTGGAAATGAGCCTCATCGCTCATTATGATTTTGGTCGAAAAATCGTCCACTTCGTCCTCGAGATTGAGGATGGCTTGGGCGTAGGTTACACGCGTTTGGCGGTTGACAGGCAGCAGCTGATGCGCGGACTGGACTTTGTACGGGAACATGCGCAGGTCTTTGACCAAAATTCGCCTTAGGGACGACCGGCTGATGGCTAATTGCGAGGCACGGCGTCTAGTCGATGTTTCCGGCGACAGCTCGACATCCTCGGCAACAGCGGCGATATTCTCGGCAGAACGGCGCTCCGGGGCCGGCCACTCTTGGCAACGTCTCGTGTGGTCCCATACTCTTGAAGGTTGGTGGCCAAACGGAGCAGTGTTTGCGCAGTCGGTGTCGGACGACCGGGGAATCGGCGACGGAATTCGCGCTGCGCCAACACCACAGACGAATTGTTACGCAAAAAAATTGACACGATTATTCCGCGTTCTTGGGGAGTGTATCGCTCCATGGCTTGTTCACTTGTATTCTACATCTGTCTAGTCCACAAATGTCAAAACAGATTTGACATTGGCGGCCATTTGCAAAAATAAGAGCATCTTCCAATAGGGTGATTTCTTTTGGCCCACCTTGTATAAACGTCTCTTCACAGTCAGAACCTCTGAATCATACAATACATCAATTACACACAACTGTTATCATCATGTAATCATTGTAACAGTGATAACAGTTATCATCGTGTGAAGTTTGGTCGCATACTAAAATCCTATACAATATTATCGTTCGAGAAACTCTTCTGGTGTAAATGAACCTTTAGCGTAGATAAAACGAGCAACCTACATGTTGTTAGGCATGGGCGTAGCCACGGTGGGGTAGCTCGGGGCGCTTAAACCCTACGAATAGAGAAGAATAAAATAAAGTTGATTGCGTCTAGAACTAACGGACCCAACTTCTGAAGTGTCCCGGTCGTGGTCGGGGGTCTACCTACTCTGGTACGCCTACTTATCGACACTGGTAGTGCGTTGCAAGTACTACCACGCGTGGCTGCTCTCCGAGGCCATATGCAACAACTCTGGCATGGGCTTCAACGGGTATGACAGTGACGGCACGCCTAAGTGGGACAAGATGTCTAACATCGACGTGTTTGGATTTGAGGTCAGTAAATTATAAACTTAGCAAGTTCTAAATAATTTGTAATTATTGTACAATTTAGTTAATTTACATTTCCTCTTCTGTTGGCTTTCTATTTGTTTAATATTATTATTAAATCCTTTTACCACATTTACGTACCTTCTTCTGTATTATATTGTGTGTTAATGTGCTAGTAATAAAGGTGAGAATGCAATGGTTATGATTACGTTGCGTTGTTGTTTATTATACTCTTTATTCCCATTTTCTATGCTGCTGACCTATGAAATGACTGATTTGTGTTAAAAACTGAATTATTTTTGTTATAAAAATATTTATCTTAGTCGTAATATTGACCCATATTATCTAGACACTTTCGTCACCTCGCGGGCAATTAATTGATGCCGCTCCTGTAAAAGTCTCGTGGACAAAAAAACTCGTGCTCGTATGGACTCCAAATTGTCCAAATTTCGAAATAAATGGAAATCTGTTGGGGCAAGGTCCGGTGAGTATGGTATGTAGGTAGATAAAATTTTTGCAATATATTCTGCCAAAAAGGTATAACCCATCTTTTTTGCACTATAAACGTTAAACCTCTATCGCACTTGTTCTTGTACGTGTTCCAGTTCGCGCAAAACTTCCGCACGGCCATAGCGAGCTGGAACAAGAACACGAACGCATGGCTCCGCGGCGTGGCGTACTCTCGCGGCGGCGCATGCCGCACGACGCGCGTCTACGCGCTCTCCGCCATCTGGCACGGGTTCTACCCCGGCTACTACCTCACATTCTTCGCAGGGGGATTATTTACTGTCGCCGCTAGGAAGGTAAGCCCTTCGAAGTACCTTGTCAGATTTTGTACGTTTTAGAAAATGTTGGAACTAAATTTGTACTTCATTGAGTTATCTGGCACGGTTCTACCCCGGCTACCATCTCACATTCTTCGTGGAGGGATATTTACTGTTGCCGCTAGGAAGGTAAGCACTTCGAAAGAGCCTATCAGAAATGTTGGATCAAAAGTTGTCCATGAAGTTGTAGTTAAGTAATGTATTGTTTCACCCGTATGTTCCCTGGTCTTTTCAGTATATGTGTGTCGCGCCCAGTTGTTCTATAGAAAAATTTAGAAATGTCACATATGTCCTTGTATAGTTTACAAATAATTCCAAAACGCGATTATCGTGCTGTTTGACAATCTGAATCATATCGTAAACGTAATCACCTCTTTTTTCGTGTACTGCTAGACGCAGGCCTCCTCATGCACAAGACAATATGTATGGATGTATGGCCTTAAAACGTCACGCTGGCCAAGCTTGACGAGTTTACTCTTAGAGATGGTGTAGTTCCTCAAGACTTGTGGTAGTGGCTTTGTTATCTCATAGTCGCCTTTTACGGCACCCACAGGAAGAAACTGTTGATCTGAATCGTGCTGAATCCTTTTTTACATTTTTATGGCCACTCATTTGCTGGTCTACCCTTCTATAAAGGAAAATTCCGTGTATAGATCCGCGTGGCAGCGCGTCCGATGTTCGTCGGCAGCATGCCTAGGAAGCTGTTGTACGATGCGGCGTCGTTCGTGACGACGCGTGTTGCCATGACCTACGCGACGGTGCCCTTTGTACTGCTGCACCTCGCGCCCAGCCTCGCCTTCTACGGGTGACCACATGCATATATCACTATATATTTTTTAATGTACCCCTTTTATTTAATTTTTTATACAAGCATGGCAACGTTATACACACAAAACATGATTGAGAGAGTATACAATTATAATAAGACAAAAGTTCAGTATACCACACCATACTATCAGCCTATATCCTTACTGCTGGATATGGGCCTCACGAAGCTCGCCGCCACACACGATCTTTCGCTCTTCTCATCCAATCACCACCAGCGAACTTATTAAAGTGGTTGGTCCACCTAACCGGAGGGCGTCCCACACTGCGCTTTCCAGTACGTGGCCTCCATTCGAGGACTCGTCTACCCTATCGGTTAATTTATCAGTCCTGCAGCAAATCTGACTTTCCCCATTGCCACTTCAACGAGCTGATTCTGCAAATTATACCATAATATAATATAGATATACAGATACATTAAGAAAACATTGGCCACCAGCTAATCCGCAAACACCCGAACGCACCATCCACGTTTATGAATTACCGTACCTCTAATTGCATACATAATATAATATAGATATACAGATACATTAAGAAAACATTGGCCACCAGCTAATCCGCAAACACCCGAACGCACCATCCACGTTTATGAATTACCGTACCTCTAATTGCATACATAATATAATATAGATATACAGATACATTAAGAAAACATTGGCCACCAGCTAATCCGCAAACACCCGAACGCACCATCCACGTTTATGAATTACCGTACCTCTAATTGCATACATAATATAATATAGATATACAGATACATTAAGAAAACATTGGCCACCAGCTAATCCGCAAACACCCGAACGCACCATCCACGTTTACGAATTACCGTACCTCTAATTGCATACATAATATAATATAGATATACAGATACATTAAGAAAACATTGGCCACCAGCTAATCCGCAAACACCCGAACGCACCATCCACGTTTATGAATTACCGTACCTCTAATTGCATACATAATATAATATAGATATACAGATACATTAAGAAAACATTGGCCACCAGCTAATCCGCAAACACCCGAACGCACCATCCACGTTTATGAATTACCGTACCTCTAATTGCATACTTTATTAAGAGATAAATACAAAACTTTATGTACATGTCACGAGTCAGTGCAGAGAAAAATATGAAGGTGTGTCAATAGAATATTCCACAAATCTTTCCTTATGACGAAGAATAACTTGGTAAATTTGTGGCTTTGTGCAAGGTGGATCGACGTTAAAGTCATGTTTACCAACTAGTTTATCATATCTTGCTTCAATGTATTTCATCTTCGGGGGCTTTTCTACATATTTATTATGATATGCAGCATTATCAACGGCCAATACCGAATATTTAGGTAAGGTAAGGTAATTATTTAGGTAATCAATTGATAAAGTTGCCATTTTTCGTAATTGTCGCTGTTCATCTCATTATGATAGTCTCCTGTTATATCCGTAGTTTTCTTTCTATATTAATAAAACCCCGGGAATAAATCCATTTTTACTGCCTGCGTGTACTTATTTATAAGACGTGGTCCTGTAGTAATTGCTTATTTTATACCTTTTCCTGTAGAATCAGTAGTTAGTATTCTGTAGTTACCGAAATATTCCCGGTGGCCAATGTTTTCGTGCAAGATTTGTAATCTGCGACTAGCGACCCGCGCGGCTGCAATTGTACATTAAACATGATTTCACGTAATAGTAGCATTTGGCTCTGTTTAAATAATTATAACTGTTAATTAGAACTTTTCCAACCTTTGTAATCAATGATTCCGTTCATGGAGTTTTCTTTTTAATTGATACTAAATCTTTATACACTAAAGAAGTAAAAAAAATATATTATAGAACGTGTCAGCGAAATAATGCAAAACGTGAAACACGTTCACTAATTTAAAATGCATAAAACCGTTCTGGCGAAAATTAAATTTTTTTTTAGGGATTAAATCAAAAGTTGTTTTATCTAAAAAGTTCGTAGCGCTTATTACTTGGTACAGAATAATGACCGGGTGGGCGGGTGCCTAGTCGGCGCGTAGAATAAGATATACTAGAAATGAACAAAAATTTATGAATAAATAAAACTTACTGTAAAACCTGGTAGAAGGGATAACAAAGCAGCTACCACAAACCCCGAGAAACTACACCACCTGTAAAAGGGTGGCCTCGCCAACCCGCCACTCGCCGACAGCGTGGCGTTTTAAAGCCACACATCCCTCATGCGGCTTTGTCATTCCTTAGTAGCTTTTTACGAGACGCGCAAGAAGAGATGAGGTGGTGCTCTTCTAATGCCGGCCGACACCACACTTATTCTTTAGAAATACGGCTACATTTGTAATTGACCACCGATTGATGCAAGTAGTAGTGACCCTGCCCACTGTGCAAAAGGTCCCGGGTTCCATTCGCGGTAGGACATTCATTTGTTCAAAGACAAAAATTTGTTTGACCCATGGCACCGAATCCTAGTGTGAGTATGATGTTATTTGTAAGTAATTTGTTTCAGCAAACTGTACTACTCGTTACACTTCATCGCTTTGGGCGCGTTACTTTTGCCGGAGAAGTCAAATCGCACTTCGACCACGCAAACTGATCTTCCACAAAAATCTTCCATATCCAACGGAGACACCAGTAGCAAACTGAAAATATCTTAAACATGTCTTCGATTTTATATAACGTTGATAAATATTGTCTTCGCGAGTGGTTAAATTTCATTAGAAACACTAATAAAGTATGTATTATTTATTACTCAGGGTTAAATAAAAAATGCCTGCATCCTCTTAACACTTAATTTCTATTATTAAAACTAAGAACTTAAGTTACTTTTTTCTGAACTTGATTCTCGAACAAAGTTAATATTGTTGAATGAAATTTCTGCCTTCGTTACTCTGTAGTAAGTATACGTTGCTACGTATATCAATGTCACACATTCTATTTATGAACAGCTGCTAATCGAACCGCTACTATTAGATACCTACTCGTACATCTATGTAAATCAGTGCGAATGTACGGACGCGTTGCGAGTGGTTGGTGTGAACAAATAAGTGATGAATTTTAAAAAATACAACAAAAATTCAGTGTGAAGAGGGTGCCGGTATTTTCTACATATTTCACCCTGTATACATATATATTTTATTAGTGTTTTAAAAATAAATACAGAGTCAGCGCAAATGAACCTTGAAAATCTTAACCGTTTTAGACTCTAACTAACATATTTGAATTATAACGCTCACGAGCGATTAATGTTCGTCTTGAAGGTTGATTAGTGCTAACTCAGCGCTCATTTTCACTACACTAATAGATCGTCCCTGGAAATTTCAGTTATCCTCAGGAACAAATTACGATTTGCTGAGCTGAAATAAGTTTTAAAAAAATCTGCATCTTTATTAGTGTCACATACCTATTATTTTAACATCTACCATAAAAGCTTTTAAAAAGAGAATTTTATGGATTTTTTCCCTCGTGTAAAGTTATGATTTGTTCCTTACGTCAGTTGAAATTTTCAGGGTCTCTATATTTAATTAATAATCTACTAATTATTATTGGATAATTAAAATTTTTACCCCGTTACTTACAAACGTTAATTAAATTTAATCATTACTTAAAATTCTTTCTCACTTTCTAAAAAGTTTAATAGGTACTTATATTTTCTAAGAAAGGACTATAAATTTCAAGCCATAATTAAATTTGAATAACGTTTATGAGTAAGGCGGTTTTTGTACTAATTTGCATTTTAATCCACTCGAGAGAAATGATTGGCTATATGATAGAGAAATGATAGTTACAAATATCATTTTAGATTTGATCGCACAAGTAACAGCCATTAACAGTATTTCTAATAAGGTTAATGATTATTTACAAAGAATATATGTTAAATTTTTATCTTTATAGGTCGCTTCTCTCAAGAAGTTTATTCAGTTGACATTATATTACATGACTGTTACTGTCGTTATAAACGTCTAGATTAATTTCTATGGTATGTCAAGAATTAATTAGGCTTATCCTATCGACAAACATTATTATAGTACATATACCTAAAACATATTTACATTTATTTTATATAATGACTACATGCTGTCCGCGGCTTCGCTCGTATAAATTTAATTGCATTGACACAATTTAAAAAAAAAAACCAAAAAAGTACGTGCTAATTTATTCATTTAGTACAGCACATTTTCTAAATTTTAATTAAAAAATATATATAAGTTAATTCATATAAAATTTAACACCTTGTATTAGGGGTTAAAGTATGAAATTGCCGATTTGTACTGAAAAATTAAAACTTTGTTGTTTCTAAAATGTAACATATTTATTTAATCAAAATATTTACCCTCATTATCTATACATTGTTGCCATCTAATCGGAAGTTCTTTTATGCCTTTGCGATAGAACTCTGGGGATGTAGATTCGACAAACTGTGTGAAAGCATTTTGTACTGCCTCTTGGGAAGAAAATTTTTTACCACGTAGAAAATTGTCCAAATCACGAAAAAAATGGTAGTCCGTTGGAGCAAGGTCTGGCGAGTACGGAGGATGACGTATGGTTTCTAATTGCAGCTCCTGTAGAGTTACAACGGTTTCTCGTGCAGTGTGAGGTCTTGCGTTATCATGGAGCAGTAATGGTGAAGATCGATTCACGAGTCGGGGCTGTTTCACTGCTAGTTTCGCCATCATTGTTCGAAGTTCGGCACAGTAAACATCTGCTGTTATTACTTGACCAGACCTGAGAAAGCTATAGTGAATAACACCATGAATAGACCACCAAACAGTTACCATTACCTTTTTATTGGTAAGCTTTGCCTTAGGGCACTGTTGCGGCGTTTGACCTGGGGTCAGCCATTGCATTTTTCGCTTTCGGTTATCGTAAAGAATTCACTTTTCGTCACATGTCACAATTCGATCCAATATTCCTTCATTTCTGTACCGATTCAACAAAGCAACGCAAGTTTCAACACGCGTTTCTTTCTGCAGATCAGTCAAATCATGAGGCACCCATTTTTCATATTTTTTTATCTTATTGATTTGATGCAAATGAGTCAATATTGTAGGTAAGGTAACGTTAAACCATGCCATGCCGCTAATTTCTGGGTAGTTTGACTCGGATAGGCTTCCACCATCTCCTTCAATTCAGCGTTATTCACCTGTGTGGGCGGTCTTCCACGTGGTTCGTTCTTCAAGTCGAAGTTTCCATTACGAAAGCGTTTAAACCAAAAACGCACGGTAGGTTCATTAGCAGTCTCCTCTCCAAACGCAGCATTGATATTGCGAGCCGTTTCTGCCGCGTTAGTTCCGCGTCGGAACTCGTATTCAAAGATTACTCGGATTTTCGAAGTAACCATCTTTCCCGTCTAAGCTGAATAAAAAAAACAATTGAAAGTCGAAAGTCGAATGTTGCACATTTTTTAAAACAAGAACCTCATAGGTATCATGTGAAAAATGTTTCACTCGAAAATCTCACACCATGAAGGTTTTATGTCAATTCAAAGTATCTATTACTATAAAACGGCAATTTCATACTTTAACCCCTATTATTTAAGCCACAATTTTGGAAAACTGTAATACACGTGTTTGTTTGTATTGTAAATGTTTTTACTAAGTTCCAAATTAATAGGGCCATCAAATTTATTTTTCCATACAAATTTTGACGCTCAGTTTCACACCCCTTTGGGATTGAATTTCGAGAAATCCCTTCAAGAAGTCTGTACGTCATAAAAAGTAGCTACTGCCCAAATTTCATGATTAGTGGTTTAAGGCTCAGCGTTGATGAATCGGTCCAGTCAAGACATTTTGTTTTATAAATATGTACCTATATGCGAAAATATTCTTAGTAATTTCTTGTCCCATTATACTCTTTACTCCCAGCCAATCATTCTTCATTCTTCGTCATTCTGGACTAATGTCATGTATCGCGGATATCCGTGAACGACAGTATCCACATACCACAAAGGGGACTGTCTGCTCGTCTTTCTATAATAAAAGACCAATAGCAGGCGCCAATCGGGAGATTTCCTTATTTTCCGTACGTTTTAGAATGTTTGGGCAAAAATTGTAGTTTCATGAGCCCTCTCCAACGACAACAAAGGTTAAGGGTTGCCACCCCTTAATATCGAGAGCACTCTGAAATTTGATATGAAAATACATATGACAAAGAATAATGTAATAGCCAACTACATGTAAATTGGGCACAGTTCATATTATGCTTCATCGGTTACACTATAGATTACGAACCTTATTTGGCTTACGATCCAGTTCAGAAAAAAATATGTAGGTGTACTCAGTGCCTCTCTAGACTGCATTATTTAAGTGAATGAAGGGACAGGAGCAGCAGAAATGCCCATTTAAAGTTTCCATCGGCTTGTTGGGTCATTTCAACGTCCCCAGGCTGCCCCGTTGGGGTTTGATCCCTTTTCAAATACAAAAATCGTCATTTAAGTAGATATCGAAAAAAAAGTTTGTAACAGTTTATAAGTACATTATTATAACAAAAATCAGTTCCATCTCCAGTTATTATTCATTAACATGTATTTGATTTTTGGCTAGTAAATTGTATGCCGTTTCAATACTTGCACGATTATTGCCGCCAAATTATTATATGTCGCGGTGACTTATCAAGTCACAACGATACAACCTATATGTCCGGTGTACAAGGTCCCAATCTAGTTTAGAATCGTTTGTAATAGCATAAAATTTACTAAAAACATTTTTAAAATATACTACAGAATGACTTGCTTTGTTTGTTTGTAATATTATTTTAGTGTTAGTTTAATAGACGTTAATGTTAAAAGATCGTTAGTGCCATCAGATGTTATTGAAATATGTATGCGGAATAGAAAAACGAACGCAATATATGTGTCATTTTATATGATTTATTTTTGCGTACATATATATTTTATTAGGACAGATAAACAGAGGCATTTGTATGAACAACTTGGGATTTTTCTCTACTGAAAAATACTAACTACTAATTGTGGAATAGCCAATTTCTTTTGTATAGAGCGCGCGTCAGGAAGTTACCATTCAATTATCATATTTTTATTTAGAATATAAACATATCTTTTATTTCTGTCATGACCTGACAATAAGGAATGTATTTGGTTTGGTAACTTTAACACAATTATGGGATCTGCTAAAAGTCAAACATGAGCATACTTTCTATACTCATGAGTATAAACAACAGGTCCATGGTATATAGCAAACCCTCTATCCACTTGTAGAATCGCTTGAAAAGGGATTCAAGTGCACTATAATGTTCACTAGGATCCCTTGAGGGATCCTGCCACGGGACCATAGGGGTTTTAATGTGGTAATTATATGAGCTACAACAAAATAGTTTTGCGTACCTCTGCGTGTTGCTTACTATATCATAACTTCGTATATAAAACGCACTCAACATTTTTTACAGGGTGTGCCCGAACCTTTTCCGAAGGCAGAAATCATAGATTTTACTCATGATTCCGAGTTAATTGACATAATGTATATATGTACATATTTTTTTTTTGTAAAAATATTGTTTGGGCTTTGTATTAACAAATTTGTATGAATAATTTGGTAAAAACTCTAAAATATTATTTTTTACAAAAAAAAAAACATTTCATTTTCATGAACGAGAGTTGAAGCGAGCAACACATGCGTAGGTTAATGTGTTTTGTTGTATCTGTACACGCTCGCAGCGGCAACGTTATTGTGTAACGTAACTGAGAATCTTAACGTCTCGTTTGCGCGCACTCGTTTTATAAAGTGAAAAAAGGGCAGTAGTTAGTGTTTACGTTGTTTGAATTTTATAACAGCGTTTTTTTTTAGTTCCTTTTTTTCATTCACTGTGACAGTACTTAAAAGGTTATCTGACGTATTGCTGTGACGTTAATTATTCGAGTGATTTTTATTATCATTTATTTTGTTTTGCATTTGCCCCACATATAAAATTCATGAACTTGTGGCATCATCTGCTAAGACGGGAGATAAAACATTACATGGACAGGGTCGTGAAATTGTATTTAGACTGTTTAATTATTTTACTCATAACATTAAAAAGATGGTCAAAGTTTAAATATCACCGAATTATATAATTTACCCACGTATCTTACAACAATAAAACTGCATTTTTACAGTTTTATTGTCTGTATCCTAGAAATGCTTGTGCGAGTACCGTGTTCGCCTCAACTCTCTTTGCGAGACCTGTACTCCGAATCCTGAACAAAATCCATGATTTCAAGCTTCTGGTTCAGACACAACCTGTATAGTAATTATATTTTAATTGGAATTCCGTTTATTAATGTGTTATTAGTATTAATTTATTTTGAAAGTAGGTACTGTCGGGTTTTGTTAGACAGTAGCATAATGTCATTTTCCCAAAATCATGAATTTTATGTTATAAGCTTCCAGAGAATATTGGGTTCCACTAGAGGTGGCTGCGGGTCTTGCCTCGAAACTTGATAGCATATTCTATGGAGATATTGACTCCAATCACATATGAAGGTGCTACTCAAAGCGGTTACTCGCACCGCAGCTACGTCTAATGGTGTCGCGATTCTAGTGCAACAAGGAACATACTAAACGTGTCGATAAAAGGACTATTGGCGGCCATCTTAACATATCTGATATCAAATGGTAAATGGTTGAACTAAATCTATTTTTGGGTACGTAACAAAGTGAATACAAAATCTAAAATAAAATTAGTGGGGTCTCCTGGCGTAAGGCAGGTCGCCGCAGACACCGATACGCATGCGCTGACATCCGCTATAACGCGCTCCAAGACTGGTAGGTGTGTTGGTAAATTTTTTGATCTTATCCCAATGTCGACAAAGTTGACAGGTCTTTGCCAGCTCTAAATGTTACCTTACAACCCGCTCAATACACCCTCAATATAACTTTTGAACGGATAGTATACAAAGTCATAACTTGAATTTATTCTATTAATAATTATTTTTATGAATAACATGAAATCTCTGTTTGATCAGATTCAAGATCTGGAGAGAGGGTTCTACTGAGGTAACATGAATTATAGAAGTTCGGCAACCTTTAATTATGACTGCCACGCGCTCCCTCGCACACATTATGATCCTTGTCACTGATTATGCAATACAAAGCATTGCACAAAGGCTGGCAAAGGCCAGTACGGTGATCAATGACTTGTCACACGACGCGCGACGCTATTACGAGTAGATCAATATTGCAATGGTAAGTTTTTGTGAGAGTGTAACTACTTTCACTTGAGCATGGGACCAAGAAAAAATATACATCACATGCGCCAAAATTTCGTGAGGTGCTTTGATAGGAACCGCCTTCGGTTTCGAATAGGACGAAATAGTATAATTTAGTGATAAATACCTCACTATGAAAATGTATTACATTTTTCGTTTAGCAGTACTTTTGTACCTAACACCTAATTTATTTATAGTAATGGTTGGTTAAATAAAATATTTATATATATTTTTATAGTTTTATTTTCATAAAATATATAAATTCTCACAATATTATCGGACCATTTTTGGTCTGAAATAATATATAGAATGTTAGTTATCTTCATCAGTTTCACTTTTAATTAGTGTTATTTATAATATCATTAAAATGTCTTAAGGTAAGTTTACATTTAATTTCTAAATAATTTGAAATGTAGATTTGGTTTCCATTTAATTATTTCCTTTTTGCTAACTCTTTACATATAGGTCAAGGCTGTCATCCGTGCGGATTTCCCTGGATATTTATTCTAGTTTGGATTGTAGCCCTACGGGGCTTTGTATGGGCATAAAGCGTCTCACAGAGCAGTCGTGGTACAAGCTCGAACTCCGTGCACCGCATGAATAAATTGATAACATGAAATAGGTATATTAAATAAGAAATTAACTTTTTGGCGGGAAAACGAGAATGGTTTTTATTTATTATAAAAATTGTGTATTGTGCGTTTTGTGGTTTAATAGTGATAGTTTATTAAACTTTAAAATGTTTTTTTTGTGCGTAATGTTAGTGATAATAAAATTAAGAATTCTTTTTTTAATATTTTAGTACTTGATCACTTCGGAGAAATTGATTTCAGCACTAAAGTGATATCTCGATATTCAAAACATAAATATTCTTTTTACATTACCCGACCGCCGACGTGACTATTGTGAAGAAAATTTGCACAAATTTAGAGAAGCTTTGTATAAACTAAGCTTTACTGATGTTTTCTCAACTAATGTTGCAGAAGAAGCTACAAAGAATTCTTCAATATATTTAAACTTTTTTATGATTTCTATTTTCCTGTACGTAAAATGAGGATGTCAATATTTAGTAAACCTAAAAGGGTAACTCGTGGATTGAGGCTTTGCAGCAGGCGGACAAGAGAACTTTTACTGTTATATAGAAAATCGCCAAGCGAAACTAATATAAAAAACTAAAAAGTATACGCTAAACGGTTTAATAAAATAGGAAAATTAACACAAGTCACAAAATAATGATTACATACTATCAGCCAACAATGAGTCGAAAGCAATTAATTAATTTGTGTATGTTTTGGTTAGGTAATTGTGAAGAAAGTTTAGTTTTACGATATTTTTTCTGAGTTTATAATTGTACTTTGATAGTAGCTTATAATTACATTAATAGTTTAAATTCCATAATTTATAACAATTTCACATTAATAAGCAATTATTTTATTTAATTTCTATATGTATAATTGACATTATTACATATTATACTTAATTGACAAATTTTATATATAATTTTGCACTCCAATTCTAGCAAATGTGACGAGCTGTTGTATGTAATTACCATCTTAATAGATAGTAATAATAGTAATTAATAGATCTTAAGTAGTAGTAATCTACTCACATTGCAAATAAATGATTTGATTTATACTGTGTATTTGAAAAACAGTTGATTTGACTTATCAACTTACTTCCCTCATGCATGGAACTATGGTTATGATTACAATACACAAAAGTCCCCAATATAATTTTTAGCTTGTCGTCACTATATCCGAACCTTGCCAAATAGAAGACTTAAGTTTAGTAAGTCTGAAAGTGATATAAATGTAGCAAAGTTATTTATATTTTCTCTATTCTACATGGAAACCTAAGTAATAAAATTTATTATTTACGGTAATTTTATTTATTTACATGGTTTTTATGGAATATTATATCGGTGTCGATACATGACATTAGTATAGCAATATCAGGTAGACTGAAAATTGGTTACGCTTTTCTGACAAAACTTGGTAACTGAAAATTGGTTACGCTTTTCTGACAAAACTTGGTAACTGAAAATTGGTTACGTCCCTGCGAAGAATAGGGATGCAATTTCATGAGAAAAAGAATGGGTAGTGCGGTGCCTCATCCTTAGGCGTCGATCAGCTGGTGTAGCTTGTCGCGCTACTATAATCGCTCAATAAAACTATAGTCAGTTGTATTGACATACGTCTACATTTGAAAAATGCTTCCGTATGTATAAAGGTAAGACTATACACAGGTGGCTGTTCAGTTATGTGGCTGAACGTTCTGTCGTGGTCGGCTACAAAATCACACCCCCTTAACACTTAAGCCAGCCCATATAACTTCTTCCGAGATAGTGGTCGCCTGTTGTTGCGACTAGTGATACCGTGTGCCAGACGCCTTATAGTCATGTGCTCGCGTTAGTACGAATTCTTCTATATGTACTGTAAACGCTACAAAATATAAGGAAAGCCATCGTGACCAGCATTGGATGCACCATTGTGGCACCACTTTATAATGAAAAATTATAAAATATACCAAATTTACGAACCTCCTTTAGCATAAGCAATTTTACCAGCCTATTATATAAATATAGTTCTTGTAACTCACGGTCGCGCGTTTGCCTTGCTTCCATAGCGGTGATTCTCCGTACGGGTAAAAAGATACCTTATATTATTCGCAATATACATTTAAATATCTCGACGTGAAAGTAATTTTCGCATATGTATAAACATTTATACACAAACAAGGTGAGTTGGAAAAAATATAGCAAAAAAGAAAAAATATGTAATTGTATACTAGGCCATTTGGTAGGTACATTTGATCACCAATGATAATGTTGAATATTTTAAAGTTGAGCTTGAATTCTAAAATTTCTAAAAAATACAGGCGATTTTCGCTTGGAAATGTAACTTGTCAATTTATATTTGGAATTTTATCACTGTCTGTTCTTTCAAACGAAACGAGCGAAATTGCTCAACATTTTCGTGGTCCCAACCTATATAGTTCCATTATTCCATTTCTATAATGAGCATCAATCAGAGAAATATCCAGTTTTTATTTCCTTTTCTTTAGTGTCATAAAGGCTTGTCTTATACAACAGAGTGCACCAGACAAATCGTTTGTCTCTTGTAATCTTCTTTGCAATTCCTTTTGCATTGCCAGTTTCGGGGTCATGGACAACACTGAAACAATATTTCATGTTAAAAATTCGGTTATAGTAATTTCTACGGAATAAAACTCATATGAGCCGCTTCGTGTAAGTGACCTCAAGTTATGTTAAATTTCCTTGTTTTTGAGGAAGTACTTCATTAGTACATACTAACTATGAAGTACTTCAAGAGAGCCTCAAAGTTTGAGTTTGAGAGTACTCAAAGAGAATTATATATAGCCTTAGTCTTTTTCCAAGACTATATGACTAATTACGTTATCATGGCACAACACATCACAGGAGATGTTGTTATAACAATCATACATAATATCACAGTATCATTATAGTCCTTCTTGGCAAAAATTCTTCAAGTTACCAACCCATTTATCATCCACTGCTGGACACAAATCTCCTCATGAACATTGTCTTATACATGAGGGATGTATGGCCTCAATTCCCCACTATGTGAGTTATTATTATTTCCTCATGCACTTTGGTAAAGAAAACAAAAGGTCAATTGCTTGAGTGGTTGCATCTTGTAATTGTATTCATCTCTTTTATACTTGATTATACTACATGTATACTTTATTATTAAATTGTTTAAGTTGTCACCATATCCGATGCTTTAGGATTTTTCCACCCTAGTCGTAGATTAATTTAATCAAGGTATTGCCTGCTCTACATACTATATGGTTGGAGGCAGTACATTACAATAATATAATTCCTGCTAACCTTAGTTCTGAATTTGCTGCATATTTGTAGCACTTGAGGGGGGGAGTGCACGCTGCAATCCAACAGCTGCTGGGCGCGCTCGTCTGGCCACGTTACCCCTCTCAAAGAAGACTACCTTGAAATGTACTGTATTTCCCACTTTATCTTACTTCCCTAATGTACGTAGGTGTTTCGGTAGTGAGTGAGATGTGCTAGAGCCCATTCCCATCCTATCTCTCCCCATTTTCATCCTATCCATCCATCCAAATTCATTCCTATGTCTCCAAAGGTAGGCAGCGCATCGGGGGGGGGGGGGGGGGGGGGCATTTGACATTTTGGACTAATGTTGGCATGTATAGCGGATGTCTATGGGCAACAGTACCCACTTAACCAACCAAGTGGACTGTATGCTCATCTGCTGCCTTCATCCATAAAAAAATACTATGCAACCGACCCTTTCAGTATCCACTGCTGGACATGGGCCTCTTCATGCATATTATCTTTTGCATGAGGGATGTAAGGCCTCAAAACACCATGCAAAAGGCAACTTACACCATACTTACACTCATATTGTTTAGTCCTAGTATCACGCAGTAATCTAACTGAGTAATTCTCTGAATCTCTCCTAGCTTCTGTAAAGAATTGTACAAAAACTGTTTCCTTGTTGTTATTCCTCGACTCTATTGTGTAGTAAATATTTAAATATTTTTTGTAATACTTCTTTGCCATCAAAAATGCTTCATGAGTTTCTTTGATCTCTTGGGATAGCATCTTTTTATCTAAAAACAAATAGAAAGGAGACAATTATTATAAACTTGTTAATTAAGTAGCAACATGAACAAATATTTGAGTATTAGGAACTCCCTCCAGCTTCATAAGGGTAAGGATATGATTTTATTTATCTAACTTGTACAGAGGTTTTATTGGTTCCACTTAGTGTCATACGTACTGTGGGGGAAAGTACTAGGTAAATTTTGAGACATAAAAAAAACACAAAATTTTTATTACAATTAAATACTCTCCATTAGTCTCTATACAATGATTCATTTGTCTAAACCCAAATTTAAAGCACTGGCGATACTCTTCTTTTGTGAGATCCTCAACAGCTGCCATAAAAGCATTCTGAGTGTCCTCGGGGCTGTTGAATAGAATGTCACGGAATACAAGCTTGACTTTTGGAAAGAGAAAGAACTCGCGTGGAGCTACATCAGGGCTATGAGGGTAGCTCAATTCTTGAATTTCTGTGGTATTCAAAAACTCTTGGGTATGTTTTGCTTTGTGAGATGATGCATTGTCATGTCATGATGCAAGAAAAGCCCTCTCAAACCTGTTTTAGGACATTTTTGATTTAAAACATCGAATACAGTTGGTAAACACATTTCACTGTACCATTGAGCATTAACAGTATTTTGACCATCTAAAGAAATTGTCACTAAATAGCACCTGTGGGGAAGAATGTTGCCACCATTTTTTTGCACCCACGTTTAACCTTCTGGGGAGGCTCTTCTTCTGGAAACACCTAAACCGTGAATTGCCGCTTAATTAGTGGGTCATACTAATAGATCCAACTCTCATATCCAGTAATAATATTAAATATATTCTGTCCCTTTCCATTTTCGAATTTTACAATAATTTCCCTGCACTGTGTCATGAGAGCTTGTTTTCGTTCAGTAATTAGTGAATGAGGAATAAACATTCTTGACTTGAAGGTGTTGGTGTAAAATTTCATATGTGTCCTCTATCTGTTTGTAGATAGTTTTTGGGTGAATTTCGATACTACCATGCATCAAAGATTAACACATCAATTAAAAACCATTCAGACATCATGCCATAATTATTGCCACAAACTGTGTCATAATTTGTTGAGTATTTTCAAATTTTTAAATTGTAAAGTATTTATATTCATTTTTCAGTAACTTTATGATTGTAGTGCATGTACAAATAAATATCTATATTTATGTAATTATGTATTATGTTTATTTATGTAGTTGTACAAATTATATTTTTAATAAGTTGACAGGATTTAATAAAATACTGTGGTGCATGATTAAACATTGATAATAAAGTATACTTTTACCGACCAATTGGGGCAGTTTGTAGTGACCCTGCTTGCTGTGAGGTCCCGGGTTTGATTCCCGGTCGGACATAATTGTTTAAAAAAGAAAAGGCAAATGTTTATTCAGGTCAGGGTGTGTGTTTGTCTTTGTATGTGTCTCTGGACCCATAACATAGGGAATCTTAGTGTGGGCCAATGAGTGTGGCATTATTTATTTACATTTTGAATCAGTGGATTAACCTCCATTACGCCAGAGCATGTTATGGTGCTCTGGATTACTTTGATTGACCTATTTTACGATTTCTGAAAGGTTACGTAAAAATTATAGTGCACTGCTTTCCACATAAAAATAAAATTATTCTTTTAAAAAAAGTAATATCTACTATTTCGATCTTTGTATAAATACAATTCAATTTCATAAACAATTATTAAGTGCACAACTCGCATGTGGAGTATGCGCAAAATTGTCTGGCATACAAAGGGCACGCCATTTCAGATAGCTCTCAACACTAGGCCAGAGAGAGATTAATGCAATGAAAATCAACATTATCCTAGATAATATTCAACAAATCTGACAAATGCATGTTATTCGAAGCATTTCATTTATGTATCTTACTGAAATACATTAGGAAGCAGACAAGGATTACAGATATAAAATAAACAATAAATAGTATAAAATGGAAATGGGCTGGTAACATGGTATGGGGAAAGAACAAATGGAACAAAGATGTAACTGAGTGGTAACTTGGGGATGGTAAAAGGAGGAGGGAAAGGCAATACAGAAGATGGAAGGATGATCTAAAGGCAGTGGCGAGGATGATATGGATGAGAAAAGCTCAGGACAGGAGACTGTGGAGGAGGCCTTTGTTGACAGATAAACTAATCAAAATAATCTATGTTGTGTGAAAAGAACACATCCCTTATGTGTAATTTTCTTGTCTTTGTATTAGTACATAAGTATGTAAAAGCAAATAAGAGAAAATATAAACCTTGTTTGAAGTTTTCGTATTGAACTTGTTTTCCAGCAAGTTCTTCAAGTTTGGTATCGATATTACTTCGCTGTTGCTTATTAATCTCCACAAGAACTTTCAATTTTTCATGGTGACTTTGAGCTACATTGCCGTTATAGTAATGGCTCTGACTTTGAAACCCTTTGTTTAGAACTTCTAAAATATTGAAACATTTGCATCTGTTATCAAATTTGATATCGAACTCGCGATATTTTTTTATTTCGATATCTTTCAAATCGATTCGATAATCCCAGTTTTCATCAATTACACTCATGTTTATTATATTTAGGTGGAACAGATATTTTTTTATGTTTTAACCAATTCTAAAAGAAAGATATTTTTTGTAACGACTGGATTTTAAATCTAGTGACTGACATATTTGACAAGTGTGACCATTTCGAGGCACGACGCAAGAATGCTAAAAATTAGGGTTCCCTGTGCTAAAATATTCTAAAGCTTTAGAAAATTCTGTTAAAAATATGGTATGAAAAAACAATATTTAATTTTAAAATATCGTTTAATAAGTAATGAGTCCTCACACATTACGTATTCATTATTGGAGGCCTACCTAATTAACATGTCTTTCGTCGATTTAATATTAATACAAGACAAGAACCGCTTTCTGTTAGACTTTATAGATGCTTATTAAACATGACACGTGTTCATCGATGAATGCCGTACATTTCTTTTTGTTCCGAGTGACGCCAACCTGAGCGCTTCTTAGCGTCTTTGTAAAGTTCTTTTAGTGTTTAATAGTATTGGGGAACGTTAATAGAAAAGTAGTACATATTTCAACCTCCAAGCAATACATAGAAAGAAATTGTGAAATTTGTATATTGTGTAAAATCAAAATGTATGATGTATATTTCGAGTAGCATTTGCTTCTGAAATTTTTGAAATCAAAATATTTGACAATTTAATTGACGTTTCTTTGTCAACGTTTGGTTGAACTTTCAGATTTCGATAGAAATAATGGAAAATAATTTGTGGCTATTTGTACTATTATTTATTTGATATGCACGAAATAAGTTCCATGTTAGATAAACTTATATTTCACATCTCACTACTGTTATTACTGAATGAAAAGTCGTCACAGAAATGTTTTAAAATTTGTGGTTGGTTGGTGCAGCAGTTCTTTCTGTATATAATTTTATAGATTTATTCAGTGTAATTTTGAAATTCATAATACATTGTTTATTTCAGATTTACGACTGAAATATTAAAAAAAACATCAATCCGAAACTCCTATAACGATCATTATGTTTTATAGCATCTATGATGAAAAAATATTGAAGCCAACTCATACTGTTTGTGTATTTTATACGAGTTTTATGACTTTGAAGAAGTTCTTAGAGAATTTGTCAAATGGGCCATTGTCTAAGTTGTTTCAAAAGTCAAGCTAATGCTGATATTACTACTTCACCTCATAGAAACAAACATGGTAAGTCAATCTATCTTGGCTGCAAAATAAAAGTATTATTTATTTACATATGTATATACTTTATTTTACAAACACATGATAAAAATAGTTATAAAAGAAAAGACACAAAAGGCGTGCTTATCCCCTTAGGAAATTTCGATCAGCAAACCTGGGTACATATTGTTCAAAATATATTAAGTCTTAGATGAAAGAAAAAGGGGAAGATACAGTACTTTCTTACATTGCGTCAACTGAAAATAGGCACTAATGCACAACTACATGCACACAAACTTACAGCAATAATTGAAGTCCATGTTGTAGGAGACAGAAAGACAGAGATAGACCGATGAGCTTAAACAGTAGCACAATCAAGACAAGCTCTACTTCATTAATTAATGGCCAAATGTAAACTAATAATTTTAAAATCTACAAATTATTACTTTTTGGTGTATTTACTCATGAAAAGTGATTCCATGTCTTGTTTTTGCTCCTTAAGTGATTTGTGCACTGAATAAATGCACAGGAAGGCATTTTTAAATGTATTTTCCATGATACACAATACATGTATTTTCTTCAAATTCAAAGCAAATATCAAAGCAGTTTCTCTACATATAATATTTTGTAAAAAAATCTTTCCAGTGTAGCGCCTATAAATGATACAGAGCCCACACCGACATTTTTAAAAAATTTTGTGTGTCTTGTAAAACTTGGCATGGTTATAGCTTTTGTGCCTGGATAACATTTAGAGTACTTTTTAATGCTGCATGTATACCTGTATTATCAGACCTCACATAAATACCAATGTATGGATTTTTATTAAATTTTGTACAATAATACTTTGTTGTACAGGTCACTTTTTGTTACCAAACCCAAGTTCCCATGAGAACCATTTTAGAATTTTTATAGAGAATATGAAACAGTGTTAATTTCACCAAATTACAGTCACTATTCAATTCAATGGGATGGAATGGCATAGTATTGGTTGGAATAGGATGAGCGGTATGGGATTAGGAGGGATGGGAGTAGACAGGGAAGGAGTACAATAAACTAACCATACATGAAGTTGATGCAAACGAACCTATGGCCACTGCTAATTTTCTAAATGAAACTACACAGATAGATAATAATCTGTTTTAGAAATGATGTAAAAGAGCAAGGACACACAGGAAACCAAAATATCATTTAACCTCTCAGATGATTGACCATGGCCACAAAACGACGGAAGGGTTAATATCCTCTCTAATACAAACCTACCTACTACTGACATCCTAGATTTTCAATTATTAAAATTGAAAATATATTAAAATTATTTTATTTAACATTTATTAAAAAATCTGTAGCATGTGTATCCACCAACATGCACTCGAAACCCCAGTAGGACATGCAGTACGACATTTAAAAAAAGGCTGCCATCAAGGATAGAAAGATGAGGTAGAAATATGTAAGAATAATCACTAAAATGTTTATAACTTCTAATTTCAGAGATGACAGAAGTTGTATCTGCAAATCAAGTGCCTGTTATGGAAACAGATTATCCACAAGAAGAGCCACTTCTTCATGACAATGAGAATAGTATAAATTGTTGTAAAAATACTGGCAATTTGCAGAATGCTAATATTCTCCCTACGTATGGTGAACCTTGTTCCGAGGATGTAAATATGCAAAAAATACATTCTAATTGTGATAAATCACTTAAACCCTTTTACCAAAAACTGCCATCGATACCACGCACTATGTCATCATTAGGCTCAAATGAAACTCGTGTATCAGAGTCTAAAATCAACCAGTTGTTTGATCAATATAAAGACTCCTTGGAGGATGCGATACTAGCAGAGGGCATTGAGAACCTTTGCAATGATTTACAGCTAAATCCAGATGATTTTAAAGTGTTAGTTCTCGCCTGGAAACTAAATGCTAGTCAAATGTGTAGGTTTACAAGACAGGAGTTTGTACAAGGTTTGAAAGACATGAAAACAGACTCTATCAAAGGAATACAACAGAAGCTAAATGAGATAATCAGTGAATTGAACAGAGACACTGAACAGTACAAAGATTTGTACAGATTTACATTTAAGTTTGGGTTAGATATTAGTACTGGGCAGAGGATCCTACCTGCTGACATCGCCATGTTGCTGTGGCGTCTAGTCTTTACCAACAACGAGCCCCTTATACTGGATAGGTGGTTAAGATATTTAGAGAAGAATCCCCACATCAGGGGAATTCCCAAGGATACTTGGTATATGTTTATGAACTTTTGTGAGTTTGTAGGAGATGATCTCAGCAGTTATGATGATACTGAGGCATGGCCGAGCCTCTTTGATGACTTTGTAGAATATGAAAACGATCAAATGAACCAAAATATAACAAAGAATGACATCAAACTACAGGATTGAATTCCTATTTGCCAAATTTTTAGCTACAGTAGGTACTTAAATAACATTGAGACTGATAAACTGCTAAAAGAGATGTTGGATGAAATTGTGAATGTTGTGAGGTACTAACAATAGTGTGAGACATAAGATAATAAAAAAATGTAAATATTCTTAACTACTCGTGAAACTATGTATGTATTTTTGTGTCGTAAGTTTTAGATTTAAAAGGTAATAAATATACATTCCAGTGATGGAATTAGCCAAAATTGTAAATAATTTTAAATCCTCTATGGGTATCTTCAAATGGTGGAGTCAGTTATCTTCTCTTTCTAATCTTCCAATAATTTTCTTTTATTTGTAAGTCACCTGGCTCATGCACAAATTGCCTGCTATGTATATTAGAATTTAATAAAAATATTTTCCTCATCATGTAAGTTTCTCTGTTTCCACATGGGCACATGACAGTTTTATAATGTTTGTATTACAGCTAAAGCTTAGGACCACCTTGAAACGTTATTGAACATTATTTCAAACGCTATCTGAGAAAATAGACATTATTATCAGCTTAACTTTGGTTAAATTTTCTAACTGAATATTTTGTTGTTTCGAGATTGTATTAAAAATGCTGTCTAACCTCTGATTATTAAGTTAAAGCAATAAAAAAAGTATTTTTTTGTTATATTTTTACTAAGTTTCAATATATGGGAAACTAGAACCGACAATAAGATCCCATTTTACCCATTGACGGAACGGAGATGGTATACCTATGCATTTGGGGCAAGAGAATGTGTCTGTATGTTTGTGTACCCCTTTGTTACATCTTTTCTTTGAAACAGGTGGACCGTTTTTTAAAGTTTTTTTTGTAAATGTTTAATCGTACCTTACAATGTATGTAAGAATGGGTGTTGCGGTTCTAACTCACCAGAGGGCGCTGTTGTATCAGGTTAAGTTCTAACGTTTTATAATGCGTCTTTCTTGAAGTGAATAGTTAAAGAGGTGTATATTATACACAACCGTCAGCATCTGATACTCAAGCCGAAGGTGGGTAAGGGAACTCCTTATGATGGTGTTTGGATTCACTTTTTGGAGTTGTTTGGTTCAGCGAACAGTTCTAATACATAGAAGATTATGATGCTGTATCCCACAACAACAGAAGACTGAATAGAGTAGAAGGAGTAGGGGGGCGGTACCCACGTGACACGAATAAGCGTAGCTCCGCACACTTGATCTCCGCGCTCTTCAGTTGTCTTTAGTACTGTTATGTAAACAATCTAAATATTGTGCCATATTAGAGTGCAAGCACGATAGCTGCACAAAAAATGTGACTAATAGTGGCATATCATACCATCGGTAACTAGAATTTCACAGAATTTTCATTAAAATAAATAAATGTGAATTCAGAAAATAAAAAAAATACCATCAGAAAGCAATTTTATTCCTGTGGCATTAAGGTTGACGTTCCAACGAACATAACACACTTTTTTCTCGAAATTTACGCCTGTTGTACAACCGTTACTCAATTAGGTAGTGACTAGTGATGGTCACATCAATTCAGTAATGTTATCGATAAGTATAATAAGTATGTGATGGTCGGATTTTTATAATAAAAATAAAAAAATCGGATTATTTGATATATTATATCCTTTTTTTTCAATTTATCATATCTTTTTAAATATTTAGCAGTGGTTTAGTAGGTAAGTACTGGTAAATGTTATAAAACAACGTACCTACTGCAATTACGAACATTCAAATTCTCAAGGAAATATGTTTATATTAATGAATAAATAACGGTATAAAGGAATTAAACTTTTATAATTCAAAAATAACTAGTAGTACCTATTTGAACTTTGTCTAGAATTATCTAATTTATGGCCTAAGTATGAATATTAACAGTAAATAGGGATTTTTATTCATTAAAACTTAAACCTTAATACTTACATGAATTGCACTTTCATAATAAAACAGTCATTAAACTTTTTAATCTTGATTTTTGAAATCGCGGTAACATTAGATATAAAGATAATAAATTAAGATTTAACTAAGTAAAAAGGAGACGAAGAATTGTCTAGCTAGAGTCTACATTTGTGATTAAAATATTTTAGATAATATATCAAGCATTAAAAATCATGATATTATATATCTTATTAGTATATCGTTGAACCCTGCTAGGTACACACAAATCACGTACACAAAAGAAATAAGGTTTATTATAAAGCACGAAACACTTGATTTAGATTTAAATAGCATTATTTTAATTTTTCTAAACATCCAGATTTGAAAACGAAGTGGATTGAAGCTACTGGAAGGCAAAATTGGTTTCCTACAAAAACAAGTACCATATGCTCAGACCGTTTTCAAGAAAAATATTTTATTATTAAAAAAAGCGGTTACAAGTAGGTACTTGACTGATACAGCTATACCTAAAAAAATATATTTCCAGGTACTTATGGGAATTGTTTTAGTTAGCAAGTTGAAGTGGCAGTGGGCAGGGCGCGTAGAACCAATTGCCGATTACATTACATTATTTACTGAAAATCAACGTGAAACTTTCAAAACGACAACTTTTAAATAAATATGTGCTCTTTCAAGGTCAATGACAATCTTCAAATGGTACGCTAAAATAAAAATATCACGATCGATGATAAAAATATGGATACTTGAATTGTGTAGTGTCCAGTTCTAATCGAGTAGCGAGAGCCACCTTGTGTGCGATAGCAGTACTACTTGCAAACGAATAAGGGTTAGCACTTTTTCCGTTTTCAAGTAGTACACGAGATGGCGTTTTCGGATTAAATGATTTGTTGGATCGTGTTTAAATTTAATAAGGTTGGATTTCGATTCATAAATTTTGTGTTCTAAGTTCTTTCTCAATTGTCCCTTTGACCAATTATAATTTCTTGTTCTTAGTGTGTTAGTTTAGATGTGTTTGAATGTGTTACTTTGGTTTAGAGGTGGGCGTTAACGCTAATCTACAAAAACGTCAACACCTGTTGACGCTAACTACTGTTAACTATTGATGTAAACTGCTAACCTGTTAACCACTGTTAATCTGATAACAGTTGCTAGTGTCAACTGTATAACACGGAGTACATTGATATAGGAAAGTTAACTGAATAAAAAATATTAGGAAACTTGTACGTGTTATCAACGAACAAACTAACAATATTTTAATTGAATGAATTTTCCTTCATACTTTTAAACAGGTTTAGGACTGACATATTTTGCAGATACGTATTATTTGATCGAGAATATAATATTAATGATGCTGATAATTGTATGGGATGTAATCGTTTCAAATGTGATTTAAGATTAGTTATAGCAGTTTAAATGAAATCGACCGTTTACATATATTGCAAGTGGCACATTTTATGTTATCGTCAGCACAAAAATAATTCCAAATTTTACTTTGTTTGCGTCCAGACATTATTCTAAACTAGTTAAATTAATTAGTGGCGTGAAATAAAAATAATACTATTAAATAAACTATAAGTATTCCTACTTAATTATAATACTCGGTACATAACTTTACTATAAGAAAGAAACCTATTGTCCAAAGAAAGTCACAGAAAATGAACTAAACACTTATACCTACGAAATCAAAACTAAAATAAAAGTACATATAAAAACTATAACAAAATCGTCCTTTACGGCGAGTTCAACAATAACACTAAAACATACAAAGAATACATTGTTATTCATTAATATTGTTTATCATCAGTCACAAAATACTTCGCGTCTCAAATGTATACAAAATTAAAACGCAGCAGTACGTTATGGTCAGCAGGCGTCAACAGGTCAACTGAGTAACTAAATATGTTTTTCTTCGTATACCTACTATTTACGTTTGCTTTAAACTGTTGACGTCGTAAACGATCAACAGTTCTGCAATCAACACCGTAGACGAAAAAATTGTCAACAGATCACAGTTTATATAAGGCAAATATCAACAGATAGCAAATTAACAGTCGCTTGGTCGTTGATGTTTCGTTCGTTTTTCCTCAACTGTTAATGAATTTTTTCGTCAACAGTTTTGATCGTTGACGAAGAAAAACGTTGACGCTTAACTGTTAACCGCTTTTTAACTCACCACTACTTTGGTTACACTGGTTTTCATACAAAATAAGTCATCATGCTATTTCTACTCTATTCATGTTCTGTGACCACAGCAGACTGGGTGCGTCCGATTGGTCGTGTTATCAGGTACACCATGTACACGTGTTCGGAAGTGAGTGAAAGTTGAGGTCCCTTACTTTCCTATCTCATGCCATCCCGTTTCGTTTTCCTCATCCGGTGGATTGAGGAAAGAGAGATGGATGGGGTTATATGATGTCCCATCTCCCATCCTTACTAATCCTCGTTATCAGATCCTTATTCTTAATTCCGAAAGGTAGACCGCATCTGCGGTTAACCCTTAAACAAACGCGAGCACCCGTGAGCGTTTTAGATCTCATTTCTTTTTAAAAAAATCACCGGAAATGTTTTTTTTTTTCTGGTGGAAAATATTTTACCATTATTCGTATAGAACTTGTACACGTGGTAAAATAATTACCATTATCTTTTATACCATTATTTTTTTCTAGACTAGTTTTCCCCTTGCTCTTCTTGTTTTATTTGTGATGTGGAAATAAATACTACTACTGATTTTATTTATTCTTCCTACTAACTAATCATAACATTATAAGTGTTCATATAACAAACAGATTTTTTATATATACATACTTAGTTCTTAAATCTTTGACGAAACACAGACAGTGGTAAGTAAGTTAGCGTATTTGTACGGACTTCGTGTCATTGAGCATTGCAGCAAGCAGCATTGAGCGCAATGCTAAGAAAAATAATTAAAATAACACAACTGGAATCAGCACAGGTAAGCGGTAAAACATCCGGTGTCGTTTGTTGTAGTCTATGATTTGTTTGTCTATTAAAAATACTTTTAGTCTATGTCCTTCCCTTTCCCCCTCTCGTGTCATGACTATAAACGATGTAAGACGTGACGAAATAAAATGTGATAATAAAACTATTAAAAAGTCTTAATCAAGAACCCAAACAGAACCCCAAACATGGTGTCAGAACTGGTCTCAGCAAGTCTTCGGATCAGTAAGTCTTTAAATTAAGAATAAAATGTCCGACAAAGCATTCGTCACGCAAATTAAGTCGTTGTCCATACAAAATGGCGACAACGCTTCCGAGAAATGGAAAAAATGGAAATTGCGATTCGAAATTTTCGCAGACGCTAACGAAACAGCAAAATTTCCACAAGCCAAGCAAACTGCAATATTATTAAATGCAATTGGCGACGATGGCATCGAAATATTTAATAGTTTTAACGTAGACAGGACAAAAACGAATGTCGACGAAATTTTGAAATTATTTGACGAAAAATTCAGCCCGCATGCAAATGTAACAGTAGAAAGATTTAACTTTTTCACGCGATACCAAAAACATGACGAATCGTTAGATGAATACTTAACAACATTAAATAATTTAGCAGCCACGTGTGAATTTCAAAACCTTAAAGACGCACTCATCAAAGACATGCTAGTAATTGGTATAAAAAAACACACATATCAAGGAAAAACTTTTGCAAGAAGAAAAATTAACAACGGAAATTGCCATAAAAATAGCTAAAAGTCTGGAATTGTCACAAGAAAGATCAAACAAATTGAGTCAAGACACAAAAACTATTAAAGAAACTGTCCAAATAGCAAAGTCATCGTCAACTGTCCAAAGAAATCGGTCAAGTCAGAGAAACTACCATGCGTACAGAAATCAATCAACGGATCGATACTGCAGAAATAAATCGCCCAAAAATAAAAACTGTACAAAATGTGGTCAAATTCATAAATATAAGTGTCCAGCAGAAGGCAAGACATGCAATAACTGCAAAAAGAAAAATCACTTCGCCAAATATTGTTTTTACAGAAAATCGGAAAATATGTCTGATCATTTTGTCATAAACTCAATTGATAAAAGTAACCTTAAGACTAAAGATTGGCAAATAAATGTTTGTTGCAATAATTATAAACTCAAATGTCAAATTGATACAGGTGCAGACACAAATATCATCAGCAGGAAAGTATTAGATAAAATTATGAGCAGCACGCACTCGAAAATCAACATTTTTAGAACAAATAATAAAATCTTTTCTTTTTCAGGACAATTAGTGCCAAATTTAGGTACTTGTTTACTTAATTGTGAATTTGAAAATGGATTATCGACAAAACTTTACTTTGTTGTGGTTGAATGTGATTGTAATACAATTATTGGTTGGGATTCATGTGAGAAACTGGGTATTGTCAAAAGAGTATTCGGAATTCAAGAAAGGTCAGTACAAGAAATTCTTTCTAAATATGCAAAAACATTCGAAGGTCTTGGTTGTCTACCATATAAAGCTCATCTAGACATTGATAGTTGTATACCACCTAAAGTTTGTCCCGTTCGTAGAATACCTTATACTTTAGAAGATCGTCTTAAAGACGAATTGAAGAGTATGGAACAACTTAAAGTCATAGAAAAAGTAGAAAAGCCAACAAAATGGGTGAATTCTATTGTCTTAGTCGAAAAACCTAACGGAAGGTTAAGAATTTGTCTCGACCCTAGAAACCTAAATGAAGCAATCAAGAGACCTCACTACCCTTACCCTACATTTGATGATTTAAGATCTAAAGTTGCCGGTGCATCAATTTTTTCAAAATTAGATGCTAGTTCAGGTTATTGGGCTATAGGTTTAGACCCTGAGAGTAGTGATCTCTGTACTTTTAATACACCTTACGGTAGATATAAGTTTCTGAGATTGCCTTATGGAATTAACTCTAGTGGTGAAATTTTCCATAGGACTATGAACGAATTGTTCGGTGATTTGTCAGGTATAATAATTTTTGTGGACGACATCCTTGTTTATGGAGCCAATATAGAAGAACACAATAAAAGACTTGAATTACTATTCAAACGTGCTTCTGAAGTCAATCTAAAATTTAATAAGTCTAAATGTCAATTCGGTATGTCTGAAATCCGCTATGTGGGTCATATTTTTAATAAAAATGGTGTGTCACCTGATCAGTCAAAAATAGAAGCCATTTCAAAAATGTCAAGTCCATCTAATGTCAAAGAATTACAAAGATTTCTAGGCATGATAAACTATTTAGGTTCTTACATACAAAATCTAGCAGAAGAAACTTCTCTTCTGAGAGAATTGCTAAAAAAGCAAAATAAATGGCAATGGTTAGACCAACATGAACAACAGTTCAGAAAATTAAAGTCATTACTATGTCAGTCACCCGTATTAGTCCATTATGATATAAAAAAATCTATAAGATTGTCTGTCGACGCATCCCAAAATGCAGTCGGTGCTGTAATCTTACATGATAAGCATCCAATAGCATATGCCTCAAAGTCATTAAATAAAAGTCAAATTAACTATGCTCAAATAGAAAAAGAACTTTACGCTATAGTATTCGGATGTAAGAAATTTCATCAATACTTGTATGGCAAACCAATTTATGTCGAAACAGACCATCAACCATTAGTCACTCTATTAAAAAACCTTTAGGAGAAGTTCCTACAAGATTGCAAAGAATGATGATAACATTACAAGCTTATCACTTAATTGTCTCATACACAAAAGGCTCAGAGATGTATATCTCAGATACCTTGTCTCGATCACCAGTCAAAGAAACTAACTTAAATCAAGAATTAGTCAGTCTAGAAGACTTAGATTCGAATATTGATATTCATATTAATTTATTGACATCTAATTTAGCAATTTCGCCTGAAAAACTTGACAAAATTTTAAGTCATACTAGTCAAGATTTAATTTCTCAAAAACTTAAAGAATATTATAAAAATGGATGGCCCCATTGTAAAGAACGTTGCGACAAATTGGTATTACCTTATTGGAATATCAAAGAAGAAATTCATGTGATAAATGAAATAATTTTCAAAAATAACTCTGTCATCATACCTATGTCAATGAGATCAGAAATATTAAACATTTTACATGAAGGTCACCAAGGTATAGAAAAAACTAAAAACTTAGCTAGACAAGTAGTCTATTGGCCTAACATCTGTCAGGATATTGAGAATAAAGTCAGACAATGCGAAACATGTGCAATTTATTCTTCAAATAAAACAAAACAACCAATGCTGTCTCATGAACAACCTTTATTTCCCTGGCAAAAATTAGCAACAGATTTATTTGAATACAAAGGTAATAAATATTTATTAGTGGTCGATTATTACTCTAACTACATAGAAATCGCAAACTTAAAGAAAGATAGTAGAACGTCTAATGTCATAACACACTTAAAGTCTATTTTTGCATGTCACGGTATTCCGATGCAATTAGTCTCTGATGGAGGTCCACCGTACAACTCCACAGAATTTAAAGACTTCTTACAGGAATGGGATATAGAACATATCGTTTTAAGTCCTCATTTTCCAAGATCAAATGGGCTAGCAGAAGTTTCAGTTAGAGTAGTGAAAAATATACTAAGAAAAAGCAATGAATCGGGATCTGATCCATACATCGGATTGTTGCAATACAGAAATACACCTAGAGGTAATCTTAATTCGCCTGCACAGCTTTTAATGTCTAGAAATTTACGATCAAAACTGCCTAACCAGATAAAAAACTTAAGACCTAAAATTGTTAAGCATTCAGAACACTCAGAAAAGAAAGAAAGCAACTTATTAAGGACTAGAGCATATTATAATAAAAATTGCAAAACCTACCCAGAGTTTCACATAAATGACCAGATTTATTTTAAGAAAAATCCAAGAGATATTATATGGACAAAAGGTATTATTGTGTCTAAAACAAAATATCCAAGATCATTCATTGTCAAAGATCTTAATAATGTAACTTATCGTAGAAATAGTCATCATATTCGCTTCAATTATAAGTCATGTAAGCAAAACTCAAGTCATAATTATGTCTCAAAGTCTAAACAAAAGAAAGTTAAGTTTTGTGAACCTAGTTCAAGTCTACAAACTTATAATGTTGTAAATCCAAGTCAAGAGATTCATAAGTCGGAGTCAGAATCCTTTAAAAAGTCAAAAATTGTAAATGAAGAGGATGATAGTTGTGTATTTATCTTCTTTCATGAGTCAAGTCCAACTTCTAAGTCACAGAGTGAAGATTCTGAATCATTCTTATCGGTAGAATCAGGTCTGGAGTCAGAAAATGTATTAAAATCTCCAATATTTGTCAATGTCGACGAAAGTGTAATGTCTTCCTCGAAGGGTAATAACGACGCTAGTATAGCTGAAAGACAATGCACTGATGGAAAATACAGTTCGAGAGGTAGATTATTAAAGAAAACACAGAAATTTGATTTGTAAAATTAATGTAATTGACGACTATAAACAATTTGTGTACAATTAGTAATAGGAATTAATATAGTAAAATAATTCAGTCTGGACATGCATATAATCACTAATTCACTTTTATTCAATTTAATTTTATTGTTTTACAGTAATTTGTCATTTAATATTGTATTGTTTTAATAACGAAACTTGTTGAAAAATATGGTTATAATTTATGTCACGGTGTCAATGTCATTCCAAACGTCAATGTAAAACCAATGTGTTAAATAATATTTTTTCTTTAGAAAAAAGGGCATGTTGTAGTCTATGATTTGTTTGTCTATTAAAAATACTTTTAGTCTATGTCCTTCCCTTTCCGGCCCCTCTCGTGTCATGACTATAAACGATGTAAGACGTGACGAAATAAAATGTGATAATAAAACTATTAAAAAGTCTTAATCAAGAACCCAAACAGAACCCCAAACATCGTTAACAAACTTCCATACAACGTTGCTCAATATTTCGGCGTCAGGTTTCACGGTGCACAGCGGGCGCTATGGCATAGTCGAAAGCTCCCACAGTGGCCCATACAACACTGTAATACAAAAATACGACCGTAGATTTTCACGCTGGAAAACAGTGTCATTAATAAGCGGTCTTAGTTTTTTTAACCGTTGCGTCGTGGGTTTTATCAAAAATTTTAATTTTGTCTTTTTATGCCATTAACCATTTTTTAAAAAGAAATGAGTGTCGATTATCTCTATATCATATTTCTAATATTGAGAGATGAAATTTGCCATCACGAGGAGCGGTGCTCGGGTCAGTTGTTTCATTTCAAATTGTAAGTGCGCCTATGTTAACAAATATTTTTATTTAGGAATGTATTTGTTACACAAAGTGACAAAAGGCGGACAGCATTATCTCCCAGTCAACCTTTACCCTATGCAGAAATGGCGCGGTAGGTGTATTTAATGATAGGTAAGATTAAGTAAAACTATAGTTAATAGTGACGCATATTGTAGTGTTACCACTAAGAACTAACTAGAGAGTATTCTACTTGGAAAGAAAGAGGTCAGTTATTTGTTCCAATAGCTTAAGCCTGGGATACACTAGGGGGCAAATGAAGAAACATGTTGCGGAACATGTCCCTCAACAACTACGTGAAGTGTCCCGAGACAATTGTCGCGGAATATTTGGCCGGCCACACTAGTCACTCTAGTCAGTGCTCATAGAAATGTCGCCCGAGGAGGTTGTGGCTATTAGTGCTGCGTACATAGTAATTATATCGAGTGTGTTGAAACGTAAGATAAAGAGAAGGTGGTGGATGCGGAATTTCTTACTACAACGAGAAAGAAGACTTAATATTCTAAGTGATCTCCGAATGTCTGACGGATCGTTTGTGAATTTTACTCGAATGTCATCATCTGATTTTGAAACTTTATTGCAAATGATCGGACCTTCCATAGCCAAACAGGATACAATACTACGGAACGCTATTAGTCCTCATATCAGACTTGCCATTACATTGAGGTACTTGTCGACTGGAGATTCTTATGCTTCCTTGTCGTACACTTTTCGAGTGTCAAAACAACTGATACGTAAAATAGTACCAGAAGTTTGTAAAGAACTGATAAACAAATTGAAGATATTTGTAAAGGTAAGTTAAAGAAAATGCATACATTATTAAATTGTATTTTTATTTTCAGTAAAAGAAATTTTAATCGATGACTTGACAGAGTACAAGATGGATATAGCGACCAACGTAAATTAATTAGTATTAATACTATTAGTGCTCGAGGAATCCATAGTTGCAAGTATATTTTGTATAATATGCTCTTCAGAAGGCTCCGGACTGATATCACTGGATGCAGTGCTATAGCACTGTTGCACAGTTGGCTGGCTTTGATTATTATAACTTACTTGTACGGTATTTTCCTAAGCGTGCATCTAATAAAATATTATTAATATAATATTTAGCCATAATTACACTGTGTTCGTCATTTAATGCACGTAACTCAGTTCCTACGTACTGTCCATAAACATCGAATTCATCTCGGGACATCATTCTGTTTTTAGCATCATGCATAACTTCATAAGCCTCCTCCAATCTATCTTCATTGGGGTGGCTTCTCTTGCGAGTTGGTCGCGACGATGAAGGTGTTGGTGCAGGGCTTGTGGGTTGCTGTACTTGATCAATGGTAGAATGCGATTTTAGTTGATGAGGAGAGTGATGTTCCTGAACGGTAGATTGAGACTGTAGAACGGCATCTTCACCCGGAGACGAAATCGTGTTTTGGCTTTGTGGGCTCTGAAAAATGATAAAATATTAAATCAATTATTATAATAAGTATAGACTACAAAACATGTATTGTATTATTTCAAACATCTGTTAGACATGAATCCGTAACTATTAGTAGGCAAAAATAGTATTTAATGTATAATTATTTCTATACAGGTCCCAGCTACTGCAAATGAATGGAAAGCCAAGGCTAAAAGCTTTGAAATTATATGGAATTTTCCGCATTGCGTTGGATCTATAGACGGTAAACACGTTTTGATCCAAGCTCCTTCGAATTCGGGAAGTGACTATTTTAACTATAAAGAACAATTTAGTATTGTCCTATTGGGTATTGTGGATGCAAATTATAATTTTATCTATGCAAATTGTGGTGCTAAAGGAAAATCTTCTGACAGTGGAGTATTCCAAGAGACTTCTTTCCAAGAGACTTTCTTTGGCTGATAACCAACTCAACTGGCCAAGTCCAGACCCAATACGACAAGATGGGCCAAATATGCCTTACGTACTTGTAGGAGACAGCGCCTTTGCACTGAAAGAAAACATGATGAAGCCATATCCCGGTAATCACGACATGGGGACAACAAGACGCATTTTCAACTATCGACTGTCAAGAGCTAGAAGAATTGTCGAAAATGTGTTCGGTATCTTAGGTGTTGTATTTCGTATATTCCGAACTCCCATAACCCTCCAACCCTGAATTGTTTAATGCTGAAGTTGTTGTAATGGCTTGCGTATACCTTCATAATTTTTTAAGGCGAAATAGTCAATCGAGATCACTGTAAAACCCACATGGAACCTTTGATTCTGAAAATGTGGATCACGATATTTTAGAAGGATCTTGGCGCAGAGAAATTGGATCTGTTAATATGTCGAATTTAAATGCTATGGGAAGACGCTACCCTGAATCTGCTATGGAAATAAGAAACAAATTTGCTGAATATTTCATGAGTGAAGAAGGATGTGTTCCCTGGCAGAATAATTTTTAAATAAATAAACTAACTAGTATTGTACTATAATTTTTCCTTTAATGTTTACTGTACAACGTCGTGGCGCGTACTGAGAACAATGCTTGTGGTTTAGAAGTGAAGTTGTGTGGGTGAGTTTTGTACAACCCGTTCGCGCGTTTGCCGCTGGTGATGTGACGTCAGACGAGTCACGTTACGTTGTCAGCCAATCAACGACACTGAGACGGTGACTCAGCGGTGCGGTAGGCGTTGGGGGAGGGGGACGCGCATTCCACGGACCGGCTAACTCAGCGCGAACTTTTTTAGCAATTTATTAGATTACATTCCATTCATATATTTTCTAGATCTGTGATAGATTACAAATGACAAAATAATTAAAATATGACTTACGTTTGTTTCCAACGTGTCCAAGCTTCCAGAAGTTGTGGCTCTCTTTAGCAAAAAATTCATTGCATCGTACGCAAACCATGCACTGGACTTCACGTCCTCTCGTCCACTACCAGTAGTTTTTGAAGATTTCACTTTCTTCCTTTCTCGGACAAATTGCGAACGCAGGGTATGAACTTTGGTTTCTATATCTTTTCTAGGCGATTCAAGCGCCTTGGCTATATCCTCCCACGCGTCATTTTTTTTTATTTTATTTCGATAATCACGGTGTGAAGTATCCCACAACAATCCATGACTTTCGTAAAGCTCCAGAAGTGACAGCACGGTATCATTTCCCCACACTACAGACATATTAAGAGGCACGTTGCGTACGCGAGTAGTCGCGTGTAGAGTGTGTCACCGAGTGTAGACTCGGTGATAAATGGCGCGACACTGACGCGGGACACGTGCGCTCGCTCCGAAGGCGGGAGCAAGCAACATGCCCCGCGTCACGTACAATGTTGCGGGACACTATGCAACGTTGCAGCGTCACGTATATTGAGTGTTGCGTGTCATGTTGTGGGACAAAATGTTCCCTAGTGTATTCGGCGCTTTATAGTAAATATATAAAAATATTAAATATTGAAATACAGAATAGAATGATATACAGAATACAGAGGTTATAAAGGTGAGCTATTGGAACAAATGTTAGAATATAAATTAAATACTATAATATAAATAAACATATAAATACATATCTACCATACATACTTAACTATAATATACGATTAATAATACCTCCCTTAATTGCCCTATGTTTGAGCAATTTGAGCTCCACTGAGTAGGTAAATGTTTCCAGTCTTTTCTTAAAACTTGAATGCAACGATGCCTTTTTAATATCACAGCAAATCGCAGGCAGTCTGTATGGGAAGGAATGGGAAAGAAAACGGTGCGCAGGAATTTACAGTAACGGATTTTCCCTAGAACGGAGATCTTCTTGATGACTGTCACCAAGAAAGCTGAAAAAATATTTTAGATATTCAGGGGTATTAGGATTGAGAATCACGGGTGTAAGGGGTCCCAACCTACATCTCTGGGACCCAAGCCAACCTCACCGGCTCGTGGTGCACCCTGCCGACCAACAAACGAGGCTCTGGCGACCCGCCACCACGCACTGGACCAGCGCGGCGGGTTACGGTCCACCCCCCCCCCCTCCCCCCCTATGGCAGAAAAAGTAAAACGGCCCCAAGTTCCCGGCGGCTCCAGTCGCAACACCGGCGTGGACGACGGGCGCTGGTCGAGCGCTGGAGCCAGGGGTGCTAAGAATCTCCTGGCGGGATTCCACCGTCGAACGACCAGGGCTTTCAAAACGGATTACCGACGTAGGTTGTCACTGGTGACTTACAACACGCGCACTTTGAGGACAGACGAGAAGATCGCTGAGCTGGAAGAGGAGATAGGCAAGTTGCACTGGGATATATTGGGGTTATCAGAAATCCGAAGAGAGGGGGAGGACACGATAACCCTGAAGTCCGGCAACTTGTTCTATTACCGGGAGGGCGACCAGCAGTCCCAAGGTGGTGTCGGGTTTATCGTCCACAAGTCCCTCGTAAATAATGTTGTAGCCATCACGAGTGTGTCGAACAGGGTCGCGTACCTTATACTCAGAATATCCAAGAGATATTCGTTGAAGGTCATACAGGTCTACGCACCGACCTCGGCACACCCGGATAACGAAGTGGAAGCAATGTATGAGGACATTAGTAGAGCCATACATGCTTCGAAAACACACTACAATATTGTTATGGGGGATTTCAACGCGAAACTGGGCAAAAGAGGCGACGATGAGTTGAGAGTGGGGCAATTTGGATGTGGGCACCGGAACCAGAGGGGCCAGAGGCTGGCCGACTTTCTTGAGAAAGAGGGACTCTTTATGATGAACTCTTTCTTCAAGAAGCCGCCTCATAGGAAGTGGACCTGGATGAGCCCCGACGGTTCCGTTAAAAATGAGATAGACTTCATTATGGCCACAAAGAGACAAATATTCAATGATGTCTCCGTGATCCACAGGGTGAAAACCGGTAGTGATCACCGAATGGTTAGAGGCACATTGAATATAAACGTCAAGTTGGAAAGGTCCCGCCTGATGAAGTCTACGCTCCGACCTACTGCTGCCCACATACAAAACCCCGAAAGCTTTCAGCTTGAATTGTCAAATCGCTTCGATTGCCTAGAGGATTGCGTTGCAGTGGACGATATCAACAACAGGTTGGTAGAAACTGTCCATACGGTGGGGTCTAAATTCTTCAGACATCGTCGAAGAGATGGACCCCAAAAGCTCACCGACCACACCCTCGACCTCTTGGCGGAACGACGTTCGATGGCACTGCAGACTCCTGATGACGCGGAAGCATATCGGCAGCTCAATAGACGGATTCACCAGTCCTTGCGACACGACATCCGTCTCTTTAATACTAATCATATTAAGGAGACGATAGAGCGGAATAAAGGCTCCAAAGTGTTCGCAAGAGACTTATCTATTGGGCAGAGCCAGTTGACGAAGCTGAAGAGGGAGGACGGCAGTGTCACTTCCGACAAACAAGAGGTACTGAGGGAGATCGAGAAGTTCTATGGACAGTTGTATACCTCGGTCGCTAAACCTGTTGGCAACTTGGCCAAAGACCCAAGAGCCAAGTTGACCCGACACTATACCGAAGACATCCCGGACATCAGCCTGTACGAGATTAGGATGGCCCTCAAACAGCTTAGAAACAACAAGGCGCCGGGTGAAGACGGAATCACTTCAGAGCTTCTGAAAGCGGGTGGAACACCGGTACTGAAAGTCCTTCAGAAGCTCTTTAATTCCGTCTTGCTCGAAGGTATTACGCCGGAGGCATGGAACAGAAGCGTGGTGGTGCTCTTCTTCAAGAAAGGCGACAAGACCTTGTTGAAGAACTATAGGCCCATCTCGCTTCTGAGCCATGTTTATAAGCTGTTTTCGAGGGTTGTCACGAATCGTCTCGAGCGCAGGTTTGATGACTTCCAGCCTCCCGAACAAGCCGGTTTCCGAAAAGGCTATAGTACCATAGACCACATCCATACGCTGCGGCAAGTTATACAGAAGACCGAGGAGTATAACTTGCCATTATGCTTAGCGTTTGTGGACTATGAGAAAGCCTTTGATTCGATCGTGACTTGGGCAGTGCTACAGTCCCTCCAGCGGTGCCATATTGACTATCGGTATATCGAAGTGTTGAAGTGTTTGTATAACAACGCCACCATGTCAGTCCGAGTACAGGAAGGGAGCACGGAGCCGATTCCATTGCAGAGGGGTGTGAGACAAGGAGATGTCATCTCTCCGAAGCTCTTCACCAATGCGATGGAAGACGCTTTCAAGCTCCTGGAATGGAAAGGACTCGGCATCAACGTTGATGGCGAATGCATCACTCACCTTCGATTTGCCGACGATATCGTGGTCATGGCAGAATCGCTGGAGGATCTTAGCACAATGCTCGGAGACCTCAATCGAGTTTCCCAACAGGTGGGCCTTAAAATGAACATGGACAAGACGAAAATCATGTCGAATGTCCATGTCGTGCCCACCCCAGTTTCAGTCGGGAGCTCGATTCTCGAAGTTGTTGACGAGTACGTCTACCTAGGCCAAACGGTCCAACTAGGTAGGTCCAACTTCGAGAAAGAGGTCAATCGACGAATCCAACTCGGCTGGGCAGCGTTCGGGAAGCTACGCAGCGTCTTCTCGTCCAAAATACCTCAGTGCTTGAAGACGAAGGTCTTCGACCAGTGTGTGTTGCCAGTGATGGCCTACGGCACCGAGACGTGGTCTCTGACTATGGGCCTCATAAATAAGCTCACTGTCGCACAGCGAGCTATGGAGAGGGCTATGCTCGGGGTTTCTCTACGTGATCGAATCAGGAATGAGGAGATCCGTAGACGAACTAAAGTCACCGACATAGCCTCTCGGGTTAGCAAGCTGAAGTGGCAGTGGGCAGAGCACATAGCTCGAAGAACCGATGGCCGATGGGGCAGACGGGTTCTCGAATGGAGACCACGTACCGGCGGACGAAGCCGAGGACGTCCATCTGCTAGATGGACAGACGACCTCATAAAGGTTGCGGACACCCGCTGGATGCAGGTCGCTGCCGATAGGTCTAAATGGCGGACAATGGGGGAGGCCTATGTCCAGCAGTGGACGTCCAAGGGCTGAGAAGAAGAAGAGGATTGAGAAGAGGAAATTGAGTGTCTACGACCACGTACTTTCCGAGCCACAGACCAATTACAAAACTCAACTAGTTGAACCATAGGGTCAATAGGGAATTGGCCAAAACGTATCTTATTCCCTTTAGCTCGAGCAGTTGTATCTACCAAACACTGATAATAAACTGCAGCATAATAAATTACTTGCAATTGACTCATAATAAATTACAGGAACATATTCCTTTTTCAAGACAAATAGATGAAAACTATTGTCTTGAAAATGGAATGACGTTTTGTTGATACATGACGTTTAGTACTATAGTTTAGTGATGGGTAACTCCTGAGTTAATGAATCAAAAGAGTTGACTCCGCGAGCGGAGCAGAATCCCTTAATTGTTCCATCGAATTGTTATTCATTTCGATTCCGGCGCCAATCATGATCGTGAGTGTAATCGCGCATCGGTACTTGTCAGAGGCGCAAAATCGAGATGCAACGATGGCATGACCTTTTTTTTTGCTTATGCAACAACCACTATGGAAAGGGAATGAAATGCTCTCGGAAGGTAAATAAGTAGGTGAATCAAGAGTTAAGGAGTAACTAAGAGGAGTCGAATCCGTAAGCGGAGTAGGATTAAGTGAGTTAAAACACTCTTGAGAAGGTTTGATTACCCACCACTATTATAGTTGGTCTACAGTCTACATTACCATATACTGGTAATTGGTCTATGAGCGCGGTCGAGGTACATGATCCGCAGGCCTATTACTTATCTTGCAGACAATGGCGAAATCGCGCAATTTTTGTTGTCAGATTACGATTAGTTAGCTGTCAGTTTTGGAAAATAACTCCAATTGGTCCAAATCGTACATTTATTCCCATTTTACACTTAAAAAAATTAATTATTGAGCATATTTTCTTTTTGGTTTCTTTTTAGCAGTCAGGATAGATCTTTCTGTGCTCTTGTACATAACATAACCAAAATTGTTTAAATTCTTGTGTTAGTACGCCCCTTGAATAGGTCTTGTTTTCTTTGCATTCTTTTTGTGTCTCGCCAAACTTGATATAAGTTCACAAGTTTTTTCACACAATTCGGTGACGATTTGGTAGGTATTCGTGCCTTTTCCCAAAATATCACATATTCGTGAATGGCGAGATTTGCGCTTTCATTAATAATTAATTTTACTTCACGGATATTATAAAGCAAAACTGCGAGTACATAGCTACGAGTACATACTGACATTGGACATAGCCTTGAGCCCCTTATTTCATGTTCTACGTCCACTACTAAAATATACCCTTTTAGAACTGCGCAATTTCACTGACATGAAAAAGGAATAAGTTTACTGACAATACAACTGGAAGTCACGTGCACGTCGACGCGTAAGCGCGCGCTCGCCTAAGTATGCAAGCACTGGCATGTTTCGATGCAAGTCGGTACGGTTTGTTGCCGTAGTCCAAAGGTCATGAAATTTGATTTAAGTGTGTTTTGATATAAGAAAAAAAAAGTGGGTATGAGTTAAAAAAAGTACTTTGAATTTTTTGGGACAATCTAATATTATGTACATGGAGATTAAGTGAACTGATTACATAATTATTTACTTTTATGTTTACTTTTAATATTTGGACTTATCGTCACAATTTATTTACTGCATATTTCACTGCATATATTGCATATTTCATTTACATACTATATTAGTGTATATGTATACTATTTTTATATCTGCGTTTGCCTTGTGTACAATTCCGTCGGTACGTCTGTGACACGTCGCTGCTGGCCCTAGCAGAATATCAGCGCTGTGGTCTGCTTCACACATGGTAACAATATGCCCTTCACAAAGTTAGGTGTCGTTTTTGTTATTGTGACCCACATAATTTCATACTGATGTTTACTGTTTCATTATATTACTTGTTATAACTTTGTTAAGCAATTTTTTCTGTAAACACTTAGAAATTGTATTTTGTTAGAATTTCCTCTACTTCAAACCAAGTGTTTAATTATTTTGTGTAGTTTTATGACAAATAAACTTTACATTCATTCAATCACTTTTTTGACAAGAAGCCGTCGCGAAGGATGTGCTGTAGATACAATTTGATTTACATGACGTAATTAAAGGTTGTGGAAAGAACTCCCTGCAGTTTTCTGCAACACTACAATTTAAAATTTTCAAGTCGTTCTGAAATCACTAGCGAGTGTGAGCAACTTGTGGAAGATACCCGATAGAGTTGGGAAATTATGGTTGATTACCAGTGATCGGAACAGGTAGGGCTAATTTACCTAAAGTTGGCGAGAAGGTATGACATAGAATTATTAAAACCACGAAATATATTTATTTATTTTTATCGAATACCGTGATGCTAAAAATCGTTGTACACATTAAAAATGATTTCTTACAACATAATAAACATGTTTTTCTTTACTTTGCCTTGTTGGTTGTTATTGACTAAGTTGACTATTGATCTTAGCGAGTCCATTGTCTCGCTCGGGCTTACTAGACTAGGTTGAACTCCATGTTTTCTCCCTAAAGAGGTCATCCCTAGGTTTTTTAGAATCAGAGTGCCTCAAAATCTTCTGATACTAATTTTCAACCGAATCCGAGGCCATCACATTATTTGCAATTTATGTTGCACGAGGGACCCTGGAATTGCTAGAAAATCGAATGGGAGTAATTTCTTGTGTACTGAGTAGTACCACTATTTTCGGGTTCACGGGATTGGATAAAAACAAATAAATATATTTCGTGGTTTTAATAACTCTGTGTTATACCTTCTCCCCAACTTTAGGTAAATTAGCTCTACCTGTTCTGATCACTGCCAATTACTCAGAATTTAGTATTTATTTAGTAATAACATTTGACATGTACTCCAGGAGGCTATTTAATTTAATATGCAAAGGTTCACTCCTTTGAATGTTAGAAAGAGCTCAAAAGGATATATATGTACATATACACGAGAGAAGCGAGAAGATAATGTCGAGGCTGAAAGCGAGGCCGAGGGCATCCGTGGGGTCCAACATGTACGTGCTTTTATAGGTGTTAAAAAATCATTTACAGCTGCTTTGTGTACGCGAGTAAAGTCGCGGGTAGTACTTAACTAAATTATAAATATAAGGGGAGAATTACTGACCTCATCAAAACTTTTGGACGCTCATATACAATGCGGACTCTCCGTCTGCTTTTCACTGTTAGTCTCTCGTGGATCTAAATAGCCTTAGTAATAAGGGTCATGCGAGTCTAAAGAGGTCAAAACGTCTAAAAGCTTTGATCGGCTGGTAACGTTATAGTACTAAATTAAAACTAGCCACTATTAATAAAATTTATTTTATTTTAAACAAAATAATATAATCGCAGCCCGCCCCGTGAGCGCGTGGCCGGCGCGACTCGCCACTTGACCAATGATATTAATACAAATAAATGTAATATACAAACGGCCCTACGTTCATTGCCTGATTACATTAAAAAAGCTGAAAATTTATAAATTCATAATATACATTATATTTACTTTACGGGTGTTGAGCCGAAAATAGGATTTTGGAAGGAACCGTGTCCACAATGCGCTCAACCCTCCATAAGTACTCTCGGCGTTGATCTATGTTAATACGTGAGGCAAATCAATAAATTATCATCTATCGTAACCGATAAAAATATTGCGGCGAATACAACTAACATTAAAAATACAAATGAGTTTTAATCTGCGCAAACAAAAATGTTATTTGAATGGACAACTCAAATAACATTTTGCGCATCTCTATAAATATAATATGCGTACTGCATAGCAAAGTATTCAAAATAAAAACGCAATTTCCGTTTTTATATTAGAAAACAGTACAATAATCATAAATATATGCTTAGTATGTGAAAATATATAATCACTAGCATAAATTTATCGTTAGGGTGAGCATTGCGAGGAAAATGACGTCATTAAGGAATTAATGGCTTTCTGTATCTTCTTCACTCTCCCATACAGATCTAATTAAATAAAGCCGGTACGGATTCGTATTTACTGTTGTGATCGAACGCTGAGAAGCTGTCAGTCTACTCCGACATCACAAAAAATCATGTTTCTGTCGATATTTCGGACGATTTTTACCATGAACACGTTCACTCCCATACATCAGCCCCAACGAACTTCCTTTGACATTTGAAGCTACTCTGCTCACAAGAAACAACAATGGTAATATAATTTTTGTCAAAAGATACGTTGGGATCAAACGTTAATTTTCACGATAAATACCCGATGTTAAGAGATCCGACCGAAAGAAAGTCAGTGGAGTTATAAGCACTTCATTTTTTCCAATTTTGGTCGGCATCATAGTAGACAACCTGTATACAACATACGAGTGGTTACAACATAACGTAATTAACGTTGAGAGTATGTTTGGATGTTTCTTTTTTTTCATCTCTTCGTATTTGTTCGGAATACTAAGCCGACAGGCATTATTTAATTAGTAGTACTGTATCAATGGGGGTACCACGATGGTCACCATAAATTATATGTACACATTGATGAGAGCCTCCTCCACCACGCCACTGCATCGTCGAGGGTTAGAGAGAAACGAGTGAGGATCTGTAGAGGGCAAGTTAACCGAATACGCAAAATCATAAGCTGTTAGCGAATCATCAATAGGGTACTTGACTGTTAAAAACATATATAGGGAGTCCGAAGCCTGAAACCATGGATTTTGCTCATAGTTATGAATTAATTGACGTACAACGTTACGTATTTTTTGTAAAAATATCAATTTTTGGTCGTTGTATTTAGCAAAGAATGTTGGGCACTTTGGTATGAAACCTGGCCGTCAGTTATTGTTACAATACAATTATACAATTATTGTATTGTATATCAACTTATTGACTATAACCTATAGTTATCATAAATAAACATTTTTAATGGGGTATCTATAAAAATGGTGCTTGGTAAATAAAAAACTCAATAGTGAAAATCGGGGCCCTAATAAGATCCGAGCCTCTAACGGGTGGGTCATAGCCGCTTTCATACCTTTCATTCATAGCTTTCATACGTACGAGTATACCTTTGGCGTGCTCAGATGGCCTCAGACCAAATTAGACATCCTGGATAGAATACGCATCATTCTTTGTTTTAAAATTAGGTAAAAACTGAATAAATTGCATGTTTTGCAAAAATATTCGTAAAATTTTCACGGAACTCAAAATCATGGACGGTTTCAGAAAAGTTTCCGTTACACCATGTATAATAATAAGTTAAAAAAAAATTGGTCAGTTCAAGCCCGTCTTAGTTCAAGGGCCACTAATGAATATGTACAAAAGAAAAAAAAGAGGGAATGGAAAAATGGAACCATGGAATTAAAGTTGAAATATATTTAACAATGATTGAAATAAGAGATAGATAAGTCAAAATTAGAAAAGAACCGTGATATAATTAAATAATTTAAGATAATCAATATGGGCAATCAAAATTAAAACATCTAAAAGAACCGAGAGAAAGGTCGAGATAAACCTCACGTAAGAAAAGGATCGCAAAGTAAGTCATTCATCTATAGTACGACTAAAACCACACATGACTGAAAGAGACCATCTCTAGCTCTCACTCCCCATATTCTCAAGTTCATGTCTACCTAATTTCCTAATAGAATAATTTTTATTTATTTTTTAATAATCACATGAATCAGTTTGAGGAACAGTCAAGTACCGTATTATTCAGCATGAAGGCTGTCTGTCTCTATATCGACGGTTACAAGCCTATTTGACTTGAACGCTATTTTTGGTTGGTTTTACGTTATACCAAAAATATACATTAAAAGAAGTAAAAATATGTTACCTTTAGAAAAAAAAAATGTATATACTATGAAAATAATGTTTTGGTAAAGTAGTTCCTAAAAGTTCTATAGCTTGATTTTTATGAATTTGTAATTCTGATTTCATGTATTAATAATTTTCTATAGTATTTATTACTCGTTCAATAAAACATCTGAAATCTTAAAAAATAGTTTTGTTACACCTCAACCCCATTGGATATTTTGATAATGTGACATTCTGCGAATTGGACATTTACAAAATTGAAGTTTTGTGACGCGACTCTTTTTGCGAAAGAAACATTTAGCGCATGATCAATTTAAAATAGTGTAAATAACAAAATCGGTAAAAATGGTGTTCAAGTCAAATAGGCTTTTAAATGTCAATACGGTCTTATTTGCTCGAGCTGGTATTAAGAGATCATATTTGCCGAGTGAATACCAGCACTGAGTGTCAGTTGCACAGCGCTGTGTCAGCGCTAGTCAATATTGCTGTTTAGCAGCTACTATAAAAAATATTCTCTTTTACGGACTAGCTGTTACTATACTTTCGGGTATACAATGAATGAAACGTGAGTACTCGCGCATACAGATCCCAATATCCAGGATTACATAATGAAAAGGATATTCATATTATATGGCCTATCCTAGCTAAATTACAAATCGTAGTGCCAGTTTACTCAACAACTTTTAGGACTTTGCCAATGGCAATGGTTTTATCTGAAACGAAAGCAAAAAATATATTTATAATGAGATGTTAAAGATAACAAATACATGTATGGTGAGGCCCATGAAAATGCTGAGCGATTTTGAGTTTGTATCGTTTGAAAGAAAAAACAGTGATGAAGTTCTATATATAAGTTGACAAGTCAGATCTGCAAGCAAAAATAGCCTTTATGTTTTAGAAATGTCAAATTAAAACTCAAATTTGAAGTACACGAAGTTGAACATTATCGTTATATTAGCAGACTTTGTTTACAGAAAAAAGACGACAGACGAGCATACGGTCCACCTGGTGGTAAGTGGATAGTGTCGTCCATGGACATCCGCGGTAAATGCCAACTTCAGTTCAGAATGACAAATGTTGGCACGTCCCGGATGCGCTGCCTACCTTTGGAGATGTAGGAATGAATTTGGAGAAAGGGTTGGGAAAATGGAGAGGGATAGGGTGGAAGTGGGCTCTGGCATATCTCACTTACTACCGAAACACGTACATATATTGAGGAGAAGGATGAAGTGGGTAATCTAGTACATTTCAAAGGAGTCTTCTGTGAGAGAGGGGTAAAGAGGCCAGTCGAGTGCGCCCAGCCCAGCAATTGTTAGATTGTAGGGTGCACCCTCCCCGTTATAAAAAAAAACACATTAATATAAATAAAACGTAATATACCATACCATCAGCCTGTGTCTCTCCACTGCTGGATACAGGCCTCTCCCAAGGACCAACACCACACTCGGTCTTCAGCTCTTCTCGTCAAGCCACTACCGGTGATTTTCTTCAAGTCGTCAATGGACCTGGCGGGAGGGCATTCCATGCTACGTTTCCTGGTACGTGGTCTTCATTCGAGGACCCGCCTTCCCCATCGGTTGTGGGTCTTGTGGCATATGTAGCCTGCCCACTGCCAGTCCAGCTTGCAGATTCTTTGAATTATGTCGGCAACAGTAGTTCTTTGTCGAATTTTTTCGATACGGATTTTGTACAGCAAAGAAACTCCGAGTATAACTCTTTCTTCGGCTCGCCGAGCGACTTTGTACTTGTGAACCAGGTCTATCGTCAGAGACCACGTTTCGGCATTATACGTCATTACCGGCAGAACGCATTGATTGAAGACTTTCGTCTTCAAACATTGTAGTACAGGCGACGAGAAGACGTGACGCATTTTCCGAATGCTGCCCAGCCGAGGTGAATGCATCTATCGGCCTCTCCACTGAAGTTGAGATTTGTCTAACTGGATTGACTGTCCAAGACAGACATATTTGTCAACAACTTCTAGTGATGCCTCCTCGACGCTGACCGGTCCAGAGACGTGTTCATTGAACATGACTTTTGTCTTGTTCAGGTTCATCCCGAGACCAATGCGTGGCGAGGTTGTATTGAGGTCGTTCAACATCCAAGTTAATTCCTCCAGCGATTCTGCCACGATAATAATGTCGTCTGGGAAGTGAAGGTGAGAGATGTATTCGCTTTTAACACCGATTCTGCAATGTTACCAGTTCAGCATTTTAAACGCGTCCTCCAGTGTGTTTGTGAACAGTTTTGGGAATTATACATACCCCTGTCTCACTCCCTGATGTAGATGTATTGGATTTGTCTGCTGATCCTGTATTTTGTCATTATTGCAGTTTTATATAAGCATCTCAACATCTCAATATATCGCCAATCAACTTGGCATCGCTGCAAGGATTCCGGAACAGCCCAGGTTTTGATGGAGTCAAAGGCTTTTTCGTAGCCTATAAATGCGAGACAAAGTGGCCGACAATACTCGTTGTCTTATTTGTCAATTTGTATAATTTGTCGCAAAGTGTGAATGTGGTCTACGGTACTGTAGGCTCTTCGAAACCCAGCCTGTTCTAGAAGCTGGAACTCATCTAACCGTCGGGCGAGACGGTTCGTGATAACCCTTGAAAACAGCTTATATATGTGGCTTAGGAGTGAAAAGTCCAGTTTCCTTTTTAAAGAACAAGACAACTATACTCCTGTTCTAATTAGGTACCTGTTCCTGTTCTGTCACCTAATTGTCAATTAGGTATACTTAGTCTTAGCCATAAATACCGTTACAATAGAGAAAAATAAATGTCTTCTCATTTTGGCGCCAATCATTATTAAATATTGTACTAAATATTATTCAAATGTAGTGGGGTGATAACGAAAACCGTATTGCTGTAATTGCGTTACACAAGGTAGGCATGGAGCCAAATGCAATTTTTAAAATTCGACATTTGCCGACATCAGCCGAATGTTTATGTACCGGGCTATTGGTAGGTACATTGAAACGTCCTGTTTGTGACAGAAAATGGAATTGCCGTCCAAGCACTATTCGTACTAAACAGACGATTAAGGCTGTGAAGGAGAGAATCCGAAGAAATCCCGCTCAGAAGCAAAAGATTTTATCCAGATAGATGAAATAGCACCCGGAAACGTCACGTATTTTAAAAGATGATTTAGGACTTGCTGCTTACAAAAGACGAACTGGTCATTTCTTAACCGATAATTTAAAGAAAAATAGGGTTGACAAATCAAAACAACTACTTCGGTGGTACGCAAAGGGAGCGCTCACAGACAAATCTTTTATTTACAGACAAGAAAATGTTTACTATCGAGGAACATTTTAACAAGCAGAATGATGGAGTTTATGCTCATAACTCTAGAGAAGCTGCTCATTGGGTCAATAGGGTGTAACGTGGCCATTATTCGGCTTTAAAGATGGTTTGGTGGGGTGTTAGCTCTTAAAACCTCTTAAAGCCTAAAGCCTCTTAATAACACCCTGTTCCGTAACCAAGAATGGTCCCTTCAGCAAGACTTAGCACCGGGTCATAAGGTTCGCTCAACACAGGCGTGGCTAGAAAGGGATATGCCCGACTTTATTAGAGCTGAAGACTGACCGTCATCTAGTTAATCTTAATCCGCTCAATTATGATTTATAAATCTGTTTTAGAGAGCATGGCATGCTCTAAACGTCATGATAATATTGAATTCCTGAATGCAACTTTTATAGGACCAATTTTTGCGTAGTTTTGATAGTTGGGTATGTAATACTTGAACACTTCCAAAACAAATGTTTGAATAAGTTGAGAGGGATGTGATGACGTTATGCTTTTAAGGAAAGCAGTAACGGCAGTGGCGGACTAACATCTTGGGAGGACCGGGACTAACGACTGAAAGGGCCCTTTAGTTAATGTCTATATTCAATGTAGACATTATATTTCTGTTAACATTAAATATAAAATATTTTAAGGAAAGGTGGTAAAAAACAGCTGCATATAAAAGGTGGGGGCTTATAGCCCACCCTAGCCCTGAGGTTATTCCGCCACTGAGTAACGGTAACACAAAAAACAAAAGTAATTGCATAATAGTAGTTGTGATACTGACTCTCGTCCCTGAGCGTGAAGCGGCCCATCTGCGCGAACTTCTTGAAGGGCTCGAGGCAGATGATGCCGGCGCATTCTATCCTCATGATGGCTACCTGGTCTTGTTTCACGAAGCGCGGCCGCGTCTTCGATTTGTCGCCAGTCTTTTTGTCCACTAGGCATATTAGCGCCTATGAACAATGCCACTACGTGTTAAAAAGAGCCTGATACGGAATACATGGATACTTATATTGCTTACCACTGAATAAACACTAAAGTATTAATCGATCGAACGTTCGCACAAATTACTACGAGCAACCCCCCAAAAAGGTGTCAAAAAAGAAAAGTGGACATAACTGAAAAGCACTAATTTCTTTTCTAATCAATAATCTTTGCGTAGACAAATAAAATAAGAATTTTTTTTTGGTTGGAGTGGGGGAACATTAATTAAATTGGTCGGGAAGTGCGTATTGATCACGTTAAGGTACGGAATAGTTACGGTAAATACAAACCAATTCGCAACTTATTACCAACATATTCAATAAGCAGTTAGGTAGCGCTAACGGCAAATATGTCGTTGTAGAACAAATCTATTCATTCAGGTCAGAGCAACGAATATGAACTTTAAAATCACCGTAATAACTCGTTTATGAACGCAAAAAAAGTTCGTAATCGAGCGAAGTTCAGTTGGCAAATGTGTTAACAGCAATGTTGAATTACCTTAACTGTAACTTCCTCCGCTGCGCAGTGTATGTGCATGACAGCCGAATATCCCGCGCATATTATAGACTTGTGCTCCAAAATTACTACTTGAGCGTCAAACACCTGTAAAAAAGAAACCTAAATGTTAAAAAGCGAATTAAAAATGTTAATAAGCCAAACCAGTGGGAACCTTTTCATCGTAAATATCGTACTACGTCATATTTTTTTCTTATACTCTAATATCAGTTTAAATGTGCGCGGGGAGAGCAGCAGAATCCACTACATATATTTCAAATGCATATCCGTCTATGGCAGGACTATCTTGATAACTCGAGATATATAAAATTTTAAATAAGAACCTATAAGAGGTTGTATCACTTTGGATTTACAATGAAAAAATCCAAGTCTTTCAATATTCCATACTAGGTTCAGAGATATTGATCAGATCAGAGATATCACATTAAAGTGATATGTTGATATTCAAAGTGAAGATTAAACTTATAAAATGTGTCCTTGAAAACAATCTATTTTGATTTATTCCCTTATTCCCGATATATTGGCTCGGTGATATATTTGTGTAATCGGTATGACTGCGGAGCAGAGAGCAGGTTCAACACTTGCGACAGCAGCGGGGGCCACTTCCGAGTTTTGAGCGGTAGCAGAAAGTTCAAGTCAGTTTGTAATTTCTGCAGCGAGTTAGTGCATGTTTGTAGTTTCTCTGTTTAACGTTTATAAGTTTTTTTGAGCATTATATTATCCCAAGTAAAAATGCACTTGTTAAATCTTCTTCGAAATCAAATTTTAAGTGGTAAATTTCCTATACGAAACGAGACTTCGACAGCGAGAATCGTTTTAATTGTGGACACGGTATGTTTAAGATTATTTAGTTAATCAATTGAATCACGGATGGCGCTGAACCACTTCTATCATAGTCTGCCGTAGAATAAAGCTTATGCCGGCGCCAGACAGCTTCAAATACGTAAATACCTATACAGGTAAATACAGGAAATACGCAAATAAATACAGGAATATTGTAAAATATTTTAATACATCAATCAGTATATTAAATGTATTAATGTACGTATTTTGTATATCTAATTATAAATTAACATGTATTTCATGATTATTTTAATACATTAAAAGTGGTGATGAATTCACTCATATGTGAATTACACTATCAACGCTCGCTCGCTCATAGACCTAAGACTATGAATTTTGAACGCGCCCGATTCTGTTAGTACGTATGTGTAAGTATGTATAAGATCAACTACGTAATGTGTTATGCACATACCGAGTAAATTAATCACTAATTATTTATTTTTAATGTAATAAAAAAAATCATGAAATATAAGTTAATCTATAGTTAGATATAATAGTTTAGTGTTATAATAAAACATTTTACACTATTTTTGTAGCACTTTATGTAAGGTTGTAGAAAAAACCTATACATTTAGTTAGTTAAAATCAGCGAAATAATACACATAGAAGTACTACTTCATACAAATATATTTTGAATATTAAGAATCGATATTTAGGTTATTGTATCGATCGATACAATATCTGATATTTAGGCAGTAATAAAATTCTTTTTTTTTAAGTCAATTCATTTTATACAAACATTTTATATATTTGCGAACATTTACATGTTTTTAAACACTTGTTCATTAAATAAATACTCAATAATTCCCTCTGAAAATAGTTAGATAATTTAACTTCTGCCTCGACGAATGTAGTAACGAATCATTCTTAGCAATATAATGCAGTCTAACACGTACAAATTCTTCTATAATGCTTTTTATCAATAAAAGACCATGATTACAATCGGTTGTACAAAAAACATCATTAAACGTCGTTACATGCAGAAAGCACTTATTTATAATAAAACAAAGATTGTGTTTGCTAGACAACGAGTTTCGTGATCCAATTTTGATGATACTTCTTATGACACATTCGGCACGATAGCAAATCTTGAACAATACTGTGGATGGGAAACACGGGGCCTTTTATTGAGGCCACCAAAATCTTTTATTGAAATTAATTTATGGAAATAAAGTTTTTCTGTGGTAAACAGAAGAGTCGTACATTCTCCGCATTCAATTTTAGAATTTAACTTTTTTGCTACAAAACCAGATACATATCCTATAATTTTCTCTATTGAAGCTGACAGTACAGTGGGTCTATCTAACATTTGGGACAATTCATGACAGTTATTTATTTCATAATTTGATGGCGGCTAAGTAAAATGTGGAACTACCGTGGTTCTGTGACGGAAACCTGCTGTTGTTTCATTTATACCTGTTGCTACCGAGCAATTTAAGATTGGATAATATTGAAGCGGATAAGCATTTCCTGTAAAGTACGAACGAAGTTCTAAATTATTTAAAGTTTTTCTATAAATTCCTTTGAATTTAAATGCATTTGGCTGTTATTACACCGGCTATCATCTACCTTCCTGTGTTAGACATATAAATGTCTTGTATTTTAAAATGCAAAGAACATATTTGAGTCCTCTTAGTTGTACACCAGTCATATTCCCGTTGTTTTGAACAGCTTTTATCCATAATTCCCTACTAGTTAATTCTCGTGGAAATCTGAAAGAATATTTTTTTTCATTATCGATAAGCACTGTTGCATAACACCATCCCTATACTAAACAACCACGAAATTTCAATTTAATTTTAGCTATTATTTCAATGTACTTACACGTGGAATAAAATCCCATCGTCTTTATGATGATCGGTAGAATTATTTATGCACCATTTCACACAACAGGACGGCATCGTTTCTCCGTTTCGAACATTTAAACAAATCGCAATAAACTGCTACTACGACAACTGTTGACACGTAACTAAGGACGCGAACGGCGACTCTTTTAAGCCACGCCTACTGCGGCGACTCTTCAGTGTCATCATTTTTAAGGCTTAGTAGTGCTTCTATGTGTTATTATTTCGCTGGTTAAAATGAAAATGCAACATTAAAATAACTACATATAATAACTCGTTTACAAATGCAAAAAAAGTTTGTATTCGTGTGGACGCTCAGTTGGCCAATGGTTTAAACAAGATGTATAACTTACTCTTCCCGTGGTGATGGGTTCGGTGACGTCGCAGAGTACGAATCCAGGTGAAACATCCTCTTCTTCAATGCCCTTTAGCTTGACTTTCACGTTTTCACCAGGTCCAATCGACGTCACCTCGATGTCGTCCGACCATAGTTGATCTACTGTTACTTGCACCTGAAAATATGTGTTACATTTTATTAGAGTTTGAATTATAGGTTGGGTCTTCATCTTAATTACGTTCATAGAAGGGTCAAAAATCCGTTCAGTAGTTCCAAAACTAGGATTGTTCGAACTTTTCAAAGTATCTCATAAACAATTTCTGTAATGCGATGTAAAAATTATGTGTATTCAACTGCTCCTTAGAACTAATTATCTTGTAGATTTTCAGACTTGGCTAATTGTGATCATATCTATCAGTGCATTTGTGAATAGAACATAACTTATTAAAAAATACAAATTATACTTGATAAATGCTTCGATTTCCCTAATAAGGGCACAAGAGACAAGCTGAAATGTACAGTAAACAGGTAAACATACAGTGCAATAACTTACTCTGTTGGGCATAAGGAACAAAGTGCTACCCTTCCGCGTGGTGCCCGCCTCCACCTTGCCCATGAGTACGGTACCCATGTCCTTGTACTTATCTACGACGGGCATTATGAAGGGCCCGTCCATCTTACGGTTGAGAGAAGGCAGTTCATCGATTAGTTGGATGAATGAGGGCCCCCGGTACCACGGACAGATTTCCTCTGATACCTGTGACAATATCACGTTATTTTTTTTGTTTTCATAGTGTTTTTCACAGTCTGTTACCAGATTGCAAGCCCATTACTATAAAGACAAGGAGATTCTCCGAAAATGATGTTATTCATTAATTCTGAAATTAATAAATTACTCAAAAATGGAATCATCAAATCAAGCGAGTCGCCATGGAGGACTCAAGTCCTTGTTATATCAAACAAGAATCATAAGAAAAGGATGTGCATTGATTGCAAACCATCAATAAATTCACTGAACATGATGCTTACCCTTTACCAAATATCAAGGAAATGATGAACAAAGTGACAAAGTAGCGATATTACAGCTAAATTGACCTGAAAAGTACTATGTTAGTGCTATTAAACCTCAGCTTTAACCGTACTTGAGCGTTTAAAACCATTAAACATAAAAAATTTGGACTACAACACTTACTACTAGTCTTAAACGCTAAAATCTTAAAAGTTCATTAGCTCTCATTTAGCGCTCAAGCGGCTCGTTTTTACAACACTAAAGTTATTGTTTCTTTGCATATGTGGCAATGGTGCGATTAGCACATTTTGCTAATGTAAAAGTTTTTCTTCGTAATAAACAATTCCAAAGTCTGAAAGGTATCATAACATTTGAAATTTTCGCGTTTTTCACACATATTTATCTATTTAAACGGGTCTTAACGAGAGTAAACTAAATAAGGTAAACTTTCGCGTTAAGGCCGGTTTAAATAGATAAATAAGACGTATGATGTCAATGTCCAGGTCCCGTCGAAGTAAGTCAGTTCAGTCCCATCGCAATAAGTCAGGAGTCGCTAAGTAAAGTGATAGTAGGTTTATTGAGGACTCCTCGGAAGCATACGAGAAATGTAGTCCTACACTTTTATTTGATTATCACAAACATTCCCAATAAAACAGTTTGAAGTTTAATAAATTAATCACTATTAAAAAACAAAACGTACAATACTCATTTTTTATAATAATCAAACAAAAACTCAACTTTATTTCTCGAGTTTCCGTCAAAAGCCTCGACGCTGTTATAGTACGGTTTGGAAGCAGTTTCAAAACATCCGGTGGTCAGTCAAGTGTGGCTTTTGTGTATATGTATGTATGTATCTATGTACTGTCCCGGAATGAGCTAAATGAGCTAATGAGCTTTTGTGCCAGCTAGGTAAGTGATGTGCTTGCTCGCTTTCTATTGTTTCTCTTGCGTCATCGATATAACACGTGTTGGGTAGTTTTTCACCATACTTACTTGTTAAAATGAGCGACCAAACCTGATTCTGACTTGTCTGCATCAGGTGTTACAAGTGATGATTGTAGTGACTAATATTCATTCAAAACAATATGATAGTCTTTTGTGTCTTTTAGTACTTTTAAGTTATTTTTCATTATTATTAATAATGTAATGTGTAGTAGATTTTTGTTGTTATAATATTGTTTTTTTTTTTATATTTCTCTCAATTAGTAATTTTTGTATTTTTTTCTTTTTGTTTTTTAGTAACTTTATTTTTCAAAACTAAATATTAAATACCTATTTAAAACTAAAAATTATGTATACTTACTTACTATATTATCTAATGTGTGATAAATAATAAATAAATAAATAATGAAAGTAAATAAAAATAGTAAAAAATAAGTGATGTTTTTTATAATTACATAATTTATAATTATAAATAATATTTTATAATTTATATTTATAAATAATATTTTATTATTTACAATTACATATGATTTTTATGTGTTTTATTTTTGACCGCGATATTTAAATTAAAAATATCGACTTTTACCAATATCGATATACCTATCTTTCACTAAGATCATTGTAGTACAACTAAAAACAAGTGACATAAAACAGTCACATTCCTTCCGCGCGCATTCAACTCGTTCCCCAGCGGCGAATATACACAATTTATTTAGACACTGGCATAAACATTGCTCCACACACAGCAAATAATAAAACCGAATTGTTTTTATCACGTCAATACTCAGTCCTGTCGAAGTAGGAGTGGCACAGTAAAGTTTACCGAGGACAGTTTGAACTTCTTGGAAGAACACGAAAAATGCAGTCGATAGCTTTTATTTAATTATCACAAACATTATGCTCTAACACTACGCACTTTGAGTTTAATAAACTATCAGTATTACACCACAAATACCACAATACATGTTTTACAATAAAAAAATCAAACAAAAACTCAACATTACTTCTCGGGTTCCCGCCAAAAAGTCAGTGCGGCTTGTGTACAATATAGTATTTATTTATAAGCAACCCCCCAAAAGGCGTAAAAAAAAGTAAAAGTGGCCATAACTGCACGGCATCTAATTCCTTTTCTAATCGATAGTTGTTACATAGAGAAATAAGAGACGATAATTTTTTATGACATTGGAGTGTTGGACCATCTATAAAAGTCATACCAAGTTACATCGCTTTACGTTACACCGACCCGACGTACTAGACATTGCCCTTTTCAATATAGCCTTACGTGTGTAAACTTGATAGAAACCCTATGCGAGTTAGACTCCGACCACCGTCCCGTAGTAATGAAACTAAGATAAGACTATTATTGACTGGAGCAAGATTGAGGAAACCCTTAGTTTCTAACTCCCCCCACCTAGACTATCCCAAACGACCTGACCAGCGCGGATGACCCAAACAAGGCGGTCTCTGGACTCGGTAGCCACCTTAGGGATATAATCAGAAACTCCTCTAGCGGGCCCCAGCGGCGAATGATCGAATGACTGCTTGAGGACATAAGGGACGTAATGAATCACATCGCTGATTTCAAATACAAGAATTGAAACAATCTGTTGTCAGAGATCTCGCCATCACACACAGCCTATTGGCGCGATCTATGGAAGCAGATAACACTGCCTCCATGCTCCCACTGACTAGACCGAACAGTCCTCCCGCATTTGACGATGTTGAGAAGGCTGAATGCCTGGCCGACAGCCTTGAAGCCCAATGCTCCCCCAGCCGTCAATCGGTCTACGCGTCACACGTCGACTTGGTTGACGGAGAGGTCGAGCCTCTATCCCCCTATTAGACTCCTTTCTACCGGTTACGGTAATTGAGAATGAAATGAATTAAAAATCAATGAAAAAAATAAAAAAATCACCTGGCATCGATGGAATTCCTAATAAGGTGTTAAAAACCTCCCGATAAACCTGATTGCACTTTTTCTGATCGCTTTACGTTAGGGTAAGTCCGCAATGCGAAAAATCAACACGCGATATTTTTACCGCGATTCTGTAACATATGATAATTATATGAACGTACACGCACTCGCGATAAAAATCCGCGCGAGTAAAAATTCGCTTTGAAATCTGTAGTTTGATGCAAATTGGACGCGGTGCGATGCGGATTTATTTCCGCGCGAATGTTTGTGCACTATGGAGTAGTAGGTCGCTCACCGCATTGCGAAATAAATACGCGCGGGCGGGCGGTTAGTCGTGTGTCGCTATTTAAAAGAGTATGTCGCGTTCTGCGTCTCCAGCCTTGTCGTCATGCTCGCCAGCAGCTGAGTCAGAAAATGACGACATTGACGTAGAGCAATTAATCGTTTTAATGCATAGGGGACCTCCCCTGTGGGATAAATATGATAAGAAATACCATGGTCTAGTGACGAAGGCGAGAAGGTGTTGATATTTTACGTAGAAAAATCCTTTCATAGGCCTTAAAGCCGTAAATGGATGAATCCAGTGTTGACGATATCTTTTTTCACGTCTTTTACGCATTATCAACCACATTAACCTCTTCAGTCGCGAGATGCAGACATGCTAAAATCTGATGAGTTGGTTAATTAGAATAGTTAAGTCTTAAGTAAACAGATTTCGGGACTTTTTATCATCTGTGGAAATAGGGTATGTATAATATTAGATACTTTGAGACTCAACGGTGTAAAATAAACATAGGTGCAATGAAAATAAAAAATTATTCGTGGAACTGTTTAAAACAATTTCTTTTAGTAGTGAAGCAGAGATGTACTTTACAGGTAGTGCACATAACAAAAGTCAAATTTTTGCAAATGGAACCTACATTTTGAGTGACTATTGTGTCTGTAGAATTTGACGTTTCCGGTAAATGAATGTCAATCTCGCAGCAACAGGTGGTAGAGGCTGGATTTTACGACGACGTATAGTTGCAACAAAGAGGTTAAGATTTTGTTTCTGTTATCCATTTCAGACACGTGCGTCTCGGGTGAGTACTGCTTATAAACTAGCAAAAACCGCGAGGAATTTTATTCGCTGTGCGTATATGGTTTGTATCAGGACGCGGATTAAATATCGCCAGAAAAAAAAAATCGCGCGGTGATTTTTCGCAGTGCGGACTTACCCTTACAGTACAGAAGAGTAAGGATTGCACACTTCCCGACCACTTTTATTAATGCTTATTCCTTTATCCCTGTAGGGGTTAAATTTCGAGAAAACCCTTCTTAGTTAGTCTTTACGTCATGAAAGGAAGCTACGTTTCAAATTTTATATTTCTAAAACTTCAGAGGTTTCGGTTAGACGTTAATTAGTCAGTCAATTTCTCTTTATATAATATCTATACACACAGCTGGTTATATACACTTACTTTTTCCAATAATCCCTGTCCCGTTTGTCCCGAAACAGGTAGGAACGAGAGATCCTTGGCTGGATTAAAACCAAGTTTCTTAAGATAAGGCAGTATTTTGTCTCGACATTCATTGTATCTGAAATAAAATGACACAAATAAGTATTACAAGAATGATTAATCTTGTTTAATATGTCTGGAATGTCGAGCAAAAAAGAACAAACTGATGATTTCCAGTTTCCAAAATAATAACATTTTGGTACAAATGGGTGGAAAAATAGTTTCGAATTTTATTGAAACATGAATAAGGTGATCCGTTATTGTAGGTAGATTGATGACTAATTTGTAGTTCCATGTCATAAACATCTCCATGTCAATTACATTCTACAGACAAACACAAAAGTTTAGTAAATATTGTAATTCAAATGTCGAGGGCATCTAAATTATGAAGGGGTTGATTCTTTTCGGATTCTAATGTCAGCTAATTTGTTAAATTTTAGTTTCTTTTTATTTGGCAAATATGTTCTAATTATTACATAATAAAATTGGTACAAATTATTGCACATTATGGTACTGTCCCGGAATGATCTAAATGCGCGCGCGGTGTAAGGTGTGGGGACACGAGCACACCCCCCTCCTAGCCACCTCGCCGCACTTGTGCCGGCTAGTTAAGTGATTGTTTCTCCGTTACCGTTCTATTGTTTCTCTTGCGTCATCGATATAACACGTGGTCGGTAGATTTTTACTATACTTACTTGTTAAAATGAGCGACCAGACCTAATTCTGACTTGTCTGCATCAGGTATTACAAGTGATGATTGTAGTGACTAATATTCATTCAATACAATATGATAGTTTTTTGTTCCTTTTAGTACTTTTAAGTTATTTTTTATTATTAATAATAATGTAATGCGTAGTAGATTGTTGTTGTTACAATATTGTTTTTTTTTATATTTCTCTTAATTAGTATTTTTTGCTTTGTTTTTTCTTTTTGTTTTTTAGTGACTTTATTTCTCAAAGCTAAATATTAAATACCTATTTAAACCAAAAAATTAGGTATACCCCACTTACTATATTATCTAATGTGTGATAAATAATAAATAAATAAATAATGAAAGTAAATAAAAATAGTAAAAAATAAGTCATGTTTTTTATAATTACATAGTTGTGTTTTCCTTTTGACAGTGATATTTAAATTAGAAATATCGACTTTTACCGATATCGATATACTTATCTTTCACTAAAATTATTGTAGTACAACACTAGAAACAAGTGACATCAAAACGGTCACATTCCTTTCGTGCGCATTCAACTCGTTCCGGGACTGTACATACAAAAGGTTACATACCTTAATAATAAACTATACATACCTATACGGGACTATACATACCTTAATAAAGCATTCTTTACCGGCCAATTTTTGGCCTGATCAGAGGGGTTTAATTGAGAGGTGCGTGAAATACTCAAATTATGTGTGCAAGGGCTTAGTTAGGATTTTATCCAGGGTGGCCCAAAAGCAAACAATTGCATCCGGGGTGGGACAAAGCAAACATTTTTTCTAAAATTTAAATAGAGGTACAGTAATGCAGAGTCTGCCCCCTATGCTTAGGGGCAAGCACCCCAACCTGCGCCCCGTGGCTACGGCCATGTTGTGTGTATGTAATTGAAAAGGAAGTGTTACTTTTTTAAATTAACCTTTGACGAGTCAGCACTGTTGGTCTAACAGAGTCCAAGAAAGACAATACAAAAGGGAATAATTGAATGTTAAAGGTTATTGGCTTGGTAAGTCTTATTAAATCGAAACTTAGTTTATTCAGCGTAAACAACATATATGTAAACTTCAAAAAATAATTTGTTTACACGACGGCTTCAACATGGAAAAGCCCACAGAATCAAATCCAAGTACATTTGTTAATAATAAAAAAGCATGTACATGTAAAGGGAACTAATAAAATGCGAACCTTTTCTCGTCCCAGTTGACTGTGGGGTCGTCCATTTTGTTGACGAGCGCGACGAGATGTTTGACGCCGGCCGTTTTAGCTAACATCGCGTGTTCGCGCGTTTGCCCTCCCCTGTCGAAGCCCGTCTCGAACTCGCCCTTACGCGCTGATATTACCTGTAATTCACAATAAAATATTTTTGAAAATGAGTGTGATCTATAATCTGTGACCCGCGACCTAGAAGCAGCCTGCCGAGTGTATGTTTGAAGTCCGAAACATAATTGAGATTTTAAAACTAGGTTAGAACAAAATAATAATGGTTAGAGGATCTGGAGTATCGGTCGAGGTTATGCATGATATGTCTCATGTATAAATTACTAAAACTATAGCCGAAGTCCGTTACAATCCAATTTGTCGAAAACAAAACCATATCCACGATTTCGTTGAGATGGTTAAACATTTAACTTTTAATCTAAGGCAAACTTGCAGTGTCGATTAAACAAATTATGGATATGTACACAATTATCACCTCACTATTTAATTTAAGGCCGTGTCAGCTATCTCAGGCCGCCATGTTTGTTTATATTTTGGACAAATTGGATTGCAATGGTGTATAAAGATTTTGTTTTTAAGACTCTTTAATTTTACTACTTTTTAAGCAAATGACATTATATTTTTTGTTCAATGAACTTTGCCAAAAGTGCACATTATGCGAAATGCATGTTTTGCGCCAGGCAGACATTTGGCGAAATGAACATTCTGCGCCTAATCCGTAATATGGATGAATCATATCATCAATGTACATACGAGCACAGCGAGGTCCGCCTGCGCAGCGCCGCCGATCATGTTGGGCACGAAGCTCTTGTGTCCCGGCGCGTCTAGTATCGTGAAATGCTTTTTCTCAGTCTCGAAGTACGCCCGCCCCACCTCTACAGTCTTGCCCTTGTCTCGTTCTGTCAAAATTACACTTGTATTTAAACATTTATTTGTCCAACACATAGGCAATGAAATCTAAAATTATTTAAGAATTAGAATTATTCAAGAAATTATTCATTCAATTACTATCCTTCTAGCCTTACTATCGCTTTTAGTTTTCCAGATATTGAAACTTCAATGAAGTCTAAAAAAACAATATATTGCCTTATTTTAAAAATCAGATGTTTGAATGTTTCTATAGTGTCAGGGGATCGATTATGGATACTTTAAGGTATTATTATACACTTATCTTTATTGACAAAAACACCTGCCTACCAACAGCTAACCCCAATAAATGGCAGCCATTTTAATTTTTTAGTCAGTCTGATAGGATTTGAACTAATAAAAAGACAATATCTATGAACATAGGGGTCGTAGAAACATCTCAATCGAGAGGTCATCGATTATAATAGTTAAACAATTTATTTCAAATATTGACATAACAGACCTAAAAAATTAAATACGATAATTACGCACATTTTAATGTTTTTGTAATTTACTGCAAAAACGAGCATTTTTGTACTATATCGATAGCTTTGGAGTAAACCTATAACATGACACCAAAATCTTAACTCTATGCCAGTTACTGTTAGTGTTAATCTGTAAGATACTCCACAAGAACCTTTACAACTAGTACATGTAAAAAGGTTAGCATGGTAGCATTAATATTTTTGAGTAGGTAAAGTACGTACCATCCGCAATGTCGTATATGTCATATGTATGTTGTATATGTTGTTGTATAAATTATGTATGTAACATCTATCAACCACTTATGTAACGTGATTTTTTAAGAATTTTTTTTTTTCTTTGAAAGGATATGTCCATATATGCTAATCATTGATTGATCGTTAGCTAATTAAAGATTTACAAAAATTAGCAAACGTGAAGACAGAGTACGTGACACGAAAATTATTTCAATCTAGCTACTTACTGGTAGCCTTTTTATACAGTACAGCTGTTCTACACAGTGTGGTGGTGGGTTATATATTCATAGGAAACCACTAAATGTATTCTATTGGCCAGCGGGTGAAGGACCTGCGGGATGCGAAAATGAAGAGAAATGACTACTGCGCTGACACTAGCCTATGGCGCACAACCCACGTTGTAGGCGCAGTACTCCACTCACGGCGCGCGTACTTGCGCATCACTGCCATACCCGTACCGTAATTATGGCGCAGTGTCGTAGAAATTGAGTAAAGCGTTCTAAAGCGCAATTGGGTTAACTCAGTGCGCTGACGCAGTTGGTTGCGCTTAAATTACTGAGTTAACTTATCTCTAAAAGAAAGCTGTATTCATAAACGTAACCAAAACAATAAAGAGATGCGAACAGTGTAAAACTTTTTGTAAATCGTTCAAGGGGGATTGTAATCGTTCTCAATATGGGCTTCACATAAATTAAGTGGAACGTGAAAAGATGATTTGTCAGATTACACAATATTTAAGTAAAGACAAGACCGATTGATAAATTTGATCATACACATATAAGTGATGGATAGTTGCAGTCTTAATTTATATGAAAGGGGTTCGTCATATCATGTGTTATGAGTGTACCATCCACATGTTAAAAAATGTATAAATATGTAATACATACTTTCCTTTTCCTTGGGCGTGTAGAGTCAGCAGACTTTAGTATAGCACCACCCCACCTCTCCCCGCGGGTGTCGTAAAAGGCGACTAAGGGATAACAAAGCCGCTATTACAAGCTCTTAGGAACTACGCGACCTCTAAAAGAGTGGCCTCGCTAACCCGTTTGGCCAGGATGCCATTTTAAGGCCATACATCCCTCATGCACAAGACGATCGGCCGAAATCCAGCAATAAAAAAGGGCTCCTTACAGTTATGGTTACATACCTTCCTGGTTGGTGTCTAGGGCCCATGATAAATACCAGGACTCTCGGGATTTCTCACGTGCTTCTCTTTCATATTTGTCTAGTGTCCTTTTGTCCACCATTCCAGTCAGTGACATAATTTGACCTCCAATTGTAGATTTTCCAGCGTCTAAAGATGTATACTTATTTAAAATTAAGGTTTAAAATAAAATATATATTTTGTGTTATTTATGAGATTTCTGATGAGTATGGCTGCCATTCCTTAATTTTTTCCCATATTTGTCATAGATTGGAAGGCATCCGAAGTCTAAACGGGGTTATAAATAACATCGGTTTTCTAAATTTTGGCGAATAAAATTATATTTCTTAGTATTATTCTAAAAGTATATTTTTTTAAATAAGTAATAACACTAAGTACAAACGGGATAATATGAAAAAGCCATCGTGCATCATCGTCTACTTTCGTTTCGTAATCTCTTTTTCGTATTTACACGAATCGTAATAGCAGCCTATTACGACAACTGTCCCAAACAGCATAGGAGTAGCTCGCATTCAATTCGAATATTTATATCGAGCAGTTATAACATAAAATACAAACAAATCTGATTTTAAAAGGGAAAATTATTCATTCACTAGCTCGGCAAGTTATTGATAAAGTATACTTATATTTCTGTCTTGAGGCTAATAAGTTTAAAACTAATGATAAATCTATTTTAATAAGGTTCAAGAAAGTCTAATTGAAGCTACTGGTATTCTAGATGCACTTTGAAGAAAACCCAAAAGAAGCTGACAATAAAGAAAACCACATTTAGTACCCTAAAAAGGGAGACCGAAAAAAAGTTTTGTTTAGAAGTTATGGGGTAATAAGAATGATTTACGATTTCCATTTTAGATTCAAAGAAATACCGACCATCAAATCTTTGAAAATGAAATAGATAGACGGTATTAATTTTAAAGGTTCTGTATTCGCATTAAGAAAAAAATTTCGGCAAATGAGGTTTAAGTTCACTGAAGTTAAAAATCGAAACATTTTCATGGAGAAAAGTGATGTGCGTTAAAAAGAATTAAATATTTAGATCAAATAAAGAAGTATAGAACGGTGAGAAAAATATTGTACATGTGGATGAATCGTACCTATATATACACTCCAGTCACACAGAAAAAGTTAGATAGATCCTTTGAAAAAAGGAGTACGAAAAAAAATATCAAAGGGTCAGTCAGCGTTTAATTATGATTTCCATTTTCTTTCGGAACTTGGATAACTTTTTATAAGGTAAAATATCAACTCCGATGAGGCAGTGAAAAACGCCTTCAGAGAATTCATCGATTCCCACTCCCAGGAGTTATATAGCAGATAAATCAATCAACTTCCATTAAAATGGCAATTGATTATGCATTGATGCATTGATTATGCGATTAATGCAATATATAATCTAGATACAGAAAAAAGAAATATTTTTTTCATATAAAATGGCAATCTCGTAGGTAAGGACCCAATATTAAAATAATTTTATCATAGTTTAATGCTTTTCTTAAAATAAAAAAAGAAATATCTTTTTATAAAGTCATCTTATAATAAAAAAAGAAATATATTCTTAATAAAGTAATATATTCCAAAAACCCATCTATATATCTCTCACGAACACAAAGAATGCAAAATTCACACTATAAATGATTATATGACTATGTATAAATACTATTAAGTACTCCTATTAGATTTCATTGTCAGACTTTGATGATTAAAATCACACTTGTAATTGTTCTATATAAATCAATGCAAATTCATGTTTAGTTTGAATTTAGAATATCGATTCAAATAATGTAATAGCTTTGTTCGCGGTAAGGATTCAGAACTAATTCGGAACTAGTACTGAACTAATTTGGAATCGTAGTAGAGCGCATGCTCGGTTATAAACCGATTCGTGATTTTTATTTCCGCGAACGATTTCGGAACCAAACTGCGTACGATCTACTGTCATCGGCAGTGTTACCAACTCTCAAAAATATTTATCCCTAAAGCTTAAGTCAAAAACTCCCAAAATCGCCCCAATTACTTAGAAATCCCCCTAAAAAAATATATAATAAAAGAAAAAATATAAATTACAAAAATGCAATGAAATTTCTTTACCTTTTAAATCTGGATCTGTTTCCCAAATCTACGTGTACTTCTGACTGTACATTTTTTTATTTTTAGTTTCTTTAGGCATCATTAACAAATTGCATGTCGGCACAGCAGTACAACAACAAAATCGAATTAAACAAGTAAATAATAATCAACGTACATATGTATTTCCAGTAAGCATAGGCACAATAACCAACCACCAGTCACCACAGAGTAGTTGTAATATATTTGTACTAGATGTCGTTAAGTCGCTAGGTCAACAAATAAATATGATTAGCTATTATAGTTTGGATTGTCCCAGGGCCTATACTTTCACATAATATATGAAAAATATATATTCAAAAAAATATATGAAGAGTCAAAAAATCCCTAAAAATACCCCTAAAAATAACCCATCCCACTTATTTACCCCCTAAATTTGGGGGGAAAACCCCTAAGTTGGCAAGTATTTAAGTGGACCCACCAAAACACATTACTCTTATTAGAGTATTATATAAACAACAAACAAAACTAACCATATTTTATTTAACCCTTAATAAATTAATAAAATTTATATTTTATTTAACTATTTAACCAGTATATCGTAAAAACTGCGCATGTCTGGAACTACGATTCTTGCCAAAGTTATAGAACTGATAGAACTGATTCTGAACAGATCCTGAATCGAGTTCGACGGTTCCGCGAACACAGAACTGTAACTAGAAATTCTGAACTGTGTGTTCCGCGAACGGCATTATTTGAACTGCGCATGCGTATAGTTCCGAATCAGTTCTGAATCCTTACCGCGAACGAAGCTAATATTATAACTTATAATAATAAGTGACACGTGTGACATAACAATTCTGGACTTCATTGCTGTTATCATAAAATAATTATTCCATAATTTAAATAAGTGTTTTAAGATTTTTCATTCATTTAGTATGCATTCGTGAATACACGAAGAGACTGATGTATCGTCTCATTACAAGAAGGCTTTTTCATATTCTTCCGTAGTGCTACCTATTTAAAATTTCAATAATTTAATAAATAATAATTCAATATTTAATTTTATCTGAAAATGGGACGAGTATTCTTCACAGATATTTTTGAAGAAGGCATTTATGGCCGAATGTCCACGGTATGAGCTCGGTATTCAGGGTCTGATGATATTACAAATTTGGAGTATGTACTTAATTAAAAAGATGTGCCAACATTCGTTTGTACGCAGTTTCTAATGGTATCTCAGTTAGATACCCTGTTACTTCTGCGAGATTATAATGTTTTTTACTCACCTACATGACCAATAAACACAACATTCACATGCTCCTTCTTGCTTCTGGTGTCTTCTACTCGGGGGGGTTTCTTCTTAGGAATCTTTTTTACTGTTTCTCCATCCTCCTACAAAATAACACCCAATAAAAAACTAAAGACATTGTTCCATAAACAATGAACAGATTTTTATTCTATGTGGAAAATAAAATTCAAACATTTGTCTTGGGAAAACAAATGCCAAATACATTGCAGATGCATGCCATTAATCCTAAATTCTATATATAGCTCATATATTAGCATAATATAAAAATCAGACATTTATATATATGATTGTATAAAGCGGAAGTTCTGTAAGATTGTTTCTTGAAGTTCATCTCTGACAGGAATTAAAGATTATTATTGGAGTTTTCCTCAATGTAAAGGGTATTAACTCTGGCAACTCAATAATATTTTTTTGGTAAAATCAATCTAGTACTCTAAAATAAATCGGCTGTTACAAGAAAGGATCTTCACAAATAAAGAATCTCCCAAACCAACACCAGGGATTAATAGACCAATAGAGTGAGGTGGACCAACAACCAAGTCTGCTCATTAATTTTATTAGTTTGAAATTGTATCAAATATTTCTCTGAACTAAAATTTGAAAGTCAAATACTTGGATAATTTTCTCGCCATATAACACAAGTTTCGTGTGACATTTATTACTATTTAAAATGGAGTGGGGATTTAAAAGAAAATAGGATTACATTTATAGCTGGGCGCACAAAGCGTTAACAGTCATCAGTGATATTAAAGACGTTCCAGAAGTTTGGTATCAGCCGCATCTTTGTTATTATCGACAGGTACAATAACCCTTCGTCTGTTGAACACAATAAAATTTTTATGTAACCAGTTTGTGATGACTACAAAGGACGTAAATGACATCAAATCGAAATTTTGTCAATATGAAATCAAAAAATTTATAACGTGAAGTAAAAGAAAATACTCGTTAGTAACATGTCAAATATCAGTAAGCAAGACCTGATATTAGATTACATAACTATTGTCGCTAACAATACATGACAATCTCGACATGCTAGTGGAAATCTTAAATATCCATTTTACTGATGGAAAAACTTTCAATAAGAGCACTATAATGAATAAAGTAATTATGTATATTATGTACACAGTTCTAATGAAGTCTGTCAAATGGTCGCAAGGATTGCAAACAGTGTTATCATCTGACATTGATAATGGTCCACTGAAGAGTGACCATAAAAGAGTCACAAAGCTTCAATTTTGTAAAAAAGGGTGTAAAAATGTCGCCTAAGTGTATGAAGATATGATCTTAGATCGCATTGTAAAGATTTGTAACTGCAAATAAATATTATTATTATTTCATAGATATGCTTTTGAAAAATTCAGTTAATTTTCTAACAAGACTACTCCTGGACATTATGCGAGAACTACCAAAGTTTGGATGAACGCAAATATTCAGGCTTCAAAAAGGCTGAAGACTGGCCCCCTTCCAGCTCAGAACTGAACTCATTGGACTACAAATTATGGTTTGTAATAATATAACAACAATAACATATATTATATAACATAACAAATACCACACATTCTAAGTCTTGAACATACCTAAGTTCATTTATATAAATATGTATGTATAAATAGTAAAATTCCTTGTGAGGATAAGAATAGTTTATATTTTGATTAATAAATAAATACATGGTTTGCTCTAGACATAGTAAGGGCATTACACACAATGTAGACTGCATAACACGACAGACTCATAGACAGAGAGAAGGCCTGTATTAAATCCAAAGGTGCTAATTTTTAAACATCAACATTAGTATTAGGTATTGTAAATTATACTCAATGCCTTTATATGATATACATTTACATTATATTTATATAGGAATGGAACGTAAACGTGTGAGTGAGAGATAGACTGTGTGAGGGACACAGAATATGGTGAACGGTTGGTGGAGAAGTGTGTGCTCTGTAAAGTAATTTGGTATTTAATCGTAATAAAGTGTTTAAGTAGTCAAAGAGCATGTTCTTAAATAGGCTTTCCCACATTTATTTTGTTTTAAAATGAATTTTATATTGCAAATAGCAAAATTTATGACCATAATAGCAAGTGTTATTGCTTAGTTTGATTAATGTTTTACATATATTTATCAACTTAGTAAATTGCAATTTCATTATGCTACTTTGATATTTTAAATAAATGTAGCTCGCTCTGTAGTTTTACTTGCTATCACTAAATCTCCACTACATAATTTAATTTTACTCAATTATTAAAAGAAAATCCATGCTTTGTTGACCACTTTAATTTGTCATTTTGTCATCCATCACTTTATTATGTTAACAATAAAAGTCACACTGCATTAATGTAATTTAACAATGTTAGTAAATATTAATAGGCAAAGCATAAAATGCACCAGTGGGTCTAATCTACTAAACAATAAAAGACCATGCTTATTACAGTGGGTAGAACCTGTTGCTCAGTATCCTCTTCCTCCTGTTCGTTGCTATCTTCCGGGGTAAGTAGTGCATCATCTGCCTCTGCCTCCCAGCTGTCTGCAGTTGGAGAGACGTCGGGAGGCGCAGCCACGGGTGCTGTAGCGGGCGGGACGGGCGGAGGCTCTTCAACACGTGGGGATGCAGATGCTGCTCCGCCATCTCCGCTATCTCCACCGCCATCTCCACAACCTATCCAATGATCAATGCATACAATGAGAAACATATATCAGGTGAGCTACAACATGTAGATGAAGTGTTATGGAAGAATGGCCACACAAAGGCACTCAAAATAACTTGGCGAAGACCTAAACAAGGGAAAAACAACCGTTGAACAGAACACCATTACATACCACATTTGGTCCAAGAGGCAATAGAAATTTAAAAAAATGGCAAAATTTCGATGGCGAGGAAGGATTTCAGTTGGCATGTACATGGGACCCAGTGATTGAACTTTGCAAACCCGGAAAAGTAAATGCGTTTTCAAACTCAGTGATATTGTTAGTATAGTGTGCAAGGAACTTAACAACAAAAACAAGTTCAGAGTGAGCAGGTGAATCAAAAATGAACAGGAGGATTGTCTGTCATTAGCAACAACACCTTTTTTTATTAAATATATCAAAACAATTTTGATTATGCAATATTTTGTGGTAAATTTGTTCATATAATTGACTTCAATCAAATAATTAAAGTAAAAACATTTTTATTAGTCTTTTCATAATAGTAATTTTACTTTACATATAAGTGTATTTGTCACTTGTATCACTCATGTCAATCACCTTTGTCACAAGGAATTATCCATCTCTCTATTTTGGTTGATCAATGACAAGAGAGTAGGTGATAAAAATAATGACTTACATAAAACATCTGTACTTTAGAATGACAATATAATAAGGAAAGGTATAATTTACATAGAATAATTTACTTTAATCACCTTGCCTTATAATCAGCTGGCTAATGTTCAGATTTATTTAACAGATTTAAAATAAAAAATATCCTATAACCTTCCAGGACAAATACTGTACACAACAGTGAAAATTGTGGTAAATTCCGAGATTTCGGTAACAAACAAACAGACCGAAGAATTGTTGAAACAGGTAAACAGACCATTAAGTTAAAAGTGAAAGTGTTCCAGAGAACCCTCTAAATGTATAAAATATTAATATGTACTAATGAAATATTTCACACACCTTTGGTCATTATTATTTCCGTAAATAACAAGTAAAAACTTTTATTTCCAAGTATATTGTTAGAAAGTTTAGAAAATCTTAAAGAACTTAACACAATCGCGCGCCGCGTGTCTCGACATAACCCGTTAAAACTGGATTAAAAAAAAATAAAGTCATCGAAGGTATAAAGTCATTGATGGTATCTTCGATTTGTACGTTTGATATTTCTATTAAAATACATTCATCTGAAAACTTATACAATTGAATAATACAGGCAAATTTTGATAAAATATGATAGACAGGGTTCATTGCACATAGATATTGACATTATTCACATACCGTTCAAGACGGGGCTTCCAGTAGTCCGAGTAGAATTAGTAGAACCACTTTCAGATTTTTGCGGTGATGAGGGAGAGTCTGTAGTATTATCGGCCTGAGAAGGCTTACAAAACGAAGGCACGAATTCCACGGCATTTACATTCAACGTGGAAAATTTTGTAGACACATCATTGGCGGATTCGTTTGCACCTTGTTCACCTATAACATCGGCTTGACTTTCCCAAGAGTCCGGAGCACCGTTATTGGACATTTTTAAAATGAAATAATGTAAAGTTACTCAGTAAGTCTTCGTTTTGCAGTTATTTTTATAATTTATTCGCGTTCTTTTCTCGATACATCCGCGTGTGTCTTTATCTTACGCCGGAAGTTCATGGCAATTTGCCAAATAAGTAATAATACGTACACTTTATATCAGTAAATGTAAAAATAAGAAAAGTAGTAACCAGCAAGATCTTTTTGTTTTGAATAAAATTAAACTATTATTACTTAAAAATAATCTACGCGAGAAAATTGGATTTTATGATTTTGATTCTTTTAATTGAATAGACATTGAATATAGACTTCCGGTGTTAAAATTGCCATATAGGATAAAAATATTACCATTGTAAAAATATTAGTTGTACTATGATATTTTTTTGTACTTATTAGTTTATTTATTAGTTAGGGAGCTGGTGGCAGAATTTTTTAAATGATTTGTTCGTGTGCTAGAAGTCTAATGAAAATATTTATATATATAAAAGTAACATTCGTGACCACATGGCATTATGTTATCGCAGCGTTATCAATTAGCAGCTCATTGAAAATGTAAAAATAGTTATTTGCTCGCATCTGATATTTGTTTTAACACCTATTTCTTAATTTAACATTGATATAAATTTGATTGCCAGACAAGATTGCAATAAAATAATAATGAACTAATTTGCTCGCGTCCTTGCGTTTGGCCGAATGATTCTATTATATGTGAGAATATTACCAAGCCAGATAGTTTCCCTGTTGTTTCTAATTGTTTTATTTATAATTTTTAACTTTTTAATTGAGCGTTTAGGTTTGGATAGTGGGTTCTTTGGCCACTCTCAAGGGGTTGCTGTACTCAGTACTGTATTACTTTAATAGCTAAAGCTATTATAAAAAAAAAGAAAATGGCGGATCCTATATTCTGTCCCTTTGGTTTGATCACGGTTTGGACTTTTTAATTTGTTTTGGAATGATCAAAGTTGTAAAAATAAATAAAAGAACTGTTTTTTTAGTTAATAATCGAAGCAAATAAGTGGTTACTTCTATGGACATCATTGTAAAATTCATTATATATTCCATTTTTTCTGCCCAGTCTGCTTATTGAACTGATTACTTATTTATTGTAGGCTACGGTCTGAGAATTGTCGATTTGAGAATTGTGTGTATTTTTAATAATTGAACGTTGTAATGTTAGATAAGTCATTAATTTTACCTTACCTTCGATCAGTGAAATGTCTGTGCACTATAAGTTTAAAAGCGCATTGGATTATGACACCGTTACATTCGATGGACTCCACATATCTGTAGGAGATCTAAAAGCATCCATTTCGCAGCAGAAAAGAATTGGAAAGACTTCAGACTTTGACCTACAAATTACTAATGCTCAAACAAAGGAAGGTTAGTACTTCGTAATATTTATTTGGAATTTATTTATTATTTATTTATTATTTATTTATTTTGAACTTACCAATCTATATTTTTTAACACGTGCTGTATACATTGTTGTAGTTTTTTATAAACTTAAAAGTATTGTATGTTTGCAGTGTATGTGGATGATAATACGTTGATCCCCAAAAACACATCACTTCTTGTGGCCAGAGTGCCACTATCTCAACAACCCAAGAAACAGTGGGATGGATCTAACAGCAATGCATCTTCACTACACAAAGATGTGTCTCCTAACAAGGGTCTGGCTGACCTGTCTCGCATGGAAGGCAGTGAGCAAGACAAAATTAATGCTATGATTTCACAATCTACTTTTGACTACGATCCAAGCAAGTAAGACTGCTCTCTTTTTTATTGATGCAAAAAATGCAGGCCATATTGATTGAAAGTGGGGTGTTCCAGTTATATTAGTATCCATTTGATAAATATACATTTAAGGCAGGAATAATATCAAGTTCTACTTGCACTTTTCCTAATTCTGCCTTCCCATGGTCCATACCATGGTAATAGTACTACATATATGCAAAATATGAATAGCATTGAAAGCGTAAAGAGTGGGAGGTACAATACTACACTAATATTATAAAGAGGTAAAGTTTGTAAGTTTGGAGGTAGGAGGTAATCTCCGAAACTACTAATCTGACTTCAAAAATTCTTTCACCATTTGTAAGGTACATTATTCCAGATGGACATAGGCTATATATTATGTGCAAAAAATTCACGGGCATGCAATGCATGGTGGGCACAGCTAGTGATCTATAGTTATAGTTATTATGCTCTATTGATGATCAACTATCCAAATTGGTAGTGACCCTGCCTGCTGTGTAAAAGGTCCTGGGTTCCATTCCCAGTCTGACATTCATTTGTATAAAAACAAATGCTTCTTCAGATCTGGGTGGTTTCCATCTTTGTATGTGTCTCTAGACCTACGACTGAATCCTAGTGTGGCATTATTTATTTATTATTTACTTACATTTGTTTGATTATCTAACACATGTATACAATATTTTATGTACTTAATTGTGTTTACATATTTATCTTCTAAATGGAATAGATGCTCAATATATATACATACAGATTTTACATATTTTGAGAAACTCAAATAATTGTTGATTTGTATCTTTGTCTAAAAATTAATATAATAATATTGAAATATCCTGATTGTAAATAGTAAACACTAATGACTATTTTTATCAGCAGTATTTTTGTACACTTAACAAGACAAGCAAATCCTGTCATCCTACATTAATTCTTTAAGTTACTGGCTCAGGTGTACATAGCTGCGGCTGACTGCAATATTCCTCAATTGATAATACTATAAGTAATGAATAATGATCCATCAAAATGTCTGTAAGAGATGTATACAATTTGTGTACCATACCAGGTCTATAAGCTTAAATCTGCTGTTTTCAGTCAAAGAAAAAGATACTTTTTTTCATAAAAAACTAATAACAATTTTATTCAAAGTAGTTTCCCTCACTAGCTACACATTTTTGCCATCTCTCGGGCAGTTTATGGATACCACTCCAAAAAAAATTTTCTTCTTTAGAGGCAAACCAATCATCAAGCCATTGTTGTACTTCTTCGTAAGAATTGAAGGTCTGCTCAGCGAGCGCGTGGCCCATCGACGAAAACAGGTGGTAGTCAGAAGGAGCAAGGTCTGGTGAATAAGCGGGATGGGGTAACACCTCCCAGTTGAGTGTTTTTAAGTATTCCTGGACCAGTAAAGACGAATGCGCTGGTGCGTTGTCGTGGAGGAAGATGAGCTTGTCGTGTCTTTTCTGATATTCTGGCCTCTTTTCTTGCAAAGCTTGGTGCAATTTCTCCAATTGTTGTTGGTAGCGATGGGCATTGACAGTTTCGCCAGGTTTCAAAAGTTCGAAGTAGATAATTCCCTTCTGATCCCACCAAACGCACAGCATTGTCTTCCGACCGAAACGATTTGGTCTGGCGGATGATGTTGATGGTTGGCCGGGATCAACCCATGATTTTTTACGCTTAGGGTTGTTGAAAAATATCCATTTTTCATCGCCAGTAACAATGCGATGGAGGAAAGACTTCCGTTTCAGCCTGGCAAGCAAAATTTCGCTGGTGTTTTGACGTCGCTCCATCTGCCTGTCAGTCAACTCATGCGGTACCCATTTTCCTATCTTCTGAACCTTTCCCATGGCATGGAGACGCATGGAAATGGCTGCCTGACTTACATTTAATCGTTCAGCAAGCATTTTTTGCGATTGGGTGTCGTCTTCATCCAGAAGAGCTTGCAATTCTTCATCCTGAACCTTCTTGGGCCGATTTTCACGCTCCTTGTCGGTCAGGTCGAAATTACCATTTTTGAAGCGCCGAAACCAATCCCTGCAAGTTGTTTCTGATAGAGCAAGGTCACCATACGCTTCCACAAGCAATCGATGAGATTCAGCAGCTGATTTTTTTAAATTATAGCAGAAAAGCAAAGCTTCCCGCAAATGCATTTTTTCTGGTGAAAATCTTGACATGTTGAACTCAAGGAAAACAAACGTTACTGTGCGAATGCGCTGACGGAGTGGACTGACTATGTTGACAACAGTCTAGTCCGCAAGGAAATGCACACGGCGCGGTCGTAGTAGCGAAATTCGCCAAATGGCGCCACCTTTTAGCAAACAGCGGATTTAAACTTATACACCTGGTAGTTTATTAGAGGCATATTATTTTGTTGCAGTTATCAGAAAATTAGAGGACAGAATCAAAGAGGTGCTGTACCAAGTAATTACATATGCTACAAGTGCCAGAAACGTGGACATTGGATTAAGGACTGCCCAGCTGCAAATTCAGTATGTTTATTTATTTATACTTCATTATATTGACAAAGGGTGGACTTAAGAGGCTGACAGTGTCAAAAACGACAATTTTGCATGCAACTGCAAGTGAATAACTCCTTTCCTTAATTATATAAAAATCCATAAAAGTATATCTGAAAGTATTTGTTCTGTTCTTTATTTTCAATGTGTGTAACACTTTAAATATAATAAAGGACGTATATTTTCAGATATTTGGAAGGAAGCTAAAATTACACCTATTTACAAGAAGGGTGACCAAATTTGTTTCAATTCTGAACACTTTTTAAAAAATATTTTAGTTCCTTGGTTATCTTTCTATTACTTATTATATAAATATACATATCACAGATTATCAACATGTTTTTTGGAAAGGTTATGTATTCTACCAAGTACCAATTTGTGTTTTGTCTATCAGTGGGTACAATTCTGAGGTATATTATTCATCCAAGGATCCAATCTTGGGCCAATTTTATTCTTACTATTTATTAATTTCATTGTATTGCAAATTCATCCTTGTAAATTTTCTTTACTTGCATAGGACTTTAATTAAAATACTTAAAATGGTTAATTCATTTCATGATGTCCAGATGATTCAGTGTACCATATATAAAATTAGAATGTGGTGTACAAAGAACAATATGGTTTTGAATCTGGACAAGTGTCAGCATATTCACCGTCTTTTATGTACTTCAGAGTCAGGGGTAAACTACTGAATTGGATCAGTGAATTTCTCACGGGTAGACATTTTTGAGTGTGAGTCAGTGATGCACTGTAGTACTCGCATCCTGTGCACAGTGGCATCCCACAGGGATCAGTACATGGTCCAATTTTATTTACTTTATACCTACCAGACCTGCAGGCCGTACTGTATCTTCCATTTTCTGCTCACTGATGTCACTAAGTTCTTTGGGGACCCATGTGACCAGTATGAGGCAATACAGAGGGATCTTAACGATATAATGTAGTGGACTAAAGAATGCCTATTAACTCTGAATGCTAACAAATGTACTATTCTTCACATTGGTGAAAAGAACCCACATAAAACCTATCATCTTGCTGGTCAAAAAATAGCACCACTAACAACTCAAAAAGATTTGGGTTTCATTGTTAGTAGTGACTTAAAATAGGAAACTCGCATTATGCCAGTAGTGAAATGAGCCAACTCAGTGATTTTTCTAACAAAAAAGGCATTCTCCTGTATTACAGTTCTTACAAGTAGCGGCACGTAAGTCTAGCACTGACCGTTATTGCGCAGAAGTCAAAAATAAGGTATCTTGGGGGGGCTAGAGGGATGAAGAGCGGGCGTGCGTAGCGCCGATTGGCTCTCCAGTCGCATTCCGTCCCCCGTACTGATACGACGCCCCGCGGACTTCCAGTGTACAGTCGCGTTCTGAATTTTATTGTTATTGCTGTTAATTTTTGTTATTGTTTTTTTCCTTATTTTTATGTTTTGTTTTTGTTTTTATTTTCCCCATAAACTAGTTAAAAATTATATCTTGGGTAACATGAAATCTTTGTAAATTGGAACTATAACACATACACACACATATACCTATTGTTGAGAAAATAAAGATTTAAATTTGACGACTGGCACGTGATCAACTTTGTACAGAAGTAATTAACACTTTAACATTAACTATTTATTAAAGTATAATATTTGCGTGCGCGACAGTACACATGCGCAGCTATCCTTCACATTTCGCTCAGCGGCAGACTTGCTTTTTGTCATTACATTAAAATAATGTCATTAGGATTATTTAGCTATTAAATAGTTAAAGTAATAATTGTATTGCGTGCGCGACAGTACCCATGCGCAACTATCCCCTCCACGTTTCGTTCAGCGCTAGACTTACGTGCCGCTACTTGTACCTTCGTGAATCTCTACAAAACCTACATACAACCAGTCTGGAAGCTGCTTGTCTATCATATAATAATAATATTAAATTTTAATAAAAGTAGTATTTTTATTAGCTGGAGTATCTTATCTTAACTTATCAGGGGTGGTGATCCATTTGGATTCCCTATCATTTCGACCCAATGACATCTTTTGTGTTCCCCTAATCTTATCTTCTACTCTTGGTCCCCGAATATCATATCCATATATTTCAGGATATCCAACAATTGTAGAAAGAAGCCTGTAGTCTTCTGGCTCCGGATTATGCATCTCGCCAGACCCTCACATTCGCTGCGTCCTGGACTCTTCCTCCTTGAGTTGATCAAATCAAGTTGAGAGTGAACAAGAGCATTATAACTATAAAATATTTCTTGTGTGAGAGTTCTTGATTTGATCCCATAAATGTTTGATGGGATCGAGGTCGGCACTCATCGCTGGCCATGGCAAAACTGTAATATTGGCGTCAGAGAGTGCTCTTTGTGTGGTATGGGCCCATATGTGCGCGAGCATTATCTTGCATAAAAACAAAATCAATGAAAATGGGATCACATGAAGTCGAATTACTCGCTCGACATAACTGGCAGCGGTTATGGTACTTTCATCCAGAATTACCAGTTCTGTTTTGCCGATCAAGTTACTCCACCCCATACCATCACACTTGGGCCCCCAAAATGGTCTGTTCCGTCAATTGGGAGTCCCCCAGGGCTCCGTTCTAGCACCCATGCTCTATTCGCTTTACACTACACTGCTCTACACTCTACATCCCCCTCACCCCCGGAATAGAGCTTACCCTCTTCGCGGACGACACCGCCCTCTACGCCTCAGATAGGAACCTACGTATGGCCTCTCTACGTCTCCAACGCGCAGTTACCGCCCTTGGCGAGTGGTTTGTGAGGTGGAGGATAGAGATAAACCCGGCGAAAAGTGCAGCCATGTGCTTCCCTTTTCCCAGGGATGGCTGTCGTAATCCTAGGCTCTCCCCTCTCCCGATAACCCTCTTCGGTCAAACTATTTCTCTGGTTAGGAAGACCAAATATCTCGGAGTCACTGTAGACCACAGACTGACCTTCCGAGATTACATTAAAATCGTCCGGAACCGAGCCACCTTCGTACTCGGTCGGTCGCCTCAACGCCCTCATAGGCGGGAGAAGTAAAATGTCGCTTAGAAATAAGTTGACATTATACAAAACGCTCGTCCGACCTATAATGACCTACGCTAGCGTTGTGTTCGCACACGCAAGCTCCCTCCAACATCAAAATTCTCCAAACCCTCCAAAATAGATTCGTGCGTAAGGCTGTGGCTGCCCCATGGTACTCACGCAATGTCGACTTCCCGTTGGAACTTCCCTACTTCGTCAAATACATGAAAGACACTGCCTGACGTTACTATGACGCGATTCCGCATCATCCTAATCTCTCACCTGTCTCAGATAGGAGTGCCCCTCCCCGCTACCGTCGTCCACGGCACGTTTTAGACGACCCCGACGACCATTGGGTCGACGACCCCTGCTGCCAATGCAGTTCTTACACTACACTCACAGACTACACAGACACACCGTCCCCGCCGACGGAGACGTGGACGTTCCCCTCGCCACACCGTCAACACACACCGGCCAACACTTTTACCAGGTATCGGCACGTGCCTGGGCGCTTCTCACCGACTCGCGATCCCGCGGTATCCCCCAAACGCAACGCCCTAAGCCGAGGTCCGTTCCTTCCGCCGGTTTACTGGCGGGGGAGCCCTTAGACTCTTTGCAACACACATTTTGTTCCTGGCTGAGCGCCTTCTGCGCTCGCCCTAAATTAAACACGACCGGTGACAGAATGTAGCCATTCCGAAAAAAAGGGTCTGTTCCGTGGATGCATGGTTGTGAAAAACGTTCGCCTTCTCTTCTCCACCTTATTGGTCTGTGAAGAGTACAGTCCTTCAGTTATCCACGGCAAAAAGTTGTATCGAACCTGTTAAGCTACTATATCATTTTTGATCTTCAATTGTTCACAAATATAAATATTAGTGACCTTAATATGCCACGTGCACATTACCTGTCAAATATGTCTGTAAAAAGTTGAATTATAAAAAGTTATTCATATGTATAATCTTTGAATTTTTTTTTGTTAGGAGTCTCATTTAAGACATTAAAACGGAATTGACTCTGATTTTAATGGATGGACATCAGGCTTCCTCTAGTTTGTCTGAGACCTTTGTGGGACATATTTTAAGGCCACTTTAAAATAATAAGGACTTAAGTTTTAATTAATATGCTTTTGTGATATTTTTTTAATATAGAAAGAGGGTGGCAGTCGTGTATACAGTACACCCGGTGGCAATTGGACACCTGTCACCTATGGACTCCAGTGGTACATGCTGACATATCAGTCCAGAATAACAAACGTCGGCACGCCGAATATGATGCCTACCTTTGTTGACGTAGGAATGCATTTGGATAAAGGGTTGGGCAAATGGGATGGGATAGTAGGATGGGATGGATTCTGGTATGTCTCCTTCACTACCGAAACATATACGTACATTGGGGAATATGATAAAGTGGCAAATGCCGTACATTTCAAGGTAGTCTTCTGTGACAGAGGTATAATGAGGTCAGTCGAGTGCTCTCAGCAATTGTTAGATTGCAGCACTTTGGAGAGGAAGGGTGCACACCCTTCCTCTCCAAAGTATAGAGCCCAATATACAGCTGTTCAATATGTAAACAGATAAATACAATGTTAGTTTTATATAAATAATGTTTATATTAATATGATGGGTATGTTAACTTGTAGACTGATCCAGTGGAGATAAGGCGAAGTACTGGGATACCTCGCAGTTTTATGGTGCCAGTTGATGGTCCTAAAGCACCTGGCGCCATGATGACCCCAAGTGGAACATTTGCTGTGCCTGCTGTTGATCAGTAAGTATTATACTTTTTAATTAACCACATTTTATTTTACTTTTTCACCATATTGGAAATAGGTTGGACTCATTGTATTTAGTTGATGAAATACAAGATATTAAACTATATTTAATATGGTATTGAGAATATGGTCTGTTTCCAATATAAATAGATTCTGAAACAATTAATATTACAACTATAAAATAAAATTTATTTTTAATTTTGTTATAGTACTAATTCATAAGTCAGTTTATATTGGATTACTTCCTATTTATACATAGTGTCGTGTTATTACTATGACAAACTGTAATGTTATAACTATGAGCTAACTGAATAAGGGGGTAAACAACTAACTAGAAAGGAAAGAGGTAACTAAATTTGTTCTAATAGCATGTATAGCTTAGTAACTAAAAACCTAATACAAAATTTAGAAAAATGTCCATAAAATAAAAAGTTTGTAAAAGTGTCCGTTTCCTTGTTCTGGAGTACCAAAAACTCACGGTAAGTCGGCAAGAGAGGCACACGCTCCAAGCGATGAAGAGCGGGTACAACCGCCAGCCGGAAGCAACGGCGGTTAGACGGGGCGGTGGAGGCCCGGCACAAGAGGCAGCACCCAGCAGGAGCACCAGCGCCCAAATAGCGACGGACCAGAGCTGCGATGACCGGCGAGAGTAGTGGGCCAACTCAACGTTGGAGTTTTGCTACTCTGGTTGCGTTTATATTTTTTAAATCGCACTGGAGGCCGAGATGACCCATGCTTTTCAAGAGAGCTGTGAACAAACAGATGTCCACGGGCGGCGGTGATCAATTACCATCATGTGCCACGCCTCTATAAAAAAAAACCGAATAGAGAGTATATGGGATAAAGAAAACCACCTCAATCAATTATATTTTCTACTCCACATCCTATTCCATCCCATCAAATGGAGAGTGTAATGGCTTGACTTCTTATACCGTGATGCTTCCTATCACCCTTCTCATCACTTCTTTTCACAAATTTCTACCAGACCCAGACTGATAAATTTTCAACTTTATCAGTAGTTCAACGGTGTCATTTTTAACCGATGTTGGCACGTATCGCGGATGCGTATGGGGCGACAGTATCCTGACTGTTTGCTTGTCACCTTCTTTCTATCAATAAATACATCTTTTTAACTGTAACACTGGCCTAGCGGATTGATGACTCCACTCTGTTAGAATTGGGTGTAGTTCCACAGGGCTTTGTTATCCCTTAGTCGCCTTTTACGACACCCAAAGAACTCTCCTCATGGTTGTCGTCGACTATATAGGCTGGTGCTATTTTAAACCCGGCTGACACCACACTGCCAATCAAATACAGATTTTATCAGTGCAATGTCTCTAGTATTCAGGATTTATAATTTGAATGTCCTCAGTGAGGCGTATCTCGCATCTGAGAACGCCGGAGGCGCCGATACGCCAACAAACGCGCCGGCGGCGCCGGAACCAAACATTCCTGATGAACTCATCTGTAGTCTGTGTCGAGACCTGCTCACTGACGCTGTTATGATACCGTGCTGCGGGAACTCCTTCTGCGATGAATGTAAGTGCAATTCTATTTGCTCTTGTTTCATGTACAGTTAATTTAATTTGTAATTACATTGTGCTGAGGATCGAATTGTAAAGTTGTATTAATAATTGTACTTGAACATTGTAATATCATAATTACATTATACTAGCTGACCCGACAGACGTTGTCCTGTCCAAGTTCAATAATACAATAATTTCAATAAGTTCATACAAAAATCCCATAGCAAAAAGCACTTTCAGTTTTTCTCGAATTTTCCAATTTTGCAGGCAACTTTTCCAATTTTTCTTTCCCTAAAAACCTTATTCCAACTATTACGTTCTTAAGTGATGCGCTTACCAACGAACAGCATTTAATTTTTGTACGCTTCAATATTTGTTTTTTTAACAATAATATAAACAGTCGTTAGGTACTGTCATTTGTGAAAACTGCAGCCACCAATGAAACGCTTCGTTCGCATATGGACAGATGCTCATGAAGGACAACGTACACTTAAAAACGTATATATTTTTAAGTGTATATATTTTTTTAATATAAATTTAGTTTTTTTTATTTGAACTTGTAAAACTTGTATACCATGCGTATAGAGAATCTTTTTTTAAACTAAATAAAGACATTTCGACCGGGGAAAGTACATCATCAGAACTAGACATCTCAGTGCCAAGTTTATAAAAATGCTTCTGGAATATTTTAGGTATCGGTCCTATATTATCACAAACCTCTTTTTTAGCACAAGACATAGTTAAGTCATTTTTGTTTCATTCAAAATCAGGTGATCATAAATGTTGTGCTTCTTTTATAATTTCATTATTTGTTGTTAATGTTTTAGATGTGCTACACAAATATATTTTAACACATGGCCAGTTGGTTGAACCAGATTTTTTTTTCGAAATTATATTTCTGGCCAGCGGTAGAAGCACTATCCCTTGATTCGGAAGCCGGCCTTTACCTATAAATCAAAATTAAATAATAATGTTAGTGAGCGACTCCAGACTAGTGGAGGCGTAGTTGATGGTATAATAACAGAGTTAAATCTTACCTTTAGTTCCTTCTATAAAATAATATCATTTTTCCAGAACTAGGTCTGCATTATCCATTTATATATATATATATATATATTAATTAATTAATAATAAGCGAAATTGCTAATATCTATGAAGCGACATACAATGTCATTGCATGACGGATAATTCGATTTTTTATCTAAATGACCAGTAATGAGTAATAAGACTGATGGGACTATGGGTTATCAATGCATATGCATATCCCTACTTCAATTGAATCACATTAGCTGCTATGTTAACAAGAAGGAAATGAGAAAATAATAAAAAGAATATTGAAATTGATTATAGGTACATCGAGAATATAAATAAGGGAGTTTCGGTAGCATCAGGAGAGATAACCTACAGCTAGTGTGTACTAAACTTGTTTTCGTGAATGTACAATGTACTGACTGTCCTTATGCTACGGAGGGATTATGGCATATAATATTATGAGAACAAAGTCTTTTAAATTTATTAAGTCATATTTATGCATGTCTATACTATTTCTGTCCTTATGAGAATTTGTCCACATGAGAATCTTTCCATATGCGAACGAAGCAATGAAACATACAAAATTGATAATGACATGACAAACAAAAAAAAGTTGTGACAAAAAGAAAATTATATAGATGCGGCCTTCTCCAAAATATCTTAATAATGTGACACTAGGAGATTTTCTCACAAACTTACTTACATTCTTATTTATATGTGTCCCCCTTATTGGCTTCTAGATTGGTTTCATCGGTGATGACAGTTTTAAAACATGGTGGCACTTGACTGCCAACCTTCGATGAAACGCTTCGAACCCTCTATTTGTTTGTTTTGTATAGGCATCAGAGGCGCCTTATTGGAATCTGAAGACCACGAGTGTCCAGATTGTCGTGAAAAGGAAATAGCACCCACAACACTTATACCAAACAGGTAAGGTTCATGGCAGGCTTATTATATGACTGTATTACCAAATATATGTAATGTTATCTGATCAAAGGAGCTGCAATGTGGGTAAGATCCTAATCACTGTGCTTTTGTTTTTTAACTTAAAATTTCATCGTTTTAAAGATTCTGCTTAAATAGAAACACGCTCTACCATCTGATTTTTATGATAAAACAAAAATAAAGTATTTTTTAAGATGTCACTGTTGTTTGGGAAAGTAAACGAGAACAAAATATTTTTTCTTAGATAATCTCACATAACAAAACAGTAAATAGCGAAAATAGCGTTTGCTGCTCCGCTCACATGATAGGATATGTGGAGGGCAAGTGTGAGCCTTTGACTGTCCTCTTAGAGATAATACTTTTTCAAGAAGAAATATGATTAGTCAGATATCTCTTTCTACACTCCCGCACAGCTAGATCGAGCCACCTTGCATTTTTATCCCTTTATAAGGCCTGAAATATAAAAATAATGTCAGGCCAAAGAAATTTTTTTTATGCAATTTTGAAACTGGCATATTCACTATCATTTTGGTGTGCTATTGTTCCAAATTTGAACGACAGAAGAAAAGCCGGGTCAGTTCACAGAAATACCATGAAATGGCTTACAGTATGAAAGATTTCTTGAATGAAAAATAATCCACGAAAAATTGAATTCGGTATAATATGTATATAGGTACTTAAATTTTTCGGACGTGTGGTGTCGGCTGGTTTTAGAATAGTACCACCCCGTCTCTTCCCGTGGGTGTCGTAAAAGGCGACTAAGGAATAATAAAGCCTCTACTACAAGCCCTGAGGGACTACATCACCTCTAAGAGAGAGTGGACTCGCCAACCCATTTGGCCAGTGTGGCGTTTTAAGGTCATACATCTCTCATGTACAATACAATGTACATGGGGAGGCTCATGTCTAGCAGTAGATGCTAAAAGGGCTGGTTTCGCTTATGTAGGTACACAAAAAGGGCTTCTTTCTGTTACAAATGTCTCTTTTGCATAATACTACTAGGATAATGCTGTTACTTTTAAGCATATCCGGAGAGAATAACTAGACACATCCTGACCGCCACGGACTTTAAAACAGCTATATATCATACAAACCATTCATAATGTTCGTTGTATAATACGAGTATATTCAATATTGCTATTACACTACAACAGGTAATGTGAAAATAGATATTTTTAACAGAAAATTTGGACTCGTGCGTATGTATAAACCAGTAGAACTAAATATTAGAGTTGCTTAGCAGTTTACGAAACTAATAACAAAGTTTCGTGTCTAATAACATTGAGTCTATATCGCGCCGCGCGGTGCGGGCTGTGGCTGACGCGCGTCGTCTCTCTCTGTTGCATTACAAATTGCAAATGTAAACGCCAGGGGAGACTATTTCAAATTATATTATTATATATATTGCTTATATGATTCGATTCTATGAATTTTATGAATATAAAAAGTTTATAAATGAAAATTAATTTTATTGTTGTGTGTATGACAAAATATACTTACTTGGATATATCAAGAATTTTGCTCATTCTGAGATCGTTTCAGGACTCATAGGATCCACATGAACGGCGGCGTTGTCACTACGTTCCCTCAATATTTGTCTCCTTTCTGGCGTAACAAAATAAAGTTATAGAAATTATTACATCGAACACAGACATAATACAAAAGGAAACAGTAAGAACATAGTAGTACGTGGTGTGTGGTAAGCCACTTAGCGTTAGCTTGTTTTCCTGTCATCTGATCCAAGGAAAGAGCGGTTTCTTTGTAGTATAATAGCTTCCCTAACCTATAAATCATTTTAGTTTTAGCAACAATGTTAGTAAGTTATAAGTAAGAATTATTAGTAATGCAACAACATAATAAATATACATAATAATAGTTATATAGATTAGGCAAGTAAGTTGGTACTCAGAGTACTTCATTCATTCTACGGGATTTTTGTCTCCTTACTCACTTCAAGTTCTTGATGGTAGGGATATTTCACAAACTATTATACCTACACAACACTAAAAACAACAAATTAACTAAAATTTTAATCGACTAATCACAAAATAAAATTAAATATTTAGTAATAGCGTCCATGGGAAATATAAAAATACGTATTATACAGTAATCCCCCCTATAACACGGTACTCTTATAACGCATTTTCATATTACGCGATTTCAATCCCCCGTATAACACGGGCATTCCCCCATATAACGCGGGGATTTCCCACATTATGTTTCTGTATGTACTGTGAATTATAATGATAGTGTAATTTATTTGAAATTAACTGTTTTTTTAGTTCATATGCATAAATTTTTTATTTAAAATGTTCTTAGTTTAGTTTGATTTTAATAAAACGTACATATTTCGTTCATAATATAGTTTTTTCTTAATATTCGATTTAAACCCCCTGTAGCGAGAAAAGTTAAACGTGAATAATTTATACGTAACGCGTTATACGGGGTCGTAAATACGCGTTATACGGGAATATTCCTACAACACGTTTTCCTATAACGCGGAACCAATCTACCGTGTTATAGGGGGGATTACTGTATATATTTGCTGTGCAGTAAAAATAATCGAGCGACACTGCCACCGCGTACGATAACTAGCGAGAGACTGCCTGCCTAGCGATAGGTAACTCCGGAGTTAATGAATTAAAAGAGTTGAAACCACGAGCGGAGTAGAAACCCTTAGTTACTCCATCGAACTGTTACTAACTCCGAGGAGTGATTTATTCCTTTGTTTGACCTTTCGTTTCTGGTTGGATTGCTGTTCGCTCGCCGTGTGACCGTGTATCGACACCTGTCGTGAGTCCAAGCAAAAGCGAGATGCGACAATAGCATGGGCTGTGTGTGAAAGCAAGAGAGTAGTTCTTTCAAATACGTAACACGTGTTATGCTCCTGCAAGAGCCCCCATTCGTTTTACGAGTAGTGAAAAACGTTTCTTATGAAATAAAAAATAAGATTAAAATTTGCTCGATCAAGTTGTACGCTTTTTTCAAATACTTATCATAGATAGTTTGTTTATGTTTACATTTCTGTAGCACATTCCATCCAGTTCACTCCACCACTAATCATACTTTAAGCGATATCCCTGAAGAAGTAAAACAAATAATAACAATTTATAACGGTGTAAATATAAAATGAGTTAAATAAAAGTGTTTTAGCGAATAGATTAATTTTAAGTACGTATTGTAATTAGTTTGTATAACTTAGTTCCTTTTTTATTATATAAGTAGTTCAGTTTTTTTATAATACCGAGTATTACCGGGACAATGAGTGACCGATTGCAACTCAGGAAGAAGCGAAGTCCCATATGGGACCATTTTAATAATAAGGCGAAATGTGTTTATTGTTCGCAAATACTAAATATGACACGGGGGTTAACTAGTAATTTATCGAGGCATATGAACCGTAAACATCGCACTATTCCCATATTAGTTCAGAACTAAAACGTTCCTGATAATAACGCAATTTTGTTTTTTGAATTAAAAATACACAGACCTTGACTTATCAGGAAAAATGCTAAAAAATATGCTATATGCTAAATTGAATTTATTCATGCTACATCACTTGAAAAATGCTAAATTTAGCCATAAAAATGCTAAATTGGCAGCACTGCAAAGGGAATGAAACGCTCTCGAACTCATAGAAAATATATCTAGGTGAATCAAAAGAGTTAAGGAGTTACTAAGAGGAGTTGGATCCGCAGGCGGAGTAGGATTAGGTGAGTTAAACTATTCCGAAAAGTCTTGATTACCCAGCACTATGCCTGCCGCCCGCCCGCGCCGTGTCGCCCGCGCACGAACCCACGCTAACGAGTAGACCCTGAAATTGATAATTAAATATCTCCAAAATTAAATATTGATTCGTAATTCTGTAACCTCCAGTTTGTAGATATCGCAATTTCCTACGGCTACTTTATACAGAACGCTTTATATTTTATGCAGAACCTATACATATTTACTTCGCGAGTTATCCGACAGTTTATATCAAAATTATAACTTTAGAATTATTCTCATTTCTCTTAATTTTTTATAGACATTTATTATTTTAACCATTGAAAATAGAGAACATAACATATACTTTCACATATATTTCTTATGGATTTTTTTATAGTAAGGAAAGGAGTTATTCAACTTGCAATTGCATGCAAAATCTTTGTTTTGGTGCTGTCAGCACCAATTAGTTAATTAATTTGTAAGTATATCGTGAAACCAATTGTTGATTGTCAGATTTCTACGTAACTCGGTGTCGTCGTTCCGCAATCAGACGGGGTACAGCCGGCGCGCACCCCACAGGCCTTCCGCTGCGCTTCCACAGCTTGCGCCGCCGATGGGTAAGCAAATCACACTATCAACTTATGATAATTGACCCATATAATCAGTTCATCCATTTGTTCACATCACAACTAAACAAAATGTATCAATTTTGAGCTTTTAGTCTGCTCGTATAATAATAATGTACGAGGGGTGTTCAATAATATATCTACCTCCGTGTGAAGCCCAACCCGGAGTGATTCAAAATAAATTCATACATGTTGCTATATGTCTTGATGTTACATGTTATAATCGCATCGAGTTGAAACTGCACAGTTGCAACTCAGTGCGATTATAACATTGATAGTGTCCGTCGGTGTCTGAGCCTAACAAGAAATTGCTTGACTTGGGACAAACGTCCGGTGAGAAAATTCCCCACAAACGAGGGGAAGTAGCCGAAAAAATCTTTGATGGTAGTATATGGGGAATTTGCGTCTTCAGAATACAAAGTCAAATTTTGGAGTAAACAATTCAAGTGGGGCATAGAGGCCATAGAAAATGATCCTCACACTGGGTGAACCGTAACCACAACTACTTCGGAAATGTGCAAAGATTTTTGTTTTCGGTAGACAGGCGGGTGAAGAGCTCTCGTATAGCTCAAGAAATGGGCGTCTCGGCAGGCACAGTTTCATAACCATTTGGAGATGTCCATAGTCAGCGCAAGAGGGGTTCTGCGCTTGTTGACACCATTTCATAAGGACGCCCTGCGTCAATTTTTTTGACGCCCTGTAACTTTTTTCGGCTTATCGTAACTGATGATGCAACATGGATTTTACATAGAGATCCTGAGTCTAAAATGGCAATCCATGCAGTGAAAGTACAAAAGTTCTCTTACGCCTAAAATGTTCAAAGTCCAAAAATCGACCAGCAAGATAATGATAACACCAGTTTTCTGGGATGAGGAGGGACTTTTCCTGCTGAAGTACATGCTAGTCAAGACGCAAAAGCGCACACCGCCATCAGTATGTGGGTTTCAGCAGCTGAATGATCCACTCTACAACCCTGACCTGACTCTCTGATTACCTTCTGTTCCGAAACTTGAAACCGAAATTTACACGAGGCCAGTGTTTTTCGAGTGATGAAGAAGTCAAGGCAGCTATAACAGCCTGGTTTGCAGAGCAACAATTTTTTTTTGTAAAAGGAACGTTGTTACAGGAGTAGTGGATATTGAAAAATAATAATAAATCCGTTCTCCGCAATCGTTTTATTATTACTTATATATTATTGAACGCTCTTCGTAACTCGAAAATTATTCAAAATATACTATTGGAATTTATACGTAGAACAAAAGTTGTTTTTTATTTATTATTTTATCAAATTAGTTGTCAAAAAATATACAATACGGTAACATATACTCAAAAAACCACCGATAGAACCCAAAAACTTATAGAAACACTCGCAACACTCAACTTATAGAAACGTAAAAGTACTTTTACGTTTCTATAAGTATTATAAAGATTTTGTATTATCCAATTGTTGCCAAAGTATAATAGTTCGTTTTGACAGTTTTGTTCTGTATTATCATATTTAACAATAACTGGGAAAAGTCGTCCTTTAATTTTGTGCCTCTCTTGTCAGTGTTGCTTATAAATATAATTATTCCATAGAGCAACCGCCGCCCATGCTAGCTCACCCGCCGCCCAACGGGCCGGCTCAGCCACTCAACGTCGGCGGTAAGTCGCTTATTATACTAGGATTTTCGTTAATATTTATAATAGGGATTGGCTATTATAAATTTTGATAGTGAAATGGTAAGTGTTCTGAGAAATCAAAGTTATGAAAAAATGGCTATAATTATAATAGATAAATACAAATTTTAAGGGTGTAGATCGTGAAAATCACCGAAAAGAGTGTTACGATTTTTCATATTTAACCTATTTACATATGATTGATATCAATGATAATTTGTATATATTACAATCAAAGACCAATAAGTATGTTCATGCTTATATTAAACTCTTAAACCTAATAGTTGTTATATAATAAACGTCAACAAACGCACAAAATTGAGTAAAAATGCAAAAACATGACTTCGTATTTTTCAGATTTAACCCCATAAATCAACACAAATTGATAAAAAGAAACACTTTTTGAACACTGAAGAAACCAATAAGTATAGCTGTATACTTCTTTTTATACCTTTACAAACAAAGACTTCCTCTTTTAAAGCCCTAAAATCTAGATATATTTTAAGGTAAATTTTTCATACACAAATGTATGGGATAAAACGTTCGTTTCATTCGTGCAATCTCGGTGGTCTGCAGCGGCAGTTCCTTTCTGTAAGTGAACGCGACACCACGCTTGTCGGCTGCAGACAGCAGAATTACGTATTGTGAATTTGTGTTTTTTGTAAAAAACTGTAAGTATAACATTTTTATAATTAATTTATTTTCAGTTAGTAGAAAGTATCGATATAATGAATGTCTGAAAGAAAACCATGATGGAACTAGATATAAATCGTAAAAAATACAATATCTACACTAATAGGTATTATAAAGAGGAAAGATTTGGATTTTTGTATGTAACGAATAAACTCAAAAAGTACTGGACTGATTTTAATAATTCTTTTATCATTCGAAAGCTACATTATCACTGAGTAACATAGGCTATTTTTTTCGCAGGACTGATTGAATTTGAGTGGCATGCCAGGGAAAAGAAAGTTTTGTACGCATTATAAAAATATGAAAGCCAAAAGATCTCGGAATAAAATGTAAGTTCCTCCCTACTTATTTATTATCGCATTTGAACAGGGTACATTACAAAGCTAATACAATATGTCATATGATTTAGATCGCCCGATTCAGACATATACCTACAATAACATGTAAATATTGGTTTGTATTATCTATATCTATACTGATAAATAAAATTGAAGTATCTGTATGTAATATCAAAATAATAGGATTTTTAAAAAAAAAAGGCGATACGGAGTTCGCCGGGTCGGCTAGTATTGTCTAAATATCAAATTGTGGAAGTAGGTAGGCGACAGCGCAACTTTGTCGACATACCTATACCGCCAAACAGACGCGAGGCGCCTAGCGTCTGGCTTAGGGTTGTACAAAATAAATAAAAAGTGGATAATATTGATGAATAATATTTCCAGTATTGAAAATAAAGAAAACCTTGGGGCCGAGACTCTGAGCAACAATGCTACGCGCTGTATAGAGGTAAGTTGTTATACGTAATTCTTGTAGACTTGTTACATAAATAAACAAACTACTTAGTTAGTGATGGGCGAAGACAAAATCTCAATACCTACCTATAGATTTTTCTTGCAATATTTATTATTTTCATCGAGAGACAAACACCTTAGTACCGAAATACTTCTCAATTACTTTCTCAAAAGAAAATTTACGTTCAAATAGGTGACGTCATAAAAAAACAATACCTAATGCGTAAAGAAATTATAATTTCTATTCATCAGGAACCTAATATTGTATTAATTCTTTTGCATTTTTTTAAATTTTTAATTATTTTTTATAAAAAAAATCAAGCCATTATCTTTCTTTACAGGAACTAGTTATTGAAAACGACCAAGAGGGAAAGGTGGATGAAATGGAAGTTGGGCGTAGAGTTGTAGACGTTTCTTTTTTTTTTAAAGCTCTTCAGGCCATAGGGGACCACGGTCCAATGGATTGTAAGTTAAGTTACCTCAGTATAATAGGTGAAGTAAAAGTTGGTCTGGACTCAAAACTCATCATGAAATGTAGTATGTGTAGTATGAAATTTACTGTGTGTTTGATTGAAAAGAAAGAAGATAGAATGGAAGTGAATCATCAAATTGTATCTGGTATCATATCATCTGGTGGGAGCTACTATCAGTTAAAAACATTAACTGCCGCAGTAGCCCTACCAATCATGTCACCTTCATTATACAATGAAATTAATAATACGGTTTGCGATTGGTGGGAAAAGACAGCAGCACATTCCATGGCAGAAGCTGTCAAGGAAGAAGCGGAGTACGCAGTGTCTATAGGTAGTGTTGATAAAAATGGTACACCATTAATATCTGTTGCTGTTGACGGTTGTTGGAGCAAGAGATCTTATGGTAAGAATTTTTCCGCCTTGTCCGGCGCAGCTGCGATAATTGGCATTAAAACTAATAAAGTATTGTTTTTTGGAGTTAAAAATAAATACTGCGTAGTTTGTGCACGAGCCGCAAAGAACGACAGTCAGCCCTCGGAACACCGTTGTTTCAAGAATTATTCGGGATCATCTACCGGTATGGAATCGACCATAATAGTTGAGGGGTTTAAACGTTCCATTGTTGATCACGGTGTAATTTATAATAAATTTGTAGCAGACGGCGATTCCAGTACTTATAAAAAAATATTAGATTCGCGACCGTACGGTAATTTAACAGTAGAGAAAATTGAATGCAAAAATCATCTTTTACGAAACTACTGCAATAGCTTGGAGAAACTGTCGAAAGACACTAAGTATCCTTGCGAATTGCGGAAATTCCTAAAAGAAAGGTATTTGCGTTTAAGAACGGGTGTAAAATGCGCTATTAAATATTGGGGCGATCAAAATCAGTCACTCGAAGAAAAAATAAAAAATCTTAGTGAAGATATCCTAAATGGTCCACAACACGTATTTGGTAATCACCAATATTGCAAGGAGTATTTCTGTAGACCTGATACTCGTCGAATAGAACCTGTTGGGTTGCTTCCAGCAATTGTTGGATGCGGATTAATGGACGCGGTACACATTTTAAGTAAAAGACTGTCATATCATTCTAGAAGTTTAATTCATAATTGTACAAGTAATATAGTTGAAAGTTTTAACGCAGTGATTGCCAAATTAGTAGGGGGTAAGCGTGTAAATTATTCTTCCCGTGGTTCTTATGCGGGCCGATGCGCAGCTGCTGTTGTGTCTTTTAATACAGGATCGATTCATAGTAAAACTCATGAAGTAATATTTAAATCTAGTCCTAATCCTTTGATCGCGAAAGTGGAAAATTGTAATCGTAGAATCCGTTTAATTGCTAAACCTAAATTAAGATTGAAAAAGAGCCACAGCGCTGTATCGAAAGACGCTCACTATGGACCAAACTGCGAAAAACCTGATCTGAGTCCAGAATTATATGAGAAAGCCAAGTCATCTTTTTTAGCCGATTTAAAGTTGTCTTGTGCTGAAAGAGAGGAGCTTGAAAGGTCGACCCATTTGCAAAGAAGTAGTTCTGAGTGGATGAGTACAAGGAGAAAATTACTAACCTCATCATCGTTCGGGGAAGTTTGTAAAAAACGAGAGAGCACAAGTTGTGCTGTTCTTGTTCGTAAAATCGTTTATGGTAGTAATATCTCCAGTTTGCCTGCTGTACGGTACGGTATCGAAAACGAAGAAACCGCAATTAAACGGTTAGAAATTCAAGAGAATATTAGTATACAAGGTTGCGGTTTGTTCGTCGACGATCAATATGAATTTCTTGGTACTACACCAGATGGCATTTATGCAAACGGTTTAATTGAAATTAAGTGCCCACATTCTTTAGCTGGCATGACTCTTGATGAAGCAATGGCCAAACATACCTTTTGGGTTAAGGACAAGGCTTCCAAGGGTTATGTCATAAATAAAAATCATAACTGGTATTTCCAAATTCAGGGACAGGTACATATTACTAAAAGAAACGTTTGCATGCTTGGCATCTGGTTTGGTGCTACTGTACCTATGAAAGTTTATATTATAGAAAAGGACGACAAATTTTGGGAGGAGAAAATGGAGATGAAATTAGTTAGGTTTTATTACGATTGCCTACTTCCAGAATTAGTTGATCCTCGGCAGTCACGAAGCATGCCCATTCGTGACGCGCCCAGTATCATAGAGGCTATGAAAGAGAGGAAAGAAAGAGCTTTACGTGTTATGAAAGAGAAGAACGCCTAATGATTTTGAAAGATACAGGTAACTTAACTACCCAGCCAGTCGATTCACGTAAACACGCCAGTCCAAAAGTCGTTTTAACTTAGGAACTTAGAAATCGCCTTTTGGTTTTCTGTTTTAAACGCACTTACTTATCTAGTCTTGGATTGTCATAAATCTTCCAATAGCTCAATTACTATACAATTTCTGAGTTACCTGGTGTAAAGAATCATAAAAATTGGTTCAAAAATACAGCGAATTGAGAATTCTCCTTTTTTTAAGTCGGTTAAAAGGGCTAAATTTGCAAAAAACGAAGTGACGTCACTGCGCTACGGTTTTTATTACTTACGTGAATCGGGCAGCTGGTAACGTTTTCATTCTGATAGGTTTTGTGATAGCCATTGATTTTATCATCAAATTAGCAGAAATCAGAACTTGATCCGTAATCGAATGAAAAACCATTAGAATTTTGAACTCATATTTCGTTATTGTTTAATTACATACTTTTAATTAGTATATTAATAATTTACAAACTTCTGTTAAAATTAGTAAATAAATGAATTATTTACTAATTTTTGTACAACCCTAGCACGCTTTTGAGATAGCGAGTAATGGCGACTCATATTTGTTATTGTGTAGTAAATAAATCATTTTTATACTTGTGTTTCATTTATTGACATTTTTTTTAAAACCCTAGGATTTTTTTTAGATATCGACGAGGTGATCGTAAACAAAAAGTAAGTATTTGAGTTTACGCAATAGGCACATTTCCTTGCGTAGAGATAAACACACTTCCTACTGAATTTGCAATTATTTTATTGAATGAATATTTTACGAATTAGAATAAATTTTGGTAGTGAAATTACAAATAAATAAATAGTTGGAATTTTAGGTAAGTAGAATACAAAAATGTCAGATGTCAAATGATAGAAAAACATAAAAATTGTGTCTCAACTACTCTTATTAATCTATTAAAAAGAATCAACAGCTAGTTTCCAAAAATTCAACGTTATTGTTATGCTGTAAATATTCAAGTTCAATAACAATTTCTCAACGTGGAACGTTTGTTGCAAAACATTTTGAAAATCGCGCTCTCTAGGTCATTCATCCGCCCCGTCGGATGTTACATTAAACTTTGGCGCTGCGGTCGCTCGAAATCGAGATCTCAGGCCAACAATCTACACCCTTAAACAAATCAATGTTGTCAACTTACTTACTACAGACAAACTAATAAAATAATTGTTATATAATATATAATATTTTTTTTCGTTATATGTATATTCATTCGTTATATAATATATAATATAAACAGATGATGTTTGTAGTTATATGGACCGACTTAGACAGTACGTCTGAGTTCTCGGCATATTATTTTTTTATTGTTTTAGGGCCGCCACCTGGAATGAATCCTCCCGGAATGGATACTCCTCCGAATATACAGATGAATGTAAGTGTTATGTGATATTCTTAACTAACATTCAGATTTCTTTAGGTAGTGTAAGGTTAACATCAAGAGAGGACTGTCAAAACTACAATACTTGTCGCAATTTTTTGACCAAAAATCCCAAAATACAGCAACGGGATCCTGTCACTACCTACAAGATGGCAACAAGTTATAGAACAAAACGGCACATATACCATATATTATAATTAAATGTAATTAAACTTAAAAAAAATGTCTTGAATTTGTATATAAAATACGAAGAAACTTTTCCCCCGATCTTATATTATGCTCTTCACACTCATTTTATTCAGAAAAAGAACGAATTTGATGATTTATACTTTATATAAAACTTGAAACTGAAACATAAATTAATTCAAAAAGAATTTCAGAACGAAATTCAGCCTAATTGTTTTTAAATTTGCCATACCTATTTTTCTTGTCATGTTTCATTTGACAGACTATGCACTGTCGTTTACATTGTCAAAATCGATATTCGCACAATTTGGAACTCTGCCTTAAATATTTGTGTGTACAGATGCCGCCACCAAGAATGGATGAACAAAGAGCTAGTACTCCCACAATAGACGAAAGAAGAGATCCGATGTCACAGGTCAGTTTTAGTAATACATACATACTGTATAAAGTATTTTAATGTGAATATAATACATAAATTTGTTCAACTTGTAGGTGGGGTATAATCGTGGACCACCGTCATTTGTACCTGGAGTTCCGCCGCCGTCACGACATTATAATGAGTAAGTTGTTTACTTGAAGAAGCAAAATTATATAATACAACACGATATACTTGCTTCACTTTTTGCATTGGTACAACTGCGTTCCTATAATATTTAATTTCTCTGCCATTGTTTAATATCTTCATGCTCCTTGAACAGTTATCTATGATATTGTTTCATCTCTTCACCTGTGGCATAGTATTTAGGTCGTGGTTTGAAGGGTAAAAAGGTTGTTGAGGAGCCGACAATTCATCTGGTAATAAATGGATACTGTTAAAGAATATCCATGTTAGGGACACACGCCAATATCAATTCAAAATGACAGACGTTGCCACGTCTCCGGAATATTCGCTTTTAGAGATTTAGGGACGATTTGGATAAAAGTTTAGAAAGGTTTAATAATATAATAGGAATGAATATAATATGAAGAGGCGTTTTCCCTATCTCATTATTGTTCCCATTCCTCCTTCTGGGATGGGGTAGGATGGGGAGTAAAGAGTATAATGAGATATATAGATTCCATTATACTTTCTCCTCCATGGCATAGGAGGGGATGTAATAGGATAGCGAATAGGGAGTATGATGACATGAAAGATCTTTATGATACCATCATACTTCTTATTTGACGGAGTGGGATAGGATGGCATATCTCCCACACTCCCGAAACACGTACATACTGTATAGTCATTGTAATAGGCCACTTTTGACAGCTGTTAAACTATTTCTCGTAGTGAGGTAACCTACCGGCAATTATCCATTAAAGACTAAAATCGATATCGAATCGATTTTAGTGTTCTTAAAAAAATAATTCTCCAATAATATTTTTAGAGCATACACAGAATTATAAACCCCCTTGAGGGGTTGCCTCCCAGTGATTGGGTTGCCGCTGGTCAGTTCTGTTTCTTCACGCCGCCTGTGCGATCAAGCCCACCGGGTAGATTCCACTTGTGGAAAGCCCAGTGAGCGACCCGGCGCGGGTGGCGACTTAGGTGTCGAGTCCGGTGTTGATGAAGTCCCAAGTGAAGTCGCACCCTATTTGGGTGCGACCAGGTCGCGCGGAAAGGCCTTGCCATCTGGTGGGCGCGCGTGCAATGGCGTGCATGGAACAGGTCCGTGGCAAGGCGGACGATGAACTCGTCCAGGCTCTCGATGCTCAAGTCTCTCGCAATAGTGGCGTTATTCACACACCAGTGTGCGCCTACTGGTACGCAGGGTTGTCGATTGCTGGGCTCACAGTAGCTTCCTATTGGTCTCGCTGGTCAGGGCGTACCATGCCGGCGTACCATTTTTTTTATTTCCGTATTCGCTATCCAACGAATTCAACGAAAGTATTGTCATTATCTGTTAATTAAAGTATTTAATGCTACTGCTACCATTGTTTATAGTCATATCACTCGGTCTCTCTCTCTAAAGAAGCAGTGTCTCTCTGCTATAAAAGAACCACGACTTTTAATTTTTATAGACGTTTGTTTTAGGGTCTTTGTGTGTGTTTCTGAACCCACAGGGAGTTGGATATATTGAATACTAGGAGCATTTAATATAAACGTTATTTGAATCAGTTCTCATTGCATTATTTGTTTATGCAGAAATCTGATATGTATACCTCTAGATGTTGTCTATATGTCGTGTTATAGATGATAGAGAAGAAAAAGCGTTATGCAATAAATGTCATGGCTTTATAAATTAGTTGACATATGTCAAATCGGTAAACTGTCGACGGCGTAACTATAAGAGTAGATAAATAGGCAGAGTCCAAATTATACCCAGGTAAACGTAGTTAGCAAAATCAGTCCAAAAAGAAAACCCAAGTCAGAAAAAAAACAAAAATAACACGAGAGCACAGCAGAAAACATAGTCACTTCATACAACGACAAAAGAATGCATCATAAACAGGCGGCAGTGTTGCCATTTATTTTTCGTTTTTTAATGATTCGCATAAGAGTTAATTAATTAAAGAAAATATATAGTTTTAGTATTATATTATTTAATTATATCTATATTGGAAATATTTAGCAATAATTGTATTTATTTAAATTATGACAATTATGTAATCATTTTAATATTGTTTTCTTAATTATGTTTATTTATCGTAACGGTACCTAAGTATCTTCAACATTTCTTTCTAACCGTGTGAGTTAATTCAATTATAAAGATCACATCCCTATTTGTTATTAAAAAATAAAGTGTGTACAGGCATGTGGTGAGGTTCGGATTTCTTGAAATATAAATTGACAACCAAATTAAGAGGCGTATTACAAAATAGAGTTCTGAAAGATTAGACATATTCAAACCCGGCGACACTTCGCTCGAGGTCACGAGTTCAACTCGCCGTGCTATAGTTAAAATAAACAATGTTGATACTTTTTCCTATTATTGAATTATTATTTACAAAGATAGATCTACAAGTAAGTTTAGTATATATCGTATTAAAAAATCAATGAATTGCATTGTTTTATTATTATTTGTTACCATCTGTTGCCCGTGGCTTCGCTCCTATTACCGTGATTGTAAGGAAAACAAAACAACAAATAGTAAAGTACAAATAGTAGAACTAAATTTAATATATATTACTTTATAAATTTGCATGCCAAGCTGCGGCAAAACATATTGAACCTAATTCTAAATAATACCTATACTGACCATGTTTTATGCATATTAATAATCCTTTCTTTATTAATTTACGATCTTTTTCTTTTTAGTTTGTAAGCTTTTTTTCAGGTTTATACACAATAAATATTACATTACTTCAATTCAATATATTATAACCATTATAAAACTGTAGGTAGTTAGTTAGAGAGGTAGATAGGGTAGGTAGGTTACTTAGAGTAGGTAGGTAGGGCCAGGTTCCTGTGTTAAACATTTGTTTAACATGTGGCCAGGTTAGATAAACATGGTAAGTATTTCTCTTAGTGGCATCAATCTGGCTTTTCGAGAATCAATTATTTCTGGGAGGATACAGTCATGATAAAAATGTGACAACTTTGGTAACATTTGGTTTTCCCAAAAATCATCGTCTTTGTGAACTCTCACTACTTTGATTGCGTAATTAGGACCAGTCCATACTGCAAATAAGCATATCTGCTTATTTGCAATATGAAGCTGGCCCTGGACTTGGTAAAACCAGTCGTGTTTTATATTCATGGTAAGTTCGCCGGAATTGTTCAGTTTGAAGCATTTAATTTTTTTGCTTGCAATCGCTTCTTCTGGATCGATACCGAATGCGGAAGAAGGACATTTAATTTCTATTAGTCCTTCTTCGCAGATGCCATCAGGAGAAGCCCCCAGAAAGCAGTACTGTTCATCGATAAACAACCCACATTGTTCAATTTGAATGTTTTCTTGTACACCCAATTGTTCTAAAGCCTTGACTTCATTTTCTTTTCCATGTCTAATAGAAGGTACATGGCCTAAATCATACCTATATAAAATATCCTTCACCAATGGTGCCGAATTCTGATTTGGACGCCTCTTGCAGATTTTGCAAAACTTTGATGCCGTCAAAATGTTTCGACGAAGTTCGAGCCATAATGCGCTTTCTGCTTGTAATATGGTGCTGCGCTCTATCTTAAAACGTTTCAACGCCTGTTGTTTAAGGTTATATAAAAACAATTCCTTCGCATTTTCAAAATCATTTTGCCCCATATCTGGGCGTTGACATTCATTACCATAGTGCCCGTCAGTTTTACTAAAATTCAATTTGGTTCTGCTGCGCTTTATTGTATTTCTATTTTTGGCATGCCGCTTTTGCTCTAGTTTTTTTATAGTCTTTCCTGGGCTCTTGCCCCACAGTGTTTTGTATAATGTGTATTGCGGTTTACCACTATTGAACGTCACTACTGCTGCGTAACAGCGTGCTTTATAAGAGTCTTTAAAAGAATAATTGACTCTTTTGCCACCCATTACTTTGGCTACTACACTATTAAATTGTTCGGCGCGATTGTTTGTGAAATTTTGCAGAAGGCTCCTGGAATTAAATGCCAGTTGAGATGCGTTCTTTCGCAATTTGAGCATTAAAGTTGGTACCATCGGAACTACATTTTGTTCTGCTTTCCTTTCTGGTGTGCAGTAATAATCTTCACAATCAGTGTGGTCATCAAAAATATGGCATGTACTATTTATTATGTCTTTCTGCAAATTAAGTATTTTTGTCTCGGTTGAGTAATTTTGTTCATTTCTAAACTTACTTGCAGTACGGATAGCAGTACGTAGCCTAGTAAGGCGATCTCCGGTCAAAAGTTTGCGTTCATTAAGAGGTATAGCAGTATCTTTTTGCAATTGCATGTTTCTTCCGTTATAGTTGCGCAACAAATGGTTGGTACACTCTATTTTTTGTACAAGCACATCAGGATAAGGACTACTTTCGAGAATGCTTTTGTAAGTACTCGAGTCACCGTCAGCTATTAATATATTATATATAAGATTTCTTTCCTTTATCGAGCAATTAAAACCTTCAACCAGAATTGCTTGTTCCATACTGGTAAATGAACCAGAGTGATTTTTTGTGCAATTACGCTCTCTTGCAGACACGCCTTTTTTAAAGGCGCGAGCGCAGATAACGCAATATTTGTTACGAACTCCAATATGCAGGACATTTCCAGTATGTTCCCCAATTATTGCTGCACAACCAGATAAAGCGGAATAATTTGTTTTATAAGATCGTTTGCTCCAACATGCATCAGCTTCTACTGGCACCATTGCTATTCCTGCATCATTGACGTCACCACGTAATATTGCAGCTTCTTGTTCTTGTTTGGCAGCTTGTTTCATTGACTCTTCAGCCGTTATACGCCATATTTCAGCAATATCATCATGTGTGAAGCTAAATAATCGGAATGGCATAGATGGTAAATCCATCGAAGCATTGAGTTCGTTGAGATTCGATAAGCCTATTCCTATTAGAATGGCTCCCGATACCGCTCCAGCATTTGCATCAAATTTAAGACAATTATCGTCGCATGTTTTCAATTCAAAAGTAGAACCGCACATACGACATTCAAAAGAAAATTTTGAGACGAGTCCTTTTTGTTTCTCTTGCACTAATTTCAAATTATTCAGTCTGCAACCGAATTTTTCATGTTCATGTTTCATGAATTGCAACCATGTTTCTCAATTTCAAGTAATTGACTCATAAAGTATTGGAAATCAATTATTCTCCGTCCCTCAACAACATGATCTGCTACTTGAAATAATTATGCATTTTTTATTAGTAGTATAGATTGCATAATAGAAGAGAAGAAGAAACACGGCAATTAAACATTAGCTTTATAATATAAAATCAAAAATCAACTAGCGAATCAACTTGGTTCATGTCAATGTCTTCCGTATCCCATAATTGTGATAAGAAGGAATCTTTGTTCATGGCATTTTCATATTTCTTTTTCTTTCTGAAACAGTTGCATTCAAAGTTACTATAAATTTCCGAAGTATATAAAAGCAATACTAAATTGTTATTTTGCGAAAGATATTACCTTGCTTGGTTTGCATTTTTTAATTCATATGTATATTTTCTCTTTGTAACACATCTGTGGGCAGGGCACATAGCTCGAAGAACCGATGGCCGATGGGGCAGAAGGGTTCTCGAATGGAGACCACGTACCGGCAGACGAAGCCGAGGACGTCCATCTGCTAGATGGACAGACGACCTCATAAAGGTTGCGGGCACCCGCTGGATGCAGGTCGCTGCCGATAGGTCTAAATGGCGGACAATGGGGGAGGCCTATGTCCAGCAGTGGACGTCCAAGGGCTGAGAAGAAGAAGAAGAACACATCTGTACACAGTGCCTTTTCGACCCATACTAGAAATAAACAAAACTCTTGATTAAAGTAATTCATATTAAACTAATATAAAGAAATAAAACAAACCCTATATCACTCCCACAATTAAAACGAATCAAACGACACCTCATTCATCTAAATCCATCTAGCCATTCAGGCTACAGCGAGCGCCCAAGAAACCGGACATATATATACATATACCAAAAACATTACCCTCCTTTTTGCGCAGTCGGGTAAAACAAACCAAAATGAGCTTTTGCTAATAAAATTATAGTTTTATCAAATTATTATTACTTAGGTGGTCAAAACGGGTTGGTCGCACTATACAGCTACGATAGATCGCGTGGCACGAAATTCTGGAAAACGACGTTCGACGCAGACCCTACCTCGACAAGCGCTCGCGCGGCACTGAGGCCGCTCCTCGAGCGCAAGCAAATATATACAACTTTTATTTGTTTAATTTTATTGTTTCTTGCATTATTTTTTTTATTATCAAATGACATGTCGTATGTCAAAGGTGTGAACTTTATAGTGTAAGTATAAGAATTTAAGTACAAGTCTAAAATTATGAGAAAATCGGACTATTTTAGGAAGGATTTTTTAAATTTTATGTAGTGAAAAGTAATGTTATAACTTGGATATTTGGTCAAATATCGAAAAACTAAAGCCGTAGTGTACATTAAGAATACATAACAAACATAAAACAGTTTTTGAATACGGTGTTTGTTTCAGTGTAATTACGTATTAAGAGATCAAAATTAACGCTCTGAGCGTTTTACGAAAAACTACTTTCGGAAATCGGCTAAAATAAGTAATTTATATTCGTTACATCTAAAATTTAAGGCCGCTATGTACAATATCAAGGAACGGTCTAAGTAATTCAGAAGATCAAGTTTATAGAAACCTTTCTATTTCTCTGAATTAGAACATCAAAAATTCATTTTTACTGCATCTCTGGAGCAAATTTTGTGAACGTCCTCTTAACTGTCGAACAGATTAAAAGACGTCATTATATCGGTCATCATTTTTTTTTTGGATGCGGCCAGTAATGATATTTGGACGATCGTAAGACTATGTGAAACGGTATACTGGTATACAAATGATTTTTTTTATTATATGTAACATCCATCCATTATAAGAGTTACATCCATTTCTTTAGGCATACGTATATGACTTCGTTGTTTAGATAATACAAGAGTTATATCGATTCGTATATACAAGTAAAGGACTAGATTGAAGTATGAATTTGGAATAATTAAATAACCGCCTAAGAGTGTGTCGGAGACGCATTAATACGGTTCCGTAGCCTTCTATAAAATTTATTGTGAGCTAATTACGAGTTATCGATTGCCAAGTAGCCGATATCCCTTTATTTTATTACAAAAAGTCAGTGAACATTATCATCATAAAGGTAATACCCATTTTATCTTTATCTTATATACTATTCATGCGTCTACAATAAACAAATCTAAAACTATTATGTAACTATTTTAAAATAGAACTAGTTGGTTTCTAATCAATGTAATTCTTATTTTACCTAAAATAAAAAAATCGTTTGTGTACCATTTGAATAGGTTTTATATAGTCTTTCAATCCTTCAAATATAATTTCTAACCGCATCCAAAAATGATGCCAGATATGTATGGAGAAATAATAATGTCCTTTGGATATAACAAGACAAGATTATTATTTTTTTTTATTAAAAATGACGTATTTTTAGTGTTCAGTAATGAATTTAAAAACTTAAATGGAATCATTTATTTATTCCATGTTGTAGGTAACATTAAAACTTACACACAACATCCTGCAAGGCCACAACAATTCAAATATTTTTTTAAATACACTATAAATTAAATTGTATATTGCATAAAATTAAATTATTATTCATCTAAATAATATTACTTTATTAAATCATACGATACATTTATGAATGAATTATTGATTGTTTTCTAATTAATTACTATTTAGTTATTTATTATCAGTCATCTTATATATTTATTTGTTTTATTTTTTATCTGTTATTATGATTTGTCTGTTAAAAATTCATTCACATTTACTACATAAAATAAAGTTTGTTTTTACTACAGCTGTTACTACAGCTGTGTTTGGATCTCCGAGCGTCATCACATTTGAAACAAGTTCCGTACGATGGCTACTGACCCAGTGTCGAGGCATACTTATTTAAACGATCGTGTGACATCTGTGGTCTATATTTTTCATCATACAAAGTCACTAACCAATACAAGCAATTACATTAGAGGCAAAAAGAGGTTTTGCCCATCACGAAGATTCGTCCTCAAAGAGTTGCAGCTAGACGTGCCAGGGAAGTTTTTTGTTTGATAAACGATGACGATGCTATATGGTTGGATGAAGAAGATGTTGACACATCGAATGTTCCTAACATTATCCAAATCGAACACGAAGTGACTGCTATGCCACTCATAAATAATTTAAAGGAATGGGTTCAAAGTCCATGAACACAAAATGATTAAATTTTATATCATTAATTTGATTTATGTTTTGTAAAATTTCTAAAATGTTTGGTTCATTGTTGATTTTATGAAAGAAAATTTTTAATAGAAATATATAAATAATTTTGGAAGTGCTGTTTTAATTTAATAATTTCTAAATTTAAAATTGCAAAATATGTGACGTCACACTAGGGGTGGGTCATACAAATGTGACCACCTGTGACAAGGACGGGGAGGGGGGGACTCCAAAAATCATGAAATTCGTGTGACGTAATTTATGGATGACCTCTAGTATATATTGAAGGGAGTGGTAATAAATTGTTTTATGAAAAATGGTCTACACCTCATCTGATATGTATCTTAACAAGTATTCTAATGCACTTTTTCTGCATTATGAAAATTTGCCGAGCGTTCATACTGTCACCTCATGGAATGATCCCATACCGTAGCCAGCCGTAAGCATTATATGTTGAAAGAGCTGTCTCAAAAGTTGTGTTTAATTTTATCGAGTTTAAGACAAAAGCAAATGAGGACAATTTAGTTTTAGTAGATTGAATAACGACTTTTGCAAGATAATTGTGAATCTATTGTTAATCCTAATGATTTAAATTCTTGTACTTCTATTTTTTTATTTTTTATTTTTAGGTTTATATCCAAAGGTTTTCTCTGTGGCGGTCGAAATCGCACCGTTTTTGTTTTTCGTAGATTCATTTTTAGGTGGATCGCAGTTATGTTCTGCGATCCACCTATTGGCTGTTTTTAAATGGTGTTTTAATAATTTATTACACTCATTCCTATTTTTACTAGCGCTTATAAGGGATATAATGCATTTGATAGGTCATTAACACTAAACCTACCGACATTTCATATATACCTAATCCTACCATGAGCGGTCAAATGACCGCTTTAAAATAAAGTATGTATCTTAATATAGAAAGAGATTTTAGCCAATTGGATAGTAAACAAGACATTTTTCTGGTGCTACAATAAAAACCCACTCCTCGCTTTTCTATTTAGAAAGTTTTATTTACCTTATTATGCATTTTCAGCACATTTTTTACAAATTACAGCCTTTTGTATTGCACATTTTCCACATACATATTTTTTACATTTTACACAAATTTTGTTAGTCTTATTGACTTTACAATATCTTATTTGACAAGATTTCCGTACAGAAGAATCTGTAGCAGTGTTTATTATTGTTTTTGATGAACGTTCTTTGCTTAGCTGTCTCTCCTTCTGATATTCGGTCCCAAGCTCTTCTGCCAATTGAAATAAAAATTCTTGTCTCGATATTTCTTCACCCGTCGTTTCCTTATATAAAATCCAAGCATTTATCTCGGCTAAATCTAATATATTGAAAAATACCTGTAAAGGCCATCATTGAGATTTAGATTTTACACTATATTTTCTGGCCATTTGATCGGTTACATCTACACCGAATTTTGTGCTATTGTAAAATATAATTGTCTCTGGTATACTCTGGTAACATTTTTTAATTTCAACGGATGAATGCATTGAACTAAGTATCAATACTTTTTTATTGGGTTTAGCTTTATAAATTGAAAGAATAAAATCATTCGATTTGTATAATATTGTTGAGAAGCGTGTCATACTATCCTTTGCCTGTCTCGGTAATTTTGGTAGCTCTCTTTTATTTCTACGGATAGTTCCAACAAGCGTGGTTTTTTTTGCTAGAAGTTTACTCGCTAATGACGCGCTTGTAAAAAAATTGTCAGCTGTTATATTTCTCCCATGGCCCGTATATGGTTCTGCTAATTTCAAAGTTACAAACTCCCCAAGTGAAACCGTTGATTTTCTCTCTTCATCTTTTCCCAAATATGGAAAGCCGTTTACTAAATACTTACTACTTACATCAGAAGCTAACAAGAATTTTATGCCAAATTTGTCCGGTTTGTTGGGCATGTATTGAGTAAATCTACAACGTGCTTTTGTAGGAAACAACTGTTCATCTATGTATAGTAAGATATGCTCCTGGTTTATAACAATTTTGACTGTTTTCGATAAATTTGTACCAAACTTCAGAGATCAAAGCAAACTTATCATTTTGTAAGCGTTGGCTTCGTTGATTTTTGTTGTCAAACCGAATAAATCTCATGATTTCTGCGAAGTCATTTCGGCTCATAGTTGTAGAGAAAAATGACGGTCTCCATTTCGTATTCCATAAATAGGCTACATCCATATTTCTTATCGCGCTTTTGTCGCCACTGTGGATCCACAATTACATTGTAGACTCGTAAAACAATTTCAGGAGTGCGCTTTCCGAAGAATATAGTCGTAAATAACATGAATTTTTCAAACGGTCAAATGACCGTTCGTGGTAGACTAGACATGCTATAATTTTTTTTCGTAAAGTCAACAATAAAGAAAGTTGTAAATATTGAAAAATGGGTTGTATGTATATTATAGGAAAAGTCAATAAGTTACATGGTGATACAGTAACGTTGTCCACGAAAATTTTTAAACGAAATTTCAAAAACGGTCATTTGACCGCGCTTGGTAGGTTTAGTGTTAATATATGCTAGAAACAGTGCTTATGTGATATGCTACAAGCATAATATTTGCTTACATAAGATTCAAAGTTATATCGTCACAGACTCAATAAAATGTCAAAAGTGGCCTATTACAATAACTCTACAGTAGTACATTTTACAGTGTGTTCTTGTACCCTCTTCCTCTTAAACTTTGTTCAATAGCCAAAGCTTGACTAGTAGAGCATTAAATTTGAAATAAATAAAATAAAAATTCTTCCTTAGGCCTCCATTCGGCAGACACGGCCCGCTGGGCCCGCCTGGCCCGCGGCCGTCCTTCAACGACCGCTTCCCACCGGAGCCGTACCAACCACCGCCGCCCGGCATTAAAGACTCTCCTACTGATGGGTAAAATACAGTTTATTCTCATAACCGTTATTAAACAGGCGTATTCATGGACTAACAAGTTCGTGAAATTGTATGGAAACCAAGCGTCTCACTTATTTTATACCTACGGCTAAATAACAAGTAAATTTTAGTAATATGAAATCACTCACTGATTACATTTCCCTTAACTCGGTTGACCACCTTTAATGAATTCATACAATTAATTATAGCGCGGTAAGGCACTTTTCTGTTTTGTAACAACGACATGCAGCGCGAGAAATAGGAGTCTACCGTCAACTTCGGGCACCCAGCGACCGACAGCTTGCTTTATCTAATTCCTCCTATGAAGGCGAGAGACAGAACGAATACAATACACCTGCATGCGTTTGTAAGAGACAACTAAGCCAATCTTTGCGGTACAATATAACATAACGCGCGACATTGCATACAATTGATCTATATGACAGAGAAGAAATACCTTCTTTCTCTTTAAATATTTTTTCATCGCAGATTAAAGTACCTTATAGGACGACTTTTATTGTGTTTTATATGTATCATTAAAATATCTACTGGTTTGTGTAGTTGTTGTTTCTTTTTTAAGTTAAGCAAATCAAAGTGGTCGGTATAGGCAGTAACAGACAGTAATTTACTCCTTATTTTTTTCCTAGCTTTTCATTTTGTTTTGTGACAGAAAACAGTTTCGTTTTCCAATTCCAAAACTGAAAGCAGGACTATTGTTTCGATTATTTCTACTTCCAAATTGTCACTATAAAGTGCATTACATCTTCATTTATTTCAACAAATTTTATAATCAAGTTACATTTTTTCAATTACATACAATCTAAGTTCTATTTGATTAGAATTTCAGTATTTTTCGATGTTTTACACTGACTTGTTCTATTCGGTTATGATATCTTTTACTCGATTTATTTAAAGGCTTGAGTAAACTGATTTTCGACGGATTTTTCTTCCATTTTAACTTAGATGATTTCTTTATAGATAAAATATATCCGTGAATAAATTTGTTAAAGCAAAAGTTGTGATTCCTATTTTGCTATAAGTATTTAGTGATAAATCTGTATTCGATCGTCCTGTAATGACATTAGCTGCTTAGTCACGTGAACGTAGGTTTTTTCACTGCGAACTGTGTTTAGTTGCCACGGCTGTGCTATCCCGCAACATGAAAATGTGAGCGTCGTGGGCCAGTGATGGGTTTTTATTTGATTTATATTGTTAGAAAAGCATTTAGATATAACCCCAGAGAAAGGTGGCGTGTGCGTAGACTGCTGTGTATGTGACTTCTCTCGTATTTGAGACAGCACACCTAAGCACAAGCATCTTATTGACCGAGCGTAGAAGTTAAAGATGTGTCTAAATTCCAGTCGATCGAAGTCGACTAGTCGATATTAATCGTCTCAAACGCAATTGATGACATTGGTAGATCAACGAGTCCATAGGATGATCGATTGTCAACCAACGTTTGATGGATGGGTGAGCCATTTCACATTATCGATCGATTGAAAATAGTCGAGGTGTAAATATCGATCGCAGTCATTGTTCGGTTACATGTACTGCACAAAGGAGCACTTAGACTAACATCGAGCGGGTTTAGATCGAATCGGTGTGGAGGCATAGCACCACGGTCAACGTGGATTGATATTTTCATCGATTCATCCACACCGTCCGTTTCAAAATGTATAGCTGTAGATATCGATCGATAGTCGATCGATAATTGATCGATCTATGGACTCGTCGATCTTCCAATGGCATCGATTGTGTGTTTGAGGCGATTTATATCAACTGGTTGATATCCATCGACGCAGTCTAAGTGTAACTTAAATCGATTTGAATGGTCAAGGTCATCGGTAGAAGTCGATCAACCGTAATCAGTGTGCACTACTAAGGCTAGGTTCACACGGCACTGTACTGCACGTTTTTTTGCAGGATAAAGCTTATCGAATAAACTCTATATGGACCCCTTCATACATTTTTCGTACCACACAAAAACATATTCCGTTGATGACCTCTACCGTATACTCACCGAACTTGTCAAGTAAAACGATTGACTACCGAGTGAAATGTAACGTAGATCCATCACAGACGTCCTGTGTGTCCATCACAGATCATTTTGTGTGTTTAAAATTCGGCAATAAACATGTAAACACTCGTCGTGTGTTCGATAATAACCGAATACCGCAAAGAACGTGCGGTACTTTGTCGTGTGAACCTAGCATAATTCGGGCCGTGTGGTGTCGCAGGCCCGGCGAGGACCCGCTAGAGGCATTCAACCGGATGATTCGCGAGAAGGAGATGCGGGCGCGGCGGCGCGAGGAGCGTCGCCGGCAGCAGTCAGGCTCGCGGTCGCCTCGGGTGCGCTCTCCCCGCTCGCCGCGCTCCCCTCGCTCGCCGCGCTCTCCGCCGCGCTCCCCGCCGCGCCCGCGCGCCCGCAGTCGTGCCTCCAGCCGATTACGCTATTCCAGGTTCGTTAGCTCCACCTTTCGCATGCATGTAATGCTTTCTCCTCGTATCTTCATAATAGTAGGTGGAAATAGCTGTTCATCGCTAGACTTATTGTGACGTCAAACCTCAGAAAGGGAAGAATTAAAAGTTACATGTCAGGCTAATTGCGTTAAGAAATGCTGCCCTTCTAAGAAAAAAAGGCATTATTAACATTTTTAACAAAAGCATAGGTAACATATTCGGAAATTGAAAATGAACACAGAGAATGAACAATAGTTATTGTAATTGTTTTATCCAAAACTCCAAGTTTCTAGCTTGATTATAAATTGATGAAAATTTTACCAATTGTTTGCATTTTTCTCTAATGTCATCAAAATGCACTTATGCCTTTTTTCTGAAGAGGGCAGAATGGGCCAGAACAAGAATTTGTAGCAAGTCAAGATATAGCGCATCGGAAAGCCAACGCAAGTCTGCACTCCCCCTTCGATTCAGACCGAATTAAGGTTGGTAGGAGGACCATGGGAAGGTGTGTTCATATCGCCGCTTCACTGTTTGATATCGTATCTGCTTCACGCTAGCTGCCGTTTTCGTTCCGTCCAGTTTAACCGCTTGTAACATTCCAATTCATTATTACGCTCATTCGACTTGTAGTCTGTAACTGTTTCAAGTTCCAAAGCCTTATGTCGTTGTTAATTGCATGTGTCTTCCGTCATTTGCATCTCAAAATTTGTGTAGTAATTTTTTTACTTCAGCTTTTACTTTATTTTATTACTTTTAAAATCAGTGTTTCTCAACCTTTCTCTACCTGCGACATACTTCCAAGTTAATTAGATTTTTGCGAAGAAGTTTCAGGACAAAAACAACAAAGGACTATGTCCAAATGGAATGGAATGGACTATGAAAAATGGTAGAACAAGCTCAGATCACAAATGCCTTTTACAAAAATGTTCATTGAGATACTCCATCATTTCATTCAAGAAAGATATAATTCAAGAAAATACATTTATTGTATATTTGAAAATGACCATTGATAGTTTCTTTAGTGATATTATATAAATTTTGAACGCTGTGTAATTAAATAAGGCGCATTTTGGAGTTTCTTTAATTTCGTCTAAAGTTGTAACATTTACCTCCGCTTATAATCGGAGACACGGATGTTGGGGTCTGTGCGAAGTGACGGCCATGTACGCGCATGTACACGAAGGAACAAAATTATTTATTTACAAATAATTAATATTTAGTAATACAATTATATTATTTGCAATATGCATTTTATTATATTACTAGCTATTGGCTGCTGCTCAGTTTGTGAGTTTTGGTATTTGGCGGAATATTTCAAACAAATTGAATTCTTTTTCTATTTTTGCCATTGGAACCCCAGATTTTTAATGATTCGACTGAGACTTTTTCCAGAGCCCTGGAAGTGTTTATGTCACTGCGTAGTTTTAGATGAAGTTTTTTTATAGTTAGCAATGCTTTGTTTTGTAAAGTGAAAATTATGTACACATCTTTTAATTACGCCTTTGTGAAAGTTGTCAATACCAGTAACTGAATTTTTCTCGGTCTTTTTTTCCTGGGGCCCGAAAAATCGACAACAGGTCAGATTCATTGGCGCCCTTCATAATTCGCTGTACAATATTTATAGACGTTTCAGTGGCCTCTGTGGGTTATTTTATGTACCTAAAATATTTAAAAAAACATTCTACATATATTTAAAAAAAATAACCTGTAACAATATCTATTATGAAATTTCTATAAGATTATTTAAAAAAATCTAAATTATCTACATAAGAACATTGATATATTAATTTAATATTATTAAAAATATAAATAATAAATTTGCACTGGACTGTACTGAAAAGGGCATGACTATGACTGATCAGCTCATCGACGAGCGTTGCAGTGTGCTGCGCCCGTCACGCCTCACTTTATACCGCCAAACAGTCCTAAAAATTGACTACTGCGCTGGTTACCTTGAGACTTCAAGATCAGTGTCTAATATTATACCTTCCTTCTAAATTTTATGTCGTTTATGTTAATAACATACGTGGAAATTACCTGCAATCTCTTGTGGGTCCCATACTGAGAACTAAAATATGCTACACGCATGGGAAAACCGTTATCATTGTGGCTTTCACGCAATGCCGTTACGATTTGATATTAATAGTTGAAATTATGCGTTAGCGATCTCTGTTATTGAAATTTATCAGCAACTTGTGCATGTGGGAATAATTCTGATATTTTTTTTCCATTCATTTCGCTTATCAAACCGTGTGCAGACGGTTCTTCCCTCAATTAACTATATGAAACCCACATGCGCGTTCATTGAATGAGAACACATTCTAATACAAGAAACTCATATTTTTGTAAAAAAAATACTTTCGTATATTCAAAACGTTGAATTGATACTCGCTTATATTGAAGGCAAAAAGAACGTTTCAAGTTTAACTAATTTTTTCCTGAAATCTTCATGTTTCGGAAGACAAAATACCATTAATAATTTGTGATATTCAGCAAAAAATAATTCCAATGTTCAACCTACGCTAGGATACGTTACACAGGCATCATGCAATAAAAATATTTATTTTAGAAACAATAGTGATTAGTTAATCCAGGATTATTTTATAACTTTGTCAATGTCGGAAGATGTCTTCTTAATACTAGCGTAATCAACGTCTACTGGAAATCGAGGAAGGCCTTGCACGTCTTATCAAGACTTATGAAGCAGAATGAATAGGCGTAAAAATACTGTAGTAACTGGAGTAGAGGAAAGGTTAATTAAACTGCTTTATATAATTCTACAGGCTTTATCATCGGGTATTATGATATTATAATAATAGATTCTCAAAAGTTTGGCGAATATGCTTTGGAAACTGCAAGGATCTACACCAAATGGTGTTGTATGCCATCTTCTATTCATAAAATACTTATTCACGAAGAGAAAAATCCACTAAATAAACATTATTATAAACCACTTGCAGTGTTACTCATAGGACAACTATCAGAACATGCGCAGGAATATAAAACATGGATTATAAAGAAAATGATAAATGATGAAAAGAAAATGCAAGAAAATATCCCAGATCTGCGACAAACCAGGGTGTATTTCACACTCTACTTTACACATCAGATCCACACATAACGAGTATTACAAAACCATATGGAACTAGATGAAGAAACACTACATCTTTAAACCGCATCAATTAATTACTGATCCTGAAACTATCCAAGTTGACTGACTAATATAGATACATAATTTCATTGATTATGTACAATATTCATTTCATGATGTTTTAATTTATGAATTTATGATTGATATTTTATTACCCTAATTACAATACGTTTGTGAATATGTAATTCATTTTAGTTAAAGTTAAATTATGAGTCGAATTCTGCAGTAGGTAGGCAGTAATATAAGTAAAAATTGTCACGTAATTGAGAAAATGCCCCGGCAGCGTTCGAATTAATAGGAAGCGTGTTTAAAATTGTTAGTATCGCAAATAGAGTCTTGAGTAATAACGAGCTTTTTCTTTTTAAACTGAATTTACGATCGTGGCATACACTGGCGTTTACCGGTGAAAGTGTCAGAACTCGAAAACATACAGACACACGGCTAGTTGGACAGCTCACACACACTTTGTCTCAATCAAGATTACCGTCTATTAAATATCCTCTTTACCTCTTGCATTAAATATTCTGCAAATATGGGAAAAGGCAAATATTCCTACCAGACTAAAACACAGACTAAAAAAACATCCTACAAGCAAAAATACTTAAATATTTTACTGAGTGGCAAAATTTAAAGAAAAACAAAGAAAATAAAGCAAAACGTTCAGCTGTGTTAAAAAATAAGGAAGAAAAATTTTGAATGTCTTTTTGATATTGCTCACGCCAATGCACTAGAAATGATTACTATCGAGGAAGGCAGACTGTTTCTACTTGCCCAGAGGGAAAAAGGACGCCTGGGTCAGATAAGCGGTATAGACAGAGAGCTTGAAAAGAAAGAATCTATGAAGTTACAAGAGGACGCAAAGTTAGAAAGCAGAAAAGGGCGAGAATCAGAAAACATAAAACGTCTCACTGAAAAGTGTTTGGTAATGTGTCTTCGACCTCTTCAGACGATATGGAAGGCTTTAGTCGGCTGAGAGTCTCCATAGACAGGACCATCTACATCGACATCACAATGAAAACGAGGAAACGAATAATCGACAATCGTTTGGCTGTAAGTCTTGATGTTGCTAAACTAAGCGATCGAAAGGCGGCTGTTGTGTTGACATCTACTTACAGGAGCGTAAGTTGTGATGTTGCGAATTACAACATTAGTTCTTCTTCTATTAGGCGTCAACGAATCCAGCGACGACAAAAAAAAAATGAAGTCTTTAAAAAGCGAGTTTAAATCAAAAGTCCCACTTACTTTTCACTGGGATAGTAAAATGCTAGAAGATATAACGGAACATAGAGTTGTGGATCGTTTACCCATCTTAGTATCAGGTCCGCTTTTGGGTGTTACAAAACTATCAAACGGAACAGGGCAAGTAATGGCCTCAGCTATTTTTGAAACATTATTATCGTGGGGCTTGTGCGATAAAATTAAATCTATAAGTTTTGATACCACTGTATCAAACCCAGGTCGAATTAATGGAGCTTGTACCTTATTAGAGCAAAAGGTGGAGAAAAAAATATTATGGCTTCCATGCAGACATCAAATTTTCGAGATTGTGCTTGAAGCAGTTGTAGTTTTAGCAGTTACAGTTTCAAGTGAGTTCGAAATACAGATCTTTAAAAGATTTCTAAAACTTTGGCCTCAAATTAAACAAGAGGACTTCAAGGCAGTTGATTCTGATCCCGAGACATTAACATATGTTGAAAATGTAACCAGAACAATGATTTATTTTGCTACACATTAGTTAAAGCAGTTTCAACCACGGGACGATTACAAAGAGTTACTGAACCTCATTATTATATTTTTGGGAGGACACCTGATAAGGGTGTATCCTTTGGAGCACCTGCTGGAGTACACCGAACAAGATGGATGGCTAAAGCAATCTATGTTTTAAAGATGTATTCATTTAGAGAACAGCTAAAATTGACAAAGAGAATTAAAAGACATGTTTGTATTTGTATTACTCGGATCTACGCAAAGTATTGGTTTCAAGCTCCTTGCACATGGTCTGCTCCAAGGAATGATTTACAGCTTTTGAAGGACTTGGTGGCATACGAAGAGATAAATCATTCACTTACAGAAGCTGCCTCGAAAAAAATGATGGGACATCTTTGGTATCTGTCTGAAGAGCTTGTTAGTTTACCATTTTTCGATGAGGTTATTTCCTTGGAAACTAAACAGAGGATGGCCACTGCCATTAAAACACTAGGTTTGGAAGATTTTCCAAAGCGAGCCACCCTTGACTATGATCTCATTTTTGTTAAAAACTTGAAGATTTTGTAATAAATCATCCACGGACCTTTTTCAGTACAATCGCCGTTTCTTGTGATTTTATGAAGAAAGATGTCAAAACCTGGAAGGATGATGATGAGTACAACAAATGTAAGACTTGTACATTCTATGAAAGTTGTTAATGACATAGCAGAGATAGGAGTAGTGCTCATGGAAGAGTACATTCGTCTTCACACCAGCAGAGCTCTGCAGAGAAGCAGAGCAATATTTACTTTTGGCGGATAAAAATTATCGTCGAAAATTTCCTGACTCAAAAAAGTCCACTTTGACGTCATCTTGAATGATTTTATTATTCTTTTTAATTGTTTATTTTTAAATGTTTCATACTTAATCTTGTGTTCAATTACGTTTTTGTAAAAAAATGCTAAAATAAATATTAGGGGTTAAAGTATGAAATTGCCGATTTGTACTGAAAAATTAAAAATAGTTTTTTTCTAAAATGTAACATATTTATTTAATCAAAATATTTACCCTCATTATCTATACATTGTTGCCATCTAATCGGAAGTTCATTTATGCCTTTGCGATAGAACTCTGGGGATGTAGATTCGACAAACTGTGTGAAAGCATTTTGTACTGCCTCTTGGGAAGAAAATTTTTTACCACGTAGAAAATTGTCCAAATCACGAAAAAAATGGTAGTCCGTTGGAGCAAGGTCTGGCGAGTACGGAGGATGACGTATGGTTTCTAACTGCAGCTCCTGTAGAGTTACAACGGTTTCTCGTGCAGTGTGAGGTATTGCGTTATCATGGAGCAATAACGGTGAAGATCGATTCACGAGTCGGGGCTGTTTCACTGCTAGTTTCGCTATCATTGTTCGAAGTTCGGCACAGTAAACATCTGTTGTTATTACTTGACCAGACCTGAGTAAGCTATAGTGAATAACACCATGAATAGACCACCAAACAGTTACCATTACCTTTTTATTGGTAAGCTTTGCCTTAGGGCACTGTTGCGGCGTTTGACCTGGGGTCAGCCATTGCATTTTTCACTTTCGGTTATCGTAAAGAATCCATTTTTCGTCACATGTCACAATTCGATCCAATATTCCTTCATTTCTGTACCGATTCAACAAGGCAACGCAAGTTTCAACACGCGTTTCTTTCTGCAGATCAGTCAAATCATGAGGCGCCCATTTTTCATATTTTTTTATCTTATTGATTTGATGCAAATGAGTCAATATTGTAGGTAAGGTAACGTTAAACCATGCCGCTAATTCCTGGGTAGTTTGACTCGGATCGGCTTCCACCGTCTCCTTCAATTCAGCGTTATTCACCTGTGTGGGCGGTCTTCCACGTGGTTCGTTCTTCAAGTCGAAGTTTCCATTACGAAAGCGTTTAAACCAAAAACGCACGGTTCGTTCATTAGCAGTCTCCTCTCCAAACGCAGCATTGATATTGCGAGCCGTTTCTGCCGCGTTAGTTACGCGTCGGAACTCGTATTCAAAGATTACTCGGATTTTCGAAGTATCCATCTTTCCCGTCTAAGCTGAATTAAAAAAACAATTGAAAGTCGAAAATCGAATGTTGCACATTTTTTAAAACAAGAACCTCATAGATATCATGTGAAAAAAGTTTCACTCGAAAATCTAACACCATGAAGGTTTTATGTCAATTCAAAGTATCTATTACTATAAAACGGCAATTTCATACTTTAACCCCTATTATTTCATTTGTGTCGATTTCCTAAAACCTTGCGGCATATATTGTTTAGTTATTGATTCTTTGTATAGCTTTTATATCAAAACCGTGTTTTAAACTACTTTAAAACCTAACCATATTTCGTTTATTGAAGTTGTGTTGTTGTTTGATAGAATATAAAAGTAATGAAAATTTATTTATGATATCCGGTAACATCAGTTGCCATTGTAAAAACTTTCTTCTTTTGTGTCCATTTTACAACCAATTTTACAAACCTCTGCAACCAATATAGTTTAGTTATTGATTCTTTTCAAATCAGTCTAAAAATCAATATCCGCTGAATCACGAAAACTAGTTAGAACCGATGATAAGTACCTAACTATAATTACTTTGATGACTATGATAGATTTGTCCTTCCCTTTATAGATAAAAAAGTATACTGCCATCCCATCTAACTCATATAATTAATTAAACAGAGAAATATGTTGAAATCTAAAACAAAATTGGATCAGTAGTTAGGACGTAGTTCGGGTTTAGTCCATATTCGACTGGGGGTTGAAATGAACAATGTTTACAGGTTGTAAATGGACGGTTAAGTAGTTAAATTCTTGGGGGTCGAAATCAACTAAGAGTCCGGTTATTATATTTTAGGAAGAGCTCTGACAGCTGACATAAATCTTTGACATGTAGTAAAAATCATTTTACAACTCGATAGTGCTTTTAGTTTTTTTTATCATGATCAGATTATACAAAATTATTTTTTTAATAAATAATAATTTTTTAATATATAAAAATTTAATCTAGTACCGAAGCCGTTCCTAAATATCACTTATCTGTCCCGAATTTCTGTCCCACATATTGTTGAAAAAATGAGTTTATGGCTTAAGAAAGAAACTGTATTTACATAAAATAAATTAAATACAGAACTGTCAGCGTTCCTATGAACGCTCCTATGATTCCTTCCTATGATCCTGGACCATACTTGTAAATATTTTGCTTATAATAATTTGTTTTACATATTTGTAAGTTTCAATCGTCCCTTAATTTTGTTATTTTTATTGAACATCCCCCAATCGCAAAAAAGTCTGCAACATCCTGGAGGGTTTTACTGCTTATCTGGAAACCTTTAAGTGTAACCCCTGCCGGTGCTTTGACGCTTAACAAAAATTGCTTTTAGATATTTTGCCTATAATATATTTGTATCTATTTGTAAGTTTCTATCATACCCACATTTTCATTTAATGAAGGGACATTAGGGAGAAACCTACCACCTCCTTCACCGTTCCTTGACATCTGTACCTGTAATGTAATCATCACTATGTTTAAGCCTGCCAATGTTTAAACTCACGGGTGGAATCGGTGGTTTGTCGAACAGGGCACCATGCCGTTGACGAATTTATATAAATTTAAATAAATGATATTGAATAAGTTGATAATGAGCTGCAGGGGAGTATTCGTATGAACACTCGATTGGTCCATGTTTTAATGATATAACCATAACCAGCTCTTTCAGTATCCACTGCTGGACGTAGGCAGGCCTACGTCATACACATTATCTTGTGCATGACGGAAGTACCTATAGACTTACAACGCCACGCTAGTCAAGCGGATTGGTGAGTCCACTCTGGCGCAGTTCCTCTGGGCTTGCGGTACCTTAATTATTGTATAATTCCATGACAAAGAGTTACTGAGTGCAGTGCAGTCTACAAGACACTTTATGCCGCGAACCGGAAAGTTCTGGGATGGGCTGCCAGCTCTGAGATTTTTTCAGAGCCACATTAGTTACCACATGGGGCTCTTCAAAAGGACTGAATAGGATTCCGCAGGGTCAACAGCGCACCCGCTTCCACCCTGATGTTATAGGGGTCCATTGACGTCGATGACCGCTTACCATTTCGTGGGCCACCCGCCCGTCTGCTATACCTCCTATACAAAATAATACTGATATAATTATGCAATATATGAGTATGAGTGTAACCCCCCGCTGAAGCTGTGAGTTTGACGTTGGTCTTTGGTCTCAGGTCGCGGTCGGCGTCCCCGCGACGGTTGCGCCGGTCGCCGTGGTCGCCGCGTCGCCGCCGTTCGCGCGAACGGACGCCGCTTTCGCTCACCAGGTAACCTACTTTATTTATTTGATACTTTTGATACTTTAAGCTATGTCCTGTATACCCTAGAATGATAATCTACGTAAAGACGTGTACTCTTTCAAATATTTGCTGTCTTGCTGTAACTGATGCGCGGAGCGTGTTTTGCCTCTCAGACATCTTTATCGTCGTTCAGAACTTTCACGGGGTGGTAGTATCGTTGAGGTAAGACTCACCAAAACTAGGATATTACTATGGCTTACGTAAAAATGGCGTATGATTATCTTTTACGTAAAAATGGCGTATGATTATCTTTTACGTAAAAATGGCGTATGATTATCTTTTACGTAACTTTTCGCAACTGCTTGTTATTGATAATGTTGTGTGGTTTTGGTTGTATTTTATGTGGTCGTTATAGACCACCCACCCCAATAGACGTGCAATAGGCAAAATTTCTAAACAAATCAGTCTGATATTCATCCGAAAAGCGGGCGGCAGAGGCGACGTCATCGAAACTTTAAATTAGTGAAGTGACCGTGTCGATCTTTTTATCAATAATTAAGTCTTGTTATCACAACCAACCTTCTATACGTAGAGAACACTTATGTTAACAATAACCTTTTGTCGGAATTTGTCCATAGCTTCACTACATTTGTTGCGCACGTGTTCATCATTGACTTATCTCTCAATGTTCTCAATGATACCGCCCATTGACAGCAAGTAAACAATACCATCAATAGCAACCACCAACACAGGCTTCTTTCGTTTTATTGCCCTCACACATTTTTAAATTCACATCGTTATTGCTCAGTTGTACTGTATGGATACTACGAGTACAAACAGTTGATCTTCCTGCTAATATAACCAGTTTGTCGCAAAAGGGAAAAAAAATACATTGTTTTTCGGAATTAACGAAAAACTTCAGAATCTTCAGATGAAGAAAGTTCAGATTCATGTTAATGTTTTTTTAAATTTCCTACTTAAATAATAAATTAATAATATACTTATTGTTTATTTCCTTTTTCACATTTCATTTTTAACCATAACAGAATATATTACAGATTTAAAGTAATTCGATTTACTATTAATAATATTATACATATACAGGGTGTTAGTGACATGCTATCAAAAATTAAAATCAGGAGTTCAATTCATTCATCTCGTGAATTTTTAGATATGATTATGTTATTATGATGATTATGTAAGGTGAGCCCTCCACCTTTACAGGAGCGTTTTCCTACTGCTCTCCACCCAGCAGACAGTCGTGTGATAACCAGTGCATACCAACGTATCTTTTGGACTATTTTCTTTGGGATTATGTGAAAGACAGAGTGTTTGTGAGTGAGTGCCATTCTGTACCTGTACGTACGTACCTATGTTGATAGTGGAGCCGCGTTGTCTGCACATCGTTCGCAATACATTGCGCGCTCTAAAATGACATCATCGGTAACCCATCATTGTCGACATCAGGGGTACGTGTGATTTAATAATAGATATTATTTGTAAGCTTTTCACAAAGTTATCGATAGCATGTCCGTTACACTCTGTATATAACATAAAAAATATAATATACTTATATAAAATTACTAAATTCCGTTTTCAACCTAAAATATAGCTTGGATCTTAAAATATAGTCATTACGTCGTATCGTGTATGGACGAGCGCATCAAATCATAACTCAACCTCGTCATTTGCCTTAGCTGTCGTGGTATACGAGGGACACTCTGAAAGTTTCCGGAATGAATAAGAAAAAATTACAATGAATGGCCAAAAATCAATTTAGTGTTTCTCAAAATATTCTCCGTGAGCGTCAATACACTTTTTCATACGAATAATCCAATTTCCCGTCACTTTTGGAGACGAGAAGAAGTCACGAGGTGCCAAGTCGGGACTGTATGGAGGATGGCTCATGAGTTCTACGTTTTTCGCGTTCAAAAAGTCGTTTGTCTGTTTGGCGGTTTGAGAGCTGGCATTGTCATGGTGCAAGATTATGCGGCGGTTACAGTTGTTTTTACGGAGTTCGTCAATAACTTCCGGCAAGCAAATGGTCGTGTACCAATCAGCATTCACAGTACGACGATTCTCCAAAGCAACAGTAGCCACGTGTCCAGTTTTTCTATAAAAAAAAGGAAGCCATCATCTGCTTCGCAGCACTTTGCACACGAGCCACTTTGGTGGGGTTCGGCTCATCTTGAACGACCCAAATGGTCGATTGCTGCTTTGTTTCGAGGTCGTAGCTGTAAATCTATGTTTCGTCACCTGTTACTATGTTCCACACGAAATTTGACGTACCTTTGTTGAATCTGGTAAGCATGGCATTGCACAAAATAACGCGTTCCGTTTTTTGAGCCTCGGTCAAATTGTGTGGGATCCACCGCGAGCACAGCTTCGCACAGCCAAATGTTTGTGTAAGATTGATTTTATCTGACTCATGCCTCTGCTTAAAGATGTCCGCACCTCATGGTAGGTCACATGCCCGTCTGTTTCGATAATATGGCGCACAGCACCGATGTTTTTGTTGTTGACAGCGGTGGACGGTCGCCCTTCACGAAATTCGTCACTGAGATTGACACGATCGCGCTTGAATTCTGCAAATGACCTATAAATTGTCGTCTTGCTTGGTGCTTCATCGCCAAAATCAATTTGAAGCTGAGGGAGACTCTTCTGAGCTGTTAAATTACACTTAAAATCGTAGAAAATTATACAGCGAACATTTTCACGAGTTAAATCCATCGTAATGCAGACACTCAATTTTAAAAATGACATTACAATAAAAAACAAATGACAGTTAGATGAAACAAACTTTATTCTACAGCCAAAGAGTTCCATTTTCAAATATTGTAATTACCTTTTAAATATTGTTTATGTAAGTGGCCAGTTCCAGAAATTTTCAGTGTGACCTATGTATAAACCGTTATCTTCTATACTAAAACTTTCTGGGAGAAATAATGAAACAACTCCAGTCGTCCATGTCCATGGGCGACAGTAACCACTTCCCACCAGAGGGACTCTATGCTCCTTTGCTGCCTTCTTTCTATTAAAAAGAAGGACATTATAAATCTATATTTATAATGTCCTTCTTCTAATCACACTTCATCACTACTCTCTGCAACTCTTCTCTATAAAAGAGTTGCAGAGAGTAGTGATAAGGTGTGATGTAGATAGTAGTGAAGAGTTGAGAGAGAACAAAGGCTTAACGTTTGTCTATAGTTATAGCGGGCGAGCTTCCTCTAACTAAAGCATTTTCGAGCGCACGTAACACTTCAAAAGTGCGATTCTCAACTGAGTCGATTGCGGGTCAAAGGTAGGACCATATTAATGACAGCGGTGTGTGTTGTCTACAGATCGCCGTCTCCCCGGCGCCGCATACGCTCGCCCACCCGCTACCGCTCACCACTCCGCTCGCCGCTGCGGTCGCCGCTCCGCTCACCAGCCCGCTCACCGGCACGTTCGCCGCCGCGTTCGCCGCCGCGGTCGCCGCTGCCGTCCCGCTCACCGCTGCCTCCCCGCTCGCCGCTCCCGCCCCGCTCGCCGCGACGTGACCTCATGCGCTCACCTCCACGGAACATCTCGCCGCATCGGTAACTTCATTTAACTATTGTATTTACCAAACAGTGACGTACTAAGATGTTGGCGTGGCCCGGAACCAAAAACTGAAGGGGCCCAAACTACGTGATTTTATGGATCAATTCTATAGTTCAAAATTAAAAACCTTTTCATTTTGTTTATAAAAGGCGGGGCTCTCTCGAGTCTCGGTCCCGTAGCCCACCCTAGCCCCTAGGTTAGTCCGCTACTGTTATCAAACACTACAATGGAGACACTAATTGACCAGACCCATTGCTTGTTTATTCATAATTTTAAGGGCGATGTATGCGCCTGGGCAGATATAGAGGAATAGTGCCGGATGATGCCTACTTCTCGCGCCGATCGTTCATGTGTTACAGCTGTTCCCGCTGTGGCACGCTTGGTATTCATAAAACTTCACGAACTTACTTTTTCTGTCCATATTTATGGCCTGGGCTGTATACATCACCAGACTGTTCGGGAACCAAAAACTCCCAGATACAACACAAGAATTCAACAGTTTACTTGTCAGTTAAATCAAATACGTGTTCTACTAAAAAATGTGCTCTTTTGTACGATTGTACGTGTATGCAACGATTACCACACATTAGACATTTGAAAATATTCATTGTTTTCTTTATGGATGAAGGCTACAGACAAGCATACAGTCCCCCTGATGGTAAGTGGATACTGTCACCCATAGACATCCGCGATACATGCCAACATTAATCCAAAATGACAAGCGTAGCCACGCCCCCAGAACCTTAGAGCGCTTGCCTACCTTTGGAAATGGAAATATGGATTTGGAGAGAGGGTTCGGAAAATGGGGAGGGATAGGATGGGAATGGGCTCTGGCACATTTCACTTACTACCGAAACACGTACGTACATTAGGGAAATAAGATAAAAGTGGGAAATGCACTACACTTCAAGGTCGTCATCTGTGAGAGAGGGGTAACGTGGCCAGTCGAGCGTGCCCAGCGGCTGTTGGATTGCAGAGTGCACTTCCCCCCTCAAAAAATTCTGTAGAAATGTAGTATTTCTCCAGTTAAGGACCAATAACTAGGGTCAATTTTGGACTCTTACTCTTAATAGGGTTAACAGATGGTTAAATTTACTATTTAACCATCTGTTACTAACATTGAATACTGATAAAATCAAATATATACTTTTACGATGCGAACTATTCGAATTTCTCCTTCTGATAGATACCCTCTTCATTTACTATTTAACCATCTGTTACTAACATTGAATACTGATAAAATCAAATATATACTTTTACGATGCGAACTATTCGAATTTCTCCTTCTGATAGATACCCTCTTCATTACTGCACACAATTATAGAATCGAATGAACAAAACCCTTACTCGTATCCGCGTCTTGCTAGGACTGCTACTGTTAAACCATTTAGGATTGTTATGATTTTATACATTTTTATCAACACATTGAAGTTTTGACGTGTAGGACAAGTTAATGCATGTATTTAAAAAAAACTCATATTGCAGGCCCTAATTATATTCGTAAGTCTATATTGTGCCCCAGTTTCGGGAACAGTTCTGACATATCAAGTGTTTACACTTACAGTATCCTGGCAGCTTTCTCCGCCAAGGATGACTCGCCCATCCTGCAACACTGAGTGGGGGTCATACATAGTGGAACTACCCAGAATTAAACTTTATTTTGTAATTACTATGGGTCAATGTAACTTGAAATAAATATTCATTTATTATTAATAAATATTTATTATTTATAAGTATCTCCTTGGTATGAATTGGTAACTTACTTATACTTGTATTTTATCTATGTACATATACTATACTATAATTTATAAACCCGTACAAACATTTGTCATTAAACAAATTAATACCCGACCGCGAATAGATCCCGATTACCTTTGCACAGCAAGTAGGATCACTACCAACTGGTTAATATAATAAATAAATAATCAAAGATAATTTGTGGTAATGTTTAAAGAAATTGAGAATATAGTTCATGTAATATTTTGGACAATAAATAAATACTATCGCTATCGCATCTTCCCAGCCACGTTGCTAAAGTAGGAGTGTTATTTCTTCACCATGTCTTGTACAGATATTAAACCATTTATCAGTGCATTTAGTTACTGATATTACATACCTACCCACCTGGCAACCTTCTCATAAAACACATGTTTCGACAAACTATAAAAGTAGTGCGTGTATAATTTGGTAATTCCTCGTTGTATTTTACGAGTGTTATTTATTTATTTACAATATAAACTGGTTATTTTAACTGAGAAATATAGCTTGAAATGTATGAATGTAAAATGTAAATGAAAATGTGGTTTGAATGTTTTGATTCCATGATTAAGGCTTTTCTTATGTTTATAGATGTTTAATTTGTAAATTATTGTTCATATATACTATCAGCCTATAAATGAGAGTCCGCCTATGTATATCGAAGGGTTTGATCGGTACCAACCAATAAATAATACATTGATGGATATTTCGTTGTGACAAAACTGTGTACATGAGTATGTACATGTTTATTTTTGATATAATTGAAATGTTATTGTCACAATAAACGAATATTTAGTAATAATTACGTTTTTAAAGCCTTTGCTATATTTATTTACTTAAAATCAATTAAACAAACACTTTTACAGCGAAATATGAAATCATTAATATCATTTGAGATTATAAAGTTTTGTTTTTCAATTATATCTATATTTCTTATACATTTTTACATCGACAACACCGTGAAGTCAAAAATATTCCTGTTATTGTAAAAAGGGAAACTATCTGTAGGTAGATACGCTCTTGGTGGTTTTTGCCGCCAAATTACAGACTGAATTGACAGTGGATAAATTTGACCGCCTTGAAATTGCCTCTTTTAGGGCTGTAATGCTACATCTCTGTATTTTGGTTGATCGATGATCGAAGGTAAATATAATCAATTAGAACATCAACAAGCACTCGGTAAGTCTATAAACGTCAGTTAACACCACAGAACTGGGATATCCTCATTCCCCAATTAATTTAATTTATTTATTCATTTAAAAAAAAAAGAAGGTAGATTATAAAAGAAAGTAGGTTTTAAAAGAAGGTAGGTTTATAACATCACAGTTTATAAAACTAATGCCTCCATTCCTTACATTGATCTCTCTAAGAATTGCACAGCATACTTGGTTAAACCCGCTCATTCGAATAAAATATAGCGATATATATTATATATTAATATATAAACATTAATATAGCGAATAGCACGTTACGCCGGTGCATTACGTTGAAGGTTAGTGCGTGATGGAATTTCCTCCAGCAAGCAATGAGCACACGCGCTAAAGTACTGAACAAAGAGCGACACACCACTCAACAACGACTTTATTCACCGGGGCCCTCTCGCCACTGAATTTGAATTCTAATCATCCCAAATTAAAACCTCAACGACGCCTGTTATGTTTATAATTCCTCCTTGTACCAACATATTGCTATTACATTTTATAAGGCGCGCATCACTACAATGATTCCCAAGAGAACTTATAATAGATCGGGATCCGTATCCTATGAGTTGAACCAGGACATAAACTATCTCTGTAGTTAGTTTCAACAAAATCCGTTCAGTATTTTTTCTGTGACGGTCTATATTGTACATGCGTACTTAATGATAATTCCCTGAGGAACTTTTATAATGGATCGGGATTATCTGTACCTTAAATGTTAACCCAAGTGATAAGCTATAACTATGCCAAGTTTCATTAAATTCTGTAGTGGTTTTTGCATGAAGGGTGTTCAGACAGACAGACAAAAAATCCAAAAATTGTTGTTTTAGGCTCTATATCATTCGTATTTTATTATGACATCACTTTTAAAAAAAAAATATTTCATGTAACAGACACGGCTCCGTTACGATTTTATTATATGCATAGATAGAGGATTATATCATAAATTAAGTTATAATATCGTATTATTTACTACTCTGTCAAATAAGTTTCGGGATTTTTTAACTAAAAAAAATATTGCTTCAGTCGTCTAAATTTATTTTTCATCCCCATATCTCGGAAAGAGTATTTTTGCCCTTCGATATCTGAGTGCAAAAGCCGTTTTTATCCGCTAGAGGATAAAGTAAATTGAATTTAGAACATCGTGTGCACTAAGTTTGTGAATTCAAAACATCATTAAACCTATTTACGTATATTATAACTTCTACCTCCATGGTGCCGAATTTATCATACAACCTTTTTTAATTTGTTAAAAACTCAGACTCGGAATCTTCTTGGTGTACTTTTTTTTTAATTTGCTTTGCGCGCGCCATTATCTTTCCGAGATAGGAGGATGAAAAGTTACGTGTTGCACTCGAGTGCAAAGATTTTTCACCTCGTGCTCTTTTGATTCCCTCGCTAACGCTCAGGATTCTAATTTTTGAATCCTTCGCTTGCTCGGTCATCAAAATTGAGCACGCGGTTAAAAAGCAACTTTGCACTCTTGTATAACAAATAACTATTGTCGCCCTCGAAATAGGCTTCATTTGACGTAATAAACTTTCGTTAGTAATCTATTCGTCGAAACACTTGTTATAGGCACTTTCCGGTGTGGCCTTTAGCTCTTTTAGCGAATTTTGTTTTATTACGTCAACGAACTCAAAACGCCTGCCACGAAGTGGTAATTTGAGTCTGGCGAATAAAAAAAAGTCACACGGGGTCATATCTGGCGAATATATAATGGACAGTACCATGATAATCAAAGATTTCTGATAATCAAACAGTCAACATGACTGATTTTTGAGTGGCTTTGACTTAGTTTTTTCGGTTTCGGTTCGCTATCAAAGCGCCATTCCGAAGCTTGTTGACTGGATTGCATGTCAAACTCATAAACCCACGTTTCGTCAGCGTTTCATGAATGTGGGATCCGCATTGGCTCGTTCAAATATGTCTGTAACAACCTGTTGGCGGGTATCTTTTTAAAGGGATATCAGTTACTTCGGTACAAGCCGTGCTGCGACGCGTTTCATACTTAAAACAAAAACCAACATCAACCAAAATGGTGCGAACGGATTCATGACACATGTCAACTTCCTGAGCTATCTCTCTTAAGCTATCGCGACGATTTACCATCACCACGTCCTTCACCTTGTTGATATTTTTTTCAGTCGAAGACATTGAGGGTCGACCAGAACGAGGCAAGTCTTCACCCACTTCTTGGCCTTCTCTGAATGCTTTGTACCACTCATATACTCTTGTTTTTGATAAAGTCCACTCACCGTAGGCCTTCTCTAACATGTTCAATGATTCCGCACAAGAAATATTGTTGGCAACATAAAATTGAGGCAAATTCTTTGTTCGATATTTTTATCCATTGTAATATTCGCAAAGTATACTGGAGGTCGTCTAGCAAATATAAAAATATTCAAACAACTATTGGACAGATTGCGCCAAAACTACATGAAAGTTTGCTACAGTGTGCCAACCCAACAGCAATATATTTTTACGCAGGCATTTTGCGCCGGCATTCTTTTTTCAAAATTCCCGATACTTGTTTGACAGTAAGTATAAGCAGATATTTGTATGTTGTATTTGTGTAAACAGTGTAGCGTCACTAACACTGTAATGTCCAATATATCCACGCGAGAGTAATAAAAATAGCCATAGCTTCCCACTTCAAATATTCTTGAGCTCATTTTTAATATGGGTTTGTTTGTGACTATATCGAAGAAAAGGGACCTTATTTTCGATTCTATTTTCCTTGATATTCAGACATCAGTAAAATCTTACAAAAAATAAGTCGCATTTTTTATTGCTTTTCTTGAAAATTGTAGAACATGTTTCTATTTAAACAGAATCTTGGAACACGAAATTTTAAGTTGGAAAATCAAAAGCAAGTCAGTAGTTAAGTGTAATTAGTGTACCGATAATTAGGATCCATTGCTCCCTTCACGTCGAATTTTCGTATCCAGCCAAGAAACATGATCAAAATATTTATTTCTTATTTATTTCCTCTCTACCCAATGGTTGTCTGGCAGAGATCTCTTTTAGCGATAAGACCGGCTTTTGTGCATTTTGTGTCCACAATGTTTATTATTATTTTGTTTTTGGTGTGCAATAGTTTTACCTATTATTTATTAATTTCCAGTACAATTGACTACAGTTATTGACGGTGTGAAAATAAAGTGTACATGTAGTGTGTATTTGTTGACAGGTATCCGGGAGTGTACGATGAACTGTTGTCGCCGCCGCGCCGTAGCGTAGAGCCGCCCTACGGACCCAGGTACGATTGTAAAACTCTAACTAGTGTCGTCTCGCGCCCCTTACATCGTATACGCGTTACCTAATTGCCGAGCGGATCGAACCTGCGTGCTTACGGTTAATGTGCACTTGTACTATACATACGGACACCCTGCGTTATTTCTACTGTTACAGTTTTATTTGTATATTGTTAACTTTCATGTTTATTTGTTTTGTTTAAATGAAGTAGACGTGTTTTTAAACTACGGTAAGTATGAATTGCAACGTGTTCACCTTCGAGCAACATGCGACGAAAGATTTCGGCGGAGACTTCTGAAACATTAGTATTTAATTTTTAAATCATATTAAAACTGTGATATTTATTTTAGTCTCTAAGAATTTTGTTGAATTTAAATATTGAGTTATTTTATAGTTCCTAATCTACCTACAGCTGTAATCTTATTTTGAAGACTGTACTTATTTATTAATTGTTCAATATTTATGTCAAACTAAATCCTACGTCTAGGTCTTCTGCTAAGGTATAATTCATAATATACGAAATGTGATGCAAATACTGAGGCTTGAGTGTTCCAATATACATCATGTGTTTTGTTTTTTTATCTTCTGTGGCGGTTTTAAAACCCCTTCTACCATGTCTCTACCCGGGTAGAGGGAGAGGTTCCCTCTACTCGAGGTAGAGAGCAAATAAGAGCATAAGTGTAACGTAAGATGCAAATATCTTGCATATCTTAATATTTGCATGTTACATTACACTTCTGCTCTCATAATATCGTGATTTAAATCATTTTAAAATCCCAACATATTATAGTGTTACGTGTCTTTCGATATCAAATACAATTGCTATACTGAAAGCTAGTTTAACTCATTCAAACTTTTAAGAGTAATAGAGTGATTTTAAAACATGGAGTAAAAGATAGATAGCAGAAGATAGTCGTACGTAATGTTTAGAGAAAAACTTTAGCAGAAGACTCCTCCATAATGAATAAAGTCTTCATTTCTGATATATATATTGTTTATTTTTTATTTAGAGATTACACTAAATTGTATTCACAGAAAGTTTTGTTGTGTTTTGTTAGGTACAAAATTGTACCTATTTGTTGTACCTACGTTATGTATTGAAGTTAAAAAGTGTGTATCTACTTAAGTCAATAAGATAGTTACAGAGAAATTGTCAACCTAACACATCGCTATTAGAGGTTTTGAATGATTTGTTTATAGTATTTTTGAACCAACTGTGCTATCACCGGAATTGTTTCATAGGAAACATATTTCGCCGTACGGAGTCTTTGGTAGTGAAATTCAAAAGTATCCGTCAAAAATATCATTATGTATATGCGGCAGAATAATTGCATTACCAATCTTCAAGCCGCTGAACAGAGGATTTTCTATATGGATGTCTTCTGTTCCGCCGTAAAATATCAATATTCATAAGTACCAGTACAATCTCACCTTTTGATAACAGTTAGCTGTGTACCGATAGACTAGGATGTGCTGACGTTTCCTGTCTATACAGATAGTCCTGCACATGTCATTTGTAATCACCACTAATATCCCCGTACATTCGTTAAGTGAAGAAACAGCCCAATGAGATTGTTATTGTTGCGACTGATGCCGGTGTGACGCTATGTATTTAAATAAAAGGGTCACCCAAAGTTATGGTGGTTCCATTTTATGGTCAACTAGTCGGACTACGACGGAACTTAAGACATTCCTAAACACAATCCGCCGTACGGCGGATGTTAATAATACATTCACAGCCTTTTAAATGTATTAAATTTTTAATGCCTTTTAAATGTATTTATTTAATAATAATTAACATTTTTAAATGTATTATTAGAGGTCATAACGGCCACATTCTTCCAATGTATAGTAATGTTAAATATATTTCATAATAACATTTTACCTAAACTTATATTATAAAGAACAATGCACAGAAATGCCTAGCCACATGTATATGAATTTAAGTTACATTAAAAAATAATTTAAATCCATAATTTGTAGAATAACATTTACATTTGAAGAACTTTGCAATAACTATATTACTGAAAATAGTAGTTTTATTTTATTGTTCTTTCCGGTGTCAGCCACGTTATCTTTTGCTTGTTTTTCACCCTCGCACTACGTTTGACGCAGATGCCGGAACTATCTGTAGGAATTATCGTTCACATTTAAAAGACAATACAGAATTAAGTTAAACCAATATTGAAAAATAAATAAATTACTGTTACTTAGCATAATTCTAAAACGATAATTTAATTATACATTTCTTTTTTGTTACTGACAATCTCTGATTGTCAATATAAATACAATCTAAATTATGCTCTGACAATCTAATTTATGCTGCGTTTCTTTTATGTTACAAGATAAGAAAAGGATGGTATTTAGATTGTCAAAGAGCGAATATGATATATTTTTGAATACAGCCTAAGTAGGTTTTCATAACTATTCTATCTGTGGACAAATGACATGGCGTCCTTTTTGCAGTATTTTAATTATTTTTGTGTTCCTTGTATATTGAAATTGAACCAATTTTGTGCTAAAATTATTAAAATTGGATCAATGTCTTTGAGCCATTGGTCCAATTTAAAAATAGAACAGGCGTTGTACTTTATACTTGATTTTCAGGGTAATTAGAAGCAGTGAGGGGCGGGTGATAAGTAATCTACCTTAGTATGAAAGAAAAGACCTACCTGGGATATATTTTTTTATTTTTCAATATAGTCTCCTGCGACTGTAATACACTTGCTACATTTGTCAATAAGTGACATCATACCATTAAAAAAAAATCTTTGTTTGTTCCTCAAAATGATCATTTACAGCGGCCTTCATCTCCTCAGTCGAAAATCTACGTCCCCTTATTTTGTACTTTAAATTTCTAAACAGAAAATAGTTGCAGGGGTCCAAGTTTGGACTATAAGGCGGATGTAAGATTTCTGTGAAGCCGTTTTTATTTAATGCCGACCTTGCAGTTAGAGCGGTGTGGACTCGTAAATCGTGAAAAAACAAGACTCCTATATGGAGTTTGCTTCATTTTTTCATTTATCACTACTCGCAGTTGGCCTAGCAAATCGGCATAATATCAATAATGGGTAATCTATCAATAGAATCCCCTTCTCATTTGAATTTGAATTTTCCGTACCTTGAATTTTCGTGGTGGCCTTTCTCCCTTAAATTTCCATTGTTGTTGTTTGTTTGCTTGCTTGTTTGCTTTCGGGGTCCCATTGGCTAATCCAGGTTTTATCACAGGTTTTATTATTCTTGAGATAATCTCTTACTATCTATTATATCTTTAATAAAGTTCGAAAATGTCTCACTACTTTCGACGCGTCGCTGTTGGTCAAACGGCGTCAGCATTCTGGACACCCAATGAGCGCTCACCTTGACATCCCTAAATGTTCCTGAATAATTACATGAACTCGCTCCTTGCTAATACCAATATCTCTTACGATCTCACACTGCTTGATTCTCCTATCTGCGAGTATTAATTCTTTCACTTTACCCAGTTTCTTCCGTGACTGCCGAAACGGGTCGTCCACTACGGGGATCACCTACCAAGCTCTCATGACCATGTTTAAACTGTTTGGACCAAAACTTTAGGACGAAATCAGAAGAGCATGAATCACCGAACACATTCAATGTGCGTTGTCTGATCTGCCATGGCGTATTGCCGTCTTTGGTTAGGAATTTAATAACTACTCGTTGCTCAATCTTAATCCTCCGATTCTTAATCCTCAAACTATTATCCTCCGATAGTACTTGAATACAAATAATCGCAATGCAAAGCTAAACACAAAAAACAAATGAATGCTGGTATTTTTGAAAAAAGACTGAACAAATAATAAGTGGCCAGAATCATTTTCGCAATATAAATAATTAATGTAGATTACATATCAGTCGCCCCTCTTACACTTACATATTTTTTTCTAAAATACCTTAAGTTTTTGGAAACTACTTTAGCTATTTATTATTAATCCATCAAAGATCACAACACAACAGAATTCATATACATGAAAAGTGATAGCTGGATATCGGCCTATACAAATTTGGGCATTGTCCTTTATAGCGTCCGATTTATTATTGGAATTGTGCTAGTTACATGCGTTATATCAAGAATAGCGCAAATAACTGATATAACACATACCTAGCACATATTGCAAAAAGGCGCTATCTTTATTTTTAGAATTATTTATGAGTTGTCCTAATTTGTCACTAGGTAAACTCAAATGATTCTAGATCATAAATCCCTGTTTTGACAGATATAGCGCTATCAAGGACCTATTATATGTAATAACCTCGCAAATATTTGTGATCAAAAGCTTATATTATGCTTAGTACGATAATGAATTAGTAGATGGCGCGGAAATCAATCGTTTTTTTACATGGAGATTGAACAGCCATGATAATGATAAATGATACGTTATTCTGTAACAATTTAGGAAACTAGACAACATCAGAAATAACAACTTCAGAATTTACTATAAAGTTATATTTTTTATAAGATAAATGTTATAATGACTTCTTCTATTTTTATTAAAATTTTATAAAATACCATATAACATTTTGTATAGATATGTATAGTCGACGACACATCTACATGTTATTTTTACAAAATTATTATCATAATTTTATATAGATATGTACGCTTATAAACGTGTAATAATAGCAAATTTTCTTACATTAAAAATACAAAAGTGTTATGCTCGATGTGCCGTTATTTTACGTTCAAAGAAAATTCAGTGTTACATAATTTTGTTATATTTTATTTTACTCAAGTGGGTTGACAGGAATATTTTTTTAATGGCCAACGGTCCCCCATTTCTATTTCCAGGTGGGCCGAAACCGACCATACATTTAGTTTTTGAGCGCTATAATTTCATGCATGTAGAGCAACACTTCCTTATCGCAGCATCCTGGCACAAAGTGTCATGCAACTGATTAAATTCAGACGCTAGAGACCATTTTATAGACGTTCAAAATTATTTTAACTATTTGTTGGTTTAGGTATTCAAGTAAACAGCACTGTTTTTTGGTAAAGTGGAACAATTCGTTGTTCTCGCATAGATTAGGAGAACTATAGGAGATTAGTAGGATTTTTAAAAGTCTATAGTGGGGCATCTAACATGATTTTTGATTAATGTACTTAGCATAACTTATGAAATAAGCATGATAACTAGCATGATGAAATTACTTAGCCCACGACATTGTCTTATTGGATTACTTGATATGTTATATAATACAGAATATTTTAGTACCGCTCGTTTAGTGGCGATTATGGCCTCGTATAACGTGATTATTCGTGCAGGCAGAATATTACAGGTGACGAAGATGACAATATACGACAATACCAATGACAATATGGATAATGACAATGTGAGTGTTATCTTATCTCCATTTTAATTACGTAGTTATCTAAATTATTACTACCTACGTAATTTGTAAATTTGCTTCAACTTTTACCGCAAGATTTCAAAACGCAATAAAATTAATCATAATAATCGATTATAATCTTATGGATAAATTAGCAGTCGCGACTTTTGTCCAGAATTTAGGTAATTTTTTTTTTAGATAATAAAAGCTGATTACCTTAGTGCCCCCGACACTGCCTTAGTCTTTAAAATAACTGGTAAACAATTTTAAAACTGGTTGAACTCATTCAACGAGACATGAGCTTTGCGTTTGCATGAGTGCACACCGATAGTTTGTACTGCGCGAACCGGCCTGTGGCGCGGCGCGTCCGCGCGTGCTGTTTAAACCGGTTTGTATAAGGATTTCGATAATGTGTTTGACGAAAGAAGAAAATGATGCGATCACTGTAGACGACTGGAAAAATGTATATGAGGATGTAGTAAAGGAATAGAAATTCGAAGGTCAACATACCGCTATTGGTACATAACAAAGCGATTCAGTATTAACGTAGGTAAATACATCAGATGAGATTGACGGTAAATATGACAACGCAATGTCAGAGGTCGAAGAAATACTTTAACATTGTACAAATGTAATTTTATTCACATAATTTTTATACTAATATCTTTTGACTGTTTCTAATTTCGGTTCTCACTCACTCGGATGCAAAGCTCATGTCTGGTTGCGAGAACTGTAAGCTATTTATATCTGTCGCAGCGAAAGGACCAAATTCCTAGGGATATCACGAAATAAAGGATGATGTCGAATACTTCAATTGATTAGGGGGCCAATTCTACAATACATACTGTTTGTGTTTCGGTGGGTTTTAGTAAACATTCGACTTTATTTAAAACCGTATTTTACTATCATTAAAGCACGGAACTGAACCAGTACGTTCAATTGCAAAACGTGCGAAAACCACTTTAACTCTGTTAGGATCAACCAGTTTAGCCTAGGATAAACTATCTTGCCTTATAACTTATTATACTATCTTAACAAGGATAATAAATACAAAGCATATAAATTACGTCAAACAAATTGTATCTGCACGACTTCGCGTTGTTTCAAAAAAATAACCACGAAGACATTCTAACTTCTAACGTAAGCACAATAATGAATTAATCACACTAAATAGAATAAATGAATATTAGGATGTACACTCTGCAAAGAAACTGGTTTACCACCCTAAGGTTAATAGTCCATTGCACGTCATAGAACGATAAGTGCTATTTTCGCTTCCAAGAGCTATCTGACATTTACTACTGCTGTCTTTTATCATTTATGGTTATGACGACAATGCTTTGCTTATGCGTGATCACCAGAGGTCGGAATTAGGTAGTGTGATTTATGTACTTGCAACGAAATGTAGATATGATTAATAAAACAAAACAATTCAATAGTACTTAATATATTAATGATTTACAAACATTAACATTCAGTTTCAGTTTTTATATTTACAAACATTAACCTACAATTCTATCTAATCTAAATATAGGTAGCATAAAACGCTTTAAACTGAAATCCCGGGATTTGAGGAATATCCATATTCTTCTTTTGCTCTATGATATCATTGCAAGTACATAAATCACACTACCTAATTTCGACCTCTGGTGATCATAGTTTGAATTGATGGAACTGATAGTAATTTATTTTTAGAAATTTCATTTTTTTAGTAATATGCTAACATTAATCTATGTATTTTATCTTTAAAACTATGTTCTATGAAACAAGTCACTCGATTCATTTTCATATTATTATAATAAACAAAATACCTTTTCTCTTTATACCCATTTGGACGCTCATTTGTCCATTCCGATTTTACATATTTTATCTGTACTTATACATTTGTTAACTAAGACTATATTGTGTTGTACCGTGACTAAACTAATGCTTTTTCTTTCTTCGTTTTCGATCTAAAACCTAAAAGTCTACAATGATTCCAAACTGGACTAGCATTGTCGTATAAAAAAATAATCTGTGGTATTTCATTTTCCGGGTAAACATTTCGGTCCGTCGCTAACAAAATTTTGGTAGTACATCGACATAATTTAAAGCCGTTGCTCTGGAGATATCATCATCATCCATCCCCAAATATTTGCTGTAATGGATTTTCCCATATATTAATGCGTGACTACTGCGCAGGGCGAAGGCGATGTTAGACCCCGCCCATTTATATTTTCCATATAGCGGTAAAAAGTAAAAGCTAACCGCTTCGTCTTTACTACGTTATTCATGCTATATTTCACTAGATGTCACTAGTGTTGAGCACAGAGACTTATTTAGAATTGTGTGTAGAGTATGTGTGTGTAGAGTACCTTGAAGCCTTTTTATTGTAGTCGGATCTTAGTATTTTTCGATGATTTTCAGAAGCAGAACAATTAAACACGTTTTACGAAAAAAAAAAAATGTTGAAAAAGTTTATTTACGAAATTGAATTGTAAAAATAACTGTCCTGGTTAGTTGTTGTCGGTTGGTTGCTCTATCGTTTTGTATGGTTGCAGTGTTTAAAACGTATATCTATATATTTTTCGGCCATGGATTTTGTCAGAAGAACAATATGATTATAAAACTGTAATTGGTCAAATATATGAATGTCTGATTCCTTGAAATAATTTTGTCCAATAAGTGGTATAGGGGTGTCGGATACAATTTAATGGTTACTAAGTATTATTTATAACTAGGTAATAATTAGTACTAGTATTTTAATTATAACTAGGTACATAAATAAACGATAAAGGAAAATTAATATCTCCGTAACTATCAACGTTATTAATACTCATTATTCTAAAGAGGTTATCACTTTGTATAATTGCTAGCCACTATGATTGCCAACGGAGGAAACTTCTGGAAAATTTATAAATTGTGACATTTATGAAACTAACGGTTGACAGCATTTTGTCGTTCTTGTTTTTTGTGAATTGTTTGATAATTTTCTTATTACAAAATTGTAGTGGAGGCCTGTATTGAAGAAAAACTGTGTATTTACGAAAAGGCAGAGGTATAGTGCTATGCCATTCCGAGTCGATACTATAAAATGATCTCCAATTTATTTGTGCGTGTGTATTACTGGAGCTACCTTGACAAGAAACCAAGATCTTCGGAATAAGAATATTTATTGAACCAACATACAGTACAGCGTTTGTAGCGTTGGGAACTCGCTTGTTAAATCAACATGCATTAAAATTATTTCAATATAAATTAATAAAATGAAAACTATCTGTCCACATGTCCGTGTAATGAAAATTTGTTGACAAGACATAACAAAAATAACAAAAGAAAAACTTATAAAAAGAACACTTAAAAAGAATTAAATAATCAGATTAGGGGCTCGACCAAAGAGGTCGGCTCTCGACGCCACAATAGTATCGACACCCGGATGGAGATGTTCGACGCGAGTGGACAGAAAATATAATTGCGTTGATTCATTAACAATTGAGGTGATTATTGTCCTTTCCATCTAAACCGAGAAAGTTATGTCTTAACTGAACACAGGCGTGTATGATTAAGTTTATATTTATTTAGACTTTCTTATTTCCAAAATATTTTGAAATTACGAAAACAATGATAATTTGTAAACCGCACATTGGCCAAATTGAAGTCGATAAAAAAATTGTAGAATGTAAAAGCATTATCAAGTCGTCCGTTTGTGGTGAAACAGTCCGAAATATATATAAAAAAAACTTAAGGTTATTAAGGATTCAGGCTTGGATAAAGTATCTAAAGTTCCAACATTTGCATCTCTATAAAAAGCACGTTACACAATGTTAGAAACCAAGCTGCAGGTAGGCTAAAATTCTGTTGACGATCTGGCGAGTATGGTAGTGCCAGACAGATATTTACCATTTTTATTGGGTGATTATAATGATAACGGTGTTAGAATTCTAGTATTTTGTTCACAAGATATAAATAAAGTAATTAATTCAGTTCAACATATTTTCCGAAACGGAACATTTAAACTTGCCCATCATCTTTCAAACAGATTTACAGCATTCACGGTGATGTGAATAGTTCCGAAACCACTACAAACAATACCACTATTCTATTTATTAATGTCCGATATGTCTCCGTCATCGTACAATATTTTATTTGAAATCATAATATCTCAAATTCCCGATTGGAATTCTACAAAATTCACGACTGACTACGAGGTAGCGGCACGAGCAGCTATAATTGACTTATTCCCTGATATTATTGCCAAAGGCTGTTTTTACCATTTTTCCAACGCTATATGGTGAAAAGGTAAATCTTGCCGCTTCTTCCGAGCACGAAAATTTGAGAGGAATGGTCATACATTTTGAAAAAAATTGACCGCCTTAAACAAAATCTGGATAATCATTCTAATTCAGAATGTTTCGCCAAATATGTATATTGAAAATTATTGGCTGAGCAATAATGTGTTTATCGCCACATGGTGTTTTTGGCGAACGTCATCGAACGACTAATAGTGGCAAGGGGTGGCATCTGAATCTAAATAACGAATGCATAAAGAATAGAAAGAAAGCCAATATAATGCAACTATTAAATATACTATTTGAGGATGCAGCATGCGATGCGATCAGAGAACAACAAATGAATAATAAACAAAAGGTTAATAATCGTAAAATAGAGAGTATCATAAATGACAAAATCATTATGGACATACAAATGAAAATAATGAACCGTGAAATAAATACGGGTCAATTCCTATAAGAAGGTTTGCGCTAAAAAGGACAAATCATGTGTGGAGTCAAAATTCAATTTTCCTTTATCGTTTATGTATGTACTTAGTTATAATTAAGATATAATAATTGAACTACTTAATGGGGTTTTTCCAAACTGTTCAACTATTCTAAAAGTTTGATAAAATTGAACTAAAGTCGTCGAAACAGTTCCAACTGGTTGAACAAAAAGTTGAACATATTGGATCACAGGCCTTGCGGCAAAGCCGACCTTACTTTTCTTGGCGGATACACATATCCTGCCCATACATCCGATACAGGCCGATACATAATATCTTCTATATCATCCGGCAGTTGGTGTCTGATATCGAGAACCATACTCCATGTTGTTATTGATGCTCCGTTGGAATCATTCGACCATTGTATCATTCGAACTGCTATGCCAGTTAAGAAATCCGTGCTGACCCATTCACAGGGAACGCGCAATGTCTGACTCCGTTGCCGACATGGAGTTGCACGGCATGGAATAGTACATTACTGTCCAGGCCCGAAATAAAGCAATTGACGGCCGAGTAATATTGGAAGGACGAGGCGAAGCCGAGTCCTTTTAAAATAAACGAGGCCGTTAATTGCTATTTCGGCCGAGACTTATATAGTATTTTTCTCTAATTTTCGAGGAAACAATAAACAAATTAATTCAAGAAACAGAAGTTTTCCGAGAAAGAATTCGCTTTTTTTCAGTTTTCCACTTGATGAAATCTTCATATGGCTTTTCATATTTTTCTCTCGATTTCGGTGCTAACAGGTTTTCAGAAAGTAGCTTTGCTTCTTCAGCTATGTCTCGTGGCGTTAAATCTAATTCACCTTCCAACGAACTAGTACTCATTTTTTATTAGACAACTTAAAATTGTGATAAACTTATGAGAGCATAACATCCACAATACAGAGTAAGTATCTGATTTTCATTCCCGCCAATTAGACCGCGCGCGGTCTTTGTTCTTTTTTTAAACTTTTGAAAAGGAATGCACATTCAGCCTTTATAATAATAAATATCATGTACCTAAAAAAACCTAATTTATGTTAGTGTGCACTAAAAATAACCTCGCTACTGTCCAGCAATCTCTATTATTGTCGTGTTATAAATTGCTGGTGTACGTACAGAAAAGTCGATTGACGTATTCCTTTTTTAAAATAATGAAGCCATTTCCGAGCAAGTAGGAGAAATGTTATATTCCTTGTTCCGTGATACCCGTAGGTGGACGGAGCCAACCTTGGTTTAATCAGTCCCGCAGAGAAGCCCACTATAACAAACGGGCTGCATACAGGGCCAAAGCACAGGAATCTGAAGATCCGAATACCACCAACTTGAAGGAGAAATTTAACACTGCCTCGAGGTGCAGTAAGAGGATAACTGTTAGGACACATCCGTAGAATTGACGATTGACTTGCAAGCTATCTTTCTGGAAGCCGAGCATTCTGGTCGCTCGCCAAGACTGCTGAGGGTAACTTCTGTCAGTCATCTCTCCTACCACTGTGGGAACCCGATGGCTCATTGGCCCATGGGGCGAAGGAGAAAGCCGACCTCCTGGGCCATCTCTTTGCCTCAAACTCTACTCTGGAGAATAGAGGTAACTCACCACCGTCTTATCACGTGGTGCACAAGATCTATACCGGAAATCTGTTTCACCCAGTGTGAAGTCCGGCGAGGTCTAGCATCTCTTGATATCCGAATTCGAGTGGGCCAGATGGTATTCCTGCAGTGGTGGTTAAATTATGCGCTCCTGAGTTGTCTCCGGTGCACGCGACTCTTTAGGCTTTCATACTCCACAAATAGTTTCCCGTCATCATGGAAGGTAGCTTATGTTCACCCTTTGCCTAAAAAGGTTGACCGCACCGAGCGACCCGGCCAACTACAGCCCAATAGCGATCACCTCCCTCCTCTCCAAGGTGATGGAGCATGTTATAAACCCTCAGCTCCTTGGGTATCTAGAGGATCACCAGCTGATTAGCGACCATCAATATGGATTTCGTCATAATCGCTCGGCTGGTGATCTTTTAGTGTATTTAACACACCGCTTGGCTGACGCCATTGAGACATCTAGCTGTTGGCCTAGACATTGTGAAAGATTTGGACCGGGTATGGCACAAATCGCTGCTTTCCAAGCTACCATCTTTCGGGATACCCGAGGGATTATGCGAATGGGTTGCCAGTTTCCTGACTGGACGGAACATCAGAGTTGTTATCGATGGTAGCTGCTCCGACACCATGTCTATTAATGCTGGCATCTCGCAAGGCTCCGTGCTATCCCCAACTCTGTTCCTTCTGCATATCAACGACCTGTTGCAAATTGGTGACATTTGCTATGCAGATGACAGCACTGAGGATGCCTTGAACAGGGGGCGCGCCAACATTGCTCGGGTCGAAGTGGAAGATAGTCGCGTCAGGTTTGTGTCTGAAATCGAAGACGCTTTAGATCAAGTCTCGATTTGGGGTTCTCTACACCTAGTGGATTTCAACCCCAGTAAAACGCATGTCTGTGTATTCACCGCTAAAAAGCCCCTTTGTCGTTGCACCTTGCTTTCAGAGCATACCTCTTAAGATCTCGGAGAGTATCAGGATCCTTTGGTGTCGACATTTTCAGCAGTTGTATTTAGGGGTCATCTGGAAACTAAAGTCAAAATGGCCCCCCAAAAAGCTCGGTGTGCTGAACAGAGCGAAGTGGTACTTCACTCCTGGGCAACTCCTAACGCTGTACAAAGCTCAAGTTAGGCCCCATATAGAGTCTCACATCTCTGGTCCGGTGCACCGAAATATCAATTGGGCCCATTTGACTCCATCCAACGACGTGCTGTTTTGTCGACGATCCCACTCTCACGGGCGGTTTAGAACCCCTCAGCGTTCGGAGAGACGTTGTACAATACTACCGCTACCGCCTGTACAATGGGAATGCTCTGAATAATTGTTCAATATAATTCTCACCTCGGGTTTCTACAACCGCACTTCCCGACACAGAAGTGCGATCCATCCGTATTTCCTCGATACGGAGGTGTCGCGTACTGTTCGGTCCAAAAATAATCTTATACCGTGAACCCGTAGACTGTGAAACGAACTGCCTCAGGAGGTCTTTCCATTAAGCTACAATATGGGGTTCTTCAAGAAAGCTGTGAATAGGATTTTGCAAGGTCGACGGGCCATGAGTGTCCATGGGCGGCGGTAACACTTACCATCACGTGGGACCGCATGCTCGGACGACTCGGACGAGCATATTTTTCTATAAATAAATAAAAAAAATGTTCAACCTTTAGAGATATTTACATTAGTTCTTCTTAAAAACATTCTTTAAAAAACTTAAACCATTTTCTTGGCCTGGTGTACATGTTTATACCTAGTCGATCACCATAAATATTTTAAATAGTGTAACAAAGAAAACATTGATATTATTGTTTTTACATTATCATTTTATTAGAAGAATCTGTGTTATTTTAGAAATAAATAGGTAAGCATTTTAAAAATATAATGGTTATTCGAAATGATCACCATTTGCTTTTATACAATCTTTCAAACGGTCTACAAACAAGTGACACTTTATTAATGCGACCATTCCGGTAGAGGACTACTAGTGACCGACTGTACTACTGTGTCAACAAAGTACCAGGAATTGGTCAATGACACACAAAATATGTATTATTCATCCAAATTTATTCTATGGCCTTCAAAGTAGGCCCCTTCTGAAATAATACACTTATGCCATCGAATAATCCAGTCATCAAAACATTTTTTGAACGAATTTTGGGAAATCAGTTGTCGCCGCGAATTCTCTTTTATGTCTCCTATCCACTGAAAACGGGTGCCTCGAAGTGGTAACTTGAGTTTTGGAAAGAGAAAAAAGTCGGCCGGAACCAAATCAGGTGAATACAGCTAGGCTTACCAGATCCGAAAATGAGTTTTCCTGGAAAAATCCCTGATTTTTAAATAAATTTCCTGTCATTTTGTGTCAATGTTATATTTATGGTAGGTACCCACTCGGAGGCAGCAAAAATATCTAATTTTAAAAACTCACGGGTGAGCTTGACGCATGCGCCTACCCGCCTATGTAGCATGTAGCCTACGTGTGCGTGCCCGTTAAACAATGGGAAATAATTTTAAAATCCGTAAGCTGTGAGAGACTGGCAGAACTGAACAAAATTTGCTGTTTTGTATTTGCAATTCAAGCACAAAATGCCAACGTGGAGCGAGTGTTTTTATCAATGGGTGCTCAATCAATCATAACTTTTCATCAATCAGTGGACAAAGGAGAGAAATAGACTGTCCATAACTTCTGTTAAGGCTTTACTGTTGACATAGTTCAATCTGAAGAACACGTCATGTGAAGAGTTTCATAAAATTGTTATGAAAGACCCGCAGTTGCTGAAATCAATATCTACCAATACAAAGTACGAGCCGGATCAGATTGAATGAAACTTAATTCAATTGTTGAGATTTGATTCTTTTATTATTATTTTTTGTGAACATACTGTTCAATAAATATTTAAATTTTAATTTTTTATATTTGTCTCTTTCTATTTAAAAAATCCTGACAATTTCAAATTTATCCTGTTTCCCTGACAGAGGGCTAAAATTCCGAACATGTCAGGAAAATTCCTGCCATCTGGTAACCCTAAATATGGCGGTTGTTCGATAAGATTTGTTGAGTTTTTGGCCAGACATTCGTTCACAATGATAGCCTTGTGAGCTGGTGCGTTATCGTGGTGCAAAATCCATGAGTTTTCTTTCTACAAATCTGGTCTTTTTCGCCGTATTTGCTTTCTCAAACGCCACAACGCTCAGATAATATTCTTTATTTACCGTCTGACCTTTTGGCAAGAATTCCGAGTGCACGACACCGCGATAATCGAAAAAAAACTGTCAACATGAGCTTCAGTTTTGATCGACTTTGACGTGCCTTTTTCGGTTTCGGTTCAGTTGGAAGGCGCCATTCCGAAGCTTGTTGACTGGTTTGCGTGGCAAACTCGTAAACCCATGTTTCATCACCAGTTACAATGCGTTTTATGAATGTGGGGTCGGAATTGACTCGTTCTAGCATGTCTTCAGCGATCCTTAAGCGATTGAGTTTTTGCAGAAAATTCAGGTCTTTCGGAACTAACCGAACGGCAACGCGTATCATGCCCAAACAATCGTTTAAAATGGTACGAATTGATTCGTGAGACACAGAAAGTTCAGCGGCAATCTCTCTCAGACCTAAATGGCGATTTTCAGTCACCATTTCCTTCACTTTAACGATGTTCAATTCAGTTGAAGCCGTTGATGGCCGACCAGAGCGAGGCAAATCTTCCACCACATCTCGACCACTTGAATGCACTGTACCACTCATATGCACGTGTTTTTGATAAAATCGATTCACCGTAAGCTTTCTGTAACATTTTCAGCGATTCGTCACACGAAATACCATTTGCAATGCAAAATTTGAGACAGATTCTTTGTTCAATATTTTTATCCATCGTAAAATCGCCGAACACACTTGAGATGAACTGACAAAATGGCGCACTGTAAACCAACTAAATGACAGATGACGCGCAAACTCCGCGTGAGTATAGAGGAAAGTTGCACCAACTTAGCGACAACAAGAATTTCGACAATCCTTTTAAGCGGGCTTTTTAAATGATCAATTCCCGGTACTTTCTTGAGAATATAATCCCTTCACACCCACAACAAAATCACATAAAAATTATACTGCTGTCTTTAGATACGGGTAAGCATAATTGTACCTATTACAATATATCTATTGCAGCTTCTCGATTACACATAGTTGTGGTGAAATAAAGTATAATCAGTCATAACATAATAATAATAAACGTAAGAAAGTAAAGTTGTCACGAGTGATCCAAACATATTAGTATTAAGTAGTGTGAATCAGGAAAAAAGTCAAATTGTATATTATATCCAATGTATTAAAATGTATATTTCTTAAATATATTAATATCGCTAAATAAATTAGCGATATTATATTTAAGAAACATACACTTAAACTCCATTCATCGATTACTCCATCGATAAAGCAGAGACAACCGGGTCTACGTCACTATTAAGAATGAAGTATGTAATAATTTGTTTATGAGTCGCTATCAATATTTTGATAGGAGTGTAAACGTCAAAAGCCGGGAGTTTGATATATTCCCACTGATCCAAAATATAGTCAGCTTGGACAAATTATATTGTATAGCACGTGCTTACTATACGAATGATATCTTTATTATCATTATTATTATATATATCTGACATAGTTGTTAATATTAGTCCATTTTTTTTATGTTGTTAATATTAGTTCATTATTATTATTTTTTATAGAACTTGTAAAGTCGTAATGATTTACGATCAGAGGATTTAGATATGAATGTAGGACATGTATTTTCACATTATGTATTTTTAGGGTCACCCTAAGAAATAGTTAATCTTTAGGAAGTAAAGAATAATGTTTTTGGTTATAACTTCATTAATTCTTTCATTTTACTTTGTGCTTGTATTTTTAATGTGATTGTTCTTTTGTCTGTTCTAAACTAAACAAAATAAATATAACAAAAAAATGATTCATTTTTTTTATTTGGCAAGTAATCTTACGCTTAATTGGGAAATCTACGTGATTACCTTATGATACGTAAGATACATGACACGTAAGATTTCCCAACTAGAGTTGCAACAAATTCTCGAGTCTTGTAGGGTCTACTAACAGGTAGTCTGAAAAATCCGCCGCCTTATTATTAAAGTTAAAAGTTTCATCTTTTCATATTATTAAACAATTTTAAAAAGGAAGTTAATAAGGAGAAAAATATATATGTTTTACAATTTTTTTTCGACAAAGGTATGAAAGCTTCTAGTGCTCGAAAAGAGAATTGTGATGTTTACAGAAAAGATGCTTTATCTAATACCACTGCAAAAAATGGTTCAGTTGATTCAGGTCTCGTAATTTTGGTTTGAATGATGTTCTTCGCTGTGGTCGTACTATTATATAAGGTCGGGGAAAAAGTTTCTTCGTATTCTATATACAAATTAAAGACAATTTTTTTAAAAGTTTAATTACATATAATTATAATATATATGTACGTTTTGTTCTATAAATTGTTGCCATCTTGTAGGTAGTGACATGATCCCGTTGCTGTGGACATTTTGGGATTTTTGGTCAAAAAATTGCGACAGGTAGTTTTGACAGTCCTCTCTTGATGTTAACCTTACACTACCTAAAGAATTCTGAAGAGACCGAAACAAATGGAAATCTGTGGGCGCAAGGTCAGGGCTATATGATGGGTGCATCAACACTTCCCAACCAAGGTCTCTCAATTTTTGCCGAGTGGCCAAAGATGTGTGTGGTCTGGCGTTATCATGATGAAAGACCACTCTTTCTGTTGATCAATTCCGGGCGTTTTTTCTCAATTTCTTGCTTTAGTCTCATCAGCTGTTGGCAGTAGAGATCCGAATCGATTGTTTTGCCCGGCGGTAAAAGCTCATAATGAACGATGCTCTTCTTCCAATCCCACCATACACACAACATCACCTTATTGCGCGTTAATCCGGGTTTCGCCACAGTCTGTGGAGCTTGGCCGCACTTAGACCATGATCTTTTCCGCACGTTCTTGTCGCAAGTGAGCCACTTCTCATCACTAGTGATCAATCTTTTCAAAAATTCGGTTTCATTTGCGTTTTAATAGAGAATCGCAAACGAGTACACGGTTCATTAGGTTTATTTCAGTGAGCTCGTGTGGTACCCAAATATTGAGCTTTTTTGTGAATCTAGACTTTTTCAAATGAGTCCAAAACTGTTTTGTGGTCAATGACCAGTTCATCAGCAATGTCGTAACTACTTATATGCCGATCTTGTCGCACTTTTTCACAAATGGCATCAACTTTATCGGTAACAGGGCGGCCGGAGCGAACTGCATCTTTAACATTAAGATTTCCTGACTGAAAACGCTTAAACCAACTTTGTGTTACTTTTACTGACACTGCATTAGGTCCATAAACGGCACAATTTCTTTTCGCGGCTTGTTTCGCATTTTTCCCTTTTTGTAATAAAATTTTAAAATGTATCGAATTTCTTCGTTAGATTCACTCATTTTCTTGGACAGAAACACAATTGAAAAATGGCGGGAAACAGTTTTTTTTTTTTATTTCTTTCAACCTTTTCAATGGTATCATAACCAGCCAGGTACAAGGAGTTCAATCACAGATTGGATCACAACTTCATACATACAAAGTACGAAAATACTTTCTCCCTGACCTATTATTAAGGTAAATGTTGATGTTATCATTGAAAAAATTGAAGCACATCGATACACAAGCAGTCATCAAATTGCAAAGAGCTTAGCATTCACCATTCAACAGTTTGGATCACCGGTATAAACTGAATTTTGTAAAAAGCTAGATGTTTAGGCGCCGCATGATTCAAATGACTTCTTGGTGAATAGAATTTCCATATGCGAGATGTTGCTAGAACGAAATGAAATCGATCCATTTCTGAAGAGATTGGTAACAGACGATGATCACCTACGATAACAATGTCGAAAACGATCTTAGTATAAGCGAGATGTGCCATCACAAATAGTCCCAAAGCTAGGCCTCACTCCGAACATAGTCATGTTATGTGTATGATGGGACTGGAAAGGCATTGTGTATAACGAGCTTCTCCCAATGGCTAAAGATTAATTCTGATGTCTACTATCAGTAGATAATTAGTAAAATTAAAACAGGCACTTGAAGAAAACGCCCAGAATTAATGAATAGAAAAGGTACATCTTGTGACTAAACAAAAATGGATAGACCTTGGCTGGGAAGTTTTAATGCATCCCCCATACAGTACAGACATAGCACCTTCAAAATATAATTTATTCCGCTCATTACAAAATTCTCTACATGAAGTAAAATTACATTCAAGATTAGCCTGTACAAACCATTTAGTTCAGTTTTTCTCTCAGATACCCCAAAATTTTATAGCGATGGGATAAATGGCTCCGCTAGAAAAATGGCGAAACATAGTGGAATTAAATGGACAATATTCCGTTCAATAAATATTTATGTAATACAAAAAGGTCTTTATTATTTTCACTATAAAAAGGCTGCGTTCTTATACGACTACCTAATATAATAGAAGCCTATGAGCAGAATAATTTTCAAGACTCGAGATTTTATAAAAACCTTGCACCTTTCTTAAACATGGATTTGTAATTCGAGTTGTTAGGTGAAAAGAAGATTTAAAATCTTAGACTTAAGTTTTTAATAAGGCTCAAAAGTCTGAAGTCTAATAAAAAAATTAAACATTTAATGCATTGTATTTAGTAGGTATATGTTATTGATATCGTTCATTATTGATTGATTCATGTTATTCATTGATAACACTGCAGTGTAATGTACCTATATCATTGATTGTATCAGCCTTAAATGATCCACTGCACAATGCCTGTACCCGGCCTCCACCTATTAAATCACTGGGTAGTTTCGGATCGTAATTCACCACGCGGGTCCAGTGCGTATTGGTGGACGGACATACTCCAGATTTTTATTTTTTATTTCTTCAGCATGCTGGGTTCCATACGATGTTTTCTTCTCACCACCGAACTAGTGAAATTAAAAAATGACAACGGAACAAAATCACAAAAATAACAAAATGTGAGAAAAAGTAATTCTGTTTCCTTCACTTTCCGGAAGATATTTTTAGTATTCCTTTGATGACGCCATCATTTTTCAATGCTCTCATCAAGACTAAATTATAAAATTAATTATGAGTTACTAAATTATAAAATTTCACTACTATACTAAATCTGCCATTTTGAATTTTACAAATCTAAAAATTTCCTCGTTAAAGTTATGTGCTGATGAAGACTTGTGCCAAGTTTCAGCATTCTCGGTACCTAATCAAAAAGTGGCACATGGTTTCTATCCAATGTAAATTTGATTTCCCCATGTTGAATTTTCCAGCTATGACTGTCTCATCAAGAAGGAAGTACCTATCAAAAACATAATTGAACTCTCCGACTGACCCCCCCCCCCCCCCCCCCGCTCTTCTCCGATACGCTTTTTCTTGGCTGAACACTGTTATCGCTCGTCCTAATCTAAACAACTATCTAATCTAAAATACGGTGTTTTTTCAACTTTGTCCGAAAAATATATTTGGCCTACCGCCCACTTTCTTTGCATAGAAAAATAGATGTACATTTAAAGTTTTCAACCCCCTCAAAAAGAAGTGTGTGTGAGTGTTTTCAACATCTCTATTGGCAACCAGGCAACCTCTATTGGTATCAGAACGTGGAATGATTTGCACTTGACTTCAAGTGATTGCTATGTGACAATCGATTTCATCCTATCTATAGATTGAGGAGTTCAGTTCACTTCAACGATATGATAAAACAATGTAAAGTTATATTACTATTAATATAATATTCCAGTCTGTATTCATGATTATTCATTGATGCATGAGACAGGGTAAACAAAAGTTTAATAAACATTAAATTGGAGCCTAGTTCTTGTTTAGGTTATCCCTAACATTAGGCTGTAACATGTAAGCTTAACCCCAGGAAAATGCCAGCAATAGGAATTAAGTTATAAAACTACTGCTTTTTTGTGTACCCTTTGTCTCATGCTATAATGAATATGGTATAAATTATATTACTACTCCATATACGAGAGTACTGAGGTGAGAACCTCGGCGACAGTAATTATTATGAATGACCACGCCCAAAATGTGTTTTATTTTCTGTAATTCGCTTATGTGCTCATCGTGAATAAACGATAACTTATAATAATATGTACCAGATGTCCACGATGATTTCACATTTCATGATGATAATTCACTTTATTACATCTTATGTAGAATGGATGTAATGAAGTAAATGTACAGTCAGCAACGCACTGATGTATCCGGAACCATCCGAGTTCTAACGTGTTAAGGTATTGATAGGGATTCGATAACCTATTGTTGACTATACATATATAATTAATTATACATAATGTTACTGTGATAATGTAATACTGTGATATTTATCAAATAGTGGTAAGAATTTGTAATAAAACTTTTATATAGAGAAGGTGTTTTATTTTATTTTTTAATGATAAACTGTAACTGAAACTGGTTTAATAATTTCTTATAAAATTTCTTAAGTGTTATTCATTGTTATATGTAATATATTTATTGCGTGTTTGCCAATCATGGTGGGAATGAGTTGATAAGTGACATACAATTAAGGGTTGTTTTCAACTTAGTAATTGTTATGTAAGATTGGGCGCAAATGGAACCTCTAGCCACAGCCGCAGTTGGATTTACTTTATAAATATTTCTATTTGTGGTTAGCATAAACAGTGACAGTGATGCAGCTAGTGGTTGCCATCCACTTGTTTCATCTGCGAAAACACTGCTACGCGCCACTTACTACTTATGACATATACACCCTTTCAAACGTTGATGTATAGAACAGTTAATGGCGGTTTGCGACTCGACCAATCCTCAATAGGAGCTCCGTTGATAACAGTCATTTGTGCCCAGTCTTAACGATTGCTTTTTTCATGAAAAAATTGAGACACTTCGTTAACTGCTCTATTTTATAATGATGTACGTTACCTTCGCCCTTGCTTCTCGGACACAGTTGGGGTTATGTAGCGCTGTTAGCACGCAGCGCCCTAGATCCCTTTAACTTTTAATCGATTAGGATATAAATTCATGTTATTTCTTAATAATAAATGAATGCGAAATGCCTATGTAATTAGATTTAAATCGGAGGTAAGTCGAAGGGAGGGCTCTGCTGGGGTACCGTACGTTATATTTCTTTATAACTAGTATATTTTGAAGAAAAAAAGCATTTTTTTTTCATTCGTTAATTAACAGTCGCCTACGACAGTTTGTACAGACTTTATATTTTCGTTTAAGAAATTTGTATCAAGGTTCTATTTTCTAACTAGCTTGTATTCACGGCTTCGTTTACATCGTTTATCGGACCCAGTTTACAGTTTCTTTAGTGGTAGTAAGTATATAATACGGAAACTGACATTTTCGACGATACTGCTTTGCCTGTTAAGCTCGTTATCGCCTATCGTAGTCATTGATAAAATAACACACGATTCACAGCTCTTAATAAAAGGGTTATCTTTATAAGTTACCTTTTGTACAAAATGGGCGACAGTATCCACTTACCACCAGGTGGACTGTTTGCTCGTAGGCCACCTTCTTTCTATAAAAAAAAGAATATATTTATAAAATGCACACCCATTTTTGAAAATTTTTAAACGCCTATGTTTATTTATCTCGCCGTTTCGGCCTGGTTTCTTTATTATTATTATTTTTAAATAACCTCAACATGTAATCAATCGTAACCTCAACATCAAATTCAGAATCTAATTGAAATGTATTTCCAGCTTTCTGTTTATTTTTTTTTGTTTCTTAATTTTAATCTCACGCACAACCCTAGGGTAATAGTGGCGTTCACTGCTCAGGGAATGAATAGCCATGGTTCGTCCGTTAAGTAGATGGCCCGCTATCGTAGATTTGTTCGTCTGGCGTTTTTTTTAATACAATTGCAATATGTTTTTTGTCCTTTCTGCTTTTATCCTATGTAGGAATTACCACAGCTGCAGCGATACCTATTATATGCAGCCACTGCTGCTCCTTTTCGTATTGCCTTATTTACGCCCTAAAATATTTCTGCGGCAGCGTCGAAGCGAGTGAGTGTTCACATTGTCTTCTTTCATGTACAACTTCCACCAATGGAGTACGTAGAAATTGCTGCAGCGTCAGCGCAAAAAGATGTCATCCCGGGAAGGTTATGGTGGATGATAGTATTTCATCGCAATAGAACATTGTATGTACATATCTACGGACGGCAAGTGAGCGAGAAAGTAGTATGTAAACACTTCCTGCCGCTCACATTGTCATCCTTTTTAAGTCCTGCAAAAAACCGCCAACCACGAAACCGCAGGGCAGCGGCAGTCGTATGAGCAGTACCTATCAGAGCGAGGGACTTTACATACTCGCGTTGCCCACTTCCATGCTCACTGCCGTGGAAGTGGGCTGCATGTAAACTAGGGGTTAGACACCGGTCGTTTGGTAGGATGTTAAGTTTTTAGGTAGGATTTTGCTGCTTTAAAGGACAGTGTTTATACAGTCTTATTTTATTGACTATTTAAGCGATCCTTACCCATTAAACCTTATTAATATACATAAGAAGAGAACAGAAGGTCAGCTTTTTTAACGTACACCATAAATGCTGGTTTGTCTGCTAACCTCAAGGCGTTTCTCTTTCCGAGAGCGCCGTGGTTGCTTCCACTCACTTTCTATCCGTTCCGTTTGAGTACCTCCTGACCTTTGACAATTTGTCCTTTAAATATTCAGATAATAAACTACTCAAAACAAAATAGGGCCCAGTTAGTTTTTACAGTGTAACTTAATAATATACAAATTTATATAGTTTTTATGAATAGACATGTTTAAATTAGAGATTTAGAAATCATGTAAACATAACCAATGGTAAAAGTTGTTTATTTTTTTTTAATTACTCACCAAAAAGAGTATTTAGGGAAATTATCACTAAATGAACAGTAAAAGTAAATTTTGGTTATAACCATTTTTCTAAAAAAAAAAAAAACTGATGATAGGTGTCATGTTTAATAGCGTGTAGGGCCCCCTCGGCTCCGTATGCATTCTCTGAGCCTGTCTGGTACACTTTCAATCAGATGGCTAACGTTTTCATCAGGTATTCGCTCCCAAAGGACTTTTAGAGCGTTTATAAGCTCTTGTTGACTGTTGACGCTGCTGTAATTTTCTTTGAGGCTTCTTTTCAATTGATCCCATAAATGTTCGATGGGATTGAGGTCGGGACTCATCGCTGGCCATGGCAAAACTGTAATACTGGCGTCAGAGAGTGCCCTTTGTGTGGTACGGGCCGTATGCGCGCGAGCAATATCTTGCATAAAAACAAAGTCATTGCCCACTCTTTGTGAAAATGGGATCACATGAGGTCGGATTACTCGCTCGACATAACTGGCAGCGGTTACGGTACCTTCATCCAGAATTACCAGTTCTGTTTTGCCTATTAAGCTTATTCCACCCCATACCATCACACTTGGACCCCCAAAACGGTCTGTTCCGTGGATCCATGGTTGTGAAAAACGTTCGCTTTTTCTTCTCCAGACGCGTACTCGTCTATCATCACTAAAAAACTTGACCTTACACTCGTCTGTGAAAAGTACAGTCCTCCAGTTATCTATGGTCCAGTCCAAATGCTCACGTGCGACCCTTAAACGCGCTGCACGATGACCACTTGTCAGCTTGAGCCGAACAACACGCATTCTGGAACGTTGTCCGTCCTCGTGGAGTCTGTTTCGGATGGTTTGATCACTAACGCGTGTACCAGTAGATTGCAGTAGTCGGTTTTGTAAGGTCCGGGTACGATCCCGACGTGCAGTTAGCCTGATGTACCGGTCTTCCTGGGCGGTTGTGGCACGAACTCTTCCTGATCCTCGTCTTCTAGCCACACTACCTGTCTCCTGGTAGCGGTCCCATACGTTCTGGATAGCTCGTCGCGACACACTGAGACGTATTGCTACAGACCTCTGAGATTCTCTCCCCTGAAGCAAAACAACCGCTCTGGTCGCAGTTTCCGTGTCGATGTGATGGCGAGAACCAGGCATAGTAATCAGGACTAATACCGAAACTAAACAGAATAGCTATACACAATGACTTTCAACAGAAGCGTTTACAACGAGACTGGGAACTCAAGTGATTAAGAAATAGTGCATAGGGTAATTTCAAGCCCCTCGGATTTTCTGTCTACCCACTTGAGAATAACATTAAAGATGTCGCACAAAACATTGATAAGGACTCATAAACATGTCTACTATAAGTTTCAATGCTTCAAATCGCTAATGATTACCTCACGAGTTATTTATAAACAAACTTCGAGCTTAACTCAAGATGGGCCCTATTTTGTTTTGAGTAGTTTAGTAAACAGTATTAAATGAAAGTCAACTGTATTCTTCATATTGAAGATGTCATCAACAATCGTCTCAATATAGTAGTACTTTATTCAAGATCGTTCTAACTACTTAATCTATCTACCTGGGAATAACACTGACTTTGTTATAGGAAGTAATTATTTTTCAAACGGTGTTCAAGCAGATTAAGACTATATTCAATCTTTCGACATTGTTGCAACGACAATGACGCGAAAGGTTCATGGTAAAATTCACGACACGATTTACTTTCGGCAACGTTGTACCGCTGGGGGTCTTGGCCTACTCCACAATCTTCCTCCATTTTTTCTATCTTTGTCCTCACTCTTCCAGGATGTTACTATTCTCATGCTCCTTAGATCTTCGACACGACTGTCACCCATTTTCACCAGTTTTCAACTCCTTTGTAAACGCTTGTTTTGCGTTTAATTACTTGCTGTAAGGTATCTAAGTCAAAAAAAGGAAGGAAAGAAGAAAATGCTCTATTCATTCAATACAGACAATGATATTTTATTTGCTTGTCACGATTACGACGCCTTTTATCTTTTAAATCGAAGAGGCAGTCTCTTCCATTACGGAAATAAAAAACATGTGTATTCTGAATATTTGGCAAGCCATGCATTTTACGTGGTTGAATTGCTTTTATTTTATAAAGACAGTTTGAACATTTTATTACACACCAAAACAAGACAATAACAGACATTGTAACACATGAAATGCACAAAACGCCGTCTTATCTGTAATAGCGATCTCTGCCAGACAACCTTTGGGTAGAGAGGAAATAAATATTTTAATCATCGGTAAAACGGTGTACAGTATACACAATACTGTGTATACTGTATTGATATATATACATATATATGAATACGCATACATACACACTATATCCAATATATATAAAGTAATAAAATTAAGTATAACTATTAAAACAATTAGAATAAAATGGGGCTTATATGGGGAAGGTTGTAGACATCCGTGCCTGTCAACAAAATTCGCATCTTTTAGTAGCGCTCATGTAAGCTCTTAGCATTAACAAGGTTCATTCGTAAGTTTCAGTACGGCCGATAACCTTATGCGCAATTTCTATGTCAACAATTTTGAACGGCACACTGTCTGTATATTGTGTTCTTTTATCAATAATCATAGTGGGATATAGGTATGGGAACCTTGATTTACCTTGAACCTTGATTGATGTAGTTTATTCCGTTTTCATTCCTCACAGAACGGTGACTTCATACAGTTGGTATACATTTGAAGCGGTAGGTATATCTCGAAAAGTATTAGGGTACTACTAATGTTTTTATTTTACTAAAGGATTCTGAAAACCTACCGGTGCTAGTGTGTTACCAAAATGTTGAATTGAGTTATATAAGTAAAATTAAACTGTTGGGTCCTTGAATTAGATAAACATCGATCAAAAAACAATTTTTAGCATTAACTAGCTATGTAAAGTTAATTTGAAGCATTAATGTTTATTCTCAAAATTGTAAACGAATTTAAGTTTATTATTGTAACCCCTTCATTCATAAACGTTACTTGAATATGTGGACGTCTAAGCCAAAAGGGTCCAGATCTCGGCTTCTAGTTTTAGAGATATTCACATTTTTCTCGTTAGATGAAAAAATGAAATTTCTCGATTTTAATTAATTCTACTTTTACGCACCTACATTTTCATGCCACAAATATCTTCATATGACGTTTCTAACTTTTTGACAGAAATGAAGTGGTCGGTATGCCTAATTTATTATTTACAAATTATGTTTTGACATATAATTCATATTGAACATTTTGGCATCAGTATATCTACTACGTATATCTAGTATTGTCGTGGGTAAGTTTGTTAGAAATTAGTTTAATTTTCATAATAAACTACACAGCAGTGAATACCGTAAAGAACTCTGATTTGTAATTACTCTGAGATTAGCCCACATACAGATTGAGAATCATATATAAAGATATTTAATTTAACAAAATTTCGAGTTATCACCTTATTTCTGCCGTGCTGGATTATTAATTAATTATTGTGGGCATCTCACTGTCATATTATGTATAATTTTCGTCGTTGGTATTTATAGTGGGCGAGGGTAGTTGTGATTGTGTGTGTACCGACGCACCGATATTTATAGTGGGCGAGGGTAGTTGTGATTGTGTGTGTACCGAGTCTGTTTTTGTCCCCCCCTCTCGTCTCTCTTCCCCGTGAGCTTGATGTCTTCGGAGTGCTGGATACCAGATATTACGGAGTCTTAGATTCTCTTCTTTTTTGGTAAAATTGTTGGGATGCTTGTAGATTTCAATAGCTTCCCTATTGAGACGGGAATAATAATGATTCCCGGTTGACAAGATCTTTGTGTCCCTGAAGCAGATTTCGTGGTCCCCATCCGACAGGGCATGTTTAGCTACGGCCGACTTCTCAGTCTCTCCTCTTCGACAATTGTCTTTATGTTCTTTAATGCGGTTATTGACACTCCGTTTTATAGATACTATAACCACTATAAATACCGGTGCGCCACAGTCGTCGAGTCAGTTGCGCTCGAGAAGCCGAAGAGATAACATCTCTCCGAAAGTGAACGCAGTCGCCAATGAAGATATCAACTGCAGTTGTTGACGAAACGTTTGTAAGAAAGAAAAGAGATTCCAGAAGACCTCGGCCAAGTAGCCCGGAAGATTCAATTAATAAGATTAGAATAAAATGAATCGTACATATACACCTCGGCAGGGTTTCGGCGAACTTGCCTTAGATACATTGCAAATAATTCACTTGTTGTTATATTTATATTGTTGTAAGGGTTAGGAAAAAGTAACCGTGGTACCACTATAATAGTGGTATAATCGGTGGTACCACAGTTAATAAACGTCATATTTCGGCACATGTATACAATACACCATGTGCTGATACATCATATATCGTGACTTGCGCCTCCCTAACTATAGTCGGATTTTTTATTAGAAATAGGGATATGACATGTAGAACTGTCAATAAAGTGTCATCTCCGTACAAATTTTACTCTGTTTGACAGTTCTACGTGTCATATCCCTGAATTGAATAAAAAATCCGACTTTAGTGGGATGGACCAGTATGCCTGCGAACTGCATCAACATTGGTGAGGTGAATGTTTCGAGTACAATATATTGCGACTATGTATCGCGACCTGTGCCTGTTTGCTAAATTCATGTTGCGACATAAATCGCGACTTGTACCTTGGTGTGGATGTGTCTTTAGAAGTGAAGCTTACCTAATTAAAATATTTATTTCAAAACATGAATAAGACTTGTATAGGTTTGATCTACCTATACTAGAATTTAAGGGAGATAGCGCATGCTGATTGCCGCATGCGCTGTGGTACTGACCAGAGCCGCTTGCCCAACTGACCGAGTTACCCCGAGTGAGTGAATGAGATGAAGTGAAATGATTGAATGCCAGAACTTTGTTCATCTCAACCACTCCTTGTCCCATCCTTTTCAGTCCCATGGAAAGGAAACTCCTTACTCCATTACAGTCTACTCCGCATCCCGTCCCTCCCCCAGAAAAATTGGAGTATGTAATGGTACGAGGAAAGCTCCCCGTCCCGATATAGTCCCAATTTACCATCCGTCCCAATTCTCTTCGAAATTTCATTCTAAAATCGCTAAAGATATGCCGTTCCTTCTGGCTCGTATCAAAGTTTGTCATTCTTGGTTAATGATGCCACGTATCGTATCGCGGCTATCCATGGCCGACAGTATACTTACCATCAGGTGGACTGTTTGTTCGTCTAAGTCCTACGTTCTATAACAAAAGGAATAACACTAAGATTTTTTTAGCGGTTTGTAGTTCGCGAGATGAGTCTTCACTGCAGTGTTTCTTATACGCATGACTTAGTTATCATAATGATGAATTACACGGGGTATAGTACGACCACAGGAAATTGACAACATTCCACTTGACAAAGAGGTCTGGGCCTATCTTTTGTTAGCAAAATTTGAAAGATAAGAAATAATTATCAATTGAAAATATGACAATAGACAGTAGTAAAACTTACATAGAGTTAGACGGACCTAGCAGTCTTGATGCTTAAGCTGTACCTGTATTAAAAATTAAATGCTTCAAAATTGTTTTTCGGCATGTTTTTATTGCTGTAACTATACATTCACTATTTACACTAAATATCATTCAGCCTGATGAGCTGGGATCTTCAAAATTAACATTTATGACAAATCTATTTTTATACTCTTGCGATAAAAGCGAATTTTCAATGTCAACAGTGTCTAAAAGAATTGCGGAATAATTGGTTTTTCGTTTTTATTATTTCTCGGTTTAATTACACTTAAACCTTGTGTTTGGGCATGAGATGTTTTGTCTAATTCTTCTTTTTAGGTTGCTCCACACCTCCATCGGGTTAAGTATACTATGCTTTAGACAAGTTTTTATGTACCTAACATTTAAGAAATATGTTTCTCGAATCAACATTTAAATGTTTAAAATAAATCTGACTTTTCATGTCCGTCGACTGCTGAAGAACTGTTAGTTTCGCTTTCCCACCGTCTGAACATTTTTACTCTATACAAGATATATAAGTTAAAATAACACAACTCACACTAAAATTTAAGTCCAAAGACCGAATTGCCAATAAAAATCAATCTTGCTTGTTTGGTGAAACAGATATTACTAACATAGAAGTAACTTGCATGCAGGTAAAAAGCATCAAGGTTGGTTGTTCCCGGGAATTGCAGACCGGCGGGAAAATTATTTTATTATCGGCAATCCAACAAACAATAGTCAAGTTACTCACCTATTTCTAGTGGAATATTTCCAGTTCCTAATGGGCGTACTAAACAGGATGCTTACCTGTTCTTAGTAACCAATAAGCACGGATAAGCATCAACCATCAAACACAGAATTGATCAGACGTGCAGTAAAATATGGCTACTGATTTCACGTTGACTTTTCCATAAACAGTAATTGTTCCATAATGGCTGGATAGGAAATGTATATTACAAAATCAACAGGAACATCAAAAACATTATGGCGACACTTTTCGAATGCAACGCGACTCTATAGACAAATAATACAATTTCGTTCTTTATAGTGAACGAGCATACATTATACATATGTGAAACCCATATGCAGTGAAAGATGAGAAAAATCACTTTCTTGTTCATGTGTTTCTTTTATATGCTTTTTTTTTTATATTGGTGTAAGTAAGTACAAACACTTGCCGAAAATATTGGCCATCGGCTAATCCGGAAGCACCCGAATGAGGCGTCCACGTCTATGTAATAAAGTATCTTGTAATAAAGTATGCAATTAGAGGTATGGTAATTCATAGACGTGGTCGATTCGTTCGGGTGTTACCGGATTAGCCGATGGCCAATGTTTTCGTGATTTATTTGTAATAATATAATATCTTCATGAAAAGTAATCGCAATAAGCATAATCTCAACATGGACACATTCGGTAGAAATTATAAAACTAAATAAATCAGGTCATAACTATTGGTTATAAAGCATACGAATATAAGTAATTTCAATTATTATGCGTGTCCTGCTTGCTATGCAATTGTCGATTTTAACGCCTGCTCTCCTCTTAAACCGGTAGAAATATATTGGTACGTAAAGTATTATTCCATTAAGATATAAAAATGTCTATAAACGATGAATAATTTCTGTGGTATTTAATTCTAAGTTCGATGCGCACGGCAATATTTATAGGGTGCGCGACTTCTAGATAAATTTACGTCTTACCTGTACCCTCACATGATGCGAAAATACAAAATAAAAAATTTTATTGCAAATTTTGCTTTTGTTCTCAGATACGGACCGAGGAACAATGGGCCCCCACCGATATTTCCACCCATGGGCGCGAAGCCAATGCCTCTTATGGGTAACATTCCAATGCAAAATGAGCCTCCTCCAGGATACCGCGGGCGATATGATCAGCCACCCTTTGAAGATATTCCCCCCGGTATTCAGCCACCTGTACCTGGATTTGAACCGTCACCTTTTGAAAAGCCATCTTTTGGTCCGGTTGGACCAGTTGACCGTGAAAGACTACCATTACCTAATTACAGAGATCCTTTTAGACCTCCATATATTGAGGGGCCAACGGGATACAGAGATATGTCACTGCCTCCTGTCCAAAATGAGATTCCTGTACACGTTGGGGAGCCACCCCGTTATCGCGACAATTTTAGACCAGGGCCTCCCTATCGCGAGCCAGGACCAATGCCTTACAGAGATGGACAACCTTATCGTGAACCCGGACCCCAGCCTCCTTATCGCGATGGCAATTACAGGAGTGGACCTCCCCCAACATTCCGTGAAGGTCCTTATGGTAGAAATCTTCCATACAGAGATGGCGGTTTTCGCGAGAATCCGCCCCTTAACTTCCGTGATGGGCCTATTCCATTTAGACCACCCAGTGTGGATTCAAGAGACCCAAATCCTGCAAACTATCATGATCCTAACTTCCGTGATAGTCTTAGAGATGAAAACGGCACGAGTAGAGATCACATTAGATCAGGTTTACGAACTAATAATCGTAGCAGAGGCGGGTCACGACGTAATCTAGTTGAACATGACAGACATAGAGAAAGAGAAGGTCGCGATAGAGAGCGATATATTGAAAATCGTGATCCTACTGATAAACGCGAAATGGAAAAGAGACCTGGATATGAAAGAAACCGTGATAGTCGCGAGGGTCGTGACGATCGTTCACGAGATTATGAAAGAACTAGAGATTACGAAAAAGGTAGGGACCGTGAACACGACAGAACCTCGCCTGACAAAAAGCTCCGCACGTCTCCTAAACGGAATCGAGAAACACGTGATAAGAAACGAAGCGAGTCGCGAGGTCGTTCCCGGGAACGTGAGAATAGAAGGGAAAAGAAAGACGAGAGGTCACTTGAAAAATCTTCCGTTGAAAGAAATAAGGAACACAAAGATAAGGATAAAAAGCTAAAAGATAGGAAGAAAAAGAAGAGAGAGAAAGAAAAGGAAATTGAGAAGAAAAAGAAACGCGAGAAAAAAGATAAGAAAGATAAAGAAGGTATTAAAAAGGAGGACGATGACATAGATAAGAACGATACGAAAACTGAAGATGCAAACGAAGCAGATAAACTAGAACAGGAAAATCAAGCTAACATTGAGACTACTGCTGTAGAAGAAACAATACTTAAAAAAGAAAAGTCGCCGGAAATTCAAACGATTGCACATCCTAAAAATGATTTATATGATGATGAAGCTGCCGAAGCAGTCGATAAAGAAATAATACAAAATTATGTGAAAACGGAGGAAAATGATAAAGTCAATGATAATATTAATACTGACATTGAAAATAAGGAGGATCCCTTTGATGGAATTGAACTTCAAGCGACAGCCGATGAACTTGACTTAAAGGGAGCTATGGAAGGTATTAATCAAGACAAAGAAATGTTGGCACCCTTACCTGCATTATCTAAATGGGAAGTCGACGAGGACAATTCAGAAAAAACAAAAGAACCTGGCGAGATAACATCTCCCGAACACGAAGAAGACGGAGGGAAAGTTACGTCTGAAGTCATTAAACGCGCAGAAAATGCAATATTTGCGAAAGGCACCTTAAGGCCTATCGAAATAAAGAAAATTAGTAGTGATAGACTTAAACTTTATGGCGACGAACAGCAACCAAAAAGTACTATAAACAATATCCAGATTACAGTACCAATGTCTGATACTGAACCGAGATCTATAGAAATAAATAATAAGAGAAGGAGAAGTTCCAAAACGCCACCACCTCGGCTATCCATTAAAGAAAGACTAGGCGGAAAAGTTGAAGATATACGTAGAATCCGAGAACCTCGTATTGTTCAAAGTACTGTAGAACGTGTGAAGTCAAGATCTAAAACACCCAAAAGTGATCAACCTTACCGTAGAGTAACGGTAGAGAAAGATAGACACCGAAAACCTGATATTTTCAACAGACAGAATTCATCTAGAAGTGATAGGCGTATATTATCAGAGACAGGAAAACGTGCCCACAGCCCAAATAAAGAAATTAAAAAGAAACATTTTGAAAACAAACTTAAAATCGATCAGAATACTGATTTGCGTTCTCGAGATAACGAAAAAAATATATCGAACGTGAAACATGTTAATACAGATCGGGAAAAAAAGAAATCTACTCTAGATGAAGCTCATTTTGAACCTGATTACGATGAAACCCTAATAGAATCCGATAATGAAACTAAAGACGACTCTGCTAAAAAACGTGAACGTTCAAATTCCCTGACAGGTCCAAGTGATATAAAAAAAGTGAAACTTAATGAGGAAACAATAAAGTTAGACGTGGCTAATGTCAAAAGGAAGAAAGAATCGGATAGCGAGACGTCAAGTGATTCTGAAGATTCGTCATCTTCATCTTCGTCAGACGCCCGAAAACGCAAAAAGAAAAAGAAGCGCAGTAAAAAGAAGAAAAAACGCGCTGGTAGCGAGAGTGAGAGCGAATCGGACTCCAGTTCTGACGATCATAAGAAAAAGAAGAAGAAACGCAAGCATAAGAAGAAATCTAGTAAGAAGAAGAAAAAGTCCAGTAAACTTAAATAATTTTATTAATAAAGACACCTACTGTTTATGTTATCGTATAGCTTATATTAGGTGTATCCTACTTTTTGCAATTTGGAATTGTAGAAATGCCCAAATATTATAAAGGTTTCAGTGTCTTTTTAAATAAAGTGTAATATCGATAATAACAATAAATTATTGAATTGAGAATTTAAATTACTTTAACATACCCAAGTACGACTTAACGTGATAACTGATAATAGTAAATAAATTCTAATAAATAAGTAAATAATACGTAGGCGTCCGTGCAAACCGGGTCCAAAACTCCACTTCTAGTTTCCGAGATATTCACATTGAGATATTCCGCTTGCCCGTCCGCCTCCTTTCAAATACCTAGTTATATAAAAAAAAACTAGTAAAATGACTGTTGAGGACACTTTTGTCTACTGCGATCTCTTCAACAGATCGAGGACAGTATTGTCCTACAACCTTATAGGTCGCCGGGGGATGTGGACTGTATATATAGGATGTTAAACAATAATAACGCCTTATTTCCTTTTCTTCGATAATATCAGCAGAGCCGGGGGCAGGGGGCAGAGGTACTTGTTGTTCTACTACTTGTCCTAGTCACTTGGTTGACCGTTTGTAGTGTTCGGAGTGGTGCCGCTGATCGGAATGCCGGAAGCCCAAAATGGTCCGTCTTTTATTCCATTTTGGCTTCCCCTTCTACTTTTCTCCATGTGTACCCCTCCCGCTACCCCGCGGGGGATCATTTATTCATACAAGACACAGTTATACATTTTCATACATTTACAAGATTCTTATAGGATTCTTATTAGATAAAACTTAGATGTAAACTAGCCTAAGAGGGATCTAATAAGATCATGACGCTATAACGTTCGGTTTCGAGTGGACGGGGTGCGCGGTTTGCGCGACATATTTACGTAACCCCGTCCCCCGCTTCAGGACTATAAATATTATATTCGTCCGCCAGGTGGCGGAGCGCTCAGTTGTTTCCCGAACGCCATAGCGCCCACAACTTATCCCTAGCATGCCCTACTTACCCTATTCATCAATAATTATCCTAATAGGGTAATAAAAGACACACTAGGGATCATTTTAATATCAGTTACACAATACATACTCATAAAACGGACATTAAACAGATAGTGTAAACCTAACGATATTAAGATATATTCATATATTTATAAGACACTAAAGAGAAACAACTATACAATCGAAACTATTATCTATACATATGCAAGTACCCTAGCTTTTTACATTTTCATTTATTCCGTCGTTAACAATGACATTTCTTCGTTAACATTCGTTAGCTTCGTTTTACATTTAAATCGATGCGTTTCTTGATTTGCATTGTATATTGTTTCTACGTAGGGTCAAGTGGTCATCGGTGAAATACTATGGATCACCATACATCAGCGAAACTACATATATAGTAGAGGTAGCTGCAATCTGGCAAAGATACGCCAACGAGTGCCTGCAGCTCCCTCTCACTTAGTGTTCGCGCAGCTGCGCTCTATTGGAGACCGCTGGTAGTAAATTTTTGTTCAACGCGTGCCTAAAAATCCCGAAAGTAGGTTTATATTTTCAAGGGGTTGTATTGCTACTTTTTGAGCTTCTTAGTATGCTATAATATAACACTAATAGAATAAAACTGTCTGGCTCATTGTTCTTAACATGTAAATTTTTGTTTTTTTTTTAACGATACCATGGTCTTCAGTGGATCAGGTACACAGTAGATCGATGATTCACTGTATATCTGATCTACTACTGTAGAGATAATCTTACTTAAGGCGACGATACAACATGGAATAAATTCGCTAACTGACTGCAATCTAAATTCTGTTAAATAGCGACTATCATTAATGCAACAATCAATTATTTTTCATTTAAATTGAGAACAACAATATTTTTTAAATATTTTACAAAAATATACAGGATATTATGGAGTGTAACGATTATTTTTCATTTTCACTATTACATATCTTGGCCAAAAGTTGATAGTTTACCAGATATTTAAGATTTTTCTCAAATAATTCTACCTACCATCGACAAAACTCAATTATTTTGTTAATTAAATATTTCCTATTGATTTTTTTGTTTTAAAGCTTAGTTGAGTTTTTCAGTGAAATGATACGAAAGTAAAACTATCTAGAAGAACTAAGAATAAAAATGAGTCACGCTAAAAGAAAAAATACAATGAAAATTGTAAAACATGTGAAAAGTCGGTTTATTTTAAGAAAAATCTCCCGTAAATGTGAAAACGGTAAATAACAAGCTTAGTTTGTCGCCTAACCGACGAGATACAAACATCAAAGAATTTCCAACAATTCTAATAAACAGCCGTTTAAATTATTGCACTCATTGTTCTTTTATTTAGGGGTTAAAGTATGAAATTGCCGATTTGTACTGAAAAATTAAAACTAGTTTTTTTCTAAAATGTAACATATTTATTTAATCAAAATATTTACCCTCATTATCTATACATTGTTGCTATCTAATCGGAAGTTCATTTATGCCTTTGCGATAGAACTCTGGGGATGTAGATTCGACAAACTGTGTGAAAGCATGTTGTACTGCCTCTTGGGAAGAAAATTTTTTACCACGTAGAAAATTGTCCAAATCACGAAAATAAATGGTAGTCCGTTGGAGCAAGGTCTGGCGAGTACGGAGGATGACGTATGGTTTCTAACTGCAGCTCCTGTAGAGTTACAACAGTTTCTCGTGCAGTGTGAGGTCTTGCGTTATCATGGAGCAATAATGGTGAAGACCGATTCACGAGTCGGGGCTGTTTCACTGCTAGTTTCGCCATCATTGTTCGAAGTATTGCTTGAACAGACCTGAGAAAGCTATAGTGAATAACACCATGAATAGACTACCAAACAGTTACCATTACCTTTTTATTGGTAAGCTTTGCCTTAGGGCACTGTTGCGGCGTTTGACCTGGGGTCAGCCATTGCATTTTCCGCTTTCGGTTATCGTAAAGAATCCACTTTTCGTCACATGTCACAATTCGATCCAATATTCCTTCATTTCTGTACCGATTCAACAAGGCAACGCAAGTTTCAACACGCGTTTCTTTCTGCAGATCAGTCAAATCATGAGGCACCCATTTTTCATATTTTTTTATCTTATTGATTTGATGCAAATGAGTCAATATTGTAGGTAAGGTAACGTTAAACCATGCCGATAATTCCTGGGTAGTTTGACTCGGATCGGCTTCCACCATCTCCTTCAATTCAGCGTTATTCACCTGTGTGGGCGGTCTTCCACGTGGTTCGTTCTTCAAGTCGAAGTTTCCATTACGAAAGCGTTTAAACCAAAAACGCACGGTTCGTTCATTAGCAGTCTCCTCTCCAAACGCAGCATTGATATTGCGAGCCGTTTCTGCCGCGTTAGTTCCGAGTCGGAACTCGTATTCAAAGATTACTCGGATTTTCGAAGTATCCATCTTTCCCGTCTAAGCTGAATAAAAAAAACAATTGAAAGTCGAAAATCGAATGTTGCACATGTTTTAAAACAAGAACCTCATAGGTATCATGTGAAAAAAGTTTCACTTGAAAATCTCACACCATGAAGGTTTTATGTCAATTCAAAGTATCTATTACTATAAAACGGCAATTTCACACTTTAACCCCTATTATATGCGGTTGTTATTGGTTTAATGTCTAAGACCAACACCTTACCAGTAATCTTTTTTAATGGGGTGTAAATATGATTGTTACTGAAGTGATAAGCCAGTCTGTTTCGACCATTCGTTGCTCCTGCACGCGTTAGTTCATTTTATATTTAACGACCTCATAAGCGTAAGTTAACTTTTTTCTTTGTAACACATTATTTTTAATAAGTATTTCAAATACATATTAAACTATATAACGCGGCAATATGTACCACATACCATAGCTCCTCCTAGCGCCTCCACACCCAAGACAGCGCTAATGAATGCCAACACCGCTATGCAGTGCGGTAAACGGGCGATACGTCTGCCTGCGGGTTTTTGTGAAGTGCAAGAGTTTATTTTAAGGTCTTGGCAGTACTTTTTTTACAGTGTCATGGATAATAATATATGAGCGTTCCTAACTTGTAGCGACTTGTACCTATAATTTTTGTAATCTTGTTAATAGTATATTAATTTTCAATAGCATCCGACTCATTATTTGTTTGTATTAATTTTCAATAGCATCCGACTCATTATTTGTTGTCTAATTTAATAATTCCTACAAAAAAAATCACGAGCTAACCTCGCACGCTACTACTAAAAGAAAAAGACTTCATAAGACTGATAATGAAATTTCTAAAAATGCTAAGTTAAAATGTTTAAAATGCAGAATTTGGTTATAACGGCCATCATGTGTTTGATTATTTAGATTATTTTATGTTTGTTTAATGTTTTTAAAGGATAAACGAGTTTTGTATTGACTAACACCAAAGTTCCTCTTAATTAATGAATGGTTAAAATTTTTGAAGATTTACTTTTTGTGAGTAATAAATTATCTTTAGTAAAATAGGATTTTTGATAAGTGCAGCGTAATATTGAAAATAAAAGACAAGAAGATAAATAAATATTTATTTATAAATAATTAATATGGAAACATTATTTTTTAATACGTTTTATTTGCGGTTTCTTCTGTATCCGCCGGTAAGACTTAGTCCAAGGTGGTGAAACCAATTTTTGCGTATGAGTTCGCGATCCAGTTTTGCTTCTCGTCGAAATTCTTTCCACTGTTCGCGTAACTCTGGGTCTCTTGGACCGTATGTCGGCTTCTTATTGAAGGAACGCTTCACCGTCTATAATAAAAAGGATTGTAATAATCACCTGTTAAACACTAGGTTTCACTGATACACAATTTCGGTAACATGTATGTAATATAACGAATTTATTCAATTTGTAAAGCCTTATTCACAGCTTTCTTAAAGAACATCATATCGTAACGCAACAGAAAGATCTCAGGAGGCAATTCGTTCCACAGCCTGTGGGTTTACGGTCTAACAAAGTTTGTGGACCGCTTGTTAATTGTTAAGGAAATGCAGATGCACCTAACTTCGATGACGGCTGTAGAAACTCGAGATTGACTTTAAGAGGGGAGAATGAGCGGAAGCGGATTTCAAAATAGGTATTTTTACATTTTGATGCTGTTTCGGCAGCGCGCAATGCAACTTCTTTGAGAAAAAGGGACAGGTGCACTTCAAGCTGATAAACATTTAAAAAAATCGAGGTTTCGTATTCCTCTGTCCCCCCCCCCCCCACCCCCGAAATTTATCATTTTTGTTTCTGATTTGCAATAAAGAATAATTTCGAAAGTCGATTAAGGAATGTCGATGTCGGTATGTTTAGATTTTTGAAATAAGAGTTGTTAAACTTGCATACTGGGCTTTTATGCAGTGTTTAAACGGGGCCATTTTTACATTATTTTGGAGGGTCCTAGCTCTTATAAGAAATACGAGTAACTAATGAAAATAATCAAAACGTAGGGACATGCTCGTGGTAGATATCTGTAACATATACAAAAATAATTCCCTATTGCAAGAATTCGGGGAAAAACAGGGGAACACGCATATGTGGACAAGCGCAGCCACGCCCACCACAAATTATGTGTATTACATAAGTAAAGTAGGGTTAAGTTTAGTTTGGGCGCGATGCGGCAGCGACAGGTTACTAAGGGCGCTTTGGGACCAGGTAATTATTATTGAGTGAGGTTTGGGGCGACAATCGCGTGATTTACTTTTCGTCCCTCACGGCAACCCGACTCACCCGATACCCTGTATTTGCTCCGACAGAGCCTGTACTTGCGCCGCGGCTTTAGACGTAAACAACACTGTTTACGTGATGTATTGTAATTGCCATTTTTGCCGCCCTTTTTATGCTGAATTTTATATAGTTGTTAGTTTTGTTTTCCTATATTATATGTATGAACTCGGCTTCTGGACTTTCATTTATAACAACAAGCGTCATCCCGTTTCTGCTTATCGTCCCTTCTTAATTCTTCAGAGCACTTATCATTGGATCTACAGCAGGGCCGTCTTAAGTCTATTCTGCGCCGGGGTGCGGGAGTGTATCCTAAGACAGTCAAACATCCTATTGTGTATCCTATGACAGTCAAATATCCTATTGTGTATCCTATGACAGTCAAATATCCTATTGTGTATCCTATGACAGTCAAATATCCTATTGTGTAATTGTTTACTATAGCGTTATATTTTTTCATTACCTTTAAAAGGTGAGCGCCCGGGGTGCACCGCACCCCTTGCACCCCCTGGTAAAGACGGCCCTGATCTACAGACAGGTGAACACACAGACAGACATAATCTTTTTCCGAATTCCATCATGTTATTCTCAATAGGATATGATATACATACTTATATTTTGGTTTGCATGTTTGGGCTATTAAGATTATAACGATAGATAAATCTACCTACATAATATGTATATATCTATATTACATAGTACTTACCCCAATAAAACTACTAGATCTATATTTCCAAAATGTAGCAAAAATGAATATAGGAATCAATGCTATCCCTATATATTGTAGCAAATTACCGGCAACTGAAAAAAAAGTTTGAATATGAATAGTTATTAATATTATTATTAATAGAAAAAAATACGATCCAAGTATAGTTTAACTTACTGTAAGCTTCTGTCGGATATGTATAATCGTTTCCGAAAATGAGAGCTTGCGTGGTAATCATAGCATACATGAATACTGCAATCATGAGGGCGGGCGTGACAATCGCCCAGCAAATGCGCCAGTAAATAGACGTTTTGATTCCCAACATAAATTCGATGTCTATACACAGATTCTCTAAACCTAAAAAAATAAAGAGAGATACGTTATCAATTATCCACATTAGACACTATTGTTTTTAATTCGGTCTTGTTTGTCTAAAATCACAGACATATAATTATTTTGGCGGGTAGGTAGGCGAGTGGTCTAACTAAACCCAACAAGCACATATAAATATTTTCTTTGTTAGTTTATAAGTTTCGTCTTATCTTGACATTTGAGATTTTTTCTTCCCGGTCCGTACTTCTGAGTTATTAAATACGAATTTTTAAATTATCTCTAACTCGGCGGTGACGAAAAATTCATTGTGAGGAAACCCGCTAGTGCGAGAATTAAAGAAAATCTTAGACATATATATCTAGCAACCAGTTTGAGTCCGCGTTCCTGGAACCCCTTCGTAATTACTATGAGAGGTCTTGCAGTGGGACTATAGAAATAAAATCTCTATTAGTAACTAGAATATAAGTGTAATGAATTACATTACAGAATATAAGTGTAGTGTAAGAACTACATATAAATGTAATGTATGAGCCTGAGTTGTTTGAAATAAACAAATAAAAATATAGGCTATGTTTATAGGGTGATATCGAACTACTATATAAATATGTTTTTAAATTCAGATTTGAATATTTAACAGAAAAGACCAACCATAAATCCAGAAGACACCAATAGTCTCAGTAATGGCGGCAAACAATCTCATGAAAGTTCCTCCATAATAGTCTACTAACTCTAATATATATTGGCCACCCTGAAACATATAGAACATATAGTTAGATATAACATATAGACGAAAAAAGAAAAAAGTAAGTTTTTTTTAGCGTTAATTGTTACCGGCGTGACGTAAACAAGTCCAATGAGAAAGCCACCAATACAGCCACCTGCTGCCATGTAGAGAGTAGGAACGCCCGGGAAAGCGTCCAACAATACGGCGTTTAAAGTTGATAATAACGCCACTCCTGAGCCTATACCAAGTACCGCCATCATCAAGAAAAAGAGTACTGCGAAGAGCTGAAAATAATAACAAATGTCTTGAAGATGTACATATTACATCGCATTTTCTAAGAGATCATGGCGATTGCAGCACCTAAGTAATTATTGAAGGTTAAATTTTAATTAATATTTATCTTAAAATTATTTAATCCGAAGCATAAGGACAGAAGCAATATAAAATTCAGTAGAATATGAAATGCAGATTGACTCACTTGTGGTGCAAAAGGTGACTTAGCGATGGCGTCAGGATACGAAATGAAAGCAAGTCCGGTGCCTCCAGTGCCTATTACATCACCGACATCGTCATATCCAAGCTGTACTGCTAGATTTCCTAGGATAGCGAAAATTGTGATACCAGACATGAGACTGGTAAAAGTATCCAGTGTAGTCACAATCATGGAATCTCTAAAATGAATAATAGTAAATAATAATTAAAAAAATATTGAATCACCAGTAAGTATGGCTGAATTCTGTGCGTTTAAAGGAATTAATATTAGGTCCTACCTGTAAACGTTTTGTTTAAAGCCATTGTAAGAAGCAAACATGATTAGTGCACCAGAGCACACAGACAGTGAGAAAAACACTTGAGTGACTGCGGCGTACCACACCTGAAGTTGCAAAATCTTTTCCCATTCCGGTGTAATGAAGAATAAAATTCCTTTCGCTGCGCCTTCTAATGTGACCGCCCTAGAAAACAATATACAGTCGAATTTTGTATCAATTGCAGCAAACTAAACAACAGTACTCATACTATAGAAATACAACTGTAGTTATAATTCTGTGATTTATTATGGACAACCGCAGAAACAAATCATTGGAGGCTAGCAGAATTCCTTAACACATCAAAGTGTTTAATTTGGAACGCGAGGAAAACATCTGTGAAAATACATACATTTATAATTTATACATTTATAGTTTCTAATGTTTTCTGATATTACAAAAAATATCTTTTTTCTTATTAATTAAATCAGTGTACTTTGTCTATTCAATTCCTAGACAATGACTTGTATGTTTTACCAAAAGAATATTATAGAGACATACCTAATTAGCAATATAATCATGACGACGTATGGGAACAGAGCCAAGAAGTACGCAGCTTTGCCTGAACTTTTAACACCGCGTGCAACGATCACAAAAATAATAATCCAAGACAGTAGCAAAAAAAGAGTAAGGTCCCAAATTGGAGCACCTGAAACAAGTAACATTTTTTTTTATTTATTTATATATATAGTTCATAGCTACAATTTAAATAATAGTAAATAACCAATATTAACAGAACGTAAGCCAATTACGAACTAATATTATGTTTAAGGAGCAGTACATATGTGTGTGCGTGAGTTTACGCGCGTGTGCGCGTGCGTGGATGCGTACCTGCGTGTGTGTGTAACGTTGTGCAATTTTATGTTTGTCGTTGTTTTTCTCAGTAGGTACCTACCTCGATTGAGTAGTATTTTTAAAATCATTTTTTAATCAAATGGGATCTATTTTGTATTATTCGACTTACCAATTCCATCATCAATTCCATCTGATTGACGGAGCACTGTCCTCCTGTAAGAAAATTATGTTGATTGTTATAAAGATCAAAGCAAACAGAGCAAATTATATACAGCTAACCGTGACGGTAGGATGTTTTACATAATAAAATACAAGTACAAATTCATTCCGTAAGTTTTGGAAAAAATGTTTAGACATTTGAGTGAGTTTCACGAAATTCGAAATTTGTAATCTCTGCAAACAAAAAAAGGGAAAAGAAATAGAGAAGAGACAAGTAGAAAGTTTCAATACTTCATAACATCGCTAGAAATTAAACATTTTGAAATACGTAAATAATCAGCAGATAAATAATCCGTCAACAAAATACCGCACTCAATTAAAATCACTAGTCAGCAAGAATAATAACAAAAAATAATTTATCCCGTATGCATCCCGTTAGCTGCAGAATAATCATAAACGTAATTTCATAAACGTACCACCATAATCTATATATAAGTGTTCAAAAATGTGACTTGACATCAAAAATCATACTAATCATCATAACATACTTAGCTGCATTATTTCTATTTCTACCTTCTATTTGCTTTCAGCACAAAAATTATTTCTAACAACATTTTAATAAAGTTTTAATTTTTATCTCTGGAGATCTGATTTCGTGGAAGAGAATATTATGGAATGGAGGCGGATAGTGCCGCCAATGAGAAATAATGATATGAACAACAAAGATATACTGAATGAGCAGCAAAATGTATAATAGCAAAAAATGTGGGTTAGGTTTATGGACCATGAGATAATAGACCTTTTCTCTTTTTGACTAGGTCCATTAGCAACTTTTCTCGAAAAATGTGTTCAAACTTTCAGCCATGCCCCGAGTGATTTATAAACCTTCAAAAATTTCCGACTTTCATTGCTTACTCACATTTTCATCTTCCACTTTTCATTCCGCCGGGCGTTATTTATATTCGATATAGGCAGTACAAAATTTTTCGAGGAACGTTCGTTATGGACCTAGTAAAAAAGGAAAAAGGCGTCTATCTCTCGGTCTTTTCTCTTAGATTAGATTCTCTTGTGACAATGCAGAAATAGGAGCCCCGCTTTACGGGACTTCGTCGACTTTGTAACGTCATTGTTACAAGCAGAGTATAGTAGAGTAGTTATTCAAAAACACGTTGTTTTGTTGATCATAATTTGCTGCTCATTTAGTATTTGTTGACATCATTTCATTGATTTTTAGAAGTGCGGTTGAAGCTTAATAGGTTATAATTTGCATTTACTAATTCACATATTTTCTGGACAATTTAAAAAAAAATGTAGGTATCTGACTAAACATTAATATTAGACTAGATGCCTATTTTTAGTCAAAATGATCCTCTTAACCTGATGGCACATTATAAATTCCTACATGATTTTATTTTTCAACTAAGTTTTTAACTAAGTCTTTGTTAGCTACAGTTTGTAGTTGTTGTTGCTCTTTATTGTACTTATAATGAGTTGTTACAAGACAGTTGTTATAAGTTGTTACACATTACAGTGTTGTTATAATAAGACATTACAGTATTGCCAGAAGTACAAAGGCGAACTTATTCCTAGAAGGAATCTCTTCCGGTTTGTTTTCATTGAGTCTGTATATATATATATATATATATATATATATATATATTTAGTTCTAATAGTTACACAACTATAAATCTACCTAAAATTACGATAAAGAGTTTGGCAATCAAATTAACGTTAATAGGAGTATTACAAAATCTTTTACCTACTTATCAAATTTATCAATATTTTCATTTTATCAATATTATCCACTAATTTTTATCTTTGATAGATAAATCTATTGAAACAGTATCATAAAAGGAACATTAGAATATTTACTTTATTCACTTTTATAGGTTGATTAAAAGCAAATTTTGTTAGTAATATGGAAATGCTTTAGAAAATGATTGAAAAGTCATGTTTACATTAATATCGTAACAATAATCCGTTCCATTAGCCTATGTCTTTCCACTGCTGGATATAGGCCTTTCCCAAGGATCGTCACCACACATGGTCTTCCCCTCTTCTCATCTCCAGCCACCATCGCCAATTTCCTTTAGTCGTCGGTCCATCTAGCGGGAGGGCGCCCTAAACTTTGTGCCTTTAAAATTTGTTCTTAGACGCAGGTTTATTAGCCTCAATATGTAAATACATACGATTACTGGACTACTCAATAGATACCTACTATTTTATATAAAACCTATTGTCTATAAAATAAAATATTAAATGCCTATAAAACTATTATAGGTATGGCAAATAAGTATTGTTATTATAACAGTTAGTATAAGTATGCTCATGGTTTAATAGTGATTTTTGTTTGTTGGGATGATTTTATTACTATATGTAAAGTGCATATAGGTACTTATGTATTTGATAATATTACAATAAGATAAGATAAGATGCTAATGCAACATTGAAATGAATATGGGTATGGATATCGGTGGGTTTATGCACCTAAATGCCTAATAAGTAGTTATCGAGTACAAATTCGACCCATGCCTAGCGTAACGCATCTTTCATTATTGTATAGCATAATGAACTTTCATTTGCTTGATTCCATAAATCATGTAGAATACATTGTGTTAATATATGTAAAACTCACGTGAAGTATAACTCAGCACTGCTTGTGGGGTTCCCGTCGATCGCGCTCATATTCACAACGTCACCGGACGACACGCAGTTCGGTCCCCATTCCTCCAGACATACGGCCCAGGGCAGCGTGGCCCGGAAGCTCATCACCAGGTAGTACAAACAAAGCGCGATGATAGACACGTAGTAGGACAACACATATAGAGCACCCAATGCTTGTGCGTATCCAGTGCCTATATAACAAAATGTAAGTAAAATGTTAACGCCACAACCTATTTTTAAAATTTTCGTATATTTTCAACTGGTTTCATACGACGAAAGTTAAGAGTCGAAGAATCGTCAAATGTCCGCTCGATACCAGTAGTGAATAAAACATGAGCAGAACTTTTTGGCGGGAACTCGAGTAGTGAAGGTTGAGTGTTGTTTGATTAATATAAAAATTGTGTATTGTGGATTTTGTGGTTTATTGATTTTTTTTTACAGAAAACAGGCGCCAGACGATCATACAGTCCACCTGATGGTAAGTGGATACTGTCGTCCGTAGACATCCACGATACATGCCAAAATCAGTCCAGAATGAGAAACATTGAGACGCCCCCGGATGCGCTGCCTACCTTTGTAGATTAAGGAATGGATTGGGAGAAAGGATTGGAAAAATGGGGAGGGATAGGATAGGATGGGATGGGAATGGGCTCTGACATATCTCACTCATTACCGAAACATGTACTTACGTACATTGAGGAAATACGATAAAATGGGAAATGCAGTACATTTCAAGTGCGCCCAGCGGCTGTGGGAATACAGCGTGCACTCTCCCTCTACATAGTGATTGTTTATTAAATTTTAAAGTGCTAATGTTTGTGCATAATATTTGTGATAATCAAATAAAGGAAAAAAAGGTACATAAAAGTTCAAATCCGAACTCGGCCGTAGTGACGCAGGCTGCAGTGACGCTGTGTTCCAAGACTGCGTTTTTCGTATGCATCCAATTCGAAGTCGACAGTAGGTTCCAAATTCGTAATTTTCCAAATTCTTTTATTCTCCATATCCATATTTATGGTGCTATTTTTCCCCATTCCGAGTTTTCCACATTCTTATATTTTCCACATACCGATTTCTTCAAATTCTTATTTTTCCACATTCTGTATCTTTCACATACAAGTAAATTGGCGATGAAAATGCATCATTATTGTTTACATATCACAAGAGATTTACAGGAATATTAATAGATAGCCGTTTTCCAAAGAGATCAGATTAGTATTAAACTATTTAGCCATTTATAATAAAACATGTAAACAATGTCAACACAATGTCATATTAGTACGTATGTCAATAAATTTATACTCTGAAGTATTTGTAATAAATAATTAATTAATTATGGCTTCTACAAGTGCAGGGGACGGTAAACAATGATTTTTTCTGGAAATATGAAGACGAGGTAAGAAAAAGTTATTGAGGGCCGGCTATCAATTTTATTTTTAAACTAAAAACAAAAGCGGGATTTCTATTTGGCGTTGTGCAAACAAAAATAAATGTTGTAATGGTTCTGTGACGATGAATTCTGAAAGGAGCTGAATATTATGTGAAATTACGTGTAAACCGCACAAAGAACAACATCGCAAAAGCTACAAATATCTGTAAGTACCATTATCGTAGTGAGTGGATTCCGATACCAACAAATTACACTCCACCCGACGACGCTACTATGATAGAGTCCCGCACCATCCTAACGCCCTAGTAGTTGACAGCCTAACGTATGTACCCAATAGGAATGACCCTCCCCATTGCCGTTGTTGTCCTCGGTACGTCTTAGACGACCTCGACGACCCAATTACTGCTGCCAATCTTAGAGCCACACCGCACTAGCGGTTAACTGTCAGCGGCTGGCCGCAAATATATTTTTATATGAAACCGGAAGATTCATACGCACTTTGCGACGGTTAGCCGTCAACCGCTATGGTTGGACAGAGGACGCGGCTGACCGTTCGGTTGCCGCAACCGCATGCCTCTACGCACTGTTGCGGCCAGCCGTCCGCCAGTCGACGGCTAGCGGCGCCTGTTTGCACACTTATTCTCTACGTACACAAAATTGTTATCACAATGGATTTAGATTTCGACACATAAAAAAATATTTTCGAAATCAGAGAACGTCCGGCCATTTGGAATACCAAATCAACAGATTATGCCGATAGACAGAATCGATTAGATGCAAGATGTGATATGATAAGGGTTATTCGAAATGTTCAACAGAGTTCATATTACAATAACCATCAATATCATTATCCAAATGCTGATTGGGATCGCAGGCAACATATAATGAATATACTGAATATATAAAATAAAGGATATACTGACGTGCGGTGAGCCGCAATGGCAAAAATAGCAGCGGCCTGCCGCAACGGCCAGCCGTCTAGCGGTTAGCCGAAAATACTGCGGCCTGGCGCAACGGCCAGCCGTTGACGATTAACCGGTAGTGCGGTGTGATCCTTACACTACACTCACGGACTTCACATATACACACAAGGAAAAGGCGGTCAAAATATATAATCAAAGATGCCAAAATTGAAAAAATAAATGATGATCTGTTGAAGGGAGACATATCGGTTGAGGAATGTTTGAAAAAGTTATGTTGGTTTAAGTAAATTCTTTTAATTTTCTTTTTAAGTTTTCAATGCGTTCTCGGCATTTTTTTGTTTTCCTTCATATTTTAAGAGAAATACATTACTTTATTGTTATCATATTAAAGAACGTATTATTTACATTTATTTTATCAACAACTGTACTTGATCTTAAGTAAATACGAAAATTAAGAATTCGGAAAATTATGAATTCGGGGAATCTATAATTAAGAAAAATAACAATACGGAAAATTCAGAATTAGGAATACCTATAATTCGGACAATTCGGAATCTACGCGCGAAAAGTCCAATTCGCTATTTGACAATTTTCGAGAAAATACTTTAGAACATGCGAAATATGTTGATTATATCTTTCACAATTGCTTTAAAAAAAGGTTTTGTGTTGTGATGTCTCGCGGTAATCAATTATGGCTTCCCGCGCTCATAAAACACAGATAACATTTTTTCATATTATGTATTTTTAAAAAAAATATGTTTGTAATTTGATTTAATGTAAAAAACGCTTATTATAATATTGTTGGCCTCTAATTATAATATGCGATATCCAATATTTTTTATAATTTATTGTTATATGTGGCAAATAACCAATTAGTCCAACTTTACTGAGCAACTCCTAATTTGCTTCTACTTGACTGGACATTGACGAGATCTGTTTAGAATTTAGATTTTAAAATTGTTAATTACAAAGAGATCTCGACACTGGTACAATGAGCTAATTACACTATTGCTATATATGAAAAGAAAAAAAAAAACAGGGGAATCGACATAAATCGTAATGAAGCCAGTATTATGATCACCTATTTAATTACCTTTCATAGCTGGCGACAGAGCCCATACCCGTATAGAGTTACTATTACTGAATTGTCCTAGAACTGTCTCCAGGTAATACATGGGTTTACCGATGACCAATAGCACAATGATGTACGGTATGAGGAAAGCTCCGCCGCCGTTCTGATAGGCGACGAATGGGAATCGCCACACGTTACCCAGACCCACTGAAGTGGCGATGCACGACATTAGAAACTCCATTTGATTGTCCCATTTTGGACGTTCTTTTTCCTTTTTTTCTGGTGCATCCTGAAAAAACATACTTCTATATAAATTTATCTTTCTTTTTGGTTTCAATAACGAATGCGTCTAAAAACCGTTTCTGAGATTTTTACAAAATTCAAAGCATAATCATTAAGAAATAGAAATAGCATAATCTTTGCATATAAAATGTTTTAAAATACAGCTGAACAAAGAAATTCGCAAATATCTGATAATTTTCTTGTCAAATATTTAATAATAATTTGATAACGTATGATTATCAAACTATTCATCAATTATCAAACAGATTAATAAAGTATAAAAATTTAAAGTGGATCAATAAAAAAATATTTTCAATGGATTTCCTGTTTTAAAACTCATGGCATAGATTAGATTAAATATTTAATTTATTAGTGCCGCCGCTACGCACATAAAGCATAAACGGCATAAAGAGATGTTCCATTTTATGTATTGCATATCTATGAACAAATAATAAGAAAAATAAAACTTTGCATCTAAAGGAATTAACGTAAATTGCTATAAAGTGGTTCGATCTGCGATGTCGTATCTAGTATAGGATGTCTTCATAGACCTTTGTCTACGAAATTTTATAAGTTGGGGTCTACGAAATTGTATACGCACACATACATTATTATACCTACACAAAGGCTACGAAAGTTACGAGGCTATGAACTTCTTAGATCTTTGTATAAGATATTATAGGTTGAACTCTAAGACGTCACGTTATCACGTAGTCTACATAAACCTGCAGACAAAATAAAGGCGTTTGTATACACCACATACACAACTGGACCAAGAAACGAGCGAGTTCAGTGAGGTGCGGATTATATTCGTAAGTATCATATGCACGGCGTTACATCAATGCTACATGCACGGTAATTGGAGCAAGTGAAATTGGTGGGTCGCACAGTGTGGATTCCATGTCCAAGCTGATTGTTCAAATGTAAGTAATTTGCGTTCATTGCGCAGTAGCAGGGATTGACCGAGGCCGGGAGCGCACACGTCGTAGTGGCGCATTATGAAATATTATTTATTTAAAACACCCTGATACCTTACGCACCCTTAGCTAAAACTAATAAACAAAATTCACATTTTACGAGAACTATTGATGCTTTTAATAAGTTGTCTATTAATATCGACTTGTTCTGCACTAGCACAGCACTAGTAGCGAGCCCTAAAGTCGGATTATTTATTCGAGTCAGGGATATGACATAGAGAACTGCCAAACAGAGAGAAATTTGTACGGAGATGTCACTTTATTGACAGTTCTACATGTCATATCCTCGACGGAATAAATAATCCGACTATAGCTGATAACTTTTCTCAGTAAACATTCAAACTGCACTGTTCAGTTTTCTTGTAAAAATAATGTTTTCTAAGTGTTCATTTATACATTATTTGTGGCGATTTTTAATAGTATTTGTTACAATATATTAAGACGTGTTTCTTGTTATAACTAAATAAGAATTTCAAATATCTGTAAAAAATCCTTAAAAATAAATAAATATTCGTGTGCCTGACATGCGTATGTTTCATGCATAACCATGTACCTTCTTAACCTTCAGTGTTTGTTACGAATGGTTTAGTAAATCTGTAGCTTGCTGTTTTATAAAACACTTGTTCTTGACAACACAAAGAGAAATCAATGGGTAAATATCCAATTTGTTAATTGTAACTGATTGAATAGTTAAATATTGGGAAAATAACGGTTATTCCTTGAATTAAAAATTATCATTCTAAATAAAAATTAAATCATACTTGAAATATTTAAATTTAAATTATTACATAAAATTTTAGGTCCATTTTAAAGTGGGATGATTCGAAAGTAACTTACTTTTGTTTTTTGTGGCAAATCCGATACGTATGGCGGTGGAAGTTCTGGAGCTGGATCAAACGCTACATTCACTCGTTCTCCATTTTCAACAACGTTCACTTGGTTTGGTTCCTAAAACACCAGCGATTTCAAAACATTGCTTACTAAACATTCTGTAATCATAATATATATATATATATATCAAAATGTATTGAATTTTTAGATAGTCACCATTTAATATGTTTTCATGTGTAATGCGTACTACAATGTATGTTGTTGAATAGAGAATTGTTTTGGTTCCTTCATCGTATTTATAAGATCATGATATCATTACAATAGCATATCTATAGATTTTATTGCTTCGATAGATACGGGTCGGTCTGTAATCCTATGCCGTCGTGTGCAGCGGCCGGCAGCAGTGGGGCACAACGCGGTTACCAATTGTGAGAATGACGTTTGCCGCATTCAAGATCCGCTAGAACTCTTTGATTTTCAGTATGAAAATTGAAAAGAGTGGGCTCTTTTAAATAAAAGAATATTATAATCAGTGGATTGAAAAATGCCAGGAGCAACAACAACACTGTCGGTGACGCAGTTCATCCACGTTAACGCTAGTTTACCATTTAAGTAGCAGTTAAAGGTAACCTCTATGTACTTATTTGTTTACATTTAGTATAAGATACACGCCACCTGAATATTATGTTACGTATTCAACCTGTTACTGAAATAATGGAAAAGCTGAACATGCGTTGTATAGTATCGAGAGTGGGATCCATTCTACCAGTTTTTACAATAGGATTTATTTCATAACATATTATTAATTTCTAGTATAACTTTTACTTTACTCGTAGTTACGCAAAACGAATACACTCGTTGCTACTTACGAGCCACGGCGCCGCGTCGCCGGCGCTCGTTCTGAATAAATAGCGCTACGAACGTTTTAGTTAGAACAACAAAACTATACACGTTTTAAACTTTTGATTTATTCCCTAAAATAATTTTATTTTTCGCCGGAACGGTTTTATATATTTTTAATTAGTTGACTTGTTTATAGTTTTTCGTTATTTCAGTGACACGTTGTATTGTAAATTATGTAAACAGATTTGTGATTAAAGATTTTCTCTATTATTGTAGACAAAAACTATATATATATAAAGTTTTCTCTCTGTTTGGGTTAATCTTGGGCAATAGAGGTAAATCTCGCGAATCGTTAGTCTCTTCTTATGTAGTACTGTACATTAAGTTAATTTAAAAAAAAATATGGGTTATTTTAGAAGCTACGGAACCTAAACCTAAAATCAGTGGTTTTTGGAACTTTTCGTTGTATATATGTGTGAATGTTTATAAATACCAGCATCTCCTAAAAACCACTTAACATATACTCATTACTTTCATCAGATTTCACCAATGTATAGCAGAATATCAGGTAGGTATGTGATTCAAGAAGAAAGAAAGAAAGAAGAAAGGTTTTGTTCAAGAAAGTTTTGTTCACCTTCAAGAAAGAAGGTGTAGGTATGTGTCACTTTGAAATAACATCAGGAATTTGAGTTATAGAGGAAAAACTATACTTACATATTATCCTATTGGTATAATCTATACTAATATTATAAAGAGGTATAAGTTTGGAGGTAGGAGGTAATATCCGAAACTACTAATCCGATTTCCAAAATTCTTTCACCATTTGAAAGGTACATTATTCCAGATGGACACAGGCTATATATTATGTGCAAAAAAATTTACGGGCATGCAACGCATGCCAGGCACAGCTAGTATATAATAAAATCGTTCGAGGGCAAATTTTGTACATTTAACATATTTTTGTACATGGGTATTTATCGACTACATATTTAGCAGACATAGAACTCAAAAATATACTTTTAAAATTATTGTCTGTTTGTCCGTCATCACGCGACAACTAATAGACGGACATGGATGGAGGTTTTTGGTTTTTGATAGTCTACTCTCTAGAAGGAAAACTGCGGGATGCCTCATCTCGTTAGGAATTTGAGACATAAAAAAACTAAGATTTCGTAATACACATTAACTTTTATTAGTATTACACATTCACTTTTATTAGTATTACACATTAACTTTTATTAGTATTACACATTAACGTTTATTAACATTACACAAAAACTACTAAACGGATAATGAGCAAATTTTTACATTCGTATACCTTCATCTAGTGCAACATTCATTTTGCTAGGATGATAGAGTAATTATTGTGATTATTAAACGTCCACTATTTTCTTATAGCAAAAGCGGGTTAGAACGATGACTATAATTATTGTATATTTTACAGGCGTATCTGAGGTCTCAATTTTGAATTATTAGAATTCAAATTCAATGGTTGGTTCAAGAGCCCTGGTAACTTGACCAACTGAATAGCTGCCGGAGGTACGAACTGTCAGCTGTTAGCCCGTACAGTAGGTACGCAACACTCATGGCTATTTTTGATATACAATCGGCAACCAGGGATTGCAATCCGGTACCAATTTCAATTCGGTCGGATCCGGCTGGATTAGTCACATCACAAATATTTTGCCTTTTCATTTTGAAATTATTTATATAGAAGATATTCAATTGAGTGTATATTACAAAGTTTAGAAACGTTTATTTCTTATGAAATCAACTTTATTTAAACTGTAATAATCAACAAACAGTCACGAATTAACAATAAAAAATCTAGTATAGGTAGTGTTACTAGTTAAATTGTAATTTTTATATTAGTAATAATAAGATAATGACGGGAAGTTAAATTTGGTCTTACTAGATTTCAGAGCAAATGTCATTAATGATATCTTGTAATGTTAGTGACTTATATTAAATCTAACTAAATCGATCTTAATCAAATGAGATCACAATAATTAGGTAATTTAGGCACACCAGCAGTCTTATTCTTGAAATTATTACAATAATTATAAATCTGTTTATTCAACGGCACTACAATCACAATAAGGAGTTTAAAACTTCTTCTTATTTTTAATATACTTATTTTAAATTATTACTTTAAGTAAAATTATTATAAAAAAATCATATTTAATTTTAAAAAAAGGATCGTAGGAAACAAATTATGTCAATTGTGTCATCTGCTAATCGACTTCTTATAGAGTTACAAATATAGCCAGCGGCCGAGAAGACCCTTTTAGCTTCTACACTTGTCGGTTTTATTGTCAACAAATACTCATACAATAAATAAAAGACAAGTATTTTCCCCGACCTTCAATTTCATATGCAATCATTTCCTTTATTAATATTTACTCAAAATCTTTCTCTTTTTCGGAATTTAACGCGGCTCGCAGTGTGAGATCCGTGTGTATGTATCTTATTGTTTAATAAACCGGATCCGGTGATCGGATCCGGCAAACTCATGCCAGATACGTTTAATGATGCCGGATCCGCCGGATTATCGGATCTGGTTTTCCGGATTGCAATCCCTATCGGCAATATTTTAAAAAACTCAGAACTATTTATTTACTTACAAATACTTCACAGCATATAATATAAATTACGTATGAGTATAATATTAGGGGTTAAAGTATGAAATTGCCGATTTGTACTGAAAAATTAACACTCGTTTTTTTTTTCTAAAATGTAACATATTTATTTAATCAAAATATTTACCCTCATTATCTATACATTGTTGCCATCTAATCGGAAGTTCATTTATGCCTTTGCGATAGAACTCTGGGGATGTAGATTCGACAAACTGTGTGAAAGCATTTTGTACTGCCTCTTGGGAAGAAAATTTTTTACCACGTAGAAAATTGTCCAAATCACGAAAAAAATGGTAGTCCGTTGGAGCAAGGTCTGGCGAGTACGGAGGATGACGTATGGTTTCTAATTGCAGCTCCTGTAGAGTTACAACGGTTTCTCGTGCAGTGTGAGTTCTTGCGTTATCATGGAGCAATAATGGTGAAGATCGATTCACGAGTCGGGGCTGTTTCACTGCTAGTTTCGCCATCATTGTTCGAAGTTCGGCACAGTAAACATCTGCTGTTATTGCTTGACCAGACCTGAGAAAGCTATAGTGAATAACACCATGAATAGACCACCAAACAGTTACCATTACCTTTTTATTGGTAAGCTTTGCCTTAGGGCACTGTTGCGGCGTTTGACTTGGGGTCAGCCATTGCATTTTCCGCTTTCGGTTATCGTAAAGAATCCACTTTTCGTCACATGTCACAATTCGATCCAATATTCCTTCATTTCTGTACCGATTCAACAAGGCAACGCAAGTTTGAACACGCGTTTCTTTCTGCAGATCAGTCAAATCATGAGGCACCCATTTTTCATATTTTTTTATCTTATTGATTTGATGCAAATGAGTCAATATTGTAGGTAAGATAACGTTAAACCATGCCGATAATTCCTGGGTAGTTTGACTCGGATCGGCTTCCACCATCTGATTCAATTCAGCGTTATTCTGTGTGGGCGGTCTTCCACGTGGTTCGTTCTTCAAGTCGAAGTTTCCATTACGAAAGCGTTTAAACCAAAAACGCACGGTTCGTTCATTAGCAGTCTCCTCTCCAAACGCAGCATTGATATTGCGAGCCGTATCTGCCGCGTTAGTTCCGCGTCGGAACTCGTATTCAAAGATTACTCGGATTTTCGAAGTATCCATCTTTCCCGTCTAAGCTGAATAATAAAAACAATTGAAAGTCGAAAATTGAATGTTGCACATTTTTTAAAACAAGAACCTCATAGGTATCATGTGAAAAAAGTTTCACTCGAAAATCTCACACCATGAAGGTTTTATGTCAATTCAAAGTATCTATTATTATAAAACGGCAATTACATACTTTAACCCCTATTATTTGACCATAATTAATAAGGCGATTACGAACTACTACTAGTGTAGTGTAATACTTTAATCGAATAATACTTTTGCTAGGTAATAATTTTTAAGTGCTAATCAAGTTTACCCGGTGCAACTCATATGCGACCGTCGAACATGGGAGTGGTGTGCGTGCGTGTGTGCATATAAGTGTGTGCGAGCGTGTGTGTTTTGTGTTTGCGTGCGAGGGTGTATGCGTGTGATGCCTGCGGCATTGTGGCAGAGAAAGCAGTACCTAACTGTTTTTTGAATGAAGCTTTGGAAATATTGAATATTTTCATTACCTGGAACATTTTATTTTATAGGGTAAATTGTTACTTTTATTGCGTGTGATTACGTTATTAAAGCTCAGTAAATAATAACTTCTAATTAACATTAACATAACTAAGTAATAAAAACATTAACTATGTAATTAACATTTAATAGCAATACAGAGGATATAAGATTGGGACAATCGAGATTACTTTTACAGATATTATAAAGCATCGTCATATCCGCAGTAGAGTCCGCAGTTCCTCCTAAGTCATTAAATGAAGACGAACACAAGCATGACGCTATTTGTCGATAACATTTTTTGTGCGAAAATGAATGTCTTACGAGCATACCTTGTATTCGTTCAATAGAGTCCTTGTACATAACGTAACGTGGGTTCCAAATTTCACAGGAATATTCCAGAGTGCTTCCTAAATAAGCGTAATATAGAGGTCTATACAGGCGACATCGGTGAAAGGTTTTACATACTCTTATTATGAAGCCAAAGTTATTGCAGGCTTTGTTAGTTATGCTCTCAATATGGTCACGATATTTAAGTTCTGAGTCTAGTAGAACACCAAGGTCACGTATAAATTGAACTCTGGTTATTTTGTTATTATTCATATGATAGTCGTAAAGCATAGGTCTATTGCTCCTCGTGAAGATAATAACGTTGCACTTAGATACGTTAACAAAGATACGATTAGATCTATAATATGAGGATAGTCGATCTAAATCCTCTTGTAAGCGGTTATAATCGAGTAGGTATAGAACCAACTTTAATGAACAACTTTTTATCGTCCACGTATATGAGAAATTTTGCATGATGGAAACACTTGTGAATCAAACGGGAACGCCATTTACAATTAAGGATAAAGCAAAGAACCCTGCGGTACTCCCTAAGGAACTATTATGCAATTGGATTTAAACTGCAAATACAACTATTATGCACCACAATCTGACTCCGATTTTGAATATAAGATTCGAGCCATCGAAGCAGGTTACCTTGTATACCTAGAGCAGAAAGCTTCCTTATCAGTATGACGTGATCTACACGGTTATAGGCTTTCTCAAATTCAGTGTAGATGACGTCAACTTGGCCATCATCCTCCATGCAATGCAATGCAATGCAACCAGCTCTTTTAGTATCCACTGCTGGATATGGGGCTTCTCAGGCACATTGACTCATACACGAGGGACGTAAGGCCTGAAAACGCCACGCTGGCCAAGCGGGTTGGTAAGTCCACTCTTTTAGAGGTGGTGTGGTTCCTCAGGGCTTGTGGTAGCCGCTTTGTTATCCCGTAGTCGCCTCTTACGACATCCACGGGAGGAGATGGGGTGGTCCTATAGCCGGACGACACCACACAGCACCTCCTCCTCCATATCATTAAGCAAATTATTCATGAGAACAGCTAAGTTGTTTGCAGTTGATCCACCCTTGACAAATACATGCTGTTCTGCAGGAACGCTGAACATTATAGCACAGTAAATACTATTGGTATATTTAACACCTTGTCCAGATGAGGCGTTTTACGTTCTATTCAAGGAACGCGTTTCAAATCGCGTGTTATTTTTGTTGCGTTCAGATGAGGCGTTATATGCGCGAGTTTAAAGAAAAACGGTTGTGTTGTGGCTTGGATGGGGATGTAATATTTATATTCAATTATCTAAGCATTTTTTTCTTTTCTGAATCTCCTGGATTACAAAATAGGTACTTATTTTCACATGTCCTTCCCAAGCTCTACTTTTAAAATTTCTATTTCAATAGTCCGTCTATTCCATGTCCCATATTAATATCCTCTTTTCCACTTCATCAATAAATGAATCAGTATCAATCGTGCTCCATTTTTGCGAAAAAACCAAATATGTCGTCTCGCTGCAACTATCGTGTGACTACTGCTGGACTAGCTGGACGCAATAATGGCGTCCCTAGTATCGCAACAATGGCGTTAGACCGCGCGAGTCGAGGTTCCGGCGTATTGAACACGATTTACCTACGCGCGTATTACGCGCGAGTACATGTAGACGGAATGAATGGACTTCTAGTACCTCACTATCGCGCGATTCGAAACGCGCTATTTGAATCGCACGCCTCATCTGGACATAGCCTAACACTTATTAGTTACTCACTGATTCACATGGGTTCACATTCTGATTGACTTGTTTTATAGGTATAGGTTGTGTAGAGGGTATAAGGTCGAATGTACGTAACATTTTTTGGTCATAACGTTTAGCTTATCCCGGTGGCTTGTAATAGTTTAATTAAATCCTGTTGCAGTTTAGTTTTCGACTTAAGTACACATTTTAAGATCGTTCACATACAATAAGTAGGTATTTAGTTTAGAGGTTGATATGGTCGTAGATATAAACGAAGAAAAACAATGAAGTCAAAAGTGAGCCTCGAGGAACACTTCTAATTATATTCATTAATTGACTGTCTAGAGTTTATGATTCAATTCCCTTTAATAAACTCTCATTTATAGCATGGATAACTTAGTTATGATGAATGTGATTCTCTCTGTCAAAAGCTTTGTGGTAATCAAATATATGAAATCCACTTGTTTGCGTTTAGCAAGGATTGACAGATAAAGTAAGTGTATTCAATTTGTCTACTGATTGTCTTGTCTAAATCGTTTCATGATGTCAGAAATTGTGCATGAGCATCCCGAATAAGTACAAAAACTGACAATTTTATTGTTTAGCGTTATAGTAGATATAATAATACTATTGGTCTAATTGTAATTCAATAAATGTTTGTAGTTTTCATGAAGTACTAAGTTATTGCAAGTTATTTTGAATACATATGTGTTTACGTGTAGAAAAAAATAGTGCAAAGGAAAACAAAACAAAAAAGTCATTAATTTATTTGACATCAGTATAAAACAACTACAAATAGGTATATTTTACACATTTTCAACTTATACGCTGAACTTTCATCGGCTTCCAATACAGTACACTTCATTAAAGATTTTCTTGGCATCCTAAAAAGATAAAATCTACCAGGATAATTGTAAACAATATACCAGTAGGTACTAACTTTTTCAGGCATGATTACAATTATTATTCTATAAAATGTTATCAAGATGATTATTTGCTAACATCTCATTTACTTTACAAGTAGGTATTTAACCAAAATTATATTTTAAAAGTTATACCGCAAAAACCTTGTCAGAAGTCGAAGGAATTTCAGCGTGATAAAATTACTGATAGATACCGATATTAATGCACAGCCTAGCAGTTTTTAAAATAAGTATCATTAGTTCATCGCTGAACATTGTACCATAATAAATATTTTAAGTATCTATTCATATTTATTGTGTAATATTGTGAAATTTTATATGAAGTGTTTCGATGTTTTCAAATATTTGGGAGATTTCGAGGAAATCAACCGATTGAGGAAATATTTCACGTCTTGACTAAGTGGCTCTTTACATGTCCCGATTGCCGGCTTGTCGACGCGCTGTTCCCGCTGGCGAAGTGTACGGCACAGTATGAGAGGTTTCATATGCGCCGGGCGTTATTTGCTAGGCAGCAGCTCAATATGAGACCAGACAGTAGTCGGGGCCGCCGACTACCAGGCAATTGGGACGTGTCAAAAGGTACTAAAGGTGACCAGTTGAATCCAAAAAAACATCATTCAGTTTTGAAGTTTGTACATCTTCATATAAATATATGGGATCGAAATTTGTGGATAAATTGGATAGCGCATTTCTCAACTGATAGAGATTGAATTCGGTCCTAAAACAGTTTGGATTTATATCTCGATAGTATATCTCGAAGTGGTAACCTTTCAAAAAAATCCCAAAGTAATAAATTCAACATGTACAGAGGACATGTTGATTAGGGCTCTTCAAGCTCTTCAGTTTTGTCCTCGTATATAAACATATTTTTCTAAAATGTACATAAAATATCGTAATCTACCTTTCCGTCTGGCGCACGCCATCACCCTTTATTGTACATAGACATTTACGGAACAGCACTTAACCTTGTAATCGGGTGAGATAATAATGGCACTTCGATATTTATTCAATAAATTATTATCTAACAACGTTTTAAACTACGTATTAATATAATTCATAAAAAAATTGTCAAGTGTTAATCAAAGTTAGGTACCTTAATAGATAAGATTACATGTGTAGCTTTTACGAAATATATAGATTAGCTACGACCTTTGTCTTATCTTCTGGTATGCGTGACGTGACATAAATATAATTTTTTAACTAGATAGACATTATGTATGTATCTACTTATAAAACTATTTTGTACCCACTTCTAAGCAGGTATTTCTCTATCTAGCGACTGTGTAGCTGCAACGCCCTAAAACGCAAATCTTTCATAGAAAACAGTGAATGGAATAAGATTAAACGTTTATTTAAATGGTTACATAATAGACTCAATTTAGGTACACAGTGTACTTGCACAATTAAAATACAATTTTTGGAGCAAAAAAGATAGATTTTAATATGTTACAAAGTGAAAGAAATAAGTTTTCGATCAAAACGGGTCCAAGTTCCGATTTCTGAGCTGAGATTTGTAAATTAGGTGGTATGATAATTATGGGGTATATGGCTTGTTTACACACAGTTCCATACCACACAGTTTTGCGTATAAGTATCATAACATTTAGTAACAGAATTTTTGTAGATACTTATAATTATTTTGGTGTATTAAAAATATTGGGAGGTTTTATTTTTCTTGTTCGTTGTCAGATTGCATTGATTGGTATCACAAATAATTTGTACTAAATTGAATGCATATTATGCCAATAATAATATAATATTATGTACATAATAACGTGTAATTAAGGCGCATAACATATTATAAATATGACCGAAAATTTTTAACATCTAATTTTTCGAAACTTGGTTTTCCAAATAACCACTTCTTTCCTTGAAACAATGCATGACGCATCAATGCTCTACGCAGAAATAATTTCGTACTAGGATTAGGTACACTTAAAGTTTCTTTATGTGTTATTGATTTTTAAATTCGTCGATACCCTCCTGTCAAGCTCAGCCATATATGGCGCATGCGGGAGGTTTTGAGCTCTGTGCGAGCCTCCTTGGCTTGTTTCTTGAACTGTACCCACTCTTCGTGGATGGTCGGCGAGCGAGGACCCCATGACGCCTTCGCACGGAACGCTTGTTTTATTGTCTGTAACAGCATACAATATGTATAATTACCCTCTACCTTAGTTTTTTTTCGAAATGGCTAAATTCGTTGTAGCCCTAATGGCCTTTCAAGAGTCACCGGACATGTATAGTTAAGGGTGAGCGCAGAAGGCGCTCAGCCAGAAGCAAAGAGTGTGTGCAGCAACGAGTCTAAGGGCTCCCCCGCCGGTAGAATGGCGGAAGGAACGGACCTCCGCTTTGGGAGGGTACCGCGGGACCGCGAGTCGGTGCGAAGCGCTCAAGCACGTGCCGATACCTTGTAAAAGTGTTGGCTGCTGTCCTCGTCTCCGCCGGCGAGGACGGTGTATCTGTCTAGTCTGTGAATGTAGTGTAAGTACCGTATTGGCAGCAGTAATTAGGTCGTCGGTGTCATCTAAGGCGTGCCGAGGACGACGACGACGATGGCCACAGAAAGGGTCATTTTATTTTAATTGTCCCTATTACGGCACTTGTGACTCTTGATTATTTTTGTATCTAAAGTTCGCTATCGTTATACGCACCTTTGTATAGTGATATATCTTACCTTTATAAAGTTGCCAGTTCTCGATTTGAACATTACTATAGTAATGAAGATGGGTACGATGAGGATGCCCAAAAACAGCATGAGGTAACCGGCCACTGAAACAAAATGACTAGTAAACACAAATAGTATAGTAAATAACATACATCGATAAGAAAATACAACGCATTAATGAACTGTTTTAAAAATTGTCTATTTATCTTTGCTATTTTTTATTTCATTTCAATCAGAGGAGCGTAGCGGAATTGTGGAAGCATCAATGACCTTATTAATTGCAACCAAAATAATTAACAGGCAAATCTGTTATGGAACTCTCTTCTCCTAAGCATAAAACGTAGAACTCTACTCAGCTTAAAAGTCAACTTACTAAAAATTCTGACAAGAAAGTCTTACAAAATCAGCTCTGTGATAATTTCTACCGTTTCTTTCTTGCGGCCGTGCAGTGCAATGCAACCAGCCCTTTTAGAATTCACTCTTACTTCTTTTATAATAGTTTCAAAGTTATCTATTATAGCGTAGTTTTTGTTTATCACTGTAATTTTTTTATCACACTATGTAAACTTATACTGTATACTTGTAATCTGTACTTGTAATTCTATATACTTGTACATCACCTATCCCTATGGCTAAAATATTTACTTACTCGTATTTTCTTCTCTACCCAAATTATTATGTATTCTATGTAGGTATTTAAAATGTCTGTTTTGCCTTATTTTGTTTTGGCGTGCGGTAAAGCGTTTTATCTATCAACCTACCTTGTATCCATGTTATGTAAACGTTGAAATACTTTTCTATTGTTAATAACTTTACGTCTTAAGATATCATATATGGTAGAAATGACTCGACGAAGATTTTTTTTAGAAAAGATGGCAGACAAGCGGGCGGTCCACATGATGATAAGTTTTCACCGCTGGCCATGGACACCTGCAACACCAGAGGGCTTGCAGGTGCGCTGCCGACCTTGCACAATCCTGTTCACAGCTCTCTGGAAGAGCTCCATGTCATAACGTAATAGAAATACCTCAGCTGGCAGTTAATTCCACAACTTTGGGGTTCTCGGTATAATGTCTTTTTAACCGCACTGTACGCAGCGACCCCATGTCAAGGAAGTGCGGATGAACCGCACGACCATGGCGAGCGATGCGATGATAAAAACCCGAAGTTGGCATCAAATTGAACAGTTTATTGTATTATTCTCACTCAATGATTCAATTTCTCAATGATATATTATTCTCACCATAACCGGCTGTAGGGTAAACGTAGTATCCGCCGTAGCGGACAGCTTCAAATGACTGCAGAGCGTATATGAACACAACGATCATCATTGCCGGCGTGATCACGCCCCAGCACCATCGCCAATACACCGACGTCTTGATGCCCAACATGAATTCTATGTCTAGACATAAGTTCTCCAACCCTGATATGACAGAAAAAATCCAATTATTTCCTCTTATCAATGTCATTAACTTCACGTGTGCTTCACGTTCTTTTGACATTCAAAATATGCTTAATCATACATAATGTTTAACATTACCATGCATTAATTATTCGATAGCGTTAATCAATCAATCTGTAAATTACTTTCGTCGAGAATTAAGCAACTTAAGATTAGTAATCAATTAATCATTTGCAGGATGATGTTAATCAAAGTAATTACCGTATATCCAAATTATGCCAATGATTTGTGCAATGCCACAGAACAGGATGAGGAACGTGCCACCGTAGTAATCTACAAGTTCCATGATGTACAGCCCACCCTGTAAAAGAAGTTATTATTTATTTATTTATAATTCCGTTACGTCTCCTGTTTCATATACGCATATGTTAGAGCCTCCCTAGACGACCACGGTAACGTATTGATAAATTTAATGATTTATTATCTATTTTGTATACCTACTGTGATGTTTGCTAAAATAGTACAATCATTAATATATTTTTTATAGAAAAAAGGCGGGAGACGAGCAGACAGTCCATCTGGTGGTAAGTGAACACATGCCAACATTAGTCTAAAATGACAAACGTTGGCACGACCCCGGATGTCCTACTTTTGCAGATTAAGAATGGATTTCGAGAAGCAGCGAGAGATAGGATAGAACCTGGAATGTCTGTCTAGAATCTCTGACTCGCCATTGAAACACATAAGTACTCCTACGTACATTTTCTGTTTAATTTTCCTTGGTATTTTCTGGTGTGTGAAAAAAATATAGTATAGGTACATACCACTAAAGTCATATTTTCAACGTATGATTTGTTCTGACATACGAACCTACTATGTGTTGTTGGTGTATACCTATAGAAAATGCTGGTAAACTGTTTATAGCGCCCAATTTATAAATTTTAGTGCTCACAAGAATTTGAATGATTACAACTTGAATTCGTTTTTACGTGAATTCGTTGAGTTATTAATTAGTTCTAATAGTAAAGTATTTAATTAAAATTACAATACAGCGAGTACCTTGATATCAGGGTTCATATAAACATTTATCAGAAGTAATATTCAGAACTAACTAGATTCATAAAGAACTAATTTATTAAAGGGCCTCTATCTTTTGCATTCGTTTTAGCCAAGGCCGCTGAACTTTACGACGGCACTGCGCGATAGGTTGTGTTGTGATAGGTCGTGACGTCATCGTAGCGCATGACAAAGCAAATATATAAATGTCGAGCGAATGTTAACGGTGCCGATGGATGATCCAGGTCGGTGCGCTACCATAGCAGCGAGGCGAGTTGCCGACATCTCGCGCCCGCTCCGCTCTTTACAGAATTTTAGGGATAATACGGATTGCACAATGTTTTTGATCGTTCAGGAAGTGTATTCAAACTCGTTTAGGTGCAAGGCGCGATTCTATAATATTGTGCCATGATATTATTGTACAATTTTACTGTAGGTCAAGATTTTAGATAGATTTCAAAAAAATACTACCTTCTGCAAAAAATCGGTCAATTCGGGATTAACAAATGTGATCGGTCACATTAGTTAATAATTCGTAGTTGTACGGACGGCAGACGGCAGTAAACGGTAGTTTGGATGTATACTCCAAAACTACCCACTGCAAAATTTTTCTTAATTCATAACTTCATAAGCTACAATTTTTATTTAAGTATTTCTTTATGTAACGTACTTCGCTGATTTTAATTTCACTTTATTTTAGTTCTAACATGTTATTACTAAATCGTCCATAATTATTCCGAGATTTCTCGCCTCGCGTACTCTTTCAACTTCTTGGCCACCGATGCAAACATTAGCACAAAGAGACAGGACATTAGGACAACAAAGAGAAAGAGAGAGAGCCACTGAAATCTGATTCCTCGAACCAAGGATCATATGTTTAGGCTTGGTCGGATTCAGTACGAGGGTCATGATCTAACGATCTAAGTCCTCATTCATATGACGCACAGCAGTCGACGCGTCAGTTGGCTGAAATTAATATAAACTTGAGCGTCATCAGCATAAAGATGAAATTAACAGTGATTGATGAATTTGGCTATAGGTATCAGCAGTGTATAAAATGAAGAGTAATGGCCAAATAATCGACCCACCGCACGGATAACAGGTAAAAATTCTGAAACAAATTGACTACCGTCCTCTTTAACAATTTTGCCAATTGTGAACGCCCAGACAAATAGCTATTAAACCATTTTATTGAATTCATATTAAAACCATAATAGGATAATTTAGAAAAAGAAGTGGTACACTTAATGAGGCAAAAGCACGCGAAAAATCAAGGAGGGTCAAAATATCAATGCTTTTCTTTCTAACAATATTTATGGCTCGTCTATGCACACTGGCGAGCAGATAAACCGGGAATAGTGCTATTATGGTTCTATTTCTGATATTTTTTTTAATAATTTGGTTATTCTGGTAAATTCAGTGTTATGACTTCATAGAAATAAAAAACTACGATGTTTTGTTATTTGTTTTTCATTTTTAATGAAAAATACACCAGAAATAAAAATAACGATAAATTATCAAAAATTATAAGTGACATTATTTTAAAAAAAACAATGATTTGAAATAAAGTATTTCCTCCTCCTGGCTCTAATCGTATATCACTTTGTGGTATTCCAGCCCATTATCTCAGGAGTGCATCTCGCAGTTCTTGATGAATCTCCGGTGCTGGATTTCGTTTTGAAACACGTCTCGTTAGCTGGTTCCAGAGATGTTCGATTGGTACCCGGACACAAGCTGGCCAGCGCACTGCTGGTAAATTCTGGTCTTCAATGTATTGAGTGAATATAGTCTCGCTGTGTGATTATTATCGATGAAATGAAATTTTATTTGCACTATTTTTATTTAGATTTGATTGATCAATTTTAATTATTTTAAGTCTAAAGTTAAGTCCTCCTCTCTCCTAATTACTGTGCTCTACAGGGTCCATAATAATCTCATAGTTTTTAAGTTCACCAATTTGTAACACTTTATGGAATGCAATAAAGTATTGAGTATTGAGTATCATACATTAAAACAATTTGCCACCAAAGAAAGGCATGACATGTGGCTCTAAAATATCTCTTATGTATCGTTCTGCATTTAGAGTTCCACCATTTATTACCACAAGCTCCGTGCATCCTTAAAACTTATACCTCTCCAGATCATCACGAAACCACCACCGAAACTTCCATATCTTGTATATGCTGCAAATTATTTTGCAGGTCTATGCCTCACACGGTCTCGTCCATCTGCATCATATAGTCATTCTTGTTTCATCCGTAAAGAGCATTGTCTTCCATTCCTATAAGGACTAATTGACATGCTCTCTTTCTGAGTTGAGCCGCGAAAATTGATATTTCTGGTAGGTGCGAATTCAAATTAAGATCTCCGAGTCTTCTTGTCACTACCCACTCTCTAATACGAAATCCTCGAACAGCAAGCAGATAATTATGTATGTCGACTTCATTAAGGTGTCGATTTTGGAAGGATATCGATGCAATATATCGATTATCACTCAGCGATGTGACCCATGTCAGGTCTTTTTCGAAAGCCACCAGTCTCCAGCCAATGTCGGTATACGCGTTGTACTATGGAACGGCATATGGCCAAAGTTCTGGACACATAAACCTGACAAGAACCATCTTGATTACGACAGCTTCGGTAAGATCCATGGCATTTGGATAGTATTATCCAAAATAAGTTATTGAACTCTTCAAATGGAAAATTAAATTGACTAAGTCAAAAGGGGGGAGCAATTCTACAAGACACCTCGCTTGACCAAACAAATCAATTGAAACCATTGAATGTTCTTTATTTGCATTATTGGTGTTTATAATATATGTCATTATTATGTTTTAATCATGTTTGCAACAAAGGTAATTAACAAAGGTATCACAAAGACTACCTTGAAATATACTGCATTTCTTCTCACTTTATCTTATTTCCCTAATGTACGTATGTGTTTCGGTAGTGAGTGAGGTGTGCCAGAGCCCATTCCCATCCTATCCAGCCCCATTTTCCCAACTGTTTCTCAAAATCCATTCCTATATCTCCAAAGGTAGGCAGCGCATCCGGGTGCGTGCCAATGTTTGTCATTTTGGACTAATGTTGGCATGCATCGCGGATGTCTATGGGCGACAGTATCCACTTACCATCAGGTGGACTGTATGCTCGTCTGCCGCCTTCGTCCATAAAAAAAAGAAAATACTGATGAGGTATCATATAAGACCTATTTTAGTAACCTTGGTATCTTACAATCTAGCGAATTAACGTAAAATCACCCCGCGCGGTTTATCTGCTCGCCAGTGTAGTAAGGCTGCAGTCAACACTCTTAGCCAAGATTTAGTGAATTTTATTAAAGTTGGAAAGTCGTGATCTTCGAAATCTCCCTAAATTTAAATTTCGTATTTTCCCTAAGTATAAATTTCGTATACAAGCAGAAATTCAGTGTTCGTATTCACGAGTTGACGAATATGAGTTGACAATAGATATCCCTAGCCCAGGGGTACTCAAACTTTCGATTGCGAGAGCCTTTACGATCAATCGCGGACATAGTTCTACATTACCTGCAATGCATTACCTACACTCATTAAAAAAAAATATACCATTAAACTCATTAAACTCCAACTCCGTCAGGCACGACACCGTGAACGCCACCGATATTTATCTACCTATTACTATTTCATAACACCACATTTCTTTTGTACTGTTTCCCTGGACATGTGATTTAGAATCCATTTATCGCGTAGGGACAGTTCATTATGCAATAGTATCGAGGGCCTATTTGCATAATTAGTACATTATGTGCAATAAATGTCATATAATGAAAGTTATGGTCTCCTCGCTTGGCTCGTCCATCGCTTGCGACCCATTTTTTTACATCCATTTGGACCTTCTATTTTGATAAATTTTGAGCACACCTGCCCTAGTTAATCATAGCACATTACAACAATTGAAATAATATATTAATATATGTATATTATTTTTTAAAAGTATTCGAATTTATGAAATTGCAATTTTACATATTTTGTAAGCAGATACAAACCGGTGTAACGTAAATGAGCCCGACGCCGAATCCTACAGTGCAGCAGATGGCCGAGATGATTATAGTGGGCACGTGCGGTAACGCGTCCAGCACCACCGTGTTGATGGTCGACAGCAGCGCCACCGCCGAGCCCACGCCCAGCACCGTCATCATCAGGAAGAACAGCACCGAGAATAACTAGAATTACGTGCGGGCACATGTAAAGAATCGGCCAAGGGCGTGTTGGATATACACATAAGGTTTCATAGCTACTTTAAAAAGAGAAATAATTAAATGAGCAACAAAAAATACTGAATGGGCAGCAGATTCAAAGATGGGTTAGGTTTAGGTTCGCTGGTGACAATATAAAAAAACAGGAGTCCCGCGTTGATTCTGTAATCACATCAGTCATTTAAAATTATGTATCTACTCTCATATCGTAAAATTCGAATTACAAACTTCAAAACGAATTTATATTGACATACTTTATAAACACAATACCGAAATTTAAAAATAGAATCATATTATAACACTTTTTCTCAAACAAAATAAAGTTATAAAATAATTATTTTTTTTATTACGATACAGTTTTACTTGTCTGTGGCAGCGCCCACTTTAGGGCATGCGCGGTGATATGCTGGGTTTTGGCGCCATTCATACGTTTTGTTGTACTGAATTTCGTGGAAATATTGTTATTTTTGCTTAAAAATGTCTGATAGCAGTGATTGTGAAGAAAATTTGACTCCGCCCGATATTTTAAATGCGGCGACGGAAATGACTAATAATCTATTACCAGCAAAGTCGAGAAAATTATATGATAAATGCTATGAAGACTTTATGGAATGGAAAATGCAAAAAAAGGCTACTTCGTTTTCGGAAAACGTGCTAATGGCCTATTTTCAGGAATTGTCTGACAAGTTCAAGTGTTCCTCATTATGGTCTAAATACTCAATGTTAAAGAGTACATTAAGCATATATAACGAAGTGGATATATCCAAATATAATAAATTATTTCTTACTCTTTTAACTTTGATCTTTTATTTAGTAGGTTCAACACCAATGTATGACAGTAGATAAAGTGGTGTATGAAACTGCACATAACCTAGGTATTAAAACACTCGTGTTAAACTATTAAAATACTATTAAAAACCTCGCCTACGGCTTGGTTTTTAAACACACACCCGTGTTTTAATACCCCTCATTATGCAACAGTTTCATAAACTACTATTATTTCAGTTATTTTTTATTTATTTTGAAAAAAAAATAGTTATTTTTCATTTAATTGACATTTACATACAGAATAATTTCTTAGTGCCATAAAACTAGGTTTATCACGGCATTGCACAATGCACATTCGCGTGCGGGTAGTTAGATAAAATTTATACTTGTTTGACCAGTTTAAATTTACATACTGTAATTTATACAGGTTGCTCAAAAATTTGAAATATTTTTACTATGTATTTTTTCTTTTATCTCTAATGGAATTGTATTCATAATACTCGGAATTGTGTACATATTTAAGTGTTCTCCTTTTATAGAAATGATTAGTTCTAATTCTATGTTTGTTTTGTTGAAAACAAAAAAAAACAGTCACCAAAGACGCTCTAAGAGATTATAAATAACCATGCTCTTTTAATACTTGGTACATCTACATATTCCAGCTTCTTGAAGTAGTTGCAGTTTTTATGTCTGTGGTGCTTCGACATTTCATCGATAATGCAGATTTCTCCGTAATACAAACAAGGAAGCTGAATGCACCGTCTTGAAAACATACCCCTATAAGGACCGCCATTTTAGTAATTGGAAAGAAATTTACTTGATTTGGTAATAGAATTGGAAAGAAAGGGGAATAACGCCGACGTTACGACAAGTGTCGTTAGTTACTTCTCTTTTGTAATCTAAGTAACTACCTAAGTGTAAGAACATAATTAGTTACTTAGACTACAAAAGCGAAGTAACTACCCAAGTGTAAGATTATAATCTACTTAGATTACAAAAATAAGTAACTACCTATCTACCTATCTACTAAGACCATAATCTACTTACCTAAGTGTAAGACCATAATCTACTTACCTAAGTGTAAAACCATAATCTACTTACCTAAGTGTAAGAACATAATCTACTTAGATTACAAAAGATAAGTAACTACGACACTCCTCGTAGTTGTAGAAATCTAATGCACAGTGCAGAATTTGTAAGGGATTGTAAGTCACAATATTGCACAATTCGTTATATATTCACAGGATATTCACAATTCACAGGAGCTTTATGTGAGTATCTTTCAGATAAGTTATTTCAGTTTTTTTTATAGATAGAAGGCGGAAGACGAGCATTCCAGTCCACGTGGTGGTAAATGGATAATGTCGTCCATGGACATTTGCAATACATGCCAACGTTAGTTTCGAATAAGAAAGGCTTTCGTATGCTTTGAAAATTTACGAATGGATTTGGAAACAGATCTTGGTCTAAGCGATGTGAGCCATCACAAATAGTCCCAAAGCCTCACTCCGCACAAAGTCATGTTATGTGTATGGAGGGACTGGAAAGGCATTTTGTATTACGAGCTTTAGCCACATAGCCAAACGATTAATTCTGATGTCTACTGTCAGCAATTAGTAACTTGAAGAAAAATGCCCAGCATTAATGAATAGAAAAGGTGTAGTTTTCCATCGCGACAATGCTCGACCGCATACATCTTTGATGACTAAATAAAAATTGATGGACCTTGGCTGGGAAGTTTTAATGTCTCCTCCATACAGTCCAGACATAGCACCTTCGAAATATCATTTATTCCGCTCTTTACAAAATTCTCTACATGAAGTAAAATTACATTTAAGAGAAGCCTGTATAAACTATTTAAATCAGTTTTTTGCCCAGAAACGAAAGATAGTCGAATTAAATGGACAATATTCCATTCAGTAAATATTTATGCAATACAAAAAGTCTTCATTATTTTCACTATAAAAAGGCCACGAACTTATCCGACTACCTAATATTTACAAAATAATACCTGAGGGACAGGTGTCTTTGCGATAGCGTCAGGGTAGGAGATGAATGCGAGGCCAGTGCCCGCGGAGCCGACCACCTCGCTAACTGGCTGATCGAGCTCGTACGCCAGATTCCCGAGGATACCAAAAATGGTCACACCCGACAGAAGACTCGTGAATGTATCCAGAGTTGTTACTATCATTGAATCTCTGAGGACAAAGAAGAGAAATTAGGCTATGTAATCTGGTAGACGAAAATAGCCTATTTAGAACTATCGAAAATAATAATTTAATTTATTCATTGTCAATAATAAAACAAGTCTTCAGAATGGAGGGTTGTTTTACAAGTGTTCTGATTGAACCAAAATGTCGACAAAATATCTATGTTCACTGTTATTACCTCACCATATTATACAATCAGCCTATGTCTGAATATAACTCTCAATGGCTAAATATTTACTCTTTTCTCACCCAACCACCACCGAAAAAACTCCTTCGAGTCGTCAGTTCACCTGCCCGGAAGACTTTCCACAACTGGCCGGCGACGTGTATGATGTCGAGCTTTGGCAGAGGATTCAGTAGTGGAGAGACAAAGGCTCGTGGTATGGAATGGTATTACCTTCAGGCAGTGCCGGCTTTAGGGGCCGGAGGGCATCTTGAATTGGAGGCGCACAGAGGACCGGAAGGCCCTTTGAATTGGAGGCGCTCTACACAGCAGATGGGCACAGACACAAGGAGGAAGCGCAATCGAATATCTTGGATATTCGATTGCTGCACTGCTGCACCGGCACTGCTTTCAGGACTTAAAAGATACGGTTTCTTGTAATAGATACTCACCTATAAACGTTTTGTTTGAAGCCATTGTAGGACGAGAACATTATGATTGGTCCAGTACATACAGAGAGGGAGAAGAATACTTGTGTTAGGGCCGCGTACCACACCTGGAAAAGAAAAGAAAGGACCGTTCATAGTGGCTTTAAATGAATTTATTACATTTTAATTTTCATAGCCTATGATGTTCTGTAACTTTATTACGACAATTATGTACAAATTACATCAATGTCAAGGTCCCATATTAGGATTATCCGGTACTTGGAACTTTTTGTACAATAAACGCCTATTATATTTATTTTAAGTTGAAACTCTGTTAAGTTATTTTATAATATGTTAGTTATTTGTAGTGGTTGTCATGATATAAAGAAATCCGTAAGAGATTTACTTTTGTATTAATTGAATACCCCCATAAAATTTCTTACTTATCATCGAAAAAGAACGACGTTCTAGAAATCGCTGGAGGGACCATACTGATAAATAAGAACATATCGTACTTACGTCTAGGTTAGCGAGTTTTTCCCATTGAGGTGTTATAAAGAACAGAATACCTTGCCCGGCGCCCTGTAGCGTCGCTGTACTGCGAAAACAAATAAACAATCATAATACAACTACTAACCTCCAGACAACAACCACCAGAACTGAATTATTGAAGGAAATTGGTTCTCCTAATAACCACATTGACAAGTAGCAATTTGTTGTAGTGTGGGTAAATATATTGTTTACTTAGTTAGCAGTTAGAGCCATAACTGTAGTTCTAGCTGGAGATTCAGAATCGATAAAGTAGTCATACCGCTGTCTGCTTAAAGGACATTTACCTGATATTCAAATTCTTTATTTGCACAATGTGACAAGAAGTTATTGTCCTGACTATCATTTATGGGTTTGATTTGCAGTCTGTAAAAAATAGAGCTACCGGAGTTTCTATCGACTCTTTGTACACATACAAGACATTGAGAGTTTCTACGTCACCCGAACCACTTTACTTCTTCACTTCTTTGATACATAAATATTCGCTGATAGTGTGCGGATGACACGTGTTGCATACCTCACAGATTTATTTGTCCGTTTATCTGTCTGCTCGCCCGCCCGCTTATTGCATTTGTTTATGAAATATAACTATATATGTAATATCATTTGAACAATAGAATTACCATAAAACAACATACCTAATTAGTAAAATGATCATAACCACGTAAGGGAAAAGAGCGAGGAAATAAGCAGCTTTCCCCGAACTCTTAACACCTCTGGCCACGATGATGAATATGACTACCCATGAGCCCAGCAGACACAATAGGAGATACCAAACAGGAGCACCTAGAAATGATATAACATAGAATTCGAATATTCCAATAAACATAGTACTAATTCTTGTCGGTGCTTTGCCGGGAAATAAGAATTGACAAGATCTAATGGCCGAGTAAATAGGTAGATAGATAGGTTACAGTAGGTACTATTAGATAGATTATTAGATACATGATTTTCAGTACCAAGTCCTGACTCGGAACTTGGCTTAAAAACTCGTTTTTATGGATTGACTCGTATTTATAGTCTGCATACAACTTGGATTTGTATCACTCGGTCCAAAAAAAAATATTAAAAAATAATTATCTAGGCACAAAAGAAGCAATTTCGTGTTACTTTATTACATCACATTGACTACCCACTATTCGTATCGAAGAATTGTCGATATTATAATAGATATATGAATGAATGAATTTGATGTTATTGCTTCGAGTGGTTTTAATGCGTAAGCAATGTCCCACTCGGAAGGGAAACGTGTGTGTATATGCATAGTTATAATTTGTAGTTATATGCAGTATAAGATAAAATATGCATTTATATGGAATACAAAGATACAAAGGGATAGATAACGCAAGCTGTCCATCGCTACGTGCTCGAAATTGGCGCTAAGTTCCTACTTCTTGCGAAGATAGTTCAATCTGTCCCGACCTGTGTCGCTAGCAAGTCGTTGTTACAAATCACGAAAATGCCTAATTGCGCTACAACGAATTGTGAAAATTCGTCAAAAGTAGTGAACCGAGTCAAGAGATGTTTCATTTCATCAGTGACTAGTTTCCCATCACTAACATTTGTTCATGACATGTCACGCTTGGTGTATGGAATGTCACGAACTTGCGTTTTCTATCTATGTCTATGTGGAATACATACATATAAGCAGTAAAAGTTGCATCAAGGCAGGATATCGGTTTAGTTTTTATTAATTATTATTATTAGCTTGACCTGTAACTTTGTGAATAAAATAATTGCAAATCAATTATCACCCACTTTACATGTCATATTCACTTGTAATTTCGCATATTTACGTAAGTCTGATGATAATTGAGGTAAGTTTTAAAGTTTGAGGATCTACAGAACCGGATGTGGAAGCCTGGAGTCTGGAGGACCAGCTAAAATATAACAAATAGAGAGGTACTGCTGAAACATAAAATGCCCAGGACCTTGGACACTTTCTGAATATGAAATAAAATTCAAGGCACGAAGGCCCTGATGTGGAAGTCTAGAGGACCAGTTTAATAACAATGAGAGATAGAGAGGTACCCACTGCTGATACAAAAAATGTCCGAGGACTTGAGCACATTTTGAATATGAAATATAATTCGAGGCATGAATGACCTAAAGTTGAAGCCTAAAGGATCAGCTGAACTATGAAGATAAAGAGTTACTGCTGACACGAAACAAATGGGACCATAAAATAAAATTCAAGGATCAGATGGATCTTTGTATATCCCAATGCAATATAATCTTGAGAGACGTGCTGAGGGATGAATGGCATGAGAATGATAGAACATGCCGTAGTCTATATCTAGGGTTAATACAATTTTCATTAATACATTAATTTCATTAATACAAGGTTAATACATTAAAAAAATTATATAATTTTTCGCTGTAGGATAGATAAGCTTACGTAGCCCTAAGCCGAGTGAAGTCACTGAATGGTTTACAAATAGAAGACATTGGCTGGTCAAAGTTAACGCGAAAGGCCCCGTGTAACAATGACACGTTAGGTGAGATGGAGAGGATCAGACCAATGATTCCATCTTTATCATCTTACATATAAAAAGAAATTAATTCTAAACGTTGGTTTAATTACAATTCCTACTATGTAACACCAGGGTTAATGCTTGCACTAAGTTTACTTCTAGAACTCATTTCTAATGTGAGTAACAACGTTACACATGAGTGACGTGTGAATAACATGTACAATTATTTTAAACCCTACCTATGGATAGTAGGTACTTTCTTAATAGAGTGAGACCGCTTGTTAACGACACTGTTTTCCGCCGTGGAAACCTTCGGTTAACAGTGTTGTATGGGCCACTGTGGGAGCTTATTAACACACACGGCGATGCCACGGCGCGGCAGAAGACCGTGAAAACTAACGGTGAGATATCGAGCAGTGTTGTACGACAGTCTATGGGAGTTTATTAATGACACCAGACGTTTTCACAGTTTCGCGACCGCTTACCTGTGCTAATTCCATTTATGTGTTATTTTAAATATATTTTCTTAGTTTAGCAATCAAACATTTAAATCAAAAAGTTAAATTATCTTTTTAGCTTACAAAATTTATCATTAGTAAATTTTCGTTTTTTTTTTAAATTAATTACTTTTATGTCATAAAGTCGCAATTTAGCCTATATATGTTTCTATCCATATTGTAAACGTCTTTAATTGGGATACATACTAGACTTTGTATATTCCTAATCATGTTTTGTATGTGTAACATTGCAGTGCCAAAATAAAAATGACACAGGAAGTCAGCAACTAAAATACACTAGTCGTGCCGCCACCGGGGGACAACCGAGTCGTGAACAAACATACGGTTTCTCTACGGCGCGGTGAACTTGCCGCACCGTAGGAATACCGTGTCGTTAACAAGGGGGCTAACTACGTTACGGTTTTAAAATCATTCATTAAAATTATTGCAGATGAAATACGGGCAGCTGCCGGTCGACGCTCCTCCAAAATTGGCACAAAATAAAGCAAAGACGAAAATAGGTGCTCGTAGCGACAATAGTGCGTCGCGACCAGTAGTCAAGATCCACATAGACAAGTCCAACTTCAACAAGCTCATCGCCACACAGTCCACCGGGGGAGATAAACTCGGAGTCAGTTGTCTATTGCAGCCTCCAACAGCACACTGGTCCAGTCACTCCACTCTTATAAACCCCTGTCGTCAAACGTAAAGAACCTTGTGGACAAGTACAAATTCAACAAGTCCATTACCATACTAGACAAATACGAGGTCAGTTGTCTATTGCAGACTCCCACAGCATGGTGATCCATTCACCCCACTCTTATAAACCCCTGTCGTCAAACGTAAAGATTGTCATGGACAAGTCCAACTTCAACTTTATGTTACCTATCCTTAACTATGGTGACCTTTGTTACATTGATCTGAATGAGGATCAACTAGATAAACTTGAGCGTCTTCAAAACATTTGTATTTGGTTCATATTTGGCCTTCGAAAATATGACCACGTCTCTCAATTTCGTCGACAGCTCAAGTGGCCATTCGCCTCCGACGGAATTCACACATCTTTTCCCTCCTCTCCTGTAATTCTTTAATCCTTCAGCTCCTAAGTATATAAAAGAGCGTTTTCAATTCCTTTGCTCTCACTCACTTCACCTTCTTCTTAGCATTCGTTTTCATCATTCTACTTCATATCCTTAGTGTTTTACTGCGCAAGCGGTTCATTTGTGGAACTCCCTTTCTCTCAACGTGAAACGTGTAATATTGATATGTTACACATATTATATTATGTGTTACACATAGTTACACATAATAGTTACACATATTACATATTACACATACTACACATATTATGTGTAGTTTATGTATCCTGGTCACCAGCGACCTGTGATTAAAATATTTATTTCCTCTTTTCCCAAAGGTTGTCTGGCAGAGATCGCTATTATGTTAGTGTCCTGTTTTGTTTTGGTGTGTTATAAAGATATTACGGTGCGATAAGTCAATATTTACCTAGCCCGCCTTCAATGCCGTCGCTTTGTCGCAGCACTGTTCTTCTGTGAAGGAAAATTTAATTTTATGTAGTCATAACTCTGTTTTCGTCTATTTGTCTCATTTTCCAGTTACTTTATTGAAAGTTATGAGCAAGTAATACTTCAAGAGATATAACCAAATGGAATACCAAATCTATACTCGTTTGGTATAGTATGGTATTTATTATAATAATAATAATTTCTTTATTTCGGACAATGTCCATAGATATTGATAGTAAATTACAACTTAAACTAATGTTAGTACTTAATATTAAATTATACCCAAAACCAGCTTCATCCACTGCGTCTGGAAGGCCTTGACCACAATCGTCCTCAGGATGCTATTGCCCTCCCCTTCACTCTGCTCATCAAGGAGGCTGGCTTATTTCTCATGATGGCTTGAAAGCCATCTGTGCGCGCCTCCGTAAACATTGTTGATACGTTACAAAAGTGGAGGAGCCGCAACAACATCCTGAAGGCGTTGTTGTATTGAATGCGAAGGGCGCTGTAGGACCATTGAGTATACCCATAGGCTGACCCATAGGCTGTTCGAATAAAATGATTGGTAATAGGCTTTAAATTGTGTTATTTTTACCTCTTTACAACATCGAGCAAACCTACGAGTCAGCATATAACTCCATACCGACAACGCCCTTCGCTCCCTTTCAATTTCAAGGTCGTCCCTAAGGTCATTATATGACTATTATATGACTACCATATATTATATGACTATTATATGACAGAAGTATTTGAAGCTGGTCACTCTTTTCACAGATGTGTCATTTAATACGATGGTGGAGCGTTTTAGGTATCTTAGTTCCTGCCTTAAATACCACCACCACACTTTTTTGGGGATTATATGTAAGGCCATGGATTTCAGCATACCTCTCACAACAGGCTAAGAGCTTTTTAAGAGCCCTGACTATTATAACTCACATAATAACATAACAATGATAAGAATAAATCAATCCTTCTTTCCGAAAGACATTTTAAGACGTCAATTAAATGGTCCATTATTCATAGGTCGACAACAAATGATCGTCGATATGACGTCGAAACGGTAATATGTCGATGTATCGCTAGGTCTATAGGCTAAAACGTCGATGGATTATTATGTCGAAAAGGTCGTATTATGAACATGTATTTATGTAAAAATTATGAACAGGTCGTAACACTATTTGGTCGAATAATGAATTCTGCGATAGCTTAAAAAATCTAAATGTTCCTGGTCAATATGTAGACAACGAATTGTCGTTAAACAATTGATTCTATTGTCTTTTGCTTTTTAGTGGATATGTAAAGATCCACTTTGCTTTGATTATTATCGTTTTGTTTTATAAATCTTAAACGATTTTTAAGGGCAGTATTGCAATGCAACACAACCGACCCTTTCACTATCCACTACTGGACATGGGTCTCCTACATGGATAGGAGCTTCACTGCTGGTTGCTACATGGGCACATCGTCTTGTGCCTTAAATGTGTACCTTAAAGTGCTGCTGACGTATTTGGTTTCTTAAAAAATCAAAATAGTTGATTTTAGGCGTCATAATGCTTGTTTTAAAAATAATTATCCACTAGCCCCGCTCTAGGGGCGGACAACCCGGACGGACACTTGTCCGGGCGGCTAATGTAAGGGCGGCATTTGGGCTGTGAATGTGACAAAATATTGATAAGTTAAATACCCAATTAATTCGAATTTATACTTGTCGATTTTTTCTTTGGCTAAAATTACCACGCAAGTTTACATTTCGTGTTTACTGTTTTTGCTTAAAAGATAAAAAAATAGTTATAATCTGTGCACGACAGAATAATAATTGCATGAACAAGTAACGGTATCATGTGTAAAATGTGTATATAGAACAATGTGCTGAGGGAAAATACACTATAAACTGTAATAAGCGAGTGTCATAGATTCAAATCAGTGCGTATAGTGTGTACTGGCATCTTAAGTCTCTGAGAAAAAGGAGGTGTCTGAATGAGGTTGTATAAGGGGTAAGTAGCGACTAGGGAGAATTAGTTATCTAGTCGCATAGAACTAGAACTGGCTCCTATAAATAGGGGAAGCCCGAGCCTTCCCGACACAGTTCGACTTGTACAGTCGCCAAATTAGTATGTCATAATTAGTAGGCAAATCTCTGCCAAGATAGTGAGTTCGTTGTCGATTGCCGCTTCCCCTGTACCCGTGCAGTTTTATGTGAACTGTACCCCTGTACCCGTTGACCCTCGCCTTCGACATAATTCTTAATTTTGAAAAAAAAACAACCATAAAAGAGCGGCATGTTTAAAGAAAAAAACAAAAAAAGCTAGCGTACCGCATAGAACAGTTACTTTGTAATATACGTTTTATTATAATTTAAAAATATTAAATTTTAATTTATTTAAAATATACATTATTTAAACCAAGATATATATTTTAGAAAACTATGTTTAAGGGGCAATTTGTTTTTTTGTGTGGGGCGAGGAACCTAAATACATACATATATGGAACGAGATCATGGAAATACATCCAACTTACAACTTACATCCAAGTTTGCAAGAAACTGAACTGTGGAACCTTTACATCAACGAAGATAATAATAAAAAAAATGATGGTAGGCTTAAATCTTTCTTCATGAATGTTTGTAATAAGAACGACTCACCACTTACTTATAAACCTTGAGGGTTTCCGTAGGTGACTATAATATACTATATATAAAATTATATTTTTTATGGACATAGGAATAAATGAAAGAAAACATAAGCATCGACGTTAACATAAGTTTTCGACCTAATGACCCATCGACGGTTTAAATCCGTTGAACATTTGTCATCTATGTCATCTATATTGAACATTTTTATACCTATGGCGTCCATTACACAATAAATTCAGATCACGATCCCTGAAACACGATTATCCATCGTTATCCAGATTGAGCGTGTAATGAGTTGGAATCCATCAATCCAACACATTACACCGAACGTAATCTAGATTATGTACTAAATCCCAACATTTTTTATCCCAGCCGTTGATTTTTTTAGTCTATAAACTTATTAGCTTCCATTTCTGAAATTAATTTATTAGTCAACAAACGTTATTCCAAAAGCAGATATCATATAAATCGACACTATTACCTACATGAAATATAATTCAGCGCTGCTGGTTGCATTGGGCGATATAACGATGTCAGCGGAGTCGTGCGGTTGTGAGGGCACGCAGTTTTCGCCCCAGTCGGGATTACACACCGCCCACGGTAGCGTGGCCTGGAAGCTCATCAGCAAGTAGAACAAGCAGAGGGCTATGATTGACACGTAGTACGATAAGATATATCCGCAGCCTAAGGCTGTTGAATAACCCGTACCTGTGAAATTTCAGTTAACTCGTGAGAATTTAGGAATTTTGATTACATTTGTGGATTTATTGAAAACATCATTTTTTTAATATTCCGCAACAGATCGATAGAGTGATATAGGGAACAACCGCGACTAAGACAGAGAGAGTAGTTTTGTTGCAGTAGAAAGATATTTCAAACACATAATTATAAACATTGGGGAGTTGCAAATGATAAATAGACGACTTTCATAATTATTGTTTTTCATTTAATTTATATGGCGAATAATTTCAAAAAAAATATTTTGCCATAGACTCATGTTAAAACACATTTTCGTCCGATCAACTCTTCTTTGTCATTTCAGTGAAAGTCCATTTGTAGGTGGGTATACTGACAATTTTGTGTAACTCATACATAAAATTCCTCCTAATAAAACTAATATATATATTGCTTTTCAAAATATTTGCCTTCAATTTCAAATATTTCTTCATTTGCTGGAACCATTTTTCAAAGTAAGATGCATCCGAGGGCATATCACGACGGCATATCATCAACACGCGACGTGTTGTTTGAAAGTCATCACTGCCTCTTCTGGCTATGTCAAACATCCCATAAAATCATTGAATTTCGGGAAAAGAAAAATTTGCGCTATGCAAGGTCAGACCAAAACACCTTTATTTTATTCGCCGGTTTGAGAACCATTGTCATGGTGCAATAGGATGTGAATCCTCGATCGTCTCTAGCGAACTTCTTCTAGGACACTGGGCAGACAGATTGGGCAGGTCGTGTATCGCTCAGTATAAACTGTTCTTTGTTCTTCCCGTTTGAGAGGAAATACACGCACCCTTTTGTCTTGGAAAGACTTCTTTAAAAAAAACAATTCTTTTTCTCAAAAAGCAATTTCAATACAATAGACTATTAGAATTAACCACACATGCTCAAACTATACATACGTCCACACACACACCACACACGGGTATATAAATATTCAATTATAGTCTTAATTAATTTGTATTAATTGTTCCTTATAATATTAGACCAAAAAAAAATTAACATAATACATAGGTACATATATAAATAAATATACATAACTACATAGATACGCATAATACACGCATAAATACATACATCAAAATGGAACCGAAAACTGGAAGCAATAGAGAAGATGAACGGAGAAACTAAACCACTAACTGTATCAAATAATGTTCCCGGAGCTATCTTTTAAATTTCCTTTTATTGGTGACTTTCTTAATGTCAGCGGGAAGCGCATTTCAGAGATTAATTGCTTGAGCAGCGAAGGAGTTGGGTATAAAGCCAGTATGGCGAGAAAAGACGTGAAGAGAGGAGTTATCGGCGGAGCGAAGATGACTATTATGGACGTCACCCTAAAACTAAATGTGCAATTCAGATATTCAGGGACAAATGGATCAATAAAATGGAATAGAGAGTGCATAGTATTCTAATATAATACTACCGCGATGTCTAATGGACGAAATATGGTCGTATTTACGCAGACTAACGATAAAGCGTATGTAGCTGTTAAGTCCCTCTGTAATAGTCTCAGAGAAAATCCCTCTGTAATAGTCTCAGTGAAAGTCCCCCTGTAATGGTCTCAGTGAAAGTCCCTCTGCTGTAATGGTCTCAGAGAAAGTGCCTCCAAAATTTGTGGAGATGACGAGGTTATTTTATTGTCGTCCCATTGAAAGTTCTAACTGATGCTTGAAATACTGTCTTAAGGTAGCGTCCTGCGCCCCCTTTGGATTATCAAACGAATTCCTGATCTTACTAATATTTTCAATTAGATTATTTAAATACATACATATTTTACTTACATATAATGCCCCTCACTACTTACTGTAAAGCGCCTCCAATTCAAGGCGCCTTCCACGCTTCCGGTGCCCACGCGGGTGCACAGGTCGCACACCTCTAAAGCCGGCACTGCTAGTTTGCAGCTCTTTGATGTCGCAGACGACAAATGACGACCAATGAACAAAGCTACTTACACAAACTTGAACCAGCTCATTTGTTTGTCTACCGCCTATTCTAAACAGAGTTCAAGCGTTTTATGGTAGGCTTTGAAAGAATATTAACCTTTCATTGCAGGTGCTAAAGCCCAGACTCTCACCGGGTTCCTCGAACTGAATTGCCCTAGTACACACTCGAGGTAGTACATAGGTTTTCCAACCAGGAGGAGAACGATGATGTACGGTATAAGGAAAGCTCCACCGCCGTTCTGGTACGCGACGAATGGGAACCGCCACACGTTGCCCAGACCAACCGAGGTGGCGATACATGACATGAGGAACTCGATCTGGTTATCCCATGTCGGCCGTCCGTCTGTGTTGCTATCTGGGTTGTCTTTCTGAAATTGTTTATGATAAGTCTATACTAGGCGTAAAATATTCGCACGTTTTCATGGGATTATTGTAAATATCAATTTGCGATACATGTCCACGCAGTTTAGTCCACTTGTGTAGGGCGTTATATCATATAGACATTTACTTTGGTTCTTTGGTGATCCACGGACTTATCATTCATTTATTTAAAAATTTTGGGTTCAATTTCAGTTTCATTAGTATGTTTTTATTATTTATTATTTCGTTATTACAACGCAATAAATATGACTATCATATCAAACGTTATCATATCAACATTTACTATATTAATTATCTATAATATCTATGTCATTAACATAATCCGAGATAATCAATACAATTATCTTACAATTAAATTATATATTGGCAAATGATAAAGAATTCCGATCTATAAACATTCTATGATATATAATAATTTTAATATACCTACCTACAAAAAATACAAAAATCGGTTAGTTTTATAAAATAAACATTATTTGTCAACTCAGAATCATGAGCGGAATACATTGTTTAAGGCTTCGAGGAAGGTTCAGTTTCACATAGTCTAATAATTCTTTTGAACATAAATACTACTTACTTCTTTTTCATTGGATGGTGGATCCAAGGGAACTTTAAGTATTGGTGGTGGCGGCAAAGGCGCTAGTGAGCGTTTCGGCTTCGGTGAACCAAAAGCTGTCTGGCCATTTTGCGGGGTTGGTGTTTTGTTTGGGGGCGGCTCCTCCGGTGAAATTTCAAATGCTGCATTATCGTGCTCGCTCTGTAAAATTATTGTTTCAGTTATTATAACATTGCGCTGAATATTTAACATAAATGATACCTACTTTATGATACTTAAATTTAATAACTGATACTTTGATTCCAATCCTATAACTTTGTGGTTTTTTCTGCTACTTGTATAAAGCGCGTACCACGAGCACGAAGAATTTCGGTCATTGACATGAGGTTAGCCAAGACTGGACGCAAATAGATTTGTATGAAAACGTCGCACAACAACCACTTTACTAGACCCCTCATATTAAAGTTCTTATTCCTGTTCGTGGCGCGCGCTTTAGATTTTTTTATATTATTATTATTATTTATATATTAGGGTAGCAGCTTTCGCTGATGCGCCCATATCAATGGATTTGTGCTGCTTTCGCCCTATCTAAACAGTTTTTGAATTTATTCACTCCTTCTGCTTTAACTGTCCCGTGTGTCTGGTGAGGTGTGTGGTTTTATGTAATATATTGTGTGAGTTTTAATTTATATGAGATTTTTCAAATCGAAGTAAAATTGTTTATTATTATATTGTATTTATGTATGTATGTGCAGTGATATGTATGTGTGAAGGTGGGCCTTATCCATTCAAGGTCGCTTAGAGAACTACGGAGAGAGCTATGCTCTGATTTTCTTTGCGGGATAAGATCCGAAACAAAGAGATTAGCCAAAGAACTGAAATCATACAGCTCATAGAATTAGCATGCTGAAGTGGCAACGCGCAGGTTTGCCACAATTTTGCCACATATTTGCCACAAGACGGATTCAGATAATTTATTTAGATCTTGTTGTAAAGCTGTGCCATCAGGATTAGAGGTACCTAATCCTATTATATATTTTAATATCATCAGCGTAAGCTAAATGATTACATTGTAGTACGGCCAGAAGATAATTACTAAAAATAAAAAATAATAACAGCTCTTTTTCTGTTAACATGAGCTCTACGTGGTATATTGTAAGCAATTAGCTTCTCTTTGAAAACAGGACACTCGTTTTCGACTGCAGTTTGTGTAAAATTAACACGTGTATTCTGTAGAATGCTTATGACATTAAAAAGTTCAAGTTAAAAACAAGCCTATACAGTCGGAAAGTAAATCTACGCTATTCTTGTATGGACAGAAAGTACAACTTAGTATGTTTAGTAGCATGTGTATTTCTAGCATAATTCATCTGTATACCGACCTATAAACTGCAGTTAGTTATGCATGTTTATTAGGTGTTGATTAACGTTAATCTAAGTTAAACAATTATTTAGCAAAAAAAGTTGCTAAATAATTGTTTAACTGTGACCAAAATTTAATCATCATTTATGAGTAAAGCCGCTTATGTTTATAAAAGATTGTTTAAGTGCGTAAACATTTGTCATAAATAATTTAAAATGTAACATAGAAGATTGTTTGTTACTGCGATATTTGTAAAAAAATCTAGCAAACTGGTGTTTCTGATACAATGCTAAATGCTTCTAATTATTAACTTACAGTAGACTAATTGTAATTTAATTATCTTTTCTTATCTTTTTCTAGGAGGAATGGACGGTCAGCAAACTAATAGGATTAACTGTCGAGCACGTCGCGTAGCTACGATAAAGTTTTATTTACCTCTATATTTTATGACAAATTCCTTTGTCTTATTTTTAACTACGTACTTACAAGTCTAATATTTTGTTAGATACTCTTCGTAAGTAGGCATTATTCATAATACCGGTATCAGGGTTATAAAATTAATACCTCTGTCTGTCTAGACATCGCTCAATATCGACTTGATTGACTAAATATGTACCCTTATTAATAACAACTAAAGGTATACATGTGTATATATATGACCTACGTGTGTATATACATGTGTATACATACATATGTTGTACACAGTTGACCTGTTGTCAACCGTACCTCTAGGCTCGGTTAAATTTTTAATGGGCTCGATAAACAATTCGCGTCAACAGGATCACATGTGGAAAGAATGAATTTAGATAAATGCATTCGATAAACTTATGGTCAAAATTCCGAGTAGAAATGCACATTTGTAAATGCAAATGGATTAAATAACAACTTTATAATAAAAAAAATGAAAAATCTTAATTTCACCACCTTACTGGCTTCGTGTCCAATTCCTTCGCCGTTTAACCTGTAACTCTCCGGAATGCGCTTCTCACTGACATTAGGAAAGCACCCAATAGGTAAAAGATGTTTTAAGAGTCTGCTTCAGGATCATTATTTAAAGATACACAGTTATATCTACAACTACATATATTTTCTGCCTTATTTTCACTACTTCATTAATTAAGTTTTTCTGCTCTCTCGCGTATTATTACAATAGTATGTATGCAAATATAGTATGTAAAGTAAAATATAATATTATTTTATTTGGGTATACATATATATTATTATTGGTATTATTTATTTTTAAATCAGAATGGCAGCCGCGTCCCCATTGCTACTTCACATGGTGGTTGACTGATAGAAAATGCCATACGGCATTCAGCCCGCCCTGTGTACAATTACTTGTCCAAAGAAGTTTAAATAAGTAAATAAATTCCTATACGATAGGTACTAAAAATCGATGATTTGCTGAAATTGTTTTTCTTTATATTTTAATCCAGTTTTTTTATGGACAAAGGCGGCAGACGAGCATACAATCCATCTGGTGGGAAGTGGATACTGTTGCCCATAGACATCTGCGATAGATGCCAACATTTGTCCAAAATGACAAACATTGGCACGCCCCCGGATGTGTTGCCTACCTTTGGAGCTATAGGAATGGATTTGAAGGAAGGGTTGGGAAAATGGGGAGGGATAGGATGGGAATGGGCTCTGGTACATCTCACTCACTACCCAAACACGTACGTACATTAGGGAAATAAGATAAAGTGGGAAATGCAGTACATTTCAAGGTAGTCTTCTGTGAGAGAGGGGTAACGTGGCCAATCGAGTGCGCCCAGCAGCTGTCGGATTGCAGCGTGCACTCTCCCCCTCGAATTGGCAATATTTGGCAGTTTGACAATATTTTGTTTGATTTCACCCTAAATTTTATAAATGCACTTTTTAGACCAGAATGGAACAACGGCGGCATGACAATTTTTAAAAAAAAAATATTAACAAATTTTTCACAGAAATTGACTCGCTACAAACAAGAAGAGCTTTATCGGATTCGTTTTTATTCATGTTAAAGGCGACGCAAGCAGTCAAAAATTGTATGAAACACGATTATGATTTTATTACTAGTATTAGGATATTGTTATTAGTAAGATATCCAACAGATATACAGATAGTGAGGATGTACTCGTACATACAGTGTACAAAAGGTTTTAATAGCACGTGAGCGATAACAACAAACTTAATGAGGCTTTTCCGTCAGTGTCTGTATATCTAACCTGTAGGTATAGACATATTCGAATGTTTAAGGACTCTATTCACTACATAGACCATGATATATTTTCTTCCCACGTTTCTATGGTAGATTGAGTATCAGCACTCCATGAGTACTCCACTATCAGCACACTTCTCGATATCAAAAGACAGAATACAATTTTTAATTCCTGTAATAATTACGCATCATTGTATATTTTTACAACGGTAGACATAATGGTAGACAGCATCTTCTGTCAGTCGGCCTTGGGCTTGGGCTGTCGTATATTGTTCGGTAGGTACAAGTAAACAAGTGTTAAGATATAGAATAAAATATCTATTGTATAGAAAACTTTGACAATGCAGTGCATAGAAACCGTATATCCAGCCTGTTCAATATAAGTACCATAAAAATACCTATATTTTATTGCAAAGTATATGTATCTGACTAGTCAAGCTCGGCATAGCCCAATAGGGTCACAATAAGGAACTATTGAAGGTCGAAGGTGATAGGTATTTAAATTGAGAGCGAAAGACAGAACGGACCTTGAGAACAGCCTTGAGAAAAACCAATATTTAGCAGTGGAAAGTTACAGGCATCAGCCTGTAACTTTCCACTGCTAAATATCAGGTTCTAGTATGGAGGAAAGTCCCGGCCCGGACAATGAGGCAGGCTAAGTAACAAACACACCACTAAAATATAATATAGGTATATACCATATATACAGATATAGGTATATATTATATTTTAGTGCAAAGAGAATCACCTTATAAATGAATTAATTAACTTTCATAAGCTGTACTTTTAATTAATATTTCTGTCCTAAGTGTTTTGGAAAATTGTGCTGTCGATCAACCACGAACCGTTCTTTGCAGAGATCTAGACTAGTTATTGTGAAGAATTTGTAATCTGGCGCGAATTAGGTCTACATTATAATGGTACGATTAGTTCTAAAAATGGAATTACTAGTACATAGTATATATTATAATGTGGCGTTATTTTGTACTAAAGTAAAGATATGTTGTTTTCAATCACCTGTACCGTTCACCGCATGTAACGACTGCGCTGCGAACCTCACTTAACCCAAACACACACTTGGAGTCACGGTCAAGCATTTGCACACGGCCAAATTCAACATAGGCATTAGCATAATTGGTGGCCATTATTAAAGTTTCACAATACATATCAAATAGAATGCTTTATAATCCAGTTAGGTACCTTTCTAATGTTTTAACAAGAAAACGTCATGGAATAGAATACTTGTCTCAAGTTGAAAGATTTTTGGCTTTTCGACGACCAGAAAAGAAAACAAACGTATATTAAGATACGATTTTTTAAATTCATTATGAAATTAGGTAGATGTGAGCTTGTGAATATTTGAAGTGGTGAACTATCGCCGTCTTTTTTATGTCACTATTCTGTTAGTGATGTCATCAACACAGTAGTGAGGAACTTTTCTAACTCGTGACTGCTACTCGTAAATTATTCAGTATTTATTCAATGTAGTATTTTAATTTTGTAAATCAATTTCTAGTAATTTATTTATTATATAATAACATGATTATCGTTAAAGGGTAAAATAAATTATAAGGGTTTTTTGCAATAAAACATTATAAATAACTCTTTTCGTCTCAGTAGTATATTTACGTAGTAGGGATAAGTGGAGATAGAATTTCCATATATCCTTACTGGTATGGAAGCGTGTAAAAAATTTCCATTCTTCCCTACCAGTGGGGATTGGCCGGTAGGGATAGATGGAACAGGCGATAATTAAGTGACTTTTTGTATACTTAATTACTCTACTTTTTGTATGTACTTTTTTGTATATACCTGAATCAAGCTGAAAATAAAAATAAAACCTTTTGTGTGCATTTTATGAATATATATTTTTCAATTACTCAAATTATTATATCTACAACTTTAATTATAGTCAAAGACCTTGATGATTGTTGGACCAATAACGGCCGCTCTATATATAACTACATAGGTAATTCTTGTAAGAATTGGATGTAATTTAGTAAATAATTAGGTACCTATCGTAATTAATTCTATTGACCTAGAATTATAGCTTCTATGAGAGTGCTATCGTGAGATATTTTGTTTTAATTACCGTTTATGGTTAAATTACAATATTTATTAGATTGCATTATTAATTCATCCATATTCAGTGTGCCGATAAAATGGGACAGAGAGCACATCGCAACGGTTTTACTTGATGTCTGTTGTCGTACTTCTTCTCTGTCATTCTATAAAACATTGAACCTTATTTGGATTCGCCCACTTTCAGAAAATATATACTAAATTTCTCCCCTAGACTGCATTAAATAAGTAAATGAAGAGATAGGAAGAAGGAGAACTACTGGGATTTTTCCTCCCAGAACTTCCATGTCCTATCACTTGACAGACAGACAGACGTTTCTGAAAAAACAATTGAAATCCAGCATCGAAAATGACATAATAACACTGGATTCGCAAATGCAGCTATTGAGCGATGAAATCAAAGGTACCTTTATTTTTGGAACAACTTCGATAACTTCTGTAAAATGAATGCATTTCAATAAATTGACGTTTGCTCCTAATGGCGAAAAAGTTTTTTGTGTTTAATTTCTTTCAAAGAAACCCTGGCGGAAAACCATAAAACAGAAGTAAATCGTACCTCTTCATTGTTCTTTTAACGGCGGCGACGGGTAATGAAATTTGCGATAGGTCTGTATTTTTTTTTAAATAGGTAGATTTTAAATTTCTAAAAGTAAGTCCAATTGATAAAACTATTATATAAGTCAAAAATAATATAATACAAATGTAGTTGCTTAGCTAACAATACCGCACAAGTCAAATTTGCCTACTCTTCAGGAGAGACAAAAAACTATCTAACACGAGTAGGTATATCTATATTTATTTCGCGGTGTTACAACTATTTGAATAACACGTTCTAACTCGTACTTTATGTCAGTAACAATATTACGTCTGCCTTATCATTCAGCCCTTATCCCAATAAAATTTCAATATTATACTTAACAGAATTTTATTTTGTAACTTACAAAATTAATATATATTATGTAAGCAAATTCGTGTTGGGGTGGTACGAGTAGTTAAAGATGTGAAGGAACTTCTGGGAGGAAAAATCCACGGGACAACTTCAACGGAACTACTGGGACTATACGCATTTTTTTGAAACTAACTAACTGATCGACTTTGGTCAGCTCAATGCAAATAACTATTTTTATGATCCTTATCGAACTTCAGCTAATGTGACGTTTTGTACGTTTGTTACGACCTTGTTACGACTCTATGAAATTAAATGCAAATTAATTATGATACGTGTCCGTAATACATACATATATCAAAATGTTACATCTTAAATATTATATGAATGTTGACAACGTTGTGAGTATGTGCATTGATATGAGAAAACAACACAGCGATGAATTTATGAATAAGTATTGATTCTTTCGTTCCAATGGCAGGTATTTTAGTTAGAGGTAATATTTGCTGAGACGAGTCTCTCACCTGTGTAGATAAATGAAGAACTTTGAAATGAAAAGCAATTCGCCATGGTAATCGAACTAATGATAACCCAATTATTGAGAGTGGAAGGTGGGTAGAAACGCTTTGTGAAGGTAAGAGATGATATATTCGTGATCTAAAGCACAAATTCGGGATGACAGATTTTAAAACAATTACAACAGATGTATCTATTTGTATAAAAACAAAAATCTTATAGAAAGGTGACGACAAAGAGTCCGCAACACTAATATATTCCAATCGGTACACTATATATTAAAAAAATTAAAATTGCTTTAATAGCAATCAAAATATAAATGATAAAACAAATTATCTAATGACTTGCCTGTAAAGTTCGGCGGCACGTGGCACAGCCTCGGGCAAAAGCTAATATGTTATAAAATGGAGCTTAGTCGGGTGCGTGCATTTCGCATGAGCAAATAAGCAAAGCTTATCTACCATTTAACTAATACTTATCTACGAACCTACGTTATGGTGAGCTATGGTTATGGTTACGGCCAATTGCTAGTATTGTTAGTGCTCTTCACATTTTCAAGACGATTAAAAATACTTTTTTATGTATGTAGATGCCTGCATACGGCCAATATCGTTTATATCAAGTTTCAAAATCAATGAGCGCCACTGCCACAGACTTGAATGAGTCTAGAGTCTTAATGACAGCCTTTAAGGTAATAAAGTCTATGTAAGTCAACTGTGACACAAAACTTAGTTATTATATTATTTGATCATTACAAACTCATTACAAACAAAAATCGGTATACATAAAGAGATTTATAAAAAGATTGAGATGTTTGCAATATCTACCAATAACAAAGCCAACAGCGCCGCGAATGAGACTCAAACTTCCGGCGTGAATGTTTAATTCGATAATGCTTAGCCGTGGCCCGCCGCGCGCCCTGCTCACTGTCATAATGAAAGGAGCGTTTATGGACACAAGCGATTAAATATTAGGGGTTAAAGTATGAAATTGCCGATTTGTACTGAAAAATTAAAACTCGTTTTTTTCTAAAATGTAACATATTTATTTAATCAAAATATTTACCCTCATTATCTATACATTGTTGCCATCTAATCGGAAGTTCATTTATGCCTTTGCGATAGAACTCTGGGGATGTAGATTCGACAAACTGTGTGAAGGCATTTTGTACTGCCTCTTGGAAAGAAAATTTTTTACCACGTAGAAAATTGTCCAAATCACAAAAAAAATGGTAGTCCGTTGGAGCAAGGTCTGGCGAGTACGGAGGACGACGTATGGTTTCTAACTGCAGCTCCTGTAGAGTTATAACGGTTTCTCGTGCAGTGTGAGGTCTTGCGTTATCATGAAGCAATATTGGTGAAGATCGATTCACGAGTCGGGGCTGTTTCATTGCTAGTTTCACCATCATTGTTCGAAGTTCGGCACAGTAAACATCTGCTGTTATTGCTTGACCAGACCTGAGAAAGCTATAGTGAATAACACCATGAATAGACCACCAAACAGTTACCATTACCTTTTTATTGGTAAGCTTTGCCTTAGGGCACTGTTGCGGCGTTTGACCTGGGGTCAGCCATTGCATTTTTCGCTTTCGGTTATCGTAAAGAATCCACTTTTCGTCACATGTCACAATTCGATCCAATATTCCTTCATTTCTGTACCGATTCAACAAGGCAACGCAAGTTTCAACACGCGTTTCTTTCTGCAGATCAGTCAAATCATGAGGCACCCATTTTTCATATTTTTTTATCTTATTGATTTGATGCAAATGAGTCAATATTGTAGGTAATGTAACGTTAAACCATGCCGCTAATTCCTGGGTAGTTTGACTCGGATCGGCTTCCACCATCTCCTTCAATTCAGCGTTATTCACCTGTGTGGGCGGTCTTCCACGTGGTTCGTTCTTCAAGTCGAAGTTTCCATTACGAAAGTGTTTAAACCAAAAACGCACGGTTCGTTCATTAGCAGTCTCCTCTCCAAACGCAGCATTGATATTGCGAGCCGTTTCTGCCTCGTTAGTTCCGCGTCGGAACTCTTATTCAAAGATTACTCGGATTTTCGAAGTATCCATCTTTCCCGTCTAAGCTGAATAAAAAAAACAATTGAAAGTCGAAAATCGAATGTTGCACATTTTTTAAAACAAGAACCTCATAGGTATCATGTGAAAAAAGTTTCACTCGAAAATCTCACACCATGAAGGTTTTATGTCAATTCAAAGTATCTATTACTATAAAACGGCAATTTCATACTTTAACCCTTATTATAATGCCGGAAAGCATATCTATTAAGGTATCTATTAACGGTTGCTATTGACAACGTTGTTATTAGTATTATATTCGTATATCTAAACATATAATAAAATCGTAAGAGAGCCGTGACTGTACAAGAAACATTTTTGAAAAAATGTATGAACGATACAGAATCCAAAACATCCAAGTTTAGAATTTTTGTCTTTCTGCGCTTCACACTTCACGGACAGAATTTAATGAAATTTCATAGTTATAGTTGATGACTTTTGTTAACATTTAGGGTACCTACATTTTATCCCGATCCGTTATAGAGTTCCTAAGCGAATCATTTTAAAGTTTACGCGAACGAAGTCGCAGGCACCGCTAGTGTATAAATATCAACCTGTTTTACCGAAGAACATATCGGAGTTTCAACTGAAATCAGAAATAAACTTTTAGTAGGAACATAAAAATAGTGTATTCTACTTCAATACTTGCAAATGAAAAATCTCCAATGTAATCGCAATGCCTGTTTTTCTATCCGTTTGTCTGTCTATCTTTTTGTTTGGCTTAATTTCGAGAACTACGATATCGAGACTTCAAATGGAAATGGATGGAGACCAAAGTACTACTTATTATACCTACATATAAAGTAGAACGTAAAATTAAACGCTCAAAGCGTAAAATTATGTTATCTGTGCTCAAGGTAAAAGATAGATTGTTGTAAAAAGATCTACGAGTAACGGAAAAAAATATAGTACATATATTAATATTAATCTATCTATACCTACATATAATAAAATCGTAACAGAGCTGTGTCTTTACATTAAATATTAAAAAAAAAATCTGCGACCGACAAAGAACCCAAAACAGCCATTTTTAGAATCATTGTGTCTGACTGTCTGTTTGAACGTGCATCACGATTCACACAAAAGCCACTGAACAGAATTTAATGAAACTTGGCATAATTATAACTTATGACCTGGTTTAACATTTAGGGTATATTTTAGCCCGATACGTTCAATTCAATTTATTTATTTGCAATGTGTGTTACAAATGGTGGTAACTACATTGTTCGATCGATACATTTGTATATAATAATGGCGTGCAAAATTACATATTTCTATCATAAAAATACATAAATGCTTACAAAAAACACAACGAAGCCCAACACATAACACCATACCTAATACAAAATATCAATTGGCCTTGTACCTATACCTACCTAATACGTATTTATATTCCGGGGTATTAGTATCAAATAGTGATAATAAATAGTAATAATAGACAGTAGTAAATCATAATAGTAATAATGTCCAGCATAGAAATATCATATTTAATGTCAATTTATATTTATTTTATTATATACAACATGTCAAAACTTTTATTAATAAACTTGTAATTGTAGTTCTCGAGTTCCCACCAAAAAGTATTGACTTTTTGGCGGGAACTCGAGAAGTGAAGTTGAGTTTGTTCGATTATTTTAAAAATTGTGTTTGGGCGTTTTATGTATTTGTTAATAGTGATAGTTTATTAAAGTCAAAGTGTTGCGTGGTGTTAGTGATAATGAAATAAAAGCGTGGGACTGCGTTTTTCGTGTGCTTCCAAGATCTCCTCTTCTGTCCTTAGTAGGTAAACCTACTATCGTTTTACTGAGCGACTCCTAACTTACTTCGATGGGACTGGACATTGATAGGATACGTTTAGACTTTGAAATTGTTTATTACAAAGAAAACTTGACACTTGCAGAATGTGCTAATTACACCATTGCCATACATGAAGAAAAAAAAGTGTATAATTTCATAACATCACTATTATGTCAACAGTTTAAAGTAATTTGTCAATAATTTTAAACAAAAATCAACAATAAAAAAGAAGGAATGTCAGATAATACAACAATAGGACCTTAAATTCTGTCCACAAGATAAGTTATTGTGTAATATAATAAGTTTTCTTAGTTAGCAATTGTTTTAATTTTCTCTTAAATGTCTCAACCTCGTCAAGAGGTACTTCGTAATGATTCAGGCAATTTATTGTAAAGTCATTAAGTTCCTGAGCGAATAATCGCATCGAACTGCAAAGCTACAACAACACACATTACAGACGCGGCGGGTCGCGCCTAAACGCAATAGTTTAAATCAGTTGACTCGAAGTAATTTAGCTGTTGACATTCAATTCTTCACGCCATCGCACAGCGAATAACTCGAATTACGTCCGTTAACTGTGCCCGTTCAATGGATATGGAAACGGGCCGCGTCGTAGCGCATAACATCGGCGCTTAGATACGGCTGGCAAACGATCCGCCAGTGCGCTGCGCTGGGGCTCAATGCGGCCCATCCGAAGTGTGCGATGGCCTATACAAAATGTAGATATGAAAATGATTCAGGAGGATTTTTGCAATCTTATGGACTGAAATGGACTTATGGATTTTCTCTCTTTTTAAGAGTCGGTCACTCGGCCAGTCAGATGCCACCAGGCCGACTAGTTTACAATAATCTAACTAATAAACTAATCTAATCACACATTAAAGTCCGAAAATCCACGCGAACGAAGTCGCTGGCACCGCTAGTAGGAAACGAAAGTGTGATGCCTACGAAAGTGTGATGCCTACGAAATTGAATAAAATCCCTTTGTGTTATCAATGTGCGTGTGTTTGTAATCACTGGACAAAAGTTTGAAAAATTTGCAAATTAAAAGTACAAAAAGATATTTAAAGTAAGAATAAAATATTTAAATTATTAGGTAGGTATTTATTCATCATATAGCATATATGTTTAAAACGCACCCCCTTTATATGAAAATAAGCAAAGGGGGGTAATGTTACCAGTAATTGCGATAATAACACTTGTCGAAAAGTGTAAACTAAGTAATTTACTTAATAAATTCAAATGTACGTATTCATTGAACACTAAAAGTTTTCCATTTTCATGTATATGTGATAAACAACATTACGATAACAATAGGTATTATCTGTACGCCGATAACTTGTCTCTCTATTATTAGTGCTTACCTCCAGAACAATAAATATGTTAGAACTTTCAATATTTTTACCCGACTGCAGAACGCAAGGAGGGATATTTTACCAGCGTTTATCTTTGTACTTGTAACAGAATTGTTCAAGAGAAGTTATGATAGACCCCTAATTTTGTATGGAATAGGCGGCATGCAGACAATCCATTCATGTAATGATAAATGGCTTCCATAGTCGCTTATTTACATGTATTGGCAACGTAATAGTTGTACAGGTATCAACGCTACCGCCAAAATGGGTAAATACACGATAATCTCGCTACGAGTATGTTATGTTGCTGGTGTATTTACTTAAAAAAATAATCTACGTAATAGTCACGCTGCTAAATTATTATTGTGACTGTTAGAAGCAATTAATATTGCAATTAAGAAAGAATGCGCCATTGGCGCGAATATCGGAGATATTCAAAATGGAGATATGCAACTACTTTTATTAACCACTACTAACTTTCATAATAATATTTCAGCATATAAAGTTTTAAATTGCTACTTGTCTGATAAAAGTTGTCTTGTTATAATAATCGAATACTTAAGCTATATCTATTTATTAATTATACATATAATAATAGTAACATAATAATAACACATATAATTAATTATACATATTTACTTACCTATTTATTTATTTATGTAGTAACTTTTATAAGAATTTAGCATTTTATAGAATTAGTTTATTATCATTCCACAAAAAATATGAAATCTGTTTATTTTAATGTGCGTGTTGTTCTACGAGGGAATAAATACAATTTTATTTTAATTATAAAACTTTTTATGTATAGCCATTTCAAATCCATCTTCATAGAGCTATTAACTTCAATTAATTATGAATACAGAAGCTAAAAGTATCATCTAAAAACTAAAAACTACCTACTTACACACTATGAAAATATACCAGGGACAACACAACACTTATATGTAGTGAAATTCTCACCATTTTCACTGTTTCACACTTTACTCGTACAATGTGGAACTTATCACAAGTTACTCTACTACACTATACAGCGACGCACGCTTGCAACACACGAATGGGACCGGTCGCACGTTCTTCGTGCGTTTTATACAAACATGAAGTATCAATCCGCGTCTGTCCTCGCTGACTGATTCCTCGTGCAGGTAATCTGCGAATTGTTCTACACTTATTCACTGCATGACATATCGTTGACTTCCCATGTAGTTTGGTAGAGATACTGGTGTTTGTTTAATTAATATGGATTTCGACGTTTGTTGACCATCAGTGGTTAGTAGCAAAAATTAACTGACATTTACTATATTTACTTTCTTATATTATAACCGATGAGCTCAGTTAGCAGTACAAAAGGACGGACAAACATTTGTTCGATATCGTTTGAATTTGGGTAGTTTATGTACGTCTTTGTTGTAGGGCCTCTGGACTCCTTCGACCCACGACAAAGGAAATACTTTGCAGACCATTGATTCTGATGATATTTATTTACTTATATGACATCCTGAAAATAACTGGCTAATTAAGTAATTAAACGATAATAACAACTGATTTACCTATACTTGAGTTAATCATGTGACAAATGTAATAGTCTTCTGCACCTAACCCTTTATAAGTACATATACTAATGCAGAACGGGAACTTAGCATAATGTCCACTTTTGGGAAATTTCATTGAACAAACCACATAATGTCATTTGTGACAAAAATAACAAAAATATGGGATCTCTCAAAAACAAAATACACTCTCGGACACCTGAATCGAGTCACCTTGCATTTTTTTATGTATAAAGGTCTGAAACATAAAAATAATGATAAGAAGAAAAAGTTTTTATGCAGTTTTGAAACTGGCATATGCACCATCATTTTGGTGTGCTGTTGTTCCAAATTTGAACCACTGAAGAAGAGCCGAGTCTCATTAACAATGAACTCATTGTTTTGAAAAAAATAAGGAAGTAGAAAGTTTGAATTGGAGAAGTTTTCTTGGTTTAATGGTGTTGTTTCATTAAATTATTTTTCCTGAGATTTTAACCGAGAAAGCTGCGCAAGCTGTGCCATTTCTTCAGTCTGGGCTTAGTCGATGAAATGTGAGTGCACAACTTCATTTAAGCCGTTCTGCTGTTCAAAATGTGTACCATTGATACCTAGATACTACTGGCAGCTTCGTTCGCTGTCCAGGAGGACCACGATCCCGAGTGACAACGGAAATACAAGATCGGTTTATCTTCACGACTAGCTTACGAAATTGTCAGTACAGACTGACATCAGTACAGATCCAAGAACAGCTTCAAGACTTTCATGGAGTGGCTGGTTCAGTCTGGACTATTAGAAGAAGACCGAAGAACGTGGTATAAAACCACTGCCACCCAATGGGCCCAAACTGACACGAGCTCACCGAATGGCGCGCCTTTGGTTTGTGCGCGAACATTTGCATTGGACTTAACGTCAATGGAGCCAGGTACCCTTCACTGATGAATCCAAGATTATGCTGTATGGTAATTATGGAAGGGGGAAGGTGTACCGAAGACAGAGAGAGCGTTTTGTGCAGTGCTGTATTGAAGAGAAAGTGAGTTATGGCGGGGGATCATGGACAGTCTGGTGAAGAAATTCGGCGAAAGGCAAAACTGGACTTCAGGTTGTGACGGGACCACGGCTGCCACCACTAAATGGCGACTGTTATATTCGTCAATGCCTAGAGACTCATGTGATGCCATATGCTGGGTTTGTTGGCCAAGATTTCATTTTTATGTATGATAATGCAAGAGCAGGACACTACAGGAATCGTCAGGAAATACCTTCATAACGTCGGTATCATAGTCATGGAATGGCCAGCAAGAAGCCCAAATATGAATCCCATAGAACATTTATGGGATGAGCTAAATTATGGTGGTGAGCTCTAGCTCACCACCCAGCTCCGCAGTCTTTGCAGAAGCTGAAAACTGTCATCGAGGAAGAATGGGAGAACATTCCACAACACGTCATAGTGACGTTGATTGATTTGATGCCAAACCGCATGACGGCCGTCGTAAACGCTCTTGGAGACAATACAAGTTACTGAATAAACGATTTTTTTAGGTAAACCATTGTTTTCTTCAAAAATCCAATACAAGTCTTCCTTGTTACACGACTTGTTACACTTAAACTAAATTTTTTTCCGTACTCTGAAATCTAATTTGCAACAATGGCATACTGAAATGATCGATGGTTAATATGCCAGCTTCAAAACTGCATAAAAAGTTTTTGATCGATCAAACATTTTTTTTTAAACTTCAGGCCATTAAAACTGTGGTTCGATTTAGGTGTCCGGGAGTATAATATTTTCAATGAATAGAATGTACTCGTAGTAGGATTTCTAAAACAATCTGCTGGAATGAGGTCTTTAAATTTTTACTTTATTTCTTGAGGAGAGTACCTACTGGAATTATTAAAAAAAATGTGATAATTAATTGATTATCTTTTGTAATCAATATAGTATATATTTAGTATTTATTTATATTTAGTATAATTGGAAAGACTAATATCAAACATTTCTTCCGTGAGGTGATTTTTCTTATTAGCGCAAATTGTTTTTATATATTTTTATATGTTATTTTCTAAATTACTTAAGATATGGTTCCGATAGCAAAAGATTTAGTTTTTGTAAATGGATGTTTTATATTTACACTAATGACGTTATTTCGGTTCCACGGACTTTTCCAAAAGTGCACATTATGCGAAGTTTAGATACGGTCTGCGCCTAACCCCTTTTGACAAGTATATATTGAGATAATGATAAAAATGAAGCTTAAAAAATAGCCCTCAAATACCACATGTTTTCGGAAACACGGTTTACGGTTTACATTTTTACAATTAGCTTAATCTAATTACGAACAATAAACTTACAAAACTGTCATCCAAAAAAACAAAAGCCTTCAAAAACTTACCGAGATAAATAAAAGACACTGTAAATGTAAATGTTCGTGTATTTACACGACTTTTTAGGGTGCTAAAAAATTGTGCACAATGTGGTGTACTTATAAATAAGTACACCACATCATGCACAATTTTTAATGCAGTTATTTCACAGTTACACAACGATTTTGTACAAAGTTATAGTAGCCATAGATTATAGTAGAAAAAAATAGCCATCAATTAGGTATGAATGTTCTTCTCAAACACGGAATATAACATTTTCAATTATAATAGATTTGTCTTTAGGGATGTATTACATTGGTTTGTTGTAACGTAACGTAACCCACATAGCAGCTATAGCGTATGAAAAAGCGCACCACTTTCAATGTGAAAACTGAATATCAAACAAAGTGAATATTTCTCATTATTAATATGGTATGTCAAAGACCTGGGAACTCTTCTCTTTCAATCTTAACTTTAATAGTTGGGTTTTTGGGCTGAGGGCCTAGGGTTTTTTTATGGAGAAAGGCGGCAGACGAGCATACAGTCCACCCGATGGTAAGTGGATACTGTCGCTCATAGACGACATATGCCAACATTAGTCCAAAATGACAAACGTTGACACGCCCCCAGAGATGCGCTGCCTACGTTTGGAGATATAGGAATGGATTTGGAGAATGGATTGGGAAAATGGGGAGGGATAGGATGGGAATGGGCTCTGGAACATCTCACTCACTACCGAAACAACGTTAGGGAAATAAGACAAGGTGAGAATGCAGTACATTTCAAGGTAGTCTTCTACGAGAGAGGGGTAACGTGGCCAGTCGAGCGCGCCTAGCAAATATTTTTGTATAGAAAGACATTTGACTTGGATGGTAAGTCCTAAGGATGGTAAGGTTGGCCATTGCGGATGTTTGTGAGTCTTAGGGTTACAATTAACATGACGGAGATTGCTTTGTAATCTTCCCTTTTAGGCTGTACTTCTTGCTTGTGAAAGATACTAGACATAGACATAAAAAATCCTTGATCTGTGAGTAGCAGCGTACCACAGATCATTACAGATCCAGTAGCGATGAAAGTAACAATTTTCAGTTTTGTGTTGATATCTTCCGTTTATTTATAAATACGAAAGCTAGTGTTATTTCTTAATATAAACCTATGGACGTATATATAATTTCGATAAACTCTGTAGTTTTTAAAAATAACGCTATATCGCTACGATGAAAGCCCGTTAATCGAGCTATACTTGTAGCCTGAGGGGTTCTTATTGATAGCCTTGGATTACGTCGCATAAAGAGTCTAAACCAATCTTCACCAGCACATTGATTGAATTTCCAGGAGTTTTGAGTTGGTTTTCCATTTTTGTTGTCAATTCATACGCTAGCTTTCGCACATCCTTCGTTGTCATAATGTATTTGACTGCAGAACAATGAAGTAAATACTCAGTTAGGATTTATTCCTCGTCGTCAGAAAATACCTTATTGGGTGAAACGTATCCTCCTTTTGGATCCTGCCTTCTTGAAGCATAGCTTTCTTTTTATCACATATCTGAGTTATGTGACACAGCTGATATGAGGCTGCAGCGTCTCGGTATGGTACATTCCTGAGAAGAACTTCTTCTGCAGTTAGTTCGAGCATCTCATGCGTTGTCAGGCCTCTATCTGTTTTTTTCTTATGTATGTTAGGCATTCTGGAACAAATATGGAAAAGGTTTCGCATAAAACAAGTAATTATAATTATAAGTTTTTAACATTTGTATTTTTAGGTGTAAATGCTGTTGGTGTATCTTTCAAATAAATAAATAAATAAAATAATAGAAAAAAAACGCACTGAAAACTAATATGAAGAATCAATATTGAATAGAAGAAGAATCCTCATTCATAATTTCCCGAAATCAGAGAAACATGTGTTTGTTATAGAGAAATTATTTTGGAAGCATAGTTTTCATAATGTAAAAACTATAAAAGGATAAACATACTACAATATTGACAAGAAAGATTGAATTTAATTTCTGTAAGAAAAGAGATCCAAGCATCGAAAAAAATACTAAAATTTCGTCGCATTTTCAACGCAGAGAAACTCTGCACAGACAATAGTTAGGCACAATGCCGTGGGCAATACTAAAGTTAGAGGGGAGTAAAAATGAAGGAACACAATGGCGGACAGGTTTATACAGGCAACAGAGTGCGTTCGAAAACTCGTCAGTTACATTCATCCCTGGTCTCCCATATAGAGAATTAAAGGGGTCGTAGCGGATTCTAGAATCAACTCAGGACACAAGTTTCCTAAAGTAGATTAGTGGGTTTTATTACATTGTTTATTTCCTCCATAACGTTTTATTAATCTCCAAGATAATAATAGCTAAAAAATTCATATTTACTCACTGATACCAACAGATGGCACAAGGAACTCGCGACCATACGATTGTTCCGTGGTTCTTACTACAAGACTACTTTAAGTCACATTTTAACCACTATTTATTTATTTTATAATCGTCATCAACAATATTCTATCTTTAATCCAACATATTTGCTAACCTTTTCTCGCGGTTTCATCCGCATGGAATTATTTTTTGTAATCCGTAAATATTTGACTCCCGTATGATGTAGCGAAATAGTTTATTTTGCATATGGTATGTCCGGATACGAGGATGCATTATTGAGTACCTACCTACCCAATGGGGCGAAATTAGTTTAGTGGTTTTTGAGCGATGCTGATGCAGTAACGGACTTGTAAGGACTAAAACGTTAAATCTTAGACGGTACCAGACTCTCGGCAAATCACTTGAAAATTAATTATAATCGACATAATTATTTGAAAAAATAATTAGGAGTAAATACTTAATTAAGGTTAGTAAACTAAGGTCAACAAGATCAAAGTAGCATTCGAAATGCACTCCTTAATTATTGAATATTAGCAATGTTTTTAACACGCGTTGAATATATGCTAAAAGAGCCCGGTTTTACTATATTTTATTGAATATCGGGACGTTATCTTTATCAAAAGTCATAAAATAATGTAAATGAAGTTAAAAACCAGCGTCATAGCCATTCGCTTTGATAAAGTAGTTTTATGTTCATTTCTCTACCAAAAAAATTAGATGTGTAGCTAGTAGCAAATTTAATGTTCACTGGTGACAATATAAAGATAAAGAAGTCACGTAAAGCGGGACTTGGTGATGACATTCTTGGTAATTTCAAATAGTTTTTTATGTTGATCATTATTTGCTGCCCATTTAGTATTTTTTTGCTGTCCATTTAAATACAAGCCAACATATATTGCTTATAAACACACATGAACCATTGATGTTGTGTTAAAAACCGCAACAAAATCAGACCGTTAGCTCAAGAGGTTAGCTGGAACCATACGAATAATAAATAATACATACTTGTATATGTTGATCATTTGTTTTTAATAATATAACAAAGATAAATTTTATTGCTTTGTCACAGTAATAGATTTTAGCCTATAGGTACTTAACGTCCCAATGATTTAAATAACGACGGGACTTATCCCTTTCAGACTGGCGCCGAAACTAGGTTAAAATTAAGCAGGAAAAAGTCCTACCTAAAGTCGGATTTTTTATTCGGGCAAGGATGTACAACTGTCAAACAGAATGAAATTTGTACGGAGATGACACTTTATTGACAGTTCTAATGTCATATACCTGACTCGAATAAAAAATCCGACTTTACCTAGATAACGAATCGGAGGCCATTTTCCTATTTTCCGACCGCCATCTTGGAAAAAAAATGATGCATACAATTATATTAGTGCGGGCCCAAGATACTGGAACTGCAATTGTGTTGTCGCCAAACAGTGTCGCACATTTGTTTTGAAGCGAGCCCTAGAATACAGTGTGTTACTCACAATTGTATCAAGACTATAAATAAACGAAGTGGTATTTTGAAAGACTGCTATTTATTTGGTGTTAAACATGCAGAACAATATAAATATTTCAGACATGCAAATCAACACAAAAAGTTACAAATGTAGTTACAGATTAGTGCGAATCCAATCAGTCTCAAAGTTACAAAATAATTTAATCCTTGGAAATTTGAAGCACCCCATCATAGTTTTGTCATGATAGCAAAATTTTTTTGATGTCCTAAGGAGTAGGTTCAAAATTTGTACTACAAATGGGTTTCATTTGACTACCAGTGTTACAAGCTCTCTAAAGAAAGCGTGCTGAGTTGGCGTAAAAAAGCGCTAGATTGGCATGTTATCCGGAAAAACGCGCTGATCATTAAAAATGAAAGGAAGTTTTCATATTATCAATTTTTAATCAACAATCATCTGTGCGGATATGAAAAGAACGTATGTACCTATTAAGTATTTGACGGACGTGTCAGAGAGGTAAGGTTTTTTTAGATTGGTATTACTGCTCTGGTTTCTTGTCCTTTAAAGCCAGTCTATATTTAATTTGCATTTATTAGGGCCTTACCTATGAAATTGCTGTTTGCTCATTAATTCAAATTAATTTTATTCCAAATTAATTCCAAATTAAAGTTAAGTTCAATTTAAAGCTATGACATTCTTTTTCAAAATCAGTTATTCATTTGATTTTCCGTCAAACGACTTTTTGCTTAGATACCGTTGTGTTTGCAACTATGGAAAAGTTGAAAAGTCGTTATTTTCGAATATGAGTTCCGTCGTGGCCGCAACGCAATGCTGGGCAAGTCTCAATATGTGGGACCGACAATAAGGTTCCTAGAGTTCTCAAGGTCTCTTAAGGTCTCTTTTCTCAGATAATTTTACATTTTATTATATCCAATAAATAGCTCATTTGCAAACATTTGCTACAACTTGCAAGTTGTATTTTTGTATGGTGTGTTGTTATGATTTGTAGATTACACAATATTTGCACAGGTGTCACATTTAAATTGTACTTGTACATTTGTGTAGATACTAGTTTAATATATGAATGAATTGTGGCAGCAGCTGACAAAAATATATTCACTTGTTCGGTATATCACAGATTAATTGTGATATGCACTTCGCGAAACTCATGAGATTTGCTTCAAATTTGCCAGTTTTTAAATTTTGGTTCACAATTTCCAACTGCAAGACACAGGCCTATCCTAGTAAATCACCAGGAGGCCTGTTCGGATTGTTGAATGAATATACACGGTTCAGATTTTAATTTTAAATCTCGAGCAAGTGTGTTTTCTCAGGATGTGTTCCTTCACCGTCGAGCTAGTTAATATTAAAAATTCTAACTTAAATAGAAACTCATTAATAGAAACTTATTTCGCAAACCCTTTTCTCCAAATCTATTCTTACATCAATAAAGGTAGGCAGCGCATCTGGGGCGTGTCAAAGTTTGTCTCTCTGGACTAAAGTTGGCATGTACTACGGGTGTCCATGGGCAACAGTATCTACTTCCCACCAGATGGATTGTATGCTCGTCTGCCGCCTTCGTCCATAAAATAAACTGGATTAAAATATAAAGAAAAACAATTTCAGCAAATCATCGATTTTTAGTACCTATCGTATAGGAATTTATTTACAGATCGATTGTATGCTCGTTTGCCACTTTCTTTACATATAAAAAAAAATAGTAGAAACTTATTATACTTAAGAGAAAGTTATTTGGTAATATTAATATAATTCCTCTTTATTTTAACTGTTATTGCCCCAGCGCCATCTCTGCATAGTCCAATAATTGACTGGGAGATGCTTCACAACAATTAAGTCGACTTTTGTCACTCTGTACAATCAAGAATAAATAAACTCAGTTGTACAAGTCGAGGATTTGAATTCATTACTTCACTAATGTAAATCGAGAATAGATACCTCTAGAATATCACCGCTCTTGCAGGTATATTATAGACCTATAATCAAAAATATACTAGAATATACTAAATGTAATCATTTTGGACTAACCAGTAGAATGATTACCAAATTCTTCATTTACTAAGTTCGTTACTGGACAAATTCGTGTTTTCTCAAATTTGTTTTTCACTATATTTGGTGAAAATGCTTATAATATAGTAGAAGAGGATGATAGTAAAAGCATAATAAAAGAAAATAATTATGTTTTAGACAGATAGCTTCCTAATTGTAGATACAGGGTAGTCCCTATGATGTCTTTATTATTTCTCTGTTAGACAGAACTCACTCATGACAAGCCCTAAGCAGCCAGAATTTGATTGGAGGAAGCAGGGCCGTCTTTACCAGGGGGTGCAAGGGGTGCGGTGCACCCCGGGCGCTCACCTTTTAAAGGTAATGAAAAAATATAACGCTATAGTAAACAATTACACAATAGGATATTTGACTGTCATAGGATACACAATAGGATATTTGACTGTCATAGGATACACAATAGGATATTTGACTGTCATAGGATACACAATAGGATGTTTGACTGTCTTAGGATACACTCCCGCACCCCGGCGCAGAATAGACTTAAGACGGCCCTGGGAGGAAGGATATCCAAATACAAACAAAACAAAATATGCCCCTAACTCAAATTTAAAGGGTTAATTGATGTTTTGATTTCAGTCTTCTCCTTTTCTTTTTTTAAGTGCTGGTTTCCAAGAAACATCTTTGTTGTAAAAGCGGCGGACCTCCTAGAATAGTTCCCTCCAATTTTCAGTGCGTGATAAGATTTTAAAATATTATGGTATATGAGGTTACAATACAATAGTTATTTCACATATACTTACAGAGCATATCTTATTATGAGTACGTTATTAAATAGAATAAATGTTATACAATTTTATATTCTTTAAAATATTTTATTTAATAGATATAATTCGTTTTACATAATGAAAATGTACATCATTTCGACGATAGGGACATACAAATATAGAAGCTACAAAGCTAGAATGTCATATTTATACAACTTATCGCAGGATTTTGAGCAAATAAAACGTGACAATGATATATTATTTCATAGAAGTCTTTATTACATACGTGTGTTTTTGTGTTAAAAGCTTATATAGAACGTCTTCTGACGACGACGTTACTGAATCTGTTGCGAGAACGTTTTTATACGTAATTTTAGGCTAAATTACAGAATAGCTGGCATTACAATACATGCATACTGCCGAATGTTCTCTAAATAACAAAATAAGATTCTCGTCAAAACTTTTCTAGCTAAACAAGAATATTGATAGTAGCGCTAAGAATGTTGTAGACTGATTAAGGAGCTTTTCCGCTGAGCTTTTTGGAGCACTTGCAAGAATAATTTTTGATGGGCTAAGGGGTTGCGCGCTTTGGAGGAGTAATGTGTCCATCGCAGCATATGCCTCATGAACTACGCGCTGCAAAACAAATTGCAATTACAAATATTGGAAACATTGATTAATATAATCGTATCGCAAGATTAAATTGATTACAGACGACGAAAATTACATATAGCTGAATAACAATGATTGTATATGTACCTCAGTGATAAGTTTTGTATCGTAAGAATCGGTCGGCCGGAACATCATAATCGTGTATGTATTGTCGATGCCCAAGTGTCCGTCAACCCAGTCTTCAATGCCGCCCGCGAATAACGCTGAAACAACAGATAGATATAATTAGTAGATAAGATAGATAAACAATTGGTAGATAAGACTGCTATCAATTTGTACAGTATACAAATGCTATCCTAATTTGATTAGGTCCTTAATCGTAAATAACCGAAACCAGCCCTTTTTATCGACCACTGCTGGGGACAGGCCTTCTCATGCACATTCTCTTGTAGGTACATGAGGGATGTAAGTACGGCCTTAAAACACCACGTTGACCAAGCAGGTTGGCGAGTCCGCTCTTTCAGAGGTGGTGTAGTACCTCGGGGGTTGCGGTAGAGCCTTTGTTATTCCTTAGTCGCCTTTTAGTATTTACCTAGACACCCACCACTAGACATCTAGACACCCACTAGGTATTTACATTAAATTAATTACTAACTTCCTCAGCCTACTTACTAAGAGTAGTGCTAGTCTTGTCCTCACTGTACCTATTCCCGACTCACATTCGTGAGGTCTTACTTCGAACACTGGTACCGATCAATATTTGAACTACCTACTGAGCATAATAATATATTTAAGGGCCCGTGGACCCGAGGAAGTCCATATCCAACAGTGGATGTTAAAAGTGCTGGTTACGGTTATGTTAAAATATATCAAGGCAAATAAAATTTCCTTCAAGATGCAACTCCACTCAGTTTATGACACTACCGTAGATGATCAATCATGTAGATCAAACCGTATATCATTGTTTATTGTTAAACTCACTTAATCGATAAAAAAATATGATAAATCTTTACGTAGGAATTCTGAGGTCTGTCCAGCAACGTACGGTCGCCCGCTAATGCTGAAGGCCGCGGCTGCGGCGCTGGATGCTCGCTGTCTCTGTAAGTTCAGTGATCTGTTCAGTAGCACGTCAGTAGTCAGTAGTATCAAAACTGTATACTACATAATTAACTCTCTATATCAATTGTAAAAAGTTAAGAACTACAGGAAAAACTAAGAGTAAAGCGGACATTTAAGGATCTAAACGTATTTATTCAGTACAGTAAATTACATTGTAATGTTTATTGTATTTACAGATATTAAATACAATAATATTTCATTATGATTTGTTACAAAGTTACAAAGCATCAACTATTTAACAATTGTCTTCGTAGTAACTACTGTAACTACTTCTGAAACTACTTTTCAATCCATAAAAATGCCAAGCGGCTACCATTCAACCATTTAAAATGAGTAGCGTAAAGTTACAGTGAGACACAATTAAATAAATAGATATTATTCCAAGTGTCTATGAAAATACTCACATAAACGTGATCAAAAGCACGTCGTTTTTTTGTGTGTGAATACGGATACATAACACCCTGGATAAAGAAACGATATTAATAAATTATCATAAATTATTTACTATAATATGTATTATGTATACCTAAGTATATTTTAACCATTGACACATATATTTTTCTGTCATAATTATTATGTGAATTATGTTAGATTGAAGCATGCATTGGGTATGTTGTGACGTGGCGTGACGCAGATAAGAATAGCCAGAAAATATAAAGTATAGCAATGTACTGTGGAGTGATCTGCACATAAAAAGGTAAGCGTCGACAAGAGATGAAAGGAATCGCATTTCTTCCGGGTGCATCCATCATAGACGATTCGCCGCGAATTATTGAGTTGTCGTAAGTCCTCATCGAAATAGGTTGTGAACTTGTGATGGATAGCTCTAACGAAAAGATTGGATACACGAATATGGAAAAATAAATGTCTACGAAAACATTCAACATTTGTTCCTTGATCTGAAAAAATCCTAGATCTTGATCTTGTTCGAGAAAAAACGACAAAAAGTGCAACATGGATGCCGCGCGGGACGCCTGCGTCGATGGAGACGCGCCGAGTCGATGCTTTTTTTCAGAATGGCTAAATTCTTGTGGCCCTAATAGCCTTTCAAGAGTCGCCGAACATATATATACAGGAACCACGAGCGCTCAGAAGGCGCTCAGCAGCCAGGAGCAAAGAGTGTGTGCAGCAACGAAAAGAATCCCGACCGGCGGAAGGAACGAACCTCGGCTTAGGGCGGTGCTTTGGAAGGGTACCGTGGGATCGCGAGGCATGTGCCGATACCAATGTGGTAAAAGTGTTGGCTGAAGGCCGGTGTGTGTTCACGGTATAGGGATGAGATGGTTTATATGTGTAGCCTGTGAGTGTAGTGTGAGAACTGCATTGGCAGCAGTAATTGGATCGTCGGTGTCGTCTAAGACGTGCCGAGGACGACGACGACGACGGCAAACGGGGCGCGCCTAGTCGAGTCGAAACGTGCTGCCGCAGAAATTCTCCCCATGAGCGAGGTATTGGTGCGATTCGCCTCGCCGCGCCTCGGCGGGTCCCCAATCGACGCAGTTTCATAGTAAATAATATAGAAAGTTAATCCTTAAGTATCCAAGATAGCACTAATGCTCTAAGACCATTGAATTCGCTTCAAAATACAACAATCCAACGATCACATAGCAAAAATCCTCTAAAAGCGTTTGTCTCAATGTTCGCAATACTCAGAAAATACTTAACGCAGGCCTAGTTTATTATATGTATTTACGAGTGTAACATTTATTCCAATAGCTCATCCTTTATAATCTCTGTATTTTGTATATCGTATTGTTTCAATTCGCTTATTAACACTATTTAATCCTATGTTTTATATTTTCTATGTATAAACCGGTGTTTCTTACAAGATCTTTCAATCTTCTTACTCAAACGCATTACTTATCTTCTCGGCATAAATATACAATACTGGTCGAAAACAATAGATACTGGCTGAAAATCGCTTTACAAAAAAATGGATTTAAAAAAAAAATGGATGGAGTTCTGACAAGATGTCAAAAAAAAATCCAAGGGGCCGTCCGAAAAGGTGGTTTTGGTGATCATCTACGAGTCAGCAAGGCTAGAAGTAAACAACATCATCTCGGAATTCCACTCTACAAGACTCCTGTGAGACTCCCACGAAAACTCCTCTCATTCTGCTGGCGCTGCCGCTCTCGCTGGCCGGCGCAGCTTCTGATACGCCGCTGTCAGGGCGCTGGAGCGCCACCTCTTGTGGCGGAATTAATCTGTGAGTCGAATCTTGTGTGAGCCGTGCCGTGTTCCTAGGACTAAATTTTAGTTGTAGATAAACTTTCGGTTTTTGTTAGTTATAGATACATTTATGTTATGTTATTTATGGGAGTTTATGTTAGTTTTTTTTAAATTATAAAGCTATTGGAACAACTTGATCTTTCCTTTTATAGGTAGTTAGTTTTGTGTGTATGTACCCCTGAGTTACACGATACGAGTATGTATTATATATTCGTATGTGGTATTCGTTTTGTGGATGATTTTACTACATTTTAAGCCATATTTCATCCGTACGAAGCCGTTTTAGTAGATAAATATTGTACCAATTTGTATTGTAGTAAGAAAAAGAAATTAAAAAAAAAAACAATAAATAGCAAGAAAATTATATACCTACTTAGTAAGTTGAATTTATGAAATCGCAATAAAGAAATGCGAGCGTAAAAATACCTTTCAGTTTATTTCAAGTCATCAGTGTTAATAAAAGTGAATAATTTATTTCAACGCGAAGATTAATTACATTGATTAGATAACCAACATAATACGCATCGATTTACTAATATGTGCAATCTAAGCCGAAGATTATTATTAAAAGTAGGGGTTTTATTACATAAAATATAAATTACGTCAAACTAAAGATCGATCGATCTAATTCTATTAAAGGTTGTTATGACGTTCGCAACGTCTACAGTCTACACGTCTCGCGTGTCCCAAAAGAAGAACTATTTACTTAGTGTTCGTTCGTATAATTGTTCAGTCAGAATATATAATTATTATTAGCTAACAATTGGAAAATGGATAATGGTTAACTTCTACACTTGACTATATTTATAGGTATTTTTATATTTAAACTACGAAATGGAATTTCATTAAAATTAGTCATAAACAGCAGTTATAGGTAAACGTTTATAACTGCAATAAGTCCATTAAAGTATACCACTATTCAAATTCAGATCCAGTATGAATATAGGTATAAAAGAACGCCGTTTCGCTGTTTTCACTGCCGGATAATCCGTAGCTAAAAAATCGCCTTCTTTATATTTCATATAAACGTTTCCAGCGAGCTTACATTATTATTTGTGTGGTATCCAAGATACAAAATTAGTATGAAGCATTCCATAACCATGCAATATAGTAATCACGTCCTGCAATGGCGTGCAATTTAACACTACATAAGACATCCATATAGACACACTCATCTCTCGTATACTTATATATCTCCTACTCTCCTGAACACGTCTTCATAGCGTTGAAACTTGAAGAGTGAAGACACTGCTGGACATGGACAGGAATGTCTGGCATAGAAATGCCACACTGCTGAAGCGGGTTTACGAGTCCACACTTTTAGAGGTAAACATAATTTGATATAAATAATTATTGTTAATATTAATTATTGTGTAGTTGATCAGCGCTTGTGGTAGCGGCTTTATGATCCCTTAGTTGATCGTTCATGATGTACTCACTACTAAACATAATTTCTGCAAATCGCTAATTGAATAGGTATCAGCCTATGAACAACACGACGTGAAATAGAAGTAATGATTTCGACTTGTCGAATACCTAATTGTGGAACCTGAAGGTTATTTAAATGAAATTGCGCACGTTTGTAAAAAAAAGTGCGCTGATCATGAATATCCGCCCCTGCCTATCATGCTATGCTGGAAGTATCAAAAATTCTTGTGCGATTTCTTCAACCATTTCCTTTTTGTTTTATTGGTACAAACTATAATCTTTCGAGGAATCATTTTTTTCTTATGCTATTACGGATAAGATTAAACTATAAAATTTGATGCAGTCGGCAACTGCACCTATCTTATGCCCTTGGAAATCTTAATACCTAGGAATAATTGAATAGTTTTGGGTACAATTAGGTGTTGTCGACTGTACATACTATCGGACGACTGCTTTGGTCGACTATTTAATCGGAGACAAAAAAAACATGTATGGTAGCTCTTATAGGATTAAATAGTTAACAATAGTGAACACTAACAAGTACGTCGCCCTCCTTGAGAGCGATGAAAGTATAGAGCGGCGTGCGGTGGTCATGCAGGAAGCGTGTGAGAGCCTGTGTCTCCATCTCGCTCAGCTGCCGCAGGCCGGCGTACAGCCTGCCGCAAGGATGCTCCGAGCGAAGTTCGTCAGCTATATCACAAACATTAAACGTGATCAACAGAAAACACTTTCAAGTGAAGCGCTGCCCAATGCTGGTGACAATTCGTCAATTAAGTAATTATCTGCTAGTACGACGGATTTTTGTTAAGCTTTCTCTACATACCATTTTGCTTAGAAAGAGTCATCAGCACAAGCTAGCACTTCTGTGAAACGCACTCATTCGTTGACGACCATTCCTAGCGATGATGGTTACCATGCTGACAATGATAACTACTTACCATGTCATAATCATCGTCATGGTAATAGACTAATAGATAAATCGGTTCGATAAAAAAATGTTAATGTATGACTTATCCAGACCGTCGTCGGCCCTGTTGCCAGCTCAGCTTGTTTTTATTTAGAATTTTATAGCAAGGAATCTGAGAAATCCTCATTCAGAACTGTTTTTCTAACGGTATTTTTTAAGTCTTACAAAAGCCAATAATCAAGTGTATTTTCCGCATTATAACTATTGAACCGATTTGATAAAATATAGACGAAAATTCACATCAAAACGAAAATGATTATGGATGATATTATTTTTATATGTATATGTATGCATTAATATGCATACATATACATAGCAAAGTAGTTAATAATTTATTAAAATTTAATTTAATTTAGCAAAATTAATAATTTATACCATCAGATTATGTGTCTCTACTGTTGGATATAGGCCTCTCCCAAGATTCGCGACCACACACGATCTTCGGCTCAACCACCACCGGGGAACTTTTTCAAGTCATCATCGGTCCACCTAGCAGGAGGGCGTCCCACACTGCGCTTCCCAGTACGTGGTATTCATACGAGGACACATCTATCCCAGCGGTTATCCGTCTCGCGGCAAATGTGGCCCGCCCTTTGCTACTTTAGTATGCAGATTCTACGAGCTATGTATCTTTAGCTATTTGATGAATCTCTTCGGATCCTATCCCGTAAAGAAATTCCGAGCTTAAAGAACCATCTTTTTTTTTCCGTTAGATCTGGTGGTTTGATTGGCTATCAAAATATTACGTACCTAAATTTTATTGCGCAATGGGCAATAAAATGCTGTTTGATCTGGTGGTTTGATTGGCTATCAAAATATTACGTACCTAAATTTTATTGCGCAATGGGCAATAAACTGCTTAGATACTTATTAGTTTTTTTTTTATTTTAATATCCGTGGTCCTCAAAGATGTTGAAATTGAGGAATTTCAGAATAATTCTGAGCTGAAAGACCTCGTACCCCTGGATGAAAATGTTGGAGACCCGAAGTACCAACCTCTGCCGGCTTTGAGAGAATGTGTTCATGAGGAAAAATTTTGGAAGCGAAACTGCTGATAATGAAAATGGTTTTTCATGGCTGATGTAAAAAACAAAATGGAAGAGGTGGACGTGGGAGTGAGGCGTAATGACAGAAAGAGGAAGAAAATAAAGAATAAGGTCTAGAAAGAAAGACGGACAGGAACGAAAGAGGAACAAGAGGAAGGTGAAAGTGGAACTGACGAAGTCAACCCATCTTCGAATGGATCCGTACCAACAAATAATTAGACAATAAAGGATTTTCATCCCTATTTTTCAGAATGAATGAAACAGATATTTCTTTTCTTTTTTTTAAATTCCATAACAGTAATGCCCAATGTGCATTTGAATGAACAAAATATATCGCTTTAAAACTGACGGCAATCTATTCTGACCAAAGAGTACATAGAAAAAAAATATTAAAAGTCCTGGTCACGTTTTTCATGCAAAATTCATGCAAACCTGGGCCGCAAGCATGTTAGTATATCATGTACAATGAAACGTACAATTGAAATTGTTAAAATTTATTATTCATAGGTCAAAATCTATGTTTATAGTAAATAATGACAATAAATACCTCACTGACGCAATGTTCATGATAAATAATATATATTTAGATAAAAGTTGATTGACCTAAAAATTGACCTAAGACCTAGGACCTTAATGGACATTCATGTTAATCAACTTACCGCATCGTAAATATCTCTTTTAATGATTCTTCATTATATTTAAGAATTAAGTAAGTCCTTACGGGGTATCCATTGATATTCAAAGTTGCGATCTAAATTCACTCCATAACACGGCTGAATCGTACACCGCAGACCAAGTTTTTCACAGGCTTGACATTTTTTCTGTTGTCGCCCTTTGCAGGTATCCCATGTTTGACGCAGGTTCTTTGTCCATTCGCGACGCTAATCAATAAGAATCAGATAATGTTACTATTAAGTAGATAAGGTACATTTATTTACAAAATTTCCTTAATTGATAAGGGCTATAAAAATATGCAATAAAGTATAATTACATTGAGCAGTTTCGTGTTAATCAATGAGTAATTTGCAATTTTATCAGGCGATGAACGCAAGAAATGCGAGACAAAGCAATCTAAAAACAATTTTAAAATGGCATATACTTAGTTTTGTTTGTCAAAAACAAATTACGTACGTGTGGGAAAGTCATTGAATAATCATAACCGTCGGGGTTAAAAACGGGAATGATCCAGAAGCGGTATTTAGTTAATAAATCACTGTGCGCTTCACTTCGTTCTATCAATTGGTATAACACGTACATAGCGGCAGTTACAGCGTGGTGATCGCGACCCTGAATTCCTGCAAAATAATTTATGTACAAAAATACAAATCTTAAAACAGGTGGCTACATGTATTTATAAATGGTAACTTGTTATCTTGCAATGTTGTTACTCCAGAGAATTTTAAGGAGATTTCAAAATTATGGAGGTGTAAACTTTTAAATTTAAAATAAAAATCGTCGAGTATACAAACTATATTTTGTGTCGATGGATAGGGTTCGTAAAGCTCTAAAACTTTTATCTAAACACATTTTTTACAGAAAATAGCGAAATCCCCCTACCGACTTATCGGCCTTTGTTTAAAGTTGACAGACGGCAGACGATCCACCTGATAGTAAGCGGTTATCGTCGCATATGCATACCCACAATATCAGACTTGGGGTTCTTTGAAACTGAAGCGCTGCGACGAAAGTGTTTTATCGCGATGAAAGTGGTGAAAGTTTTGTGTTCTGTTTCCAGCTGGTATTCAACTGCACATTACCCCAAATTGAGACTGCTTAAGAATTTTGTACTTTTTAGACACAAGCCTGGTAAGACTGTCATAAACAACGACCTGAGGAATGTTCGCATGGTCACTGTATAAAATGAGCCCAGTGTCATGAGTCATAAGCGTATCATGTAATGTAAGCATGTCATGTAAGCGTTGGGTACCTATAATACTTTTCATTGATCAAGCGACTATCTATGAACTGAAATAATATTATAATAATATAAATAAAACCTATAAATGTTCCATACCTGCAACCAACATTACTGTCTGTTTAGCTGATACAATTTGACCGCTACTGGGGTCATCGATTATTATCATGTATATAGGATTTTCCATTGTGGTTAAATTCCCATCAGTAATATCAACGCGCTTTGCAATAGGACTTTCCTCTGACCAGTGCTTTAACTGTTCAACTATCTATCAAAAAAGTATCTATCAAATCACGTTTAGGGACAAAGTACAGCATCAGCGTTTAATAAATACATTATCAGCATTAATTCGCATTTTTCTGAACGTTGTTTATGTTGTTTGCGTATGTTAATGCAATTCGTTGCGAAAGAACTGTGAGAGAACGGAATCGAATGCAGTCATAACGTTTACACGAGCAGATCCTCCACCTACGATTTTAATTCTGATTAGACATTAATTTGAATCCATTTGATACTATTTTGTATCTAAAAACTAGAATGTGTATCCTAATCGTTCAAAAATTATAGGGGGTATTGAGGGAAATGCTGTGGTAAAGTTATGCCAACAGACCCTTACTCCATTATCTTTTTAAGATCTACTTAGCCAGTAGCTACAGAAACTGATTTTGAGTACGATTTATAAATAAATAAAGCGAATATATAAATAAATATATGTTTATTCAATAGATTAGCCTATGTCCGTAGTGATACCCATAGATTTTCGTTTATCCCATAGGAACCATTTATTCTCCTGGGAAGAAATGTTGCTTAGGTTCTCTTTGTGATTCCAGGAAAATCAGTGCAAAAGTTCGGTGGTGAAGGTTGGTTTTATATATTAGTAAGGGATAAGATGTATGCGGTCTGAGGTGCTATCCTCATTCTTTCTATTGGTCCTTGACCAAAAGAAGTTTGATGACCACTGCCCTAACCGAATTTCTGAAACTAAAGTACTTTATAAAAACGGAGGTATGGATTGTAGAGGGATAAGGTATTTGAAATGGACATGGGCAAGTCGATTGAAAACGCTATAGTTATTGCCCGGTTGTTGCCCTCAGTTGCATAAGCATGTTTTCACATTCTAAACTTTGCTTCTCCATGTTAAAGCTGCGTACATGATACATGCGAATTAATGCTGACTGGTGTACTTAGTTCCTTATAGTTTACTGAAATATTATATGAATAAAGATTGATTATGTTATTCGGTAATACCTCATACAGAGTACGAGGGGAATTAAAATTTAATTGCCTCAATTTGATCATACTGCAAGGAGAAAGGTGCTTCTCTCTAAGTTTTTCTTTCAAATATTTTGATGTTAGTGTTGTTGGTAAAACTAAGGCATCATCATATTTCCTCGTAGTTGCATTTCTTAATTTAATTTCATCACTCTTATCAGGAACGGATTTATACAATATTTCTGTAGAGTTTTCTGATTCAATTATATGGATGTTTTCTTTTTCATCAGATTCACTGTCTGTTTCCGAATTAATATCATTTTCCTTATGCTCTTTGACTTCGTAGTCTCCAAATTCTTCTTCTAGTCTTTTGCTGGTAGTGTTTTCGTTATCCTCATCATTATAAATCAACATATTATACGATACATCGAAATCTTTATTTGATAATGTTTCTTTGGTTTCTATATTAATTATTTCAGTAGTAGGAAATTCTTCGTATTTATTTTCGGTAGAAAGATCGACATTAGATTCTTTTACGTCAAAAACATCAGTATCCTCTGTTGTCACCGTCCGTTCAGGTCCAATTTTCTCGTCGGCCGTACTTCTAGTTAGGATAAGATATTTGGAGGGTATGGCTTTATCTAAAAACGATCTCAAGGTAAGGATTTCATGATCTGATCTAGTTCTGGTTGGATTAAGTTGAACTGTTGCCCTCGTCGGTTCATTTGTCTGCGAAAGTTTTGAAATAAGAAATTCGAACAACTAGGAAAATACTTACTGCCTATTTCTTTAACATAAAATTGCACATACGTTATGAGTTCTTTGCGGTGGAGTTAAAGGAGCAAGTGTGGTCCGGCTTGCAAACATTACGTGTGTTATAGGTGCGTACTGACGAGCGACGGGTGTTGCGGGTCGAGCCAAGAACTGAGGGCTGGCGGGAGGACTTTCGTCACGTTGCTTATGCTGCTCTACAAGCGCATAGTGCATTTGAGGAAACGGAATTTTATTTCTAAATTCTCCTATAAATTGAACAAGAGAGAATAATGTAGGTGTTGATTTTTATAACATTCAATAATACGTCGTTAACGATAAATTTGATAATAGTAACCTTTTGGGGGCATATGTGGAGCGGCCTTAGAATTCGGAGGTAATATTGGAGGAAGCGCTGGAGCCAGGAATAGATCGCTACCAACACCCGTTACTGTTACTGTGGTGGGGGGGACAAATCGCGTGTAATCTCGTGTCAGGTCTACGGCAGGTGCGAGAGTTGTGAGCGGCGGCACAATCACTCCTCCGATTATTATCTTTTCTGAGGTCTTAGTGATAGGCTGAATATTCACCGCGACAATTTTCTTTGTCGGTATGTCTTCATCAAATATCTTTACTAAAAATTCAGGAGTAGTCTCTACGTTGGCACGCCATCGCGTGTAATTTGTAAACGCTCTCTTGGGTCGCAAAACTACGGTAACAAAAACACCATATAAAATTATAATATGTAATGTTGTAAGAATATCTTTGAATCTATCATATTTAATTAACTCTTACATGAAATTGGACATACAGAATCAGTGTCATTTTCAGTAAAATTGGTTTGATGAGAGGAAAATACCAATTGTGTAAAACTTATTGTTATCAAAATTATGCAAGTTTTCATGTTAACAATAATTAAACTTCATCATTTGACATTGCATGATTACTGTGATAGCATACTCTATACCTAAAAATATGTCTAGTTACAAGTCGCCAGGTTTACTTATACACAGTCCTGTAAGAATCTCTCTGATACTCTTTGATACGAGGGGGGGGGGAAGTGCACGTTGTAATCCAACAGCCGCTGGACGCGCTCGACTAGTCACGTTATCTCTCTCTCATAGAACTAGTCACCTTGAAATGTACTGCATTTCCCACTTTATCTTATTTCACTAATGTAGGTAAGTACGTGTTTCGATAATGAGTGAGACGTGCCAGAGCACATTCCCACCCTATCCCTCCTCATTTTCCCAACCCTTTCTCCAAATCAATTGCTATATCTCCAAAGGTAAGCAGCGCATCCGGGGGCGTGCCAACGTTTGTCATTTTGTACTAATGTTGGCATGTATCGCGGATGTTTATGGGCGACAGTATCCACTTACCATCAGGTGGACTGTATGTTCGTCTGCCGCCTTCGTCTATAAAAAAAAATTGCCGGCCAGGGGGCGGCGTTTGGGTCAATGACGCTACGGGAGGTCGTGGCGCCCCGCGCCCCCTTATAAGGTTAAGAAATTTCTAGAAAAAAATTAAAACGTAAAATTGAGCGGTTTATTAAATTTCATAAAATTTAAGGAGGCGGTTCAGGATAAAAATGTCATAGGTACTTACTCATAGTTCTCAGTTAATTGTCATGTAGGAACCTACGAATAACGTATTTGTTTGTAAAATTATGAATTCTTTAGGACTTTGCACGAAAAAGTAGGCCAAAAGTTATTTTTGAGAAAAAAAGAAAAGTTTCGTAAGATTTTTGTGTCAATGAAATCAGGCTTTGTCCTATTAGCGCGGTGCGACGCGTCGCATCAGGCGCTGCGCGTTGAGTTGCGTTGCGGCGCGGTTCAGTGCGTCAAGGACAAGATGTCCTTGCCGCAACGCTAGACAGTAGACTCATTGCTCACTCAGGACACAATGACATGTGTGGGCAGGGAATGTTTGACATTTAGGCGACACAACGCTTCCCGACGACGCGACGCGCCGCTTCGCGCCGCCTAGCAGGACTTGAAGTACAATAATCACGAAGGGAATCTATGGTTTCAGGTTTCGGGAAAGGTTCGGTTAGCGTTAATGACGCCCCGGGCAAGATTAAGACTTGCCCAAAAATTAGACGTAGGTAAAATCGAACCGTTTTGTTTTGATATTTCTAAAAACCTTTTTGATACTTTAACATTACCCGAGCTAACGTGGACGTAGAAAGTTTTTGAAGCTCTTTATTTTTTGTTTTGAACGGTCATCAAACAATTCAGCGACCCTGCAAATTTGGCGTCCTGAGATCGCACAATTTCGCGCCCGGACCCTAACGTCGGCACTGGATAATCCCACAAATGACACGTGTCGCTTGTTGTTTGTTTTAAGCCACCTCAAATCGATCTTTTAGCAGCTCTGTACTCTGCGCGTATTTTCTAATAGACTAACTTCGAGAAAATATCTATATATTCGTTAAAGTTCTAAGTAGGTATTCGCTATAAATCTGTTTGTTTTCGTTGCCAGAATTTATTGTCACCCGTGTCACATATTGTCAGTCGATATTTCTTTTAGTTTGTTTTTTAGTAAACTGTTACATAAAATAATTGTATGTATTTTAAACCTACATTCTGATATAACACAATGCTTTTGCAATTTAAAATTAATCTGATTGCTATTATTTACTTCTTTGGCGCTTTATTTGTGATATTATTTCCCCCGAGGAACTATGAACAGTATGTATCTACTATAAATATTGAGAACGTATTATAATACATATATGAGCTTACAATACATATTTAGATAAATAACGTTGTCGTTATCTGTGTGAAATTACATTTTCTATTAGATATAAATTGTTTATGAGTTATTTATACTCAGCGGTGATAGTTTAAAAGTTACCATTCTCATTTGTGAGTTCGAAACCCATCTTTTAACATTGAATTAAGTTAAGTGGTTAATTATGTGCGGATATTACAATTAGGTACCTATTACTAGTTCGGCGGTGAAGAAAAGCCTTCTAAAGAAAATCAATTAAACAAAAATAAAAAATACCCGATTTTTTTATTTGAATGAACCCAGAATCATGAGTGGAAACCATTGTTTATGCGGCTGTAATTTCACTGAACATGAACAAAAAAAAAAGATTTTTTTTATAAAAAAGTACGTAACATTTCTTGTAAATTAGCTCGGAAACATGAACAGAAAACATGGTTTCAGTGTGGTTTCAGTCTTTGGAAATACATCTAACGCAGCCTGCATACAGATAGAGATGTTTTTTTAGATCTGGTGCTAAACTGAGGACAAGAAGGAGCATTGGTAGCGCCTTGAAATATCCACACTATGTGGAGTACGAAATGTTACTTGCTGCCGCTGATCGCATGGCCCACGATGATCCAGAAATGATCCAATTGGTATACTTGAAGCCAAAGACGTTTGAGAATCGTACTATAGTTGTTTTTGAATTGCGCAGCGATAAGCAAAGCAAGAAGCCTGGCATACTGATTATTGGAGGTACATTTTAAGCATTTTCCGTACCTACAGAATATATCGCTATTTTTAACTCAACGGCTCTCTGTCTATCCAATTATAAATAACTCAAGAACGCCTGGAGAGATTAAGCACAGGTATAACTAGTATATAGTTCGCTTGGTAGTCATGGAAAACATCGAGAAGGAATTCCCATGCTCGAGAATTTAAAGAAATCTGGCCCATATGTATCTCCCTACTCTCAATGGATCCATGTAGTGTATTATGATCACAAATCTCCTCATTATTATAGGGGATGCCTATGTTTTACAGTACAAGTGGTATTAGGCTGATATAGATGATATAAACAAGTAGTAAAAAACATACTGTATGTGTCTCCCTATGTCATGTAGCCATCATGTCTCTAATAACTTTTCTCGAAGGTTTCAGACCGTGAACTATCGCTTTGCACAGAAATAAAAGAAATGGACTAGCCTTTGATCATTTGATAGGTTCTAATTACTACCTACTAATATTATTAGGTTTTGCAAAATAATTTTGTTATTTTACAACATAAGTTACATACATAATTTAATTAAGTTTAATTAAGTTGTTTAATTAAGTTATACGTAATATCCTGTAATTCACTTACAGCACTTAGCGGAATGGCATGGGCAGCATCTAATGCAATACTGGAATTAGCGGAGAAATTGCTCTACGACAACAACTATCAAACACCATTTTTCAATGATTACGATTGGTAAGATATGCAGATGCACACCAATATTCTAATTACTGAAATATCTCCAACTCTCATATTTTCTAAATTGTCCAACTTGACTAGGCGATCCAAACCAACATAGGTACCTATGGCTAAAAGTCCAATTCCAAGGTACCAATTGAGAACCAACCAAGGTACCAATGAATATTGAGAGCTCTCTTTTATTATATTCTGTACTTCTGTAAGTAGGTATGTCCCTACTTAGGTAGGTACCTACTTATTCTATTACTAAACTGGTGTTGGAATCGCAATTACCTACTTAGATTTAAATGTGTCATGATAGGAGAAACATTTGTGACGTGTTACATAAACTTATGTAAAGCCAAAAACTACCTACAAAATATACATAAATATCTGAGTCAGAACAGAATAGGTAGGTAATCGTAATTTATACAAACAAATTTATACAAACACTACGATACTTTTGGCTGATAATATCACATTTGATACTTTTAAAATACTTATCTACTTAAAGTTTTTTAAGTATTGCTGTTTAAATGCTTTTTACTTAAAAATATCGATTCCTTTGTATGTGCAGGTATTTGATACCGATGGGCAATCCAGATGGTATCCACTTCACTCAAAGCCTCAAGTCCTATCCTCCTATAGATGCAATGAAATGGTCCAAGAATTTGACAATTAAAACAAACAGGCGTCCAAGTGAGTGGCTCAAAAACGTGAGTCCGGAACCTGGGGAGGAGAAATGTTTTGGAACGAACGTCAATCGTAACTTCGCTTATCATTGGCAAGGTCAGGTTTTATTTAAATGTTTTCAACTTATATTTCTTACTTCAGGAATATAAGAAAGTATGGTATCAATTACGATAAACATACTTTAAAATTGTAGTGAGAGACCCCGCCGCATGCTTTTTCCGATGCGTAATTTGTTATGCTGCCTCCGTGTTGCACCATGTGCAATTTTGTCCATTTTTATTTATTTGGTTCATTAACATTCGTTGGTGAAAAAATGTATTTACAATTCCTTTTATCTTTTATACGTAATACCTATAGGTAGATTTGTACAATCAACAATTATTGTTTGTTGCACAAGCCTTATGGTTTCTTTTAATTAATTAATACACGTCGTCAACATAATAACATGGACATTTAACATACAGGTTGAGGTGATATGCACACAATGCATTAAACATTTCCCAAATGTAGAAATCAACGCCTAATCTCTGTTTAGGCACCTACACGTTTTGTCGAACTTTTTGCTGTGAATTAGAATCGTTAATCGATTATTGTTTACATAAGATTAGTTTAGCTCTTGTACATCTTCTCATTTAATCATATACAAAACTATATTGTTCTGTGTGTAGGTACAGTAAAGTAGGTAAATAATAAATAAAAATATTCTGACAGTAGGTTTTAAATGTGCAGTGCCTTAAAACTTTAATTGATATTCCTAACTACATAAGTTTTTTTTTATTTATAGAGAAGAGGGAGGACGAGCAAGCGGTCTCACGTGATGGTAAGTGTTACCGCCGCCCATGGACACCTGCAACACCAGAGGGTATGCGGACGCGCCGCCGACCTTGCAAAATCCTATTCACAGCTTTCTTGAAGAACCCCATGTCGTAGTTTAATGGGAAGACCTCTTGAGGCAGTTCGTTCCACAGCCTACGGGTTCGCGATATAAAATAATTTTTGAACCGAACAGTACGCGACACCTCCATATCTAGGAAATGCGGATGGACCGCACTTCTGTGACGGGAGGTGCGGTTGTAGAAACCCGAGGTGGGAATTATATTGAACAATTCTTCAGAGCATTCCCCATTGTACAGGCGGTAGAACACACAGAGAGATGCAACGTCTCTCCGAACGCTGAGGGGTTCTAAACTGCCCGTGAGAGTGGGATCGTTGACAATACGAACAGCACGTCGTTGGATGGAGTCAAATGGCCAGAGATGTGAGCAATACTGCATATGGGGCCTCATCTGAGCTTTGTAAAGCATTAGGAGTTGCCCAGGGGTGAAGTACCGCTTCGCTCTGTTCAGCACACCGAGCTTTTTGGAGTCCATTTTGGCCTTACTTTCCAGATGACCCCTAAATTCGACTTTGCTGGAAATGTCGACACCAAGGATCCCAATACTCTCCGAGATCTTAAGAGGTACTTGTATACTCTGAAAGCGAGGTGCTACGACAAAAGGGTTTTTTAGCGGTGAATGCACAGACTTGCGTCTTACTGGGGTTGAAATCCACTAGGTTCAGGGAACCCCAAATCGAGACTAGATTTAGAGAGTCTTCGATTTCAGACACAAGCCTGGCGCGACTCTCTTCCACTCCGACTCGAGGGATGTTGGCGCGGCCCCTGTACAAGGCGTCTCCAGTGCTGTCATCCGCATGGCAACGTATGTCACCAATTTGCAACAGGTCGTTGATATGCAGAAGGAACAGAGTTGGAGACAGCACGGAGCCTTGCGGGACGCCAGCGTTAATAGACATGGTGTCGGAGCAGCTACCATCGATAACGACTCTGATACTCCGTCCAGTCAGGAAACTGGCAACCCATTCGCATAGTCCCTCGGGTATCCCGAAAGATGGTAACTTGGAAAGCAGCGATTTGTGCCGCCATACCCGGTCAAAAGCTTTCGCAATGTCTAGGCTTACAGCCAGAGCCTCGCCTCTACTCTCAATGGCGTCAGCCCAGCGATGTGTTAAATAAGCTAAAAGATCACCAGCCGAGCGATTATGGCGAAATCCATATTGACGGTCGCTAATCAGCTGGTGATCCTCTAGGTACCCAAGGAGCTGTGTGTTTATAACACGCTCCATCACTTTGGAGAGGAGGGAGGTGATCGCTATTGGCCTGTAGTTGGCCGGGTCGGTGCAGTCACCCTTTTTAGGCAAAGGGTGAACATGAGCTACCTTCCATGCTGACGGGAAGCTTTTTGTGGAATATGAGAGCCTAAAGAGTCGCTTAAGCACCGGAGACAACTCTGGAGCGCAAAATTTGAGCACCACTGCAGGAATACCATCTGGCCCACTCGACTTTCGGATATCAAGAGATGCTAGAGCTCGCCGGACTTCACGCTGGGTGAAGCAGATTTCTGGCATGGAGCTTGTGCACCTCGAGGTAGACGGTGGTGAGGCACCTCTATCGTCCAGAGTCGAGTTTGAGGCGAAGAGACTGCACAGGAGATCGGCTTTGTCCTTCGCCTCGTGGGCCAGTGAGCCATCGAGTTTCCGCAGTGGTGGAAGTGACGACTGACAGAAGTTACCCTCGGCAGCCTTAGCGAGCGACCAGAAAGCCCGACTTCCGGAAGGATAGCTTGCTAGTCGATCGCCAATTCTGCGGATGTGCTCATTCCTTGCTCTGACAGTGATCCTCTTACTGCATCTCGAGGCAGCGTTAAATTTCTTCCTCAAGTCGGTGGTATTCGGATCTTCAGACACCTGCGCTTTGGCCCAGGCCCTGTATGCAGCCCGCTTATTACGGCGGGCCTCTCTGCAGGACTGATTAAACCAAGGTTGGCTCCGTCCACCTACGGGTATCACGGAACAAGGAATATAACATTCCATGCCCTGCAACACCACGTCGGCAACAGAGTCTGCACAGGTGTCCGGATCTCCCGACGAGAAACAGAGCTGCCCCCAGGGATAAGAAGCGTAAAATTCGCGCAACCCATCCCAATCTGCAGACTTGTAGTGCCAGACGTTGCGCGTTCCCTGAGAATAGGTCGGCGCGGATTGTTTAGCTGGCATAGCAGTTCGAACGATACAATGGTCTGATGATCCTAACGGAGCATCAACAACAACATTGTAGTCATTCGGCCGCGTAGTCAGCAGGAGGTCTAGTAAGGAGGGAGTATGGCTCTCGATATCAGGTATCCTCGTGGGTGAGGACACCAACTGCGAGAAACCATAGGCCAGGGCAAAGTTGTAGGCTGCTCTCCCTGCGCGGTCGGTAGTTCGGGATCCCAACCACTCTTCGTGGTGAGCGTTGAAATCACTGAGGACCCCCACTTCCGCGCAAGGGAACTGCTCGAGCACGCTGTCAGTGTCTCTTGTAGATGCTCAAAAAACCGAGTCGTCTCCGTATCACCGCTGTGGGACCTGTAAAGGCAAGCGTAGACTTTAGTGGAACATCCGTAGTCAATACGCGCCCAGAGAATCGACAGGTCCCCGTCTTTCTAAATGACTGAGGCGGCGGCAACAAACATCCTCCCGGACATACATGCATACCCCAGCACGTCGCACAAAATAGTGCTCCAGTTTGTAACCGGGGTAATGAAGATATGATGTATCGGCCGGGCAGGATATCTGTGTCTCCGTCAAGAAAAGCAAGGCCGGCTTTGCCGTCTTAAGGTGGTAGTGGACGGCGTCGATGTTACTATGTATCCCTCTGATGTTGCAAAAGTCCACTTGTAGTGTGGAACTTACGGGATGGGCCGCTGAGTGAACCTTGTACATTTTCTTTTTCTTAGCCATCGAACCTTGTTTTGATAGAAATGGCGATTCAATTTTATTGGTGTGTTGAAAATAGTTTGTAGAATCTCTTTTAATTCCATAAATGTGGACGTCAACCCCACCTACGCTCGTTCGGGTAAGAAATGTCCAAAAGCCCCGTATGTTGGCCTTATGGTATGCTACGGGACGAGGGTCTGTGGTCTTATATGGAATCTGGATATGTAAGATCTATCTATGGTTTAAGAAGTGTGTAAAGGGGTAATGAAATTTTCCACGTGACAAAGTTTTAGGTAAGTATACCTACTTACCTAAAATTTTTTAGTAATTATGAGTACAACGATTAGATAAGAATAATTAAATTTACACAAGTAGGTATGTAGGTATCTTGAATTGTCTCTTTGTCATCAGATATTGTTCTGCATTATAATTTGTGTAAAAACAGATAAAAATTAATATTAAATTAATATTTGTATAATCTTGATTAATGTATATTAATATAAGTAGGTACCTACCTATATCATGTATTATTTTATTTTTATATATTTATCTATGTTGGTAATTTATTTCTGTAGGTGCATATTGCTACATGTATGTATTATTATTATTTCAATTTATGTAGGTATGTACACGCACGCCTGTTCTGTTTCGACCATGCGTCTGCTGGAAGAGATCTGCGCAGAAGATAAGCTGACCTTTTGCACATCTTCTCTTATAATACGTTATAATACGTCTTATAATAAATACGTTGTTTTGTGTGTATAATAAAATATAAAATAAATAAAATGGTAGAAAACCCACTGAAAGTTCTTCTGTACTATTTAATAGAATCGTCAAAAACGTTTGTAGACTTTTATGTCAAAAAAAATGTTTGTAAATATTTATAGCGTTTGTGAAAGAGCCACTTAACGAGCTAGTGTTTGTGAGAGTTAACGACGGATTAATCCAATCAGTAATCTAACTGCCTGGTGCGCAAACAATTCCGGATTTAATTCCCGGTCAGATAAACATATGATTAAAGACAAGTATTTCGTTGATAAAGATTAATATTTTTGAGTCTGTATATAGTCTGTGGTCGTCTCTGTATTTTCTGGCCTCACGATACCAGGGCCGGATTGAGCACATTCGGCAGAAAATCTGGAGGGTTTTACGGCGTATAAAAATAGATGGATAAAATTGTTAGCATTTTAATGTGTATTTGGAAGCATATTCAGTTCATGTATGAAAAAATCGGATATATCATATAAAATCAGATTTTCCGCTTGTGACGCCGCGCCCCTCTATTACTTGGCGCCCTGGGCGATCGCCCAGCTTGTCCAGCTCTTTATCCGCCCCTGCACAATAACCACAGTTTAGAAAACCTATCCTGTTTCTCCAATGTAGGTACGTGCATGTTTCGGTAGTGAATGAAATAAGCCAGAGCCCATTCCTATTCCTCGAAATCCTTTCCTTTAAATCTCCAAATGTAAACAGTGCATTCGGGAGCGAAGCAACGTCTGTCATTCTGGACTGATGTTGGCATGTATCGCGAATGTCCGTGGGCGACAGTATCTACTTACCACCAGGTAAGTAGATACTATTTTGTAAGGTCTGCCGCCTCCTGTCCATAAAAAAAACTAAATCATGTGCTTTGTTTTTTTTATCTGTAATAAATTATTAAAAAGAGAAAAATTTTGCTGTCGCTACCAATTTTTTCTACCACATCTATTTTGAGACGAGTATTTTAAGCCTTTGCTTAAAACTTCACTATGTTGTCTTAGTTATTTATAGTATTTGTGTGAATTTGCGCGAATTGTAAGAAATAATATAAATGACAAGAGCTAACATTAAAGTAGAATAATTGGGTATTTCTCGAATGGTCCCTTTATCACCAGGCATTGTACTATAATGTCTTATATTATAATGTATATTGTTAATAATCGATTAAAGAAAATAAATTCGTAGAATCTTAATTGAAAGTTGCAAAAAACCAACCGCATATTTTTCTGTAGATACTTATTGTTTTCTTTTCTTTTTTGTCGTTTAAGTGATTTTTGTTTTTTTTTCTTTTCGTCTCAAGTCAACGTTGTTCTTCAAGTGGATGTTGTTGTTGTAGAAATACCTAATAATTCCTTTTTACAGACGACGTACGCAAAACGCCGGAAATTTGCTCACAATATTACCCAGGCGTAAAACCATTTTCGACGGCTGAAGCAAAGGCGATACGCGGTTATGTGGAATCACTAGGTGATCCTATACATTTGGCCATACATTTACACGCTAGTTTCGTACCGAAGAAAGTACGTTTATTTTAAGAAATATTACCCGTTTAGTTTAAGATAGCTACTCAATATGTTCAAACAGCTGACGTGTAACGTATCAATGTTTTTCGAGAGCGAGTGAAGTGTTATCATAGCCTATTCCCATTCCATCGAATAGAGAATCTCTTATACCGGTATATTCCATGTTGGGCAGTGTCTTCTCCTACCTAATCTCATCGAACAGGGAATAGGTATGTAGGTAGGAAAGTGGGAGTAAGGAGTAAGTAGTATATGATAAGGATAGTTTCATTCCATTTTCCTTCCCGGGATAGGCAGTTAAGAATGACGAACACATCCTCGAGGATGTATTCTTAACTGACGTGAGTATGTACCTATCGCAAACATCCACGAGCGAGTATTCAAACATTTTATAAATCGTACATTTTTTCTGGCCGTGTGGTATCACTTGCCTTTAGAATAGCACCACGCCATTTCTTCCAATGATCGACTTGATGATGATTGATTCTTCCAGCAAATTCAGTGATTGACTAATAAGTAAGAGTGTAATTAGGTTGTAATTACTATATTTCTACTTAACTGAAAGCATTTCAAAATAACTTTTGTGTCAATAAATTGTATAAACAATACCCTTTTTTAGCTCGCAGACGGGTAAGTGGCCGTTGTCAATGGTTGTTTATGCGTTGTCAACCAAAGATTTCGGTTAAAAACCGTTGTTGTCAGCCGTTGATTTACAACTATAGCCCTGAGTTGTGCAAAAACTATACAGTGTATTTCTACAATACAACACGTTTTGAGCATTCTTTATTTCACTTTGATATTATTGTACCAAATTTTAATGTTGCGAATATTTCGTAGATATAATAATTATCAGAAAATCTGATCAGATATTTTAATAGTAGGTAAGACGATGCGGTGCATAATTTAGATACTTATATAAAATTTTCAGGAGTATATTTTATATCCGTGGCGGTATTCTTTACGGTCGCGGAGCAATTATCTCACTTTACAAGCCATTGGTGAGTATGCAGCAAGACAGGCGCAGTTGCCTGATGGACGACTTTATCAGGTGAGTGAGCCGCAACATCCCACTAATAATTAAATGCGGGTTTGGATGTTTGTTACTCATCACTTGGAAACGGCTGAACCAATTTCGTTGAAATTTGGCATATAGATTGGATTTCTGTCGGTGGGGCGAACGAACGAACGTTTGGTCTCTGACAACTAGCAGATCGGAGTCAGACTGACTTACGGTTCGGAGAACTCTTGTCTCGTAATCGTTCGTTCGTGAACGAAATGAATGAAACAATCGTGAATACTGATAGAATCAGTAAGTATTGATGATTGATTCGATCTGCAAAAAATGGTGATCGACAAATGACTAATTTTAATCTAGATTTTTTCTTTATGGAAAAAAGGTGGCAGATGATGAGCATACAGTCCACCTGGCGGTAAGTGGATACTGTTGTCCGTGAACCATATAATAGATGGACCCAAACTATTATTATTTACGTAGGTACCTACCTAATATAAATTTGCGGTGGGTTAAAGCCTGAAGTAGGTACCTACCATCTAATTAAATAATTATGTATATAGTACTTGGACTTTTTAATTAATTCAATACTGGGTAATATTTAATATGCTTTCTTAATTCTTAACACTAAAATTTTTATTTATTTATTTATTCATTCTTTATTGCACAAAGTAACAAAAGGCGTACTTATTGCTTAGAAGCATTATCTCCCAGACAATCTTTGGGCTATGCAGAGACGACGTGGTAGGTGCAATGACTTTTCCTGTATTCGTCCAGTTCGTGCTGCCGTGGCTATTATCTCGTCTCGTCCACCCAACACTCCATTGGCTTTCTCATTTTTCTCTTCTATGGATATTTCCATTTTGTCACTACTTTAGTCTATTTCCTGTAATTTATTGGTGCCATCCTGCCCATTTCCACTTTAACTTTTGAGCATACTGTACTGCATTTATAACTTTAGTTTTTTCCGTCATTCGCTGTTCTTTTCATTGTTATTTAGTTTTATGTTTAGAACACTCCTCTTCATAGCTGTCCGGCAACTCTATTATGTTAATATATAATAATTTTATAATAATTATTGGGCCCACCGTCAGAGGGCACGTTTCAGCACCATATGTCAGAACTGGTACGCACTGATTGAAAACTTTGGACTTCACACATTGTGATATAGGGGACGAGAAAAGCTCTCAGCCCAAATGCTTCTCAGTCGAGTTGAATGCGTCTATAGACCTTTTCCAGTGCGTTTGTGAACAGCTTCGGTGATATTATATCTCCCTGTTTCATCCCTCGATGCAGCTGGATCGGCCTGGTCTGCTGGTCTTGGATTCTGACTGTCATGCTTGCAGTGTCATACAAACATCTCAGTACCTTGATATACGAGTATCGCCAATCGACTTGGCACCGCTGTAAAGATTCCAAAACAGCCCAGGTGTCGATTGAGTCGAAGACTTTCTCGTAGTCCACAAAGGCAAGACACTGCGGCCGATTACTCTTGTGTATAATCTTGTGTATCATTCAGTCTTGTGTATAATCTGCCGCAGTGTATGAATGTGGTCCACGTGGTCAGGGCCGTCTTAAGTCTATTCTGCGCCGGGGTGCGGGAGTGTATCCTAAGACAGTCAAACATCCTATTGTGTATCCTATGACAGTCAAATATCCTATTGTGTATCCTATGACAGTCAAATATCCTATTGTGTATCCTATGACATTGTTTACTATAGCGTTATATTTTTTCATTACCTTTAAAAGGTGAGCGCCCGGGGTGCACCGCACCCCTTGCACCCCCTGGTAAAGACGGCCCTGCACGTGGTATACGAATCCCCGAATGGCGGCCACGGACCGGGAAGCGCACTGTGGGACGCCCTCCGGCCAGGTGAACCGACGACGATGAAGAAGTTCATCGGTGGTGGTTTAATGAGAAGAGCTGAGATGAGAAAGCTCTAAGAAGAGCTCTGAGCTGAATGAGAAGGTGGTTGAATCGTGTTTGGTGGCGAGCTTTAGGAGAGGACTATATTCAGCAGTGGAGTGATATAGGTTGATGGTATGGTAATAATAATTTATTAATTATGTATGTGAGTCTGGACTGATGTTGGCATGTGTCGCGATATTCTGACAACATTTAAGGAAACTTTAACATTATCTTAGGATTCTGAAATAATACATAAAGTTTCAAGTTTTCGAATGAGCAGCAAATCTATAACAGAAAGAGATCGGTTAGGTTTAGGTTCTCTTGTGACAATACAGAAATAGGAGTCCCCGAAGCAGGACTCCGTTGACTTTATGATGTCATTCTTAGAGTAGAGTAGAGCAGAGCAGTAGAGTAGAGTAACGTAGTGTAGAATAATTTATAGTTATTCATAAATAAGTTCTTTTGTTGATCATAACTGACTGCTAATTTAATAATTTTTGACATCATTTTATTGATTTTAAGAAGTGCGGTTGAAGCTGAATGGGTTACAATTTGCATTTACTAATTCACATTATTTGCTGGACAAATTAAAAAATAAGCATCTAATCTTACCCATAGATGCCTATTTTTAGTAAAATTTATCCTCTTAATCTGGTGGCACATTATAAATTTCAACACGGTTTTATTTTTAGCTGACGTCCCTAATTAATGGCTGGCTGAAATAGTAAAATCCCGCTGCCAATAAGAACACTGTAAGCTGATAACGATTTGCTGCCAACCTATTATTTTGCTACCATAGGTATATTTTATAAGTATAGCTGACCAAATTGATATAAATCTGCTGCTCGTTTAAATACATGTTGTTAATATGGGCGTAACTGTTATCTCTTGTGAATTAAGGTGCATCAAAGCAGTAATGACGGTCGTGTGGCGGGCTCGCTGATTGACTTCATTTCAGGAGTGGTGGGCACCGACCTTGTTTACCTAGTCAAACCCTATCACCAAGCGTTTCCAAACTACACTGATACTACTATTCTTGGTGAGTAGTATTTGACTTTAAATATCGATTGAGTAGTTCGAGATTATTTCAACCTAACTCTTTTTTTGATTGGGTAGACTTCAAGACACAAGTCTTGATTTTCTTCCCCTAAAATGTTGTGTAATGCCATTTGAGTACCTAGAAGTGTTTGCTGGTATTGCAGAGAGCTCATCTGGTAGTGTTTACGTATGTGACTTAATCGCTGCCAATGGTAACATTTCGAGGTAGGGGCCTAAAGCGGATAGGTGAAAGTTGATGCAAGGAAATAAACTACAATATTCAACAAAATTTATATTTCTTTTGTACAGTTAAATAACATTTTTATCATACTTTAAATTGACAAAGATATAAATTACGTTCCTGCTTTATTTATTTTAATGAAATGGAAAATATAAAATTATTGAAATTATCTGCTTTGCCCTATAGGGAGATCCAAAGGGGGTAGGCTTATTGAGCAAAGCAAAGGGTACCTATATTAAAGTTTTTCAAGATATCTATACATATATTCTTAACAACAATATTTGGTATGAAGTTATTAAACAATTTTATGCCTTACTGTAATCACAAACTACCTTCTAATTCAAACTTAAAAATTGTTTCAGTCTTCAATTTCAAATTACGGGTAATCATATTCATATTAGTCTTAAATTACGGATAAGCGTCATTTGAAGATATTGCGCGTTAATGTCAATCAACGTCTTCAAATGAAATCGATTTAATTGACAATTGTCATTAAATACATTAAAATTAAATTAAATAAGTTAAAAATCAAATTCTTAAATTATGACAACTGTTGACAAAAAGGAAAAACACGTAAGTGCACATATTTGACTAAAAAATAGGTATAACCAGTTCACTCGGGGAAGTACCTTAATTCGGCTGTACGATCAAGAAAAAAATATCATTTTAACCAAAAACCTAGTATCATCTTTTTAGTTTTTTTTATTCACTATTATTTATCCATTCTTAGGTACTATCTTTTCAAATTAGGAAATCGCATAACAGCAATGAAATTTATTTATGAGGTCCTTACATATGAAATTGCATTTTATATGGAAATATATCAAATATTTTTTTTGTACGAAAATTATATATTTCATTAATCGAAGTATTGTCCATTATTATCAATGCACTTTTGCCATTATAATGGAAGGTGATGCCTCTGCTATAGAACTCCTGGGGACGGGAATCGATGAATTATCTGAAGGCGTTTTTCACTGTCTCATCGGAGTTAAATTTCTTCGCTATTAAATGTTATCCAAATTCCTAAAAAAATGGAAATCAATAGAGGCAAGTTCTGGCGAGTACGGTGGGTGACGGGGAGTTTCCAGTCGAAGCTCCTGTAACTTTGAGATTGTCTGTCGTGCAGTGTGTGGACGAGTGTTATCGTGGAGAAGCAGCGGACTAGAGCGATTGACCAAACTCGATTGTTTGATAGCGAGCTTGTCCATCAACGTTTGTAGTTCTTCACAGTACACATCTGCATTAATTGTTGTGTCAGATCTCAAGAAACTGTAGTGGATAATACTGGCACACGACCACCATACAGTCACCATGAGCTTCTTTTGACTCAGTTTACGTTTGGAATATTGTTTGGCTGTGTCTCCTGAGCTTAACCATTGTGACGAACCTTTACGATTATTGTACAAGATCCACTTCTCATCATAAGTGACTATACGATTCAGAATCCTTTCATTCTTGTGCTAGTTCAGGTAAGGTAACCTTCGATGCGTGTTTGCAGCCGACTTTCATTAAGCTCTTACGGTACCCATTTTCCGAGCTTCTTCACTTTCCCCATTTGACGCAAATGAATCAATATCGTTTTGTCACTTACGCCGAAGGCTGCTGCTAACTCAAACGCGGTTTGATATGAATCCGCTTCCACTATTGCTTTCAATTCGTCATTATCGACTTTAATATCCGTCCGTCCACGGGGCTTGTTCTTGAGGTAGATATTTCCAGAACGGGAACGATCAAACCAAAAATGCACCGTGAGCTCGTTTGAGGTGTTTGCTTGATATTGCGTGCCGTCTGTGCTGCGTTGCCGCCACGACGGAACTCGTATTCGAACATAACGCGAATTATTAACTTTTCCATGGTCGTAAACACGATATCCAAGCAAAATTCGTTTGACGGAAAAATAAATGAATAACTGATTTTGAAAAAGAATGTCATAGCTTTAAATTCAAATTAATTTGAATTTAGAGCTCCAAGCGAAACATAAGATAACTATGTTCAAAGTGAAGACTACGAACAAACAGCAATTTCAGAGGTAATGCTCTAATAATTGTATTTTTCGAAATACAATCGTCTAATTCAAGCAAATTTCTGATGAAAAAAATCAGCTTTACACTAATAAAACTATTTAATGTTTTTCATTAGATAAATGACGTGTTTTTTAAAAGATTAAAATCGTTCTCGAGTTTGCATAGGATTGGTAAACGAGTTGCAAAAATTCAGCCTTAGGTAAACCGTAAAATAAACCATCCATTTGAAAGATGTATACTCCGGGAGTTCTATTTCTCGACCCTTTGGGATATGGTCCTGTACCTCCCGAGCTTCTTTTCTGAACTGTCTTTTAGATGTCTTTGTAAAGTAGACAAATTAATGCCATACTTCTTGGCGGCGCCAAGGACAAAGGTTTTGTGCGCCTCTGCCATGCCCAGTTCCATTATATCCTCGTCCCATGATGCCTGATTTGTTTTTCTTTTATATTAGGTGACCATCTGAAAATCAATTTTTATTTCACCTACTACATCTAATTAGAGGATTCACGGGTAAAGCTATATAATAAGTTGATATTGGTTTAATGTTAAAGGTATTTCAATAATTGGAGCTAACTTACCTTGAACATTTTTAAGAAATCACTGAAAAAGCTTCTTTTATGCTACCATACTACGGGACTGATCGAAAACGGGCGATGTGCGGGGAGTATGTGTTTACGATGCGCACACTAGGCGCGCACCTGCCTCGCGTTACGCGAAAGCAGCCCGAGGAATGTGCACTCGGGCCCAAATGTAGTAAACTTACTCAATATATCCACCAAAATGGTGGGTAAGCACAATGAACAACAAAAGGCCTCACTTACCCCAGGTGGTTTTGCCCACACACAAATCTGGAAAGTGTACCTACGCTAGTCCCTACTAGACGTGACCTATCTTAGTGTGATTGAATAAATACATACATTCCCAATAAATACTTGTGTAGTAATCCAAGTCTCGTTCCGTGGTGAGCCGGTGGCCGCTACAGTTCGGCAACTCACACACGGCAGCAAATCACCTCGAGATGTCACTTCCAATACAAGCACAATCACAGCAAATCCAACCAATTCCAAGCAAGACACTCGCGTGGCACAAGGATATCGCGAACAAGACCTATTACTAGGCGCGAATAGCAAAAAACAACTGTCCGAGGCTGCGGTGTGAATTTATCTCAATTTAACTCTGCTCGCCGCCGAGCGCGTGTTACTACTCAAAAAAAATATCAAATTCTCAAACCGCCTTCAATATGGCGGGGACAAAAAAATGTTGCTTCAAATAATCAATGTATGCGGGTATGCAAAGATGCTCGCGCCAATTTCAAACAGTATGGGTAGGTGCATGTAAACATTGGCACATTTTCATGTAAATATGTAATTTTATAAGTTTGGAATGTGCGTATTAAAACTTTTCATTTGATACTAAACAAGATATATTTGTCGGTATTGACTTTTTTTGCTACGTATACATTCGTGTTTTATACGTCGTATTGGATTTAAAGCGACGTCATATAGGCTATGTTACGCGACGAATCGACATCAAGAGGAATCCAACGACACGTCATTTGTCAAAATATGATAAGTGGTTTAGGAGCTACGAGGGAATAGATGAACATACATACTAACGTAGACTGTCGAAATCATAACCCTCCTTTGGCTTTGCCGTAGTCGGGTAAAAGTGATGTCATCCGTAGCATACCACAGCATTCATTGACTAATGGAGAACGCGCCCAGCGGTAATTGGTCAATGGAGGACGCTCCTTCTTGTAATTGGTTAATAAGTGAAATCACGTGACTGCCAGTGTTGACATCACTTGTTAGGGATCTAGGTGGGCAACTTTGTATTTTTTTATAGGTACCTACGCTAGTAATATGCGCTAGTAATAGTAATAACCTAACCTTTTTCTAAGTACTTGTGTCTTATATGTAGTATATCATTTTCTTTTACAGAGACATACGTGAAGAAGGCCACTACGGCAGTGTTGAGCTTAGTGCGCGGTTGGCGAAGCAGTACCAAACTCAACACGCTGTCTTTCTTTGGAAGAGATGTTGAATTTTAGTATATTATTTATACATATTTTTAATGATTTAAATAATTTACTCTTTAAAATATACTCCTGTTCCATCTTATAATATCACATGTCGTAGCTGGACAGTTTGACTTTTCACAAAATATTAAGTTTCATTTCACATGCAGGTTTTTAAAGTAAAGGAATAATACTAACACAGGTATTGAATGCACTCGCTGCACTCTTTATTAGAAACGTATACAGTTATCAACTTATCACTTATCAGAACCTATTTTATTGCCTAATATTATCGATTATAACAATCGGTGACAAGTCAAGCCATACTCGTGGGTTCTTTACCGCACGCCGGGGAGGTTGTAAGGTTTGATCGAGCGGTTTCGGGTACTTTAACCTTATTGTCGAACAAAATCTAATTTATTGTGATAATAACGCCGACCTCAAAAGAAGATATAGATTTTATATTTGGAAATTAAAAATGAAGAGAATAAACAATAGTTATTTCTGTTTTATTCAAAACTACAAGTTTCTACGTTGATTTCAATATTAATGAAAATTTCACCAAATTTTTTAGCATTTTTCTTGAATGTCATCAAAATGCACGTGTGTCATTTTTTTCTGAAGGGGGCAGAACATCTAGATGTAAACAAAAAATAAAAAGCAGAAATTTTGACATTTCACGCCTATTTTATTTATTCTGTTTTATATTTTTTTCTTTTCAATAACATTTCGTATTCTAAAAATATATAACGTTCATAGATTAGACGCATATAAAATGAGCAATGTACACTATTTACAAGGTAATCCTAACATCAACTTCGCGTCTTCACTGATGCTGTAACATTTTTTCTTAACAGCGAAATGTCTATATCCCAATTATTGGTAAGGGATTTAAGTGATTTTAATAGGGAATGCTCTTTATCTGTATCATTGAGGTCTGTTATATGAAGAATGCTTAGGTCTAGAGACACTTGATGCAAATGCTGCAACCTTTTGAAGAGTGCGTCTCTGAGTTCCCTATTTTCAGTACGACGCCAGTATTTGAGGTTGGTGCCAATAACATTAGAAATATGTTCCCTAATGTCTTTCAGGCACGTCTTCTTCTCTGCGTTGGTCTGAAAAGTTAATAGAGAATGTTAAAAATGGTCTTACTGAAAACTTTTTAAAGATAAATAAATCTTTACTTCGAGTTATACACTCATAGTACATATTATAATTGGATCCTAGGTAATTTTGCCAAGCATGAGCTCCACCCAGTGTGCAGGATGCATGAGTCGTACTTGGCAGACAAAGCTGCCAACTGGTAGTACTGCACCGCGTCCTGTGCAACAGACAGGTCACTTTTTGGGTCTAATAGCACAGAATAAATAATAGTACTAGGTATTAATAGTGTAAAATCCGTCCGTCAATTCAAGCTTTTAATTTACTACAGTAGCGAGACAACCCTTATTGCACCCGGAAAGCGTTGTTACAATGGAAATGGGCGTTATTTTGTTAATTACGCAATGCAATATTGAAAGATGTGTTAGTTGACTCTTCCTCGTAATATTGTCGCCTTTATTGTATCATATCATTGTATTATTTATGTAAATGTGTATTCATATGAAGATATTACATATCTTCAAGGAAATACACATTTATACATTTTCAGTATGTATCCGATCACGGAATACATGAATGTAAATGGAAGTCGCATGTTGCTATCTTTGTATGGAAACCCGGTGTAACCACACTAACACATTGAAATAATTTGTATTAGAGCCCCATGAATTTGCCATTTGTTCGTAGTGGCTACTTTGAACATAGTCATATTGCGTTTGGCTTGGAATTCCAAATTAAAATTAATTTCAATTTAATTTCCATGATATTCATTTTTAAAATCACTTATTCTATTGCTTTTCCGTCAAACTACTCTTTGATTAGATATCGTTGTATTTGCGACCAAGGAAAAGTTAAAAATTCGCGTTATGTTCGAATACAAGTTCCGTCGTGGCGGCAACGCAGCACAGACGGCACGCAATATCAACGATGTGTACGGACCAAACACCGCAAACGAACGCACGCCGCATTTTTGGTTTGATGGTTCCCGTTCTGGAAATTTCGACCTCAAGAACAAGCCCCGTGGACGACCGGCCACTAAAGTCGTTAATGACGAATTGAAAGCAATAGTGGAAGCGTAGTCCAGCGTGGATTTTTATTAAGCTCATACGGCGCTTAATAAAAGTCAGATGCAAACACACGTCGAAGTTTGCCTTACTTTGCTGAACCGGCACAAAAATGAAGGGATTCTGAATCGTATTGTCACTTAAGATGCGAAGTGGATCCTGTGTGATAATCGTAAACGTTTGTCACAATGGTTGAACCCGGGAGACACAGCCAAACAATGCTCCAAACGTAAACTGAGTCAAAAGAAGCTCATAGTGACTGTATAGTGGTCATGTGCCGCTATTATCTACTACCGCTTCTTGAGGTCTGGCACAACAATTAATACAGATATGTACTGTGAAGAACTGCAAACGATGATGGACAAGCTCGATGTCAAACGACCGAGTGGTCAATCGCTCTAGTCCACTGATTCTCCATGATAACGTTCGTCCACACACTGCACGACAGACAGGAGCAAAGCTACAGGAGCTTCGACTGGAAACTCCCCGTCACCCACCGTACTCGCCAGAACTTGCCTCTATTGATTTCCATTTTTTTCGGAATTTGGATAACATTTAACAGCGAAAAAATTTAACTCCGATGAGATAGTGAAAAACGCCTTCAGATAATTCATCGATTCTCGTCCCCAGGAGTTCTATAGCAGAGGCATTAATCAACTTCCATTAAAATGGCAAAAGTGCATTGATAATAATAGACAATACTTCGATTAAGTAACTATATAATTTTCATACACAAAAACATTTGATTTTTTTTCATATAAAACAGCAATTTCATAGGTCAGATTTAATTATAGGAACGCGAGAGCATGTTTCGCCACACACAGAGGCAACTTTGGTGTCAATACTGTGACTAAATTAGACGTGTGAGTTTCGTCGCTTTAGCAGTTGATTTTTCAAAGGAAATGCTGTATAGTCATACAAGCGTCCGTCTAGATCGTTTAAGCGACAAGTGTAGCTAAAATGACTCTTCGCTGTCGCTTGCCGTGTGCAGATAAAATTGTGGCTCTAGCAATCGTTCACCTTCAGCAACTAGTCGCCCATGGACGGTTACTGTAAGACAGGAGTGTAAGGGGAAAATATTTGTTATTACTTGTAAATATTACTTGTCCAAATAGCCAACTATCGGCACCGAGTACACGGTAACAAAAAAAAGTGTTAAGGTCACATTGTAACCTTTCATTTCATTTTGTAGCTCCACTAATACCTATTATATGTATCAAAATCCGGAACAACAAGTACCAAAGAAAAACGAGAGTCATATTAATTAATGTTCAGACAATCAAACATCTTGTTTAGTGAGTATTAATAACTATTATTCAAAAGAATGCCTAAAAATGTATTATCTTTTTATTTGCATGCATAAATTTCTCGCTAATGAAATAATCTACCAAAATCTACCATTACTTTGAAATACGGATATAGACGAATCACTCATTTGGCAAAGTGCTTATAGTTCGCGAACTTATGGTTGGATATAGTTTATGTGGGTAATCTAGTCTTTCTTTTAAAATAAAATGGTTGAAGGGAAGTGTTTATTTGTGCTATCCCGAATTCCTTTTTTTATGGACGAAGGCGGCAGATGCTCGTCCACCTGAGTCCACAGTTCACCTGATGGTAAGTGGATACTGTCGCCCATAGACATCCGCGATACATGCTAACATTAGTCCAAAATGACAAACGTTGGCACGCCCCCGGATGCGCTGCCTACCTTTGGAGATATAGGAATGGGTTTAGAGAAGGGATTGGGTAAATGGGGAGGGATAGGATGGCAATAGGCTCTGGCACATATCACTCACTACCGAAACCTGTACGTACATTAGGGAAATAAGATAAAGTGGGAAATGCAGTACATTTCAAGGTAATCTTCTGTGAGAGAGGGGTAACGTGGCCAGTCGAGTGCGCCCAGTGGCTGTTGGATTGCAGCATGCACTCCCCCCTCATACTGTACTCTCCTGCGCGATTCTCGGTAAAACATAATAAATGTAGTACCTGCGGCTGTCGGCAGAGCGCGAGGCGCACGCGCAGACGGTACGGCGCGGCCAACGAGCGCAGTGCGAGCGCGACGGCGCCGCTCGCGGACAAGCGCGCGCCCAGCGGATACCGCCGGCTGTCCGCCTCGCCGACACTGCACAACGCATGACACGTCTTGACAAACGGCTTATTTTACAAGGTCATATATTATTCACTAGCGGTGCCTGCGACTTCGTTCGCGTGAACTTTAGGGTGATTCCCGTGGGAACTCTAAAACGGTCTAGGATAAAAAAGTACCCTAAATGTAGACCGGGTTCATAAACTATAACTGTGCCAAGTTTCCTCAAAATTCGTTCAGTGGATTTTGCGTGATGTGCGTTCAGACAGACAGACAAAAATTCTAAAAAATATTGTTTTTGGCTCTATATCACCCGTACTTTATCAATTACATTGCAATGACATTTTTTTCGAAAAATATTTCATGTACTGACACTGCTCTGTTACGATTTTATTATATCAATAGATTTCATTTTTCAGAGAGGAATCCAGAAATTCAATTAGAACTGTATTCCACAGTCGATTGGATGTACACACTCGATCGACAGAGTTACTCCTTTTATACCACTATATTGTCATTACTAATATTTTTAATCATTATATTGTCCACTGCTGGACATGGGGCTCCTCATGCACATGCACCTCCTCATGACGGATGTATGGCCTTTAAATGCCACACTGGCCTAAAGGATTGGCGAGTCCACTCTTTTTGAGGTAGTGTCGCTTTTAACAACATACATACATACACGAGAAGAGAGAAGGGTTAATCATGTCATGTTATTTTTATTTTAATTTATTTCAATAACAATTTAAAGACTAGTATACACTCTAATTTTAAAATCAAACACACGTCAAAATATAGAAAAGGTGCAAAATCCATAGCCATGCAAAAAGGCAAAGAGCCTGTGCTGCGATACGCTATAAATTTTAGACACGTGTATAGTAGCCGGCAAACTTCTTGAGCATTAGTTGACGTAGTGGGGGAATGTTCGCGCATTGTACACTTACGTGCAAAAAAAAGTATTTACTCTTATTTAATTGCACTCTCATATTAATTAGGGCATTAAAAAGCTTATACGTATTTATTTATATATTTATTAGAAAATCAACATAAAATATAGGATAATAATTGTAAAAAATTAAACTCGGGGTAAAATAGATATTCCTTCCATTAGGTCAAAACTAGAGCTGGTGCTAGGTCTTGGTTCAGTTGAAGCGAAGCTGGTACTAGTCATTGCTTCTTCGTTATCATGTTCTTGATCATCATCATCCGAGTCGCTATCATCATCAGCAAGAATGACAAACTCGTCAGTGACTAAATCTATCACGTGATCACTTTTTTACATACTTTGCCTCAATTTCTTTGACCTTTTGACATAATTTTACCCATTCGCTAGCGCCCATCATCGCAACCTTTTCCTTTACGAGCTCTATTACTTTGCCAGTATTCCAGCTGACATTTTTGCTACCGATATACCCTTTAATAGCTGCCCAAGCCATCTCAATGGGGTTGAGATCTGGATGGTATGGAGGTAAGCGAAGCACTGAGTGGTTGTGGTCTGATAAAATTTTATCAATGCTGTATGTTTTGTATTGTTCCTTATATGCTTTTATCAAGTTAAACAGCTGGGGTTTCAACATATTTTCATTGTATTGAATGCCCCTTTCTTGTAACCATTTCTCCATAACTGCTTTTTTAGAATTAGTAGTTGGCGCGGGATCAGACTGTTTGTTGTGATATGATGCATTATCAACTACTACAACTGAATTCGGTGGCAGATTTGGTAGCAATTGACAACGCAGCCATTTTTCGTAGTTTACAAAGTTCATGTTGTCGTGGTAGTCACCACATTTTGTGCCAGCTTTAAACAAAAGAAGGGCATTGGGAACAAATCCAGCTTCGGAGCCAGCGTGAACGATTACTACACGCTGCCCTTTTGAAATTGGTCTTTTTAAACCCCTAGTTGACCCATCTGACCACGAGTTACCACTGGCATGTGATGAGTCGACATAGGACTCATCGGTGTATACTATCGGTCTTCCTTCTTGCCTATATTTAATTATTTTTTGGAGATATTCGATCCGTAGTACTCGAATGTTGGTTTTTTCAATTAACAGCTTTCGATTGTTTTGTTTTTTTCCATCTGAAGCCTAACTCTTTCAAAATTCGTCGTAAACTTCGTTCCGAGTCATACAAATTTATATCTTCTTTTAATTTTTTACGAAGCCTTTCCACGGTAGGGAGTTCATTGTTTGTATTATGGTAATTATGAATACATCTTTTTATAACAGATTGGTCGAAACTATCAATTTCGGTGACTTTCTTTTTCCCAGATCTTTTCTTACCCGGAGTCCGGAACACGGTGAGCAAGTCGGAGCCCTTAGCTTCGTTAATAATTCGCCTAACAGTACTGACAGATGTTTTTGTTGCTTCCAAAGTCTGTTTCACCGTTTCAATATCATTCTTGCCCTGTTTCTTCATGAAACAATATACATCGTAGACCTTTTCTGGCTTGTCTTTTTAATACTACGCTAGTTTGTTGTGGCATAGTGTATTTTTTATAAAACAATCAACAAAAACTCAACAAATCAACAAAGTCAACAAACAATAACGAGGTCATGTGCTCAAGAAGTTTGCCGGCTACTGTACCTGTCTGCATGGAACACGAGCAGTGCCGGCATCGCGTGCGCGGTGTAGTGCCAGGGCAGGTCGTGTCGCAGCGCGTCGAGTTGCGCCGGCTGAGCACGCACGCCGCACGCTCGTAGCAGTCGCGCTGCTTCGAACACCGCGCGAGACGTCAGCGCGCCGCATGCGCCCCCGCACACCGCCACCATTGTCACCTGCACGATATACGAGGGGTGATCAAAAATTAGTGAGAAGGACATATATACTCCTTGGTAAGAAAAAAAATAAATACTGGCAGGCATAGCTCAGATATTTGTAATATTAATAAAGAAAAAGTCTTCGATTCTCTTTTGTTTTTTTCGGAATGTAGTCATTTGTTTGCTTCGTGTCGGAACGTGTTCTCGAAAATGGAGAAAAACGAAGTGCGAGCCGTTATTAAATACCTCTGTTTAAAAAAGTTAACGACGCAAGAGATTCACTGCGATTTGGAGGCAACATTAGGAGAGTCTGCTCCGTCGTATTCCACTGTCGCAAGGTGGGCTTCTCAATTTCGAGTAGGGAGAACGAGCACGGAAGACGACCATCGTTGCGGCCGCCCATCGACGTCAGTCACCCAAGAAAATGTTGTTAAAGTCGAGAAAATTGTATTGAGCGATCGAAGAGTTACCATCCGTTACTTAGTTCAAGAAACGGGCATTTCATATGGAAGTATTCAATCCATATTGAAACAATCTTTGAATATGAGAAAAGTCTCCGCAAGATGGGTGCCGAGAATGTTAACAGACAGTCAGAAACAAAATCGACTTGACATTTCGAAGACATTGTTGGACAAGTTTCAAGAAGATTCTGAAAACTTTTTGTCTCGTTTCGTAACAATGGACGAAATATGGGTCCATCATTTTGATTCCGAGACAAAACAGCAATCTTCACAATGGAAACGGCCATCATCACCGACCCCGAAGAAGTTTCGTGCCGTGGCATCGGCTGGCAAGATTATGGCCTCAATATTTTGGGACTCAGAAGGGATATTGTTGATTGATTACCTGGAGCGTGGAACCACTATTACAGGCCAATATTATGCAGCATTAATTCCCAAGTTGAGGAATACCATCAAAGAGAAAAGGAGAGGGAAACTTCGAAGGGGCGTGCTGTTTCATCACGACAACGCACCCGCGCACAGCTCGGCAGTTGCGATGGCTGCCATTCAATAAGCTGGCTTCGAATTGGTTGACCATCCCCCTTATTCACCAGATCTCGCGCCTAGCGATTTTTATCTGTTCCCCAAATTGAAAGAATACTTAAGGGGAAACAGGTACGAAGACGATAACGAGGTGATAGATGCCGTGGAGAGCTTTTTGCAGGACCAAGACAAAACTTTTTTTTTGAAAGGGATTGATGCCTTGGAAAAGCGCTGGACTCGGTGTGTAGAGAGACTCGGAGACTATGTAGAAAAATAAATTATTAAGTTATCAATAGTCATTATATTCTATCTCATTCTCACTACTTTTTGATTTCTCCTCGTACACGTATAGAACATATATTGTTTCTTCTGTTATTAACGACACCACTGAACCATAACACTGCGCACTTGTGGTGTCGTTCGGTAGGAAGGAGAAAGTGCAACGCTGCGATCCCACAGCTGCTGGACGCACTCCACAGGTCGTTACCCCTTTCTCACGAAGACTACCGTAGAGTGCCGAGTACCATAGACTACCACAAAAAACCAGCGACTTCACTACCTACAACACTGGTGGTGTCTTTGGGAACGTCTTTGATAAATTAGTAATTAGTTAAAAATTAGTATAAAACAATACCCAACGACACCACCAGTGGACAATGTTGTTGTTTACTGGTGTCGCTGGTAACAATGCTTTTCATTTTTATTTATTTCAATGTTTACAGATGTTAACATAAATACATGCATCGGTTACTTGGTGTCATCAAACTGAAGAGTTTATCTTGACACTACACATTGGCTCTATTGGATAAATAGTTATTATAAATACTACATCCATAGGTGGAGGGGTATTTCCGTTTTTATAATTATAAACAAATCCTGACGCCTCACGTCGGTGATTACAATTCTAGCCACTCCACTCACAGGTACAAAAAAACCGGTTATAATATTACGCGTACACACTGGTCGTTTTTACTCCTTATGATTTAATATTCCTTTTAATTATTTTCAATTGTTTATTTATTTAAACAGTTATAACGAAGCGAGAAAAAAATACAAAAAATACATTTAGCTAAATATCCTTATCTTTGAACTCGTAATTTCAAATTGTCATATAGTAGCGTTGTAATCTTGATTTAATGTTATTAGTTTGTCTCGTATTTCATTTGGTATAAAATTAAGTATTAAGGGATTAGGGATCATTTAATATAAAATTAAGGGAATTTTAAAGTTGCTTTCACGTCTACTATAATAATTAGTTTCATTTGGGAGTTAATACGTTTTCTTGGCTTACGTCCTTGTGTTATGTTCATGTTGCAGAGGATTAAGTGTTCCAATGTTGTCAAAATGTTCTTTTAGCAACACAAAATCAACTTTTTGTGCACCGGCAGTACATTACAGTACTTGAATAATTGTGAGTAATCTTCACGATATTTTTGTTTTATGTAATAGGTCGGGGAGAAAGTCTTTTCGTATTTTGTATGTATGAAGTTGTGACCCGATATCTTTGATTGAACTGTTTGTACCTGGCTGGTTATGATACTATTGAAAAGGTAACATTTAAAAGAAAGAAATAAAAATATAAAAAACTGTTTCCCGCCATTTTTCAATTGTGTTTCTGTCCAAGAAAATGAGTGAATCTAACGAAGAAATTCGATACATTTTAAAGTTTTATTACAAAAAAGGGAAAATGCGAAACAAGCCGCGAAAAGAAATTGTGCCGTTTATGGACCTAATGCAGTGTCAGTAGGAGTAACACAAAGTTGGTTTAAGCGTTTTCAGTCAGGAAATCTTGATGTTAAAGATGCAGTTCGCCCCGGTCGCCCTGTTACCGATAAAGTTGATGCCATTTGTGAAAAAGTGCAGCGAGATTGGCATATAAGTAGTTACCACATTACTTATGAACTGGGCATTGACCACAAAACAGTTGAGACTCATTTGAAAAAGTCTGGATTCATAAAAAAGCTCGATATTTGGATACCACACGAGCTCACTGAAAGAAATCTAATGAACCGTGTACTCGTTTGCTATTCTCTATTAAAACGCAATGAAACCGAACCATTTTTGAAAAGATTGATCACTAGTGATGAGAAGTGGATCACTTACGACAAGAACGTGCGGAAAAGATCATAATCTAAGTGCGGCCAAGCTCCACAGACTGTGGCGAAACCCGGATTAACGCGCAATAAGATGATGTTGTGTGTATGGTGGGATTGGAAGAGCATCGTTCATTATGAGCTTTTACCGCCGGGCAAAACCATCGATTCGGATCTCTATTGCCAACAGCTGATGAGACTAAAGCAAGAAATTGAGAAAAAACGCCCGGAATTGATCAACAGAAAGGGTGTAGTCTTTCATCATGATAACGCCAGACCATACACATCTTTGGCCACTCAGCAAAAATTGAGTGAGCTTGGTTGGGAAGTGTTGATGCACCCACCATATAGCCCTGACCTTGCGCCCTCAGATTTCCACTTGTTTCGGTCTCTTCAGAATTTTTTAGGTAGTGTAAGGTTAACATCAAGAGAGGATAGTCAAAACTACTTGTCGCAATTTTTTGACCAAAAATCCTAAAAAATTTACAGCAACGGGATCATGTCACTACCTACAAGATGGCAACAAATTATAGAACAAAACGACATATGTATATATTATAATTAAATGAAATTAAACTTTTAAAAAAAATCTTCAATTTGTATATAAAATACGAAGAAACTTTTTCCCCGACCTTATATAATGGGACAATCCAGCCTTTTATCCATAATACTCAAATTATAATTTCCTGCAAAGTGTTCTTTGGCTATCAAAGATTATCTACTTATATATATCATTTATTATAAAGATTATGGCTATCAACACAACAAAATCATTAATATACATGAAAACTGATAGCTGGGCATCGACCCATACAAATCTGAGCATTGTCCGTTACATATACATCACTAGTAAATTAGATAAGTTTCCGCGACTCGCCGCTAGTAGCGATAGAGGGTTAAAAATAAGTAATTTCAAAAAACTGCTACTGTAATAAGGTTCTTGTAACATTGTGTTATATTAAACTATTTCGATTTTTTTAATGATGAAAACCAGTACCTAGTTTTTAACATATTGAAATAGTTTTTTCATGACAATTAATATATGATACAAATATTAATACTCCGCCCAATGCTATTACGACAGAGTTCCTCACCATCTCAATCCCCTAGTAGTTGAGAGCCTCACCTATGTCCCCTATAGAAATGACGGGGAGGCCCGTTGCCGCCGTCGTCGTCGTCCTCGGCACGTTTTGGACAACCCGGCGACCCAAGTTTTTGTTTTTTATAGACTAGTGGGCGGACGAGCAAGCGGTCCCACGTGATGGTAAGTGTTACCGCCGCCCATGGACACATGCCACACCAGAGGGTATTCGGGCCGCCGCCGACCTTGCAAAATGCGGTTATTGCACTACACTTACAGACTACACATATACACCGTCCCGGCCGGCGGAGAGGAGGACGTCACCCTCGCTACACCGTGAACACACCGGCCTTCAGCCAACACTTTTACCAGGTATCGGCACGTGCCTGGGCGTTTCTCACCGACTCTCACTGGTGCCGTGGCCCCTTTTCAGGCGCCGTCGCTCTTGCCGGCTACAGTCGATTCTGCTACGCCGTTCTGGGCTAGCGCCCCTGCTGGGCACCACCTCTCCTAACGACCGCCACCGCTTCCGGCTGGCGGTAGGGAAGGACAATTTGTGATTTCCTCGAGCCGTGACTTGTTTTACGGGTGGACACTTTTCGTCGGTGCTAGCTTTAGTTAATTACGTAATTGCGTTAGGCTATCAATTCTGTATTAGGCTTTTTGGGAAATATATCGCTATCGGACCAACTGACCTCTTTCCTTCTTGGTAATTTTTATTTGGTACCTAGGCTACACAACAGTATGTAAACATTAACATTATAGATGTCTATTTTTAATAAAATTGATCCTCCTAGTCTGAGGGCACTTATATGCTATATATTTGCTGTTCGTAAATACATGCCAAAATAAATTAAACTAAATGTGAACTCACCATTCCGGGCGTCCTCACGACTTTCCTGAACGTGCGAGTGGTGAGCTCAATCATTTCAACGGTACTGTTATCTCGCTCCCACCGCACGTCTCCATCAGAGTCGTAATAGTGCGTGTGCTCGGCGCCGTCCACGTGCGTGCGCAACGAACGCTTCAGCTTCTTCATGGTGAAATTGTAAATGAAATCCCTCAGTGATTTAGCATTGTACTCTTCTGAAAGCACGTATTGAGTTTCATGCTAGAAAAAGAAATGTGATGCAGTTCAAATGCAGGTCCTTAACACGTATTTTTTATTTATAGGATATAGACATTTCGCAGCATTTGCGAAGGCTTTACTCGAGTTTATGTTTTCTGCTTAGGTAATAAAAATAAGTGAGAATTAACTTGTTAATTTTTTTTGGAGAATGAAGGTGACAGATAAAACTGCACACGCATAAAGAATGATGCGTCATTTTGGCCGGTATATCCAATAAAACCACACGAATACCAAATGAACGCTTGTAAGTAACGTAAACTTCGATTTTTATTATGGCAATAAGGCCTTGAAGTACCAGGGAAATGAGATATCTGACAGTGTAAAATAATAATAGGTAAGTAAATTATCGGTGCAGTACCAAACGGAGATGAAGGGTGGTAAATTATTTTTTTTAGTGAATGTAGTCTACATTGTAAGTAATGTATAATTATTTTCGCGATCGACCGTTCCACACATAACATTTCCACTGATCGATAATTCTGTCGATATACAGTACGCAGAGTCTCCGCATGCGAAATAACAACTAGTGTAAACGATCTAACTCTTCGAAACGACTTTCATAGCGCCTGCATGCAGGCTGTATCGGCCAGTCTAAAGTTAACATTTTTCTTTATAAATCACAAACATTCCTGTCGTACTAACAACTGTTGATTCATGGCGGTATCGGTGGTACCGATTCGTTCAAATAGCTGATAATGAAATAATTTATTTGAAACGCCATTGGCTAGTGTAAACGGTGCCCGCATTCTGACCTCATTGATGACAATACACAAATCTAAAGCATCCTGATTCGATTCATATCAACCATGTAAATGAGGTTTAAATGTAATACCGTTTGAGCATCCCTATCTTAAGCAGTCTTCTTAGCTAGCTGAAACATTTACCTTGCTATCCAATATAACAACAGCTGTCATATTACTCTTCTTGTGGATGTCTATGCCCAGTGCCTCAGCGAAGTGATGGTTTCGGACACTGTCGACTGCGATCATGTTTAGACTGAAGTTGGCAACACATGCGAGACCGTTTATGTGTGTTATGTTTCCTGTCACTTTAGTTGGCAAGACTGGAGGTCCCCATTCGTGAGCAAACTTCACAAGTTTACAAAAATGCTTCATGTGCTCTTGTATAAGGTTTTCCGCAGACAAAGGGTCGTCCTCAGACGGAAGCATTGATGTTTCCACACTAAAGTAATAAAATTAAATAAGAATTCTTAACTGTTAAATCTTATGCTATATTAGTGAAATGATTTCAAGAAGAAACTTAAAAAAATGTTAAGAAGATGCTGGGGTCTACTCTAATTTTACGATTGTAAAGTTTCGGATCCGACCGAAGTTCGAACGATCGCTCTACTGACTTTCCTTCGTTTATTTATTTTAGAAATAAATAGGTAAGCATTTCAAAAAAAATAACGTTTATTCGAAATGGTCGCCATCTGCTTTTATATAATATTTGAAACATTGTGGCCAGTTTTCGATTGAAACATGCACCCTTTCCATGGGAAAATTGGCAACTTTATATAATGTTTTAGGGATTCAATATTTTCATGGCGTTTAGAGTATGCCATGCTCTCTAGAACAGACCATAAATTATAATCGAGCGGATTAATATTGGGACCAGATGACGGCCAGTCTTCAGCTCTAATGAAGCCGGTAATATTCCTTTCTAGCCATGTGTGTGTTGAGTCTTGCTGAAAGAACCATTATTGCTTATGGAACAGGGTGTTGTTAAGAGGCTTTATGACCTCAAGAATCGTATCTTGTTACACTTGAGCCGACGTTTTAGTATCTTTTTCACAAAAATATGGATAAATCACTCTTTGACTCACACCCCATCAAACCATCACTGAAGCCGGATAATAGCCACGTTGCACCCTATTGACCAATTGAGCACCTTCTCTAGTTATGAGCATAAACTCGATTATTCTGCTTGTTAAAATGTTCCTCAATGGTGAACAATTTCTCGTCCGTAAATAAAATTCGTCTGTGAGCTCCTTTGCGTACCGCCGAAGAAGTTTTTCTTCCTATTTTTCTTTAAGTTATCAGTTAGGAATGACCAGTACGTCTTTTGAAGCAGCAAGTCATAAATATTTTTTTTAAATACGTGACTTGGCTCGGTGTGTTATATTCATCTCTCTGGATACAATCTTTTCCTTCCGAACGGAATTTCTTTGGATACTCTCCCTCACAGCTTTAATCGTCTGTTTAGTACCAATAGTGCATGGACAGCCAAACCTTTTTCTGTGTCAAAGGACATTTCAATGAATCTACCGATAGGCCGGTACGCAAACATTCGACCCATATCAAGCGGATGGTGAGTTTTAAAAATTGCATTTGGCTCCATGCCTACTTTTTGTAATGCAATTACAGCAATACGGTTTTCGTTATCACCCCACTCCAATTTAATATTGGAAATCAGTGGAAGCATGCTGGGCCCAGAACCTATAAAATATACGAGAAATAAGTAAAAAAAGATAACAATTATACCGACAGGTGGTCCTTTATTACGTACGATCCTAACATACAGGGCTTAAGTGTCATTGAGTTGAGCGTGCACACTTGAATTAAAGTGTTTACACACAAATTTTTAATATTTATTAACAAGTACATGACAATAGGTCATGTTTTTAGAACTGGCTACTGTACAATACGATAGAAAAAAACAAATTCGTATTTTAAAAATGGAACTCTTTGTCAAACGTCATTAAATATTCAAAGCTGTCATTTGTTTCTTATTACTGGCGGCAATTTGAAAATTAAGTGATTGCGGAAAAATTAATTTACTAAGATGCGATCTAAACCAGAAATAAAGGTATGAAACACTTAAGTTGGCATTTAGTGATGAAGTTCATCCAGTGCCACTGTTTGTAACTAGTTCGGTGAATTTAAACATGGTCGTACCGACCTCAGTGAGAAGGGCGTCCTCCAACAGCGATGACAGAGGAAAACAAACGACTGACATATCAGTAGATACGGGTATCATTAGGTATTGATACGAGTCAAGTTCAAACTATTTTAAACGATCACCTAGAATGGATTTCTCATACATGGATTTCTCACAATTGTGATAGATGGATTTCTCACAATTTGAATGATGCTCAAAAACACTGCTGTGGAATGGTGTCTCCAAATGCTTAAAAAATTGGACAATGATCAATAAATTGCTGTTTTTGATATGAGTAACAGGTGATGAAAGCTGGATCTACTGCTATGAGCCTAGAACTAAGAGGCAATCGTGAGTCTTTCTCGAAGAGTTGCTGATGAAAGTGAAGAAATGATGGAGTGCTGAAAAGAAGATATTTGCTTCCTTCTTTGGCAGATCGGGCCATTTTCCTACTATAACTCTAGAAAATAAAAGAACAGTAACTGCGGACTGATATGTGAACAGCTGTTTGCCTTTTGTTTTGGAAAAAGTAAAAGAAGGACGCCCACGAAGCAAAATGATCCTCCATCACGACAATGCCCCAGCTCATTCCGCAAGGCAAACGAAGCAATTTTTGAGTACTGTAAATGTAGAGTTAATGGGTCATCCGCCATACAGTCCCGACCTTGCGCCCTGTCATTTTCATTTATTCCCTAAAATTAAGGATGACACTGACAATGACAGATTCCAAATTCAAAAGTAATTTATTTATTTTTCTTTATTGTAACAGTATTGATGGCCAGACTAAGTATATCGGGTATCTCTGATTATTTAAAATGTGAGATATTGTTATCGTGAAATTTGACATTTAATCCCCAAGTAAGTATTTCTTGTCAAAATCTATATTTCGATTGTTGTCTTGTGTGATCGAAGTAGTTTCAATGTCAAATGAAATTCGTTCGGCGCGATATATCGTAGTGAATGATTTCGTGGTAGAAATATCGACAGAAACTTCGTTTTTCGTGTTTTCGGAGTAGACCCCCTGACTTGAATAATCAATATCGGCAACATTTAGTTTTCGATGTGTGACATGATAAGTCATGTATTATTACTTTTATTTGATATAATTAACTTCAAATACGATAACTTCAAATTTTAATAAAATAGCAAAAAATGAATTAAATTAAAAGAAATAATTATTATCATACTTACTTTTCCTGCTCCATGTATAACTCTTGTTCAAGACTAGAACTGTCCTCAGATGATTGACACTGCTCATAATTTTCGTAGAAATTTTTTTCTGCTGGGAATATGTTTGTACTGCATTCTTCCAAAAGGCCCAAAGATGAAAGCAGTTGAGCATTGTCGTGACTACTTTCTATAGCTTTTGAAATATCCAAGCCTCGTTTAATTAGGAAATTGAACATTGATCCCTTGTGATGTTTCTGTGTTGTATTGTTCCAAGGGTATTTGTTATTGTGAGATACAACTCCCCTTTTATAAACATAACTCTGTTTTCTTATGGGTTTTTTAAATTTATACTCTTGACACAACTTAATAAAATCTTTTTGTTGATAAAGCAGTCTTTGTACTTGTTGTAACTTTATTAGCTCAGAGGTCCAGTAGTAGGTCTCATTGTTCTTGCAATTATAGTATTCCATAGCCACTTCACGCATCTAGAATTATTATAACATAATAAGTTGCAATTGTTTATATAGTAGCATCTAAATATTCGGTGTTGCTAGTCTCATGAAATCAAGTGAAAATGAGAAATTATTAGCAAATATCTCATAAAAAATAATGATGAATGAAAAGTGCTACTTCAAGCAAACTGTTGAGAAATTATTTTACCAAACATTCTAATTTTAATCTTAACAATTAAAATAAGTCAAATAAGAAAGTTCCATTGCTTACCAAAGAATACACCGGCAGCTGATCATACAAAGGGTTCAATGGCGTGAACAACATTAGCAATGGACTGCCGTCGACGAATCTCTCGAAACTAAAGGCTTTCCTCCACATAGGTATAATCCTCGCCACGGGCTGCGTGAAATTCTCTAACACCCACCGTACTAGAAATGACTCGTTCCAAAGTTGAGGGTCCTTATTCTCCATTACGAACTCCTAATGAAGAAACAAAATGTTCAAATTTTAAATTGTGGTTTATGGCTTCTTACTGTAGGTACTTGGAATTGCTACTTTGTAGCTTATTCGACAATAAGAGAATAAAACAAACGAATATTGAAAAGGAATTTTTATATGCATTACAAAATTAGAGCAGTGTTTGTAAAAGGTTCATTACTGCTGGTTTGTAGCGGTTGCTAGGAATGGTTTGTTAGTAAACATTCTAAGCGTTTCTAAGATGTATGTATTACTGACTCTCGTTCGTGAAGTTGTAAGATCAAATCCACAAATCGCATCACTGAGTTTCTTTTTAAGTATTGATTGTTTAGATTATCACTAGCTCGTTGGTGAAGGAAAACATGGTAAGGAAACCTGGATAGGCATATCAGATAAAATAGCAGAAGCATGCGTATCCACCAATTCGCACTGGGCCCGTTTGGTAAATTATAGTCTGAAATCCCCTAGTGATTTTCTGGGAGAGACCTGTGCCTTACAGTGGGTCTTTAAAGAGATTGATTAAAGAATAAGATTAAGATAGCTTGAGAATATTCGAGATAGGGAGGTATCGTTATCTCTGTCACTCAAGTGCGAATGTAATGGCAATAGTGTGTCAGTGACGACATTAACACTAACACATTAAACAGTCATTACGTCATTAACAGTGTGCACGACGAAACCACGAGTGCATAGACAGTTCAATGTGCCTAGTGATATTGAAGTTAAATAGACAATAAACTGTAATACACAAGTGTGAATACACAAGTGTAAATAGTGCATAGTGTCGTATTTTTGGAACAGCGTCTACGAAATAATAATATAGTGATACGTTCAGTGCGTGTGTTCTAACGTTCCAAATCTCGAAGAAAAGGGGATTGGCTAAATGTTGTTAGGCAGCAAGTAAATAGCATCGGGAGCGTTTTTGAGCACGCGCAATAGACAAAGTTCGAACCTCTTTACTCTGAGATCATGTGATGTTATTTACATGCTTATTTACCATTGTAGAGTATTATAATGTCATGTTAAGGCAGGCCGCGCACAATGGTGCGGTGAGTTGCTTAGCTTAATCAACTCACCTAATGTAAGCTTTAATCTTAATGTGCATAATTGTCTTGTTGCTTATTCTGTTTCACTTCCCTAATTGGTTTCCTTATTGTCTATTAATTTTTAGTCCAGGCTTATGTATTCGCTTTCCATTTATTTACATTTGTGTATGTTCAGGTTGAGAGTTAGGTCTTAAGCACAGTTTAGGAACAAACAAAACGTAGCAAGATAACAAAAGGATAAAGTAGCAAACTAGATAGAAAAAGACAGGGACTATAAGTAACAAATGTGTACACGTTTGACCCATTGTAAAATATGTAAATATGTATATGAGAAAGCGAACCGTAATAAAGTCCTCAGGGATCGGGGGGATCATATGGCAACTCCCTCCTATAAATGTGGGAGAGGTCCGATCCTCTCGACACAGTCCGACTTGAATTATCGCCCAGTTAATATTTAAAGTAATTAGTAGGCGTAATTAGTGAGTTCGTTGCCGATGGACGCTCTCCCTGCACCCCGGAGTTCGTGTGGACTTAGTAACGTTTTCTTTATTTTCTCCCCACGATCCCCGTTAACCCTCAGTGTCAACACAAAGTCCTTAACACAGTGGATGTAATGACACTATTGAGGCATTGTTTTTATAACTGTTATGATTTAAAAACAAGTATGTACATATTTACACCATACCTTTGTGTCATTCCACAGCATTAGGCGAACCGTTGGAACCCTCTCCACACCCAGATCTATGGCTAATGCCTCCGACGTGACTGCTGCAAAGCATATTTCCCCAATAACATCAAACTCTTTGGCTTTCAGAGCAGTATGATACCAAATGTTATAGTACCTTGATGTTTCAGTCATTGGAGTGTATCCTACAGCTACAGCCTGTAAAATTTAAAGCAAAGTGTTGAAAGTTGTGGGACATTTTCATAGCCAACTAGCAATCTTCATAAATGGGTCCATACCCACTCCACAATAATCGTCCTGATATGCTCTTGGCAATTTTTTTATCTCAAGATAAAAGAATACAAATACATAAATTAATAAATGGTGAACTAAATGTACAATATACTCAATATCATTAATACGTAGGTCACGCTGAAATTTTCCGGAACTGCCCACTTACATAAACAATATTTAAAAAGTAATTACAATATTTGAAAATGGAACTCTTTGGTTGTAAAATAAAGTTTGTTTCATCTAACAGTCATTGGTTTCTTCAATGTGGCGTCATTTTAAAAATTGCATGTCTGCATTACAATGGATTTATCTCGTGAAAATTTTCGCTGTGATTTTATATGATTTTAAGTGTAATTTTACAGCTCAGCAGAGCCTCGCTCGGCTTCAAACTGCTTTTGGCGATGAAGTACCAAGCAAGACGACAATTTATAGCTATTTCACAGAATTAAGCGCGGTCGTGTCAATCTCAGTGACAAATTTCGTGAGGGTCGCCCGTCCACCGCTGCCAACAACAAAAACATCGATGCTGTGCGCCATATGATCGAAACAGACAGGCATGTGGCCTACCATGAGATTTGGGTATCCTTAGGCATAAGCTTGAGTCAGATACACAATCAATTTTACACAAACATTTGGCTGTGCGAAAGCCGTGCTCGCGGTGGATCCCACACAATTTGACCGAGGCTCAAAAAACGGAACGCGTCATTTGGTGCAATGCCATACTTACCAGATTAAACGAAGGGGCGTCAAATTTGATGTGGAACATAGTAACACATGACAAAACATGGATTTACAGCAAAGTAGCAATCGACTATTTGGGTCTTTCAAGATGAGCCGCACCCCACCAAAGTGGCGCGTGTGAAAAGTGCCGCGAAGCAGATGATCGCTTTTTTTTAGAAAAACTAGACACGTGGCTACTGTTGCTTTGGAGAATCGTCGTACCGTGAATGCTGACTGGTACACGACCATTTACCTGCAGGAAGTTATTGACGAACTCCGTAAAAACAACCGTAAACGCCACATAATCTTGCACCATGACAATGCCAGCTCTCACACGGCCAAACAGACAAACGACTTTTTAAAGGCGAAAAACATAGAACTCATGAGCCATTGTCCATACATTCCCGACTTGTCACCTTGTGACTTCTTCGTTTCCAAAAATTAAGAACCAATTACGCAGTTAACGATTTTCATCGCCAGAAGAGGCCGACGAAGAGTATGAAAAACATGTTTCCGAGATCACCACGGAGTGGATCACCATAAATGTTATGGAAATTGGTTTATTCGTATGAAAAAGTGTACTGACGTTCACGGAGAATATTTTGGGAAACAATAAATTGATTTTTGGCCATTCATTGTATTTTTTTCTTATTCATTCCGGAAACTTTTAGTGTGGCCCTCGTAAATCATAAACTGTCTTACTATAATAAATAGGTAAGTTTTTTTTTATGTCAAGTGATACTAAATTTTTATTATTATTTTTATTGTATAATAATATTTATCTTAGAATGGTAATTTTTAATATGACAGTAAAATTTTATTTCCTGTTAAAAGGCAAAACAATATTTTTACGACAATTCGAAATATATTATCATGAAATATTCATCACGAAATATGTAATTAAAATATTTTATAGCAATTTAGTTGATAAATTACATATAATTCATGTCATAAGTAACTGTACAATTACACATAAATTAGTAGAATTTAGTAAAATCCAAAAGATAATTAGAATAAAAGGTAAATAGTAATACAAACGATGATAAGGTTGAAGAAAGATATCAATAAAGGAGATATTGAGAACTATATAGAAGAGATACTTAACATGCCTCTCTGTTCAACCCAAAGGATGGCTGGTAGAGAATGCCTCCAAAAATTAAGCTCGTCTTTTGTATGATTAAATGCAATAAAGTTTTTTAAATAAATAATCATAAGTGAATAATAAAAGAAATAAAACTTAATAAAGAAATAATAAAAGAAATAGCATTTACATTAGATAAGACTAGAACATGTTGGTAATTTAATGAAAGAAATGAAAGCTAAATAGAGTTTATAGTTGCCGTCAGATAAGTTGGCACAAAAGGACATTCACACCCCCCTACTCCAATAACCTCAAATAGCGATAATCGTTGTCGCTCCATGAACATTGACAACGGCACGACGCGTCGCTCGAGGTTTCATAATACCACCTTCTACTATGAACGGTAGCAATATGTCGGTATCATATCACTTCCACACTATTTTGTCATTATTGTCTGTCACTACGCGTTTTTGACACATTGGTGGAAGGTGGTGAATGATCTTTTGTGCCAAGTTATCTGGCTGCAACTATAGTAATTTAACTTTTTCTATATACCTACATCACAGGCAGACAACAAATTGACAAGATCTTCTGTTGAGGACACTCTATTCAGTGGTTTCATGATCAACTCCAAAAACTTTACCATACTATGCGCATCCCTTGGTCCTAAAATTTAAATAAATCAGTTACCTAAGTCAGTTCTAATCCACAATTTCAAAATGATTGAAGATATTCAGGTTCTTAAGATTTTATTACATTATGAAGCTATACAAAAGTATATTTATAAAACTTTAATCCTTACTCTTCTTAAGTAAGCTTACTCTTCGCTTAAGTAAGCTTAAGTATATCCTTACTCTTCGCTAGAGAGACCCGGTACATGCCAAGAATGTTACGCGAGGCTATTGAAATTAAGAAACACCCAAATTTCAATAGAGAAGATGGTTGGCAAGTACCACCGGCTTGGGATCCAGTCATTAAATTAATTAAATCACAAGGCCAACGCCATACTGCAAGACCTCTGGACACCGTGAGCGAATACTGCGTGCATAGGGAATGTTATGATTAAAAAATTCAGACGGTAGTTCAAAAAATTTCAGACGGTAGTAATAATTTCTTAATAACTCAAGTGACAAATAAAATCAATTAGTCACCCCGTGACCACGTCCACTACAAAGTGTTCGAAACGTCGGGATATAAATCATGTCAAATATACGCGATTTAAACCGTTAAAAGTTGTTTAATTGCAATATTTTAAAGAATATTTAAAATACAATTATGTAATGTGTAATATATTTAATAATACAGTCAAAGCTGCTCATTCGCGGGGGATACGTTCCGTAAATATGCCGCGAATACGGAATGGTAATTTGTATGGGATTATAGGGGATATGTTCCAAGTTAACAAAATAAAAAGAAAAAATATATAATAAAAGTTCTTTCATTTTTAATGAGAGATTGTTTAACAATAATAATAATTATTATCAGGCTTAGGTAATAATTTAAAGAATGTTTTCATTTATTGCCGCTTTTAAAAGGTCTTTCAACTCGGATTGATATTCAGCTGTGGCATTAACAATTTGCCTTTTAAAAAGACTTTTAAAGAATCGAAACTTCTTTCGATAGACGGATCAATTTTTATGAAGAAATCACAAAGCTTATTAGCCATTCGTAAACCTTCACTCGGGTTTTTTAAGTTTAATGTCATCTTTTCAGTGCTTGTGGAGGCTTCCTCTTCAATGGAAAGCATTTGCAATTCAAGCAACTCAGAATGTCACTCGATTCTATCTGTTCGAAACCATCTCGTCTTATGCCCATTCGCAACTTGAGCAATGTTTTCAGTTAATGTTTGAATTTGCACGGATTCTTCATCATTACCGACAGTTAGATCAGGCCACAGTTTTTTTCAGCATGCTTTTAATCTGTATGGCTTCAGCTCTTGCAATAATTCTTTTATGTTAACATTGCACTTTGCTATGTTAAAATTTTTCCAGCACTGCATGATATTCATATCAGGATCACATTCCATGGTGTCCAGTATGATTTTAAAAGTTCGTCTAATGTAACAGACCTTAAAGGCCTAGATTATTCCTTGGTGCATAGGTTGGAGTAAGCCCGTAGTGTTAGGAAGCATAAATATCATATATTTGGATGCATAACTTCAAGCTCACAAGGGTGACTTGGAACATTATCCAAAACTAGAACTGCCATAAAGTCTAAATTATTTTTCTTTAAATAGGTTTCAACTTTAGGAACAAAACAATTCCGAAACCAGGCACAGAAAATGACACTTGTAACCCACGCTTTCTTGTTTGCACGCCAAAATTTAGCAGTCTATAGAGCATAAGTGGCTTAATTAAACAATCTCCCGATGCTTTAGAGCAGAGCAGCAGTGTAACTGTCTTTTGCTGCGTTAAAATCAGAGGTGGACTTTACACTTTTGGATATGAAAGTTTTGTTTGGCATTCTTTTAAAAAACAGGGCAGTTTCGTCTGCATTAAACACTTGTTCAGGGTTGTATCTGCCATCAGCAATTAACTTTGAAAATTCTTCTAGATATGTTGCTGCTGCTGAAGTATCTGCAGATGCAGCTTCTCCAACAATTTTGATACTGTGCAGTGATTGTCACACCTTGAAATTATTGAACCAACCTTCTGATGCTTGAAATCCTCCATCCGTATGTTTATCATCACGTTCTTTAAAATGTGCGTGGAGACGAGGGGACACTCTCTTCTGGTTATGGTCTACAATCCATAATGTTAATGAAGCTCCCATTTTTTCAATTGCTGGATCACGAACATTTTTCGCTGATAGTAAGGTTGAAGCTTTAGAATTCCTTATTTTGTCTTCTGATTTCTTGATGGATTGTACAGTTGATTCATTGACTCGTTAATTCAGTGATATGAATGCAAATGACTCGCCAAGGCGTAAACGGTCAAGCATTTCTATTTTTATCTTAAGCGGCAAAACAACTCCTTTCCGTGTAGGAACTTTTGTTTGCTTTTGCTCAACATTATAAATCGCTAACAAACCAGAATTATTGCCTTAAGATTATTGTCATGAATGACAAGTTGCGGCAATAAAACAAAAGATTCGGCACAGATCGCGGGAAGACGGCTTTTATCTCAGGCCATAGCGGCACGTGAACCTGACGGCGGTACGGCGGCGGAAGTTGTCGTCAAGGCACGTGTAACCTGGCGGCGGTAGGCGGCGAAAGTTATCGTCAAAGAACGTTCCACCAAGGGGCAATAAAACAAAGGGGTACCTATACTTGTATGGTTTGAAAGGTAACTGGTAAATAAATACATATTATTCTAAAAATACAATATGTATCCTTAATTTTGCATCTGCGAATACAGGAAGTGGTCACAATTTTTTTAATGCGTGAATACTGAAAATGCGAATAACGGAACCGTAAATAAGGAAGGAGCTTTGACTGTACACAAAATTAGTTCAGAAAAGGGACATTAATGTGGATTTTGGCTTTCCAGATATTAAAACTTAACCTAAAATTATTCTATTTTTTTTTATTTATTTATTTATAATGTGCACGACAGAATAATAAGTGCGTAGCGAAAGTGCAGTGCCCATGAAAACGTGTATATAGAATCAGTGCGCATAGTATGTACGCGCTGACATCGCACATCTCGGAGGAAAAAGGGGTTGTCTGAGGGGGGTTGCGCAGCTAGTGAGGCTCGAACAACGGAATTCTTAGACATACGCCAATAGAGGCGTAAAGGGCAAATTCATGCACCTTTCCTCCGAGATCTAGGAATGCTAGTACGTGTATATCGTTATTATACACTGTTATCATGTAAGATATTATTATGTAAATATTATACTATTGTCTATTCCCTTATATGTTTTTATAATGTTTTACCAATTCATGTTTGTATGTATATATGTGTCTTGCCTTCAAATGTGTTAGGGTACCTAGGTTATAGGTCGAAATACTAGGGTAAGGATCACAAGTAAAGCCTACAGCCTGCAGTGTGTTTCATTTAAGTATAAGTTTTAAAAAGATATAAAGTTGCAGGCTAGATGGCGAAGTTCCGGTATCGGCGCCACTAGATAGTCATACACCCTCAGTCCTCCCATACCCCTTGCTACTCAAAGAGGGAGGAAGGGATAATAGATTAAAATTAATTAAAGGGCTATAAACCCCGGCACTTCGCCATTGAAAATAGCCTTGTCCTCCATATAAGAGGAGGACCAACCCGGGCATATATGGCCTATAACCTAGAAATTATGTACAAAGACAGGAAACTAATAGCACAATAAACTTCCCCAGGGAACAGGGGGATCGCTTGAGCAGCGAGCTTACTATAAAAAGCCAGGGCTCCAATCACCAGGAAGCCAGTCAGCCAGTTCGCCCCCATCACTCAGATAACAGCCTAACAAGTAAAGCAAAGTAAGCTCGCTCCAACCGCCGCTTCCTCCGCACCCCTGTGGTTTAATGTGAAGGCGTTCACCCCCAACATATAATATACATTTTATATTTAGATAAACTAATTTCGTATGTCTGCTATATAGTCAAAAATATTTTAGTCTAAGTTAATTTTTTATAAATTTATAATAGTTAATGTAACATTGCTCACAATTCATGTACATTATTGTTTATAATATAATAACTATGGGCATGAAAACAACCTATCTTTAATTTAATTTCTTAAATTTAAAGAAAAAATCTAATTTTATCTTTAAAGAAATTGCTTTATCATAAAAATCAGATCACAGATCATCAGATTCTGTTCAAACACAATCTTGAAACAATGAAATTTTGAATTATCTTAAACAAAATCAAAAATCTCATGACAATAATATACTTTTGCTCAGATAATGTCATATTAATACATGTTAATATGATAACTGTTACAAGCAGTAACATAATTTAACTGTTATATAAGTTTCACAAATAAATTTTATGTATCTGTCACTTTTACTTAAAATACAGGAGTAATAAATTGTTGTGCAGAATGACCTGTATTATTTACAAACCTGGCAGTCATAAAATAATACCTTTATAAAGAACTCCTCTGGATGTGACAGTATATACCATTAATATGGGCCATGATGGTATCTTGTTGTGTTGTAGTTTACATTCACTGCCAGGGTTCCAGCAATTAATGGCAGAAAAATGAACCTGTAATGATTATTGTTATATTCACATTTTCTTTATTGTGATATTGGAATTACCAAACTGATTTTAAAAATCTCTCCCAAAGGAAGTGATTCTTAAGATACATGAAAACCTAACACAATTATGGAAAATGATTATTGTACACAAACTCAATACAGAGTTATTATTTATTATTACATATACTTAAATATTATTTTTTCATACAATTCATACTAAGTTTAATGTTATATACATTGAAAAAGAAAAGTAATAATTACCCGATCTCTTAGAGTTGCAGCTGCTTTTTCAAATTCTCCTCTGACATACTGACACTCTGCATCCCAAGGGGCATAGTACATAACAAAAGAAACATCCTCAATGTTTATTGTGGACAGAGCATTACTCAGTTGTCCCTTGTACCAATCAGTCACAACTGAATTTGAACTGATAAATCTTACAGCTTGAGGATGTTTGGATATCTTTGTAGCCCTAAAATTAATCAATTGCAAATCTCATGGATCACTAACAAACTAATAAATTTATCAGCAGTACGATGGATTTAATATACAGATTTTAATAAAAAATATACAAGGTGCAGAAGAAACTCACGTATTATGAAGAGCTCCATAAGTTGTTAGAGCTAAAGCTATACAAAATATCATTTCTTTGATCAACATATTAAGTGATATCTCCCTGCTGTTGCTACGTTTTGCAACTTGAGAAGTTTCAGGCGAGTCTTGTGCATCTCTAGAAAGAGTCAGTGATTTTTCTTTTTGTGACGTGACCTGTGAAATATCTTCAGAGTGCGCCGTTGGAAACATTACACGTCATTCAAAAATAATATGATTATTGAAAATCGATGGTCTATTATTTCGCATTGCAGTAAAATTTTATAGCTAAAAACAATCGTTGGCACCAATGAAAAATCTTGAAATGAAGTGATATTCATAATTTATCTTCGTTTACAATCATTTTTACATTCTTTGGGTTTTATTTTGCCCTCTTTGACATCTGTCAAAAATGACAACTTTCCAGAATGCGTTTGGTTTTTAGTTTAGTTAATTATTAAGTATCCTTTGCTTCTATGTTATTTCTGTTGTTGATAATAATGTTCTAAACCTCTAGGCATATTTAAGTACCTACCTATTCATTTTAGTTTGTTATCGTTTGCTACCTGTGAAGACTAATAGCCATGTCAGTGTCCACAGAAATTTTAAAAAAGCAGAAAGAAAGTTTTTAACTTTCATTTTGACTTTTTGGCGGGAACTCGAGAAGTGAAGTTGAGTTTTTGTTTGATTACTATAAAAATTGTGTATTGTGCACTTTGTGATTTAATAGTGATAAATAATAGTGATATTTACTTGTACGTTCGATGATACACCTCTACTAGGGTTAGGATGTTACTTGTACTAGGATGATACACTCTCTCAGGTATATGAATATTAATATACATAATAAAGACCTAAATACAGGGAAATATACAAATTTGGGGCTCTTAAGGTTAAAGGGTTCAATGACAGCTGATGTAGGTACTCAATTATTACAGCAGCATTTGAATATTTTGGTCTCAGTCTAGAAGACATAATTGCTTACACTACAGATTGGGTCAGTGTAATGTCTAAAGGGGGCAACAATTTTGACGGCCTTCATCAATTATTGTGTTACACCCATGAAATTCAACTTGTGGTGATCGATGTAAAACACAGAAAACTATAGCTTTAGAACCAGAACCTCAGGAAGAGATATTAGATACTGATGCTGAAGAAGCCAATGAAGAAGAAGAAGACGAGGATGGATTTTTTATAGAGATACCTAAGATTTGGTAAAATATTTTCAAAAATCGACCTTGAAGAACGATATGAAAAATATACTATAAAAAGCATGGTAAAAGTCTTGGTCTAATATTGGACTGTAAAACGAGATGGAACAGCTTGTCAGGTAGGGTGGGTCGATTTCTGAAATTAAAAACATGTGTTATAAAGACGTCATTGGATTTGAAATAAAACTAAAATACGCAGATAAAGAGAGTGAAAACCTTCATAATATCCACACTAGCTTAGATGTAATAAAGACAACAGTGATGTTGTTACACAATATTATCGACGACACCGCCGTAATGCAAATCTATTGACGATAGCGGACGTTGCGCTACAGTTTATGCTGAATAAATTAGATCTCCAGTCCAACGAACTCAGTGAAGAACTTGCCACTTCTCTTAGACAGAGAATAAAAGAAAGACGAACAAATGCATCTTGTGTTTTGTAGTGTCTGCATAACAATGAAGAGTTTTTTAAAAATGCACCTACGGAAATTTTCACAAAACCGTCGTCAGATGATCCAGGGACATTTATTAAGGAATTGTTAGAAAAGTTGAAATTTACTCATATTCAAGAAAGTCTAAAGCGGCAACAACAGTGGTCACGGAACTATAAAAATACATTTTTTTTCGAATCTCTAGAGCGGGGCAACTGCCCTCCCCTACCCCCCTTTGACGACGCCCTTGGCTGCTACTGGTGACGATGATGACGAGGAGTTAACAATCGCACAACAGTTGGATAGACAGATACACAAAGTTACGACAAGAAATAGAGACTTCTGGAGTAAACACAGATCTCCAATCCATTATACGAGTCGAGATGTGCATTGACGACAGCGCTGGTGACGGACGCAAAGTTTTCCTGACAGCCTATTTATTGTTGATACCACCTACAAGTGTTGAAGCTGAACGAGCCTTTTGTTCCGCCGGCTATTTTAGTTCCTTAGGTGATAAAACACTAAAAGCCTTGTTTGTCATTTAAGTGTGTAATGGCGAGATGTCAATTTTTTGTACACTTATCTATAAAATCCCATATTAAAACATACGAGAAGTGCATGACAATTCATAAATATAAAGTAATGATAAATCTCATCTTGACTCAAGATAAAAATTATTTTTGAAAAATATTAAAAATAAGTACATAGGTAGGGGAACCCGGGGTAGAACGGGGTGCCGGGGCGGAACGGTAAAGAGGCAGGGTGCTCGCTACAGGCGACAGAGACGTGTGAACATCACGCACAACGTTCAGTTCGCTGTGCTGCGCTATACGGAGTGGCCGCTGTCAGTGTGAGAGTGCGCTTGGTTTGGATTTTATCGAATTCGAAGAAAAAGCTTGCAAATTTTAATTTTGCTATGCAACACCAAGGTAATTACACTATACACTATTCTTTGTTCGGATATTAACATTACATGTTTGTTTAAACATACTTTTGACTAACTAAACGTCTAGTGATAACTCAAGTCCAACAAATATAACCGGCCACAACACTCGTGTTTACGTGAACGGTGCGTCGGGGCACAATGGGTGGGGCACAATGGGGTATACCCCGTTCCGCCCCTTAAATATTTGTACTTCTCATATAAATACACATTTTTATTTCATCTGCAGATGGTGCGTTCATATATAAGAAAAATCAGCCGGCAGTCCTGGTCTACAGATGCTATGAACCAAGCTGTTGATGTGGTTGTCAGTGGAGAAATGGGATACATGGCGGCATCTAATCGGTTTGAAGCAGGGCCGTCTTAAGTCTATTCTGCGCCGGTGTGCGGGAGTGTATCCTAAGACAGTCAAACATCCTATTGTGTATCCTATGACAGTCAAATATCCTATTGTGTATCCTATGACAGTCAAATATCCTATTGTGTATCCCATGACAGTCAAATATCCTATTGTGTAATTGTTTACTATAGCGTTATATTTTTTCATTACCTTTTAAAGGTGAGCGCCCGGGGTGCACCGCACCCCTTGCACCCCCTGGTAAAGACGGCCCTGGTTTGAAGTACCATCATCAACACTGGAGAGGTATGTTCAGAAAAGACGAAAAAATCCAGAAGCTATTGTTGATAAAACGTCAGGCAAGTACCACACCGTTTTCACAGCTGAGCAAGAGATGGAACTTGTAAGCTACCTCAAAGATATGCAAAAACAACTCTTCGGAATGACTACGAAAGAATTTCGTCGACTGACATATCAACTAGCAGAAAAGAATAATTGCGGCCATAATTTTAACAAAACTTCAGGAATGGCGGGAGAAGACTGGCTTAAAGGCTTTCTGAAGCGTCACCGTGATTTGAGCCTAAGAAAACCAGAAGCAACATCTGGAGTACGGGCGTAAAAGTAAGGAGTAAGTAGTAAAAAATTCGATACTGCTACTTTATTGAAGCCCATAGGCTTCAATAAAGTAGCAGTATCGAATTTTTTTACGCTACTTAATGAAATTCTGGACAAACACAAAATAGATGCCAATAGAATTTACAATTGTGATGAAACGGGCATTAGCGTGGTTCCGAAGCAGTTTTCAAAAATAATTGCTAATAAAGGGCAACGTCAAGTAGGTGTCTTAACTTCTGCTGAAAGAGGCACCACTGTTACAGTCGAGATATGTTGCTCAGCTGCCGGATCTTATATGCCCCCAATGCTGGTATTTCCGCGAAAGAAGAAACAACGTGAATTTGAAATTGGTCTCCCGCCAGGGGCTTGGGCTGAAGTTAGCAATTCTGGTTGGATGACCGCGGAATTTTTCTTAAAATGGTTTCAACAGTTCATTCTGTTTTCCAAAGCGACGAAGGAACTTCCAATTCTTTTACTTCTTGACGGGCATGCGTCACACACAAAGAACTTGGCCGCAATAGATCTAGCTCGTGACAATGGTGTGATAATATTGTGCTTCCCTCCCCACTGCTCACACAGACTCCAACCATTAGACGTTGCTTTCATGAAACCTTTAAGCTTGTACTATGAGGATGAAATAAGGAAGTGGCTCAGGTCGCATCCAGGAAAAGTGGTCCAGCTTTTCGACGTATCCGCACTTTTTGGCCAAGCTTTCTTAAATGCAGCAAATATGAGAACAGCTATTAAAGGCTTTGAAAAATCTGGTATCTGGCCACCTAACTTTAATATATTTACGGATGATGATTTTCTACCTGCAGCAACAACAGATATTCCCTTGGGGAACCCTGCTGAGAGAACAACACAGAACAATACACCTGAAGTTCACCCGATACCTGTTTCTGATAATTTTACTGTCCAGGGTAATCCTTCCGTGCCTACGGAGGACGAGAATCTTGCACCACCAGTGGGCATTTATCTCAATCCTAAACCCGGATGTTCCTGGATGCCCGATTCTCCTGCCCGTACCATTGCTGACACAAATTTTTCGATCACTTCCCCAAAAGATCTAATCCCGTTGCCAAAAGTGAAAGCTGGAATGAAAAGAGTTACAAGAAAGCGTGGAAAAACGGCAATCCTTACCGCCTCACCTTACAAGACTGAATTAGAAGAATCTATTAAAGAGACACAAAATATCAAGAAAGCGAAAGTAGAAAAAAATAAACAAAGACTGACGTTAAAAGGTAAAGAAAACATACCTGAAGGAATGAAAACTAATCCAAAGAAACAAAAAAGAATCAAAACTAAACCTGAAGAACACTCAGAAGACGTAGAAAATTTTAAACAAAAACCAATTTTAAACAAAAACAAAGAAGAAACAAGAACAAAGAAACAAAAAAGAATCAAAACTAAACCTGAAGAACACTCAGAAGACGTAGAAAATTTTAAACAAAAACCAATTTTAAACAAAAACAAAGAAGAAACAAGAACAAAGAAACAAAAAAGAAACGGAACTGAATCTGAAGAAAGCTCGGAAAATGAAGACGCGATCTGTTTGTATTGCCATGATTTATACTCCAAGTCCAATGAAGGCTGGTGTTCTTGTAGCATTTGTAAAAAATGGGCAAATTTGGCGTGTGCTGGTCTAAATAGTGACGACGATGACAGTGTTCTCATCTGTGAACTATGCCAATAATTAGTACCCCATCGTGCCCCGGGTTCATTTCCCATTGTACCCCGGGAGGTGGGGCAGAATGGGAAATTTCCCTTTATTTTTCAAACAATATTTTTTCAAAGTGATTATTAATTTAGATAAGTTTAGCTTTAATTTCTTTGTAGAGAAAGAAGTAAATAAACCTACAAATTGCCAAATAATGGTGTTGTTTCATTCAAACTCATACAAATTGTAACCAAAGCTTAGCTACCCCGTTCCACCCCGGGTTCCCCAAAAGTATGATAGATCTTGGTTCTCTTTACTTCAATTTATTATTTTTATCATCAGCAACATTATTGGGCGCCATCTTGTTTTATATGGCATTAGGAATTGTTTTGGACAACTATATAACTTGTCACATTTTGCGTTTTAACGGCTGATTTTTGCCTAATTCGTATCAAAAATATCTACAACCCCCATAAAAACGACGTCGAAAGTGATAATTCTTAAAGTTCATCTTTATGCGTAATATCCATAATATCAGTGACATCATTTGTGTTATATTTCTTTGAAGGTTTATCCTTGAGATTTCGCTGAAAGTTACAATTAAAGAAAAAACCATGGAATCTACAAGGACATCAGATTCTGACGCAGTGGAGTATTGGAAAAAACAAGCTAAACATTATGAGCAAAAGTAAGTACCTACCTAAAACTGGTATTTTTATTGCTAGCAATATAAAATGATTACGGGCTACAGATTATCAAAACATTGTTACTATGCAATTATTTAATGCGTTTCATGTCACACTAGGGCTAACGACATACAACAAGAACTCGACGAATATACCGAAAATTCTGCCCAACTTGAAAAGGAATTGGAGGCCTCATTAGTACAAGTTGAAAAACAGAACAGAGATTTGGAACATCAAAATCAACGACTAAAAAACGAAATTGAAATGCTAAGGGTATGTACTTACTATTAAATTTACCATATTATAATACAGTAAACAAGCATGTCAATTGTCAGGGCCATTTGTCGTGTTTTGAACAAAATTAGCAAAATGATGCTGTGAGATTTGAAACGCTGTGTACGAAGCAACATCTACAGACAGATTGACGCTTGATGAATGGACTCTAGTGGTCAATGCTCCTTTTACAATGAAGGACCCCTGTATATGTATATACACTCGCACACATCTGTCAATGGTTTTACGGTTTTAACAACTCAGTGCTCACTCAGCATAATGATTTTTATGGCTTTTTTAAGCATTTCCCTTACTTAGCCTTCTGCAATTGCATATATAGTTGATTAACAGTATAAACAATGAAACAAACAAATTGCCAGAACTGCACCTTATTATTTAAACTTTAATGAATTGCTTTCCGTTTTACCAACTACTGGCGATATTTTCATTTTTCATATACTTAGCCATCATTTTGCCTTCTGGCAATTGATATCCAGCTTTTTTAAGCCATAAATAATATAAAAACAAAATCGCCAGAACTGCACCTTGACATTAAAATTTGAACAATTTTTTTACAACTTTATCGACTTCTGGCAATGTTTAATCCCCGACCCAGACTTCTAGCAATAATTTTACGCAATTTCTACAGTTAAAAACTATAACTACACAAAATTTCAGAACTGCACTCAAAGATTTTATTTTGATTAAATATTAACGCATTTGACTGCCCCCCACGCTTCTGGCTACAGTGCTATGTGCTTGTCAGCTAGTAAGGAGGGTCTTTAAATAAACATTTTCACTGTACCTTATCATTTTTAATTTTCCTAGCTAGCTCTTTCACTATTATAAATATTGCTTATTTGAGCAGATCCTGAGATGATTTTCTCTTACATGCTTTTCTATATTTTTTGTTATCTACTACATTATATGGTTATAAAGGTACCAGTTGATTGATTGCATTTAATCTTGTAGTTATATTTTTTACAATATTTGTTACTATGATGATGTGTAAATTTTGTGCTGTTAGCTTATTGATGTAAAGCAGTGATGTAATAATGTAAAGACTACATACAGTAAAGACTGGATCACTCTTCAATAAGATATTGAGCACAGAGTATGCATTTTGTAGTGTAACCAGAATAAGTGTATGTGCAACTGTGCTTATTGTAAGAATAAGTGTATGTGCAGCCAGATAGAATAGTATGGTATGGGTATAAACTCTGGCACATCTCACTCAGTACTGAAATGTACATTGGGGAATTAGGTAAAGTGGGAAATGCAGTGTACGTTATAGTAGTCTTCAGTGAGGTCAGGGTAATGTGGCTGGTCTAGTGCACCCTGGGGCACTGTGGAATTGCAACATGCACCCTCCCCGTCCTAGTCTGCCTTTGTACTATTAATACATATAGTGCAGAATTGATAAATAAACTACTTAAATTGTTATTATTTAATATTGTGAATAACAAAAATTAATTAATGACATCTATATTTTCAGAAAAAATTAGATAGAAGCCAGCAAGAGACCAATGCCCTAGAAAATGAATTGCAAGCGTTAAAGATAGAGAAGGACAAACGAGCAGTTTATATTAGAGAGTTGGAGCAAAAAAATGATGATTTGGAAAGAGGTCAAAGGTATGAAATTACAATAAACTTTATTCAATTTTACACAATGAATAAACAAGAGTTACTGATAAAATTACTGTTCTATGGAAACTGAATTTCTTTGAAAACTTCTTTCCTATTAGGAGTATTTTAGTGCAAGTGAAATAGTTTACAAATGTAAAATCCCTTTTTGACTTTGATTGTTTCAATTATTCAAATCAAGTCTATCTAATCAATCAAATTTTTTGTTGACACTCAACTACACTACTCTACCTCTTATTCATGTTCTATGTAAAATTTTCTGTATTATGGTGGGTTATGTGTGTATATTTCAAATTTCTTTTTCTTTCTTTTCTAAACAAATGCTTGACAAATAGCTTCCATAATGGATATGACAAAACTTGTAACACCAGCTAACACAAGACATAGGCATGCCAACAGTAATGCTGCTCGCCTATTGTGTAATAGGCGAGCAGCATTACTGCTGGCATAATAATGATAATAATAATAAAGTAATCAAGTGTTACTTTTTTCTGAAAGGGTGTAATTTCAAAAACTATGATTATGTGATAGGATTTGAACCCATAGCATCATCCATAGTAATCTGACCTACTACTGCTTACTTTAAATAGTCCCTAAATAGTTATTAATAATAATATAGTTTATAGTTATTATAATATTTAAATAGTTGCATCAACAATTTCTTGCGTTTTTAAATTGTTACTGAATATCATAATGTTGAAGCAGGAACCATATAATATAATTTTTTGTTCTGTTTTAGAGTTATATCAGAGTCAGTGTCGTATATAGAAGCATTGTTAAATCAAGCTTATGAAAGAAATGCTGTCTTAGAAAGTGAAGTAGATGAAGTGGAGAGTTTGAAGGTAAAACTGCAGAGAGCCACAGATGAAGCCAGAGGTAATGATCAAAATAGTAATGATAGCGCTGCAGCCAGAAGTCTCTCCCGGGGAGGGAAGCGTGGGGGGGGGGGGGGGGGGCAAACGCGTTAATTTTTAATCAAAATAAAATCTTTGAGTGCAGTTCTGAAATTTTGTGTAGTTATAGTTTTTAACTGTAGAAATTGCGTAAAATTATTGCCAGAAGTCTAGGTCGGGGGATTAAGCGTATACTTATATCATATACTTATCTTTCATATACTTAGCCATCATTTTCCCTTCTGGCAAATTTTGCCCGGGAGAGACTTCTGGCTGCAGCGCTATGTGCTTGTCAGCTAGTAAGGAAGGACTTTATATAAAACTTTTCACTGCACCTTATCATTTTTAATTTTCGTAGCCAGCTCTCCATCTTAAAGGTCTTAAAAACAAACCTTTGAAGTAGTCAGTGCCCAACAATAGTAAAAATAAAAGTCTATTATAATTATTTGTAATGCAATATAATTTTATTGTTTTTCATTATTAAGTCTACATCTAGGACATGTATTCTCTATGTATATTTAAAAAAAATTAAGTTCTCATATGTAGCTGTAATCTTTCAAAAATTGCAAATAAATTGCATATTGTTGTTGTTCTAATTCTATATTCAAGTATTTAAAGTTGAAAACAGTACCATTATCATTTATTCCTTTAACAGGCCTGACAATTTATAAATATGATATAGATTTATAATTATGATACAAGAATGTGTTTAAATAAAATTATTAAAGTATTGGCAAATTGAATGTTCACACAAATACAAACTCCTTTGCAGCTTATTCTCAAATCAATTTATCCATAAGCACCTAGGTAGTGCTAACCACAAAAATAACGTTGTAGGACATATATTGTAGTAGAACTATTCATTCAGGTAGAGCAACTAAAATGAACTTTAAAATTACCATAATACTTATGCAAATGTTTATAGGCCAATGCTTTAGTTATTATTTAAATATTTTCAGATCTGAAACAAGAATTAAAAGTGGTAGGGAAAGTCCCACACAAGAAAGAAGAAGACAGTACAAATGAGAATGCCTTGCTCAATGGACATATTTCAAACTCTTCTCGTGCTCAAGTCGAAACAGAAACACAAACAGTTCTAACTACACCACAAAAACGTATGTTACAAATTTTCTTTTATGTTTATTTTACTTATAGTATTAATTGAACTATGTTTATTTTTATGTTTATTATTTTATTTATAGTATTAATTTTTACCTTATCTATAAGGTTAAATTGAGGTCACAAAAATGCTAATGAAACAGTTTTACTGCATGGTGTATAACCCTATTTATTTAATTGCTATTGCATTCGTATTAGATATACTTAAATATCTATAAAATGTATTATTCATAATATTGGGAAATATTTGAAAAATAAACATTTGTACTCTCTGTAACATTATGAAAAAAGTGATTTGATCACTATTTTCATTGTCACTATTTTTATAATGTGAATAGCGTATATGTAATTATTGAAGAGTCCAAAAGACAATTCAGTACAAAAGGTCAAAGGATATCCTTAAAGAAATTTTCTTAGTATTGTTAAATATAGTGTTATTAGTTTCGTTATTAAATCAAAATTTCTTTTTATAGGAGAAATCAACGGCAATGCAATGACACCATCAACCCGAGTAATGGCAATAAACCTAGTGGGGGATCTCCTACGGAAAGTGGGGGTAAGTCACACAAACATACTTATGGTGTTAGCCAAAGCTGTTGTAGTTATTTTTTTAGTATTATTCACTTTAGGATTTATTAACCTATAATCATGATTTAAGTTTAGACTGAATAACTTACTTTAGCATATAAAAATATATTAATTATATTTACTTAGTCTGGCCATAAATACCATTACAATAAAGAAAATAAAGTAACATTTGAATTGAAATCTGTCATTCTCACATAAAAAATATATGTTTTTTGTTATTTTGTCCCCAATCATTATTAAATATTGTACTAATATTAAAATGAAGTGGGGTGATAACGAAAATCTGCTGTAATTGCATTACACAAAGTAAGCATGGAGCCCAATGCAATTTTTTAAAACTCCATCTGTTTGGTATTAGCCGAATGTTTGTGTCGGACTATTCGTCCGGACTATTGGTAGGTACATTGAAATACCTGGTTGTGACAAAAAAGGTTCTGGCTGTCCACGTACGATTCGTACTTGAAGAGACGATTAAGCTGTGAAGGAGAGAATCTCATGAAATTCCATCTGGAAGCACAAGATTGTATCCAGAGAGATGAATATAGCACCCAGAACCATATCAATTAAAGAATAAAGTTAAAGATAACTTAAAGAAAATTAAGGTTGACAAATCAAAACAACTTCTTCGGCGGTATGCAAAGGGAGCTCACTGACAAATCTTATTTATGGACAAGAAAATGTTCACCATTGAGGAACATTTTAACAAGCCGAATGATCGAGTTTATAACTCTAGAGACGCTGCTTAATTGGTTATTGGGTTCAATGTGGCTATTATCTGGCTCCAGTGGTGGTTTGGTGGGGTGTTAGTTATCAAAGAGTGACTGAACCAAATTTTTGTAAAAAAGGTATTAAAACATCAGCTCAAGTGTATCAAGATACGATTCTTGAGAAGGTCCTAAAGCTTCTTAACAACACCCTGTTTCATAACCAAGAATAGGTCCTTTCAGCAAGACTCAGCACCAAGTCATAAGGTCGTCAGGTCATCAACACAGGTGTGGCTAGAAAGCATTATTCCCGATTTGATTAGAGCTGAAGACTGGCCGTCATCTAGTCCCGATATTAATCCGATCGATTATGATTTATGGACTGTTTAGAGAACATGGCATGACAGGTGACATAAAGGTGACAGTTGCCAATTTTCCCATGGCAAGGGTGCATGTTTCAATCGAAAACAGGCCACGTTTGAAATATTGTATAAAAGCAAATGGCGACCATTTCGAATAAACGTTATATTTTTAAAATGCTTACCTATTTATTTCTAAAATAAATCAAATTCTTCTGATAACACAAATGATAATGTAAAAATAAAAATATCAATGTTTTCTTTGTAACAATATTTATGGCTAGACTAGGTATATATATATATATATATATATTTAACTTCTCTCATTCATAAATCTATTTATTGTTCTTTTTCAGTCTATACTTAACAGACACCCTTAGCTTCAACTAATAAATGGATTAATTATATACATTTTATTGTATTTATTTTATGAAATAAAATCCAATGTTTAGACAAAATATTTCTTTTTGTACATATGTACCACTTACATTTCCGTGTTATATTTAGTTATTAATATTTATTATTATTTATGTATTTATATTTATTATTTTGTATAATTTATAATAAAGTTATTGTTCATTGTTTTTTATTTTATTGCAAATTGTACATAAACTTCAAATTCCAAAAGGTGATACTGTCTGTTTGCTTTAAGAATGCATTGACTTATCGCTCAAAACAATAGGAGTCACCTTTTTTGACCAATAAATACTGTTTTTTTAGAATTCCTAGGTCTGTTTCACAATAACATGCCCATCTCGGTCTCATTCGAAACTTCGTGTGCGTCGGACGTGTCTATTATTGCGCCACGTGTTTTATATCTGTTTTGAAATGAACTTAATTTCACATTGAAAATTAATTATTATTTATAATTTTCTTCACACAATAATTAACATTTTAGTGTCCAGACACATTTTAGTAATATGATTACACTTGTATTTCTGTCTAGTTTTAATTCTTCTATGCCAATAAATATTTATCATTTTCAAATATTGGAAATCAACATGAACATTGCATTTACTTACTAGTGATGAGTCACTGCATTCTTAACACGAATAGAGTATAGTTATTTGTAAAGCAGTAGCAATTGCTATTAGATATTAACTGTAGTAGATTAAAATAAGCACAACTCGAAAGATTATAATGGGTGTTTATGACTGAAATTAACTGAATTGACATGAAATTAACTTGAGTATTGTATCATCATGATGCTCCTTTTCTATATATTTTTGTGGAATACGATGAATTTGGCGTTTAATTTGTGACCTTAATTAATTTTGCATGGTCGTTTAGTTACGCTTGTGTGTGTAGTATGCATGTTTATTGCTTACAGCTTGAAAGGTTTCTTTGCCCTCACTGTGGTAAGATCAAATGCTCGTGCGAAACACAATCAACTGCTACTAATCAGAATCACGCACAAATGGCTGAAGGCATTAAGAAGCCAGAGATAGAAACTTTTGATGACTCTGAAAGTGATCAAGTAGAGTACAGAAGCCCAAAGACTTTGACACTTCAGCTGTCAGGGTCTGATTGTAGTGATCTAGAACCACCGTGTAATCTAACACATAGATCCTCTGAACAACATTTTAAGAGGCCTGTGCAAGGTGAAAATGGAAAATTGAGGAGATCATTCGCAGTTCGCTCTCGAGAAGGCCTTGAACATCTTTTAAGTCTGGCTTCTATTAAGAAAAGTCAAGATCAATCAAGATCAAAACAATTTGCCCGACAGTAACATAAATGAAATATTTTTTTAAACTAATGTTTACTTTTCTTTATTAAAGCGGGTCTCCTGCTTATTTTTTGAACGCATTTGTGTTTGTTACACATTTTGATATTTTCTGTAGCGGTTGGAAAACATTACACATTTACTACAAACACCTACACGGGAATAGGGAAAGAAACAATTGCTTCCTCTCGCATAATATCGGGATTTATAAAAAATAAATAAAAATTCCGATGCCGTAAGTGGAGTCTTCTCAATTATATGCGGGTGTCCAAGCCAAAAGTGTCCAGATCTTTGCTTCTAGTTTCTGAGATTATCTTTTCACATTTTTCTAATGTTGGGTGACAAAATAGCATTTCTTGATTTCAATTGTATATTATTCTACAGTCACTTCCATGCCACAAACATCATTATATGACATTTCTAACTCACATATTTTTGACAGAAATGTTTATTGAAAAGGTACCAGCCATCACTAATTTAATATTATTAATCAGGTTAATTTATTATTGACAAAATTATCTTTTGATATATTATAATTCATACTGAATGTTATGGCATCAGTATATATATCAGTATATATGTATAATGTATATACTGCTAAGTCATGGGTAAACTTGTTAAAAATTGGTTAAATTTTCATAATAAATCATTCCCCATATAACAGGCAAGTGGCACTGCCAAGTGTTAATATTCAATTTTCTCGAAATGTACTTTGTTTTCTATGATTTTTTTATATATTTTTCCCTGAAAAATCCTCACTTAACCAGTGTTTTTTCCATGAATAATCCTCATCTAAACTATAGTTTTCTTTACGTCATGTAGTCAGATATCTACTCTAGTTTTCAAATCTGCCCATAACTCTAATACCGCCTATCTGAACCCCTTTTTCTTGGACACCCACATATATTAAATCTACAATTGCTAAACCTGAAAGCATATTTTCCTCGACTCAACGCATTTTGGCGGATCTTGTTCTTGAGACATTGAACAACAATGAAATGAGTATGGCAAATTGATCTGTTTTGTGTAGGTGTTCTTCTGTAATGTTTAGAAGAAAATATGAGCAGGAAATTCAGTCTTTATAGAGAATAGATTTATTTACGTATTATGTATTTGCATGAATGAAAATGATGAGAATGTTTGTTAGTTCTGCAGAAAGAGTTCAATGTTTACTACTATTGTGTACTCTTATGAAATTTGAGCTTTAATGTTTATAATTTTCTATGTTTTTCATGTTTAATTAATTGGATCCAGTTAATTAGTTTTAAGTATTTTGTTTGGGTTGTGACTGCATAATTACAAGTATTTAATAATGTTTCATAAAACACAAATAAGTACTAATCTATGATATTAATATAATCTATCGATATTCAGCATAATTATGCAGCTCTGTTTTAGCAAGCCTGACAAGGCGCGCGCGGGGAGGGGGGGGAGGGGGTACGACCTATCAGAAAATACAATCTTGGCGAGCGTATTACATGTACCTTAAACGAAATGCACATCTGCATATTCGGTGTACGGCATTTTCCAAGTTAAACAATATCGCAGTCACAAGCACAACGAAGTTACAAAAAAGACGAAATAAAACACGTGTGCAGGTCCGAGCCACCTCTGAGCCTTTTGTCTCCATGCACTTGAACAACAACAGCCCGAGTCATAGTCAATTTCTAAGAAATCACGCTCCCTTCAAATGTGCACCCCAATAGTAATCGTGTTTGGTTCTTTTAGACTACAGTATTACGGCTTTTTAAAACTAATGGGCAAAACATGTGGAATACATTTTTTTTACATAGGCTTCGGTCAAACGCCACTGAAATTGTTCGAATATAAGATTTTTTAAATAAAATGTCTTATTTTTTAATTTAAGAAAGAAAGTCCTAAACAAATATTTACAATGTATATAAACATATATATATTTAGCAAGTTTTAAACGCAAAATTTCACGTAAATTGTAGTCGGGCACTTTTTTTTTCATTTGTTTAATTAAATAGTATAGCAAATTGTAATTTAACCTTATTTAATTGGATTTATGTACATCCAAATTTAAATTTATTTTTTTGGATCATGCTCGTATTGTATCATACTCGCATGCCTCTGTGTTGAACTTGTGTGCACCTATTAAAGTATTGCACGCGGTATTTTGAATTTATAAGTTTTTAACATTTGTATTTTTCGTGGAAATGCTGTTGGTGTATCTTGCAAATAAATAAATAAATTTAAATGTTGCCATATATAGTCCTTAATTAAAAAAAAAATTGGACATAAAAGTTTCTGAATATACCACTGTGCCATGTTTCGTTTGCCAAACTCAGTGAACCTTTACTTCAAACAAATAGATTTTAAACAACTTGAACTTTGAAGGTACAATTCACAATCACTATCAAACGTGATACACTCATATATATTCATAGCTGCACATATTGTAAATTAGACACATTTAGACAAACATCGAAATTTAATCTATTCCAATGCTCTGTAGATAGCTAGCTATTCACATATAATGACCTCTTGCCTTTAGAATATTAGCATGAAAACTTAAGTCTGGTAATACAGAACTCTGATTGGGATGAATCACGAGGAGACTAATATGCAGGGTGTGGTTAGAGAGACCATGATATGTGATACAGGTTTTAATTTATATGTATATATGCTCCTCATTTGTACTCATATGCTCCTAGGTGGTGGCCACATTTGCATGCCAATATCATATCACCTACTAATAGTAATCATCCATTCATTTTGTGTACTTTTCTTCATTGTAGGGTTTGGAATCAAAGTTAGCATCGTGTCGTGGTACTGTTAGACCTAAAGAGCATTCACCAAATTCAAGCTCAGACGTCAATAAGGACTACAGGTGTGTGCTCAAGAACTAGAACTTGCCGGATGTCAGCATACGTCCCACTTGGCGGCCACTAACACTGCGCGGCGTGTCACTTATTTTATACTAGGGCTTTGCACCAGAGGCAACTTTGAGACACGGTTTCTTGGCTTATATTTAAACGCGCAGCAAAAAAATACTAAAAGGGCAGCATATCATGATCAAGAAAACCTATTTTTGAAGAACTGAAGTACAGATGTAGTGAGGACACCTTACCCATCGGAAATATTCGTGCCCACGATGATTTCCGAACGTGTCAATAAATTATTGTATTAATGATTGGATTTTATTAGATAACTATTGATTTTATTTAACACCGGATATTTATTTAATAAGTATAACCCTGAGTCGCTGCCTACCTTTGGAGTTATAGGAATGTATTTCGAGAAAGGGTTGGCAAAATGAGGATGGATAGGATGGGAATAGGCTCTGACATATTTCACGCTACCGAAACACGTACATGGGGAAATAGGATAAAGTGGGAAAGGCAGTTTTCAAGGTGGTTTTCTGTGAGACGGAGAGTCGACGGAGTCTCGCTTTCCGGGACTCCTATATCTTTATTGACACCAGAGATCCTAAAATCTCACCCACCTTTATATTAGCTACCATCGATTCGCTGCTCATTTAATTATGTCTCGTTTTGTTTTCAACCGGAAATCGCAATTACTGGTGAATTACGGGATATTTTGGTCCTTGTTGCCAAGCGTTGACGCAGTGATACAACGAATAAAGGTAGGTGCTCGACGTATCAAAATGGCAGCCGCAATGGAAAATAATGCGACTTTACTCACACCAGAAAAATTATATTCATATTTTGTTATAATGCTAGTTCTTATTTTACTCGATTTCTTTTTATTCGTAGATTCTAAATAAGAATCTGCTTTCTATGTTCACCGTTTTTATAGTTCTAGAACCGGTGCAAAGCTCTAGATTGCACACCACTTACATATTTTATGTACCGTATGTACTACTACCGATAAATTATTTTAATGTCACTACAACGTGTTCGGCATAAAACTAACAATATATCAAATGAAGCTTTAAAGTCGCTTCACATTCACGTGTTCTTGCTATAAATCTCGTGTGCTGTGAATATCATCACGTTTTTCGTAAAGTCTGTGATGTTTGTGAAATAGATTAGTATTGGTAATGTATTGGCCTACCCACGGGTGACCACGCACCGGCACATAAAACAAGGCACGCGTTCAGCGGCTTACTTCACACAGTCTGTGATTTGTTCTCTATCTTAAAATGTAAACTGTATTATGGGCGTTTATCTGACACAATATTTATATTGAGGCGAGTTAACTACGTGGTTCGTTATGAATCACTACTGATGCCTACTTTGTGTACAGTTCAATATAGTAATGCCTAATTATTTGAACCTGCCTTTATAGTATTCTCTTGATATAAAAGTTTATTGGTGAGCTGAAAATGTTTTGGAAATATGTACCTTTTATGTAAATATAGATGAAGTACGCGTGAAATTGTTAATATTGTAAAATTTTATGTATTATATTATTACTATATTATTTGAAATGTACTAAACTTTAATATGTTTGCAATCTAATAATGTTGTTTGTATTTGTGAATTATACTAGTTATAAAGCAATACTAAATAGTATATTACGTAGCTAAAATATTTCACTCGTGTTATCAATTATCATTTGTGGGTAGAATGAAATTGTCCTCGAAAACCTGTGTAACTAACTGTGCGTTCATAAATCATAATATACAAACCCGCATTGCTGAGCATGAATATCGCCTTACACAATATTTATCTACTAACTCTGCATTGTAAACTAACCGTCTTACTTATAAACACTATTTAAATTAAACTTGCTTAATATATTTTGTCCTTATCTAAAAAAAACAGGGGACAAGAAATATTAAGAAATGATCAAATTTGAACGGCGTTTATGAGTAAGGCGGCAAATCTAATTTTAAATTGTAACATTTGTGTGTTGACTACCTACTTATGGTATTAACCAATCGACCGTTAGAACAAACTCCTTTGCAGCTCATTATCAACTTATTTAATACGGGGCTGGGTGGCGCTAACCGCAAATACAACGTTATCTAATAGACATAAACTTTCAGTTAGATAAATTATTGTCTTTGATACAAACGCAAAAAAAATGTAATCGTGTGAACGCTCGGTTGGCTAAGTTATTTTTTCAAAAATCTTGATTATAGGCAGTCTAAAACAATAGCTAAGTCATTTTATCTTTAGTTGTGTTAGAGTAAAAACAAGGAATCTCAAGAGAGATATAGAGTGGAAATAGAGGAATATAGTGTCTCTAGAAAGTGGAAAGCGCCATGCGACGAGAAGCTAACATGCTTGCCTGAATCTACAATATATACATAATATCACAAGAGATTTCTTTATATGACAAGAGGTTTCCATCTCTCACAGTTTAGGGTATGGTATGATAAACGTTACATAGCATTAAGCCAGAAACACTAAGCTCGCGTGATCCTCCGCGGCGTAACTTACGTGACTGCCATCCAAAGGCACCAGTTACCACATATTTTATATGAAAGAAACGCTTGTTGTATTTGGCTTACATCACGTGACACTACCCTACATGACGATCCTTAGGATGCAAATGATTTGATTGAACGTGTGAAGTTCAAAGTTGTGGCCGCCTGTGACTAGATGTTTTTACAAACGCGTCAGTCGGCTGTTATCATTCGACGGGAGCGGTTGTGTAATGACAAAAATGTTGTGCCACTTTATTGAATTATTTTTAACAGATTTACATAATCCTTGAATTTGTTTTTTCATGCCAAAATACATAACATAATAGCTAGATAAAGTATATATTCGTCTAAAACGTTAGTGAGAAAATGATAATTTGCTTCCGAGCACACGACCGATCCGATCAAATTCTAAGAACTATTCATTTTTTAATATTTGATCGGATATGATATGCGTGGGACCAGCCAGGTATGGAGAGACAATAAAAACGTCACGTGTGGTGTTATAGGGTCGCGTCAACTTCGTGTTTCCACCTTTATAGTACCTATTGTAATTACATTTATAGTTGTTGTCAGCCGGTGTACCTAAAGGTACAATACTATTTAATGTACTGATAGTTATATTTTTGCATCACTTTTGTCAAGCCTGATGTAGTTAGAATAGCATTAGATTTCGTCAGTTACCCGGCGCGCGATGTAATGGATACATGGATTACTTTCTGCTAAAATAGGTTTTCTACAAAATGTTTACTTTATCCACTTAACGTATGTAAGCATTATTTTGTTCTTGTATATGAGACCAAACAATACATATTAATTTGTGCGCCAGATAACAATAAATTAAGTTCAAACAAGGAATTTCTTTTATTAATCTCTTTTATTATTATTAAATACAATTTTACATGATTGGTTTTCCAACTAGTATTTTGGAAAGTAGATTTGTCCATTGAACATGATTTGGTATTTGCACTGGTGGTTTGAAGTCCTTTACCAAATCCACAATTGACTTTTTGAGCAATCTCACTCTGAGTACTAATGGCGAAGCCCGTTTATTATTCACCTCTTCTAATAGAATGTTTCCTGAAAATTATTACAATTGTCAAGTTATAATACAATTAAGCCACTGCATCTCAGAATATTGTAATCGTCAGCAAAAGATCGACTTATACCCACGGGCATCGCATCTTAAGGGTGTAGATCGTGAAAATCACCGAAAAGAGTGTTACGATTTTTCATATTTAACCTATTTACATATGATTGATATCAATGATAATTTGTATATATTACAATCAAAGACCAATAAGTATGTTCATGCTTATATTAAACTCTTAAACCTAATAGTTGTTATATAATAAACGTCAACAAACGCACAAAATTGAGTAAAAATGCAAAAACATGACTTCGTATTTTTCAGATTTAACCCCATAAATCAACACAAATTGATAAAAAGAAACACTTTTTGAACACTGAAGAAACCAATAAGTATAGCTGTATACTTCTTTTTATACCTTTACAAACAAAGACTTCCTCTTTTAAAGCCCTAAAATCTAGATATATTTTAAGGTAAATTTTTCATACACAAATGTATGGGATAAAACGTTCGTTTCATTCGTGCAATCTCGGTGGTCTGCAGCGGCAGTTCCTTTCTGTAAGTGAACGCGACACCACGCTTGTCGGCTGCAGACAGCAGAATTACGTATTGTGAATTTGTGTTTTTTGTAAAAAACTGTAAGTATAACATTTTTATAATTAATTTATTTTCAGTTAGTAGAAAGTATCGATATAATGAATGTCTGAAAGAAACCATGATGGAACTAGATATAAATCGTAAAAAATACAATATCTACACTAATAGGTATTATAAAGAGGAAAGATTTGGATTTTTGTATGTAACGAATAAACTCAAAAAGTACTGGACTGATTTTAATAATTCTTTTATCATTCGAAAGCTACATTATCACTGAGTAACATAGGCTATTTTTTTCGCAGGACTGATTGAATTTGAGTGGCATGCCAGGGAAAAGAAAGTTTTGTACGCATTATAAAAATATGAAAGCCAAAAGATCTCGGAATAAAATGTAAGTTCCTCCCTACTTATTTATTATCGCATTTGAACAGGGTACATTACAAAGCTAATACAATATGTCATATGATTTAGATCGCCCGATTCAGACATATACCTACAATAACATGTAAATATTGGTTTGTATTATCTATATCTATACTGATAAATAAAATTGAAGTATCTGTATGTAATATCAAAATAATAGGATTTTTAAAAAAAAAAAGGCGATACGGAGTTCGCCGGGTCGGCTAGTATTGTCTAAATATCAAATTGTGGAAGTAGGTAGGCGACAGCGCAACTTTGTCGACATACCTATACCGCCAAACAGACGCGAGGCGCCTAGCGTCTGGCTTAGGGTTGTACAAAATAAATAAAAAGTGGATAATATTGATGAATAATATTTCCAGTATTGAAAATAAAGAAAACCTTGGGGCCGAGACTCTGAGCAACAATGCTACGCGCTGTATAGAGGTAAGTTGTTATACGTAATTCTTGTAGACTTGTTACATAAATAAACAAACTACTTAGTTAGTGATGGGCGAAGACAAAATCTCAATACCTACCTATAGATTTTTCTTGCAATATTTATTATTTTCATCGAGAGACAAACACCTTAGTACCGAAATACTTCTCAATTACTTTCTCAAAAGAAAATTTACGTTCAAATAGGTGACGTCATAAAAAAACAATACCTAATGCGTAAAGAAATTATAATTTCTATTCATCAGGAACCTAATATTGTATTAATTCTTTTGCATTTTTTTAAATTTTTAATTATTTTTTATAAAAAAAATCAAGCCATTATCTTTCTTTACAGGAACTAGTTATTGAAAACGACCAAGAGGGAAAGGTGGATGAAATGGAAGTTGGGCGTAGAGTTGTAGACGTTTCTTTTTTTTTTAAAGCTCTTCAGGCCATAGGGGACCACGGTCCAATGGATTGTAAGTTAAGTTACCTCAGTATAATAGGTGAAGTAAAAGTTGGTCTGGACTCAAAACTCATCATGAAATGTAGTATGTGTAGTATGAAATTTACTGTGTGTTTGATTGAAAAGAAAGAAGATAGAATGGAAGTGAATCATCAAATTGTATCTGGTATCATATCATCTGGTGGGAGCTACTATCAGTTAAAAACATTAACTGCCGCAGTAGCCCTACCAATCATGTCACCTTCATTATACAATGAAATTAATAATACGGTTTGCGATTGGTGGGAAAAGACAGCAGCACATTCCATGGCAGAAGCTGTCAAGGAAGAAGCGGAGTACGCAGTGTCTATAGGTAGTGTTGATAAAAATGGTACACCATTAATATCTGTTGCTGTTGACGGTTGTTGGAGCAAGAGATCTTATGGTAAGAATTTTTCCGCCTTGTCCGGCGCAGCTGCGATAATTGGCATTAAAACTAATAAAGTATTGTTTTTTGGAGTTAAAAATAAATACTGCGTAGTTTGTGCACGAGCCGCAAAGAACGACAGTCAGCCCTCGGAACACCGTTGTTTCAAGAATTATTCGGGATCATCTACCGGTATGGAATCGACCATAATAGTTGAGGGGTTTAAACGTTCCATTGTTGATCACGGTGTAATTTATAATAAATTTGTAGCAGACGGCGATTCCAGTACTTATAAAAAAATATTAGATTCGCGACCGTACGGTAATTTAACAGTAGAGAAAATTGAATGCAAAAATCATCTTTTACGAAACTACTGCAATAGCTTGGAGAAACTGTCGAAAGACACTAAGTATCCTTGCGAATTGCGGAAATTCCTAAAAGAAAGGTATTTGCGTTTAAGAACGGGTGTAAAATGCGCTATTAAATATTGGGGCGATCAAAATCAGTCACTCGAAGAAAAAATAAAAAATCTTAGTGAAGATATCCTAAATGGTCCACAACACGTATTTGGTAATCACCAATATTGCAAGGAGTATTTCTGTAGACCTGATACTCGTCGAATAGAACCTGTTGGGTTGCTTCCAGCAATTGTTGGATGCGGATTAATGGACGCGGTACACATTTTAAGTAAAAGACTGTCATATCATTCTAGAAGTTTAATTCATAATTGTACAAGTAATATAGTTGAAAGTTTTAACGCAGTGATTGCCAAATTAGTAGGGGGTAAGCGTGTAAATTATTCTTCCCGTGGTTCTTATGCGGGCCGATGCGCAGCTGCTGTTGTGTCTTTTAATACAGGATCGATTCATAGTAAAACTCATGAAGTAATATTTAAATCTAGTCCTAATCCTTTGATCGCGAAAGTGGAAAATTGTAATCGTAGAATCCGTTTAATTGCTAAACCTAAATTAAGATTGAAAAAGAGCCACAGCGCTGTATCGAAAGACGCTCACTATGGACCAAACTGCGAAAAACCTGATCTGAGTCCAGAATTATATGAGAAAGCCAAGTCATCTTTTTTAGCCGATTTAAAGTTGTCTTGTGCTGAAAGAGAGGAGCTTGAAAGGTCGACCCATTTGCAAAGAAGTAGTTCTGAGTGGATGAGTACAAGGAGAAAATTACTAACCTCATCATCGTTCGGGGAAGTTTGTAAAAAACGAGAGAGCACAAGTTGTGCAGTTCTTGTTCGTAAAATCGTTTATGGTAGTAATATCTCCAGTTTGCCTGCTGTACGGTACGGTATCGAAAACGAAGAAACCGCAATTAAACAGTTAGAAATTCAAGAGAATATTAGTATACAAGGTTGCGGTTTGTTCGTCGACGATCAATATGAATTTCTTGGTACTACACCAGATGGCATTTATGCAAACGGTTTAATTGAAATTAAGTGCCCACATTCTTTAGCTGGCATGACTCTTGATGAAGCAATGGCCAAACATACCTTTTGGGTTAAGGACAAGGCTTCCAAGGGTTATGTCATAAATAAAAATCATAACTGGTATTTCCAAATTCAGGGACAGGTACATATTACTAAAAGAAACGTTTGCATGCTTGGCATCTGGTTTGGTGCTACTGTACCTATGAAAGTTTATATTATAGAAAAGGACGACAAATTTTGGGAGGAGAAAATGGAGATGAAATTAGTTAGGTTTTATTACGATTGCCTACTTCCAGAATTAGTTGATCCTCGGCAGTCACGAAGCATGCCCATTCGTGACGCGCCCAGTATCATAGAGGCTATGAAAGAGAGGAAAGAAAGAGCTTTACGTGTTATGAAAGAGAAGAACGCCTAATGATTTTGAAAGATACAGGTAACTTAACTACCCAGCCAGTCGATTCACGTAAACACGCCAGTCCAAAAGTCATTTTAACTTAGGAACTTAGAAATCGCCTTTTGGTTTTCTGTTTTAAACGCACTTACTTATCTAGTCTTGGATTGTCATAAATCTTCCAATAGCTCAATTACTATACAATTTCTGAGTTACCTGGTGTAAAGAATCATAAAAATTGGTTCAAAAATACAGCGAATTGAGAATTCTCCTTTTTTTAAGTCGGTTAAAAGGGCTAAATTTGCAAAAAACGAAGTGACGTCACTGCGCTACGGTTTTTATTACTTACGTGAATCGGGCAGCTGGTAACGTTTTCATTCTGATAGGTTTTGTGATAGCCATTGATTTTATCATCAAATTAGCAGAAATCAGAACTTGATCCGTAATCGAATGAAAAACCATTAGAATTTTGAACTCATATTTCGTTATTGTTTAATTATATACTTTTAATTAGTATATTAATAATTTACAAACTTCTGTTAAAATTAGTAAATAAATGAATTATTTACTAATTTTTGTACAACCCTAGCACGCTTTTGAGATAGCGAGTAATGGCGACTCATATTTGTTATTGTGTAGTAAATAAATCATTTTTATACTTGTGTTTCATTTATTGACATTTTTTTTAAAACCCTAGGATTTTTTTTAGATATCGACGAGGTGATCGTAAACAAAAAGTAAGTATTTGAGTTTACGCAATAGGCACATTTCCTTGCGTAGAGATAAACACATTTCCTACTGAATTTGCAATTATTTTATTGAATGAATATTTTACGAATTAGAATAAATTTTGGTAGTGAAATTACAAATAAATAAATAGTTGGAATTTTAGGTAAGTAGAATACAAAAATGTCAGATGTCAAATGATAGAAAAACATAAAAATTGTGTCTCAACTACTCTTATTAATCTATTAAAAAGAATCAACAGCTAGTTTCCAAAAATTCAACGTTATCGTTATGCTGTAAATATTCAAGTTCAATAACAATTTCTCAACGTGGAACGTTTGTTGCAAAACATTTTGAAAATCGCGCTCTCTAGGTCATTCATCCGCCCCGTCGGATGTTACATTAAACTTTGGCGCTGCGGTCGCTCGAAATCGAGATCTCAGGCCAACAATCTACACCCTTAATAAAGACTAAAATCGTATGGTTTTGGTACATATGTTCATACGTGCTTCGTATTTGGTATCTATTGCTCACTATCTATACGTATATTTTAATTATTGCTCTTGAGATGCAATAACAGTGTTATGTATTACTCCAGTAATCAGATATAATTCGGTATAGTTTTTACAACTCATGATCGCGCATCTCCCTTGCTAGTAGTGGTGAGTGCCTGCACGCGGAAAAAGAGACCACCATCCTTAACAATATACTTTTAAATACATTGACGCTAAGTTTACTTCTCGAGTGCGTACATTATTTACAATCAAGTTTAATGCTCTGTTATTATGAGTTACAATACCTTTAATTTATCATTTGGATAGTCCATTTGCAAACACTATTTGGCCTTTTTACTGGATTATGTTTACATAGGAATTTCAATCATCTATAAAAAGACTACAAAATGATCTATTTGTAATTCCTGAACTTATACTACTACCTTTCCAACTTTATTGTTTAGCACTCATAGATGATTAAATACAGTTTTTTTCATTTTATGTAGAATTTGGTTTTGATAAGTTAGCAACTTCTGTAAGTGAACTACATACTCATTTCATTGTCACAAACTGCTCATTTTGTGAGACTTAAATATTATTTTAAGAAATGTATTATTGATATATGATATTACACACCTGCAACTTTAGACGAGTTCGCTAGCCACAGGATGACAACATATAATGGTAGAGTTTGTACTAAGTACATTAATTTTGCCAGAACATATTGCACCATTAATGACAACAGACGGAACTGTAATAAAATAATCACTTATATTTCAATTATTTGTAGGTGTTTTTGACTAAATCTGACAAAAGCGACCTTATTGTCGATTCCGTTTTCTTTTCTTATGGAAAGAAGGCGGCAGATGAGCAGACAATTCACCTGGTGGTTTGTGGATACTGTCGGATCAATGATATTGGATCGCGGACATGGGTGCCAACATCAGTCCAGAATAACAAACACTAGCAGGCCCTGGCTTCGGATGCGCTGCCTATCGTTGGAAATTTAGGAATGAATTCGGAAGAAAGATTTAGGAAAATGGGGAGGGATAGGAAAGGATGAATGGCTCTTTCACATCTCACTCATTACCGAAACACGTAAATTGGGTGAATAGGATAAAATGGGAATTGCAGTATATTTAGCGGTAGTGTTCTGTGAACTGGGCGTACGTGGCCAATCGAGTGCGCTCAACACCTAAGCGATTGCGGTGTGCACACACACCCTCATAGTTTCGCAGATATTGACACTAGTATACGATTACCACAAAAACAAGTGTCTCAGATGTGCAGGTACACATTTTAGTAGCGCGGTAAACATCATTCCACCAATAATGTTGAATATTTCGCGCGCTGACTTTTGATTTCGCGGTAAATCGCGGCTAGTCTTGTCCATCGCCGGGCGCAATCTTGTCCATCAGTCTACTCTCAGATTGCAAGCCTAACGTATGTGGCTCCTACGATAATTACACTTAGTGGCAAATAAAGCGGTTACTGTTATTTATTATGACTTCTCTAAGACCTTTGAATAGTCAAGCGAGAGAAATTATTTTAAATGTTCACCGATTTATGGAAAAAGAAGTCAGAATCAAGTTTTTAATAAAGACTATTTTCAGCAAATTTTTAAATGAACATCGCAAGCGACTGGCATTTCTACAAAAACAGTTTCTAGGATTTTAAAAGAGTGCGAATCATCTCAAGGTGCATCACAAGTACCTACAGGTCCTACGTTCAGTACGCCCAAAAAATATTCACCGGCTCCAACTAGATGATTTTGATTATCAATTGATTCTACGAAAAATACATGACTTTCATTTAGTTGAGAAATTACTGTAAAATCGCCCCTGAGTTACAGGAAGAGGTAAATTTTAGTGGCGGGAGAGAAACTCTTAGAAAATTTCTGTGCCAACTTGGTTTCAAATTTATAAGAGTAGAAACGAATAGAAAAATATTAGCTGAAACAGATGATGTGAGATGTATGAATGAAATATCTTAGAGAAGTGAGATACAGAGAAGAAGGCAGAGAGATTATACAATGCAGATGAATCGTATGTGCATACAAAGGAACGTGCCTAGTTGCACAGAAGTGCCAAGGGATTCAAAACTCTTTAAACAAGGGGTCAAAGACTGATAATAAATCCATCCATGTGGTCGTCTAGTGCTTCTTCTAATGTCATGAATTCGTTTTCATATTTTATGGCGTGAACTCTTTGCACCAATCTTCTGGTTATTTACGATTATTACGGTCATTTACGTTGAATTTGCTGATATGACCCTAGACTTGAAACCAAATATTTTCGATCAGGTTAAAGGATGGTAAGGCGGAAGTCTCAAAAGCTTCTGGCCATGTGATTCCACGATATTGTCTAATGAATACTGGATGTATTCGTGTTTGCACCGTTTAATTATTTCATACAATTCTGATTTTAATGATCCTGGATTATAGGTAATCTATATTTTTATTAGTGAGCCATTGTTGCATCTGCCTTTTAGTAGAATTGGAGTTTGGGGCTTTTTCTATTATTGTGGTAGCTTGCATTATCTAGGACAAAACAGAATTTGGTTGCAAATGAGGAATGACATGTTTATCCATTTTTCGAAATTTCCTTATGGTAGTCTCCGGTTGTTTGGGAAGATTTATAAATTAATAACACGTTTGGTATAAATCCATGGCTCCACCGGCATGGACAATTATACTACGTAACAAAAATTCTTTATGTTTATTTCTTTGTGTTTATTGTATGAAAGTAATGTGCTGAACGCGAATATGCCATTCATTTTTTCCAGATGTCGATTCTTTCAGATATTTTAACTGTGTTTTAATAATTTAAAATTTACCGCTTTTTTTGGCAATCGTAGTTGTTCATCAGTAGATGGCTCTAACGTGGTATTCTAACTTTATTAATATAAAGCTGCAAGACTTGAGTATACCGACCTCTGTAACAAACTATATATGTATATATATATATAATATCGATATTTTTCACAAAATATCTTCCTATTGTTTGCAAGTGTAGAGGCAGTTCTGTGGTTATAAGTAAAGCTGATTGTTGCCTTTTAACGTAAAATGTCATCATCCAGAAATTGTAAATTGCCAGCAGACACGTTTTGTTATGTTTGCGGACATTACATTGGATCTAAACAAGTGAAACATAAAATTGTGTTTGGCACAAAGTTCTGTGAGGCGTACCGTGCTTATTTCGGTGTGCATGTTCAAGACCAACATGTTACATGGGCTCCCCATGTGACGTGTGGCAGCTGCCGGTCTACTTTAGAGGGTTGGCTACGTGGAACAAGAAAATGTATGCCAATTGCAATTCCTCGAATATGGCGAGAGTCTACAAATCATCACGACAACTGTTACTTTTGTATGGTGGATATTACACATTATAAAAGTACTAAGAACAGAAAAAATATTCCATATCCTAGCATACCGTCATCTATTGCTCCAGTACCACATAGTGAAGAGCTGCCAATTCCATCACCGCCAAAACAGAGTAGTGAAGAGGAAATAAAGACTTCGAGTGAAGACAGTGAAAATAGCTTTAGTCATGCGAGTTTGGATCCACAGCTCTTTACTCAACAAAAATTGGATGACCTTGTAAGGGAGTTGCAACTAACCAAATCAAAGGCTGAACTCCTTGCATCCCGTCTTAAGGAATACAACTTGCTCGATAAATCATACAAAATAACAAAATATAGGGTAAGGCATGAGGATTTAGTGTGCTTCTACCAAATGGACGAAAATCTTTGTTTTGACGAAAAGCAAGCCAAATTTGATGATGTTCACGAAGAAATAAAAAAACTACGGAAAGAATTGAAAGAAGAAGAAAAATGTTTAAAGAAAAAAAGAGACAGTGCCAAGCGTGCAAAAAAATTTCGAGCCAAAGAAAAACTTGAGAAAGCTGAACATCAGAAAAACAATCCTGCTGCAGTAAAACCTCGATCTGGCCCTGGGCAGCCCCCTTTGGTTGACTCGCAACCTGCTCTCCTGGAGACCATAATTAACATTGCCATTCATGGCAGCGCTGCTGATGAACGCCGCCGAACAGAGATGATTAGGAGTTGTCTCACTCTGTCCGACCTGCATGAGAGGTTGTTTTGATGGGATTCCAAATTTCTCGAAGCGGCACATATCTTCATTTACTCCCACGCGTTTCTGACACTCAAGAGGGAAGGAGGCACGTACGCACCGTACCCGTAAAGTTAGCAAGACCACAGACCGAGATGCACAAAAAGCACGAGGATGGGGAATTCTGCACTGCTACAATCAGGTCCTTGGAATCTCTCGCGTCGCTTCTGGGACCGCAGCAAGTATTTGTTCTCTCTCAAGACGATAAGGCCCGTGCATCAATAGGTTTACCGGCAGTGAAAAGTCAGAGCCCTCTTTTAATGCATATAGAATACAGAGTACTTTTACCTGACCATGACTGGGTCGTGGCAGAGCGGCACAAACTTATTCCTTCTGTATACGCCGGCGTCAACGTGGATCCTGACGGTTTCGGTAAGGAAGAAGCTGTTGGTTACAGCGGGCCGACACACATATCCATAAGGATTGGGAAACACGCATCCTCCACAGCGGACACCCATGCTTATGATTTCGAATCACTTTTATCAGTGTCTGCATTCAAACCCTTAATGATGACAGAATCGAACACCGTGAAGCCAGTGATCAGCATCTTTGTAGATGGTGGGCCAGACGAAAACCCGCGTTATCGGAAAGTCAAGAACTTTGCCATTCAACACTTCAAAAAATACAACCTGGACGCCCTGTTCGCAGCGACTAATGCTCCTGGGCGGAGCGCATACAACCGAGTTGAGCGACGCATGGCCCCCCCCCTCAATAAACGACTGTCAGGCGTCATCCTGCCGCGTGAACATTTTGGTTCTCATCTCGACAACAAAGGAATTACTATTGGTGATGATTTGGAAAAACGCAATTTTCAGCACGCTGGGGAGACACTTGCTAAAGTCTGGAGGGAAATGAAAATTGACAACTACGATGTTTCGACGGAATATAGAAAGCCCCAAGATAGCTTGCAGGATCCAGCAGAACCTAATCTGGCGTGGTATAGCGCTCACGTCCGTGAATCGCAATATTTCTTGCAAGTGATTAAATGCGCGGACGAATCCTGCTGTTCCCGCTCGAGCAGTGCATTGAAATCTGTCTTTCCGGAAACTTTCCTGCCGCCACCCTGCCCAATCCTTCAAACCCCAAGCAAGCTCGTGGTACCTAGTCAGCTAGACAAAGGATCATGCAAGTTTGCACCACTTCTTGTGAGGTTGTCCGTTGATCTGTCGCCTCCTCTAGAAGGGTTTAAGCAGATGCCTTACGATTTCTTTTGCTCATCAGTACAATCCGACCTCATGTGCAACCTGTGGGATCTATTTCACATCCCACAAGAGTGTGCAAATGCACAGTCGTTACGTGCATGGCAAGACTGCCCAAGACCGTCGTGAAAGTAGAGTACGGCCACAGCGACTTGCTGCCAGAAGGGCAAATGAGCTTCTCTGCATTGTGCGCCGCTGTGAAACATCGTCTCAGGATACCGATTGGCTCGACGAAGACGAAGTTGATGCAAGTGGTTTAACAATTCCGGAACCCTCTTCGTCTGCTCTCCGGATGCCAGTAATGAAAGAGTCTGAGTGGCTGGCAAACCCGTGGACAGAGGAGCAGTAACTCCAATTGAATTGTTTTTTTTTTACATACCTACTTATTTGAATTATGGCTGATTTTATTTAAATTTTTTTGTTAAGAATACGATTTTATTTTAACTAAAATGATTTATTCCAGTTAGGTTTCCGTTTCTAATTGCATTGCCAAAGGTTAAATAAATATGTTATTTTATTTTAAGAGTTTATTAGTAAAAAAAAGCTAAAATAGGAGAATGCATGAGAAGAACAATGGTGGATGAAGCCAAAAATGTATGTAAGGACAGGGCCAAGTCAGGAAAACGGCGTAATTAAATGTAAGATTAGTAGTAAAAGTTTATTAGGACAAATTTGAGCCCATTTTAACATATTTTAAACTTAAGCAAATGTTTATTACATTATGTGTGATTGTTTATTAAATAACAATATGAATAAAGAAAATAAACAACATACGCATGTATTGCGAGTTAGAAATTTCTTGTTTTATTTATTATTACCCCAAACGTGATTAAAACAATAACAAAGGTATTTTAGCGACTTTCCGGTACTTTCGCAACATAATTGTGACTTTTAGGTAAAAATGGTCACTTGGTTGTTACGTAACGTTTAGGGAGGGGGGGTACAGAAAAACGTTACGGCGCGTTACATGGGGGAGAGGGAGGGTCATAAATCTTCAAAAATTGCGTTACGTAATACTTGAACGCCCCCTAATATAAAATCTATTTTTAGTGTAATGTACGTGTTTTTTTTATCTTTGAAAGTTTAATCCGTATCTTTAAATTTTTTTATTTAATATAGACCATTAAGTTGTTCGATAGTACGAATCATGTGAACGGGACAGAGCGGGATGCACGGCAAGTAATATTCTGCAAACGCTTGCAAATGAAGTTGAATGTAAATCCTTTACTATGTTCGACTATTGTCGGAATTCAGTCTGCACTTTTCTGCGTAAACGAAAACTGTGGTGAGGACTTACTTTTGTGGTAATGGTGTAAAATCTTTAAAAAAAGTAATTGTTTATCTTCAATGTTTCTATTTAAACAGAATTGTGAAATGACACATTTTATTTTAAGTTAAAGTCCTTATCAACAATAAGGTCCCTTTGCACAGATACCTTTGAAACTGATCTGTTTGCTACTTACTACAGTAAATACAATATAATACATAGCAGTTGTAGGCAACAGTAGGAGCAGTATCGTAAAAGCAACTGTTCCTACAAACAGTTCTTGATTTGTATATTCACATGAGTCAATACCACCTCTCAATGGGTTGTATTTTCTTCCAACAAACAATCTCAATAAAGCAATCAAACCTGATATTTGAATATTGAATAATCTGAAAACAAGAACGATAAAATACTGCAGTGCGAAATCAATTATCATCAGATGGCGATACTATCGTTGAAACTTACTGAGGAGAATGTGTTAATTTCAACAAGTCATTATGACAAAATGAGTAAATATCAATGCAAAGAATTTTCTTTGAGTGTCCGTCTGCCCAGCTTGTAGTGGTAGTGTCCATCTGCCTTGCTTGTAGTGGTTGAGTGCCCATACACGTAAAAAGAGATCTTATATCCTTTGCAATACAGTAATACCCGGAACTTACGCGATAGGCGGGACTGAGCGATAACTGCGTAAGTCGAATTCGCGTAAGTCGGGGTATAATTTCGCATACATATAAATATGTACAAATTATTTTTAATTGGGACCGGAAGCTAAAGAAAATAATAATTTAGACAAAAATGTTTAATAAAATCTTAGATTATACAAATATAAAATAGCCAACCGAAGTTATTTTGATGTAGAAGGCTTCAGAAAATCTAACAAAGTAGTTTGATGACTCAAAGATTTTTTTTTCTCCCGCAAAACTTCCTCGTAGCATGCTAATATTTTTTTTATTCCTTGTTTTGTAGAAGAAATGGCCTCTTCGTTGGAGTCTATATTTCCTAAAATTTGTAACCCCTTTTCAATTGAACTGAGGCCTTCAGTGAAATTTCCAACCGTCATTCGATCTTCTGATTGAACTGGATCTAAACAATCGCGTAACTCCGGGTTCGCGTAAGTCGAGGTATTACTGTATATCTTCAAATACATTGACGCGAAAATAACATTTCCGTGTATGTGGACATTTATTCAAAAACAAACATTAGGTACTTATTCATTCATCACTAGAGACGGGATTATATGCAACATAAAAAGCTTGAAATATGTATGAAAAGTGTCAAAATATGCAACATTAAATAATAAGAAAATAGTACTTTTAGTTTTTTTTATTTAGAATTCAGCATTAGAATTACTAAGTTGTTGAATAACATATCTGATATCGTCAATAATTAACAATTATTTAACCTTTTGTTACTCTTGTAAACAAACAATCAGGTAGTGTTCCAAATGTTCGTATTTCAATTTGAGTGTTATGTTAGCACTTATTGTTTCTGGCAAAAATGTACCCGTCCCATTAATAAAAGTATCAATTTGACACAAAGGTTCAAAGCTTGGGTTATTGTTCAAAATGTTTTCAAACTTTTCTTTAAGTTTACGCGGGAATACCTCTGGGAATGCGGAGTTCATTTGGCGAATTTTATTCATTAACTAAATAGATTCCACGCCACGCCAGTCCACGCCAAATCTTGAGTTTCAAGCTTTATAATACTCGCAGGTATGTGGGAAAAATGAGTGCTAATCACAGCTATGTTTTTTCTTATACTAGAATCGTTAAGTGCTTCCTTGGACTGACAATTCTTAACTACTAAACTTAACTATCTTACCGAAAAATATTGTAAATATAGTGAAAATATGCATCACTAGATTTTAGGTAAAATATGCAATAACCGGTGAGAATGGGCTAAATATGCAAATGCATACAATCCGGTCTCTATTCATTACTATCCACTGCTTGACATAGGTCTCATGCACATTGTATCGTACATGAGGGATGCATGACCTTAAAATGACATGCTGGCCAGGGTGGAGAGTCCCCTCTTTTAGACGTGGTGTGGGTTCCTGAGGGGTTGTGGTAGCGGCTTTGTTAACCCTTAGTCGCCTTTTACTACACCCATAGAAAGAGATACAGTGGTGCTATTTTAAAGACAACCACATGGCCAATTACTTATGATATGTAAATTTGACACTAGCAATATGTATCTTCATAAAGCGTGTGCCACATGCAGGAGGACTGACCACTTTCCTAGACCCCTAATATTAAGGTTCAATAATATGATGGGTCTAGTAAAGTCCTCAATTTCATACAAATCTCTTTCCCATCCTGTCTTGGTATGACCTCATGTTAATGACTGAAATTCTTCCTGCGTGTGGTGTGCGCTTTAACTGATCATTACCTTGCTGCATATACATAAATACAATATGAGTGGAATGTAGCTATACATATCATATCAGAGATTATGGCAGCTTGAACTGAGAATCCCAGGTAACCAATGTAATGATAGATATGCAATATTGTATCCAATTTCTCGCCTGATACCTCTGAAACATTATTCAGTATGTAATTTTAAAGTCTGGCACCACTCCAGCATGGTGAAATTCATATTCAATGAATTCTTGAAAACTGATTTGGCACATAACATCAAAAAAGTAAATTGAAAGACTGAAAGGAGTTACTTTACCTAGAAATAACCACCAAAGTTGAATGTGGTATGAAAAATATTTTCCCAACATTTTATTAAATGCCATGTTCAATTTCAGTCCAGCTGGAGCACCCATGATCCACTTCAGCAAGGAATACAGAGAATTCACTAATTTCTGAAATGAAAATTAATTTAATCAATTCAATATTAGCTTATAATATCCAGTGGGACAGGGTTTCTAGTAAGTTCCCGTAGGAAATTACTAGGAGCCTTTGGCCCATAAGGGTTGTGATAGCCTAGAAGTATTTATTCTCAACTGTCATTCATGAAGTTGTGAGTTCAAATCCTAGTCCAATCAATCCTTTGAGTTTCTACTTCAGTAATATTTTTTATAACTTTCACTAGCTTAGCAATATAAGAAAACACTGGGGAAACCTGTATGCTTGTGAAGAAAAAACAAACCGGAAGGGTGTGTTGCAATCTGCTCTGGGCCCATGAGGTGGATTTTTGCCCCAAACCTAGACTAATAATAATTTTGTTCAAATAAAATAATATCTTAAGTATTGTAACACATAGTAAGTAATTTGTTTTATTGATGTGGATCATGGATGCAGCTTTATGAAGTGAAGTACTACTTTATAAATTAAATAAAAAATAAGAATTTATTTATCATACCTCTAAAGTGCCCATTAGTGTAGAACTAAGTTCTCTTTTATCAAATGTTATCATTTCCAACAAGAGGTATCCCAAAGCAACATCTATCATAATTGCTAAAATCAAGTTCCCATGTTTTATAGATATCTGAAATGAACAAATGTGCAGTTGAAAATACACCAGTTAACTTAATTATAACTATAGGTAAGTACTGTTCATAATTAATGGAGTAATATTCTATAGCCAAGAGGTGCATCATAAGCTTACCTTTTTGTTTGCTTTTATGCTAGAAATTAACCAAATTATTAAGTTTATATAATTCACTGAATGTTGGTAAAGCATTGAGGATGTCAACCAGTGATGTACCGCAAGGACTGGTCTGTGTGTTACTTGTTGGTATGACTGTTTATTTTCATTCAATACTAGATCTTGCAATTGTGAGAAATAATCTGCATTATTATAATTAATACTTTCCGAGTTTTTAAATATGTCATAATCATACAACATCAATATACAGTTGTCTCTCACAGTAATACTTTTGCCATTTATTATTAATTTATTCATTTGAGGATTTACAAACTTATTTAGCAGAAGGTAATTAGAAAACTCTTTAAATTTTGTTGCAATTTGAAAATCTGTGCAGCAGCCATAAATTACATTGTTCTCATTGGTATCTTTTTGTAGTAGAAGTTCAAGATTTGTATCATATTCAGTAATAAATATGGTTACTGCGAGTTCTGAGATACATATTATACCTTTTACGTAAACATCTCTTGTAGTAATTGGGAGCACAGGGAGCAATATTCTTATGGATTTCGCCATACTTATTTGAACTCGAGTCCCATTTAAGCGATTTATATTCGATTATAAACATCGTTTTTCTGCGACATTATCGCTTATAAGTTTTCTTTCAATTTTAAGTTTTAAAATAGTCTATTCCGACAGTCGCAATAAGTTCTTCACAAAGTATTGTAGGTAGTGTGCAGAACACTAAGAGGAAGATCGTAACGTGTTTGAAGCAGTAAAATTTATTTATTTTGAATTTACGTCGTAATACTGAAACACAGATTAGTGATCATGAACAACTAAAAATAACAAGTTTTTTAAATTATAACCTGATCATGGGTGCAATCTGTACTACAGCTGACATAGAAATTTGGTTTGACAAGACAAATGTGACAGATTTGCAGGAAAAAAACTAGAAAAATTAAATACAGTTCCGGTGTGTTTAAAGGCGCTGCACTAGCTACATTATTGAAGTTGTAGGTACCTACCTATCTAAATACTGGTTGTCCCATAAAATTAGTATTTTTATTACTTGCTGTATGTGGACCAATAGCTACACCAGTGTCTAAATAAATTATTTAGAACACAGTAGGTACCTATTCGATGGAGCTGACTACTGAAACTAAAAGTATTTTTTATCGATTGGCAGCATTGAATTGAATTAGCAGCCATTTTACAATTTGATTTGTTAAGTGAAAATTTTGTTTGCTTGACTGGCTTAAACTATGAAGTGTAAACTTATAGCTTAACAGGTTTTCTGTTTCTATTTTATGAATTTACCTTAAAAAGCTGAGATATAAAACATTAAATTGATAATTACGTGATTCCTTCACGATGTCTGCTCACGAGCAAATGAGAGCTATGTTGGACCAGCTAATGGGCACAACCCGAAATGGTAAGGAACGATACTTTTTTTTATATTAAATCATTTGTAAGAAAGCTTCAATGTACTGCATCATTTTACTTAAATTTGACTGTTATTTTTGTCAAATATCCAACTATTTGTGTTATTTTTTTGTAGGTGAAAGCGATAGACATGGCGTTAAATTTTATGATGATTCGGTGTGTAAATCGTTTTTGCTGCAATGTTGTCCACATGAAATTTTATCATCTACAGTAAGTAATTTTGATAATTTAAAATTTATTTTTAATGGTCATTTATGGAATTAATGAAATATTCTTAGGTATCACTGCACTACACGTGGTTAAATTCGTAATCCTGTGATAATATTGACTTAGTATTTTAAAAATATACATAATCATGTACATCAGATACCTCAGTTGTGTTACCTCTGAATTTTCTAAGTTTCGGGTTGCTGTGTTCTTTTTTATTTTTGTCATACAATCAACAAACTTCCCACCAAAAATATCTAATATATATAAAAAATGGAAAGTCTTATAAATGTTATTAAGGCAGAGTTGTAAAAGGTGTGGAAATCGTTCTTTAATCACTTAGTTTGTTGATAGTATATTTTTAATTATGAATCATTTAATAACTTGTTTATGTATTATGTATTTATATGAACTCTTATCACATCTGTTGATGTATCATACTGTAGTACTGTCCTGAAAAACCATTACATCTGAGTGGCATTAACTGTGGTGAAATATGCTTTTCAGAAAATGCCCAACACTAGTCTTTATTACTCATCACAATACTTAAGAGATGAGGGATAGATTGTATGAGTTAGGCTGTTCTGTAAGTACCAAGATGTACGTATAAAACATTTATAGTTAGCTGACTGTATACTTACTGCTAAGCAGTATTTAATATTATAAGGCACTCTCGGGCTTAATTAAAATTTTAAAAATATCCATCGGTTACAAATGCTGCTTTGGTGAGTACTTGTAAAAATTTTAGGAACATGAAAATTAAGTCGGGTGAGAGCAATTTGGTGATACATTCTAACTACATTGGGTACGTACTGTGCTACTACATGGCTAGAATACGGATGAACTTGTAATTGCATGAATTTAAAAACTTTTTCCGAAAAGTCCTTGTCAAAGATCTATCTGTCTCAAATCATTTATTAGATTTTTATTTATTATGAATAAAAAAGTCAGAATGGTACTTAAATATATTTTTTTTTTTAGGTAAACTAATTACAGTATCAATGGTGTAATAGTAGTAATATTGGTCTGTTTTGATAAATTAATTAAAAGCTATTAGGTATTATTGTAAATTCAGTAATACTGTTGTGTCAACAGTTTCTTTTATTACTATGTATTTGTTTTGGTAACTTCTAGACTACACCTGCAACTGGTGCTACTATTTAATTTCATTTCCAAATAACAATATTTGACTATCAATATAATTCCATGTGACAGTATTTCAGTTTGCAACATTTAATTTGCAATTTTACATATTCAATTACAGTATTACTGAATCAGAATTTGTTGTTTCATCCATAATGATTCACTATAACATCAAATAATATACTTCTATGAATTGTTAGGAAATTAGGATAATCACGAGGTATCCTCTATCATTTTGTAAGTATTTATGATATAACTAGTTGGTGGGTGAGCCTGCGCTGCGCGTGCTGTTGGTGTTTTCAAGATTGTATGTATCTAGTCAAAACTACTCATTTTCAATTAAATGTATGGAGAGGTTTTAATAGTTTACTTTTGCTATTTATAAATGAATTTAATGCACTGTATGTTTGAAACCTTAAAAGTGTCAGATTATACTAATTTATATAATTCACCTAAATGTCAGTGGGGAGGGATTGAGTTAAATTGTGTACCTACCCTCTTGAAATTGGTAACTTCTTATATGAAACCCTCACTTTCAATGGAATTCACATTTTTACTTGCAGCGCATGGATTTAGGTGAGTGTCCAAAAATACATGATCTGGCTCTACGTGCGGATTATGAGTTAGCATCCAAAACCAAAGACTATTTCTATGACATTGATGTAAGTATTATTCTATTTAATTTTTTTTCTAGTTAATTACTATGTGATTTTTGCATGTGTGATTTTAAATTAAGAATTGTTTCTTCATTACTATTATATTTTTACTAATGGGTGTCAAAAAATAATTTCTGAAACATTCTAAGTAACATTCCAAAACATTGTTAATAAGGTAGACCAGTGTTTAAAAACATGTGCTATTATAATGCTATGCTTTTTATTTATGAGTGTATAGTACTAATAATTAAATAATACCAGTCTGTCATGTTCATAGTAAAGTTCTGAATGGGATGGAGTGTTGAGAGATGTATATAACATACAATATTGTGGTTACAACATAACATAATGAACTCTGACATTTTAAATGTTGTTTATTTTTATTCTGAATAACAAAGTGTGTAACCAGCGTTATTCAGTTAGCAGTGCTAAGTTTATCTAAAAAAACCATATGTATTTACAATTTTAAGTAAAACTTTTATGTCACCTATTTTATAAAACAATAACTTTCTCCTTTCTACAAAATTAGCAGAAATAATTGAGAACAACTAAGCAGACTAACGAAATGAATGTCTTTACATAAAAGACATCTAAAGATTTGTTTGGTATGTTTTTTATGATAATTCTCGTGTAACAATAACATATAACTGGAAAAAAAATAGAAAATATGTTCTTTCGCCCAAGCAGGTTGTTTATATATCTTTTACATTTACATCAAATAATTTCCAAATAATATAAATATATTTATAATCTCGTGAAGGCGACAGAGCACTTAGAGGCGTTTATAGCGGACTGCGACCGTCGTACCTCAGCCGCGAAACAACGCCTCGCCGAAACTCAGGAGGAGTTGTCTGCAGAAGTGACGGAGAAAGCAAATTCAGTCCATGAGCTGGCAGAGCAAATTGGGCAGAAACTGGCACGAACCGAAGCACTCGGGGAAGAAGGCATGGTTGAGGAGAGTGTCAAGCTACTGGGAGAGGTATGAGTTATATTCGAAAGTTTGTGTTTTGTTACGTTTTCACAACTAAACTACTCATCCAATTCCAATGAAATTTGGCAGAGAGGTAGCTTGAAATCTGGAGAGTATAGGATACTTTTTAACCTATGCCCTTAATAAGGTTCATTAGTGTATTAGTTTCTTCAGTGATTAGTTTTCCAAGGGGCATTTTTAAAACAAATTCAATACGGGGCAAAGGCTAATGTTGAATATTAGGAAGATTTCCACGAAATGTAGTACTTACATAAAACATTTCAATTGATTTTATGTTAAAGTTTTGATTCTCCTAGCATGAAGAGACGATTATGTAGAAGTACAATATATGGCATAATGTCGAATTTCTGCTTTCTGTTTACACACCTAAATATATTTTAATGTTTTTAGATTGATGAATTACGTAAAAAGAAAGCTGTCGCCGAACAAGAATACCGCAATTCTATGCCAGCGTCTTCGTACCAACAGCAAAAACTGCGCGTGTGTGAAGTGTGCTCTGCGTATCTGGGTATACATGACAATGATAGACGTCTTGCTGATCACTTTGGAGGGAAACTGCATCTCGGATTCATTACCATTCGCGAAAAACTTGCAGAATTAAAGGTAAAAATATGAAATTGACATTTCTAGTTACTTTAGATTAAGTCTTAAAATGTGTGGAAAACGTCTATAAAAGTTAATTATGTCAATTATTTGATAGGAAAGAAATAGTAGATTGTTAACTAAGGGATGAAAGGCACTCATTTCTGACGAGATATTTTGGCGCTCGAACGAAGTGAGAGCGCCAATACTTGGAGTCTGAAATGGGTGCTTTTCATCCGAATTAAACACTCTACTTTTCATTTCGAATACGAGGAAAGTAAACACAAGCCATATATGCAAAAAATATTACTTCAACTTCCCAAAAATTTGCATTAATCTCGCTTTCCCGTCTTTTTTTTTTCTTTTCTACGCGCAACATTTTTCAAGCGCCATAATGCCAGCCAGTCTTTTTGAGTAGTACTTATTGCTAGCTTGATAAAAAGAACTTATCATTATAGATTATTTCTAATTTATGTCAATGATCTATCTAAATTAATTTTGACGCGATTTAATCGGTGTCTTAAATAACATCACAAACAAATATTCTACAAAGTTAAGAATTAATATAGTATTAATCAAAGTGTGGCTGTATAGGTTTCTGCCGTTGCCCAGTGTAACTACGATTTACTAATTTTTTTTTAAACTACTTTTCGGCCCTAGAGCTTAAACGTATCACTTTCAGCCTGCTTCTTAGATAACACTGGTCTACAATGGAAAAGTATTCGAAATAATTTTAACTAATTTCTACTGATCTACCCATGCTGAATACAAGTTGACAAGTAAAAGTCATTTATTAGTTTAAGTTTTTACGATGCTTGACATTTTCCGAATTTAATGATTCTACCCTCATTGAACTTGATAATGTTGCTATATATTTACTTAGTTGGCATCGAATGTTAAAAATATTGTATTTTAGTGCTCTGTTCTGTATTACTAAGTGGTAAAAGTGTTAAAAGTTAAAAAAATAATTATATTTTATAGCAAAATGTCTCGAAAATGTGTGAATAATCCCTACAATTTTTGTTACATTTGTGGTGAAGTGAAATTTAGTAAGCAAAGGTGTTCTATATCGCCTACAATAAAAAAGCCTATTCTTACTATTTTAACGAAAACATAAAACACCGGTGTTTTAACACCGGGATAAAAGCTGGGTTCCACATTTCTGTTGCAATCCGTGTGCTACAGGTTTGAGAAATTGGCTGAGTGGCAAAATAACATCATTTCGTTTTGCAGTGCCAATGCAGTGGCGAGAATCGACAAATCATGCAACTGATTATTATTTCTGCCTGACAACTCATGTATTTGGAAAAGGTATTTCTAAAAAAAAGAAGAATGCCATAGTGTATCCAAATCTACCATCAGCTACTCGTCCTCTGCCGCACAGCAATCTTCACCCGATTCCGAAACGTCCTAACATTGACGAAGATGAAATCACACTTACTTCACCATCAATTTCTTCAATGTCAGAATACGATGTACCTAGTACATCATCACAGCCACACAGGATAACACAAGCTGAATTAAATGACCTTGTAAGGGAAAGACAAAAAGCCTGGGACGATTTTCGCCTTGTCGCAAAAAACTTCTTGGGAAATAAGAGGAGTGACAACTATGCTGAACTTATCGAAAATATGTTATCATCATTCCAAAAACTGGTTTGCAACATGTCCTTGAAAATCCACTTTTTACATTCTCATTTGGACTTCTTTCGGGATAATTTCGGGGCTTTTAGCGATGAACGTGGGGAGCGCTTCTATCAGGACATCGCAAACATGGAAAAACGGTATCAAGGCCATTGGAATGTTTCAATGTTGGCGGATTATTGCTGGACTGTTTGTCGAGATGTTTCAGAAGCAGAATACAAGAGGGCAGCGAAAAAAGCACGTCGTAATTCTACTCATGATTAAAAAAACTGTATAATTTCTGTTAATTTTTGCAAAAATCGTTTAATTTTTTTTCTAAAAAAGGAAAACTAATTTTAATATATATTAATTATTTTTGTATTCAGTACGTGAAAATAAATAAAAAAAGCTACTTTACATGAAGAATACTTTTTTAAAGTCAAAATTTGTAGACCAGTGTAATCTATGGTCTACTTTCAGAGTATGAGAAATGAAAAATATGTTGTAGACAGGTGTTTCAATCTTTAAGCATTTTTATAACTTTTGTCTAAACATTTATTTTTCTAATACACGGAAAATAGTGAATATTCTGTTTGGACTGGTGGTGCCTGTCATCGGTCTTTTTGCATACAAAACTGTTGTTGCTTTCACTTAACAACATTAGTCTTTTATATTGTATTATGACTGCTTTTTTCTGCGAGCTATGAACAACAAATCATTGCAATGGTTGCTCTATATTGCATTCCATAAATGTCATTTTGCTAGGTGGGTAGAATGTATTCCACGAATATATAAAAATGAACTGCAGTGTAAGTAAAAAATATTATTTTAAGAAAACTGTGGACAAAAGGCGCGAAGAACGCGGCGCTTCTGAACGCGAGCGCGGAAACATGAGGCGCCATTATGTGGGCGGGCGGGAGTTGGACCGACGCGCGCGGCGACACCGCGAGACCGCGCGCGACCGCGGGGACCGTGCTGATCGCGGGGACCGTGCTGACCGCGGGGACCGTGCTGACCGCGGGGACCGTGCTGACCGCGGGGACCGTGCTGACCGCGGGGACCGTGCTGACCGCGGGGACCGTGCTGAACGCGGGGACCGTGCTGAACGCGGGGACCGTGCTGACCGTGGGGATCGTGCTGACCGCCCCGACCGCGACCGCAGGGACGGCGACCGCGACCGTCGGGACGGAGACAAGGAGCGGGACCGCGGCAAGGAAAGGGAGCGCGACCGGGAAAGAAAGTAAGTCACATTTGTCGATAGCAGTTGTTTTTATATTATATACATGCATAGGAGATGATAGTTAAGAGTAAGTAATTTATGTACTTATGAAATGTTATGCCCTCGGAAGACTTCTTTGTCCTTTGAGAATTTTTTTTACCAATATCTAAACAAAAAAATGTAATCTATTATTTTCTACCTACTCCCATATTTAGAAAATGTCTCATCTGTAGGAGTGTTTCTTATATTCTATGTCAATGTTATGGCTATGTCAATAATATACATGATTAAAGTAAAGAGTGACCGAGAACGACATGCTAAGGTGGCTGACGAATGACTTTAATTTACGACAAAATAATATAATATGTTGGTTTTGTAGGAAAATACAAAATAAATGAGTTAATTACATAAAATTAACTTCATATCACTTAAAACAGTGCAAATGTAAATGATAACAATGTTATATCTCCCACATTAAACTAAACATATAGTATTTTGTTGATGGAAGCGTTTGATATCAATTTTATGTATTACAAAATAAAGCACGTCTCTCTCACTTGCGCACGATTCACTAAAGAAGTTATGGACAAATGACTGTCACCAATGAGCAATTTTTTAGTACTGTACTTCTTGTCTAGTATACTAGATTTTTTAATTCGAGAATATTTATGTAAACAAAGGTGAGAACCATTGCAAAAAAAATATCTCAAATAGTAACCAATATGTGATAAAAACAAAGTTATAATTTTTTTGGCCCTTCTATGGATACATCAGAATTAAATAAACACTAAAGTAGAGTCAATTTAATAGGCCACTTTTCACAAGTGTCAAACTGGTTGTCATAGTGAGGTAATCTAACAGAAATTATCGATTAAAGACAAGAATCGATATATAAGTCGTAATATTAGTGAATCGAATATTACGAATATCGAATATTCGAATAAATATTAAGTGTAATATTTTAGAGTATACACAGCATTAGAAACCTTCTACACATTCCACATGACCTCAAGGTTAAGTGTAATTATGGGAAATATAATGAAATCAGTTTATATATGTAATCAATTATTATTTATTAGTTGGAACTATCAGATTCGTTGAAACTGCTATCGTTGCTATTATTATCAATTCTTAAATCACATTAAAAATCTTCCATTATATTTTTTTTGTTTTTTCTACTACTTTCTTCCAATCATCTTTGGAAACATTTGTACACTCAGTTTTTATTAAAAATGATATTCCACCAGAAAATAAGCCTGCTTTTTTCAATGAACATAAATGTTTTTTTCTAGGTGGGATACTCTTTTCACGGGATATTCACAATAATAGATAACCATAAATGTGGTTGCGAATTGCATCGGCATTAAAACTATCGACATAGACAACTGGCATAATTTTTTCCTTTTCTTCCTTTTTCTTTTTAATTTCAGATATAGTTTTAATATATTAAATGAGGTATAGGTATATTAATTTAATTACATATATCTTTTTAATGTATTTACTAATTAATAATTGTATTTATTTAAATTATGTCAATTATTTAATAATTTTATTGTTCTCTTAATTTGTTTATTTATCGTAACGGTAATTTTCTTCGATATTCCTTTCTCTCTACAAGTTACTTCGATTATAAAGATCACATCCCTATTATTTTTAACTCTATAAAGATAATCATATTGCTATGTACGTAAAAGATAATCATGCGTAAAATTGACGCATGAGTTTTAACTAGCTGTAATGTTATATTTTTATTAGTGATTCTAATAAACCAATCGGTATTACTTTTCTACACACAGACGAAATAATAAATACCACAATTTATTTAATATTATTTATATTTTATTCAAAAAATTTACATTTTTTTTAAATTCTTCATTAATCAACAAAACACAGACACAATTTTTCTTTTATCATAGTTTTTTTTTTACCATTCAACCATTGTAACTTATACGAGTATACTAAGTAATTAAGACAGTATCTATTATATAGGAACATATAGTTATTTATAAGTAAGTCAGATACAGCTCTGGCACATATCAATATTATGCTCTCGACAAATAACTTTTTTGCATGTATTGCACGATGCATTTGCCTGTCGCCTTATTTTAGAGGGGCAATATGTACAATAAGTACGTTTCTTCGATATTGGCTCTCCTGTATTGTCTTCTGGTGAATTAGAGACATCTTTTGGCAACATATTGGAGATATTGTCCCGTAAATATCTCTTCAAAGTAGGGGTTTCTAATCGCTTGCTCATAAACGGCGATGTTAGAGCCATGCAAGGTTTTTCATAAAAATTTTGCGACTTAGAGCCTTATCACCTTTAGTGACAACATTGTGGCTATATATAATATATAAGCATTTATGCAAGCAATGTTTATCATTCCATAGAGTAAAGCCATAGGCCATCTATTAGCCTTCCTTTTACAGGACATCAGAGAGCACATTTGGTCTAGTGTGTCCACTCCGCCTTTAGTTTGATTATAATACATAATCATTTCAAGTATCCCGGTGGTTTTATTGATAGTCACGTCTTCGTTACAAGATCATAATAAATAAACCGTTTTAGCCGGCTTTGGTTTATTAGAGACTAGTGTAAGTGGTCCGTCAAAACAAAACATCGATGTTCCCACTGCCCTAGAGCGACTGTTTTTTAATTCTTCAGTTTTTAATTCATTCTTTAATTTAATTGTTGGGTCAGGATATCTATAAAAATATAACAGCAATAGCAAAATAACATAACAACTAACAAATCAAAAAACATCACGAATAATCATCTAAGATAAAATCTTAAAAGTCACATTAAAGATAATCATGCGTCATTTTGACTCACAGGGTCGTTATAATTCAAAAATGGTGACACTGACCTCAGTAACGCGGCCACCTTACGGAAGCTCCAAGCGACGAGTGAGATGTCCGAAATACACGGCGACGAATTCGCACTATTTAGAAAGAGAGAGCAATATTTCGAACACGCATGCGTCAATTTTACGCAGGCTATCTTTCTAGGGTTAAAAAAGAAAAAATGTATACAGGCGTAACCTTGTAGTGGGGTTCGAATTTCTTGAAATATAAATTGATAATGATGTTTAGCAACCAAATTAACCTTCGAACTTATTAAATTTGATATAAAAAGACAAGTTTATATTTTTTTATTAAAAATGTTACATATTTTTAGTGTTCAGTAATGCATTTATAAACTTAAATTGATTTATGGGACCGATGCAAAGTTATATCGTCACAAAGTCAATGAAATGTCAAAAGTGGCCTATTAAATTGACTGTACTGTAAATCGTTAACTTGGTGTAAATAAACTTTCATAACTAGAATTTTTTCTACCAAACGGTTTTGTGGTAATTTGGTATTTCATGACACTAGCAACACTGCAGATGTGTATAACATTAGTCCTTTTTTAAATAATATAATTAAGTTCTAAATAATTATTAGCCGGTTTAAAGTTTATTTGGTCCAGACCGATAAACATATTGAATCAATTCAAGGTCAGGTCAGGTTACGTCGCTCGCTCGCTGCGGTCGACCGAACGCTACACTGCCGACCACCATTTTCTCATTCGGCTTCTGACATCAGTCCTGAGAGCTCGAACTTTTCCTTGTTTACTTACTTAGATATCTCGAATTAAAAACCGGACTCTGGAATACATAAAAGTCATTGGAAAGTCGTATATAATTGTGTATAAAGATGTTACGATAAATATATTGCATTTTTAAGAATAATTACGAATGCACCTATGTAATATCCCCTTTTTGGTAATTCAGTCTCATGTTTTGTATATATTTACTTCCTAAAACACACCTTAAACTTTCACATTGAGATAGTTTCAGACTCCATTTTCAGCTAATTTCACAGAACAACCTCCAGGTTTTCTTAGTTTTTTTGGAAAATATATATATATGAACGGTTATTAAAATTAGGAAGTCCTTCTACTTTGGTAGAATGAAATATTAAATGCTTCAGTATTCATTCGTGGGCAAGCCACGAACATAATTAAGTACATTAACCCTTAATTGACTTTATAATTTATGTATATTTTATGAAAAGAATATAATTTTCTTCAGTTTTACCAAATTTATGGTACAATATTACTAAATACAATGCTCCAAAAATTTATATTTTTACGAAGAACACAACGTTAGTTTTATCTTCTTATAATATAAAAGTCCTACAAAAATAATGCTTTAATACAATGGGGAATGCTCTGAAGAATTGTTTAATATAATTCCCACCTCGGGTTTCTACAACCGCACCTCCCGTCACAGAAGTGCGGTCCATCAGCATTTCCTCGACACGGAGGTGTCGCGCACTGTTCGGTCCAAAAATTATTTTATACCGCGAACCCGTAGGCTGTGGAACGAACTGCCTCAAGAGGTCTTTCCATTGAGCTACGATATGGGGTTCTTCAAGAGAGCTGTGAATAGGATTTTGCAAGGACGGCGGCGCGCCCGCATACCCCCTGGTGTTGCAGGTGTCCATGGGCGGCGGTAACACTTACCATCACGTGGGACCGCTTGATCGCCCGCCCACTAATTTATAAAAAAAAAAAAAAAATCTCAATCAGTACAGTAAAACTAAAAACTATATATAACTAAAAAATAATGATTTTCATGATGTTTTATTACATTATTAAAAATGAATAATTGGTGATGATTTGATGAATTTACGGGTATATTATGCATAACACGTTACGCAGTTCTACTCAATAACAGAAGTGGGCGCATTCACAGGTCAATGACCTAAGCGAGCGAGTGTTATGTATAGCCGTAGACACGGATGTTGAGGTCTGAGCGAAGTGGTGGGGATAAGAACGCGCATGTACTTTAATTCATATTTTTTATTACAATTATTCATATTCATTTTATTATATTACTAGTTTTTGGCTGCGGCTCCGTTTGTGAGGAATTTTGGTATTTAGCGTATTATTTCAAAGAAATTGAATTAGTTTTTTTTATTTGTTATTATGGATATTATAATAATATATAGTTAATCTACGATGAAGAATAAAGATAGAGATGAATTAATCATGTGTCAATCGCTATCTGTGTCTAATGGAATGACATCTTCCATTAAGTCATCTGACTGGATTTGTATTTTATTATTATTTATATATACTTATAGACGTCAAATTAATTTCCTCGCTTGCCTTCGTAGTCACATTTCGTCGCGGAATTATTGATTTTAATTAAAAACAGTTCTTAAAATATTTAATATAATTAATTTAATTTTTTTTAAATATAAATATTAAATTAGCACTGGACTGTCCTGATGAGCTAATCGGCGAGCGTTGCATTGTACCACGCTCGTCCCGCCTCACTCATACCGCCAAACAGTGTTAAAAATTGACTACTGCGCAGCTACTTTGAGACCCCGACATCGGTGTCTAATATTATACACACGAGTAAATTAATTATATTTATTTATTTTTAATCCAATAAAAAAAACATTTTTAGTTAGGTATAATAATTTTACTGTTCTGATTAACATATTAAAATATTTCACACTATTTTTGTAGGACCATAAGATATAAATGTATAAGACCTGTTTAATTTACAAATAAGATAAACTGATGTTGTACAGACGCAGCCGGTCGCGTAGTCGCAGCAAACGCGAGGGGTCGCGGGAGCGGTCCCACGGCCGCGAACGCGACGCGCGCCGCAGTCACTCACACCGCTCCACCTCGCGCGAGCGACGCAGGGACTAGCGCGATTACACCACACCACTTGATTTTACGTAGCATCACGTGGATACACCCCTCTGATTTTAGTTCGCATGATCGTTAACACCTTATTGTAGTCACGATAATCGTTAACTGGTCGTAATTATTTGTGTGAGTCGGGGCTTGAAATCTGTTTATCTATACTAATATATAAAGAGATAAAATTGTGTGTTTGTATGTTGGGGGTAATCTCTGGAACTACTGAACCGATTGCTTGAATCGGGGATTGATTTTATATACCGCAAGAATAACGCGACCACACCTCACCATTTGATTGTAATTTTTGTCGTGATGGCCTTTGGTCGTAGCTATTTATTTTTGTGTGAATCGAGGCTTGAAAATCTGTTTATTTTATGAAGATTTTTTTTAATTTTTTCGTAGCAGAATTCACGACATTCATAATTCGCGTTTCAATGGTAAAATTGCGCTCTGACATTCAAATTAACATATTTATGGCTTAATTGACGAGAAAAAAAATCTATTTTAAAAAGATTTTTCATATTCATTAGGAAATTGCATAGATGTGAGCTTGCGAATATTTGAGGTGGGCAACTGTTGCCGTCTTTGTTGCTTACCCCTAGTTGGCCTTATTTTGTTAGTGACGTCATCGAAACAGTAGTGCGGTTTTTTTGGAATGGCTAAATCTTATGGCCGTATCTTGATATGTATAGTTTACGGCGAGCGCAGAAGGCGTTCAGCCAGAAGCAGAGCGTACAGCAACGACCCTAAGGTCCCCCCCGCCGGTAGACTGGCGGAAGGAACGGACCTCTGCTTAGGGCGTTGCGTGGACGGTGTATATGTGTAGTCTGTGAGTGTAGTGTAAGATCCGCATTCGCAGGAGTAATTGGGTCGTCGGGGTCGTCTAAGACGTGCCGAGGACATCGACGGCAACGGCGAGGGTCATTCCTGTCGAGTACATAGGTTAGGCTGTCAACTACTAGGGGGTTGGGATGGCGAGGGACTCTGTTGTAGTAAGTAGCGTTGGGCGGAGTCTTAGTAGTGCGGTCTTTTTCTAATTTGTGATTTCTAAGCCCTGATAACTGATAATTCAGTTTCTCATGATATTTTGATTGTATTTCACGCAACTATTTCTACTATCTTAGGTTATTTAATTATAATTGTATAATTATCTAAAAAAGTCAAATCCCTATTTACGAGTTATTGCTAGAAAGTAAATTGTATATGTTATTTTTGCAATAAAATAAGACGTGATTTTCGTTTGAAATTCATGTAGTATGTATAGATATTCCCTGATATAATTAACATTTAAGTTTTAATTTAAGTTGTATTTAGTGATGAATTATTATTAGTGGGTTCTGATAAATAGGTTTAAGAAATATTTTAGGAGTATTAGTTATTATTTGTGTTGTTTAGTTTTAAAATAATTTGAAGTGGTCCTTTGGACCAACCGGGCATTCGCACGGTTACAAACTTTTTTGCGTTCCTAAACGATTTATAACGGTGATCTTAAACTTTTATTTTCGTTGCTCTTAACCGAATGAGTAGGTTTACTCTACAACGTTATATTTGCGGCTAGCGCTACCTAACCGCTTATCGAATAAGTTTATAACGCACTGCAAAGAAGTTTGTATTTGTGGGAACTCTATTGGTTGTCACTTTAGATATTATGTTTATACAATTATTTGTTTATTTCTAATAGGATTATTTTAAACAAACATATTTATTGTATTAGGCTGCATTTCAAAACGTGTGATAATTGAGGATTGACTTTTCAAAGGGTCTTATTTCCATGTTGAATTTAAACTTTCAATAATTAGAATGAACCTAGGAGCTTATTTTCAGTAACTTATTATTGTCTTTTATTTTATAGGATATGTAATATCCTGTTGGATTTTTGATTCGTTCTAACATTATATTATATATAATGGTGTAAACTATAGAAAATAACCTCCTTTGTATGACACCTTTTGGAAATAAGCCCATTTGTAGTATAAGATATGATTATCTAAATTGAATAATATTGAAACAATAATTTTGTAGAAAATCAATTTCACTCCATTCACAACCGTTTTCTTCTTCACTAGGCTCCCCTTCCCTTCCTATATCTGACCATCGAGTATACTCTTGTACCATGAAAGCTCTTCCAAATTCCTCCAGTCATCACCAAACTGTTTTTTTTAATAGGTTCTCTATATCTTTTTTCTTGTTCACGTCTGTGAACAAGAAAACTGAATACTGAATATTTACTGAATAAATATCTGGGATTTCCAACAGGATATGTTTCCTGTCTAGATTGAAATTTCATATGCTGTCACTATGCAATTTAAAATTCTGTTCTCTGTTTAACTCTGTAACTTGAAACCCTTTTCAAAGATTGTATACTACTTTGTATGCGGCCGAACACCCGGTCCCCAGGCACGAAGCTGTGTCCCTAACAGGGAAAGTAATTTGAACGTAAGGCAAATTTTGGGTTGATTTGAAACTAATGTATGAATTATGTGGTTATTCTTGTTCTGCCCTCCGCAGCCACCGCCATCGTCATGACATGAATATTAGTTACTACTTTCATGTCATTTGGAATATCCAAACTGCTCAAGTAGAAATAAATCAATTTCCACTGTGCCTCGTTTTGCTCGTGTTTCATCCCAGACATAAAAAAGGGTTTGTTGTCCTCTAAATTGACCATGCAGTAATTGTATAAGCTTACTTGCCTTGCATCAAATGAGTCTTGAATGGGGGATGTTCGCCAAAGAGGTGAAACCTGTTGTAAATCAAAACATAATAATATACTTTCTGCCACTGGTGATTTCATGGTATCATGAAACTTCTCTGTCGTCAATTATATTTTTTTTAGTCTCTTTCTTTATTTTATTCATCAACAATATACAAGTACTACATGAATCGAAAGCAGGTGTTTTTTTCCTTTAAAGTAAATTGTAAGTACAACTTAGTGTCCTGGTTTTTGTGCCTTTTAGTTGAATCTTATTTTTTTCGTTCAGGTTCATATGTTCATAATAAGCGCGAAAGAAACAAATCCTGCTGTGCTTTGGTAGTGTTGGCATAAAACTACGGTTTTTGATAGGATAACATTCGTAGTTAAAGATGACCAATGGAAGTTAGGTAGTGTTGGCATAAAACTTTCTACTGTTTGATAGGATAACATTTGTGGTTAAAATGAGCAATGAAACTTAGTATTCTGACCCTTGTCTGTGTAAGGAATTTCAAAATTAAATCTCAAGCGATGCTTATCCGTGCAGTTGTAAAGATAAAAAGGGAATCATAATTAATAAAATATTATTAAATAATCACAATCCTAGTCAAAATGGAAATGGAACAGTCGTCTGTACTCTGAGATAACAGATTTTTTTTGTTACTTCCCCATTCCTCGGCCTTGAGTTATCATTGTAGCTTTCCTTCCTCCACTTGGTTTCACGAACAGTCATTTCAGCTGTTTTTGTCTTAGAAAACGGCACAATATAACTTAAAAATCTCTACAAATTCAAAATACACACCGGGTTTATTTTTACTCACTGACATGACAGTCCGACTCTTCTTCGGTTTGAAGGCAACATTAGTCGTCGACTCGAGCGACTATTTTGCCAATGTCACATGTAAATAGATTTCAAATGAAAATGTTGTCGCTCAGTAAAGCGACAGTAGGTTTCCCGAGGACAGTTGGATTCCTTGGAATAACACGAAAAACGCAGTCTTATGCACTTTGATTATCACAAACATGACGCTGAACTTTAATAAACTATCACTATTAAACCACAAAGTTCACAATACATAATTTCAATAGTAATCAAACAAACTCAACCGCACCTCTCTTCTTCTTTAGATTGATGGCAGTATCAGTATTAAGCGCGATGACTATTTTGCCAATGTCACGTGAGGAAAGTGCACGCGTGGGGGGGGGGGGGGGGGGGCGAAGATGAGGTGCTACTGTTTGATGTTATTGACATAATAAATTTTAATAATAGTTTAGGAATAGGAGATTGACCACAAAGTGAAAGGAGCGTTGAAGTTAATTGGTTTCAGAATTTGGGGGGGGGGGGGGGGGGGAGGTCTTAGAGAGGCTTGTAGATTTGGACAGTTGAAGAAGATATCATCCGGGGATCCTATTTCCGATCCACAGTCACGAGTTGGGTTGTCCCGGACACCAATTCTGTTAGATGGGCCAGGAGTATAGGCATGATCTAACCTAAGTCTGCACAGCACGGATGTTGCCCGCTTGTCACCGCTACGACAACGAAGACGGTAGACTAGACGAATAGACGGTTAGATAGTGTAATAACGACGACCTTTAACACGACCATATATCAACCACTCGCTATTCCAGCACTCGAATTAGGCCCGCCTAATTCGAGGCCTAATTCGCCTTGGCGTTGGGTACAAGATCATGTCGGTATGTTTAGTAATATTCCACGGAGCCAGACAACTTTAGCAAGATTTAGCAAAAGAATCGGCGATTTCATTCCCTCGAATACCAGTATGTCCTGGAACCCAAGCCAGGACCATCGCGATTAGGACGTTTGAACGTGGCTTCTCTAATTTTTAATATTAAAGGGGCCAGTGAAAACATGAAATAGTAGGGCATTGTAAAGTTAAGGAGGATATTGAATTTAGGGTACCAAACACTTTGGCAAACAGCAGCTCTAGATAAGCCCTTCCCTAGAGTTTGGAAGCATCCGTGAACGGTTGCCACTCGCACTATTCATTAGCAATTTTTTTTTTGATTGAATACCCTCTTCAACCACAGACATTTTACCAATGTCAAAATTTAGAATAATAGAGCATCATATTAGATAGTAAATGAGAGAGCTTAGGGTAGTGAAATGTAGACTGATATTTTTAAAATTTGTATACGATTTAGAAGTCAAAGGGGAACTGCTTGACCAGTAGTTTGACGACTAATAGTAACCTTCTAGACTGAAGTTTAGAGAGCTGAGAGGCTCTGAGGATGAATATATTGTATAGGAATTGCCTTTGGAGCGGAAAGGGAGCTTCGACACATTCAACTTGAAGGACGTTGGTTGGAGTAGACTTTATAGCACCCAAAACTATGCGTAGATATATTGGAGATCTGATCAAGTTTACATACGTAAACTTGTCTTGCTTGCTTTGCAAAGCTGCAAGGTTTCAATATAAATGTGTCATAGTTTATTAAACTGCGCACAATGAAATTATATAAGCAATTTCTGGGAATATGGTTGAGAACCCTTCTACCAGGGAGCGTAGGATGTTGATGTTAGATTCACATTTGGGGATACCGTAAAATGGGATGACATTGATCGCTTTTTGGACCAAATGAGCGTGTTATCTTTGTTATTTTTAAGCCTAGACCTAAGAAAAAAACCGGAATATCGTTTTTAAAGATTACATAAACTAAATATATAAAAAAACGAACAATACCGAGAAAATTAAATGTGCGTTATCAAACTCATACTGCGAGTGGGGCGCTACTTTGATAACCCTTGTTTTTATCATTGCATTTGAAAACAATCCGAAAAGGAGCAAATCATGAAAAAAAATTTTTTTTCGCCCAATCGAGCGGTTCTAATGTTATTAGATTTTTTACAAATTTGGTGTGATTTGATTACGAGAATGACTGATAGGTAACGAATTTAATTTTATTTACTTTAAAATATTCAAATAAAAGTAGATTTTTAAAATTCATTTATTTTTGGGAATTACCAACAATCAGACCAATTAACAGACTAAGATCATTACAGATCACAGATAGATTCACTGAGATCAAACCTTAAATCTAATCATGACTTACATGTTCGGGGATAATAATACCTACTCCGTCGGCGCTTCACCACATCATTATATGGTGCAGCTTTTTGTATAATTCATAACACGTTCAGGGTATTTGACGCCCCTCCGGTAAATGCGAAATGCGTCGTTTTTGCCAGCATCATCCTCATCATAGTTAAAAATATTCGAAGGAGGAATTCCCTCTAACTCGACCTCTAGTCGCTTGAAATACTCTGGAGTCTTGCGATCTACTTGGGCTCTTGCTCGTTTTATGTTTGCAGTAAGTCTGAGTAAACTCGTCTCGGTGTCTCTAACAAGTCTTGACCCCAGTCAGCTCCAGGTAAATTATTAGATTTTTTTAATGATTTTACTCTGCTTATACGGCCAGATTCGCATTTGGGCTATGATATTGCCCACAGTTGAACGTGCCCCACCGCATCGAACGGCATCGCCCTTGTCCGATCGTATGCTTCAGCACTCAAAAGCAAGCTGTCTGACACAGTCTAATCTAAATACGAGATGGATAGGGAGGGTTCCCATAAGAGGGCGCAGTGATATTAGCGTGTATTTTACAAGAAATTGAAAACCAAAAGAAATCCGTAAACTTAAAAAAAGAATGTATCTACTGGGTCGATCTGTTTTGGATACAGAGAAATTTTAATGGATATTACACGACGCAATTTCCGGATTTAGTTGAAAATCCTACTAAATATTAAGATTACGATGCAATGACTGTTATTGATTTTAATGAATTAGTTGATCATTGCACCTGAAGCTCCAAAGGCAAAATAAAGTTTCGAAAGTGTATCTCAGTGGAAGAAAGGGTGTGTAATTGTGTATGTCTCTAAAGTAAGTAAAACAATATATATTTTTTTTTATTAAGAGATCAAAACTAGTAAAACAATATTTTTAATTAAACTTTTTTATTAAAAGGTTTAACTAAGAACCAAGCAACAACATTTTCTTAATTATTATCACAACTACTATAATCACAACATAATTTTTGAGCACAATCACACATGATAAGAAATTAAAAGTTCCCTGGCGATACCTATGAACTTTAATCACTTTTCTTCCTGTACACTTTTTTTTTATCCGTCTGCCGACGACGACATGCTTTCAATGGGTGCATTTGTTGTGTACGAACCCATAAGCGACGTACTTGCAATTGGTACATTCGTTGTGCACGTGTTTGTGTACGTTGCCATAGACGATGTACTTGCAATCGCCGCATTACTTTCGTACGAACCCACAGACGACGTACTTGTACGACATAATCGGCACAGTTTCTGAATAACCATATCTTGAAAAATGGGGAACACGGGTGACATTTGTACCAACTGCGTCATTAACTATTTCAAAAATGGTTAAAATATAAAATTATCGTTGAGTGTATTTTCAGAATTCTGATGCAGAGGTTCGAAATATATTCCAGAAGAATTCGTTTTTGGAACCTGACCACCTGAAAAGTAATTTTGGTGACTTTGATGGTTCAAACAAGGTCATCCACCTCCAACTAGAACACAATACAACAACACAAATGCCTCAAGCCGAAAGGGCTCTCCAAAATTTGTTGCCTTTTGTGGAGGGAGATGACACCACGAATGCAATCAATGTAAGAAAAAATTTCAAGATATTTTAATTTCAATATTAGAGGGTGTCTAGAACATAATTGACTGGAAATGTCGCATCTATCACAAATAGTTACTTGACTATTAACTACAGTTACTTCCCTATTATGTACTCGTATCTTTATTATTATATACAATTTCATTAAACGTTTTGGAATGCAACTTAAGTTTTTAAAATCGTATTAACATATACATATATATATATATATATATACCTATAGTCGGATTCTTATTCGAGTCCAGGATATTAACTGTAGGACTGTCAATAAAGTGTCATCTCCGTACAAATTTCACTTTTGACTAATATAATTTATTGTTTTTGATATAACAGTGACTTTTAATTTTATCCACAAAATCATCTAACTTTTTATTTTTTTATGGCTTGTATTTAAACGAGCAGCAATAAATTACTAAATGAGCAGCAAATGATGATCAACAAAATAACCATTTTCTGAAGTACTAAATAATTTAAAAATTATAGAATTTCATCATCAAGTCGACAGCACAGGACTCATATTTCTTTATTGTCATCGGAGAACCTAAACCTAACTCACCTTTAAATTTGTTACGATCGATTTACTGCTTATTTAATTACTTATTTTATTCTTCTGAAGATTGGAGCTTCGTACTGCCTTTAATTTTTTTCAAGTCTTAAAATGTCTTAAAAAAAAACAATGTAACCAGTTATATTTCTTACAACCAAAAACAGGAGTAATGACCTAATGACAGATTTGCAACGAGCGTTCGTACGATTACCTACAAACTCGTTTTTGAGTTCGTAAAAGAGTTTTTACACTGACTAAACTTTATTATTCATTGCTCAGAAAGAATGTTTGTTTTACAACTTTATTTTTGCGGTTGACGCTGTTTAGCTGCCTAATAGCTGCAAAGGAATTTTGTATTTCTAAAATGTAACATTGAGTAAAGGGACGTTGTTGCGTTTTGGTTAAGATTTTCTAACTTAAAATTTCGTCGTTTCCAGATTCTGTTTAAAATAGAGATACGCACGCAGCAACGTCCGATTATTAAATTTAAAAAAAATAAATCCAGGAACTGAACCGAAAGGCTCCTTATCTCAGATAATGTCAATAATATTTAAAACTGACTTTAAATGCTGTCCTGAAAAGTTGGCACTTTTTGAATTCTTTTTTGATAATAGGAGGGGCCAATGTATTATTGTATAATACACAGTTGTGTACAGTTTTGTACGCAAGCAAGCATATTCATATTACTGTTAACTGGAACTAATGGAATTTAACAAATTAACATGAACATGTTGTTCTTTTAGTAATTACAAAGCTTTGGAGCATTAGGATTGACTATCTTTCAATACAGTAGTATTGTTGCAACAATATTGCATATGAAAACGTTAGGTAAGTGTTTATGCTATTTTGTTATGATGAAATAAAACCACATTTTAAGATGAACTGTCTTTTTATTTCTGAGCACAATACCTTAGGGTAGATCAGATTGTTAAGTTCGTACAAGTGCAATGTTATAAAATCCCTACGATGATAATAGTTATTAAATTCTTTACAATCGTTCAATAATACATAGGTACCGCGTTTGTACGGTAAATAAATCAACGAATAATTCATAAAGTGAGTTACAAATTCGTATCTATTTACGTAGGGTAATGTTTTGGCACGCGTTGTACAGCACTGCAAATCACGAGGCTTGCTTGCGTTGATATCCGTAACGTCGAAATAGAGATTTTACATATTTTACAACGAAGTACCAAATGCAATGAATGACGTGACTTATCTTTCAAGTATACGAACATAACATGATCCAAGCAAGCGAGCCAGGATACCCTCCAAACTTTCAAAATGGGCACGTTATTGATAACTTCATTAGTAAAGGACAAGAATATTACTAATAAAGTTCAATAGTTAATACTATAAAGTATTAACAAAAAGTTAATAGACGTTAATAGAACAAAATTTATAGGAATAATAGACGATAGAATAATAAGTTAGAAAGAACTGGACTGAAATCGTATCCTCGGGCCATGCTAGAGACAACATAACGGGCCATCCATAAATTACGTCACACGAATTTCATGATATTTGGAGCACCCCCTTCCCCCCCGTCTTTGTTACAGGTGGTCACATTTATGTGACCACCCCCCCCCTCGTGTGACGTCACATATTTTGCAATTTTAAATTAGAAATTATTAAATTAAAACAATTCTATAATAATATTGATAGAATTGGTAATATTTTAAAGATTTTCGTTAGAGTTTAGTTTTAATACTTTAGATTTATACATGTGACGTCTCGAAGCTTACGACTCGACCCCCCCCCACCCTTGTCACACGATGACACTTTGTGGACCCCCTCCCTCCCTCTTAACGTGTGACGTAATTTATGGATGACCCCTAATAGGAATTCATAAAAAGTAAGTTCAGTATTTCGAAACGAAAGTATATTGCAAAACGCAAGAAGTATTATGCAAGAAGAAAATTACATTTAATTTAGGGACGCGGGTACTAACAAGATTGACCGTCGGTTTGTGAGTTGTAAGTACCGTACTTATAGTGTAAGAATTGATATGGAGTTACAAACAGATCGTGTTAATAAATACACCTGTTCTAGAAATTCCAATGAACTACATAGACGGACTTGTATAATACGCTGGATTTTTACCCTTTTGAACGATGCATATATTTGTTGTATTTCCTCTTGAAGCATCTTGACATAACTGTCGTGTTTAATAAACAAATTATATGTATTTTTATTGTATACAAATAAGTATCCGCTTCTGTACATAGTGTCTACTTATTATACATTCATCTATTTTTTATATTCGCATTTCATGCTACTTAAAAAAAAAATATACATTAATAACTATAAATTGAATAATCTGCTTTGATTGTAAAGCATTTATTTATGACCATGTGTAAAGCACCAATAATAAAATATGCCGTGTAATTGCTACAGGGCATGTTGATTTAAAATAAAAGTTGGACCTATATGTCAGTTTAAACAAAAAAGTAAATATTGCTAGGAACTTTATTTTTTTTTCTAATACATAAATAAATGGCGCATTTTGATATCATAACGCCAAACAATATACTGAATTTCCAAAGTTCAAACACATTTACATCCATTTTTGGACCAGTAGTTTGTAGTGGGCTAAAGGCCTTTGAAATCAGAAACATTATTATTTTCTTACAAGTTAAATGAGATCAACGAAGGTATCAGATTAGCGAACGTGAAACGAGTGTATAATATTGGCTCATTGAGCGTTCGTGCAAATACAAACTACTTTGCAGCTCAATATCAACTTATTCAATAAGCGGTTAGGTTACGCCAACTGCAAATATAACTTTGTAAAACAAACTTATTCTTTCAATAAGATGATGATTATGAACCTTAATGTCACATCATAGCTCGTTAACGAACGCAAAAAAGTTTGTAATCGTGCGAACGGTCGTGTGGCAAATGTTATAGCTATAATTATTATGCTTTTGAGATGTGAAATTTAAAGCCAATATAATACTAATGGACTTTTTCACACATCTTTCCATAATATAAAAAATATCATATATCATGTGCGTGCATCGAATATAGAAGGTCCAATAACTGGCAAAGATTTCAGAAGTGTCTGTGTGGGTATAACAAAATAAAAAATAATATTTTTTTTTATATTTGCAGTAAAAAATACATTTATCTTATATATAACATAACGCAAGGTGAAAAAATATATGAAAAAAAATAAAATTAGGACATATTTTTTAAATTAGGTACCATAAAGTTGATATTTGTTTACGAATTAAATAAAATTAATTTAAAACTGAAATTTTGAATGCTAAAACTAAGAAAAAATCCTAATTCACATTTGAGCCTCTGAACGTAATATTAAATTTTGTCAATAAATAAATATAAAGCTGTATTAAATCGTTGCGCGACTTGTCAAAATCAATATCTAAAGTCATAATTTAACTACTGACCAGTAAACATTTTCATTACCTAAGATTTATTCTTTATCTTACAGTACCACCTGTTTTAAAAGTTTATTTCAGAATCTATTAGGGATACCAAAGTTTTTGCTTTTCTTAGAATTAAAATAAAACAAATTAATAGGAAAAGTTTGTACTTTGAGTGATATATAGTAGTTTCTATAATGATTTAATTATGACATTCTGCCATATATTAGAAAGAGATATTCCCGTTTCGTAAAATATTGTTTTTATTTAAGTTCAGGGGTAATTTTAACGTAGTTCACATGTGTAAGAGTATCTCAGAGACCCTTAGATGGAACATTTTTAAGAAACAATACTCCTAGAGATGCGAAGTATGTGAAAAATGGGTCATTTTATCACTTCGTTAGCAAAGGACAACAGACAATATTACTACTAATGTAACAATATACAATAGTTAAAACTTCATTAAACTTTGTTCGCGTTAAGAATACAGTGAGTCATCGCTCAAGACAGTAGACGTAACCTTTTTTGACCAATAGTGAAACAGGCCTAAGAATTCTAACAAACACTATTGGTCAAAAAAGATGACACCTGTTGTCTTGAGCGATAACTTACTGTATTCTTAACGCGAACAGAGTATAGTAACGAATAATAAGAAGTACGTAAAAAGAACTGAACCGAATTCGTATCTTAGGTCATTACTGGAGGAACTTTATAATGGGAAAACAGTGATGTCGTAGTTGGTATTTCGAAACGAAAGAAGTATGTACTACATAAGAAGAATAGTTTTTAAAATAGCTATAGGCCATAGCGTGTTAGAGCATTGTGTTTTAAGCATGTTAAAATTATTCTTGAAGTTTTTTCAAGGAATTTTATAAAACGTGAATATTAACTCTTCCCGACAGATTGTGTCATAGATCATGATGTAAACTCAATAAAGTACAAACTTTTTTTATGGACGTTTATATTTTAGAAAAACCGTAAAACTTTCCGGTACCCCTAATATTTATACTATCTATATTATTCTACAATTGTGACCTATTAGTAGATAACTACTGAAAACCTCTATTTATTGCGAAATATTGAATGAAAAAGTTTGATATCCTATATTATATTCCCTTAGTCATAAACGCTGTTCAAATTTTACAGTTGCTTAAAATTATTTGTCACGTTGTAGTTTTTAACTTTTTAAGTTAAAAAGTTGAAGGTTGTATTTTTAAGTAAAGAACAAACATTTTAAACTTTCGTTTTCAACGTTTATGAGTAAGGCGATTAGATGATTTCGGATCATTTTATAATTCTGTAATAACTAACAGTATACTGCGTATTTGCAGTAGGCTGGAGTGTTTGACATTCTACTGATTTAGTTTAATTGTCCACCAGCTAGGACGCACAATGCAAGATAAGAAAACGCTAATTACAGTAAATTATATAAAAATAAAAAAAAACATCGTCCATATCCATAGGCAGTAACAGTCAAAATATTTAACAGCACGAGTGGGATTAACTGCAAGAACAAGAGTTACGGGCTTATTACACTTCAATTACGCTATTATACCATCCTGACTTTAATCAACTAAGTGAGTGAGGATTCCTTAGGATTGGTTTCCAGTTTATTTCGTGTGTTGTGTAGCGTTTGTGTTTTATTTACTGCGGACTTTTCTAGTTTCCTGTGTAACCGGGCCACGTTGTGATGTATATAATTTTGCAATGTCGTACGTTCTATTTAATTTTAATCTTGTGTAGTTTGAGTTTGAACCCGAGCATTTCGGACAAGACACCGGACAGGGCGGACAGAACCACCACCTTACTTATAGTGTACAAGTAGTTGTTACCACACATACCGGTGATTCTGAACGGTGCGTCTAGTTCCTGAAATAATAGAAACACATGTTCATAAATGACCCAAATTTTCACAACTTCACTAAAGGCGGTCACATTTTACAGATTTTTTTTTAAGAGAATAGATGGCAGACGAGTGGGCGGGCCACATGATGGTAAGTGGTCACTGCCGCCCATAGACATCTGTAACACCAAGGGGATTGCGGGTGCGATGCTGACCTTGTAGAATCCTGTTCTCTCTCTTCACAGCTCTCTAGAAGAGCCCCATAGAAGAGTCTAGAAGAGCACCTCAGCTGGCAGTTAATTCCACAAATTTCGGGTTCGCGGTATATTGTCTGTTTGACCGCACTGTAGGCAGCGACTCTATGTCAAGGAAGTGCGGATGAATCGCACGACGATGACGAGCGGTACGGTGGTAAAAACCCGAAGTTGGCATCAAATTGAACAGCTGTTCAGAACATTCCCCATTATAAAGGCAGTAGAAAAGGCTGAGAGACGCAACATCTCTACGGATGATGAGCGATTCTAATCCACCCGTGAGATCGGACACTCGTCGAGAATTCGGATAGCGCGTCGTTGGACGGAGTCAAGAGGGTATAGTTGGTATATCGGTGCACCGGCCCAGAGGTGTGAGCAGTACTCCATGTGAGGTCTAACTTGAGCTTTATAAAGCGACAAACCTTGCCCCAGAGAGAAGTACTGCTTTGCTCTATTCAATACATTGAGATTTTTACTAGCAAGTTTTGTTTTGCGCTCCAGATGACTACGAAAGTCGACTTTGCTCGAAATATCGACGCCAAGGATCCTAATACTCTCAGAGGTCTTCAGAGCAATCTTCTGAAATCGAGGTGCCACGACAAATGGAGCTTTCCTAGCGGTGAATGCACAGACTTGTGTCTTGCTGGGGTTAAATTGGATCAAGATAGATTACCCGGTTAGATTATTATTCGAGACTCGGTCTAAGGACTCTAAGGCCTTACGTGACTCTCTTTCATCTCGGCCCGAGGGGTATTCGCACGGCCCCTATACAAAAATTATCATCTGTACTGTCATCTGCATATAACAGGTCGTTAATAGGCAGAAGAAACAGTCAGTAACGACTTTGATGCTTCGTCCAGCCAAAAACTGGAAACCCATTTGCATAATCCCTCGCGTAACCCGAATGATGGTAACTTGCAAAGCAGTGTTTTGTACCTCACCCGGTCAAACGCCATTGTGATGTCTAAGCTATAGTCTCACCTCTACTGTCACTAACGTCAGCCCATCGGTGTGTTACTTACTTTACACTAAAAGATCGCCAGCTGAGCGATTATTACGGAATCCGTACGGCGATCGCTTATCAGCTGGCGATCCTCTAGATACCCAAGGAGTTGTGCGTTAATGACACATTCCATAATTTTGGAGAAGAGGGAGGTTATCACTATTGGCCTGTAATTGGCCGGGTCGGTACAATCGCCTATTTTATGCAATGGGTGGACGTGAGCTACTTTCCAAAGCAGCATCTGGTGGAGTGTTGGCGTCGGTAATATCACTATTATCTGAGAAATGGGACCGCCTTTAGTGAAGTCTTAAACATGAATTGCTTCATTTTAAAAACCACATGTTACCCCTTGTTTACATTCAGCCACTGCTACTGCTCCTCGCGCTGCTGTATTTATTGCCCAAAATATTTCTGTAGCAGCTTCGAAGGCAGTGAGTGTTTACATTCTGCTTTCATACTTACTTCACTTTCTACTCTCGACAATAAAGGAAATTGAAATTGTTGCTGCGTCAGCACTCTGTATATAGTTAACTCAGCACTCTAAACGGACATTGTATATAGTTTATATAATTATGCGAGTGTTTTAAATAAAAATAAAACACAAAAGAGACGTTGTCGTCAGAGGAGATGGTGGATGATATCAATCTACCGTAATAGAACAATGTAACATAAAATATATGTTATTATGTGTTGTTTTATATGTGCTAATGATCAATTTCTTTTTTATTTCAGACATACGGAGAATTTTTTAAAGGCGATGACATATGAGGAATCTGGAGAATTTACTAATTTTTGCAGAATGTCACCTACAGATTTTAAATTCTTTGCTAACCAAAATTGAACCTATAATTTTCTTTTTTAATAAAGGTTTAAATGTAGCCATGAGCGATTTCTTCTTTGATTTTAACTCTTCTACTGTAATATTATCCAATTTATCACTTATTCTTTTCCACGCATCATGAACTTTGTGTTTAATTTTGTGATTTTTATCAGAAGGATCCCGTATAGCTCGTTCAATTGCATAAAGTACTAGGAACTCAATGGTTTTATCGTTAGTCCACTCGTGTGGCATAATAAATAAACAAAAAGAAATCGTTATACAAAAACACTAAACATAATAAAATAACCAAAAACGCGTCCATATGCTTCACGCGCTAGGCGGCAAGTGAGCGAGAGAGCAGCATTGTAAACACTCACTCGCGCTTGCGCTGTCCTCCCTTTGAAGTTCGCGCAAAAACCGCCTACGAAGGGAGCGCAGGGCAGCGTCAGTGGCATGAGCAGTGTCAGGGCGAGGGACGTGTTTACATACTGACGCTGCCCACTTCCCTGCCCATGTCCCTGCTCACTTCCGTGGAAGTGGGCTGAATGTAAACGAGGGGTTAGAGCATGTTTATATTTAAACATTCTCTTGAAGCCACGAAATTTTAACTTAGAAATGTTTTACCAAAGTCAGTAAATCCTAACCGAAGTTCTACGGAGTCTCGAAATGCCCTACTTTGCTAAATGACCAATTGCATAAAGGACTAATAATAATCAAAAAAAGACTAAATTCGCATAAGGATTAATTCTTGAAATGCCGAGGTTCTCAAAAGGACCCATTCCAGAAATAGCTGTGACATATACTGTGTAACAGCCACAAAAACACTTATATCCTCAACAAAAAACTTACCTTGAGAAGATCCGAAGCTAGTTTGAGCACGTTGTTGGCAACATTTAGCTGCTCCTTACACTCGGGCCTCTGTTCTATCGCGAAGTGCAGATTTATTTGTTCGGTGAGTATAGCTGAGAGGCACGCGCGGTACTTCTTGTTCACATTGCTGCCTAATGTCAGTAGTCGTAAAAGGAAGAAGCCGAGGCAGACGCACCACATTAGCGCTTCCATTAGCCATGCGCGTTCGACTGTTACCGACTCCTGCAAGTTTTATGATGAGTTTTTAAGGAACTTCAGAGGAAATCTACTCATCCAACACACAAAATCAAGTATTTATATAAAATTAAATATCTCCTTTTTAATTAGTCTGAAAATATTTTATTTTGTATAGCTACCGGGTCCAGTGGTGTCCGGCCTACTTTAGAATAGTGCCACTCCATCTCTTGACGCGGGTGTCGTAGAAGGCGATTAGGGGATAACAACATCGCCTCTAAAAGTGTGGACTCGTCAACCCACCGCCCGCCGACAGCGTGCCGTTTTAAGGCCTTTCATCCCTCATGCACAAGACAATGTGCATGAGGAGGCCCGTGTTCAGTAGTGGGCGGAAAAAAAGGATTGATTCCGGTCCGCTACCTATTCATAAATCTTCTAAATATAAAAATTCAACAGTGTTTCTTCTAAATATAAAATTTTACGAGATTCCGAGGTGAGCATTCTGTTAGTGTAGTGTGTCGCAACTTTTCCGAATGTGAAAATCTACCCGACTCTTCAGTCAATTTGTGACTACGGCTGGTGTAACGCGTACCGAAACGTTGTGTAGAAATAAAAGGTAAACAAAAGCCTTTATTTAATTTTACGCGTTAAGACTAGATTTACAATATAAAATGTCTGTGGGCTATTCTCACCCCCTTCCAGCTACGTCAAAGGTGAAACTAGCTTAAGTGACAACTGGTCCGCTCAAAAACAAGTCCGCAGGCGAGTTTACCACTTTTAAGATTGCTGGTGGAAAACTGGGAAGTATTTCAAAGACTGGGCCAGTTTACTACTTACAAAACAGATATAGGAAAACTAGTCCCAATGCACTTTTGAGGAATTTATTGTTACATTTGTTCCTTTTCAAGACTACATAATGTAACAAAATGGTCATTCCCAAATAACTTCATCATCTCTCAAGAAAAAAAAAGCAAAACAATAAACTTCGAAATTTACCTTTTTGACTGGCAACTGCCATCGCGGCATTATATTATTATATTTTTTGTAGTGTAGTCTTAAAAACAGATTTCACAATAGATTTTTATGTAACATTTTATATAAGCAATAAATAGGCATACACACATTTTTCATTGATTATTCTTTTATTACATTTTTTTCAATTACCTTTGTGATCAAGGGAAATTGAAAAAAATGTATTGCTAAATACCAATTTTGTTACATTATGTAGTTTTGAAAAGGAACAAATGTCCCCCTTATCTGTTTTGTTAGTATTAATCTGGCTCACTTTGATTTGTTTCCGGGCCAAGTTGACCACCAGCAATTTCAAAAAGTGGTGACTTCGGCAGCGGTTCAGTTTTTGAGCGGGCCTGTTGGCACTTAAGTCGTAAAACTTACCCGTAGTAATTGTACGGCGACGCACGCGAGCAATGTGAGCGTGAGCATAAACGCTGCTGAAACTATCACGTCCACCGACCGCTGCGGCCCGCGGCGCTGGAAGCAGTGATATATCATTATAACATGGGAAATAATTAAATGGCCACCAGAAATAGTGAAAGTGACAGCAAATTTAAAGGTAGGTTAGGTTTAAATTCTCTTGTGACAATAATGACATAGGAGCACCGCGACCGTTGATTTTGTCTTTACATTCTTAGTATTTTGAAATTATTTATTTCAGTTGTGCCATGTGGTGTCGGCTCGCAGCCGGCTATACAGTAGCATCACCCCATATCTTCCCGTGGGTGATGTAAAAGGCTACTAAGGGATAACACAGCAGCTACCACAAACCCTAAGGAACTACACCACCTCTAAAAGAGTCGACTCGCCAACCCGCTTGTCCAGCGTGGCGTTTTAAGGCTTTACCTCCCTCATATAAAAGACAATGTGCATGAGAGGCCTATGTCACGCCGTGGATACTGAACCGGCTCCGGCTGGTTTAATTGCATTATTTCAGCTATTCAAAAATAGTTTGTTTTGTTGATCATGATTTGCTGTCATTCAGTATTTATTTGTTGCTCGTTTAAATAAGCTTTATAATATCCGTGTATAACAGGCATAAGTTGATAACTTATTCAACAAATATATACACCTCTGCTAATTATCAAATATTCAAAAGGAGATTGGGCGGTGTCAACTGGAAACACGATGTAGAACAAATCTGTTCTCTCAATTAGAAAAAAGATGTTGCTAACTCAATTAGATTAATGGTGCCAATGGTCGGTTGGTCAGTTATATGGACACGATCAAATACATGCAGATTACCGACACACACTGTTAGGGCTTGTACTTAAACAAGCAGCAAATCATAATCAACCATATCATACCGTCAGCCCGTCTCCACTGCTGCATATTTTTTTTTTATGGACGAAGGTGGCTGACGAGCATACAGACCACCTGATGGTAAGTGGATACTGTAGCCCATAGACATCCGTGATACATGCCAACATTAGTCCAAAATGACAAAAGTTGGCACGCCCCCGGATGCGCTGCCTACCTTTGGATATAGGAATGGATTTGGAGAAAGGGTTGGGGAAATGGGGGGATAGGATGGGAATGGGCTCTGGCACATACGATGCTAGGCTCTTCTCATCCAACCACCAGCAGCGAATTTATTTATGTCGTCGGTCCACCTGGCCGGAGGGCGTCCCACACCGCGCTCACCGGAGGGTGGCCTCCACTCGAGGACTCGTCTAACCTATCGGCTATCAATCCTGCGCCAAATATAACCTGCCCATTGCCACTTCAACATGCCGATTCTACGAGCCATGTCGGTGACTTTGGTTCTTTGCCGAGTGTCTTCGCTTATTCCGCAAAGAAACTCCGACCATAAGCAACAAAACAACCTATTTTTGAATAACTGACGTTAATAATTTTAAATTATTAAGAATGCCAACACCAAGTCCCGCTATGATCTTTACTATCGGTTTGCTGCTCATTCATTATTTTCTGTTGGTCATTTAATTATTTATCATTGTAAGTGTCTTAAGATTGAATAATCAGACTAAAATTGGAGTTGTGTAAAAATTTTCTTCCGCATTCTCAAAGGTACTCGTATTATAGTTAATATGAGTATCATTTAAATAAGAATTTATCACTAAAACAAACTTTAAAAAGATTTTAAATTTAAAATTTCAAAAACTCACCCGTAAGTAAGATCTCGTAGAGAGCCAAATCTTAATATTCCTAATAGCGCTGAGCCGGAAGTGCGGCAGATCGGACAAGCGCGCGCGCCGCGCCGACGTCAAGTGAGAACGTCTTAGTGATGAATACTAACTTACAAAATAAGAATAAACTCACCCGTAAGTAAGACCTCGTAGAGAGCCAAGTCTTAATATTCCTGACGGTATTGAGCCGAAAGTGGGGCAGTTCGGACTTGCGCGCGCGCCGCGCCGATGTTAAGTGCGAGAACATCTTGGCGTAGAGGAACCGCTGCTTGTACGCGCGCTCTGCTACCGACAGTAGAAAGAACACGAGCCCGCTTAGCGCAAAACGAAGTACGCACGATACTACGTTCGAAGTTACTGCCCTGTAACAATTTTTTCAATTATATTCTAAATGGGTGTGTGTGGCCATTAGAAATATAGTTACGTGGGCGCGTGCAGGCGGCCAACATTAGTATAGCACCACCCCATCTCTTCCCGTGAGTGTCGTGAAAGGCGAATTACTTTTACTTTTATCGCTGCGATATTACCGCCCGTCACTAATTTCAATTTCATTTACACAAGGCGATTTTCTCGAAAGCGAGTTTCTCGAACATCGGTGTCATCATTTGATCACTGTTATCCCTGTTATCATCGAGTTGTTATGATCATGTGAACAGTTGTAGGCGAGAATTTTATGTAGTATGCTTGCATACGAGATTCGTATACTTTTCACCCGAACCGAATGAGAAACTCTGCTTGTGTAAACGAGCCTAACGGGATAACAAAGCCGCTATCAAAAGCCACGAGGAACTACACCACCTCTAAAGGAGTGGATTCGCCAATCCGCTTAGCCGGCATGGCATAATGAGACCACACATCCCCGTACACAAGACAATGCGTATAAGGAGGCCCGTGTCCAGCGGGGATGATAAAAGGGTTACGGTACTCTTCTAATGCGGTAGTTCTCAACGGAGGCGGTACCGTCACTGGGGGATCTAATAGGGCGATGGAAATTTTAAATGCATATATCCTGCTCCTTTCCTTTCATTAAATAATGTCTTAGGGACACTGAATATGTTTTTTTTTTCAGAAAGTGCACGTTGCGCTGAATGACGTTGGAATACCATATTAGCTGTTGCCTGAATTAAGATTTGTACTATGTGTTATCCGTCCCACAAATAAATACCATTGAATGCAAACTAGTACTTTTTAAACTTGATTTCCTCCTAAGTGCTATGTAGACGTGTTGCAAATATGCAACATTATAATATGTCAATGAACTCAGAATCGTGAAGTGAATCCATGGGTTTATGCTTCGGGGGAGTACATCATGCTACACAAACAACAAATATAATATATTTTATACAAACACTATTTGTTTTGCTGCAGTGAATATGTCATTGTTGCAATGTAACTAATTCTAAATGTACGCTTACTGTGGCAATACACGATTTAAAAAAAAAACTATTACAGACTTATACAATCACTTATACTTATACAATAAATACAATCTTACAAAGACGTGGCCTTTATAAAAGATAATAATTTTTAATTATCAATAAATATTATACAGGCAGACTTACCAGACATTATCACCAAGAGCACCGCTGAGTAGAGCCAATACGGATCCTTGGCTGTAGTTGACGAACAGCGAGGGTAGGTAGGCTACGAATGACAATGAGGCCAATTCCTCCTCGCTCCGGGTGTCTTGCTCCATTGCCGCCTGGGTCGTATCACATTTGAGTTATAATTAAATTATAATTTAAATAAATAATTATTGAAAATGCTAAAAATAGTGTTGACATTATTTTAGTTCGTCCTTATATTTATGTACAACGGAGCGAAGCGAGCGAGAAATATTGGAGCAAAATAGGACGTAACATTTATATAGTATTAGGTCCTATTTTGCTCCTATATTTCTGATGTTTATCGAGTTAACCGTGTGTTGGGCAACGTCAGCTTTAGAATTTCCCGTGGATGTCGTAAAAGGCGATTAAGGGATTATAAAGTGGCTACCGCAAGCCCTGAAGGAATTATACTACCTTTAAAAGAGCCCGTTAACCCGCTTGGCCAGAAAGACCATACATCCCTCGTGCAAAAGACAATGTGTATGAGGAGGCCCGTGTTCAGTTCTGGTTGCTAAGAGGGCTGGTTACGGAATGGCATATGTGTATATCCACCAATTCGCGCAAAAGGGTTTCAGGCCCGTGTGTTGGATTATGGCCCGAAACCCTTAGTTATTTACTAGGACAGGCGTGTGTGCTGGCAGTGGGACCTTATAGATATTATGATATCAATCAATATATGTGAAAAACGAGACAATAACGAAAATCCACTAAACCTGACTGGGCCTGCGTAGTTTAAGGGTCAAAAGTCCGTTACGATACCTGTAGCAGGGTGACGGCAGGCGATATGAGCGCCACCGCGGCGGACATAAGTAGTGGGGGCCAGGGCGAGCCGTGCGCCGCCATGGCTCGCTCGGCGCGCGCCACCACGAACCAGCTGATGTCTACGGCGGATAGCTCCGCACGTAGGGTTGACCCCATTTCCCACATCGTGCACTTCACTGGAACACAAATTAACGTCTCAATCTTCATAAATCCTTATAGTTTTTCAACCATTACGCTTTGTTAACGTAAAAATTAAAATGGTTTCGTTGGATAAGAATCTAGAGAAAAGTCTTTAAGTCACAGTAAGTAACGTTAATTTTCTTTTACAGTTTGTCATTTTCAGCCTTTTTAACGTCCCCCTGCATGGCATACATGCATGCAAGCATGGCCAGGGCATAGGTCTCCCCTAGTAAATCACTAGGAAGTTTCGGGCTATAATCTACCATAATGTAATTCGGCTATAATGTAAAATGTTACGTAATTTTCTTTTTTTAAATATACATTTTTGGGCTTTATATATAACAAATATGTATGGACAATTTAACAAAAAAAAAATTAAATTCTACAATAAAAATCTGAAATTTTCATGTCAACACAGAATCATGAACAAATCATGAAAAAAAATGTTCAACTAGTGTAGGCAACTAGTGAGCCCAAAGGCTACATATCGATATCGCTTATGTATTTAACAGTGTATAATTGGTGCAGGAGTCTGTATCTTCTGTTGTGAATTCTCACCCCAATGACTGCGCAATCCTCATGGGTGGTTAAAATGACCAATTTTTTTTTTTATTTTACTGTTAAGAAGTATACAGTTCAAAACTTATACATTAAATTTTTAACACTAAAATTATACATAGGCCAGCAGAGCTTCAATATCTATATATACACAAAAAGCCAAGTTAACAAAGATTTAAGATCCTAATCATACACATGTAAAGAATTACATTTAAATACAATCGCACGTAGAAACAAACACACTAGAAACAAACAGCGTACTATGGCATGTTGTGCTCATGATGTAATGACGCTGGTGTGGTATCTTGAGTGGGCCAAATATCAGGGAAATATTTTAGCTCCAGCTGAGTTTTTAGATAATGTTAATTGTAAGAGAAAATATTGAATAAAAATATTGTCCGTATATTATTTTTGTTTTATTTCTTCACCCTTTATCGTTTTAGTCTATAATCAATCTAAATTAAATCATGTGCCTGCATTTGTCAGTTTCAAATAAACATGACACCTATGCATATTCCTTACACATATGTATTAATCTCTACCTACTCATAATTTATACCTGGTAAATTATTTACTACAGCTATATAATGGTCATTACAACATAAGATTACCTACATACTTAATTTATAATCCTTTAAAATGTACAACAAAACAGCTTGATTTGTTTCACGTACCCATTCCTAACTTCAAAAATGTTTTCATTTAATTCTATTTTTTTCTGGCTTTGCAATTAAATAATTTCAATAGAATTTCATTAAGTATCTTTAAACCAATTAATATTTGCATATGCTGTTTATAGACACGGCTATTGGATGTCAGGTCCAATCATGTATGGAACTTGGTTATTAGAAAGAACAGTCTTTGCAAATATGATAATGAACACTACCAAAAGTTTACAAAATGCGAACATGTATGTGTGTATGCGGAATGATTTACAATATGCTAATATATTGAAAATTCTAAAATTACCCAAAATGTGAATATTTACAATTCCTATTGTAAATATTCACATTTTGGGCTAACAAATCTAAAATTTACTCGCCGCGGTATAAAATTTAATTTTTGCTGCTTGTTATTCCATACATATCGACTACAGAATTTGATTGAACACTATTTTATTCATATTTTTGTCTTACCTGTGTCACTGGTGTGGTCTAGTATCGCGAATGGGTCCCACGAGCTGTCCGCCGCGTAATGAAATATGTCATCAGATTGATCGCCCTCAGACTGTGACCCGTAGCTGCTCTCTTCACCTAGTCACATGTATCTATTTAGAGTAGTATTGGGTATTTTGATTAAAAATAATACATATATGTAATTAAATATCAACCTCTCTTCATCAACTATCATCGACTGGTGCCACTGCGTGGCGCGACTTGGCATGTGAATTCTATTGCGAGAATTCTTCAAGCCATCGATCAACCAATATACATAGATGGAGAATTTCTAGTAACGAAATTATGTACAAATACATTACGATAACATTGGCCATCGGCTAATCCGGAAATATCGATCACGTGATCGACATCGACAGTAGGAAATGAAAGATTTCCAAATAAAGAACAACAAGACAGATTCATATAAAGCCGAATCACGGCATGACGCTCACTAAATGATTGGAAAACTCGAACGATATTCCAGAATATATAAAACAGAATATTATATCAGGCTCAATAAGATAAGACTCAATAGTCAATAACGCTCAGTGACTAAAAAAAAACCGGCCACGAAGCGTTGTGGTAAATCGAAAACAACCATTACCCGTTTTGTATGATTTTGGATGAATGAACCATGTACTATTTTTTAGTGTTTTTCCGCATTAGGCAGTTCTAATGCGGAAAAACAGCGTTAGCTGATAGCGTATAGGGATCAGTATCCCTAAACGCTGGAGAATAGCAGCTCTTTAATGATTTATATCGCTTTCAGCATTACGGGACACTTCTGTTACACTCTTATATAACATAATCTGATTTAAAGTATCTTAGACAGCAATAAACCTTATTTAGGCTGTTTTAAAATATTTTTTACGACTTTTGTAAAACTAATAGTATTGGAAGGCATATTTTCAACGAATGCGGCTGTTTAACAAATTTTCGCTATTGGGTATCCTGTTTTCCAATGTATTGATAATTTTTTTTGCAATTTGAACAACTAAAACGGGCAAATCGGCTTCAACCTGAGCTGGCGCTTTGAGACAAGTAACATAGTTGTCCAAAACTAAGTATTATTTCGTAAAGAGCACAAAAATGTTCAAACTCATACATCATTTTACTGTTTATTTTACATTAAAAGCTCTTATTTTGGAGGCGGGTGAAACATGTAATGCCAATACATATATACTTTCATGGTAAACTGATGCGTGCAACTATTAGAAAAAACAACTACAAAAGTACTTACCGGAATCAAACAAACAGTGTTTGTTTGATTCCGACCAAACAAACAGTGTTTCTTTGATTCCGACCAAACAAACACTTGTTTGTTCACTTCAGTTAATTCTTCACTTCAGACACTTCAGACAAGTTTGTCGCACAAATTAAAGACAAATAATTTAATTATTCTTCTTTCCAGCTGTTATTACTACTCAAGCCGAGTATGAGCTTCAGAGAGGGGTTATTTTACAATATAAGCGGTCCAGTCAGTTCTTAAACAGCATTTAGTCAGCTTCAAGGCGACCTCTGTACAGCTGTTAACCAGCCACTCTAGAACCAAAGGCTATATAATTTGCGGCCCAAATTCCCCTTATCAGGGGAAGCTGATCAGGCGCTTATACAGCATACTTACAGCGTTATTTTAGTTTATAGAATTTAAAAAATCAGTTACTCAGCTATTTAACCGCTTCTTTGTGCTACTTGGGTTACCAATCATTTATGCATATATTGCATATTATCATATATTTGTCAATGTATTTGAATTCGGAGGCTTTTCCACGTATTTATTATGATATGCAGGTTATCAACGACCAAAACCGAATTTTAGGTAAGTTAGGAATCAATTCATTACGTAGCCATTTTTCATAATTGTCGCTGTTCATCACATTATGATAGGTCTCCTGTTGTATCCGTAGATTTATACATTAATAAATTTTCCATTCCACCCAGGGGCGCCTGTAGTATTCGCTTTTTGCTCACAATAAAAAGAAAAATGAATACTATGTCTAGTTAAAATAGTATGATTATGCTTCGAAGGAAAATGACATGTTTATATATCACTCTGATGGGTGTTTATTCTTAGTAAGAATTCGCGTCAGCTTACAAAGGTTGGTCACCGTAATCATGCGAACGCATTAGCATCTCGCGTCCCATCGCGCTGATGCACCTGTTTAAGAGGGTTATAAGATCCTAGAAATAAATATGGGAAATTAAAAACAAAATATGAGAAAAACAACTGAGACAAGTGGTTTAGAAAAAGACTGCAATATTGAGTCTACTAAAATATTCAAATTTTTTATGTTGCTGTTCTGATTAAAAAAAAATCGAATATGGGTTTGTTTTCTGCTTTAGTTCTCGAATAAGGAATAAAATATATCACTTTTAGGAACAGTTGACAATTCTATTGGAATAAATGTCACAAGGCGACTGAAATATGTAGTTATCTTGAAAACAGGAAATAATATACAAGTGGGAATATATTGGAGACAAATTCCAATTGTTTATGTGGGAATCTCCTTGTGAGATTATGTGGGAAATTATTCCGAATCCTGGTAGAATTAAAATATAAACTTCTGGATGTCCGAAAAATCAAAATAAGTGTTGATATAAAATGGGATCTCCCCCTCCCGCTGGGTCAAAGAAGGATGTATTTAGATTACGATCTGTTTAGTAGTATGGTAATAGCTCCCGCTAATACAGGTAGTGATAGTAGGAGTAAAAGGGCTGTGATACCTACAGCTCAAACGAATTACAGCGTATTTGATCAAATATTATGTTTTTAGGACGTATATTAATAATAGTAGTGATAAAGTTTACTGCCCCTAGGATGGAGGAAATTCCCGCTAAATGCAGGGAAAAGATGGCTAAATCTACAGAGCTTCCTCCGTGGGCAATATTGGATGAAAGGGGGGGATAAACTGTTCATCCAGTACCTGCTCCATTTTCAACGATTCTTCTTGAAATTAGAAGTATTAGTGATGGGGGTAATAATTAAAATCTTATGTTATTTATGCGTGGAAAAACTATATCGGGGGCTCCAAGTATTAATGGGACTAGTCAATTTCCAAATCCTCCAATTATAATGGGTATAACTATAAAAAAGATTATAATAAAAGCATGAGCTGTTACAATAGTATTATAGATTTGATCGTCTCCAATTAGTGAGCCTAAATTTCAAAACATTTCTGTATATAAGACGATTTTAATGTACGAATATATATAGTGTGTCAGGGGATCCATTACAATCTTTATTTTTTTCTAATTTACTGCAAAAACGCGACCTTGTTTTTACGTTAGTGACATACTGTTTATCTATTATTGGTCTTATTGATATTTTATTGGTCAATCAAGCGCTCGAAGAAAGACAAGTTTCATTACAGTTCGTAATCAGCATATTAAATAGGCGGAAGGGTGGCACCAACCGCAAATGCAACGTTGTAAAACAAACCTGTACTTTCAGTTAGAGTAAGGAATATAAAAGTAGTTTTTATAACTCGTTTACGAACGCAAAAAGTTTGTTATCGAGCGGTCGCTTCGGTGGGCAGTTTGAACGATTGACATACGAAAATTGATTGTTCTCGTATATAAATTATTTGTATCAATCAATGCAGTCATCGATTATCGATATCATCGATTCAATCGATATACTTTTAGAAAAATCATTGCAACTATACAAATTATTGTTGAATTAATTTATATGAGTTTATAAGATTCTACAGTAGATGTTTCTCCTTGTAAAGACAAGGTTTCGTAATCGTGATCACGGCGAGACTGATACTGACCACGTTTCATGTAACTGGATGGAAATATACACAAACTCGTATAAATAAAACTCACGAGAAACCCGTTTACGTTTATTATGTTTGACTGCGTAACAAAAGTTTAAATCAATCAATCACGCGGCCTTAATGTTGATAAGTTGTATTATGAATATATTAAAATGTGATGGTAATGGTAATACATATTATAAATGTAGTGATATTGTTAAATTTATAAAATGTGCTTACTGTTAGTCGTTTGGCCAACCCAGTCAGACATGGTATGATGCGATGGCAGGGCGATAGAAGGCGCGGACGCCGAGCATTCCCCGTCCGATGACGATGACTGGTAATTCTCTAATTTCTACACAAATTTCATACATTAATACCGCAAATATATAGAAGCTATAGGAAGCAGACTCAACATATCAAAACGATAAAACAAAAGATATTGGCAAAATTGTAACAAACAACCATAGATCTATAATTGTAATTTCTTTCAATCGTAACTTGGATGCCCGCGATACATATGTACCTGCATCTACAGTGTCCAACCTGTCTAACATAAACTTTAGGTTCCTTAAGAAAAATTTTGGATGATAAAGCATTTTGTATTTGTGTTTTGTAACTCTGGTTTTGGAATTCTGCTTCATTTTCCAAATTTTTGCAATGGACGTTTTTATTTGATAAGTTATGTAGCACTCTGTCGAAATAGATAAGTGAGTTTGATTAATAAGAACAGAATTACTAAATATAATAATAATAATTACTAATTATTATATTGATTCAGAATATAATATATAGTGTAGCCATTGGAAGGTGGCACAAGAAGACCATTCTCTAATTTAATTTCGCTTACATTATGTCATAGTATGTAACTAATAATTTTTATCTGTACATTGACAGACCTACACAATCAATAGATACAAAGAAGCAATAAGAAAAGCGAAAGTATCAAGATATTTAATGGTATACTACAAATTGTACTGACAATTCACAAATGTTGCCATGTAAGAATTCAAAATATTTCAGAATATTAAGGTTTTTAAGTAAATTAATTCAATTTTTAAAATTTTGCTTTAACTTTGACATGTTAATTCTGCTATTTGTTTATAATTCTGATAAAATAAAACAATTATATTTTTTTATTTATACACTTTTGTTATTATTATTATTCATTATACACTTGCAAACGTGTGTCATGCTATCAGACATTTGTACCTGATTTATTGTGCTGAAAATCCTTTCCAACAATCTAATATTATAAAAATCTTCAGTTAAAACATAAACAAAAAAATGTGCACTAGTTGAAGCATGCTTTGAGGGGGAGAGTACACGGTGCAATCCAACAGCTGCTGGGCGCGCTCGACTGAACACGTTACCCCTCTCTCACAGAAGACTACCTTGAAATGTACTGCATTTCCCACTTTATCTTATTTTCCTAATGTACGTACGTGTTTCGGTAGTGAGTGAGATGTGCCAGAGCCCATTCCCATCCTATCCCTCCCCATTCCCTGGTGTTGCAGGTGGGTATGGGCGGCGGTAGCCACTTACCATCATATGGGCCGCATGCCTCCATTAATATAAAAAAATATTCCATTTTTAAATATTGGTAAGAAATGTCGCTTTATATGTCAAGTTATCTACATCACTCAGTTACTTAATACTAATTGGCTACTTGATTACTTAATACTACTTAAGTGAAGAACAAAATGTTATTTTCTGTTTGTTCAAGATTTTTTTTATCTTTAAGATATCTTATTTACATAAAATGCTACTGTATAGACATGACTTTTTGCAATTTAAAACAGTTTACAAAATTTTCACTAATTTTACCCAATACAGCGACAAAAGTCTCTCATGTGTAAATTCATTAATAGATAATTATAAGGCATATAATTTGATTAAGTAAATTAAATTGTTAATTTTCGATGTATTCTGACAAATTTAGACCTCTCACAACTGATATTTTATTTGTTATGTAATTTAGAATGAAAAAATGAAAAATTCAAGAAACAGTTTTTTTAAAAACAGAAAATGAAGTGCAGCTTTTGTTTCCTCAAAACTGATTTCATGTTTCATTAGAGCACATTTTTATAGGTAGACACAAGGAATAAAAATGCCAAGGACTTGCCAAGGAATAAAAATCACCTTAAAGATCACCATAGTAAGATCGTGTACAGTAGTTAGAGGTAACTGTTAAGTTTTGACACAGTCCGCCTTGTCCTTAATGAGGGGTCAAAATAAGATCAGAACAACTAATAGGAACTCAACTTTATGACTGCCTAATAAAGCTCAACAATTTAATAAGTTTTACGTACCTTTTTATTTTTCTTAACAGTTGCAAAATCATCATCGCTTGTATCTCGCTGGCCATTGTCCCGAATCCATAACTTTCTGAACCTGACACCAGCCCTTTTTCCATCGCTAGGACTACTGGTAGGTACGGCACCATCTGATTCTGGTTCCACAGATTTATCATCATCTTCCTTTTTCGATTTGTCAGCCATCTTTTTTCTCATATTTTCATTTATTTTTTCTTTAGAAGATTTAATTACTGGTTTATCAACTGTCTCTGATGTTTCGGTGGTCTTTGGAGTGGTGATAAGTGGCTCTTTGTTATCAGTATCATTTTCCTGTTCATTCTGATCAGTTTCTTTACATCTGTTATCTCCTTCGCTCCCATTAGAATTGTACCCATTGAGACTTTCAAACCCGTCGTCACCGTCAGCTAAACCTGCTCTAGCAACATTATTTTCTTCATTTTGTCTTACAGTGAAGTTTTCTAGCCGCTTTTTTGTCAAAGGTTTAGGTTTGTAATCCATAGAGCAACTCGGTGAAGTCTGATCGGACGCCAGAGTGAATGTGACAATAGGCGCAATCAAATCAGGCTTTTTCCACATCATGTAATCTTCGTCGTCGGAGTCTTTAGCATTTGCCTTCGTGAGAGGTTTGTTTTTAATAGGTAGTTCTAAATTCTTCATTAGATTCTCCTTTGTTAACTCTTTCTTGCGCTTTCTGAAATACCCAATACTTATCTAAACTACCTGCATACACAATATATCGAAATTGTTCATTTGAATACTTCTATGCATAATCGCACTTACATCAAGCTTTGTGTTCTCAAACTATATGGGCATTTTTAATATAAAATGGCAGAAAAGCAGTGTGGCTGATAATAATCGGTGCAGGATCCATAATCCTTGTAGGATTATGGATATTTTCGATACATAATAATACCAGACAAAAATGACGAACATCGGCATGTCCGCATAAATACTGTCTTCTACAGAGATTCACTATTTGAGAAAAGGATTGGAAGGGTTATCCTCATCCCATTAAACTCCTTATTAGATAGAATGGGAAAGATTGGGTTTACATGAGATTATTTTTACTCTAAAGCTATTGGATAACGGACACATTCGTTTGTGTGCGCACGTACGCTCACAGACACGCAAAGGTCTGACAACCAGTGCTAGCACTATTATAGTTGAGACCTTCTTATGGCCACTAACCTTCAAGTTTTAAAAATTGTTTTTAGACCATTTGTATTTTTAAGTATGTGTAGCAATTATCGCTTTCTTTAAAAAACATGGGTAATTTGAACATGAAGTTAGAGATCTTCTATGATAACACGGTTTAATAAATGGTAACGATAGTTAGAGACGACCGACGGTTCCTTATTCCACACTGTTTATAGAAAGTCAACACACAGACACACACTGCATGCCTCCTCACATCATCATCTCCGACACCTGTAATCCGTCGTTGCTACATTAAACAACAAAGCGCATGATCTCTGTGACCCTGAACGTATAAAGGACGAATTATCACATGTTCTGGAGGTACTCAAACGGAATGGGCACAAAGCTAGCAGAAGGCAACCAAGGCGCAATCGGAGGGAGAAACATCCCGAGGTGTTAACCTCATTTATTACAGCCAGCATTTATGCATGCCAAAGTTGGAACAGTATTGAGTAGATACTCCATTAAGACTGTATATACTCCGTCCTCAAAACTAGCGGAAAATCTACGCACACCCAACCAGACGCCAGATGTCTATAAGATAGACTGCAGCTGTGATAGTTCCTATATAGGCCAAACTAAGCGTTCAGTTGCGGAAAGGGTCAAGGAACACATCGAAGCTGTAAGAAGCAGCTAAACTAGTAAATCAGCAATAGGCGAGCACATTCTCAACGCTGGAATTAATCACTGGATAGAACTCTGCACTCTCAAAATCCTCTTCGAATCCGAAATCCGAACGTCACTATTATCCAAGGATTGTACGTGAAGCGATTGAAATAAAGAAATATAAAAAATTCAATAGGGAAGTTAGATATAAACTGTCGTTGACATGGAATCCAGTGATTAACAAATTTAAACCTTGTGATTTACCGTCGAATACGTCCGCAGATATTGTTAGTGTAGTGTGTCGCAGCCTTTCTGAATGTGAAGATCAAATGTGGGTAGTTGGTGAAACTGCTCGCATCTTCCATCCTGGATTAACCGCCTCTTCAGTCAACTCGTGACTGGTGCAACCCGTGCCGAAACGTGGAGTAGGAAAAAAGATTAACCAAATACCTTTATTATACGCGTTTAGACCCGATTTAGAATATAAAATGTGTACAAAACGCGAAAGTTTAAGGCTATACAACTAACCAATTAGTGACACGATCAGTCAAACAATAAATCTGTGTATTTGTTGAAGTTTGAGGTCTGGTCGCTGGTTGCACACATGTGCGCAATACGGAACGGCGTTCTGTAAATACTTGCACTCATACAATTAAATACGATGTTTCGTGGAGGGGCGGGCCATGTTATCTATCATTACATTCATTACATATTACCTACTACACACCTTAGTCCACTCTCAGGTATATCAGTTCTGGACAGCCTCCTCCTCAACTTGGATGCCTTTGTGGAAGGTGTCTTGCTTTGACTCGAGGTGGCGCCGCTCTCGGCCGACCCGCCGCCACTGCCGCCATCGCATTCAGAGCGCGGCCTTCTACAGTATTTACACAGAATATTATATTATATATTGTTTAGCCCTTAAAGCAATGTACGAGTATATCAAACCCGCTTGGCCAGAATGACGTTTTAGGGCTATAAATTCCTATGTATACTCTTAAAATGCCATGCTGCTAGTCGAGTTTTCTCTTTTTAGAAGTGGTATAATTCCTCAGGGCTTGTGTTAGCGGCATTGTTATCCCTTAGTCACCTTTTACGACACCCATGGGAAGAGATGGAGTGGTGCTATTCTAAAGCCCGTCAACACCACGTGGTCATACGTAAACAATATATAAACAGTTTGGCTAAATAATGCATTTTAAGGTCATATATCCAGCAGTGGAGAGACACAGACCTTGTTATGATAACCTTGCATGTTATAGGCTAATGTTGGAATTTAAACAAGAACTAAAGACTTTCAGTCTAGGCTCTAAATATAAATAAAACAGCGGTTTATTTCTATTAAACTATTGTTTACCTTTTGTCTGATGCGTCAATGAATAAAGCATAGTTACGAATTTAACGACGCCATAAATAATCGCCTACTGTACATGACTTACCTGAAGTAACGTGGCAGTTTCCTGCGGTAGGTGGAGCGAGGCCGCACTCTAGCCAGTTCCTTCTCAGTAGTGCTCACGATCTCCGAGTGCACTACGCTTAATATCAGCATTAATCCCAGTGGAACCAACCAACAGTTTGGCTAAAACAATGCAAAATCCCATTTGATTTCAGGGAAAACTGTAATTTTAAACATTAACAGTAATATTTAAAACTGTTTGTATACGATTATTTGTATTACTGGGAGGAGGAGAGTGCACACTACAATTCCACAGTCCATGGGCGCATTCAACTGGCCACTTTACCCCTCTCTCACAGAAGACTACCGTCAAATGTTCTGCATTTTTTTTTTTTTTTTTATACATTAGTGGGCGGACGAGCAAGCGGTCCCACGTGGTGGTAAGTGTTACCGCCGCCCATGGGCACCTGCAACACCAGGGGGTATGCGGGTGCGCCGCCGACCTTGCAAAATCCTATTCACAGCTCTCTTGAAGAACCCCATATCGTAGCTCAATGGAAAGACCTCTTGAGGCAGTTCGTTCCACAACCTACGGGTTCGCGGTATAAAATAATTTTTGGACCGAACAGTGCGCGACACATCCGTATCGAGGAAATGCGGATGGACCGCACTTCTGTGACGGGAAGTGCGGTTGTAGAAACCCGAGGTGGGAATTATATTAAACAGTTCTTCAGAGCATTCCCCATTGTACAGGCGGTAGAACACACAGAGAGACGCAACGTCTCTCCGAATGCTGAGGGATTCTAAACCGCCCGTGAGAGTGGGATCGTCGACAATACGAACAGCACGTCGTTGGATGGAGTCAAATGGGTCCAATTGGTATTTCGGTGCGCCGGCCCAGAGATGAGAGCAGTACTCCATATGGGGCCTCACCTGAGCTTTGTAAAGCATAAGGAGTTGCCCAGGTTTGAAGCACCGCTTCGCTCTGTTCAGCACACCGAGCTTTTTGGAGGCCATTTTGGCCTTATTTCTTACTTTATTTACATATAGTGTTTGATAGTGAGTGTCATATGCCAAAGGCCATTTCTGTTCCATCCTATTCTATCCCTCCCCATTTTTCCAACCCTTACTCCAAAATCTATTCGTAACTCTCCGACACATTCGGGGACGTGGCAACGTTTGAAATTCTGAACTGATGTTGGCATGTATCGCGGATATCATGGGCGACAGTATTCACTTACACCAGGTGAACCGGTGGAATGTTTGCTCGCCTGCCGCCATTTATCTATAAAAAAAAATATATAGTCGCGAACAAACAATTGACTCAAAGTTTTCGTTCTGATAATAAACGGATTTGTGATCATAATGTTTATTTAAAGACATGGATATTGCTATCATTAGAAAGCTGTTCACTAAGAATTTTGCTGAATAAATCGTTTAAATCTGGAAATAGGGAAAATGTCCACATTTTCCCTATTTCCAGATTTAAAGAAAAAACAGTTTTTGAACAAAATCAAATAAATTTAATTATAAAAATCTAAGCTTCAGTACTTGGTATTACCTGTCCTATTTCTTAAAACAACTTGGAGCCCGTTTTTTATGGACCGGATCAGGTTTTTCACAGTATTCTGTGAAATACCCTTTGCAATCGCAATTTTTAGGTCGCTAAACGACACACCGCCTCTGCAACACGTTATCAATCCTCTTAGGAAGATTCAACCCATGATCAATCAAGTGGGCAACAGTTGCCACAAGCAAGTTCTAAATTTCTACTCTATAGACGAGCAGATGATCCCTTTCACAGATCGTTGTGTTTTGTATCAAGTAGTGAAGGATAAGCCTTGACTTGTGGGGTTGAAAAACTGTACTTGCGTTAGTAATGGCCTTCTTGAAATAGGGCAACAGCTTGAGCGACTTTTTCGGACGTTTTGTCCATGGATTCAATAATGTAATTACTGAGTAATTGGTGGATATGTTCGCAAATCAACTTTTGATAAGCGACTGATAAAAAAAAATAACGGTTACACGTGCTTTTAAAGGCTTTAAAGTTAAGTAAGCGAAAGTGGGTCTTTATCGTTTTGATTTTTATTACAGCAAAATAACGATAAAATATAATCATTTTTTTATTAGTAATATTTATATTACTTAATTATATTTATTTAATATTTATTAGTAATATTTTTTTTATTAGTAATATAAGGATTAAATATTCATACCTTCAAAAACTATCAATTCTGATACGTATGTAGTTGAGACCTTTCCCCAAGTATGTGAAAACAACGCTAGTCGATTTTTTTTGCCCATCAGATTATATTTACAAAGTGAATCTTTGAATTGCTAAGAGCTCAAGTCAAATCAGTGAAAATGGTGGCAATGGTGTTCTTTTACTTTAACTACATGAGGATTGTAAGCAAATATTATGGATACTTACATCAATATCAATCGAGGAAGGCGTAGAACAATACAACGTAATGTTGAATAGCTGAAGTAGCCACAGTGCAAGAAGAAACTTGGCACATGCCGAAGACGTCTGGTGGGCCCACCAGTTATAGAGCACGGGGAGGAACAACAGGCGGATTAGAGCGAACCATACTACGCGCCGCATGCCAAGTGTGGGCTTCGCTTTAGGGAATGACGAACCTGAAAACAAGTAAAGGCATAAATAATAATTATTCTATAACAGATATTGAACTTCTTTTATTTTGGAGAAAGTCTACTCGTTAAATGTCGGCAAAATAAATATCTACAATGCTCGAATACGCGCGTTATATTTCGTCTAATAGCACACGGTGGGGCAGGTGAGGTCGCTTGCCCACCTCCAGCATAGGGAAGGTTCACTACTATACACAATCCTCGGCTCTTAAAGAAATTAACCACAGGTGAATATATTTAAGTCATTGCTCCACCTAGTCGGATGAGGTCCCACACGCGGAGGACCCAGTGCGTGGCCTCCACTGGAGGACTCGTCTACCCCATCGGTTATCGGTGCTGCGGTAAATGTGGCCTGCCCATTGCCACTTCAACATGCCGATTCTACAATCGATGTTGGTGACAGTTATTACCTCTGACCAAATCCACATCAATGAGGTACGATCGCGGATGCGTGGTGAAGTCAACGATGCGGCGCCGGTAGGTGCCGCGCATAAGCAGCTGCTCCACCATTGTCTCCCATTCCTCTTTGTCGTACGAGCTTATTTTTTTCTGGTACCTGTACAGCAAATTTATTGACTGTGGAAATAGATATTAATTTAACTTACAATTTATTTTGCCAGAGCCCATTACTAACCCATCCTATCCCTCCTAATTTTCCCAAACCAACTCTTTCTCCAAATCCATTCTTAAATCTCCAAAGGTAGGCATCCGGGAGCATGTTTGTCATTCTGGACTGATTTTGCTATAAATCACAGATGTCCATTGGCGACAGTATCCACTTACCATCAGGAGGACTGTCCGCTCATCTAGTGCCTTCTTTCTATAAAAAAATATTTCTTTATTATCTGAGTAGGCTTTATAGTGGGCTGAACAATTTGCCTACTTAGAGTTCCTTAGGGTAAAGCATAAGAAAGAAAAATGTAAATTAAATACTGATAATAATAAAGAGTAGCCCACTGCCGCCCTGCGAAACACTTGTGAGGTGCAGTGGAATGAGTTGAACCCTGGGTTTTGGTGCATAAGATCTTTGAGGAGATGCAAGACTCGCGGGAGAGAGGCGTATTTTGCCTACGTCAGGCACTGCATGCAGTGTTCAGAGATGAGCTCGAGCATATGTGTCTGGGACATGTGTGTTTCCAACAAAATTTGTTTACAATGCAGTATTGATTTTACTAAATATTTAGTAAAATAGCAAATATGGAGCACATATCTTGGATAGTTTAATGTTATTTATGCTAAATTCATCATTAAAAAGCGCTAAGAGTTTCTATAAATGTGAAGTGTGACATTCAGTAATGGGCAACTGATATAAACAGATAAACAGAGAATTTTTATTTGTAGCTAATGTATGAAACATAAATTTGTATTATTACCATCGCATTCATAATAACATTATAGCAAATAAATTCAATTATTATTTATTTAATCACTACTTATCTGCGCTAATGTAGGTGAACTGTGGGTGATCACTAGTGTTGTTAATACATTTGACATATTTCAAACTGTTAAAACAATGTTTATATAGGTATCTCAATACTGTTATTTTACTGTTTATATAGTTTCAAGACCAAGGCACACTACTGTCATTAGTAATTTATATTCAATTTACCATGCTGCCAGTTGTCTCATGATTAACAGAATGTATGAAGTTTGTAGATGCCAATAATATTACTTCAATCTCATTTGAAAGCTGAAAAGAATTTAATAATTAATAAATATCACTAGTACTCTCTATGACCTAATTAATTTTATATATAGGTCGAGAGTTATAGTCATATATATACAGGGAGTGTCCGAAGCCTGAGTTTTTCGGAAACATGAAAGCATTAATTCTACTAATGATTGTAAATTAATTGACTTATAATGTTACATATTGTATGGTAAAATAAAAAAAATGGGATTTATATGTAGCAAAATTTGTATAACTTATAGTTTGTAAAATAAATTATATGAGTAACAAATTGTTAGGTAAAAATTTGAAAACATATTCATGAAACTTTCATTTTACACTTGAGTGCACATTCAGAATCCATGGTTTCAGGCTTCAGGTAAGATTCGGACACAGCCTGTGTACCATTATTTGAGTAAATATATCTTATTGCTGGTAATAACCTATTACTTAATATTTAACTAGTCTCTAATATTTGGCTAAAATAAACTAAAACTAAATAATAAACTAAAACCGACAATAAGGTCCCCTTTCTCCGATAATGTTGACACATATTGTCTTATTGGGCACAGACTGATTTAATTTCAAACATGACAAAAGTCACATTGGGGTTCTATCCTCAAGTTGATTATTTATCAATTGCTGATTCAGAGTGAAGCAAGGGATGATGTTAATTCTGGTATATTGTGGGTCATTGTAAATTTTTAGTATAGTTGTGTATAAGGACATGATACTGTTTACAAGCAAATTGTGACTTGTGTGTATAAAAATATTCTTAAGTATTTATTTACACAGATAAGTAAAGGTTTCCTTCAATAAAGGATGGTTGAATCAATTGATATTATGCCGGACTATGCTGGCTCTTCATAAACTACTAGATTCAATATTTCAGTTATGTTTATTTTTATGTGAATAATAAGATTATTTATAACTGCTTAAGTTCCAAATTCCTTCCTATAATAGCTTTAGTACTAGTCCTATAATACTAATAGTTTTACCTGTGGTTCATTTTTATTTCATGTCACTGTTTCCTAATATCTAAGATTGTAATATAATAATTAATTACATATTAAATTAAGAAAAAATAATAGTAGAAACACTCTTATTTTTTTCTATCAGCTTACCTACCAGTTAATACAGGTTACAGCTTACCAGTATCTTTTGCATTAATACAAATACTGAATAGTATCACACAATTTAAGAAATGAAATTAAAATAATAATAGTAACAAACCAACAAATTCTGAGAAAAAATCTCTCAATAAATCCAACCATTCAAAGATTCAATTCAGCTGAATCTATTCCACAAGTAACAAGTTTGCAAATGTAAAATTCACAAATCTAAAGCAATAAACCAGATATTTTATAATGAAAACCAGTTTTAAATTGAATAATATATTTCTCATTCTTCTCTACTATATCTATATTAAAAATCGAGAACAACACTCACCATTTGGCTTATTAACAGTGGCTGTTTTTCAGAAAATTGACCAATTTACAATTCCATACACATTAATGTGGCACCTGAAAACGATAATGTTTGTTTTAAACTGATAAATGCCGACATACACTGAACAAAGCCTGTTTTTAATAAACAGTCTACTTGCAGATACAATACATACTGAATCATGCTATCAATTTTTACGGGTCACGATTTCATGAACAATGAATGCATTATGGGTTCATTTAAAAATAAAATAGATATAAATACAATTGCCATAGAAGTTTATTAGATATATTACCGTTAGGGTTACATATTGCGATTGCTACAAAATACCTTCAATTTGGTTCATGATTATTTATGAAGCTGATCGATCACAAATAGATTCAAGCAGTTTAGTTTACAAGTTAATTGACAATACCAGGATACAATAAGTACGAGATAAATAAAAATAATTTTTAATTATAGAGCAACAACAAAACGTTTATGTTCTTGATAATTAGATGACTGACAAGTGACAGCGTATTGACTTTGTTCTCTTTTCATATATGGCAATGGTGCAATTATCACATTCTGCCAGTGTCAAGTTTTATTTTTTTTTCTAAATAAACCTATTAAATAATTTATAGTCTAAAACTTATCATCCAGTCCCGTTGAAGTAAATTGTTCACTCAAGTGATAGTTTACTGAGCACACAAGAATACTCCTTGGAAGCACACGAAAAACGCAGTATGTAGTATATGTTTTTCACCGTTATGTATGTATCTGTATGTATATAAGTATCGTTATGTATATTTCACCGTTTCTGTATTATTCCCTCGCAGAGCTTAAACGGAGTAACCGATTTTAATGAGCAAGGTGTCGTTAGATTCGTCTTGATGACGCAAATGCTACTGCCGTATTTGATTTCTTGGAAATCTATTTAATTTATTATTATATTTAATTTATAATTTATGACAATTAATCTATCATTGATTCAACCTATTTCGAAATATAGAACAGTTAACAGTGTACAAAATACCTATGGAGCGATGAGGACAAAGAATTATCCACGAATCCACCTGTAGATTGAATAGAAGAAAAATTATCCGTTTATACATAATGGTGCTTGATTGTGGATCAAAATGAACGGTGGCCTTTTTTTAGTATAATATTTCGATGCACAGTAATGTATAAGAAGCAAGTCCTGTTCCACAAGACAAATAATAAGAATTGTACTCAAAATGGGTGAACAGTATTTTTGTACATTGTTATGATAATGTAACTTCATTTGTTGTTAAAGTAAATGAAGTAAATATAATATTCATAATATCATTTGGATGGCCGGGGATTGCACAACTCTTTAATGAAAATAGGAAGGACTCTTTAGGGAAAATATTAATTAGGATAGTAAAAAAAAATAACATTTCGAACAAGAATTTTATTAGGTACCTACTTTCAACAACTGCTATGCTCCTTAAATTACATCAATTTAACAATACCTATATCATTGCTATTTTCGTTGTAGAGCTAGTGGATGAGGATAATTAACAATATGAGATTAATTTTAAATTATTTATATTATATATTTACATTACTTTGTATTATTATACAATTATTATTTTGTAAACACTTTCTAAAGAAGATAAAATGGATACCATACGACAATATCAGTAGCCATCCCTCTATACGCAATGTTTGGGATTGTGCATTTTCTGATTCCAAGATGAAAATAATTTTCGATGCACATATTCTGTTTCATAACTGAATCAAATAGTGAAACCAAACGCCAGATTACATACATATTATGTAAAAAGAAAGAAATTACCTTCAATGTTCCCCGCCTTGAAATTTCGGGAGAGCTTTCAAAGAAATTGAAAGATATTATATCAAGAAATGAGATATACATATATATACAGATTATAGTAGATATATAATTATAGCGGATATCAATTATAGGTATAGCGGATATATAATTATAGTTATAGTGGCTATAAGCTCATGGAAACCTCGGCGCATAATATGACAATTGAATTCTTTCTAATTTGGACTAATGTATAAAATTGAAATTAAAAATGTTATAATTATATATTAATTTTAGACATGCGTTTAAATTATAAATAGTGTAGAAAGTAATTTTATTGATTTGGTAGCGGATATAATTTAATTAGCGGGACGTTTGTAGAAACCATTAACAGTTTTAAAAGTAGCAACTCGTACTATGTTATCTGTACCTGGATAAACCTCCGTAATTACGCCCAATGGCCAAGATAAAGGCGGCGTGTCCTCACCTCCCAATAGCACCACCCACCCTACCAACTTCGATAGGTTGATCTGAACTACACTACTTTTGGCAGACTTGCAGGGTGTGCAAATATTCCATACGCCATTTTTTCCAATAGGATTGGACTAAAATATTTAGCAGTTTCTTACGATTTCTGAGATTAAAGTTTTCATTTGTCAAATCAGACGCGGGTAAATATTTTAATGGCGTAGACACAAGGAAATGTGCAGGTGTAAGTACGTCTGGGTGTGGATCGGACGATAGAATGCTAAACGATCGAGAATTTAATATGCATCCAATTTGGGTTAGTACCGTAAGTAATTCCTTAGTTACCGTAGTCAATCTGAGTACCAATTACACGATATAAATTTTTGGTTTGATCGTTTTGGTTGACGTGGATTCATCTCAAAGCACGTCTGTGTTAGTGGCAGCCTACGGCGTAAGTGACAAAACGATATTGATTCATTTGTGTCAAATCGAGAAAGTGTGAAAGCTCGGAAAGTGGGTATTGTATGAGCTTAATGAGAGTCAGCTGGTAACACTTGTCGAATGTCGAAGCTTGCTTTATGTTTCTGAACGGGCACAAAAATAAATGGATTCTGAATCGTATTGTCACTTGTGATGTATGACAATGGTAAACGTTTGTCACAATGGTTGAACTCAGGAGACAGCCAAACAATGTCCCAAATGTAAACTAAGTCAAAAGACTGTATGGTGACTGTATGGTGGTCCTGTGCCGGTATTATACACTCCAAATTCTTGAGATTAATTAGTCTCAGAACAATTAATGCAGATGTGTACTGTGACGAACTGCAAACGATGATGGACAACCTCGCTATCAAACGAGCGAGTCTGGTCAATGGCTCTAGTCCACTGCTTCTCCATGATAACGCTCGCCCACACATTGCACGACAGATGTCTCAAAGTTACAGGAGCTTTGACTGGAAACTCTCCGTCACCCACCGTACTCGGCAGTTCTTGCACCTACTGATTCGAAATTTGGATAGTTATCCAAATTTATTTTTTAAAATTGTCACATTGGAAAAAAATCAACTCTAATGAGACTGAAAAACGCCTTCAGAGAATTCATTGATTCCCGTCCCCAGAAGTTCTATAACAGAGGCATCAATAAATAATGGACAATAAATACTTCGATTAATTAATTTAATTACATATTTATGTATATGTATTATTTTCATACAAAATATTTATTTGATTTTTTACATAGATATAATTTCATAGGTAAGGACCATTTAATATAATAGGTATAATGATTGTATTTTGTACGCAATGTTAAAGGGCGGTCTTTAGCATGACCTATAAAATATCAAACTCAACAGTAGACGCAGCAAGATTTACTACTTATTAAGTAAGTACGAATTATATTAATTGACGTGCTGACTTTAGTTAATATTATAGCAAACATAGTTAATCTTTCTGTGATCAACGTTAATATATTAAACATTATTTACCTACTACCCATATTTAGGTAGGTATTTAATTAATGTATTAAAAGAAGACTAGACGTCTAAACTAATTACTACTTTGGTTGAAAATGTTTTTATACGAATACCTACTATCATAAACTAATTTTATTCTGATGGGTTTTTCTTAATAATTTACCTATTGCTAATGTTACAGGTACGACTTGGTAAAATTACTTTAATTCGATTACATCTACTTACATAATTATATAAATGTCATTAAAATTTTGCCGACATTTAAACAAATATAGATAGGTACCCACTAAATAAGTAAAATACGGAGGTACTTTGGCAGATATACAGGGTATTGTTTTGAGACTGGTCAGTACAGTACGGAGAAGTCTGAAACTATTCGAAATATTTGTTAAAATGAATAGGTACATTCTATTTTGAAATGTATTATTTTTTTATTGTAGACACACAAGGTCAAGTAGCGCAATAAAATATCTTACGATTTTTTCAATGAAAATGAACGGATAAAATTCTCGGTTGTGTACCTATGAGTTTTTTGAAAAACTTTGAATGTAGTTTTTCATAACTCAAAAATCTACGTCATGGTTCCTTTGAACAAATTTCTCAATCAGACATTTAGTTACAGACTGTTCCATACTGACCCGGCTCAAAAAAGATCGTCTCAAAAAAGGGTTTCAGGGTGTAATCGATCATTTTCCGAAGGTTGAAACCGTTGAAGCTTGATTCATGATTCTGAGTTCGATGGTATGAAAATCTTACGATTTTTTTTTAGTTTAAAAATACTATATATTTTAGCAACAAATACATAAGCAGAATTTATAGTTTCAGACTTCGGGAATAGTTCCGTTATACCACTTATACCATCTATAGTAAATATAGGTACTATTTTATTAAATATATATATATCGCCGGCCCCGGAGAATAAAATGGTAATCACAAAAACTTAACTTTTCAGGAAAAATAAAAAACCGATATTTGCTTATAACTTAACTGGTAATAGACGTAGACAATCTAATAAAGACTCAAATAAAAGCTATTTTTCTGAGCCCTAAAAATGTTCTGACATTAATTAATTGGCATTTAATTAATTGGCATTTAATTAATTGGCACATTAATTGGCATTAATGTGCGTCTTAGAAAAAACCATGAGTAATATTGTATTATCTTATAACTTTGTCAATAACGATAGAAAAATTACGAAAAAAATTGAGTAGATGTATTTTGCTCTGCATACTTCAAATATCACATAACACTAAAACTATGGTAATGTCGATTACCATTTTATTCTCCGGGGCCGGCGATATACATAGTTAAAATTTATATTTTTTTATTAATGGATATTTGAAAAATAGTAAAATTTTCTTATTGTACTCGTACTCATTAGCTTTTAAAGAAAGAATGTCACGGACGATCTTTCACTAGTGGGTAGATACCATCGCCCGCGAACATCTTTGATAGATGCCGACATCAGTCGCAATATGACGAATGCTGCCCTGCCTATTTTCAGAGATGAGAGTCAGGATTTGGAATAAAGATTAGAAAGGATAGGGAATGAGGAGTATAAGGGATGAGTCTTCTTCATACCATCGCTCTCCCCATCTGATGGAATATGAGGATTTTTCTTATGATATTATAGGTACAACTCTGTACAATGGGATAAAATGGGATTGTATGGGGTAAGAAGGGGAGTTAGACATATAACGGGATGAGAGACTTATATTATTCCATTACACTTGATAGTGGATGAGATGATTACGAGCTCTGGCAATTCTCACTCATCCAGAAATCCGTTGGTACGTTTCACGGCAGTCTTCTGTGAGTTGGAATGACCATAGAATATCTAGGCTAATAAAATGCATACCCATTTTAAGTGTCACAGGTCAGTACGCGTACTTATGCTTATTTCCTTTATCATAATTGGTACAAATGTACAACGTTTAGAATTTTATGTTTACTTTTAGTTTAATAATAGCAGTTGAACACTTCGCATTAACGCAGCAATATCTCATGTTTCTAAGGAGCCTAAAGCTCAGTAGTGAGTTCATCTTGAGGCCGCCTCGTCATTTCGAAAAGTTCGTCTTCTAACCACACACTCTCTCGTCTCACAATAGGTCTCCTCTCCCACGGATCGGAGAGGACAATTGTTTCTCTTTCTCTCTCAATTTGAGAGTAACTTGGCGGTCGGCCGTCGCTCCATTCACACTGACTGTCTACGTCTTTATCTAAAATATTACTGTCATAAGAGGTGGGGGAGTAAGATGGAGGTTTGAAGGTGGAGAATGATTGTTGAGTGGTCTCGGAATCGGATCGCTGACTCGGTGGGGAGGGCAGAAAGTTAACTAACTGCCCTTCTTGAGGTTGTTGTCCGATGTTCATCCGGCTGTAACGTTTCAAGATTCTGTAAAAATAAATGAACATAGATTCTATTAACTTAATTGTAGTTGTAATTTCTTACAGAAGGAAGGCGGCAGACGAGCATACAGTCCACCTGGTAGTAAGTGGATACTGTCGCTTATGGATGTCCATGAGGTCCACGGTACATGCCAACTTCAGTCCACAACGACAAACATTGGCACGCCCCCGCATAGGGCTTGCCTTTGAAGATGTAGGAATAGATTTAGAGGAAGGGTTGGGAAAAAGCGGAGGGCTAGGATGGGATGAAAATGGGCTCTGGTATATTTCACTCACTATCGAAACATGTACGTGCATTGTGGAATAAGATAAAGGAATAAGACCGTAATGACAAATGACAAAACCATGATGATAAATTCAAAATGTTACTGCGCTCCTGGATGTGCTGCCTACCTTTGGAAATTTAGGAATGGATTTGGAGAAAGGGTTGGGAAAAATAGGAACAGCAAGTATACCGGAACGAGGGGTTTTCCTCATCCCATTACTCCTGCCAATTCTCTTTGGGGGATGGAGTGGGATGCGAACTCCAACGTCTATTAGAATAATAAGTTACCTTATATTATAATCTTCATACAATGAGATAGAAGGGATAGGATAAGACGGACTGGGATGGGAATGGACTTGTATATTTAAGAATGAGGTTACTTAATATGCTCGTACAATTAAATCTAAATGAATGAACTGAAGATGCCAGGACCTAAAATAGAAATAACATAGGGAGGTATTCCAACTACGTAAGTTACACGAAGATTAACAAATAACAAATAACCACGTTGCTGACAAAATATTATGGAAGAAAGAATAAAACATGAGGAGCTACCTGAACCACTCTAGCAGTTAGAAGTAGGTATAATAATATACCCACATATAGGCCAGATATTTATAGAACTTAAACGAAAATTAACTTTTCTCATGCTGGCTTATGCACATATGCGCTCTGACACACAATTTTCTTTCTTTATGTAAACGTCCAGAAATCGTAAAATAGATCAATCAAACCAATCGTATATGTATCGCCAGAGCGTATATGTGCGCTCCGGCAAACGAACGGTACAAAAATGAGAGCGCTTTAAAGCGCTCAAGGCACAAGAGAAGTACGCAACTAAATACCTTTCTGCCCAACTGGCGAGTCGCGCCCACTCCTCCGGAACCACCGGTACTTGTTGTTTGTTCAGTAGAATAAGAAGCTTAGCCAGATCGCTCAAAACGCAACTGTAATAAAGAAGCTAATATTAGACACCAAGTTTACTTACGTAAATAAACATTCATGCTATGCGTGGGCTTGTGTGGAATCTCCTAAACTATAAAAAGTTGTACGAACATTAAATGTGTTAAACATTGCGTAACGATACATATTAAGGTTGTAATTTCAATAAACAGTCGGAATATGTAAGATTGTGCATCATACAGAAAAAGTTCGTTCGAATACTTTAAACATACCATAAAGAACATTTTCAATTATTGATCTATAGAGATTAAACATTGAAAATGATCTTTATACTAAATACTGTTTAGTATAAAGTAATACTGTTAATATTAATGATTCAATACGACTAGAAGTAATACTAGTAATAATTAGAAATATCAATAATACTTTATAGAAACTGTAGATGATTTTTGAATTTGTCTCAGCTAGATTAAGCTAGATTAATTTAGCGGAAAACTTTGTACGGTGGCAGATTTTGGGAGACGCCTTTATACAGCAGCAGAGACACATAGGCTAAATGTATAATATGACAAAGTAAGGTTAAAGAGTTAAACAGTAACAATTAAAATAGTGGAGTGTAGGCCTTTTCGGCCGGTGTCCATATTAATTGAATCTTCCGGGCTACTTGGCCGAGGTCTTCTGGAATCTCTTCTCTTTCTTCCACAATTTCCACAACTTCCACATCCTAAAAATAGTAATCCTAATCCTAAAAATATCCTAAAAAACAATTAAAGCATGAGGAAGAGAATTTGATATCTATATAAGCTATATGGTACATACCTGTAGGCCATTGCAGCGTCATTGTTTCCGAGCTGGTAAAGTTCCCTGACCTGATGCCGTGTATGGTTCAGTATCGCAAGCAAGGTGTACGCATGCGGCTAGAACGTAACACTAAGTTAGTTATAACGTCCATATTATAATATTATACGTCTCATGTATAAGTAAAGACCGCATTATGTGCGCCAAAAATAGTGCGTAAACTTTGTTTTCCTGTACCTATTTTAGCATCAGAATATTCGGAGTTGAACCCAAGAACCTTTGTTGGTCATATTAATTGAATCTTCCGGGCTACTTGGCCGAGGGAAAGTGGAGCCTACACTCCACTTTGTTAGTCATTTAGCAAGCGACTAATACAATAATTGTACCATTACATTCATACAGATACTGCGCTGTCGACAATGAATAAACCAGTGAGACCAGAATTAGAAACACATTCTCCATCGTGATAAGAGATACTTTCTCAATTGAAGGCATTGTTATAATTTGTCAAGTCAGTGGATACAGATGTCAAGAAAATGAAAGTAGTTCTAAATGCATACGTAATATTATGCAGTAAACTCGTTGATAGCCATAAGTATCGGTCTAGAGACACTTCCTTTTCACAACTTTCTAAAGAGATATTTGCTATTACTCACAGATTATTTCCGCATGGCTCTAATGACTGAAATACGACTTAGATAAGTGGAAATTTTAGCTCACAGATTCAGAAGATACAGATTGATACTGTACGCTTACAGGTGTTATCTTAGCCAGAAACAATATCGTGATTGCAGGGGAGACCTGATCCCTGCAGTAGGACATTACAGACATATGCCGAAGTGGCGTAACAAAAGTGAACAGTGAAAAAAATTTATGCTCACAAAAAAAATATACACGCACTTTTTAAGAAAGTAAAGCTTAAGCTGTCCGAATAACAATTTAGTTGAAAATTAGGATTACTACGAGATCAGTACCACAATTACGGCTACGTCAAGTATTCTTCTTGACTATGTCAGATATCAGATAACTAGTTCATTTTTGCATGGTCCGTTTGTACCAATTTATGTTTATAAAAGTACTACAATGCTTACACGTAGACAGTCAAGTTGTTTATGGAACTCTCGGAGGTGGCCATCATCGTCATCAGGTGAGCGGCGTTGCGGGAGTGGCTGAGCTTGGGCACGCGCTTTGTTCCGACAACGGGCGTACGCAGCCCCCGCAGCTATTAGCGCGATGCAGGCGACTGCACCGCAAGAACCACCAACTAATACCTGGAAATGGGGTTTTTAGAACTCTGTACAAGCTTGGTAGGATTGATACATATCCACAGGTCTCGAGGAGTTTTTAGTCTTTCAATAGATGAAGGACTCTAGTCTTACTAGGTCAGGTTAGCTGAACGGACAGACGAATGGACATTACAGATACTTCGGCAAGTTCGCTATGAACTTGATCGATTTTATACCACTGCTAAATTACAAAAGCTCTTTCAACAAATTCCATGCTATGCCTGTGCATTTTGTATAGCATTGAAATTGAAAGCTTTTACCACACTTTCTACTTTATATATTTTGTATAAACTTTTTGTATGGTCGGTAGCACGCTAATCTACTGACAATTCTAGTACATTTCTAGTTTTTATTATTATCACATTAAGTTATTCATGATTTATAGGTTGGCCTGTTGCCGACTGTACACCAGCGGTTATACAGAATTCGAAATGGGTTGCGGGTCGCGTTCGTGGAGCCACACAACACACTGTGTATAAAGCTGCAAGGTGATGATCGGTTGGAAAAGAGATTAAGGACTGAATATAGAAGCTTGGCCACGGAACGACACAACTGCGCGACCATATTGATTTATTTGTTCATTTTTTCATTGATTTCAGTTTTCATTGAAAGAGATAAGGTAAGGTACAATATTTTTGAACAATGTTGAATATATATATCAAATAATAAAAGCTTTATATGCATTGTAGAATGTTTATTTTAAAGACACGTTATTAAACTTCCATAAAGTATATCTCAAGTCAACAAAGTCATACCTACACATGTTTATTTCTGAATAATTTATGACGTCATATATTTGCGCACTCTTACCATTGCTATTGTGCAAGAATACTCACAACAGTCTCCAACAGTGCGCACGGTACGCTAGGAGTGCGTAAGTAGATTTACTGGCGTAAATCACATTTGTATGATCCAATTTCTATACAGGAATTGTAGGTACTTATAATACGAGTATGAAGTTGCGAGTTTTGTACAGCATGGTGGCATGCTGTACAAAACTCGCAACTTCAGTTATTGGCTCCCTATAATTTTCTTTGCACCCAGAATCACATTTTCTCCTTATTCTTGAGTGGCTTCTTTGGTTTTCTTAGTGTCTATCGAAAATAGAAGTGTTTTAATCTTCATTCTCTTCCCTATTTCGTTCTCTAATTGTCTCTTGTATGACGAGTAAGTAACGATTTACGATTTCTTACTTCGGTTAGATTTATTGCGTAAAAATAAAAATTTCGAAAATAGCGAAATGTTTAAAAAAATGCAAGCTGATGTAATGAGTGGTAATTGCTCATTTATGTTTGTGAATTCTTCGGATGATGCAAATGGACTTGCATTTATATCCCTCTTCTAGGCACAACTTCCAATACATACCTATTATAATAATAAATCGGTTCACAAGAGTACGCAGTGTTTACAAGAATACGCGTGTGAGTTTTGCTAGGAGCACTCATGCTAGTTTGCTAGTATACCCTGATTTACAAACAAAAATACACTCAAGCACTACCGTCTTAATGAAAACGACGGCAACAACTGCACAACAATTAGATTTATCGACGACTTACTCACTTTATTATCAAAAACGAACAGTCTACTTATAATAAACATATTATTCACACCGTAAAACATGATTCCTTTTTAACAACAACTGCTAAAATCAAATATTTTACTTATTTCCTATGAAAATAATTAATTTTTTCTTGAAATTTTGTCGTAAGGTCGCATGTTAATGGGTGTTCAAAAGACAACTCAAGTTCGTCAATTTCATACTTGCAGCGTTGTGATATTCGTAGCGAATATCACAACTGCGTTCTCTTGCGGACCGTACGTACTAGTGGCACATTACCTTATTAAGTGGAATGACAATAGAAAAAAAATAGTTATCAACATAATACACCACCTTAAAAAAGGGGATTCATCAACCCTCTTGGCCAGTGTGGCCCTTTAAGTGCATGAGAAGGCCCATGTCCAGCAGTAGACGATAAAAAAGGGCGGGTTAATTATTACGGAATAGTAATTCATTGTATCATTTTTACAGTGGAGTTAACGTTTACATTAAAGAGAACATTAAGAATTTTAACATTATTTTAACGATATTTCCATATTTATATCTTTTAAAACTGGGTTAAGTCGCTTCCTATGCATGGTCACGTTCTTGCCGGGATTAAAAAAAATTAACGATTTAAGTGTTGCCTCATCTATGTCGTAGATCAAAGCCATTGCCTCACGTCTTTAAAGGCATTTGTTTGAATTTTGTAATCCTGACCTCATAATTTCGATATAAAGACTTCTTTATGTCATGTTAGATTGTGATTCTAATAACAACAAACATTGCCGATTCGCTTTTTTATAATTTGCAATGAGTGATTGTTAGTGACAGAATGTTTGAAAGATTGTAGTTGGTAATATTCAGGTAAAATCGCGAACAGGTTATAAATTCAGAAAATTCGATGGATCCTTAAAAAATAATATTATTTATGTGTTAGTAAATTCCATAAAACGTCGCATTGACCAGTAAATTCAAATTCAAAATTCTTTGTTTGTATTAAACGTACATGATACAAAGTGAAGTGAGCACTGACTCCGAAACTAGAAAAAAATCTGTATCTCAGGAGCCAGTACCTACTTTCCCAACAATAAATGTCCTATATTGCAAGTAGGTAATGTGAGTGTGAGTGAGGGTGTGGACGTGTGAGAGAGCTTGTTTACAGATACCTAACCTCTGCCAATTACCTATGTGTGTGTTTACGATGCGCACACTAGGCGCGCACCTGCCTCGCGTTACGCGAAAGCAGCCCGAGGAATGTGCTCTCGGGCCCAACTGTAGACTTACTCAATATATCCACCAAAATGGTGGGTAAGCACAATAATCAACAATTTACACAATTTAAAGGTCTCACTTACCCCAGGTGGTTTTGCCCACACACAAATCTGGAAAGTGTACCTACGCTAGTCCCTACTAGACGTGACCTATCTTAGTGTGATTGAATAAATACATACATTCACAATAGATACTTGTGTAGTAATCCAAGTCTCGTTCCGTGGTGAGCCGGTGGCCGCTATAGCTCCGCAACTCACACACGGCAGTAAAATCACCTCGAGATATCACTCCAAATACCACAAGCACAATCACAATCACCAAGTCCAACCAACACTCTCGCGTGGCTCCAGGAGATCCGCGTGCAAGTCCAGTTAATAGGCGCGAATCCCAAAATCAACTGCCCGAGGCCGCGATGTGAACTTAACTCCCAAAACACTCGCGTGGCACAGGATATCAGCGAACAAGACCTATTACTAGGCGCGAATAACAAAATCAACTGTCCGAGGCCGCGGTGTGAATTTATCTCAATTTAACTCTGCTCGCCGCCGAGCGCGTGTTACTACTCAAAAATATCAAACCGCCTTCAATATGGCGGGGACAAAAAAATGTTGCTTCGAAATAATCAATGTATGCGGGTATGCAAAGACGCTCGCGCCAATTTCAAACAGTGTGTGTGTAATTAATGAAGTATTTTGTGTTATATGTAAATATGTTTTTATTCAAGAAATACCCAACAAATATTCTGTGCTCTACGAGGGCGGGTCAAATCTATCGAGCGAGTCATTGATTTTTGTTTTTATTTTGTAATAGTAGTCCTTCATTAATGTCATTTAATTTATCAAATTTATTGTATAGGTTTGGTGCAAGATACGAGTACGTGAAACTACTCGTACGTTTTGCAAATGTCTAACTATGGGGATTGGATATTTTCCGCACCATCTAGGTCTGCTAGTTCTTGCATCAAATGACTCAGACCAGCAATGCGGTGATATCTTAGTAAGCATTGACGTGTAAAAAATTTTCTTACTGAAAGAATCTTGCATCTGCGTCTTGCAGAAGGGACCATCTAAATGCTCTCTAACGAGCTTTTATGGGCTTGATTTTGGTCGCATGACAAACAGTCATGCCGCGAGCTTTTCGTCATGCGAATTCCAACGTTTCAAGTAGGGTCTTTCAGGTTGTAATACCTTCTTTTCATCTTATGAATACTGACCTGTCTTACTGACTGACTGTCAGTACTGATTTACTGACCTGTCTTTGCCGTGTATCACTTTGTATGTGTGATCGAATTTCTTGGATAAGTAGCCTGTCGGTGAGTGCAGCTGACTGGGGTAAATTTATAGTAATTTCATTTAAAGTGAACGGGCGCATTTCAATATATCACCACGCTGTGAATGTAGTTTTCGCATTTGAGGTAATCAATAGTCGATGGTTTATCCCAACAGTGGTTTTCGTATCGTATGCGATAACAAGTTAGTACAGTACGATACAACTCAGAGGTGCCATCGGCTAACCTCGTCAAACCGACCGAACTTTACCGAATATAATGGGTACTCAACGGATAACGCACGTGCGATAGTCTAACGCGTTCCGCGCGCTCGAGGCTACAACGAATAAGACGCTAAGGTGGGAAATAAATCGATTTCCATTGGTCGAACGAGTTGCTACATCGTTGGAACCTCTGAGTTGTGTCGTGCTGCATCTGTATACTTCTATGCATGTCTGGCGTGCCACATTCATAGATGTCATAAGAGGTCACACAAGAATGTTACACTGTTTCTAGTTAGTAAATACGAGTACGTGTATATACGAGTGCGAGTATAAGTTATTAAGACTGTTTGTTAAGGTGAATTTACTACTTTATCTACGGTGTACCTACTTTACTCTAAGTACTCGTATAATCTAAGATGCTTTCTTGAAAGTGATGTCACATCAAATAGCAAATCAATGTGTCATATTAATGTCAAATGGTACAGTAATTTGTGTCTATAACGTGGTAACTATGAGCAATTTAATTTAAGGACCGCAGAAATAGTCACAAAGTGGTTAATTAATCACATAGGTGGATTAATCGTTCCGTAGTAAGTAGATCGGTATGTATTGACCTACATATTTTATCCTCCAATAGGAGAGTTTATTATTGCATATTGTTACAGTTGCCTACAGTTTAGAACGTCACGTTGAAAGACATTAGAATTAATTCGAAGCAGAAAAATGACGTCATAACTCATTCTTCAAAGCAATATTAGATCCTGCTTACATGCATATGAATTGTTAGATGCTTACCTCGTTATAAGTATGCGCCGGGTAACAAACCCGACCCATTAGGTGGTCATCATGTGCCCACGATTCGCGGGTCCCAGAGGGGCACTCGTGGACGCACGTGCCTCCTGGCCACACCAGCAGTCGAGCGCACTTTACGCACCCGTCCGCGGCGCATCGCACGCATTCTGGACCACATCCTATAACATAAAGTTGAATTTAAAACCTGATTGGAAACTGCAAGTACTCGTATAATACAAAAATGTGTAGTGGAGAAAACTAACGCTTGGAGATTTTCATAGATCAAGAGGAAAATGAGGATGTACTCGCAGTGCATGAATTTACTCGTATAAGAGTATTTTGTTTAATATCATTATTCAGGTTATTATTATATTTTTAGACAATACGTAGGTAGTCATTAGTCCACAGATGGCAGATGGTTTCTTGAACGACCCCACGCGTTCTTAATGCTAATGATGGAATCAATTTACGTCGTATAAATATTAGTTAAAGTGTCTATAACAAAAGTTGCCAAATCTTTATGATAGATAGAAATAAAGCTTCATTCAATGTCAATCTCAATATGAATAGAATAGAAATAGAAGCACTTAGAGGATCTTTTGTTTGGATTACCAAATGGTAATCCACATCAATATATTCATAATAACATATTTTGTAGAAGATACAAAGTAAAATGCAGTTTCACAATGGCCCGTAGCGAGGTCAACTCAGTCATTGTTTCGGATCTCTTCAATACGTAACCCAATACGATGGAATTTCTATGCTAATTATACAGTTTGGGTGGAATATATGCAGAGCGATGCACGACTCTGTTGGATTACCGGCGACAACCACGACTGGTGAATGTAAAATTTCACCGCACCTACGCGCCGTGGACATACAAAGTCAGTATGTCGATGCAATTTATATCGATATTTTAACTGTCCGTCTTTGGAGAACTTGTGAAGTTGAAACATTGGTGCGAAAATTAAAAATCTTTATTGCACGAATTTCAACGATTGGGATAAATCTTAGGTAAGACTGACATCAGTAGTGTGATACGAGTATAAAGGGAGAAATTATGTTATCACTGGGTAAACCTGTAATGAATACTTCAAACGTTAGTTGAAATCATGTTGATATCAAATTATTTCTTATTGAAATCGGATAGGACAATTTGTTCACGATTCATATTCAAACTTTGTCTCGTATGTTAATTACCCGTTCTCGTATTACAATTATTAAATTAATAATTTTAAATACCTAAATGAAATATGAAAAGAAATTTGAAGAATAAAAATTTTCCCTGAAAAATAATCCCATTAAAAAATATATAACTTATTAATTCTAAAAGTAAGATAAATATATGGATAAATTGGCCACTATCAACTTCAATACAAATAAATGTGTAACGAAGATTACTTAGAATTTATTGAATGATTTTGCTAATTTCTGTGTGATGATTTGAAGAATAACGCCGTATTGTTGACTTTGCTGTGTGCGATCGGTTTCGGTTTTCGAAGGGAAAGCGCGAGTAATGTGCGATTAGTGGGCCACTGTTCAATTAACGGGACTGACCGACAGAGCACTGGACTTTGGCGCTACTTCGTCATTGATTTGTGTCAAATCATTGCTTATGAGTACTCTGTTGATTTGTTCACTTTTCTTGGCTATTAAGCGTGAGATAAGATACCTACTTTGAACTTTTTATTTATTGTTTCGAATGATGGTTTTCGAGAATCAAATGTTTAACCGATTCTTTCTTTACTTCACTTTAGAAAACAACATATTGTTGTTTTGATACTGTCAATTCACATTGTTATGTGTTGTGGATTAATATTCAAAAATACCTTTTCCTTTTTATAGATAGAAGGTGGCAGACGAGCAGACAGTTTACATGGTGGTAAGTATATATTCTCGCCCCCGTGGGTGACAATATATACTACCTACATACTGAATTGATGTTGGCAAATTAGTCCAGAATGACAAAAGTTGCCACGCCCCAATGTGTGTAGGATGTGCAACCTTTGGAAATGTATTTGGGGTAAGGATTGTGAAAACAAGGAGTGATAGGACAAGGATGGAATGGGAAAGGTTTCTAGCATATCGAACAAGTAATTACATTGCTGGAATAGGATAAAGTGGGACATTAGTACAAATTACGGTAGTCTTCTGTGAGAGAGTGGTAACTTGGTCAGTCGAGTGCGTCCACAGCACCGGCTGTAGGATTGCAGCGTGCACCCACACCCTCAATTAAACAAGTATTATTTAAATGAGTCATTATTAAATTTTATTAAATATACGAGGATACCTGTATCTAACAGGAGAATTCGCTTCATTGGAAGTATAAAATATATATATGTATGTATACATGCTATAATATATACATAATGTTTCGTATAATTTATACTCGTACCTCAAGAATTTATGTCTACGCGTTAGGCGCATTTAAACGAAAATTTATAATAATATATCTAACAATGTACATAAGTTTGCATATAATATGGCTTGCCTTCTTACCTAATGTAATGGGTTGCGCTTGCCTAATGGTAACTATTTTTGTATTGTAATTATTTTTTATTAAAAGGTCAACAAAGGGTTTATTTGAATTAAACAATGGCGTTGACGTTACCATACAAACGCGTTACAAATGAATCGATTATAATAAGTGCCGTTATTGCGTCACTATTAAGAAAGTCTGCGAAAACATTTGCGAGTGGTGACTCATACGACGTTATCAAGTTATTTTATACTGTATAACGCATTTGTTACAGTATTCTTTTCCTAGATTTTGTCTACCTAAATATTAGTATTTAGGCGGGAAAAAATAGCATAGAAAAATGGTGATATTTCAATATTTTATTTTCAAATATAGGAGGAGAGGGACAACAACGAATCTAGTCATGTAATGCGTTCCAAACACGGGTAACATAAATAAATATATAAGAAACACCAAAAGAGCAGGGGTTGTAAGTATTTTGAGGTGGGAAGAAGTAAAAGGTCTGGGATGTTTCGTTCCGGGAAATAGAGCAGAGAAACGCTCAAGCAGATAATTTAGATAGGGGCTGTGAATTTGATGAAGGGTTGTAAAATATTTTATAAATTAGAGAAAGTACGTGAAAATTTCTACTATGGGCACCTAGGCGGCAGCGGCGCGGCAGGGGTGCTGGTGACGGGCGTAGAATCAAAGATATACTAGAAATGAATAATAACTTAGGAAAAAATACTATGGTATTGTGAGCATTGATAGAATCGATTCTATTCTCGATACTGAACAACCTATTTCGGCTTTTGCGTTTTTCAGTGATACGTTGTACATTCGATACCTTGCGATTCAATTGAGGTGAAAGGCAAAAAAAGGCTACGTTTCAGGAGAAGCATAAAACGAAAAAAAATACAATTTAGGAGGGGGAGAGTGTACGCTGCAATCCAACAGCCGCTGGGAGCACTCGACTGGCCTCGTTACCCCTCTCTCACAGAATACTATCTTGAAATGTACTGCATTTCCCACTTTATCATATTCCCCAATGTATGTACGTGTTTCGGTAGTGAGTGAGATATCTCAGAGCCCATTCCCATCTTATCACTTCCCACGTCCCCCAACCCTTTCTCCAAATCCATTCTTTCCTCAATAAAAGTAGGCAGCGCATCCGGGGGCGTGCCAAAGTTTGCCATTTTGGACTAACGTTGGCATGTATAGCGCATGTTCACGGGCGACAGTATCCACTTACCACCAGGTGGACTATATGCTCGTTTGTCATCTTCTTTCTATAAATAAATAATATAACTTCTTTGATTTTATAGCCATTAAAAAGTTGTGTCGATGAATAATGCTTGTCTTTCTGTGACCTTTAACAATCTATACACGAAATTCCATTATGGGTAGTATTTATTTAAAAAAATGGAATTGTTTTACGCCCCGAAAATGGCTATTTTTTGGCGTTTACATCCCACCAAATAGCTTTTAAGAAAGCATTGATTGACGTAAGTAAATTTTTTTCTTGAATTCTCCACAAATCTGTGGTGTATACACCAGCAGCACTCCGATTTTACTCAGCCTATTGACGTTAAAGCCATATTATAGGTACAAATTAAAAGATTTTTAGCAAGAAGTATTAAAAGAAATAACTTTATAATTGCAGTAAAATCATCAGTTACAGTTTATTATGATGGACAAGTTTCCAGTCATATTATTTGGTACAATTTACTTAGTTTATAGATTATTATTTGTGAATTTAAATGATTTTATCTCAATTTACTTATTCGAAAGACGAATGTAGCAAGAATGTTTAAATAGAAGTTACATGAAACGTTTTTGGAACACTTTTTTTGTTAAAAAAACATGTATTATTTCAAACCAAATGGCTTTTACGACCATAAGAAAAGTGGCCTTTAAGACCATTTGAAATTTAAAGAAACTATTTTTACATCCTAGGCAAACATTTCGCATAATTTGTTTTGTCTATAACATCATAATTTCTGTAAAAATCTGTAAAAATTGAATGGCAAGGTACCTATCTTTACGTAAGCTATAAATTAAGCGGATATGCAAATATCCTTATTAGAATATTAAATCTATTCTCGTAATAATAAACACCTATTTCATGTGAATAGCGATTAGTGATTACAGAAATTATGCCAAAAACACATTTATTATAGTTAGTTCTACAATCGATAATAATGTGTTCTCAAGTAGGTATTGATCTTTTATCAGTTTCAAACAAACTTATTCTTACACAAGTAAAAATATTTTAGGAGCCTTTTGAGGTATTGTAACCGTAAATTGCTGTAAAATTCATGAGTGATCCCTGAGAGTTAAGCCGGAATTATTACGGTTCATACAACTGTCCCGTGGAGAAAGAACACACAATATAAATGGAAGGTACCTACTTAATGTGTTTTGTACTTACTTTGATTTTTGGCAAGTGTATATTCTTACTTATAATTTTCATTTGAGAGGGATATTTAACATAGGACCTTTGTACACATTAATTTTGATCGAAGTAAATTGCCCTGCCTTGTGAGTTCATGCAAGAAATGCGTGAGTCACATTTTGGATGTCTGCATGGGGCGCCACTACACTATAAAACGGGGATACATAAATATAAATGCAGATTAAAAGTGAAAAAGAAACAACGCATTTCGGCAAACTCTGTTCCAAAGTTTAATAACTAAGGAGGTTTTCCTTTTATTTACTTCATATTGAAACAATTCTCTTCGCTGATATCGGTTCAATAGAGCCAGAAGTACGGGGAATGACAAGTGTCGGTTTTAAACAGAAAATTCGATTATGCTCGTATTTATTTACTTATATATTCATTCTTTATGTCACAGAATGACAAAAGTCGGATTTAATGCTTTAAAGCATTATCTCCCGGTCAACCTTCGAGCTATGCAGTGATGGTGCGGCACGTGTAATAACAGTTAAAATATAGAAGAAATATAATACTAAATGACGCGAACATATTATTTAAATTTAATTCCATAATATAAATAACTACATACATACATACAAACACACAAATGCTTATACCAAATCAATATTTTCAGCTTTTATGTAAATGTTATTTAAGTCTTTTCTTAAAACTATCTCGTGGTAGGGCTTTTCGGATATGGGCGGGCAGAGCGTTCCAGAGCCAGCCTGTCTCAGGCTGCGTGGGGATTTGCAGTAGCAAAAAGATTTTTTTGTATCTAGGGGAAATTCCCGCCAGTTGTGTACAGCGACTTATCTAATTCCCATTGGATTCGCGTGGTGAAATGTGGTCTGAAATCCCGGAATGATTAGGTACAAGATTGTACATGGATTATTTTAGGCTGTTGGTGATTCAAAAGTGCGACCCATCACACCAGCGCTAGCGCTACCAGTGCAATTGTTGGTTGAAACTGTTATAGTAACTGTAGTACACAATATATTGTAGTACAAGACTCACTCACGTGTGTCGTTGAGGGCGGGCGGCGCGTCGGCCGGTTGGAGCTGTGCGGCCGCCGCGCTCGCTGAGACCAGCAAAGCCAACGCCACCAGGGCCGCACCTTTCATCGCACCGCGCTGCCCATTGAGACTGCTGGAAATTAATATAATATATATGGTTATAGAGATAAGCAAAAAGGATCCAGATTTCGGCTTCAAGTTTCCGAGATATTGACGTTTCTCTGAAGTTGGGTGAAAAATGACATTTCTTTGTTTGAATTATAATATATTATTCTACGGTCACGTACCTACGTAAAATTTCATGCCACTAAAGTAGTTTTGTGACGTTTCTAGCTCACATATTTTACACATAAATGTTTAGCGAAAGGGTAGCCTTCAGTATGCCTAATTTATTATGGACAAAATTATTTTTGATATCTATATTATATATTTTTTTTCAAAATCGCTATGAAGACAGCTATGCTCCGAGTTTCTTTGCCGGACAGGCTCAGAAAGAAGGCATTAGCCAAAGAATTAAAGTCACCGACATAGCTCGAAGAATCGGCATGTTGAAGTGGCAATGGGCAAATCAGATTTGCCGCAGGATCGATGCCCGTTGGGGTAGAGGCCAGATACCGGGAAGCGCAGTGTGGGATACTGCCGTCCAGTCAGGTTGACCGACAACTTAAAGAAATTCGCTGGTAGTGATTGGACGAGAAGAGCCGAGGATCGTGTGTGGTGGCGAGCCTAGGGAGAGGCCTATATCCAGCAGTGGAGAGGCATAGGCTGACGGTATGGTATGGTATAATTATTTTTGTTTTTTAAGATTGTGTGGAGACTTTTTAGATACGATAAAGTGGCTTTTGTAGGAATATATTGATAAGCTGTTACTAGAGATGTAGTTATATGTTTTAGAGGAGAGTTTGTGTATTTAAAGGTATCACATAGACCGTATGTGAACGGTCTACGATAAAAACACGATGGAAAACTATTCCTCGTTCTAGTCTTAAATTAGAAACTATTCGTCTCTCTCTAACAATAAGCTTATCAGGATACATGAATCGCTTATGTATACTGTAAAACATGTATAAATAGCAGAATAATTTAATTTAAGATGATGTATAACAAAAACAGACGTGACTGCAGTGTCTGTACAACCTTGAGTCCGATGTTCTGTTTTAATCAAAGAAATAATAGTTTGACATTTATCTTGCATTGTGACCTTTTAATAGTACGGGTGTTGTTCTAGTTATAGTAGGTATATATTGATAAACTCTTGTGTAAATATTCCATATACACTTGTATTATAGCTTAGATAAATACGCGAGTTACAATAATATTGGAAAATTGTTTTGATGAATTTGTCCAGCGAAAAGATTGTTCGTAAAAATGTACATGTACGTAAGTATTATTTACTGTACACTTCAGATAAAAACACAACATAATAAAAAAACTTAACGTAGTATACAAAAGAAGGTCTTATCGCTAATAGATATCTTGTCCAGGCAACCTTAGGGTTAGAGAGTTAACAAAATAGACCAAGTAGATGGTGCACTGTTGCATGATAGTCATGACCAAAATAGATAGTGATGAGTGTTGCTGAAGTACTCATAGGAATTTCAGCAAATAGTTAATTTTAATAAAGGTGTGTTAAGATTTTTTTTTGTTTAAGCTGTAAAGATGTAGTATCATTATTTTTCAATGTCACCTAGATCTAGTAAATCAGAAGGCTCATTTCAGGGCCCTCCTTATAAGTGACGTCTGAGGCAAGTGTACCAACTCCTTCCTCTCTCATATCCAGCACTGTTTTTGTTCACGGAAAAGTTTTCAATTTATATGTGTAAACCATTACTAGGTTTTGCGGGCTAATGTTTACCCGAGAAGTGGGTCAGACGGTCTCGTCCAGCGGTCTCGACATAACAGTACTGACGGGTTTGCAAATTACTTGACATTGGTATTCGATAGCCGCGCACCCGGCCACACACATATGTTATAAAAAGGAACAGTAACGAAACGCATGTTTTACAGTAATATGGGTTAAAAAAGTACACTAAGCAGAATTTAGGCAATACCTACATGTAATTTAACATAAATCCAATAACAATCAGTCAAAATTCCATAGACATAGGCATAATTACTAGACCGATTGCGGTAGTATTTTAACCAGCAGGTTGGTTACTTATCTGGGAAGGTTCTTGAAATCGGTGTAACGAGTGCTATTCTACATCCATAGAAATCTAATCGATTGCAGTTGAGCACAAGATTCCGTGGCACAACTTCAAATTCTTCCTGCTAGATAGTGCAGTACTTGTAAATTCGACTTCAAATCCCCGAAGCAATCTTAACTTTGTACATATATATATATCTTTAGGGGAGAGAGCACGCCACAGAGAGCACTCCCACATCCGCTGGGTGCACTCAACACGTGCACTCCACTAGCCATGTTACCCCTCTCTCACTCTCAGAAGACTACCCTGCATCAGAGTACTGCATTTCTTACTTTATCGTATTTCCCCAATATACGTGCGTGTTTCGGTAGTGAGTGAGATACGCAAGAGCCCATTCCCATCCTATCCCTCCCAATATTCGTAGGCAGTGCATCCGGGAGAGTGCGAACATTTGTCATTCTGGATTGATGTTCGCATGTATCGCGAATGTCTATGGACGACAGTATCTACTTACCATCAGGTGGTCGTCTTACGTCTTTTTTTCTATAAAAAAATGTATGAGTAAGACATTTGGACGTGCATGTGAAGAATTGATGCTGTTCCTTATTTGCAGATGTTGTGGAAAGTTTCTACACCCACAATACCTACTCGTATACTGTATACCAACATGTGTTGTCAGGTATTGTTTATCGTAACAACATGTTAATTAGCAACAATCTATGCGTCAGTGCACCTACGTTTTCCGTGTTATTGTGTCTCATTAAATGCTATCAAAGCTGTTTCTTATTATAACCCATTTACGCTGCTACTCGTAAACTTGATATAAATTTATAATCTATATGCAAGAATCCAATAGTAATTTAATATCAGAAAGCGATTTATGACATTCATAAAGACAATGATTGAGAAGGCTGATAGAGCAAATGTTATATGATACGAATAGACCACTTTAGTTACGGTATAGTAATAGCAATACATAGTTTAGCTAGACAATAAAATTGTAAAGTAATTTGATTTGTGATGGTTTTTAAATTTGAAGTGTGCTCAGTAAGATTGTCCAGAGTATATGTATAAACAAGCAAGCACATACTCGTATATAGAGGAATAGATAACGCAAGCTGTCCGTCAGTCACTGCGTGCCCAAAGTTGTCGCTATGCTCCTTCCTGCGCTGCTTGTTCAGTCTGTTCCGACCCGTGTCGCCATTATGATCTTGATACAAAACACAAAAATGCCTAATTGAGCTGTAATTAATTGATGATGATAATAAGTGATGAATCGAGTCAATGGAAATGTTTCGTTTCATCGGTGAGTGGTTTCCCATCACTAAAGTGACATGCTTGGTTTCCACACAATTTTACGAACTTGTGTTATCTATGTCTATGACAAGGAGTCGGTAAATGTAAATAATGTATTCTTTATTTTTCCTATAGCAAAATAGAAGAGATGAAACTTGACGATGTAGGGAACTACGAATGATGAATACATATGAGGCATAATATTGATTATGTAGTTAGGTTTCCGAAGATCTTCCTACTCAGTATCAGTGTGTAGCGGTTGACATATCGCATGTCACTGGCAGGTACAAATATAAGTATCTGGTTTCATAAGAGTATCAAACATTTGCAAGTTCTTCTGATTTGTAACGTACCTATTAGAGCATTCACTTGTAAACGAACAGGGAGCATTTTCTAGTGCAAACTGTTTGTCAAATTGAACGTCGAGTCCAAAAAACTCGAGTCAAAATTGTTCATTTACTTTTTATATTATTCGCCGGACAGTTAAAACTTTTCGGCAAAATAATACCTTGAAGTGCTATGCTTAACCGGCTATAATACATAATGTTCTGACAAATTCCAAAGCCACCCACTTGTATCTGCTCATCTGGAGTTAATTTTATTGTATTTATTTTTGCATCACAAAGCAAGATATCAACATATCAAAACACAATTTAATATGTTTAGACTTTAATATATAAATTTAATATTTAGACTACGGCGCGAGCGTTTCATTTGTAATGTTTAGAGCGCATCAAGCTTTCCTATAACAACAAAAGCACATTTATTTACAGTATACGAATCTCTAGAATTTTATTTGCACTATTAAATTGCACTATTTGGTTTAAATCGCGTATATTTAACATTATTTATATCCCGACGTTTCGAACACTTTGCAGTGGACGTGGTCACGGGGTGACTAATTGATTTTATTTGTCACTTGAGTTATTAAGAAATCATTTCAACTACAGTCTGAATTTTTTTTTTAATCATAACATTCCCTATGCACGCAGTATTCGCTCACGGTGTCCAGAGGTCTTGCAGTATTGCGTTGGCCTTGGGATTTAATTAATTTAATGACTGGATCCCAAGTCGGTGGTACTTGCCAACCATCTTCTCTATTGAAATTTGGGTGTTTCTTGATTTCAATAGCCTCGCGTAACATTCTTGGCATGAACCGGGTCTCTCTAGCGAGGATTTGTGGATTATCGAATCGAATGTAATGGTTGGGTTTGTCCAGAACATATTCACAAACTGCAGACTTGGTCGAGCGTCTGTTCTTCATGTCAGCTATGTGTTCTTTTATCCGGATACCGATGCTCCTCTTTCTTTGTCCAATGTATGATAACCCGCATTCACAATCAAGCTTGTAAACACCTGCATCTTGTAGGGGGATATATTGTAGGGTAGTTCAAATAATTTCTTAATAACTCAAGTGACAAATAAAATCAATTAGTCACCCCGTGACCACGTCCACTGCAAAGTGTTCGAAACGTCGGGATATGAATAATGTTAAATATACGCGATTTAAACCGTTCAAAGTTGTTTAATTGCTATGTATAGTAATCGCGAAAACCTAAGAAAATATTCAGTTATTACTTGTTAAGTTAATATTTTATGATATAACAATATGATGCGGTTTAGAATAACAGTCAAGAGAATGAAGAAGTGTACAAGAGGTTGAGGGATGTTGCTAGGAAACTAGTCAAAAGAAAGGAGAAACAAATGGAATATAGAAGACTGGAAGAGATACAAGCCTTAAGGGAAAGAAGCCTGGCAAGACCTTTTTACAAGCGCGTTAGCAACTTTCTTAGAGGTTTCTAGCCCAGAACCAATATTTGTCGTGATGAAATTGGAAAGATAATCGCAGAAAAATCGCAGGTTGTAAGCAGATGGCGGGAGCATTTTTATTTATTTATTTATTAGGTACACCGACAAAGTACACATATACAAGGAATAGATAACATGAAATAATATGAGGTCAGATTTTTTTTTTTATAGACGAGTGGGTGGACGAGCAAGCGGTCTCACGTAATGGTAAGTGTTATAGCCGCCCATGGACACCTGCAATACCAGGGGGGCGCGCCGCCGAGTTTGCAAAATCCTATTCACAGCTACTGTACTTCACTGACACTTTGACAAAGTTCTTAACGTAGGCGAAGAAATTTCATAACTCTCACCTACGTTCTATGATGTTGAGGAACAATTATTACCCCCATCACTGAAGGAACTCCGAACTTCTGAAAAATGATGACCAGCTCTTGAAGAGAGGCAGCACCTGTTGCTGCAGAGAATATGGGACGAGGAAAGGATGCCTAGGATGCATTTAGGTATTATAGTACCTATATTTAAAAAGGGCGACAAGACCGTATGTTCAAATTACAGAGGTATTTCTGTATTAGCTGCGGCATACAAAGTATTCTCGGGTATACAAATACCTAAGACTAAGACACTACGTGGAAAGCATTTTGTGTGAATATCTGTGTGGTTTTCGACGCTCGACGACTGACCAAATTCACCTCTTGCGACAGATGCTTGAGAAAGCCTATATAATACGACATAAGTCTGCATCACGTGTTCATTGAGTTCAAGTAGGCTTTTGATGGCGTCAACAGTAAAAACAAAGCATTACACGTAATGTTGCTGCTTGGAGTGCCAAGTAAGTTGGTGAGACTTGTTGAGGCAAGTCGGTTGCTGCTATACAAAACGAATACTCTGAGCCTTTCAACATAAGATCAGGTTTGAAGCAGTGGATGCGTTATCGATAGACGTTTTCAATTTGGTGCTTGAGAGTATTCGTAGACAACTTGGAACTGAAGGGTTAATTGATTATAACATCTCTCAGGTGGCTACGTACGCTGATGACTTGGTAATTTCTAATAGATCTAAGAAAAGTACGATCTAACGATCTACGATTTAAATGATTGTATGTGACTCATGCCTATGCCTAAGGACGCCTGAATCTCATGGGGGGCCACATGCCTGTCTGTTTTGATCATATAGGGCACAGCATCAATGTTTTTGTTGTTGACAGCGGTGGACGGGTGACCTTCACGAAATTCGTCGCTGTGATTGACACGACCGCGCTTGAATTCTGCAAACCAGCTATAAATTGTCGTCTTGCTTGGTGCTTCAACGCCAAAAGCAGTTTGAAGTCGAGCGAGGCTCTGCTGATCAGTAAAATTACACTTAAAATCGTAGAAAATCATACATTTCACGAGTTTTATCCATCGTAATGCAGACACGCAATTTTTAAAATGACGCCACAATGAAAAAACAAATGACTGTTAGATGAAACAAACTATATTCTATAGCCAAAGAGTTTCATTTTCAAATATTGTAATTACTTTTTAAATATTGTTTATGTAAGTGGATAGTTCCGAAAATTTTCAGTGTGATTAACAAAAACGACAAGAGTCCATGACAAACGGTTTTTATAACAATAAGATAACAAATGTCTTTTTAAATTGTAACACACGTTTCAGCCTTGTACAAATCTTCAAAGACCGTGACATACACTTTGAACAATTTTTGAATAAAAACATGCTATTATTACATCAACGTTTGATATTGGGCTTCTCTTTTACGCATATTCAATTTTCTTTGAAAACAAAAGAAAGAATTGCATTTACTGTCATGTCTCTAAAATCTAGTAAGTATTTCAAATTAAATTAAAATAAACATATAAGGTTAATGCGTCTTTAGGCTTCTTTAAAAACTTATTTCTATAAATAACATTTAATGTAGAAATAAACAAAGTCGCTACCACACATAACAAAGGGAGGGATAACAAAGTTGCTACCATAAGTCCTGAGGAACTTACACAACCTCTTAAAAAAGTGGACCGCCATCCCGCTTGATTAGTTTTAATTTTAAGTTTGGCCTTCCATACATTTTAATTTAATTTTAATCCATATACATATACATTGTCTTGTGCATGATCAGCATGAGAACCATGTCCAGCAATGGACGACAAAAGGGTTACGCTACGGTACAGTATTGTACAAAATAATAAAAACTTCTTTAAACATTGCTTTATCATTTGCTAGTAGTAAATATGTATCTACTTTCACAGAATAAGTGCGGAACGAGTTTTGTAATTAAATATGAGTTACGTTTTTCAAATCAATTTAATGTGGTCGATTTGCCTCAATTTTAAGTTCGCATTGGACAGCGGTGTCTTGGAAAACTAGAGGGGAGGCGTTTGCACAGCAGTATTACATATTTTGAGGACATTCAAAAATGTTTTCTGTCATTAACATACAGTCATAGATAACAAACATTTAAATATGTTTTATTTTTGGTACAGTCAAGTTGTGCCTAGGAGATATTAGCCCACATTACAGTAAAGTATGTTACAATGAGTAAACGCAACTCTCGAAAATCTCGATTAACACATAAATTTGAATTAACAATTAGTGCTACTTTTTACGTAATTAAGTTTATAACGCAGCACATTTTTTATATAAATTGCGTAGTGTTTATTGAATTATGTTATTAATGTGGCTAAGAAGTTCGTGTCAAAGCAGTTTTTATGTAGTCTGTTTAATAGGGAAACCGCGTCGTAACAGAAAAGGTACAATAAGTAGGTACAGCGGCCGGGCTAGTACCGCCTGGAGTAAGTAGCGGGCCGCGGTGAAAGTTGCCGACGACGCGTTTGACGCACTCTCGTATTCACGCAACTCATGGGCACGAGCGATTTACTCTACCATTCATCCAAGACCCCCTCCACTCTTCTTTTTCATATAACATACATGCTACAATATGCGTTTCTAATTGAATTCTCTGAGGTCAAGTTAAAATTGTCGCTTAGACAAATCGGCGGTCATGGCCCTCGTCGGCTTGGCGGATTTGCCCGGGGAAACATGCGGGCATGGCGACGCTTAAAACATCCGGGATGATCAATCGTATCAATAAATGTACGAGTATAATGTACTTAACCATAATACCTATATTTCTATCTATATAATTATATATAGATAGGTATAGATATATATAAATATAGATTATATATACTATATATTATATATAGATAGAAATATAAGAAAACAACACAACAGCGAGCTGGGCTCCCGCGTTGTGCTGTACGTACCCATAGTTATTAAAAACGATGTAATGCAGTCGATCTACAATGTTACTTTATAATATAATATAAGTTGTATAAATTTATACAAAATTATTAACGTGGAATAAAATTTTTGTAACTACATCGCAGATAAATACACATTCGCTATTGTTACGTACCTATTTATCCAAAAATAAATAACATTTTCTTTCTTTTTATATATGGCAACGGTGCATTTAGCATATTCTACGAGCGTCAAATATTCTTTGCCATAAACAACTTAGTTGTTTACCTAGATTAAAACAGTAGATATTAATATTACAAATAGATCCAGAATATATGTATTCTTTGAAGGTTAAATAATTACAAATGTATTGCCAAACTATAACTACATCCGAAATGAAAATGCGATTACTGATTTGATTTATTAAATTAATTTCTTTTCACAGCAAATGAACCTTCCATAAGACAGAGTTCCTCTTTCACAATTTTGAAGTATTTTTCTTCAGCGGCCGTTTCTTCCTCATCTACTTCGAGGAAGTCTGATTCTGTTATGATAGCTTCTTCTTCTCTTTGTTTTAAACGTATTTCTTTTATTCGCATGTCTAAAATATGTTCACGTCTGGTTTCACGTTCATATAGTTTTTGCATAAGCGATTTATCATTAGCACCAGGTATTACCATATTTTCAGATAACTGTAGTAAATATAAAGATCCACAAATATCCCCAGTGGCAACCATCTGTCCTTCCAAATGAGGAGTAACTTTTGTAAGCTTATGTTGAGATACCGGCAGTGTTGCTACGGGATTACGATATTTACGAAGCAAATCCCAGTAGTAAAAAACACCATCTTCACACACGGCCATGTAACTAGAGTATCGCAGTGGTGCCCAGGCAGCATCGGCCACTTGTGCAGGATATGGTTTTGTGACTACTATAGGTGCAGTACGAACCTCTTCACTCCACACGCGCACCGACCAGTCCCCGCATGTTAAAAACATCCTTGTTGTACAATTGCTACGGTGTACCGCGCGGACAGGTCCGGAATGAGCGTTCCAGTAAGAAGTTAGCATTTCGGAATGAGATCTACCCATACGGTTGACGTTAATTACTAAACCGGACTCTGTGCCACAAAGAAACCTTGTAGAGAGGGCACGATCGTATTGCATTGTGCTTACTGGTTCGGAATTGCTCAAATCTGGGTTCTCTTCAGGTGCCAATCTAATTGACATAGGTAGTTGATCTACTGGGTTAGACAGATTTCGTGTATCCCACCAAAGACATTGACCATCAGTAGAACCCGTGAAAAATTCTGTATTTGTCCGCGTATGCATATAAAGCAACGATGTTATCGGTTCGCGGTGAGAATTATAGACGGAACTACTTGATACAGGTAACGTAGTACCTTCTCGAGTGTCGAATATGTTTATGGTTCCATTTTCAATGCCAGCGAGTAATACATCTGGGTCCACAGGAGAGCAAGCCAGTTGCCAACATGCATGGTCCGGTTTTATTTGGCATAGTGGTTCACATTGTGTATTCACATCCCATAAATAACAAACTGTTGATTGTTCTATATTAGTTTCTGGTTGATACACCTTATGACAGTAGGAAACTGCTACTTTAGATTTTTTCTCGTTTGTCCAGACGATACACGAAACTGGTCGATGAAGGGGATCACGAAAGACATTAGCAACTTGGACTTGATATTTTTCTACTGGTAATTGAGTTTGCATGTTCGTGAAGTAAGTTTGATACATATCGATCGCGTTATTTTGATCAATACGGTGTGTCATTGGTTGCGTGAGGCTCATCATAGTGTGAACGTAGTTGTTTTCGTGCTGCACACGACGGCGATGTCTTGTTACGTGTTCCTCGTTATCCAAATGAACTTCTCGCGGCCATCCACCTTCAACGTGATTCATTCCTTGGTCGTGGATTACCAATTCCTTTGTATTAGCTTCATGTTCTGACTGAGGCATTGTCGCTTGTACTTCTCGATTCACGGGATTACGCAATATATATTTCTTTTGCTCTGTCTTATCAGGTAAAATAGAGTCTAATACTTGAGCTGGCACTACTTGAAACAGTGGTTGTCTACCAAAGTTCTTTCTATGTTTCGAGTATATGTAGTAAGACTGTGTATAATTCCGAGCCATCCTTACGCTGTTTTTGCCGTGAAAGGGTGCAATTATACAATTGCGGATATAAATATAAACTTATTTTGAGATAAATATTGTCTTTTATTTAGTTGGAAATATTTTGTCATTGGCGAATAATTCTTAAATCGCCAAGGCCATGATATTGGAATGAGTGTAATTATACTCGTAACAGGCGCGATCAAACCGTCTTATATTCGTATTACAAACGTTGACAAAACTTGAAAACATATGTGTCCTTATTTATTGAAACTTGTCTTGAGATGTTGTTTATTTTCTGACGTAAATGTGTAATACATTCCAATGAAATAATGTGGTTGGTAGTGAGAAACCACGCAGAAACAAATACGACTAGAAAGATTAATTGCATTTAAATTGCTCTTTCTTCATAATAGAAAACAAACTTCCGCATCAAATAATATTTCCGCAACAACAGGATTCACATAAGATCTGAATTGTTTACCTAAATTTTAATTCATGTTTCGGTCGGTGCAGGCATTGTTTCTCGGTTGTGCAGTACCAGGAAGTGTCGCAACCACATTGTGGAGGTAAGAAGTTGTTATGCGGTCTGTATTAATATGCATTGAGAACATTGCGATAACTACGCGTGATTATGGGTGGGTACGGATTATTACAAGATTTGCAACGCTATTAAATTGTTAATGCAAAATTAAATAATTGTTGACGTTTTTTGGGAAATATAGTTGCCTTGAAAGCATATTGTGTGTCTTTTTTGAAGCCCTTAAAAACCCTTCTGTTGATAAAATTACTAGAGACTATTATATTCTCTAACGAAATTAAGAGATTAATATATATCATAATCATAAGTGAGTGAAAACGTAGAAAAAAATACCTTTGAAAGTATAAATGTAAAGTGTATGTTGTGTGAGGTTGTTATAACTCATTAATAAATATATTTAAACGTAGCAATTAAACAACTTTGAAATAAAAATAAATAATAAATAATGTTAAATATACGCGATTTAAACCGTTCAAAGTTGTTTAATTGCTATGTATAGTAATCGCGAAAACCTAAGAAAATATTATGTTTAAACGTAATAAATAAATGAATAAATATGCTGTAATACAGAATGAAATCTTGCAAATTCTAATACCATCTGTTTTTGAGTAGGAAATATTAAGTCTTACAAATATCAACTTACAGTTCTTACCTTACAGTACCTTACCGTACCTTACAGTTACAGGAGTATAGTGTTATCCTCCTCAAAAAAAATATTAAACTATACATCTGTATATTAAACTAAAAACTGTATAAAACTACTACTGTATATTAAACTATACATCAAAATTATAACTGACAAAATAAAAATTAAAAGCCTTTTGATAAGGTATCGTGAAGTATCAGAAAGTCAGTTATACTTTGTCAGAAAGTCAGCATCAGCTAGATTTAATTGACAGACAATTTATCTATCAGCTTGTTAACAATTACTTTATGAGGAGGTGGTGAGAAAGGCAAGAAAGGCAAAGGCAAAAAGGCAACAGTCAATATGCACTAATATATATACTATTACATATACATATACACACATATACATTATATGTATATATATATATATAAATAATATAATTTAATATTACGCTAATATATGCACTGTGTATTTAAATCTTATATGCATTATATCCATTTATGTGGTCAATGGCTAAGTGTATAAATATTTTACGTACTTATACCCATACGTGTGAAATATATGCGTACGATTGAAATGCCGAAGAATTTATAAATAAAAATATTTATTTACCATAAAATATCGAAACTATCACTGCAAAAATATTCCACTTTTTACATATATTCACTGCACGTCCTTGCTTCCGATTTCGACATCACTCAAGATTAATATTATCGATAAACCGGAACAATAAGGCACAACACTATTTCACGGTATAGAATATTCGTGCGCGTGCGATGTCTACGCACCGTACGATTTCTCTCACTGGCGTTCCATTGGTGACTGGCAGGCGGCAGCGGCGCCGGCGCGTGACTGGAAGTGGAAGGAGTGCAGACTGCACAGGTTGTCGATAAGTACTACGACTGGTTTGCTTTGTGCTCCTCTGTTACCGAGCTATACTGACTGATAGTTACACAGCTGAATCTATTGACAGAGAATACGACGATTGCTCGATTACATACTGTGACAAATCATTGTTCAGGTCGCACGTCATGTATCAAGCTGTACATTAATTAAATAAAAGTTTCGCAAAGGAGAAAATTTTGTGCACATTGCAATGTGGGGCAGCGGTAATAGCGGAGTCACGACAGCGTCAGCCCTAAGAGGCGACGAACGACTCGAACTGAACTATAAGAATGTAGGGATCTTTGAATGGGAGTTTGTATGGGAATACGTAATATTGCATTTATGATTTTTAGCAATCGGTAGCTACGGTTTTACTTGAATTTTTAAAGTCCTTATGAAATGTTATATATTTTCTGTAACTACTCGTAAGTACTACTCATATTTTTATAAAATATACGAATTTATAAAACTATATCAAAGTCGTACGCGAAAATGAAAATCGCAACAAAATTGGAGCTGTAGTTGCCGAGATTTAACACACCATTTTTTATAGGAAGAAGGCGGCAGACGAGCATACAGTCTACCTGGTGGTAAGTGGACACTGTAGCCCATAGACATCCGTGGTACATGCCAATATCAGTCCTCAATGACAAATTTTAGCACGCCTCCAGATGCGCTGCCTGCTTTGAAGATGTAGGAATGGACTTAGAGAAAGGGTTGGGAAAATGGGGAGGGATAGGATGGGATGGAAATGGGCACTGGCATATCTCACTTACTACCGAATCACTTACGTACATTGAGGAATAAGATAAAGTGGGAAATGCGCTACATTTCAAGGTAGTCTTCTGTGAAAAAGGCGTAACGAGGCCCAGTCGAGTGCGCCCAGCGGCTGTTGGATTGCAGCGTGCACCAACAGCGTCCGCCTTCAAACATTATGTAGCGATTATACATCAAGTTAACTACAGTTTCGAAGCCTTTCTTTGTATTAATTGTAAGTAATTATCTTTCATTAATACGTGCTCGTTCAGGCGAGTTTATTGTTCCTAAACTGGTTGTTCAGGGATGACAAGCGTTTAATTGTGGTGAAGAGTTAATTGTCTTAACAATAATTGAGCATTAGACGGCCGGAAAGATCGCTCCTTGAGCTGATTACTAATTGACCTGAGTACTGGCCTTGTGCCCTCGTGTCGTTGTTCCGATTACACTAGGCGTAATTATGTTATGATTACCAATTGATCACACACAGACTACACATGTGCAGTTTACACGTGTATTAAACCAACGAGCAATTATATGTTGCTATTAATTAGAAATTGTTTCATACAGAATTTGCCAGAAATTTGAAGACCTTTAGTTATAGGATTCATATCCACAGAAATACAGATACAATCAAATAAATCTTGCAGATTACCTTAATTATTGCTTGTTTTAAATATTGTCACAGAGTAATGACATATAAGTCGTTAAGAAATCAGAGAATAAACAAGAAAATAAAGGTTTTCAAATTATTAGAGTAATTGCATTGTCACTTCAACGATGTAGAAGAAAGTAAAATGAATAGGTATTACAATGCTAATTGCCAATGTTTTCGTAATGTATCAGTACTTAAAGTTTCTCTCCAGGATCTCCAAGTTCTCCTTTAAAGTAGGTTTGTAAAAAGCATTTATGTAATAAACACCGTACTTAAAATAAACGCAATGTAATAAACGCTAGCCGCGAAAAAAAATTGTGCCGTTTATGGACCTAATGCAGTGTCAGTAAGAGTAGCACAAAGTTGGTTTAAGCGTTTTCAGTCAGGAAATCTTAACGTTAAAGATTCAGTTTGCTCCGGTCGCCCTGTTACCGATAAAGTTGATGCCATTTGTGAAAAAGTGAATTTGTTTCTGCGTAATTGAACATAAAATACTGCCATTTAAAACAATCCAACATGAAGCCTGTCTGAACGGTGACCACTGCGCATTTAATTACAGGATTAATCACGTTGCTTGATGCATAATTAAACTGCACCGTGGCTTCGATTCGACACGTACCTACACCATCTATCAATTTAATGTTAATTGTATTATTGAAATTATTTTGCAAAAATTTAATTAGCTTGTTGGGTAATAAAACAAGTAATTTCAGCCGCGTCTGTTATCCGCTTAGTTTCAAACTTGGAAATAAAATTATATTTTTATTTAATTTAAATTGCTGTTATTTGTCTCAATTTTTACATTTCAAATTTTGAGTGAACCCGGACTCATAAACCAGATTAAAGTTATCGAAGTAAAGAGAAGATACCGCAGATCCGAATCCTTTACTTATAATAAAGTTTCATTGTTAATACTCGGAGCAATTTTTTTTATCTTTTTATATATGGCAATGGTGCAGATAGCACATTCTGCCAGTGTTCAGTTTTCTTCGCAAAAAACAATTTTAAAGTCTAAAACGTATTCTGTCAAAGTCCAGTGAAGTCCAGTCCCGTTGATAGTAGTAAGGTCAGTAAAGTAGTAGTAAACTCAGTAATAAAGTCAGACTCCTCGGAAGTACACGAAAAACGCAGTTCTACGTTTCTATTTCAGTAACACAAACATTGTATACAAAAACACTTTGAAGTCTAACAAACTATCAATATTAAATCACAAAATGCAAAATACACAATTTTCATAGTAATCAAATAAAAACCCAACTTCACTACTCGAGTTCCCGCCAAAAACTCACCAGAGCATTATTTGGAAAATATTATTTTCAAGAAAGATTGTAATGTAACGTACCATGTCACTTGTATCGAAGCTATTCACTTAAGTATGTACGAGCATTTAATAAATAGTTCATAATATTAATATTACGCCGTATTAGTATTAAAATGATTGATAATATTAATATCTATTATATATCTCAGTACATAATGACGGACAGTCAGCAACACGCTAATGCACTCAAAACCACTCTATTATAGCTCTTATTACTAACGAATTAATTTACCGAAAGGTATAGATTGACCTGTTTCTGATTGTACATACAGAAGTATGTAAATTTCTACTTCATTTATACCTAGCTCATGTTTTATCATATTTGTAAGTATGCCCGTAGATCAAACCTCCTTTTGATTTGATATAAGAGTATGCCAGATATTTAATTACAAATTGAATTTCTAGTCTACCATCAATGTTTAGGGGTTAATTTTTTTTTTCTGGACGAAGTCGGCACACGAGCATACAGTCCACCTGATTGTAAGTGGATACTGTCACCCATAGACATCTGCGATACATACCAACATTAGTCCAAAATGACAAACGTTGGCACGCCCCCGGATTCTCTGCCTACCTTTGGAGATATAAGAATGGATTTGGAGAAAGGGTTGGGAAAATGGTGAGGGATAGGATGGAAATGGGCTCTGGTACATCTCACTCACTACCGAAACGCGTATGTACATTAGGTAAATAAGATAAAGTGGAAAATGCAGTACATTTCAAGGTAATTCAGTGTAATATTATTTATTACAAAAGTAACGTCACTTAAGTTGAATTACAAGGGCTTGCTAAATGACGATTTCAATTGTCATAAAGGCTATTTCTTAGAACTATATTGATTTTTAAAATGGAATTTTCGAGAGCACAGACAATGGTCAAGTGTGGTAATCTTATTGAAACGCTCTTCGTTTCATACAAATGAATGAATTCCTCGCAGTGCGGCACAATAGACAATGGGTAGCGTCGGGCAAGAAGCAATAACGACCATAAAACGATCTTTATACGGCGAACAAAGCTGTCACGCAGATTGTACGTTATTACATTCATTTTACACGACAGAAATGAGTTGTAAGTATTGTTATTATAGTACATATTTTATTTTAGTTTCTAAATATGTATGTATATCTTTACGTTTATAAACCTCAACCTTCTCTCACGCAAGACAATGCTACTTTTCCCATCCCCATTCAAGTCTATCCAATATGTACGTATGTATTTTGGTAGTGAGATATGCCCAATATCATATCCCATCCCATCTTTCCCCTCTTAATTCATCGAATGGAGAATAAAAGAAATTTATTATTTTTTTATATTCTTGACTCCCCGTCCTCGCCCTTGCCCCGCCCGCCTCCTTAGGGGAGAGGTGTAACGGAAAGAGAAAAACTCCTCGTTCCGTTATACTTCCTATTACCCATTTTATCAAATCCATTTCTATGTTTGCACAGGTAGGCAGCGCATCCGGAGGCCTGCCAACGTTTGTTACTCTGGAGTGATGTACTTACCATATGGACTGTCTGTTCGTTATGTTTACGCTCTCGTTTGATACAACTACCGAAGCTCTATAACGTTCAATTGCAGGGCAAAGTTCTCTTCTTGTATTCATCATGGGCCATAATCCACCACTTTGGCCCAGTGTGGATTGGTGGCTAAGTATCACACATTCTCCAATTTTTTCTTAATTTCCGGACATTCCTTTTTCTATTCTTTTCCGGGATATTTTCTTCCACTGCGATAATTGAAAGATTATTACTGTAGAAATTTACTGCTTTACCTTAAGGTTAAATGAAGGATTTATCATAGCAGAATTTTAAAATATGTTACATGAAACTGATTTGTATTCCAATTAATAAAGCTGTTAAAATTGGTTGCAATTATCTGATGAAGTAATGAAAATACAAATAACCAAATAGAGTAGAAAGTTTTGTAGAACAACGCCATCTAAACAAATAATGTATTGTAATCCTTTAACCTTTCACACTTCCTTGATTTTGTGCCAAAAGGCAAATTCCTGTACATGCTTCTGTCCAACCCAGCGGACGTCCAATTGACCTTGTAGTTCGTGCTTCGTAATTGGACCTTTGTAGCTTGGATCAATTCAATCATGCCCGCTTGGTTGGACAGAAGTGACGATTTTATATTCCCGAGTCCCATTTATCACACTTCGTCGTTGTGGCACACAATAGACGTTATTGAGAAGAAATTTAGAAGATATTATTCGATAAATCTTAATGATAGTTTCAAATACAAGTTTCCTCTATAAAGGTGATTTGTAGAGTAATATTTAGGTATCCGTATCAGTTACGATTTGGAGGTTTAGAAAAAAACACCTTCAGGACAAATTTCCTATTTGTTGGTCTTTAAAGCGATAACTAATTGTCTTGTATTGATTTAAGGCTAGTGGCTATTGTAAACTACACATTAGCATTACATACAGGTCAACCAAGCTTTCTGTATAGCCAATCTAAAGAAATAAAGAACACAGAAATCTTTGTAATAATGTTATTTCAAAGCCTGACAGAGTTGGTTGCTTGACCGAAATTGCTTGGTCACACTGCACCGCAGGAAGTCGGCTACATCAGATATCGATTGGGTATTCGAATTTCAAATGTGCTAATGTCATTTACGATAGTATTACGAACAGCCACGTGTTTTTATGCGCTCACGTTGGCACCGTACTCTTATAAATATCGATTCATAGATATCTATGTAATAAATCAATGAATAATAGACAATGCAAATTGGTTGAGCTATAATCACAATCTTAGTGATATATAACAATAACACTAACTGCGAGTTGTCTTGAAGGCAGCCATCTTAATTATTGAGTAGGCCGGATAAGATACCTATGCATATAATAAAACAGCTAAAGGGTTGAGTCTGTACATTGATGTACATATTAAAAGAAATTGGGGGATCTCTTTAGAAGCTACAGAAACCAAAACAATATCTGTATGTTTCTCTGTATGTCTGTTTGTTTGAGCATCACGTAAAAACTATTGAACGGATTTTGATCGGGTTTTCACCAATATACGATAGTATATTGTATACTAGTACTAGTATAGTGTACTATACTAGTACTTCATGTACTTTACTAGCTAAGTATCCAGAAGTAAAATTGGTATACGTGTCATCTGCATATAACACAAGGAAGTTGAGTTATGTTATAAAGGGTAAAAACAATGACTTTAAATAGAATTACTGAAAAACTACGGCATGGATTTTTATCCGTAAAGTCCATCATGTCGGTGCTTTTACAGATGGTAATTTTTTTTTACTGTTGGGAGCCAAGCCGCGAGTAGAAGCTTGTGTACTAATAAAAAGATAATATAGCTATGAACACTTGGAATTATCTCCTAATATTGAGATTGATACTATTGTATTTTACCTCCTTTAAGAATTAACTATAAAATAAAGTTTGTTCTGAGTGTTTAATACAGATTGTTCCAAGTGTTCTGATTTTATGCGTATAGGTCATGTGCAAAGGAAATTAAGCTTGTATTTAAACGAGCAGAAAAAAGTACTAAATGAGCAGCAAATCAAGATCAACGAGACAACTTATTTTTCTAGAACTGAATATCTTTAAATTACTAAGAATGCCATCATGAAGTCGACGGAGTCTTATTATCACCTTAACTTAACTCACTTTTTGCTATCATCGATTTGCTGATCATATAGTTTTCTTGCTGCTCGGTTCATTATTTCTGGTTAAAAAATGCAATCTATCCGTTTGTTAGGTAACGGAAGGTTCAATCAATTAATTATTTGTCAACTCAGTAGACGTAATTTCCTCAACGCTTTGATCTGTTGTCTCATTAGATTTATTCCTCATCTAACGCGCTCCACGCAGCCTATCTTTGGATTTGATACCACAACACTCGCATGATTTATGCGAAGTTCATTCCACGTCTAAGGAAGCCATTAATCTTGCGTTGTCAATTGGAAAGCGACCCATTTTCACGCCAAAGATATTTGTTTGGTTTTCTTCTTGGATATACTGCAAAGTGTATATTTTTCAGCTCAATTTTTTCTGCGTTGAAAGCTCTGTCTCTGCATGCTAATAGCAATATTTTCCCGACCGAAAATATTTACAGTCAAATGGGCTGATCCGCAATGTAAGCAAGATTTAAAATATACAGAATTGTATCGCATCAGCCAAATTGAGTGTGCTGGGAAATTTGGTTTTTGTGAAAATGAAATACTTTGCCTACTATTTGGTCAGCCGCAGAGTATCCAGCGATATGCAGTGGACAGAATTAAAGTAGGGGATTATTATATTATTATTTAATTCATTTATTATTTATAGATGCAAATGTGGTTTTGCAGTTATTGTTTGTGCATTGAAAATTTGTATGAGGTATCTATTTGTGTAGGTATTTTGAATATGATGCTATTAAATAAAATATATAAATGTAAACGCAATTTATATGTGCAGCAGAAAATACTCAATGGGCAGCAAATCGACGGCAGCAAATTTAAAGCTGGGTTAGGTTTAGATTCTCTGGTGACAAAAAAATATAAATCCCACTGATTTTGTGATGACATTCTTACTCGCAACGCAATGCAACCAGTCCTTTCAGTATTCATTGTTGGATATGGGCCTCCTCATGCACATTGTCCATTCTTTTAGAGGTGGTGTAGTTCCTCAGGGCTTGTGGTATGTTATCCCTTAGTCTTAGTCGGTTAGTCTTAAAAATTTAAAATTATTTATTTCAGTTATTCCAAAATTGTTTTGTCGATCACGATTTGCTATATTTTGGTGCTCGTTTAAATACAAGCTTCAAATGTAATTAACATTGGGTATAGCTAAATTTATTTTTGACTTATTTGATACAAACATCTAAGGAAAATCCTTTCAAATCGTATCTTTGGTACAGAAGCTGCAATAACGGAAGCATTAAGCATCGGTTGGCTTGCGATCCGATTTATCAGCGCGAGCGAGCGTTTCCCCTTTACCAGAGTTCGGTGTTCTAGTGTTGCAGTGATCCGTGAATTTTATTGTTTCCTACACCACTACGATTTCGTTCAAACTTTCTTGTTCACACGTTTGCTTCGCTGAGCTTGGAGGGATTAATGTTATACTTGAAAACACAGACGTATAGTGATGCGCAATGAACTTTATGTGATATGTAAAATGTCGTAAATAGATTATCATCTATTTTAAAAAAAAATAGTTTTAACGCTGTTAACGTTCCATTGCCTGGTACAGGAAGGGTTTTGGGCGCACCATATAACATACGAACTAGTGATAAAAATTACCACTAGTTCGTATGTTCCAGATTTAAAAAAAATCTAGAGCACGTGTATCTGTACTAGAGCCGAGTCGTGGTAGGGAAGGTCATTTTGTTTACTTATAGTAAATAAATATGCACACATTAATGATTATAATTAGATTATAATCAAATTATACTTACAAGTAAGTAAAATACACATAAGTATATTGTGATACACGTTGTGAAATCATGAAATGCCTTATATCAATTTATATGTTTTATTAAATAGGTCACTATGTTTTACGTGATTATGGTAATCACGATCGGTAATTATGGTAATTATGATTTATAATTTTTTTAAATTTATATTTGTAATATTTTTTATTTACGTGATCACATTTTGTCCCCCTGATCAAAATATTTTTCTAATGTTGCCTTATTTTCATAAACTGTTGGAATGCTCCGGGCATTCCAACAGTTTATGAAACAAGTGTTAGAGCTATTCCATTTAATATATTTCTGGGGTACAAACTTAGACCACAATTGGAGCTCCTAATGTTCTCTCTAGCACCTTCATAAAGTGCTGCAACATACGTATTCGAGCACTTTTGGTTTTAGCAACTTTAAAGTCAGCACTTTGATAAGTTGTAACATAGGTCTTAAGATGTTCGCCGAGGAATAAAAAGAGAACATAAATATTTCGTTCAGTTAATGTCCAGTTAATTAACATACGACTGAAACAAAACCTTTTATTCTATGAAATCTTTCCATGATATTCACGATATAACCTTTTAATAGCTATTGTTTACAATTTGCGAAAATAGACCTATCCTACTCGTTATCCTACGTTGATATGAAACAAAGTACAAAACTTTAAATGTCACGGGTTGTCACATCTCGGTTGAAGGAACCGCGTCACCTCTTGAATTTTGTATATTATGGACTAGAATTTTGAGAAGGGGATGATAACAAACCAACAGGGAGTATACGCGTATAAATAAATGTGATTTATTACGCTTATATGAATAAAGCATGACCTTAGAGAGACGGATATATCCATCATCAATGACGTAATTTTATCACATTTTTGTGTGAGAATTCTTTAACGAAATTTTTTCAAGAAGCCTTTTGTGGTAGGTACCGTACCATATCATCAGCCTGTATCTCTCCACTGCTGGATATAGGTCTCCCCCAAGGACCAACACCACACACGGTCTTCTGATCTTCTCATCCAGCCATAACCGGCGACTTTCTACAAGTCGTAGGCCATCTAGCCAGAGGGCATCCCGCGCTACGTTTTCCGAAACGTGGTCTCCATTCGGGGACTAGTCTCCCTCATCGGATAATGGCTCGCTGATCCTTTGAGCTATGTCGACAAATTTAGTTCTTCGACTAATATTTCGATTTGGTAGTATAGGTAGTAAGAAGTATTCGATTAATCTTGGTTTGAATGTACATAAAACGCTCCTGCAGCTGTAGTCTGTGACAACTCTACATGATACGCGAAACAATCGATAATAGTCTTAAAAGTCAAAGGGATACAGTACTTTGCAATTATCATAGCGAATTTATAGTTGCCTACCTAGTCTACCGTATCGCTGACGGTATAAATTTAGTAAAGCCGAGCTCTACCTATATATCTAAGGGAGCATACATAAAGAAAGTTGGTTTCTGCTTTACATTATGTGGCACCGGTTTGCGCCGATTTATAATTTACATTTTTACAAATTTGAACCAGAAAATTGTTGGCTAATCCCATCTTTATGGGAATAAACTAGATGACACATTATACATTCTTATTAAAGAAACCTGGTTGACAACTTCTAGGGGAGGTGAAGCAGATGAGAAACTTAACTTAAGAACTTAAACTTAAAAAGAATGTTCTATTTTCAAAACATATATGTATTAAAATGGCTGCCCTACAGTGCTTGTATAGCATATATATAATAGTATATATTCTCAAATCGATGGGTAATCGCGTGTTCCAACTAGCGCCATCTTCCAACAGTGCGGCCGCAACGCTAACGCGCCGCGAACTAATCTCACGAAATAAAAAATACAAACATCTTTCCAATCAATTGGGAATACTATTTTCCCCAAAAAGAAACCATCCCTAGTGTCAGTCAGGAGGATCAAACAACAACACCTGTGGTGGCGACATCGGCGACATTCCTTGAAGTGAGGTTTCGGTGAATGCCCCATTCATTTCCTATGGTTCATATCCATTTCCATCGAGCTTTCGAAGTATTTGCTACAAAGTAAAAAATGCAAATGTTTTTAATAATTTCATATAGATTTCATTCATATCCGGCACCAACAACTAACGAACGTGGACGGAGTAATGGGAAATGCTTTCAGGTATATACTCAAAATCGGTGCCGAGTAACGTCATAGTATATTGTAGTATATTACCTATATAAATGCTTGTTTTATTTTATTTATTTATTAAGACACACCAACACTTCACTTGATAACAATTGTTACAGGCATTCCTTAAATAATTAATATAACAAGTGTCACAATAATAGGTATGTACAAGCTTCAGAGAAAAGATAAAACGCGTATTAAAGAAAAAAAGATACAAATCTAAGCATAGGTTGATTAACTAGTTATGAGCTGAGATGGTTGTATTAAAAGTGATAACATAAGCACGTCAGGGTGAAAACATTAAACGAGTTATACGCCCATTAACGTTCTTTTTAGTATTTTGTTATAAGTACACGAAAAACTATTTTAAAACATCGATTAATTGAGGTCGACCCCGTGTACAGTTTTACGTCGTATTGTGTAATACTTGGAAGGTGTAAAGGTACAAAATCCGCAACGAAGAAATTCGACGAAGAACTAAAGTTGCTCACATAGTTCAAAGAATCAGCAAGCTGAAGTGGTAGTGGCCATAATATATGCCGCAGGACCGATGGGGGAGGTGAGCCCTCGAATAGAGACCTCGTACAGGGAAACGTAGCGTGGGACGCTCTCCGGTCACGGGGACTGACGACTTGAAGAAAGTCGTCGGTAGTGGCTGCATGAGAAGAGCTGAAGATTGTGTGTAGTGGCGGTCCTTGGGAGAGGCCTACATCCAGCAGTGGAGAGACAGGCTGATGGTATGCTATGGTATCTATACACCTCTTCTTGCGGCAGACAAACATACAGGCTGTGGAACGAACTACCTCAAGAGGTCTTCCCATTAAACTACGACATGGGGTTCCTCAAGAGAGCTGTGAATAGGATTTTGCACGGTCGGCGGCGCGCCCGCATACCCCCTGGTGTTGCAGGTGTCCATGGGCGGCGGTAACACTTACCATCACGTGAGACCGCTTGTTCGTCCGCCCTCTTCTCTATAAAAAAAAAAAAAAACAGTCCACTTAGTGGTAAGTGAATACTGTCGCCCATGGACATCTACGATACATGCCAACATCAGTCCAGACAAATATATGTACGCTCCCAGATGCGCTGCCTACCTTTGGAAATTAATGAATGGATTTAGAGAAAGGGTCGGGAAAATGTGGAGGGATAGAATAGGATGGGATAGGAATGGACATTTGTATATCTCACTCACTACCGAAACACGTACGTACATCGGGGGAAAAAGATAAAGTTAAAATGCAGTACACTGTAGTCTGTGTTTTTTATGTTTTCACTCAATGGTCTTAGTATGGTTGTCATTCCGTGTTCCAGTTACCAACAGGTATTAAACTTCTTTTACTATGAATTGCTCCGTCATACTCTGTAGATCAAATACAAAAGTTTATAAACCTTATCGGCTTAGGTAGGCTACCACTTGAAAGCAGGAAACTTGCATTATTTATGTATGCGCTCTAAATCCTAATTGGCGTGCACAATGTAAAGTTGCAACTATGTATTATACGGCACACATTACTGTGTGAAATATTGTGTACGTGTTGAAATATAGTGTAGTAGGTTTCATAATTAATTAAACTTTGGTGTTGCAAAAGCATAACGTTAGAATGTAAGTCATAATTTTAGACGGTTATTTTTAAACATTATCTATTGTAATGACTCTCTCTCCCCTTAGATATCGTAAAAGGAATAACAAAGCCGTGACTAGGGGATAAAGAGCTACCACAAGCCCTGAGGAACTACACCATCTCTAAAAGAGTGGACTGGCCGACCCGCTTAACCAGCATGGCGTTTTAAAGTCATACATTGCTCATGTACGACTCAGTTAGCACGAGGCAATGTGCATGAGAAGGTTCATGTCCAGAGTGATCGAAAAAAAAAAGAACTGGTTACGGTTTCCTGTATGTACTAACTAATTAGGAAGTTATATAAAATACTAGCTGATGTCCGCGATTTCAACCGTATTTACCGGGATGAAAATTGTCTTATGTCCCATGAATAAAATTCGTCCCATGAAATAAATGTAAATTTTCGGTGGCGATTGTTGGTGACAATTTGGTGACAAACAAACAAACCAACTTTAACATTCATAATATAGTTTGAATAATTTAACTCTTCCATCAAAGTTGCTTTGTTTTAGGATAGGGCATGTCGATAGTTCAGAGGTGGAATAATCGGTGGGTGGGATTTTACACCCCACACCTCTGCTATTTTACCGTGTATGAGCATCACATTAATTCACATTTTCCTCTGCGTTTTGCCTAGAATTAGAATAACGTTTATTGCATTGTGATTCTAGAGCTTATCTCTAATTAAAGTAAGCAATAAATCTATTGTTCTATTCTATAACGATATATTGTATTATTATTATGACCGTTTATTGTACTATCGTGATCATGATATTGTGTGTTTACTAAACACCGGCACATATAAGATTTCAGTGTGAATCGTTTACTGCCATTCTCATTTTACCACAAATCGATATATTGAGTTTTGCGATTCGGACCTTGTATTTATTCGAATTAGGATTGTAAGTATTTATTTAAGTAAATCGCATAGGTAAAATAAGTAGGCATATATAGCTCATAGGTCCAGCTAGTGATTCAGTTGGGGAATGCGCCAGGAGGCCGACGATCAATGTGTAGTGGAGCGTGGGATTGTTTTCCAACGTTGCTGCCGTTGTCTCGGAATGCAACCTGTGCTTTACTCTATCTACTTGTATTACTGCTTCTACGTAGAATCCCTGCATTTTTAATTAAAATTCCAATTTGCATTTCTGTTTCTACACTAGAACTTTAATTAGTACCCAGGTATGAACTTTTCTAAACGTTATTTTTCACGGCACTACTAAATAAATAATAAAATGAATAAATATGTATTGGTAGCAAATTTTTGTGTACATTAATTTTATTTTGAATCCCCTAGTTTGAAATAACTAATCTTGTATCATATATATGGTATGAGCTAAAGTTTTGTGTACATTAATATTGATTTGAATCCCCTAGTTTGAAATCGGTAATCTTGAACCTTATATATGAGCTAGTGTTTTGTGTACGTTAATATTGTTTTGAATCCCCTAGTTTGAAATAAGTAATCTTGTATCATATATATGAGCTAGTGTTTTGTGTACGTTAATACTGTTTTGAATCCCCTAGTTTGAAATTAGTAATCTTGTATCATATATATGAGCTAGTGTTTTGTGTACGTTAATATTGTTTTGAATCCCCTAGTTTGAAATAAGTAATCTTGTATCATATATATGAGCTAGTGTTTTGTGTACGTTAATACTGTTTTGAATCCCCTAGTTTGAAATAAGTAATCTTGTATCATATATATGAGCTAGTGTTTTGTGTACGTTAATATTGTTTTGAATCCCCTAGTTTGAAATAAGTAATCTTGTATCATATATATGAGCTAGTGTTTTGTGTACGTTAATACTGTTTTGAATCCCCTAGTTTGAAATAAGTAATCTTGTATCATATATATGAGCTAGTGTTTTGTGTACGTTAATATTGTTTTGAATTCCCTAGTTTGAAATAAGTAATCTTGTATCATATATATGAGCTAGTGTTTTGTGTACGTTAATACTGTTTTGAATCCCCTAGTTTGAAATAAGTAATCTTGTATGATATATATGAGCTAGTGTTTTGTGTACGTTAATATTGTTTTGAATCCCCTAGTTTGAAATAAGTAATCTTGTATCATATATATGGGCTAGTGTTTTGTGTACATTAATATTGTTTCGAATCCCCTAGTTTAAAATAAGTAATCTTCTATCATATATATGAGCTAGTGTTTTTCTTATGACAGAAATATATCTATTCTATAAGTAAATACAACTTGTGTTAATAAGGAACAAAAGAAAACAAGCCGAATAAATAAATTAAGAATAGTGAGATAAATAATTTGCTGCTTATGATGTATATGCATATGTATGTATTGATGTTGTATTTGTATGTTAAAGAGTGAGTGCAATTTGTGTAATGACCTGTGATGCTCTGACGTCTGATGGAAGTCATAAATGTCCATCCACAATGCAGAGAATGTGTGAAAATTATGAGCGGGAGTATGAGAAGTGAAAGATTAGATAATTACGTTCTTATTTCGATTAAAAAATTCTAACTTACCATCCTAATTATGTTTTAACTTACATATTACAGCAGTAAACTTTGCAGTTCTAATACAGTATAAAATTTAATCGATCTTTACTTTATCTTCAACTCTTTTCATACGAAGTGGAGCGCTGGCAGTTTGTTTGTTTGCTTTCTATTTTGACTAGATTAATTCAAAGGGCACAGATTTGCGGCATATTGAATCTAGAGTAAGCTTATTGTTTACAAACGACTTTGTGTGTTTCATATTTATATGGCGAATTTGTAGTGTTATTTTTTACTTTATTAAGTACTTTGGTAAGCTTTATTAAGGTAGGTAGGTAGGTAGCTTTATTAAGGTGGCTATCGGCTAATTCGGAAACACCCGAACGCGTTATCCATGTTTATAAATTACCGTACCTCTAGTTGCATACTTTATTACGAGAATCTTTATTATTTTATAGCATAATCGTGGATGACGCGTTCTGGTGTTTCAGGATTAGCCGATAGGCAATGTTTTCGTAACGTATCTGTAGGTAGGTAGGCCTCTCCCAAACTTGGAGCCCATAGTGGAGAAACACAAGTTGATGATATGTTATATATGTTAAAAGTAAAGTTTGCAACAGCATCAGAATATTCCTAGGTGTGACAAGCATTGGTGTTGAAACTAAGTAATTTTTTTGTAAAAAGTAGGTGACAGACGAGCGCAATCCATCGGGTGGTAAGTGGATATTGTCGCCCATAGACATCCGCGATAAATGCCAATATCAGTACAGAATGACAAACGTTGCACGCCCCTGGATGTGATGTCTACCTTTGGCGATTTAAGAATGGATTTGGAGATAGGGTTGGGAAAATGGTGAGGGATAGAATAAGATGCAATGGGAATGGGCTCTGGCATATCTCACTCATTACTGAAACATCTACGACTATTGGGGGAATAGGATAAAGTGAGAAATGCAGTACATTTTACTTGACATTTCACTTTACTGTGTGGGAAGGGTAATGTGACCAGTCGAGTGCACCCAGCGGCTGTGCGATTACAGCGTGCATTCTCCCGTTCCCTATTAAACACTAGTGACGGGTATACGGGCACCTATATAAATATGATTTTAAACGAGCTGGGAAATGTCAGGAGCCTTGTTCACCTGACATTTGACATTATCCACGCTAGTGACTGCTCGCCCACGTTAGCACTTATGTTTAGCTTAGATAAGAAGTAGTTCAGATGTAGCTATTTGATGACATGCTTTACTTAGAGCCCTCTTAAACTGTCATTTGAAATCTATTTTAAATAGGTATGCCAAAGTAGTTCGACTTCTACTGCAGTGAGGTGGAGATGAAGTGGAATCAAAGATTTCCGATATATGCAAAAGAGCGACGTGTTACCGTTGGGAGCTATCCTCGCCTAATGGCGTGCCCGGAGAGCTCGACACTTACCTGTGACAGAGACCAGAGACGAACTTTGAGGATAGAAACTAAGAATTTGCATTTGCAAAATTTTTAGCTCTTTTTCAGTATAAACTGTGTATAAATTCAGTATAATCCTAATAATAGGAGGAAGATCATATTTGACTAGGAGTAAGAATGGTATTTGATATAGGCCTTTTACAGAATCTAGGAACAATCACAGTTAGATGTATCGACTTTTAAATTTTGTCAATAGTCAGTTTTTAAAAAGAAATCATATAATTGAGTCATTCTGAATTAATAGAGTAGATGAATTAAAGTGGAAGAATAATACTGGGGATTTATCTAGAATTATAAAGAAATTATTGAAATATGTACCTACTACGTTTATGAGATAAAATGAGATCAAAAATTCGTTATCTCGTAAATGTAGGTCTTACGTAGAAGCTGTTTTTAAGCTATTTATAATATTAATTATAATTGTTAGGTCGAAGGAGGTATATATTTATGTCTCTTATAATAAAATATAATATATATAATAAAAGGCAGAAGGAAAGAATAATTTACTCTGTGTGTATTTATTAACTACTCGTAACTGCCAGCGATCTGTGCATACCTCCCCAGTCACTTATGTTTATAAATTATTTACCTTTACCTCTGCTTTACGTTCAGTTAGTCCGCTACTGAAAATAAAAGGATACGAAAATTTGTCGAGTCGCGGTCATAAATATCCGAAAGCGACAGCGGGGTCCGCCATTTTCCTGTTGACAAAATCGCTCCCGCAATACATTCAAACTTGTCTAAAGTTTGCATTGTTTATAGCTCTACGGCCGATTGTTGAATGGCTTACCCTCCACCCTTTTAATTCAATTAGCCACGTATCGTACCCACGCTAATGCATGTGTGTTATTTTTTGGAGAAGCCACGGAGTGCTTCCAATTTTAGGTCTTTGTTCTCACAGTTCTATTTTTATAGTTTAAAGATCGATGAGTAGTTACGAAGCCCGATAAAACTTTTGAAACATTTAAGTCTTTTTTGTACTTGAATAATGAACATTCGCCTTAAAAATTAGCGTGTATTGAAGCCGATCCAGAGAGCAACTTGAAAAGGAAAAGTCGATGGAACGTTTTACAACAATTAAACTACCACTAAATTGAAAATGAAAAAGATTTACTTATATAATTTGTTTAAATCTATCTTACATACATTACATACACAAACTTACATCTTTAGATATATTACGGATACTAGGCTTGATCGAGCGTTTTTTGAACGACTCCAGTTCTCTTGTGCGGTATCTTGAGTTGTCGTGGCCACTTCTCTCAGAATTGATAGCGCCCATTGAAACCCTCGGTCATCTAGAGGAACTTAAAAAGAATATAATCTTGATGAAACGTCTTGCAATAAAGGCAGAATGTCTTAGTAGCGAACGCTTCACGTTTCCGTTGAAATAAACTGGGACATCTCGACGACAAAGCGGAAAACAGTATTTTCATACTAAGCCTTGCAAACGTTATTGTCTTTGTTAATGCTTCAGACAAGCACCCCATTCCGAACATTCCCACTAACGAGTTTTCTTCAGTCAATGGTTTATGGAATTTATTTTACACTTTTTTTAATCTATATAAGTGCATCATCACATGTACCTACCTACATTTTGATTGATAGATTTACTTGACGAATTTCATTACATTTACATTTATTAGTCAATACAATTAGTCAATGTTTCACTCCTACTGGATATAGGCCTCTCCCAAAGCTCGTCACCTTCGGCACTTCTTCAAGTGGTCGGTCCACTTGGCCGCAGGGCGTCCCACACTGCGCTTCCTGTTATTTGACTTCCATTCGAGGACTCGTCTACCCCATCTGTTATCAGTCCTGCAACAAATATTTGGGAGCTAAATTTTAGAACCAAAGGAAGCAAGACCTGTAGTAAGACATTATTAAAATGAATCAAGAATAGAAAATATTGCTGTTTTACACGGAAATACCTGAATAGATTCGCCAAGAGTAATGACGAATACCTAAAATGGCAATTTACATTAATTTTCAATTAGATAATCGAATGTTCTTCCAGAAACGCATACGTAATTGTTAATTGAATCCATCAAAGACCGGCCTACTGTTTAGATATCATTCTTATATTTTAGTTTCTCTTTCTCGGCTTTTTGAATCCTCGCTTGGTACTAATCTGGGACTGTTTGTCTCGTTTATGTTTCATTCGGAATGGTAACGACTGATATACAAAGCAGATTTAAAATAGAAAAGAACATTATAGTTGTATTTGTATATAAACCTTTCAATTCAAATAGTTGAGCCTGTCAAAATACAAAGTAATTAAAAATTGCATTGTTTCAGATTATATGAGGGGTTTTAAGTATGAAATTGCAATGTCACAGTTAAAAATTACAACAAAAATTTTCTATGGAAAGAAATAGTTTATTGATCAATGTAATAAAGTACAAATGTAATGTAATAAAATGTAATAACTAGGTATTGGCAGTATACTTATGTGAAATTATGCTGCTAATTCCTAGCAATTTATGATAGATAACCTTCCATAGTCTCCTGCAATTCGTTGTTATCAACGTTGTTCACAGGTCTTCCACAGAGTTCACTCGTTTTGTACATGAAAATTTCCTATACAGAAATGATTAGACTAAAAACACAGCGCGTTCTCCTGAACCGCAGCACTGATGTTGCGTACTGTTTGTGCAGAATTTGCTCCACAGCAGAACTCGTATTCAAAAACTATGAGTACACACTTAGGCGTCAAATTAAAAGCTGATCGCGCGACTGCCCAATGCCATGTGATCACTTTCAAGCAACCCTGTACAACTAACTTCTTTCGAATCACTGGTCGCTTAGTCGTAGGTCGCTGCGACACGTTTACACGATTTTTAAATTTGTTCATTTAAGGTCAGCCTTTTAAACTGCACATGCCTCCCCTAGTAACCACTAGGGATTTCGGTCCATAATCCACCGCGCGGGCCTAGTACGGATTGGTGGATCTGTTTATATTTTATATTGTTAATCGCGTCTGAACGCATATAAAGGTTTAGTATAAAGAATGTACATATTGAATATGCTGAAATTTGTTCATACTGAACGCAAATGCGAATTTAAAAACAACTGAAGCGTATTGAATAGGGAAATGATTTAAATTTAAAAATAGCATGATTTCAGAATAAAAATAGTTTGAATTTGCACTATAGAGTAATTAATTTGAATTCAAAATGGCGAGTGCCTGCAATTCCCTATTATTTGTAAAACAATAGGGAATTGAAGTTAATAATATGGTTTGATTTATATACCGTAGTAGATACGTATATAGTTTATTTTGCAGGTGTGTGTAATATCGAGTCTGTTTCTATTCAACAAATTCAACATGTACCATTAACATTTTTTTTGTATTTTTTTATTAATACTTTTGGAGGAGACCTTGAGTTAGGTGTGGAAAAACAAGTTGACGTATTACGTGGACGTCTAATCATATACTGTGCTTCAAAGAGATGGATAAAAATAACTGCTCAATGAATTCCATTACAATGGATATATTTTTCAGTTATCACACGGTGTTGAAGGAAAACATCGTGAGGAAACCTGGCTCGTGTTTATCATGTTATCCACCACTGAGCAGTGGGCCCACGTGGTGACATAGGACCCCCTATGACACTCCTTTATTATTGGAAAGGGAGGCTCTGATATTGCAGATAGGCTGATATTGTCAGTTATAGGCCGTCGCAGACACACACGCCAGTCAAGACCTTTGGCAAAATGTCGTGACTAACTGCATATGAATTGAGATAGAGATATCATGGTTTAGGGGAATGTAGGTCACCTTGATTATGCAGTGGGACTCATTTTATTACTTAAAACTCGTGAATTAAAAAATCTCCAGCACAAAAATACTGAATATAAAAACTTTCACATATCCATAATTTTGAAGACACCAACAGTTTCAAATCTCTGCACACGTCGATGTTGCCAGTTTATGTTATCATATTATTTATTAAATACGATATTACTATTATTAAACCTTATTATATCATTATAAACCAATAGTAATCGATTGACTGTAGCTTTTGACGCATCATTAATGTGGAAAATGACCAAAATGGCCATGATTTGGTCATTTTCTTTTTTGAAATCGACACCAACCACACACAGACCAAAACATAGTCAAATGAAACAGATACAAAGTTGGGTAAAAATATAGAAACAGTAAGAAATTTCACAAGGAGGAAAAGACCTACAACATTTAAATTTTGTTCACAGAAAAATGAAGTTTACATGCGAAGTTCAGTTCAATAAGACAATTGCGTTCTTGGATGTGAAGGTTTTATATTCGTCGAGACGGTTACATTGGGCCACTCAGTATATTGAAAACCAACACACACTGATACACAGAACTTCCCAACACGACCCACTTAGCGTCTGTCTGTTGTCACATCACTTACCAATCTCGAATGCGACCTATGCGATGAGAAACATCTGTCAAATCATACATGTTGTAGGTAAGTGATGTGTTACGGTAGAATGGTCACCACACAAAGCGTTCAAAACATTACGGCGGAGACAAAAGCAGGAGAATACACTGATAAGGTTGATAGACAGCCGGCGTATCTTCCGTAAACAGAAGGAGTAACTGACAAGGTAGGTAGGCTTTTAAGACATAAATTTAATTGTAATTTTAGTTAATTTTAATTGTAAGACTACCTATTTTTATAGAATATATATAGATTTTTATAGAACGAGCGGACGGGCCTCTCATGGACACCTGCAACACTAGGGGGCTGCACCGCAAGGTCGACAGACCCGCAAGGTCTATACATTGCGGGTCTGTCGACCTTGTAGAATCCTGTTCACAGCTCTCTTGAAGAGCCCCATGACGTAGCGTAATGGAAAAACTTCGGCATCAAGTTCACGTTTTACATCACGTTTTTCCCCTTATCATAAAGTAGCCAGTTGCTTGTGTTATTCAAAGGGTAATTTAAATTATCAGTGCTCTGGAGTTTACGAAATAAACTATAGATGTGGAAGTTCATACATTGGCCAAACCAAGCGAACCGTATAGCCAGCTTGGTTAAGGAACATAACGCTGTGAAAAACAGTAACCGCTAATAGCATAGCACCCATATTAGAGGCAGGAACCAATCATTGGATTGAATTACACAAATCAAAAGTAATTTCTACCGAACGTCTCTACATGTTGCGTTTGGTCCCAGAGGCTTTATACATTAAATAGAAGCTTTATAAAAGTGGAAATTTCAATCGTGAGGATAGTTTTAAGTTGGCACGTACATGGGACCTAGTGATTGATTTGACTTTGCAAAGCCAGATAAGCAAGTGCAAGTGTGTGATGATATTGTTAGTATAGTGTGCCGGAAACTTGAACAACAAACAAAGTTCAGTGTGGGCAGGAGAATCAAAACGAACACGACGGAGGGTAGACAGATTTGTCTGTCAATAGCAACAACACCTTCACCCGCCTCCGCAGTAGCGCCACGACCACGGTTCATGTAACAGACCGAAATGTATGTACATATAATAAAATACAAAATAAATAATAAATCACGAGTAATAATAAATCTCTCTCATCTACCCAAAGGTTAGCTGGTAGAGAATATATTCAAGCATTAAGCTCTCCTTTTGTAACATATCGTGCAATAAAGTTTTTTAAATAAATAATCCGTTCACATAACAAAGGGTTTCGTACAAATGTGTTCTGATTATTACCTACTTGTGTAACGGAGTATACAATCTTTAGTCAGGTTTTTGTGCAAAGTATAAGTACGTTCATAAATCAGTTATGAAATTTAACCGTATCTGTGCCATTTTCAGTATGACCGGCAGTATGCATCCTTCGCGGTCGACCCATTCGGCATCGGGCCAAGCACGTACACAATTTACTTAGCTCTGGTCTTACCTCCGCCGTGATTCGAATATATTTTAAACTTTAAAACATGCTATCCATTTATCTGGCTTTCTAATGTGATTGTGAGTTAGAAAAATAAATAATAATCTTTCTTTACTGAATGTTTCACTACTAATCATAATTACAAAAAAATATTTTCTTATTGAATTTTTCCGGATCTCTACTGATTGAATTGAAGCCTTGTTGCAGAAGCGTATGTGCTGAGAACGTTTAGTACGGCAAATATTTTACATAGCTGCTCTGAGTGGCTGCGGGCGAAGTTATGCTAACGAATGTCTATTATATGGTGCCCTCGTGTCACTGTGTGAAGGTTCTGCACTCTCGACCGAGTTATGTCGAGGGGTTGTTTCAGAAAATCATGTGTTGCTTTCGGGAAAAGCGGGCAGTGCGAGCGCGCGCGGCGGCGTTGGAGGACGCGTGGCAGCCCTTCCGGAAAATGTAGGGGTTAGTTCTCGATCATGATTTTCCCGGTAATACGAGTCAAAGCAGTTTATCTACTTCGATGAGCCACAACGCGGGTGCTATAATTTATGATAATAACAATCGAAACGTGACATAATTTGCCTAAAGTAAAGTGATTGCGTGCAGTGATATTTAGCTTGGAAAAGTTTTCAAGGAATTTGTAGACGTTGATGGATAATTATGTTTTGCTGAAATTTGGAATGACTGAATTAAGTAAGTATAATAATAATAATAACAAATATTCTTTATTGCATACAAATAGTTATTACATGTGCACAAATAATAAATTACAGAATACAATAAGCGACAGCTTGTATATTTTTACAGTTATAAAAATACAATTAAGTTTACAGTCTTTTTATAAGTAACTCTGTTCATAAAATTAGTAATCAGATTTCCTGAAGTCTCGTGATGTTGGTCCTTTCTCCCTTTCTTTTTAGAAGTTCGTTAAAAAGTTTGTTAGCGAAAAGAAAATTAAATTTAATTGTTGGCACAAGTTTTTAATTATAGCTAATGAAGTTCCTTGTTTCGTGTCCAAACTTTAGAATCCGCGTCAATACAAAGTTATAATTGTGTTTAAAAGTAAATAAAATTAACAAAGATAAGATTTAAGTACACACAATTTTTTAGGAAACATAATTTATTAATTCCTTTTTCCTTTCTTTCATTCTAAACATAATTCTTTTTTTGTAAACTATCAACGATTGTATGGGTTAAAGGCCTGAAATAAATTAAATAATTAATTAAGTATGGCTCCAATAGAGTCTAGGCTATGGAGCCGCTCCATAGCCTAGAGTAGCCTTCTTTAGATAATGTGGGCAGTTATTAACTAAAACTCAATTAAGAAACTAAAACTTGTTGACTGGAAAATAATAGAATCTGAAACTGTAAATACAGCTGTTACAATATTACAATGACTGAAGATCTATTCAACTATTGTTCAATTACATCTTCAAGCACGAAACAAAATTAAACTTAACTTAATTCTGTCGCTAACTAACTAGCGGACGCTCCCTGCAGTGTCAGTTACAGAGACATCTAAGTTGTTGTAGCACAGATTTGCTGCTTGGACGGCTTTATCTGGGAGCTGGTAGCAAATTTCTACTAGATACTCTAAGACAGAAACGAGCCATATTATCGAAACTATATCGAGATTATTATATGAATATTATATGATTATTATATCATTATAGTATGATTATTATATGTTTCGTCCGCGTGAAGATGGAAATTTTTGAGAAACTTTAATACGACTTCCTTTCGTAGATGTAGGCGAAGGGCTCAAAAAATAATTCTACTAAATGGTTAATTATTGATCTGCTGTATTGTGCCAATATCTGGTATATTAGCACAAAACAGCTAATACACCAGATTTTGAGATATGTATATTTAGAGCTAGCTCGATGATTTTACCACCTTTTAACTCTGATTTTTTGTTTATAATTATTTTTCATGTCGGCTCTTAGCCATCAAAGAAATTCCGAACGTGTAGCTCTTTCCATTACTCCCTGAACGAAGTGGCAATGGGCAGATCACATTTGTCGCAGGAATGATGACCGACTAGATAGACGATTCTTCAAATAGAGGCCGCGTACCGAAACCCGTAGCGTGGGACTTTCTCCGGTCAGATATAAAGGTGATTTAAAGAAAGTCGCCGCGCCGGTAGTAACTGGATGAGAAAAGCAGAAGATCACGTGTGCACATAGTAGAATTTTTTCGTTTAGCGGCAATAATATTTTATGAATATATTTTATTTCAGATTCGTAATCTTCATTGAATTTTGAACAAATTAGCAATTCAAAGTGTATTAAAATTCGGGGTATTTCTGGAGATACTGCAAAAATACCGAAAAACCCAAAAATCCGGTTTTCCGGATAACAACTTCGGTTTAGCAAAATAACGCTATCGCCTTCGGTTCAACTTTAAAAATCATACACTTTTTGATTTATTTTGTAAAAATCGGTCAATATTTGACTATGTTATTTACAAAAAACCGAATTTTCGGAGTCAACTTTGAATTTTTTTTGCCACCCTGCCTTCAATATTTTTTTGAAAGTTCTAAAATCTAATAAAATAGAAGTATTTAAATTAGAAGTTGACAAAAAAATATTGCAGAAAATGTACGGATATCCCCCCATATTTTTACCCGTTTTTTCTTTTTCGTTTTTCTCAGTTGACAATTCGGTTACGCAGCTGGGATTAATATCAGATGAAGTTGACCATATACTAAGAAAATCCCGCATAGTTTGATTTGCGTAAACGAATTGCCAGGGTGGCAAAAAAAATTTCAAAGTTGACTCCGAAAATTCGGTTTTTTGTAAATAACATGGTCAAATATTCACCGATTTTTACAAAATAAATCAAAAAGTGTATGATTTTTAAAGTTGAATCGAAGGCGATAGCATTATTTTGATAAACCGAAGTTGTTATCCGGAAAACCGGATTTTTGGATTTTTCGGTATTTTTGCAATATCTCCGGAAATTCCCCGAATTTTAATACACTTTGAATTGCTAATTTGTTCAAAATTTAATGAAGATTACGATTCTGAAATAAAATATATTCAAAAAATTTTATTGCCGCTAAACGAAAAATTCGACTATGTGGTGTGGCTGCGTACCTTGTGAGAGGTCTATACCCAGAAGTGGAGAGCCCGTGTGGTGTCGGCCGCCTTTAGAATAGCATTACCTCATTGCTTCCCGTGGGTGTTGTAGAAGGCAACTAAGGGAGAACAAAGCCTCTACCACAAGTCCTGAGAAACTAAACCATCTCTAAAAGAGTGGACTCATCAACTTGGTCAGCGTGCCGTTGACATTCGTTTTAAGGCCATACATCCCTCATGAATAAGACAATCTGCGGAGGCCCATGTCCAGCAGTTAACGAAAAAAGGGCTGGTGCCGTAATCGCACCTTATATATTTGATGACTGTTTCAAAAAGTATTATTCAGTGTATAGTCTCTCTGCGATTTTATTATTATAGATTAAGACAATGGTCTCTCGTTAGTAGTTAATTTACCTGAGATCTCTAGAGGACTGTTCGTCCAAGTAATTATGACGTGAGATTGCGTCTGTAAAGTTCGCCGATGAGGTACGTGAGTGGCAGAAGTTGTTAACACATTTGTAGTTGAAGGGTCGTTAACTCCGCGATTATAACAATGCCTAACGCGTAAGAAAGTTATTTAAATGTGAAAATGAATTAACATTGTACGAGGTGTACCAATTATTCTCTAATGTGGTTTAAGAATTTATTTCTGGAAAGAATTGGCAATTCGCTTACAGGAGGATGTAAATATAAACAAGTTTTTTAAGGCGTTATGAGTGCTAGCAAACAAATTAATAATTGATATAATAAGTTGGTAGTTGCAAAAAAAGTAACAACTAAACAGCAAAATACGTTATCACACTACAAAGAATAGTCGTTATACAGAAGAGATACACTGACATGATCAATTATTATGGTAATGTAGATGGATAATGTATGTCTTGTATCCGAGTAGCAAAGAAGTATTAAATGAGCAGTAAATCATGATCGGCAAACAAAGAGGCTTTCTTTTTAAACTGAAGTATATTATTTTAAATGAATTATTAAGAATGTCATTAAGCTGACTGTCCCGTTTCACATGCCTTCCGTTACGAGTATTATTGTCACCAGAGAACCAAAACCTAATTCACATTTAAATTTGCTCGCATCGCTTTGCTGCTATTCTGCTTATTTAACAATTTCTCAAAATGTATAGTCACTGATTAAGTATATAAGAAATTCAATATTCTACAAGTATTATATAAACGAAAAATATTTTACAAGGATTTCAAACTTTGTTGGTTTAATCTTTTCTGACGTGATAATTTATTCAGAGAGCTGTCAGTCCATTTACGTGTAACCCATTAGTAATAACACGCATCTACTCAGTAGATACATATGTAATAACGACATATGTAAATAAAGACAAATAGGTAATGAATGCATGGATAATCCGGTATAGTAATTGGATGTGTTGGGACGTCAGGCTCAGTAGGTAGGGGTTATCAGCTTACCTTCATTCACTGTCATTACCAAACATTAATATCATTACTTGCGTTATAGCTTACATTCTGTACCTTCTTTTTCCAATTTTGTTACACTACATTTCTTTGCGTCTTAGATCCAGAGACACATACACAGTCCATCGAGCCACCCAGACCCGAACAAACATTTGTCTTTAAATAACTGAATCTCCTACCGGGAATCGAACTCTGGACCTTTCACATAGCCGGAACAGGACTATCAACTGGACTAATCAGTCGTCATGAATACAATACAATATGAATACATTGAACGAATATAATCACTGTAAATATAGGTACTAAAGGCTTTTGTGGAGTGCAGTAGGCACTTTCTCACGAACCAAACGGTAGGTGGCAAATGAATCAGAGGGGTCAGATGTTCGATGTGTGTGATTTAAAGCCGAAGAAATCGTGCAGTATAGTAACTAATTGAATTGTAGGAAACATTTTTCAAGGTTTATATAAATTGTATATTGTTAATTTAGGTGTACATTTTTGTATTTATTTTGTATCTTTATAGAAAGGAGGTGGCAAACGAGCATACAATCCACCCGGTGGTAAGTGGATACTGTCGCCCATAGACATCCGCGATACATGCCAACACCAAAATGGCACTTATCTTTTGATGTATACGAGTAGTTACTGTAATATACGAGTAGTGTATATTATTTGTCTAATAAGAGTTATGAGGAATATAGTCTTTGCTTCTGTATCCCATAGAACTCTTAATAGGTAAATGTAAATGTCAATGGTATTCATTTTTACAGTGTGAAAATCTGCAAGTTATCACACATCGTTTAAGCACTATAAACATATATAGGGTGCGATGGTGAAAAACGTAAAAACGTAAAAATAATAAGTTAACATTTATACCCACAGTTTGAGGAAACATTATTTTGGTCTAGTTTTTATTTGAAAGTACAATTCTTTATTTTATGAAAAGGTACTCATAAAGTAAAAAAAATGTGAATATACTCGTAAAAGTATTGCTTTCATATAACTTTCATTCGCTTTAATGATCTAACTCTTTTGTTGGAAATATTGGAGGTCTAAAATTTTACATTGCAGTAATTTCACTTAATGCAATTAAGCGGATTTCTAAAATTTTTATAGTTATGTGGTGATACTTGTCGCTTATCTTCGATAAGTTAGTACATCGGGCCCGTATACATGAATCGCATAGAGCGTTTTTATAATTGAAGTTACCTTACCGTTTTATCGGGGCACAAGTTTGACAACGGGCCGGCTCAGATCGCAATTAGAAAGGGCGCCCCTCCCAAACATTTACATTTTAATTTAAATTTCGCCGAATCTGACGAGATTCGAGATAAATTGGGCCGCGTATTTAGCGCAATAATTTGAGACTGGCGCCTCGTGGTCTCCGAATTAAGGGGTGGTATAAATGTTTGCGTTGTAATTAATAATTTGCATTAATGTTATGAACCCGATGGGTGCGCATAACAATGGACCTGTAAATAAATATATACATATGTATGTGTATGTAACAGAGTGAATAAAATCTGAGCTTTACTTTATTTTGACGTTTTATTCCGTGTCCTTTATTCAGAAACTGACGTGTATATAGAGAGCGGGGATTACATATACAACAATAGCTGAAAAAGACTGGATTATAATAATTTCATAAAAAAAAATATTACTCCATTTACATTGCAAGCAGGTGTTTATTCTTACATCGTCTGAGGAGTCGTGACATCTTTTCGTTACGAATTGTTACGAATGCTTGCGACTAACTTCATCGCACTGGTTCTGGAACTGGTACTGTTACGACAAGGGATAAGATAGGTAGATCGAGTTGTACAAATTTTATATCCGTACTAATACTATAAAGGCTTGTATTTAAACGGGCAGGAAAAATACAAAATGGGCAGCAAATCACGATCAATAAAACTATTTTTGAATAAATAAAATAAATGATTTTAAATTACTAAGAATGTTATCACAAAATCGACGGACTCCTATATCTTTATTGTCACCAGAGAACCTAAACCTTTACTCACCTTTAAATTTGCCGCCATCCATTTGCTGCCAATTCAGTATTTTCTGCTGCTCATATAATTATTTCTCTATTATAACGCAAATCGTTTGTTTGTTACCTAATAACCGCAACAAATTAACGAATCGCTATCAAATTTAGCGGAAAGTGTAGTTGTTGAGAGGATTTAAAATATTCAATTAGTTTCAAACTTAATTTGGTAGCCAACAGCTAGTATGATTATATTGCAATTAATATTTATAAGTGTTATTGCTTTTTGATACGTTTTATTACATTTAAAGTCCAACGGTAACAATTTTGGTGGCTGTTTTAAAAATACCCATCTCAAGCATTGTTTATTTTGTTTTTAAAATCCAGCGATTTTATTTGAAAGCTGTATGCCACTCTATGCCCGATGTTTTTGCGAGGAATAAGTACACCCACTCAAAGCATTCCCAATCACAATTCCTATCAATAACATTGAAACACGGACGATAACATTTGATTTGTTAGTCGCAAAAGGAAATTAATGCAGAGGATTGGAAAAGAGTACGGTTCTCATAGAGGAATAACAAAAGGAATGGAATGGAAATTTCGTTCGTTTGACTCTCGTATCGACCGTTGCGATCGTCCGGATCATGCTTCAGCTATTGTGTTTTGATTGCCCGCCAGAGTTTTTTTTTATTGATTTATGCAGCTTTATAAGGTACTCTCATTCACTAAGGAATAACGAATTGTAAATTGATCTGCCTATATCCATGGCTTTAGTAGGGATACATATTATCACACCAAACGTCCAAGCGCCAACGTGATAAGTTATTTAACATCACATTACCAAACAAAAATCACATTTTAGAAACAACCTAGAAATATTTTAGGTCAATTTATTGCATATACTTTAAGTAGCTCTAAATATTAAGTAGGTACGTGTTTCGAGAATAAGTGTATCTTACCACATCCCATTCCATCGTACGAGGAGTATTATTATACTATTTTATAAGGGAGGTCTCTAATACTATTATATTCACAGGAGGGAGATAATATAATATAATATTGAGTCCCATTGAGTAGAGAATATAATAGAATAAAAAGATCTCCTTATCCCATTACATATACAATTTTGTTTACGATTTTATCCCATTCTCCCCAAGGGAGGTAGATGAATTGAGATGAGGAAAACTCATCCCGTTATACTATCCCGTTATACGTTATAAAAGAATGATCTTATAACCCTTATTCCATAAAAAAAGCATGTGCCTATGTAATTCAAACCAGTAAATGCATTAAGATGATACTTTTATGTTATGTTTACTTTGACTTTTGAACTTGCTCTTATGTTATAAATCCTCCGTTTCGTTTGCATTCGTGGATATTTAATGTTCAAAATGTTAATTACGGCGAGTATCCTTTCATCTCGTTTATCCTAACTCCGTGGTATTTGTTTACAATGTTCATAAAGATATTCCTGCGATAAAATCGTTCTAATTACTTTTTAATTTATTGTTTGTTTTTGTAACCTGAGATTAATTACAGTGAAATAATTGAGATTTATAACATTAAAATCTTTTTAGAATAAGATATTGATATCACTTCGAAATGATTCATTAAGTATTGAATTCTGAAGAAATTAACACCCGAATTATTGAAGGAAATAGTCTTATAGATAATCGGGGCTCTTGGTAGCAATAATATTCACTTACCTAGCGATACCAAACTCTTATCATCAGTTAACTGTATCATTACGAAACAATCAATCTTCGGTATGACTAGTGAATGGCAAGTTGCTGTCGGCAGAACATTCATTGTCTTTTAGAGTTTTATAGTAAGTAAGTATATTGCACACAAGAGACTACAGTGAAAGTGATGCATACATTTTAAAAAAATGGTATACAAAAGGAAGACCTTAGCGCTAAAGCGATCTCTTCCAGACATCCTTTGGGGGGAGGAGATGTGTTCAAACACAGGAATAGTAGGTAGATGGTACACATATTATATGTACTATAGTACCTAGTGGACTAAGAGTAGTAAAGTATCGTAGACAGCAGTAGGTAATTATCACCTATTCTCTAAAATAGAATAATCCTCAGTAATAACAAAATATAGAATAATAATTAATTAACACGTTAAAACAAAGGTTTTAAAGGTTACATACTCGTACAATAAAGACCCGTCACCGTCGCCGTCACCAACCCTTTTACCGTCCACTGTTCGACATGGGCGTCTCCCACACATTGTCCTTTGCTCGAGGGATTTGTTCCTCAGAGTTTCTGGTAACCGCTTTATCGACTTTTACGAAACCCACGGGAAAAGTGGGGGTGGGTGGGGTGGGGTAGTGCTATTCTAAAAGCCATTATAATTTTCGGATTATGTTTTTATTTAGGTACGATATATAAAAGTAAACTTCCTTTAAATAAAAACAAATACTAACTTTTCTTAGAATAATATTAGCCTAGACAGGTTCGCAATAGTTACAAGAGTAAAGTTTATTATAATAGAAACAAATGAGCGTCTGAAAAAGCGTTGCAGCAAAAGTTGGCCGCATACAGCCGTGTGGCAGGGTTGTCAGGTGATTCGCATTCATTCGGTCAATGCGATATTTAAAAGTATTTTCTGGAGGAATACTTCTTTATAGAAGAGGCGTGCCGGCCACGAGGTGGTAAATGGTCACCATTAAATGGTAAATGGGAATGGGATACTACCATGGTAAATGGGAGGTGGTAATTGGAACCTAACATGATTTGAAGTGGAGTGGAACGGAGATTGGCCTTCATCAGAACAGACCTTTCCAGCGCATAGTCGCTATTTGTAGTACAAGTCGGTGATTGCTTCCGGTCTTAAACCCGTTGATCACTGTAATATCCCTAAATATGCCCCTCTTGTCTGCAATGATGAAGTTAATTTAGCTTACTAGGTCCCCTTACTGTGAGGCTTCTTTTTGAAGAAAGAGTTTATAAAAAATGGCTGCTGCGGTTCGAAGAAGTTGACTTTCTGCAAATTCGTGCTTCGATTCTCGTATTTCCACTATGATATTGAAATCCTCGATAACAACGCTGAATTAAGGGGTCTTGATATATCATTATAAAACGCTTCGAGTTCGTCGTGCATATAGACGTGGTAACATATACTTGCACAATCTTTAAAATGTAGTTTTTGTCCTACCAGAGTACAAGATACGCCACTGGCGCCTACACACCGGATACTTCCACGATGTAGTTAACGAAGAGCTTAAAGAGAAAACCTACCGCGTCTTGGGATGGTTGGTCATCTTACTGGTAGTAGAATAGATTTCCAGATTCAAGGGTCATCGTGTTCTCTCACGGACTTCCAATAACACAAGAATATCCCATTATCTCCTACTCAACTCGGTTTCCAACTCCACTACATCTTCATGCCTCAGATTCCTTGTGTTATACGTAGCCAGGTACAGTCGTCTGGCAGCCTAACCAAACCCGGCGATTCTTCGCACCCCCTGCTCTAACGTTACCGTAGACCATACCGTAGACAATACTAGGGTCGTCAGGGACTGGGGGCCATAGTGTGTTTCATGTTTTCATTGGGAGGTTTATGCCCTATTCACTGCGTTGCGCAGGCGGGTTAGTGATCGCACTGCTAGGCCTCTCGCATCGGTGATACTGCTGTCTGTTACCGGTTTGCAGTCTTTAAGTCCTAGCAAATGGAATGGTTAAACCGTCATTGACCGGTCGTCAAAGCTCCGACAGTTTTTCAGCAGGGTGCGCCGCTTGCACGAGGAGATGGCACGGATGGTGATTAGAACTCCTGACACCCCACTGCCGACCTTGCAGAACTCTATTCACTACTCAGAGCAACTTAAGAAAAAACTTACATTTAATAAATAGAAATTTAATGAAGTTTTTAGCCAAGATGTTGTTTGCTTTCCCGGCCTCCGCTAGCTCTGGATTTTTCTTTGTATACGGTATCAATATCAATCTATTAATATCAGCCTATAAAGTCCTACCACTGAGCATAGTTCTCCCCTTGTAGTCACGTTAGGGATTGAGGCTTTAAAACGCGCGATAATCATTTAGAGTTGACGAGTTCACTCCTTTTGTACTTTGTAACAATACTCTTTCGAATATTGTCCTTTATCTAACTTCTTCCCAATAAATCCCTACGAAATGATAGCTAAGGGAAACGAATGCATATTTGCTCCAAACTCCATAATCGATTTCTTTTTGATTAATTCTGCTATCTAATCTTCGATCCGTAAAGACGTGCCAATTACTAATAACACTATACTATACGAATAAAGCTTTCCGTATCAGTGCTGCTTATGGTTGTGAATATCTCATAAAACGCTTGGTTACTGAAGTCCTGCTGTATAACAATAAATTTCTAAAAAAACACGTTATTAGGCTTTTAATAGTCCACTTTTGTTTTGACATGTGGGCGGCTATGTACTGGAAGGTACATAGCTTTTAGTTTTAGTTTTAGTGTAAGGTTTTAGTTTAGGTTTATAAAGTTAGTTTCTTAAGTAGTACTCATTTGTTATAGTGAGTTTTATTTATAACAATAAATAATCAATAATGAATTAATAATTGTTAATCGAAATAATATTGTTGAAGTGAGGCTGATTGTATACATTCCTTGGAACCCGCTACCAACTGCCTATTTAGCGCTACCTGGGGCCACATTGAGGGTGCTAAGAGATAATGCTACGGATGCGAGCAACAACTGGTATGGCGTTTGTGGTTATTTTTCCTGTTTTGGAGTACGGTAGACTACGTTATGATATTTCTCAGTATATTAATGCAATTGAGCAAAATTTTAAGCGTACGTTAAAACTATAATTATCTTCCAGCCATTGATATAATATAGAGCTTAGAAATTCTGGAGTGGGGTTACTTATATTAAAAAAGGTCCGATACTTTTTGTTACCCCAACTTTAAGTTTTCGATTAATTCAAACACGCTCTGCTTTCCTTTCATTTTCACAAGTCGGATGGACTTGACAACTCCCTGTCGTGTCGACCCCAACATCCGGACTTTTTATGACATATCTGGCAACCCTATGCGGGTGATCCTTTCGTGTATTGAATTCGCCCATTACTGTGCTCAGTAATTTGAAAGCGTTTAGAGCGGTCGGCGCTCCAAATTTATTACTTAATATTACTTTGACCCGACGCAGCTGCGTCCGGTTTGATTATGAATTATAATGGGTTTGTTTTATCACTAAGTGCACGGATTTGGAGAGGCTACGGTGTTACGGGGGTCTACGAAGTTCGTAGCACCCGCTACGAAGCGCTACAACATAAATCACTAGTTGTCTCCAGAAATATGTAAGATTCTGTTTTTATTGCATTTTATTGTCTGCATCATTTAAATACTTATTGTAATTAAAAGGGTTAACAAAACATACATTAGGTGATCTTACCAGTATCTTATTTAGAAGATTTCTTTCAGCAAAGCCGATAATATCGTGTGTCTATTTGATATTATTATGGTGCACGGTTACGATTATATTGTAAAATTAAGATTCTATGGCTGTTGTCTTTTAGGACTTCGTACTATTTTCACAAATGACATTCAAGTCGATTTGAAACTATGAATATTTGAAACGTGTCAGACATTGGTGTAAAAACCCTAGTGTAATATAATTTAATGTAAAACAATAACCAACTTCTATGTACATATATGTAGTAAATGGTATTTTACATTAGCTGTTAAAGCCATTGAATGAAATGGTGCGTGTAAAATATTATGGGCTTATTGTGTTAAAAATTAATCTTTTTAGATGCAATTCAACAACGTATCTGGAAGGGATCTCCGCAGGTTGACGTTTGTAAATCTTTTTTTATTTAGTAACGTATAAATATATTGTTTTGTGTGTACAATAAAATATAATATAAATAAATAAAATTAAAGATTATGTAGAAAGAATTAATGTGCATACAATAAAGGTTTTTAACCTTTAAATATATCTACCTACAGGTACACGTTGTAATGTCACAATGTAGGTCGAAGATTATCCGACGAAAGGAAGGTGTTTTTTGTACCAACTTTTTCTCTCATTGCGTGAATTTGATGAAGTCGGCACGAGGAAAACGGAATGGGGTTAGAATGGTGTCTTTATTGGTCGCGTGAACTTCCTCATACGTCGGAACGTGAACAGATGTGCTATCATTTCGAGATATTTTATCAAAGGAAAGCTGAGGTATTGCCCTGATAAAAATGATATATTGCGAAACCATTAAAAGGAGGTTAGGTTTTGTTACATTACTTATAATATATAGGATGTGAAAATTCTTGCAAGAAAATAAGAATAAATACCATAAGAATAAATAATATTTATTTATTTAAACTTTAGTGCACAAAGAAAAGCTTTGGTTAAACACAAATACGAAAGGCGATGCATCGTATTATTACTTATTGTATTATTACTTAAATGTATTATTTACCATTCTTATGGTAATACTCATAAAACAAAATATTACTTACTTACTCCTTACTCATAAAAAAATATCTTGCAAGAATTTTCACACCGTTCATTATTGGTGGTACGAGTCAGTACTCCAAACACCAATCAGTTTTAAAATTACATCTTTTAATTACTTATAAAAAAACTAATTTCAGACAATGGTTGAAGAAACTTTTATAGAATAGATGAGAGACGAGAAAGCGTGCCATATGGTGGTAAGTGGTCACCGTCGCAATCCTGCGATATGAGTGTTTAAACCAGATGATTTATGTAATCTTTATGTTTAGTAAAAGTTAGCTGTGGGTGAGTTCAGATAACGATATTACCGTCTTATAAGTAATGTACCTACTGTGAAAGTGTAGAAAATAATGATATAAAAAGGTTATCACATAGTTATAGACATATATTGGCAATATTTCAGGGCGGGGAACGGCACCTAACAAGCGCACTTAACGATCAAGGGATACCGTAGTCGGCGAAAACTCAAAAGACAAACGATTCGGCCCGAACAAAGAATTCGTTTTCCTTCTTTGACCCAAAATCTGTCTTGGGTATACCTTTGTAAATGTGAATATAGACGGGATTTGACAAGTATATCGTTTATAAATGTCTTATATTTCATATTGTTAATTACAAACATAATAAAAGCAGCATTTTTAAATATTTACAGGATCAGTTTTGACGAAAGTTAGTTATATTAAAAATTCTTTAGAATAATTACCTTATTTTGAATCTCTAATATTCTAGTAGGAAAATTTCAACATAAAATCAATCATTATTCGATTTTGTTGAGATTTTCTTGATATTAGCCTGAGTAGGCAGATATGACTCCTATATGTTATTAACAATTACATAATATAATAACGAAATCAAAAAATATTCAGAGCTTATAAATGACTAATGGAAAATTGCGATCCGTCAGGGGTCGCCTCAAATTTTACATTCGCGATTTTTTTCTCCTAATTGTTTTCTGCCCTACATCACGTCGTGCGGAAACGAGCCCGCTATCCGAGCTACAAAATATGCCTACCTAATTATATGTACCTTACATATACCCACTTATCATATATTTATTATTTGTGACGTCATATGAGCAAAGGAACCTTATTGTTTATGCCCATTGGTCAAGATTTTGTTGTTTAGAAAAAGATATATTTCAAGATCTTTCTAAGATATCTCTGTTTTAAAAATCTCTTTAAATTTTTCAGGCAATGTAATAAAAACACTTTTTTAATTTCAATAATTTCAGTATCTAGGAACCTAGAAGTGGCAATTACGCTGTCGCATTTATCTCGATGTCACATGAGAAAGAATTTGAGAATTTCGTATGAGTTCAACTGGAAGAATGAATAATTTTGAATACCTAAAACACCCTATTATGTATTACACAACAGAACTAATAGATCGATTAAAAAAAATGAAACGCTGCTTTTTGAAAAATAAACCTAAACAATTATTTTAGTCGCTGAGTTATTATTGTAATTTTATCACTGAAATTGATAAAAATCTCCTAAGTCGGGATTTGATAAACTGAAAATTTATTAATGAAACAGAGCACGTTAATCTCTGTCCAGCGCACGGATCAGCTAAATGGAGCCTGAAATTTCAGAATGTAACTTTATTTTTGCTCGGAATTTTTGCACCAAAATAAAAAGTCCGTCAATTACACAAAAACTGATGCATTTATTTACTTTTTCACTGTTAATATTTAAAAAAAGTGTCAATTAAAACGAAGAGGATGACATTTCAATTCAATTATCGATATTGAAAAAGAAATGTTTTCGAAATTTTCTTGATTTCTAAGACGTTACATTTTCTATTTTCCTGTTCCGAACAAAGCTGAAAAAATATACCTACATTGTATTCCAGACAATTCTGTTTATAAACTACTTAGTTGTTAAATATAACTAAAATAAACAATTGGAATTTATTATGATTGTACTTAGAGAATAGAGACTTAAGAGATTGAGATTGTATTTAGAGATTTAAGACAGAAGTTGTACAAGATTTTTTTTGCCTATGGTGCTATCAATGCTTTTTTTGTAGAGAAGGAAGTAATTACGTCCCACTGCAGGGCAAAAGGCACCTCTTGTAATGATGAGGGCGAATTGAACCATAATCCCCCACGCGGACCCAGTTTAGTAAGATCATACATAATGCAAGTGAAGTGTGCTAATTGATAGAAATAAATTAATGGAGTGATGTAGGCGGTAAAAGCTGGTTTAATTAAATTTGTCTACGTCGCATGTTTGAAAGGAAACGATTAACATCTTGAAAGCGGTGCGGTGACGGCGAAGACGGCGAGCATCGCCCTGATCACAATAAACATACATAGTAGTGCAGCTAGTAAACCCTGGAAAATCCCGTTCACATAAATAAACAAGTATTATAACAGTGCCAGACTGTGCGCTAATTAACAGCGAATTTTATACTCTGTTATTCAATCATTCAATTTTAAAGTAATACACCTGTATACACTTTTGCATATACTTAAATGAGGGCTTCTAATCTAAGGAAAAACAGACCATCAGTGGAGGGAGTATAGTCAGGGGCTGATAATGAGAATAGAAGAGGACTAGACTGTAAAAAAACCCGTTAGATATGCATTTATTAAAAAAAGATCTCAGGTTAGATGATGAAAACCAAATTTCGAGGAAATCTCCTTTACAGAAAAATGACTCTAATATCGCTTTTTGCGGTACCGTACGTTGTCCATTAAAAATTAACTATTGAACGTGCTCATTATTTATTCAGCTTCAGGAGTCAACTTACTAAACACTATTGAGCTTTGTAATCTTTCTTTCAGTTACTGACATATATTGTATGTGTGTGTAGTGTGTATGTGTGTACATATACGACATTAAGTTGTACGAATACCACTTGAACTAGTTACTTTTTCGCATTTTACTACACCTGACACCATGTAGTGGTGTAAGGGTCCAAGTTAAACAAGGTGTACGTGATAACTTGTCTTTATTTCGCTTTGACAGGATCTATTTAGATACCCTCAACCTACACTATATATTTTATGTTAAACATACCCACAACAGTGTATGTATGTACATATATATGTACGTATTATATGTAATTTATGTATACTGTACACCATCTACCTCTGATTAAATCCTCTAATTAATTTCCTCTCTACCCAAAGGTTGTCTGGCAGAGATCGCTAATAGCTATAAAACCGCCTTTTGAGCATTCCGTGTGTTGCAATGTCTGTTACTGTCTTGTTTTGTTTTAGTGTGCAACAAAGAGTTTTACCTATCTATAATTTAACAGATTTAACTACATATATAAGAAGAAACCTGCATAATTTGAACTCGCTGACATTTTTTTTTCCTATTAACATTCTGTCTAGAAATTTATCGGTGAAAAATGACATACGGAGATATTTGCGGTATGGAACTGTAGATAAGTGTAAGTAGATTGAAAGTGTAACAATAACCGAAAATGTAATAATAACCGAAAATGTATTTTTTTCATCAATCATTACTATATATGTTACAATATATATATTATATTAACATTTGAAATATTAAAATATTTATGTTAATATTGAAAATACTAGAAAGCCGAAATTTGGTTTATTATTGCTCTGAAAAAGTATTAAGGCAAGGTCGTTAATTAACTGTTTTGTAACAATTCACTACTGTCTTACTTATATTATGGGTTTCGTCTTGGTGTGGCGGCGGCGCGCGGCGCGGTGTACACATAATCTGCGCTTGCCTTACATCAATCACGGGAGCCTCGCGGGCTGCATGAATCGCGATACAATCACATACGCGCTAACTTGGATGTGTAACAAGCAATTTGTCTCCTTTATACTTTATACAATATATATAACTTAGAAGTATTTATTTTCAACATACATTCGTGAGGTCGTGAGTTCGATGAATCTCGTGATTGCAGAGGGAGGCCTGTAGCGTGTAGTGGAAATCTCCAAAAGTCTATGAAAGGATTATTTAGGAATAAAAAAATATCGAGAATACATGCAGGAGGTATTTCTTTTGGCTTGTATTCAAACGTGCAACAAAAAATACTAATGGAAACCATGACCAACAATACAATCTATGTTTGAATAATTGAAATAAATAATATTAAATTATTAAAAATGTCATCTTGTGATGACGACTCGTCGACACGGGAATTCTATTTATTTATGGTCACCAGAGAACAAATACACCTTTAAATTTACTGCCATCGATTTGCTGTCAATTCAGTAATAAAATATCAACTTATGGGCTTTACATTTAAATGAAAAATTTGGTAAGAACTCAAAAATAATCAATATTTGCAAAAAGATTCGTAAACTTTCATATCAATGAACTCAGAATCATGAGCAGAATCCATGGTGTAAGGCTTTGAGAAAGGTTCGGTTACACCCTTATAATAAATAACTCAATGGGAAAATGCAGTGGAATTTTCGATATGCCATGCTTACAAAATTATTTTTTCAACTATTTTTAGTGATTACTTAATAATTTCACCTAATAACCCAATAATTCTAATATAAAAGAGGTGGGAGAAATATGAATCGACCATGTTCTTATGTGAACTGACTGACTCGCTTCGGTCATCGAGTCGAGCTGGTCTGCAACTTACTCGTATGTATCTATTAACTTCATAAAGTATAACAAGTTGTACGAGGACTTCGTCATGTCAGAACTTACAGATGCGTAAGGAAAACCTGTAAAAACTAACCGTATAATAAATAATACATAAAAAGCATTGGGTTAATAATATACTTCGTGGTAGACATTAATTTATAATACAACCTTTTGCTCTATTAGATTATTATAAATCGATCAAATACACAAATAAAATGAAGTATATAAAAAGGTCAATACCTATTTTTAACGCACCTTTACAAACGTCAGAACGTTTTATTCTCTGGTAAAAATACACCTTTGTATTTTACGATATACTTCATATGGTTTCCTTTTATAAATAAAAAAAAAAAACTTTTTTAGTTATAAAAGTATTTTTCCTTATATGAATATGTTTGTAGAACTGGAATCTAGAAGTATATTTAATTTCACTGTTTTTTCTTTAAATTTATCTGCATATGATTTCCAAATGCTTTTAATTTCGCGGCAATCCATTGCGTCCCTCCAATTCTGTAAGCAAATATTCACGTAATTCGGTTGTCTGTACTTTATTTATACGACGGTGTCTTGGGACACAGTTTATTTTCTTTCTGAACGCTCAGCAAAGGCAAAATGCTTTGTTTTTTCGCAGCCCGTCTACGCTCGATTAGTTCCTTCCCTTTTATTCCGGGGCACGTTCGAAAAGCAGATGTTATTAATGTGTACCTGGATGTTTATTCACATTTTCTACTACATTTAATGCCGTTTGCAAGTCTTTGACAAATGACATCGCAGAAGAACTCACTTCATTACTGATGATAAGTAATTGAAGGATTTGACTTTTAATTGGTATCTGGTGTGGCCATTGTCATAGTAGGTAACAGTTGCTTGTTATATTCGTATTGATTTCTAATGTATGTATAAGTGTAGTGAGTTGTTATTTAGCCATAAATTAATATTAAAACTTAGTTTTATTTATCATACGACCTAAATTCAACATCCAAAGAGGCGTAAGCAAACTTTTCTGTAATATGTAACTAAATAATTTACCTTGCATGTTCCTTCAGAAATACCTACCTGATTTGTCTAGCTTGCGGTGTCTAATTGGCGTAACTGAGCAAATCCGTTTAAAGGAGTTCGTGAGAAGTTATGAGAGCAAAACTAACGCATAACGGTTTCATCATAGCCGTGGTTTGTGTTCAGTAGGTAGGTTCCAGTTTAATACTTCAATAAGCGTAGGCAGGAAAGTAAGTAGGTAGGTAGGAATTCCTGGGAGCTAAATTATTGTTGTTGTTGTTACTCTTTGTATTGTTACAATAAGACATTACAATACTATCGTAAGTACAAAGGCGGACTTCTTACTCCTAGAAGGAATCTCTTCCAGTCAATCTTAAAATAACTGAGAAGATTTATGTCATGAAAAAGCAGGTTAAGACATATAATAATAAATAGACGATATATTTGTACGTATCTATATTAGGGTGTCCCTTATATGGGTGAAAAAAATTTTTTTTCGGATATCGAAATGCATACCCCCTAATCCTTTTTAAACTACCCAGACTTACTCAAATACAAAATTTTATCTTCCTACGTCAACATTAACCCGTGCCGACAGGGCTCTGAAGATTTTGAAAATTGCTGTTTTTAACCCTTTCCGTTATGTAGCTAAATCATCAATTGATTTATATCAATCAATATTTATATTTTATAAAAATAATAATCAAAAAGAAAGTTATTAAATAGGTACTTATTTATTAAAAGAAGTTAAAATTACAGATCAGCCAGGATATTTTCTTTTGAGGGTCTCTTTTTTACAGTCTGGATACAGATTTCTATGCTCTTGCACACAGCGTAGCAAAAATTTGTTTTTCTTCTTCCTTTGCAGTGATCAAACCATGAAAATCTTGCATAAGTTTTACAGCTCTTTCAGCTGTATCATTAACTGCCCTTAAAGAAATAACCTTTCTTTTTGCCTCTAAATAGGCAACATCTTCTTCCCACGTAGAAACGGGTTTCTGGAGGAAGTTCTCATAAATTTTTAATCGAGAAAATAAATTTGAGCTCTTGACAGATACAAAATCACTTAATAATTTTCCTGCAACAATAAATAAGGCAGTATTATTATCAGTTTAGTGAAAACAGTGTAAAAAATAATACTGTGTATTCCCACTGACCATACAAATAATCAGACATTCGATGGAATGTATCTCTTCCCAGAATCATACAAACTCTCTCTTTGTAAGTTCATTACAATGTTTCCCTTGGTTTGTTCATCAACTTCATCATCAAAGAGTGATAAAACGGCAATTTCTTCTGACAAGTATCAAAGATGTTGACTAAACTTGCTCAGGGCTGCTTTGGAGATCAATTTGTCAACAATTTCATATTCCATAAGCCTCTTTAAAAAACACAAATCTTGATTTGGTGTCTTCACCGCCAGACTACATCCAAGCCATGGTTTCACATATATAACCGCAATGAATAAACAAACGTCTTGAAGTGCTCGTTTATCCTTGTCGCTAATTTTGAGCTGATATTGCAACAAACATAGTTTTAAAGAGTAAATAGCTCTAGCCATCCACCTTGCTTGATGCATCGCTCCAGGAGGTCTGATTTTAATTTTTTTCTCATTATCTCCTCCTAAGAAAATAATAGATAGTTCAATCAGTTCCCGATAATCGTCACGTACAATGGATTTTTGCAGTTCTTGATAATAAAATGTCAACAATTCTTCTATTGTTGTATTACAAAAATGTTGTGTGACGATATCGGTGTATGTTTCAATAGCAGCAGGATTAATAGTTTTCCAGGTGTCTCTAAACTTTTTGAACATCGGGATATCAGGGCTACTTGTGATTTGGTGGATTTTTGTTTCGAACACACATTTTAAAACCAGTTCGTAAACGTGATGGCGGCAAGCAAAGAGCCTATATTCCCTGTCTAATTTTTGTTCCAAAAGCTCCTTTCAAGCGCCCTGTATTAGACGTAGTTGTATCACAGCACATTATTTGTACTTTGTCATCGAGGTTCCAGTCATAAAGTGCGTTTAACACAGCTTTAGCTTGATCTTGACCAGAAGAGCTCTCCAGTTTGGGCACAGCCAGAAGTTGTTCCTTTTCTCCAAATGAAATAAGAATTGGCAGGCGTTCTTCTTTAGAACTTCTCACGTCCAGTCCAGGTAATAATTTCCCATCCCAGTGAACGGTCACCATTTCTGATCTGATTTTATAGATTCCGCTCTATCTTTTCTACTGTGTGTGCGAATGCGTTGAATGGACGATTTGTTTATCGGGAAATCACCACAGCTAAGATCTAGTGCTTCTACTACAGCCTGAAGTATATAGACAGAATCCCTTATGCTTAATTGACATCTATCCAAAGCTGCAACTAACTTAGGCGTGATAAAGTCTTTCCTTCCTCTTTTTGTAGTAGTTCCAGAACTTACCGTTTGAGATGTCGATGGCAAGGGTTCCTCAAGGCTTTCATCAGAGCTGGTAGGTTGATCGTAATGTCCTTGCGTTTGTATAAAATCTTGTGTAGTAAGAGATGATGATAAACTTTGGAACACATTTGCTCATGTCTTTTTTTCTCTTCTTTTAATTTTCTCTGTCTTGCCCTTTCTTCTTTCACGGCTAACTTTTTGTCTACACCCGCTAAACATCCTGGACGCCCTGATTCTCTTTGTTTTTGTAAAAAGATTTTATCTTCCTCTATTTTCATCCGTTCCAAAGCATCGGCGTGTGCTATATCGAATAAATTATCTAAATTGTTTTGAAAGTCCTCCTCACGGCGCTCGTAAACCAAGATGTTTACGAGCACAAACACAAGATTGTTTTTTTGGAATTTTTTTGCAACTCTCTCCAAGCATGGTGAAGATCCACAAGTTTTTTTACACAGTTAGGTATAGCTCTGGTAGGGATTCTAGCTTTTTCCCAAAATATAATACACTCTCGAATGACGAGATTTGCGCTTTCACTAACAGTCAATTTAACTTCGCGAATGTTAAAAAAAAGTACTGCAAGAACTTGACGTTTAGACGGTAACTTTTCGCCTGTTATTTGATAATTTACCTCACTAACTAAGAAAATACTTTTTTTATTGCTTCTTAATTCCACTGTCATCTTCTAAATGTAAAACAATGCGTGTTAATCACGAGAATAACTGAGAACAAATGACAAATACCGCGAGTACGCGCTGCTACTTCCGCGCAACTTGTATGAACACGATTCGATGTAAGTCGGCACGGGTTATCGTACTCCAAATAAGGTTAAAATTTATTTCCGAGTGTTTTAAGAGCAAATGAACAAAACTAAGACCTATGCGTTAGAAAATAAAAACTTTGAAAAATAAGGGACACCCTAATCTATATACGTAAATATATGTAAACATATAAATACATATGTATACAATATACAGGCATATATACACATATATATACGGTAGTATATAATATGGTCCTTGTTCTAGAACCCTTCTTTGGTCTAAAGAAAACATTTAGAAACCTTCGAGATATGGTGATACATGAGGTGATACAGTATATTACGGACTAGGTAAATTTACAGATACTCAAATTTTAGAAAGAGCATTCATTTGAACTGCAATTATTTTAAAACATCATTTATTTGTAATTCGAATTCCGAAAGCCATTTAGTCAAAACGAAAAAAATAAAAAAGTTGTATTCACTTTATTTATGCATTTTGTGCGCTTTTCTTTGCAACAATGGAATTCTCTCGTTCGAATTATATTTTCGTGCAATGATGTTATACGATTTTAAAGTTGGTTTAAATGAAAGTGAGTGTAAAGATAGATTAGTATCAGGTTTTAGGGGCCCCGCACCGTCCCGTGCAAACATTTTTAGATGGTTTTCTCAACTTAAACAAGTAAAATTTTTCTTGAAAGATGTTGAGAGAAGTGGCCGTCCTGCGACTTCTATAACGAATGAAAACATCGAGACGAGAAAATGTTGCACGAAGACCCAAAAAATAACTACAAACTAACTCTTATGATTTCATCACCGGTCATTCATGAAATTTTACACCAACACCTTCAAGTCTATGTTCGCATTGGATTCCTCATTCACTGACTGCTGAACAAAAACAAGCTCACATGACATGTTCCATGGATATGATTGATAATTTTGAAAATGGAGACGGACGGAATATATTTAATATCATTACTGGCGATGAGAGTTTTATTTATCAGTATGACTAAGCGGCAATCAACAGTTTGGGTGTTTCCAGACGAAGAGCCTCCCGGGAAGGTCAAATGTGGGCGCAGTGGGGGTAAAATGATGGCAACATTCTTCTCTGCTGGTGGCCATTTAGCGACAATTTCTTTAGACGCTCAAAAACTGTTAATGTCAATGGTACACTTCACTGTACCATTGACATTAACAGTTTTTGAGCGTTGTTTACCAATTGCATTCGATATGTTAAATCAAAAACTTCCAATCAATGGGTTTGAGAGGGTTTTTCTTGCATCATGACAATGCATCATGTTTTTGAAGACCACCCTCCTCATAGCTTTGATTTAGCTTCATGCGAATTCTTTCTCCTTCCAAAAGTGAAGCTTGGACTCCGTGGCATTCTTTTCGACAGCCCTGAGGACGTTAGGATGCTTTTATGGCAGCTGTTGAGGTCCTCGCTAAAGAAGAGTATCGCCAGTGCTTTAAATCTTGGTTTAGACGATTTAATAGCTGTATAGGCACTAATGGAGAGTATTTTGAGAAGTTGTAATAAAAAATTGTGTTGTAACCCAAACAAATTTTGTGTATCTCAAAATTTACCTAAGTCACGTATAGTCGTATATTGCTCATAAGTTGGGTTCGGAACGTAACAAATGAAAATGTTCTTCAGCGATCCTGAGAGTTGAGTTGAAAGAAGAGAAAAGTCATGTCGGTGTGCTTATTATTTAGGCTTGAGTTCTGGCCTGACTGAATTGCTGGTGGTAAAGTCACTTAGCGGCTTAGCTTGCTAAGGTAAGCAGCGCACCGCGGCGTCAAGAGCAATATTATATCGATACGATATCGATCATATCCCCGTAACAAGATAGTAGTAGTCATCTAATAGTTGAACAAATGTCGAAGAACGGCAGAATACTCGTGGTCATCGGTACATGCGAGAAACACAAGTCATCAACCTCTCTCAGTCACTTATTCCATTAAAATAAAGTAAATTCTAGTGACGCTTTTTTGGAAAAAATGTAACTGCGAACACTTTTTCCATTTTCAGTGTGAACGTCTGGCATTGGGCATTTGTCAATAATCGTTTACCTCATTAGTGATTGTTTTGTATTCAACGCGCTCCCCTCGATCAAAGAAAATGGACTGTAAAATGACGGCTTGGGACTGATGGAAATGCTATAAATAGAGTACTTTAACATTGGCGTGCGTATCTATATCTGTATAAACATTGTATGTCGTAGTTTCATATCAAATCACAAAAATTAGAACACTTTCCGAAACGCAGGTATACAGCATTTATAGATATTATGGTAAATGTAGCCAGCCCTTTTTTCGTTCACTACTCAACATGGGCTTCCTAATGTGCATTGTCTTGTGTATGAGGGATAAAACGATCGGTTTAGCGAGTCCACTCATTTAGAGATGATGTAGTTCCTCAGGGCTGGTGGTAGCGGTTTGTTATTGCTTGTCGTCTTATCCTACAACCATGAGGAGAGATGGGCTGGTGAGTGATCACTGTTAGTTAATTTTAATATCATTTGTACAAACTCTCAAGGCATGTCTAAACAATATATTGTACATAATGAATGTATATGCTATTTATACGAGTATATAATTAAGTATAATTACTTTGTATACCTTTCGCAATGATATCGCCCGTTTTATATTTTCGCTATAATCAAAATGTATGCATTGTCTACTCCATTGAAGAACAATTAGATGCCCTCCTCTCGAGCCTCGGCCTCCCCCTGCGGTACCCAGCTCCGCACGTGGGTGGAAAACGAATTTTTTCTCTCTTTGTTGTTCTTTAATTGCTCTGATTGGTGCGACGGAGCGAAATAAAGCCGCATTTGCCGGGGATTTGTAGGCTCGGTCGCATTCAAACGTTACCAGTCTCTAATTTAGACTTGATTGCGTTTGGCTACGGGTTTTAAATTGTTTGCTGCGGAACTTCGCAACTTTCAACTGTATACTTACAACGAAGCATTTTTTTTTTACCGAAATTATGAAAAAGATTTTTCCCTACGGAATTGTGAGTCATAATTAGATTGTACGGAGATAATAATTTGGACTTGATCGGTTGCGGGTTTTTAAATTATTTGCTTTGAGACTTAGACTGTACCTACTTGTATAGATTTTTTTTAACAAAACTAAGAAACCTTTTGGTTTTTCGACCAAATTGATCATAATTGGCTGACATATGATGGCGCGCGCATTAAAAATGTGGCTATCAATCCATCAATCGAACGATTATTTTGTGTAATAAAATAAACGGTTATTTCATTTACATATCTATTGGATTGGATTTTGGTTAAAGATCTATAAAAAATATTATATATCCTTTTCTAGAGAGGTAAAATCTCATTAAACTTAATTTTCTTTAGTTGCAGCTTACAAATTGTGTGTTTCTCCTCGATTCTCTTCAATCCATCAGTGGTGACCATCTATCAAGTTACCACCCGGACGCTCACGGAGCTAATTAATTCTATTCGTCTAATAGCGAATCTTCTCGCTTCGCTGTCCCGAATTAATCTTTTAGTCGGGTCGGCCTAATCGCGCTACATCATTAATATTGATGAAAGTTGTTCGTGCGACATAAATACCGATTCTCCATCTAAATTTTGAACTTACCAAAAAATAAGAAATTTCGTAGAGTATAATTTCTTATTAATATTACTAGTATTTTTTTGATGAACGTGTCCATTACCTATTAGTCCAGTTAGTGCTCCTACTTTTAGTGTAAAGGTCGGGTTCAATTCCCGGTCTGACACTCATTTGTTTAAAAACAAAAAAAAATGTTGAGGTCCGAGTGGTGTGTTCGTCTTTGTATGTGTCTCTGGATCAACAACAGAGGGAATCCTAGGGTGTATGAATGTAGCGCTATTCATTAATAATGGAAGAAGTTATGTTACCCATGTACCACCCATTGCGTAAAACCTAATAAACCATGCAAAAGGAAACTTTAAACTTATGTGCCATTTATCTTGGAGAGTTTTGCAAGTGGAAATCTTCTTCTTTGTCCTGGACTGTCCTACTTTTTTCTATTCAACGAGATAAATGTGACCACTTTAAATAAATTATGAATGAAATTGGATTTCCAGCAGCTAACCTATTGCAGCTGAGTTTTTCTAAACTCAATTACCGTAAAAACAAACATGGCTCCGATAATAAATCCACGCAAATATATTTGCACATTAAAATTCTCGACCTAGAAGCCCCAGGTCACTGGGACCAACTAATGGCTTAGGTAAGTGCTCCAATACTGGATACGTTAGTAATTTAGTTACCTATCGATTTAGTTCTGCCATAGGCGACCTTAAATTAAATAAAGGTCGCTAAACAGAGTGAGAAAATGAAAATGGATTTTCCTAAGTTCTGCAGTGACACGCGACGTGCCTTACAATAGCTGAATGATCTGTCTTTAGTAGCAGTTCGTCTCTCGGCGAAACTGCCGAATGCTTTTCAGTTCTCAAGCAATAAAAATCGTGACAGTGCACACTGAATGGTTGTCATTGAGAGACGATAGCGGGTATACCCCGTGTCCTCCAATTTTACTAACAATAGCCAGGGATTTACGGGATACAACGAGCGGACTATTCAGTATGGTGAGGTGAAACCCCGTCTTCATTTTGCATGATATTAAAAACTGAAAGAATAAACGGTTGGTTTAAAAGAAAAGTTGGTCGGGAAATTAACATGAAAAACGAGAGTTGCGGCGAACTATTTACCACTTTTATTATTTTCGTCTACATTCGTTTGAGTTTGTTTTATTGTTTTGAGGTATAAAGAAGATTTCAGAAAATAAATCTGTTTTTGGATATTCAATGGGTTAGGGAACTGAAATCGAATAATAAACATATTAATTAGTATAATGAATGAAAGAAAGTTAATGACAATAGAAGTTACTACAGTACATTAAAAGTACATCTTTTTGCAACATGTATTACTGTACAATAAAGGGTTTATCTATCTATCTACAATAAAAGTACTACGATAAAAGTTATACTGTATTATAGGTACTCTAGAAATCCATTACGTAATACCTTAATTATACTAAAATCAGTGTACATTATAAATGTTATGTAAACGGGTTAATCACGATTTATTATTTATTTATTATAGCCGATATTTCGGTCCAGTTACATGCACCGTGGTCGCGGCGCTACTGCGAGGCGGGTAAAGATGTTGCTATTGACAGACAAATCTGTCTACCCTCCGTCGTGTTCGCTTTTGATTCACCTGCCCACACTGAACTTGTTTTTGTTGATTAAGTTCTGTATACACTATATTAACAATATCAACACAAAAAACCCACAAACCCAGAAAAGTAGATGCGTTTTCAAACTGTCGTGTGTGTGCTTACTGTGCTTACAAATACACTAAAATATTCAGATGTAGACCTACTATTAGCTTTCTGACGATGCTGAAGGTTTATAGTATAATCTAGTATATTTACCTAAAGTTTTGTTTTCCCTAACAATGTTACTTAAAGGTTCAGAATCCATTTAATAGTTATGACGAGATGTCGTAAAATTGCTAACTATTTTTGTGTATAGTACATTTTTCTAGAGTTTTCAATACTATCTTCCTTGCGCATTACCCCCCTCGTGTACAATCGAGTAGAGTATAATGGAGTAAAAGAAACTCCTTATTCCAATAAGTATATTACTCGTATTTACTTCTCATTCTATCACATAGTCCCAGATTTAAGGGATAGATGACGCCAGCCGTCAGTCGCTGCGTGCCCGAGTGGATGTTAACCTCCTACATCTCGAAAAACAAAACTAATTGCGCTATAATTTATTGTAAACAATCGTCAACGGTGGTGAACCGAGATGTTTCGTTTCATCAGTGAGTGATTTCCCATCGCTAAAATTTGCTTGTAACTTAGTCGTAGGTACAAAATAAGTGACGCGCTTGGTTTTTATACAATTTAACGAACTTGCGTTGTCTATGTCCTTTCTCTAAATCCATTCCTTCAGCTCGAATGTTGGCATTCTGGACTGATGACCGTATCCATTTAGCACCAGGTGGACTATATGCTCGTCTGCCGCCTTTGCCTATAAAATAAATAAATAAATAATAGTGTTGTAAAAATAAGCGCTCAACGCTCGACGCGGGAGCGCCAGACTCGGATTTAACGTTTGTCGGCGATATAGTCTTAACGTTTTAAACCTTTGAGGTTAAAAGCTCGAGACCGAAAACGGTCAAGTTCTTAAAGTTCATTAGCGCTGTTTGACTGCTTGGACGCTCGGCGCTCATTTTCATCAACACTATCCATTATATTCCTTATTCTGTTATATCTAGTATCTATACTACATTTTCTTTTTGTCCAAATTCATTCATAAATCTCCAAAGGTGAGCTGAACATTTGGGGATAACGTCTCTCATTTCCAACTGATAACTGTATAACTTACCACCAAACGGACTGTCTGCGCGTCTGCTACCTTTTTTCTATAGAAACGTGATTTAGAACAAAGACAACTTCGGTACGACAAACAGAAGCTACTTATAATAGAGTATTACATGGACAAATAGAAAGCTAGCAACGCCCGTGCCTTGGAATAATGAGCTACGACACGTCAGCACTCACACTTCTACCTTGCCGCCTCAATCAAGGGTTCAAAGCCCGGACTGTTTGTAGAGGGACAGTTTATTGATATCACTCGCCGGCGAGAACGAAGGTTTTCTTTTTAGCATGAACCGTAGAACAGAGGCACTTGAAAACGCAGTAGCGTAAACATTTGAGTTGTTCTTTCTCTTACTGTTATTTTGTGTAACTGTGTTAATATAATATACTATACTGGTATTCTGTGTTTGTAACATTTTCTGGCTTTTAATTTCATTCGATTTTGGTTTCCTTATTTCCTTTTTTTTGAAAGGCGCTAACCAAACCGCTAAAATAATTTCATTATTTGGAGGTGTTTATAATTTCCTTTGTGACCTAGCAGATTTTCCCGCGGTTTAGCTCGCTTAGAGTCTGGTTTTGTCAGGAAAATCATTAAATTTGTTCACAATAATGGATTTTGTTGACCGATTAAGCCGAATCGGGTCACGAATATAAAAGAGAACATTTGGAGTTCAAAGGATGACCTTGAGGATAGCTTCAAAGGATAGCTTGACAAGTCGAGTTATTTATTATAGAAAATTCACTAGTGCTTCGCCAAACAGTGACTTATATTGCATTAGTACAACATACGGACAGATATTTTTAAAACCTTTAAATTACGTTAAAGAAGATGGGTACTTTTGTATGAAACCTGGCCTGACCGCCAATACAATTGTAATGTACAGTGCAACACACTAATATGTCCAAAACGATTCCATTCTAGTCCTTATTGCTAGCATATTAAGCTAGTGATGGGTATACGTTGACCCCTTATTGACTGTATGTCCAGTTATTAATTATAACCTATAGTTACCATAAAGATATATTTTATCTCCTACATTAATGGGGTATCTATAAAAATGGTGTGTGGTAAATAAAAAAGTGAATGTGAAAAGACAGATTTATTATGGTAATTAGCACTCAGTGGTTAACAAGGAGTATCTTCCAGGGTGATTGTCTAAGCTTACATTGAATCTGCCTTACCCTGAATCCTCCGAGTACACCCTTGGAGGAGTGGGCGACGGATTTTCAGTTTTGGAGAGGAGGAATGTGGATGACCATCTTTTCTAAACACATTCCTCACAAACTGGAGGAACTGCTATAGTTCACGAATAGAGCGGAGTGCTGATAACTATGCGGACCTCAATGACGAGAGAGGACAGGTCGTTCGTTCCGACTCCAATCTCTCCATAAGTGAAATATATCGCGAGGTACATTTCCGAGGTACTTGTAGGCAGATATCTCACTTCTCCGATACTTTGGGGCTTTGTTGTCATAATAAAAATTGAAACTTATGTTAAAAGCTTTCATTTGGTATTCATATGGTATGTATTGAATATACTAGATAAAATGACGCATCATTATTTAAGTCAAAAGTGGCTACCATACTTGCACTGCTGTACTTACATATTTTCAATTTATCATGTTATCATCACACTTGTGTACACTAACACCTAACACTACCTAACACTGTGATGATAATATATTTCCACGTGTCCTCAAAGGTCAAAGCCCAGATTGTTGGTAGAATGATAGTTCATTGGTTCATTGGGTTTTGGCTGATGCAAGACCTAAGTTTAATTTTTAGAACGAATTGTATTTACAGTAAAAAGGCATTTGAAATTGCATTAATTAAAACATTCCGCTCTTGGCAGAATAGTGTCACATTACAATTTAATATTTAGTGATATGAATATATTCAATTCATGAAATAATATCTTGATACATGCGACTGTTTAGTTCATGAAACTTTACCGCAATTGATTTTGATTCATACGTGAAAATTATGTGGGAAGTTAATACTTTGAAATTGATAGAATTTTGTGCTATTCGGCTACAAAATACATTTTGTGAAGGGATTATATTACTTTATAGAGATAATTAATGCAACATGATTGATCTGGGAACAAAAAGGGAGTTGCAATAGTTTGTAAATAAATACTTAAATTTCCTAATTAAATATTTAATTTTGGAAATAATTACTAAAGTTTCTATATTTAACAGCACTTAGTTTTTAGAATTAATGTGGTTGTGTATGAGTTACTTCAATAATAAATAATCAACAGAAGTGCGGCTTTCAATAATACATTCTTATTTTGACGTCTGTGGCGAAGTAAGCGTTTTCTAGTTCTAAGTGAATAAAATAGGTACCACATAAATTACTAAAGATTTCAATCCAATTTCTTTGCTGATTATAACTTCCTAACTGTATTCCCAAACAATTCCGAAAATAATTCCAGTAAAATTGGAAGCCTAAATTTGTTATGGATTTAATCTAAGTTTACCGCTCATCCTGCAGTATTACCAGATGGATTTATGAGTTTGCAAACAAAACTAATGTTCCGCATTTCACTTCAACACTGAATATAGAACAAAAACATTGAAAATATGAAAATTATTATAAGTTTACAGCATTAAAATTCAATGGCATGGCATTGAAATTACTACTGTTTATTGGGAACTGTGAGGAACCAGATTTGATTGCCTTATTTTTTAGAAACTGCTACTTACTTTTGGACATTTAGGAGTGGATTTAAGAATGGATTCCGAAAATGAGGAGGGATATGGAATGGGAATGTGCTGTGGCATATTTAACTCACTACCGAAACACGTACGTACATTGGGAGGTGGAGGGGGAGGGGAGGATAAAGTGGAGAGTGCAGTACATTTTCTGTCAGAGAATGATAACTTGGCCAGTTGAGTGCGCCCAGCGGCTGTGTGATTGCAGCGTGCATCTCCCCGCCCCAACAAAAATCTATTCTACAATATTGATAACGTGGAGAACATGGTGGTAGCAAACATAGTAAAACTCTGCCCAGGTTATGGTTCCAAATAAGAAAAATGATTAAATTCAACCAGCAAATGTACTTACTACGGAAATTTTCAAAGGCGCGCCGCGACTCAAAGGAGTGACAAAGGTTTGTATGTTATTTGGTACTCTCTTGCACGACCCTGTAACTGATCACGCTTGGAATTATGTATGTATACCTATGTACCTATTTAATACAGTACGATATAATACTCGTATATACATATAATACATAGTTAAGTTGAAGTATGTAGTCAGAGCTTTGTCGTCTTTATACTACTGTAACTGATATGTCAATGATATCATTGGACAAAAGCTGAATGCGACTAGGATGTGAGAGTTCTTATATTTTACAAAGCTGTACTTGCTGATAAAAACTAAGGACATCAAGATGTAAATATGCCCCATAACTTTGTAAATGCCCTCCACCCTTCCCGTAATTTGGAGATAGCAATCGTGTCGCAGATACGAGTCGAGTTCGCCTCGTGATTTACTACAGTTGTCTCTTCACTTAACGAGGGAAACTTTTTGCCTCTCTTAAGTACACGGGAATAAATTAGCTAAATTGTACCGTCGACTGAACGTTCTCCGTTTTGCTAACACGTAGTAGAGTTGTATTTCTACTCATACATATATGTATTAATAAATACTCACTAATACTAACTTAAAAAGTTAACTGCTCTTAAGATTTATTTGAGCCTTAAAATCCTGCCGATCCCTTCGGTAGGATTTTGCATATCATTTAAGACATGATTATTATGGTGCGTCATATTGCGCGGATTGCGCCATAATTGCGCTTACTTTGCCAAGGGGGCTAGGGTACATAAGGGCACTTTATAACTAACACGTTTCTCGGTAATAAAGACGTTTTTACTTTACTGTTCCAAAAACTACAATTTATTATCGGACCGCAAAAGAGTCGATTCCTGAAAATGAAAAGTTATTGGTCCGCAAAGTATTTGAAATAGGGTAACTTCATGACGCTTAGAAAAAGATTGCATTGGACTGGTCAATTATAAATCTATTAAAGCCTCTAAATATACTGCATTGTGTAATTGTACCTTTTTATATTAAACTGATACTGCATTGATAGTATAACTGTTTAACGTTACAGTACAAGGCCAAGAGCTATTTGCAGTGCTAAAATTATACCAAGTGGCAACGCATACTTATGGAGTTGCATAGCTCATATTGAATATACATATAAATTCAAAATGAAAACGCATAACAAATATAAGCTTTGTGAGCATGCCAAAGTATTTGCAATTTTAAAGTTGAGACGTATTAAACTTGGGAGTTGAAGAGCACGCTTCACCGAAATCAGAGGCACGTTTAAACGTTCCTTACGTTCAACTATCAAAAGCTTGCCCACGTCAGTAACTTGGTTAGAGTTTGAGATTGAAGACGTTTGGTAGCGAACTGTAATGGAGGGTGAAGCGGATCTATTGAGAGCTCGATATGCCGATATGGTGTGAACTAGTCTAGCCAATCGTGAGACTAGATTTTAACCTTATTATCAAGCGGACTGCCGATGTTGCATACCTGCTACCAAGGACATTACTATTGTATGCTATACGTTCTGATAATTAAAAGCGACTGAGATTTTGAAAAGTTGCATAAGTACTTTGTTGGAGTTTTTCCTAAGGTTATTCCTAAGGTAATATTCGTATTCGTTTCAGCGAATACCGGCCAATTTTCAAGTATTCGTGCTGGTATTCACCATTTTCTAAACGAATACCTATTCGAATAATAACAGCCCGAGGTGAGCAGCAGGTAAAAAGAGCTTTCTTATAAAAAAAAATACTTTAGCATTCAACGTTAATTTGAAAATCAGTTACGTACTTAACTTTAAATTGAACTGAAAATTACTTACTAATTTTATAAGCGCATGTGTAGTAGGTAGTGCTATCCGTATTTGTATTCGTATTCCTGAATAGTGTTTCTTGGTGTTCAAAACATGCTTACTCTCGACAAATACATTCTTGACGGGCACAATTTGTAATGTTAGGTAGGTACACCTTAAAAACAAAAATGTAACAGACCTACCTCAAAAAGTCTATAAGCCATTTTATTTTAACTTGCTTTTATTTATTCCACATAGAGAAACCTTTCAAAATTGTGACCTTAATTTTTGGCTTATAAAATTTATTTAAGTGTAAAATCAAAATGTAAAAATGTAAAATCATTAGTTCTAGACTAGCCGAAACTTGGCACGTGAAGCCAGTGCAGTTCGTAAGTCGTGTCAGGTATAAAGGCCCAGTGGAGCGGAGGTAGTCAGCAAATCTAGCTAGAAACTTCTTTGGCGTGAACTAGTTCTAGTTTCCGGGTTCGACTTATGTTTATTCAATAAGTAGGTGAGCGGTCTACTGAGAATTATCAATGAATATGTACCTAAAATGTTGTATAAAATGAAATATCTGTTTATATCTACCGTAAATTACCTACCTGCTTATTAAATCGTGTTGCAGCAGGTATTAATAAATTATTATGCAACTGGTATTTTTGCTTACCCCTCAAGTAATTAAGAAATATTTTTTTGATTTAAATAATAATCGATTAATGGAAGACGTGCCCAATGTTTTTGAGGGGGAGAGTGCACACTGCAATATAACAGCCGCTGGGAGGGCTCGTCTGGCCACGTTACCCCTCTCTCACAGAAGATTACCTTGAAATGTACTGCATTTCCCTCTTTATCTTATTTCCCTAATGTACGTACGTGTTTCGGTAGTGAGTGAGATGTGCTAGAGTCCATTCCCATCCTATCCCTCCCCATTTTCCTAACCCTCTCTCCAAATCCATTCCTATAGCTCCAAAGGTAGGCAACGCATCCGGGGGCGTGTCAACGTTTGTCATTTTGGACTGATGTTGGCATGTATCGCGGGTATCTATGGGCTACAGTATCCACTAACCATCAGGTGGACCGTGTGCTCGTCTGCCGCCTTCGTTCATAAAAAAAAATGTTTACCTACCTATACTACCAAAGGAATTTAATTAAACAATGCTGCATCCTAACACAGCATCATTCTCCCATGTAGAAGTCCAGTATATTTACATAGTGTAATACGATGATGATGGCGAGATTAATTATTACAGATGTGTTACATGTGTATTTATTATGTTACATTGTTTATATAACAATAATTTTAGCGGCGAAACTGATGCGAACCTTTACATTATTGATAGCAAAATGTTTTGCTTAGTAAAATATTAGGCGTTGGAGTACCTATATCTATAAATAGTGTTAGGACACAGGGAATCCTTGTTTTCGTAACTCACACGTAATAGTTAAATAAATACATATCTGATTTGCAATCGCATCCTAAATTTTCTAAATTTTCTATATCAATATTCTTGCTTTCATCGTTACCGAAACCATATTTTATCTGAGAGCTGTCTGTTATCTCTACAAAAAGTTACAATAATCTTATTAGACCTTATTACATATATTTAAAAGAGTTAGAGATTACAAGTTACATATTTATATACGAATATATTGAAGTGGAAAAACTAGAGTATGTGGATAACTAGAGAAACACTGTATTAACAGAGGATGCATTCTTTGGGTCCACCTATCCATAACACTTATGGTGGGAATCCCCTTCCCCATAAGGAGGTGAGATGAGGAAAAAATTCCACGTCCCGTTATACTTCCTATTCCCCATCTTTCCCAATCCTATTTTAAAGCCCTTCCCTAAATCTCCAAAGGGAAGGATAATCTCCAAAGCATTGGCAGCGTTTGTCATTCTGAACTGTTTCGCATGTATCGCTGTATTATTGATTTCAGCGTGAATTTCAAAAAAGGATTGAAAGGAATGAGGATTGTGGTGTACAATGGGTTGAAGGCGTTCCTCATTAGATTATAATCCACCCAGTCTTTTTTTAAAACAAACAATTTATCCTTCATCTCAAGTTTTTAGTTTTTAATATTTTCGAGCATTTCACACATATTCTTCAATTAAACTAGCCCTAAACGCATATGTTTAACTGTTTCATTTCTCTCCGGGTTTCGGCTGGGTTACACTAAAGCTACGAGCTAACTAATTAACGAATTTATGAAGTAATAAATCTAATCGCTGCTTTCGCGTCTAGAAACATTGTCCAACAATTTACAACTAATGTATCTTATGTAGATATAAGTTATTCTTAATTCCATATGTACTGGCGTAGGGTACATATTATAAATGATGCGATAATGAATGTAAATGAAATAACGTTTTTGACAAAAGCTGAAATTCTATTCTATAATACTAAACGTTAAGAAGTATTAGGCATTCATGATAATACTCCTTAACATTTTCGATTAAAAAGAGGCATCTTCCGATAAAAAGGAAAGTCAAGATAAGTATCGAGAAAAAAATGCTATGAAAGAAGCCTTTGATCGTGAACATCTCGGATACATACTGGAAATTTTAAATCGTTCTCGAGGTGATTTCTTTATGGTAATCTATATTCTGTATTATTCAATGGATTTTTCTCTCCAGCTCGATAGAGCAGATGGTAAATTCATTTTTATTTTTTAAGTAAATTGTAAAGCCATTAGCTCCTGAAATATGATCCAAGTGTTCGGGGCAGCGTCTGTACGGTGATAATACTCATATGTTTACTCCACTTAGTTTCATGTTAGTCTTTGGGAAATGTACACAATATCTTGTTTACAATTTTAAAGTATCTTTTATGGTTTGTTTGAAAATTTTAATCCATGGATTTAATTTAAACATTGAATTACATGGATGTACCTTTTCTTTATTGCAGTGGAACAAGGATTCTGTATAGTGAAACGTAAATCTTGGGGAATTCTTCCCGGAAATTGTCTGTGTAATAGTCGTATTTACGGAAAACTCTGTCTTATTTGTTGTTGGCGCTATATTAGACATTCTTCTTGGACGTGCTCAATCTTGCAGGCACCCAAATTTGGTTTAGTTATGCAGCATTGTATACTGCATAAACTGAAGTGTGTGTATTTCAGCAAATTATGTGCGGCACATAATTAGTGGAAAATGTGGAGTCTAAAATTGTAAGAGACCTGTAATGGACATTATTATTTAATAAAAAATCACAAGCGTTTGAATATGCAACCGCGGCCTATTAAGCTGGTACAAAATTGTGGTAAATATAGTGATACAAAGAATATTAATAGTTTTCTAATGTTTATACATTCTACTTAGGTTGTGTTTCGTTATACCACTGTACCAACTCGCGTGTTTCAAACCGAGTATTGTCTTGCGTTTCTCTTTGGAACTTCGCGAATTGTAGCTATTTGTGTTCCTAATTACCATCGCGCATTGTTGTCTGATATATGAAATGAAAACGGAAATCTCTTCGCATTGTAACGCGTGTCAGTTCTAAAGCGCTGTTTGAGTTCAACAGATAAATATACTTGTGTATTCACAGTTGAGGGTTCTTTGGTAAATAGTACGTTTGCGTTACTAATTCATATGTAAAACGGCATTATGTTATGTATAGATCGTTAAATTCAGTTTTAAGTCACTGGAGATCTGTGATATCATATTTCTTTGCTCTTACTTAAGTACTTCATTTTCCTTCTTCTAATAACCTTTTTCTTGAAATTTCTATTTCCGAACTACCTAAATATTCTCTTCTTTCAGAAAATGTGCTTAAACTCTTTTAACACGTATACTATTTATCACGAAGCGTGGCACGGGTGACAGGTCCCATAGGATATAACCATAAACTAAATGTAAATTGTTCACTTAAAATAAAAAGCTGAAATATTTTGTAGTTTATGTTTTATAAAATATAAACAGGTACAAAACGCTATAATATGACTTAGAGCATAAAAATTAAGTGTTTATTTCCCTGTATTTTTACTAGTGAAAATCAAATTACATATATTAATTTATTCTGTGGCCTGTTTATCCGGTGTCAAGGTAGTGACGCGACTAAAAAAATCGTTGAATAATCAAATCTTAAGCAATAAATCGATAGAATCGAATTTATATTTTCTTACATATACCATAGATAGAGTTAAGATAATAATCAAAATCATTTCTATACTATGTTCGGGAGGTGGCGTCTGTATATTGAATAAATATTCATGTAGATGTAGATTTAATTAATATTTTATTTATTCTATTTTGTGTTGAATAAAACACAATATTTCATAAAGAATTAATTGTTTTTTAATTTAATGGTTGGCAAAATAAATCCATATCTGTATCACAACTGTCCTTAATTAATTAATTAACGAATAGTCAATTGATAAGAAACAATTCACAAAGGAAATCGAAAATCGTAAAACATTATTCCGACTTAAGTTCCGCACGTCACTAGTGACAGTCGATTGACAGGTGTCAGCCGCAACATTCTGTATGAAAACGATAGTTAAAAAAATATTATCTTATTCCGCAATCTCTCTTATCTCACTTCATGCTCATTCATTCATCATTTTTCTCTTTTTTATTTGTTATATTTCATTATATGACTCTGATTTCAATTCCTTTATTTATTTATTTTCCCTTTTATATTACAAGAAGACATACTATTATTACGTCTTGTTATTTGTTGTGCCACGATCGCTTCTTTATGTAACATTTTCTGAAAACGGGACCTTATTGTTGGTTCTATAATAATTTCCCAGATATTGAGAATTAAAAACAAAATGTTAATGCTGGTTTTTAAGAAAAAAATTGTATGAAACAACGAAGTTTTACGTTAAAATTTAAACAAGTGTTAATTTGGTATAAAAAAAAAATAAAAAAAAATTAATTATTTTTTATTTAATGCTGTAGAGTCTAAATCTATTTAGTTAACCTTTCGTTATCATCATTCTTATAATAATTGAATATTTGTTTAATGATTTTTAATGACTTTGGAGTCGAATGCAATTAGGTTTTTACCTCGGCTGTATTTCTAAGGTAAATTACTAAAAAGTTACCCTTTAAAAATGCCACCAATGTTTTTTTTTTTACTCAGGATTTTCAATATTTTTTGTTGTGTATTCATATTAAACTATTTTATTTTTCAAAGTACCATCGCTATCAAATAATACATTTCCCCATAAGCTCACATCATTTATTAATACAACCTTCCCACTTGGAAGGTGGGATTAATGAGTGATTTGAGCTTACGAGGAAATGTATTATTTGACAGAGAACGGTATTCTGAAAAAATAAAATGGTATGGGAACACACGAAAATCTTATGGAATAACCAAGTAAAAAAAATATTATTGATAATTTTTAAAGGGTAATTTTTTAACCTTATATGTATATGTATACACATATATCAGCCTATAACGTCCCACTGCAGAGCACAGGATTCCCCTAGTAAATCACTAGGGGGTTTCGGGCCATAATCCACCACGCGGGCCCAGTGCGGCGGATTGGTGGAAACACGTACTCCAGATTTTTGTTTTATTTCCGCAGCATGCGGGTTTCCTCACGATGCTTTCCTCACACTGTCTAGCAAGTGACAATTTTTAAAAAACCGCACTCAAGTTAAAGTCAGTGGTACTGGCCGAGGATTTCAGCTGACGAGCACACGAATGTGAGTCGAGTATAGATACCTCAGGGCTATCATCGCTCTACAACACACAAATACAACAAAAGTAGAACATACACAGAAATACAAGAAAACAAAAATACACAGATATACAACAAACAAAAAAAGTATACACTTCCATTTAGTATAACTGGGTCCCGAGGTTCATCGTTTCTATGTCTAATTACTAAAGATGACATTTTGCTTTTCTCATTTCAAATTTGCTTTAAAAATTTTTTTTAACTTTATAAATTAACGAAGCTGGTTCGACGAGTCCTAAAAATTGACCACTGCACGTTTAACACTGGAAGTTATAAAATCAGCGCTGTAAATCGCTACAATAATATCACCGGGCCCAGATTCAGCGGCTACTCTTTGTGATTGCGGCCGGTGTTTGCTTATATAAATGTTGCATGATATTGTTTGCATTTGTATCGGGCTGCCGTTCGTCGACCCTGATATCCGTTTAATATGATAATCCGCATGCAAACAAGCGGTGGATTGCCAGGCTAAATTATTTATGCACCCCGGGCTGGGCTTGATGGCTTCACCTTGTCGGCGACGACTGAAGTTTTATTGAACCCCGGAGCATTGGGTGGACAGGTGAGAGTTGAAAGTTGTTTTTTCATGAATAAAGCCGCAGATAAATCATGCACGACGGGTTTACTCGCTGAAACGAGCGTCCGCGTTGACGTGTAAAATGTAATATTATTTATTTAAATTAAGTTGTCTGCGCTTCGCTATTAATTGCTGATATTTGTTTTGTTTGCGCGTGGTTATTGCATCTACTCGTATTTAATTGTGTCGGCATTGACGAGCTGACTGAAGAGGCGGGTAATCCATGTCCACTTCATCGTCATTCAGCTCCTGTGGTCACGAGCAACCCAAGTTAGTGCACGAGCAGACCGAAACGTCGAGTAAAATAAATAAGGCTAACATTTGCGTTAAGACCCCTTTAAATAGGTAAATATGTGTAAAAAACGCGAAAATCTTAAATGTTATAATTAATATGAGTTCGTTGTAATACTACTCATTCATAAACACAAACACAAATGAAAGCGTATTTACAAAATATTTACCGCTTAGTGGTACTATTAAGCCCTTTATTTAATCAAGCTAACTCAATTATCTATTTCTTCTCGGCATCGAAAAAACAATTCAGCCTACTGGATGGGAATGAAAGCTTGCCTCCTTTTGCCTCTCTCACAGAAGACTATATCCTGTTCCCTAATGTACATACGTGTTTCGGTAGTGAGTGAGATATGCCAGAGCCTATTCCCATCCCATCCTATCCTATCTCCCCATTTTTTAAACCCTTTCTCCAAATTAAGTCCTACATCTCAAAAGGTGCGTGGGCGTGTCAACGTGAGTCATTGTGGACTGAAGTTGGCATCGCGGATGACCATGGGCGACAGTATCCACATACCACCAGGTAGACTATATGCTCGTCTGCCGCCTTCTTACTATAAAAAATATATAGGTAATCTATATTTTTATGAGATAAATAGCAGAATTAAATTAACATTTAGATATTTTTCCTCCGCCCAGACAATTGATAGTTATTGTGTTCAAACTTATAATTATATACTTTGGTCTATGAGAACTAAATATGAGGTTTCTACATCTTTAACGTTATCATCTAACTCAATACTTCTTAGCTAAACCGCGGGCACAACCTGCTTTAGGCAACGTAACCGGACTCTTTTTCGTTCTCTGCTGGACATAAGCTTCCATAAGCACATTATTTTGTGCATGAAGAATGTATGGCCTTAAAATGATACGCTCGTCATGCGGGTTAACGATTCCATTCTTTTAGAGGCGATGTAATTTCCTCATCACCTCTACACGGCTTGTGGTAGTGGCTTTGTTATCCTATGTCGGCTTTTACGACACCCAAGGGATGGTGTGGTACTATTCTAAAGCTTGTCATCACCACACGGCCAACTTCCACTGGCCGTGTGGTGTCACGTAAATAAAATTATTTGTTATACCAAGTAGAGTCAATAGACACATAAATACATAATAATTAGTAGAATACCCAGTAGAATTATCTTGTTCACTTAATCTAGTGTTAACCTGTACCGTCTCATTACGACGTGCGAAGATGAAACCGCAGCTTAGACAGATGGCAATCAATTTCGGAGTAATTGAGTTCGGCCAGGCGGACATGCATCATCCCTGGCTTCGGTATAGACGTGGGTGTACCCAATATGAAAAAAAGATGGTCTTAAAATTACGATAGTCAACTCTTATGTTTACTTTTGTCTCTTATTTTTTACTCTTATGTCGCAATAGCGCAATTAGCACGTGCCAGTGTAGAATTTTCTTTGTAATTTTAACGTCAAAACAATTTGAAAAGCATCTCAATATCCAGTCTCGTAGAGCTAAGGTAGGACCTAGCAGTCGCACAGTAAACTGATAGTAGCTTTACTGCGGACAGAACAGTAGAACATTTGGAACGCTCCGCCTTTTGTACAATGTTTCTTTGTGCACTTAAGTTGAAATAAATAAAAAATATTAAAAAAATATATTAAGTGTAACCATATTATAGGTATGTGAGAAAATAACTTACTTCTACTCGTATAGCGGTATATTTGCTCATCTACTCAATACGCAATCTTTCGTTGTTCTGCCGCGATGAAGATAGAGAAGATGGAACAGTTGCCAGCAACTGAAGATAATTTAAAATGATCACTATTTATTTTAAAGTTTCACCTAACCCACATGTTCTGAAGTCATCTGCGATACGTACTGGGCCTGGATGGTGGGCTATAGCTTGTAATCGAGTTATTTACAAGAGGAGGCCTATGCCCTGTAGTATCGAATTGAAGTTAATGGTCTGTCTATTCAATTTTGTATTGATCGAAGCACGGTACCGCAGTCCGTTGCCGGCGGGCGGCTGCGACCCCCTTAATGAAATAATGCTCGCTCTAATTTGATTGTACCAATGTGATTGCGATAGGATTCTATTTACGACTGGCCGTGATTTGAATGGGTAATGAAAGATTAGTTAAGTATATGGTGGGTTTCAAATGAACATAAAATTAATGATGAATCTCCGATAAAAATTAAACTTCTTCTATGACGTGTTGTAATAAAAGTTCAACAGACACATTATAATAACAGTCATACAAAGCTTTAGAGAAACTCTTTTCTCTGCCGATGATTTCAGTAGGTATACTTTATATGGCGTTGCATTGTAGCTTGAATGCGTAAATAAAACTCATGTCTGTAAAAATTACAGTTGAGACCCAATGTCCACTTCATGTCCTGCATTGCCGAAAGGTTGACTGGGAGACAATGTTATAAGGCATTGAGTCCACCTTTTGTAACAATTTACAAAAAAGAGTAAATAATAGAGTAATAAATAGACAAAACTTGCTAGTAAAAAGTTCGATATACTGAATAGAGCAAAGCAGTACTTCACTCCGGGGCATCGCTTGTCGCTGTATAAAGATCAAGTTAGACCCCATATGGAGTACTGCTCACACCTCTGGGCCGGTCCACCGAAGTACCAGCTGCCCACTGTAGAGCGCAGCGAGGCAACTTCTGTAGATAGGCGCAGAGCCCTGGAGCGGAACTCCAGCCTCTCGTGAACCGCACGAAACCGCACAGTGGACAAGCCCTTATCTAGGAACGTGGATGGAACGCATCTCCACGACGGACTGGAGCTGCAATTGTAGAAACCCGAAGTTGGCATTAAATCGTACAATTCTTTAGAGCACTCTCCAGTACTCTCCATTATACAGACGGTAAAACACGCAGAAGGACGTGACTTGACGTAATTTCTATTTTATGAGAACGAAGTTTCTTTATCTCCGAACACAGAACACTTCACTGAAAAGTGTAGATATTTTTATAAGAGACAGAAATAGGATTATTCTATCATCTCATATCTCATGATGTGGATGCTGAAAGTCACTGTATTTTTTATCACCGACATTAAACGCGAAACTGAAAAAGGGCCGTAACGCAATTTGGGTTACGGTGACTTACCAGATTACAATGGGTTCTCACAAACCGTGCTAAGTTCCGCTCCAGAATGGCTGTGTCTCGGACAGTACGGATTCACAGTATGGTAATGAGGACGCAACGGAAAGAAACAAGATCACAGTGCAGATAGATGGAACAGTAAGGGACTTAACGACGATTGTAGTACACTCATTACAATATTATATCATACAGATATGAAAAGATAAGTAGGCAGCACAAAGTAGAGGTACTTAGCGCAAGTTCAACAAGAAATTAGGTGATTAATTTTCAATAATCGTTTTTATATAACAAATTCTCTAAAACAATGAATTAACGCACTTTAATTCGTAACGATATCAGTGATATTAAAAATAGGTTAAAAAAATATTTTTAAAATAAATTTTTGCATCGAAACTAAAAATGTATGTGAATGAATTAAAAATATAACCAAAATGGATCTTTGTTTAAGAAATGTAACTTTTACGATGTTTAATCACGATGACCAAATATAGGCGAATATGATTATTTAAGAACACCGCTAGTTATCCTACTGTTTTTTTAATCTCCCCTGTGAAAAGTTGTGTACATAAAAATAACAGGCGAATCCACTTTCATTTTTATTCCGAGTTCCGGCCAGCCATTGTTGTAGGCGCCGCGACAAAGGGAACGCGCATTCTAATATATTTTTATTTATCTACAGAGGCGTATTTCAGTGAGAAAGGCGTTATTTTGTTAAGTGTTATGTTTCTATACCCTTTTTATTAATAATCTAGCAATACCCCGACTTTGCCTGGAATTCGTTATATTTTTATTTTTTTCAGAAGTATTTGAAGTGTCAAATATTGTGTTTTGACTGAGATATACATAAGCAAATCATGGTCCAATGCAATAAATTTTATGAATGACTAGCGACCCGCCCTCGCTTCGCTTCGGTTTATAAGTTTTATTTTTAGAAATTTCAAAATAAAATATAGCCCATATTAGGTGAAATCGGTAGTTCTTCCCTAGTTCAGTAGTTGAAGCTTCAGTAGTTCCAGAGATTACCTCCAAACATACACACAATTTTACCTATTTATATATTAGTATAGATATAGGTATAGATTATTTGATTCTTATAAAATCTATCCCGAAAACGACACATATACAAACAGACTGCCTACATTATACATCATTTGAATTTCAAATTGTTTATATGACAATTGTTATATGATTCGTAGGTATTAAATAATGTAATATATGTACTTATCAGACATCAATCTGTGAAATAAAAATCAAGGATATCTTGAATAATGACGTTAAAGGCTTAGTTAGATATGTTAACTTAAGCAAAGTGACACAATATTTTAATTTGCGTAATAATTCTTTACGACGTCATTTTTCTTTCGTCATAACCCATGATTAATTCTATCTAATTTTTCGATGAATTTGAAAAGTTCTATTTAATGTGGGTTTGTTTTCATCTCTAGTTCTCGATTAAGTAATACAACATATCAGATTCAGCAACTGACAAGTACTGTGTTGCAATTAATTTCAAAATCACAAACTACCTCGTAATGTATAGAAAAAGAGGTAGATAATATCATAATGTAGGCTAGCTACAGCTGTGCAATAATGTTGACGATGATGAAGTGATAACCCATTTACTACGGGGCAAACCTCGATTTTTGGAATTCTCGTTTGACGATCGAACGGCTATAAAATATTTAAAGTGATAAAGATGGTAAATGTGAGGGATACTGTAGCGATCTGCCTCACTGATGAGGATGGATTACCCTCGGGGCACTCCCGATTCGCGATGGGTAGCTTGATGAATGGCTTGATAATGCGGCAATGCGATCATTGCCAACTCTTGAATGAACTAGTTATGAACAGTTATTAAAAATGGAATAACTAAATGAGCAACAGAAAATACTGAATGAGCAGCAAATCGATGGCAGCAAATTTAAAGGGTTAGATTTACGTTCTCTGATGATAATAAAAAATAGTATACTTTGTGATGATATTCTTACTTAATTTAAAATTATTTATTTCTGTTATTCAAAAATAGTTTGTTTTGTTGATCCCGATTTGCTGCCCTCTAAACATTTAAGATCTTTATAATTGTGTACTGATTGCAAATAAATTCTATTATTATTATTCACTTAGTTTTTTGCTGTTCGTGTCAATATAAACCTTATTGGGTACATTGGGTACAAGTACATTGGGGAATAAGATAAAGTGGGTATGTAGACATTTTTCGGTAGTCTTCTGTTAGACAGGGAGTTAGAATAGTTAGAGTTAGAATGGGATCCAGCGGCTGTGGGATTTCAGGCGTGAACCCTCTTCCTCCCAACACTGGTTTATGAGAATTTCTGCAGTGCCTCATTAAATCTTATAGGAACATGCAAGAGAATATTCGAATGAATCTTTGTCCATTGAAGCAACATACGGCAACATTCAACAATATATAAGTTTCCATTGAAGTATATAAGTACATTTCCCGGCCTGAGCGTCAATCACGCGAAAGAGAAACGTGCAGCTTCTCGTTATAACACGAGATGGACAAGCGGCCGATAGGCTTTCGGTCACACTGTGTGACCTTCAGAGAAAGCGTAACAGGTCTGACTAGTATTGAGCTTAACTGCGTAAACAAATCATGTAATAATATCTAACGAAATTTATGAGTAATGCAAATAAAACGTGTAAAAAGATCGAATGAGCGTCACCGAGTACCAATTGGACCATGAAACATTTTTTTATATCTGTGAAGTCTATTTCTTTTAAAATGAACCTAAAATGCAAACCGAGGAACTTCAACTTCAGACAAGTTTACGGTTTAGAGTTTTACATATAATGAATGTCTTTGTTGATACCGGAGTCGCATTTGTCTGTTTAAAGTAAATAAAAAAAGGAAGATACATATGTATTTCGAAATACAACACGCTACGATACACACATAACTTACATACAAGACTTTTGTCAAATAACCAGTTAACTAAATTTTAATTTTTGAAACAATAAGAACTACCCGTTCATCTCAGTGCTATCATAACGAAAAGGTGTCAGTCAGCATTGATTTTAGACTGGAAAATCAGCACTAAATATAAAGTGCCTACTGTTTACTGTATGTTACCCCTTTCGTTCCTAGATTACAGTTTAGGTTACAAATTTATAATTGCTCGAAGGTTTGAATTCTAAAGTTCCTCTTTCTATATCTATCTAGTGATTTAGTGTCAATTCTATATTTAGTGTATTTTTTTGTAATTTACTTTATATAAAAATATTATTCTGGTCTACTATATCTATATTTTATACCTATCTAGATATTGTTATAAAATGGTATACGTGAAATATTTGTTGAAAAATTGTTTTCTGTGTAAAGTGCGAATGATGTAAAACTTTCAGAAATATTTGGAATATCTACAATTTACAAAATGTATAAAATATCACGCATCACGTAATAGCCACCGAATGGATTTTAATAGAATTTGGCATAGTTATAGCTTAGGCATGTGCCTAGTTATCATTTAGGGTATACAAGACGTATACAAGTATACGTATACAAGATTACCACATATTCTAAAGACAATCTATCTTTTTTTTTTTATAGAGAAGAGGGCGGACGAGCAAGCGGTCTCATGTGATGGTAAGTGTTACCGCTGCCCATGGACACCTGCAACACCAGGGGGTATGCGGGCGCGCCGCCGACCTTGCAAAATCCTATTCACAGCTTTCTTGAAGAACCCCATGTCGTAGTTTAATAGGAAGACCTCTTGAGGCAGTTCGTTCCAGAGCCTACGGGTTCGCGATATAAAATATGTATTTCGAAATACAACACGCTACGATACACACATAATATACATACGAAGTCGGGCATTACTAGCCTAAATATAAATTTTTTGTAATCTGTAATTTACTGTATTTAAAAAGATTATTTAATAAGATTCTATTTAAAATAAAGGTAGCATTTTCAAAGCATTAGAGCAGCAATATACATATATGATATAAGAGTGTTCGTCCGTGTTTGTTTGTGTATGATGAGGCCGTGTTGTGGTGGGCGCCATAGCGACGGCACGGCCTTGGAGAAAGTGTATCTCAGTGCAGTTTCACCACAGATCGCCGTCCCCTGCCGGCTGATCTACCGAGCCTGACGTAACACTGATATCTCCTTTTATGATTAACCAGATTCTTGTCGTCACTGCTCAATATATGGTAATGCGGAAACTTTGAACGAGCGAACTTTTAGCATGGTGAAGGTGGCTTATCAGTTTCGTCTGCATTAGAATGTATTATTATAAAATGTATATTATATGTGGCAGCTATATATTGTCTAAGCTATTGACTATATAGTCGCTCATATAGAGTATTGAAGTATTACTTTTAGATCACTCATATAGAGTATTTAGGTACTTATGTAATCATAATAATTTTTAATAAGCTTCCTAAATAAAAATAAAAATACTTTGAAAGCACTTAATCATATACGTAATCTAATTTGAGCATATTGACCTTAATTTCAATATGAACTTATTGTTTCAAATTTCCGTTTAAGTACGAACATGCTCTAAAATTTTATTTTTAGGACAAAACATTAAAAATATGCTATTTTTTAATATTTCACTAGCCTCAATATCTGGACTAGTAAGACCGAAAATTTATTGTATTCAGTCACTGTGATTATTTAACGTGAAAATTATCTTTGGCAGAATTTCAATAATGTCTTATGTTATTGTAATATAATATCCTCATTTATTGTTGCAAAGTGTTTGTGTAACAATTACTTATTAATAATTGTTACAATAAGACATTATAATATTATAGTAAGTACAAAGGAGAATTTATTCTTAGAAGGAATCTCTTCCAGTCAACCTTAGAATAACTGACAGGAGTTGTGTCATTAGAAAGCAGGCTGCGCGACATATAATGAGAAAAGAAGATATATTCTGCAGAGTAATATTAAAAATTTTACAAAGTTCTCGCGCCATTTAAAGCTTATTTTTACATAAGAGTCCGAACTTACCTAATATTGAGTTCCTTGCGGAGAAATCTCTATTCTTCATTCTGCGAGAAGGATTAAAGAAACTGCGGCGGACTAAGTTATTTATGCAAAATGGTCGATGTTCATCCCGAGGAAGTAACATTTTAAAAATAACAGTTTCTTGCCATTACATGAAAGAAGGAAGTTTAACGTCCAATTAAGTAGGAAAGCGGCTTTAAACTTTCTGTTTGAAAGCTGCTCGGACTTGAACTTATTTAAGATTTATGTTCGGAAAATCACAACAATGTAGAGTTATTAAATATGTATAATTTAATTATATATTGCAGATACGTACGCAGTGTTCTCAAATATGCCTCATAAATGTGGAATTCTAGGTATTCTAGGTCTATTCTTCACGGGTGGAATCCATACAGAAAAGATTTGTCAGATATCTTCAATACAAAATTGGACATCATGACATGGACTACGTTTCGCTGTGTAAACAGCATCACTTTTTACCATTGAAAAAGCGAAGAAATATTTCTGATATTACCCACCTTATGAATATTGCAAACGGGTCTATTGACTCGTCTTCGCTCTTGGCTAATACATATCTGCGTAAATGTGCCTAAATGATTATTTAGAAATCATATTTTCTTGCACGACCCATCTAGTACTCGTAGTACCTACTATCAAAAAAATGAATTCTTTTGCAGAGCAACGTCAGAATACAATGCGCTCTGTAGGCAATCTCTAGACCTTGATTTGTTATATACTAAGCCCACTGTGGTAAGAAATTTAATGTAAACTCGATTTTTCGGTTTTCCACCTCGCTAACATTTTTCAGGCTTTTATTCAAAGCGACTTGTTAGTTAGTATGTGTGGGTCAAATTTTGCAACTGAATTTTAAACCAGTTCCACCTAACCGATTGAGCTGAAATTTTGCACACACTTTTGGGGCTGTTGACAATACAATCTAGTATACTCAGTTATGTATTTTTTTTAAAATGGCCGCCGCTTCAAGGTGGCGGATTACCTATTTCTTCACAACCACCTTGACATGGGTAAGCATGTCAAGCAGAATACGTGAAGCCGTTCTAATTTGAATAAAATAATATATAAAAAACTCTTTATTTGAAAATAAGTTTTTATTCAAGTCATATACCTACTAAAACGAATAAAATAAAATAATATAAAAAAAGCTCGATGCGAAATATTCATAAAAGTAGGGTACCATTTACAATTCGTGCGACAAGCTTTTTGAGAACAAATAAGTCAATATAAACTTATTTTATTCGTTTTAGTTTTTAAAAAAACGTTTTTTTATTATATTATTTTATTTTCAATAATCACGCATATTTTGTCGTCTCACTATATTATCCTTCTTGTCTCTTTCTTGTCTGCAACCTTACATATCTGTAGTTTGTCTGCAACCATCTGTAGAAACTTGTTGCTTTTAATTGACTGTCCATTGCAACTTTTTGTTTGCATACTGTTTTATTAATGCTTAGTTTTCCTTAAACATAAAATAAAGTGTACATCAATTACGTATCAGGTAACTTAACGGCAATTAAATAACTTACAAGACAGTGTTGGGAAAAGGTTCTCCACAACCAAAGGAACGGGCAAAGAGGCAGTTATAAAAAAAGCAGTATGAATAGGAAATTTCTCTCTTTATAGATAATTATTGAAAATATAGTCCAAAATACTAGAAAGCAATGTGTGAAATCTTTTCTTTTTTTTAGAAGAAATGGCGGCATTCGAGAATACATTCCACCTGATGGTAAGTGGATACTGTCGTCCATAGACATCCGCTATACATGCCAACATCAGTCTAGAATGGCAAACGTTGGCACGCCCCCGGATGCTCTGCCTACCTTTGCAAATTAAGGAATGGATTGGGAATATTGGGAGGGATAGGATGGGATGGGACGTACTACTTTAACGTTCGTAAAAAATGTACGTACCTACGTGTATGGAAACACGTACGTACATTGGGGGAATACGATAAAGTAGAGAATGCAGTACATTTCAAGGTAGTTTTCTGTGAGAGAGGGGTAACGTAAATCAAAGAGGACTTAGAACTTAAAAGTTTAAAATACCATCCCTAACATAGTATAACCACAACTATAACCACCATATACCATTATAACCACAATTAAATTTTAAAAATTTAGCTAGTAGTTTTTTTATTTTTTAGCTGTCAAATAATCCATAAAACATGTCAATTTCAAGTACAGTTAACTATCTTAGTTTATAGATAGATGAAACTCTTTATTGCATAATAAAAAAAGACAGTAACAAACATTGTAACATATGAATTGCACAAAGGGCGGTCTTATCCCTATTTACAGTATATAAATTAATATATATTTTTTTATGGACGAAGGCGGCAGACGAGCATACAGTCCACCTGATGGTAAGTGGATACTGTAGCCCATAGACATCTGTGATACATGGTAATATTAGTCCAAAATGACAAACGTTGGCACGCCCCCGGATGCGCTGCCTACCTTTGGAGATGTAGGAATGGATTTGGAGAAAGGGTTGGGGAAATGGGGAGAGATAGGATGAGAATGGGCTCTGGCACATCTCACTTACTACCGAAACACGTACGTACATTAGGGAAATAAGATAAAGTGGGAAATGCAGTACATTTCAAGGTAGTCTTCTGTGAGAGAGAGGTATCGTGTTCAGTCGAGCGCGTCCAGCAGCTGTTGGTTTGTTGGTTCGCGTGCACTCTCCCCCTCATGGTATAAGCTATATATATTTATGCTATAAGCTTTTGAAGTTTCTCCTAACGTAAAGTGTATTATAGTGTATGGGTAGTTAAACATACACACTTTACTTAAGTTGCTAAATTTAGCTACATCACATCAACACAAATATAGTACATTATAAATTAATTCACTATCCATACCTATTAGTGTTCATATATGTATTTCAATGGTTCAGACTAAGTTCTTATACATGTAGATCTTAGATAAATAGTCTGTAATCTCTTCGCTGTAAGTAGAGAAAAGATAAAAAACGAACACGGGCTTCAGCTCTAAAACTTGATCCCGAAAGAAATCGTAAAAGTCGGTAACAAAGAGATTAGAGTCAGAGTTGCTTGAGCGTTGAGCTCGACCGACTCCGTGAGTTACGTAATGAAAGAAAGCATCGAACCGAACAAAGCTGCCTCTTCAACACTGACGTATGAAAAGAATGACGACGTGACATTTGAATTTGTGTTTACTTATAATGTTGTTGACCAATTATGCCTTATATTGTACACGGTTTAATGTTTAAGTGCGTTTTCACACTAGGCATATTTTTGGGGCGTTCAACACAAGTAAGTACATGCGTTTCGTAGCTACGCCCCGCTACGCGTACAAGACATACGACGTACTCGTACTTAAATTAAATAAAGGACGCACGTTTTTGCCTCTGCTACCCTTTTGCTTCACTTCTCCAGTTCGCGATCATAGTAGCAAGTGAGCGATATTTTCTTCTTATTAATAACACAGAAAGCCGCAAGTTCCTAGTCGGAATGTAGCTACAAATCAAGCACGCGAAGGAAGGATTTTAAAACGCGTGTACCAACCCCATGCTACGTGCGCATAATTAACGCACCGAATTTACGTCTAGTATGAAAACGCTCTTATTCAGACGGATTGGAACTAAACTATAAATAGTGGGCCTAAATTAGTATGAAAACGTTTTAATTAGTACTGAAACGAGACTCTACTTGTAGTACGTAATTAGGGACAGCAGTCGCAGTAATATTGACACGAAGGCGGTTAAGACGGTTTAAGTTGTTCACGTTCTATGTTGTAACCTGGACATTGAACATGTTTGATGTTGTCAGTACAACAATATTGTTCTAGAATGGTCGACGACCTTGCAACCAGTCTTAGATAAATAGAATACTTTTTATACTTAAAATTAGTATAAGATTACAGAAAAAAATTAAACTAATGTTTACAGGAGGGGATATAACTAGGTCTTATCGCTTTATAGCAATCTCTTCTAGACTTTATTCCTTGAGAAATGGATTTGCTATAACATAGGTAGTGCAAATATTTACCATAAAAATTATAAGTTTAATATTATTCTTAATTAGCATCTGCCTGCGGCTTCGCTCGACTGGACTAAGCAGCTGTAAAAGATTTTTAACAACTGTAAAAGCACCGACATGATAGATTTCACGTATGAAAATCTATACAATAGTTTTGGAGTAATTAAAGGTCATTTTTTATTTTCTTTTTCAACTCGACTTCCTTGTGTTAAATTAAGATGACACATATACCAGTTTTCTTTCTGGGTACGTTGGTGAAAACCCGATGAAAATCCATTGAGTAGTTTCTAAATTATGCTCAAACACATAGACATATAGACATACAGACAAATATATCGCCAGAATTTTTAAAAACTGCTGTTTTGGGTTCTGTAGCTTCTGAGGAGATCCCATTTAAAAAAAAGTTAAGTCAATGTACAGTCTTAACCCTTTTACTGTTTTATTATATGTATTTTGTAATACAGGCAGTATCTACTACTAAATAAACACATACATAACATACCTGGGCCTTTCCACCGCTGAATATAAGCCTCTCTCAACGACTGTCAGAACAACACACGCACTTCCACTCTTCTCATCAGCGACTTGCTTTAAGTTGAGGTCAACATCATGTATGTATGTCATCGTCACGAAAATGCGATAATATTAGGTCCTTACCTATGAAATTATCGTTTTATATGGAAAAATTCAAATTTTTTTTATTGCATGAAAATTATATTTTGAATTAAACGAAGTATTGTCCATTATTATCAATACACTTTTGCCATGTTTATGGAAGTTAATGCCTTCGCTATAGAACTCACGGGGACGGGAAGCGAAGAATTTTCTGAAGGCGTTTCTCACTGCCTCAGAGTTGAATTTTTTCATCTGTAAAAAGTTATTCAAATTCCGAAAAAATGGAAATCAGTAGGGGCAAGGTCTCGCGAGTATGGTGGATGACGGAGAGTTTTTAGTCGAAGATCCTGTAACTTGAAACTGTCTGTCGTACAGTGTGTATGCGAGCGTTATCATAGAGAAACAGTGGACTAGAACGATTGACCAGTCTCTATTGTTTGGATAGCGAGCTTGTCCATCATCGCTTGCAATTAATTCTTCACAGTACAAATCTGCATTATTTGTTGTATCAGATCTCAAAAAGCTGTAGTGGATAATACCGGTACAGGACCACCATATAATCACCATGAGCTTCTTTTGAATCAGTTTATATTTGGGACATTGTTTGGCTGTGTATCCTGAGTTTAACTATTATAACGAACGTTTACGATTATCATACAGGATCACAAGACAAGTGACAATATGATTATGAATCCCTTCATTTTTGTGCCGGTTCTGCTAAGTAAGGCAAGCTTCGATGCGTGTTTGCAGCTGACATTCATTAAGCTCTACCCACCACCCGAGCTTCTTCACTTTCTCGATTTGATGCAAATGAATCAATATCGATTTGTCACTTACGCTGAAGGCTGCTCCTAACTCAGACGTGGTTTGAGATGAATCCGCTTCCATTATTACTTTCAATTTGTCATTATCGACTTTAGTCTCCAGTCGTCTACGTGGCTTGTTAGTGAGCTCGAAATTTCCAAAACGGAAACGGTCATACCAAAAACACACCGTGCGTTTGTTTGCGGTGTTTGGTCCGTACACATCGGACGACGAAACTCACATTCCAAAATAACGAGAAGTTTAACTTTTCCATGGTCGCAAACACAACGACATCTAAGCAAAAAGTAGTTTGACGGAAAACAATGACTGATTTTGAAAAATAATGCATCAATTGAAATTAATTTGAATTTGGAATTGCAAGCCAAACGCAAGATAACCAATTTCAAAGTGGCCACTATGAACAAGCGGCAATTTCATAGATCCTAATAATATAATAATTGTATGTAATATGGTTTTAATACGCCGTGAGTGAAGCCTTATGCCACTTAATATTGTAATTATATAGAATGTTACCGAAACTGTTCCGTACCCTGAAACCATGGATTCTGCTCTTGGATCTGAATATATTGATATTTTCTTAATAGAAAAGCCATGTCCACCTACAGGTGGTAGTAAGTGGTCACTGCCGCCCATGGACAGCTGCGAGTATGTCGTGGACTTTGTAGGACCCTGTTGTTACATTATATACAGATTTATATTGTTCCATTATTTTGCAATTATATGTAGAAATTGGGCTTTGTATTTGACAAACTTATATGAAAATGTGGGGAAAATATTAAAATAAATAGATTTGTTGGCAAACAATTGTTTGTCAAATTTTCAAGTGAATGAACTCAGAATCATGAACGGTATCCATGTTTTTGACATTAAGGAAGTCTGAGTTTCGGGAAAAGTTCGAAAGCAACCTGTATATTAAAATAATTATTATAGCTACGGCATCGAGGGACTCAGTTTGTTGCCTTGCAACAAAAATGTCATTGCCATTCAGTTTTATGTACGAGTAAGCGACTGAATGTTTAGATATGACGCATACGTATGCGTACGAGTATGACATATAAAAAATATTTAACACTTAAATGTCTTTACCAAATGTATCTTCTTGTGTTCTTAATTTCCAGTTGCAAAAGTCTTCTGAGTCTTACCTTTTCTCTGGTAATATTGCTTTTGACAAGCCACTTTCATATGAGAATTTTGTTATAAACTGTTTTCAAGGAGCTAGGAGGGTATTTGATATGATTTAATATTTTCTATGATACCATTCGAACTACTTTTATAACCTAAATAAACTTGCGAAGAATTAATTGTAATGTGTATATTCGGTCAGTTTTTGGCCGCATACCGAATAGTAAGATATTAAAGAAACGATTACTTGAAAACTATTTAATCGATGTCAATGCGTTTTTAATATACCATATAATGTTCTTAATATACCATATAATAGGCGAAACCCTCTTACTTATCAAGAATCTGGTTTAAGTGGGAAAGATATTTTCCAGAATTCTTTGGATACGTAAATAAAAACGAACATAAAAGAAAAATATTTTTTTGAGAGAAATATTTTCATTTGGGGTATTTTTACAGACATGGTTTTCCGTCAAAAACCGTATACCTAAATTTTTATTAGAAAAAAAAAAACAGCAAAGTAAATGCAAGTCTTATTGACAACTGAGTGTATTAGTCAAAATCCAGATAAAACGAAACAAAATAGGCGGAGAATTTTGATTTGTTTGATTTGTTTGATTTGTTTTGATTTCATTTTGATTTGTGTATTTGGCGATCGACTAGCAAGTTATCCTTCTGGAAGTCGGGCTTACTGGTCGCTCGTTAAGGCTGCCGAGGGTAACTTTTGTCAGTCGTCACTACCACCACTGCGGAAACTCGATGGCTCGCTGGCCCTTGAGGCGAAGGAGAAAGCCGATCTGATGGGCAGTCTCTTCGCCTCAAACTCGACTCTGGACGATAGAGGTGCCTCACCACCGTCTACCTCGAGGTGCACAAGCTCCATGCCAGAAATCTACTTCACCCAGCGTGAAGTCCGGCGAGCTCTAGCATCTCTTGATATCCGAAAGTCGAGTGGGCCAGATGGTATTCCTGCAGTGGTGCTCAAATTTTGCGCTTCCGAGTTGTCTCCGGTGCTTACGCGACTCTTTAGGCTCTCATATTCCACAAAAAGATTCCCGTCAGCATGGAAGGTAGCTCCTGTTCACCCTTTGCTTAAAAAAGGTGACCGCACCGACCCGGCCACTACAAGCGATTACCTCTCCAAAGTGATGGAGCGTGTTATAAACACATAGCTCTTTGGGTACCTAGAGGATCACCAGCTGATTAGCGACCGTCAATATGGATTTCTCCATAATCGCTCGGCTGGTAATCTTTTAGCGTATTTAACACATCGCTGAGCTGACGCCATTGAGAGTAGAGGCGTGGCTCTGGCTGTAAGCCTAGACATTGCGAAAGCTTTTGACCGGGTATGGCACAAATTGCTGCTTTCCAAGTTACCATCTTTCGGGATACCCGAGGGACTATGCGAATGGGTTGCCAGTTTCCTCACTGGACGGAGCATTAGAGTCGTTATCGATGGTAGCTGCTCCGACACCATTTCTATTAATGCTGGCGTCCCGCAAGGCTCCGTGCTGTCTCCAACTCTGTTCCTTCTGCATATCAACGACCTGTTGCAAATTGGTGACATACGTTGCTATGCGGATGACAGCACTGGAGACGCCTTGTACAGGGGCCGCGCCAACATCCCTCGAGTAGGAGTGGAAGTGAGTCGCGCCAGGCTTGTATGTGAAATCGAAGACTCAATAAATCTAGTCTCGATTTGGGGTTCCCTGAACCTAGTGGATTTCAACCCCAGTAAGACGCAAGTCTGTGCATTCACCGCTAAAAAAACCCTTTTGTCGTAGCACCTCGCTTTCAGAGCATACCTCTTAAGATCTCGGAGAGTATTAGGATCCTTGGTGTCGACATTTCCAGCAAAATCTAATTTAGGGGTCATCTGGAAAGTAAGGCCAAAATGGCCTCCAAAAAGCTCGGTGTGCTGAACAGAGCGAAGCGGTACTTCACCCCTGGGCAACTCCTAATGCTTTATAAAGCTCAGGTGAGGCCCCATATGGAGTATTGCTCACATCTCTGGGCCGGTGCACCAAAATACCAATTAGACCCATTTGACTCCATCCAACGACGTGCTGTTCGTATTGTCAACGATCCCACTCTCACGGGCAGTTTAGAACCCCTCAGTGTTCGGAGAGACGTTGCATCTCTCTGTGTGTTCTACTGCCTGTACAATGGGGAATTCTCTGAAGAATTGTTCAATATAATTCCCACCTCGGGTTTCTACAACCGCACCTCCCGTCACAGAAGTGCGGTACATCCTCATTTCCTAGATGGAGGTGTCGCGTACTGTTCAGTCCAAAAATTATAATTTTATAATAAAAATTATAATAAAAATTATATTAAATAATTTTTGGACCGAACTGCCTCAAGAGGTCTTCCCATTAAACTACGACATGGGGTTCTTCAAGAAAGCTGTGAATAGGATTTTGCAAGGTCGGCGGCGCGCCCGCAAACCCCCTGGTGTTGCAGGTGTCCATGGGCGGCGGTAACACTTACCATCACGTGAGACCGCTTGCTCGTCCGCCCTCTTCTGTATTAAAAAAAAAACAAAAAAATCGTCAAGTGTCCAACATACATTTACCCTGTACCACGTAATTAATGATCTGCATGGTGGCATTACTAAAAGCATTATACATTACGTATTTGTACCGCATTATTGTATAGAGTGCTAGTTTTCGACAAATAATGGTATATTTTTAATATTATATTGATTTATAAGACTCGTTGGAATTTTTCATAATAAATTCAAAATGTTTTTTGATTTTTAGATAATTTTGTAATTACCGATGAAAGAAATCTCAATCATGACCCACATTTGATTACTCGCTTTCTATTCTACATGCTATAATAGTACAATAAGACCTTTTTATGCGGATTTTATAGCTTTTTATAGTAATACCTTTCATCAATGACTGATATGACATTACTTGTTTCCCTTGTAAGATATGATTATACGAGGGCGGGATGATAAGTACCTGGCCTAGGAAAGAAATACTCAGTTTAACGTAACGAAGTGGTTTTTATTTTTCGACATAGTCTCCTGTAAGCTCTACGCACTTAGTCCATCTTCGCTCCAAAGCAGTTATGCCCTCCATAAAATGCGTTTCTTCAAGGCCGGCAAAATACTCCTCTACAGCAGTTATAACGGCATCATTCGTCTCAAATTTCTGTCAGCCTAAAAAAGTATTGAGTTTAGGGAACAGGTGGAAGTCCGACGGTGCTAGGTCACGCGAATAAGGTGGATGGGGCAACAATTCGTAGTGTAATTCGTTGATTTTTGCCATTGCCTTACTTAAGGCATGTGTGAACCCTTGCGTTGTTTTGGTGAAAGATTTTTTTTTTTCGAGTCAAACCTGGTCTTTTTCGCTGAATACATTCCTGTTACTTGTGTGGCAGATCAACGTAGTAGTCGCCGGTAATAGTTTGACCCTTCGCAGGGTAATCTGTCATCAAAATTCCCTTCGCATCTCAAAATATAGATGCCATCACTTTCCCTGCCGATTTCACAGCTTTGGCTTTCTTTGGAGCCGAACACCCAGCTTCTGTCCACTGCTTTGATTGAATTTTGGATTCAGGTGTATAGTGGTGGACCCACGTTTCTTCTGTTGTTACAAATCTTCGCAAAAAATCCACTTTATTACTCTTAAAACGATTCAAACAGTGTTGGGAGTCTTGCATACGAATTCGTTTTTGATCGAGAGTAAGCAAGCGCGGCACCCAACGGGCGGATAGCTTTTTCATATGCAATTCTTCACTCAGGATGTGATGTACCCGTTCTTTCGAGATGCTTACACTTTCAACTATTTCGGATAATTTCAATCTTCGATCGTCCAAGACCATCTCATGGACTTTGGAGATAATTTCTGGGGTGGTGACGCTTTTTGGACGTCCGGATCGGGGTTCATCTTGGACGCTTGTACGGCCGCGCTTAAATTCGGCAACCCAGTTCTTGACTGTGGCATATGAAAGAGTACTTTCACCTAAAACATTTTTTAACTCGTCAAAAATTGTTGATCCCTTTAAACCCTTCATATGAAGAAACTTTATCACTGCTCTTTGTTCAATTTTATTCATTTTGTGAAAAATTCAACACAAGATTTTCTAAAATGTCAGATTATTAAAAAGTATTGGAGCCGTCGATTTCAAATTTAGAATATGGATAGCTAGAAATCTCTTTTGTAAAATGAGATTTTTTTTTTAAATATATGTTCTTTTTAAATAGTTTAGGCCAGATACTTATCATCCCGCCAACGTATGATCATAATTGAGGTGTCAGGCCCACATGAGCCTTCTTTTAACCAGAAAATCCCAGTTATGTGACTATAGCAATACTCTATGTGTAGATATATTGTATATATATCTATACATATAATATAAATGTAGAACCAGCGTGTCTGTACATTGAATACATTTACCAAAAACTGATTGGGGGCGATGAAGGAAGAGTATCAGAATACAAAAAGACGATTTTGAAAATTTTTGTCTGTCTGTTTGTCTGTTCGAACACGCTAATCTCCAAAACCACGGAACAGATTTTTATGGGGTTTCTACGGGTTAATTAAGCTTAGCTTGGCACTTCGAATAGGCTTTGTTTCATCTAAATCGACTGACGGGAATAAAAGATGCTGTATACAATTCCACGCGCACGAAGCCGCAGGCACAGCTAGTATTGTATACTCGTATTTTAAGACTTCGCGAAGTCGATTTCAAAATGAGAGAATCACAGATATTAAAAGTTCGCAATGGCTTTAAGAAGTAGACAAAGTATTAAAAGAACATGGTGGAATTACTGCCGTCGGGGAAACTACCAGTGTCTTCAATGTTTTGAAGAGTAAATTTATGTTTGGCTGTTGTTACTTACTTACTTTTTTCTTATTAACAATATCCAGTTTACTCTATTGTTATAACTCCATACCTATGTTATTATTAGTACCAATCGATATTTGATCGTAAAACTTTAGTTTTACGAACAATCCCAACTAAAGTTTTACGAACAAATATCGATGTCCCGTGTCTTCCATAAGATGCCAATACAATTCTTTCAAGAATCCTGACTACTACTATAACTGCTGCTCTAACTACTATAGTAGTATATGAACTGCTTTGCAATTTTTGCGCTTTCATATTAGCAATTGTCATTGTTATTACAATATTTTTATATTCTAGTTCGCTCCAATTGCACGTTATCTTCTTTCGTAATTTCATTCAGTAGTCTATTTAAACGACGAAACAAAACAAAAGTCGTTGTGTTTATACTTTTTCATTCTCCTTGTTCATGTCAACGTTTGTCACTGGAACAAAGCGGCAGGCACGCTAAATGTCCGCCGCTTTGGAGAACTATGTCACACGCAATGCACGACCACGAACGCCCGCACCGGCTATCGTTCCGTTGTTCATTTTTCATATATACCCAAAGTTTACATTTCTTAGAACATATTTTGTGATAACAGTCGTCGTTTTAAGTTCCTTTGTCAGCTGTACCTCGTACTTTATTCACATTACTGGTCCACGCGGTGGTAAGCACATACCGCCACCCGTGGACATCCGTGATACATGTCACCATCAGTCCAGAATGACAAACGTTGGCATGCCCCTCATGCGCTGCCTACCTTTCGAAATTTGGAGGAAGGGTTGGGAAAGTACTGAAGGATATAATAGGATGGGATGGGAATCGGCTCTGGCGTATCTCACTCACTACAACACGTAGGACATTGGGGAAGTAGGATAAATTGGGAAATGCAGAACCTTTTACGGTAGTCTTCTGTTGTATAGCACGAATGGATCAAACAATAAATAATTAGGCGAAAACAATAATTAACAATATCATTACCAATCCGATGGGTGATGACAGCTTCCTAAGACTTTGGCCATAATATTTATTTATTAAGCTATTTAAAAAAAATGCAGTTGTTTCTAGTCGCGTGACTGCGCGACTCCGTGTGAACACTTTCAAACGACCCCATACATCATTTCAAGCTATTAATCGTAATCGCAGGTCACCGCGACTACGTAACATCGTATGCCCAACGTATAATACCTGCCTATTAAACTGAGATCTCTAAACTTTTAGAGAAGGAATTGCTGTTGTCATGTATATTATTATCCTCATTTGGCACATTGCCATTGGAAGCTAGGTAAGACACTCAAGGCTTACACAAATCTATTGTAAAAGCTAATGGCCCTTCCGACTTTTGCATTACGATCTGTTTTTCTTTTCACTCGCCTGATGAGCATTGATTGATTTTGTTCTGTGGTGCAGGCGCAAGCGGTGGCGGATGGCGGGTGACAGCGCTGCCGCGACAGCGTAGCGCGGTCGCGAGATGAGCGGCTTGTTGAATGTTCCACCATTGTCCGCCGCTGAGGCGCTCTCCTCGCTGCTGTGGCAGCCGTACGAGTGCCGCTCGCCGCCCCTCGCTCGTTCCTGTACTGATGGCGCCCTGGCGAGCGCCCGCGGTTCCGGCGGGGGGGACGTGGCCGCGTGCGCGCTCCAGTCGCCAAGCGGCGGTCGTCATGCGCGCGCGTCGTACTGCGCGATCACTCTTCGCCACGAGATGCGGCTGCCTGTGCCGGCACCCGCCCCGCTACGTAAGTCGGACTCGGTCTCGGTGCGCGTTCCGGGCGAGCCGAGCCGACAAAATGTGTCTAATGTGAACATAGTGCAGGTGCAAGATGCGCCTCCCAGTTGTAACGTGAACAGTGCCGTGCAGACGGAGCGTGAAAGAAGTGTTGCAAGCGCAGAGTGTCAGACGGAGGAGCCAACGCGGCGGCGGCGTACTCGCCGTGCGCGGGCGCCGCGAGTGCCCGACGTGTTGGAGAGTGTTCCACCTCCTCCCTACAGTACGCTGCCTCCGCCGGTGCACCCGGTGGCTGTGCATCCGCCGCCTGCACCCATCATCGCGCCACATCCGCCTGCACATCGGTTTCCCTTCCAACCGATTCCACTCAGGTACCAACCGAATACTCCTTTGTTCAATTGCTACTCAGCGCAAACAATGGATCATAAACGACTTACCTTTGATTGACGCTAAATTGAAGAACATGGACAGTTCATTAGTCGGTCATGTTAACACTGTTGCGGATTCAGAGAAAGACGTCTTGTACGATGTTCGCTTGAGTCCTAAGCAAACTGCACAAACCAAAGAACGCACTCCGATTACGGTTTAATACATTTATAAAAATCCACGTTGAATAATGTTGCATCTGTAGCACGGACCGTAGCGGAATATTCATTACGCGCACTCCTGGGGCGCTCTGATTCGTTGATATCTTTTGTTCACAAATTCCGGGAAGCGACCTAAAATTTTAAAAAAGAAACACTAACTTTGATCAAATTTTTTTGTATAACAACTGTTTACAAGGACTGTAATTATTTAGTAAATGAGTATATAATTATAACAAATCAGAATTAATTAAATAATAACAAAATAATAAAAATAAATATGTAGTACTACAGTACATTACTGGTATACCAGTAAATAATTTTGTTTGTTGGTATTAAGACAATTTAAGTTTAACAAAGTACGCTTTGTTTGAACATTGAGATAATGCGAACATTAGATTTGGTTACGGACAGAAAGTTACACGGTGAAAAGTGGAGCGAATCCACAGCGGCCTTGCGAAAGCTGCCGAATATTTTGTGTTGGGTCGACCGGTATATACAACCTCCAACTGCTTAAATATTCATTTTAGGTACATATTGGTTATTATTACGTGAATCAAATTGTTACCCAATCTGTGGCAGCGTCAGGAACGGTTGTTTTTCGGTTTGCAGGTTATTACACTCCTTCCACTATGTTATTTTTATTTGACGTTTGCACGTCTAGCAAGTTCCGTATTTCTTTATAGTCAAATGTACTTGATTCAATGTTATACTTAATTGTTGATGGCGAAGAAATAGTGACGTTCTCTGAGACATATCACAGACTATAAGCTATCACACATAAAATAAATCAAAAATAATAATTTTGAAATAAAAGTAAGTTTATTTAGAAGAAAAAATATTAGGTAGTACCTACCTATTCGCAAAAAAACAACTAAAGTAATGTGTTATAGTTATTTATTATTCGCCATAACCAGAGTTGCTATAATAAAAAAAACTTCTGCGTTTTAATACGATTTTATTACAGATTTTATTGTTTGCCTAACACAATCGCTTTATTAAATTGATTTCGTTTTCAATACATTTTTGTGATTGATAAATTAATTATTTATATTAAATATTTTTAATAAATCGAATCGAAAAAAGCGAATGCCAATTGTACTAGAATTCTATTGGTAATCACTATCAAGCAATTTGGACATCAGTAAACCGATTTGTCATCGAGAAAATAACATAGTGGACGGAGAATAGATAAAATTCGGTAAATTTACATAACTTTATATTTGTATCATAATATATATATACTAGAAATGATTGACGTAGATGTATATGAATGGAGTAGAAGTCGTATGGGGTAATTAAATTCCAGTACCGGCAAGTTCAGTAGTTCAAATTGGTAAAATTAATAGAAACAATTACTACTTCTTTCGTTGAATGTTTTGTTAATTTTATTATTTATTAATTTGTGGAAGCGGACTTTATGTATTAAAGTCCGCCTCATAAAACATGTATGCTATGAACGTTAGTGGACAGACGCAGCTTGTTTTGGGAACGTATTACATGATCCTTTTTGCTGAGACATTGTATAGGTCACTGGTATTTTATAACAAGACTATGGTCACTGTCAGTCCGTTGGTTGTATGAAATATAAAAATATGTATCATAAAAAAATATTGTTGAGAAGAATAAACTAGTCATTCAATTATTATTAAACGAAATATCATTTATTTGGCTTGTGTCTAAGACAGATTGATGGTATGGTATGATTTTATTGTTATATTATGTTTATATGTATGCAGTTATACTTGTTTAACGTATTTTAGTCACGCTCGCTACAGCTAGCAATTGAAGGCAGCGTACGTAAGGATGACCTCGTTATGTAAGCCGATTGTCTTACATATATATTTACTAGGCAAGGTCATTCAGAGAACGTATGTACCTTGTTTGGTATATAATATTAAACAAACGTGCTGTTTAAAATGTCATTCTATCTTCATAATACAAGAAAGAAACAAAGCATGAATTAGTCTAAATATTTCTAATTTATATATCTAAATATATATTATTATTGCTATGAATAAATGTTACATAATGAACATGATGCCTTCAATCATCTTATTTGGATTTACATTTTGATCACCATAAACAGGTGGTAATTAATTACGGTTAATTAAGCTTTTGTTACGAAACACCACGTCGCTTAAAATAATAATCATAAATATATTTTAATGGAGACGTCGTCAATTGACAGTTTCTTCGATTTTAATGTAAATTGTGATTATTTATATTATTTTTACGAATGCTATACCTACTCAAATTAACAATACGACAATAATTATCAATTAATTTTCAAATAACAGACACAATAAAAAATATTGGTAATAAATGTAAATTATATCCAAAATTTTGGTTTACAAAACGGCAAACAAGTACAAAAAATTTAAAAGATTTTAATGTTCAGGGATATAATTGTTTATCTAATGTGAAACTAATGTTTTGAAAGCTAAGTATTGAGCGAAATAGTAGTTCCTACCTAACCAAGTATGTGTTGTAAGTAGTACGTAACATACAGGAGGCTAGGGATGCACGATCCACATACTATACTTTCCAGTGTCGATACAATATCATACGGTATTTCAATATTTTGGATCGATACAGACAAATACGACACCAGGCTTGGGTCGAATGGAACCTTTCATTATTTATCAGTGGTAACAACCTAAGCAGTTCCATCAGAACTTCTCTTTCCTTGGGCGGGACATTCTTTAACTGAGACTAGAAATAGATTAGCTCCGGACCTTTTGTCAAGAATATTATTATTAAAATGTCTAAAATTAAAAAAATTGTATTATTCTGTAACTGACCACAAAAAGTCTAAATATTGTTACATTTTTCTTCATTTTGTATTTTTAATTTTACTGAATAATAAAAAAAAACTGTTGCATAAATTTAGAAGTCTTATTCGATACGATACGATTCGATACGTATCACATAGTTATGATCCGGATCAATCTAAGATATCGACATAAATTAAAATATTGTGCATCCCTAGGAGGCATACAAGCAAGTACGAATACCAGTTGCGGCTCAAACTGGTTTGTCCGTCGACCACATGGTGGAAAGTGGCGGCGGGAAGGCTCTGCGGGTCGGTTTACATATAACACTTACTATAAAACTTCACTTGCGTGTTTATATGCGGCAGGGGACCTCCCGCAACTTCATTCGGATAGAGTTGAGACGCTATCCGAGCAAAAAGACCTTATTGTCGGTAACGACTTTTTTTTTAATGAATTGATTGAATTAAAAAATATTTATTTCTTACAGTTTACAAGATTCAGTACACAGGGAATACTGGTGTAGGACCTTGGGTATTGCAGTGTTATTTAATAAATAACACCACGTTATTTATTAAATAACTCTGCAATACCCTTTAAATATATTTTGTCAAGTTTTGGAGAAAATATACTTAGTTGCTACATCAAAAAGTCTGTAATATACACCGCTGTAGAATTGAAGTCACGGTGTGTGAATAATACAATATTGTGTAATGAAACATGAAAAATCAAAAACGTGCCTAGTTAAATATTAGTTACATTAATTTACTGCCCTATCATTTCATGTCCTGCATAGCCAAAAGGTTGACTGAGAGATAATGATGTAAGGCATTGAGTCCGCCTTTTGTAATCATTTACAATACAATACAATCATTTACAATTTACCTTTTTGAATGGTGACTACAGAAGGACGAACATACGCTTGCTACAATTTTGTTCGAATGTCCGGTAGTCTCTCTCGCCTTTCGTAGACCTTACGTAGAATCTCGTAGACCTGGCGTAGACTTGATATCTCATTTTCTGTCGATTTTCCCGCAACTACTCATTGACATTAATTTATATTGCAATGGGCTTTTGCGTTTTAGTCGATAAAGTTGTCCGTGTTCTAAAGTTCAGATAAATATAACTTTTCAGATAAAGAGCCCGTCCTCAGCCTTTCAATAGGGTATATATTCTAAGACGACTCTCGGTCTTAGAAAAAATTCCAATCGTGTTTATAGGAAACTTATGCCGTCTGCATAGAAGAACTTAGAACCTTAGTGTCTTACCAAAGGATGTTCAAAATAGTACCTTCTGGCAGATTATGTAATAAGTTCTAATAGAATATAGTATTACTTTTGTTTGCTCGGCACTTTCAGTTTTTGGTCCAACGACGTATGAAAACATCGATGATGTCCTTTCAAAGTAATTTACATACATATGTCTCGTCTGTATATCCCTTGTATAAGTTCAGAGTATGTAATACATTAAGTTTATACAAGGATTTTTTACAAATTAGGGTTTTTGTTCAGCTGTCCCTAAAACTTGAACTATAGTAGGTTAATTACGAATAGTTAAATGCGTAAACAAAGGGTAATAAAAGTTGTTTCGAAGAAGTATTGCTGCAATTCAATAGCGATAAACGTACGGTAAACGTGCGTTTAGTTTCACTTTTGTATTAGGAAGGACAAATTATTCTTTAAAATGCACGATAGATATCATCATTACAATGCCATTAGTCAACAATTGTTAGCGTACTTAGAGTATGTATTTTCGACTCTCATTCGTGTCGTCACTCCTCGGCTCGACTCCGACCACTGAGTTGTAATTTAAGTACACATTTAAAAATCTAGCTCGGCGGTGAAGGAGAACATCGTGAGGAAACTTGCATAATCCAGTATTTAAAAAAAAAAATAAGCATACGTATTTACAAATCAGTATGGTCGTCTACGGACTATTCTGATTTGTGGACTATTTGATTTGTGATTTCTAGGCCCGTATGGTGGCTTATGGCTTGAAACCAACTATTAAGGGGTCCTGCAGTGGGATGTCAAAGTTTGACATTCTAAAGTCTCATAAAGAATGCACTTCTTAAAACGGGACTTATCAAGAATATTCGTAAAATTGTCTCCACCAAATTGACGCTTTATATGTAGAGATAGTTATGCGTGCTTATAGAAATGCTAGCGTACCTATATGTTGTTTAGAAATGTATTGTACATACCAGAGAGCACGTCGCGGTGTTCCACATACGAGGTCCGTGTAGGTCGGCCGTTCGCTTTGAAGCGAATGTGGGCTGCCAAAGAACATCTCGCTCGATTTCGTTTTTAATTTATGTATCTCTAGCAATAGCTGTTTGTATAATTTAAGGATTTCTACTTTCTATCTCAAAACGGTAATGTTTAATTGAAAATTAATCATGTTTATTGTTTCTTTACTTATTAATTGTAAAATGATCGTTATTCATTATTCTAATTAGTTTTGTCATAATATTAGTTTGTATAATATTTTCTTCGGTTCTACGCCTTTAATGACCACAATTTTTTTATTGAGGTTTTTGGTGGTGGGCATTTCATTTAGGACGGGTCCTACCTAAATGTGCCACTTCGAAGTAATTAATTTTAAGGGAATCTTTGTAATTAATTATTTATGATCAGAGGTTAGGAAAACAGTCTCGGAAAGGGAGAAACCACCTGTATCTTATTATATTATACTAGCGGTGCCAGCGACTTCTTCGCGTGAACTTCTGATTCCCGTAGGAACCTCATAGATACCATAAATAGAATAAAGAGTACCACAAATGTTAACCCAGCATATAAGTTATCACTGTGCCAAGTTTCATTAAAATCTGTCCAGCGGTTTTTGCGTGACGCACGTTCAGACAGACAGACAAAATCACATGTACTTTATTACTTTTTTGAAAACACGATTACGATTTCTGTTACGATTTTATTATATGCATTGACTTCATTTTTTTAAATTTGAAATACGAATAAAGTTAACATTTTGTGATCTATTGAATCTCAATTAAATCTATTCAAATAAAATTTACATAGGAGCTTAGAGACAGGCAGTTTTTAATTAAAAGACACTCTTGTCTTTACACTTTATATCTCTCTATATTTTTCTCCCATTTTGTGAAATAATTTCAGCGCAGCCTTCGCTATGGACTGTAATGCGTTAATGAGATCAAACATGGGCTCGTATTTTCCTGAAAATGTAATTAACACTAAATTTAATTCTTGGAAACATCATAATAAGCCTATACACACTATATTCGTGGCGCTCAGTTTTGGAACATTTATTTTAGTTAACATTTAACGCTACGTACCGTGGAGGACACGTGCCGGGAAGTACAGTGTGGGACGCCCTTCGTCCAGGTGGATCGACGACGACTTGAAGAATTGCGCCGGTGGTGGTTGTACCTACGAGAAGAGCCGAAGATCCTGTATGGTGGCGAGCGGTGGGAGAGGCCTATATCCAGCAGTGGAGAGACAGGCTGATGATACGGTATGGTATGGTAATATTTAATACAATATTTCAGTGTATTTATAAATACACGAACATTATGAACGTTTTGAAGCAACTTGATTAATTGTACCTGCATATACTATAATTAATTAAGAATAACAGACTTGTCTCGTATTGCGTTGTAATTTCAAGTTTACATGAAATATTCGTAATTTTAGCAAGTTTTCACATTTAGCGTTCGAATACTGCCTGGATTGGGTGTAAACAGCGTTGTCCTCCAAACGTGAGTTTGTCGGTCAATATCACGCATTTGCGAAACCGCGCCGCGTACGCACGCACACTGCGCTGAGAATTGTGCCTCCGCTCGCGCATCCGTTTACATGAGATAGTTTTGTACAACTCTATGTTCTTATTTAACATCACGTCGATGGAAGACCTCTGCTTTCCAATCATGGAAGGGTTACTCATTGTTATTCGGCGAAAATATTTAATTATCTTTTATGTATTTCCTTACATAAAATTTCGTGTTTAGCTAGCTAGCGTTCTAAAAGTAATCCAACTCAAATTAAATTTATTTGTTTATAGCAGGTAATTACAGATGACATTTAAATTATTGCACAACGGTTCTCACCTCGCGGGTGTACAAATTTTAATTGAAAAGAAAAAGAAGGAAACTTAAAGCATGCATCACTTATCAAGTTATCACTAACTTATTATCTCCGCTACCTTAACCTATAAAAGCACTCGAAAATTTTCTAAGAAAATCCGCCATTAATTAAATGCGCTCACGGATTAGCCATTTACGAAGAGCACAATATACTACTAAGTTAATATACGGAAGATCTGTTAAACTTTTTGGAATACGATTATATATTAATGACGCCATATAAACGCAATTTGTTCCATATAATTCTAGCTGGCATTTTTAATGGTGCGTAAAAATGCGTAGATGCGTTACTAGATGCTTGCTTCAGTTGTCATTTTTGTGAAATAGATTCATATCTTATTTAACAAACTTGGCCGTTTCAAAAATATAGTATACTGGATACGGGTAATATGACGAAGTTACTTGTGTTATGTCTATTTTATTTTCGAAAACATACAATTTACATGTCATCTAGTATTTTATCTTTTATGCGATATTAACCTCTTCTTTCTCGTTTCTTCATTCTTCTTTTCCAGATCTTTTGCTTCCTTTTCTGGGTCCTTTAGATCCCTTTGAATTTGCAGGAAATCTTCGTTATTTCTACTTTATTTCTCTCTACGTATGCTATTCTTTGTCGGGTTCCATTTGTTCCCTGTACTTGTGACCGATTACTGTATCTATGTAACAGTCTACATATAAATAGATTAACGTTAAAAGATTAAGATGGAAAAACTATTCAATTTATTATGAGATTGAATATTTCTTTAATTAATTTGATTTTAGATTAAAGTGCTTTCCAAAAATTTCAAAGTTTCAGTTCGTTTAACTTCTGAACAAAAGCGAAACTACGAGTATTCACCTGCCAGAGTCATTCAATTTAGACGCCTTATTATTGGAAGACATTTGCCAAAATTAATTATAATATGAGTGTATAAATCTTTAAGTTTATTTATTAAGACTGGCTCGTCATGCGGAAGTTCTATTCCAAGATTCCTCACTTCCTTGAATGTTGAACTTACAAATAAACATGCACCTCGACCGTTGCTGGCACAGCTCCAACATCCTAATGGTTCGAGAGTAGCGCCAAAGCCGACAAAAATCTTTAGTATTGGAAACCAAACTTAAAGCTGTAAGTGGATTGACCTAATCTTTAGAATATAAAAACACATAAAAGTTTGCTGCCGTTATAAAAAGACCAACCTCATTCCATGGAAAACTACACAATTTCTTTATTTGAAAACTTTGAAACAGGACTGACTTCTGTGTATTGAATTGCATCTGCTGTCTGCTATTTCTGTAGCTCGAGCTCGAGATTATGGCTCGGCTTGTGATTCGAGCAAGTAGAACAGCCAATTACGAGCCGAGTTCGGCCAGTCCCTCAGGCAACAGCAATCCAATTTGCGAGTGCATTGTCCGACTGTCCGCGTCAGCAACCTAGCCTCCTTTAAACTGTTCTAGTATGATTATTCCAGTTCTTAATTGATTCATAACTATATATTAGGACCTTACCTATGAAATTGCCGTTTTGTACGGAAAAAATCAACTATATTTTTTTTAATGAAAATTATACGAGTATATTAAATTAATCAAAGTATTTATTTCCCATTATAATAAATAATAATTATATATTATAAATAATATAATTATAATAATCATAATAATCTATTCACATTATAATCAGTGCACTTTTGACAATTCAATAGAAGTTGATTGATGCCTCTGCTATAAAACTCTCTGGCATGGTCTGGTGAGTACGGTGGGTGACGGAGAGTTTCCAGTCGAAGGTCCTGTAACTTTGAGACTGTTTGTCCTGCAGTGTGTCGGCGAGCGTTATCATGGAGAAGCAGTGGACTAGAACGATCAGCCAGACTCGTTTGTTTGATAGCGAGCTTGTCTATCATCGTTTGCAGATCTTCACAATACATGTCTGACTTAATTGTTGTGCTAAATCTCAAGAAGCTGTAGTGGATAATATTTGCCTTAGCTGATATTATCCACCTGGTCCTGTGACCACCATACAGTCACCATGAGCTTCTTTTGACTCAGTTTACGTTTGGGACATCGTTTCGCTTTTTCTATTGGGTTACATAATTGTGACGAACGTTTACAATTGTCAGCATATATACTCGTACAGTATCCATTTCTCATCACAAGTGTCATTACGATTCAGAATTCCTTCATTTTTGTGCCGGTTCAGTAAAGTAAGGCAAGCTACGACGCGTGTTTATAGCTCATTTTCATTAAGCTTATACGGTACCAACTCACCAAGCTTCTTTATTTTCCCGATTTGATGCAAATGAATCAACTTACGCCGAAGGCTGCTGTTAACTCAGACGTGGTTTGAGATGAATCTGTTCCGACTATTGCTTTCAATTTGTCATTAGCGACTTTAGTCTCCGGTCGCCAACGGGGCCTTGCTCTTGATGTCGAAATTTCCAGAACGGAAACAATCAAACCAAAAACGCACCGTGCTTTCGTTTGCGACGTTTAGTCCTTACATATCGTTGATATTGTACGGCGTCTGTGCTGCGTTACTGTCACTACGGAACTCATATTCAAAAATAACGCGATTGTTTTACTTTTCCATGGTCGCAAACACAACGATATCTAAGCAAATGTCGTTTTATGGAAAAGCAAATGAATAACTGATATTGAAAAAGAATGTCATAGCTTTAATTAAATTGAAATTAGGATGTACTTAGAATACCAAGCCAAACGCAGGATAACTACGGTAGTAAGGTTCAAAGTTCAAAGCAGGTTTAAAGTGGCTGCTATGAACATACGGCAATTTCATAGGTAAGACCATAATACCAAATAGTTGTGGCTAATTGTGGCATTTAATTAATTCATTAATCTAGTTGCATTTATTCTAATTTGATTTTTAAGATTATCGCGTTTCGCCCGTATTTAACCATAGGTAACGTAACCAACTCTTTTCTCGTCCATTGCTGGATATGAAACTTTCCATGCACATTATCTTGTGCGGGAGGGACATAAGGCTTTAAAACAGCACGCTGACCAAGCGAGTTAGTGAGGCCACTCTTTTAGAGGTGATGGTATTCCTCTGGGCTTGTGGTAGCGGCTTTGTTATTCGTTAGTCGCCTTTTATGACACCCACGGGAAGAGATGGAAAGAGAGATGGACAAGACATGCACGAAGAGGTCCATTTTCAGAAAGGGACGATAAAAAGCTGGTTACGGTATCTTATTCATATGTTTTTCTATATCTAATATACTTTAATCTTCTAATTGTTTTGCAATGCAATCAGTATCCACTGCAGTATTTTGATTAATATCTTCTAAATGCACAATTAAATCAAAATGAGTAAGAGTCAATGAATAACTAATTTAACGGATATTGATTAATATAAATAACTTTTTCTCATTAAACATTATTAGATTTTGTCAACAATATAATTAAGTACAAAAATAAAGTAATGCAAAGGTACCTACACTAGTTTAAAGTACCCAGCCGAAAGTAGTTTAATGTTACTTGACCTCTATCTACGTCGTTCAAACGAGGCTCTTTTCGGCCGCAGAGCGCGTTGGGCTGTAGCTTACGAAATCTTTACATAAACATTGTATTGTTATTAGACAATTCGGATTTTATATTTTATAGTTCAATATCTCTAGCAGCGAAGTTGATGGCCGTGACTGCTATTGTACAATGTAATAAGAAGGATACAAATGTATATGTTTAAATTGTTTTATGCATATTTTGAATGTATGTTAGTGTGTGTAATTGTAATCGGTGAGATATTAATGCTGGAAAAAAAGAGTAAACGAAAATTACTGATAAACCTTTTCTATATTTAACAAAATGACATTAAGTTATGCGGAAGCTGAAGCTAAATATTATGCCGAAAAAATTAGTAACATTATTGAAGTATCGATCGATCGATTATATTTAGATATCGTCCTATTGAACGGTAAAAGCCACTAGGGAATTAAAAGGGGGTTTGGGGCCATAATCCACCACACGGAACCAGTGCGAAAGGATTTACATGATCTAGATTTTTAAAAATTCTCTAGCATTGGTTTCTCCACGCTTTCCTTCACTGGCGAGCTAGTGATCATTTAAAAATCGTTAGACTCATTTATACTAGCCGAGGATTTGAACTCATGATCACACGTGTATAAGTCGGGAATGGATACTCCAAGCTAATGGAAATATACTTTTAATGAAATCCATTCTGTTGAAACTTAATTTTTTTGTATGATTTACCAATAAATAGGTATTTCGCTCATGTCATTCAGCTACTACTGGTGACCTTGTGCCACCTCTTCAGCCCACGCGCCGGTGGGCGTCCCACGTCTATCGGTAGGTAGTCTTTATTCGAAGACTCATTTACCTTCATTGGTAGATGCAATTGGGTTTTTGAAAAAAAAAAATTTTTATTTTTAATGGAAAGATCATATACACATTTTATAACAAAACTATTTTTAGTTTTTTTTTTTCGCTTTAATTAAAAAGTTATATTTAATTACAAATAAATTTTTGAATCCAGTACCGAAAACACGCGGACAGTTCCCGAACAAACCCGAGCGCGTGTGACGTCACAATGTTAATTTCTACTCATTGTAGCACACAGCTGATACACTATTTTGACTATTAATCGATTAAATCTTGTTATTATTTATCGCCAATATATTAATAAATATATCGAAAATGTCTAACCTTAAAAGTTATCGTGCTTGCTACGTACCATTATGTACGAATACTACAAAAACAACTCCTGAAAAAATGTTTTTAAATGTTCCACAAAATGTTAAACGTCGAAATAAATGGTTCCAAGCAGTGCGACGACCTAATTCCAAAACAACATCAAATTTTTTTTGTTGTGAAGATCATTTTGATGTAAGTAGTTTATATTAATATAGTAATTAAAAAATATTTATGTAAACGTATAAATGAAATAAATAGCATTCGATAAATAAAAATTAATTATATTTAATGACGAATAAATCATTTAATATTTTAATTTACAATATTATTTTTTTATAAACTTACCTTGATGCTTTAGCACCTCGAACTTCAGCTGTATTAAACCGAATATCATTTTTAAGAAAATCTGTTATCATAAATATATCCACATCAGGTATATTATCGGAATTAGCCTTTATAAATCCTTTATCACACATAACTAAATAAAAGTAGTTAATATAAATATTTTTTTAAACTAAATGTCGGATATTTGTCGTCAATTCACATGTAGAAGCCTGTGATACTGTACTATCGAGAAATCCTTTTAACATTATGACGTCACAAACATGGCGACCAATCGTAGCGCGTTTGTAGTCACGTGATTCTTTTTAAAATTTTATCAATTTTAAATTGTTTATAATAAATTAAATAAACATTTTTTAAGAGTATTTCGCATCGATTATTAATATAATTTATGATAAAGTTTTAAAATACATAAAAAAAAATGATATTTTTTTTTTCAAAAACCCAATTCATTGGTAGTGGGTAGCTATGCAATTTGAAACTTGCACTATATACACATCCGATTTTGTATTGAGTAAAACTAAATATCTCGGAACAAATACAGGACAAACAGATCGAACAAACTGACGTCGTGTTTTATATAAATCAATAAAAGAATTTGTAGACGAATTTGTATAGTCTACGCAGTGCAGTGAAAGTGTCGCTGTCGAAATATTCTCGTACCGCAACCAAGGTGAGTGAGCCGTTTGTCAGTCAAAATGTTGTTAAATTTAGCTGTAGAAATCATTGTATAGCTTTCTATGCAACGATTTCTTTGGGAATGTTAAGTTATACTGAATATCCGTAGGCTGTGAAATGAACTGCCTCAAGAGGTCTTCCCCTTATGCTAGGACATGGGATTCTTCAAGAAAGCTGTGAATAGGATTCTGCAAGGCGCATCTGCACACTCCCGGATGTTGCAGGTGTCCATGGACTTACCATCATGTGAGCCGCTTGCCCGACTGACTCCATTAATATAATAATAAAAAAAAATTGTCAACGTCACCAGCCCTTTTATCGTCCACTGGTAGGAATAGTTCCTCAGGGTTTGTAATAGCGGTTTCGTAGTCTCTTACCCGCCTTTTACGACGCCCACGTGAAGAGATGGGGTGGTGCTAATTAGGTACATATAGTCCATTAGTAGGTAATTAGTGTAAACGTGTACCATTTGTTAATGAGTTCTGGCTTAGGTGTGGTTAACGTTCTATTGAATTCTCACTCACACGAATTTGTCGCTTTTCTAGTTAGCACAAAATCCTATATCATTGTATTAAGAGGATTTATTTACACAGGTTACAATCCTCGCTTTATTTTTTTTTATTTTTAGATTGTGTGATTTTTCCAACACGTCATTAAGAGGGAGTGTTGGAGGGGACGTTAGATGTGTGGGTCTATGGATAGCTCTCGGATGGCTATTTCACTGTGTAGAATTCGGACTACCTTTCGCCTTATTTACGAATATTGTTTAACACTTTTAAAACACTATTATATTAAAACACTTTAACTATTTCCTCTATAAGTATCATATCGAATAATATACCTGCTTTATACACGTGGGCTAAACAAAGACCGCTTCGTTAATATTGAGAGAGGCTTGTATCGAATTAATTGGATAGGGAATATTATTTCCCAAGCGTACGTAAAATGTATTAGATTTAGTGTAATATCGCTAACATTTCGTCAGTTACAGTAATAGAGTGGAGCACGCACGAGGCATGTTTGTTTCATTGCAAGCTAATTGCGCTTTCCGTGTCGTTGGACAGCACGCGATAATAACATTACATGAACAATATCAATGGCATGCATACATACGTCACCAGTCCATTCTAGATTACTGTTTATTTGAAATATTTCATATTCACTATAAGCAAATCGATTAAATCTTTCGTTAAAGCTTTCCTTTCCTGGATGTTCTGAATTATTTTGTACCTACTCCCTGAAATATGTAAGAAAGTTTCACTATTACTTATGAAAGTTTCTACTTATTTTAATAAGTAAATTTTAATACCTAATGTTTCTAATTGTTTCAAGAAAGAATTGTGTAATACATACACAGCGTATGTACTAATGTATTTTGTGCAGCTATTTCCAATATTTTCGTGTCGCTGAAACTTCGAAGTTTTTTGTAGACAGGTATTTCTGCAGTTTTCTCTCGTGAAATGTTTTGTAATATTCAAATGTTCATAAAGGATATCATTCAGTTTGGACCAAAAATTTTAATTTCCTATCAAACAAAAGTAATGCTATATTCTGTTAGAATTTGTTAGTCTAAGCATTTATGGTATTACTATGACATCAAAGCTGTAGGGCAATTCTCTATGTTGTTATTTGAGTTTGAAAAATCTGCATTTTCCTTTATACATTTTCAATACAAATGACCAAATGATGTTCTGGCGGAACATGTTATTTGTTTCTGTTAGTTAACACTTTAATTTTCATCAAAAATGTATGAAATTGCATTTTTTTGAAATCAAATAACAACCCAGGCAATTAATTTCCTTACTGCTTTTGGTGTTATAGTAATAAATGTTTAGATTAACAAATTCTAACAGAATATAGCATTACTTTTTATTAGTTGGCTCGTTCAGTTTTTGGTTCAACAATGTATGGAATCTAAATGATATCCTTTCTTCATTCGTTACATATAATGGCTTTTAAGATTAAGATCTTTCTACATGCAGATAGAACAATTTGAGGCACTGGAAACATAACATAACGGTTAGTATAAAAATTATTCTTTGATGCATATAAAGTTTTTAACTTCAAAGAGATTGAGCTATTGGTGATTCGTGTAATAGGAATTTCGTGATATACTTTGAAGTGTTACATGTGTAACGAACAATGCATTCGTATCGGAGTTACACAAGCGGCTGCTCGGCTGTACGCTGAGATACGAGACGGGACGTAACATTGCTTTTTGTGTTATTCTCTATCAACATATATAACATGTAGCTAGCATTACACAATACTCTACACATTAAACACTTTCATTTACGTTAAGTGCTTCTTGAACAAAACCTACTCAAGGGATTGTGACACGAATTTTTAACGGGCAAGTGACCTGAGTTTCTAAACTAGGTTGCGTTTAATGTTACGAAATTTCATTGTTGTGAGGTCTTTCTTCTTATTATTAATGTAAAAGCGACGAAAATCGCCGTTCGCTAGGGCCATTATGTAAATGATCGCGACGGTAATGATAGGTTAGCGATAATCACGCATCACACGAAATTGTCCGACCTAACGCGCATCTTTTGTATTTTGATTATTATTGCCGTTTGAAATGAGTGACGGTCACTATGGTACTCATACAAAAGCTTCTCTCTACTTTCTTTGTTGTTGCTCGCTCCGTGTTGACGATAACATTACTTGTATTGAAACTCAAACCTACTTTCTCAGTGACGTATCAGCGCCAGCGGTTACTATGTGTACATTGCTGTATGTTGGTGAAAGGTCAAGAGACTTTTAATTACAACATAAAATAGGAAATGAACGAAGTGCATTATCAATGTTCTCGTTTCACAAATAAATAGTTGTTGATAACGCATTATAATATAATGCTACAGTGAAACGGATCCGGTTGCATGACATTTCGTTCGACCTCGGTGCGGCTGACCCGCGCGTGCACTGTGCCGAAGTATACTCATGCATTTGACGTAGCTCCTATTTGCAATGGAAGAAGGACTAAATTACTATGTCTATGTGTTATATTAGATTTTCATAGACCGCACCTTGTACACCAATCGCCACTCTATGTGTGCAATTTGTATCTATGACGAAATGTAACACAAGTTGTTATCGAGGCAAAGTATGCTAAATAAGTATACAATACCAGAACTGTACGCACAGCTATTATAAATTATTATCAAAGTGCTGAGAAAACAAGGAATACACGGTATTTTAATTATGATTTGTTATAAAAAATCGCTTTAATTAACAGGAAACTAGAAGGATAAGAGAACCAATATAATATAATGTATAACAAATATGTAAGTAACAACGGAATACTTTTCCATTGACATATTTTGTGCTAAATTTTTACTTACTTTTTTTTTATTAACTATCTTTTATAAATTAATAAATAAAATTATGAATAAATTTGATAATCCATGTATGCACGATTTTTTTATATCCATTGCGACACCTGTCTTGAGTTATCTGCGCTCCTTTCTATTTTATGTTGCATCAAATATGTAGGTACTTATTGATATTTATACATTTGTATTTTTAGTATACTTTCCATTACAGCTCAATATTATAAATTATAAGGTACATCATGTTATTTATATCGAACAAACTCTTTTAGTACGTTTAGTTTAGCATGTATGGTCAACCAATTGGAAATGTATGCCAGTCTAGAATCTTTTCACAGCAACGAAAATAACCGATTTTGCCCGACACCCGAAGAAAATCCCTATTGCTATTAATGGTTTACAATTCCAACTGGTTGACGTACATTCAATTACAGCCAAATTTTTACTTATTAACTTCAAGGATGACCTAGGATGCAACATTTTCCGTCGTGAATTTGCAAATAAATTTAAACTGGACAAAAGTCTGGCAAAGCGAAGACGTTATTCTGTATCAAACCGAGATGAGGAATGGTATTAAAAACAGGGTAAAACATTGCCGCCGTTCCACGCCTTCATGACATACTTCGTTGCAGTTGCTTTTGATGTCTCGATTGTGTTTCATCACATCACTCGTCGATTCACTTTTTTAATTCTGTTGGGTTTATGTCTGATTGGATTTTATTATAGAATTGAGTTTTCCATTTGATCTCGTTCAAGTCACGAACTCCCTCAAGCACTGAAATAAAATTGTGCACAATCCATTTATAGCAGTCTACTTTTCTAAATGTAGCCATATTCCTGTATCGATACTGGGGCAGCGTGCAATGCAAAGGAAAAGCAATAACTTGGCAATAACACTCACAAATAGTCTCATTAATGTTTTTTTTTATAAGTGGATATAATCGTAAAAAGAGGCCCTTTATCGTCCACTGCTGGACATGGGCCTCCTTACGGATATTGTCCTGCGCATGAGGGATGTATGGCCTTATAGGCTATTTTGAAAGTTCTTTAATGCAAAAAAAACTTTCTTACTTTAACTCATTAATTTATCTAATAACACGTAAATATTTTAATTGCTTTGGAATGGAAGATTCAAAATCATAGTTTATTACTTGCGTTCGTCGGGAACTATTTTTGAAATAAAATGATTTACCTACTATCCGACTAATCAAATAGTTGTACTGTTGGGAAAGAAAAATAGTTGATCCGCTCTAATTGATTAGTTTAGTTGGTAGGAGTTGAATAAGGGAAAAACGATGTATGGGCACACATCGTTCGGCAGCGAACTTCACACATATTGCGACGGACATCCGCCTGCGCAGAGTATTCGAGCCATTCCGAGTATTTCTGAGTTTCAAAGTGAGCCGAGAAGTCACGAAAGACTAGTTTCGGCCGGGCCAAAGTTACAGCCGGTTCTTTTTCATTCTTTATTAAAGGCATAAAAATCTCATATACAATAAAATAAATAAAAATAAGGACAGTAAATAAATGCACTTAAAAGTCAATAATTATAACAATAACTTTTGGCCGAAACTCCGAATTTTGGGTGAAACTATCTGTAACCCAAACCAAACCTTCGGTTGGACATTGCCATGGTCATATCTGGCAGAAGCTATCCACGTCTATCCACATTTGATCTTTATAATAAATGTAGAGTCAAACGTAAAATCGTAAGGTTTAAACGTTATTCAATTTATTAAGCACTAGATTTTATGTTGGGGGCAATTTGCATCCATTCTCCTTGTTTAAGTTTTATGTTTCTTATTTTTAATCGTTTCACGCACAATCCTGAATTTATAGTTATGACCAGTAGAGAGCATTTTTGCAATACGAAATTCTATCTGATTGATTTCAGCGTTTAGTATTGGTTTGTTATCGACGATTAATTAAGAATACGAATTCCTAAATACGGTTAAGTAATGTATAGGTACATGGGTAATGTAAAAAATATGAATGTATCATATTTTTTTACGTTGTGATTAATCTTTCAGTACTATTATTATTTTGTGCGTTAAGTATTTATTCCACACCATGACTGGTTGAACTAATACTCAAATGAATCGGCAAATGTTGTGGGAATGTACTTTTGTTATGATACACATCGATGATAAATGGGAATCACGAGGCTGCTATTGACGTAAAACTCATACTTTGAACCCCTCGAGTTATGAAGAGGGCTAGGGTGACAGTTATTGTTATAATTCTACTGGTTGAATAATTTTAATTTCTTTCTCCGTGAATGGTTTTTGATTGATGTTCCACATTTTTCTTCTTTCTTTTTTATCGACGAAGGCGGCAAACGAGCATAGAGAGCAGAACCACCTGATGGTAAGTGGATACTGTAGCCTAATGGACATTCAAGATACTTGTATTTTTCCACAATGAATAATGTTGGCACGCTCCCGGATGCGCTACCTATCTCTTGAGATATAGGAATGGATTTGGAGTAAGGGTTGCAGTAATTGGATAGGATGGGGTGGGAATGGGCTCTGGCATATCTTACTCACTACCGAAACACGTACGACATTGGGGAAGTAGTACATTTTTCGGTTGTCTTCTGTGAGAGAGGGGTAACATGGCCAGTGCAGCGCGCTCAGCGGCTGTTGAATTGCAGCGTCCACTCCCCCCCCTCAAAAATAATATTATAATCATAATATTATAATTTTGATTTGATTTAAATTTTCAAATCAGAGATTACACATAGCTAGCTATTCTAAATATATGTATGTAAATGTGTTACAAACAAAAATTACTCCTATATTGTACGTACCAACATCAAAACAATGCTCAAAATTAACAGCCTGAAAATATTGCGAACGACAATAAAGGAAAAGTTTAGCGAAAATTAAAATGAAGTAAAAATGAATATTCCTTATACCAACATATATGTATATAAATAAAATATAAACACAATAATTATTGTATTGTTGTTATTATTTCTGTCGTTATAATAAGCTTATGTATTTTATTGTCGTCAAAATGTAAAACTTGCGTCTAATTGACTTAAACCACATACCCACAGTGTTCTTTCTTGTAATTAGAGTCCATAGAGCAAGATAACACGTTCGATCTTTGTATTGTACGGCACGCAATATAATAGAAAATGGTGGGGTCGCAGGTCGAATGATTTATGTCCATATTAATTGCGGGGGTCCCTACCATTATCTGCTTCAATGTACAAGGATTTCAATTTATTTTCATTGTTTCCTAACAATTTATTATTTTAACAAAACGCCTGTCCGGAATTTCCGCCAGCCCTGTGACGGCACACGCGATCCCATATTGGCTTCAGTTTGTACACCACACGAACGTTCCAAATTAATTAACTTTTGCGGGCATCAAATGAGGTCGAGTGAATTCAAGTTTAGAATCCAATTAACAGGCCAGTTTTAACCGTATTCTACCTACTACGAAACGTCTGAATACCGGCTGCTTTACTAAAGCTGAAAAATTAAGCCGACAATTAACCTTTCACCTTCACGGTAAAAAGAACTTTGACCTAAAACAAACAACAACTATTACTTGTATGCCGTTATTGCTCTACACCAATAAATAACATCGCTCGCTTGTCGAGTTCAGTCGAGCGAGCACATTTTTAGAAACGTTCGCAAAAGTTTCGTATCCAACAGTAAATGGGCTAAACACAATCGCCTCTCCTGGAGAGCTTAACAATATATCGAGTGCTCAGTATGCGGCAAGTTTCCAGTCCCAAACACCCTCATATATTTCATCTCACGGGGTTCTGTAGTTCTGTATCAATGGGTCCTAATGGCGTGGACACGCTCTTTTGTGGGCACCTCCCTTCCACCCTTCGCCAATTTACGCAAAGTCAATGTCCGCTACGAGACGCACATTCAGTTCACACCTACGCAAAAAGTGCTCTTATTCATCGGGAAGACCCAGTCCTATGAGGGAAACAATTAGTTTTGATGGGAATCTACCGCATTGTTTATAATTGACACATTGTTTTGGCCTACTACTTGACAAATTTTTCCAAGTCCAAAAATATTAGAAAATCCATTAATGGAAGCTCATGCCCGTTTCTTTCCAAATAGGGTTCGCCCCATACCGCCATTTTTCCGGGTTGAATGTGATCAAATCTTGTTACCAACTGAGAGTTCCAAATATCCTTGAACGGAAATTTGTTATAATTTATTTACCCACTCAACGTAACCCGACCGTCTCTACAATATGATTTGTTTGTATAATTTCGCTGTAAATAAGTTTGGTATTGAATCTAACAGATTCAATATAAATAACCACTTATCTAATAGATTTAATGTAGCTACATTTATTATAAACAGGATCCGAAATGTCAGTATGAACAATCGATTTTGTTAATGTAGCATGCTAGTTTTTGTTAAATAGACAGTAGGTAGTGACCTCGTATAGTTGTTACTTCAATGTTCTAAATGAGTAAATTTATTAACTACATGAACAATTAGAACTAAAATCTGTGGTCTACGTTTTTTATTTGAATAAGGTCTTTCTTCGGGTTTGCTTTTAGCTTTAACTATATCGTTCGTATTGAATGCAGTGTCCCTCAAGGAAAACATAATTCCTAAACAAAATATGAACTCCAAACAAATCTTAAATGTATTTTATCTTGTCTTGACTTCGTAAGTATTTAATACAATTTGTGTTAAAAGAATCTTTAGCACAATACGTTTAAAATCCAATATCGTAGAAATTTTGTTACAGATACAGATAGTAAAGTCACGTGGTACTGTGGCTCGACCGGTAGAAAGTAGCTTACCTCCTGAGCCACTCTTCATTCAACCACATCGAACAGGTTGCGGCTCACTGCACGCACACCAGCAAACGATGGTACAGAACGCAGCTTCTTAAACCACTCATACAGTCACACTTACTCACACCAAAACAAAGTCGTAACGTTTATTTACTCGTGAACTTGTGCGTGCGCGCAGGTCAGCTTCGCGCATCATTTTTTTTTTTCAAAACTGGTTTTTGTAACGAAGGGCATGACTCAGTCTGGAGTGTCTAGCACGGATTAACTGGTACGAATTAATTTTGTCGTATGTTTACAATAATGGTTTACTTAATTTGTTAATACACCAGCCGCTCGTATTTGGGCCAGAACACCAGAGAAAACCAATTAATAGCGGTATATAACATGCAATTATATTACCAACAATGCCTAGCTTCTCCATTGTATCGAGATTTCTCCTTCACTGTATGCACGTAGGTCTTAAGATATTTAACTCGGCGACATTATATATATATGGGCATTGATTTATGTCGTTTAGGAACACGTGTGGTTCTGTAGATCGTTTGACAAGGGATGCCACTACCTGCTATAGAAATGACTGTCGCAGGCCATGAATGTATAACCGAACAATGAGTTTATTCAACAGGAAATTCGCTATAGACGTTGGGCTGCGATGTGTCGCTGCATGCTTGATTAGTTTGTGCTGTGTCCCGACTCTAGAGTATTAACCTAGATAAGCCCGTTGCAGTGAAATATCCAAGTTTTAAAACGTTAGTAACTGGAGGTTCCTCGCCTCTGTTCATAAAATAGTACAGATTAAATGTGGTTTATTTAAAAGTAGGTGTTGTTGTGTTTTTTTATGAAGTGACTTCAATTATGAAGAGGTATTTGTACCAATTACAGACTCGTAGGGCTTACTTCAAAAACTAACATATAAATATAAATACATACATCTATTTTTAATAATGGACTTAACTTATTACTTTGATTATGTATTATTATTTAATAATATAGATATAGATTTTTTATATTAGTTTTTAATAGTTTAGATTTAATAAGTACATATATCATAAACTTATATTATTGTTTAGTTATGTATACTTGAAAAAAAAACATATAAAAGTAATGGTTAAATAGTAATTTTTAGTAATATTATGAATGCGGAGATTTGTTCGTTTGTTTGCTCCCTAGTTAAATGATACATTTATTTCGGGTTATGTGCCATCTCTACAACAAATCAACAAGTCGTTACAAAATTTTGTACACATGTATACAATACAAACTATCCCCTGTATACAAATTTTGTATACGTGAGATAGTTTTTATGAATACGATAATATTCATAGGATTCCGGGTAGGATATCCTAGTTAAAAAGATAGAATAATAATAATTTGACAGTGACCATAAGCTGTGCACACGTGTATATTATAATTAATAAGAAGATTCCAATAGCTTAGTAGAAATAAAGATGATAAAATACGATATAAGGCCGTGCAACAGTGTCAATAACATAGGACGAGTCCAACGAGAATTCAATTCGTATATTTTGTTTTGTACGATTCCATTATCTATGATATCGTACGATCGTTCAGCCTCACAAATGTCCGTCTACCTGCTACCCTTACCATGTTACAAACGATTTTGTCTTGCGTTGGGAATAATGCCACTTGAAGACCGTTCCCATAGTAAAGGCTCGACATTCGTGTTCATTTATGTTCTACTCAAGGTTGGTTTGACAAAGCGAAGATGCTTATATTTTTTTTATACGTGTTACGTAATCAACCATTATTAGGGTTTATTTATTTTTACTTGTCCTATTGTACAAAAGCTTCTATTGTAGATCTCTTCTAAGTAAAATAATTATTATAAAATATAAATGGCGATTATGTACTTAGATATATTTTTTTAGTTTAAAAGAGAGATTGTTAGTGAGAGAAAAGAGATTGTAGTGACGTCACTTACCTTATTTTATGTAATGTGTATTGTTGTATGTAATCTACATTACATACAACAATACACATTACATAAAATAAGGTAAGTGACCTAACCTAACCTAACCACTCACACACACATACATATCTACATATGTATGTGTGTGTGAGTGGTTAGGCATCGTTACAAAACCTTGATCCCGTTGCTCGCTTTGGTAAAACCTGCTCCGTCAGGACGCCTTTCTTTTACATAACAACATGCCCTGATACAATAACTTCATCCTTGTTGCGGCTGTATTAAATCATTGCGAGGAAAAGGGACGGAGCGCATGAAGCTGCGCGTGCGGCTCACATCGTGGGAAACCGATGAAAATAAGGTTTTGTGTCCTTCCTTTCGCTTTGCCACTTGTATGACTAGTCTTTGTTCGTGACTCGATGGACATTCTACCCTTCCAATTAGGCACCGAAATAATTTGAGATACTTTAATGCAAACAGAGATTACATCTCGAAAATATTCATACAAATGGATTTAAAATTGCAAATGAATGCAAGTTTTAGTGGTGATATAATTCGTGCTTAATTATAAATGAAGTGATATAACATCGATGTGTATGTAAGTTTATGTAAATAGTTTTCTCAGCTGATTTCGTAACAGCTGCGTGGCGAGCCGGGAGCAGTCTGTGGAACGACCACGCGTCGGTAACTGTGGACAATTTATTCGCGCTCTACACCTTCCGTACTTAATACGTACTATCATAAAGTTTAAGGAATCATTAGTTTTCAATGAAACTCGGAATCATGAACTCGGAAACACTGATTCTTTGGTCCGGATAAATAGAAATATCTCTAGTCTTCGAACTAGTTAAAGTCATTTTTTATGACCAACGGCACGGTCTAAGTTTAAACAAAGAACAGTCTAAGAAACGAGTACTTACGCTTCTAAAGCTGTCTCTACTTGACATGTCTTTGAAGCCTTCTGGTTTAAGTTAGTAATATTTCTGTACAGACTTAGGTCCAGATAAATAGATGATTCTTTGTCTTAATTAGTCACAATCGTGTTTTGTAGAACCTTATGCAGCCTGCATAGAGTTTATTTACCAACGGCACGGTCTATTTAACTATAGACGTCTAGAAACGTCTATTTATACGAGACTTAAATTCACAGAACAATTATTGTTTAAATTGTTTAGATTTCGTATTTATATTTTAACATTTACAAATGAAGGATACATACAGAATCATTTCTTGGTGCCATAAAACTGTGTGAGTTTATCACTGCATTGCACATTCGCTTGCGGGTAGTTGATACTTGTTTGACCGGTTTAAATCTACAAACTTTAGTTTATACAGGTTGCTCCAAATTAAAGTTATTTTTGTAAATAGTATTTTTTTAATTTATGTTTACTTTGTATTTTTTCTTGTATCTCTAATGTAATTGCATTCATAATACTCGGAATTGTATGTATAAGTGGTCAACTTCCATTGAAATTATTCGTTCTAGGTATCATCAGTTTCTTCTCAGTTATCTCTTGGCTTTTAAAAATATTTGTAAAATTGGAAATATATTTTTTAGGAATTGTTGGTGAAAACGCCTTTTCTGATGTTGCGAATAATCCTGCTGGTTTCTTTAAATTTAATTTTAGTATTAATTTACTTTACTTTATTTATTTAATTTACTTCTACTCAATGTAAACAACAAAAGTATATAACCGCTTAAGTTTGCCATTATCTCTTATTTATATTTGTGTACGGTATTTCGACAAATATGTATAACAGACTTAAAAGTCATATTGTTGTTGTTAAAATGAATCGTTTGTAGATATGTATTTGTAGTCTATTCATTACATACATTAATCCACTAAATTGCAAGATTTAACGGAGAGGACATTAAGATGAAAACGAAGATCAACCTCAAGGTGGAGCTGCTGGAGTTGCGTCACGTCTATTTGAAGTCGTCTATGGTGCGAATTTCAACTTGGAGACTAAGGAGGATTTGTGACTAAAGCGTGTATTCCCACGCTTCCAAGAGCAACATCCGAGTAACAACGGACACCACAACACATATAATAAATAGTAATAACGCCACACTTAATGGCCCACACTAGGATTCTCTGTGTCGTGGGTCCGGAAACACATGCACAGACGAACACACCAACCAGACCCAAACAAACGTTTGTCTTTAAACAAATGAATATCGGACCGCGAATCGAAACGGTTATCTTTTACACAACATACAGGGTCACTAACTCACTAGCAATTGGGCTAATCGGTCTTCTAATCGGGAAATGGGTCAAGATGCCGGAAATAAATGAACATATAAATAATAAAAATACATAAATAACATATTAGTGTCAGCACAGGCATATCCCTGTATATGGTCAGTAAACCCAGATATCAGTCAGTTACCAGTAAAACCGAAGGTGGCAAGGCAGACGGTGCCGAGTCTTGAGTATTTAACTAAACCGGTCGACTGAGGACACTGAGGTCGACTAGGCGCATTTGCTGATCTGGTACACGGGGAAAGAGAATACTAGATCAGTTTTAGAAGTGAGTGTTTTAGAAATGTGGTGAATTGATAGCAGAAAAATCGGTCCTAAAAATATATTATTCTAATGTACTGCAGTCGTTCTGTTATATCGTCTTTTGCATTGACAATACAAGTGCGATTTGGCCCAATAGGGCAATGAATCAATGGAAAGAATTGAATTTCAAAGATCAGAAGGTGTAGTTTGATAAGTAGAGGTTGATAAGTGTTATAAATTTTCTGGATGGCAAATAAGGTATCTCATGATAGATAAAAGCTAGTGTAGATATTAATAATTGTAATAAGGTTACATAGATAGCTAATATACTATATATATTGTACACCAAAACATACCGAACAGAAATACAAAAATGCAAGTAATTAGAAGACAATCGGCGACCTTATCCCTAATAGGATTTATACCAGGCAAATTTTGGGTGGTAAGGTATGTCTGTAATTTTGGTGGTCTGTAGACGACTAGATGTAGATGGTGTAATAAAGAAATTATTGGATAAGAATAAGAAGAATAAGTCATTTTAGCCTCCTGTACCATTGAACTGTACCATTCTCGGTGCTAGTGATACTATTTTGTATCGCTAGTAAAATACAGGCTCTTTTTTTTTTAAACGGGTCAGTACGGAAACATCTGAAAGTATTAAAAATAGAGAAATATGTTCTAAGGAACCATGGCATCGATTTTAGAGATATGAAAAACTACATTCAAAGATTTTCAAAAACTCATACACAATCGCGGATCGAACCTGTTCACTTTCCTTAAAAAATCATAAGTTATTTTAATGCGTTCATTGATAGTATACGTTGTCAGGAATAAATCTTTCTAAGGAACCTTCCGTCTAGGATAACCAAAAATTACATATTTTAACAAATTAAATATTTTAAATAAAGTAATTAACATATTTTAACAAATGTTCAATGTGGTACATAGCAATAGGTATAAAAAAGGTAAGTAACAACAAACTATTCCGCCTGGCAAAACAGGGAGTATTCCAATTTTAAAACTTTAAATAAACTGAGACGCGCAGCGATAATTTTCTATTCCAAATTAATAAAATTGTTGGAAGTGGTCTCTTCACATGAAATAACAGTAGGCAGACCATCAAGCAACAGACACTAACTTCCGGAATGTAGGAAATCGTAGAATCTAAATTTTTCTTTTTATTCAAGATTCAGTGTTCCGTAGTAAGACTTATTCCTTACAATGTATACTATCAATTAATGCAATAAAATAACACGATATTTTAAAGGAAAGCGAACGAGTTTGAATCCCGATTGTATATGAGATTTTTCAAAATCTTTGATTGCAATTTTTCATTACTCTAAAAGCGACGCCACGGTTCCTTAGAACAAATTTGTCTATTTGTAATAGCTTCAGACTTTTCCATACTGGCCCGTCTCAAAAAAGATCCTGTATACTTTCGTATATATATTTATTAGAATATATTTATTTATTGCGTTATCTTAAAATTTGAATATAAGGACATGTTTCTATTTAAAAAAATCTTGAAACAACGTATTTTTTATCTGAAATTTATATTATTTGTGTACTTTTTGTACTCATAAATTATAACACAAATTTCTACATCTTAACAATGAACCCATTCGGACAATAAGGTCCCTTTATTCAGATAAAGTCAAATTTACTTCCGTATCGCTTCCAGTAAACGTTACATTTAACTCCACTAACTTTTGTGCGGCGATCCGTCAACTGTGATAGTCCGCGACCACTAAACTGTCCGCAGTGTCCGCTCTACCTGCATCCGATGTTGCACTGTCAATGAACTCTTCGTTTTCTTACTTTTTGTCTGTTCTATTGCAATGCCGGTTGTACATTTCAAAACTAACAAAGTTACTTACGGAAAGGGCTTTCTCTGAAATTAGAGTTGAGCATCACTAATCAAGATTTATTTGCATTGAAGTTCATAGTACTTAATAACTAATTTTAAGTTTATAATCAATCTATTTATTATTTTATATTTTGTAGGGGAGAGTGCACGCTGCATTCCTACAGTCGCTGGGTGCTCACGACTGGCCATGTTACCCCTCTCTCACACTACCTTGAAATGTACTGCATTTCCCACTTTATAGTATTTCCCCAATGTACGTACGTATTTGGGTAGTGAGTGAGATATTTTTCCAACCGTTTCTCCCAATCCATTCCTTAATCTGCAAATGTAGGCAGCGCATACGTAGGTGTGCCTACGCTTGGTATTCTGAAGTGATGTTGGCATGTATCGCGAATGTCTATGCAACGACAGTATCCACTTATCATCAGGTGGACTGTTTGCTCGTCTGCCGCCTTTATTTTCTACATAAAAAATCTGCTCGTGACCATGGCTGGTGTAACGCGGCCGAAACGTCGAGTAAAATAAAAAATGTGACCATAAAAGATCCATTTAACAGATACCGTCACCAGCCATTTTAACGTCCATTGCTGGATATGGGCCTCCTCGCGCACGCCACGCTGGCGAAGTGCAGTTGTAATGCACTTCACCAGGGGGGTAGTGCAGTTGTAAAGCCGGCCGACACCACACGCCCAGTAAACTGGGCAATAAACAAATATTGGTGAAATCGAAAATTTTTAATGTTATATTTACTAGCTTTCGTTTTCCTGTATTTCTTTATCATGCGTAAAAAAAAGCCAGACGGTTTAAAAAAAAGGCATAAATTACAATGGCTGGGAAGTAATAACGCAATTTTCGGAATGCTTAGGGTGCAGCAGTGAATAATGCGTGTAATTTGAAACACGTTTCTTTCAAAATGTTTGCTGACGGCGCTTATTTTGATTTTAATTCATGTGGTTCACTGAACCATTTCGTTGATCGCGTTTACGGTATCATAGCCCGCAGCGCACCGATTGTACGGCAAGCATGTGTTTAAAGACCGTGAGAATGACTCGAGAAGCCATGCTAACAATGCACAACCATAACGAAAAGTGAGAGCATTCCATCGCTCTTCCGAACAAATCAGCTACCATGTTCCCATAAAATGTAAATTACCCACACCAAATTGCTAACTTTACATTAAATTCCTTATCTATCTATACATATAATAAAACTGTAGAACCAGCGTGTCTGTACATTGAATATATTTACCGAAAACTGATTGGAGGCGATATCATAATACAAAAAGACGATTTTAAAATTTTTTGTCTGTCTGTTCGAACACGCTAATCTCCATAATTACTGAACGAATTTTCATAGGGTTTCCACAGGTTAATTAAGCTCAACTTGACGCTTCGAATAGGCTTTATTTCATCGAAATCGGCTGACGGGAAGAAAAGATATCCCAATTTAGAATTTAAAACCTAAAATTCTACGCGTACGAAGTCGCGGGCACGGCTAGTTTGTAATATATGAGTAGCACTTACAGAATCCAAGAATCCGAGTAATCGCTTGTTTGTCAAAACCAATCTTTATGTAAAATCAAAAAAAAAATGTAAGTAAGTACCTACATATTTAATTATATGAGTGCTAAAAATATTAAATGTCGTTTGAAGGGTAGTCTACAACACAAGTTATGAAAATATGGTTACAAGTTCAGGAATTAAATTTAAAAAAAGTAATTCATTTTTTGCGTTTTTTTTATCTATTGAATTTATCTATTACTATTGAAAGTAATTCGATAAAAAAGTCAAATAGCGGTGTTTTCAAGTGGACTACTCTTTTTTTCTATATTCTTATACTACATTTATTTAGTTTAATTTCGTATAAATGAGGTTACGGGAACGCCCGTAACCTCATTTATCTTCTGATCATTTTAGGAACGGAATCAATCATTACAATAATTTTTCTACGGACTCTACTGCGTATCTCGTTTTAGAACGCCGGCCACTTCCCTTTGACTTTAAATATTTATCAATAAAATAGCTTCGTCTGTCAGATTAAGTAAATATTGGGTTAATTTAAAACTTTTAGTAGACAGCAGATAACTTAGGGTGCCTACAGACTTGAAAGGATAATTAACACTCGCCTGGAGAGCCGGATAATTGGTTTTGACACTCCTACTCCGTGATTCGCTAATTGTTGTTGTCAAAGAGAATTTAAAACTTTAAATGGCTATCCTTTTATTGCGGTAGTCCCTTTGTCATTGAACGTCGTTTCAGAATTTAACATTTCTGGAAGTTTATACTTTGTAGGATTTGTAAAATTGTACTTTTGTAATGCTTATAAATATAATAAGACTTTAATGCTATCATTACGTCATCGTTTCAGCTCGTTATTTTTATATAAACTTACGAAATCCGAACGCCAATTTTATTTAAAACCTTCAGAAGAAATATAATAATAAAATACACGTTTAAGTTTGGTTTGAAAATAAGTAAATATTTAATATTTTATTGTACCCATAAAACAAACATATATGTGAAATGAAAACAGGACAAAAATGTACAAATAATTAATTTTCTACTAAAAAGATCGCTTTCAACATATCTGGAAATATTAAACGTAGGTCAAGAGACGAGACGGTATTTAAAATAATATTTACTTAAAATACGTATAAAAGATATACATATTTTAATATCGATTAGATAATTACATAAATGAACAATAAAAATAAATGCATAAAATTGATAAATACATTGCACACATAATTAGTTTTATGTGATATTTTCACATCAATTACAACATGATATTGTTTTGTTTGTTTCAGGTACGTGATATTTTATACACGGTTGTAAGTGCCTAGTGGTAAATATTTTATGGAATTGTATGTAAATTATTCATGTATTCACTTATATTTAATATATTTCTGTCTTCTACGTGTATTTGAATATGGTAGTGGATGGATTTAGGTCAGATTTTCTCCATAATAATATAATAATAAAGTCGGTAGAATTCTGTGAGCCACATCACTGACTTCGTTTGCGCCACAAAGGCTTTCTATATACGTAAGCTATCAAAGAAATCGAGAGCTGAGAGATTTATATCCAGTTTACGTTTAATATTACTGAAGGCTAAAATCAAACCAGCAATTAACTCATAAAACTGTAAGCTACTGAACCTTTTTAAAGTAATGCGACTTTTTTGTTTGTTTGTTGGAAATATTTTCACGCGTTAACGAAATTTTACATGGGACATAAAGCTATAAAACTAAAGTTCCCGTGGGATAGTGAGCACACGGGCGAATCCGCAGGCACAAGCTAGTGTTTCATTTTTTTCTTGTTAAATGTACGGTGCCTATTAATTATTTTTATTTTAAATTTTCGATCATACGCTAGCAAACATTTCCGCAAATACATTATGAAATTATAGCGTAGCTGCCTATGGAGTTCTAACAAATATACTTACGATTTTACTAATATTAAACTATTATACGTTTGTTCAACATATATTCGATTATCTTATACACACACACACACTATAGTGTACAAGTATAACTATAGTAGTATAGTGTACACACTATATTTTTGTACAAGAAATATATAACAATATAAATTTCTTCAGTTTAAAAGTCACTGCAGCTTTCTTGTACAAAAATATTCTTTCGTATAAAATTAAAGGGCGACCTCTACTTGGATTGAAATATCCATTCCGCTCTCGGCTGAAAGTATTCCATGCCCGGGGTTTTCACTTCTCCAAGTCACTTGTTTTGGTCCGTTAACAAGTAATTCCCGCGGAGAAACATTTCTCCCTGCCATTTCCCGACCGAGTGAATCACGGCAACAAGAAATAAATTTCTAAGTAACAACTATAACTATAGGAATAGAAGTTCAGCTTTCCAATAATTTTAAAATAAAATAAATATTATATTATTACGATTATTTATGTGTAAAATGTAATACGAAGGTTTTAAAATTGGTGGTGCGTAGATATTATTCAAAATTTTGTTGATGTAATTGTGCATTGGTTTTGTTTCAGCACTATTTAGTACAATACAATTTAATTAATTTCATTTTTATGTTTCTTAAGTTATTAAGTTTCATTCAATTACAAATTTGTCAGTCTAATTTTTATCGAAATTACGATTATATTTGTGCAGAGTATTTATTCAGGCTTAGTAAAAATTCGTCCAGATATTATGACAAAACTAAGAAACAATGTTATAAGAAGAGAACACAATCAGGCAGTCTTGTTGCTATAGCTTTCCTTCTCTATAGTTATAGCTATTTCTTCCAAAGAACCATGAGAAAGTTGTGACAGGTAATAACGCAGATAGTGTATACGCTCTTATTATGAATATATGTATTATATTAGCGCTTTACCTATGAAATTGCCGTTTTAAATGGAAACATTCAAATATTTTTTTGTATAAAAAATATATATTTAATTAATCGAAGTATTGTCTATTATTATCAATGCACTTTTGCCATTTCAATGGAAGTTTATTGATGTCTGTGCTATAGAACTCTTGGGGACGGGAATCTATGAATTCGCTGAAGGCGTTGTTCACTGCCTCATCGGAGTTAAAATTTTTCCCCTGTGATTAAACTGTGCGAATTATTCGATTATTTCGAGTGCGATTATTTGAACGTGCGAAAGTTCACTCCTTTGAATGTCACAAAGAGCTCGAAAAGTCCAATAAATTGAGATTAAACACTTTGTTACACGCCAACGTAGCGGAACGTTAGTGGTGTAACGTCGGTGTCTTATCGTAGTATCGTGCACCGGGGTCTGAACACAGTGTCACAGTATAGTACTCCATTCACATTTGAAAGTATTTTCATTGTTGTATGACTGAATGATGCTCCGAAGATGCCTCTACATCATGTTCGGAGTCAGTTTATTAATGATACAAACAAAATTTTTTTTATTTGTATTATTCAATGAGATTTTTTGAAAACAGGTGGCTCTTCTAGATACACTTTAATCTATAGATACTTGAAAACTAAACAATATATTAAACAAATGTGCGAAAACTGCTTCCTTAGAATTAGGAAGAACATGAAAAGCTCAATAGTCTGTGGTTAAACGCTTCGTTGCAGGTTAACCACAAATGTAGCATGTGTAGTAGAATGAATAACGAAAGAACCAGCCTGGGTACAAAGAAACTGGAGAACGAATAAATTATAGGTTAATTTTTATACAGACTGTGAGCACGAGCCAGGATTCATTGTTTTCGGTTGACTTTCTAGGAGATGCTGACAAAGATATTTACGAGTACAATACTGGCAAAAATACAAGGATAAACCATGCATAAATTGCACTGAGTAGTCCATTATGTTATAGGAATAGGCTGATAAAAGATATGGAGTGCTGCTCACACCCCTGGATCGGTATACCAGACTATTTGTGAACCCATTTAACACCCACTATGGACGAGCAGTTCGAGTAATCAACTACTCCACCAGGAAGCGCCAGGTGGACTAATGACTTGAAAGAGTTCGTCGCCATTCGCAAGTTCGCCATTCCCTAAGAAACACGTTCAAACATAAAACTATTCTTTTTTCCCTGTGTTTTATTTAGGGACTTTTACACTTTTATATATGTTAGCCCCATAGTACCCTAAAGGTTACAATGTTTCTTAACTCTAACTTATCTGTAAAGATTTATCGTAATTTATCCAGCGCATGACCTAAACTTATCTGCGTGTTAATTAATTGCATACACGTGTAATGATATCGTCGCATAGTTGAAGATACATAATTTGTGTATTTTTGTTCTATTCTTATTGGTTTCTACCCACTAGTCTACTGGTCAGTAGTGCAGAAGGTAAAATAAATTCCCCACGACTCTATTGGTAATGCGGCTGGTAGTATCGTGAGGAATGAAGGTATTCCTAACTTATGGTACTTAATATTGTGTGTTTTATTGAAACGAACGTAAAACGGATATTCTCCGCATAATATTACTTTGTTGCAAAACTTTGATCGTCAATTTCAGTTGGTATAAGTTATTAATTACCATATTAATATAAGTCGATTTTGATAGGTCAGAGTTATAAATTGATGTTTAAAAATGTACATCATATCTGCCGAGTGTACATTACTTTGATGTTATTAATGTTTAAACAGTGTAATCAACATGTTACAAGTTATATAGAGATACCGTTAGCCTGAAAAACGTATGTATTACTTATACTATTATTTGTCAACTTAGCAAACTATTCGTATTATCTGAGAATTAAACATGAAAATAAAGATTTTCTACAGTTTTTGCTGTTTATTTTCGAAATATATTTCAACTGTAATATCTTAGATTAATTGAAAAATGGATTTTTTATTTTATATGATGCATTCTTACGTGAATCGTAATGTCGCGCATCGCTCGCATCCGCCATCGCAATGATCACAACAAGAAGAAAGCATAAAGCGCTTCCACTATGAGATGGGCGGACAAGAGTAGTCACGTACCGTTTGACGGCTTACTTCGCTTTCCATTCATCACCAAGTGAATAAATAATAAAGCATATTTTACTCCGACGCCGTCTGTCTATATCCGCGGCTCCTTTTATTTCACAGTTACATTGCAACCTTATTGCAACGTAGTTCTCGAAACCGAATAACTCGAACGGGATATTTTTATGAACTAATGCATACTCTCATATTTTGTATGTATTCTGTTAGGTTTTTACCGATAGGTTTTTTACCCGTTAAACAAGCTCCTTCTTTTTTCGTACAGCTAATCAGTTTGTAGCTGAGGATGGCACAAAAAGACTCCCTCATGTGTGTCATTAAAGCAATCTGAACCCACGTTAGGGATTCGAAATACGTGCCCTGCGGGAGGCGGGTCCCAATTATTTGGTCCGTGTACCTGGGAGACTGGCCCGAAAAGTACACCCACAAATTCCACACGGAAAGTCAGCTATTTTAAACAGAATCATTTTAACGTTATTTTAAGGTATAATATTTTACGAGCGAAAGATTTAGTTTTAGTAAACGAGCATTTAGTCGAGCTTGGGAAGTGTTATAGCCTTTTATGAGTACGATATGTAATGTATATTTACAATAATAATAAGGCGTTAATAATAATAATAATACAATGATAATAATAATACATATTCAGAAATGGTTATCACATATTATTTAAAATACTCTATAGTTCGCATTTTAATCTCCCAGACTAAATTGACAAGTACAAATTTCAAACTTGATAATAATGTTGCTAAATAATTTGCATAATGTGATCCTTATGGTTTCCTTGTGGTTCCGGTTATTTGAATCGTAAAATGTTAAATGTTTTTTTTTATATATTGTGTGTATTGAGGACATTAATTAATTAATTTGATACATTCAATATATTCGAAGATAAATTATTGTCATTACTTATCTATCATACTTTCGATATTTTCACCATATTAATATTTCAAATTCACTCTTTTGCCAGATGATTATTTTTAATTGTAATGGATTATTCCCTCGATTCCTACAAATTTGAACTAGCACCACGCGATTTTGCAGAAAACCTTTTTTAAAATAAATTGCTGGACATCACTATTTGAAAAATGCCAAAAACAGCAACACATGAAATGTCACTTTAGTCTACGGAAATAAAAAACAAGCTATAAATATAGATAATCAGCATTGCCAATTTTTCGAGCATCAGCTTGTCAAACTGGTTTATCTTCAGGAGGCCTGACCTGTGTACATTGCATATGACAATCGCACGAAAACACATGCCATCGAACTTAATAAAACAACACAACATTGTTCCAATTTTCGAAGTAGGTATATGTGGTTGTTGAAAAAGTTATGCCTTAATTCTACTGCACTTTGCGAACTCGAAATTATGATTAACACTTTGATACTGTACATATGATTAAAATAAATATAAGTATAATATAATATGTGGAGTATAGAGATATACCAACAACGTATGAAGCTGTACTCATACCGGCAAACATAGTTTCCTGTGTAAGTTTGATACAATATTGAGTATAACATGGGTAGTTCGAAGCTAATTTTGACGATAACTGAAACTTTACTCTCAGCCGCGATCCGCCGGTGCCCGAGGGAGACTTCACTGTTAACAATTACTACTTAACTTTGTAACACTTCCTACTTTTCACTTCCCACTTACACTCTCGGCACACAATATAACAATACGGGCTCGTCTCCCCTAGCATAGAATTATTTTTCGCTTTTATGTCAAGTTAAGATACATTACCGTAACCAGCCATTTTTTATTTCTTACACAGCCGGAAATAGGCCTCCGCATGCACATTATCTTATGCACGAGAGATGTATGTCTTTAAAACGCCACGCTGACCAAACGGGTTGGTGAGTCCACACTTTTAGAGGTAGTGTAGTTCCTCAACACTTGCTGTAGCTGCACTGTTATCCCTTAGTCGCCCGTGGGTGTCGTATCCACGGGAAGAGATGGGGTGGTACTATTTTAAATCCAGTCGACACCACACGACCAGAGGACGCATTGTTAATTGTTAGTCTAGAGTGTGCGTGCATAAATAGAGAAATACAGTTTGAACCAACAAAATTAAATGAAGTTTTAATTCATAGACGATATTTTTTTACTCTCCAAACGTTAAAACAAGCTTTAACTCCTTGAGAAAGAAGGCTTTTTGCATGCACGTAGTACGTAGTATATGTAGTATATTCGTGAATAAGGAAATAAATATAGGTGTTTATTTTATCTAGCCTTGAATCTTATTAATACTTTTTCTTTAGTTGGGTTTTACACATTAAACTTCAATTTTTGTTCAGTGGATGAAATACATACTTACTTTCTTTTGAAAGAAACAAAGTAAACGAGCTTCATGTGAGTACATTCGATGTTAAATATTTTACGCAGCAATGTGAGCGGGCAATAGCAGAGCATTGCGGGAAGGCGTTGCTAAATCCCTGGGGATATATCCCCTACCGACTTGTGGGTATCGCCTACGCCAAGCCAAGCTTACACACACTTGCGTAGAAGTTCAAAATATTTGGTTCCTCCTTAAGTTTCCCTAACTTTTGAGGCTGATAATAAATGTTGAAAAATTCTGACGAGCCTTTGCTTTTTATCTCGCTCGCAGTCTAAATTTAAAATCAAAATGACCACATTTGTATAAAGCTATTCCGCAAAATGAGCTCAGTTTACATGACATGTGTAAATAAACCATAACAACATTTATGGCGTTCGACAGATTTCTATTATCTGACGTCGGAACGAACAATAGCCTGCGCTTTTTCGAGAACGCGGTCGCATTCACATACAGGGATACATACCTTGTTTTAAAATTGACATCTGTTTAAACAACATCGGAAGCGTCCTTCATTGTAGCCACTGCATCAAATTACCGTGTTGCGGTGATTGAAATCTAAACCTCCTACGTTTCTGTTGGGTAACCGTCTTCCTGCGTCCGATCGTTTCAAAGATATCTTCACTTTATTGTGGTTGTAAACGTGCAATTGGCTATTAAGTTCTAGCCGCAGTGATATTTGAAAACTTAGTTACTACTTCATTTTGTTTCCTTGACCTACTATAATTATACTTAATAATATTTAATTCAATATAGTGTTATACTCATATATAGCATCTATGCGATTAAGTAGTCAAATATTTGAAAATAAATTTAATCATTGCTATCGCCTTCCTGCGCCATTTGATGCGCTGCGTTGAATCCATTATCTGAATAAACATAAAGACGACAATTACGGCGGTTGTTACTGGGAATAAAGATTATATTCCATAGGTATTATGGAAGTATATTTTGTATAATGTTTCAGCTGGCAGCTGTTTTATCGCCGGTAACCACGCGTTCATCGTTGGCACGCTTGCATTAGCAACATTAAATAAAGCAAGCTTGAATTAATAGTTAACTTAAACTGCGATTTTGCATAATTGCGTAAATATTTTAACGTGCAGAATGCACGGCTAAAATTGTTTGATATTCAGAAATTAATTTAACAATAAATCTATTCAGATCGCTTCTTTTTACCTTATCATAATTTTCAATGAGATCAGCTTTTTGTAAGATCAAAATAGCGCGTAATATAACCTACCTTCGAGGCTTAGCAACAACACTGCAGAGTGAAAGGCAAACCACTACCCACGGAGCAAGTGAGCGAACCCACCGAGCTCTATTCTCATCTGCAAGTACAATTTAAGCTTTACGACTTTCATCAGAGAGCTCACTCGCATAAAACTTGTTCTTTCGACGCCAATAATATTGTACGATTATTCTTTATTTGGTAAGTCGTCTGTTACAGTCGCACTGATGAAATTGTAATGACGTTCATGCTTTGATATCACATCGTGTTATCGAAGTCACGGGAAGCGGTCCGTTAATAGTCTGTTAGATCCCCGCTGTACATGTCATACAATGTTATTTTATTGCAATACTTGCTTAGATAATTTAATAAAGGAACATGCAAATTTTTCAACGCATTTTTGTCAACTCATGAAGCGTCTTATTAATATACGTGTAGATGTAAATACACGATGGCGCAGTTTAATAAGAACTTGACAGCTCTCACAGCCGCCTAATCAAAGAGCAATCGCGTGAAACAATTTGTCGGCAAAAAAGCGTGAAATTGTAATTTTTCAAAGTTCTAGTGAACCAAAGTAAAAAAGAACTGCAGGCCTTTTGAATAACTGTCCCGATACAATGTCATGACGGAACTGGAACAGCATGAGCGTCCATGGTTCTTGTTTTTTTTTCCGGTGCAATGTTCACGAGGTCGTAGAATAAAATATTATGTCTTTCCGCGGTCGATGGTTTTGAACTTTTATACCCATAACTATTTTGCTTACAATTAGTTGTACACGACGAGTAGTATCCTACAGAGCGAACTGAATAGTTTGGACAGTAATCGAGCGAGTTTTTGTTCCCTACCGTGCCCGTACAGTGCGACTTTTGTAACTCGCGCAGTAAGTCAAAAGTATTTCTCGACGATCGCTGCAATAGGTGAACTTTTAGCGGAAAATACGACCCAAGTTTCCTCTTTTAACTTGACTGGTAAAAAATCTGTGCTGGTCCCCGACGGGCGGCCGTGCGCCCAAGCACGATACAATTTACATGTTTCGTTTTCAGCCTGTATTTTCTTTTAAAGGGTGAAATAAGATGGCATTACGCAAAGAGAATATTCAATTAAAGACTGCTTTTAGATTTATGCTACAGGGCCTAAGTAGAAAGTAGAATTTATGCCTTTCTACTTATTTTTCTCGGAGTGCTTTTTAGACTTTACTTTTTATATTTCGATTCTGTTTGCTTATGAACTCTCTTTCAGCCCTCAGTGTGCGCCAATTATTTCTTTAAGATCCAGACACATTGTACATTCTTCTTTATTACTTTTTTTATATCGCATCTCTAAAAAGTTTACTTACTTAAAAAGGTTATTTCATTCATTACTTTCTCACTTCATTTATTACTTTTAAACGCACTTCTAAAAATAATATCTCCTTAGAATGTTTTCTAAATAAATATTAGACGTTGAGTTATCGAGACAAATGATGAGACATAATATTTTACCCCCCGGAAAGTAAAATTAGAGCGTTCTTACAATTTCTTAAGTTTCTAATTTGTTTGTAATTTTTTTTAATAATGAATTTGACAGACGTGCATACTGCCTACGTGATGGTAAGTGGCTACCGTATGGACACCTGCAACGCCGTGGGTATGCCGGTGCGCTGCCGGCCTAGTACTCGTAATTATTAGCCCTTACATTTTAATTGGAGTCGTTATTATGGAGGAACCTTTAACCTAAATGCGGAGTCGTTCGGTCGTTTTTGATGTCTTTGCCGGGAACCTGTTAAATCTTTTATCAGCAGTTGGTCGGGATCGAGCGCTTGAAGTGGCTCGTTAATATATTATCTAGCCTCAATCGTGGAAAATTTAGATTGTCATCACGTCAAGTCAGTATTTGTACTGAGCAATAACGTTCCATATATGTCTTTATGGAATACGCTGAGTTATTTAAGTTGAGGTTAGATAACCTATAGATATTTGGTCCACAAATTGATATTATCTCAATTCCGGTTTTACTCGTACATTGATGTTCCGGGAATAAATAATTGCGATAGCCGACTCCTTGTATTGAATTTGGTAATAGGTATGTAAAACGATAGGCTGTTTTAAGTCCAGAAAGTGTTTTATGTTAGGTAACCTATCTATCGTTTACTAGTATCGATCTTTTATGTTAGGTATCGATCTTAAGTAAAATGGATAAGGAAAAAATCGTCTTAACATATATGAAAGCGGTCGTGTAGTGTCGGCCGACTTTAGAATAGCACCAGTTCATCTTTTTCCGTGGGTGTTGTAAAATACAACTAAGGGATAAAAGAGTCGCCCTAAAAAGCCCTGAGATGTTACCTCTAAAAGACGGAACTCGCCAAACCCGCTTGGCCAGTGTGCCGTTTTAAGGCCATCCCTCATGCACGAAAAATTGCCATATGCATAAGCCTCCACATGAACATTTGTCCAAGAGAAGGCCTAAGTCCAACAGTGAACAAAAAAAAGTAGCCTGGTTACGGTTACGGTATATAAAAATAGTCTGGTTACGGTTACGGTATATAAAAATAGTCTGGTTACGGTTACGGTATATAAAAATAGCCTGGTTACGGTACATAAAAATATTTGAAAATCTGTAACTCTGTTTATTTATAAATGATTTATCGTAGACCGAGATTAACATCAACCGTTGAGAGAAATGTTGATGGGGCAGCACGAAAATATCCTTACAAAAAGCTGAAATAACAGAATAAAGCCAGCAAAGTGATTAATAGCGTAACGACATTACTTTTAATCACAAATGAAGTGTGAAACTGAAATCTAAGTAGCTTAGAAAATCCGTAGTGTACACCGAGAAAGAACTTTACGAGCGTTCTGCGGATATATTGTAACGGAATATATTACTTTTAAGGAAAATGTATGCACAAAAAATCGTAAAAGTCAGAGTAGCACTTTTTCTAATACAAAATGGGCTGACTATATAGAATACGAGTAGAATATAAACAAATTACCCTTTCTCCAGATCCATTCTTAAATCTCCAAAGGTAGACAGCGCTTCGGAGGGCGTGTCAACGGATCGGGTGCAGGAAGTCTAAATATCAAAATGATTAAATCTCAGAAAGTCTAGGTCTCAAAATGACTAGGTAGCATAAAGACCAGATCGCAAAACGACTAAATCGTAAACGTTTGACATCCCGGACTGATATCGCGGCATGAATAACGGATGTCAATCGGCGACAGTATCCATTATCCACCAGGTGAACATACCGCTGTCATCTTCTTTCTTCGAGTTATTTCTTTCTTCAAAAAAAGTTACGGTTTGTATGTTTAATTATTTCAGTTATTTTAGTACTATAATAAATAATAGCTCATTGATAAACGGATAGTCGCTCGAACATCGGTCAACGGCTAGTATAAAAACTATTATCATCATCTGATCACTGTTATCCATGTTATCATTGACTTTCTATCATCATGTGAACAGTTGTAGGCGAGAATTCTACTCGTCCACAATATTCTCGCCCGAACCGTTCGAGAAACTCTCCTTGTGTAAATGAGCCTTAAGCAATGACAATTGTAATATAAATACTCGTAGACTTTTTGGCGGGAACCTGCGAAGTGAAGATGAATTCTTGTTTGATTATTGTCAAAAATGTGTATTAGGCGTTTCGTGGTTTAATAGTGATAGTTTATTATACTTTAAAGTGTGGGAATGCGTTTTTCGTGTGCTTACTGAGCGACTCCTGATTTAAAGTCGTCGCCATCACTGAAGTCCGATAGACGCGGCGCTCAAATCGCGTAATGAAATGTTGCCAGCAAGACGGGCAATAATTTACCCCTTCTAAAAGGCAACCTATTCTAATAAATTAATTAATAAATCAATGCATATTTATAAAATTAAAGCAATCAATAAATTGCTAATTCATTCATATTGTAAAACTAGTTTCACGTTTCACATTGTTAATTTAGGATAACAAGCAAAGATAGATAATAGGGTTTTTAATAGGCATAAAAATAAAATAATTATCATATTGCACTAATTTAATTTTTATTAGATACAGGGTTTTTTATTAAGAGCGCACGAACTTTGAAATGAAATAAAACAAGCTGTCTAAGTGATATTGCCACAATTGTTTTTTTTGTTTTAAAGTATATTCGATGACATTATGTGCGGAAATATTTTCGGCCAAATAGCCGCCGTGGCTCCGCTGTAGGTGGCGTATCCTGGTGGACCACTTTTGTACGACATCTTCGCATAAATGGGTCCCAATTTCACAAAGTACGCGAGTTATGCTAGCCTTCAGGGCGGCAATCGTTTGTGGTTTGTCTGCATAGACCAGAGATTTTACGTAGCCCCACAGAAAATAATCGAGCGGCGTTAAGTCACACGATCTCGGTGGCTAGTTGATGTCGCCACCACGCGAGATGACGAAGCCCTCGAACTTCTCATCCAATAAATTCAACTACAAGTTTGTGAGATCCATACCATCAAACCTAGGCCACAAAGACTGACACTAGGTTTAGACTGACAGCGTTTGAATCGGAAGCCTAACTTTTTAATATTCTTCGTAGCGTTGTATTCATCATCATCATCATTTCAGCCCTTGGACGTCCACTGCTGGACATAGGCCTCCCCCATTGTCCGCCATTTAGACCTATCGGCAGCGTTGTATTACTGCCTTGAAAATTGATATCTTGTTTTAGTTCCAAACGCAGTTTGTTTACCGTTGGTATTTCTTTCTTCAACACATAGAAAAAGTGGATTTTTTGACGTATAGCACATAAATCGAAATCATCCAAATCAATCCTTTTTGGTTGCGGACGGCTTTTTCCAGGGGTGACAATTTTCTTTGACGTGCTTGCCGCTACTTTTTCTGTTAATTAATCCATTATGATATTTCTATGTTCAATCATAATTTTGCATAAAATACAATGAACTATATCGTCCATTAGACAAAGTTAGGCTTTTTTTTGAGTAATAGTTTTTATCCGACTAATAATATTTTACCCATTTATTAGGCAAACGCTTAAACTCTGGCATCCCTAAAATTTACCTGTCATGGCAGCGACTCGCATTTGTACATTATGTAACGGGATCAATACTCCTTTATTCTTCTGATCCAATTCACAAAATTCCTTCACTTTAAGGACCATTTCCCGGGCTGCATTTTTTACAACTTTACGCGATATGATCAATTTAATTTCAAGAAAATCCACGAACGATACTCTCCACGCACACTCCTGACATACTACAAGATGGCGAAGTTGTCAAATTTAGTTCTAATGTTTGTCGCAAGACTTCAGTGGTGGCGAGGACTCTACTTCGACGGGACTGGACATTGACAGATCACAGGATACGTTTTAAACTTTTAAATTGTTTACGAAGAAAACTTGACACTGGCGGAATGTGCTAATTGCACCATTATCAAAAAAAAAATGTCGTATATGAATAAAAACTTAAGAAATAACAGTCCGAGTACAATGTGCGAACATGGCAATGATTCATGTATTATTTCTAGTTTGTTATTAGAAACAGATGTGTCTCGCCTTAGCGCTCTGTTCAAATCAGTTTTACGGATCTCCTTTGATGTCTACAGAAGCAATTTTCCTGTGTTTATGCTCCGTACACAGCCTGTACGTAGCAATTACTGATACTTTATTTTTAAGATTTTATTACTCACAATTTATTTATTATTAAATCAAATTCAGCTATGCGTATTTTCTGAGTTCATTTAATATGAATTATTAAGGATTCCAAACAAACTGTTCGGGTTCGGGGGTTCGGGAGCAGATAATTTGGGGATTACTTATTTAAAACAAATTAATATATAGTTAAGAGACCGTTATTTCATTTCGTTTGTTTCCGCTTGCTCGTCCGCCCTCTTCTCTATAAAAAAAAAAAAAATAACATCTTTATATAGGGGTTAAAGTATGAAATTGCCGATATGTACTGAAAAATTAAAACTCGTTTTTTTCTAAAATGTAACATATTTATTTAATCAAAATATTTACCCTCATTATCTATACATTGTTGCCATCTAATCGGAAGTTCATTTATGCCTTTGCGATAGAACTCTGGGGATGTAGATTCGACAAACTGTGTGAAAGCATTTTGTACTGCCTCTTGGGAAGAAAATTTTTTACCACGTAGAAAATTGTCCAAATCACGAAAAAAATGGTAGTCCGTTGGAGCAAGGTCTGGCGAGTACGGAGGATGACGTATGGTTTCTAACTGCAGCTCCTGAAGAGTTACAACGGTTTCTCGTGCAGTGTGAGGTCTTGCGTTATCATGGAGCAATAATGGTGAAGATCGATTCACGAGTCGGGGCTGTTTCATTGCTAGTTTCGCCATCATTGTTCGAAGTTCGGCACAGTAAACATCTGCTGTTATTGCTTGACCAGACCTGAGAAAGCTATAGTGAATAACACCATGAATAGACCACCAAACAGTTACCATTACCTTTTTATTGGTAAGCTTTGCCTTAGGGCACTGTTGCGGCGTTTGACCTGGGGTCACACTTATCGTCACATGTCACAATTCGATCCAATATTCCTTCATTTCTGTACCGATTCAACAAGGCAACGCAAGTTTCAACACGCGTTTCTTTCTGCAGATCAGTCAAATCATGAGGCACCCATTTTTCATATTTTTAATACCCATATTCTTATTGATTTGATGCAAATGAGTCAATATTGTAGGTAAGGTAACGTTAAACCATGCCGCTAATTCCTGGGTAGTTTGACTAATTCCACGTGGTTCGTTCTTCAAGTCGAAGTTTCCATTACGAAAGCGTTTAAACCAAAAACGCACGGTTCGCTCATTATCAGTCTCCTCTCCAAACGCAGCATTGATATTGCGAGCCGTTTCTGCCGCGTTAGTTCCGCGTCGGAACTCGTATTCAAAGATTACTCGGATTTTCGAAGTATCCATCTTTCCCGTCTAAGCTGAATAAAAAAAACAATTGAACGTCGAAAATCGAATGTTGCACATTTTTTAAAACAAGAACCTCACAGGTATCATGTGAAAAAAGTTTCACTCGAAAATCTCACACCATGAAGGTTTTATGTCAATTCAAAGTATCTATTACTATAAAACGGCAATTTCATACTTTAACCCCTATTATTTTGAGCTTTCATTTAATTTCACAGTGTCATGTTAAATCACATTGTTTAAATCAAATCTTGCAAAACGATCTTAATCCACTTCCACTTGTACTACTGCTTTGAAATTTTACACATGTATATAAAACTGAGTACAATATAATAATCTGATGACTTTGACCTGATGCTGCAGTCAGGAAGGCCAGCACACTGTATAACGCTTCAACGGCGAACGGTAGACATGTCGTGTTTGGACTTGTTTGGCTCGTAGTTTTAATGACAACACCTTAGAGTAACATTTTAACCTTAACCTGATACTAAATCCAAGAAGGCCAATACACTGTGGAGCTCCTCAACGGCGAACATTAGACACGTCGCGAACCCATTTTGATGGGTTCGCAATTTTAATGACAAAAAGTGAGTGACATGAACTTGACCGTCTGGTTCCGCGAAATGGGCGTCGTTAGCATTGGTCTGTAACCTGTTTAGGTGAAGAAAAACACCAAAAACAAATCGAAATGAAATGAATTATATGCGTTACTTGAAATGCATAGATCGAGAAGTTCCTACAACTCAGAACACTAAAAAGGAGTAAATAAATTAAACGTATTAAAAAAAACAAGATTTGATTATAATGCACAAAAATTAAGAAAATAAACATAGAAACTTATAACTATTCTATATAGAAACATAGAAACATATTATTTGATGTAATTAAACCCCATTATGTTAAAGTTTTTATGTGATTTAAACGCTTTTAAATATCATTAGCTCGTATGTTCCAGAATCCACCAATCCACACTGGGTCCACGTGGTGGATTATGGACTGAAACTTCCCAGTGATTTACTGCGCCCTGTAGTGGGACGTTAAAAATGGCTGAAAAAATACATATCTATTAAATAATTTTATCAAACGAGAAAATACATTAAAAATATTAGGTATATGTACTGATATGTGACGTTATCTGAGCAAAGGGACATAATAGTCGGTTTGGACTGTTGACTTGGCTTAACAGTTTCTAACTTTTAAGGTGTCAATATTCAAACTTTTATCTGCGAAAATAGAATTTACATTAGTCTCATATTATAACCTGATTCGCATACACGTTGGTTCCCTCCCCATTTTCCCAATCCACTCCTTAATCTGCAAAGGTAGGCAGCGCATCCGGGGACGTGCCAACGTTTGTCATTCTGGACTGATGTTGGCATGTATCGCGGATGTCTATGGACGACAGTATCCACTTACCATCAGGTGGACTGTATGCTCGTCTGCCGCCTTTTTCTATGAAAAATACCTACATTTTTATTCCGCCATCTTTATAATGGTAGAGGTGCAGTGAAAAGCTCCAAGTTGATCTCTTAGTATAAATATTATGGAACGACATATAAATACGAGGCAAGGGAGACGGCACCGCAAACAAATTATCATCGGCATCGGTCCTCAAACTTCTAATCATTTATTTGTTTAACTTGAAGATTTGTTTTGAATAAATCACCAGTTTGATTTATCGTTAATTTAGTTGGTTTGTCAAACAATAATTAATTTCTGCTAATTTGTAAGTTTAATCATTATCGGAATATATTTATTGTAAACTGCAACAATTGAATATACAGTTGTTACCCAAATCCGGCGTACAATATTTGCTAGTATTAATTCATAAGAACAAATTAAATTCTACAGCAATTTTATTTAATATATATTAATGTCACTATACCTAATGTGAAAACGCCGCGCTGGCCAAGCGGGTTGGCGAGTCTACTTTTTTAGAGGCGGTGTAGTTCCTCAGGGCTCGTGGTAGCCGCTTTGTTATTTCTTAGTCGCCTTTAACGACACCCACGGGAGGAGATGAGGTGGTTCTATTCTATAGCCGGCGAACACCACACGGTATATCCCTTACATCTCCCACATCCCTCGTGCACGAATCAATGTGCACGAGGAGCCCCTAGTCCAGCAGTGGATACTGATAGAGCTGGTTGCATTGCGTAAGTGATCTATTGTCATTATTTTTTATTAAACATGTCATGTACGACAAACTCTTTTAAATTATAAAATGTACGTTCTAGCAGCCCTTTCTTTAAAGTGTATTTAAATTTGTACCCCGGCAATATTTTTATTTCTTCAGATTAATTGTAGACGTATAGCTGAAACTTGTTTTTCATTTTCAACTTTCATTTTCATTTTCCATTTTTTTCAGTTTCAACTTTCATTTGCCAAAATCTATAATTATAATACTTATAATTATTCAAAAAGAAAAAAATATTGATTAACGATTAATATTAATATATTGAGTAAAATTTTATTGTTTCGAAATCACCTTTAGATCAAGTCACGCCCCATTTTCTGTGCATTAAGAACGTCGCAAGTCGTCTACGATACTTTCCACTCGACAAATGATGTTATTTTTTATTATGACATAATTGGGTCGCCGGCAGAATTCATTAAGACAAAGTGAAATATCACATCCTCCCCATAATGAAATAACCAGACGGATGAAAAGATGTTTAATCAAAATGAATAGGGATTTTGTAGAATCTCAGCGCTTGCCTAGTTATTAAATCATCTACATATTCTGTATGTATTAGATTTAGCTGAAATGTAAAGAGTAAAAGTACAATCAATATTTATCTTCCAGTAATTATTATTAGTCTTTCTTTGCGAAGTTTATCCGTGTTTGTACATTCAAGGAATGGTTGGAAATAAGTATCTAAACAATGTTATTGTTGTTTTTATATGTAGATATATTTTGTAAGTATACATAACGCAGCTTCTGACGGTAGGCCTGCTGATCCATAAGTTCAAGGCGCTTAACGAGCACTTAACGAGAGAGCTATGCTGAGAGTTTCTTTGTAGAATACAATCTGAAACGAAGAAATTCGTCAAAGAATAGTTCATAGAATCAGCATGCTGAAGTGGATTTGGACATATATATTTTTCTGCAGAAGCGACAAGCGATGAGATAGACGATTTCATGAAATGAGACCACACATACCGGGAGGCATAGTGTGGAATGCTCTCCGGTCACGTGGACTGACGACTTGGAGAAGTTTGCTTAAGTAAGTATACCTATAGTCCCGGAACGAGTTGAATGAGCGCGTAAGGAATGTGACCGTTTTATGTCACTTGATTTTAGTGTTGTACTACAATGATCTTAGTGAAAGATAAGTATATCGATATTAGTAAAAGTCGATATTTTTAATTTAAATATCGCAGTCAAAAATAAAACACACGGCTATGTAATTATAAAAAAATCACTTATTTTTTAACTTTTACGAGGGGGAGAGTGCACGCTGCAATCCAACAGCCGCTGGGCGCACTCGACTGGCCACGTTACCCCTCTCTCACAGAAGACTACCTTGAAATGTACTGCATTTCCCACTTTATCTTATTTCCCTAATGTACGTACGTGTTTCGGTAGTGAGTGAGATATGCCAGAGCCCATTCCCATCCTATCCCTCCCCATTTCCCCTATCCCATTCCCCATTTCTCCAAATCCATTCCTATATCCAAAGGTAGGAGGCAGCGCATCCAGGGGCGTGCCAACGTTTGTCATTTTGGACTAATGTTGGCATGTATCACGGATGTTTATGGGCTACAGTATCCACTTACCATCAGGTGGACTGTATGCTCGTCTGCCACTTTCGTCCATAAAAAAAAAAAAAAACTCATTATTTATTTATTTATTATTTATTACACATTGAATAAAATAGTAAGTAGGTATACATGTTTTTTAGTTTTAAATAGGTATTTAATATTTAGTTTTGAAAAATAAAGTTACTAAAAACAAAAAGAATAAAATACAAAAATTATAATATTTTCTTAGGTTTTCGCGATTACTATACATAGCAATTAAACAACTTTGAACGGTTTAAATCGCGTATATTTGACATTATTTATATCCCGACGTTTCGAACACTTTGCAGTGGACGTGACTTTGCAGTGGAGTCACCCCGTGACCACGTCCACTGCAAAGTGTTCGAAACGTCGGGATATAAATAATGTCAAATATACGCGATTTAAACCGTTCAAAGTTGTTTAATTGCTAAATACAAAAATTACTAATTGAGAGAAATATAAAAAAAAACAATATTATAACAACAAAAATCTACTACGCATTACATTATTAATAATAATAAAAAATAACTTAAAAGTACTAAAAGACACAAAATACTATCATATTGTTTTGAACGAATATTAGTCATTACAATCATCACTTGTAACCCCTGATGCAGACAAGTCAGAATCAGATTTGGTCGCTCATTTTAACAAGTAAGTATAGTAAAAAACTACTCAACACGTGTTATATCGATGACGCAAGAGAAACAATAGGAAACGAGCAAGCGCATCACTTAACTAGCCGGCACAAGTGCGGCGAGACGGCTGGGAGGGGGGTGTGCTCGTGTCCCCACACCTCACACCGCGAGCGCATTTAGCTCATTCCGGGACAGTACGTGTCTCAATTACATGTAGTTACTAAAAACATAATAAACTAAAACCAATAAAACTTTTATTACAATCAACTACACAGTTAATATACGTTTAGTCAAGTCAAAAGAATCTATGACTGAATTGGAAAATTAGTAATATGAGAACACTTTGGGAACCGGCGGCGGTGATACGCGAGGTGACGTCTAGCACATGTGGTTTTAATGGGGTGCACTCTAATGCAGAGATGCTCTATTTCTCCTTTATACCGACTCCATTGAAGTAAGTACCTTGGGAAATAGGTGAACGTCATTTACAGATGTAAATACTCTGGGTAAGTATACTTATTTTTATTATACATATACTGAAAACTGGATATTGAATATTTTGTAGGTATTATGTAGCTGTAATAATAATGAAAGTGGAAGAAAGTGATAGTACAAAGTATATAGATCTGTAAAATAAATTTCATATCTTGTGATGCAAGAAACTCATAAGATCAAACTACCACAGAGTTGATAGCATTTCGCAATTGTCAATAATGTTCGCACCTTTATTTAAAATGTGATTGTCCTATTGTATTTCACTTTAATCACTGCTCAGCTCTTTAATCAGATTTATTCTTTAATTTCTATGAATAACGAACAAATTGAAAATTGATAAGATTATTGATTAGGTTCATATTCAAGGAATACATGACATGGCAGCACTGTAGGTCACTGCGGTAAAAAAATAAATCAACAATTTTACATCCAGTCTTAATTTAACTAGCTGGTACTGAATTTGATTGAATTTCTTCTTCTAAAACAGAAAAAATGTAGTTTATGTAGTACTTACTACTCATTCATTTACGTATTCTTTTAGGTAGTACCTACTGTTACTGGATGCCATTGCATTTATTTTTCTAAAACAGCTAAATGATCACTTAAAAAATAACTAAGATAGCAAGGATAGTAAATCGTCAACATACTAGTTCAACTAGACCAAACCCAGTGTGGAAACAAGAAGTATCAGTCACAGCTTAATTTATTTAACTTCGGACCAGTCCACCTGACACGTAACTGTCGAAAAAACTGCGACACTGAGTTCGATTAGTGCACGAATGTAAAGCGGAAAAATAAGAGTGCCCAGAACTAATCTAGTCCCACGACCTGGTTGTCCGCCTTTCGAAATGGTATGTATTTTAATCAGACATTCCTAAATGGATTTTTTTATTGATCGCCAGGGCCGCGGGGAATCGTTCGTGTTCTTTCTTTTTTTACGGAGACGGGAGTTATGGCAACAACCTGTTAGGATTAGGAATGCATAAAATGCCGCGTTAATGGAACGTGCTTTGTTTTTAATAGATATCTTATAAACATTGAATTGTTACTACTTAAATATTTAGATTTTTACTTTTAAGATGGATATTGTCACATGCGTGTTTTTTCAGATTTTTATTTCAAATTAGTTTCCAATTAAAGGAATCTTTTTCGTTTCGATTCGTTTTTAGACGAAGGCAATTGTCGTCTTCTTTATCGTCTAAGAGTGATGAAAACACCTACTCTTTCCGCAATATAGGCTGGTTTTATACAATTTCCTCACGGAATCACGCTGTAAAGCAGCAATATGTTCGCCTTTTATACATCTATTATCGTCCAACCGAGCGTTCGTACGTTTGAGCGTTTTTGCGCGGGTAAACGAATTATTTCCGTAGGTAATTTTAAAGTTCCGATCAAGCTGAATGAATCAAATAACTAAATGAAACTACAACGTTATATTTTCGGTTGGCGCTACCAAACCGCTTATTGAATAAGTTGATAATGAGGCGATACGGTATGTGACATTATTTGAGCAAAAGAACCTTCTAACCGATATCTGGCTTTAGGGAAATCTTAAAAAAATAAAATATCTAACAAATCAGATGTTAGATCTGTTGAAACAGAGTCGTGAAACTACGAAATTTTAAGTTGGAAAATGTTAACCAAAGTCGATAAGTTCATACCGAGAATAAGGTCCATTTGCTTAGATAACGTCACATGTGTATATAGAACATAATAATAACCGTGCAACGACTTATCTTTCACGGTTCATCGCTTTCATCGCGACGTTAAATGTTTGTAATAGGTAATGACGACTTGGAGTGCCTGTTCAAAGGCGGCCCATTGTCTACAGTTACGCTAGATTTGATAATTTGCCCATTACGTCTGTATTTCGAGTTTCAAGCCAGGAATTATAACATCAAAACGTGACTTCAGAATAACGTTTCCTTGGGAATTAATGTTTAGACATTTACCTAATAAATAGACAGCATTTCATAAATATTATTAAATTTTAACAACCTCAGTGCCAATTTCATAATTGGGAACCTTGTTAGAGTCTAAAAGCTTTTATTGGAATGTCACTGAAAATATTTCAGAAATTTATTTCAGTGATTCTAATTAGCACTATATTTTTATATTTCTACTATATTTTGACTTATTTATTATATAATAATCTTATTTTTAAATATACGAATATTTCTAAAAACCTTCAGGATCCACTTAAATATGCACAGAATATAACTTAAAATACAATACTGTAAAAATACCTCTTTCAAACATTTAATTATATAAAAGAGTGAAACTTAATTATACACAAAAGACTCCAAGAAATTACTTATTATAGTATAATATACTATAGTATAATACTATAATTATTATAGTTTTTTTTCTTGCACCACATCGCTTCCGAAGGACGCTCTTTCAAACGAGCATTAGGTACAAACTGTTGACTAATTTTAGCTAGGGAACGAGTCGTCTAACGACCGGATATTTTCGGTTGACGCCATTCGATCCTCATATAGGCATACAACAGTAAGACAACTACATAGTTTGTTCTTATTACAAGGGTTAGAAACAGTTTTAAATTACATAGGAATCCAGTTAACATCTAGTGAGTGCAGAAACACAGAAGCACTCACATCTTTTTAGAAAAAATAATAATTCACAATCTTAATGAACAATACAATAACAATTCTCCGCTTCTCGATATCGCATTTTGTTAATTGATTTAATGTCGAAGTAGAGTTGTAATAGTTGCCTTATGAATACCATTCTGAATACCATAGCATCAGCCTATGTCTGTCTACTGCTGGATATGCACTGCTTTTTTCAAGGCTCATCACCACCACCGTTTTCGGTTCTTCTCATCCCATTACCACCGGCGAACTTGTTCAACTCTTCGGTGTACCTTGTCGTCGGGCGTCTCCCACTTCATAGCTCACCGACATACCTCACAAAATCAGCTTGCTGAAGTGGCAATGGGCAGGTCATATCTGCCACAGGAAGAGTAACCGATGGGGTAGACGGGTCATCGAATGGAGGCCACGTACCGGGAAGCGCAGTGTTTTCTGAATATTCTGTATAATTTGTTATTCTGTCTAATTTGTCCCTCCGCAGAAAACAGGCCTACTCATCTTATCGTGAGTGTTTTAAAACACTTATAATAATTATAATAAATTTTAAGTTTTGTGGCTCATTTAGAAAGGAAAGTTTCTCGAATGCGAGTTATTCGAACATCGGTCAAAGCTAGTATAAACAACTGTTATCATCATCTGATCAATGTTATCCCTGTTATCATCTAGTTTTTATCCTCATGTTAACAGTTGCAGACGAGAATTGTATGTAGTATGGTCGCATGCGAGAATCGTAATATTCTCGCCCGAACCGATTGAGAAATTCTCTTTGTGTAAACGAACCTATGAGCTTAAGCTTAGTGCGATTCGATAGGTCTGAATATAGATTAGATTTAAAGACGTTGACTGAGAAATAAATTTGCAGGTTTTGATATATATATATATATTATTTATTTAATCTTCACTGCACAAGAATTTGACATGTACAAAAGGTGGACTTATAATCAACCACCAAATGAAACAGAAAACAGAACCCAGTTGCAGTTTTGATTCAAATATATAAATATGCATACATAATAAATAATATATAATAAATATACATAATTAAGATACGTAACAAACTTAAATAATAATATATGTATATAATATAGTAAATACAGACTATATAAGTAGGAAGAATATACTTCATATACATATACTTATATACGTAGAGACACACTATTATAATAAATAATATATAATATGTAACTGAGCAGAAATATTTAATATACGAGTATTCAAATATTTCCCAGTTTTTCACTAAAATGCTTCAATATTGACCACCATAAAGTTCGATGGATATATCGTGTGAGAGCTGTTTCTTTCGACTCCGATAAGTATAAAGATACCGTACTGCAAGTTATGTATACTAATTCGGATGCCTCTAAAAAGAAATCCTAAACGCGTCCACGCTTACTTAATTTATGAACACCCCACTTTATCGGCTCACTAAATTATGCTGTTTTAATTTAATACTTTCTCTATTCCTGTACCGTCTAAGCTTTTAATTTGTATGACATTAATTTTAAGATGTCATAAACTAAAATTATTTTTAGGACATTTTATGATTATTACTAAGTTTCATATTATATAATCTAGTTATTCTTAGATTATTTACAATTGAATACTAGCTGACTTTTAGAAAATTCTGTCCTAATTTTTATCCGACTGGACTTTTTATCGTATTTATAGATTATTTGATAAAATGCATATTTCAGGTATTTATTTATGATGTTTATCTCAGCCTTAACCGCGGAATACCCGCACATATGAATATCTCATCTATTTGCTGCACTCTCACGTTTATATTATGTATGTCACTTTGCAATTTCTAGCGAGATGAAGCCAGTAAGAAATCATACTATGACTCGATACTTACTTGTAAACGATCTTATACTCTTATTTTATACAGAGAGTATACTTATAACGACAATAACAGATCTAACCAATATGTGCGGGAGAACACGGGTAGAGAAAGTGAATAATGTAAAACTTGTATGACTCATCATAATACACTTGGATATAAGGACAGTTTTGCGCAGATAAATAAATTATAATAACTTTTCACTTAAAATAAATTCTTTTACCTCTAGCGGTGCCAGCGACTTCATTTTCTTGTTCTTTAGTGATTTCCGTGGGAATTGTGTAACGAATCGGGATAAAATGTACCCTAAATGTTAACTCAAGTCATAACCTATAACTATGCAAAGTTTCATTAAATTCTGTCTAGTGGTTTTTGCGTGATACGCGTTCTGACAAACAGACAGACTGAGATCTAAGCTATGTACTAATTAGACATTTTACTAGCACTTTGAATACATTTACACAGATAAAATGGTAAAGTTTAAATGAAACGAATGTACATTCGTTTCATTTAGATTACTTTGCTAAAATAATAGTGGGATGGACATTGAAAAATGTTTATTATAAGTTTTCTGTGTTGTAATAATGAAATCAAACATTGTAGTAAGACAAAATCCAATGTTACCTTTTAATATTTACCTGAATTGTCTTATGTACACTAAAATATAAGATCTGGGTTTGCCACAAAAAGGCCTTTGTTGAAAAACGTTACGAGTCTCGTGTTTTGTCTCTATTCCCAAAAGGGGACACAGGGTACGGTCCGACAAACTTACCTGTGCGCTTGTGCAACTTGAAATAAAAACGATTTCATATATGATAATAACAAATTTAGTCGAGAATTAGAAAAAGAAGCATACAATTCTCATACAATTTTATTTTTATTTATACAGCATACCCATAAAACATTTTCATTAAGTATACATATCTTGGTGCTATAATAATCGATAGGGTTTGTCCTATACATTCGCAATGTAATTTTAATATTATAAACTACACAAATTCCATAGGAGTATTAAGTAATTATGTAACAAACTACACATCGGTATTAAGTTGGCAGTAGATATTCTGGAATATATAACTTGCTTATATATCTTGGCCGGTTAAAATACGATAACGCTTACATATACTTATACTTCTTTCATTTGTTAGATGAGTAAAACACTAAGTAATGGAGGTTTGAATTTTGCCAAACGCAAAACAGCTTTGCGGCCTGTACGTAACTTTGTTTTATCCCCAACCTGGCAACCGACGAGTGTATGATAAATGGCAACGCAGGCGACGGTCGGCGAAATTTTACAACTCTTCTTGAACTTCCAGCCTAATTGAACAGACGAGTGACAGGTCTACATCTCTTCTATTCCCAACTGCGGCACATTTACCTCGTAAAATATTTAAAACAAAAACCCGGGGGTAATGTTAATTTCTTTCGTAATGTGAATGTTTTATCTACGTTTCAAGTACCGAATGAAAACAAGTTGATAAGTAATTTTGAAGTCAACTTCGAACAACTTTTGTATTTGCACCATATTTTTCTCATACGATAATTTCATTGTGCAATTGATTGATATTATAATTTGTGACTTAAAAAGTATCTCATCTATGCTTGTAAGGTAGGTAGTATATGATAATAACACACAATTACAAAAATGTTAACATGAACAACAGTGATTGCGAAGCATCGCAAAAAATACAAGTTACAAAAAATTGTATGCGAAATATTGTGCATTTGATATATACTCGTATATTTATGCCTGTTTTTGCCTATGTGTCTAATCGACTAGATTGATAATGATAATGTACTCGTATAAAATTAATTGTTTTTCACTTACAGTATAATATGACGTAAATGCAAATTTAGATACTGAATCTATTATTTTTGATACACCGGAAAGTATATTTGTTGTTCAAGACACATATAATAAATCTAATAAGGGAGCATCTAGTACTAAAGAATTCAGCGAAACACAAACAGATTCAAGCGAGACGATAATCATGTAACCTACAAATTAGAAAGTGGGAAAAAATGCAACGAGTTCGAAATAAATTCATTTCGCAGATAAATTTACTAAACGAGCTGTAAGGACCTGCATACACATTACAAGTTAGCACTTCGTTAACTGGATACAAAGTAATTAACTGGAGCTGAAGAACTCGCTCTAGAAGTCCGAAGTCACGCTGGGAACTTGCCAGAGAAATTTATAGCTCTTTACACTTTTGATGCTACATTCTAAAAATTTATGAACTTCCAAGACGAAGATTGGTAGATTTTCGCAGATTTCAGCAATAAATTATATACAAATTAACAAATGGGCTGTATTTTTTTGGTGTTCTGATTTTACACCTACCTGTATGTATGGTTAAATACAGAGAAATTATCCCCCTACGTATTGAACTGACTACATTTAGAGAAACAAAATCCACGCGAAGTGAGTCTTGCGAAAATTAATTCAATTAAAAATTCAATTATAAAAATTTGGAATAGAATAGAGGAGGCCTTTGCCTAGCAGTGGGATATAATATTAGTTATAAATAAAATAAAAAAATGAATTTATATTAATAATAATTTGTGATTAATCATATAAATTAGTACTTATAAAAATCGCGTCGAAATATATTTGAACATAATTCCTCCCCTAAAACATACTTATACCAATACCGAACTAATACAGAAAATAAAACGTTACAGAAATGACACGACAGCCGTCCCAACAAAGCCCTGTGTAATGGTATTACTTCTGTAAATGGCAGTAGCAATTACAAGTTGTGATCGCGATCGGTCCAACTTGTTTGTGACCGTACTCGGTATATGTGTCATGGTGATGCTAAGGCTATCTGCTGTTCTATATGTAGTCCTACGTGTACCTATCTATATACGAGTACATTATTATTATTGAAGATTAGGGGCTCTGCGAGTCAATAAAATCTCACTGCCGTCATTGTTGATCTATTGTGGTCGCCACCTTTCTTGTAGTATGCTGCCAATGGCTGTGAACTGTAGATCTATAATGGCGGTATAGTTTTAGTAGCGAATTGTGGGGCATCATTCGATTTTAGTAAATGAGCGCCCATATACATTGTATCTTTTGTACATCAAAAAGCCACATTCATAAACCAGGTGCATTTGTGTTTCATCCTGCTCGGAACCAAATCTGCAGGTTATGGAAACCTTTACTCTCAAATTAAACATTGTTTGATCAGCCTGCAGTGCTTCAGTCTTTACTGTCACTGGCTGTCACCAATTATCACTAATTTGACGGAGACTCGCTTCGCGGAACTTCGACGAAGTGATGATGACATTCTTAATAATTAAAAATTACGATATTTATTCAAAAGTAGGTTGTTATGCTGATCATGCTTTGCTGCTCAAGCAGTATTTTTTTACTGCTCGTTAAATACAAGTCTGTAAATAATACTCACGGTCTTTTAAATCCAGTTTGATTAGAATGACAGCTGTCAAAGTGCCTCGAATAATACTGGGACATTAACGATCAAATCGTGGTAATGCGTTTATTTATCGACTGAATGTTATGCACCACAAACAAACAAAAATTCGTGCGTGTACCGATGTCAAAAACCTGTGATTTTTAAGTTTTTATAAATTTATTATTTTTATAGAGCTCTATTCGAGGCACTTTGACAGCTGTCATGTTAATCAAGCTAGATTTAAAAGACTGTACCTATGTGTTAGCTACGCTAAAATATGCTTAATTCTATCAGCACAAAATTCTAAACCGTTCAAATATCTAACAACCTGCTTTCTAACAAAATATTACTATGCAGGTGAAATTCTAACTGCCAAAGTGCAAAATTGCAGTATTTAATATTCATCACGTGTTAAGTGTTTGCATAGCTTTGTTATGAATTTTTTATCAATATGTGGCTCACCTGCTATCACGTAGGTTATTTCTATATTAATTTTTTCATTCATATTTCTCTCTCACAGATGTATATATATTTTGTGAAGCGTGGGTGTTATTCTTGTTTGAATGCAAACGTATCCATATGTAAATAGATTTAGTTAAAAAAGTCTACGGGAAACGGATTCTTTTTTTGGTATTTTTTGACTGTATTGCTTTATGTACACGAGTAAGTAATGTGTTAGAATTGTGTTCTATAGGCTCCTCGCTCTTTTGTTATGTGAGACCGTCCTGTTTATTACTATGCTTTCGCTACGATATTAAACGAGTAAAGGCATTTATTTCTTCATAGTCTCAAGATGTATTCTACCGCTCTGGACAGAGGCCTCTCCCTCATACTCGAACTAAAACTCTTTAAATTTTACTTAGTGAAAATGAACTTTATAATTATTGTTAGAATTAAGTTTGAATTAGAATTTGTTAGTATTTATTAAGTATTTCTCTTTTTTCTCGTCTTTTCGACAAGTCGAAATGAGAAGGCGTTTGAATTGATTTAACATCGAAATATAAGTATGTAATAGTCTTTACCAAGCAAACCCTGTCGATACATTTCTAATTATATGTATGTACATTATAGATTTTTTATTTATAGTCTCTAGGGAGGACGGAAAGCGAGCATATTTATGCAAATATGGTGACGTCATTCGTCCCATAACACAGCGTTAATTTGTCAATCGAGGAACGCTCCCTCTCGTAATTGGTCAATATGTGAAATCAGGTGACTGATAGTGAATACGTCACTTTTTTCTTAATTTGAACAGAGTATAGTGAAGACTAAAATAATAATGATTTCTAGGTCATCTGTGCACCTGCAGCCATCAAAGAGCGCGTTCGCTGGCTTCTTGGCCTTGCGTGAAGTGTGAACCCGTTATACAACTTCGCATTTAGTCCATCACGTTCAGCTATTTCACTCTTCTAATTCAAATTAAATATTCCATTTTGTTAAACTACCTTTTAAGTTATTTCAAATCTGTCGAAAATGTAAGTTTATACATACTTCTTATTCTTGATTTCAATAATTGACACCAAGAATAGTAAGTATGTATTTATTACGTTTATCATTTATGTTTATATTCTAATTATTTTTTAATGTTTTATTATGAACCTAGCCTTATAAGGGGTATTTATTATTCCCAGCTTTATTGTAATCATTATTGTTATCAGTTTGTGTCATTCCACTATTGGATTATCTTCCAAAGTATACTCCAATAAATAACTTTTTACATTTAGGCGTCGGGGACATGGTATTGCACCATTAGATTTAAAGTAGTTTCATGGGTTTGTTTGAAAGTGTTCACACGGGGTCGCGTAATCGAGCTGGTTACCCGGCTGTGTAGCCAACCGCGGTAAACCGCCCGTAGTCAGTAGAGCTTTCATACACACGGCAGCCATGTTCTAAATAAGTAACATTATATTTGGAAATTAAAAATAAGCAAATGGAATAAACAATGGACACACTTTTTGATTACCCAAATATCCGAGTTTCTAACTTGATTAATTAACAAATAAATTACCATTTTTTTGCATTTTGCTCGAATGTCATCAAAATACATTTGTGTCTTTTTTTCTAACGTAACTACGAATGTAACGATTCCGTGTGCACGACATACTATAAACAAACAAGATAAGTGAGTCCTAGCCTGAGTTGAAGGGGTGTGGGGGCGGAGTGACGATGTAGCGACGCACACTGGCACCTGCCGCCTGCTTTCAGCGCAATCCCCGCGTTGCTCCGCCTCCGCATCCCTGCAAGCGCGCTGGCGAGGACTCACTTATCTTGTTTGTCTATACTATCTTCGACCCTTCAGTCGATTAAACTAGTGAATGTTATTATTCTGTAAATACCGTAGCATCCTGATCATAATGAAGAATTATCAAAGAAATTATATAACAATATCCACGCGACGCGCGACGTTAAGCGAGTCATTGTATTTTACCTTCCCTTCCGTGTCCGAGACCGGTCCGACAAGTATGTCGAGAATATGCAATTGTTCCCAATAATTGCTCGCTCTCACACGATCGCTTTCTATAAGTACACATTACACCCAGTAGAAAAGTGCGAGTAAATCAATTGCATACATATATATAGGAACTTTAATGTCGGTCTAAGTTTTCTAGAAATTGAAATCTAAAAAAAATATTTTATTATTGTCTTAAGTTAAGAATCATATGAACTCTACATGTAGTTACATACATACATATTTCCAAATAACACCTGGGTTAGTATACCTTCTGAACCAGGGGTGCTCAAACGGTCGATCGCAAGAACTTTTACGGTCGATCGCGGAAATACTTCTATATTATCCACAATGTATGCGATTTTGAATCTACTTATCGCCTAGTAAGAATTCATTGTACCAAGCAAACATTATATATACATGCATACATAATTACAGATACATTACGAAAACATTGGCCATCGGTTAATTCGGAAATATTCGAACTCGTCACTTGCATCCTTTAATACAAGATATTTTATTACTTTATTGCATACTTTACCCCTTATTTTTACCCCTCAGCATCGGAGAGACGTTGCGTCTCTCTGTGTGTTCTACCGCCTGTACAATGGGGAATGCTCTGAAGAATTGTTCAATATAATTCCCACCTCGGGTTTTTACAACCGCATCTCCCATCACAGAAGTACGGTCCATCCACATTTCCTCGATACGGAGGTGTCGCATACCGTTCGGTCCAAAAATCATTGTATACCGCGAATTCGTACGCTATGGAACGAACTGCCTCAAGAGGTTTTTCCATTAAGCTACTATATGGGGTTCTTTAAGAAAGCTGTGAATAGGGTTTTGTAAGGTCGGCGGCGCACCCGCATACCCCCTGGTGTTGCAGGTGTCCATGAGCGGCGTTAACTCTTACCATCACGTGGGACTACTTGCTCGTCCGCCCACTTCTCTATAAAAATCTTAAATTATTATAGCAGTTTTATTCGTACAAATTCTAAATCAACGATTGTTAGATATAGTTTGCATCGAATTCAATGATATGGACCGAAGTAACACAGTAATTTTATTTTTCTATAAGCAATTGCTGCAGTATCAGTCACGTACAAGTTAATAATATAGAGTCTCAGTTCAGTACCTGTTTGATTCTTAGAAATAAGTATTGGTGAAGGCTTTTAGGACAAGCTAATATGTAAAGTAATTTACATATTAGCCATCTATTAATGAAACGTTTTGAGAGTAACTTTTAACTTAAAATTTATGTTTGTAATTATATACTTTATTTTTGGTATTTGCAATTTGTACCGAACGTACTTTTACACACGTGAATTTTAGTTTTACACACATAGGTTTTTAAACATTAATCAATTGTCGGTTACAAAAGATAAAAAAATACAAAGAATCGTGAACTTTGGCGAAGCAATATGAGGTTTAATTTACAAAAACTACAATATATATTTTGTCAATAAATAAATAAAGGTATAAATAAATTGCATATCTAAAAAGAATTATTGAGTCAATCTTTCAATTTATCCACAGTTGTGCCACATAAATTACAAGGAAAGTGATTTTATAATCCCCTTTCTCAAGTCGCCAGCACATTTGCAAACATTCCCTGATGCGTCCTAAGTAAACAATACTTATACTCGTACAACATCATCTTCGAAAATAAATAATTCTCGATTTACTGCTTATATTATGCTTTGTATTTTGCATTCGTAAAACTTTTTAAATTTAAAACTCATTTGGTCCCAGCCAAGGAACAAAAACCTAAAGAATTAATTACATATTTTGCTTTTTAAATGGCGCTTTTAAAATCAAAACAAAAAGATGGCAGTAACTTTTCTCTACGTGTTTAAATTCACAATTTATAAAATCGAGTATTCTTTTAAAAGTACATCCACCAATCCTCACCATATCCCCGTGGTGGATTGTTTCTGAAAACCTTCTAGCGATTTACTAGAGGAGGGAATAAAAGTCTAAAATAACTAGGATATAAAATAATTAGTCCTGCAGTGGAATAAAATAAATGTCTGACATAAACATTTTAAAGATATTTTTGCAATATTTTCGAAATCCTTGCGGTTGCGGTTTTATCGATGCTACTTGTATGGACAGAATTACATCTACAATGTTGTCAGCAAAGGTATCATTTCCCGGCTTTACTTTAAAAGTAGAATATCTGATCAGAAACAGAACCAGTCCTGAAACTCCCTGGTGTATTTTCAGCGTGTCATTTATAGAGGATGCTATAGGTGATGACAGATCATTAGGTCAGAAGTAAACGGAAATGTCACTTAAAAAAATAACAAATCAAAACCCATTATATAAAAACATCTTTATAACATTTATTTGTTCAATAAAAAAGCGGAAGAAGGTGAATCGTCACGGAAAGCCAGCGACAGCGTTGGCGTCTGCAGAATTGATTCGTTATGAATACGAAACGCGACCCGATTTTTACGATCATCGGATTCCTATTGCATTTAGATTGATAAGAAAATCTGTACAATACGTATTCGCTGCGTTATAATACGTTGTGTTATAATTTATTGGATTTTATAGTTCGACTGTTCTGTGTTATAAATAACAGTTTGTGGTAATTTATGAACCTGTACCTGGGTGCAAATATATATGTAGTTATTGTATCCATAACCAGGACTTTTATCGTTCACTGTTGGAGCGGCTGGATACCGGTGTTCACTTCTTCATGCACATTGTGGATAAGAGATGTGTGGCCTTAAAACGCCACGCGTTGGTCAAGCGGGTTGAGGAGTATTCTCTTTTAGAGGTGGTGTGGTTCCTCAGGGCTCGTGGTAGCGGCTTTGTTATCCTTTAGTTGCCTTTTACGACACCCACGGGAAGAGATGAGGTAGCGCTATAGTCCAAAGCCGGCCGACACCACACTGCCAAGTTATTACATACATACCACCAGCCTGATCTCTCCACTGCTGAATATAGGGCTCTCCTAAGGAACGCCATCACACACCACACAGTCTTCCTCTCTTCTCATCCAGCCACAAGTGGCTAAGTCATTGCATGGTTTTATAACTATGCATTTTATAAATATATATGCATGCATAAATATTTATAAAATGCTATGCTATGCATAAATATTTTATACCGCGAACCCGTAGGCTATGGGACGAACTGCCTGAAGAGGTCTTTCCATTAAGTTACGATATGGGGTTTTTCAAGAGAGCTGTGAATAGGATTTTGCAAGGTTGGCGGCGCGCCCGCATGCCCCCTGGTGTTGCAGGTGTCCATGGGCGGCGGTAACACTTACCATCACGTGGGACCGCTTGCTCGTCGGCCCTCTAATCTATAAAAAAAAAATCTGTTACTTATATTTAACAAGATGTACCATAGGTACCTATGTGTGAAAGCTAAAATTGATTTCTTCGTTGTACTTGATCGCTTTGTCTATTCTTTTTATTATATATTATTAAAAGAATAGACAAAATCCATCAAATACAACTATATATAGTAATTGCAACTATCATATTTATAAATATATAGTAATTTCAATACTGCAATACTGATAATTGCAATTGCAACGCAATTACTTATTCAACTAATTCGTAAGTAAATATGACAAGACTTCACATCACATTACTTTGTGGAATCACGTCGTAAAATTGATGTAACAGTTTAGATAGCGTTCTCTTTACACTTTTTACATGCAAATTGTTTTATGTAATTGGTGTATATCGTCTACACACACTTGACCTGGATTCTACGACCGTATAATGCATGTTGTTTCTATGCTCGTGATTTGGTTGTAAAATAAGATGACGAGCGCAGTTATGTTCTGCTATAGTTTGCGTTAATTCAGTCTGATCACTGATATTTTGTTGTCTTAGTTAAAAATAATAGTTGTTTTTTTCTTATAATTAATGAAGTGTGCATAGAGGGATGCTACAATGTAAATAAATGGTTAAAGTGTACCGGATATTCATTAAAACTTTCTACAGGAACATGACGTTTAAGAACTATTATCGTAATTTTTAACAGGTTTATTAAAATTTTATCTTAACTAGGTATATTGTAGCGCTAATTACGACATGCGCAAGTAGATGTTCCCTTCTCACTGTGTTTAATATTCAGATCTTCCTCTAAAATGATCGTGTTGTAGAAAGGTAAATTAAATGATTTTTTAGCATTCACGAGTTTCCGCTAAAAAGTCCCTGGTTACGGTTACAACGCTGAAAATCGCTACAAAACTAGATCAGTAGTTCCTTAGAATAATCGGAGCAACATGGATGTAGATATTGTTTGTAATTGATTTGTTTACAAAATCCAAGTTACACGAATTAACTACCATTGAACTAATAAAAACAAATAATTATCAAACAATCTGTTTGTACTGCCCCACACGTCCATCGCGCGTGCGATGCGTACAGACATCAATTTCAATCGATACGCCTGCTAGCAATCACGAGGCAATCATTAGCAATCGAGCCAAGGTTATTACTGAACTGTTAGGGACCACACGTAATAGATATTGCAATACAAATAATAAATAATAATAATAAATAAATAACGCCACACTCCCTGGCACACACTAGAATTTTCTGTGTCGTGGGTCCAGAGACACATCCAAAAACGAAGAAACATATGTATTTAAATAAATGGTACAGAGCACACAGGGCCACTACTAACTCAGCTAATCGGTCGTCAAAATGAGAAGGCCGTAAAAGTACTTATTGTAGCTCTCAGTCGGTATCACTGTCGTGAAATATTTAAAGTTAGGAACCCAAATACAGGTTAATATTCTTTGGTGACAATAAAAGCAGTCCCACGAAGTGGGTGGGACTCCGTCAACTTGATGACAACATTCTTAGTAATTTAAAATTATTTGCTTCAGTTATTGAAAATATATTGTTTTGTTGATAATGATTTGCTGTTGATTTAGGATTGTTTTGCTGCTCATTTAAATACAAGTCTTTATTTATATAAAGACATATCGTATTTATAGCGGGATGTCGTATTTTGCAATTCATACCGTCTTGTTACATTTAGCGAAAATTAGAGTTAAACTTTAGCGAAAAGTAATTTTTTTCATAAACTCTGCACTTTAAAACTGAAAACATTTTCATTGTGACACAAAAAATGACTTACTTGAGTTCACTTTGTCTTAATGTGCGTGACATTACCAAATTTATTTGAGTTGTCAATACTTCCGTGTTCTTGATTTTAGCGAGTTTAAAGTAGGTGACAACATATTAGCCAAGTTTAAAGCATTAGTTCCTACTGTGCTAAATGTCCTAGGTTTTATCCTTTGTCAGCCCTTTGTTTAAAGACAAATTGTTCGGGAACTTTGTTCGTTTTGATCGTATTTGCATGTGTTTTGGACCCAAAATAGGGAATCTGAATATTGGTCACTGAAAACATTTTATTTTATTAATTTCAGTTATTAATTTTTTATATAGTGAATTTTTTATATACAACATTATATGCTTTGTGTATTAATAAATTATTCGTAATTTAAATTTAATAATTATTCTTTGTGTATTCTGTATTAATATTATAAAGGTAAACTGTGAGATAGTTTTTGTTTGTGTATATGTAAGAGTTACTCAAAAACTACTGAACCGATTTTAAAAATTTAAAAATGACGAATAAAAATAAAAATGAGTCGATGTTAAATTATAAAGCTAAAAACCTATCACAGTCTAGACGCTGAGTATATTGAATTATTATTATTATTATTATTATGAAGTAAGATTGTAAGATTGAGCCAGTTAGTACTAGTTCTAATATAAGCAGTACTCATAGCATTATCTAGCTCAATCTTACTTATATAAACTGGATTCGTCTGTCAGTTAAAACAACCCAGAGAGACGACCTCCTGCTCGATGGAGCATAAAATATGGTGTGATAAAATAATGTAATCACCTAGATTGACCTTCGAGTGTCCGTGTTCGATATCAAGGATGATAGAGTCGAGAGCACATGAAGTTAAATCAATTCTTTTAGAATTTGTTACGTTTAAATACTTAGGCTTAATACTTAATACTTAGGCCGTCTACACGCGCCCTTGTGGGTGGTATTGTGGGTAATATACGTAAACCAAGTTCATATACAGGGAGTAACCGAACTTAGAACGCACGATATTTTTGTTTGTATCAATCCGGATCGTATCTATGTGATACGATACTAGGATCGCTTCGAATAGTTGCGATCCGATCCGCCAAATATCGTCTCGAATCAAAGACTTTTTAATTTATACAACGGTTATTTATTATTTACTTAAAGTAAAAATACAAAATGATGTAAAATATTACAATATTTTTACTTGTTACTTTTTTGTAGTCAATTACAAACAGATTACTAATTAGAATCTTTTAATTATAGGCTGTTTAAAAATAATAGTCTTGACAAACGGTCTGAATCTAATCTATTTCTAGCTTCAGTTAAATTATATCCCTTCTAAGAAAATATACGTTCTGATGGAACTGCGGTTACCTAATTTGATCCGATACCAGTACGTTTGTATCGATCCAAAATATCGAGGTATCGAAAAATTTAGAAAAATCCCTTAGTACCTAAGTGTTGACGATGTAAAAGGAAGAAGCTGATGTCTAAAATTCATGTTTCTAGCTTCAGCGGTTTTGACTACGCGTTGATGAATCAGTCGGTCAGTTAGGACATTTTTCCTTATACCCATGTATTGAAGATACATACTATCATACTACTATATACCATTAATATGGCCACTACTACCATATCATATACAATCAGCCCGTGTTACCCCACTACTGGATATAGGCCTCTCGCAAAGACCGCCACCACAGCTCTTCTCATCCAGCTACTACCGGCACTTCAACTCGTCAGTTCACCTGACCGGAGTGTGCACCACGCTACGTTTGCCAGCAGATGATCTCCATTTGAGGGCTCGTCTCCCCCATCCGTTATCGGTCCTGCGGCATATATAGCCTACCCACTACCAATTTAGCCCGCTGATTCTCTGAGCTGTCGCCAAATTTAGTTCTTCGTCGAATTTCTTCGTTACGGATTTTGTTCAGCACAGACACTCCGAGCATAGCTCTTTCCAAGACATACGAGTAGATATTATAAGATAGATAGGTACATAGGTATTAATTACATCTTTAGGATTTTATTATGTAATAGTATAAACATATCATTTTCATAACCTATATTATTGCCTATGTAACCTATATTAGTAGTAGGTCCTTGTCCCCTTGTCCCCTCGTCCCCTTGTCCGGACCAAACGAGAAACAGCGGAACGACAAAGGGACATAAACGAGAAAGAATAATAAAACACTAAAATAGAAATATATTATTGCTATTATTTACGACTGAAGCGTTTACTTTCATGGACGTTATTACGTGTAAATAACAACATTCTTTCTTATGTTTGTTTCAGGTAACAATGCACGTTCTCATCTCAGACTCCGGGATTACACAGAACCATAACGTTATAACTACAATCCATATTGGTTATTAACAGCATATTCCCGAGGTAAAAAATATATATAACAGATAGTACGCACACCTACTGTGAGATTGATTTATAATATTTACAATCAATTACAAATCATACAATCCCTGTTCTGTATTCAACCAACTGTTAACCGAAGTAGATAATTACACCTACACTTGGTAGCTTAATAAGAGAGAATTAAGGACATTCAATTTTGACTCTTGGTTGTTACTAATCAAGGTTCAGAATGTAAGTTATATCAGGTACTTTAGTGGTACAGATAAGAGTATATTATACATATATTTGACGTTATCGGAGCAGAGAGACCTTATTATCGGTATGGACTTATTGACTTTCGGTTAAGATTTTCTAACTTAAAATATCGTTGTTCCAAGGTTTTCTTAGAAAAAGAACATGCTCTAACATATTAATTGAATCTTCCGGGCTACTTGGCCGAGGTCTTCTGGAATCTCTTCTCTTTCTTCCAAACGTTTTGTCAACAACTGTCAACTAGTTGTCAACTACCCTCGCCCACTATAAATACCGGTGCGCCACAGTCGTCGAGTCTTACACCGCCCGACGCTACTATGACGCTATCCCACACCATCCCAATCCTCTGATTGTCTCCTGCCTCACCTACACACCGGACAGGAGAGCCCCTCCGCGCCATCGTCGCCCGCGGCACATCCTGGACGATCCCGACGACCCGATCACCGCTGCCAATGCGGTCCTCACACTGCACTCAAACGCAGCACACAGACACCGTCCCCGCCGGCGGAGACGTGGACGTGCCCCTCGTCACACCGTTAACACACACCGGCCCTCAGCCAACACTTTTACCAGGTATCGGCACGTGCCTGGGCGCTTTTCGCCGACTCGCGATCCCGCGGTATCCCTCCAATGCAACGCCCTAAGCCGAGGCGTCGAGTCAGTTGCGCTCGAGAAGCCGAAGAGATAACATCTCTCCGAAAGTGAACGCAGTCACCACTGAAGATGTCAACCGCAGTTGTTAACGAAACGTTTGGGAGAAAGAGAAGAGATTCCAGAAGACCTCGGCCAAGTAGCTCGGAAGATTCATTTAATATGGACACCGGCCGAGAAAGCCTACACTTCATTACATGCTCTAACATCTGATTTCAACTGAAGTGATTGTCTATTTTGTTTAACTTTCCGCTGGCGAACCAAAGACGCTTGATGGCCACAGGCACCGGCCAGCAGATTCTTTTATATTTTATTTTAGATTTATTTTAATAATAATGCTCCTTTTTTACGATTTGTATTTATATTATTCTTGTCAAAATAAAGATCTGTCTAAGAGAGCTTAAATGAAAGAATAAATAGAAGCGATAAAATATGTTTAATTTTTCTAAGATTTAATTTAAATTTAATGCTACTATAACTGAAATCCACTATCTGGAAAACTATAATCGAAAATAAGGTTCCATATAAAACATAAAAACATTTAATGCGACTTCCTTTGGCTTCAAAGTAAAAGAAAGACATTTTCCTCAAAGTTTATTCACTCGCTCAATTCATTTTCAATCGATTGCGTAAAATCCATGCCCGGCATCTAATCAATCGATTGCAAACGTTGATCGAATTAGAATGCTGCATCGATTGGTAACCTAATAAGGGAGAGCTGAGGACAGTTGGTCTTAATTGTTACCGGTCAAGGTTGCATTCAGGATGTGGGTTATATTTAATGTTGGACACCTCGTTATTGTAATGAATACAATTGTATTACTGTTTAATTGATTAAATTTCTAATATTCATCAAATTCCAGTCATATCAACGCAAATAAACTATTTAATTATTATTATTCATTAATGTATGTATTCTTTGAATTTGTATTCGAAGCAAAGCGTAAATAAAATTATGCTCTTATTAGCGTGAAGCAGTTAACTGGACGAGAAGAACTGAAAATTATGTATTGTGGTGAACCTTGGGAGAGACCTCTTTATCCAGCAGTGGGGGACAGGCTGATCTATATGGTATAGTAGGTATGTATTTTATCATCAGGGCTGGTCACAGATGCCAACGATATTACTGTAATATTATTTGCCTATACAGCACGTATTCTCAAAAACATTTGCGATTGTATTTTAAAAACTTTCCTTACGAGATATAAAAAAACACATAAACTTCGTTTTCTATCTGCAAAAAACAAATCCTCCAGACTAACCCTGTAATATTTTCAGTAATTATGATGTTAATGACAAACATGTTTATTATGCAGTGTATATAAACACGCTTTGTCACTCTCAAGAAAATTTCTATAACATTTGTTGCGACTACGTCCAGCGTATTACGCAACGCTACCATTCTTCTGCCGCAAACAGTAAAGATTTCTCCCCAACATTCACACTCGGATACTTTCTATAACTCCTTTCTAGCCGGAAAACACTTTTGAATTAAGTATGTTAAACTTTATGTCGCATTAGTGATATAAGGATGCTATTAAAATGGTTTAAAAACTAGATGGTAAACATAATAACATTGGAACACTTCTTAACGGTTTAGCAGTTTACAATTTACATAACAATTTGCGGATTGCTTTATTGCACAAAAGAATTGAATGCCAATTCAGCGGAAATATGCTTTCTGCACGCTCCAGTGACGTAAAATAGATAATACATTTGTAATAGTTTAACAATTTCCTTAATAACTAAACATTTCGCGGCAAATTAGAGAGATTATTCAATGCACGTAACGCGGGCATCGCGTTCATTCGCAATGATTAGAGGCACTTACGTTGCAAATGACGTGTTGTTGACGGTTAATGCTGGTTTGTCGATTGGCCATTACCAGATCAAAGAGGCGCAACGCACCGTGAGCGCGGAACCACGCTTGCGGCGCGATTGCGAATTCGACCTAAATTCCGCTAAATATTTTAATGAAGCTCAGACGTTGAAACTTTGATGGTGTATTCTTATACACAATGATCTTGCAAAGAGCTTGCAGCCAAATGGAACGATTAAATTGTGCTAACTACCACACTATGGTGTACAAATATCAAAAAACTGTGTCTCTTCACTGCTGTATATAACGCACTCCCAAAGTCGGCAACCATACTGGGTCGTTTGCTGTCACTATCGACGACTATCCGTGTCTCGGTAGTGAGTGAGATATGTCAGAGCTAATTCCCATCCTATCCTATCCCTCCACATAATTTCCATTCTATGTCCAAATCCATTCCTAAATCTTCAAAGGTAGGCGCGCATTTGTGGGCGTATGCTAACGTTTATCATTCTGGACTGAAGTTAGCATATATGGTATTGTGAATGTCACGGGCGACAGTATTCACTTACCTGGACTACTTCACTAATTCACTTACTCACACTTACCGATGGGTGGACTAGTTTTTTCTTTCAAAAAAAAAATCCTTCATACAATACACAATAACTTTCTGTAATTAGTTGACATAAACAGTACCCACCGATTGTCTTTCGAATTGTTGAATTCGAAATATAAAAGTATCTATATTTTATTTTATTTATTTACTCGTTTTTGTAAATTACTAGCAAAACCCCGCAGACTTTGTCCTGCCATAGAAGTTGATGTGCTGCAGCGCCATATAGTGGCGAGTTATAACAAAGTCGATAGCTTGAAAATATTCTCCGTGCTCAAATACCTATGTATACCAATTTTTATGGCAATCGGTTGAGCGGTATATAAGTTGATGTTCTGCATCGCCATCTAGTGGCGAGTTACAACAAAGTCGATAGCATAAACACTTCTCGATGAAAAAATACATATATACATATATATATATATACATAAATGGATATATATATATATATATACCATATATATATACCATATATATAGATAGATAGATAAATAGATAGATAGATTACACAAGGCGGACTTAATGCCTTATAGCATTGTCTCCCAGTCAACCTTTGGGCCTTGCAGAACATGAAGTGGAATGGCAGTAAATAACTGTAAGAAATATAGAAGACAGAAAAAAGAACTAAATAATTTAAGTATTTAAATATAAATTTATAAAAAACTGTACATCTAGAGGACTGCTTCCTGCTTCTTCATAACCCTTAACTGGTGTTGTCAGCCCATTAAAAGTAGGTACATGAAAATATAAAATCTGCAATACAAATTATATTCAATTAGTGCATGAAGAGACCTAGAAACTCAAGTCTAGGTTGTGCCCGAGTTGTATACGTTGGTAATATATGACTAGTGTAGCAATTTAGCAGCGCACGCGCTCCGGTCACGAGTAGCCTATGTCGCAACGATTGGGATAGACCGCTCTCGCAATACCATATGGTGAGGCAGGTGAACCACGTTCCGAAATGGGCAGCCTTTGTTATAAACTCCCGACGACGACGCGACGCCGATGTTGAGAAATCAAACGAGACTCCATAGATTGATTCTTTTAAATTTAATCTCAAAAGCCGCAGCCGCTTACAAAACCCTTTATTGCTTCCGAAATTACTTCTCATACCATTGTTACTTTAGCTGGTGATAAAAGAGTACGCTTTTTTGCAATATGTCAAAAGATCCCTTAACCCCAGCTTTATGGAGTCGGTTTATTTCTTCGTCCAGAGTGCATTTACGGCGTCATGGGCGCACATTAAATTTATGGAGTTCGGACTGGCTTTTAATAGGGTTTGGTGGGAAACTGACCGTTTATACGAATCGGTAATAAGAGCATGTACATACAGGGCAGTTTATGGCAGCTTAACTTCCGCCAGGTACTCATCTAACGACCGCTAAGTATGTATTTCAATATAAAAACCTCCCTCACTCGTGTTATTGTATAAGGTCGGGGAAAAAGTTTCTTCGTATTTTATATACAAATTCAAGACATTTTTTTAAAAGTTTAATTACATTTAATTATAATATATATGTGCCGTTTTGTTCTATAACTTGTTGCCATCTTGTAGGTAGTGACATGATCCCGTTGCTGTAGAAATTTTTGGATTTTTGGTCAAAAAATTGCGACAAGTAGTTTTGACAGTCCTCCCGTGATGTTGACCTTACACTACCTAAAGAAATCTGAAGAGACCGAAACAAGTGGAAATTTGAGTGCGCAAGGTCAGGGTTATATGGTCGGTGCATCAACACTTCCCAACCAAGCTCCCAACCAAAGATGTGTGAGGTTTGGCGTTATCACGATGAAAGACTACACCCCTTCTGTTGATCAACTCCGGGCATTTTTTCTCAATTTCTTGCTTTAGTCTCATCAGCTGTTGGCAGTAGAGATCCGAATCGATGGTTTTTCCCGGGCGGTAAAAGCTCATAATGAACGATGCTCTTCCAATCCCATCATACACACAATATCACCTTATTGCGCGTTAATCCGGGTTTCGCCACAGTCTGTAGAGCTTGGACTTATATGCCGATCTTGCCGCACTTTTTCACAAATGGCATCAACTTTATCGGTAACAGGGCGACCGGAGCGAACTGCATCTTTAACATTAAGATTTCCTGACTGAAAACGCTTAAACCAACATTGTGCTACTTTTACTGACACTGCATTAGGTCCATAAACGGCACAAATTTTTTTCACGGCTTGTGTCGCATTTTTCCCTTTTTTGTAATAAAACTTTAAAATGTATTGAATTTCTTCGTTACATTCACTCATTATCTTGGACAGAAAAACAATTGAAAAATGGCGGGAAATAGTTTTTTATTTTTTTATTACTTTTTATAAATGTTACCTTTTTAATGGTGTCATAACCAGCCCGGTACAAACAGTTCAATCAAAGATATTGGATCACAACTTCATACATAGAAAATACGAAAAGACTTTTTCCCGATCTATTATTATTATGATACTGAGTGGTGTATCACGTTTATACAACATGTTACTGAAAGGCAAAATAGGCAAAAGCTGAAAATAGTTTGTTAAGTGCCGATAGTCGAAACGATTTTACCGGTTTTTTTGTACAATTTATTGTTCATTTCTAGTATATTTTTTATTTAACGCGCAGTTGTATTCTACGAGCGTTGCTCGCGTCGCTCCTCCGCATCGGCACACGGCGCCTGGTCCTTACCCTGTACTGAGTAATGAGCGCTACGATCATTTTAGATACAACAACAAAATTTTACGTTTGTAACGTTTGATTTATTCAATTATTCATTATTTATTAAAGTAAGGCATTAGCAAGACGCCCCTAAAGTTCCAGGCGTATATAAACTGTAAATGTAGGTTTTAATGTTTAATCGGCAGATTCTTTAGGTGCGTGTTAATAAACCCGAGGTTAATTAGCACACGTGCACGATATTATTCGGGTGCCAGGGTCAAAGTAAACGTGTTGTTTTACACGCAACATGGGTGATTAACGTTTTGATTGATGTACAAATAATGGACTCCAGAAATTAATTATTTCGAAACATCTTCTAAAATAAAATAAGTACCTACCTTATGTATAGTAATTTGCAGTGATAAGCATCAAGGGCCACGGTAGTGTCCCCGCCAAGACTCGCCACATTATTCGAACACTGCATTCACTTGATAATAATAATAACAAAGTAAATTCATAAACCGTATATTTTTTGTTCTGAAACAATAATAGTGCTTGTGGTTTGTAATCCACATAATAATATTTTATGCGCTTCGACAGAAATCAAAATAATAGAATATGTTTATTATTTAAACATCATAATGCTTACAACTACAATTTTGTCTAGGATAATATCTAGCTCACAATATTCCGCTTAAAACCAAGCTCACTCTTTATAAAACTCATCACGGAATTGGAGCACAGGAAAAACACGACAAAACCCGTCAAAGACAAGGCCGTGTCGTTCGCACGGCCTAAGTTTTTAAACAAGACCTCCACTCGTCTATAATCAAGTATGAGAATAACACGTCCCAGGTAAATTCACACGCTGTACAAGTGACATTTGATCGACTTTTACCGGCACATGTCATCATAATACCGTAATTTGAATGATGGATTAACATTTAAAAGTAGTACAATTATTAATTAGGAATGAGTTTTACTTGAGCAATCTACGAGTATGGTTAATTTTAACATTAGAAAAGTTTGAGTTCTGTAAGATACATTTTGAAAAATAATCTAGTCGCTAACAAAACTAATACAGCAATTCTGACAGTAATAGACAGGGACGAAAATTATATTACAGTACGGATGAATAGTTTTAATGTCGACCTACAGAATGGGCGTCACTTAATCATTCGTTTTTTGTCCAAGTATATTATTAACGTCCTAACACAATTTATGTTACGCAACTTGGACAGCACTTATTAGGGTTTTTGTAAGGAAGAAAAACTGGCAGTTGACAAAGTCCGCACCACAAAAAATCACAAGGAAAAATATCAAGATCATTGTCAATGGCGAGCGTGGAATCTGTGACGACGCGCGCCGGAACGCTGACGGAGGTTATTGCTGCACGCGAGATGGTTTAGCGTTCGTGATTCTAACCTTTGTAAAAAGTAAATTTTTAGTCTGTTTTTGTCACACAATTACATAATAGGACTACGTAATAGGTATCGACAGTCGTAATAGCCAAGGCTATTGTCGTTATGATTTGCATTGCTCTTTACTATAAATATTATTAAGGTCAGTCAACATTCCGAAGAGCCATCAGCTATCATTGCTAGTGTTTATAATAATAATAAAATCTTTATTAAGCGAAAGCAATGATTCCATAGTTACAATATGTTCCGATCTCTGTACTAGATAGACTTGTATTGCAGACATCGGAGCCTCCCTACGGATACCATCCTTATTAAGTATAGACTAAATATGAGATAAATATTTTGGTTTGTACATTTGTAATACTAGGTGCTAGGTATTATACATATTAGTCGTAGGTATATGCTAGAATTCATTGTTTTATTACGTTTAACTTATTGGGTGTATGTAAACGTGAGAGTGAATGTGCGTGTGAGTTAGTACATTCTGTGTTCGGTGCTTGTGAGTTGTGAGCGCGGTGTTTATATGATCGGTGTGAGTAGAGATTGTGTGTCGTGATGATCTACTATTAAGAGCCAATAACTTGATTTCTTTTTAAATTCGTGTTATTACGGTGATAAAGGGGTATTTTTTTTATTTATCTTGTTATAAAGGTATGGTGAAAGGTAACAACGCGGTCTACGAGTAAAGGACGTATTATATTTCGTAATTTTGCACACAATGTCATTTATTCGTTTACTTTGTTGTAAAACAATATGAAATTGCAGCGTGGTGCGCAGTCTGCGAAGAGATCGGGGGGATATAAATTTGGCGAACTATAGCTTATGTTTAGAATAAAGGGTTCGAGTGGGAAAACGGAACTTATTGAAAGTAGGAAACCTTCAGGACACACCGTTGAGTCCATTCTAAATGAATAAGATGTGATTTTGGAGCTCCTACCCATATCGAGATGCAATAAATAACCGATAATGAATAACCGATTAGCAAAGAACAAGATATCCAGTTTTAAGAAGTTTCGGATGAGTAAAATGAGTTCATGTTAGAATGTAAATATTAAATACACGGGTCCATTGTTATTTTAATATTATGTTTAATAGTTATTGCACTTATTGCATTTAGTTTCCGCGCGTGGCTCTTCTTTATTACTTCGTTCTTGGTGGTAAGTATATTATTAACTTTTATATCTTCCATCTTCATATTTGCGTGCCTTATTACATTAAAGTTTTACTATTACTAGGTAATTAAGTGCTTTAAAGACGTGAAGTTATTTTCCATTATCCATTATTTACAGGCAGTAAATGAGTTCTATTAAACTAATAGCGAACTATGAACATATTCTTGTACTGGCAAGGTGGTGGATTCAGGAAACTGAAAGAGTTTTCTAATAAATGTGTTCGATTTATCATATTGTCGTGAATTTGACCCACCTCGACATTATGTTAGAGGTCTTGGGACCACGTTATAAATCGATGGTACGGAACATTGTGTATCTACCTATGCGTGTGGACAATAGCGTATCGGTGTCAAGATCATTAGCCTGAGACCCTTTGGGACGAAATGGTTTTGTCTTTTGACGGCCAAATGTCGACCACATGCCATTGACAAAGACGTTTACGAAAACTACTTATTTAGTGACATGATGAATAGAAGTCATACTATGTAAGGGTCCAACTAGATTTAAATAATATGACGTTTGTGACCAACACAGTAATTGTGGGAAATTCAATTATGCTTTAAGGTAAGATAGGTAATTGTGGGCTCTAAGCAATTTTGTTGTTTTGTTTGACTTTTCATTGTGACCCACGGTTATGTCTACTAGATATTTCTTAGTGTTTAATGTTTTAAGTTAATATATCTACAGACGTCATTTGATGCCAACGTATGCATTTGCTCAATGATATTATATTGAATTAAGATTATATTCTTATTACCTCAGTTTTACCCAATAAATAAGTATTTTATTTCAATTATTATTACTCAATACAATTAAAGGTAGAATATTATACATAATAAAGGTTGTAGAATTGAAGGCGATGAAAGGGAACGATTCGAGGATAAGAAATAAGGTGTAAAAACATACGGAACGAGATACAGTATCAAATCAAAATATAATTGGGTTTTTGAAAAAAAAATTTTTTTAACATTAATGGAAAGATTATATACACATTTTATAACAAAACTATTTTTAGTTTTTTTTTTTCGCTTTAATTAAAAAGTTATATTTAATTACAAATAAATTTTTGAATCCAGTACCGAAAACACGCGGACAGTTCCCGAACAAACCCGAGCGCGTGTGACGTCACAATGTTAATTTCTACTCATTGTAGCACACAGCTGATACACTATTTTGACTATTAATCGATTAAATCTTGTTATTATCGTCAATATATTAATAAATATATCGAAAATGTCTAACCTTAAAAGTTATCGTGCTTGCTTCGTACCATTATGTACGAATACTACAAAAACAACTCCTGAAAAAATGTTTTTAAATGTTCCACAAAATGTTAAACGTCGAAATAAATGGTTCCAAGCAGTGCGACGACCTAATTCCAAAACAACATCAAATTATATTTAATGACGAATAAATCATTTAATATTTTAATTTACAATATTATTTTTTATAAACTTACCTTGACGCTTTAGCACCTCGAACTTCAGCTGAATTAAACCGAATATCATTTTTAAGAAAATCTGTTATCATAAATATATCCACATCAGGTATATTATCGGAATTAGCCTTTATAAATCCTTTATCACACATAACTAAATAAAAGTAGTTAATATAAATATTTTTTTAAACTAAATGTCGGATATTTGTCGTCAATTCACATGTAGAAGCCTGTGATACTGTACTATCGAGAAATCCTTTTAACATTATGACGTCACAAACATGGCGACCAATCGTAGCGCGTTTGTAGTCACGTGATTCTTTTTAAAATTTTATCAATTTTAAATTGTTTATAATAAATTAAATAAACATTTTTTAAGAGTATTTCGCATCGATTATTAATATAATTTATGATAAAGTTTTAAAATACATAAAAAAAATTGATATTTTTTTTTTCAAAAACCCAATTAGAACTGACAATGAACGAAATTTTATATACTTGTGATTATATACTTAATTGAATGCGCGTTGAATGGTTACATATTTGGATTAATGTATTGCTTATTCGGTCAACTAATATTATTGTACATAACTTACAATTACAGTAACAAAAAAACAATATACTTTATATTAGTAAAGATTATGTTTTGGATGTGTATTAAGAAATTCGAATCAAAACCGCAGATTGCAAATGTACGCACGTTTTGATGAATTCTGACGTTAACACAAACCACAAACTTGAAATAAAAATTTACGCGCAGAAAATACAAGAAAATGGGCATAACTGAAATATTACTTCCTTTATAAATAATTCATGAATAATATTTTAGTTACAAAAGTGATGTTAAATGAGATAAGTAACAATAAAAAATACTGAATGGTAGGAATAAAGCTGAATTGGGTTTAGGTTCGTGATAAATTGATAAAGAAGAAGTCCGTCGCGAAGCGGGAATCCGTCGATGTTGTAACGACATTCTTAATACTATATTAATTCAGTTATTAATTAATAAGTTATTCATAAATAGGTTTGTATGATTTGCTGCGCATTTGCAGTTTTTGATGCTCGTTTAAATACAAACCATTTTTAAGTACTTACCAGCTGGAAATCGGTTTCAAATTTATCATACGTTAAAACGGTTTTCTATTTCGATTTCCTTCGAAGAAATTTCATAAGCAATATCTATCTATCTTATAAAATAAAATTTACAGACAAACATCTCTTTTTGTAAAGATATTGTTGTGGGTGTTTCGGCATACATCGGTGAGGTCAGGGCAACGTCCGCAGGTGTCGGGAAGTAGTGCCCTCGTTGCAGCGGCCGTGTGAGTTGTACTTGCAGCAGGATGTCGGGGTAAACGAGTGATCGAAATACGGCGGTTTAAGTACGTTGGAACATCTTATTCATTGATGCAATTGGTTATGTACTTAATAGATACGAGTATAACCGGCGATATATATATATATATATATATATATATATATATATATTCTATATAGCACATTTTGGATGAAATACAGATGGTCGATCGTGACCAGTTTGTATATTTGTATAACTCTTCTATAACAATGCCTCATGCGACGGTGAATGATGATTACAACAATTACAAAACAAAATATTTATTTGTGACATTATCTGTGAAAAGGGAATCTGTAGTGTCAGTAATAGTTTCCCCAATATTGATACTGTGGATAAATGTTAATTTAAAACATATATCTTTTTTTTAATAACAGATATTAGAGCACGTTTCTTATTTATAATAACTGAGCGTAATCAACCAACGGAACCCATTATAATAATTCAATGTAATTATTGCTATAAAAAATCCGCTTCTATTTTATGACTTATGGAGATAATACTATAATCGTGCTTACATTTTCAGACATTAAATTTTATCTTATAGCCATCATAATGCGAGGAAGTGCACACCCATTGTGGAACTAGCGAGTTTGTGACCTTGTTTTCATTGATAGTCTTAGTAGGAATTTTGAGATTATGGTAATTGTTTTGTATGCAAATACCAACTTTACAACATGATGTGCATAGGCTACATTACCTACATTAGACAATATTGTTAATCTATTTTTTTTTATGGCAGACAAGCAGACAGCCTACATAGATAGACACTATATTGTAGATCAACACATGTAGCGAAATGATAAATTAAGTAAGTAACAAAAAGTATTAAAGTGATTTCTTCCGGGTAACCTTTGAGTGGTAAGGAGAAAATTGATGTCAAATACAGGTAGATGGTGCAAAATCAATATTATTGACAATTACGGTAGTTTTACATAATACAAACACATAAATAAAATGAATTATCGTTTAGCAAGTGGTTACCTAGTTATGCATTTGTAAGTACAAAATGACCATCGCTGACATGGCCTCGGATGCGTCGCCTATCTTTGAAGAATTTGGAATAAAGATTGGGAATAGGGAACAGGGTGAGAAGTTTCCCTCATATCAATATTCATCGCATTCTTCTTACCTATTCGGCATAGTAACAGTTCCTGCGTGCATTTCATTATTCAGCAGACAAGCACAGCTTGTTTTTAAACTGCTACTTACTACCTACGGGTATCTACACTAAATCTACGCTAGCTGAACTGTAAAACTGAAGACGGTCGCTGCGTTATTATTAATTGTGATAGTCGTACCCAATCAATGTACATCTTTCAGGGTTCGTAAAAATCCGATATTTATAATAAATATCAAAATATCCCATATTTGATATATATCGGATATATATAAAAAAGACGAGAATTTCATTCTGTAAGTGGTTTTAATGTGTCAAAATTATTAAATGGAACTTTGAGTTTAATTAATAGACTTATTTATTATAAAACAAAATAAAAATTATGAGTAAAATTAGAGTGTTTCAGATTAATAATCAGTCTACTTAATCAACATTCAACTAAATTATAATTATAATCTTTAGTGTTGGATCATTGGCAGTGGCAGTGATCATAATTTTTATTTATGTCAGTATAATCAATTTAAAACCTCATAGTCAGGTCTCAAGCTCAGGTCTATATGAGGTATGGATATATGGGACACCTTATGAAATGAATATAAAGTTTGAATTTCAATAAAAAGCTAACCGTATACGTACGTAATATGGTGAATCCTCAAAACTTCTATAAGATTGCCACTTCGGTAAAAGTAATTAAAATTGTATTTTATTGTCAAGTGTACGCTGACAAAGCGTGGGATCTGCCAAAATTCTAGTTTTGACTATAACTATCAACTGATATTATATATATCAATTGATATATATCATGAACATATATTCGCTGATATACATCAGCGAACTCTGATATCTTTATCACCAGGTGGACTGTCTGTTCGTCTGCCACTCTCTTTCTATAAAAACAATTCCATAAAATTTATCTTAATATGAAAATAAAATTAATATACCATCTTTCTTTAAAACATATAAAATATTTTCATAAAAAAGAACGAATAAGACTATGTGAACCATTCACATCATTAGACGAACGTTTAAATAATTTATATATTCCGTTTAATTGAGTTAAACTCTCGAACATTGAATATTTATTCGGAAAATATGGGTTACAGCGATTATGAAATAAATGAGGTTTAACAAGTCTAGAAATTACTTTTACTGTACTATTTATATCGTATTACTATTATACTACTATTTAAATTCTATAATACTAATATTTTCTTAGGTTTTCGCGATTACTATACATAGCAAGTAAACAACTTTGAACGGTTTAAATCGCGTATATTTAACATTATTTATATCCCGACGTTTATACGTATACGCGATTTAAACCGTTCAAAGTTGTTTAATTGCTTTATATAATACTATTTCATTCTATAATACTATTTAAATTACTTTTTTCTTCCGAAAAGTAGGTAGGTACTGTGTAAAACTTATCAAAATGTTAGTACGGTAATGGTAGTTGCACCAGTACTGCCACAGATTACTAAAGTTTGCCAGTGCTTTGTCAAAGTTTAGAAACCATTGTTTACACCCCCCTAGTCTGTGGCTAGAACACGCTCTGTACTGCGGTGGTTTACTAATGTTCTGTGGCGGTGTCTCACCTCGTTACAGATGGTTAATGTTTGGCATACTTTTATACGAGTTTTGTTTTGTTTTGCTCCACGTGTGCCGTAACGTTTCGTTATGTGGTTTAATGTCCATTAGTACCCATATATTCATTTCTACGTACCTATACATGTACCGTACATGTATTCAGGCGGTGATAGCTCAGTCTTAGAATTCAGAACAATACAAGAAACAAGCTTGTATTAAAATGCACTAAAATGAACACTAAAATATAATGTTATGTGATAATGTTTTATTTGATATCGTTTTTATGTGATTTAAAAGCATGTCGCATAATATTTTCGTACCAATTTAGTTAATTAGAAATACAATCAATTCAAATTACAAATCTCGTTTATTTTCTTCATTTTAGTACATTTTAACAAAAGCTTGTTTTTAAAATGTTTTTTTTTTTACGTTTAATTTATTTACTCCTTTTATTGTTGCCGAAACTTTTGTATGAACCCCTTCAAAGCGAGAACAAACACGATGTTTCTATTGTTCGCTATGGAGGAGTATCACAGTGTGCTGCCTTTCCTAGCTCAGCAGTAGGTTAAAGTCAATACAATAAGGTGTTTAATATTGAAACTACGAGCCAAATGAGCTGGCGTTCCTGGCTGCAGCATCAGGTCAAGGTCATCAGATTATTATATTGTTATCGGTTTTAAATATATATCTGCAAAATTTAAAGTAGTATACGTGGAAGTGGGTTAAAATCGACTTCCAACAAACTAACAAACATCTGAAATTCAGTAAAAGCTTGTAAAAATATTCTGAGCGTAGAGGTATACAATTCTCAACTCTTATTCGTATGATCAGTTCTCAGGGTACAAATTCCGAGGATCGGTTATGTATGACCCCGGTCCGTGTGAGGACTTTTCAATTATCACTAGCTCGGCGGTGAAAAACATCGTGAGTAAACAGGCATGGCGTACTTACCTATTCGAGAATTTAAAAAGAGAAGTAATTATTGACCCATGAATTAACTATTTTGATAAGTGTTATAAATCAGTTTTAATATTAGGGGTTAAAGTATGAAATTGCCGATTTGTACTGAAAAATTAAAACTCGTTTTTTTCTAAAATGTAACATATTTATTTAATCAAAATATTTACCCTCATTATCTATACATTGTTGCCATTTAATCGGAAGTTCATTATGCTTTTGCGATAGAATTCTGGGGATGTAGATTCGACAAACTGTGTGAAAGCATTTTGTACTGCCTCTTGGGAAGAAAATTTTGTACCATGTAAAAAATTGCCCAAATCACGAAAAAAATGGTAGTCCGTTGGAGCAAGGTCTGGTGAGTACAGAGGATGACGTATGGTTTCTAACTGCAGCTCCTGTAGGGTTGCAACGGTTTCTCGTGCATTGTGAGGTCTTGCGTTATCATGGAACAATAATGGTGAAGATCGTTTCACGAGTCGGGGCTGTTTCACTGCTAGTTTCGCCATCATTGTTCGAAGTTCGGCACAGTAAACATCTGCTGTTATTGCTTGACCAGACCTGAGAAAGCTATAGTGAATAACACCATGAATAGACCACCAAACAGTTACCATTACCTTTTTATTGGTAAGCTTTGCCCTAGGGCATTGTTGCGGCGTTTGACCTGAGGTCAGCCATTGCATTTTCCGCTTTCTGTTATCGTAAAGAATCCACTTTTCGTCACATGTCACAATTCGATCCAATATTCCTTAATTTCTGTACCGATTCAACAAGGCAACGCAAGTTTTAACACGCGTTTCTTTCTGCAGATCAGTGAAATCATGAGGCACCCATTTTTCATATTTTTTTATCTTATTGATTTGATGCAAATGAGTGAATATTGTAAGTAAGATAACGTTAAACCATGCCGCTAATTCCTGGTTAGTTTGACTCGGATCGGCTTCCATCATCTCCTTCAATTCAGCGTTATTCACCTGTGTGGGCGGTCTTCCACGTGGTTCGTTCTTCAAGTCGAAGTTTCCATTACGAAAGCGTTTAAACCAAAAACGCACGGTTCGTTCATTAGCAGTCTCCTCTCCAAACGCAGCATTGATATTGCGAGCCGTTTCTGCGGCGTTAGTTCCGCGTCGGAACTCGTATTCAAAAATTACTCGGATTTTCGAAGTATCCATCTTTCCCATCTAAGCTAAATAAAAAATACAATTGAAAGTCGGAAATCAAATGTTGCACATTTTTAAAACAAAAACCTCATAGGTATCATGTGAAAAAAAAATCTCAAACCATGAAGGTTTTATGTCAATTCAAAGTATCTATTACTATAAAACGGCAATTTCATACTTTAACCCCTATTATTTAACCGACTTAATAATATTCTGCCAGTATTAAAATTATTTTACTAACAAAATTAGATCGGCACATTAGCACGATTTAATTTAAATTTCGAACTACTAAATAAACTGTGTTAATTATTCGAGAAACTATTTAATTTAAATAATTATAATAATATAATTAAACAATTTAATTATTGTACAAATTATTGATTGATCAGACACATTTAACAGTGATTTTATTTGACTGGTTATTAAAACAATTCAACTATCCCAAAAAAATCCTGACAGCTCAATTTATTGAATTTATGTCATGTATTTACATATTTTAAGATCCAGAGTCGCTCTTTTATTTATCTATTGTATATAATTAATTTGTTTAAAGAGTCCAATACTCCGCAGGATCAACAGCGCACCCGTATCCCCCCTAGTTATTGTTGCAAGTGTCCATGAGCGGCACTGACCACTTACAATTATGTGGACCAGGCTCGTGCCACCTTTAGTTATTACAGTTATTTTGAGCTACAATCCGCTTTGTCGACATATAACTACACCATTCAATTTTGTTCGTATTATTATTTTATATTATACTAGCAACCCTCGCTTCGCTTCGGTTTAAAAGTTTTTTTTTTTTTAATTTTTTTTTCGAAATTTCAATATCAAATATAGCCTATATTAGACACGGATAATGTAGCTTCCTATTTGTGAAAGATTTTTTGAAATTGGTTCAGTAGTTCCAGAGATTACCCCCAACGTACTCACAAACACACAATTTTACCTCTTTATTATATTAGTATAGATATAGTGTTTTATGTGTTGTCATATAAATAAATGTCACTTTTCTTTCAACTTTAATCTTTTAAATGACTCATCGTTATTAATCTCTTTATTGTTTATTGTATCATGGTAGAGGTAATTATTGGGTTGCTGGTTGGGTTACGAAATGTTGCTCACGACATAAATCTCTATGCTTGAGGCTATGTTATGTTTCTCTTTTATTTAGGTATTATTTTTTTCATTATTCCTGGGATCTCTTATTGAGCCAAAAATTTAATTTGTTTTCAAGAAAGACCTATGAAATAAAAGGCAATATTAGTTACGTGAAATAAATTCTAAACCAATTTTATTTACATTTATTTTTTATGATCTGTTTGGGACTTCACCCGTTATGAACCCATTTTCATCTGTGAAATAGCCAAATTTCATCATCTTTTGTTACAAAATCCGCTAGATTACAATAGATAGATTGGATTGATATATTTGTATAACGAATACGCTAAAATCTTCAGTAATAAGTAGATAATAATCAGTAATATAGTAATAATCAGTAATAAGTAATAAGTAGGAATAAGTAAGAATAAGCTCTATATATAGATAGCTCTAAGTATAGAGTCTATACGAAGGTAAAGAAATGCAAACAAATCGGCTTAGTAATTATCGATATAAACGCAAAACAATCAGAAAGAAAACAAAATAATCTTGTTAGACCATATAAATAACTACTATGTGTATTATGTATATCATAGAAATTTCTTAGTGGATGTTAGTTATTTTCCTTTCGTTACGGAAAAGAATTTGAATCGTATAGACTAGATAGTTAATCGTATACTTTTAAATTTTGGAGGACATTTACAACTACCTAAGCAGCTTCTGATTAAAAATACTCTATAACCTTCTGGGATAAATCGCTTAGATAGAAGTGGAAATCGCCCTAGTGATGTACTAGTAGAGACCTGAGATGTACTAAGGCATTAGGCTAGATCTTTGTTACAGCGAATAAACACATATTCAGACAGACAGGCGTTGTCCATTTACTATGTAGAGATTTTCTAAATTCTGAACTTTCAATCCATCTGTGTTAAGACAAAATAAAAAACATTTTTAAAGAGAAAACCGAATGATTGATTCGAAGATTGTTTTTCATCCGAATTTTCCAGGAAAGCCTTCAAAGGGGATCGTAAAATAATTACCAACTGTTGTAGAGGTAGAATCCTGAGGATTAGAGCGTGGAAGCCTTACTAGTGTCGAACCATCAATGTCTGCGGGATATGATTAATAGCGTAGCCTTAATCCCTGAGTTCGATGTTGTTTTCTGTTTTGCTTTCATTTTTTTTTAATTCATACTGTTGAATAAGTGGATACACTAACGGTTACACGAAAAACATAGTGTATAGAATAGTAATTGTACGTGGCTTAAAATTTTAAACTTTTGTCGTCGCGTAATCTTATATAAACGGGTTACTCACGTGAGACCACCGTGGTATCATAATACCACGGTTCGCGTAACTTGATCAAAATATCGGCTGTCTTCTTCTATACATACTTATATAAGGAGAAATGTCCCGACTGACGGATTCATCGATGCCGAACCGAAGAAACCGCTGAAGCTAGAAACATGAAATTTGGACATAAAATTGAGTAGTTAGTTTCCTTTCGTGACGCAAAGACTTACTAAGAGGGGATTTTCAAAATTGGACCCCTAAAGGGGTGAATGAAATGCGGTAACAAACTTTGTACCGAAAATAAATAGGTACTTGATGGTTCTATTAACTTGAAATGTATTATAAATATTCTATAATACAAATAATTAAACACATGTTTTACCCTTTTTCAAAGTTGTATCACGGGTTCGAATACAAGGTGTTAAATTTTGCATGGAATATATCTAAATATAATATACCTATATAACGTTACACTTAATGGCCTACACTAACATTATCTAAGTCGTGGGCCCAGAGACACAAAGACAAAGACAAACACACACCCAGACCCTAACAAACATTTATAATTAAACAAATGAATGTCCGACCGGGAATCGAACCCGGGATCTTTCGCATAGCAGGATCACTACCAATAGAGCCAGTCGGTTCTGAATAGCTTAAATATTCTAAGGCGGTGTGATATATTAATTCAATTTCAATATGTATGCAATACTACAAATATAAATAATCACGATTTTAACTGTTTTTTTTTAAATTGTGTCAAGGCTATTAAATTTGCGGAAGTGATGCCGCAGGCAACGGCAATTTATTTTATTTGTTTAAAAATGTTTATTGCACTTAATCGTACAAAAGGCGAGCTTAATGCCTGGAGGCACTCTCTACCAGCTAACCTTTGGATAGAACAGAGAAGCACGACAGTAATCCGTTTTTATAACATTTATTGAAGGGATTCCAAGGCCTTAGTACTTGTATTTCTTCTCAATTTATATTTGTTAGACCCCAGTTCAAACTCCGGCCCTCGTCACTGAATTTCTACTATACGAATTTTTCAATTATCACTAGCTCGACGTTGAAATATTGATTGAGGAACCACGTGAGAGATTAGTAGTCCAAACCCCTTGTGTTTACAAAAGGAAATCTATGCCCTGTTGTGGGACGTTATAGGCCCATATCTTATTGCCAGAAAGTGTTGTGGTTAGTAATCAAGAGAGCCACAATATTAGTTTTGTTTAAGTAACCACACAATGCCTTGCGAGTGTTTAGGCATCAGCTACTACGAAAATCTTGTGTTGTAATCGTTTCCAATTTGTCAGGCGTTGTGGGTGTCGTTTTTGCTCAATGAGCATTTCAAACTTTGAGCCTAACTTATTTTTTAAGAATAACCTCCAATCCACAATGCCTATGGTTGAACCTCTGATGTATTTCCCAAGGGGCGAATGCTTTGTCATCCTTTTGTGTTGTAATTGATACGATCGGCTACAGCAATCTCCGAATAGTACCGCACCAATTAGTCTACTTTCCAGTCAGAAACTCCGTTGAAGCCTTCGCTTTGTACGTTTTGACGACTCATCTTTATAAGAGTCTGAAGGAGCATTTAATTTTCATTATTCAGTGCCAACAGAGTAATGGTTAATATAATCTTTAACAATGGCCCGCTGACGTGACATTTATCACTCTCATTCAAAATACAGGTTTAGAAGTTTTTTACTTTCATTAACATATATTACGCAGGCCAAAGAGACTAGAGGATGTATTTCGTAATAATTAAATTTGTAAAGCGCGTGACGACGGTATCAAATTCATAATTTGAAAGGGAAATTTTTCGTCGCCCCGAAGCGCGGTACCAAAATTGAATTGAGCTACGAATATCCGGATCGGTGAGTGAACTAGCTCCTTTAAATATAGACGGAATTACTAAACAGCCCGACGTTCACTGGATTATTAATTCAGGTAATTTACACAAGAAGAAGGAAATTAATTTTAATGAAATTGAGAGACGTTCAGAAGTCATTAACTGCAATGTGCTATACAAAACGTGACTCACTTAAATAGGCTGTGAGGCTGTTATTCTGTATATATGCAATGTAAAATATTCAATTAATTCAAAATCTGGTAACAAAAATATTGCTCCAACATTGTTCCTATCTCTTAATTGAATATCTTCCAATTAAATAACTATATAATAAATATGTGACTGTTGGAGGGGGGTGCACGCTGTAATACAACAGCCGCTGGGCTCACTCGACTGGCCACGTTACCCCTCTCTCACAAATATTACCTTGAAATGTACTACATTTCCCACTATATTCTATTCCCCCAATGAACGTAGGTACGTTTTTCGGTAGTGAGTGAGATATGCCAGTGCTCATTCCCATCCCATTCTATCCTTAACCTCCCCATTGTCCCAACGCTTTCTCCAAATCAATTACTACATTTCAAAAGGTACTTGAAAGGTGAACTGTATGCTCGTCTGTAGCCTTCTTACTATAAAAGAAAGTTACTTTAGCGACAATCCATATTCTACGCTACGCTTTCCTTAATAAAATTGTAATTACCTGTCAGCGTATATTCGGTATCTCAATCAAGTGTATCGGAGTGGTCAGCGACGGACGTGTTTCCACTCGGATCACATTAGGGTGGGCACTAGACGAGGGTTCCACAATTTGCCGACGTTTATACGGACCGCGACCGTCCCACCGATACCTAATTTACTTATACCTCTAACTAGACAGGATAAAAGGATGGCTTTTTTTATCTTGTTTCGGACCGAAAAGGTATGGGATTTTTTGCGCACATTGACCTCGCATTTGTGTATTCGTTATGTAAATGGACGCTCGGATATCTTGCCACAGCGTAAAGATGCGACCTTTATCGGTGCTTCAAGATTCACGATGGAAAACAGGAAAGGATCCAGAAGAAAACTTTTTCTTTTAAGTAACTGGTTCCAGAAATACCTTTATCTCTAGAAACTGTTGAAAGAAAATTGCTTTAATTGTTTTGTGAAATTAACGACGACGAGAAACGAATAAGAATCTGTTTAACGATTTAAAATGTTTATCGCGATGAGTAAAAATGAAATGGGTCCATGGAGGCGCATCTGGTTTTGTTATTTCAACAGCTGCGTGAACACAAAAAATTCAATTGAAACTCAATAGTAGGGACCCTCGGGAACGAACTATTGAACAACTTTTAGACACTTCTTTGTGTTGGATACGCCCACAAGGCAACCTTTAGGATTTAATAAGATAAATATTTCTACCTGAATTGGGATAGTTGCTTGATAGTTACGACAGATACATAATGTCTCCGCAATTTCAAGGTGTGTTATATAATAAGTCCCATACTATGTTAACACTATGTGTTATAATAAGTCTCATACTATGTAGAAATGTGTTAACAACTGTTGCTTTTAATTAATTACTGAAATTCCTACATTTAACATAGTTTATAAGTAACAAAATTCATAAATAAATATGAATATTCATAAATAATCAGATTTCTTGTTAGTAAAATTAAGTATTAGTTTTGTTTCTTTCCATAATTGTGTCAAAGACGCTGGGCTTACTTAACTGGCCAAGTTACCCCAATGTGCTGCATTTCCTGTCTCTGTCCTATTCCCCCAATATACGTACATCTTTCGGTAGTGAGTGAGATATGCCAGAGCCAATTCTCATTCCATCCTATCCCTCCCCATTATCCTAACTCCTTCTCCAAATGTATTCCTAAATCCCCTCCAAAGGTAGGCAGTGCATCCTGGGGCGTGACAATGTTTGTCATTCTGGACTGATGTTGACATGTATTGCGGATGTTTGCGGGTGACAGTAACCCCTACCAATACCAACGGGCTCAACACTGGATTTATCAATACCACTTACCAGTGGGCGACTGTTCGCTCGTTTGCCATCTTCTTTCAAAGATTTAAATCGATTAAATATAAAATGGTTCTTCAAATAAAATAATTTGATGAAACTGAACACGATATTTTAAAATGCTTTAAATTATAAAACTAGTGTTAATATTTTTTTCAATATCTATGAGTCAAATATTGTTCGACAAAGATTTTTTGACTGCTGAAGAAGCGCAAGCAAATTGTATAACAATCTCAATGTTTGCCTTTTTATGGGTTGATACTTTTGTGAAATATTCACCTCCAGCCGTGCGCGTCGTTAATATCAACTGTTGTCAATTTCAAGCCAAAGCAGCACGTGTTATATTTACTGGTATCATAGTTATCAACGGTAGCTGCTCCGACACCATGTCTACTAATGCTGGCGTCCCGCAAGGCTCCGTGCTATACTCAACTCTGTTCCTTCTGCATATCAATGATCTGTTGCAAATTAGTGACACACGTTGCTATGCAGATGACAGCACTGGGGATGCCTTGTACAGGGGCCGCGCCAACATACCTCGGGTCGAAGTGGAAGAGAGTCGCGTCAGGCTTGTGTCTGAAATCGAAGACGCTTTAGATCTAGTCTCGATTTCGGGATTTCAATCCCAGTAAGACACAAGTCTGTGCGTTCACCGCTAAAAAAGCCCTTTTAGTCGTAGCGCCTCACTTTCAGATCATACCTCTTAAGATCTCGGAGAGTATCGAGATCCTTGGATCCGAGATCAAATGAGTGCAATTGATATTTCGGTGCGCCGGACCAGAGATATGAGCAGTACTCTATATGTGGCCTATAACCTGAGCTTTGTAGAGCATCAGGAGTTGCCCAGGGGTGAAGTACACCGAGCTTTTCTTAGGCCATTTTGGCTTTATTTTCCACATGACCCCTAAATTAGACTTTGCTGGAGATGTCGACACCAAGGATCCTGATACTCTCGGAGATCTTAAGAGGTATGCTCTGAAAGCGAGGTGCTACAACAAAAGGGGTTTTCTTAGCGGTGAATGCACAGACTTTCGTCTTACTGGGGTTGAAATCCACTAGGGTCAGATAACCCCAAATTGAGACTAGATCTAAAGAGTCTTTGATTTCAGATACAAGCCTGGCGCGACTCTTTTCCACTTCGACCCGAGGGATGTTGGCGCGGCCCTTGTACAAGGCGTCATCAGTGCTGTCGTCTGCATAGCAACGTATGTCACCAATTTGCGACAGGTTGTTAATATGCAGAAGGAACAGAGTTGAGGACAGCACGGAGCTTTGCGGGACGCCAGCGTTAATGGACATGGTGTTGGAGCAGCTACCATCGATAACGACACTGATGCTCCGTCCAGTCAGGAAACTGGCAACCCACTCGCATAATCCCTCGGGTATCCCGAAAGATGGTATGGCGATTATGGCCATACCATCGATTATTTGATTATGGCGAAATCCATATTGACGGTCGCTAATCAGCTGGTGATCCTCTAGGTACCCAAGGAGCTGTGTATTTATGACACGCTACATCACCTTGGAGAGGAGGGAGGTGATCGCTATTGGCCTGTAGTTGGCCGGGTCTGTGCGGACACCCCTTTTAAGCAAAGGCTGAACATGAGCTACCTTCCATGCTGACGGGAAGCTTTTTGTGGAATATGAGAGTCTAAAGAGTCGCGTAAGCACCGGAGATAACTCGGGAGCGCAAAGTTTAAGCACCACTGCAGGAATACCATCTGGCCTACTCGACTTTCGGATATCAAGAGATGCTAGAACTCGCCGGACTTCACGCTGTGTGCAACAGATTTCCGGCATGGAGCTTGTGCACCTCGAGACGGTGATGAGGCACCTCTATTGTCAGAGTCGAGTTTGAAGCAAAGATATAACCCAGGAGATCGGCTTTTTCCTTCGCCCCATGGGCCAATGAGCCATCGAGTTTCCGCAGTGGTGGGAGTGACGACTGACAGAAGTTACCTGCCTTAGCTTGAACTGTTTTGTAGCTGGCACTAGGTGCAAGATAGTGTACTAGCCAGGTTCGCAAGTAACGCAACCGGCTTCACACACTCCACTACCGTGCGGCGCCCCTACACGTATTTGCGAGAATTTATTAACTAATCCTACAATTTCGCTCCAAACAATGTCTGATCCAATTACAAAACATTGACTACTGAACCCGAATAAATAAACCCAGCAAAAAATCGACTTGATTTTTACCTGCTGTGTACAAAAGTGATGTAAAGTCGTAAACACACGAACGGTTGTTTGCAAAAATATCCCCTGTGATTTGAAAACGAAGAATTGAGCAGAAAAAAATATTCGTATCAATAGAGAATATTTTCCATAAGAAATTCAAATGCGTTTTACCCTGTTTCCTATGGAAATGGCTATGAATGAATAAAGAATCGACTGCGGACTCCGGAGTAAAAGTTCGCTTTGTGGAATACGAAGATTAATGTTTTCGTTTTCATACTTTTGGCAGACGGCGATCATTAGATATTAATTTTAGTTATCATTAGTAATATTTCAATCGGTTTCAATAATATTAACACGGCATATTGTGTCTCTTCATTGCTAGATAAAGCCTCGCTTAATAGCATTGGTAAAACATATAACAGTTGTTTAACTGAGGCTCTGTCGTCGTAGAGATAATTAAAGCGTTCGGCCAACCAAACGGTCTCTCGATAACTTTTTTGCAGTCGTAAATGAACTACAATATTACAGCGGCTGTAACGTTTATATTTGTTGCTTTAACTGAAAGATAAGACTCGTTCTGCAATTTCATATTTGCGGTTCACGTCATCTAGACACCTAAAATGACTTTCAAAAGAATTCCAAATACAATAATTACCTTCGATTTGTAGTGAAGAACAGTGCAATAACGTTGACTGTAGTGTACGGAGCGTGTTGCATTTCGGACAAATTAGAGAATTTGCCAAAAAAAACTAATATTTATTTTACCCACCCAACGACGTCGACGATCGTTACTGTCACAAAGCTATTTAACATTAAACTTGGTTAAAACTCAAGTTATTTTTCTATTAAATGAACGCCATGTGAGTACCTTAAGAGAATTGAGTCCAGCAGTGGTTCGTTATAGGCTGATACCGTACGGCTTATAAGTATCGCGGTGAATATTTTGACATAAGTATCAACAATCGGTGAGTAAAATATCGAACAGTGTCTCGAGTGTAAGTTTGCAAGCGTTACTACAATCACTATACTAATCACATTACTATAACATCGCGTCTGTTGAAGATTTTTAGTTCCGCAATAGGTCTGCTAGGAGCGTTGCTTAATTCTGTTTACAAAAGAAAAACACTTGACGCGTAAGTAGCGTCTGTAAATGACAAATCTTACAGTCGAGCGTCTCCTAGTTGGTTATTTTAGTTTTTACAAGAAAATTACTTACTTTACTTTTCATTTTCGATACAATTCGTCTGACAACTTAGGTAAAAAACGAAATTTGTACAAAAATATATGCAGATAATATTCGCGATTCGGTATTGTTTAACGATTTATGCAATAATTTAAACATTTCTTTTTACCGTTTCGATACTTATGAGTACTAGGTAGATATTTATGGTGTGCTTAGTGTCTGTACACAGCTTAAATTTGTTGAGCACATACAGTGTAAGCAATCTATGATTGTTTTCATCCGTCGTTTAAACAAAACAATGAGAGCTACCTCGTCTTCTGAATTTCAATATACATATATATATAATCAATTCGTCAAACGTCTCAATCGGATTACACATATGTAATCTATACTCACGTAATGGTTAGTAAACAGCGTACAATATCTGGCAAAATTACTTACCCAGAAGGTAAACAATCATGGGTGTAAACATCCTGCGACTAATTGTGTAGGAGCCGACACCTGCCAGCTACTAGTGAGGGAAAACAGATGTAGGATCTTTATCTAATATTTACTGGATTTACTTCGCTAGTGTAGTGGTAAGAAAGTGTTAACTGTTTGTGTTTACGAAGTATTTTACTTTACCACCGCTACTGTAGTGTTAGGAATGTGGTGCTTTTGTAATGGATATGTAAGGTTTTGTTTGCTGTCTGATTTATGTAGGCATTTATATATTTTTTTATTGTTTTTATTCTCAATTTTTATCAATTCCTAAAAATTGCTAATGGCTTTGGGACATTATTTCTGAAGATCCTTTTATAGAATTGTATTTATCAGCATACAACTTTTCACTGCAGAGACCTCCACTTGCAATTAAAAAGTGTTTAGGGTATGCTGATATATATATTTCTTCGGCATATATATTATACGAAGGTACTCCAGAATTTCTTTTTTAATTTTCAAACACGTGGGTCTACTTGTTTTTCTTCACCGTTGAGATTGTGACAATTGGAAAATCCATATCAGAAACTCAGTGATACGGATCCAATCTAACCTCACAAAGGTTGATTTTTTTTGCGAACGATTAATTAAAAAATTTTTTTTTAATCAAATACATACCTACTAGACAGAGTTATTAATAGTGAAATTTACGTATGTTTGAACGTGACGTCACGCCATGTAGGTTTTACTTTTTACGAGTTGTTACAAAGATTTAGGTACACGAAATATTCGGCACAACGGTTTAGCCCGCTTTTATATATTTTTTTTAGATTTTTTTGCGTAAAAAAGCGGTGTTGTTAAACTTTTTACGATTGACTTGACGCCGCATATTCATATATGAAGGTAAAATAACATATTTCATAATTCACTAGTAAAGGTAGTTTCATTTTGAAACAGCTAAAAAACTTTAGCAAGCTATATTTATTTTTATAGTATAGATCACAGACGAGCGGGCGGGCCACATGATAGTAAGTGATCACCGCCGCCCATGAACACCTGCAACACCAGGGGGTTTGCGGGTGCGCTGCCGTCCTTGCAGAATCCCGTTCACAGCTCTCTTGAAGAGCCCCATATCGTAGCGTAACCGAAATACCTATATGAACTTTGACCTTCAATTCTTTTTCCCGTGTTAATATATTGAGCCAAACCGCACTTGACTTTTCAAATAAAACTGTTATATAATATTTGTTCGCTATTTATTACGATTTTACATTCGTAGGTAAGTATAGCTGTTTTCAATATGGTAAGTTCGCAATCGCAACTCTAAAAAGTATGAATTAAAAGCTAATTGAGAATACAAAATTTTCAAAAACGACTCACTGTTTCATACCTTTTTCTACATAGCGAAGCGGCGTTAATTATAGACGATCAGATTATAAAAGCTTTTACCTACTGTTTATTTTATTATATCGTGCACGATCTAGGAATGTTGTTGTTCTCTATTGCACTTATAATGAATTGTTACAATGTTACCGTAAGTGCTAGGGCGGACTTATTCCTAGAGGGAAACCCTTCCAGTTCCAGTTTTCCTAACTCTCTTAGAGTATCATATAATACGAAATAGAAGATGTATTTGTACATAACCACATAATAATAAACATAAATAGGAATATAAATAAATAATAAAATAAATATGAATATGAGCGTAAACACACATACTTAGATACATACATACATACTTACATACACGTACGAATGTGGTAAATACATAGTTATATCGATACACGAGTATCTCCAGTTATCTTTGCTGTTTGTTAAAGTGGTGATAAAACGAAAATTATACGTAGTGACGACCGAGATGGATTTTAAAAAAATCTGTTTAATAACGTTTAATTTTACTTAAGGAAATTGAAAAATACATATATATATATCTTAATTAATTTCTTGACTTAACTACTACTATCTTCACGGTCTCTACAAACTCGTATATATATTATGTAAACCAGATGGCTCTTGGATATAACACACGTGATCTGTTAGGTGGCTCGAAGAAAAAAATATTATTATCGGGAGTCCTCTGGCAAAGGGAAAAATAAATAGATAGATACATTGTACGCCGATGGAACATTTAGGTATTGTCCAAGCCCTTTCTATCAATTGTTTTCTTTACACGCAGACATCTCCTATGAATCCGGAACCGTCAGTTTTGTGCCACTGTGTTTCGCTTTGTTACCTAAAAAAATCAAGTTACATATGAGAGACTTTTCAAAATTATGAAAGAACAATTTTCGATAAATATAAACACCTTTAAGTCCGATTATAGCTAATTCATAATCGGAAATATCCTAAAGTAGTGATAAAAGGGTGCCTACTACCATTTTTTGAATGCAGTATGGAAAAAGTCGAACACATTTGTTCTCAGCTCCTCAGAACAAGGTCGTAAATTTACCCAGCTATGCTCCCAATTAGCACTTTTGCCTACGATTGTTATACCTGAAGTTTACCTTTCTCTAAGTGAATCAGCTCCTGACACCGAAGAGAGTAAGTAGATCATTTCAAAGTTATTTTGTTAAGCAATGGATCACTCTCATCACCGGGGAAGTCTTTAGTTGATATGGTGAAAAATTTAGAACAACGAATTCCATCGAAGGGTGGCATAGGACGATCAATACGAATACATATTCCAAAAAGACCACCTTTATTCCTGTTTATTAAGCTTTTAAGACAGGAAGCAAAACTCTCTAAGATATGCTCTCCTTCCTCTCTAAAATACTCTCCGGTAACTATTATTGTATCGAAAAAAATTGGGAAAAGCCGATATCAAGATTGACATTCAAATTAATAAAATCGTATCGGATTGTATGAACAATATGATTTCGACGACATAATGTCTGGAACGAATATCCGTGTTCAGACGGGCAAATCAATACAAACAATATAGGTATTATATATATTAAGTACCTAAATGTGTATAATTATTTATTAGCTTATTACAATAATTTTGTTAGTTGTCCTTTGATAAGTAAATACAAATATAATAATGTTTTTGAGTGACTTTGTCCTTATGAGAATCTGTCCATATGAGAATATGTACACATGAGAATCTGTCTTTTTGAGAATCTGTCCATGTGCTAATGAAGTTCCAAGCAGCGTGATCACGTGATCAACGCGTTATTTATTGTTGCGACCAGCCGCGTCGTTAATCGTTGCGACCAGCGACTCCGTGTGCCCGACGCTTTATTGACCGTTTTAGAAAGTACTAGGGAGTTAGGTACAAAATGTTCGCATCGGCCGACCGTGTAAGCTATCATTTTTCACGTCCTAATCCGAAGACAGGGCTCGTCAAAGGGAGCGCTTATCGCGTGCCCAATTTATTTCCTAGGGATTTCCACGTGATATTGTCATAGACGTGTCATTTCACCCGGGCGTTTTTTGGACGTATTACATAAGCTTCACATATCGAAAGGGGGATGTGCGAATTAGGAATGACACGCAGCAATTTTTTTGTTAGAACGCTTTTGTATAGTGAAGATAATTTAATATCTGAATTTAAACATAGGAGTAATATTATAACCTTTTTATAAATAGGCTGATTTCACAAAAAGGTTGCGGCATTAATTCGTTTTTAAAATCCACTCACATTTTTAAATCCCTCCGATGTCAGTGTATAAGCATCTCAAAGCAAGGCACAGGCTTCCATTGTAATCACGAGAAAGTTTCGGTCCCTAATCCATAATGTGGGCTCAGTGCCCCGTAGTGGATAACATGCCCCAGAATCGATCTATCGATCGACATCAACCTTTAGTAGGCTCACTGTAGTAATGACAAGTCCATAATCCACCAGGCACGCAAAGCGCGGATCGGTGGATACACATGATCCAGGTTTTTATTTCATCTCCGTAATTTGTAATTTATGTAATTAAACTTCATTGCACAATGATATGCAAAAAAAGCAGATACTTAATATCATAATGCATTCTCTACCAGAATAATATATTCGAGTATGGAGGAACGTCCTTCCGGTGGGGGATCTTCGTCTTCCTGTTTGCACACGCAGTCTCCAATAAAATAATCACTGCAGCCTTATTTACATTATGTAGATACAATGCAGGTCCACCTCCGGAAGCGAGATAGGACACTGAGCTGGCGACGGAAACTGGTTAAAACTTATTTTCAGTTTAAATTTTATAACTGAGTCTCAGCTAACAGGAAGAAGTTTTCTTTGCCTCAGAATATTTTTTTCTCTGATTTTCTAACCAGCTTTTCCTTATCCGTCGAAATTGGTAAAAAATCAAAAATTCGTACCTAATTTGAAACTCAATACTTTATGTTCATTTATGTTCTTTATGTTATCTCAATATTCATTTATGTTTAAATCCCCTAATAAATAGAATAGAATGCTAAAATAATTATTTATAACATCTTAATGTTAGTAAGAAGTACGTTGATAGGACCTTAGTTTAACGGTTCTGATGCAGACCGTATCCAAACCGAAATATACTTACTTACTCAACAAAATTGATTGCCTTGTAAAAAGTAATCAATCATCCACCTACCTATTGATATTTCCAAACAGCGTCGGAGTATTGTACCAAGTAATTTAAAACTTGATTATATTTCCTTACCATCTTTTGATACTAGAATGAACAACCCGTATTCGTACACTAGAATTTATAGATAGGTACAGAAGCCAAGTAGATACCTACATACTACAGTTCAACCTATGTATGAGTATATAAATATTGTATGAGTATATAGAGTGTTAGAGGCACCAATAACGCCTACTACGCAAAAGGTCGTTCGATTCTCTGTCGGATGAACATTTGTGGACAAAATGTTTGTTTGGGTAGTTATTTTTCGATTTTGTGTGTGGAATACTAAGGGAATACTAGTGTGGATCATTGAGTGTGGTGTTGAATTATTATTATCAAAAAAGTGCAAAAACACTTACCATCACGTGTGACCGCTAGCTCGTCCGCCCACTAGTCTATGAAAAACGAAATGACGGAAAATTATTTGATAAATTATAATCAAATCTTTCTTCTGACATAAGTACCCTACAGTTGTGTTGTTGTGAAATTTCGATTTTAAATGGCAACCACCAATTTGACTTTGGACTATTGAAATTGGCAGTCGCATTCGACGACTTCAAAATCATCAAATTGATATGATAAATTATCACAAAATTTAACATTATTCATGTAGATATTTTTCTATCAGGTAAATTAGTACAATACTAATCGTTGTGCTTTACCGATTGTTAATCTCTTTCTCCGGAATTAGTTTTAGCTATATTTCAACCTATAACTACGATCAAAGATTGTGAGCTTCAATGGTAATAATTAATTATCTTACATTTTATCCAACTCTGTTTAATACAAGCACTAAGATGAAACTAGAATTTTTTCCATTTAGAAAAAGTTCTACCTCAATATTAAATTACGATTAATCTGATGTCAAAACTATCAAGCATCCTTTTGGCGAACGTTCCAATTTTTTACTTACTCAAATTGCTTCTTCTATAAATAAACATTTTTAATTAACATCCGTCTTTGCTACGTTTCTACAATTCGCATCCAGCTAATTTTAAATATTTATTAAAATTTTCTTAGAGTCAACCTAAATATACCTACCATACCATCAGCCTATGTCTCTCCACCGCTGGCTATATCCAGCAATGGACCTCTCCATTGCTGGATATATAAGTGGAGAGCAGTGGAGGCCTCTTCCAAAACTCTCCACCACACACGATTTTCGGCTCTTCTCATCCAGCTACCACCTGCGAATATCTTCACGTCGTCTGGCCGGACGACGTCCTACACAGCTTCCCGCTATGTGGTCTCCTTTCGAGGACTCGTCTACACTTAGAGTATACCTCGAGTAGGTACATGTACTCGTATAGCTTGCTCATGTACGAGTAGCGTCTACCCCACCCGCTTTCAATCGTGCGGCAATATGACCTGCTCATTGCCACGCACACTTACTTGTGTTTAATTTCATTGTTGGGTAATAAAACAGTCAGAATTTCCATAAAAAGTGCTCATAAAGGAGGCGCGTTATGTGTATGTATGATAAACACATACTATTACTTTTTAAAAGAAACTACAATTATCTTATTTTTAGCATGTAGTATTTTAGATGTTATGGGACAATATGCCACCAAAATGCCCATCTGTATTCAGAACTTATCCTTATCTCACTCAAAATAAACATAAAACAAGTGAAACTATAATAAATGTTCACTTTCATCTAATTGTTTATTCACAACTCTCTAAAAGTAAAAATTTGATAAGGAGCTCCTACAAAAAACGCAATAATTTTACAAATAAAACACGGAGATAAACACGTGAAATAGAATAAGTTGGTTAAAATGGAGCAATTTTCAGATTAATATTTCATTAATAAATAATTGATATATTATTTAATTAATTCATAATATACAGATATATTAAAAATAACTAAAAACAATACAATAGTGTTCTAATAAAGTTAAAATTCTTAGTTGCTCGAATGCTATGATAATTGTAGCAACCGATATTAATTGAAAACAGATAGATAGGTATATTTTAAGAACAAAGCTGTTAAGTTCTTATTTAAAATTTAAAAAAAATATATATTTATATAGATGGGTATCTTTTAAGCACAAAGCTGTTAATTTGTTATTTAAAAATAAAAATATATTTATAGTAGTTTACTTTAATAGCCTCGTTAAATACGAAAAAAAAACACTAGAGATTTTACAAGATTGCGACACCAATTTGCACTAAAAGATTGGTTTCAGTTTGATCAGTCAAGCGCGGCTCGACCTATGAGGGTCATTAATTAATACATAAAAGAACAATCGAAGGTCAAACGTTCCATACAGTTAGGATAAGTTAAATATGTTAACTTAAGAAACTAATGTAGAATGCTACACATTAAATCATATTACATATGTATATCCAGTATGCAAAAAGCAGTGTAGCCTAACATCAGAAACCGGAGTGCGATGACTCGTCACTAATGGTGCGAGCATGCGTGTGAACCGCGCGAGCGTTGATCCGTCCACACAGTCGTGACTCGTGAGTACTGGTGATCAACTGATCACTTCCTCTTCCTAGAGTATTAGCGCGCTTCGCCCACTGTGCACCTGTACAGTGTTCTACACGCATTACAATTAGAACAAAAAGTGCCCTTCGCTACCGTGCCATGCGAACTGCGATTATGAGTATAATATATCGCAATTTTACGCTTGACATTGACAGCTATTTTTGTTTGCATGAAACTTCGATTAAAGATTATTATTAAAGCGTCGGGAATATTGTGTCGCCTAAAGTAGTTGTATGGAGACTCCATACATAATGGACTCAATTGAAAGTCGCGCGACCGTCAGCTGCCCGCAGCAAGTGACGCTTCTATATATACAGCAAAGGTTGAAATAATATGCCAATACGACTGACTGCACTATGGTTTTAACGGTTGCGTTCGGTCTCGTAGCTGCACGTCTTTAGAGATCAGCAGGGCGACCACGCGATTCGCCGTAACCAGCGACCCTGTGTGTCCAATGCCTCACTCGTGGAGTGGATTTATAAGTTACATAAAAATATCTTATAATGTTGTCTAAGCAGTAATTTCGTTTAATAATATTACAGTATTTCATGGTCAGCGTACACTAAGCGTAAACATAATAACATAATTTACAACATAAGATGTTTTATTACATGCGTCTAAGAAAAGGCTTTTAAGCAGGGTTGGTAAAAATCCGATATTTATAATAAATATCAGATATTTGACACATATCCGATATATATCGAATGTATATCATGTATATAAAAAAGGCACGAATTTCATTTTGTAAGTGATTTTAATGTGTGAAAATTGTTAAATGAAACTTTGAGTTTGATTAATATACTTATTTATTATAAAACAACAAAAAATAAGAGTAAAATTAAAGTAACAAAGATTAGAGTCTTTGAGATTAATAATTAATCAGTCTACTTAATCAACATTCAACTAAATTATAATTGTAATCTTTAGTGTTGGATCATTGGCAGTGGCAGTGATCATAATTTTTATTTATGTCAGTATAACAATTTAAAGGCGTGGGATCTGCCAAAATTCTAGTTTTGACGATAAATATCAATTGATATATATCGTGATATATATCATGCATGACATATATCTACCGATATATATCAGCGAACGCTGCTTTTAAGGCTTCACAATTACTATTTTTTTAAACTTTTGTCAGTTTATTCATTAATTTATCTGTTTTTCTGTAATTCTTGCAAAATTTGAAACGGATTTTTATAAAACTTGTATACTATTAATTTTACACTATTTAACTTAGTATGGGTTTGCATTTTTTGTATTATATGTATACTATGTGATCAGTAGACGAATATCACGAAGAACCAACGTGTAAAGTTTAATATTTTAAGTTTAATGTTTAACATTTTAATATGTTATTATCGTATTAGTGTTAACTAGTAGATACAATACAACAGTAAAATTTATTACCAATATTAACACTTTAATGCGTATACAGCAACACCTTCACAAAATCAAAGTTCAAAGAAAAATAAATATTATACAATAATAAACGAGAATCTATCTATAGTCTTGCGCATTCATCAGGCGCAAAGCCGTAAATATCGAGCATTCAAAGCTGCCTTTTCATTTTATATTCAGCATGAAAGGGTAGCGCGCATCTTTGACAGGAATTAGTAGGTGTGTGCCAGTCATATTCACAAAGGGGTCTTTTATTCACAACGTGGATAAAATCCAGTAGGGAATCGTAGGAATATTTTTGAATTATACACCGCATTCAACAGATACTGTCTGTTACGATTGATAACAAGAATCACCGTACGAGTGCAGACAAGCAACACTAATAAGTACAATAAATAGATACTTCGGGCACATACCTATCGTCATCATGGGTATAGTGGATTGTATGTATGTATATTATATTATGTGTGTATACGTAGTTACGTATATTATATGATACAACATTGTTGTGATACATACATTAGGAAAATTTCAGTAAAATGATATATGTATATAGGTACTCTTTATCGTTTAACTTATATATTTGTACCTTTCATTGCAAAGGGGACATACATTCGTCCCCTTTTTAAGCCAAAGGTTTTTAAGTTAAATAAAAAATAACATACACATATATTACATAAAGTTTGTTATAAATAACAACATAGTAACCTCTAATTTCTCCTGAAATTCTAATACTTACACGCAAAAAGCTCTTCAGTGTGCGCGAGGTGTGCGTTTTATGCATATTCTTCACTGTTATAATATCTGTTTTATGAATGAGCATCGGGAGTGTGTTGACGACTCCTGTCTTGGTACATCGATGCATAGATTTCGAACACGTGTAGGTAATCAGTAAATTGACGCTCTTTGTATTCGATTGATGCGAGACTCCCAATTGTTAATTTTATTTTATTGTATTTGTAATTAATGTGATATTTTTTATAGATTGAAGGATATAGGAATAAAAGATAGAATTAAAAATAAGCTGTGAGTGTGGATGTGTTTGCAACCATTTTTAATTTTACTGATTTATCCACGCAAGAACTGCATCGTTGTTTGCTTTCACAGAATACAAACATTAATTTGCGTCATGCATGCATGAGTTTATGTATAATAATGTTAGTGACATTGTGGTGTGAGTTCCATACAAATATGGAATAAGAATCATATTATAGTCATTAGTATAAATATGTGTCGTAGCAATATCGTAACCACTCAGAGCTTCGTAGCTCGGATCCTAGCATGGCTTCGCAAAATTGCAAAATCGCGATGGGTTGCGATTTGAAAGATCTTACGATTGTTATATAGGATGCAAAAGATGAAGGTGCTAAGGAAGATTTACCTGTACGTTTAGAAATTTATTCGAATGTTTTATCGCGTATATTTACAGGTATATTTAAAAGAAAAAGATGGTTCTTTGTAGAAAATTCTTGGAGAATTAGTAGCCTAATTCTGTTAAGCTCTAAAATTACGGGAACATGTTTATTATGACGTTCACGTAGGTAAGTGAAATGTCAAAAAGCTTGCAACGCGTTGAGAGCATAAGGTCAAAGTTGTAGTGAAAGCGGGAGACTGAGCGAATTCTGTTATTTCACCTACGTCATATCCAAAAATCACAGGATTATTAATGAGTAATTAAAAGAAATCGAGATTTTCATAATCCACATTTTTTTTATATAGACTAGTGGGCGGACGAGCAAGCGGTCCCACGTGATGGTAAGTGTTACCGCCGCCCATGGACACCTGCAACACCAGGGGGCATGCGGGCGCGCCGCCAACCTTGCAAAATCCTATTCACAGCTCTCTTGAAGAACCCAATATCGTAGCATAATGGAAAGACCTCTTCAGGCAGTTCGTTCCACAGCCTACGGGTTCGCGGTATAAAATAATTTAATAATTATAAAACTTATATGAACGAATGATTTACAGCACTATAACATATACACAACATAATTGCATTTACACAAAATAATTATAATTTAGATGTTTTATATACATATACATATTGTCCCCATAATTTCGAAGAATTTTTTTTAACGCATACCCACTTTTTTTGTCTTATATCAAAACGCACGTAAATCAAATGTCGTAACCTTCGGACCACAGCAAACCGTGGCGACTGGCATCGAAACATGTCAGTACTTGCATACTTAGGTGAGCACGCGCTTACGTGTCGACATACATGCGATTTATAGTTTGACGAGGACGTCCTACTCACTATGCCGTGAACACACACCGGCCTTCAGCCAACACCTTTACCAGGTATCGGCACGTGCCTGTGCGCTGCTCACCGATTCGCTATTCCGCTGTAACTCTTGGTGACTCTTGAAAATCCATTAGGGCCACAAGAATTTAGCCATTCCTAAAAACCTACGTAACAGCGCGAAAAATTTAAGGTGTGACTCGGTAAAAATTCTATAATACTGTGATTTTAAGCAACAAATCTTTTTTTTTATAGACTAGTGGGCGGACGAGCAGGCGGTCCCACGTGTTGTTACCGCCGCCCATGGACACTTGCAACACCAGGAACCAAATCTAAATACTTTCCATAACGATATTTTTTTGTTTCCAGTGAATTTGGCATGATTGATAATGTTTTGATTTATTCTTCAATACAAAAACTTTCTTGACTCCTGTATAAATAAAAATAAAAAAACACACTTAATGGCCCTTTATTTCCCAGTATCGTAGGTTAGAGGCATACACAGCAATGAGCATATACTACTCAGATACGGACAAACATACATATCTGATAAATAATTAATGTTTGTCGTGAATTGAATCCGGTACTTCTTATTCTCTCATTGCACAATGGACAGGGACACTACTGATTCGATTAATCAGTCGTCGTACTCGTATTTAGTAGTAGATAGTAAGCAATTATCGTGCAGTTGTCGCAGATTGACAGGGGAACGGAAATCCAAACTATTTCCCCCACATCACCTAAGTACTGACCACGTCCCATGTCACTGTCGGCTCCTTACACCACTCTTTCCGCAGTCCCCATCCGCTTGCACTGAGGCGTAACCCGCCGCGCCCACATCACAGGATGCTACGACGGGAAACTGACAGGCATCGTGATAGGGTACAGCCCCAAATTGTACATATATGGTAGATCCTATAGGTATAGGACAATATACATAAAATTTATACCACTGAAAAAGCTAACTTTTGAATCCTTTGAAAATTCGGATATCATATAGATATCTATTTTCGTTCCATTTCATAGTTATTTGCTTGTAATTTGTCAGAAAAATTTGATATCTATTTGATCGACTTTGTTTGCTCTTAACCACGAAATATTATAACGAAATCCCAATTATGTGCTCATAACCCGCGAGTATTTTCTTTTTCTTTTATTTATTTTCTATTCACATTTATAATGTTACAGAAGTAGATTGTAAGTACCTGAAAACCACAGGCCGGTTTGCCTGGGCTAGTTTTTTTGAAAATTTATCATAAATTTCTATAACTACCTGAATTTTTATGTATTTTAATAGGTATTTCTTTATATAATCTACATTTATTTATATTAATACAAACGTATGGCAGTATACCTATGCAGCAGATATCCCAGAGCCCATTCCCATCCTATCCCTCCCCATTTTCCCAACCCTTTCTTCAAATCCATTCCTATATCTCCAAAGGTAGGCAGCGCATCCCCGGGCGCGTGCTAACGTTTGTCATTTTGGACTAATGTTGGCATGTATCGCGGATGTCTATGGGCGACAGTATCCATTTACCATCAGGTGGACTGTATGCTCGTCTGCCGCCTTTGTCCATAAAAAAAAGCATGTATGTATATATCGTTTGATAAATAATATCTACTAGAAACAAACTGTATTTAATCTTCTCGTATTTAGTGATTTAGTGTTTCTTGATAATGTTGCTATAGAATGGATGTTATATTTTTATATGTAATTTTATTTGTTAATTCTCAACCTATAGGTAAATGATTAATGTACTTTCATCTGTTAATCTGACAGAAATTTTATAATCAAAATTATTTAGCTGTATATTTGTTACGTATAATGATATCCGATGTTACTGGGGAGAAAATATCAAACATTGCAAGTATTTTGATAAAGGAGTACGAGATTTTTGTTAGGTTTACTTACTGTCATAAGGGCAGAAAATGTTTCGTAAAATTTATTGTAATCTACAATTTTGAATTTTGGTCCACTTACGACAATGTTATTAACTAATTTTTTTTAATAACGTTTTTAATTTTAATGTATCAAATTATTTGTAAAATATTCTGTTTCCTAAATATCATAAAATCAAAATAAACATAGATGTTTTAGCTAGTGCTCTTTTCAATATTCATTAAAATTCCTCTGTTCAATTAAAAAAAAAAATTCTGTATGACTTTAAATAAATATTCTTCTTAACTTTAAATAAATTTTTGTTCGTGCTTTATATCTTCATTCACAGCTTTACGTCCCTGGTTATCTGAACCGTGTCCCCGTCTGTCCGATCGCAAGGGAGCCCCTTATTTGCTCGCTAAATTGCCATTTTTATGGCACGAGCACGATATGTACCATTACGCCCGTCGCATCACTTGACAAATACAAAAAAGTTGCTTTTTATTCCGCTGAGTTATTTATCCGTGCAAATGTTCAGTACTGAAAATTTATAAGTTACGGTTCGGTGAACTCGTTAATGATAATTCGGTTCGAGTAACATGTGAAATCGTGACGAACAATTTCAAGTTAATTAATCAATGAGTTTATAAGCAATTTTTTTTTGTAAACCAAAAAATGAGTTGAATGTTTGTCATTCAAGCGATTCTTCCCGCAATGAGTTCACTAAAATGACAAAGTTACATGTTTCATTACATGTACCTATGTATTATTATTATTTGTATTTACACTACGCGCGCCTTGTCTGTTCCGACCAATGTCTCTATTTCACCGGTCTGCTGGAAGAGATCTCCACAGGAGATAAGCTTAACTTTTGTACATCTTCTCTCAGATTGTCATATTTATATAGGGATATCGTTTTCTGTGCTCAATAAAATAAAAAAGGAAAAAGTCCCTTAAAGAGAACTCAAATCAAGATAAGTCCAATTATAGATATACCTAGTATCGGTTAATCGATGCAAACTTCTTTTGCAGCTCCGTTAGTAATTACTTAGGTAGCTCCAACTGCAAATATAACGTCGTAGAACAAACGTATTGATTCAGTTACAGCAACGAATATGAACTTTAAAATCATTGCACTAACTCGTTTATGAATGCTAAATATCTAGTCGTCGTGTGACTCTTAATATTAAGTTAAATTCAATCAATTCTCTAATGTTCTTGAAAACCAGTTCCATGTTCACTACATTTTTTATATATTAATTAGAAAGGTATAGTAAAGTATTATTACAAAAGATTAAACAAAGTGTGGTAGCGTAGTGAAAACAATATTCATTGAAAATACTCTGGAGTAACAACAATGGTTATCTGAAAAAAAGTATCGCAAAGAAATCGTTATTATCACTATAATAATTTTCACGGCGTGAGTATGGCTAAAGTGTAAACGCAAAGTTTAAACGCCGCTGATCGCTCGCCGTCACTTCCATTCGACATTCGTCACACACCGCCGGCGACCACTCCTCGCTTTCATCGTGGCGCTGCACTGGCGGCTTGGAGTCTCGACCCGACCATAGTAGTGATATGAGCAGTAGATAGCCCATGAAATTATTTGGAAATCGTTCTCTAATACCCAATTTGAATATGATGGTTGCCATTCGCATTTTAAATTATTTTAAATATTTTTTTAAAAACCAAAATATACCAAACCAAAGGTTTTGTTTTCGCTTAAAAATTCGCTGTTTCCAGATTTTGTTTGAATCGAAATATACTCTAAATCTGATTTAAATAATAAAACAGTAAAAAACAAATCTAAAGATTTCACTAAAATCTCAATATTTGAGAAACCGACGATAAAGTCCCTTTTCCTCGGATAATTTACATTTTAACACTGTCGTCTCGATGATCTATATAACCTATAATGCTTACAAAGGTAGGTCTATGCTCTCAGGAGGAGCTTATAAATAGATATCGATGATGTTAATTTTCATGTGGAAGCAAAAAAGAGATATGTGAGATTTCATTGTAACGGAGCGTCATGAAATCACATTATTGCAGTTAGCTATGGAACACTCGGGATTTTCTGTAGTGCTAGTTTTCCACATCCTTCTGCGTTAACCGTTTTACACGACGGCCGAAGACAGGGCTTGATGCCTCGACTCCATGTTAGACGGAGGCTATTAAACTGTCAATGGCAGAGGGCCATAATAGCTCGTGCGCCGGAGTACCGCAATATGGGCCGCATAAATCAGATAATTAACCCTCCTAGCCCTTATTAAGGACATAAATTTCACGTTCTGCCGCACACCACTCGAGATGTTATGTGGGTTTAACGCGCATAACACACTCAACGCTTCATCTCAGTGGCTGCCGTGGGCGGTCCTAATGTAGTTGTTGCGGTTTAGTACATGACAGCGTTAATCTATGCCAAAATCCTTTGTTTACTTAGCCTGTTGCTAAAGGCAATTTAACCAAACATGAAGTATACATGTAGGTATATTATGTAATGTCTTTCTTGCCAAAGTTTGTCGTTCTGGACTAATGTTGGCATATACCGCTGGTGTCCACGGGCGATAGTATTCACTTACCACGAGGTAGATTGTATGCTCGTTTGCCACATTCTTTCTATAAACAAAGATTGCATTATAGGGGGACAGTGCATGCTGCATTCTCACAGCCGCTAGGCGCACTCGACTGGCCACGTTAACCCTCTCTCACAGAAGACTATCTTGGAATGTACTGCATTTCCTACTTTATCGTATTTCTCCAATGTATGTACGTGTTTCGGTAGTGAGTGAGATATGTCAGAGCCCATTCCCATCCCGTCTTATCTTATCCCTCCCCATTTTCCCAAGTCTTTCTCCCAATCCATTCCTTAATCTGCAAAGGTAGGCAGCGCGTTCGGGGGCGTCATTCTCATTCTGGACTGACGTTGGCATGTATCGCGGATGTCTATGGACGACAGTATCCACTTACCATTAGGTGGACTGTATGCTCGCCTGCCGCCTTTTTTCTACAAAAACGAAGATTGAATCTGTGAATTTGGTTCATATTTTTTTTAAGATCTGCTACTTTTTCATACATATTTGGGAAATAAAGATTTGTTACAAATAATACGTAACATTTCATATCAATTAACTTTATAAAGTATAAACGGAAACGTCTGTGTGTTTGTTTGCCTCAATCTCGGAATGTACTGAGCCGATTTTGTTACGGTGTTTATTATTGTATAGTGTAAACACGGTATACCACTGTACTTATTACAACGTAAGGTTACAGGTTATTTTTTTGTCAAATTCGGTTTAATAATTTAAAAAATAACAGATGGGGTGATCATCACGGTTGTATATCTAGATGATGGTATGATATCGAAGGAATGTTTATTAAAGTCGTCCAAGTATCTACTATCGAGGCACGTTGACGAAAGGAATTGGAAATCTTGTTTTAAGGGACTAAAGTGGCAATTAACTGCTAGTAACTAAGTAACTAGTAATTCTAACTGTTATAATTTATTTTATGCCAGTTTCAAATGATACTGTAAATTTAAAAACTTTATTTTTCGTCTATAAATCTTTATAAACAGATATAAAATATCTTTATAAAAGTTTGAGCAACACTAGTTCTGTTTTCGGTTTCGTTTGTCGATATAAGTATTTTTAAATTAATAGTACGTATCTTTATATCAGCCTATAACATCCTACTGTTTGGTACAGACCACCCTTAGTGAATTAATAGGAGATTTCGGGCCATGTGCGGATTGGTGGATGCACATGCTCCAGTTTCTTTTAATTCGCGAGCATTTTAACCGCTCGTTGTTTTCCTTCGCCGCCGAGCTTCTGACAATTTCTAAATATTTTTTCTTTTTTAAATAGTATCTATAGCTATATTGAATATAAAATTTATGCAAATTGTATTGTTCTTTTATACACCTTTTCATGTCAGGAATAATAAGTGATTTTATTCAACATTTGTAAATCAGACGTAGGAATTGTTAAATTAATGTTCGTCACCTATGCTGTCTCGGTTACTGCGAATCTACAAACAGACAAATAAATATTTCGTGTGGATATAGTCTAAAAATGTACAATGCTGCTGTATTTTTCACCAGCCACTGCTGTACATCCCTCATGCACATTGTCTTGTGCATGACATTAGATGACATTACATGTGCATGTGCATTAGAAAGTTAAAAGGCCACGCTGACCATGTGGATTGACGTGTCCAGTCTTTTTGAGGTGGTGTATTTCCTCGGGGCTTGTGATAGTAGCTTTGTTATCTATACAAGTATTTTTACCTGATTTTACGGGGTAAAATTATTTAAAAAGTATAAATGTTACTAGGTTTAATATTCACTTTCATATTTTACTTTTATATTTTCTAGTATTTGTCATTTTAATATTAAAAGTACACGATAAAGAATGCCTAAGTATACAATGTTCATTAGATCTTTGCTCTGACGTCTCGACTTGGATTATTTTTAACAATGCCATGTAATTCCGGCAGCATGTTGTCACCGGCATTGAGTTGGTACGACATACTCAATATTTAAGTACAATAGATAATTATTATATTTATTACTGACATTAATATTAACGTAATGGACTGGTAAGCGAGGTTTCTAGATTGACCGGCTATTCTCTAAGGATTTCTCACAAGGAATCTATAGAACTAACACGACATAAATAATTTTAATTTTACGTCCTATTAGTAACGAGGTATAAATACATTTATAAAGTACACTGTTATCGGGGAGTGATCGAGATAATATCACAATATCGCGTGCCCGCAAACATTACAAAGAGCATGAACTGGTGAGTCATCCCATTCCCCATCCGGGGCTTATCAGACACGATCACCGCTACAGATGGCGTCGTATGCATTCATTGCATGCCGCATTCATTCACATACATGTGATCTTTTGCAGTAATGGATACCCAATTTTATTTATACAATGACAAGAAAATAATATACTCGTAAGTCACTTGTTTTTAGTTTTGTCTTTGGGCAAAACTTGGATTGGATTGGATGGAAAGGGTTAGGGATAGAATAGGTTTCGCATGGGAATAAGATGCAGATGGGTTTAATATTGAGATGGAATAGAAAACCAGTTTTTAGTAACTCGCAATCATTTTCAAAACATTATACGTTTTGGATTATTTATCAATGACAAAAAAATGAAACTCACAAGACACTTGTTTTTACGTTTCTCTCTGTATTTCTGCTTGCAGAATGTTTCTATATAATGGGATTGGATGAAAAGAGATAGGGATGGAATACATATCGCATTGGAATAGATGCAAATTGGGTTTAATTTTGAGATGAAATGGAAAATGAGGTCTAGTAACTCGCAGTCACTTCCAGAATATTATACGTTTTCGACTATTATTGTCATATCTAACAACTGTTTCTATAATGATAATGGAGATAAAAACCACGCAAACAAACTCCAGGTACTGTTAAATGTTACAATATATTTATAGCTTTTATAAGCTCAAGTGAGGCCCCATATGGAGTATTGCTCTCATCTCTGGGCCGGCGCACCGAAATACCAATTGGACCCATTTGACTTCTGTTCGTATTGTCGACGATCCCACTCTCACGGGCGGTTTAGAATCCCTCAGCATTCGGGGAGACGTTGCGTCTCTCTGTGTGTTCTACCTCCTGTACAATGGGGAATGCTCTGAAGAATTGTTTAATATAATTCCCACCTCGGGTTTCTACAACCGCACCTCCCGTCACAGAAGTGCGGTCCATCCGCATTTCCTCGATACGGAGGAGTCGCGTACTGTTCAGTCCAAAAATTATTTTATACCGCGAACCGGGAGGCTGTGGAACGAACTGCCTCAAGAGGTCTTTCCATTAAGCTACGATATGGGGTTCTTCAAGAGAGCTGTGAATAGGATTTTGCAAGGTCGGCGGCGCGCCCGCATACCCCTGGTGTTGCAGGTGTCCATGGGCGGCGGTAACACTTACCATCACGTGGGACCGCTTGCTCGTCCGCCCACTAGTCTGTAAAAAAAAAAGCAATCTAGACGAAATAACTTAAGGATAACATTGGACAAGAAATAATTTCTAAAATCACAATTAGTTTTTTTTTTAATTAGTAAATGTACCTAGATATAGTGATCATAAATAAGTGGTAATTAATTTTAATTGTTACCATAACAATTTGGATCTTTTTGAAAGGTCTTCGCCAGTGAAGTAGAAACGGAAAACTTGTTTTTCATCTAAACTCTGAGGTCGTAATGATGACTCGTCGAATTAAAAACAGTGGAGCGAGCTCAAAACGAATGTATTGTACCGATAGTCATTTATCAAACGTCCGACGTCCGTTCTCCGCCGCTAAAAAACTTATCCAATACTCAGTCTTATTGCTTTTACACTCAAGATACGGATCTATTAAAAGCAATGCTAGGAGGAAGATGAAACGTTTTATCTTTGACAGCTCTACGTTTCTATGGACGAGAGACGCCGACTGCACTGTTTTGTGCTGTCTGTAACACTGCTGTTTGTTTTCTAGTTTATGTTGTCTATGCTCATATGTTTAATGCCGTAATAATTATGATATAACATCATGCACACATTGGTACATGCGACAATCCCACAGCCGCTGGGCGCACTCGACTGACCACGTTATCTCTTCCACAGAAAAGACTACCGTAGATTACTGCATTTCCTACTTAAACTTTATACTATTCGATAGTGAGTGAGATATGCCAGAGCCCATTAATTACAATACAAACATGGGTACTGGGTTACAATTTTTTAATTTACAACATTGCTCTATGTTTTGCAATAATTTTCTTCTTCAGTTTGATGACAGTATCAGTCGTCGACTCAATCACGACAACTATCTTGCCAATGACACGTGTAAATGAATTTCAAGTAAATATGGCGTCCCTCAATAAAACGATAGTAGGTTTACTGAGGACATTTGGACTCTTTGGAAGGACACGAAAACCGCAGTCTTATGCTTTTATTTGATTATCACAAACATTACGCACATACATGACACTTTCAACTTTAATAAACTATCACTATTAAACCACAAAGTCCACAATATATAATTTTTATAGTAATCAAACAAAAATTTAACCGCACCTCTCGAGCTTCCGCCAAAGAATCATTTTGCAATGTTCAGGCTTACAAATAATATAAACTGACGTCCATTTGTCACTTCCATATTTTAAAAAAGCCATGTTTAAACTAGAAGAATATAAAAGCAGCCTCAATTAGTTATTGTATGTAGGTATATTAATTCCCATTCTCCGTAGGTAGGCAGCGCATCTAGGGTGTACCAAAGTTTGTCATTCTGCACTGATTGGTTGATATTGGTATTTATCGCGAATTTCCATGGGCGACAGTATCCACTTACCACCAGGTGGACTGTCTGCTCGTCTGCCGTCTTCTATGTATAAAAAAAGTATTACAGCATATCATACATTATTTGTATATGATTTACTATGGAACTGTTCTATTTAAAACTAGCTTCTACCCGCGGCTTCGCTCGCGTAGACTAAGCAGCCGCAAAATATTTTTAACACCTGTAAATGCACCGACATCACGGGTTTTAAGGATAAAAATCCATCCAGTAGTTTTTGAGTAATTATATTAAAAATATTTCTTTTTTATTTTCCTCTATAATTCAACTTCCATGTATCATATGAAGATGACGCATATACCAGTTTTCCTTCTGCATACTTAGCTATACATTAGTGAAAACCCGATCAAAATCCGTTCAGTAGTTTTTACGTGATGCGCAAACAAACAGACATACAGCCAAACAATTTAAAAACTACTGATTTGGGTTTTGTAGCTTCTAAAGAGACTCCCATTTTTTTTAAATTAAGTCAATGTACTTACTCAACCCTTTTGCTGTTTTATTATATGTATCTACTTATAGAAGACGAAAGTTGATCATTTTATGTATGGTAGGTACTGCATTAGCATTATAAATAGTTGGAACAAGATCGTTCCTCGAGCGTGACAAAGATAAAAGCATTTTGTATGTGCTTCAATACCGGCTATTAAGTATTAACATTGTGAACGCCCTCTTCTCCTTTAGGGTCAAAAGATAGGATCGATAAACTCGTGTCCATTGAGTCATATACCCGATCAAATAACATACGTTATCTACACAAGAGCATAAACAATTTTAAACTGCTTTTATAAGGTAACTTGTTCAGAACTAGCGTATAAAACCCGATTAGCTTTTATTTATGGTAAATATTCCAGGTATTATGCTTGAAACTAAAGCAGTGAAGACTTTGAATTAGTTTCAAATGCTAAAAGCAGAGCGCGCTAGACTTAAAGCAAGGTAAAAACGAGTAAAAAAGAAAAAAGTGTCAAACATAGAAAGAGCATTAGTAGTACAAACGCGTTGAACGTATCAGGTGCTAATTGTGTCTCGTATGCTCTCACCCGAGTAAATTGGGCGTTGGTGATGAGAGTGATACGGATAATAATCTATTGAACTTGATAAACGTTAGTGGCAGTATGAAGGTATCTATATAATGATTATTTTTAATCGACTGGAAAATGTGCGGAGCATTACCAACACTACTGATCTACGACTTCGCCCGCGCTAGCGTAGGTTTAGCGTATATGTATAAGTATTAGTTAAATGTAAGTTTACGTGAGTAAGACGTATTTGCTTATGTGAGATGCAGGATTCCATTACAAAAATGTTGTCAGAAAATCGCGATTGTCCTATCAGAAAACACTGGGTCGGAGCACTGGTTGATTAATTAATTAGTTTTTAATTAAGCCCATAACATTGTTATTTTTTATTATTATCTTTTACATTACCTTTTTTAATTTAATTTAAACATGATAATTGTTTATATTGAATTTTATATCATTTAAAAGAATGATTATAGGACTTTCTCACCAGATCCTGATACTTTACCAGATGGTAAGTCAGTTATACTTTATCAGAAAGTCAGTATCAGCTAGATTTAATTGGCAGATAATTTATCTATCAGATGTAACAGTTACTTTTGGTTTTGGCCCTAAGGGCCTCTCTCATAACCTCCTGATACTTTATCACAAGGCGGTGAGAAAGGCTCTTAGTTTAATAAATAGTAGATAAATTTACATACTGAACCTGTCTTAATCTCCTACTACTAGGCCCAGCCCTATACGCCTTAAAAGTTGTTCGTTATAATTCATATTTATTTATTTCAATTTCAAAAATGTAACCCAAAAATGCAAGATATTTTTCAAAATATATAACTGCAAATATAAAATTGATATCCAAATTTACTTGTATATCCATAAATACAAATAATCAATTTCCAAAAATATATAACCCACAACTTTAGGAATTAATACATATAGACATTCATACAAAAATGAATGTATAATAATGCTATAAAATAGATATAATCTAATTTCGTATGGCAAATGATTTGGCTTAATGTGATTTGCCGAAGGCGTAAGTCCCGTATCGTTGTGGAACACAAGCGGGTGCCAGCGATATGCATAAGCAATGCGATGTTCATGGGGATCGTTCCAACAACGCTCACCCTTCAATAATGATGTCACTTTAAGCATTCAGTAGGTATAATAAGACAATTCGTACTCTGCAAACATTTGTGACATTATCTGAGAAAATGGACCTTATCGTCGGTACGTCTTTCCCAGGTATCGAGACTAATAAAATCTTTAAAATACACCTTTTTTTGCTAAATTAAATTATTTTGCTAAGCTAAATCTAAATTAGCTGTGTGGAGTCGGCCGGCTTTGGACTATAGCGCTACCTCATCTCTTCCCGTGGGTGTCGTAAAAGGCAATTAAAGGATAACAAAGCCGCTACCACGAGCCCTGAGGAACCACACCACCCCTAAAACAGCGAGCTCGCCAACTCGCTTGGCCAACGCGGCGTAGCGTTTAATATCCATACATCCCTCAAGCACAAGTGCATAAGGAAGTCCATTTTTTATAGGTACAATAGATGACAGATTTTATACAATAAGTGGTCATCACTGCCCATGGACACCATCAACACCAGGAGGCTTGCGGGCGCGTGCCGAATCCTGTTCACAACTATCTTTAAGAGCAGCGTGTCGTAGCGTAACAGACATACCTCAGCTGGCAGTTCATTTCACAACTTAACTTTCGGGTTCGCGGTATAATTGCCTTTCTGACCGCACTACGATGACGAGCAGTGCCAAGGTAAAAAGTCGAATTAGGCATCAAATTGAACAGCTCTTCAGAACATTCCCCGTTATAGAGGCGGTAGAAAACGCAGAGAGACGCAACAACTCTACGGGTGCTGAGCGATTCTAAACCACCTTTGAGAGTGGGATCATCGACAATTTGGATAGCGCTTTGTTGAACGAAGTCAAAAAGGTATTTCAATACTTCAAAGGTTAGTCAAGAGGCCAGCTGGTACTGCGGTACACCGGTGCGTACCTTACAAAATCCTATTCACAGCTTTCTTGAAGAACCCCATATCGTACTTTAATGGAAAGACCTATTGAGGTAGTTCGTTCCACAGCCTACGGGTTGGTATAAAATGATTCGTAGTTGACTCTGAAACTCGACGTTGCTCAAAATATCGACGTCAAGGTTTCCAAAACTCCCATAGATCTTGAGATGAATGTTCTGAAATCGAGGTGCCACGACAAATGGAGCTTTCTTTGTGGCGAATGCACAGACAGCCTTGCTGGGGTTAAATTGAACTAAATTAAATTTGCCTCAAGTCGAGACTAGATCAAAAGAGTTCTCGATTTCGGACACAAGCCTTACGCGATTCTGTTACACCTCGGCCCTTATAGCACGGCCCTTATACAAAGCTTCCCCAGTACCGTCGTCTGTCTGCATAACAGTGTATGTTACCGACTTTTAACACGTCGTTGATATGCAGATGAAACAGTGTAGGAGAATTACAGAGCCTTGTGTGACACCAACATTAATTAACATGGTGTCGGAGCAGCTACCGTCAGCAACGACTTTGTGCTTCGTCCAACTAAAAAACTGGAAACCCATTCGCATAATCCCTCGGGTAACCCGATTGACGGTAACTTGGAAAGCAGTGGTTTGTGCCAGACCCGGTAAAATGCCTTTGCGATGTCTAAGCTAACGGCTATAGTCTCACCTCTACTCTCAACGGCGTCAGTCAATCGGTTGTATAGTATACTAAAAGGTCGCCAGCTGAGCGATTTTCACGGAATCCTTACTGGCAAATTCTTATCAGCTGGAGATCTTCTAGGTACCCAAGGAGTTGTGCGTTAATGATACATTCCATCACCTTGGAGAGGAGAGGAGGTTGTCGCTATTGGCCTGTAATTGGCCGGCTCGGAACGATCATTGCATGTCCAGCAATAGATGCTAAAAGGGCTGTTTACGGTACGATTACGTTTTATCTAAATAATTAGATGTTAAGCATTTGATAAGTTTCTGTTTGAACAATATTTTTGAAACAAGGAAATTTTAAATTATAAAACTCAAGTCAATAAATTCAAACCGACAATGAAGTCCTTTTGCTGAGATAACGTGACATAGTTTGATAATTTGATATAATATTTACTTAATCAAAGAATCGGTTTAACTACTGGTTTTATTTTCACTTTTATTTTAAAATTATGCATCTAAATTAATGTTTAGTTACCGTTTTGGCATTAATATTTAAATTAATTACATTAATATTTATATTAATTGCATTAATATTTATATTAATTGCATTAAAATTTATATTAATTGCATTAATATTTATATTTATTGCATTAATTTTTGCACGTTTATTGAGGCATAATGAAAAGAAAAATGATCGCAACCCGATAAAACTATCAAAGTATCCGTAACTTAGTCTGCATATACTTAATTTAGCTTCAGATTCAAATAAATACAAAATCATCATCATCATCATCATCATCTCAGCCTTTAGACGTCCACTGCTGGACATAGGCCTCCCCCATTGTCCGCCATTTAGACCTATCGGCAGCGACCTGCATCCAGCGGGTGCCCGCCACCTTTATGAGGTCGTCTGTCCATCTAGCAGATGGACGTCCTCGGCTTCGTCCGCCGGTACGTGGTCTCCATTCGAGAACCCTTCTGCCCCATCGGCCATCGGTTCTTCGAGCTATGTGCCCTGCCCACTGCCACTTCAGCTTGCTAACCCGAGAGGCTATGTCGGTGACTTTAGTTCGTCTACGGATCTCCTCATTCCTGATTCGATCACGTAGGGAAACCCCGAGCATAGCCCTCTCCATAGCTCGCTGTGCGACAGTGAGCTTATTTATGAGGCCCATAGTCAGAGACCACGTCTCGGTGCCGTAGGTCATCACTGGCAACACACACTGGTCGAAGACCTTCGTCTTCAAGCACTGAGGTATTTTGGACGAGAAGACGCTGCGTAGCTTCCCGAACGCTGCCCAGCCGAGTTGGATTCGTCGATTGACCTCTTTCTCGAAGTTGGACCTACCTAGTTGGACCGTTTGGCCTAGGTAGACGTACTCGTCAACAACTTCGAGAATCGAGCTCCCAACTGAAACTGGGGTGGGCACGACATGGACATTCGACATGATTTTCGTCTTGTCCATGTTCATTTTAAGGCCCATCTGTTGGGAAACTCGATTGAGGTCTCCGAGCATTGTGCTAAGATCCTCCAGCGATTCTGCCATGACCACGATATCGTCGGCAAATCGAAGGTGAGTGATGCATTCGCCATCAACGTTGATGCCGAGTCCTTTCCATTCCAGGAGCTTGAAAGCGTCTTCCATCGCAGTGGTGAAGAGCTTCGGAGAGATAACATCTCCTTGTCTCACACCCCTCTGCAATGGAATCGGCTCCGTGCTCCCTTCCTGTACTCGGACTGACATGGTGGCGTTGTTATACAAACACTTCAACACTTCGATATACCGATAGTCAATATGGCACCGCTGGAGGGACTGTAGCACTGCCCAAGTCTCGATCGAATCAAAGGCTTTCTCATAGTCCACAAACGCTAAGCATAATGGCAAGTTATACTCCTCGGTCTTCTGTATAACTTGCCGCAGCGTATGGATGTGGTCTATGGTACTATAGCCTTTTCGGAAACCGGCTTGTTCGGGAGGCTGGAAGTCATCAAACCAAATACAAAATACTATCTCTAAATAATTTTGTACTAAAAGCGAACATCTTTGCGCCACATCATATACGACTCGTAAAGTGAAGACTCGTTAATGAAATTATCCAGGCTGCGGATAATCTGCGAATGAACAGTAATACCAAGGAAAATGTGCCTAATCGTATTGCTCTTTGACGTTATATTGCCCTTTTGCACCCCAATGAATAAATTGCATAAACGAGGTTTTTAAACGCTTTTTATATAACCAGTGCTTATTCCCTATGCAAAACTCCTTCGTAGCCAACGGCTAAGTGCAATCTGATAATGTTTCGAATCGAGCTTTGTCTTCTTTTTCGCCATGTGCCAGTTCTACACATTATCTGTCGATAGTCGTAGAAACCATTGACACTGAGGTCCAGATAAATAGACGTTCCTTAGATCATTCTTGGCTAAGACTTAAGCCCGGATAAATAGACGATTCTCGGTCTTAGAATTAGTCACAGTCGTGTTTTGTAGCACCTTATGTGGTCTGCACAGAAGTTAGTTTCCAACGGTTCGATCTAAGTCTAGGAAAAGCACGTTTGATGTTGTATTATTACTGAAGTTGTTCTCTGCACATGTCCATATTGAATTAGAATAGTATATTAGGTGCTTACCTATGAAATGACCGATATGTATGAGAAATAGATTTCTTTTTTGTTATAAAAATATTTGCTATGTTAGTCGAAATATTGACCCATATTATCTACAGACTTTCAACATCTCACGGGCAGTCGATTGATGCCATTCCTGTAAAAGTCTCACTGATAGGTATCAATGAATTCTTCAATCACAGCTACTTCAGCATTAACTTTTTTTCCTTGCAAAAAGTTGTCCAATTTCGAAGAAATGTGAGGGCAGGTATATCATGCAAAAGAAGTGGAGATAGCGATTGACCAAACTTGGTTGCTTTGTTGCTAGCTTTTCCACCATCGTTCTAGCTTTTACACCATCGTCAGCTTCTTACAGTATATATCTGCATCAATCGTTTGACTGGCTCGTAAGAAACTCATAAGTGGACAATACCGGTACAGGGCCACCAAAGTGATATTAGTAGCGTTTTCTTAGTTATCTTGCGTTTTGGACATTGTTGGGCTGCAACTCTTGGATCCAGCCAATGATACGAACGTTTGCGGTTATCATACAGGATACATATCTCATCACAAGTCACGATGCCATTCAAAATTCCTTCGTTTTTGTGATGGTTCAATAGCATAGTGCACACTTCGACGCGTTATTGTCGCTGACGTTCGTTCAGTTCATACGGTACCCACTTTTGGAGCTTCTTAATTTTGCCGATTTGATGCAGATGAACAAACACTGTTTTATCACTAACATCAAACCCTGCTGCTAACACAGCTGACTTTGAGATGAATCTGCTTCCACTATAGCCTTTAATTCATAGTCATTAACCTTGGTCGTAGATCGTCCGTAGGGCTCATCCTTAAGATCGAAATTTCCAGAACGGAAGCGTTCATACCATCGAAGCACGGTGCGATCATTTATGGTGTTTGACCCATACACACTACTGATATTGTGAGCAGTCTGACTTGCGTTGGTGCCGCGACAAAACTCATATTCAAAAAGAAAGAATTTTCAATTTATCCATTTTCTTTTCAAGACAATCACATGAACAAAATTTGGGTACAGAAAAACAAATGAAATACTGATTTTGGAATAAAAACATCGTAGCTATTAGATGCATTTTGTTTTATTTTGAAATTCGAATTAAAACAGAATATGAATATGGCTTAAAGTGGCCAGTAATAAAATTGGTCATTTCATAGGTAAGCACCTAATACACATATAACTTTGAGTAAAATATTTGATAAAAGATATAAGTCCATTATAGGCAGTAAGATTGAAAACATACTGTTTAAATTTTGTCTAAATATGAGCTGTGTGACTTCGTTTATATTAAAAATAAAAAAGAGACAATAATTTGCTTCATCTATAATCTTTTTTTTCACTTTGTGACTTGTAATGTGGACAATAAATACAATAATGGCATTGCACAATATTATTGAATCGCGCCTTGCATTCAAACGAGTTTAATACATTCCTTAAACGATCAAAAACATTGAGCACCCGTAAAGTTGCACAATCGTCAAGTCAAGATCTGCGCAAGGGGGCCTCCAAAGTTTACTTAACTGAAGGTGTTTCGTTATTTGTAATTGAGCTTTATTTGAATGTTTGCAGATCGGGTAGGGGTGCGGCGTATGCGTGTTCAGAAGGCGAAGGAAACGCGCCTAAATCCTGTTGCGGGCGTCCACCTCTCAGACTATGTGTGCTGTTCCTTGGCGTGGTGGGGGCTTGCTTAGTGGCCGCAGGAGCCGTGCTCGGAGCCTTAAGGCCGCATCCGAGAGCACCGCTCACATTACTTCTACTTATGATAGGTGAGACTGTTTTTTTTTTCTTAGCTTTGAATTGATTTGCTTATTTGACAACTAGAGAAGTTAACAATCCCATAAATTATTTAATAAATTATTTAGTAAAATGAAGTATAAACTGAAGTTTAAGATTTGAGTTTGAATATGGTTATTTTAAATTGGTTCGGTACTTTTTGGGAAAATTACAAACATACAGGTGAATTAGGGAACCACCTTTTTAAACTCTGCTAAAAATAAAGCGTAGTTTAAAACGCAGCCAAGCTTCCAAGGATCAACTGATGAGTAGTCAATTTGATTGTATCCCTAAGTCTTTGATCATTTAACAGTTTGCAACTCGTTTCACGCTCAACTGAGCTGCACTGTTTTTTATTTCATAGCTGATTAAAACCAAGTTATCCGGTCTGATGAGCGGTTCAACAAAATGAAAGTAGGAAGAGTCCGATCACCTTATTTTACCTACAATTTTGCCTACAGATGTGTAGCAAATTTCATGTTCGTGTTCTAATATTCATAAATTCCAGCAAATGGCTCTATCCCCGACGTAACAAACGGTGTAATTAACCGTGAAACAATCCGGGGCAGCTCATTGGGTATTCGCTTTGCATATGACAATAACAAGTCTAGCCAAATCTCATTACATCATTCACAAAGTCGCGTCTGCTGAAGTTTTCAATTAAACTTCGAATAAGTTCGAAGTGGAATTAATTGGATTTTCATTAGCATTAGGGACAAATGACGATGTTGTTACAGGCAAGCGATCTATTGTTGCGCCGGGCGAGTAATTTGTACGCGTCACTCAATGCGAAGTTCACGCTTCAACATCTACTTACTATACCCGCCAATATGTTGTGTAGTGAACACAGCACGGTAGATCATACCGGAACATATTGTTCGTGATCACCGACTATAATGATTAGCAACTGTTGCTAAACTCATCCCTATTGTTAACTTGCGCGCCAAATTGTTTCAACAGCTTATTATAACGCCCCTTTTGTATCGTCATGTTTGAGCGTAAACGAAGGGCTTAATTAAACATATGGGCTTTAATTTTACGCATACTACGTAGAATTTTATTATTAATTTAGAAGCAACCATGTGGTACGTATACATGACAGGCAATTTTAATTAAAAGATCAGTATTTTTAATCCTTTGCGTATTACACTTAGGCAATTTTATGATCAGAGCAGAGGTCACAGTGAACTGTAAACGTTATAGGGCAGGGATGGCGAACCTTTATTGATATACGTGCCATTTTTTGGAAATGTTTAATGAGGCCATGACGTGCCGTCAAACAAACTCGACTTAGTGATTGATGACGAAAAAAAATAAAACTAAATACTATCAACTTAAAACTCTTTATTTGCAACCAGAAATGAAAGAAAAATTAGTGCGACTTCTGCTGTTCCGTTCCGGCAGCGTTCCATTCCCAATGAACTTTGTTACTATGACCTCAAACGTAGACGAAAAATAAATTATTTCGATTAGGTACCTAAATTCCTTAATTAATGCCGTGCCCAAATTATTTTGTCGCGAGTCATTGGTTCGCCGTCGTTGCTATAGGGCTTGGGAAGAAATTAGAGAGGTATAACAATACTCTTATATGTTACATAAGAAATATGTTAAAACATCACACTAATTGAGTAGAACAAAAAAATGTAATAAATACAAACAAACGAGATATAACAAAATGAAGAGCAAAAATTACTGAAAGGGTAGCAAATTGTTGCCAGCAAATTTAAGGGTGCATTTGGTTTAGGTTCTCTTGTAAAGGAACGTGAGGTCTCGAAGCGGGACTTTATAGTATTTTTATCTATTTAAAATATTTTTTTTCCGTTATTTAAAATAGTTTGTTTTGTTGAGATCATGATTATCTGCTCATTCAGTACTTTTTGGTGCTCGTTTAAATACAAGCCCAAACAAACTGTGATAACTTCGGCCGATACTCATATTGCTAATGATATATTTCATCATTTAAATATTTTCTCCATTTTTTCAGGAATAGGAGTGGTGTTAGTAACAGCAGCCGGGCTCGCTTGGCGACTCGGCGCTAGAGACGCTCCATGTGCTCTCCTCGGCTTGCGGCGGACGTCGTGTAGACGTCTTGTTCCGCGGTTGCCGCCGAGTTATGCACGGCCGCATCATCCGTACGCGGCGATGCTGTACCCAGAGTTTCATTATAGGCCGCCACCGCCAACGTATCAAGCATCTATGCAAGAGTACAGGCTCAGGTTCGTCGCTTAAAATTTTCAAATGTATGTTTTCGAAAAACATACGTAGCGCATACGTATGTTTTCGGTCTCCACGATCGTCACCGAGTTACACGATCGTCACAGAGTTACATGATCGTCACAGAGTTACACGATCGTCACCGAGTTACACAAGACCCACACGCAATGATCCTGAACCTAATTTTATTATAGGTCGCCACCGACAACGTAAAACGTTTACGAGTATGTAAGAGTATCTACAGAATTTTTCGTAGGAGTCCTAGCTTTATTCTTATTTCAGCGTCTACGTCTCAAGTTTTGATGTTATATTTTCAGATTTCTTCTTACCACCCAAAGTTTGTCTGGAATAAATTGCTATAATTATAATTTACTACTTTCTGTTTCGTTTTTGTGTGTTTTACTGGACCATAAAGTGCAATTACCTATCTACGTCGCGTAGAGCAAAGCTCAAATACACCTAGAGTGTATTGTTAATTACGCAAGGCGGCAAGTTACAACATGAGCTTTAATAACAACTATGTACCAATTCATAAAATTAGTTTTTTAAGTCTTTGTTTGTGGTTCTAGTCCAAAATAGGTGAAAATCGCTGTCGATATACTAGACTACAAAATATGTAACTCGCCCATTACCTACAGAATATATGTAACTCGCCCATTACCTACAGAATATATGATACGAAAATTATAGATTTTAAGATCATAAATCTAAAATTGGTCATAATCTTAATGTAAAAATTTTAAGATCGCAATCTTAAAAAAATATGCGTTTTATGAGGTCATATTTTTATTATTAATAGCATCTGTTTTTTTTCTATATTTTCATTAGGTGTAGGAATAAGTATTTTTATCTTAGGTTTTTATATTATAGTTATCTACTAATGTGAAATGTTTCTATCCAGGTTACTTCTCTTGGACAGAAGTGTGCCAGCGGTGTCCCCACCCCCCACATACAGATCAAATTCAGCCAGTCTAGTCAGGTAAACTAACCGAATCTAATTAAACTTGAAAATATTTCAAAACCTAACTGAAATATAACGAATTAGTTTCTCGTAAGATTAGTATATTGAATAACGTTGAAAAACTTTCTTTTTTTTAGTATTGAGAACATTTTTGCTTTGCTCGGTTATCTGATCAATCTACCATGAAATCAGATAAGCTTAAACCACAGATCTTTCAATTTTGACGATATCTTCAATCAATCTCTAACCATCCCTGTCAACAGAGGATCAACGGGTGCGGCTTGGTGCGGTTCTGAGTACAGCGGACCGCCTTCGTACCGAGCACCGCGCGCCGACCCACCAACCGTCATCGACGCGCCGACGCTACCCACACTTGAACTCAAGTACCCAGACATACAACCTAAACCCGAACAAGAAAAAGACCCGGTCGAGCATCTAGTGACAATAGTTCACACCGACGCACAACCCGTTATCGTCACGGTCTCTGGTTCCCCAGCGCTCAACGACACCACACCACCGCCTTCAGAAATTGACATACTCGCACATTTATAACGTATAAGAAGGATCTAAGGCTTGTGAATTTGATTTAATCGATTCGATTGTACATTTGTATTGTTCGGTGAAGCGATAACCTTTAGTAACTGATAAAGTGTATCGTGAAGTTTACGGGACACATTTCACGGAAGTCATCTGTTTGAACAAGGGTTCGAGACTGTAAACAGAAAAAGTAAAAATATAAAAATGAGTAAAATAAAAACTACGAAATGCTCTATATAGTTAGAACTATCAGTCTTATTAGCATTGATATTTGCAAAATAAACCAAATATGAGAAATTTTCTATGGGAGTAGAACACAATTTTTAATGCATATATTTTATACCCTTGTATTAAAAAAAGTAAATTGTTTCAAGTACCTTATTTTATTGTAGATAAGTTTTGTGTAAATACGAGTATAAAGCACTGAAGTATGAATTTTGTTTGTTTAATGTTATTATTAATTACTATAAAACAAAATATGTGCCGTGTATATACTAATGATACAAAATTAGCAGTAATTTTTAAAGTGAATATTTTAGTAAACCAAATCCTTCACCGTGATGTACAACATATAAATGTTATTCCATATAGTAAATAGTGCCAATGGTTGTTTATGTTTTAATGTAAATAAAATAGGTATTTTGTTTAAATTAATATTGGATGCTGCGATTTGGATCAGTGTTCACATATTTATCTTATCGATTAAATGCCTCTCTTCATTTTTCATCAGTTTCTGAAAAAAAAATATTATAATTCCCCTAGAGGCTTAAATAACTAAGAATGTACAATAATAATATTCTTAATCAACTTTTAAATATATTTACAAGAAAATATTCAACATCTTTTGTACAAAAATAATTCGAAAATTTCTTCAATTATTTATTTAATTTCTATTTAGCAATAATTTAATATTGTCCCAAATAAAATAATTTATTGTTTTTTCCATAATTTAGATTATTTTGCGAAATATAATTCATCATTTACTAGGAATGACCAATTGTTTAGAAGGAATTGATTTGTAAATACTCATATCAAAGTACTTGGTTAATGAGTACTCGAATAAGTTTTAAATACGAAGAAATTGTAGAGAAAAATCGTAAACGTAAGCTGCCGCAAATTATGTGGGATATCCTATAAGTGTACTTAGCTCAGAATAAATAAACCTGACTTCTCCAAAAATAAAAAAAAACAGCAGAGACAAAAACTGTTTCATCAAATCTTATTAAAATTCAATTTATATTGCCCATCAAGGGCGGCTTGTTCACATATGGTCATTAATACAAAAGAACAATTAAAAGTCATGTGTGTGCGCGCTATATATGCTTTAATATAGTTTTTCTATTTAAACCATAGCGTGTATGTGACGCTATACAGAACTCTAACATCATTATTAACGTATAACATGGCCCTGCAAGCCTTGTGGGGGACAGGGCCATGTAGGTCTGTATCATTTTGGCTTCCGTTTATCTGCACCCCACGCAGGCTCACTGCAACAACTTCCACTCCCTGATATGTTCTTACATATTGAGACATATTGAGGGGTTCAAGTGTCGAGGAAATGTCCAAGTTGAGCCTCTGAGCGCTGCTGGCTAGATTATATAGATATATAAACAGCGTTTAAGGGCTTAACTTCGATAACATACTTGCTGCAATAATACTTTACTTTTAATTCAATATACTTTAATACAATAAAGGCACTTTTAATACAACTTTGAATACCGAGAAATATAACTGTTTAATGGTTAATTGTTAATGGTTTAACTTAAACAAACTGTATTAATGAACATAGGGTGTATAAGATTGATGTAAGCGGCACATTTTTGAGTCATCCATGTTCAATTTGGTGGACTTAAAAATGTTTATAATAAATACATGATAATCATATGTAATAAATACATCAAAGATGTAATAATCATATTACATTAAACAATTAATGTCATTATTCATATCAACTAAAAATTACAGTAAAATATTAAATAAATGTTATTTATCATTCAGAAATGAGTTCCGTGTATTTGTTATACTAGTCGAAATGTGTTTTATTTTCCGAGATTATTCCAATAGGAAAACTTACCTTTTTATAAGGTATAAATGTTTATTTAATTGTCAGACCTAATTGTCAGCAATTTCTTCGTATTTAGAATAAATAATAAAAATCAATTATTTAATGTCTATCAGTGAAGACTTGATAATAATGTATCATACATACCGTTAAGTTAAGGCTTGTAATAATGATATGTAATTAGGACCTTGTAAATAAAGTTAATTTGTATTATAAGAAATAAAGATCTTTAGTGAATTTCAAATTTTTATTTGCATACCTACCACTTGTTTTCTTAGCAGTTCTTTGTAATTAAACTTAAATGTTTAATTTCAAATACAAAGAAAAATGAGTAATAATACGAAAAATAGGTTATATTTTTCTTTAAATTTAATACTTACAAAGAAAGAAATTTATTAGTGCCGTGTAACATTACACACTATTAATAATAATATAATAACAATATAGCTCATTTAAGATAAGGATACACATTCTTGTGTTAAATGATAGCTCATTTTGCCACCCGTGCAACGAGAAACAAGCAACTGGGCATGCACCTACTGCAACAAAAATTGCAGTTGTAGCTGCTTGCAGTGACTCGCGGACTGACATACTATAATAAGCTTGATTTATTACATCATTATTATTATCTGCTTCGTTTATATTTTCCAACTATAAACATAATTTCCTTATTATTCTACATATATATATGTCAATATCACAAACAGTTTATATATCACAAACAGTCAAACCAATTTATTAATTATGAGTGTAGAGAAAAATTTATTGTCTTAGCATCCGGGTTTTCTCACCACAATGTGTTCCTTCAACGTCGAGTTAGTGTAATTCTATAGTAGTATGGAAAAAGGAGATGAGTTAAGAAAATTAAACAATGAGTTATTTGAATTAGTTACTAACAATAGTTAGGTACTTAGTGTATAAATCTAATCAGGAAAAAGTCTAAAAATTGCCTATGTTTTTTTACTTATTGGTAAAAAAGATACATATTTTCCCATAACTCTTCGGGTTTTAATTTTGTTAATTTTCGTGACTCATCTCCTTTTTCCATACTACCACAGAATTTTAAAGCATCAGTCTCCTCAAGATGAGCCAGTTAGCTGCGCTGGTGGACGAATAAATTAGCTTTCTAACTGGAACCTGCAACTGTTACTATATCGTATGTCTTCATCCCGTTTTAAGTTATCGGGCTATCACCGCTCTTACAATATAACATATCTATATAAGTTATATTATATTACTAAGTCACTTTTTCTAGCGTAAAAATAAAATTGACGCAATATAAGTTCAATTATACGATTGAAGTGGAAACAAATTAAGTTTCCGTTGTCAGGTGAATTCTGGACAAATTTGTCCCATTCTAAATGTAAATCGAAGCACAGCGAGCGGATTCCGGAACAATGGTCCCCTGTAATTATATTGTAAAGCAATTTTGTCCCGACGTTGGGAAAATGAAAATCGGACCAGATTCATAAAATGCTCGACAATGGGCGCGCGCACAGCGCACGTAATAAAGCGAAAATTATGAACGAATAAAATTTTCTAATTAATCTTATATGTGATATTACATTTAGGGACAACGAGAATAAAAGAACAAGAAATAATCGCGTTCCTATAGCCTCTGTAATATGGTGAGCTGACTTCATACAAATACCTAAGATGCGGAGCACGCAAATTTTATACTGGACCCTTTGGGAGGAACCTTAACCAGCCCTTTTATCATCCACTGCGGCACATGGGCTTCCTCATGCACATTGACTTGTACATGAGGGACGTATGGCCCTGTGGTCAAGGTCACAGTCAGGATTTTATCCAGGTTGGGGCAAAAGCAAACAATTTTATTCAGTAAACAATAAATGCTGTTACTTATTCTTACAGGGGGGCCTCAACCTGCCCCATCATGACTACGCCTATGCTTGTGGCTCATTCATGGAAAAGTCCACTCCATGTAGCTCCATAGACAATTTATTGGACAAAAACATTCCCCTTTTCCCTATCTTTAAAGGGAAACAACCAAAGAAACTTTGTAATATAAACGCTGCAATACTTTTTTGATTTAAGATTTTTCTCTTTACGTAGTTCATAAAAATCACGTTACGTGATTCATGTTTGCAGTCGAAGAATACTTTTTGTTGGTTAAAAACAACGTTGATAATTATGTAAACTTGTGCTATCTAACACTTTTTGTAAATCGTATTTTGGTTTGATTTTGTATTAATTACACTTTATTATAACACTATATTATATTACAATGAAACAATCATGTGCTGTAATTAAAAATAGAATTATAATTAATCAAGACGAGCGAGAATAAATAGAAGAAATAATATACTGAAATAAGTAGTCACAAAAAATAAATAATACATGGAATCCTATTTTTGTAGTAATAAGTACATGTAGGTTTTTACTATATTTTAATAATTGTGATATCGATAGTGAGTGATTAGTGTTGCTACCACAACATTAGCCGCCGCCCTCAATTTGAACATGCTAAGTTCTGTGATTTGTTATCTAAGTTTTAACAATAGTGCCTGTGTCAAACACAATACGCGTCGATAGTGTAAAATGGACAATAGACATGTATAAACTAGGTAATAAAGTCAATTACAAAAGTTAACAATCCATTGTAGTAACTCTAGTTTGCTTGGATACGTTAGGTAACTTGTTCCGGAATCCCTAAACATTTTTAAACATTTGTGTGAAATTTTATAACCGGTCATTCTCGTAGTACTTATAAGAATAAGAATATCGCGTAGTACTTATCGGATGTGCAGAATTCCTGCGACACAGGCAAGTCGGGACGTCTCGGAATATCGGAAAACCGCAATTCACAAGTAATGTTTTATAAATTTTAACCCTCAAAATGAAATTCTCCTCAAATTTTTAAAATGCCAATGGAATAGTTCCTTTCTTTCCAACCTATAGAGTACAAATTCCATATTATGCAGTTCATTGAGATTACTGAGAACTTACCCTCGTTGGATTGCTACGAAGTCTCTAATCACATCTCTACGCCTACGTTATAAATATTTGATGAATAAAAATAAGGTCATCTAAATTTGACAGTTTCTATTAAATTAATTTTTCTATTAAAACGTGTAGTAAGTAATCTATACATATAATAAACTAGTAATACAATGTCTGTACATTCAATATTTTTTGATGGAAATCATGGAATTGCAAAGTCCGAATGATACAGAGTTCGAAACAAATTTTTGAATTTTTTGTCTCTCTGTACGCGCGCTACGCAAGAACTAGATTTTAATAAAACTTGGCATAGTTATGTTATAACTTATGTACCGTGTTAATATTTAGGATACTATTTATCTAAAACAATTATAAAGTTCCTTCGAGAATCAAGCTAACCACTCATACTGTAACATCAACGCTAGTTTTAGTATAATCGTTTAGAATTAATTTAATCAACGGCCATGCCTTTGATTAAATAATATTATATGGCATGGCGCTGTCAAAAATATGATATTATAATCAAAAATAAGGACACTATATGATGCATCTTACTACCAACCTATTAGTTTAGTGAGTATGTAAATGTAAGTATAAAAAATATGCTGCCCTTGTAGAAAGAGGGTAGAAATCTGAATTTATTACTGTCGCTGTTAAGAACGCCCATCGATCACTTGTATCGTGTAATCGGATCTTGAACCCACATGTACCGATACATTCGCCCAAAGCATTTGAACCGAACGTTTTCCCTCTAAATAATTGCTTTTCATTTTTATTTATGTGCTAAAACGTTTTCTAATACTTATAGCAGTCTCCACTCGATTCGTTCATTTATCAAGTTAAAGTTTGTCAAATTAAAGGATACATTTATGTGATTTTAATTTTTTATTATAATATGAATATGATATTATAGTCACTTACTATTATAGCACTTACTTACTTTTCTATAGAAGAGGCGGCACACGGACCACATGATGGTAAGTGGTGAACGCCGCCTATGGACAGCTGTAACACCAGGGAGGTTGCGACTGTGCCGTCGATCTTGCATAATCCTATTCACAGCTCTCTTAAAGAGCCCCATGTCATAGCTCTGTAGAAAAGTCTCAGTTGGCAGTTCATTACTCAATTTTCGGGTTCACGTTATAAAGTGTCTTGAAGACCATACTGAGTATCGCACGCAGCAGCATCTTATCAAGGAACCGCAAACTGCGAAGCCTTTCGAAGATCCCCTAGTGCAATGGTAGAAATTCGAAGTTGGCGTCAGATCGTACAACTCTTCAGAATTATATAATACGTATTTGCCTATATGCATAGGAGGTAAAAACGCAGTGAAAAGTAAGATCTCAGTGATTAAATTATGGGCAAAAGTTTGATGAACACATCATAATAATTATAAAACACATCATATAATTTATAGAAAATATTATGTATTCATTAATATTATTAATATTATATTAGTATTATTTAAACTATGGCTCAAAATTACCTCGTCCCGACCTCAATCAGTCAAAATGAAGGAGAGACGGCCTCGGGTTGGTCTCGAGGCAAAAAGTTTGCAAAGAGCCGAACAACCCGAAGTGACATGCCTGAGTGACCCTCTCGAATGGCCACACGCTCGACATACGTCACAGTGCCATCCTTTAGTATGTACTTCTGGTAGTTCCGCGTCTTCATCACCTGATCCTGTATTGCGCAGACAAACCCCTTGGTTTCTCTGAAGATATCTCCGTAGCGCAGCTTGTGCAAGGAGGCCTTTATGTCGACGTAGGGCACGTGGAGAGCTTTGAAGAACCTTTATGGATTGATTGGATTTATCTATCCCAAATTCCACGCGTAAGTATACACGATGACAAGTTTTGTGTTATGTTACCTAGTGTATTCAATTCTTCTAGACCACCATAGATTACCATAGAGTTTAATATCGTCCATGTACATTAAGTGTGAAAGTGTAGGTTATTATAATGAATGTTGAAACCTATCTTACTATTGCTCAGTAACTTTGAGAGTGGATAAAGGGTGAGACAAAACTCTAATGGACTAAGAGTATCAGCCTGTGGATTTTGCTGATGTCTGTTTCTATTGAGCGTGTGTCGCTAAATATTTTAAGTACAGTTCCCCGGTTTCGTGTTGTTTTGTAAAAAATGGTTAATGTGAAATTAATTTTGTAATGTTTTTATTATTATTGTATTACCTGTGACGCCCATTCGGGGCAGTCAAAGGACGCATGGGCAACAGAATACTCTATCTCTCTTTCTATTCACTTTCTTAAATTTTCTTTGGTGTTTTGGGTTTAAACATGTATGTGTTTGTATTTTCATTTGTAACTGTAACTGTGTTCTGAATAAACGTTTTATCTATGTATCTATATTTATTTACATTAATCGAAAAAGGAACAAGGCAAAATGAGCTGTATTTCCCACGGCGCATTAGTACTGCCCAGTATTTATGTGTCTATAATAATTTATACCAAAGCACCTAATAGGCAACGCCTACAGTAAATCGCTATTCAATAGAATCGACGAGAGATGCCGACGCTGAGAAATGATTTATTGATTCAGTTCGTCTCCAGCATAATACCTATATGAACGGTATGCTGACTTAGTCAATATTCATAAAATGTTAACGTCTATTCGTGTGTTATATAACTTTATTTTAATGGTTTTAAGTTGTCGGTCGTCCCACGGTACTAACGAGTTGAAGAAGATTGTAGGTAGTGCTGGATGAGAAGAGCGGAATGCCGTGTATGATGACGAGACATGGGTTCATGATAATCATGGTAGTATAGCGCTTGGCGCAACGAAAATGTGTCGTTCTACCTCATGATGATGGTGCAGGTGGTGCGTACCGCCAGTATGGCCAGTTTGCCCGAGGTCATTTCCTTTCCGTTCCCATTCCATCAAATCGTAGTTTGCCTTGCCGTAGTTTCCTTTCAGAATAAGTGGGATAGGAAGGTGTAGGAGGCGTACAATATTATGTCGCACCATCCTGTTTCTCCTTATCCAATGGAATGAGTGAAGCGGGATGAGGTGTTATGGGATTAGGCAACGATGAATTTCATCCTTCCCTATCCTATTATGGAATTAAAGAACGTTGAACTGCATCCTTCCCAACCTGCTAACCAAAAGGTAAGCTATGCTTCTGAATGTGCCAACATTCGAAAAAAATAAATTTTTGATCATCGTTATTAGATAACGATGAACGTAATCCTTCCAAATCGTATTATGGAATTGAACAGCGATGACTCTCATTCTTCCCTATCGTATTCTAACTGATTCCTAAATTCCCAAAGATAAGCAATGCTTTTGAATGTGCAAATTCAAATTAAAATGTTTGATCGACGCGTCGTTTGTCTGCACGTTTACCACGTCCTTTCTGTATTGGATAAGGGATTAATAATGGAAATTCTTCTATTGGATAAAGTTCACTTACTGTTCAACCACGTCGCGAGTCTCGCCGCTAATGGTCGCTGAATAAGCACTCGCCTGTGAGCCGTTTGTTTTTTCTTTCAATCTCGTAGACGCGTTCAACCAACCAGTTATGTGAAAATTGCTCTTTGGGGAATTCGGAAGATTGTTCAATTAATTTTAGCCAGCAATTTTAGCGACGCGACAAAAATAGGGAACAGTAACATTAATCTAGGAAATGGAAGAATAAATAAAAAGCATGATGTTCCGCTTTACTTGTGTACATACATTTGTACAAAATGTACAGTAACCATAACCGTAAATTATATGTAAATGACTTTTTGCAAGTTTTTCGAATGTCATCAAAATGCACTTTCAAAATCGAAATCACCTTTCAGGGGTAACTCGTCACTTGTCATATCTGAAAAGTTCACAAAGAATTAACGGACGAGTAATCGCATCTTGAAACAAAAATGGCAAAGGAAGGCCATCGATACCTCCCATCCATAGACATCTGAGCTCTTTCCCAGGACCATTCTGTAGATATGAAATGACAGAAATTTATAGTACTTTGCTAAATGAGTTTTATAAGAAGCTAGCTGTTGCTCGCGGCTTTCCATTTGAGTGGAAATAGTAATACGGTAACTGACAATCGATATCAGTCTGTAACGCCCCACTCTGCGGTGAACTGGATTCCCCTCGTAAATCATTGAGGAGTTTCGGGCTATAATCCATTTCGCGGGCCTAGTGCGGATTAGTGGATACACATTTACCGTAAACAGTCTTATTATCGTCCACTGCTGGACATGGATCCCCACATGCACATTGTCTTGTGCATGAGGGATGATTGTCTTTAAACGTTACTTTGGACAAGCGGGTTGGCGAGTCCATTTTTTTAGAGGTGGTGTAGTTCCTCAGCGCTTTATAATCCCTTAGTCGCCTTTTACGAAGAGCGTGTAGTTCCCACGGGAAGAGAGGGTGATGCTATACTGAAACCAGCCTCCACCATATGCACATACTAGAGATTTTTTTTTAATTCTCGATCATGCCGGTTTCCTCGCGATGTTTTTCCTCACCGCTGAGCTAGTGATGATTTCATAAGTTCTCTATATTTGAAATTTAATGTTGTCTGATAAATTAAAAAATTAATTTAAAAAAATGCGAATTTTTTAGAAAATTAAGAAAATTAGATATAAGTTTGATAATATTTGATGTTGGAAGCTATCGCTATCTGTATTACTCACGAGTAGATTAACGATTACATTAACACAGTAGCGCAGTTCCGTTATTGGAAAATACATCACTGTTCAACAGTTTTCGAGGAACGGGTGGATAAAAAATATATCTCAACTGCGTTCTAAAACGTGCGAAAATTGCTTTATGGCAACCTAAATCATGTCGCTTCTCTTTTTACGTTATTAAAATTAAAAAAAATGCTATCAAAGAGCGACAATAGCACATTTTATCAGCAATATTAGGGAACGGTAGACATGGATGTAAACATAGCTAAGTTTGTTGAGCAAACAATTAATGAAGAATTAATTAAAGCATTGGATATTATTTTCGTACTTCAAAACACCAACAGAAGAAGCGAACTTAACCCCAACTTCAATTAGCTAGTTCTCGTGCAGTTTGTGAGGAACAAACAAGCTTTTGTATACATTTGGCGGCGGGTTGACTTCTACAAGACAATTAAAACGCCATCAAACATAGATTCAGAATTTGTGACAAACATATACCGCGGTGCGGTGATAGCCTAGTCTATTCTGATAATATTCGTGAAGTTGTGAGTTCAAATCCTCGACCCGTACCACTCCGTGTCTACTTACATACGGGTTTTTAATAGGCATGTATTACAACGAGCAGCAAATACACCGCATTTTGGTCAGCTATAAAATATTTTGGCAGCAAATCGTTATCAGCTTATATCAGCAATAGTTACCTAATTAGGGACGTCAGCTTAAAAATTAAATAATGTAGGAATTATAATGTACCATCAGATTAAGAAGATCAATTTTACTAAAAATAGGCATCTATTAATGTTTAGACACATATTTTTTAATTTGTCCAACAAATAATAGTAAATGCAATTTATGAGCTATTCAGCTTCAACTGCAGTTCTTAAAATCAATAAAATACTAAATGAGCATCAAATTACGATCAACAAAACAACCTATTATAAAATAATTGATATAAATTTCCCTACACTATTCTACTCTTCGCTACTTTACTCTACGCTACTCTACTCTGTGCTACTCTACTCTGCGCTACTCTACTCTGCGCTACTCTAAGAATGATATCACAAAGTCAACGGAGTCCCTATTTTTGCATTGTCACAAGAGAAGTACAACCTACCCGACCTTTTTTGCTATTAAAGATTTGTTGCTCATTGGTGGCATTTTCCGCCGCCGCGCGCCCTGTACTCTTTATCGTATTACTCTTTTTCATTAAATCAGATGTATGTTTTATTTCAGAATCGAAAATTTAAAAGTTTTCTTATATGTTGTCATTTATAGTTTTGCGCGGGAAGCAAACAGAAGACAGAAATAGAAATAATGCAGCTAAGTACTCGTATGTTATATTTGCTGCCAAGACAGGTTTTGTTCGCAAGTCACATTTTTGAAAAACTACTTATTAATTATGATGATACGTATATGAAATTTGGTATACATTTTTGCTTTTCTTTTCGGATTATTCTGCAGCTAACACGATGCATACAGGATAAAATAGTTGCTGTTACTAAATTATCTTGCTGACTCATTTTAATTGAGTGCAGTAATTTGTTCGTTGATCATTTATCTGCTGTCATAAAAAACATATCCCTTTTTAAAATTATCATTAGCCCTGCGTTGGAGGAAAAAATATGAGGAAAGTCGTATGTCCAAAAATAAAATAAAAATTGGAACATGATTACCCATCAATAATCCGCACTGGGCCCGCGTGGTGAATTACGACCCCTCTCTGTCAGTGGTGGTTACGAAAGCCCATGCCCTGCAGTGGCACGTTACTACATGTCAATTAACTAATAATTATGAGCATAATTCATGGTTTCAATTCGGGAATGGTTCGGTTACAATCTGTATATTTATTTGCATGGTCTAAGTACGAAGACATGTCCAATTTTAAATAGGTTAAATTACTCCCACATTGAGCAGTAATTTGGTACGTTTTTTATTTCACTGCTGCTTTGAATTGTGTTAAAAGAAATTTGCAGAAGACAGTTTGTATAAAATTGAAACATTCAATAAGTACCTGTTCTACTTTGAAATGAAATTCCGCTATTTTTAATAGACAGTTTCTCCTTTATATTTCTTTTGGAATGAAGACGTTCTTTACAAATTTGCGTCTCATTGTACGCAACTAAAATTATATTTCTATTTGAAAATTTTATAATTACATATGAATTTCAATATCCTGACGCAACTTCTCGTCTTTTTTAATTTACAATACCCAGGAAATACTGAATGAGCAACAAATCACGATAATCAAAACAACCTATTTTTATCTAATAATTAAAGTAAATAATCTTAAATTGCTAAGAATATCTCAAGCTATTCCTTTATTGTCATCAGAGGGCCTAAACTGAAGCCACCTTTAAATTTGTTATCATCGATTTGCTGCTCCTTCAGTATTTTTTCTGTTCATTTAATTATTTCTCTTAACATAAATGTCAAAAAAAAATTCTATTGGTGTTATAAAATGTATGATTCATGTGTGAACAGTTGTTAGGGCAATTGTTCACTATTTACTAGCGACTGAGTTGTCGGGGTTCCGGGGAGGTGCGTGAAATATAAATCAGCCAGCAGTGATTTAGGTAGAAGCTCCAGAAAGTTTTAATTCTGTTTAGCCCGAGCTTTCGGCCATTTAATTTATCTATTATTTACTGCAAGGCGAGAAACTTAGACACTCTGTTTATTAGCTTTTCAATTAGACCATTATCCCTTCGGCTTTGGTAAATTTTCTAGGGTCTTGTCTTCGGTCCTCTAAATAAAGTTTATCAACTGTGAATTATTAATAAACTAATTAATCAATATTTAAATCAATTAACACACTAGTAAAATAATATAATAATTACAATTCTTAAAGGGATGTACAGTTAAGTATCACCTGACTTAGAGGCAACGTTGCATGCATGCAAATATGAAATAGATAGGTCTAAAGGTCTAGTTACTCTTCACACTTTTATAACTAAGTAAAAACAATTTGAATTGAAGTACTCAGTACAATAAGCACGTATGTCACTTAGCCACTTAGCTAGAACCTACAATAAGACTATTCTTACATTAGAACGGTTAGATAGCTTCATATCCAGATAAAAACACATTAAAAAAATGAGCAATTGGAACAAAAGCAGACAATTCCAGAAACTTTACTAATGATTTTCATATCCGAATCTAGATTCGGTTCTAGAACCGACAAATCCTCATTATTCTACCTTCCAAAACAAATAACGATAAATACAAGTTATGACGCGGCAATACTTTTTTCACAAGTATCATAGAAAATAATAATATGAATGTTTATAACTTGTAGCGACTTATAAGTTATACCTATAATTTAATAATTCCTACTAAAATTTCATCTGAGCTAACCTGCCAAGCCACAAAATATTTTATAATTTTTTCTACCAAATCGACTAATTCCGATGTAGTTAATTAAAGGTTAATTTATATTTTTTTTGTTAATAAGAAACTTTTTAAATACTTAATAAGCAAGTAAATAATTATTAAAATCATTTATACTTTTCATTACCTGTTCAAAAGAAAAAGCAAATATTTACAGAATGGATGGACCAAAAACCGATAATATCATTTTTAGAATTAAATATCTGGCTAAATTATTCCAACTAGAATTCTTTGATCGGTACCTTTAAAATTAGATTTTTAATGATCTAATTTTACCGTATTTTTTGTTTAAAACCTTACGAATCGTTTTTAAATTAGTTTTTTGTGATTTCCTTTAAAAACATAAAGTGTATTTATCGTCTTTTGTGCTGGACCTCCTCAATTAAATCCTTTCGGGTTCGTATTGAGTTAACCACTCGCAATCACATAAATGCTTTGCAAGTGTTGAAATTAGTTTAATTTAATATTTCAGTGTGCAATGTTACTCGTAACGGCATTCGGTACAACGTTACCAGTTCAAACGGGAACTTTGTTGCATGCATGCAAATATCTCTTTAAATTTATTTGTAATGTTAATTCCACTGTGGTACAATGTAGGAAAATTTTCGTCTGATTGTCATTGACTACATCCTGCTTTCTAACATTTTTTTCACTAACGCACCTGTTTGGATACAGATCGCTACAAAGTGATAAATAAATCATAGGAAAGAATGGTGTCACTAGTATTTAGACTGAGCGGTGTAGGATCCTAGTCCACTTACTGTTTTCTATACTATTTAATACGTGTACGCATTAGTGAGTCTTTAACATCTTAATATATTAAACATTTAATTTTAATTAGTAATTATAGCAACTGTAAGATGATGATGTGGGGATGATGGGACTGCACCTGACACATCCTCGTAGGACAAAAGCCCCTAAATAAAAAAGATTAAAAAAAAACTGAGTAGCTGTTGGCAAAGTAAAAACGTTGTTTAGTAACAAATCACGTTGTTGATATTGATATTTCAAAACGATTTTCCATATCGATATGACAACAAAATATCGGGTACAAAACTGTTTGCATATATTAGGAATTTACCTATGAAATTGCAGTTTTATATGGACAATTCAAATAATTTTTTTTTTATGAAAATTATATATTTAATTAATCGAAATATTGTCCATTATTATCAACGCACTTTTGACATTTTATTGGAAGTTGAACGATGTCTCTGCTCTAGAACTCCTGGGGACGGGAATCGATAAATTCTCTGAAGGCGTTTTTCACTGCCTCATCGAAGTTGAATTTTTTCCCCTGTAAAAAATATCCAAATACCGAAAAAAAATGGAAATCAGTAGGCGCAAGGTCTGGTGAGTACGGTGGGTGACGGGGAGTTTCTAGTCGAAGCGACTGTAACTTTGAGACTGTCTGTCGTGTTATGTGTGGGCGAGGGTTATTATGGAGAAGCAGTGGACTAGAGCAATTGACCAGATTCAGTTGTTTGATAGCGAGCTTGTCCATCAACGTTTACAGTTCTAAACAGTTCACATCTGCATTAATTTTTGTGCCCGATCTCAAGTAGCTTTAGTGGATAATAGCGCCACAGGACCACTATACAATCATCATGAGTTTTTTTGACTCATTTTACGTTTGGGACATTGTTTGGCTGTGTCTTAAGAGTTCAACCATTGTGGCGAACGTTTACGATTATTATACAGGATCCACTGCTAATCACAACTGACAATACGATTCAGAATCCCTTCATTTATGTGCCGGTTCAGCAAAATAAGGGAAGTTCCGACGCATGTTTGCAGCTGACTTTCTTAAGCTCCTACGGTACCCACTTTCTGAGCTTCTTTACTTTCCCGACAAAAGATCTGAAAAGACCTGGTGAACTGCGGATGCGTGGAATGATTTTAGTCATAAAATTTTCAAACTTTGTGCGCAAAGATGAAAGTAACTTCGTTCTCTGAAGTCCGTTCGCACTGATCTAATCGATCTATCGAACGGGTCGAAAGATCCGGTTCGTTTCATTAACTGGTCAGTATCGAACCGACTCTCTTATATTGAATGAATGACATATACCAAGAATACAAATGATTACAAGTCACAAATATAAGTGGGGTTAATAAAAATGTTAACGCCTCTCCCAAAATAAGAGAAGAGGTATTAATAACTGGAATAGGTATCAACGAACCCTTAGTATCGCTAGTATTTACCTTTCGTTTTTTCCTTCAGTGCCTCCTTCAATCACTCCAACAGACTCCACTGTCCGGTGATGTTGACACCCTTTTCTTTGTAGTCTATTAACAGTATACACTCGGTATCCTAAAAAACTGTAGCCATGAATATTTCGGCTTACGGCGACTCCTTGAATCGTTTGGGAGGAGGTGTGCCCTTTTTGTGCCATTGCATCAAATCTTGTTAGATTAGACTTGCTTGCCTTAGATTAGAATAGATGCTAGATAGAAAGATGCTAGATGCTAGATACTTAGATGCTACATTAGAATGTCTTGCTTAGACTCAGACTCATAGTGATGAACCCAAGTTTCATCTCCAGTAACAATCCTCCCAACGACTTCGACCTTGTTATCACCACACAGGTCTAAAAACTCGTGAGCGCACTCCACGCGCTGTAGTTTCTTGCGCTGACCTTTGTCACTCCAAGAATGTCATGGAGGATATTCAGTATGGTTGTCTCCAACCATTCTACATTTTTTTTTTATGGACGACGACGGTAGATACTGTTGGTAAGTGGATACTGTCGCCCATAGACATCCGTGATACATGTCAACATTAGTCCAAAATGACAAACGTTGGCAGGCCCGGGATGCGCTCGCTGCCTACCTTTGGAGATATAGGAATGGATTTGGAGAAAAGTTTGGGAAAATGGGGAGAGACAGGATGGGATGGGAATGGGCTCTCGCACATCTCACTCACTACCGAAACACGTACGTACATTAGGGAAATAAGATAAAGTGGGAAATGCAGTAAAGTTCAAGGTAGTCTTCTGTGAGGGAGGGGTAATGTGGCCAGTCGAGCGCGCCCAGCAGCTGTTGGATTGCAGCGCGCACTCTCCCCCTCAAGTGCCGTGTTTCTTTTCCAGTCGGGCATCCCAGTACAAGTTTTGTGACTTTTTGGAAAATTTCCTCGGTAGTAACTTCAATAGGGCAGCCCAAGCAGGGGTCGTCTTCAATCAAGTCTCGTCCTTGCTTGAAAAGACCATTCCATATGTAAATCGTTTTTTTTTCCAGGGCAAGAGTCCCGGTAAACTGCCGACATCTCTTCTAAAGTAGTCTGAGTGTTTTTTATTTGCATCGTAAAGAATTTAATTAAGAGTTGATTTAGCCACTTCGTAGGAGAAACCACGTATTCTTTGATCTCGACGCATTCATTCCATAGGTCCTATTTCAAAGAACCTTGCGTAATATCCATTACTTCACATGTGGCGACCGTGAATATTAATAAAGCAAAGGAGAAACGTAAGTTAGCGCGTCGTCGCTTTACTTTATCTACTCAAAAATTGGAAACGCCTCTCGCACAAAACTACAAATTTGCCATACGTGCACAATTTGATAATTGATAAAATTGATTTGATAAATCCAAGCTCTACGAAGATGTGTCTGCAATACAGAGTAAGGTATTAAACCTTTGGCTGGATGATACTGATCGTGATAAGACATTATATGAGCAGGGTATAGATGCTTGTGACACATATGACACTCAGTGGTATACCTTTAAATAAAAAGTAAAATATATTTATACTCGTACAAGGTTCACCTGGGTTTCGAAGCACTACAAAATTTGTTTTGTAGTGCTTTAAGAATTTTAAAGAAGTCGACAGCGATGATCAGTCTTCATCAGAAACTAAGAAATATCGTCGACATTTTAAGCTACCTGAGCTGGAGCTGCCAACATTTAATGGCTATATCAAAAACTGGCTAGGTTTCTTGTCTCAATTTAAAAATATCAACTACCGTGACAAAATAGACAACGACGATAAGTTCTTTTTTTTTTTATAGATAAGAGGGCGGACGAGCAAGCTTTCTTCACAGCTTTCTTGAAGAACCCCATGTCGTAGTTTAATGGGAAGAGCTCTTGAGGCAGTTCGTTCCACAGCCTACGGGTTCGCGATATAAAATAATTTTTGGACCAAACAGTACGCGACACCTCCGTATCTAGGAAATGCGGATGGACCGCACTTCGGTGACGGGGGGTGCGGTTGTAGAAACCCGAGGTGGGAATTATATTGAACAATTCTTCAGAGCATTCCCCATTGTACAGGCGGTAGAACACACATAGAGATGCAACGTCTCTCCGAACGCTGAGGGGTTCTAAACTGCCCGTGAGAGTGGGATCGTTGACAATACGAACAGCACGTCGTTGGATGGAGTCAAATGGGTCCAATTGGTATTTCGGTGCACCGGCCCAGAGATGTGAGCAATACTCCATATGGGGCCTCACCTGAGCTTTGTAAAGCATTAGGAGTTGCCCAGGGGTGAAGTACCGCTTCGCTCTGTTCAGCACACCGAGCTTAAGTTCCACTATTTATGTCAATGTACTAGGATCCAGCGTTAGAAAATTCACAGAAAGCGTCCTTCCTTCCGGAGAGAACGATTTTTTTTCTTTATTGAAAGGCTTACTCACTAATGTGACTATGTCGTCTTATTGTTATATTTCACAAATGCTACATACTTATAACAATATATAATACTATTTAATAATAGCTAACTTAACTAATTTGTACAGCTCCTTGGCTATCATGCAGCTGTTGAGCAGTTGAAGCAAAGATTTGCTCGAGAAGAGGTAATAATAGAGTATTACGTCTGTGAATACTTGGATTTAGTTCTAGCCCAAGCTAAACGCATCCAGAAAACGTCTTTACGGTCATTATTTGATAAATTGATGACACAAGCTTTAGGTACCTTAGGAGTAACTTAAGAGAAATATGCGAGCTTACTACTCCTCTTAGTCGAGTGTGCTTTGCAGGAAGATATTTTAAAAGGTTGGCATATATCTGATTCCCACAGAGACAAGGAAGTAAACACACATTTAAAGCTGTCAAATGTTGTTAAACAAGAGTTGAGACAGAGCCTGCGGCTGTAGCTAAGTCATAGAGAGGCAGGGGCATTATAGAGGCAGTAACAAGAGCATTTAGTGAATTTCATTAGCAAATAATTGTAAACGTTGGTTATATCATGAAAATGTATGAGTACCTACGTCTAAAATATGATAGTTAAATACTGGGTAAATAATAACCCCGAGTGTAGCCACGTCCCGACCGGTGGACTAGACGTATGCTAAATTAGCATAGTTTGACCGCGCGCCGCGGGCTTGAGGGGGCGAACACTAATGAGAATTTACAGCCTCCACGGATGCCACCCAGCCAGATATACGGGCACGTAGCCACTTTGTTACGTACAGACACGATTATACTGATGCATTTTCTAAAAAATAGGAGCTCTTAAATACTGTAAAATCTATTTGTGTTAAATAATAAGTATTTATTCTTATTCGTAAGTTATTATTAAAATTTATTATTATTCGTATAGTAGGAGACGAAGTATGTATAACAGTCGCATGCTAAGAACTCACTCTATGATCGTGCACTCGGCCGCATTTATTTTCTCATCGCTTACTTTGCTCTATGTTTTGTACGCATTTTTGATATCTTACTTGAGAGGAAATTCTTTACATACAGAATGGGGATGATCATTTTTTTTATAGAAAAGAGGCGACAGACAAGCATACAGTCCACCTAATGGTAAGTGGATACTGTCGTCCATAGACATCCACGATACTTGCCAACATCAGTCCAGAATGACACACCCCCGAATGCGCTGCCTACCTTTGCAGATTAAGGAATGGATTGTGAGAAAGGGTTTGGAAAATGGGGAGGGATAGGATAGGATGGGAATGGGCTCCGACATATCTCACTCACTACCGAAATACGTACGTACATTGGGGAAATAGGATAAAATAGTAAATGCATTACATTTCAAGTACCTCACTCTTCTGTGAGTGAGAGGTAACGTAGCCAGTCGAGGGCGCCCAGCGTCTGTGGGAATGCAGCGCTCACTCTCCCCCCACTTAATAATTACATATTATATTTATACTTCAGAGTAATTTAACTTAGTAATAAATTTTGTTGTAGATCGTCTGTCTTTCTGTACTCCTAAGGGTGAGTTTTTATTTAAATTAATACTCTGCCTGGTTCGAACCTACAGACAAATAAGATTTATTTGACAAAAGGGTAACATGAACTAGAAGGTTTCAGTATAAAACACTTAGAAGTCTAATACAAACATTTGGTCCGAAAATTTCCAAGTGGCAGACGGATTTTTTTACCAAAGTTACCCACTTCAGACCCTTATATTGTCTGCGGGGAATCGGCGGCGCAATAAAACGTTTAGCGGTGAAACCGTGATATCTTAATCTGCACAGTTTGTAAGTATTAGTGAAAATAGAGCCATTTTGTATGGAGAAAATGTAGCTTAGGGCCATTTTGTATAGAGAAATGTATATTAGTATATACTTACCTACTACATCCGCACCGGGCCTGCGTGGTGGTTTATGACCCGAAACACGTCTCGTAATTATTAGGTGAGGTCTATGCCTTACAGTGGCACGATATAGGCTGATATCGAATATGAATAAAAACGAAACAATTAACATTTATTCACGGTTCCTCGTGCCTATTTCTTTTTAAAGAAATGACCGATTTTACACAGAATAATACTTCACAGGTAAGTATCCGTAACGTATAATAAGTACTCCTTTGTTCTAAAATAGTACTTATATCTAATATTAGTATAATACATTAGACAAGTAAAGTATAACAGTATAATACATTAGATAAGGAATGTATTGCTTGGTCAATGGTACCCATCACTCACGGAATATATGAAGCATCTACTGCGACGCAACAAATGAAGTTGATACTTGTTATAAATGTTAAAGCAAAGTTCAAGTGATGTGCAGATTGCCATCCATTATGTCTAGGCACACACCGTAATGCAAATAAGAGTAATCACTATAGAAGTCTCATACAATCGTATCTAGCGTAAAAAACCTTTTAGTGCGGGGGGTAGGTTTTTGCAGTACTATGTCAGAGCGATAACATCTCTTTACGGGCTGCGTTTACCCTCGACAACCTACGTCTAACCCTATCTCTATCTTCCCTACTTTTTATCTGTCGACAATTTGGTTCACAGTTGTGCTAGAAAATTCAACGTTCGAACCGTATAATGGTATGTCTATGGTTTGAACCTCAAAAGGATTTCTTATGTGGAGACAGCTTTCGACGTATGTAATTTACGTAAAGTAAAAGAAAACGTAAAGTTCTTTACGTGCGTAAATAACTTTAAGTAAAAAGTTATTTTAGTACACGTGTTTGCTTGCCTTCCGGTACAACAATAAACATTAGATGTTTGCCAGTTACAGCATCACGTAAAAACAGAATTGGACAAGATTATAGCTGACCGGGCTAACGTAATTAGCATTTGTTCCCACTAGTACAGTTGATTGAAAGTCTATTAACAAACAGACCCAATGTATTTGTAGATTTCTTTTTTTAGTTTGTCGTGATCCTCTATTATGGGCTGTTTATTACTACTATATTACTCTTTAATTTAGGTACAGTCAAAATAGATATAACATCATCTGGGCAGGCAAAATAAAATAATTTCGTGCTATCTGTTCCTTTTATTTAATAAGGCGCCATGCATTTTTGTCGCATAAAATGCAGCATCGTTTGTTAAAATTTGCAATAAATTCATTACACTCGGACCTTTCTTTCCTACCAAATTATTAATTTTCCTGCGCCGTCCATCGGCAAAATTCGTCCATCTGAAGAATTCGGACCATAAGGGATAACGATTCTTTGTGGTCTCAGATCAGTCCGACAGTCCGATCTGACTGCAAGGAATGAAGAGAGATGTAAAAATGGTGTAGTTAGTTGAAGAGTTTCAGTATCTATATTATGCATATTCCCGATTTAATAAAAGTATCCATAGTTCCGACCAAACAAACTGAAAAATCGGTAAAACCACGAACAACGACATGTGGTGTAGCTCTAAGTATGAGTTTTCTACTGATCTAAGTATAAAAAAATATATATTTAGGTACATTTATAACTGAAAGGAAATCCAGATTATAGTCATCAGCTGTCATATACGACGGTGAATCAAAAAGATCTTAAAATTAACATTAAAACACAAGGAAATTCAAATGAAAACATTTTACAATTTGTAATTTTTTTTGTATTTCTCCACGTAATCTCCTTGGAACTCGATACATTTAGTACAACCTTTCCAATTTCTTTATTCCTTCCAAAAAAAAAACATTATATTGAGTCTCAAAAAAATCCTCTACGGCAGCCATAACCGCGTCATCATCATCATCAGAGCTAATGTGGTGAAACAATACGCTCAATGACAATTTTTCTCGTCGTTTTTCTTTAATCGTTTTACGCTTGCGGTCGAAGCAACTCGAAATTCATGGTTTAAAAAAACATGCTTTCTTTCTTCATTTCAGGATCAAAATGGGAACCCACGTTTCATTCATGGTTACAAAACAACGACTAAATTTATCAGGATCATGCTGAAAGATTTCGAGATTCCGCTTTGAAACGCTCAAACGTCTGTTTTTATTTTCTTCAATTAACATTCGCGAAACCCATCTTGCCGATACTTTTTTGAATCCTAAAGTTTCCTTTAAAATAGACTGAACACTGCCAAATTAAATCTTTGAAGCCGCTTTTCTGACGCTTTATTCTGTGACGGAGGTGGAAGGCCGACTAGAATGGGGATCATTTTCACAGCACGATTTGCTTCTTTTAAATTCAGCAACCCAGTGAGCGACCGTGGATTAGGGTAAAGCATCAGCCTCTAATGTCTGCTGGATGTCCAAAAAATATCCTTCGTGAACATTTTTTTCAGACACGGGTACTTTATAACTGCACGTAACTCGCTTTTTTCCATAATTAAATGTTTTTAACAACTCGTTACACAAAATAATTAATTACGAAAAGTACGTTCGAATTGAGTGACACTTGATATAAATATAGTATTGATAGTGTCTCTTTGATAGTGTGTCTCTTTAATATAAAACATAAACTACCCTCAAAAACGTTTTATTAACATGTATTTCTAAGAACTTTTTGATTCATCCTCGTACATTCACGATTTTCATGTTTCATTGTTAAAAAAAATATTAATTTAAAAGTCAAAACCTGTGTAAAAGCTAGTTTTATTTTCAACTAAACTAGTGGAAAAAAAAATCCCACTAATTCAGTCATCTGAACTGGGCAACTGAACTAGTGGGAATAAACGATTCTGAGATGACTTAATTTTACTGCTTAAGCTAGATTTACAAACGTTAGCGAATAGATTAGATACTAAAATAAATATGTAGGATGATAGGATATCGCGAATGATTATTTATAAGTACTCATATAATCCGAGCGGTAAACAAGAAGGTAGTCAGCATTTTATCCAGGATGGGGCAAACGCAAACAATTTTACCCGGGATGGGGTAAAGCAAACAATTTTCTTATAATTTAAATAGAGGTAGTGTAATGCAGAAAGTCTGATACTTATACTTCCTTACGCCGGGGGAGGCAAGCGCCTCAGCCTGGCCCACCGTGGCTACGCCCAGGGCAGTAAATGTAGTATTTTTGGCAAATGTACTAAACTAATTTCACGCGGGCAGAGCCGCCGACGAAGGATAGCAGCTCTGCGTAATTTTATCCGGGTTCAGAATGTTTTATTGATAGTTTGCGACATTCTTTTCATACAAGATGACAGGTAAATAGGGCACTAATTTTTTAACGACAACCTTTCCCTCGCTAGTTTCAAAAGACGGAGGTTATTTTTGCCAGCAAAATGTCTTCATAAAGACTTTCATGTATGCGCATATTAAATAAATGACGCCATATTCGTGCCGCAAGGAAATCTGGGTGACGACGCGCAAAATTTATGTTGTTAATATACGCCCTTGGATTTGGAGGAGCTTAACAGTCACGCCTAATTGTATGACGTAAAATAGTAATGGTTGAATTACCATTCGCGGCAGTAAAATTACGTTGTATATCATTGCGTACTATATCTATGACATTATCGAGAAAAGAGACCTTATTGTCGGTCAAGTTTCCCAGATACTGAGATTAGTAAAATATGTATGTAAAAAATATTGATATCTTAAAAATCAGATGTAAGAACATGTTTTTATTTAAACAGAATGTCGAAACAATGACACTGTAAGTTAGAAAATATTAACCAAAGTCCTAGACAATAACGTCACATTTTATTACAAACTAGCTGTGCCCGGCATGTGTTGCATGCCTGGCAATTTTTTTGCACATAATATATAGCCTATGTCCATCTGGAATAATGTACCTTTCAAATGGTGAATAATTTTTCAAATAGGTGCAGTGGTTCCGGAGATTACCAATTTTGTGAGTTTGTGTGTATGTGGAGGCACATACACACAAATTCACAAAATTCGCACTCTCTCTTTATTATACATATTAGTATAGATTTGGTCCTATGACCATTATTGGTCTGTACCAAACTTGTGATAGGTATACATATACTCGTACTTCGTAGGACGAAATAACACAAGGTATCACAAATAGCATGCACATTTCGTGGACAATAAACATAGGATACTTTCTATCCCGTTCGATACAGGCAAAGCCGTGGGCAATAGTCAGTTTTCATTATAAAGCATTGTAGTAAATTTGCCTTTGCCAGCGCTTTGGTTAACATGCGCATACATTTGAGTGTATCACGCGACGGAACATTACCCCTTTCAGTGGATAATGACGCATGAACTATGAAAACCTCTAGAAAATATGTTGAGTGGACTCGTTATTTTTATGTACCTACTCAAAATTCTTAAAGTAACATAAAAGTAAATGACTTCTTAGAGGAACTACTAGGTGGAGAAAGTAGGAGGGACTTTTTAGAAAATTTGACTTTTTAGTGGTCCTCTAGTGAGTAGACCTCACTCCGTACATTTATTTTTCGTAGATACACTCAAAAACCGAGTAGACCGAACTCCGCATATTTATATGTCGTAAGCACTCATTTATTACAATTATAAATGTAATTTGAATTCAATCAGTGCTCGGACCCACACTAAGCCCTGCTTATTAATATGGGTCATTATAGGCCTATAGGTAACGCATATTCTATAACAATATACAGTTTTTAGAAATTGAGTCTCACTTTTGTATACAGATAATATATTACAACATTGTAAGAGTTGTATAAATAAATAAATGTCCTAACGTACGTGTGCGAAAAATGGACGCGAACTACAAGCGTGGATGAGAGCCATGGAGACTACCTTGGCGAATGGTTTCATTATTTATCCTGTCGAACATGAAAGAAGAAAATATGTTTATAAAACAGGTGATAATAAAATGCTTATACAGTCTACTATTTCATGTTCGAATAACGATTCCTCGTGGTCAGATCAGTCGGACAGTCCGATCTGACCACGAGGAAAGAACGGAGAAAACGCGAGGCATATGTCCACTAGTAAACGAAAATAGAGAGAAAAAGAAACAAATTCAGAAAGCCCATCGAGTTTTACGTAAGAAAGGGTGCTAAAAACCAGTTAGAAACTTTGAATGAACCGCTTAAAACTGCGAAGAGTTGACGAGAACTTGACAAAATGTACTTTATCGCAAACGCTGTAAATGTGCCGTAAAATTGGAGATTTATAGCGAAACTTTGTGATTTCAGTCGGGCAATGAATCAATCGGTCCGAGCTTTCCAGTCGACCCTGCCGGATAACCGACAGTAGGTATTAAGTTTCGACCTCCTTTTATTTTTGTATATGTAATGATTGTTTTCAAAAGACAAATTTATAGGTATCTAAAATTTTATAGTATGTTATTCAAAATCTAGAATTTCTAGTGCACCTTGGTCTCTGTGAAGAATGAAAGTTTGTAACAAGAAAAAAAAAAAATAGTTTCCAATATGGAGACTTTTGTGAGAAACTTCTTTTAAAAATATAAATTGTAAACAGTCAAAAATATTTTGACTCCAAGAAGTTATTGAAAAAGTACATACTTCAGTAAAATTAGTATCGGTTACGATGTTACCTATGGTCATAGATTTGAGAATACATATGAGTTATACGAGGGTAGGTCCAAATGTTTCCGGCCTGACAAAGAAAAAGGTCACTCAAGTTCATGAAGCTATTTTTATTTATAACATAGTCTTCATCAATTTGAACACACTTTTCGGATCGTTTAATTAGTATTTCTATCCCAGTATAAAAATAGTCTGAAATTTTGTCTTCAAAATGGACAAACAAAAATTCGTAATTGCTCTATAAGGTTAGCATAATAGCTTCCAGTCACCGTAGTATTGCATTCTTATATGTCTATAAGCAAAATTCTTTGACAATCACAGAATATCAAAGCCATTAATCTTTTTGGTGGACTGAGTTACCTTTGTCATTCTAGGCGGTGTTTCACCAGAACGACGCCACTCCACTGATTCCCTTTTGGAGAGGGGATCATAGTAAAGAATCATAGTTTCAACCCCAATAATAATTGACTGCAAAAAATAGTTTCCGTTAGTCTGAAAGGCCTCCAAAGTTCCTTAGAGCACGCAACTCGTTCACTTCGCTGCTCATTTGAAAGAAGTTTTGGCACCCATGTCGCACTAACGTTATTCATATGAAGAATCCCAAGGACTGTAGTTTTTGAAAGCCTGTTTTTGCTGCTATTTTTTTTCTATTCAGCCGTCGTCGATGGACGACGTTCTAAACAAAATTGTTTACGCTAATCGTATGTCCATGGAAAATGATGGAGAAGAATCCCCGTACACTTTACCTAATCTTTGTTTGATATCGGTCGGGCTAACAACTTCCTTCGTAAGGAATTTAATCACGGAACGATATTCCAGTTTAAACATTTTGCGACTTCCTGTTGTTCTAAGAGTCGAGGAATCAAAACTAACGAGGGTTAAACTCTAAAATAATTATACACGAATTAGCAGGATAAATGACAATTACAGTGACATATAATTTGTTTTTGGACATCTAGACATTTGTCAGCCCAGAAAGTTTTGGATCTCACTAGTACAAACACTCTAGGGCACGGAAGAGTCTAACAGTGTTCTGTATCTCTCGAATTCTTTAATTAATGTTTTGAATGTTGTGGAACATTTTTATTACACAGTACTTAAGTTTAAAATTTGACTTTTTAACGAACCCTCCTCATCTGCGTCACCCTCCTACCAACCAGGTTTCTTTGATAAGAACGTATGTATCATCTAGTCTATTCCCATATCAATAGTTATGATTTACATTACATTTATTGATGTAATGATGTAACAGATATTATAATACGTTCTGTTGTTACTTAAACAAGTATATGATAATAATCCTTGTTTGCTATACTAAAGTGGAAGTGTAACAATAAAAGAGCAAATCGTTTTTCAAGTTTTATTTTACAGATACACATTCGTATATAAAATTGTCTAGTTAGACTATCTAATTATAATTAGACCTAAGCAATTTTATAAGTTAATAGTTAGAATCTGATGGAATTGGAAAACATTTAATTATTATTTCAGTGAATAACTTTATTCATTTAATATATATTACTTTTTTATATTTCCTCCCTTTAGGGGCAAAATAGATTATCCGACAATGTTGCCAAAATGAGTTAATTATACCAAAAGCTTTTGAGCTTTTTCTAATGGCAATCGCAATCGCTTTTTTACTACGATAAACCGTTTGTGAGATATTAAGACAAAAATAACGATTATATCCTATCTAAAGGATGTCTCAACAAGAAATTGAAATTTAAATCGGGCGCCATTGTCAATTTTTCTATCAGCCATATTTGGTACTTTGTTAATTGAAACATTCGACTTTTTCAAAACGCCGTGTTAGTTTGGAAAAAACGTTTATTAATAGTGAAAACCCATTACAAAAATGGAGTAAATTTTACAGTAATAATTCGCAGTTACGTGATCATTTTGGTGGGCATAATCGACCGTCATGGCCGGCTATTGAAAATTTAATCCGGAAATTTGGGCGGACATTTTCATTGAAAGGTGAGAGAAACCATATCCGTCATGGCCCTAAAAGAACACCTGAAAACATCGCGGGTGTAAGTGTCATTGTCGCAGAACAATCAAACATTTCTAACTGAAATCGCTCGCAGGAATTATACTTCGTAGCACTGTCCAACGAATTTTAACTAAAGATTTGCACCTTCGCGCTTAAAAGATCCAGCTTACTCAAGAACTGAAGCCTACAGACCATAGACAGCGTAGGAACTTTAGCAACTGTAAGTTGACAATGCATCTCAAAACAAATTCATCTTTAGTGAACAAGCTCACTTCCAGCTCAACGGCTTCGTTAACAAGCAGAATTCCCGGATCTGGGGATTATAAAATCCTCATGCTTTGCATGAGTTTCCGATCCATCCACCAAAAGTAACAGTTTGGTGTGCCATGTGGGCAGGAGGGATCGTCGGACCATACTTTGTTGAAAATGAGAAAGTGCCTCGGTGGCGATCACTATCGTGGCATGTTGCCAAATTCGAAAAAAAAAAATCAAGTAATTTTCGCACAAAAATTATGAAATTGACATAACTGACATGTGGTTTCAGCACGATGGTGTCACTTGTCACACTGCGCGCGAAACAATGACGTTGTTGGTAACCATGTTCCCAGGTCGTGTCATCTCTCGTTTTGGAGACCAAAACTGGGTGCCAAGAAGTTGTGATTTAACTTGCTTACATTTCTTTCTGTGGGTTTTTTTGAAAAGCAAGGTTTATACAAACCACCTTGAGACGATTGAAGTACTCAAAGACGAAAGTGAACACCAAATTAACGAAATCCCGGGGTCCTTACTCGAATAAGTATTCCGAAATTTCGTCGAAAGTCCATGTCTGCCAACAAAGTCGCGGTGGTCATTTGACGGAGATTTTATTTCACGTGTAATGTCAATAATTTATCTGTTTATGTAAATATAAATTTCTACGAAATTCATTCAAATATGGTGCTTTTCCATTTATTCAAAATTCAAGTTCTTGTTGAGACACCTTTATTAAAATGACTAAATTCTCAAGTTTTCTTCAATTTTTAGTACGATATACATTTTAATAAACGATAACTGAACGATAGCTTCAAAAGTTTTTTTTAAGTACTACCTATTGTACTTGTACTAGTGGCCAAATTTTCAAATCGAGTTTACTCCGAATCATAATGTCAGATATACGTTTTTACCACTAAATGGACGATTTAGACAAATTATTATTTAGACAATATTAACCTTCCGTTGGATATCTTTCCTATAGGTATATTTACACATACCTATGGGTATATAGGTTCTAATAGGTATCAAAATCGGCTTCAAGTTATTGGTCATTCTAAGTGTTAACAAATTAACTGTCACATATTACTGCAGTGTTGCGACCATGAAATTTCTTCTGACCAAAACAAATCGTTCAATAATTGAAAATTAACTATGCTCCAAATCAAAATTTAAATAAATAAAGCATTTCATTTAAATAAAGCCTATGCATTATGGCCAAATAATTTTATAGTGTTTTATTTTATTTATTTGTATAAATAAAATACTTAAATTTCTAATTAAAATGCTTTCTTGTTAAAAACTAGCTTGTGCTTTCTCATTAAATTGCATATCGGTTAAGCCGTTGATGGTTTGTCATTGTCATTTGGAAATGCAGAATCCGCTAGATCCACATAGAAAGATTATAAGGGAAATGAGTAAAGATAGTGATGTTATGACAGTTTATTGAAATAAAATTTTCTTATTTTTTAGTCTTAGGGCGAGATACATATAAGTTTCTTAGATCCTTTTTGGCTTAGACTTAGACCGTGTGGTTGGATATTGGCCTTTATACAGACTGCATAAGATCCATAACACACAACTCAGACTAATTCTAAGACAGAGAATAGTCTATCTAATCAAACCTTATATTTGGCGCGATAAGGAGATGGAAGCAAATTACTCCCATTTGTTATGTAGAGGTGATGGTGTTAACTTTATTACAATAAATATCTTGAACATAATATGTGCATTGGTATAGTAAAACACGTGTTTTTTTAATATATTATTGTTGTAAAAATATCTTGGGCGTTTGCTTGCGTATTATTATTGGGTTGAAATAACGGAAGGTTATTTTCTCCTAGGGAGAAGTCATTTTCACATTTCTAAGAAATGTTACATTTAATTTATATAAAATATAATCAATGAATAAAATTTATGGAAATAAATACAGTTATATGTTGTAGGTGAGCTTGTGGACGCATTTGTCTTATTTTAAATAAACGTGTCATGATGTTCATTAACGAAGGGAATTAATAACGTAGTAAGTGGCATTGTCCCTTTTGTATGATTTATATCTTTTATAAAAAATTACACAACATTGTAACGAATACATGATCTTAGAATTTCAAATAATATCAGTTTCATTATCGTAATTAAAGACAAATGTAACCAAAAACTATATAGTATTAGGACTAATTTAAACAAAATGAACACTCAAATTTCAAAAAATGAACACAAACTCAGATGAGAAACGATTTTTTTAGATACAGGCAGAACAGCACATCGAGTGTAACATTTTTATTTAATTTTCGTAACATTATGATGTAAGAAAACTTATGGAATACATTCGGTTTTGGCAAAGATATTCAAACATACAGAAAAATAAGAACAAGATACAGAAAAATAAGAATTCGGATTTAGAATAAAAAAATCTTTTAGGTACACCTAAATTAGTCCTATAATGAGTAATGAGAAAAGTCCTAGAAAAGATCCTATAATGAGAAAAGTAATGTTGCTAGGCGAGAGCCTAGCAACATTACTTTTTTCTTAATGTTATGAATAAAAAATAAATTTTCACACGTGGTACAGCGTAGAATCACAATTTTCAATCGGAACTGAGATTTGTTAGCCGTTGCGTCCGAGAGTTTGAGTACGTAAACAGCAGAAGATACCTACTTGTTTTTGCAGCCTAGTTAGGTCATTTGTCTACCTGTAAACAAAAAAAAACGATTTTATATTTTTTAATTGTTCGCCCGGTGGTAAATGGATACTGTCGCCCATAGACATCCGGGATACATGCCAACATCAGACGACAGTCAAGAGTGATAAATGTTAGCACGTCCCCGGATGCGCTGCCTACTTTTGGATATAAAGGAATTGTTTTAGAGAAAAGGTTGGCACCTTTGCCATTTGGCTATTTTGCCTTTGCCAGGTGGCTCTGGCATATTTCATTCACTACCGAAACACGTACGTACATAGGGGTGTAATAGGATAAAGTGGGAAATACAATACACTTTGCGGTAGTCTATATTGTTTAGGATAATGTTCAACAACATTTAGGAAAATGTTGTGACAAATAATCTACACAATTTTAAAACGAGTACATACAGCAAATTTATAAAACTTTTTGAATACATAAAGAAATTTTAACGGCAGCGAATTGCCGACGTCGCAGTTTTGGCCATTCAACACCTACTGAAAACGATTTATCTTCATGACCAGCTTACGAAATCGTCACCTGACCTCAGTACATATCCAAGAAAAGCTTCGAAACTCATGGAGTGGCTGTTAGCGCTCGGACTGTTAGAAGAAGACTCGAAGAACGTGATAGAAAACGACACAGACCAGCCAATGGGCCCAAACTGACACGAGCACACAGAATGAGGAGACTTCAGTTTGCGCGTGAACATTTGCATTGGACTCAACGTCAATGGAGCCAGGTACTCTTCCCTGATGACTCCAAGATTATGCTGTATGATAATGATGGAAGGAGGAAGGTGTACCGAAGATAGGGAAAGCGTTGGTGCAGTGCTGTATTGAAGAGAAAATGAATTATAGCGATCATGAACAGTCTGGGGAGGAATTTCCGCGGAAGGCAAAACTGGACTTCAGGCTGTGACGGGACCACGGCTGCCACCACTAAATGGCGACCGTTACGGTTTGTTGGCTAAGATTTCATTTTTATGCATAATAATGCAAGAGCGCACACCGGGTATCACAGTCATGAAATGGCCAGCAAAAAGCCCAGATATGAATCCCATAGAGCATTATAGTGCTCGAGCTCACCACCCAGCTCCGCAGACCCTGCAGGACCTGAAAGACAGAGAACATTCCACAACACGTCATAGTGACGATGATAGATTCCATGCCAAACCGCATAACGGCTGTCGTAAACGCTCTTGGAAGCAATACAAGTTACTGAATAAACGATTTTCTAGGTAGACCATTGTTTTCTTCAAAAATCCAATATAAGTCTTCCTGTGAGATAGACGGACACACGACTTGTTACACTTAAACTCAATTTTTTCAGTACTCTGAATTCAAATTTGAATGGCTATTATGGCTATGGGTATCAAATTAAATTCGGAATGGCTAAATTCTTGTGGCCCTAATGGCCTTTCAAGAGTCACCGGAGATGTATGGTTTAGGGCGAGCGCAGAAGACGTTCAGCCAGGAGCAAAGAGTGTGTGCAGCAACGAGCCTAAGGGCTCCCCCACCGATAGACCGGCGGTAGGAACGAACCTCGGTTTGTTGCTTTGGGAGGGTATCGCGGGATCGCGAGTCGGTGAGAAGCATTTTTTTTTTTAAATATTATCTGTAAAAAATGGTATCACTGGCCTAACTATCATAACTTCAACCTGCACTAACGCCGCCATTTTGTGTCTGCAAACAGTCAGTCAATCAGTCGTCCGAGGTTCGTACGCACAGACTACGTTCCCCCAGTATTTATTGTTGTGTGGCGTATCTTGCCACATATTTATCTCGTTGTCTCCCTACTAAAGTATAATCAATTTATTTTAAATGAAATCACAGTAAATGATTTTACACTTGATAAAACTAGTGAAAGAGAATGAGGCGACAAAAGTGCGAGACGAGATGGGACGAACTGACACTAGCACACACATATCGCATTCTCCGAACACCGCCGTACCATTAACAGTACACTGCCATCGAGTTAGTATGGGCCCAAATTAAAGGTAAATGCTCAAATTGACTTTCTTTATCATTTCGCCCGACGCGACGCTACTACGACAGAGTCCCTCACCATCCCATGCCCTTAGTAGTTGACAGCCTATGTCCCCGATAGGAATGACCCTCCCGGTTGCCGTTGCCGTCATCGTCGTCCTTGGCACGTCTTAGACGATCCCAACGACCCAATTACTGTTGTCAATGCGGTTCTTACACTACACTCACATATACACCGTCCCCGCCGGGGGAGACGAGGTCGTCACTTATCATTTTAAACACTATATAATAAATATCTATTAGAGACCTGCAAAACTGACGCAAACTGCAATACATAGTTTTGCCGATACGATACTGATAGTTCAGCATGATTCATGTAATCTTTGTATTATAGCACATAAAACTATTAAAAAAGAATGGTACGATCCCTGGCACATTAACGTTAGTCAAACGTATAGAACGATGTCGGTCGGAAGACGAAAGTAAATGGTTTTTATTAGATTTAATTTCAAATTTAAAGATTAGCTCAGAGATTAATTATAGAGTTAGATTATAGAGTAAATAGCCAATAAAATGAGAAAGTTTTTAAAATAGGTATAGTTGAAAACAATTGTGACTATTTTTAAATCGGCCTCAAAGATTTTGGTATTTTTTTTTAATTTATTGAAATTTTTTTTTTGGCGCAATGTTATGGGGTATGGAATTAAATCTTTTTGTGTTTGACAGGCCTAACATTCAGGTAAATCTGAAAAAAAAAAAACAGTATCTCAATTATTAGTCACTATGACCAAAAATATCCTCGTAATTCGTAAACTAGAAAAAATCGCAGGACATACATGGTGGTGATTCGGGTACACCTGGAGATGCTCTAAAGGTAGACTTCCGCCAAAGGTGGACTTCCGCTTGACACCATTTGTTGGGACAACCTCATTAAACCAAGTCTCATTAAAATGCACCTGTGGTTTCTGAATGATGGGAATTCAGACTTTTGGCTTTTGGAATTTTGGTCCATCTGTCTAGGCCGACAGACAGAAACTCCAGAAATCGTTATTTTGAGCTCTATATCATTGGTACTTAATATATAAATCACTTTTTCGAAAAATATTTAATGTACAAACATGGCTTAACTACTATTTTACTATATGTATAGATAATTGTGTAACCTTTTCTTGGGCGCTTCTTCCTTGGCCTTCTTTTCGGCCTCTCTGCGTTTGGCGGCCTCTTCGCGTTGCTGGCGGATGATGGCGAGCCGCGCAAGATCTGCGCGGGCCTGATCTGTCTTGCCTTCCGCGTGCGCCTTTTGATAAGCGGCCGCCGCGCGCTGCCGCTCGATCTCTTCCCGCTCACGTCTGCAAACAAGTACACGAAATTATTACTAAATTGATGTGGGAGAATGGCAGTTTTACCTTTAGAACAATTTTTTTACAAAAATTTTCAAGTGCCTATAATATTAATTAAATAATGAGACCATTAGTAAAGAACAAAAGAACATCTAAACACACTGCTGCTCATTCGGTCTGTTTCGGCCCATGTGGCCAGCAAGTCGTTGTTACGAAACACGAAAATGTCTAATTGCACTTAATCAATTCATCAAAAGTGATGAGCCGAGTCAAGGGAGATGATTCTTTCATCTGTGAGTATTTTCCCATCACTCACTAAAGTGACACACTTGATTTCCATACAATTTCACGAACTTGCATTGTGTATGGTTTAAACAATGCAGAACCACTTTATTGAATTAGTAGTGTTGTATTAATCTGCAAATCAGTCTAATCCTCGCATTATCGCAGAGCAAAGATCCTCGAGCACTCGAGAGACAATTGAGAGTGTGGGATAAACAACATTAGATGACTATTAGACTTCTGTAAGAAGTCAGAGTGGTTCGAGTAGAGGTTGTACTCGGAACACTCACACAAAATAGATGGATAGAAAAATTCCTCTTTTTATCACACAACAAAACAAAATAAGACAATGACATAGGTGGGGCAGGGCTCTTGTAACAAATATACAACAGGTAAGCTTATTTCATTCAGCAAATCCGGTGACAGTAAGCAGATGTATATGAAATAGGTAGATATTTGTGGCAATATACTGATAAGATATTGTCTAAAGTAGAAAGACTATTGGCATACACTGACTGATTCTAATATAACTAAATAGAAAATGTCCATTCTACTTACCTTGACAGTTGTGGCTTTTCTCCTTCACCTAAGTTTTCCAAGTTAGATAATTTCTTGTTTTTCTTCACTACTCGGTTAGGATTCTCAACCTCAATGAGACCAGATACACCCTTCGCTTTTGCTGGTTGCTGAAACATTACAAAAAGCAAATTGTATATTGTCACTATATAAAATGTAAGGAAAACATTTCTGTCAATGTTATATTTTTGAATGAATTGTAGTTGTCTATCTATGGGTTTGTCCTTGTGGCATTAGGGGTCATCCATAAATTACGTCACACGAATTTCATGATTTTTGGAGTTCCCCCCCCCCCTGTCCTTGTCACAGGTGGTCACATTTGTGTGAATGGTGTGACGTCACATATTTTGCAATTTTAAATTTATAAATTATTATATTAAAACAACCTTCTAACAATATTGATAGAGTTGGTAATATTTTAAAGTTTTTCCTTAGAGTTGAAGTTTAGTTTTAATACTTTAGATTTAAACAAAATGTTTCACAAAGTTACTGATCAGTATCTTGCACTAGTTATTGTTACTACTGAAAACATTATGTATTCAATTGTTTTAGAAATAACAACAAAGTGTTTTATGAATTTGTATGAAAAGTCTCATTACTGCAACATTTTCTGGTTAATATCTTGTCAGTTCATAAACATAGTTTCATGTATTTACTTCAGTTACAAAGGACACTGCTCGTATTTAATTTTACCTCATAGAAATTTGAATATGTTCTTTAATGAGTTTATGATGATCAAAAGTTGGTGATTTAGGGACCACTATGAAGAATTACCCAAGCAAACAATATTTATATTAGGTTAAATTCTAAAAAGTGTCAAAATCGCTCTTTAAGAAGTTAATTATGGTGCATATTTTTTTATCTTCACAATGCAGAAAGAGAGAGTATAAATTTGATTGTCAAAGAGCATTCCGACCAGTCAGGCAGGGTTTGGCTCAATGGGGTCGCTAATACATTTGAAGGTCAAATAATGTAGTTTGATACTTTCAAATTGTAGATAACTCACTAAAAATGACAATATACAAACATAAAAAGATAGCAATAGCGTTGTTTATTTTCTGTTTGATCCGATGGTTGTCTGCTAGAGAATACCGTAGGGCATTATAAGTTATAATTATTGACTTTTAAGTGAATTTATTATTAATATTTATTGTCAGTTTTATTTATTTTTTTCGACCAGTGTGTGTTGCCAGTGATGACCTACGGCACCGAGACGTGGTCTCTGACTATGGGCCTCATAAATAAGCTCACTGTCGCACAGCGAGCTATGGAGAGGGCTATGCTCGGGGTTTCCCTACGTGATCGAATCAGGAATGAGGAGATCCGTAGACGAACTAAAGTCACCGACATAGCCTCTCGGGTTAGCAAGCTGAAGTGGCAGTGGGCAGGGCACATAGCTCGAAGAACCGATGGCCGATGGGGCAGAAGGGTTCTCGAATGGAGACCACGTACCGGCGGACGAAGCCGAGGACGTCCATCTGCTAGATGGACAGACGACCTCATAAAGGTGGCGGGCACCCGCTGGATGCAGGTCGCTGCCGATAGGTCTAAATGGCGGACAATGGGGGAGGCCTATGTCCAGCAGTGGACGTCTAAAGGCTGAGATGATGATGATGATGATGATTGTCATTATTTTTATTTTATTGTATATAGGATTTTTGCCTCCAATAAAGAAAAATTAAGATCACCGATAAATGAACCACCGGTCCGATAAATGAATACTCCAGATATTACAAAAAAATTAAATAAGAAGTTCTAACACATGATACCACATTGAAAAAAAAACGTTAAATACTTCATAGCTTCAAAGAAATTGATTTCAGCATTAAGTGATATCTCGATATTAAAGCAAAAAACAAACATTAATCTTTTAAGCTGCGCCCTTGATAAACAGTTGATTTAGACTTATCAAGTTATTCTAGCCATGCATGGATATAGTCTGCATAAAGGTTAGCTTCAAACCACTCAATTTAAGATATAGAATGGTTTAGAATCATCTATTTATCCTTAAATCTATTATTTATCCTTGATATAAAGATGCATAGAATCTCATTCTTATTTATATAAAGAACTGTAATAATTACATCATCATCTGAATCACTCTCTTCACTGCTGCCTGATTTGTTGTCACCAGATTCTTCCTCACTCGAACTTTCACTACCATGCTCTTTTCTCCACCTAGAAGATTAAAGAAAAAAAATAAAAGCTAATTAATTAGGTTAATAACAAAATATAGCTATAGTATGAACTTTAGTAAATCATTCAATTTCCAAGCAAGTCAGTTAATTAAATTGCAAGGTTTTTTCATAGCATAAAGTGACTTGAAGAGATACATTATTTGTTTTGAAATATTGTTGATGAAGTGCCAATACCTACTGCACTTTACACAGGAAGGAACAAATGATTCATGATATAAGAAGTTACTTCTAAATGCAATACAGTAAAATCGATGAGACGTGAGCTTTCAACTGTATGAGTGGGGGCCTAATTGTCCAATTTGATTGTATACATTTGTGGGAGTGGGTGCTGAATTGTCCAATCTGATTGTTGAAAAGGTATACTATCTGAGTGCACTCACCCCGATGCAAAACTCATGTCTCTTTGATTTCTAATTTATCTGATTGAGTTATTTGATTATTCAAACAAACAAAATTTAATATTAATTGCAAAACTGTGAAACTTTATCTATAAATATAAGCATAAATATTTATTTGCCCATAATGTAGGTACCACTACTGTAATTAATAAAGGAAGAATGTGAAAATTGGTATACAATCATTTAATGTATTTACTGGTACCTACTAAAGGTAATCATCTCACAATATGAGCCTCTTAATACAGGCTCTGCCTAGTGTGAGGACCTCTGACACCATTACTTGAATATGCATACTGATAATAGATGTACCTACTTTGAAAAATAGATAAATTATATTGCTGTCACATAAACAATGTGTTGATGGTGTAATTTTATTAACAAACAAACAAGCCCATAACATTATTTGTATCTGAGAACACACCCTCTATATTTTAGTGAAGACTACACAGCATCAAATGTATTAGTAATTGTGATTCAAACAATGGAAAGAAAACAGAACTATATGGTTCACTATTTCAGTATCAATCTATCCATATATTTATTTATCTACAATTTATATAAGTAATAATGAGCCAATAACAGAAACGTCACAGTTGTGGTGTTAAAAAAACACTTGCTTTTGTTTCAGCTCCTCTTGTTTCCGCTGTTCCTCCAATTCCTCAAAGCTGGTGAACTTGCGGTTGCGACCCTTATGGTTTGTATATTTACCTGTAATAATCAAAACCAATAGATAACAGGTTATGTGTAATAAAATCAAGAAGAAAGCACATTCTTCATAACATTGATTGACATTGAAAAATAACGTAATGAAAAAGAAATCTTACCACGCGGCATATTGAAGGTTTTTAACTAGGGTTTATTATTTTGTTAATTTATCACAATCAATAAGTAACAATTAGTAGGACGCAAAAAAAACTGATGAAAAATTATGAAAAATTCGACAAATTTAGCGTTGACGTCTTGCTTGCCGGAAGTAAAAACCAGTGTGGTGGTTTGATTAACCAAAATTCTTCCAATTAAGGTACATTGATTCAACACTCTGAGTGATTATTATAATTTTGACCAAGTTTTGATCGGATAATAATGGGATAATATTTCTTTCAAGACTGACAATTTGATTAACTATCACTTTGATAGCTGTAATACAATTTTCTCTTACTCTTTCTATTTACAGGAACTCAGCGTTCGCATAACTATTTAAACTCTTTTGCAACTAATTATCAATTTATATTTACTCAATAAGCGATATAACGAAACTGCAAATATGACGAGGAATATAAGAGGAGGAAAATATAAGAACGACCCCTTCATTCCGTTAGAGCAACGAATATAAATAATGACAGTAATAACTGTATATGGACGTAGAAATAATGGTTCTTACTCTTAGTTGCCTAATACAATGCACTACTATTGCACTTTTGCATTTTAGCAGTCTAAAAGATACTAAACTTAAGAAAGACTTATTTAAAAAGAAATATATAGCAACATTGCCGGAAGTTGTGTTGTTATATGTTTTCTTTTTTTATTTAGTTTTGTTGACTGGAAAATTAGTCTTTAAGCATTATCCTCAACCATCTGTAACTAATGCTGTAGTTCCAAAGCAGCAGGCCTGTTACCTAAAAAATAGGAGAACGCGACAGCATGGTTATTGGCGAACACTGCCCGATTGGTGTCAAAATGTCAGAAAAATATTGATATTATAGTGCGTGCCAGACATACAACTCAAACAGGTGGTGTGTCAAATCTTACCATATTAACAAAAATACAAAGTACCGTTCCGGAAAAGTATAACACTCGTGTGTGTTAGAATTGGGCAGCCCACTCTTTTGCAATATTCTGCTAATTTTTAATTGAGACAATTTTTTTCTTTAATTGGCAAAGGGTTCTTTATTGTGAAAAGCTCTGTTTTAACGAACTGAGTGTATTATGACTTGACTATCATGGCGTAATAACCTTTACTATAAGCCCGCTGTTCAAGAGACTTAGTTATTTTAACTCAAAATGAAACAAACAACATAAATAATCAGTTTTATTAATTTATATATTTTTTGAATTATTGTGATCCAATGGCTCAATTTTATTATTCGCGTCGTCACTCTTCTGACGAAAAATCTGAGGATTCAATTTCGCTATATACATTTATTATGAATTTATCTAGTTCTATGTCTAACAATCTGTCGGAGTCAAGATATTGATTCTCAATTTTATCCCCATATTTTTTTTGAGACGACGTACTTTTTCTTCCACCAAAAAGAATGTAATGAATCATATTTGTCAAAGGAGTTTATATAAACGTGATTGTTAAACTCCTTGCATAGCAATTTAACAAAAGAAGTTGTGGTGTTTGTTATAAATGATGACAATATCAGACATATCCAGATGCTGTTATTAAACAATGAACTATCAATAGGTTACACCCTCGAGAAGTTGCGTTAATTGTTTTCTTTTTCTTTCTCACTCCTGTACTTTTTTAATTGAAGAAGATTAAATAGGTATTGTTTTAAGTTTCATGTTTGTTTTTATAGTTTAAGGTGTTACATTTTGTATAAAGTAAAAACATGTAATTTCAATAGTTTGTAACCCTTTCGTTTTTTGTCTATTTGAAATTGAAAGTAATAATACAGCCATTTTTTTATTTCCCCTGTAACAAATAACTACTCCAGTAGTAATAAAGGCAATTAAATTACCTGTATTACTACGGGTAATAAAATTGGTAGTAACACGGGCAGAGGCGGCTCTAGCCCATGTAGCGCCCGGGTGCAAGCCCTGGCGCCCTCTAGTAGGCGCGCGATCAAAATGGAATACTTACAGTTATATTTTGACCAGTGATCGGAAATTCGGGTGCAAATGGTGCAATTATAAATGATGTTGGGAAGCAATAGCCCGTTTACTTCGCTTGCGGCACGCCCCCTGGACCCGCGGGGTAGACTCGAGAGTAAAAAGTATTTGTTAGGAAGGGAGGGCTTACAAGAATAAAAAGCACAACTTTGTCGTTTATTCAAAAATATTTAATTTACAAACTAAATGTAAATCACAGAACAAAGTAGGTATGAATAAAATTTCGCAGACACACACACAACAGAGTTCAAATTGGTAATTTCAGCGAGTGTAAAATATGTATATTGAAATCTTTGTTAGCTTAGCTTAAGGGCAACCACAGGTAGCTTACTTAACTAGATTCAATCAGGTCTTCTCCTAAAAAGACGCAAAATATCCATAATTACTTTTTACATAGCTTTGCGATTTCTACAGGCTACAGGAAGTTATTGAAAACTAAAACTATAAACTTAAGAAGATCCCCTGGACAAACTAAAGTGTTTCCGAAACACTTTAGAAACATTGTTTCGTAGTCTAATCTTTATTTCCTTGGGTAACTTAATCAAATTAATCATACTGTACACCTAAGTATAATATACTAAATCATTTCAGATATATGTAATTACTAATTGGGAATTACAGGACGCTCGTAATCACAAATATATTTACAAAAAAATTACTTTCCTTACTTTTGCATTAGCAAAATCTTTAACGATGTCGCTGGTTCCATTTTGATATCATGTTCAAATCTTATTAACGATAAATTCGTCAATCTACTTTGCGACAAAGTTGATCTGTGATACTTTTTAATTGAAATATATTTGGATTGTTTCAATTCCAAAACTTTTTTTTTTATTCTTTTTCCTAATAATTGTATTAATTCATTCTGAATATTATGGCCAAGATAATAAGTTAGGCGTGACTCAGATTTTTTAAAATCATCAAATTCTGCAAACACATCATCAAAATTAGAGATATATTCAGCCAGCTTTAAAAAAATACCATTATCAGAATCGTAAAATTTTCAGACTTCTCCCGTAAAGCTAGACATTGCCTCGCTAAAAAATGAATTATGTTGATTATTCGTTCGACTACTGCCACCCAACGTTTTTTTTCCAACTTTCAACTTTTCAACTTAGTTCAAGAAATCTACCGTCTTTTCTTTTAAAATACCAGTTTTCAATGTAATTTGTTTCTTAAGACATAATAGGTGCCCTGAGCTCTTTTCATGACGTTCTAAAGCGATAGACAAATGCTGCCAATATTTGTAACCTATCTTACCATTAAAAGGAGTGACATCAGCATCAAAAAATTTACAATAAAAACAATAAACAGAATCAGTTGATTTAGAGTAAACCAGCCAGTTTCTTAAAACGGTTTCATTATTTAAAATCTTTTTAGTATAATAAGCATTTGTAAAAGATCTTTTAGAACTATTCGAAGGATAGGAACTTTCTTTTACCTGTACTGGTCCGCGCTCTATTAAAAATATCCTCTGTTTGTCTGATAGCACTTGTGGCCATAACGCGAGATCATTCATTATATCTTGTCGAAGTATATTCTCCGGGGACGCTTCGGTACAAGAAGGTTCTTCGACTACCGACGACGAAGACAGCAGCGGCGGCGGCGGTGGAGAGACGAGTTCTGCTGTAGAATTATCTTGGTTTTCTTGCGTCCGGATGGATGGACCGGGTCGAAGAATAAACTTTTCGATACAACTTGTAGGTATTCTTTTCCAGAGATACTTCCTTCTCCAGCTTTCTTTCCGATTCTGTGCACCAGAAAGTTTCTTTTTTCCATCGCAATCAGACATCTAAAATGATTTCAAAATACTACTTTTGCTGTCGTTTTTTGCATAAATTAATAGTAGTCCTGATACCTAATCACTCTGCCACGGAATTTAAAGGACCTAAATTGCACGGTGTATTTAACCTAACCGGTAAAAAACCCCGACAGAAATAAATCAAAACTTCTAACTATTCTGAGATCCAGATATGATGACTCTGGTCATCATCGGACCTTCAAAATCGTGGGTTCATTTCCTAACCCGAAGTTTCTATTTGTAATAATGCCCAAGATCCCTTCAACCACCATGGAAAAAACTAAATATCTTGGGTACTTCTGAACTAATTTACCTACCTACACTAAATATAGAGCCTTAGCTCTATATTTGGCTCTAAGCCACCGCAAAGAAAACTGCTATTCAAATAATAAGAAAACCGTACTCAAATCGGTTCACCCGTTTAAAAGCCACAGACAGACACACAAACCCACATGTTTTAAAACTTCGTCGGTCAGAGGTTACAAATAAGACCTAAATAAATACATAGGTATACTAGTAGGTACATGGTACATATTAAAGCACTTTTACTTACCGTTCTTCTGCACTAGGATAAACAGATGAAAAAATCGAGGTAGGTACCTATTTTCGATATCACTATCACTCACTGTTATCTTTGATGAGCTCAGACCCCCGTGAAAGTCGTAATAATTGTGATAACTAATAACCAATACTTACTTTTTATATCATTTAAAGCAAAAGAAAAGCCGATTTACTTCATATTTACGTGTTTACTCAAACATAATACTTGATCCATTTTGTCAAGACTTATTTCGCAAAACTGCGGTGTAGCGGTAAAACACAAGATGCGCCACGCGTACACGCGCCTTTGAAAATGCCGCGTCCCTGGCAATTTGAATTTTATATCATTTTAATACAGCCGAATTCGCAATGATTGTCGTCGTCTTTTCAAACAAATCAAAACAGATGCCGGCAATCGGCATGCATGCGCCTTTTCGTAGCGATGCGACACTACGCCAATATAGTTCTTAATTATCTGTTTTAAGGCTGATTTCACGTTGAAACAAAAGCTATTGTGTAGAGGGTTGGAAAAATATGACTAAATTATTTATATTTTTAAAGGAGCCACCGGCGTCGGGCATCACACGGGCGCACGGGCGCAGGGTCTTTGAGAGCGCCGCGAGCGACGCAGGTTCTTTGGAAGCGTCGCGAGTGGCGCTTGGCGCCCCTAAGACCCTGCGCCTGTGTGCGCCGCACATCCTGCACCATGGGTAAAGCCGGCCCTGCTCATCTGACACCACGTGGTTGTTCAAGGACATCAAAGGTAAGAGATAATAATAAACTCGATGACGTGTATTACATATTTTAAGTACTTTTACAACCATTAGTACATGTGTGTACACACGATAATGAGTAATAATGACTAAACCCTACACCCACATACGAGTACCTACAACAAACATTAATACAACATTATTGTAATGAAGTATTAATATGAAGTACGTTTTACACATAATCAATAGGTACACACATCATCGAATTCATATAAAACCTAATCAACCAATCAAATAATAATATTTTTTTATGAATTAGTTTTATTATAATGCAACAGATGTCGTAAGACGTCATCTATCCCCGCATCCAACGCCATTTATCGTGTAATTTAAAATTACTATATAATTAAAATGATTTTTTATAGATCACATAAAGCTAGAGATCACATAAAACTTACACATAATAACATAAACTCTGTACAAATTTATACTAACTTATCTACACACATTCAATTGTTACAGATTGTCAGGTAGGTAATATATTACTAAAAAATACAATTGAAGTACAAACGATTTTATTACGAATCATTTGTGGTAAAAGGACTTTGGAGCCGTTTTATTTGACTGATTTGTCTACATTTATAACTCGTAAATTTATAGATGTAACATTTATCTCAAAAAAATAGTAAATGATATTACCACAAAATCTAGAAAATTGATCATTTCGTTATTACGTCACCTATATTTCACGTGTTCTTGGCTAGGATATATTGGAAAATTCATTGTTTGGTAGGATTATATAGTTTGTGGTTTGGTTCATAATAAGATAACAAGCTACCACTGAGGTAATAAGATTTAGAGTGACTTCTGAAATTTTAGGTAATTTATATACATATACCTATCAACCTATATTCTTATGCATTTTGACCAGCATCAGTGTTAGTACATTACTTGCAGCATAATTATTGCGGTTACAAGTGCATAAGTGTGGTGCTGTTATTTGAATCTATAGGTACAGGTCCCTTTAATTTTGTACCTTCGTCTCTATGTTATTCATATTACCTACTTTAAAAACCTACTTCTTTAAATGTCGTGATTATAGAGGATAAGGCTGAGGATATCAACAGTGTTACACAACAGGATACAAAAAAGAGGAGAGGAACCGGCCGACTACGTGCCTAATAGCGAGGTTCTGGTCTATTTATGTGCCGAAGCAGGTTCTTTAAGTAAAACAACTTCGTATTTCATTGCTTGTTGCGTAAAACAAAAACTAATCGAAATGTGGTCGAAGTTGTTATGGTTTTGCTGCAAATCGTGATGTACTTAGTAATAAAAATGATATAGGTAAGCCAAGTTTTTGGTCGTTATGTTAAGTCAATTTTTAAACCATAGATAATATTATCGAAGTCTTATGTATCTGTTTTTTGAGCATGTTCCTGTTTCATGCCTTCCACATTAGCCAAAAATTATTCAATCGATTGACTATCCATTAATCATCGTGTATTGGAAAAATACACTTAAGAAATATAAAAAAACTCCATTAATTACTGTGTCGTCTTTTGCGTTAAAACACATTTCACTCTAATACGGGTTAGATAATATTTTTAAAGGTATTTACATAATAGTATTACTACTACTACTCGTACAGTCACTATGATTGCAATACAAAAGTTTCTTTTTTATATAGAAAAAAGGTAGTAAATTAATGGACATTTCAGCTGGTTAGTGGTAAGTGGATACTTGCGTCCATAGCCATCCGCGATATATGCCATAAACAAATCCGGGTATAATAAATGTTGGCACGCCCACGTATGCACTGCCTACCTTTGGAGATATTGGAAAGGATTTGGAGAAAGGGTTATGAAAATGGAGAGTAATAGGATAGAATGGTTTGGTAATCTCACTCACATACCGAAACACTTGCGTACATTGGGGGAATAGGATAAAGAGGGAAATGCAGTGGTTACATTTTACTGTAGTATTCTGTAAGAGAGGGTAACGTAGCCAGTAGAGTGTGCCCAGCGGTTGTGGGATATTATTGCATCGTACACCCTCCCGTGTACTTCAAGTCTTCTAAAGCCTGTACGTCATTTGTAATTCGAAAGTCTGTTCAGAGCTAAATTTATCGATTTTATTTTCTACACAAGATACCGGTGAATCTCCAATTGTATTAGGTTAATAATTTACTAGTAAATATGTTTAATTTTATCTTCGTCGATTTTCCAACTACACTGTTACAACTACACTAACTACATTGTTTTGTGATAACAGGTAGTGTAGTGAATTTTGATGACGCTACATTTTGATTATTTATTAGTAATTATAAATTACGTGCCATGTTATGCAAACAATGATTTACACTATTCTAAATTTAGAAAGATGACAGATATGGTTGTTAATTATTGTTATTTAATCAAATAGTTTTAATAAATTATCTAGTAGTTTTCATTTCCGAGCATGGCGTTTAACTTTAACCTACTTAAATCTTTATTTATTTGATACTGTTTTCTGTTTTCTCATTATCACCCAAGCTTGCCTGGAAGAGATCGCTTTGGCGGTAAGGCCGCCTGTTGTACTTTTCGTGTTACTTAAATAATAATTGTCTTTTTGTAACACGTGTTGGTGTACAATAAAGAGTTTATCTATCTAATCTATCTATCAATCTTTATTTGCAGAAGTAATTTAAATTACATAGGTACCTGGACAGACCTAAATCTGCTGTTATTTTGTATAACAGGGGAAAGGTCACATCCAAACTTCCACACTAATTAAACATAAATCCGAGAGTATGTTTTTTTGTTTGCGACGTCTACATCTTCACGACTAAACTACTAAACCGGTTTCAATGAAATTTGACAGAATTTCATCTGAAATCCGGAGGACAGGACCGATTTTAATTAGAATGGAACCAACACACAATCATATTTTTTTCATAATACAGAATTTTGTGACAGGAAACTAAAATATTGTGCATATTTTTTTAATCAAATGATAAACTTAAATTAAGACCTTGGAAATCTTATACTTTCTCACAATATTTATACATATTTGTTTTATATTTTTCCAAATGCTCCAACATCTGAAAACTACATGAATGTGGGTTGGATCCATTCTGATTAAAGCCGGTCATTGGGACAGTTTTTATCCCGGAAAATTGATAAAAACTCAGAATCCGTCAAAGGTGGGTTTTGAGATACCACAATGAGATTAAAGAGGTACCTAATATAATTACTTTATTCAATTCCCAACAATAGGTACATGAGATGGTTAAGTGAGGTGTTACAATTAGTTAATTTTCTACAGTTACAAATTCTCTGTTCAAAACTGATACTCAAGGAGAATTGTAGACTTTAATAACAAATAGATTCGTCCCAAAACTATTCAAGTGTTTGAAGAACAACAACTACTTTTAAAACAAAATGCGGGCGAAGCCACAAATAATAGCTAATTTATAAATAATATAAGGAAAACTTCTGAATAAAGACAAAAGTCTACAATTTGGATTTGGGACAATTTCCCAGTCAGGAAGGAGCACACAGCGTGACTGAATTTTTATGGGTACATTTCAACAAAGTGAATCATTAGGCGCCAAAGGTACATTATAAGCGTATACAGATATTGCACGAAAACATTGGGCATCGGAAATATTCAGGTATCGTCGGCAAACGTCGAATTCATAAAGCTACTAATACCTCTAAAATATTTTTTCAATAGATAATAAATTTTATACGTATATGTTTGCTTTCGTCAACTGTTACCGACCTCGTTTTAATTACCTTTTTATATTTAGTTTTCAAAAGGTATTCTGTCAATGTAATGATGTTGTGATGGATGTCAAATGGTCAAAATCCTTCACTAACACCTTAAAAAACACATTATTATCCACTACTGCCAACTATAAGAGTCGCTTTCATAAAGATGCCGAAGAATTCAAGACAAAAAAAAAACATAAATAAACAAGCTGGTGAAATTATTATTATTTTTTAACTGAAGGATCAAAATTAAAAAAATACGTCCGGGAGAAACTATGTATTTTAACAAGATACAACAAAGAGTTCGTGATGCAACTGGTCTTTCCCGTACAAGTTTCCGTAAAATTGTAAGAGCTCATGATGACAGCTCGAATTCATTAGAAACTCAAAAACAAGATAGACCGAAAAAAATATTCTTATTGAATCGTAACGATTTTGACTATTCTGCTGTATGAAGAATGGTGCATAATTTTCATTTGAGGTTTAAGCAAGTGCCGACATTCAAGGCTTTAAAACTGAAACTAATAGGAGCCACTGATTTTGAACGATGCGAAAGGACATTACGAAAAATTCTTCGTCAGCTGGGTTTTCGGTTCACTACAATTAAAACAAAAAAAAAGTTTTGATGGAAAAGAATAATGTAAGATTGAAACGGATAAAAGTCTCAGATTTAATTGAAAGATTTCGATCACAGGTGAAAGTTGGACTGATTCTACAAGAAAAAGTATAACACGAGCCATTTCTATAGGACATCGTCTTATTATAGTACACGCAGGCAGTAAAAATGGATTTATTCCCGGGGCTTTATTAATGTATAAATCTACGGATACAACAGTAGACTATCATAATGAGATGAACAGCAACAATTATGAAAAATGGTTACGTAATCAATTGATTACTAACTTACATAAAAAATCGGTATTGATGGTTGATAATGCTGCATATCATTATAAATGGAAAAACCTCCGAATTAAAATACATTGAAGCAAGATATGATAAACTGGTTGATAAAACATGACATTAACGTCGATCTAATTTGGACAAAGCCACAAATTTACCAAGTTATTCTTCGTCATAAGGAAATATTTGTGGAATATTCTATTGACAAAATTTTAGTTGAATATCGACACACTGTATTAAGATTACCGCCATATCATCAGGATATCAATCCGATTGAAAACACATGGTCGCAGCTTAAGGATTATGTGGCTCATAGATATGTTGATATGAATATGACCACAGTAATAAATCGTTATTGGAATAAATTGATATGATTGATCCAGAAGAATGAAAAAAAGTTTGTGAACACGCAATCAACCGCGAAGATTAATATAGAAAATATGAACATGCCATGGATGATTTTATGGATAGGACAATAATTAATACTTCTGAGAGTTGTGATAATTCTGAAAGTGACGACGAAGACTATTATTATCCTGATTATGACATTGAAGATATTGAATACATGACACGATTGTTAACGTGACAAAGACAAAATTGTTGACAAAGATGTGACGGTCAACAAAACGGTCAAAATCTCCTAAATGATGTGTAACGTTTGACTGATGATTGTTTGACTGATTTGATACTATGATATAGGTGTTGATTTTTTAAGATATAATGTGAATAAGGCCAATAAAAGAAATATAAAGTTATACATATATACATACATTATACAATATAGATACGTACTTATTATAGTTAATTATCTAGTATGCGAACATATAAGGTCGGGGAAAAGTTTATTCATATTTTATATACAAATTCAAGACATTTTTTTTAAAGTTTAATTACATTTAATTATTATAATATATATGTGCCGTTTTGTTCTATAACTTGTTGCCATCTTGTAGGTAGTGACATGACCCCGTTGCTGTAGAAATTTTAGCTTGCCGTTGCTGTAGTCGAAAAATTGCGACAAGTAGTTTTGACAGTCCTCTCTTGATGTTAACCTTAAACTACTTAAATAATTCTGAATAGACCGAAACAAGTGGAAATCTGAGGGCGCAAGGTCATGGCTATATGGTGGGTGCATCAACACTTCTCAACCAAGCTCTCAGAATTTTTGCTGAGTGGCCAAAGATGTGTGTGGTCTGGCGTTATCATGATGAAAGACTACAACACCCTTTCATCAATGGTTTTGTCAGGCGGTAAAAGCTTATAATGAATGATGCTCTTCCAATCCTTATTGGAATCCTTCCACACAACATCACCTTATTGCGCGTTAATCCGGGTTTCGCCACAGTCTGTGGAGCTTGGCCGCACTTAGACCATGATCTTTTCCGCACGTTCTTGTCGTAAGTGATCTACTTCTCATCACCAGTGATGAATATTTTCAAAAATGGTTCGGTTTCATTGCGTTTTAAAAGAGAATCGCAAACGAGTACACTGTTCATTAGGTTTCTTTCAGTGAACTCGTGTGGTACCCAAATGTCGAGCTTTTTTGTGAATCCAAACTTTTTCAAATGAGTCAAAACTGTTTTGTGGTCAATGCCCAGTTCATCAGCAACGTCGTAACTACTTATATGCAGAACTTGTTGCACTTTTTCACAAATGACATCAACTTTATCGGTAACAGGGCGACCGGAGTGAACTGCATCTTTAACATTAAGATTTTCTGACTGAAAACGCTTAAACCTACTTTGTGCTACTCTTACCGATACTGCATTAGGTCCATAAACGGCACATTTTTTTTTTCGCGGCTTGTCTCGCAATTTTCCCTTTATTGTAATAAAACTTTAAAATGTATCGAATTTCTTCGTTACATTCACTCATTTTCTTGGACAGAAAAACAATTGAAAAATGGCGGGAAACAGTTTTTATTTCAAATGTTACCCTTATAATGGTATCATAACCAGCCAGGTACAAACAGTTCAATCAAAGATATTGGATCACAACTTCATACATACAAAATACGAAAAAACTTTCTCCCCGACCTATCACATAAATAAATAAGACCCAAGTAGAAAAAATGTAATACGATTATCTAGCAATATAGCGACTTGTTTAGTAAAGATATATTGTCATTAGTTTTTCAAGGGAAAATAACAGCTCCATATATTTCCCTGCACTGATTTGGACATATTCATAACGCTTTGTATTTATCTCGTAATAAAGTATGCAATTAGAGGTTTAGAGGTGATTCATAAACGTGGATGACGCAATTGGGTGTTTCCGGATTAGCCGATGGCCAATGTTATCGTAATCTGTACCTACTTACGTTTCGTGAACTTTATGTTGGCAGTAGCAAAATGTCCATCGGGTCAATGGCCGCAGTGTTGGGGGTACTCGCTTTTTGCCAGTCTTATCGTCTTGATGCATGATTGTCATTTCGATCTGACGCCACTGTGCCGCTACTATACGATGTATGTATAATAGGTACTTGTTAAGCCGTAACATATAGCATATTGCAATTTAATGTACTGAACTGTCTTTAAAATATCGAATAAGGAAAAAAAAATTAAATACTTACTTTATTAATCCGTATTATAACGTCTTACTGCTTGACATAGAACTTCTTATGGAACCGCTATGGGATTTTAAGGACGCTTGTCCACTGCGATTGAGAAAACACTGTCTTTATTTTTCTAAATCTCTCCTATGCAGACTTAATTAATATGTGCTTTTATTATCATCCGTCTACAGCGAAGCTAAGAACCATATTAAATATAGCATATTTTTTATTATTTTTTAATGGTGAAGGTAGCAGACGGACATACGGCTCATGTGATGGTAAGTGGCTACCGCCGCCCATGGACACCTGCAACACCAGAGTGTTTTACAAATACAATACTACAACTTTTACAAATAGGTTTTATCGACAAACAGGTTTTATGTTTCGAAAATTTGATATTCATGAGTTTTTTGAAAACACTAATAAAAACGCTTATTACCAACTGCTCAACTGAAGTGCTCAACCAGTTGAGCATTAGGAATTCAATGCTCAACTATTTGAAATTGAGCACTTCAGTTGAGCAGTGGGGAATAAGCGGCAACTTCTATGTGAAGCAGATGAGGAGGGGTTCATTAAAAAGTCAAATTTGAAACGTAATAAGTTCTACGTAATAAGAATGTTCCACACATATCACACAAACACATATCTATGAATTAAAGTAATAAACAGAGGCCGCGCCAACATCCCTCGGGTCGAAGTGGAAGAGAGTCGCGCCAGGCTTGTGTCTGAAATAGAAGAGTCTTTAGATCTAGTCACAATTTGGGGTTCCCTGAACCTAGTGGATTTCAACCCCAGTAAGACGCAAGTCTGTGCATTCACCGCTAAAAAAAACTCCTTTTGTCGTAACACCTCGCTTTCAGAGCATACCTCTTAAGATCTCGTAGACTATCGGGATCCTTGGTGTCGACATCTCCACCAAAGTCCAATTTAGGGGTCATCTGGAAAATAAGGCCAAAATGGCCTCCAAAAAGCTTGGTGTGCTGAACAGAGCGAAGCGGTACTTCACCCCCGGGCAACTCCTTATGCTTTACAAAGTTCAGGTGAGGCCCCATATCTCCATATTGCTCCATATTGCTCTCATCTCTGGGCCGACGCACCGAAATACCAATTGGACCCATTTGACTCCATCCAACGACGTGCTGTTCGTATCGTCGACGATCTCACTCTCACGGGCGTTTTAGAATCCCTCAGCATTCGGAGAGACGTTGCGTCTCTCCATGTGTTCTACCGCCTGTACAATGGGGAATCCTCTGAAGAATTGTTTAATATAATTCCTACCTCTGGTTTCTACAACCGCACCTCCCGTCACAGAAGTGCGGTGTCGATACGAAGGTGTCGCGCACTGTTCGATCCAAAAAATATTTTATCGCGAACCCATAGGCTGTGGAACGAACTGCCTCAAGAGGTCTTTCCATTATGCTACGATATTGGGTTCTTCAAGAGAGCTGTGAATAGGATTTTGCAAGGTCAGCGGCGTGCCCGCATATCCCCTGGTGTTGCAGGTGTCCATGGTCCAACACTAACCATCACGTGGGACCGATTGCTCGTCCGCCCACTAGTCTATAAAAAAAAAGTATTCGAGAGCTTCTCAACATAAAATTCTATTAGACTCTAACGGCACCTAGAGTGCTCGTATAGCATATCTACCTAGTCTAGCCACAAATGTTCCAAAGAAATATTGATATTTTTTTACATTATAATTTTATTAGAAGAATTTGTATTATTTTATAAATAAATAAGTACGCATTTAAAAATATAACGTTTATTCGAATGGTTTGCTTTTATATAAACTTTCATAAGTGCTGGCCAGTTTTCGATTGAAACACGCACTCTTTCCGTGGGAAAATTGGCAACTGCCACCCCTAAGTAATGTTTAAGAGATTCAATATTATCATGGCGTTCAGAGCATGCCGTGCTCTCTAAAACGGACCATAAATCATAATTGAGCGGATTAGGATCGGGATTAGATGACGGCCAGTCTTCAGCTCTGATGAAGTGGGGAATATCCTTTCTAGCCACCCCTGTGTTGAGCGAGTCTAATGACCTAGTGTTGAGTATTTTTTAAAGGACCAGTCTTGCTTATGGAACAAGGTGTTGTTAAAGGGCTTTACGACCTTCTCAAGAATCGTATCTTGATACACTTGAGCCGACTTTTAATACCTTTTTTGAAAAAATATGGTTCAGTCACTCCTGGAAAGCTAACACCCCACCAAACCATCACTGAAGCCGGATAATGGCCACGTTGCACCCTATTGACCAAATGAGAAGCTTCTTTAGAGTTATGAGCATAAACTCGATCATTCTTCTTGTTAAAGTGTTCCTCAATGGTGAACATTTTCTCCTCCCTAAAATAAGATTTATCTGTGAGCTCCCTTTGCATACCGCCGAAAAAGTTATTTTGATTTGTCAACCCTATTTTTCTTTAAATTATCAGTTATGAAATGACCTGTACTTCTTTTGTAAACAGCACACCTAAAATACGTGATATGGTTCTGGGTGCTGTATTCATCTCTCTGGATAAAATCTTTTGCTTCCGGACGGGATTTTTTCGGATTCTCTCCTTCACGCTACAATCATCTGTTTAGTACGAATAGTGCGTGGACTTCCTATCACAAACAGAGCCCAGAGGACGTTTCAGTGTACCTACCAAAAGCCCGATACACAAACATTCGGATAATACCAAGCGGATGGAGAGTTTTAAAAATTACATTTGGTTCCATGTCTACTTTGTGTAATGCAATTACAGTAATACGGTTTCCGTTATCACCCCACTCCCTTTTAATATTAATACAATATTTAATAATGATTGGCGCCAATATGAGAAATATACATTTTTTTCACGTGAGAATGACAGATTCCAAATTCAAATGTAATTTATTTGTTTCTCTTTATTGTAATGGTATTTATGGCCAGACTAGGTAGAATATATTCTCAAATCGATGATTTAAACTCACGACTTCACAAATGGGAGCCGAGAATAGATCTCCTAGGCTATCGCCGCTCTTAGGTACAAAGATAAAGTTTGTGCACTGCATACGTCATAAGCTGATACAGATAAAGAAAAAAATAGTGTGTCATTGCGAATCGTTCACCTCAATAGCAAAGAGGTTATTGACAAGTCAAGGTTGATCAACGTCTTACTATGTATAACGCATACGCGACACCGAAACCCAATGTTTTGACCATGTTTTGACGAATTGTTAGTCACGTGTCATTACACTCACTTTTGCTTTATTGCAAACCTAGTTTTGTACCACTAATACAATTATCCTTGTCAATTCGTCCACAATACTCATCACCATAAACATGATGGTCCAAGAAATTCATTCAATAGTATAATAATTTCCTGTGTTGTGAATTTCCAACAAATACACTCTGACAAGTACTAGGCTAACACTGTTAACTGAATGGTATCTATTCTCGACTCTCATTCGTGAAGTCGTGAGCTCAATCCTCAACGCGAAAACCGCAGCGGTCACTTTATCATCAGTGGAAATCTGCTACCTCTTAGTCCGCCATGAGTTTTGAGAACAAATAGAAATCATTGCGAGCCAAGTCAGTGGGTGGCGAATTTCTGTGAAGCCACACTTTGAAACGGCAGCTTTCGCAATGGGACGCGTGGACGGGTGCTTTGTCACGGAGAAGCCGCACCACCTTTGCTTAGTTTTCCACGATATTTCTGCTTGATTGTTTCTCGTAATTTCTCTATAAGGTTACCATAATAGCTTCCAGTCACCATAGTATTGCGTTGTTTTATGTCTATAGGCAATATTCCTTGACAATCCCAAAATATCGAGGCCATAATCTTTTATGGTGGACTGAGTCACCTTTGCCATTCTAGGCGGTGTTTCACCAGAACATCGCCACTCCATCGACTCCCTTTTGGAAAATAACCATAATTTCATCCAAAGTAATAATTGACTCCAATAAATCGTTTCCGTATCTCTGATAGGCCTCCGATAGTTCCTTAGAGCACGCTACTAGTTCACTTCGCTGCACACTTGAAAGAAGCTTTGGCACCCACCTCGCACTAACTTTATTCATATGAAGATGTTCATGAAGTTTGACTGTAGTTTTTGAAATCCCTGTCCTTGCTGCTATTTCTTTCGCCTTCAGTTGTCGGTCGCTCAGAACTTCTTCTTCCACTAATTTGATGTTGTTCGGGGTGAGTGCCTCAACGGGTCGACCGGAGCGAGGTTCGTCGTGATAGACTCTCGTCCTAAACGAAATTGCTTAGACCAATCTTTGACGGCGGAAAATAATGGAGAAGAATCCTCGTACACATTATCCAACCTGTATTTGATATTGGTCGGGCCAACAACTTCTTTTGTAAGGAACTTAGTCACGGAAAGATATTCCAGTTTAAATATTTTGCGACTTCCTGTTGTTCTAAGTGTTGAGGAATCAAAAGTAACGAGGGTTGAACTCTAAAAATTATACGCGAATTAGCAGGATAAATGACAAGTACAATGACGTATAACTCGTTTTTTTATACATTTAGAAATATGTCAGGCCAGAAACTTTTGCACTTCACTGCTATATGTAGATACCTATATTTCCGGATTAGCGTGCAAGTTTCTCATCTTTTGAAAATCTATTTCTAATTAAAATTTATTCGAACTTGGACTTGACCAAACCCGACACACTGCTCTGCTTAGAATAGTAGGTAAATTTAGTAGGTATTCAGAATTTGCAGGATAAAAATACTTTTTCTGCGTAAAATCCGTTAAAAAACAAGCAAAAGGGACATACAAATACGGAATAGAGTTATCACTTTTTACAATGACTTGTCTTCAGTATAGAAACCATCTCGCTTAAAATTCAAAAGTACGAAAGAACCATTTAAGTACTTATGTTTTTATAAAGAAATAAAAATAGAAAAAAACTTAAAACAAATCTTACAATGAAACAAAATTAAATCTACCCGTTGCTTTCATGTAAAATGCAACTTCTGTATTTGTGTTTGTTTGGATTTATCTTAGAAACATATTAGACTGGAATCACTGTGGTGCGATTGATTGCGATTAGAACCTATAATGTGAAATGTTGCTATTTTACCCAAAATCCATACAGTAATTTGGTACCCACATATAAAAGGAGTTCTAAAATATTTTTTGACAGATGGTGATGATTTTTATGAGATTTTTGATTTTTTTGATTGTGTACTTAATGTTTTAGCCCTCAATGTTAGCTGATTATAAGCTTATAAACCTCATTATCAGAGGAGGTACAGTCACCAATACGCTAATGTATTCAAAACTATTCGATTCTAAGCCTCGTTACTAGCGCATTAAGGTACCGATGGTACTGTGTTGACCTGTTGCTGACTGTACATTGACATAATATTTTTTTATTTTTAGTTTAAGTACACATTAGTACATACCACATTAGTACAAACATTTTTAGGTTTTCCCTAATACATGAACATTTTTTTTTATAGATTAATTGGCGGACGAGCAAGCGGTCCCACGTGCTGGTAAGTGTTACCGCCGCCCATGGACACCTGCAACACCAGGGGGTATGCGGGCGCGCCGCCGACCTTGTAAAATCCAATTTACAGCTCTCTTAAAGAACCCCATATCGTAGCTTAATGGAAAGACCTCTTGAGGCAGTTCGTTCCACAGCCTACAGGTTCGCGGTATAACATAAGTATGAAAGTAATTTAAATTAACAGCACAATAAGACATGCGAACAATAAACATTGTGTTTTGCCGTCGAATACGACCGCCGACATTATTAGTGTAGTGTGTTGCAGTCTTTCCAAATGTGAAGATTAAATTATGTGGGTAGTTGATAAAACTGCTCGCAGCGTCCATCCTGGACTACCCTTCTGTTCGCCAACTCGTGACTACGGCTGGTGTTACCCGTGCCGCCGAAACGTCAGGTAGAAATAAAAGGAAAACAAAAGCCTTTAATTGTACGGTGTCCAGGCCCGATTTACAATATAAAATGTATTAAAATCTTGTACGACATGACAGAATTACCGTACTAGATCATACCATCAGCCTATTTATACCTCTCTAGTGCTGGATTTGGCCTCTCCTAAGGCTCGCCACCACACACGGTCTTCGGCTTTTGTCATCCAGCGACTATTGGTAAACTTTTCCAAGTCGTAGGTCGGTCCACGTGGTCGGAGGGTGTCTCCCACAGCGTTTTCTGGCAAGCGACGACAAGATCTCTGAAAGGACAATTTACTGAAATAGTAAAATAGTTCTAAATTAAGCTTAAGAAAGTTCGCATTTCTTTTGTTTCTTTTTATTGGACGCTATTTTTCGGGAATAAGTATACGCAATATTTTACACATACCTGTTTGTCATTACACGGGGACCATAGAATTTTATTATTGCAAGTAATTTGCTTTAACACACTTTTTGCTTTAGTCTGGTAATTATCCACATTCTGGGTGGAACAGAACTGGCAAGAAACTTCCCCGAAAACCTCAAATGATTTCCTTAAAAGGGAACACTATTTATGACTCTACTAGTGATTGATTGTTTATGCGTATTGGTAGTGTGTGGGATATTCCAGATCATATTCCCATTCCATTCTATTGTAACCCTCCTAATTTTCCCAACCTTTTCTCCATATCCATTCCTAAATCTCCAAAGGCAGGCAGCGCTGCCGAAGGTTATATGTTGTTTCTGATGTTGACTGTATCACCAATGTACATTGTCCATGAGCTACAGTATTCACTTACCAGTTTACCGACAGCTGGATTCTATGCTCTTCTGTCGCGCTCTTTCTATGAAATAATAATAATAGAATAGTGTGGATTATAACGTGAAGAGAATTATTTCGAAAGTGAATATAAAATGAGATGTTTATTTTTATATTAATGCGGAACATGGAATACGGGATAGCAGTGATGGAATTTGAGTCATAGAAGTAGAGTACATTATTGGGATCATGACTTTGAACTCTGGTCAGCACTATTGAGTTCATACTTACGTACCAATTTTTCAATTAAATTTTACACACGCAATTATAAGAAAACAAATTGGGGCATAATATTGTAGGGACTCACCGCTCCAAAAACCACACAAGGATGCATGATTTAATTTTAGAATATAAGATAATGTCTGAAGGTAAGTAATATCATACCACATACCTATATAAAAAATGAAAGTAAATCAAATTACAATCGTCAACTTTAACAATTAAAAATCCAAAAGTTATTTAATTTTATATATGTAGGTTTTATATATTTATATATAAGTAAGTTTCACGAGGTGGAATTTAAATCCGTGCTTAACAGGGTCACAAAGTTATTGGTTCCATTCAGAAATTCATACGTAGGTATAACAAAACGAACGGAGAAACAAACATTTTGTACCTGTAGGAAAAATACTCGAATACAAATACTTGGTACCAAAAACCGAAATATTATGACACGATAAACGATCTGTCCAAGTTGTCGCACAACATCGTGAAGAATTGCATTCAATTAAGTGAGAGAAAAAAGTTGCTTGTAAGAAGTTATTTTTAAAGTGTCGCTTTGGTGCTTTACAAAACACCGATACGTACCTAACGGTGCGGTGTTTTTGATACACATTAATCACGTCACGCGGAAGTCCAAGGATTTATTAGAGCATTTAAAATGGTACATAATTAATTTATTTAATTTACTCAGACATCAAAATATTTTAATGAAAGGGGTAGGTGACAGTAAAGTATATTGTTCACCTGATGATAAGTAACTCATCGTATACTGTTGCCTAAAGCAATATGTATAGCACCAAAGCAAATCTGCAATATCTTGTAATATAAAAATAAATAATGACGTGGGCTTATCAAAGGTAAACTCATCAGTTTCAACATACCCAAATTTCCGCCATAAATCCGCGCAAAAGGCAGCTAGGGACATAGTATGTGAGGTAATAACAATACTACATTAATATATATAAAAAATCTTATTAATATATACAAATAATATAATGTAATATTATTCTAACATCGCAACATGTAAAATGTATAATATGTTTGTTACAAATCGCTATAAATAACCTAACTTTTTATCCCTTGATTACGGTCTATAATAACATTCAGTGAGGAAAATTGCCGTGTAATGTCTTGTCGCATTACCTTCGCAACTGATAGCAAAGGTCTGACATCTATCGCTAAATAACAGTCAGGCAGGATTCATTACGTCTCTGATAAGTCAGGAGCATCTGTTAAAATGCTTTGTACGGCTATAAGAGGCAGAGGAGCCGAGCTGCGCGTTCATATATAGCCTCGTCGAGACCTTGTCCGCTACGCAAGGACGCACGCAGCCCCTACACGAAAATTCGCCCGCCATTTTCAAACGAACGCGGGCGCGGGAAGTTCTCTTTTCAAATATTTTTGAAATAGGCAGACGTAACACGACGGAAAACGAAAATAGACGTCTTTTGATTTTAATTAATTTAGGAGTAATTTTGACAAAACAAGGGTTGATTAAATGCAAGACTGATAAAAGATTCGTAGTGTAAGTGATATTTAGGTGCCTATATGGATTATAAGGTGAGTTATATAAAGATTTTTTTATTTTCTTGCTGAGGGAATTACCACAGTTTCGATAGTAATTTCTACATTTGTAATTTTGTTTAGAATATGTTGATAATGAGGTTTTTAATACTTAGATATTTAGAGATGTTTTTAAATTCACCATTGGTGACTTGTGGATTTATAGAACTGTTTTGAAATTTACAAGTACATAATTGTAAATTCTAACCACTATACCATAGTTTGTTGGCAACTAAATGAGTCGAATTGACAGCAGCAATTGCTGTGTTTATCGTTATACTAAATTAATTATTCTATTAACTCATAAATACAACTTACAATTTCATGTAGGTATGTCAATGTTTTATTAAACGTTTTTTTTTTTCAAATTCTTCAGATAACTATGTAAAATTGTACATAACAATCATTGGGATTACATTAATTTTATTTATTTATTAGAAACTTTTAGAACTTTTAGATAAAAACTAAGTTACAAACATAACGAATACGATTCTTATAACGAATTTACTTATAACTTATAACTTACTTATAACTGATTACTGATGTTATTTACTGATTACTTATTACTTACTTATATCTAATATCGAATAGATATACGATACTATTATTATATACGATGATTCGTATATAATGTTAAGTAGTAAAAAGGATCTAACGATCTAATAAACATGTATTCTATCTGTACTTTGTGTGTGTCGATAGAACAAATTGGAAGTTATGCATAAATACTTGTAAAAAAAATAAACAGTCATTTCTGGGAATCGTTAACAATTTTGCCAGTCACAGGAGTAAGAAGGATGTGATTCTGCATGACTGCTCCGCTTCATTATGCAAACGTGACGAAGGCATTTTGAGATAGGACGCCCTCAGGATTGTCGCCTTAGATATTGTCTCGAGTTCACATAAAGTGTCACTATATTATGCAGTTAATTTTAAAGAGGAATTTTTATTTGCAAACTAAGCTTAGCCAATGTGCATGTGTGTGTATAATTATATTCTTAGTAGAAGGATAACATTTTTAATGTTAGTTAGTGAATTAAAAACAGCAGATAAATTCAAGAAATAATTATATTAAGTACCTATATAATTGGAGTGATCTTATGAAAATTGAAGTGACAGTTTGAAGTTGAGGTAGTGACCTACATATTATTGGAAAAGATATAAACAAATGTAAAATTAAAGCAACAAATATTGTTTTGACAAGCTCCTCTACCAAAATATGAATGCGGTACTGATATGTCTAAAATAATTAATTATATAACTATATTGTTGTTAAATGCACATACACATTCACATACACGTTAATTGAATGTAACCGTTGCTTAAAATCTCTTGTGTGTTTTTAAAGAAAATGTACTTTTTAGTTGAAATTTAAGTTATATTGACATTAATTAATATTAAAGTGACAAAGTATCTAATGATTAAATTGAAACCATAGTTATTAATATGTGAGTATACATAACTGAATAAAGTCTTTAATGCATCGTTTTCTGTCTTTTAACCCATACCTGTGTAAAAGACGTAGGTACCTATCTAATTTCATATTTGTGATAATAAGAAATAATATGTTCTGTTATTATTGCATTATTATACGAGTATGCTGATGAGGTATAACACGGGCATACTCGGTGGCACAATATTTCGTTAACTAACAACTATGATAATAATTAATAACATAAAATTTAATTTGGTTTGTTTTAATATTTATACAGCAGCTATCTAGTAATATTGTTTTAGTACTTACCCATTGCTTATTTTGAATGCATTATAAAATAAATAAAACCTATAAAGTGGCTGATATAATATAAGAAAGCAACAGCATGTATAAGGAATAGGGTAGAAAGTACAATTCCTCTTTCGAACACTAACAATTTACACGTTTTCGCATTGTATCTAAGCATCGTATGCTTAGATACGATGCGCAGGCACAACGCTCATGCTAATTCTATCGATAGTGAACGACTTTAAGGATTCCCTGACTGATAAAACACTCCCTATTGTGGGGATAGAAGGAGTTTTGCTAACATGGAACTCCGTAGCTATTCCACAGATAAATCTTACTTATTTATACTAATACTAGCTTCTATCCACAGCTTCGCTCGCGTCGACTAAACAGCTGTAAAAAAATTGTAACTGTAAAAGTACCGATATAATGGATCTCAAGGATGCGCCTACTTTCAGCCTGGACATGATCTTCTCGCTTCTCTTTTATATATTCATAGCCCCCTTATGTCTGATGTTGTTCCTCCTCATCACTGCTTTAATAAATACTAAATTCCGAGCAAACGCGCATAATTTCCCAGCCCTGTTTAACGAATAGTTTGGCACAGCAATTGAATAGTGTATCTAGTAGAACACGCGGAAAGACGTAATGTCTCTCCGAATGCTAATGGGTTCTAAACGGCTTGTGACAGTACCATACCATCAGCCTATGTCTCGCCACTGCTAGATATAGGCTTCTCCTACGGCTCACCATTACGCACGGGCTTCAGTTCTTCTGTTAGCGACGTACTCTTCAAGTCATTGGTCTACCTGGTCAAAGGGCGTCCTACACTGTGGTTCCGGAGCAAGTGCTCGAATCGTCCGTCTCGGCAACTGATCGTCCATAGTGGGTGTCAAATGGATCCACAAATATTCTGGTATATCGATCCAGAGATGCGAATAGCACTCCATATCATTCCCTTTCTATAATATAATGGACTCTCTCACTACGAGGCACCTACCAAGGATGGCGACTACATTCATGGTTTATTCTCGTACTTTTGCCAGTATTTTTCTCGTAAATATCTTTGTCAGCATCCTCTAGAAAGTCAACCAAAAACAATAGTGTCCTGGCTAGTGTCCACAATCTGTATATTTTTTAAAAATAATTTATTTGTTCTATAGTTTCTTTCGTTATTCATTCTGCTGCATATGCAACATTTGTCGTTAACGTGCAACGACAGATTATTAAAGTAAAAAAGTGATTATTAAGTAAAAATATTTAACCACAGATTATTGGGCTTTTCGTGTTTTTCCTAATTCAAAGGAACCAGTCTACGCATATTCGTATAGCACAATATAAATTAATTTTCGAGTATCTGAATATTAAAATGCACCTAGTGAAGCCATCTGTTTTCGAAAAATTTCATTGAATAATTTAAATAAAAAATATTTTGTTTGTATGAGTAAGTACTATAATGAACTGACTAAATAATACACAGGCATCTTTGTAGCAGCATTCAGTCATAAAACAATGAACATATGTGTATGTACATTCGAATGTGAATGGAGTACCTACTCTGTTATTGTGTTCGGACCCCGGTGCACATATCACTATCATATAATAGCGAAGTGTACCTTTCCGATTGGTGCGGCCTGCCATGAGCTTTTTGTTTAAGACTTAAAAACTCTCACAAGAACTTTCCATTATGCTACGCCATAGGGTTCTTCAAGAAAGCTATGAATAGTGTCGTGCAAGGTCGGCGGCGCACCCGTATACGCCCCTAATGTTGCAGGTGTCTATGGGCGGCGGTGACCACTTACCACCTTGTGGGCCGTTTGCCCGTTTGTCACCTTTCACATAGGGTATGAAAACAACGAATACAATATAGTATAGATTTAAAATACCTCTTACCTATAACGCTTTTGTACGTGAGTGGGTTATATAAAAACGTAGGTTTCTTACTTTCTGGTAGTTGAAGCTACATAATCGAAAGCAAAACCTACTTTAGGTGTTTATGTTTCTACCCTAATAGTCCTAGTATCTTTTCGGAACACATCCTAAGCATTGATCAGCATCCAGTTGCTTCCCAGCAGATGCCTTCCAGGTAATCGGCGTCAGATAGTAATTTTCTTATATTTTCACTTAAGTAATCATAGTATTTTGTTAACGCGGGTTCTAAGGCGACCAGCTTTAATTAAGATGCAAACATAGCGCTTATTGGCGGCGACTACATGGAAGACGATTTTTTAAAAGTATTCACACTAGATATTAGTCACGTAACTCTTTTTAACAAAATATGTTTATCGATCGCAGCATGCAGGCACAGTATAGGTACCTAATAAAAACATATTGGTACCTATTTACTCGTACAGTACGTACCTCGTACCTTATATATAAACAAAAAAAATATATAATCAAAATGGTATCATTAACAATGGTATCATGACTGTAATTGTTCGTAGTCAAAAACACAAATATTATTCCTCGGGTCTTGTCTACGGAGTTCAGTGATTTTTCTGTGGTTCTTCTTTAAAGGTATTATTAGGACGTTTTTCGTGGTTATGTATACAGTAAAAACAATTGACTTACTGATCTAAATTATACGTGTAAGGGATATAATTATTAGATGCCTGCGTGTCAGTTTTTATATTTCGATCTGCGTGTCATTAACGGTCATTCACACACGTAACATCATATTAGGTTCTAGCAAATATCAGCATCGCGCGGATAGCATATTCTGCACTGATATAATCATAAATTACAAACAGTCTAAACATATATAAAACTTCAATGACAGGAATAAACAGTGTCACTTCAGTGAATTAAAAAATAAATTCCCCGATCAAATAAAATTCAATTTCGATTTTAATATTCATAAGTTTTTCGTTTTCACTTTTTCGATTTGAATCTTTAAAATATTTTTTTTTATCTTTTTATGCAATATGTATTTTGTTTATTTTATTACTATATACCCATACTTATAACATTATACAATCGTTTGTGTGTACAATCGTGTGTACAATCGTTTGAAAAAAAAATGTCTTTATATTTACCAAATATTTATGTATAAAAAACTAGTAAAAACTAAAATAAAATATGAATAACAAAAAAGTTAGCAATTTTTTTATCTCAAATCATGAACGAAATCCGGCTTGAAAATTGTACGAAACTATGTTTGCAAAATAAACAGGTAATAAAAATTTTTACCTAAATCATACTTATATATTTATTAATACGAAGACCAAAAACTTTATATTTTCCATTTTTACTTTAAAAATATATAAATACATCAATTAACTCAGAATCATCTGCATAATCCATAATTTGAGACCTCGGGAATTACCGATTACATGCAGTATATAAATAACAATATAATATAAGTATTCATCATAATTATATAGGTACATAAGTATGTGGCACGTGTGATTATGCGCATGCCCATACTACCTACATTTCCGTTCGATTGCTCGGACCAATTAATGTGGTATGTGATCGACACCTGTCATTTATTGTGGTTCATTTGTACTCCAATCACCACTAACGGAGTGGAGATCATTGATTGGCATACCTACATAACGAACACCTCTATGTTGATTTTCATATTGAATAATTGGATAGCTGATATTGAGTAGTTTAGGAATTTCAATCTTTGGAAAAATCACTGTGTCTCGGTACCTCTGCTCTTAATTCTTAACGAATAGCTTTACAATTTAGATATGAAGTGAATTTCAGACCATATAATCAGCTGATAAGCTGTAAGAGAAAAAATTAAGTATTTCAAATATTTTTTTTATTAGGCAGGTCCTTTCTATTCTCTATTCCTTCTAAACTTTCCAAGCTTAGTAGGTTCTTAGGTATATTTCGCCAAAGTGTAAAAGCTTCCAACATTCCAAAATCTAAATTAGTGTTTAAAAATGAGCTCAGAGCGCTCGACCCTCGAGCGCTGACTGAGCGCTGATGAAACTTGAAGACTTGCGGCTTAAGTGCTGGTGAGCGTTATTGTTCAAATTTTGAGCGTTCGATGATTTTAAACCCTTCCTTCGTAATTATTTTCGTAATTTAAATCTTACTTTTGCATCACTAATCTAAATCCTACTTTTTAGCACCGCTAGTTTAATTTTGCTGTAGTTTCTTCACTATTGTAACAATTACGAAACTACAGTTGAAAATATTTAAAAAATACACCAAATATAGTAATATAACAAATCCATATATTTGAATTGCATTTACGCCTACGCAGCAACGAAGTTCTTTAATTGGCCCTACAATGACTTGGATTGGTATAAAAACCCGTAAACTGTATTCCTTGAGATAACACAGGCGCTAAGAATGTGCAGATGATCATTGGTATCATTTTTTCTATAGTATTCGAGGGACTTGTTATCGTAGTACCCAGTTTAATAAAAGCCATAAGACCACCATTACTGTGTAATGGGTATACTCTTAAAGGCCATAACGCAACTTTGACTATCGCAAACCAGTTCGATTGAGATGCGAAGCTACATTGACCCGTACATACAGTATGTATCCACTACAGATTTCCTTTCGTGCCATCGAGAACACAATTGCTTATATAAATGTAGTAAGATCTTATGGAGAGTATTATTTCAGTTGTTTATTTTATCGTTCATTGACTTGTGCAATATTGTTAGTATTAGATAGTAACTATTTAACATTTATTTTATTAGTATAGTCATAAGGTGCGAAAAATATTAGAAGTTGCTAATATCTTTGCGTACTTGGAATTACACGTCGAGTAAATACTGTGGATAGTTTAAATGAAACGTCTTTTACAGTTTGAAATCTATTTCATTTGAGTTGACAAATCGACACCATAGTGATAATTGGCGTGACTGATATACCCGTTACATTGTATTGGCGATTCTTTCTAATTTTATCATGAATTGATATCTATAGGTATACATTATTTATTCCTAAGATGAAGTGTTAACTAACACAGCGTTGCTAAGCAACCACTGCCAGTCAGATGCCGATAACTTTCAAATATTCGTCCACCTAGGTTTAGGTAAAAAAGTTTCAATTATTTATAATATTTACTGATTTTAACCCATATTAACTGATTAACGCTGATGATGATTAATTGATTCAGAGAAGATTTCACTGAGGAAGACAGATTCGTGACAGACAGAAAGAAGACAGACAGTGACTTCTTCGTACGTTTTTTCGCCCTGAATCCCGGTTCGTCACTCATAGTTTTTTACGTGCGAATTTGAAACTAATCAATAAATAACAAAGAATAAACAATAACGAATAACCAAGGGGTTCAATAAATAATAACAAGCAACAGAAAAAACGAATAAACAACGAAAACAATAAAATCTTACACACTGAAAACAGCGAATCTAACGTAATGGCAGCCTGTCGGTATAAAGCGACCATGTGAAAGCAAGTTCTGTATACGTTCCATTTCACACCATATAAAATAAATTCTTCTCTTTGTTATTGTAAATGATGTTACGATGATTTTTTCTATATATGTAATTAAAAAAAACGTTTCTCTCTTACGTACTTTATTAAATTCATAAAATGTTTCATTGAAAAAAAATTATGTAAATAATTCAGTAAATGAAATAGATTTTACAAAATTATTTATTTAATGAGTAGGTATGAAGAAATGTAGAAAAAGCTCTGTAAAATGAAACAATAACTTGGACTTTATGGTGGAAAACTTTATTTGGAAGGATGAACATGTCACATATCAACAGTATAAGACGACTTAATTTAAAATTACATTATGATGAAACATTTTAGAGGTATCTTTAATTTGTTGTCATGGTTATAACTGTGTAAAAAGTTCCTTTTATCTGATTTTTTACAATGTCAGTCTAAGGGTTGCACATATTTCTTATCAATTTTGTAACTATTGACCAAAATAAGATAAAACAAACTTAAGTCTTTCCTAATTTAGGTTAATAATAATATAATACTATTTACCCAGTATTCATGCACATACTCGTAGGTGGGGATGTTAAAAAATATGAAGTAAATCAATTTTTTTTCTTATGTATCTAAATCTGGAAAAGGCGATGACTCTATTTGACGTGATTTACGATTTGTTAATAAACATTTCATCTTGAGAATAAATAAGGTATGGGTTATATTTGACATACAAATATTCGTACTGGGTTCATTCAATATCAGCCTATAACGTCCCACTGCAGAGTAAATCATCTCTAGTAAATCACTGCGTGGTTTCGGGCTACAATCAGTGAGTAAGCCCAGTACGGATTTGTGGATACGAATGCCTTAGATTTTATTTAATTCTCGCACATACGAATTTCCTTACGACGGTGTTTTCCTTCACCGTAGAGCTAATGCTAATTTAAAAATTCGTATCAAAATTAAAACTCAGTGGTACAAGTCAGGATTTGGACTTACAACCTATTACCGCCCTTTATTAACTGGGTTCATTAAAACAATAAAATGAATAAATACATTTCTGCTATTGCGTTTGTGTTGTGGTTGTATACGAAGCCGATGATGATGCGACGACTATCTTATGTTTTTGCTACATGACGCTACTCGTACGTATGGTGACCGGTGGGCTTGTCGAGTTTTGCTCAAAGGCACCTTATGAAGCTGGTGTTAAGGGTTAGGATGGAGTGGTTTATAAACCGATGTATTGACGATTGTAGGAGCGTATGCAAATTGAATTGCCATTTTTTTGTTACGATCTAAATTATAGTTTAGTTGTTATCAGATTGGCGTGGGTAAGGATTTGTTCAGGTATATTGAAAAAAGTTCAGTTCATTCTGATATGATTGTTTGAGGGCCCGTTATACGGACAGTGGTCACACTCTCATATCCACTGTTTGTCACGGGTTTTTACTCATATTTTAAGCTGACTTATCTCATTGAATGCCTTTTACATAAGTTCTATTGTACTGTCATTTAATATTAAGTTGTAGAACAATGTATTTTTTGTGTTTTATTAGGTCTCGCCCACAGAGTTTAATTAAATAGAGCCGCTATGATGCTTGTTTTATTTGAGATGCGTTGTTATGCGTGCCCACATTATCAGTTACCGCACCGTTTAATTAAAAATATGTTAATGGATTGTGAAAATTAAACGTAACTGAATTTAAGACAAAATACAAAACATATGAATTACCTACTTAAATCAAATCAAAAAATTCTTCTCATTTTATGAAAAACGGCACTACATGCATTCAAATTTATATATACATTTAGTAACTCTATCTTATTTATCTCTGTGGACGTGCCACTTAGAGGTACTTTGTTGATGTTTTCAGACTAATGTAAACGAATCCGTGTATGAAAGTTGTAAAATACGGTATCGGCACCATAACGTCACTTCGGAATGCCTTCGGCACATTTGGCTGCAAAGCCAAGTAGGTTGAGTGGTATAAAGTTCAATGCCAAGAATCTGCCACTTCTATCTTAATGACATCATTAAACCATTATTCCGAACACATCTTCCAATAGTTCCAACGGTTTCCTTAGATTCATGTCTACAGGTTTTTAAAAGTTTTTTAAGGTCAACAACATTTAATAAAAAACAATAATGATGTGTAAGCAACCCTTTTATTGTCCACTGCTGGACATGGGCCGCCTCATGCACATAGCTTTCTGCACGAGGGATGTACGGCCTTAAAACGGCACGCTGGAAGAGCGGGTTGGAGGGTCCACTCGTTTAGAGCTCAGGGCTTGTGGTCGTAGGTTTGTTATCCTCTAGTCGCCTTTTATGGAGATCGAGAGTCTCCAGTCGGAGGAGATAGGGTGGTGCTATTTTGTAGCTGGTCGCTACCACACCGTCTAAAGCGAATGTTTCTTTTTTATAGAAAAGAAGCCGGCAAACGAGCATACAGTCCACCTCATGGTAAGTGGATACTGTTGTACATAGACATCAGTGATACATGCCAACATCAGTCTAGAATGACAACCGTTGCACGCCCAAGGATGCGCTGCTCACCTTTGCAGATTAAGGAATGGATTGGGAGAAAGGGTTGGGAAAATGGGGAGGGACAGGGTCGGGTAGGAATGGGCTCTGGCCGAAACCCGTACGTTCATTGGGGAAATACCACAAAGTAGAAAATGCAGTATAATTGAAGGTAATCTTCTGTGAGAGAAGGGTAACGTGGAAAGTCGAGTGCGCCCAGCGGCTATGGGAATGCAGCGTGCCCCCCCTACATGTAAAATGAAACAAAGCGATAATGGTATTATGGAATGGAATGTGCTTTTAGAGTTACTTAATCAAGGTAAATTGTAAAAAAAACTTGAATATTATCCTCATGTTGTCCCCAGAATCAACAGCTTCATCAACATTTAATATTGCTGTAACGGTAACCGTGGATAAGTAGAGAACAATGATGTCCAGTTAGGGTGTGGTTGATTTTCGGTCCCATGTTGTTTCGTATAGCATTTGTCATCGTGTTGATTCTTATCGATCATTCAATTTGTAATCGTAACAATGATGCTCGGTGAGTTTTGGTCGGTGTTGTCCCATTAGTGCCTGACAGGAAATGTTACTAGATGTTCCCCATGAAAACCGGTATAGGTGAAAGTTCTTGTCAGAAGCCTTGTGGGAGATATCCTAAAGGGTAGTTCTCCAAAAGCATATTCCCGTAGCTCCAATGCGCCACGTTCATGCAGTAAAACAGTAAAAAAACTTTACAACTGTGTCATTGCAACAACAACAAATTGTCACAACTGATACTTAATATATATCTTTAATATAACTTATTTGTGAAATAAAATTCTTTTTTTTGCATACCGCATCCCATAAATGTCATTTTGCTAGTTGAGCGGGTATGATTTGTTTGAGGGGGAGAGTGCACGCTGCATTTCAACAGCCGCTGGGCGCGCTCGACTGGAAACGTTACCCCTCTCTCACAGAAGACTACCTTGAAATGTACTGCATTTCCCACTTTATCTTATTACCCTAATGTACGTACGTGTTTCGGTAGTGAGTGAGACGTGCCTGAGCCCATTCCCATCCTATCCCTCCCCATTTTCCCAACTCTTTCTCCAAATCCATTCCTATATCTCCAAAGGTAGGCAGCGCATCCCCGGGCACGTGCCAACGTTTGTCATTTTGGACTAATGTTGACATGTATCGCGGATGTCTATGGGCGACAGTATCTACTTACCATCAGGTGGACTGTATGCTCGTCTGCCGCCTTCGTACATAAAAAAAAATATTAAAAAAACTGTGTTTAATTTTAGTTAATTTCTGTTAATCTCCACTAGTAATCACTGGGAGGTTTTGGGCTATAAGCCATTATGTGGATACAAATGTCTAATGCTTTCGTGACTCTGTCTGAGTATAAATCGCCACATACATTATAAATTTATTAGCTAAGTATTCGTACTACATACATAAAACAGATTATTTATTAATAAATGAAGACCGGATGGTTCCGTCTCATATAGTTCGGTGTTGATACATTGAAGGCTCTATCTGCAAGTTACTCAGTTATTCAGCCATTATTCAAATCAGTCGTCAAATCATATACGTCGTATTTTTTGTATCCGCCTTGTAATTTATTTGATCTTCCTGCGGTACAGTTTTTGTACATCAACTAAGTGTTTAGCATTGTCTTCAATACCTTGAGGTAGTAGATGGAGGAAGCTTCAAATTCCTCTTTATACCTAATGACAAAAAAATCTTAAGATTTTTTATAAGTGGCAGATGAGTCCTTATAATGGTTAGCAGTTTCTGTCGCAAATAGACAAATATCGGTATGTCCACAGAAGCGCTTCATACCTTAATTGTTTATTTAGGGTTAAAAAAATGATGGGAAGGGAATGGGAACCATTAGTAACCAATCCTATACCTTCTCCTCTTATTGTATATGGGAAACGTAATCTAGTAACTTGCTTCATACCGACACACACTGGTTGAGAGTAGGGATGCGGCATCGAATTTCCCCAATAAATTTTATAATTACGCGTTATTCACGGGTAACAAAACTATACTATTCTACTAAACTCACTGCGAGACATCTGGGGATAAAAGATAACCAGGTGTTCTTTCAGAATTTAGCCCTCTTTAAGTAGGTATAAATAATTTTTCTTTACGATCTTTCTTTAAGTCCGAGTATAAATAAGCCAATTAATATGCATAAAAATTTCTTTTCTGATCGGATCAGAATTTATTAATAACAATGTCTTTCTTTTAACCAGAGGTACTTCACAAATACGTATATAATAAAAAAGAAATTAAACCTTGATCAGGTGTTGGTGTAAGCAAAGAAAGGTCATTAACCTCTATATTTTTGTACTCCCTAAAACATAATGAGACGCAGATTGCTATCGGATCAACACGTACTAAGTAGGATGTTTCGTTTCATACGCTGAACGAGTAACAATGATCATTTTTTGTCTTACAGTCTAATTAAGTAATACTCGTAGGAATGACGATTAAGCGCTTCTTTGTTTCATAATTGTTATGTGTAATTCTAATTACGTAGGCATTCGTATGTTCAAATAAGACGTAAAAATATAAAACTATAGCACTGCTTTAATGTTGCCAACAGTTTATTGGACTTTTTCTTTACTATATCGTCTATATACAGGGTCGAAAATACGAACGGGACATGAGGACAAGTACTGAAAAGGAAAATAAAGGAATTGTTAGTTTTCAAGGTCTTCTTTAATTGTAATATACAATGTTTGTTCGAGAGATTTTATCGTTATCATAGATCCTATCGATTGGTTTAATAAAATTGTGACTGTCTATTTTTTGCATTTTTAGTTGGTTCGATTCCCGGCTCAGATGGGCTTTTTAAAAAATGTTTGAATGCGGTTATTCTTATTTTAAAAACAAAAGAATGTTTCCTTTGAGTAAAATTTGATATCTTCAACATTTAATGTACTTTTCCTTCATGTCCCGTTCGTATTTTCCACCCTGTATATATAAATTTATATATGTAACCCTTGCTTGCCTGAATGTCTATTTATTAGCTGTAGCTACTCACGACTTCATTCGCGTGGTTTATTTCATTCCCACCGGACCTTTTAATGGATCTGGGTAAAAAACAACCTGCGTTCTTTCTCCTCCTTATCCCAATAATATTGGTTAATTAAGATCCATTACTTCATTAAAGCTTAGATAAAACAAATAAACAGACTTTCCGATTTGACAAACAAAAAATATTAAATTTTAGTTGGTGATTAGTGATTAGCATTACACTGATTACAAATAAGTTCTGCAAAATAACTTTTAGTGAGATATTTAAAACTATTGCTATAGCATTTTTTCATTTAATCATACACAAAGTAGAGGTTGTGATAGCGTAGCGGTATGTATTATCGACTCTTATTCTTGGGGCCGTGAATTCAATCCTGAGCCTGAAGCACTGACTTTCTACTTAAGTATGATTTTTTCAATCACCACTAAACGGTAATTAAGAAAAGTCTGTGGAATATGTATCCACCAATCCGGATTGAGCCCGCGTAGTGGATTATGATCCGATACTTCCTTCTCGCTGGGGGAGAACTACGCCCTGGACGTTATAGGCAAAAATTTATTGATCGAATGATAACTCATAATAGTGAAAAAAACATTTATATCTAGGCATTGATATGATTGAGATTTTTGCATAGGTAATGTAATTACCTGTGTCCAGAGACGTACACAAAGACGAACATAAGCATGCAACACCCAGACTCGAATAAACAGCATTTTTTTAAGTTTGTCCGACGGGGAATCGAACCCGGGACCAGATACCACAGCAGGCAGATGCACTACCAACTATGCTAATTGGTCGTCTTGAAAAAATTGGACTTATATCTCAGCTACAAATGTATTAGTTTGATAACTTGTATAACATGAGTATAGCTGGAAAAGTTGCCATTTCATACTGCGATACAGAGCAGCTCCCGAGGAAGAACTTCGAATACTAACCCCTAAGATACTCGTACATGGCAAGGAACCGAGCAGTAATGATTTTACTGTAATAGGTTAAAGATACAAGTAAAACAACGAAGGCAGCACGGATAGAGCCGCATGAAATTATTAATAATAATAGATGGAAAATCAAAACATACAATTATTATTTCGAATATGTATGCCTTCAAAATCCTTAAGGTCAACATCTTTACAATTTCGATCTAGTTTTCAATGAACAGTTACTAAGTCATCCATCAGACATTCTTATTGATTGTACAAATACATGGCACGAAAATGGCGATCAATGTACTTGCGGTCAGTGATTTATTCACATACATGAACATGAACCCATAAAAATAGATTGCAATTATGTAGAACTACCAATTTTCTGTACTCTTTGCATTTATTATAAATAACGACGAGCATAAAATTTATGGTTCTAGCTCGTGCCGGTTTATTCTACATTTTTTTATTTACCAATTATCGTTTTACTTGCTATAATAATTTTATTTTAAAAAGTACAATTTAAATGTGTGGACTTTTTTAATTATAATAATATCGTTTCATTCAATAAATAAAGAAGTCTCAATTCTTTCAACTTTAATCCCTTTCGTTACATTTTGGTTATAGTTTTTGACCTTTATTCACTTTTTCATAATTTGCATCAAGTAAGAAATTAAATGCGTTCTATATAGGGTTGTCAAAAACTCACAATTTAAATTCGAAATACAAAATTAAAATAAAATTAACATTAAAGTTTTAAAACACATCAAATTATAAATGCAGACTATTCGAATTATAAAAAAAGTTTAAAATTTACCTACATTAACCTGTACAGCGGCGTTGGGATTACTACATCCCATAAACAACAGGCAAAGAATAAAAGGCCAAAGGTCATTGTTTGACTGGTTAAATATGTTAATCCATGACCTTTGATCTATTATTAGTATTAGTAGTTCAATTGGGCCAAGTTGTTTAACCGGCTAAAGAGCTTAGTTTTGAGTCCCATTAAAGGAAAGTCTATCGGTATGGTATTTATCCAGTTACATTGTTTCCTTATTCACGTAGGATAAACCACAGTGGAATCTAGAATACCTAGATTTTTTTATGAATAACGATTTAACAGTACCGATAACCCGTTTCATTCTAAGAAAAAGAACTGTTATTGTTTTCCCATATGACTCATGTGGAATATGTAATGAGATTTTTTTTTTAATTTCACGCAGTTAATAATCGCGATGACTGTACATTTCTTTAAGATATGTAAGGGTCAAACTCGTTTTGGAAACTAATTTACATACTGTACCCGCACCGGCTTCCTATTAGCGGACTGTATGTAACGATGTGGTTGCCGGTACGGTTCTTGCTTGCCGTATATGCTGGTTTTTCTTCAGGATGCCAATATTTCTTCTATTTTCTGGTTTTCTTATATCACTGTACAGCTCGGAATGGAATCTATGGACATCCGCTCCCACATTTATATTATCTCGGAAAATCTTAATAGCGACTTTTAAATAAGCTATGCGCCATCTATCGCTAATTTTGCGAAACTAAACCTATTTGTACTTAACGGCCTATAATTATAATAAAACTATGGAATTTATATAAACAAAGACTTACAACTATTATCGCATCGGTTGTCCCGAACACATACCATTGATTACATCTTATCGTTTGGATAATAATGTACTGACTTTTCCTATTTCCACAATCTCTGTGCATCGGTAGTGATTGAATGAGATATATCAGAGCCCATTCCTATTCAATCCTTGCTTTCACATTTTCCCAACCATTCCTCCATATTCATTCCTTTAATTTGAATGGTAGGCAGCGCATCCGGGCGCGTACCAACGTTTGTCATTCTGGACAGATGTTGGCATGTGCCTCGGATGTCGCAGGGCTACAGTATTACCACCTACCACCATGTGGACTGTCTGCTCGTCTGCAGCTTTCTTTCCATTAAAAAAAATCCTGTCGAGTAAATAATCTATTACACAGAACAGGACGAGATGTCAATTGGGAGCTGAAGTAAACGTGGAAGGAATGTGTCCCACGTACACTCGCACGCAGGTGCTTGTGGTTGGCTTAGGCATATCTGCAGTCTTTCTCTCCCTGTAAATTGTAATTTGTAGATTATATTTATAAATACATATGTTAAGCCCATATGTTCTAAATTATGCAAGTAATAAAAATACCCTAACCAGCCCTTTTATACTACTGGGTGTCGTAAAAGACGACTAAAGTACAATAAATCCGCTACAAGCGCTGAGGAATGCATCCAGTGCTTGTCCAGTGTGGCATTTCAAGGCCATACATTCCTCATAAAGTAAAAATAACCCTTTAACCACTAATTCACATATATAATAATAATTATAATAATAACAGTCTTTATTGCTTACAAATGATTGTTAAATGCGCACATATCTTTAAATTACAGAATACAATAGACGACCTTAACGCTAAGGGGATCTCTTCCACTCAACCTTGGGATAGAGAAAGATAAAAGTGATAACCGACAATAACCAACAATTTCGTTGGGTGTCAGGTCGGGCACACAGTGTCGATGGTCACAGCGACCGGCTATCTTATGAACATCTTCAAACGACTCCGTACAATTCCTTTCGAGTGATTCGTACTCATATTAAGAAAAAAGAAAATTAATTTATTTGTCACTACAGACAGTACACATAGATTTATTAAAGTCACGATTAAAGTAGTAATATGGCACAAAAAAGTGTGTACATGGCGCGGCAAAAAATAGGTCCACAACTCAGCATGTTGCTCCTCCGATCGAGGAGGAACGCTGATATTCTGTTCGGGCCTCTAATGAAACTGATTATATTATTGCTGCAAATAACCTTTAAAATATATATATTTATATTGCAACTTGCGTACTAGCGGTGCCAGCCACTTCGTTGGCGTGAACTTTTGTGTAATTCCTGCGGGAACTCTATAAACGATCTGGATAAAAAGTACCCTAAATGCGAATGCGATACTTAGGCAATAACTAATCTAAGTCTCATTAAAATTCGTTCAGTAGTTTCTATGTGATACGCGTTCAGCCAGACAGACAAAAATTCTAAAAATTGTTGTTTTGGGCTTTGTACCTACTGCAATACTGCAAAAGAACTGAAAAATACTGCAATGATTTTTTTTTCAAAAATATTGAATGTACAGATACGGCTCTGTTATGATTTTATTATATGTATAGACAGTTATATAGTAACTTCAATAGTGCCTATATAGTAAAGTCAGATAAAGATTTACTCGTAAGAATGACCTAGACCTGATAGCATACACATCAACCGTTCCAAACCCAGCATTGAACATTCGCTAACTAGTCTACTCTATATAATTAAGACGAAACAATAAGAAAGTGACTATGGGGATATCTGTTGCACAACGATCGGTGTTCAGAATCGCCGGATGGCTGAGATACCATCAGGCTGCAGCCCGTGACGATCGTTGCCAAACTAAACGATTTGTGTCTAGCTGATTTATTACGCTTTAACTACTTTTATTAAGGTAACTGCTATTTGACTGATATGCGTCTAACTGGAACAAATAGCTAGCTTACAACATATACAGCTAATATCCAGTCAGCAGCAGATTAATATACCCATTGATACCTTAATATGTGGGCGTTCAACCAAAAAGTGTCAAGATAGGCTGTATTGGAGTTATGAGCACATTTCTCACAAATCTATTCATTACTTATTGATAGAATACAATCAAATTAAAAACTAGGGACACAAGTGCAACCGATTAAAGGTTCTAAATAAAGGTTCACATTATTTAGTTTAAAAAAGAATACGCGGTATAAATTATTTATCATGAAAAATAGCTTCTGTATAAAACATGTGTTAGAAACAAAGATTATTTTGGAATAAAGATGTTCGTGACGTCAACTTGTAGGTAAGTGACCATCGAATAATATATAATGCAAATAAAAAAAAAACATTATTGTACCCAGTTTAAAGAAATGAGAATATTTCGTAAAATACGTAAAACTGTGGTAAACAGAGATTTGGACTCTTTTTACTTGGACACTCACATATTATGCTAGAAGAAAGGGCTAGAATTCAATGGTTTTCGGTTTCCCTGCCCATTTTCCCAATCCATTCCTTAATCTGCAAAGATAGGTAGCGCATCCGGGGCGTGCCAACGTTTGTCATTCTGGACTGATGTTGGTATGTATCGCGGATGTCTGTGGACGACAGTATTAAACTTACCATCAGGTCGACTGTATGCTCGTATGCCGCCTTTTTCTATATAAAAAAAAAACATTTACATGTTGCTGAATGTACCTAGGTACATTTCTGGTTGTCAAAATTAAAAGCAAGATTATTTATTGCTGAAAACTTTTATAGAAAAGTAACGATATCAGCCTATAATGTCTTATTACAGGACACAGGCTTTCCTTTGAGTTTGAACCATAAATCACCACACGGCCCCAATGCGGATTGGTGAATATTTCACTACACATGCCTGAAGATTTTCTTATTTTTAACACATAGAATTTATTTCCCCATAAAAGTTTTCTTCACCGCAGAGCCAATAATAATTGATAATAGAAACACAGTAAGTACGGGTCGGTTTTCGAACTCAATGCGAGTCGGGAGTAAATACCCATAGTTAATCAGCGTTCTAATTATTACCACATTACACTGAATTATTTTTTGCATATTTTTGTATACAATGAATTAGATATTTGTGAATGTCTTTAACAAATAATCAAGCAAATTAGTCGACTACATCAAAACACATGCTTAATTATTCCTATTTGTGACATATATTTATGAGATATATTTATTTAACAGAAGTTTTGTGTAGCATTTAAGTTTAATAGCAGAGCAATTAAGTTTGTGTATGTGTAGCATACCATCTTTGATCGATGTATACTCGGACTTGGGTACCCACTTCCTTACATGAGACCATTTTCCTCAAGTATACGCATGTGTTATGGTATAACGGGATTATGAGTAATGTTAAGTAATGTGAATTGTTACAAAACCAATGTAATTACATGTCTAAATCAGCCTTTGATAAGTGTAGTGAAGTCATACAATCAAGTAACTCATGAGGCGTGCGAGAAAATCGTGAATATAATAAGAAAATTGATTTACACCTCAATTAGAATATCCTGGTAGGTAGGTCAAGGAACGACGTTAACCTGTCAAGAAAATCTAGACATCTAGGTAATAACAAAATGTTAGAAACGCTCATAGATATCATATCTATGAGCGTTTCTAATATTAATACAATTAATAAATTAACATTAATAAATTAATATAATAAGTACAATTTGAAAAGTCAATGCATATTGCTTGGACAGTGACCACATCATTTATGATTCTGTTTCTCTGCTGCTAGATATATGCCATTGGCACTCTGCAATGACCTATATCTAGCAGTAGGGAAACTGATACTATCATCATACATCATCATAGGGAACCAAGGTATACTCATACTCTTTTAGAGATGTTATAGTTCCTTGGGGCTTGTGGCAGCGGCTTTGTGATCTCTTTGTCGCCTGTTACGACAGCCACGGGTATAGATGGAGTGTTGCTATTTTAAAGCCGTCCGACACAACATGGTCTGTGACGGTTTAGATATAGGCCTCTCCCAAGGCTCTTCACCACACTCGGTTTAAAGCTGTCCGACACAACATTGTCCGTGACGGTTTAGATATAAGCCTCTCCCAAGGTTCTTCACCACACTCGGTTTAAAGCTGTCCGACACAACATGGTCCGTGACGGTTTAGATATAGGCCTCTCCCAAGGCTCTTCACCACACTCGGTTTAAAGCTGTCCGACACAACATTGTCCGTGACGGTTTAGATATAAGCTTCTCCCAAGGTTCTTCACCACACTCGGTTTAAAGCCGTCCGACACAACATGGTCCGTGACGGTTTAGATACAGTCCTCTCCCAAGGCTCTTCACCACACTCGGTTTCCCGTTCTTCTCATCATTATGAGTTTGTAAAATTTGTAATAGACTATTATGATGAGTTTGTAAATAAGTTGATATACTTGGAACACTTTTTAGCAAAGTAGGATATAATTTAAAATATTTTTTAAAACTAGGAAATGAAATAAATTAAGTTAAATAAAATGGTACAGTAGAACATCCTTTGTTACGAAATAATTGACTTTAAATTGATCTTAATGTGATAAAAAACAATGGTTACATACAAAATGTAGCAATAAAATCTGCTCATATTACAAGTTCTTTATAATACATACATCATTTACTTTTTACGACATCCATGGGAATCGAGATGGAGTGGTGCTATTCTAAAGCTGCCTGACACTACCACTCTATACAAACATTAATAGAAAATCTACAGATAAGAAATGTCTAAACAAAAATTAAAAATTTTCAGTAAAAATGGATTCAAACAATTGTTTTGTCAACGAAGTATTAACATGTTGATTCCCGTCGTATTTAATGCACTGCAATTTCTTGAGGGTGTTGTAATTTTTATGTGGAATCCATTCTGCATTGGCATCTTCTTATACAATATCTTAGTCATTCAAATGATTAATCATAATTTTATGTGTACCTATAAATTAAAGTAAATAATAATGCATTGTAAAGGTTGTAATGGTACCTACGAAGGTTATATCTAAGCCCGAAATCGATCGTTCGATCGGAAATAAAATAAAAATATACCTAAGATTATACTTCGCTTGGATTCATGGCTCCTTCCTTCATTTTTCTTCACCGCTTAGCTAGTGATAATTTAAAAGTTGTGGATGTCCATGGGCGATATACCACTAGGTGGATGCTTGTCTGCCACCTTCTTGCTATAAAAAAAAGAAGTTCATTGATACGTTAAGTAGAAAAACAGTGATACGGGAGAGGGTTTAAATTCATAACCTCACGACTCGAATGACTCATTTACACAAGGACAGTTTCTCGAACGCGAGTTTCTCAAACATCTGTCAAAAGCTAGTATAAACAACTGTTATCATCATTTGATCACTGTTACCCCTGTTATCAGCATGTGAATGATGATAATAGGCGAGAATTGTGTGTAGTTTGGTCGCAGACAGGAATCGTGTACAATGTTCTCGCCCGAACCGTTCGAAAAACTCTCCTTGCATAAATGAACCTTAAGTCGAACATAGTCTATCACCGCAATAACATATAAATGATGAATCAGAATAAGCCCAGTGGTACAAGTACATATTACATCAATTATATCAGTTGTAACTAACAATGGTATTTGTTTACAAAACCACTTATGAGTAATTTAGAGCAAATCTAGTTTATAATTCTATTTAAACGTTTAATATTCTATATCACAGGAATACAAAGATGCCATCTAAATGCAAATGGTACAACATCCGGAGCAATTAAACCAGTTGCAACACTTCAAGTCATCCGTACCTGTTACGATTTGTTCTTTACAATTTATATGACATTCCTATGACAAGGAACCGGTAATAAAATACGTATCTACGTATACGTGTAACATTTTACAACACGGTTGTAAATAGGTTCTTAAAATGTTTTTTTTTTTAGATACAAGTAAGTACTTACGAATATTTATTTCATTAAATACTCTTCGATCAATCAGACGGAGAATTATTCCAGTCCAGTCTTTTTGGTGTTACTTAGGCTCCTTGGCTTATGTTAGCAGCTATGGCAAGCCAGGGGTTGACCAATGGTCGCTGTTGTAGTGTTGTCTGTTAGTACCAGGGTTCGTAAGAATCCGATATTTATAATAAATAAGTAATGTGTCAAAATTGTTAAATGGAACTTTGAGATTGAATAGACAGACTTATTTATTATGAAACAAAACAAACATTTTTGACATTCAACTAAATTATAATCTAAGTGTTGTATCATTGGCAGTGGCACTGATAATATTTTTTATTTATGTCAGTATAATCAATTTAAAACCCCATAGTCAGGTCTTAGGCTCGGTTCTATAAGAGGGACATAATTTTTTGGCTTTCAGTCTAGTTGATTTTCGGACTCTACCTCAACCTCATCTATTTCTTCTATGTCCGCATTGCAATTGGGATCCTAAACCCAGTCCATATTGTATATTGGAGTACCATGAATTCTTTTTTGGGACTGGTTCAAAGTTTTGAAGATATGGACCACTTATGGGCTTTCTCGATTCCTAATCGATTACGTATCTTTGATTGCATCAGGCCCTAGGTAAAAAAAATTCTTTCGAGACCCGCCGTTGATGCTACTGGTGACAGTAATAATCGTTCACAAAGTGTTTGGAATCCTTCCTTGCCACCCAGTGGAGCCATCGAGAATCGTTAATGTTCATGCTAGACCATCCACCATTCCAATCCACCCAAAAAGATAATTGGGAAACATTAATTATTGTCTCATCCATGTTGTCACAATGGGCATGTGACCTGGCAGCAGTTCAGTAAAATCTTGGTCTCGTTGGTCGTTGCTCAAATGTTTTCCCAGAAATCGGTGGTGCAATATATTACCTAAATAATAGGCAGACCCCAACGCCATGTCATGTCTAGTTTTTTGTCAAGTGTTGCCAGCGTAAGCATGGGATCTGCCAAAATTCTAGTTTTGACGATAAATATCAATTGATATAAATCGGCGAACCCTGATTAGCACCACCCGGGGGACACGCGTAGGGTGTTGAGAAGTTCTGAGATTCATAGTAACCTTTTTTGATACTGTTCTTTTTATGATGTTGTTCATATTATGTTAAAATAATGTATGTATTATTTACGAAGCAGTAACAAAAAAGCAGCAAGCCTATCTCACTCGTTGAAGGATTAATCCGTAATTCCAAGATGCTTCTTACTTCCTACTTCTGTTAGTGTGATGTCCTCGATGGTTCCCGTAAGGAGTCCTATCGGACTGAATACTTATTTCTTATTAGTTACTTCTTTTTTCATTAGCATGTTTCAGGCAATATCTTAATGTTCAGAATAAAATAGAAAAAAATGTGCAGTCTGAAAACTATCAAAGGGTTGCCGATAGGTTCCCATTCTGTGCGGCAAGGCGGAGAGATTTATCTACGTTGTTAATACAAACGACACTAATAATAACACATGAACACCGTGAAGAGTAATAAACCCACAGAAGTCAACAATAGCAGAATATGTTTCAGAGGCAGCAATTACTTATTGGATTGAATTGCACAACCCTGAAATAATTTCTGTGAAATGCCACTACATTTTCAGTTTGGTCCGAGAGGAGAAATTAAGAAATGTCGAATTTAATAATTTAAAGAGAGTCCACGCAGCAAATATATGTATCCGACCTTGGAAATATCGTCAGATAAAAAAAGATACTTTTTCTGTATACTGTATGTTGCAAGTGCTCGCACCTGTTTGCTAAAAAGGATGAACATAAAACCTGACATTTAATGTCACCTGCTGGTTAGTTGAAGTTGAAGTTGCAGTGTCTGCTTGGTATCTACTGGCGTAAGTTAAATACTAAAATAAATACTGAAATTGATTTTTATCTAGCGCTGGGATAATGCATTATATTATGTCAGCGTTTCCATCAGCAGGTAAAATATTCATGGAAATTATTGTGGTATTTTAATATTACGTGCATTATCCACCGCGGTTGCGTACATTGAGCGGGCGTGCGTAAGCCTAGCGTAGCCTTGACCGTCAAGTTGCTGCGCGATTGATATTGCTTTCCTTTGCATTTATAAAATGCAACGCCCAATAAATGCGATGCTATTGTCGGTACGGACTTACTGACTTTGGATAAGATTTTCAAACTGATTTTGTTTAAAAAGAAAAATGTTCTAACAGTTTTAAGATAAGCATTAAAATGGTGTTATTTTTGAAATCTTCATTAATGTCTTAATATTTGAGAAACTGGAACCGACAATAATGCCCTTTTTACCCGACTGCGGAACGTGAGGAGAATATGTTTTTTACCGTTATGTATGTATGTCCGTTTCTTTAACCCCTCGCAGAGCATAAACAAAGTGACCGATTTTAATGAACGAGGTGTCTTTAGATTCATCTTGATGTCGTGAGTGCTATTGGTGTCTTTGATTCCTTGAAAAGTCAAAATGACTGATTTCAGGTGCCACATTGTTTGCATAAAAAAAGTTTATGAAACTCATTGAGTGGGGACATGAAATGAAAGGTCTTGAAAAGGCGATTCGAAAAATATTTCTATATATCCTACTAGTATTTAGACCGACTTCTTCCGCGAAATTGAACATAACTTATATAAATGTTGTAGGTAGGTAGGTATACGTTGATTGACATAAATCTAGCTCTAGTAAAAAGGACTATTTGATTTAGATAGTACTGAAATTGATATATAAGGTCGTATAGAGAGACTTCCGTGAATACCTACTGTAAAAATCGACATTTCGAAGACCATCAGACCGTGTACAAAATTCTAAAAGCTCTCTTCCACGGTAATACTAAGCCTGGTTAACTCGAACAAATGAATGATATAGAAAATCTCCAGCACTCTGACGCGAGTAACAAATAAATCGACATATAAAATTTTAAGACCGCTTGGCTAGCGCTTGGCCAGATATTGTAGGATTAAAACAATTGACATTAGTGGTTTTCCGCTTTATAATAGTGTTTTAATTTGATTTAAACAGAAAGAGAAGTCCACCTGGCCGATCCATGGGCCATTGGTCAACATGCCGATTCTAATTATCTTCTATTTCAACATACGATTTTTGTTTATACGAACATAGAAAATAACTTAATCAACCTATAAAAATAATGATGATGACCTCGTTGGTTGTGGCAAATGATGAAAATTAAGGAAATAATCAACGAATACAATGATGCACGCTTCTGTTTTTATGAACCGCAATGTGATGGGAAAGATAATGTATGCAAAACATGCTCACAAGTTAATGGTAGTTTTACAAGAGATGCAGTGACTTAGTGGTCTTATTTTAAAGAGAATTGGTACTGAGAATCCATTCAAACCTCACCTTCCTAATTTTGATTTGGATTAATTAATTTTCTCCTACTTAGATTTTTTTGCAGTTAGTGTAATATTTTATGTACCTATATATCGTTATCTGCTGTAATTATGCACTTACAAACCTTATCTTGGATAACGATTGTAATGCATTTGATGTCACTTTTACAAATGCAAATAGGATTTAACATCGCCCACGATGTTCTGTCTTAATATTAAAAATACCATCATTTAGTCCCATAGTAACATAATTTATTTGGTTGTCACAGCTTCAGGGCCGTCTTTACCAGGGGGTGCAAGGGGTGCGGTGCACCCCGGGCGCTCACCTTTTAAAGGTAATGAAAAAATATAACGCTATAGTAAACAATTACACAATAGGATATTTGACTGTCATAGGATACACAATAGGATATTTGACTGTCATAGGATACACAATAGGATATTTGACTGTCATAGGATACACAATAGGATGTTTGACTGTCTTAGGATACACTCCCGCACCCCGGCGCAGAATAGACTTAAGACGGCCCTGCACAGCTTCATACAGTTGAAGCCTGTCGGTGTCTTTCAATTTATTCATAGACGTGTATCGCCACTTAATCAGACTGGGAGTCGCAAGAATGCAGTCATTCCTGACCACAACTGCTAGAAAGGGAATCTTCATGGAAAACCAGTTTTGTCTTCGCGTGCAGCCCTTAATACCTTGAAGCAATAAATTTATATTGACACTGTGCCGGGAGCTTGCTTGGATAATTTTGCGCTCGTATAGAAAGTAAAAGTGACGCTACATTGTGCGCTATTAGCGTGATTACTTGCTTTTCTTGATAGCCTGTTGTACGTGACTTGTCTATAAGTACCTGACTACTGCTCGGTTTTAAAAACTTTAAAAACTCGGTTTTATTTGTCTTCTTGTTGTTGTTGTTCTGGGGTTTACCATAGTAGACAGATTGTATGTTAATCTGTCTACTACGACGACAGTTTTTACCATCCTAAGGTACTTGAAGACAAGTTATAGAGATTCGAGAGGTTTATATGGCCTTAGGTACGTATGCTGTATACTCGTACACCTAAGGCGTGAAGAAACATATTGTATTTCCATATCCTGCGCTTCTAAGAATGGCATTTTGAGTTACAAAATACGAAAATTAATTATTATATTGAATAAAATAGAGATAATGGCCGAAGTTTCAGGGGTTAGTTTTGTGATCACGTCATCACGTGGCATGTTTTGGAGCTATTAAATTGATTTAAAAATAAATTAAGAAAATTTAATTTTATAGGTTTTATCTGCTGGGCTGCTTCCGTTTAAAAAAATGTGGGTAACTATAATTATGTGATCACTTTACGTACTGTAAATAAATATATATGTACTTTATTTTCTTATATAACCGTAGTGAAATATCTTCTTTTTTCTTTTTTTACCAGTCGTTGCCCATATAGTGCTCCTATAGGCCATTTATTACCTTATAATTATAAGAATCTACTAAGTCGACATTATTGCAGAAGATGTCTGTAGTTACAACAAAGGCACACATCAGCGTAGAAAAAGCAGTAGGTACTTTTTCACCTAAAATCATTTCGGTATGCTAATAAAATAATGCTAATGACGGTTTAGATATCCTAGAGTAGGTACGACAGATTCGTGGTTGGTGATTCCTGATTTTGTAAACATAACATAATTTTAAATGAAATTATACCAATTATGGAAGCGATATAATTTAACCAGTTGGGTACGCACACCCGTATGTGGGATGCAGCTTCGTCTTTCTTCTTTTAACGGATCAGTAACGAGTTTTTATAAATATAATTAATATATAGCTATTATTACTAACTATTATTACTTTATCTCTCCATTGTTAGATATAGACAAACAATGGAGGCTCTTCAGGTACCTAGCTTTTGTTTTTATTTGATTTAGATAATTTAAGTAGCCAGCTGTGTAACTATTCACGCTGTGTAGAGGAGAAATAAAAATTGAATCACATTTTAATCTTACCAATCATAAATACATAGATGGGCTACGCGCCTACCTAGGGTATGTAATTCCACAGAGTTTCATCGAGATATAAAAAGGCTGCACATTTTTATTTACCCTTATTCTCTGTTGTGGCTTCTTCGGTGTAATTATTCGAGGCAATGAACTAGCCCGGCACGACCGTCGATTTGTTTTTACGGAGAATGACTGGTTATTCACTCGTGACCTTTATGAAAATGCGTGAGGAATTGCTAAGAATTCCTGTTGTATAAGACAAGAGTGGTCACATTCTTTTTTTCGTAACTTCTTTGTGGTTACGTAAATATAAATGAGGGATGCCTGCAGTGCTGTCATGTTAATTGTTCTTTAATGTTGTTAAACATTTTAGTCTATAATAGTACATACTTTAGCGCATACCTCTATTCCAACTCGTTGTGTCATTGCAATAGTTAAGGTCAATGAAGTATAAAAAACGCATATAATAGGTTTATGGATGGCAATTTCGCAGTATTTTCTTACAGTAGAGTAGGAAGTGTAATTGCCTAAACAATTTAAGGAATATTTAGATATGGTGTGGCAAATGGCTCCTTTGAGAAATGACTGCACCGCTATTAAAAACTGTTAGTAAAAATATTTTCCAATAAATACTTACGTGACATTACACTACACGTTCTGCTTACCTACATTACCGCCCGAGGGCAAGCGGGGCCGTTCACATTCAGGCGTTCAGTGTTCTTGAACTGAAGTTATGTAATCTGTATAAGTACTTGTTTAAACATGTAAATAAATAATTGTAAACAGCATGAGTTATCGAAGAAAGATAAGTAGATACCAATCAGCCTAACATGTCCCACTACAGGGCACTGGCTTTATTTAGTAATCACATGTGGGTTTTGGGCCGTAATGTACCACGCAGGCCAGGTACCTACGGGTTAGTGAATACACAGATTTCTTTCTTCTTCTTAGACATGAGAGTTTTCTGGCAATGATTACTTCACAGCTGAGCTAGTGATAATTAAAACATCCGTGTCTAAGTATAATAATATTATAAGTGTATATAATAACTGTATATGCATAAAATAATTTATTTCAGTTGTATGTTGACATTATGTAAAATTGCACCATCTACCTTTTTTTGAACTATAATATAATAGGAAGTCGGAAAAGTTCGTGGCCTTTTTGAATGTCTGACTTTAGCGTGCTATATTTCTGGCAACACTGATCACTAGCGGGAAAGTGATATACCGTTTGACAGATGAATTTGTAATGGCGGCAAATTGAAATTATCTTTTCATATTTTTTAACAAGTTAATAAGTAGAAAAATAGATATATTTTACATTTTTTTTTCGACAAGGGTATGAATGCTTCTAGTGCTCGAAAAGAGATTTGTGGCGTTTACGGAGAAGATACTTTATCTAAAATTACTACAAAAAATGGTGCAGTCGATTCCGATCTGGTAATTTTGAGGTGAATGATGTTCCTCGCTGTGGTCGTCCTATTAAGGTAAATGTTGATGTTATGGTTCAAAAAAGTTAAGTAGATCGACATATAAGCAGTCATCAAATTGCGGAAAACCTTAGCATTCATCACTCAATCATCTCAATCATCTCATTTTGGATCACTTGTATAAACTGAATTTTGTAAAAATGCTGTTTGGGTGTCGTATGATTTAAATGACAGAAATGTGGTGATTAGAATTTCCATATGCGAGATGTTGCTAAAACGAAATGAAATCGACCCATTTCTGAAGAGATTGGTAACAGGAAGTGGATCACCGACGATTACAATGTTCGAAAACGATCTTGGTCTAAGCGAGGTGAACCATCACAAATAATCCCAAAGCCAGGCCTCACTCCGAACAAAGTCACGTTAGGTGTATGGTGGAACTGGAAACGCTTTGTATATTACGAGATTTTGCCACATGGTCAAACGATTAATTCTGATATCTATTGTCAGAAATTAGTAAAATTGAAACAAGAAAAATGCCCAGAATTAATGAATAGAAAAGGTACATCTTGTGACTAAACAAAAATTGATGGACCTTGGCTGGGAAGTTTTAACGCATCCTCCATACAGTCCAGACATAGCACCTTCAGATTATCATTTATTCCGCTCTTTACAAAATAAAATTATATTATATTCAAAAGAAGCCTGTGTAAACCATTTAAATCAGTTTTTCGCTCAGAAACCCCCAAAATTTTATAGCGATGGGATAATGGCTCTGCCAGATAAATGGCGAGAGATAGTCAATTTAAATGGACAATATTCTGTTCTATAAATACCTACTTACGTAATACAAAAAAGTCTTTATTATTTTCACTATAAAAAGGCCGCGAACTTATCCTACTACCTAATATGTTATTATTTTTATATACGAGTATATTTTTTAGCGAAGTGGTGCTACTTGTTGCATTAGTTAATATGTTTTAATAATGCAACAAGTAGCAATAAACCACAAATTGAATAATTTGGTAGGAGGGCTGGAAAATTAGATATTATTTTCACATTATTTTACAAAATACCATCTTCTTAATCATCTAGATCGATTGAGATGTTATTTTTTGGAAATGATGCATAGGGCCAGACCCAAAACAAAAAATCATCATATCTTCTTTTTATACCGTAATCGGGTAAAGAAGAAACCATTAACATATTTTTGTTGTACTTTATTAATATCTGTTATAGTTACCGGCATTGTATCACGCGGAATCCACCCGGAAATTATTGAATCCCTCATTTATATTGTAAGTTGGACATTGCTATTTGCAGCACGCCCACCAACATTTGTGACATTATGAAAAGGGACCTTATTGAGGTTTCTAGTTTCGTAGATATTGAAGGATATATCTTTATAAAATAACATATTATATTTTTATTACCTCATCATAAACTAGATTTTAGAGTATGTTTCTGTTTAAATAGAATATTCTTTCTTAACTGTATAAAATTGCATTAAGGCAAAAATGTAAAGTAATTCTCCGGACCATTTCTTACTTCACTCTGTCCAACTAGTTCTACAATGGTTGTTACGAATGGAACTCGGTTGAGTCATCGTTTCAATCGAACCAACTAATTATACAAAATTGTACCGATGCGAAGTTCTGAAGTGATATTCTAATCATTTCTTTGAAATTAAGTATCGAATAGAGTTCTTTCTTATTTAAAATATTCTCAACGAAACAACTCGGTCATCATTTTAACTACAATTAGTTAATTTTTCGACTTTTACAATTCTGTTACCTTCGGAAAATTTAGTGAATGTCACTTGCGAAAAATAAATGAAATAATTCGCTCGTTTCAAAATAAAGTTTTAATCTAATGATTTTAAATATTTATTATCCGACTAAGGGACAAGAAAGCCGCTAACACAAACGCTGAGGAATTGCACCGCCTTTGAAGGAGTTGACTCGGCAACCTGTTTGGCCAGCGTGGCATTTCAAGGCCATCATGCATCCCTCATGGATCCCACAAGGCCCCAGGTCCATGCTATCCGATCAACCAAATAGTTGTACCAATGGGAAAAGAAAAATAGTTGATCTGTTCTAATTGATCAATTAGTTGGCCAAAATGGAAAGTGTTTTCCAAAGAACGTGAAATCGGGGGAAATCCGGACGAATAGCAACCCTGGACTTATATTGTCTGTGTTTCGTCATCTAAACTACATATAAGGGTTCCTAGTTGGTTAAGGAATCCTAAAAATATTACCAGCTCTTAAATGTTTACTATATCCTTGTTTATAATATACTAGCGACCCGCCCTCGCTTCGTTTCGGTTAATAAGTTTTTTTTTTTCAAAATTACATAATATATAGTCTACTCGTATGTTCATCTGGAATAATGTACCTTTCAAATGGTGAAATAATTTTTCAAATAGGTGGAGTGGTTCCGGAGACACACAAACACAAAATTCGCACTCTCTTTATTATATTAGTAGAGATTATAGATACATATAGAGCTCAGAACACAAGTGTCCGATTCACTCTTACCCGATACTTTCTCATTTATTCGCCAATGTTTGCGTTGTTATTTTTTATGAAATGTGATTGTAACCCAGCGACGTGTGACACGATAAACTCCATGGATGGCTAGTAAGTACTAGGCCACTTGGATATCGAAAACACATTGAAACAGAAACCAATTAGTTGCCACAAAATCACGTCACGTTCGAACTACAGTTGCACGATCCCTGCCAAGTTTGTGAATTTACTAAAGTAGGTTTATTTTCACATAAATAATTATAGTCGTATTATTATTTGTAGAATACAGTAGCTAAGCAGGCAAAATGAGTGAAAGCCTTTGTAAAAATATTACGGGAGGCAGATTTAAAGCAAATAGGGATGAAATGGATCGGTGAGGCGCAAAATGTGCAATTCGTGAAATTTTAATGAGCAATCATTATTGTTCAATCAAAGCAGTTTGGTAAAATATTATTCAAAAGTCTACAATCTCCAATCATCTTTAATAAGGCCAAAATGGCCTCCAAAAAGCTCGGTGTGCTGAACAGAGCGAAGCGGTACTTCACCCCTGGGCAACTCCTTATGCTTTACAAAGCTCAGGTGAGGCCCCATATGGAGTACTGCTCTCATCTCTGGGCCGGCGCACCGAAATACCAATTGGACCCATTTGACTCTATCCAACGACGTGCTGTTCGTATTGTCGACGATCCCACTCTCACGGGCGGTTTAGAATCCCTCAGCATTCGGAGAGACGTTGCGTCTCTCTGTGTGTTCTACCGCCTGTACAATGGGGAATGCTCTGAAGAATTGTTTAATATAATTCCCACCTCGGGTTTCTACAACCGCACCTCCCGTCACAGAAGTGCGGTCCATCCGCATTTCCTCGATACGGAGGTGTCGCGCACTATGCGGTCCAAAAACTATTTTATACCGCGAACCCGTAGGCTGTGGAACGAACTGCCTCAAGAGGTCTTTCCATTGAGCTACGATATGGGGTTCTTCAAGAGAGCTGTGAATGCCCCCTGGTGTTGCAGGTGCCCATGGGCGGCGGGTACACTTACCATCACGTGGGACCGCTTGCTCGTCCGCCCCCTAGTATAAAAAAAAAAAAAAAAAAAAACTTTATTTTAAAGACTTTAATTTTTTCTTTACGTAGTTAACTACGTTTTTTTTTTTCTAAATTAAGTAAAAGTAAGAAAGTAAGAACTTTTAGACTATAGCAATTTGATAATGTTTAATTTTTTTTACGACTGTACCACTGTTTCACCTTTTTCGAATTGTAAATTTCGTGAATTGTATATTATGTGCTCCTAAACAAAATGGATTAATTCTGGGAAGCCTTGTGAGAAAATTGAAGCGGTTAGGCTTCCGTGGCGGCATGCTTTTGAAGAAGATGCAGAAGGCGACTCTGTTCGGTACACAAATGACGTCCGAATACAATTTAATAACGAAATGAATGTATTGCGAAAAAATATTTTAATCCGAATGGTATTAAAAAAGTAATTAGTGGTATAAGTTTAAAAATATAGCCAATTATATAAGACATGAGATACAAAATAACGTTTAAAATACTATTTGGTTTGTTACAGATATGAAGACAATGCCTTAAATATTGTGGAAATTTTCTGGTTTAAGAGACTAACCACCGACATGGACAACATAATGAAATATTGCTTTTCATATTTAATGCTGGCTGTATTGATTAGAGGGACTCGCACACATACAGCACATACAAATAAAAATGGTTTGTATTATAGTATATAAATAGTTTGTATTTTTTTTTATATAGAAGAGGGCGGACGAGCAAGCGGTCTCACGTGATGGTAAGTGTTACCGCCGCCGACCTTGCAAAATCCTATTCACAGCTTTCTTGAAGAACCCCATGTCGTAGTTTAATGGGAAGACCTCTTGAGGCAGTTCGTTCCACAGCCTACGGGTTCGCGATATAAAATAATTTTTGGACCGAACAGTACGCGACACCTCCGTATCTAGGAAATGCGGATGGACCGCACTTCTGTGACGGGAGGTGCGGTTGTAGAAACCCGAGGTGGGAATTATATTGAACAGTTCTTCAGAGCATTCCCCATTGTACAGGCGGTAGAACACACAGAGAGATGCAACGTCTCTCCGAACACTGAGGGGTTCTAAACTGCCCGTGAGAGTGGGATCGTTGACAATACGAACAGCACGTCGTTGGATGGAGTCAAATGGGTCTCATTGGTATTTCGGTGCGCCGGCCCAGAGATGTAAGCAATACTCCATATGGGGCCTCACCTGAGCTTTGTAAAGCATTAGGAGTTGCCCAGGGGTGAAGTACCGCTTCGCTCTGTTCAGCACACCGAGCTTTTTGGAGGCCATTTTGGCCTTACTTTCCAGATGACCCCTAAATTCGACTTTGCTGAAAATGTCGACACCAAGGATCCCAATACTCTCCGAGATCTTAAGAGGTATGCTCTGAAAGCGAGGTGCTACGACAAAAGGTTTTTTTTTAGCGGTGAATGCACAGACTTGCGTCTTACTGGGGTTGAAATCCACTAGGTTCAGGGAACCCCAAATCGAGACTAGATTTAGAGAGTCTTCGATTTCAGACACAAGCTTTGGCAATGTCTAGGCTTACAGCCAGAGCCTCGCCTCTACTCAATGGCGTCAGCCCAGCGATGTGTTAAATACGCTAAAAGATCACCAGCCGAGCGATTATGGCGAAATCCATATTGACGGTCGCTAATCAGCTGGTGATCCTCTAGGTACCCAAGGAGCTGTGTGTTTATAACACGCTCCATCACTTTGGAGAGGAGGGCGGTAATCGCTATTGGCCTGTAGTTGGCCGGGTCGGTGCGGTCACCCTTTTTAGGCAAAGGATGAACATGAGCTACCTTCCATGCTGACGGGAAGCTTTTTGTGGAATATGAGAGCCTAAAGAGTCGTGTAAGCACCGGAGACAACTCGGGAGCGCAAAATTTGAGCACCACTGCAGGAATACCATCTGGCCCATTCGACTTTCCGATTTCAAGAGATGCTAGAGCTCGCCGGACTTCACGCTGGGTGAAACAGGTTTCTGGCATGGAGCTTGTGCACCTCGAGGTAGACGGTGGTGAGGCACCTCTATCGTCTAGAGTCGAGTTTGAGGCGAAGAGACTGCCCAGGAGATCGGCTTTCTCCTTCGCCTCATGGGCCATTGAGCCATCGAGTTTCCGCAGTGGTGGAAGTGACGACTGACAGAAGTTACCCTCGGCAGCCTTAGCGAGCGACCAGAAAGCCCGACTTACAGAAGGATAGCTGGCTAGTCGATCGCCAATTCTGCGGATGTGCCCATTCCTTGCTCTGACAGAGATCCTCTTACTGCACCTGCACCTGTATATAGTATACGGGTTTTTATACTGACTAGTTGATGACTTAACAGTAATATCTTTGCTCTGTATAAGCTTGTAATGTCCTACACTACATGGTATTGACGGTACTTCTTTGACCCACCGGTGAAACCACGGGTATATCTATCTCATTTTCTCCTTGTAATCTTGTAATGGTCTGCTCTCCTTGTAATCATGACAGTTTCAGGTTGTATTTCACGCGGGCCCAGAACGGATGGATAAATAATATGCAATTCTTCGTTTTTTTTAATTCGAGTGTGTCAGAGCTCTTTTATAGTTAGAGAAATTATAGATGGGAAATTGTAGTTAGAGACTTTATAGTTATAGATGGGTTAAATTCTTGATTGGTTTAAAACCATGGTAATGGTCCATATGTGCCAGATTTACACGCTTAGACGTTAAGTAAAGTAACAATAATTAGTTGTTAATCTTAGGGACTACCTATTCTCAGACGGTTTTCAGCATTGTATAGATAGACCAAAAAAATTGCTAAATGATTTAATTATTTTGTTGTGGAAGTGTTTCGACTTATTAACACGTAAAGTTGAGTAGCAGTTGAGTAATGATATTTTAGCAGAGAGAACAAAGAAAAGTGTTTTTTTACCTAACTAACATAGTATGAACTCGCTGAAGTACAAACTGAACCAGTGTGAATCTAAGACGAATCGTTAATATTATTATTTATATTAGATATATAAAAAGGAACTTTTTAGTTGAAAAGATATTTTTGCTTTACAGAAACATTCATAGAAGAGGTTCGCCAGCCACGAGTGAGTGGCCGTATAGTTAAGGTGTACTCAGGCAGTAGACCGGAACCGATCCTATGCCCTAATGAGGGCTTTCACCCTGATCCCATCGATTGTGCCGTCTTCTACCGCTGCGTGAAGGCAGCTAATGAGAAGTTCACAGTTTTTAGAGTAAGGATTCGTAAAATTTTGGTAACAAACATTTTTTTAAACGTTACACACTGGAAATTTACTTTACTAATGTGAATAATTCATCATTTCAGTTTCAATGTGGACCTGGAACTATTTACGATCCCAATACAGAAATATGCAATCACCCCAAAAGCACAAAGCGATCTGAATGTGGCGGCATTATAATTTCAACCACTGAGAAAAATCATGAAAATGAGATAGATGGAGCCCAAAAAGAATTACCATCTCCCATAAGCACTCGTATTCCAGTGTACACAATGTTAACAACAGTAGCTAAAAATGTGTCTATACTTTCTACTATTTCTACTGTTAGTCCATGGATTTCTTCAACTAAGCATGAAAATTCAAAATCTTCTGGTGTCGCTACTACAAACCGATGGTTTACTGCAACAGAACAAAAAGGTTCTACGCGACCTGTGAGGACAACAGCTGCTTTTGTAACTCGTCAACCAGTCTTTCAGAATGGCGATCCATGCATAACTGATGGATTTATGGGAGATAGTAAGGACTGTCGTAAATTTTATAGATGTGTTGATAATGGACAAGGAGGTTTTATAAGGTACGAATTTTCATGCAGCGAATCGACAATATGGGATGACGATGTACAAGTTTGCAACCATTTATGGGCTGTTAAAAAGAGGCGATGTGGTAGAGGCACACAGGATATTAAGTCAGTACCTTTAATGGGAGAATCAAAAAATAAAGATGTTTCCACAAACTTACAGATTCCACAACAACAGATAGTTTATGGCATAAAGGTGTTTCATGCTGCCAAAGAAATGAGTAATGGACCTTTGACTAACGATGTGCTGGTAAATAATTATACTAATACGCAAGACGCAAATATTACACGGAACGAGAATATCATAAGCAAGATTGGGGAAAATAGTCCGACACAAACGGAGAACAATTATGGTGACAAGATAAAAATAAACGATTCCAAGCAGTATAATCCAACACGATCTCTACCATCTAGTACAAAAAGGACAATTACGGATTCAGAACCAGAAAATCAAGGCTATGAACTAACTACACAAGGGATACAGAAGGACTCTAGCAACGGAGGTAATAAATGTTCTGGAAGTGGTTTTATGGCAGATAAACGAGATTGTAAGAAATTCTATCGGTGTGTCGATAATGGTAGAGGTAGCTATACAATTTACGAGTTCTCATGTGGAGAAGGAACACTATGGGATCCAAAAATAGAAGCATGTAATCATGCATGGGCAGTTAAAGAATGTGGAGAGCAAACGACTCTCGAAACTACCACTCAAGGTGTAACTACTACAAGTCCAACGAAATCTACACAAGTTTCCTATACGAGTACAGAGTTGACAATTGAAAATGACGATGAAGATATAGGCTATGGTAACCAGAATCAAATATCCACTACAATATTCACGCCTATAAAGCCTACATCTACTACATTTACAACTACAGAAATATCACACGAAAATGTGTGTAAATCGAGTGGATTTATTGGTGATACAAATGACTGCAAAAAGTTTTACAGATGTGTTGATAACGGCAGGGGACGATTTATAAAATATGAATATAAATGTGGAGAAGGCACAGTATGGGATTCTGAAATAGAAGCATGTAATCATGCTTGGGCTGTAAAAAGATGTGGTGGAAGTTCAACTAGTGAAAGCAATAAAGTGGAAACAACTGCCAATGGACAGACAGCCATTATGACTACTATTTCACTTATTAAGACATCGACGCTAACTCCAACTCAAAACGATGATTACGATATAGGCTATGGACAGCAACAGCAAGAGTCTTCAGCAACAACAATTTCAAAACCAATTTCAACAAAACGACCGCAGAGTCAAAATAATAGTAATAGCAGTAATTGTAAATCAAGTGGATTCATGGGCGATATTAACGACTGCAAAAAGTTTTATCGATGTGTAGATAGCGGTAACGGAGCATATATACGATATGAATTCTCTTGTGGTGAAGGAACAGTTTGGGATTCTCAAATAGAAGCATGTAATCATGCATGGGCTGTTAAAACTTGTGGTGGCGTCACGGAAAGTGATAATAAAGTTGAAGAAACAACGTCGCAATACAATTCAACTTTAAGTGACGAAGAAAATGGATACCCAGGCCAAGGTGACAAGGAAACTGGTCGACCAACACAAAGTACTACCCATATTACAAGTACGGATGCAACTACAACAAATGATAAAGAGTCAAATGGAAACAACGAATGTGTTGCTAGTGGATTTATGGGAGACAACAACAATTGTAAGAAGTTTCATAGATGTGTGGATAACGGGAAGGGAAGTTTTATTCGTTATGAATTTTCTTGCGGTGAAGGTACTGTTTGGGATCAAAGAATAGAAGCATGTAATCATGCATCCTCTGTAAAAAATTGCAGAGATCGTGGAAATGACTCTACGACAATTCAAAGTCAATCCTCCACAGAATCTATTTCGGCCACAGTTTCTTATACTGATGATTATGATCAAGGATATGGCAACTTGTCTACGCAAAAAACGACTACTACTAACGCTCCCACAGCTGCAAGTTCTGAAATATCTGACAACAGTGTTTGTACTAAAGAAGTATTTGTTGGTGACAATAATGACTGTAAAAAATTCTATAGATGCGTAGACAATGGACAGGGGGGCTTTATAAAATATGAATTCACTTGTGGAGAAGGCACAGTTTGGGATGAAAAAATACAGGGCTGTAATCATCCATCAGGAAAAAATCAGTGCAAAAAAGAATTAAGCAACGAGCCGGAATTTGAAAGCGATGAAATGACTATTGAAACTACAACCAAAACTTTTACATCTTCATCCACAAATGAAAACATTGGTGGCACTGACTCTACCCAAAAACCACATTTCATAATTACGTGTAAATCTGAAGGATTTTACGGCGATTACAACGATTGCAAAAAATTTTATCGATGTGTGGACAATGGTAAAGGAAGTTATACTAAATATGACTTTACCTGTGGGGACGGAACTATCTGGGATGGAGAAATACAGGCTTGTAATTATGACTCTGAAAAAAGGAATTGTTCAACAACTTCTACAAGTAGTCCAAATTATACCAGTGAAACAGACAATCTAAATCAAAGTACTTCCACAACCACCGAAACGCAACAGTCTACTACTAAAACTACTGTAACTCCTATATCTGAAGCAAGTGATCCATGTACGTCAGAGGGATTCTATGCTAATTCTAATAATTGCAAGAATTTTTTCCGTTGTGTGAGTAATGGCAAAGGAGGGTTTACGAAATACGAATTTACATGTGGAGATGGAACCATTTGGGTTCAAGATATACAGGCCTGCGATCATGACAATGATGCATCAAGCTGTTATTCTCAATCTGATGCAACTACTTCAATGCCACAAACAATTGAAGCTTTGGAATCTTCTTCTACGTCTTCTTTTACTTCTACTATACAATATCAAACAACGGGAAAGGAAGATGATGAATATCCAGGCGAAACTTCAGCGGGAGAATGTACATCAGAAGGATTTTATCCTGATAAAAATGACTGTAATTTTTTTTATAGATGCGTAGACAATGGAAATGGTGGATATACAAAATATGACTTTACTTGTGGAGAAGGTACGGCTTGGGATGCAGAAATTAAAGCTTGTAATCATGTAAGTGAAGTTAAAAGTTGTCGAGATTCTAATCAAGAGGAAAGTCAAACGAAACCTGTGATGTCGGATGTAGAAACAACAAAAATGACAACCTCTAATGAAGGAACAACAACAACTAGAACTACAACTAAAACATCAACTTCAGAAACTACAACTGAAAGTGCCAAACCAACAAATAAAGATACTTGTGAGAAAGAAGGTTTCTTTGGAGATAGTAAGGACTGCAAAATTTTTTATAGATGTGTGGATAATGGAAAAGGTGGACTAACTAAATACGATTATACATGTGGCGAAGGCACTATTTGGGATCAAGATATAACGACTTGTAATCACCCACAAGATGTTACTAATCCATCATGCAAACAGGACATCGATAGTTCATCTACAACAAATACATCATCCTCCAGTTCTGCTCCGCAAAACACTAGTTCTACTGAAAGCAGTAGTCAAAGCTCATCTAATTGTTCACAGGGGGACACCTCTGAAAAGCCTAGCAGTAGTAATATAACTTGTGATAAAGCAGGATTTTATGCTCATCCAGATAATTGCAAGAAATTTTATAGATGTGTAGATTGGGACGGCGATGGTAAAAGATTCTCAGTATTTTACTTTGATTGCGGTGAAGGCACCATATGGGATCCAGAACTGGAAACTTGTAATTACGAGGAGTCTGTATATCCACGACGAGAATGCAGTGCTACACAATCTCAGAATGAGAGTACCACCCAGAAATCTACAACTACACAGGGAGAAACAATTACCACAACTGAATATACTACACAGTCTACAACAACGGAAGCAACTACCACACATGAAACAAGTACTGACAAAACGACGACTCAACAGTCTAGTTCTGAACAAAGTACTACCGACCAAACAACTACTGAAGAAACAACATCTCAACACACTACTAGCGAACAAAGTACAACAGAACAATCGACAACTACGAGTCAACAATCTACTACAAGTGAATCTACAACTGAACAATCTACCACTACAGAACAGACAACACAACAATCAACTACTATGGAACAAACCAGTACAACCACAGAGCAAACCACTACCGCTGAACAAATAACCGAACAGATTACTACAGAACAATCAACTACTGAGCAGACGACAACTGAAAATCAAACTTCAACAACAGAGGTGTCGACTACTGAACAAACAACTGAAAGTCAAACTTCAACCACAGAGGGGTCGACTACTGAACAAACAACTGAAAGTCAAACTTCAACCACAGAAGGGTCGACTACTGAACAAACAACTGAAAGTCAAACGTCGACCACTGAAGAGTCCACATCCACAACCAGCAAAGATGAAGAAAGCGCAACAACTGAAAGCGACCAAGAAACGACAACAGAAGATAACAGTTCATTATCCTCTAAAGAATGTCCAGATACAGATGACGATCAGCATCTTTACGTTTGTCCAACATCATTTAGGAGACATCCTAAATACTGCAACATGTTTTATCAATGCACCGAGGATGACGACAGTCATGAATTGAAAATAGCATTATTCAAATGTCCAAACAATACCATTTATGTTGAAAGTCAAACACAATGTGTCGAAGAAGACAAAGCTGACAAGAAATGTGAGGGAGAAATAGCACAGAAACGAAGAATTAAAAGATTAGATTCCAATTACAAAGAAGCAGTAAGTTTCTTTCTTTTTGTATAATTTTAACGTCGCCGTATTTATAATAATAGATTATAATTACTAATGAATACGTATTCCGACTAGTAGGAAAGTTGTGTTTTTCGCTCGTGATCCCTTTGGTAGTAGTACCCTACAAATTTAATCTTATCTTATCTCACTTTACTTTTCGACTAAATTTAATCTTACTGTTTGGTATTCCAGCAATCATAAAATAATTAAAAGTATTTACATATCAGCTATTTATTAATACGAGTATAACACCAACTAAAATACAAAAACATGAGCTTTGTTCAATTAAAATGAACTAACTACACTCTAATTTTATTTAAATATTGAGTAATTAGGAATTAATTTCTATATTTATTTATTTATTTTTATATTAAAAAAAACTCAATATAATAAATGTTACTATCGTAATTTGCCTAACACATGATCCTCGACTCTTCTCATCTAACCAACCACCACCAGCGAAGTTCTTCAAGTCGTTGGTCCACCTGGCTGGATGGCGTCCCTCAGTGCGTATCCCGGTACGTGGCCTTCACTCGAGGACTCTTCCACCCCATCGGTTATCAGTCCTGTGGCAAATATGACTGCCACTGTCACTTTAGCATGCTGATTTTGTGAGGTAAAAGATTCACTGTGGTACCTCAGCGGGACTATCAGAGGCACCAAGTCTAAATGGAAAGTTGATTATAGGAAAAGTTTTATGATTTAATGAAATTGTTTATAAAATCATGTTAAAATACTGCTAATAATTAATGTACTTTTTATATTCCAGATTGAAGTAAGCGGGAATAAGCAAGCATGTCCTACAATCGGTCATTTTCCATTTGAAAGAAACACCGAATGTTCTCCAGCTTTTCTGAAGTGTCAAAAGACGAAGACAGGAAAACTGAGAGGCTATGTGTATCAGTGTCCGAAAGGTCATGTTTACTGGTTAGTTAGCAGAAGATGTGAACTTAGAAACAACGTCAGAGATTGTAAACATTCTATCAATGACTGGATTGGAAGATGGGAGATTCCAGTTGAAAAACGAAATATAGCGCCGTAAACATTAGTTAAAAGCACGCACATACAGCTATTGATAAACCTTGAAATTATGATGAGCATTTGTGCAATGATTTACTAAGTACCCATTTACAAGGGTAGACCCAGAAGGGTATAGAAATGTAAGTATCGTATAGAAATGTAAGTAAAAGATACACGAACGTATATTATGAATTCGATACACACAGTAAACAGTAACATTAGATTTACAAAAAGTACATTTATATGTATATCTAGTCTGCAGGTAATTTAATGTTAATGAAATCATTCAGTATATAAGGTTTTGCTGCCATAATGTTAAGTTATAGATTACAACTTGTGAACAAAATATTGTAAATGTGCTTGCTATTCATAAAATTGATTATTGAATAATGGTACAATATTCTGATCACGACTTTTATGTTCATGAATTACATAAATTATTTTGAAATCATGTGTTTGTTTCGTTATGTACGAGTACCCATTAAAAATATTCATTTATTTAAAAATAATTTATTTATACACACTATTCTAAAAATAAGTGAAACACATTACATATATGAAATATAAATTATGAAGCTATAATAAAACAACTTCAATACCATAACATGAGGATAAAAGTCCCTTACAAAAAATTGATAGTTCAGCAATAATTAAATCTGTTATCGTTTCGTATTCTGCGTGATGAATTACATTATTAAACATAGTTCCAATAAAGGCATGACAAGATGTTTTTGTCGCTACTATATTACCTTTCAAATCAACTGTTAACAAATCTTCAGTTTCAATAATATTTTTAGTTACTGCTTCGTAGTTTTTTTCTAGTTTTGTTGCATTTTGTTTTCTAGTAACTATTCCTTTTGTTGCACTAATCATAGGTTCATAGTTATTACTGTGATTTTTAATTTTATTAATCTCTTCAGACGTTACAGATGAAACTGTAAAATTATGATTTCTAATAACATTTGAGATTGTATTTTTTTCAGAGATACTAATGTTTCTTGTTTTGTCGATATTTTGATCCTTTTTAATTTTCTCATGATATAAATATTTCAGAAACATAGGTAGAAGGCTTGGTTTAAAAGTTTCGTTGCTACTTATTAGCGGATTTGATACACTACTTTTGATAGTAATGTCTGTGATATTTATATTTTGGTATTCATCAGTGACATGTTTTAAATGATCGAAAGTCGATGCCGCAACGTTAGTTTTATTTTTCATTTGAAGAGCAGGAGAAAGTAGTTGGTGCGTGCTGTGGGTTCTAACAAACGTATTCCTATCTTCAGCTTCCATCAAATTTTTTTGTGAGGATTCATTGGGATCATCTTCTTTTTCTAGAGCCTCTATTATATCTTGAATGTTATTCAATTTCTTTCTTACCTTTTTATTTTTGGTTTTTATGTTTTTGTTCAATTTGTCTTGAATATTAATTTTATTACTATGGGAATATTTATGAAGAAGATTCTGTACTTCTTTTAAATAAATGCTGCTAGGAGACTGTGGTGTAAGAATTGCCGGATTGAGAGCAATACCTCCTTTATCCCAAATAGATATTGCTCTAACTAAAAATTCAATGAATTGATTTGGCAAATGTCTCCAATGTTTCTTCAGTGGGGAATTATTCATATACGTTGATAATGACATTTCTTTAAAGTAAATGTTATTTATAATATTTCTTTCTTTTTCGTTACTATTTACCCAAAGTTTATTAAATGCTAATTCATTATTTTCTGCATCGCTTATAAGGAAGCCCTTATGCTCTCTTTCTCTAAATGTATCGTTATAAACTACAATGAAATAATATTTGAAATCCAAATAGTTGTTTGTAATAATTTCAATGTATGGCAAATACTTGTACACGTCTGCATCTTTCTTGTTGTCAACAAAAATATGCATGAATACATTTGTAGTAACAGCTTTGTTATTTGTTATTTTTTCTCTATCATTCATAATCGTTTTTGATTGCGTAGGTTTGTATGCATTGGGAAGAGGCGCAAAAGCGACGGCGATATTGTATATGATGAAAATTGTTATTGAAATCATAACGAGCCCGATCCACCAGTATGTAAGGGAAGATAACCAATGATCTGAAAATAATTCAAAATTTAAATGAAATATAATTTTTAGGATGTAATTAGAGAACACTATAATTTCCCAGCATCTGACACCAAAATATAAAAATGTCAGTAAATAAATAAAATCGACACTAATGTAATTATCCTTATAAAATAAGAATATACTGATGATATATGAATTCTGTGTAAACGACCCTGAAAATTTCAATTGGCGTAAGGAACATTTCTGGAGGGGCGAAAAATATTTATTATAAAAGAATCCTTTGAATCTTTATTACTGCTAGTGTTTTGATTTTAAGACTAATGAAGTCAATAAGCTGTAACATAGCTGTAACTATAGCTGTAACACTAATAAAATTACGAAGAATTTTATTTAGAATTTATTTTATGCCTGTCCTAAAAAAATGTGATTTGTCCCTTAAGGAATTTGAAGGATCGATATGATAATAATCAAAATATTGCTGTATTTTTTTGAATATAAAGTATATGTGCTTAATTGTTAGTAGAATGGTCATCAACTATTCATAATCTAAAATATTAAAGGGAAATAATTAAATGAACAGCAGAAAACACTGAATTAGCAGAAAATCGATGGCAGCTAAATTAGTATACAATGAAGATATAGGGAGTCCCGTTTGTCGGCTTTGCGATGACATACTTTATGAATTATTTATCAGTTGTTCAAAAATAGTTTGTTTTGTTTATCATAATTATTAATACATATAAAAATTTAATATTTTTTAAATTTAATATTTAAAAAATAGGAGACTCTTTTAATATTTTTTTGCTGGTCGTTTAAATATAAGCCAATTGTAAATACCTAATAATACCGGTAGTCACTCCTAAAAAATCGTCTGATTTCGGTGTGAAACTAGTGAAGTGCACAGTATCCGTATCAAGTGTTTTGGTAGTTGGATCCGCTGATGTATCCAAAATCATTCTTAACTACATCTTATTACCATTGACTAAAAGTACATATGGGTATGGGTTTAACCTGTTATCGACCACACATCGAATCGGAAACGTCGATCATGCGTCAGTTTAATGCAAAAGCAATATACTGTGGAGAGCTCCTTCCTAAACCTCCCTAACTAACTGAATGTAACTCCTCATCATATTATACTCTTCGACTTCCCATTCCTTCCCAAACCCCCTAAAGAGAATAAGAGGGGTGTAACGGGATGTTTAAACTCCTCGTGCCGTTATACATTTTATTACCCTTTTTCCTAACCGTTTCTCCAGGTACATTCCCAAATCTTCAAAGGTAGGCAGCGCATCCGGGGGCGTGCCAATGTTTGTCATGTTGGACAGATGTTGGCATGTATCGCTGATACCTATCTATGGGCGACAGTACCCACTTAACATCAGGTGAACTGTCTGGTTGTCTCTCACTTACTTTGCAACTATAAGACTAGATTGCTGCAATGCATCAGAAGCTGCTCTCAAGTCCGTTTATATCTAGTATTTCAACGCTTCAGGGAAGTGAAACCGACAAAATGTACAAAAGGCGGACTTTGCCATTCAGTCAACCTTTGGGAAAACACGATCAAGAGGGGTGCACTATAAAATTGGTATTATGTTAATTAGAAAATATATACCTATGTATAAACGTAACGTATTACATTCCTGTAGGTCATATCTATTTTAGATTAAGGTACATATAATATACGAGTATATTGAGTTGTGTGGAAGTTTGTTTGCACGTGACACCTTTTCTGCATTCATGAAGCTATTCCTGTGAGTTTATATTTAATTTTAGGGAATAAATAAAAATCACAGGGCGCCAGTTCGGGACTGAATGGCGGATGACCCATTAACTCTACATTTACAGTACCTACTCAAAAATTGCTTCGTTTGTCTGGCGGAGTGAGCTGGGGCATTGTCGTGATGGAGGATCATTCCGATTTGTCGACGCCCACAAATCGGAATGATCCTCCATCATTCTTTGACTTTTCCAAAATAGAAGGCAAGCAGCTGCTCACATACACAGTTACTGTTCTTTTATTTTGTAAAGTTATAGTAGCAAAGTGGCCCGATCTGCCAAAGAAGGAGGCAATCATCTTCTTTTCAGCACTCTGTCATTTCTTCACTTTCGTCGGCAACTCTTCGAAAGGAAAGACCCACTGCGCAGAATGCCTCTTAGTTTAAGGCTCATAACAATAGATCCAGCTTTCATTACCTGTTAAAATTTCAAAAACAGCATTTGATTGACCACTGTCGATTTTTTCAAGCATTCGGAGACCTCATTCCGTGTGTTTTTGAGCTTCGCTCAAATTGAGGATAATCCAACTAGCACAAAGCTTCCTTTCCGGTAGGTGATTGTGTAAAATAGTTTGAACTTGACTCATATCAATGCCTAATGATGCTCGTACCTGCTGATATGTTGTTCCTTTGTCTGCTTCAATTATGAGCCGCACAGTTTTGATGTTTTCTTCCGTCATTGTCGTTGCAGGCCTCCCTTCACTAACGTCGTCACTGAGGTGGGTACCGCCACGTTTAAATTCGTTCAACCAGTTATAAACAGTGGCAATGGATGGGGCTTCATCACTAAATACTGACTTTTTTTCTTTCTTTTCTGGGTTTTATAACTTTGTTTCTGGTTTAGACCACAACGAAAGTCAAAAAATAGTTGAACGAAAAATATGTTCTCTTGTTAAATTCATTTTTCCGCAAACACTTATTTTTGCCGCCAGAAATAAAAAAAAAATTACAGTTTTGAAAATTTAATGACGTTTGACAAGCAAAGCGTTCCATTTTAAAAATTCGAATTTGTCTTTTTTATCGTATTGTAAAGTAGCCAGTTATAATTACTATTAGTTTGACGCATCGTTTATTATTAACATGTAATAATATAGTATGTATATGTAATGTTGTATTATATTTATATTACCGCATCATCTAAATTGTGTCTTTCATGCACCTCCAAATTGAACTTCTCTGATCAACCCAAAGGTTAACTGTTAAAAAATGACCTTTAATTGTCTGAAATAAGAAAGAAGGCGGCAGACGAGCATACAGTCCACCTGGTGGTAAGTGATTACTGTAGCCCATGGACATCCGCGATACATACCAACAATAGTCCAAAATGACAAACGTTGGCACTTCCTCTACCTTTGGAGATTTAGGAATATATTTGGAGAAAGGTATGAGAAAATTGGGAGGAATAAGATAGGATGCAATGGAAATGAGCTCTAGCATAACTCACTACCGAAATACGTCGCCAGGGCATCTGTAAACGTACAATGGGGAAATAGGATATAAAATGGGAAATGCAGTGCATTTCATGGTAGTTTTCTAGTGCCAGTGAGAGGGGTAAAGTGGTCTGTCGAGTGCACGTAACGGGCGTGGGATTATAGCGTGCACCCTCCTCCTCAAAAGTAAGTAAAAGTAAATAAAAAAATAAAATATTGACTTACGATGTCTAATATCTTCGGTACTAAGGTTTTAGAATAGGTGCATTTAATGCTTTAGAGATGAGGAAATATGATTTTTCCAGAATTATCAATACATATTTATTATTAACCTGGCCAATTGGTGATAATTGCTGCAGCACCCTTGATTTTATTTTTAGCACGTCCTCTATATCCCATGGGATGGAGGCGTCCCCGTTGATACGGATTACGGGATCGTACTTCCTCATCCGAAAGGTCGTCACACAGTAGAGGATGCCCTTCTCGATACAACTCACACATTTCTGGGTGTCCACATGCTTCTGTTTCAAGATGATCTATACAGAAACATAATTTATTGATAGTAATTATTTAGTAAAAGATTGACATAATTCAGAAGAACTATTAATAATTTTTCCGTCATCTTTCTGTCACCGGGCAAAATGGGTCACTTCTCATTGCCTATGCCACGATGGAAAGAGTTTTTCTTTGCTGGATAAAATTCGTAACGATGAAATTTGACGAACAACTAAAGTCACCGATACAGCTCAATTAATCACAAGCTGTGTTAGTGGGTAGGTCATATATGCTGCAGGACCAATAACAGATGGGAGAGACGAGTTCTCGAATCGAGACCACGAAATCGAATCGAATCCCCGTGGCCAGGTGGATCGACAACTTGAAGAAAGTCACTGGTAAGTAGCTGGTTGAGAAGAGCAGAAGACTGTATGTGGTGACGATCTTTGGGAAGGTTTAGGTGACAACTGGCCCGCGTATAAATTGGGGCGAGAGCGAGTTTATCACTTTCTGAAATTGCTGGTGGTCAACTGGTCCGGAAGCAATTTAAAAGTGGGCCAGTTTACTACTTACGAAACAGATAGGGGAAATAAAGCAAATAAACATAAAGCAACAAAATAATATTTTGCAATTATTATTCTTACAATTACTGTTTTTCCGCAGCCGCTGGGCGCGCTCGACTACCTTCAAATGTACTGCATTCCAAATTCTATTCTTTTTCGCCAATGCAAATACGTGTTTCGGTATTGAGTGAGATATGCCAGAGTCCAGTCCCATTCCATCCTATTCTATCCCTTCCCATTTTCCCAGTCCTTTCTCCAAATTCATTCCTATATCTGGGCAGGTAGTTACACGGGTAGGCAGCGCATCCGGGGGCGTGCCAAGGTTTTGACTGATGTTGTCATGTATCACGCATGTCTATGGGCGACAGTATCCACTTACCATTAGGTGGAATGCATGCTCGTCTGTCGCATTATTTCTATAAAATGTAAAAATAAAAGTATACAGATGTATCTGTAAAAGTATATGTAAAAGTATCTGTTTTGCAAGTAGTAAACTGGCCCATTTTTTAAATTGCTTTAGGGTCAGTTGACTACAAGTATTTTCAAAAGTGATAAACTCGCCCGCATCCCAGTTTTTAAGCGGGCCAGTTGCCACCCGACCCTTTGGGAGAGACCTATATCCAGCAGTAGAGAGATACAGGATTATGGTACAGTATTAACAAGTTGCTTAGTTAATTATATCATTAACATCACAATAAACTAACGACACATAGGTACGAATACGATTAATAGGTGTTAGTTAATAGGATTGGGCGAAACACAACATGTTTCCAGTGAGTTGTTCTTTTCCCACCCCATTCAAACTCGTTCCACTCTTTCCCACTACACATAATACTTTTAGATTGATATTGATGGACCTGATGAGCGAAACATAAAATTTGCCTTTTTACTGGCCACTTTCTGAGTTAAGTCATCAGTTCAAATGGCAGACATGAATGCATAATATTAACCTTTGAATAAATTACTTAGGAGTATGAATTGGTTACTAGTAATTTTATCCTATTTTGTAGAATGAAATACTTTGCGTAATAATCGATTAATATAGTTTTGCGAAGATTGGGAAAACTGTTTGTTGTATAACTGGAAAATTACTTGAAAGAATTGACGTGACACAATAGATAATAAGTTCATGTCAAATAATTTTTTATGGCATTTCACAAAGAAACATTCCCGAAAAAGATTGAAATCCCTTACCTAATAGGTTTCAAAAGAAATATTTTATTTAAAAATGCATATTAACACTTTAGAGAATACAATTTTCAAATTTCAGAATAATTTCACTACATATCGACTAATGATGTTCAGTAAATCTGAAAACAGACCCCATTGAAGTCTGAAACCAATTATTCAGTTCATGATTCTGAATAAAATTACTTAAGCTATGTAATAGAAAGAGAGACGATGCACGCTGTAGTCCAATTTTAGGCTTCGGGAATGATTCAAAAACAACCATTGTTCTATTTTCTTAGGTTTTCGCGATTACTATACATAGCAATTAAACAACTTTGAACGGTTTAAATCGCGTATATTTAACATTATTTTTATCCCGACGTTTCGAACACTTTGCAGTGGACGTGGTCACGGGGTGACTATTTGATTTTATTTGTCACTTGAGTTATTAAGAAATTATTTGAACTACCGTCTGAATTTTTTTTTAATCATAACATTCCCTATGGACGCAGTATTCGCTCACGGTGTCCAGAGGTCTTGCAGTATTGCGTTGGCATTGGGATTTAATTAATTTAATGACTGGATCCCAAGCCGGTGGTACTTGTCAACCATCTTCTCTATTGAAATTTGGGTGTTTCTTGATTTCAATAGACTCGCGTAACATTCTTGGCATGAACCGGGTCTCTCTAGCGATTTGTGGATTATCAAATCGAATGTAATGGTTGGGTTTGTCCAGAGAATATTCAAAAACTGCAGACTTGGTCGAGCGTCTGTTATTCATGTCAGCTATGGTTCTTTTATCCGGATACCGATGCTCCTCTTTGTTTGCCCAATGTATGATAACCCGCATTCACAATCAAGCTTGTAAACACCTGCATCTTGTAGGGGGATATTGCTCTTGACAGATCTTAAAAATTGGCTAATCTTCTTGTGCGGCTTGAAGTAAGTTTTAATTGAAGCTCGTCTTAAGATATTGCCAATTTTGTGAGTGATGCCATTGATGTATGGTAAGATGGCAGGTTGTCGCTCAACTGTGGTAGTCTTGGGGCGGCTTTTGTGCCGCATTCGTGCGAGTTTGTGATTGTTGCTTCGCAGTACTTGTTTCACATGCAGAATGGTTCCTCGAGATGGTCAGTGTCACAGATGCCGTGTGCTCTCTGTAACAAAGATTTGCCTACGGTAGCCAACTGACCATTGACTGACAACTGTAGCCAATCACCATCCATCCACCCGGTTCATGCCAAGAATGTTACGCGAGGCTATTGAAATCAAGAAACACCCAAATTTCAATAGAGAAGATGGTTGGCAAGTACCACCGGCTTGGGATCCAGTCATTAAATTAATTAAATCCCAAGGCCAACGCAATACTGCAAGACATCTGGACACCGTGAGCGAATACTGCGTGCATAGGGAATGTTATGGTTAAAAAAAATTTCAGACGGTAGTTCAAATAATTTCTTAATAACTCAAGTGACAAATAAATAGTCACCCCGTGACCACGTCCACTGCAAAGTGTTCGAAACGTCGGGATAAAAATAATATTAAATATACGCGATTTAAACTGTTCAAAGTTGTTTAATTACAACCATTGTTCATTGTACAGCGAATGATTGCATATGGTGCTCATCCTTTGCTTCTGGCGATACAAGTTTGTCGAAGAACATTCCTTATGGTAGCAATTAAAAATGTACTATATTTGTTTAAGAGAAATAATTAAATGAGCAGCAGAAAATACTGAATGGGCAGCAAATTAATGGTAGCAAAGGTGGGGTAGGTTTAGGTTCTCTGGACACAATAAAGACATAGGAGTCCTTCTCCCGACTCCGTCGATCTTGTGATGATATTCCTTGTAATTTAAAATTATTTATTTTACTTATTCAAAAATAGATTGATTTGCTGCGAATATTTACTTAATAATTAATTAATATTAACGATATTTTCAATTATTAATATTTAAATTATATAATTAATTCAATTAAGTAATAATTATGATTAACTAATTCAATTAATAATTAATTTGAATTAACTAATAAATAAATTAATAAATAATTAAATTTAACTATTTAATTCAATTATTATTTAATGGTTGAACTTCTTTAGCTGTTCGTTTTAATATTGTGAGAATGCCTTTGGTTATTATGAGAATATGGTTAAAACTTACATGTTGAATAAGCATCTATTATGTGTGGCAATGTGATTGATCCCTGTAAAATGTGATATTATCTTTCACCAATATTTCCATCAAATTATAGACCGACCTTTTATAGTCTTATTCCAAAATTTAATGAATAAAAATTTTTGATACGAGTCGCACCATAACCCACAGAGGACAATATTAAAAGTATTTTACGAACTGTTTAAAATAGACTGTTTAATTTAATGCTATATATTTGCACGTTCCTACTTTATGCAGTAATTTTGTTGATTCAACATTGCATTCGTCTCACGTACTGACTGACGTCTTGCTGTTACAGTACATGTTAATTCTGACTAAGCATAAAAACAGTGTCAAGGTAATGGAGTGAAACAATGAAAATTTCTTTGTTAGAGAAGAGATTTTAAGAAATCTACAGGACATACAACTATAAGTTACCAGTAAATCGGTTGAGTATCTTGTTTTAAAATTAAGACAGTGTAAACATTAAAAAATCCTAAAAAACAAGTCAACGGCAATATGTAATATTTAAACGTATGGTTGGATTGGAATAGTGAAGCTTTACAATTTTTGTCTATACATTTCTTTTCCACCACAACTATGGAAAATATAGGTAGGTTCAAAGTCGCTTAACAAGCTATGAAAAGAACTATGGTTTTTGAAAATTCGAAGCGACGGGATCCATCAAAGAATAGTCATAGAATCGGCATGCTATATTGGCAATGAGCCGGTCATATTTACCACAGGATGATGTACCGGATAGCGCAGTGTGGAAAGCCCTCCGGCCACGTGGCCGTCGTCAATCCACGTGGATTGACGACGTGAACACGTTCGCCGGTGGTGGTTAGATGAGAAGAGCCGAAGATCGTGTGTGATGGCGACCTTTGGCGAGCAGTGGACAGATATAGGCCGATGGTATGGCATGGAATGTACCAGAGAAATATCCCTTCCACCTGCCACCTTCCACCATCCTTGTTACAAGATACTGAGTTGTAAATATTTTTATTAAACAAAACAACTAATTTAAGTTACATGGCAGTTACGTAGGTAATCAATATACAGCTGAATTTCATGGTTACCAGTACTTCTCAACCCTGCTACAGTCACCTCCATTGCTACCCTGCCAGCTGACAGTCGATTTATTATTCAGTCATGTGGGAACAATCAAATAAATACTCATTGTTCTTTAAATGACTTAATTTTTTGTTCATCGCCTCCCATACCACAACTAGATCGTTCTCAAGTTTACGCACACTGAAACAATGTACATCCACGACCACAACCACTACTAAGTGTAACCCGCTTTCGTGACCTAAAAGAACTATAACAGCCTATGACGTCCCACTCCACATTCGTCCCCTAGTAAATTACTAGGGGGTTCTGGGCCATAATTCACCACGCGGGTCCAGTGCGGGTTGGTACATATTGATTGGTACATTGATACATACTACAGTTTTTTTTATTTCTCTAGTATGCGGGCTTTCTCATAATGTTTTCCCTCACCGCCCACCTAGTGACATCTTTTTAAAAATCCGTACTCGTACCTAATCAGTACGGGCTGTGGATTTGAATTCACGATCACAAGAATGTGAATCGAGTTTATGTACCCGAAGGCTACCGATCTATGTCGTTATAAGCAACTGTAATTGCTAAAACAATAAGGGTTCTTTTTACTAAAAAATATGAACAAATTATTATAAATAAAAAATATTTACTTCATTAAATTATTCAAACGCCGCTAAAAGTGATTAGCTGCGGAGTCCATATGTCTAGCGACTTTAAGACCTATGTGTTTTGGGTTGCTGCAATGCAGCAGAAGCTATTCCTGAGTCCAGACTTACGTCACGTGATTGGCCCGATATCACAATGAATGTTTGCATTGCGCGCCATCCGCCGTGTCATCTCGGTACTTTTAGGTAAATACGAATATCTTTACGAAGCCTAAACGTAATGCTTGGACTGTGAACAGATGGCGAATAATGATAAATATTTGTTATTTTTATTATGTATTTATAGGCTAAGGTATAGGTATATACTCGTAGTATGGCCTGTTGACTTTGTTGTCTGAATTAAATAAATAAATAAGGAAAATAAAAATAAATGAAAGATAAAAATAGAAAAGAGATGTCATTCACGGCGGTATTTCCTCAGTTTTGACGTTAGCTGCCTTAACATTAAAAGATGAATGAAATAAAAGCTTTCATTTGAGGAATATCACAAATTTATTTCTTTGTTTAAACTTTATATTGCATAGACAAAATGCACAAAAGGCGGGCTTAATACTTTATGGCATTCTCTACCAATCAACCTTTGGGTAACCATAGAATCAACAGGGGTTGCAATATGTTGATTTTTTGGGATACTTTAATCCATTATCCTTTTGTCATCAATGTTTCTTCGTGCAGAAATGGATCTGGGAGTGTCAGCAGACTATAACACTACTAAAGCAGCAGTCTATAATACTACCAACTACTAAGCACTACTAAATGAACTAACCGGATGTCTTACCGTGATTTTGATGTTATCTAAACATCCTCTAATCTTACACCTGTTTTTTTACAATTCATCCTCATTACTAATTTTATTTAAATACATAAATTGCACTTTGATGACAACATATTGATGACATCCATTTGAGATTGGAATGAGTACAAAATTTTGTTGTTGACGTTTCTTCTTATTATTCGTATACGGTTCGTAAGTATTATTAATATTTTACAGGTACAATTTATTGAAAAAATCTGTCCCTACAATAAGAAAAGACAGAAGTGTATTTAAAACAATCTGCAGTAGATTTAAAATCATAAAATTTTTAAAACTTCATATTTTCATTTACTCATAGGTCACACAGGTAATGAAATGATTTCGTCTCGAATACATTTTTGTAGTCATTATTTCTTACAATTTTTACAATATATCTTATATTTATAGAAACCATTGCCTAAATGACAATGGTAGAAGCAGCACCACAGAAACACGAAGAGCAATACCCGCTTTTAAAAGTTGATGGAGGTGGAGGAGACAATGTCACGCGGACGCAGTCCCCCAAAGTCGTCTCTCCAAGTTTTAATGTTACTTGCACTCCCAAGCATTCGTGGCTTAAGCATTGGCCTGGTTAGTTCAACCATATCTTCAACACATCTGATACACGTGTTTCTTAAGGAAACTATTTGAAAGTACATTGATGACTGACTCATACTCGTAGACCAAAACATTGACATGTAGCAACTTATCGAACTTTTCAAACGTCTATACCCACCTACTGCTTGTTTTTAGATACTTTGAGTACATCATATATTATGGCTAGCCTACCTTATACTTATGACATTTACAAAAGCATGATGATGAATCACAGATGTAGGTAAAAGTTTTTAATAACAATGCAATTATCTTTACAGACTTCTTATCGGCATGTTGGACAACGTTCATCTTGTTAGGAATAACGTTTATGGTATTCTGCGCTATAGGCATGACGGCATACAGGCGACAATCTTTCCTGACCCTGAAATGCAACTCCTCGAAACCTGCCAGCCACGTGTTTTATTATCATGTAGTTCCACACGGAAACTTTGTGCCGTTTGTAGCATTTTCGAATTATCTATCTAACATGGCGGTGCAATATCCTAATCTTAATTTTAATGTACATTTTCTAATAGAAGATTCACAACAAAATGGTTTTCGAGGACTAAGATACTCCAAGGTTTTAAACAAATTGTTACCCTCCCAAACGAATGGAGAGTTTGCTAAATACGATGAAATTATCAAACGAGATATTCAAAATTTTCAAGAAAGTTATCGGAATGTGTACATAACTATAACTTCATTGAGCAAGTACATGTCATCTACATCTTTAAGATACAGATGGAGAAGTGTCCCCTTATTATATCTACCATTTTATGCCTCAGCTTACGCTGTATATCAGCACGGTGGTATAGGAATGGATTTATACGAGTTTAATGACAAGTTTATTGAACACCAAGGTGTAGATCGCAAAATTAGTGCGATTCTGAAACAACATAACGACGGTATTAAAATTCAACAATATGTAGATATGCTCAACAACATTGACCAAAATGAGGAAATCGATATATTCATGTCTTTTATTGGACTAATAGATCAAATATTAAACGATACGCGTTCTCTGTTTAACAACAAACTCAAGTTTCCTTCTGGGATTGAAAATAAAGATCAATCAATAATAAATACGCCAGTAATTCGTACACATCGAAGTAAACGTGAAATTTTTGAAGGAAAGTCTAAAAACGAGCCTGGGAATAAATCGAGCAATATGAATGCGGTAACGGGGATAACAGTCGTAACGAAAACAGATGATTTAAATGATGCTCCATCTACTCCCGTGGTTAATATGACTTCTCACTATACTGAAAATGAAAGTAATAAAACAAATCTTCTTATCGAAAATAAAGTTACTAAAAGTTCGCATATTGATGTAGAAGCAATAAGAAAGCCAGATGACATAAAAGTAAATGTTAGCAACGCGTTTGAATATTCTGATATACCCGTAATGTATGTGTACGATTTTATGGTTTCGGATTCAGTAGGACCTATGTATGTATTTTCTGAACCGAAAGTTCATCCACAACGTCAAGTGTCAAGTCGTTCTGAATATGTGAATCCAGCTAAACATGAACATGACGATATGGTGTCTCCTGTTCTTACTATTGATCCTGATGGGTTGTTCATCGCTAGTTCTACAAGGCTACATCCACTATTAGAGAATATAATTAACTCTGCATGTCAAAGGTTGCATCCCAAATTTGCAGTTGATAAACTTATAAAGAAATGTTCTGGTTTATTCAGAGACAACATGCATTGCAACAACTTCTTTTTAATTTAAATTCCTTATTTAGATTAGTTTTTTTTTTCAATTATTCAATATTATTTTATTTTGTTTAATATGTGCATTGCAAATTAATATTTTGGTAATTTTAAAATATGTTATAATTGTTTTAGTATTAAATATATTATCAAAATACCACGATTTTTTTTGCTACTTGTTTTCTACAGACTATAAATGTATTATCATTGTGTATGTCAGTGCAATCTGTGAATATTGTTTATAAAAATCCTAGGGGTATAATAAATCTCTCGTGATACTACCAGACTGGTCAGTAGTAACACCGGCACAAAAAATACCCGTGGTACTTACCATTAAATTATTAATCTTTTTTTTATAGCCAATAGGGCGGACGAGCAAGCGGTCCCACGTGATGGTAACTGTTACCGCCGCCCATGGACACCTGCAACACCAGAGGGCATGCGGGCGTTCCGCCGACCTTGCAAAATCCGGCCGTTTTTTCGTGGTCCCATGATTTTGTCCTATTCACAGCTTTCTTGAAGAAGTCGCATGTCGTAGCTTAATGGGAAGACCTCTTGAGGCAGTTTGTTCCACAGCCTACGGGTTCGCGATATAAAATCATTTTTGGACCGAACAGTACGCGACACCTCCGTGTCGAGGAAATGCGGATGGACCGCACTTCTGTGACGGGAGGTGCGGTTGTAGAAACCCGAGGTGGGAATTATATTGAACAATTCTTCAGAGAATTCCCCATTGTACAGGCGGTAGAACACACAGAGAGATGCAACGCTCACTAGTCTATAAAAAAAAACCTTTTTGGGATACTAAATATAAAAGCGGATTTTTTATTTAAGTTAGGGATATTATATGTTGAACTGTCAACAAAGTGTCATCTTCGTTCAAATTTCACTCTGTTTGACAGTTCTACATGTCATATCCCTGACTTGAATAAAAAATCCGATTGTTAGAGTTTTTAGGGCACTAAATGTACTCTATTGTCAGCTTCTTTTAGTTGTCTTCCTCAAAGTGCATCTTACACGCTTCGATACCAGTAGTTTCAATTACACGCTCTTGAATCTTATTAAGAACAGACGAACGGAGACAGAAATGTAAGAATATTTAAAAATGACATGCCGAGCTTGTGAATGAATAATTTTCCTTCTTTTAATATCAGATACCATAACTGTTTGTAATTTATGTTACAACTGTTCGAATTAAACGCGAGCTACGCCTATGCCGTCTCAAAGGCGACTAATTACTAGTACAATTCGGTAAGTGTGAAAAAGAGGTTACGAAACGAAAGTAAACGATGATACACGGTGGCTTTTTCATATTCTCCTGATATAATCTAATTAGGAACCTAATAGTCAAATAGTTGGCGAATCGCGAAATTTGGTTAATTAAGTACCTGAGTAGTTGTCCCGCTGGCCAGTCGTTCGTATGGTCATTTGTTAGCATATTGTAAATTTTCAAAAATTTTGGGTGATTTAGAATTATTTTTAATATATCTATTCGCATTTTGTAAATTATCCCGCATACCTACTTATAAAAGTATTGGCATATTGAAATTATTCCGCATATCTACTTATAAATCTATATGTACGCATAATAATCTAAAATAGGTACCTATGCGAATAGATTGAAAATTGTAAAATCACCCAAAATGCAAAAGTTTGCATAATGCTAAAAAAATCTAAATCAGCACTTAATATAGATACTTAGATACCTACTCGTATATTGGTGTATAGGGTGTATTGGTGTAGACTGTGATCTATATCGAACCTCAAAATGAAAACGCCCAACTCTCATTCAAATCTCTTTCAAACAAAAGTCACCAATGTCAAAAAACAATAAGTGTCATTTAAGAAATGTTTTAAAAGTTATGATAATGTATAAACAATTGTAAAATATCCATTAAAATTAAGTATAACCAACCAGGCATGAAACTGCCTTTTAACATTTTATTAAGTCCGATACTTAAGTCCTATTTAGGTAATTCAAGGACATTTTGTGACCACCCTACATTTTTCATAAGTGAGTTCTACACTTATTTGTATGCAACTCTTGGCTTTGTGAGTGTTTTTTCTTCTTTTTCTCAAATAGGTAATATATCTAACTTTATTTATTTATTTTCAAGGGAATTTCAACATTTTGTGATATACAATCTATACGATATAACTTTTACGTTGCGATATAAATGTTCGCCTGTTGCACACTTATTTATAAGTAGGTGTTACCCCCGCGGCTTCTCTCGCGTAGACTAAGCAGCTATACAATATTTTTTACAAGCGATATGATGGACTTCACGGATGATTTCAGCCTGGACATTAGGTATCTTCGCGCTCCCCTCTCATATATTCATGGCCTTCTGGACTATATGTCAAATGTTCCTTCTTATCGTCACTGCACCTGGTCAGAAATACTAAATTCAAAGTAAACACGCAGGTTTTCCCGGCCCTATCGGGTATTTTCCAAAAGTTGTTCATGCTCGTTAATGATTTTAGAAACACCTGAAAATGTCCAGGTTATTCTTTGTACAATCTTTAGGTGATATAAATCGATTTGTAGACCAAATGTACCTACTTCTTACTCGTGAATCAATAATGTGGATGAAGGTAAAGATATTTATTATATTTTTCAGTTAATAAGTGCAAATCATCTAAGAAAACATTTGGGAGAAATACCGACAGTTAGTAAAATTACAGATGTTAGCATTAATGTTATCGACAAAAATTTCATGCTTGTACACGACCTAAAAATAATAGCAACCTCTATGGGTATCATGCAATATACTTGTCTTTTAGTTGGATGTGTCACTGTAAGTTTATTTTCTGTTTTAGATTTTATTTTGAATTATTATTTTGTTGAATCGAATTTTGAATTCAAAATTAACACTGAGTATTAAAAATAATACGCTACATACTATAGAATATTATAGAACTGAAAACTGTCAACACGTACAATGTTCAACATGCATAATATTCAATAGGTACGGAAAAAATCACGGAATAAATCAAATGTTCAACACGCAAAATTTTCAAAACGCATAATGTTATGAATATTTGTATATATTTCTATATTTTGTTTCTACAAGATCTATATTTGTATGCCAGTTATACTCTTTCAACGAGACATCCTGAGTTAAGCGGAGGACTAGAATGCAGAAGTTCAATGTAGAATTCAATCAAGGTCAATGTAGGGCGAGAATGTAAAACTCGACTCGCCTCGGGTGTTCTTGCCAAGTACAGCCGGTAGTAGGTTCGCGGCCGGGAGTGTTAGGCGAGAGTACTCGCCCAGAGTATACAGCCGACACTACAGAAAATCAGTTAACAAAGAGCACGGCAGCGTACGAATAACGACATATTGTTATATGCACTGCAAGTGTCGTTGTGTTTTGTCAATGATTGAAAGAGACCCTTCCTTCCTCTTATTTTCTTCTGTCTTATTCTTCTTCTGTCTTTCTTCTGTCTTTTCTTATTTAGGTATAGACCTACCTTCGCCTTTCTAAAACTGTTTCCATAACTTTTCTCAGTCCTGGTATTGAAAGTTAGGTAGGTATATTGGTTATAAAAAGGATGAGCAGACATTCTCATTTGCCGATGAGAATGATAAGCGGATACCCGTGGACATCAGTCAAAAATCATGGACGTTGATATGCCCACAGATACAGATACACAGTACTTTGTATAATCCCCAAACTTAAGCAGCCTTGTGGTTAAGGGATTGAGAATTGGAAAGGATGGGTAATAAGGAATGACGTATCGATCAGTTTCCTAGCTATATCTCAAATAACTAAGCGTCAGTCATTCTTTGTAACATATGAAGTGAATGTTAATAGGTGTCAGTAACCGTTTACAATCACACAGACTGCTTTCTCCTCTGCACCATTCCTTCTATAAAAACTATGTCACACTGTTGTGACATAGTTTTCTTGTATAATATTCTTCCCGCGGTGTGGATTTCAGTTCATTCATCTTTTTATAGGAGAATCCAGCACTGTTCCTGCCACATCTCACGGGTCAACTTGTGATGGTTGTGGTGAAGATCCTCAACGCCATGTTGTTGCTCTCTAACTTGAACTTCAAATCACTAAGCAGACTTAAGTACAAGATGCCTTCTATCATGATGATGACCTTCAACTGGTTTCAAGAATTTTGCGTCTTCAGAAAATACTTGTGCGTTTGTGACCTTTAATGTTCATGGTTTCGGAATTATATGAATTTTTGACTTTATTGGAAGACACATTTTATTATGTTTGGGTTTCATAGTAAATTTCTTTTTGCTGCAAGTATCTATTACCTATTTGATAATTCCATGACCATTGCGTCCTGATTGGAACCATGTTCATTTTAATCAACATAGACATTAAAATAAAAACAATCATAAGCCGCAAGCATTGTCTACACAAGTGGATCCTTATTAATTAACTTTTTTTTATGTTAGGAAAGACAACCAAGGAAAATCCTCATGGACACCTGGGAATGGGGGCCCAGGTAGTGCCGGACTCTTACCGGCTAAAAAACCTTGATTTGTCTTAACATCGTGAATGTGTAAATTCTTGTGGCCGTAGTGGCCTTTTAAGAGTCATCGGGTTGATAGTTTGTAATTAACACTGTGTCGCAAGACGACACAAGTTTCTACCTGTGCCCTTTTAAGTGTTTACCTGTCCTTAGTAGAAAGAGGTTTCTATTTTCAGTAAATTATTAAATTAAAACATTTTAACTGAATGCACTATATGTATAATATATGATAGTCCATCTGAACATACAATACTCGAGAATATGAAGAAGCCATTGTACATCATCGTCTACTTTCGTTTCTTAGTCCCCTTTTCGCAATTACACGAATCGTAATTACTTGCTTTTGAGACTATACGAATAGGTCGAGTTCAATTACGAATATTTATATAGAGTAGCTATAACATAAATTACAAAATAAATAATTATCGCACTATCTGATTTTAAAATAGGGAAATTATTCATACACAAACTCGGCAAGTTATCTAATTGAATAAAATATATACTTCAAATTTAAATAAAATCTATCATTTTTAATAAAGTCATGTATCAAAAGGGTTATTGTGATGTAATTACGTAATATATACCAAATTGGTCTATCCCTCACGAACACAAAGAATGGAGATTCACGCTACAAATGATTTAGGATTAAATACTCTTATTAGATTTCATTGTTAGAACTAAGTGTAGTTGATTAAAATCACATTTGTAATTGCTCTATATAAATCAACGCAAATTCATGTTTAATTTGAATTTAGAATATCGATTCAAATAATGTTCTAGCAACTTTTAAAAACTTTACTTATTCACAATCAACGATAAAAAGTAAACACATGTTACTTAACAATTCTGAACTTTATTGCTGTTATCATAAGTATTTATTCAATAATATAAAAAATTGGTTTTAATTTTTTTCATTCATTTAGTACCTATACGTTCGTGAATAAACGAAGAGGCTGATGTCTCGTCTCATTAAACGAAGTTTTTCATATTCTCGAGTACCTATATGCTTCGTAAATTTCATTCTTTGACTCGAATATGACAATTTTTGTATGGTACCTAAAAAATATATTTACACAAAAGGAATTAACGTTAGGTAGGGGAGAGTCCGGCAGTACCGTCACCCTAAGGTTTATTTAGAATAAAATAAAAATCCCTTAGGTTACATTTGTAATACCTGCTGATATTAGTAAAGGAACTCTTGTGCTGTAAATAAAAATAATAAAATATCGATATATTTAGAAATATTCAACTTTATTAATAAAATTCCAAAACAAAGAAAATTCGAACTAAAAAAATTTGGCCTCTAGTACCGGCCAGCAAAAATATGAACATTTATACGAGGCAACAATCGCAAATATATTGGTTTAACAGCTCTGATATGTTTGCACAAGCCTCATGGACCCAAATTTTGCAGTTTCCACATTGTATCCAATCTTCTTCATGAGATTCAAGGCACAAAGGACAAATTGTCTCTTCCTGAATCGATCTGTGGGGAGGACTCTGGTTTTCTTTTTGTTTTTTTGCCTTTCTTGCTAACATCTTTTCCTGAAAGCAAACTCTTGCCTTTCTTGCTGACATCTTGTCCTGAAAGCAAACACTTGCCTCGCTTAGCTGACTCAACTCTTCTTTTATCTGATCTTTTCTGTTCCAGCACCTTTTTGTATGGAGAACTTGTGTAGATTTCACTTCTTTCAGCTTTATGACGTCATGCAGTAGCTCTTCTTTTCGAAGCATCAGGAACCGGTGACAATTCTGTAATTATTACTTTAGAATTATCAACCGATTGGTCAATGTCAACACATTTCATTATTCAGCACCTTCTCCACGGCTTTATGCATATTGGCAGGATCCCAGGTGCCCTTCTTTTTCTTCATCTCACCATCACTTTTATTGTCTGGCATCTTTGTGTACCTATAAGCAAATAAAACCACACAAAAATTAACTTAAACAGTGGCCGGTACTGGAGGACAATTTTGTGGCCGGTACCGTAGGGAACGGAATAAAATATTATGTTCGACCACAGACAAGAATGTAAGCATAAAGTTCGAAGTAAAACATATTTTATAATAGCTATATAAATAATGAATACATACCAGTTTGACTTCTCTCGAGCTCGTCGTCTATACTCCAGCAATCACCCACGGAACTTTAGTTGTGTATCGTACGTTCACTGCGCGCAACACAAATCTTCGCAGTGACAGTAAGCCGATCGCGACAGATCGCCACCGCGCGAGGCATATACTTGTGTGATCGTATTACTTAAATGCCGATAACTGCCTCAGCGCCAGCTATTGTAGAATTTCGGAAATTGCAACTGACCGGTACTGGATGCCGGCCGGTACTGGAGGACTTTCCCCTAATTGGCTACTCACCTAACCTAACGTTTGAACCTAACCATTTTTTCATTTCGGACTATTATCAATTTTTAATAATATAAAAAATACTTCATGTAGCCACCACTTTATAACGAGACCTGGTTATAAAAATGATAAATTATAAAAAGTCATTGTCTGACAATTGAGTGAAAAAGCGTAAATATCAAAATGTCCGCCGGTTGTCACACATAATGTGAATATCTCACATGTACTATAGCAAAAGGAACATCTCACAGTTAAGTTTCCTGTGATAGGTACTCATGGAGTAACCCATCTAAACTTAATAGTTCATTTTACAGTAATATTTTTTAAACATGATTCATGATTCGGAGAGCATTGGTAATTTGGCTCAACTGCGTATTAAATACGAAAATCAGTCAAATGCAGTAAGTTATTATTTTGTAAGATTTAAATAAAATTTAAAGTAAATAGTCAAATAGGCTCTTTATCACATTGTGGCCAACTGAATCCAAAGAACTATCTGTTTCGAAATAGTTTAGGTTTATATTTTAGTTAATTTCGTGGAAGTATGTACTAAATCGATTCAGTAGTTTCGAAATTACGAGTGTAAACTTTCAAAAAGTCTCAAATAAATTTTTAGATACAAACGATATGTTCGTACTAGGTAATTTTTATGGTGAAGGTGGCAGACGGGCATGCGGCCCACGTGACTGTAAGTGGCTACCGCCGTCCATGGACACCTGTAACACCAGGGGGTATGCGGGTGCTCGCCAGCTTTGTAAAATCCTATTCACAGCTTTCTCTATGAACCCCGTGTCGTAGCGGGAGAACCTCAGCTGGCAGTTCACTCCAGAACTTTCGGGTTTGCGGTATAAAGTGTTTTCTCTGTTTCCTAAATTGTCTTCGTCCTAAAAATTTTGGAAAGCGGATATTTTAGGGAAATGAAAATGACATTATAACAAAGACACTTCAGGAACGAATAAGTTAGGACAGCAGACATTTTAGAAAGAGGCCACTATGATTGGGAGCGGATATGTTGTAGGATAGGATTCATATCCACAACTTATGTCTAAATATTAGGTAGTCGGGATAAGTTCGCGGCCTTTTTATAGTGAAAATAATAAAGACTTTTTGTATTACATAAATATTTATAGAACGGAATATTGTTCATTGAATTCGACTGTCTTTAGTTATTTTCCTGGCAGAGCCATTATCTCATCGCTATAAATTTTTTGGGGATTCTGATAACATCACCATTTACCTTAATAGGACGACCACAGCGAGGAACATCATTTACATTACCAGACCTGAATCGACTGAACCATTTTTTCGCAGTAGTTTTAGATAAAACATCTTCTTCGTAAACACCGCAAATCTCTTTTCGAGCACTAGAAGCATTCATACCCTTGTCGAATAAATTGTAAAACATATCTAATTTTCTCCTTATTAACTTCCATTTTAAAACTGCTAAAAATATGAAAAGATAAAACTTAACTTGTAATTTCAATTTGCCGCCATTACATAAAGTCAGCTGTCAAACGGTATATCAGTTTCCCGCCAGTGATCAGTGTTGCCAGAAATATAGCACGCTAGTCATACGTTCAAAAAAGCCGCAAACTCTTCCGACTACCCATTATTTATTTTTTTTAAAGGGAACATTTCTTTTCCAACTAACGTGCCATCCATGTTTCTTTGGCTAACATAAGATTTTTGATTTAAATAATTATTTATTATATTTATTGTGAAGTCAGAACTTCTTTAGCTAAATAGGCACGGGGTATTTTCTAGCTGAAGACCATCGATGTGGAGAACAGTGTAGGGTTTCGTATGAAGCTACGCGCCCTTCTAGTAGGGTTGTTGGGACTATCCATGTCCGCCTGCGCGTTTGCATCCCAGCCGGTAGAGTTGGAACTGGATGACGATGACGTCACGCATAAACTCAACAACGTCAGCTTTGCAAGACGGTAATTTTTTTATCATTAGTATATATTCAGCATAATTTAGGGGTTGCCTAAGTAGGTAGAAGAAGCCGTATAATCTGAACAAGTGTTCTTCGAATAAAAGACTGTATAATTTATACTGAAAGAAGTAATTTCTACTTATTTGCAATGGTTTTATCTGGTTTACTTTTGTATATGGATTTCATCATGTTTATGCAAGCCGCCCAATAATAGTATTTTCTTTTCCAGAATAACAAAACCAACAATTCGTCTGGTATTGGGTTATGGAAAGTTAAGTGCTTTTGTTACAGCTGCGACTTCATTGCTTTTGCTTGTAGCTGTGATGTCGAAGGTACCGAAGATCGTTTTAATATTTTTCGAATCTATCCAATGACTAGACACTCGTACAAAACTAACACCGTACATAAATGGCTATTGAATTTAGACGATGACTATGCTGAATCTAATAATTAGATAGGGTTATAGTTTTGTTACTATATTAAATATACATACCTACAATGTAATTTTATTCTTGTTCCACACTTATTGCGAGCACACGCACTCATATTCACCCACATGCACTAACACTAAGAAATAAATAATCATTATTTACTCAATTTATCTGTTATCCCGATATCTGTGGATACTAAATAACGTTTCCTACGACCACTTTACGCCATATTCATTTCGTACACAAGGCGCTGCATACTCAACCAATAGTGTAGAGAGTGCATACTGAGCTCAGTTAGCCGTTTTCTCCCAGAACATACGTATCAATGAAGAGCCTGCGAAATGCGAAATTATTTATAATCTATGCTTACAGTAAGCTGGTAACCGAAACTAATGAAGTCGCAAAATGACTTATAGTTTACTTGTTCAATGTAAACTTCTTAGGTACTGTCTATATTATATGAGTTCACTTAATCCGTTAACTTGTTGGCGGTACTCTTCGGACTCTTGCCGCGCGGAATGGTGTAGGGCAAGGAAGTTAACACTAATGGTCGATGGTCTGTATAGTGGGGAACAGTTTTCTTTTTAATAATTTTTATATAAACGGGCTACCTACTCACGATTTATCATTTATTTATTATAGCCGATATTTCGGTTCAGTTACATGAACCGTGGTCGCCACGAGACTGCGGTGGCGGGTGAAGGTGTTGTTGCTTTTGGTAGACAAATGTCTACCCTCAGTCGTGTTCGGTTTAATTCACCTACTCACAGTGAACTTGTTTTTGTTGATTAAGTACCTTGCACACTATACTAACAATATCACCACACATACGCGTGTTTGAAAACGCATCTACTTTTCTGGGTTTGCAAAGTTCAATCACTTGGTCCCATGTAGGATGGATTTAAGTTAGCACGTACATAGGACCCAGTGATTGAACTTTACAAACGTGTATGGGGTGATATTGTTAGTATATTGTGCAAGGAACTTACTCGTAAGTTCAGTGTCGGTAGGTGTATTAAAATGAACACGACGGAGGGTAGACAGATTTGTCTGTCAATAGCAACACCTTCACCCGCCACCGCATTCTCGCCGCGACTACGGTTTATATAACTGGACCGAAATATCGGCTTTAATAAATAAATAATAAATCGTGAGTAAACCGGTTTACCTAAGAATTATTATGTTCATCCGCAATAACAGAAGTTAAGTTTTCTTTTTTACCTACTACGAGGGTAGTTTCTGTGCATGACAAAAGAGACAAAGCAAAATGACAAAAGATCTGAGCAGTTTTACTACAAAAAATCAGCATGGCCATGATGCAGGAAACGACACAGGCAAAACCAATAACAATATAACATAAATTATTTTAGTGTCCTTTATAAATATTCTAAAAATTATAGATTTCTCTAAGGTTGATTGATAGTTTGTTTGCACTTGAAGCAATCCTGGTGGCGACACGGCGCCCGTTGGTTGGCTGCTCCGGCGTTACTGGTGGCAGCATTGGAAGCAGCGTCTGATGCCAGTGACGCCATGGTAGTGGCGGTATTGCGGGGTTCAACGGAACCAGCTCGCATAGCTGCACAAACCGCTGCAGCTGCTGTTCTCGTCACAGTCGAGATACTTGTATGGTAAGAACTATTAGTTTGCTCTTGATCGCTGCGATCCTTTTTTACGGAACAAAAAAATTCTAACTTCGTCAATATTCGTAAGAACGACAGTGACATAATTTATATATTATACTTAGTTTCTAAGGCAGTTGAAGCAGGTAACAATAGGTAAACTTGCTATCTTATTAGAAATGTATACCATAAGATGGCCGTAAAACGCCATGCTGGTCTATGGGTTGGCGAGTTCTCTCTTTAAGAGGTTGAGTAGTTCCTCGGGGCGTGTGGTTTGTTATCCCTTAGTCACATTTTATGACCACGGGAAGAGATTACTATTCTGAAGCCGGCCAACATCACAGGACCATACATCCCTCATACACAAGACAATGTGCATGAAGATGCCAATGTTGCAATGGATTACCATGATATCTTAAAAAATGATAATAAATAAAATGCAAGTAAACTGGCAATTGAAACTAGTCCAGTCAATAGGGGATAAAAAAAGACCTTGCAAAAGGTACCCACCGTATAACAATAGGGAGGCAGGACTGGCAAAACACCCTGATCAAATATCTTGATATTAGGGCTTTACCAATGAAATTTCCGTTTGTTCATAGTGGCCACTTTGAACTTAGTTATCTTGTGTTTGGCTTGATATTTCTAATTAAAATCAAATTTTGAGTGCGACATTACCTATTATATAAACAGTCTCTTCCAGAGCGAGAATCGCTTTAACTGCAGACACGTTATGAAATCAGCAAATCACGACCAACCAGTCGTGATCCGCTTTCCGCCCCGCGCCCACTGCGGACGCAGCCTTCTTCACTAACAAAGTGCAAGTGACATTTACATTCACGCGTGAGTGATAGAGATAGTGAAACACCCCACGAATATTCTCTAACGTATCTGATTGTAATGATTTTTAATGTTTTTTCTTACGGTTTTTTTCCTTCTCTAGTTGTCGTATTAAATTGAATACAAACATTCAGAAATATCAATAAAATTATATTGACTGAATTGCAAAGGGTATAATGACCAGAATATTAATTATTATACTACGATTTATATTTTGTTTACAGGTACTTCATAGCGAAATTCTTCGAGTATAATCCGCCGCAATTGTCAGAAGGTGAAAAGCAAAATTTATAAGGCACAGTTAGTCATAAAAAAGCGAGAAATCAGATTTAATGTTTATTACTGCTACTGAATTAACAATTGATTATGTATACAATTTATTTCTTAAAAATAATGCGGAATTAAATTAAAAGTTTACATAACTAAATTTCAACTTATTTGTTGTACCTACACTGTTTTACCATTTGAACTAGTAATCCATTTGAACCATTTTCAAACTATTCTGATATCTTAAAAAAACTTTAATGAGCTAGTAATAAGGTGCTAGATTTGAATGGATAAACAAAAATGAATGTTCCATATATTAAATAGATGAATTGTCGAGTTTGACGACTTATGTCCAATGTGATAATTGTCCCATACGTAATTTCTTATAAGCAACGACACACGTTTTGTCCAAAATGAAATATGTCAAATATGAAAATTGTCCAAAATTAAAAATGACCAATACGAAATTTGTCCAAAGGGGGATATTCGTCCAATATTATGATTTATAAATTTGGGTTAACTTTCATTAGGGTCTGATCACTTGTAGATTAAAAATACGATTAATACGACTGGCATGTAAATCATATATTCAATATTTATTTTATTTAATTCTATATGTTAAGAATTACATGTTTGCGTTTAATTAAAAATAAATTCGATTTATTTCTAGAACGTCAATATTCAGTTTGGTCAAAAATCAATTCACGTTTTGGACGTAATTATGTATTATTGGACATACTCGTAAATTATCAAATCCGTATTGTCGACTAGTACCTAAAGGCCGTGATACACATGCCAGGAGCAAGTACTTAGTATATACTAATAACTAGCAAGTCATCCATTTATTCCCTGAAGTTCCAGATTGCCAGTTCCACATGGAACTCCTGTTACCCACTTATTTCATACATGGAATAGGTTATTAAAATATATGAACTTTAATGCTTAGTTATTTAATGATAGACATGTACAAAACTAATATATATTTCATTATATAATATATATATATTTCATAAACACATTAGTTAAAGATTAAAAATAAAAATTAACGAAATATTTTACTCAACGTGACTTAGAAACTATTTATTTATCTATTTATATAGGTACTTTATTGTACAAACAAATGATAACAATAATTACAAAAGAAAATACATACAAAAGGCGTGCTTATCCTCTTTGGAGATTTCTACTAGCAAACCTGCGAGAGCGAGAGGCGGGCAATGAAATGATCACTTTTATATTTTTTATAACTAGCGTAAGCCAATGAACAATCGAGTATACCTACACATATTTGTAAGTGGCCTGTTAGTGTATAAAGCAACGGATGGCACCTGGCGGACGACGGGCCGCATCCAGACTGCGGAAGGTAGAAAACCGGACCATCAAAAAAACCTTTTTAAACTTTAATTAAATGATTCAATTTAAATAAATGATTACAAAAAAATATAAGTGCATATGCATTTGCGATATAATGTGTAAACATATTTGCATCATGTTTCCATGTAATTTTATATTTAAGTAGTAATGCAGTGGTCCCTCCCTAAGATGTAAGATTTTACTTCCCCTCAATAGTAAGGGAATGCAGTCCCCACTTTAGGTGATATAACAAAGTAAATCTGCGCATGCGTTTATATCGGGAGCCTAATATACTATTCGTGAAGAAGAGTGGACTCCCTCCCTAAGAAATCTTTCTTGGAATTTTAACCCCGAGTTTGATATGGTAGAGTGGGAACGCTGTAATAAAGTGCGTCATTTATCTAAATTCTAAATGTAAATATAGATAGAAATAGAATATAAATTTGTTTGCGCGTCGTCTTAAAGGATATATTCGTATTTCACAAGTAATAGCGTGACTGATTTGATTTCTTGAATATGGTTGGTGCGCTGTGTCGAGCAAGAGGGTGCGTTGCGATGCGGGAGCGGGCCGGCCGGCTCATTATTTCATTATGTTATGACATGGCAAGTCAGTCGTCGTTGCGATCTCGTGCGGCGCGAGTTCGTTCGTTTGTCTTGTTTATTGTCGTGTGCTAATAACGTTTTGTGGATAAATATGGATCCTAAAAAGCGTAAAGTTGACAGTGGAACTAGGAACTTTCGGACTGAGTGGATCGAACAACCTGACGTAAAAGGCGCTACGCGGCCGTCATTATAGCAGCGAGATGATGAGTTGTTGTAGCAGCAAGGACAAAAGGCATAGAGTTGCTTATAGCGCGTTATAATGAGTGTGTACAATATAATTACAATACAACATAGAATAAGGGTTACAATATAGAAAAATAAATATTTTCATTATTTCCTCTATTCAACTTCTAACGCAAACAAGGAATGCGATCTCAGTCACGCCACCTACCGGCAAACACGTTTTTTTAAAGTTTAGTGGTCTATTCTCACCGTAAGCGAGTATTCTCTCTTGGCTTGGCGATATAATACTATTAAAACACTACCACTACCACAGCTAATACGGCATATAGTGTACTAATAAAATAGATATTTAATAATATTTATCATTATTCTAAATATGTATTTACTACTAAATACGAGTACTTTATTAAATCTCGTTTTAATATCCCCGTAATCTAAGATACAAATCGTAACGAAGCCGTCTGTACATAATTCTTTTTTTTTTAAAAGTATTTAATTGCTTTATAAAGTGCATGTAATACAGAGCTCAAACAATATTTTTTAGAATTTTTGTCTGTCTGTCCGACTGTCAGTCTGTTTGATCGCGTATTACGTAACGCTGCTGTAAGGGTTTTAATGAAATCTATCCAGATAAATTATGAAGTGCTTACGGAATCACAAGTTTACGTGAACTAAGTAGATGGCATCGTTAATTTCATAATAAAAGTTAGTATTTCATTGCTTATTTGAATTACGAAAAATGACCCAAACGATATATAATATCAAGATATTATTGAAATAGTTTTACAAAACATATCTCGCACCGTTGCACAGGTCACACGTTTCGTGTTTCCTTATATATTGCTTTGAACTCAACTTCATTATGTCCGCTTTTACGCGAATACTTAAATTGATGTCAAGTTCTGCATTTTCATTTAAGTGTTCAATAATGTTTACGTTAACTAGAAATTCGACAACTCTCAGTATGACATCCTCATCAAGATTAACGAAGGACAGTTTGTTTAATTCCGCCTGAGAAAATAATGATATAACTTTGAAGCAAAAGTCCATGAAAAGGTCACATATTTTCTGTGTGTGGCATTCAAGCCATTCTTCAAGTTTTTGTATGGTTATACCCTTAACAAAAATCTTATGTTCACCGATTTCTGCCACTTCCCCTGCACGAATAATCATATAACCATTCTTACGTGTTTTACGGAAATTGTAGATATAATCATATCCGTGTAAGCCATTCTTATTTCTTTTGTCTGAGAGCCACTTCAGCAGTCTTTTTTTGAGCACTCTGATCGTATTTTCATCAATGCCACCGTCTACTATAAATTTTTTAACTATAATTTCTATAGCACTGTCATTGTCAAGATCGCATTCGTCTAATTTGGACTTCAGATAGTTCAAGACAAAAATAAATAGCATTTTAAAGACAGGGCCGCCGAAACGCCTGATTTCTTCTGGGACAAGTGAAGCAGACAACTCTACACATAAAAGTAGAAATGCGTCGTGAAGCTTGTACGTTAGTTCTGACAAAATTTCCTCCAAGAAATTTTGATCCTCTCGAGTCAAACGCAGGAGGAACGTGGTAATTTTTAATATTTCTTCAGGACGTATGTAACGTGTTATTGTGTCTTTTATATTTATTCCACTTGCGGACACATTAGACGCATATATCCTTGTAGGTGCATTTTTAGTAGTTACATATGCTGGCCCGTATTCTGAAAACAATTGGCTACGACCCTCTTTACCAAGTCCATATAGCTCTGATAGACTAAACTTGTGCTGATTGTTTATCACTGTTGATCCGTCTGGTGACAAAGATATTCTGACTTTGTTACTGTTCGCTTGTTTGTTAATTCTTTTGAGTTTTCCGAAGAAATCGTCTTTATCTTCGATCGTTTTAAGAGCTCTTATGACGTCAGTATTACCATTAACTGTACCTTCGAGTCTGCGAGTTTCAGCTGTAACTTTATCGAACATTCGCCTGAAAGATGGAAGCAAACAATTATAATGTTTTATACAAGTAGGTAGATTGTTTTATAGAAGATGTAGCATATGAGCGTGCGACCCACAAGATGGTAAGTTGTGACCGTCGCCCGTAGACACGTGCCCCACCCGAGTATAAATTTAATTTATGTATATATTTAATCTTATTTTTTTTACTTACCTTTGATTGTTACTTGACAAGGAGTCTCTGTACTCATTTATCGTTCTTGCTTGTGCGTCTTGAACAATGTCCTGTGCAGTTTGATTAGACATTACTCCAAGACCGAGGAATAAAAGTGAACTAGTGAATTGGAACAATTCAAGTTTAGTTGGCGTATCGTCGTATTTTACATACTGAAAAATAATAAATTACAATTAATCTAAATGATTGATGAATTTTGTTTAAATTTTGCTGTGTATACCCAGATAACATACTAGCTGTTGCCCTTGACTTCGCATAGTTTTTTTATTGAAAACTATGTATGTTAGACGTATTTACAGATACATTATGATAACATTGGCCATCGGCTAATCCAGAACACCAGAACGCGTCATCCACGTCCATAAATTACCGTACCTCTAATTACATACTTTATTACGAGATAAATACAAAACTCATTGCATCACGAATCATTGCAGAGAAATATAAGGAGCTTTTGTTTTCCCTTGTAAAACGAATGAACTAACTATCCATAAAATCATCCATGGCATGTTCATATTTTCTATATTCATCGTCGCATTTGAATGCGTGATCGAAAAAAAAAAAAATTCCATTCATTTGGAGCAAGCATATTAATTTTTTCCAATAACATGTTTTACTGTGGTCATATTCATATCAACATTTCTTTGAGCTACACAACCCCTTCAGCTGCGAACATATAAACATACAAACCAAATCGGATTAAAATCCAGATGGTATACGATAATCATCAATACAGTGTCCATATTCAGCTAAAATTTTGTCAATAGAATATTCCAAAAATATTTCCTTTTGACGAAGAATAACTTGTTAAATTTGTGGCTAAAATTGTGCAAGTTCCAATCCAAGTTGGATCAACGTTAATTTACCAACCAGTTTATCACATCTCTCTTTAATGTATTTGAATTCGGAGGCTTTTCCATATATTTATTATGATATGCAGCATTATCAACGACCAATACCGATTTTCTACGTAAGTTGGGATGAATTGATTACGAAGCTATTTATAATAAGTCGCTGTTCATCTCATTATGATAGTCTCCCGTTGTATCCGTAGATTTATATATTAATAAAGCCAAGGGAATAAATCCATTTTTACTGTCTGAGTTTACTATAATAAGACGTTGTTCTGTAGATTTCTAAAGGCTAGTTTTATTTATACCTTTTCTTGTAGAATCATTGCAACTTTTACCTGTGATATATGACGCATGTACATAAGTTTCATTCATATATACAATTTCTCTGCTTTCAGATCGAAATTTTTTAATCAAATCTAAGAATTTTATCCGTTTCAATCTTACATTATCCTTTTCTAACAAAACTTTTCTGTTATTGTTAGTTATGGTGAACCAAAAACCCAACTGACGAAGAATTTTTCGCAATGTACTCTCGCATCCATTGAAGTCAATGGCTTCTATTAGTATCATTTTTAAAGACTTGAGTGTCGGCACTTGCTTATAACTCAAATGAAAATTATGCACCATTCTTCTTACAACAGAATAGTCAAAATCGTAGATTCAATAGGATTTTTGTTTGGTCTACCTTGTTTTTGAGTTTCAGATGAATTCGAGCTGTCGTCATGAGCTCTTATAACTTTACGGATACTTGTACTGGAAAGATCAAGTTGCATCACGATCTCTTTGTTGTATCTTGGTAAAATAGTTTTTCTATTACGTATTTTTAAATGTCGTTTTTTCAGTTAAGTAAATAGATATATAGTATATTAAAAATAATTTCACCGGTTTGTTTGGGTTTTCTTTGTCTTGAATTTTTCGGCATCTTTATGAAAGCTAATCTTATAGTTGACATTAGTGGATAACAATGTAGCTTTTTAAGGCGTTAGTGAAGGATTTTGACGTCTATCACAACATCATTACATTGACAGGGGATACATTTTTGAAAATTAAATATAAACACGTAATTAAAATGAGGTCGATAAGTTAACGAAAGCAAATATATAAGTATAAAATTTATTATCTATTGAAAAAAAAAAATTTGGGGCTATTATTAGCCCGAATATTCCCGATGGCCAATGTTTTCGTCCACGATCTGTACGTACCATAGTACGCGTGGATTAACATATAAGTTAATCCACTTCGCCAACAATGGCGTAATGATTTGTAGGTAATCAATTTCCAAACAAACAAACCAACTTCCGCATTTATAATATTAATTAAGATTCCAAGTATCTATTATTAATTAGATGTAGGTAATAAAATATATTTAATTAACATAGAATGTAACCTAGAACAAAAAGTTTATCATTAATGAAAAATATTAATCTTTACTGACTCTATATATCATTTCTCCTAAACTGTTAACAATCCCAATGGCGCCAGTTCCAATGCTCGCATATTTCAGAATATCAAAAGCTTTCATAAATATCTGCAAAAAAGATAACAAAAATATAAAAAATGGTTTCTACATGTTTAAAAAAGGCACTGAAGATTTCTTTCTTATATTTTCGTTCACTACTGGACGTATGCCTCTCCACGTCTTCTACACCTGAAACCATCTATGGATTGTCTAGTTCAGGTTACACCTGCAATATTTTTAAGTGGTCGGAACGCTTAGTCGGCGGCTTGCCCACACTTCGCTTTACTATATGGAGTCTCCAGTTCAATACGATCTTGCTCCATCTGTTCGGTTGGCGACGTATCTACATATCCCGCCCATTTCTACTACAGTCGTGCAAGCCGTTTGCCTATAGCGACTACTTGGTGTATTGCCAATTGGTTTAATTTCGTATCCTATCGCAAATAAATATGTTGAGTATAAAGTGTTCCATGGTTGCCCGTGCCGCTTTAAAGTTGTGTATATTATTCATGTTAAACTGGATTCATAGAAATTACAAAATGAAAAAAATTGCAAATCAGAGAAATAATATCAGGTGCGGTTAAGATCGCATTCCATTAGATAAAAGTATTTTTCATAAAACAGCTCATAAAAAAAGATACTTTTGGATCATTCTCAAAATTAAAGTTTGTGTACGGATGGCATAGATTCTTATATGTTGACGCTTGCTTACCGACCTTTAAGTTAGCACCCGATGCGGCGACTTCAGATAAGAGTTTTCCTGCTGCACCGCTAGAGATGCCTACCGTAGACACCACAATGTTTATCCAACTGCTGCGGGCTTCGCCATCTAATAAGCCAATGCTCTGAAAAAAATAGTTTTTAACTATAGGTATACAAGAACGGAAGATTTATATTAAATTTATATTAATAAAAAAAAATTGAATGATGTTAACAGTAGAAAGGGAATCCGTTGGAATTTAAATTACATTTAGCACTCGTTAATTAAATTAGAATTGTAAAAATATGTTTTTTTTTTGGGATATTGTGTTTGTAATTTTGGAGCTATTGAACCAACGAACGTTTATGAACTTAGCCAATATATAGATCCATATATAAAAAAATATATATTTAATTAATCAAAGTATTGCTTTAAATTCGTCATTATCCACTTTAGTCGATCCACGTCTCCGGTCGTCCACGGGGTTTGTTCTTGAGATCGAAATTTCGAGAACCGAAACGATTAAACCATAAACGTACCACGTCGTGTGTTCGTTTGCGGTGTTTGGTCCATACCTACACACCCTTGATATTGCGTGCCGTCCGTGCTACGTTTCTGCCACGACGGAACTCATATTCGAAAATAACGCGAATTTTTAACTTTTCCATGGTCGCTAACACTAAGCAGTATATATCGAAGCAATAAGCAGTTTGACAGAAAAACAAATGAATAACTGATATTGAAAAAGAATGTCATAGCTTTAAATTGAAAATAATTTGAATTTGAAAGTCCAAGCGAAGCGCAAGATTTTATAGGTAAGGCTCTAATATTTTCGTGCTAAAGAATGATGGGCACTGTCTAAAACGATAGTAAAAGTAGATAAATATATATAAATATAACAAAATAACATACGATAAATAAATAATAAAACATTGTTAACAATTATCAGTCAAATACGCTTTAATTGTGAAAATTAAATTACACTTTAAACAAAAGCAGTTAAACAAAAACGCACAGTCAATACTAGATGGCGCTGCGCCGAGTTTCTAAATCGCGCTATGGATTCGTTCACGCTTGTTAATAGAGTCGTTGCTAATTACCGTGAATAAATAAGTTTTGTGTTACAACAGTAGTGTGTGGTTTTATTTAGTGTCAACAGGCACTTTTGTATGAAATCTGGCCTGACCACCAATTCAATTGTAATATATGACAATATACATATGACAACTTATTGACTATACAGTTACCATAAATAAATATTTTGTTTCCCAGATTAATGGAGTATCTATAAATATGGAGCTTGGTAAATAATAAACTTAATAGTAACAATATGGCTCTAACAAGATCCGAGCTTATAACGGCTGGGTTATGCCTGCTTTCACGATACAACTTTGGCGTGCTCAGATGGTCTCAGACCCAATTAAACACTCGGGATAGAAAAGTCCGCTCAACCACGTTTCTTCACAAGATGCACCACCTAGGGCGGTGTACCTTGGCCAACTGTACGTCTGTCGGCGGTTATATCATCCCTCCCTTATACATTGCACTTGTAAGGCAGATATCTCATTTCCCTGGTACTTTAGGGCCTTATTGCAGTAATAAAATTTGAAGCTTATGTAAAAAAACGTTTATTTAGTATTCGCGTGGTATTAGGTATACCGGCCAAATTGACGCATCATTCTTTAATTTCAGTCCTAACGGATTGAAATTTTCGTCCTAACGGCGAATTAAGATTGGGTGTATGTATTTATATATTATTAAGTCATTTATTATTATAAGTATTTATTATCTATATAGTCGGTAGGTATATACTGAACACGATTTATTCTGTGGATTTCGGTCATTTTACACTACCTATATCCTTTTTATTTTTCTCTAACGCAAGGGTGTCTGAAAAAGATCGCTTTAGCGATAAGGTCGCTTATTGTATTCTGTCATTTATTATTTGTACACATGTAATAACTATTTGTATGCAATAAAGAGTATATACTATTATTATTATTAATTTTTAACACGAATTAAATTAGCATGAATCTAAATGAAACACCTATGTTAATGCAAACGCTCATAATTAGTGATGTACCTGAGGGTAAATCGATCGATCACGACTTTGTTGTGCATGGGTAGTCACTAGTCACCCCCTCTCTCGTAACACACTACTCGTTTGAAACTGGAGTGGTGAACACCGCGCTAACTTAGCTATCTCGATAACTAGAAACCAAATAATCGTGATAAGCGTGATTTTGAAGATACAGGGCCCTGTCAAGGTTGTGGACTACAGGATGCAAAAGGGGTAAGTGATTTTTGATTTGTTTATGCGCAACCAACCTATAATGTTTCATTTAGAGGTGTTTGTTACCTGTTCGTGTTTACTTCTGTCGGCCAAGTGGGCGGAGGCTCTTACAATCCCATAGACTCCGGTGACTACACTCACTCCGACAGCCACTCCAGCTGCCACTGGTGCCACAGCTGGTAAAGCAAGTGCGCCGATGACCCCCGCTAACGCCCCAACATTTGCCACTGCGTCAGAACATATACTTAGAATGCAGGTTGTCATAAACAAATGTACCTAAGTCAGATTATCATTGCATATCATATCATCAGCCCGTGTCTCTCCACTGCTGAATATAGGCCTCCCCTAAGGACCGCCACCACGGTCTTCAGCTCTTCTCATCCAGCCACTTCTTTAAGTCAGTCCACGTGGCCGGAAAGCGTCTCCATTCGAGGACTCGTTTAATCCATCGGTTATCGGTCCTGCGGCTTGCCCACTGCCACTTCATTATTATTGTAATTGATTAACTTTCCTTGGCCCAAGCACGATGCTAAAGGGTAAAAAAAATCAGTGCAGTATTCAGTTTTCACTCACGTAGTGTTGGTTCCCTCGCCACACATTAGCGTCTCCATTTAAGGCTCCAGTAGTCGAGGAGGCCTTACTAGGTTAGACTATCTCCAGTGGATATTTGGCTTTATAATGTAATATATCATCGTGCATGATTAAGTTAACATTATACGAGACCCTTGAGAAGAAAAATTTGTTCTATGTAATTAGTATATTTGCGAATAGCGATAAAGAATGACGATGTTTTTTTTTGTGATTTTTGTATGTGTACAGTGCAAGACAGATCACGTGCTGTTCAAGATATATATATATTTTATAATGAAGGAGGTGGAAAAGCAAGCGGTCCCACGTGATGGTAAGTAAGTTTTGCCGCCGCCCATGAACACCTGCAACACTAGGGGGTTTGCGGGAGCGCCGCCGATCTTGCAAAATCCTATTCACAGCTGTCTTGAAGAACCCCATATTATAGCTTAATGGAAAGACCTCTAGAAGCAGTTCGTTCCACAGCCTACGGGTTCTTAAAGTGATTTTTGGTCCGAACTGTATGCGACACTTCCGTATCCAGGAAATGCGGATGGACCGCACTTCTGCGACGGGAGGTGCGGTTGTAGAAACCCGAGGTGGGAATTATATTGAACAATTCTTCAGAGCAAACACGCGTTTCCCAATGTACAGGCGGGTCTCTCTTACCCCCATTGTACCTCTTACCTTACCTCTTGCCCCGGGTCCCCATTGTACAGAGAGACGTAACGTCTCTCCAAATGCCGAGGGGTTCTAAACCACCCGTAAGAGTGGGATCGTTGACAATTCGAACAGCACGTCGTTGGTTGGAGTCAAATGGGTTCAATTTATATATCGGTGCGCCGGCCCAGAGATGTCAGCAGTACTCCATATGGGGCCTAACCTGAGCTTTGTAGAGCGTTTGGAGTTGCCCAGAGCTGAAGTACCGCTTCGCTCTGTTCGGCACATCGAGCTTTTTGAGGCCATTTTAGAATTTTGGTTGTAAAATGTGCCAGATACGTGTTTCAGGAGTGAGTGCCAGAGTCGATTTCCCATCCTATACCATCTTATCCTATTCCTCTGTCCCTATTCCTCATCGAGTTGAGAGTATAATGAGATAAATTTCGTTTCCATTACACACTTTACATCCTCCCAAGGAAGAATGGACAGTGTAATACGCCCTATTCTCCATCCTTCCTAACCCTCTTTTTTCTAAATCCACTCCTAAAAGGTAGGTGGGGTATTCGGCGGTCTGCCACGTTCGTCATTCTGGACTGATGTTGTCATGTTGTCATCACAGATATTCATGAGCGACAGTATCCACTTAACACCAGTACATTCTCTCCATCTTCCATCTTCTTTCTAAGAAACTTATAGAGTTATAGTGTAAATGTGTGTTACCTAAACTGGCTTTATCAGCGACACTGACCACTCTAGCGCCCATTCCTAAAGCAGGGGTTGGACAAACGGTTAGTAGCACCTGCGGCATTGTATCATATACATTTTTTATCTCCTTAGTTTCCTAAAAAAGTAATTAATGGATTAATACTGTATATACAGTATATGGAATTAGTTTTATTATTCGTGTTTATTATTATTTATTGCATTTGTATAGTATATTTATTCCAAATTTTATTTTATATTAATATAATGTTTCACTTACACCTACCCTACCTTTGCCCCATCACTATATTGCCCCAAGATTGGCTAGGAGAAAATGTCTAGCATTAAGTCCGCCTTTGGTTAAAAAAATAAAGTGAAAATTAATATATGCAACACTTTCTTATAACCACAAAAATATAAAATCATATAAAATCTAAATTCTGATCTAAATTTCCAAAAATTCTCCCTCGAAATCTCTCTTGGCAGCACATTTGCTGATGCCACTGTTTATCATTATTAGATGATGCGAACGACCGTATCTGCATACCATAATGCTCATTTCTTACCTTCGTTCTATTCAGGTTGTATCGAACCTTTCCCGAATCCAGAAACTACGTATTTTGGTCAAGCTTTTAAGTTAATTAATATCATGTTACATTTTTGGCAAATTTGTATAAAAAATTTGGTAAAAACTAAAAAAAAAATATTACTACGTCGGCCGTGATCCCTGTTAGTCCTTTCGAGGTAAGTGCCACGGTTAAAAAATTAATGCTATGCGCGATTATAATACTATTGCAAAAATTCAAAATCCTGAACGAAATCTTTGGCTTCGGGAAAAGTTTGGTTACACTCTGTATATTAAGATATAAATATTTGTATATCATTATTATTAAGATTTACTCGCTCGATTCTTCTAATCTTGAGTCGGTGTGTTGGTGAGTCGCTCGATTTGGTTGAAATTTTCCGAAATATTGTCTAAACATGGGTTTTTTATATAAATCCCAATAATTATTTTCTGTTTTTAATATTAATTGAATCTTCCGGGCTACTTGGCCGAGGTCTTCTAGAATCTCTTCTCTTTCTTCCTTGCGTTCGAGAAGCCGAAGAGATAACATCTCTCCGAAAGTGAACGCAGTAGCCACTGAAGATGTCAACCGCAGTTGTTGACGAAACGTTTGGAAGAAAGAGAAGAGATTCCAGAAGACCTCGGCCAAGAAGCCCGGAAGATTCAATTAATATGGCCACCGGCCGAGAAAGCCTACACTCCACTAATTATTTTCTGTACCTCCACAATAGCTCCTCTGTATTCTCCATTTGCAGGTACCACCATTACACTTTTCGGCAAGTTGTTTTCGGTTAAGTAACTTTCCCAGTTTTGATAAACTCTGCAGTCGTGGTCAATGTATATTCTGCAACTTTTTTCTAAAAAATATGCACAACATTTTGTTAAGTAAGTACCTACATAATTTAATTGGAAACATACTAAATTAAACGCAGCAGTGGATGCAATGCAGTGTGATTAATGCAGCAGTGAATTATGTGCAGTGACGTAATTGATCAAAAAGTTAATGGTTGCTACGTTTCCTATGCTACGTCGCAGTTGTTGCTTGAGAACCCTTGAGCTATGTCGGTGACTCAAATTCTTTCACAAATGTCTTCGTTTAGCATCCTATTCATTGCAGAAATTCAAATCAAAGATTTTTCCATAGTTTGTTTTTTTCAATACTGATTGAAGAATATTTTTTAGTGTTCTTTTATTTACTTACTTCCTGGTTTTGTTGAAATACATTTCCTCACACAAAAAACGTGATAGAGCATCATCGTAACATCTTTTTCAGTTTTTCTGTGTAAATCTACCCAATAGTCACGGGGTGTAAACTCATAAAATGGTACCTCTTTCTTCGGTATTAGGCAAACAACTCGCAGTAACGATATTACGATATTTTCTCCATTGTGTGTATATTTTGCTGAAAATTAAATATTATCATCATCATCTATTTAAAGCATAAAGTCCTATTTGTCTGATGTTGTTACTAAGGATACTGTCTGAAGTCTATCTGTCCTACTGTCTGAAGCAAAGGATTCTAATGAAAACTTGCACGGGGGAATGTCAGATCAAGTACTTATTTTTTATTCAGAATACCTGCATCTTTTTATTGCTGGCAGGCGAACGGGCGGGCCATATGATGGTAAGTGGTCACCACCGCCCATGGACGCCTACAAGGAGGTTGCGAGTGCGTAGCCGACCTGGTAGGATCGTATTCACAGCTCTCTTGACAAACCTCAGTTTGCAGTTCATTAATAATATAATAACAGGAAAACAGATACAGTACGACAGGATTAAGGAGAGGTAAAGAATGGGGCATTTTTACTCAGCACATAAACCCAGTACCTAGGGCTAGCAGAAAAAGTGTCGAAAACGAATCGCGGTATCAGGTGTGTAGCGGTCATTAAAATTAGAGTTCTACCGTAATGGTACTTTACGTAATATTTTTTGAACAATCATGTATTTATTATATAAGCAAAAAAAAATCTATAATTATAACGTAGGTGTACGTACCTTGTTCACAAATCTTATTAAACACTTTCATTGCTATTTCCTCTTCTGGCAGTTCATAGCCCTGTAATTGTAACTCATCGTCTAGCTCATTGTCAGTCAGGTCGCCCTCCTTCGTTGGAGGTCCCCACAAAGCTATACCGATTTTATGCAACAAATATTTTCTGTCTTTTTTCTCATATCTGCAAAAGTAAAAGGCGAATTTTTACAACGTAGGTATAACGGATTTAAGTAATTAATCGGATTATTAATGATCACCCAGGTGACCAAGGGCGTCTCATTAGTGTTTTGATCACTTACAAAGAAAATCACCCGGGTGATTAAGCCCAATCGATTTTATATACCTTTTGGCATCTCTGCATCAGCTATAAATGACATGCAATGTGATATTTAAATCCAATTTAAAAAAAAATCATTAACCTTGGTGCTTTTAATAATAATTTACAACAATATTCCAAGATCCATTACGTACGTGTTATTCATCTGTAGGTGATTCGGGGATACCAAAAAAAATGAAATCGAGTGACTTAAATCATCTGAGTGATTTTCTTCGTAGGTGATCAAGACACTAATGAGCTGCTTTTGGTCACCCACGTGAAAAAACCCAGGAGATTTTAGTGAAATAAAATTGATTGAAAAAAAACCTAGTCACGTTCATATAAACTAAAGTTACTTTCATGGATAGCGTTAATAATATTTGTCCTTTTTTATTCTGACCTTACGGTATTTCGCAACAAGTACAGTGGGGACAACTACAGAACTGGGATTTTCTTCATATAGGACAACAATAGGGCAGAGTTAGATAATTAATTGCGCACGCTTGATAATAACGTGCTCATTCATATCAAAAAAACCCATAACATTACGGGACATCTTCGTGCGTAATATCATAGTCTAATAGGCAATAATGTTCTGCACCGGCGATCCGTGCGTCGCGAACAACCATGTGAGGTAGGTGTAACTCAAAATGTTTCCCGCGCTTTAGTTGTAATTTTTTTATGTATTTAGGTACTTTACAAGGTAAGTTATAATTTATTTATGCAAATCTTTATTGTTTTAAATGTTTGTCATTACTAAAAATATTAAAGAGTGGTGTGCAAATATTTTCTTAATATTCAGCAAATACTTTCTTAATATTTACGTTGAAATTTGAAGAATATTTTTGTCGATATTCAAATCAAAGTACAATAACTGAGTTTGACAATTACTCGCGGTATTATTTTTTGCTGGAGAAAAACAAGAGAATGATGTATGTGAGCATGTGGCTAGCTATTGACTAAAGCATTTTTGCAATGATGCAACGACACTTGCAAAAATTGGCGTAGGTATGGGATTGCGGTTGCAAAGGTTGACATTTTAGGACTTGTGTTATTTTTAGCATAAACTTATTTAGCAATTAAACAACTTTGAACGGTTTAAATCGCGTATATTTGACATTATTTATATCCCGACGTTTCGAACACTTTGCAGTGGACGTGGTCACGGGGTGACTAATTGATTTTATTTGTCACTTGAGTTATTAAGAAATTATTTGGACTACGGTCTGAAATTTTTTTGAACTACCGTCTTGATTTTTTAATAATAACTTTCAGAAAAATTTCAAATCAAAAAATAATTGTTTGCCATGTTTTACATTTTTGTTCCAAAAATGTTTTATTTTTAGATTTCCATAATTTCGACAATAATAGCTTGTAACCAAATAAATTCTCGTTCTAACGATACTGATTTTATATTCAATATCCAATATCCAACTCTCCACTACCTAATAATTTTGTCTACAATTTCTAATGCCCAAAATTTTAAGTTATTTTTTTTAAACAAAAGTCAATAATATTTTCTTAGGTTTTCGCGATTACTATACATTGCAATTAAACAACTTTTAACGGTTTAAATCGCGTATATTTGACATGATTTATATCCCGACGTTTCGAACACTTTGCACTTTGCACACTATAAATCATGTCAAATATACGCGATTTAAACCGTTAAAAGTTGTTTAATTGCAAAAGTCAATAAGTTCAGTCTGACACAATACAGAAACCATTCTATACAAACTATGAAACACATTAAAACATTCAGATAAGTATAGATAAAATTCTCCGATAACAATATGTCAGGCCAGAAACTTTTGGACCTCACTGGTACCATATACATATGTATGTCTAGGTATTATGTAAACTTAATACTTACAACTCCCAGTCCGCAGCCCCCATTGCTTCAAAGAATTCTTGTTGTAACTCCACGGCAGTTTTATTTTCAGCCTCGTTAGTTGAAGTTGAGGATGGACCAGCACCATCATTATTGTTGCTTTGAGCATCTTGACTATCGACCATTTTGTTTTATCGATGTATTAAAATAAGTTAGACATTCAACTATCTAAAACAATACACACTATCTATAAGTATATCCATCATATCCTTGCCTTTTCTTCCATTTTTGCTCTTGCCAGCAACATGTTTTATTGTAGTCCGTATCTCTTGATGTAAATTTTTTTTATAGATGTGGGCGGACGAGCAAGCGGTCCCACGTGATGGTGTTACCGCCGCCCATGGACACCTGCAACACCAGGGGGCAGGCAGGTACGCCGCCGACCTTGTAAAATCCTATTCACAGCTGTATACTTATGTGGAAATATTATATAAAATAATATATTTATTAGTTATATATGTAATATGTATGTGTGTAGGTTGGTTTCCAATAATAATATAGTAGGTATATTTGTGAATTTAATATTTATTTTATCATAAATTATCATCTCATTTGAGTTTTTCTCCCATCTCCGAATTGAACCTCTCTGATCAATCCAAAGGTTGGTTGATGGAAAATGCCTTAAGGCATTAAGCTCGCCTTTTTTACGATAATGTGCGGTGAAGTGATTAAATAAATAAATAAACAGTCTATCCCATGGGATGGAGAGTATAATGTAATAATGTAATGTAATAATAATGTATAATGTAGTATAATAGAGTATAATCACTATTAATATATTATCTGAATTCACTGGAAACTACAATCAATGGATCTCTTTTAAAGATTTTTTACGGAAGCGATACATCCAGTCATCTCCAAAACCATGGAGCACTAAAATCGATGCTCAAGGGAGAACCGGAAAGGCTAATCCAACACGTGATCAGCACTGAAAATTATGATACTTGTTGGAATATAATAGGGGTTAAAGTATGAAATTGCCGTTTTATAGTAATAGATACTTTGAATTGACATAAAACCTTCATGGTGTGAGATTTTCGAGTGAAACTTTTTTCACATGATACCTATGAGGTTCTTGTTTTAAAAAATGTGCAACATTCGATTTTCGACTTTCAATTGCTTTTTTTATTCAGCTTAGACGGGAAAGATGGATACTTCGAAAATCCGAGTAATCTTTGAATACGAGTTCCGACGCAGAACTAACGCGGCAGAAACGGCTCGCAATATCAATGCTGCGTTTGGAGAGGAGACTGCTAATGAACGAACCGTGCATTTTTGGTTTAAACGCTTTCGTAATGGAAACTTCAACTTGAAGAACGAACCAGGTGGAAGACCGCCCACACAGGTGAATAACGCTGAATTGAAGGAGATGGTGGAAGCCGATCCGAGTCCAAACTACCCAGGAATTAGCGGCATGGTTTAACGTTACCTTACCTACAATACTGACTCATTTGCATCAAATTAATAAGATAAAAAAATATGAAAAATGGGTGCCCCATGATTTGACTGATCTGCAGAAAGACACGCGTGTTGAAACTTGCATTGCCTTGTTGAATCCGTACAGAAATGAAGGAATATTGGATCGAATTGTGACATGTGACGAAAAGTGGATTCTTTACGATAACCGAAAGCGAAAAATGCAATGGCTGACCCCAGGTCAAACGCCGCAACAGTGCCCTAAGGCAAAGCTTACCAATAAAAAGGTAATGGTAACTGTTTGGTGGTCTATTCATGGTGTTATTCACTATAGCTTTCTCAGGTCTGGTCAAGCAATAACAGCAGGCAGATGTTTACTGTGCCGAACTTCGAACAATGATGGCGAAACTAGCAGTGAAACAGCCCCGACTCGTGAATCGATCATCACCATTATTGCTCCATGATAACGCAAGACCTCACACTGCACGAGAAACCGTTGTAACTCTACAGGAGCTGCAGTTAGAAACCATACGTCATCCTCCGTACTCGCCAGACCTTGCTCCAACGGACTACCATTTTTTTCGTGATTTGGACAATTTTCTACGTGGTAAAAAATCTTCTTCCCAAGAGGCAGTACAAAATGCTTTCACACAGTTTGTCGAATCTACATCCCCAGAGTTCTATCGCAAAGGCATAAATGAACTTCCGATTAGATGGCAACAATGTATAAATAATGAGGGTAAATATTTTGATTAAATAAATATGTTACATTTTAGAAAAAAACGAGTTTTAATTTTTCAGTACAAATCGGCAATTTCATACCTTAACGAAACCGACTTATATACGGTATCTTCAGTCTGGGCTTAGCTTTTAACTCAATATAATTTGAAAAACATGACGTGCAAAGTGCTTTATAAAAGAATATTTAAAAACAAATAACCCGCTTATTAACCGGGATACAGCAAGTACGAAAAATCTAATGAATAAATGTTTAAGTTGTTGAATAATTGTGTTGATTATTATATGTCAAAGAGGATATATTTTTGTTTGACTTACTATTATCGCCTCTGTTTACTTGGATCCACAATCAGGCTCCACAGATGGATCCATGTATATTTCTTCCTTATCCATGGATAAGGCTCCTCAAATATATAACATGTTTTTATGCCACTTCGATCCACCAATGTAATTATATATTTCTAGGCCACTTTAATCCACACATTTGTTGAGGCGGCGAAAGTAGTGATACAATAACTACGCATTTTATGTAAAACAATAAAAATGTAATTCATTACTAACAACTTCGAATCAGCAGGGGATTGAAGAGGAAAAAGAATTATTTATAAAACCGCCTGTGGATTCAAGAGGAAGAAAAATTATCCATGGATCCACCGCGTGCACCGGTGGAGCCCGATTGTGGATTCATGTGAACGGAGGCCTAATATCTATTATATGTTTATTATTATATTTCAATGAGGGTAACATTTTTGTTTAACTTAAAAGTACAAAAAAACTAATTAGTGTGTTTTAAAATAATATTAATATATATAATATATATATATATATATATATATATATATTATATGAATGATTATTAATTAAGTCAAAGAGGATAAGATTTTGTTTAAATAAAAAATAAATCATGTTTCTGTATTTTACTGCATACCTATTCGAAAAATCCTGACAGTTCCAAAGTCAGGCCGCAATCCTGACAAGAGCCTAAGAATCCTGACATATCAGGACAAATCCTGACGTTTGGTAACCTGCCCGCCTCCGCGGCCACTCCGACCCCATCCCTTAGCCCATATATACTACAGCGTATTCTACTTCAAATTATTTATTTAATATAATGCATCATCATACCTACTAAGTTATAAAACAGCGTATCTCTAATATTATCAATGGAAATTATGTAAATCGTCCAATGACTATGTATTTGTATAGAATTAATTGGAATCGTCAGATTATATCATGCATATCTACATATTATAGATTGAATGTAGGCACTAAAGTGAAATAGGTAAGTAGTGTAACATTTGTTCCAGTAGCACATTCTTTATAACCTTTGTATTTTTATATCTGTATTGCATTATATTTGTCTTTGTATCTGAAACATTAATCTTCTTATTAATATATAGTACTGGCTGGAAACAGTCCTACATGTAAAAATTTTAAATTCTGAGAGGACGCCAGAAGAAATCTAGTAGGCTACGTCAACGAAGAAGAAATCTAGGTGGCCATTATCATGTTAAATGTTAAATATAGGCGGCCATGCAAAACAAACGAATGGAGAGGGCCGCGGCGATGCGATTTTAAAAAATAAACGCAATCAGTGTAGAGAAACTCCGACGTTGAGTTGACCTACTACTCTCGCCGGTCACTATTGGAACAAATTTAGCTACCTCTTTCCTTTCTAGTTAGTTGTTTACCCCGTTATCCAGTTAGCTCATAGTTATAACATTACAGTTTTTTCATAGTAATAACATGGCAGCACCTAAAAATTAAAACCATTATCATCGTTAGCTACACGATAGTAATAAACGAATGATTTATCAGGTAGCGGATGTGTAGCCTATATAATAAACTAAAGAATAAAAAAAATAAACGAAAAATACTATATCAAAATCAAAGTGAAAATCACTTACCTGTGACTATACACTGTAACAGAAACTTGTAAGAAGTGAAGACAATATGTAGTAAACCTCTATACAGTAATGTTCATTTATAGTCACTATCTAATCTGACTTCAGAAGCGTGTAAGTCAGGGAATTCCCCGTATATTGAGCATGCGATTAGAGCGCTACTGATGGGAGGTGGAAACTAATAGAACTAATTTAGGTTTTTTAAGCAGCTCCCAGACATTGATTGGGAGGTTCCCTGACATAGTGTTGGTTTATAGATTTTTACATGCAAAATAATATGTAGGTATGAATTTCAAAGGATCCTGAAGGTTTTAGTTCCATTCTACAGTTTTAAATATAGTGTTTCTAAAGCCCTCGTTCACTTGGATCTACGATCTGGCTCCACCTGTGGATCCATGGATAAATTTTCTTCCTCTTCGATCCACCAATTTAGGGATTCAAATATAATACTCGTTTTTTTTTTGCCACTTCGATCCACCAATTTCGGGATCCAAATATAATTATATGTTCCTAGGCCACTTCAATGCACACATTGTCAAAGCGGCGAAAGTAATGATTATTTATTACGCGTTTTAGGGCACAGCAACCAAGTTGAAATAAACCAGCCCATAGCGTCTTAGACACGCATTACTACGCATGTTTTAGGGCACAGGAACCAAGTTATTTTTGACAACCTTATTTATTTGGGAAATTAAACTACGTCTTCCTGTAAAATTTCACCACGATCGGACTTTTATCGAAAAAATTATGATGTTTTGACATACGGACAGGCAGATTGACAGACAAGAAATTATAAGGGTTCCCATTTTAGGCGACTGCGGAACGCAAGGAAAAACATATCCCACGTTTTTCATCGTTATGTATGTACGCCCGTTTCTTCATTCCTCCTCACTGGTTAAATGGAGTAACCGATTTTAATAAACAAGGTGTCATTAGATTCGTCTTGATGTCACGAGTTTTACTGGGGTATTTGATTTATTGAAAATATACTAAATATGCAGCCAGTTATTACCTCAAGTGACATTTCATTTATCACTGATCCAACCTACACTGGGCCGCAAAGAAACCGGGTCGGTTGCAAAAACCTCGACAACTTTCAAAATATTGGAGCTAGCTTCATGAAATAAAGGCTGTTTTATAGACCGTTTTAAAGTGCTTAAACAAAAATCATAAAATTTTAAGTTTATTCATTTTATTTTTCATAAAAGTGAATTTAATAAAAATGCGTATTTTTTCACTAGTATTCCAGTATCAGTGCTTCTTGCAGATGGCTTGGATCCCATGTGATGGTTATCGTAACCCTTTACACACCACATTCATATTACATATATTCTAATTCACATTACTTAATTTAAATAATTGTATTTAATTTCTAATAAATACGTGTATTTTTTTTCTTTCAAATAAATATCTCTCATCTTCAGTATTGCAAATTTCGATTTTAATCTATTTTTGCTTGTCATTGAAAACGGTATAGACAGCATTGCAATCTACAAAAAATCTACTTTTTCGTTAATTTTATTAGTTAAGTGTTTTTTTTTTTTTGATAGATAAATAAAGGTACATCTTATAATAATTATTTATTCAGTAGGAACATATTAAATATTACAAACATTGTGTTAGTGCTTAATATTCAATCTTATTAAGTGCATAAAAAAGATATAAAAAACCTGACAAGGCACATTCACTTGCTGCTAGAAACTCGTATATTGAAACAGGGATTTATCTAATAAAAATATATCTATGAGATTAGTATATATTATGTAATATAGTACACAAATACGTTACACGACTACTTAGATTAGTACATTATCACAGTGCATTCTATTTCACAATGTAAATTGAAATAGAATTATTATATTATATATAGGTACTTATTCAAGTAGTGTAGCAGGCTATCATGTGATATGTGTATTTTCCAGTAGTTTTTAAGTAGTTAACATGGTTGAAACTTCCTAACAATAATATCAATGTTAATAATAATTAGTACCTGGACGATGGTCTCATCATAACAATAAAATTGTAGTATATAAATAAAGTATTATTAATCTATAACATCATTGATTGTAGTATATTTTTCTACTTCAACTAATATACAAATAATAAAGATCTTTGCTGTTGCATTAGTGCGCTTTGCTTTTTTTTTAATAAAAATCTACGACAGACGAGCGGATTGTTCATCGTCATTCGATCGTTTTAGATCTCTGAATTGGAAAATGTTTCAAATTATAATTTACAATGGCGGTCTCAGTTGTGTACTGCTTCTCATCAAAAGAATTAAACAAAACATACAAAGAATTTAAAATATTGCAGATCGGAATAATCATTAGCGGATAAAAATATTAAGCAAATCTAACTCCTTCGCAAGTTTGACAAATAAACTGTTTCTTATTAGGATATAACTGACACCTGCGTTCGATTTCCTCTTCAATCCACTGCACTAAGCGATCCTTCAACAGTAAAATAACTTCTTGACGAACGACGCCGTTATGGAAAAACTCTTTGAGAACGATAACAATACCATTGTCCGAGTCCTGACATTCACCTAGTGGCCGATGGTGTTTCATGTAATTAAACACGAAATCAACAATCTGGCTGATCAGATCTTGTTCTGGGCTCAAAAGCTTCAACTTTGCGAGGTCTTCAGGAAGTAATTTAGAGAGAACGTTGAATGAGACTGTCATAAGATTGACGTAAATATCCTTGCTGAGGTTTTGTAGCATTTCAGCGATCCTCTCTGAGCCTGCAGCACTGACTCGCACTAAAAACACTCCGATTTGTATTATTTCTCCGGGACGTAGTCCCACTAATATACTATTATTAGATTCATCTTCCTTGTCAAGGTATGCTCCTACGGCTGTGGTGGAAGGTGTGATGCGTGTTGGTACGTTTTTCACTGTCAAAGACGCTGGCCCCAATGATGTAAACAGTTGGGTCCTCTCTTCTGACCCAATATTGTACAAATCTGATGGATTGAATTTGTGTTGTGCGTTCAAATTAACTTGTCCATCTGATGTCATCGATATCCGAAGGTTGTGCTTATTCAGATCCTTGTTTATTTTGAGTACATCACCAAAGTATTGGTCTTTATTAGCAATGTTCTTGATGCCTCTTATCACTTCAGTGTTACCTTGAACGGTGCCTTGAGTCCTTCTCGTTTCGCTGCTTAATTTATCAAAGATTTTTCTGCAATAATTGAATTTTTATTTAGCCAATGGGGTAGCTAATGAAATGTAAATAAATACGATTTGCAAAAAATATTGCAATCAGATCTCTATTTTACTCCAGCTGCGGGGCCTCTAACTTTCGAGGCCCTGAATCTACCTATTTGGACGGTGTTCTGCGTTTGTGTATCAATCCATAAAAAGTAAATTTCGAAAAAGGGAGCGTCAGTTTTTTTGAAAAAATTTGCTGTAGGTTTTTCTTTAATTGTAGCATACTTATGATTTTGGTATTAATTTATTCGTAGAAACGGAAAGATAATTCCTAATTAATAAGCGGGATGATTCTTTACTAAAAATGGTTCATACAATTTTAAATGTGTCAATATTTATTTTGCATTAAAAATATGTTATCGTTGTATGATAGCTAACTCTGAAACATGTTCAGTCTGAAAAAAGTCTGTATGCACAGTTAAGATAAATATTTTTCTACAAATTGATAGAATTTTGGATACTTTAAATAACGTTTAAGGATATCAATTTAACAAATAGGCAGTAAACATAAAAATACGAATAATAATACGATATACGGTATATTACCCGCATATATTGTACACAAATGTTAAATTACAAATCACGATTAACGTATCGCATTTGTAGTCCAACACACATACGAGTTAATTAATGCAAAACTGAACTGATGACATATAATATTTAATATAAACAATTTCTACTATTTAAAAATATAATATATTTTTTTAAATTATACAACATAAACATAACATAAACTAAATATCCGTTTTTTTGTGGGTATTAATAAATAAATGCAGAAGACCGTCCATTTGATAATAAGGCATTGATTCCGATTTTCATCAATTTTCATTTTTAAATCGGTTTTCATCACCACAACAGAAAGTAGAATTAGTATATTTATAGTTAAATTAATTTACCATAACGCTTATGACAGTTGTAAATAGTGCTTGAGACAAGTTTCAAATGTAATCGATAAAGCAATAACGGTCAAGTGTGAACTGTGTACTCTTAATCTTTCAAAAATGTCAACAACACGTTAAACTTGTATAGTATACAAAGAATTTTATGTGCACCCCTTTGAGAGAGTGTAAAGGACACCAAATATACAGACAAACGGGACTTTATTAATTAATGCGTCCATTCCAGTAAAGAACTGCTAGTAATGTGACAGACTCTATAATCCCATAATATAATTATACTGCTGCCCCTACATCTGGTATGTATGGTATAATTGTACCTATAGTAACTTCTCCATTACACATAATCGTTGTAAAATACAACATTAATCACTTATAAATCCCATACATTAATACATTAACATATGAAAGCAAAATTGTCATGAATAACCCAAACATAAGTAATCAATCAATATTAGTCAAGTAATCAATATTAAGTAATGTGAACCAATAAAAAAAAACTGTATCAAATTGTATACCATATCCAAGAGTTATTGAAATGTATATTTTTTAAATATAATATCGCATTAGTTTCGATAGTAGCGATAAAGCAGAGACACAACCGCGTCAACGTCACTATTAATTATGAAGTTTAGTATAGTGATAGTTTGTTTACACGACACTACCAATATTTACGAAACTAGATAGGCGTGTTGTAGACGTCAAGAGAGCCATGATACAGTGTCACGAGTTTAGTAGTAGTTTATTGGTGCTACAAACCTATGCCTATTGCTGCGGAGCGTCGTGCGGTACTCGTTGATGGTGTTAGCTTGTGCGTCCTCTATAATGTTCTGTGCGGTTCGATTCGACATCACTGCGTTGCAGAAGAACAGTGTCGCGGCTGTGAATTGGAACAGTTCTAATTTCGATGGCTTCTCGCCGTGTTTGCGGTACTGAAACCAAACGGAAAGGTATGTGTCATATATCAGTTTATAACTGATTTATCAGTTTATTACAACTAATGAATAACAAACTCACTATCACAAACCCTGAGGAATTACATCACCTCTAAAATAATGGACTCGTCAATCGGCCCGCCGATAAGGTTAAATGTCTTTTTAAGGTCATACATCCCTTGTGTACAAGACAATGTGCATGAGGAGGTCCGTGTCCAGCAATAGACGATAAAAGGTCTGGTTACGGTATGAGTTTATTACCTTGAGTATAATATGCACAAGGCTGTTGACGACGCCAGCGCCGCCTGTGACAATATTCGCATGGCGCAGTACTTCCACAGACACAGCGAGTGCTTGTCCAGTCTGTAAACAGTATAACAGAGCTATATTTTTAAAAAAATCAAATACAAAATGAATAATATATAACACAGTATAAAGTTCACGTGACCTCGTCGGCTTGCCAGTTGGTCTCGCAGCTAGGCGACACCTTGTGTTGAAATGTTACACATTGAGGATTTGCTGAACTTTTTGGTGGGAACTCGAGAAGTAATGGAGTTTTTGCTCGATTAATGTAAAAAATATGTATTATGAGTTTTGTGGTTTAATAGTGATTGTTTATTAAATCTCAAAGTGCCTAGTGTTTGTGATAATCAAATAAAAGTCCCATGCTTTTATTTGCATGACTGCATTTTTCATGTGCTTCCAAGGAATCCATCTGTCCTCAGTAAAAGTACTATCACTTTACTGAGGGTTGCAATCTGTATTCACAGATGGCTTAGTTGCGACGATCGGTAATATTGGGACGCAGATTGGAGATCGATTGCTCGCTTACGAGCAATCCAGGATTGATTTCAATCTTAGATTGCGGATAGGTTATTGGGATCCGCCGTAATACGGCACCATTATGGCGGCGGACTCCGACGGAAGAGTGGTCGGACGAAGTAACCTCCCACCGTAAAAAGGGGAACGCCATTGCCTCGTTAGTTAACAGCAGGGTGCATCACTAGCAGGTGAGGTTCGCTTAGGCTCCGAAGATGGTAAGTGAGCCTCTTACACCTTGAAAGTATAAACTAGAAATGAACAATACGTTATGAAAAAAAAATTGGTGGAATTGATCTCGATACTAAACATACAATATTTTCAGCTTTTGCGTTAAATCAGTGACTCGTTGTATAGCAATGCAAAAGATGCAATTAGCACATTCTGCCAGTGTCATGTTTTCTTCGTAATTAAAGTCAAAACCATTTAAAATACATTTTGTCCGTGTCTAGTCACTTCGAAGCACGTCAGGAGTCGGTCATGTCACGCCTATGCTCCTGTAATTCCCCGCAACCGCTGGTCCTCCTTTCCACATGCAACAATCTCTCTCTCGGGACGGTTTCTTCCGCGCACCGCCGGAACACGAATTTAGGGGTCGTCTGGAAAATAAAGGCAAAATGGCCTCCAAAAAGCTTGGTGTGCTGAACACAGCGAAGACCGCTTCCGTACCGACTTCAACCCTGGGCAACTCCTAATGTTTTACAAAGCTCAGGTTAGGTCCCATATGGAGACCTGCTCATATCTCTGGGCCGGCGTGCCGAAATATTAATTGGACCCATTTGACTCCATCCAACGACGTGCTGTTCGTATTGTCGACGATCCCACTCTCAAGGGCGATTTAGCACCCCTCAGCATTCGGAGAGACATTGCGTCTCTCTGTGTGTTCTACCGCCTGTATACAATGGAGAATGCTCTGAAGAATTGTTTAATATAATTCCCACCTCGGGTTTCTACAACCGCACCTCCCGTCACAGAAGTGCGGTCCATCCGCATTTCTTCGATACGGAGGTGTCGCGTACTGTTCGGTCCAAAAAACATTTTATACCGCGAAACCGTCGGCTGTGGAAGCAACTGCCTCAAGAGCTCTTTCCATTACTACGATATGGGGTTCTTCAAGAAAGCTGTGAATAGGATTTTGCAAGGTCAGCGGCACACCCGCATGTCCCCTGGTGTTGCAGGTACACATGAGTAGCGGCAACACTTACCATCACGCGGGACCGCTAGCTCGTCCGCCCACTTCTGTATCAAAATAAAAAAAAAAATATTTTATTCTACATGCAGTTTCGCAAAATAAATACACTCATTGCAACAACCGGACTTGACGCGTCACGCCGCCGAGGCCGAGGTCATTATCCTGTACTGAATAATGAGCGCTACGAAAGTTTTGGATCGAACAACAAAACTTTACATATTAGTATTTTTTTACGATTATTCGCTAGTATGGTCTTATATATTTTTCATTACTTATACTCTGAAAGTAGGTCCGAAGTTGCCTGTGGAGCGAAGTGAAAATAGCCCAATACACCCTAGGGTTAGCGTTTTCAACTGACAGACAACTGAAAAATTAAGAAAAAAAAGAGCTATTTTCACATTTCTATGTAACCATGATCTAACTTCCTATACAGCCATTCCATTACAGCGCGATGTAAAATTGAAATAACATAAAGAAACGCACCCATTAATTAAAGGGTATATTTTTTAAATTACTTTATTATAATTTACTTTCAATTATTTCTTCAAAATAACATAGATTTCGGCAAAATATATAAAAAAAACATTTATGAAAATGAAAAGTAATTGGCCGAAAAGCTGGCTAACCGCGCGGCCGCACGGCCGCGCGGCAGAAAAGAGACAACAGGCGAGAAAGCGGCAATTCGATTTTCATTTGTTTTTCCGAGTGGTAGTGTTTTGTAAACTTTTGTACTCGTAGCAGAGATTTTTTAACACTATGAGTTCAACAGATTCGGACATGGAAACTCAAGTATCCCAGAAAATATCAAATATGAAAATACCCGGAAAAAACATTTCACTAACTATAAATAATTGCTCTAATGTCACCATAAACTTTAAATAAATATCTCACCAAAGTTGTTGATTTATGAAATAAAATTCATTCATTTTTTATTTTGCTAATTAGTAGTTTTATTTTTACTTTCCTTGTATTCGTAATGAAAAGCACAGTGTTTACCTAGGGGTTCAGGACTTATTTAGTCCCTCGACCTATTGGCGCCCTCGCTGCGCTCGGGCACCAAACCCAGTCTCGGGACTGAAATAACTTTCACTTTTCAGAAGTCACTTTCACCCCTAGGGTAACAATGTACTATTAAATTAATTCTCAGTGTTTCAGGTTTTGCGTTATTCTGTGACACATTGTATCTGAAAAAAAGAGGATTCGCTTCTACCTTTGTCATGTTAGTGCCGGCGGCCGCAGAGCGAGTCAACAAGCTGCTGGCAGCGCCCGCAGCGAGACCGACGCTGGAAGCGGCGATATTTAGCCAGCTGCCGCGCGCCTCCGCATCCGTCGGACTGATGCTCTGAAATCATCAATTTGGGTAATATTAAGGCGATGTTTGGAGAATAAAAGGTTTATTTATTATATTACACAAGCTATATATAGTGTATTAAATGTGCATGACATTGACGCAAATGCTAATTTGCCAAGTTCAACGGCTTGCTGACTAGGCGCCACATCAGCTATCATTTAATTAATTTTGCGTATGATTTTAACTAATCACTGTTTTAATCGAGTTTGATCTGCGACAATTATAAATTGATAAGCGAGAATGATTGATTGATCAGCGATGTGTGATCAGCGGACAAAGCGAAAATGATCCGCTGTTATTTTGATTAAGAACTGCTCTGAAATGAAATTTCCAATTCTCAAATTGCCATGATAATTGTCGACCTGCGTTAAAAAAGAAGGCACTGCAAGAAGAGGGTAACGAATTCTTTAGCAGAATATTGGCGACATTAGTGCTTTGACTCTCTAAGCAACACTCGTTATTTTTACACTACATACAACAACATGAGCATATCATGCGTATATATATCTGTATATATATCGTATATAGATGTATATATATATATATATGTATTATATATCTGGGGTTTTTCTTGTCATTAATTTGTGTGTGTCATCCTTACTGTTATATAAAAATAAAACATGTCTGTTTGTATGAAATACATCAACGAATGGATGAATGAAGTTGAAAATTTCATTGAACCTTCTCAGGGACCACGAGGGATAGTCAGCACGAGGGCGAAGAAGCGGTCAAAAACTAATAAATCATATTCTAAGAGAGCAAAATCTAAGCTCGTTTACAGTAGTAAGAGCCTGTGTATAATTTTACATGTTTGTGTACAAGTCATGACTTGTGCATCTATGATGATAATTCACTTGTCACTTTCTCTATTATACAGGCCTTCAGACCATATATACCTGTTCATGCACACTCCGATCGTGTAGGTGCAGTGAGGAGCGCACCAATCCATACAGTCCCGTAGCAACGGTGGCCACGGCCGCGCCCGCCAGTACCACCGGTCCGACCGGTGTAACTGCTGCCACTCCCAGCACACCGATCGCACCGATTGAAGCCATAGTACTGGCTGTATCCACAGAACTCAGCACTCGCGCCTTCAGACCAAGTGTGGGCGAAGGAACCACTGTTAGTTTCACTGCGAACGCCTCTTCCCCCTAAAATGAAGAGAATATGGCAAACAAAACGCGGCACAATGGTATTCACTTTTGATTTATTATTTTATTGTAATGTTAGGCGGCATTTTCAAGACGTTATACAAAATTGGTGAGGTAAATAATAAAAAATAATTACTGGCGATTAACCCTATCCTACCCCATCCCCCTAAGGACAATAATGGGATGACGAAAACCCCTTCAAATATATTCTTATTCTCCTCTTACCCAACTCTTTCTCCAAATCCATTCCTAATACTCCAAAGCTGGGCAGCGCATTTGGGAGTGCATGTATTTAGGTAAGTTAACGAGGGTTGGGACACTCTTGTATACAAACAATAAACAATGTGACCACATTGTTTATTGTACAATAAACGTATTTTTATGTAGATTAGGAATTCCATGGATTCGATAATGGCATTCATGCTGAAAATTGTGCTTATTTTTTCCTTATAACTCGAAAACTATTAATTTAACAATGCTGCAATGAGAAAAGTTGTAAATATTTAAAAAAACCTACCAAATGAGGGGTTGAACGATCTAATTCTATAATGTGTTGCCCCGGAAAATGCTAAAATCCGTTGAACATTGTCAATTTTGCAATAAACAATTATTTTTGCAAAGATCACTAGATTGCAATAGAAATTTGCGATGAGATCCCTACAAAATGAGCCCTCACTCCACTCTGAAAAATAATTAGTTTTCGAATTATTAACGCTAATCTACCCAAAATCTTTCGATCCTAGCACTTAGTACTAAAGTACCGATGAGTATAGGTTGACCTGTTTCTGACTGTACATAAACACGTGTGTCACCGGCTAGCTAGTAAAGTTAAGAGTCATAAAAAAACAATCAAGTCAACTTGACTATTTACCTCTATAATGGCTCCTTGATAATCCCCATTTTCAGGCAATATGAGAACGCATTTAGGTTGAGTGTTATTGATCAAATATGACTCCCAATCATGGTAGACCCTTGCGTTTTCGTCGATGTATAATTTGCAGGCTTTTGCTAAAAAAAAATATGTAAGGAATGTTTTATATAGTAATACTGCCATCATCTTCAGAGAGTTGTCATTATAGATTCACTATTTATGATCAATCTAAGGGAAGTACAAATCAATATGGGAGGTTTTTCGTCTCATTATATTCCCTACTTTCGATTTAATTTCATCAGAACTCCTTATTCCATTGTATTATATAGGGCTTAAGTTACATTAGGCCCCCTCGTATTTCTGTTGTTTTTGGCAGGCGAAGCGATTCCACAAATAAAACAACTGACAAACGCGATGGTCGGTGCTTTTTGTACTGGTTGTCAGGTTCTTGTTGCTGTCATGTAGACTACACTGTAAATAGGGAAAATAATATGACAACATATGTCGTGATTTTTTTTTGTTTATGGACGAAGGCGGCAGACGAGCATACAGTCCATCTGATGGTAAGTGAATACTGTCGCCCATAGACATCCGCGATACGTGCCAACATTAGTCCAAAATGACAAACGTTGGCACGTCCTCGGATGCGCTGCCGACCATTGGAGATATAGGAATGGATTTGGAGAAAGGGTTGAGAAAATGGGGGGAAAGGATGGGAATGGGCTCTGGCACATCTCTCTCACTACCGAAACACGTACATACATTGGGGAAAAAGATAAAAGTGGGAAATGCAGTACATTTCACGGTAGTCTTCTGTGCGAGGGGTAACGTGGCCAGTCGACCGCGCCCAGCGGGTGTTGGATTGCACCGTGCACTCTCCCCTTCAGAAAGCTCAGAATGCTACATACATTGGGGTAAAAGATAAAAGTGGGAAATGCAGTACATTTCACGGTAGTCTTCTGTGCGAGGGGTAACGTGGCCAGTCGACCGCGCCCAGCGGGTGTTGGATTGCACCGTGCACTCTCCCCTTCAGAAAGCTCAGAATGCTACATACATTGGGGTAAAAGATAAAAGTGGGAAATGCAGTACATTTCACGGTAGTCTTCTGTAAGAGGGGTAACGTGGCCAGTCGACCGCGCCCAGCGGGTGTTGGATTGCACCGTGCACTCTCCCCTTCAGAAAGCTCAGAGTGCTACATACATAGGGGAAAAAGATAAAAGTGGGAAATGCAGTACATTTCACGGTAGTCTTCTGTGAAAGAGGGGTAACGTGGTCAGTCGACCGCGCCCAGCGGGTGTTGGATTGCACCGCGCACTCTCCCCTTCAGAAAGCTCAGAATGCTGGTAAGTTCGAAACTGCTATGTAGTCTCCTTTAGGAGTATTAAAACTGTTTGTTGCGCCGGTAAAAGGCCAAGGTACGGAAACGGTAGGTACAGAAGCATAAATGAAAACAAACTCTATAAAACAGTATCAGCAGCAATGTTTGTCAGCTAGTACAATAGAAACACAATGATAGTCAATATGTGTTTGACAGTCTTAAATCTTTTTTGCACGAATAGAAGTAAATCTAAAGATGATTTTAATATTGTCTTCATATAGGAACTCAAAGATTACATAATATTTATGTTACGGAACATAAAGAAGTGAGAAGAAAGAATATAAGATGACCTTGCATTAAGAAACACGGTGTAAAAATATAAACGTTGTAAGTTGGAAAATATAGTCAAGATTTGGAAATAAAATGATTTTCTTTCCTCTGATAAATTTTGAGGGCTCGTCCGAGTGAAAAAAAAATAGTTTTAATTGTACAGATATGACACAAAATTGTAATTGTACCTCCAACTGTAGTGGGAATGCATTTTCTGACTCTAAACACAGCTGTACACCAAATATCGACGTCGGTCCTTTGATGCAAATCTAACCAGTAGTTTGATGGCTCCAATTGGTAGAATTTGAGAGGCTTTGGCCTCGCGCACACAATTAGTAGTACTGACATTACAATATCTTCATCATTTTGTGACAATTTACCTTAAAAAGAGATCCACAAATTAATATTCAACAAAAAATACAAGAGTAGGTTTTGTACCATGATATCAAGGCCTAAAAAAATTACAAAATTGATATTACAATTATAATTATTATAATTATTATCACAAAACAAGTTTATTAGCTTCGTTCGCGGTAAGGATTCAGAACTGATTCGGAACTATACGCATGCGCAGTTCAAATAATGCCGTTCGCGGAACACACAATTCAGAATTTCTAGTTACAGTTCTGTGTTCGCGGAACCGTCGAACTCAATTCAGGATCGGTTCAGAATCGGTTCTATCAGTTCTATAACTTTGGCAAGAATCCGTAGTTCCAGACATGCGCAGTTTTTACCTAACGACATTTGACATATATGCTGCGGCTATATTCAGTTGGTTAGAAACTAATAAACTGGTTAAATAGTTAAATAAAATATAAATTTCATTAATTTATTAAGGGTTAAATAAAATATGGTTAGTTTTGTTTGTTGTTTATATAAATAAGTTTATATAATACTCTAATAAGAGTAATGTGTTTTGGTGGGTCCACTTAAATACTTGCCAACTTAGGGGTTTTCCCCCCAAATTTAGGGGGTAAATAAGTGGAATGGGTTTTTTTTAGGGGTTTTATATTTTTAGGGATTTTTTGACTCTTCATATATTTTTTTGAATATATATTTTTCATATATTATGTGAAAGTATAGGCCCTGGGACAATCCAAACTATAATAGCTAATCATATTTATTTGTTGACCTAGCGACTTAACGACATCTAGTACAAATATATTACAACTACTCTGTGGTGACTGGTGGTTATTGTGCCTATGTATAGGCCTATGTGCCTATACATATGTACGTTGATTATTGTTTACTTGTTTAATTCGATTTTGTTGTTGTACTGCTGTGCCGACAAGCAATTTGTTAATGATGCCTAAAGAAACTAAAAATAAAAAAATGTACAGTCAGAAGTACACGTAGATTTGGGAAACAGATCCATATTTAAAAGGTAAAGAAATTTCATTGCATTTTTGTAATTTATATTTTTTCTTTTATTATATATTTTTTTAGGGGGATTTCTAAGTAATTGGGGCGATTTTGGGGGTTTTTGACTTAAGCTTTAGGGATAAATATTTTTGAGAGTTGGTAACACTGCCGATGACAGTAGATCGTACGCAGTTTGGTTCCGAAATCGTTCGCGGAAATAAAAATCACGAATCAGTCTATAACCGAGCATGCGCTCTACTACGATTCCAAATTAGTTCAGTACTAGTTCCGAATTAGTTCTGAATCCTTACCGCGAACAAAGCTATTGTAACATTTTATTTACATTGAATGGCAGACTATAAACATACACTCACAGGCTACACATATACACCGGAGACGTCCTCCTCGCTACACCGTGAACACACACCGGCCTTCAGCCAACACTTTTACTAGGTATCGACTAGTACCTGGGCGCTTCTCACCGACTCGCGATCCCGCGGTACCCTTCCAAAGTAACGTCCTAAGCAGAGATCCGTTCCTTCCGCCGCTCTACCGGTGGGGGAGCCCTTAGGCTTGTTATTGCATACACCTTTTGCTTCTGGTTGAGCGCTTCCTACGCTCTCCCTAAACCATACATGTCTGGTGCCTTTTGAAAGGCCATTAGGGCCACAAGAATTTAGTCATTCCGAAAAAAAGGGCAGACTATAAAAAATTTCAAAAACTCAAATAACAGCGTCCAAGGGAAGAAATATGGTTGTACGAGTACGATGATGTGCGAGAATATTCGAATACACCCAAGCGGCGGCGGCGTGCGCGACGCCGCACACCTTTCTTCACTCAATTTAAATCAGTGCCTGGCGCACATGATTTCATTTGCTAATTCAAACAAATGTACCTATTTATCTATATTATACGAGTCTAAATAACACTTTTTAAGGTTTGATTTTAAAATTTAGTACCTCCAAATGTCCATGAGACAATGGTGAAACCTGTAACACCCGCTAGCACAACATACGGGCATACAAGCAGTATCACTACTTGCCTATTACAAAATAATAATAATAAGTAGTACTTTTAGTTTCGTTACCCCGGTCCATCTTGAATTACTTTCGTGAACGAAACGACGGCTTCGCTCGGTGACGCACACGCAACTGGACTGGACGCAACAAACGCAATCTATGTCAGACAGCTTCAAATACGCAAATACCTACAAAGTCTCGATGTGTGGCACGGGTATTTGAGCTTGTGTTCAAAGTTTGAACAAACATTTGCACTTTGCTGTCCCGTGTCGGTTTTTGAGCGCACATCAAAGGGTTCAAAGTTCAAAATTTCATATGTGTGCATAGCCTGCTACTCTTGCGCAAAGTCCAGTTGCGTGTGCGTCACCGAGCGAAGCAGTCGTTTCGTTCACGAAAGTCCTTCAAGATGGACTGGGGCAACGAAAGTGTCCTTGAATTTATTGAGTTGCTTCAAGGAGAACCATGTATATGGAACCCTAAAAGTAGAGACCACAAAAATAGAAATTTATTTTTGCACATGTAATAAATAATTACATGCACATAAATAATACAGGCAAACCGAATCCACAAAATCATCCTCCATCCTATTTGTCGTCTATTCTAGTACATACTGTGATATGTTTGCAAAGCATGTCTGGCAGGTACACTTATTTCCGACAACATGCGTTCAAATGTGTGTTGCAAGGTCTTCAAGCAAGTGTTCAAATCTTTGAAATTATGTCTGGGGCCGGCTTTAGACCAAGATCTTTTTCAAACATTGTGAATATAGGTGATACACTTATCATCACCTGTTACCAATCTCTTCACAAATGGATCCATTTCATTTTAGCAACATCTTGTATATGGAAATTCTAATGACCAAGTTTCTGTCATTTAAATCATGCTTTCTAGCTTTCTTACAAACATCTAGCTTTCTTACAAAATTCAGTTTATGCAGGTGATCCAAAACTAAAGTGATGACTGCTTATGTGTGAATCTACTTCAGAACACTTATTTCAATGATAACATCAACATACCTTAATAGGAGGACCACAGTGAAAAAAATTGTATAATATATCTAATTTTCTCATTATTAACTTCAATTTTAAAGTTGTTAAAAATATGAAAAGATAATACTTTTAACTTGTAATTTCAATTTGCCGCTATTACAAAAAGTCAGCTGTCAAACAGTATATCACTTTCCCGCAAGTGATCAGTGTTGCCAGCCATACGTTCAAAACGTTCATATGTTCAAAAAGGCTGTGAACTTATGTGACTATCTGTTATATATTACAGTATCATTTAATCCAGCATTACATACAAACTCCTATACAGTTTATTAGCAATTTATTCAATAAGTGGTTAGGTTGCTACAAGTGCAAATATAGTGTTGTAGACCAAACCTATTCATTCGGTTAGAGCAACAAATTTTAACTTTAAAGTCACCACAACAACTTTTTTATGAAAGCAAAGAAGTTTGTAATCATGCCAAGTTGGTCAATGCTTTACTACCATTTATATATTATATTAAAACAATTTTGGCAAATTAAAATAAAGCAGGGAGGCGTTTTCAGATAGGTACTTACTTTGTTGACACAACTTTTCGTACACTTTCATGACCTGCTCCTTCTGTCTAGATGTATAGCCCTCAAGGTGTGCATTCTCACCATTGGTCACCTCTCTTAACTCCCCTTCTGTACTTGGACTTCCGAACAGAGCAAATGCCACATTTTGTAGTAAATAGTTTCTGTTTCTTTTCTCATACCTGTAATTTTCAGATGTAGAATATCATTTTTAAAACAATAACAATAGTGCTTGTTTAATAGTGTTTGTTTGGCTAGTCTCATATGGAAGCGTGATCAATTTAAAAACAAAATTTCAAACAGTTATTAAAAGCAATACCAGGAAATGAAAATTCTATCTGTGAAAGAACCAATTACATCAATTAATGATCTGCAAGTACATTTAAAACTAGACTGAGATACTGATAAATTGTAGGATGAAATTGAAATTATGTGAAATGCAACCACATCTCAATAAAGAAAATAAAGTTGATTTAATTCAGGTCGACTTCTTCACAAAATCAAATGACAGAAATCCCTGGCCTGAATTGAAAAAGCTGGTCTTCTTTCTTCCTATATCAAATGCTTCTTGCGAACACATATTCAGCTTGATGGAGCAAGTGTGGAAATAGAATGAATATATTTTCGGTAAAAGCAGTTTCTATAAAATTATGAGTTTTCCTTTATGTGCTAAAAAAATTGACAAATACTAGATGCCTCTTGAAAACAATTTCATTCAAGCTATCCCCAATTGCTCTAGATCTCTCGGGTTAGCTCCATGGGAGTTGGCAACCCTATCATCACCATGTGTGTGATGGTGGAAAAAACTTACTTCACCCAATCACAGTCTGGCAGATTTTCAAAATATTCTTGTTGTATTTGTACTGGTGACAGTCCTATTGAGGCATCTGTTCCTGTTATAGCAGCCACATTTGCGTCTTCTGATAAAAATGGTAGGGTTTGTGATTTTTCCACTAAAGTGTTATTCTCTGTGTGGTTAGAGTCCCCATCCATAGTTAATAACTAAAATAACATGACATAATTATTATGGTTTATATTGATAATGCAATACAATTGCACAATATATATTCTTGTCAAATCAAGATTATACGCACTTGTTATTTTTTTTATTACTATATATGGTTAGAAAACTGGTGGAAAACTGCGACGCACAAGATAACACAAGACGATAGATGGAATGGAAAGTTTTTGCTGAAGAAATATGATTGTACTCCAACAGGATTGTTTGGTAGAACGTGTAAGTGTGAACTTTATATATGGTTAGAAAACTGGTGGAAAACTACGACGTACAACACAAGACAGTTGATGAAATAAAAGTTTTTGGTAGAATATGGACTTCAATCAGGCTGTTTTGTTGTCTTGGTTTTACTTGTCACAGGATACATATGTCACTTAGCAGCTGATTGCGTCATTTCTCTATGATAGGGGTATTTTTAAAGAATCTACACCAGGGGTGGCCAGCAAAGCAATCGCGTTCGACCGGTCGATCGCCAAAGACAGAGCGGTCGATGGCAAAGGAAATTAAAATTTTTGACCGGTACCTGAAAATTTTCGTTATCAAATTTTAATCCTGATATTGTTAATTTGACAGAAGAAACGAAAACACATTTCTCATTTTTTTTGTTACCATCTATTGATATTAATTTTACCTATGGACATTTATCTGAAATAACTTATTATTGTTATAAAACGCTATCTAATTATTGTTTTATTCATCCCGATAAAGCACAATTAAGTCGATCGCAAGAGGTTTGATTTTTTTAAAGTAGAACACTGGTTTAAACAAGTTGGCCGCCCCTGGTTTACACGTAGGGATAGCAGAAAAAAGCGCTCGTTCAGCGCTAATTCGCGCTTGGTCACATTAACGACAGATATTTTTATCTTTTCTAATTATGTGGCAAAACCGCAACTAGCACATTGTGCCAGTGTGTAAAACAATTTAAATCATAGACATAACGATAGCAAGAATATTAGATCTGTGTTCAAAACTCTATAGTACTCCGCCAGGATTAAATTATTGTGTTTGAGTTATAGTAGGTTTCTGAAAACGGAAAACTCGAACTTTGGAAGCATACGAAAATCGTAGTCCTATGTTTTTATTTGGTCATCATAAAGATTTACGAGCAAAAAGATTTTAAAAATTAAACTATCACTATTTAGGTAAACCACAAAACCCACAATAAACAAATTTAACGTACTTAACCTTTAGCTAGTCGCGTTGAAATAATTACACTATTAGTCGCGTGGGGTCCACAGAGACCCCATATTTGGCAAAAATGAAAGAGATATAATAAATACAAATGTTTATAATTATTAGGAACTTAAAGTACAGCATCTTAACTTAACAAAAACATAAAACTTCTAGAAAATAACTGAACATAAACTTCTAAATCAGTGTCTCAAAAATACTTAGTAATTAAGAGGCGTATTACAAAATACGAGTTCTGAAAGATTAGGCATATTCAAACCCGGCGACACTTCGTTCAAAGTCACGCGTTCAACTCGCCGTGCTATAGTTAAAATAAACAATGTTGATACTTTTTCCTATTATTGAATTATTTTTACAAAGATAGATCTATAAGTAAGTTTAGTGTATACCGTATTAAAAAATCAATGAAGTGCATTGTTTTTTTAATATATTTTGTTACTATCTGTTGCTCGTGGCTTCGCTCCTGTTACCGTGATTGTAAGGAAAACAAAACAACAAATAGTAAAGTGCAAATAGTAGAACTAAATTTAATATTACTTTATAGATTTGCATGCCAAGCTGCGGCAAAACATATTGAACTTAATTCTAAATAACACCATGTTTTATGCATATTAATAATCCTTTCTTTATTAATTTACGATCTTTTTCTTTTTAGTTTGTAAGCTTTTTTTCAGGTTTATACACAATAATAAATATTACATTACTTCAATTCAATATATTACAACTATTATAAAACTGTAGGTAGTTACTTAGAGAGGTAGATAGGGTAGGTAGGTTACTTAAGGTAGGTAGGTAGGGCCAGGTTCCTGTGTTAAACATGGTTAGAAAAGTATTTCTCTTAGTGGCATAAATCTGGCTTTTCGAGAATCAATTATTTCTGGGAGGATACAGTCATGATAAAAACGTGACAACTTTGGTAACATTTGGTTTTCCCAAAAATCATCGTCTTTGTGAACTTTCACTACTTTGATTGCGTAATTAGGACCAGTCCATACTGCAAATAAGCATATCTTCTTATTTGCAATATGAATCTGGCCCTGGACTTGGTAAAACCAGTCGTGTTTTACATTCATGGTAAGTTCGCCGGAATTATTCAGTTTGAAGCATTTAATTTTTTTGCTTGCAATCGCTTCTTCTGGATCGATACCGAATGCGGAAGAAGGACATTTAATTTCTATTAGTCCTTCTTCGCAGATGCCATCAGGAGAAGCCCCCAGAAAGCAGTACTGTTCATCGATAAACAACCCACATTTTTTTTTTATAGAGTAGTGGGCGGACGAGCAAGCGGTCCCACGTGATGGTAAGTGTTACCGCCGCCCATGGGCACCTGCAACACCAGGGGGTATGCGGATGCGCCGCCGACCGCAAAATCCTATTCACAGCTCTCTTGAAGAACCCCATATCGTAGCTCAATGGAAAGACCTCTTGAGGCAGTTCGTTCCACAGCCTACGGGTTCGCGGTATAAAATAATTTTTGGACCGAACAGTGCGCGACACCTCCGTATCTAGGAAATGCGGATGGACCGCACTTCTGTGACGGGAGGTGCGGTTGTAGAAACCCGAGGTGGGAATTATATTAAACAATTCTTCAGAGTATTCCCCATTGTATAGGCGGTAGAACACACAGAGAGACGCAACGTCTCTCCGAATGCTGAGGGATTCTAAACCGCCCGTGAGAGTGGGATCGTCGACAATGCGAACAGCACGTCGTTGGATGGAGTCAAATGGGTCCAATTGGTATTTCGGTGCGCCGGCCCAGAGATGAGAGCAGTACTCCATATGGGGCCTCACCTGAGCTTTGTAAAGCATAAGGAGTTGCCCAGGTTTGAAGTACCGCTTCGCTCTGTTCAGCACACCGAGCTTTTTGGAGGCCATTTTGGCCTTATTTTCCAGATGACCCCTAAATTCGACTTTGCTGGAGATGTCGATACCAAGGATCCCGATACTCTCCAAGATCTTAAGAGGTATGCTCTGAAAGCGAGGTGCTACAACAAAAGGGGTTTTTTTAACGGTGAATGCAGAGACTTGCGTCTTACTGGGGTTGAAATCCACTAGGTTCAGAGAACCCCAAATCGAGACTAGATCTAAAGAGTCTTCGATTTCAGACACAAGCCTGGCGCGACTCTCTTCCACTTCGACCCGAGGGATGTTGGCGCGGTCCCTGTACAAGGCGTCTCCAGTACTGTCATCTGCATAGCAACGTGTGTCACCAATTTGCAACAGGTCGTTGATATGCAGAAGGAACAGAGTTGGGGACAGCACGGAGCCTTGCGGGACGCCAGTGTTAATAGACATGGTGTCGGAGCAGCTACCATCGATAACGACTCTGATGCTCCGTCCAGTCAGGAAACTGGCAACCCATTCGCATAATCCCTCGGGTATCCCCAAAGATGGTAACTTGGAAAGCAGCGATTTGTGCCATACCCGGTCAAAAGCTTTCGCAATGTCTAGGCCTACAGCCAGAGCCTCGCCTCTACTCTCAATGGCGTCAGCCCAGCGGTGTGTTAAATACGCTAAAAGATCACCAGCGGAGCGATTATGGCGAAATCCATATTGACGGTCGCTAAATAATCAGCTGATGATCCTCTAGGTACCCAAGGAGCTGTGTGTTTATGACACGCTCCATCACCTTTGAGAGGAGGGAGGTGATCGCTATTGGCCTGTAGTTGGCCGGGTCTGTGCGGTCACCCTTTTTAGGCAAAGGGTGAACATGAGCAACCTTCCATGTTGACGGGAAGCTTTTTGTAGAGTATGAGAGCCTAAAGAGTCGCGTAAGCACCGGGGACAACTCGGGAGCGCAACATTTAAGCACCACTGCAGGAATACCATCTGGCCCATTCGACTTTCGGATATCAAGAGATGCTAGAGCTCGCCGGACTTCACGCTGTGTGAAACAGATTTCCGGCATGGAGCTTGTGCACCTTAAGATAGACGGTGGTGAGGCACCTCTATCGTCCAGTGTCGAGTTTGAGGCAAAGAGATAGCCCAAGAGATCGGCTTTCTCCTTCGCTCCATGGGCCAGTGACTCATCGAGTTTCCGCAGTGGAGGGAGTGACGACTGACAGAAGTTACCTTCAGCAGCCTTAGCGAGCGACCAGAAAGCCCGGCTTCCAGAAGGATAGCTAGCTAGTCGGTCGCCAATTCTGCGGATGTGCTCATTCTTTGCTCTGACAATGATCTTCTTACTGCACCTCGAGGTAGCGTTAAATTTCTTCCTCAAGTCGGAGGTATTCGGATCTTCGGACACCTGCGCTCTGGCCCAGGCCCTGTATGCGGCCCGTTTATTACGACGGGCCTCTCTGCAGGACTGATTAAACCATGGTTGGCTCCGTCCGCCTACCGGTATCACGGTGCAAGGAATATAACATTCCATGCCCTGCAACACCACGTCGGTAACGGAGTCTGCACAGGTATCCGGATCTCCCGACGAGAAACAAAGCTGCCCCCAGGGATAAGAGGCGTAAAATTCGCGCAACCTATCCCAATCTGCTGACTTGTAGTGCCAGACTTTGCGCGTTCCCTGTGAATGGGTCCGCACGGATTGCTTAGCAGGCACAGCAGTTCGAATGATACAATGGTCGGATGATCCTAACGGGGCATCAACAACAACATTGTAGTCATTCGGCCGCGTAGTCAGCAGGAGGTCCAATAAGGAGGGAGTATGGCTCTCGATATCAGGTATCCTCGTGGGTGAGGACACCAACTGCGAGAAACCATAGGCCAGGGCAAAGTTGTAGGCTGCTCTCCCTGCGCGGTCGGTTATTCGGGATCCCAACCACTCTTCGTGGTGAGCGTTGAAATCACCGAGGACCACCACTTCCGCGCAAGGGAATTGCTCGAGCACGCTGTCAGTCGTCTCTTGTAGACGCTCAAAAAAACGAGTCGTCTCCGTATCACCGCTGTGGGACCTGTAAAGGCAAGCGTAGACTTTAGTGAAACCTCCGTAGTCAATACGCGCCCAGAGAATCGACAGGTCCCCGTCTTCAAAATGGCTGAGGCGGCGGCAACAAATATCCTCCCGGACGTACATGCATACCCCAGCACGTCGCACAAAACAGTGCTCCAGTTTGTAACCGGGGTAATGAAGATATGATGTATCGGCCGGGCAGGAAATCTGTGTAGCAAAAGTGTGTTGTCTGGGCAGGAAAAGTAAGGCCGGCTTTGCCGTCTCAAGGTGGTAGTGGACGGCGTCGATGTTACTATGCATCCCTCTAATGTTGCAAAAGTCCACTTTAAATGTGGAACTTACAGGATGGGCCGCTGAGTGCACATTATACATTTTCTTGTTCTTGGCCATTGTAAGTGTGAATAGGAAAAATAAGAAAAGGGGGGACGGAGAGAGAGATGGTTGCATGTGGATCAAAGGACAAAGCACGGGGCGGAGAAAAAATCAGGTCACAAAGGTTGTGTGACTTGCTGGCACGGGGTACGGAAGGGCCCCCGGTCCCCCCCCCCCGGGGGCAGCAGTCGGGTTCCACTCCGGTCTCCTCCGGCACAACTGCTATCCCAAGGGATTTTTCGCGGGGCAGCCTCCTGGGGTGGAGATTAAAGTAAGATCCCCGGGCTCGGGCCCCCAACAACCCGCGGCCGGTCAGCGGACAACCGTTTCACCGGGTCTCCCTGATCCTCGCGCCACCATGTCACGCCCATGCGCGTCTGTAATTCTCCGCAACCGCCGGTCCTCATTTCCACACGCAACAATCTCTCTCTCGGGACGGCTTCTTCCGCTCACCGCCGGAACACGATGCGGGCCTCGCGGCTTATAAGGCACCATTATGGCGGCGGACTCCGACGGAAGGGTGGTAGCATTGCCGACGGAGTAACCCTCCCACCGCAAAAAGGGAACGCCATTGCCTCGTCAGTTAACAGCAGGGTGCACCACAAGCAGGTGAGGTTGGCTTAGGCTCCAAAGATGGTAGGTGAGCCTCTTACACCCACATTGTTCAATTTGAATGTTTTCTTGTACACCCAATTGTTCTAAAGCCTTGGCTTCATTTTCTTTTCCATGTCTAATGGAAGGTACATGGTCTAAATCATACCTATATAAAATTTCCTTCACCAATGGTGCCGAATTCTGATTTGGACGCCTCTTGCAGATTTTGCAAAACTTTGATGCCGTCAAAATGCTTCGACGAAGTTCGAGTCATAATGCGCTTTCTGCTTGTAATATGGTGCTGCGCTCTATCTTAAAACGTTTCAACGCCTGTTATTTAAGGTTACATAAAAAAAAATCCTTCACATTTTCAAAATCATTTTGCCCCATACCATAGTGCCCGTCAGTTTTACTAAAATTCAATTTGGTTCTGCTGCGCTTTATTGTATTTCTATTTTTGGCATGCCGCTTTTACTCTAGTTTTTTTATAGTCTTTCCTGGGCTCTTGCCCCACAGTGTTTTGTATAATGTGTATTGCGGTTTACCACTATTGAACGTCACTACTGCTGCGTAACAGCGTGCTTTATAAGTCTTTAAAAGAATAATTGACTCTTTTGCCACCCATTACTTTGGCTACTACACTATTAAATTGTTCGGCACGATTGTTTGTGAAATTTTGCAGAAGGCTCCTGGAATTAAATACCAGATGAGATGCGTTCTTTCGCAATTTGAGCATTAAAGTTGGTACCATCGGAACTACATATTGTTCTGCTTTCCTTTCTGGTGTGCAGTAATAATCTTCACAATCAGTGTGGTCACCAAAAATATGGCATGTACTATTTACGAGTAATATGTCTTTCTGCAAATTAAGTATTTCTTGCGTTATTCACCTGAGACGAGAATGGAACTTGGTTCATGTCAATGTCTTCCGTATCCCATAATTGTGATAAGAAGGAATCTTTGTTCATGGCATTTTCATATTTCTTTTTCTTTCTGAAACAGTTGCATTCAAAGTTACTATAAATTTCCGAAGTATATAAAAGCAATACTAAATTGTTATTTTGAAAAAAATATTACCTTGCTTGGTTTGCATTTTATAATTCATTGGTATATTTTCTCTTTGTAACACATCTGTACACAGTGCCTTTTCGACCCATACTAGAAATAAACAAAACTTTTGATTAAAGTAATTGATATTAAACTAATATAAAGAAATAAAACAAACTCTATATCACTCCCACAATTAAAACGAATCAAACGACACCTCATTCATCTAAATCCATCTAGCCATTCAGGCTACAGCGAGCGCCCAAGAAACCGGACATATATATAAATATATATAGATATATACCAAAAACATTACCCTCCTTTTTGCGCAGTCGGGTAAAACAAACCAAAATGAGCTTTTGTTAATAAAATTATAGTTTTATCAAATTATTATTACTTACGTGGTTAAAACGGGTTGGTCACACTATACAGCTACGATAGATCGCGTGGCACGAAATTCTGGAAAACGACGTTCGACACAGACCCTACCTCGACAAGAGCTCGCGCGGCACTGAGGCCGCTCCTCGAGCGCAAGCAAATATATACAACTTTTATTTGTTTAATTTTATTGTTTATTGCATTATTTTTTTTATTATCAAATGACATGTCGTATGCCAAAAGTGTGAACTTTATAGTGTAAGTATAAGAATTTAAGTACAAGTCTAAAATTATGAGAAAATCGGACTATTTTAGGAAGGATTTTTTAAATTTTGTGTAGTGAAAAGTAATGTCACAAATTTACCTTGGATATTTGGTCAAATATCGAAAAACTAAAGCCGTAGTGTACATTAAGAATACATAACAAACATAAAACAGTTTTTGAATACGGTGTTTGTTTCAGTGTAATTACGTATTAAGAGATCAAAATTTGCTCTCTGAGCGTTTTACGAAAAACTACTTTCGAAAATCGGCTAAAATAAGTAATTTATATTCGTTACATCTAAAATTTAAGGCCGCTATGTATAATATCAAGAAACGGCCTAGGTAATTCAGAAGTTCAAGTTTATAGAAACCTTTCTATTTCTCTGAACTAGAACATCAAAAATTCATTTTTATTGCCTTCTGGAGCAAATTTTGTGAACGTCCTCTTAACAAGCACATAAATTGCAGACTTTGGTATGGTGCTCATTGCACATAAATTTGTTGCATTTACTGCACTTGCTTTTGGTTTTCCTGTCCTTAGATCTCGGACATAGGTGACAACGGCCTTAGGAAGCACTTGGTTCAGTTTCAGACGTCGAAGGCTCGGGGTTATCTATGAGTCGTCGTTGCAGAGAACGTGGCAATGTGAGAAATTCAGCTCTCTTGGTTTTGTAACTTTCTACGAGTTCCGTTGACAGTTTTTTCAGGAATTCTCTTCGAATGATTTTCGTACTGTTATTCATGTTATAAATAACGTAAGCGTTTATTGTCGCCATATTGAAAAGATGGAACAAAATTACCATAGGCCATCTCTTGGTACGACGAGCAACGTTATAAGTTTCACACAGTTTGTCGTTGGTGTCAACGCCGCCCTTGGTCCTATTATAAAACTCTATTATTTCTGGCTTTTTTTATTATCTTCACATATAGCATCATCATGGTGCATTGTTGACAGTAAAATAACGGCCTTGGATTTTTTTGGCACATATGAAACAAGAGTTAGTTCTTTACAAAATCCAAACTTTGATGAATTCACTTCAGCTGTCTTTTGAGGTAAAAACTGAGCAGGAATTTCCTTTTTGTTTTTTCGCAGAGTACCTACCAAAGTAATCTTTTGGTCCAACAAGTGCTCAGCTAGAGGAACACTTGTGTACCAATTGTTAAGTGTAATATTACGCCCCGTACCTTTGATTGGATCGGCAAGTCGTTTCACGATGCTTATTGTGTCGTTTGATTTTTTATATGGGACCGTCTGGTTATGAACCTACGTATATTTCAAATGTTTGTAGATAAGCTGTTTTGGCGTCAACCATAGCATGGAGTTTAATCCCATATTTATTCGGTTTGCTTGGCATGTAGACTAAACCAGAGAATCTGCCTCTAAATGCTGGAAGCTGTTCATCTATAGTTACATATTCCGACACTGTGTAATGTTTTTTGAAGGAATCACCAATCAGATCACAAAATTCCCGAATAGGTGCCAATTTATCAAGCTGTAATCTATGTTCTCTAGACGGTGCATCATCGAATCGCAGACAACGAAGAATAAAGAGAACACGGCGAGAAGACATCACATTAGAAAAAAAATCTATTCCAGTTCCGTCTGTCGCCCATAGGTCAAGAAAGTTCAAATGTGAAGATCTAAGGACACCGGACATCATTAGTAAATCAAAAAATGCTTGTAATTCTTCAACGGTCAATTCTTTTGCGTCACGCTCTCTATGGAAACGTGCGCGTATATTTTGAATATATTGGTTTGTATATCTTAGAATCAAATCTATTATATTCTTATCAAAAAATAATTGATAACAATCAGTCTTACTCTTAGCACTTCTAGCTTCTCCTTTTGGCCCAGCTAAATGTAAAACAATATTGTGAGCTCTTTGTCTTATTCTTCGGCTTGAGGCATTTTTGGACCATTTTGTTTTCTTGTCCTTACCTAAATAGTATTCTGAAGCCAGTGGCACTGATTCATCTTCTGATTCTTCTCCACTCTGCTGAGTATCAGAATCATGATCTTCTTGATCAATACACACTTCTTCCACGCCCAACTCGTCGTCACTTTCGTCGAAAGGATCCACTTCATCTTCGTTGAGAATAGAAATTATTTCCTCTTGAGTCAAGTGATGACGGCTACCCATTGTGATGTTTTACCTGTGAAGATCACTAAAATTATAATCAAAACGAAAATAATAAAGTAATTACGAAAACAAAAAATTATGCTCACCAATAATTTACTACGCACTATTAGTCGCGCGGGGTTTGTTGGACCCCAATCACCTCCGCGTGACGCATGTGATTGAAGCCGCGACTAGCGGAGCACTGAGGAGGAAGGAGCGGGTGAGATAGGAAGCTACTGAAAGGTACAGTCGCTTACGCCGAGTATTTGCCAAATTATGACAAAAACAAAGTTGCTTGGGGTCCAATGGACCCCACACGACTAGTTAAAGGTTAATTATAATAATAATCAAACAAAAATTCGACTTCACTTTTTTAGTTCCAACGAAAATTATCAAGAATTGTCATGATTATATTTTATAATAATGTTACGAGATGGTACTGCAGGCTAGTGTAGTTAGTTATAATACCAGTCGTGTTGATCTTTTGAAAGAAGATAGCATACGTTGCCGTTTTAATCTTAATCTTATTATAGGACCCAAAAATATCATATTTAATTGCCGTATAACGTTTACCTATATAATTAATTAAATAAATTATATCTACTATAACAGCCTATATCATCCGACTGCAGGACACAGGAATCCCATAGTACCTAAAACCCTAGGAGGTTTCGGGTCACAGTCTGATCAGACTGTCTGAGCCCAGTGCTGATTGAAGAATGCTCCAGAGCTCCTTGTCACTTTCTCACGATGTGATATTCGTACTCAATCTATCTAAATATATATAAGTATCTAATCTAAATACGAGTACATATAATAAAATCGTAACAGAGCCGTGTCTGTACATGAAATATTTTATGTAAAAAAAAATCATTTCAGTGTAGGTATTATACAAACGATATAGAACCCAAATAACTATTTATATTTTTTGTCTGTCTGTCTGTCTGAACGTGCATCACGCAAAAGCCACTGGACAGAATTCAATGAAACTTGTTATAATTATAGCTTATGACCGGGGTTAACAGGGGGACATTTTATCCCGATCCTTCAAAGAGTTCCCACGGGAATCACTAACGTTCACACGATCGAAGTCGCTGGCAAAGCTAGTATATAATATTTATACTCAGAATGTGACTCGAGAAAAGGTAGGTACTTATGTAGGATAGACTGGGGGCGGTTGTAACGGAGTATGATTGTAACAACACGAATCTATTAGCGATGCGGTGAGGGGTCCAAGGGGAAAGAGATGACTGGACAGGAATCATAGTGTTGCGTCGCACTTCGCGCTCAATAAACGTATGCAGAGGTATCTTGCTGTGTTTTGTCCACCAAAAATAAGTATTTTTGATCGACTTTTTTCCCGATTGCTTTGTTAATATTACAATTTGTAAAATGAACGTTTTCATGATCAATTGAATTGAGAGATTAGTAAACAGTAATTAGATATTGTTTAGGTTATTATGGCTCGTCACTGTAATTTTTTCATTGGCTGTAGGGGGCGGTGGGTACAGTTGTAACGATTGTTGTGGGTACGGTTGTAACATCAAGTAACAGTTTTGTTTCGAAAGATGCCCAGGAAACACCTTAGAAATACCTCGAGAGATGAAAGTCACATAGCGACTTATAAGAATGTTTACGACGAAGTAAAAAATGGGACTTCTTTAAAAAGAACGGCATAGAGCTTCTACGTCACTCTTCTGCGATACATACGAAAGAGAGATGCAGCGAATGTAGATAGGCAACGGGCAAACATTAATATGGGATATGTAGCATAGTACAGAGACTTTACGGAAGATCAAGGAAATCAACTCGCAAAATAACTGATCCGTTGTGCAGATACTACCTACTTTGTACTTTCTACGAAAAAGGTAAGAAAGTTGGCATTTGGGCTCACTGTTAAATACAACTTAAAAAGACCTTCTATTTGCCTTGCAAATGAAATGGACGGAGAAGAGTGGCTTTTTTCCTTCATGAAGAGGAATACTGAACTGTCTGTGCATGCTGCTCAAGCTACAAACAAGCCTATCTAGAGCGACCAGTTTCAACCGAACTAATTTGGATGCCTTTTATGACAAGCTACAAACTGTCGGGATTGTGACCACTTTGAACCACAGAATATATATAACGTAGACCAGACGGGCGCTGGACGTGACTGTACAGAAGCCCTATAGAGTGGCGGCAAGACGTGAAACACGACAGATCGAAGCTATTGCCTCAGCGAAACGTGGGAGTTTAATAGCACCGCCTTTGTGGCAAACGCGTTGGGCAATCCAATTCCCCCACTGTTCGTGTTTCCTTGCATTCTTTACCAAACCACTTCATCAGAGATGGATCCGTGGGCTCAGCTGGAACAGGAAATACATCAGACTGGATGCAGTCTGGATGACTGGATAATTAATATCCAAATTATCAATATGGGACAAGTTCACCACGACAAGCACGGCACCCGCGCGCTCGTGAGTTGCAATAACTATAGCGAGTTTTGTTATAAAAGTTATAAAACTTTAGTATAAACTTTTAAAATATACTCTACAATTTTTTACAAAACATTTGATGAATTGTAGTCGCGTGGCGTTATAAGGCCATACATCCCTCATGCGTAAGACAATCTGCATGAGGAGGCTCATGTCCAGCGGTGGGCGAAATTAATTACTATCTAGTATCTATGCCGAAAACAGAAGTAAACTTCGACGGCTCGCTCGAGGTTATCTCACGCCCTCCCGTATATGGGGGAGCGGAGGATCTGTTCCTGTACTACCACCTGTACTACCGAGGCCCACTGCAGAAGTTTCGTCTCTGCCCGCAACTACGAGTACCTACGTCTCTGGGTGGGCCGGGCCGGGCCGGGCCGGGCCTTGTTAGGGGCGCTACAATTCGATAGACAACAGATTGTCTGTTTTTATCATTATCAGACCGATAAAATTCTTATTCTTTATCTAAAAGAGTATCAACAGTAGCGATATAAGGTACCTGGGTCAAATTTTAATAGGGCCACATTATATAAGGTTTGATGTCAAAATTATTATATTTTCTATGGTTTGGGCTTATTTATATGTATTTTCCTATTAAGTTTGCCTTTGGCTAAATACTTAGCAAAAGGCAAAGATACTGGATTCTTTAATAATTATGACGCAATTTAGAGGAATATGGTCATTAATACAAAAGAGAACAATTGAAGGTCATTAGCACGTACCAGGATGATTTGTTCATGTATTGCGATAAAGATACGTGCTCGTTCACTGAAATATTTGTTTGACATTACGCATGGCATTGTTTAATAATTTTGTAGGTTGTAAAGAAAGAGCAGTCGAGCATTGTACCTAACAAACTAACCCGCAATGTTATCAGAATATGTATTGTTCTGAAACTGATAGCGAACGGTGTGCGTCGTCTATCCAACTAACCTGCCTTATTTATCGGTTAGATATACCTATCCATTATCGGTTAGTGATTAAAAAGCTAGAAACCTAACAAGGTTTTACGTGAATACTTATGTGGAAAGAGGGAAACATGCACCGTACTAGTGTATCTCAAAATGAAATTTTCACGAAAAATCGCGCCATACAAAAAAATATTGGTGTTGCTAGTGTTTTGTTCCGTTATTTTAATTGTGTATAATTTAAGTGTAGATAAAACAACACAAAAGAAAGTTATACAATATAGTCGTGTAAAAATAGTTTCGAATGCAACTTCCAGTGTTCAACCTACGTATAAATTACATAAGTACATTTTAAGGTCATTTTTTGATGGTCGTGGGGTAAGTGATTTTATACCAATTAATATTAATTTAGTAGTGACCTAACCATTTATGCACTTGTATTACGGATATACGATTACATTTTTTTGGAACAACTCTCAAGACGCTGTGACAGATAGTGTTTCAGTCTGTTTTTAGATGCTTTTATTGTTTCGTTTTGTTTTTTTTCTGTTAGGATCTTGTTAGGATGAAAGTTTCCTATTGTGCGGTATGCACACGTGATGTTTCGTAATTTGTCGAAGAAGAAGAAAAACAAAAGACTGTTTTTTCTCTGTTCAATGTGACGCAACCGCCTGAAGAGGTCTTTCCATTAAGCTACGGTATGGGGTTCTTCAAGAGAGCTGTGAATAGGATTTTGCAAGGTCGGCTGCGCGCCCGCATACCCCCTGGTATTGCAGGTGTCCATGGGCGGCGGTAACACTTACCATCACGCGGGACTGCTTGCTCGTCCGCCCACTAGCCTATAAAAAAAAAACTAGCAAATTGTGCCCGTGTCAAGTTTTTTTCGTCACGCTACAAAATTTCAGTCTAAAACATTTTCTGTCACTGTCCGGTCCCGACGAAATAAGTCAGGAGTCACTCAGTAAAGTAATAGTTGGTTTACCGACAGTAAAAGAGGACTCCTTGGAAGCACACGAAAAACACAGTCCCATGCTTTTATTCAATTATTACAAACATTATGTACAAAAAACACTTTAAAGTTTAATAAACTATGTATCTTTATTAAATCATAAAACGTACAATGCATAATTTTTACAATTAATCAAATAAAAACTTAACTTCATTTCTCGAGCTCCCGCCAAAACAGTCCCAAAAGACTGTTGACATTTGTAAATCATGTAATTCGTCGCTCGTTAAAGATTTGATAAAAAAAAATGGTCTGACATTCATGATAACCAATGGTATAATATGATAACTGATGCACCTGTGTTACGGTATAATTCACTGTCGGAACCAGTGGCAGTATCGGTGGCAGTTCGCGTGGCTTGGGTGCCTGTCTGTTAAAGGATGGTCAGCCAGTTGCCTACTCAGCGCACTGACACACAATGAGACAAGATGGGCCCAAATTAAAAAAAAATAGGTACTTGCTGTCGTATTCGGATGTGTAAAGTTTTATCAATATATTTATGGCCATGATACTGTTGTTGTAGAGAAAGCCCTTGAATCTTTTAAAACTATATGTAAGAAGTCGTTAAATTATTGCAACACCCAGATTGCAGAGAATGTTGATAAAAATTGATATTATTTTAAATTATGGTTATTTACATCTCATGAAAATGACAACTGATTTATTATCTTATTTTTAAAAACCATAAACTATCCACCTAGTAGCTCACATAACAGTAATCAATATTAAAATAAGCGTTTATTAGTTAATTAAAACAATCCATTACCTGCTTTAATACAAACCTCGTGTAAATCTGTGTCGTTAACTGTTATATCGTGTAACTAAATGCTAAATATGTATTGTTTCAGGAGTGGTCAACCTCGAATTTGGGGTCAATATTATTCAAGAGTACTCAGAATGAAGAGTTGGTATTGGAGCCGGTTAAAAATAAAACGTTCTTTATTTTGGTATGGAAGCACTACGATTGGTTGAAACATCGACACATTGAAGGCTTTGGATCTTCATAGTTAGTTTAAATTTTGTAATGAGTACTTATACTTTCCAGAAAAATAATTGTGAAGAATGCGGAATAGGGATTTGGAACAGAGAAAGAGAAACTCATCTTTTCGATCATTTGCTGCATTATGTAAAACTTAACAATTTTTATTCGTAGTGAATATCCTATTGGTATTCAACAATTATCATATGATATTAGTGCGATCCATAGATTATAGGAATATGCTTCATCTAAGGTGCCAAAGCGGCATCAATTAGCGGCTATTCGTAATAATACTAATAATATTGATTGAATCTTCTGGGCTATGAATATTTCTTGGAAGAAAGAGAAGAGATTCCAGAAGACCTCAGCCAAGTAGCCCTGAAGATTTAATTAATATGGACACCGGCTGAGAAAGCCTACACTCCACTATAATACTAATAATAAATTAGCACAACTGGAAATACACCAATTGACATCTAGTGTAGCCGGAACTCGGCTACACTCAGGTCTTGGAGTAACGCGCATACACCGATCCTCCAAACGAATCGACTGACAGACTGTGAGAACAGATCATTATAGCGTAAAGTGTGTATGTTTTATATTCATAGATATACATTATGTATGTCAAGTGGATACTTATCAACGTACGGTCATTGATTTATTAGAATGTCTATGCGTACAGTACCTAAATCAGAATCAGATAAGTTTGGTGTTGGTATCTACATTTGCGTCAATACCTACAATGTAGTTAAGTATCAGACGGATTTTCTTTTCTATTATTATTTGTATTATTTATTTTCTATTATTTAAAAATAATACAATGTAATTTAATCTATTACCATTAATAATAGTTCCATTGTTTCACCGTATTCTTATCTATCATTTCCTTTTGTAGATAACATTATGTAACCCGCAAAATGTATTCGTAATATACACTTTTAGAGACAAATTAAACTTACGAAGGGTTAAGGGTTACCGCCCATTATAAGCAAATATCGCCTTGTTTGTAAAACGCGTATTTAATAAACATATCGAAAATACGCCTAGTCGGTAAACGCCTTTACTGTTGATGGGGTTACCGGTGTTTTTCCATATAAATATTCATATTTTGAATGATCCAGTATATTTCCCTTTTTGCTCGTAGTGACCTACGTGATGGTAAGTGGTTACCGCTGTATGAACAGTTGCAACACCAGGGGATTGGCGAGTGCAAGTGAGCGAATCTTATTCACAACTTTCTTGAAGAACGCCATGTTGTAGCATAGCGGGAAAACCTCAGGTGGCAGTTCATTCCACAACTTACGGGTTCGCGGTATAAAGCATCTTGATGATCGCATTGTACGCAGCGCGTCGTCTAGGAAGTGTGGATCAAAGAGGATTTAGCAGATCCGTTTTAGCGGATGAACTGCACGATGACAGGAGGTGTGATGGTAAAAATCTGAAATAGGCATCAATTTGTGCATTGCGATGTTTATAGACATCGCCATGCACTGAATGCATCTATAGGCTATACCTAATTTCACATACCGATTTATTTATTACACATATTAAAGTATTTTAAAATTACAGCAAAGGTCCATTAGAGTCATGCAGTGTGAAGAACTGCAAGTTTATTGGTGACGATAGTAAAATAAACTCAGCTGATGCTGTTCTGGTGCATATACAACATGGCTTAGTTCCGAAAGTAGAAAATAGGAACCCAAAGCAAATATGGGTTTTCCTTACCGACGAATCACCGAAAAATAGTTTTTCTTTAATGAAAACCAAAACATCAATAAAAGATTTCGTGGACGTTTTCAATTGGTCGATGACTTATAGGTAGGTAGGTATATTATGTTACAGCTTATTTTTGTGGTTATAGATGTTCTTTCTTCCATTTTTTTATAGCATAAATGTTAGAGCGGTGGGCGGCCCACATAATGGTAAGTGGTCACCGCCATCAATGAAATCCTGCAACATTAGATGGATGCGAGTGCGCTACGATAAATATGATACGTTTCCTACGATAAATTAGTCTGGCAAACGGCAAACCTTATCTTATCTGGTAAATAAAAAAAATAGATTATATCACTAAAAATAGTTGGAAGAATAATTATTTTGATAAAGAAAATGTACAATGACATAATATAATGAGAGATCTTTAGTGCTATAGCGGTCTAATGGTTAATTCCCACCTATGGAGACCTAGGGGCCATACCCAATTCCAAAGGTCAAAATCATTTAAATTATAGAATAGAATTTTAATTTATTTAGTATTTTTTAAATTGCTAACTTTAATTAAAAATCTTTAATATTTGGCATTTCAGCAGTATAGTAGAATAAATTATATGGCTTGAAATGGCATAACAAACTGGTTATTATACTCTGAGCGGACCTCGCCGCACTTATAAACCTATTTAAAAAATTCATTCGTCAAATCGTGATTTCGTCAAATCACTTTCACCAAGTAATCTGTGACTATCACTATCACTATCACACAAACCGATCTCTAGGTTTTATCTCAGGTTTAACTTAGGTTTATCTGCGATTTATATCAGTTAATGTTATTGAAATTTTTCAGAAGTGACTCAGATGTGCCAGTGCCATATGGTCGAGTAATTCCCCGTTCAAAACCTATGAGAGCCGACCGATCCTTTCAAATTGTAGATGTAATACCTTCCTGGCAGAGTAAGCGCACCGATGTATTGGCTACTGTGCTCATATCCAACTGCCACGTTTCTCATCGAAATGAATTTTTGAAGGAGTTAAAAGAACATATGAAGGTCGATGTCTATGGGGCATGTTCAGATTCAGAAGAAAACAAGAAAGTGTGAGTTGTAACTAAAGAGCTACATAGGTTTTTTTTATAAAAATAAAGCGGCAAATAGGCATACAGTCCTCCTGGTGGTAAGTGGATATTGTCGCCTATGGAAATTTGCGATACATGCCAACATCATTCCAGAATGACAAACATTGGGGATGTACACCGGGGATGTATCTCCGAATGCCCTGCCTACCTTTGGTAATTTGGGAACGGATTTGGAAAAAGGGTTGGGAAAATGGGGAAGGATAGGATAAGAGGAGATGGGAACGGGCTTTGGCATATTTTCCTCACTACCGAAGCACGTAGGTACGTACATTGGGGAAATACGAAAAAGTAGCAAATTCAGTACATTTCAAGGTAGTTTTCTGTGAGAGAGGGGTGACGTGGCTAGTTGAGTGCGCCCAGCGCCTGTAGGAATGTAGCATGCACTCCCCCCTACCAAATCCTATCACATCAAGTGAGAAGTATAATGGTATAAGAGAGGTATCATTTTATTTTATTCCTCAAACCCTATCCCATCACATCCATTTCTGTCCTATTGAGTTGAGACTGTTTATTTTTCATCTCACCCTGTTCCCCAAGGAGGAATGGGAAGTGTAATGGGACGAGGAAATCTCCTCCTGCTATATTTCTTATTGCCTATCCGTACCAACTCTTCAAAACCACTCTTGACCCTCCAAAGATAGGCAGCGCATTCGTCAATGTGCCAAAGTTTGTTATTCTGGACTGATATTGGTACGTATCTCGTATGTCCATGGGCGACAGCATGCACTTACTATCGGACAAGCAGTCAGCCACCTTCTTTCATTTTGGTCGACAGACAGTGTCGACCAAAATTTTTGTTGGCTAGTAGAAACGTACAGCCGAATGTACTAACAGAAGGTTCCAGAACAAATAAGTCGTAGACATAAACCTACACTAATATCATACCACATCATCAGCGTGTTCCTCTCCACTGCTATATACGAGTATATGCCTCTTCCAAGGACCGCCACCACATAAGGCCTTCTGCTCTTCTCATCCAACCACTACCTGCGAATTTCTTCCCACACTAATAACATTTGTAAAATTTTACTATATTAATTAATATTAGGGGTTAAAGTATGAAATTGCCGATTTGTACTGAAAAATTAAAACTAGTTTTTTTCTAAAATGTAACATATTTATTTAATCAAAATATTTACCCTCATTATCTATACATTGTTGCCATCTAATCGGATGTTCATTTATGCCTTTGCGATAGAACTCTGGGGATGTAGATTCGACAAACTGTGTGAAAGCATTTTGTACTGCCTCTTGGGAAGAAAATTTTTTACCACGTAGAAAATTGTCCAAATTACGAAAAAAATGGTAGTCCGTTCGAGCAAGGTCTGGCGAGTACGGAGGATGACGTATGGTTTCTAACTGCAGCTCCTGTAGAGTTACAACGGTTTCTCGTGCAGTGTGAGGTCTTGCGTTATCATGGAGCAATAATGGTGAAGATCGATTCACGAGTCGGGGCTGTTTCACTGCTAGTTTTGCCATCATTATTCGAAGTTCGGCACAGTAAACATCTGCTGTTATTGCTTGACCAGACCTGAGAAAGCTATAGTGAATAACACCATGAATAGACCACCAAACAGTTACCATTACCTTTTTATTGGTAAGCTTTGCCTTAGGGCACTGTTGCGGCGTTTGACCTGGGGTCACCCATTGCATTTTTCGCTTTCGGTTATCGTAAAGAATCCACTTTTCGTCACATGTCACAATTCGATCCAATATTCTTTCATTTCTGTACCGATTCAACAAGGCAACGCAAGTTTCAACACGCGTTTCTTTCTGTAGATCAGTCAAATCATGAGGCACCCATTTTTCATACTTTTTTAACTTATTGATTTGTAGTATATGAGTAACTTATTGCATATGAGTCAATATTGTAGGTAAGGTAACGTTAAACCATGCCGCTAATTCCTGGGTAGTTTGACTCGGATCGGCTTCCACCATCTCCTTCAATTCAGCGTTATTCACCTGTGTGGGCGGTCTTTCACGTGGTTCGTTCTTCAAGTCGAAGTTTCCATTACGAAAGCGTTTAAACCACAAACGCACGGTTCGTTCATTAGCAGTCTCCTCTCCAAACGCAGCATTGATATTGCGAGCCGTTTCTGCCGCGTTAGTTCCGCGTCGGAACTCGTATTCAAAGATTACTCGGATTTTCGAAGTATCCATCTTTCCCGTCTAAGCTGAATAAAAAAAACAATTGAAAGTCGAAAATCGAATGTTGCACATTTTTTAAAACAAGAACCTCATAGGTATCATGTGAAAAATGTTTCACTCGAAAATCTCACACCATGAAGGTTTTATGTCAATTCAAAGTATCTATTACTATAAAACGGCAATTTCATACTTTAACCCCTACTATTATAAATGAAAAAGTATGTATAATAACGAAGAAAAGTGCAGCAAATCAACGAATCGCTACCAAATTTAGCATACGTGTAGTTAATAGGATCGATTACAATATGATTGTTTTATCACGTTCAATGCGGAAGAATCCGCGGGCAACAGCTAGTGTAGTTAGCAAATTAGCAAAACGAATGTGACGCAATTACTAATTAATGTGTTATCAACGTTATTAATTTTGCTAACACAAGCATTGCGCACACATCGTGTACAACTTCTCATTATCACATAAATATGTGTATATGTTATAGTCAATGATGCATGGTCGCTTTTAGGTTTGACTGATCAAGCTTGAGAATTGACAAGATCTCTTAGTTCGGTGACAAGGTGATAATTTCGACTTTTGGCTGATGTATTTTTGGTTAATCCTAGGGGAGACTAAACCAGCCAGTCAAAGGTAGAAACTCAAACAAATTAATTCGTCGTTTGACTCGTCAATCTATTTTAAACATATATTCGTAGATTAGCTAATAAAGCAATAGTTTTAATTAAGTCTATCTGATCAAGCTGAATCGTTTCTAAGTACGGAAGACTTTTCAACCAAAGTGACATTTAGAATTACAGAGTTTTAAAGGTGAAGTCTTTAAAAAAAATTAGGTTTCCAACTAGGACTCTATCTTAAAAATCAGATGTTTCTATTTCAAACATAATATTTTTTATAAAGAAAGTGGCGCAGTGTGGTAAGTGGATTATGTTGCCCATGGAAATCCGCGATACACGTCAACATCGGTACTTAATGACTGACGCTGGCACGCCCTCGGATGTTCTGCCTTCGTTTGGAGATTCAGAAATGAATTTGGAAAAAGCGTTGGTAGAATGGGGAGGGATAGGATAGAATGAGATGGGAATGGGCTCTGACGTATCAAGCTCACTACCGAAATACTTTCATACATTGAATAGGATAGAGTGGGAAATGCAGTACATTTTGCGGTAGTCTTCTGTGAGAGAGTAACTTGACCAGTCGAGTGCACGCATCGGCTGTGGTATTGCAGCGTGCATCCTCCCCCTCCTACCGTCTGCATATAGATACATCGAATTTATTAAGAATACATATAGATAATCTTTATTAACATGATTCATTTCCTGTTACAGATGTCCCGGCCATTTCAAATCCGGTTGTGAAGTGGTATCTCAATATCTTTTCTACTTAGTTCTAGAAAATTCTCTGTGTCATCAGTACTTAACGGAGAAAGTGTTTTACCACGCTTATTCTACAGGAGCTATACCAGTTATTATGGGTCCTTCTATGAAGGACTGCCAATATCTATTACCACCTCATTCTTTTCTACATGTAGATAATTACGAAAAGATTGAAGATTTAGCCAAAGATATCCAAGTAATAAGCAATGATCATAAAAAACTGATTTCATATCATTGGTGGAGAAATAACTTTGATGTAGTCAATGAGCATGGATATTTCGGAACTAAATCTCACCACTTTTGCAGACTATGCGAAGCAATGAATTACAATAATAATGCAGAGAAAGTGTACGATGAGTATATGCTTCGCGAATTTTTAGACCCAGCGAGAACCTGCCGTTAATTTCGTTTCTGTTTTATAATTGCATTATAGAACTAATAAAAAAAAGTAAAAAGTTTGTTAAAACAAAACGGAAATTTTCTTGCCCTAACATTTAGCAGAGTCTGCAAATCATTTCGGGGAGTTTTGAAAGTTCTCAAGGGATTCTTCGTGAGAAATATGAATTCACTGTTCATTGAGTAATAAATTTAGGCGCATTGTTATTCCGATGGAGAATGGGGTCTTGAATTATGTTTAAAGTTTTTATTGTTTGTACTGTCGCTGTACTGTTAAAAATTAAGTGTTTATACAATAAATAATTATATTAGAAGAGATGCTAAGCCATTGTTGGTTTGGTAAATATTCATGTTAAGGGAGAGCTCGTACTCGTAAGGAAGTAGTTTGGCTAATCTAGCAGGGTAGTAACAACAATGTTAAGCCGTTACGAAAACTTCCTTCGCCATTACGACGCTGCAGAGTGCCGTAATTGTTTTAAGAAACACGCTTCAGGTCATAAAGAGCTTAAGTGCTGAGCGGAGTTGAGTTAAATTTCAATATTAGTGTCAGTAAGTCATTTTAACAGATTAGTCGTATTTTTAATAATAGCAAACATTAAATAAAAGATAAATCTCTTTAGGATATGCCTTAATATATAAGTGAATATGCACCTTAAATATTCTCCAAGTACTTAAATTTCTATCATATATATACGCATACGCACGCACACATTCTCTTTGTCATATACACACGTGCAATCCACCCCCACACTCTATTTTTCACGATTTGTACATAGTTTAAGCCTTCGGCCCATTTCGTTGAATTGTTGTCCCTCAACCAACAACCGATCATATTTTCAGTGTCTTAGTTGGCACGTTCTACGGATCCCTGAGTTAGGCTATGTCTTGGTTTACCTTGCACCAGCAAGTTCTGGCCAAAACCTTATGAGCTCACTTATAATATAGTTAACCAACTCTCTTCCATTGTCCGATTGCAGAACACGTTTCGTTCCATATTTTGTCACTTATGACGGCTCAATCAGTTTGCCTAGGCAAAATTAGTTTGGCCTGTTGAGTGTCAGGACAAACTGATATTGCCTACGCTAAACTAGTTTATTCTAACACGCTTTGGCTTAACTAGTATGGTCTAGAGAAAACTAGTTTAATCTGGAATTGGGTTTTTCCGGTAACATATAAGTACATAGTAAAATCCTTAGTGGCAGTAAGAAAAAAAATACGATAATACTAAAAGTTATATCCTATTTTTTGCCGGTTAATAAATAAATAAATGAAATAAAACACATAAGAGAGAAAACAATTAAATGATGTATACATTAAGAGATTGATTGGGACAAAAGATTGAAAATAAAGTTTAATATTGCATCATTAAAGTCGTTAATAATTTTGAAATGAATACAAGATATCAATATGTATTATATTGATATCTTGTATTCATTTGCAAAATCAATACGTTCTTCTTTGATATTGCTAAGTAATTATCATCTACCATATACACACACAGAGTAAATGAGTAAACGGGTTCAGTATGTACATTGAATTAATTTAAAAAAAATACTTGGGGAGTCTCTTTAGAACTACAGAACCCAAAACAATAGTTTTGAAAATGTTTATGTGTATAATCGTCTGTATGTCTGTTTGTTTGAGCATCATGTAAAAACTATTGAACGGATTTTGATCGGGTTTTCACTAACGTATATCTAACTATCCAGAAGGAAAACTGGTACATGTGTCATCTTTATATGACACAAAAAAGTTGATTTACGGAGGAAAATAAAAAAAAACTACTTTTAATAGAATTACTCAAAAACTACTGGATGGATTTTCATGCGTGAAATCCATTATGTCGGTGCTATCGCAGGAGTTAAAAATATTTTACAGCTGCTTAGTCCACGAGAGTGAAGCCACGGGTAGAAGTTGGTTAAAGCATTTTTGCTGTTTCATTGTAATATATGAGACATTTTCGTGGTCATTTAATTATACTTGCGCATCCTGCTGTTTTTAAATGTCACATTTAGGTATCGGATTTATGCATTAAGTATGAACATAAACGAGGGATTCAGTGAAAATAAGATAGACAACAGGCATATGACGCCGTTCACATAAACGTTATTACGGGATTTACATCCGGATTTAATTTCTCTGTCAGTGGATACTGACAGAGAAATCAAATCCGGATGTATTCAGAGAAGAGGGATGTATAACATAACGATACTGGAAATATAAATTGGGATAAAGAACGAATCACTACTTGCAAGAGAATAAGAAAACATTTTTTAAATAAAATTTTCATTAACCTTTTTTTATGGACGAAGGCGGAAGACGAGCATACAGTCCACCTGATGGTAAGTGGATCCTGTCGCCCATAGACATCCGCGATACATGCCAACATTAGTCCAAAATGACAAACTTTGGCACGCTCCCGGATGGCCTGCCTGCCTTTGGAGACATAGGAATGGATTTGGAGAAAGGGTTGGGAAAATGTGGAGGGATAGGATGGGAATGGGCTCTGGCACATCTCACTCACTATCGAAACACGTACATACATTAGGGAAATAAGATAAAGTGGAAAATGCAGTACATTTCAAGGTAGTCTTTTTGAGAGAGAGGTAACGTGGCCAGTCGAGCGCGTGCGGTTGTTGGATTGCAGCGCGCACTCTCCCCCTCAAACATAATCGGTGTTATAGTTATTATTTGATCTTAGTAGCTTTAGTATTTATTTATTTATTCCAGCAAAATCTACAGCCTTTACTTTACAAAATATATAAATAGTTTTTGATTATGCCAAAGATGAGGGGGAGAGTGTACGCTGCAATCCAACAGCCGCTGGACGCACTCGACTGGCCACGTTACCCCTCTCTCACAGACTACCTTGAAATGTACTGCATTTCCCACTTTATCTTATTTCCCTAATGTACGTACGTGTTTCGGTAGTGAGTGAGATGTGCCAGAGTCCATTCCCATCCTATCCCTCCCCACTTCCCCAACCCTTTCTCCAAATGCATTTCTACATCCAAAGGTAGGCAGCGCATCCGGGGGCGTGCCAACGTTTGTCATTTTGGACTAATGTTGGCATGTATCACGGATGTCTATGGGCTACAGTATCCACTTACCATCAGGTGGACTGTATGCTCGTCTACCACCTTCGTCCATAAAAAAAAAAAAAAAACGTAATATCGTACAAAGATTTTTCCTCAGAAACGTCAACAAATAATTGCAATAAATATATAAATTATGTATGTATGTGTGTATGTGTATTGTGATTCAATTTGTAGTTATAAATTACCTACCAATTGGATTACAAGAATCACTAATTAATTAAAGAATCTCTTTTATTAAAAGTATAATAATACTTCTTACTCATACATACATACTTTACAAATCCCTCGAAAATTGAAAATAACTTTTTCATAACTTTTTGTAATAAAATCCGCCCTCTTAACAAAATATGCATTTTATATCCCATAGCTGCGTTTATTTGCTTCAGCTTATATATTCAGAGTTTTACCAGGTTGTTACTCGGACTCTGTCTTAATCTTTTATACACCTTTACTTTGTTTTTACGGTATCTACCTACTTTCAAGATTATCTTCGTGTTCTTTAAAATTCAACATTTTAAATTGTACTGTGGCCTGCCGTTTTGTCAATATTCATTGAGATCTTATGTGTAGATATATCCCGAATTATAAGTACGTCAAATTTTATAATGATTGGTTTGTTGCAAATTTATCTATACTCCTACATATAAATAGAAATGTCCCTGACTCATCAACATCCAGTCAAAACCAGTAAAGCTAGAAATATGAAATTTGGACAGTAGCTTCCTTTTATGATGTAAAGACTTACTAAGAAGAGATTTCTAGAAATTCAACCCTTAAAGAAGTGAGATGAGATGTCTAAGTTTGTATGGAGAAGATATTCGATAGTCCTATTTATTAACTTTATACTCGGTATAAACATTTATACAAATAATTAAACACGTGTTTTACTGTTTCTTAAAATTATGTTAGGGGGCAAAATACAGATTGTAATTTTTTTATGGAATTACAAATTAAACGCAATTATTGTAGGAGTTCTGGACGGTTCTTGTTTAATTGTCTGTTGTCTGTAATATCATCCAAATACATTATTTTACCACAATACAAAATACTAACCGTAACCGTCGTTACACAGATCGGTTAGCAAGAGACGACTGTAGAGAGCAGAGCAATACGGTGACCCTTGGTCTTTACTGCTGAGTTAACAAACACCGTGTCTAGCCTTGGACACCGTGTCGACACTGTATCCCTTACATAATTCATGTGAGCAAAGCCGCGAGGCACAACTATTTATAAGATGTACAATATTTCGGATCATGAAATGGCAGAGAGAGTCCATTTGAGCGTGAAAGTATTTTCAAAGATGACGAATTATGTCAATTTTGTTCCTAAATTAAAGAATTTAATTAGAATTTAAATTAAAGAATTTAATAGAATTTAATTTAATTTCCTAAATTAAATATTTATAAAATTGAACACTTAAAGAAGTGTTCAATTTTATAAATATTGTATTGTATGGGATTTTTAACTGACAGGAGAACTGCGACGCAAGCAATACAATCTAATCCAACGATGTTGATGTTTCCTTAAATATCTCAAACCAAGTAACAGACTAAGTTTTATTGAATTATTACTTCTTATTTCTGTAGAAACTTTTTTATTTTTACCTATATTTTCTTCTTATATACGAGTACTATTCATCTGTTCATTTCTCTACATCCATGCGAGCTTAATCATTTTGTTAAATATTTATTAAAGGTTCTCGTTTACATCACATTGCATAAGTAAGTACCCACGGCACGTGTCGGTACTTCGTATTCAAACAGCTCCTTCAATTTGTTGAAAACGTAGATGTAAGAAGTAATGAGCACCACGGAGTCACTTTTTCTCAACTTTAATGGGGCTTGCCAGCTATTCGTTTCCCCGAAGCATATTTTATTTGAGTCGTAGCTCCTCGGCACAAACGTTCGCGATCAATTTCCCTCCGAACTTAGAGGTAAGAGGGCATTAAAACGCCATTCGTATAAACTTTTCGGCAAGTTTCGAGTCGTGCGTATTCGGCGAAGCGATTTGCAAAATTACTTCTCCACTCGAGTTCCAGGAGTACCGGCGGGGTATCTGCCCTAACTCCACTTGTTGTTATTGCTTACATTATATTTGGGGTTTCGTGAATGTTTCATATTTTATAAGCCGTCTTTAGAAAAACCAATGGATATATTTTAACAAAAAAAATTTATACAACACAGTACTTCCATATTGCGTAGGTACGCAATAGATATTACCCGTGTATGTTGGCCGGCTTTAGAATACCAACACTCCATCTCTTCCCGTGGTGCATGGCGTTTTAAGGTCATACATCCCTAATGTACGAGGAGGCCCATGAGTAGCAGGGGACGATAAAAGGGCTCATTACGGTTAATAGATATTGCAACTATCTTTATGCAGTACCTATTTGACCACTGTCGAATGAAAGAATTTCATCAACTCTGATTCATATCCTAGTCTGTCATTTCGTACTTATCGGTTTGCGCGGCGGTACCTACAGCGAGTGGCGAAGAAGGTATTCTTTGAAGATATTCAATGTCTTCTGTACATGTAATATTTTTCAAAAGAAATTATTGCAATGTAAAATACGAGTGACACAGATAACAGTGTTTGGAATTTCTGTCTGTCAAAACTTCAAAATCACTGGAAGGATTTTAATGAAATGATGTTTAGCTCATGTGCTGGGTTAACATTTAGGTTACTTTTTATTCAGGTCTATTATAGTGTTCCCACGGGAATCACTCTAATGTCTACGTGAACGAAGTCGTTCATCACTATTTCATATAAAGCGTTAGTGCTCCTAAAGGGTTTTAGCGCTTTGTTAGCTTCCTCGCTCCCTGAGGCCCCGCGCAAACCGAGAAGTACCGCCAATGAAGTTGACAGAATATTATATAGTGATTATCTTTTTTTTTATAGGGAAGTAGGTGGACGAGCAAGCGGTCCCACGCGATGGTAAGTGTTACCGCCGCCCATGTACACCTACAACACCACGAAATATGCGGGTGTGCCGCCGACCTTGCAAAATCCTATTCACAGCTTTCTTGAAGAACCCCATATCGTAGCGTAATGGAGAGACCTCTTGAGGCAGTTCGTTCCACAGCCTACGGGTTCGTGGTATAAAGTGATTTTTGGACCGAACAGTAAGCGACATCTCCGTATCGATGAAATGCGGATGGACCGCACTTCTGTGACGGGATGTGCGGTTGTAGAATCCCGAGGTGGGAATTATATATACTATTAAATTACAAAAACTATAATTGACATATTGATTTTTAATTCATCTTTTTCTTATTTATGAAAGGAAATATAGCTACAATACAATTATTAATCAACGCTTCATGAAAGTTATAGAGTGTTTTCGCTACTGACGCTTACTTGCGCAATAAAATGTATTAGGTTGCCCTACTTATGAGATATCACCAGCTTGCGACGGCTTTATAACTCGCTATGATGTTTAATATAAATTCACTTTTTATTGCCATTTACGAGTTCCCGTAATTTGCGGGCCAGCTGTTTGTTTTACTTTACGGTCCCGCAATAAAAAGTGGATGTTACACACTTATAGCCTGATATACAACTGCGGAATACAACCAATTATTTGAGAGCTCCTGTTTTCGCGTCCTTCCCATCGTTTTCCGGGTAAACGCTCAACAGAGAGGGACAAGGAAGTTCCATTTAGATCAGTTCTCTTTGTGACTATATTACGCCGTCTCAGAGCTGAATGATTAGGTACGTAGTTGTGTGTTATATAAAGGAAACTATCTCAAGGAGGCCTTTTTATTTGGCTAACAAGAAACGAGAAGGACGGAAGTTGAGCAGTTTTCCTTCGGATGAACTCGGCCTCTTTTGTTTGGAGTTTCTAGTAACCGAGGAAACATCTTCATGAATTTCTATTAGATTGACATTTTTGCTTCGACTTGTAGGGTATAAAATATACATTCAGGTTAATAACATTAGACAATGTCATCAATTACAGTGTGGAGACTTTATTAAGAAGCTACAATTATGAATTTGAATTGTTCAAGACTAAATTAGGTATATAACAAATTGCATCTTTGAAATGGTCCAAATATGACCAGATCTTCTATCGATCTTCACGTACTTGTAACGTAAAGATCGAAAAAAATAGTAATATCGGGATATCTCTAATAGCAGAGGCCTTTACATATTGATAACTTTCCGTTTTTGACTTCTAGGGTATAAATAATTAATCATTAGGGTTAATAATATTAGTCAAATTGCAAATCCTAGTTTTGAGTTTTTGAGGGGGAGAGTGCACGTTGCAATCCAACAGCTGCTGGGCGCGCTCGACTGGCCACTTTACCCCTCTCTCACAGAAGACTACTTTGAAATGTACTCCATTTCCCACTTTATCTTATTTCCCTAATGTACCTACGTGTTTCGGTAGTGAGTGAGATGTGCCAGAGCCCATTCCCATCCTATCCCTCCCCATTTTCCCATCCCTTTCTCCAAGTCCATTCCTATATCTTCAAAGGTAGGCAGCGCATCCGGGGGCGTGCCAACGTTTGTCATTTTGGACTAATGTTGGCATGTATCGCGAATGTCTATGGGCGACAGTATCCGCTTACCATCAGGTGGACTGTATGCTCGTCTGCCACCTTCGTTCATAAAAAAAAATCCACCAATCCGCACTGGACCCGCGTGTGATGAATAATGACCAGAAATACCTTGCATATAGATTATATAGGTATACCTACCTAGGTAGGGTAGGTACACCTAGGTAGGAATAGGTATAGGTACATAATTATAGAGTGGGTTCAAGTAAAATACTAATGTACTATAATTTCAGCTATTACAATTACAATATACGCACGTAGTACATACTTAAATACATATCACTATTATTTTTATATTATATACATGCATAGGAGATGATAGTCAAGAGTAAGTAAATTATATACGTAGGTTTTTTTTTCTCTTTATTTTATTTAGGGGCTTTTACACTATTGTGTATGTCAGCCCCATCGTACCCTAAAAGTTACAATTTCACTATCCGTCTGTCTTACTTATCTATCTATACTATAATTACGTCCATCTTAATTATCTATCTTAATTTATCTAAGACTCTGATAGCGACTCGCAAATTCGCACAGAATGTTTGGCTCGGAGAGAATTCTATGGAACATCCCTACATCACACCTGTTCAAATTTAGAGTCTCTATCAGAGACTTCCTCTCAAGTTCGTTCCGGGAACACTACAAGTGTTGGACATCGTCAACTGTACCACAACTTTGACAATTAGGAGAATTTATATTTTTCATAAGAAAACCAAACCTGTTTTGTGGCATATGCCCAGACCGCAACCTGAAAGCTGTGACAACCAGGTTCCTATTCAATTTAGACTCCAAAAACCACGGTATATGAGGCGGCTCGGACTGTATACAATACCCGTATAACTGTATACATATACCCGTCTCTCGAGACCGTTCATCAAAATATTCTTTACACGCCTTATAACATTTATTTTTATAAATGTTGAGGACTTTAGAATAGTAACCAGGTATATGAACTTGTTTCCCCTCTATAATTCCTTTTTTCGCCAGATCGTCAGCCTGCTCATTACTCTTCAAACCTATGTGCGATGGAATCCACTGCAAGCTCAGGTCTATACCGCGGGCTCTTAACTTTAACAACTTTTCTAAAATAACATATGCTACCGAAACACCTCTATAACCAGAGGCGCATAGAGCAATATGTTGTAACGCACTCTTGCTATCACTGCAGATAAGAATCTTATATTCTTTACTTTCTAGGTATGTCATAGCTTCTGAGATTGCAACGAGTTCCACCGTCATTATATAGACGTTTCCTGTAACTTTAAAACAACCCTGAAGATTAATAAACATATTAGAGGGACCATAATAGGAAGCGCTTTTGCCTTTCTTCGAGCCATCAGTATACATTATATGCCATCCAAAATATTTTTGCCGTAGTTCAGAAATAACATGCCGAAATTTTTACTTTTTAGAGTATAAATTTCGTAAGCCCCTTTTGAGTTTCTAATACAATTTAAATCTGTTGTTATCACACTATTTAAATCTATATTTGACATCCAAGTCTTTAAAGTAAACATTTGTAGTGGAGAAGAACTGAAAATTTCTTCATCTTGTGTTTCGTTAAATCCTGAAACCAGTAACGAAATTTTTTTATTTCTCCAATATCTATTTTGGCACATTACACTAAGTTAACCCAATGAATGACTAATTAAATTATTCTCCCAAGAACGAATTTTCAAGTAATATTTGAAAGCAAGAAATTTTCTTCTCACAAACAGTGGGGAAACACAGTCGGAAGACTTCTTTGTCCTTTGAGAATATTTTTGCAATATTGAAGTATGCAATTCGGCATTTTCATATAGCTGTATACTGTTTCCGTTAACCGAAAAGTAAACAAAAAAAAATATTCTTGTTAACGACGGAATAAATGAAAATGTAAAAAGCTAGGGTACTTGCATATGTATAGATAATAGTTTCGCTTGTATAGTTGTTTCTCTTTAGTGTCTTATAAATGTATGAAAATGTATGAATATCTCTTAATATCGTTAGGTTTACACTATTTGTATAATGTCCATTTTATAACTATGTATTGTGTAATTGATATTAAAATGATCCCTAGTGTGTCTTTTATTACCCTATTAGGATAATTATTGTTGAATAGGGTAAGTAGGGCATGCTAGGGATAAGTTGTGGGCGCTATGGCGTTCGGGAAACAACTGAGCGCTCCGCCACCTGGCGGACGAATATAATATTTATAGTCCTGAAGCGGGGGACGGGGTTACGTAAATATGTCGCGCAAACCGCGCACCCCGTCCACTCGAAACCGAACGTTATAGCGTCATGATCTTATTAGATCCCTCTTAGGCTAGTTTACATCTAAGTTTTATCTAATAAGAATCTTGTAAATGTATAAAAATGTATAACAGTGTCTTGTATGAATAAATGATCCCCCGCGGGGTAGCGGGAGGGGTACACATGTAGAAAAGTAGAAGGGGAAGCCAAAATGGAATAAAAGACGAACCATTTTGGGCTTCCGGCATTGGTAAATTCAAAACATTCCGCTCCGGATCGCGCTAGCGATCGGACGTCCCCCGCTCCGCTGCGCCTGCCGTAGCCGCCCCGTCGTAGCTGCCCTCGCGTAGCTGCCGTCGTAGCTGCCGTCGTAGCGCAGTAGCGCCGAAGCCCGCGATTAGAAATCAAAAGTTGCCTTTCTCAAGGCAGCGGCTGATTCCGCCAAAAACCACTGCAGTTCCGCAACTGCAGTTTTGCCCCTTCTGGGAAAATCCACAGTTTCGTGGTCCTCGGTGGATACCTAACGGAGCCGACGAACCGAGTGGGGTGTTGACCCAATCACACCCGCCGAGCCCCTTCAGGGTGAGGCAGTCAATTGGACGGGAGCTAGCAAACCGGCCTTGGGGGGTCTCCTAGTCGGCCTAGTCTCTGTTTTCCCTCCACAGCTTGCACCTAGAGTCGGTCGGGTGTGTTACACCCTTCGCTCTAGACCCCGTAGGGCTCCGTCGCACAATAAGATTGGCGACGGATTACAAGCTTAGGGCTCACCAGTAGGCACTCACCTCCCTGCTTCACCCGCAGGGAGGGTTACACAACCCCGGGCGTACCTACCCGGGAAGACAGAGATAGCGACAAGTACGCTATCTCTTTCTCTCTCTCTCCCCACCCCAGTCAACTATGGCGCCGCTCACTAGCGACGACGTAGTTGCAATCTTAAGGGCTTCCCATCCGGAAGTCTTTAAGAACATCATGAGCCGTAAATCGGCCCCCGCCCCGTCTAAACCCGAATCCGCGGCTCCATCCGAGAGCCCCGCGTCCCCCGACTCTGCCCGCGAGCATGAATCCGACACCTCCCAGGAGGACATGGACATAGTCCAGCCCTCCGACTCCGATTCCGACTCCGCATCTGAGGCGGAACATTCCCCAGCCGAATCTTCCGACGACGGCTTCACCGTCGTCGGCAAGAAACGGAAAAGGTCCGTAAAGACCTCCTCCCCCACCCCCGCTGCACCCCCGAAGTCCGCTAAGTCGGACTTCGTAACCCAGCCTGGCGCGGCTTCCCGCTCTCGCCAGAGCACCCCTCAGCCCCCACCCGCGGTCCCCCGCACCGAAAAGCCCCCACCCCCTGTCTTTGTCCAAGACAAGGCCCGTTGGGAGCATGTCCGAGCCGCCATGGAGATGTTAAAAATCTCCTTCACTAAGGCAACCAACACTGCTGTGGCCATTAAGGTCCAGGTCCCCTCCTCCAAGGACTTCAGGTCCTTAACTGCCTATCTTCGGAAGGAGAAAATCTCCTTCCACACCTACGCCACCGAGGAGGAGCGTCGTCTCCGAGTCGTGGCCCGTGGCCTCCCTCCCCAATTGGGAGAAGATGAGATCCTAGAGGATCTCAAATCCCAAAACCTCCCGGTGCTAGAAGTGCACCGCCTTTACAAGGGGCGCGATAAAACCCCTTTCAACCTAGTACTGGTTGTCCTTCCCCTCACCATCGAGGGGAAGAAAATCTTCGACACCCGCACTATCTGCGGGCTCTCCGGTCTCTCCTTTGAGACCCCCCACAAGCGTGGCGGTATTGGGCAATGCCATAATTGCCAATACTATGGCCACGCAGCGCGCAACTGCTACGCGCGATCCCGTTGCGTCAAGTGCCTGGGTGACCACGGCACTAGCGACTGCACCCGTCCCAAGGGCGCCGAGGACCCCCCTGGCTGTATCCTCTGCGGACAGCTGGGGCATCCCGCGAGTTATCGCGGATGCCCTAAAGCGCCGCGGTGGCCTTCCAGGAGGGTCCCCGCTAGACCCCCACCCCCCGCCAAGCGCTTTCCTACGCAGGCGCCCCTGGCCCCCCTTATGTTGGTGCAAACTAAAGCACCATTCCCCGCGCCTTCTGCGCAACCCACCCCAGCCGCAGTGCTCACACCCGCGAGCTTCCCCTCGCTCCCACCTAAACCTGCGCCGCAATCCTGGCGCAGGACCACTCCAGCCGCCCCCGCGCAGCAATCTTGGAGGATCACTCCAGCCGCCCCTGCGCCGGCCCCCATACCCGTCCCTAACGCCACCTCCTTCCAAAGCCAGGCTAGTCCTGGGCTAATGGAAGACCTGGCTCTAGTCCGCCGCTTCCTAGGGGCCATAAACCCCCAGGAAATTAAAAACCTAGCCCAAGCGCTCAGGTCCACTGACGGAGACGCTCTAGCCCGTCTAGACCTTGTCTTTAAGTACGAGCACGTACTTAGCGCCCTCGGCCTCTTCAAGGCCTGCCCCTGAACTCTCCTAAAAGAACTCCAATGGCTAACACAGCTCGAATAAAGCCCTCTTCCCTGTCCGTCGCGTTTTACAACGCTGACGGCTACGGCTCCCAACGCACCCAGATCCAAGATTTCCTCAGAAATCATCAAATCGACATAATGCTAGTGCAAGAGACCTTCTTGAAACCTAGCAAACGCGATCCCAAAATCGCCCAGTACAACATTGTACGTAATGACAGATTGGCCAGCCGAGGAGGCGGCACCCTCATTTACTACAGAAGGTCTCTGCACTGCATTCCGATTCCTACCCCTCCACTGACTAACATGGAGGCCTCGGTCTGTCGTATAGCTATGACAGGTCATCAACCTGTCACTCTGGCATCTGCTTATCTCCCCCCCGACAGAGTACTGCTCAGGACTGATCTCGAGTCGCTTCTCGACTTAGGTAACTCAGTCATCCTGGCAGGTGATCTCAATTGTAAGCACCCCAGCTTCAATAGTCATACCTCCACCACTAACGGTATTCGCCTTAACAGACTCATTGACCTACTTGACTTTGACGTGATAGCTCCAATGACGCCAACTCATTACCCTGGTACTGTTACCCACAGACCCGACGTCCTTGACATTGCCCTTTTCAAAAACGTTGCCCTACGTCTAAACTCGCTAGAACCCCTCTCCGAGTTAGACTCCGACCATCGCCCCGTAGTCATGAAACTAGGACGACAGACCGATCCACCTCTCCAAGACAAGACGATTATTAACTGGACCAAGCTGAAAGAAGCCCTTAAGGTTTCCAGCTCTCCCCACCTCGACTCTATCCCCGACTACCTGACCAGTGCGGATGACACAAACACGGCGGTCTCTGGCCTCGGCAGCCACCTTAAGGATTTAATCCAAAGCTCCTCCAGGCGAGTCCCAGCGGCGAACGATCGCCGCTGGGAGTTGCCTGAGGACATAAGGGAGCTGATAAGAGACAAGAACGCAGCCATCCGTGCTTATGACTCTTTCCCCTGTGACGAGAATAGGCGTAGAATGCGAGCCTTACAAAGGGAAGTAAAGCATCGCATCGCTGAATTCAAAAATCACAGTTGGGAATCCCTGTTGTCAGAGATTTCGCCATCACACACTGCCTACTGGCGGATGGCGAAGTCTATGAAAACAGACAATACAGCCTCGTTTCCCCCACTGACAAGACCAAACGGACCTCCCGCATTTGACGATGCAGAGAAGGCCGAATGCCTAGCCGACAGTTTGGAGGCCCAGTGCTCCCTTAGCCGTCAGCCGGTGGACGAATCCCACGTCGACACGGTTGACGGAGAGGTGGGGCGTCGAGCCTCCATCCCCCCCTCTGACTCCCTTCTACCGGTTACGGTAACAGAAATCCAGGAGATTATCCAAAATCTCAAAATCAAAAAATCTCCTGGAATCGACGGAATACCCAACAAGGTGTTCAAAATCCTCCCGATCCATCTGATCGCTCTCCTCGTGGCCATCCTCAATGCCGCCATGAGAAATCATCTCTTTCCAGTCGCCTGGAAAGAAGCCGTCGTCATCGGCATCCCCAAACCGCGCAAACATCGCTCGGATCCCTCTAGTTACAGACCCATTAGCCTATTGAATACAATGGCTAAAATCTACGAAAAAGTCCTCCATTCTCGCCTGCTGAGTTACATTAACTCAAAAAGGCTTCTCATTGACGAGCAGTTCGGCTTTAGAGCCAAGCACTCGTGTGTCCAACAGGTGCACCGAATAACGGAGCACATACTCCCGCGTCTCAATCAAAAGAGGCCCTTCCGAACCCTAGCTGTCTTCTTCGACGTAGCGAAGGCCTTCGACAAGGTCTGGCACAACGGTTTAATTTATAAACTGTACCAACTGGAGGTGCCAGAAAGTCTCATTCTCATCATCAGAGACTTCCTTACCGATCGCACTTTTCGCTACAGAGTCGAAGGCACTCTGTCTAGCCCCCGCCCAATCAGAGCTGGAGTCCCACAAGGCTCCGTTCTAGCACCCACGCTCTATTCCCTCTACACTAACGACATCCCCCACACCCCAGGAATAGAGCTCGCCCTTTTCGCGGATGACACCGCCCTCTACGCCTCAGATAGGAACCTACGAATGGTATCTCTACGCCTCCAGCGCGCAGTCACCGCCCTAGGTGAGTGGTTTGCGAGGTGGAGGATAGAGATAAACCCGACGAAAAGTGCAGCCATGTGCTTCCCTTTTCCCAGGGCTAACGCTCGTAGGCCTAAGCTGTCCCCTCTCCCGATAACCCTTTTCGGTCAAACAATTCCTCTCGTCAGGAAGACCAAGTATCTCGGAGTCACTCTAGACCATAGACTGACCTTCCGAGAACACGTCAAAACCGTCCGCAACCGAGCCGCCTTTGTGCTCGGTCGCCTCAACCCCCTCGTAGGCGGGAGAAGTAAAATGTCGCTTAGAAATAAGTTGACATTGTACAAAACTCTCGTCCGTCCCATTATGACATATGCTAGCGTTGTGTTCGCACACGCAGCTCCCTCCATCATTGCAATCCTCCAAAAATTGCAAAATAGATTCATGCGCAAGGCCGTGGCCGCACCATGGTACATGCGCAACGTTGACCTCCACAAGGACTTGGAGCTTCCCTCCATCGTCAAATACATAACAGACACCGCCCGACGCTACTATGACGCTATCCCAAACCATCCCAACCCCCTGATTGTCTCTTCCCTCACCTACATACCGGACAGGAGTGCCCCTCCGCGCTATCGTCGCCCGCGGCACATCCTGGACGATCCCGACGACCCGATCACCGCTGCCAATGCGGTTCCCACACAAACCACAGTACACAGACACCGTCCCCGCCGGCCGAGACGTGGACGTCCCCCTCGTTACACCGTTAACACACACCGGCCCTCAGCCAACACTTTCACTAGGCATCGACACATGCCTGGGCGCTTCTCGCCGACACGCGATCCCGCGGTATCCCCCCAATGCAACGCCCTAAGCCGAGGTCCGTTCCTTCCGCCGGTTTACCGGCGGGGGAGCCCTTAGGCTGTTGCAACGCACATTTTTCTCCTGGCTGAGCACCTTCTGCGCTCGCCCTACATCAACGCGACCGGTGACTCTTGAAGGCCACTAGGGCCACAAGAACTATACATACACGATGTTGAGGCAATCAGGTTTTTTAGTCGGTAGGAGTCCGACACTACCTGGTACCACCTAGGCTGGCCCAGCCAGACTAGATGGTACCAGGTGTCCCATGCAGGATTTTTCCTGATTGTCTCTCCTAACAAAAAAAAAAAAAAAACTTCCGGCATTCCGATCAGCGGCACCACTCCGAACACTACAAACGGTCAACCAAGTGACTAGGACAAGTAGTAGAACAACAAGTACCTCTGCCCCCTGCCCCCGGCTCTGCTGATATTATCGAAGAAAAGGAAATAAGGCGTTATTATTGTACAACATCCCTATATATACAGTCCACATCCCCCGGCGACCTATAAGGTTGTAGGACAATACTGTCCTCGATCTGTTGAAGAGATCGCAGTAGACAAAAGTGTCCTCAACAATTCTCAACTATCTGAAAACATTTATTTTCTACCTACTTCCATTGTTAGGAAATTGTCTCATCTGTACGAGTGTTTCTTATATTCTTTGTCAATGTGATTGGTGGTAGTCGCTCTCACTACTCGTACTTATATGATTAAAGTAAGAGGAAGCGAGAAAGACATACTAAGATGGCTGACGAATAACTTTAATTTATGACAATATAATATATTTTGCTTTTGTAGGAAAATACAAACTAAATGAGTTAAATACATAAAATGAACTTCAAATCACTTAAATACAGTGCACATGTAAATAATAACATCGTTATATCTCCCACATTAAACTAAACATGTATTTGGTATTTGGTCGATTGCAGCGTTTGATGTCAATTTACAGAACAAAACGCTTCTCTCGCTTGCGCGCGATCTACTATTTATTAATACCTACTGCATTGCTTATCTCGTAGAATACATAAAAGCCATTGATTAACGCAGACATTTCACTAAGGAGACACAAAAATGGCTTTAATATACTGCCCACTTTAGAAGAAAGGCACAAGTGCATTTTATGACATTCGTGGAAGATGCACAAAAATGGTAGTATTTTCATTAATTTATAATCAAACTGGAAACTTAGAATTTTAGATAAAACAAAAAAATAACCATTGTTTATTCTCTTTGTACGTTTCTGTTTGTTTATTCTAAATCCGGAGTATGTGCTCCACCACTCCGCACTGGGCCCGCGTGGTGGACTACGGCCCGAAACCCCCAGTGATTTACTAGGGTAGGTCTGTGCCCTGACAGTGGGACGTTATAGGCTGATACAAGTAGGTACAAGTATCAACAACAATAATTATCTGAATAATTTCGAACCTTGCCCTGGAGTAAAAATATGGGAATGAGAGAGGTAGGTATTAAAGAGTATTACAAAAATTAACTTCTAATAATAACAGATAATTTTGTTAAGAAATACAAAAATAATATGTCTTTAATATTTTTTAAGATAACTACCATTGATCACACACAGATCTTCCAATAATAATCATAAGCTTCGTTCGCGGTAAGGATTCAGAACTGATTCGGAACTATACGCATGCGCAGTTCAAATAATGCCGTTCGCGGAACACACAATTCAGAATTTCTAGTTACAGTTCTGTGTTCGCGGAACCGTCGAACTCGATTCAGGATCGGTTCAGAATCAGTTCTATCAGTTCTATAACTTTGGCAAGAATCGTAGTTCCAGACATGCGCAGTTTTTACCTAACGACATTTGACATACATGCTGCGGCTATATTCAGTTGGTTAGAAACTAATAAACTGGTTAAATAGTTAAATAAAATATAAATTATATTAATTTATTAAGGGTTAAATAAAATATGGTTAGTTTTGTTTGTTGTTTATATAAATAAGTTTATATAATACTCTAATAAGAGTAATGTGTTTTGGTGGGTCCACTTAAATACTTGCCAACTTAGGGGTTTTCCCCCCAAATTTAGGGGGTAAATAAGTGGGATGGGTTTTTTTTAGGGGTTTTATATTTTTAGGGATTTTTTGTCACTTCATATATTTTTTTGAATATATATTTTTCATATATTATGTGAAAGTATAGGCCCTGGGACAATCCAAACTATAATAGCTAATCATATTTATTTGTTGACCTAGCGACTTAACGACATCTAGTACAAATATATTACAACTATTCTGTGGTGACTGGTGGTTATTGTGCCTATGCTTACTGGAAATACATATGTACGTTGATTATTGTTTACTTGTTTAATTCGATTTTGTTGTTGTACTGCTGTGCCGACAAGCAATTTGTTAATGACGCCTAAAGAAACTAAAAATAAAAAAATGTACAGTCAGAAGTACACGTAGATTTGGGAAACAGATCCAGATTTAAAAGGTAAAGAAATTTCATTGCATTTTTGTAATTTATATTTTTTCTTTTGTTATATATTTTTTTAGGGGGATTTCTAAGTAATTGGGGCGATTTTGGGGGTTTTTGACTTAAGCTTTAGGGATAAATATTTTTGAGAGTTGGTAACACTGGATGACAGTAGATCGTACGCAGTTTGGTTCCGAAATCGTTCGCGGAAATAAAAATCACGAATCGGTTTATAACCGAGCATGCGCTCTACTACGATTCCAAATTAGTTCAGTACTAGTTCCGAATTAGTTCTGAATCCTTACCGCGAACAAAGCTATAGACAGTTTTATTAAGCCAGTCTTATAATAATACTAGGTTTCGGCGGCGCCCCCCGGGCGCCGGCCTCCCCCTAATGGGGGGGGGACGCTCCGGGCTTCGCCCTGCGCGGAGCTCAGCCTCCGGCCTCGCGTAAATTACACACTGAGAGAGATCGCTGTAGTTGATGTTGTGCGGGATCTGCATAAGAATTCCAAATCCCTAACCAGCCTCCCCCGAACCCCCCGGATATCAATTTTCATCCGGATCGGATGAATTCGAAAAATGGCCGCCATCTTGGATTCGCCATCTTAAAAAAATTTTTACCTCAATAGAAAAAGATCGTCATGATAAACAATATTAGTTTGAGCACCGATCCGATATGTCTACCCGTTTCGGAGATGTCTTCCGAAGAATTTTTTGTGGCGGCCATCTTGGAAATAACCATAAATCCTTAATCAGGGTCCCCTGAACCCCCCAGATATCAATTTTCATCCAGATCGGACAACTTGAAATCTTGTTGGTGCGGTAGTCCGGTCGCTCCGGGCTTCGCCCTACGCGGATCTCGGCCTGCGGCCTCGTTAGACGCAGCTCGGCCTTCGGCCTCGCGTAAGTTACACAGAGTACGCGGCTGGTGGTGCGGTAGTCCGGTCGCTCCGAGCTTCGCTCTACGCGGATCTCGGCCTGCGGCCTCGTTAGACGCAGCTCGGCCTACGGCCTCGCGTAAGTTACACAGAGTACGCGGCTGGTGGTGCGGTAGTCCGGTCGCTCCGAGCTTCGCTCTACGCGGATCTCGGCCTGCGGCCTCGTTAGACGCAGCTCGGCCTACGGCCTCGCGTAAGTTACACATCGTGCGCGGCGGCTGGTGGTGCCGTAGTCCGGTCGCTCCGGGCTTCGCCCTACGCGGATCTCGGCCTGCGGCCTCGTCAGACGCAGCTCGGCCTTCGGCCTCGCGTAAGTTACACAGTGATCGAATTCGGACGCTCCGGGCTTCGCCCTACGCGGAGCTCGGCCTGCGGCCTCGCTGTATAGCCGCCATCTTCAAAAAGTGTTGAATATAAATAATAATTCCAAATCCTTAGTCAGGATCCCCTAAGCCCCCCAGATATCAATTTTTATCCGAATCGGATGAAGTTGGAAAAATGGCCGCCATCTTGGATTCGCCATCTTGAATAAAATTTTCCCCTCAGTAGAATGAAATCGTCAAGATAAACGATATTAGTTTGAGCACCAATCCGATATCTCTAACCGTTTCGGAGCTGTCGCTGAGAGAATTTCGTATGGCGGCCATCTTGGAAAATTTCGGCACCTACCCTAAATCCTCAATTTCCTTCTCGATTTTCCACCTTGAAACACATTCGCTCAGAAATTTTTAAATTTCCCAAATTTTTTTTTATATTTTCCGCCATTTTGTGTCCGCCATCTTGGATTTTTTTTTCCGCCTAATTTCCCCATAGACCAGAGTTTCCAACGAGGGGAAATTTCACCCCGCGCCCCTTGCCCAATTCGAGCTACCGCCTCGGAAATGCCCTCGGACCCCAAAATCGAAATTTCCACTTTGTATGGCAGCCATCTTGAAAAATGGCGGAATAAAAAAAATGTTCCAAAATCCTGAATCGGGGTCCCCTGAACTCCCCAGGTATTAAATTTCATCCCGATCGGAGGAATTTTAAAAACGGCCGCCATCTTGGATTCGCCATCTTGGAAAAAAAAACTCGTCCAGTGGAAGGACATCGACTTGCCCCACCACATTAGTTCGAGCCTCGATCCGATATCTCCGACCGTTCGGGAGCGACGGTCAAAATAAATTTGTATGGCGGCCATCTTGAATCCGCCATTTTAAATTTTCATCGCGCTCTCGTCAAAGTGCCGGCGGTTCTCTATGACATTCGGTCGAGCACCATAGGGTTACCTGTTACTGTTTAGGCAGGCCGTCGACCGTCGAGCTGAAGGTCCACCGGATGAGGACGGGCCCGCTCCGGGTGCAAGTCTCGGGCGAGCTCGGCCTGCGGCCTCGCCCGCGCTGCTCGGCCTCCGGCCTCGCGGGAGTTACGGCCGATCGAAATTTGAAATTTCAATTGACGGCCGCCATCTTGGAAAGGGCGAGATCGAAAAACCGACCCGAAATTCTCAATCGGGGCCCCCGCGACCCCCCGGGTGCCGATTTCCACCCTCCTCGGACAAACTTGAAAATCGGCCGCCATCTTGAATCGGCCATTTTGAAAAAATTTTGCAACCACGAAAAAGTTTACACCTTCCCGAATGATATTTGGTCGAGCACCCCCCACTTACCTCTTACCGTTTCAAAAATACGAGCTATTGAAATTTGTATGGCGGCCATTTTTTTTTTCGAATTTGGAATTTTCGCGGCGCTCTCTGGCGTCTGCCGGCGGTTCCCTATGACATTCGGTCGAGCACCCCCCGCGCAGCTGTTACCGTTGGGCCGGGCCGTTTAAATTTTTCATCAGGTATGGTCAACTCGAAGAAGTCGGATTTTTCTCGAGGTCACTGGACCCATCGGCGTACTTTCTCATTCAAAGTTTCTCACCCACCAGGTGGCAACCGGGAGAACGAGATGTCAGTCAGTCAGTCAGTGGTAATCCAGCTTTATATATATACGGAAATACGGAATACGGAATACGGAATACGGAATACGGAATACGGAATACGGAATTCAAAGTTTCTCACCCACCAGGTGGCAACCGGGAGAACGAGATGTCAGTCAGTCAGTCAGTGGTAATCCAGCTTTATATATATACGGAATTACAATACGGAATTACAATACGGAATTACAAAGATTTTTTTTAATTTGCTATTACGACATTTCGATGTTCTTAAAAAAAATAGAATAATTGTGGTAAATAAGAATTATGATTTACGATTTTTAATAAAATGTATATATCGTAAAATTTTGTTTTTTTCTCTCATTGTCATCTGTAAACTAGGTAAGTGTGTACACTTATTTTCCATTATACTACTCAGATACACCCATACACGAGTGTAATTTAAATTAGTATAATAAATACGACTATAAAAACTATTAATATATCAATAATAATACGTAAATATGTACATTTTTTTACATTAAGTTTGTATAATTAATATTTTTATATATAATTAATAATATAATATTTTTTATATTTTTCACTAATTTATGCTGTGGCAGCTACGATACTTTACGCGTAGTAGGTATTTATCGCCGCCGCTGCGGACGCGAGCGTGCCGGTGTGAACTGTTACAATATAAGATACCTACCATCTACTTACACATACTGTTGTGATGGGATTTAAACTGGCGATTTGACATTTGATCCAGTTTTTATTTGTTCTACTTATATAGGTAATTTATTTGTTAAATAATTATTTATTCGTCTTTGCGTCCAGGAGAATGGACGCAAAGACGAATAAATAACTATTTAAGTAAAAAAATAACTAGTGCCACGAAGGGAAATCAAATATATATATTTTTGAACGATAACACCTGTCCCGAGAAATTGGGACAGGTTGAAACTAAAAATTAAGAAATATCGGGCCTTGTTGCTACAGGGACAAAACTTCGGGCCAGCATGGTAATACTTCGTTATAAGTGTGTCGGTTAACATTTAGAGCAATTTTTATCCAAATCAATTGTAAAATTCCTACGGGAATCAAACTAACCACACCCCGTGACGGATAGATATAAATAAATGCAAAAATCCTAATCCTATTTTTTTTAAAAAATATTTATTTCAACCGCTAAATAAATCAACACTTTTCTTAGTACCCATATGAGTATAATATAAATTAATATAATTAGAATTCTTAAATTTTTAAAACAAATGCTTTCCACGCGAACAAAGTCGCGGGCACTGCTGGTAGAAACTACAGTTCATAAAAGCCAATAAAATAGAACTACGTATAATTGTATAGCAAGATGAGCTTAAACAGGTTAAACTTTAGCTTAACAACAGCATAATCCTTTATCTTAAACAGGTCAAAGTACTTATATCATAAGTTTGAAAGATGACGCCGATAAGTGACACGACCGGCGGCAGATGGCGTCACTGAGACAATTTCTGGGCTCACTCTTGTTTTTCGACGTCCAACCTTCCTCGTGATATATTACTGACCCAATCCCCTGCCGGTTTGCTGCTTTTTAATCCAGTGATTTATGGTGCCCACGGAAAACGATTTTTGAATACAATGAATTCCATCTCGTTGGACACCACTATAAATTGTCTTGAGGTTCAGGTAAGATTCCGTAGGAGTTAGAGGTTTCATAAAAGAAATTGTGTGTTTGATTATTGATGTCACATTCATGTTTAAATTTGTAAACACAGATATCGAATTGCTTTGAAATCGGAAAAAAAGAACTATAGGGAACAGAATTAATGATTTTAGATCCGAGCTTATAACCGCAAGCGTTTAAGATCATCAAATGTCAAAAATTTTAATAATAATGCTCACGAGTATCGGCTTGAGTCTTAAAGGTTCATTAGTGCTCACTCAGCGCTCGAGCGTCGACCGCTCAGTTCCTATTTTTACACCACTACCTACAGTATAAGTAGGTACCTACAGCTTGTCTTCTAGTAGGTATATGACTACGCTCAAGCGGGTGCATGGTGTTAAAAACTTGTTCATTTGTCTTGTTGTTGCTGCTCTGTGACTGATGGTTGTTATAGTAGACAGATTGAAGATATCTTCAGATACATTCCCATCCCACTTACCTCAATCAGCACGCGTAGTCACGTCTTGAAAACAAGCTGTACATTACAAGTATTTATGTGTATATTAGATCATTGCGTATATTCCACAAGAGTGTATTTGCTAGGCTTGTATGTATGTGGGCTTATTGCAATAGAGCTATATTGTTGAATTAAGAATAAAACACCCCAAATTGATAATTAATTTATTAATATAAATCGGATACATTTACAGTTCATTTACTAGATATAAGTGTTCATATATTGTTTTAAGACTTTTTTACCTTCCGTAATAAATTTAAGTCTAATTAAGTTGGTGTATTTTATTCCACCGAAGAAACATTCCCGTTATAGAAATTACATTTAGTTACTTCTTAATAATAAGGTCAATATTCGAAGCAACGCCGATCATTGACACATCTACCTACAAACAATAACAGGGAAACATCGTTTGATTCAAAACATCGTAAGACTTCTGAAATCACGGAACAGAGGTAATAAGATTACTCAAAACTCTGACAATAGATACAACCGTAAAGAAACAAGTAACAAAGCCTTTTGTTCAAAGCAAATAATCAGCTTAGTGGGGAAGGTAGGTAAGTGGTAAGAAGTAGGCGTTAGTTCAGGAAAACTTCTTAACAATGTACTTCTAAGTAGATAGGCAGAGATGTGTAAAAGATTAATGGATAAATCAGGAGAGTAGAATACATAATTAAGCAGCGAAAAATACTGCATAAACAGCAAATTGATGGTAACAAATATAAAGGTGGCTTAGGTTTAGGTTCTCTGATCACAATAAAGAAATAGGACACCGTCGACTTTGTGAAGAAATTCTTAGTAATTTAGAATTATTTATATCGGTTATTCAGAAATAGCTTTTTTTGTTGATTATGATTCGCTGCTCATTCAGTATTGTTTTGCTGCCCGTTTAAATACAGGCCATTAAATACAAGCCATTAAAAATACAATTATGTCCAATAATGTATTGGTAAGTTTACGGTAAAATGTTATAAGTAGGAATACTTACACGGACGAATTTAGTGTAAGTACCTACTATATATAAAAACATTCTTTTCTTTATTCTTCTTTTTAAAGAACTTTTATGCCTTGGCACATGACAGTTCCATATTTAAATACTTGTAAATGTTTGTACTATTCTAATACTTGTACGAGTTAATACTTGTAGGGGGAAAGTGCATGCTGCATTCCTACAGCCGCTGGGCGCACTCGACTAGCCATGTTACTCCTCTCTCACCGAAGACTACCTTGAAATGTACTGCATTTCCTCAATATTATGCCAGATATGCCAGAGCCCATTCCCATCACATCTATCCCTCCCCAAATCAACCGTTTCAACCAATCCATTCCTTGGCATAATATGGATGTTGGCTGATGTTTTTTTTTTCGGAATGGCTAAACTCTTGTGGCCCTAATGGCCTTTCAAAAGTCATCGGACATCTATGGTTTAGGGCGAGCGCAGAAGGCGCTCAGCCAGGAGCAAAGAGTGTATGCAGAAACGAGCCTAAGGGCTTCCCCGCCAGTAGACCGGCGGAAGGAACGGGCCTCAACTTAGGGCGTTGTTTTGGGAGGGTACCGCGGGATCGTGAGTCGGTGAGAAGCGCCCAGGCACGTCCCGATACCTGGTAAAAATGTAGGCTGTAGGCCGGTGTGCGTTCACGGTGTAGCGAGGGTGACGTCCTCGTTTCCGCCGGTGGGGACGGTGAATATGTGAAGTCTGTGAGTGTAGTCTAAGAACCGTATCGGCAGCAGTAATTGAGTTTTCAGGGTCGTCTTAGACGTGCCGAGGCGATCATTCCTATCGGAGACATAGATTAGGCTGTCAACTACTAGGAGGTTGGGATGGTGAGGGACTTTGTCATAGTAGCGTCGGGCGGAGTCTTTCTAGTATTTGACGATGGAAGGAAGTTCCGCGTCCTTGTGGAGGTCGACATTGCGAGAGTACCATGGGGCAACCACGGCCTTACGCACGAATCTATTTTCGAGGGTTTGGAGTATTTTAATGTTGGAGGGGGCTGCGTGTGCAAAGACAACGCTAGCGAAGGTCATTATAGGACGTGCGCAGGTTTTGTACAATGTCAGCTTATTTCTTAGCGATATTTTACTTCTCCCGTCTATGACAGGGTTGAGGCGACCGAGTACAAAAGCGGCTCGGTTTCGGATAATTTTTATGTTTTCTCGGAAGGACTGACATTGGCATGTATCGTGGATGTCTATGGGCAACAGTATCCATTTATCATCAGGTGGACTGTATGCAAGTATGCCGCCTTTTTTCTATAAAAAAAAACTTATCCCAGTTATGAATTATTGTGGAAATAGTGACCATGTACGAAGCGTACTATAGAACTCCTTTTGGCCAGGGTGGAACGACGACTTGAAGAAGTTTGTCAATAATGGCTGGATGAGAAGAGTCTACCATTGTGTTTGAGAGACGATGCGAAAAATGAAGATATTCAGTAGAGTGGAGACACAGGCTAACGGTATGGTTATTGATACATTGCCTGAATCTGGATATTCGGCAAAATTTCGAGGATAGGTAAATATGTAGTTATATGATCGAAGTTTCTAATATCGGTTACAACTGTTGCGACTAAGTAGTTGGTCATTTAGTCTCTAACTAGACTAACTCATTAGACTCCGAATTTCTGTCAGTACTACATCTAAGTTCGTAATGGTGGTCAATTAACACTAATGTCTAGTATTCGCATAATAGACATATCTATCTACCCATAGGTTGACTAAGAATTTAATTGAAGTTCTACTCTCATACGAGTAATAAGAATATTTATATATTAAGAGTAACGTTCGTTTGTCGTATGTTTCTTCGCGCTAATGGTGAAAACTACTAATTGGATGCTTATATGCAAATCCAAATATATTTATAGGGTAATAATAATAATAATTATTATTAATACACAAATACATACAATACAAAGAAATTTGCACATATTGTATTATGCAATCTCTTCCAGACAACTATATGGTATTTATTTCATAAACTAGTACTGTATTATTGTTAAAATCTGTTCTAGAGTAACGCCTATTTTAAGTGACGGGTTTGATGATCAAATTACAGTGTCATATCGAGTTCAAAGTAAGCGAATCGATGGAAAAAGGTTAATTAAAAGTATAAACGTAAAATATATGTACTTAATTTATTATCATGATATGAATAAGAAAATGAATTAATTAAAGTCGTAGTTCCCGTATTGTCAAAAAACACTTTCTGGTTTTTAATCTTTTGGAGTAGATAACAAAAATACATAACTTTTCAAGGGATGAGATATATTGTACCTACATCTCAATTTTTATGTGCGAGTTATAATCTAAGCAAAAATCTGCTTCTCCATATGCTTGACAACTTCGCTTTTATATGCAAATCCAAATATTAAGAAATTCTTTATTTCCTTTCAGAAGCAGAAATGTTTGCGGATAAACATGTTGCCACCGAAAAAAGCTGAAGTTTTAAATAGAGATAGTCAACATCAGTTTTCTAATTCAAGAATTCCGAGTAATGTATATTATACTATATATAGAGATCTTTAAACGGGCATATTTAGGTCGGATGCTAATTTCGTACCATAATCTCTGTTAGTGCTAAATCCTGTACTTTGCCCGTTTGCGCGAGCTAGACTAGGGTAGGTACATGGCGATGTTCCTAGGTATCTGCAATGCAAATTGTCTGCATCTGCATTCATCCCACACATCCGCCTCGCAACAGTAACAACATTTTAGTATAAAGGGTACAAAAGAAAGTCACATATCCCCAGTTTCCAGCTCGTGTTTAAGAAGAATTGATGTTATTATTGCAACAACTTAGTGGCAGTAAAAAGTGAATATTGTGTTACATTAATTATTACATCTCTATATAGATATAAAAGACAAATCTGACTGTTCGTTCCCGTGAATCTTAAGAATTAGGTACTCGGTAAATTTTGTCGTGTTTTTCACACCTGTATAACACGATAGTCGTTCCGGGAGGGTTTAGTATATATAATAAATAAATAATAAACCGTGAGTAACCCCTTTACATAACAATTATCATGTTCAAGCGCGATAACGAAAGTTTAAAATCTTAGAGTACCTATCTTTTATTAAAATCGATGTAGTTTGAAAAAAAAAATTATTTAATAGGGTATTTATAAAAGTTGATCTAAAAGACAAGGACGTTACTTGATGATTTTCATTACAAATCGTTTACAATTGCTACAGTTACAATTTCATTATAAATTACTTTCTCCATCGGTTAAGCAAAGCGAACGCGTAAGCAAAGCAAATAAACTTGTAAATGTAACGTACGTATTTACTTTTTATGGTATTAAATATTAATTTAATTCCTTTAAACCCCTCCCGACTACAAGGGCAAGCTTGTGCCCTGTAGAGGAACTATATAGTCTGATATCAATAGGTACTCTATAAATATAACATGTAAGCATTATTATTAATCATAATTTTGCATAATGTAACCAGTTTCCCACCGACCGCGCCGTTTCTACAATGCCCAATGTTGATTGATTTTTCGAAGAGAAATACAAAATTAAATATGGCATTATAATGCTATATACATATTTATAATATCCATAAATACGCAAAGTAAATTCCAATACAATTTTCTGAAAACAAAACCAAGATAATAAATCATATACCTATTTCAATATTTAGCTTTAAATTTAGGGCAAACTTGCATTATCTTTAATTGAGCAAATCAATTGAGCAAACTTGCAAAATCAAATCATCTCACTATTTTATTGAGGTAACGGACACTTAGTTATCTCAGGCTCACGACCGGTGACTCTTGAAAGGCCACTAGGGCCACAAGAATTTAGACATTCACGATGTTAAGACAAATCAAGGTTTTTTAGCCGGTAAGAGTCCGGCACTACCCGGGCCCCCATTCCCAGGTGTCCATGAGGATTTTCCTTGATTGTCTTTACTAACAAAAAAAAAAAATACCTCAGGCGGCCATGTTTGTTTACATTTTGGAAGATTGTATTGGAATAGGATATAAGTTCAAAACGTATCTTTAAATAAGGTAATCTGTTATATCCGTTACGATTTCTATTCTGTAAATTGCAATACACAAATTATCAATAATTTAGTTTCTACAGCACCAACTCGGGCCTTATTTTCTAACTTTCGCAGAAATTGAAAACTGTGGCTTTGCGAACCCACTGCCACAGTTAGCACAGAGAATAATTCATAAGAAGGAAGTTAAATCTTACCACAGACTTTAGTGTGTAATAATAAGTTATAACTGTGTTATAAAACTGAATAAGAGACATAATTCTAATTGTACACCCTGGGTTCCTTTCTTTTGCTAATTTGAAACGATTTCCTCTAATGAAAACTTTATTGTCTTCTCGGGTAATTCAGTGAACTCAGTAACTCGGTGGTAACTCGTAACTGAGAACCAAATTAGATTTCTCTGCTTCTTTTAAAGTCCATTTGTCGAGTTTGCAGCTATCTCGTATACTTTCATTAGAGGTGGCTACATTTTTCCCGCTCTTTTGTTCATGATATGACAATGAATGGTTTTAAATTAATGATAAACAAAACTGTCTTTTAATAGCTTTCCATTTAAACGAATACCTATCTGAACGAATATTGAAGTGAAGGAATATACTAAAGTAACAGTTTTTTTTTAATTTATTTCTGAATAAACTGCTTCATTTTCGAGAGCAATACTGGTTTTCTGTATTCATATGAATAATAATTAAACGAATAATATTGCTTAATTACTTTGGATTTGTAAAAAATATCGTAAGTACGATTACGAGTGTACGAGTTCATAAACCAAACCATTTTAATGAGAGAAGCAATGATATTTAGTTTGATGTAGGTGTAAAACAAAGGACGTGAGCGTAAAAACTGTTTAAAAAAAATCATAATTAAGACTGTGCGCCATCATATCCTCATCCCAGATAGTCTCAAGCTCATATCGCCCAAATTTTGTATTAAATTTCAACAATTATTTTTAATACGGGTTTGTTTTTCTCTAGTTGTTGAATATGTCATATAAAATATATTACATTCATTGCAGGAATTTTCAAGTAGCCTATTGTTCAGAACTATAAAAGCTGCGGTTAAGTCGCGGTAAAGGCACAACTTCACTGCAATCAAAACTACGCTAACTGCCCTCGGTCTTCCAATCAGGGCTGACTTTGATTAGAGGCAACGACTTACTCCTAACGAATTCAAATGCATTCTCTTTGAAAATAACCGAGGCACTCATTTGTGATTAAACTGTTCAAAGGCCGTGCCCTTCCCATTAAACATAATTATGATTAATGGGAAGTTTAATGGGAATGTTAATTCCCATTAACATCCCATTAAACCATTAAAAAAAATTATCAAACGTATTATCAACTTTAAAAAATACTTTTTAAGCAAAATGTAAACCTCGTCAAAATATTTGGGCAATATATTTCAAATTTCAAATTAATCACTGTTATTATTACTTTATTTTTGTAATAATACAATTATTTAAAAAACATTATTTTTTAACAAAACAGTTTAACATCGCATCGATTTTGACTAACAATAGGTACTAAAACTTTGTTTAGTTACACATAGACATTGGGAATAGTGATTTTAGAACTATTCTAAAGTCCAGAATTATTCTACAAATTTTAGGACGTGCAAATTTCTTTCTTTTAGTCTGGTAAACTATGAAGCGAAAATAATATGTTATCTGAGTTATAGATAAGTTATTCGAGCAAATGTACCTCATCTGTAGGTATGGATTTATTGAATTTACAATTAGTTAAAATTTTCTAACTTATTTCATGAGTCTGTAGAAAAATGCTCTAATATCAGTTTTTAAGATAATTTTATAAATTTTATAAATTACATTATTTTTTAAGACTTATTCTAAGTCACATATTATAAATAAAAATATATATACATTAAGTTATTTATAAATACGGATTTCCTTTCGCTCGAGTACCGCAACATTCTAATCGAAAATTAACTTACTTTTTTAATTGGTTAGTGAAATGTAGCAGTTAGCAAAGTCAGATTTTATTTTAAAGTCGGACCAATCTGCGGCTCTTGAGATATTCTCTTTAATTAAATTTCCACATTGAGGCGAATAAGATTCTTGAACGTCGTGGGTTCAACAGAACGATCACTAAAAGAACTTTAAACTTCGTGATGCGTTTTCAGCAAATGCATTCGTATACGAGTATAATCGAGTAGTATTTCTTGGAATATGTGCAATTATTTCATATGGATATATTATTATAATAAACTTAAACCTAAAAAAACAATATTCCCATCATCGGCACAAGGATTTTTCTTCGATATTTTTAATATCCATTCATTGTGATTGTTCGCACCTCTTTATTGTTTGGCCACGTTTTTGAATGGGGCCTTTTAGTCAGACGACGACTGAGAGCTGTTCCGGGAGAAAATACGGAATACGCATATAATTATCGTAACTCATCGTCACGCGCCGCGCGTTCGTTCGGTTGCCATCGTCGGAACCACCATTGCAAATACAGTGGTTATTTTTTTCCCAAATTATTTGCACCCAGCATTCCGCAGGTCCTTTGTAGCGGATCCTTCTTCTCAGGTATCTTGCCCGGACGCACCCATTAGTTATTTTTTATCGCGCATCCGCACCACCAATGGGATAACTCATACCAAACGTTCTAATTAATAATAAACAGAACCATGCACACAGTGTCGGTGTTGTTTTTTATTTTTAATAAAAAGCCTGTCAGATATCCACGTAGTACCTACACGATAGTCATGGGAAGAATATATCACTGAAACTAAAAGAGAGATATGAATATTTTGATTTAAGGATATATGTACAACAACCATCCAGCTCAGTAGCTCAATTAGCTAGGTGAAATATAGTACAGAGCGATTGAACGAGAGAATTGAGTGAATTAATATTTCGCTCGCAGAACTCAAGGAAACCTCAAGTCCAAAAAACGCTTGTCCGCCAATGGTCCGCCATCCTGATTCTAAATTTCGCTACTACCCTCAAATATCTATACTCGGCGGAATGTATGTGTCACCGGGCAGTTTCGTATGAACGTTTGAAAATTGCGCGCGCCCCTTTGTTAACTACTCAGTAATTAGCTACCATTAATTTGTTACTATTACCGTGCATATAAAACATATATAAAACGTACGATATCGTGTGTAACATCTAAATAATCCTGGGGGGAGTAATTCTAATAATTCACGAAAATAATTCTAATATTACTTTGGAAACTATTTCAACTGAAAGCCAATGAGTATTGAGCCAAAGAGTGACAAAAATAGTGAGTCACACAATTTGTATAAAAGCCTATCGACAAGTGAAACAGAAAGAACTGATCAAGATCCCGATTTGGATATGCATTTTGACTATAAAAACGACGATTAATAAATAGTATTTAATAAAACTCCACGTTTCATATGATTTTTTAAATTTTTTGTTAATCGAAATAAAAATAGCAGGTTGTTTTTTCTTTATAAACTGGTCTATGTATACGCTTAGATGTCTCTAAAATCAGTATCTATTAAAACGACAAGTTATTTTGGATAATGTTTTATAATGAGGTAATAAATCTTTTTATTTCTTGGTGTGAAAGGAAACGGAATCGTACAAATCACGTTACGCCACTGAGCAGCTTAACTAGGGAATAACTCGAAAAGAGTGCTAAAAATATATAGTAAATATGCATAAACATGGAATTTTTCCCTATCAAAAAATAGGTCCAAAATATACATTCAATAATGGTCAGATTGTTCCATATTACTAGCGGAAACTACAAAATATCACAAGAACTTTCGTGTTCTGCTTCTTCTGAAAAGTAAGTTAATCCCTTTTTTAATGGAGGTACTGAAATAACAATAATACAATCAATTTTCTTAAAAGCTTTCGATATAAATTGTTAATAGCCATGCACTAATCCAGTAAAGGAGTTGCCAAAAACAAAAAGGGGTTATCTTTAAAATTTATGAGTGATAAAATTGGGATAGCACACCTTTATAGGCGAAAATATGAAAATGCCCCAGTTTGCACGGAATAAATTATCCCAAATTGCTTGAGTTTGGATTGTGGTCGACCCTTTAGGATTGGGAATTCTGGAGATTAGGGTGTTACAGTGAACAGTGCGGTCATCCATCAGGGGATAAATACTGAATGGTCAACGTTCGCGGGTAACTTTGATATGTCTTCATATTTATTTACATAAAAGGCATGGATAAGTCCTAAAAATTGATATGTCTAGTTCGCATTAATGTATTCGGAGAAAATCCCCTTTTATGTTGGCTATTTGAGGAATTAGAGTGTAATCTAAGTAGTTTTGTATATTTTATAACATTTGAGATTTTCGCGTTGTTCACACATATTTATCTATTTAAACGGGTCTTAAACGCGAATGTTTACCTTATTCATTTTACTCGATGTTTCGGTTGGGTTGCGCCAACCATGGTCACGAGCTGACTGAAGAGGAGGGTAGTCCACGTCGAGAGTTGCGAGCAGTTTCATCAAATACTCGCATTTGGTCTTCATATTCCGGAAAGTTGCTGCACACAACACTCACAATGTCAGAAGTAGCTTGTAAAGTGTAATAAACGATCACTGTTAAATTACAAAACGCACTATACACAATTTTTATAATAAATCAAACAAAAACTCATCTTCACTTCTAGAGTTCCCGGCAAAAAGTCAAAATTAGTGTTTTACAAGACAAGACAATTAAAGTAATTTAATTGGATTTTTATACATATACATATATAAAGAACATAAAAATAGTGTATGTGCTTTATATAAGTATACTTACCTATGTAAGTACTATGTTTTATCATTTTTCAGTAAACAAGCATATGTACTACTCCATGATAAACGGTTTATTAAATTGTTAATAGTAAATTGAGTGGAAATACAAATATTCCATTTTACTAATATTTCCAGTTTCAAATGAAGACGGAAAAGCTAGTAAAACCAAACACTTAAACGAAATTTAACGTTATCAGTCATGATATAAACTCAAGTGAACTCAACCTTATGATGAGTACGAACTTAGTGTATGTAGGTAGCTGTAAATCATAACACCTTGGCGGGAAACATCTGATATAGGGCAATTTACTAGCGAAGAAAGAGCCTTACTCTTATCGTAGCAATTCAGTACCTTTATGAAAGTGCGTGATTTACGATGCTTCCATAATGATCTTGTTTTACTTAACGAGATACTGCCTTTGCTTAATATGTATGAAACAGCATAGAGAGTAATCACTTCGTCTCGTCTTTCTCTTCGTCTTAAAAAAGGAGCGTGTCTGTCTGTTTATAGGCTGGCAGTTAAAAAACGTGAACGGATCTATTTTTTATCTAGGATTTGAATAATTCATATTAGATCCTACCTACGAAATTACCGTTTTATATGGAAAAATTCAAATACAGTTCTCGAGGTCGAAATTTCCAGAACGGAAACGTATCAACCAAAAACGCACCGTGCGTTGATATTGCGTGTGCTGCGTTGCGAAAATAACGCGAATTATTAACTTTCACATGGTCGCGAACACAGCGATATCTAAGTAAAAAGTCGTTTGACGGAAAAACAAATGAATAACTGATATTGAAAAATAATGTCATAGCTTAAAAATTGAAATTATAGCATGATAACTAAGTTCAGAGTGGCCACTCTGAATGAATGGCAATTTCATGTTAGGGCTATATACTGCAACAAATAATAACTGATTATTACTGAGATTACTTCGAAAATACAGACAATATATGAGGAGTATGCGAACAAAAAGTCATTAATCCATCTTTTAAAAATGTTGGGAAATCAACAAAAACCAATAAAGGTATCGAATTATGGTGTTTTTCAAATTTTTTTTTATGTAAATTCTGGTAAAGAGGTAAATCTACTGATTACATATACTACATTGTTTTTTCGTACATCGGTTAGTAAGTTATTTAAGTTATAAAATTGGAAATGTGACATATTGATAGACACTACTGGAAATGTTACGTTTTGTTGGAATTGTTTTTGGAATTGTGACCTTTTGTTAGGGTATTAATGGAAATGTTACATGAAGACAAGAAAAATAATTGGTAGTTTTTACAAGACAAAATTTAATCAGAGAAATAAGTATAAGATTAAATGTGAAGACATACTGGTTCTAGCTCTACACAGTCACATAAATTTTGCATTTCTTCTTCATCATCGCCAATTTCTCCATAGTCATCATCAGTAAGTAATATACTTTTATACCACTCCAGCTTTTCATCATCAACCCATTCCTTTCCATATATTTTTTCTAATAAGTTAATGACATCGTTTATCTTTGCCCTGCTTATTAAACGCCCTATACGTAATTTACCCATAGTTACCAAGTCATAGGACTGTCTCTTTTTAATTAAATTAATCGATGGCTCTTCTCCTGAGCTGAATTTGAAGTTTTCAAAAGTTTGGATTCTGCCTTGAACTTTAGAATTGACAATTACTTTATTAAAGTGTATTCTTTTCAAGTCTTGTATTTTCTCAATTTTTTTAAAGAATTTCTCCAACCCTTTAACATCGTACAACTCCCAGTGTTCGCCTAATTTATGAACTTGTCCAAATTTTGAATAAATCTCATTATATTCTTCTTTTGATATTATAGTTGGGTGTACCTTCAATTCTTTTGCGACCCGTCCGAATACCCGGTCTGCCGGGAGAAACGAATGTCCGCGTACTGGAAAGGTCAAATGGATTTCCTCTATATTTGGAGGGGACATTTTCGTTAGCCAATACATCAATGTATGAACAATATGGGAGTTTTTGTTCTGCCCCCCACAACCATCACAAAATAGTCTCAAAACCTTGATATTGGGAGAAATAACCAAAGTTTTTGTCAAATATGAAATTAAAGCTGACCCTATTTCTACACAGCCTTTGCCAGCCTCATTCTCCGTCCAGATGTAGAAGTGAGGGGATCGTGACTTCATACCCACTATACAGAAAGTGTAATATGAAATTTGTTTTGAATAATAGGCGTCTTGTATTGGATGTTTAGGGCGAGGGTGTATTTGCTGAAGATCAAAACATAAAGAAATAGAATTATCATCCTCTTTTCTTGTTAATTCGTAGAAAGCATTTGCTTTCAAAATATGAATCCTTTTTTGTGTCATGATTTCAAGTTTTTTCTGTGGATCGTTCTCAGATTCCAACTTGTTTTTTAATAAAGTACATATTCCGCATACATCGGAAGCAGGAGACTTGAAACCAATATTGAAATTGTTTCTAAATACGTTTCGGAAAAAATTAGGTCTTACTTGCAATTCAACGCTAACGTTGTTGTTATACATCTTACATAACTTAGTCATATTTAAATTACAACCTAAATACACACGTTTTGACTTCTCTCTATTGTAGTGACTTTCAACAGCCTTTAACTTTTTGATAAAAGCTATTACACTCTCTTTTTTAGCTGCATAACTTTGTGCTTTCCTGTTTCCACCCCGTTTTTCCTTTGGAATTTGTCCTTCTGCAATAGTCTTGGCTATAGTGTGTAAACGTCTTATGCCAAGATCAAAAACATTCATAAAGTATGTCTTACACACTTGAACCATATTTTTTCTCATCAACAAGAAGTAAGTTGTACAAAATTTCCGGGGTTTAGGTTTTCCTTGAGTTTGGCTCTCGCGATGACGCTGAGGTGAAAAAGGCGATATTAATATACATAAATAAATATCCTGGTTTTGTTTTCCAATGTTTTTATAAAAAAGTTTCTTGTTGCGTAATACATCTGCGATGGTTAACTGCGAGCATTTATAAGTACTTTTTGGTGAATGCTTACACTTTTGGATGAAATTAGTCCCTAGCGGATCCTTATCAACATATCTGTAAAAGTAGAATAAGTTATATTAAATACTTGCTTACCTATTTGTATTATGTACTATTGCACATAAAAACTAACTACCTATCTACAGGAACTGGTGAAAATAGTTTATTTAACTTACTTATTATTTCGTTGTTCAACACTTTTCCTCGGGTGAACATTTTTCTTTCGTTTGCCTTGATTAATTTCCTCCACAGATACTTCTGCCATTATTAAAATTATTAACAATAAGGAGTACAAACAAAACACAAGTTAACTTTACACACCACAAAAAGGTAGGTACCCTCTTTTAAAATAACGATCACTTCTAGTGAGATTGACACAACATTTAACCAGTGTTGCTAGATAATTTTTGGAATTGTTGCATTTTGTTAGAATACCTATCAATCAATGCATTTAGTATGGGAAATGTAACGTTTTGCACAGGATTCAGCTTTGTCAATGCCTATAAAACTTTAACAGAACCGATGGAAATGTTACTTTTTGGCAGCACTCGGCACTTTCAATAGCTGATTTGAAGGGGAAATAACACGATTTAAGAGCAATTAGTGAGCGTAAATGGTAGGTTTCAGTGTTGCAAATGCAAAAATGAAAAAAAAAACGAAAAAGTAAAAAGTGGATTTATGACCTTTTGTTCGCATGCTCCTCATATGTAGAACGTATCTGATCTAAACTTGATGAAATATAATATTTAAACCTAATGAATACCTAGCACAAATGTAAGATGAATGTAACGTAACATAAACCTTAACATTCATTAGTTCAAAACTGTATGAAAATGAATTTTAATTTATTGATTACCTAATAATTCCCATCACAGGTTAGTTAAATTTAATTAACTACGATTCTACATATATTGAGGTAAAATATAAATTGATGTAACAAAATGAAATGTCTGATTGTCTGTATTTTCGAAGTAATCTCAGTAATAAATTAATAATCAGCTATTATTTGTTGCAGTACATAGCTATTTTTTTGCTGCATATTTTTGTCACGATTGTGATAAAAATATCCAGTATCGTGCAAATGCATCATATTTTTGTCACAATCATGACAATTTTTAAGGGAAGGTATTTAGGCTTCCGGCATACAGGATCACTGATCGCGACGACTACGTGACAGCTATTCACTGGGTTCTGTCACCCAATTACAAAACTGTAAGATAACGAGTGATAAATTCAACGGTTGTGTGAACAAATTCATCCTAAAACTCTTTTCAAGCTATTTATTTCACGCGAGGCGTAGATCATCACGGCCAGCAATCCCATGTGTCCGACTCCTAATGAATAGTTGGAATAAAACCAGATAGGCCAAAGCATAGCTTAAGGGTCTAATGTAAAATCCATTGTTAAACAAGCAGATGAAGGGTACACATATTTTTCAAAGATATCTTCAACTTCTTCAGGGCTTGTTCTTTTTGTGTCAGATATATTGGTGCATTAGTAATAAATTCTTTCTTTCTTTCTTTAACTGAATACATTTTATAACGTCATCGTCAAGAGCAATCATAGAGCACATTTTGGAAATGAGTGTAATGATGACAGCTGCTTATTTTTCTAGACATAAGGTATCCATTTTGAAATAAAATTCACATTTTAATATATTTTAGGCATTGTCATAAGTAATATTTTTCATATGGACTATATTTGAACGGTAAAGCGAGGTAATGCATTTTTTACCCTTCATTAGCCAAACACGCCCCGCTTAATGGGTCTACGCGCCTTTTTTAACTCGTATATACCCATTTGGGCAGCAAATACAGTTCAGGTACAGTTAATGTACAGTATAGCGTTTCAGCAGAACTTATGTAATATAAGTTGTGATCGGATGTTTAGTTTCGAATGATTCCTTTATTTTTATAACAACCATTGTGAATATACTCGTACTTTAGTTTCTTATACCTATCTTAATACGGTAGTTTCTCGAATATGCGCACACAATAATCGGCCTATACTATCCCGTCTAAAGTCAATATTGTATTTGTGTTTTGGGTTGTACTTGTGCGAATACTGGATTGGCCGATGCCAATTTAGCGTTCATTGTCAACTCCTTTGCAGTTCATTATCAACTAATTCGATAAGCGGTTAAATATCGTTAACCACAAATATAACGATGTAGTAAAAACTTATTCATTCAGTTAGATCAACGAAAATCTAATTTAAAATCAACGTTTTAAATCGTTTACGAACGAACAAGATGTTTGTAATCATAGTGCGAACGCGTGGTTTTCACTAACCAATTGACCAGATGGTTGGCTTTAATTCCATCGAGTAGAAAATATTCTACTATCAGACTGTTTCTCCACTGTTGGATCTGTATCCAACAGAGCTCTATGCCTTTCCGTGGGTCGGGGGTGTGCATCTCATATAAGCAAATTATAGTAAGTAGAGCTTACTATATAAACTAATTCTTATCTACGCGAAACCGTGGGCAAAGTCACGGGCGATCGCTGTTGTTAGTATGGGTTCTTCAAATTTCTCAGTCGATTAAAAACAATATCTACAATATGTATATATCTGTATACAGCCATTAATATTTATCAAGTTTTAAAACCAATGCATGCCACAGCCCTTGACAAAACTCTCCTCTAACCACCACCGGTAACTTTGTTTAAGGCCACCTCGCTACTCCATCTCCACTAAAAAACTCTTCTAACACATCAGTTGTGCGTTCTAAGACAAGCAATGCATTGCAATATGATCTGTCCGTTGCTATTACAGTATACTGATTACTTTAGCTTTGACGATGGCTTTAGTTCTTCTTTGTTGTAGCTCCCATCCAATGAAATTACGAGCATAGTTCTTCTATCCATAACGACTTTGAATTTATGAATCAGGCCCACAAGGAGAGAGTATTATAAGATAAAGGAAACTCCAATCCTTAATCTCGTTATTATTACTTTCCAGTAAAAAAAACCAGAGACAAATAAAATTTCGAATCTAAAATCTACAATTATGGTATTACGAACCCTTAAACATAAGATTTCATACTGTCCTTAAATTATTTCGTCTATAATTACTGATGCCAGTGCTTGCTGGAAATCGCATAAAAACTGCGCAATTACTTTATCGCAAATAACGTTAAACTGCAAGAAAGAGGCGAAATACAGCTTCGATAAACAACTTTTTAAGAAATTGGTTACGTGTTTTACAACATTTTAAGGCTGAGAAAAAATAACTTTTTCAAGACAGTAATCTTATGAAAAAAATGTTAAATGAATATTATTGAATTGATTGATTAAATGATTGATATATCAATAAGCGGAGATAGCTTATTAATATCTATTCTTCATGCCCATTCAGATCCCACCCCGATCCGTACTGTTGACTTTCTATTGAGGTATGAATTTCAAAAATATTACTAGCTCGGTAGGGAAGGTAAACATCGTGAGGAAACATGCATATCCTGATTTTAAAAATAAATCTGAAGTATGTTCTCCAATCGACGCTTGGCTTGCGTGGTGGATTATGGCCCGAAATCTTCTTTCATTGTGTCCTGCAGTGGGACGTTATAGGCTGATATCGATTGTATAGAATCTAATCCATTGAATATTGAATACTATTGAAACATCATACTCAATAGCCCACAGCGGGTTTCCTGTGTCGTGAATCTAGAGCCATATACTAAGATAAACACGTCTCCCAGAGACCCGAACAAACGTTTAAATTTGACAAACTTTAAACAAATGAATTTCCGACCGGGCGTCGAACCTGATTGGCACAATAGTTAGAGGCTCTACCAACTGAGATAATCAGCTATTTGTCATCACAGTCAGCATACAAATTATAAATTAAATTTAATAATTTATCGAAAGAAATCGTGGTACAAACGGATGAAAACGGACGAAACCGCGGGCTGCGTAACGTATAAAGGGTTTAGGTGCAGCCCTTACTTACACACGACCCACTTGTTTGAAAGATGTCTTCCGTTCACTATAAGCGCCTAAAACCCTGATAGAGGAACGGTTTGCCCTCTTTTTAGCGCTTCCTTTATATCTATCCCTTTTGAAAGGATTCTATGGCGATATAGAAACATTTTCAATAGCAAGCTGTTTCTAGGAGAAAACGTCTTAATAACTTGCAAGTAAGTACTTACTTAAATAGAAAAGAAAATATGTAAGTATCTTAATAACTCAAACGTTATATTTCTATTAGAAGCAACGTCTTGTGTTCTACGGCTTTGAACTTGATGATATTACATAACATAATATGCTATATTATATCAATAAATAAGTACACAAAATAAAATATTAATAAATAAGTTATATGGATTTGAACAACATAAGTAGCTATGCAGTGAAACGGTTCTGAGTTGGTTACTGACGCTTAGGGCTTCTCATGCTACGAGGATTCTCATATTTGTACGCGGTATTCATTACATAATTACCCCATCGGTTATTGATTTTGCAACTATAAAGTGTAGGAGAAATATATAAAAAGGAGATAATGCTCATTGTAATAATTGTAAATAAAGAAGTGTCAGTAATGAGCAGAGACAGCAAAAATTAAAGGTGTTTAGATACTACGCATTTTGAATATCTATGGTAAGAGTGAATTCGATAATCACCATCACCATATTTTATATTGTAAATCGAGATCTGTACGCGTATAACACAGGTATTTACCTTTTATTTCTACTCGACGTTTCGGCACGGTTTACACCAGCCGTGGTCACGTTGGCTAAAGAGGCGGGTAGTCTAGGGTGGGAGCTGTGAGCAGTTTTATCAACTACCCACACTTGATCTTCATGTTCAGAAAGGCTGCGACACACTATACTAACAACGTCCGAGGACGTATTCGACGGTAAGCGCAAGGTTTAAATTTGTTAATCACTGGATTTCAAGTCGACGACAGTTTACATCCATCTTCCCGATTGAAATTTTTATATTTCTTAATTTCAATTGCTTCAAATATAATAAATTTCTTTTAAACGTGAAAGTTTAAAAAGTTATATTACCTTCATCCATAGCCTGATTACATCATCTACTAACATTTTATCATCAGTCCATCATCCTCTGCTGAGTGTAGGTTGCCTTTTCTTTGTACCACTATTCTATTCACTCTGTATTGTACCCCAAATTATTATACTTATTTAGTTCTATAGAAAAATAAATTACATTTTTGTTTTTATTTAAACTCTTTTAAAGGCTTTTTTACAAAGAATTTCGGATCATTTATTTAAGTTTGTCAGTGCCCCGAGTACATTGGTGGATAACAAAATAAAAGTTTTATAATTTAAATGCAACTTTGAATAAATATTACATCTGAAATATAGAATATTACATCAAATTATTAAATGCGTAAATTAAACCACTTCCAATAAGTAATTTCAATTGCAGTTCCAAATTGCATCTAACATTAAACGAATCTATAAAAATCAAACACATCTCCACATCCTTAGACTACACACTCACTCATTATCATCCGCTTTCGTTTGGACACAAGCCCGAGTTGGTGTGATTCACTCCAGATATGTGAGGAAAAACAAAATATAAATTAACCAATACGGCGGCGTTAGAAATTATGCATCCCGCAAACAATAGACGAACAATAAAATGTATTAAATAATAATTAATAACATTTTATTAAATCAATATGGTAGGAAACACAATTCATATCGAGATCAAATAATGCTGGCAAAGTATCCCCTGTATTGTGCTGTAGGTGAACAGCCGTATCCGAATCTCACTGATCTGAATCCAAATCGCCACTTACTGAATTCATATATTACTAAAAACGGTATATTTTTACTGAATAGTTATTGAAGCATTCTTTTGTATTTTAGATACATATAAATATGTTTTTTAAAATATTTAGGTACTTTAGTATTTGCAAATACAATTGTCCGTTTCACTGGTTTTACTCGGTTTTGTATTGGCGCTATTACATGTCGCATGAATATTTTAAAAGGACTGAATTTAAATTATACGCCATCGCGAAAATAGTGAAATAAATCTGGTATAAATAACCCATGAGTTTAAATATTAAACAGGGACGGACCTTTTTAAAAATGTTTCGAGTTAGACCTTTATTCATTTATTATTACTGATACGTCTTATGAGGAACATGGATCGACGTATAAATAAGATTGCATTGCGATTCACTTAAGCCTACAGACACAGCTTAACTAAAGGGGGAAGAAAGGAGAGTTTCTGTAGTGACACCCTACGATTGTCACGCGCCAAACAAACTGTTTCACAAGTACTGCGGACATACTCATCCAAATTTAAGTGATTCACGATACATTTTCGTACTTGCTGTATAATCTTAACGTGATTAACAAAGGATTCCGGAACTGAAGACCACAAGCATTTAGGATAGTAGGTATATAATTTCTAAGTTGCACTTCTTAATTGTTCACTTCATTCATTTAATTATCAAACTCATATATTGTACCAGTCGGCATGTATTGTGTTTTCAAGAATAGTACCACTCCATCTCTTTCCATGGGTGATGTAAGAGGCGACTAAGGGATAGCAAAGCTGCTTCCACAAGCCCCGAAGCACATACCACTTCCAACTAAGTGACTCACCAACCCGCTTGGACGGCATGTCGTTTTACCATAAGGTCATGTATCCCTCGTGCACAAGACGCTGTGCATGAAGAGCTTTATGTCCTGCATATGGACGTAAGATGAGTTGGTTACAGTTCGCTTACGGTTAAGAGATATATTAAGGCAAAATCCGTTTGAAAATTCAACAAGTCTCCAAGCCCCGTATAACTTCAGAAGGTTGCGAATGTTCTGCCAAACTATAATAAGGAAAAAATTTGCGGACAAAGTTCTATAAAGTCAGTGACAGTTGGAAATAGTTTGTGGTCGGGAAGCAATCGCGAAGTTTTACAAAGAGTTCATCAACTAAGGAGACGGCCACCATACTTATTAACGACGCTTCACAGAAATTCAAGATTTAAAAGTTTTATGTCGTTTATTTGTGACGTTATCTGAAGGGACGTGAGAGGTAGGGAAAACTCCAACGGCGTTAAGTCCGTCAAAGAAATTTAATGTTTGATTCCTTTACTTAAGTAGTCCATAGTTTCGCCAGCTCAATGCGCATTTGCGTTATCCTAATGCAGAACTAAGTATCGAGTTTCGAAGTAGATTGTTCGTTTGAGCATTTTCAAAACACGAGACAAATACCGTTCAGTGTACTAAGAAGCTGTGACAGTTTTCAGTTAGTTCAGTTTTTTATATAAAATACAGCTACCTTTAATTTTTTCATCGATCTCTACCTTTTGACTATAGGCGGAGGTTATTAATCTTTAAATACCCACATTTTGTTCAACATTTACATCAATATCGATCACATCGTAAAAAAATCGTATCTCGATGGTTCTCAGAGGTGAACAGGTTTCCCCTAAAATATCATTCGTTACTTCTAAACACTTGCTTAATTAGATCACGCATAAAAGTTATACAAATTTACGAAATTTTAAAAACTACAAATATACTTTCAATTAAATTTTATTTCTTGTCAAATACTCATACGAAAAACTTATGGAGAGCCCTACGTAGTTAGTAAGCTTATGTTAATCTTCACTTCATTGCAATGTTGCTCTCCAGAATATTCTAGAGAATACCTTAATTATATATTGCTGCAATTGTTACTGTTGTGGAATATATGTACTAATTTGAATACATTTATTTGAATATCGTTGCATCTAGAACTTTGGTAATTCAGTGCTACAGTGAGACTTGTATTGTAATAACATGCGATCAGTTAATTCCGGAATGTACTAAAGAACATGGTGCCGAATCTCGGCTCATACCGAGTTTACTAAGTTTCTGCTGAGTGCAATTAGCAATTTAATGCAGTTTACCGAGTGCAAATAGCACCTTCGGTCCGTGTCAAGATTTCTTCATAATAAACAATTTCAAAGTGTAAAACGTATAATGTCAATGTCCAGTCCCGTCGAAGTAAGTTAGGAGTCGCTCAGTAAAATGATAGTAGTTTACTGAGGACAGAAGAGGACTCCTTGGAAGTACATGAAAAACCCAGTCCCACGCACAAACAAACACCACGCACGAAAAACAATTTGAAGTTGAATAAACTATCTCTATTAAACCACAAAACGTCTAATACACAATTTTTATAATAATCAAACAAACACTCAACTTCATTTCCCGAGTTACCGCTAAAAAGTCTCTTAAATACGGCTTTGTGAATTACTACTAACACGATGGTGATATCGACTCTCATAAGTTCAACGGCTCGTATCTCTGAATTTTAACTCAAGCAAGATTTAAAACAGTACTACTAACTCGACGGCGAAGGTAAACATTGTAAGGAAACCTATATGCTCCAGAATTAAAACAAATCTGAAGCATGTGCACGCACTGGGCCCACGGTGTGAATAATGGCACGTAATCCCTTTGTAATTTACTAAGGGAAGTATATTCCATGCAGAGGGATGTTAAAAAATGCTGGTAAGGTGTAGGAAAAACTGTGAGGAAACCCGCATTCCAGAGAATAAAAAAGAGCATGTGCGTGTCACAATCTGTGTCCAAGACTTTTCATGATTGGAAGGAAGACCGCTGCAGTGCAGTGGAACATTGTAGGCTGATAATAATTTTGTATGTGTATGTGTATCAGAAATTATAAAAAAATATCACACGAGTATATTGTTGGAAAACACGCGAAATGGCATAGAGATACAACAACACTACTCAGAACAAATGATTTTTTTTGTCAGACTGGAAGTCGGACCTAATATCCTTCGCGAAACAGGATAACGTTCTACCGATTGAGCTAAGCGAGTCATCAAAATTCAATCCTTCATTAATATAAAACGGGGCAATGAGCAACTGAACGCGTTAACGGTTCACAAGCAAATCCAATACGAATTCAGCAAAATAGAAATGAATTCTTTTGTAAAAAAAATATTAGAACATTTCATTCGAATAACTGCAGGTGAGTCTGGATCAAATTAAGTACAATTGTTAAGGAACTCACTTCCTCTTCATTTAATTTGAAATGTGCTGAATTTTCAATTTGTGTTCAGAGAGCGTGGATTCGGACGAAAAAGAATTCTAGCTGGGCGATTTGGGTAATTGATAAAAGAATATCATAATTATGTTGAATCAGCAAAATTACACGTAGATATTCCAAGGAAGTTCCACAGAGAAACTTCTGAGCGAATCCAACTTGATTTATGAGGAAGTTTAGTTGTCTAATGAAACATTTGTTTTTGCTTCTTCGAAGCAATGAATTAAAAGCCAAAAATAATTTTAAAGTATCAAAGCCTTTAGTTTTTTTAGATAAACGTAAGTTGTATTTTAAAACCCATTATTCTTTTATAAGACCCTTTTAAAGGAAAAGGCTTCTATCGGTGAACCCAACGAAAATGTCGACTAATATTTTGTTTGTGAACAGGATTTGACTAACTTGTGATTAATTTTTATACAAGAAGTCTTATCAATTTCTTTTACGGAGGCACATTTTAATCAGACGGATGGTTAGTTTATATTATTCTTTTTGTATCAGGGCCTAATTTTCACAGGCATACAGTCACGTCCAAATAGATGTCGTCTAACAACAGTTTTATAGTACAACAACAATAGTAAATTGACAACAACGTACTTAGAAACAGAATTGTCACATTGTGATTATAAATGATGAAAGTAGACAATTATAAAAATATTTATTCATGTTTTATTTATTCATTGACACTTTATGGTTTTAACAAAAGGCGGATTTAATGCCTAAAAGCATTTTCTCCCAGCCAGTTGAGGCTATAATAAAGTGGTGATATGGTAGATCCAAGTGAACAACGTTATATTTTTTTTTTCGAATATTAATGAAATTCTATTTTGAGTTCATTTTAAAGGAAAAGTGAAATTTTAATTAAAATGTTCCCAGCATCAGTTCATTGAATAAAGATAAAATCAGATAAAGATATCTTTCGTGTAACTACATTCTTTTAGTCAATGATTGGCATTTCAATTTGGGGCTAGCTGCAGATATCTGTTCGGCCGGGGAATGCGTCAATTACTCTCGAAGGAACGAACACACTCGTTTGCTTGCGATCTTTTCTGACTTTTGCAATTACTGTGCTGCCGAATTAACTGTTGTGCCGGAATTGGTGTTCATTTTGTATGAGAATTACTTTAAATGGTCGATGGACAAAAGGTTATTTGTACCATTATTTGAGAAAACGGACCTTATTGTCGGTTTCAGTTCCTCAGATGTTTAACATCTTTAGTGAAATCATTCAAAAATACAAAATTTTTTGTTGCTTCATCTTAAATTAAAAATCAGAAGTCAAAGGATGTTTCTTTTTAAACAGAATGTTAAAGCAACACATTTTTAGTCATAAAATCTTAACCAAACTCAATAAGTCAATAAGATCCTGTTGCATTATACCCTTACAACCGTAATCTGGTGAAGCCGCAGCATGTTGCGGTATCGTAGCTCGTAGCATAGTGCTATGTATCCCGACAGTATGACTACAGTGGTTAATTATACCGTAAACAGTCCTTTTTTCATCCACTGCTAGACATGGGCATTCTCATGCACATTGTCTTGTGCTGAGAAGTATATGGCCTTAAAACGGCATGCTGGCCAAACGGGTTGGCAAGTCCACTGTTTTAGAGGAGGCGTAGTTCCTCAGGGCTTGTGGTACCGTGTGGTTTTAGCTTTGTTATTGCTTGTCGCCTTTGAAGACACTTTTTTTTTGTTAAGAGATAGATTCAGCTATTCTAACGTCGGCCGACACCATATGGCCCTTCACTTTTCATCCTAATTCGTACATCGATCAGTAAGACATTGAATTTGACGTGAATTGTGATTGACTCATAATGACATATTTTAACAATACCTAATAAAGCTACGTATATGAATGAGAAACAGTAATCCGTATACATTTGTACACTAATACTTTCGCACTGAAATTAGCGAAAATAAAGCCACGTGTGCACGTTGCGAAAGCGAATATTCGTTACATCCTCAAATAGTTTAATTAGTTTGTACAAAATTGTTTAATTCGCTTGTATTAATTACTTCACATTGCAATTATATTATGAAACCAATATTCAAGCGTTATTTGAATCCATGGAATTAATTAAATCTTAGAGCCGGATCTAACTTATACAAGGACTAAATCACATTTTCCTATAAATTAGAGCCTTTTTAGTGTGAAAAATATTTTTAATCGTTATAAATATTTTGTTTTAAAACCGTAAGTTATCGCAAAACGTCAATGTAGCATTTCACGACTACTATCATTCTGTATCATTTGTTCTCAAGTTATCGAAGTTTATGATCTACTTCGTTCGTTGGAACTTCGGTCGGGCCCGAAACTTCAGAGATGTAAAATCAGAGTCGGCTCACAATATCTCGAAAGATGCATACTTTACCACTCGTAAAGTGGGGGAGAGTGCACTCTGCATTACCATAGCCGTTGGGCGCGCTCGAGTGGCCACGTTATCCACATCTCTCACAGAAGATTACCTTGAAATGTACTGCATTTCCTACTTTATCGTATTTCCCCAATGTACGTACGTGTTTCGGTAGTGAGTGACAGATACCAGGGCCCATTCCCATCCCATCCTATCCCTCCCCATTTTCCCAATCCATTCCTTAATCTCCAAAGGCAGGCAGCGCATCTGAGGCGTGCCAACGTTTGTCATTCTGGACTGATGTTGGCATGAATTGCCAACGACAGTATCCACTTACCATCAGGTGGACTGATACAGTCGATGCTCGTCAGTCGCCTTTTCCTATAAAAAAATGGTTAAAACATTAATATACAAAGATTTATAAAAAAAATGTCCAACTTTTGGACGGCAGCTCGAAAACTGAAGTTGAGTTTTCGTTTGATTATTGCAAAAATTGTGTATTAGGCGTTTTGCGGTTTAATTGTGATAGTTTGTTATACTTCAAATTGTTTTTCGTGCGTGGTATTTGTGATCAAATAAAAGCGTGGGACTGGGTCTTTTGTGTCTTTCCAAGAAGTCCTCTTCTGTCCTCAGTAAACCTACTATCGCTTTACTGAGCGACTTACATCGACGGGACTGGACTATGGACATTGACAGGATGTGTTTTAGACTTTAAAATTGCTTATTACGAAGAAAACTTGACACTGGCGGAATGTGCTAATGGCACCGTTGCCACATATGAAGAAAATAAAAGATAATAATAATAGTATTTGTGCGGAAATGTGGGTGAATAGAGGAATTAAAAATTAACGAGCAGTCGAGCTCAAATAAAACACTGAAGAAGGTCAAAACGCTTTCCAAATAGAACGGTGCAAATTCGGTCTGACTATTTTCTATCCTCCAAGTAATTATCCGGTTCCGTTCCAAAATGAGGGCTGGTGAAGTGTTCTTTTTAAAAGTAAATTAGTAAATACTGAAACAAAAGATTAGAATGAAAGTACGACCTTCTATAGAACTGTAACTTAAAGGTGGGAAGAACTTTAATGCCCAACCAAGTGGATAGATTTATCAAAATATACGTCGATGCTACGAGTAAATATATGTAGGAGGACGTCGAATACGGGGCGAACATCGATCAACCAAAATACACAGATAGATATTTCCTTGTGACACAACTTTGTACACGAGTGACGCCAGTGCTGTTGGTACAAATAAAATATTACTTACTGTCACGATAAACGACTAGTAATAATTTCAGAGTTTTTGCTTTATTTATTTACTTAAAATTAAATACGCACACACATTTACCGTGAAATTAGACATAAAATAGTTTTGTTTATCAATTATTTCTATACTAGCTTCTACTCGCGGCTTAGCTCGTATAGACTAAGCAGCTATAAAAAAAAATGTAACTGTAAAAGCACCGATATGATGGACCTCACGGATGGCGCCTGCTTTCAGCCTGGACATGATCTTCTCGCTTCTCATATTCATTGCCTCCTGGAGTATATGTATAATGTTGTTCTTCCTCATCACTGTTTTCAGAAATACTAAATTCCGAGCTAACACGCATACTTTCCCAGAACTGTCGGGTATTTTCCAATAAAAAGACTTGAAAATGTCCAGGTCGTTCTGTCCATATAGGTTATGGATAAAACCTTATGTATGGATAAACCTTTAAAAATAAAACGTTACGTCACATAAATCGATTTCTATGCCGCATCGCACGCGACGGCTCTTTGTCAAAGAAGTGGGAGTACATCGCACTTTGATGACGGAAGCCGCGGTGTTATTGTAATCCGAGGTGGGCGTTGTAATGAATAGTTTTGCACAGCAATTGTTGTATATCAAGTAGAACACGCGGTTAGACGCAATGTCTCTTCGGGTGCTAATGGGTTTTGAACGGCTTGTGAGAGTATCATACCATATTATCAGCCTATGTCTCTCCACTGCTTGTTATAAGTTTCCCCCAGGCTCACCACCACACAGCTATCATATGTTTTTCTTTTTTTCACAGCTTTTTCTGTTTTATTATATGTATATATTTCATTTTTTTTACATTGACAACTCCGTCACGTCATAAATATTGCAGTTATTGTAAAAAAATAAAACTGTCAATAATACGATTTTGCTACTTTTTTGGTGACAAGCGACAGACTGAATTTGACCGCCTTCCTTTTAAGGGTGTAATACTACACGTCTCTGTGTTGATCAATGGGGACAAAGTGGAGGAAAGCTACTAGTAAATTTGACCCTACCATTACGCGGGATAAAAGAATGGAGAATAGAGAGAACTTAATACTCAGACCTAATCGTAATCTCATCACGCGCGGTACGTTCACGATGATATGTAAATTTTAGCATTCCATGACGATATACTGAAGCGAATCGTTAGCAATATTTTATTTAGAGATTCGTTGCTAGATAAGTAGCGAGGCGGATGAAAAATCTATCTCTGTCTCTGATTTGAATTTCCTTTATTTGATTTTATTTCTCGCGTTGATTTTAAACTAATTGCTTTTATAATTTCTCAGTATGAAAGCAGCTAATGAGTACAAAAGCCGCGAACTTATTGCAAGCATTTACCGTTAAATATTTCTTAGGAAACGCGGGCACGTAAATTACTTCGGTATCTTCCGAAGCAAAAACATAATTAATGTTGTACTGTTTGTAATCGGAGAGCTAAGTCATGGTATTAGAATAAACAGTAAGAGGACTTCCCTAAAATATCTGCTTCAAAAGTAATATGTTCCAGTGAAATGAGTTATCCTGTCATATTGTCTCTTGTCACCTGTCGTAGGCACATCAGTCCAGAATGACAAACATTGGCACGGATACGCTACCTACCTTCAGAGATTTAAGATTGAACTTGGAGAAAGGGTTGGAGGCAGATAGGAAGTATAACGGGAAGAAGGGATTATAATAGGAAGTATAACTTTTACTATTTACACAAAGTCCCCGTCAGGAGAAGCTAGAGATTATGTGAACAAACCTCCAGATGTTCATAACATTTTTTTATATTTTATAGAAATGGAAAAAATATTTTTATTACAGATCTTATGATGGAAAATAAAATTTGTTATTCGTTTGTTAAATATTTTTATGTAGCACCACGCACCACAATTTACCTGTCCATTCGGTTATTGGAAAAGTTTTATTCTAAACCCTGAGTATTTTTGTGTAAAAAGCTAAGATAGTATCAAAATCTATCTTGTAAAAGTTCGAGCGTCATCGAGTTTATTCAGAATTTATTCAGAAGCGTGAAGTTTATTCAGTTTATTTAGTTTGAAGAGTTTTCCTTGAATATCGTATAAGTAAGAGAAGATACGCTCGCCTGCTCAAAAGGGCGTTCATAAGAAGATGAAGACAAGCTCACGTTTGATACACTTTTGTGGGTGCTATTCATAGAACTCTGCATTGCAAGATGCGACTTATGGTTACTACGTAAGAAGCGTATTTTTTAATGAAAAGGTGACAACCGAGCATACAGAGCAGCTGGTGGTGAGAGGATACTGTCCGCCTATGGACAAACGGAATAGATGTTAACATTAGTCTAGAATGACAATCGTTTTTATGTTGCCTATCTTTGGAGATATAAGAAATAGATTTGGAGAAGTGTTGGGAAATTGAGGAGGCATAGGATAGGACGGGATAGGAATGGGCTCTGAGATATCTCACGCACTACCGAAACATGTATATAGATTGAGAGAATAGAATAAAAGTGTGTAAAAGACGCAATACTTGCTTTAGATATTTCGACGTTTGAAGATCATGTACCGCGTCTCTCTATACATTGTGGCTAAGTGGCAGACAACGAACGCCAGATGCTTGTTTGTTATTATTACACTTCTCTACGTCTTTTATCTTCCCGTAAATGAAAGCTTCTTACACACGTTGGTTATCTCATTAAGAAAGGGAAAAACGTTAAGGAAAGGCTTTTCTTACGTTAGGATTATTTGTGCAGCCGTCTTAGCAATTGTGAAAAAATGGTCCAATTATTTAGACGGTTGTGTTAATTTACTTATGTAGGTGCTTAATACACTATACATTTGAAAATTAACAACGGTATCTTAGCAAGCTTCCCTTAACCAGCCCTTTTATCGTCCATTGCTGGACATGGACCTCCACATGCATATTTGTTTTTCTTAGCCTCGAGTTGTGTCCCACTGCTGGGCAAAGGCCTCCCCTCTTTTATGTCAGATCATTCTGTCCTGTAACAATAATGATATTTTAAAATTATACACAATTAATACTATACAAGTGTTCATAAATACTAATAGCTAAACTAAACATTAATAACTAAACATTCTCCTCAAAAATAAAAAATGTATTTTCAATCCTTTCTTTGTATCGGTATAATTTGTATACGAGAAGCGGAGTTCATTCGTTCATTCACGAGTGGAGTTCATTCATTATCTTTCATTCGAGTTTCATTAAAGATTGTTATTGAATGTTATATTTTTCTTTCCTAAAATCGAATATTTTTATAATGTCAGTACAAAGGGTTGCATTTGCAATATTCATAGTTTAATAAAATATTATTTTGTGCATACTTGACAATTTAGGATACCACCTACCGTTATTTTGATCAGTAACAATAAACTTTTCAACAACCGTAGCCGGACCTTTTATTGTCCACTGCTGGACATGGGACCTCATGCACATTGTCTTTTCCATGAGGGATGTACGGTTTTAAAGTTTAAAGTTTTAAAGTTGACGAATGCATTCTTTTAGAAGTGGTGTAGTTCCTCACGGCTTGTGGTAAGGGTTTTGATATCCCTTAGTCTCGTTTTACCTTTTCAGTATTGAAGGAAAAAAGTACGTCTTAGGCTCTTTTTTACCATAATGTATTCTAAATTTCAAATACAAATTAGCGCATCGATACCCTTTTCAAGACGTGCGGCCGCGAGGGGCAATTTATCAACTTCAGATTATATTTCGACATTCTGTTTTAAATTTATTTATTCCAGTAATTGCCGGTTTTTCTTACGGGTACCTTTGAGGAAAAGCCCGACTGTTCCCCTAATTAATGGATTCGACGCTACTTGTACCGCAACGCTTTAAGAAAGCATTCCCTTTGTATTTTTAAGTTTTTCTTCGTTCCTTTTGGAGATCTACGCAAAAGAGGCGAATTAGATAAAAACGTCTGCAATATGCTTCCGGTATAGAAAAGTAATTTAATAACAATGCAGGTAATTCATTAGGTACCATTACTAATTATTAGGTTACTAATTTAATATAATTAGGAACATTAGTGTAAAATATTTACAATACACAATGATATACATGTTAATATGTACCTGTAAGCGATAAATATTGCAAATACCTATCTGCGACAGTTTTCTAGTTCGTAGCGTTTCAATAAAAATGTCATTTTCAATATGTTGCCAAGTGACATTCCTTACACCGACGGGAGATATTGGAATGGAGCAATATCGGCACTTTTATATATAAATCATTGCGCAATAATACCCAACACTCGAAGCGCATAGTATATTTTATAAGTCATACATAGGTCATACTCAAAAGTTTGCACTCCTGGCTAACGCAGATTATTTGAATTTGGAATCTTAGTTTTTTTTAATATAGAATATAAATAAAAAAATACAATCGTTTGGGCGGAATATCATTTGTCAATTATTTTTGTGACAGATCGAATTCGATTATTCGCTCTGAAAATGGAGTTAACACGTAAAGATGTAAAGCACTTTAATAATTTAAAAGTTCAAATGCCTTTAGTTCTGAAGTACCTCGTTGAAGCACCGTAAAGCTGATTTCAATCGTGGTCGTAGTTCTTTTCAAGATGAAATTCGCAAAGGTTGTTTTGTTTGACTGCAGGAAAACGTGTCTACCGTCAAGTGAATAATTGAAGAAAATCGGCGAATCACTTACAAAGAAAGTTGACACTTAGGGACAATTAGGGATCAATATGTATCAAATACAACAGATCTTGCACATATGTGGAAAAATAAATGTTTAACTTAAATTTAAAAAAAATGCTATAACAGTAGAATCTGAAAGGTGTCCATACAGGGACGATAATTTAGATTACAGTCGAATTATTGAGTATACCAAATAATTTTATCTACCTTCGAGAATTCTTCATTAGGGCTCCGAGGGCACACGATTCTTATTAATCTTTTAAGTTTAACTTCTATAATAATAAACCAGTAAAGGGTTGAGTTCGTACAATGAGCAAATTGAAAGAAAAACCCAATTTCTTTTTAGAAGCTACAGAATCCGAAACCGAAGTTTTTGTACTTTTGTACAAAACTTGTACTTTTTTGTGTTTGTCTATATGTCTATTTGTTTGAGTATCACGTAATAACTACTGAACGGATTTTGATGGGGTTTTTACTAATGTAAAGCTAATTGTCTAGAAGTAAAATTGACACACATCTGTCTCCTCATATGACGCGAGAAAATTGATATATAAGGAAAATATAAAATTGACTTTTAATAGAATAAATCAGAAAGCTACTGGATGGATTTCAACGAGGTTTTCACGGTCACGTAGCTCAATATGCAGTCTAATAACAGCACCAATATCTTATCCTTATGTGTTATATCAAGAGTGCACCAATTCGTTGCACATTAATCACAAATGTTCCATGTGAGGCAGAATGAATAACGTAAAAACCAGTCTGAGTACATAGAAATACTACAGAACAAATAAATTTAATATTTCTAAAATCAGTAATGAGCATGACAACTGGATGGACAATTGGTAACTTTTGAAAAATACTGCATAGGGTTAAGAAAGTATGCGCGTTTACCCTGAATTTAGTTTCTTTTCTGAAAGCAGAGTTGACGAACAACGGCATTTGACATATAATCCAGGAGGCTATGAATATATAAGAGAGAAGCAAGAAGATAATACCCAGGCTTGAAGCAAGCGCATCCGTGAGGTCCATCATATCGGTGCTTCAACAGTTACAATTTTTTTTTACAGCTGTTAGTCTACACTGGTTGAAGTTAGAAGTGTATTATACAACAATAATATTATTTATTTCAAGAATTAAAATACTGAGACGCCAAAGAAGATGTCAACGAAGGCCAAACATTGTATAGGTAAGTACAAAATATTAAACAAAAATGAATTACACTACAAAAGGTATTTTATACATGTAAGTAGGTAGAAGTGATGTAGGTATATATTACTTTTAAGTTAATTATACACTTTAAAAATAATATAAAACGCTCTTAATTAAAATTTGAATAAAAATGGCGTTCACTTAACCCATTTCATTGTTTTTATTACGCTATATTCAAGCTAATGGAACAACAGTGTATTCGGTTCGGTTAAAATATAATAAAATAACGTTCATCAAAGTAATTTCACCCAAAGGGTAGTTAGCATGAAATCAATAATTAAAATTTGTATATACAGCTGGGTACAGTACTGAAGAATATGTAAACACTGGCGTTTTTACAAGTTTGGCCGCGTGGTGTAAGGCCAGCTTTAGAATAGCACCACTCCATCTCTTCCCGTGGGTGTCGTGTCGCGGCGACTAAGGGATTAAAGTGGCTACCGCAAGCCCTGAGGAACTACACCACCTCTAAAAGAGTGGACTTGCCAACCCGTTTCGCCACCGCCTCTAAAGGCCTTACATCCCTCATGCACACGGCAATGTTCACGAGGAGGCGCATGTACGTACGTGTTTCAGAAGTGAGTGAGATATGCCAGAGCCCATCCTAGCCCAGCCCGTCCTATCCCTCCCAATTTTCCCAATCCTTTTCTTAGTCTGCAAAGGTGAGTAGTGCATCCGGGGGCGTGCCAACGTTTGTCATTCTGGCCAGATGTTGGCATGTATCGCGGATGTCTATGGGCGACAGTATCAACATACCATCAGGTGGATTGTATGCCCGTCTGCCGCCTTTATTCTATAAAACTATAAAAAAAAATGTCCGACAGTGGATTCCGAAAGGACTGGTTGCATGTTGCATGCATTGCAAATACAACCTTTCAATTAATCGATATCAGCCAGCAACTTTCCACTGCAGTTTTGGCCATGACAATGTTTTGGCCAATAATGTATTACGTGGCCCCAATGTGGATTAGGGGATTTTTAAGTCTGTCTATTGTTTCGCAACTTATGTTACCTACTTATTAAGTATTAATACATATTAGTTAAGTATTTTAATCATTTTACTTGACCTGTCAAACACGGCTTGGCCCTACAGCGTCACTAATACAAAAGAAAACAATTGAATGTCAAAGGTTGAAAGGTTAATTTATTGAATTAAAATACCCAACTAAGTGTCCAATTTTATTACAGGAAAGTCGTAGGTGTCCATTGTTTTGACATTAATGAATCTATAATAAACATTGTGATTAATAAATTGTAATTAATTAGGGACCCTTAGTATGTTTTCTAATACAATTAATTAACATATCAAGTTATATGACCATCGATTTTTAATTATTATCTTTTGTATTAGTGATGCTATGACACAAACAAATGTATACATTTTAGAGTTGTCAAAACAATAACATATTTCTACTACTCTAAAATATACAAACCATTATTACAAGTATCTATTGAATTCCATGCAGTATGCATCGACTAGATAAACATTTATATGTATCTAGTCGATATTTTCCCAATAATCCTAAACAAAATCTTATGTAGGTATACAATGTTATAACCTACCTACTTGTCTTTTGTTCAATCCTTGAATTGGATCGCAGAAATTACAGTAGTTTGGAGGGATAAGTACTGCCATATGTCACCGGGGGCGGGATACGTTTGGGGTAGAAAAAACCGAACATATAGACCCTCGGAAACTATCTCAGAGTCCGCCACATGTGGCTGGCCCCCACTTTACAACTTTACTAATTCATGACCTAATAAATAGCCAATGCTCGCAACTCGCCGGTCCTCCACTCAATTTTGTTACGTAAAATATAACCTTAGCGCAATAGTTGTTCTCAAACCGGGGATAATAGAAAAAGTTTTTAATGAAAACGCGTATTTATTCTAGCCTCTGATCGTGGCTTTGCTTGCGCAGTATTAGATTTATGTTTAATTTCGTAACCAGCTCATTTTTTCTGCTGGACATGGGGCCTCTCACGCACATGTCTTGTGCATAACGGAAGTATAGCCTTAAAACGCTGGCCGAGCGGGTTGGCGAGTCCATTATTTTATAGCTGGTGTAGTTCCTAAACTAAGTCTCCAATAAACTTTTTTATAGTATTCAATGCTGTTTATCCTTTAATCAATGTATTATACATTCTCAACACTACAAAATCGTTCTCAGTTTCGCACAGTTCATCACCAATGGAATATTTGTAAACGATAAATATATCGCAGTTTATTTCAGTAAAGTTTATTCAATTGAATGCCTAAATACTGAAAAGATACATAGGAACTTTTTATTAAGTACAATAAATATTCAATATTTAATTTATATGCAATCCATACATCCGAGTCCACGTTCTATAACATTTTATTTGTTGAAACATGGTTTTGTAGTGTTATTCTATAATTTGAAAGCTATGTATTATAATATCAATATCAAAAAACATTATTTCTTATCAGATTGTTGGTTTATGTGCTTTGAACAAGTTGTACAACACTGTATTAACAGTTTTACTGTATTAACCGTATTAACAACACATTCATTAGAATGTGAACATTATTTAAAAATGTTTTACAACATATTATACATTGTGTAACGACCTTCAAAATGTTTTATCTAAATCGGAGTGAAATAAATTTAAATAATTACGATTCAATTTGATACATCACTGTCCGTGATTGCATTCGTGAAGAGTTTAGAGTATGATGATAATAAGTAAATACTTGTTAATGATACAAATTGCTCTTTGTATAATTCACATTAACGACGAAGAGGAGCTGGACTGGACAACTTCAACTGACTAGTTGGGTGCACTTTAACATCCAATCTTATCTTATCCAATCACGTTCTACCCCATTTCATCTATCAGGTAAATATAACTAATTATTATACTAATTATTTTTCATATTTTTCTCGTGATCTTTATATCTCGCTATTATCTGAGTAACATGTAAACATCAGTCAAAAACGATAAAAGTTGACGCGTCCGCAGATGTGCTGTCTGGCTTTTGGAATTAAGAATATGGATTTGGAAAGAGCGTTGGAATGAGATATCTTATATCATCCCGTCCATCTCGATTTTCTCAGTCCATCGAATTGAAATTGAAAGTGAAATTGTCTTTATTTGTCTCAGTCTTTACATTCCAAATGTTGTGTGAGCTCCTAACTCTCAAACTAGATTAAAAATCTGTATCATGAAATCCACTACCTCCCCTTACACAGGTTTAAATTAAGAAAAATAAACATTTAGAATTTATTACAAACATAAACAAAATAATATATCGATATGCACACTAAGAATAGTTAAATAACGAAAAAATCTAAAATATGTATAGAGTGCAAAACAGGTTACATGTGTTTGGGCGTGTGTGTGCATGGATGTGTCTCTGTGTATTGACATTTTTTATTTATTTATTTTTTAAATGTAATTTGTCTATGCGATCTTAGTGTTTTTATCTGGTAATTTTGATGAAATCCTCCATTTCTTCGTAGGTGAGCCGTTGAAGCCATTCAACTACTATTTCTTTACAATTTCGCAAGGTAAGTGGATAAACACTAAGCAACTTATTAGCTTTATTGTATACAATAGGAGTTCAGAAGGGGAAATGACGTGCAGCTAGGGCGGTTCTATGGGATACAAATCCTGCTAATTCGTTGCTATACAAATATAAATGGGATTTATTCTGCTAATTAGTGTATAATGTTTAGAGTTCAACCATTATTAGTTTTGATTCCTCGACTCTTAGGACTGATTTTTAAGATTATGCGACAGGAAGTCGCATAATCTTAAAAATGTTTAAACTGGAATATTATTCTGTGATTAAGTTCCTTACAAAGGAATGTGTTATCCTGACCGATATCAAACAAAGGTTGGATAATTCCCTTATTCACCTTAGGTTCCAGCATCAGACGCTTACGGTTATATGTAAAGTATACATCTTTAACTATTAATAACACAAACATGCATTCGAACAAATGCATTCATTTCTATATTATAATAACGTTTGTACATATCAATCTTCTGTTGGAATGAGATAACACGTCCAGTCGGACGCATCCAGTCGGCTGTGGGGGCTACATCATCATTCTCCTCAATGTATTAGTCCCGTTCATTAGAAGCAAACAATTCCAACAAATTAATCCAAACACCACCATTATACCGCCAAATTTCAAGGAGTTTCCTTACCCACCTTCAGCTACAGCATAACATACTGACGGTTATTTGTATAATATACATCTCTTTAACTATTCAATTAAGAAAGACACATAAGAATAAGGACATTCGTTTAGAAATTATAAAGCACTAGCTTCTACCCGCGGCTTCCCTCGCTTAGACTAGGTAAGTAGCTGTAAAAGATATTTTAACATGTGTAAAAGAACTTCACGATGGACCTCAATATGATGTAATTACATCTAATTACTAATTACATGGCTTGCAGCGATGCAAATACACCGGTGAAGGTCGCTGATCCCAAAACTAGGTAAAACCTGTACTATTAGGATCAGCATTCCTCAAAAACTACAGTGAAGCAGATTAATACGCAAACCCAATGACGTTAAATCTTCATTTGAGTTCTGTGTGTATTTGGATATATGTATGTATATGAGTTTGTATGAGTGACGGAAATGAAAGGTTATAAAAATTCATATCTATTAGATGTATGCGAGATTATGTTATACGCGTTAATAAACATTCAGTTTCTATTTATGAACTGGACGGTAACCAATTTTTAACTTTTTTATTTATTTTTACATTTATATTTGGCCATTTTCTATAATAGCATGTAGTTTATAATACAGCCAGGGACTGATTGCTTCAAAGTGCTTTCCATGAAGTTTGGTCCTAGATAATGTAATGTTGCAAACTTTATCTGTTCTGCGTTTTAGTGTAAGATTAGGATTATAATGCAGTGAGGCATTATATGTTTCCATAGGATGGTTCGAAATATGAAAAGTTGTCTGACAGTTAACAATCTGTATATAACTGAGAAGTAGGATAGCGAATTGGTTTTCGAAGCATTACTTTTATAACCGCTCGTTGAGCTCTTTCTAACTCAATAAAAGGAGATTTAGAAGCACCTCGCCGTATTTCATTACAGTACGTTAATAGAGACTCACACAAGGAAAAATACATTATTTTAATAGTATGTATAGGTCTGCAGTGTCTAATACTTTTAAAAATATAGATTTTATTTATTTAATTAGTTATTATTGTATAAACTACCACTTCAGCTTGCTAACCCGAGAGGCCGAGGACGTCCACCTGCTAGATGGACAGACGACCTCATAAAGGCTGCGGGCACCCGCTGGATGCAGGTCGCTGCCGATAGGTCTAAATGGCGGACAATGGGGGAGGCCTATGTCCAGCAGTGGACGTCCAAAGGCTGAAAAAGAAGAAGAAGAAGAAGTATAAACTACACAGAAATTCATACAATAAATCTAAATAAATAAAAAAATAACAAGTAGTCTTAGTCTATCTCCGTATACATTTCTCACTAAGAACATAAAATGTAATTTCTTTTTATGCATCAAATAATAGTGAATAGTTTCAACATGTAAAAAAATATATACCTAAGCAAAAAATGAGAATAATAAAGAATTAACAAGCATATTTTTCAATTTAATTCTTATGAGATAAAGTGTATAATTTTTTTCATCGCGGACTTTGTTTTTGAATTTTAGTAATGAGTTATTAAATAAATTTATTGACAGTAATTTATCATTAATATGTGCAGAATAGTCTGCGTATTAGTGGGCGCAAACCAGCGTTGATTTTACTGGCAGGTAAGGCATAAAACAAATTTTACGTGTGCGAGTGCGACGAACAGGTACCTGGAAATCGATCTTTTCTAAAAGTTCAGGGCTAAAGCGGAATGCGTCTATCTTTTAGACTCGGCAAATTATTGAGTTTAAGCAATAATAAATAACTAATAAGGGTTTTAATGTGAGGACGCCAATGAATTCTTCAATGAATTTCGAAATGAATGCGTCATTTCTATTATATATAGAAATATCTGTTATATATAGACTATCATTATATGTCTATTATATACAAATTATATATATATATATATAGTCTATCTATTATATGCTTCTTCTATTATAGTAGGCGTATAAAATGAATGATTCTAAGAAATGAAATTGGACATTACACACGGTTATGTGATTATACTCATGTATCTAGTTAAGGTAAAGTGCCTATAATTATAAAACTCATTATTTTAATTATACATTATCGTGCAAAAAGCTAACTTTAATGCTTTAAGGCATTCTCTACGAGCGAACCTTTGGGTTGATCAGAGAGGTTCAATTGGAAGATCCGTGAAAGACTCAAATGAAATGGTAAGGTAAAATATGCAATTGAACTGATTGAACCACTAGCAATGAGAAATGGAAAGGTAGTGTATCCGAAACATCTCAACCGTTATCTGAGTTACCTGAGAAAACGGTCTTTATTGTTGATTTCAATTGTAGTTTTCCAAATATTGAGACTTTATTGAAATCTTAAACAAGTAACATTTTTATTAGTAACAAGTAACATCTTAAATATCGGATGTTACAGCATATTTCTATTTAGATAAAATCTTAAAACAACAAATCAAAGTTAATACCAAACTTATAAGTCTATAAGTTCCTTAGCTGAGATAAATTTAATCTTAGAAACCGACCATATATTTTGGGTTATTTTTCAAAGGCGGTAAAGATAAATCTCAATTTTTAAGAACAATAACGGTAGACGATCTCGTCCTTGCCAAGCTTTTATTTGGCCATACCTGCCCTGGTCACGGGTATCACGCGAGCTCGACCTCTTGCTTACATTTCGCACGCCATAAATCATTACATTTTGACGTATACCATACGATATAAGGCAATTTATCGCCTGTAGATCATCATTACGTGGCGATTTTTTGAGGTAAACTATTTAAGGATTTAGGTCGCTTTATCCTTTACATCGTGCATTGTAAGTTCCGTGGCCGTGACTTTTCTTTTCTTTTGTTTCGTAACGTCTAAATTGTAACGTATGAATTTTCAGTAATTAATTTATAATAATTAACTTTCTGGTGTACACGATGCTTAAAATTACGGTTCGTCATTGGTTAGGTATTGAGATATTTATTATAGAAAGAACATAGATTTCAAATATTTATTCAGGTTTTCATTGTCAAAATCGAGCCAGTATTTATAAAAATATCGCAAGTTTTCTTCGTACAAAATATTTTTGATGTCCAAAAACGAGTCTCCTGGGTGAAACTGCACATCAATATTGTAAATATGTCAAACTATTTTTTACCTTAATAACATTCCCAAAGATAAAAAATCCTATATTATTGGGAGCGAGGTCGCGTGTACGGGCTAGTTAGGTAAATATTTTAATGGTAAACTCTTCCCTTCGTCGTATGAGCAGGGTATCCATCTGGTGTCTCGAAAATTACTTGCAACTTCCATGTCGTATAAAAAGACAAGGCTCCGAAAACTATCCACTTTGCACCATCTGTCTCGCATCACGTCTCCGTAAATGAGTTAAGTTTGTTCGTCAGTACCCGCTGACCCTGGCAAGTGGAATTATTTTAGATCTTGTAAGAGTACAGTCCAGAAAATTTAGTATATGTAGGTAACGATAGGCGATATAAGAACGATATAATATAAGTATACGATATAAGAAGATTGCGTAATAGTGTAGTAAAGTTAGATAATTAATTAGCAAAAATTCTTAATTAAATTTTTCCCGACCTTTGTGAGCATTTTTTAAACATTACAAAAAGTTTACCACTAGCATAAAAAGTTTTAAAAAGGAAGCGTACACTCTATAGTGTAGGTACGCTTCCTTTTTTATTTATCATAAAATTATAAAATAGCAGTTTTTGGCAAATAATTCTTCAATTTTTTTGCACCATCTAATGGTGTCATTTAATCTAAAAGTTTTTTGTAAAAATCTAAAATTTAAACATCTAATCTAAAAGCACGGGAAATTTCACACAAAGAAGGCATTAATAAAAGTTCTTTGTAAAAAAAGAATTGTAGACGGCATATTTTTTAATATGGTCCCGCGGCATGTAGTTATAGCGCCTGTAGAGCCTGTAGGCCGCGCCCGCACTACACTGCATTTGCTATATCTTTCTAAATCATTAACCAATTAATGTAAGCGAATAAACCAAAATCGACATAAAAGAAGAATACTTCAACTAACGGATCCCCATATTTCGAGATGAAAAATAGTATATGAAACTATTTAATGTCTATATAAAGTCATTTATAAAACCATAAGGCATTTTTTGATAAATTCGGTTAAAGACCTGTCATTTCTACAGTTCTCAAAAATGTAATCTGAAACTTTAACATTTCATTCTTGAAATGATATATTGAAACATGCGCTACCTAAAAAAAAATAATAAATATTTTTTAAGATACGAGTACCTACATACTTGGAAATATTGGAAATATTAATTAGTAAAGTTTTATTACTAATAAAACTAACGCCTAATTTCAATCGCCCATTACACCGATATAAAACACGTTATTAAAACTTTACAGGTACGTTTTTCGAAACTTGAAATGTGTGCTTTAAAATGTCATGTGTACTTTTATTTGAAATATTAAATTAATAGTAGTTACATTTTATGAATAACGAAAAATAACTACTTTTTATGAATAACATAAATGAACATTTGTAATTGTTTAAATAAAAAAAAGTCTCAGGCCAGTCTCAGTGCCTTAATCACATGTACCGCCCTTGATAAGCAAATGTACTGCTTTCATTTTCAGTTTACCTCTATAATATAGAAATTTAAGGTATCTTAGGTACTCCTCGCTCATATTTAAAAAAAAAATCTATTCTACGAGAAGGTGATGCATATACTTTTTACAAAAGTACTCGTACATTGATATAGACAGACTTCCTTGTTTATTAGCCTTAAATTTAACAAAATAATTCTAATTTTTAAAATAGCACTGCTCGGGTGACCATTAAGTATCATTATTCAGGACATAATTTATTCGCCACTCTACTGTGTCTTCACTGTGTTCCTACCAGTGGTTTAATAATGTTGCATAGTAAGTTTGTTAATTAAAAGGAAAAATAAACTTCAAAATATGTTTCTGTAAAATAAATTAGAACGCCTTTTGTATGTATTTTCATTTATAAATATATATTTTTTATCATTTATGTGTACAATAAAGTATATAAACAAACAAAATACATTCGGTATTTTGTGTATTATTGAATAATATTAGAAAGAAGTTTCCAGCACATTTATGACTTATGATTTTAGTATGAAAGACTTTTCCATAACTTCGTTGCATGGTCACTCTACTGAAAACTGTATTCATCAACGAGAGTCTTAAAACACTGAATATGAGGAAAATATTTCCTTTAAATGTTTGATGGAAAGTACGCCTCTAAAATGAAGGCACGCCATTTTTTCAAGTCAGCGATCCGATTAATTGATAGGGTTTCCTGCTAAGTCGCGGCCAATTATGCTATTTTTTCAGCGGAGAGCATTTTTATCAGACTTTCCTTTGAAAATTTATAATGAATTACCAAATTTATTACCAAAATGGGCATGATTTATAATGCCCTTTTAGTCATAACCTCGCAAATGGCATGTTCCTTTACAACTCTCTCTCTTAGGAAACGGTATTTAAAATCAGTATTTGGTATTTATTGATAAAATATCGATCACTATCTACCTAAAAAAATCTATTCTTATGAATATCATTTAGGAAATACCATTAAGTGTTGATTGTATATTTAAATGTATAATTATTTAAATATGTATCGAATTATTCTAATTAACTTCATCTAACTTAGATTAGAATATGTAAAACTATTGTAGGAAGATCTTAAGTAGAACATGATGTATATTGAACTTTTCGTGAAGCAATTACTGACTCAATCTATAAATTGTAATCTTTGAACAGTTGCATATTTTAACCAATACGGTGGCGTTGGGATTTCTGCATCCTTCATACAATAGACAAACAATAAAGGTCAAAGGTCATTGCTTGAGTGGTTAAGCACAAGAAATGTAAGAAGTCAACACCACGTGAAAAATACATCAGTATGGACTTATTAGGCGTGGTGAATATTTCCTTACTTAAAATTTCGTTATTTCAAGATTATGTTTAAATATACGAGTAAACATGCTCTAACATCTGATTCTTAAGATAAAGCAATTAAAAATTCACTAAAATTTCAATGTCTGGAAAAATAGAATCGACTATAAGATCCTGTTTCTTAGATAATATCGCAAATATACACTTTAATTAAATTATGTTCCAAAACTCGTTTCTTTTCCTTCCACTGTAAATTGTTAACAAAACGCTATTGTTGAAAGTATATTAGAAAATGCTTTAGAATATTGTAATTATGATTGCGACAAGGACTTCGGTGCTCGAAATTATTGAAACAAATAATCGATAAAATCTTCCCCTCGACGGCCGCGACTTTAAAGTGAAGTATAATAAATGAATCAATTACTGAAAAGTTTCGTCTAAGGCGGTTGACAAAAGGGTTCAGGAGTTGGAAGGCCCTGAATAGGTATTTTGTGCTAATCACTCAACTTTTAATTAATGACAACGCGTTTAGTGAATAAAAGTCGGGACATCGCTGTGTATTTCAAGAAGCGATTAAGTTGATCATTTAGGAAAATCTAAGTTCGGAACTAAGATAAATGAAGATAATTATAATCGTGGTTCTGACGGTTAAGCGTATACTTAGCGTGATGGGACGAATGTCTTTAATACTTACATTGTGACTAAAATATACAATCCACCGGTGAGCATAAGTCTCTCCAAATAATTACAAGAAGAGTTTGGAGTCTTAATTCAGATTGGTGGATTTTTTTGGCTCAGATTTATTTGATCCTCCGGATGCGGTTTTCTTCACTATGTTTTTCTTCAGGATGGAGCTAGTTGATTATTTTGAAAGTCCGTACTTAATACAAAATAGGTAAGAGTTGAGTTTAAACTCACCAATGGGAGTCGAGAAAAGATTCATATAGATAGGGTTTCGTAACCGTAACCAGCCCACTGCTGGTCATGGGCATTGTCTTGTGCATGAGGGATGTATGGCCCTAAAACGCCACGCTGGGTTGGCGAATTCATTCATTTAGAGTTGGTGTCTTAGTCACTTTTTACAACACTCATGGGAGGAGAAGGGATGGTGCTAATCTAAAGCTGGCCTTACACCACAAGTCCAAACTAGTAAAAACTCCAGAGTTTACATATTCTTGAGTACCTAGCTGTAACCTACCTGCGAGACGCCAACATCGTGTGATATATATAGGTATAATACAGTCCTGTACAGTCTATTTCTCGGCCACTGAAAACGAATATAATACTCTCCGATTAATTGAATTTCGTGGAGATCGCTTTCGATATATCGTTAGTCGCTGTCGCGCCGGATCAGCCCGATATAACTCTTGAGGCACGTCAATCTAGTGTTTCCCGTATACCAGTGTAAGTTAATGGCCAGGTTCTGCATTGGAAATTTCATATGTCTAAGGTGATAAGCCTAGCTAGCTCAAAGAATCAACAAGCTGAAGTGGCACTGGGCAGAACCATATATGCCTCAGGTCCCACAACCGATGGGGGTGACGAGTCCTCGAATGGCGACCGGAAATGTAACGCGGACTGTTCGACCAGGTGGACTGACGACTTGAAGAATTGAAGACCGTGTGTGGTAGCGGTCCTCCGGGAGAGGCATAATCCAGCAGTGGAAAGACGCAGGCTGATGGTATGGTATGGTACGATAAGGTGATAAGCCTAGGGGTATCTATTCTCGACTCTCATTCGTGAAGTCATGAATGAGTTGAAATTCTTGAATTTCAACATAAGTACGGCTAAAGAAAAACATATGACTAGCTCAGCGGTGAAGGAAACCTCGTAAAAAAAGCCTCATGTTCGAAAATTTTAAAAATCTGGCGCTTATGTATCCACCTATTCATACTGGGCCCGCGTGTGCCTTGCAGTGGAATTTTATAGGGCCGATATCTTAAGGGAGCGGGGTAGTCAGACAACACATCTTGGTAGTTAAATGGCTACTTTAATCCACGGACACCCGTAACGTCTGATAGGAGAAAATCTGACTAACGCTTTCCGTGATTAATCAAATAATAATTAATCGCACAGACGTTCTTATTTATTAAGACATCTTTGTCCAGCTAACTAAGCAAACACTTATAATATCATTCGTTATGCTGGCTATCAGTTTACAATTTCTTCAGAAAACTTTCTTGTAAATGTTCGGTTAATTAATCAATTACAGCCAATAAATTGCCACTGCACTGCTTGCTTGAACGATGAACGAAAGTCGATAAACAGAAGTGGCCGTATGCCACCGCCAAGCGACTGGCTATTATGAGAAGCACTAACAACACTAGCGATCACCTGTGACTTAGCCCACGCTAGCGTAGGTTTTGTGTAATTAACTTTAGTTAGTTAAAAGCTTTGCTTATTTTCTTATGAGATGCACGCCCCTGACTGCAGGACAAAGGCCTCTTGTAGTAAATAGTGGATTTGCTCACCATTGCGAGTTGGCAAATCACACTCTAGCTCACAATTCGTACCTATTCTTTATGGGGTTATTTAGGCCCCACAGTTGTGGTAGCCGCCCTGAAAAATTAGAGGATCCGGTTTTACAATAACTCAGCTCTTACTTATATTAGCTTTCAGTAAGTGCATTCGGTTCATGTAAAAACGAATGGTCTATACGACGAGCCTTTCCACTCATTTCATATTCCTCATAGCTATTTCCAACTTGGTTGTCACACTAAAAATACAAACGGATTTTCAAGCTCATGTGAATATAAAAAACACAGTGCAACTCCGTAATGGAATTGCAGAGTAGTTTTTGGAAGTTTAAACATATATGTGAAATATAATATTTGTACACATGTTATTGTGTTGATATAAAGGTGATAATGAAACGAATAAGTCATAGATAGATAAAACTTTTTATTGCGCACCAAAACAAAATACGACAGTAACAGCCATTGTAAACACATGAAATGCACAAAAGGCGGTCTTACCACTAAAAGCGATCTCTGCTAGACAACCTTTGGGTAGAGAGGAAATAAATATTTTAATCACAGGTGTACAGTATACTTAATTAAATATAATACATTCATATTATTACACATATTTACATCGGTGTGCTGTCAACCGTTCATAGGTAAATATTGAATATCCCAAATAGAAAAGCACTTTAAACTCCTGAATTATTAATAAGTCCAACTTAAGTTCATCTCAACTGTCGTCCTTCGGACTCCTTCGAATGCTCGATAGACTGCTTAAGTCCTCAGAGATAGAGATAGAGAGAATAATAAAGATAAGTCACGGTCTTATAACGATTAATTCCGGACTGATAATATAATAGAGCGTTTCCACTTTCGACGAAAACATTGGCGAGATGGCGAGAGATGATCCTATAAAACACAACAAATCCTGTCTGCTCACAGGCTCTGACAGTCCTGAAAGTCAAACGTTGGAACGCTCCAGGATGCGCTGCTTACTTTTGGAGACATCGTAATGGATTAGGAGAAAGGTTTGAGAAAATGGGGAGGGATAGGGTATAATGGGCTCTGATCTATCTCACTCACTACCGAAACACGTATGTACGTTGGGGGAGTAGAGAATTATGCCTTAGTGGGAAATGTAGTACATTTTACGGTAAAGTTCTATGAGAGACTAATAACGTAGCCAGTAGAATGCGCCCAGCGCCTGTGGGGTCCTGGAAACTTGCTGGTTACAAGGAGAGGTTAGTGCCGTGTAGTGGGACATGAAAAAAGGCTCATACTGACATTAGTGCAATCGGATTTTATGTTCAACGGACTAATAACATAAAACTGTTAGTGTTATTTTTGTTAACTTGCAAGTGAGTTGCGGATGTGAAGAATATGCATTGACAAAAGTCTATGTGGAACGCTGATATAGTGAAAATAAAACAAATAACAAAAAGTTCCTAACACACTAACTGGTGGGTCCACGATTTATGAACTTGTCCCTGTCACGAACTTTCTAAAGGACAACAAAACATTAATCCAAGCGTCAACCGGCCCAGATATGTTCCCTCAAAGGGACCGTGCCTGAAACATCTGGTTTGTAACAAATTTAATATTACAAGTTGCTTTGCCCTTAACCAGTGCGTACGTTTCCCTAGAGATGAGCAGTGGTACGATTAAATGGTATATCATCTCTATACAGAAACTTCAATATATGCCTCACGCACACAAACATGGCATTTACATGACCTCGACGCAATGTCTCAAGTAGAACGTTGATTTTTCGCGTTCAGACTCGATTTACAATATAAAATATGTACAAAATGTGAAAGTTTAAAAAGAGTTCCAGGTATTGCGGACCCAATAAATATGACATTATCTGAGGGAAGGGAATTTATTGTCGGTTCTAGCTTCTTAGATTTTGAGGCTAGTGCAATCGTTAAAGAAATAAGATATCTTAAAAGTAAGATGTTGGAGCATAACAGAGTATTGAAACAAGGTAATTTTAAGTTAGAAAATCATAATCAAAATCTAATAAGTCCAAATCAATAAGGTCTCTTCGACCCAATTGCTGCTTTCAATAATGCTTTCATAAAAATAATGTGCGGATACTACAGCGCCGAGCGATGGTAGCCCAGGGGTATCTATACTCGACTCACATTCGTGGGATCGTGAGTTGAAATTTTTGGCCCGTACCACTGAGTTTCTACTTGAGTACGCATTTTTTAAAATTGTCACCAGGTCGGCGGTGAGAGGAAAACAACTGCAAAAAAATTTGCAGTATATGTATCCACCAATTAGCATTGGGCTCGAGTGCTGGAATATGGCCCGAAACCCTCTAGTGATTTACTAGGGGAGCCCTATGCCCTGCAGTGGAACATTAAAGGCTGATACATACATACGTTATGCTACGATATGGGGTTCTTCAAGAGAGCTGTGAATAGGATTTTACAAGGTCGGCGGCGCGCCCGCATACCCTCTAGTGTTGTAGGTATCCATGGGCGACGGTAACATTTACCATCACGTGGGACCGTTTGCTCGTCCGCCCACTACTCTATAATATATATATATATATACTACAGCACGATATCGGGTAGGTGGTAACGCATTCAATGAATATCTGTAGAAGATATACGGGCCGTGCTACGGCTACAGATACCCATTGATTCGGCTAGTTGCCGAATTAGTTATGTGAAATTTATCATAAATTGATGTCACTGGGTCATTCAATGATGCTATGGTATATTTTTTTTAATTATAAAGTGACCGCAGACGAGCGGTCGGGCCACATGATGGTAAGTGGTCACCATCGTCCATGGACACCTGCAACATCAGGGGGCTTGCGGGTGCGCTGCCCACCTTGTAGCAACCTGTTCACAGCTCTTTTAAAGAGCACGAAAAGTCACGTCGTCACACACATATTTGTTAGCATTCAATACTAGAGCTCATTAATAAAAATAATGGGATCGTGGAGGTACATCACCGTCTGCTTCATTTATGTACTATGGCCCTGTGTTACCTCTCTCTTACTGAACTTAATTCTCATCTTCACAGTCTTGTAATCTGATTAAAGCATAGACGAGGCCTCGTAAATCTTTCCACGACACTTAGTGGTATCCAAATTATGTATCAACATTTATATCTGATTTCGGCACGTTTTGTGTAAAGATTTCCTTGAGAATTTATGAGCTCGGAATCGTTTTCAATTATAATTTTGTAAGCTATTACAAAAACTTGTTTAAATTATTAAACGTTTTATAAGTTATGAATTTATAATAATATCGTTAGTGATTTTGGTTTTAATTTTATTAAATGACACAACATGACCAGTCTATTATGGGAATCAATTTCATTATCTCTTTAGCTTTGCAAGGGATTCCTGGCCCAATAGGACCCCTATTAGAAAAGAAGACAATAAAATGTCAAAGGTCATATTTATGTAGGTTGATGTGAAGACTTTCTTAATTCATTTATCAAGCTATATGACCTTTGTCCTTCAAATCAATCTTTATAATCTTTCTCCGTCCTGTTTTTTTCTCTTTCTCTCTACCTAATTATATTTGTATTAGTGGCCATAATTGGCCAAGCCGCGCTCGACCGTTCAGAAAACTTATTGTTTATTTTTCTAGTTAACTTAATTACCTAATAATTTTGCAACAAACCAATGAATTGCTACCAAATCACATTGGTTAGTTTTTTATCCCGATTCCACGTGGTTGAAGTCACGGAAAATATACAGTTATAAAATGCAATCAAACTCAAAGTCAAAACAGCTAGACAAATTTTGATAGAACTTCGTAAATTCAATATTTTTTTTTTAATATTTTTTGGTCTATTTTATTTATAGTGGTAGACGAGCACGACGTAAACATTCACATTGTTAAAAATAATTTGGGTTTAGTATATTTTCGTACAATCTCTCTCTGTAACATCGAATGCTATTCTATAACGAAAATTTGAAAAATATTACACACATACCTACTCGTTTGAAGGAAATTTAAAAACAATTTACGAGCTGAGATAAAGGAAATGGAAGTTAGATGTAGACCGCAGTCTTACAAAAGTTTCCAGATGGTGTTGCTATACTAACTTCTCAACAAATATAATTTCTTAAAACTTTATTCATACTTTATAATGTTTGAAATACATATGAAATATTTCTTTTTTGTTTTCTTTTTTATAGAGAAAAAGTGTTGTAAGTGGTATTTCACCTAGTGGTAAGTGGATGCTGACGCCCATTGCTATCCATAATAAAAATGGTATCATCATACGCATACCTAAGCATCATTCACATCCCGAATGTGCTACTTATCTACCTTCACGACTAGGTTTGTATTTTTTTGATATTATAGATGGTAAAACCGGCTGACGGTCCATCCGGTGTTAAGTGGTTACCGTCGGCTATAAACGCCTGTAATACCAGGAGGATTACAGACGCGCCGCCTACCCTGCCCTGCCCACTCTGTCTATTTACAGCTCTCTTGAAGAACCCCATATCGTAATGTAGCGGAAAAACCTCAGAAGGTAAGACGTTCCACAATCCTTGGGTTCGCGGTATAAAATGTCTATTATAATTTGGATTAAGAATAAATTTGGATTAACAAATTGGATTAACAACCACAGGGAAAAAAGGAGGAATGTAACTTTTTGTGAATATTGGGATTATAATGTCATTTAAAAGGTCATTTAAAACAGATACTATTAAACCAACCTTTAAACAGGATAAGAATCGGCTTAGTCATTAAAATATCAAAGAAATAAAATATTACCTACTGGGGAAAAAACGAGGATGATCAATATTGTACAGGTAAAAAACAGGGAATGTCACACAGCAGCGCGGCGGCCATTTTTTTGAGTTAGTTTCGTTTGTGGCTACCGCACAAGTGCATCTCTCGTAGTGTTATTTAGTTCTGCTTAAAGTAAAATTATAGAAACTACTGTATATCAAGTTTCTAGATAACTACTAATAATCATGTCAACTTCAGATGAAAACCACGAAGTGATAAAAACAAAGTCACCAAGATAGCGAAAGAAGTTTGGACGTTTATCTGAACTCATGTGGAGGGCAAAACAAGATTTATATCGTTTTTCAGTTCCTACATTATCTGGTTCATGGAGCATATCGATTTAATTCCATAAAAAATACTTTCCCTGTTCGAGGTCATGTTCGAGACATCCAGAATAAAACCACTTCCATTCGAAGTCGTCGACGTAGACCAACCATTATTCAGAATATGTATTAAATACCTTACACCCTTTTACATTAAGAAACGTCCATTCCTGTCGCGACCGTTCGTGAGATAAAAATAAAGAAAGCGCGCAGCCTAGGTGAATATGTCACAGGAGTTATTTTAATGGAGCCTGGGAAACCAGTGTTTTATATAGTGGAAGAATAGGGTTTCAACGACTTAAAATTACAACAGAATTCATTTTACTAGATTATTTGTACAAAGATAAACTCCCTATTTCAAAAGAAAACTACAAAGACTTGAATGACATATCTAAATTTTGTAGCCCGAAGGCATCAAGGTGTTACTATAACTTGAAGCATACATAAAAGTGCGTCTTGTGTTTTGGATGACATTCCTCATTTTTAACTTGTTTCTAATGACATTCCTCATTTTTTCCCTTTTAAAAATTTGTCAGAATTAAAAAAGAACTTTTCTTACAAAACATGTAAAGATTTAGTATTATAACGTGCACTTATAAATAAATAATAGGGGTTAAAGTATGAAATTGCAGTATTATAGTAATAGATACTTTGAATTGACATAAAACCTTCATGGTGTGAGATTTTCGAGTGAAACTTTTTTCACATGATACCTATGAGGTTCTTGTTTTAAAAAATGTGCAACATTCGATTTTCGACATTCAATTGTTTTTTTTATTCAGCTTAGACGGGAAAGATAGATACTTCGAAAATCCGAGTAATCTTTGAATACGAGTTCCGACGCGGAACTAACGCGGCAGAAACGGCTCGCAATATCAATGCTGCGTTTGGAGAGGAGACTGCTAATAAACGAACCGTGCGTTTTTTGGTTTAAACGCTTTCGTAATGGAAACTTCGACCTGAAGAACGAACCAACGTGGAAGACCGCCCACACAGGTGAATAACGCTGAATTGAAGGAGATGGTGGAAGCCGATCCGAGTCAAACTACCCAGGAATTAGCGGCATGGTTTAACGTTACCTTACCTACAATATTGACTCATTTGCATCAAATCAATAAGATAAAAAAAAATGAAAAAATGGGTGCCTCATGATCTGCAGAAAGAAACGCGTGTTGAAACTTGCATTGCCTTGTTGAATCGGTACAGAAATGAAGGAATATTGGATCGAATTGGAGACATGTGACAAATGCAAATGCAATGGCTGACCCCAGGTCAACAATGCAACGCCGCAACAGTGCCCTAAGGCAAAGCTTACCAATAAAAAGGTAATGGTAACTGTTTGGTGGTCTATTCATGGTGTCATTCACTATAGCTTTCTCAGGTCTGGTCAAGCAATAACAGCAGATGTTTACTGTGCCGAACTTCGAACAATGATGGCGAAACTAGCAGTGAAACAGCCCCGACTCGTGAATCGATCTTCACAATTATTGCTCCATGATAACGCAAGACCTCACACTGCACGAGAAACCGTTGTAACTCTACAGGAGCTGCAGTTAGAAACCATACGTCATCCTCCGTACTCGCCAGACCTTGCTCCAACGGACAACCATTTTTTTCGTGATTTGGACATTTTCTACGTGGTAAAAAATTTTCTTCCCAAGAGGCAGTACAAAATGCTTTCACACAGTTTGTCGAATCTACATCCCCAGAGTTCTATCGCAAAGGCATAAATGAACTTCCGATTAGATGGCAACAATGTATTGATAATGAGGGTAAATATTTTGATTAAATAAATATGTTACATTTTAGAAAAAAACGAGTTTTAATTTTTCAGTACAAATCGGCAATTTCATACTTTAACCCCTAATATATTTACTTCTACTTAGCTATTTTGCTAAAAATATATATTAAACAGAATGAAATTAATAATGGTTCAAAATATTATTTTGCAATTATCTCAATAACGTTTTTCTTGACATTCCTCCTTTTTTCCCTGTGGTCTTCAGTTGCAAATAATGTTAACCGAAATATTTTAGATTCATATCGTCCCTTAACACTCTCACTGCCATGGGATCCGCTGGCGGGCCCCAACATTTTTATTGCAGGAAGCCAGCCTTATTTTCGATAATCTATATTAAGACGCCATGGGGGCCGCCGGCCGACCCCAAAAATATTTTATTAGTACGCCGACGCCGAAACCAATAGTTTCATCGATACGCCAGCCATACTAATCGACAGTTTGCCGCCGGCCGCCCCCGTGGCCTACTGTTTGCGTCATTTTCCCGCGCTTTCGCTGCCATCGCGAATTTTGATCTTGTAATACATGTCGGACGACTCGGATTGTGATCCAAATTACGTACCGTCGTCGGAAACAAGTGCTTCTGATAGTACTGACAGTGAGGAATCATCAGAAAATAATGGGAACTTCAATGAACATGTCACTGCGCAAGACTCACGTCAACCCTATAGTCAAGCGCCATCGGCGGCTTCATCGAGTGATAATAATCGTTCTGCGCGGCGGTCCGGAAACAATGGTGGCTGGCACCTACCAAATGGCACTAGTCAGCAACAATTCCCATTAGCTTTTACTCCTGGTTTTAAGAATATTCCCACAACCTGTGTGACCGAATTAGAATACTATTCGTTGTTTGTGGATGAAGAAATAATAAATCTGATGACGACTATGACTAACTGTTATGCGAATAAAACCAAATTACTTACAGTTTTGCTACGGTCCAGTAGACTGGGTAATTGGAATGATTGTGATCAAGACGAGATGAAGAAATTCCTGGGATTGTTAATTTGGATGGGTTTAAAAAAACTGCCTAGGATATCAGATTACTGGAGTCATAATGTATTATACGAAAATCAATTTGCTGGATCAATGATGAGCCGTAACCGTTTTGAATTGTTATTACGTTGTTGGCATTTCGAGGATACCTTATATTTAGGACTTGCAGGCACTGACAGACTTATTAGGGTAAGACGGTTAATTGAGTGCATTAGGAGAAAATACCAAAACTATAAGACGCCTGGAGAATATCTAACGGTGGACGAAACCATGATTGCTTTCCGTGGTCGAATCATTTTTATGCAATATATCCCAGGAAAACGGCACAAGTATGGCATCAAACTCTTTAAAATATGCGATGACGAAGGCTTTACACATGATTTAATTGTGTATGAGGGAAAGACAACTTCGCCTCATCAGAATGTGTCAAAAGATGTGGTAATGAAACTAAGTGACAAATATTTAGATGCGGGACGATGCATTGTTACGGATAACTTCTATACAAGCGTGGAATTGGCTACGTCTCTGTTACAGCGATCTACGCATTTGATTGGTACGGTTAGAAGAAACCGAAAAGGGCTGCCGAAAGAAATTGTTAACCAAAAGTTGCAAAAAGGCGAGCTGGTTGCAATGGAAAATAGTGAGGGTGTTTTGGTCCTAAAATGGAAAGACAAGCGGGACGTCCTAGCATTGTCCACCAAACATCAAGTTGGTTTTGCCATAGTCACAAGCAGGAGAAACAGGAGAAAAACTTCTTTGAAACCAACAGTGATTGCCGAGTACAATAAACATAAATGTTCAATCGATCTTTCTGATCAATTGGGCAGTTATTGTAATCCTTCCAGACGCAGCCTCCGTTGGTTCCAAAAGTTGGCGATCGAATTGTTACTGACTACGTCTGTCATAAATGCTTACTTGACTTACAAGGCACATAAAAGAATATGGGATAAGAGTTACACTATTACGAAATTCCGAGAACGCCTTTGCATTCAGTTATTAGGTTTATGTAAAGAAAACACTGCTGATGCTGTCCGTCCTGCAGAAACTGTGCATAAGTTCGGGAAAAATCCCTTGACTGATCATCGAAATCGACTCGTGCGTCGTAAGTGCATACATTGCTATGAAAGTCTGCGTAAGGAAGGCAAGTCAAGCGTAGAGGCCAAAAAATATACTAAAAAGACAAGCACTGTTTGCCTTAACTGCCCGACCAATCCCAGCGTTTGTGCCTCGTGTTTTGCCAATATTCATAGTAAAAAGTAGCTTTTAATATTTCTTTTTATTTTTCTTTGATTTATGCGTTAAGAAAATAAACTATTATTAATTTTAAAATGTTTTTATTCAGTCTCATAGAAATGTAACTATTTGTCCGATTGTTCTACTTTTTTTTTTAATTTGTAGCTGAAGTTTATGACAACGCCAAGGTATAAATCAATTTTCCTTATCGTGACGCCAGTAGATATAAAAAATGTTTGAATTTAGGAGGTCACTGCGGATCCCACGGCGCACTAAAAGCATTTCCGATCGTCCCGCCGGCGGACCCCGTGGCCTGCTGTAATAGTTTTGTAGTTTGAGTCGTGGCGTGCTATAGTTTTAAAAATGGGGGTCGCCGGCGGATCCCATGGCCTGCTGAACTTCAATAGTCTTATATATTGTTGGCAGTGAGAGTGTTAATAAACACAATAAATAAACCACATTATTCTGAAAGCACATATAATTTAGTACACAAGAAAATAATAGAGTAAGCTACGACAATATGACACAATGGGCATACGTTCCTTATTTAGTAGCGTTATTTCTTTTCTCTGGGACAATATTTCCTGTTAAGATATCATACAATATTGTGAGCGAACAATGGACGTTTTTACATAAAGCTTTCGAAGGCGTAATGTTCTTTCTAATGTAGTTACTTTACTGAATATGACGTAACGAGGAATGTGTGGTTTATGCATGACCACACATAATAATAATTCTATACATAATAATGAAATCGTAACGGAGCTCTCTGTATTTTTTTTTTAAATAGTCATTGATGTGTACACTACGAACAGTACAGAGTTACAAACAAATTTTTTTTGGGATATGTCTGCGTGTACGCATATCTTGAAAAACCTGGTATAAGTCGGGTCCACATTTGCGTCATTTCACAATTACGTATCACATATTTTGATACGCAGTTACAAGATACGCCGTTTAATATATATACGTGATCCGTCGTGAGTCCTTTTTTTGCCCTTTCAAAGGTAATACGTGTCCGTCTGGAATCGGAGAAATGCAGTGATAAAGAAATAAAGTGATAATTTTTATGGATATATATTGTACCAAAGAAGTTTTGTTGGATCCGTATAACAAAAAATATTATAATAACAAACTGAAAAATGAAGCATAGAATGAAATCACTGGAAATGGAATGCGAAATGTCAATGAAATGGCGGCGAAGTGATACGGTAATACACAGTGCTGATTCGGGGGTAAAGAGTGCGTCCATAACCTTGACACGATTTTAAGATACACGTCGCGGATGCGATACGATGATACGCAATGTTGAAATAATACAAGGCTTTAGATTTAGTAAAACTTTACATAGATATATGTATAACTATAGGCCGGGCTAACAGTTACAGAACCTACTTTTTATCCACATCCATCACGATGTTCCCATGAGAATCATCGTCAAGTTCTCAACTGACTCAAATCAGTCGACATTTGTACATTATGACTGATATTATAGGTAGGTATATGATGGATAAACCACTCGATCGATTTTAATGGAACTTAGTACAGTGATAATTTACATATTGGATAAACATAAGTATAGAATAGTTATCCCTTACCGCAAAATATACTTCCCGTATAAGAATGGCAGTCAGCGATATAGTTTCTAGAATCAGCATGCTGATAATCAGCGTTTTGTATTGTTGCAGGTACACAGCTAAATTTGAGTTGGACGCTTATTCAGTGCAGTCATATGACAAGCGGACCGCAGGCTATGCTACTGTAACGTGTGTTATGTGTCTAAATACGTTTCTCTTTTCGTTTGTAACTGTAGTGTCCTGTAACTGTAATCTAAATAAACGTCTGACATATAGCAATATAGCAAGTAGGTATATTAAATACAAATTTACATTACAAGGAAGCTTAAGAGATTTTCTGGGATTTATATTAAAAGTTTACACAAAACGCTGTGTAGAAAATGGCGTTTTGATGGATCAGAAACATCTGTTCGAGCAAATGAGGTTTGCAAAGATAAGGTGGTATCATCATTCACTTTTTGTCTGCCTCCTGTTCGCATTTTCCACGCTCTCCTGCAACGTTTGTTCAGGCGTAAAGAATTATCGATATGTTATTTTCGGATTCGGATGGAATAATATTGTTCTTAAACAATATGTGTAAACATTGTTGTCAAACATGAAGCTAATGTTATATCAGGTGTATTTTTGCCATGATACGGTACAAAATTAGAATAACCAGTGTTATACGTATTGGGAAGTGTTGTGACTTGGGAAGGAAAGTGTGAACGACGGCTGGACCGACGGCGTCAACGCCAGTAGTGGCTAGATGAGAAGAGCGGAATATCGTCACTTTTTACTCCTGACTGAGCGCCCTCTGCGCTCGCCCTAAACCCCACCCCACATCGATTCTGGATAGATCATTAGGACCACGAGAATTTAACAATTCGGAAAAAAAAGTCACATCTGGTTTCTCCGGACGTCAACTAGTGCAAAGAATTCTAAATAGAATTTCATAACAATTTATACAAATAGATAGACAAGGAGATGATAAACATGATAATTTGAAGTTGGGTATCTCAGAGGGCTATTGTATACTAATTTACCATTAAACAGATCGCCTTGTTGGCTTTGCTATAGTTGTTGTATTTATCTTTAATCCGAGTTAGACGAGTGTGGTTCAGATAGTTCGCAATCGAATATGTACTCGTCGGTCAAAATTTACAATCTGCAGTCTGCACGCAAATCGAAGTGACTGGAAACCTATCTGTTCCAACCAAAATCATAGGGAGAAAATTTAAGAACCTTTTTCGTAGATTTATCTTGCAACAGAGTTGCATGCAAAAATGCTTTGAAACCACGCGACATTTCTAAAACATAGACATAGCATTTGTTTATGCTTTGAAATAACGTTGAAAGACATTTGTGGGGGAGGGTGCAAGGCGTACGGGATCCCATAGCCACTGGGTGCAATCGACTACTTACGTTACCCCTCTCTTACAGAATACTACCTTAAATCCCATTTTATTCTATTTCCCCAATTTACGTATGTGTTTTGGTAGTGAGTGAGATATGCCGGCCGGAGCTCATGCTCATCCCGTCTTATCCAATCTTTTCCTATTCTCCCAACCCCGTTCTCCAATGTCCATGTCCAATGTCCAATGTCCGGATGTCCATGGGCGACAGTATCCACTTACCTATTTAGACCTACTTACACAGTATCAATTTAGAACAAAATGGAGGAGATGGTATATTGAAAAACTGACTCTCTCAATATATGGAAATAAATTCAAAATGAAGGTAAAAGGAAGTTTTCTAGAAATCTCATATTTATATTTACGCGACCGAGTGCGATAGTAATTGATATCCACTTTACTTAAGTACAGGTTATCAAATTGACGGCAATACCCTACACAGATCTGTGTTTGTCGAACTAATGGACAGCTAACAAGTTTTCTCTATCCTGTAAATATACCTAGGAGTATGTCAGTAACAGGTGTAGAATATGTACTACTTTCATGCGTTTTGGAGCTTAATAGAAGAACAGTTTTTTACAAAGAATGTGAAGGACGAACAGACAGTTCGCTTATCGATATGTTATCAATTTAATTATGGATGTCTTTTAAATATACCTATGTATATGTAAACTTAAAATTTGAGTGTTCTCTTCTATATTTTTTCAATATAATATACATGGTTAAATTAAATTAATTCAATAATTGGTTAAATTGTTACTAGTCTCATTGGGATATGTAATAATTTTTCTTGTACAACTGTTTGGTTTCTTACAAAAATGAAATAAAAACAGGATTAAACAAAAAATACTAGTTGCGTTCCGCGCGCGTCGCCCGCCTGTAGTAATCAATGAGCGCAACGAAACTTTTAGATGGAACAACAAAACTTCACATGTTTGTAATTTTTGATTTTTTCCCTAAAATAATTTATTTTGTGGCTAGAACGCTTTTATATTTTTTAAATTGGTAGACATATTTCAAGTTTTGCGTCATTGCGGTGACACGTTGTATACAGAAAGGCGAGTGAACGAACAAACAATCAAATTAATTTGTAGCCTAATAAATTTTATGGAACCAATACAACACCTCAGCCTATTTAGAACCTGTTCTTTATGAAAACAGATTAGTAGATTTTGAAACAGACTTAGTCCTCAGGGTGACATAAAGATTAGCATAAATAAATTATTCCATACTTTCGGGTCGTCACCCTTCTGGGATCGCTTCTAGTTTAGATTGTGTCGGATTATTAACCATTTTTTTCTTTTAAACATTCCGTTTTGAAAAATCTATGAAATACAAATTTTGGCACGAAATTTAAGATAATTTTCTTTCAATTCGGAAAGGAATCGAAGTGAAGTTGCACTGAGTATCCAGAATAGGAAAACCCGATTTGTCGATACCTTTATTGCGAACTTAATGAATGGAACTTGTTTAAAGTTTCTTGTATCTCACTGATATCGGATTCAGATCGGAACGGGGGAGAGTCTAATGACGTCGTAGCAAAAGAGTGGGGTCGACTTTTTCACTGCGAGTCTTTTAATTAAATACCACCCGCGTTCGTTTTAACTAAAGCAGGCTCGACGGTCGAATCAAACTGCGAAGTGATCTGTCTTTCAGGTTTTAATTACTGTGCTATTTCATGCCACAATAGTTTTTTTTTATAAAAACGTAGTTGAAGCTTAAGATATTATTCACTATCTTTCAGAGGTTTAATTAGGTACTTCTCTATTAAAAGTTTTTGAAAAGCATGATCGATGTTGTCATCGATCATGTACAATGACGATGTTTATAATATGCTTAATTAACTAATTAATGAAATCGCAAACATTAGAACACACATTAAAAATTCATTAATAGATGAAAATGCACCACAGTTTTACTTTAACTTATCGCTGTAAAAAGCACCTACGTTAAAAATACCGATATTTACATTCAACGAACAAAACACCCGAAGGGTCTGAAAACACAATTTTCTTCCACAGAAAATAAATATAAGCAAATAAAAAATTTTTGTAACACGGCCACGTGAATTTGAACAATGTATTTCTGAAGCAGTGCCTCAAATTACAAAGCGGCACAATCCTAAACTTTATGAGCTGTTTGATGAGGGTGCTAATAATTGACAGTTTTATTATTGTGCCAAACCCTTTTAAAAGGCATTCGTATGGTCGCGACCAGCAGTCGATAAAGATCTGGTGAACGTTAAACATAATGAACTTTGCTTGTGAGCTATAATTTAAATGAAGGTTATGAGCATGCCTTTCTTTTAATCGAATACCATTACTTCTCGTAAATCATGCCACACCATGTTTCAGAAGTTTTTAAATCAATTCTATATTTATACTGTGAAATTGCCGTATGATGTCAGTCAGCTTTAGAATAGCACGACCTCATCTATTCTAGTATATTTCGTCTACTAAAGCCTCAAGCACGGGCGGTTTAGAATCTCTCAGCATTCGGAGAGACGTTGCGTCTCTCTGTGTGTTATACCGCCTGTACAATGGAGAATGCTCTGAAGAATTGTTCAGTATACTTCCCACCTCAGGTTTCTACAACCGCACCTCCCGTCACAGAAGTGCGGTCCATTCGCATTTCATTGATACGGATGTGTCGCGTACTGTTCGGTCCAAAAATATTTTTTGGAAGCGAAACCCGTAAGCTGTGGAACAAGCTGCTTCAAGAGGTCTTTCCATTAGGTTACGATATGAGGTTCTTCAAGAAAGCTGTGAATAGGATTTTGCAAGGTCGGCGGCGATACCCCCTCGTGTTGCAGGTGTCCATGGGCGGGGGTAACACTTACCATCACGTGGGACTGCATGCTAGTCTGGACACTTCTATAAAAAAAAAACACTGTGGAACTACACCACCTCTAAAAAGGAGAACTCTGCAACTCGCTTGGTCAGCGTGGTGTTTTAAGGCCATACATTCCCCATGCACAAAACAATGTGCATGAGAAGGCCCATGTCCAACAGAGTACGATAAAACTTTTTAACTGTATTGTAAAGTGAAAATGATTAAATATACTTTGTGTAATCATTAAAATGTTTTTCTAATCTAACAATTAATTATTTAATAATAGCAGTTGGTTATTTTAACAATCGTAATAAAATTGTAAGCGGTATTATTAGTGTTATTACGACATAGACAAATGACGACGAACTAGACAATATTGAATATCTGGACAATTGTTATTAAGAAATACTGTTACAATTAAAACCTTATCTGTAATTAAAAACTTATCTTACAATACAATAAAAACCATAGATGTGCGATTTCTTTGTTATAATGGATGATGAAATTCGTTTTCTATCTTCGTTTTATCTTTCTCTTGTGACGTTGGTGATTTAATACAATAGATCAAATTCAATAAACTACGGACATATCAGCGAACATACGGATTACGTCCGGCGGCAAATATAGCAGTCATTACGCGAACGCCACCCAAAAAGAATCACCATTAAGTTAATTGCCGAAAGGTCTGCCTTATCAGTTTTCCGCTTCGGCGACTGATTAACGATTTACGAAAATAGCTTTCGGTACGGCCTATCGGCCAATATTTTCTGTTATCTTGGGTCCGATGCTAGCGCAACAAAATTTTCGCATTCATGTAAAATAGCGGTGTGATTGAATGGTTCACGATGTTTTCATTTTAATATAAATATTGATATTCATTAAAATTAGAATTACCTACCATTTAACTAGTATTCATTTAGCTACATTAAAGTGGATGAACCGCGACCGACCGACGACATGTTACAGTCTGTTCAACAATATAATAATTGTTATTCAAACAGGGTTTTCACGATTTATTATTTATTTATTAATATAGCCGATATTCGGTCCAGTTATATGAACCGTGTTACATGTTACATGGTTACATGTGTTATGGTTATGTATTACATGGCTCATGTAACTAGACCGAAATATCGGCTAGAATAATAAATAAATCATAAGTAACCCGTTTACATAATAATTATAATGTTTAACCACGATAATAAAAGTTTAAAAGCTTATGTTCTTCTTCTCAGCCCTTGGACGTCCACTGCTGGACATAGGCCTCCCCCATTGTCCGCCATTTAGACCTATCGGCAGCGACCTGCATCCAGTGGGTGCCCGCAACCTTTATGAGGTCGTCTGTCCATCTAGCAGATGGACGTCCTCGGCTTCGTCCGCCGGTACGTGGTCTCCATTCGAGAACCCGTCTGCCCCATCGGCCATCGGTTCTTCGAGCTATGTGCCCTGCCCACTGCCACTTCAGCTTGCTAACCCGAGAGGCTATGTCGGTGACTTTAGTTCGTCTACGGATCTCCTCATTCCTGATTCGAACAAATGTTAAACAATACAAATTCGGCTACTACTGTTTATTTGGTTTCAAAACCAATGGACGCTATTGACGTCGATGTATCGATGTACTGTCTCTAAAGTGTAAATAAATAAATATACGGTCAATTTGATAATAATGTATTTTGTACTTTGTTACGACGTTCACCACACACCAGCCTCCATACACCCATGCGGCGATCCATGAAATTATTCGATGTTGCATTCGAGGAAATTGCATGACTGACTTTGTCAGTTTACTTTGTGTAAATATTATTCTCCATTATCTTTATGTAAAAAATTATGTTTTGTTATTTTCTAATCAACAAATACTGTCGAGTTGTTATTGTGTTACAAACTCAATTTTCAGGAAAAATCTTGTCAGAATTAATGCCTTTTAGGAGTGAGGCGGCTTCAGTTTTGCTTGAGTTGAAAATGTTATTTTTTTTACTTGTTTTGAGTGAAATTCATAACCAATTTTCTAATTGTTCACTAAGCGACTTTCAAAACAACCCACCAAAACCTTAAAAATCTCTACATTGGTTAAACAGCAAATTATATCCAAATTATAAAGATCAAATTATATCCGTTCGTTTATTAGAATCGGTTTTATAGTTATTAAAAACAGTTTTGAAATACAAAATTGTTAAAGGTTAACGAGTTAAGATTCAACGTGGCTCCAAGCGATTAAGACAGGACACATGTAATATATGAGGTAAAGATACAGAATTACAAGCACAAAAAATGAAATTTTACACAGTGAATAAAAATAAGTCGTTGGAATGCAATTTTACCATTAAATGGGAATTACTTTTAGAGATATGTTTAAAACTATTGCTAATAGGACATTTTTATCATATTTAAATTAAGTAGTAGCATAGGTAGGAGAGGAGGTACGTAGGTAAGTGGAGTAGGCAAAGTAAGTAGCGTTTCAGAGAGTCTCCTCGTACATGGTTACATATTTTAATGAGTTAGTTGTGTTATTGCATAGATACATACTCGTAGTGTATTAATTACATTGTTGTAAGCATTTGTAAGGTACATAATATTGGCTACATACTTTTTAATTAATTGGGAAATTCATTACTCTTATTTCAATGTAATAAATTTGTTTAAAATTGTAATTTATATACATATTTAAAATTATCGTAATGTTTTGATTTAAAACCACACACGATTTCTTAAAGAGTTTGCTCTGTACATTAAGGTTTATAGATTTTAATGTGTTCTCTTTTAGAAGATACTGCGAACCACGCTCCGTGTTTGAAACATAAAAACGTCATAAAACGTATAAACATGGATTTCGTAAAAAATATGAAATCATTTCCACAAAATCAGATTATTTTTTTGTTTTAATTGTAAAGGTATTACGATGTCCTACAAATCTTTTTGTACTTGCGTGGCTTTACAAAAAAGGGCACACGACAGAAGTCGACCGAGCCTAAAAAGAGTCACGGAAAAAAAATATCGCGAAAGACAAAGCTCCGAGCTTACGCTGAATTTGAGAAGGGTTACTAATGGACATTTTTGTTAAAACGACAACCGCTATAATGATTTCGTTCATCCAGCCGGGCCGAGGTAACAAATGAACAGTCGCTATAAATGGAAAAATAAGAGCACAGCAGAACATATTTTCTTTTTTAAATTCAATTTACAGAACGTACAACGTAAAGAACATTATTTTCAATTTAATTAACATTAGACTAGTGTAATTGACATTTCCTATTAAAATAACAGATAACTTGAATACTTGATACAATCAACAGTTTTTAATTAAACCTCTACCTGGCAGCCAATTAACCTCGCAATGCAGGGTTTTCTACCTATACATTTTGTATAGAACCTTGAAGGATGTAGCGGATCTGATTGAAAAGCCTACCTTGCAGACATGCAATACAAGTTAAAGCATAGTGAAAACGAGGGGAGTAAGGGTGGAGAAAAAGTGGGAAATAACCGTACCACGTAAACGACGCTTGAATATTTCCACGTGGACGCATTCTGTCATTTCGTGTACATCTCTCGCTCCACAGGATGGTTGTTACGTTCGTCGTGGTACCGAGAACGTAAGCTACGAGCTGTAGTAGAAAAATGGATGAAAAGGTTTTGGGGTGAAAGTCGAAAGGGTAGGGGAAATTTAGGCGGCCAACAACCGCGTTCAGTGTAATTTAAGCGTTACGCGAGCCTCTACGTGTATTTGAGTTACGGAATACAAATACGATGTAACGTAGCAGAACAAAGTTTTGTGACTAAAGAACATCAAAGTTGCGTTTGCTTTGGTTTATTATCATCATACCCTAACAAGTTTCGTTAATTTGTTAGGTACCAATTGGGGAGTGTATTTTATAGATTAAGGTACGTAGTATAATAATGTTTAAGATTGTTTAAATGTTCTGGACGAAGTTTGCAAAATTTTCAGTATAGGACCTCATTTTCTTAGTCTTTGCCGCCTTTGTTGAAAATAATGGCATTGTTTTTGAGTTTTATGACATGACGTGGCCTTAAAATTCTACTATTTGTTTGACTCGTTGAAAATAAGTCTTGAAATAATAATTTTGACGATCAAAGTTTTAATCATTAAAGACTTATTTTATGGGATATTTTCATTGGTTAACTTAAAGAGTGTGTCTATGTCATGTATCAAGAGATACACACAAACACGAACACAAACTATTCTTATTGTATGTGGACAATTCATTCCAGTTGGATGTCTGTTTCAATACTAAAATAACCTGTGTAATTATTTTATTTAGTTTGTTACTATATTTTTTAGTTATTTATCTCAATTAATTCGATTTTTGTTTTTTATGAGTGTCATTTAGATTGTATAGTGATTACCTAACTTACAAATTGGCACTGAACGGTACCTACTTCTAAATTAATTGAATTTATATTCAGTAATTACCAATAAAACCTTACTGCCATTAAAGGTTACAGGCTAATGGTAGCTGTCCTTGTAAGAGTCTTAAAGGCAGGTAGCTAAAAATACCTACATGTATTTTTAACTTCTAAGTTATTTATTTATTATAATTCAATATTTTTATCTGAGTCGAGCTACATATTGCAGTTTATATTGCAATATTTGTATAAAGAAATGAAACATTATACTGTCAGCAATAAAAATATCGAAAGTTTCAAAATTAACAACAATTTAAAATGCTTAAAGTTTTAAAATGCTCTACAAATTATTCGAGTTAGGTTGTTTACTTCTTCTGTTACTGACATGTTTTTTTCCTGATTATATTATTAATTAAAGAAGTGATGATTGTCGAAAATCTTGTGAGTTCATTGACAGGAGAATTTGTTTTTAAACACAGAAACAACTTTAATTTGACATCTATTGTAGTAATATTATAGAGAGACGTGCTTTTTCTTTACTTATGTAAAAAGTGTATAAAACAAATTTATATTTAAATTTTATAAATAGATGTGATTTTTTTGTTTATTTTATGTAAAAGGTAAACTCGAAAGTATTGGACTGATTTTAAAATGGTCTCACTTTTATCAAGGTAACTTTACTTTGGTAAAGGTATGTATATGGACAAAGGCAATATTTGGATTCCCTAGCTAAGAAATGGTTATGACAGCTGAGTGAAGCCAGGGCGGGTGGGTAGTAGTTTTTTATACTATTTTGAAAGTAGTCAAATGATTATTAGTATTTATAGTAGTGTATTAAAAATTAAGGCTAAGCGCCCAGCGCTCCAGATTTGAGTCAGAGCTAATGACTCAGAGCAATTTTAAACCTTTGAGTATTAAAGCCCCAAGTCTGTAATGCTCACGAGCATTTAACGTTTAAGTCCTAATGTTCATTTTTTAATCATTTATGTACCAAAAATAATAGATACTTTCTGCCTTTATACCTTTAAGTTTGTAGTCACAGAACACATTAGCGCTCGCTCTCTCAGCGCTGATCGTCAAGCGGTCAGTGCTGATTTACAACAGACTTTATTAATGTTATTGTATTAGAAACTAGGGTTTGATGAACGTGAAGGAAAGTCCTGAAATGTATTTTTATAAAATATATTTTCTGAACTTATGACTAATTAAAACTAATTATTATACTTTCTTACTTGATTAATTTCAACAATCTACTCGTGAAATAATTCATCTTCTGTAATATATCAGACACTTGACTTGTTGGTTCTTGATGGTATAAACAAAAGTTTATATTGCGATTTATTTTTGTCGAATGGATTGAAATAGAACTTTTAAATTTGTTTCCTTTACACCCCACTCCGGCGAGAATAAAAATACGTTCATAAATTACCGAGAGTTATTTCCATTTCAATTTTTACAATAGAGTAATGTGAACTCGTATGTGACGTTAACTGAGCAAACAAATCTTATTGACGAAAGATCTGAAATGACAGCTTTTATTTCAATATTTTAATATTAAGGCGGTTAATGTCTAAATCGTGGGCGAAAGAGTTTTTATATTCTTATTTTTTATTTCTTAGATTTTTTTTCATATTTTTAGTAAAAACTCCATCGCTATAGATGTTACAATTACTAATAACGATTATGGTAGATCTAAATACATTGTTATTAACTTTACGTTTGTTGGTCGGTTGAAACAATATCCACATAAGTAGATACATTGTCGAATCGCCTTTTCTTTGTTTTAAGATTATTTGTAACTACATAGATCCTTGTTTTAATATCCGATATTTAATATTTATCTTAAAAATCAGATTTACAGATTTTATCACATTGCACAGATTTTTATAAATTATATATATATATATATATATATATATATATATATATTTTAATTACACTAATTTCAATGTCTTAGAAACGAGAAGCGACAATAAAGTCCCTTTTGTCAGACAATGCCACATATTGTCAGCTGTATTGTCAATAAAATATGCATAATGTATGCATACAATGAAATATTATGTATAAAATATGTATTTTTATGGAGTTATATTTTACAGTAGGCAAGTAGGTGATAATAGTAGGTATACGTAACAACTTATTAATATTTAAAGGTAATACCTTATTAATGCTCAGATTTTCCCATATTTTTGAGCTTATTAGACAACAAGGAGAATTATTATGAAGCGTGTCTGAGATTGCCAATTGCGAAATTTTTAGTATTGCATTTTTCGAAAGTGTGTAAAATGCGACTAAAAAAATGTAAACCTTAGATACTAATACAAAGATGTATAAACTAAATACTTTTTTATTTATTAAATACTTATATAAAAAAATAAAATAAAAAAAACAAGTACAATTAAATAAATAAGGCTATAAAAGAGTACGAGCAAACCATTTAACATCCTCAATTTTCTTTATTTTTATTTACAAAAATATAAGTTAAATCGACCTTAAAAATGTGGGAGTCTTACTAGAAAACAGTGTCTAGCAATGTACCGAGTACTTTTTGATTGTTTGAAAATTCAATAGAAGTTCTGTTACTAATTCAAGAACAAAATTCAATATTAAAAAAATAATTTCACTGCGCATTGCCGCATACTCGAGTTGTATAACAGTTTTTCAAATAATTTTTCACGACTTGGCGTCGCGCGTCGGTTAAAATTTAATTTTATAAAATTCTCGTAAAGCAACAGAAGTTGTAACGGTGTGGCGACATTTTAATTTGTTCTCGTTTTTGCGTACCCTTTTCCAAGATTAAATTTTGCCCTTACTTTAATATGTCTACACCTGGGCTTTGCTGTACTTCAATGTATTTCATTTCCCTAATTTAATGTAAAAAAGTGTTAAGACAATGTAGCTCTCGGCGTCGCTGGTCACAACTATCCGCGACTAGGCGATCAATTAGTTTGACAGTTCTTGAGGAGTATTCAGACACACCACTCTAAAACCACACCTCAGCCACAAAACAGTGCTTACGTAGTGGTACCTCTGAATTAGCACAACCATAAAACGGTAGTCCCGATGTACCTGCTTGTGCTTATGTTGTGGTTATGCGTTCTGGAAGGGAAGACATTCCCGCGGGCGGTGTCACCGCTTGTGCTTGTTGCGATTGCGTGTTATCAATATCGTCTATACGATGCGACAACCGTCAACATGGACTTCAACATGTGGTCCGTGTAAAGCGTTTGCATACAAATTGGCTCCCGCCCACTTTTTTGTGTCTGTTGAGTAGTTCTAAAGTGGTATGTCTAAACATAGCCTAAACTGAGCCACTGAACTAGTGTTCAGTGGCTCAGTCGAGACCAGCATTTAGGTCGCACGAAGAGACCAACGAGCGATCACCCACAATCAGCCGCCCGCAGGCGTAGCCGGTCGCGACTCTATACACACAGGAGTAATTTTAGAAATGTTTACCTATGACATATGACAGTACGGCTGACCCATCTATGGTTTTATTGATCGGTTGCCGTAGGTCCTATGGTCCCAACGACCAGCAGCGCAACCACGCTACAATTACTGGCCGCCGCTACTAGAGGCCCCGCATGGTCGATGGCCTATAATTTAAGTAATAATGTATACCTACCTACTTTTATATTTTTTAAGAATTCTTGCAACCATTAATCTGCAGTTAACTTGAAAATCACGAAGTAATTTATTAAACCGGCTGCTAATTCCAGGAAAATTATTTGATAAAAGTATTGAAATTTTCAAATCTATTCCAAAATGGGTACGTTCAAAACATGCCTACAAGATTAATTAACTGTTATTAGATATTCCACGGAAACAATTTTAATATAACCTACCATAAATCAACTTACAAGCACAATATTAGTTGAATACTTTAATATCTACCTAAAATATTTCCTATTATTAGTTTCATATATACGAGTACCTATCTATGTATTATATACATATGTTATTATTTAGTTTAACTAGTCCTAAATGATATTGTCAACTCATATATTTTTGATTCCTTTAAACACGTAATTACCATACTATACCATTGGTTTATGTCTCTCCCTTCCGAATATAGGCCTTGCCTAAGGGCGAGGTCATAAATCTGTGTTGTGTTATGCTGTGTTCCGTTCCGCTCATCAATGCTATGTGCAGCACGACTCACTTACCATATATTTCTATGCAACATGCCATAAAAATGCTGTGGTGAATTTATGCGAGCTATGTTCTGTCGTAAACACAACATAGTCGAGTAATGTAATATCTATATTATTGCCTTGTCACCCAGCGCAACACCTAACAAAACAATTTAAAATCAATGTGCGCCTGATGCACGTAGCGCATACTTGACACAGATATTTCATAGCATACGTAAGAGAGAATCAAAACATGGCTAGCGCAGCTCGCTAGAGCTCGGCACAACACAGCTCAATTTCATGGCCTCGCTAAAGCTTGTTTGCATGCTTGCTTGCTAATGCACCAATGGGATAGATGATTCTGTGAATGGGGACCAAGTATCAAGTAAAGGTACAACGCATTATAGCCAGGTGGACAGACAACTTGAATTACGTTGTATCGATTGAAAATAAAATTTTATTTTTTCGGAATATTATAAGTATTAAATCACGATTCTTTCAATTAGAAGGATTTTTCGGTTACTAACAAGCGAGCACAAGAAAAAATATAATTGGATTTACATTTTGTGTCTTGACGTATTTTATTTGAAAATTTTATTAATATTTTTATTTTTTATGCTGGAAATTAAATATTCAGCTTCTGAAAATTAATTCTGTGAACGAAGAACTAAGAGAATAAATGAAGTGGATCCGCTTATTTATTCATTCTTCATTCATTCCATTAGACTCATTCAATCCGTCAACCAGCTGCCAGGTGGCTGTTTATCATTTAGTGACTTTACTGCGTGGAACAAAGAGCGAAATTGATCGATAAAATACCTACTTATTTTATGCGATTTATTTCATTTTTAATATATACAAAGTCACATAACACTATATATAAATATTTAGAATAAGAATCTTGGAATTATACGTTTTTATAATATTATATTATATAGAGCGAGGTCTTGTCTCGTCCCGTTTTTTCACATTTAGCAACACTAAATCAGATGTTATGATTTTTATCAATTCGAAATTGAAATCTACAAAATTCGTAAATAGATTTCTTTGAAACCTCGCTAAGAAATTGTTATCAAAAGAAGGCTGAACATACCCTACCATTCAAGGCTCAACACTACACACGATCTTCGGTTCTTTTCATCCAGCTACCGCCGCCAAACTTCTTCAAGTGATGGGTCCACCGGAGCGCGTCGTACACTGCGCTTCCCGGTACGTGGCCTCCATTCGAGGTTGGACATTAACGAACAAGTTAAGCAGCCCAACAAGGCAGGTCAAAGCAATTGACAACAGCAGCTGTTCGTGTATTCACGCACTAAATACGATACTGTAACTTAATTCCATTTAGATAGCTATCTCCTATACGTGTTTTCTACGTAAATGCCTAGTAAATAGAGTATCATCTTATATCCATTATGTAAATTAGGGTCTTGGAAAAGTAGGATTTAGATAGAAAACTAAGAAATTAGTTGGATAAGTTCTTATACTAAGAAGGGATCTTAGTATAAGGTTGTGATTTGTTAGCAAATTATAAACTTTTGCATTTTGAGTGATTTTACAATTTATCTATTAGCATGTTGTAAATTATTCCGCATACACAATTGATATGTTCGCATTTTGTAAACTTTTGGTAATGTTCATCAAACTTGTAATTTTTCAGTCAACTCTTTTCGTTTTAGTCACATACCTGTACATTTAGCGACCAAACCAAAATTTAGCTTCAGTTATATATTTAATTATATTTATTAATGGTGATTGAATCTGGAAAGTAGCTGGTAGAAAATAGGTTTAGTTATTATGACTCGACGTCTGAAGAGGTTTATATCGTGTATATCTTTCAGTGTATATGCAGTGCGTAGACCTTGGCATAATCATGAGATTTCGGGTTATAATCCATCAAACGGGGCCAGTGCTGCCTGGTGAATAGTACACTTGCTCCTAATTTTTTGAGCATGTGAGTTTCTTCATGACGTTTTATTACACTTGTTCGATTCCTTCAATCGATTATTTTTAAACTGAGAATTGTATTCTTAATGAAATTTAACTACTGCTAGTTACTAGTAGCAGTACTCATAAGTAATGAAAGTACTATTTAATATTAACCTTTCAACTCATACTTAAAAAAATATCTCTTTGTCTTCAAGTTTTGTAGTGTGAAGGGGACTCAGATTTTGTTACATAGCTCAGTAATTTTTATAATCAAAAACGACTGAATCGATTTTGATTGTGTAAATTGTGTTCTACCATAAAAATATTGTTTCTTCCTTTTATAATAAATTATCAGTGTTATTGTAACGGTTAAGCTATCAAGTGGCCGGTCCACCTGCTGACGACTACGATAATTTTTGAAGAAATTCGTCGGTTTTAAGAGTTCGTCGGTTTATTTAAGAGTCGGTAGAAGAGTCGAAGATCTTGGGACAGGCATATATTTAGCACTATATTTCTGTACATGTTAAGGATCTGTAAAATATTTTTTGTTACATCTGTCCGATATGATGGAAATCATCACCCGGACATTATTCAATTCGGAGTATATGTCAAATGTTGTTCCTCCACATCAATGCTTCCAGAAATACTAAATTTAGAGTAAACATACATACTTTCCCAGCCCTATAGGGTATTTTTCATAAGTTCATCATGCTCGTTACTGATTTTAGAAACGTGATATATAAATCAACTTGTATGTATCGTACGCGACGGCTTCTTGTCAAAGAAATGGGAGTACATCGCACTTTAACGACGGAAGCCGCGGTGTTATTGTAATCCTAGGTGGGCGTTGTAACGAATAGTTTTTTTGCACAGCCATTGCGTTGTATATCTAGTAAAACATGCGGAAAGACGCAATGTGTCTCCTTACAGTAATGGGTCCTAAACGGCTTGTGAGAGTATCATACCATACCATCAGCCTATGTCTCTTTATTACTCGATATAGTTTTCTCCAAAGGTTCACCACCATTGCGGTTAGTTGGCGAAACTGATCGCAACTTTCGACGTGGACTACCCGCCTCTTTAGTCAGCTCGTGACCATGGTTGGTGCAACTCAACCCAAACGTCGAGTAAAATAAATAAGGTAAACATACGGGTTGAGACCCGATTGAATAGATAACTATCCTGTATTATACCCCCTGACACAATTTTGGAAAAGTAAAACACGTGGTTCTCTTTTAGAATATTTATACCAAGTTTCAAGTTAATATAACTATGAAATATTTTATTTTTTCCATACAAATTTTGACACCCTGTTTCACGCCTTTTTCTTTTATCCTTTATGGCAAAACAGTGTCAGACGAGCATACAGTCCACCTAATGGTAAGCGAATACTGTCGTCCATAGACATCTGAAATACATTTCAACATCATCAAATTTAAAGGATGAATATTGGGAAATCCTGTCTTAGTAAGTCTTTTGTGTCATAAAACGAAGCTTTCCAGCTTCAGCGGTTTCGCCTCGACTTTGATGAGTCAGGACATTTCTCTTTAGGTATGTGTATTACCTACAAAACTGATGTTGGTACAAAGTATAAAATGAAGTTCTTGAAACAAAATTTCGTTTGTATGTACACTATAAACCCTAAAACTACTCAACTTAACGTATTGTCGTTGCATCATTAGTTAGGGCACATTTTTTACTTAAGCTTTTAGTAAAATTTCCTCGTTTCGTTTCCCCTCGGGAAATTGGAAAATTTCCCTATTTCATCTAAACTACTGTCAACTAGTTAAGTTAATCAGTTATGACTTGAACAAAACATACAGTAAGATCTTTCAGAATAAATAAACGCTCTGTGCATAGTGAAAAAACAAACTCTCTATCAATCAAAATTTCAGTTCAATTTATTAATCACGTGTAGGTATGGGCTACGTAAACAGAAGCGAGCGCCTTCAGGATCAAAAACCTGTATGGATAGTTTTATGCACATACAATAATCACTAATTAAAATATCTTACACTATTTATGAAGAATTGTATCTATTTTTAATATATACTTACTTATGTACTTATGTTTAAAAAAATATACTCATGTTTTAATATTTAATTTAATATATATACAGAAACATTGGAAACCATTATTGGAACATTGTTTATTAAAACAAAGGGTTTCCAATTAGTGCTAAGTGGAAATAAAATTGGAACAACAGTTTACAGCTAGCTCTTTATTACTTAATCACCGAACTCGTATGAACCAATAACGACAAAGGGTAGTCTGTTCTATAGTTCGACCCTTTTAGTTACTTAATACAAGGAATTACCACTTCTATTGTGTTACCGATAAGAAACACGACAATATTAATGAACTTAGGACATGTGCAGACTGAGCGTTTCATTGGCCTTGAACTAGTAATTTGTCGACACTAAAATATTACATAAAATAATACTTTACTTTCCAGAGGTAAGGTAGCAAATAGTAACTGAAAATAATGTGTACCTCTTACAATGTCGATCCTCCCTTTACCTTGGTGTGGATTTCACAAAACTTCAAGCGTAGCGCAACGAAAAAATCAGTATTCATATTACACCAAATTTAAAGCATCGGTAAATTAAACGTTCGCAAAATTACAACTCATTATAAGCAGTTAGGTAGCGCTAAACGCAAATGTAACGTTGTAGAACAAAGTTAATCATTTAGTTAGAACTACGTATTATTACGGACTTTAATACAACCGTAATAAAATAACTCCAACAGCATCTTGAGTGTGATAGAGGACATGTTAGACTGTTCTCTCGTGCTTCACTGCTATGGACTACACGTCCCCAGCTGTCAAGTTAAATAAATGTAGATATAAGTACTAACACTTAGGATAAGTTTTTACTAACAAAAATATTGAGTCCATGTTACTTGTAAAAATAAAATTATTATTATAATCGTTTACGAAAGCAAGAAAAGATTCTGATCTCGTGAACGTTTAAAGTATAATGCTTATAAGCAAAGGTTGCAAAACTAAATCCGTGCAAAGCGGGAGTTAGTTAATTAGTCAAAATCAACTGTTTATGTTTTTGATTTAAATATCAAGATGTCACTTTAATGCTGAAATCAATTTCTTTGAAGCTATCCGCTGTTGAAATATTTTTTTAATGTAAATTAAATGTGATAAAACGTGCTATAACTTCCTATTTATATCTCCAGTTATCAATTTATTCCTGTCGTGTACGGAAATATATTTTTAGTCTAGCCTAAGAAAACAATTGACGGTAGTCAGATATTTCCAGACCGACGTTACGCTACACTATTAAGCAATTTACTTATAAATAGCAACCTAACGGAAATTTAATATCAACTTTGTGCTTTGTCAACAATTGAAGCTAAATAAACTGTTTAATTGTTTCAGATTGTCTCCATAGGGGAATCACCGATGGCTAAAACTTTAATCCCTTACACCTGGTACCTTATTGTATTTTCTGTTTGTATAGGTGAGTGTGTGCATAACACAATACAAATTATAGAGAAGTAATTATATAGGCAGCAAAATAAATACTGAATGAACAAGAAATCGATGGTAAGTAATGGTGGTTTAGATTGTCTAGTGACAATATAAAGAAAGGAATCCTGCATGGTGCAAGGTATAAATTAGGTTAAATCACTTAAGTGAAAAACTAATATTTTTGTTGAACACATTTAAGTAATAGACATTTCCAATAAACTGTAAACGCATTCTAACACTTGTATTTGCGCTCTGACGCCATATGATCGGTATTTCTTTGAAATATTATGGTAATTAAATAATGGCGTGTATGTATTATATGTGCCGCTTGGTATCAGAATCGGTCAAATAAAAAAAAATACATTTTTTAACCAATAACCATTTCAATCTCAGTTTTTTCTAATAAATTGCTGTGAAGTCATAGTTTTTCTTTTTTTAACTGAACAATACCAACTTCCGAAGTCTTTTTTATACTAACTTTAACTACTCGTATTGTATGTGCAAGGAGCTAAATATTGGCTAACAAAATTGGCTATACTCACAAATATGGTCAAAGGGAGAAGTTACAATTAAGAAGTTATATATTAAGTTTACAATAGCCCCTTTGAATGATGCAGGCTAATGTTATTGCACCATAGATATTTTAACTGCAATCAGCAACAAACTCATCAACATATTATGACAATAAAGTTATTGTATTTTTTTTAATTCAGTTTTCTTGGTGACAGTGGTCTTGTAAAATAAAAAACAACATGTTTACTTATTGATGTTCATATAATATACTGAATCATGAATATTGTTTTAAAAGAAAAAATCTTGCAATAGTGGGTCCTCCGCAATTTATCCAATGGCATACTCGTAGATTTTTTGCTAAGAAACGAAAGAAAAATTGTATAGCATTAACATTTTCTCGTCTTATTCCCAGATCGCGGCGATGGAAGTTGGAAGAAACGAGACAGGGAGAATCTAGAGCATGACATTGAATTATTTGAAAAGATTTCGGGTAAGAATTACACACGTACTTAAGGCTTGTACACAAGAGGAAATTCTCGAAATCCATATTCTAGGAACAATATACTGTGTAGGTATTTCCACTACACGTTATGTACGACCTTGCTTTTGAAAATCATCTCAGTTGTTTAGACAGTATGACTCTATGGTTCCGTTTGAATATATAATGCAATGCAATCAGCCATTTCAGTATCTACTGCTGGACATGGGCCTCAAGACAATGTGCATGAGGGATGTATGGCCTTAAAACGCCACGCTGGCCAAGCGGGTTGGCGGGTATACTCTTTTAGAGGTGGTCTATTTCCTCAGGGTTTGTTATCCCTTAGTAGGCTTTGAATATAGTATTGGTAAATGTCGTATTATGCAAACGAGCCTTAGTAGCGTCTTATTATAACAAATCTCAGTGTTCTCCGAACCTTGAAAAAATACTGTAACATGTACATTTCAGTAGGTATCAAAGATACTTCAACATGTTTCAATTTCCTTTACAGAGAAGATCGAGCATGAGATAGCAGCGTTTTACGACGAATATTCAGATGAGTTATTAGATAAAAACAATATTGATAAAACACCACATAAATATGTGCAAAAAAATCACCGAAGCGCAAATGTAAAGGGGAGAGAAGAACACGACGAAAGGAAACATAGACACGAGAACCTTCGCTCGCGTAATGTAACTATTGACATTCCTAATAATTTGAGAGATTATGTAATCAAACGTCTCTCTGAACCAGAAGCTGTTCATGTATCGATCAAGAATAATACAAATAATGATGGTTCAGCTAATACTTCGCAGTGGCCTAAATTCAATGACTTACTCTTAGCTATGGGGAAGAGATATGACTGGAAAAATGACAGATGGATTAAAATCAAAGAAAAATTAAAAAATCACACGATGAAGAAAGAGGGAGACGAAAATTCGGTAGATTTTCATGTAAAACACAAATTCAGTTATAGAACTATTAAATTAAAGAGTAGTAAGAGCAGAAGAAATGTTGTCATAGCAGTGTCTGCAGTAAGATAAAACAAAAGTAAAATTCAGTGCGAAAAAGTGTGAAAGTGATTCTATTTTTTTTTAGAATTTGGGACCAACATTGGTGGAGTCGGTATTCTGTTTCGTTAGAACAATAAACATTTATTATTACAATATATTTTTCATGGAACATCTAATCCTGTAAAAATATTGAAATAGGTACTCATTCCTTTCAGGTAGAACTGTTACCTTAGGTCTCTGTAATGTTATTGTAATGTTAGGATCCTTAACAAAATGTTCATGTTTCTTTGTATTTCAAAACAAATAATAAAAAAATAAATTCCTTCTGAGTAAATTGTTCCAATTATTAATTAAAGTGTGTAATTAACTAATTACCAAAACTAGCTTGAACATTACTTATTTATATATTACTATATATACTTTATTGCGCACACAAAATAATTAATATGAATAATTATTACAAAAGAAAATACGTACGAAAGGCGTGCTTATCGGCTTGGAATATTTATATCAGCAAATCTGGGAGAGCGATAGGTGAGCAATGAAATTGACTTACTTCACTCTTATTTACATCACCCCTGGTTAATTAGGCAACCAGGGGCACTGCCTTTTAAATGATACATATATAATTTGTAAATATATTTTGTCATGAAGATTATATCATACGGAATAGTAATAAGCATTTCTGCAAACGCGTTATCACATAAATAATAACATAATTTTAGTGCGAAATTGCAAAAAGTGAATATAAAATGATTATAAACCCGTGTTCCTCATACTCCTATTGCACTCTCCTACTGGTAGGATCTTGAAAAATACCGTATCTTCGTACTGCACATTAATGTTCCTCACTGCCTCTTGTGTCTTGACACAATGTGTGCTAGTCATATAGAAAACATGCTTCTAAGCCAGTGGTTCCCAAAGTTATATGAACCGCGACTCACCTAAACAAAATGACAATGTTCGGCACTCACCCTACGCCTGACATGAAAATAGCATTGTGTCGCTGCTGCAGCATGTTCGCGTTTACATAGTTATATGTACAATTTAAGAAAATAAGAAAAAATCCAATTATAATAGAATTTTTTAATAAGTAATAAGATAAATCAGAACACTATACTTAAAATTATAATAAATTATTTTTTTCGGAGCCCACCCAATATTCGCTTGCGACCCACCAGTGGATCGCGACCCATACTTTGAGAAATACTGTTCTAAGCTATATGACATCTAATTAATTAATCGTAACCAGTCCTTTTTACGTCCACTGCTGGATATGAGCGTCTACATATACATTGTCTTGTGCATCAGAGATGCATCAGAGCGTGGATTTGGGTTTACAAATCCACGCTAGCCAAGCGGATTGGCAAGTCCGCTTGTTTAGAGATGGTGTGAGCTACATCGCCTCTAAAATAGAGCTCAGGGCTTGTAGTAGCATTGGAAATTTAAAAATGTAACAACAATCTATAGGTGATTTAGTATTCACATGAGATGAACACATAATTGAGAAAATCTTTTTTTATAACATTAAGTGAATGTTTTAAAATAAATTACTATTTATAGAATTCTTTTTTTTTATAAAAGAGGTGGCAGACGGGGGGAATGCTTGTAGATGGTAAGTGGTCACCTTCGTTCATGAACATCTATAACACCAGGGGGGATGTGGGTGCGTTGCCCATCTTTCAGAATACTATTCACAGCTTTCTTGACGAATCATAGGTTCGTAGATCAGACAAAAACCCCATTCAATTCATTCCAAAAAGAAAATACCACAAAGGAAGGAAAGGAAATACCGAAAAAATTATATCGGAAATTTTCAAGTACCTATACACCTACTTATACAAAGGTTTTTGAAATTTAATAACTAATAAGGGCTTGTTTTAAACAAGCAACAAAAATACTAAATGAGCGGCAAATCATGATCAACAAAATAAACAATTTTTGAATAACTGAAATAAATAGTTTTCTATTACTAAGAAAATATCATCGAAATGTCTTTATTATCGAAATCGAATTTACCAGGGAACCCAAACCAAACCCATCTCTAAATTTGCTGTCATCGATTTACTGCCCATTCGGAATTTTGTACTACTCATAATTATTAACTAATTATTGGTCATTGTTATTATACTTAGTTTTGTAGATGCTTACTCCTGAATATATTCGAACACTAATGTGCTATTGACGTTAAATGAAGCATAAACATTCTGTGGATAAGTTGAGCTTATTCGGGGATTGCTACGGAACATAACTAAAAAGCAGAATAAAAACAAGGAAAACTACATTCAACTTGACACACAATTCTGGAAGGGCTTTTTAAATAAAAATGTTATTCTAGTGTCGCTTCTAGTGTTTTGTTTCTTTGGCGGACTGAATCTGATCAATATTTCACTAGTTCTCTACACTTATATTTGGTTCAATGCAAACATATGTGTTTGTATCCAGTAAACACCCCCTTTTGTGTAGAAAATACGGCAGGATGAGAGTGATCTTGGAAGTAGTTGGAATGCAAGACGAAGTATTCAGTCATTTATCATATGCCGCACCCGCTATGCCGACGAGCAATACTTCCGTGGGGTGGTATACTCGTACGTAAACAAATAGAGATGATTTTCGTACGTTCGGTACATATGTTTTCGCACAGAAAAAGGGGTAAGATGAATGATATCATCTTACAGTTTAATAAAAGGAAAACTGAGATTTACAGCAAATTTTCCTTTTAGAAGGAAATGTCTCCACGGACGATTTACGTATCACGAGCTAACGCGACTCGTCCACGTACTTAGTATGTTTGATGTTTCCAGTTGTTCTGATTTTTCTGATTCTGATTTCACACAATGAGCGGAATGTTGCTTTCTTCATCGATTTTATTTATTTGCAATATAAGAAAGTAACGTAACTAAGTAATGTCCTTCTTTCAATAACATATAAATACTTATAATAATTACATATAAATATACTTACCTTACAATGACGGGCTTCCATATTATTTCACAACGGTATATAGAAAATTTGAAGTGGCAATGGGCACATAGGGTCTTGTCACGGAGACCGTGCGCAGGTAAGAGAGGCATAGGTCGACTCGTGGGAAGACGGTATATCGCACTTGGCTATCGCAGGAGCCCAGTGGATTGATAAGACACACGATCGATCGGAGTGGAGACATTAGGATGAGTGCAGTGGATGAGAAAGGGTTACAAATTATGATAATGATATTATCTTATAAAGATTTAGATACTAAGAACTCCGTAAATACACCTGGTACTATGGAAAAGTAGAATGGTAAGTAAATATAACTGAAAATACCATTTTTATATGAAATTGTTTATTATAACTTTTACGGCTTTTATTAATGTCACCTGCTGAAAGATAAATTACCATTACACGTGCCTATGAAACAAGGCTGCTATGATCGATACCATCATTAGGGCATTAGGTTGCTAATACCACAGCATGATTATTTATTTTATATACAATATGTACAATATTTCGAAACAAAAAAGGTACAAAGAGCAACGAAAATATTATAATTAAAATTATATTGTATGAAATTGTTATTTTCAAAATAATTTTATTGCGTTGAACATGAGGGATGTATTATATATAACGGATCAGTCGTTGTGCATGTTTCTCACACCCTTTGATTTGTGAGACTGAAGGAATCAAACTAATAGGAAGTAACTTTTTTCCGGTAAGGTACCATACATTTGTTATTTTTTCTGAAACACCATCAATAGAGTCTTTTGTTTACAATAATACCAATTTTAATTATGATTTTTTAATTAATGTTCCTATACTTTTCTCAAGTCAAAATAAGACTGACTTTGTTAACTATCTCGCTGAAGTTTAATAAATATGTATATTTGCGGTTACTCTATTATTCAAGCTTTGTTTATCCTTATCAAACTAAGAAATAAAATAGTTAATACATCCTTGTTTTAAATATTTAAAAGATATTAAAAACAACGGACTAAAACACCGGCGGCGGCGTCCCCACTGATCATCGATTTGAGAATAGATTCCAGATACAAGCACTCTAGCACGTTAGAGTCTAATAGATAGTATTGTGAATTCTTATTACGTAGTACGAGTATTTATGTTCTCAATTCGTTTTATTAATGAACTCCACGTCATCTGTTTCACCCCCCCCCCCCCCTAGAAGCTGCCAACCAGGTTTCTTTGATAAGAACGTTTGATGTGTCATCTAGTCTATTTCCATATCGAAGCCATCAATAAAAAAATATTTAATGTCACCACTGGCGGATTAAAGATTCATTAGCGCTCACTGAACGCTAGAAAATCGAGCGCTCAGAGCTCATTTTTACAACACCACTGTACCGATCTCCCCCACGTTCACGCTGATCCATGTCGAAGTGTATTTATTCTATGGATTACGAACATTTGCTACCCAACGCACGTTGAGCATTGGCCTTTATTTTTATATGACTTCACTTAATTAAAACTTGCTACAAATAAATGATCGCTTTGTCTCAGTAATAAAACAAAATTGAAGTTGAAAGCGCAGGCAAGTGAAATTGCCGGCAAAAGGCTAGTTATAATAACTTGTATACATAAATATAATTACAAAAGCAAACCGCCGACCATCCGCCAACAGCCAACAGACATTTGCATTCAAAGTACGTGCGAGAAGTAGAAACAAACGGATTAAAATTAATTAGAAACCCTTTGCTTTGAAATCGTGACAATGCAATCCGAATTGAGAAGAAAATTTGCACACTGTTTATTTTTCATAGTTCGAGGTACTTCTGCAAACGAATCTTAATTAAATCTGTAGACAAACACGGTCGTTTGTTATTATTGCTACTTGAACTTTTTGTCAAGTGGACACGAAGCATACTTAAAATTATATTTTAGAAGGATTACTTATAAAGCCTTGAATTGAAGGACTTGAATTTACGTATTCGTAGGTACTTTAATACTGACTTAAAAATAAAATAGTTGTTATAATAATGACAGCGATCCTTTTTTACTAATACAGTCATCTAATGTTAACACAATTAATTCCAATTAATTACTTCCATTTATCAAAATAATAATTTTCTTCTTCTCTATTCCGAAACGTATAAGCTCCAATTTCCGAACTCCTTCCCACCAAAAAGTCCGGTTGTGAACTTTTTGGACCTCGAGAAGTGAAGTTCTTCAATAATAGTTCTTCAATAATAGTTGAACAGAAATAAAAGAGTACCTGTTATGTGTTATGGAGTCGATTAATTACTCAGCACCTACTCATTACCTCTAAAATTGCTGTCACAAATCTTTGTCTCAAGGTTGTCTGGAAGAAATTGATGTAAAGAAATAAGGCCGTCTGATTGTACATTTTAGTATTAAATTTGAATGAATGAATAAATGAGTAGTTTATTTATTGAAAAATAATAAACACAACTTTTTAACATTTGGATTGAAGAAACAAAAATAAAAAATTAATGCGCCGAGGCGCTACAATTTTCATGCACTTACAAAGAGTAGGTAACAAAATGATAAAAGTACGAAGTTATGTGTGTCGCAATAACAAAATAGACGTGCAACCGGTGAGGCAGGCCGCAACGCTGATATTCTGCTAGGGCTCTACCAGTGACGTGTCACGGACATACGGACAGACAATCGATAAAACACGGGAGACAAACGCGTGTTGTATTAGGGGTAATAAAGTTGGATGCTTAAATGTACGTGTCATAATTAAATACGCATACACACATATAATTGATTATAATTATAATTACACTTACATATACACAATAAACATTTTTACCTATCTTATTTGATTATGAAGGAATATCCTAGTTTATTGACAAAGAATATTTTCATTTTCAGGAAACAATTGCACGCAAGTTTTAGAACGCAATTCAATAATAAATTTTGCCAAGCATTGAATTCAAATATCAAAATTATTTTTCAAACTATTTTTGTAATACAAGTAAACTATTATATTTTTTTGAATTTATCGCGCTTTTCCATTTTTAATTCAAAGTGCCTGCCTTTAATATTAGAGTGTGTATTGTTTTGTTGCGTTGAATGACAAGCGCCTGCAAACGCTTTAAAGATGATTAAATATTAAACAAAGACAGTACTGTTCCATTGTGAAATACAATTCTTTCAATTATTGCCTCTATCCTTTGTGTAAATATCAAGTAATTGAAGTGTCTTGAGGGGGCTTTACGTCGGGAGGCCACCTTTTCGTATAAAAGATCCGTAGGACTTGCCGACACTTGACGCGACTGATCCCTCGGCAACTGGACTCCTTCGACAAACAACTGTATTTGAGTTTCCTCGTCCACAGAGACCTGTGCAAACATCGATATCTTCAACTTTTAAGAAGGAGTCCTTGTAAAACATCGCTGTTTGTTACATGACTATACCTATATCTAGGTTGGTATACAGTTTTAGTTTACAAAGATGTTCATAGTTTGCAGACATTTGAAGCTACACGTGTATAAAACAAAAATGAGATTTCAGTTTTGATATAGTTGTAACTAATACATATTTGGAAAACTATTTTTTTGAAACTATTTATTGAACTATTTTGTTGAAAGAAGATGACTACCATTTAGCACTTCTCCAGATGCGCTGCTTACCTTCGGAGATTTAGGTATGGATTTGGAAAAACGGAGAATAAGAACTAGGACCGGTTGAGGAGCCTGCTTCATCCCGTGACACTTCCCAATATTCCTTGGGACCGATTGGGGAGTCAAGAGTATAATTGAGTAAGAAATTCATTATTTTTTAAATTATATTCTGCATTCGATCCAGTCGCGGGATAGTATAGGATAAGATGGCATGGGAAATGGGCTCTGTGATCGCCCAATCGCTTTAGCTGAATATCTTTAAATTAAAGTACTGCTTCAATTATCATATTTTATAGTGGAGTGTAGGCTTTCTCGGCCGGTGTCCATATTCATTGAATCTTCCGGGCTACTTGGCCGAAGTCTTCTGGAATCTCTTCTCTTTCTTCCAAACGTTTCGTCAACAACTGCGGTTGACATCTTCAGTGGCGACTGCGTTCACTTTCGGAGAGATGTTATCTCTTCGGCTTCTCAAGCGCAACGGACTCGACGATTGTGGCGCATCGGTATTTATAGTGGGCGACAAAAACAGACTCGGTACACACACAATCACAACTACCTTCGCCCACTATAAATATCGGTGCGTCGGTACACACACAATCACAACTACCCTCGCCCACTATAAATACCGGTGCGGCACAATCGTCGAGTTAGTTGCGCTCGAGAAGCCGAAGAGATAACATCCCTCCGAAAGTGAACGCAGTCGCCACTGAAGATGTCAACCGCAGTTGTTGACGAAACGTTTGAAAGAAAGAGAAAAGATTCCAGAAGACCTTGGCCAAGTAGCCCGGAAGATTCAATTAATATCATATTTTATAGTTTACAACTTCAATTGTTCAGAATTTTAGTTAGTTTTGGACCACTGAAAAACGTATTGTTATGAAAGGGATATTGTCAGGCACTGGTAAATAATTCTTTTTTTATTTTTAGAACGTTAATCATTTTTCAATAGTCACTCTTTGGCGACGGAAACACAGCCGTCAATTCATGTCCGGTGACTCCTGAAAGGTCATTAGGGCAACAAGAAATAGCCCTTACGTAAAAAAAAGGAAACACAGCGTCGCTAGTAGCAGCGACTATAGTCACAGGTAGCGCGACTGAATAACTCGTGACTGAATAGACTGTTTTGAAGCGGCTTCATACAACTTCTTTCGACCAATTGGTCGCTTGGTCTGAGGCCGCCGACGCCTAATGACACCGTGTTCCCGATGTCTTCCTCTTCTAAAACGAGTAAGTAATTAAATATAATTAAATAATTTAATGTATACTAAAGTTAAGTACGATTAGGAATGCGAATCAAATTTCAAACTTTACGCATTAAATCACATTAGCGCAACAAACAAAACTCAATTACGCACGTAAATAGGAAACGAGAGAATAATAAATTCAAGTCAGAGCTGCAGATCAATTTTTCATAGACATGCTTTTTCTTCGGCCTGTTCAAGATCCGGCGATTTATCAAGCCCATGTGTTACGGTGTACAACAAAAATCACAGATTATTTTCGAAAAAAAAACAAAGACGAACGTGATCCGCCCCCCGAACGTGACTCGAATGGTAAGGAGAAAATGTGAAGTTTATGATTTTTTTACGACCGTTCCCTTGCGCGAATTGAGTTCTGCTTGTTCAGTAACCATTTCAATTGATGCTCGTTTAATAGCTTATGATTTATATTAAATGTTTTATTTTAAACAGAGAATTTTTTCGATGATATATTTCGAAGTGACATGTGCCGATTCCATGCCATTTTCTGTTAGAATAATACGGAATATATTAATGAGGTGATCACCAGATGGACTCTGCAGCAAAAAAGATCAAGTGGCAGACCTATAAAAAGATGGATCGATTGAGTTGAAGAGAGCATAGGAAAGTTCACATCATGTAGGAAGAAAGCATGGAATAGAGGCAGTTGGAAAATAATAGTGGAGGAGGCCAGAATGCACAAAGGGTTGTAATGCTAAATCGAAATATAGAAGAAGATACGAATGAGGTAAATCGCAACTCTGCAGTGTAAAACTGGCGATCGATACCTATCCAATTTCACTAGAAGGAAACGTTAATAAATAATTATGTTATGTTATGTTTCATAAGACGAAATACAACAAATGTTGAGACACAATATCACTTCGGATGTTGAGCGATGCTAAAGCATCTAGACCTGTGAGTGTAATGAAAGGGGAACAAAGTGTAATCAAACGGAGTCAAAGGACTCCAACTGGTATTTCGGTGCACTTATGTGCGCCTAGTGTTCTCTATGTGGATTGAGTACTTCAGTTTGAACTTTGTAAAGTTACAAGTGTTCTCCGATGTGACTGCTGCTTCATTCTTTTCAGTAGACCAAACTTTTTACTAGCCAGATTGGTATTATCCTCCAGATGACCCCGAAACTCGACACTGCTCAAATATCGACACCCAGGATTCTAATAGTCTCTGAGATCTTGAAATGGGTGTTTTGAAATCGAGGTGTCCACGACAAATGGGGCTTTTTTTAAAGGGAATGGACAGACTTAAGTAGTACTGGTATTGAATTGAATCAAATTAGTTCGAGACTCTGTCTGAAGTCCTCAATTTCAGAACATAAGCCTTAATATACTGGAGCACGTTGGATAAGTATACATTGTGTATTCGATATATTCCCGAAGACTAAAACCAGGGATGCTCTTCATTTTTCTGAATTAATGAATATGAAATTTTTGCGTGTTTATATTTTGTAAAAAATATTATCATTTGAGTTTTTGCTAAATATTTACTACGTACGAGTATATGCAAAATTATTTTTTTTGATTTCAAAGGATTGATTGAAGCAAAATAGATTTTCTTACGACATACCATAACTCAAAATTACGAACGGAATCCATGGTTTCAGTCTCCATGGTTCAGACGTTGAAAGCAATGTTAACTTGGCAGGTGCTAATAAATCTGACCGAGATTGTTCACTCATTGATATTCCAGGGTGAAGACGCTACTTCACTAGGTCAACCGCGGTACAAAACTGGTAATATGAAACAATGCGGTGTAGATTTGGATTTTGGATGCATAAGAATACTAAGGGACTCCATACCTACAAATAGGTATACGTATAATAGCAAAATATTCAACAATATAAATATGTGTAATAAAATCTAGAATTATGTGGTCGGGCTCAGAGACTTGCTGACCAGTCGTTTGAAAATATACAGACAAGGCGATCAGCGTCGCGCAGTGGCACAACTTGAGAGCTAGATGTCATTTTTTAAATGACTCGTGTCGCGCGACCTCATGTGAACAACGCCTAATTATCATTTTAATAGGGCGTAGACGTGTTGTGTTTCGTTCTGTTGCGTTACTTTGATCGAAAGAAATAAAATTGATCCATTAGTTCTGAAAATATAGCAGATTTTGTAGAAAATAATGTTTTTCGGAGTTAAACGAGACATAGGAACTAATACACGGCAGTCTTCTGTAACATTTATACGTACGAAAGGAATCCTACGTTTAAATACAAAAAAATAATTGATGCATATTTTAATACTTGAAGTTTTTAATTGTTTTTCTTTGTAATTATCTTTATTTAACCTTCTATTATCTATACTCGTATAATAATCACGATTTTACTTCATTTTGTAATTTGCCTCTGTTACTTTAGAAGTTTCGTTAACGCGTATAAGTATTACGAGTAGGTGCTTATAGCTTTACGAGTATGTTAGGCCCCGGAGTGAGCGATAGCTAAACATTTACCTGCTTGAAGCAATAACATATTTTTGCTCGGTATATTAGGAAAAGCTTTTACCTGAAATGGGTATTCCTTGTATATACATAGTATATTAGTATACAGTATATTTTATGCTAATAAATACGTAACGCATTGAGGATTACCTTGTTGAACCAGCACTCCAGTTAATTTTGGATTTTTCAACCTACTTTGCGTAAATTACTTTAGGTTTGTGGGTATCGTGCAGTGTATATAAATTAGATTACGTTTAACGTATTTGCGTACATTATTAGTATTATTACTGAATATTTATTCTTTACTGAATGTTTGAATTTATATAGTGAGTACCGATTTCACTTTAATAAAACATTACTAATTCGCCGGCATAGCTCAAAGAATTAGCTGAAGTGGTAATGAGCAATTAATAGCAGGACTAACAACTGATGGAGTAGACGAGTCTATGAAGACGACGTGCGACGACCTCCGGCCAGGTGAACCGACGACTTGAAAAAGAATTGTTCAAATTGATGCCAACTTCGGGTTTTTACCATCATCGTCGTGTGGTTAATCAACACTTCCTTGGCGAAGAGTCGCTGCGCACAGTGCTGTCGTCACGACACTTTATACCGCGAACCCGAAAGTTTTGGAATGAACTGCCTGCTGAGGTTTTTCTTCTACGCAACGACATGGGGCTCTTCAAGACAGCTGTAAATAGGGTTTCACAAGGCCGGCAGCGCATCCTCATACCTCCTGGTGTTGCAGGTGCCTATGGGCGGCGGTAGCCACTTATCATCACATAGACCGCATGCCCGTCTGCCACCTTCACCTTAAAAAAATATATATAGTAACACGATAACGCCAATACTAGATGACGCGACGATTACAGCAAAAATATTTTACATGAAAGAATCTAAAACTATGTTGGCATTGGTATGTTAGTAGTCCATGGCGCAATTGACTCTGTAATGATAACGCCAACATACACATTGTAAGTTGCGCGTATTTCCCCAAAAAGGAGGTGGAAAACTACAAAGTCAACAATCTGGAGAGCACCGAAGTAAATCGTAAGAGAACAAAGAAAATTACCTCGTCAAGGAAACGGCTCAGCAAACAGGGGAGGCAGATAATGAAATATTTTCATTAGAAGACTACAGCGCGGCGGCGCCAAGTGGGTAAATATGGAGACCGTACGCTCCTTACGTTTCTCCACATTCTATTTTGACGTGAATAAATCGGTATAAATGGTTGTATTTAGGAAAATGTAATTCAATAAGAGCCGATATCCACTAGGTCGTCACGGCACTTTTATTCTTGGACGGCAATCGGACGGGAGAGAAGGGGAAGGTGCGTGGGTGTCTAGATGCAGTTGGCATGACAAGGATAGTGTCGGTGACGACTGTTTTATCGACGTGAACAGTTCCATTTAAATATGCAAGCCACGACACTATTACCAGGGCGACAGTGTGTCGTCACGACCAAGTAGGAACCGGCTCAAGTATGTTTAATCGACGAAGTGCCGATGTGTTTACCTGGTTGATTCCAGTGTACCTGAGTATCTACAATGTGTCACTGAAAATAAGTTGTAAAATCGAGAGTATCGGTTTTCACAATAGGTTATCTTCATGATTTATAGTACAATTCTAGTCTAATTCTAGTCATACAGGTATATATTCTACACGCGCCGCTTAAACGCCCGGTCTGATAAATAAACGCTACGAACGTTATAGACAGGACAACATAACCTTGCATGTTTGTAGCTTGTGATTTGTTTTATACAATATTTTAAATTAGGTTTTAGGTGTGTAATGTTTTAGGTTTTTCGTTATTTCGCTGACACATTATATGCAAATATTAAAAACTCGAAATTCGAAAACGCTCATTACACTGGAAGAAAAAATCATCTAACAGCCCTTTAAAGCTGAATTAATACCGTGGTTATTGCACAATTAGGTACATCGCGTTATTACATATTATGAGTGTTGTAAACAATGACATAGAGAAATAATTCGTATTGTATTTCTATTGACAATCAACCACAACACATTCCGCCAATGAATAAATGCCAAACACTGCGAATAATCATTGTATTTCTTATTGAAGCAAAAACGTTGTTTCTGATTATCTATATAAATGTTGTCAGCGACACCCTCTTGGAGATATAATTATCATCAGAACTAATACTTCATCGTATCTATTCTCAACAATATTTCTGCGTCAACTGAGAGGGCTTGTTATTTTATGATAATATCTAAAAATAGACGTCTAGGTGAAATCAAAAGTTGTTTTGAAAACGCATATAATGAAGTGGATTTATTAGAAAAGAACTTCTAGTTCAAATTTCATTATTGCGTGCAATTATTGTAAGAAAAAGGGTCATACGAAGAAATATTGTTACAAACTTAGGAACAAAAATAGTCGAAAAGAAAACAAAGTAGGTCAAGCTTTTATGTGTAATAGAACATTAGAAGAATGTTGGTTGATTAACTCTGGCGCGTCCCACCATATGACGCCTCATCGATAATGGTTTCGCGATAATCGATAATCCATAAATCACTAGTAAGTACCCTTTAGGTATCTAAGTATTATTTTTGTTCTTGAGTAAGTATAAGAGTTATTATGTAATGATCTGATGTAAAATTATATGACTATGTTGATGCCGATTGGGCTAATTCATCAGACAAAAGATCATATCCTGGTTAAATATTCAAACTTGAAAGTAAAAAACAAAGCACGGTGAGGTGTTGGCCGGCTACAGAATAGCACCACTAACGGGCGACTAATGGACAACAAAGCTGCTGCCACAAGCCTCGAGGAAGTACACCACCTCCAAAAGAGTGAACTTGCCAACCCGCTTGACGAGCGTGGCGTTTTGAGGCCTTACATCCCCCATGAACGAGACAATATGCATGAAGACGCCCTTGTCCAGCAGTGATACTCAAAGGGCTGGTTGCATTGCATTGCATATAAACAAATCGCGATCCCAATGACTAACGAAGGAGATAAATCACCGTTCATAAAATTGTAATCGGACTTCACTTAAGGTAAGTTCGTCTATTTTTTTAATTTTATTAGTTTTCGTTTTTGTCTGATATTGTAACATTTAAAACCTGACTTCTACGGAGGATTATACTCTTATTTTATTATGTTTCTTGGTCAAAGAGCTAACATTTGAGGTATAATCATTTCGCTACGTCATCGGCGAACTGAGCAGCCCTTTGAATATTTTAAGAAAAATGATTTCCACGCAAGTGATTACGCGGACAAAGGTTATTTGATATATTGACGTTATGTGCTGAGATATTGTCACAAATATGCCTATTGTTTCAAAATGTATGTTTTTTAGAACACAAAATGTGGCTACGAATATTTATTAGTATTTTTTTAAAAATTTATTTGCAAACAGCTAACTACCGATGATGATTGACATTGAGCTGTTTTGCCCTCTCGGGTGTACAATGTTTAAAGTACAAAGAACAAGAAGTAAACTTAAATCATGCATTACTTATTATATATTATTAACTGTTTATATATTTCAATAGTGTCTCTTAATTAAACTATTTTCTGAAACGTCATAAATCAAAGACACTCGTTAAACAAACTTATGTAAATTATAAATTAATAACTACTGTTTAATCAATAGCCTAAGTCCAGTTATAATATACATACATATTTATAATAACTGGAAAACTTAATGTTTACAAATAAATGGAACCGTTACTGTGACAACAGGCGACCACGTGTACTGGTATAATACTGGTATAATACGTGTACTGGTGTATTGGTGTACTGGTATTCACAGTGGATTATTTTAGTAACTAGTTTTAAGACAAATATACTAAAATTTTAATTCATTTTACGTTAAAAAAGTGTTTACATCCCATTGAAGTAAAAATTGCGAAATTAACTAACTGTGTAAGTTGTGTAGCGATACGATAGATTTTCATTTGTGTGTGTAATTTCTCAACACTCAACTCTAATAAGATATAATAAAGTTGAAATTTATACGTTTTGTACAGTCAAAGTGACAATCAGAATGGGTTCTATTAAATTATAGAATAATAAAACTGGGCAATTGCACTTTGCAACCGAGGCGTTAATAGAGAAGTATATACAGACGTTACGGTGACTGTCAAATAAAGTTCGACAATGTTCAATTTAATTTATACACAAGAAATAATTAAATGGGCAGCAGACTGAATGAGTGTGCTGAAAATACTGAATGGGCAGGAAATCTATGGCAGCAAATTTAAAAGTGGGTTAGATTGGTTCTCTGGTGACAATAAAAGAAGATTCCCGTGAAGCGGATCTCCGTCTACTTGGTGATGATATTCATTATTAGTAATTTAATTTATTTTTTTTAAGTTATTCAAAACTAGATTATTATGTTGATCGTGAGTTGCTGCTAGTTTAAATAGAAGTCGTGTTAAATCTGTATTTTGGTTGATCGATGATTGAACCTGTATTTTCGTTGAATTGGATTGTGAATTGGATTGTTAAATTCAAAAGTCATTTAGGTATAATCATATTAATGTCGTCGTAGGTCGGTGAGATGAGGGGCCAGGGTAACGAGTCGAATGATCTTGAATGAAACGCTCTAGTGCATCATTACATAAACAATTTCGCTATTGCCCTCGATATCAAGTGAGCACGTATATACATACGAATATACCCACTTAAATACTTTTAGCTGTTATTGATACAGGCGATTTGTCTGATATTACATCAGTGTCGCTATGTACTATTTACAATGTATGTAAACCGTCTAAGTAAATTGTATCACCGATGTAGAGTGAACTCCAAGTCTTTGGCTGTTTTACGACGACTCGTCTGGGTAATTTCTTAAATGTATTCACAGCTCGTAAAGGGTGCAAAACTTTGTATTCCTTAATTTAGTTTGATAGCATTTCTTTTATTTTGTTTACAATAAGTAAATATAAAATTATTTTCTCGCTTTGACAACAAATATTATATTTAATATACAAGGTTATATTTGCATAAGGATGTTTAGAATAATTCTTATTTGTATGAGTATACATTGAGTATACCTTTAAAGGGAAGAAGAGCGGAGTCGCACAAGAAATATACTAATATTTATCATATTTTATCCTGAATTACAACATGCCATAACTATCGTGATTGACACGAGGCGGCAAATAATACACAGATGAATCTCTTTCTATCAAGAAAACTACCAAATTTTAATTGTTTTACTGTATATGAGACTTTACAGAAGACTATCTTAAAATGTAAGTCAGTCGCGCGACGGACTCTGTCTCGAGCGCACGTTGTGAGCGGACCGTACCTACTTATCGCTTATCAGTTGTGTACGGCGATCCTCACGCGGCGCGGGTGCATTCCCGCTGCGAGCCATGGCGAGTAACAAAAGCGAGATAGCACTACCTGTGTCTGTGGAGCTACCGTTATCTGACCATAACATGAGTGATATAGAAGTTGATAGTGCGCAACAGGGTGGACGGAAGTCGGATTGGAGTGCTGAAATAGATTTAGAGGTGACAAACATCGAAAGAAGTGGCGAAAAACGTCCTAGACCTAGGGAAAAAAGCGACGAAAGCAGTGAGGACGGATTTACTCAAGTCGATCGTCATAAGAAAAAATCAATAAGAAAGGACTTATTGTCCTCTCCGGTGCGCAATCAAGGTATATTACCTGACAATGATCATGGTTTGGATAGATATTATGAAGTTTGCCTATCGTCTATACAGCCATTGCCTAAGCAAATGGCCCTGGCAAGACTAATGAAAGCCGAACATATTACAAATATTACTCGAATAAAATATAAGAGCCCCTATAAGGTTTTGGTCCAGTTTCACGACAAGAAGCACGCCGAAAACCTAATAAATTGCCAGAAGATGCAGCAGTCTGACATAAGAATCCAACTCACCGATGAAGCCAATCTGGCTTACGGAGTTATTAAGGGTGTAGACTTGGAAATGAGCGATGACGAACTTTTATCGTCTTTTAGCTGCTCGGTCGATATAGTCTCCATAAGAAGATTGAAGCGTATGAGTGTTGATGGAAAATGGGTAAATAGTGAAACGGTGAGGCTTTGCTTCAAAGCTCCAGTCTGCCCCGACTATGTATATGCTTATGGTTGCAGGTTTAAAATAGAGCATTACGTGTTTCCTGTCACACAGTGTTCTGGCTGCTGGCAGTTTGGGCATTCCAAGAAGTTTTGCCCTCGTAACCGGATCTGTTGTCCAAAATGTGGGAAGGAGCACGAGAACTGTGACACGAGTACGTTTAGGTGTCTTAACTGCAAGGGATCTCATATGGCATTAGACAAAAACTGTCCATTCTTTATAAAAGAGAAGAAGATACGAGTCATAATGAGTGAACAAAACATAACCTACAAAAAAGCTCTGGAAGTATATCTTGAAGTAAAGAAGGCCATAAAGTATGCTAAATACACTAATATTGTAGATAATCCCTCACTGCCTGTACAATCTGTTGCTGCAGGTGCAGCTAAGACCTATACTAGCGCTGAATGGCCAAGTCTTGACATGGAAGATGTAGAAGAAGAAAACATAACAAATTCTATCTTTATGCCAACAACGAGGAATGCGAATACTCAAGAAAAAAGTAACCAGGGGAAGACCAATAAGAGAAAGACCTATAATAAAAGTGTTCATATTGAACCAGAAACTGCCACGGAAGATGTGAATACCCATGTGAAATCAGTTTACGAGTCTAGAAAAGTGGCGGAAGAAAAAGGACACAAAAAAACGGAATGGAAGTTTGAGTGGAAAAAGATTTTTGAAAAAATAAAGGAAATTGTTTTTACGGGACAGAAACTTGAAAATAAAATAGTGCTGATAGCGAAATTGATCTTATCTGAGCTCAAGTCCTGGGTTATGAATATGTTTACTGAAGGTGATGTGGTAAAAAGGTTTTTTAGCATGCATGATGGATAACACACCAAACAAAGATTTTGGAATCAATATAATTCAATGGAACGCACAAAGCCTTAAGCCCAAATTGATTGCTTTTGAAGCCTTATTAACCCAGGAAAAAATACATATAGCGATATTATGTGAAACTTGGCTAGATGATAAAGATATTTTAAAAATTAATGGATATAATGTTTACAGAAGAGATAGAAATGACTCCTGGGGGGGTGTTGCAGTTATTGTTCACAAGTCGATTCGTTCCTATGCGTGTCCAATTAGTCTAACTAATTCAGGTATAGAAGCCCTACATGTTAAAATTCTCAATTGTAAGTACTTAGAGAACATCATATCTGTATACTGCACTCAACCAGTAAACACCTGCGTACGTGATTGGGATATGCTGTTCTCTATTAGTTCTAGAAAGACGTTGGTAGCAGGCGACTTCAATGGGCACCACACTAACTGGTCCTATAAGACTGATGCAAGGGGGACTCAATTGCTAGATTCATCACTGGATAATGGTTTTATAGCACTTAATAACGGGAATGAGACTCGAGTTAAATTAGTAACCAGCAGGGTACAAAGATCTTCCCCTGATATTACCTTTTCTTCATCTGACATAGCCATTATGTTAGACTGGAAAGTTCTAAATGAAAACTTGAAGAGTGATCATCTCATTATTAAAACCACCTTGATGTATAGAGATTATGTTGTTTATAATAGAAAAAGAAACTTTAAAAAAGCCAACTGGCAGACTTACAGTGATGAGCTTTTAGAATCATTTTCTAGTGTGGATTATGCCAATTGCCCGAATGTACAGGAACTGTATGACTACTTACAGCAACAGATCTATGCGTCGGCGGATAAAAATATACCATATACAAAAATTTGTACAAACCCTACAACTAAATTTAAACCTAAAAAATATTGGAACCCTTCATTATCTGAAGCAGTGGCACGGCGCAGACAGGCACTTAGGTCTTTCAGAAGAAATCCTAGTCCCGATAATCTTAGAACACTAGAGGAAAAAACGTTGCATGCACATAATTTAATAAGAAAAGCTAAGGCTGCTAATTGGCAGAAATTTTGTAGCAGCATCAACGAAACGAGTTCAGTATCTGATATGTGGAGAAAGATGCGCTGGTATAAAGGTTATCGTCAACCTAATCACTACCCTTCTGATTCTAAACAAAAAGAATTGCTATGCAGCTTAGCACCAGATTCGGTTTTGAATAAAAAACCCAGGTTCACATCTAAAAATGATTTGTTACAGCTACCTTTTACATTACAAGAACTTGAAAATTGCCTTAAGAAAAAAGACACTGCTCCGGGTAATGATGGAATCACGTACTCTATGTTATACCACTTGCCAGAATTATGTAAAAAATATCTCCTTTATCTTTATAATTCCATATATAGCTTAGGTATGGTACCACATCAATGGCGAACAATAACTATAGTTCCTATACCTAAAATTTGTAATGGTAGCACTAACAGCAACAACGGCGAGCCTAAAATTCGTCCTATATCGCTTATTTCGTGCTTATGTAAAACGTTTCATACCATGATAGGAAAGAGACTCGAGTGGTACATAGAAAAAAATAAAGTATTGCCTTCATATACTACTGGGTTCAGAAGGGGCCAGTCTTGCTTGGACTCGCTGTCAAGATTGGTAGCTACCATACAATTAGGATACTCGCTTGACCAACAAACAGCTGCTTGTTTCCTCGATGTTGAGAACGCATATAACAATGTTTTAATCGAAAAAGTTGTCTGTATTCTGGATGAACTTAACGTAGGCACCAGTATCTGTAAATATATCTGGGAGTTTTTGAGCTTAAGGTGCCTTCAAATAAAATCTGGAACTAGTGATACAGTGCACACAAGGTGGACGAATAAGGGCCTTGCACAAGGTGATCCTCTAGCCCCTATGCTTTTTAACATAACAACTCACAAACTATGTGGTGAGATAGCAAACGTAATATCTATATCACAATATGCTGATGACTTTGTTTTCTATCTAAGTAGTAAAAACTTGAACTACTGTGAATCTCAGTTACAGATTGCACTAGATTCTATGATAAGCAAACTTAATGATATTGGTTTAGAGCTTTCGGATAGTAAATGTAAATTAGTTTTGTTTAGTAGGGGGCGTAAATGGAATAGTATACAACTTAAAATCAACAGTAAATTAATAAACTCTGTAACTGACGTGAAATACTTAGGAATGTGGCTCGATCAATCTCTGCGATGGAATATACATATCAAAGATTTGGCAGAAAAAACAAACAGACATTTGAATTTATTTAAAGTACTTGCAGGATCCTCATGGGGAATTCACCCTAAATACCTACGAACCCTGTATATTTCACTGGTGAGAAGTAGGTTAGACTATGGCTGTTTCCTGTATGATAGCAGCGCTAAAGTACATTTGTATAAGCTGGATAAAATACAGAATCGGGCACTGAGAATAATAGGCGGCTTCATCAGAAGTACTCCCATTCATGTAATGGAGAGTGAATTATGCTTAGCGCCCCTACATAATAGACGGTTGTATCTTTCTTATAAATTTTGTCTTAAAAGTCTTGCCTTCACGAATAACCAAACTATTCAACTTGTAACTGAATTACAAGAACGGGTAAACTTATCATATTGGCGAACTAAAAAAAAACCTTTGATAGTCTCGGCACTTAATGATTGCAAAGATCTTGATGTCCATTCGTCTGATCCTCTTGAAATGTTTTCCTTGCCTATGTGGGTAACTTACGTAAAACTCAATGGAATAATAGAATGCAACTTAGAATGTGTTACTGGATCTAAAAGAACTTGTGAGACCTCATCTTTAAAAGTAGATATTATTAAAGAATTAAATGTTAAATATTTGGGTTATGCTAAATATTTCACGGATGGGTCAAAGAACGCAAATGGCTGTGGAGCCGCATACTGTAACCTTAAAGATGACAGTTCAGAAATGTATAGCACTAAGTCAGATGTATCTATCATGACGATGGAACTCATTGCAATTACAAAAGCTCTCGACTGCATTGCTAGCTCGAGCCACCGGTATGTCGTAATTCTGACAGACAGTAAAAGCGCTCTGCAACATTTGTCTCGATGCTCTTTTGGTGTCATAGGTGTCTCCGTAGCCTACGGTATCCTTAACAAGATTAGGAACCTTGTTGAGAAGGAAATAGGGTTGAAATTGCAATGGATTCCATCACACATAGGTATTAGAGGTAATGAGGAGGCTGACAGATTAGCCAAATTAGCAGTGACTGAAGGGATGGAAATTTCTATAAAACCAAATTATACCGAAGTACTGTATAAATTAAGAAAAAAGTGCTCGTCTAAATATAAAGAATATTTTGACGAGAGAAGTAAGGAAAAGGGCATTTGGTACAAAATAATCCAGTGTCAGCCTCCTCCAATACCATGGTTTGGTATGACCAAGATGGGAAGACGAATGGTTGCCCTAGCGCATAGGTTAAGATCTGGACACTTTCCATCAAAAAGTTTTAGCTTCCGAATGAAAATAGATGAATCACCAGATTGTGAAATTTGTGGAGCCGTAGAAGATACGTACCACTTGTTGATGGAATGTGCCCGAAACCAAAGGCAAAGGGCCTCATTGATGCAGCGCTGGGATTTGAACCCCTATGATATGGGTGTGTTCACTCATATCCTAGCGGTTCCTGCATCTGAGGCTGCTATTCAGGTGTATGAGATGTTTGGATTTGGATCAGCTCCATCTTAGGTCTATCCTGGAGTGGGGCTGTCTTGAATTTGAGTCGTAAACCGGCCGCACGGCGGAGCCGCTTTTGGGCGGTGGCACTGGTGGATATGTCCAAGCCGTCGTTGTGTTTTTTGAGTGTTTAGTTTAGTAAGTGAAATTTTGTTTAGGTTACGATGGGACTGACATGCCAGTGTTGGCCAAAGTCCCAAATTAAGTATATAGAATTAAAAAAAAAAAAAAAAAAAAAAAAAAAAAAAATGTAAGTACTGCATTTCTCACTTTATCCCATTCCTCCAATGTACTTAGACACGTTTCGGTAGTGAGTACGATATGCCAGAGCCCATTACCATTCTAACCTTCCCTATCCCTCCCCAAACTCCTAATTGTTATTCCAACTCTTTTTACTTTCCTTTCGAATTTTCAATGGGATCTTGAAAATTCGATTGAACCATATTTTGAACTGAACCCTCCCGCTCCTTGCTGGCAAGTAGCTTGTTCTTCGATTGAACCCGCTGTTATTATAGGAGGGCTTAATGATGGCAGAGTCTGCATGTTTGACATTCGTGGGAAAAAGGAACCAGTTGTTATAAGTCCAGCCCATGTCGCTCACAGGGATCCTGTGAGTTCAATTCTTTATAGCTCCTCTCGTTTAAATACAGGCTTCTTTAGCGGTTCGTCAGATGGTACGTGCATGTGGTGGGATGTTCAAAATATTGCTCAACCAACTGAGAAACTAATCATGGCAGTCCGTATTCCACTAACTCAACCGGTGAGTGTGGTAGACGCAGAAGGTGTAAATATGTTGCAGTTTGATCGCTCTTTTCCGATGAAATTTCTAGCTAGAACAGACACTGGTCTTGTTATAAATGTCAATCGTAAAGGTAAAATCTACCAGGATGTAATGAGTGCCGTATTTCATGCACATATTGGTACAGTTAAATCTGTTCAACGCAGCCCATGCACATCGAAAATGTTTATAACTTGTGGGGATTGGACCATCAATATATGGAGCGAAGATATTCATATTTCGCCAATTATCAGGGGTAAAGGTCACCGTCATCAGATTAACGACGTGGCTTGGGCACCTCACAGGGTGTCCAGTTATATGTCTGTTAGTGCTGATGGAAAGTTTCGCTTCTGGGATCTAATACGTAGATATCGTGAGCCGGTTTACAATTTGCAAGTATCTAAATATCCACTTTTAAAACTCAAGTCTCACGATGAAGGGCGTTTTGTTGCGCTCGGTGATACTAACGGAGCCATACACCTGTTGTCCTTATCAGAAAGTTTAGTACTGTCTGCTGACAAAGATAAGTAGCTTATGCTGCAAATTTATGAACGAGAGACAAGACGTGAGTACATTTTGGAGACTCGAATCAAAGAAATCCGTTTGAAACTACGGGAAGCTGCACCTGTACCAGTTAAAGTCGTGGATGTAGAAACTCTTATAAAAGCAGCTGAAGATGATTATAAGAAAGTAGTTGCACGAGAAATACGCTCCACTGGATTGACATCTGGAATCGGTGTTAAACTATCATCATCGGCTAAAACCCGTTAAACCAACAAATTACACATATTCTTTACTATTGATGTATTAATTTGATGTATGATTTAAGTGTATTAATTAATATTAATTAACTGTGTCTAGTTTTAGTTTTTAAATTATTATTTAAGTGCATTGTTTTATTTTAAGGGAGTCAATAATATTGTTTAATTTTTGTTTTTATCTTTCTAGTCTTAAAGTCGTAGTTGAGGAAGCTATGGTAATAGCAGTTAAAGATAATTATAAGGAAATATTTCGTCTACACTAAGTATTATTTAAATGTATTTATTTTATTTTAAGAAGTCAATAATATTGTTTATTTTTTGTTCTTATCTTTCTAATCTTAAAGTCGTAGTCGAGGAAGCTATTGTAATAGAAGTTGAAGATAATTATAAGAAAGTATTTCGTCGACACTAAGTATTATTTAAGTCTATTATTTTATTTAAGAAAAAGACTATAACGTTGTTCAATTTTCGTAATAAACTTGCTACTTAAGAAATGTAGTTATTGCAATTATTGTCAATACCATAGAATCTCTAAAATTAACCTTTTTTTTTTATCTAACACAAATACTATGTTTGATCGAAAGAAAAAGTATGTTTAGATTTCAATGTGTTTTGTTAAAGTGATTATTCTAATGTAACTTCAAAATTACGTATCATTGTACAGTGCCAGCTATAACTCGTTTTGGTACTTTATCACTTTCATAGTAGTTCTGGGTTTGTGATATATCCTAATAATTAAATTATAAAGGTTCTGGGCAGGCCATATACGCCGCAAGACCCCTACATTCCGACAACCAATGGGGGAGAGGAGTCGTCGAATAGAGACCACGCATCGGGAGGCGTAGCGTATGACGCCCTACCGCCAGGTGGACTGACGACATGAAGCTCAGTCACAGGTAGTGGCTGGATGACAAGAGCAGAAAACCGTATGTGGTGGCGGCCCCTGGGAGAGGCTTATATCCAGCACTGGAGAAATAGGCTGATGGCATGGTATGGTAAATATTCTTAATCCCTTAAAAGTAATGTTTTGTACTTAGTAATGTTACTAGGGATTTAAATGTACGAAACATCATGTTTTAAAAAATACTCTATGAAAATTCTTCAAATAGTAAGGCAGTTACAGTATATGTGTACTATATTCATAGAAAAAAAATATTTTCATCACGTCATGATTTTTGTCAAATTTTCCGACGTCACACGGCAATGATTATGAGTAATTCACAGATTTCATTTCCTCTGAAAAATATTATTTCATCACGTAAAAGTCCCAGCTTATCGGAGATGGAGATCGCATCTATAAATTTTCTCGTATCTGCCTCCTTGTCACACACCTCATTACACGCTTCTCTAACTCGAAGAAACATTTTCGTGTTTGTTATCAGTATGAGGATACGTTTGGGACGCATTATTAGACCCTTCACAACCCTTGTGGTTTACCTCTTTTGAAGCAAATGTATTTATTTAAAATACTGTGTTTTAAAATTATCTGTTTTATATTATATATTTAAAATTATATCGCTGCTTTTGAATTAATTTTTATACAAAAAAAAAGATAAAGAAGCAGACATCCCACCGACATGATAAGTGACTTAAGTACCAAAGTAGTCCAACATGATAAGTAGTCCGCAATTTGGGTGCAATTACACTGCCGACCTCCAGACTCGTATATAGTAGATAATAAAAAAATAATCAAAACTTCTCAAAGATCAAAAGTTCTCGAAGTCCTCAATATACATTTGAATAGACAAGTTTTTATGACTTTGTCAAATGACGGTCGTCAATATATTTTGTGTATGAAAAAATAAGATGGGTTTGGCAAATTATTCCGTGAATCCGTGTAGTAACTAGTGCAATGATGATACCGTTGCGTTGGCTAACTTAATAAAAAAAATCTCGGTGTAGTTGTTCACAATGAATTACAAAAGTTAGTATTAGTATTAGGAAGTAAAATCAAGAATTTAAGAATTCAAAATTATTTGTTACTTTTCAAAAAAATACTCATATTTATTTAAGTTTTTACAATAAAAAGAACTGGTAAAACATTAGGTGCTAAATTAGGGTTCGTATAATCAAGTCTCTACCACGAAATGACTAGGTAGTCATTATGAATAAATCTCGATATGCTAGACCTCGAATTGACTGGATCTCGATTTGACTGCATCTCAATGGGACGTACAGTGAATTATATCAAATGACATATTGGGTTTATTGTTATCACCTAACTTTCATATTAAAGTCAATACATAACTGGCCACAATATATTCTCATAATCAAACCAAATGAATGGAAATTTAAAGTGATGAAATGATTCGATATAAGATTTTTGTGATGCCTATATTTTATTTGTATTATTAAATTTTAACTTAATCGTACTTATATACTTAAATAAACTAGAATGTAAAAAGAATGTAAAATATCCAATGAAATAAAAAACGCCCAATACTGGAACAAAACTAAACGGTCATTAGTGGTGTTGATCTGTAAACATTTCAAGTAGCTATTTTAATTATTACAATACAATACAATAAGATGGCATTGGGCACTCCGTTTCCCATTTGACTCTCTTTGATCATATGCTGGTGTTAATTTATGCAATTACGTCTCGCTCTCGCTTAGCAAGAAATCGAGGAACTCCGGCCACTGCCGAACATTACTTGCGAATAAAATTACAATATTTTACCTTCGTGAGTTTAAATGAGATCGTATCCATTCAAGATCTTTGTATTTATTGGAACATAATTTTAACACTTCTTTGGAGTAATAACGTATCAAATATGAGTTTATATGACCGATAAATTGGTAGCTGTAAATTTAATCATTTGTAACCGACACCTAATGCATCTGTAATCATATCAACATCTACTCGTATCAATGTATTCAGTCGTTTAAGACACGGGATACGACTACACTAGTAAATATTAAGTATGTTACTATGCCATAGCATACTTCAGTCTGTGCATCTCCGTTACTATGTAGGCCTCTCCCAAAAACCGTCACCATACACATTTTACGCACGCACGAATGTATGAATAAGTATGTACTTAATTTACTAGCTTTGCCACAGGACCTGTGTGCATGATTCATGTTTAATGTTTTAATATTCCTACTTTTGATAGTACAAATTAGCGATCTGCCTCCATTTTGTAATGCCTCGATTCCCCTATTTAGCGATAGCGAGTTAATTTATATCAAAATGAACGAAGTAAAAATATTTAATATAACAATCAACAATAAAGTGTTCGCGGAGCTTTATTGTTTTGGCTATGTTTTTCAACGTGGAATTTTACGACGACGACTGACAGCTGCCACCGGGAGAACTAACTTTGCAATTACAATCACGCTTCGTGGCGAGCCGCCGCAAAAAAACTCGTTCGGTTGCCATCGCTATCGGCGGCAAGTCGAAAACCCCAGTGCATATCTCTAAATAAACCAATGTTAATCGGGTCGCGACCGTAGTGATAGTGACTGAACAACGTCAAAATCGCCGGCTGCCCCGAATGTGCTGCACCTGGAGCCTCCCGAGTAACTACATGGCATTTACTATTATCAATTAATTTGGGCTACTTTTTCCTATTCTTTTTTTAAAGAAAAAAGGTGACAGACGAACATACAGTCCACCCGATGGTCAGTGGGTAAGTAGATACTGTCGTCCATAGACATCCACGGTACATGCCAACATCAGTCCACAATGACAAACATTGACACGACCTCGGATGCGCTATCTATCTTTGCAGACTAAGAAATGGATTCGGGAAATGGATAGGGATAGGATGGGATGGGAATGGACTCACTCACCATCGAAACACGTACGTACATTGGGGAAATACGATAAAGTAGGAAATGCAGTACCTTTCAAGTTAGTTTTCTGTGACGTGAGGGGTAACGTATCCAGTCGAGTGCGCCCAACCCAGCCCAATTTCTTTCCCGCATCGTATCAATATAAAGAATGACAACATATATATAATTTACTAAAATAAGTAGCCATCATTTTGCCTAAATCATCATTTTTGTAAGGGTACCATTGTATAATGTTTAAGTTAGTCATCACTATTGAGATGGTGTTACATCTCTCTAAAGGTAATCGTCCTTCTATTTTTTGTTTGAATCACCAAACTCTTTATTTGTCTCCGGGCATTCATTGAGTGAAGGCTCTCGTTCACTTAAGTGGTTGTATATGGCAGACGTGACCAGCGAAGTTGAGTAAAGTATTTCTACGTAACCTCTCTCGTTATTTCAGAAATCTTCGTTACTTGGGGCAATGTGAAGTGTGGTTAAAAAATATTTTTTATACATTTTCAAGTACATAATGTGTTTGTTGTGTGTTATAGGACGTATTTATTACATCAATAACAAGGTGCCGATTACTGTAATATGATATGTTATATGAAGATGATAAAATAAGTTAATAAAATACAAAATCGACTAAAATAGTGACCCAGATATGTCAGAGCCCATTCCCATCCTATCCTTTCTCATTTTCCCAACCCTTTCTCCAAACCCATTGCTAAATCTTCTAATTAGGCAGCGCATCCGTGGGTGTGCCAACGTGTGTAATTTTAAATTGATATTGGCATATATCACTGATGTCCATGAACGACAGTATCCACTTACCATCAAGGTGGACTATTTGCTCACCTAGCTCCTTCTTTCCATAAAAAAAACTATTTTTAACCTTTAAGCTTTATCATTTTAAGCTTTATTAACTGTTTACTTTAAAAAAATAAAAGTGTGGATATAAGCATATAATTGTGAATTCGTGCTCTCAGTCTTCAATATCATATCAGGTCACAAGGGACTTTAAATACTTAGTTAACGAGAGTAGCCGCTGCAACTAATTTATTTTTGAAATCCAGAAGTTTTAGATTGTTTTTACAGAGCTTTTGAAAATTAACTCAAGTTAGAGAGAGTTTATTATTTATTTTTAAACCCATCTATCGGGATATATATATATATATATATATATATATGGTTTATGTAAGGAACAAAAATTGACAAAGAAGTACTTTTTCTCTGATAACGTCACTTATGTGATAAACACAACACAACAAAACATATGTATATAACAATATATGAATAAAACCTTTAAAAAAGTTGAACAGTTTGAAACCCGACTACGACTTAAACTGCCCTTATAAAAGTTGTAAACGAGATTTCACTGTTTTTATTAGAATTACATTAAAAACGGAGCAAATATATTGGTATGATAAAATCTACCTAATATGCTCTCAAAACAAAATTGTTCTTTGTCCATAAAACGTTTGTCATTTTAAATTGATATTGGCATGTATCACTGATGTCCATGATCTTCCTAATATGCTCTCAAAACAAAATTGTTCTTTGTCCATAAAATGAGATTGCAAACATTATTATGATGAGCCATTAAATTGTAATACTATAAAAATTCTTCAAATTTCATTTGCAGTTACTACATTCGTTATTGAAATAAATATATTTATTCATATAGCCGTAGTTATACGTCATCATTAGTTTGTTTTATTTATTTCAGATAAGACGTGACTGATCATTAGTTCGTCTTTTTATTTGAGATAGGACGTGACTGATTATTAGTTTGTCTTTGTTATTTGAAATAAGATGTGACTGATCATTAGTTCGTCTTTTTTATTTGAAATAAGACATGACTGATCATTAGTTTGTCTTTTTTATTTGAGATAAGACGTGACTGATCATTAGTTTGTCTTTTTTATTTGAGATAAGACGTGACTGATCATTAGTTTTTTTTTTTGAGATATGACGTGTGACTACGGCTATACGATTATATTCTTTTCAGGATTTAAACGTTCTGAAAACTAACATCTTTTGTTCTACAATGCAATGCAGTCAGCCCTTTCAGTATTCATTGTCCGCTTCGTGCGAATTGTCCCGTGTTCGAGGGATGTTTGGCCTTAAAACGCTACGCTGGCTAAGAGGGTTGGCGAGTCCTGCACCATCTCTGAAATAGATGGTGAAGTTCCTCAGCGCTCGTGGTAGCCGCCTTGTTATCCCTTAGTCGCCTTTTTTCGACATCCACGGGAAGAGATGGTGTCGTGCTATTTTATAGTCGGCCGACGCCACATGGCACTATAATTGTCACACAAACCAGTCACTCACTCACACCGCGCACGTACGTACTCTCACACTTATTTCATAGTTGTAGATATCTAATACCAGCAGCGGTCTGATTAGTTTATGAATGTATTGCACGGTGTTGCCACCAGTAGCAGTGTATAATAAAATTAACCCCTATAAAGAAGTCAAAGGCTTCATTTAAAAAAAATAAAAAAAAAGGTTTAGAACAAAGTCGTAGAACTAAAATTTTTAAATTTATTAACAGAAATCCAGTCTTAAGATTGTGCAGACATATTTCCTATTTAATTCTGTATAGTTAATATATTCGTAAAGGAACGTTTTCTTTGACCGTCATCTGCATAACGACTTCTAATTAATGCCTCTCTGCATTTATACACATACAGCATACTCAAGCCTCATTACTATAAAGGACCCAAGGACCCAGCTATATTAAGGGCAATGTGGCCCTTTCACGCCGTGCCGGACAAATGCTGCCTATTTAGCTGTATCCCTTCAGAACCTCATAGTGGTTGTAGTAAGGGACACTGAAAGGCACTTTAAGGCAGATTATTCAAGACCTTTACACAGATAAAGTAACAAGTTTGTGCGAGGCATTTCGAAGTTAATAGCTTTTTGGATAAGCCGGTGTTGTGTACACATTGACGGTCAACACTAATATCTTTGTAGTCTTTTAGGGTTCATTTCGACATATTCAATTCAAGTCCTAAGAATGATACGATGGGAATGGAAAATCTTTTACTAAATAAATTTAACGTTTATTCATTTGTTTTTCTTCCCGAATGATTTTTTATACTTTTATCATAGTACAGTGAAAGATATTTATACCGTAATGTGTATATAAAAGGAAGAAAATGAAAGTGTGCTAGTATGTAGACATTTTGGGTAGATTGTAGTTTGTATGAAATAATGTTTGCAATACTATATTAATTACCTAAGTCGCTAATGAGCGACAGTGATGTCGCTATATAGTGTAGACCGGTAATTAGAACAATAGTTTTGTCAAAAGAATGTTCCAGTATATGACAATAACAATAATGTTAATGTCAATTGTGACAATAACAAATGGACTAAATATTTAGGTGAAATTCAGTATTAGATACGAATTACATACCGTTTGAGTTATTGGTTGTCTTTGTAATACTTGTTAATTTATAGCCAAAGTTTCTCTAATTTTCCGAGATAAAGGAGTACTCGATGTATTTAAAGATTCGTCGGTTATCATTTTAATGTTTGTCAAAAACAAATTTTAGAGAGGTTCAAATATACATATTATGTATGTAATTATTTACTTCTCGATTGTGTTTATTTGTATTTTTCTATACAACGGACATTTGTTTGCATTTTCAGTTAATATATAAAAACATTCAAGAATAGGCACTGAGATCCATTTATGTTTGGTTATTAGAAGCCAGAACCATGTTGTTTCTTTTAATAGTTCTTTATGTTAGTTATATTAAATTGGTTGGTTCCGGTTTAATTTATAAACGTATTCTATGAGTTTTGAAGATTTAATTTTTTTAACTTTATTCAGAATTTTATATATCTTGAGTTATCAACTCACTCCTGTCGTACATGATAATAACAGATTAATTAATCAAAGCAACAATCCACTCGAGATCATTATATATAAACATTATAAGTATTCAAACCCCATACATTTTTTAATTAAACTTTTGAATGATGCAAATAATACCTGCCTCTGTTCAACTCAAAGGTTGTGACTAGCTGGGAGTGCCTCCAGGCTCGGCTCGCCTTTTGTACGATTAAGTACAATAAAGTTTTTTAAATAAATACATAAATAAAATAATAATACGTTATGTTTTTACGTCACTAGCTAAAACGTCACGTGACAGGACTTCATGATTGTAAAACGACCGTTTATCACAGCCACGACCACAATGCGCACAATTCGCAGGTGTTACGTTTGAAAAGGTACATGTCGAAAATTTATGTGTTACAAAATACCTCAAAGTGGGTCATATTTCAACGTAGCGGGGAACCGCGAAAGCCACATTAGTGTAAGTGAACCCGTAGTTTACCAAGACGCTGAAAAGGGAACATTGTTGTTAAATGTAGTGTGAGTGGTCCGTTACAAATATTTCTCGAGTCACATGTTTTCTATTCACAGCTAGCCCCAGAGTACCTAAATCTGTTCCTATTCGCTGGTTCAGTTAAATGGAGTTCGGATGGGATGAATTAATAGTGTCTGGGTATAAATTGATCTAATATATTGGCTGCCACTTACATTTGGACAATTTCGACGACGTACAATTCGATTGGGACTCCAATGAAGGAGTAAGGTATTTCATATGCATTTAGAATGGGCATTTTCGTGCGTGAAATATATTATAAATAAAATAAAGTAAAATAAGCAACATTATCTTAGAAAAAGGAACCTTACTGTCGGTTCTAATTTCCCAGACTTTAGTGAAATTAAAAAAACTACTGAACTTTAAAAATATTACTTCTTTATTTATGTATCTTATCTTAAAAGTCTAAAGTTTTAAGTTAAAAATCTTAACCAAATTCAACGATTCCATATAATAAATAAATAATTTTATTATTATTCACTAACTTCCGCCTGCGGCTTCGCTGACGTGGATTAAGCAGCTGTAAAAGATTTTGAACCTGTAAAAGCACGGACATAATGGATTTCACGGATAAAAATCCATGGAGTAGTTTTTGAGTAATTCTATTAAAAGTGTGTCATATGAAGGTGACACATACACCAGTTTTCCTTCTGGATACTTAACTATACATCAAAATTCCGATCAAAATCCGTTCAGTGGTTTTTACATGATGCTCAAATAAACAAATATACAGACGTTTGTCTACATACATACAGACAAAATTAAAAAAAAAAACTATTGTCAAGGGTTCTTATCTTGGGTTCTGAAGAGACTCCCCGGTTAATTTATTTTTAAATTAAATCAATGTACAGACTCAACCCTTTCACTGTTTTATTATACATATATATTGATTTGTTTACTGTGACGTGTGGGGTTGGCCGGCTTTTGAATAGCATCATCCCCCATCACTTCCGGTGGATATACGTAAAAGACGACTAAGAGATAACAAAGCTGCTACCACAAGCACTGAGGAACTGCACAACCTCTAAAGGAGTGGACTCGCCAACCCACTTCGCCAGCGTGCCTTTTTAAGGCCATACATCCTTCATGTACAAAAGACAATGTACATGAGGTGGTCCATATCTAGTAGTGGAAGATAAATGGGATGGTTACGGTATACATTAATTTGTTGTAATGTAATGAACAATGTATTTTTCACTATGGCCAATGCCAATTTTATACTAACAGAGATGGTAGACGGATGGGCGGCCCATTTGGTGATAAGTGGTCACCGTATCCCATAGAAACCTGTATCATCAGAAAAGAGGCAAGTGTGCTGTCGACATTGCATGATTCTGCTCACAGCTGTATTGAAAAGCTCGATGTCGTATCTTACAGGAAACACCTCGACTTACAGTTCATTTCAAATCTCATTTTCTTACATATAGGTTGGCTTTCTAAAATGTACTCGTAGCAAGACTCCTCAATGTATAGCTACGAGTAATTACCTCTTTGGCAAAGAATTTTGATCCTGCAAAGTCATTTTCGTAACTTCATCCCTACCTTTTAAGGCGGTAGACGAGCATTCAGTGGATATATGGTAAGTAGATACGGTCATCCATGGATACCCGCGGCATGTGCTAATGTTGGCATGTGCCAACATTAGTCCAGAAGGACAAACGTTAACACGCCCCCGGATGGAGCCGGATGGCCCCGCCCTTTGGAGATGTAGGAATAGGTTTGAAAAAGAATTGAGAAAATTGGGAGGGATAGGATAGGGTGGGATGGGAATGGGCTCTGGCATATCTCACTCACTTCCGAAACACATACATATGGGAACAGGTTAATATGGGAAATGAAATACATTTCAAGGTAGAGAGAGCGGGAACGAGGCCAGTCCGCGGCTGTTGGATTGAAGCGTGCACTCTCCCCCTTATAAACCTTTTGTTTAAAGCATTGAATATTTTAACAGCCATTATAGCTTCATACCTTTTAAGAGTCATTTAAGGAAATCTATTTTATAAAAACATATTTGAAACCTCAACTTAATTTGTGTCCGACCGGCATTAATTCGGTATAATGTCAAATAATGAATAAATAACGCTACACAAAGATTCCCTGCGTCGTGGGTCCACATACAAGACATACCGAATTAACAAAGACCATACGAACACATACAAAGACAAACACATCATCCAGACCCGAACAAACATTTGTCTATAAACAAATGAATTTTCGACGGCGAATCGAATCCGGGATCTTTTTTACACTATGTAGGGTCATTACCAACTAGGCTAATAAATAATTGAACAATAATGAATGTAACCAGTAAATCTATCTAATATAATTAAACCTAAAATTCAATAAAACTCGGTGTCGATAAACCTTTTACTCATAGGGGGGGATAATTAGAACCTTGTGCCTTTGTGTTAGAGATAAGTTTCGACCGCAAGCTTTACAAACAGGTGCCTTAATACGTATGAGAAAATCGTAAATAAGTGTCTGCTATGCGTGCGGTCCATTCTGTACCCAACTTCTCATTATACCGCCTTTATCACGGTTAACGGGTGAGGGACGTGCACCTAATCAGGGACCGTCATCTTGTACAAACCCTTCTGGCATTTTCTCTAGGGATTCACTCAATTCATTCTTTCAAAACTTTGAAGACTATTTTTCCTCTGAAGTTTAATTAAGGAAAATTTGAAGGAATTTTCGCAGAAATATATATAGGCCACATTTAGAAGGATTATGGTACGACTTATTAATATATTAATACTAGATTTATTAATACAGTTATTGTATAAGTGAAATACTGTTGTAATATATAAATATGAACTTTTAAGGTCTTCTCGTGGATAAATCTCTGAGAAACCCCATCAATGACCTTAAGTATTAAAGCTTAATAATAGCTTAATATCAAAGCACCAAAATGTGGGGTCCAAAGAATCTAAGTAAAATCCATTAATACGCTAGTTGATACTTAATTAATTTTAAAATTAAAATTATTATCTTTACATTTTATAATTAGTGACCTGTCTTCATAAGCTTAGAACCAATTTATTGCAATCAGTTTAATAAAAGTGTAGTATAACATAAGCGATTAGTTATCATTTGTTGAAACATTAAAAGGCATGTGTTTAGAGACTTTTATAATGTAATTTGTATACTGTTTATGATATAAAATTCATATAAAATAAAATAAATAATATTCTTAAATACAACACAACTCAACGCAACGCAAGGTGTAAACTGAAATTGATATTCTAAAACTTATTCGACAACTAGAGGAAAAAAAATTAATGAAAAGATTTTTTCAAAGTCGTTAGATAATTAGGTAGATATATCAGTATTTGAGGAGGGAGCTGTCATTATATCTATCAATCACACGTGGATGTCATGACACTACTGTGTTTTTAAATTCATTATCACAGTGATGCAGTCATATGCTAACCTGTGATTTCCACACGTTAGCCAGGCACGGATCGATTCTTACTATATCGTACCATCAGCCTATGTCTCCACTGCTGGATATAGGCTTCTCCCGGGACTCGTTACCACACACAATCTTCGGTTCTTTTCATCCAAATACCCCCGGCGAACTTCTTCAAGTAGCCGTAGCCGGAGGGCGTCCCACACTGCGCTTCCCGATACGTGGTGTCCACTCGAGCACTCATCTACCCCATGGGATTTTTTTTTATAGACTAGTGGGCGGACGAGCAAGCGGTCCCACGTGATGGTAAGTGTTACCGCCGCCCATGGACACCTGCAACACCAGGGGGTATGCGGGCGCGCCGCCGACCTTACAAAATCCTATTCACAGCTCTCTTGAAGAACCTCATATCGTAGCTTAATGAAAAGACCTCTTGAGGCAATTCGTTTCACAGCCTACGGGCTTGCGGTATAAAACAGTTTTTGGACCGACACCTCTGTATCGAGGAAATGCGGATGGACCGCACTTCTGTGACGGGAGGTGCGGTTGTAGAAACCCGTGGTGGGAATTATATTAAACAATTCTTCAGAGCATTCCCCATTGTACAGGCGGTAGAACTCACAGAGAGACGCAACGTCTATCCGAATGCTAAGGCATTCTAAACCGCCCGTGAGAGTGGGATCGTCGATAATCTGCTGTTCGTACGTCGTTGGATGGAGTCAAATGTGTCCAATTGGTATTTGGTACAGGGCTGCGGCAAATATCACCTGTCCATTGCCACTTTAACATTTCACGTTGCTAATTTTTTAGAATCAACATTCTACGAGCTATGTCAGTGACGTTAGTTGTTTGGCGAATGTCTTCGTTTCGAATTAGAATTAGGCAGGATAGGTCCTGCAAAGAAATTAATTTAAAGTTTTAATTTAAAATGACTATAAAACGTATTTTTTAAACGAATGTTCTATGGGGACTTTACTTAATTCACAGTCGTGTTGCTTCATGCTTCGGCGGAACACCAAAGTCTTACTAATTTTCCTACTCTTTGGCAGTGTTCCATCAGCTAACTCGGTACTCTAAGTCGATTACGTAAAGCAACATCAGGTTGGATTAATCAAATTTTACGACACCGCGGCGGCGGCGACTGGCGAATTATATTAGATATTCTTTTATTTTTTATTGTACCTACATACGTATATATATAATCCAATGTTTAATAAAAATTCTGTGCATGAAATATTTTCAGAAATTAAGGGATTTTTGAAGAGTAATTTTATTACGAATGGATCAGAGTAGAAAATAACGCTTTGTTCGCGTAAGAACAGATTCTCATAAACATGAATTATTGGAATATTAAGCATTCCCAAAAGGACACAGAGTGTGACGAAATAGTGTAACTAGGAGTATAGTTTATTTGTGAACTAATCATACAAAAAAACATTTGACAAATTATAATTAAACTAAGCATAAGTCATAGTTTATTTCCTGGATCAAACCTATGGCTTTGAAGCGAAATGTCATAAAATCCACGGGAGCGATAACGCGCATTAACCATAGGAGCATAGTGAGCTTATATCCTGGAATCCTAATTTGTTATAAAACAACAATTATATAATCCCTATCCGTTACGATGTTCCCACGGAAATCATAACAAAAACTACATCAGATGTCCCAGGCATTTTTAAATTATTTTGTTATTTATTGCTTTCGTTTTAGTGCTATCTAACCTAGCAACACAAGTTTGTTGGTAATGTCGATGATAAATACATATACCTAAAATCCACGCGACTTGCCTAGTTTTAGGATATAGCCGCAATAAAAAATAGTATAGTTTGTGTGGTATTTGGCTGTGTGGTGTCTGCTTGGTTTAGAATACCACCACCACTTTCTTCCCGTGGGTGACATAAAAGGCGACTAATATTCTTCTACGACGTAGATAAAGATTTACTAAGCTAAGATTTCTCAAAATTCAACCCCGAAAGGATGAAGAGGGGTGCCAAGGTTTTTATTAAAAAAATATTTAATAGTTCCATATATGGACTTGAAACTCGCTATAAATATTTCACAAAACAAATTAGACACGTTTTACAATGTCAGGGACTAAAATTCAGGTAGTCAAATTTTGTGTGGAATGACTTTTAATGTAGAATGTCCAAAGAGTCATGTACCTACTACTATTAGATATATTATACTTGTAAACGTGGGATCATAATTATACTCGTAATACTCGCGCAGTGCGGGACGCCCCTCGGCCAGGTGGACCCACGACTTGAAGAGAGTCGGCGGTGGTGGTTGGATGAGAAGAGCCGAGGATCGCGTCTAATGGTGAGCTTTAGGAGAGGCCTATGTCCAAAAGTTTAGAGACATAGACTGACTGATGGTATGGTATAGTATACTCGTAAATATACTTTATTATGTATGAATTACTAATAAATTAAATTAAGTTAATATTAATTCATATAATAGCTAACTTCGCATGAACGAATGAGCTTAGATATTCAGTGATTCAGACAAAACGCCAAATTTAGTCGCTATACGCGGTATGTTCGATTCGTAGCCGAACCAATCGGAAACTAACGGAGTAGACATAATCGAATTACATATCAAAGAATTCACTTGGTAAAAATACGATTTTGGAAAGTAGGTACAAAGAAAATCGTAACAAAACCGGGTCCGTGTACACAAAATATTTTTTGAAAAGTCTTTGGAGTGTAAAGTACGAATGATACCAGGACCAAAACAAGAGTTTTTAGAATATTTGTGTGTCTGTCCGTTTGTCTGGCAGAATACGGATTTTAGTGAAAACCACAAAACGGATTTTAATGAAACTTGTTATACATTTAGGATACTTTTTATCCAGATCCATCATAGAGTTCCCATTAGAATTACAATGATGACCGTAAGTACGATATCAGATGTTACGTAAAGACTACTTCACCAATTTTTATGAAATTTAGTACAATGACAGTTTATATCCTGGATTAACTTATAGGACACTTTTTATTCCGAAATGTTATGAGTTCCTGCGAGAATTATTGAAAAGTTTTTTGCGGAATATAAAATGAAATTTGGTGCTGCTCTCTATATTTGATGGGATGGGGTTATGGGATTGGATGAGATGTGACAGCATGGGACGGGACTGAAATGTGTCTGGTAAGATTGAATGGGCGATATAGATTTTGACGGAATGGGATTGGGTGAGGTGGAATGGGATGTGATGGAATGACGAGGGTCGAGCTAGGAGTACTAGTACTGCTAGTTAATAATTATTCTTCGGGAAATATTATTATACGTGTCATCAGAATGAAACAAAAACATGTCCAAACTTGTGAACGTGCTCAAAAAGGAAACGTGTCAAATTGAAGTTGAAAGTAAGTAAATCCTTAGCTGATAATATTTAAGAGAAATTTCGTGTATCGGGAGCCGGAGCAGGATATGCCCTCAACAATGACGTAGAGCTTACTAAACTAGTAAGATAGTCGTGTCAAAGTTGCCTGCCTCAGACACTGCGCTCGACATAAGTACTTTACTTAACCCAACTTATAAGGTCGGGGAAAAAGTTTCTTCGTATTTTATATACAAATTCAAGACATTTTTTTTAAAAAAATATTATATAATATATATTTAATTACAATAAGCAAAAAGGTTAGTCGACATCACAGGAGACCGAAGAGCTGGCAGCTACCTTGGACAAAGAATTAGTCTAGCTATTCAAAGGGGGAACGCTGCCAGTATCTTCGGAACCTTGCCTAAAGGGACTCCTTTTAATAATATATTTTAGTTATTATATTATATTTTTTAAGGTTTTTAGTTTTAGGTTCATTGTTCCAGTATATACATATAAATGTCTTTTATTATAAATCTGTAATTACAATATATATATATATATATATATATATATATATATATATATATATATGCCGTTTTGTTCTATAACTTGTTGCCATCTTGTAGGTAGTGACATGATCCCGTTGCTGTAGAGATTTTGGGATTTTTAGTCCAAAAATTGCGACAAGTAGTTTTGACAGTCCTCTCTTGATGTTAACCTTACACTACCTAAAGAATTCTGAAGAGACGGAAATAAGTGAAAATCTGAGGGCGCAAGGTCAGGGCTATATGGTGGGTGCATCAACACTTCCCAACCAAGCTCTCTCAATTTTTGCTGAGTGGCCAAAGATGTGTGTGGTCTGGCGTTATCATAATGAAAGACTACATACACCCTTTCTGTTGATCAATTCCGGGCGTTTATTCTCAATTTCTTGCTTTAGTCTCATCAGCTGTTGGCAGTAGAGATCCGAATCGATGCTTTTGCCCGGCGGTAAAAGCTCATAATGAACGGTGCTCTTGCAATCTCACCATACACACATCACCTTATTGCGCGTTAATCCGGGTTTTGCCACAGTCTGTGGAGCTTGGCCGCACTTAGACCATGATCTTTTGCGCACGTTGTTGTCGTAAGTGATCCACTTCTCATCACCAGTGATCTTTTCAAAAATGTTTCGGTTTCATTGCGTTTTAATAGAGAATCGCAAACGAGTACACGGTTAAAATATTCGGTTAAAATAAAAGTTAAGTAGGTTTCTTTCAGTGAGCTTGTTGTGGTACCCAAATATCGAGCTTTTTTGTGAATCCAGACTTTTTCAAATGAGTCAAAACTGTTTGCTCCGTTCATCAGCAATGTCGTAACTACTTATATGCCGATCATGCTACACTTTTTCCGAAATGACATCAACTTTATCGGTAACAGGGCGACCGGAGGGAACAGCATCTTTAACATTAAGATTTCCTGACTGAAACCGCTTAAACCAACTTTGTGCTACTTTTACTGACACTGCATGAGGTCCATAAACGGCACAAATTTTTTTCGCGGCTCGTGTCGCATTTTTCCCTTTTTTGTAATAAAACTTTAAAATGTATCGAATTTCTTCGTTAGATTCACTCATTTTCTTGGACAGAAAAACAGTTGAAAAATGACGGGAACCAGTTTTTTATTTTTTTATTTCTTTTTCTTAAATGTTACCTTTTTAATGGTATCATAACCAGCCAGGTACAAACAGTTCAATCAAAGATATTGGATCACAACGTCACACATACAAAATACGAAAAGACTTTCTCCCCGACCTATTATTTAGTACGAATAAATTAATGCTATACATGAAGAAATTAAATATTTTAGATAAATAGATATACTTTATTGTACAACAAAACATACAGATAAACACAAAATACAAGTAATTAGAAGTACAATCGACGGCCTTGTCACTAAATCGATTTCTTCCATTCAACCTTTGCGTGGAAATTTGTAGACGAAAAAGAGGCAGATGGCGCAATCAAGAAATAATGCTTTATATACATACATAAATGCAGAAAGAAAGGAACCGGACAACTAGATTTTGTTTTATTCCTATTCTTTTACAAAGGACACTGATATAATGCACAGAAAGACTACGTTAACAATGTTTCTTAAATTTAAGTCAATTACGAACTCATGTTATGACAATCGATTAATCACTAATTGATTAATTAGGAGTACAATTACATACTCGTGTGTGGTGTGGGTGTGAAATATAGTCATATGAATAATTTAAGCAATGTGTAAAGTCCGTGGTTATTTATAAACGTATATAATTATATATACAATGTATAACTTAAAACTTGCAAAATTACATATTTTTATTTTTCTTTTTAAGTAACTTTTATGCCTTGGCACATGTCAGTTCCATCGTACCCTACACTTACATTCTACAACATTAATGTAGGTACCAATATATCAGCCCTAGTGCGGGCTCACGAATCTGTACAAACTAACTACTGCTCGTGATTGTTTTTATAGAAAAAGGCAGCAGACGAGCAGACAGTCTACCTGATGGTAAGTGGATACTGTCCGCGATACATACCAACATCGGTCTTGATTGACCAACATTGGCACGCCCCCAGATGCGCTGCCTACCTTTGCAGATCAAGGAATGGATTGGGAAAATGGGGAGGGATAGGATGGGATGGGAATGGACTCTGGCATATCTCACTCACTACTGAAATACGTACGTATATTGGGGAAATACGATAAAGTAGGAAATGCAGTACATGTCAAGGTAGTCTTCTGTGGCTAACGTGGCCAGTCGAGTGCGCCCAGTGGCTGTGGGAATGCAGCATACACTCTCCCCCCATAAAGGTTCTCCACAAAGGAATTAGGTTCTCCTAGAATCTTATGGAACATACAAACATCATTCCTGTTCAGATCGAGAGCCCTCACTAAGGCCTCCCGTTCTTATTGATTCCGGACACAGTCCACCGACAAGTGTTAGACATCTTCAACAATTCCACATACATCGCAATTTGGAGAGCTAGTCTTTTTCATGAAGTATCCGAACTTAATGAGTGGCATGTGTCCAGAAGGCAGAATGAATGCTAAGACCGTGTATTTTATATTTAAATTGGTTTCAGAAAACCAAGGTATATCACACTAAATGGTTTTATACCATATGCCCTTATCACGGGAATTTTCATCAAAATACTCCTTCCAAAGCATATGGCATTTATTTTTATATATAGGCAATATTTCCGAATAACTATGAGGAATATATATTTCTCTACCCTCTGAAATCGCACGCTTTGCGCGCTTGTCAGCCTCCCCATTACCTTTCAAACCAACATGTGACGGGACCCATTGCAATCTGAAATCTATGCCACGGTTATTTAATTGTAATATTTTTGCTACGATAACATAAGCTATCGATGCACCTCCGGTGTCAGAGGCGCCTCGAGCTACATGTTGTAAAGCACTCCTACTGTCCGCACATATAAGCACGTTTTTACACCCAATTGTTTCGATATATGATACTAGCAAAACCCGATAGACGTTGTCCTGCCTGTGTATATTTATTTACCTCTGTGTATAAAATCACAAATTATTCTGTTTTGCCATCGATATGATTTTTGCGATCGGTTGAACGGTATAGAAGTTGATGTGCTGCAACGCCATCTAGTGGCGAGTTACAACAAAGTCGATAGCTCGAAAATATTCTCCGTGCTCAAATACCTATGTGTACCAATTTTCATGACGATCGGTTGAACAGTATAGAAGTTGATGTGCTGCAGCGCCATCTAGTAGCAAGTTACAACAAAGTGGATAACATAGAAACCTTCTCCATGAAAAAGTACATATATGCGCCACCTTTCATGGTGATCGGTCAAACGGTGTAGAAGTCTATCAATTTCAGATATATCAACATCCATTTTTATATAAATATATATATATATATATAAGATAGAGATAGCCTCAGAGATTGCAATGACTTCTACTGATATAATAGAAACATTTGACGTCACTTTGAAGCACCCCTGCGGATCGAACTCTTTGGTCAGATTCAGTGGCTCATAATAAGGGGCATTCTTTACCATTCGAGCTCTTCGATCCATATGTGTACCACCCAGAATATTTTATTAAATAAATAAATATCAGCTTTTCTTGAATAGATACAAAATATGTCATTCAAATTCCTTGCTATTTATAATAAATTTTTACATCGTAGTCGTGTTTCAGAAAAAAATCTGTAACAAATGAAAACTATATTGTTAAATATTTGTTTGTATTTTTATATAGGAGGGCTGTATAATGTCTTTTGGGTTGTAAAGTCTCCACGGATAAGTTTGTTGTTGAACATTGATCAAGTGCTATCGTTGCGAGAGAATTGCGAGTCCTGTGCCAAGTTAAAGAGCAGTAAGGTTGTGTGGTGTGGAGGGCATAGCCACAGGTCTGGCGCAACCGCACTTTAGCTTAATCGAAAATATTCGTATTTGGTTCTCCTTATATTTTATAACTTACAGTGTTCATAATCATATATCCTTGGTGTCAACTGCCTGCTCGTGCAATTCTAAATTTTACTTGAAAATATTTTAGCAGTTACTTTTATGATTGAATCTGTGTATATGACTGAGTATCTTAAACATGTTTAATGAAAAATGTAGGTCCAAGATCTAAATGTTCTTAAATCTTGAGACCGAGGTACGGATATAGACAATTCTAGGACTGTTATATGTAAATATTTTACGTCGAAAAAAAACCAGTCTGTAATTTTACCATTTTGCTATATAATACTTAGCTAATAATAATACCAATATATTAAGGTTTTACATGTGCAATGTTACACAGTTTATTTAATTTATCATATCACTTACACATAATTATTGACCGAGTTTGGATCTGCATAATGTCAAAAAAGGGTAATACACAAGTATATATCATTAATCATTATTTAGAATATCTTCTTATATAAATAAAAATGTAAACGTTCGTTTGATCAAAATCCTAAATCTCCGAAAGTTCTTCACCGATTGCTTATTATTTTGACACAACGATGCATTCGCGTATGCGCGTGTTTTTATATACCTATCACAGGGTAAAAACATGTTTTTTACCCAAAAACAGGTAATATCAGCCACAGCAACGCGTGGTCGAGTACAGCTAGTTTCCAATAACCACGTTGGTAGTCCACGCTCGTATTGAATTTATTGTGGACCCAAGGACAAATAAACATAAACATAGAACCGGAAAAAAACATGTGGTCCAATGCAAATTTTCCCATCGTCAAGATTTAAAATCGATCCAGGGTCACTTCCCGGTTACTAAGTTTTTTTATGTATCGTATTGAAGAATACTCGTAAATTATCAAGTATCGTACTCGTATTCGCCATTTTTTAAACGAATCCTCGAATACTAATCGAATAGAAAAAGCCTAACGTGAATAGTAGATAAAAGAGCTTTTCTGTAAACACAAAAATATAGGTACTTAAAAAATTAAATTAAAGTTTATTTGATAATCAGTCACGTAAATTTAAAAACCTTAAATTAAAGTTAAAAATAGTAATTTACATTTGAACTAACCCTCCGTCCACTAAAATTCATTGAAAAGATCCACAATGGATTTTTTTGGAGGTTTATATCCACTTTGATCCTAAGTTGAGACTGACAGTATAAAATGTAAAAAATCCATTACTTAAGTACCTACATATTAATTTTACACGTGCGGTGTATACCTGACAGGTTAGGTGATGTTGGTATTCGCGAATAGTGTTTTTTGGTATTTGAAACATGCCCAATATAAACCTAAATAAACATTGGAATACCCACTCAAAGTTTTGTTTACAACAAAAGTTATGAAGAGCTATTGTTCCCACGCGTTACCAAATTCTAAATGCAACTAAATGCAATGTGGGCACGCCATAAATTTCACTCTGCCTCGTGGTCAACTAGATTTGCATTTGAAATGGCACATGAGACGCAAAGTTACATAGCAACCGGTTAAATGTGAGCTCTCTAAGACGGGGCAGTCCTTTGTCTGACAATGAAGACTGTGAGGAAGAAATTAGTGCCGGTGGAGAAGCCTGTGTGCAATGTTGTCACTGTGTACAGAGAGAGGGGGTGAGTAGACACTACAACTTCGTTGTGGGTGTAACACGCTCCAAGGCTGTAATTTCAGCGGTAACATAGAACAAATATGTAAATGTACTGTCGAACAAGTTCCTGGGTACGAATTTTGTGATGAAAATTAAAACTGTTAATATGTGTCATGTAACACATTTCTTCTATGGATCTCTGTCACGATTTAAATAGCACAACATAGCAACAATAGCACATATATTTCGTCACGTTGACGATAACATACTCAGGGGACTTTTCATTTGTATTTTTGGCTGTCAATCAAGTATCATCTATCGGCGGATATCATAATTATCGGCTCAACGGGCAATAAGCAAGATGTTGAGGAATGTAAATTGCTTCAAAGTATAAGGTGACAAAATTATAAAGAGATAATAGCAAAGTACAATGTATGACATACATACATTAACATAGAAATGTTAATGTATTGTAGAATAATTTGTGTTCAATAACTTAGGAAATTAAATATACCTAAAAGAGTATGTAGGTCGAAAAGGAGAAAATTTAGTCTCACTTTCGATTGAATTTTAACGAAACAATTTACCGTTCGTGTCAAATATTTAATGTATTATTTGAGGAAAGTTTGGTTTGAAGTGTTTACTTGATAATAAAGCTAAAGGAAAGTAATTTATTTTATCAATTCACAGAATTATTAACGATTGTTAATCGTTTATGTACCAACAACAAGATTTAAGCTTTATTTCCCTTTCACCTGCCTTTACATACCATATAGACATCCATTTTAAAGGCTTGTATTTAAACGAGTAACAAACAAATACTAAATGAGCAACAAATAATGATCAACAAAACAATCATTTTTTTTAATAAGTGAAGTAAATAATTTCTAATTATTAGGAATGTCAATTTTCAAGTCCATCGTCTTAAAATAGGAGAATAAAAAATAAATATTGAATAAAGAAATATAGTCCAGTCAATTTACACATCGTACCGTGCAAGTGGTCGGGCAGCTTTGATTTTTGGGTATATTATTCGTGCCAGAACCCTATTTAAAAATCTAAATTTCCGACCTCGGCAGACGGCTGTGGACATGATGTAGGAAAATCGCTCACTTTGTAGAAAATTTACTCTAGTTTATTAAATTTATGAAAGTATAACTTTTCCCACTAAACTGTTCAGATATTTCGCAAAAATTAAAACATTGTCAAAATTTTCGCGGCTTGAGGTGACAATCCCCGCGGCTGTTTGCCGAGGTCGACAACATGGATTTTTAAATAGGGTCCAGGTACGAATTACATCCCCAAAATCAGAACAATCCGACCTTTTCCACGAAGTCGCCTTGTTTTGGTACTATTTGACTAAACTAATAGGTGGTAGCCTAGGGGTATCTATAATCAACTGACATTCGTGTGATCGTGAGTTAAAATCCTCGGCACGTACCACTGCGTTTCTACTTAAATACAGAATTTTCATTGTCACTAGCTCGGCGGTGAGAGGAAAACGTCGTCAGGAAACCTGTGTGCTCCAGATATACAAAAAAAAAACTGCTATATGTTTATCCACACTGGGTCCGCGCGGTGAATTACTTAAGATTACCCAGTGATTTACTTAGGGGAGGCCTGTGCCCTACAGTGGGACATTAAAGGTTGATACAATTCCAAGTACAATATGAGTCCTGCTTCGCTGCACTGTTATTTCTTTATTATCACTAGAGACCCTAAAAGCAACCCACCATTTCATTAGCTACAATAGATTTACTGCTCATTGAATTTCATTTTCAATTCTCCACATTTGTGTGTACCCAACTATCGTAATATTATAAAGAAGAAACACTTATCCTTCGATATCAAACTATAACAAGGGTGCTTCAAAAACCCTTATTTAAGCAGAAACTCGGTTGTAAGTGCCAATTCACGAATATGAGTGAAGAAAAGTTATGCTTATGTAATCCATCGCTCACAATATTTTTCTATACAGTGTAGGCGGATAATTTCCGGTTGCCTGACATCATGGATTCTTCATATGATTCTGAATTAATTTATTTCTTTATAGGAAGAAGACGGCAGACGAGCATACAGTCCACATGGTGGTAAGTGGTTACGGTCGCCCATGGTCATCCATGGTACATACCAACATAAAATATAAATGTAATTGATACAAAATAAGCAAAAATGTAAAATGTCTATTGTTTTTTATAAAAAATATTGATTTTTTGACCTTTGTATTCAACAAACAAGGTAAAGTGGAACCTATTAACGTGGTATTTAGTCGTGGTCACGAGTTGACTGAAGAGGCGGGTAGTCCAGGATGGGAGCTGCGAGCAGTTTCAGGCGGGTGCCTCTTCAGTTAACTCGTGACCACGGCTGCTGTAACCCATGCAGAAACGTCGAGTGGGAATGAAAGGTAAACAAATAATTTTATTATACGCGTACAGACCCGATTTAGAATACAAATTCTGTAAAATTCGACTAAGTAATATTTTTTTTAAATCCATACTTAGGTTGAAACTCAGTGGTACGGGCCGAGGATTTGAACTCACGACCTCACGATGAGATTCGAGAGTAGACACGCCGAGGCTATCACTGCTCAAATTTTGGAAATACTGAATTGATTCGGAGCATCTATGAATTTAACCGACTCTGTTTTCGTGCCTAATTCCATTTTTATCGATTAATAAATATGCTCAGTTTAATAATGCGCCTCTAAGAATTTTGTACAGTTGTACACTTTAAGTAGATTACGTAGATTCCTTCTTTGGAATCTTCCTAGAACAGCTGGAGTTGTTTTTCACCAACAAATCCAAATCACTGTTTCTAAACAAAGTGACTATTTTGTTTACAAAGCATTACGTTACAGAAATTACTTACAACGCTTGGAGCAATTCGAGAAAGCAATCCAGACATACAACGAGGCGCTGCGATGGAATGTAGGTAAAAACAAACAGGGCCGATTCGATTTCCGCGTCGTAAACAAGCAATTAGACGGTAGTCTAGCGTTGATATTGTTTGTGTTGTTTACTATAGACTCCTTATAAGAGATGAGGTAAATTAAAAGCATCTTAATTACATTATATCAGATTACACTGAGAAGGAAATATAAATGAGAGAAATTATAAAGGACGCAGGTTAGGTAACCTGTAGGTAGGAACCTGTAAACCTCATTGAAACGTTCATGCCGACAAGCGCACTAGGACCGCATGGATGAAAACAAGATTTTTTGCTTTGGATTATACGGCGTAATTATAATTTGAAATCAGAGAACCTTAATTCTCCTTGTTTGGACTTTATGGGAGAGAAAAACGAGCAGACAGTTCACCTGGTGATAAATGACTACTGTTGCCCTGTGACACCCGCGATACATGTCAACATCAGTGAAATGTCAAACGTTGGCAAGTTTGTCATTTGGATGCGTTGTCCACCTTTGGTGATTTAGGAATGAATTTGGAGAAAGATGGTAGAAATGAGGAGGGATAGGATAGCATGGTATGGGAAAGGGGTCTGGCATAACTCACTACCGAAACGCTTAAGATTGAATAGGATAAAGTCTTCACTTTATCCTATTCCGCCAATCTTAAGCGTTTCCTATTCCCCTTCTTAAGTTGTCACGATTCAAAACTATGTTCCACATTCCGTGTGTTAACTTTAACTACCGGAAAAATAGTTTTATAATCAGACCTAACGCTGCATTTAATCTTACATGTGATGACGAACGCATTAACTTTATTTTATAGTATAAAGACAGTTAATATTTACTAAATAACAGTTATGTATTAGTGACTAATGCTTCAGAATTTTAAACTCGAAATTTTATCTTCTCTCACTTTTTATCCATTCTATCCTTTTAAATATAAATTTCTACTTGTGGTAGCTTGCGAATAACCGTTAAATATGTATTTAAATATGTTATATTTTAAATACCATAGCTATAAGCTCCCCAAATAAATAAATTTTACGGTAGTGTTCCGTACGAAAGGCGCCCAGCGGCTGTGGGATTGCAACATGTACTTGGCAATGTATATTCGAATTTTTGTGTATAAAACATTTTAGCTCTATAAACAGAAAGGGCAGACATATTTGACGGTAAGTTGCACCGATTAAGGATATCGATTTTAAACATCCTATAAACGTGCCTACGTTATGTAAGCTGTAACATATGGTAAGTATGTACAAGTTGTAATCAGATTGTTTATTCTATTACTTCACATTGAATTTATCTGAAGCTACTTGGTAGAATGTTGACTACGGACTGTTGGTGGTTTTAACAAGAGATTAATCCTGCTAACCTCATTTAATCAATCTGTGTAATTGGAAACGGCGGTAATTGACAACATGCTTTAATTCATTATAGAAACCTGTTTTTTCTTTAAAGAATGTAGAATGTGTAGAAACTTATATATTCACCTATATCCACTTACCCTGATTGACTGTATGAGACGTGGAAATCACGCTCACATTACCTACATATACCGTTCCCGGCGTCGGGAACGAGGACTTCGCCCCCGTGACCCCGTTAACATACACTGACCTTTAGTCAACACTATTATCATGTATCGGTACGTACCTGAGCGCATCTCACCGACTCGCGATCCCTCGCTGCCCTCTCAAAGCAACGCTCTAAGCCGAGGTTCATTCCTTCCGCCGGTTAGCCGGCGTGAGAGCCCTTTGGCTCGTTGCACCACATACTTTTTTCTGGCTGAGCGCTTTCTGCGCTCGCCTTAATCTAAAAAAATATTCCTAAAAAAATTAGAGATGTGAATTTTTTTTTTTATAGACTAGGGGGTGGACGAGCAAGCGGTCCCACGTGATGGTAAGTGTTACCGCCGCCCATGGGCACCTGCAACACCAGGGGGCATGCGGGCGCGCCGCCGACCTTGCAAAATCCTATTCACAGCTCTCTTGAAGAACCCCATATCGTAGTTCAATGGAAAGACCTCTTGAGGCAGTTCGTTCCACAGCCTACGGGTTCGCGGTATAAAATAGTTTTTGGACCGCATAGTACGCGACACCTCCGTATCGAGGAAATGCGGATGGACCGCACTTCTGTGACGGGAGGTGCGGTTGTAGAAACCCGAGGTGGGAATTATATTAAACAATTCTTCAGAGCATTCCCCATTGTACAGGCGGTACAACGCACAGAGAGACGCAACGTCTCTCCGAATGCTGAGGGATTCTAAACCGCCCGTGAGAGTGGGATCGTCGACAATACGAAGAGCACGTCGTTGGATAGAGTCAAATGGGTCCAATTGGTATTTCGGTGCGCCTGCCCAGAGATGAGAGCAGTACTCCATATGGGGCCTCACCTGAGCTTTGTAAAGCATAAGGAGTTGCCCAGGTTTGAAGTACCGCTTCGCTCTGTTCAGCACACCGAGCTTTTTGGAGGCCATTTTGGCCTTATTGTCCAGATGACCCCTAAATTCGACTTTGCTGGAGATGTCGATACCAAGGATCCCGATACTCTCCAAGATCTTAAGAGGTATGCTCTGAAAGCGAGGTGCTACAACAAAAGGGGTTTTTTTTAGCGGTGAATGCACAGACTTGCGTCTTACTGGGGTTGAAATCCACTAGGTTCGTAGAACCCCAAATCGAGACTAGATCTAAAGAGTCTTCGATTTCAGACACAAGCCTGGCGCGACTCTCTTCCACTTCGACCCGAGGGATGTTGGCGCGGCCCCTGAACAAGGTGTCTCCAGTACTGTCATCCGCATAGCAACGTATGTCACCAATTTGTAACAGGTCGTTGATATGCAGAAGGAACAGAGTTGGGGACAACACGGAGCCTTGCGGGACGCCAGCGTTAATAGACATGGTGTCGGAGCAGCTACCATCGATAACGACTCTCCGTCCAGTCAAGAAACTGGCAACCCATTCGCATAATCCCTCGGGTATCCCGAAAGATGGTAGCTTGGAAAGCAGCGATTTGTGCCATACCCGGTCAAAAGCTTTCGCAATGTCTAGGCCTACAGCCAGAGCCTCGCCTCTACTCTCAATGGCGTCAGCCCAGCGGTGTGTTAAATATGCTAAAAGATCACCAGCCGAGCGATTATGGCGAAATCCATATTGACGGTCGCTAATCAGCTGGTGATCCTCTAGGTACCCAAGGAGCTGTGTGTTTATAACACGTTCCATCACTTTGGAGAGGAGGGAGGTGATCGCTATTGGCCTGTAGTTGGCCGGGTCGGTGCGGTCACCCTTTTTAGGCAAAGGGTGAACATAAGCTACCTTCCATGCTGACGGGAAGCTTTTTGTGGAATATGAGAGCCTAAAGAGTCGCGTAAGCACCGGAGACAACTCGGGAGCGCAAAATTTGAGCACCACCGCAGGAATACCATCAATTGACCGTGTGAATTAGTGTGAATTAGTTAGTGAATAACTAATGTGAATTAGTTAGTTAAAATTAGTTGACCGAAAAAAAATAGTTAACCATACTGTCTGGGACAGTATGGTTAACTAGCATTTTATCTTACTTACTTGCTTGACCAAATATTTCGGTGTACAGCTAAGACTCCTTCACATCAATCACATGAAGTCAGGCAGTGAAGCAGCCAAGCACGTATTTGGAGTACGGGTCCATCGAAGTTTAAGTATCCCTCCGTAAACCTTCCAAACTTACACTAAGCAATATTTATTCCAGATAGAAATATTATCCGAAAATAAATTCAAGCGACAATAAGATATCGAGAAGAACAATCAGAGTAAAATACATCAAAGAAATAATGAAATATTAAACGAAAGACAGATTTCAAAAACTTCTGTCCTTCTTTATTTTTAATTTTGTACTAAATAAATTCTGAAGTCTCCCGGGATAAAATTCTAGGAAGATATTTTCTTGTCGCCGGCATTTTTGCAGATCTCAAAGGGCGATGATATCAGCTACGCTAGTTTAAGACATGTAATCGTGGGTACTGTTTATTTTTACCTGAGTAGGCTTTACAGTGTTGCCCACCAATTCGCCTACACAGAACCCCCTTACGATTGAAAACTCCTACAGCAGCCCTGCGAAATATTTGCAAGGTGCAGTTGAAACAACACAGCCTTCCATTCATAATCTTGTCAATACTAAGATAGAAAATCTTGTTTATAGAACTCTGACGTCCGTTCACTTCTTGGGCGAAGTTTGGCTGGAGCCAAAGCGACCTACTACATCGGTGCATTGGAGGATGCCGCCAAAGCAACTGGTAAAAATAATCCTGCAGTTATAACCCGCTCTAACTTCTACATCACAAGTGCCAAAGGTTACAGCAGCACCGAAATTATAAGAAATTGAATAGAAGAGGATGAACAGAGCTCTATGCTCGAAGTTTCTTTAATGCATAGGGTCTATAAACAAATAAATCGTAGATCATAAAGTCATCGAAGTAGCGCAAATGACCAGTAGCTGAAGTGGTAATTTACATTCTTGCCAGACTGATAACCAGTGGTGTAGACAAGTCCTTGAGTGGAAACCGCGTATCGTTAAACGTAGCATGGGACGTCCTCCGACTAGGGGGGCCGATGCGGTGGCGAGTCTTGGGAGAGGCCTATATCTAACAACGACGAAATATAGGCAGATAGTAAGTAAGTCTCTGATGCAAAGGTTTGAATATAGTCATTAAAAAATCATACAAAATTCATTAAAAAATATCTGCACTCTCTTAACATTGAATTTCTACTATCAATATCAATAACAACTTTTGTCCTATGCTTTTTTCTGAACTTGATAAAATATATTTATACTTTTCTTTAAAAAAGTATTTTTTTTTAAATGAAGGCTCTGATTTCGATACTATTCGTTGCTACGACCGGCAACGCCACACACTCCATAAACAGCTACCAATCAAACCACTATTATTAGATAACTTATAGGGGAGAGTGCACGCTTCATTCCCACAGTCGCTGGGCGCACTCGACTGGCCATGTTACCCCTCTCTCACAGAAGGCTACCTTGAAATGTTTCTACATTTCCTACTTTATCGTATTTGTTCAATGTACCTACGCGTTTCGATAGTAAGTGAGATATGCCAGAGCCCATTCTTATCCCATCCTATCCTATCCGTCCCCATTTTATCAACCCTTTCTCCCAATCCATTTCTTAATCCGCACAGGTAGGCAGCGCATCCGGGGTGTGCCAACGTTTGTCATTCTGTGATGTTGGCATGTATCGCGGATGTCCATGAGCTACAGTATCCACTTACCATCAGGTGGACTGTATGCTCGTGTGCCGTCTTTTATTTACATATAAAAATAAAAGATACCTACATCTATGGAAATCGGCGCGAGTGCGAGGGAGGGAGTGGTGCCGCGAGTGAAAAAAGTGCTCAATTTGAAAAAGTCCTCGAACAAGCACTGTTTCATTTTTACAAAAGAAATTCAGTGTTAAGAGGGTGCAGTATTTTTTTTTGACTGTATACGAGATATTCAAAATCTGGGTATAATAAACTTCCGTTGAATTTAATGTAACCTCTTTAGAAGTCAATGAAAATGCTGAATCACTGTTATTGCTATTCTGCGAAATGTGGGTACACCCCTAGGAATAGTGTAATGGGTGTATATTATTCCAGTAATATACACGGTATACAATGACCCTACTACGTTGGCATACAACCATTCAAAACTAAAACCATTACGTTAATGCACCAAATGAAAGCATTTCTCCACAGATATATATTAAGTAGAAGTGACATAGTATTTGTTTTTGTTGTATTTGTCCGTCTTCTTCCCAATCTTTTCAATTTGATAAACTTTAGACTGTTAATACTCATTTCAACAAGAAAAAAGTGAATTTAATATTATATTTTCTGTTCTCAAACCGTATGAAACTGAAACATAAACGAATGCGGAAAGAATTATCGTAGATAATAATACCTATTAGACATTATGGCGGAGTTATTTTAAACTTATTAGCGTGTTTTTGAAATCGATTTTGTAACAGTTTATTTTTATTTTGTAAATTGTAACTTCAATAAGTTTCTGTGTAATTACTTCGTAGTATGCTTTAATTTCAACAAATTCAACATTTATTATGCGTTACGTGCATTAGCAAACGTATATACCCAATCATTACATTCTTTACATCGACACAAAAGAAACAACAAGTATTAAGATGTTGTGCCATGTTTAATGGAACGATTTATTTTGAATACATTGTAACACTACTTCTTAACTTGCTATTAATAAAACATTCTTTGGTACGTCGTAGGTCTAAGTCCTCCCTGACCATACCATCTGCCTGTATCTCTCCACTGCTGAATATAGGCCTCTTCCAAGAACTGCCACCACACACGGTTTTCTGCCTTTCTCATTCAGCCACTACGGGCGATTTTCTTCAAGTCTTCATTCCACATGGTCACAGGACGTTCTTCGCTACGTTTCTCGGTACGTCCTCCCCCCTTCAGCTTCTCTCTCTTCTCTCTCTTAAGCTTCTCTTTTGTGGTGGGCAGAGCCCTACCACTAAAAAAGAAGCTGTGGTTGTTTCTTTTATCAGAGGGTCATTTTTATACCGCATTTATTATTATTTGGTCGTCATAAATGAAAAATTGCTCATCTCTTTCTCATAAACACGTTAATATTTTGGTATGTAAAGTACATAAAGTTTGCAAGCCCTTTCCAGACTATATAATAAGTACCTGCTGTATAATGTACAATCTATCTATTTTTATTTATTTACTTTATTTTGGATCATTATTAATATAACAGTAAACATGAACAGGTAATACTACCTACATGTTCCAACACAACAATAAATTTTATCATAACTGCAGCAGGATACAAGACAGTATTCAAAGAATTAAAATTACAGATAGAAAGAAAAGTTGCTCATAGGACACTGGCGATATACTCTGCGTTTATAAAAGTAATGTTTAAAAATAAAAAAAAAATGACTAAACCAAAGACAAAGTACTAAATTTAGAAAATTAATGACAATGATAAATTAAAATAACAATTAGCTGTAACTGAATTAATAGAAATTTAGAAATAAGCAATCGCTAGTGATCCTTTTTCCCAAGCATTTCTTTACCCACACATTTTCTTTCTCCACAAGGTTACTTACCAAAGGAAATACAAAAAATGTCAATATCAGACAGTACTACGATTTGTATAATATAATATATAGACAGAATTTATTATCAGCTGTAAAAGTATTAATAAATAAGATTTGCGTATTATATCTATTGTTGATTCTAATAAAACATTTGGCATATTTTGCATGTCAATTACCAAATACTGTTCATACACTACCATAAAATATCGTTGAATAAAAATACTGTTGAAAAGTTTAACTAAAAACGTAAACCACATATATGTACATACAGTTTTTTTATTCACGGAATATTACAAATTTATAAATAATATAATATCGTGCCTACTAATTTACATTATATTAAACTCACAAGAAGTACATACACATGTTCCCATTTTATCTCAATTTTAATTCTGTGTTTTTCACAGCATTGGAGCCAGATAACATACGAACGCTGGAAATTCGTGCGCAAACAGAGTACGAGAAGTGCGCTTTCGAGCGTTCGCTGATGTTAGCACATAGAGGGATGCGGCAGAGACGGTGCCCGACGGATCTCGCTGAGTGTGTTCGTCATGCGGAGGAAACCGTAATTATCCTGATCTAATTCGTTCTATATAGATATGATTAGACAGATTGTAAGTGGAAGAATTAATAATCTTTAAATGCATAATTGTTATATAAATGGGGCGCCATAATATAAAACTGACTGAACGTAAGCTGATCCGCAGCGGAAACTACCAAATGTCAAACCGCCCTCGTATTAATATATTTACTTTTATTATCATTCTCGCAATGACTTTAACGACAGAATACGTTGGAATATTGTTTAAGTTTAAGATCTGTATGTACCATATTCTAGAGAAATAAATGATATTCTTATTTTTATTATTACACAAAAAGCTGCCAGGATAAAAACCCTAACACAATATTGACAAACTCCAGTATTTCTGAGATTTGCACTAATGGACATGTAGATATATAGTCCTTAATAAATAGGTATATGTTGAGAATAAAAGTTATAGACCGAGCACGTGAAGGCAAAACACTCGCTGGGGCACACTCGTAGTATTAATTTAGCGTCCTATAATTGAATAATCTATAATATAGCCTCTTTTTGCTCCCTGAAGCACTTAAAGACACTGAAGCCACTTAATCTCTATATTTGACCTTGAGGAATAACTTATAGGTATTCAATACCTACACGAAAACTTGTTCTTGGCAGAACAGGCCACTTTAGTGAAACACTAGTCATTATTAATCAATAAGCACATGAGTATTGTTCTTGCAAGCGTGCGTATTTGTTTACACGCGAAAACTAACTTTCGCAACAATTACCTTTAAATATACAAAGGTATATCTAAAGGTAATTGTATATTTAAACTCAAAGGAGTATATATAAAAATACCACTTACAGGTATATTCTTCAAAAATAATTTCTTATGCGCATTAGATTCGAGATTGCACTGGCAAAGGCGCTCTTAAAGTTCTATCGAGCTCCATGAAAGTGGAACTGAAGCATGCGACTGTGGAGGACGATTATCTACCGAAGAGACAGAGTCGTCACAGGCAGATTCTGCCACAACCTATGCACCAGGTCACAAAGATATATCGTAAAGAAAAGTGTTTTGTTTTTTTAAGGAACAAATGACAGGTGGTAAATTTGCTATGCTATTAGCCGTTACATATGACTGTGTAAGTACAAACGGCAATATAGATAAGTCTGTATGCAGTAGACTTTGTTCATAGACTAGACGCTCAATCAACTGAGCTACGGAAGCTATGAGAGCCCTAAATTATCTAAATCACTAAAATTATGTTACACATTCAGTGGATCAGTCAACTTTGTATCTACGAGTATCTATGTGTGCGTGTATTGTTGTACGTTCTGAACAAGGTCAGTTACCTTAAAACTTATCTATTTTGCCATCTGTATGTATGGTAAGTGCTGTCGACCGTTAATAATATTAGTTTAACAGAAATAAAAAATACGAATATAGCATAGTAAAAAATAAATAATATTAAAAAATTGCAAAAGCCCTTGACCGCAATTTAAAACCTTTAATTGAAAATCAAAATACTGTTGAAAAGTTTAACTAAAAAGGTAAACTACATATATGTAGGTACTTAGAGTTTTTTATTAACGAAATCTTAAATATTTATAAAGAATATAATATCGTGCCTACTAATTTATACAATTTCAGGTACCATTTTGGTACAGTCGTGTTTAAAAATGAAATGTTAATATGTATATTATTAGCAAAAAGAATATAAGAGACTAGTGACTTCGAGACTATAAGAGACTTCGATACTAGTCGCTTTCTAGAACAGTTTTATATTTTTGTTTCCTTTTGCTTTTAAAAACATAAACTAAAAAGTTTATTGATTACTATCTGGTTAGTCTGATTCCCGGTTCAGACAGATTTTTCAAAAAATCTTTGATTGCAGTTCTACTTATTTTTAAAAATAAAAGGAAGTCTCCATTAAGTGAAATTTCCTATCTTCAATGTTCCTATATTTACAGTAATTTCCCTTCATGTTGCATCGAAATGGGACGCGCTGTATATATTAATACATCTTTAATCTTTTAATACATATGATACATCTTTATACATACATATATAAACCTTTCTGATTGTCTTATTTCATTCAAAAAATCCAAACAGTTCAAATTACGTTACATTTTATATAATATGTATTCAAACTTACAACTACCATATACTAGCAATCCCTTTTCTGTATCATTTGGTTGTTGAGTGGTAGAAACTGCTTTAAGGCGGCCCTTATATTAATCATTTGCACTGTAAAGTTGAAATACCAATCCACCAATTAATATTTTATAGTGTAATTAGTTTGTATACGATTGTGCAGTGGCTGCACAAACTTTTTGCTATATACTTAAATTAAAAAAAAAATTATAGACATACATATATGTTTATATGCATGCCTACACCTGTTACCTATTACCTATTATTACAGGTGTAAGACTCAAGTCTTGCACACAAGTGTACAGTACACGCACAACTACCCAGAATCTCGTTGGTTTTCACTTAAACAATGTACATAATATTATCATTATTTATATTTAAAACCATTTCCTATTTCAACATCGTAGGTAGAGGAAATGTCTCGAATCGAAAACCAGAGGGCGAAACAAATTTCCCGGCTAATGGCTTCCAAATACTTGGAGAGAATGGCTCACGACAAATATTTCCTTATTGGCCTCTGCAAGGACGAGAGGCTAGCGTCGGCTAACGTACAAGGATCGAAAATATTGCAAGAAATGGCCGATAAGGCTCTTGCGGATTTGGAGAAACGACAGGCGGGTATTAACAGTAATATCGTATTATCAGGATGAGTGAAAAACACGCGAATGCAATGGCTGCCAATATTGCACACATTTTGCTTCAACCACGTGTAGAAATATATAGCTGTGTACACGTTTAATTCCTAGTTTAATTTTATTTAATTCGGGGCCCAATAGCAACTCTGTGTACCTAGTATATATGGACTTTTATTAAATAAAGTATAGCAATTAAACAACTTTAACGGTTTAAATCGCGTATATTTGACATTATTTATATCCCGACGTTTCGAATAGCATCGGTATCCGGATAAAAGAACACATAGCTGACATGAAGAACAGACGCTCGACCAAGTCTGCAGTTTGTGAACATGCTCTGGACAAACCCAACCATTACATTCGATTTGATAATCCACAAATCCTCGCTAGAGAGACCCGATTCATGCCAAGAATGTTACGCGAGGCTATTGAAATCAAGAAACACCCAAATTTCAATAGAGAAGATGGTTGGCAAGTACCACCGGCTTGGGATCCAGTCATTAAATTAATTAAATCCCAAGGCCAACGCAATACTGCAAGACCTCTGGACACCGTGAGTGAATACTGCGTGCATAGGGAATGTTATGATTAAAAAATCCAGACGGTAGTTCAAAAAAATTTCAGACGGTAGTCTTAATAATTTCTTAATAACTCAAGTGACAAATAAAATCAATTAGTCACCCCGTGAACACGTTCACTGCAAAGTGTTCGAAACGTCGGGATATAAATAATGTCAAATATACGCGATTTAAACCGTTAAAGTTGTTTAATTGCTATGTATAGTGATCGCGAAAACCTAAGAAAATATGAAATAAAGTATTTGTATTGTAAGTATTTGTATTTACAACTACCGCCAGGAGTCCTATCTAAGGGTGAGGCCATGAAACTGAGCCGCGCGCTGTGCCGAGCTCTGGCGAGCATCGCTAATCATGCTTTGTTCTGTTTTGTATACTATGAAATAAATGTGTCGAAGCTATGCTACGTGCATCACGGCGCAACTCGATTTCATATTGTTTTATTCGATGTTTTGTTTAACTGTGCTGCGTGGCAACCATGCATCGCATATTAAGAAATCGCTCATCTATGCTGTTTTTACGACAGAGCATAGCTCGCGTTAATGCAGCACAATACGTTTCATGCCAAGGTGCAAATCATACTCGTAAATATATGGTAAGCGAATCATACTATATATAACACTGATGAGCGGAGCGAGATAAACCACGGCTCAGTTTCATGACGGTCTCACCCTAAGTCTCGCAATTGCTTCGCGTCAACGTTTCTATAGTATATACATCACTTTGTCCCACCGACAGTCCTTTATATAAAGCATGGAGGTTGAGCAAACATCAGAACATGTACTGCTAAGATGTGAGGGTGCAGCGGTATACCCGACAAACATCGTTGACACTCTCGACATTCGAAATTATATAAAAAACAAAATGTCAGTATGAGGTTTGTGAATTAATTTACAAGTTAGGATACAGGTATCAAAAACGTCTACGAAGTGAATCTAAAGCGATATAACTATATCTATATCTTCGGTTCTGTTGATGTCGACGTGACATCGTGAGCCTTGTTGGTAGTGCCACTGCTTGCTATATAAAAAAGGTTTTTGGGTCGATTCTCAGTTGGATAAAGTTTTGTTTAAGGACAGTTAATCTTAATTTTGGGATCTGGTCTACGCACCAGAAATTCTTGTTGGGGCTATTGCCCAAACTAGGATAGTTGTACATGGTGAGGGATATAAGCATATGCTAGAACAAAATATATTATCTGATGTCCGAAGAACTGTCATACAATATCCTGAAGTAAATCGAAACTGAATATACCAGAAATTGCCAATGCCCAATAAATTCTAATATCCTATCTATTCTCCAGTAGATATTCCACTAGGTATCATCCGGTATTTAGGTATTTTCATCCGGGAAGCATTTTAGTGCCATGGGATATAAGAACAAACAATAAAACTTTTTGCTAAAGACAAAAACCATTCATTCTATATTAAGCGTATTTTATTCAATATTACAATTTAAGACAATTTCTATTTAAACATTCTAGGCAGTTCTCCGAGAACGACGCCCTCTTTACGCTGCACGAGCTTCCGAAAAAGAAGCGGTCGCGAGACTTTCACGAGCACGCAAAGAACGCTTGACACATTCTCAAAAACAGCACGAAATCAACGCCCGACGTCTCGTTCAGGCTGCTGCCGACATGTATGAGAAACACGACACGATTAAATGTTTGGAACACGCCGAATTCGCTATGGAGCAGATAGTAAAGATTTCGATTAAACTACTTCCGAAGAAGGAGAAATTTTTCCAAGAGTTATATGATATTGTAGCGAATGCTTTTCTTGACCAGGTTGGTTATATTTTTACACGAAAATCAAAATCAATTAGCTAACTAGTAATCAATCAGAAGGGCTCCGACCAGGTGGAACGATGACTTAAAATACAATAAAGCGTCACTAGTAGTTGAATGAGAATAGCATACTACCATGTGTGAGCTTTGAGCCTATATCCAGCAGTGTAATTAAGGTTGATAAAATTGTATGGTAATTAGATTAGGAATATAATTAAAAGTTGCTATAACATTACACTGATGATAATGCTATTGGGTGATCTAAAAGCAATGACTTAGTGCCTGGCTTTTGATACCTTAAACTTACAATACCGAAAATAAAAGTAAAGCCAATATTAGTTTTCTCCCAGCATCGTTTACTTAAACCATAAAGCAAAATTACTAATAAACATTTTGATGTTTTATTTCATATTTCAAATTGCTAACAAATATTTTCATGTTTTATTTCATATTTCAAATTACTAACAAATATTTTGATGTTTTATTTCATATTTCAAATTGCTAACAAATATTTTGATGTTTTATTTCATATTTCAAATTGCTAACAAATATTTTGATGTTTTATTTCATATTTCAAATATTTAGTTGCAATTTAAACAGGACAACAATTTCGAATAAAACATCCGCCGCCTAAAACATATTTTAATACACAAATTGTCATTTTACTTTCTGTTTTCTCCTTATTTTCTTTATATTCACAGTTGATCGCATTGCATTTCTTTTTCTGGTCTCGACATTACTTCTTTAAACTTAACTGATGTGGTTCAAAGTTTCTACTCAAATTTAGCACATAATATTTGGAATCAACAAAATTAATACTCACTCGTAGATATATTCCGCTAAACATAATCGACATTACTTGTATGTTGCCATCGATATGGGTGTATGAGTGTTCTCTTATCGATATATAGCCATACTTATCAATAAAAGTTCGAGTAGGTCGAGTAGGATTGGATGAAAGGTGGTTTTGTTAAAAGGACACTGCAGATTAGGCTGTGCACAACTTGACTTCTGACTTGAAAATAAAAAAGTGAAATTTTCTCTTGTTCATTGCTAACAAACCGTTAACAAAATGTGTCCAGAAACGTGTTACCGAGGAAATGAGCGAATCTGATCGTGAGCTAAGAGCATTAGTGCTGCTTGGCATGTCGATATCGCGTGAGCCGAGCCGTGACTCCATACTGCGAGCCCGGCCCACGCCTCCGCTGGATTGCAGGTTATAAATTAGATTATTGTACTACAAGTCAAGTTCGAAACTTTCAGTAAATATATACATTCAATATTCTAATCATTAAGCTCTGTTCAAACAGGTGACGGGACTACGTGACGGGACGCAGGATTCGAATTCGGTTTCTTAGTAATTAAACTTTGCAAACTGACGCGAATTCCCCCTAACCATAAACCCTCCGAATAGTGATATATAAACATTTTCATTTTCCTTTTCCCTCGAAACATATGTAGATTACTATTTTACTAGACATACTATTTATTTTACTTTTTATTAGGTCCTAAAAACAAATATTACAGCAACGGGTATTCACTTAATTTTAGTAACAAGTTAGTTACTATGAAGTTATTAGTCTAATCAGGATTATTTAAATCGTCGAGAATATAATTAACAACTTTTTCTATCAATAATTCTACCGAAGACGATATTTTGTAGCTTCCCTTAATAAAAACACAGTAGAACCGTCGCGCGTCGGTTTCATGGGACTAGTCGCACCAAAGCGAATGAGTCGCTCGCATACTTGCTTGCAGAGTTCATGCGAAAGAATCCGCATCCCGTGTCCTTTCACGCAGTCGCATCAGTTTAAAGGTTGCTTTATACTTTCTATTCTCACAGGCGTCGCTTACGTACTTTGGAGCGCGCACTAGTGCTAAGCGTACGCATTGGCGAGCGTTGTTACATCCTGCACGAGCTGTCTCGACTACACGCTGACACAAAGCATGCGCATAGAGCGAGGTTCTACGCTTTCAAATGCCAGTCTGGTAATGTCCAACCCATCTAATTTCATTCACTTTAAATAAAGAGCAAAGTGCAACCCAGCACCATACAGACTACTTAATTTAGGTACTAAGTAAAACTTATTCCTCCGCACGAGGCCCTCTGTCTAGACTGTGGAGGCACTTCACCTAGGACGTATTGAGCGAACTACCTACTATATAACTGAGAGGCGAGAATTTGCATTTGCTGGATCTAGAACCAGTGCTATTCTGTAGCCACTATTCTGTTGAGCCACACTGAAAAAAATCTGCGAAAATAAACGTTTTCAAAATGCTCATTCGAATGCGAATTTTGCTTAGTGATCCGTGAAAGGATCACTTTAGATATATTTGGAGACCTATTCGTCTGAGTCATTTCACTGCCCGTTGATTGTGAAATCGTTTTGGCGATAACGCTATCTATTGCTTCCGTTAAAACAGGATTTTAATTTATTCACTCATTTAAAATACTTGATCTGTAATTCGCTCTCTGACTTCGGACTCTTCATTATATACTAAAAGACAAAAGTGTGAGACCTTATAGCTAAAAATAAACGAACAAAGATATAACAAAAGTATTTACAATCTGTAATAAAAGTTACAGATTGTGAGTACATTAAGCTCGTATAGCGTGCAAGCGACGTCGCGCGAGCTGGTAGCCGCGATTTGAGACGTTTTTTTTATATGACAATGATTGATACTAAATGTTACTGAAAAATACTAAATTAATTGTTAATAAAAAATAAGTGTAGGGTCATATTACTAAAAAATGACAACTAAGTTATCTCGAATACAACAAATACGAATCCAGCTATACAACAGCGTAAATACTAATTCATTACGTGTAATAGTTTTTCCACAAAGGGACAATCAATATTTTTGTAACTTTTTTTCAATCCACTCTTGACATAACGCATTCAAAGATAAGATTTTGGCGCTGTTAATAGACTGCCAATTGAGCTACACGATAGTCAAAATCTCGTTAAAATCCGGCCAGTAGTTTTTGAGTAATTCTATTAAAAGTATTTTTTTTATTATCCTCTATAACTCAACTTCTGTGTTTCGTATGAAGGCGACACGTACACCAGTTTTCCTTCTGGACAATTAGCTACACACTAATGAAAACCCGATCAGAATTCGTTCAGTAGTTTTTACGTTATACTCAAACAAACAGTTACCAAGACAAAAATTGTAAAAACTTCTGTTTCGGATTCTGTAGCTTCTAAAAAGAATCCTCAATTTTTTTTTAAATTTACTCAATGCACATATTCAAGCCTTTCACTGTTTTTATTATTATACGTATAGATTTATATGAAAGTTATATATGAGCCCGTCATTTGATACATACCATCATCGTTTACATAACGGCAATGTACTGCCACATTATGTTGCTATTATGTAGGATTTAAAATAAAATATCTTCCAACAAAAGTAGGAATCTCATCTGTTTGGCCAGTTGTTTAACACCGTTGGTTCTCTTTTCTCTACGCCGTAACAAGAGGATGGCATCATTACGTTAGACATTAACGGAATCACCGCAGCTCGTAGTAGTAAGTCGCTTAAGTTCAGTCGCACAAAGCATGCAACCTAATGTTTCCCACGTGTAGCTGTAGATTGATATCTACGTCCCAGAAAAAGGTGAACTTTATTATATTGCGGCTACTTTTAGATCAGGGGCTAAAAGCACGGTACAGGTGTGTCATTTGGTGTGCGAAGGTTAATCCTTATGAAAAACAACATCATAAGTTGCTTACTTATAATGCGGACGTACTATTTAGTAATTTCGGACATTTCTGTTAGAACTGGAGTCTTCCGGCTTGGGTATAGGTAACATTTATTGGCTACTCATTAAGCTCCCGAATATAATATACATATTTCGGAGAAATAGGTATATTATATTATGTAACTGGCTTGTCGGCTTAGTTTCTATGTGTGTGGCCCGGCAGCGCGTAATAACACGAAGATCTGCTATCGTAGACATACTTCATACTTAAATATTTATATTCCGTAAGATTAATATCGTTGTTATACTACATTAAAACTTACGTTTTTATACGCAGCCGCCCGCGCAGCCAATCACCGAGTGTGGTTGCTGAACGCAACGTTCCTATTGGCCCGGTGCCACATCCTGCAGAACAATCGGGCGGAGGGCCGGGCGACGCTAATAGAAGGCCAAGCTTTGGCTCGTAATTTTGGATATGACGACATCGCAACATTCTTTGATACGGTAATTACCAAGCATTATTATTATTAATTTAATATTAATAATAATGCATGCATGTAATATTTTTATAGGTTTGTTCTAATCCTAACCCGGCTGCTAATTACATATTTACATATAAACTATTATAAACTTACAGCTCTTAAACTGTTTTGTTTTCTACTATTATATGATTTAATTAACTGAGCGACGTCGATTTGTTTTGTTTGTGGTTATTAGTCAAGTTTTAAAATCTAGTGTATAAGTAGGACGGCATTTTATAAAGACCGTCTATAACGTGTTCATAATACGAAAGCGCAAGGCAATTTATTTCACGGCATGTGAAATTGCTGTGAAAAACACGTCATATAAATTACATCTTATTGTCAATCACTTGACTGGCAATAAAATGTAATACGTAATACATCCCCTGTACTTGTATTACACTTTTTACTATTTTTTTATGAATAGTTCAGTAATTATTCAGAAGTTCGATTGTAAAAGATAGTGTGTGTGTGTGTGGTGGTGAGCCTTGGGAGAGATCTATATCCAGCAGTGGAGAGACATAGGCTGATGGTATGGTATGGTAGTTACTTTTCCTTTAAAATAATTCTGAGCTGTATAAGCGAGGGTTTGAATTCACTTTGCAACATACACCAACTTTACTACACAGGTAAGTACACTTAAGTTTTCTCAAACTTATTTCCTATTATTTGTTCCGTGACGATATCCGGAATCCATCTTGAGTCAAGCTCCTGTTTTTTTCACGTTTTTCGTCCTAGCAACTTCCCCTCTTCGACTTCCGGCGCCACTGTCGCCTCGTTTTATCGTTTCAGATGGCGGCGACCCGCATGGCGCTCGGCTTTTACCTCATTATAGCGTCGTTTTTCGTAGCGTTAACACGTCTTAGCAATCATTATTTTAATTTTCATTTAATTAAATCTAATAATTTAACGTAAATTGCATACGTAGTGAAAAAACCCTCTCGTAATGGAGGACGAAATATATTTTGATAAACAAAGTGATGGTGAACACGTGTCACGGAAGAGAAGTCGTTCTTCAAGTTCGAGCAGTACATCATCGGAGGAGTCTAGCCCGGATAAAAGGAGAAAAAGGCGGTCTAACCATGTAAGTGACGCACAGTTTGAATTCCTTTCTCAACAAGTGGCTTTTCTAACGAATTTGATTTCGCAAAAACACGGTGAGCCTCAAACGAGTACTTCGTGGGTTGCCGAGGTAATAAATGGACCCAACAATGATACAACAAACGAGTTGGGCTTACGCCCACCGCCGAGCACGAGTGATGCGGATAATCAACAGCTCCAATTGTCAGAGCTATCAACTACGTTAAAAGATCCGCCATTCCCTAAGTCTGATGATAAACATTTAGAAAAGATAACCCAATTACAGCGTTTTAAATGTAATGACTGGCATGCAATTTGTTTTTCCGAAGCTCAGAAAAAGTACGTCACTACTCCGGGTTTTATAGAACTCAATGTAAACGATGAACTGAGACGTTTCAATGCGTCTAGGTCTAACGATGATCGTTTGTACTTGATAGAGAGAACTTTTGCAGCTTTATCCAATGCTATACTGACTCAAAAAGACGAATTGCGCACAACTTTGCAAGGTTTAGTCGAATGGTCTAATGATAAGAGTACAACACTTACACCACGATCTCTTTTCGATAAGATTGAACAAATGTTTAATAAAGATTCGAGCTATACAAAAGTGACCGATGATATTTTACAAATATCTTGCGGCCGTCGAGCCGACTGCATTAGCATGCGCAGGGATTTATTAATTAAGAAAATTTCGGAGGAATATCACTGTGGGGCGTTGCAAAAAATTCCACCCAGTGCTGAACAATTGTTTGACAACGATATGCTTACAGCCTACCTTCAAAAAATTGGGGGGGCCGAAAAACTAACCACTTGCTTCCAGCCAACGCAGCAAACTGCAGCTACAGCTACCGGCCAGAGGCGTGCGTATTATAACCAGTCGAAACCATCGACAAGCAAGCAAGAGAGTGAAAACTTTTTTCGTAAAAATACCTCAGCGTCGAAAGATAAGTTCAAAGGTCACTCGAGGGCATCCGGCAACAAGACTTCCAATGGCAAGAACAAACACCACAATTCGTCAAGAGGTAAGAAATCAAATTACAACTCATCAAATAGAAACAATCGATCATGGCTCGCAATCATTTCGGGGCGGCTGTCTAAAGCAATATATACATGCATGGGAGAACTTAGGTGCGCCCAACCACATATGCAAACTTCTCAAGGGAATACGTATTCCTTTCGTGATGAAGCCGCCCCTTATATATCCAAATCAATCTGTCATAATAAATTACGAGACAAAGCAGAGTTATCATATGACACAGCTAATAAAAAATATGATAGACACGCATGTACTAGAAAAAGCCGAGATCAATCCCAGCTACCTATCAACATTTTTTCTAGTTCCGAAAACGGACGGATCGTTTCGCTCAATCTTCAATTTGAAGAGACTAAACCGTTTTGTCAAACTAAAAGGTTTTCAGCTTTTCAGTCATTTCCGAATTCCAAGCTTTTTACAGAGCAACGATTGGATGGTGAAGGTAGATCTGAGCCAGGCATATTTTCACCTTCCCATAGCCGAAGAACACAGGCGATTTCTGAGACTCAGCTACAAAGGCCAACTTCTACAAATGACGTGCCTTCCCTTCGGCCTTTCATCAGCGCCACGAACGTTCACATCCTTGACGAACTGGGTAGCCGAGTTCCTGAGAAGGCGAAATATGAGGTGCGTGGTATACCTAGACGATTTTTTAGTAGTGAATCAGTCCTGTCAAGTTTTACGCGAACACATTACATTTATGGTGAACCTAATGAGACACCTCGGCTGGACTATCAATATGGACAAGTCTGTACTGGTTCCGACACAACGCCTGGAGTTTCTGGGTGTTACATGGGACACCAAACTCAACACGAAGTCCCTGTCGAAACCGAAGTGCGAAACGCTACGCAAAGCACTTCTCAGTCAGATGTCCAGAGGCAGTTGGTCCCTCAGACAGGCCCAGTCCCTTCTGGGGAGACTCAACTTCGCCTCTTTTGTAATACGCAGAGGGAGGTTACATTGTCGAACCCTGCAATTTCACAATCGATACCTTCCCACGGAACACCCCTACAAACAAGTGAAATTGCCACAACCGGTACTCTCCGAAATGCGATGGTGGTTAAAGGCAGCACAGGGCTCACTTCCTATACATACAAACTCGATCTCTCATCTGCTCACGACGGATGCATCGGATTTCGGCTGGGGAGCTCAGCTGGGCGACACGAAAATGTCAGGACAGTGGACAAAACGGCAACAGTCATGGCATGTCAATCTCAAAGAGCTGTTTGCTGTCTACGCGGCAATACAACAAGAGAACAGCCTGCTTCACAATGCTCACATTTTACTGCAAACAGACAACCGAACAGTCGTAGCTTACATAAACAAGGAAGGCGGAACGAAATCGAAGAAGCTTCTGAACCTCACACGGCAACTATTGAAGGTGATGGACCACTTAAATCTACAACTGACGGCTCAGTACTTTCCGGGCCGATTCAATTGCGAAGTAGATGCCCTATCACGCGGCAAGGTCTGCCCCGAGTGGCACCTACTCTCTACAGCAACGGACAACATATTCAAGATGTGGGGCACACCGCAAGTAGACTTATTTGCGTCGGAAACAGCTCACGTAGTAATGAGGTATGTATCGCTGGACACGCAAGACCAGCAGGCTCTGTTTCACAACGCATTCCTTCACCAGTGGGACTACGAACTTGCGTGGCTATTTCCTCCACCGAACCTTATACCCCAAGTATTGTCTCACCTGAACACAGCGAACGGTCAGTACATCTTGATCGCTCCGAAGTGGAAAATGGTATTTTGGCAAGCAGACCTACAAGCCCGGACCATTCAAGAACCTTATCACATCCCGCTCCTTCCACAAGTTCTGATCGACACGAAAACCGGAATGCACCCGCCAGAGATTCAAGACATTCATTTGGAAGCCTGGCTGGTTTTGGGTGGACAGACGAAATCAAAGAATGGTCAGTAGAAGAAAGATCACTGTTATTGTCAAGTTGGCGGCGATCTACAATAAACACCTACATGCCAGCATGGAACAAATGGAAGATATGGTGCTCCTCTAACAATTCTTCTTACAGAGATCCGAGTCCAGAACAAGTTGCTCGTTACCTGGCGTATTTACACAACAGCGAAGGTCTGGCTTATCGAACTATACTAGTCCATAAATCTGTTATTTCTACTTTTACCAAATTATCAGGTAATACTACATTGGCATCTAACTTTCTTATTAAACATATTTTAAAAGCTATTTCAGTTGCAAAGGACAAGAAAATAAAACCACCTATTTGGAATGTAAAGAATGTATTACAATACTTAGAAAATAATACACCAGATGAAAATAATTTGTACCAAGTATCCAGACGTGCCGCTATATTACTTTTGCTAGCGGCAGGACGACGAGTACACGACCTGACACTGCTGAGGATCAATGCCGACCAATATATAGATGAGGGCAATTCTATTGTCATGTGGCCTTGTTTTGGATCGAAGACGGATGACGCTAACAACAGGCAATCTGAATGGAAACTAAAAGCACATCCGAACAAAAATCTCGACTGTGTATTTTGGACTCGTCAATTAATCGGTACTTCACAAGATCGTCGGAAATCAGGTATGCTGTCAGAACTTTTTATAACTGCTAGAGGTGATCCAAAACCAGCTTCTAGAACTGTAATCAGTGGCTGGATCAAATCTGTTCTAAAGGACGCGGGTGTCGATGCCACGCCAGGCTCAGTACGCTCTGCCGTAGCCTCTCTCAATTGGCTAGAAAAGTTTCCTATTGATCAGATTCTTCAGACTGGAAATTGGCGGCAAGAACATACTTTTAGAACATACTATCAAAGAGAGCTAGCGAATCAATCCAGAAATAATGATTTTACGACGTCAGTTTCCTTGTCAAATTTCTTTGAACCTGTGCGATAACAATGATTTGGTTAATTTGATGATTAAAACTGTATGATTCATATATAACATTGAATAAATATTGTTTACTTTTCAATAACTTATTATAATTTAATTTTTTATTTTACATAACACATTATAGCATCTACATAATTATTGTAATAATTATGGGCATACCAGGAGATAACAAACATATCACTCAAGATGGATTCCGGATATCGTCACGGAACAAATAATAGAGAGTTTTAACTAACAATAAAACTTACCTATTATTTTTCCGACGATATCCGGAATCCAGGTAATACCTACCTGGTACATCGTGAGTAAGTATAATGAGGTAAAAGCCGAGCGCCATGCGGGTCGCCGCCATCTGAAACGATAAAACGAGGCGACAGTGGCGCCGGAAGTCGAAGAGGGGAAGTTGCTAGGACGAAAAACGTGAAAAAGACAGGAGCTTGACTCAAGATGGATTCCGGATATCGTCGGAAAAATAATAGGTAAGTTTTATTGTTAGTTAAAACTCTCTATTTTAAACTTCTGAAGTTGTTCGTAAAAGATGGAAGTCTTAGTTTAAAAAGCATAGCGCCAATTCTAAAATAAATATGTATTATTTTGTAATTTTAAACATTATAGTAGGTACTCGTACTCGTATGTTTAAAATATCATATTGTTGTCTCAAGGAAAAACACACATCTAGCGAAGAGAAGAGTAGAGCAGTCCATAATAATGCGAAATGGACTTTACTCATATTATATGTAACAAGTCTCACAACATTTTCACTTTTATGTTTCTAACATCGATCAACCAAAGTGCATACACAGATTGATAATATGACGTACCTATATTCATGACTGACGCCAGTGGTGTTAACAAAATGTTACTGTCACGATAAAATAGTACTAATTTATGTAGAAAAGTTTTATTTTTTAAATTATTTCTATATTTCTAAACACCGTTGACAACATCGGTACGTCTAAAAAAATGCAGTTAATGTAAAAGGTAAACTATCAATAAATACGTTCTTGGTAGTTTTTTGCCGCCAAATGATGAACTGAATTGACAGAAGGTAAATTTGACCGCCTTGCCGATGCTTTATATTTAGGGAAGTAATGCTGCATCTATGTATTTTGTATATTAAATCTATTGAGATAATTAAGTTAATAGACTCTCTATATTAAGTTAATTAGGGTGTGCACAATTCACATAGCGCTAATAACTTAATATAGTAACAGATACGTGCATCTATTGTCGTGAAATACTCTTAATATCTTACTTGTTGGAAGTTTTAAAAGTTTAATTTTTCATTTAAATTTAATTTGTCTCTTACATTATTACATTTTGGATATTGTTGAAAGTTTCGTGTTAAATATAAATTTCATAACTGTATATAGGTTAACTGTTTTTAGTTTTACTTCTACCTATAATATAATTAGTAGTTCGATATTTCTTATATATATTGTAGGTGTTGATTATCTAATAAAGATAAATAAATAAAGAGTTAATCATATGCGTATGCTCCAGCGCGCACACGAGATAAAGATAAAATTTACTTTTAATAGTGTAGTTGACTATATTAAAAACAGTTATTTTTCATGAATTATTCGACAACAAAAAAAAACCAAGTCATATTTAAAAGCTTGAAAATATCTGTGTTGCGAACATCGCTATCTTACTCATGCGATATTGTAATGACATTATAGTGTTAGCGACGTCATTAACACAGAGTGTCATCCTTTTCTAACTTGTTACTTTTAAGCCCTGTAATTAAGTAGTTTTTCAAAATAGGTATATTTCATTTCATTTCATGCATGAATTTCTAGTATATGTCATTAAAATTAATAAAATTATCTAAAACGAAGAAATGCTCTACTCAATTCTCCGTCAGGTGTGACCTAACCTTAAAGATTAAGAGCCATTTCACGTTGAGAACGCGTCAGCTAAGCGGTATAGCCGTACGCTAATCCTCTTGCGGATCCATAGGTTTTTTGTAATAAAGCAAAATAGAAAGTCTGACCTTAGATGCGCCGAGAATATCTGCCTTCCGACCAAGCTTACGGTTTCCTTGTAGCCCCAGCCTGGCAGCGCTTCTTCTCGGCTTCTTCTTGACCTTCCACTTGGTTGGAGCGGCTTTCGATACTAAGCAGCGATGCGGCTTAGAACAGACTCACTTTCGCGGCACAGAAAGAGGGCACAGCGTGTGTCAACTCAGGGGTCCAGGAGACCACCCGAAGGCGCGGGATTTACAATCGACCGGTGACGGGAGGGATCGATCGCTAGACTCGTTGCACGCGAGAGGTGCAGCGGTATAAGAAGGGTCGGTAGAAGATATTATTTAATGTGTGGGTAATAAACATATAATATTACCCTACAAACTAACAGCACCAATGTTATTGGCGCGAACACACGTTTTAAGCGAAATATACAAGTTTTTGAGCTCTTCTATAGGTGAAATGAAAGTTGCTTTACATTTCTGAGTAAATATTTTAAATAGCTCATTTCTTTGTATTGACATTTAATGTAAATACATTTCCAAACATTTCTTTATTTATCCTGTAGTACTCAACCATGTTTTAGCAAAAACGCGCGTTATAAGAACTTCAGAGCTTCACTTCAGAGAGTGGAAGAACGTGCTTCTTCCACTAAAATTCTTTAATTCAACAAGATAAGGTACAATTATACGTAGTATATAATATATTGACATATAGTGTACTAATATTTCCGTAAATTAACACAAATCACGAGAAAAAATAAAATAATGTGTGTCAATTTCAACGTAAAATACCTGACATTAAAATCATTTTTTTAATTATACTTAGAATAAAATCAATTTTGTACCTAATTAAAACGAAAACATAAGTATTTTTATAAATTATGATTTTTATATATATTTTTTAATATAAAAAAACTGGTCTAATTGCTATACTATATTCGGGGATTTTCGCGTCGGCCATTAGTATGGTGCGAGCGCTCATCGAGTTAACATTTATGTCAATTTCACCGCGCTCCGATCGCACGCGTTTATGAAACATTATACAAGGATTGCAACGTCTTGATCAATTGAGTTTTTTATTATTTTGTTTAGTTGACATATTGAAATATTATAGTGGTTGGTATTATTTGGTAATATTATTTGGTTTTTTGCACATCTATACTAATATAATAAAGAGGTAAAATTATGTGTTTTTAGGTATGTTGAGAGTAATATCTGGAACTACGGAACCAATTTAAAAAATTCTTTCACAAGTAGGAAGCTACATTATCCATGTCTAATATAGGTTAAATTTTATTCTGAAACTTTGAAAAAAAAAACTCATAAACCGAAGCGAAGAGAGGGCGGATCGGTAGTGTTTGATATTTTTTAATATATTGCATAATAGTATTTAAAAAATTGACTATTTTTAACAATGGGGAGAAAATATTCCGTTTACCATTGTGTGAAAAGAAAAAAACGTCATAACTATGCAGCGTTGAAAAAAGCAACAGTAAAAAAAAAGCAACAGTAACAGCGTGAAAAAAGTACCGAAAGCGTGGTGAGTTAAGATAACTTATGTGATAATTTGAAAATGCTGTATCTTTATACGGCATTTTCAAATTATTGTCCTCTCACAACGTCATGTTTTTAGAAGGATTGTCTCACACAATAGAATCGGAAAACCGTGGATCTGGAAAAATCGTTAGTATTTAAAATTATTTGAGGAGTGTCATTTCCAAAGGACTTATTTCCACCTTATCAGGTTTTTCAATAATTGGAAAATATTATAATAGAATTCTATCAATAATGCACAAATATTTTTCTACCCGGACTGTAAAGTAACTCTCATGAGATGTATTTAGTTTTAAATTATTTATTTTTAAACTAATTATATGAGAAGATATTAATATATCAAATTTGGAAATAAGTACCTTTGTTCAGTACTGCTGGAAATAAGACTTTTTAATTTGTACTATGAGATAAATAATAGGCGTTTTGATTTGCATAAATTACTTTAATAAATGAAGTCGGTTAAAAAGTTTAAACTCAAATTTCACCTACATCTAAATCTAAGCAATTACAATCTTCCTCTTCCTCACACTGTAATATCACACCAGCTGGACCACCATCATTTTCTTTCGTTATATTATTACGTATCAGATCTGGTATATTGACTAAAATAAAATAATAGATCTATGAAATAAATTTAAGTTGGTTTGTTAGAGAAGACGTGGCTTTATCTTTAGTTATATTGGAATTAAGTCGTTTTTTATGGAACTTTAGATTAACAATTTCTGTGTGTTTAATTTAAGGAAATGAGAGGATTTGTCGTGAACTAGTAAATTCAAAGTCATTTTTCTGGAAGAAATAAGCATTTTTGATGAAAATTATATTGCATGGAGATGTAAACGAATGCTAAAAATCGTTAAAAAAAATAAAATATATTTCCTGGAAGTGGAAATAAGTCCTTTTGAAATGACACTCCTCATTTATAAAATATGTTTTTTTTAGTTTTATTATACAGACGGTCCACTTGATAAAAAGTGGTTATTACCGCTCCTAGATAACTGCAACATCAGAAGGGTCACTGATGCGCTGCCGGTCCTGCAGACAGCAGAATAAATGTTTTTTGTACTATGCTGTTGGTTTCAGTAAAAAAAAATGCATACAAACTATTTATTTACGTTTACGTTTCTTACTTTTATTTCTTTTCATAATTTCATCATTGATGGAAGTATAACAATTGATTTCCAATATTTTTGGGGTCAATTATTGTCTATAGAAGCTCACGGAGTAAAGTTCGGGTTATTCAAAGTATCAAAACGTGTTTTCCATACTTACGGTATAGAGACGTTGGCATGAACTACCTAAACTTATTACCTAAACTAGCTTTAGTCATTTTTGTGAAATGGCTCTTAACGACTTGAATCAGAGGCAAGGTACTTTTATGCAAAATAGTTCGCGTTTTGCTGAGTGAAACTAACCATAACAATGTACAATTTATTTTAATGTTTTATTTTAAGTGGCTTTTGGGATTGTACTATGTCTCCAATGTTTCGTTCCCGTGCTTAAATTATATCCCTAATATTGGCACCACTTATTTTGATGTTTCGTTATGTTGTTCTTGTAGTTTTTATAAATTACATTTAACCAAATAATCTATGAGCACATAGTACATATTATACGTACATGCACATGGTATATATTATTACACGTATTATAGATATATATAATTATGTTGTTCCGATATTTTTTATGTAAAGGAAATTACCAGTTATGTAGATTGCACTTATGGTACGTGTAATTACCATTAATGTGGTACATTGAATAATCTGGATGATTTGAAAAGCTCACGAAGCGAAAATAATGTAGAAGGTAACTCGTTAGTCAGCGAATTAACTAATTTATAGAACATATATTTATAGATATAGGCGGAAATAATAAAACAGGATTGAAATTTAGTGTAGTGTTATTATAGCTCGGAAATCTTTCCTACTCAGAAGCGATTCGGGTCGTTTGGGTTAGAAGTCTGAAGCGATCAAGCGATGTGGCGAAGTCTGAGGTTTTTAAAATCCTTCCTACCTAGAAACCAGAACACGTTGTGGAGGGTTTTTGATGGCCACGTCGCGTTGTGGATAATTAAAACCATCCACACACCGAAATATGTCATTTCGATGTTTGGAAAACCAGCACCATCCACAATGCGTTAGAGATGCTTTTTTTCGCTTACTGAGCGATGTACATGTTGGAGTCTATCACAATAGATATAGATAATTTAAGAGTACTTCATCATTTCCTAGTGTGCATACGTATCAATGGATGTCGAAATTTCTATTGAGATGGAAACCCTAGAGAAAAGAGAACAAGCTATGGTGAGTTTGATGCAGGATGACGACATGAAGTCTGCCGCCAAACATCTGTTCAGGAGGATGTCAGCTGTTCCTGCTTCTAGGTATACCTATTTACATTCTTGTAATGCTTAAAGATTTGTTTTTATAAAAGGACGGCGAGATACGAGCTTACTATTAACCTAGAGGTCAATAGATACAATAACCCGTGAACATCAGCGATACACGCCAACATCAGTTTATAATGAGATCTTTGGAGATTTGGGAATGGATCTGGAAAAAAGAGTTTACATATTCATAATGTCCTACCCACAAGAAGTAAAATTCCATTGAATAAGTCTTGGAGACTTTTAGATTTATCGCCTTATCAATTATCACTTTTATCGCCCAAACAGTCACGAGGAATGGCAACATTATACAAAAATGTTTTTGTTGGAATATTATTATAAAGGATCCACGGGCCAATGAATGGATGTTTTATTTAAAATTATTTACTTGCCTCGAATAGCATGACTTGCTCTTTATTTCGGATACGTTATTAATGATTCAAGCGTATCACGTCACTGAGTGAATGCAGGTGGGCTTGTTTTCGTTACAAAAATATGAATAACAACTCATGTTTACCCGGAGTGGTGTTAAAAATACCGTGTGGAGAATATTTGCATATTACGTATTTGACTTTGCTACATTACATGTCACATTACTACGTATCACTTGCGTACATATACTTTGAGTAAATCAGAGTTACAGATTACTTCGTTCTTTGTGAAAATTATGACAGCCTACTAATTCGTATGACTTCGTTACGTAATTTACGTAGCTTATGTGTCAATTCAAATTACAATCTATCTATTTGACAAGTTTTAACGAAATTGTCTTTCACAAGTTTTAACGAAGTTTTCGACGTGAATAAGTAATAATCGAAACATCCAATGTTTAGTATTTATAATATTAATTATGACAGATTATAATCTATGTAGTACTACTAAATTGATAGTATATGATGAGATTTATGAATATTTATTTTCACCCAATTAAATACACAATCCATAAATGATAAATCTTATTAATTAAGTTTGTGAGTTGTAATTGTGGTAACGTAAATAGCAATAAATCATAGCTTGAACTAATAAAATTCTGTGTATTTTTCTAACTACGATTAATAAATTATGTTCATATTCACAGGCAAATTACGACTAAACAGATTATATTGACATAATTAAAAGTTCGTGCAATCTCACGAGGCAAAATTATTCACGGAAATCGGGTGAAGAGCCACTTTCAATACGTGGAATGAAACTTTTGACTGATGGGCTTCTTCACCACTTTTTCATATCCTATTGTTTACAGGAGGTTCTCGGTGATGCCAGGCGTGCGTGTGGAGTCAGCACCGCCATCTGCTACCGGTCGTCGTATGTCCATCATGCCTCGAAACGAACAGCCCACTCGCATCTCGCAAAAGACGCGACACCCACTTGGCTTACAAGATTTTGATAATATTTAGTATTTTATATGTTATACGTTCAGTTTGGTCCGGAATGATTGGTTAATCAAATGTGAATGGAAAATTCTAAATCGGAAATCGGAATGTCATTATATGATCACAAATTTATTTAAAAGTAATGTGAATATTGTTGTAATATTACTATTGTTGTAGGACTAGTGATTTTTTCTTTTATAAATGTTGTATTCGTTTACAAGTAAATTTTATTAATTACAATCGATTGTATATCGAATACGTATCATTCCTTAGTAGAATTGCACGAAGCACGTCTTCTCCAGGTAACATGAACTTTATATTATAGTCGTTATAATTTTATCAAGAAAAATAGCATTAGTGGCAGTCGAAATAGTCAATCGAAGATTTTGTCAAAATTTTAATAACGACGATTTTCCTGTGAATAGAAAAATACAGGTGACATTGAAAATTAAGCCAAATTTTCAAGCCGTGTTTAATCGAAATAACACAAACTCGATTCAAAGCTAAATACTGTGAAATGATGTGACACAGTGGAATCGCATAAGACTCTAAATCATACATAATCCCGCGCTTGACGGGAACACGCAATTAACTTCCGGCCACCATCGCAATAATACCCCAAACAATATGTTACATACTGTTACGTTATTCATATATGTTGTTATTAGTTATACCCCGTATATATTACAAATCCCTTTTTTGGACACATTTCTATTTGCTACAAGATTTAAATGATAAATACCAAACGCCATAAAATTAAATTCCTTGTTATTTATAAATCGTTGCAGTGTTAATAAAGTACGAGTGATACGGACCCCAAAACAATTTTGGGACTTTTTGTCTGTCTGTCTGAACGTATATCATGCAGAAATCAACAAACGATTTTTAATAAAACTTAACATAGTTTAATAGCAACAAACTAAAATCACACAGATCCGAACAAACATTTGTCTTTAAACAAATAAGTGACTGACCGGGAATCCTCTGTAGAACCCTTTGCGTTGCAGGCAGAAACACTGTCAACTAGACAATTTGGTCGTCACGTGTGATCAAACATAACTATTGTTTTTCTCACCGTCTCAACAAAAGTTACTCGTGCATCGCAGCGCTGCGGAGCCGAAAACGTATCCAACTCAGCATAATACTGAGTACTGATGCAGGCACTCAGCGCTGATTTTCAGCTGGAACCCTCTGCATAACACACGGAGCAAATCATTTATTGTTATAACAAGAACATGATGGAACAAAGTCATCTAAAGTTTCCAATTTAAATATAGCGAACAAACCAATTAGAAGTTCATGGAATATAAAGTTTATTTTGTGTAGACTGTAATAACTTAATCTGACTTAGACTTACTTATAAGTTAAAATAAATAAATTAATTGATTTAGTCTACTCTCTTATTTTAATCATTAACTTCAGAATTGTTAATATTCATATAATAGACTTACGTAAGTAAAACTTCTTCATCTCTAAAATGTAATTAAGGAAGTAATATAAATACATACCGTATCGTAACCTTACCGTATCGTAACCTTACCGTACCGTAACCTGAGGAGTCGTCCACGGCTGGACACGGGCCTCCTAATGCACATTGTTTTGTGCATTACGGATATATGGTATTAAATTTTGTGATTACGGATATGTTAGCCCTTAGTCGCCTTTTACAACACCCGCAAAAGGAAATGGAGTGTTGTTATTCTACAGCTGGCCGACACAACACGGAGAGATATCTATGTCAAGTAAGAAGTGCTAAAAAGTATCTCGAAAGAAGAAATCCAAGAAAATTAATACTTTATTTCGAAATCCAATAGCAACAGCTAGAGTTTTAGCGGTGGGTAATCACGACTTTTCGGAGTGATTCAGCTCACTTAATCCTGCTCCGCTTGCGGATCCGACTCCTCTTAGTTACTCTTTAACTCTTTTGATTCACCTACTTATTCAACTTCCGAGAGCGTTTCATTCCCTTTTCACAATGGTTGTTGCATAAGCAAAAAAAAAGAAATAAAAAAAAGGTCATGCCATCGTTGCGTTTGCTTTTGCTTGGGCTATGACAAGTGCCGATGCGCAGTCACACGGCGCTGGAGTCCGAGTCGGGGTAACTAACAATTCGGTGGAACAATCAAGGGTTTCTGCTCCGATCGCGGTTACTGCTCTTTTGATTCATTCATTGTTACCCGTCACTAAAGTTTATATCAGTATAAATTAATTACATTTATTTTATTTGCCGACATATGTGTATAAGTATGCAAACGTAAACCCAAGTTATATAACTTAATTCGTCAGTTAATACTAGAGACACCTTCGTGCGACTGCTGGCATTAAACTAAACCCAATATCTAAAACCTAGCTTATGCGTCTGCTATCTTGACATTAAACCTTGAACCTTTCCTTGAACGGGGTTACTTATACGTGCAGGTACCGTTCTCAATCTTAATTACTGTAGACTTGCCTATGCTTAGGAAGAAACCGCTGTTTAGCTTTTATTACCTTACTTACATGTTGACTTTGTGGTGTTGGCTGCTTTTAGAATGCCACCGCCTGATTTCTTCCCTTAGGCGTTGTAAAAGGCAAGTCTACGCGGCTACCAAAAGTTTACACCACACTACACCACCTCTAAAAAAGTAGACTCGTCATCTGCTTGGTCATACCTAATGGACAAGACAATGTGAGAAGTCCCAGCATTGGTGGCGCTGCTGCAGTCAGCGGCTTACGGGCCTCAGATATTTTAGTTCTAACGACTATAATGCTTAGTCAGTTGTCCAGCAGGTGCGCCTATTATATTACAGGTTAGTTTGGATCCCATTAGATGTAAAGTGGGACCTCATATTACATACCTGTCTTTATCCATACCTTAAAAATGTGGCCTTCTACTGAGTAAATAAATATATGCCAATGGATGGAATAAAAGATAAAACGGACATCTCCAATCCTTTTGACCTCCTTTGACCTTTTGATACAATGGAAACTGTAATCACTACAATTTCTAGGATTTAATAATTAAATTTAAATAATTAGTGATTATTACCTAATTACCTAATTAAAAATACGATAGTGATGGAGTAGCTGAAGCGATTTAAGTTTTTTATAAAATTTGACATAATATTTTAATAATATGTTTCATTATAGTCAATCTATATTTATAAAACACTATTTTTTTAAGTACTGCACCTATTCGTAAGGATTAAAAAGCTGTTGTTTTATTGATAATATAATTTAATAATTAATATTCTGGGTTCACGTGAAAATGAAAAACAAAGAGAAATTTTCGTTTCAATAAACGACATAGCTACGTCAAACTGTCATGCCCATGAGGAAAGTAATTGGTCATTTGTGTGACAACATTTGCTGATGTTATGATACCAACACGACAATAACAATTCTCTATAGCAAGATTCATATTTTAATCCATCATGAAATGAAATATTCACGATAGCTCATTATGTCACTCTACGGTTATTCGTTCAAATGTTATGCCCTTGAACCAACAACCGTACAGACAAAATGAATGTATAATCAATGGTGATGTTTAAATGTCTATATAGAGAATTTGGAATATAGGAGCACCTGTTTTTGTAGGCCATTCTAAGGCCTTTGTTAGTGTGGAGAGCGGCTAGCGGTAGCGGGCTGCGCGGCGAACGGCGACATAAGTCTATGGGTTTATGTATTAAACTCAGGCGGAAGCTCATATCACATGCTCATATTCTCGTCACTTTGCGTCGAGAATTCTAGAACAACTTTGTACACATGTAACATCCGTTACATCCCGCTGCACTCTCTCGAAGGATTTAAAACGGGAGATACGTTGCACCTCTCCTAGCATCTCGTCTGCTACGAATACCTTTATGAAATACTTGGAAATATTTGCGACAGATCTGCGACAGCACTATAGTGATTTTAATAGAAACTTCAGAGACGGACCAACGAAAACGAAGCGTAGAATAGCAAACGGCCGGCTTTAATATAGCACCACCCCAACTCTTCCCCTGGATGTCCTAAAAAGCGCCTAAGGGATAACAAAGCCGCTAGCACAAGCCCTGAACAACTACACCACTTCTAAAAGAGTTTACTCGTCAACCCACTTAGTTAATGTGGCGTTTTAAGGTTATACATCCCTCATGCAGAAAATAATGTGCATATGCAGGCCCGTGTCCATTAATAGATGGACATGGGAGAATAAAATTGCTGGTTACGATTTACGGTTATAAATGTCAGGTATAAATTTTGTTAGGGCTGGACGCCGATCGGCGATCGGGCGTTGGCTCAGCAATCCGGCTCGAAGACCCAGATGTTAGAGTTGGATGCCGATCGCTATCGAAGGCCAATGTTGCAGGCCACACGTCGTTGCTCTAACGGGGGGGTGTAGGGATTTAGGCTTGCCGGTCTTGATGTTGGTGCAGGGATCTCGGCAGATCAGATGTTGGGGTGAATACGGAAATAAAACGCTGCTCTAATTCACATTAAACCACAGGGGTGCGGAGGGAGCAGCAATGGGCAACAAGCTCACTTTTATTCTTATGTTTCTTACTATTCAAGTGGTGAGGACGAACTGGCTTGCTTGCCGTTGGGCTTTTCCCTTTTTATAGGAGTTTGCTGCCCAAGCGATTCCCCCGTTCCCTGAGGAAGATTTATTGCTATTCGCTCTCCACTTTTGTACATAATATCTAGGCTATAAGTCACATATATCTGGGTCGGTCCTCTTTTTGCACGGAGGATAAAGACTATTTTCGGTGGCGGGGTTGGGGGTTGGACTAGTTTGGGTATTCACCCTTTTAATTACCTTTTCCTTATTTTCCCTTCCTCCCTCCTTGAGTAGCAAGGGGTATGGGAGGATTGAGGGTGTACGGCTGTCTAGTGGTGCCGATACCGGAACTTCGCCACCTAGCCCGCAACTTTATGTTCTAGAACTTATATCTAAATGAAACACACTGCGGGCGGTAGTCTTTATTATGTACCTTATTCTATTACCCTGACTTATAACCTAGGTATCCTAACACATTTGGAGAGCGAAAGTAAGAGCAAAACATACAAAAACATAAGATAACATAATAAACATAAGTAAATGAGACGTTGTAAATACGTAGATAAACAATAATATAACATCTTAACCTAACATTTCACATAATATTAATACTCTATTCATTATTACGCATAATATTGTTATCTTAAAATAATGATAATGTACGCACCAACATCCCATGATCTTGGAGCAAAAGGCACATGAATTCTACTCTTTACGCGTATGTCTGAGAGTTCCGCCGTTCAAACTTTACTGTTTGCGGAACTCTTTCTAGACGGCCCTTTTTTCCTCCGAGATGTGCGATGTCAGCACGCACATATTACGCGCACTGATTTTATATATCTATACATAGGTATATAGGCACCGCACTTTCACTATTCACTATTCTGTCGTGCACAAATTTCATACGCGAAATATGAGCGACTTTTTTGGCGAGAAATTATGGTAAAAATTGCGTATGGGATTTATGATTTAATAGTGATAGTTAATTAAATTTCAAGTAAAGAATTCAATTTGTGATAATTAAATAAAAGCATCAGACTGTATTTTTCGTGTTTATCCAAGTAGTCCAACTATGTCCTCAGTAAACCTACTATCACTACTGAGCGACTACTACTACTTCGACGGTACTGGACAATAACATGATAAAAACAATTGTGTTTTATTATTTGCTACGTGTGTGGACTAATGGCTATGCCAATGTCCAAATAAATCATATATAAAAAAGATACGCGACAGGTTCACTACGCAATCATTCATAGTTCCAACATTAAACTTCAGCGATTAAAAATTTTTAGTCATTAATATAAATTCAATATCCGAACAGTAAAGTGGGTGATATAATACACGGTCAGGCATTGTGACATTAATTAGCCACTGTGTGACGCATGGAAGCGTGCTCCTGATTTACACGCCATCATTAATTTATTTAAGAGAAATGGATTGGAAAATGGAACCCATTACTGTATTAACGAACTTTGATACTTTCAATTACAGGCGTCTGCGACGATAATATTTTACATAGAGAGAGCGCGAGAGAGGGAGATAATGTCATTACCGACAATAGTCACTCCCATCGTGTCATCGAGGCGACTACTTACGTAGTCATTAAGATGGCTTTACTTATATTGGCTTTAACAATTTCGCATTGTTTACACTTATTATTTTTTATTTTACTCGACCTATCTTCTGTGTTAAAAAATAAAAATATTGGGTAATATATACGTTTAAGATCAAAGTCGTCTTTAATAGTTCCATGTCGTATTGTATCCCTTTGTGTATTCTACCTAGTATAACGGGGAATGCTCTGAAGAAATGTTCGACACAATTCCCACCTCTGGTTTCTATAATCGCATCTCCTGTCATAGAAGTGCGCGGTGCAACCGCATTTTCTCGATTTTCTCGTGTCGCGTAATGTAAGGTCCAAAAACCGTTTTATACCGCAATCCCGTAGGCTGTGGAATGAACTACCTCAAAACGTCTTTCCATTACACTACGATATGGGGTTCTTCCAAAAGGATATGATTTTGTAAGGATGACGGCGTATCCGCATAACTCCCGGTATACCTCCTTATGTCCATGTGGCGACGGCAGCCACTTACCAACACTTGGGCCGCTTGCCCGTCAGCCTACGTTTATATAAAAAAAATATAAGTGGGAAACCCTACATACCTTTCTAAACATTAAATAATTTATAAAGTTGGTCCGGTAGCTTTTGAGTTTACATAACAACAATAAAAAATAATCACAGTGTCTTTACTCGTAACATTAGCAAGTAACAAATAAAAAATGGTATATATTATAACGACAACAACGAAATCAACAATTAAAAAAGGACAAGTAGGTAATTGACGATTATTTTTGATAGCCTACTTTATAATAGGCATTATTCTCGCTTATGACCACTGTAATAACCTAATTGACTGGACGGCCTAATCCGACAACAACCTGGACGAGTCGCTAGTTGTTAATTAAATTCAATACTTCTCCTAATGTAAACACATTTAGTAACATTGTGCGCTGAACATAGACGTTTTGTACCATTAGGTATCCAGTCTTGTGCGAGGAACGTGGGTAATAGTTCGTATACGTAACCAAATTGTATCCATCTACAAATATGTGTCCTGAATCCTAGTGAACTGCGATGATCCTAGGCATTTCAATCGGAAATACTCTTGAATTCCACAGGAGTTTGAACTTTGATTAAAGATGTTATTAGAACCCCTTTGCCATCTACGAGGACCTTGAGTAATGGCTCGCGCATCTAAACAAATAGACCAATCTATACCCTCCAGCTCATATGAACAGATTCTCAACAGAACGGAATCTCAAGTAAACGGATTCTGATATGGACGGAGTCTCAGGTGGATGGGATAGAGTCATAAGTAACCCGAATTCTAGACTACAAAAGTAAGTATGATTGAAAAGTTTCTAAAATCCATAAAGGTATGGAATTTGAATGAGGAACTATTAAGTAATATTAAGTAGCATTGAGTAGCAGTACTCGAAGGAAGGACTCTTGATTTATCAATATTAAATCTCTTTAATCTATATATATAAAAAAGGATGTTGGTATAGACTTCGACACCGTTTAACCGATCACCATGAAAGTTGGCACATATATGTATTTTTCATGGAGAAGATTTTTATGCTATCCACTTTGTTGTAACTCGCCACTAGATGGCGCTGTAGTAAATCAACTTCTACACTGTTAAACCGATCGCCGAACGAAAATTGGTATACATAGATATTTGGGCACGGAGAATATTTTCGAGCTATCGATTTTGTTGTAACTCGCCACTAGATGGCGCTGCAGCACATCAACTTCTATGGCAGGACAACGTCTGCCGGGTTTTGCTAGTCTAATGTATAATTATTCGTCTTCGTTTCCCGTTCCCAAACCATTCATCTGATTTAGATGAAACTTTGATGAGTTGTTGTGCGCGCGCCCGCAAAGGTTTATGACAAAAAAAAATTCTAACGCATTTCAACGCCGGGCACAGCTAGTATTTAATAAGGATATTTCTAGATTAAGGCTTATGACTTTTATCCGCCTTTGTAATAAGATGTACCCACATATTATATTACATATTTGTTATTTTATGTAAAGACGACATGGAAAAAAAATGTAAAGCGAGAATAGATTGAAATGCGGAACACCAATAACTAATAAAAATTTAAAATCTAAATAAAGCCCGAAATAAGGATAAAAATTAAAATGATGTCAGACATCTAACATGTCACTATATTCTAAATATATCAAACAGCAATATTTCACAATTTAAAACCACTGTACTTTTATAATGTCATCATTAACTTGAGAATACAAAATACATTTTATAAAAAATAGGAAACATTTCTCTTGGGACCAGAAGCTGGTTACGCCACCATTAGAAATCGCGCGTCGCAGGAGCCAACGTTTAAATAAATACAATCCAACGAACAAACAACAAGAAATTATGACAATGGTTTTCATCACAGCTTCTTTTGTTATTCTTTATTGTCTCTTTATGTAAATGGATGTCTACACAAGCGTAGCCATATTTGAATTCAAGAGAAGCGAAAATGGAAAAAATATAATGGGCTAAATTTTGAAAACCACTTTGAGAGCTTGAAGTATGTTTTGATGCGACAAAAATAAATATGTTTTCGATGTGTTAAGAAGTAAGTATTATTAGAATTTATTATAAAAACAGTTCAATGACACTCGATATCGTCTATATATTTTGTCCACGTTCTGCGAGAATATCTAAAATGTATACTAGATATTAATATAATAGTATTATTTTTAATACTAAAAAATCAGTTATGCGCTTTAAATAAACAGCTATTATCGACGACAATGTCCACCTGGCAGGAGCAGATTCTCGGTTTCCCGGTACGTGCTTTTCAATGACGTAATTGTCTTTTCGGTTCAACTGTCGGTCGTGCGACAGATGTGGCCTACTGTAGCCAGCCTACTGTGAATTTAGCTTGCTGATCAAATAAACATAGAAAGGCAGCATTCTCTATCGCTAGCTGAGTGATTTTAAATTCTTCGATCAGGCTCATTGCCTGAAATCATATTTCAGCACGACATTGCAGAAAACGTTGTCTTCAATTATGAAACATTTCCATGGCAAAATACAGAATGAGACTATGTATTTATATACATATATATAAATGTACTATACATATAAATATTCAATCAACCAATATATAGAGATGTAGCCGGTAGTGGTTCAATGAAAACAGAGGAAGATCGTATGTGATGGCGGACCTTGGGAGAGGCCTTTATCCAGCAGAAGAGAGACACAGGCTGATGTTATGTTATGGTGAGGTAAATATACCAAGTAAATAACAAAATACTTGTACCCTCTTAAAAAATCTGCCATTAAAACTAACAACTTTTTTCCTATTACTTTTTGACGGGAACTCGAGGAGTGAAGTTGAGTTTTTGTTTGGTTCATATAAAAACTGCGTATCGTGCGTTTATTATTTATTTATTTTTGCATCCCAAACAGGATATCAACATACCAAAGCACAATTTAGTATAGTGTGTAATGAAGTGATAAATCTAATTGACATCTCAATATTGATTGACATTTTAGCAGTAAGACATTTTAGCAATAAAATTTATTGTAACAAAGCTAGTGGTTAAAAGTAAATAAAAAAAAAGTAAAATGAATAAAATGATTAAAAACAAAACAGAGGAAGACCTAATTCTTGTTACTGGAGTTTTTATAATCTAATATTTGTTAATTTAAATTACTTTTTTTTGTTCATCGTTCATTTAAATAAAGCGGTGCGATTGAGTAAGTGGTTTGTATAAATAACGTGTTGGATTTTCAAAAGTCTTACAACAAAGTTTTCATGAAAGAGATTAGATTAATAGCGAGCCTTATCGCGTTGCATATTACTGTGGGCCGCACCGCAGCACATAACATTGCAAAAATCCTCCTGAATCTCTTTCATATTTTGTATACAACATGGCACACTTCAGGCAGGCCACATCGCGCCGCAGCGCAGCGCACTGGATGGCGGATCGCTTGGAAGCCGATTACGCGGCCCTCCTCAATTTACGTTGAAGTTATTCGCTTTGCGATGACGTGAAGAATTGAATGTCAATAGCTAACTGACTTAAATTATCGCGTGAGCTGCGTCTGTAATGTGTGTTGTCGCAGTTTTGTTGTGCGACGCACTACGGCGCGTCGCGGCTATAACGTGCGTTATTGCAATTTTGCAGTGCGACGCGGAGCCTTTAAGAGGGTGCCAGTATTTTTTAATTAAACCTGTAAGAAAATATCAATTGAATAAATATAATTCCTTCGGATCCCTAAAAATGACAATAACTTCGGTCGCAAGCATATTCCCGGCTCTTAATTACTTGTTCCACAGATAGGTTCATTAATTATTATTGCGTACCAGAACACGACCACGCGGCCAGGGGCTGACAAATTTGTAACGCTTCCACAGTGATTAATGAGCAATTTGAAATTTTCATTATTGTTGTCACACAATAAGAGGATGCCTCCGAATGTGGCAATGATGAATAATCCATTTTCCATGTAAATTAAAACGTGCCCCTCATTTATTTATCTTGTAATAAATTCGCAGATGTTTCAAATTACCTGTGATTAATTTGACAAATATTTCATATCAGACTTTTTTTTTATAGGGAAGAGGGCGGACGAGCAGGCGGTCTCACGTGATAGTAAGTGTTACCGCCGCCCATGGACACCTGCAACACCAGGGGGTATGTGGGCGCGCCGCCGACCTTGCAAAATCCTATTCACAGCTTTACATCGTTAGTTTTTACTCTTTGTCTTACGAAACGCCGTATTTTTTAATTCCTTCATAAATAGCAGTGGGAACTGAAATAGAATCACTTCAGAAGTTCCCGAAACTAGCGTCCTTAAAATGTGTAGAGATATTCAATAGGACGTGAGATTAAAGCAAGGTGGACTAAATATAGGAGATGAAATATTTTTTCGCAATTTATTCTGTATGTTTTTTTTTAATTATTGACAACGACAGTGACATATAATTCTTTGCAGATAATAGGTATATTTAATTTGCATACATTTTTTTGTTTCATTTACATTCGTTAGTCGCTCTATTTGTAGAAGCTGCACTTTCCATTAGATATTTTATTATTATAGCTCAATATTTTATGGTGTCTCAAAATAAAGAAGTAACTATTTATAATAAGTCACTGCGTATTCAAAGAATTTCATCGCCTTTAAGTATCCCCTGTATCCCCGAATGATGTATCTTTTTTTATAGAAAGAAGATGGCAGACAGTCTATCTGATGGTAAGTGGATACTGTTGCCCATAAATATCCACGATACTTACCAACATCAGTCCAGAATGACAAACGTTGGCACGCTCCCTCAACGTTGCGCTGGTTACCTTTGGAGCGTTTATTCGGTACCCAACAGATTCGGGTAGAGGAATGAATTTGGAGAGGGTATAGAAATGGTTCGTAAATGAGGAGGGATAGGAATTAAATCTATAAAGTAACATATTTTTTATATCTTTATCTTAAAATATTACGTTAGAGAATGTTTTTATTTAAACAGAATCTCGACACAAAATATTCCATTTTGAGATCTTGACCAATTTGACCAGATCTTGAGTCCACATTGATAATAAGGTTTCTTCTTCAGATAAAACACTAATAATGATAGAAGTACTGTTTAATACACGCATACCATCGTGCGGTTTTGATATCCAGAAACACAATGTTCTCACTATAAACTGTAAACTCCTGTTGTAGTATTTGAATTCGCATCGTTTGCCCTGAAGCATCAGGCTGTGCCTTCAATATAAGCACATAGCGAGTAGTGGAAGTTAACATGTATTTAGTTACTATAAATATGACAGCATAAACGTTCAAAAACCCGTATCTGGATGTCGTATGTATATACACTTATTAGGTAAGTCACTTGGAGAATAAAGAAAAATTCAAGGCAAAAGTAGATGATGACAGAGATATGACATGACGGAGAGATAAAAATAACAATATACCCGTAAACTGTTGTTAGCTAGCACTTCGGTTTGAAGAAATATATTTCTTTGAGAATATTTCTTCATTTTCTCAAAGAAATATATTTCTCTTAAATATATATTTCACTTAAAACTTATGATTAACTTAAGTTTACAATACTCTAGTATACAAAACAAAGACACTACAATGATATATTTTAGGTTATTAGAAAAATGTGGGAAATCATATTATATTGTCATGTAGTTTCCGTAAACGGTTTTTATAATGTTTAGTATGTTTCTTTAATGAAACTTTTGTATAATTTAGTTAGGCAAATTCCTCCATAAGCGAAGTTTCTCTTATCATAATTAGTTCTGGGTGTACGTTATTTTAGCTTATTTTTTGTATGTTCGTTGATTAAGAGTAATGTTTGAATAAATGTTATTTTTCTAATATTTTTCGTATGTGTATGCATCTGTTGTCTGTATGTAGGTAGCTATTTAATATTGAAGATTTTTTTTTGTATTGTTCGCGAGTTGGAGTTAGTCAGTCTAAATTGAATAAGATTTTACGAGACACACATTTTATTTACATTTCACACTTACAAGCACCTTTCTTACCTAACAGACTGACACTTACGCGGTTGATACTTCCATGTCAACATCGTACCACAGGATACTGTCGATTGTTAACACTGTTAGAGATTGATTTTTATGCTAGTAGAATATTAGAAGGACAAATATTTTTATTTAAATACTTGCCTCAAATATTATGTCTAGACTAATTTACGAATAAACCGTAAATCATAAACACCCTTTCACCGTCCACTGTGGTACGGTAAAAGCCCCTCATGCACATTGTGTTGCATATGAGGGATGTAAACCTAAAAATACTACACTGGCTACGCGGGTTGGCGAGTCCACTCTTTAGAGGTGATGTAATTCCTCAGAGCTCGTGGTAGCGGTTTTGTTATCCTTTAGTAGCCTTTTAAGACTACCCGAAGGAAGAGATGGGGTGGTGATATTCTAAAACCCGCAGACACCACATTATTCATTATTACTTATTATTGTGATTTATTACAAGATTTTTATTACGAATAATATTTTTTATTAAACATTTAGCAACATGATATTATTACTTCTATTTTTTGTTTAATCCTATGTGAAATGAGAATCTATATCTTCTTTGATAACTTGATTTGTCTCAGTTTAAAGTGGCATAACTCTAAACCGAGGTAAATCATTATTTTCTTAATCTCAGTTACCTTTCAACCACTTTGAACATGCCCGATACAAACATGATGTTGCGAAGTGCGGTTACCGGAATTCCCAGCACTAACTGTGGGAGTAACTGCACAACTTTCTTAGTGAAACTACCCGCTGTGACCTAACAATGACGCGAGTCGAATTAATGCGCATTCTAATGCGACAATGTGTCTTAAGTTATAATATGCTCGAATGAAAGGAATTATGTTGTATGATCTTTTATCTTTTATGTGTTGTATCACTTCTTTTATTATTATAATTATTTATCGCGAGTACCTAACATGTAATAGTTATTTGTTACACATGAGTGCAAAGTTGCTTTTTAACCGCGTGCTCAATTTTGATGACCGAGCAAGCGAAGGATTCAAAAATTAGAATCCTGAGCGTTAGCGATATCCTATCATCAAAATTGGCTTACTAAAATGACACGCTTGATTTCCATACAATTTACTCACTAAAGTGATACGCTTGATTTCCATACAGTTTACTCACTAAAGTGATACGCTTGGTTTCCATACAATTTACTCACTAAAGTGATACGCTTGATTTCCATACAGTTTACTCACTAAAGTGATACGCTTGGTTTCCATACAATTTACTCACTAAAGTGATACGCTTGCTTTCCATACAATTTACTCACTAAAGGATACGCTTGATTTCCATACAGTTTACTCTCTAAAGTGACACACTTGGTTTCCATACAATTTACTCACTAAAGTGACAAGCTTGGTTTCCATAGTTTACTCTCTAAAACGTGACAAAAAGTGACAGTGTAAAACAGTGACATGTAATAATATGCTTGGTTTTCGTACAATTACACGAACTTGCGTTGCCTATGTTTATGGTGTAACATGTATCAAATTGATCATGTAATATTCTTTTTCATCCCCCTATCTCGGAAAGAGTATTTTTGCTCTTCGATATCTGAGTGCAAAAGCCGTTTTTATCCGCTAGAGGATAAAGTAAATTGAATTTAGAACATCGTGTGCACTAAGTTTGTGAATTCAAAACATCATTAAACCTATTTACTTCTACCTCCATGGTGCCGAATTTATCATAAAACCTTTTTTAAGAAATCAAGCGTATCACTTTAGTGAGTAAATTGTATGGAAATCAAGCGTGTCATTTTAGTAAGCCAATTTTGATGATATCCTATCATCAAAATTGGCTTACTAGCTTACTACTACTTACTGGCTTACCAATCACCAATGAAACAAAACATCTCCCTTGACTCGGTTCATTACTTTTAACGATGTTTTAGAATTAATTGTAGCGCAATTAGGAATTTGTGTGTTTTGTAACAACTTGCTAACGACACGGGTCGGAACAGATTCGGAGGGAGAAGTAGGAGCTTAGTGCCAACTTCGGGCACGCAGACACGGATTATTTGTATTATCTATTCCTCTATATCTGTGTCTGTTACACTCATAGTGGAAAATAGTGTACGTATAACAATGTAATCTTTTTTATATATAAATAATACATTTAAGTAACAAAGCAAGCATTTACTGCAAATGACAGGAAGACTGTCATATGCAGTAAATACTTGCCTGAAAAGATAAGAGGTCTAACAAGAGATTTATATTTTTTAATACCTTTATTTCTACTTGTAAATAATTTCGAGACATCACCTAATGTTCATGTAAGTACGAGTATATTTCACCTTCATATAGCTAGGTATTCACTTTTAACTGACATTTGTAAAAATAAATTCACAAGAACATTAATAAAATCCTTGGGTAAATTCTTAATAATCATACTCTCACAATTAATCTCGGTACTTATGTTTAACATTTGTGTAGAACTGAGCGCAGGGAGACGTAAATTTACATTAATCAAGGCACACAAATGGTAAACGTTTAAACTTCATTTTTGGGAGCTCTTACGAAAACGTATGTAATTAACATGATTATTGCACGACTCATAATGTCATAATACATATCAGTAGGTCTATATTTCATATTTACATACATTTCATATGTAAGAAATTGTAAAGTCTTGTAAGTTTTTGGTACTTTGCCGCTGAGACCAACCTTGTACAATATTTTCCATATAAGGCCTATCTATATAGGTATTACTCACCTATACTATACTGAATATGCTGTTTATTTTATTTAGCATTAAATCTATTTCGTTTCTAAAATATTTTTTTATTATTAGTATAAATAATATACAATCTTACTTCATGAAGTCTTACAGACTTTATAGAAGTACATAAATGACTACAAAGCTGTGCTAGACAGATATATTACGATTTTTTCCCTCTTTGACTTCCTTTAGCAAGACTTCCATCATTGAGAAATATTAGAGGTTCATCGATACAATTAGTTATTTTATTAAAATTCTTTTCATTTCTATAAATGATGTAAATGTGTTTGAGAATCCATGTACATTATATGACAGGGCGGTCCTTTTCATGGACTTCGTTGACACTTAAAAATATTTTCCAAATAGTATGAAGCCGATATGTAACCTCCAAAGAACGCAACGGAGCAGATATAAATTTATATTGGAATATCCATTGTAGTGTTGAGGAGCGAGAGATTTGAGAGATTTGCGATATAATGCAATATAAAAAAATCTAGAAATCTTTTCGTAATAGGTTTGAAAACCAGGATAATTGTAAGTAAAAGTAGGCATATTTACAATTATCCCTGTTTTCAGTTACCCTGGTAAACGCACTAGATCGAGGAATATGTACAATTCTTGCTAAATTAATGAAATATCTAAAATCTAGTGAACAGAAAACGAAATTAAAATATACGAGTACAAACAAAATGAAGTTCTCAAAACAAACACGAAAACATCTATAGAGCAGTAGTAACAAGAGAAAAATAGGTGTACAGAAATATCAGTACCAGTACAGGATATCAGTGTGGAACTTTGTGGAATATAATATTTTAAATGCAACATTTAGAATCTAAACAGACACATCAAATGTAACGACGATGTGGAAACTAGCTCTATTTAACGTATGTGACGTATGGACTTTTATGCTAAGAATTATATAAATGTTCTTAATTATGTTACATATATTATTGTGTATTTTACACAGGGGACTTAATATTCGCAAACGGACCCTTAGTCACACCACGTTGTGAAACCAATGTAACTACGGGGAAATTTATTTATTAATAGTCACACCATTAGTATATATAGATTTCGTGCTTAACCACAATAGGAATGGACGCCTTCTGGACCCGCGCTTTTTCCATGGTACCATCAATTTGTACCTCCTGTGGTACTACGGGAAAATTAAACTGGCCATAGTACCACTAATCCGTAGTACATTATCTCTGAACATGCGATGTAAAGTCAAGCGTTTGTACAGAGATTTTACACTGGTTCCTCTATTCACTGCGTTTACAACTCTAAAAAATAGGCACAGGAACGGATTTATAAATAGCACTCATTTTTTTTAGCTAATCCACTTTCATATTAAGGTATTCTAAAGATAAATAAGTTACTAAATAAACCGAGTCGAGTGGAATTTTGCCAAATAGACTCTAGCGGACAAATTGCGAGCCGCCTTTGTTGTACTTTTTAATAAAGTGCAATTTCATTGAATCGCCACATTCATAAAGGATTTTCGTGATTACCATAATGGTTATAACAAAGACGAAAGTTTATGAAAAATGCATGAAGCGCGTACGTTGCACCACTCACTCTATATTACGTATTAGGTTATAAAGGCTAAGAAGTTGTTATCTGTCTGATCGAAATAAATATACATGTTCTAGCTTTATTTGATAAGTTGAAATGGAGTTTCGTAGATTCTTATAGTTTTGTATTGTATAGAGCGTATATCGCAGTTGTCTGAAAAGTGATGATAGGTAATTATGGAACATGAATATATGAATATGAATAACAAGCATAAAACTTGTGTACATTTAGTTATTTTATCTTTGAAATATGCATGAGTACATTAAACGTGAATGCACACATAAATCAAATAGATATATTTGGATAAAAAAATATACTGGTATCAAGAATGTTAAAAGGCTGGTATCGTATAAATAAGTTATTTATTTTATTAATACTTTATTAATATTTTTTATTAATAAATAAACTTTACTTTCAACATAAATAAGTATGACTTTTTAATCTTTCGCGCTTTGTACACATTTTATATTGTAAATCGTGTCTAAACGCGTAAAAATTAAATGCTTTTGAATACCTACTTTGATGACTAATCCAGGTTTCATCTGTCAACTCGTCGTTATTTAACATTTACAAAATAAAAATATATTATGTAATAGCTTACCTTAAAACATGCACTGACAACTTGTTACTCCAAACGCAGGTACTCGTATATCTTGGACTAAATCTACATACTTTAGTATGTTTATCCTACATTATTTGTTCAACGAATACAAAGTACAAATTTCTGAGAGCCAGACAGTGCTTCATTTTAATACTATGCTAACATACTAGAGATACCTTTATTTGATAACACGTAAAATAGGAGCTCAGCCAAAGGCAAATTTACTCAGCTCTCGCAAACCGGTAAATCTGCATGAACTTTTAAGTATGGGTTTGATGATAAAACTAAAGTGAGATACTCTATTTTATTTGATTAGTTATTTGCTCGTACTGCGCCGCTACATCAAAAATGAGTCGGAATATATTCATTGAAACAACAATATTGTAAATTTGCATGACACTTTTGTGACACTATGACACTATGATCCCACATACAAAAAAATATTTCTTTATAAGAAAAATCATAAAAATTGACTTCGGCATTAAAGTGATATTTCGATATTCAAAGCATAAAACATGAACATTAAACATTTAAAGTGTGCCCTCCATAATCAATTTATTTTTACTTATCAATTTATTCTCGCCATACACGGATATATGCGTAGGTGCTCATACGAGTGTCTGCCTACTTATGGGACTCGTAGTTTAAAATGCAAGAACGAGTTTGGAAGGGTTAGAGAAATTTCAATTTGACATCCACGAAACGTCTAAATGTTTATGCGTAGCGTTAAGAGCAATATATATGTTTCATATGCACTATATTTTGTGTAGCGGGAATATCTGCCGAAAAGGTATAGGTCTTCCGCTTGAGCTGTTCTTATCCAATCACTACTGGAGTCATAGGCTCACCTAGTCATAGGATCAATTTTATAGAAGTTCATATCGACCGGCGCGTGCGACCAGCGCCGGTTAAGCTATGTGATTGACCTTCTTGACAGTTGGTAGGTACTTGGCAGTTGGTTATTTATTTATAGTTGTACAGATCATAAATTCAATTACAATTTTTGTAGCAAAACCTCATTCATCAGTCTGGACTGAGAGCAACTGATGCTGGCCATCTTATTTTTACCTCTGTGGAAGTAGTGTTCTTTTTATTCATTTCGTTTTTCTATTGATTGATTGCTACCTTCTGTCATTATCTCTGCTAGTTATTATACCGATTCCATTCAAAAAGCTGCCTTTGCTATTAAAACCTTTAAAAAGGAAGGTGCTTTTCAAATAAAATGTTAAATTATAATAATTATTACCATAGTATCTAAACATTAAATTACCATGAAATTTATTTATATATCTTATAACTCAATATATCTTGTATGCGAAGGGCAACTTTTTATATAAAAATAAATATATCTCCAAAAGTGCTTGACACAATAGCCTATACTATCCTCAACCGTATTCATATACCTATTATAACAGTTTTTACACTCAGTTTTACTCGTAAATCTTTGACGGTACATGAAAAATATTTCATAACTGGAAGTGCCACCAAACTTTTATACATCTTATACTGGATTCATTTTTACACTTAAGAATATGAATCAGTGTAGGTGAAAACATAATGGAAATTGTTTATTATTAATATATTTAAGGGGTATGTATTTAATATAGGGTATAGGTATACTAATATATTTAAGGGCTAGTATTTAATATTTTTAGTGTGCATATACATGCATACTAAAAATATTAAATACTAGCGACCCGACCTCGTTTCGCTTCGGTATATAAGAGTTTTATTTAGTCAATTTTTATTTTTCAAAATTTCATAATAAAATATAGCCTATATTAGACACGGATTAGCTTCCTATTTGTGAAAGGATTTTTAAAATCGGTTCAGTAGTTCCAGAGATTACCCCCAAAATACCCACAAACACACAATTTATAGATAAGTATAGATATAGATAAGAAATAAGTAATAACTGGGACCGCTTGCTCGTCCGCCCACTAGTCTATAAAAAAAGTAATAAGTACGAGTATTAAGTAATAAATAGCATCTTTAGCAATAAGTAGCTGTAGCATCTTTTGTTTGCAAAGACTAAGATAGCTGAGCCAGCTGAGTAAATAGGTTACATTCTACAAATAGCCATGTAAATGACAAAATCACACCTACTCAATTTAGACTTGACCAAAACAAAAAAGCGATGACCCTATTACCATAAATAAAAGGATCTACGGTCGTATAACATTCCGAAATTGAATCCCGAAGAGAAAATTACATTTCACTTTTTTGTTTTATTTCCGCTGTATTGGCTTAAAGCCAAGCGCCATAAAAAAATATGCGCCTTTAAAATCGCTGCGATGAGGCAGTTTTTTGTTCTTAATGAAATTGGGGGATTCGCGAGATAGCCCGTTTTGGTTTTCGGACAAATGAGTTAGAGTGTACCGGCTTCTTTGTTAAGAAAATGTTTCTCGCGAATGATGAAAATTATGAGAGGATTTACCTGGATCTAAAATACTTATATCGCTACTGCTTTGCTTTATGTCATTCCTAATTATCGAATTATTTTTGTTATGAAGTATTTTTTGGAGTATAAAATAATAATATTGGGATGTTTGTCAATCGCATATTTTAGTTTCTTGGTTTCTTTATCGCTGCTAGGTAATACCCGAGGGTAGTAATAACTTTCCTCGGGTTTTTTCTCGATATCAGTCTATAACGTACTACTGTAGGACAAAGGCCTCTAATTTTGGGCCATAAACCGCCACGCGGCGCTGTTACAGTACGGATTTTTTGAAATTCGAAACAGGTACGTAACAAATATATAAAAAATACCTATAACGTATAACGTCTCACTGTATAGCACAGGCCTCCCCTATTGAATATAAGTTGCGGCCCATAATAGATTTTTTTTATTATGTATTCCTTCAACGCCGATTAATGCTAATTTAGAGAATGTGTTGAGTAGAAACTTAGCGAGGATTTCCCGACTTTGAACGACGAGATTTTCTTTTAAAGAAAGAAGGAGGCAGACGAATATACAGTCCACCTGACGGTAAGTATATACTGTCGTACATAGATATTCGCAATATATGCCAACATAAGTCCTCCGGACGCGCTGTTTACATTTGCAGAAACCTTTGCGCTGTCTAAGGAATAGATTGGAAGAAAGGGTTGATGAAATGGGGAGGGGTATGATAGGATGGGGTAGGAATGCGCACTTGCATATCTCACTCGGTACCGAAACACGTACGCACATTGGGGAAATACGATAAAAGGGAATTCAGTACATTTCAAGGTAAGTCTTCTATGAGAGAGGGGTAACGAAACCAGTCGAGTGCGTCCAGCGGCTGTCGGCTGTCGGCCCTTACAAAAATGGATGGATACCACCGGGCCATTACCACTTTAATACCATTTATTTACTCTTTTTGCACTATATTGTACAGAGGCGGACTCAAATACCTTGAGGCATTCTACAGTCGACGGTTAGTTAAATGTGAAAATTAACGAGAGCGCAGAAAAAATAAACAATAAACCTTAATTCATCTGTATATTCAGATTTATAATCTTATTCGACTCCACTCCTTATTCGATGAACCGTCTGTCTGTTATGTTTTTCATTTATTTATAATTTTAATTATAATTTAGAATGGGATAAGTCCCATAAGAAATCCACATAATCATGAATGGGATCTACGTAACACAAAAGGTTTTTCTACAAATTAAACCTAATTACTTATTCATGAAGTCAGTAAACGTCGGGTAACGTGTGACGTACAGCTCCCTCGCCTACAATTGTACTGACACCCGATCCATCCAATCTGCTGAGAACACACCGCCTGACGAGTAATGTGGCCCGCAAACCTTTGGGGACAGATTGACGAGACAGCGCTCCGTTTTAATTTGAGTTGAGATTTTACGAAAAATTCAGTGAAAATTATGCTTAAATATAATGATGGATAGGTAAAACTCTTTATTGCACACCAAAATAAAACGAGGCAGTAACAGACATTCAACACACGAAATGCATAAAAGGCGGTATTATCGCTAATAGTGATCTCTGCTAGACATCCATTGGGTAGAAAAGAGGAAAAGAGGGAAAGAAATACTTTAATCACAGGTATATGGTGTACAGTATACACACACACTGTATACGACTTAGGACTTTTTGTCAGAAACTCGAGAAGAAAAATTTAGTTTTTTTTTGAAGTCTAATTGGTCGTCAAATTATTTTGGTGGTTTAATATTTTTAGTAAATTATTCATTTTTTAACTTAATCGAAACAAAAGCCGTGTCTGTATATTTAATATTTTTTGTACAAAGTGATTGCAGTGATTGCGGTACGAGTGATACAGAGCCCAAAATTATCTGTTTGTCTGAATGCTCATCATGCAAAAATCACTATAGGTTTTAATAATAATAGGTGTTTTTTATCCAGACTCAGTACTACGAGACTCGGTATCACTCTATAATCACGTGAATGAAGTCGCAGTCACTGCTAGTTTCAAATCCAATACATATTCTTAAAATATGAGACGAAATTATGGTAATCATATTCCACTGAAATATTTTATGATCCTAAAACAAATTACTCTAAGAACATACATTTGTCTGTTTCTCATTTAGCTGAGTATCTGCACCTGTCTGCTCCTTTCCATTTCGGAGCAGTTATTTTCACTGTGATATATCCTACATAGTTTATGAAATATCTCTGTTTGTAGGTACATACAAAAAGAAAGAGAGTTACTTTTCTTAAAAAACATGTGAGGTATAATGAAGAAAACACTCCAGTACTTTTTCTCATTGAAGAGCTCGGTCACGTCACAAAGTAACTTGTGTTTTATCCCTGATCCCTCAGAAACAATTGTGAGTGCTCTTTAGGTAGTGAGTTTTTTAATGTGTCATGTGTTTAATGTGTTTCTTTGGATTCAGTCAGCATAGTATCGTGATGTGACTTGGGACGCAAGGAACGACTTGTTAAGTAGACTACAATAGACTACAAAACAAAGACGGTACTTGCAAAGAAAATACCACTGTTTGCAGAATATCTTTTTATGTTATTGTGATGAAAATGTTTCACTGTAAGAAAGTCTGACAAAACAACTGAAGGAATTCAATCTAGATTAGGCAAAATTAGATTTATTTTGTTTAAAATTCTCACACGTTTTTTTCAGTTTTTTTTATAATTGGAAAGGGGAAAGTGCATACTGCAATACCACAGTCGCGGGGCGCACTCGTATGGCCAAGTTAGTCCTAAGTCACCCGCCACTTTGTGCATTTCCCACTTTAACTTATTCCCCCATGCGATGTACCTACGTACGTATGTGTTTCGGCAGTGAGTAAGATATGCTAGAGCCCATTCCCCTCCTACCCCATTTTCCCAATTCTCATTACAAACATGGGCAGGGAATCCGAGGCCGCGTCAACGTTTGTCATTCTGAATTGATGTTGGCATGTATCACGCATGTCCATGGGCGACAGTACATACAGTACAGTGGTACATACTACCACCACCAGGTTACCACTAGGTTACCACCATATACCTAGTGTAACCACTAGGGTGTTATTTCTATAAAAAAAATCAAAATTGTTTAGCAAAGCAATCATTCACTAATGTACTTTTCACACAATTGAATGATTACCTCTGTTTGTCTCATTTCGTTATAAGTTTCAAGAGAATACTTATTGGAAAACTTGGATTGTTTTCTTACGACTTTTTCCTCTTTGGCAACAAACATCAGTCACCTACGTGTAAGAACTTCAGTCTTTTCAAACTGTAATATTCCTGACATTTTGGATATATCCATATAATCACAAAAAATATAAAAAGAGTCCTCAATTTAGTCATCAAAAGTCATATTCATTCAAACATTTAGATCCATTAGACGTGTTTTTGATGGATTTGATGAACTGAGATGGATGAGATGGATTAGAGTCGATTTCGTCATGAGATAATTAACCACTCATTTTAAAACAGGCAGGGATGAAATGTCTTCCATGATATTTAAAACATAAACTAGTGGATTTTGTGTTCATCCGTGGTTTTGTATGAAGTCGCTTGTGTGAACTTTATTAATATTATACTTAATATTAATCTAGGATAATTGTAACTGTAACGAGTTCCATTAAATATTGTTAAGTGTTTTTATGAGTGTTCAAAAAGATAGACAAACATTTTAAAGTTTGTTTGTTTTCTGCCCAATACCGTTGGTAATGTACATAACAATAATTATTGTTTTCATATTTCACGCACAGACACTTCATTTATTAATGTAAATACATATCTTTGTATTAATGTCAGAATCCTTCTTATGAATCATTATCCCTTTTGTCGTCTCATATATCATATATCTTACCTACTGAAATTCATTCTCAGAACTCGATATCACTGATGTATTATGATCAACTCTAATTTTAGTCTGTTTATATCATAACATACACGGCAGAAACTAAATAAATATGTTATTTATTATCTACATTACATAGTAATAGCGTAGAGGTTGTCTACTTTCAACTCGCAGTCATTAATTAACGAGTGTGTTCGAGCCCTGGCTCCACTGTGTTTTTACTTAAGTATTATTTTTTGTCACTAACTCGCGTGTCAAGGAAAATGTCGTAAAGATAGCTTAATTAATCGAAAATCTTAACATAATCATACTTATCTGTTAGTCGGGTCGTGTATTTACCTTTTATATTTTACTGGGCTTGATTATAGCATCCTTGGTGGCGAGCTTACTGACTAATTTAAATCCTGTTTAATAGATAAATGTGAGAATAATTCGAAAATCTTAAAATATATACTTCGTATAATTAATTAAAGGATTGATTTAAATTCTTTCTTAAGAACTTTTTGTAAATTAACCAAATATTTGGTTTGCAACACACTTTAATAAATAATACCCATCAGCATTAAACGGACCAAATTACATATCTGGCTCGTGCTCAGAGTGATTGCCTAAAGCATGCATTTTATCAAGCTTAGCGGTTCGAGTAGGAAGGGCAAATTTGCACTGCTATTAAATGCACTCCATTGTGTGGCAACCCTGTTTCTTTGACCCTCAATTACGTTACCAAAGATCTTTCGTAATGTTTATGGTCTATTATATACGTTATCGATTAAAGAATTAAATTATGTACGGGGAGAGTGCATGCTGCATTCCCAGAGCCGCTGGGCGTACTCGACTGGCCATGTTACCCCACTCTCCAAGAATACTGCCGTGAAATGTACTGCATTTCCTACTTTATCGTAGTTCCCCAATGTACGTACGTGTTTCGGTAGTGAGTGAAATATGCCGGAGCCGATTCCCATCCCATCCTATCCTATCCCTATCCTATACCCCCATTTTCCCAACCTTTTCTCCAAATCCATTCCTTAATACGCAAAGGTAGGCAGCGCATCAGGAAGCGTGCCAACATTTGTCATTCTGGACTGAATTTGGCATGTATCGCGGATGTCCGTGGGCTACATCAGGTAGACTGTATGATCGTCTGCCGCCATTTTTGTATAAAAAAAATAACTCGAGTGGATTAAATAACTTTGATAGGCGGTAGAATAATAGTCTTTTATATTTAGTTTGATTAGAATGACAGCTGTCAAAGTGCCTCGAATAGTACTGGGACAATAATGATCAAATCGAGGTAATGTGTTTATTTATCGATTGGGTGTTATGCTCTATAAATAAAGAAATACATGCGTGAACCTATAGCAAAAATCTTTTGTAACTTTTAATATTTTATAGATTTATTACTTTTTTAGAGCACTATTCGAGGTACTTTGACAGCTGTTATTCTAATCAAGCAATTTAAAAGACTGGAACAGACGCAGTCCTTCTTTTTCATAAAAGATAGAAATGCTTTAAAACATTATTGTCAGAAGCGGCTAACGAATCTGATTGTCTAATTGTGTCTAAGAACTCGTTAGGCCAGCGTTAAATACTGTCAAGGGTTATTTATTATATATAGTACTTATTTAATATATTATTATTATTATTTAGAATTCATTTCTTAGTGGTATACATAGACCTATATACAAAAATATGTAGATTAAATCAAATGAATATGTGTCACAAGAACTAGAATAACATTCAGATATATTTGTAGAATGTTTACAAATTTTATTAACACAAGCGGGTAACTAAGAACGCGGACAAGGCGACACTTGTTTTGTGTTCTAAAGCTGCCGGCGGTCTCTCGAGGCAACGACTATTCAGTGCGCAGGCGCAATGCTTCGAATTTCGTTATGTTGCGCGGTTGCATTGTGCGCGCCCGCATCTGAACTCCGTCAAAATATCCTCGTATCGGTCGCGCCACAAATATATTAATAACATATTCGTTTCTAGTAATTATACTATGTGCACCATCCACCTACTATTCCCAGGTTCGTATACATCTCCCGCCCAAAGGGTGTCTGGAAGAGTTCGGTTTAGCTATAAGGCCTACCTATTTATTTAAGCTCTGTGTTACTTTCACTGCATTCTTTAGTGTGCCATGAAATGTACTTATCTATTATGTTGATTTTTGTGGTAAGGGGAGTGTGTTATACTTAGTAGCTATTTACTCAGATTATTTATGAGATTCATCATCGTCACCAGCCCTTTTATCGTCTTTTATTATCCACTGCTGGATTTAGTGGTGGTGTATTTCCTCGACACTTGTGGTAGCCAATTTGTTATTTCTCTCCTTTTGCGCCACCTGCTAGATGGAGTGGATAGCCACCTGGAGATGAGGTGGTACTATTCTAAAGCCAGCCCTCACCACACGGCACAGGCATGTGTAATATCTTCCAATTATAACTATCCTAGATTATAATTATCCTCCAATTAACACTGGGCCCTCGTAGTAAATTATGGCCCTAATATCCCTCGTAAATACAAAAGGAGATCTATGTCTTCCATTATAGGCTGATATCGACGTAGGTATAACTGTATAATAAGACAATGGTGTGAACCTTACGAGTATTTCTGAAACATTTTTATTCCATTTTTGAAAATCTCCACGAGCTTTCTTTAGCGAAGATATTTAGTCTGAGCAAAGTTTTCGAGAATTGTAGTTGTTTAATTTATTGCTTTAGGACTTCATTACTTCAATTAAGAGACCTAATTAATATTGTGACTTGAACTAATCAGACATAAGACTTTCACCAAAAATCTACTAAAAACAATGGACGTTTTAGACTTATTGCTTCGTAAGAAACTTGTTAGATTTCAATTAAAATAAATTAACTTGTAATTTATTTTGCATGACCAAATTGAACACACTTTCATCAACAGTAATGAGATGACGCAAACACGACAGAGAGGGAGAATTTTATTAAGAAAATTTCGTAATTTGATAATTTGTCATTCTTATTTAAAATGCTTTAGAATTAATTTTAAATAACTGAACATCGGCTATAGAATAGCACCAACTGATCTCTTCCCGCTGGTGTCGTAAAAGGCGACTGTGGGTTAACAAAGCGGCTACCACACGCCCTGAGGAACCACACCACCTCTGAGGGAGTGGACCCGCCAACCTGCTTGGCCAGCGTGGCGTTTTAAGGTAGTACATTTTTTTCTTTTTATATAGTAGAAAAAAGGTGGTAGACGAGCATACAGTCCACCTGGTTGTAATGTACTGTACTCTAGTGGAGACTGTCGTCCATAGATATCCGCGATACATGTCAACATCACTCCAGAATCACAAACGTTGGTACGCCCCCAGATGCGCTGCTTACCTTTGCAGATTAAGGAATGGATTGGGAAAATGGGGAGGGATAGGATGTGATGGTAATGGGCTCTGGCATATGTCACTCACTATCGAAACACGTACGTACATTAGGGAAATAAGATAAAGTGGGAAATGCACTACATTTCAAGGTGGTCTTCTGTGAGAGAGGGGTAACGTGGCCAGCCGAGCGCGCCCAGCGGCTGTTGGATTGCAGCGTGCACTCCCCCCCGCAACAAATATTACATATTATAAACTACTGAAAATGTTTGTGCCTGTGTGGCTGTCGGTACATATGTGTAGCCGAGAGGTAGATATGCTGTTATTATCACAAACACAGAAACCAACAGTCTGTAGATCGTTGACAAGCGCAATATCCCATGAATAATTAAACTCAATGGTAGGTACCTATGGAATGTTGTTATGACGAGAGCGTCTGTCACAATACAACGCATTGATTACGTGCAATTACTACACGTGCAATTGAGATATCGGTTTGATATGGCAGTAGGCAATAATTGGACATTCTAATTGATTATTTTGGTAGGAGAAATAGTTTATACTACACATAGACGCAATTAATGTCTTTTTTTACTACAATAATTCAATTTAAATATAAGAAAAAGATGAAGTTATACTCCCCTTTTCTGGTCCTTCTCAATCCCAAACGTAGACAATGCATCCTGGGCAAACGTTTGTCATTCTTAACTGATGGTGACATACGTCACAGATGACCACGTGTGACAGTATCTATTTACCACAAGGTAAATCAAAAAATAATATTGGCCTGAGGAATATTTTATTATTATTATTTTATCATATTAGTATCTGAATTATTATAATATTTCAGATTGGATTGCCGCTTGACCGATCACCCTTTAGAACCCTAATAGCTCTCTATAATACAATATTCGCCCAGTAATATGTTATTGAGCACACACTTTCTTTTCATCAGATGCTTTTGAATTTCAGTACAAAATCCATCATACAATACAATACCTTCGATACAATTTCTCGGGTTGACGTTTATAAAACACTTCGTTTTCTAAAATTTGCATTCATCATCATCCCTTTGGAACGCGATCTTAGATAAAATTAAAATTTGATAAAAATTACCCTATAATTACACGGGATACAAAAGCCGGCCTTGTAGATTATGAGATTACCGCGAACAAATACAACAAGACAAACAAACAGACAAACAGATACTGTTATATAAACACGTTGTGTTTTATATGTAGACATTTATTTAGAAATACATGTATAAGAATCATATACATGTATGTATATGAATTGTTGCGTATGGCTTGAAGACACTGCAAGGTCTCTAAACCACCGATGATTTAATATTTCCGTAATGTAAATTGATGTATAGTAAATATATCTATAAATACTTAAATATTAATCATTTATCAGTTGCAATCCAATACAGAATTTAAGAAAATAATAACATCGTTCGACTTTCCGAATTCGGTTTTTCTGTATCGGTCCCAGATGTCATAGCGAGATGTCGTCCTACTTTTCCTGAGAAAATGAGCTATCGATTAGTAATAGAATTTCTCAGATGTGTGATGCCTGGCTCACTGAAACCGATAAACTGTTTCTCGAGACAGCTGCTCGTCTTAGTAACCTAATTTAGGTAAATAGGAGTGCCTACTGCAAGTGATGCTTAATACCAATTATTGTAGACTCCTTGCCGTGACCTTCATTATACATTTTATGTTTTAAAATATGAAATAGGCACTATTTGGCAGGAACTCGAGAAGTGAAGTCGAGTTTTCGTTTGATTATTATATTTTTATAAATTGTGTATTGTAGAATTTGTGGTTTAATAGTGATAATTTATTAAACTACAAAGTGTCTAATGTTTGTAACAATAAAACAAAAGTATAAGAATGCGTTTTTCGTGTGCTTACAAGGAGTTACATGCTTGCATGCTTACATGCTTACTCGTCTGTCCTTAGTAAACTTACTTCGACAAAACTGAACGTTTATAAGTTGTTACGAAGAGAACTTGACAATGTGCTAATTACACTATTGCCCTATAAGAAAAGAAAAAAATAAGAATGTCATTGCCACTATGTCAATGATCTGGATATGATTTTGTGCCTCACCTGTGTACAATATAATTTAGTTGTGAAACCATTTTCCTGACAGTCTCGTATCCATCCTGTTTCCACACTCAACACTAGTCTAATATATTAAGTTGACATTATCGTAATGCTACGTCAAAATATTGTTTGATAATATGTAACTTCTACATCTATGACAATATCAACTTTTTAAACTTAACGCCCAAATAGCCCAGTTGGTATTTATTGTACCTGCCTACAAAGTGCTTTCTGTTTCTGATAACACAAACTTTTATTTAAAGAAATAATTATTTATTTATTTATTGCATATTGCACAAAGTGATAAAAAGTGGATTTAATGTTTTGATGCATTATCTCCCAGTCAACTTTTGGGCTATGCAGAAACAGCGATGTAGGTGTAATAACAGTTAAAATTAAGTAAAATTATAAAATAAGTTAAAATTAAGTAAGAATTGTAAATAATGTATGTATTTTAATCATTGTGTTGGTTCTTGTACGCGTATTCATGCCTTTCTACATTCTACATCTTTTATTTTATTAACTACAAATTAATATCTGAAATACTTTGAATTGTAATAACCACTTTGAATTGTAAGACATGATATTTTAGCGTATTATGACATAATATTGTATTGTAGTTACATTTTACTGTATCGGGTTCCTCAGTTTAAGCAGCAACGAAGCAAGTTGAGCCACGTTAAATCACATAATGTCCACATTACCAACTTACAGATATTACACTCTACTCCAATTTAGAACTTATTACAACTTACACTCCTCGTCCTAAAATTATTTATGCTTCCAACAATAAAGCTTGTTTTTGAAATGATGTAGGTAACATTTATTTAAAAATAAACACTAATTAGGCACGAGATATTTCAACACATAATACTAAAATTAACTGAAATTGCTATAATAAACTCACAAACTCCTAACTAGCTCCAACAATTTGTGTTTCACCGCAAAACCTAACGGCATATTTCAGATACAGGATGCTCGGGAGGAAATCAAAGGATTTTGCCAAAAACTTCCTGAAGATATTGTAAATAAAAATGTTGTGTACTTATTTATTTCCTCATAAATACTTTTTTCATAAATAAAGTAGATACTTTGGGCTATAAAATAGATATAAAATACTTTGGATATAAAATAATAGATATAAAATACTAGTAGATACTTTGGGCGTTTATAGATATAAAATAAATTGATTTTTTGCATTACTCACGGGGTGGTATCTCCTTGTACACGAGTCCTTGGATCGTGCACTATACTATTTTTTATATGGAAACAAATACATCGTCTTGACTTTGTCTGCATAAAAAAACGATTAAATTTAATTAAAATAATACCTATGAAATGAGAAATTTAGGTAGATTTTGAAGAAAACCGTCTATTGTAACGATCATAACTATCAAATTTCAAAATAAGGACGTGTGAACATAACAAAAAATATATAAAAATCTGTAATCATGTAAGCGATATGTAGGGCACATAAATCTGTACAAATTCTGTTTATATTTTTTTCTGTTAAAAACCACGTACAACAGCAAAATGCATCTTTTTTGACTGGTGTGTGACATTAGCGCTTTTCTATGGCTTATATTTGAATGCACAGCGAAAAAATACTAAGTGGACAGCAATGATAAAAAACATCTTTTTTGAATAACGGAAATAAATCATTTAAATTACTAAGAATGTCACCAGCAAGTGGACGAGGACGGTCTAATAGTAACAATACGACGACACCTTGAAATTTGTATCATAAGAAGAACGCTGTCAGTTCTGTATTCAATTGATTTTATGTAAACGCCGTTCCTTAACATAACACAATAAAATTTAAAAAATATATTCTTAAAGAATTATCGAGTTATAAAATGATTTTTACTGCCTGTTATAGATTTATGTTAAGATTTATGTCAGCTGTCATAGTTCTTCTTATAATAACCAGACCACACCGACGACTTGTTGCCCATTCAATAGTTTTCTTTTCTTTCTTTCTTTTCTTCGTAATTCATCAAAATAATATAAAACACATCTTGTCAATATCCAGTCACGTTGTAGCAAGTTAGGGAGTCGCTCAGAACAGTGATAGTAGTTTTACTGAGGACAATGTTGAACTCTTTGGAATCACACAAGAAATACAATTCAATACTTTTATTTGATTTATCACAAACATTATACAGAAACACTAGACATTTTGAAGATTAATAAATAAACTACAAAACCCGCAGCACACAATTTTTACATCCATCAAACAAAAATTGAACGTTTACTCCTCGGGCACTCGCTCAGTACTTTTTTGTTACTCATTAAATTATTTTTCTTTTTTAGATCGTATAAAAATGGTACGAAAAATATCGAAATGTACCACTCCGAGTGGCATGTCTATGTGCCATTAAGATTAGTTTCGAACTTTGAATCATTTTACTAAAATTCTTCGATTTCATCCCAAGCAGCCTGTATAAGTTGGAAATAGCGCATTTGTTACTATTAGACCGCCATGTTCGTCCAAGGGTCGATCCGAATCTGTCCGAACCCGTGACTTGATTGTTAAAGAATTGCTTCAATGAAGACAGGGTAAAAGTTTTTAAAGCCACTCAGTAAAAGAGAGAAATTCGTAAGGAGTAAAAGTAAAAAGCCCTGCTGTTGCGGTGAAAGTTAGACATTTATTAATTATGGCTAAAAAGGGGTTTCTTATAGTAAGTGGCGGTTGAATAAAAGTAATTTCAAGTAAAATATATTTATTACCGGAATCAAGATCAATGTTATAGTCCATCATACATGGTTAATCATTTTAATTACACAGGCAGCGCACCCGTATCCTGTGGATGTTTGTTACTCAATCATATCGAAACGGCTGATCCGATTTCGTTGCAACTTGGCAAATAAGTTGTAATCCGGATTAACACATATATATTATTCATTTAGACCATGCAAACGATATCGCAGGTAAAAGTGATTTATATTCAAAATCAGTTGACGAATTTTGACCAAAAATACGTATGTACAGAGAGAGCCTTTGATCGGATCGTCATTTATTAGTAGTTTCCAGATGCATGTGATACTTTTCAATCTGCCCACCTCAAATCTATTCAATTGAAAAATAAGGACGAAAATATCCATAACAAAGTCAATAGTGAGTCGATTGAATCTCTCGCGTTGTTAAATTTATACAAAAAGCCATTTGAAACGTCGGGATCGGTATGATTTCATATTGGAATATTCGGTACAGTCTGTTGCAAGCCTCAACCACATTGTATGGTACAGTTAACATAAGTTCAGTGCAATAAAAAGTCGTTGCAATAAATTTAGGATCGCAGCGGTTAGCCAGCCATATTTCGGTTTATTACGTTTTTGTCCCGAGTTATGTGCTGTACGTAGGAAAAAGTGTTGAGAAATTTGAACCGGCAGTTGTTAATAGGTTTTATCTTTTTGTGAAACATTCTTTGCTATAGATAACTTCCTCGATTACTCTATAAAAAAAGAAATTAACTACCATTATACGCTAGAAATAAATTCCATCTCAAATATTCTAAAGTTTATATTTCACTAATTTGGAAAAATATTTTAGAAGTTATTTTATTATATTCTTTGTCAATAAAGTCATAAAACATATTTCAGGAACAGTCACCTTCATATTGTCTTACATTAAATAGTACACACATCATCAGTCTGAGTTTCTCCACTGCTGAATATAGGCCTCTCCTAAGGCTCGCCATGCGCCATGAAAATCTGTAAACAGATAAAGACACATCGTGTCGTATCCCGACCCTCAGTTCCATTTAACCAGTGCAGTAAGTCTAAGTAACATTCAGATCTGAATTTTACGTGTGTAAAATTATTCGTAAAGAAAAACATAGTCAAGACAGACAGGTGCAGGCAAATATTTATCAACTAATGTACAAAAATGTAACGAATATTTTTTGCGGCTTGTGAGTCAATTATTAAGGTGACTTTGACACGAGCTTTGTACTGCACCTGAAAAAACACGTTTTTGCGATTAGAGTAAACCAGCGGTTTATCCAATACGTTGATATTCAATTACAAACTCGTTTGTAATCTTTACAAAAATAATGTCCAATGTTTTATATAGGGTACCTATTAAGATTCCGTAAGAGACGACAAACGAATAGAACGATATTTCTCAATATTGTATGTAAATATTTTCATTACAATATAAAGAAAATCTTTAAACCTTGTAATTAATTGCTTGATTAAATCTATTGATTACATTCCCGCTTACGCTTAATTAATCTTTCTCCGTTTTATTCACGTTCCAATAAACGAATTAATCCTAAGCTCGAAGCAATATTTCTACATAATAATTCCGTTACTATAAGTAGATTTCTAAGAAGGGAGGAAACGTCGTCAGAAAATTATTGGAGTGCTTTGATCGTCGGGTGTAAACCGAAGGGTGCGTTAATAAGGGTGTGACATCTCTTTGACAGGGGTGACACGGGATATGAAGGCAAACTCGTTGAGTTGATCTACTTCAATTGCGTCTAGAACCAAGAGTGCGGAATGACCCTCAAGACTGCTATTTCGAGATAAGCCAAGTTGTGATGGATTTTTTTTTCCACTTATGTATGAGTTGTGATATAATGAGGGTCTACTGTGATTGACATATAAATTTGAGCATAAAAAAATGTACCTTTGAGAAAATTGTAATGTCCAAATAGTCCTGTCCGATTTTTCTCGACAACTCATTATAATAAAAACAATGTTATTTTTCTTTTGTTTCACTCACTCATTGTTCACTCCGAATTGTTATTTATATACTATAACGAGGTATAATGTATTTATTTCCATCTTGACTTAAGAAATGTTGAACAAAGCTTTATTATTTTGCAATCGAAATTTCACTAACGAGACATTGCCAGTATCTTTTCAACTACTCTTCATTTATTTGTACAAGGCAAAAAAAAAAGAAAATACAACTACATCCTTGTCAATAAATCTAAAAGGTACGTGAAAATATTTCTAGGCAGATCACTATTGCTATAAATCGCTTTATAACTGACACTTTCATCCTGGTCGATTTGTTTTTATTTTGTCACATCACGTATAGTTTTGTTGGCTAAAGGTGATGTACGAGTTGAAGTGGGGTACGTCGTCAATTTACTACTGTCCAGAAGAAAAGCGAAATGACATTAGTAAAATTTTGAACAATTTAGGAAATACTTTTTTCGTCTATTAACCCAAACGCAATTAAAATATAGGGCATACTTATACTGATTAAAGGACCCGATTCAATGGAGCAGAATATCTATCGTCAGAGCAAGATAAAATATATTGTTAGAGTTTTTATTTTCGAATATATATTTTTTTAAGGAAAGAAGGTGGCAAACGTGGGAAGTGGATACTGTCGTCCATGAACACCCGCGGTACATGACAACTTTAGTCCCGAACGACAAACTTTGCCACACCCCCGGATGAGCTGCCTACCTTTGTTGATGTAAGAATGGATTTGGAGAAAGGGTTGGGGAAATGGGAAAGAGTAGAATGGAATGGGATGGGAATGGGCTCTAGCATATCCTACTCACTACCTAAACACATATCAATTAAGCATAAAAATTACGCTGTCATCAGCCGTGCCTTTTGTCCTAGGCCCTAAATAGGATCACAATCTATAATTATCTGAAATTCTCGATTTATTTTAACCAAAAAAGTTCGTGCTGTTTTTCTTATACAGATTTGTAATGGATATGTTTTTAGTTATTTATTGATAGCACTTGTTTATACACTGTCATTTACTTTCGTATGAATTCCTCTTTCATTTGATACATACAAATTTTGCGACAATTGTTTAATTCCTATTGTGAAATAATTTAAATTGGCCACGAACAAAACGTTAATTCGAAGTTGTTTACTCTATGAGTACAAACTTGGCACCAAAGCGGCCGAGGTGGCGCGAAAAATATGTTCCGCATTCGGAGATGACGCTGTAAGTGATCGGACAGCACAGAAGTGATTTAAGAAATTATCCTCGGGAGATTTCAGCTTGATCGATGAAGCACGCTCTGGAAGACGGAAGTCAATCTGTATAAGAAAAACTGCACGAACTTTTTTGGTTATCTGATATGTGTATATAATTTTGTGCCCTTTACTTGTAAAAACTAAAAGAAAAAATATTCAGTAACTTATCTAATTAAACGAGTCTTCTCAATTAATTAATATATTAAAACGTATCTTCTTAAAGTATTACCAAAACATTGTATTTTTTGTGAATATTTCAAAAGGCATGAACCGTGTCACAGATAAGACTTAGTTCCACCAAGAAAGTATTTTAATGACTTTATTGAACGAAACTTATTTACGAAATTGCTTTTTAAATTCTCGTTGCCCAATTTTTAAAGGAAATACGTTAAAGATCTTTCTGGTTTTAAATTAATTGTAGTCGAGAATTTTAAAATGCCTTTCTCCAGTAATCCTATATAGATAGATTGACGTAATCGCAATATTTGATCGGTGATTAATTTCCGCCACCGCTCTTTTACTTCGACCGATCGCAGCTAAACGGATAAGCGCGGCCGCAGAATCCATCCATCCATCCACATTACGCGATCACTAAGTCTGTGAAGCCGGCACTGGCGGATTTCTAAACGATGTGGCTTTAAACATTTATAAATGTAAATGTACACATGCACACACTATAAAAAAGTGTACATTTTACACCTTTTCATATTAGACACCTTCAATACCAGGGTATCTATAGGTGAGCTGCCGACATTGCGCAATCTTATTTACAGCCAATGTCGCAGAATAACGGAAAGACCTCTTCATAACCTTCAGGTTCGAGGTATGTAACTATTTTTAACACGCAACACCTCCTAAATGAGAAAATGTGGTGTTACAAAGCACGGAAATCCTGTGACGCAATTTATTTACAAGTAAATGTTCAGACGATTTTTCGCGGGGAGCGGACTCTCTATATAGGATGTTTTTGGATATTATTCCCGAAACTGAAACCATGGATTCCATTCATGATTCTGAGGTCAAACAATCTTTTTCAATTCATGAAGCATCAAACTACAAGTTGGAATGATAACGTGGCATAAAGTAGAACGGAAATAATACAGATAATTAACTGAGATTTTAATAAATACTAATGAGAATTAATTTCATTGTATCTAGAAAATGAGGAGTCTTACGATCATAATAATCAATGCACAGTGAGAACTCAAATTCACCAACTGGTGGAGACAGCTGTTTGTACTTTTCTCTTGTGCTCCTATATACAAGCCAACGCTATGTCAGTATTACATAGCGTATTAGTGATAACACTAGCTTAACGCGGGAGTATTTTGTTATAATAAACTGATTAATTCCCAAAAGATTTTCAAAACAGTAAACAGAACTAAGAGACTTTCAAATTCGTTAACTTCGACGATTGTCAAATGACATTTTGTTCACATTTATTTCAGACATATGATTTCGCATGTAAAAACTATACATTTCAATTTGTAATCAAAATAATAAAAAAATTAAATCGTTTTAAATTCTGCACGCAAGGGTACTCGTTGAATAACATTGAATTATACCGCGAAAGTATTTGAAAACATGTAATGGAATATTAATGGAATACTTTAAAAACTAACAGAAAACACGCTTTCGTTTTAGCATTAGCCCTAACTATAACAAAACAATCCTTTAAAATTATTTCTACCCCTATAGTGCTCTTTCAAAAGATAACAAAGTGAGTCCCTCAGGTTTAAAATTATTATAATGTAGTTTTCCCACGGGTATGATAACGCACGTGACGAAGTGATGAAAGAGATCACAGAGGCCCTCCCTTAGATTAAATTATTTTATTATCGTATTATTTCAGCTCGTAAAACATGTTTCTTGTTTCAGATAACGTTGCCGACGAGTTTCGGAGTCAGTGACTGCGATAGGAAGAGACACGTATTTTAATTAAACCTTATGTTCTAACTCCTATTATTATCGTAGACATTTGTCCACTATTCTCAAGAAACTTGTGAAGGATTCTTTGAGAATGGCAGCGAATCCTAAAACCCATGCTGTTGCAAAAGCCCATGGACAGATGTGACCATTTACCACCACCATGCCGCATGTCCGTCTACCTCCTTTACAGCCAATAAAAATAGCGATATAATAATAATGATCATGAACATTGTCAGTGTAATTAGCCTGTGTCCTTGCGCCAAGGTTCAGTAACTAAGTAAAAAGTAAGCAAGTAGTAAAGTTTAGACTTGATCCAACGCGAAGTAAAACAAGGTTCAGTAACTAAGTAAAAAGTAAGCAAGTAGTAAAAGTACTTAATCCAACGCGAAATAAAAAGATGAACTTTTACTCGTAGAGATCGGTACTGACCGGGAATATTTGCATGTAATGTAACATTTCGGATTCGAGCATTACATCAATGATACAACTACGAACATTGCGGTACTGAGTGTGGTGAGCCGTACGCACACTTGTAACACAATACAATGCTAGTTTGGGCGATAACAAACCTGAGTAGTTTTATCCGCAGCGACAAATGGTGAGCACTTCCCCCTCGCCTGCTCAAAGAAGACGAACTCACACACACGAATGTGTTTCATTCAGTACCTTGTATCAAGCGTATATAATGATCAAAGTCGATCTGTTTTAAAGCTAATGTTTTGCCGGTCAGTATCTTGAGCTAGCGCACCAATTGTAATGTAATCCTCGATATCAAATTACAAACTGCTAATTGTAATGATTTTGTATGAAATCGGAATTTAACCTTATAACCTAAGAAATAAAATCATGTCACGCTAAAAGGCCACAGTGTATCTATCTCTCTTGCTGTTTGATTAAGAAGAATTTTAAATGCTGCGTACTTCACCAAAGTGCGACATCACTATTTGCCGCGCATACGTGATCCATGTCGCGAACAACGAAACTCGACCTTTATGTACGTTAACATTCAGAGACGAACCTTTATTTCTATTACAATAGTAATTACCATAGCGTCGAATGACCAATGTGTGTAATGTAGTGTTTCATAATTACCGGAACCCTTATAATTTTAAAGCCTTTAATGTGACTGTCTACACAATTTTGACGGACAGCCATAACTCGTAACAAAATGTACCTTTACCATGGTATGCATACACAAAATAAAATTATATATTCGCAATGTCGTGTGTGGTGTATCTAAAATACAATGTGTGACGAGAATATGGTACTTTTAGTAGACACTTTTTCTCATAAACTTACAAAGATAAAACTGCCAAAATCACTTCTCTTACATCCTATTCCATGCAATTAGACCAAATGTGGTGTATAGGATTAGAGATTAGGGAAGTGTCTTATTTATTTATACTCCCTATATCCCATTCTCCCCAATTCTTTCTCCAAATTCACTCTTAAATCTTCAGTAGTAATCAGTGCATCCGGGAGCGTGCCTACGTTGGTTATTCTTGACTGATGTTGACATGTATCGTAGATATCATGGGCGACAATAACACCAAGTGGACTGTTTGCTTCTCTGCTACTTTTTTATACAAAAAAGACAAATTGAACATGGTATAAAAATCACGTTCTTGAAAGTGTGTGATTTATCAATACTTGCAAAAAACATAAGACACCTCAAGTCTCCCAGCCACCCAGACTAGTTGAAAAAGTGTCCACTAACTTGACAATTGATATTGACTCTTACCGCTTATGGTGAAGGTGTAATAGTTTAAATTTTTCTCTCGCATGCAATTGATTAATCTTTGCGGTTAACAAAATATATAAATGTATACTTTTTCCATGCTTTTTTTTACTTTTCTTTTTTTCTTTTTCCACGTAAAAAGATACAACTTTAATTTCCTAAGTCCTTTATTGAAAACATTTACCCTCCAAGCTAACGGTCCGCCCATGTGTAGCACATCAAATATATGACAAAACGTACATAGTAGCAGTTTTTATACGAGCATGGTTTTAAAAAAAACATTGAAATGCAGTCAAAAACTTTCATGGTATGTTTTATGTCACATTAACCGCCTATGGATCCATGTGAACGAAGGCCATTGAATGGAAACAATACAAGGGCTCACCGATGCGAAACGTTTACGAATAATTATCGGCTTAAACCGCCAAACACGGGGATTAATATAGGATTACGACTATACTGAATGTTATTGGACGTTGTAATTCAAAGATCCGTATAACCGAAATAATCAATAAATACATATTTCCTGATATTTATATACCCTACCATCAACCTATGCCTATCAACCTATGCCATCCACCTATGGCGTATATGGATGCCTATACTGGATATAGGCCTCTTCCAAGTCTCGCCACGAGACGCGATCTTCGGTTCTTTTCATCCAACCATCAGCGGCGAACTTCTTGATGTCGCGGTCCACCTGGTCGTAAGGAGACCCACACTGCGCTTCCCAGTACGTCGCCTCCATTCCAAAACTCATCTACCTCATCAGTTATAGGTCCTGCGGCAAACATCACTTGCCTATTGTCAATTCCAATTTCTTCCTTTCGGATCTTACCCCGCAAAGAAACTCCGAGCATACCTCTCTCTATAGCTTGCTGCGCGACTGTAAATTTATATGAATCAGACTTACCGTCAGAGGCTACGTTTCGGCACCGTACATCATAACTGTCGTCATCGGACGTTGTCGTATAGATGACGAGAAGAACTGACGCATTTTTTCAAATGCATCAAAGCCGAGATCGGGCTCTATGCTGAACTTGGATATTTACGAGTATATACCCTATTCAAATTCAATCATTATGACTCCATGCTTATTACAGATATTATAAATGAGAAAGTTGGTTCGTTACAAAAGCAAAACCAGTCGTGGTAAAGATGTTCCTTAACAAAATATCCCTATACAGAAACAGATATCGCACTTGTGCATGTTGTTCCGTTTTCTTTGTACTCGCTACTTTATTTTGTCAGTCAAATACCGTGCCTCGTGTGTTTGCCCACATTTCGTCTACTCACGATATTGCAAAAACAAAACCTATCTAAACAACTTGCATGGGGCAATTTCGGGTTTGTTTTTCGTAGAGTTAAAAACAACAACAATATACTATATTGATTAAGAGTTTTTTTTTACAAATATAAAACTATAGTATATTTCTGTTCATCGATTTATATATGTGTTTTATATTCGAGTACATATAATTAGATTAAGTGTGTAAATGTACCTTTGTTATTTATAATTATTGTAACTATTTAACCAGCCCTTTTCTAGACATGGCCTAGACGCATTGTCTAGTGCATGACAGATGTATGGAATTAAAACGCCACTCAGCTCTGGCCATACGGATTGGCGAGTCCAGTCTTGTAGAGGTGGTGAAGCTCTTCAGTGCTTGTGGTTGCGGCTTTGTAGCTATGTTATGCCTTAGTCGCCTTTTAAAATACTTACTGAAAGAAATGAGATGATGCCATTCTATAACCGCCGACACCATACGGACAGATTTATGATTATTACGTGGAATATCTATATAAATTTATTACTTTAAATATGTCGATATCCAACTGTCGATTAACTTCATCCTATTATATTATCTAAACATAGCAAATGGATCTAAACGGGATTATGGGATAATATTGGATGAGATGGAATGGAATGGAAGGAATGGTTTGGGGTGGGGCGGTATAGGATAAGATAGAATGGCGTTTTTGGCAATTTAGTTTGGCCCACTTTCAGTCACTTCCAAATCACGTTGATTACAACATACTTCTAAGGTAGTAAAGTAATTCGGCCATTATCACACACCCGCCGCGGTACTCGGTTTGACTCACTGAACTTGTTAGTCGATAATGTTAATAATACGATGAATTAATACATGTATATCACACATATGTGAAAACATGAAAGTAATTAAATACAATAAAAATACGTGACGTGGCAATTATGCAGTTAATATTAGTGTAACGCCAGCAGAAAGTGTAAAATGCTGCAATCTCAAAATCGAAAACTGTGCTACGATATAACGTAGCAGCATGCTACGACTCGTAGCAGGTCGCTACAATTTCGTAGCTATGCTACACACATTTTTCTCCGCCTCCTCTGAGATATTTTTAAATGTCTTTATTCTTAAAAATCATACACCAACTTCAAACTTAATATGCCTACCTACATTTTGTATGCATTTTAACTACGTTTAATATACTTTTAACAAATGAATGGAGCTGACAGTAGATTATAGTAGATGACTGACACAAAGCAACAATGCAATGCATCCAGCCCTTTCAATATTCATTTCTAGACATGGGCCGCCTTTTTCACATTAACTTGTGCATGAGGGAAGTATGGCCTTTTAAGGCTAGCTACGTTGGCCAACTGGGTTGGTGAGTTCACTCTTTTAGAGCCGGTGTAGTTCCTCAGGGTTTGTGGTAGCTTCAAAAGGTAACTAAACAATACTATACAGTATCCTACTTAGCTATGGAGCCCTATAAAGTTAGTCATATTCTCGTATGTATACTCTCAACCACTATCTACTTTAGTTAGTGGATCTATGTGAAATAGAATTAGTGATTCGCGCTCTACAACAAAGCACTAGGATCAAGTAGGATAAAACCCAAGACGTTTGGCACACGGCGTATCCCGTAAACTGAAGTCACAAGGACAGAACAATAAGCGGTCTAGAGCTGGCTGATCTAGAAATCTTAAGTCAACATACGTTTATTTATATTTCTATCGAGGTTAGTTTTGTGTATTTTCGTGAATGTTATATTATTTTCGATATTACTTGTGTGTTTTTAAACTGTTTCTTAACGTAAAGTTTTCTATCACAAATTATACGTTTACATTTTATAATTAGCGTTCCTTATCACTAGTTCTATGATGAAGAAAAACATTGTGAGGAAACCTGCGTGTATCCGATAATTTAAAAAAAAATTAAGAAAGAAATAAAATGGTAGACGTTTACGCAATCTTGGTTATGATGAATACCGGCGCCTATGAACATTCGCGATACATGCTAACATCAGTGCATAATGATTTACGTCCGTGCTCTGCCTACCTTTGACATTTACAAATGGATTATGATTGGGAAGGATGGAGACAATGGAGTTATGTTCCCCGTTAAAATCCCCATTCTTCCTGTTGTAGGAACATGAATTGGGGAGACTAGAAAATATATGTGTGTAATAACCATCAAAACGCAATGAGCTCGTGTGGTGGATTATAGCCCGAACCGTACGTTGTGAATGCAAGGAGAAGTCTGTAGGTACTTTGTAGTGAGACGTTATAAGCTGATATTATCATCATACACTTTACTCATCGTATTACATGACTTGGTTTATTGTATATTATGTTAGTCTTATTGTCTACTATTGAAGGGTAATCGCTAACACTAAACATCTCATCAATACATAACAAAGTCACACCGTGATCTATAAAATCGTGATAAGACAAATAAGGTGCAGAGTAAAGGTGTCGGGTCAGCGCTGGGTCGGATCGCACCCATCCGTCTAAGTCAGCCGGCAGGTAGGCACATTAATATGGCACACGGACACCCTGCGATACAGGAGGGATTACTAACTAATGGCTCTCGGGTGGCAGCGATACAGGTACCAATGATTTTACGAGACTTAACTTGTCTCCTTGCCTTACCTTGAAATATCAATGTGAGTCATGTTGTGTTGTTTAGAACCATTTAGCAAAGGTAATTAAGTTTTAAGTAACTTTTGCGAATAATAGAGTTAATTAAAATAATTAGAGTACAAGATTCCTTTAGCCCGGATTCAGATATCGTTCAGTTAAGATTTCATCTTTATAATAATATCACCAATATTGTATTCTACCAGTTGTGCGGGCCTGTATTACCCGCACTGTTGTGTGTGCTGGGATTATGAAGAAGAAAAACGCAGTGAACCACTCTTGATACTTGTATTTGGTGCAGACTTAATTATTTGACGTGGGTTTACTGTGGTGACTGCGAGTTTACTGATTTGTGACGGAGTAGGGCCTTATTTATATTTCTACAATGAGAGGCGCTGGAGTTGGGCGTTCCGATTCTTACGACCAATAGCGCGCTGTCTGATTTTGGGTTACGTGCTGGCTATGATACACACGTGCAGGCCGTTTGTCTGGTATGCGATTTCTTTTCCTTTCTCTGTTAAATGTCAGTGGCGCACATGTACAAACCCTTTGTTTGGTAGCGCGCTTTCTTTTCCCGTTCAACTCCAATGTCCCTTAAAATGAGCTTACAAATAAAATGAAATAACTATCTGTACGGAATTAGCGAACAAAGACAATTTAACGATAGTATCCTACCTTAAGAGGCGTATTACAAAATAGAGTTCTGAAAGATTAGGCATATTCAAACCCGGCGACACTTCGTTCAAGGTCTCGCGTTCAAGTCGCCGTGCTTTAGTTAAAATAAACAGTGTTGATACTTTTTCCTATTCTTGAATTATTTTTACAAAGATAGATCTACAAGTAAGTTGAATATGTACCGTATTAAAAAATCAATGTATTGCATTGTTTTTTTATTATTTGTTACTATCTGTTGCCCGCGGCTTCGCTCCTGTTACTGTGATTGTAAGGAAAACAAAACAACAAATAGTAAAGTACAAACAGTAGAACTAATGGAGTGTAGGGTTTCTCGGCCGGTGTCCGTATTAATTGAATCTTCCGGGCTACTTGGCCGAGGTCTTCTGGAATCTCTTCTCTTTTTTCCCAAACGTTTCGTCAACAACTGCGGTTGATATCTTCAGTGGCGAATGCGTTCACTTTCGGAGAGATGTTATCTCTTCGGCTTCTCGAGCGCAATTGAAGCGCGAGAAGCGCGTTGCGAAAGCGTTGCGATAGTTGCGTTGCTATAAGCATATCTGCGGCTGAGCAAACAAGCATATCTGCTTATTTGCAATATGAAGCTGGCCCTAGACGTGGTAAAACCAGTCGTGTTTTACATTCATGGTAAGTTCGCCGGAATTGTTCAGTTTGAAGCATTTAAATTTTTTTAAGCATTTAAGCAGAAATAGTTTTATACACTATAAAATTGCACGCCTGATAAAAATTAATAGCTCTTGACTGGATTTCGTATGTAGTGACTCAGACTATGCAACACATATCCGTACTCGCCGCTGGCTCGCACGATAATGTCGCTTGACGTCTATTTGACATTATCACTCACACGTGAATAGAGAGTAGAGACTCGCACTCGAGACAGACAATTGATTTATTATTTATCGATTTACCTACACACACCACAGTCTATATCATTTGTCCAGGCACAGAAGCATGCATAAAAACTAAAAACAAAAGGCCAGTGGCAGCGCCAGTCCGAAAGCTACCATACACTTCGCTAGAAAAATAGTGTTTAGACAAAAGTTATAGAGCTTTATGAAACGTATCCAACGACCTATCCAAGTTTGTATTATAGGTGTATTTTTTTTTTTTTATTTTTTGTAAAACTTACACTGTCATAATTTTGAAACCACTGAACCAGTAGTTAAAATGTAGTGAATTTTTTTTAGAAATTCGGAAGTCGTGTTTCTTTTAAATTTACCTAATATCCAGATCAGTATTTTAATGTTCGAGAACAAGCATTCGTCTTTAAACAAACGAGCAGACAAACAAACCCTTCCACTTTATGATAAATAAGGGATATAGGTATTAAAAGCTACTCGCAATAAAGAAGTACCGATGTTCTTGTAACTACCTATAAATTTCTGTAATGGATAAACTTTGTTAGTCTGGTCTAGCCGAGACATAAAATGAGATATACCCACTTACTGAGATTTGATTCAATTTCTAGACGCTGCGAAAATAAAATTACATCCTTAATAAATAGAATTGTTTAGAGAAAAGTTGTTCGTAGACAGAATAAAGGTTGTCTGTAACTTACTGCTTTACAACCTATGCGACTCAGCTTCTTTGTTAGGTTATGTTGGGTGCAGATCAGCGGAGAGTTCACTTGATGGTATGCGGATACTATCGTACATAGACATCCACGATACATGCCAACATGAGTCCAGATTGACGAACGTTGACATGCTCCGGAAGCGCTGCCTAGGATGGAATGGATTTGAAGGAATAGTTGAGAAAATGATGAGGGAAAAGATAGGACTGGGCACTGGCATATCTCGCTCTCTGCCGAAACATTGGTAGAATACGATAAAGTGGGGAAGGTATTTTACGGTAGCATTCTGCAAGAGAGAGGATTTTACATAAATTAATACATAATACAAGATAAAGAACAATAACAAACTACTCGTGTTAATGTGAACCTCTGTCTGTTCGTACCAATCTAGAATTAATCGTATCAATCTTGCGGTGTAAATACATGTTTTCTTTCATTTGAAAGAAATATGAAAGCATTTGCTTTAATATGTTTTTAACTAAATTGAACAGATATTTTTAGAAATATGGAATTTTGTGAACGAAGATTCATAATTAGAATTTTCCAAGTAAAATCAAATTGATATCAAATGAAACTGTAAGCAACGACAATGCAATATATACGATCGCATTTTTTTGTATAGTAGAACGTTGTCAGTTCGTTATGCTCGTATTAATAACATTATCAAAACACATAGTTTAAGTAACCTATATCTGCAATAAGTTAGTTAAACTGTACTTCCGATAAGCTTTTTATTTTATAGAAAAAGACGGCAGACGAGCGTACAGTCCACCTGATGGTAAGTGGATACTGTCGTCCATAGACATCCGCGATACATGCCAACATCGGTCCAGAATGGCAAACGTTGGCATGCCCCCGGATGCGCTGCCTACCTTTGCCGATTAAGGACTGGATTGGGAGAAAGGGTTGAGAAAATGGAGAGGGATAGGATAGGATGGGATGGGAATTTGCTTACTCGCTACCCAAATACGTGCGTACATTTGGGAAATACGATAAAGTAGGAAATGCAGTAGATTCAAGGCAGTGGGAAAGGGTAACGTGGTCAGTCGAGTGCGCCCAGCGGCTGAGAGAATGCAGCATGCACTATCACTCTACTTCTGACTAGACAAGATATCCCAGTTTTGCACTGTTGTGAACCTTATAGACTGTTGTGAAACGTAAAAACTGTTTCAGGTGTGCATGAATGTTGTAAAATTGATTTTGTCAAGTTTCATTAGAATCATTCGAATAGATTTTGCACGATATGCGTCGAAACAGACAAACTTAATATTATTGATAGTATTGATTTCTGTATAATTCATAATGTAGGCACTAATACCTGTTCAAAACATATTTTATTTCAAACTATAGGTATTTTATTATATGTATAGACAGATATTATTCCTTATCGTATTAAATGATTGCGACAACTATATTATAAATTCAATGAACGTTTACGACAGTTTCACGCATAGCATAAACATTTATTTAACCTAAATTATAGATTTATTAACGTCACATTAGGTATAGGAAAATGAATATATAAGGATGGTCTAATCGGTAGAATATAAAGTACATATTTACACAAAGGTTAAGCACATGAGCCTTCGTAGGTGCCCCGTAAGCTGTCGGTAACGTAAGAGGTTAACGACGGATATAACAATGAAGTAAAACAGTAGCGAATCTTTGTAAAAATGTTCAAAGAGTGGTTGGATCGTAAAATATATACAGCACGCCTGAATCTTTCGGTGGAACTAGAGTTACTCCCGTTTTGTGGTAAACAAATATTTGGTTTTGTTAATATAGTGCAAGACCATTATATATTTATTTGTCAAAAATTGCTAATAGAAATCTAGCTTTGAGAACCAAAAATTTATCGCCAACCCGCTTGACCAGAGTGACGTTTAACAGCAGTACATCCCTCATGTACAATGTGTACAATGGACAATGGCCAATGTGCTTTAGGCGGCCCATGTCCAGCAGTGGACTATAAAAGTGTCGGTTACAGTTACTGTTCATTGTATATGTTGTTCGGATACAATGAAATAACGGATAATGGTAAACAACCGCCCTCTCCCGGGTTAATCGCAGTAATCCACAGCTTACACACAAGTACCCAATATAAAACCGAACGTTCGAAAATTATGTTTTGTTTATTAAATTACTGAAGGAAGTAATTTTGGGAACGGTTTTTTTTCTATTTAGGAAGAACTGGGGTACAGATAATTGTAATCGTTTTCGCAATACGTTTCCATTTGTTATCGTCAATACTATCTGTCTCGATTTTCTCTCAATTTATGATTCTGTTATCTTAATACGAACAACTTGACTTAACGAATACAGTCTACTGTATTTATAAGCAAGATATGTTTTACTGTATATATTGGATTGTCATGTGTTTGTTTATGGATCATAATAAATGTTACGTTTACATTTTATTTATAGAGATCTGATTTGAGCACCAACAGTATTGATTTATACCGATTTTAATGAATAAAATTTAAACATAACTTTAATGTCATGTTGGGTTCCTTACAGGCTGAATGCTCAACACGGATCGAAATTATTAGACGAGACTGTCACAAAATTCTCCATATTTACTCCAACTGCGCTATCTGTGTAACTTTTTTTATAGAAAAGGGGTGGCAGACGTGCCGACAGTCCACCTGGTGGTACATGGATACTGTCGCCCGTGGACATCCGTGGTATATGACAAACGTCAGTCCAGAATGACAAACGTTGGCATGATCTTGGACACGCTTGTATTTCGTAGGAGATTTAGGAATGGATTTGGAGAAAGGATTGAGAAAATGAGGAAGTATAGGATAGGATGGGATTGAAATAAGCTGTGGCATATCTCACTAGACTCTGACCTAGGTACTTTCCATTCTTCCCAATCCTTTTTCCAAATCCACCCCTTAAATCTAATCTTCAATCTCCAAAGACGTGGAAACATTTGTCAGTTTTGAGTCAAGACTCTTGACTGATATATCACGGATGTCCATGGGAGAAAATATCCACTTACCACCACAGGTGGACTGTTTGCTCATCTGTCATTTTTTATATTTCTTGTGTATAATATTTTTATTTATATAAATAAACAAAAAAGTAATATAATTCATATGCAATTTCATTAACAATAAGGGCATTAATACATCAGGAACTGGTACGGTCTGGTACGGTGGTTAGACTACAAGTTAACTGTACGGTTAAGTTACTCGTTTAAAGTAGGTAGGTACCTATTTTGTATCAACTTTATGCAACTTTTTACCTGTTCGTTACATCGAATTGCATACACTCTCAAGCTGTAAATGTAATAAACTTTTAAAAAAGACACATTTTTCTTTCTTATGTGGTGCTGTCGTCAACAGTACAAGGATATAATGGATTTATAGAATGTATTTTTCTACTGTCGAAAATTCCTTTATTCAGTTTTTAAACTGTAGAGTTGTACAGTAACCACATAGTAACTCTTCTCGTGTCGCGCTCAATGCCAGTGACAAATTACATCTACATGAAAGCACGTTCAAACCAAGAAAGAATGTACTAGAAAACCTTGGTCATTTTTCCAGCCATTTCTGTAATTCTCATTGCTAAATTGAAATATAATGCCTTTAAAAGGTTGAAGAGGGTATTTCTCAAATAACTGCGTCCTACAGCGATGATACTTTTATCTTTAAACATCATCACGAGATTAATTTATAATTACTATTCAGAACAGATGTATGAAATGAACTCACAGGTTTTTTTAATACAAAAAAGGCGGCAGACGAGCATACAGGCAAGGTCCTGAGGTCTAGCATTTTTGGGGTATATGTCTATATTGTAATATACCAATGTTCGACTTGTAGAGAATGCCTTAAGGCATTAAGTCCGCCTCTTTACAATATAATGCAATATAATGTATTGTGAAAAAAAATAGTAAATAATACAAATCTACTTATACATATTTTTCAGAAAATCCATTAAATATGTGAATTTATAAATTACCGTAAACTTTGAATAGTAAAATTAAATTCAATGTACGTTCTAGCTGTACGAATTGCGTCATACTTGCTATATGCGACATACGAGTATGAGTACTTACACCATATACAGAATGAAATTAGAGAGGAATCTCTATACAAATGCATGCAAATGCACCTCATAGTTACACAGACGCGAAGCGTCATCACATCAACATTCCTTATGATTAGAAGTAGTATAGCAAAGTCCAGCAGAAGGACATCTAGGCAACCCTTGATCTAAGGATCAAAATTCTTGATCTATGGAAGGGGGAATTATTAAGCGTTAAAATAATTATTATTATTAAATTAGGCATAAATCTATTCTTCCATTTCAATATGTTAAACTTTTTATTCAATCCGTTGAAAATTTTATATTATGATTTTTTCCAGATATATTAACTTTTCAATTATTCAAACCTAGTTGAACAGTTTGGAAGAAACAGTTCGTGTCGATCAATTATTAGAATTTTATTAAAAGTTAAACATATTGGACATTGAGTATGTACACGTGTCCTCAGTTTTTGTATTCACGCTATGATAAATGCACTTGTTCCTTTATATACTGTGCTTCCTTTATACACTTTGCTCAAACGGAGCCGTAGATTCACCCGAGATTGCACCATAATTTGCGGGTAGTCACTAATGTGTCGTGCGCATGCAATCTCCGCGTAAACATCATCGTCGCCACATGCGGATTTCCGCAATAAAATCCTTGCCATTAAGGCACCCTTATGATAAGCTCGCCATAAAAACACATACGCAAAATCCCTACATGGCGTTAAAAAAATAATTATAGCTTTTTGTTTAGATTTCACCCGAGGAACCGTTGATTTTCAACACTCTGTCTCTCTCTCTTTTTTACAAAACCATACATTTTACAACTCTTTGTATAATTTTAAAATACCACATAATACCTATCACTGTAATACTAATTACAAATGCTAAAATAACAGCTGTTATTTTAGCATAGTGTAATAGCATACTTACAATTGTGGGTACTTTAATTTAATCAGTGTTAAATAGCTATCTGAAATGTGAAAACACTTTCATAAAACTGTAATATGAGTATAGTAAAAATATAAGGCACATTGTAATCAGCCCTTTCAGTATCCACAGCTGGACATGGGCCTCCCCATGCGCAATGTCTCGTGCATGCTCTCATGTGCATCTCTATGTATGGTAATAAAACGCCACGCTGGCCAAGCGGGTTGGCGAGTCCACTCTTTTAGAGGTGGTGTAGTTCCTCAAGCTCGTGGTAGCCGCTTTGTTATCCCATAATCGCCTTTTATGACACCCACGGGAAGAGATAGGGTAGTGCTATTGTATAGGCGGCCGACACCACACGGCATAGTAAAAATTTACCTATAGCACAATAAGGTTACAATACAACACGGAACAAAAATAGGTTATTATTAATTTTTGAGTCTTTATTTCACTTTAATACTCACTTTAATTCCACTTGATGAAGATCCGCCCAGCCCTCCTCGTGTTCCTCTACATCTTCATCCTCTCAGTAGCGTTCATCAGATGAGACACAATTACATATGCTTGTTACGGCATGAATTTCAATATCAATTTGCCTCCTCACCTAGATTGCATGTAAGTTCTATGATTCGAGTTGATTATTCGCCTTAAAATAGGTATTTAAAAAAAATATTCACGAAATGCGGCGAATGTTATTTTTTCAATCTTTTATATTTTTATTTCAAAGCCATTATGCTCAAAACCATAGAACTGCCTTGTTAAATAAAATACGTGTATAGTATAAATAATTCAGAATTTCTATTAAAATAAACTTCACATCTTCTATGTTAAAATTAAAGTCTGCTGGTGCCATTATTATTTCAGAAAATTAGTTCGACGTGAAGATGAAATTTGTCACTTTAAAATTAGATAGATAATTACATAAAAAACGAGATGTCCTGACTGACTGACTAATTTATCATAGCCGAGCCGAAACCGCTGAAGCTAGAAACATTAAATTTGCACGGTGTATAGGTTTTATGACATATCGATTAAGGAAGGATTTTTAGAAATCTTAGTGGAAAGAGGAGAAAAAATGGAGTGGGGGAAGATTTTTTATAATGAATTCACCACCGATAAGCATCGATTTCAATGAAATTTTAGCAGAGATGTAGCCAGAAATCTGGAAAAGTATATGCACACTTTTTATCCCGTAATTTGAGCCAGGGGAGTCCGTTACTCAGGATTGATTGAACCCAGGAGACACAGCCAACAAGGTCCCAAATGTAAACTGAATCAAAAGAAGCTCATGGTCACTGTATGGTGGTCCTATGCCAGTATTATTCACTACAGCTTCTTGAGATCTGGCACAATAATTAATGTAGATGTGTACTGTGAAGAACTGCAAACGAGGATGGACAAGCTCGCTATCAGACAACCGAGTCTGGTCAATCGTTCTAGTTCACTGCTTTTCCATGATAACGATCGCCCACACACTGTACGACAGACAGTCTCAAAGTTACAGAAGCTTCAACTGGAAACTCTCCTTCACCTGCGGTACTCGCCAGACCTTATCCCTACCGATTTCCACTTTTTTTCAGAATTTCAATAACTCTTTACAGGGGAAAAATGCGACTCTGATGAGGCAGTGAAAAACGTCTTCAGAGAATTCATCGATTTCCGTCCCTGGAAGTCCGCTATAGCAGAGGCATCAATCAACTTCCATTAAAATGGCAAAATAGCATTGACAATTTATAAACAATACTTCGATTAATGAAATATATAATTTTCATACAAAAAAATATTTGAATTTTTCCATATAAAATGGTAATTTCATAGGTAAGCCAGATTTCTCTCCATGATTTTTTTATACTATTTATTTTAAAATAACATTATATCTAGGAATTTAAATATCAGGATTTGGTAAAAAGACTGGGAACTATAGCGAGTTGGGGGGGGGGGGGGGGTGTCATTATCTAATCTCATAAAATTCGTAAAGTCAGTCTGAACGTCATGTGACTGGATGCATCCAATTTCATCAGGACATTCCATTTTGGTAGAGAGAAACATAATGGGATGGGATATGATGAGAAGGGAATGGAATATGGACCAATTGAACCTATTTGACTCCATCCAACGACGTGCTGTTCGTATTGTCGACGATTCCACTCTCACGGGCGGTTTAGAATCCCTCAGCATTCGGAGAGACGTTGCGTCTCTCTGTGTGTTCTACCGCCTGTACAATGGGGAATGCTCTGAAGAACTGTTTAATATAATTCCCACCTCGGGTTTCTACAACCGCACCTCCCGTCACAGAAGTGCGGTCCATCTGCATTTCCTCGATACAGAGGTGTCGCGCACTGTTCGGTTCAAAAAATATTTTATACCGCGAACCCGTAGGCTGTGGAACGAACTGCCTGAAGAGGTCTTTCCATTAAGCTACGATATGAGGTTCTTCAAGAGAGCAGTGAATAGGATTTTGCAAGGTCGGCGGCACGCCCGCATACCCCCTGGTGTTGCAGGTGTCCATGGGCGGCGGTAACACTTACCATCACGTGGGACCGCTTGCTCGTCCGCCCACTAATGTATAAAAAAAAAAACTGCACACGCTAACGCAGCATTTTTAGTACAATTCATTAATGAATCCGCAAAGTGGCTAAATTACCTTCATACATTACCCCCTCGTGTACAGCGTTCCCACAAATATGTAAACAAAGTAAGTTAATGTGATTAACATGCAAGCGTACAAAAATACATTCCGACAGCAGGCGCATTTTTAAACAGGGGATTGAATGACCTCATTTCTTAATGCACAAAGCTCACACAGTCGTGCTGTTCATACCAGAGCATGATTAAAAATTGCTCTAAGTAGATTATCTTCGTAATGGTTTTATTTGTATATGTTGATGTGACTTTTCGGCCTCTTGTAACGTACTAGAAATGTATTCATTGTATGCTCAATAAATGGCCAATTTCTGACCATGGTAAGCTTTAATTCAAAATGTAGACGGTTTAAATATTACAAAACAACCAAAGGTTTAAATACCCTAAAGTAGCATCATTGTAAAAAACTAAATTATTACGTTAATTACAGCAGCGTGTTTCTCATAAATGTATAGGGCGTGTACATGAGTGTGTATAGGAAAATATTCGATTTGAAAAACTTCTATGCAGTGTCATTTTTCAACGGTTTTTTCAGCAGTGACACCTGCATCTCGATCGTTAAATGCTTGAAGTTTAATTCGAATAAACCGGTTACAATAGATTATGTTCGATTTTCTGTTACAATAAAATGATCCATTTTGTACGCATCTTTTGTCACTAGACAATACACACATGAGGTTAGCAAAGTCACAGCTCAATCTAGTGAAATTGCGACCTTGTCAACGATGTCGCTTATCATTCAATTAGATATTTGCTTATATCTCCACCACAAATAAAGCCTACAAATGTGATTGATAAACAGCTTTAAATTATCGTAAAATTACACTGTTTCATTTAGGATCGTATGCGAGTACGTATTAATTTGCAGAGTAAATGTTGACTGTGGCCGTATTTCCCGATTTCACTGCATCGCAAATAGGTTGTAATACGATGCTTCGGATATTCATTGATTTTCAGTATTATTGCGCAGGAATTTGCATGCTAATAGGTACAGTGGCAGAAATAAGGCAATACAAACGACCAGCTTTGTATTTTGAGCTTTGTTCAAGCAAGGAACCGTGTCGTACACGAAAGATGCTCATATTTATCGTATCTTGTCTTAAATATAATACATTATCACATAATTGTTGTGCTCGATATGTGAACACGGAGAAAGGTACAAACGAAATACTTTCAAAGAACTATGAAATTAAATCTGTTTCTACCGTAAACAAATGTGCCTTCGTTTCTGTATTTATAGTCGGTGTTAATTTCACTCATAGACATCAAGATTATCAGGAATATTTTATAATTTTTAATAGCGACCATTTAAGTGTTCAACATCAAATTGAGATCTACATATTTTTAGTGCTACTTGTAGTTAAAGTATTTTCCATGTGTTTATAAGTGAAAACGGTTATAGTTTGCTATAATATAGGTATATTTTTATAAGGTTTCAGGATGGTTCAGAGCTTTATAATTTAAAATATGTTAAATAAGACAGCAACATTGATGATTGTAACAATTAATGAATGAGTAAACAATAACTGTTTCTTTTGTATTATACAATACTGCTGTTATACTTGCTTTTTTACTGAATGATTGTTCTCTCTTCAAAGAGAGAGGAAATGTAACTTGAAAATTATTATAATATACCATTTCATGCTTTAGTCCACTTACTGTATTTTTTTATAGAGAAATGCGGCAGACGAGCATACAGTCCACCTGATGGTAAGTGGATACTGTCATCCATAGACATTCGCGATACATACCAACATCAGTCGAGAATGACAAACGTTGGCACGCGCCCGGATGTGCTGCCCACCTTTGCAGATTAAGGAATGGGTTAGGAGATAGAGTTGGGAAATGGGCAGGGATAGGATAGTATGAGATGGGAATGGGCTCTGGCATATCTCACTCAGTACCGAAACACGTACGTACAATGGGGAAATACGATAAAGTAGGAAATGCAGTACATTTCAAGGTAGTATTCTCTGAAAGAAGGGTAACGTGGCCAGTCGAGTGCACCCAGCGGCTGTCGGGATGCAGCATGCACTCTCCTCCTATCAAAATTTATTTAACCGTGGATACTTTATTGGATAATGTTTTTTATCTTTTTATATAACATACGATTGTTATTTGTAGAATTATCTGTTTGTTAATCAAATTTAAAATTGAAATAAAAAAATATTGTTTCATTTTCACACGTACCTACTTATTCAAAATAATATTTTCAGGAGGCAAATTCATACTAACGTGTACGGGTAGCTAGATACTGTTAGGCGAAACGAGAAACCAAATTATATTTCATGTTACATTTTTATAACACATTTATTGAAGGTGTGATAAATGAAATATACGGAAGGGTGCATTTACACCGAGCTCGGGAGAAGGTATATGTTCAAAAGGTAAATATTGTTTTTTTGTAAAGGTATTTTTTTCAGAGGTGACCAGTCAAGGCGCTTTGGCTCAACAGGGGCCACTAATATAAAAAATAATGTTAAATGTGAAAGATCATATCGCTTGATACTTAAGGTATCAAATTAGACTTAAATTTCATTTTCACGTAAAATAATGGTTACCACCCTAAAATTTAACACGAGAGCGCATTACTGAGACGTGACATAACTGAGACATAGGTTATAAAGAAAATTTTAAATTTTAGTAAGACTACCTTGAAAGGTACTACATTTCCTACTTTATCATATATCTCCAATGTACGTATGTATTCCGGTAGTGAGTAAGATATGCCAGAGCCCATTCCCATCCCATCCTATCGTATCCCTCCCCATTTACCCAACCATTTTTCCTAATACTTTGCTTAATCTGCAAAGGTAGGCAGCGTATCCGGAGGCGTGCTACCGTGGTATGAATCGCGGAAGTCTATGGACGACAGTATGCACTTACCATCGGGTGGTTTATATGTTCGTTTGCCGCCTAAAATCCGTATTAAAAAAAAATCTATCTATAAGTACACTAATGCGTCACCTTGAATCTTGACAGCTACCTCACTTTCCGGTGACGTACCTCACTGCTCTCGTGAAATAGTAGTAGCGTCCAAATGTGCTCCAGGATATTAATTAGTATGGTGAAAATATCGTAAGTATGAAAAGTAAAGACAATAGTTTATCTTCGAATATATTGAATGAAACAAATTAATCAAGTAATGCCCTTAATATGCACGATATACGAAAAATAAACATATTTAAAAATTTATGATTCAAATAACTGGAACCATAAAACCATATAAGGACCACACTATGCAAATTAATTAGCATCATTATTTTCAAGTATAACATTTGTACTTGTCAATTTAGTCTCCGGGATTAAAAAACGAACGTGTATAATATTTAGTTCTTATCGCAACAGAAATATTTCTTAGGCTAAAGATCAGCGAACCACATTCATACACAATTATTGTAAATAGTAGTTCAATACCCTTAAGGAGTTCCAATTCTGTTAGATAGATTACTAAAAATATTTTTTCTATTGTTCCGTCTGTAATACAGACTTTATCTTCCCTTAAGTATACCTAATATTCATGTATACTAACATATGATGAAATTTACTCGCTACCGTATCCATTTTTCAAGAACTTTCATTATTTTTCATGTCTGGTAGACGACCTGCTGGGTGTAAAGGATTTTTCACATTTTCTCGTGAAATATTATGCGTACTGTACGCATATTTCGTGTAGGTTTAACGATACCTTTGTTGTAAACGTGTAGGTATTTTGTGAAAAAGATATATGACCTCTGACCTTCAATTTTTCTCCCTTTTACTAGGGGACCTAGCTGTCCAAGTCGCTTTTAAAAAGAAATATAATTACTTAACGTTTTCAAACTTATTATGTAGGTACCTAATAAGTATTCCTTATTACATTCAAGATATTCAGAGTACTGACCCTTTTACGAGGTATGAAACATGAATTCTGTTCATGATTCGGAATTCATTGAAATGGAATTTGTACAAAAACATTAAATTGTTTTGAGTTTTTAACAAATTTTTCCAATACAAAATTTTGAATACAAATCCCAAAAAAAGTATTTTTACAAAAAATACGAATATTCTAATTCTATACGTATAACAAAATCGTAACAAAGTCATGTATGTACATGAATTTTTTGAAAAATTGATTGTATAAAGTATGGAATGACATAGAGCCCAAACAACAATTTGTGGATTGTTTGTCAATCTGTTTGTTTGAACGCGCATCACGCAGAAAGCACTGAAAGAATTTTAATTTTTTGCTATATATAGTATTTCTCATTAAATTTGTGTCTAATTGAAATCCCATATCACACGTGCAGTAAACTCATATGCAAATGAGATGTATTTAACGTTACGCACAAAAAATACGACGAGGCACTTGAACCGTAACAAGAACAAAACTCCAACGAGCTCGTCCGTGAGCTACATACGAGTACGCACTCAGACTCGCCCAGACGTACTCGGACGGGTTTTGAATACTAAGTAGCCTTTTGCCGCGTAAATATCGAGCCAATGTGTATTATGGTATTATGTGTATTATTTGGGGTGTAAGAGGCTCACTTACCATATTTGGAGCCTAAGTCAACCTCACCTGCTAGTGATGCACCCTGCTATTAACGAACGAGGCAATGGCGTTCTCTTTTTTGCGGTGGGAGGGTTACTCCGTCGGCAAAGCTACCACCTTTCCGTCGCAGTCCGCCGCCATAATGGTGCCATATTAGCCGCGAAGCCCGCATCGTGTTCCGACGGTGCGCGGAAGAAGCCGTCCCGAGAGAGAGATTGTTGCGTGTGGAAAGGAGGACTAGCGGTTGCGGGTAATTACAGGCGCATGGGCGTGACATGGTGGCGAGGGGATCAGGGCGACCCGGTGAAACGGTTGTCCGCTGGCCGTCCGCGGGTTGTTGGGGGCCCAAACCCGGGGATCTCTTTTTAATTGGATCTCCAGGAGGCTGTCCCGCCGCACGCGAAAAATTGGGGTAGCAGTTGTGCCGCAGGAGACCGGAGTGGAACCCGACTGCTGCCCCCAGGGGGGGACCAGGGGCCCTTCCGTACCCCGCGCCAGCAAGTCACACAACCTTTGTAGCCTGGTTTTTCTCTGCTTCGTGCTTTGTCCTTTGATCCACATGCAACCATCTCTCTCTCCGTCCCCTCTTTCATTTCTTCCCTATTCACACTCATTATTCGATGGTCAAGAAAAAGGAAATGTATAATGTTCACTCAGCGGCCCATCCCGTAAGTAGACTACAAGTAGACTTTTGCAACATCAGAGGGATGCATAGTAACATCGATGCCGTCCACTATCTCCTTGAGACGGCAAAGCCCGCCTTACTTTTCTTGACGGAGACACAGATATCCTGCCCGGCCGATACATCATATCTTCATTACCCCAGTTACAAAATGGAGCACTGTTTTGTGCGACGTGCTGGGGTATGCATGTACGTCCGGGAGGATATTTGTTGCCGCCGCTTTAGCCACTTTGAAGACGGGGATCTGTCGATTCTCTAGGCGTGTATTGACTACGAAGGTTTCACTAAAGTCTACGCATGCCATTACAGATCTCACAGCGGTGATACAGAGACGTCTCCTTTTTTTGAGCGTCTACAAGAGACAATTGATAGCGTGTTCGAGGAGTTCCCTTGCGCGGAAGTGGTAGTCCTTGGTGATTTCAACACTCACCACGAAGAGTGGGTGGAATCCCGTATTATCGACCGCGCAGGGAGAGCAGCCTATAGCTTTGCCCTGGCCTATGGTTTCTCGCAGTTGGTGTCCTCACCCACGAGGATACCTGATATCGAGAGCCATACTCCTTCCTTACTGGACCTCCTGCTGACTACACGGCCGAATGACTACAATATTGTTGTTGATGCTCCGTTAGGATCATCCGGTCATTGTATCGTTCGAACTGCTGTGCCAGCTAAGCAAACCGTGCCGACCCATTCACAGGGAACGCGCAACGTCTGGCACTAAAAGTCTGCAGATTGGGATGGGTTGCGCGAATTTTACGCTTCTTATCCCTGGGGGCAGCTCTGTTTCTCGTCGGAAGATCCGGATACCTGTGCAGACTCCGTTGCTGACGTGGTGTTGCAGGGCGTGGAATGTTATATTCCTTGTTCCGCGATACCCGTAGACGGACGGAGCCAACCTTGGTTTAATCAGTCCTGCAGAGAAGCCCGTCGTAATAAACAAGCTGCATACGCCTGGGCCTATGCACAGGTGTCCGAAGATCCGAATACCACCGACTTGAGGAAGAAATTTAACGCGCCTCGAGGTGTAGTTATAGGATCACCGTCAGAGCAAGGAATGAGCACATCGGCGATCGACTAGCTAGCTGTCCTTCTGGAAGCCGAGCTTTCTGGTCACTCGCCAAGGCTGCTGAAGGTAACTTCTGTCAGTCGTCACTCTCACCCCTGCGGAAACTCGATGGCTAACTGGCTCATGGGGCGAAGGAGAAAGCCGATCTACCGGGCTATCTCTTTGCCTCAAAATCGACTCTGGACGATAGAGGTGCCTCACCACCGTCTATCTCGAGGTGCACAAGCTCCTTGCCGAAAATCTGTTTCACCCAGTGTGAAGTCCGGCGAGCTCTAGCATCTCTTGATATCTGAAAGTCGAGTGGGCCAGATGGTATTCCTGCAGTGGTGCTCAAATTTTGCGCTCCCGAGTTGTCTCTTGCTCACCCTTTGCCTAAAAAGGGTGACCGCACAGACCCGGCCAACTACAGGCATTGGCCTGTAACCGATTGTCACCTGTCAGCGATCACCTCCCTCTTCTCCATGGTGATAGAGCGTGTCATAAACACACAGCTCCTTGGGTACCTAGAGGATCACCAGCTGATTAGCGACCGTCATTATGGATTTCGCCATAATCGCTCGGCTGGTGATCTTTTAGCGTATTTAACAACCGCTGGACTGACGCCATTGAGCCATTGAGACTGACTCTGGCTGTAGGCCTAGACATTGCGAAAGGTTTTGACCGGATATGGCACAAATCACTGCTTTCCAAGTTACCATCTTTCGGGATACCCGAGGGACTATGCGAATGGGTTGCCAGTTTCCTGACCGGACGTAGCATCAGTGTCGTTATGGTAGCTGCTCCGACACCATGTCTATTAACGGTGGCGTCCCGCAAGGCTCCGTACTGTCCCCAACTCTGTTCCTTCTGCATATCAACGACCTGTCACCAATTTGTGACATGCGTTGCTATGCAGTTGACAGCACTGGAGAAGCCCTGTACAGGGGCCGCGTCAACATGTCTCGGGTCGAAGTGGAAGAGAGTAGCGCCAGGCTTGTGTCTGAAATCGAAGACTCTTTAGATTTAGTCTTTAGTCTTTAGATTTTTAGGATCCAAATTTAGTGGATCACCCCCCAGTGAGATGCAAGTCTGTGCATTCACCGCTAAAAAAACGCCTTTTGTCGTAGCACCTCGCTTTCAGAGCATACCTCTTAAGATCTCGGAGAGTATCGGGATCTCTGGTGTCGACATCTCCAGCAAAGTCGAATTTAGGGATCATCTGGAAAATAAAGCCAAAACGGCCTCCAAAAAGCTCGATGTGCTGAACAGAACGAAGCGGTACTTCACCCCTGGGCAACTCCTTATGCTTTATAAAACTCAGGTGAGGATATGGAGGATAAAGGATAAATAGGTGAGGATAAAGATATGGAGTATTGCTCTCATCTCTGGGCCGGCGCACCGAAATACCAATTGTACCCATTTGACTCCATCCAACGACGTGCTGTTCGTATTGTCAACGATTCCACTTTCACGGGCGGTTTAGAACCCCTCAGCATTCGGAGAGACGTTGCGTCTCTCTGTGTTCTACCACCTGTGCAATGGGGAATGCTCTGAAGAATTGTTTAATATAATTCCCACCTCGGGTTTTTACAATCGCACCTCTCGTCACAGAAGTGCGGCCCATCCGCATTTCCTCCATACGGCGGTGTCGCGCACTGTTTGGTTCAAAAAATATTTTATATCGCGAACCCGTAGGCTATGAAACGAATTGCCTCAAGAGGTCTTTTCATTAAGCTACGATATGGGGTTCTTCAACAAAGCTGTGAATAGGATTTTGCAAGGTCGGCGGCGCGCCCACATACCCCCTGGTGTTGGAGGTGTCCATGGGCGGCAGTAACACTTACCATCACGTGGGACCGCTTGCTCGTCCGCCCACTTGTCTATAAAAAAAAAATGACTCGGGGGTTATCTAGTGGTCGTATCTACATGCTTGTTGAAATTCAGATAGAATGAACATTTTTGTCTCTGAACTAATATTATAACTGTGATCTATTGTATCTACAAATGTTCGTGATAACGTGACTATTTTTAAAGAAAATAGTAGCCTATCAACTGACTATTAAAAATAATATTTAATTATGTATCAAAATATCACGAGATTTCGACGAAATCAACCAATCTCGAAAATCACAAATTTCGAGTTTCACTGAATCTAAAACACCAATCAGTTGCGGGTTATAACAAAATGTATGATATGGACAGTATATAACAAAATTAGTAGATAAACTGCAAGGTGCATTCTTTAACCGATTGCAATAAAATTGCCTTTACTCAGCTTATGAAATCTGATTTTTAAACAACCTCTCTGTTTTATACTAAAACTCATCATTTTATTTTCCCACAAAATTAATTCAAATTCCATTAATATTTTAATAAAATTAAAGTCCCCAATACAATTTCCCTCTGTAATAATATTACAGCGTCGCTACCCATTTTTAGCCGGAACAATGGCGTTGATCCGAAATGTTAATCCTTTGTGACTGTTTAAAGATTCATTCGTGTGAAAGGTATTACTTGAAGGAACCTTGTTCATTAAAATTCATGACAAGGTGTCTCTACAAACCCGTTACACAGAATACGGTAAGGTCACTTAAAACCCGCCTGATGGCCAAGATACACCTCACTCACATAAATCCAAAATCTACGCACTGTCCACTTCGAACAGAACCCTACAGACCCCCATCACGGTATGTTACTACGTAAACTCTAGCTCGTGTGTGTGTGTAAACATTTCGCGCATTTATATGAAGTTAACTTCTTGTTTTAACCATGTTCTGCTATTATTTGTCGAGTTAAGTTATCCCACGTAGTTCCGCGTAATCCTACGTGTCAACACGGAGCTAGGATTTGTTCTGATTCAAAATATTTTGGGTATAAATAGGAGACTTTAGAACAACGGATTGCAACTGGCGGACCGCGGTCCGCATACAGACCGCAGTAGGTAGAAAACTGGACCGCCGAAAATTTTAAAGTTAATTATAACTCATTCAATTTAAATAAATGATTATAAAAAAAATGTAAGTGCGTATTCACTCGCGGTATGATGTGTAAACCATATTTGCATCATGTTTCAATGTAATTTTATATATAGTAATGCAGTCTTATATTTAGTATTATATATTTGCATATTTTGCATTATATTCAGTCCATGAGATATACCGCTGTGAGATTTCACTTCCCATGATTTCCCATTTCAAGATTGGTAGGGGAATGTAATAACTATTTTGGCTGATTTTATAAAGTAAATCTGCGCATGCGTTTATATCGGAAGCCTGATATACTATTAATGAAAAAGAGTGGACTCCCTCCGTAAAAAATCTTTCATGGAATTTTAACCCCGAGTTTGATATGTTAAAGTGGGAACGCTGTAATAAAGCGCGACATTTATCTAAATTCTAAATCTAAAATATAGATAGTTAGAAATAGAAGACAAATTTGTTTGCGCGTCGTCCTAACGGATATTTTCATATTTCACAAGTAATAACGCGACTGATTTGATTTCTTGAATATGGTTGCTGCGCTGTGTCGAGCAAGAGGGTGCGTTGCGATGCGAGAGCGGGCCGGCCGGCTCATTATTTTATCATGTCAGGACAGTCAGGCGCGAGCGTTCCTTCATTTGTCTTGTTTTTGGTCGTGTGCTAATATGGTGCTAATATGCTAATATAGATTCTAAAAAACGTGATAGTGAAAATATGGAGTTTCTGACTGAGTGGATCGAACAATATTGGTATACGCTATCTGATATGGTTAGAGCCGTTCCAGTTTGTCTGATATGCAACAAAGCGGTCGCCATTGTTAAAGTGGTAATTTAAAGCGACACTACGAAACAACTCATCAGCAGTTCCATAAAAACTTTCCCTTGGCAGTGCAGCGCATCAAGAGAAACTCCAGGCATATTTAACGTCTTCCAAAAAAGGCACGACCGTACTAGCTCCGTACTAGCTAGGAGGGAGAAAGAAAAATCTGCTTAAGCAACGTTGCGTGTGTGCTGGACGCTCAATAAGCACCCAAAGCCATTTTCAGACTCTGAGATAGTAAAATAATGCATGTTGGAAGTGGCTACGGCACTTGTTGAAAAGATTAAGGATATCGTCGCTGCTATTCAAGGTATTCCATTGTCGGCAAGAAGCAATACAAAAACATAAATTTTGGCTGCTGACAACAAAAGGAGCTTGGTGGAACATTTACAGAAGGCACCTTGCTACGCCATTGCACTTGATGACTCATGTGACATTGTTAATGATGAACAAAAGTCCGATTTGTGCGATTTTTTGACATTGAAAGTAAAGTATTTAGGGATGAACTGCTAGCAATATTGCCGTTTAAAGGCAGGACTAGCGGAGAAGATATTGATGTTAAAGACTATTGATGACATCATGACAAAATCAAACATTAGTTATGATAAAATGGTGTCCGTTTCAACTGACGGAGCCCCCTTATCAAAAGGGATTGGTAAAGAGAATCAGAGATAAGACGATAAGGATAAGGGATAAAGTATAAGGGTTACTGTCCTATCAGTGCAAAATTCACCAGACAACTCTTGTTGCAAACTCAGTGCTATACTGAAAGGCGTAATGAACACCTTGGTCAAGTTGAGCAATTTTATGAGGTCTCGTTCTGCTCTTCAGCACAGACAGTTCAGGGAGTTTCTATCTGAATGTGATTCGGCGTATTCTGACGTACTGCAACACAACAGTGTTCGTTGGCTAAATAACGGCCAAGTGCTTGAACATTTCTAGCAAATAAAATAACAAGTAACCTCCTTCTTGGAAAACTTAGATACGCAGGAAGAAAAGAACTACTTGGAATTCCAAGCAAACGAGTGCAATATGCTAGCTTTGCCTTTCCTGAAAGACATTCTGAAATATTTAAATGCACTCAACACCGAGTTACAAGGAAACGGGAGGTTAATATGTGATCTGATACAAAGTGTGTGTGCTTTCCGTTGTAAGCTGGATGTCTTTGAAAAATATATTGGAAATCAACAATTTATCTATTTTCTAAAAATTCTTGAATAGAAAAGGAAGATAGACACTGCAGTGTTTCTAAGTTTTATGTCAGATCTGGGGATAGAATTTGCAGCAAGATTCCAAGACTTTGCATAGATAGGGAAGCTGTCGCAATTCTTAAAAGTTTCTCCAGCGGCAGAATGGATTGATGTGGTTGCGAAGTTGTTCAGTTTTTCAAAGCCTTCACTTCAAATGGAGATAATCGACTTGCAAGATGTTTCCTTGCAAATGTATAAAACTGCATCCACTGAAGAATTTTGAGGTAAAAATGTTTCGGAAAAGTATGCAAATTGCAAAAAACTGGCTATTAACCTGGCTACTATATTTAGCTCCACATATATATGTGCAACATCTTTTTCAAAAATGATTTTTTTTGAAAAACAAATAACGTTCAAGGTTAACGGACGCCCGCTCGTCTACCTTGAAGACACTCTTCGCATAAGTTATTCCCCGCGAGAACCGAACTATAAAAAACTGGCTCAAGAGCGCCAGTGTAATTTCTCGCATTAATTTCTAACAACGAATCATATATTATTTATTTTAAGTTAATTTATTTATATTATGTAATCTATCTTATATTATTTTTAAGTATTAGAAACTAATAATATATTTTTTTATAAGCCACGTTCCTTTTTGAGATCTGTGGTCCATTTGAAGTTATTCCTTTATTTTTCTCTGGACCTCGAAACATTTTTCAAAAGTATCCGGATCCCTCTATAAATTACTTGCCAACCCCAACTTAAGCCCTTTAGTAGTGTGTTTGGGTTTTGAAAGTATATGAAGAAACAATAGTGAATATATGAAATTGTTTTCAATAGACTGGAAGATATAAAGAGATAATATAACAATACATAACAATACTAGCGATCCTTCGCCGTTTGCCTACGTGATCATAGATTTTGAATAAATAGTTAAATGGTCTAATCTGCTCGTCTGCCGTGGAAGTCTTACATAATGAGGTTCTAAACCCGTGGTTGTCAAACTGCAGGCCCGAAGCAATGATACGTGCGGCCCTCGTTTGTATTTGACCTATCTAGCCAGCCTAGTTGCAAAAACCGGGAAATTTTCGTTTATTATTTAGGAACCATTTACTTTTCCCGAAAGAAATGTAGCCTATATCCTTTTTGTGATTTCTAGGAAGATCAGTGCAAAGTTTGAGCACTATTCGTCCACCAGTTAATATGTGAAAGCGTTTCAAACAAAGACACATCATTTCATTTTTATATTATTATATTAGTAAGGACAAGGATGCTTGCGGTTTGAGGTGACATGAGCATGTCACCATGACAATGGAGCCATTGTCTCTACTGGCTGTTGACAAAAAAAATTGGACGATCACTATTCTAAACGCATCAGATAATATCAACCTTTAACATTCTTTGCCTCAAACGGTCATTACTTAAAATATCCCAGTTCCTAAATCATAGCTGTAGAACGATCAACTGCATTATATATAATATCTATATAAAAAGAGCTTTACAATTAAAATTAATTGCGAAAATAGAGTTTCCTAAAACTTTTACAGGCGAACACAGAATAGTGAACATCAGAACTACATCCAATTAAAAGTTGTTAGCCTTTTGTGCTCAATAAGTGTGGGTGTACGTCGAAATAGCGCGCGCCAACTCGATTTTAATTATTAATTTATTTACGAGTTTCTGTTATACAATTATATTAAAACCTGTATATTTAGACCCAGTACTACCGTTACTTTTGAGACAGAATCATATTGAAGGGAGTGTATAGCCATAAAACGGCATACTGGCCAATGCAGGTTGGCGAGTCCACTCGTTTTACTACGTACTACAATCAACCCACAGAAAGCCGTCAAAAGATGAATATCCTCCCGTGTTTAGTACAATTTACGGGATTGAAGAGGGTGCAGATCAATTTTGACACCGCATTTGATTCAGCTACTCAAAAAACCTACCAGAACTCATGCTCAAAACGATTTATCGCGCATAAAAAAAAGTGAATACGGCGGGTAGTTTCCTACAGATTCCCTTAAAATATGCTTCTAAGTTACATTATAGTTATGCTACTTCGTAAAATATAATTTATTTATAATGAAAAAATAATCTTGTAAGTTTGCTATTTTAACGTCCTGCTCCGAATCCAAGTTATTTTATTATTATGACGATGTTATTTTATATTCTTTTATATCACTTAGAATACTAGTATATATACATAATTATTATTTTGTCTGTTCCAATGAATTTTCATTTGGTATGATACAAACCCAACTGTACTTCCAAAAACAATATGAAATCCAGTCTTTTTGCATTCTACCTAGACATTCAAAGATGTTGACTTTTTGCAGATTTTGGTCTTTTTGAGATCTAGACATTATCGTTGACTTAGTGCTTGAATGGCCAATCAACCTGTGACCAAATTTACAGGACAGGTTTTTTTCGTTTGATATTGTTAGTAAAAGATATCTATTAAAACTTGTGATGATTTAGAAATTAATGGTATATTATACCACATAATTTCTAAATCATCACAAGTTTTAATAGATATCTTTTACTAACAATATCAAACGAAAAAAACCTGTCCTGTAAAATTTGGTCACAGGTTGATTGGCCATTCAAGCACTAAGTCAACGTTATGATACCAACCTGTAATAGTCTTTATAATATGTAGTCAAAGTCAAAAGAGTGGGATATTTTTGATTATTGTCGGATATGTCAGTACAAAATTAATTAAATATTATCCCCACAACCAAATTTCGTAAATATTTCTTACAGTTTCCCTTAGAATATGATTAGACTTTCTATTATAGTTACTTTGCTATACTCTATCGTAAAATTAGGGGCCTATTTTAAATTATGGCCACTCTCCTTTGTAAGAAAAACTTGACAAAACTCAAATAACTTTTTACAAAAAGAAATCAGAATAATTTCGTGTCAACCTCAAGCGAAATTCATGTTTTCACGCTTCTGGAAAGGTTCACTTACAGGGATACAGGTATACAGGGAAAACATTAAAATGGAACTCTTTTAGGTATATTAGTTTTTTGTCCATCTGATGGTCTTATCTGCTTCCACTAAGTTTTTAGTCAATAATATCTAACCTTTAACGGCTAGCAACCCTTAAATAAACTTCCTTTTCTCAAAGTTATTTTCATCCAAGAAGCCATATAATGTCAATATTTCTGAAAGGCGTCGCTTTTAATATAAGTTTAAAGCATACTTTTTCATATTTCTGGCTTTAAATATAATATTTCCAGGAACAGCCATGTAAAATATATTTGTACCCTCCTATCTATAAAAGTTAAACCTTAATACCACCTATCGGCTTGAATAATTTCTGTCTTTGTTCAAAAGTTCTGATTTTAAATATATTCGACAAGAATAAACCATTCAGTAGAAAAAACGGATTATTAGTCTAAAAATTCATTAGAATTCTACACTACACTAAAAATCCACATTGCTGGATAATTGGAAACTTGATTCTTAGAAATACAGATAAGACTAGGATGACCTAGAAATAATGATTATTACTCTATCAAACAATGTAATGTCAGTATAAGCAAGCTTCTTATAAATCTTATAATTCAAGTAGTGAATGTCGCTTCTCGCTTGAGACGATGTTAAAGCTCTTTACCATAATCGAATAAACCAAGACGGGGAACCCTCAGATTGCAAAGACATCGACGACTATTTTAACATCACTCGTTATTTTAATTCGTGAAAGTAAATGGCGAGTACTCTTCTGCACTGATAACGCAAATATAAATAATAATGTTTAACGCAAATTAAAATTAAATTTAATAATCTACAAACTATATTTTATACACATAACAAGTTTTTTGTAAATGAAAACGTAACTAGATCAGTGAGACATTCAGGATTTTTGTTATAGAATGAAGATGGAAAATGAGAAAATAGTCAATCTAGAGATAAGTGGTTATTGCAACTTATAGACATTCGCGATATATGCCAACATCCATCAAGATTGACGGACATTAGTATATGCCCCGTATGCTCTGCCTGCCTCCCGAGATTTAGCAGTAGATTTGGAAACAGGATGATGAAGATGAGAATTGTTAAAAGAATTGAAAAGCAAAAACAATGTTAAATATAAGAAAACAACTACGGTTTACGTCGAACTGTCGAAACCAAATCCACACATTTATTTATTTTAAGAATATTTCTGCAAATAAAATGATAAAAATATTTGACACGTTAAATTGTTTCAAACGAATAAAATGTTAAAATTAGATAACATGGAATTGCAATATCACACTTGATATACTCCAACCATTTAGTCAATTTTCACAGATTTAACGAACGATTCGAAAATACATACCAGACGTTTTATGAATCAGAGTAATGAAGGAACAAAAAATTAAAACGCAGTTGTACATAGACTTGATTCACGTACAAAACTTCCGCTTTGAATTGGATGTAAATTAGCAGACATTAATAAAATTAACCGAACAATTAAGAAAATAAGAGGAAATAGATCATTTAGAAGAAACGTACTGTGCGTGAAGAAATTGAGCTAACTAAGACTTATCAGAAACAGACTTTTGGTCGTCTCCAATAGATTATCTTCCAATTAAATGTGTAATGTGGTGCCTAGAGAGAGGAATGAAAGCCGAGACTGTTGAGTAAATACTGACTATATTTCCAATGGATCATACCTTAAATAAGTACAAAAGTAGGTTACACAGTATATATGGTTAAATAAGTATATATAGTTAATATAATCTATTCATTACATCTCATCTCCACCGCAATAAAATAAATAAAATAATACTAACAGTTTATTTTATTTTAGCTTATATTACGAATGTTAATACAGTATAATGTCATATCATAATAATTATTGTCTGAACAAACTTTAGAAGTAAGTAATTAATACCCACATACTTTTTTAATACAATTGTTAGGTAATTGGTTCAAAATACATTTTTGTTCTGTTTTTGTGAATAACATAGTTTTTATTATCTTTAATTATTTCTACATTGGGTGAACATTCCCTTACTACTTTGTATGGACCTGAATATATGTTTTGGAACTTATTTCCAGTTTCATTTTTTATTAAAATCAAATCATTCTGTTTATAAGTTACAGGGTTAATATTACGATCATATTTATCTTTTCTTTTCAATTTACTAGCTATTAAATTTTCTCGCGCCTCTTTTTGTGACGTTTGTATTCTGAATTTGAGTTCTAAAGGATAATTATCAAAATTGTACAATGGGTCTACTTGTGCTGATTGCAAATTAGATGGTAAAATACATTTCTTACCGAACACCAACTCATAGGGAGTAAACTTAGTCTCTGTATGTACCGCAGTGTTATAAGAAAAACACCAAAATGGAAGCCATGTGCTCCAAGCTTCTGGGTGCTTTCCTGTCTGTATTCGCAAATAGTTACCCAAATGTTTGTGCGAATTCTCCAAGGCACCGACACTTTGATGATGATATGCGGTAGACTGCAGCTTGTTAATATGCAAAAGTTTACAAACCTCTTTCATTGTGTCCGATAAAAACTCCGTTCCCCTGTCTGTAGCTATCTCCTTCGGGATACCATACCTAAGAATCCAATTATTTACAAAGTTCCTGGCTACTTCACTTGACCCCTTTGACATTAATGGGTAAGCCTCAATATACTTACTCAACTCACATTGTATAGTTAAAATGTACACATAATTATCGTAATCTTTATCTAACGGCCCTACTATATCTAAATATATCTTCTCAACCGCCGAATTTGCCGTTGAACTTATTGTCATAGGCTCTTTAGTATAATGTGAGGAATGTTTTTGTTTTTGACATTTGTCACACCTTTTTATAAATTCTGTAACATCAGCTTCTAATTTTGGCCAAAAATAATATTTCTTTATGTTATTTACCATTCGTCTTATGCCGGCATGGCCACTTGTGGGTAATATATGAAAATCGTTTAAAATTACAAGCTTATCGTCTTTATTAGTTATTCTCTTTGTTCCCCGTAAAATACATATACGTGGTCCGGACCAATTACTTATGTTATTTACTTCATTTATTAATTTTTCCACAAATTTATTATTTTTCTCAGTTTTAATGAAGTATACTTCTTTTATATTTATTTTCCCACAAAATATATTTAGCTCTCTCACAAATTCGCCTGGCGACAGTTGCGATCGAGACGCTAAATTAATAAAAATAATATTCATTGAGGGTACATAACTCAAACATCCCTTCTCGTGCGTTATCTCATTCAATTTACGATATCGATTTAATTCATAAGCGCTTATGAAACATAATTCCGTGAAATATTTCGGTTTGCTATGTATTTCTACAACTTTTGGTTGATCAGGCCAATTGTTCTTAGAAACAATAGCATCCCGTTGTTGCCTAGCCATCTGGCCACGCGTCATTACATTCATCACCGTTTGATTCATCTCTTTCAACTCCTCCGAAGTTAAATGCAAACGTGAAAGTGCATCAGCGGCAGAGTTATTCTTCCCTTTCAAATATTCAAGTATAAAATCATATTCTTCTAATGTTAATCTAAATTTAATCAAACGGCTAGATGGATCTCGCATTCCAAATAAGTAGATAAGTGGCTTATGATCAGTCTGAATTTTGAATGTCCTTCCATACAAATATGGACGAAAATGCTTTACGGCCCATACAATCGCAAGCAGTTCCTTTTCAATCGTCGGGTACCTTTTTTCTGCTTTATTAAGACTACGACTAGCATAGGCTACAGGCCTGCCGTCGCTGTTGCACAAAACTGCACCTACGCCATATCCTGATGCATCTGTTTGTAGAATAAATTGATTAGACTCCGAAAACTCAGGGTATTGCAATACAGGATGGGATATTAAATTTCGTTTCAATAATTCAAATGATTTTTGGCACTCCTCATCCCATTTAAAAGTTACATTTTTCCGACACAAATTATTTAATGCATGTGCTTTTGTAGCAAAATTAGGAATAAATTTCCTGTAATAGTTCACAAAGGCCACGAATCTTTTGACTTCATCGACCTTAGTAGGAACTGGGTAGTCTTTAACAACCCCTATTTTATCAGAATCTGGTATAACGCCCTCTGCTGACACAATATGACCCAAATAAAGTAGTTCCTTTTGTAAGAAAATACATTTTTGAGGATTTAACTTTAGATTGACTTTACGTAATCTTTCAAAAATGGATTGTAAATTTTTAATATGACTAGGTAAGTCCCTACTATAACAGACTAAATCGTCTTGGTATACCAAGCATTTTTCGTATGTTAACCCTGTCATCGCCATAGTCATCATACGCGAAAATGAACTAGGACTGGTCTTTAATCCCATAGGCATTCTAGTCATCTGAAACTGTCCGGAGCAAAAAGCAGTATACTTGCGACTATCTGGGTCTAAGCTTACATTATAGTAACCTTGATGTAAATCTAAATGAGAAAAGTACATGCAACCCGATAACGAATCTAAAATTTCCGTTATATTTGGAAGTGGAAATTTATCATCATGTATACTGTTATTAAGTTTCCTGTAATCTATGACCAAACGCCATCTTTTGTTTCCATTTTGGTCACTTTTCTTTGGCACCAACAAGATTGGACTGGACCATTCACTTTGACATGGTTCAATAATATTTTCTTTCATCATTTGATCAATTTGGTTATTAATTTCATTTTTTAAAGCATGAGGCAAACGATAGGGTTTTGAAAAAATAGGATGAATATTCGGTTTTATTTTAATTGAGTGTTGATAAATATCAGTGGTTGATAATTTGTCCCCTTCCAAATAAAAAATATCGGGATATTTTGCACATAAACTTTCTATATTAATTCTTTCTTCTTTATTTAAATTACTTAAATCCAATTTTGACAATAGTGTTTTAACTCGCGATGCATTTTTCTCGGTTTTATCAAAGTTACAAACATTATATTCCTTTAAATTTTCTATATTAAGTTTAATTTCAGATAAAGTTATATCTTTTGAGGTCGAATTCAATACTCGAACTGGTATTTTGCCATTGATTGGATGTACTAACGTACTCGCAATAAATACGCCCTCGCACACTTCTTTCGTACATACCACACATTCTTCTGTTAAACTGGTATTAATAAAGTGAATTGATTCTGATCTGGCAGGTAACGACAATAAATTACTACACGAGTCTATCAGTTGCAAAGATATTTGTTTAGATTCACTGATCCATAATGACAGACTATTATGTTTCATATCAATCACCGCTCCATACTTTCCTAAAAAGTCCTGTCCTAAAATACCGTGCGACTTACAAGGTAGCGTGTCAAATACATAAAACTTATGACTAATACACTGCCCGTGTATTGTCAACTGTAAACATACATATCCGATAGCTTGTACTTTTCCACCTATACCATTTATAGTTATGTTTTCTTTGTTGATTGGGATGTCAAAATTTAAAACATGCTTATGTTTTATAGCCGAAATTGAAGCTCCCGTATCTATGAGCCAATTAAACGCGTGTCTGTTTTTATAACATAACTTTATGTAGTAACTACTATCGCTGGCTAAAATACTATATGTTATAGGCACGAAAAAAATCATTTTCAGGTTCCGACTTCCGAGTGGATGAACTCGATTGAGGCTGTGACTCATCAGTCACTACTGTCCGAATCTGTCCTCTGAATGGTCTACGACCCCTAGAATGATTATTATAAGTTCTACCTTGATATGGCGCTCTGCCCTGGGGCACTCCCCGTGGCTGAAATTGAGGCTGCTGGGACCCTTGTCTGGTCCTGGTATGCGACTGTCGCCCGTTGTAGCTAGGGTTGCCTCGCCAACGATCAGTGTTGTATGTACCTCTTGGAGTGTTCTGATGAGAAGAGGGCCTGGAAGTGTTTTTATAGAAACGATTATTATTACGCCTTAGTGTTAACACTTCAGCTGTTGAACTTGAACCTGAAACGTCCTCGTCAATTGCGGCCTGAATCGCATCTTTTAAATTTTCAAATCTCTGAGCCGTAATAATCGTGCCAATCCTACGATTTCTTAATCCGTCGCTAAATTGCCGAATTGCCTGTTTCTCGTTTATAGATTTTAAAATATTAAATTTTTCAACATTTCCCTCAGATTGAGAAATTGTAAGGTCAGCGAATAATTCGGATAAGGTTTTTCCGAAAGCATCAATAGACGCATCATTTTGTCTGCAATTTAAAAATTGTTTTTGCAAAGCACTTGTAGATTTCTTTGGCAAAAGTAACATTTTCATATCATTTAAAAGATTAGGTACAGTGTCGTATCTTGTTGCTAATTTTAGCTTAGCAGACTGCGACAGTCTGCTTTTCAAAACAAAAGATATTAAATACGTCTGTGACTCAGCATTAAGAACCGAACTATAGTACTCAATACCATCGATAAGTTGTCGTAAATTGGAAAGCTCATCATTCATCACTGGCAATAAGCTCAAAGCTACTTTCAGGTCGAATTTATCCATTGTTGAAAAACTACTAGAACCCTCTGAAATTCGACACAACTCAGTTATTTCATCAAACAATTTCTTAATATCCCCACAATATTTTTCAAAAAGAAGTAGCTTGTCCTCTCCTAAGCTTTTCCTGTCAATACTTCCTATATAATTATTATATTGTGCAACAATAAATTTAGCTTCGTCTAACTTTGTCTGCAATATTTTACCTTGTCATCTAGCAGGTCCTATTTTAATTAAATACTGTCTTACTACTAATAAATCCTCTTATAATTTCTTTAAAAATGTTGCCATAGAGTTTAAAAATACTTAATATGCATTATAGAGTATTAACATACCTGTATAAGTTTGGAACCCTGGATCCTCCGCATATTAACAAGAACTGTAACATGTTAATAATACACGAGTATACATAAGTTAGGATAATATTCTTAACTTTTTTTTTTTTGTTTACTATTATTTAAGTAATAATAATATTAATTATACGTTAGTAAATAAGGTTACAGTCCACTAAATAATGTCCATCAACTTGCCGAAATTACGATGTACGCGAAAAAGAAATACGCATATTTATGTAACCGCACTTCACTTCACACGACACCTATGTTATACGCTTATAGGCATTTTTAACACTTTTACACTGCGTTATCATTGATCTTCAAATCGGGGTAACCTTGGCGCCGTTGAAAGGAAAGCCGTCGCACCCTGCTGCCACTCGCATTCAGCTCAAACTCCTGTCGTATCCACCTTAAATGACATTTCCGATATATCCGGAATGCTCCATACAGGACTCCAAAAACCAGGCAGAGTACTATGACGCATAACAGGATGCTGGTTGTTTTCATATGGAATCGGAACTCCTCAATCGGTGCATCATTTGTGCCCCCAGCTGCATTTTGCGCTATCACGATGTTCTCTTCTTTAGACTGCTGTTTCCCCATTTTCGAAGCTCACTCTTAGTTCACTAGCGTCGCTGCCAGAAGTTTTGATATAATTCATTTTATCAACCGATGATTGCATTGTCCCGAGAACACGATGTTTATCATTCACTGTCCATATACGTAATCGGTCGGCGACGCGGCGGCGAACGGTGTCAGAATACCGGTGCCCGTGAATCTACTTTAGGCAGGGTCGCCATGTAATGTGGTGCCCAGAGAGAGGAATGAAAGCCGAGACTGTTGAGTAAATACTGACTATATTTCCAATGGATCATACCTTAAATAAGTACAAAAGTAGGTTACACAGTATATATGGTTAAATAAGTATATATAGTTAATATAATCTATTCATTACATCTCAATGGAAACGAAATCCGTCGTCAGTACGGCAGTTTACTTCCTATAAATAGTGTCATTGGCTGGTCGTATGGTGTCGACCGACTTTAGAATAACACCATGAATGAAGCAGTGAAAAAAAAATTTAATCTAAAAAACGAATGTTAAACCATATTTCAGAATCTTGAAACAATTTAATTTTAAATTAGAATATCTTAAATAAAGTCCGTATGCTTAGATAACTGTAATCATAACTAGGTCTTTTATCGTCTACTGCTGGACAGGATTCCTTCCTCATGTACATTGTGTTGTAAATGTATAGCCTTAACACGGCACGCCTAGTCAAGTGAGTTGGCGTGTTCACTCTTTTAGGGGTCTCCTTTATCCTTTAGTCGCCTTTTATAAGAAGAGGTGGGATGGTGTTATTCTAAACTCGGCCGACACAGGTTTCGGTTTAGGACGGGGAGGGTGCACGTTGCAATCCCACAGGCACTGGGCGCACTCAACTGGCCAAGTTACCACTCTCACAGAAGACTACCGTAAAATGTACCGCATTTCCCACTTTATATTTATGTTCATATGTATTTCGGTAGTAAGTTAGAGCCCATTCTCATCCCACCCTATTCTATCTCTCCGAATTTTCCCAATACTTTCTCCAACTCTATTCGTATATAATAATATTAATAATATATAATTTGAATTTGAATTCTCAAAAGATAGTAAGCGCATCCGGCGGCGTGCCAACGTTTGTCATTCTGGACTGAAGTTGGCATGTATCGCGGATGTCCATAGCCTTAGTATTCACTTACACCAGGTAACTGCCTACTTATCTGTCACCTTTCTAAGAAAAAAAAAACTTTAAGGAATAATTCTCTGCGCCTTAAAACTGATATACTTGTGACGATAATGTTTTATGAAGACGTATATAAACTCATACTTATAATCAAAACAATTTTCTTTTTCCAAATGACACTTAGTAGGGAAGCAATTTAATTTTTTCCTTCAGTAACACACCTCTCCCTCGTGTAAATTGGTACGGCAACAGACAAGCTGGCAGCAAAAATGTTTACACAATAATTCTGGTAACACCGACGCTGTGGCACGAGTGTATTTACATAATGTGGGTATGTAATGCGGTGTTACCGCAAATGTTTATCATTCTAAATGTAGTGCTACACTTGCGGTTTGGATTTTGTTGAATGGTTTATGCTACCAACTTTTTTTTATGGATGAATGCGGCAGTCTAGCATACAGTCCACCTGATGGTAAGTGGATACTGTCGCTCATAGACATCCGCGATATATACCAACATTAGTCCAAAATGACAAACGACCCCGGATGCGCTGCCTACCTTTGGAGACATAGGAATGGATTTGGAGAAAGGGTTGGGAAAATGGAGAGGGATAGGATGGAAATGAGCTCTGACACATCTCACTCACTACCGAAACACGCACGTACATTAGGGAAATAAGATAAAGTGGGAAATGAAGTACATTTCAAAGTAGTTTTCTATGAGAGAGGTTAACGTGGCCAGTCGAGTGCGCCCAGCGGCTATGGGAATGTAGATGTACTCTACCCCTCCAAAAACCCACTTGTGCTCGTACATATACATTGTATTCCTATACGCCGCAGCATCGTCGTCGGGAACGCAATTGAGCGTTCTCAAGTTTACGCACGCTAAAACAATGTTACATGTACCAGCTCAACCACTAGTACACTACTAAGGGAAACCCGATGAAAGAACTATACGTAGTCCCCACTCTAAAGTGTCTCATGATGTTTAATGATAAAACCTCCGGTACCATTTACGACACGGGCCGCCTCATACACATACTCGTAGCCTTGTACCTACACGAGGGACGTATGACCTTAAAACGCCACATCGGCCAAGCGGGTGGACTCGCCAGTCCACTCTTTTAGCCTTTCCATTCGTAAAAGTCGCCTTTTACGACACCCACGTAAAGAGATGGTGTGGTACTATTATATTAGTACTTCTATAGCCGGCCAGCACTACACACAGCCATGTTTGGATGGTTGTAATTACGTTGTTCAAACATGTTGATAGTATGGAGCAGCAACATTCTATTTTATATATAGAAAAAATGGGCAGCCCAATCACCTGATGGTAAGTGATCGTCCTGTCCACAACTTTCTTGAAAAGCCCCGTGTCGTAGCTTAATGAAAAAATCTCAGCTGGTAGTACATTTACAACTTTCATGTTTACGGTAAAAAGTGTCTTGAAGACCGCACAGTACGCAACGGTTTTTTGTCACGGAAGAACGTCAATGATGAGAAGTGTAATGCTAAAAATTCGAAGTTGGCATCAATTGAACATTCCCCATTTTGTAGTTAGTTGAAAACGCAGAGATGTACCTAATAACTCTTCTGACGCTGAGCAATTATAAACCGAATATGAGTAGGGGATCGTCGACAATTCGGACAGCATGCCAGACAGCGTGTTATGACCCAGATAGGGAATATATGATATTTCCTAAAGCCATTCAATATGTCCTGTGAATGTCAATGCATAAACTTGTTCCAGGACATTTCCCGAGTGAATACAAGCCAGAGCGAAGTGAACTGGTTGCTACTGCAGCCTGCCCACATCGTCTGTGATAATAAGTTTGTAATGTGTGATAATTGTGTTGCTTTCACATCTTGTCAACATCAAAAAAGCAAATGTCATTTTCGTTATTATTTCATAGCTATAGCTAGACCTATAACACAACTTAAAAGTGCTGGAATACTCATAGAGATTACCTATCACATGCTTATGTGCTATTGCTTATATCTATATGTAAAAATTTACTCGTGACATCTTCGTAGATACAAAATAAGTGACACGCTTGGTTACCTTGCAATTTCACGAACTTACATTGTTTATTTACGAGTATGTATATGATCTCCTGATAACAAACAACAATAGTACCAGAATTCAACACAAATTTTAAAATCATACAAAGCTTGGATATAATGCAGTGAGGGAGAGGCTGTTCGTTCTTAAGGCTTAGCGGGATTTGTGTGAGAAATCCATTCGCACGCGCGAGTTCACACTTAAACCTTGTCACTTTTTATACTTCACCCCTGAGAGAAGAATAAAATGATTGGACTGGTCACTTCAAAAATATTCACTTTTATACAAAGTAGCTTTGTAAATAGCCCCTCGTCATCATTAATGCCTACTATATTGCTTATAATTGTTCCATGCAATACTGATTATTTCCTTCTGATTTTACAACACACACTACCTTTTCCTAGTCCATACGCTCAACCAAATGGAGATTGACTAAAAATGATAAGACATGAAATTCGCTGTTTGTACAATATTTTCTCTGCATGAAAGTATTAAATACAAATGAAAACCATAAAGTATAATTGATGTAAAAAGAAGACAAAATATGAATAAGAAAACAAATAGGTGAGAAACAAGCAGATAAGAAAAACGGTTTTATTCTCGACTCAAATTCTTGAGGTCGAGATTTTCCTGCCCCGTATAACTGAATTTCTACATAAGTGGTTTCTTATAGTGTATTACAAAACCGAAACCGCCAAGTGATTGCTAGGGAAGGCCTGTTCCTTTAATGGGTACGTTATAAGTTGATATCAAAACACATAGACTAAAGTGGAGAATGGGTAGTCATTTGTAGGCATTTACCTATACCAGAAGGGCATTGAAGACGCAATGTAGAATGAATGCAGATATGTGACAGGCACCGCACTGGCCGACTAGACCAAATCACATACTTTCTGCTAGTAATTTACGTCCAATCAATCGATATCACTACAAGACACAGTGATGAGTGACAGTAACAAGACACTACAAGACACCTTGTAATCAAGAGGAAGAATAAAGATCTTGAAACTCCGCACTGGCCTATGCGGGTTGGTGAATCTACTCTTTTTGGGGGTTATTTGGAGCACATGGGTTGTAGTAGTCGCCTTAGTAAGTCTTACCTAATAGCTAGTGCACTTCAAACAAATCGCCCGCTTCTAATGCACACATGCGCGTCTTTGTACACACGCGATACACATGGCCAATAGCAAAACAATAGCAATCCGCCTGTATGAGCTTGCATTACCCGAGGCTTTACTTACATGTAGTAGGTATTTATCGCCGCCGCGGTGGCAGGGTCAACTAGCTGTTGTTAGCTGTGGCACATAAGTAACATAAGCTGTGGCAGGGGGGCAGGGTTGTCATTGCTCAATATTCGACGTTATGTTTTTGCCTATTTAACACCAACTATCAACTCAACTAAAATTGAAAAAATTCAACTATCAACTCAAACTTGTCCATTGATTTAATGTTGTCCGTACCTTCACCCGGCAGAAGGGCGGAAGGAAATTGTTTTCTGATTGGCGTAGGTGCCTTCAGACGCGATCAATGAGGAAGTTTTCGTGTTCTTTTACGTTCCTATCTTACATTTTTACGCAGGATTTTGATGGTGCGATGAACGTAAGAACAACTTTTATAGTCTTTTAAGAACTTTGTTCTTAACAAAGTTTCTTCCGGCGTATATAGGGTAATGCCCGAAACGTGGTTATGTTGATTGCATAGGCATCTGTAATAGGGTACTTGTCTGTCCCCAAAATTGAAACATCTGTTGAGGATGTTGAGGAACCTCTGCAGCTGTGTGTCCCTTTTATTACTGTTAAATAAAACACAACAGGTATCAATAGTTCTCACTTAACACTACCAGTATAATTTAAAACTGATTCTTTATACTATTCTAATTTAAACAGACGAAACAACGAGATTACATTATTCATTTATTAGACATTGATAATATAATCGTCGTGATGGCCAAAACGGAAGGGGAAGATCAATTTACAACAACATTTTATGACTCATTTGACCACCAAGAAGAAAACAAAGCCATTTTAAAAATAATTTTCGAAATTGGTAATGTTATAGTAATTTATGAAAACATGTTTAAAGTAAGTGGTTTATCCCCCCCCCCCCCCCCATACATTATTAACACTTATTAAGTTTGTATGTGTTAGATCCGTGCTCACACGTCGCTCCAAATAAAACAGCATTTTTCATTTAAATTACCATTTCTGTTCAAAACAATTGCTATTGTTTGTTATAGTTTTTGGTTTGTTTTCGGTGTGCAATAACGAGTTTTATTTATCTATTATTTTAAAACAATCAACACTTGCAATGATTTCGCATATTATATTTCCAATGGTTGACATTCACTGTCACCTGTTAAAAATGACATCTGACAACTGTTTGTCGGAAGCATTTATCAACATTTTTTAAAGGTAATTTAATCGATTAATTTAATATATTTTTTTTAATCACGTAAAATAACTATCTACATACCACCTACTGAATTAGGATTGTCTTAATTAGATGACACATGGATATAATTTTCAACTGTCTATTAATTGTATTTGTAGTAAAGTCAGAAGCATTAAACTGCAAACAAAGTTGATATTTGCATCTAAGTTATGCCTATTTGCAATAATAGAATTTGCGGTAGCGAAGGGCCTACAAAATGAATCAAGACGAAACTACGAGTAAATGGCTTACTCAAATCGTTAGGGAGGTTTCCTTTACTAAATTCGTCATTGCAGCTCTGTTTGACGACCCATATGAGTCAGCGTGTTGCGGATGTGAAATGTGAAGGGTGGCACACTTCAAATAGACTCAACTTCCACGGCATATTGATAAATCGTTTACTCTAGTTGCGCAACATATTCTTTACTTTAAATTACGACCCTTTTGCTTTTTAGTTTTGATTCCTTTACTTATAAGATTTGTTTTGTTATTTTTATGGCCTCACGCTTAAAAAATATTTTTTTCCTACTTGCTCGGAAATGGCTTCATTATTTTAAAAAAAGGATTACGTCAATAGGCTCTTTTCTGTACGCACGCCAGCAATTTCCAACACGACAATAATAGAGATTGCTGGACAGTAGCGAGGTTATTTTTAATGCACACTAACATAAATTAGGTTTTTTTTGGTACACGATATTTATTATTATAAAGGCTGAATGTGCATATCTTTTCAAAAGTTTAAAAAAAGAACAAAGACCGCGCGCAGTCGAATTGGCGGGAATGAAAATCAGATACCTACTCTGTATTGTGGATGTTATGTTCTCATAAGTTTATCACAATTTTAAGTTGTCTAATAAACAATGAGTACTAGTTCGTTGGAAGGTGAATTAGATTTAACGCCACGAGACATAGCTGAAGAAGCAAAGATGCTTTCTGAAAACCTGTTACCACCGAAATTGAGAGAAAAATATGAAAAGGCATATGAAGATTTCATCAAGTGGAAAACTGAAAAAAAGCGTATTCTTTCTCGGAAAACTTCTGTTTCTTGAATTAATTTGTTTATTGTTTCGTCTCGGCCGAAATAACAATTAACGGCCTCTTTTGTTTTAAAAGGACTCTGCTTCGCCTCGTCCTTCCAATATTACTCGGCCATCAATTGCTTTATTTCGGGCCTGGACAGTAATGTACTATTTTCTTTATTGGTCAATCATAAATACCTACCTATATTATTATTGTTGTGATTTTGACTACAGCAGAATTTTGCTAATAGTTTAACATTTATGTTCGAGCCAGAATTCAAACAGGAACATATTCATATACAAAAAAGTATTGTTGTTCGTATTCTCCGTAAAGTCGGATTATGTATTCGAGTCAGGGATATGACATACAGAACTGTCAAACAGAGTGAAATTTGTACGGAGATGACACTTTATGGACCGTTTTACATGTCAGGGATATGAAATATATGACTCGGATAAATAATCCGATATTAGTAATCGGTATTGTATATAATACGTATTAAATATATATGTTATAATATGTATATATTTTATACGTATAATATTTATTATTTAGATATATGTGTTTATATGTATATAAATATATATTTATGTATTTTATTAATATTATTGTACTATTAAATTACAATACATATTATACAAATTTACCGTACACACTACGCTTGCCTTTCTATCTTGACTTATATTTCACTTTCCCAGGTCTGCTGGAAGAAATCTCCGCAGGAGATTGCGTGAGATTCCGCAGGATGAGCGTGGGAACTCTTCAATTAACCTGGATTAAAACTACCCTTAATGTTGCCACGCAGGGCCGTCTTTACCAGGGGGTGCAAGGGGTGCGGTGCACCCCGGGCGCTCACCTTTTAAAGGTAATGAAAAAATATAACGCTATAGTAAACAATTACACAATAGGATATTTGACTGTCATAGGATACACAATAGGATATTTGACTGTCATAGGATACACAATAGGATATTTGACTGTCATAGGATACACAATAGGATGTTTGACTGTCTTAGGATACACTCCCGCACCCCGGCGCAGAATAGACTTAAGACGGCCCTGTTGCCACGACACATAAGTTATAACTTTACCAAGTATCATTAAAATACGTTCAGCGGGTTTTGAGTGATGCGCGTTCAGACAGACAGACAAAAATTCAAACAATTGTTGTTTTCGACTCTGTGTCATTCGTATTTTATATTGCTATGACTTTATTCAAAAACATTTCATGTGCAGACACAGTTTTGTTACGATGTTATTACATGTAACTACCTTTTATACAGATAAAGCAACAAAAAATTGTGTTATTTTTAAACATTTCACCTAATCTCAATATCTAAATTCGAAAATTAAGTCCGTTTTATCAGATAATGTCACTAATATATTCACATGGACAATTAAGAATGTGGCTAAATTATATAGAGCAGGTTAACTAGGGCACCGATTCCTTTGACCTCTGATAGCAATTTAACGCCTAAGTACCTAATAAATCGGTTAGAAACCACGATTTCAATAAAGATAGTCGGGTGAATAGATTTATTCGAACGTAACTTGTAACTTATCAAGTAATTTCAAAGAATTTTTATTCTTTTTCGTTTTTATTTGTGAGAAAGACGTTATTTTTCCAGCAACACGTTTTTGTTGTAAAATGTCTAAAATATAAGATTTTTTTTAATAACATTTATTATTTTGTCCTTTTGTAATGATGACATTATAAAACATCGTCGTTCCATTCTCGCCCTCAACGAACAATCATAATTCATGACAATGATTAATTGAGCGTCAGAGTTTTTTAGTTCAATAGGCTATCATTGTAAATATACCTTATGTTTCTAGTATTATGTTTTAGTTTAATTAAAAATAAAACAGGAATATATTTTTGTGTTATTTAATATTTCGGAAAATGCGATAGTTATTAATGGCGATTTTTTTAAATTGAGTATATACGAGTATATTTTCAGACATTTTTTTTTCTATGGAATTAAACGCAACTTCGTGAGTCTCAAGATACGATCCGATCACATCATTTGATATTCAATTATTTGCCATATAAATATGTACCTACAGTGTTAACGTGTTTCATATTAAAGAGTATTTCGTTGTTTAGTAACTAAGCATTGGTTTAAAACTTAATAAATAATACAAAAATACAAGCCCAAATAAGCATAGCTTCACTTTCGTGTCATATCATGTGAAGTCACTCTCAATGTGAGCCTGTTTAACCTGACCAGTCAAGCGTGGTTTGAAAATATAAATGAGAACTATTGAAGTTCAAGGGTCCTTCCTTACCTATGAAATTGCCGTTTTTATTTTTTTCTCTATGAGAATTATATAGCTACTTATTTAATTAATCGTAGTATTGTTCATTAATATAAATCCACTTTTGCCATTTTAATGGAAGTTAATTAATGCTTCTGCTATAGAATTTCCGGGTACTCTGCTTCATCAGAGTTAAATTTTTTTCCCTGTAAAACGTTATCCAAATTTTAAAAAAAAAATGGAAATCAGTAGGGGGCAAAGTCTGGCGAGTACGGTGGGTGAGGGAGAGTTTCCAGTCGAAGCTCCTGTAACTTTGAGACTGTCTGTCGTGCGGTGTATGAGCGTTATCATGGAGAAGCAGTAGACTAGAGCAATCGACCAGACTCGGTTATTGGATAGCTTCTCCATCATCGTTTGCAGTTCTTCACAGTATACATCTGGATTAATTGTTGTGCCAGATCTCAAGAAGCTGTAGTATTACTAACCGTATCAGGGTATTATACCGGCACAGGGCCGCCATATAGTAACCATGAGCTTCTGATGACTTAGTTTACATTTGGGGCAATGTTTGGCTGTGTCTCCTCTTCTTCTTCTTCTTTTCAGCCCTTGGACGTCCACTGCTGGACATAGGCCTCCCCCATTGTCCGCCATTTAGACCTATCGGCAGCGACCTGCATCCAGCGGGTGCCCGCAACCTTTATGACGTCGTCTGTCCATCTAGCAGATGGACGTCCTCGGCTTCGTCCGCCGGTACGTGGTCTCCATTCGAGAACCCTTCTGCCCCATCGGCCATCGGTTCTTCGAGCTATGTGCCCTGCCCACTGCCACTTCAGCTTGCTAACCCGAGAGGCTATGTCGGTGACTTTAGTTCGTCTACGGATCTCCTCATTCCTGATTCGATCACGTAGGGAAACCCCGAGCATAGCCCTCTCCATAGCTCGCTGTGCGACAGTGAACTTATTTATGAGGCCCATAGTCAGAGACCACGTCTCGGTGCCGTAGGTCATCACTGGCAACACACACTGGTCGAAGACCTTCGTCTTCAAGCACTGAGGTATTTTGGACGAGAAGACGCTGCGTAGCTTCCCGAACGCTGCCCAGCCGAGTTGGATTCGTCGATTGACCTCTTTCTCGAAGTTGGACCTACCTAGTTGGACCGTTTGGCCTAGGTAGACGTACTCGTCAACAACTTCGAGAATCGAGCTCCCAACTGAAACTGGGGTGGGCACGACATGGACATTCGACATGATTTTCGTCTTGTCCATGTTCATTTTAAGGCCCACCTGTTGGGAAACTCGATTGAGGTCTCCGAGCATTGTGCTAAGGTCCTCCAGCGATTCTGCCATGACCACGATATCGTCGGCAAATCGAAGGTGAGTGATGCATTCGCCATCAACGTTGATGCCGAGTCCTTTCCATTCCAGGAGCTTGAAAGCGTCTTCCATCGCATTGGTGAAGGGCTTCGGAGAGATAACATCTCCTTGTCTCACACCCCTCTGCAATGGAATCGGCTCCGTGCTCCCTTCCTGTACTCGGACTGACATGGTGGCGTTGTTATACAAACACTTCAACACTTCGATATACCGATAGTCAATATGGCACCGCTGGAGCGACTGTAGCACTGCCCAAGTCTCGATCGAATCAAAGGCTTTCTCATAGTCCACAAACGCTAAGCATAATGGCAAGTTATACTCCTCGGTCTTCTGTATAACTTGCCGCAGCGTATGGATGTGGTCTATGGTACTATAGCCTTTTCGGAAACCGGCTTGTTCGGGAGGCTGGAAGTCATCAAACCTGCGCTCGAGACGATTCGTGATAACCCTCGAAAACAGCTTATAAACATGGCTCAGAAGCGAGATGGGCCTATAGTTCTTCAACAAGGTCTTGTCACCTTTCTTGAAGAAGAGCACCACCACGCTTCTGTTCCATGCCTCCGGCGTAATACCTTCGAGCAAGACGGAATTAAAGAGCTTCTGAAGGACTTTCAGTACCGGTGTTCCACCCGCTTTCAGAAGCTCTGAAGTGATTCCGTCCTCACCCGGCGCCTTGTTGTTTCGAAGCTGTTTGAGGGCCATCCTAATCTCGTACAGGCTGATGTCCGGGATGTCTTCGGTATAGAGTCGGGTCAACTTGGCTCTTGGGTCTTTGGCCAAGTTGCCAACAGGTTTAGCGACCGAGGTATACAACTGTCCATAGAACTTCTCGATCTCCCTCAGTACCTCTTGTTTGTCGGAAGTGACACTGCCGTCCTCCCTCTTCAGCTTCGTCAACTGGCTCTGCCCAATAGATAAGTCTCTTGCGAACACTTTGGAGCCTTTATTCCGCTCTATCGTCTCCTTAATACGATTAGTATTAAAGAGACGGATGTCGTGTCGCAAGGACTGGTGAATCCGTCTATTGAGCTGCCGATATGCTTCCGCGTCATCAGGAGTCTGCAGTGTCATCGAACGTCGTTCCGCCAAGAGGTCGAGGGTGTGGTCGGTGAGCTTTTGGGGTCCATCTCTTCGACGATGTCTGAAGAATTTAGACCCCACCGTATGGACAGTTTCTACCAACCTGTTGTTGATATCGTCCACTGCAACGCAATCCTCTAGGCAATCGAAGCGATTTGACAGTTCAAGCTGAAAGCTTTCGGGATTCTGTATGTGGGCAGCAGTAGGTCGGAGCGTAGACTTCATCAGGCGGGACCTTTCCAACTTGACGTTTATATTCAATGTGCCTCTAACCATTCGGTGATCACTACCGGTTTTCACCCTGTGGATCACGGAGACATCATTGAATATTTGTCTCTTTGTGGCCATAATGAAGTCTATCTCATTTTTAACGGAACCGTCGGGGCTCATTCAGGTCCACTTCCTATGAGGCGGCTTCTTGAAGAAAGAGTTCATCATAAAGAGTCCCTCTTTCTCAAGAAAGTCGGCCAGCCTCTGGCCCCTCTGGTTCCGGTGCCCACATCCAAATTGCCCTACTCTCAACTCATCGTCGCCTCTTTTGCCCAGTTTCGCGTTGAAATCCCCCATAACAATATTGTAGTGTGTTTTCGAAGCATGTATGGCTCTACTAATGTCCTCATACATTGCTTCCACTTCGTTATCCGGGTGTGCCGAGGTCGGTGCGTAAACCTGTATGACCTTCAACGAATATCTCTTGGATATTCTGAGTATAAGGTACGCGACCCTGCTCGACACACTCGTGATGGCTACAACATTATTTACGAGGGACTTGTGGACGATAAACCCGACACCACCTTGGGACTGCTGGTAATAGAACAAGTTGCCGGACTTCAGCGCTATCGTGTCCTCCCCCTCTCTTCGGATTTCTGATAACCCCAATATATCCCAGTGCAACTTGCCTATCTCCTCTTCCAGCTCAGCGATCTTCTCGTCTGTCCTCAAAGTGCGCGTGTTGTAAGTCACCAGTGACAACCTACGTCGGTAATCCTTGTTAGAAGCCCTGGTCGTTCGACGGTGGAATCCCGCCCGGAGATTCTTAGCACCCCTGGCTCCAGCGCTCGACCAGCGCCCGTCGTCCACGCCGGTGTTGCGACTGGAGCCGCCGGGAACTTGGGGCCGTTTTACCTTTTCTGCCATAGGGGGGGGGGGGGGGGGGTGGACCGTAACCCGCCGCGCTGGTCCAGTGCGTGGTGGCGAGTCGCCAGAGCCTCGTTCGTTGGTCGGCAGGGTGCACCACGAGCCGGTGAGGTTGGCTTGGGTCCCAGAGATGTAGGTTGGGACCCCTTACACCCCTCCTAGGTGTGATAAACGTTTACGATTATCATCCGAGATCCACTTCTCATCACAAGTGACAATACGATTCAAAATCCCTTCGGTTCGTTTTGTGCAAACTTCGACGCGTGCTTGAAGCTAACTTTCATTCTTTCAAGCTCATACGGTACCCACTTCCTGAGCTTCTTTACTTTTCTTTATAGAAAGAAGGTGGTAAACGAGCGTACAGTCCACCTGGTGGTAAGTGGATACTGTCGCCCATGGACACCCGCGGTACATGCCAACATTAGTCCAGAGTGATAAATGACGGCACGCCGCCGGATGCGCTGCCTGCCTACTTTTGTTAATGTAATCATGGATTTGGGAAAAGGTTTGGGGAAATGGGAAGGCATAGGATAGGAATGTACTTTAGCATATCTCACTCACTACTGAAACACGTACGTATATTGAGGTATATCATAAAGTTTTGATGAATCATATCGCACCGATCATCATGATTCATTAATCAATATCGTTTTGTCACTTAGACCGATATCTAAGTAAAAAGTCGTTTGACGGAAAACAAATGAATAACTGATTTTGAAAAAGAATGTCACAGCTTTAAACTGAAATTAATTTGAATTTGGAATTTCCAGCCAAACGTAAGATACTATGTTCAAAGCCATGATACTATGTATAAAGAGGTTTTGGCGTGACGCTCGTTCAGACAGACTGACGAACAAAAATTTCAAGAATTGTTGTTTTGGGCTCTTTATTATTTCTACTTTATATATGTAGTAATCACTTTTTGAGAAAATATTTTGTGGACAAACACGGCTCTGGTACGATTTTATTATTTGTATAGATAAAAGTTGTTAAAATTTCGAATATTTATATTTTTATACAAATAGTGAAATTATGCAATAAAAAATGAATACATGTTTTCTGATTTAAATCATTTGAAACCTGCTCTCACCACAATTCGATATGTTTTTCTTTACGAACTCTTTAATTTATCGGAAAACGCTTCATCAGAACGTATGCCAAGCACAGTGTCATCGATCATTTATTTTAAATTGTTTTTAATCAATTTAGTTTGAAAGCTTTCAATGAGTATTGTAGTTCCAATAATCGTATTAACGCCGTACCTACTTAAAAATTGTACGTTATATGTCATGTTACGCCAATGTATTTGGAGCTTTATTTAAAACATTTTGGCTCTCTCCCCCCTCGACATAATATTGACATTGAAACGGATGTAGGTAATTACTTGTTACTAACTTATGACGAAGTCTCGAGTAACCAAAGATAAAGTTATGTATTAGAATGGTCAAATGCTTACCTATGAAATGACCGATTGAAAGAAGCGTAGATGAGCGATTGGCCAAACATAGTTGTTTTGTTGCCAGCTTTTCCATCAACGTCTGCAACTCCTTACAGTACACAATTGCATCAATCGTTTGACCGACTCGTAAGAAACTGTAGTAGAGAATACCGGCACAGGAGCACCAATCTCATACCAGTAGCTTTTTCTTAGTTATCTTGTGCTTTGGACATTGTTGGGCTACAACTCCTGGATCCAGCCATTGATACGAATATTTGCGGTTATCGTACAGGATGACCGCAAATAACCGATAACATGCCAATAAAGACGGCTTTTTTCCAAGCTGCTGGAAAGTGATGATGTCTCTTTGCGGCATTGTAAATAGCCACAAAAAGTGCAATCAAGTTGATCGGAAGGCTTTTAAATGCCTTATAAGGAATTTCATTGATGTCAGGTGATTTTTAATTTAATTTCGACCGGATGACGGCTAGGGGAGCATTGAGCTTCAAATCTGTCGGCCGGGTATTCAGCCTTCCCAACATAGCCAAATGCGTCAAGGCCGTTCGGTCTAGGACCATGGGGGCACGGAGGCAGTATATCTGCTTTCATAGATCGCGACAACCGCCAGTAGGCTGTATATGATAGCGGGATCTCTGACAACAGATCGTTCCAACTCTTGTTTTTGAAGTCAACAATGCGATTCTTTATGTCCCTCTGTAAAGCTTGCATCCTGCGCCTATTCTCTTCACAAGGGAAGGAGCAGTAAGCACGGGTGGTTGCGTTCTTGGCTCTTATCAGTTCCCTTATGTTCTCGGGCAATCCTCTAGGCGGGTCCCAGCGGCGAATGAATCCCTGAGCGACTATCGTTTAATTTATAACGTTTGCGAGCAGCTGTGCGACGTAAGTGGTATTTTCGCATGTGGTGTTTTCGATAGCGCGCGCTGGTGTTATATTGATGGTCGCGTTAATTGACTGCGCCGATATATATTTATAACTTGTCTATTATAATGTTTGTAATTGGACTATTGCGAGGCAAGTTGTCATTGCCGACGTTGTTGAGTGGTGTGCCGCTTGTTGTCGCGGATCGGTATTACAGCGCGTAACCTCCGACGTAATGCATCAGTGTCACATGCTATACGTTATATTAATAAAATGTAACCGAGGCGTAGGGATATAGATGTTTTCTTCTCAAATGAGTTAGTCCGAAGCAGGTATGCTGTGGAATTCTTAGAAAAGACGTTATGAAGAATGTACGATATAAAAAATGTACGCAATGGTTTTTTAACTGTAATATACCATCTGTTATGGTTAAATAAATAAATATGATGGTAAAACTTGGCATATTGTATCAAATAAAATGTGCATTTTCCCGTTCTACTGTTTTTGCTTCTATGAGCATGATAATACTGCGTCATGTGAACATCAAATAAATTATTCATAGGTAGCTGCCGTGCAAGATAAGGACTCGTTTTGATATTAATTACTTTACTAAGCATTGGAATTTCACACACTAGTTGTCTCATAGGCGACGGTTCTTGACAGTTCAATTAAATACTGTAAAGGTCACAGGCAAGTAGTTACAGTAAAGAGCTGTTCCATCACAAAATTCTAAGACCTTTTGAAGTCACAAAATATTTTATTCGTTCATTTATTCGTTTTATTCGTTAAATTTATTAAATTCATTAAATTTATTAAGTTAAATTTATTCGTTTTATTAGTTAAGTTCGTTAAATTTATTTATTCGTTTAAGCTTAATGAATTAAGAGGTACAAAGGCAAACTTGATTTCTATTGGTATTTTCTAACAATCAACTCACGGTAAAAGAATATAAGCCTGTGGACAAAAAGCAGCTTAATTAAGAGTACAGTGGCAAGAAAATTTATAGATACACAAAAATACACAAAAACACTTAAATTCTTAATAATCCATGCCTGCTCATCTGTCACCTTCTTCCTAACCTAAAACTAAAGACCTAAAATAAACTAAATAAATTGCTAAGTCAAATAAAACAAAATTAAGATTGTATCGAAAACATAAGGCGAGCTTTACAGCCTTCATCAATATGTATGCAGTGACAAAACCAGGAAATAGGCTTCTACCGCCCTCTAGAAATTATACATTGGGTTGATTTTGACTCTACAGACCCGAGAGCATTATTTAACATTAGGGAAAAAGCGTACTTTCCATAACAGGTCATAATACTAGGCGTGACAGATTAAAAAACCAACAACTGTGTTCCTCATATTCCTTAGTACAAAAACCTCGTTTCGGATTTGTTTTTTATAATAGGAATATGACGGAAAAAACCCTAAGTCAAATGAAACAAAACGTACTTAAATATTTAATTGTGCATTTTTAGAAAATAGACATAATTACTACCAGTAAAGTTTCCAATAAAATACAGTCGAACCCCACTACTCTGAGAGTTCGGTTCCGCCGTCTTTCGCGGACAGGTGCCTTAAATCGCAGACAGTAACAAACACCATATTTTCAGGTATACGAAACAAAAATTAAGGAAAAATCAAAGATTTATTCATCATCATAATAATATTTATTTAAAATTACCATATAACAAATATTCTTAAACTGTTACACAAAAAAAAATAACATACAATAATTATGTAGTACATAACAAGAGAATATGCTATACATGAAAATATATTCGTTAATATGTAATAATTTTGTGCGCTTTTACCGAACCGCGGTTATGGAGGCTCTACTGTATATTACACACAATTACACAATTATTACTTCGATGGCTCCGATAGTTTTACTTCCACTGTTCAGCACCATGAAGTCGTAGCGTAATGTTTTATAAACAAAAAAATGCTTAGAAAATACTCTTTTCCAGTACATGAAAAACCGACTATTCGTAAAAGAAATACAAGGCCACAAACAGACAGACAGACAAACATATGCGTCAAATTTATATTCTCGTATTGTGTCAGGGGGTTAGAAGTAAAAGTGTCCACTGCACGTAAATTCGCTTTATATTTCTCCTAAAGGGCGAGCTTTACAGCCATCATCAATATGCATGCGGCGTCAAAAGCAGGAAATGGGAAACCACCAACCTGTAAAAATTATACAGTAGGTTGATTGTAGCTCTGTAGAGTCCATTAATCAATATTGTTTCTGTCGTACCAAGGTGAAAAAATTCCGACACGCACCAGTCAGAAAAGTAGATTTCGTCATTTTAGTACGTTTAGAAAAGAAGTTTAATCAAAAATTGCTACTTTTTGGCGGGAACCTGATAAGTAAAGTTGAGTTTTTGTTTGATTATTGTAAAAAATGTGCATTGTGGGATTTGTGATTTAATAGTGACAAACTTCAAAGTGCTAGTGGACAATGTTTGAGATAATTAAATAAAAGCCTGAGACTGCATTATTTGTGTTCTTACAAGGAGTCCAACTATGTCCTCAGTAAACCTACTATCACTTTACTAAGCGACTCCTACTTCACCGAGACTGGACAATGACGTGATAAAAACAATTCTCTTTTATTATTTGCTATGTGTGTGGACCAAAGGTTATACCAGTGACCAAATAAATTATATAAAAAAACTCAATGAGCCCCATATTCCGTAAGAACTTCATGACATGAAGCTAGATATATGTCTGTATGTAATTGTAAATACTAGTATGTAGGTATAGGTATTATAATAGTCATAAATATACATCTTTTCCTGTCTTAGTTTTTGTTTATTTCATCTTATGTGTAAAGTAAATTATTAACTAAATAAATATAGATATTAAATTATATTAATATTTTATTATTTAGGTACACTATTTATTTTTTCTATCCTCTATATTTGTTACATGTCCACTTCATGTCCTGCGTAGCCCAAAGGTTGACTGAAAGAAAATACTGTAGGGCATTGAGTCAATCTTTTATAATCATTTATAAAAATAGTAAATAAGTAGATAAAATGAAACTAAACGACTGTAGCATTTGTGAAAATGATATGGAAGATGAGAACCCACACTTTATGGGTATGTATGTCCTTTCTGTGACGATGCGCGAGAGAAGATGCTCAAGAGGATAGGGTGCAACAAGGAGGGCCTTCTATACTATGAAGACCTCGTTAACTCGGCGGCGAACTTTGGACGGCTAAGAGAATTTGCACACCGTTGACATAAAAACAGAAGCAGATGACAGTAAGAAGGTGCTCAGCACCAGAGGTGTAAATGTCATCCAGCCCCAGAAAGTGTATGTAAGGAGTCAAAAAGAGCGCTTTGAAAAAAGCCTTAGCAAGTACGGCACGTTCCTCCAACGATTCGGTCCGAATAATCGCAAGTTTGATAGGACTATGGGAGATGGAGGGATAAAGCCATGTACATTGTATATAAATGGTCCTAGTTTTGATATCAGTCAAAAGATTTCGTCCTTCTGTATGTGTCTTCTGAAAGCTTGCACCTTGCATATAGGTTGTAAGGTATGATGGGGCTGACATATCTTATGAAGACAAAAGTTTAACAAAAAATAGAATAAGTCATATAAACATATAAGGTCATATACACTTACAGGTTTAAGACCTAATGTCGCGTCAAAAGTCATTTATAACGGTCACTTTGATGTTCGACTAATTCTAAATCGTAGGAATGTTGCATTAAGAGTATCTCAAATGACTGTTTTTTTATGTATTATCAATTTTATTATAATATGACATAATTAATTAACTATCGTAATAATACATAATACAATCCTTAGATTTTAATGCGATAATTAAACTAATACTCATATATTGTATATATTATATATATTGGAACCTCGTGGCAAAGTACCCAATATGCTGATGACATTACCCCGTTGAATTGTTGAGCTTATGTGCTGAGCGAGGTAATTACCGGCCCTGGGGTCACCGGTGGTATCGACCAGGCGCTTCGCTATATCTTTAAAAAGATTATGCACAATGGGACACGTGTTTATGGTATGCACATGCGTTTAGGGTTTCGACACCAAAGGGAGTAAAAGTTCAGTTGGTGCCGATGTCCCTATACATAAGGGCTTTGCGCTTTTCAGCCATTTCTGCGGTAACACCAGCTTTTTCTACGGTCGATGAAGGTAACTGTAAAAAGAAAAAAAAACCATTAAACACGAACAGGAGAAGCACATTAAAATACATGAAAAGAGCTTTGTAGGTATTATTAAATTTGCACTTATTTCAGCTTAAATTTCTACAGTTTAAACATCGTCGCTAATTTTAGTAAAGTAACAACTAAAGATTTTTATAAAGCAAACGTTGTCAATTATTTTTTTAGTTTATTTCATTTAAATCCATTAGGTAATCCATTACCCTAGACCCTAGACATATAGTACCCTAGACCAAATATAATTAAATTACTTTACACACAGACCATACTACAAATCCGAATACATTAGTATTAGGATTATTATTCATTATCCATTAGGATAATGGTGGACGAAACATCTTAAATATTTTTGTTAACAAAAATGATTTATTTTTAATTTCAGTTTCATTGTCAAATGATAATTAGAGAACTATGGTTTAATTAATTTACGTGAAATAACTAACGTCTCAATGAAAACCCAGAAATCCAAGTAATTACCTAATGGTTAGAGCGGTGACACCCTAGAGGGGTCGGCTCGATTCTTATTCGTGATGTCGTGAGTTCAAATCCTCGGTCAATACCACTGTGTTAAGTGTGTTGTGTGTGCGTGTTGTGTGTGTGTGTACTAGGACCGGATTTTTAAAATTATCACTAATTCGACGGTGAAGGAAAACATCGTGAGGAAACCCGCATTATGGGCCGAAACTTTTCAGTGGTTCACTAGAGGAGGCCTGTGCCAGTAGGATTCCAGGATGTGCCAGGGTAGGATAGGTAGAATATGCTAGTAGATTCAGTAGGGTGTTATAGGCTGATAACGAGTATCTAATTGTGAGCTGTTGTAAACGCTAAAACTCACAATCACTAACTATTCTCACATTCTACACTCACTATTCTATACTCACATTCTAGCAACTGCCAGAGGTGATCTTCAAGCGTTAATTTTATTACACTTCATTTTAATTACTAAAATTGCTAATTTAAGGAAAATAAAGACATACTCGTTTCATAAAATAGAAATCGCAAAGCTATTAAATAGCGGAACATTTGGGACGATATACACGTAGGTATATCGTAGTAATATTTTAAGTTGCAAGGAATTATGGTGGAGCCAACTGAAATTTAATATAACTGAGCCCACATTTTATACGACGTTCATATTCTTTAAAGTCATAAGTCCATTTAAATATTGAGTATTTTCTAACTTAAAATTTCGTTGTTTCATGATTCTGTTTAAATAGAAACACGCTACGTGTTTCAGATTAAGTAATAAAAAATACCCTTTAGTTCTAACAATAATGTCCCTTTACTCGGATAATAATGTAAAATATGAAAATGTGATTCATTTTCCATTTTTTAAAGAAGAACGCGGCAGACGAGCATACAGTTCATCTGATGGTAAGTGGATACTGTAGCTCAGGGACATCCACGATACATGCCAACATGAGTCTAAACTGACAGACGTAGGCACGCTCCCGGATGCGCTGGCTACCTTTGCCTTTCGTATTAAATGAATGCTACATATTATGCTTAAATGCTACTTGGAAGACTCTTCAAAGTTTATTGCAGTTAGTAGGATAATTTAACAATAATTTAATATAACAATAACTCGATTCAGTTCAAAAACAATTAAAGAAAGCAAAACAAATTAATCTTTGTTTCACTACGCATCATACACCCAAGATCTAAAACAGTTTAAAAAAAATCTTTTGTATAGTTTAAACAAATTTGGTAACTGGGCTGCAGCTAAATAACTACTCCTATAAATTTAAGCGAGCCGTGAATTCAACAGCATGAAATACAGTAATTTCTGTTGTGAATACGAGTAACTTCAATTGAAATAAGAACTTTGCATTTTTCCAGCGATAAACAAGCTCGGACCACGCTGGCGGAAAACTATATTGGATACTGTAGCCTTTCCAAGATTTAAACAGTATTTTAGCGTATGTGTAGAAACGGCAAAGAAAGGAACACGTAAACCTTTCCTCCTCTCTTATAAAAGCCAGTGCTAGTCTAAGACATACAATTTCTGACCTTCTTTGAAAAAAAGGTACTAGTGCATTTTGATGACATTCGAGGAGAAAGAAATGGTAATAATTTCATTAATTTAACATCAAGCTAGAATTTTGAAATTTTGGATAAAGCAAAAAGACTAACCACTGATTATTCTCTTTTATTTTCGTCTAAGCAAGATAGAATCACAGGTTATTCCTCGCTGAGGTATGCTTTGAAAGAAAATTATATTAGATTCTCTTTCTATTTATCTATATGATTGAAAATAGCTGAAGATACTAGAAACCACTACTAGTAGATAATAGAAATAGATATTTTTTTTTTATAGAGAAGAGAGCGGACGAGCAAGCGTGATGGTAAGTGTTACCGCCGCCCATGGACACCTGCAACACCAGGGGGTATGCGGGCGCGCCGCCGACCTTGCAAAATCCTATTCACAGCACTATTTAGTTACTAACACAGAAGTGTCATTATATTCCCGAGCGAATTATAGAGATAGCGATAGCTCTCTGTCTCAAATAATCTCAAACTTTTTAAATATTTTTTTAGTACTGGTTTACTTTCTTATGTCGTTATAAAATACGAGTACGTCAGGAAACATTCATTTGAGATACAATCGATTACCGTATTTAGCAATTAAACAACTTTTAACGGTTTAAATCGCGTATATTTGACATTATTTATATCCCGACGTTTCGAACACTGCAGTGGACGTGGTCACGGGGTGACTAATTGATTTTATTTGTCACTTGCGTTATTAAGAAATTATTACTACAGTCTGAAATTTTTATGAACTACCGTCTGAAATTTTTTAATCATAACATTCCCTATGCACGCAGTATTCGCTCACGGTGTCCAGAGGTCTTGCAAAATGGCGTTGGCCTTGTGATTTAATTAATTTAATGACTGGATCCCAAGCCGGTGGTACTTGCCAACCATCTTCTCTATTGAAATTTGGGTGTTTCTTGATTTCAATAGCCTCGCGTAACATTCTTGGCATGTACCGGGTCTCTCTAGCGAGGATTTGTGGATTATCAAATCGAATGTAATGGTTAGGTTTGTCCAGAACATGTTCACAAACTGCAGACTTGGTCGAGCGTCTGTTCTTCATGTCAGCTATGTGTTCTTTTATCCGGATACCGATGCTCCTCTTTGTTTGCCCAATGTATGATAATCCGCATTCACAATCAAGCTTGTAAACGCCTGCATCTTGTAGGAGGATATTGCTCTTGACAGGTCTTAAAAATTGGCTAATCTTCTTGTGCGGCTTGAAGTAAGTTTGAAGTAAGGCTTGAAGTAATTGAAGCTCGTCTTAAGATATTGCCAATTTTGTCAGTGATGCCCTTGATGTATGGTAAGATGGCAGGTTGTCGCTCAACTGTAGGAGGCTTGGGGCGGCTTCTGTGACGCATTCGTGGGAGTTTGTGATTGTTGCTTCGCAGTACTTGTTTCACATGCAGAAGCTCTTCCTCGAGGTGGTCAGTGTCACAGATGCCGTGTGCTCTCTGTAACAAAGATTTGCCTACGGTAGCCAACTGACATGGATGGTGATGGGAGTTACCATTGAGATATTTATCTGTATGGGTGGGTTTCCTATACACAGTATGACCAAGAGAGTTGTCAGGATTTCTGATGACTAGAATGTCAAGGAAAGCTAAGGATTTATTGACCTCAGACTCCATAGTAAATTGGATTTTATCATATAAAGAGTTTAAATGATTTAGGAATGCAGAAACATTATTTTTGGGGAGGACGGCAAAAGTATCGTCTACTTACCGTTTGTAGATCTTCGGCATAGCCACAGCTCCGGTGAGAGCCTTCTCCTCGAAGTCTTCCATGAAAATATCGGCGACAACAGGGGAGACTGGAGAGCCCATTGCTACACCATCGATCTGTATGTAGAATTTATTATCCCAGAATAGGTAGCCAGATGTTAGGCAGTGATTACCGTATTCCTAGATTTTCTTCCATAGCTTCTTATACATGCACGGTCTTTTGAAATTACACCGAATTACATGATTATTCTTTTCGATTTTTCTGTTTCTTCATTTATTTCTGTATATCGATCAACTTTCAGCCAAGTAGCCATCTTTTAGTTAGCGCAAGGGACAAATTAATAGTTCTCAAAGACGATATAACGATTTTTATAAAATATCTTCTGCACCATTTCAGTTTTACAATTGTTTTATCAATTGATAAACTCTATTTGATGTTTTGACCTAAAGAGCTTTAAGATTAAAACAATACTAACTGTAATACTTATACAGTTAAAAATCATTTTTTATAAAAAAAATCTGTTTATACTCGTTCTTGAAGAGTATTGGTTTATCCCTTTCGACAACTGAAATTCTCAGTGTCGATTGGAATTATTGTATTTTTTTAATCTCAGGCTCATCGTCTTCCTAAGTAGTTACCTACATGACCAAGTACGGACTTGGTCATGTAGGTCATGTGAGACGGCTCACTAGTGGGGCAAATTGGAAATGAAATTAAAATTACTTCATACCGTTCCCCTGGGACAGAATGAACTTTCCTCTGCATTCACTGATGATCTTCTATTTTGTTTTTATCCTTACAAAGTTAGACTATAGCTTTTTTTTGTTCGGTCTTTGTTATTCCCACTGCTCCGCTATCGCCGTGGCGTTTTAATAAATCGAATTGCAAATTACACGGCTAGAAGCGATTTGTTATTTAATAAAAAAGCCCATTTCAACAACAATTTGTAACACCCCATTTATTAGTCGCCTTTTAAAGTAACAGACAGCATTATAAGCTTGTTGACTGTAATGGAAACATATCAGTGGAACAACAAGCCTTAACATGCCTCGACATGTTACGGTCTAATAAGCCGGCACTCCATTTATCATTTGAACAATATTTCACAAGTTTGCGGTTATTTGTCTCTTGTTTGCCGGTGTGGGGAGTAATTATTTATTATACTAGAGATTAAGTTTGTGAAGTAAATTACTGTTTACTATCCTCGTGTATTATTTGCTTGACAAGTTGAATGCAATTTATTCCACCAAGGATTTGTTCTTAAGGTATAGTAACGATGCGCGAAGATTACTGAAACGGGTGAAAAACAACAATATACGAATAAGTATCTAATACTTGTTATAAATGTAAAGCAGCTATTGATTCCAAAATAAGATTTTTCAATTTATATTCAATAATTTAAGTAGATAGTTAATACTAGTGTAGTGTGTTTAAATAAAATTTGATGCTCCATAGCACAATTAGGACAATATTTTTTAATAATAAATACTTTTTTCCGTTAAAAATAATCAATTGAAATATAAGGTGACCAAATAAGTTGTAAATTATTAGAATTTACAACGTAATAAGTTAATAACATTGTAGTGGATAGTCTCAGTACTAAAATACATTTTCATTCTTTCTTATTGCGTTTCTTACATTTGTTTGAATCACGTTGTTTGGATGAGTAACATCTATTTACTTACTCATACATAAGTAAATATACGTCCCGGTATATTCTTTTGAGATCAGATTTCCGTTCAACGTATAAAAATAAAAACACTACGAAACAGATTTCGGAAAGAAACAACATTTACAAAGGCGAGTTTTCTCTGAGGATTTCCTAATAACATCCTTCTACGGAGGGTGGTCTTAGAAGTCCATTAAATTATTCACATTTGAGTGCGCATACGAGTAGTGTGTGTTAATAATGACATGAGAGAATCGCGTGATCCGACACATACGAGGAGGGAGCCAAGTGCCACAATAAAAATACAAGCAGTACGCCAGCATACCGTTTATTTTCATTTTTAAATATTAATAATCTGTTAGACTAATAATTTTGTTATGTTTTTAAGCGTCTTTGCACTATATGATTATTGGTCAATAATTATTAAAATCAGATCAATAATTTTGAAAATCATTGTGCCAATATATCTAGATGATGATGATATAATAACGTAAGAATGTGTAATAAATTTATCTAGACACCCTGGCAGAGATATATAAATCAGGTTCTAAGCATAAATAACTGGCATGATATAACATTTGAGATTTTAGCGTTTTTCACACATATTTATGCACTTAAACGGGACGCGTATGTTTTCCTTATAATTATGTCTTATTACGCGTATGTCGTCCGAAACGTCTAGTAAAATAAATAAAGTAAACATACGCGTAGAGACCCGTTTAAATGGATAAACATGGGCATGATGTTTCCTACTATGAATTTAAATGACGGTATAATAATAACGATGGTTCATACAAATGACTATTTAAGTCATCTATATGGATATATTTACCTAGATAGTGATAATTACCTAGATATATACTGAAATAATTATATGCAAATCTAATTTCTCTGGCAAATGCAAAATAATGCAAATTAATAAAATAACACCTGCCAACCTATTTACAAAATTAGCCATTTTCATAATCATCGCGTGTTACTACACACGCAAAACTATTATACATGTGAGAATTTACTTCCAGGCCAGTGTTCCTCCCTTGCCTGTGTAATTCTTCATCTGTGTGTGTTAACCTCGTCTTGCGCGTTGAGCTTTAGCTGTAATTGTTACTGTACTTGTATCACGGTGTTACTGAAAATTTAAAGATCGGAAGGGGAAGTAGGCTGTAACGTTTATATTTAATGCATTTACGAGGCGCCGTGTTTTAATGAGGTACTGTAATTAAAATTGTTGCAATTTGATGTGATCTATACTAATTTTTCTCCGCAGCTATAACAACTCGCATGAGAAATAGAATCTATTGTATAAGTGCGTAAGTATAGGTAGGATATGGTTTGTATAAATTCTTTCAATAGAAGTGTCTAAGAACCCAATTACTAATAAATTTAATTATCTTATTAATTTACATTGTTAAGTATGCGTCTAGTAACATATTAATTCATATTCATTGAGTAGATATAGGTAAAATAATTGAATAATAGAAACATTATCTATTACTCTACCTGTGGTATCTGTGGTGTTTGATCAAAGTTCAAAGTGGTCATGGATTGGCATTGATTTGACATATTCTGTCACTTTCAATAATCTTTCAGATAATAATAAATGGAAAACAATTTTTAAAAATATTGTTTAATAGATAGGATATCATATTACAGCGATGCAAAATAAAAAATCTTCACACAGCATGTACGGACGGCTCATGACTCCGCCAAATAGAAAAAATCTAAGTTTTTGCACAGATTTCGAAAAGTCCACCGTTGTCAACACCTTTCTTAGCCGTGGATGGAAACAAGTCTCTCCCAATGACGACTGGAATATCTATTGGTCTAACACATACAATTGCCGTGTAATATTTAATTCAGACACTGGCAGCAGACTTCATGATTATCAACTTATCAGCCATTTCCCAAATCATCATGAACTCGTACGTAAGGACTTGTTAGCGAAGAACATAAGACGATATAGAAAAGATCTTGAAAAGGAGTGCAATCCGTTGGCTGCAAAAGCGGAAGTCATGCTCCCGGGCGGGCAGCTCGTCAGCCGCTATTTATATTTAGATTTCATCCCCACAACGTTCGTGCTGCCGTCAGACTACAAGATGTTTGTCGAAGAGTATCGCAAATTTCCACAAACGACCTGGATTCTGAAACCGTGCGGCAAATCCCAAGGAAACGGAATTTTCCTTATAAACAAACTGTCGAAACTAAAGAAATGGTCGCGAGAAAGCAAGTTGTATTTGCAACATCATCTCACCAGCAAAGACACTTACGTCATATCCCGTTATATAAATAATCCGCTGTTGATCGGGGGAAAAAAATTCGATCTCAGGATTTACGTTCTTGTTACAACATTTCGCCCTTTAAAGGCTTACATGTTTCGAAACGGATTTTGCAGATTTTGCACAATGAAATACGACACGAGCATCACGGAACTCGACAATATGTACATTCACCTAACGAATGTGAGCGTACAAAAACACGGAGAGGATTACAACAGTATGCACGGAGGAAAAATGGGCTTGAATAATTTAAAGCTTTATTTGGAAGGGACGCGGGGTCGGGAAGTGACCGAACGGTTGTTCACGGATATTCAATGGATGATAATACACTCACTGAAAGCTGTAACAGCGGTGATGTCCAACGACCGCCATTGTTTCGAGTTGTACGGCTACGACATCATCGTCGATGACAATTTAAAGCCATGGCTTATTGAAGTGAATTCATCACCGTCGATGACAGCCACAACTGTTAAAGATAGAATTCTGAAATTCAAAATTATAGATAATCTTCTATCAGTTGTGCTACCACCTGACGGAATCCCTGACGCCCGCTGGAATAAATCACCAAGCCCCGAAGCGTTAGCCAATTTTCAAGTGCTCATTGATGAAGATTCTATGAACAAATCAGACGTCGAACCGCTTTCTAAAACGCGAAGATAAATAAAATAAATAATTGTTCCCTTCAAACATAAACCAAAGGTTGTTTGTGCTGATTTTCATTCAATAAATACATTCACTAATATTGGTTTTTCATTACAAATTTAATTAATCACAAATAGGAATTATACAAAAATATTGCCAAATGTCATTGTCTAACGCGATGAAATTTATTGTATCGGGAATTCGCATCCTCCCTTTCTATTAGCTCCTCGTCTATTAGTAATTCAAAATCGCCCAAAGCTTCTGCAGAAGGGATTTTATTCCATCTCGCGTCTGGTATACCATCAGAAGGCACCACAACAGACACAATGTTGTCGATTAATTTGTATTTCAATATTCTGTCGTTATGGGTAGTAGATTGAAGTGAAGGCGAAGCGTTTACCTCTACCAACCAGGGTTTTAGTGTATTATCTATGATTATGTCGTATCCATAGCATTCAAAACTGTGTCGATCATTTGCCATTACTGGAGCCACAGCCTTCAAAGAATGTACGATAAGCCACTGCATTTCCGCAAACAGTTTTTTCGTCACTTGATGTCCTTTCGTTCCTTCTAAATATAAGCGGAAATTCTGAATACTCATTTTGCCTCCGTGCAAACTGTTATAATCGCCACCATGCTTCTGCACACTAACATTAGTCAAGTGGACGTACATGTTATCTAATTCCGTAACACTCGTATCATATTTCACAGTGCAGAACCTACAGAAGCCATGTTGGAATAAGTAAGCTTTAAGCGGCCGAAATGACGTCACCAAAACATACAATCTCAGATCAAACTTTTTACCACCTATCAAAAGGGGATTGTCAATATAGCGTGATATCACATAACTTTCTTTGCTGCTTAATTGGGGATGAAAAGGGGTTTTAGCTTCACGAGACCACTTCTTTAGCTTTGAGAGTTTATTTATTAAGAAAATTCCTGCACCTTGCGACTTCCCGCAAGGCTTCATTATCCAGGTGCTCTGTGGGGACTTTCTATATTCCTCGACAAACATATTATAGTCTGCGGGTAAAACGTACGTTACAGGTATAAAATCCAAATGTATATAGCGTAATACAACCTGTCCATTGGGAAGATATACATCTGTTTTTTCTGCTAGAGGGTTGCCTTCCCTTTCCAGTTCTTTTCTATACCTTTTTATGTTCTTCACTAATAGATCTTTGCGAGATAATTCATAATGATTTGGGAAATGGTTTATTATTTGGTTGTCGTTCATTCTGTATCCACTTTCTATGCTGAAAATGTTTCGACAATTTTGAGTGAAAGACCAATAGAAGTTCCACTCATCTTCAGGCCCCACTTGGATCCAGCCACGACGTTCAAAATTACTACATATCACAGACTTCTCTAAATCGGTGCAATATGTCACTCTTATTGTTTTCTCGGGCGCAGGTGAAGCTCTACCGTAAATGGTAGGAGGAATCTTCTTGATTTCCTGTGTCATTGTTTTCAAAATTTAAATAAACTATTAAAAATAAACTATTAAAAAAATTAAAATAAATAGCAAATTTCATATATAAAATCTTGACGTTTTTATGTTGTCATGTTTATATTTATTTTTTTAAACATATGGCATAGTCTAATACCAAGGTAACGTGATTTTGTAAACATAATATACGAGTACCTATACTATATCCATAATAGCATGAGACAAAGGGTAAACAAAAAAGCCAATAGTTTTAAATGTTAGTTTCTATCACAAGCATTTTCTTGCTTTTAAGCGTTCATTTTAAAGCCTATGCTAAGTTAGATAGAACGTAAAGAAGAACTAAAGACCCTGTCTAGGCTCTAATTTAAATAAAACAAAGTGATTTCTATTGAACTTTTGTTTACCCTTTGTCTCATGCGTCAGTCAATTCATAGAGTATAGATATTTCTTTCTTGGTATAAATATTTCCAAGGCCAAACATTTGACTATGGTCCGGTTATTATAACAAGAGCTCTGACAGCTGACGTAAAGCTGAACATAAATCTTTAACGTGTAGTAAAAATCATTTTACAACACAATAATCCTTTAAGAATAATTTTGTTCTATTTAATTGTGTTAGACTTAAGAAAGAAGCGGTATTTACATAAAATGAATTAAATACAGAACTGTCTGCGCTCTTCTCGTGATAACCGGAGCATAGCAATTTATAAATTAGTATATTACGTGCACCCCTAACGCACCCCAAAGGGCGACCTATCAGTAGCAGCGGTTGCAAACAAATCTATATTCTACTAGCTTTTGATAGCAGCGGTTGCAAACAAATCTATATTCTACTAGCTTTTGATAGCAGCGGTTGCAAACAAATCTATGTTCTACTAGCTTTTGATAGCAGCGGTTGCAAACAAATCTATATTCTACTAACTTTTGACCGCGGCTTCCCTTGCGTCCTGTCCTTACTATCCTACGGAAACGGATTCCATTCAACACCCTGTATAGTTCGGCTGTTCCATATCAAAACGTAATAAGTATTTTTTTTAATTACAGAAGAGTTAAGTAAAAATATAGAAAGTAAATATAAAAAATTGATTGCTAATACAAACAACATAATACAAAATATTAGATTCATCGATTTTACAATACATACTAGATATGTTATACTCGTACAAGCGCTATAAGGCAAGCAGGCACGTTAGTCTAATAGTGCTCTAAGTTCAATAGCTCTCGAATACTTTAATTCTCATGTGTTTTGAAAATGGAAGATTCTTATTACCTGCCTAGTACTTAAGTTTCAAATGTGACTTTTTAATGAGCCCCTCTTCATCTGATTCATTTTTTATAAATTTATTCTTTACTGGTTTTTGCTATGGGGCAGACGAATTGATGGCTTTGTGTTGAAAAGGGATTTATTCCTCCCTTTGTAACATACTGCGATATAAAGGAATAAAGTCCATCGTATCTTTAAGTTTACCAGCCAATTTTAGTCAAGTCGACTTCAATCCCCCAAGGAAATCTTGTTCAATATTTTCTCGTCTTCGTTTGTTTATATCATTTTCTCTAAACTAGAATCCTCTTCATACCGCAACGATGAACTTCATTTAAGTTTAGTGCTTGAAGTACGCTTGGGAGCAAATAAATCCAGTCATCTTTCTTTTTGTACTTTGGAACTAATACAAGCCGTCTGAAATTATTTTTAATGTAGCGTAGGAATTGAAACACTGTTTTAGAAAACTGGTTATAAACTGTTTTAAATTGCTAATGATATCTGCTATAACGTCCCACTGCAGGACGCAGGGCTCTCCTAATAAATTACCTTCTGGAGGTTGCGGGCCATAGTCTCCTACTGCTGATTGGTGGATGCACATAGGTACTATTTTTTTTGCGGGCACATATTTATCATTGTGAGTTTCCACGCCATGTTTTCCAACACCCTCATCGTCAAACTAGTAATATTTTTTTTTAAAACTCAGAGATACGGGCTGAGGATTTGAACACATGACCATATTAATGTGATTCGTGTATAGCTAGTCCTTCGTTCTTAGTCCCACGTCTAAGCACATTGCTACTAATTGTAGGCGGCGTGTTTAACTGATTAACTATCTAAAGATCTAATAACTGAGTCCGGTCACGTGTTTTAGCATTTCTGATGCTTTTTACTTTTTTATGAAGATTTCAAAGAATCTGCGGCTTTCGATTTTCGAACAAATACAATAATGTGGTACAATAATGACATTGCACAATATTACTGAATATTAATAGGTGTAAACCCAAAAGGTCAAAACCATCGGGCAGTTTGGAAAATTGCACAATATAATTGATCGTCAAGGAGACCTCTAAGGGTGATAAATTGAAAAATAGATTTCTGTATCTCGATTAGGTTCATAGATGTACCAAATTGGACGACGACGTACAGTTTAAACTTTTTAAAAACTAAAAAAAATGTTTAAATTGTATACATAAAATTAATGTACAGTAAAATATTTGAACTACATCGCAGATAAATCAACATTCGGTTTTTAAATGTGTTTTTCCAAATATAAAATGTCAAATATTAATATTAGAAAAAAATTAATAAATAACGTTGTTTGATAGGGCTCATAAAGCCCTACAATTTTTGTTTAAATATCTTTTTGTCTTCTAAAACGTAAAAATATTGTAATTTTCTTTGTTTTTCTAATCATCGATGGATATAAAGAATGTCAGTGTAACCCCTGATATAACATGTCATCCGTACTATATCTAACTTTTGAAATGGCCATTAATTCCATGGGGAATTCTTTTGAATATGGAAGTTCAAAATGGAGATTTCCAATCCCTGATATAATCAAAATATGAACAACAAAAGGGCTGACAGTTGTATGACGAAGGTGAGGGTGAAAATCTCTTCCACTACCTCACGCCAGCAGTGTGGAGATTTTTTTGTGGACTGTGGAAATTTAATACAATAGTGTGTATCAATTTTTCATTATTTAATTTAAACATTGTTAATATTATTGAGCAGAAAAGCTGCTGGTAATGAATATGTAAGCACTTCATCTTTTAAAGGTAAAGAAAGATCGTGACCTGATTTCATTGCTGCTTAAAATATTCAACAAACCTGCACTAATGATTCACATGAATGTTGCAAGAACTGCATCATTCACTTCCCCGTTCATTCATTCATTCATTTCATTTATTACTGAATGTCTAGGAAACACGTAATTCCAAGCCATAATGGTATATGAACAGTAACATAACGTACTCGTGAATTTTAATTAATAATTGTTACAAACCTACATATTATTTAATTTTATATTTCTTTGGTTCTTAATTGTATTTTTAACTTGTTAATGCACCAAACGGGTGGTGTCGGCCGGCACCAACCCCATCTCTTCCCTGGGCTGTCGTAAAATGTGACTAAGGAATAACAAAGCCGTTACCACCAGCAAAATGAGTGGACTCGCCAACCCGCTTGGCCAGCGTTTTAAGGTCATACGTCCCTCATACACAAGATGAAGTACATGAAGAGGCATATGTCCACCAGAGGACGAATAAAGGGCTGGTTATGGTTTACGGGTAAGTATTTCTTAAATTTGATATGTATATACCTAGAGAACCTCGTGGCAGATGTAAATTTCGTACTTGTGTCCGTGCTCCACACGAGTATATAACACACTTGTATAAAGTCAGCTTACTGTTCTATAGTGCCTAAGCCCTTGACCCGACAAAATAATAAATATATTTCCATCTTTTTACGGGCGAAGTGAAGTAAAAGTCCCGGCAAATTGGGGTTCTGTCTAATGGGTCGTGGAAACAGTTGAGATCCCTCGTGATTTCGGCTCTTGTTTTGTTAATGAAAGCACCAAATGAAACGTTTGATTTGCCTGTCGGCATTTTATGTAAGAAAAAATATTGAAAGGGGGACAAGAATATCTTTTGTTGAGCGACATGAAGAACATATTTTTTGGCTTAAGTTTCGGAACGGTGAACCTCTCAGCTATTAGATAGTAGTTACAATTAGAAACAAAGACTAAGGTTAAAGTCGTAATTATTTCTAATTAATTACGACGTGTTGTCCATTTGTAACGGTGACCACTTACCATCTCGTGGACCGCCTGCCTGTCTGTCACTTCTTCTATAAAATATATATCTCTTTCAATATCGTAGTTGTGTTAAAATCGTTATAAATATATGAAATATATCATTAACTTTTATTTTAATACAATATTGATTTTAATATAACATTCACTCACACACACATTTTTATAAAATATGTTAGAATTGCATGTATTTAAAAAAACTTGTATTAAAATAGGACATTTATTTTGGGAAGGTATTATCTCCCAAGATACAGATTTTTTGCTAGTTTGTGAGTCAGGGCTCAATTCAATTTGTATCATGTACATATGTTTAATGCAAATAAACAATTGTGAATTTGTAATTTGAATTTGCCTTGACTCTTTATTTGTTACGTAAATACGAACGTTGAAATGAATTACGTAAAACACACAAAGTGTAACATACAGACCGACAAACCGACATCACCGACGAAAAACGATAGAGCTTCCAATTAGCTACAGAACCCAAAGAATCATAAAATTTTAGGCGTATCTATTTATATTTGTATAACGGTAAATTTTAACCTTTATTTCCCTGCATTCATTGTTCCTAACCTTCAAAAATAATTTTGGGAATCATTAAAAGTAGAATGAAATCCTAAAGCACCGGGTAATGTGCAAAGCAAATTAAAGTCGTTTATTTTCTTCGGGAGCTCCTCACATCTCGTACGATTTTGTAGAAATGTCAAAATGTGAATTTGCGTTCTCTATTTTTAGCCTGAATGTTCGGCATGCTCGAAATATCCTAACAATTTCAAATTATATAATTCCATATCTTAAAAGGTTCTTAGAATCGCATCGCTGCTTTTGAATAGGCTTTCTGTATTTTTTTATATTTAATCCATTGACTTGACATATTATTTAATTATCTATCTATGTATTTTAGTTGATCGATGGCACATAAATACCTACCTGTCTTCATCAATCCGTAACCACTGGAACGCACCCATTATATCTTGTGTGTACCCATTATTTTCGTTAAAGATTCTCGAATGAACATCAGAACAAAATTAAATATGTTTTATTCAACTATCTATATCTATTAATTCGCTTACAATATAAACCTTCCACTATTGTCGAATTAACAAGTTTAACAGATATTTAGGAAGGCTAAATTTCTTTGGGACCAGCTATCTTCAGCCCCTTTTCTGAATTTGAATTAGTGTTTTAATATTGGCAAGAGAAAGCCTGTCTCCTACAGTGAAACCTTATAAGCCAAGATCGAATGTATTTCACTCACAATAACATTATACGAGTTTTACCTACTATATTTTCCTTTTAGTTTCAATTATTTTCAAGCTAATTTCAATTTATATGTTCTTAGTTTCACTTAATCTTGATTGAAAAGTGTTCTTCCGATAAAAATATAATAGATTCAGCCGCAAAAATATACCTAGTCTTCTTATTTAATTTTTTTTTTTTCGTTTTATGGACGAAGGTGGCAGACGAGCGTACAGTCCACCTGACGGTAAGTGGATACTGTAGCCCATAGACATCCGTGATACATGCCAACATTAGTCCAAAATGACAAACGTTGGCACGCCTCCGGATGCGCGTACTTAGGTAGGCAGCGCATCCGGAGGATATAGGATATGGATATAGGAATGGATTTGGAGAAAGGGTTGGGGAAATGGGGAGGGATAGGATGGGAATGGGCTCTGGCACATCTCACTCACTACCGAAACACGTACGTACATTAGGGAAATAAGATAAAGTGGGAAATGCAGTATATTTCAAGGTAGTCTTCTGTGAGAGAGGGGTAACGTGGCCAGTCGAGTGCGCCCAGCTGCTGTTGGATTTCAGCGTGCACTCTCCCCCTCATTTCTAGAGACTTCCTAAAGAGAGGACTGTATATAAATTCTATTTTATTAATTATTTTTTATTTTTTAATTAATTTCTATTGTTTTAGAAATTATACGGTCCTCCCTTGTTTCATAAAGCCGTGACAAACCGATCATACGCTAAACAAATATATTTTTTTAACAGCAATAGCACTATAGCACTTAGGTATTTATATAGCAAATTAATAGTCAAATTATAGTAGAATTATAGTAATTATAGTAGAATATATAGCCGTAATGAAGCTCTAAATGCAACACTTTTTAGAATTTCATTTAGGTAGAACAGCACAAAGAGAATACGGATGTGGATGACGCGGTTTTAGTGTTTTAGAATAGGCTGTGGTACTCGTGGTGATGATTGTCAAACTGTTCCCACAGTTTATTTGTTATGCTACATTAAAGGCGCTTTCTCACTTAGTGTTCTTCAAAACATCCAAATATTCACTCACGCGGTTCCTGTGTTTAAAAACTGCAATCGAGCAATTTGTTTTTTATAGAAGTAAAGACAAACTGTCAGGCGGTTCACTTTTGATTTTGTTTACGATTGTACGATGTTGCCAGCATATTTTAAATAACCCAATATTCAGTTCCGCTGACTCACAAAATATGTTTTCTCGTAATATGGCAGTACGTAGAAGCAGTACGTTGAGTCAGCGAATTGAATATACGCTAGACAGACATTGTCAAGTCTGTTGAAAAGTGTGAAATATATACTTTCGGTGAAAACTGCTGTATTTTCTGTTTTGTTGGAGAAAGCTACACAAATTCGTGACTGGAATTGTATACAAATAATATTATTTTCTTTCCAGTTGGTGTAATTTGTTTATAAAATAGTAGAGAATGAATATTGGTCTAAATGCTGTATGGACAACCCGTTTCATTTCTTTAGGAGTTCCTTTAGCTACTGTCCAAATTTCATGTTTCTAGCATCAGCGGTTTCAACTCGGCGTTGATTAGTCAGTCAATCAGTCAATCGGGACATTTCTCTCTATGCATATATAAAGAAGAGTACACTAGAAAGTAATAATTTTCGCCAAACATCCCTACTAAAAACAAAGTACTGATTACGAAGAAACATTACCACCCACGGAATTGACGATACGAAACTTCGCACTTCGCATGGAGATTACTCCAGTAAGTGCAGTAAAAATAACATTTAGCGCTCCCTAGCGGGGTTCACATTTGAAAATGAGGATAATATTTTACAATACACTTCATTTCCGTTATCTTGCTCTGGTTTCGCCACCATTTGGTGGACACTGAAACTACAATCGTTACTTGTTCCTGTTGCATGCCATTTGCTAACGGATTGAAATGAAATTTGGAAGAATAATAATTATCTCTTTTATCTCTGAGTCTGGGTCTGTTATGTCTGAGTCTTTGTTCAGCAGTTTCAAAATTATGACGAGTATTTTTTAAACTCCTCAACTCCTTATTTTTTTTTGTATTTATTGATTTATTAACATACAACACAAGTCGTAACATTTGTTAGAAACAATCACATCCTTTGTTAGTAGTTAATATCTAAAAAAGATGTAGTTACGTTAAGTTAATTAACTTAATTAACTAAATTTAGTTATGTTATTAATTGCCACATTAGTGGACAATCATACCTATTTGCTATAATCTTCAGAATGCTGTTGCCCCTGCCACGGACTCTGCTTAAAAATGAAGTGGATTTCTTGCTCCAGATAGGATTAAATCCAACTGTGTACGCATGACGAGTTGTTGCGGATGCGAAATTTTTTATTTGGATCAAAAAAATCCAAACAAAAATTCGATGTTCCTCGACCGATGTTGGAGCCGACATCTGTTTTTTTTAATTCAAGAGCATTCAAGTTTCCTTACGACGATTTCCTCATGTTTTCTTTCACTGTTGAGCTATTGCTAATTCAATCGACCAATCGATATCATCTATATCGATCCACTGCAGAGCCTGCCTTTCATTATGGGGTTTCGAGCATTGAATACACATGCCACATTTTTTCTCAGACATGCGTATTTCTTCATGATGTATTTCTTCATCGCCGAGCTAGTGGTAATTTATAAATCCGTATTTAATTTTAAACTTAATGGTAGGTACTGGCCAGGGTTTGAAGTCATGAATTTACGAATGAGAGTTGAGAATACCTAGGCTGTCACCACTCATTGTATTATTATGGAGAAAATTTTATTACCTTAATACATTTTATTTTCAGTGTAATACATTTAATCGATAATGGACAACGAGCCAGGGATTGAACTCACGACATCAGGAGTATAGTCAAAAATAATCAATAGTAGGACAACCAAAATGCAAAAAGTCGTTTGATCGGAGTCACCAGGTATATACCATACACACTCCTAGCATAATCGTTTAGATCATAGTTTCCACAGTAGAAAAAACCGGATGCCGCTCACGTAGACTCCGGGGGGGATAGATATGACGTCATCAACATGGCCGGTGACGCTTTATTAATTTTCGAATATCTTTAGAAACACGGAAGCGATTTTCACGTGGAAGGTATCATATGAAAGCTATTTAAATTATTAATAGAAATGTTTTAGGAACTTAATAGCATACATATTATAGAAACAGAAATATTCACAACAATATGAAATTTTTCACTCCTTGCCTCTTATTTTTTTAATATAACTAACAAACTACTCACTTTATGATAAATAACAATTAATAATAAATTGTTGCTATATCATTGCCATTTTGTAGTAAACTTAAATGCATAACAACACCATGTAAAAGAACAGCGATATGTATTATTTTTTGTAAGGCGGTGTCTTCGTTCCTATAGACGAAATGTCATCAAGATGACCGCCGATACTATTACCTTTAAATATCTCGAGAACTACTTAGCCGATTTTCACGTGTGGATATCGTATGAAAGTTATTTAAATTTTTAATAAAAGTGTTTTAGTGACCTAGTAGAGTCGATAATATAAAACCAGAAATATTAACGAATATATATTTTTTTTGCTTTTAACTTTAATCTATTTAACTTTTATTAAGCTCTTTCATGAAATTCTTGTGTATGAAACGAATATCTCTGTGTTTGAATCTCAAGAGATGTTTCACAAGTGACACGAAAAAGATTTAAATTTAAAAAAATCTTATAATGGCTTGTCTCTGTTGTGAATAAGCTGTAGCGTCGCAAATAACTCTTAGTTTGTGAAATTATAGCCGAACACGGCGTACACTCAGTGGAAAATTGCATTGGTATTGCACGTGCGCCTAGAGTTACGGTTCGACTGCGCTCGGCTTATGACGGTCGAAAAGCGGGATATTGGTTGCGGATACTTTATTGTTTTCTGTACAGTCTGCGAATGTACACTTAATCAAAATTGTTAGTTCTGGAAACGGTCCGTTAGAAGAAGATTACAGAACATGCTGTTCTTAGGATCTCACAAGAATACAGGCATACAGGCATCTGCCTGTACCCAAAAATGGAGAGATACAGGCTGATGGTATAGTATATGGTATGGTTTCGAATCGCTGAGGCGTCAGTGGGACGACCTTATTATTACATAGTGGTATATACTTGCCCTATGAGTAGCCTTGAAGCTAAGACTTGGAAAGTTTTGGTTTATAAGTGATAATAAGTGATTTATCATACCTATTCATCTAGCTCCAGCCCAAGAATCTTACCCGAAAATCTACTATGAAAATAAACATGCCTACGGTACAAAATATTGTCTGTATGTTAGAAAAAAGGGCGCGTATTCGAAAAGTTTAAACGTTGTTAAACCCCCCTGTAACGGCACGCAGTGGGAGAAGCATTATGTAGCTACACAGATACAAGTAGGAACTTGTAATTCCATAGGCGCGGGACGGTGTCTCCAATTGAGTGCAATTTCCGGAAAATTCCCGCTTTGCTGCTCCCGTAATATGGAAAATGTAGCATAAAAGTACATAATAGTGTAGATATACTTAAAAATACTAGTGCGTCTGTTCGAATGTTTGCCTTTTGGGCTTATCTTAGGAAAATATAGTATTAGGCACCTATTTACAATTTGGCTGCAGATGTTGCATCTAGATGATGTTGCATCTAGTAAAATATATTTTTATCGGAAAATTATTTTAAGTTTAAGTTTTTATAAAGTGTTCCATATAAAATAATGTCACGAATGAAAAATGATATTGGTCAGTGTGGACAGTATGGTACCTTGGCAATGTGCCAATAGTCTGCCCAAATAAACGTTGGACCTCATTATTAGTTAGGATAAAAACAACTTGATATTTTATAATTTCTAAAACTATCCTAAAGTGAAAAACGCCTTCAGAGAATTCATCGATTCCCGTCCCTAGGACTTCTATAGCAGAGCCATCAATCAACTTCCATTAAAATGGCAAAAGTGTATTGATAATAATGGCCTAATAAAATAAAATAATCGATTAATTAAATTAATCATTTTCATACAAAAACAAATATTTTATTTATTCCATATAATGGCCAATTTCATAGGTAAGGACCTAATATTAAGGAAGAGTTTTCCTCATCCCATTACACTTCTTCATTAGTGGAACAGATATTACACTAAAAAAAAATACTCAATAACTGAAACCAATAACTGCATTCGTGTCATCTTGTGACTCCCGTGAGAACTTCATAATTAATATCATAATTAGGTAGTTAGTACAATTATAACCTTACACAATCACTAGATACAAAAGAAACGAAGACTGCCGTAAAATGTACTGTATTATCACTTTATCCTATTCACCAAATGGACGTAGGTACGTGTTTCGGTACCAAGTGAGAATGATATGCCAGAGCCATCGATATGGGAATAAACTAGATGACCCATATTCTTATCAAAGAAACCTGGCTGGCAACGACTAGGGGCGGTGAAGCAAAGGGAGTTAGTTCATTAAAAAGTCAAATTTGTAACTTCAGTACTACGTAATAAAAATGTTCCATTTTCGAAACACATGAATTAAAGAATTCGAGAGCTACTGAACTGGCTCTAACGTACCTGCCCTAAAGTGCTTGTATATCATATTATGTATTCTCAAATCGATATCCAGAGCCCATTTCCCAACTATAGGGTCGGAAAATCCATTCCTAAATCTGCAAATCATTTTGGACTGAGATGTTAACATGTATCACGGCTGTGCATGGGCAATAATATCTACTCAATGAAAGGTAGTCTGTTCATCTGCCACCCTCTGTCTACGTAAAAAAAAAGAAAGCAAATCGAAAGTATCAAGAAGTTTATGGTACGGTATGTTATTCAACTTGCCGTCTAAAAAATGTTACTACTTATGTAAAGAATTCCGGAACTTTTTGCAGCGAACTCGAGAAGTTCAGTTTTTGTTTCTTTACTATAAAAATTGTGTATATTGTGATTTAATATTGATAGTTTAATAAACTGAAAAGTGTTTTTATGCATAATGTTTGTGATAATCAAATATAAGCGTGGGATTGTGTTTTTCGTGTGCTTCCAAGGAAATCGTCTCCTGTCTTCAGTAAAAGTACTATCGCATTACTGAGCCACTCCTGACTTACTTCGACGGGACTGGACATTGACAGAATACGTTTTAGATTTTAAAATTGTATATTGCTAATAAAACTTGACACTGGCAGAATGTGCTAATTGCACCATTGTCATATATAGAAAGAAAAAAAAAAGAATTCCGAATAAATCGTTTTGCCACATTTCGTTTACCAGACTTTAGTAATATTGAAATACAATATTTATGTACCTACATATAAATATGTATACATATTGAATACACTGGGGAAATACTGAATTCGATTGCTTTCAATTATATAGTAGAAGTTTTGTTGCGAGTTCGGCTCTGTAATACTGTCAATTTAGCTTTTATTGCCGCACCAATGCTGTCCATGAAAAAGTTTCCACTTTCAAACTGTGGTTGTAAATGTAAAAATTTTCTAGTAATGACAATTGCTCTGTGCTTGATAATTTTAAAGCATTATTACCCATATATGTGAACTTCCAATTCAAGCAATTTCGATACAATGTCCCAATATCCCAATGTTGGTCCCAATATCGATACATATCGCGGAAATCAGAATACCGATGTATTCTAATTTCCGCCATATATTAGCATTTTTCATTATAGGTACACTAGCGGTGTATGCGTTTTTCTATAATTGATACTATAATACTATAATTGATCTAAATAAAAAGTACTCTAAATGTTAACCCGGCACAATAAGCTATAACTGTACTATGTTTCATTAAAATCCGTCCGATAGTTTTTGCGTGATGTGCATTCAGGCAGACAAACAAAAATTCGAAAAATTGTTGTTTTAGTCTCTGTATCATTCGTGATTTTATATTGCAATCACTTTTTTCGAAAAATATTTCATGTACAGACACGGCTCTGTTGCAATTTTATTATAAGTATAGATTATATATTTTCTTTAAACAAATGTTTGTCCAATCGAGAATCGAACGCGGGACCTTTCATACAATAGACAAAAGTTATTATTCGTTGGGTTAATCTGTCATCATTACGGTTAGTTCATGTAGTAGTGCTTTTCATGTTTAATGTGTGATAAATAAATTTAACAACCTCGAAATCTTCAGGACTTTCTATTTATTTTCATACTAGCAGTGCCAGGTTCGCTCACTAAGACGTTCGCTATACTCGTTAAGCTCACGTTCGCGTGAATTTATAATTCCCGGTGGAACTTCATAATTTATTTGGATAAAAAGAACCCTAAATGCAACATATAAGTTATAACTATGCCAAGTTTCATTAAAACCTGTCCCGCGGTTTTTGCGTGATGCGCGTTCAGACAGACAGACAGACGGACAGACAGACAAAAATTCAAAAAAAAAAATGTTTTGGGCTTTGTATCACATATATCACTGCAATGCCTTTTTTTAAATATTTCATGTACAGACACAGCTCGGTTCAAGGGCGTAGTCAGGATTTTATCCAAGGTGGGACAAAGCAAATAATTTTCTTATAACTTAAATAGAGGTAGTGTGATGCAGAAAGTTTGTTATTTATTCTTCCCTATGCCAACAGGGACAAGTGCCCCAATCTGCTCCGCCGTGGCTACGTACCAATGGTTCTGTTGCTACTTTATTATATGTATAGATATAGAAACAGCGCAATTACGAGTAGTACATTGTGCCAGAGTCGAGTTCTATTCGCAACTAACATAATAATATACGAGCGGCCGTCCAAAAGTTTCCGGCCTGAAAAAGAAAAGGACACTCAAGGTCATGAAACTATTTTTATTTTTCAATATGGTCTCCGTCTATTTGAGCACACTTTCCGAATCGTTTAATTAGCATTTCTATCCCAGTATAAAAACAGTTAGAAGTTTTCAAAATAGGCGAAAACCGGCAGCGGTCACTTTATCATAAGTGGAAATTCATAAGTTCATAATTTCCTAATTCATACCATAAGTGGTGGCGAATTTCCGTGAAGCCACACTTTGAAACAGCAGCCTTCACAACTGCGGTGGCGTGGACGTGGACAATGTCACGGAGAAGCCACACACTTTAGCTTAGTTTTCCACGACGTTTCTGCTTGATTGCTTCTCGTTATTGCTCTATAAGGTTAACATAATAGCTTCCAGTCACCGTAGTATTGCGTTCTTTTACGTTTGTCCATAAGCAATATTCCTTGACAATCCCGAAATATCGAAGCCATAATATTTTTAGTGGACTGAGTCACCTTTGCCTTTCTAGGTGGTGCTTCACCAGAACGACACCACTTCATCGACTCTCTTTTGGAAACGAGATCATAGTAAAGAACTATAGTTTCATCCCCAGTAACAATTGACTATAAAAAATCGTTTTCGTTTTTCAGAATGGCCTCCAAAAGTTCCTTTTGCACGCTACTCGTTCAATTCGCTGTACACTTGAAATAAGTTTTAACACCTACCCCGCTCTGAGTTTATTTATATGAAGATATTCATAAAGAATCCTGAGGACTATAGTTTTTGACAGCCCTGTCCTTGCTGCTCTTTCTTTCGTCTGTTATGATCTTTCGTCGTATGTTAAGATGTGTATGTCACAGTGAGCTTCTAAATACTAGAGTGGCAATGTCTTACAAACAATTCTCAGAAATATGTAACCACTTGCGACTTCAAAAGACTTAGCTTTGAAACCGATACATATTCCAAAGTAAACTATGTTTGTCTCGTTTCTTCTACACAACTTCTTCGTTCAAACTAATCACGTCGAAATGAAACAAGACATTGTTATCGGAAAAAACGGCTAGAGTTGCCAGTGGTCACAAATAATTTCGCCAGAATGAATGAAAGAAGGTATTTAATGAATTACTTGGGTATGATAAAGCTCTGTATTCTTAACAGACTTTAATGAAACTTTCAATAGATCATATAGATCTAAAGAAGATGGTAACCAGTCGGTTTCTTTACGTAACAGTCTTATATTTTTTATCCACTCCTCCTTGCGCTTCTGTTCTTTAGGTACCCTGGAAAACAAATAAGAGATCATTCTACCTACTACTGACTATTTTATGATGATTACAAATTATGATGAAATAACATAAATTACTATTAATACTTTTGACTTACAGGCACATGCGTTACATCATTCACTCTTTCATTCACAAAATTCCCAACAGTGTGGGAAAATCAAAATCGTTGTCACTGGCAACATTGATGGCAAAAACAATGCGTGATAAATTTATTTCGTTTTGTAATGTTATTTTGGGTAATCTGAACAAAATTGAGCAAACTTACTTGTGAAAAGTAACACCACTTCCATTATCATCCTTTTCGGACCGAAACATACAAATTTTAACGCCACATTTCACCATTTTGGTAACTTTATTGTTACGTCGCAGATACGTTCACGCTCACTGACGTCAAGCTAGCAACTGAAGTCAGATATGCCTGCAGGCATCTACGAAGTGGTAACGCTAACTAATGAACACTGCTAATCTAGTCATATGTACATCAATGGTATGTCAGCTGTCAGAGCTCTTCCTATAAAGATCCTATAAACAGTCACGTTAAAGATGTACTGGACCATAATGTCAAAACCGTGGGAAAACCATCTTTTTTATTCTTATATTTTATTTATTAAAATCGTTTTAATTTATTTTTTGTAAAAAATACCTTTGCTTTAGCAATGTAATTTTATGTTCGTCGGTGGGTTGGGACGACATTCATACATTTTTTCCCATCGTTCGTTCACATTCTCAATAAAGTAGTAAGTAATAGGTAGGTAGATAGGTACTTAAGCAGTAACTATATCCAGGAGGGTCGTAATGACAAGGCTGCTCGGATTTTCCAATCGAAGTTAGACCGAGATTCTAAGCTGCAAAAAATGAGCATTAAAATATTCAGGAGGCCAACCGAGCGGAACAATCGATCGGCTCACGAATGTCTGGCCTTTTACTGACGTCAATTACAGAGGGATTAATTTACAGTCTATATTTTTTATAGGACCATTGATAATTATTTTATTTTGTTATTTTATCTTCGAAAATAACAAGGGGGTTAATCATATATAATTATTTTATAGTCATTGATTCGCATTTTTCTCAAAAACGAGCTTTAATATACATTAGAGCCAATCAATCGCTTTCAATATCTAAATTAATTATATCAGTTCACAGTCGGATCAAACTAATGAATATTATTTGCTGACAGTGATAATTATTATCATTTTTTTTAAAATGGCAAGTTTTGTTTAAAGACAGCATTTAACATTAAATGAAAGTCAAAATGTAGAATTTTTCGATCTTTGTCATATATTGTTGTCAAATTGTATTTTTCTTTGCATTACAATAAAAAAAATCAATTTTTTACTATTGTTTTAAGTTGACACGGTCTGAAACCCTTTTAGGTCTTAATCTGCCATACTGGTGAAAACTTTGAGTCTATTTTTTCTGGTGAACTGTTAAAGCATCATCAAAGTTCATAACGGCCGTTTAAAAGAGCATACAATTTTTTATCGTAGAATATTACCTTAAATCACTATATAATTGTACACGTAACTACTCTTATAATATGGTCATAAACTAAAGGTATTCAGACAGAATGATATTTACCTATATATTAGGTGTATCCTGATTGAGAAAATAAGTCCTAAATGGATTTTATTTTAAAATACAGCTTGTATCGATCTCTTGTATTTGAAGTTGCTATTTTCGTCTGCATTCGATCCCAAAGTCGGCCTCGCAGGTATACATATTTATTAATATAAAAATAAAAAACTCCACTTGCGAAGCGAACTACTAAACAAGATATCATCACACGAACAACTATCCAGGAAAGAAAGAAAAATTGTCAAATTAAAAAGTTGACAACTGTTGTAAGAGGAGATAAAAGTGTTGTACAACATTAACCGCCCGGATGTTCACTGCTTAGCATATAGAATGCAGTCGCGTTGTTATTTTTCCGCGGCGGCGAACATTAAAATGCAAATAAGTGGCGTGTGGAGCCGGACTAACACCCGCTCCTTTGATGCATTTATTATTTAGCACGTTTTGCCGTCGCTATTAGTACTGTTTGCCTTTTATATTACGAATTCTATTACTTCGTAAAAACAGAAAGTAAAATTAACAAAGATTTTTCCAATGAGTAGCACGTGTTGTTGACATTGATTATTGTCGATATATTGGGTAGAATACATAAGTTCTTTTTTAATTTTGATTGTTCATATTACATTATTTTTACGTTTAAAGTTCTTAAAAGGTACTTAATTTTTTCTATTTTTGCCGCCACGTCCACCAGAGGTTGAGGGCTCGTCTTTGTCTAATAGTTCTTCGTCAATAAGCAAATCGAAGTTACCCAGGGCTTCGGGATTTGGAAGTTTATTCCATCGTACGTCCGGAATGCCGTCTGGCGGCAGTACCACGGACACAATATTGTCTATTAACTTGTATTTGAGTATCCGGTCGTTGACCGTCGTGGACGTTAGCGAGGGCGACGCGTTCACCTCAACTAGCCAAGGCTTCAGCTTGTTATCTATTATTATATCGTATCCGTAACACTCAAAACAATGTCTATCGTTAGCCATTACCGAAGAAACCGCTTTCAAGGAATGCACTATTAACCACTGCATATCAGAAAACAACTTCTCTGTTACATTCCTCCCTCTAGTGCCTTCAAGATACAACCGCAGATTTTGTACAGTCATTTTACCACCGTGTATACTGTTGTAATCACCTCCATGTTTCTGCACGCTAACATTTGTTAAATGTACGTACATGTTGTCTAATTCCGTAACACTTGTATCGTATTTCACTGTACAAAACCTGCAAAAGCCGAGCTGGAAGAGATAAGCCTTCAAAGGTCGAAAGGATGTGACCAACACGTAAAGTCTGAGGTCGAACTTTTTTCCTCCTATCAGTAGAGGGTTGTCTATGTATCTAGAAATAACATAGCTCTCTTTGCTTAACTGCGGATGGAAAGGCGTTTTGGCTTCCCGGGACCATTTCTTTAATTTTGAGAGTTTATTTATGAGGAAAATTCCGGTGCCCTGTGATTTACCACACGGTTTCATGATCCAAGTACTCTGCGGCGATTTGCGGTATTCCTCAACGAACATGTTGTAGTCGGCGGGAAGTACGAATGTAACCGGCACAAAATCAAGATGAACATAGCGTGTGACTTGGCCTCCGGGCAAAATCACTTCAGCCTTTTCGGCTAACGGGCTGCCTTCCCTCTCCAATTCCTTTCTGTACCTCTTGATATTTTTTACGAGTAAATCTTTTCGGGACAGTTCGTAGTGGTTAGGAAAGTGGTTTATCATTTGATTGTCGTTCATACGATACCCGCTTTCAACACTGAATAGATTTCTGCAAGTTTGTGTCGATGCCCAGTAGAAGTTCCACTCGTCATCGGGCCCTACCTGGTTCCACCCACGTCTCTCAAAGTTGCTAAGTAAAACTGACTTTTCCATGTCCGTGCAAAAGTTAACGCGGCATCTTTCGACAGTTGGTACGTTAACTCTCCCGTAAAGGTTGGTCGCTATTTTCTTCGTGTCTTGATTCATGTTGTTAATAAAGTTATTTCGTGCAGAAAATAAAGTATGTTGAGCAAATATTTGTGGTGCACGTGAATGCCGTTGTCATGGCTTCAACAAATATCGCTAGCTATTGGCGTAACTCCAATCCCGTTCGTTCACTATGACTACGAGTAAACATGGTCCGTATTGATTTTTTTAACCAATTTCATCGGGACGCACACGTGCACACTATTGTGAATTACGAGCACACAGAATTAACAAAGCTTTAATAAAATATGTACCATTGTCGGGGGAGAGTGCATGCTGCATTCCCACAGCCACTGGGCGCACTTGACTGGCCACGTTACCCCTCTCTCGCAGAAGACTACCTTGAAATGTACTGCATTTCCTACTTTATCGTATTTCCCCAATATACGTACGTGTTTTGGTAGTGAGTGAGATATGCCAGAGCCCATTCCCATTCTATCATGGGAGGGATAGCCCTCCCCATTTTCTTTATCCATTCAATAACCTGCAAAGGTAGGCAGTGCATCTGGGGGTCTGCCATTCTGGACTGATGTTGTCATTCTGTCATTCTGGACGTTGTCATTCTGAACTGATGTTGGCATGTATCGCGGATGTCTATGGACGACAGTATCCATTACCATCAAATGGACTGTACGGTCGTCTGTCGCCTTTTTTCTATAAAAAAATACATAAACAGTGAAGCTGGGTTATAAGGAAAACTAATAAAGGAAATGAAAATAATATACGATCTTGAAACTCTAAATTCGCGAAATTAATATTATATGTACCCTTGGAATACATACCCGATTTAGCCCGAATGGAGGCATTAAACTTTAAAATATAGTTTCTGATAAGGGCGTTGCCAAACGTCTAATTTTAGCAAAGCGGAGGGTCCTGGACAAGGGAAGGGTAGAATCTGTTCCTAGAATATAAATTATTTAACGCTCCTTCAGTTTACGACAACCGTAACGGCTTATAACAGTCAGTAATAAAGCACTTACTCGCATTCCCGACACTGCGATAATATTCTAAACGTATTATAAAGGTAATATTGAACGGCAGGAGGTAGGTACATACCTACTATGTATATTTACTCACTATGTATACCCGTACACTCTATGACTATTATTCTATGAATATACAGCTAAGTATAAACATACTTTAATATTTTATACATTTAATTTTTTCTTACTTTTGAGTGTATGTAGCAGTCAATAACGAAAATTAAGATATTATTTCGTGAAAGCACAAAGAGATCGAGTATGTACGAGTAATTTCTGTCAATAGTAACCATTTAACATATTTTCTATTTATTTAAGAAAAAAACAGTCACAGCCGGATCTACTGTTCCAGAATAAAACAAAACAATAGGTTGAATCAAAATATACATTATATCTAACACAATATCCTTATTTCTGTTTGATTTGATGGTTGACTGGTACAATATTCCATAAGGCATTAAGTCCGCCATTGGTACAATTACTTCTGCAATGAACATTAAATCAATAAATAAATTTATATTGATAGTATCTAAAAGAGTTCTTAATAAGTAAACAGCTTTTCCGATGCAGGCCACGGGAATATATGGAGTCGTTAGCCTAATAATGTTTTGCCACCCACCTCGACCTACGTAGAAGAATAAAATACTTTATTAGAATTACTCACTGAGCGTATAATAAAAACGCGACAAAAATGCCTCAGCTAACAGAAGGACATAATGATATTGTAATATACGGGAAAGTAAAATATTAAAAGAAAGAATTGTAATACTCCAATTTTATTTAAAATTAACCAATTGCTGCTCGCGGCTTTGCCTGTATCGACAAAAATTATTTTGTCTCACCGATGAACTACATGTACCTATACCACCAAATTTTTAAGCGATTCGTTGATATTGCATAAATGCATACAATAATGGTACGAATAAAGTTTATACATTTCGATCGTCACAAAGTACACCATTTTTTGCATTTACAAACATTAAATAGGATTATGATTTAATAATTAAAACTAGCATAAAATACAAACATTATAAATACATAAAAAAATATTGAAATTATAATTTAAACAAATAAAACAATGACCTTGTAATGTTTAAGTTTGTTACTATCGAAGAGGTTTGTTTATATATTATTAAAATTGTTAATTAGAATAATAATAATACGCTTTAATGTATACAAATTTTGCAACTGAATTTTTGAACTATTCATAACAATTACATTTTAAGGTATCTACACATAATGTCAAGCAAATAAAGGATCATTTCATTTCATATTAGGGCCTCACTTTAAACTTAGTTATCTTGCGTTTGGCTTGGAATTCCAAATTCACATTAATTTAAATCTATGAAATTATTTTTCAAAATCAATTATTCATTTGTTTTTCCGTCAAACGACTGCTTGCTTAGATGTCGTTATGTTTGCGACGATGGAAAAGTTAAAAAATCGCATTATTTTCGAATATGAGTTCCGTCGTGGCAGCGACGCAGCGCAGACGGCACTCAATATCAACGATGTGTACGGACCAAACACCGCAACTTCAACTTCGGAAATTTCAACCTCAAGAACAAGCCCCGTGGACGACCGGAGACTAAAGTCGAATTGAATTGAATTGAAAGCAATAGTGGAAGCGGATTCATCTCATAACCACGTGTGAATTAGCAGCAGCCTTCGGCGTGAGTAACAACCCGATATTTGTTCATTTGCATCAAATCGGGAAAGTGAAGAAGTTCGGAAAGTGGGTACCGTATGAGCTTAGTGAAAGTCAGCTGCAAACACGAGTCGAAGCTTGCCTTATTTTCTTGAACCAACACAAAAATGAAGGGATCATGAATCGTATTGTCACTTGGGATGAGAAGTGGATCCTGTATGATAATCGTAAACGTTCGTCACAATGTAAACTGAGTCAAGAGAAGCTCATGGTGACTATATGGTAGTCCTGTGGAGATCTGGCAAGACAATGTAATGTAGTATTTTTATACCAACAATAAATATCTACTCAATAAAAACCTCTCGCTGAATACTTAGGTACTACCGAAGTCTTAGATTAGATAGCCTTAGGACTTAAGTAAATAATTTTATGAGTTTGTGATGTGCTGCATCTCTGACAGCCCATATATTAAATATTTATCATACAAATATGATTTTATAATCAACTTTATAATCAAAATTATAAAGTTAAAAAAAATAATCTATTAATTTAAAACTTCTGGTCAATAGTAAATATGATTGAAGAACCAATAAATAATAAATAAACAAGCCGCCATACAATGTTTACATATTACCGAAATTTAAAATTCCACTTACAGTTTCCTCAAGCATTTTGTTTGATGCAAATAAAAGTAAAAATTCGATAAAGTACAGACTGTACTTTGGATTCTGTATTGGAGTCTGAATATAAACCTTAGGAGAGGTTTAATATCCAACAGTGAAGAAACAGGCTGATGTTATGATATGACTGAATAATGTAGCCAGACAGCCAGACAGCCAATCAATCACTTTCTACGTAGATGATTATTAGCAACCAGACTGAATTAACCTGACATGCGACATGTACCTAAGTAAACTGACAACTTTACCTTGTAATTTACTTGTGTTTTCTTTTGAAAAATCAATTCATTTTCTATTTTTATTTTAACAATCCTCAATGTCTGAAGGCTTAAAATTAGAAAGAAGTACTTCTTAATTATAGAGAGTACAGAAGCGACTAGATATTATAGATGTTTCAAACAGCTTTGTATTGAAATAATACGTATGTTAATCTTAGAACACTATCTTAGAACTTACCTCACTTTCGTTGCGATTTGTAAATATATATCCGATCTTATTTATTACAGAAAATTTTAAAGAAATGCTTCTGATATTCTACCCAAAAGAGAGCGACTACTTGCTTTGCGAGTTGCAGATGGAATTACAATCTTACATAATACAGAATCATTTATAGAAATGGTGCTGTAAAAACAACCCCAGAAGACAGAGACTGACTAGTATTGCGAGTTGCAGATAGAATTTCTATGTTGCTTATTATAGAACCATTTAACCATTTAAAGGTCTTTCAAACGGGACGCTCGATTTTTAAAAGCCTATTGCGGCCATCTTTTACAATATATATCTGTCATATTTGACAGTAATGTTTAATAATGACAGCTTGAGCTTCATTATTTAATCATGGAAAATTGCACGATTCAACGACGTTTGGAAACCATATTAAACTTTACTATCAAGATGACTGTTCAGTTCGCCCTGTCCGTGCGTTACTTGGAATTTATGGTCAGAATAATAGGCCCGCTGAGTCCTCATTTCGATGTCTAATTAACAAATTCGAAGAAACCGGGTCAGTTGCCGATCGAACACCCCCTGCACGTCAACGAAACGCAAGGTCTGTCAAATGTTTTCATTTTTGCTGTTCATGACAGTGTGCGTGAGAATCCGTGACAGTCATTTTATCGTCGTGCGCAATAACTTGGTCTTTCTGCGACTTCAACTTGGCAAATTATGCATTGAGACTTGAGGCTTCATCCATATAAAATTAAATTGACTCAAGAACTGAAGCCGAATGACCATAGACAGTGCCGTACATTCGCTGACTGGGCTTTGGAGCGACTGAAAGTGGACCCTGCTTTTCTTTTGGCCGAAAAATAATCTTCAGCGACGAAGCCCATTTTTTAATAAATGGCTTAGTTAACAAGGAAAGCTTAGTTCCAATTGTCGCAATTGGAATGATGAGAATCCACGGTGCATCCACTGTTTAGTGTGGATTGTGGTTCGGACGCATCATCGGCCCTTACTTCTTCCAAAATGAGCAAGGAGACTGCACTCACTGTCAACGGCGACAGGTATCGGGTAATGATAACCGACTATTTGAGGGCCCTGTTAGATGATATGGACATAAGTCATAAGTGGTTTCAACAAGACGGCGGCGCCACGTGCCACTCAGCGCATGCAACAATGGACATTCTGTAGGAGAAGTTTGGTGGCTTCATTATCTCGCGAGGCAGCGACATCAACCGGCCACCGAAATCTAACGCACTTAAACTTTTTCTTGTGGAGTTACGTTATACCTCATGTGTATGTAGATCAACCGCAAAGAAATTGATGTCTTAAAGGCCAACATTACCCACGTCATTAATGAAATCCAGCCCAATTTATGCGATAGAATTTACAGATAAATTAAAAATAGAAAAGAATTAATAAATAAATAAACAAACATAAAAAACATTATTAAGCAAATTATCCTTAGAATAATATATTATTTACTTAGCAGATGTGTTTACACAGGAATAGAGCGGCAAACTCAGCTCCGACAACGGATTACAGAAATCGTATTTTGTATTTATTAGACGTATATCCTGATATACGGAATTAATAGACCGCGATATCCGCTGGTATGCGAACATCCCCGCATGGCGATGTTGCCAAGTTTTAATTTATCTTGTGACCGTGGCTCGGGCGATGTATCGCTTTGTCTTTCGAGAACTTTCTCTGGGCTGGTGCCAGAGCGGCGGGTGACAGCGACACATGCGATAACTTCAACGCTGCTTAAATTGGACAATACAGAACTATGTTTGTGTCTTACGTATTCTTGCAAAAATACCATGTAAAATTATTCACCAGAATATAACTACGTCGGCAATGTATGTAGGTTCCAAGACATTTGCCTACCCCCTATAATTATAATCTTTGGTACTTAGCTTATAAGTAACTTACATGACAAATTCAAAATTGGTTTTACAACATAATATTTGCCTAAAAATACAACAATTAAAAGTATAACCAGCGCTTTTTTCGTCCCCTGCTGGATATAAGCCTCCTCATGCACAAGAGGACCATGAAATATTTTAAAAGTATGTATGAACTTAATACGTCACGCTAGCCAAGCACGTTGATAAGTCCACTCTTTTAGAAGTGGTGTAGTTTCTCAATGCTGGTGGTAGCGGCTTTGTTATCGAGGGGTAAAGACTAAGGAGTCGTCTAAAGAGTTTACATACATCTACATACAGATTCCAATCATCATCCTGAACAAAAGAGAGCAATGATGAAGACGATGATGGACTGAGCGAAACGAATCTGCGAACCGATACATCTACAATCGGAAGTGACACATTTAAATCAAGCCCTTCAAAGCAACGGATACACAGTCTCCGAAATCAAGAGGGTGCAAAAACCAAAAAGAGGAGCCAAAAAAACTGACAATATCGACACCAATCCAGAGAGAAGCAGGGCTTTACTTTACTTAAAGGGCGTAACAGATCACATCAGCAAGAACTTACAAAAGAAAAACGTGAAGACCATTTTCAAGCCTACGAGACAACTCAGAAATATCATCAGATCAGTCAAAGATCCCAGAGATCCGTTGTCCTCGACTGGAGTATATAAAATGCCATGCTCCTGTGGGTCAGTGTATATTGGCACTACAAAACGGAGTGTCAATACCCGCATTAAAGAACATAAAGGCAATTGTCGAAGAGGAGAGAATGAGAAGTCGGCCGTAGCTAAACATACCTTGTCGGATGGGGACCACGAAATCTGCTTCAGGGACACAAAGATCTTGTCAACCGGGAATCATTATTATTCCCGTCTCAATAGGGAAGCTATTGAAATCTACAAGCATCCCAACAATTTTAACAAAAAAGAGGAGAATCTAAAACTCCGTAATATCTGGTATCCAGCACTCTAAAGACATCAAGCTCACGGGCAAGAGAGACGAGAGAGGGGGGGGGGGGGGGGGGACAAAAACAGACTAGGTACACACACAATCACAACTACCCTCGCCCACTATAAATACCGGTGCGCCACAATCGTCGAGTCAGTTGCGCTCGAGAAGCCGAAGATATAACATCTCTCCGAAAGTGAACGCAGTCGCCACTGAAGATGTCAACCGCAGTTGTTGACGAAACGTTTGGAAGAAAGAGAAGAGATTCCAGAAGACCTCGGCCAAGTATCCCGGAAGATTCAATTAATGTGGTGTACTTTTCCTCAGACCTTTTACAACACTCACGAGAATCTTCTTCAGATTATCTCCACCTTTCTCTACCTAGCGTACCTTTCTCTGATTCCATTCAGATTATCCTCTCTACTTCATTAATGATCTCATTGTCATTTAAACTTGTTATTAAGTTGCCTTTGCATTTATTTTAAACCGATTTATCTATAATAGCTCCACCACACATATATCTAAATAACTATAAGTTTCCATACATTAGCAAAATGCGGTCATACGAACGTGTGCTGTAAGTGTATTTAACTATCGCGATTCCAGACCATTTAACATTACAGATCGCTGCTTGCGGTGTAATCTCGGTTTTGTTATGTTTAACTAAAGCCGCACAGTCGCTATTTGAATAAGCTATTATATCGTCTTAATAGAATACATAATCTGTATTTCTCTCTTGTTAGGTATACACTTCCCGATAGTATACGGGTGGAACTTAGAAAGTTTGGCGAAAAAGAAAAAAAATGTTCTATGGGTTCCATTTTTTTATTACATTTTTTCAAAGTAGGTACTCTCCATTTGCATCTATAAAAAAATTTATGCGTCTAAACCAATTTTCGAAATATTTTTGCCAGTCGTCCTCAGAAACCTCCTTGAAAGCCTCTTCGAACAAAGCCACCGCAGCTCGCCTTCCGGCGACGAAAACTGCTTCCCTTTTAGTTAGGATTTATTTTGGGAAATGAACAAAAATCACAAAAAGTCGGTACTGAAGAGGATGGCCCACAATTTTAACCAGGGTACTGTCCAAAAAGTCCCTTGTTTGCGCTCAGTGAGCGGGCGCGTTGTCGTGGTGCAGCAGCAGTCCGGGGAGATGTGTTTGGTCGGTTGTTACTCAATGCAGTAAAAACGTTTAGCAAGCATGTGGCTACGTACCATTCTGCGTTAATGCTGCTATGAAAAAACTTGCAATTAAAATCTTTCCAGCGCTTCTTGCTCTTTTCATTTTAGAGTTGGCTCACTTTGAAACAGATAAACAGTAGATTGACGCATAGTTTCTGAATCATACTGATAGATCCAAGATTGTTCACCTGTAAAAATGTCGTAAACGCGCCGAGAAGACCATGCTTAAAATTTTGTTATTCTCTCAATTTCTCGTACCTTCATTACCGTACTTCGTTTCTCGAGTTTTGAAATTGTTTATTACGAACAAAACTTGACACTAGCAGAATATGCTAATTGCACCATTGCCATATATGAAGAAAAAAAAATCGTATCCTGCCAATGTCCGTTAAAACTCTCCAGGCTAATATACAGTTTTGCATTTAGAAAGGAATTTTGAAAATAATTTATTGAAAAAAGTTTTTTTTTTTGTATTGGCGCGTATGAAAAGGAAAGAAATTACGTTCTATTGAAATACGCCGTCAAAAGAAAGATGATGAGCCATAACATCGGACGTTTGTGTTTCCTATAATCTATCACAGATATTTTATAGGTATTTCAGGGAAAGTTTCTAAACATTACTTCTAAGGACATTCTAAACATTACTTTAATGATTTAAATAGTCTGTTCGCCCTTTTTAAATATTATTTTATTATAGACCATCTCTATTTACAAACATGATGATTTTGATTACTATAAAAAAGTATTTGTTTACCTTTTATTCCTACTCGACGTATCTCGGCACGTGTTACACAGCCGTGGTCACGAGTTGACTCGTAATTATCTTTATTAAACTTTATTATACGAGTTCAGACCCGATTTAGAATATGAAATGTGTACAAAACGTGAAAGTTTGAAAAGTTATATTACTACAATACAAAAATAAATAAAAATAATACTTGAGACACAACTTGTAGATGTTAGTGATGTTAGACAGTGACGCTTTTGAAAATTTTGATAATTTTCATTTTCATTCATAAAATTTTCATAATTCGAATTGAGACAAAAACTTACAAAGCAAATGGTGCTTAAGAGAATAACAAAGAAGATCAAATGCTATATTTTCTATAACGCCCGCTGCTTCAGTGAAACACGTTGTCACGAAATACTTTATCTTTTCTCGTCTGGAGGTCATTATGTCGAATTATTTATATCATAATATTTCTAATAGGTGTACATACATATACATTTTGAAAGTTTATATACACAAAATAAATTAGAACATAAATATTAAAAGTGGTATTTATTAGGTGGCTAGAAACAAAAAGCAATGAAGTTTACAGAATAATGATCACAACGGAATCCCCAACTACTTCAAAGTACGTCCAATTTTGATTAGTCCAATAGCAGAGGTCGGCACGTCCGCAGCCCTCTGGGGTTTTCGAAAGTCGAAACTCAGTCTGAGAATGGCATAACCGACGGCAAGTCACTTATAATAAAGTGGACCGACTGCCTGACTGCCATCGTATCAATAAAGAACGAGTCAAAGCCATTTGCGATCCCGTCCCTGTCGTTCAATTTCATAACCGTGATCGTTCCCATGTAAAAATGTCCTTACGTTCAACAGTCACTGTTGACATAACTGACCCGTTGTATAATTTCGCCACTTATACGTGCCTTCCTATTGAGAACCACACGGCGGAACGACGACACTTCATACGCTACCAAAAGCTTTGCGGCATCCATAAAATCATGTTTATGTCCTTCTCTCCGGAATCTCGTAAAACATTTTTATTATTACATTTTTTTCTTCGCGAACCGTTAAATGCGATTTATCGTACGACATTATTATGACGTCATCCAACTATCGCGCTCTTCCGAGTCATTTGGTAAATCGAATCAAGGAAAATGCTCCACTGAAATATGACACCTGTTAGCCGTGACGGTTTTGATAAACGAAAGGGGATTTTTTCTTTGTGTTTGTCAGCGAATATTCAATATTAAGGCCTACAATACACTCTCTTATAATATGTAGGTATAATTCGCGTGCTCGAATGTCGATTATTCGTACGCAAATGATCAGAGCCCATCATGATGAGAAAATGAATAGAATTCACTTGTTCTTTCAATCTTCTACATTTTGGTAGCTTGGTAGTTTCTGTAAAAGGTACCTACTTTTATACTCAAAAGTTTAAAACTAAAATAGTTTTCAAGTAAATAAGAAAAGACATTTTCAGAACATTTTTAGTGTGGGTACTCGTATAACTTTCAGTGTGTACCAATTTATTTCACTCAGATATTACTAGAGTTAAAAGTTCTTACTTTTGTGAATTCCTAATGTAACATATACTCGTAACTGTCTCATTCGTTCATATGACTTTACGTTTAATTTTATTCAACTATTTTAAGTATATTACTTTTCAGATGTGAACGCCTTTATGATACACTTTAGATTCTGTTCAACCCTATTCAGTTCGAACTAATTCATAATTATACATATAGATGCACTGTTAGAACTAGTTTTTAGAAAAAAATATTAAGGTAGGCACATACAAACATCTATACGAACAATCGAGTTAATGATTAGGAAAACAATTCGTTAATAGTTAATGTACGCTCAGAGACAGACCGCGTTTGGCAGATTGTTATTACGTTAGGATCTATTCCAATCTAAACATTAATTAATTCGGCAATACCGGTAAGTTAATTTCCAACAAATTATCCTTCATCAAAAATTAATTTCATAGCAAGGAATGACAGGCAGTAGGACAATGCGTATTTCATAGCTGACTGAGCGCGAAGATGTCATACATATACCACCGTGATTCGGGAGATAGAGTTGCCAGAATCATCCCATCCCATTCCGTCCAACTCCATCTAGTAGAGAGCACTACATAATTGAGCCGCATGCGCATCTGCCATTTTCACCATAAACAAGAATATGAATAAAATTCATAACTCCATATTTCTCAATTCTGTTGCCACCATTCGTCCATATTCATTGATATTGGCATGTATCGCTAACATTTATAAGCAAATCTACTTACCACCGGGTGTAGTATCTGATCGTTTGTCATTTTCGTAACAATATAAATAACAAGACAGGCAGAAAGGTCACCCGGTAGTAAATGGCAACTACTATCTGTAGACACTGGATACCAGCCAATAACGTCCCACATTGCAGGGCGCAGACCTCCTCTTACAATTACGAGGAGGTATCGGATATCGGTTTCCATTGCGCAGACTGAGTGCCAATTAGTACGATGTGCCTTGATATATATTGCATATGCCTCAGATATTTTTTCAGATCCTCACCATGTTTTCTTTCCTTCACCGTACAAATTTTATGTAGAAACTCAGTGATCCGGCCGGGCACTATCGTCCAGTGTTGGTCGTCCTCCTCATACATATTGTCTTGTGCACGAGGGATGTGTAGCTTTAAAACGTGTGGAAAGGTTGCCGTTGGCCATGTGGTATCGGTCTGCTTTAGAATATCACCACCCTATTAAGGGTAAAAAGGGTGTAATTCCATGGGTGTTGTGAAAAGCGACTAAGGGATAACAAAGCTGCTACCATAAGCCCTGAGGAACTACACCACCTCTAAAAGAGTAGACTTGCCAACCTGCAAGGCCAGCATGGCGTTTTAAGGCCATACTTCCCTCGGACCATGTACTCACGACCTCTCAAAATATATGAGTTGAAAATAAATACCCCAAGACTATCACCGCGCTTTGGTGACCAGCTGTTCACAAACAGGTTTCTGCAAAATCACACCTTATTTGAAAATATCAGTGGGTAATACCTCAAGAAGAACAAGAAGTCCGCTCCTTGTTTAGCGTTCATAACTTAATTGTTTGTTTAAAATGTTTACTTCGAAACGGCAAAGTAGAGCATTAAATACATCGCTTTGATATTTCAGTATCAGCGTGGAGGATCCATTTCAAAGTGTCGTAAAACGTCCTTTCGGGTCGGTAGAGGATGCGATTTAAAGATTTATGCTCCACCCCAAACTTTGTGTACAACACTTCGCTCCGGGCAACATTATTGTGGCAAATATAAATTCCTGTTTGCGTTCCGTTTTTACAAACCCTCGTTATCTAATTGCTATAACTAAGTTACGTTAATCTGTAAGTAGGTACTTACATATTTAAGAACTGTTGATGTGGGTGCTATATCGAAAACTTTATTATGAATACCGTGGGCTTCTGTGCCAGTAAAAAGAATTACAAATGACTAGGTAACCAGAACGCAATCACGTTTCCTTTGTTTATGACATTGCTGAGGTTTTTTCTCGTCCACCGCTTGTACGAGTATATATTCTGTTCAACTACTTAATAATAAACGTTGATTACTCTAATTGGATTTCACTATGGAAAACATAGACCAGCCACAGCCTCTCTTGGATCTCCTAAAACAGCAAGACACATTTTGTATTCTTTATATCGGCTGATTTTTTATCATATTAAGAACTTTTGATTAGATTACTACAAACTTTTCCTGAGAGATATCTGAGTCTCCAACTTAGAACATGGACTATCTAATATATTCTTAAAACGTAGACATTCAAGTTGCTAATCTAGGAGAACAAATCTTTATTCACAGCTGTGGAACCGGAAACAAAAGCTACTTAATCAAAACGCACAAACCTTTAGATGATAACAAAGCTTTGTTTTACCTGGAATTTAACGTGTTTAATCCCTGAATTGACGTTGCTAGCTAAGTGCCGTAAATTTTAATGATTAGTGTATGAAAGTTGGATTTACAATTGACACAAAGTTCTGAGGTGGTTTCGTAATACCTACATATTTCAAAGATTTATAATCTACCTTTATTGTTTGTCCAGACTTGGCAACACTGAGAGTCGTTAAGGATTCGACCAATCAGCGGTTTACGTGAAAAAACTGTCATTGCCTAAAAAAGGTTTTTTCTTACTTAGAATCTGCTCCAACGATCGTTACATATACGTTAATGCAATTTAAATTATTTAAAAGTTAATATAGTGTTTTAAGCGCAACGTATTTATTATTTAAAAACCCAGTATCTAACATAACTGGTCATTCGGAGCCAAATCAATTCGAAAACGAATAAACCAGCGGCAGCGATCGGAGAAACACGCAGTCTGGGAGCAGGCGTCCAAGTCCATAGCAGCTTATGCAGTAAGAGGAGAAGCCAAGGGGTAGTCGTTGGAATAATCAATCCCGGAGGAAGCTGGTTTGGTATCTGAAAACGCGCAAATAGGTACGGCCAGCCATCCCATCTATTCCCGCCCCACTTCCACTTCAACTGTTTAATGCTATTTAATTCTCTAAGTTTCAGTAATTAGTAGTCAAATAATACCGGCCGTGCGTGTCCAAGTACTTCGCATCTCATTTGAAAACGTCAAAACTGTGAGTACCCTCTTTTGTCACTTTCCACTAAAATGATTGAGCCAAGTCATGATACTTTACCACCTAAATCTCGCGATAATTCTCCGTATAAACATAGTGATGCCAGTCTAGTAAAAGAGCTAGTTAAAAAACGCGGTATACTCAAAGGCAGGTTAACTAGATTTGCAAATTATGTGTGTACTTTAAAAAACGAAACGATCTGTAGTAAAAAACAAATAGATTTAAAGTTGCGTATTCAGGGAGCTTCTACTATGTTCAGCGAATTTAGTAATATACAAACCAAGCTAGAAGAATCTGTATCTGATATTGATGATCAATTAACACAGCGAGAGCTGTTTGAGAGCAGCTATTACGATGCAATCTCTGAAGCTGAATATTTGTTAAGTTTATGTAAGGTCACTGACACTTTAAATCCATCCGCACAAAGGCCAACTATTAAATTACCTGTCATATCCTTGCCTATATTTGATGGTTCAATTGGGAATTGGTTACAGTTTAGAGACAGTTTCATAAGTCTTGTACATAACTCCAGTGAAATAAGCGATATTGAAAAATTCCATTACTTAAAATCATCACTAAAGGGTAGTGCAGAATTAGTTATAAACTCAGTGGAATTTTCGGCAAGTAATTACCTAATCGCTTGGGAATTGCTTCAAAATCGTTTCAACAACCAAAGATTACTTGTTCAAAGTCATGTAAAAGCGTTATTTACTATGAACAGTGTTAACAAGGAGTCATATATTCAAATACGCAATTTAATAGACACAGTTTTAAAGAATATACGCGCTTTATCAAACCTTCATGAACCCGTAGAATATTGGGATACCTTACTCATATATTTAATTGTTTCTAAATTGGATCCCACCACAGAACGTCAATGGGAGCAACATAAAGGTACGCTATGCTCAAAAAATGATAACTCAACATCTTTAAAACTTGATAGCTTAATGAAGTTCCTTACTGACCGAGCTGATATGTTGGAAACATTGCAATTATCACACAGCAAACAAAATCATGATTTTAAAAAACTCAACACTCAAAATTCAATTAAAGTTCACTGCAATGTTTCCACAAATAAGCCGAAGGAACGTCAATTATACAATAACACTAAAAGGCGCTGTTTGTTGTGTAATGCAAGTCATCCACTATACGCTTGTCAAACGTTTCTCGATTATAACTTAGAAACAAAACTTAAATTCATTAATGAGAAAAGGCTATGCATAAATTGTTTACGTTTGGGTCACACAGTAAGCGATTGTCAGTTTGGACCGTGTCGGAGATGTAATCAGAAACACAATTCGTTAGTACATCCCGATAATAAATATTACAATATTAATACGACATTCACAAGTCATGCGGGTAACGCCACTGAGGTGAGTGATGGTCGCGTACTGTCAGTGACGCCTCCTGCGCCCGCGATAGTCAGAGCGACCGCACCCGCGCCCTCGGCCGCCTCCCCGCTCACACCTTCCTTGTCAACACACGCATCTTATATTAATGCAAATAATGCACACCTCGATACTAACTGTATTCATTCTGCCAATTTAAAACCGGTATTATTGTCAACCGCTCTAATACAAATAACGGACAACTTAAATAAGTTACATGTAGTTCGCGCCCTTTTGGACAATGGATCAGAAAGATGTTTTATCACAAAATCATTATGCGATTTATTACACATAAATGTTATACAGTCCACGTTCGAAATACGAGGTGTTGGTAACTCTGTCACAAAATCAACGCAAATATGTGACATTGAAATTGTATCGACGTCCAACACTTATAAAACACATTTACAATGTTTTGTTTTGCCTAACATTACTTCGGCCATACCTGCGATGCCATTACAATACGCGCAATTTAATATACCCGATTACATTCAATTAGCGGATCCGCAATTTTATGAAACAAGTAATATTGATATTTTAATAGGTGCTGATAAGTTTTGGGATTTAATAAAAACAGATAAAATTAAATTACCGAATGGGCCTTTCTTATTAGACACAGAACTAGGTTGGATTATTTCTGGGCCTATTTCTACTATTTCACGCGATAAAGGGTACGGAATTCAATGTAATTTTTCAGATGCGATTGATACCCAGCTACGACAGTTCTGGGAACTCGAAGAAACGTTTGCGCCTCGGGATACGCACAGTGAGGATGAACGTGCTTGCGAACAACATTTCGTTAACAATACTACGCGCACGATTGACGGAAGGTTCGTTGTACGTATTCCTTTCAAAATTTTACCCGATAAATTAGGCGAGACGTATTCGCAAACGGAAAGAAGGTTCTTAGCTCTCGAAAAACGCTTAGTACGTAATCCGGAGTATAAAAAACTTTACTGCGATTTTATTCACGAGTACATACGCTTGGGTCATATGAAACTAGCTGATAACTATGGAAAGCCTCATTATATAATGCCGCATCACGGTGTACTCCGCGAGCATAGCACGACTACAAAGCTGCGAGTGGTGTTCGACGGCAGTGCAAAGTCCAGCACAGATATTTCATTGAATGACCTCCAAATGGTCGGTCCACCGATACAGGGTGATCTCATTGCTATATTGTTACGATTTAGGCAGCACAAGTATACGGCTTGTGCTGATGTTGAGAAAATGTTTCGCCAGTGCTTAATTCATGAGGATCAACGTGATCTTCAATTGATCTTGTGGCGGGACGACCCGTCGGAACCTATTCGCGTTTATAAACTTTGTACTGTTACGTACGGAACCGCGTCCGCTCCGTTTTTGAGTTGTCGATGTCTCAAGCAATTGGTAGCTGAGAGTACTGATCCTGATGTCACTAGAATTATCAGCAACGACTTTTACGTCGACGACTTATTAACGACGCATGATAACAAAAATCAATTATTAAAGATTTGTCAAAATGTATCTAGTCACTTACTATCAGGTGGTTTTCCTCTACGCAAGTGGATGTTTAATTTTAATTTAGATGAAGTCGAGGAGTATCCGAATTATCTAAGGAATTGTCATTAGGTAATAATGTCCACGCTAAAACATTAGGATTAGGTTGGTTTCACATTAGTGACGAATTTCATTTTAACACAAATTATGAGATTGACAATAAAATTATTACAAAACGATACATTTTATCAAAGATTAGTCAGATTTATGACCCTTTAGGATTGTTGAGTTGTACGGTGATTATAATTAAAATTTTATTACAAAAATTATGGCTATTGAAAATAGATTTTGATGATGAGGTTCCCGCTGACGTCTCACAAATTTGGAACCGTTTCGCGACTTCTCTGCTTATGCTTAAATATATTCGCCTGCCGCGTCACGTTGTAGCTACCAACCCCGCGCGCATCCAACTGCACATATTCTGTGACGCTTCGTCTGTCGCGTACGGGGCTTGTGTATTTGTGCGCACCATAAATCGTGACTCATCGGTAATCGTACGATTGTATTGTTCTAAAGGAAAGGTTGCGCCTCTAAAACCGGTTAGCATACCAAGATTAGAACTTTGTGGCGCTTTACTGGGTGCTAGGCTTTATAATAAAATCCGCGAATCAATAAACTGTCAGTTCGATAACGTTACTTTCTGGAGTGACTCCACCATAGTATTAGGATGGCTGCGCATGTCTCCTAATCTATTAAAAACCTTTGTTCAAAACCGAGTATCTGAGATTCACGAGCTCACTGATACGTTGAGGTGGCGTCATGTTAGCGGCAAGGAAAATCCAGCAGATTTAGTATCCCGCGGTGTAGGACTGGAAGACCTCAAAAATTGTGTTATGTGGTGGGAGGGGCCAACGTTTCTTCATGACCCAGCATTTGATTGCAATCAGTCATATGACGAACAAGTAGATATTTCTTGTTTACCTGAAATCAAATCTAAACCTATTAATTCATTAGTCAGCTCGTCAGAAATTTCATTATTCCCATTTAAAAGATTTTCGCAATTTAATCGTATGAAGCGGACTTGTGCATACGTATTGCGTTTTATACACAATACACGCTATAAAAATAATATTCGTCAGGGCTCTCTTACTGTTGATGAGTTACAAAATGCCAGTGAGACTTTGGTAAAACTGTCACAATTAGAAAAATTTTGCAGATGAATATAGATTACTTTCTTGTAATAAAAAACTAAAATTTAAACACAAGTTTAACAATTTAAATATATTTATGGGAGATGATAAAGTATTACGAGTAGGGGGGAGAATTAAACAATCTTTATTATTTAACTTTGACAAAAAACATCCGATGTTAATATCTTCTAAGCATTGGTTTGCAGTGTTGTTATTTCGTTACGAGCATAAAAATCTACATCACACCGGACCACAAGCCCTATTATACAATATACGCGAATCTTATTGGCCTATTGGAGGTAGGAATCTTGCAAGGCGCACGGTCCACGACTGCGTCATCTGTACCAGACTGTCAGGTAAATCGTTATCCCCAATTATGGGCAATTTACCACCTGAACGAATTACACCCACCTTTCCGTTTCATCAGTGTGGTGTTGACTACGCTGGACCAATGCTCATATTGAACCGTAAGGGTAGGGGCTCTAAGATAACAAAGAGTTACGTTTGTTTATTCGTTTGTTTCGTAACTCGTGCGGTGCATTTAGAACTAGTCAGTGACCTGTCTTCGGAATCTTATTTGCTTGCTTTGAAGCGTTTTATAGCTAGGCGAGGTAAACCTTATCAGATACTATCCGATAATGGTCGAAACTTTGTCGGAGCTGCTAATGAGTTCAAAAACGTTTTAAAAAAAATATTTCAAATGATATAATTGAATACGCAACTAGTCAAAATATTAAATTCTCTTTTATCCCAGCTTATGCGGCTCATTTTGGTGGATTGTGGGAAAGTGGCGTAAAATCTTGTAAGCATCATTTGTTGAGAGTGGTTGGGAACGCACGCCTAACTTTTGAAGAGTATACTACGGTACTTTCACAGGTTGAAGCTATACTTAATTCCCGACCTATTAGTCCTTTATCTACTAATCCCACTGACTTTCTACCACTAACTCCTGCTCATTTCCTGGTTGGACGTGCCTTGACAGCACCTGCAGCAGAACCACTGGCTGAAATTCCGGTCCACCGGCTGACACGCTATCAGCACCTGGAGCAAATCAGGCAACATTTCTGGAACCGATGGAGCAAAGAATATATCTCCGAATTGCAAATTAGGACCAAATGGAAGCATCATAAGCCTGATCTTCAACCTAACACTATGGTCGTCATCAAAGACGATAATACTCATCCATTGAAATGGAGCTTAGGACGAATCATATCTACCAAACCAGGAAAGGATGGAATATCCAGAGTCGCAGATATCCAAACCTGTGCAGGAATAATCAGACGCGCATTTCCTCGAATATGTCCTCTGTTCTATGAAGACTCAGAAGAGGGGATGTTGGATGCCAGTGCTTCCAAGGCCGGGGGCATGTCCAGACTTGGCAACACTGAGAGTCGTTAAGGATTCGACCAATCAGCGGTTTACGTGAAAAAACTGTCATTGCCTAAAAAAGGTTTTTTCTTACTTAGAATCTGCTCCAACGATCGTTACATATACGTTAATGCAATTTAAATTATTTAAAAGTTAATATAGTGTTTTAAGCGCAACGTATTTATTATTTAAAAACCCAGTATCTAACATTGTTTTTCGGATCAGTTACAAATTTACAATACAATATTTACAGGTTAGTGTTAGAGTCCCGCTGTTTCAGAGAAAAGTGGTAACAAAGACCACAAACATACATGCATACATTCTCTTACCCCAAATGCATATACGAGTACTAACCATCTCCGTTCCGTCGTGGATAGAAAATACTGCACAAAATTTTCATATACGCATCTAAAACACGAGCCACCGATATACTCGTACCTACGTAATCCTCTTTGCAGTCACATTTCTGTTTTTTAGTCAATTTCATGCAAGCTATTCCACACAGAGGGATTTCATCCACAATTTCCTATCTACGTTTAAAAACCAAAGGCTTGGTAGATTACCGCTTAACCTCGGTTCACTGGAGCCTAACTAACTTGTTATTACAAGAATTTCCAGCCGCCAAGGCCATCAGTCAAAAACGCTATCATTTATCTCTCTCGAAGCCCGCTGCCGACAAGTTCGGAGGTGACAGTTCCCTTAACTTATCTACTTAAGCCAAGTGCGTTTTTTCTGGTTATAGCCTTTAGCTCGCATCAGTTTGAATGACTAGCACTTTGTAGGTCACATGTTGAAGATATATGGATGGATCTGAAGTTTGAGGCTATTTACGTATTTTTTGTAAAATAGTTATCAGACGACAGATATACTCGTAAAGGCACGTGCTTTATTGTTACCTGTCATTTGCTACGAACGAACCTGTTGCAAACTTTTTAACTTGGTTTACTTTTTAGGCGAATCAATTGCAGATGAACCTTTCCTCAAGCAATTCATCGTTTTACGAGTAACTCTTATCCCACTTCAAAATGCTAAAGCTGCCAACGAAACTGGTCGTAAGTAAGCAAACAAATCAGGTAAAGATTCTCTAGTTTATTCCTTTTCAAAGGAAAGATGGGAACAGGCTAGAGAATCATTTTTCCAATTCTGTCTTCACAAATCCTAAAATGTAAGAAGTGTATTTGTATAGGTACATGCATTCATCATATTCGAATTTTGTTATCCCCTTACGATCAGACGGACTCTGCTCGTCTGCCACTATAAAAGTGATTTCCATTTCTATTGATAACTTAGTTATCACCATTATTGTTACTACCATTTATTACCTACCATTTATTGTTACTAAACCTAGCATGGTGATGGTGATAAACAGAGTGTTGGTCGGCCAAAAAGGTGGGTCAACGATGACGTTTATAGGAGGGGCGCTGATGAGAGCGTTGTAGGACTCAAAAGGAGAGCACAAACAGAAGGAGGTCGCTTTTACTCAGCAGTGTGCAGATTCGTAGATGATGATGAAACTTAGGCACACATTTTTCTTCCGTATTTAAGTATATATTAGATAGGATAATAAAAATTATGAAAAAACAAAAACATTCGGACCTCTTCTGCCGTTCGGACATTTGCACAAATTTTCTTCCTTAAAATGCAAGAGACTTGGCACATACTTTAGTACTTATCTATATTATTGTATCGTTTTGTACTGTATTTATTCTTTTGTTTTTGGCTTATAATTCAATTCGTTTTTCAATTCGTTAAAACCGTCTATATTTCAGTTGTCTGCATAACAAAGGACGCAATCTGGAAACCAAATAAAAACTAGGAACGAGGTTAGCTTTTCAAATTGAACGCGGTTGTCACACGCAGCGGCGCACTTGGCGAAATAAATTATTATCTACAAACCCGAGCGGCTTACTAACGATGGGACTGCTTTTTATTGCGGTAGGTCGTGTGTTGCAGATTTCGCATATGGGTGGTGGTTTAAATTTATTGGAACAAAATATTTACCAATACTCCTACCATGCCTTCAACTTATGTATCTAGAGATGCTGTAGACTGCTGCATGTAAATCTCTCTCAAATCCACTCAAATTCTTCTACTCTTGTCATATAGCTATGTATTTACCTATATATTGAAGCTAAAGTATTACCCACCGACCGACTGGTCAGCACAACTAGTTGTGTTGTCGGAAAAATATTCCGCAAAATTCTTCCCCATCTTAGTTGGTCGATGGGTAATAAAATAAATTAAGTATTTTGTTCTAAATCTTGCCATACGAAGTATATCAAATATCCGGGCGCGGCATACTCAGTAATAGGTACTTGTCGATATAAAAAAAAATACATAATTTTTGACACATCTTGCCAGGGCTGTGAGCCATAATATAAGAATGAGCAATTACTATTATTAGAGAAACAAATTACTTACCAACTTGCCATTTAAAGAGAAAGTAAATTTCTATAAAAGTAAAAGTAGATTTAATTATCTTAAATCTCATAAAAGAGACCCACATATAAACAAGATTATTCTTTTTAATAAAAATAGTATTTTTCTCCTATGAAAATGGAAATACACTATGAAAACGTGCTCCGTGTATTTTAATCTGTAAAATTAAAAAGCATCACCTGTACGTTGCTGCCTTTTAATCAAACCATTTTGTACAATGTAGAGTATTTTGTAATCGCTATAGTGGTTTAATACCGGATTAACTACTTTAATATTGAGTCCCGTTTCCCGAATGGTGTCTAGTCGTGAAATAAAATAAGTTCATGCTACTTTGTAGCCATATTTAACAAAGCCATGTCATTTCTATTTTACTAATAGTAAGGTTATGAAATTATGATACGGGGATCCTGTACGTAGAGCGATTTAATCAAAATAAATGAGTAGATAGTACTTAAATCAAATACCTAACAGATAAATATTGTTGCATAAAGATAAAAACTGTTACGCTGATCTCATGTAGGTAATGTATATAGGTATTATATTTTTAGTTTAGTTAGAGTTTATTTCTTTTATGTAAATTTTGAAGGAACTACATGTTGTATATACTTGATCTGCGCCATAAATACGGTTAAGTACAATAAAAAAGAAAAAAAAATACATTTGAATTTGGAATCTGTCATTCAAACCTGAAAAATATATGATTTTTCTCATTTTGGCGCCAATCGTTATTAAATATTGAACTATTATTAAAATGGAGCGGGATGATAACGAAAACCGTATTGCTGTAATTTCAGTACACAAAATAGGCTTGGAGCCAAATGCAATTTTTGAAACTCTCCATCCGCGTGGTATTGCGGAATGTTTGTGTACCGGGTTATTGATAGGTACATTGAAACATACTTTGTTTGTGACAGAATAGGTCTGGCCGTCCACGCACTATTCACATTAAACAGATGATTAAGCTGTGAAGAAGGGAATCCGAAGAAATCCCGTCCGGAAGCAACAGATTTTATTCAGAGAGCTGATTATAGCACCCACAACCACGTCACGTATTTTAAAAAATGATTTAAGATTTGCTGCTTACAAAAGACGTACCTACTTGTCATTTCTTAACTGATAATTTAAAAAAAAATAGGGTTGACTAATCAAAACAACTTCTTCGGCGGTAAGCAAAGGGAGCTCACAGACAAATCTTATTTACGGACGAGAAAATGTTTACCATTGAGGACCATGTTAACAAGTAGAATGATGGAGTTTATGCTCATAGCTCTAGAGAAGCTGCTCAAATGGTCAATATGTGCAACGTGGCCATTATCCGGCTTCATTGATGGTTCAGTGGGATGTTGCCTAACAAGGAATGACTGAACCATATTTTTGTGAAAAAGGTATTAAAACATCGGCTCAAGTGTGTCAAGATACGAATCTTGAGAAGGTCGTAAAGCCTCTTAACAATACCAAGAATGGTCCCTTTAGCAAGACTCAGGCACCAGGTCATAAGGCTCGCTCAACACAGGCGTGGTTAGAAAGGAATATTCCCTACTTCAATAGAGCTGAAGACTGACCGTCATCTGGTCCCGATCTTAATCCGCTCGATTATGGTTTATGGTCTGTTTCAGAGAGAATTGCATGCTCTAAACGCCATGATAATATTGAATCCCTAAAACATTCCATAAGGGTGGCAGTTGCCAATTTTCCCATGGACAGGGTGCGTGTTTCAATCGAAAACTAGCCACAACATTTGAAAGATTGTAAAAAAACAAATGGTGACCATTTTGAATAACAGCTATATTTTTAAAATGCTTACCTATTTATTTCTAAAGTAATACAAATTCTAATTAAATCATAGTGTTTAAAAAATATATCATTGTTTTCTTTGTAACAATATTTATAGCTAGACTACTAGGTATTACTTCCGAATTCACTACAGATCACTACTACACTACTAAAAAAAATCACTTCAGCTACTTTTTACACTACAGTTTTACAATATTTACTCGAACCTCTTATCTTTGTAAAACTACAAAGATATGTCGTTAGATAGGGTTTGTAAACATTTTGGTAAAGAAAAAAAGATTTGCCATTTTGCATTATGACAACATTTATAAAAAGTCGCCACGCCACAAAAGAACTCCGAGTAAAAATTTTATTTCTGTGAGACTTATTTATTATTTGATAATGTAAATAAAAAAATGAAATATTAGTACCAAAAGGATTATATTTAAAATAGTTTTAAATAAAGGAATATTAATATTTTTGTATTATGAAATAATTTAAACTATTTTGGCAGAATAATGTAATTATGTGCATAATTTAGGTACCTATATCGCATTGTGACTTTTTAAATCATGATAAACTTTGTTGACCGAAAAATGAATAGGTACTTGTTTTTTTATATAGAAAGTGGTGCATACCAGCATATGGTAAGCGTGGTGTAAGAGGCTCACCTACCATCTTTGGAGCCTAAGCCAACCTCACCTGCTTGTGGTGCATCCTGCTGTTAACTGACGAGGCAATGGCGTTCCCTTTTTGCGGTGGGAGAGTTACTCCGTCGGCATTGCTACCACCCTTCCGTCGGAGTCCGCCGCCATAATGATGCCTTATAAGCCGCGAGGCCCGCATCGTGTTCCGGCGGTGAGCGGAAGAAGCCGTCCCGAGAGAGGGATTGTTGCGTGTGGAAATGAGGACCGGCGGTTGCGGGGAATTACAGACGCGCATGGGCGTGACATGGTGGCGCGGGGATCAGGGAGACCCGGTGAAACGGTTGTCCGCTGACCGCCCGCGGGTTGTTGGGGGCCCGAACCCGGGGATCTTACTTTAATCTCCACCCCAGGAGGCTGCCCCGCCGCACGTGAAAAATCCCTTGGGGTAGCACTTGTGCCGGAGGAGACCGGAGTGGAACCCGACTGCTGCCCCCGGGGGGGGACCGGGGGCCCTTCCGTACCCCGCGCCAGCAAGTCACACAACCTTTGTGACCTGATTTTTTCTCCGCCCCGTGCTTTGTCCTTTGATCCACATGCGACCATTTCTCTCTCCGTCCCCCCTCTTCTTATTTTTCCTATTCACACTCACAATGGCCAGGAACAAGAAAATGTATAATGTGCACTCAGCGGCGCATCCTGTAAGTTCCACATTTAAAGTGGACTTTTGCAACATTAGAGGGATGCATAGTAACATCGACGCCGTCCACTACCACCTTGAGACGGCAAAGCCGGCCTTACTTTTCTTGACGGAGACACAGATTTCCTGCCCGGCCGATACATCATATCTTCATTACCCCGGTTACAAACTGGAGCACTGTTTTGTGCGACGTGCCGGGGTATGCATGTACGTCCGGGAGGATGTTTGTTGCCGCCGCCTCAGCCATTTTGAAGACGGGGACCTGTCGATTCTCTGGGCGCGTATTGACTACGGACGTGCCACTAAAGTCTACGCTTGCCTTTACAGGTCCCACAGCGGTGATACGGAGACGACTCGTTTTTTTGAGCGTCTACAAGAAACGACTGACAGAGTGCTCGAGCAGTTCCCTTGCGCGGAAGTGGTGATCCTTGGTGATTTCAACGCTCACCACGAAGAGTGGTTGGGATCCCGAACTACCGACCGCGCAGGGAGAGCAGCCTATAACTTTGCACTGGCCTATGGTTTCTCGCAGTTGGTGTCCTCACCTACGAGGATACCTGATATCGAGAGCCATACTCCCTCCTTACTGGACCTCCTGCTGACTACGCGGCCGAATGACTACAATGTTGTTGTTGATGCCCCGTTAGGATCATCCGACCATTGTATCATTCGAACTGCTGTGCCAGCCAAGCAATCCGTGCGGACCCATTCACAGGGAACGCGCAAAGTCTGGCACTACAAGTCAGCAGATTGGGATGGGTTGCGCGAATTTTACGCCTCTTATCCCTGGAGGCAGCTTTGTTTCTCGTCGGGAGATCCGGATACCTGTGCAGACTCCGTTACCGACGTGGTGTTGCAGGGCATGGAATGTTATATTCCTTGCACCGCGATACCGGTAGGCGGACGGAGCCAACCATGGTTCAATCAGTCCTGCAGAGAGGCCCGTCGTAATAAACGGGCCGCATACAGGGCCTGGGCCAGAGCACAGGTGTCCGAAGATCCGAATACCTCCGACTTGAGGAAGAAATTTAACGCTACCTCGAGGTGCAGTAAGAAGATCATTGTCAGAGCAAAGAATGAGCACATCCGCAGAATTGGCGACCGACTAGCTAGCTATCCTTCTGGAAGCCGGGCTTTCTGGTCGCTCGCTAAGGCTGCTGAAGGTAACTTCTGTCAGTCGTCACTCCCTCCACTGCGGAAACTCGATGAGTCACTGGCCCATGGGGCGAAGGAGAAAGCCGATCTCTTGGGCTATCTCTTTGCCTCAAACTCGACACTGGACGATAGAGGTGCCTCACCACAGTCTATCTCAAGGTGCACAAGCTCCATGCCGGAAATCTGTTTCACACAGCGTGAAGTCCGGCGAGCTCTAGCATCTCTTGATGTCCGAAAATCGAGTGGGCCTGATGGTATTCCTGCAGTGGTGCTTAAATTTTGCGCTCCCGAGTTGTCCCCGGTGCTTACGCGACTCTTTAGGCTCTCATACTCTACAAAAAGCTTCCCGTCAACATGGAAGGTAGCTCATGTTCACCCTTTACCTAAAAAGGGTGACCGCACAGACCCGGCCAACTACAGGCCAATAGCGATCACCTCCCTCCTCTCCAAGGTGATGGAGCGTGTCATAAACACACAGCTCCTTGGGTACCTAGAGGATCACCAGCTGATTAGCGACCGTCAATATGGATTTCGCCATAATCGCTCCGCTGGTGATCTTTTAGCGTATTTAACACACCGCTGGGCTGACGCCATTGAGAGTAGAGGCGAGGCTCTGGCTGTAGGCCTAGACATTGCGAAAGCTTTTGACCGGGTATGGCACAAATCGCTGCTTTCCAAGTTACCATCTTTCGGGATACCCGAGGGATTATGCGAATGGGTTGCCAGTTTCCTGACTGGACGGAGCATCAGAGTCGTTATCGATGGTAGCTGCTCCGACACCATGTCTATTAACGCTGGCGTCCCGCAAGGCTCCGTGCTGTCTCCAACTCTGTTCCTTCTGCATATCAACGACCTGTTGCAAATTGGTGACATACGTTGCTATGCAGATGACAGTACTGGAGACGCCTTGTACAAGGGCCGCGCCAACATCCCTCGGGTCGAAGTGGAAGAGAGTCGCGCCAGGCTTGTGTCTGAAATCGAAGACTCTTTAGATCTAGTCTCGATTTGGGGTTCTCTAAACCTAGTGGATTTCAACCCCAGTAAGACGCAAGTCTGTGCATTCACCGCTAAAAAAACCCCTTTTGTTGTAGCACCTCGCTTTCAGAGCATACCTCTTAAGATCTTGGAGAGTATCGGGATCCTTGGTATCGACATCTCCAGCAAAGTCGAATTCAGGGGTCATCTGGAAAATAAGGCCAAAATGGCCTCCAAAAAGCTCGGTGTGCTGAACAGAGCGAAGCGGTACTTCAAACCTGGGCAACTCCTTATGCTTTACAAAGCTCAGGTGAGGCCCCATATGGAGTACTGCTCTCATCTCTGGGCCGGCGCACCGAAATACCAATTGGACCCATTTGACTCCATCCCATTAGAATCCCTCAGCATTCGGAGAGACGTTGCGTCTCTCTGTGTGTTCTACCGCCTGTACAATGGGGAATGCTCTGAAGAATTGTTTAATATAATTCCCACCTCGGGTTTCTACAACCGCACCTCCCGTCACAGAAGTGCGGTCCATCCGCATTTCCTCGATACGGAGGTGTCGCGCACTGTTCGGTCCAAAAATTATTTTATACCGCGAACCCGTAGGTTGTGGAACGAACTGCCTCAAGAGGTCTTTCCATTGAGCTACGATATGGGGTTCTTCAAGAGAGCTGTGAATAGGATTTTGCAAGGTCGGCGGCGCACCCGCATACCCCCTGGTGTTGCAGGTGCCCATGGGCGGCGGTAACACTTATCACCATGTGGGACCGCTTGCTCGTCCGCCCACTAATCTATAAAAAAAAAAAAAAAAAAAAAAAAAAAAAAAATTGTAAGTGGATACTGTCGTCCATAGACATCCGCGATACATGCCAACATCAGTCCAGAATGACACACCCCCGAATGCGCTGCCTACCTTAGCAGATTATGATTGGGACTGGGGCAGATTGGGAAAATGGGGAGACATAGGATGGGGTGGAAATGGACTCTGGCATATCTCACTCACTACCGAAATACGTACGTACATTAGGGAAATACGATAAAGTAGGAATGCAGTACATTTCAAGGTAGTCTTCTGTGAGAGGAGTAACGTGGCCAGTCGAGTGCGCCCAGCAGCGGTGGGAAAGCAGCATGCACTCTCCCCCTACAAAAGTTTATCCTTACTGTTGTTGTTTGCTTTTATTGTACTTATTATAAATTGTTGCTTTAAGACATTACAGTATTCCTGTGGAAGGAATATAAACTTGTATTCCAGTTTAAAAGAAAACGCTTAAACTTATAAATTAAAATATACTTGAATATTATTTCGTTTGTATATCCTGTTCGATATATCATATTGACTTTTTACCAATAATATACTAGCTTCATGGTGCGACGGCTTCTGAATGCAAAGATAATCCAGTATTTCGTAATGTAGTATTTTTATTCAATAGGTTACCATTAATATTTATGCCCAACTCTACTCGACTAGGCTTCTAAATGAAAATGACTCGACGTTCAAAATGAAAAAATGTAACAAACGATTTATCTTTGTCCCGAAATGTCGCAGCAGTGACAAGCTTACGCAGTCAGGCTTTGGAAGTTCACAATTAAATATCATGCGCAGTTTCAAAGTGGATAGATAATATGTTTTCATTATCAAGTCTTGCAAGCGCTAAAACTGCAATATTTCTTAGATTGAACGCGTAGCTATATCAGAAGTTATCTCAGAACTTATTATCCCAGAAGTTACTCGTAATAAAACAGATCAATACACTAAGAGCAAATTACAGACAGATACCTATGGTACATAAAATCGGATCATAGTTTGAAAAGCGTTTACATCGACAATAATTGCACAACATATTAGGTAGTTGGGGAACCAACTACCCGCAATGTGTTCAAAAGTAAAGTACGCCCGGGGGATTACGTAGGTAGCCACAAGTTTTGGAGATTAGTTTTCAAACAATCATATCCTTATGTACCTAATGGCAAGGCATACAAGGACGCCGCTTGTAATAAACAACCGGAAATAGAACAAAACAAGTAGAAAATAGGAATGCGTACATATGGTATTCATTTAAAGTTAATTAAATTAAAGTTCATCATTTAATCCTAAACCAATCATACAGCTCTTGTGGTACATGTTTCAATTTTCATTGCTTCATTAACTATATTTTCCCTTTCGTCTATGTATAATTTCAGGGGTACAAGCCGATATTGAAAACCATTATCACACCATCACACCGGGTATATGAGTCGATTAGGCTTAATCCATCACCGCTCTAATGTAGATACCATTAAAACTCAAATATATTTTTTATCAAAGTAATATAATTTATAATGTAATTATAACTGTTTTTAACACTAAGTAATTTTCAATGTAAGTAATGAAAGTTCAAATGCATTTAGCCCAATCCGCATTACCATTTCGCTTTGCATTTTAGAGAGCCCTGTATCCGAATTTTTTGCACATTTTTATATAGCACAGAGGCGGGTTGATAGGAAAATACTGCTGTGGACACTAGCATGATCAAATAAGTAGTATGTGCTTTGCTAACCTAGGTAAATATTGGTTCTCTTCACGTAGCAAAATATTGAATGTAACTTTCTTCGAGGGCTTCAAACGTGGCCTCGATACCAGCAGTAAATAGAAAAATAGGACCCCGGATATTAGAAATGCTTCCCATAAGAACTGACTCAAAGAATATCTTGGAAACATTCTTTCCAAAATCCCCAGTTATATCTATATTCCTTCTTCTTGCTTCTTCTGTCATGATCTTGACTTGAATACCCCGAATTTAAACATACATGTTTAGTTATTGTATACACATATAAATTACTGACGTGTGTATCGGTTATCAGTCAATTTATTATAATTATCATTCATATTTTCCTATCACTACACTCATAAACTTCTTTTGCACTCGCTTAATTCTCTGGTTTAATCACGCGTGGATTTATTTATTTCTAACAATAATAATATAATTACTTAAATCACACGTTGAGTGCTAAATAATTCCACAAGGAATAAACTTCGTGCCTTTATACTTTCTTTAACTAATTACTAATACATAAGTAACCGTAATAATAGTTATTTGTAAATACGTCTACAAATCTGAAAATTATATTAGCGTAATAATGAACTCAGTGCGGAAGGGACACGCATTTACACACGAACACACACACACACAGATGGGTATCGTAGTTAGCAATTATTAAGAGTTAGATTGTATTTTTATTTTATTAAAGTTATTTGTGGACCTAAGCAGTGGTATAAAATTATTTAGTCCATAAAATGGTAGATCGAACTTTCTAAGTTCTACAGACCTATAAATACTTATGTTGCTTTCGGCTAATATTACAATGGGTGACATATTACGATAGTTTTTGCTTTTGGAGAATACAAAAAAAGAATACAGAATAGGACAATAAAGGGTGGTATATCGATACCATAAATCGCAATCCGATCGCAATATCGATATATAAACATCATATCATACCATCAGCCTATAATCTCTCCACTGTTGGATATAAGCCTCTCTGAAGGCTCGCCACCACACACGATATTGGGCTCTTCTCGTCCAGCTATCACCGGCGAACTTGTCGTCGTGTCGTCGGCTCACCTGGCCGGAGGGCGTCCACTGAGTAAACGAATTACTCACGATTTATCATTTATTTTGTACAGCCGATATTTCAGTCCAGTTATATGAACCGTGGTCACGACGATTTCAAATATTTTAAAGTAGTTCGATAAACAATGATAAACATCTACATAACTACTGCACCTAGCTATATAATTGTAAAGGTACAAAGGAAAAAATAGACGCCCCACAAAGGTAAAGACCCGTATTCTGAAATACCAAAGGTACTAAAGTTTCAAAGCGTTTATCAACAAACTTATTTGTTTCTCCTTTCCCTCTGGACTGCGGTACTCCAGTTTCCAAGAATTATTTTATAAAAGTAGTGAAGTGCGAATTGGACCTTCGACCCCTGAATACCTATCTAATTTATACGAAGTTTAATACTCGTATTAACATAGACCCTAGCAATGAAAGGAATAATCTACGATATAATCATAAGATAGATGAAGGAAATTATAACGAACGTTAATTTAACTTTTCACGTTAATTTCTAAAAGATCTTACTTTAGTAGACATTAGAAATATATAAAACTAAATACACAATAAGAAATATTTTTCAATTTTGTAAGACTTAAAACTTGGTCGTTTTTAAAGATGTCTTTAAAAACATCAAGAGATTTTTTTTTTGTAATTTTTCAAAGAATTCAAATCATTATTGATTCTACAACCCTTTTACAGAATGCCCCGTAATTTGCGGAAACTAAAATAACAAACAACAGCTCTCATTTCCCTGTGTCTCTAGTTAATGAGCGTTCTCGATGACCACTAAAACATTAAAACCGACAGTGTTCTGGCCTGCAAAATAAATGCTGTTTCAACATAACAGTAAGTGCAGCCGCAATGTTCGTTAGCGCCATATTGTTGTGCGGCTTCCAGCGATTAAAGAGGGTGGAATTTTTGTAGTGAGCTCCGACGTACAATTAACTATATTACAAATTATTTTTATTGAAAGAAGGCGGCAGCCGAATAAACGGTCCACCCGGTGGTAAGTGGATACTGTCGCCTATGGACATCCGCGATACATGCCAACATCGGTCCAGAATGACAAACGTTGACACGCCCACAAATGCGCTGTCTACCTTTGGAGATTTAAGAATGGATTTGGGTTGAGAAAGTGGGGAGGGATAGGGAGGATAGGATAGGGATAGAGGATGGGATGGGAATGGGCTCTGGCATAACTCTTTCGCTACCGACACACGTACATTAGGGGAATAGGATAAAGTAGGAATCGCAGTACATTTTACGGTAGCCTTTTGTGAGAGTTTCGCGAAGTATAATACATACGAGTATAAATATTGTACGATTGCCTAAAACTCGTTTGCAAATATGGCAAGATATGGAATATTAAAGTGCTGATCACTAGTAAATGCAGAAATTTCTTTATGGAATTTGAAAGTCATGATCTCTAAGAATAAATTGATTAATAATTTTGATTTAAAATTCCATTTAAATAAATTCATAATGAATAAATAATTTAATGGTTTATACGGACATTGGAATATGTTTAATGTGAATTAATTATTATGAACTGACATTTATTTAGAAAATTAATACAGCAGACATTTGATTATTATAAAGGTATCGACATTTTATTCTGTTGGTGGAAGTTATAGCGTATTTCTATGAATTTATTGATTACTGACTATGTAATTTATAAGTAGCAATTTATACCAATTAATTATACCTGACACCTGACTATGTAATTTATACCAATTTTCATAAATATTGTACCTGTAAGCACAATATTTGTGACAGCTTCATATATTAATATATATGTATACATTTTGTTACAGGCAATTGGTTGATACATATTGATTGTTTATATAAAGTTTTGAAAGTCTAAAATTTGCATGCTAGTTATTTGGCCGATTGTAAAAGGGACATCTAGTTAAATATAATTCCAACATATGTGTATTTCTGCAGATAAGTATTCAGATTCTACAATAGGTAAGTAGATACTGTCGGCAACTGGTCAAAGTTAACGCATGTCCACCTCAATATGGTGGTGATAACGCTAGAATCAAATGGTATAATATTCATGTGTTACTGATTGTGCCAAAGTATCGCAATCTACGGAATTTACTTAAAAGTCTATGAAATAAGTCTCAGTAAGTAAAAGCAACAATAACAAAGCAGCTTGTACAGTTATAAATGATGCCCATACTAGAAAATGCAGGGTAAATAAACAGCGCGGTGCTAATATATTGCCAGCGACAAACTGCAGAGGCTTTCGCTGTTTATAAACGTAGTTGGAAACAAAATTACGTATTCACGTTCCCTGTGACACAGAGCCCGGCGATACAGCACATAATACACAATTTGTGCTAGACTCAAATACGCTCACGTTATTGTTGAATATCAGTACTGAGAAAATTTTGTGTAATAGTGAGAAATATTATAGTACTTTATAACCGAATGAATGGGGAAAAGTATATAAACATGGAAAAGAAGTGACGCACCTGGGGATAGGTCCACACCCGGCAATGAATAGACGCAAACTGATAGAGAGGGAAACAAGAAAATAGAAATATTATTGATTAATTAGATTTTCTGAATACCTACCTTAATAGAAGAATAGGTAATCTTGGAAAGTTCACAGAAAGATTAATAGTATTTATAATATTAATAGATTAATAGTAGATTAATACATTAATAGTATTAAAGTAGATATTTATTGCGGGGGGAGAGTGCACGCTGTAATCCGACAACCGCTGGGCGCACTCGACTGGCCACGTTACCCCTCTCTCAGAGAGGACTACCTTGAAATGTACTGCATTTCCCACTTTATCTTATTTCCCTAATGTACGTATGTGTTTCGATAATAAGTGAGATGTGCCAGAGCTCGTTCCCATCCTATCCCTCCCCATTTTCCCAACCCTTTCTCCAAATCCATTCTTATATCTCCAAAGGTAGGCAGAGCATCCGGGGTCGTACCAACGTTTGTCATTTTGGACTAATGTTGGCATGCATCGCGTATGTCTATGGGCGACAGTATCCACTTACCATCAAGTGGACTGTATGCTCATCCGCCGCCTTCATCCATAAAAAAAGTAATATTATAGCAACGGAGAAGCTGACTAAGAAAACCAAGAATGCAAAGTATGCTTCTCATTATATGTTAAATTTGAATTCCTAAATGAACTCTATCATAACAAATACGTATTTTTTTCTTTTGATTCATTAATTCAATGACTGTACTTAGCTACAACATAGAATATAATACCTATAGGTATAATAAAGAATAAGTTAGTCCAAAATCGTTGTTTAAAATTCTTTAGTCACTTTCTGACGATTTTAAAGTTCTAATTTTTAAGAAGAGGTTATGTGACTTTAAACAATAATTAAATTAAAATAAGATACTTTTAGTTTAATAATAACTTATCTTAAGCTATAATAGTAACTGTGTAGATATACGTATTCATTATATGGTAGGATACGAAATTGCTATGATATGAAAACATTCTTTTGTGCTAAGTTAATCCCTAACAGAAATAAACGTATGCGTAACATCAGTAGAACCACCATGTTTAAAAGAAGCATACTTTTGTAGTGCTTGAATTTTTTTCTTAAGAATTCTCAGTAAGCAAATGAGGCCATTAATCTTTGATTCCGAGAACATTTTTTCGCTTTTAAGATACCTATGGAAAATAATCATGGACTGAAATACATTTTATGTTGTAATCGTTAACAACAGGATTTAATACTCGTTTGTAAATAAATAATTATACAGTTTCTGGTAGAATTAATTAAAATATGGAATTCAAATTATATGGGTAAGTACATAACAACATTACTACGTTCAACACTTTCAAGTTAGTAGGTAAGTTAGGAATCTGTTATCTCAAATATACAGGTTGCGAAATACTCTTATATACAGACGAATATTATTGCCTTGTCTTTTATGTCTAGAGTTGTTTCAGGCACCTCAAAAGTATAGGTTATCTTTGTTAATTTGGTACGTAGACATCGTGTTTTATATTCTTACTTAACACGTTCTTTCAATACCAACAGCTACTTGCATTGTTATTGGAATTAAAATTATGTACTATAACGTTCAAATTAATCAAACAAATTAAATCAAAATTATGTAGTGACTAAAATCATTGAAAAAATGTATGAAGGTATTGCCGTGTTATCACACACGCGATAACCTTTTGTGGTCAGGAGATGGGACCGAGGTAAATGTGTTCGCCAAACAGTGTGTTCCCTTATAATAGAAATATACAAAAGGATACGGAAAAACAAGATTCTCGTAAGTATACACGGACCGTTTTCACTTTATTTCGTTATTGAAAGAAGATAATTTCATGAGTAGATAAGAAAATTGTTAGGTATTTATTTTTTTATTGTAGAATTATTATTATCTGGGCTTCTTGATGGCCATTCCATGACTGTGATACCGGCATTATGAAGGTATTCCCTGGCGATTCCTGTAGTGTGCGCTCTTGCATTATCTTGCATAAAAATAAGTCTCTAGGTATTGACGAATGTAACGGTCGACATTTAGTGGTGACAGCCGTGGTCCCTTTACAACCTGAAGTCCGATTTTGCCTTCCGCGGATATTCCTCCCCAGACTGTGCACGACTCCCCGCCATAACTCACTTTCTCTTCAATACAGCACTGCACAAAACGCTCCCCCTGTCTTCGGTACACTTTCCTCTTTCCATCATTACCATACAGCATAATTTTGGATTCATCCACTGTACCTGTACATTAAGATCATTACCATACATTAAGAGTATCTGTCTCCATTGACGTTGAGCCCAATGCAAATGTTCGCGCGCAGTTTAGGTCCATTGACTGGCTTATGTGGTTTTATATCACATTCTTCGAGTCTCCTTCTAACAGTCCGAGCGCTAACAGCCATTTCATAGAAGTCTCGAAGCTGTTCTTGGATCTATACTGAGGTCAGGTTACGATTTCGTAAGCTGGTCGTGAAGATAAACCGATCTTGTCTGTCCGTCGTTATTCGGAATCGTGGTCCTACTGGACGGCGAACGAAGCCGCCAGTCTCTAGGTATCGATGGTACACTCTTTGAACAGCAGAACAGCTAAAATACACTCGCATTTCACTGATTAAGCCCAAACTGAAGAAGCACAGCTTGCGCGGCTACTTCGGGCGCAGTAGCCAGAATTTTATGGTCAAAATCGGTGAAAATCTCAGGAAAAACAATTTAATGAAACTTTTATTGAAAAACAACACCATTACATTAAAAAAACTGCTCCAATTCAAATATTCTGCTTCATTACTTTTTCAAAACAATAAACTGAATCGGCTTTTCTTCTGCACACCAAAACAATAGTATTCCAAAAATTATGGTGAATATGGCAGTTTCAAAACTGCATAAAAACTTCTTCTTTGACCTAACATTATTCTTGTTTCATCAGGCCTTTATACATAAAAATGCAGGGTGACTTGATTCAGGTGTCCGGGAGTGTACAAAATTAATTCTGGCCATTATTCAAAACAGCTATACAGCATAATTCGCCTCGGTCCATTAGGAAGGATCTATGTGGAGAAAAAATCCAAATAAATTCCCCAGAGGATCCATATCGGGAGGTCCTAATGGACGGAGGCCAAAATTTGAGCTGTAACACTCTTGAAAACCGACCAATACTAACTTCTTTTAATAATTCACAAGTGCCAGAGTCCTTTGTAATAATGATGATGTATTGTAAGAAGTTTAGCAACACATGCAATTACTGTAATGAACATTGTAACACTTTAATGAACGGTAACCCTGTAATGACCATATTATTGTAATGATTGTAAGTACTACCGTACCATATCTATACCACAGACTCTATAATTCATACCATATAATTATGAAGGCCATGTCTCTCCTCATTGCTGGATACAAGCGTATTCCAAGGGTCCCCACTATATACGATCTTCGGCTCTTCTGATTTTACTACAGGATCTATTTTTAATCAGAAGCAACAACATTTTGTCACGACAGATTTAATATTTGGAAGTAACAAAAATTTGAAACTTATGATAACCACTGTGAAAAGCTCTAATACATGCGAAATTATTCATTAATTAACGAATGATTGTACCTAGTTCATTTTCAAGTAGGTAAATATTTGACTGTATCAATATGAATATGCAAAATGCCACGTTCAAATTCGCACGCACTTAGTTAAGCTCTCAGCTTCATTTGTATTCCGTGCATCCGCGCAACCGATTGAATTGGTTTGAACAGAGCACCGCGATGATTGCAATTCCAAAATATGTGTGCATCCACTGGCCGTTGTTTGGGTATCTACCTTTGTGTGAATACAAATGAAAAGATATATGTTTGAAGCTTAGTATATTGTATTTTCAGAAGCATTCTGGCATGAATCAGTTGTATTCTTAAAGTAGGATGCTTAATTATCGAAAAAATATAAAAAAAGAATAATTGAAAAAGTAGGAAAAACAATCGTTACACGAAGGTTTCTTTTTTTCAATTCGGCGTTAGTCAGCTAACAATGGCTCAAAATTATTTATCGTATTAATTTTGAATAATCATTACTACCCCGATTAAAATTTTACATATATCTAATTAAACAACGCCAACACTAACTAATATAGATAAATATTGCAGATCGGAGACTGTTAACATATTCATAATTAGGGTATTTCGTGAAAAATAAATGAAATAATGCTTTATACCAAATTCTTTCTTTATTTAAACGAATTCTAAGTGTTTAACATAACAATATATTTTTTGTCTTATCTCATTCTTTACTTATTCTTGTCTTATTCTTTACTACAAAATATTATTTATTACGTGACCTTGTTATAAAAGTATATTATAACTTTCCAACTTTCAATCGCAAATTATCCATTTATAACCACAATAAAGAGTCTTGTTCCATTTTATCTAAAACCAAAGTCCATCTTCTGGTTCTTCTTCGCTGTCTGTCACCTGCAGATCGTCCTGAATGGCTGGTTCCGGCTGTAAGAGAACATTTATAGTATTTACTGAACACATCCTACTATTTTTTTTCTTTACACTTTATGTGTAAGTTATTTATGTACGTTATAAAAATAAATCATAATAAACCGTTTGTTTTTGCTAATCATGATGGACACAACAAACTATGTATTTTTGAATAAATAAAGTATATAATTTTAAATTACTAAGATTGCCATCACAAAGTCGATGCAGTCTGTTTCTTTATTGTCACAAGAGAACCTAATCGTAACGTAACGCGCCTGTAAATTTGCTGCCGGTTCACTTATTTTCTGGTGCTCATTTAATTATTTCTCTATATAAACTAAGTAAAGCTCTGATCATACTCTACTTTAGGATAAAGAACGATAATCCATAACATGCTTTTTCATGTATAGACACTAAAATAGCAAAAAAATGTAATTATTGCTTTAAGATTACTTTAAAAACTACAAAATATTTGTTGTCAAAAATTAATAAACTCACCTGCCAATTCTCTGGCGGTTCCTCCTTGAATTGAGGAGGCTCCATGGGCGGTTCTTCTATTGGCGGTTCCATATTCATATCGGGTTCGAATGGCTCCTCCTAATAACAATAAAAATAAATAATAATAATAACCCATGGCGTAGGGAATTGATGACCCCATCGTCCGTGTTGAGACAGCCGCGTGGCATTGGTCCCCCCTCTCTTCCCATGGGGTCAGTGAATATTCACGCCTGCAGGCGACCATCCAACTGGGACTCGATGCGGAGCACATTTGTTGATGTGGGGGTGAGGCGCTTAATTGAGGCGAGCGATCTCGGCTCAATTAAGTTGAGATTGAGCGTGAAGGTTCGGGATAGCATTTAAGCCATCGAGACCATGCTGCCTCAGATTTTGGACAGCAGCACTGGCCTACAGGATAAGGATTCGATCGTATTCGGCGCGGCCGTAGTGGTATTCCAGAATAGTGGTGATCCAGCATGTGTTGTTATGCATGTCCAGTTATGTGTACATAACGCGAAAGTGTAAAAAGTTATATCTCTGAAAATTAATTAATCTCAAAAACTCGGAACGGATGTAGAGGTGGTAGCCGCGGTAGCAAGCAGCTGCTCCTCATTGACGCGATCACCGGCAAACGAGTCAGACGTAACCACTGGAAACTTTCCGCTGCCTGGATAGACTACAAGAAGCCGTTCGACTCGGTTCCCCATTGATGGCTCTTGAGCTTGCGCTTTCTCGAGCTGTGACAGTGCAGCTCGACAGTTCCTCGAATCATGCATGAGACAGTGCAGTACGACCCTTAGTCTTTCGGGTGAACGGATGACGACTGCCGATGGCCGAATTAGGATAAAAAGAGGAATCTTTCAAGGCGATTGTCTAAGCCCACTTTGGTTCTGCCTTGCGCTGAACCCTGTGAGTACACTCTTGGAGAAGTCGGCGATAGGCTTTTAGTTTCGGAGAGGAGGTAATATGGATGACCCACCTTCTCTACCTGAATGACCTCAAACTGTACGTAACAACTGCTAACAAACTGGAAGGATTGCTAAAGATCACCGATATCTTTAGCAGTTCCATCAGAATGGAGCTGGGCGTTAATAAGTGTGCGGTCCTGCCTGTGGAGAGGAGACGGATCGTTCGTTCTGATGGAATTACGTATTATGTATTGTTTATTATAATAGTGTGTATATATGTCTACATATGAAATATGTTCTTATGTATGTCTGTATTTATTAGTTTTATATATTTATATATTTAAATTTATTATGTGTGAATGTTTGTCTTTTAATTAAAACTGCACCGGCCGGCGTTCAGTTTTCTGTTTGATCTAGTGGTTGAGCGGGAGAGTGTTGTTAGACATTAATTCCGCCTTTTGTAGATGTGAAATACATGTGCAATGAAGTTTAAATAAATAAAATAAATATGTCTAAAACAATTAATTAACCTTTTCCGTCTTTTAGTTTTTTCGTTCAATTCCACTGTTGCCGGATTTTCAAAAACATATCTGAGTTCTGGCGAATGTGGAAAAAAAAATAACATTTAGCAAAAGTGGAATCAGGTGAACGTGGAATAAATCTTCAATACACATTTTTTAAATTTAATTCGTACCTTAACAACAGTAGGGAACGTGTAGTCAGTGCTCTGCTGATCTAAGTCCACGAAGTCATCGGAGGGCTGCGGCGGTTCGTCTGGCGCTTCTTTCTTTATCAGGAACTCTGACGTGTCGAAAGGCGATTCGCTGGGTAAGTCATCTTCTAGAAAAGGAGATTTTTAATATTAAATTTACCGAAACTACGAACGAATAAAGTGTCGAACTACGGTAGTTTCATTTTTTATATTTTAAACTATTTCTTTTTTTTTCGGAATGGCTAAATTCTTGTGGCCCTAATGGCCTTTCAAGAGTCACCGGACATATATAGTTTAAGGCGAGCGCAGAAGGCGCTCAGCCAGGAGCAGAGTGTTCCAGCAAAGAGTCTAAGGGCTCCCCCACCGGTAGGCAGGCGGAAGGAACGGACCTCGGCTTAGGGCGTTGCTTTGGGAGGATACCGCAGGATTGCGAGTCGGTGAGAAGCGCCCAAGCACGTGCCGATACCTGGTAAAAGTGTTGGCTGAAGGCCGGTGTGTGTTCACGGTGTAGCGAGGGTGATGTCCTCGTCTCCGCCGGCGGGGACGGTGTATCTGTCTAGTCTGTGAGTGTAGTGTAAGAACCGCATTGGCAGCTGTAATTGAGTCGACGGGGTCGTCTAAGACGTACCGAGGACGACGACGACGACGACAACGAGGAGGGTCATTCCTATCGGGGACATAGGTTAGGCTGTCAACTACTAGGGGATTGGGATGGTGAGGAACTGTCGTAGTGTCGGGCGGAGTTTAAATTATTTCTCTGACCACACAATATATATATCTCTCTCATATATATTCTCTGACCCATAAGGTTTATGTGTAAATGGCGAGCCGTTCCTTATTTCTAATTTATATAAGATATGATACATATAATTAAGTAATTAACTTTAAACTAGTGAAAAGGGACTTCATTTTGTCCCTCTTATTTGTTCTAAGTTACTTACTAAGAAAATTTTAAGCTCTTACCTGGACGTACGGACAGCTGAACCATAGCCTCAGCAGCATCTTTTTGCTCAACTTCTTCCAGTTCTGAACTACCGCTATCCGAATATTGAAGATCTGTAAAAAATTACCTTATGATAATGCACATTTCTTATGACAGGTCTCGTGCTAACTCTTGTGTATGTATTTACGAGTTGAAATTGAACGATTATTTCTTGAAATATGGTTTAAAAAGAAGAAGTTCGAACCTCGTTGTATGCTAACTCAAATTATATTTAACTAAATAAATAACCAACCAAATATACTTAACAGTTCCAGCATTAAATTTTATTATTGATTGTAACTATGCGAATGTGAAGGGCCACCACAAACCTTCCACGTTTAAATTCTAGAAAGTATGCAACATATCGCGTATTACTTTTGGTGTATTTACGAATAAATAAAAAAGAAGGTGCGACATTTTACTACACGTTTTGCGTAATTTTTTCCTATATTTCGTATTTTCAGAAAACATTTAACGGCATTTACCCCCGCGCAGGTAAACAGGGGAAGGTATAACTCTATATATAATGTTCAGAGAAATATATTAGCAGAAGACTCGTGGTTAGTTTCAAGTTATTTTCTGAATTGAAGTTTTATAATAGTTAAATATGACAAGAAATAGCTTAGAAACCTTACCTTCTTCCAAACTGTTTTGATCCTTCCTAGGTCTACCACGTTTTCTAGGTGTTGAACCTGTGGTAAACATATATATACATATTTATGTACCATGCTTAATATTATAATCTTTGATAATAGCAGTCATACATATACATCTCCAAATCTAGGCCACTTTTGCCTGCGTTTTCATACGCATGAAAATTAGCTTCTTTGAAAAAACGAATCAATTTTCGAGCATAAAAAGTATCCAATAACCTTCTCCAGATTTCAGATTACCTCTCTCCCAAATTTCATTGAATTCGACTAAGTAATTTATTCGTGAAAACAACACAAACATACAAACATTTTCGGATTTATAATGTTAGTGTGGAAGTGTATCCACAAAGTGAAAAGTATGGATGAAGAAAGTGTAGAAGTATGAATAGTGTGAAGTGACAATGTGATATGATAATACATAGTGTATAGTCTAATAGTATGGATAGCGTGTATGTGGAAAGTTTTAAATGTAGAAGTGTGGATAGTGTCAAGTATCGTGGGGATGTGGAAGTGTGGAGGAAGTGTAGAAATGTGGATAGTGTGGAAGTGTAGATATTATTGTAGATGTAGTTTAAGGAACTAGGGGGTGTACATACCGTCTGCAGTAGATGTTGATGGCTTGTGCTTCCTGGGGCGGCCCCTGCCGCGCTTCTCGTCCAACGGCGGCGGAACATCCTCCACCTCGATGTCGGACTGTTCCGCTTCTTCCAACATCTTCTGCTGCACGCGGGCGATGTTCGCTTCCAGTTGGGACACGTGGTCGCCGAACTGGGAATTAATGGATTAGTTGCAGAACGTTAATGTTCAGCTTAAAAAAAATCTTAACGAAAAGAACAAAAAATAAATTAAAACGGCACTTTTAAAGCCAATAATTATAAAATTAGTGAGACTAATTTTGACTAATTTTTGACGTTGCGGTGGCCGTTAATGATAGTATTAGTTTGTACTCAACAGAACTGCATAACTAACCTAAAATAAGTTTATATTTTTTTAAATGCAGAATCGGCATTCTAGACAAACTAGTAGTTTTTATAATGTCATAAAATGGAAAAAAGACAGTGTCTCGTTAGTAATCAAATTGATAAATAAAGGATAAAGATTGAAATTCGTCGAATGTCTATCGATCGACGCTTTATTGCAATGATTGATCGAGCGTCGATCAATCATCATTCGCTATTATACGAGGGGTGATCCAAAAGTAATGATAATCGGTTACTTCAGGTCCGCATAAAAATCCAAAAAAAATATGTTTTGCTTGCTTATATACTCACTACGTCAGCCTAAAAAAAACATATAAATAGATCACGATTTCCGGGAGATACATTCATTTGAATACGAACTGTCAAAGAGATAACATCAACATGGAGAAAAACGAAATTAGAGCTGTCATCAAGTACCTCTGTTTGAAAAAAATGTCTTCAAAAGACATACACAGTGACTTAGTGGAAACATTGGGGGACTCTGCTCCTCCATATTCTACAGTTGCACGCTGGGCCAAGGAGTTTAAACTGGGCAGAACATCCACTGAAGATGAACATCGCGAAGGACGCCCATCCACGTCCCTCACCGAAGACAACGTGAAAAAAGTCGAAGATGTTGTGTTGGCAGATCGAAGAGTGACCATCAGGCATGTAGCTGAGGTCACAGGGATCTCATATGGCAGCGTTCAAAGAATCCTTGCGAACGAGTTGCATATGAAAAAGGTCTCTGCGCGTTGGGTACCCAGAATGTTAACCGACGAGCAAAAGAAAAATCGAGTTGACATTTCGAGGGTCAATCTCGAAAAGTTCCAAGCAGATCAAGAAAATTTTTTGTTCCGTTTTGTGACTATGGACGAGACCTGGATCCACCATTTTGATCCTGAAACGAAACAACAATCGATGACTTGGAAGCGAGCCTCCTCACCGACGCCAAAGAAATTCAAAGTTTCAAGTTCGGCGGGAAAGGTTATGGCATCTGTTTTTTGGGACGCTCAAGGCATAATTATGGTGGAATATTTGGAAAAGGGAGCCACTATTACGGGCTCTTACTACGCAGACCAAATAAGAAGATTACGGGAGGCCATTAAGGAAAAAAGACGCGGCAAACTGCGAGCTGGAGTGCTGTTTCACCAAGACAACGCACCGGCTCACAAAGCCGCAGTTGCGATGGCTGCCATTCAAGAAACGGGATTCGAACTGCTCGAACACCCTCCCTATTCGCCAGATCTAGCTCCTAGTGATTTCTACCTCTTTCCTCGGCTCAAGGAACGCCTCCGAGGCAAGAAATTCGAAGACAATAGCAAAGTAATGGCCGCTGTTGAAGCGTTTTGGGAGGGTCAAGAAAAAGAATTTTTTTCAAAGGGAATCCTGGGTTTAGAAAAAAGATGGACTAAATGTATTGATTTGTTAGGAGACTATGTAGAAAAATAAATTATTATTTTAACTTTAATTACCGTGTTTTATTTTCATTATCATTACTTTTGGATCACCCCTCGTAAATCAATTTCGTGTTACCCAACTGAGAAAATTTAATTGGTGCGATAGCACATGCCGATCGATGTCGCTGGATTTCATTTACACATTGATTATGTTGTCGACCGATGTAGATCGAGCAGGCGGGGTAACACTCTTAGGCAACCGATCGATGAAACAATAGAGAAAAAGTCGCACTGTCATACGCCAACATTCAAAACATGTATAGAAATGCTACTGACTACGAACGCAGGCAGCTGGTAAATCGGTCGTGCATCCAACTGTCGTGTGAACACTTTTAAATAACCCCATACAACTCCTTCCTTGACACTGGTAACAACAGGCAACATCACATGTTTGAAGCTTTATATTCGTCTAAACATAAGTATGGGCCTACCACAGCAGAGATGAGTAGCATTTATTATAGCTTATATATCAAATAGCTTACCTGTTCTAACGCTTCTTTGGTGACATTGAGTATAGCCTCAGCTTGTCGAGTGAACTGCGAGTTGAGGCCATTGTACGCGCGGCAGTTGCCTACTAGAAGTTGAACGTCGCGGAGGAATTCCTCTCGGCTGTGGTACTTGTGTGCTGTAGATGTCAATAAATTACTATTTTTAGCTATTTGATCTATTTATTAATGTTAAAAGAGAGTTAATGTGTAATTAAAAACACCTTCATACGGAACATTTGTATGTGTAAACATTAGGACACGGCTCAAGTGACTCGTTTCAATTGTGTATTTTGTTTTTCGTTCATTAATCAAAAACATATGCACTTGCTTTTTAATATTTTTATATGCGTATTAGTAGTTATATTCCGAACTAGAAACGCACATAATACGTGGCTGCCCCGTGAGACATGCAGTGGAATATGGTTTGTCTTATATAAATAATAATAAAAGATAATCTTATCGGACATTTTCAGTAGGAATTATTTATCTAGAGTTATTTTATGGACAAATATGTATTCGTTAATACAGACCTTGTATTTTCTTGCACATGGTTTCCATGTCGATAGGTTTGTTGATGACATTGTAATAATCCTTCACTTGTTTCTTGTTAACGGGTTTCAAGAATGGCCACGCTTCGGGCATTATCTTCAGTTTTGTAGTCAATAAATTCTCCAGGATAAATGATAGTGCGACCTAGTGGAATAAATTAATATATTTTGTAGTCTTATTTTTTCGTTTACTCGTATTAAACGTTTGGTAGGAGGAGAGTGCATGCTGCATTCCCACAGCCGCTGGCCGCACTCGGCTGGCCATGTTAGCCTTCTCTCACAGAAGACTACCTTGAAATGTACTGCATTTCCCACTTTATCGTATTTCCCCAATGTACGTACGTGTTTCGGTAAGGGGTGAGATAAGCCATAGCCCATTCCCATCCCATCCTCTCCCTCCCCATTTTCCCAATCCATTCCTTAATCTGCAAAGGTAGGCAGCGCATCCGGGGGAGTGCCAACGTTTGCCATTCTGGACTGGATTTGTTGCCATGGACGTTTGTCATCGCGGATGTCTATGGACGACAGTATCCACTTACCATCAGCTGGACTGTATGCTCGTATGTCGCGTTTTTTTCTATATAAAAAAAATAAGTATAATATTGAAAATAAAATTCTTACCATTTTAGTGACTCGATAGCTAATCTTTACATGATTATTTAGACGATCAATTAGCCCAGTTGGTATACCAATTAACCTGCCTGCGGTCCCGGGTTCGATTCCCGATCGGACGAACATTTGTTTAAAGACAGGTGTTTGTTCGGGTCTGGGTGTTGCACGTGTTGAGTTCGTCTTTGTATGTATCTCTGGACGCACGACACAGGGAATTCTAATGTGGGCTATCGAGTGTGGTGTTATTATTATTATTGTGGATAAATATGAACAATAATATACGTCCTATAAATAACACGTCTTCAACGAGACGTATTATTAAATATGCTGCATACTAAATGTATGTATTTATGATACCAACGTATGCACATACGTATGAGAAATTAGTGCATAAATACGTATGTATTTAGGTACCATACTATATTTGATGTCTGTAGCTCTTCACTGTTCGTTAAAAACCAATTTTTTAGTACTCAAAGTAACTTCATGTTTCTATATACTTTTCTATGATATTCCCAGTACTTTATAAGGACAACAATATTTCCATGTTAACATTTTTGTATCGCTGTCATGTCATGTGACCAATAGAACCTGTCATTGTAACTAAAATTTATTTCCTCTAAAATACAGAAGTTTGCTTTAACTTGTCTATCACACGTTCCCTTACGCTCGTTAAGGTCTTTATTGCACAGTAAGTACTAAGTAAATGCTTTAGAAATTTTTGTTAAGCATTTACACATGACTTTAATTTTGTTAGAAACTATACAGTATAATCTTACCTGATCATTGTCGTCAAGTAGTGGATTGATTTGTTTCTCTAACTTCATAAGTTGTTCCTCCTTTTCGGCCAATTTTTCTACACATCGCTGCAGCATACGTTGCGCTGCTACTGTCAAGCTACTTGTAGGCCCTGTGTAAGTACATATTACGAAATAAACATTTCATGACACAAATTTCTGATTAATTATTACATACTGTTCGGAATTGCCCGCTTTGGTAGTCAAAATTTAAAAAGTAGTGTTGACGTTTTGTCGGTGGCAACACCACACAACTCTCGCGCTTCGAATCTCGCTTGGGCGGCCACTAGGCGGTTAGACGTATTAAATAATAACCCATAAAATAATTTGTACAAATAAACTTTCGTTTGCCATCGGCTTCGAAAAATAGTGCATGTAAAGTGTGCCAGCTAGGGAGGACCTACATAATTTTCTTTTTTTTTATGTAGGAAGCGGCAGACGAGCATACAGTCCACCTGATGGTAAGTGGATACTGTCGCCCATAGAGATCCGCGATACAGGCCAACATTAGTCCAAAATGACAAACGTTGGCACGCCCCCGGATGCGCTGCCTACCTTTGGAGGTACAGGAATGGATTTGGAGAAAGGGTTGGGAAAATAGGGAGGGGTAGGATGGGAATGGGCTCTGGCAGATCTCACTCATTAGCGAAACACGTACGTACATTAAGGAAATAAGATAAAGTGGGAAATGCAGTACATTTCAAGGTAGTCTTCTGTGAGAGAGGGGCAACGTGGCCAGTCGAGCGCGCCCAGCGGCTGTTGAATTGTAGCGTTCCCCGTACGTCTCTGCGGACTTCGGACACGGGGGCCCCCTCGCCAATTTCTACGCAACAGACGCTACAGGTAGGTGCAATTATGTTCCTATGCATTGAAACTGATGGCTATTTGATTATAACTTTGATTAGTTTTCTAATGCGTGTATCGCGCCTGATTTAGTCGGCCACAAGGGGCTGATTCTGAACACATACCTTTTAAGTCATAGGCGATGTTCATTGTCATAGGTGACAATGAACAAGATTTGTTGAATGCATTACATCCGTATTTGGTTTAAAAAAAAACATGTCTAGTAGTTAACAAATTTCCTGAAATTTCTCAGTGTAGACTTGGAATCACGTGACATTTAGGTTAAATTGGAGTCGATTGAGATGGTTCGAACATGTTGAAGATCATCTTAATTGTATTATAGTATTGTTCTCGTTTATTGGGAAAGAAAGACATAGACTATAATTAATACTGCTTGTCTATTTCATAATTGCTGAATATATTTATATTAGGTATTTGTTCATTTGTATATGTACGAGTAGATACATATAAACTATTTTATAAAGTAGACATTTTTATGTAGGTATAGCATGTTATTATTTTATTTTTATATGTCTATCTGTGTATTTATGTATGCACTACGCACGCCCGTTCTTTTCCGACCAGTCTCTATTTCACAGGTATGCTGGAAGAGGTCTCCACAGAAAATAAGCTTTCCTTTTGTACAATTCCTCTTATTATTATTTTTCCTTCATATATGGCAATGGTGATATTAGTACATTCTGCCAGTGTCAAGTTTTCTTCATAAAGTCAAAACAATTTAAACACATCTAGTCAATGTCCAGTCCCGTCGACGTCAGGAGTTGCTCAGTAAAGTCACAGTGGGTTCACTGAGCGCAGAAGAGGACTCGTTGGAAGCACACGAAAAACGCAGTTCTATGCTTTTATTTGATTATCACAAACATTACGCACAAAAAACACTGAAGTTTAATAAACTATCACTATTAAACCACAAAACGTACAAATACACAATTGTTACATTTAATCAAACAAAACTCAACTACACTTCTCGAGTTCCCCCCAAAAAGTCCCAACTCCTCTTATTTAATAATGACTAAATACAATAAAATGTAAAATAAATAAATACTTACCATTATACAGTGTGGAATTCTCGACGATCTGATTGACGTCAGCAAGAAACTCCTCTCGGCTCTGGTAATGTTTCTGCCGCAGATTCTCTCTAATAGTTTGCAGGTCCATCGGCCGTGATACGATGCGATAATAATCTATCACCAACTGAACAAAGGTTTTTAGTAAAGTTCAACACATAAAAAAAAAATATTCACAAATTTTCTTAATACTATTAAGGTAGTATCTGAGTTTCCAGCGAGTAACGTTAGCGACATCTATTCTTTAGTACATTTAATATGATTATAATTTCATGTAGGTATCAGTAATGTACACACTACATTTTATATGAAATTTTATTTTATATAAAATGCACCCACGTCTATTACTGAGTATAGTATAGTAATTACGGATGTAGGGCAAATATATACCGTATATTACGTATATATTATGCCCACGGTAAAAACTCCGTTGTTAAAATCCCAACCATAAAAAGAGATAAAAGACCGAATTGTTAAATACAAAGAGCGAATTTTAATCATCCAAACCTGCGAAAGGCTTGCGAAAGTTGCGAATTAATATCACCTAAACAACCTTCTCGCGATTCCGAAGACAAGCTCCAAGATTTTACTGCCCAAAATCCAATGAAACCTGAATATTTATCATACATATGTCACTAGTTACATGCAATACAACGCCATTATTCCTTAATTGCTGAATGCCCCTCGATGACAGATTGCAATGAAATAACATATTTACCGGAAATGTTTTCTGCTGGAAACGCTACGTGTTTGAAACAATAGACGCATAATAATATGAAGAGATATTAAATAGATGGGCATAAAACTTCGTATTCAAACCTTCGTATTCGTATTCTCATCAGCAAGTGATAGTTTTCTACTCAAACACAAGTGAATTTGTGGTGTTCTGAAGTGAACCAGCGCGGAGGCGAGCAGCACAGTGGACGTCTTCTTCTATCTAGAAATAAGTGCCTTACCTTCTTTCAGGATAAACAGCATTACCTTTTGATTCACAGGGAACAGGAACGGCTGCACATCGGGTAAATGCCTCATATGATTCAACACGTCTTCCAATAACGATGAGAGAGTAACAAGTGGGTCGGTACGTCGTCTTTCCGCAGGTCTCTTCACTAGATAATCGCAAGATTCGCTTGCGGTTCCACGGCGTTTATTCCGTCCTGCTGCTCGGAATTCTCCGCGACGACCACTGCCTCCACGACGCTTTAGTTCTTCTGCAGATTGCTGTGAAAATATTGTTCGGATTGTAAAGAAAGTACAGTAAGAAAGTAAGAAATTGTACCATATATTCTGAAATATATAAACTGTGTATGTATTAATTCATGTCTATCTAACGCACAATGTTTACCAATTTCATTGTTCACCACATAACACATATATTTAACATTGTTCCTTATTTTTGTCATAATGTAACAATTATACAATAAAGAGTTTTATCTATCTATTAATCTATCTCACCTATCGCTCTCCTAGATTTGCTGGTAGGAATCTTCTAAGGAGATAAGCACGCCTTTTGTAGCGATTTTCTTTTGTAACTATTTTACCATTTGTGCCTACAATAAAGTACTGATATATAAATAAATATATTTTAATGGCTTTAGAACCGCGAAACTCTTTTTATTAAGGATTAGTAGTATCAATACATGAGCATAAAAATATATCAAAATTAAAAAGTATAACAGGAGTGCAGTAGTGAGGAACTGGTAGTAACGCGCACGTGTCGTCGGGTCTCCGGTGCGAGTGCAGTCTAACATTCAGTCTAACTAAACGAACTCAAAAGGTACATTCAGCGCTTGAATATTGGTGCATTGGTCGTATAAATAGGGCAGGTGTTACTACGTGTTCAAATTCACTAAATAAATAATAATTTTTTATCGAACTGTATTTTTACCTGGTATATATTTATTTTTCTATTACGTATTGATAGTAATTTCTTAATAGAAAAATTACGTCACGGCTCCAAATCCATAAAACATTAAGCGGGTATATCTATTGTATATCGGTTATATGCAGTTGTATTGGCGGCTAGATTTGTATGCTAGATACTGATGTGTTTTTTAATTTTAAGTGTGTTAAGCTGCAAATTCGGAGCGGAAGAGCGTGCGTCATTTTTAGCGTGCACGCTGCGCTACTTAACATATAGACTAGTCTTGAGGTGTCTTCGCAACAGCGTTTACAGCACGCAGTTAAGCGTCTCGTCCAGTGGTAGAAAGGGGCGTTGTAGTTAGCGTGCACGCTAGTTCGCTTAACATATTGAAATGTGTGAAGGCGTATTTGATAGAACGCATGAGCGTTTCCGTGTTTTTGTATCGACAAGCCTATTCAAGTATTACTTTGTTAAGTGTGTCAAGATTTTCCAGTGAAAGAGGTTTTGTGTGGTTATAAATAAATTATGGAATGGGAAGATATTGACATATATTAGCAATGATGCTTGTCCTTGAGTGGCCGTTTCTGATCGGCCAATACACTAAATGCTCCGCTCCAGCCAAAACCAGTTGCGTGTACGCTGCAATGCACAAATGCACGACAATGCACGCTCAATACAACGCTTGAACGACCCGCTGTAAGCTCCACTGTTCCGAATTTGCGGCTTTAGGGTCACTTTCCGTAATTATACATGTGTTATATTGTGTAGTGTGCGAATCTGCGATGTTTTCCGTGTGCAATGTGCCACTCACCTTGTTCAGGTTGGAAGGTAACGTAAGCTTTATCCCGTCCATATAGCCCCATATAGCCCATGTCTTCCACCTCGGGGTCCGGTGGAGGCTCCTCATCTAGTTCCGACGCAGAGGCAGGCCCGCCGCCTCTATACTGCCCGTATATAGCGGACACGACATGTTCGTACGCATGTTATATTATATTTGTGGTTGTATGCAGTTGTGATGGCGGTTTTACTTGCAGTTGTGTTGTATTAGCATACAGTCAGGCGTGTCTATGCATATTGGTGAGTGTGCATGTGCCGTGTAACTCACCTTGATGAGCTTGGAGGGCAATGTGAGCTTAGTCCCGTCCACATAGCCCATGTCGTCCGCATCGGGCTCCGGCGGAGGCTCCTCGTCTAGTTCCTGCGGCGAAGCAGGCCCACCGCCTCCACTGCCCGTATATAATGGACATGACTTGTTCGTACGCATGTGGCCTACTTGACCGCACGCGCCGCACTGAAACAAACACATATACATCATACTCATAGTATTTCTATTAATATCACGAAACATTTTGTTATGAACTACATAGGAGAAATACTTATGTGGGACCTCATTTAAATCTAACATCTCACGTAAAATGGCCGTTAATTAAAACGCTACTATAGCACGTGGTGGTGTGACTTCGGCCGTGTGATGTCGGCCCGTTTCAGAATAGGACCACCCCATCTCTTTCCGTGGGTGACTTAAAAGACGACCAAGGGATAACAAAGCCGCTACTACAACCTCTGAGGAATTACACCACCTATTAAAAGAGTGGACTCGCCAACCCGCTTGGCCAGCGTGCCGTTTTCAAGCCATGCATTCCTCAAACAGAAGACAATGTGCATGAGGCGTACAGCACCAGCAGCAGAAGATACCCATACACATCAGCGATAAAATAAATAGAAAGATAGAATATTCTTATTGTATAAAATCGCATTAACCCATCCAGCGGCATGACCTTCGATTGTTGTCTTTTCTATTAATGACCACGGATAGACAAGCACCGCTTAATTGGTCAAACCATACATTTAAAATGTTTAGAGAATATTAGTTTAGAATATTTTCCAACATGTTATCAGCGATGTAGAACGACGAATTTATTCATTTCAATTAATTGATATACCATCTTTTGGTAATCATTTCATAATCATTCATATTCATTTCATAATCTTAGGGTACCATTTTAACATCGTATCCTGACATTTATTATGAGGATTTTTAATATTCCTCAAAATAATCTGAATTAATAATACAATCTAAATTACCTTTAATTTCAGATCCGGCTTCAACTTAGCTCGTCGACGAGAAGGAGTCTGCAAGTCAGGCTCTTGTTTAATCTGCCCAAGTGGTATCAAGCCGTGAGACGGTGACCCTATGTCAGCAGATGAAGACAAGCTTGGACCTAGAAGTAATCAATGTAATATTCCTATTACTATTCCAAAAAAGTCCTGAAGTTACTTGATTGTCTTTATATAACTTTTTTTATCAATATGTGAACATTGGTGTAAATTGTACAATTAGTAAAACATTTATAATATGTCCAAAAAAACACGATTTTTACGAAATATATTTATTTACTGTGCTACGTAGCAAAATAATATCACAGTTTTTTACAACCCCCTATTTCAGTTTGCTTTTTTAATAAAAGAAAGCAAACAAGTACCCACTTGTATAATATATAACAATTTATTATAAGTTATTTTTAAGTATTCATTGTATAATTGTTTTATGTTCCGAAATAAATAAACAAACAGCAATTATGTTGTTGTTTTAAATAGCAATTATAAAATCTGATCTAAATTAAATCATAAGTCACAGTGGTGATATTAGAAGAGAAACTTTCAACTCACATTCGCGAGGCCGCGAATTCGAGAACATCAGCCCGTATTATTGAATTTTTACTTAAGTAAGGATTTTTCACATCTTACATTATCTTTCACAAATAATTTCCTTTCAATATACACAGGGATCAGTGTACATAGGGACATAGTCCAACAGAAACTGTCTTACAACCGATTTATCATTATATGTGTCAATTTCTTTAAGTATTGCCAATTTAATTATTTATTTATTCTTTATTGTACACAAGTGACAAAAGGCAGTCTTAATGCTTAGAAGCATTATCTCACAGTCAACCTTTGGGCTATGCAGAGATGGTACCGTAGATGCAATGACAGGTAAGATTAAGTAGAATTAAAGGTAATGGCGAATAGTCGCCATTCGCATGGCACCTTTATATATTTCATCGGGCGATTGGTATTATGTTCATAAATAAGACGTATAGACTATGACAATTTCCTACAAATTGCCAACGACTCATTATGTACACTGTACAGTCCCGGATAGTGTTAATTTCAGAGTAGCAAAGATTCTAAAAATTGTAGAGATGGTTAGTATACTTACTGTAAGACTTACTTTCGCTAATGCTTTGGAATGGAGCAGGGGTAGTTACGTTTCCAGCCAGTCTTTCTCTCTCTTGGTTCCTCTTGATACGTCTAAGTTGCTCCTGTTCAGGAAAAAAAAATATTATAGCCTGAGCTTCCAAATAAATAATTAATGAAATTATGTTATATGTAGTTTTTCTAGTATAACATCAGTCTATAGGTAAGTATCATTTTGGAAATTTAACGTTACACAATTTCACTATACATAGATAATAGAAGAGAAGGGGAGGGAAAGGAAGGGGTAAGGGTGGGGGAGAGAAGATAATTTATTTAAACATTACATAAGCCACAGTTATACAAAAACAAGGTGAACCCTAGCCTTCACACTAGGATTCCCTGTGTCGTGAGATGTATATACATACATCTCTACTCGTAACATATTTGAGATTATGTATATTCACAGACGAATACTATAGACCCCGTCACGACGTGGCCACGTGTGATAGAAAATGAGGTATACACTTTTACATAGTGCCTTCAAAGTTTGGGCACAATCACGGTACAATGATTTTTACGTCATTGATACATAAGCGCTTCTCTTTTCTGTTAGACAGTGAGCGCTTTGAGGGAATATATCACTATAGGTTTCTCTGTCTACATATATATTTATAAAATGAAAAGTAAATGTTTTCTTTTAATAATGTTTAATGTTTTAACTTGTTTTATGAAAGAGGATTACAGCGTATATATATGTATGAGCATATTTAATTTTTTGTCACTGATGTTATTTACTACTGGCACTAGTCTTAATTAAATGTGTGTGTTGAATGTACTGTATGTCGTTAACAATTTGGCTTTTTGATGTATTTAATTATGAATTTATAAATATTGAATATATAAAATGACGCCTGCTTCTCATATATTCCTTATTCAAATGTTCGGATTCAACCCAAAAGGTCCCCATGTGCATGGGGACCTTTCGGTCCCCATCACGCATCCGCAACATCACGCAGACGCAAAATGTCCTATTCTCAGAAGGTTCCATTCGCAGAAAACCGTCCAACCGCACATAGTCCCATTCGCAGAACGTGTCAATCGCATAAAATACCACTCGCAGAATGTCCCATCAGAAAATAACCACACAAAAGATAATGATTTATTGCCTTGTTCTGGACATTTTTAATCGTCCAATAATAATAAATTTTGTAAACCGACAATCTTCCGATGTGACATTCTGAGAACGAGACTTTTAGATAATAGTGCATTTTGCGTCTGCGTTACGTTTCGCGAATGGAAACTTCTGCGCCGAATTTAAATGTTATAGCAACGTCATGAAAGAACATGTCATTTTATGTACCCTACCTTTACGTTTTTTATAAGTGAACAAACCTGAATCCTTCTCTTTTCTCTCTTCATCTCTTCCTTCTGCGTTTCGTCCATGGTAGCGAACTGTCGTATGAATGTGTCGTCTTTGGTCGATCGGATCTTGGTATAAGCCTCGATGACAGCGGGTTTACGCACTAGTTCGACGCGAGTGTAGCGCTGCCCGGACGCGTTGCGGAACGTACGCACTATGCGGAGGACGCGACCGGCTAAAATATATTTTGTAACATTTTAATAATGTTGTACTTTATATGATCAACGAAGGTACCTGGAAAATAGATATGTAATTGAAAATTATGTACATTCTATGTAAACCAAATGTAGGCATATTTACAAGAAAACGTAGTTAAGTTCCAAGTTTCTTTTTTATGGAAAGAAGATGTCAGACGAGCAGACAGATAACCCAGTGGTAATGCACATCCGTGATACATGCTAACATCAGTCCAGAATGACAAACATTGGCACGCCCCCGCATGCGCTGCCTACCTTTGGAGATTTAGAAATGGTTTTGAAGAAAAGGTTAAGAAAATGGGGATAGGACAGGATGAGAATGGGCTCTGGCACATCTCACTCACTACCGAAACACGTATGTACGTTGGGGGAATAGGATAAAATGGAAAATACAATACATTTCACGGTAGTTTTCTGTGAGAGGGGTAACGTGGCCAATCGAGTGCGCCTAGCGGCTGTGGGATTGCAGCATACACCCTCCCCCTTGTTTATTACTACCATAAAAGTATACCAAAATGATTCTAGGGTCAGTATTGTTTTAATACTTCTAGGAGTGTTGCCTATTATGGTTAAGTCCCATGCGCAGAATAGTGAAGATGCGCACAGTCCAATGATAATTTAAACTGAACTGTATTTTCTTTAGTATACACCGTAAATCATACCGAGAGATATGTACCAATGTATCGAAGTGCCATTTCAACCGTATGTTAAAAAAATAAAGTTGAATCTAAATTGTTATCGAATTAGTTCTTTCACCGCCACTACGTGGATTCTCATCCACGTACCTATACGTAGACTATTTATTAGTCTTAATAACAGGTTTTGGTGAATGGCTGGCGGTAGGTAATTTTTTTACACCAAATAGATAAAACTTTGTTTTATCTTTTGTTTTCGTTTTCAATACACGGCTACAAATAGATTATTTATTTATTATAGTCTATATACCAGATTTATATTATTATAGTCATAGTTATTTAGTGTATAAAACTATTGACTAAAATATAACTCAGTCATTATTTAAACTTAGCAGGATTCATTTCGATCCCACACTGTACAATACAGAATACATATAAATTGATTAATAACAAAGATTAATAAGTTAAATGTTTAGTGGTTACCTTGATTCGATGCCTGCTGTTGATCATTCTGATTGATCTGTGGCTTCTTTTCTGATTGTCCTAGAATCATTTTCCTTAGTTCCGCCCTCTCTGCTTCTTCCCTTTCCAGTGACAACTAGAAACACATATGTTCAAGTAAAATCAAATCGATAACGCCCTAAACGTCTTTTATACGAAAATGTCGTCCAGATGTCCTTGAAATGCTTCTTAAACCACCAACTTATTCGTAACCACTCAACACCAACAACCACGATGCCATGAATACTGCCAAGGTCAGGTCCAAGAAAAAGTAATCCATGGACGTGGTCACGACTTTCAGCAGTGAGGAGAACGACGCCAGGAGGAGGAAGAGGTTATTTTGAAAAACTTTTAATCATGACTTCTGTCATCAACATCATTGTTGTCAGATCTCGAAATTAATAAATGAGAGTGAAAATATTTGCACACACCCTCATACCAACATGCGTTATATTTATTACAAATTAGCCGAAACCCATTTCGCGACAAATAAATAAATACGATTTATATCAAATTGCGTGTCCGAAATGATATCGCGGCGGGGACAAGGTCGGAGAAAAGTTTACGAGTTTCGCCGGATTTAGAGGGAAGACAACGCTAATATTTTTTTTTTTTTATACATATAGGTTAGTGGGCGGACGAGCAAGCGGTCCAACGTGCTGGTAAGTGTTACCGCCGCCCATGGGCACCTGCAACACCAAGGGGTATATTATTACAACCTCGGATTCAAGGAAATTTACTAAACCTGATTTACTAAACTTTACTAAACCTAGTGGTTTAGTAATTTTCCTTGAATCGGGTTACGGTCTCGATATGCAAAAAGATTTTATCTGCCCAAAAAATATTTAGCATTCACCAAATTTAAATATTTAAGATTAAAAACTATGTGTGTGAAGCCGTAACATGAACTTCGATCGAATTAGTGAAAATATTATGAAATTTATTGTCATGGGTATAAGGTTCTTAATACAATTTTTATAGGCTTTCGAAGTTCAAAAACGAAACAACTATCTTATCTTGGATTTTTGTTGTTAATATAAGTATTCGAAGCACCACTGCTTCAAAATTTCGTTTAATAAATAAATAAAAATTACCTGCTCCGTAGTTTTCTTATTAGCCAACATATTTTCTAAATTCTTGCCCATTTCCTCCAAATCAGACTCCTCGCTAACAGAACTTTCAGCCTCGTCTGTACTTAATACTTCTGTGCTTGACAGTACGCGATTTTGTAGCTCAAATATTCGCTGACATTCTTCTTTATACCTAGGCAAAAAGAAAAAAAATATAATTTTAGGTGGATGGGGCTTTAAATGAAAGCAATTTTCCTAGCATATATTATACCAGTCTAACAGATAAGGCAAAGGCTAGTCTCAATAGCGGTGTGGAATCGGACTTTAGAATGGCACCACCCCCTCTCTTCTCGTAGGTGTCGTAAAAGGCAAGTAAGCGATAACAAAGTCGCTTGTGTTGTTCGCTGTTCCTCAGGGCTTGTGGTAAGCCCTGAGGAAAAGTACAACACCTCTAACTCTAACTAAGACTGGACTCATCAAACCACTGGCCGCCGACAGCGTGCCGTTTTAGCGCCATACATCGCTTATGCATGAAGGATGGCGTATGTATGGATGTATGTCTCTCATACATCATACATGTATGGGAGAGGTGGGGTAGTGTTATTTTAAAGCCGACCGACACCACACAGCCTTCGAGTGTACTGTAACCTACTTACGAGACTTTTATCTACTTACCTTTCTTGATGTTCAGCAATTGAAAATCTATTGCCTCTGGAGAACTTTGTCATGCCTTCTTCACCAGCTTTCGCCTTTTCCGTTGACAACGTTCTGACTACGTCGATGACTTCCCATCGAGACAATTTTTTGATCTACAACATACAAATTATAAGATATTCATACAGTATTGCGAAAATAGCTCCTTTCTCATCAACATTAATTTGATAATAACCGAGTCTTCGGATCTTTGGACAGTAACCTTTAGGTTACTTTTACTTTTTCTCTTATTTAACAGTACCCATCACTAGTATTGTTGTTTAATTGCTGCGATAGTGTATTTACCATTGGTAAAAACAGTTATAGTTTTGCTCTAGTTATAGTTTGCTTACTATTTATTTACACGACTGCCTCATTTTCGGGAACCCAAAACGTCCTTGACAAGGCAATTCAAACTCAATTGCTTTAATTACCTAAAACCGGCGCGCGACGTTACTTCAATATAATTACCTCATATAAATATATATAACAATATAAATATATAATATCAAATTAATTATAATTATCCCAACTCAGCATATAAACACCGTCAGAGATCGTTTCGGCTGCTGTATTCCTCATTCAACTGTTGCGTTGATTTGTTTTACACATCGTAACCAGTAGAATCAGCGACACCCAGTAATAGTGACAACCATTTGCCAAATATATAAATATTTAAAAACCACATGGGTTGCTTACCTCTTCTTCAGGCACACCAAACTTCCTCAGCAACGCTTTAGCATTATTCAAACTCAGTCTCCTCAAATCGGCGTCAGTTCCCGTCACAGTTCGTTTCGGCTGCTGTTCCTCATTCGGTTGTTGTGTCGGTTTGTTCGGGATGCGAACGTATGAGAATCCTTCACCACAACCAGTGGGGTCAGCTGGACCGGTTAGTTGGAGCAAGCATTTACCACGCATCGCTTGGATGTACGCGCGGGTCGTGTTCCAAGGAGCCACTTTGACCTGGCAGCAAGTAATTTAACTATACAGATAAAAAAATCGTAACAGAGTACATGGAATATTTTTTGAAAAAGTGATTGCTATATAAAGTACGCACAATGCCACGACGTAAGTCTGAACGCACGTCATGCAAAAAACATTGGACTTACTTTAATGAAATCCGGCATAGTCACAACTTATGTGCCAGGTTAACATTTAGAGTATTTTTTATCTAGGTCAATTATAAAGTTAACCACAAATACTCGAATGTCTACGCGCACGTAGTGGCGGTCATAGCAAATGTTTACATAAATTACAACAACTTTTAAATGTCATGCTTAATCTTGTGCTACATTTTTGAAGAAAATTCAGAAGTTAACAGTTAACAGAAAAAAGACAGACGGCTAACTGCTAACCCTTTATATATTATTGATTATACATACATACCATCAGCCTGTGTCTCTCCACTGCTGGATATAGGCCTCTCTTAAGGAAAGCCACCACACGCGGTCTTCCGCTCTACCCATCCAGCCACTACCGGCGACTTTCTTTACATCGTCAGTCCACGTGGCCGGAGGGCTTCCCGCGCTACGTTTCCCAGTACGTGGTCTTCATTCGATTAACTATTATTATTGATTAACCTAAACCAATGCAAATTCGCGAAAAACCGCTCGAAATTTTTTAATGACGTCACAACCACTTGAAACAAACCTCATCATCCATCTTCAACTGCATTTCCTCGTCATCATCCTCTTGAGGAGTGAATATGAACTTCTCTCCATAACCAGCGTCCTTTAACCTTTGTTCAGCAGCAGCCATGCTGAAGTAAGCACAGCACTGTTCAGGGGACACCATTGCGCGAATTTCTTCCTCTGACGGTAGACGGAAATCTGGTTTGATTACCCACCTGCAAATACAACAAATACAGAGAAGTTGCCGATTGAAATTATAAATACCTAATAATAGTTTTATATGGGAAACATTTGCATATTTCAAATTTTAGGAAACAATTTCATTTGTTTATTGCCTTGTACATGAGGGATGTACGGCCTTAAAACTCTACGCTGGCAAAGCGGGTTAGCGAGTCCGTTCATTTAGAGGTGGTGCAGTTTCTCAGAGCTTATGGTAGCTTATTCCTTTCTTATTATTATTAATGAAAAATGTTATTACTTTCTCTGTGTACAAGGTCTCTGTCGCTCATATTATAAAACTGCAGATTATCATAACAATTAGTACGAATCTTACCAATTAGAATCCAATCCAGTCCGCTTGAAGTCCGCACATAACTTAAGACGTTTTCTAATGGAGCTTTCGGAGTGGGAAGGAAAAGCTCTCTTAATGTCGTCCATTTTGATACGGCGCGGATTGTCTCGCGATTTCCAAAACAGTCTGTATATGTAAACCTAAAAAATACTATACATACTAGGTATATGACCTTTGATCTTTAATTGTTCTCTTTTGTATTAGTAGTCTTATTGGGCTTAGATGAGCATGACAGGTAAAATTGTTTCACTAGAGCACGCAAAGGAAGGATATGGTATACATATTGCTTATTTTATAATGACCAAAATAACAGAAAATTTATTGTAGGTAACAGAAACAAAATGTAAATTGCAAAAAAAATATATGTTTCTTACAAAAGGACCTACTTTGAAAAAACTATAATTGATAATGAAATAAAACTATTATATTTCACTCGAATATATTACGTTTCACTTCTAAATTATCCACATATCTGTACAATAAATAGTATTCAGGGTAGAATTTGACATTGTCAGTTCAAACATGCTTTTAGAAAGTCCAGCGTAATAATCATTTACAGAAAATTGCATATGTGAACATTAGGGTGTCCCTTATTTTTCAAAGTTTTTATTTTCTAACGCATAGGTCTTAGTTTCGTTCATTTGCTCTTAAAACACTCGGAAATAAATTTTAACCTTATTTGGAGTACGATAACCCGTGCCGACTTGCATCGAATCATGTTCATACAAGTTGCGCGGAAGTAGCAGCGCGTACTCGCAGTATTTGTCATTTGTTCTCAGTTATTCTCGTGATTAACACGCATTGTTTTATATTTAGAAGATGGCAGTGGAATTAAGAAGCAATAAAAAAAGTATTTTCTTAGTTGGTGAGGTAAATTATCAAATAACAGGCGCAAAGTTACCGTCTAAACGTCAAGTTCTTGCAGTACGTTTTTTAACATTCGCGAAGTTAAATTGACTGTTAGTGAAAGCGCAAATCTCGTCATTCGAGAGTGTATTATATTTTGGGAAAAAGCTAGAATCCCTACCAGAGCTATACCTAACTGTGTAAAAAAACTTGTGGACCTTCACCATGCTTGGAGAGAGTTGCAAAAAAATTCCAAAAAAGCACAAGATGTTTACGAGCGCCGTGAGGAGGACTTTCAAAACAATTTAGATAATTTATTCGATATAGCACAGCCGATGTTTTGGAACGGATGAAAATAGAGGAAGATAAAATCTTTTTACAAAAACAAAGAGAACCAGGGCGTCCAGGATGTTTAGCGGGTGTAGACAAAAAGTTAGCCGAGAAAGAAGAAAGGACAAGACAGAGAAAATTAAAAGAAGAGAAAAAAATACATGAGCAAATGTGTTCTCAGAGTTTATCGTCATCTCTTACTACACAAGATTTTATACAAACGCAAGGACATCGCGATCAACCTACCAGCTCTGATGAACCCTTGCCATCGACATCTCAAACGGTAAGTTCTGGAACTACTACAAAAAGAGGAAGGAAAGACTTTATCACGCCTAAGTTATTTGCAGCTTTAGATAGATGTCAATTAAGCATAAGGGATTCTGTCTATTTACTTCAGGCTGTAGTAGAAGCACTAGATCTTAGCTGTGATGATTTCTCGATAAACAAATCGTCCATTCAACGCATTCGCACACAGAGTAGAAAAGATAGAGCGGAATCTATAAAATCAGATTTTCAGAATAATATGTCTGAAATGGTGACCGTTCACTGGGATGGGAAATTATTACCTGGACTGGACGTGAGAAGTTCTAAAGAAGAACGCCTGCCAATTCTTATTTCATTTGGAGAAAAGGAACAACTTCTGGCTGTGCCCAAACTGGAGAGCTCTTCTGGTCAAGATCAAGCTAAAGCTGCGTTAAACGCACTTTATGACTGGAACCTCGATGACAAAGTACAAATAATATGCTGTGATACAACTGCGTCTAATACAGGGCGATTGAAAGGAGCTTGTGTACTTTTGGAACAAAAATTAGACAGGGAATTAGTACTCTTTGCTTGCCGCCATCACGTTTACGAACTGCTTTAAAATGTGTGTTCGAAACAAAAATCCACCAAATCACAAGTACGCCTGATATCGCAATATTCAAAAAGTTTAGAGATAACTGGAAAACTATTAATCCTGCTGCTATTGAAACATACACCGATATCGTCACACAACATTTTTGTATTACAACAATAGAAGAATTGTTGACATTTTATAATCAAGAACTGCAAAAATCCATTGTACGTGACGATTATCGGGAACTGATTGAACTATCTATTATTTTCTTAGAAGGAGATAATGAGAAAAAAATTAAAATCAGACCTCCTGGAGCGATGCATCAAGCAAGGGGGATGGCTAGAGCTATTTACTCTTTAAAAATATGTTTGTTGCAATCCCAGCTCAAAATTAGCGACAAGGATAAACGAGCACTTCTAGACGTTTGTTTATTCATTGCGGTTATATATGTGAAACCATGGTTTGGATGTAGTCTGGCGGTGAAGGCACCAAATCAAGATTTGTGCTTTTTAAAGAGGCTTAAGGAATATGAAACTGTTGACAAATTGATTTCCAAAGCAGCTCTGAGCAAGTTTAGTCAACATCTTTGGTACTTGTCAGAAGAAATTGCCGTTTTATCACTCTTTGATGATGAAGTTGATGAACAAACCAAGAGAAACATTGTAATGAACTTACAAAGAGAGAGTTTATATGATTCTGGGAAGAGATACATTCCACCGAAAGAAGATATGTCTGATTATTTGTATGGTAAGTGGGAATACATAGTATTATTTTTTACACTGTTGTCACTAAATTGATAATAATACTGCCTTATTTATTGTTGCAGGAAAATTATTAAGTGATTTTGTGTCTGTCAAGAGCATAAATTTAATCGATTAAAAATTGATGAGAACTTCCTCCAGAAACCCGTTTCTACGTGGGAAGAAGATGTTGCCTATTTAGAGGCAAAAAGAAAGGTTATTTCTTTAAGGGCAGTTAATGATACAGCTGAAAGAGCTGTAAAACTTATGCAAGATTTTCATGGTTTGATCACTGCAAAGGAAGAATAAAAGTAATTTTTGCTACGCTGTGTGCAAGAGCATAGAAATCTGTATCCAGACTGTAAAAAAGAGACCCTCAAAAGAAAATATCCTGGTTGATCTGTAATTTTATCTTCTTTTAATAAATAAGTACCTATTTACTAACTTTCTTTTTGATTATTATTTTTCTAAAATATAAATATTTAAATTGATTTAGCTACATAACGGAAAGGGTTAAAAACAGCAATTTTCAAAATCTTCAGAGCCCTGTCGGCACGGGTTAATGTTGACGTAGGAAGATAAAATTTTGTATTTGAGTAAGTCTGGGTAGTTTAAAAAGAATTAGAGGGTATGCATTTCGATATCCGAAAAAAAATTTTTTTCACCCATATAAGGGACACCCTAGTGAACATTTAAAAACGTAGTGATTCGAATACGGCCAAATGTAACTATGTACTCGTAAATTATCGAGACGATTAACATATTCTTCCGAAAGACACATCACTAAACTCTGACGGAAACTACAGGGAGCTGTAGTTCCCGCACCAATGGCACAGAGCTCATGTGCGAATAAACTTCAAATTACTTTCATTTAACCATTTCTTATATAAAGTTATTCTTACATGGAAGTTTATATTATGCTCAATACATATCAAGAAGAAAGTAATATCCTCCGTCCAATATATCATAACACAGCGTTAATTAGTAAACCGAAAAACACCTCCACTCGTATTTGATCAATAGGTGAAATCACGTGACTAATAGTGAAGACATCACTTTTTTCTTAACTCGAACAGAGTATAGACTCATTATTGATATACATTACCTGTAAGAAGTCTCTAACAAAGTTGTTAGCCCTCTTAGAGTTGGGTCCAGGCACTTCGTAAAGTGGGCACTCTTGACCGGCTACGTACAATGCATCTATTTCACGGATGTAATAAGATTGTCTGGAACAAAATTATTTGTCTAAATTATCCAATTATAATTATTTACGGCAAAAATGACATAATCACCATTGGTGGTGATCCTGATATCCTGATGACGCATGATTCTGAATTCATTGACACGAAATGTTACGTATTTGTTTATAAATTAGTTAATTGCTTTCTGTTTTTTTTATTTAGCAAATATGGTAAATTATTTTTAATATTTGCAAAAAAGTGCGTATAATTTTCATGTCGTTTAACTCAGCCCTTAAAACAGATTCCATGGTTTCAATCTTCGGAAATATATGTTATTAAACTTTGTATACATCATTTAAACACATTGAGTGGGAGAGTGCACGGCGCATTTCATCCAACAGGCGCTGGGCGCACTCGACTGGCCTCGTTACCCCCCTCTCACAGAAGACTACCTTGAAATGTACTGCATTTCCCACTTTATGATATTCCCCATTACGTGTTTCTGTAGTAACTGAGATATGCCATAGCCCATTTCCATCCTATCCTATCCCTTCCCATTTCCCGAAACCTCTCTCCAAATATATTCTTACATCGACAAAGGTAGGCAGCCCATCCGGGGGCGTGCCAGAGTTTGTCTGGACTACGACATGAAAGAGTCATTTATTTTTTTAAGGAAAACCAGCGGAAACTGAGTTTACACATAGAAAATAATAGTTACATAATAAATATAAATATGAAACTATTTCCTGAGATGTTTTCCACTAAGACACAAGAAAAGTTATGGTTTAACTTTTATCCACAAGCAATATTTAGGCGCACTCGCGAGTAGCAAGGACTATATGCAAGAATAGCTGTAAAAAATGGAGTCACTTTTATCCACAAGCAATATTGACGCACGCTCGTGAGTTGCACGGACTATACACAAGAACAACTGCAAAAGTATCAATTACCTGGTTCTAATAATAAGGAAGTCGGTCTGCTGCAGCGTGTGTTCATATATCGGCGCCCGAAACATGTTGTTCTCTACCACCGGCTGAGTGGCACCTGGTGGCAAAATTCCTAAGAACGGAGATGTGTGTGCGTATGCTACTTCGCCGTATTTCAGCGGTTTGGGCCCGCTGTCCTGAGAAAATTACATAAATTAGTTTAAGGATTGTTTTTCTATAAAAAGAAGATGAGAGACGAGCACACGGGCCATATGGTGGTATGTGGATATTGTCATCCGTATTACATGCTTTACAACATTATTCAAAAATTACCTTGCCTACATTTGAAAATTTAGGAATGAATTCTTCCTCATTCTATTATAGTCCCCATTTTTCCTTTGAGAGAGGAAATTCCAAAGGGATCCATCATGGGAAATGTTACTTTGACATTTATTATGTTATTAATTGTTATGTAAACGGGTTACTCTCGATTTATTATTTATATATTATAGCCGATATTTCGGTCCTGTTACATAATCACATTATATTATGTTTGGTCTGAGTGGCTATAGCAATTTAAAAATGCCGAAATTTCAATCGCGAGGATGGATGAAAGTTGGCACGCACATGAGACCAGTGATTGAACTTTGCAAACCCAAAAAAGTAAGTGCGTTTTCAAACTCGCGTGTGTGTGGTGATTTGTTAGTATAGTGTGCCAGGAACTTACTCAACAACAACTCAACAACTTGGAGGGGGAGAGTGCACGCTGCAATCCAACAGCCGCTGGGCGCACTCGACTCGTTACCCCTCTCTCACAGAATACTACTTTGAAATGTACTGCATTTCCCACTTTATCATATTCCCCAATGTATGTACATGTTTCGGTAGTGAGTGAGATTTGCCAGAGCCCATTCCCATGCTATCCCTTCCTACGTCCCCAATCCTTTCTCCAAATCCATTCTTTCATCAACAAAGGTAGGCAGCACATCCGGAGGGGTGCGTCATTTTGGACCAATGTTGGCATGTATCACGGATGTCTATGGGCAACAGTATCCACTTACCACCAGGTGGACTGTATGCTCGTTTGCCACCTTCTTCCTATAATAAAAAGTTCAGTGTAGGTGAATCAAAAACCAACACGACGGAGGGTAGACAGATTTGTCCGTCAATAGCAACGACACTTTCCCCCACTTTCCCCACGACACTTTCCACCGCAGTCTCGCCGCACCACGGTTCATGTAACTGAACCGAAATATCGGCTATAATAAATAAATAATAATCAATCATGAGTAATCCATTACATAGCAATTATTAACCACAACAAAAGTTTAACTTTTATATAGAAAACAATACAATATACTATATATCTATATAACAAAAATCTTATTATATTATTGTCCATTCAGTTTAGTACAAAGATAATTGAATTAAGTATTAAAATAACTTATTTCATTTTTTTTTTCAGAACTTGTCGATTAAAACCCATTAAAAAAGTGATTATTAAATCGACCATAATTCGATTTCGTAAGGATTTTCATTAGACGGGTCAAACAGTGTATTAAAATTTAACATCGATAGCAAGGGAATTTATGTTGAATTACATACATAAATTTACATAGTATTACATCATAAGTGCCTTTGGAAGAAGGTGAGGGAGTAAGGTTTGTATGCGCGTGTATGAAGGGATGTGTGAGAGTGTGTGGGCGTATGTGTGTGGGCGCGTGTGTGTGTGCGCGTTTGTGTGGGCGCGTTAGTGTGTGCGTGTGTGTGCGCGTGTGTGTGTGTGTATGCCAGTTAAGATGGGAGATGTACGTAAGAACAACGAACAAACAATATTTCTTAATTCTTTATTCACCTTAGTAGCCGTCCGTTTGTAATAATTCTTGATCTTGCTACACATGCCTACTTGGCTGATTAGCGGCGGATGTTCCTCGCAGAATTCTACGAGGACCAACTCTCCGTCCCGCCCACTCAGGTCTTCCGGTGTTCTCATGAAAAACACGTCACCGCCGCCTGACGCTAAACGCTCTGATTCGCGTTGCTGTTAATAACACATCCATTAATAATACTAAAATGAAGAATTAAACGTAAATAAATAGCGACTATAATTGTACAGCGCGTGTCATAAAATACATTGTAAAACATACCAAATAATAATCATACATTTAAAGGATAAATTAAAAAATATCTGCACCCTCATAACACTAATTTCTATTATTAACACTATCAACTTTTGTTCCAAGACTGTTTTCTGAACGTCATATTTTCCTCAAAAGAAAAGTTTATTTCTTTTAAATGAAGTCTCTAACTTTGCTACGGTGTTACAGACGGCAATGCCCCACATTCCATTCATAAACAGCTGCTAATCTAACCCCCAATATTAAGTATACCTACGCAATGCGAGTGGATGGTTTGTGTGAAAAAAAGTGCTGAATTTTAAAAATCATATAAATTACGTTTTTTTTCTTCATATGTGGCAGTTGTGCAATTAGTACATTCCGGCAGTGTCAAGTTTTCTTCAAAACGTCAAAACAATTTAAAACGCATCTTGTCAATGTCCAGTCCTGTCGAAGTCAGAAGTCGCTCAGTAAAGCGATAGTAGGTTTACTGAGGACAGAAGAGGACTCCTTGGAAGCACACGAAAAACGCATTCCTATGCTTTTATTTGATTATCACAAACTATGCGCACAAAAATCACTTCGAAGTTTAATAAACTATTACTATTAAACCACAGCACAGCACACGTACAGCACACGTAAAACGTACAGCACACAATTTTTACAATTAATCAATTTTACATTTTTTCCTAAAGTTGCCAAAAAGTTGTTAGTTTTCAAGAAATAAATTTACATTTTAACACAAAATAATAATGTTAAAATGATGTAGGTATTTTTTATTTTAACATGAATAATTATTAGACCGTACAGTTAGTTCAGCCACAGAATGATACAGGAAATGTAAACTGTCACAGATTCGTTATCAAATCTTCAGTGAGATCAGAATATTAAGCTACATACCTTGGCCTTCTTTTTAATATGTTTAAGCAATGGCTGCACAGAATGCGGTCCAGATGCTGCTAATGGACCATACGATATCTTCCTCATAGCCGGTCGATGGAAAGCGCGTAATCTCGCCGGGCCCATATGTGTTTGTATGAAAGGAGCCCGTAGTTCAACTACAGGTGTACTGTGTTGGATTAATTGGCCACCCGCGACTTTTAGACGTGGGTTTTGAGATTTAGGTTGGTAGAAACTGAAACAATTAAAAGTATAGCCATAAATAACGGTGATCGTGAAACAAATTTCTTATCATTAGTTATAAATAATCTGTGGTGTGTTTCAAATCAATGGATGATTGATCCATTAATCGTAATGACGAGTCCGATGTGTAGTCATCATTGCTTAATAACAACATGACGAGTTGTATCGTCATGTTGTTGTTAAGTAATAAAAAGAAGAAATTATTTCAGAGAGCGGCCAGTGACGAACGCATTACTTTAATTAGAGTTCTTTTTGACGGCAATTACACGTTAGTACCGTTTAGCACTATACAGATCAGTATTATTATTAGTACATACATTTAGTGCTATTTTAGTGTACAGTAACAAGAAATAATTGTTGAGCCACTATCCTTTATTCTTAATTTTGCCGTGTTATAATACTGTCATGTTTGATACGTACGACTGTGACGTCATATCATTGAATTATATATTATGTTGCCGATGTTTGTTTAATAATGGCAAATTACAAATAAAGGATAGTGGCTCAACAATTCAATATTGTAACTGTACTATTTTTAATAATAGACTAGCTGTGCCCGGCCACGCGTTGCTGTGGTTGCCCAACAGATGGCGCTTACCCTGTTTTTACCTGTTTTTGGGTAAAAAGCATGTTTTTACCCTGTGATAGGTATATAAAAACACGCGCGTATTCGAATACAACGTTGTGTCAAAATTTCAAAGCAATCAGTGAAGTACTTTCGAAGATTTAAGATTTTGAACAAACAAAGTTTACATTTTTATTTATATAGATTATTAGCATTGCAATTAATATAGATTATTAGCACTGGAAGAAAATAGTGTTAAAAAAATAATTTATAACAGCACTTCGATACATAGTTTATAATACTTACACGTCATTAGAAATGTTGAATGGATCCCGATCGGGTGATTTAGGCGGCGGTGGAGGAGCGTCCTCTTGCAAAACATTGATAACGCCAGCCTTGCCTAATAGTATCTTTGATTTCTTCACGTGAGGATGCGGGATCTTCACTTTTGGTGCTGGGCCCCTTTCTAGAAATTACAAAAAATAAACAAACGTATGAAGCAAAAGAAAATAATCGGTCTATTAATCAACCTTTCTATTAATCAAGACATTTTAGCTCTTAACTACAGCATAAGTTGTCCAAAGTAGGTATCCATCTAGGACTTTAAATACGCCATTCATCAGCAATATTTTGTATAATAGAACATAGAACGGTATGCCTGATTAATTAAATTTAATTCTAGATGTTTTGTGCTATTATAAGTATTTATCTGTATAGGATTTGAATAGTAACATTTTGTAGTAGTCATGTTTTTGCACGTCTATTGAGGCAGAACATAATGGGTAATGTTTATAATCTAACACCACACTTGTAGAAAAAAAATTCATTGAAAAGAGATTTTTTGTCCAGTAGTTGCGTCTTACAACACAGCTACTGAATCCAGACTCGATTGATTCTAGACTAAGGGACTGAGTTGTAGACTCAAAATAGACTTTATTAATATGAACGGAGCATTATTTGGATCAAAAATATGGCAAACAACAACTCACCTCTAGTAATTTTAGATGGATCAACGTCATCAGGGATACCTAAAATGATATTCTCATCATTGGGATCCAACGTCAATATCTTGGGTTTAGGTATTTTTGGCATGTTCTCAGCATCCCATATGACTTCATCCTCCCATGTACCATAGACTAACTCCTCGTTTTCGACAGGGAATATGCTGTACCAGGTATTATCTTCGCCCTCAGCTGTTGTGCCTGGCTGATTGTTTGTTGTTGATGCTGATGACCTAAAATTATAAGTCCGAGACAATTTAATAGACTACTTGTACATCATCACATGCTTCGTCCAACAAACAACAATATTTTTTTTTTTTTTTTATAGATTAGTGGGCGGACGAGCAAGCGGTCCCACGTGATGGTAAGTGTTATCGCCGCCCATGGGCACCTGCAATACCAGGGGGTATGCGGGTGCGCCGCCGACCTTGCAAAATCCTATTCACAGCTCTCTTGAAGAACCCCATATCGTAGCTCAATGGAAAGACCTCTTGAGGCAGTTCGTAGACAGCAGTTTGAAGTGAAATGAATAGAGACCAATATTTTTCTCTGAAATGATGCCATTTGTTGCTCATATTTGTATTGCAATGAGGCAAATCTCGTTTAACAACTATCTATAGCAATTATTATTACCAATAGGTTTTAATAATAATAATAATAAATACTCTTTATTGCATACAATAGTTATTACATGTGCACAAATAATAAATGACAGAATACAATAGGCGACCTTATCGCTAAGGCGATCTCTTCCAGGCAACCTTAGGATAGAGAAAAATAAAAGGGATATAGGTAGTGCAAAAGAACCGAAATCCAGAGATGGGTCATGTTAAATATATACTCATCGACAATAAATGTAGTATAATAAATACATATAATAATAAATACCTTAATAATATATAAATACATATACTAATAAATAACTTAATAATATATAAATACATATAATAATAAATAACTTAATAATATATAAATACACACATACATATCTACATGTACATTGCACACAATATCAGTTCGTAAATAAGATTAAAGAAAAATAGGCGGGAATTGAAAGTCTCCAAGGGACGAAATAGAACAGGTTAGAAACAAAAACGTAGCGAGAGGAAATCATTAGGTAAAGAAAGAAAGTAGAAATCCAAAGGAACTAACTAATGGAATAATGATTTCTAATTTGCCTTTTAAAACTAGGCAGCGACTGAGCACGTCTAATGTCAACTGGTAAGGAGTTCCAAAGCCTAGCAGCCTGCACTGTGAAAGAGTTGGTAAAGAAATTTTAAGAATGGGTAGGAAATTTAAGAAGTAAATTTTCAGAAGAACGTAAGTACGTAGATTGTGAAGCAAAGAATTCAAAATGCTCCTTCAAATATTGAGGGGTCAAGGGATTAAAAAGTACAGAGTAGAGAAGTGAAAGTATATGCGTATTTCTGCGAAGTCGGATTGGAAGCCACTTGAGCTTATTACGAAACTCGGAAACATGGTCATATTTACGCAGTCCAAATATGAACCGGATGCAAAGATTTTGGAGGCGCTCAAGTTTGTTGAGTTGGTCTTCCGTTAAGTCGAGATAACAGGTATCAGCATAGTCAAGTAAAGGGAAAAGTAGAGATTGAACTAGCGCAATTTTAGTATCTGTCGGAAGGAATTCCCGTAAACGCTTCAAAGAGGATGTCGTAGCAAACACCCTCCTGCTCACTGCATCGATTTCAGGTCCCCAAGATAGGGTTCGATCTATAAGTATACCCAGATTTTTCGCTATACGGAATACATAGACCATCAAAATAATGATGGTTTTATTCTAATTTATTATGGAAAACTTCAGACCTAGGCTTCACGGTGCCTTCCTTCCTCTCCCTTCTTCCCTCCACATCCTCCCAACCTTTACCCTTCCCATAATTTCTGCCAAGTCCCTTATTGAAAGATAATCTATAATAAACTCTTTCGTTTATAATATTATATGTAAAACTCCTCAAAAAGTCTACAGAAAGATAGAAAATACATCAGCCAATCGAGCATACGAACAAATACAAACTCCTTATTATGAACTTATTCAATAGGCGGCTAAGTGGCGCCAATCGTAAATATAACTTTGTAAAACAAAACTGTTGAGTCAATTAGTCACATAAATAACTCGTACGCAGTACTAAACAGAGCGCAGAAATATGTGTACTCGTACTAAATTTTGATTAGTTAATTAATGTTTTACTTACGTTGGTGGCTTCGGTTGTAAAGCCGCAGGCGGCTGTGGGCGCGGGTGTGAAAACTGCTGTGCAGTTCGGCTCACTGATGTAGGCACCCAGCCCGCTGCGTTACTTTTACTGTTCAGACGAGCTAGCACCTACAGATACGATCAATATCAATTGTGTGCCGTGTGGTGTCGGCCCGCACCCCGTTTCTTCCCGTGGGCGTCGTAAAAGACGACTAAGGTATAACAGTGCAGCTACCACAAACCCTGAGGAACTACACCATCTCTAAAAGAGTAGACCCACTTATCCATTGTGGCGTTTTAAGGCCATACGTCCCCAATGTACATTTTTAAAGTTTTTTAAAAGATGTAAAGTTATTAAGGCTACAGAAAAAAATACATTGCCTCACAGCCTGCCCTTTCAATGTCTGTAATTTCGATTCACAAGATCCTTCATTCAGTGGGCACCCTAGATAAGCGTTAAATAAACATCCTTCGAAATCTGCCTCTTAACTAGTGTACCTGTACGAAGCACTTAATTATATCATTATTACAAATACATCACACAGATATTACAATGAACCATCTTCGACACATTAAAACGTCAAACTGATAAACTGTGGATTACATTACTGATACCATAACCATAAAAATATTACCTTGTGCTTTATCTCACTGCCATCCCATATGACGTCATCTTCCCACTGCAACTGCGAAACCATAAGGAACGCGTCCTCTGAATATTCCGCATTAGCATCTTCTGGACTCACTTTGTTTTCATCAAATTCATCTTTTATCTCTTCTTTCAGTTTGTCAGCTTCAGAAGGTTCAGTTGGCTAAAATATTAGGGAATATCAATAAATGTAGCGGCACTGTACGTGACAATTACACAATTTCAAACATTTCACGATCACTCTATCGTGCTTCGTGCGTAGATTCTGATGAAGGCATCTATAGTCCATCAGAATCTACGCGTTTTATTAAGGAAATATTTTCCAGCTTGCTGTTTAAACTCAACGTGATCGACGAACGCTACCGGAACTGAAGACCAAGCATTTAAAGTAGTATATAATCTCTAAGTTGCATTTGTTGATTGTTCCAACATTTTAGCAGTAAATGTCAAAAAAAAATACAAAAAAACAATCAAACTCCTAAGAATACAAACGATAATATGTTGTTGGATAGGGCTCTTGAACCTCTACAAATTTTATCTACTTTTTTTCCAAAACATTGAAATTAGACAAATCTACCTTTACGACTAGCGCGTGCTACCTGCATCTTTTATATTGCAAATAAAAAATTTAAAAAACCTGATAGTTGTTTTACTTTCATTTACAGGAAGTCGTATATAAAAGTACTCAAATATTTTGATAATTTTACTTTCTCTTATTTATCGACTATTTTAACGCAATATACATTATTGCCTAAGTATTCGAAGCTTCTTTTCACAGAAAAAAAACACCAATTAATATTGGATTCACGATTCTCAATTCCTCACCTTTACTTTGAATCCATAGTCAAATCCATCCCCAGTTTCCGGGACATTGAGCATATCATACCACACTTGTGCGGGTCCAAAACGCCAGTGCGCCGGAGTTGGTCTTTGAGATTTGTCAGAGTTATTGGTGTTATTGTCGGCAGTGGTTTGCTGAGCTTCTGCCATCGGTCTGAAACATATTTGTCTTATTACAGTTCTTGAAATTTCTTGAAATTCACGAACGCTTATCAGCCTAATATCCTTCACAATATACCTTAAAATATTGTATATTGACGCAGAAGTTATCATTAAAGCACACAAAAATTCTGTATACAAGAAGCTATCAAATGATTTAAACAAATTACCTAAACTCTGATTTGTACTTCGAGAGAATTTTGACAGCTGGCATTTCAGGTGAACATTTTGTGTGCGGTCTGATTTTATAATAATAATATATTTTTAGTCAGTATTAAAAATATTAAAATCATGCAGTGTAATAATCATGTAATAGTTAAATTAACTATGTTTTAATTATAGACTTACGATTTGCGTTAAAACTAAGCTCTATGGAGTTTTCTAAAAAAATTCTTCACTACTTTCAACTTTCAGTTACTTTCAGTTCTACTTTAATTCAATACTTTTAAATCGAGTGTTCTCAAAATAATGATGTCGTCAAGTAACCGGTTGTGCCGATGAGGGGGCAAAACGCGTACCAGTAAAGTATTGAAAAGGTACCTAAATAAAACGATACTTTTGTAACACGGTCAATATAATATCAATATAATTCGGTATAAAAAAGCATTGCAATAATTGAGAGATATTTTTTTGTACACAAAATAAAAGGTATAAAATCTATGCAATGGATTTTCAACGATGTAAAAAAAAGAATATCTCTCGTACAAATCTGATAATTCTGTAATACAAGGATTATAAATTATAGTATTGTTATATTAATTTACACTGTATTTTATTTTTCATACTCTGAAGAAAATATTATCGTATGTAGATTTTTTAAAACTAAAGGGTTATGTTGCTGTCCTTTAAGGAAATTTTGTTTGTCTGAAAACACCAAATGACAGAAATATCTCGAATTATAAATCAGAGTTTAGAAATAATTTTAAGAGAAAACTGACATGCTGGCTTTCAAGTAATTATTTTTACAATGTAAATGATATCTAAATAGAAAAATCTGACTTAAAAATGTAACTTATATTAAAATATACTATAAATTTATGAACACCTATTAAGGCAGAACATAATGGATGGAGATATTTATTCTAACACCATATTTTGTTACCTAACATATTTATTTTGTTCTCGCAATATAAATTATTAGAATTTGAAAAAAGGTATACTAAATTTATGTTCCCCTACTTGAGAAATTTCTCTTCATCATCACTTGCATATTGAGTTTCCGCGTTTTCAGACGGACCTTGCGGAGTGTCACTACCAGTGCTGCCGCTGCGGCGACGACGTCTCCTCTTCTTTACTCCACGCCAAATTTGTGGTAGGCTTGATAATTTCCCGGGGCCAAACAGGCGGGAGAATAATAAGACCTGAAAATAACGATAATTTTAACATTTAGATGCGCCTGATGCTTTACCATGTTGATTACATGAGTATTTCTCATGTAGGGCCTATATGGCCTCTATGTGGTTCATAACAAGATTTTTCATGACATTGATAGAAATACATATTATTATTGATTGTTATTCTTTTGTTATTACTTATGGTAATTACTAGTTATTTCTTTTAGGCGCGTGATAATACGATTCGTTATTTTCATTAACTTTGCTGTTATAAGCATATGATACGAGTACTTAACTGTTGAATGATTAATCATTTTCATAGAAAAAAATTATCCATTGACTTGAAGATACTGAAATCAATATTAGGACTATATAATCATAGAGAACTTATAAGGAATTTAGGATTGGGTCAAAGAAATTAGAAAATACAATAAGGCACAGTTGCACTCACTTTCTCGGGTCTAAAATCTGGAAACAGCTCTGTGACATCAATGTTAGCATATTTAGAAGGCAGCATTGCAGCTAATGGAGTATCTAATTTCCTTGGTTTCTCAGACCTTAGTTGTTTCCTACAAAAAATTTGAATACATCAAAAATGTATTACACACACAAACATTCACTCATTTGAAGAATAAAGGATAGGAGTATAGTAGTATAATATTTCTCCAGCGTCTTTAATTAAACATAATTATGGGACATTATTTATGTCTAGACACTCTCCCCTTGTAAATTATCAGGGGTTTCGAGCTACAATCCCGATGGAGGCCCAGTGAGGAGTGGTAACTCATTTTTTTAATTCTGGAATATGCCAGTGATGATATTTTAAATTTCCAATACAAAATCAATTCATTTATGTACAATAATATTAATATTATACTGGTAATATTAAACATATTTTATTTATTCTTCACAGTAGATTTTCGAAAAGTTTACCTTATTGCAGTTTTAGAACTAATGAATGAATCAATTTGGCTCATCCATGAACTTATACATACACCCAGATTATTTTTGTGTCAAACATTTCGATCTGTTAACAAATATACTCCACTGTTGTCCATTTATATCCCATCCCATACATTTATACAATATATTGTACTGGATTCAGTCGAAATCTAATGAAATTATTCCAAAATTCAAAAGTCATGTCATGATCTCTATAGGTAAATTTGTTCATGATCTTTCTACAAAAATAAACCCTTCCTATATCATCAAAAGTGAACTTTTGATTATATATAAATAAACTTACGGGAGTGAAGATGGTGGTGGCATGAGATCATTATCGCCTTCCATGTCTCCTTCATAACCCTCTTCATTATTTCTCTGTTGTTCCTCATTTGTTTCATAATATTCATTCCCATCCCAATTATTATTACCCTGTTCTTCCCTATCTTGATTCTGTGGACAATCATTTCGAACTACTCCTTCAGATTTAATTTCACCTTTCAAATGATCTGTCACCTCTGTGCTTCGTTCATTCTGTTTTGCCCAGTTAGTTGCTTTGTCTGTATCCTATTATTATTAACACAAAATACAATTAAGGAAGTCTTGTTTACCTCTTTTAGTTTTTCGCGCTCCCATTGCAAATTCCACAATGATATTGTTGTATCACTGAGGCGAATCAAGAAAACTATAAGAGGTATGTCAAAGATTTCTATATTATTGTGAATGTGAAAATACAGTACATACTAAAACCAAGTACACAGTGCAAATACAATGCTTGATGAGTGACAGTAGAAACATTGCATTATTAAAAAAAACAACAATCATAAAAACCTGCTTGTGACAATTTTTTCCATAAGCATGTGTTGTATACAACGGGAGGACCAAAAGTTTCAAACCTGACAAAGAAAAAGGACACTCAAGTTCATGGAACTATTTTTTATTTTAATTTTTCAATATAGTCTCCATATACACACACAATATGTATTTCAACACACCTTTTGGGTCGTTTAATTAGCATTTCTATCCCAGTATAAAAATAGTCTGAAATTAGGAGGAAACCACAGCAGTCACTTCATCATCAGTAGAAAATTTTCTACGCCTAGAGTTTTGAGAGCAAATAGTAATCAGTGGGAGCCAAGTCAGCGCTATAGGGTGGGTGGCGAATTTCCGTGAAGCCACACTTTGAAACAGCAGCTTTCACAACTGTAGTGGAGTGAATGGGTGCATTGTCATAGAAAAGTCGCACAAATTTACTCCGTTTTCCACAACGTTTCTCCATGATTGCATCTCGTAATAAGGTTAGCATAATAGCTTCTAGTCACCATAGTATAGCGTTCTTTTATGTCTATAAGCAATATTCCTTGACAATCTCAAAATATCGAAGCTATAATCTTTTTGGTGGACTGAGTCACCATTGCCTTTCTAGGTGGTGCTTCACCAGAAAGATGCTATGAATTCCCTTTTGGAAGGGGGATCCTATGATCCCATATCATAGTAACCATAGTAAAGAACCATAGTTTCAGCTCCAGTAACAATTGACTCATTGAAAAATTGTTTCCATTTCTTTGAAACGCCTCCAAAAGTTCTTTAGAGCACACTACTCAGTCACTTTGCTGCACACTTGAAAGAAGTTTTAGCACCCACCTCGCACTAACTTTATTCATATGAAGATGTTCATGAAGAATTCTAAGAACTGTAGTTTTTGAAAGCTCTGACCTTTCTGCTATTTCTTATGTCTATAACCGTCTTTAAATGTCGGTAGCTTTGCTGCACACTTTTGGCAGTTTTGGCACCCATCTAGTTTTTGGAAGCCCTGTCCTTTCTGCTATTTCTTTTGTCTTTAACCGTCGGTCGCTCAGAACTTCTTGTTCAACTAATTTGATGTTGTTCGGAGTGAGTGCCTCAATGAGTTGACCGGAGTGAGGTACATCGAAATCAATAGACTCTTGTCCTAAATGTAATTGCTTACACAAATCTTTGACAGTGGAAAATGATGGTATGGTATGGTACGGAATCTCCCCGTACACATTACCCAACCTTTGTTTGAAATGGGTCAGGCTAAAACCTTCCTTTGTAAGGAACTTAATCACTGAAAAATATTCCAATTTAAACAGTTTTTCCTGTTGTTCTAAGAGTCGAGAAATCAAAACTAAGGAGGAGGGTAGGCTTTCTCGGCCGGTGTCCATATTAATTGAATCTTCCGGGCTAAAAAAAGCTCGGTGTGCTGAGTATTGCTCTCATCTCTGGGCCGGCGCACCGAAATACCAATTGGACCCACTTGACTCCATCCAAAGACGTGCTGTTCGTATTGTCGACTATCCCACTCTCACGGGCGGTTTAGAATCCCTCAGCATTCGGAGAGATGTTGCGTCTCTCTGTGTGTTGTACCACCTGTACAATGGGGAATGCTCTGAAGAACTGTTTAATATAATTCTCACCTCAGGTTTCTACAACCGCACCTCCCGTCACAGAAGTGCGGTCCATCCGCATTTCCTTGATACGGAGGTGTCGCGCACTGTTCGGTCCAAAAAATATTTTATAGCGCGAACCCGTAGGCTGTGGAATGAACTGACTGAAGGGGTCTTTCCATTAAGCTATGATATGGGGTTCTTCAAGACAGCTGTGAATAGGATTTTGCAAGATCGGCGGCGCGCCCGCATACCCCCTGGTGTTGCAGGTGTCCATGGGCGGCGGTAACACTTACCATCACGTGGGACCGCTTGCTCGTCCGCCCACTCATCTAAAAAAAAAAAAAAAAATCTGGAATCTCCTCTCTTTTTTCCAAACGTTTCGTCAACAACTGCGGTTGACATCTTCAGTGGCGACTGTGTTCACTTTCGGAGAAGTTATCTCTTCGGCTTCTCGAGCGCAACTGACTCGACGATTGTGGCGCAGTATTTATAGTGGACGAGTATTTATATATTGTATTTATATGCACCGGTATTTAGGTATTTACTCGTATGTTTGTGTGGTGTGTATAGTCTGTTTTTGTCCCCCCCTTCTCGTCTCTCTTTATTATATTATATAAGCTCACGGGGAAGAGAGACCAGAAGGGGGGACAAAAACAGACTCGATACACACCACACAAACATATAAATACCGGTGCATATAAATACAATATATAAATACATATATAAATACTCGCCCACTATAAATACCGGTGCGCCACAATCGTCGTAAGTCCCTTGGCCTCTTCAAGGCGTGCCCCTAAATTCCCAGTCTCTTTTAAAACACAGCACACAGACAACGGCCCCGCCGGCGGAGACGTGGACGTCCCCCTTTTTTTTTTTTTATAGACTAGGGGGCGGACGAGCAAGCGGTCCCACGTGATGGTAAGTGTTACCGCCGCCCATGGGCACCTGCAACACCAGGGGGCATGCGGGCGCGCCGCCGACCTTGCAAAATCCTATTCACAGCTCTCTTGAAGAACCCCATATCGTAGTTCAATGGAAAGACCTCTTGAGGCAGTTCGTTCCACAGCCTACGGGTTCGCGGTATAAAATAGTTTTTGGACCGCATAGTGCGCGACACCTCCGTATCGAGGAAATGCGGATGGACCGCACTTCTGTGACGGGAGGTGCGGTTGTAGAAACCCGAGGTGGGAATTATATTAAACAATTCTTCAGAGCATTCCCCATTGTACAGACGGTAGAACGCACAGAGAGACGCAACGTCTCTCCGAATGCTGAGGGATTCTAAACCGCCCGTGAGAGTGGGATCGTCGACACGTTACACGTTAACACACACCGGCCCTCAGCGAACACTTTTACTAGGTATCGGCACGTGCCTGGGCGCTTCTCGCCGACTCGCGATCCCGCGGTATCCCCCCAATGCAACGCCCCAAGCCGAGGTCCTTCCGCCGGTTTACCGGCGGGGGAGCCCTTAGGCTCGTTGCAACACACACTTTGTACCTGGCTGAGCGCCTTCTGCGCTCGCCCTAAATCAACCCGGTGACTCTTAAAAGGCCACTAAGGCAACAAGAATTTAGACATACACAATGTTAAGACAAATCAAGGAGTCCGGCACTACCTGAGCCTCCATTCCCAGGTGTCCATGAGGATATTCCTTGGTTGTCTTTCCTAACAAAAAAATAAAAAAAAAAGCTTCCAGATTCCAGAAGACCTCAGCCAAGTAGCCCGGAAGATTCAATTAAAACTAAAAGGGATCAACTCTAAAAATTTTATCCAATTGAGCAGGATAAATGACAATTACAATGATGTATAATTTGTATTTTTTAGACATCTAGAAATATGTCAGGCCAGAAACTTTTGGACCTCACTGGTATATATAAAAATAACTAAACACAAAATATAAAGGCACTAACTTATAATTATTTAGATTTAATGAATGTTTACTTTATTAACTTTATACAACATTATATAGTGTAATTCTTTATAATTAGTTAATTATGAATGTTATGAAGTATTACATAGTTATGTCTACCAAATACACCAAGCCATTTAATTGTCACAAATAAAATTAACAAGGTTAGCTATAATATATTTTTTACACAAGGTTAGAAACACAAATTAATCAGCCTACATTATGGTTCAATATTAAACAAGTTGTGCATTGACCAATATAAAAGATCCCAAATACCACAACTAAAACAAAAATCCAAAATTCTGTCCTCTTGGGAAAGAATTTGTTTTCGCTTTACAGATTTCTACTTTTTCCTCTTGATCACGAGCTGACTCATCATAAGATAGCTTGTTTCTAACAACTACCACTAGTAGTAAACATTATATTCAATGCATTTCAAGTTTTACAGCATTTCTGACAACCAATTTTAACTATTTGATATTTAATTCCATCACAAGCAACATTCCCACAACATAAAATCAGTGTTTCTTACTTGTGTATCTTCTGCAGCATCATCAATGTCAAAGAAATCTACTGCTGATGGACTCTTTTGTGTATAGTCTGAAAAATAAATTATGCATTTGTGAATTAGTGATATATAAAAATCTATCTAATTTACTTGTTTCTGCTTCACATAGAAAAGATAGATAGATATGCTTTATTGTACACCAAAACATGCAGGGAAACACAAAATACAAGTAATTAGAAATACAATTCACTAAAGCGATTTCTTCCAGGCAACCTTTGGGTGGTAAGAAGTCTGTAGACGAAATAGAGGTAGATGGTGCAATAAAGAAATAGTGTACTTACCTTTTTCTTCATCTTCCCTACTGGCCTCCTCATCCTCCAGCACTTCTGACAATAAGGAGCCAAGCCCCAAGCGATTGAGGGACGCCAGCATTCGCTTAGAATCTCCATCGAGGATATCATTATCTTCCAGTTGACCACTTTCATCTATATTACCAAACAAAAACCCCGTTAGATCTATACCAGACCCGTGGTGTTCATTCGCATCGTCGCTATCACACATGATTTGACACTTTCGAGATTGAATTCACACAATTATTGAATTTCATTAAAACTTTCTTAAATCATTTTCAATAATACAAGGAAACAACAACTATGTACCAATAAATTTATGTAAAAACTGAGATACAAGAAGAAAAGTAAATAGTTGACTTTTTATTTTGACTTTGACTGTAGCTCTGACAACTAAGAATGACAATGACAATTATCGAATGACATTTATTCTGACATTGTTTTTTTACATGTATATTTGGACACTGGTTTAATCATTTGTCCACACACAGCAAATAATATAACAATATTATTTTTATCACGTTATTGTAGACACTCCCCTCAAGTAGGAGGTGCTCAATAAAGTGATTTGGAGTTGGACTTCATGGAAGAACACAAAAATGCAATCCCACGGTTTTATTTAATTATCACAAACATTATGCACTATTTTTCACAATAATCAAACAATAATTCAACTTCACTACTCGGCCTCCCGCTAAAAAATGTTACATATTCTGACAAGAAATTAATATAATTTATTTGGACACTGTCATAGATATTGGTCCACACAGAAAATAATAAAACGGAATGGTTTCTATTGCGTCAGTGTCCAGTCCCGTGGAAGTAAAGAAGGTACAGTACGGCTAGAAATATAATGCGCATAGTCTATCCTTAGTCTTCCGCTGGTCTACCATAAACCTAAGCCCTTAGTCTCCTTGCTGCACACACTCTTTGCTCCTGACTGAGCACCTTCTGCGCTCGCCCTAAACTATACCTACATAAGTTACCGGACGGTGACTCTTGAAAGGTCATTAGGGCCACAAGAATTTAGCCATTCCGAAAAAAAAAAGAAGAGGACTCCTTGAAAGTACACGAAAAACACAGTCATAATATACTTTTATTTGAGTATCACAAACGTTACGCACAAAAAACTATCATAAACTATCATTATCATAGTATATACTAGTCTAATAAACATTATTAAACCACAAAACGTACAAATATTTTTAAAATAAATCAAACAAAAACTAAATTTCACTTCTAAAGTTCGTGTTAAAATGCCGTTATTCTGACAATAAAGGAAACGTTAAAAAAAGGGGGAGAATTACGCTTTGATGTCCATTAGATCCATTTAAAATAGAATTATGCTATCTAAATAAGTTGTCTGTAAATTAATAAATAAAGAGAATAAATAATTATAAAGATAATAATTTGCATTTATATTAGGTAAGTAAATACTAACTGCGTTTATTAGGTACTAACTGCTTACTGCTTTCTGAAAAAAAGAAAGAAAGCTTCTGTGAAATTAATGTAATAAATAAATAGATGCATTATTAGAGACAAATTGTTTCTGGGTAGGAATGATATTCGCATTGTTTAAAAAAATAAACAAGAAGTCTGAGTCGTTCGCTACGCGATCGCCTCACTTGTCATCAATTCAAACCGAGTCGTTTCTGGGTAGGAATGATTTTCGCATTGTAAAAAATAATCACGTAGTCTGAGTCGTTTGCTCCGCTACGTTACGCGATGGCCTCACTTGTTACCTAATCAAACCGATCTTTTCTGGGTAGACAGGCATTTTTAACCATGACGTTTGATTTTTACCGAACGCCAAAAATTGGCAAACTATTTATCTAACTGCCCAATCAACCACTTTACCGCCCAAATAATATTTTTTAACTGCCCAGTGAAACCGCCCGAATGTTTAAAAAATCGCTTGAATAATTATTTCCCATTAAAGATTGGAATAAATTGAATATTCATTCGAAAAAAATAACACTACTCGTTTATTTGTTTCGGCAAGTAGACGCTTTGTGAAATTAGAATTACACAGTAAATTTTATCTCACTGAATACCTACAGACAGGTCCGAATACGTTTGGCAACTCAACACAAGGCGAGCTTTGACTACCCCATTACAGTGACAACTAGGATTGACTAGTCAAAGGCCTAAATAGATTATTTCGGTTTCGGGGTTTGACTACTTAGTTTAGTCACTCGTAGTATCACTCAAAAATTCAAAGATCGTAATTTAAATTTATTTCGGGGTTTGACCAAAGCCATTGCCCAATCCTAGAATTGACTAGTATTTCCGCGAAGAGACCGCATTACGAACTTTGACCATAACATCTACACTAAGTTAAATAGATTGAACTAAACAGATTAAACTAGACAGCTATAGCCACTCGTAGTCTGGAACGAAACAATAGGCGGAGTGCGGAGCAGCACGGCAAGTCGTCTGCGAGAGAATACTATCAGCCCCGTCGGCCGCACCGTTGTTGTGCTAACTCCGTCTGTGGGTGCAAATTCGAATTACGGAACTATTTACCAAAGTTGGCCGTTCGCTAAACTGTTGGCAAGTCTGTTTACATACTGCGATATTTTCTAAGTTGTTAGGTAACTGTAATGAACCGTAACCATAATATCATCTTTAATTAACCTTTATTTAACTGTAATAAAATAAGCCTTTTATCGTCCACTGTTGGACTTGGGCCTGCTCATGCCCATTGTCTCATGCAGGAGGGATGTAGCCAAAAACGCCAAACTGCCAATAGGCGGGTTGGCGAGTCCACACTTTTAGAGGTTACGAAATAAACTACAGTTCCTCAATGCTAGTGGCAACAGCTTTGTTATTCCATAGTCGCGTTTTACGATACCCACGGAAAGAAAAGAGGTGGAGACTGGAGCTAATCTAAAGCTAGCCAATACCACGCGGACTGTAAAGAACACTTGTCCAAAAATATTATATTTTTCTAATGTGGTGTTTATGGACACAATGTGTGCTTAATTCATGTAACAGCTGCTTAACTAACTAAATAATTAGAAAATACAGTTCATGTTTAACCTATCAAATTATGACCTTAGGATTTCCTTCAATCGTTCTATTTTGTATTAAGCCTCAACAGCCCTTAAATAATTATATATTTATGTGGTTCAATACAAATGCATCAACAAGAATTACACAGTAGTTTTTCTAATTTATTAAAAAATGTTTGAAAATAAGTACTCTGAACACGAGCAGAGATGTCAACTCGCGACTTCTGCCGTACCCATATAATGTAACTTGGCTTTATTCATATCTAATCAACTAAGCTCGTCAGTCAATACATTGATGGTACCAAAGAATGATGCACATTTAAAATCTCATACGTGAGCCATGTACTTACTATACCTTCCAACATTGAATTTTTTTTCGAATGTCTTATAAAAATTTTACGTCCTTTTAAATTTTCCATTTTTTACAAAGGTCCCCGACAATATATTTCATTACAATTATACACAAAGTGAGCAGAACTCAATAGAACTTGCGAGTAGAACTTCTGAGAAAAAAAATACCTACTAAATTAAAAAAGATGTTTTAAATGTTTTGGTTTAGTCCCTAGACTATCCCTCCTATTTTCCATAATAAGCCATAAGCTATAATAAAGACAATGTCCGAAACAAATGTTCTCTTCTTTCTATCACTCAACTTTATTTTTTAAGGTTCAGCAAAAACCGCGTGAAGTCTGTAACTGAATATTATCAAACGGCACATTGCAATGTACCTCCAAACTAGGTAACGAGTGAATTAAAAATAATGATAATTAAAATTATTTAGTAATAAGAGATTTAATGAAATCATTTTGAATACAAAATCTTACATTATTCTAAAGAAATTAGAAATTATTATTAGGCAAATAGCATAACCAAAGCCACAGCAAAAAACATTTCTGATTTTTAAAAAGTGACGAAGCTCATCTAATATACTTAATCACACGCCCAACTAAGCCTAAGTTATTAACTTAAATATTCATCATTGAAATTAATTTGGGATTTAATTACATACAGTCTGCGCTATGCTGAATAAGACGTGAAAGCAATTAATTTTCATTTTGAAAAGATTTAATTTCAAATACAGTTTCTATCAGATACCTATCTACTGTTATTCGTAATAGGTAGGTATATTAAACTACTATCGTTATAATAATAATTATTATGATAATTTTGAATAGTTACTTGTTTTTCAGGACTTGATTTATTGTAGAAAAGTCGTTAATTATCTTTATAGATATGTATAAAAGATAGTTTCCGCCTGCCTGTTTTTTTCTTATTTGTTCTCTTTCTTCTTCTCCCTGTTTGTTTGTGCATTCTGTTTGTGCGAACTAATTCTCAAAATTAGGGTTCTAATTTATCGTAAATAATGGAGAAATTGTTTAATCAAAACCGGTCGAATAGTCATGAAAATAGAGCAATCAGTTTTATTAAAAAAACTACTTATTGTATTTTCTCTGCTACTGGCTACAAATCTACTTGTTTTCAGATAAAATATATCTACCTATATATTTTTTATGTGATATGAATCATAGATTTTTGTGCTCTAAACAGAATTTTGACAAATTCACTATACTTTGCAGAAGTCTCCACTAATTTTTACTTTTTTCTAAAGTTTTACAGTGAAAGCAAGTCGCAATGCGTCCGCAGAGCCCTTTAAAACAAATGAACGGCGTACAGTATAAAGGAGGCTTTTAATGAAGCCTCAGTTGTTCGGAAAATGAAATAATTGCGCTCTTGCTGGGCACGGGAGACGAACACCAACCTCTGGGTTTGTTTACCACTTGTACCGTTGGCGGAACAATGTAAATAAAACACAACTTCTGGCAAAGGGAGGATTAACAAATATCAAACATGCGCACGTAGGTATAAATTTGTTTAGCAATTTCAGAAGTATCCAGTCAAGTACGCTCGACGGGAAACTCATATGGGGCCAACGAACTATCAAACAAGTTAACTCAGTAAAAAGTTTGAACGGATATAAAATATGCAGTGGAGATGAATGTTAAAGAATTCAATGCGTGTAGAAATGTTATATTCAAAGAGAATAATTAAAGTAGCTAATACATTTACTACACTACAATTGAGTGCATAGCATAAATCTATTATAAAAAGTTACTATAACATTAATGCCCACTTTGAACATATGCGCAATATCTGATGACAACTTTGGCTTTTTATAACAGAGTTTAACAGAGCTGTGCTATCTGAGCTACCGTTATAGTCTTGCAGTTCATACGCACTACCTTGACAAAGAGTCGCCGCTTGCAGTGCGGTCATTAATATACCCCTTTATACCCCACTTTATACCACACTTTATACCCCAAATCCGAAACCTACAGAATGAACTACTTACTTACTGAGATTTTTCCACTAAGTTAAGATGGGGCTCTTTAAGAAAGCTATCAATAGGATTCCGCAAGAACGGCAGCGAACCCTCATCCCCTTTGGTGTAGGTGTTCATAGGCGGTAGCGGTGACAGCCGCTTGTACAAAAAATATGACTAATAGTAAGTAGCGAGTACATTTTGACCCTACATTTGATTAAAGCACTTACATCCAGGACATATAGTTGATTGGAACACATAGTGGTTATTGGTCACAATCTTATCCAATAGGCGCTAGTGAACTTGTTGTTATTGCTCTTCATTGAGCATAGCTTCATTCATCAATAGTACAAAGGCAGATTTTCTTATAAGAAATGTTACCTTTAATTAGGGTCCAGCAATCTTCTTTTAATAATATTGTATAATAATAAAGTAAGAGGCAAAATATTTCTTTATAATTGAATACAATGTCTTAATGAGAAATTCTATGAAAGAACGCGTCTAATGCTCGGAGCAATATTTTTTCTTTTTGTGAAGCCACTTTTTGTTATACAATGATAATTGCCTAGGGGTATATATTCTTGACTCTTACTCGTGAGGTCATAGGTTCGATCGAGCCCGTGCTCTACAAATTCTGTCTAACATTCTTTTTCCAAAACATACGAAAAGTATTGGAGTTTACTTTTCCGAATGGTGCTTGCCATCGGCCTTTTTTATTTATTACCAGCTCGTCGATGAAAAAAAACATCACATGGAGTAAAAACACCACGTGAAGGATTACGTCCAATACTCCTAGTTCTCCTAGTGGGACGTTCGTGCTTTACAGTGGGACGGTATAGGCTAATGTCGAGTGTGCTAGATAAGCTTTGCTTTAGCATTATAAATGTGAATATTTTAATAAAATTAAATGAGTTAATAATTCCTAACTAGACCGAGGTGGCGTAACAGCCGCTTGTAAGCGTAATGTTGAAGTTACGTTTTATAGCTCTTCTAACTTTTACTTAGCGATAGATAAAATTGTAGTACCTACCGTATGTACGCGAGCTTAACTCGTCTAAAAGCTCATTATGGACTAATCTAGGTTACAATCCTCAACTTAAATTCCTCAATACTTCAATACTTCAACTCAATACTTGCTTCATCAATTTTAATCCAATTTCATATCATAGTAAAAACATTTCATATGAAGGGAATAAACAAAAAGATCGACGTTAGAAAACGAGGATTCGCCATTTATTATGAGTTTGAGAAAAATGAATTAGATAGAAGTATTAGGGGTTAAAGTATGAAATTGCCGATTTGTACAGAAAAATTAAAACTCGTTTTTTTCTAAAATGTAACATATTTATTTAATCAAAATATTTACCCTCATTATCTATACATTGTTGCCATCTAATCGGAAGTTCATTTATGCCTTTGCGATAGAACTCTGGGGATGTAGATTCGACAAACTGTGTGAAAGCATTTTGTACTGACTCTTGGGAAGAAAATTTTTTACCACATAGAAAATTGTCCAAATCACGAAAAAAATGGTAGTCCGTTGGAGCAAGGTCTGGCAAGTACGGAGGATGACGTATAGTTTCTAACTGCAGCTCCTGTAGAGTTACAACGGTTTCTCGTGCAGTGTGAAGTCTTGCGTTATCATGGAGCAATAATGGTGAAGATCGATTCACGAGTCGGGGCTGTTTCACTGCTAGTTTCGCCATCATTGTTTGAACTTCGGCACATTAAACATCTGCTGTTATTGCTTGACCAGACCTGAGAAAGCTATAGTGAATAACACCATGAATAGACCACCAAACAGTTACCATTACCTTTTTATTGGTAAGCTTTGCCTTAGGGCACTGTTGCGGCGTTTGACCTGGGGTTAGCCATTGCATTTTTCGCTTTCGGTTATCGTAAAGAATCCACTTTTCGTCACATGTCACAATTCGATCCAATATTCCTTCATTTCTGTACCGATTCAACAAGGCAACGCAAATTTCAACACACGTTTCTTTCTGCAGATCAGTCAAATCATGTGGCACCCATTTTTCATATTTTTTTATCTTATTGATTTGATGCAAATGAGTCAATATTGTAGGTAAGATAACGTTAAACCATGCCGATAATTCCTGGGTAGTTTGACTCTGATCGGCTTCCACCATCTCCTTCAATTCAGCGTTATTCACCTGTGTGGGCGGTCTTCCACGTGGTTCGTTCTTCAAGTCGAAGTTTCCATTACGAAAGCGTTTAAACCAAAAACGCACGGTTCGTTCATTAGCAGTCTCCTCTCCAAACGCAGCATTGATATTGCTAGCCGTTTTTGCCGCGTTAATTCCGCGTCGGAACTCGTTTTCAAAGTATCTCCATCTTTCCCGTCTAAGCTGAATAAAAAAAAAAATGGAAATTGGAAAATCGAATGTTGCACATTTTTTAAAACAAGAACCTCATAGGTATCATGTGAAAAAAGTTTCACTCGAAAATCTCACACCATGAAGGTTTTATGTCAATTCAAAGTATCTATTATTATAAAACGGCAATTTCATACTTTAACCCCTATTATTATAGCTTAATAAGCCCTATCCAACAACATCGTCCATATATACGAACATCGATTTTTTCTTGGGATTTTTTGAACGTTTACTCCATCGTAATTATAGAATTATACTAACCCGATTTAGCACATCTTTGAACTTAACCGAGCTATCGAACTTTTGCTGTCAAATTTAATTTAAATCCGTTAAGAAAAATGTCATGTTGTCTATAAACTTTGTTAAACTTATCCTATATGTGTATATAAACTTTGAAACCTGATCGCTGTTTTGGATTCAGCTGGTTATTCTCAATTGAAATGTGGTGAAATTATTCCGAAATTCGATGTGACCTCCGTAATAGGTCCTCAATAGGTTGTTTGAAATCTTCTTTAAAAGGATTTATTCTCATCGTCCCCGATGTCCCCTGCCCGTTATCAGGAATGATGGGACAGAAGTGTCATCATCACAAGAGTCCTCAAAATAAAATTAATTATAAGACAGTTTATTTCACGTCGTAATATGAGCAATAAGCATATACTTACAGCTAGGACATAATAGACCCCGTGAGCAAATTTGCAAATAAAAATTAAACTTCTACATTAGAATTATTATACCCGCTTATAAGTAAAATGTCCTAAATAAATAAAATATTTACCCACATAGCTGTGAATGGTACTTCACATAGTTAACATTAATGCGTTCCGTCCACTGGAACTCTGTGATTTACGTTTATTATGGTTTTAAAATTATGTACTTTAATGTATTCATCTTCTGTAATGGGTAATTACGTCATAATTACGCTTTTCATTTGGTAATGTTAATTAATATGTATATTTTATACCTGAGTTGAAATGCGTGAGAAAATTTTCGCATTACAACATGTGGTACAATAAAAATACAGCAGAGATTACTTGTAATAAACTCGAAAGAGAAAGTAATAAGTAAATTAATTTTGTTAATTTCCCATATTGGGATAATAATATACGTACTCGTATTATACGATATTATTTTATTCCTGAGTTTTAAATGCGTGAGAAAATTTCGTAATATAACATATGGCATAGAAATAATTTAAATATATGGGAATTTTTAGTATCCACTGCCGTACACGGGCCTCCTCGTACACATTGACTCATGCATGAGGGATGTATCGCCTGAAAAGACCATGCGCTAGTAAAAGCCGCTTTGTAACCCCTTACTCGCCTCTTACGACGCCCACGGGAAGCGATGGAGTGACGCGGCCCACACCACACTACACAAATTCATATATAGGGATAATATGTATATTTCACATTTAGTCGGTATTTGTATATTATACATCAGTATATATTGATATCGACTAATTGTGCATAACCCCCCCCCCCCCCCCTCCCCCCGCCGATGAAAAATAACAATAAAAGTACCTCTGTAAAGGGATATTTTTTTCCTTACATAATTTCTTCTTATCTTACTTCTGGTTGGGCTACTACGTTTATTTGCTTATCGTCGGGCTATAAAGCACTTATGTACAATCAGCAACACACTAATATACCCAAAACCGTTAGATTCTAGCGCTTATTACTGGCGCTTAATGGTACCAATGAGTAGATATAGGTTTACCTATTGTTGTAGATATGTTTTGTTTGTACTCGTATTAGTACCGATATATCTTAATTCTCACGACTAAGGCATTCCTATTTAACCGAAACATAGGTAAGATAGCATACAAATAAACGTAATCAATGTAAATTAACTAGGTTAATTTAACTAGGTTAATTTACATTAACGTAAGTAAATTAATAGGTACCTATGTGTACCAATATAATTAATGATGGCGTAATCGATTACCAATAATCTACTATAATCGATTATGATTTCATTATAATCGATTAATCTAACCAAAAAGAAAAAAAATAGTAGTTTTTTATTTTGTAGTTCTTTCTGACAAAAACGCTAATATTGTTTAGTTGTGATAATACCGAAACGGAGCTTCCTATTGTACGTTACACTGTCTCAACTCAAAAATTGCTCCGCTTGTGAGTGACCGCGTCTATTTATACTTGAATTGTATCTTTATTTTACTTTTACTACATACCGTTAGCAATAACAAACAATCTATATACTGTCTAGCAGGAAAGCACTAACAAGGAAAATTTTGTGTAACGCGTACGAGAAACGTAAAACATTTTTAAAATAAATATTATATACATGAACGCCACTACAAAAAAATTTGGACATCCGATTTGGACTTGTCATTCCATTCACAACCACCAATTTCAGTTCTTAGCTCTTACTAAATAGAGAACTTCCAAGTCCACATACCGGAGAAAATATTGGTGGAACCTTGGTCATAATTTTCGATGAATATGCCAAAATTTGTAAATTTGTCGAAGAAATTGTAAAATGCTACAAATAAAAATAAAACTAGTGTCAGGCAACGCAGCTAATATGAGAAACTCTATAAATCAGAGACTTCAAAAGCACCATGTATTACACACACTTTAAATTTGGCAGTGAAAGAAACAACGCAAATCAGACTGCAAAATATCATTCATAAATGCTAGAGAATTGTCGGACATTTTCGCCCCAGCGCCAAAAGTAAGTACTGAAATTTTGACAGTAAAACATAAACATATGAATGTGCCGACTTTAAAACTGAGACAAGATGTTGGCAGAAACTAGGTGGAATATTGTGAGCAGTATGTTTGGAAGAAGTTAAAGCGTCTCTCACAGTTGCCTTCACTGAAATTGATAATCCACCGCAATCACTTGATAATACTGAGAACATTTTAACAGATTGGGTGGCGGATCTTAAAAATATTGAAGATACAGAACAATTATCTGGAGAAAAATATTCGACCGTGGATATAGTGATTCCGTTGATACGAGGACTGCAATATAATTTAAATATTAATTGTTATGTAAACGATTACTCACGATTTATTATTTATTTATTATAGCAGATATTTCGGTCTACCCACATGAACCGCGGTCGCGGCGAGACTACAGAGGCGAGTGAAGGTATTGTTGCTATTGACAGACAAATCTGCCTACCCTCCGTCATGTTCGTTTTTGATTCACGTGCCCACACTGAACTTGTTTTTGTTGATTAAGTTCCGTGCACACTATACTTAAAATATCACCACACATATGCGGATTTGAAAACGCATCTACTTTTCTGGGTTTGCAAAGTTCAATCACTAGGTCCCATGTACGTGCCAACTTAAATCCATCTTCGAATTTTCGGCATTTTTAAACGTCTTTGGACTCTAGGACCAAACGCGTTTAGTTGAAATTACTTTTGGTCAGTGTAATTCAATCAAATGATTCCTTCCTACTTCTAATAGGTGCTCTGCTATTGCCGACTTGTGTGTATGTGTCGGTTGTGTTCCTTTACACGGCGTACTATGGTTCGCTTGGTTTGCCCAATGTATGAGCTTCCACAGCTACAGTTCACTTTGTAGACTCCAGGACACTGATGGGACAAGTTATCCTTAGGAGAACACAGACTACTTTTTGACTTTTTTACTGAGACAGCCTACTACTTTTTGACAAGGAGGAAATGCAGTTTTAATATCGTTAATTAATTAATGTAATGCAATTATTTAATGCAACATAATTAATTTAATGCAATTTACTCCTTAAAAGTTTGCCAATCATATCGGTTACTCCTACTATATAAGGAAGATATGCCGACTGTCTATCAACCTTATTAGTTCGTTTACTTCGATTGGGTCTTCGCCGTGGTATTTTGAACGCCTTTGTGTGACCATTCTTCCGTAACACTCTATCCACATGTTGTAACTTACCTGATAATGTTTCTCATCGCATAAATTGTAGGCACGATTATATCCCATAGAAAATTTATGGGATTTAGGGGATGAGGCTTGTTCGAACTCACCACTCAGCTCCGCAGACCTTGTAGGAGCTGAAAACTGCCATCGAGGAGGAATGGGAGAACATTCCACAACACGTCATAGTGACGTTGATTGATTCCATGTCAAACCTCATGACGGCCGTCGTAAACGCTCTTCGAGACAACACAATTTTTTTAAACGTTAAAGTTAAATAAACGATTTTTTTAGGTAAACCATTGTTTTCTTCAAAAATCCAATACATTCCCATGAGAAAGGCGGACATAGAACATATTACACTTAAACTCATTTTTTTAAGTACAGACTCGATGTCAGTACTAAAAAAATGGCACTCTGAAATGATAGTTAGTATGCCAACTTCAAAACTGCATAAAAACTTTTTGATCGATCAAACATTTTTTTAAGCTTCAGGCCATCAAAACTGAAAATGTTCAGGTGTTCAGGATAGCTCGTTCGGGTGTCCGGAAGTGTATTTCTACGATTATGCAAATTAGAATGTCAGAGGATGCTACCTATATATTTTACCCTATATATTTATTTATCTATTCATAGTGTCAAAATTCATAGATATCCAAAATAATAGGGGTTAAAGTATGAAATTGACGTTTTATAGTAATAGATACTTAGAAATGACATAAAACCTTCATGGCGTGAGATTTTCGAGTGAAACTTTTTTCACATGATACCTGTGAGGTTCTTGTTTTAAAAAATGTGCAACATTCGATTTTCGACGTTCAATTGTTTTTTTTATTCAGCTTAGACGGGAAAGATGGATACTTCGAAAATCCGAGTAATCTTTGAATACGAGTTCCGACGCGGAACTAACGCGGCAGAAACGGCTCGCAATATCAATGCTGCGTTTGGAGAGGAGACTGCTAATGAATAAACCGTGCGTTTTTGGTTTAAACGCTTTCGTAATGGAAACTTCGACTTGAAGAACGAACCACGTGGAAGACCGCCCACACAGGTGAATAACGCTGAATTGAAGGAGATGGTGGAAGCCGATCCGAGTCAAACTACCCAGGAATTAGCGGCATGGTTTAACGTTACCTTACCTACAATATTGACTCATTTGCATCAAATGAATAAGATAAAAAAATATGAAAAATGGGTGCCTCATGATTTGACTGATCTGCAGAAAGAAACGTGTGTTGAAACTTGCGTTGCCTTGTTGAATCGATACAGAAATGAAGGAATATTGGATTGAATTGTGACATGTGACGAAAAGTGGATTCTTTACGATAACCGAAAGCGAAAAATGCAATGGCTGACCCCAGGTCAAATGCCGCAACAGTGCCCTAAGGCAAAGCTTACCAATAAAAAGGTAACGGTAACTGTTTGGTGGTCTATTCATGGTGTTATTCACTATAGCTTTCTCAGGTCTGGTCAAGCAATAACAGCAGATGTTTACTGTGCCGAACTTCGAACAATGATGGCGAAACTAGCAGTGAAACAGACCCGACTCGTGAATCGATCTTCACCATTATTGCTCCATGATAACGCAAGACCCCACACTGCACGAGAAACCGTTGTAACTCTACAGGAGCTGCAGTTAGAAACCATACGTCATCCTCCGTACTCGCCAGACCTTGCTCCAACGGACTACCATTTTTTTCGTGATTTGGACAATTTTCTACATGGTAAAAAATTTTCTTCCCAAGAGGCAGTACAAAATGCTTTCACAGGTTTGTCGAATCTACATCCCCAGAGTTCTATCGCAAAGGCATAAATGAACTTCCGATTAGATGGCAACAATGTATAGATAATGAGGGTAAATATTTTGATGAAATAAATATGTTACATTTTAGAAAAAAACTAGTTTTAATTTTTCAGTACAAATCGGCAATTTCATACTTTAACACCTAATATAAGCATTTAGCGAATAGCATGTCTTTGATCAACGATTTAAGGAAATTAGCTGATGACAAGTGACTGGATGACAAAAGCGGTAAATCTCATGTGCTAAAAACATTTAGGAGAAGCCTTTATTCAAGAGTGAAGCGATAAATTGACTTTATTATTTTTATAATGAATGATATGGTTTGTTACGTATATATAAGTAATATATACGGTAGGTACAAATAACATATGAACTTTCACGAAATTAAACCGTCATAAAGTAGGATTAAAGCGACATAAACCGTATTTCAAATCAAATGCGGATCACTCAAAGCAAAAATATAAAGGGAAAACTCGCAAGGAACATGCAAATTAGTCGGCAACACCCCGTCATCAAAGGAATGGATCGTCTGAACACTCTTTTGGAGGCAGTCATGCGATTAATGTGGATTCAGACTGATACTCATGTAATATCTCTCTCTCTTCGCATTCCCTTCTATCGGGCCTTTTATATTTTAGAAGTTTCTGTTGCGTGCATAGCGAATTAGAGTTTATTATAAGAGAATTCGTTTTTACTTAGGTTCTTGGTTCCTTTTCAATTGATGTGTTATGGGTATAAAGTTATTTTAATATTTTACACTATTCTCCCTACGTTTATGGTCAGTCAGTCACCGTCAATAGCTAGCTTGTCGACAAAGCATTTGAACTCCTCGACTCCTTGCTCGCCTCGGCACCAAAGTGTGACGTGTTTGTGACTGGGATTGATAGACAGATGACTGAACAACATTAATTAACTATTAAAATTATCTAATTAAAATTAGACAACATTTGAAGCAAGAATGCGAGTGGATATTTTAATATTTAAGTCATGTTATTTGCAATGTTTTAGTTGAATTATATGATATTACAAAATGTAATAATAATAAATAAAAAAAATAATATCATTGTATAGGATCTGTATTGTGTCAGGAAAGCAGATGCATTTTATGATCTAATTTGTCTTTTCCTTTTTTATTATAAATCAGATTTTGACTGATTTATAGTAAATACCTAGTAGCTACTATATCTAGTAACAAGGCTAAATGAAGCGTGATTAACCCCTGGGCGGAAAATCTACAAGGCCCCTTAAGGGCAGCTTTTATCGCGCGTATAAACAGTAGATAGAACATTTTTTAATGAAAATTTTTTTGCGGCTCCGGTTTAATAATATGGACATTAACCATATGTGGTTTCAACAATACGGCGCCACGTGCCACAAAATATATGCAACAATGGATATTCTGCAAGAGAAATTCGCAGGCTCCATTATCTCGCGAGGCGACGACATCAATCATGCGATCTAACGCCCTTGGACTTCTTCTTGTGGGATTACATTAAACCCCAGGTGTTTGCAAATCAATCGCAAACAATTGATGCCTTAAAGGCTAACATCACCCGCGTCATTAATGATATCGATGATTTATACGATACCTTCGCAATGACCATTGCGAGGTCATTGCGAATGCGCGTTATTCAACGTAGCCGCGGCGGCTATTTGCCCGATATCACATTCCATAACTAATGCTATAGATCGACCTTCCAAATAAACAAAAATATAGTGATATCGATTATATAACTTGTATAATTTATATTTAAAAATCAGATTTGCCGCTTGCGACGAGGCGCCTCTCGATTACCTAACTGGAGCCTTGGGCGATTGCCCAGCTTGCCCGGCCCTTTATCCGGCCCTGCTTAAGCCCTGAAATAAACCCTCATTCAGAGTACGTAAAGGACATTGGAATACTAACAGTGAAATCTAAACCATAGTGATAAGTGAAAGATTTAAAAGCTTTGCCTTTGTCCCTACAAAGAAAGCTCCCAAAAGCTTTTATTTGTAAGACAGGGGACGTTATACCCACTTGTTACTACTCGTAATACTTGTAAAGTAAATCACTTATAAGTTAAACTGTTTTTACAAAGTTAATCTTCTAGTCCATCTTGTAAGTACTTAACGGGCAAGGGGAACGTGTCACAAGTACCCGTTTTGATAAAATATAAGTACCTAAGCTTTAAACGTTCTATACACGAATAACAGGCTAGCAAGATTGGAGCAGATTCACACACATGTCTTATATACAAGATATATTTAAAGAAATCGACAGTTTATAAACATTCTCGTAATATACTTAAATTACAACATGTATCAAAATTTCGAACAAATACACGTACGAGAACTTGCTTAGGGTCGGTTTGGGCAAACTCCAAACTAATTTCACTAATCGGATAACAACCATTATCGGCGTACATTCCACTAAATTGTTCTACCCACACTTGGATGATCTGTTAAATTGATGTACGTTATACATTTCAGAGTAAACCGAAGGCACATACAATAACAACCGTATAATATATACTACTGCACGCCGTACTATGCCATACCATCAGCTCAATACTCTCCAATGCTGGACATAGGCCTCTCCCAAAGCTACCCACCGCACACGATGTTCGGCTCTGCTCATTTAACCACCACGGCGAACTTTTTCAACTCGTTGCTCCTCCTTTTTTATAGAAAGAAGGTGGAAAATGAGCATACAGTCCACCTGTTGGTAAGTGGATACTGGCGCGCATGGACAGTAAGGACACCCGTGGTACATGCCAACATTAGTTCGGAACGACACACTTTGTCACGCCCCTGATGCGCTGTCTACCTTTGTTGGTTTTTTTTTTTATAGATCAGTGGGCGGACGAGCAAGCGGTCCCACGTGATGGTAAGTGTTACCGCCGCCCATGGACACCTGCAACACCAGGGGGTATTCGGGCGCGCCGCCGACCTTGCAAAATCCTATTCACAGCTCTCTTGAAGAACCCCATATCGTAGCTCAATGGAAAGACCTCTTGAGGCAGTTCGTTCCACAGCCTACGGGTTCGCGGTATAAAATAATGCTGGTATGTTGGTGTAAGAATAGTTTTGGAGTAAGAGTTGGGGATAGGATAGGATGAGATGGGATGGCGATTCTCGTCCCATATGCGAGTGGGATATGTCAGAGCCTATGCTCTGGCATATCTCATTCACTATCGAAATACATACGTTCACTGGGGAATATGATACAGTGGGAAGTGTAGTACATTTCAAGGTAGTCTTCTGTGAGAGAGAGGTAACGAGGCTAGTCGAGTGCGCCCAGCGGCTGTTGAATTGCAGCGTGCATCCTCCCTCTCCAACCAAACCTGGCCGGAGGGCGTCCCAAACCGCTTTTTCCCCACTGCTCAACTGAAGTGCTCAATTTTAAATAGTTGAGCAGCGGGGAATAAGCGGTTGGAAGTCCTAATGCTCAACTGGTTGAGCACTTCGGTTGAGCAGTGGGGAATAAGCGTTTCTATTAGTGTTTTCAAAAAACTCATGAATATCAAATTTTCGAAACATAAAACCTGTTTGTCGAATCACAGCAAGGATAAAACCTATTTTAAGTTGTAGGAAACAGACCCTAATTAAAAACGGTTTTTAATGAGAACACCATATACTTAGAAAATACATTACACTCGTACTACATATTTTGAGGTTGCTCATATCGAGGTTGTCCAGCTCTTTTAACAATAATTAACGGATATTATCTGTGGTGTAATTAATGATATTAATTAGCCCATGTCTAAACAAGAGTTATTTTAGAATTTATTAGTTGCATTTGGATACATTTATCGAGTTTTCCTCCATTATTCCTTATTATTATAACATTATACTCAGATATAACGTTATTATTAAGTTATCATTATAAGCTGAAACCACGCAATAATTTTGTCAATCTTATAAATTATCTTCAATATTATAGGTAGCCAGTGTCAGTTGAACAGTTTAGCAGTTGAGCAGTGGGGAATAAGCGTCCCAAACTGCACTTCCATTCGAGAACTCGTCTATCCCATAGGTTGTTGGTCCTGTAACAATTATGACCTGTCCATTATCACTTCAGCATGCTGATTCCGCGAGCTATATCGGTCACTCTCTGCGTTTCGGATTTTGTCACGCAAAAAAAATAAACTCCGAGTATAGCTCTCTTCATGGCTCACTGAGCGACTTTGAACTTTTGGATCAAGCCTACCATCTCATGCGACGTTTCAGCACCATACGTCATACTGTTACATGCACAATGGCAAATTTAACGTGACACAAAAATTTCTTACTAGTGTGCTTGATTAATACATTTGTTTAACAGGACTCCAGGTTTCTTCAACAAGTTGATAACGTCTATCAAATGACGTGAATTACTTTTCTCGCTTATGTTAAATATGCTACTCTTATGGTGTTAATTCTCGTTCACACGCTATGTTTATCTTTGCGACCTATAACTATGGTAATTGATAACAATTTACCTTGATGATTGTATCTTGCTTTGCTTTCATTCGTAATCGGTCAAATTCTACCTGACCATCAATATAGATGTCGAAAAAACAATTGGTTCTGTTTTTAAATTTCATATGCTCCTCAAATATCGAAAGCTTGGCCGTCTGATTCATATGCACTGGAACTCTTGTTGAATTGTGTCGGGACGTGCCTACTAGTGTAGGTGCTGGCAACAGTTGAGTCCTGCAAAATTTAACCGACCTACTTTTTTTTGTTGAATATGATCAGGAGGCACGACAGTGCCCCTGCCTATAGGAAGTGTCTAATAATCATCCATGTAGCCTGCCACACTGCAAGTTGCATCTCTCCCTGGCTCCCTGGCCTTACTTGATTAGTTAAACCTTTAAAAATTGATAATATTAGTAAATTTACCCAAGTATTCTTCGATAGGTTTTAACTTATAATTTCGTCACGTCCGTCCGTATGTCCCTATGTAACCATTCCTATTTCTCTTTCATTTTATATCTAAGTATTATGACGAAATTTTATGAAATATTTTATATTGAAAATCCAAACACAGAAATGAAAAATTCGAATAAAACATTGAATCACTTGAACACTTGAGGAGGGGTCCTCAAGTAGGGTGTTGTTGGATAGATATTTTAGGCCATTGAAAGGATAAAAGTGGCAAAGTGGGCGTTAGACACACTAAATTATTATTCAAAAAATATTCTTGACTTTCTGAAACATCATAATTTTCAGGGCCATGGACAATTTTGGAAGAAGATGTCTCACATATGAGCATCTACCTTCCCCGGCTATAGGTATATATGCCTTAAATCATATCAAACTTTTTTAGTTACTTTCACACGATTAAACAGAAACAAATGAGCGTGGAATTGTCAATTATAATTCAATGCATATAATTGTATAGTTGGGACAACTGTAGGGGGAGAGTGCATGCTGCATTCCCACAGCCGCTGGGCGCACTCGATCGGGCCACGTTACGACCGCAGACTACCTTGAAATTTACTACATTTCCTACTTTATCGTATTTCCCCAATGTACATACGTGTTTCGGTAGTGAGTGAGATATACCAGAGTCCATTCCCACCCCGTCCTATCCCTCCCCATTTCCCCAATCCATTCTTTAATCTGCAAAGGTAGGCAGCGCATCCGTAGGCGTGCCAATGTTTGTCATTCTGGACTGATGTTGGCATGTATCGCGGACGTCTATGTACGACAGTAATTACTTGCCATCAGGTGGACTGTATGCTCGTCTGCCGCATTTTTCTATAAATGAAACGCATTTAACATTTTTGTTCCATTTTCGCATTTATTTTGGCGCACTGGGATATTACTGTGTTTCATGTGCGATATACAAATTGCTCGTTATCGTCGAGTAGTCGTTGTGAATATTGAGTGGCACTCTTGGATCTATAGTCGGAACCACTCTTTCACTAATCACTTTCAATCTTTGTACGTACGAGTAGCTTCACGGCGCATATAGCTGCTATAGCGTGGTCAACCACCCGTTTCACCTATCAAGCTATGATCTTTGAACTTAAATTCTTCTTGTAAGGTTTATTTATCAGTTTTCAAATTACATATGGTTTTATTATGTTGCTATAAGAATGTTACTTTGTTTTGTCTTTGGTTTTGCATTTATCTTAAATAAACATTGTCAAAAATAGGAAAAATCTTTCATATATTAAGTTGTCTTTTGTATTATATATTGTAGTAACCCTATTGTGTCAACGTGATATCTCTTTACAGCTCATTATTAACTTTTTCAATAGGTCACCAAGTGACACTAATCATAATAACAGCTTTATTATAGTTCGGAGCAAATCTTGCAAGCTGTCGCGATTAAATTATGGATCCGGTACGGACCTTATTGAAGGATTATATGACGGTTTATCTCGTATAAGTACCTATATATTCGATTTTAAATCAGTTCTCTCGACAAACAGTTCTCATATTATAATGTTCAATCAACTCTATCAAGGAATCACCTCTATCACGAGTCAAGATTGCGATAAATAAATAGTAATAAATAACGATAAATTATAGCGGAAAAATCTACTGTTTGAGGCAATTTAATTCATAATTATCTAACTGAAGACAAGGAGCGTAGGATTTATTAATAGCCTCCCTATACAAATGCTGTTTATATTTAATCGATGCCTAAAATTCTTTGTCATTTTCCAACTAGTTTAAAGTTCTAATTGCTAAAAAAAACATAAGAGATCTCAAGAGGTGATTAATTTTAAACATGCGTATCTATTTTAACCGTGGTATGGGTAACGTGGACTAAATTTGAACAAAGTGTTCAATATCGATCAATGTATATAGTATTATTAACCTATATACTGAAAATATCTTACCAACATTTTATTACTTTAGCGGAAGCAAACTTTTAATATAAAAATGATTTATAAAAAAGTATAATTTTAACATTATATAGAATTACATTTATTATTAGAACAACTACTATGTTTTATGGTTCATTAAATATAATTATTGTAATACAAATTAATTAAGAAGGACCTAAATCTATTAAAAATAACTTATTTAAAATTAGAGTAGGTATTCAAGGATAACTTAAATATAAAATATCTATAACTATAATAATAAACAAAAATAATCAAAATTAATGAATTCATTATTTAATATACAAGGTGCTCAATATATACCTATATACTATTGTTATCTATTAATATAAATTAATGTCAATGTAAATGTCATTTTAAACAGAGGTTATGTCTGTTTAAAATGACTATAGGTATAGGTGATTAGATTATCACTATTCGAAGTTTATATTTTAAACACCGTTCTAAGACGTTTCCACAGTAAATTTATATGTAATTAAATTCTTCATTAGACAAGGAAGCTTAATAATCCAAGAGGCTAAAAGCAGTAACATCTCCGTGTAATTAACCTCTTGTAATTTAGACACCTAATCAGGTAAACGCAGTAACCTTGCCAAGCATAATTAAGAAAACTCCGAAGATACCTACCAAGTGAACAATGTACCCTTCAAATATTCATCGCTATTAAACATATTACAATTATGATTCTTGATTACTTACATATCATTGATATGTATGGGAGAATGGAGAAGGATAGGATGGGATGAGTATAGGCTCTGCATATCTCACTCACTACCGACACACGTACGTGGTACGCCGCCCATGCAGGTGTCCTTGGGCGGCAGTAACTACTTGCCATCTGGCATGTCGCCCTCTGAGTGCCGCCATTTCTATAAAAAAGACGAACGTTCATGGGGGAATAGAGTGGTTTGAGAAATGCAGTACATTTGACAGTAGTCTTCTGTGAGAGAGTAACTTGGCCAGTCGAGTGCACCCAAACGGCTCTGGAATTGCAGCGTACACCACTCGCCATCCATTGTCGAACCGTTTCTGAATATTGTATAAAACATTTCTTTGTTTAAAAACCGACCAAATTTGTTTAAAATGAGGTGGTTAAAATATAAAAACTTCTTAATAAAATTCAAATAAGTACATTTAGATTGATATTCGAAAGTAAATAATTGTTATTTTGTTATAAAATAACAATATTCTATTCCATATTCTAAATATTGAGTCAATTAAATTCCAAAAGTGTAACTTTTAAAATTCCGGTTCGTACAACTTAACTAATCCCTTAGATAATTGAAAAAAATAAATGCAAATAATGGACATTTAATTAATATTTACCTAACGCAAGTTTTATGTCATTCGGATTTTTAATAACAATACTATATAATACGTAGGTCTAAACGAGATTGGTCTGTGTTAAGGGTCCTAGAGACACAAAATCACTAAACAAACTACCAGGATCCCGAACAAATATTATATCTAAATGTTTAACAACTGGTTTCCTGGGTCTCGAAATTCAACCCAGGAGTAAAGCAAGCTTTCTGTCAATCGGTCGTTTATTGAAGAAAAAATCAGAAGCACATCATGTGAAAAAATTTACCCTATTCGTTTTCTAATTCCTTTGTCAGAATGTCAGAATTTTGCGTTCATCGTTTATTGGTTTCGCTCACTGCATTCACTGAGCTCACTGAATTATTAGTTCGTGAATTAATAAAATTTGAAGTGTTTATGAATTTCATTAGAACATCTGTGCGAAAAAAATCATTTAGTGCATTCAAAATAAAATAATTCACCCTAATATATTTGTATCAATCAGCCTATATCGTCCAACTACAGGGTACAGACCTCACCTAGTAAATCGCTCGGGGGTTTCGGGCCGCAATCCGCACTGACGCGGGCTCAGTGAGGATTGGTGGATCACATACTCCAGATTTTTTTTTATCTGGGATATGCGGGTTTCGTCACGTTGTTTTCCCTCAGCGTCGAGGTAGTGACTATGAGCTAGTGAATATACTAATGACCTAATATTTTTAATTAATTAAATATTTAAGTGAAATGATATTGTAAAATTATATTTTTCGTAATACATTTAGGCATATTATTTCGAAATGACTGTCGGTTAAAGCCAGTTTTGGCTTTGAATTGCTCTTTGTTGTAGGCTCGACGGTCATGAGACATACTAACAAGCATAATCCCTAAGCAGGCCCGGAGGTATTATTATGTGGAGTAGAATAAGTTGCGCTCAATATGCGCACTACCTATAGCGAGAAACTTCCATTGTTTTCCATAATTCCATAACCGTGTAGTATAGGCTAGCTTTAGAATAGCACCACCCTATCTCTTCCCGTGGGTATTTTAATTTAACCGTGTAGTATAGGCTAGCTTTAGAATAGCACCACCCCATCTCTTCCCGTGGGTATTTTAATTTAACCGTGTAGTATAGGCTAGCTTTAGAATAGCACCACCCCATCTCTTCCCGTGGGTATTTTAATTTAACTGTGTAGTATAGGCTGGCTTTAGAATAGCACCACCCCATCTCTTCCCGTGGGTATTTAAATTTAACTGTGTAGTATAGGCTGGCTTTAGAATAGCACCACCCCATCTCTTCCCGTGGGTATTTTAAAAGGGGACTAAGGGATACCAAAGCCGCTACCACAAACTCCGAGGAATTCCTCAGAGAGGTGTAGGAGGTGATATATCTATACCACCTCTAAAAAAGTGGACTTGCCAACCTTCTTGGCTGGCGTGACGTTTCAAGGGCGTATATGTCGCATGTATGGCTTATGTCCAGCAGTGATCGAAAAAAAGGCTGGTTACGGTTATCAAAAATAATATTAATTAATTTTTGTTTTTTCAAAAAAGATCTATACTGTGACTCAAGCCGCCTGAAGTCCTAAGTCTTCTCACATACTACTACTAAATACAATACAACTTTTAGGGATTAATCGATATATTTAAACTTTTTAAAATGACTTATGATTACGAAAATCTTAACAGAATACGGTGAAATGTAAAAAAACTTAATTAAAGTCGTATTCATAGTTCTGAGATTAGCAGAACTGAGCAGACAATTAAGCAAACATATGTTGTTTTCTAGGGATATTTCTCTGTGGTTACAATTGATGTTTCTGAAGCTTTATTTGTTTCAACAGACGCACAAAATTATGCCTCTTATCCTTTATCTATTTCGGTTTTATGAGCAAACATGGAGTATGATCTTCCCGTGTTTATACTGAAGGTTTGTTATCGCGTGTATTTTATATACGTAACAAAGGTTACGCACTCCGTTGTTTACATAATACTTACTTCACTTTATTTACTTACGGAGAAATTTGTGGCCATTGTCAGATGCTACAGAAAAGAGGCGAGAGTGCTCTTCGAGAGGGTTTGCCCTCAAAACTTTCTTCAAGTTTAGGATGATTTGGCTGTATATGGAAGGTGAATTTTCATGTGAAAAATAGGACGCCCTGCAAAATTCTTACACGTGTATCTAAATTGGTAAATATGATTTATTTTACCTTGAAGTGTTTTTATTTCGAAGACTGCGTGGTTGAATATACGAATATTGAAGTTTATAAATCGGTTATTCACAGTGGATGATCGTTGATTGCAAGGTCTTTGAGTATCTACTGCTGGACATGGACCTGCTCAAGTGCATTGTTTTATGCATGAGGGATGTATGAATTCAAAACGCCACGCCACGCTAAGCGGGTTGCCGAGTCCACACTTTTAGACGTGGTGTAGTTCCGCAAGTCTGGTAGCCGCTTAGTTATCCCTTATCCCCCTTTTACGATACTCATGGGAAGAGATGGGGAGATGGGAGATATTCTAAAGTCTAAATATTCTAAAGTCGGTCGACACTAAACGGTCAATTGACCGTTAGTGTATATGACAGGTAATTACCAATTGTATATGACAATTGTATATGACATTACATGTCAATTGTATATGACAGGTAATTACCTGTCATATACTTTATAGCATATTATCTGGCAATTGCTATCTACTAGCATATGTATACAGTTCTCTTTTGTAGAAGAGATGACATACGGACTAGCCTAATGGATTATAAATGGTCACCGCTGTCCATGGCAAGATGATGAATGATCACCATCAGTCATGGACACCTGCAACACAAGGTCGATTGCGAGTACGCTACCGACCTTGCAGAATCCTATTTCTTGAACTTGAACAGATTTCATGAAGAGCCCTATACTGAAGTTTAGTCGAAAAACTTCAGTAAGTAATGTTGGTAGGAAAATGGATGCCAAATAAATGTGTTTGTAAATTGCAATTGTGTGGATTAATAAACGTCATACCTCAAAGTCAGGTGGAGTTGGGTGTGCTCTAGAGCATATGTCCTTTCCTATAAAAACTATAAATGATGTGCTAGATCATAAGAATGTGTGTTTAATTTGAAAGAATGCTACCTTTGATCACGCTATCATGTCTATGATATAATATAATCTCCACTGATCGCCACTATTTCTTCCGCGTGAGGCAATTGAAATAAAAAAACATAGAAATTTCAATCGAGAAGATGATACAAATTGTCCTCGACATGGAATCCAGTGATTAATAAATTTAAACCACGCGATTTTTCGTCTGACGCTACTTCTGATATTGTGAGTATTGTGTACCCCAACTTTCTCCGGAATATGAAGATCAAATGCGAGTAGTTGATGAAACTGCTCGCAACTCTCGACGTGGACTACCCGCCTCTTCACTCAGCTCGTGACCATGGTTGGTGCAACCCAACCGAAACGTCGAGTAAAATAATTAAGGTAAACATTTGCGTTAAGATCCGTTTAAATAGATAAATATAGTATAATATAATTTTAATAAGTTTTTCCAGTCTTGTCTTTGGATAAAGACCAAAACACATTGCCAAATATTCAGTCCTAAGAAAAAAATATTTATTTAACCTTTACAATATCTACAGCCCACATATTTTATTTTAAATTCTCCATTTCAATTTTTCGTGTCTCTGAACCACGATAACGACATCGGAGATCGTATGGCTCGCCGACACACATGACTTTTTAAAAAGGCAAACAAACCCCTTTCTGGTAAGATGACATCCAAGCGGACTCTAGATTTTAAGACCGGTATACACTTGTTACTTAAATTAATAGCATTTCACTTTGTAGCATAACCGGAACCAGCCCTTTTATCATCGACTGTTGGACGTGGGACATGGGACAAGCGGATTGGTGAGTCAACTCTTTCAGAGTTGATATACTCTTTATCCTTAGAGCTTGTGGTATCGGCTTTGTTAGCCCTTAGTCGCTTTTTACGACACCCGTGGGAAGAGATCGTGTGGTGCTATTCTAAAACTGACCACACGGCATATAACTAAATTATTAATTCATTAAAAAATTGGCCAATATTTTAACTTCTGTCAATATTTTAATTTAATCGTCCGGATCGCGGACAATTTTTACTTGTGTTGTATACAGATATTAAACTGACACATAAAATAAAGCTAAACGCTTCGTCATTACGATATGCGTCTCGCGTGCCTCCTGTTACTCTTGCTAATGTGTGTTTCCAACATTTTTATAGCAGTTAGCGGGTAATAAATACCCGAACATACCCACAAAAGCCGCTGGCGGCTTACTTGCTGACATATTGTGGACGAAACTGTACAAAGTACGATATTTCTCTGGACGCTATGGGAATCACTATGATATGATCAATTTAAAAGTTTACAGATATAAATACAGAGGGGAACTCCCATTTGTGTACAATGAAAATAGATACAATTTGATAGTTTCATAACAGAAATTGATTCATCTGTGCCCTCTCCCAAAACCCAGTATCAAGTAAGACAATCGTGTCATGATGTGTTTCAAGATGAAAATACGACAAATGTGGTATCATTCCTGTGCGATTCTTAGTCAAGATCGTAGTCTGAAATACGTCCGGTGTCCAGAGACGTTCCGCGGGGTTTCATTCTTGGACCCATATAAAACATTCTTTATAGTGCCGATATTGCCAAGTGTATTTATAATTGTGAACATCATCAATACGCAGATGATCTGCAAATTCACTACTCATTCCAGCCAAATGATCTTGAATCTGCAGTACACAAAATTAATGAAGATCTCGATAGCTAACTGCTCTGTGTGTAATTCTTTAATCCTAAATCCGAGTAAATCTAAATACCTATTGTTGGGTTATAAAAATAAATTAGCAGCTATCCATTCCCAATCCATTCATATCAAAATTGTCAATGAACCTATAGAACGCGTATTTGAGGCTCGTAATTTGGGCCTTAATATGGACTGTCATCTACGCTTTGAGAAACATATTGCAGAGGTTGTAAAACAATGTTTTTATCGCTTGAAAGTTCTTCGAAATTCGGAATTACTTAAGGGAGGAACTACTAGGGATCAGGATCATAAGGGAGGATCAGACTAGTTGAGTCAATCGTTTTGTCTAAACTTAACTATTCTGATGTTGTTTACAGCTCGCGGTTGTATTCCAGAACGGAACGCTTGATTCAACGCATACAGAACGCACGTGCATGTTTCTGTTTTGATATTCCACCACGAAGCCATATCACTGCGTATCTTAATAGACTTACCTTTTTAAAAATGAAAACGAAGAGGAAACTATATTTAGCAAATTTACTATGCATGACAAAATCATACCTACTAGACAAAAATGTACCTAACTCATGCTGTGACTGCTGTGAACAAAAGGAAATCAATCACAGCGCTAATATTCTGCTACGGTCCCATAGTACGGGGAATGGGAATTAAAATTCCATTAATTGATACAAAATATGGAGACTAATACTAATGTTGATAATTGAATGATAAACGTTGCTCGTAATAATCCTGTTATTAGAATGTGTCACATTTGAATATCTTTAATTCGTCCTTAGGTTTTATGCACTAATTTATACACTTCATTGCTAATTATTGTACAAAAGGCGAGCGTAATTCTTTAAGGCATTATCTTATTATCCAACCAACCTTTGGGTCGATCAGAGAGGTTCAATTTGGAGGTGTATGAAAGATAATTTAGATGATGTATGGTCCTTGGTGTATGTAGGAGATGCAATCTCCTGAAAATTCTGTTGTTTTGATAATTGTTATGATGTTTTTCGTAATTTTTCAATAATTATTCTGTAGTACTTCACTTACCTTGATTGCAATTTCCAAAATTTGTATTTTAGTTATATTGATTAAATTAACTTGTGCATGCTACACATACACGTGGTACACATCCTTAGGAACTTTTACTAATGGATACTTGATTTATGTTTGATTACTTTACTTAGATGTATTGCCTAAATTGCCTAAATGCTGCCCTGTGTGTTTATAAAAATAAAAATAAAATAAATCCTAAAATGAACGTTATTAATGCAGCCTAAAGTTTATATTACCTACTCTCAAATTCATATTTAATTTTGATGTCCCTCCCTTTTACACGGCAATATGGCGCCATTGAAGCGCAGATAGGTTTCGGCGTCTAAATTAGGATTCTAAAGATGTTTCTGATTTTCGAAAAATGTTTAAACCGTAACTAATGCAAGTCTTACACGCAACTGATTGTTTTTTTATATTTTAATTTTTAGGGGTGCTTTGCTTAGATTAGATATTCCATACCGTAACACTATCTACCATAAAATACCATCGGCCCATAGGCCGAGAGACATGTCTCTCCACTGCTGAAAATAGGCCTCTCTCAAGGCTCGGTCTCACACTCGATCCTCAGCTTTTCTCATTCAACCACCACCGGCGAACCTTTTAAAGTGGTCGGTCCTCCTGGCCGCAGAGCGTTCCATGCTGCACTTAGATACACCAGTTTACATATACCAGGCTACTCAGAAAGTTTTACGACAAAGAATTTTTATCTATGGAACACTTCTATCGAATTGTTATCTATGGTTTTGATGTCAATTAAAACTACGAGTACCTACTAACATAAAAACAAAACATTCCAAATTCATTTTTTTACGAATACAATGAAACTAACTAGTCTCATTAAAAAATGGAGGAGATTCAGGAGAAATTGCAGATTGGATTGGGGAGTGTGTATGAAATATTACAAGAGCATCTACAAATTAGCGCAAAACCTCACCGAGGATCAAAAACAAGTTCGTGTCGAATGGTGCCGTGATATGATAACAAAATTTTAAGCACGTTGCATTTACGACATTATCACAGGTGACGAATCTTGGTTCTACCAGTATAATCCATTAAATAAGCTACAGTCTACTGTTTGGCTGTTTCAAAGGGAGCCAGCGTCTACCAAAGTGAAAAGAGCAAGATGTGCTGGAAAAATTATAATCGCAAGTTTTTTACATTAACTGGCTACCTGATATCTGTACCTTTATGAAACCAAAGCAGCATTAACACAAAATAGTACGTAGCCATGTGCTTACCAAACGTTTTTAATGTAGTGAGTAACAACTGTCCAAACAGAGGTCTTCGCGGACTGCTGCTGCACCACGACAGCTTGCTTAGCTTGTCCTTATTACACAGTACCCCGGTCAACGTTTTTAGGCCATCCTCATTACAGTCACTTGTTACTTTTTTATTTCCCAAAATTAAACCCCAACTAAAAGCGAAGCAGCTTTCGTCGCCGGAATATGCGCTGGCTACGTTAGAGGCTGTGAAAGTGGTACCTGATGAAGAATGGAAAAAAATGTTTTCAAAATTGGTTCAGACGCATGAAACTTTGTATAGATGCAAGTGGAGAGTACTTTGAAAAAATATAATAAAAAATTGGAATCCGTAGAACATTTTTTTCTTTTTCGCAAAACTTGCCGAGTTCTCCACGTACGTATAAATTTTCTGATATCCATGATATAAAGGCATATAATCGTCGTTACTGACATCGTCTCGCGAACAAGTACTAAGGATGCATAAGTATGCGTGCGACTCCGAACTGTACCATTGAATTACTACTTAAGTATGGATTCTTACCGCTCTCCAGTGAAGGAAAACTTCATGAGAAACGCCGGGTGAACCAAAGTCGAAAAAAATCAGTGAAAAAGTTTTATTTTTATAAAGTTATGAAGTTATGAAGAATTGTTCAATATAATTCCCACCTCGGGTTTCTAAAACCACGCCTCCCATCACAGAAGTGCAGTCCATCCGCATTTCCTCGATACGGAAGTGTCGCGTACTGTTCGGTCCAAAAATCATTTTTATACCGCGAACCCGTAGCGTAGGCTATAGAACGAACTGCCTCAAGAGGTCTTTCCATTTAGCAACGATATGGGATTTTTTCAAAAAAGCTGTGTATAGGATTTTGCAAGGTCAGCGGCGCACCCGCATACCCCCTGGTGTTGCAGATGTCCATGGGCGGCGGTAACACGTGAGACCGCTTACTCGTCCGCCTACAGAATAAAAAAGCGACAAATTCGGGAAACCCTACAATTATTTACTTACTAATTTAAAAGTAGATAATTACATGTTTTTATTCGGGCCAAAAACACACATAAAGATGAACAAAAATATACGCAGTTATAATAAAATACATGTGTTCATAAAACTATAATTCTTAAAATCGATCCGAGGACCTTTGGCAAGGAAACTTTGTGCCCCTTCTCCCGTACGGTATGATACGCTACGATACCGTACTGTACCGATTGGCTTCTATTGCTAACTCAACACAACACTGTCTAGCATTCGACACCGTATCGACACGGTATCCCCTTACAAAATAATTAAAAACAATGCGTAATTATCTATGTACTTATCAAGTAAACGGTTAAAATTTGTCCTATATTTACTAATTATTATTTTCCGTTCTTTTCAAGTTATATCGTCCAATCTGAAGTTTCAATGGCTGTAATTAAGTATCATTTAATTAATCGATTCTAGTGACCCGCACCGCACCTAGTTGACCACTACAATCTATGGCGAATTTCCAATGGACATCAAGGCCCGACGTGTCAATTCGAACTGACATAAGTTTTAATTGGCAAAAGATCAATTGTATAAAAGAAAACCCAATTTTCCTTTATACAATACAGATGTAAAAAAAAACCGATAGGAAACATTTTCATTTATTCATGTAGTACAGCATACATACTGAATTTGAATTAAAAATATAACACGCCAATTCTAATTTATATATTACTAGCGACCCGCCCTCGCTTCGCTTCGGTTTATAAGTTTTTTTTTCTTAATTTTAAAATAAATTATAGCCTATATTAGACACGGATAATGTAGCTTCCTATTTGTGAAAGAATTTTTGAAATCGGTTCCGTAGTTCCAGAGATTACCCCAAAAATACAAACACACAATTTTACCTCTTTATTATATTAGTATACATTATTACATTAAAAGTGTATATGAATTAAAAATATGTAACACAAAATAGAATTTTCTATATTGCATCTCTCTTGCAGATGAAAAACCTTTACTGAATATATAAATTCAACACAGATTCATGCATAAGCAACCCGCGCATATGAAAACATGACAATTTTTATGTAGAATCTGAAGGTAGGTATAGAGGTTTCCTTTGATCCAACAAATGAATGTTTTCACCAATTGCACTTGTTGTAAATGTGTTTCTATTTGAATTAAGTTTATCTGTTCCTTTATCGATTTGTCTTTGAGAACCCCGGAACGAAGTTAGATGAACTTTGACGTAGACTACAAAAGTGGAACTTTTTAAGATGACAAATGTATCATCGAAATTAATTTATGGGCAATGTACGAGCCATATTATCCCAAAATCGACATCCGGTGGAATTGACGAATCATTGAATGTAATAGACCATTTACGTCGAAGTGTAGTGTGGGACGCCCTCCGACTTGAAGAACTCTGCCAGTAGTGTCTGGATGAGACCAGTGAAAGGTTTTTTATAGTAGCAACCTTAATACCTTAATACCTATATCTAGCAGTGCTGACAAGGTGATATAGTTTAAATGTCTCCATTAAATCCCAATGAAAATTGTTCAATCAACTAATCGATCTGTGGCTAAATATATGATTATAATAGTTAAGTATGATAATCGGTCTCCGTGAGATATCATTGTAATTGACTAGCCGTTCTGTGGAAAACCACCTTAATTCTATCCATTGCGCCTCTTTACTTTAACTGAACGTTCTGAACCTTAGCGATTTAATTTCGTCGTTTGCCGAACTTCGCAACATTCGTTTTATATAGGATTACCACGCTCTCTATTATATATTGATCACTGACTGAGCACATAGAAAATTTATGTCTCACTTAGCATTTTAAATACTTATTCACAATCAAGAACAGGTCCAAATGACAAAAGGAATTAACCACATTTTTATTTTAAAAGCTACAGTTAATTTTATTTATTAATTTGTATTAATAAATAAAATTAACTGTAGCATGATAAATAGATTGATTATTTTGTAACGTGAATCAATAATGATTTGTCTGTTACAATCTTATGATTCTTCTCTATTTTTTATCTTAGTCTGACAAACAGTTATTGTTCACAAAACTATAAACTAAAAACGCATCTATAGATAGATGATAAATTGTTTATTGTACATCAATCAATACATGTTGCAAAAAGACAGTTCAAGTAAGTAACACGAAAAGGCCAATAGGCGGCCTTATCGCCAAAGCGATCTCTTCCGGGGCAACCTTTGCGTGGTAAGGAGAAAACGGATAACAATATCAAAAATGGGTAGATGGTGCAATTTTACATAACATCAAATGAACATAATATAACTTAATAATAATATTTTACACATATACACTTACTTAAGATGAATATAATACATAGATGCCTACATAAATACAAACATGCATAAATATATTACATACATACACACAAACTTAAATGTTTAACATAATACAAACACAAATACATAATATGGGAAAATTCAAGAAATAAAAATAGAGAAGTGAGTACAGAACAAAGTAAAGAACTAAGTAAATAAACCAGTACTGAAATTACCGGATCGGATAATGCTCCTTGACTTCGCTCTTAAAACTATTTAACGTTTGACCGCATCTGAATAGTTAGAGGTAGCGCATTCCATAACCGGACGGCTTTCACAGTGAAACATCGTGAATAAAAATTTGGTACATTGGCTACGCGCAGTGTATTTGCACTGTACACAAATAATGGATATACATTTTTTCCTCACTGTATTGTAATGCTCTCTTTGTTGAAATATAACTGTGACAAATATTATATATGAAATATAAATGTAGGATAAGTTATTCATTACTGTTTTAAGGCTTTCGATGTCTTAAAATAGACATAATTAAGTTATTCCGAGTAAACTTTATGGTCACTTTTTGATGAGGGTTATAAATTAATATAAAATTACATAATTACATCTACTCAAAGGGATTTTTGAAGAGCTCTTCATTATCGGTCTTCATTAACGGCGTTTGCCAAAGTTCCACTGAAATTTTCGGCAGTCCGGAATAATTAAAAGAGTTCTGGCTGAACAGTTTCAAAGCTGATTTTCGTTGTGGAATATTTGCCGTAAATCTGGAACGACCAACCATTTCATCCATCTGTGAGATGCTCCAGCCATTTATCTCTGCCAATTGATCAAATTCATTTGAACGTGATTTATTCAATTTAGGCAGAAAAACTAAGTGTTAATCAATTTAGTTCAAAAACTATTCTTTATTTTTAAATTTATCTATTTATATTTTCCTATTTAACCTTTTTAAGCATTGTAACAATATATTTTTGAGTATCGGCAGCCAATGCAAAACTAAATTCAAATTTGCTCCAAACGTCAATGTTTGCGCTCTAACAAATTTTTGATCGAAAAGCTTATTGCTTATTGCACTCCAATTAAACTTTCTGTATCAGTTAAGAACGTAAGAAAATGTCTTAAAGAGCAGATTTGAATTTACGTTTGTAGGTATTAGCGGTCAGTGAGGGTTCTTAGAGCTTTAGTAGCCAGAAATTCGTTAAAGGACAATACTCGAAATAAACACTGAAACATTGAACAAAATGCACTGAATTCGACTAATCTAAAATACGCCTTAAGTGGAGATGGGCAGAGCACGTAACCAGGCAGGAGAATGGTAGCGTTAGGTAGAAGACACTAACCAAGTAGTAATCTCAAGTTAAAGAAACAGTAGACTACCAGTCTGGTAATCGAACCACATTGCGTTATTGACGCCGAATCTCTAGATAAGTGTGGCTCATGATCTTACTCTATAAAAAAAGAAGTTTGAGAAATAAGATGATGATTATTGCAAGTTAGATTGTGCGTACCACATAAATTGAGCTATCTGGCAATCTAGCTTGAATAAATAACGCCTGTAAATAAATAAATGGAAATAACGAAAATACTGCAGACAAGTGTTTACAGCAAATACAAATATTTACTTAGTAAATATCTCGTACAATTTATTGCGAAACAGACAAATAGTTAAATTGTCGACGTCAACTTGATTTATTTTCCGATGGAAACTTTTAGTTTTTAAAAGCACCACAATAACAGAGAATGGTTTGGTTATTTGATCAACTATACGGTGTTATTGAGTTTTGTACGCCAATGTTTTTATCCATGTGTTCAATGGTGAGTGTTTTGTGCATTTTGATTGTAACCTTTGTGTGCGGATTAACATCAATCAAACAAACAAATTAAATCCTGGATTAAACGTTTTAAAAGCAATAATGAAAAGGTGACGTGTTGTCAAAATATCATTTGCGATTTCAGAACTTAAAAACAGTACACTTTATATAGGTATACCTCTGTTGGCCTGAATTGTACTAATTACTTGCATGAAGAATATTATAGCTGATACTTGGGAGTACGTACTCCACGCCATACTCATACCTACTCATACTCATACCTACGCCATACCTACGTAGGTACATTGTGAAAACCTACAAATGATGTTATTGTAACAAAGAAAAAGCATAGAAAGGTGGGCGATCTCATAAAGGACATTAAATTAAAATAGAACTTAAAAGTCCGACTTAAAATAGAATCTTATGAAAATATTCACACACTCACTATGTAGTTATTCTGAAAGCCGAGAAACTTTATTAAAATTGAGTTTTTAAAATACATTGTAACTTAACCAGGTAAAAAGTCCAAAGTGTGATACATCACACTTTATTCGGTCTGAGAGGTGTAGATTCCATCGCGTCTGTTTTGAAAATCCTGGAACATTCTAGAATCGCACAGGAACATTTTAATGCTTTGATAAATACTCCGAATCTTGAGTATGGCGTGGCATTTGGTCGTTATATTTAACGGTTTAAGCACGACTGTGAACTAGACAAATAGGAGTGTGATGACAAAAATACATTAGCAGTCGGATAGCGTTAGCAATTGTTATATTTCTACGAGACAAAGCCGAAATTTCTCCAATTGCACTTACAACAATAGCAAACTCTGGTTGTGCGTGTTATTAGGTTCGGAGTTAAGATGTTTTATGAGGAAACATTGTATTCATTGAGGAGGTTAACTGCGCCGTCGTGTGACAAAGGAAAAGTTTACGTTTTATATTATGTGGGGGTGAATTTATTCTCTTTGTGCCTTTTATGCTTTTTGTTTCCATAAGTAGTTTTATTATTAACTTATTACGTGAGCGGTTATTGTTAGTAAAAGACAATTGAAACAAAATATTTGATTATACATACTTTATGCTAATATCGCTGTCAACTTTAGATCCTCTGGTATACATTACGTATTCTCGCATATGCAGAATATGTAACATAGTTGCTTATTCTGAGTATGCAAATAAATCACAATACGCATTTTAGTCGGAAATAAATTTACAAAAATATTGCTAAAGCTGATTTTGTAACAATATTATTTAGAAATATTTTTTTACAGCAAATAAATATAAAATAAGAAGTAAATCAATATTATTCCAAGCATTTTTAAACAATGTGAAAAAGTAATATGACATTATCAAATAAAATTTTGGAGCAAGACTTTTTATAAGAAGTTTTGACGAATAGAAGAAGTCTGAAACCCCACTAAGTCTGAGACAGGTATCAAACGTTTCTGAGTGAGGTGTTTAAGTTCTTGAGGGACCTTGGCTAAAATGTTTTTATTCGGAGAAACGCAGAACAGGAGAAAAGTATTAGGTGCTTTACCTATTATTACCTATTTTTTACCTATGAAATGACCGATTTTATTGATGGCCACTTTGAGTTTCGATATTTTCTGTTTTACTTCAAATTTCAAAATGAAACAAAATCCATCTAATAGCTACCTACGGTGTTCTTATTTCAAAATCAGTATTTCATGTGTTTTTGTGTACCTAAATTTTGTTCATGTGATTGTCTTGAAAATAAAATGGATAAATTGAAAATTCGTGGTATTTTTGAAACTTTCGTCGCGGCACCAACGCGAGTTAGACAGCTCACAATATCAATAGTGTGTATGGGCATGGACCAAACACCACAAACGATCGCACCGTGCGTCGATGGTTTGAACGCTTCCGTTCTGGATATTTCGATCATAAGGATGAGCCCCACGGATGACCTACGATCAAGGTTAATAACGATGAATTAAAGACTATAGCGGAAGCAAATCCAGCTCAAAGTACAGCTGAGTTAGTGTTGGAATGTATCGCGGATGTCTATAGGTTACAGTACCATCAGGCACCATTACAGTACAGTACAGTACCAGTAGGCATAATTACCATCAGATGGCTCGTCTGCCGCCTTCGTTCATAAAAAAGGTACCGTAAGTATGAACGGAACGAACGTCAGAGACAACAACGCGTCGAAGTATGCACTGTTATTGAACCGTCACAAAAACGAAGGAATTTTCAATCGCACCGTAACATTTGTTGAGAATTGGATGCTATACGATAACCGCAAACGTTCGTATCATTGGCTGGATCCAGGAGTTGCAGCCCAACAATGTCCAAACCGCAAGATAACTAAGAAAAAGCTACCAGTAAAGTTCGGTGGTCCTGTGCCGGTATTGTCAACTACAGTTTCTTACGAGCCCGTCAAACGATTGATACAGCTGTACAGATGCGTGTACACAAAAATTACGCACATAAAACACTTTGAAGTTCAATAAACTACAAAACGCACAAATACACAGTTTTTATTATTATAAATTATATTATAAATATATATTATAAATTTATAATATTTATATTATAAATTATAAATCGAACAGAAACTGAACTTCGCTTCTCGAGTTCCCGTCAAAAAGTTCTAATATACCTATACGATACTCTGTCTGTTCTACCGCCTTTACAATGGGCAATGCTCTGAAGGATTTTTCAATATAATTGCCACCTCGAGTTTCTACATTCCTCATTTCCGCATTTCCTCAATACGGAGGTATGGTGTACTGTTCGGTTCAAAAACCAAAAACCGCGAACCCGTAGACGTGGAACGAACTACCTCACGAGGTATTTTCATTACGCTACGATATGGGGTTCTTCAAGAAAGCTGTAAATAGAATTTTGCAATGTCGGCGGTTCACCTGCATATCTCTTAGTGTTTATGATTAACAGTTACTATCGCGTGGGATGCCTTGCTCATCCTACAAATTTTCCGTACGCACTACGCATGCCATTCTGTCTTGACATATATTTCACTGTCCCAGGTCTACTGGAAGAAATCTCCGCAGGCGTAGCTTGCGTTTTGTAAATCTTTTATTTTTCTTCCTTTTTATTTATTTCATGTTATATGTGTACAATTAATTATTAAACTAAATAAATAATAGAGACCTCTCAAAATATTCGTAACAATATCATACACCGTACCAAAAATTTGTTGTAATATTTAATACCATATTTTTCCACTTTTTCTTCTAGATAGTCGGAGGGCAGAGTTAATTATTATGTCTTGTAATGTCTTGCATACAACGTTTGATACTTGAGACACTTGAGTTGTAATTTGTCTGAAATGGTTCTTTAAAAAATCTTGACATTTTCATTATTATTATTAAGGTATTGTTAACCGATATACTTACCAAAAATTTTGAATATTTTATTTATTTAGCAGTAGATATATTTTATATGCATTATAAATATAAATTACTTATACATTAACATATAGCAGCTTCCTTACAAAAGAACACAGCATGCAATAATTGTTTTATAAGAACATGTGGACCGCATCACAGTTGGTTAGGAAAAATAATCTAAATCTAAATAATTGCCATAAACAACTGACCATAGACAACAACTCAACATCTCAAGAGTAGTATCAATAACAAGTATGACCTGTGTTTGATACTACTCCTTTTCAGCTTTTTTATTATTAAATAATCTTCTTTTTTAAACCTAGGCAACAATCCCCCGCATATATCTAACTGAGCTTCCCTCAACATGTAAGAAATGCATGGCCTTACAACGCTACGCTGGCTAAGAGAGTTTGCGAGTCCACTCCCTTAGATGTTGTGTAGTTCCTCAGGGAGAGATGGTGCTATTATAAAGCCACACGGCCAAGGACCATGTGCTAATGAGACTACTTATTGCGAGTGAAGTCATGGTCATACATACTTAAATAATCTTACCTGTACCTATGTAATATGAATTAGATATACTTTAATAGGTAAATAACCAGCTTTCAAACTAACACCTTCTAATGCTTCATTACATTTTCTCGTAAAGACTAAGTACTTAAAACTACATAAGTTTCCTGTCTAAGCAAGTCTAAGTTAGTAACGAGGTAATACAAAATTGATGAGAACTCGCTCTACGATTTCTACGAGCAATAATGTTATTTAGAAAGTGCTGCACTTTATAAAGGTCCATAAGTGGTACAAGCTGAGCTTCTGCCCACGGCTTTGCCAGTTTTCCTAGAATTAGAATTTGATTTCGCATGGAAAATTGTTTTTTACCAAGTTGTCATACAAAATCCACTTAATTTTAAAAACCAACTAGACACTTTAGAGGGGACGCTGCATTCCCTGCGCTCGATTGGACACGTTACCCCTCTCTCACAGAAGACTACCTTGAAATATGCTTCCCATTTTATCTCATTTCCTCAATATCCGTGAGTCAATGTGCTAATGTGTAGTGAGTGAGATATGCCAGAGTCCATTCCCATCCCATCTTATTATATCCCTCCCCGTTTTCCCAACCCTTTCTCCAAATACATTCCAATATCTTCAAAGGTAGACAGCGCATCCGGGGGAGTGCCAACATTCCGCTCCCGATCGCCCTAGCGATCGGACGTCTCCTGCTCCGCTGCGCTTGCCGTAGCCGCCCCGTCGTAGCTGCCCTCGCGTAGCCGCCGTCGTAGCTGCCGCCGTAGCGCCGTAGCGCCGAAGCCCGCGATTAGAAATCAAAAGTTGCCTTTCTCAAGGCAGCGGCTGATTCCGCCAAAAACCACTGCAGTTCCGCAACTGCAGTTTTGCCCCTTCTGGGAAAATCCACAGTTTCGTGGTCCTCGGTGGATACCTAACGGAGCCGACGAACCGAGTGGGGTGTTGACCCAACCACACCCGCCGAGCCCCTTCAGGGTGAGGCAGTCAGTTGGACGGGAGCTAGCAAACCGGCCTTGGGGGGTCTCCTAGTCGGCCTAGTCTCTGTTTTCCTTCCACAGCTTGCACCTAGTGTCGGTCGGGTGTGTCTACACCCTTCGCACTAGACCCCGTAGGGCTCCGTCGCACAATAAGATTGGCGACGGATTACAAGCTTAGGGCTCACCTTAGGCACTCACCTCCCTGCTTCACCCGCAGGGAGGGTTACACAACCCCGGGCGCACCTACCCGGGAAGACAGAGATAGCGAAAGTTCGCTCATCTATATCTCACTCTCTCTCTCCCCCTACCCCAGTCAACTATGGCGCCGCTCACTAACGACGACGTAGTTGCAAGATTAAAGGCTTCCCATCCGGAACTCTACAAAGCTATTTGCCATCGCTTGGCCACTGCCCATTCCAAACCCGCACCCGCGGCTCCGCTTGAGAGCCCTGTGTCCCCCGCCCCCGTCCTCCCGCAGTGCGAAACCTGCGAAACCTCACAGGAGGACATGGACATAGTCCAGCCCTCCTCAGACTCCGACTCCGCACCTGAGGCGGAATTTTCCCCCCCCCGAATCCTCCGACTGCGAGTCCCAACCCGACAACGAGTCTCAGCACCACAATGGCTTCACCATTGTAAGCAGAAGGAAGAGGCCTATTAAGACCTCCTCCCCTATACCCTCCGCACCACCTAAGGCTGCAAAAGCAACCCCCGTAGCTCAGCCCAGCACGGCCTCCTGCTCCCGCCAGAGCACCCCCCCGCCCGCGGTCCCCCGCACCGAGAAGCCCCCTCCCCCTGTCTTCATTCAAGACAAGGCCCGTTGGGGACACATCCGCGCCACTATGGAGACGCAAAAGATCTCCTTCACAAAGGCTACCAACTCCCCGGTGGCCATCAAAGTCCAAGTCCCCTCTTCAAGGGACTTTAGATCCCTCACCTTATTTCTCCGTAAGGAAAAAATCGACTTTCACACGTACGCCACTGAAGAGGAGCGTCGTCTCCGCGTTGTGGTCCGTGGCCTCCCTCCCCAACTGGGAGAAGACGAGATCCTAGAGGATCTCAAATCCCTCGATCTCCCGGTGCTGGAAGTGCACCGTCTCTATAAGGGGCGTGATAGAACCCCTTTCAACCTAGTATTGGTTGTCCTTCCCCTCACCTCCGAGGGGAAGAAAATCTTCGACACCCGCACTATCTGCGGGCTCTCCGGCCTCTCCTTTGAGGCCCCCCATAGGCGTGGCGGCATCGGGCAATGCCACAATTGCCAACATTATGGCCACGCAGCTCGTAACTGTTACGCGCGACCCCGCTGCGTAAAGTGCCTGGGCAACCACGGCACCAGCAGCTGCACCCGTCCCAAGGGCGCCGAGGACCCCCCTGGCTGTATCCTCTGCGGACAACTGGGGCATCCTGCGAATTATCGCGGATGCCCCAAAGCGCCGCGGAGGTGCAACAGGAGGGCCCCCGCTATGCCCCCACCCCCCGCCAAGCGCTCTCCTACACAGGCGCTACTGGCCCCCCTCATGTCGGTGCAAGTGAAAGCACCAGTACCCGTGCCTTCTGCACAACCCACCCCAGCCGCAGTGCTCACACCCGCGAACTTCCCCTCGCTTCCACCCAAACCTGCGCCGCAATCTTGGCGCAGGATCACCCCAGCCGCCCCCGAGCCGCAATCTTGGCGGAGGACCACTCCAGCCACAACTGCGCCGGCCCCCAATCCCGCCCCTAAGGCTACCTCCTCCCAAAGCCAGGCCAGTCCTGGTATAATGGAGGATCTGGCCCTAGTCAGAAACTTCCTGGGAGTCATAAACCCCCAGGAAATCAAAGACCTGGCCCAAGCCCTAAGGACCACTGACGGTAACCCTTTGGCCCGTCTGGACCTTATAATCAAGTACGAGTCCGTACTTAGCGCCCTTGGCCTCTTCAAGGCGTCCCCCTAAACTCAAACACAGCACACAGACACCGTCCCCGCCGGCGGAGACGTGGACGTCCCCATCGTTACACCGAAAACACACTGGCCCTCAGCCAACACCTTCACTAGGCATTGACACATGCCTGGCGCTTCCCGCCGACACGCGATCCCGCGGTATCCCCCAATGCAACGCCCTAAGCCGAGGTTCGTTCCTTCCGCCGGTTTACCGGCGGGGGAGCCCTTAGGCTGTTGCAACGCACACTTTTCTCCTGGCTGAGCGCCTTCTGCGCTCGCCCTACATCAACGCGACCGGTGACTCTTAAAAGGCCGCACGGCCACAAGAATTAGTCAAAAAACACGATGTTGAGACAATCAGGTTTTTTAGTCGGTAGGAGTCCGACACTACCTGGTACCACCTAGGCTGGCCCAGCCAGACTAGATGGTACCAGGTGTCCCATGCAGGATTTTTCCTGATTGTCTCTCCTAACAAAAAAAAAAAAAAAAGGGAGTGCCAACGTTTGTCATTCTGGACTGATGTTGGCATGTATCGCGGATCTCTGTGGACGACACTATTCACTTACCATCTGGTGGACTGTATGCTCATCTGCAGCCTTTTCCATAAAAAAAGCCATTTCCATAAAGGATAGCTTAAAATTTTCCGCTTAAAACAGCTTATAACATTGAAAACCTCAACAAAATGGACTCATAAGCCCTATTATTGATTCTGTGCTAGTTGTACAATGTCCTAATCTCAGCGCAATGTTTTATGTCTGGACGGACAACTTTGTCCTATATTTATATTGACAGACATTCCAGTACAACATTTAAATTTATGAAAAATGAAATTGAAAATTTATGCTGTCATTATTCCTTAAAATTCTAATAAAACTAATTTGTTAACACTCAAAACTTTAGAAAATGTGATAAGATGATCACTGTCAAGAAATTTTTAAAAAGTAAGACACGTTAAGTATTACCATACTAAATCATCACGCCGTGTCTCCACTGCGGAGAGCTTCTTTTTTTTATAGACAAGTGGGCGGACGAGCAAGAGGTCCCACGTGATGGTAAGTGCCACCACGTCGCCCATGAACACCTGCAACACCAGCGGGTATGCGGGTGTGCCGCCGACCTTGCAAAATCCTATTCACAGTTTTCTTGAAGAACCTGATATCGTAGCTTAATGGAAAGACTTCTTGAGGCAGTTCGTTCCACAGCTTACGGATTCGCGGTATAAAATGATTTTTGGACCGAACATTACACGACACCTCCTTATCGAGGTTATGCGGATGGACCGGACTTCTGTGACGGGAGGTGCGGCTGTAGAAACCCAAGGTGGGAATTATATTGAACAATTCTTCAGAGCATTCCCCATTCGCACAGTCTTCTGCTCTTCTTACCCAGCTACTACCGGCGACTTTCTTCAAGTGGTCAGTCCATTTGGCCGGAGGGTGTCCCACGCTACATTTCCCGGTAGGCGGTCTCTATTCGAGGACTGGTTTTCGGTAATTAAAGGTAAACTGACCATCGGTTATCGGTCCTACGGAAAATATAGCCTGCCCACTGCTACCGCAGGTTATTGATTATTTGATTGTGCTAAATCGGCTAAACTTTAGTTCTTCGCCTAAATTCTTCGTTACGCATTTTCTCCAGCAAATGGACTAAGAGCATAACTGAGCGCATAAGCGACTAAGAGCGTAACAACTCAAATGCTATTAAGGACTGTGGAGCCCTAAATTAAGCTTAATTTTAGAACTGCACCGCATTAACGCCACTATTTAAAAAAAAATACAATACAATTTCAATACAGAGCAGAGGAAACAATTATTCTATATATGAGTAGGTATTTTTGCGTAGTTACTATTTTATTTTTACATGCTAGTAATAACTATTTTCGGGTATTAAAATATAATCAAACCTAACCAGGTATAAAACCATATAAAAATAACACGCAAACCTTTATTTTATACAGTTATGTGGTATTTTTTGCTGCGTAAATTAACTACTCGTAGATTGATAGTATCTCGTTGTTGACGTTAATATAATATCGTAATAGGTAATTCTTTTCGTAAATCCATTGTAAGTAAAATGAAATAGAACTTTTCAGCGGGAAATCAGGAAGTGACGTTGAGATTTTGTTCGATTATATTGAAAAAATTGTGTATTAGGCGTTTTGTGGTTTAATAGTGATAGTTTATTAAACTTAAAAGTGTTTTTCGTGCTTGGTGTTTGTGATAATCAAATAAAAGCATGGAATTGCGTTTTCCGTGTATTTCTAAGAAGTCCTTTTCTGTCCTCACTAAACCTACTATCGCTTTACTGAATGACTCCTGACTTACTTCGACGGGACTGAACATTGACAGGACACGTATTAGATTTTAAAATTGTTTATTACATTTCTAAGAAAACTTAACACTGGCGGAATGTGCTAATTGTACCATTGCCATATATGAAGAAGAAAAAATTAAATGTCGGCGGGTGAACACAGCATCTGCATCTTCCACCCACAATCCTCAAAAAAAACTTTAACTAACATCGCTAATGAGGGGGACAATAAAAATACAATGCTGCATAAAATGCAGCATAGCATAAATGGATTATGCCCGGTAGATTTATATCCAGTCGCTGCTAATTAAGACCAAGCTGACTGCGAACTGCGCCGCGAGAATCAAGCAACCTTTATTATTATATGGAGGCACTTTTATGTTTGCGGACTTCAAAGAGTTGCGGCTGAGATTGTTTTTCTTCTGTTCGTAAAACCTCAACCTTGAGTCTAAATTCCTTAGTACTTTTAAAATATGTAACACCACAAGCAATATCTCAAATAAAATTAAATATAAAATAACAGTCATTGTAGTTATAAATACTACATCGCACCATCAGTCTGTGTTAGCAATGGGCGATTGCGATTAAAATATGTAATAATTGTAGGAATCCATGATAGTTTAAATTGTTTATTTCAGTGTCGACAACACCAAAAAAATAATCTTATGAATGAGGTCCGAATGAAAAATTGAGGTCCAATGGAGTGCGTTAGTGACCGAATGAATTGATTGTGCATAATCCGTGCGTAATTTACCAGATATGATTACTTTACTTATTTTTTTATTTTCAGGTAATTTATTCAAACTTCAAACGTCCTATCAATGTGCAGGAGACAATACTGTTCGATAACAGTGCACTGAGGGGGAGAGCGCACGCTGCAATCCAACAGCCGCTGGGCGCACTCGACTGGCTACGTTATCCCTCTCTCACAGAAGACTACCTTGAAATGTACTGCATTTCCCACTATCTTATTTCCCTAATGTATGTACGTGTTTCGGTAGTGAGTGAGATGTGCCAGACCCCATTCCTATCCTTTTCCAACCCTTTCTCCAAATCCATTCCTATGTCTCCAAACGTAGGCAGCGCATCCGGGGGCGTACCAACGCTTGTCATTTAGGACTACTCGTAATGTTGACATGTATCGCGGATGTCTATGGGCGACAGGATCAACTTACCATCAGGTGAACTGCATGCTCGTCTGCCGCCTTCGTCCATAAAAAAAAACAATTACTTGATAAACAGTAAAATAAGATATATTATAGGATCTATGCATCATACAACTCGGTTAATCGACCAGCCTCCCTTTATCGATCCGCCTCGATTAATCAACGCGTTTCATTCGTTTAAATAAGGCAATGGAATAACTTTAATAATCGAATGATTCTATTTTCATTACAATCGTGCATCGCTAGTCTGTGTATCTTTCTCCACTATTGAATATTCAAGGTGTGCACTACAGAATAGTGAATAGTGAAAGTGCGGTGCCTATATACCTATGTGTACAATATAAAATCAGTGCGCGAAATATGTACGTGCTAACATCACACATTTCGGAGGAAAAGAGGGCCGTCTAAACAGAGTTCCGCAAACAGTAAAGTATAAGCGGCGGAATTTTGGTCAAGAGTGAAATTCACGTGCCCTTCCTCCGAAATAATAAAATGTTAACACATACATTACCGTTATCATAAGATGTCGATATTATGTAAAAAATGAATAAGATATTGATATTATGTAAAATGTTTAGTTAAGGTTAAATATGTGTTATATTATTGTTCCTTTACCTTTACATTTTATAATATTTTTATGTACGATTTGCTTGTGTTTTTTTATGTCTTATTCTCGCTCTCCAAAGTGCTAGGATACCTAGGTTATAAGTCAGGGAATTAGAATAAGGTTTAAAATAAAGACTACCGCCCGCAGTGTGTTTTATTTAGGATAAGTTCTAGAACAAAAGTTGCGGGCTAGGTGGCGTAGTTCCGGTATCGGCGCCACTGAAAAGCCGTGCACCCCCGGTCCTCCCACACCTCTTGCTACTCACAGAGGGGGGGAGGGACGATAAGAAAAAAAGGAAATTAAAAGGAAAATACCTAAACTTCGCCACCGAAAATAGTCTTTATCCTCCGTGCAATAAGAGGACCGACCCAGATAAATAAGACTTGTAACCTAGATATTATGTACAAAAGTGGAGAGCTAATAGCATTAAATCTTCCTCAGGGAACGGGGGGATCGCTGGGGCAGCAAACTTCTATAAAAAGGGAAAAGCCTAACAGCCAGCAAGCCAGTTCGTCCTCATCGCTCAAAGCGCTAACAAAGCTCAAAAAAGTGAGCTTGCTGCCCGTTGCCGCTCCCTCCGCACCCCTGTGTTTTAATGTAAACCAGAGCAGCGTTTTATTTCCGTATTCACCCCAACACCTGATCTGCCGAGATCCCTGCACCAACATCAAGACCGGCAAAGCCTAAATCCCTACACCCCCCGTTAAAGCTAAGACGTGTGGCCTGCAACATTGGCCTACGACTGCGATCGACGTGCAACTCTAACATCTGGTTCTTAGCCGGATTGCTGAGCCAACACCCGATCGCCAAATCGGCGTACACCTTTAACACAAGGCACGCCTACATATCATTAGGGGCATCCGTCTTCTCATCCAGCCACTTTCTTCAAGTTGTCACCGTACTTGGTTTTTATAGTTCGGTCACACGCCTGAATACATGTTAGACAGCAAAGGAGTCACCGTAGTCGAAATCGATGTGAAGAACATCGTCATCATAGTTAGTCCATATGATAGGAGGTCGAAACCAAGTCCATATGACAGAGTCCCTATCATATGGACTTGATTTCCACTTCGTTAACTTAAGTTACTTTAAGTGTTTCCGGCACATTTTCTGTATTCTAAAACTCGTCTATAAATTATCAAAACCAATAGAAGTATCTTGGATAGATCCCCAAGGTTCATATAAATTGTTGGTAGAGATTTGTTTTTGCGGTCCTGCTGGAACCGCCACGTCTTTGAAACGGCACTGATTTGTGTGGATCGATCTTTATTACGTCTTTATTAGTGATTATTCTACTAATAAGGCAATTAAATATACTTATTACATTTAGTTTTTGAAATATAGGAACCAATATTTTGTATGTATATTACTTTAATGTATTTTTTTTATTTAGTGATTATAATTTCTTAGTGTAAAAAACTTGGATCCAAAATTGTATATGATGTTCCTTTAAATTGTAGCGATAAATTAAGTTCTTATTGCATAACAAAAAACAAATCTTACCCACTTACGTGTATAATTATAAAATAAGCGAAGCTTTATTGTCAATTATTTACATTAATAATTTCAATGAACTTGTACTTGTATCAGCCTAGAACGTCCCACTGCAGGCCGCAGGCCTCCCCTAATAAATCACTGGGGGTTTTCGGGCCGTAAAGCACCACGCGGGCCCAGTGCGGATTGGTGGATCACATACTCCAGATTTTTTTTATGAATCGATTTTTTTAAATGAAATGTAATTTTATTTGGTTGGAACATATACATTTAAAGCAGCTGTTAACAAATTCATATTGGTAGAATGCTCCTCCGTTTATTGGTGTGCAAATATTCAGGTATGCGAATTTTTGGAGCACTCGCGTTTCCTCACGATGTTTTCCCTCACCGCCGAGCTAGTGACATTTTTTTAAAAATCCGTACTAAAGTAGTACGTGCGGAGGATTTGAACTAACGATTACACGAATGCGAGTCAAGTATAAGATACCCCTAGGCTATCACAGCTCAATGTAAACCAGTAGTACTAAATGAGACATAAAACAGATTAATTAGTCCGTGGCCTTTCCCGCATCCACCCATTAACATGGCGACTGGTTCAGAGATAAGCAGTAAAACGCTTGGTAATGAGCTCGCATGGCCTAACTAACCGGCTGTAAATTTCAGAGGATTTTTCGCTTACGCTTGCGTCATTAAGCCACTGTAGTTACATAAGTAACGAAACAAAAATATATCAATTGTTTAATTAACCAAGAAACGTTTTTATTTATGTAACATAATTAATTATAATAATAATAATAATAATTTATTTGTCCAGTGGCTTAAGATACTCGAAAGTAGATAACTTAAGATATTAGAAATCAATCCGTGAAATGAACATGAAAATATCTTAAAAATATGATAGACCAAAGGCTTTCTTTCCTCTTTTTTGTCAGTCCTTTTATCGCCTCACTGCAGAATCAGTGGTCTCCTCTAGTAAATCACAATGGCGTATCGGGCCATAATCCTTCAGGCGAGTCCAATGCGGATTGTTGGATACACATGCTCCACATTTAATTCTGTAACATTTAGCGAAGTATTGTTTGTGCTTTCTGTGCGCAAGCTTTATGTTTTGCAGAGCTTAAGGAAATATTATCATCTTATTGTTCCTGCACTGCCCAAATCCAATAAAAGAGTTTTAAGATGTCCAGTGCCGTCGGCTAGTAGCAGTATAGCTAAGAGACATTTTAATTATGGGGCTTCAAGAATATCTATCTTATTAAATTCAAGTCAGACAAAATTATTAAATTCAACGATAACCAAATTAAAGCAAAAATTATTAGTTGGCTTGGCAACTTCGACTACACAATCACCTAAGAGCTTTTATTCAAAACTTTTTAACACAAATAAGCAGGTACATACTTATCTACACTGTTCATTCATGTTCACACATTCTGACTCAAAAGTCCCATATGATTTTTCTCTGTGGATGGCGTTTAACACACATATCATAAATATAGTTTTAATTGTTTAAAATTCATTAGAGACTCATTCACTTAAATTAAATTCTTTTAATTCATTCTTTTAACTACACTCACATATTAACAATTACATATTTAAAAACAAAACCAAATAAACATATATACATACATATATACTTACACAGTCATAAACACACATTTATATATATATATATATATATATATATGTATAATTTAATCTTTGTTTATAAGTTTGTTTTCTTTACTTTTAATTAATAAGTTGTAATTATTGGATAAGCACATTATTGTCATATTATTGGGGAGGACACTAGCTCCTGTGATACAGGGTTACCTTCTTCAGGAGTTGGAGTTTCATATCATGTTATATGTCAACAAAAATATGTTAACAATAAAGATTTTATTATTATTATTATTTTATTTATTATTTATTTTGCTCAAAGTGATAAAAGGCGGTAGTAATGCTTAGAAGCATTTCTCGAATATATTTGCGCTATGCAGAGATGGCGCGGTAGGTGCAATAACAGTATATATAAACTGGTAAATTATATATATTAATAAAATAACATAATATAAATAGTGGCGTGTGGTGTCGGCCGACTATAGAATAGCACCGCACGATCCCTTCACGTGGGTGTCGGTAAAGGCTGCTGAGGGATAACAAAGCGGCTACTGCAAGAGCTGCAGTTCTATAGTAGGGGGTGTAGTTCCCCTCTGGAGTGGACTCCACAAGTGGGTACAGTTTCAGTACCCACGTCCAGCAGTGGATAATGAAAGGGCTGGTTGTAATTGCAATAAAATATAAATATTGTAAGGAAAAGAAGTCGCATATCCTTAACTCAAATATTATCAAACTCAAATTTATACATTTTTTTTAATGAAAATTATTAAAAAAGCCATTTATTAATATAACATCTTAGAGGCAGTTGTATAATTACATTTATTAAATTAACAGCTTAGAGGCAGTTGTGTAATTGTGTTTATGCCATGCCCTGAAATAGGTTTAGGAAAATATTAATTAAAGCTAAATTACTGAACGCACGGGTAGGTACAGATAATTATCCTTGTTTGTTGTATAACTACGAATTAATAAGGTAACATATATTTTCTATGTTATTAGATATTATAGATGAGTACTCAAGTTTTAGATAGTTTAGATAGAGAATAATTAGTAGATAACAGAAACCAGCCCTCTGTTTCGTCCACTGCTGAACAAAAGTTTCCTCATACATATTGTCGACCAAGCTCGTTGGCGAGTCCACTCTTTTAAAGTTGGTGTATATCCTCAGGGCTTGTGGTAAGGGCTCTGTTATTCTTTAGTAGCTTTTTACGATACCCACGAGAAGAGATGGGGTGATAATATTCTAAAAACGTTCGACCCCATACGACCTATAGGTAACTATGTAATTAGAAATTAGGCACTTATCTAATTGTTGAGGACTCCTTGCCGCTATCTTTTTATTGCAGATTTATATTTTACTAGCAAAACACCGCAGACGTTGTCCTGCCATAGAAGTTGATGTGCTGCAGCGCCATCTAGTGGCGAGTTATAACAAAGTCGATATCTCGAAAATATTTTCCGTGCTCAAATACTGATGTATACCAATTTTCATGGCGATCGGTTGAACGATATAGAAGTTGATGTGCTACAGCGCCATCTAGTGGTGAGTTACAATATAGTCGATAGCATAAAAACCTTCTCCATTAAAAAATACATGGTGATCGGTCAAACGGTGTCGAAGTCTATTAACATCAGATATACCAACATCCTATATATGTATATATATATAAAGATAATGTTTTTTGTTATTATAAAAATCTGTTGTCGTCTTCCTGCCATCCATCCAGTACATCCTGAATTTGAGCTTATGAGTGCTTATAATTAGTGAGCTCTGAGATATCTCACTCACTATCGAAACACGTACATACGAGTATATTGAGGTAATAGGATAAAGTGGGAAATGCAGAACATTATATGGTATTCTGTGAGGTAGGGGTAACGTGGCTAATCGAGTGGGCCCAGTGACTGTACCATTGGAGCGTGCAGCGTCCCCCTTCAAAAACTGAGTATAATACTGATTTATTCTTAAGCGTTAGTAGGATACGTATATTTTAAATACACAATGACCAGCTATATCAAAATAAAACCTAAATCGGATCTTCCAGATGTACCAAGTACAGAACATTTAGTTAGCTCTATTTTGTTGTAGCCTCGTATTTCCCCTCGAAAGAACTAAATCTTCACGGCTTTAAAGAAAATGTGCGCAGTGTAGGTACTTTACCCTCTAACAAGTTAACATATTTTTATCCATGCCACTGCATTTGATACTCTAAACTATCTAAACTATTCTTACTACTTTTCCTTATCCACTCATCTAACTTTTCAGTTCCCCAATATTTTTTATCTTAAACAAATTTAAATTTCATTAAACTAGTTTTTAAACTACTTGATAATTTTATTTCAAGATTACCTTGGCAGACCTTAATAAATCTGCGAGATACGATCAGTCTGTACAATCTGTGAAGTTCAGTTACAAATCAATTAATTGTTGACAAATTAATTATCAATTGTATAGTCTGGGAGGAGGAGCGTGCACGCTGCAATCCCACTGTCATAGCTGGAGTCGATTGTCAGGATACAGACTATATCTATTCATATAAAAAAATTGTAACGCCGTGTCGGCGTTCCCGTGTGGCACACAATACAATACGCAGCCCGTGACTGTATGCCTGTCACATACTTAATAACTGCATAATAATTTATTGAATTACATCGTCCCTTGTAGACTGTTTGCGACGGATTATGGCATTAAAACAAGTAGTAAAGTTTGCAAGCAAACAAGCAAACAAATGCTGCATAACAAAATTTTAAGTTCTCTCGGGAATCATTATCATGATGCGTTACCTATTAAATTGTAATAGCAATATGTTGATACAAGGAGGAATTATAAACATAACAGGCGTCGTTAAGGTTTTAATTTTGAATCATTAGAATTTATGAGAGAGGGCCCCGGTGAATTGAACAACTGGATAGCTACGACCTTATACAGCAGAATATAAAAATAATAATAATACATATGTAGTACCAACAAAAGAATACAACTACGTCCTCGTACGGAAACGAGTCTAGTTCGGGAACGAGACGAGGAAACCCCTCAAGAAGTGGATTAGGATGGTAAGTCAAGATCTAATAAGGAATCAAGATATAACTTCTTTTATTCGATTATAGGGGGGATAACATGGAATGTTGGCTCTGGCATATCCTGGCAGGATTATATAATAAATTAGCTCTTCCCCGACTTCGTTCGCGTGGACCTTTGGACTTTAATGTGTGATTAGTTTCTTATTATTAGATCGGTACTCTCATCTGATAGACGGATGTCTACAGTCTTTGTATTCTTAAGCAGTGATATGACAATTATTTTCTAAAACACATGGAAAGTAAAGTATGGCTATTAGCCGGTATTCAAAGTTGTATGTATTAAGGATGTAATAAGTCCAATAAGATTCATGCCAGACTGACAGGACACTGACAGTGATGACACACACATACAGTAGAGTATTAATATTGGTAGAGTAGAAATGTTAATTAGGATAAAGGAACCGTACTTAGTCCGACTTAGTCCGTACGGAACGAGTCGTCTCGTCTAGTTCCTTTAATATAATACAGCTAAGACACAGATAAAGATAACACAGAATCGGATAAATATGTTAAATGTGAAGACCATAATGAGAGTATACAAGTCTGGATCTTTCCGAAGATCTGTAGACAAGGAAACGAAAGAAACTAACTGATACTAACACGGTTACTGGTACAGTCAACATTCTGTAGCTAGTAGCTTCCCACACTAGTTTATATAGTATGTAAAGACGTAAGGGGAAGATAAATAGAAGTTGAAACTAACAAATTAAATTGTTCGTGAAGAGATGTGTTCAGAAAACTAATGCGTACCTTTGCAAGGAGGTGATTTGGTAAAAAATTCTGTCCAACGTCAGGGTTAAGTTAATTTGGAAAATCAAGTTAGTATGACTGGGACATTATAAGAATGCTTAAATGCAGCTTTCATGTCAAGTCACTGTGAGCAGCTATTTCCGGGATTTTTGCGGCTTATATATATATTTTTGTGCAAAAACACGAACACGTGTGCAAAATATCTTTAATAGAACGCCAAATAAAACTTGTTCTGTGTAAACACATATTGTTATGTGTGAATTTTGAAGAAGAGTTTCCACAACAAAACCCGCAGTTGAAACTGGCGCTTTCTTCGCTATATGAGCCATGACGTCATTTCGCAAGAGATTCTGGTACCGAGTAAAACAAGATTTTACCACATGAATAAAAATACGTACAGAATCCAAGATTCATACAAATCTGGCTCTATCGGTACACTACTACATAGCGTAGCTACTAATCTATAATATGTTTATAACTAACTATAATATGTTTGTGTGACCGCTCACCGATAGATTTACGTATGCGCTGCGAGGGGACAAACTGGGTTTGCGCCGGCTCAGCGATAAGGGCTACAAATGATGTGTGTCCCATGCGCTATGCATTCTTTTATTATTATTTTTTAATTACGATCGAATTATTTTATTATTACTAAAAAATGTATTGAACAACACAAATGTAGAAAAATTGAGTTATACTTGAAAAGATCTGAACAACCAATAAATATGAGTAAACATTCTGATTTAGTCATTTGTTATTTAATTGTAATTATATTGAATTGATTAATAAAACTCAGAATTCATAAAAAATATTTTTATCATTGCGTGTAAATAATAACAAATCATTACCTACTAAAGTAGATATTAATATTTGGCATCGTAAAAGAGCTGTTGCTCTGTACTGATTACTTACACATGTGACTTTGCCTTACGTAACCTACTTTTTTTTGTCTAAACATTCGCATGGCACCAAGTTTGGGTGATTTCTAAACGCCTGAAATTAAGTACCGAAAAACTATGTTCTGTTGTTACCTAACTTTCTTTAGGCAGGAGTCGACACTAACTTTATTAATATGAGTATGGAAATTATATAATATATACTTTAGTAAAAATGTCTCCATTATATAGTATATATATTATCTACTGAACAATAAATACTACGTGCCCGCACAACTGCACCATATTATTGTGAGTACCTATAGAAATCATATACAATTTTCTTAAACAATTTTACTTCAGTGAAATTACTTTTAAACTTTCACTTGTTTATTTTTAGGGATATTTTTAGATATCTCGGTGTCATTTATGTACCTACTTTTAGTACAGTCGGCACCATGTCAATCTACACATATGAATACTAATTAATTTGTTTACTATTTATTAGTACTAATTACTTTAGTGCGCTAACGTGCCTGACTAGGCGAGTTTTGATGTACGTTTGCGTATTTCCGACTATACATAAATGAATACATATGAGTTTCTTACTATGCAACGATTATTCGTTGACTAGTTAGTTTAAAAAGCAAAAGCGATATATATTTTGTAATCCATTATTATGTGTTCCGTAACCCATGAATAGACGAGTAAATAGCTAACGAAGCGCAGAATCAATTTCTCCGTAAGTAGCAAGTTACATTTCGCAAAGCTCTAAAGCTGATACTATGCAAGCACGTGTGTATCAACTTTGTTGTAAAACTTTTTACTCTGAAAAAGCTGTTCTATTTCATTATATTTCCACATCAGTAATACTCTGTGCTTCAGGATTTTACTTAATTGCAGAGCGTGGCTTCATGAAAACTTGTACTTTATATTATTGAATTTCGTATGTTATGTTTTTAAAAAATTTACAATTTGAATTATGAAATACAGTAGTTTTTGGGAGGAAATCATTCGACGTTTAGTTTTTAATTCACCTGTCGCACTGAAAATAAAATTAACACGAAAAGATTTCAGAGCGATGATTTTATACGATTTTAAAAATTCGCTTTATCCGCAAGAGTTCAGTCCTCGACTTCAAAATGCTTCTGGACCAGCACCACATTTGAGTAATATGAGACGTCGCGTCGGTAGGCTGAATTTAATCGTGATGACGTTTCTCTCAGTGACGAGATTCGTGTGGGTCGCCAGTTTATTATTTATTTAGATATTGCAGTCTACAATTTGAAGACACTGTTAGTAAAAAATTAAGTCACTGATAGGTCACATGTATTTGTTCTGAATATTCGAACGATAACAATTATGCGTATTATTACCACTCGTATAATTTGATGATATTTTCCTTACATTGATGCTTTTTATCAACATTATTATTCATATATGTTGGTAGTACAGAGTGTATTAAGTGCAATTTTAATGTACACATTAATATAACGTTAGTCAAACGTTATTCGCGCCTAAGAAAATACGAATCAAAAATATTTTTTGCTGGTAATCTTTGTACTAAGTCATATGCATTAACATATTAATTACTCTCCTTTTTGGTCACGAGCGATGCTTGTAAATTTTTCGTTATAAAGGATACCATATTTGCATAATTATATTTCTTTTCAAACGTCCATTTACATACTATTTGCTACATAATATTTATTACGTGGACATAGAAACAAATTTTTACTTAGAAATAATCCTATCCTTTCGCCATTCTCTGTTGGTCAGTGAGCTTTTGCTAATTTCGTGGCCTGGGTTCATGGAAAACTGATTTTTTTTCTTTAAAAAAAGGCCATTTGCGTCCGTGACTTCGGGGCCTATTATGATTTACGCAATAGGGTATTTGGCTATTTATAATATTAATAAAATTAAATGACCAGAAATAAAATCAAAATATCTTGAAAATTTACCGAGTTATAAGGCTTAAAAGTCACAAGCCGCACTTAAAATCACAGGAAAAAGGTATATAAGAAGTATTGCGGAACTTGCGGAACGGTATGTGACGTCAATAGTGTAATATTTATTCCATTATGCTTTTCATTCGATCCTATGATAGGATAGGAAGGGATGGGAAGGGGCTCTAAAATATCTCACTCATTTTACAAAAACGCGTAACATCCATACATACAGAAACACACTTTAGGATTCTTCAATATTAATCAATTTCAACATATCAAAGTTGTGTATTTCGTTATCTCCCTATCGAAATTGGTTTAGTACCAAGTTAAAATATAGCGTAATAAGCACAGGTGTTCAGAATCAATTTTTCTTCAAGATGAAATGCGATGTTTATTACGATTATGTTCATCAAAATATGCATAAGCAACACTTTATGCTAAAATTAAATTGCTTTTAGGAAAATATTCCTTAAAAAAATAAAAATAAAATACCTAAATAACTGTTAGTACAGAATTATAAACGTCTACGAACAATTCAACAAAACAATTCAGTAACTCAAAATTAGGTTAACCTCTATATATTCAGGGTATCTAAATAAACAGTCCACTGAAGATAGCTAAAGTAACATCGAATACGTGTAGACCAAAATACTAGCACATAATGTACCAAACTTGGGCAGATAGCCAGCTACTTTTGTTCTGTAAAAACGTCCAATGCATAAGTAACATTCTCAAACAAAACATCAAATATTACGAAAAGAGCCTTCGGGGGCATGAAATATTTAACGTTTTTTAAAGCCTCCGGGTCGACAGCTATAGTTAGTACATTCGGACGAGCATTTAAATAATTTCACGAACCAAAAGCTTCTCCTGTGTACTCCCGTTCCCTTGAATAAGTTAAAACATTTCGTCGCCGGCGTTCGCGACCTCTATATTACACGGACAGTTGGATGGACGAAGCAAGCTGTTACAAAGAGAAATCGCTCTAGCATGCACAATGTTTGGTAATCGAGGACTGACTTCATTTCGAACGCTTGTGTTGCTGTATTTAATAGCTTGAGCTATTTGTGTTTGAAGAGAGTAGATACGATAGTATTTAGAAATAACTACACAGTTTTTGGTAACTCTTCGAGAACCACACTATTACAATATTGGTAACATTGCTTTTATGAATTTAGTACATACTTTTCCCTATGTATTAAATTCATAAAATATTTTTTTTTATAATATATAAAGTAGGCCAGGAGCCTCCAAACTTTTTGTCACTGCACAATAGAACCTAACAATGAGGCTCGTTTATAAATGAACACGACCAAAGTTCACATTCGTTTACTTTGGAATAAACAAAGTTCTTTCAAGTTCTTTTCAGAATATACTCCTCCTATCTGCATACTCATTTCCTATTCGTCTTGCCTGTTCTTCTGCAAGAGTACGAGCAAGCATTCTACGATAGTTTGAATAATAAATACAATTTAGATATACGTTTCCTAAAGTTTCAATACTTTTCTAAAAATATATTAATCAACCTAGTATATAGCATTTATTGTAAGAAGTATAAATGATGGAAATATAAACGGTAAAAAAACTGGTTTACCACCATAAGATTAATAGTCCGTTGCACTTCATAAAACGATATGGGCTATTTTCGCTTGCAAGAACAATTGGGGTTTTACTACTGCTTTCTTTTACCACCTATTGTAATGACGTTAATGAATTGCCGCGTGTTCTTAGTTTGAATTAATGGAACTGACAGTAATTTATTTTGAGAAATTTGATTTTCTAGTAATATGCCAAGATAAATCTATTGATTACCTTATTTTATTTATATACTTTATTGTACACACAAATGATAAAAATAGCTATAAAAGAAAATACATACAAAAGGCGCGCTTATCCCGTTAGCAGATTTCTACCAGCAAACTGCGAGACTAGAAACACTACTTTTATAATACGATTATTATATACTAATAATATATTATTATACGAATACATACACATACATACATATTTTAAATATAACATAACGTGTGCTCATTCACATGATAGTGGCAGATAGTACCTGCTTTAGGTGAGACTTGAAGACGGCGATCGATGGACTGTCTCGTATCAGGGCACATTATGTATTATGTATCGTATGTATGTATTTTATCTTTAAAACTATGTTCTACTATTGAAACAAGTCACTCGCTCTGAAACTGAAAAGTCTACAATGGTTCCAAACGGTACCAGCAATAAAAGAACAGGAAACGCCCTTAAATCACAATGTAATGACATAAATATCACATGTGAACATAACTCCCAATCAAAACTCAAGTATTCTCTGGCGAAGTTCAATCTGGCAACTCTATGAGAATCAGTCATATATATTTTCTTGATATATTGTATATAATGTAAGCCTATAGATTTCCAATTGTTTGAGAACTCACATCAAGCATCCCTGCGAAAAAATAGTTAGTCTAACACCATGAACTTCGTATTCACATCGCATTAATTTTCTGTTAACATGCGAGATTACAGACCTATGACCGCTTCGTCTACGATCCATCAAATTTCCTTCCTTGCCTTCCTGAATAATCCAAATACGAACAGTCTGTCTAGAAAAGTAAAAATAAAATAAGTAACAGATACAGTATAATTTTAAAACCAACAAAAAAACATTTATATTATAGCACTGCACAAAACTGACTGATATATTTAAATTTCTAGATATTTCACTAATTATATTAAACAATTATTTGTGCCCTCTCGGGAATGAACAAATTGCGGGGCATTGCAATTATTTTATTTTCCCTTGGAGATGAAAATTAAAATTGCAAGATCTAAATAGGGTAACATTTTTAAATTATAAATTACTTTTTATTAGCTTATAGTCAACTATAAGTACTAGTGTGCATCTCTTTCAGTATTAGAATCCAGTTTCAAAGGTTGAACCTTAGAGATATTTTCAGTAGTTAGAACATGCTTTAAGAACTGGTAAAGCACTTTTTTGGCCTAGGTACCTAATTAAATAATTAAATACATTATTTAGTACCCTTTTCGCATGTAGCAGTCGAATCACTCTTGATTAGTCCTAATGTAGACTTTCACAAAATAGAGCCAATGAGTGCTTATTAAAAATCACAATTTTCCTGATTCAATTTTCAAGTTTCTTATTAAGTCTACAAATCTGTGGCATTATTCAGTTTCTTATCACAGGTTTGCTAGGTACATTTAATAATGATATTTTATATAACACTTATACTATTTTTATAACAAATATAACAACGGTATTAGCATCACGTAGAAAATTCTGGGATAAGGTTTTTCAGTGAAACAGTATTTTAATATTATTGTAAGCATAAAAACAACGATCGGCACATATACCTACAAAATTTTCAACGAAATTGTTATAACAATATTTCTACACAAAACACGCCTAAAATACGAAATATTAATAACAAAATATAGCTCCATCATAATAATGGCGGCACGCGCCAGATATGGCTCTGCGTTCAATTATTATTATATTTTTTTAGAAGACTGTAAAGGTTATGTTATACAGCTTATGTTATGTTACAGGTTATGTTATGTTATACAGTTTTGGTGTAAAGGTTATGTGTAAAGATTTTTATGCAAATTCCAAGTAGATGGGTAACACTGAAAGTTTTTAGAATCTCAAAAATGAATCAAATATAAAGATGGAAGTTATTGTCGAAGTATTCTCCGCGACATTTCACACTTTCTCATGCGATGTAACCATTGTGTGAAGCATTCAGCCCACCCTTCTTTAGGCACCTCTTCAACAGCTGTTAAGAAGGCTGTTACTGCCCCATCTGCATTCATAAAACGAATTCTTCCTAATTTATCCTTAATTTTAGGGAATAAATAAAAATCACACGGCGCAAAATCGGGACTGAATGGCGGATGACCCATGAACGCTACATTTACTGTACTCAAAAATTGCTTCGTTAGTCATGTTATTCGTTCATTATTCGTTAGCGTTGCAATGTCATGATGGAGAATTATTCTGCTTCGCGGCACCGTTCTTTGACTTTTCTAAAACAGAAAGCAAGCAGCTGTTCACATACCAGCCCGCAGTTACTATTCTTTTATTTTCTAAAGTTAGCAAAGAAGCCCGATCTGAGAAGGAGGCCAGTCATCTTCTTTTCGGCACTCCGTCCTTTCTTCACTTTCATCGGCAACTTTTCGAAAGAAACTTTTATCACTTCTTACTTGTTTATCACTTGTAACAGCATTCGATTAAACATTGTCGAATTTTTCAAGTATGGAGACACCATTCCACGCAGCAGTGTTTTTGAGCTTCTCTCAAATTGTGAGGAATCCATCTAGCACAAACCTTCCTTACCTGCAGGTAATCGTGTAAAATATTTTGAAATTGACTTATACTAATACCTAATGATGCCAATATCTACTGATATGTCGTTCGTTTGTCTGCTTCAGTCATGAGCCGAACAGTTTTGGTGTTTTCTTCTGTCGCCGTCGCAAGACACCCTTCTCTAACTCTAACGGGGTATGACCACGTTTTAATTCATTTAACCAGTTATAAATAGTGGCACTGGACGGGGCTTCATCACTTTGATTATAACTTTCATTGTTTTAAGTTTAGACCGCAACGAAAGTCATAAAAAATCATTGAACGAAAATGTTCTCTTGTTAAATTATTTTTTCCGCAAACTCTTAATCTTTTAAATTGCCGCCAGAAATAAAAACACAAATTACAGCTTTAAAAATTTAATAACGTTTGACAAGCAACGCGTTCCAATTTCAAAATTCAAAATTGTTTTTTTTACGTAATCGTATTATGCAGTAGCCAGATTTAGTTTAGAACTTTTACTTTGACCTATCGTATGTATAAAAAGACATTAAATAAATTAAATGGAACTGTTTTATTCAGACATTTTGTTTTATTAAGTTTGTTTATTTGATTTACTCAACATAGTAACAATAAATTTTACATAGTTTTGTGTTTATCTAGTAATATTTAGAACTCACTATAGAGTGCGCTGTATACGTTAGAGTTTAATATTCTTCTTATTACAGAGTGGGGCTTGCATGATATTTATAAACAAATACTATCACAAAGTGAGACAGACATTCTCACACATTCCCAATAGAGAGTGTAAAAAGATAATATCACTTATCAATATATAGTATATAGTATTTAGGTATATTGTGGTAATCCACTAGGTTTGTAATTCAGTTCCGCATGCTTGATTTATTCATATTGGCGTATGATAAGGTAGCCGGGGGATCAGGTGCACGCTGAGTCAGCTACACAGCGACAGCTGAAATAAAAAACAAGGAGCATTTCAAAACTTCAGTGAAATAATCCCTGACTCAACACAAAGGCAAATTGAACAAAAATCGATCTCGTGTTTCACATTTTTATTTTACATATATGATATACCTACTGCTAGTTATAAGGTGAATGTATCGCAGCGGAATTAATTATTAGTGTATGTAAGGACATCATTTTATAATATATTAATTTATGTGAATATATATTTGACTTTATAATGTATTAATTTGATGTATAGATGATTTAATTGATTATATTAATAATTTAATTACATTATGAAGTTGTATTTTAATGATTGTACTCAAACTTTGTAACATAATGATTATGTGATATATTTGTACGCCTTACGGCAGAACTAATACGTTCACAAATAAACGGATTTGATTTGACGGAAAAACACGGGATGGGATGAGAAGACCCTAGTAATTTGGCAATGGGATGTCATGTGCTACATATAATACGTTACATATTACCTTGATATCATCTTCGTAACGTCCCACTGCAGGACACAGGCCTCGCCTAGTAAATCACTAGGAGATTCGGGTCATACATAATCCACCACACGGACGCAGTACGGATTGGTGGATACACATTAATCTATTAAACTATTGTAAAGAAATTTCCATCTTCCACGATAACACTACGTTTATTTATCGTACTATACAGAAATTACAGTTTAGCACCGTCGTAATCCTACGTCTTCTTCCATTGACAGCTTACGATAGAATGATCCTACGAATGAGTCTGACCAGGCTATAATTCAGTTCCTTTTTTTATTTTTTCTAGACACTGACATTTGTTTCCATTATAATGAACGATATTTCACAATAATTATGAGCTAGAAAAGGCACCGTATTCTGGTCAAAATTAAATGAAATCTTTTTTTATTCTTCGATATAAGTACCGGTTTTTCCACAATGTTTTCCTTCACCGTCGTGCTAGTGATATTTTTTACAAATTGGCACTTCAGTGTTTAGGTGGCAACTGACCCTCGTAAAAATCGGGCCGCGGGCGAGTTTATCATTTAATGAGCAAGTAAGGTGGAATTACCTCCACCATAAGGTAGATGTATCGGTAGAGGTATGGTAAGGTGATTGTCTAGGGAATCTCGACTCGCATTGGTGACGTCGTGAGATCAAATTCTCCGCGTGTACCACTGAGTTTCAACTGGTTTAGGTGGCAAATGGCCCGCGTAAAAACTGAGCCGCGGGCGTGTTTACTACTTTTTGAAATTGCTAGTAAACTAGGCCGGAAGCAATTTAAAAAGTTTATTACTTACTAAACAGATAGTGGGAGAACTATTACCATTTCTTTATTACCATTTATCCTTACACTTGTCCCTTTTCAAGACTGTTGTTAGTAACGTAAGTGCAGTAAGTTGTAAGGTATTAGTACCTCACTACGACAAAAAAATCAGAAAATTATATAAAAGATATAGATATATATTATATATAGAAAGCACAATTTATATAAAAAAGAATATAGAGTGTTTTGAAACAGTACTGTAAACTGGCAGTTACTATTAACTACTTAGCAGTCAGAGACAGGGCCACAATAATAAAATAAAAATGTACATCGCCGGCGCTCGACAGTATAAAACATAGGTTCGGTGATTCTACATAATACAGATTATGTATTATATAAATTTAACTTGTTTTGTTAATCATAAGAATAACAAAGCGTGCTAACAAGAATTCAAACTATAACGCGTTTAGTTGCTAGTTCGAACTAACTGAAGTGGCACATGTTTTCAGAGGGCGTGACTTCTGTTGTACGAGTGTACAACAGCAGTCACGCCCTCTGAAAACATGACATAATCTTACGAAGCGACTTACATTTGACTTTAACTTGTCATTTCAAATTAATATGTAGTAGAGACAGACAAATCTATTAATTTATTTCACTATAATTATTCACAATATTTACTTATAATTACATTAGATACCAAATTACTCTTTACTTTATCTTAAATAGGTAAATGTAATTTTACACACACTTTTAATCAACTTTCAATAAAGTACTACAATAAAAAATCACAAACATTAAAAAGATTTAAGTTCAAATTAAATTTTGCGTCGGGTATTCAAGGAATTTTAATACTAAATCTTCTACTACTCATTTTCATTCATCAAAGGTTTTATCCGACGCTGTCACTGGAAATATTGAATGCCAGTGCCTTCTTCAAAGAAATCTTTCAAAGTAAAAATTCTTATAAAATAAATTGTGAATAATCACTTTGGAGATAGAGACCCGTAACTGACAAACACAAGAATGATTGGTCAAAATTTTGGAATGGAACTGATTAGCTTAATGAAGCACGTTAAGGGATCAATCAAATCCGTCACTGGTGATTAATGGCTACATTAGAAGACTGCCAAGAAACACATTGAAGTTGTGGTACACTCGCGAAGTTGTTGATGTTTCAAACATCAGTAACAGCCACCTGAGCTCATGAAATGTTGCCAACATTAAGTACCTGAGCGAAAACATTTTTAAACCCTAGTTTATTGATAACATACTTCCCCCATTTTTCCATTTACTTGATGATCGAAATAAATTTCCTCTACCAACATTTTTCTAACATATTTCAATAAAAACTCAATACGTTTCATGACTTTTAGATTTAAAAGGAATGTAAAATTCGAAGGTGAAAATTTTAGCCGGGAGTCGGTATGAATTTTTTGAAAAATGCAGCTGTGTCTATGATTCTAATTTAAATGCAAAGCTTTGAAATTGAATTTCACACCGCAATCCTTTATGGATTTTTCTTTTTATTGTTCTATACCGAACAATAAAAAGAAAAATTTTTTTCTATTCCCCCAATGTACTTGTTTCGGTAGTGAGTGAGATATACTAGAGTCCAAACAGGTTTGGTTTGGACTCTAGTATATCTAGTATATTTATGTATTTAAATTGGTCTTAACGTGAATGTTTACCTTATTTATTTTATTCGACGTTTCACGAGCTGACTTTGTTGGTTGGGGTGCAACAACCGAAACGTCGAGTAAAATAAATAAGGTAAACATTCGCGTTAAGACCCGTTTAAATAGGTGTGGAAAACGCGAAAATCTCAAATGTTATACAAACCAAACCTTATTTCCAAATTCATTCCTAAATCTCCAATGGGGCTTGCCAACATTAGTCATACTTGAAAGTTGCATGTATCGTGGATGTCCATAGGCGACTGTATCCACTAACCACCAGATGGATTGTATGCTTGTCTGCTGCCTTATTTCTATAAAAAATATTGAGTAGCTACCTACTCAATCGATAAATTGGTGTGATTCAGCGTGTGCTGAAGCCGAAATAATAATTCGTCAATATTTATGCATTAAAACGGTTTTAAATATATGTTTACCTACGTTTTTTACATAACTCGTACCTATAATAGATGCGAAAAATGCGAAAGTCAATGTTACTGGTCAATATTATGTATTTTGAACTTTAGAGCTTAGGATCACATATAGATCTTAATCACGATAGTAATTTGAAGATTATATAAAATATTATAAAGTAATCGTATAATAAGTAATTGTTAGTAATAGTTACTTAGTATTTAAAGTTATAACTCTCTATGTACTTCCACAGTTATGACTAAAGCCCATACAATATTTACTAAAAATAATTGTTAACAATATTTTACTTAAATAAATTGGACAGTCGCGTTGCGAAAACACAAGAAAATTTATTCACTGTATTCGCATTCATGTATCGTTATTTATTGTATTAATGATTACCAGTGGGAAGATTCATTTCCTTTTATGAATAAGTACAGAATTCAACAACCAATCAAATATTGACTTACTATGAAATATTTCACTTATATAAACTCAGTTGTTAAATTTCCATTATTATTATCCGCATTTGTGTTCATTGAACAGTATTTAATCAATTTACCATTTCCGCCTGAGTAGTTCTGAGATTATAATAATATGTCACTTGACTTCGAATCGACTACCATTACGAGTATAGTTGTAGCAACTGAGAACGCTGGTGGACCTTACATATGGATAAATGTACGTATAAGCGAAAAACAACTTTTGTCTCAATATATTTAAATTTAAATGATAAATGATAACATATGAAGTATATATTTCTTATAGAAAAAGGGATTTTATAGACGAGCGGAGAGTTCGCCTCGTGGTAAATGTATACAGTCGCCCATGGACGCCACATAACATGGCAACATGAGTCCAGAAGGACGAACGTTAGCACGCTCCCGGATACACTACCTACATTTGGATATTTAGAAATGGATTAAGAGAAAGGATTGAGTAAATGATGAGGGATAGTATGGGATGGGAATAGGCTCTAGTATGTGTCACTCACTACCGAAACGCGTATCTACGTACATTAGGGGAATTGGATAAAACGGGAAATGCAATATATTTTACGGTAGTATTCTGTGAGGTTGAAGTAACGCGGCCAGTCGAGTGCGCCCAGTGTTATGGGATTGTAGCGTGCACCTTGCTAATATTGTGAAGTATTCTTAACTTTTATACTTTATATTTATATAAATTTATATACCGTTAAACTTTATCTTTTATTATATATTTTTTTACAAATAAATACGAATAGATACTTTAAATAAACGAATAAAAATAGATTAATTATATTTAAGCTAAGTTTATTATTTATCACCACAGTCCTCAAGAGCCCGTCACTCGTCATTCGATATCTCTGAAAGAACTACCAAATGCATAAAACTGATGAAAACAACCAAACAGTGAAGCTATTTTTTGCAACGTACACTGGAAATTTTTCATTACATTTAATTTGATAACTCATTCATTCATATTTTAGAACTCGCTTTTAATGAATTTTATAGTTTATTGTGCGCTCGTGAGTTGCAATAACTATACCAAACATTAGGTATTCGAACTAAAGCACACACTTCAGTGATTTGTCACGCGACAACGTTCATCAAGCTGAGGTAAGCGACCTCAGGTTAGGGCTTCTACAAACTGAGCATATCGTTCGTTATCGATTATAAGGCAGCTAACAATGACATTAAACTCTCAATCAGTAAAAACGAACGCATGAGATTCTTCATTAAGAAACTGAATTTATTTGATACCATCAATTGACACGCAGTTAAAAAAAATTAGATATCACTCTTACAGAGGGTTTAGGTAGAACATAGAACGATGCGTCTCTCAGCATGGACTAATGTGTGTACTTATATCCTTCAAGTCCTGTCAGCGAATTGCGGTGCACCCACAGAAGTGATAAAGAGGACAATGTTTACACCAATATACTTAGCAAGACCTGGGATACTATTGTATTTGTAACAAATTGTTTTTTTATAGAAAGAAGATACGAGCATACAATCCATCTGGTGGTAAGTGGATACGGTAGCCCATGGACACTCGTGGCACATGTCAATTTTAGTCCAGCACGACAAATTTTGGCACGCTCCCGCAGAAGGTAGGCAGCGCATAACGCTGCCTGTAAAATCGCGAACTGTAAAATGTTTCACCTTTGCTTCCAGTAATTTAACTGTGTATTATATATAGTTGAACAAATATACACCGACGGAACGCCAATATACAATCGGCCGCCGTTTATTCGCTTGGTTTGTAATCGACTTATAACCATGTCGCGATGCGGTTGAGTTATAAATTAGCGCAAATTGAGACAGCTCGCTGTGTCCAGGTGACATAATTCAATTAGATTGCAAACCATTTGTTAGGAGCTGGAGTAAGCGCAATCACTGAACACATTGCTGTATCACTTTCCTCTTAATTGTATTTAGATTAACAGTCTATAACCGCATGTTTAGAACGTCAACTCTGTCAAACATGCATCTTAAGGACATTTCGAATAAATCTATTAAAGTAATTTTAGCTGGAAATCACGAGTTTCAAATTTCGGACAATATTTCCCTATATCGACTAAGGATCCTAAGCTAAAGTCCCAGCTGTATTCAATACACTAAGTTCATTTATGAACAGATTGAAATTTAATTTAGCAGGAGATTAGTTGGGGTTTCTGTCTCAGTTAAGTTCGTAGATAAGTAAAACAGTTCAGAAGTTCCAAAATTATGACAGTACGAGTATAAATTATTCAGAAAATATTAAAAAAAACTTTATTATTTTATTAGTTACCACAAAAAAAATGTTATAAAATTATTCATTATAATGCCCTTAAATCCTTTCGGGTTTGTATTGACATTGGCTTGTTCGACGTCACATAAATATACAAACGATATCAATGTAATTTTTATTCTAAAAGGAAAATATGTAAATCTCCCTTCCCAGTGGCGCCTGCCATTGGATTTTTTTTGCTCTTGATAGTGAAGCCGTTGTGCCTAATATCGTGATTTCCTTTTGAGGATCAATATTTTTGTTCTTACCTGCATTTCTGTTGAGAATAAATTTATTAATCTGAATTATCTCAGAACAGGCATCTGATGTCGTTTCCATTTTCTCAAATATTGACACTAGAACAACATCCTTTTTTTACCCCTCTATATTAAAAATTAGATTTTGGAACATGTTTATATTTGAACAGAATCTGAAACAACGAAATTTTAAGTTAAATAAACTTAACCAATATATATGGTGCCTCTTGCTCAGTCATGTATAAATTGTTATAGAGTCACATATAAGTGTGATGTGAAATCTAAAAAAATGATTGTATTTTTTAAACACGCTATGATGTTCTTCACAGACGTATTTGTCGTCAGTGACTTTCTCTTTCATCTCAAGTTACATGATTGGTGACGCTAAATTGAAACGAAGTCTGAGACTATGGATTTTGCAACTTAGAATTAATTGTCACATAATGTTACGTATCTTTTAAATTAATTATTTTATTAACTCTGTATTTTAATTTTTATTAACTCTTATTAACTTTGCAAAAATTGGTAAAAAAATTAAATTATTCTTTTGTAAACAATTCATACAATTTTCATTTAAATAAACTCATGAACGGAATTCATGCTTTTAGGTTTCGATAAAAAAATTGACACATTCTGTATATTTTATTAGAACGACTGACTAGCATTAGACTAGATACCAGCTGTAAAAAGGTCCCAAATTCCACTCCCGGTCGGACACTCATTTGTTTATTGACAAATATTTGTTCGGGGTTTGTTCGTCTTTGTATGTATTCTTGGACCCACGACATAAGAATCGTGGTATGGGGTCATTGAATATGGCATGAATGTGGCGTTATTTTAATAAAACCCTGTATAAAGTAATATACCCTTAATCTCTTAATCTATGCCAATAAACCTGGTGATATTTTTAAAGGACACGATTTGAATTTGATTAGATTTGAAGTTTGAATTTGGTATAGATTTTACAATTAGAAAACATTTATCTACAACTATTCTAAAACTAAATAGTAATTTCCTAGCATTAGAGCAGGGAAAGCCAAACTGTAAAAACGATTAAACGCAGGTAAGAGGATTACGAGAATCAAACAATTAAAACTTTACGTGTACTGGAATACAAATTTATTCACGGGCTAATAATAAAATTTATTTTAACCTGCATCCTTTGTGGATTTAAACTCAGAAATATTTTGTGCAGGCACAAATCTATAATTTATTGTAGATATTAGTATATAATTTTAACAGCTACTAGCTATTTAAACTAGAATTGCACCCGCGTTTTATTTTTTGTTGGATCTGGTAGTTGACTGGTAGAGAATACCGTAAGGCATAAATTCAGTCATTTGTACACGTTAAATACTTATGCCATGAAGTTTCAATAATCAGTAAGTAACTAAGTAACACTACACTCGGTAGCAAGCACTGAATTTCCCTTGTCGTGGGTTCAAAAACAAACATTAATATCAACACAAATTATACAAACGACATTATTTTTTATATTCTTGTAAAAAGGTCAACTTTATAGGTTTTTTCATCGATTTGAGAACACTACATAGCACATAGTACTTTAATTACATAGTACTTAAGTTCCTCATTTGATTTTTTAATAGACCGCTCCTCATCTGCTTCGTCCCCCCCTTCACCCCCTCCCCGCCCCGCCCCTTACATAAGGTTTCTTAGATAAGAACATATGATGTGTCATCAAGTTCTTTCCCGTATGGTTTTTATGCACTTCATTTTCAAGCTCTTGTAAATCGTTAATAAAGTAAACGAATCATATTCTCGTAGAGTGGAAGATCAGTAGGAAATACGTTAGCCCTCTGATGTTGGTGATGGCATAGGCTTTGATAAATCACGTTATCGATATCAGCCTATAACGTGCCAATGCAGGATAGAGCCCTGCCCGCGTTAGTGATTAACTAGGCTGGATTAACTAGCCTGATAACGTGATATTAGCTTTTTTAACATCCCAGTGCAGGGCACAGGCGTCCCCTAATAAACTACTAGGGGCTTTCGGAGCATAATTCACAATGCAGGCGGATGACCAGGGCGGATTGTTTATTTTTAATTCTCGAGCATGCAGGATTATTTCGTTTTAATACTTTCATAACTATATTTTCCATTACCGCAAAATTAATGATAATCTAAACATAATATCGGGCATATTATAATATCTGGAATTTTTATTTACATTCAAATAACCTCAAATAATCATCAAAATAACCTAGAAGCATTAAAATAACCTAGTACATCAAGTACTTATTCATCAATTCCATCTACCAGAATTTCTACCGTGTTATCTATTTTGGGAGCATTTACACATTCATTACTCGTATTACGAATCCTGTACAACGACACAACGGATTGTTCACACCAGCAATATCAATTTACATCGAAATGTAACGCGTTTACTCTAACATCTTCCTAACGCTGCGGCTACATTTAAGGCAAACTTCAAACGAATAACTTCTTAATATTATATTTATTGAGATGCTGTTGAAATTGTGAGCACAATTGAAATGAAGACGTTTAACTTTGGTTTAAACTAGCATCAAGCCAGTAGTTCCTTTTGTTCATATTTGGCTCGAGGGAGCCACTGACTCATCCCGAGGCTGCTTATATTGAGAGCCCAAATAGCCCAAACACGTACACTAACAATGTCAGTTGCTTTAATATTTTGTTTGTTATCTGATATTTTGTAACTCAAAAGGAATTGCATTGGTTAAAAAAGAATAAACCTATTATTATGCAATTTAAACTTGTATATACTCGTATTATAATTTTATGCCTGTTTACGGGTTATAAAGATATCCATACATTTTTTCCCACGGTTCTTTGCTTCTAATTATAATTTAGTGTTATCAGATTGTCAACTTTTTATTCATAACCAAGTAACTTTATCCCGTAGTAACGCATCTACATATCGAAATACACTGATTGAATGTTTTGTTATCTTTAGAACAAAACAAATACTTGGCATATGTGATTATGAAATGTTGAAGTTTGCTTTCTAGCGGTATCTTTCCAGTTCGCAGTGGAAATTATAAGGTGATTATGTTTTGAAATGTTCAGAGTTATTTACACGAATAAGATGAAAATATTTTACTTTCTATATCACAAATCTTATCTTAATTAAAATCGATTATTTTTTAATCTGTTGACAATAGAACCTCTCCTAAGAAAGCAGGTTCCTATCTGGGCTATTGATATCTATACTTATAATTTGGTTGCCTAAATGGATAAATGGTCACCGAATGTTGTTATTCTAACATTAATTATTGTGTAATCTGTATAAAAAAGTTCGCGCTTTACATCGATTAAACCAGATTATGTTGTTACTGCGTTGCCGCTACTCGAGTATCTACTTTAATTGTCTTTTATGCAACAGAGCTTAGGGCATTTTGTTCCATCACCATTTAATATTATTTTTATTGATAAATTTATCTACAATTCTTGCGTACAAAACTTGCTAATATGATTTATTTTTTTGTTAGCTCCAAGTCATAATGGGTGAACAATTAGTCATGTATTTCAATACGCACTAGTATTTAACACTAGCAATATATTTGTTAAATAAGTTACATAAAAGGCTGTACATTACATAAATAAAGATAATAAATTGTAGATAGCTAAATAAATATCACTTAAAGAAAACAAGAAGAATACTCTAAATAAAAAAGACGTTTAGACTATTTTGCAAATATTTATTAACAAGACTACTTGTCTCTCGTATCAGCCTATAAGATCCCACTGCAAGGCACAGGCCTCCCCTAGTTAATCACCGGGGGGTTTCGGGCCGTACTCCACCACGCGATTTTTTTTTAATTTCCGGTGCATGCGACTTTTTTCCTCGCGGTGATTTCCTCACACCCCTGAGCAAGTGACAATTTTTAAAGATCCGTACTTAATTAGAAACTCAGTTGTATGGGCCAAGGATTTGAATTCACGATCACAAGAATGTGAGTCGAGTACAGATAGCTCTAAGCTATCACCGATATTGATATATTTAACGATTGTTTTGTTCAGTTTAAAGGTGATGTTTAAATATAAAAAGCAACTTTTGAGAAGCATAAGCATTAAAGCATACTAATTTCATGTTTTTTCACTAATAATTATTATTATAATTCTAAATTATATTTCTTCCTTTTCCTTCTGTTTTCTTTATATACTATATTCTTTCTTTTCCTTCTTTAGAATCTGCCAGTTGCAAAAGAGTGGAAGAAAGGTAGAGGGTGGAATATCAGTACCAAGTACGTTAGTCCTCTGATATTGCTGAAGGCATAGGTTTCGATAATTCACGTTAAATATTTGTTTTATAAGGACGAAGGTGGAAGACAGTCCAAAGTGGATACTGTAGCTCATGGACACCCGCGATACATGCCAATATTAGTCCAAATTGACAAACTTTGGCACGCCCCCGGATGCGCTGCCTACCTTTTATGATATAATAATGGATTTGGAGAAAGGGCTGGGAAAATGAGGAGGGATAGGATGGGATGGGAATAGGCTCTGGCATATCTCACTCCCTACCGAAACACGTACGTACATATTAGTCAATGTACACTATAATAATAACTGTTTTAGCTTTCTTTACACCGAATATTAATAAAAAAAATCCTCGAAATTAACAAAATTATCTTAGGGTTTAGTGTTACTCTACGTATTATAACCCAATGCTATTTTTTTCTGATGTCTGTTTAAATAATAATCCTCTTTATGTCTCAAACAATAAAATAAGTTTGTTCTCCAAAGATATTTTTACTGTTACTGAATATCTTTAGAATAATATAATAATTAATTGCAAAAGAGTTTTATTAAATGTTCACGCTACTCGTAGATTACTAACACTGATGGTTACTAATGTATCCCAAGTATACGTATAAAAAGATTAGTCAATATTTAAGATTAATAAATTGAGTAAGAGTAACGTGTCAGTAAGAGTAAAGTAAAATAGCGTGTCGTGTCACTTACGACCATTGGTAATTTATTGTAATCTCTATTTTTAATATAGTTCATTGCTAATGCCTATGCTCTGTAAATATCGCAGGATACTTTTAACAATGAGTCGTTGGATCTCTTCCGGTTTTTGTAGGTAAGCGGTCTATATGGGCCTATATAGTGTATCTTTTAGACATCAAAGGGCCACATTCGCAAAGCAAGAACAAAGCAGATGCAGATGCAAATTGAATTAAACAGTTTGCCCTTTTTTACAAGGTTTACAAGGAGGTTCCTTCGACATCGCACTCTATCATCCAAAGAGAGTCTTTAATAAGGGGATCGTATCGCTGTTGTAGGTACGGTAATTGTTTCTGTATCCTGTTAAATGATATTTCAATACTATATTTTTTTATTTTAATACAATCAATGACAGCATAACAATGCCAGACTATATATGGTATAACCCACCCGTCCCAAACTTATGATCTCACATTATCATATGAAAGTTCTGCCAAGTGAAAAGGGCTTGACTGCTTGTATCGTCTTTATTGCCATAATCTGAGGTTCGCACTCTCTTAGAGGCTCCCCAAACTTAGCCTATTTAACGCCCCGGCCTCGGAATTAGCTTGCAACTTGCATTAACTGTGCCTAATGGGCTGTCCCGAGAAAACATTTCCATATACTATGTTGCGTTAAATTTAAGGAAGTTTGGACTTTGGACAAAGACGAGGAATATTTGGAATTCTACTTGCTACACTATATAGTATATAGTGTATATCGTGTATATAGAGTATATCGTGTATATAGTGTATATCGTGTATATCGTGTATATAGTGTATATCGTGTATATAGTGTATATCGTGTATATAGTGTATATAGTGTATATCGTGTATATAGTGTATATCGTGTATATAGTGTATATAGTGTATATAGTGTATATAGTGTATATAGTGTATATAGTGTATATAGTGTATATAGTGTATATAGTGTATATAGTGTATATAGTGTATATAGTGTATATAGTGTATATCGTGTATATAGTGTATATAGTGTATACACTTCTTTATGTACTTTTACCTAGATAGTTCTTGATGATTTTGTGATAGGCCAATAAAAACATGTTCAACACTTTTCGGATCTAAATTCGCAAAGAATATAATTAATATTATGAGTGTTTAAGAGTTTGCTATTTAACTGTTTTCTATTATTTCTATTGTTTTTTTATATAGAAAAAAGGCTGCCGACGAGCATACAGTCCATCTGATGGTAAGTGGACACTGTCGTCCATAGACATCCACGATACATGCCAACATCAGTGGAGAATGACAAACGTTTGGCACGCCCCCAGATACGCTGCCTACTTTTGCAGATTAAGGAAAGGATTGGAAGAAAGGATTGGAAAAATGCGGAGGGATAGGATGGGGTGGGAATGGGCACTGGCATATCGCACTCACTACCGAAATACGTACGTACATTGGGGAAATACGATAAAGTACATTTCAAGGTAGTCTTCTGTGAGTATTGTATTAAAGTATAGTATGTAAAGTATTTAAACGAGCGCCCAACAAATAATCACTCTTTAATAACACTAAAATGAGTGTCCCTACAATTATACCAACTATACATCAAACTGCCCATACCAGAAATAACTGAATTGATCACCTATTTTAAGGCGTCATGCGAAAGTATTGGAGTAAGGAAACATCAGGAAATCGCAATGAACAGCTATTTTTTGTCATATTTCACCTTATGGTATAATTCTGTTGTCATTTTATTATTAATTTGTTAATCATGTTTTTTTTTATAGCCTAGTCTCACGGGATGGTAAGTGTTATCGCCGCCCATGGAGTCCTGTAAAGGCGCATATAGACATCACGAGGCATGCGCCGCGAATGGTTCGCCACATATGCCTGAAGCATGCGACTTACAAAAATGCATCCATCCGAACAGCACATGCTCAGGGTGAGCACGCAAACAACCACGCTGCCCGTATCGCACGAATTAGTAGAAAAATGGCTCCCACAAGACACTAGCGCATGCAACATCATAAAACACCAGTTTACATGGAACGCTCGGCGCGCACTGATGCAGGGCGTGACTCTGCTCTCAACGTGCGTACGCGGGAAATGATCACAATGAATACCCACGTCCACACAGCCTGAAGCATGTGTAGCGAACCATTCGCGGAGCATACCTCGTGATGTCTACACGCGCCTCAACACCAGACGGTATGTTGGTGCGCAGCCGACCTTGCAATCATATGTATCCAATCGGTTTATATGTAGTAAAATAATTTATTAGATACCGAAGTGATTTTATTGATGTTAAATTCTGGAGAGTAATAAGTTGTTTAATGTGCAGTTAAAAAATTTCCCTTCAATAATGCAGCCATTCTTTATTTTTCAAGCAATAGTGATAGAATCAGAATTTTGTACTATATCAATAATACTCTACAAAACAAATCGTTATACGAATGTTAATTCACAAAATATATTACACATATTGTGTCACGAAAATTAGATGGTAAACCAACATGCTCGTTGTCAGCGGTGGACCGCAGACTAAATTGCGGGATTGAGTGCACAAGATATGCGGATACTAATTACATATGTTAATTACACATGTTATTCACTGTCTATAAAATATCATTAAATTTAACATTAATATTTACTAGCAGTGCCCCCGATTTCGTGCGAGTTTACGTTACAATATGTATGATGCATGCTTGATTCCCTTGGGAACTTTATAATTGATCTGTATAAAAACTACCCTAAAAGTTAACCCGGCACCTAAGCCATAACTACGTTGCGTGATACGCGTTCAGACAGACAGACAACAACTCCAAAAAATGTTGTATTGGGCTCTGTATCATTCGTATTTTACACTGAATTACTTTTTTCATAAAATATTAAATATACGATTTTATTATTTGTACCTATATATTTTAAGGTAGTTCCAAGCGATATTATAAAATGATGTATATAATTTGTTTATATATAATATATATTTACCTATATATATTTCCCCTCTATAATGTATTTTTATTTGTAGCAAAACTAAATATAAATAGTATAGGGAGTATAGTGCGATGAGAGGTTCCCTTGTGCAACTACTTTTTATTCGTTAGGATAAAAAAATAGGAATGGAAAATAATGAATAAAAATAATGGAAAATTCCGACAAATTATACTCATTCCCCAACTATGTATGCCGCGTCCAGCTTATTACCCTGTACCGAGTAATGAGCGCTACAAAAGTTTTAGATAGAACAATAAAACTTTACATGTTTGTTCCCTAAAATAATTTTATTTTTCGCTAAAACGGTTTTAAATATTATAAATTATTAGACGTGTTTAAGGTTTTGCTTTATTTCGATAACACGTTGCATAAAATACCACTAGTTAAGTTTTACAATTTCATGATTCAATTAATGCAAAACCTCACGCCTATGCGTTGGACGTTGGTTAACTCTAGCTAAAGTCTTATGCATTTTATAATCGTATGTTTATTGAAAACGTCGTGTTGCGTCATTTGATTCGCTAAAAGTTTCCTGTGGCAAATCACCGTGACCACTTGAACTTTGTCAAAATGGCATGTTGCGGAGGAAACAGAACCATCTGTACACGTTGAACTAGACCCATAATTCACGGTTTCCCGATATTTATGGCCTAGTTGCGAGGCTTAACACGTTCATATGTATTTGCAGTAACAACGATAAATCCGGAACAAATAAACGGTCGTGCTTTCAATTACTCCGAATCAACGCTTTGTGTAGGTTTAATTACAAAGGAGAAAAAATGGTATTTACAATTTGTTAGAATAAGTGGGTAGATGTGACGTAGGTGCGTTATATTTTATTTATTTTAAATCTTTATTTCACTTAATCGTACAAAAGGCAAGCTTAATGGCAGGATTCATTCTCTGCCAGCCAACCTTTGAATAGAACACAGAGACCCGTTGGTAGGTGCATATAACATTTATATAGATATTAAAGTTTTTACTAATATATTAATGAATTTATATTAATGCAATGACATCGATCGACTTCTCTGCCTTTAAATTATTGTCGCTTTTAGCGACATTTTGTACATTATTGTCTCTAAAAGTCCATTATTGTTGTTGTTTTGTTTTTGGTGTGCAATAAAGAGTTTTATCTATCTATCTGTCGATATGAGAATACCAAATATTATACGTAATATTATACCTACAATGTAATAATCTATTGAATCTAGCAAAAATGTTAAAGGCACTGGTCGTGGGTATTCACGACTCCTCGGAGTGTTTCGACTCACTTAATTCGGCTCCACTCGCAGATCCGTCTCCTCTTAACGATTCCTTGACTCCTTTGATTCACCTACTTATATTTTATAAGAGCCTGAGAGCGACGCATTCGCTTTGCATCATGTTCGTTCATGTAACTCAGCGATCCAAAAATGAAGGGAATAAATAACTCATCTGAGTCGATAACAGTTAGCCGGAATCATTAAGTTTCGGATCTTTTGATTCAATGAATCCGGAGTTACCCATCGCTAAATGAGCACGCCTTTTGTATGTATCTTCTTCTGTATAAATAAATAAATAATAGTATATACATAAATAAAATAAATGTCAAAACAGCATTTGTCTCCTTTATTTAGTAAGTGAACCAATATGATTATCAATTACAAAACAAATATCGGGATCAGTGGCAATTTTACAAACTATTCATTGCGCCGTTTAGTATTCCATCACCAATCACGGTGGAAAACGGAGGGCGCTCCAAATACTTCATTAGCCTACTTCACGCCCCTCCCCCGCTGTTTTGAACACCCCAGCTTATTTAAGGAGAAGTTTGCATGGTTCTGCCGGGCCCCTGATCCACAAGTGCAAAGTCGTTCAACGAGTGTTGGAAATCTTTGATAGTTACGACTAGAAATGTACAATAGAAATTCACCAAAGAAATTAAGTCAGACATATAAAATCAATAAATTGAAGTGGTAATCTGTTTTGTCTGCCTGTTTCATTTCATCCTATGCCTGTTTCGTTCTCCTAGACGACCGATTGGCGCAGTCGGTAGTGGCCCTGCTTGCTGTGCAATAGGGCCCGGGTTCGATTCCCGGTCGGACCAAAACATTTGTTTAAAAACAGGTGATTGGTGTGTTGCGCGTGTTGTGTTTGTCTTTGTATATGTCTTTGGACCCACGTCACTGGAAATCCTAGTGTGGCCATTGAATATGGCGTTATTATATTATATTATGTTTCGTTTCTCGACCTCTTTGGTCGGTATTTTCCGTTCCTTCCACCCTGAGTCCCTCAAGGAAGAGAAATTTCGGCTCTCCTAATTCCCTCACCCAAAATTTATTAATTATTGTCATTGTGTGTATGTACGGCTGCTTCTTTTTGTAAGATATGTTATTTATTTGTGATTTCAGCATCTTATCAGCAGCATGATTCACTTTGTTAAACTTTTAGCAACTACGCCGGTTGCTCCTATTAGTATGGGATTGATACTGTGTGTGTGTTCCATAATCTAGCTACTTCTATTTTGAGTAAGTGATATTTACTAAGCTTTTCTATTTCGTTTGGGCCCATATTACAATCATTGTGAGCATTGTGACACCGACGAGATATTTTCTTTATTTTTATTAATTTTCTTCTTTATTTCCTTTCATTTTCTGTTTTATTTATGTGGATGATATCCGGTCTATTGTGAGCTACTGTCACATCAGTGTGCACTGGTATCTCCTACAGTAACTTAGCAATTTCGTTTTCCTTTACTGTCGGCTGATTTATAATTTCCTTCCACCAATAATTTGAGACATCAAATCTATGCTTTTTATTTAGTGTCCACCAAATATATCGTAGTGTGATGTTATGGCGTTTAGTGTAATAATTACTAGCTAGTTCTTCACACCCAGATATAATATATTGTACTGTTTCATCTTTTGTTAATTTTACAAACTTTTGTCCCTGCTCTCCAAGGTGTCTGCCCACCTGTTCAGCAAGGAGCCACTGACGGTTTGTATGCAGTCACACCCAGCTTCAGTTTCGGACTTGCCGCGACGATCCCCCCCAGGTAGCGGCCTTATACATGTACTTCTTAATTGTTTGTCATGTTTATTCATGATTGCTAATGCTCCGTTGGTTATTGTCCGCCACTCACGTGGCATGCACGTACGTGGAGTTAGACTTTGCAAAGTCGGCGGCGCACCCGCATACCTCCTGGTGTTGTAGGTGTCCATGGGCGGCGGTGACAGTTACCTGATGGTGGGACCGCTTGCTCGTCTTTCTACTTCCATGTAAAATATATCTTTTATTTTCCTTTCCTTCTATATGTATCCTTTTATATGACAATGATTTTTTTTTTCTATTTTTAGATTCTTAAGAAACCGAAGTCGAGCTGTTACATGCATGATTTTTATATTCCCTAAGACACCAAAGGGTAAATTTAAAGTTGGCACACAATAAATTAAGTTATGATGTGCTTACGCTCAATGTGCAGACGTATGGACTTGGGTCCACTTCTCGTAAGTATTGGTATGTAGGTGTCGTAAAAGACTACCAAAGGACAACTAAGCAGCTACCACACGCCTTGAGAAACTACACTACCTACCTAAGAGTGGGCTCGGCAACCCGCTTAGTCAGCGTGGCGTTTTAAGGCCATACATTCCTCGTGCATAAGACCATGTATATGAGGAGGCCCATATCCAGCAATGGATACTGAAAGGTCTGGTGCAATGGCATTATTTTTGTGTTTAAAAACATTGTGGAAAGCTATGACTTTATTACACTATGCCAAAACTCAAATAAAAATAAAAAGAGAAAATATTCAAAGTTATTTCATCTGCCCTTAACCGCGACGCTCATTCCAAGCAAATAAAATGTTAGGTAGTCTGTCGGAGGTTCCAATTCTAAATGCAAAGAGTCGGTCCTTTGTTTACAATCGAAGACAAGTTAATTGAACTGAGTTATTGTAGGCTATTGATTTTTTAACCCAATGAAATCCAAGTGCGCCCAACATTTACTTGCTCTCAGGCTCAGGGTTCATTTAGGTATTGATTGTTGGAATCTTCCGTACTAAATTATTTCCAGCTATTTTCATTTCAATTGAGTTATTACATGAAATTTGGATTGGCATTCTTATGAATACTTCTTGTTATTACTTTAACAATTGTACCTTAACTACCAAAACCGCGTCTGACATTAAATATTTTTTTAAAGAAAAAATATAAAGTACTAGTGATTGTAGTGATAGCAAAGTGATATAAAGTACTAGTGATGTGTAGTGACTGTATTGAAGTAGTGATTGTAATATAAAGTACGGATTAGAGCCCTAAACAACCTTTTTTCGGCATTTTTGTCTGTCTGTCTGTCTGTCTATCTGAACTCGTATCACCACGCAAAAACTATTTAACTGATTTTAATGAAATTTAGCATAATTATAACTTATGTATCGAGTTAATATTCAGGGTACTTCTTATCCAGATCCATTATAGAGATCCCACGGGAATCACACGCGAACTAAATCTTAGGCACTACTAGTAGAGTAGATAATAGTAAGGTGTATGACACGGAGTAGGTACGGATCACTAGTATTACACATCCCATAGCAGTTACATAACGATGTGGTAAGACGAGCCTTTTGAAGTCAAAGCCTTTGACGAACATCAGACCCTTGTGCCTAACTACTTTGAAATAATCCCAAATCTCGGGTTATTGTTGCCGTCTTGGGTTATAATTAATAACTTTTGTAAGCAAAATGTCTTCAGAGTCCGTGAGTGGTTACAACGCTGACAGTTGTGATCGTTTCATTTTTGACTAAGCTGTTTCCGTCGAATAGCGTACGTACGTTCGTAGAATACATTGGGCCATGGGATAAAGATTATATAGGATACGTAGTCAAGATCTTATCCAGGGAAAAGCAAACAATTTTCTTATAATTTTTAAATAGAGATTAACAAGGGAAGACCCTATGCCTATATTTAAATATTAAACCTTCAATTGAATGACAACAAATTGTCCCACTATTCCAAATCAATTCGTACTTACTTACGTACTCTCCGCTTTTATATACTTAGGTATTTATAATCAGTGAAGTGTTATATGTAGGAAAGGATCGTCCCACGTCTTTATTGTCCTGATATTCTCGTCCGAAAATAGTCTTGCCATGTTACCTACTTATAGTATTTAAGTTCAATAATACTATTAGGTACGAGTATATCAGTATAATCAGGAGGAAATGAAATATTTAACAAAACCTAAACCTATTAACATTTCTAACTCAGTTTCTCTTACAGTATTATTCTGTAGTTTATAGTTAAACATTTTCAATATTAGATTCACACCCACACAATCAATAGATACACAAGAAACAACAGGTAAGTCAAAATGTGTATGGCGCTTTACAAATTCAATTTACCGTGTAAAAAACAGCAGCAGACAATGTACCTGGGTAATTATAAAAAAAAAATACTTTATAAAATATTGGTCAAATTATATATTCACGGAACTATTAAAACCCTAAAACTAAAACCCTAAAACTAAAACTCCGCTTTTACTTCGTTTTTACTCATATACAAATGTGTTTTTATTATTGTGTTATTTCGTCCCTTCAGCACAACATGTATGCTATTATTTATGTTGACTTTTGAAAAAGTTTTTAGGATAACAATGTAAAAATCAATTTTAATCTGATTTTATTTATAAACAGTTTGATTGTTAACTTTATTATTAATTACCCTCAGAACGATATGATAGTTGGCGATATTTGCGATAGTCTCTACCTATATAATAAGGTAACTTTTAATACTAGTTCAAGAAACTACGAACATGTAAATACTTACCTTTCTTCAAATTTCACAAATAGATAACACGCGTATGCTGAAATTCTGACATTATAAGTGGGTGTCCTATTTCATCTGCTCATCAACTGCCTATTACAGTAGACAGTCTACAGACAGGTGTCTACACTACAAAGGAAACTCTAACATAGGCTGTAAGAGCCCTGAAAAATAATTAAAGGATACTTTTATAAGTAGTATTAGGCGTTGAAATAAGTCGTTACTTCTACTGCATAAACATCGTGCAATTTCTTGGAAACATAACAAATATGTATATATAAACAAGTAGCTACAATAATTGTTCGACATTCATATAAAATATCAAACTTCAAATGGAAATATTGGCGTTAAACTGAAGTAGATATCTAATATAATTTATATAATAATTCCTTCAACTTGACTTGTTACTGAATTTTTGAATACCAAACTGTAAAAGTTGTAAAACCTCCTGCGATCTCTTACTATAACGTACATTAAGTTTTCTTTTTGATTCTAATTAAATAAAGCGGTGTTAATAACTCGATGGTGTAACGCCGATGGTGATGGTGAACCGCCGTGTCACTCTTTAAAATTGTAAAGTTTGTTATTTTATTTGTTTATTGTAATAAACAAGTTGATATTTTGTTAGTGATAGCACGACGCAATGTTTTCATCTCTATCTCATAAACTAAGTATAAAAAAATATCTTATTATCAGTCATTTATTTATGTTTCTTATCTACACCGTGAATTTAACTTCAGTTTTAAATAGATAATCGGTTGCAAACAGTTTCATTCTCCGGAAACTGTTTCTAGTGCTCTGATAGCTTCGTTACAATGTCGTTCAATAAGGCGGGCCCCGTGGCGCGCTGAACACGTACGATCGTTTGGAAACATTGTTATATCCCGTAGCAATAATACTCGCAGTGATAATTGAAGTACTTTGAACATTTACATCACTTAATCGTACGTTAAGAACAATTTGACGACCCATTAGCCTAGTTAGTAGAGTGTGTGTGTACTTAATGTGGAAAGGTGCCGGGTTCGCTTCCCGGTCAGGCATTCATTTGTTTAAAAACAAATGTTTGTTCTGGTCGGGTGGTGTGTTCGTCTTTGTATGTGTATCTGGACGCATTATAGTGTGGATCACTGAGTGTGGCGTTATTTATTGATTTCATTTAGTGCAGTACCGGTATTAGCTACACCAAATAAAGGACGATCACCCTTATTTCTTTGGTTATTAATTTCTTATGTTAATACCAGATCATTTTTAATTACATGAAAACAAAACATTGAAGACATTAAACAAAACAAAAACTATACAAAATGTTAAATAACTAATATGGTTTTTGTTTTGACAATGTTCTTAAAAGAACATAAATTTCAGCGGCTTTTTATTATTAGAAAGGTGCACATTTTTTTTAAATTATGAGTATTGTGAAAATGATCCGTTTGTTCGTTTTTCGCCTATATTTTTATCTATGTTATTCTTTTATACTTTTTCTTTCATAGTACCCTTGATATTCTTTCATGCTATTTTTTTCTCATGATGCAGCCCACATGGTGTTAAGTAATTACCGCCGCCCATGATCACCTGCAACACCAGGGGATGCAAGCCCAATATCCTAGCATAATGGACTTCTTGGGGCAGTTGTATGGCGTATGAAAATAGTTAATATAAAGCTATATAACCTACATTGTTGTCTTTTGTATTAGTAACACTATTGGGCTAAGCCGCGAATGATGTTAAGGTACCTACCAATATTTTTTCTCAAGAAAAAATTATTTCTTTACTCACATTTCGAATATTTCGGTAAAATTCGAGGGTAAAATTACGAATATTTCGTAAAAACTAGAAAGTAAAAGCTTATTTTTATTTGTATAGCAGAGCAACAGAATATGACAAGAAATATATTTGAAACATCATTCTTTGCGTATCAGACGACTGACTGCCGCCATGACACGAGATGATTTGTTTAATGTCTCGTGAACCGGAATATAAAAAATGATGGCTATAATATATATACATAATTCACAGTTTACGGTTAGTAAACTGATGTGAGTCGTCATGATAAAAAAAATTACAAAAAATCTGGTAAATATTGTATTCGAATAACGTAATTTTCAATAAAGACGAAAGTCTTTAAGACTGAATTGCCATCGATTCTGTCATCCTAGAATCGGGCTAGATGAAAATGAAGATGGCCATCCTTAGGGAGAGAATGTGGTGTCGGCCGGCTTTAGACTATCACCACTCCATTTCTCCCCGTAGGTGTCATAAAAGGCGACTAATGGATAACAAAATCTCTACCACAGGCCCTGAGGAATTACAAAACCACTAAAAGTGCACGCTGCAATCCAACAGCTGCTGGACGCGCTCCACGTTACCCCTCTCTCACAGAAGACTACCTTGAAATGTATTGCATTTCCTACTTTATCTTATTTCCCTAATGTACGTACGTGTTTCGGTAGTGAGGGAGATGTGCCAGAGCCCATTCCCATCCTATCCTTCCCCATTTTCCAAACCTTTCTCCAAATCCATTCCTATATCTCCACAGGTAGGTAGCGCATCCGGTTTGTCATTTTGTCATTTGGACTTTTGTTTGTCCAACGTTTGTCATTTTGGACTAATGTTGGCATGTATCGCGGATGTCTATGAGCGACAGTATCCACTTACCATCAGGTGGACTGTATGCTCGTCTGCCGCCTTCGTCCATAAAAAAAAAGTGTGGACTCGTCAATCCGCTTGGACAGCGTGGGTTTCAGGACCTTCAGGATATATCTTTCATTCACAAGTCAATAACAATGTCCATGTCCAACAGTGAACGATGAAAGGGCTTTACGGTTTCTATTTCTACGGCTATTCTACTATTCTACTATTTCTATTTCTATATTCTACGGCTAACCAAACATTTTCAAGACGAATTCTATTTAATTATTATATGCCTTCTTAGGAAATCGGATATTTATAGGTTGCTAAGGAAAAATCGTTGCCAAAGAACAAGTACATTAAAAATTAAATAAGTAAACTAGTCGAAAACCAATAGATTATACCTGGGACTGTTCATATTGTATTCCATTATCTTAAAAATAAAAAGCAAATACCTACAAACAAAGATATAAACGATATCCTTTGCGGTGAAAGGTCTTTGAATAAAAACACCTTTGTGAGTCACTAATGCGGATTTTGTTTCAACTGTTTTAATTTTCATGAAATGTTCCAACACAGAATGTTCCTGAAAGTGAAACACTCTCAATAGAAGGTTTGTTTAAAATCTGTCCGAAGCGCTTTGCTATAGTTACCTAGGGGATATCAACTAGCCCCATCACACAAAGGTCTGTGTTTATATAGCATTGAAAAGTTTTTTTGTCATTTCTGAGGTAATCGCGATAGAAAGTTATCCTATATATTTATTGCGCACCAGTTTTCTAGTCTAATTCTTACCATTCTTAGAGCAGCATATCTGCGTGCCGATGGTAAGTGACTTGACGACTTACTAGTTCAGTTTGTAATGTTACAAGTCGAATCAAGTGGAAAGTCATCAAGTCGAGAGTTGAATCTGGGGCCTTTGGGATACTCCAGTATAGAAAAATTAAGTGTTCCTTTCCTTAAAGGTTTCCTTAACGTTAAGTGCTTGTTCAGAATCTGGTTAGTTTATTTTCATTTTTGTGTTTCTCTGTGGGCTTACGAGAAACCTAGTATAATTAGTATTATAATGGAACTGTCAAAATGATGCCACATAATAAATAAGGCCTACTGACATAATAAATAACAGTGGAGAATAAAACACAAGCTATCCTAACGTATGACTGTGCTGCGCTCTATGTAGAGTCTTTTGTGTATCCCTAACTCTACTTTTAGTCTACTTTTAACCTCTACCCCTACTTTTAGTTCCCAAACATGATATCCACATACTTCAGGATAAGGTGTAGAAACCTGTAGTCGTCTGGTTCTGGATTATGATTACCTCGAAAACTCATTCTGCATCTCGTCAGACTGTCACATTTGCACAGAAGACGCATCATACAGTAGTCATCTTCGTTGCAGGCACTGCAGATGTTATCATCTGCTAAAAGAAGGCTTTGCTATAGAAGAAGCTCTTTGTACAGAAGTGGTCCGTGAATACTCCATAAGTTGCCGTAGTTGTCTTTTGCTATAGAATAAGATTTTTTTTATCCATCCCTTATTTATCTCTTTGAGGTATTTTTATGCGCGGTTTCGGCCATGTTGAGCCGCCTATGTCAGGCCGCCTATCTAAAAGAGGTGATTGTAGGTGGAGACCTTAACAGAGTGCTAGTCGAGGGAAGGTAAACGAAGCGTGGGTCGTCCGGCAACCAGGTGGGTCGATGACGTTATTAGAATTGTGGGAGGGATATGGTTGAGAACAGCGTAAGATGTTCAACGTACAAACGAACAAGTTTATACTTAGAAATGGGTAGAAACAAGCTGTAGATGATGATCGCTGTTTTTAAAAAGGGTATAAAAAATTCATCCAATCTGTCTAGGTCGTATTGTGTGTCAAGTTTACGGACATGTTCAGAAAATCTTGTCTGCAAACGTCTACCCGCATCAAAGCAACGTTTGCTTCCAATAATCAGAGTTATTGTACGTTCGTTACTCGCTATTTTTACCCTTTTCAAGAAAGCAAAGAGAGACGGTACCCTAAATTGACTATTGGGTTGAATCCCTAAAAGGGAATGCAAATATAGAAATTAGAACACATTTCTTCAGTAAATTCAGTTTTAACAATTAATGAACTAAATGAGTTGACAGAAGCTTTAACTACCATTCGGCTAGAATTACAAGTACCTACACCGTCTTTTTTGAAACTTTTTGTTAGATTTAGAGTTTAACGTAGTTCGTCGTAAAGCGCCTATTAAAACACCAAATACCATTTCGTAAGATAGGTACATATTTAACAGGACTCCTGGCCTCTACGATTATTAGAAACATGTGCCACTCGGTTTTGAGATGCATGTGCTGTAGTTTGACCTTTTTGATTAGCAAAAAAATTGTAAATCTATGCTTGTTACACGTTTTATTGGATTACTAAGTTTCCTTTAACTTAGACTGCATGTCGTTGCAAAAAATTGCATCTACATGCCATTTAACCATTTACTGTAGCGCTTTGTGCCATACCCGGTCAAAAACTTTGGCAATGTCTAGGCCATCAGATAAAGCCTCGTCTCTACTCTCAATGGCGTCAGCCCAGCGGTGTGTAACTGTTGAGTATTGATGTAACCACGGTCAGTTAGCTCAGTGAGTCGTTAATTTTATACTTTTAATCACTATGAAAACACTTCTTATATTCAGGAGTCTCAGAAACATTACAACAACTTATGCCATAAACCGCATAAACTAAACCGCATAAAATCCGCTAAGTAGTTTCGAATTTATCGGGAGCATACAAACAGACTCATATAGGGACTTTACTTATATTTTATTAGTATTTATAGTATTCTGTATCAACAAAGCACTTGTTGGGTCGAAACATATCCGAACAATAAAAATATCTTTAAAAGTAGATTAGACTTTATATCCCATGTCAAAATAGCACGAGGCTGTAAATTGAAAAATGAGTACACACTAGTGGGATTAGGCACGTACTGTGTTCAATTCTTTTCAAAGTATTTTGAAATAACAACTATTATGTTTATGATGTTTCGTAAGGCTAAATTGACAGGTAAGTACGTTACCAAAATAGTTAAGATTATGTCACCAAGTTAGTTCTTAACTTTTGAAGACTGAAGAAGAAATTAAACGTATACGAAACCTCACTTTTATCTTATGTTATTTAACTATTTTAAAGTATTGATATAATGAGCGCTAAACGCTTAAGCGCTGGCTCCTAAGTTAAATGCTATTAAACCTGAACCGCTTTAGACTAGATCTTTCAACTACAAGTTCCTAAGACCATTAAACGTTGAAAATTGGAACTATAACGATTACTAGATTTTCACTTAAAGTCTTAAAGGTTCATTAGCGCTCACTCGGCGATCGAGCGTCGAGCGCTCAGCGCTCTGTTTTATTTTAACACTACTCTCTTATCGTTATTATCTTAATGGCGTTTTATCGCAGACCCAATTAGTATGTATGGAAAATGGTAAAAGCCGATATCCATATCGACCAGTCAAGGACATCTTGACTCAACAGAGTCAATAATACAAAGGAGAACAATTGAAATTTAGTTCATAGAAAGTCTTTTGTGGTAGAGAAAAATAAAGAAAAACATTATTCATTTATAATAATGCGATACGCAACAGATGAAACAGATAAACTAGTAATAATAAAATAATAGATGTGGCCACAAAAGAACTCAGCATATTTTGTGGTAGAGGAAATGAACCACGTACTTCGGACCTTATTTACATGATTATCATAATAAATTAAACAGTTAATTTATAGGAATGTATAAAAGAAGTAGACAACCTATTCTAGAATACTGAGTCGTAGCACTCGTAACTCGTAGCCTACTACGAATTACATGTAGAAGTTCTAAAGGCGTACGAGGTAGACGCTACGCATATCGTCACCTTGCTACAAATGTGAAAACTTCATTAGAAAATATATAGATATGCAATGTTTTAATAAATAAATTGTTTATTGGTCATACACAGTTTTACTTTAATATAGGTTTACAAAAGTACAATTTCATCAAAATGTATACATGCAAAATTTAAATAATTAATTTGTCTTCTGATCCACGAACCAGGTGAAAACCTGAATCAGAAGGATTAACGCTCTTCTTAATTAAATGTAATTAGGTATCTACCCAAATTCCAGAAATCAGCTCTTCACACAGTATCTGCATCAGTTGGCCATATTTCATGAGAAAGAATTTTTTAGATTGTCAATACTTCGATACTTACAAAAATCTGACATACGAAAATAAAAGTGGCACTACTACAACGCTATGAATCGGACTTTTAAAACCGCCACTTCACTCCAATAAACTTTAAACACACCGTATGTTTTATTCATAAGGCAGCACATACAATGAATTTGTATGACGCTGATAACGCGCTTTATTGTCACGCTTAGTAAATAAATTCCGTCGTATCCACCAATCATGTACAGGGATCACGTAGCAAGCCGCTCCCGATGAAAGGTATAATCCAATCAATTATTACGCCCGTGCTCCAATTCTGCAGCGAATGCAAAGGGAAAAGATTTAATCCCGTAAAATCCGTCTGAAAACCCATAGTCGGATGCTATTTTTTAACTCTAATGGATTGAAGGAGAGATACAATTTCAACACCGTCATCCATACAAAAATAATAAAATTACGTACGATCTACTTGAGAATGCACTTCCAGTTCCTGTTGTGGTTAAATATTTAGTTGTTAAGTATGCAAAAAAAAGGTAAGTTGAAAAGTATGTATTTGAAATAATAATTATTAGATATTTGGGTTTTTCCTATGAAGTTGCTGTTTTATAGGTACTTAAAAATGTTCACCAAAGTCTAAAAATATACTGCGACTTAGAAGATGCTTGTAGTCGTTAGAGGGTGTGTGGTTGGCTTGATTCCCTTGGGAACTTCATAATTATCTGTGATCATAATTTTCGTACTTTAAATATTGACTCGCCATATACGTTATAACTATGCCAAATTTTATTAAAATCCATCCAGCGGTTATTGCATAATACGCATTAAGACAAACAGATATAAATTCAAAGAAAAGTTGTTTTGGGCTTTGTGCCACTCGTAATCGCTATGAATTACTTTTTAAAAATTACTAAATGTACAGACACGCCATTTTTACGATTTTATTATACGTATAGAAGACAAAATATTAATACATCGATCTCACTTTTATTAATCTATAGAAGCACTTGGCATTTTAAGAGCAATTAATTAATGCTAGCATTGTGTAAGGAATTCCTGAAAGCATTTTACGAGTTAAATAAATTATTTTCATGTAAAATATCTAAATTACTAAAAAATAGTAGTCAGTTTCCAAAAGGTAGGATAGATGACGAGAAATCATCATCTGCAGCTCTATCTTTACCCGTAAGACTGTTTGTTGTGAAGTGTATCGTGAATTGTCGTGTAGAAATAGAAGATAAGAATTGACTTGATGAGAATTGTACAAACGGCAAAATAGATAAATTTCCATGCAATGAACTTTGTTTACAGATTAGATGCACAACGAAGTGAGCTAAGGAAACTATGAGAGCTGTCAGTAAAATTTTGTTACAATTCGCATCTACTCATATCTATGTGTGTTGTTGTACGTTGTGAGCAAGGCCAGTTGCCTGCAAACTTATCTATTTTGCCGTGTGTACGTATGTTATATGGAATCGTACGCCTGTTCTCACTGCTGTGCCAGCGCAGCCTAGTCTCGCAACCTGACCCCGTGTGCCTGACGCCTAACACCATCAGGGATCCACTAGGCTGTCAAGATTTTTTTATAACAAATAACGACTGATCTCCTGTCTACGATCACTTTTATGTAAATAGCACTTATATCACATAGATAGGAATTGAGCTCAATCGACTTTAAATCTGTTTTTTTTAATTATTCATATCCGTTTGCCTCGCCGTTTGCAATACCACCACAATGTTGGAATGACTTTGATACTTGAACCACGTTAAAGGCATATGTGCAGTAATAAAAAGGTAATAACAAGCTGACAAAAAGAAAACTTCCGACTTGAATTTCCCTTTACAGAAATATAACATATTGTAACATATTTCTTGTTGATTTACATAAGTATAAGTAATTCTGACTATTAATAAATCTAAACGAAATATAAATCTCTAAATAAGAAAATATAAATATAATAAAATTAAATAAAATTTAAATCTCTCTTTCTACTTCTACTTTTTCTACTTTCGCAAGTAGAAGAAGTTTGAAAGTCATTTCCGCAATCTATAAGTAATAAATTATTGTAAATTTTTAATACGTTTCTAAAACAAACATATACACTTCCCGGTTGAAAGAAATACACGTCGGCTTTTAGAAAGAGACTATCAGCTGGTTTCGGTTTTGTAGAGCGTCGTCTCTGTCGTCGTTACGGCAGAGACGACACTCTACAAATCCGAAGCTAGCCGATCATAGTCGATGTGTATTACTCTCTTACCACAAAAGACAAACACGTTAGAAAACAGTGTTTTAAGAAAGTGTAACTACCAATCGGATAATGTGCTTTTATTTTGTGGTCACGAGACATAATGAAGACAAAATTTACATGAGAGATTCTTTTTAATCCTTCTGTGTATATTTGCATCATTTTTTATGGCCGGATATATTGTACACGAATGTAATAACTAATTCTCATTCGTACATTCTTTCATATCATAAATGATAAAACATAATTATGTTCTATACATATATGTGCCGTGTGGTGTCGTGGGATGAGGCGACTAAAGGATAACAAAGCCGCTACCACAAGCCTGAGGAACCACACCATCTCTAAAAGAGTTGCCTTGCCAACCCGTTTGGCCAATGTTGCGTTTCAAAGCCATAGATTCCTTATACACAAGACAATGTCCATGAGAAAGCCTGGCCCATATCTAGCAGTAGACGAAAAAGTGCTGGTTACGATTTTAATTATGCTACTATGTAGGTAAAACAAAAGTCTGAAAAGACGGGAGAGGGCAGTGTTAACTATTTACCATAAAACTCGGTCAGTTTTTTCTTTTCAATGCTGTGAAATACAAAATTTAATTCGCAAGGATGCAGTTACAACCGTCGCATTGTCGCGGTGACGCGATTTCGCGCGGTTTTCCCGCAGTAATGCAATAAACGCCGCCGCATTCATAAATCGCTCAGACACTGAAACAGTTTTAAGTAAAATATATTATTTAACGTACTGAAAAATGCGTAAAAAATTCGAAAATAAGAAAATATTGCTTTCATTTACTTTTTGCTTGCTTGCATCACTCAGCTAAAACAAAACATATATGTACGTTTGAAAACCTTTTAGGTCAAATAATATGCATTTTCGTTAGCAGTAGTAAATTTTCGAATCACGGTAAATGACCATTTATGGTGCCATGGTAAATGTGCTCGGGATATACAGGGAAACTCTCTTATGTTAACGAATATAATTTTGATAAGGAGGTGCGTGTACGCTGCATGCCGACGACTACAGTTGATTTTATTCCATTATTTTCCCACTTTATTCTATTCCCCTAATGTAGTGACATGTTTCGATAGTGAGTGAGATATGTCAGAGCCCCTTACTCGTCCCATCCTGTCCTACCCCTCCTCATTTACCTTACTCTCCAAATCCATTCCTAAATCTCCAAAGGTACACAGCACATCCGGGGGCGTGCCAACGTTTGTCACTGCGAACTGATGTTGACATGCATCACGGATGTCCATGGGCGACAGTATCCACTTTCCAGCAAGTGAACTTGTCGATTTATCTGACTCCTTCTTTCTGTAAATAAAAACTGCATATAATCTGAAGATATGGAGTACTAAAAGACGAAAATTGTATTATATTGTATTAGTTCCTTACTTGTACCTATGACATCGCTGTTTGTTTATATTTTTTTATGGACGAAGGCGGCAGACGAGCATACAGTCCACCTGATGGTAAGTGGACAGTTGCCCATGGACATCAGCGATGCGTGCCAACATCAGTCTAAAATGACAAACTTTGGCACACCGCCGGATGCGCTGCCTACCTGTGGAGATGTAGGAATGGGTTTGGAAAAAGAAAATTGGGAGGGATAGGATAGGGTGGGATGGGAATGGGCATACATATTTCACTCACTACCGACACAATTACATTACAATTACAATTCACAATTACAATTACACTCACTCAGTACATTAGAGAAATAAGATAAAGTGGGAAATGTAGTACATTTCAAGGTAGTCTTCTGTGAGAGAGGCGTAACGTGACCAGTCGAGCGCGCCCAGCGGCTGTTGGATTGCAGCGTGTACTCCCCCCCCTCAAAATTGACAGGATTCCCCTTCACTTCACCAGTGTGAAGGTCTTGGCCTCCGATATCAAGAGACGCCAACCTGTCGATCGTACCAGCAGGCTGTTTAGCGCTTCCGCAGGTCTCTCCAGCGGTACTTGGGACTTCCGACCGATCGTCAGCCACTTGATTGTCCCACATAATACACGCTTTACGGTGAGATCCTCCCCTATCCTCTCCACATGATCGAGCCAACAGAGACTGGTCGCTATACCTTTGAATATTATAGGCGATCAAACTTAAGTCGAATTTTCTGAAGTAAATCAATATATTAAACGGTGACCCTTCATAATAAATTATGATCTTATAAACATCTCTAGTGCGGTATCGCGTCGCCGGCTATCACTCCATCTCTACCCGTGGGTGTTGTAAAAGGCAACTAATGAATAACAAAGCGGCTACCAGAAGCCCTGAGAAATTACACCTCCTCTAAGAGTGCACTCGCCAACTCACTTGGCCGACGTGGCGTTTTAGAGCTGTACTGCCTCATATGCACCAGACAATGTGCACGAAGAAGCCCATGTCCAGCAGAGAACTGGTTGCATTGCATTACAAACATCTCTAGATATGTATGTAATGTATATATAGAGTGCATATATAGAATAATGTATATATATATATATATATATATATATAAAGAGATAAAACTCTTTATTCTACATTAAAACAAAACAAGACGGAAACGGATATTGTAAACAAATGAAATGAATGAATCTTATAAACATCTATAACAAAATATACTGTTTATTTAATACAAATGGTAGAATGAATAAAACTCTCCATTTAATTATATTTTGTTACATCGATTTCAAGGCATACTTTAGTTTAAAAAAATAAACTTTACATAAAATTGTAGTCAGTTAACTCACAATCCTGAATTTCATTCAAGCGTCAAAGATGTATCTTATCAGTTATATTCTGTATGCTTTAGTTAAAGAGAGACGATAGCAGGTCGGACATTAAACCCCACAATATTTTAGATAAAACACTGAGTAGTTAGTTATACATTATTTCAGAGTATGACAAGCTTTTTCAATTAAATATTTTTCCAAAAACACACGCGAAATATTCATTGAAACAAAATGCAATGTGTTAACCGTTGAAAGCGCCAAAGACAGCGAAGTTTATTGAAGTTTATACCCTATTATAAGTTTACTGAAGTTCTAAAATCTATTTCAATATTGCACAGCGGACAGAATATGTAACTACTGAAAATGAGTTCATTCTATCTTCCCAGAACCTATTTATTATCTGGAAAAACTTTAAATATTCGATTTCAAACTCAAAAACAGAATAAAAGTATTTCTCTCTTGCAATGAGATAAAGAGCAAAGAACAGTAGAAAATACAATCATAAATTATCGATTAGTATAAAAAATATATCAAACATGAAAATCGGTTAGAAAAATTTACTTTTAAAACGTCCTTAAAGCAATTAACATAAATATATTAAAAAAGGACTATATAAATTTTTTATTGACAAATATTATTATAATATTGAAGATTATTTAAATGACAGTGAAATATAATTATAGTGGTATTAATGACAATGACATAGAAATAATAATATATACCATTTTTTTGTTTTGTTTTGACACTAGGTATAATTTGACATTTAAATTTGAATTATTTGTATACTTATTTTAATCAAAATATAATAATATATGTTGATAAAATTTTTAAATGTAAACTTAATCTGACATTTGCACGCCAATTATCTAGCAGAATGTGTAAGGCTTGTATAACTTGTCATAGACCTGCATGTACCCGCATTCTTAATCAATAAAATTATTATTATTATTTGAAATATATTTCAAAATCATCTCGTCTTTCCCTAGGTGATCCATAATGAGGGAGAGACGGTATAAATTCCGAAGGAAACACAGTCAGACAGTCCTGAACATAGTTCAGGACCCTAGGAAGAAAAACTGGCGAACGATATACGCAGTATTGAGCAACACCGCCTTTCGCCACTTCGCTGAGAGCCAGCCGCCTCCTACGCCCAATCGCCTCAGGTTGGTTTCGAGGCTGGTGGGGATTAACCCGTTTACTGACAACACGACTGGGATGATTTCAGTCTACTTCATGCCCCACATATCGGTGATCTCGCGCTCCTGGTCGAGATACTTTCTTCTTTTCTCGGTTTCGGCTTTTACTAGTACCTCGTCATGCGGGACGGTGATTGTGCACTAAAAACATCCGAGACTGTACCCGGTCCGCCAGCACAATATCAGGCTTATTCGCTAGAATAGTTTTTTCCGTATTGACGGGCCGCCAGTCCCAGTAGAGCTTTGCGCGGTTGTTTTCGAGTGCCGGCTCCGGTGTGTACTTATAATAAGGCAGTCTTCATTCTAAGAGGCCGTGTTTTAGGGCGAGTTCTTGGAGGAGAATTCTGGCTGCCTGGCCGTTTGTGCAAATACTCAGTGATGGAAAGGGCCGAACAACCCAAAATGACATACCTAAGTGCCATTCTTCAGTATGTACTTCCGATAGTTCCGCGTCTTCATCACCTGATTCCAGTATTGCACCGGCAAATCCCCGAAGAGATCTCCGAAGCGCAGCGAGTACACATGGGGCTCGTAGAGAGCCTTGAAAAACCTTCCACGCAGTTCTTTATCCTTCTCTACTCCCTCTCGATCAATGGTGCTGGTCACCACAAGTTTAGCCGTTCCTTAACAGCTAAGGATAGGAGATGAGTCCTTTGTCACTCACCACGACTTTGCCACGGATTCTATCACCCGAAGTCAATAAAAAGTAACTTCAAAGATTGCATATCTCGCGGTTATGCCTGGTCTTAGCGATTAAGAGGCCTTGTACCGCCGCATTACCGAGAGATGTGCAATCTTTGTACCAAAAACTCGGGGTGATGCATCCTGTGGAGCGTCATGGTTATGCGGACTTTTCTATCCAAGTCATCTAGTTCGGTCTGAGACCATCTGAGTATGCTAAAGGTGTACATAAGAACGGACATGACCCAGCCATTATAAGGCTCGGATCTTATTGGGGCCCCGACAAATAGCTATTTAAAACGTTTGTCAGACGCCCAAACTGACCTATAAAATACCTCGAAAACTGACTGTTTCACGTCCGCCACTTTAACACCAATCAATTCGAACTTGGTAACGGGTTATCTGGTAACGGTGTTTCTGTTTCGAAGAGAGTTTTTATCCGATTGAAGGCGACATCAACTCTATAGGATTATTATTATTGTTCCACATACTTGTATTTTTATCAGTCTATAACGTCCCACTGCAGAGTTAGGCCTCCCCTGGTAAATCACTGGGGGGTTTGAGGCCATAATCCACCATGCTGGCCCAGTGCGGATTGGTAGATGTACATACTCCAGATTTTTTCTATTACGTACAATACAAACATACAAAAATGTGTAATTCTCTTTAAGTGGAAGTAAACTATTCCACCACGGCAAGCTGTGTACGAAGAAAATACGAAGAGTTGAGCGAAGCGACGTGCTTACCCCGCGAATTAGCGCGGCAGCCTGAAAGTTAACTCATTTCCTTCAAAAACTCCTTTTGTTGCGCGTGCCGTCACGTTTTGCGTTTACCGAGGCCCTTCTGAATATTAGCTACATTTCCTCCGAGTAATTATGTTTGTAAATATTTTTGCCCTACCTTAATATATCTTTTATGCCTGTCTTGTGGACCCACGTTACGCTGTCGTCAGTAACGATGTTGTTTTTTTGCTATTTCTTTTGAGAAGGAGCCTCGGTGATATAAAGGTTTGAGTTATATTACTGAAGTCATAGCAATATAATTTATCAACCTAAATACATATACTCGTACTAAGTAAATATGGTTTTAATAACTACGTTCCGAAAATTGATACATATATTTTTCTGGCAGTGAAATTAAAGCTCTATTCAAATCGGAACACACAAAAACTACGAACTAAACTAACTTGGCAGCATCGAGAACTGAATCAAAGGTAGCCCTTTTAAATGTCCAATATGTCTATCGAAACGTCCGTGTTGTAGTTATTTGCAACAAACTTGTATTTCATCGTAGTGAATATTTATTTGTTATTTATTTATCGTGTGTGGTAGCGAGTCTTGGGAGAGGCCTATACCCAGCAGTAGATAGACATAGGCCGTCGGTATGATATGGTACACCAACCATGGTCACGAGCGGAGCTGTATTACTGTTGCTGGTAAAAGTTAAAAAAGTTTCGTCAAAATTATTATCGTCGGAGATATATTCTATATAAAAATGTTTCCGAAAATATTCTAAATGCAGGATTGGTTGCCCTGCAAGTTATATTGTTCATTGTGTATTCTTGTATTGTGTGCGTTTTGGATATTATGCTCATATAAAGAAAGACCAAAAATGTAATCTAACATGAAGCATGAAGACAACCGTTAGTTTTAGTACTTTTTTACATGGAAGAGATGGCAGCTGTGCGTGCCGCCCACATGGTAGTAAGTGACCACCGCCGCCCATGAACACCTGCAACACCAGGAGACATGCGGTTGCGGTGCCGATCTCGCAGAATTCTGTACGCAGCTCTGTGTGTGTATGAAGTGTAGGAAAAACTTGTTAATTGAAAGTTTTTCATTATCCACCTTCTATGTAAGTTACTTACATATATTACTATAATCCTTACAATCAGGCTGTGTTCTTCAGTGTCACCTCTAGTGCTGTATTAATATACACGATAGATCACGGTAGAGCAGGATTAATATCCTGCTCTACCGTGACCAAAAGAAATAGACATCCATAGGAAATAGACTAGTATCCATTAGAAATAGAACTGCATCCATAAGAAATAGCCTTGTTATCTTAGTACCTTCCCTTTAACAGGAATATGACCAAATTTACGTAAAGTTAAATATTTTCGGCGCTAGGTTTAATATTAATGATCAATACTCATCGGCAATCTACATTTGCGGCACTTCGGACATTTACAGTAACTCCTCTGAAAAGTAGCTACGAGTAAATAAAACGTTTGGAACGGTTGGCGCTCTCAAGTATCTCTCAACGGGAATTTTGTACGGCAACATGGCGTATAAATGGATATGTTGACGTTTTACAACACTATACGGAAAGTCTAGACATTTGTAAATATGATCTGAAACTAGATTAAACTGATCCAAGTTCTGAATTTTATTTAATGTTCTTGTTCTACAAGTCAAAAAAATTAACCTTATTTTTGATTATCTATTTGATTCCTGGAAAAAAATATTCCATTTCTTCAATGAAAAAAAAGTATAACAGTCACTTAACAAATTACAACGGGCTTTTGTGTTTTGTAAAGTACACTTAATTAATGTAGTTATGGGCAGTTTTTTGCACGCTGCATTCACACATCTATACTGGACGCACTCTACTAGCCACGTTACCTCTCTCTCACAGAAGATTACCGTGAAATATAGTATAGGTCCCACTTTATCCTAAATACCTCAATGTGTTTCTATAGAGAGTGAGACATGCTTGAATCCACTCCCATTCCGACCTATCCTATCCCTCCCCATTTTCCTAACGTTTTCTCGAATTCCATTCGTGAATTTCCATACGTTTGCGCATCCGGTGATGTACAAACGTTCTGGACTGGACTGATTCTGGACTGATGTTATCGCGGATGTACATGGGCGACAATATTCACTTACCATCACGTGGATTGTATGCTCGTCCGCCGCCTACGTTGTATGAAAAAATGAATTTGTTGTTTTTTAATGCAGTGAATATGTACCAGACATTTTTTGTTTTATCATAACTTAGAATAAGAGCACGGGCTAAGATTAACAATAGGAAAACAAAATAATTTTTTGGACTTTTGATTAATATTCCCTAAGTTAGTATCTTAACTTAATGAGGTTTTTATACCTTTATTAGTAAAAAAATATTTTTACAAGTGATTTATAAATCATTTTTCAACATATTTACTTATTGAATAAAAAGAGATTCTCAATTTTTAAATTTTCTGTAAAATTGGACGATATCTACTTATTTCTTAGCAAATTATATACATATATCTACATATTGTTGTAATAACAATTATTTTATAGTCATTATACTTATACTCGTCATTATAGCCAAATTATAAATTAATCCATTATGAATTTCATTTGATGGTTAAAACGATAGTGTAATAGCAATCGTTATTTTAACTAATGGGCATTTTGAAAATAGATAACACAACATTGGTACCGCTCACAAACAACAATAATTAACATCTTTTGATACTACGAGTACTTTCATGATAATATTTTGATCTCCCTTTCGCCAACGGAAAATGACAATGAAATTAAGATATCAGTTATGGAACTTTAGCAAAATTTCAAATCCTTTAATCGGAGTCCTCCCTAAATTTGTTAAGATTCTCCTTCCTATTGTTCCCCGTTTAAATAAATAATTAAATTGATTCAAGAGAAAACAAACTAGTTAGCTACAGAGTTCTATCTCTGATTTCCATTACAATGTTGCAAAAGTTTATTTCTGTGAACACTTTATTTTAATTAATGCAATTAAAAACTTTTGTATATATAAATTGGAAATTTAAATTGAAGCACGTTTAATAAATCAATTGTAAATCAAATAAAATCTTTATTGATAGCAAACTTTTGTTAACATAGTATTAAATTCTTAATTACATAACATATTAAGTTAAGAATTAAGAACAGTTAAGTTAAGAATTTTGCTGCATCTCATAGACAAGAATTAGTTACACAGGCCTCGCTCTAAACAAAGTTTGTACCTGAAGGCCTATTATAATACGATTTTTACCATTGTAACATATTAAGTTATTAATTTGATCATAAATTGTTATTGTAATTGTCCGGGAGCGTGCCAATGTTTGTCATTCTGGATTGATATGAGCATATATCGAGAATGAGAGTATCCACTTACCATCAGGTGCCCTATATGCTCGCCTGCCGACTTTTTTCTATAAAAAAAATAGAAACATCAAAACAAATATAGAGCTCTGCCTAGAATAACCAGTCAAGCGCGGCTTAGCCCAACAGGGCCACTTCGAGAGTTAAGTTGCACGCTGCATTCTCATACCCGTTGGTCGCACTCGACTGGCCAAGTTATCCCTCTCCCACAGAAGACTACCGTAATATGTACCTACTGAATTTCACAATTAATCCTTTCCCTCAATGTATTCCCATTCCATATTATCCTACCCATTTTGTCACCCCTTTCTTAAAGTCCATTCCAAAATCTCCAAAGATAGGCAGCGTAACCGGAGGCATGTACCCGGGTGTCCACCGGCGACAGTATCCACTTACCACCAGGTGGACTGTCAGCTCATCTGCCGCCTTCTTCCTATAAAAAAATACAAAAAAGAACAATTGAAGACCAAGAGTCATAATCTTCATAGGCTATGTCTTTTAAAATGTTATATAAGAACTTACCAAACCGTTCATACTGCTTTAATCAGACGAGAATAGAGGAAAAAATTAACTAAGTTAGGTAATTGATTAAATTCCTGGTAACCAGGGCAACCTGATCCATTAATTGTGAAACGCCGAGCGCTACACCTTCGAGGACGTTAACAACCCACTTCTCTAACACCTCTGCACTAGAGATGATAAATATAACCATCAACCATTAAAATTAACTAATATTAAAAATCAACCATTCTGTTTAATAAACAAAATTAACGTTATTGAATAAAAATATCAACTTCAATCTGGGTTGATGACCTCACCTCACGCTTTGCCTGCCTCTGCATTTAAATTTCAACTTTAAAGTTTTATAGTTATGGAACATTTTTGTACGCTGACATATTTTACTTCCGTCCTTTTCCGACATGATAGTAGGTACAGGTGACCGGACTGAAGTTAGCCGTTGTGAAGAATATTTAAAAAGTTAAGTGCATTCAATTGCATGGCCTATCGCCCTTAAAATAAAGCACATTTTTTATTTATTCACTGATTTACTGTTGTCGATATTTTTATTCTAAACAAAGTGATGTGATATTTTTATCAAATACGTAGGTAATGTTATTGGTTATTGGTTGGTTAGTTGCGCGTCGTTGTTATTTTTATTTATTCACTGATTTACTGTTGTCGATATTTTTATTCTAAACAAAGTGATGTGATATTTTTATCAAATACGTAGGTAATGTTATTGGTTATTGGTTGGTTAGTTGCGCGTCGTTGTTATTTTTATTAGTTGGTCAGTGTTATTAAGTAAAAACAAAGTCGAGTCGTTGTTGTTTTTATTGGTTGGTTAGTTGTAATAAGTATCTTGAAAACAAAGTAGCGTCGTCGTTGTTGTGTTTCTCCTGAATGTGAAGTTTGTTTTACAAAATGCCGAGACGGAATAATGAGACTTGGAACCATTTTGATAAGTGTGTGGGAGTAGAAAAAGTCGCAACTTGCAAGTATTGTAAAAAAGACTTATCTTCTTAAAGGTTCTTAAATGAACCTTGTTCTTAAAGGAGACAGTTATTAACAGAAAACTTTGTCCCTTGACATGGTGGCGGACACACAAATGTATATATCCTGTACTATACAAAATTTTCAAAACCAAATGTAATATAATGGTATCATCGGTGCCCCGTGAGCGGGCATTTTCAAAGGCGGGATATATCGTAAATGATAGAAGAACCCGCCTCACCACATCACAAGAGTGGCCCAAATTATGTTATTAAATGTAAATAAAATCAAATGACCAACAAAAAAAAATTAAACTAAAAAATGAACAACACAAAAAAAAATGTACAAAAACCATAAAAAAAATAAAAGTGTAGGTAAATACTAAAACAATGTACATAAAATCAATGAACTTTAAATACGCCTAGCTGTTCTTACGTGTTAAAATGTTTAAATATCTAACTAAGATAATGCTAGACAGTCCTAAGCCTGTTCAAGTATGAAGGAAAGTTCATTGAATTTAACATGCATAAGTAGAATATTCGACTTTATCATCATTAACATCAACATGTTTTAGGGGTACTTGAATAAGAATATTAACTAATATTTTCAACCAATAAAATTATCGATATTTTTTTTTATCAATTAACTATTAACTAATAACCAATTTCAACCATTATTGCCATCTCTACTCTGCACCTATATGTCTATATAGTGTGGAACGAATGAACGGACTCTTGAGGCAAAGTACCAATATTGAAGATGGCAAATTTTACTCGTAGGATATTTTATTTTATTTAAAAAATAAGAAAACTTCCTTCGTAGATTATTGTAAAAGAAATATTTTTTCTGGAAATCAAAATAATTAGTAACGAAATCTATCGACGAGTCGAATAACAAAAGACTAACGTTACATTCCTTCCAACTTCAAAATAATTTAAAAATTTCACTACCTATTCCATTTACAAATTGACACATTCTATTTGTAAATCTATCTAATGTTCTACCTACATACACGTGCATAAATAATAATCCTTATCAAAGTATAATTACTAATAATGAATTATGTAGCGGCAAATGAATTGATAATTATTTTAAGTATACCATTCCATCAGCCTGTGTCTCTCCACTGCTAGATATAGGCTTCTCCCAAAAGCGGCAACAAATGGTCTTCAGCTCTTCTCATCCAGAGCCTGCCGGTGAATTTCTTCAAGTCGTCAGTCCACGTGGGCGGACAGTGTCTCACGCTACATTTCTCCAAATATAATATAAATGTCATGTATTTTAAATACCTACATGATATTTATTATTATAATTTTTTTATTAGATTAAAATTTTGTTAACTTGAAACTTCAACTGAAGCTACATTATTTACTATCTAGTTTGACTTGCGAGAAAAGTATATTTTTTTATAATAATCTAGGAATGTAATTTTTCTCCGTCCGTTCACTCGTTCCACCGTTCCACAATCAGACTTCACTGGTGGATCCATGGATAATATTTCCTCCTCTTCGACGCACCAAGTTAGGAATTTAAATATAATAACATGTTTTTATGTCACTTCGATGCACCAATTTCGGGATACAAATATAGTTAGGTACTGGTGGCTTTTTTATAATTAGTCTATTAAATATTTTTTTAGCTCTCTATTTATATTTTTAGGGTTTAGTGTTTGTCAGCCGGTAGGTCGTTTATTAGAACTGTGATTATATATTCAGCTGTACGTTTTCTATAAAAAATGTTGACATTTTTAGCTTCCAGTTTTTTGCGTAGTAACGTTGCGTGTAATTATGGGATCAGATACTAAAGTTTGAAAGCTTTCATTGCAAAATTGTTCACGTAATGTCATGTATTTTACTTTATCGGGTATATGAAGAATTTTACAATATTTAAATAGGCCAGGTATGTCATTGGTATATTTGGTTTTTATGTTTTTGGGAATTAATTTTTGGTATTCTAATTTGTAGTAAGTATAATATATCTATGTAGGACTTAAAAGTACGGCGTTACGTCTTACTATTCAATCGATCCCACCAGTGTATGATATAACGATAATAAAATTTTAAACGGTAGGTATATGATTTTTGATAAGTGACAATACTTTGTATAAAGCACAGTATATAACTATTTTTACAAGACAACAAGCATAATACCTGATCTCTAACATAATATCCTCTGATCTCTAAATAAATAAATATCACTCTTCAGCCAAGAATTAGTCTTATTTATTACACATATAAGGTCGTATACGAATGTACTTTACACGTTCGGAAAGACGGTCGCTTCTACAAAACAGACATTCGTAACACCCAATAATAATAACTAGTTATCGGAGTAGATAGTGTCACTGTCAATGACACATTCCACCTTATTATAAATCCTCGCAAGGTTTAACGTACAGTTTGCATCAATATCAGCTTATATCGTCCCACTATAGAGCACAGGCCTCCACTATAGAGCACAGACCTCCACTATAGTGATAATTGAAAAATTGATTGAGTAGAAACTTAGTAGGCGAACTCGAGACCTCACAAAAATTAGTCGAGAATAAATATCTTTAGACTATCACCACTCTGCCCCTTATTCCAACTAAATTAATTTAGCGGTGGCACTTGATATTCAAGAAAAATTAGGGACAAAGCAAGTTATAAAATTAATTTTAATTTTTAATTAATTTATCAAAACTTTATTCCACCCTTTAGTTCAGGAACTCTCACAAGTTTTATACCCTCGTAAACCTTTCGAGTCCTTGAAATCGAATCAGGCATAATAGGATTTCATTAAACTCGCCGCTGATTTCTCTGCGGAAGTGATCGATTCCCAGCTTAGGGCTTTAAGGAGATTTAAAATTGCAGTTTTTCAGTATCGTTCCCGACTCTTACTAAAAGCTAAGTTGAGGTCGACAATCGTTCACTTCGTTACAATCCTTCATAGGATTAAGTTATCGATTTTGTAAAAGGACTTCTTATAATAATAGACATTTATATCCAAACCATGGTCTAGTAACTATCTAGTAAAACAGACAAATAAGTAACTGAAATATATATACCAAACTTATGGCGAATATTCTACTATGTAGTTATTACACATATTAATTTTAAAATTTAGTGATGGTGTTCGCGAGCTCTGACACAAGCAGCGTTGCAGTGCGCGTGTATGTGAAAGGGAGGTAATGAAGCGAAGTACGATCGTCTTTGAGTCCTGTATTGACCATGTCTATGTATTGCATGTATTCTATGTACTGGTCCATTGCATTAAATAGTGCAATAACAGGACTTTGTACGTATGGAATAGCTACTAACTCTGCATCTTCGTATGAAATAGCCCCTAAGATTCAGGCCTTGCCTAATTTTGCCACAATTGGCACCGTTTATATTATGCAATAAAAAAGTAACAAAATTTCCAATATTTATTGTTGCGATATCTTTTGTGTTTCTCTGTTTGCCCAAAAGATGACTGATGGAGAATGCCATGAGGCATTAACTCCGCCTTTTGCAATATTTCTGTGCAATAAAGTATAAATAAATATAATAATAATGAGCGAATCGTAGTATTAATATATTATGTATTTCTAATAGATAAATGTTTTATAAAAAAATCATATAAATATAAAATTTATAAGCTATATTAGAAATACTGAATCTTATGGCTGCTAAAATGGAAATGGCGTGGAAATAGCGGTGCACCGTCTATTCCGCCATCTATTTCCGGAATACCTATACCCGCCATCTTATATCTAATTTTTTATGGAAAGGTAACAGGTAACAGGTAAGCACGCCCTCTATCTGGTGGTAAATGGATGACGTCACCCCTGTACATCAACGATATGTATAGATACATTACGAAAGCATTCTCCATCGGCTAATCCGGAGCATACCCATTCAAGTCTATGAATTACCTACCGTACCTCTAATTGGATACTTTATTGCGAGATACTTTACTACTTTAATACATAATATTTTCATAGGTTTTCGCGATTACTATACATAGCAATTAAACAACTTTGAACGGTTTAAATCGCGTATATTTAACATTATTTTTATCCCGACGTTTCGAACACTTTGCAGTGGACGTGGTCACGGGGTGACTAATTGATTTTATTTGTCACTTGAGTTATTAAGAAATTATTTGAACTACCGTCTGAAAAATTTTTTTTAATCATAACATTCCCTATGCACGCAGTATTCGCTCACGGTGTCCAGAGGTCTTGCAGTATTGCGTTGGCCTTGGGATTTAATTAATTTAATGACTGGATCCCAAGCCGGTTGTACTTGCCAACCATCTTCTCTATTGAAATTTGGGTGTTTCTTCATTTCAATAGCTATCATTTCAATAGAGTTGTTTAATTGCTATACTTTAATGCATACTACATTGCATAGACGTGGATGACGCGTTCAAGTGTTTCCGGGTTTGCCGATGGCCAATGTTTGCGTAATGTATCTGTACATAATATTTGTAAGTAGGGTAGTTGATAAAAAAACACGTGATACAAAATACGTAGTTCAAAACTATATAAGTACGCCATATAAGAATGACTAAATGTAGCATTCAGTATCAAAATTTAAGAACTAATTATTGTTGTGGTTACTATTGAACGTTTAGGTATATTCTTATTCTTTATATAGATAAAAACATTTATGTTAAACAAAATAAATAGTAGGTACCTAACACCTTTCTTATTAGGAAGTGTTAATAATAGTCTTTTTAAAATGAATATTAAAATGAAAGGTTAACAATTAATAATAACAAAGTTTGAAACAATAAACAAGTCAGTTAAAGATTAAAATCTGAACTCATGATGTTATTGATTTTGTAAAATGAACGCCTGATCAAATGATGCAGCAAAGCGAGAATTCATGACGTGGCTGCAATTGCTTGCAGTTTTACACGCCTGACGGAAGCGTCCCGCTAATATAATTGGTCAATCAAGCGTATTAACAAATAGAAACTCTTTTACAGCTTATTGAATTAGCGGTTATGTGGGGCCGACCCCAAATACAACTGAGTAAAAATAACTTGTTTAATATTCATTCAAAAAGAAATAGGGTGACGCCATACTGGTTATACTACAGAGTTAAATAAAAAATACCTACACCCTGTACAAAAACAAATACGAAATTATAGTGTTTACATAGGAATATAAAAAGAAAACACTAGTTAATAATACGTACATTAAGTACCTACCTACTACTTTAAATTTTAATTGACCGTTCCCGTCTCCATACCAATAAATAGCTGCCGGCCTTCGCTCCACAATAAATTAGACTTCTCCCGAAATGAGCCGCGTCCAAACGACGGAACAGATAGGTATGAAAACTTGAGACGTTTATGCCACAGAGTTCATTTTGACCAATGACTTCATTTTTATTAAATTTAGACAACTGCCTAAATAATGTTTTTTTCCTTTTAATGAACTTCACCAAATAGAGGCAGAGAACCCTTTGATATTAAATAGCTTATGTCGCATAGGTATGTCTTTCGCATTACTACCTCATCCAGTCCGAATTCAAAATTTAGCTGTAAAGGAGTATTTTTTCGAATATTCTAGTGGCCAGTAATGAATATTATACATACAAATACAGCTGCAGCAACTTTATTATACGTAATTTTATACGACAAATACGCCGACCGCATAAACTTATACCTATATACAACAAAGAAGGCGACGTGTAATAAACAGGTACAATCACGTACTCCTGGCTGATAGCCTTCTGCGCTCGCCCTAAACCATATATATCCGCTGACTCTTGAAAGGCCACAAGAATTTAGCCATTCCGAAAAAAAACAATCACGTAACTAATAAAAATTCAGTTCTAAAACTTAAAATCCGACCACATGAGTAAATATCAAGTATCGAGTAATACTACGTAGACGTTTCAAATAAGTTTAAGATTCTTTAGAAAAAGGCACATTACCTATAAATACCTATATGGCGTAATCGCACGTTTACAAACGTATAGTATTTATACTTATTATTTTAGTTCTTTGGTGAGGTATTAGATTGATACCTCAGTTACTAAAACTTGTCCAGTGATTCAGAAGCTGTGAAATACATACAGGCATGACATGTATCCATTAATACATAGGTATATACGAGTACGAAGAATCTCCACATGACTCCTTATCGACCGCGCTATTCCTTCTCAAATCAAATAATGTTCAAAGATGGTATGAATTAAGAAGCTCACTAGTAAATATAATTTTTGTTAAACTAATATCGCATGTCTGTCAAAGTAGTGGGGCATTACGGGTCGGTAATTTTAATGACATATTGTAATAACCATTCACTCTCAATTCTACAGATCAAATGTAATGTTATCTGAGAAGAGGGATCTTAATGTCTTATCGATTTTGGTTAATATTTTCGAACATAAAATTCCATTGTCTTCTGTTATTATTATTTTTTTATGGAAGAAGGCGGCAGACGAGCAGACAGATCAGCCGGTGGTAAGTGCCCGTGGACATCCGCAATACATACCAACATTAGTCCAAATGACAAACGTTGGCACGCCAACGGATGCGCTGCCTACCTTTGGAGATATAGGAATGTATTTGGAGAACGGGTTGGGAAAATGGGGAGGGATAGGATAGGATGGGATGGGAATGGGCTCTAGCATATCTCACTCACTACCGAAACACATACGTATATTGGAGAAATTGTATAAAGTGAAAAATGCAGTACATTTCAAGGTAGTCTTCTGTGAGAGAGGGGTAACGTGGCCAGTCGAGTGCGCCCAGCGGCTGTTGGATTGCAGCGTACACTCTCCCCATTAAATTTGAGATAAAACAGAAAAAAAATGTCTTTTTTTTAAATTTAATTAGTCTAATATCTAATCAGTTTTTAAGTCTCAATATCTGAGTAAAGAACCGACAATCCCCTTCTTCAATCTCTAGTATCCCTTCACTCAAAAACTTAATATTAAGACACAAATATCTGTAAAAAGCAAGTAGTAAATACGGCTATGAACTCCTTGCTGCTAAACTTTGTGGAAACTTATGACAACCGAGTAAAAGTAGTTAATTGTTGAGAAACCGTTTAAGATTCTGTATTAAATTTCTAATTTGTGCTCGATGCTTTGTCTGGGCACTTATTATTAATATTTCGCGAACATTTTGTAATCTTCTATCGGTATTGAGTTCACATTTCCTTATTAATTTGTAATTATTAAAGATGCGTAATTTAATACGCGCACTTACCTTTTAAGTCGTTATTATTTAACCTTATATCACATTACAATTAAAATCTTGTGTGAGTGGCTTCACTTCTGTGAATATGGCTATTCAAAAGAATTTTCATACAAAAAATAGCTCCTGTCAATTTGGATTTTAAACACGGACCTGTATTTACACTTGATGCTACCTACATCGCTCTCAAAGTCCAAGTAAAATCTATATTTTTTATAATTATCTTTTTATGTAGGTAGGTATATTATTTTACCGTAAAATTATTTATGTATATGCTTTATTCTAGACACCATAGAAGATGCTTATCCCCTTAGAAGCTACCAGCAAACCTGCGAGAGCGATAGCTAACCAATGAATGGGCAGACATTACTTTGTTTTTTTTTATTAATAAATTTAATAAAACTGTTCTATATTTCTGATTACCTATTAACTCAATGTTCTGAATGACTTTATCGAATATTTGTTTCATTTATTAATTAGCTATTGTTTCTAATATAACTTCACTTCTTTGTTGGTTCCTGGATATATGTGGTATACCACCGATAAATGTCCTATATACATATTCTCTCTATCCTTAATTCCTTAATCTGCAAAGGTACGCAGCGCATCCGGGGGCGTGCCAACGTTTGTCAATCTGGACTGATGTTGAAAAATACTATGTACGTATAACAAACTAATAACTACCAACTACCTGATATTATTCGAATAATATCGGGTAGTTCTTAATTTTGGCTTCCAAGGATTTTTATTAATCCATATTGGGAACATGTTTTAATTTAATAGGGAGGCTTGAGCTCTGGGCAACTGGTCCTACAGCTTACTGTAGCCTGTAATGTCCTAAAATTACAGGTCTTTTTATGTACAACAATGAGTCTGTGTTTGTACACATATAAATTTTAGGATAAAATTTTATAAATCAAATATCAAACATGCATTACGTAATTTCTTTATTTCATCTCCGAATAATCTCTAAGACCAAGTCTTTTAAATATTTAAGTAAACTACTGGATACGGATTGAGTAAAATAAGATTTTTTTACATACGAATATGTGAATGCAAGAACTATTTATGTACAAGGTATGACTATGTTTTAATTAAGGGTAAATGATATGTGAACTTTGATATATGTCTATTTACAATTATACAATACATACAATGGATTTCTTATTTAAAAATGACACGTGAAAAGATCACTTACATTATCTTAAATACAATTTATTGTACGAGTATAAAATGAAAAAATAAGAACAACGTTAAGAATAGAAAAATATTTGGTACTAAAGCCTATTAATTTCATGTTTTTAAAATGTGTTATTGTTAACTATAAAGTATTTTAAATTTTTAACAATTTTTATAATATCAAATAGTAATCATGTACTATGAATTAAAAAAAAAACAGTTTGAAAATAACGTTTAAAAAAATATTTATCATTGTGTATAAAGAAGTAAGTATCTACTCAAAATTAAATCTGCATGGAACGTTACAAATTATAGTCACATTTAGACCACAATTTTGCCACATTTTGGACAGTTAATGATTGACACAATTTTGACACATTATTTACATTAATTTTAAAACATTAAACATGTTTAAAATTTTTACACTCCGATTAGCAGCGTGACATAGGCTATGTCAATTGAGTAATATTATTAAACACAACTCAGTAAAATTATTTCAAATTAGTGTATGTAATTTATTCCATTGCTACCAATTTAATTCGATTTATTAATTTGCCATAAAGTTTGTACATGGAAAAATAAAATAAAAATGGAATTGGATTTTGAACATTAATTTACGAGAATGGTCATATTCATATCTAATATATTTACGACTAGAGCAGAGCCGAGACAAATGGCTAGTATCCGAATTATACATAATAAAATTATGTATGATTATATTCCATCAGAAATATTTTTCCCGTTTAGCAAACACAAAGTTTAAAACACTAATTTTACAAATGTCGACCGAACAGAATTGTTAGACGTTTATTACATGTTTCAAAACAGTCTTCATTTTTTGTAGTAAATTGTTTAAAGTAATAAAACGCAAATCATCTTTTTATTTTAAAATAATTGGACCTATTTTAAAATATTTTTATTTAATTTTAAAATATTTTTATTTTATAAAATAAATGATTTTAAAACATAGGAAATAACAAGTCGCGTCGCCTAAACAAATGAAATAACATTAAAAATATCTCACCATAATATCAAAATATTAAATTATAATCACTTAACCAATACAATATGTACATTGAGAAATTCATTACAAATAAGTGTATAAATAAATTATAAGCTCGCAATCCACTTTGCTACGAACTATCACAGGATGTTCTAAGCTTAATGTCAGGGACTGGCTTCTTAACATCATTGAACATAACAATTATTATATTAAAACATTATACAACTAAATACAATAACGACCTTTAGGGTTTGGAATTAAGGAACAAATCAGACTTCTTTTTTTCTTTCCCTCTATCTTTTTTTAAACTTACCTACATATAAGCACAAGAATAAACAAAATCCTTTTGCCACAAAAGCAAACAAAATTCAACGCTGGTTTTCAACCAAATAACTACACTTATCATCACAAAAATCGGCCCACCCCCGTTTTTTATGATTTTATTTTAGACAATTAGACGTTTGCTTGTGTTTAAGAGAAAATAATTTAATTAATCACGTTTTATATAATAAAAGTGTTATACACAAACAGCTGCCTAACACAAATGGAATAAATAGTACCACAGAATAACAAATAGTACAAACGCACAGATCATTCGCAAATATCTACAAAAATATGGCTACAAATAAACACAATTGCTACGAGATACAATTCCGTTTAATGATAAATTGAATCTAAAGGCCAGTGAAGAGGGCTCATATTTCAATGGAAAGAGACCGGCACGTGCGTCTCGAGTTCCTCGGCATTGATTGAGATCAATGGAAAAGGTCCCACCGGCATAATCGATTTTTGTAGGCATATTTTTGTACCTACCTCAAGTGCGGAGCGAACCGTGCCTTGGTAGTACTTAACTTTCATACATAGTACATACATAGTCCATACATAGTCCATATGTAGGCAGCGCATCCGGGGGCGTGCCAATGTTTGTCATTTTAGACTAATGTTGGCATGTATCGCGAATGTCTATGGGCGACAGTATCCACTTACCATCAGGTGAACTGTATGCTCGTCTGCCGCCTTCGTCCATAAAGAAAAAAAAATATGGGTACACTTTTTATTTATTTTATTTTGTCTTTGAAGACATTGACAATTTTAAAATTCGGGTAACAATATTTTTTTATTTTAAGTTAATTCCAGTCCCTGTTAAAAATAAGCTTGAGCAACATAACAACATTATTAGGCATAAAAGTATTTGGCCTGAAAAACATAGAATTCTCTTATTGCACATGCAGCATTCAATGCTAACCAAACATCACATCACTAAATACGTAACCAGAGACATACATATATGGCATATCGTGAATTAGAAAGGGACGATGAAAATAACTAACAATACATAGTGTTTTGTTAGGTATTATGTAAGGTACTATGGAAAGGATTGTTGAGATGGTGCTCAACATGAAAATAGTAGGTCGCCTCTTTCTTATTTACAACATGGCAAATATATCGCCGGATACTGTACACTAATTTACAGGTAACATGACAGCGAGCGAACAATGTAGAAAAGGCCTACATTTGATTACAATCAGTTTTCAAATGAGGAAGTATCACCCACTTATTACCCACAGTCCAATAAACATTACAAAACCTCCCATAAACCGTTTCACTTCGAACTCACTAAAAATGTAATTGTTTTCAATTTCAGTTTATGTGGGAATTAAATCTGATAATGCGATGCCTAATTGCGCGAGGAGTGTAACGCCGACCCACAGTAAGCTTTGGTTGTTATGTGTCGCTTTGTCCGACAACCCGCATTCCTGCCCTTTGTATTCAAGACAGTAATTCTGCAAAGCAAAGGAAGTGATTAAGGCGGTGAAAAATCTCCAACACATAATACGACTAAAGTTCAAGAATGTTCAAAAAGAAGAGAGCCTGTCAAAAAGGAGGAGCTCGTAACTTATGGTACTCGTACCTAAATGCATTTCTGTTAATCAGTTCTGTTTAACCAAAGGTTGACTGGCACATAATGCCACTAGGTATTAAGTCTACCCTCTGTACAATTTCTGTGCGGTAAAGTTTAAATAAATAAAATCTTGGAGCCGCTCGACGGCGCCGTGGCGTGGAGGCGGAGCGGTTTCTTAGGGACAACAGGGTCTCAACATAGCCTAGCCATAGCCTATCTACCATTATATTAGAGTGTCTTCCTAAAACAGATCCAATAGGTTTTCACCTAAAATAAACAAATAAAAAAACGCATATCTTTTTAATATTATGAATTACAAAGTCGGACCAAATGAATTACAAAGATCGTTTGTCTCGTAAACCGAGTCAGTAAATTCCTTCGATATTTGAACAGTGTCACTTGTGTTTTGAAACATTGACAGACTGTAGGGTCAATCAAGGTAATTGTAAACAGGATTAACACTGTAAGTACACAGTGTCGACATGGTGTCGAAAGCTGGACACAGTGTTTTGTTAATTCAGCAGTAGAAGCATGGCAACACCGTACCGTCCGTGCTACCTTTAGTCGTATCCTGCTCACCGATCTCTCTAACCGTTATTGATAATTATATTCATGTAAAATAAATTATTTGGAGGATATTTTAATGTGTCTCAGTTAAAATATACGAACACGCAACCTAAATCAATAGACATTAACTAAGGACAGCCCCGAACTCCTAAAACACCATAATTTTTGGTAAAATATATAAATTTATTGAAGAAATGTCGATCCAGGTAATAGGAATATTCTCGTAAGGTTCGACGATCTTTTGTATCGTCGGTCGAAATCGATGGAAAATCTAAGTTGTATCTCATATATCGACAGTTAAAAGACAAGTCACTTGGTCGATTTTACACTATACATAATTTTAACCCTCGTCGATATCATTCTACCCAATGAGAAATTATACTAGCGATATCAAATAAAAAAAGTAGTAAATAAAGTCTACCTTTATAATGCTGGAAGCCATTCGCTTCAGGAATGCACTAGTAAACAGAGCTGCTTCGTCGCCACAGGTCCGCTGAACTGTATACTCCGAGCACACTAGGTACTCTTGGAATGAACTGAAAAAAATATTACGTGTTAAATTAAAGAAAAATGCATCAACTGTTCCCGCATTACGTCCGCGTGGTAAGTTATAATAGACTGAATCTTCCTCATTATTTGATAATCATGAAGGAGATTGGGGGTATTTTAATATGAACAGCATTCCTTAATTCGAAGGGTCTTAAGTATAAAGACCTTAACTTGAAATTCTTGACTTTGCAGTGCAGCTAATTGAAGTTGTGGAATGTTATACTCGTAATGTCATGTTGTGAATGTTACACGAGTACGTACATGTGTTAACTAGTCAAATAAGCATTTATATTTCATTAGAATATCTTAAAATAGGCCTTAAATATCTTAAAATAGGGGGAGGCCTATGTCCAGCAGTGGACGTCTAAAGGCTGAGATGATGATGATGATGATGATCTTAAAATAGAAAATACTTTTATACTATTTATCAAACAACAAATATTAAAAACATCAAACATTTATATACCGCGAAAATAAAAACATCAGAAAAACGACCGATTGACACTTTAGCCTTATCTATAAGTACGTAGGAGCCGTCGTATGGCATTATAAGATGCTAGACATAGCAGTAACGTTATTCATAAATGATATTTATTATTTATTATCAACTCATATTCATTACAAGTATAATTCTAATCCGCACCGAGCAAACCACTGATTCTTTTCAATTAACACCAACTCTTCATGTTTCCTTACAAAATTATCATGAGGTAACACGCGTGCTCATGAGGGAAATATATGTAATATTCCTACCAGTTGGCACTGGCCCCACGCAGTGGATTGTGGCCTGATATCGACTCGCCTTTTGTGATTGCCTGAGCAAAACGACCCTACAGTGGAATGTTATAGACGAAATATTTATATCGACCATTAAATGAAAAGCATATAAAAATAATTAAAAGTACCTATATAAAAAACAGTCTTGTAGTTCATCATATCATATTTAGGAGGGGGAGAGTGCACGGTGCAATCCAACAGCCGCTGGGCGCGCCCGACTGGCCACGTCACCCCTCTCTCACAGAACCTTGAACCTACCTTGAAATGTACTGCATTTCCCACTTTATCTCATTTCCCTAATGTACGTACGTGTTTCGGTAGTGAGTGAAATGTGCCAGAGCCCATTCCCATCCTATTCCTCCCCATTTTCCCAACTCATTCTCCAAATCCATTCCTATATGTCCAAAGGTAAGCAGCGCATCCGGGGGCGTACCAACGTTTGTCATTTTGGACTAATGTTGGCATGTATCGCGGATGTCTATAGGCGACAGTATCCACTTATCATTAAGTGGACTGTATGCTCGTCTGCCGCCTTCGTCCATAAACAAAAGTTAGTTTATGAGGAATCAATGCGTGTTAATATTTTAGCTTAAGTACCTACATTTATAAGCAAAACAGGGTAATACCTACTTGAGTAGGTACTCCAGAAATTGATGTTTTATGCCTTATGCGAAATAAAAAGGAGAAAATAAATCCATTATAAAAATATATTTCTGAATTCATTAGAACATTAGAGAGATAGCTTGAGAACATGTGAGGTGTGCACGTGATAAGTAATAAAGAACAATGACATCATTGTCCTATAATTACGGTTCTTTTCTAACTAATAGGCTAATTTCATATTACACCGATTTAACTTAGTGCATTGTGTTGCAAGCCCCTTTAATTTTCGTTCAATCCTACAACATTGCGCTGCCAGTTTTTATTCGAGGGAAATAGTGCTGGTTTTATTTATCTTTCCATTGTGTCAGTGCGCGGGCAGCGAGGTGGAATTCCTGTGATACTGAAAGTATATTTTTAATAAAAAAAAACTGCACGCGGAAACTAACTTTGACAATGAAAAACAAAAATATACGTGTTTTTTTCAAAACTGCAAAGTTAGGTTTAACAATTTTACCAAAGTGTTTCGGACATGTCTAACGAGAAAAAAATATATAAAGAAAACTCATACTACTCTATGTATGAGTTGTCCATAAACATTTTTACTTTGCTGGTATAAATTACTGAGAGTTATTTCTGAGCAGCATTATTAATAGTATTGTACGAACACTGCTAGTAATAAGATTAGTAGTTAATAGCCTTTAAAAAGTATGTACTTTTGTTTCATAAAGTGCTTATTCGAATTATAAGTAATTAACATTAAGAAATTACTAGCAGTAACACTTAAAATGGCAATAAAATAAGCAAATTATAGATTCAATTGTAGTTAATGGTAACGATGTCATTAACATGTCGAATAAGGCGGTAAGTGCGCTTCGTAATCCAACAGAATTCAGGCTGAATCTTAAACAGTGTTTAATGGCGGGAAAGAGGGTAGAGAAAAAATTAGGGGAAACCGACTGAATACTATCTAATGCGAGGAAATCCCGGATAATTTAGGTAACACCGATAAAATTAATGACCGCTCAATCACTCTTTTGGAAAACAAAATGAATAATTTCCTAAAGATTATATTGATATTATTCTTGTCTCCTTAATGATCCTTTATTCATGTGGGTTTCCACTAGCCAACAAACAATTTTTTTTAAACTTTATTGCACAGGCAAATTGTACAAAAAGTGGACATAATGCCTTGGGGCATTCTCTATCAGTCAAACAGAGAATCAAGGGGAATGCGTTATAAAGTTGGTATTATCATTAATTAGAAAATATATAAACGTAAGACATATATAACAGTGCATGTACAATTGTACAATCATATACAATATATCAAGTATTCATATACGTAAGTGTTTATACAAATTTATAGTACCTACATAAATAATAATAATAAAATATGTCCGGATATAAATAGAACAGAATAAAGAAAAACGCCTTTGATTTAGGTAAGGAGAGGAACTGAAGTTGAGTAGAGGGATGTGAAAGAACTAAATGGATTAATATGACTGTTATCGACAGGTAGTGTTTGAGGAGCCTCTTTTAGAATTAATGTTGGTTAGCAGTTATTCTGATGAAAGACGACACAGGTCTGGATGTCGTTTGGATGTTTTCTCAGTAAAACTAGTCGTAAGCAGAAATAATCAAGACAGTTTTATTCACGACGGAACGGAAAGTATTGAGGTAAGAGAATGTATGAATGTATACTTGAGTACCATTTGTTACTACTTTTCTCTGAAAAGGCTAAACCGATTTTAAGTGGTTTTGTTTTTTGTACTTTATAATTTCTAAACGAATGTACTTATGGCAACAATATTTGTCAGATAATGTATCCCCATGGAAAACTACAGTTATCTTATGAAACGTCTTTTTAATGAAAACCACGGTTCAAATCGGTAGTAATTAATGTATGAGGTTCCAGTGAGATTCAGCGGAATATTTTATTAAGGACTATTCAATATTGAAGGCTTTGCCCGACTCTTTGGAGAAGTCGCTGGCTTCCCCTTGATAAGTTCCGTGACAGTTTAATTTGCGGAATTCAAATTGATTGACGCTATTCGTTAGCGACCCTACGTAAGATAGACATGTATTTGAGAAAAATGAACTTAATGTAAAATTAATTCCTATTAATATTTTTGATGTTGTCAACAAAAATTAGTCAAGTCCATTAGTACTAAAATGTCAAGTGACTGAATACGTAATAATACGATTGCAACTTGTCAAAGACTGAAATAGTATTAATTTGTCAGGTCGTCAATATTTTTTTAGTTTCGTTTGGTTAAGTCCTTGAAAAGTTGCAACTCGTCAACGCCTCCTTCGTTACAATTGGCCTTTTCACTTCAATCGCAAACCTCGGTCCTACCAATTAAGTAATGCTGACCGGCCATCTTCGTATTCAGAACAAACAGGAAGAGATAATGAGTAAAAGGGAAACAGACACGCAAACGCACTTTCGAGTTTATTTATATTGCGTTGTAATCATTCTATATTATATACTTTTTTCAGCGTTCAGTCACGGTCGGAAATACGAAGATGGCGATGGCCGACCGGCCTAATTGAATTAGTATCTAGTAGTATTCAAGATAAAATAAAAATTAATTAAACAATAATATTAAGATAAATGACATGCAGCTACAGTTAAATCTGCATACTTTCTTTCAATTTACCACGTCCTTGTAAAACCGAATCGCGGTTTTATCCAAACTCACCACAGCATTTAAACAAACGTTTCATTAAAAGGGTCCAATTTACGTGAACAAATCGACATATAATTGGTTGTTAAAAAAAATATCGCCTGTTGGTGAACTTAACACTTAGAATGAGCTCGAAATTTAAATATCTTTTTTATAATTCGACACTTAGAAATGAATTCTTTATATTGTGTGTGCAAGAGTTTAGCACTGATCACTAATTTTCTATTCCAGTTAAATGATCACTAATTATTTGTTCCTCTTAGATGATTATACTAATAAACTTACCAACAAACAGTCCTCAAGGAATCTTCATGATTATTTTCTCTACCATCTGTGGTGTAGTGGTCGTTTTTCTGGTGGTTGCTTAACGTCATCAGCGTCACTTCATACCTCCTGCTGCACGTCTCATACTCGGAGCGTACATTCTTTACACATTTCGCATGCGTTAAGTATTCATCTTGGTATGGTCCTCTGGTGCATAGCTCTTGGACGACTCCTCTGATCCCCGCGTATATCCGCCTGAAAACGAACTGTTCGCCTTTCTCCATACACACCTCCGTGAAATTATCTATACATTTTATGCCGGCACGGAGTTCACTGAAACAATTGAGAAGGTACATAATTTTAAAATTTATATTCATTTAATTGACATGATATTGATCAGACATTAATAAAGTATGTTCCCAGTAGTCTAGGAATTTGTAATAAAATGTTATTTATACCTACGAGGATGGTATCTCCACTGCTATTGCGTCAGTAACTTCAATTTTCTATTAAATAGTGTTTGTGTATCAAATATGAAACGATATGGATAGATTGCAGTATCATTTCAGCGAATCGTGAAATTGTTATCACTTTGGGTCAACCTTATCTTTCAGTATACATGCTTCATTTTGCCTTACCTACTATATATAACTGGTAATATACATATTTCATGTAAGCCTTTACGTTAGTTTAAAGAGGTTTATGTAATATTAGCGGCTGGTGCATACCACCAGTTCACATGAGAAACACATGGTTTACATGAGAAAATCATTCATTTAAAATACCGTCTTGTCTCACAAAACGGTATACTTATTTTCAAAACTAAGAATGACTTTAATGATTTTAATGTAAACAAATAAATCTTAAATAAATACGGTAGGCAATAACGAAAACCGCAATTAGATTCGATATTAGGTCAGTTAAACGACAAAGAATTGTTACACTTTATGGTATGTAATAGGAGCAAAGAACGCGGGTCAATTCTGGTAAATTTTGCAGCGTACCTCATAGTAATTGAGTAAGTTACAAATCAAGCACGTTGTTTAAGAATACGAGACCTGCCTTAAAAAATAAATAAAAATGGGACAACAAAGTGAGGAAAAAATGTCATTTGGTTCAAAGCCAAGTTTCGGTTAGTAAACATTTGATAATTATAGGAGTATTTCGTAAATAGATAGCTAGTGACTTGACAACAAATTTACTCGAATTCTCAATGTTATTTTACTACGTAACTCAAAAAAATTAGACAACATTCTGATAATGAATAGAACTCAAGGAATTTGTAGCTTTTTAAAAATTCCAATTAAATTAACTAAATAATTAAATTAACACCTAGATCAACTACTTACACGCAGTGTTATATTTTATTCAAAGTATACTTTTTAAGAAAGGCTTTGAAATTTTACTATTGGCCGAGTTACGAGATCGTGAAAAAAGTAATTCACGAAACGTTTAAAACAAGCTTAGAGTATATAAATAATCTTAATTTAAAACGGAAGATTATATCTATACCTACTACGAGTAATATATAAAGAGGTAAAATTGTGTGTTTGTTTGTGGGTATGTTGGGGGTAATCTCTGGAAGTACTGAACCGATTTCAAAAATTCTTTCACAAATAGGAAGCTACATTATCCGTGTCTAATATAGGCTATGTTTTATTTTGAAATTGAAAAAAAAAAATCTTATAAACCGAAGCGAAGCGAGGGCGGGTCGCTAGTTTTATATAAGTCAGTAAGTAGGTTCCTTTAGACAGGTTACGTAAAGAATCTTTTAGATGGAACACTCACTTCGGTACTGTTTGATGTGGGAACGTTTATGCAAATCATTAAAATGCTTCATTGGTTATTCAGCGCACTATCAAACGCTGTGAACTTAGTCAGGCAGACAACTAGTTCTAAATTGCTATTTACCACAAACAAGAGCACTAAATTAAGATGAGCTAACTGCGTACCATTCCGCCGGTGTAACTTTGCCGGTGCTGACGTCTACGCCTCGAGCCTCTTTAGCAAAAGTTACACAGTTTTCACAAAGTTCTCGGGACGCAAATGAATGAGCGCTATAAAGTCTTACCAACCATGATACCGTTTAAGTGAAAAGACTTTAAAATAGTTGGAACCTCTTGCTCTTTCTACTTACTCTACAACAATAAACGAGCTGTAATGTTTCAAGACTACGTGAAATGTTGCTTGAAGAATAACATGAACAGTGAACTAATTACACCTTTACTAGAATATTGTTATTATAAGTTACTCTTATACTTAAAATATACTTAAATGGTACTTAATTTTAGAAAATATTGGTACCATAATTTTGTCAGTATTTACAATTTTTTTTTCTATGCTCATAATAATAATAATTAAAACTCACATGCAACTCTTGTCAAGCTCTTCCCGTGTGAGAGCGAAAGATATTTCTGGAGAACTCAGGACCGGTAGCGCCATCGAACATCTTTGAAGAAGGTCCTCCTCTCTGCTGCATTTCTCTTTGATTGCATCTGTTGACAAAGTAATCAGTTTTAATATTTTTTCACTCAGTGTGTCAATAATAATTAGGTACCTTTTGATTAAGTTAAAATATAAGATAATTAAAGTACCTATAAGGATACAATGAGGGAGAAGAATAAAAAGAAATAGAGAAATAGTTTATAGGTATTAACAGATGGGTATTGATTGAAACCATTGAGCTAGTAATTATTGATGATTGTGTGGTTGGTAAAGCAACTGCAAACTATGTCCTAACTTCGCTACGACGCAGGTTAAACTTTGAAAAAGAAGTATTGAAAAAGCAAAAGTTTCTGAGATATTTATAGAAGAAATACTTGCGATTCATAAATATTAACTATACCTAGTTACTTACGCGACACTCGCAAAAAGCAAGATTATGACAATAAAATGATAGACGTGTCGTTGTTTTACAATTATTACCTTAGTTGTCCAACGGGCTCATTTATGAAAGAAAATGTTTGATGAAGTACACATAGCACTGTAAAATGTATCGAAACTATGAGTGAGATGTATTTACTCAAATAAAACTTACGTCAACAATGTTAAAACGTCTACAGTACGTGTATTTCTTCAGGCTGATCTATGGAAGCTACAGAACCAATTTAGTTGAAATTCACCTTTATTTTTAGGATTTCTTCCAGAATAAATGCATATAATATGTATACAATATAATAGATTTAATACCGGTGTTGCGTCAATCGATGCCATCACAACTATTTTAAGGACCAAGTACGAGTATGTCAAGATGGACTTGATAAACAAACTATTGGTTTAATAACATTTAAAAATTAAACTATTAATTCTAAAATAACCATTAAGTAATAATCTTAAAATTAACCTATAACATTATATTCTCTAAGGGGGGGAGTGCACGCTGCAATCCAACAGCTGCTGGGCGCGCTTGACTGGCCACGTTATCCCTATCTCACAGAACCTTGAACCTACATTGAAATGTACTGCCTTTCCCACTTTATCTTATTTCCCTAATGTACGTACGTGTTTCGGTAGTGAGTGAGATGTGCCAGAGCCCATTCCCATCCCATTCCTCCAAATTTTCCCAACCCTTTCTCCAAATCCATTCCTATATCTCCAAAGGTAGGCAGCGCATCCAGGGGCGTGTCAACGTTTGTCATTTTGGACTAATGTTGGCATGTATCGCGGATGTCTATGAGCGACAGTATCCACTTACCATCAGGTGGATTGTATGCTATATTGCCGACATCGTACATAAAAAAAATTTACTGCTAAAACTTCTTTAAAGTCTACACTGCTTCAGAAATTTTAAATAAATTAAGTATGTACTGCAAATAATAGAATGACTTTAGAGTATATACGCTTCCAATTCCTAAGTGTAAATTAATAATGTTTAATTCTCTTTTCTTACAACGTTTTAATTAAGGAGCTATTGTCATCAAAGATTTGCGCTTAATTTTGGAAATATTAATTAAGTACTTAAAACATTTATGACAATAGACTGCCTACATCGTATTATGTAATAGAATTTACCATCGTAAGATTTTCTAGACGTGAGCGTTTATTGCGTCGTATCCGCTTCTTATTACTGTAGATGAAAAGAGATGGATATATGAGAGGTATATGGTTAGGGCATAACAGTGCAGCTATTCTGGCATCTTGATCTAAGATAGTACACAACTTCAGAGTGATTGTGCGCATGTGTACGTCATTGGACACATATCGCGTTTCATGTAGGGCGCACGCGCTATCAGCTGTTTGTTCACAAGTTCATCGAAACACTTCGAGTCAATTTGAAATGTTCAATTTTACCGAAGCGCAGTCAAAACAAACGAATGTTGACAAATGATCATCTATAATAATTAATTATATTATAACCATTTTTTGCATTACACGTAACGGTTCCAGATGATATTGCTAACGCAACCTGCAGTAGTTAGAACAGAGTTCTGTGGGGTGTGAGAGGAGAGTTATAGTAGTAGGTGTCCAGCAGTGGATGAAATGATAAATATTTTTTTCAAAATACCTGTCTATTTTCTACGTTTGCAAATGTAGATTTATCGCTGCTAATTTTTTATGATAAAATCAAGGTAGAGAATTATTTTTAATATCTTATCGTATAATGCCATTTAGGTACAAAATAGCATTTTGCTCTTTACTACAGTAAATCGATTATTCCATATCTTGGCAATGGCCTCTAGTGTATGACGTGTGTGTCCTGCCCTGTTAAACAGGTTGTTATTTTTACCAGTGCCGTTCTAAGATCATGCGACCATGCATTCCGTTGGTGTGGTGGGGAGCCGAGCCCACCACGCCGGCACACGCCATTGGCTGGTTGGCATCGTCCGATGTTATAACATGTGTGCGTGTTGTATGAATAGTAAACAACACACTCTCACTCAATCGGAGCATAATCGAGCTCCAATTTGAGAAGCATTGAGAGTACAACAATTGACTGATTGAATTGCCCTGATGCCATAGGAAGCCTGTTTGCCTTGACACTATCTATAACTGCCACTTATTTGCTTTTATTAGACGTTGACCTAGGATCGTTGCATCGTAAACAATTCCGTTTTTTGCTGAGCATGTTTTTGTTCCTTCGAAAGTGTTTCTTTAATAGTTTAGGTACTATTAGTAGCACGTACGTAATAGATATGAAAACAGAAAAATTAAAAATATAAACAGAGGTATATTTGAAAGTGAATCAGACAGATGTGTATGTAGATTCTATCGGAACGTTTCAATGACTTCTATATATTCTATATTATGTTATTGTATTCTACATAAAAGTCATTGAATATGTAGAATACATAGAAGTCATTGAAACGTTTAGCATTTAGGTATCTACAGGTTGAATTGAACTACCAAATTTGAATCCTTCATGGTCATTTGCTACTGCAAAGTTATAAACATTTATCATCCTCATATCGTTTTAATTGGATAGATGGTTTGATTGGATGAAGATAATTGAAATAAATAACCAATCAAAAACTTATGTGATCTGAATTATTAAGAGGGGACAGTTTGTATGGACAGCAGCGTCTTGTCCATACATACAAATGTATTTCCCTGTTTTCTCCTTGAATTTTTTTCAATAGAGCATTTATTTTACAATATGTTACAGGTATAATCTGTAACATATACCATGAGCCTGTCGCTGTGTTTTGAATTTTTTGATCAATTGTTTCTTATAAGAGCTAGGAACCATCAAAAATAAAAAAATGCCCGTTAAAACGCTGCAAAAATGAAGCTCAGTGTGCAAATATAACACCTTTTATTTAAAAAGCAAAACATACCGACTATTAACGCAAATTTCAAAAAAAAAATCGACCCATTTTTTGCGAAGGAAACAGGGAGTATTGAAAGTATATTTTAAGTACTTAATTTCAATTTTATATTAAATTTTCTTAAAACAGACCTACATAATTTGAATTTATACGATGTAGACTGGTGTTTATCTATGCAGTCTGGGGCCAAGCCTAACAATTTAAATAAGTGAGAAATTAAATAACATTCTTGCAACGTTTATTTATTACAGTTAATTATCTTCACTTTTATCTTATACTAGCGACCCGCCCTCGCTTCGCTTCGGTGGTTTTATTTTTTTTTTTCAAAATTTCAAAAATAGTCGTGTCCATTTGGAATAATCAAACCATTCAAATGGTGAAAGAATTTTTCAAATAGGTGCAGTGGTTCCGAAGATTACCCTGCACATACACACATCGCAATCTCTCTTTATTATATTAGTAAGAAAGTATAGATTGTTTACTAGATACAAGTAAAATTTTCATGATAACAGACACGACTCAGAACAAAACGTTCTTTTTCAAAAAGACATATAAGTAGGTACTATAATATTGATTGATTCCGAGGCTATTCGAAGCCTTAGTTTATGACTTCTCGACGAACTATAACTATGTCGTAAAATACCAACGACAGTCACACTATTTTTATAGTATGGTGAAAGGTTGTATCATGTTAACGAACTTTTAACATTTGTATGCAAATTACGACGTAGAAAATGTCTATATTAAATATTTTATTCCAATATAGGTAAATTGGAATAAAAGTACTCAAAGTACTTAATGCAGATAACGAGAGCGAAATTTTCCAGTGATATTTACGTGGTATTTATCTGAAGGTGCATCAAGATTAACTTTTAAACACGGGTTTATCTATTAGTAATTAAATACACTGCTGCATTACAATCTACTATTTTACTAATTAATCTACTGATATATAGTTATTATCGGATATTTTATTATTTCAAAGAAATAAAAATAAAATCTTTTGTAATTTTATAAAAATAGCGATGCTTAAAATGCAATTAACAAAATTATTGCAAACCACTAACGAGACGCCATTTAGGTAAAGCAATTAATGAGTAGGTAATCTGCAACACAGTTTAAATACCTGAATAGCGTGATCAACTGATCATTGATCACATGACCTCTTCATGTTTATTCCACGTTTATCATAAATGAAAGTAAATATTTGTTAAGTTCGTGCAGCAATCTTAGTTTATCATAGTTCAATCTGGTGTCAGGCGTCCCGCGTGTCAACTTTGTCGGTTTTTCGACGAGGTTATCATTAACCATATGAATTGTTTTTTGATAATTTCTGAACTTCGAAGATACCCCCGCGTGGTACGATTATTTTTTACACGGTGACTCACATGCTTGTAACGTGAACACCACGTGTTTCGATTATGTTACTACATTTACCAGGAGTTCCCTATTATGTAATTGAAACTGGGTTAAAAAACTAGGCGTCAGTTATAATTATAAGGTAATTTTAAATGCAGTTCTATTAATACATACGTTGTATTTAACACTGCAATAAGTAACGTTAATATTGTTTAATGATCACACAGAATAACGTTATCAATAAATAACTGTGATGGAAATACACCAGTAAAATAGGTGAAACATCCAGTGAATAGGAAACTTCCCTGACGCTTTGATGTTTCGGGTCGTAAAATTTTTATAATTTAATTATTGTAATAAGCAATCAAGTACTATAATAAATCCCACGGGATTATTGAACATTATCCAGTTGTTAAAGATTGTCTGCAGACTAGACGTACGACAGCCCTTATAATCTGTGTACTGTATATCTTTTATCTTATCAATAAAATGTCGTTGTCATTGTGATAATGGCGATAAAGTATCGCAAAATATTGTGCACATTCCTATCAAAAACTAAATTGAGTCAATTGCTTAATCTATGTGTTTTATTATGACGAACTGTCGTAAAGCTATTCATAGAATTTTAAAAAATCTTTAAAAATATTTTATAGAAGTAAACAAATAATCCCAAACATAAAAATACTACACAGAAGATTTAAGTTATTTTTAGGAAGAACATTAAGTAAAATGTGTGCTTATTTATCGAAAACAAAAGATTTATTGTTAATAGCCGAAAAGCGTCGCATGGTAAGCGACGATTTTCCGAAGAGATATAACAAAAAATGGCGGCAATGTCCCTTCGTAACGACTCCATGAAAGCGGATCCCCGAGGAATCAGAGCTGAGATACATAAAGCTGTGAACGATCGCGAAGCAAATCGGCCATTTCACTGGTGTCCCGACGCCCGCACCAACTCATTTGTCATCGCACTCGGATGGGATAACTTTTTGCACAGGACGACTGACTTCATCCAAACTTCTGTGAGAAAATCGTCAGTTATTATCGCGTCTTACACTAATCTATTCCTTACCGCTAATATTATAGTTTGCGTGTACACAATGGAAGGCATTGTTACGTTTCATCGTTTATAGCAGGTGAACTAGCGATAGCGCTACTAATGGTGCCACTTTCAAGGGTCGACACGCATCAACGCAATGTGGTGCGAATTTGTAGGGGAAATACGAGTTTTACCTTTAATTTATCATTACTAAACATAGAATCGATGGAGTTGCCAATTACGAGTAGTCCCGAGAAATCATCTTTAATCAATAAGATCGTGGAATTATATTATGGTTGAAATGTGAATATTTTAAAATCTGATACTTTACTAGAGGGTACTAAGACTACATAGAACACAAACACATTAACTACTTAAGAAATATGCAATACCCTAATATATGCATTATCATATGTAAAAATGATCTATAAATAACTTTTGCAAAACCTCAGTTGAATATTTTCAGAAACATTGACAATCCATTAATTTCAAAGGTTGTCGCAACGTTTTGTATGCGAAATCAAATAATTTTGAGAAAACAGAAATTCTTCAAGCAGAAAGTATTCAGAGGAATTTATACCTAATTTTCGTCTTTTAAAATATTTTTTACGTAATTTGTTGAGATGATAAATTATAGTAATAATTCTAAAAATACGGTAAATACAATAGTTACGATGATAAGCCGAAAAATAAATTCATACGCGCAATTTATTATCGTTTGTTTATATGAAAGATTACGTTGCGAAATGTTTAAGCCGCCCTCCTGTGGGTAATAAATTTAGATAAAACAATTTCACCCCAGTGAAATCGCATCCCAAACTATGTGGTTTGGCTCGTAAATTCCGATTGCTGGCGGCCAAATGTGATTCGATAAAATTATAATATGTTTATGAGCGAATTATAATAATTATGTAAGTAATGAAAGAAGTTCCTATACGTTCTTCGATTTAGTTCCCACAACTATTTATTGAGACTTATCTAGGTTTCATTGATCAATATCAGCCTAAAAAGTGCTATTACAACTGCAGGGCACAGGCCTTCTCTTGTAGTCGGGGGCTTATTCTGTGTTCATTGAGATATTTATGAGTTGACGAGTCATTTGGCCATCCCGTTTGTGCCCTCGTTTGGCCGGCCATACTTACTTAAAAAATAAATTATGAATATTAATGTAGGTGTATTTGGATAATTGTACCATAAGTATAGACATTATTCTCAAAATATAATAATTCAGAGAATCCTATAGACCTTCAAGTATTTTCTCATGTGCTTTCTTTCCATATTTCCTAATAAGGTAAGTTACCAGAAGCAGTGTGAAATAGTTTTGAAACTAGGTAAACAGTAGGTACTCACAGTAGATATGCATTAATAAAGATTTGTTTTTAACTGTTTGGCGAGCGTCATTTCACTCATGCCAGCGTAGGTTTAGCGAAGATAAGTGGTAGTTAAATGGTAAGCTCTGCTTATCTGCTTAAATAATATACACGCTCCTGGTTATCACTATCTCATGTCAAGTTTAGTCTGCAAAGGTAATTAAGCAATTCTTGCTAGAGAATCATTTAGCATTTACAGAAATGCGGGAGAAGGGCGTGCATCCCCGTTAATGATGCAAAAAGCTACTGAATAAAACTAGTTAATATCAATTAGTAAAAAAAGTTACTTTCAATCAATTAGTTACTTTCGTATACGGACAGTCCTGTTTCAAATCTGTATTCTTATTCGGAATCCAGCTCACATGTTTCGGGCTTTTTTGAGAATAACATAGACGCAATTAATTTATTTGCGCCTTTAGTTGTACTCGTACGTCAGGACAAATAAATCGTCTGACGAAACGATACAAATACATTATTTTATACTGTGTATGATCTTAAATTGTTTTTTTTTTTTATAAAGCAACATGTGATCATGAAAATTGATAAAAACATATTTTAACACCGATAAAAAGTAGGAGAAAGGCTTGTGAATTGGTTGTCATTGCGTGGAATTGCATTTCGTTCATCGCACAGTTTTGTCATTGATCAAAGAAAATCATAATACGAGTAGATTACATCAAATGTGAAGGCGAAATGTGGGAGTCGGTTGCGACAATAGCTTAAAGTACAATTATAGCTAACACTAATCATATGAAATAAGTCACTTTAATTAAATAAATAATAGAACTTTTGCAGTAGGTACCTATATAATTCATATATGCAGTACCTATATATCTTGTAAATAAATAAATAATTCACGCATAATGTAATTAATGTGCAATCAACAAACGATAATAATCTATCAAGTTACTAACTTATCTCATAAAAAATGCGATTAGTTCAGTTTTTTTTTCAAGAAAAGAAACTGCGTTATTTTTTCCGCACATAAAATTCGTACATTTTATTGTACACAACTTACAGATTCTCAAATTGATTCTACCAATGCGACATATTTTCAAAGTTGTCATTCTGACACATGTCATCGTTACATGCCAATCACGTTCATTACTTCGAATTCGGCGTGCAATAAATGCTTTTAAACGGATTTTGTAGTATTTGCACATTTGTATAGTTGAATAATGCATAGCATTACAAATGGGTCATCATCGATAGTCATCAGAGAGCCATTGAATCAATCAGAAATATACTTGCGGAGCGCCATCGACGCAGTGTATAGACACGGAAAAAACCCGCAGATAACACTGACGTGAACCGGGGGATTTTATTGTCCTCATGAACTTATTGACTTTGATTAGAATTTTCTAACTAAAATTCATTGTTTCAAAATTCGAATTAAATAAAAATATGCTGTAATATTTGATTTTTACGATAAAACAATTAAAAAATACGTTATTTATTTAAAAATTGTGTCCACATCTGGGAAACGAGAAACTGACAATAAGTGGTCAATGCATTAAAAGGCATATTAAGCATTTATCACAAAATATAACCATAATGACCGCTAAACCGCTGTGGTAAGTGGGCGTTAAAAAATGGTTCAGTAATTAATTCACAATTTATTTAATTTTATTTATTTAACGTAGTGTGGGGCGTTCTCAGGCCAGGTGGATTAACAACTTGAAGAAAGTCGCGGGTAGCGGCTGGACGGGAAGAGCTGAAGACCGCGTGCTGGTGTTACCACACCAGCATATTCAGCAGTATATTCAACAGTGGAGAGGTACAGGCTAGTATGGTATGGTTATTTATTTGCTAAAACGATGGTAATAATAAGATGGAAAAATTAACAGTAGTTCGACATGTTTATCATAAAATAAACATGCAAATTTTAAATTAAGAAAAAATCAGCCGATTTTTATTAATGAAAAATTTATCTGGGATAATGTAATACTATAATACATCTGGGATAATGTAATACATCTGGGATAATGTGATAATGTAATGCTTATGTAATGTAATAAGCTTGCAGATATTATCATTATCGTTTAATGTTACGTGAATAGTCATAGTTATGTACAAACCAAATGTACTTATTCTGTAAAACATAGAAATGTTTAATTTTTAATCTACTATTTTGAATTCCTCATCAGATTTGACGATTACAGAGATTATTAAAATAATATTAAAAATATTTATAATGTAAAACATTAACAATTGTGTGATTTCTATGTATTGTCACTTTATCTAAAAATACGCGCGACTGCAATTACTTTAAAACGATTTTACGAAGAATATTGCAATTCGCAGATAAAACTTGAATGGAATAGCCTTTATTTTATGCAGTTCTATGAAATGAAATATCTAGTGAAATATTTATAATGAATTAATAGCGGACATAGTCATCTAGTGAATAACTGTATGAAATATCTAGACAGGATAGTCATAAGTAGGGCTCGGATAAATATGTATTAAAAATTACAAAATATGTACATATAATATGGACCGAAAAATCTAAAATATGGGAAAAATATGTAGTTAAAAATAACAATAGTTTCAAAAAAACACTGTTTATTGCGAAAAATCAAAAAGTATTATACAATTTTACTCAGCTTCCGTTTCATTAACATTATTTGAATTGCAGTATATAACCACGTGTTTCTTTAAATTTTCAAAATTAAAACTTTCTGTTTGGACGAAATAATGCTTTGTACTGGCTGAATGATCTTTCAACATCACAGGATGTGATTGGAGCATACGTATATTTGCATAATTCTGTAAGTGAATAGGACACGTCTAGGTTGCCGTCTAATGTTCCGCACAGCATGCTGTTAATTTTTTTTAGCGTATGAAATCCTTTATTTTTTTCCAGTATATAGCTTAATTTTTGTTTAGCCACTTCAACAAAGGGGCCTTCTGCTTTAAAAACTTTCTTTTCGATTGCTTCGATAATCTTCAAATTATGATTTAGTGAAGTGGAAAAATTTTCGAGTGCGTTTATCTGGTGTGATAAAAAGCAATAATTGCTTTTAATGTAGACCAAATCCTTACGTAGAGTCTCATCTTCGAGAAGTTCTTTTGAGACTAAAATACTAGCAGCCTCGTCTTCCAATTCAGAAATAATAGTTTTAATTTCATTAAAATGTTCAGTGTAGTATTCAACTGCTGTCAGCCATGTTCCCCAATGTGTCAGCACTGGCTCTGGCGGCAAAAGAATGTCGGGATACATCTCTTTAAATTTTGAGATCTTACTTCGTGCTTACAAAAAAATTTTCTTTACGTTTAATACTAACTAACGCGCAACGAAAGTGACCTCTCACGCGTCGTTTTGGCGCGAACGTAATACTTACCTGTTTTTGAGCACTTCACAGCGCTGCTGAACGTGGATTGATGAAAATATGGATTATTTAATTTTTTTTCGTAAAATATGGACTTATATTTGAAATATGGAAAAATATGGAAAATAAAAATTAAATTTTCACGATCCAAATATCATAATTTATGTAGAAAATAAAATTAAGAACGAAAACCATTTAAATTAAAAATATGTATTTACATATTAATCTGGGCCCTAGTCATAAGTCATCACATTTTTGGTTCTAGTTTCTCAAACATTGAGTCTAGAGATATCTTGAAAAAAAAAACATATTTTAGCTTATAAATGAGATTCTAGATCATGTTTCTATTTAAATATAATCTTAAATTAACAGTATTATAAGTTAGAAAATTTGATCCAAAATCAATAACCCACAATAAGATCCCATTGCTCAGATATCTAACGTAACAAATGAGAAGCTTTATTTTATTTATATTGAAACTAGACTTGTTAGGAATAAGATACGGATATATTGTATAAGGTCGGGGAAAAAGTTTCTTCGTATTTTATATACAAATTCAAGATATTTTTTTTAAAAGTTTAATTACATTTAATTATAATATATATGTGCCGTTTTGTTCTATAACTTGTTGTCATCTTGTAGGTTGTACATGATCCCGTTGCTGTAGAAATTTTGGGATTTTTGGTCAAAAAATTGCGACAAGTAGTTTTGACAGTCCTCTCTTGATGTTAACCTTACACTACCTAAAGAATTATCAAGAGACCGAAACAAGTGGAAATCTGAGGGCGCAAAGTCAGAGCTATATGGTGAGTGCATCAACACTTCCCAACCAAGCTCTCTCAATTTTTGCTGAGTGGCCAAAGATGTGTGGTCTGGCGTTATCATGATGAAAGACGTGTAGTCTTTCATCATGATAACTCTTCCAATCCCATCATACACACAACATCACCTTATTGCGCGTTAATCCGGGTTTCGCCACAGTCTGTGGAGCTTGGCCGCACTTAGACCATGATCTTTTCCGCACGTTCTTGTCGTAAGAGATCCACTTCTCATCACCAGTGATTAATCTTTCCAAAAATGGTTCGGTTTCATTGCGTTTTAATAAAGAATCGCAAACGAGTACACGGTTCATTAGATTTCTTTCAGTGAACTCGTGTGGTACTCAAATATCGAGCTTTTTTGTGAATCCAGACTTTTTCAAATGAGTTAAAACTGTTTTGTGGTCAATGCCCAGCTCATCAGCAATGTCGTAACTACTTATATGCCGATCTTGCTGCACTTTTTCACAAATGGCATCAACTTTATCGATAACAGGGTGACCGGAGCCAACTGCATCTTTAACATTAAGATTTCCTGACTGAAAACGCTTAAACCAACTTTGTGCTCCCCTTACTGACACTGCATTAGGTTCATAAACGGCACAAAATTGTTTCGCGGCTTGTGTCGCATTTTCCCTTTTTTGTAATAAAACTTTAAAATGTATCGAATTTCTTCATTAGATTCACTCATTTTCTTGAACAGAAAAACAATTGAAAAATGGCGAGAAACGGTTTTTTATTTTATTTAATTTTTTTAAATGTTACCTTTTTAATGGTATCATAACCAGTCAGGTACAAACAGTGCAATCAAAGATATTGGATCACAACTTCATACATAGAAAATACGAAAAGACTTTCTCCCCGACCTATTACACTCTTTTACCGGTTTCGGTTACAGATACGGATATGAAATTATTTGGACATGGTTTCGGTTATGGTTTTTAATGAACTTTTTAAGAAATGTATTACTAACTGAAAACAAAGCAAAATAGGGAATAATTACAACTTTACTTTCATAAAGAACGCACGAAAGACCTATCAAATGAAATGCAAGCAGCAAGTAAGTAGGTACTTTTCAAAACTCGCCTCGTTTAAATTCCGCCCTTAACGACAATGAACAAAGTTATTTGTAACAACATCCAAATCTTTTATTTCGGATTCGATTTATACGAATCCGTTTCGGATTCGTTTCGGATATTTTGTAATTCGGATATCCGATAGTTTCGGTTACGATTAAGGAGCTCCATAACATGCCTAATTGAAACTGAGAGCGGACAAGTCACCCTATAGGACGAAATTTATACTAAAATACAGACGTTATTTTTTCCGCTGCTGTATCAATGGGGACAGCATCATAACCGTGGGCGTTTGGCCCAGCGCCCGACACGCCTCAAGATAAAAACAACACGAGGGAAAATAGCACTCGTCTCGATACAGTATATAATTCCAATGAACTTGGAGCTAACGCTTCGTATGTTAAATTATTTAATGCTGCGTAAATTATATAGCTAGGATTGTAATATTTAACTGTATATCCTGCTATCAACGATTTGACAATAAAAAAATCTAGTATCCCGTTATTTCTATATTAGATCTCAGCCTGGACGAATGAACTACTCAGCCCACAACGTCCTGCTGCAGGGCGCAGGCGTTCTCTAGTGAATCCACTAGGGCGTTTCGGGTCATAATCCACCGCGCGGGCCCAGTGTACATTGGTGCATTGGTACACATGGTCGAGGCTTTTTTTCGACCTTCATTTTAATTTTAATAGAAAATAAAATAAAGGTTTAAAAAAACCTATACAATAAACATTTCAGTGTAGAAAGTAAAAACATGAAAGATGCGTGCCCAGCTAATCTTAGTCGAGCTATTATAGCATTGTGTGGGAAGTAAGACGGCTCTTCGAATTATTGCAGTCACCGTTAATTCAGCCATCGCTGATCAACAGTGATCGCTTTATCTTAGACTATGCCATTGGTCGGTCACCTTTGGCCCGGAGATACCGCAGTACAGATTACTCAGGGACCGATACCACTACCATAAATTTGTTTTAGTTGGAACTTATTTTACTTGCACGTTATATGTTTTAGAGAAATAAAAGGCAGACAGAAGAGAAATAAAATAATGAGAGAAGGCAGCAAATCGATGGTAGCAAATTTAAATGTGGGTTTTAGATTATCCGGTGACAATAAAGAAGTAGGGCTCCGTAGACTTGATAGGACTCCGTAGACTTGGTATTGACATTATTAGTAGGTAATTTAAAATTATTTAATTCTGTTATACACAATTCGGTTGTTGATAATGATGTGCTGCTCATTAAGTATTTTTTTGGTGCTCGTTTAAACACAAGCCTTTATATAATTATATTAGTTTGTAGTTTGTAAATAGCTGATTAGTTTTTGAAAGTTAATGTCAACTTTCAAAATTTTATTAAAATTGTGCTTTTGTAATGTGTCTTAGCCATTGTCTTAACATAGATATCTGCAGACGCACATAGTTGTATTGATTTTTAAAATGTTCACCATTCAAAAATTATTCCTTTTTAAAAGACTTCAACGCTAGTGATGGAGGAAGGAAGTGTGAGCATATTATTATGTACGGATAACGACATTTCTGGAAAAAAATACACCGTATGACCGTATGGTGAATTGTTAATATAAATAAACCAGTGTACTCTAATTAGGAAATACCCAAAATACCGACTTGATGAAATACAGTTGAAAGCCTTTATAAAAAAGTCTATGAATGAAACCACAAATTAAAAATAATGTATCTATATAAATTGTTCTTTGTAAAATATTAATCAGTATTTTATGGTCTGGACTTATATTTCGCTAAGAAGATAGCTAAATAAATAATTAAAACGTTACTAAATGATGATTAAGCTGAGCCCAAACAACCCATATCGAATCATCCAAAGGGCAACGAACGCGGAATCTCACTTTGACAGGTTAGTCAGGTAAAAAGTATCAAAGGTCCCTTTATTTTTTGTAAATGAAAAATGCTAATGTAGAAAGATACTACAACTATCTATCTAATTATATAGGTAGCTCAAAAAATCTTTCAGTACCTTGATTATCAAAACTGTTTAGTAAGTTGGAAAATCCACCGAGAATTATAATTGTGTAGGTACATTTTACATTCCCTTTCTTCCACAGAAAGTAGATAACGATAAAGAAAAAATAGTTCTTTTACATCTTTAAATTATATCTTGATCCCATATCTCTCCCTCCATAGCTAGGATATTTATTATAATTTATCTGGTTTCGTATCTCGGAACTAAAATTTCATATAATTTAAATTACAATATTTTATGTTACTAAATGTTAAATTTCTAAGCTATAGGTACATAATTCTAAGAAAAAAAAACAGTTACTAAAATTTTGTAACTGCCTTGAAATGCAAGTGCCACTTAAAGAATATTTAATATTTTATTTTTAATATTCTCTTCCGCTCTCAGTCTTAAGCAAATAAAATAAAAATGTTTATTTTACTAACCTTCCAAGAAAAACATTTTTTTGACATAGAATAAAAGGCTTTAAGAGAAATATAATAACTTTATTTCAATGTGTAATTCAATACAAAGTAAATTAAAATAAATCTGTGAGTTATCTACATAAAACCTTATGTGTAATTTTTTGCCTCACGTTGCAAATGTATAGCAGTCAACCTTGAAATAAAATTAAACGGCTTCAAACGCATTAACATTATTCACAAATGAAAGTTGTTTGTAATATTGTATCATGGATATTGTTTTTCCTATTGGAATTAATAAAAGATAGGTAGGCAGGTATATATTCAAAAAATAATTTATAAACTTACCAGTTATAGTTAGTAAGAAGAATATTATAAAACCGCGGATAATAATTTCTTTACACATCTTGATATTACACTACAACACTCCAAAATATTTGTTTAATGTTTATTAACTTTGGTTTTAATATTTTCACTTCTAAATTTATTATCTTATATACTAAAACACGAGCTTTTGTTTTAAAAAAATGGTTAACTCACTATTCTATAAATTTAAAATTTTTCGTTTTCAAATACGTTTCCCTAAAGTTTTTTTAGTACGCAACAAGTGTACAGTTGGACTTCACAAATTCGACTGCAGTTAACTTAGATCAAAGGGAATGAATATAAAAAATTGCCGCGCAAAGATAGAACGAATGTTTTCGAATGAATGACCAGAGCGTATTTTTACCGAAATGATGCACTTTAGATTTTCTAAAGATGTATATTTTACATGAATCAGTTAGTAATAATTATTAAATTTGTAATCCACTGGACATTAATAATAGAAAATTATATATTTTCATATTTCATTTGATTTAAGAACTTCAGTTCTTTTTTATAATTTATTTGGACACTGGCGTAGCTATTGGCCCACACAGCAATATATAAACAGAATTGTGACATCAACAAACCAGAGTTGCCAACCGCCAAACGTTATCAACTTAACACATTTTTATTTTATTGTTTATTTTATAAAGAATTGTCCAATCCCATCGGAATCGCTCAGTAAAGTGATAGTAGGTTTACTGAAGATAGAGTTAGTCTTCTTTGGAAAATCAACTCTAACTTTCAACTTATGACTATGAATTTTTAAAAAAATAAAGATAAAAATGAAAACATATGTACATTTAACTATACAAACATAATCGTGAAATCAACATAAACAATAAAATTATTTTCCTTCCATCTTAACTAAACTTGAGAGCTAGTCTCCCTCCCGACTGCGCCAGCGCTCGTACGTCTCCGCTCTCCGCGCATTCCGTCGCCGCCCTCTACTCGCCCCTCTGCGCACGTGCATCCCTCACCGCACGCACACCCTAGTAGATTTTTCTCGTCATCGCGCTTCACGCGCACGTGATGTTTTTCTTTTCTTACCACACACACTTTGTACGTAATAATTTTCACTCCGTTACGCGGAGCTGTGCTCCACACTCTCTAGCTGTGCTCCCCCCCCCCCCTCCACCCCTTGAATCCACCTTGCTGTGCGGCCCCGATCCCAGCCAAAAATGGCTTCGTGAAAGTAGGGCACGTGCCCTAGGCGCCATTGAAAGGGGGGCGCAAAATTCGCAAATTATTAAACTTAAAAATTTCGCAGATTTCGATTTAGATAGAAACAGATTTCGAAAAAGTTATAAATCTATTTGCGTCGCAGAAGGCACTTTTACGAACTAATTTTCGTTCCAAAACAGAAAATAAAAATATTTTGTAAGATTTATGACTGTTTCATTTAGTGTACGAATTTACGAATAATTACGAATTAATAATTTACGAAGGGGAGCAACTTCGATGCTTATCCTAGGCGCCATTTCGGATTGGTACGGGCTTTCAGTAGCGACGCGTTAGTGTCGCTGCTCAAGACTTCCCATCCAGAAGTCTACGAGTCATAGTGCAAAGCCATGACTACCGCTCCGGCAGAACCTATGGTTCAGCCCTGTCTCGCCCGACCCCGTCTCCTAGGAAATTAGCTCCTTTCCAGGTACCCCAGGTCCTCCGCCTCCTCTTCTGAGTCAAAGAGGGAAGAGGACTGAAAAGTCCTCGCCCTCGCCTTTCGCCCCATCAAAGTCCGCCAAGCCGGAATGCCCAAACTCGCCAGGCATCTCAGCCCAGCAAAGTCGTGCCACCCCTTGCGCCCCCCCGCAACGCAAAGCCTCCTTCCCCGGTCTTTGCCGCTGGAGCTGGAGCAACGTCTGCTCTGCTCTAGATTTTTATGAAGATAGAATAATAATTGTACGCAGCCTTGTCTGACAGAACAAGAACTTTTTGGCGGGAACCCGAGAAGTAGTTTTGAATTTTTTGTTTCATTGTTTATTTTTGTAAAAAATATGTATTCGTGGTTTAATAGTAATAGTTGATTAAATTTCATAATTTGTGATAATTAAATCTGTCCTCAGTAAACTTATCTCTTTACTGAGGGAACTCCTGCCTCGACGGGACTGGACAATAACGTAACGAAAACAATAATTCTGTATCCTTATTTGCTGTGTGGACCAATAGCTATGCCAGTGTCCACATAAATTATGTCATATAACACAAATGTCAAACTAATTCTTTTATAATATGTCTATTATTTTGAAATGCTTCGTTTTTCAATATGAAAATCTTAAAATGCTGACATAATTAATTCAATTAATAACATTATTAAAATACACAACAATAAATTACTAAAGTTAAATAATTACGACAGTTTTTGTAGTAGTTAAGTTAGCCCAAAGTGATATAACCTATAATGGCAGCAAAAATTCTAAGAAATATTTTAAGCGCTAAACCCTCTAGCTTTGTCTTTAAGCGTTGGGATAGCTCAGAAAAGCGAGTTGCTTCATACGACCCTTTTAATATTAAACCAAAAAAAGATAAAGATACTTATTTGGAAGTGATCAAAATGTTTGAAGACAACGATAACAGGCGCCGGGGTCATGTAGAGTTTATTTACGCAGCTTTAGCTCGAATGAAGGAGTTCGATGTTCATAAGGATTTGGAGGTCTACAAAGCATTAGTAGACGTTTTACCAAAAGGGAAATTTATACCTGCTAATATATTTCAAGCAGAATTTATGCACTATCCTAAACAACAACAATGTGCTGTAGACTTACTGGAACAAATGGAAGATAATGGTATCCTATTTATGTAGTTTCGCAAATTGTCGCAAATTTAGTAATTTAACATAGTAATTAAGTATAAATAGAAATTAATGCAGTTGGAGGATATTATGATGAATGAATGGGAAAAATAAAAGATACATTATTTTTTTCAGCTGTAATGCCAGATTCTGAATTAGAACAAATGCTTCTAAACATATTTGGACGTCGAGGTATTCCTCTCCGAAAGTTCTGGAGAATGATGTACTGGATGCCCAAGTTTAAATATCTCAGCCCTTGGTACTTACCAGACAATCTTCCTGCAGACACTTTGGACTTAGCTCGATATGCTATAGAAAGAATAACTTCTGTGGATGTTGACACTAAAATTGATATCTGGCAGGTGAAGATGTTGTTTCATTTTATTTTGACCAGACCATTCAAATGCAGCTTAGCCTAATACAACCATTAATACAAAATAAAAGAATTGAGTATTAAAAGTCATGCTGCTTGATAGGTTCCTACAAAATATTCCTCTTATTTACCTAATTTTTACATCAGACAGGTTTTACTATAGTCTAATGCTAGCAACTATAACTACTTTTAATTATGACATTTTAATTTCAGAATAAAGATGTTGAATTTTAAAAAGTTCAATAATATGATGCAGTTCCAATTATGTATATTGGTAAAATTGTCTCATCAATATCTATCCACTAACTTGTACTGGGTCTGCTGGTGGCATGGACATTTTATCTTATATGCATTTTATATAAGCAAATAAGCAGTTTACCATTTAACTAATACTTATCTATACTAAACCTACACAAGTATGGAAAGTCACAGGTGATTGCTAGTGTTAGTGCTCCTCCTATTTTCAAAACCAATGCATGACACTGGTAAACTAAGTCCCAAAACCTAGACAGTAATCCTCCTGGTATTGTAGGTGACCATATGTGACTGTTACCACTTAACAACTTATAATATTTAAAAAAGGAGACATCTGTACCTCTGCAGTGGGACATTATAATCTGATATCAAATTAACTAACATAATACCATTACTTATGTTGAGGTTAATAACATTTGACATTTTTTATTTTATATGTGGTATTAAAACAACTTTATTTTGTCAGACAGAAGAAATAGAAGCTTCATTGGACAAAACATGGATTGTAAGTGCACAAAGTCAAGTGCAAAAGATTTTGCTATCTGAACAACCCCCAGATGAACCTTTAGTTGTAAGAGGCCCTTACATTGTTTATTTGAGGGATCAAACTGTATCATACTTCATTTTGTATGGAAAAATAAGGCCTGAGTATAAGGATAATACAGATCCAGATGGTAAGAAATATGTTTATCTATAATTTGTCTTTAGTTTCACAAAGCAATTTCCAAGTGATTTTGGGCTTAGTAAACTTAAAAAGTGGGCAAAGCCCATTCCATCCTTAGAAAAAAGGCACAAGGGCATTTGGATATCATTCTAGAAAAATGCAAAACTATTAGAAAAATATTCATTAATTTAAAACCATACTAGAAACTTGGAATTTTGGATGAAACAAGAAGAATAACCATTGTTTATTCTCCTCTTTATTTTTAGAATAGGCTTTGGCATATCTCATTCACCACCGTAATGTATATGTACATCGGAAATAAAGGATAAAATGGAAAATTTATGTAGTACATTTGAGGGTAGCCTTCTGTGAGGTTGGGGTAACTTGACCAGTTGAATGTGCCCTGCGGCTGTAGGTTTGAAGCATGCACCCTCCCCCTACTGGCAGCCAGTAAATAAATTTGCACCACTAATAAGGTGCATTTTAACTGCTATCATCAGTTTCTTGCAGTCTTAACTAAAAGTTCTTTTTGCAGATGTTTCAGACATAAAGAAGCCTCCTGGGATCCCTGGTTACATAGGCAGCACAAAGTTACCCTCAATAAAATGTACCGTACATGAACAAGATGATGGCACAATAATTTCAATATGTGCTACAGGTACACACCACACCCTTTAGTAAATTTATTTCATGGCTCCTTGCTCGATTAGATAGAACCAGATGTTGCTCAGAATATTGTTAAATATTAACTTAAAAACTACTATATTAATATATTATTACTACTAAATTAAAAGCATTCGGCTCAGGAATCCTATGGGCGTGGGAATCGTGGGCGCAAGCAGGCAGTCCGTGCCGATGGCTAAATTCTTGTGACCCTAATGGCCTTTCAAGGGTATGGGTTGGTTTAGGCCGAGCACAGAAGGCGCTCAGCTAGGAGCAAAAAGTATGTGCAGCAATGAGCCTTAGGGCTCCCCCGCCTGTAGACCGGCGGAAGGAATGGACCTCAGTTTAGGGCGTTGCAGCAAGTAAATTAAACTGCCCAGCTTAAATGCTTGTATCATTTATATGCAGACGATTTGCAATTGTATTCGCAAGTCCAACTGTAGTCCATCACTTTGACAAAATGATTGATTGAATCGTGGTCTTTGCCATATCTTAGATATGTGCAGCAAATTTGGGATAGCTGTCAATCAGACAGAGTGTCAAGCAATGGTTTCTGGACAGCTCTAGGCGCTTAGCATCAATCGATTGCAACTCGATTAACTATGCATGCATGTATCTATTATCTGTATGCAACTATCATACAACAACATTAACATCCCCTATGTCTCTATGGTTAGCGATCTGTTTAGTTATTAACAGTTCTCTCAGCTGGATTCCACAGATAGCCGAAGTTAGCCATAAAGTTTCAAACTCCCTTTGGGGTCTCTACTGTTTTAAAAATTTCTTGTCAACTACTAAAACGTTGCTAGTCCGGACACTCATCTATTTTCGATTATACCGATGTTTGGTTTACGTAAATTTGACCACATCTGTTCTTATCGTTCTCAGCTTAAATAGCTGCTAATTCATCAACACAGATGCGCTAGAATACTTTGTACTCTTTTTTTTAAATCTATACGATCCATTTGCACCTGAAATGTAAGTTTTAGTTTCAGGGCAACACTCGTGATATTCATCTCCTTTCTGATGAGAACCTCTCATTACATGTCATCTCTTGCGTACTGGCTTTATGGTCCACATCTTTTGCCGCTCATGCTGTAAAACTGCGATGCGCTCCCTATCCCCAAAGAGACTCCGCGAATATTACTTCTCGATAAATTAATAATCAAAGGATATCATAATTTCTCTGTACTAGTCTGGCATCTTTTTTTTTTGGATGCGGCCAGCAATTATATTTGGAGGATTGAAAGACTTTTTGCAATAAAATAAAGAGATATCGGCTACCAACTTGTAACTCGCAATTAGCTCCCAATAAATTTCATGGAAGACTACGGAATCGTATTAATGCATCTCCGACACACTCTTGGTCGGTTATTTAATTATTCCAAAATCGTACTCCAATCTACAGTCCTTGACCTGTTTATAAGAATCAATATAACTCTTGTGTTATCTAAACAACAGAGTCATATACGTAATACTTTAATTCGTAGCACTAACATAGTTTTATAAGTCTTTTTCTTTAATTATTTTATTATACTAACACTTGCTATGGATCTGTGTTATCCGATAAAATAGAATAAAATAAAATAAAGAAATGGATGTAACTCTTGTTACCCACCTGCAATAAAAAAATCATTTGTATGCCATTAAAATAGGTTTCACATAGTCTTTCGATCGTCCAAATATCATTGCTGGCCGCATCCAAAAAAAATGACGCCAGATATAATGATGTCCTTTCTCCCACATCTCTCTACTACCTAAGTCCTTTCCTCTTCTCTGTTCTATTTATATGTATTATTGTACCTGCATTGTTATGTATGTTTCATTTATTCATTTTCTAACTAAGATATAATACCTACTTTACAATGTACCTCTTAATTCTCTGTTTACCCAAAGATTGACTGGTAGAGAATTCCATAAGGCATTAAGTCCGCCTGTTGTACATTTTGTCTGTGCAATTAATTAATGACCTTCGCCAGCTTCCTTCCACCGTCAAATACGTGAAAGACTCCCGACGTTACTATGACAGTCTCTCACCATCCCAACCCCTAGTATTCGCTAGCCTAACCTATGTTCCATACGGGAATGCCCCTCTCCGTTACGGTCGTCGTCCTCAACACGTCCTAGACGACCCAATTAATGCTGCCAATGCGGTTCTTTAAACTACATACACTACACCGTCCCCGTCAGCGGAAACGAGGATGTCCTCCTCGCTATACCGTCAACACATATCGGCCTTTAGCCAATACTTTTACCAGGTATCGACACGTGCCTGGGCGCTTCTCACCGACTCGCGATCGCCCGGTACCCTCCTAAAGCAACGCCATAAGCCGAGGTCCGATCCTTCTTAAGCCGGTTTACCGGTGGGAGCCCTTAGGCTCGTTCCTACACATTTTTTGCTCCTGGGTGAGGACCTTCTGCGCTCGCCCTAAATTATACATGTCCGGTGACTCTTGAAAGGCCATTAGACCCATAATAATTTAACCATTCCGAAAAAAACGTTAGTTGGATACCTAGATAATAATTTAAAGGAAGAATTTGTTTCCTAAAATTGTTAAAATTGCTAAAGTTGTTAAATACTAAATGCCGTTCTAATCTCTGATTTGTCCAAAATATAAACAAACATGGCGGCTTTTAAAAAAATATCTCAACATTTAGCATTAAATCTAGGGTACACTCATGAATAAAATTATGGATATGTAAATAATTATGATTTATGACCTCGCTATGTATGGCCGTGTTAGTTACCTCAGGCCGCCATGTTTTTTTTTTATGGACGAAGGCGGCAGACGAGCATACAGTTCACCTGATGGTAAGTGGATACTGTCGCCCATAGACATCCACGATACATGCCAACATTAGTCCTAAATGACAAACGTTGGCACGCCCCCGGATGCGCTGCCTACCTTTGGAGATATAGGAATGGATTTGGAGAAAGGGTTGGGAAAATGGGGAGGGATAGGATGGGAATGGGCTCTGGCACATCTCACTGACTACCGAAACACGTACGTACATTAGGGGAATAAGATAAAGTAGGAAATGCAGTACAATTCAAGGTAGTCTTCTGTGAGAGAGGGGTAACGTGGCCAGTCGAGCGCGCCCAGCAGCTGTTGGACTGCAGCGTGCACTCTCCCCCTCAATGTTTGTTTATATTGTAGACAAATTGGATTGGAACGGAATATAAATATTGATGGCACTGACAGATTGTGGCCAATGCCTGAAAACTGTTAGGTCGATGACTTTAACCATCGTTTTTAACTTTCATCTCACTTTTAACTCTATTTAACAGGTACTTCATCAAGAGATTCCCTTTTATCATGGATTAGGTTATTGGAAAAATATGGTAATCCATCATTATCCAGTTTGCCAGTAATATTTACTCTCACAGCTCCACCGATTGAGGTAGCAATACAAGAAACTCAGCCTGTTGTACAAGATAAAGGAAAAAATGTAGAAGCAAGCTAGTCTATAGTAGATAATGTAGTATAAATGATGTGCAATAAGTTTGTTCTATTTTTACAAAGTGTTTTATTTGAGGCTATCCTCCTCAGCCTTGTCTGGGTGCAGCATAAAAAGAAAGTAGGTATGTGATAGATACTACAGTAAAATCTTAAAAAAAAATACATATTTTTCAATTAAAAATATTTACAAATCAGATGTTAGAACATATTTATATTTAAACAGAATCTTAAAACGATGAACCTACAAGTTAGAAAATCTTAACAAAACTTAATCTTAAAAAGTCCATACCAACAATAACTTTTTGCTCAGATGAGGTCACATATTTTATGTGTGACTAAATATTATTCTCTACAGATTACAGTACATAAGCACAGTTCGTATTGTAGAACTACAAAGTGAGAATGGTATGATGACCTAGTTTGGAATAGTGACTTTCCCCGTATCTGATCATCTCCCTAAATTATGTTTTTGTAGTCTAAAATACGCCTGATCTAACATATAGGTATGTAAAATTTTAATTTCACTCCCTTTAAGGCCACACTAAGGTTCCTTTATTTGTCTGTGGGATCTTTAAACCCATCTATATAATACTGTCATCAAACGCTATTGCTATTCTATAATGGTAGGTCTATAAGTTTCTTAATAGGTAGATACTATAATAATTAATGTAAGATATTTGTTTATAACAAATTTTATATTATGACTTACGTTTTTGAACAGTAGATAGGTACATTTATTTCACATCATAAAAAATGACACGTCAGAAAGTACAATGTACCTTTTCGAGTACATTTGTCTGACGCATATCGTCTTAATATGATGTAATCGTAATGTGAACAAAAAGGATAGTCGGGAGTTCTGGACCAACCCACGTCTATATGACTTTTCAGTTAGAATCCAAGAAGTAAATTTTTAAGAATACAGGTACATGAAAGTATATAGACACCTCCTAAGTCTGATTATTATGGCTAAAGAAGGAAGGTCGAGATAGAACGCGTCTTGCACAAAATGCTCCGTATTTATAAATTTTTCATTGTAAAATAAGTATAGTAGGTATGTTAGAATAATGTAAAGTAAGTAATTTACGTTATTAGTTTGTTTTATTAGTTGAGTTTGTTTCGTACCGAATGATGAATCCAAAAATCATGAAATTCGTGTGACGTAATTTATGGATGGCCCCTAATGCACAAAAGTATTTGTTTTTATTCAGTTGGATCTTTTACGATACTGTATACGAGTATCTATTGTTAAACAACTTTTGAAATCAATCATGACTACTCCACCAACGAACGTAACTGTGCACCTGACTCCGATGATGTCATAGAGAGCCAGTATGATTAAAAGTAATTAGTAGTAATAATAATCTGGTTTCCTTGAATATGCAATAAGTCCTGCAGTGGACGATATGCTGAAAATAAAAATTAAATAATAAATATAGGTAACTGCTATAGAATTTTATTTTTTAAAACTATTAGGTATTTATAAGTTTTCATCCGCATAATCATAATGCTCACTTTCACAATATTTCATTAGTTGCTGTTGTACAAGCTGCATATCTTGATTTGTATCTTGACTAACTTTATTGAATGCGTTTACTATTTGCGTCGAGTTATCAAGTTAGTATATTATTATTATTATTACAACAATATGAAACACTTTTTATTAAACAGGATTAATTAAAAAATGCCTGCACCCTATTAACACTGAATGTATTTTTTAAAAGCTAACAACTTTTGTACTAAGACTTAAATATTAGCTCATTTGTCACAAAACAATATTTTTATGATATCTAAAAATGTATTCGCTGTGAAGTCAAATTGATGAGATACACAAATTGCAAGGGGCGGTGTATTAGACAAAGAATACAAAAGAGTAACAAAGTCAGAGATATCATATAAAAATTAGTCCTTAAACCTAAGACTCTGTAAATGGGGACATAAATACTGAAAATCCTTCTGGCCCCACTAGTGGAGGAAAGCAGTGGGGACACCAGTCCGGAACGAAAATATCAAGTTAAGGAATAAAGATGGTAAAATAAAAGTAGTTAGTTTTAATGATAGCCTTTCAGTGTTAGGAAGGTTTATTTTCTTAACCCTGTATAGTCAAGACAAGTCGTCGGCCACACGGGATTGTTGCCTTAGAAAAAAGGCATAAATGCATTTTAATGAAACTAATGCAAAAAAATGGTAAAAATTTCATTAATTTAAAATCAAACTAGATTTGGAATTTTGGATAAATCAAAAGGAATAACCATTGTTAATCCTCTTTGATTATTTTTAATTTCCAAATATAATATAATTTATGCTTTCGATAAAAATGTTACCAATGCCTTTGCTTCTTAGGAAGGCAGTGTTGGTCGCAGCAATATGGGAGTCATGTGAACACTTTTAGGGCCCCCATACAATTCTTTGAGTCACTGACTGCTCTGGCGTCTTTTTGATTAGAGTCCTGGTCCTGGGTTCCTCCAAGCAGCCAACACCCTGTGCCCGACCCATAACAATCACCGAGTCCAAGATAGTGGTGAATATTGTAAATAGAACACTGCAGTACACAAAACACTAACACTGTTTAAACTTGGTAACAAAATATTATGTCCAATCATAATCCTCGTCGTCAATATCGAAGGATATGGTACCCCACTGTCAGGTGATGTTGTGCCAGTCAGCCTGTGGAAGTAGGTAAGTCTCATTGTCACTCCTGATGACAGTCACACCAGCTCCATAGTATGGTATGACATATGCAGACCCGTCAGATGGACCAACTACCTGTTAGGAGATTTAATCATAAAATAACAGAAACTTGAAATAACAAAATTTTATATTAGAAAATCTTAACCAAATTAGATAAATTCATACCGACAATGACGCCACATTTTAATTTGATAAAAAGTCTAACTTTTCTTGTGCAGTAAATAGAAAAATATGCATTTATCGACAGAGTAAAAGTGAAACATTGAAACTGAAGTGGTCTCTTTGTAGGCCTCAGGATTCAGGTAAAAAGGAAATTTCTATAAAAAATAAAAATAATTATTCTATAAATAATTATTCAACGAATTGTGCAACAATACAAAGATAACGATTTTTGTAGATTTGATATTTTACATAGGGAGTGTCAATATAACTTATATGGATGGCATTGAAACTGCCTAATTTCAAATAGTTTGATGAACAATGTTCAATTGATATAAGAACCACTAGGATTTTACATACTTTATCATTTTTGATTTTGTCAACTTATTAAAAATACCTGAGCAGCAATAAGTATTATATCCAGTAATTGTCCAAGGAACATAAATCCTAATGTACACAGCTTGGCTAAACCGATGCCTGGATATCCAAGATAGAACCTGTCCAGTCCAAACATTCCCAGAAACACTGAGAGTAGCAGTGCTATCTCCAGTGAATAACCATTTCTAAAAAAAAAACACTATTTTAATATTAATTTTATTATAGCTTATTATTTATACATCTGAACAGAGTTGGAGTTTCACCTGGATTGAAATTAACATAAGCTCATTGGTGGCTGACAACATAGCGATGAAACCTAGACATTTCAGAATTGAAAAAATGGGCTGCTTGGTGGATTACAGTGGAAAACCTGTAGGGTTACTAGAGGAAGCCCGTGCCCTGCATTGGGATGTTTAGAAGGCTGACGTCAAACATCATCATAAAGCATTTTGAAACAAATTACGATAAAAGAGACTACATGTGTGTAACATACTTACGTCCATTTACATGGCATTTTCTTTCTAAATGTTGAGTTCTTTGTTTCCAGACATATTATGCCATCTGCTGCAATACATTGCACTGTAACAAAAGATATATTATTGAAATTAAAACCAGCAAAATAAAGGGATATAAGTTAGAACAGATCTATGTTAGCTGTTTTTTCTAGGAACATATATTTAGTATGCTAGATGGATCATAACAGTGTACAATGTACACAATCAATATCTATAAATCTGTTATATGCCTGACTTAGTATGATGCAGAGCGTCAACCACTGCACTTAAAAGCATAAATGTTGAAAGGAACCAGTGAGGTCCAAAAATTTCTGGCCTGACATATTTCCAGATGTCTAAAAAAACAAACAACAAGCATGTTAGTTGCAGAAAAAGTCATGGATGGCTTGCATAACATACGGGAGTGGATTGGCATGCTGCCGAACTGTTTCGCCTCGCGAAAGATACGGCAAAATATTCGGAGCTGATTGCCAACCTCCACTAGTTGGAGAGGCACCACAAGAAGGAAAAACAAATTATAGTCATTGTAATTGTCATTTATCCTGCTAATTGTATATAATTTTTAGTGTTCAACCCTCGTTAGTTTTGATTCCTCGAAAATTAGAACAACGGGAAGACGTAAAATCTTTAAAATGTTTAAACTGGAATATGGTTCCATGATTAAGTTCCTTACGAAGGAAGGTGTTAGCCGTCAGACTTATCGCGCGTTATAAACGCGTAACAGTCGCGTTATCGAACAAAGGTTGGATAAAATTGCATCTTCATATAAGTGAAGTTTAGTTGTTTTAATAACTAGAATTATAGAGAGAGCTATAGAGTTTACACATATGTCAAAATGAGCTTTGTCAACTAAAACCTCATCCAAAATCCAAAGAAGTCTCATCGGCGAGATATGCCGATGAGTACTTCTTTGGATATTGTAGTGTACTCTCATTAGATTTGATCATCACACTTTGTTGATTAAAATCACATTTGTAATTGTTCTGTATAAATCAATGCAAATTCATGTTTAGTTTGAATTTAGAATATTGATTTAAATCACCATCACGTAGGACCGCGCTTGCTCGTCCGCCCACTAATCTATAAAAAAAAAATAATGTTCTGTGAACTTTTCAAAACTACTTCACACTCAATCAATGAAAATAAGTGACACATGTGATAGAACAATTCGGAACTTTATTCCTGTTATCATAAAGCATTTATTCCATAATTTAAATACGGTTATTAAGATTTTTTATTAATTTAGTATGCATTTGTGAATGTCTCATTAAATGGGGGCTTTTTCATATTCTCCTGAAGTGTACACATCGCCTTAACCCAAACAAACATTATATAAACAAATGAGTTAATAATATTCCTGGTTGGAATCAAACCCGAGAGCTGTTATGGCTCATTTACATAGGGAGAGATTCTTGAAGGAGTTTCTCGAACATCAGTTAAAAGCTAGTATCAACAACTGTTGATGAGCTGATCACCGCTATCTTTGTTATAATTGAGTTTTTATCATCATGTTAACAGATAGTCAAAATTGTATGTAGTTTGGTCACATACAAGTATCATATTGTCACCCGAACAGTTCGAGAAACTGTCCATGTATAAATGAGCCATTAAATAACAGTACTGCCAACTAGGCTAATCGATCGTCATTCGATATTAGTAGTACGTAATAAATTACCTGTTGCTTCTCCTTCCGAAGCACTATCTTTTCCTTTCGTACATCCTCTAAGTTGTTGTGTATCAGGGTCAATATGGTTAACACTGGGATCTGGACAAATATACTGTCCCAATCGCAAAGTATTACAGTCCACAGTCACCTTATCGCCTTTGGCTTCATCTGAAGCCCTAACCATATAAAGTACAGCGCTGATCATAACAAAGTAAATCTGCCACATAATTGTCCTTAAGTCATCGTACTATGTACGGTTATTGGAACATTTATTAGCACATTTCTCTTTTAGAGTATTTGTTCATGAGTCAGACATTCCCTAAGGGTAATAAATTTAACAGGATTGTTATCGCACGATTTACGTGGAAGTGACATAACCCTGATTATAGTTAGCTTTCTATGCATCGCACATCGCACGCACTGTATTCACATTTCGATTAGTTTTTCGGGATCACAATATAAAAACGACCTTTATTTTCATTTTTCCCTTTTAAATTTTCTTCGTTATTTCCTTCTTTTTCCTTTGCTTCTTAGACAAAAGTCACTTCAGTTTCAGACTAGGGCTGTTGATAAAATATCGATATTATTTATTCGAAATATCGATATTTATGAATAATATTTGTTAGAATGATATATCGATAGTTCGATATTAAAATGTTAGTAACGGTGTCGATATTTTTTTTATTATTACTAGCTTTTAATTAACGCTTATGTATTTACCAGAATCCACGATAATCTACGGATAACATAAATCCGAGTGAGCAGTGCGTGAGAGACTACTCGGTACACATAATTTTATCTTTTTGTATTAACATTTACGGAAAATACACTAATTTAACCATTTTTCTTTATTTGTTATTTAATTTCTTTAATGAATATACTTTATTAAAATACAATAAATTTAATTATTGAATTGGATAATTATTCTTTTAAATAAATCCGATATATCGAAATATCGATATTTCTAATCTACGTAAGATATATTTAAATGTACCTAGATATTGATATATTTAAAAATATCGATATATCGAAAATTCGATATTTCTAAAATTATACAGTCCTATTCCAGACTTCATTACACTGACGAGTGACGTGAACGAAAATGAAATTGTAACATCCTTTTTTAATTTCACAATTTAGAACGAGACGCAGAAACGTTACCTGTCAAATTCAAGGAACGAATGATATTGCTTTTGACAGTCCAGTAATCTTTTATTTTTAACAGCCTGGACAAGTCCCTAAGCGTTCTGTAAGGGCGTTTGTTCACCGCCGCCGTCACCGAGAACGAGATGACGGCGCCCATGGTACAATAATACAGGTATGGCATTCCCAAACACAAAGATCACGTGGGAGACACAAGCCTACGTCATCTCCCCTATGAATGGTTCTCAAACTTTATAGTTTGGGGGAAGTAGATCTAGTAAAAAACATTTTTTCGGGATATAATTTAGTTACCCAATGTTCTATTCCAGGATCCACACAATGTATACATAAACCAAAGGTCACCCGTTATTAAGCTGTTTGGCAATGGTAACAAACATACACACAAACACAGGCACAGACACATACAAACGTTCGTATATATAATATCAATCGTGACAGTGACGTGAAAGATTATCGTGACAGAAACCATCCTATGTCCATGACCTGCTGTTTTAAGCTACTGAAGCTATCCAGTAAATTTTCATTCATTTAATCGGTTCAGTAGCAGTCTATTCGTGAAAAAATACTTGCAAAACAGATAGACCCACTTTTGCATTCTTAATATTAATAAAGATTATAGGGTTTACATATTAGTAGAGATTCCAGGGTTTAGTACATAAAACAAGTTGACTTTCGAAGCTTTTATTTTAATATTCAATACAGAGTGTTTGATAGTTTATATAATTTTCTTTCGTACTTTTTTTGTTGTTGATTACATACGATATTTCTATTTAACTCTCTCAGTCGTATGTAGGTTCTTGTTCTTACTAAGCAAAGTATTACAGAGTACTCTATTTGGGGGTAACGATCCTTGACATCATTGTGCACTATGTCAGTCAGGCGTTTGAAAATGAATTGATCTGTGGACAGCGATTTCCCATGAAATTTCTCAAACTCAGTTTCCATTATTTGAGCAACACTTATGAGCTCTTGACATGAATAAATCAGCTTTCCCCTTGATATAAAGTTTATCCACTCACAGGAACCACTTTTAGGATTTAGAGCACGGGTTTGGTTTCCAAGATGTGGGTACTTTCCTAAATATCTCGAAGCAACATAGCCGGCAATGTATTTAAGGCCCTGTTCCTTGACTTCATTACTAGCCACCTCCGTTTCAAAATCATTCAATAATTTCTTTTCTTCGTCAGTTGGCATATACATAGACAAGTCGCAATTATTCGAAACGTCTCTGCTTCCAACACGTCACTTTGTAATAAGGATATTAGTGAACAGTTTTCATCTTCATTGCGATAATTAACTGCTTCTACGTAGGTATTTAGTATTCCAGTCAAAATGTCATCTTCATCTGCGCTAATTTCATCCGATGGGATAATAGTGGACATTTCGGAATCTTGTAATGGTGCTATCAGACAAGAGACACTTGGATTTTCTCGGATATTGGTCGAGCATTTAAATACATCCGCTGAATGCTTTCCTAGGATATACCATTTCAGCCGATGTTTGAAAGAAAGCGCTGTGGGGTGGTCATGTGTTGCGCCCATACCTCTTATGTATGAGAAGAAATTCTCCAAAACGTCTTGGTTTAATCGAGACGTTAATGTGTACTCCAAATTAAGGTTCGCTCTTCCTTTTAAATCATCAAACAAGTTGACGAGAGACTTGTTTGAAATTAAAATGCCTCTTTGAAATGGAGTCATATTGTTTTTTTTTTACCTGTTTTTATGTTTTGCATCAAGTGATTCATTTTGTCTAGAATCAAATTTTCTGCATCCAATTTAAGGCCGTATGCAATTTTGTTGCCTTCAAATTTCATTCGAGCATTAAAAACATCGAACCAGTCATTAAACACTTTGAAAATGTAAGACAGCTCTAACCAGTTCTCGTCTGGCAAAAAATCTTTTATGCCGCACCATTCAATTGCTTGAGCTACTGTATTTGAGAATAGTTGGGCAGCTGGGCGTACTTTTTGCCTTTGCGAACCTTCAACATTGAGATGATATGACGTTACTTTGTGAACCAATTTGAGATCGTTCTGAGACAAAAACAGTATTTTTTCTATGGTCTTCTTTGTCAATACATTGTTGTTGTATACAAAGCCATGGTCTATAAAATGATTTCATAAAAATCAAATATATAAAATAATCTTCAAAGCAAAGGGATAACAATGGATATGAGTTATTTAAAAAGAAATTACTACAAAAAGTCGCCGAAATTGCCCCACAATATAACAAATATTTAGTTGACGAAACTGCAAAAAGTAATGGCATTTAAATTCTCAGATTGCCGCCATATCACTGTAAACTCAACCCAATAGAGTTGGTGTGGGCCCAGATAAAAAATTATATTGCTACCAACAACACAACGTTCAAGCTAAATGACGTAAAAGGACTATTTTATGACACAATAGCGATAATTAACGCTAATAAATGGAAAAAATGCTGTAACCACGTCATAAAGGAAGAACAAAAGATGTGGAAATTAGATGATGTAATTGAACTCGCAGATGAAAATTATTTTATCATTAATACAAATGATTCTGATTCTGAATAAAACTTATTATTGTTTCGTAATATTATCGAATAAATATTTAATTAATTTAAAATATTATATAACTTGTTAATTTAGTTACTCCAATGTGAATACACCTTTACTCTCAAGTTGCATCGATGACTCACTATTTTTTAAACACGAACGAACTATAGTCATAAGATAGAATGGTGAAGAAATGTTTTTTTTTTTTACTTTTTGGGCGATGTAACGTGTTTTCACTGTCACGTGGGCGATCTATCGAGAGCCATTATGTGACATAAGCGAAGCGAGCGATCTACGAGTAGGTATAACACGCAATAGAAGTGCAGCAATATGATTTATAATAGCAATATGAGTATTTTATCTCGAATAGTTATTCTCTCCCACCTGCTAAACCCTCCCGAATTCCCCCAATTCTCTCTGTTTGTTTCGATCTATTAGTATTTTCGGAATTTGGGCTTAACATACCGCAATAAAATTTATTTAATACTAGCTGTGCCCGTCACTTCGTCACATTAGACATTAGATTAGGTATGTTACTCCCCATGTTTTCGGAATCATATCCTATCTCAACTAAACCTATGCCACCTTCTCATTAATCCTGTCCCATCCCGCACCATCTCATCCCATCAGATTATCTAATTGCAACCTAGCCTCATATCGAATAGAGTGTACCTGTACAATGGAATGAAAGTAACAGATATTTCATATAAGGTGCATTGGGGCAAGATCGGAAATGGGGAAAGACCGTAAAACTTTCATAACTCTAAAACCGTTAGAACAATTCTAAGCATGGCAACATTGTCGGTATGACAAAGTCGTAACGCTCCCCACCTCAGTAGGCTGCAGACACTATTGGCGAGAGGTCTTATGTTATGAGAGTGTTTTTAGGAGTGTGCACTTTTTCGCGAATATTCGAGAAATCCGATCTAACCCCGTGGTCTATAACTTCTTATCCAGGTAAGTTTCTATAGCTTTTTTAAATTCCTGAAATAAGATAAGGTTTTATTGTATTGGAAAAGACGTATCTGTCACCGTTTACAATTTAAAAAATATTCCGATCTTTACCCAAGGGTTAAGATCGGAATATGATTTATCCGATTTTGCCCCATTTAGATTTTTCATATAAAATGCCACAGCTTCTCAAAGTTTTGATTTTTTTATAGAAACCACTTTTGATGATAAATGTTAATATTTATGGTCCATTTATTTACGTTTCAATATTTCTTTACTCATAAACGTTTTTGAGGCCTGGCAATGCTCTTCTGTCTGCCAAACCACAACATGGTACTTCAAAAGCTAAAGTGAATAATAAACAGTGTAGTGAGCATAAATTGCCTACACATATGATAAAATAGGATGTATAGAGTAATATTATTTCACATGATAAGGTAGTTGGAAGTGACACTGGCTTTCATTTAAAAGGTCGTGGGTTCAATAAAAAAATAATAGTGTTTTTTAATCCTACTTATACATTGCACAGGCCTGAGAAAACATGCGAGGGTTATCTAGAGTTTGCTAACTCACACTGGGTTTGTATAGATTTTTGACATATACGCCCTCAGTTTGACGATAGTCTTATGCTTTACTAGTAACGCTGGTGATAACGTAGCTATTTAATGATATTGAAAATAAGGTTTGTTATAGGTTCACCATGCCACGAAATTATTATAGAAAAACGCTTCGCGCTACTTGTTATACTCCAGAAGATTTAAGCTCTGCTCTTAAAGATGTGCAGAGTGGTAAGATGACTTTATGTGCAGCGGGGAAAAAATATAAAATACCTACTTCTACTTTGCATGACCGCTTGAAAGAGAAAACTGGTAATTTAAGCCAAACACTAGGCAGATCAACTATTATTCCTTACGAAATCGAAGAAAGGTTAGCAAATGCCCTAATTACTTTAGAAAAGTGGGGATTTGGACTATCACGGCATGAAGTAATGCATATTGTCGCAGAATTTATTCGACTTAATAACATTAAAACCCCGTTTAAAAATGACACCCCAGGGCTAGACTGGTTCATCGGTTTTCGGAAACGTCATGGACTTTCTATAAAAAAAACCCAATGTTTAGAATATGTGAGAAGGCAAATGACAGATCCATTTGTAATTGACGAATATTTCAAGTTATTGAAAGCAACTTTAGAAAGCCTGAATTTGATGAACAGCCCCCTTCAAATCTGGAATTTAGATGAAAATTCCGTGTGTTTGGATCCATCAAAGACTAAGGTAGTGGGTAAAAAAGAAGCACCCTGTTCTCGTACTACACACGGAACCGGGAAAGAAAACATATCTGTTTTAACGGCTGTAAACGCTAATGGTGTAAAGCTTACACCCCTGATCGTGTTCAAGGGCAAGTATGTTTGGGATCAATGGATGGCTGAACGCAACGAGGAATATGAGTTTGAATTATCTTACGCTGCTAGTAAGAAAGGATGGATGGAGACGGACATATTCCATAATTATATGAAAAAACTGTTAATTCCAGGACTTGGAGATGCTAGACCTCAGCTTGTTATTTATGATGGTCATGGCACGCATGTCAATGTCAAGGTGATTGAACTAGCAAAGCGTCATGACATCACCATATTGAAACTACCACCTCACACATCTCATTTGCTCCAACCTCTGGACGTAGCTGTGTTCAAATATTTCAAATCGTCTTGGGATGCGAAATTGGTGACATGGCAACGAAAAAATATTGGGATTAAACTGCCAAAGAAAGAGTTTGCAGAAATTTTTAGCGAAATTTGGCACAACACAAAACCGGAAATAATATCTAACGGTTTTAAAAAAGCGGGGATATTTCCTTTCAATTCCAATGTGATTCCCAAAAATAAATTTGATCCAAATGCTTATCAAAGATGGCAGAAAAGTAAAGAGCAAAAGGAAAGCATGACTATTTCTATCCAAGATTCTTCTCAAGAAAATGCTGCCTCAGATCTGCAGTCATTACTAATGCCCAAGACTCCAGACAGTCTAAAAACGCTTTGTATCGATATTATTAATTACTTGAATCTATCAATTGTGAATGCATCATCCTTCCAAACACCGGATGTTCATTATCTGGGTAATGCGAAGAGCAATAACGCTAATTTGCCATTCATTGCTCTTAAAACTAGCGATATACCGGAATGCATACAACAAGATGAACACATTGATCTTTTAATTTCTGGTAACCTTCTAAAAGTTACAGAGACGACATCCCCTAAAGTAGTAATATGTTCTGACATACTTATCGAGCCTGGATCTTCAAATCAGAATTACAACTATACTTTCGAAGAAATACTTCTCCAAAGAGTGCAGCAGACCAAAAGGGAAAATACTACGAAAAAAAAGAAGCGAGTGGCCCATGGAGCTGAAGTCATAACACAAACAGCCTTACAGATGACAATTGGTCCCAACAAAAAAGGAATGGAAGCGAAACCAAAGAAAGTTTTCGGAGAAATTAACATAAATAAAATTAAAATGAACAAGGACAAGGATATAACTAAAAAAAGAAAAATGAAAAGCAAAATAGAAACCAAGAAAAGAAAAAGAACTCAAAAGCCCACTTCGGTGAAATGTCGAAAAATTGGTCTTCAATCTGACTCAACATCTGAGGACTCTGATATTGAAATGAGTATAGCTGACACTGACCATTCAGATTATGAAACTATGGAAGACTACATAGAAGCATGCTTAAAAGAGCAAGAGGAAGAAAAAGAAAATATAGAACAATTAGGAATCAGTGAAATAGAATATTTAACCGAAAAAGAGAATCAATTAAAAGAAGATGACTGGATAGTAGCAAAATTTTCTTCAAAAAAAAGTGTGAAACATTTTGTGGGGAATGTGTTGTCACTTAAAGAGAGAATTCCAACAGTTAAATTTTTAAGAAAAGTTAAAGATTTGACATCTAAAAATGGAACAATTTTCACTTACCCGACAGTAGATGACATTTTTACTATGAAACATTTAGATGACATCATTTCAGTATTGCCCAAACCAAAGATTTCTCGACGGGGCCAAATATTATTTAATGTGGATTTTAATAGATATAACATACAATAAGAGTAGCTGACATTTTAAAAAGTTTAATTTTATTAAAATTTTACCTAATTTGGAGGTATTTATTTTTTGATTTGATTGATACCAAAGTTTTCATTGTTTCTTACTTTCAATTATGTTTTTATTTTGTGTTAGGAATCACAACGTTATCTATAGGTACAGTGTAAAAAAATAAATAATTTTGTTACATGCTTTCAGTATTATTTTAATTTTGTGCGTAGTTAATATTTCTATATTTGCTGTTTAGCGATTTTAAAACTTTGAGAATGTCAAGTACTCGATTGACTGAAACGGGGTAAGATCGGATTACAAAAATTAAATATAGTCTTCCTCGCTTACCAGTCCACTTTACTTTATCACATTAAAGTTCATATTTAAACAAATATACCGTCAATTGTGTTGTCAAGTGACAAATAGCTCTAATGTCAATATTTAAAAAAATGGCATAATTGCCGGTCTTACCCCACTACCTTGCGGTGTTACCCCAAGGTTTTTTTTCTATTAACTTGTTTTGTTTTAAATATAATCATAAAATGGTACATCGAATCGCAATGAGCATTATATTTTCTGAAAATTTGTTTAATTTACTTAGGGGGAGTAATTATACATTCACGCTGAATGACAGTGACACTCAATGATAACGGCATGAAATAAACCTTCGTTATCTCGTCAAAAACCCGTCCGCTCTTACCCCAATGCACCTTATTCATATTTCCGATGAACCCTCTGAACATTATAATTCCCGCGGGAATATTTTAACGATAATAAAATAACGATCTTGATTAACCCAGAAAATAAGTTGTATCATAACTTAGGTAGGTACTTATGTCAAGTTTAATTAAAATGCATCCCGCGGTTTTTTCGTGATGCGCGTTTATATAGACAGACAGAAACAAAAAGAAAGCTCAAATCATTGTTTTGGTCTGTGTTACTGCAACATTTCCTTTAAATATTTATACCTACACCTTACGATTTCATTTCATTATATTTTTATTTATAAATATCAGGAAAATTAAGTAAGAAATTGCTATTTCAAAGTAAAAAATAAAAAATGGCAATTGAAATATTTATTTAATTCTTTAATAGAGGTACGTACAGCTACGTGTATGTATAAAACTCTCACAGGATAAATGAAGCCCTAAAAAGTACCTACACTTTAACTTTTTGTCCCCGTTATTTGTAACAGCGTGAAAAAAGTACCTATTAAGGGTTGTGTTTCGAGGTAAATGTGTACAATCTGGCAAGGAAGTGTTGTCAATTAAGGATTTTTACCTCTGAATTATGGGTAAATTATGTGAACCAGAGCTTTTTTCAGCTTTCAATCGTTGAAGTATTATGTACTACGTACCAGTACATAATAGTTAAATGTATTCAATGTCTAATATAATAGGTATGTTTAAAAACAATGATTTTACTTAAGTAATACCATATCATACGATCAGCCTACTTCTCTTCGCTGCTGGATATAGGTTTCTACCAAGGCTCGCCACCACACATGATCCTCGGCTCCTCTCATCCAACTACCACTTAAGTAATAACTGAAAATAATGGGATATACTTTTGTATCTAGGCGTTCTTATTAGTAGTGTATGATTTTATTTAAAGAAATTCTTCGATGTCAAAAAACTAGAGCGAACTAAAAGGCCTTTTAGTTTTGGCGGGAACTAAAAGCATTTTTAGGAGGAAAATATTTAGTAGCTGGTAACACTGGTAAGGTAAGGATGATTCTACAAGACCGCCCTAATTGCAACCGAGACTAATGTGGCCCATTCCGGGAACAACAAGACTTTTGTTTACGTCGGAGTAACTTGTCTGTTGTGTCGTAGGGACTAATTGCACGGGATGCTTATGTAGATAATGTTGCTAAATTAGATAGGTATGTCGTATAATCATATTGTACGACATAGGTCCTCATGTTCATTCAGAAATACAATATAAGAGTAGGTATCCATTTGCAATGTTTAACTTTTTGTCCGTCGAATCTTATTCAAACGTTAGATTCAATAAATCGCCATTCAGTTAAGTGAGTCAAGTATGTAGGTACCTATAATTAATGCGAGAATATCAGTCCCCAGGATAATTAGAAATCAAAGTTATCAATAGGTTTCATAGTTTTACCCGCGACTTAATTCGCCTGTGTGTTAATCCGGAACAGGGCCGTCTTAAGTCTATTCTGCGCCGGGGTGCGGGAGTGTATCCTAAGACAGTCAAACATCCTATTGTGTATCCTATGACAGTCAAATATCCTATTGTGTATCCTATGACAGTCAAATATCCTATTGTGTAATTGTTTACTATAGCGTTATATTTTTTCATTACCTTTAAAAGGTGAGCGCCCGGGGTGCACCGCACCCCTTGCACCCCCTGGTAAAGACGGCCCTGATCCGGAATACAATCTACCTATCTACTAAGTTTCAACGAAATCGGTAAATTTGTTTCGACGTCATTGAGTAACACTAAAAGCATCCAAACTTTTGCATTTATTATAATAGTGGGATTTCCTAAAATAATTAGGTACCTATATAACTAAACCCGATACTGTGTTCATTAATACAAAACAATCTATAATTAAACGATCAACGTGAAGTAGGTACATTTCGTAGTAAAATATGTATAAATATAATAAAACAGTAAGGTTGATGGGTATTTTTAGAAGTTACAGAACTCAAAACAGATTTATTTTTATATGTTTGTCTGTATGTCTGTTTGTTTGAGTATCACGTAAAAACTACTGAACGGTTTCCACTAGTGTACAGCTTAATGTTCAGAAGAAGAACTGGTGTACGTATCATCTTCATATGATACGAGGAAGTTGAGTTACAGAGGAAAATAAAAAATGTCTTTTAATACAATTACTCAAAAACTACTGAATGGATTACTGTACCTATGCTAATACCTGTATAATAATAACAGCCTCAATATCTTAACCTTAAATGCATTATATAAAGAGTGGATTGAAAAATAGCTATAAAAATATTGTCTCTGTGCAAAACTATTACACGTAGGTAATGGATTAGGAAGTTCAGTGTTGTATAGCTTATTATCCGGAAGGAAGTCTGGTATATGTGGCAGCTCGCTGTGACATTAGGAAAGTCACCTAGCAGATTTTTTTAAAAATAATATCAATCTTAATAATAATATTGTATTTCAATGATTTTTTTTGTAAGACGGAATGCCGCCTAGAAAGTCGGAAGAGAGCTCTTCTTAAACATATTCATGCCATTCAATAGGTTAAAATACCACAATACGAATAGGTTACAGATATCTATGCCACACCCATTGTTGTAATTTTAATATAGGTACATAAATGTGATTGACTGTAAAAACTGTTCATTTAGAGAAATTTCGAAGAAATATAATACATATATATTTACCTTTTGCGGATTCACCGCGTAAAAAAAATATAAGTGTAGTTAATGGTAAGCTAGGTTTGTCTGCTTAGGTATACCTATGAGATGAAGGCTACTAATTAAAACTTCGTTGGGTTTATTTCTTGTATTAAACCCTGAACCTCAGAAATTCAATCGATCGCTTATTAATAGAGCGGAAACTGGCGAACTTTTCAGAAGTAGTTTTTCGTAAGTTCGACTTATTATAGGTCCATTCAGATAATTCACTAACAAACCGTTGGATTTTCTTACTGTTCGCGATTTCGTATGCGAACAGCAGCGCTCTAACGAATCAACTTCGGAAAAAGTATGTCGTCCTGTTTTTGTGCAATGAAGTTTTGCATCATGCTACATAATGAAGGAACTTTTGCTTTAATTTCATTCTGATAGAAACTTCTTAAAGTTATGAAACTAGTTAAATTACATAGAGGGGTGATAGCCGAGGACTACAAATACACCGCACAGGGGTGCATCATTTATAAATATAATACTGAAATGCCCGTCTTGTTTATACACCGGGGTTCGGGAAATGACAAATCTTCTTCGTCCGCTCATATTTGTGTCCCCATAAGTTCGAACCTCGGTTTATAACTGTTGTAGTCTATGATTTATCTGTCTGTTAAAAATATTATTAGTCTATGTTCTCCTCTCTTGACTCATGACTAAAAACTACGTAAGACGTGTCGTAATAAAATGAGATAACCAAACTAATAAAAGAGTTAATCAAGAACCCAGACAGACAGTGGTGAAGAAAAACATGCTAAGAAAATTTGCGTTTACTCCGAGAATTAAAAAAATATCGGGCAATATCCACCAATCCGTACTGGATTCGCGAGATGGATCCAGCAGTAGAATGTTGTAGGCTGATATCGTAAACTGCACCGACTAGGTACTTTTTCTTAGAACCACCCAATATTACTTTATTTTTGTGAATATCATATCCATGATACAGCGTCTTCTAGTACGGATGTTAATCTGCATATCCTGTCAATACCATATCCTCAGTTTATTTATCTCTGTCCACTGATAGATAAAGGCTTCTCACAAAACTCGTCACCACCATTCCGCTCTGTTTGTTCATCTAGCTAGCCTCTACCGGCGAACGTGGTCTTCAATTTCAAATTCAATGTGTCAAAGTACATATGTGATTAGATTACACTTCCCGGCCGAAAGTAATACATATACATATTTAGAAAGAGACTAAACTTTGTAAAGCGTCGTCTCTGTCGTGTGCCGTTACGACAGAGACGACGCCGCGCGCTCTACAAAACCGAAGCTAGCCTATCGTAGTCGATGTGTATTACTTTCGGCCGGGATGTGTATATATCTATTACCAAACATCATACTTAATAATTTCGTTAACTGCAATGCAAGAGCCCATCGAGTAGACTATATTGGGATAAATGCAATTCTTTTATACCTACTCTTTACCTAAGGAAGAATAGAGAGTGTAATGGGATGAGAAGTCCTCAGCGCGTGTACGTCCTATCCTCCCCCGCTTTTCCAATCTTTTCTACAAATACAGTCAATAATCTCCACGAGGTGCATCTGCCGACGTGCCAACGTTTGTCATTATTGACTAATTTTAGCATGTATCGCGAATGTCGCAGGGCGACTGAATTCACTTACCACCAGGTGGATTGTCTGTCACCTTCTTTCTGTTAAAAAATATGTCGACTAAAAATCACCCAGCTTGGTCGTAATTTGGTAACATTGTGACGATTTCTTTCTCAAATTTGCCTCTGAATTCGCTTGATTGAGACACCACCTACACAAGCGGCGGATATTGACGAATGGCTCGGCGACAGCTTATATATTTACTACTAGCGACTACACATAAAAGATAGATATATGCTGTCGCGGACTTTTTTTAGAACTATTTAATAGAAACATTTCCACCATACATTATATTTGTGTAACTCTTACGGTTTTTGCAGCGCACGCTAAAATAGCTCGCAGATGGCAGTTTTTTCCGACTTACTTGACACTTATCGTTATATTTTGGCCAATTTACACAATATCTTTATAAATTATAGCCTATGTGTTATTCTGATGTATGAGCTATATTATTGTAAAGTTTCATTAAAATCCATTGAGTAGTTTTTGCGTGAAAGAGTAACAAACATCTATACATCCATTCTCACATACTTTCGCGTTTATAATAAGAAAAATAAGATTAATAAAATTGAAATTGGTGGCACGGGCGAGAATATCGCCGCGAGAGATTCGCTCGTGTAATTGACGCCTTAGGTAAAAAACATACAATCGAGTGACGTTTTAATAAAATCTAAATCTATTTAATCTATCTAAATTTAATTTAATTTACTTTGAATTGTGAGTGCATTGGTATATTTGAATAAATTTTATACAAGTTGATAATTACATAATTTTAATAGGTACATTTAATATGTTGCTGTCAAAAGTAAAAAAATATACACTATTACAAACATAAGATTGTTTTTAACTCTACTACATTTATTCATCAGCGACGTCTGTTCATCCTCAAAACACGGTCTTTGTAATGTAGTCATCAGCCTCGCCAGCCAGTGAATGATGGTGACCTGTTTGTAGAAAATATACATAAATAAATTCTTCATTTATCGATAACATTTAAAACGAATAAACAAGTTCTGAGAACTCATTGCTACAGTGTAAAGTAGTAAAAAAAATGCAAAAGTATCAGCGAACCATCAAGACATATCAAGAAGTATTATGAGCTTTTATTGCCAGTCACTTAACGTCATGTATAATTGTACGGAAACCCGGCGCCGCCACTCTCACACATTGAAATAACGACAATACATCATTAAAAGCATTCTCATTAGCTATGTGTTTCACAAAAATAATCGTTATTATAATATATAGCGTAAAGATTTGAAACCTACTTTATTAAGACAACAATAAGCTTTATTACTTTTTGTAATATTTAATATGTTTTGGCGAGCATTGGATGTTGTGTCAAAAGAACAACATACAATCCACCTAGTGGTAAGTGATACTGTCGCCCATAGACATCCGCGATACATGCCAACATTGGTGGAAAATGACAAACTTTGGCACGCCCCCGGATGCGCTGCTTACCTTTATCGATGAAAGAATAGATTTGGAGAAAGGGTTGGGGAAATGGGAAGGGATAGGATGGGAATAGGCTCTGGCATATCTCACTCACTACCGAAACACGTACGTACATTGCGGAATATGATAAAGTGGGAAATGCAGTACATTTCAAGGTAGTATTCTGTTAGAGAGAGGTAACGGGGCCAGTTGAGTGCACCCAGCGGCTGTTGGATTCCAGCGTGCACTCCCCCCTCCAAAATTAATACTATGAATTTAATACTTTATATTATGTGATATAACTTATATAAGATACCTTATTTACTGCACTATGTTTGATTTTATAACTCTGGTATTTAAAGTTCCATGACAGAAATGCACTTGAAGGATAGCTGTTAGACCGGTTGTAGTCGGTTAATTACCGATTATGAACAATAAAATTAATTTTACTCAAAAACATTTAATTGCATTTGCAGCAATATATTTAATTATTTGACAATTATTTAATTTTAATATAACATAAAATAAAACAAAATACATATAATTATGTTTTATTTGATTTTAATTATAATTATTTATTTATTTTAATAGAATGTTGTAATAACAGTTTTAAGTTGTTTACTAACCCGAGTGGATTTTTTTGTTGTCTGTTGTAAGTAAAATAAATATAGGTATGCATAGAATTTATTTGAAATGATAGTCAAACGTAGGGTGAATGTTTTACCCGACTGCTGAAAATAAAGAAAGTCAAATGGGATAAAACAATGTAGGATGTGTTTTTATTTTAACAAAGCTTTAGCTGTTTGCTCTATTTGGATTTTGGACATCAAGTAACATAAAGATTATGCACAACCTCAATCATAAACGAATTAGATAGGTGTAAATAAAACCATTCCACTTATTTGCTTAATTGGATTGCTCTTCACTAATATTATTAGTGTCATAGGTCAACATTTATGTCAAAAAACAGACAGACGGCGAAATAGACGCAGAAACTGAAGCACAGACAGGCGAACGAGCACACAGACAATAGGTACAAGCAGGTTTAAAGATTCGAGAGGTTCTGCAATTAGATATTGTGCATTTGTTAGGATCATATTCCGAAAATAATTATGGAGGATAGAAACGCCCACATTTTTTTTATTTGTTGATTACATATGCTTAACAGTCATAAAATGCTTACATATTTATTGCTAAAATAAGGCAAAACCATCAAAATGATAATATAAAAAAAAATACCGTGTTTTTGTTTGTAACAGTATTTATGGCTAAACATGTATATAGGATCTTTACCTTTCCATAGTATTCGGTGGTTGTACTCATGTGTGAGCGTGCGGTGTGGGCCGGCTTTAGTATAGCACCACCACATTTCTTTCCCGTGGGAGTCGTAAAAGGCACTAAAGGATAACAAAACCGGTACCAAAAGCCCTGAGGAACTACATCGCCTCGAATAGAGTGGATTCACCAAACCTTTTGGCAAGCGTGGCGTTTTAAGTCCATATATCGCTCATGCACAAGACAATGTGCATGAAAAAGGCCATATCCAGTGGACGATAAAAGGGCTGGTTACGGGACTCACGTGTTAAAGGTGGGAGCCGACTGCGATGGTTGTCCAGACTGTTGTGCGAGGTTCCCGAAGGATACCGTGTTTTGATTGGCAAGATTTTCGAAAGTAGCGTTCGATTGCGTTGGCGATCCGAAACCTGCACCTGTATAAAGTGTAATAGTGTAAGTGTAACAGTTAGAGACTAAATAACCTAAAGAATAAGAAAAGAGTGAAAAACGTTAGATGTGAGGTGTTTAAGGCCGCCCTTAAACCGACACCACACGGCACTTTTAAAATAGCTTCACCCATCTTTTCCTGTGGGGGTCATAAAAGGCGACTAAGCCGCCAAACCCACAACACAGCTAACAAAGCCGCTGCCACAAGCCCCGAGGAATTATTCCACCTCTGAAAGAGGGGAGTCGCCAATCTGGTCGACCAGGTGTGGCATTTTAAGGTCATACATCCCTCATGCACAATACAATATGCATGAGGGGTAAAAATAAGAGCTATGACGCAACAATGCGAAAAGTAGTAATTATTTTTTGATCAATGGAATGGCCATACCGCAAAATAGCAAATCACCTAAATTATTACAAAATATGGTTTACAATGCGGTGCAATATTTTAATACAACCTAAAAGTGTACCTGGAAAGAAAATACCAAGGAAAACAACTTCGCAAGAAGATCGAAGGATGTTCATAATTGCCGAGAAAGACCCGTTTAAAGCCCATTTTGATCAATCCCATCCTAATCGCCTAGTAGTTGCTAGCCTAACCTATGTCCCCGACAGGAATACTCCACTCCGTTACCGTCCTCGTCGTCGTCCTAGATGACCCAATTACCGCTGCTAATACGGTTCTTACACTACACGTACACACCGTCCTCGCTGGCGGAGACGAGGACGTACACATGGCAACACCGTCATTCATTTTTTGCTCCTGGGTGAGCGCCTTCTGCGCTCGGCCTAAGTTAAACATGTCCGGTGACTCTTGAAAGGCCATTAGGGCCACAAGAATTTAGCCCTTCCGAAAAAAAAATGTAGCGGCAAAAGTGATAGGAAGATTTGCTCGAAAAGTTCCCTTACTGAAAAGCGAACACAGACTAGCACGTTTGGCGTTTGATAGGAAATATGAACATTGAACCTAGTCTCATTGGAAACATGTGTAATTTTCTGAAGAGACTACGATAAATCTCATTTTATCTGATGGCACACAATACGTACGGCGTGCTGCAAAAGCAGAAATGAACCCAAAATACACAAAAAAAGAAAGTAAAACATGAAGGCGGCAATATTAAAGTTTGGGGCTGTTTTTGGGGATTGGGAGTGGGACCTTACCTATGAAATTGCTGTTTGTTCATAGTGGCCACTTTGAACTTAGTTATCTTGCGTTTGGCTTGAAATTCCAAATTCAAATTAATTTCAATTTCTAGCTATAACATTCTTTTTCAAAATCAGTTATTCGATTGCTTTTCTGTCAAACGATTTTTGCATAGATATCGCTTTCTTTGCGACTATGTAAAGTTAAAAATTCGCGTTAATTTCAAATATGAGTTCCGTAGTGGCAGCAACGCAGCACAAACGGCACGCAATATAAACGATGTGTACGAATCAAACCCCGCAAAGGAACGCACGGTGCGTTTTTGGTTTGATCGTTTCAGTTCTGGAAATTTCGATCTCAAGAACAAGCCCCGTGGACGACCGGAGACTAGTCGATAATGACGAATTGAAAGTAATAGTGGAAGCGGATTCATCTCACAACCACGTGAGTTAGCACCAGCCTACGGCGTAAGTGACAAATTGATATTGATTCATTTGCGGCAAATCGGAAAAGTGATGAAGCTCGGAAAGTGGGAACCGTATGAGCTTAATGAAAGTCAACTGCAAACACGCGTCGAAGCTTGCCTTACTTTGTTGAACCGACAAAAAAAATGAAGGGATTCTGAATCATATTGTCAGTTGTGATGAAAGATGGATCCTGTATGATAATCGTAAACGTTCGTCAGAATGGTTGAACTCAGGAGACACAGCCAAATAATGTTCGAAACGTAAACTGAGTCAAAAGAAGCTCACGGTGACTGCATAGTGGTCCTGTGGTGACAGATGTGTATTGTGAAGAACTGCAAACGATGATGGACAAGCTCGGTATCAAACAACCGAGTTTGGTCAATCGCTCTAGTCCACTGCTTTCCCATGATAACGCTCACCCATACACTGCACGACAGACAGTCTCAAAGTTACAGGAGCTTCCACTGGAAACTCTCCGTCACCCACCGTACTCGCCAGACCTTGCCCCTTATGATTTCTATTTATTTTTCGGAATTTGTATAACTTCTTGCAGAGGAAAAAATTCAACACTGAAGACCGCCTTCAGAGAATTCATCAATTCCCGTCCTCGGGAGTTCTATAGCAAAGGCATCAACCAACTTCCATTAAAATGGCAAAAGTGCATTGATAATAATGAACACTTCGATTAATTATATAATTTTCATAGAAAAAAAAAAAATTAATAATATAAAACGGCAATTTCATAGGTAAGGACCTAATATCATTATAGTGATCCCGAAGCATCACTTTGAAAGACATCTTTGAAGTAGCCTTCCTGATGTCAGTCAGCTCGTTTCAGATTTTTATAGCCTGAGCGGGAATGATTTGGACATAAAGCCAGTACGGCAAGATAAGGAGAGATTAGAACGAAGGTGAAAATCGTGAGTAGTGCCCAGAAACGAAACTTATATTTTAGAGAGTTTGGGTATGGAATCTTCCTTTGTGAGTGTAAAACAGAGTCGCCGCTCAAAAGAAACTATTAGATGTCACTTACTTGGTGATGTGTTACCGAAGGCCGTTCCACCGAAAGTGGCGCCGCTGCCGAAAGAGGCACCTGCACCGAAACCGCTACTGGGGCTTCGGTTAAATCCGCTGCTAAACGGCGACGGCGCACCGAAACCGCCGCTCGTTGGCGAACCAAAACTAAAGTAACACGGGATATCACTTTTAGTTAATAATAAAGATATAATAAAACTATTTTATTTAATGTGTTAATGACCAATTTATTATTAGTCCCATAAAGTGTGAAAAAAAATGAAACAGTTAACTTAGTATAATATCTCTTAAACAACAACCAGAATATATGTATCGCGTGTTATTTTATAATCTAGACCTACATTTACAATTAAGTAGGTGCTTTTGAGGGTGAGAGTGCACGCTGCAATCCAACAGCTGCTGGGAGCGCTCGACTGGCCACGTTACCCCTCTCTCACAGAACCTTGAACCCACCTTGAAATGTACTGCATTTCCCACTTTATCTTATTTCCCTAATGTACGTACATGTTTCGGTAATGAGTGAGATGTGCCAGAGTCCATTCCCATCCTATCCCTCCCCATTTTCCCAGCCCTTTCTCTAAATCCATTCCTATATCTCCAAAGGTAGGCAGCGCATCCGTGGGCGTGCCAACGTTTGTCATTTTGGACTAATGTTGGCATGTATCGCGGATGTCTATGGACGACAGTATCCACTTATCATCAGGTGGACTGTATGCTCGTCTGAGGCTTTCGTCCATAAAGAAAAAATATATATACAAGTTTAAACCTTTTTAATTTATTGTGTACGAGGAACGTGAAAATCTTTAGTTATAATGCGTATAAAGGTCCTCTTATTGATAACGGTATCCTACTACATTGGGAGGGGATGGTTATCGGTATTATTAAATTAATTTTCTTCTGTTTTCATTTGTGCCTGGAGGATACATCCTATAGACAGGTATAATAAAAACTTGTAAAATATAATTAATTAAAAAACATTTAATTTATTCATAATTATTTCATGTAACCTTTTCTATATGAAATTATATGTTTATTTATTTTATTAAAGAAGAAAAAACAAATAGTGAAAAACATGCACGAGCAAATATAACAATAAACAATAGTCAGTCTCCTTGAGCATTTATCACTAAGAATTGAAGTATACACAATCAGATGACGGTGCGATGATCGAAATTAAATGGATGATGGAAGGAAATGGGAAAAAAAGAAAAAACATAGGCTATAGCAGATTCTGGGATAATTAAATGGTAGTTGTTAAACAAGCATTACACATGTATACTGAAATAACGATTATAATAATTGTTATTATACTTTAGTCGTTTGTCGTGTAGCCTAGGTACAGAACAAAAAAAGAACTACTAGGAAGGAAAGAGGTCAGTTATTCCAACAGCGGTATATTTATCTAAAGAAAGCCTATCACAATTAGTAGAATTTAATAGAATGTAGATTGTAGGTACGTAAGTAGGTACCACCTACTATAATACCTAGTATAAGGCAGTGAGAGCAGCTGCGTCGACTGAACGACGGAGTTGCACTCGGGTAGCGTCCGCAACTCTGGTCCGCCGCTTTCTGGGCGTTGGTGCTCCTGCTGGACGCCACCTTCTGTGCCTGGCTTCCACCGCCCCGCCCTGTCTGATCGCCACTCCGTAGTGCCGCTCTCCGTCGCCGTGGGTGCCTGTGCTGGGCGGCGCCTCTCCGACCGATCATCCGTGAGTTCCACGAGCCGAGCTATATATTACAGACACTTCTCGCCAGTTACACCTAGTTACGTACCTACATTTTTCTATTAAATTCTATCAATTGTGTTAGGCTTTCTTTAGGTAAATATATCGCTATTGGAACAACTGACCTCTTCTCTTTCTAGTAGTTCTTTTTTAGTTCTTTGTGTGTGTAACACGACACATTTTACACAATGACTTGTTTTATTACTAGTGCTGGTGAGCATTTCAATTTCTCTATAAACGTACATAATTTACAACACAATAACTCACCTCACCTAATACGAATAATTATAATAACTTGTAAATTACAATGTTAGTTTTCTTTTATGATGATATTTATAATATTCCTTCTGAGTGTACAATTAAGGCTTTTAAATAAAACAATTAATTTACCCAGTTGATTGTCCGAATGCTGGTTTTGACCCAAACACCGCAGATCCACCAAAAGCAGAAGCTGCAAACGAAAGAAATTAATTAATATTTTAATTCAGAACTCAAGATGGACATTAATTTAGTACCTACATTAACTTATTTCCGTCCTGTTTTTTTTTATTAATGGACATCCAATTTTTTTTTTAATTTTCTTGGTGAGCCTCCGACTATTAATTGTATATTTTTTAATGTATCCTTTGAGAGCATACCACTTATTATTGTAATTAATTACTTAAAGAAAATATTATTTTTTAGACTACTTCTCTCATTTGATAAAAAAGAAAGAGTAAACGTTAGCAGAGTAAATTATACTACATAAGAACAATTTGCTATATTTTGTTTATTGTGTTTGGAATAAGTTTAAGATGTTAATTTATATAAAAATAGCTATTGCTATTTGCTTTTGGTACGGTATGCTTCGAAAGGTAATTGTTTGATTAGGGAGTAAATTACAACTAAAGACTAACTCTTACCGCCCTGTTGTTGTGGAGAGCCAAAAACTGAAGATGCTTGCTGAGGTGAACCGAACGCTCCTCCCGTTGAGGGCGAACTAAAACTACCCCCGCCTCCTCCGAAGATGCTTGACGCTTGTGTTGTAGCTTGTTGACCTAAATGCGATCTTATGTTAAGAAAATGGGAACCATATGGTCCGCTTAAGCGGGCAATTTAAGCAATGAAGGATTCTGTAAAGTGCAACCCAGATTGCAGTTGGTCGATGATGTCGATTGTTCTAGAATATAGATAAAATCACGAATAAAATTCGTGATTTAATTATGGTAAACATATTCTAGTCTTTAAAATCACTAATTGCGATTTTAAAGACTAAATTCACTAAATTCAAAGTGCTAGACGATTCAGCCCATGTTTACAATTGCCCCTCAATTGACCCATATTAACTGCATTTATAATTGACTTCATTAAATTAATAATAAAACTTACCGAAGGCAGAGGCTCCAAATTCGCTGCTCTTATTGGCACCAGCCCAGAAAGTATTGGCGGGATTCTGATCAAAAGATGTGCTGCCTGCGAAAATGTTGGACGCTGGTGTATTATTAGACTGACCGAATGACGTTTTGGCGAATACATTCGGACTGCCACCACCAAACACGGAACCGGATGAGCTAAAAAAAAAGTTAAAAAAGAAAATTGAATCAATTTAAACATAAAATAGAGATGGAGAACGGTTCCCTTTAGATGGAACCTTAAAAGCTTCGCCTCATAAAAGAAAAGGGTTGTTAGTGTTGAATAAGCTTTCTTAATGGTTTATTCGGCTTTAGTAGCATGTGACTAACATAAAGTTTCACGTAGTAATAGAACATTCTAAGTACGAGTATGTTCTAATATTTGTAGATTATTAGACCTTTACAATGTATTTGTTGCAAAAACATACAATCACATAACATCCAATATTGAGTGTTATATAATATAGACTCGTAGATTTGTTTTCAGCAGAACTTTTATTTTCATATTCAATAACATACTTTATGTATGGTAGTAATCAAAGACATATTTCTGAATTAATATTCTTTTTGTTATAAAAATACAAGATTCATATATATTTTTTAAACATAAAAAATGCTGAATCTGACCTTCCACCAAATATGTTTCCTCCAGTAGACTGCGAGGGCGCACTAGTCGTACTAATACTGGCAGCAGCGAACAAATTCTCCGCTCCGCCAAACAGCGAACTACTGGCAGTTGTAGTTGGCGAGCCAAACACCGACCCTTGGCTTTGAGTCGCCCCAAACACCGACGCTTGAGTCGTCCCACCAAATACAGATTGGGTCGGTGTACCAAATACGGAAGCTTGAGTTGTCGTTGGTGTGCCAAATACAGACGCTTGAGTAGTTTGCGTCGGGGTGCCAAATACAGACGCTTGAGTAGTTTGAGTCGGGGTACCAAATACAGACGCTTGAGTAGTTTGCGTCGGGGTGCCAAATACAGACGCTTGAGTAGTTTGAGTTGGGGTGCCAAATACAGACGCTTGAGTAGTTTGCGTCGGGGTGCCAAATACAGATGTTTGAGTAGTTTGCGTAGGGGTACCAAATACAGAAGTTTGTGTCCCTGGCGTCAGCGTGCCAAATACGGAAGATTGAGTTGTGGTTGGCGTGCCAAATATAGACGATTGGGTGGTTGGGGTTGGTGTGCCGAATATAGAGGCTTGAGTTGTAGTAGTCGCGCCAAATACAGGCGTTTGAGTTGTTGATGACCCAAAAACGGATGGTTCAGTTGTTGAGGCAAAAATAGATGGTTGAGAAGTTGATGTTGTTGCGCTGAAAACTGAAGATTGGGTTGTAGTTGGCGTGCCAAACACAGGCGCTTGTGTGGTCGCTGTGCCAAAAACTGACGCTTGTGTCGTGGCCGTAGTCGTGCCAAATACGCTTTGTGTGGTTGTAGTGCTGCCAAACACTGATGCAGTAGATGTAGTGCCAAATACACTCTGTGAAGAACTTTGTGAAGTACCCTCAACTACAGACGCTGGCGCAGTTGATGTAGTGTTAAATGAGGGTAATGGTTTAGCGGCGCTTGTAAAAATTGATGGCGGGGTTGATTCAAAAGCGGGTGGCGATGAACTTAAAACTGTTGATAATTCTGTAGGTTTTGAATCGCCTTGCGTCGTCTCTGATTTAGTAGTCGTAGCGCCAAATATGGATCCTGTTCCAAATACGCTTGGAGTGGATGATGCACTAAATATAGAACCGGTTGCTTTTGTTGATAATTGAGATGCAGCAGCCCCAAATAGAGATGAAGCGGTAGACTTTTCTGTTACCGGCACAGTAGGTGTTATCGGTTTTTCGACAGGTGTTGCTGGTTTTTCAGTTGGAACTGTTGGTTCTCCTGAGTCTGACAGTTCTTCAGGCTTTTCTCTTTGCTTTTCTGCTGAAACTGGTTTTTCATCTGAAACAGTTGGTTTTTCGGAAGGAGTCGTAGGTGGTTTTTCTGTAGGAGTCGTTGGTCGTTTTTCCAACATTGGTGTGGATGCAGCAACCGAGGTATCGAATATAGAAGCAGTTTGAAGTGTGCTAGTTGACGCTCCGAAAAATACTTGAGATTTTGAAGCTGAAAACAGACAATGGTAAGTAATTATCAGAGGTAGTAATTATTATATTAATATAGATATACCTCGTGATTTCCGGGACTCTGAATTTGGTTGTTAATGATGTTGTACCTACTTGCAAGTATGTCTATATTATTGTGTGTGTATCAGATTTTCCAAAACAGATAAATTTTATATACCCACATTATTACAAGGCTTATAGTTCGTAGTCATGATATCAAGAAAAATATTTGTAATAAAAAAAATACTCAGTTACATAGCGAAATAAACTTAGGTACATAGCAAAAATAGATTAAAATGGCACCCGAGATTATGATTCTCGGATAAAGGGAATCTCCGCATTGATCTTTCTTACTGCAAGTACCAAAATCACACTACTCAATCCCGATCTCTGGTAATTATGTACAATACTTTCAAAATAGACACTAATAATTAAGATTGAGTATCATAACGTCCTCTATGTTTCGAATTGTAATATAATATCGAGGTTAAGATAAATAGGTTCCGTATAAAGATTCAAAGAAGATAGTTATAAAATTACTTTATTAAAATTTTAATTTACCATTGGCAGAGGTTACAGCAAAAATGGACGAAGCAGTAGATTCAAGTTTCTCTGTTGATTTCGAAACTGAGTCTTCATTTTCTGTTTTCATTACAGGTTGCACTTTTTCTGCAGACGTTGATTCGCCTAAAATTAAATATATTAATTACATCTTTTATTACGGGTGTACGTGACAGAATATCAGTGCTGTAGATTATTTGCAGCATTTACTGAAAAGTCCGTTTTGTTGTCATGGCACACGACATACATACATATATATAATATTGAGAAATAATGAAACGAACAGCAAAAAATACTGAATCAGCAACAAATCGATGGTATCGACGGTTTTCTGGTGACAATAAAGTTGACAATAAATAAACAATAAAAACGACTTGGCGATGACATTCCAAGTAATTTTAAATTATTTATTTTAGTTATTCAATAATAGGTTGTTTTCTAGATCATGATTTATTGCCCATTTTGTACTTTTTGGTGCATTTTATATAAGTCACTAAAAATTATCGAGTTGCGTCAATGAATAAATATTAGGTAGTCAGATAAGTTGGTGGCCTTTTTAAAGTGAAAATAATAATGACTTTTTTGTATTACATAAATATGTATTGAACGGAATACTTATTGTCCATTTAATTCGACTAACTTTCGCAATTTCTGACAGCCATTATCCCATCGCTATAAATTTTTTGGGTTTATTGAGCGAAAAACCGATTTAAATGGTTTATACAGGCTTGTCGTGATGGAAAACTACACCTTTTCTATTCAATAATTCTGGCCGTTTTTTTCCAAGTGGTTGTTTTAATTTTACTAATTATTGACAGTAAACATCAGAATTAATCATTTGGGCATGGGGCAAAAGTTCGTAATACACAATGCCTTTCCAGTCCCATCATACCCATAACTTGACTTTGTTCGGAGTGACGCCTGGCTTTGAGACTATTTGTGATGGCACATCTCGCTTAGAGCAAAATGGTTTTCGAACATTGGTATCGTAGGTCATCCACTTCTCATCGCCTGTTACCAATTTCTTCAGAAATGGGTCGAGTTCATTTTGTTTTAGCAACCTCTCGCATATGGAAATTCTATTCACCAAGTTTCTGTCATTTAATCACGCGGCACCGAAACATGTATCTTTTTTACAAAATTCATTTTATGCAAGTGATCCAAAACTATTGAGTAGTAAATGCTAAGCTCTTCGGCAATTTAATGACTGCTTATATGTCGATGTGCTTCAATTTTTTCAATGATAACACCAACATTTACCTGTTTTGAATTTATTAACCATAAGGAAACAGCCAAAGTTAATCGGCCGCAACACCTTCCTCAGAAGGATCCTCCTCCTTCTGAGAAACATGGACAATGTAAGGTCACGTGTCATTGAGCTGGTAAATTCTATGTTCATCGTTCAAACTGGCATGCATGTACACTATTGTACACCAACAGAATTAAAGCTTCAGGGACTGATCGTTTACTGCTTATTGCAACCTCAGATTGCTCTAAGGGGCGTTTGCTCCCAGAAATACAATTTTAACGGGTACTATTTGATATATTGCCTTCCTGTGAAATAAATACCCATGAAACCTCCCACAGACAGAAAAATTCATGCTCGAAGTGTCTACAACTGTAGGCTCATTGGGAGGATCGGGAGGCTCCGGATCCGGAGGCATATTTAATAAAGTAAAAACTTACTATTCAATAAATATTACACAAATTTAATAACCAGCACCACTAGATATAACTAAAAACAATATAATCTGCTTATTTTAGATGAAAAATATAAAGAAATCCCTATAATTCGAAACTATCCCACTAACACGTGTATCCACCAACCAGTTTGCAGCCAAATAAAAATCAAGATAAAACTTTTAACTTGTAATTTCAATTTGCCGCCATTACAAAAAGTCAGCTGTCAAACGGTATATCATTTTCCCGCCAGTGATCAGTGTAGCCAGAAATATAGCACGTGTATTATGACTATACGTTCAAAAAGGCCGCGAACTTTTCCGACTACCTATTATATATCCTTTCTTTTAATAAATACATTTTCTTTATCTGTATGAATTTACAATTTTGTTTCGACTTGAAGTAAAACTCTTTATACTCCCAATTTGTTTTCAATTCAATTTCTACGTGTCAATTATCGTCACATGATTGATGTTGACACATACATTAAAATTGTACAAGGGCGAAGTTATTCGCTTACAATCAGAGAGACTGCTTATTTCCCACTTTATATCTGCAAAAAAGTTATTGAAATAATTAAAAAAAAATACGTACACATACCTGGTGTTGCAAAAATAGTACTGGTTACAGTTGGTTGAGTGAATCTGAAAACTGTAGGTTTATTGGCTGTCTGTGCGGTTAACGGTTTTATTCCACTTTTATCCTCAGCAAGTTTGGGCACTATGTGAGGCATATTTTCGCTAACATCATCTGGAACATTCTCTATGGATTTCTCATCAGCTTTATTAGTATTAGTTTTATTCTCTTTCCCGAATGTAAAACTTGAAGTTTTCCATACATCTAATGTGTTTTGTCCCGCCAAAGGCGTAGAAGTTTGCATTCCAAATATGTTTGCGGGTAGTTTAACAACTTGTTTTGACAGGGCAGTTTCTCCGGTGTCATCTGGTTTTGGTTTGAATACGGTACTTTGAGGTTTGGATTCTGGTACGAAGGATTGTGGTGTGAATTTGCTGAGCATATTGTTTAGTCCCACTATAGGTAGTGACACGAATGGTTTGGAACCTGTTGGCGGCGGTGTAGGTGTTGATGTCGCTGAAAATGGAAGCACATAATGTAGTAGTGGTAACATTGAGGGACGAACCTACATTTTTAATGTACCTAACGAAAATTTTTCAGAGTTTATTATTAATAGTAATTTATATTGGTGTAAATGTTTGGCGCTAAACGAGTTATTAAAAATGTTGTTGCTAAGATAATATTGGTTGAATGCACTCGTTGCGTTCAATGTTGTAAAATGCACAAAATTTTGAGTATGCATACGTAGCGTAAGTAATTAGTCAGCTTTGTATACATTACAAATTTCAATAAATCTAGAATAAAGTTCTGGATTTATGCTCGAGATTAGAATAAACAAAAAACCTCCAAGTCGATCTTAAAGTTGAAAACCTTACAAGACAAAACAATGTAATGTCATGTCAAAAAGAAGAAAGTTTGGATGCATGTTACTAAACGGAAAACATTTTGAATACATATTTTGTAAATGTAATCAACGGAGCCCGGTGGAGAAAATACGTGAAGGTCACTATTACAGTCAAATGCGACAACCTACCATGTTTATTATCATGACCGACTGAAGAAAGAGAGAGAGAGAGAGAGAGAGAGAGAGAGAGAGAGAGAGAGAGAGAGAGAGAGAGAGAGAGAATATAATTTCCTTTTATTTTCATAGAAATAAAACTTTTAATATTTTCGCGTTCTGTTTTCACTATTATAAAACAGGCCGTAAAAGTGCACAATTCCTTAATTGAAAGCCTTTTGCTTATTAAATGTTATTACTTTACTTCTACTCTATATAGCGGCACATGTTGAACTGGCGGAAGTCATGAGTTCACTGAAGAGTAAGTAGTTCACGATGAGAACTGCGAGCAGTTTTATCTACTGCCCGCAGTTAGTGTTCATATTCGGACAAGTTGTAACATACTATGCAAACTAACAATCTTAGAAAGTGTCAAAAGATGCTCTGAAGCATAGACATAAATAGGCAGTGCAAGTTCATGAAATTGTACGGAAACCAAGCGTGTCACTTTAGTGAGTAAATTTTAGTGACAGGAAACCATCACCGATGAAACGAAACATCTCTTTTAACTGGTTTCATAACTTTTGGTGAATATTGAGCAAATAAATAAAATTATTATTATTTACTATTTATTACAGAGTGCAATTGCTAACAACGACTTGCTAGCGACACGAGTCGGAACAGACTGAACGAGCCACGCGAGCTTAGCGCCAACTTCGGGCACTCCCTGCGGACAGCTTGCGTTATCTATGCCTCTACATCTATGCTCTGAAGGCTTACCAACGAAGGCCGTAGGTGAACATATATTCTGTCCCATAAATGTGTTGGCATTGTTGAGTTGTTTGTTTTGCAGTAACTCCTTGAGAACGCTGCGTGTGTTAATTGCCTCTTGACTCAGACCTAGTGGGTTATCAGTTCTCTCAGCAGTTTCTGTGGATTCTGAAAATATTAAATAACCTGTTATATGCGAAACATAATTAATAACTAGTAGTGGATCAGTTAATTCAGTATGTCAATAAGCCAACGTCGGTGTTGATATTAACGGTACGTCGGCCAACGTATATTTGACAGATTTGATACTAGGCTTATACTATCAAAAAATACGATTCGAATGAAACTGTTGGCTTGGATGGATGTTGCTTCGAAGTACTCGACGTGACAGACTATAGACGTTTTTATGGTGATTGAATTAGTTTCTTACGAACAACCGTACTTAAATCACCAACCTTTAGTGGATGTATTAAATACGATTTTATAATGATTTTAGGTTATACTATGGTTGAAAGGGGATCTCCAATTCTTCGCCTCGAAGGAACATACTATGTGCGATGTTTCAGTTGGTTAAGCCCCTAGAAAAGCGTACCCATCTCTTCTCACCTTGGGGGACGTACTGAATACGGAAAATTATATACGCGATCAGGTTAGGTAGCTCGTTCAAATCCGATTCAGTCTGAAAAATCATCTCGGAACTATTGAGGTAGGATAAAATGGGAAATGTTACATATTTGTTAGCTATATTCTTACGAAATAAACAAATTGAATTTGTACATTTAAGCCAGTGTACAATTTTTTTAGACGGAGTATTTTTAGTAAAATTTCAAAATGTAATTCATATTTAATAGTAATATTGCAGAAATCACTACTTTTTAAATATTTCGTATATTTGTATTATATATGATATATACTTTTGAAATTTAGGAAATATTTTACATATTATACTTTGTTTTATAGTCTATATATCGGTTCGTAGATAGGTAAAATTAATTCAGTAATTCCAAAATTACTACTGATCAAAGTTTTCAATAAATCTCAAAAAGAACACGAAAGACAAATACGCGATGAAATTTTATTTATCGAGCATTAATAGTAATTTAATTTGACATAAGGTCAAGTTAAAAATATAAGCGTAAAGAAAGTTAAAATTAAAAAGTGAGGCCCTTTCTTAACGGCACAGTTCTCCGCTGTGTAAACCTACAGCGAGCTGTCCGCGTCGTCATTCTTGTATGGGCCACTATGGGAACTTGTTAACACACACGGCGATGCCACGGCGGCCGTATTTACCGTGAAAACGCAGGGCAAGATATCGATCAGTGCTGTATGGAGGTCTAGGAGAGTTTGTTAACGATATCGGACGTTTTCACGGTGACCAACCATCTCGTGTCTGCTTACCTGTGCTGGTGCGAATTTTGTGTATTTTAGCTTAGGACTCAAAAATGACACATGAAGTCTGCACCTAAAAAACGCTAGCCGTGCCTCCACGGCGGTTCGCTGTGTCGTGAAAAAGAATATACAGTTTCCCTACGGCGCGTCTAGCTCGTCGTACCGTAGTGGTTTCACTACGGTGTCGTTAACCGGCTTATACGAGAAAAGTAGCAAGAACATGTGGTAACGCGCTGGTCACTAGACAGCATATTTATCAACCGTTGCATTTGACCTCCTTTGCTATTATGAACACATAGTTCGTGAAAAAATAATTTGTTTTTATCGAAATTAATTTTTACCTTGTATGTTAATGTATATTTTTCTTGTATGTATTGATAGTACTTCTTTAATAGAGTAATTACATCACGACTCTAAAACCATAAGAAATTCAGCGTGGATACACAAACTACATGTTATTGGATAGAACATTTTTTTTTTAATTTAATATTTACAAATGAAGGGTGCATCCAACCAAGTGCAATTCAGTACCCACTGTTGGACATGGGCCTCCTCATGCACATTGTTTTGTGCATGAGCCAAGCGGATTGGCAGTCCACTCGATTAGAGGTGGTGTAGTTCCTGAGGTTATGTTAACAGCTTTGTTATCGCACTGTGCGAACGTGTGCAATACCGTGGCGTCCGTAGCCCGTGATAAACTCACACGGTTATATCGGCGTCAAGAATTTATGTGTATGTACCCTTCATTGGGCCATGTGGCGTCGGCTGGCTATAGAATACCGCCACCCCATCTCTTCCCGTGGGTGTCATAAAAGGCCACTGAGGGATAACAAAGCTAGGTAGTTAGGTAAAATTGATACTAGTTTGACCGGTTTAAATCTACATACTTATTTCTATCTACATAATTTATACAGTTTGCTTAAAGTTACATTAAATTTATATTACATTTATTTTGAAAACACTGATGCAACATAATTTATAACACAAAGTATTTTTTATTGATTAGACATGCGTCTGGAAGAAAATTAAATGGTTTTTGCGCGAAATACCCCGAAATATTACAACTGGGTAATTCCACGTTTACGTGTGTTAACACTTAAGAATAAAAACTCATTAGAACATTAAAACTTTACTGAACAGTATCCTTATTAATGTTATTGTTTTTTATTAAAGGTCCAAACGATTTTTAAAAAATATTGCTATATTTTTAGTAACATAATGCAAATTTCGCCGGTTGGGTTTATATTACTGGAGGTGACTTTTATATAGTCATAATTGCAACGTTGTTTCTCGCCGATGTTACGATATTATTAATTGATTTTTAGGTTTTATAAAAGCTCATATCCTTGACTATTGTCCGACGTTAAGTCATCATAATTTTGTGACGAATTTTCGGCGTTGTATACAACATCACAACATTGAAATCTTTATCACACCCGTTGCGATAAGTATACCTGTTGTAAGACAGCGCATGTAGATGTTTAGTGTTATATTCTACCCAGATGACATTAAGATCATGTTTTATGATTCTGTCTTCTTTTCTTTTAAATGTGATGAGAAACGACGTCTGTTTTGTACCATTTATGCATAAAATACATCAATTTTGATATGATTTAAGAATATGCCCCTTAAAACTAAAAAAATATGAAAGTAATGAAAAAATATATACAAATCTAGACATTAAAAATAGCCAATAAATATTTGCGTGAAAAACAAGAAATACAAAGGCGACCAAGAAAACAGAAAAAATAAATATTTTTCTGATTTTTAAACAGTTTTGTTAACATTTAAAGGTATAAAAAATAGTCAAGGAAAAGTCGATTTCCGAAGTATAAGTTAAATATAACAATTTCTTATTAGTTATTTTTTAAAATATGATTTAAATATGAAATACGACATTAATTAATAACCTACAGTATTTAATTTCTTTGAAATCCTGACTATGATAAATCCGTTACATTGAATTAACACACATGTTAAAAATTAAAAATTTATTCAAAAAAAAAAATTGTTTAAGTTCATTGAATTGTGTTCTATAATAAGGGACACTCATTCGAGCTTAGTATAAAAAATATAAATGATACACTACATATAAAATGGTTTATACAACAGAAAGCAGGTGAGACGAATTTGAAGAAAAGTCAGGATCACACCCATTACGCTCATATTAAAACTATATCTATGAACTTTTTATTATTTAATGCACATTAAAGTGAACATTTAATTTACTTAAATAATTTATTTATTGGAAATTTATTAATAATAGTGTCACTCTCATTACAATGGAATTACCCAACTGTCATCAAGAAGAGTTTATCTTTCTATGATAATATCAAACAAGTTTTTCATTGCTTATAAAAGTAGCAATGCAATCAGCCCTATCAGTATGAGGGATGTATGTCAGTATGAGCCTTAAAACGGCACGCTGGCCAAGTGGGTTGGCGAGTCCACTCTTTTAGAGCTGTTTCAGTAGCCGTTTTGTTATCCCTTAGTCGCCTTTTACGACATCAACGGGAAGAGATAGGGTGGTGCTATTGTACACCACACAGCAAAAATAAAGGTAGCATAGAATGTTCATTAATAGAAAAACATTAAAACAACTTACCATGAGCAAACAAAATCCTTGCAACATTTGCAGTAGGAACACTCGGTTTATCTACAGGAACATTTGGTCTAGTATTGGCTACTGGAGTCAAAGTAGGCACTGGATGGGACAGTGATATGACTTGCTTTGACTTTGGACTATGAACTAGTGAACTTTCTGATGGAATCGTTTGAACCACTGGTTGGAAAGGCTTTGGACTATGAACTACTGAACTTTCTGATGGAATCGTTTGAACCACTGGTTGGAAAGACTTTGGGGCCAATAGATTTTGGGGTCTATATACCACTTTTATGGGTTTAATTTTGACAGTTTTGTGGTTGGACAACATATCCCTTAGAGCATCTAACTTTTGAGGTGTGAGCAGTGGTTCGTTTTTATTGTTTTCAGGTTCAATGCTCATATTTAGGATATTTTTGGTTAGCTTTGATAGAGGATCCCTGTAAGAGATATAGGTAATGTATTTTATTACATATATTTTATTTTGTTTGAGAAAACAAATAGTAATAAATTTTAATATATCAAATAGCACGATTACTGTACTATAATATGTTCAAGTTAAGAATAAACTGATGTCATCACTATTAGTCACATGGTTCTAACTATTTACTAATTACGAGGGAGCGATCGTCGATTGACCAATTAATACTGTGTTATGCTTATGCTCTTTATACGGATGACGTCACTTTATTCTTAATGTGAATAATATAAATGTCAAAATCAACAATTTTCTATAGGCAGTATATGAAGTCTCCAAAATATTATAAGTAATGAAAAAAATAACAAATACAAGCAAAAAAAGGTTAAACAACACTTTAAACTTGATATGAACAATTACATACTCGTAATATGGCAATATTGGGCTGTATCTCGTAATATGGTAATTGGCTGTTACAAAAATAATATAAAAAAATAGATAAGATACTAATATTTTCTAGTGATATTAACTTCGTAAATGTGTTTAATTAACAAGAAGACGCGAAAAGATAGTTTTTATTACGTCAACATGTATTATTGGTTTATTAGAAAAATTTCAATTTTTCACAATACTGCAAAAATCTTAGATTATTATGTAAGTCATCATAACAAGACTATGTTTTACGAAAAAGTTACATCTGTCATTTTAATCAACGTAAGTATATCAAAAAGACTAATTTTACTAGTTAGTAATAAATTAATAACATTAGCATATAATTGTAAGACAAAATAAATAACGTTATCTGAGCAACCATATTATCGGTATGGACTTATTGAATTTAGCTAAGATTTACTACGTTAAAATTTTGTTGTACCATATTCTGTTTAAATAGAGTCATGCTCTAACATCTGATATTTAATTAAGACAAGTATTAATTGAATCTTCCGGGCTACTTGGCCGAGGTCTTCTGGAATCTCTTCTCTTTCTTCCAAACGTTTCGTCAATAACTGCGGTTGACATCTTCAGTGGCGACTGCGTTCACTTTCGGAGAGATGTTATCTCTTCGGCTTCTCGAGCGCAACTGACTCGATGACTGTGGCGCACCGGTATTTATAGTGGGCGAGGGTAGTTGTGATTGTGTGTGTACCGACGCACCGATATTTATAGTGGCCGAGGGTAGTTGTGATTGTAAGTGTACCGAGTCTGTTTTTGTCCCCCCCTCTCGTCTCTCTTCCCCGTGAGCTTGATGTCTTCGGAGTGCTGGATACCAGATATTACGGAGTCTTAGATTCTCTTCTTTTTTGTTAAAATTGTTGGGATGCTTGTAGATTTCAATAGCTTCCCTATTGAGACGGGAATGATAATGATTCCCGGTTGACAAGATCTTTGTGTCCCTGAAGCAGATTTCGTGGTCCCCATCCGACAAGGGATGTTTAGCTACGGCCGACTTCTTAGTCTCTCCTCTTCGACAATTGCCTTTACGTTCTTTAATACGGGTATTGACACTCCGTTTTGTAGTGCCAATATACACTGACTCACAGGAGCATGGTTTTATACACTCCAGTCGAGGACAACGGATCTCTGGGATCTTTGACTGATCTGATGATATTTCTGAGTAGGCTCGTAGGCTTGAAAATGGTCTTCGCGTTTTTATTTTGTAAGATCTTGCTGATGCGATCTGTTACGCCTTTTAAGTAAGGTAAGAACGCCCTGCTTCATAGAGAAGCTATTGAAATCTACAAGCATCCCAACAATTTTAACAAAAAAGAAGAGAATCTAAGACTCTGTAATATCTGGTATCCAGCACTCCGAAGACATCAAGCTCACGGGGAAGAGAGACGAGAGGGGGGACAAAAACAGACTTGGTACACACACAATCACAACTACCCTCGGCCACTATAAATATCGGTGCGTCGGTACACACACAATCACAACTACCCTCGCCCACTATAAATATCGGTGCGCCACAGTCGTCGAGTCAGTTGCGCTCGAGAAGCCGAAGAGATAACATCTCTCCGAAAGTGAACGCAGTCGCCACTGAAGATGTCAACCGCAGTTGTTGACGAAACGTTTGGAAGAAAGAGAAGAGATTCCAGAAGACCTCGGCCAAGTAGCCCGGAAGATTCAATTAATATGGACACCGGCCGAGAAAGCCACTATAATTATAAGAACTATAATTAACTCCACTATAATTAAGACAAGGCATTTTTTTTTGAATGATTTCTCTAATATCAATATGCGGTAGAACCAACAATAAGGTTAGTTTTCTCAGATAATGTGCCACATATTATCAATCTTATTTATTTATTATTTATATGTATACATTTTATTTATTTAATAACTTTGCACACACATAACATAAAATAATTAAAAAGGGAAAAGATGAAAAGATCTCCAAAAGGCAAGCTCCTGTGGAGATTTCTCCCAGCAGACTTGGGTAAGTGAAATACAGGTGAAGACAGAAATCTTACTTGTTTTTAAACGGTGTGCTTCTTAACAGCGAAGTGGATTTAAAAATAGGTTGTATTTCACACTCAGTAAGCGTTTTCTTCAACGTTTTGAGCACCGCTTGTTGCCTGCTCAGTATTTCCTGCTGTCTTACTAGAGGTTGATATACATCATCAAGTATAGGACGAATCATGCGCTGACCGGGTCTAAAATATATTAAATGCACAGAGATATTTTTTTATAGAGCGGTGGCAGACGAGCAGGTTATAGTAACAGTCATACATATATGTTATACATCCGTAATACATGCCAACATCAGTCCAGAATGACAACTGTTGGCATGCACTCGGATGCGCTGTTTACCTTTGGAAATTTAGGAATGCATTCTTAGATAGGATTGGGAAAATGGAGAGGGATAGGATCGGATGAGAATTGGTTCTGCATATCTCACTCACTACTGAAATACGTTGGGGGAAAAGGAAAATGTTAAACTGAGAAAGAGATTGATTATATAAACGAAGGTCCAATATTACAGGGACACATATTATATAGCGTAGTTGTAAATGAAAAACCTCTTATGTGAAGTTTCACATTTTCATACTTTTACCCACAGTCCGGTGTAAAATTGCGACAATCATCTTAGAAAAATGTCTTATGTGTTAACTACTTAAAAGACGAGACAAATGTTTTTTATAAAAAACCTCTCAAGTACATGCGTGGTTTTGTTAATCACATAAAATCTCCTATGTGCAAACAATGCACATAGGAGATTTTTATCAGGCGTCTTCGGGATTCCAGCAGGAAACTAAACAAGAGATCAATGAAATAAAGTGTCAAGGGTCAATTGCTTGGGTGATTAAAGAAAAATTATGCTGTAGGTTAATAACATGATAACAAAGGTTTAAAATCTTACTTACTTGTTCAACTTGTTATCATTGGATAGCATCTGGTTCCATTTGTAATCAAGTGCCCTGTGTGCTTGTTCTAATTGATTTCGCACGTAATAAGATAAGCTCTTTATAGAAGCAACGCGTTTGTTCGTCAGCGGGTCTGCTTGTGTCCACTGATTTAATTCTTTGGCACTGAAAATGTAAAAAACGTAAGAATGTTCACAATTTTTTTCATTTCTTACCTAAAAAAGGTTTGAAAATTACAAAATTCTCGTGATCTTTTTTTATAATGACGAAGTAATATTCTGTCAAAGTAGGACGTTGATCGAGCAGTGTGTGACGTCACGATACATTTACATACAAACGAAATATCGTTGAATAGTATTTATGTAACTACGTTTGTCTAAACATTTATTTATTAAAACATACGGATAATAGCTGAATCTTCGCATTTAAAGACTGTAAAGTAAGGCTTTTTAAAGATAATATATATTGTGACGTCATCATCGCGAGTAGCGCATTTGAAACTTTAAATAGCTATATTTTGGTCATTTTCCAACGGATTTCAAAAACGTTTTCTCCATACGTAATATTTTAGGGTATATTTTTATTTAAATACGAAAAATCTGCTAGTTCTAAACCTAGCAAACTTCTTTATTGTATATCGAGCACTCAAATAAATACAAACTTCTTTGCAGCTTATTATTCACATATTCAGCAGGCCGATACGTGGCATTAACAGCAAATATAACGTTGTAGAACAAACCTGTACTTTCAACGTACAGGTGAAATCGGTTCAGTAGTATAGTCGTATAACAAACAAAGAGACAGACAAACAGACTTTAGGATTTATAATAAGTATGTGATTTTTTTTTCAAATATTTTCCTATACACGCAATATAATATTGCTATATATAATTACGTGAGAAAAGATGTACAAAAGGTAAGCTAATCTCCTGTCGAGATCTCGTGTATACCTTAAATTTGTATGTATATTGTTGTATATCCTTAGTTTGTTTATTTATTTGTTTTTATATCCATTATTAATTCATGTTTACGTACTCAGAATGTGTCCTAGCTTCAGCAACCGCAGCGCACGCACGAACTAATTCCAACTTTAGTTGTACTACAGAATTTCGCATTTCTTCTACTGAACATTCCTTCTTCAGGCGTTCCGTGTTTATGCCTTGAAGGTTGTATGTGCCTTCGACTGAGTTTACATCACTTTGTAACTGTAAAAATATGTAACTAAATATGAATACATAGGCAATGATCAACCAAAACACATATATGGATTTTGAACAAAACTGTGAAATAAGTGATATCAGTGGTATAAATAAAATATCACTCCCACGATAAACCAGTGTCACGATAACAAAAAAATGTTTCCAAGAGTATTTGCTTTATTTACATAAAATCAATTGCCTACGCAAACACATTTACCGCGAAATATTGCATCATACATGTTTGAAATTGGCGCGAGCGTCTTTGCATACATTGAATATTTTGAAGCAACATTTTTTTGTCCCCGCCATATTGAAGGCGGTTTGATATTTTTGAGTAGTAACACGCGCTCGGCGGCGAGCAGAGTTAAATTGAGATAAATTCACACCGCGGCCTCGGACAGTTGATTTTATTATTCGCGTCTATTGATTGGATTTGCACGTGGATATCCTTGTGCCACGCGAGTGTCTTGCTTGGAATTGGTTGGATTTGTTGTGATTGTGCTTGGGGTTTGGAAGTGATTCTCGAGGTGATTTGCTGCCGGGTGTGAGTTGCCGAACGATAGCGGCCACCGGCTCACCACGGAACTAGACTTGGATTACTACACAAGTATCTATTGTGAATGTATGTATTTATTCAATCACACTAAGATAGGTCACATCTAGTAGGGACTAGCGTAGGTACACTTTCCAGATTTGTGCGTGGGCAAAACCACCTGGGGTAAGTGAGACCTTTAAATTGTGTAAATTGTTGATTATTTGCTTACCCACCATTTTGGTGGATATATTGAGTAAGTTTACTACATTTGGGCCCGAGTGCACATTCCTCGGGCTGCTTTCGCGTAACGCGAGGCAGGTGCGCCTAGTGTGCGCATCGTAAACATACATATTATTTCGGATCATATAGAAAAAGTTTCATTTTCCAATTATTTCTAAATTTCTTATATTTTATTACATTGTCAACACCGTTAGTTACGTCATAAATAATGAAGTTATTGCAAAAAAGATAAACTATCATTTATATGTTCTTGATAGTTCTTTGCATCCGAATAGGGCCTCTTAGGGCCGTAATGCTACCTATCATCCCTGTACTTTGGGTGATCGTAACCTTTTAAACCATTTAACATTGAATAACTTCATCAAGTTATATACAAAAATACCTAGTATATCTTCTATTTGCTTGTGTGTGTTTGAATGTTTATCCTTTTTGTAATAGTCCTACGATAGATTTGTTAGCATCTTAAAACAGTTGATTTAAATATGTAGTCAGAATACATTCATAACCTATTAATCATTAACGTATCATTAGGTTTCAATGATTGTACAACGGAAGTCCGATACATAGATGTGCAAAGGTCGTTTGATCGGCATAATGTTTGACCGACACAACAGTAGAACGACATAACGTTTGGCCGACACGACAGTAGAACGACAGAACGTTTGACCGACACGACAGTACAACGACAGAACATTTGACCGACACGACAGTGGAACGACATAATGTTTCACTTTCAGTTGGAAAATCATTCTTCGTAGTAACGTTCTGTCGTTCTATTGTCGTGTAGGTCAAACTTTTTGTCAATCTAACATTCTTCGGCCCAAAGTGTTTACAAATAATCGTGGTGTCGGTCAAACATTATGTCGATCAAACAGTCTTCGCACAACTGTGTGTCGGACTTTCGCTGTACAATCGGTTATAATTAAGTAAATATTAAAAAATAACTGATTAAAAAATATTAATCCACCTATGCTTACTTCAACATCAATTATATACCTATATAATATATATATATTACCATATATAACAGATTATTATATATAATAAATTATAACAAATTACCAAATAAATTCAAAGAATTAAATATTGACTTATTCAAAAAACATTTATTCAAATGGCTTCTTCATAAGTGCTATTATAGTGTAAATGAATTTCTCAATGACAAATTGGACATTTTATAGTAATTTTTATACATTTTATACATCTAATTATATTATTTGACAATTATAATTATTTGACATTCTATTATTTGACATTAAGCTAGGGAATAATTATTCTTTATAATTTTTTAATAAATCACTGACTATTTGCCTATTTATTTGTTTATGTTTTTTAATGTTGTTTTATAATGTAGTGGACATGAAACTTCAATAACTTCGTAATAACTAATGCATTTTACACCCTTTGGGTAAATCATAGTGGTATTAATTGTATTTATTTAAGATCTTTGTATTTATGTACCTATGATTACAAATAAATTACATTATTATAATTATAATATAATGTATAGTATAAACTATACTCTGTTCAACTTAAGAAAAGTGATGTCACGCGATTTCACTTATTGACCATTGAATTATGGAGCGTTCCTCGATCGACCAATTATTAGTTATGATACATTGGATGTATGATGTCACTTTTATCTTAATGTGAATAAAATATAGGTAGTATAAATATAATGGAGATAAAATAGTCTATTCACCTGCTTAGTAATTTGCCGTGTCTTTGTCACGAACTGATGTAGCTCCACTTGAAAATCGTTCACTTCTCTTACGAGCATTTCCTTCAGCTCTTCATTGGCTTTGATTTGGTTCAATCTCTCTTGTTCGGCTTTTAGCGCTTCACTTTCCAGTGTTGGTTGAGGTTTCGGTGCTTCTGTTGCTGGTTGAGGTTTTGATGGTATTGGTTGAGGCTAAAGAACAAAGAACGATGGAAATTATGACAAAATGAAAATCCTCAAAACTTCAAAATCCTTCGATTGTACATTGAAGATTAGATTTTATGGCGCCGTGTCGACTATAGAATATCACCAACCCACCTCTTCCAGTGGTTGTTTTGGAAGGCGACTAATGGATAACAAAGTCGCTACCACGAGTGGTCTCGTCAACTCGCTTACCCAGCAGCGTGACGTTTTAAAGCCATACATCTCTAATGTATAACACAATGTGCACGAGGAGGCCCGTGTCCAGTAGTGAACGCTAAAAGATCTGGTTATGATTTATACAAAGGGACAATTCTTTTGTTCTATAATGATATCTTATATTGTACATACACAATATAGAGGTAGTTTCCAACTCATCGAATTACTACACTCGCACAGAAAATTGCCTTGAAACGTATCAATGTGTTTTGGGAGTGAGTACGAGTTAATAGACTCCATTTTCCATTCCATCCTTTAATCCTATCTCATGTTATTAAATTCAATCCCATCTCTTCCTATCGAATAGGGAAAGTAATGGGACAAAAGAAACCATGCGTCGGTACTCCCTATAATAAATTTTTTTTCCAATTATTTTTCTAAATCTTGATTTGTAAATCTGCAAATTTAGGCAGCATAAATGCCAATGTTGGTTATTTTTGAGTGAGGTTGGCGTGTACCACAGAATTCCTTGCGCAACAGTATCTGATAAGGATATCAAGCAAGTTCATTGTTTGATAGTGAGTGACAGAGTAGGTTAATCAATTTTTCTATAAAAATAAATATATTTTTTTAACTTTATGTTGCTTTTCGTTTCAATTTGTAATATATAATATAAAAACATTATAAGCGTCGGTGAAAACAGCGACATATTTGCGTTGTTCCTAAACGACTTCTACTCTAGCCATCTCGCCATTCTCTTATAAATGACAAAAATATAAATATTACCTATATAAATCATAAAAAGTTGCATCATGATCAAAAACGAGATATTGAAATAAACATGCAAGATATAGAAGCAAACATACTTCACTCAATAGCCTACATTAGAATTCGTGGATCTAAAGATACTTATAAAGACAAACACGAATTACATACGAATATTTGTCAACAAGGGTTTAATTTTTTTTAACCAAGGTTTTTAATTGCTTATAAAGTTGCGAAAAATGTTTAAGCAAAATAAAACTTACCGTCGAAGGGAGAGGTTGACCGATCGGCGCTGCTCTTGCTTCCACTTGCGGTACGGGAGCTTGCGGTACGGGAGCTTGCGGTACGGGAGCTTGCGGTATGGGAGCTTGTGGTATGGGAGGTTGCGGTACGGGAGCTTGCAGTATGGGAACTGTCATCAAAACAAAACCATTTGCTTAATTATAGTGCATGCGTGGTTATTGGAAAAATACTGGTAATATGATATTAAATTCCTAACTTCGAAATAATTAACTTTTATATAATAAACATATGCCCTAAAAATATAGTCTCTATTGAAGTCTTTGTTAAATTTTTGTTTTCTTTTTTTTATAGAATGGATGGCAGACGAGCGGTCGGGCCACATAATGGTAAGTGGTCACCGACGCCCATGGACACCTGCAACACCAGGGGGCTTGCGGGTGCGCTGTCGAAGTTGTGGAAAGCGAAGAAGTGGTGGAGAGCTGTTCACAGCTCTTTTGAAGAGTCCCATATCGTAGAGTGACGGAAATACCTCAGCAGGTAGTTCATTCCACAACTTGCAGGTTAGCGGTATAGTATCTTTTCTACCGCACAGTACGCAGCGACTCTATGTAAAGGAAGCGCGGATGAGCCGCACGACGATGACAAGCAGTGCGATGGTAAAATCCCGAAGTTGGCATCAAATTGAACAGCTTTTCAGAACATTCCCCATTATAAAGGCGATATGAAACGCAGAGAGATGCAGAACGCAGATTCTAAACCACCTGTGAGAGTGGGATCGTCCACAATTCGGATAGCGCGTCGTTGGACGGAGTCAAGAGGGTCCAGCTAGTACTTCGGTTTACCGGCCCAGGGGTGTGAGCAGTACTCCATATGGGGTCTAACTTGATCTTTATAAAGCGATAAGCGTTGCCCCGGAGTGAAGTTCTGCTTTGCTCTATTCAGTACACCGAGCTTTTTACTAGCAAGTTTCGTCTAGCTCGCCAGATGACTCCGAAACTCGACTTTGCTCGAAATATCGACGCCAAGGATCCCAAAACTCTCAGAGATTTTGAGAGGAATGTTCTGAAATTGATATGCCACGACAAATGGAGCTTTCTTAGCGGTGAATGCACAGACTTGTGTCTTGCTGGGGTTAAATTTGACCAAGTTAAGTTTACCCCAATTGAAGACTCGGTCTAAGGGGGTTCTCGATTTCGAACACAAGCCTTACGCGACTCTCTTCCACCTCGGCTGGAGGGACATTAGCACGGCCCTTATATAAAGCTTCCCCAGTACTGTTATCAGCATAACAACGCATGTTACCGACTTGTAACAGATCGTTGATATGCAGAAGAAATAGTATGGGAGAAGCCCAGACCTTTGCGGGGGACACCAGCATTAATTGACATGGTGTCGGAGCAGCTACCGTCAGCGACGACTTTGATGCTGCGTCCATCTAAAAAACTGGAAACCCATTTGCATAATCCCTCGGGTAACCCGAATGATGATAACTTGGAAAGCAGTGCTTTGTGCCAGACCCGGTCATAAGCTTTTGCGATATCTAAGCTAATGGCGTACTTTGTATTTGTTTGTTTACTTTGTATATAGACTACGGAATGGACACGCCATATCTATAAAAATGCGAGTAAAGTACCAACGCGGACACATAAAATGGTACCTGTTGACAATATTCAATTCATGTGGCATATACAATGTCGACACAGTACGCACAGAATGTGCACGGTGTTTTAAGTGATGAGCAACATGTAGCAGAGCGTCACTGTTCCTACTATACCCGCCCCAGTCGTCTTCCGCGCGACCAACTGATACGTGCACTGTTACTTAAATCATGTGAGCAGTCAATATAACAGTATGGAGGACAATTGAAGTATAATTAAGCAATCGATTGATGCTCACTAAACACGTTTGAATCATATGCAGTCAGCAACAGGTGAACGTATACTCATAGGTACCTACCTCAAAACGTTAGTAATAAGGACTAAAATCGAATGGTAGCGTTAGCGTGTTGCAGACTGTACCTTCAAATGGAACATTCGAAATTCAAATACAGCGTCTGTAATCGAGAATGTAAGTTTTGAATTTTCAAGCGTATTATTATTTCAAGTTTCAAGCGTTAAAGAGTATTATCGCGGCTGCGTCTTGTTTTTTCTGAATGAAGTTGTTAAATTTCTCAAGACGTCTGTTTGGGGCGCTGCTTTTTCCTTCTAAAAAATGCATTTGACGGACACGCAATAATTGCGTATACCAATTAAAAAAAAATACTTTCTGCGGCTGTAAGATACGCTCTATCACGTCTTGAAGTATTACGTCTATCACATAATTGCACCGATTCCTCTGCATCTTTATTTAAATACAATTTTAATAAAGAATTGAATAAGACATTCAATAAAAAATAAAAGACTATTTGAATAAGACACACTCTATCAGCTATCACACCTTGAAGTGTCACGCCATTGCACCGATTCCTGTTTCTATAACAAAAATCGAAATTATGTACCTACTATAGTCTAATTCATTTATTTTGTACTATGGGCAGTTTCTGGGTAACTTCAGTAAAAGAAGTCAAAGAGCCCATTCTTGAAGTGGCTATGTTATGATCATTGATCTTTTTTCTGATTGTTATCGATTAATTTATTAACGAAAAAAGACATCATACCTGCAGCAAATCCCTGGTTTGGTGGCTGTTTCAAACTAAAACTACTGTTAATGGACGCGCCAAATGGTGTTGCTGTTGGAATCGGTGCCACCTGCGGTGGTTGTATGATTGGTTGCGGCTACAAGAAATAACAGAATAACATTACAATTCAAGTAAAATGTGGAAGTTTCAAACAAGAAGATCCAACAGTGGGGCATTGAGTTAAGGACAGATTAACTAGAAGAGATTCCTGACGTCGTATTTGGTCTCTTTTTACAAAATTTTTGTGTTTAAATTTAGATGGTTGAAGAAGGCATATTGTGATATGAAATTATAGATAAACCATAAACTGTAACCAGTCCTTTTATTGTTCACTGCTGGACACGGACATCCTCACGCACATTGTCTTGTGCACGAGGGATGTACGGCCTTAAGAGGCCACGGTGGCCAAGAGACCATTCTTTTGGAGATGGTGTGGAACTACACTTACAGGCGACTTTGTTATTTCTTAGTCACCTTTTACGACACCTACGGAATGAGATAGGGTGGTGGTATTCTAAAGCCGGTCGACACCATGCGGGCGACTGCGACCTTAGAAAACACCATGATAAGTGACCATATATTAATAATATAGTAAAACCCTGAAATGTCGTGTTTTACTCAACTTTATTAAAATTGAGAAATTGGAAGTCTACGCTTAGGTCGGATAAATAGACGTCTCTAAGACCATTCTTTACTTAGACTTGGATCGTGCTGTTGGAAACTAACTTCTATACAGACTGCACAAGATGCTACAAAACAAGAATGACTAATTTTAAGAACGAGAATCGTCTGTTTATCCGGACCTAAATTCCATTTTGTTCAGTGGCAAATAAATTATATGACGCCCTAATCAATCGTTGCGTGGGACGTTCTCCGGTCAGGTGAACTTGACGTTATAGAGAAAGTCGCTGGTAGAGGGTGGATGAGAAGAGCAGAATACCGTGTGTAGTGAGGAGAGGTGGATGCCATATAGGCCTCCATTAATGGAGCGATACAACGAATGGTATAGTATATATAACGTCTTAATTAATATGCTACATAAGTCGAAAAATATGAAGAGCAAACAGCATTCACGATAGTAGCTATTTTTTGTAAAATAATAATAATATTTGACATCACAAACAAAACGTTAAAATGACAAATTATTGAGATTCTATAGAGATTTAGAATTTTATTTCTGGTAAAAGTTATTCCTTGGTAAACCTTTGAAAATATATTTACATAATATTACCATACCATCAGCCTGTGTCTCTGCACTTCGGATATATGACTCTCCCAAGGACCGTCACCACACACGGTCTTGGGCTCTTCTGATCCAGTCACTACCGGCAACTTTCTTCAAGTCGTCAGTCCACCCGAGCGGAGGGGGTCCATGTTACGTTTTCCGGTAAGTGGTCTCTATTCGGGGACTCGTCTCCCCCATCGGTTATAACCGATAGGGGACACGAGTCCTCGAATATAACAGTTATAACGTGTGAGAGATGCTGTTATAGAACATATAGACATGTTATTATAACACTCACCGTAGGTTGAACAACGGGAGTCGACGCTGGCGGTGGGGCAGAAGGTTGGGATGATATGGCACCGGGGATAGAACTGAAACAATATTTTTTTTTAGAAATATTTTTGAGTATACATATATACGTACACCCCAGAAATGGGAGATGGGCAAAATAGAAAAACATAACAAAAATAAACACAGCGACATAAAATCTGACCGAAATCGAAATTTGTTAACAATTATTTTATTTATTGAGGATTAAGATACAACTTCAAGTCAAAGTCATAATTTCACAGATTTTTCAATAAAATTACAACTATTTTGATAAATAAAAGGAAAAACAAATTCCAAAGACTAAAATCTGTATTTTAATATATTATTATATAATGGGATTTTTTTTCCCTCAAAATATGTAATAATACCTAGTAATTGCAGCCGCATGCAGCACCAACGGTTGCGGAGGCGAGCAAACCTGGGCCGCTTGCTTGTTTAGGTTAACCACGTTGAATGTAATGAGAAGGCCTGATTGAGATATTACGTGTAGAAGCGGCATGTGGGGTAAGGTCTCGTTTTCACCTGTAATACATAATTACGCCACATTCATAACCAACACTAGAATTACCTGTGTTGTGGGTCCAGAGGCACATACAGAGACAAATACTCACCCAAGACCCGAACAAATGTCATTAAAAATAAATTTTATTCAAGAATCGAAGTTGGTATCTTTTTTATACGGCAGGCAGAATACTAACCTAATAATTGGGCTAATTGTTCGACTAATTAGAAAATCAAAATATACTAACATATTTCTATAAATTCGCTCGCTTAAAACCGATTTTTTAAATCAGTTTGTTAGCAAGTATAAATACATAGGTATAATATCCTATCGCATCGAGTGAGGAGTTTAATATCTCATTCACTATGGATTTAAATAGCTGAAAGTATTGGTTTAGATTAATTGATGTCTACCAACACATAAATACTATGTGCCTCTTAAATAAAATAAAAAAAATACGCAATACTGACCCCACGATAGTTGATGTATGGCACATGTATCGATACACAACCCGACAGGATAATTCTCTTGTTTTTTATCGGTCAGAGGCAGTTCCGGTCTTGCTTCATCGGTCTGAAAAGACACAAGAATCATAATACATATGAATTTATAAAAAAGTTTGAATGTTAAGGCGTCGAACACAATGTATCGCCAGCGACATGGCCAGACGCGTTACTGGTCGCTATGACGCGTCTATGGGATGCAGCATCGCTCTCTCGCGTTAAAAATATATGCATAAATATATATACTTAAAAATGAGTTAAAAAAGGACACGGACAGAAAAGTCTGTGGAAAGTAGTTTTTATTAAAAAAAATATATATATATATACTTATTATACATTGTATAAGTCTACAATAGGAGATCTACGATTGAGAAATTTATTAAGCCTATGTATAGCACTAATATTTAAAGAAATGCAATTTAACCAGCCCTTTCAGTATCCACTGCTGGACATGGCCCTCCTCATGCACATTGTCTTGTGCATGAGGGATGAATTAACAAAGGCGTTATCACACACCCTGAGAAACTACACCACCTCTAAAAGGGTGGACTCGTCAACCCGCTTGGCCAGCGTGGCGAAGGCCATTCATCCCTCATGCACAATATTTAATTATTAGTTTGAAATATTGACCACTCAAGTGCGGCTTGGTCTAAGAGGTACAAATATAAAACAAACAAAAAATTAAGATCAAATACATAGCTTGATATAGATCACATCTATTGGGGCAGCACATAATGGGAGAATAGGACGCCATACTTTGTTACGAATAATGTGGAGAGATCTGATTACGATTGATATGATTAACATGTGGTAATATTGCTCTGTAATTTACCTGACTCCATTGTTGCCAGTTGGCTCCGTCTGATGAGCCGAGTGTTGCAATTTCCGTGCTATTTGATGACGATGATAATATAATATTCCTGTAATAGTACAACACGATTTGATATACATTTTTATGCAAAATGTACACATGATAGGTATCTATTATCTTTTTTTATTTATTTAAACTTCACTGCACATGTAATTGACATGTACAAATAGTGGACGTGTAAAATAGTACAAATAGCCCTACGGCATTCTCTATCAGTCAACCACTAGATCAACCAGAAGATGAAAAATAAACACAGGTGCTAGACTAAAACTAGTTTAAATACACTCTTATAGCTTCGCGTACAATCCTCTCCACTGAACGTCATTATAATCTCGAGAAGGAATGTACACATACATTCCTTCCCGGGATTGAAATTACGAAATATAATAATTTCAATCGCGAAGATGAATATAAACAGTCATCAATGTGGAATCCAGTGATTCAACAAATTTAAACGGTTAACGATAAACCGTCGAATACGTCCACGGACACTGTTAGTGTAGTGTGTTGCAGACTTTCCGAAAATGTAGGTAGTTGATAAAACTGGTCGCAACTCCCATTTTGGACTACCCGCCTCTTCAGTCAACTCGTGACCACGGGTAATCCGTGGCGAAACGTCGAGTAGAAATAAAAGGTATACAAAAACCTTGAAATTTACGCGTTCAGACCGGGTTTATAATATAAAAAAGATGGTAAAGTGTAATATAAGTGTGAATGTTTGTAAGTTCTTAGAAACGCATGTTAATAAAACCTTTTTGGTTTCTTTTTATTTTAAAAAGTCATTATCACACAATATTTTTGTCAAGTGTCTCCTTGGCAATTATTTTGTGTAACGAGATGTTAAAAACAATCAATTATGAAAAAAAGCGTAATATAGAGTAATACGTGCAGTAATAAAGTACCTATGCTGGAAAAATGACCACGACGGATATTTTTTTGGAAATCTTATGCTTATCTGATGCTTTACCCTATTCCACGGTCGCTAAACTGGGTTGCTGAATTTAAAGCGGGCAGAACGAGCCGTGAAGATGGTCCCCGTTCTGGTGGACCGTCACGGATGAAAGCGTCAGGAAAGTGGAGAAATAGAAATAAGAGAAATTAGAAGACCGAAGATCAGGATACAATATTTAGCAGAGAATGTAAAGATTTCATTTGGCAGTGTTCAATCCATTTTAACGGACACTAGGATTCATAAAAGTATCGGCAAGATGGGTTACGCGCAAGGGCATAGTCAGGATTTTACCTAAGGTGCAGAAGCAAACAATTTTATCCCGGGTGAGGCAAAGCAAACAACCTTCTTATAATTTAAATAGAGGTAGTATAAGGCAGAAAGTCTGTTACTTATTCTTCCCTATGTTGGCAAACGCCCGAACCTGCCCCATCGTCGTTACGCCATCGCTCCGCGAATGTTGACGAAGAAAACAAAAACCGACGTTTGGATGTTTCAAAGCGGAATTTCGAAATCTTTCAGTATGATCCTGATAAATTTGTGTCGTTTAGTAACTATGGATGAAACGTGGGTCCACAATTTTGATCCTGAAATGACAAAATAAAGCATGTCTTGGACATAGCCATCTTCTCCACCTGTGAAAAAATTTCGAGTTGCTCTGACTGCAGGCAAAGTTATAGTCTTTGTGCTCTGGGATTTTGAAGGAATCCTTTTTAGACTATATGCCGAAAGGAAAATCGATAACTGGTGCCTATTATGCAGATTTGATCCCAAGTGTGTGAAGCGATTAAAGAAAAACGTCCAGGTAAACTGTCATTGGGCGTGTTGTTTCACCACGATAATTAATGCTCATTGATCCAAAGTTGCAATCACGGCAATCCGCAAAGCTCGCTTCGAAATTCTAAATCACTCATCATTTTCACAGGACTTAGACCCTAATGATTTTCACTTATTTCCAAAATTAAAGGAGCATATCCCTGGAACAAAATTTGATGATGATGACACGGTTATGGCTGGCATGGCTGGCGTAGGAGATTTTTTGAGAAAATGATTTTTTTCTGAAAGAATAAGGAAATTAGAAAACTGTTATACTACCATAAATGTATCGAATTACAAGGGGATTACGTAGAGAAATAAAATGTTTTTATATCAATTTGTGTTTTAATGACGATTCTAAGAACTTTTTGATTCACCCTCGTATCAATGCGTGTCACAATATTATTAATTGGCGTTTACAAATACATTGAAGGGAGTACATACCAAGGAGCTAATCCATATAGATAATAATACCAGGGTCTATTAGAACCCATGCTGAAGCAAACATCTTCATAATTGAGACACGAAAGTTGACCAGTTTTCGGAGTATTTACTATGGTTACAGCTGGAAATTACAATATTTTAGTAGTTTTTTATAAAAACTGGAAATTAAATATAAAGGGCCACCTAGGGGGTGGCCATGCAGGATACTGGTCTGGGATCTCTTAGAAATCATGAGGCGGCTTCGGTCCATAATATACTATATGGGCCCAGTTCAAATTGGTGAATGCACATTATTGCACATGCCTCAGATGTTATCTACTCTCCCAGCAGTGTGCTTCTTCATGATGTTTTCCTTCACAGCCCATCTAGTGATAATTTAAAAATCGATACTTAAGTATATATTCAGCAGAACAAACCAGGGTTTAACTCACAATCTCACTAAACTATATTTGTGATAAATTTTATTACAATCAAGTTAAGAAATGCACCTTGCAGTTTGTTCACAAATTTCGTTATATCCCATATACAATATATAATACATAGCTGAAAGTTGAAAGTATATATGAGGCCATCAGTGTAAAGGTGACCAGATTTTTTTTTAAATCGAAACCCCTTATTTCACAACAGATAAGTCATTTTTAATATTACCATTAAATTAAAATGTATCAAACCTGGTCTACTACTTCCCGCAGCATTTCTATAAACCACAGCAAACTGGTAAGTGGATATCCAATAAACAGCCAGTGCTTCGATAGGTGCTCCATCAAAGAGTTTAGGCGGTGGCACAGTTTTCATTGGTGACAGATCAGGTTTGTATTGACAGAGAGTGCCATCGTTGTTGCCTACAACTAGTTGTTTGCCTTTAGGACTCCAACAGATACACCTGCAACATATTGTTTTTATTTGGAATTTTTTGCCAGCAGAGCTGCAATAAATTATATGATTTAAACTTTTGTCAATAGAACTTTCAAAAAATGTAAACATATTGCATATTGCTATAGGACAGGGAGAGTGCACCCGGAGCCGCTGGGTGCGCTCGACTGGCCACATCACTCCTCTCACAGAAGACTACCTTGAAATGTACTGCATACTCTACTTTATCCTATTTTTCCAATGCACACATGTATTTCGGTAGTGAGGGAGATATGCCAGAGGCCATTCCCATCCAATCTTATCCCTCCCTATTTTCCCAATCCTTTCTCCAAATCCATTCCTATATCTTCAAAGGCAGGCAATAAGGACTCAGAAGTGTTAACCACAAGTATCAACTCACCTTGCTTTAGTCTGCGCCTTTGCTACTTGTGCATTATTAACTTGGCTGACAAGCAGAGTACCGTCAAAGAAAGCTAATGCTATAGTATCAGGAATGCATGGATTCCACTGTAGTGCAGACACAATTGTTGAAGGGTTTGTGTCACATTTTATAGATATCGATGGAGACATAGTCTGAAAATGAATTACACTTTGTGATATGCTATATAGTGTATGTGGTGTATGTAGATGCAAAAAAATATTTGAAGATCATAAACCACGATTCATGACCAATTTTATTAAAATGTTAGCCCTAATTAATTCTCAAAAACTATTTGACTTTGGCAAATGAAATATTTTATATACCAACATAATTATTTAATAGCATTTACATTGAATGTTTAAGTGGATCATAAATATGGTGATATTAGTTGTTTCTTTTGAATTTAACATTATTGTTGGTAGTTATAATCAATTATTACAATAAGACATTACAATAATACCGTAAGTACATAGACAGATTTAATTGTATTTGAAAATGCATGGATCTCATAATTAATGTTGAAATTGCTGAAATTAAGGTCTAAAATATGGAAAAAAATATATCAGATAATTAATTATATAAGCTATTAGTTTTAGAAAATAAAAACTAACTAAATTGTGTTTGCAAATGCATGGATCTCATAATTAATGTTGAAATTAAAGAGTAAACTATGCAATGAAAATCAGAAATTTAATTATAGAAGCTATTAGTTTTAGAAAATAAAAACAAACTGTTTATAAAAAAATACTTAAAAGATGGATATGTTTAAAATTGCATTGCTATAAGATCTAAATCTTGTGCTGCATATACATAAAATACATTATATCATTCATTTGTAGGGTCAGTGGGAATTGGCATATCCACATACACCAGATTTTTTTTAAATTCCCGATTTTTCTCACATTGTTAATAATTAATAATTGTGATAATTTTAAAAATCCATAGGTAGACACTTATTTATATGGGCCAAGGATTTGCACTCACAACTTTACAAATAAGAGTCAAGAATAGATACTCTTAGACTATCGCCACTTTGCATGACTGCATACTTGTATGATAATATGTATTTAAATATAGATATTACAACAAAAAAAACGTAGTTACAGGATTCTGGAAGTTGGTGACTTTGTAGATATTAAGTAGTTGTCCACCAGTGACCGCCAATAACTCATGGTCACAGCTCACACCAATGTGCGTCGGTTTTTCCTGTAGCTTGATAGATATATGCTCAGGCCCAGCCTCCGTATCAATCAGGTCTTTTAAGTGGTACACTGAAATGGGAAATAACATTTAAAAAAATTATATTGATTTTAATTATATTAAAGGGTGTAACTGAATCTTTCTGAAGCCTTAAACCATGGATTCTACTATGATTCAGAGTTCATTGCCATAAAATGTTATAATTGTTTTTGGCTTAACATACCGCATAGTGCCATAGTGCATGGTCCATGTATTCATTGGTGGCTCCGCAAAAGCAAATTATAGTACTACTAAGTCCCACGACCTCTAAAATTACCTCATAAGCAGCCTTTTCTATTACGTAAATGGGGGAGTTGGGTGATCCGGGTTTACCCAAGCCCTGTGCCAATCTGACTACAACATGCGGAAACAAGATCTCTAATACAAAATGTAAGAATAGGTTTTTTACCTGATAATGTTCCATCAGGTGAGCCAATAAAGACAAGGCCATATTTACTAGCACTGGCCACTAGACTATATCCACGGTTTGGCAATGGATCCTCTGTATTGAATACTTTGATCTTTCGTTGTAATTTATATAGCAAATTCTGAAAATAGACAAGAAGTCACATTGTAAGAGATATATCAACCAACATGAATGCTGTATCAGCATATGAAGTCACATTACTTATAGTTACCTTACATTTGATAGTTTTACTGTACATTAATTTATAAATTTTTAGTCTGTTATGTGTTTCATAATGACTCTCTACACAAAAACCAAGTGATTATATTGCAAATTTTAGGTTATGAATAATGTTAAAAATTGATACCTAAAGATAATGATGTTGCGTTAATGTTACAGTAATAACTTTATAATAATGTATATAAATATAGCTAAATTACAATGATTAGAAATCACACATCAGGCATCTATAATAACGAAAGTAATATGAAAATCTATTACATATATTCACACATTTTATGTAACTTAAAAACGATTCTTTTCTATATTGAATAAGAAAATTTAAGGTCATTGCAGTAGTAATGTAATTGTTCTCCAAAATATCCAAAATACATATACGAAAATATCTCACCGGTTCATCAACAGCATTTGGACCGAACTTAACATCCATAATGAAGCAGAAACTATATGATTATAATAACTTTTACACGGATGCTATACTATTTTAAATGCAAATTCGAAACTTTTAAACTACTTTTTTCACAAAAAAAACCTCGTAGGTAAATATTTGAAATTCAATTTTCAACTAACTAAATAGCTATTAGTCTTTATTGTGACAGCTTTATTATCTGTGACATAGTCTTTATTGTGTACTTTTTATTCCAGTTGATTTGAAATGTTTGAAATATGCATGACAGCTGTCAAGTTCTTTGACACTTTATTTTTAATTTATTTGGACACTGGTATAGTCATTGGTTCCACAGATAACAAATAATAAAACAGAATTATTTATGGCGTAAATGTACTACAGTCCCGTCGAAATAAGAGCTATTCAATAAAATGATAGTAGGTTTACTGAGGACAAGAGTTAGTAATCCTTAGATAAAAAATGCAGTCTCATATTTTTATTTAATTATCACAAACATTAGGTACTTTAAAGTTTAATAAACTAACACTATTAAACCACAAAACATACAATGAACATTTTTATAATAATCAAAATAAAACTATTTCATATATCATCATATATATCAAAATAAACTATGAAATATTTCATAGTCCGATTATTCTGGCCACTAAAAGCTGTCAATATAAAAAAAAAGAACAATATGGATAAAAAAAATTAAGCTGAATAATAGTAATTTAACATTGATAAATATAATAAAGCACTGATTAAGTACTTATTTAATCAAACTAGGTAGTTTGATTAAACAAGTACTCAATCATAATTTGGTTTAACGTAGGTACGTTAAACCAAATTATGATTGAGTATAATAATGGTTGTTCAACATTCCTATTTAGACTGGAGTTCAAATTGGACTAAAATTGCTTTAACAAAATTACGGACAGACGTTATTACCGGGAAATTACTTGATAATATTCTCTTTTGAGTTAAAATAAACATATTTTAATTTGGACAGCCCTAATTTGCAGTACCACACCCTTGGTGTTGACCAGGAATAAGGAGAGAGGTTCCTGGACATGCTATCTGCAACCTCTGCCACCCTAAATTTCTTTTGCCAGTACATACGCATGCTGGGATAATTTATACTGGCCATAACTAGTACTATACCAATGTATGTAGTCATTTCGGCAACAGTTAGGTTTAGACTTTTTCCCGTTTTTATTACAGACGTTTGATTAGTTTTCTGAACTATTATGTCAATGATTTCGTCATCAATATATTGTCTGAAGTAATCGTATTTGGCGTAGGATTCGCTATTCACCACTAAATAAGTAGGTTTTGTAAATTGATACATATATGGAGTAAATTCTCTTTCGGCCCAAAATAAAGGTGATGAACTTGATTGTTCTCTAGATATCATTTGAGATCCTCCTCTTCTTGCATTTAAGGAACGTCGGCCATTGCGCTGTCGTACACCAGTACGTCTTCTACCCCTACCTCGTACATATTCTCCTTGTGGTTCTGATTCTTCAGAAGATGAAGATTCTGACGAACGCTCCACTGACAATGAGTATTCTTCTGGAACATAGTCATCATCGTCGACATCACCCGCAGCATCAAAATATGGATCCAACTCAATTTCAGATTCGTTCAAATAATCTTCAATTTCTTTGTCACTTAAACCTGCAAAAAGTAAGGAAATATGTCTCCTAATTATTAATATGAATTAATAAGAAAAAATTATTGGAACTTGACCTAGCGGAGAACAAGCCTAACATTAACAAAGAAACACCTACTGTGACTTAATAGGCATTAAAAGCCCAAGGTCCTATTTCTTGAATCAATTATTTTGATTTTGAATTATTGTTAAAGTATTTACGGTTATCATTAAATAATATTATCTAACGACGCCTAGTGAATTCAAAATTTAAAAACATAATAAAATTTTAGTTAAATATGCGCCGATCTATTAAATTTATTATGATTTACTTACCTTTTCTCCACGTGTCGCCCATCTCGAGAAACTTTCTGGCTGCTTTTGACAGTCTTTTTTTTTTCTACCTGACTTTGGCATCTACTAACAGTTGCTGTTTCGTTCCGAAATTTGTTACACATTTGTCAAATTAACTTAGCAAGAAAACAGAATCCAGTATAAGGCCAAAATGAATTGATCTTTGAAAAAGGACCGTGGGCCGTTACGATTTACATTTATCGTTTACTGTTGGGCCTGACAGCTATATCAAAATTGATCTTCACTAGAGGACCATGGGCCTTACTTGGATAATGGTTTTTAATGCTTCATTTAATTTTTTTATGAGACATTCGAAAATAATTAAGTTTCATAATCAAGTTACGAATATAATTTGGCTCTTTTGGAAAAAAAAATTGGCTCATCGTTTTTTTTTCACTCGTCGCGTCGATACGATATTAATACAATTGGTGGGCATTCTATGAAGTTTGTTGAGATACGGTAGATACGCTATATGGAGAGATACGATCCCGTCAGGTCCATACTGAACGTGTTAGGTACACCCATATCACAAATTGGATCACAATAAGGATTGCGATCTTTGGATCGCGATATATACTGACTGGTAGCATTCCCCTTAAATCGGCGATTGTTATGTCTACCACCTATTTGAGTAGCTAGGGGATTCATAACAACACTATGTTAATAAACATTTGGCAAAAATTAATACCCATTCATTTATTTACTATTTTTCTTTAATAATATGTAAGAGGTTATAATATATGGTTTATTCAGGGAAATTAATAAATCTTTTTAACAGCCATTGACGAACATCTTCTGGAAGAGGCAGCTTCAACAAATTATAATAGAAAAAGTATCTCCATGGCTCCACTTTATACAGTTCCTTAGGATTATCATCAAGCAAGGCCTTCATGAACGTTTCTATAATGTTTTCATCTTTCAAGGAGTCAAAGCTGCCATCGTTATTGGCAGCTAACTGCAGATATTTGGTTAAAGTTTTAATTTTCCTCTCATAGAAGGATTTTTGATCTTCGTTTAGATGTTCTAGCATGGCGTACGCGTTAGATATTTGATTTGAAATAATATTGCTGGAACTAATGAATCCACCTGAAATTAAAAATAACAAGGATATAAATGAATAGCGAGTGTTACATAGAACTAGGTATAGATGTGGGTAAGTATAGATTTTCAAAAACTCAAATCAAATCCAATCCAATCCAATGAACACAGACTATGTTTGGATTACCTAGCACTTGAGCAAAGCCAAGTTTGCTCGTTAATTCTGCAATAAATGTGTGCTTGCGTTTTAGTTTCCCTAGGTAACCATAATAAGCAAAACTTCCGTATGTAATAAAAATTATATTGAAATGTTGGCGTAGTTCCATTACCAGGTACAAAGGCCACAGCAGTCAGTCCATGGTCCCTACACTCGCTACGCAGAGCCTGTGTCCAAGCCAGTAAGCCAGATTTGCTTGCGCTGTACGGAGCGAATCCCGGCAGAGGCTGTAAACCGCAGTGGCTGGCCACGTTAATTAAGCGGGGCTTCGAATCCTGGAAAACGGTAGATTAAAAACAAATTACTTTTTAAATCAGTTACGGGAAAATAATTAAAAAGTGGGAGGTAACAATTTCACTGGATATTATTTTGTCGTAGATTGAAAATTCGATTGAAAAAGGATAAAAAATAATTTGATAATAGATTATGTTTATTTAGTAAAAATTATGAACCTTACCTCTTATTCTAAGCACAGCTTTTATTTACTTTATAGAAATATATTTTGTAACAATCTAACAATTGCATTTTTTTAAACATTGCTTTGAATCTAATTGAAAGTAAGTAGAACGTATTAATTTCTACGTATTTAATTCCTACATACGGATTATGCCATCCCATATAGTTCATTCATATTCAATTTTCCGAAAACCAAACCAAATCAATGAAATATCTCAGTATTTGGTTTTTAAATCTACGACAAACTTGTAGTTTCAATGAATCAAATTACTGATATATTAATAAGTAATTACCTCGCTGTTTAATTTAAAGTGGTGTCAGCTACTTCAGTCAGAAATGTTTGTTTACATTTTGAACAAATTGGATTAAAACCGACTATAACTACATTCACAACATTAATAGATGTATTCTTAAGTAGTTATGTCGACAAATGAAACGAACCTGTTTTTCGGGATTTAATTTAGAAACTACAGAATTCTTTATATATTTAAGAGAAAATTACTCACTTCTGAAACACTCTTTCTTAGATCTGGCAGAAACACTTTTGCCACTCTCATAGATCCTAGTAAGTTTACATTAATGGTGTTTTCTATTATCGCCGGTGTTTGATACTCGAAGTCTCCTATAGTCATAATACCGGCATTGTTAACGACTGCATATAATTCTGAAATTAAAAATATTACTTTTTAGCTTAAACATTTAAACATTGAAATTAAAAATGTAAAGTATACGTATAAATCTATGCATAGAGTGTGTTTTCATATCGAATACCCAGTACCTAGTCGATTGTTCACTGTCTAAAATGCTTTACTAAACGGATAATTGTGGACAGAACCATGTAGAATAGAATACAGATCTTACCAACCAGAAAACCCTGCATTCACAGTAGTCTAATATACCTTAGATACAAATAGGTGTTTGTACGGTTTTTAAGATACCTTATTTAAGTATTGGCGAACCGAGCCTGCGTAGGATTAAACACTTTTTTTTATTTAGAAGATTTACAGCAGGCTGTAATATGCTTATATTACAGTAAGATTATGCCAGTTAACAATAATGCTGCTAACAAATCTCCGCATTTAGTTAGACTAACACTACAACATAACAATTTCAAATGTTCTAGACAAAGTTAATGTTAATTATATTACAAGCTAATTTAAACAAACAAATTAGACACATTAATTAGAGGTATGGTTAAAATCATATAAAGTAAGTGCTTTTTTGATGCCCGCAGTGCTGATATATGTTTTATTATCATTATCTATAGGCAACTTATTATAGAAAATATTTTTTTCTATAATTTGTTGATACAGATGGTACATGCTATAGCGGAGGTGATCTCTAACCCATGGTGCAGCATATGCAATAACAAACATCCGCCATATTACGTCTTATACTTAAGGGTAGGAAGTGATGATGTTTACAGCTATCGTGATAATTAAGTGACTTATGTCGTATTTTGAAATCAAGCAGATCATCAAGAGAAATCTTTTCTGGACACCCTCAATACGAGAGTTGTAGATCTCGTATTGAAGGTTCCAGACTTGTGATGAGTATTCCAAGTGGTTACGTACAAACGAACAGTAAAGAACTTTGAGTGGCTTTATGTTGCGGATGATCTTATGATAAAACCAAAAGCTGCAGTAGATCTTTTAACTATTCTGTCAAAGTGGATATTAAAAAGTAGTATCGAGTCATGGAAAATGCCTAAATCCTTGACCAATTCCACCTTTTTGATGTCGCAACCTTTCAATTTGTAGCCCATATTTATAATATTTGATTAGGGAGCAAATGTCTTAGGCAAATGTCAGCAAATGGAGCATTTGGATACATTTAGATCCAGTTTGTTCCGGGAACTATCAGATGCTATCTAACTATTTTACGAATTATCTTTAAAATTATCATATCATCTGCAAATAGAAGTATTTTTAAGTGGGAAAAGCAGGAATGAATATCTGATATCAAGATTACAAAGAGCAATGGAGTCACTGAGGAGCCCTGTGGGACACTGGATAGAAGTAAAATTAGTCGTGTAATCTTGAAGTACTACTGCTTGACTTCGTAGTCCAATGTAGCAGGAAAACCAACTTAATAGATCAACGTGAATCCTCGAGAGGCAAAACTTACGAGGAGGATTCATGATCTATGCGATCAAAGCATTTACTATAATCAGTGTAGATTACATCGACTTGAGCTCGTTGTTCCATAGCTTCGGTAATAAAATCATTTGCTAACACCAAATTAGACACTGTCGAACGCTTTTGGAGGAATCCATGCTGAACTTTACTAAATGAGGCTTTAAGTGATGAATATACCTGCCTATAAACAATTCGTTCTAGGATTTTGGTCAAAAGACATAATTTACTAATTGGTCTATAATTCTCTATATTTGATTTGTCCCCTTTCTTGTGGAACTGATTCCCCTATCACGAGACTGATTCCTTTAGACGGCGATCTTTTAAACGATATACATAACGGTGTCAACATACTGTCGGCACATTCAGGAATAAAGATAGGTGGTATAAGATCAGGACCTCCGGATTTAGATACATCTAGAGATTTTAGTTGTTTTAGTATCTCATCGTGTGCAATTACAATGTTACGGGGAGAGGAAACGTTGTGATTGGAACGAAAGGTCGCAAAATTGTAAATGTAAATGGTACCTACTTTTATGAATATTTCGCGACAAGTTTGTTGAGAACAAATAATTCAATATAAATTTATTTTATTCTTTTTAGTATATGGCTTGCATAAAAGCTTGTTTTTAAAAAACGTTTTTTTTATATTATTTTATTTACACCTTTTCAGTTAGAAATATTTCTCAATCGATCCATTTCAAGTAACGCATCATTACGGTAGAAAGTCATGTTTTGTTTTGCAAAGTTTCATGTGCATGCTACTAACCGTTGAGGAGTGTCCCACATGAGGAGACAATCCTGGCTGCAGCATCAGTTCATGATGTATATCATGTTTAGCTATCAAAATTAAACCTACATGCAAAGTTACTTTAGGTTACATGCCTAAAGTCCCAAACTTACTAACAGGTGAAGTTATATAAAAGCTTGTAATAAAAGTCATGCCCACATCTTAGATCAAAGCACAAGGAGGAAGATACGTTACTCACTTGTCGCGCGTGGCCCTACAAAACTGAGTCCAACGGTCCTGCTTCGTTTAGTCACAGATAGAACAGCGACTTGCTTACACGTGATACGCTCACACGGTGAACACAGTTTTTGTAGTGGAAAATACGTTTAAAAATGCCTTCCTGTGCATTTATTCAATGCACAAATCACTCAAGGAGTAAAAAACAAGACATGGAATCATTTCATGAGTAAATGCACCAAAAAGTAACAACTTCGAGAAGTTTTTTAAAATTATTAGTTTACATTCGGCCATTAATTAGTGAGCGAGATAAAATTATACGAAACATGTGCGAGCGACACGTTCAGCTTGTCTCATTCTTACTACTGTCCAAGCTCAATGCTCTAACTCGTGTCTTTCGAGGTCGTACAACGTGACTTCAATTATAGCTGGACGAGTTTATGTGTATGTAGGTGTGCATTCGAGCCTATTTTTATCTATATCTTATCATCCCCTTTTGCTTTGATCTAAGACCTACCAATGTAGGAGTAACCTATCGAACAAACAACCAATATGGCCTTGAGCGCTCGTAATGCAAAGTTTCTCAAACTGTGCACCAACTTTAGAAATAATTTACGTAGAGGGTAAAGTGAAAAGTTTTTGGCCTAGCACAGAGATGGCGTTGCTAACAATATTTTTTTTTGTTCTGTGATATTGGCACACACTGGCCACATAGTTGATTTGGTTCATAGGTATTTCACAGATAATTACATTTCCAATCTTTGATAACACATCGAACAGATTTTCAATATTTGCTTCCGGGATCCCTTTAATTTCAATATTATTTTTTCTGGCCCTCTGGTAGTCATTTGCCAGTCGACTTTCTAATTTAGTCACGGGCTTCTGCGATGATACCTCACACTTAGAACTTTCGAGGGACTGTACTTTATGTTCCAGATCGGAGATTTTTTTTGTCAGTGATTGATAAGAGTTGTGCACGAAGTCAACTGAAGATTAGAGATCTTGAATGTCCTTCTTTATATTCTTAATATCTTCTGCTAACGATGTAAGTGTAGACATATTTAGCGACAGTTGCTTTAACTCATTCATCACGGCATCCAAGTCTACTGGAAAGGGGGATTTGTCAGCGGTATTCTGTTTCATCGATACAGAAACTAGTGGGCTGGAGTTTCTCTTGCAACTAATACATCTCCAATTGGATTCTCGGTCGGCGAGTTTTGCGGTACTAACTTTCACTGATACCAGCACACGAGAAGTCATGGCACCGCATACAAGCACTGCAATTAGAGCCATCTCTCACCTCACCATCACAACCGGCACACTTGAACATTTTTTACTAAAGAATTTTGACACTAAACTTTGAGAACCTTTGAGTCGTAAACAAATGCATGGACGAGTACGTTGTATTTGACGCGACTGACTAGAAAATTTTGTGTTTGTAAATGAGTTATTACCTATTCCTTATGGAGATATTTGTCGTTCTAACGGTTTATTCTAAACGTTTTATTTGTGGTTGGTGCCACTTAGCCGTCTAATAAATGTATTGCAATGATGTCTTGATGACCAATTGTAATAGGTATATTCATAATGATTTGCAGAGAAATTCGCATTTGCTCGATTGGTCAATACTAGAGGTACTTATAAGTTCAAAAACAGGATTTTTTTCAGAACTAAACCCTTATACCTTATTAAATATAATCCTTATTAAATCTTATCGTTCGATCTTTCCGTCTTCTCATTAAGAAGGAACAATTCACGTTCAAATTGACTCATCCATCATAAATACCTATGCATATTTGAAATTTGAAAAATAATACATTATGTATTTAAATAAAAAAAAAAATTTTGAATGAAATGAAAACTTACTATAACTCGGATTATCTTGTAAAAGACTGTTCACATACTCTCGAAATTTTATAACACTTGCCCAATTTGTAATATCTATTTGGTGAGGGTAAGCACATAGATTTTTGAGTGCTTCAGCTGCCTTAGTATCTGTTCCGCGGTACATTCCAGCAACGGTAACTAAACCTTCGCGAGCTGATCGTGCTGCTATAGCCCATCCGAGTCCACTATCACAACCTGTTATGGCTACTACACGTTTTAAAGACATGACTGCTAAAATACCTGTACACAGAACAAAAAAATGAGAATAAATTACAAAACAGCAACAGGCACTTTAGACTATCTGAAACAGACAAATAGACGATGCGTATTTAGAGATAATTAAAGCAAATTTAAAAGATAACTAGTTAACTTCACCCACAGATTGCTTCTTATATTAAAAACAAAAACAATCGCAGAACAGCAGTCCAGATGAGACTGAAGTTAAAAAGGAACTGCCAACAAGGAACAAGATCTCCGGTAGACTTGTTGCATATGAAACGGGTTTCGGATTTCGTTACATATTAAATTGTATTTCATGTTTGTTAAAATGACGACCGAGAATAATAATATAATTATTTAAATGTTTATGTGAAGATTATGTCACCGACTCCTTGTCACTACCACATAAAAGTATACAAGTACCATTGATTGATTTGATTAGCATTAACACCGACACTGAGAGCGTAATTATCCGAATAAGGATACAACAACACGTTTTCAATAATTCGCAGTTTTTCACTGATATATTTATACAAATTTCTTGTAAAGTAAATAAAAAGATAATTAAAAGCAGTTTTAGATGTAAACATCGCAATTAAATAGACCTAAGCACTTACCACAGGATTACAGGAATCAACACTATGATTGTTTTATATGACAGACTGCGCTCGATCAAATGAGCGCCCGTCTCTCGCTCGGCACTGTCCCCTAACCTAACGGTGCAAATCTCAATCTACCCGGTATACTGATATTTTTTATTTATGGAAAGAAGGCGGCAGACGAGTTGACAGACAGGCCACTTGATGGTAAGTGGATACTGTTGCCCATGAATATCCGCGATACATGCCAAAATCGGTCCAGACTAACAAACGTTGACACGTGCGCAAAAGCGCTGCCTGTCTTTAGGATCTAGGGGAATGGATTCGGAGAAAGGGTTTAGAAAATGGGGTGAGTATTTTAAATAAAAGTAATATTAAGATGTAAAGCTTCTTCACACAGTACGCAGTTATAAAACCACATACTCTCACCGTATATATTGATTCCACCTTCTTTCCAATCCAGCATCTTATAATGGCATCTTACAGCGCGTTTGTAATTTCGGAGATATTACATCTCCCTAGTTCACCCCTCGACGCAGTTGGATCGGCTTGGTCTGCTAGTCTTGGATTGGGCCTGTCATGCTCGCAGTAATAATGTGTAGGGTAATTACACATGCCCCAAATTTATTTTTAATTATCATACTGGTTTCCTCACGATGTTTTACAGTCGAGTTAGTGATAATTGAGAAAATCAGTACTTAAGTAGAATCTCGTGGTACGGACCAGGGTATGGACTTACGACCTCACGAATGAGAATTAAGAATATATACTTCTAGGCTATCGTGGCATCGATGTTGCTGCAGTCATAATCCTAGCTAAGTGTAAATATTGTTTGGTACTATCGAAATATTAATATGTATTCTGTTATTAATTAATGGTAATTATTAATTATTAATTAATTAATAATTACTGTAATTATTAATTAGTAATATTAATGTAGCGCTATTATCATGGTTTACATAAAATTTATTTTCAGTTTGTATGTTGTACAAGTATTTGATAGAAATGTCAAATAGTTCGACAAGGCGACGTCAATAAAACAAGATCGTTTCAGCACGAATGCCCTTCTGAGAGATTAGACTTATTGGACGGAAACAATCTTGTATTTCTGGTTGACTTAATTCGGGATCGGATCTTTAGTGATAAAACTGTTTCGATAAATACAGAAATAACGTTTAACTCTTTTTGCGTCGAACATTAACGATCAACTAATGCGTTATATTAAAATGGTCATAGATTTTATTACGCTTTAGTTAAACTTTTATACTCGTATATACCTAAGAGCGGTGATAGTAGAGAAGTTGTAAGTTAAACTCCTCGGCCCGTACCATTTTTTAAACTATCACTAGCACGGTGGTGCACATCGTGAGGACACCGCATGCTCGAGAATAAGAAAAATCAGGAGCATGCAGGTTAGGTTAGGTTAATCCACTAATCTTCACTGGGCGCGCGTGGATTATGGAGTAAAACCACCTAGTGATTCACAAGGGGAGGCCTATGGCCTTAAGTAGGACGTTAAAAAAGGCTGTTGCTTTCCTATATCAACATTAATTCACCACCATGATCCGCATTGAACACAGAGTGTTCGATGATTGTTGTTAATAATCTTCTGCCAAACTAGAAGCTCTCGTGTCAAGACATGATAGCAAGCTATCAGTTTATAGGCTGATACAGATAGTATATCACGACTGGGCAGGTTCTTTCAATAACCTGTCTGTTACAGAAAATCGAATCTGATGGGAGCCAACAATGTCAAATAGGGGATAATAAATAACTGTGTCCTAACAATGACCTATCGACCAAAACAAAGCGGCGGGGTCGTAACGCAAAACAAATTTTGTTACTCCCAGTGGGAGACGCACTAATTGTGACGCGTTGCGTATATTTACAGAGCCGTATCTATATAGATATATGTATCTAGTATATATGTAAAGGTACATATAATTTTAGATAAAATTTAGACTAATATGATGTTCGAAAAAAGTATTTACCTGTCAAATTAATATATCTAAGTGGATGTAGTTTTGTTAATCATTCTATGTTGCTCAGAACTTTCGTCCTATACTCGTATGTATTTTTGCAGTAGATAACTAAGGTTCTCAATTCATTTTCGTTCACTATCTAATGTCCAGCCGCTTTGTCTTCCCCATCACATTACTTTAAGGAAAAATCCGTTAGTCCGTGCAACGAATAGCGGTCATTCGACCGACACTTTTAAGGAGAAGGGCACTCCAGGGAAATCTGCACGCCCCTCGTCCGGGCCTGATAATAGTGTTTGCTCATTTGAGTGTTCTCCTGCCGGATTGTGTTCCACCACGCTTAATGGGGCGTTCCCTGCACTGTTGCCCTTATAAAGAATGTTTCGTCTACGCGCTGGGTAAATGTGCAAGGAAATCGCAAGGAGTTGTTTCGCGACAAATCTTCTTTTATTTAAACTTTGCTTCATTGGTGCAGAGAATGTTTTCATAAATGTGAGACTGTTCTAAAGAATATTTATTCTATGAAAATACCCTTTGATAAGCAATATCAAAAAAATATTCTGATCTACATTATCTCCAACCGCAATTTATTCAGTTTAAGAGCTAACGAAAGGGTCAAATTTTTTCAATCAAAAACATAGATTTTAAATTTGAATCAACCAGGCAACACCTAAACAAATTGATTTTTATTTGATCGTTTACAACCATAGTTTTGTAGCGCGTACTCATCGTGCTATCCGCCCACCTGCCGGATTTAGTGATTCGTAGCAGGTTGGGCGCTCCTTTTAGCTATAGTTTGACAGGAGAGCAGAGTTCAATTATTTGCAAAAATAAGTTTTAAGCGTAGCCTCGAATAAAAATACACGTTTCTTGGAAGTTGGAACCTTTTGCAAATTCCACTATGGTTTGAAATTTTGACAAGTCAACGTCGGTTTATTCAAATGTGTTTAATTAAAACAGTTTGACAATCCCATAAGTTCTAAATACATTTCATACTAAAATTATGTACGTAATTCAAAGAGTTTGAACGTATCAGCTCTAAGTTTGTGCTAACTGCGGCACGCAAGGAGGCTTCAGACTAAAAGGAACCAGATTACAAAATAAATCTAGTCCCGATTGCTTTAAGTCTGATACTAAGCAAAATATTATATTGTAGTAATTCATAAAGCAAAACGGACAAACATACTTGTCTAAATGCAATATATATAGTAAATGTAGTAAATATAGTAAATATGTACACATACTTGTTTATTGGATTTTAGTTTATTTCAATATAAGTATACGTATTCATTAGGAGTTGAACGCTGCTGGGTTTCTTTTTTTAATAATAAATTCTTGCTTATTCTAACTTTATTAATCTAACACAGATCTTGAAATACCGACGGAAGTAATTGATATTATTTAAAATTAGCAATGCAATCGTGCAATAAATCGGCCATAAAAAGGAACAATGCCACGAGTTATAATTTTCAGGGTAAACAAACGAAGGACTGTTACAGTACTAATTAAATAAACACCCTTGTATTTAGAGAGGATGCGTTTAACAGCCTGCTCATTTCCGCCGCCATCGCAACTTTCCCATCGTTTATCATCATCCGTCAAACGTGTCATTCACGTCTAGTATACCAGTCTTCTAAATTATAAGCTGCTACCACGGGCGTAGCCACGGTGGGGCAGGGTGGGACGCTTGTTCCCCCCTGGCAAAGCGGAAGAATAAGTAACAGACTTTCTGCATTACACAGTCTGTATTTAAAATTATAAGAAAATTATTTGCTAGATACAACAAAATTAATTCCTGACAGCCCTTGCTGCTACGTATTGGTAATTGGTAAGAATTCACTGTAACAAATAAGTTTTGAAACTGTGTTTTTAAAACCTTGTCAAGAGCTAAAAAAATGAGGATGGCCGCTTTCACGAATTTACCTTTTCGAAAGTGGTATATTGACCACGACTAAGCTTGCCATTAAGCTTCTGTTTCTCGCGTTGCTCGGGAAATAGAAGCTTTTCTGACCCGTGTCGTTAGCGAGTTGTTGATAAAAAATATAGAAATGCCTAATTGCGCTTTAATACATTCTAAAAATTCGCCAAAAGTGGTACACCCAGTCTAGGGGTATGTTTTCTTTGGTCGGTGAATGTTTTCCCATCACTAAAATTCACTTGTGACGGGCGGCGGCGCGCGGCGGCCCGACCGCATGCTTGGTTTCTATACAATTTCACAAATTGTATGTGGTATTGCTATCTACGTCTATGGTATTGACATTTTTCTTATGAAGCAGGTTTGATCACCGAATAATGTAGATTGTTTAGGTGTCAGATTGGGAAAGTCTTACTCATTGAAGGCCACTCTTGTGCGAACGAAATTGCAAATACTTCTATGTGATTGGTACGGATTAGGTTTCACAAATAATGTTATCAAACAAATGATAGATAAGTAGTATAAAAATGGCATTATTAATAAATATATGTCCATAATACATATATCGAAAGATTCTTATTGTAATATGTATAAATACGAGTAGGATTCGTGACAATATTTTCGCGTAAAATTAAACAAAAGTAAATCCTCTCTATGAATCAATGTTGTAGGACTTTTTATTAATCAGCAGTTTTTTTTTAAATGTGATCTAATTAATTTGAATTAATAGCCTCTTTTGCATGTTATGAGTATTATTACACAGAACTCAGACCGAGAACGGTTTCAAGTACAAAGTAATAATTTTATCAAAGATAGTGGCCCGCCCGGCTTCGTTGAGGTGGCACACGATTTTTAGGCAACTCAAGAATTCAATCATGTCCTATATCCATCTGAATTAGTTTAGCTTTCCAAAAGTGTAAGAATTTTCAAAACCCATACAGCAATTTTTGAGTTTACCGCTTAGATATAAAGAATAAAATTGTAAACTCACAGTCTCTTCAAAAGATTACAATTTTAGAAGACATGGTTATAATAATAAAAAATTTAATATGGTAACGAATTTTATAAGACATGATTAGTCTGGTTGACGTTACTAGCGGATATGGAGCCACAGAATTATTGGATTGGATTTGATGTGCCATATTAAAAACTTCTAATAATGTCCGGTCTCCGCAAAATTAACAGTCTCTCTTTATAACATTAGTACCTATAGATTAACAGAAATAATTAATAGAAATTTAATTTCCTTTAAGACGCACGTTTAATATAGAAACAAGTTGTGGAATTCAATGAATTCAGCATCAAAATATTGCTGGTATTTCCATTACTTAACGAAAAGGGACAATATGGTACGTACCTTTCGGCTAGAAAGGTCACAAATAAGATAGATTTTCATGCAATGAATGTAAAATGGTGTATTCGACGAAATATACTGGTAACAATAGCAAGGATAGCTACTATATATATATATGTGTTGCTGGGGGAAAGTCAATTTACGCATCACAACGGGCCCGCCAAGTGCAATGTGTAAAATAGTCACAGAATATTTGCAACTACGAATTCTAAAAGCTATATGTTAGTCTGCAAAATTTTATATTTTAGTGGGGTTTGTTTTACTCGATAACAAACTCGATAACGACATCGTAGTAAGTTCATTAGTAGTAGAAATCGGTTCTGAGAATAATCAAGTTTTTGTTGGCCTAATTTATCGGAAATATTAAAATTACTATTTTAGAAGCAAAATAATTTAAGAACATTATTTTCTTTAATAATTTTCTAGATAGGTATTGCCCGCGACTTCGTTCGCGTGGTTTACATGACAGAATATATAATCCCAATCTACATGATTAGTAGCCTGTATGTTAATACGGCTTATAATCTATCTATTTGCCAAGTTACAACGAAATCGGTTCAACCGGTTCGACGTTATTGAGTAACAAACATCCAAATTTCCCAAACTTAGTGGGATTGAACTAGTGGGATTTAAGATTTACAAATACCAGGCTACATAAAGATAAATTTCTTGATACCATAAAACTGCGTAGTTTATCATAGCACTGCACATTCGCCTCTGTGTAGTTAAAATTGATATGTGTCTGACCAGTTTATATCTGCACACTGGCATACTTTATGTTGCTCATGTAGCTTATATCTATATGCTGCAAGTTCATAAAAGTTGCTCAGCATTATAATTAATTTAGTTTTATTGTTTTTTGAATCTGCTATTTTACTAACGGGCGTAAATAGAATTTTCGTTTTATTAAACTTGACGTGAGTATACATCTTTTTAATTTTTATTTTAATAGTGTCTCCATGTATTTAATTATTATTAAACTTGTGTTTGGTCTGTCTGATTTTATTCTTAATAATGCAATATTAAATGTGTATGGACAGCTAAACTTCACTGACGGACCACATATTCCTTAAAAAATAATACTACCGACTCACTCATACACTATAAACTAGTTAAAATTTCGTTGAATTGATCCAAATTATAGTGAATTATAAATTGAACATATATCAACGAATTTCATTATTAAGTAACCCTATTTGTCAGGGTTCGACGTTCTATCACTCCAATCTAAAGAGTAGATACATACAGTCGACAACACATCAAACGTTGCTATTGTATCTCTAACCACTAAAACCCGAAGTGTAATAAACCTACAATTAGGTCTATCTGGCTATAACTTGATGCAGACTTTTTCTTAACGGCTGCAATTAAGTGTAGCCATTCACAGTTGACTATAATTATAGGTTTAACCTGATTCAAACCGGCTACAACTGGGTGTAGCCAATCACTGTTGGTTAAAACAGAAATCTTTGCTACCCAGAAACGATTTGGTCCGTTTAGATTAGAAGTCTGAGCCAATCAGGAAGCATAACGGAGCGATCTTTTTATAAATATCGCGAAAATCCTTTCTACCAAAAAACAATTTGAAATAAGTCATATGCTTTTTATTTTGTCTACACCTAATTGTAGCCATTAAAGAAAAGGCTGCACCTAGTTCTAGCCAAATGCGACTAGCTAAGTAATTATAGCCGTCTAAACCTAGGTAGTCCTATCGATTAATTATTATTATAAGTCACCATACTTAGGCGTCGGGCTTACAGTGTGGCACACGGTCATTATTTATGTACTTGTCATGATGTTTCAATCCATTATAAATATTTGTGTAACATAGATAGATATACTTTAATGTACACGAAAAATATACAGGGAAATACAAATTACAAGTAATTAGAAGTACAACCGGTGGCCTTATATACATATATAAGAGCTAATATACTTATATCTGGTACATATCTACTTACTAATATTTAAATTATATATTTCCCAATGTACCACCTCCCAATGTACATTTGCTCAACCCAAGGTTGGCTGGTGAAACACTAAATAATTTGCTACTTTAAAATGTTTTATAATTTAAATCACTGGTTGTGTGTGTACGCAGTACTTCTTTTAGATTACTCCAAATTAGGTAGGTATATTTATTGTACGCGAGTGTAAGGGGTCCCAAGGAGTGTAAGGGGTCCCAACCTACATCTCTGGGACCCAACCCCCCCTATGGTAGAAAAAGTAAAACGGCCCCAAGTTCCCGGCGGCTCCAGTCGCAACACCGGCGTGGACGACGGGCGCTGGTCGAGCGCTGGAGCCAGGGGTGCTAAGAATCTCCGGGCGGGATTCCACCGTCGAACGACCAGGGCTTCTAAAAAGGATTACCGACGTGGGTTGTCACTGGTGACTTACAACACGCGAACTTTGAGGACAGACGAGAAGATCGCTGAGCTGGAAGAGGAGATAGGCAAGTTGCACTGGGATATATTGGGGTTATCAGAAATCCGAAGAGAGGGGGAGGACACGATAGCCCTGAAGTCCGGCAACTTGTTCTATTACCGGGAGGGCGACCAGCAGTCCCAAGGTGGTGTCGGGTTTATCGTCCACAAGTCCCTCGTAAATAATGTTGTAGCCATCAGTGTGTCGAGCAGGGTCGCGTACCTTATACTCAGAATATCCAAGAGATATTCGTTGAAGGTTATACAGGTCTACGCACCGACCTCGGCACACCCGGATAACGAAGTGGAAGCAATGTATGAGGACATTAGTAGAGCCATACATGCTTCGAAAACACACTACAATATTGTTATGGGGGATTTCAACGCGAAACTGGGCAAAAGAGGCGACCATGAGTTGAGAGTGGGGCAATTTGGATGTGGGCACCGGAACCAGAGGGGCCAGAGGCTGGCCGACTTTCTTGAGAAAGAGGGACTCTTTATGATGAACTCTTTCTTCAAGAAGCCGCCTCATAGGAAGTGGACCTGGATGAGCCCCGACGGTTCCGTTAAAAATGAGATAGACTTCATTATGGCCACAAAGAGACAAATATTCAATGATGTCTCCGTGATCCACAGGGTGAAAACCGGTAGTGATCACCGAATGGTTAGAGGCACATTGAATATAAACGTCAAGTTGGAAAGGTCCCGCCTGATGAAGTCTACGCTCCGACCTACTGCTGCCCACATACAGAATCCCGAAAGCTTTCAGCTTGAACTGTCAAATCGCTTCGATTGCCTAGAGGATTGCGTTGCAGTGGACGATATCAACAACAGGTTGGTAGAAACTGTCCATACGGTGGGGTCTAAATTCTTCAGACATCGTCGAAGAGATGGACCCCAAAAGCTCATCGACCACACCCTCGACCTCTTGGCGGAACGACGTTCGATGACACTGCAGACTCCTGATGACGCGGAAGCATATCGGCAGCTCAATAGACGGATCCACCAGTCCATGCGACACGACATCCGCCTCTTTAATACTAATCGTATTAAGGAGACGATAGAGCGGAATAAAGGCTCCAAAGTGTTCGCAAGAGACTTATCTATTGGGCAGAGCCAGTTGACGAAGCTGAAGAGGGAGGACGGCAGTGTCACTTCCGACAAACAAGGGGTACTGAGGGAGATCGAGAAGTTCTATGGACAGTTGTATACCTCGGTCGCTAAACCTGTTGGCAACTTGGCCAAAGACCCAAGAGCCAAGTTGACCCGACACTATACCGAAGACATCCCGGACATCAGCCTGTACGAGATTAGGATGGCCCTCAAACAGCTTAGAAACAATAAGGCGCCGGGTGAGGACGGAATCACTTCAGAGCTTCTGAAAACGGGTGGAACACAGGTACTGAAAGTCCTTCAGGAACTCTTTAATTCCGTCTTGCTCGAAGGTATCACGCCGGAGGCATGGAACGGAAGCGTGGTGGTGCTCTTCTTCAAGAAAGGCGACAAGACCTTGTTGAAGAACTATAGGCCCATCTCGCTTCTGAGCCATGTTTATAAGCTGTTTTCGAGGGTTATCACGAATCGTCTCGAGCGCAGGTTTGATGACTTCCAGCCTCCCGAACAAGCCGGTTTCCGAAAAGGCTATACTACCATAGACCACATCCATACGCTGCGGCAAGTTATACAGAAGACCGAGGAGTATAACTTGCCATTATGCTTAGCGTTTGTGGACTATGAGAAAGCCTTTGATTCGATCGAGACTTGGGCAGTGCTACAGTCCCTCCAGCGGTGCCATATTGACTATCGGTATATCGAAGTTTTGAAGTGTTTGTATAACAACGCCACCATGTCAGTCCGAGTACAGGAAGGGAGCACGGAGTCGATTCCATTGCAGAGGGGTGTGAGACTAGGAGATGTCATCTCTCCGAAGCTCTTCACCAATGCGATGAAAGACGTTTTCAAGCTCCTGGAATGGAAAGGACTCGGCATCAACGTTGATGGCGAATGCACCACTCACCTTCGATTTGCCGACGATATCGTGGTCATGGCAGAATCGCTGGAGGATCTTAGCACAATGCTCGGAGACCTCAATCGAGTTTCCCAACAGGTGGGCCTTAAAATGAACATGGACAAGACGAAAATCATGTCGAATGTCCATGTCGTTCCCACCCCAGTTTCAGTTGGGAGCTCGATTCTCGAAGTTGTTGACGAGTACGTCTACCTAGGCCAAACGGTCCAACTAGGTAGGTCCAACTGCGAGAGAGAGGTCAATCGACGAATCCAACTCGGCTGGGCAGCGTTCGGGAAGCTACGCAGCGTCTTCTCGTCCAAAATACCTTTGTGCTTGAAGACGAAGGTCTTCGACCAGTGTGTGTTGCCAGTGATGACCTACGGCACCGAGACGTGGTCTCTGACTATGGGCCTCATAAATAAGCTCACTGTCGCACAGCGAGCTATGGAGAGGGCTATGCTCGGGGTTTCCCTACGTGATCGAATCAGGAATGAGGAGATCCGTAGACGAACTAAAGTCACCGACATAGCCTCTTGGGTTAGCAAGCGGAAGTGGCAGTGGGCAGGGCACATAGCTCGAAGAACCGATGGCCGATGGGGCAAAAGGGTTCTCGAATGGAGACCACGTACCGGCGGACGAAGCCGAGGACGTCCATTTGCTAGATGGACAGACGACCTCATAAAGGTCAGCGCTGGATGCACCCGCTGGATGCAGGTCGCTGCCGATAGGTCTAAATGGCGGACAATGGGGGAGGCCTATGTCCAGCAGTGGACGTCCAAGGGCTGAAAAGAAGAAGATCTATTGTACCTACCCAGTTTCCATTGGCAAATTGTGGACCAAACAAAAAAATTGTCAAACAAAGTATATTAATTTACGATTTTATCTCATACAAATTGTCTACAAAAAAAAAGAATTATATACTTAGAACGCTTAAATATCCACTTTGAAAAGGGCATCGAAATAATACCTCCCCGACTTCTCACAGACTACATCTAGGAACGTAATATCTTCTATAGGAGTAATATCAGTATATGTTCAAACAATTTGAATTAATTTCCGTCTGGAAAGTTTGCCATCAAAGGTTATAGGTACTTTACGTGAATACATATAAAAATGATTTCATCGAATTTCGCCCGAATCCGAAATTTACTTCGGATATTACAATAAAATTTGGTAGGTCACGTGTATTCTACAATCTGTAAAATATAATAACGTATCTAATCTTTATTGGCATGAACATTTTACCAATCTTTTTTGCAAAAAAGCATTTGTTTTTAGTTTTTATACAAATCATACATTCCTTCATACAAATTTGTTATTTACAAACTTAAAAAAAAATATCTCTACACAAATATATTAATTATTTTTATTACTTGTACTTGTGTCAGGCTTTAATGTCCTCTGTAGGGCACAGGCCTCCCCAAGTAAATCACTAGGAGGTAAAATATGCTAGGGGTATCTATTTTTATTACATTAATAATAAATTATCGTTTGTAATGATATTCATTATAATAAATATTTATAAAATTATTTATACATCAGATTAACTCAGAATCATGAGCAGAATCTATGGGGCGGGTTCAGTTATACCTTGAATAGAAAAGAGTCAACATTCTAATAGCACAAGATATGTAAATTGTACAAACATATATGTGTATGTACGATATGTACATAAACTAGATATGTATGTATGATAATCTGGTACATAAATGATTTGTTGCATAGGCATCTATCTACAAAATCAATAACGCGATATTAGCATACAATCCTTGTGACTATATAATTCAATAAATGTAAGTAATTGGCTATAGATCACAGAACACTTTAAAACATGTCATTTTATCGTGTATTTTCATACGTATGTTTACGGGTAATATATGGGTAATATGTTTAGTATCCCATGTTACGTAGCACCTTCAAAACAAAACGCAAGCACAAAACGCACGGAAAAGCGGTTTAAACACATCAGTAGCGCTCACAAAGCGAGTTCAAAAACCGTAATTGGCTAGTCAAACGGGAAAACGGAATCGGAATACGTAGGTTCACAATACATAGGAATTGGAATACACAGTGATTCTAAAATTCAATTAACTTGGAAACACCCGTACTTGACGTCCGCATACAAAGTCAAATACTTCGGCCGGACACAGGTATTTGACTTTGTTTCAACAAGCGGCGACGGCTACAAAGCTTTGATTAAGGACAGTTTCCAAATGTTAGATGCTTCTTCTAATATTAATACGGTTGAAGACAATTTTTTGCCTAGTTCCAGATAGATAGAACTGCAAAAAATAGTTCTGTTTGGTGATAATGATTTGTTTACAGCTAGTAACAACTGACTTCTACTGCAGATGCTGGCTGATTTTATGACCCACTATGGATGACATTTTGCAGAACTATTTTGAGTATTACTATAGATACTTCATTGTTTGTTTTGTTGTTTGTTGTTTGTTTATTGGTATGTATTGGGTGAGGTTTTGTGAAGATGTGAAGGTCGAGTTAGTGAAGGTCTCTAGACTCGTTGTGTGTAGTATTTAGTAATCTAGTAAAATTAGAACATTAATTTAACTGGCCACAGTCACATTCTATGGTTTTAGTTTGATTGTGTAAATAAAAGACCCCAATCTGTAGTTTTTAATAAAACGTTTATTATGGTTAGATTTTTTTTTAAAATACAATTAGATTTGTCAGGGTACGCTGTAATCCCACAGCCGCTGGGCGCACTCTAATAGCCAAGTTACCACTCCTTCATAGAAGACTACCGTAAAGTATACGTAAAGTATTTCCCACTTAATCCTATTCCCCAATTATGTCCGGTGTCGGTAATGGGTGAGATATGCCAGAGCCCATTAGCATCCCATCATATCCCATGCCAATCCTTTCTCCAAATAGATAGACAGCGCATACGGGGGCATACCAACGTTTGTCATTTTGGACTGATATTGGCATGTATCGCGGATGTCTATGGGCGACGGTATTACTTACCACAAGTTGGGCCGTCTGCTAATCTACCGTCTTTGTTCTATAAAAACTCCTTTTCAGTTATCAGTTTTTCAGTTTTTTTATATTAATACAGTAATTTTAATAGCCCGTGCTGGAAGGCGGGTTCTTTGAACTGTACCCACATAAAGCTCTTTAGTCTCTCTCTCTTTACCATTATTCAGAGGGTATTCAAATAGACTTTAATTTACTTTTTAAATACCCTGGCCAACTTCCAGAAGCCCTGACATGAAACAAAAACTAATTAAACGAAATAATTGATGTAAATTCTATAAACTTTAAGAAATTAAATATCGTTAACCGTCTGATTTGTTTAGCTGTAAAAAGATTTTTTTTAATTCTCGTATTTATTATCACATTTAATGAAACATAATGTCCATATGTAAACTTGATAACGTCACAGTTACAGAAATATAAATTTGTTAAATAAAACATAAATCTGATTAATATTTTTAAAATTGTATTTTAGTAACGATCATATTCATATTAGTTTTATCTAACGTTTTTTTTTTCAATTTAGTGCAACCAACTAACGATTGATAGGTTTAATTTTCTGATATTTCACCAAAGAAAAAAGCATGAGATACAAAACTCATTAGAAAGGATTGAAAGCTTTTATTTATATTATGCAGAAAAATGAAATGAATATTTCCATGTGGTTTTATAAAGCAATTTACAATAATTATCAGAACAATGGTTAAAATCGAAGGTTCATACAGTTAATAGCGGATGTATACATTATAAAGGTTTTATCTGTTTGTTATAATACTGAATGCATTTTCATTAATTTTATTATCGCCGAAACAACAACATGGGGTTCTTCAAGAGAGCTGTGAATAGGATTTTGCAAGGTCGGCGGCGCGCCCGCCTACCCCCTGGTGTTGCAGGTGTCCATGGGCGGCGGTAACATTTACCATCACGTGAGACCGCTTGCTCGTCCGCCCTCTTCTCTATAAAAAAAAAAAAAAAACAATCAAATTATTATAAAATGAATAAATAGTGGATTTAAGTGCTGTGTAAATGCGACATATTTTTGAAAGTGAAATTAATAAAAAGCGTGGTGTTTAATTATAGAAGTGTGTGCTAGTGTGTGTGCACCTTGGCATAAGTGCAAATAATATGCAGTAAGACTAAGTTTGTCGCCGCGTGTATTTTGTAGGGAGAGTTGGATGATTACTTGCGATTGATAATACCATGTCCACTCATATCCAAAAAAACAATAACGTTGTATCGTTGTAATGTCCTATGGGACATCTGAGTGCGTAATATCTCTAATAGGCAATAATCTCCCTGCACCGGTGATCACGTGTCACCATCAACAACCATGTGAGGAAGGTGTAAGTCAAAATATTTATTCGTTATAATTTTGAGAGGATTTCCATTACAAGGTAAATTTTATAATTTGTTTATGCAAATCTTTATTGTTTGAATGTTTGTTATTTTTAAATATATTAATGAATGGAGTGCAAATACTTTCTTAATATTCACATTTAAATTTCAAGATTTTTTTCATGATTTCAAAACAAAGTAGGTAGGTACCTAACGGAGTTTGACAATTACTCGCGATATTCTCTTGTTTTGGAGAATAAGCAACTATTTCTCCAGAACAAGAGAGGGATCTATGTAGTCTACAAGGACCTAGAAGGGTCTAGCATGTTGCTAAATTAATTAAAGCATTTTATGAAATTACCCAACAATAGCTACCTATTTGGAAATGTGTTTATAGAAATAATTTTAAATTAAATTAAAGGCAATACCATTATTGTCGACCTCAAGCACGGTATTCAGGTCAGATAATTGCGTGTTTTGCCACATTTTAAATTCTATTCCTAATATTTTTTCGTTTAATTTTTCACAATTTCTACCTGTTGCCGAATAAATTACCTTTTTAACAATACCAATTTTGTTTTTTTTTAAATATCAAACCTATATTACATTATAGGCATATTTCTTTAAGGGCCCGTCAATATCTAACTATAGGTTGTAATTGACCAATTTTTGAAACCAATGGGTTTCAAAAATACAAAACGGGCCTTTCGTACTTGAAAATTTCTATAAATAAATAAATCAGTGTAGTCAACATGGGCGGTTCCTTACACTACTGAACATTCTCGCCCCTCTACTCGTACATAATACGATGGATCTTGGGGATACATCGCCCCTTGCATCCTAAGAAACACAACATTTAACATTTCCAATGTAGGATTCAAACCCTACCTCACGTAGGGTTGTAGCGGTGTAAATTCCATAATGTACTTAATTTTTAATCATCGATATGAGAGTTTCTTAGACAAAATTCGTTTGATAATAAATTTGGGGAACATGTATTACAATATTTTATCTATTTAATCTTTTTAACGCTGTTTATACACAGGCATACAGATATACGCAGAATCATAGTAAGAAAAAATTAAAGTTAAAGTATATTTTATCTGAGCAATTAAACAACTTTGAACGGTTTAAATCGCGTATATTTAACATTATTTATATTCCGACGTTTAGAACACTTTGCTGTGGACGTGGTCACGGGGTGACTAATTTTTTTTTCTTATTGTCTAAATTATCTAAATTAATAGATGCAAATAAGTTCACACACATTAGTTTATTTGTACATTTCTTCAATTTCTTCGTTTCACGCAGTTCGGGAGCCCTGGACAAATATCTGATTTCAATTTTCTCTCAATTAACTTCAGGTTACGTTCAATTCCATGAGTGGCACTTACATCTAATGGCTCGTTGTAGCGGGGCCGCTTTCAGGAGGGTTCTTCGTAGATATTATAAGTATAAAAAGGATTGTTTAATGTATTGAGTCACATAGTCAATTAAGTTTCCTATGAGTATGGATTTATTCTACCTACGTAATCAGTGTAGTGAATGAATATATTGAAAAAAAAAATGTTTCGTTATGTAAACTGGTTACTCACGACTTATTGTATAGCCGATATTTCGGTCGATGCGGTGCAGGTGCGTTTACAAACGCGCGTGTGTGTGGTGATATTGTTAGTATAGTGGGCAAGAAAATTAATATACCTATTATTTAGTGAATACTCGGCGTATCTCTAATACTAACAACACACTGTCTCTTATGCTTCAGTAAAGGTATCCTGCTCGTACATCGGTCCAATTGATCGCTTGAGCAGCGTCTGCGGTATCCACACTCCAATTAGTTACAAACCTGTACTTGTATATGTATCGTATGCCGTGTGGTGTCGGCCGACTATAGAATAGACTCTTCCTACAAGCCCTGAGGACACCACCTCTAAAAGAATGGACTCGCCAACCCGCTCGGCCAGCGTCGCGTTTAAAGGCCATTTAAATCACATCAATGCGTATGAGGTCGGGCATGTCTAGCACTGGATACTGAAAGGGCTGGTTACATTGCATTGCACTGGACGTATTATTTACTATGTATATGAACGTATTATTTACTGTGAATAAATATGCTGTATTATTATTTTCATGTCTCCACGAAGCAAAAGCTAATAAATGATGGGCAGGACTCCCCTGCACGTGTGCAAGCATCGATCATAGTTCTTAATAGTATCGAAAACGGGGGTCGTTCCCCAATGTTGACGCAACTGCTTTACTCATATTACTTTTATTTCACTCTACAACTTTCCCATTAGAATCTGTCAAATACACGTTCAAATATTTATTATGGACTTTAAAATTTATTACAGAATCAAGATGGAAACAGGTATCTACTTTTTCAAACAAAGTGCTACTAAAGACTTGTTCAGTAAATTATATATTTTAGTGTTAAACTCCGGCTATTATAGCATGCGCTCTGTTAGATTGGGGCGTTGTCTATTTCACGCAGAACATTTTTATTCCGTAACGCATTAAATGAAATTGAAAAAAAAATAGATATTTTTTGATAAGAGTTGCAAAAGTACATATTATAAGTATAAAAAGGATTGTTTAATGTATTGAGTCACATAGTCAATTAAGTTTAACTTTGCTTCCGCCGTTTTTTTCCGAAATTCGAGGCTTTATTGTAATAAACTGGTTATACATTTTACACGATACACGATACATGCATGATTCAAAGTATTGTCCATTGCTGGCCACTACTTTCTCCCATCTTTCGGGCAGCGTACGAATCCCGCGTTGAAAAAACGGGTCCTCTTTTGAAGCGATCCACGAATCGATCCAATTTCTTACTTCTTCATAAGACCGGAAGTGCTGGTCAGCTAGGCCGTGTGCCATTGATCGAAACAAGTGATAGTCAGAGGGAGCAACCTCTGGAGAATACGGCGGGTGGGGTAGGACTTCCCATTTCAACGTTTCTTGACCACTTTCACAACATGGGGTCGAGCATTGTCATGCTGCAAAATCACTTTATCGTGTCTCTCGTTGTATTGCGGTCGTTTGCCTTTCAACACTCGGCTCAAACGCCTTAATTTCGTTCGATAACGATCGCCTGTGATTGTTTCAGTCGGCTTTAACAGCTCATAATACACTACGCCGAGCTGGTCCCACCAAATACAGAAAAAATCATCGACGTGAAAATCACCGTTCTTGAAGCGTTGAAACCACTCACGACACGTTCTTTCACTAATAGCGGCCTCACCATAAGTATTTGAGAGCATTCGATGAGCCTCAGCCGCAGATTTCTTTATATTGAAGCAGAAAATTAAAACCTCCCGCAAATGACGAGACTTTGGCTCGTAAACTGACATTTTCAATGGAGAATAACTTTATGATGCAGATACAAATCGACTAATGTTTCTGTGGGGTTATGTTGACAGATGCCCAAGTTTATTGCATGACGTCTATGATCTATTTATTTTGACCACTACTTACCGCTAAAGCCATTTATAGGAAAACGGCGGAAGTAAAGTTGTACACCTAATATAATAATCTCAAGTATTTCTTGTTTTTTTAATGTAAACACGCAAACATTGATTAACTGGCGGTCCAATTATTGCAAGAATTGAAGTCCAATGATGTACCCATTATACAGGATCTTTTTTTGAGATGAGGATATTATACAGTTATGAAAAACTGCATTCAAACATTAAAAAACAACTCAATTACAATGGAGAATCGAACCCGTTCATTTGAAAAATGGCAAGTTATTTTATTACGCTAATTGATAGTGTACGTGGTAAGAAATAAATCTTGCTAAAGTACATTGTGTTTAGAAAAAAAAAAAAAATCTAGATTTTCTACAATTCCGGCAGTTAAGTTTCTGTTGTTGCATTGGCTGCATTGGTTCTACTGTTATCTATCATAAAAAAATCATGTGAATAGGCCACTGTCAACAATTTTATTCATTTGGAAAATTAAACGTAAAACACCTTTTAAAAACAAGCCTTTATTAAAATTCCCTAACATGAAGAAAATAAATATACTATTTGTTATTTGAAATTAAATCTAAATAATTAAATTGGAACGAAAATCTCGTGCCAAGCTTTTTTAAATCACATCAAATAATGAATAATGAAGGTAAAATGACTTCTATGTTGATTTTCTTCATGTTAGGGAATTTTAATAAAATATTTTCTTAGGTTTTCGCGATTACTATACATAGCAATTAAATAACTTTGAACGGTTTAAATCGCGTATATTTAACATTATTTATATCTCGACGATAATGTTATAAATATAAATAATATACGGATGTAAATAATGTTAAATATACGCGATTTAAACCGTTCAAAGTTGTTTAATTGCTATAATTTTAATAAACGCTTCTTTTTGATAGGTTTTTTTTCTTTTAATTTATTTACTTCTATTTAGTGTTTTAAGTTGCAGAAATTTCTCAACCTATGCATTTGCAGTAACGCACATAATTCGTTTGATTTAGATTTTGGGTTTTATTTTCCAGTTTTTCTTCTTCTAGGGTTATAGATAAATGCTAAAGACACTCATCTCGCCGAACCAGACGGTCAAGCTCATGTCACTAACTTTTTGTCACCAAAATTGCGAACCTATTAAAACGAGCCCGAACACTACGTGTCTACTGTTTGACGTTGAGGAGTTCCACAATGTGTTGGCCTTCTTGGCTGCATTATCAGGTCAAGGCCATATGACACTAAGGTGTTGTCACGTTAAGAAGTACTGGCCTTCCTGGCTGTAGCTCAGGTCAAAGTCATCAAATTATTGTATTGTCATCGGTTTTATATACATGTGTAAAATCTCAAGTCAGTAGTATATGTGGCAGTGAGATAAAACATGTGTAGATAAATAAAAGCTTGTAATAAAAAGAACAATATCAATATTGTTTGCGTCAATTCATTTAAAGTTTTCAAAGTGGAATATTTCCTCTATTTTTCAGGCGGAATTGAAATTTGTGGTTACTTACCTACCTTTTTATATCTATATTTGAACGTTTGTTAAAATATATAGGTATATTATTTGAAATGCTTTTTTTAAAATTCTAGACATAAGGTTCCTTAGCAAAATTTATTCCTTACAACCTATACTATCAATTAAGACAATAAAATTAAGTACGAGTTCGATTCTCGACTATGTATGGTTCATTAGAACAAATTTCTCTATTTATAATAGTTTCAGACTTTTCCATACTGACCAATCTCAAAAAAAGAGCCTGTATATCACCGAGTACTGTAACCATATTGCAGGTGTTGAAAGTGATGCATAATTGATCCAAATGGACAAAAACGAGGAAAAACTGTAACACCATCAAGAAGTCTCTAGCCAAGGGGAGAGCGCATCGAACCGAGAAATTTAGTCTACGTCTGATACATAATTTCTTAGCTGAAGTTAGCTCGAAATAATTTAACAGGAGTCAGTAGGCATTCACCGTTGTATTCAGCGGAGCGAGTAATAATATTTTGAAATTATAATAACGCTATAAGTATTATACCTACTTATTGAGGTGATAAACAGGATAACAGGCGATGTTGACTTCAAGAAAAACTTGTATGACTGTTAAAATAAATGAAGGAAAACTTCGAATGAAAATTCAGAGCAAATATTAATATTTATTATAATAATACGTTTGATCAATAAGCCTCACCTAGCGCCTGTGACCTGTGACTTCAGGGGCTCTTGGCTCGTGCAGACGTGTTAGTGTTCGGTATAAAAAAACTCAAAGCATATCCACAGATCTTATATTTTTGCTCCCGTGAGTATTCTCTCGTATCGATGTCTTCATGCAATCCATAACGACTTGATTCCAAGTACCTATGTATCATGAAGAATCGTTTAATTTTTGAGTTATAAATGTCTCAATCAAACATATAGATGTACAGTTTCAAAATTTGGATGTACAAACATACGAGTAGGCACAGTACAAACGTAATATACTTAAAACAGCCGCATTACAGCCATTTCTACAGAGTACGATAATCTGATTTGTTTAATTCGGAAGCAACGTTATGTTCATTTCCGAGGTTAACTCCATTTTCTCATCTGCAAATTTGAGTAATTGCCGTCTCCACTCGATAACAGCTACCAAGGAACTTTCTTCAGTTCCGTGTAAATCTATAATTTAAATTTTATAGGGAAGTAGGCGGACGAGTAAGCGGCCCCACGTGATGCTAAGTGTTACCGGCATCCATGGACACCTGCATCACCAGGGGGTATGCGGATACGCCGCCGACTTTGCAAAATCCTATTCACAGTTTTCTTGAAGAACTCCATATCGTAGAGGTATAAAACCTATGTCCACCCCTCTTGAGGTAGTTCGTTCCACAGCCTACGTGTTCGCGGTATAAAATGATTTTTGGATCGAACAGTACGCGACACCTCCGTATTGACCAAATGCGGATAGATTGCACTTCTGTGATGGGAGGTGCGGTTGTAGAAACCCGAGGTGGAAATTATATTGAACAATTCTTCACAGCATTCCCCATTGTACAGACGGTAGAACACACAGAGAGACGCAACGTCTCTCCGAACGCTGAGGGAATCTAAATTGCCCGATAGAGTGGGATCGTCGACAATTCGAACAGCACGTCGTTGGATGGAGTCAAAAGGGTCCAATTGATATTTCGGTGCGCCGGCCCAGAGATGTGAGCAGTACTCCATACACTAACCTAACCTGAGCTTTCTAGAGCATTAGCAGTTGCTTAGGGGTGAAGTACCGCTTCACTCTGTTCAGCACACTGAGCTTTTTGGAGGCTATTTTGACTTTATTTTCCAGATGACCCCTAAATTCGGCTTTACTGGAAATGTCGAGAACAAGGATACTCTCCGAGATCTTATAAGGTATGCTCTTAAAGTGATATGCTACCACAAAAGGGGCATTTTTAGCAGGAAATGCACAGACTTGCGTCTTACTGGTGATGATATGCACTAGGTTTAGCAAACCCAAATCGAGACTTGATCTAAAGCGTCTTCGATTTCAGACACAAGCTTGGCGCGACTCTCTTCCATTTCGACCCAAGGGAACTGGCAACTCATTCGCATAATCCCTCGGGTACCCCAAAATTTTTAATTGTCATAAAACTATCCGTAGCTGTAATACTGGTATTAATGTGTAATTAATACCAATTTTTATTTTGAGAACTAATCGACCCTCCTTAGAAAAAAGGCACAAGTGTATTTCGAAGACAATCTAGAAAAATAAAAAAAAAATAGTTTTTTTTTATTAATTTAAACTAAAGTTAACAACTTTTGAATAAAACAAAATAATAACCATTGTTTATTGTCTTTATTTATCTTTAATTTCCCAACATAATGTTACTTATGCTTTCGTTAAGAAATATTATTTTAAGGGGGCAGTACTGTTTACACTGTATTTTCAACATAGTTTTTAGAATAATCAGTATTTGTATGGTGGCAAATTACGCAAAAAAAATAGTGTGAATAGTGTCAATAGGAATTATTTTACAAATAATTAAAATAATTAGCGTATAAAGTACAAAAACAGTAAATAAATAAATAATATTATTCATTTCTGGTAAAAATTCTCCCGTGATTCTCATATTCAAAATAATGTCCCACCGGGTGGGGAGCATCGGCCAAAATCTAATAAGAACTACATTATAACAACTGAAGGGTATGGTTTGCATTTTAAATCTGTATTTAAAAAAATGGTAACACGTATGTACGTGATTTTGATTCATACGAAGACCATTTTAATGAAATGAAATTGGATCCTTTTATGCGCATATTTATGCGTCGCATTTAAAAAATAAATTCTGCAGCTCTCGCCGGCAGCTGTTCGGATACATGTCGTGAACATATTGCGCTCGGCGATGGAGGTAAAAAGCGGTTATTCCTATTTTAAAAAGTGGCGTCTATTTACACGGTATAAAGCTTATTTGAGACAATGGCTTAAGTTTACGTAATGCTTGAATTAGATGGTGTAGAGTAGTGTAGACAAACCGTTGTTTAAGTAACTTAAATATAGCGAGAGTAAAATTAATAAACATTTTATTTCGCCACGAGGATGTAAACTAAAACATGCTAAGCGAAGTTCCTAGACGCATATTTTCACACGCCATAAAACACGGGTCGTAATTTGAAACACTCCTCCCCATTCAGTGGGTCTGAAAGGCCCTTTGCCTATGACTCGTGTTCCTTGCTCTTTTTCCGTCGTTTCGTTGCTTTCTCGTTTCGAGAGCGTTTGTCACAATCGCCTGCAGTAACAATGATCTTTTGACTGCGCCCAGGTGAGGAGTTGTAAACTACAGAACTACCCGTTTCAAGAGCTCGTTCGCCGTAAAACTGCAGAGAAATTAGACTCGAAAGAATGGAAATTTGTATGTACTTTTAGCATTCACTTTGGTACATTGTTGTTTGATCCATTTGGTATTTCACCAAGGTCGTATTAAAAAAAACTTTGGGAAATGGACATTAATTTGTAGCTTCTGTAGACTAAAATAAAAAAATATTAAAAAATTAATAATACAAGCACCATAAAACATAGAAATGATGGTTTGTACAGTTTATTACATGAAAGTGTTATGTACGGATTTACACAAACAAAAAGCATAATAACATTTCAAAGATTCAATCATCAAAAATTTCGTTCGTTTTTACTGTAATTGTGTATTAGCGTTTTTCTTTTGTTTTTTCCTTAATCTGTTTTACTTTCATTTTGTTCAGTAAATAAGGGAGATCACTTCCTTCTCGCGGTTATAAAATGGGTATAATAAAACATTATGCGACCCTGCCGACGTTATTTGTGGTTGCACTTCACCCAAATAGGGTGATGTGGTAAGGCAATAAGGCAAGTAACACACTAGCATAATCTACGTAGGTAGATACTCGACGTTACTAAAAGCTACGACACGACGAATTCGCCACGGTTACACCTAAGGTTTACATGCGGTCACACCTAAGGTTTACATGCGGTTACACCTAAGGTTTACATGCGGTTACGCCTAAGGTTTACAATGCGGCTTCCAGTGAGTTACTCGTGCAAAGTAACCAATAAGCTGAATATGCTTGTGTATATCAACCTTTACAAAGAGGGGTGCGTAAACGAACTCTAGCTCTGTACTTGGCTATGATATTTGCAAATCTTTAATAATAAATGCGCAATTCGTGCGGGGCTCAGCAATACTCTGTGTTATCTGTGTTCCACAGGCTTATATCTGCTATTTGCGAACGTCTTGCGTAAAATATACCTATGTACGGCGTAGGTGCTCGAGGGGCAATGATATTATTACACGCATCGACCAGTGTTAGACGGGATAGGTATATTGTAGTTATTAGCATCAAAATTTAGTCATCAAATACGAGTTTTCACATTGAAAGTAGATTCTTTTACAAATATAGAAAAGGTAATTATAGATAGGTTAGTATATCATAATTGCATGAAGGTATTATAAGTAAAATGGTATTATAAGATCCAGTTATAAAAATAGGTAGTTAACTAAATTGAATTAAGTTTTGAATATAACCTATATATTGAATATAACTTAATATAACCTTGTACTTACTCGTACACAAAAGGCATTCTTAGCGATAAAATTCCTTTGCCTAAAACGTTCATTTTTATGTAAAAGCAAAGGAAATACGGGGGAAGAACGCCCGTAAAGGGTTATAGTTAGCGGATGAATGGGAGCTAAAAGATCGTGCGTGACTTTGTAAATGCTAATTAGTGACTAGGAGGTAAGGGTTAATGGTGTAGACAGATCATTCACAAAAAGACGTGTCTTGACAGGAGCTAAACTGAATCAGAATACTCTAGACTAGGGTCGTTGTTCCACTGTCAACAACTAGGGTATTGATCAACTGTAGCGCAATCAACCGCATCAATTGTAGCGAGTCAGCAAATAACGAGAAGCGAATGTGTATGTTATGTAATTCAATACAATGCAATCAACCTTTTCAGTATCCATTGCTGGACATGGGCCTCCTCCTGCACAGTGTTTTGTGCATGAAGGATGTATGGTCTTGAAACGTCACGCTAGGTTAACACTCTTTTAGAGGTGGTGTAGTTGCTCAGGGCTTGTGGTAGTCGCTTTGTTATCCCACAGTCGCCTTTTACGACAACCACGGGAGGAGATGGGGTGGCGCTATTCTATAGTCTGCCAATACCACACGGCACATGCTGTGGTAATAGATACGAGAATTTTTCTATCGCTTAGCAAAGAGCAAAGGAATACTCTAATCGCCGAGAAAAACTGCTCGGACGAGCGCATTCGCTCGACAGTTCTATCGCCGAGTAGTTAAACTAGCCTACTATGACAACATACTATTGTTCAAGTATTTGTAGGTACTGCATGTATATATTTCATTTTCCCGGCATCATACATAATATGTTTCTTGAGCGAAAAATCGTTTGTTTCCTGTCGCTATAATGCCGGTAATGGGACAAGTATATAAAGAAACTACAGTACCTACAGACGAGCTCAATGTATTCTGTAAATAAATGATGAAATATTGAATATTGCGGTGTATTACTTATACATACTTTGGTACTAAGTTTCTTCTTATCATTTAAAATGGCAAATAAGAATACATATTATCCAAATAAGACATAGGTACCTACATAATTTCCAAATCTAAACGCGCTATAAAAACGTTCTTGCAACATCCCTAATTTGATCATAGCCTTCTTAATAGCTATAGGTTTTTTTTTCTTCTTTTTAAGGAACTTTTATGCCTTGGCACATGTCAGTTCCATCGTACCCTAAACTTACATTCTACAACATTAATGTAGGTACCAATATATCAGCCCTAGTGAGGGCTCACGAATCTGTACAAAGTAAATGCTGCTCGTGAATTAGGTTCTCCTAGTAGCTATAGGTTGAAATGATTGAATGATGCAATGATTTACAATATGTGAATTAATCGATGTCATACCATACTATCATCTTGAATTTCCACTGTTGAAAATAGGCCTCTCCTAAGGCATGCCACCACATAAGGTCATTCACTCTTCTCATAGAACCATTACCTTACCAACGACGTAACACCTGGTCCACGAATCTCTCATGTTACGTGGTCTCCACTCGAGAACTCATCCACACTATCGGTTATCGGTCCTACGACAAACATGTTTTGCTCAATGCCTCTAGAGTTTTCTGAATTGATCGATATTTAAGTTAAAAATGGTCTGTTAATTTTAGAAGTCTACGAGTACATTCTAAGTTTCAAGTTTTATTTTCACGTTTTATTACGATGTTTGGACGTGATGCTATCCATCTAAGTGGAGTGATTACATGAGAGAAAACGCTCTTAATTACGTTGCGTCGTTATCCCGGGGAAAGTTCGTCGGTTTACGACGCGGCTGGCGGTGGACCGCAATCAAAATGTTTCCATAGTTGCTCACCACGATCTAGAGAAAATCGTACGTGTTGCATCTAAGAAACGGGGGTACCCAACTTGTTTAGAACAGTTCTCTACTTAAAAAAGTTCGGACCTCTTGCGATCTACTAAATTATGTTATAGTGGGATAAGTAAAATAATAATTATATAGCTATTAATATGAATAGATCGAGGAGAAAGTTCTTGCGTATTCTGTACGTATGAAACTGTAATCAAATCTCTTTGGTAGTACTATTTGTACCTGGCTGGTTATAATACCATTAAAAGTTGACATTCTAAAGAAAAAACGATGAAATTCGCTACATTCAGAAATTTTATTGCATAAATACGACACAAGCCGCAAAAAGAAATTGTGACGTTTAAAGATCTAATGCGGTATCGGTAAGGGCAGCATAAAGTTGGTTCAATCGTTTTCAGTTTGGAAATTTTAACGTGAAACATGCAGCTCTATCTGGTAGCCCAGTTATAGATAATGTCAATGCCATCTGTGAAAAAGTCTAGCAAGATCGACACATCAGTATTTATGACATTGCTGAGAAACTGGGTATTGATCACAAAACGGTTATGTCATTTAAAAAAGTCTGGGTACCAGAAAAAGCTCGATATTTGGGTGCCACGTGATCTTACGGAAAGAAACCTCATAAACGATTTACATTCATGACCTCGCGAATGTAAATCGAGAGTATAATGTATAATCGAGAGATACAGCCTAGGGAGGCTATCACAATTCTCAATATCAGTATCTATATGACTACATCAGTGGGATTTCTGATGGGATACGATAACATATTCCGTGTATATGACACACAAGTACAAACAGAAGGCGTACCTACTTTTAATGCAAATGTGTCTAATTTTAATGTTTATTATATTAATTATTTAAAAAGTTGATCTAGGTACATACATGTGTATTTGTGAGATTAATTATAGGAGGTGATAAGTATCAAAATTACGTCGAAGTTATCATAAAAAAGAAAAAAATATTGATGTCAAAGGTTCGAGTGTGCTTAATAAAAGTAAATTTTCCAGTGATCTTTACATATAAGAGAAAAATTTGTTTCAATAAATATTACATAGACTATAATCCCTTACACGTGCTAATGTCGTCTTTACAAAAGGAAACTAAGCCTCAGGCAGCCTCTTCCAGAACAATCTATGCCTGTGTACATCTAAAATGTTTTCTCTACTAAGTTTGCAGAGATGGATGGATCCATTTCAAAGTGCACGCCTAATTGTAAGTTTAGGGGAGTCGTGAGAACCAGAAGGGTACCTAGTGTATGTTTAGTGTTATTGGAATTAACTTTTTGAAGTTATGATTGTGTATGAGATTTATTTGGAACTAAAATTGTAACATATGCCCACTTAGTTTTATTATTTACGTTAATTAAATTAGAGGTTTTGAAGGTTTATAATTCACTTAGGTTTTAAATATACATGATTTTCATTAATTGAATTTGCTTTAGCCCTTTGCCCTTAGTGTAACCACAGACAGACATGCGATAACCCATTATGAAATCAATTATCAGCTGAGCTTTTTCCATTAAGTCACGACATAGAGCATTTCAAGAGAGCTGTGACCAGGATTCTGCAAGGTCGGCAGCGCATTCGTACCTCCCCTGGTGTTGCAGGTGTCCATGGGCGGCGGTGACCATATTTTACTATCGGGAGGCTCGCCTGCTCGTCTACCATCTCTTCTATAAAAAAAAACATATGTATGTATGCAATATGATTTTAACTCATTACTTGTAGCTTGTCTTCAAATGTCTGACTATTGCACGGTCTTAAGAAATTGTTTTTAAAACCAATTGTTCAAGTAGCCAGATTGTCAATCTGTCTGTTGTGACAATTGAAACGGCCACACACAAAGATAGTAATTGAAACACTCATAACTTCTCAAGTCTTCATAAGTTGTTCTCAACAACAACAAGTTTTATATTGTAAATCGGGTCTGAACGCGTATAATAAAGGTGTTTGTTTACCTGTTATTCCTATTCGACGTTTCAGCACGGGTTACACCAGCCGTGGTCAAGGAGGGGACGGGAGCTGCGAGCAGTTTTATCAACTACCTACATTTCATCTTCACATTCGGAAAGGCTGCGACATTAACAACGGTAAATCACAAGGTTTAAATTTGTTCAACAGTGGATTTCACGTCCACGACAGTTTATATCCATCTTCCTGATTGAATTTTTTGTATATCTTAATTTCAATTTCTTCACGTATAATCCTGGGATAATAGTGACGTTCAGTGGAACGTCGATAATTAGATACTATAACGTCAATTTATAAACGTCGATTTAGAATATAAAATGTGTACAAAACGCGAAAGTTTAAAAAGTTATAACAACAACAAGTTATATAAAACAAGTGTTTCACACCGAACACTAGTCAGATAATAGAAGGCAAGCCATTGAGTGTTTAAATAATTCGGTAAAATTTTAGTTACCATTATACGATATATGTGCGCAAACATGCCTTGTTTGCAAATTGCACTTCCAGTGCTCATTCTCATGTGCATATTAGGCACTGGGTTATTCTAATGCAGATGAGCATAAATTACTTGTGCACTATTTAATAACGTAATAAACCTTGTGGAATTGAAATTAAACTTAAATTTACAGTGTTACTAAATCAAGTTACTTCTACGCGTTATCGGAGCCACTGAAACTTATTTTTTTCTTATACTAAAATACATACAATGAAATTGACACTTATAACGTACGTAAATAGAAAACTATTGGCGAATGAGTTTTTCGGTGACAAAACCAAACTTACCACGATGCTGATGGAACATAAAGAAATTAACCACAGCATAGATACGAGTATTCTGCTAGGGCTTCATAGTAGGTAAGTACCGCACGACTATTGACGTGGGGCGGGAATTACATTTCCACCATCAATACCATCAAAGTAAATATGATTGCAACCTAAAATATTAGCATATGCAAACCAAGCAAAGCTACAATATGGGGTTCTTCGAGAAAGCTGTGAATAGGATTTTGCAACGTCGGCGGCGCACCCGCATATCCCCTGGTGTAGCAGGTGTCCATAGGCGGCGGTGACACTTACCATCACGTGGGACCGCTTACTCGTCCGCCTACTTCACTATAAAAAAAAATGGAACAAACTACAATCTCATCTCCCTGATTCAGGTGGTATTAGGAAATAAATAGCTGCAAGAAAGTTTTTATGTAAAGGAGTTTTTATATATGGAAAACCGAATATTTTATTGGGAATTTTCTACAGTTCGTGAGAAAAAGTTTTTTTTTTACACGAATATTTATAATAGCGACAAGAACGCCGAGGCCGCCAAACCTTCTCTAACTATAAATGAACATAATACTTAATACAAAAGTATTATGTTCAAGTTATTCGCTAAAAGTATTATTATAAAAACCTCTAAAATATCATATCTAATTATTAAAATCTGAAGCGCTTTATTCCCTGCTGTTTTTCCGTTTGCTTCTCACACATTTGCACAAAAACAGGTCGAGTTATTTGTATGTATTTATAATTATAGTTTCAAGGTGCATTTTATCACCAATCCGCCAGTTTTGGGTCTTCAAGGGTCTCTCCTCAGTCGCCAGGGCCTCTGTAAGAAGTCTCCCTGAGATTTATGGCCGGACCCGAGCAATAAAACAACGCCCTGAGACCTCAGACATATTTTGTCGAGATATTTCCAAAGTTATTTGTTAGGTACATATAGATATATGGATGGTTTGATATGATTATTGATATAAGTAGGTTCTCATTTGTTAAAAGAATGTTAGAAACTGTTCAGTACATTCCGAAATTACATAATACGTAGCGTCTATATTATTGTAAAAGTGACGTAAATGTAGTAATGTGCGGTCCCACTCTTTCCCCCGATCTCATCTAGTGATTACTATGAGGTTTCGGGCCATAATCTACCACACTGGCCAAATTACTGCAACTCCCATCGTCCCATCAACCTTATCCTATCAAGGTTATTTGGACCGAATCGCCGAAGGACGCACTGTACATGCGAGGGCTCTTCCTAACGCACTCTTTCTTGACATCCTCCAAATTCTTATACTGTCCTTTCTGTTTTATACAACTGTCTCTGTTTATGGGGCTGGACGACTCATTTACTCCTTCGAGGCAGTAAGAGCAGTTCTTTACTGTCACCTGTCACCTTTCAAAGCGCTTGGGCGACAGTATTGGCGACACTGGCCGGCCATTATCTTGCATCAACCTAAAAGTTCAGCGATTCAATGCTGCGAGCATGTCAGCATAAATTGTATATTATTATGTACATTAAATGTACTTTTTGAGTCTGTTTAAATACTAGGCATTTTAGTGTAATATGGTATATTTTCTTTTCCGCCAATAAATTCTTTTTGAAGATTAATTATAATTGTTACATTTTCTAGAAGTCATAAAATTATTTACTTATTCTTTCGTAATATATGGAATATATTCAGTAAACGTTCCCTCTGGGGACACTACGACAAAGTTGGCAGCTGTGTGTCGGGCCTGAAAATCAGAAAGTTAGTTCCATCCATCTGTTTCCATCTAAGTATGTTGATTTCTAACTATTCACCGAGCTGATTCATAGTAGGGAATAGTTCCCAAATTCCCATATTCCGACGGCTTCGTATTTCTGCACTTCGTCTAAGAACTTCGAAATTAATATTAGGCTGGGCGTGGACGATCGAAAGTTTTATGAATTAAAAAAATTAGTTTCAGTCTCAATGAAGAATATCAGTCGAAAATACCCAATGGTTGTATTGTGACGACATAATTTAAAAAAAATCTAGGCGCAGTAATTCTGACCGTAAGTAATTCGTTACTTTTCTTTCGTAACTGACAACAATAATACATTTTTATTGTAACAACTAGCAAGGACTGCCACTTCGTACGGGTAAAGGTTAAAAGAGTATGTGTGGGTTAGCTTGATTCCCGTGAGAACTTTATAATAAAAAGTACCCTAATGTGATACCTAAATTATAACTATCCAAGTTGCATTAAAATTATTTTAATGGTTTAATGCAACTTGGCAGACGGACAGACTTTGCACTTTATACTTTAAACGACTTTATTGAAAAAATATTAAATGCGGAGACACGATGTGGGTTGGATGAGAAGAGTCGAAGATCGAGTGAGGTTGCGAGTCTTGGGAAAGGCCTATATCCTAGCAGCGAAGAGACTAATGGTAGGGTATATAGTATACAAGCCTTCGTTACTCAATATGTATAGATTCAGTAAGTCATCCCGGTCGTTTTATGTCCAGCCTAAGTTTGAGTAAACAATCTAAAGGCTAGTAAACCATTTTCCGACTAAGATGATAAAGTTGATTGAATTCCAACAACAGTTACAAATTCTTGGTAAACAGTGTTCCACCGAAACTGTACGGCACAGTTCAAAGTTCTCTCGGAAATTGTTCATCGGATTCAAGACTTATTATAACAAGTTTCATAATAAGAGTGGAACTATTATTATGTTCCGTTCTCTTCCACTAAAGTAATTTGAATGGGTTACTGACTCTTTGCTGTCCAGTGAGCAGTTACAAAGTTAATTATCCAAGTTAAATTGCTTTAATAGATTATACGGTATTGTAGAGCTCTTCATAAGTCAGTTTACATGGGTAAATTACGTATCGCATTCAACATATTAAAAGCTAGAACAAATTAGAGTCCACGAAAGCAAGTATTTTTACTGCAAGTATTTTGAGACCGCGCTCTCGTCGAGAAGAATGACATAGGAGTATGGATGGGACTTTGAATAAAATGTAAACAGCAAGTCAATACTTAACAAGAAGTGCGGAGAGTTTTGTCAGATTTTATTATTTTGGATAACATCAATTCAAAGTGGTGCATGGAAAGCTATTAAAGGTGTTAATTACATTAAAATTATGTTAGTAACATTGTTAGTTATATAAAAACTTCACCGATGTTTGGCCTTTCTGATTATTAAGTGATGCATCCGCCGACAAACTGTTTTCACAGTTTAGCCGAACAGTATGTTACATTATATACATGCAAATGTGTGTGAATAAGTGAAAAAAATGACCTAATGGCTGGATTATTTTCGATTATTTAACAATAAGTACGTAATCGCCGGCTCACAGTTAAATAGAAAATTTACATATTTGAGGGCAAGAGAATTAAATACGTAAGTACTATAGATTTATTAATGTTATTTATTAAAATCGGCCACTGAAAACTAATGCCCATTTCCATTTATAAACTCTGATTATTATTTATTTAAATACGGACAGACTGCATCCATGCATGCACAAACGGCCCCCCATTGGCCCATTAACATATTCCTCACTCTCAGGCTCTACAGATTAGAATTTTTGTAAAGTCATATTTTGTAATTATTTTCACATTGCATTTTTGTGAAATACACAATTTTAGGCGTGTAAAGTATGTAATAGCTGCATTTTTTTTGGATCTGTAGTAAAATGTATTCTAAGCTAGTTGGGCACGGATATAATCTTAGGTATAACTGGATTAGATATAGTGGATATAGCTGGGCACGGATCCGTGATTGTAGTCGGATTTATTATTGTATTTATTAAAGGACAATTATTGTATTTGTTCAATCTGCTTTAAAAATCAGATAAAAAAAACAAATGGAAATTAAGTCTTTACATTAAAAATGAATTATAATTGAATTTAACAACATCTGCAATGAAAATGTTCAACGATTCCCAGTTAATCGTGTCCAGATAGTCCGCGGAGAAAATGTATTGTCTCCGGGGAAAGCATTTCCACAAGTTACTTTAAGTCCAAGTATAAAGTGTAGTATGTAGTGTAGATCGTTTGCAAGTCGACAGGGTATATATAAAATGAACTGAGGATCTCAGTAATGAATGTTTGTAAGAACGCTCGAATGTGATTGACGCACACATACGCAAAGCTTAGATGGTCGTACGGACAGATAACGTAAGCAGTACGTCGCCCGAGGTAGGCGCTAAGCTTCTACTTCTCAAGCTACTCGTATAATTAATTATTAAAAGTAATGAACCGAATCAAGGGAAATGTTTCGTTTCAATGGCGAGTCGTAGGTACAAAATAATCGATACGTTATTTTTTCATTCAATTTCACGAACTTGCGTTCACTACGAGATCTAGTCTATTGTCGTAGCATTATAATATAATATTCTTATTTATAATATTCGCTGCATAAATTGCACTTGTTTACGTGAAAATTCCACACTGGTATTAGTAAGAACGCTGTGGTATAAATGAAGCGGCCCTAACGAGTAGATTGACTCGCAAACTGCACCCGCGTAATCTCAAGAGAAAATACTTGACTACAGACCCCTTCTGGCGTCTGAGAAGTAGCTAAGTCTGGTTTTTGCGATTTCAAAATTAAGAATGTCTAAAAACAAAAAAATTAAATGTTAACGGAACGATATTTGAAAGAATATTTCTTTGAAATTTTAATTATTACTTTGTACAAGATTAAATCGAGCCATCAGATATTTATTTATTTATTTTCAAGGGAAATTCAACATTTTGTAATATTTTAAATAAAAAATGATGAAAGGAACATCTTACAAGGGCTCATACGTACTTTGTACAGAATTATGTCTTTCTATTTGTACGTTTATAACAGTTGAACTGATTTTAACTATTTATTTAAAAGTAAACATTTAAATTCCATGCAATATTGATTGATATTAGCTTTTTTCCTCCCACGGCAGGGCACAGGACTCCCTTGTTGAATTACCAGGATGATTCTAGCTATAATCCACCACGCGATCCCAGTACGAATTGGAGGACACACGAGCCAAATTTTTTTTTAATTCTGTAATTTTAAGTTTGAATTTGGGTTTCCTCACTGTGTTTTCCTTCACCATCGAACTACTGGTATTTAAAAAAAAACCTAATTAAGTTGTAACTCAGTGGCACGGGTCGAGGATTTGAACTGACAACCACACGAATGAGAGTCGAGAACAGATACTTGTAAGCTGCATACTCGTACCTCGTGCAAAAGTATCTTTTTTCTCGTATAAGTTTGAGTTATTCCAAAAACTCTAAAGAGTGCAAACATCTACCGCACTCATTGACCTAATATCAAATAAGTCAATGCTGGTACACCGTTTATAAAAGTATGTGTAAATAAATGTATCCACTCGTATACTGACTATTCAACTAGCTTAGCTTGTGTAATTTCCCCAGTGATTTGGACATCGTTATCACTTATTCATGTAAAGAAAGGGGCGATTTAAGTGTCTCATTCATACACTTTATACCCTTTAAAAAGACCAGACTAATGGTAAGTTACGCAAATTGGAGTCTAGTCATGGCTGAAAATTTTTCTTTAGAGGTAAAAATATTTTACGAAGGAAATACGTTAAATTAGATAGATACTCGTATGTGGGTTAAATGAAGTTTTCTGCCAATCAAGTGAATTTTGGCTCATTAATACAAAAGAGTCGAAAGGCCCAATAATTAAAGATCATATATTATGATCTTTAATCAATGTTATTATCAATCAATGCTATTATCAATTATTACTATCAAGCAATATTGCTTGATAGTAAGACGTATTCAACGTGTCATAGATATAAAGCAGAACCTGAAATAAGTCTACTAATTTAAAACAATACAAAATCAAACATATATAGTTTTGTTGCTCTATCTAAAGCGTTCGTAGAGCCGCCTAAGTACGACGGGGTGACGATCAGCGGTGCGCGCCCCGCGCCTTGTAATTGCAATGTGTGTATTCGTTTCGCGTGACTGTGCGTGGAGTGAAAGATATACTAGAAATGAATAATAAGATATTTGTAGAAACTGGTAGAACGGATTCTACTGAACAACTATCTGAACAACCTATTTTCAAATTTTGATTTATTTCAGTGACATGTTGTATATTAGGTTCCACAGTCGGGCATAATTCTTCCGTTTCGTCTTCCACGACCCTCTATTCTTCACACATGTTTCACAGCTACACGGGATACATATGTATCTATATATTGAGGCTATTGGATATTCTAATCAAATAATAAGATCAGTAAATAGGTCTTAGATTTGAAAATTAAATGAAATTACAATCGACGTTTAACTTCAAATATCATTTTATAGTTCTTGTTTTTTTCAATTTTTTTACTATAATATATTAAAACAGAAAAATAGTTATATTGTATTTCTAAACCACTAGATGGATTACTTAAATAAATTAATTAATGGTTGTAATCATGAATTATCATATTATAGTATCTATTAGTAACGTACAAGTATTACTTCGTTCATCAAAGGCGCGATGTCAAGGGATTGTTCAATAATCCGTATAACTAGGGGGAAACAGCTGCAAAATCATTTAAATTGCGCAGAGTTCCCTATAAGAATTCCTCTGTAGTTACACACAAACAGATCGTGATACTTTGTAAACTAAGACACAGAGTTCTATTACAACATTCTTTAGTTAAAGGGCGTCATGAGTTAGCTTGTATTTATGTTTAGTTTCAACGGAATTGGCTTTAATACTAACGTATACAAGTAGATAGATCGAAAGTATTGAGATTAGTCATGGAGTTACTTTTTTTGGCCGTGATGAGTGTGACATACATAGTTGTCTCATCACGCAATCAGTCCCCTCTCTCCTCCCATGGGGTCAGGGAGTACCTACTCACCCTGTAGGTGTGGGGGTGTCGTACCTGCAGGCGACCATCAGACTGGGTCTTGATGTGGAGTACATTTGTTGACGCGGGGGCGGGGTGCTTTCTGCACCCTGTCGGGCGGTCTCAGCTCAATCAAACTGAAGTTGGGCTAGGGCTGCTGTTTTCTGTATTCCTGTTCTCGCTTCTATAGATGTGCTCTGCGTGGAGCCCCAGACCAACGCTCCCTTCGGGAAAATGGGTGCCCCCGTAATATGAAGCCCAAATGCATGTATGATGATCAACGAGAAAGGAACAGAGTCGCTGCCTAGGGGTCGCCAGGGCACGTCTAGAGCTGCCGTTGGGCGTAGCAAACGGCGAAGCAGCCAAACTAAAGGTGTAGACCGACCATCAGGCTCACCCTCACGTCTATCATCTTCACCAGCCAGCTTGATCACGGCAGGACCTTCTACGGCCCAGCATTCGGGATCTGCCGCTGGTGGACCCATGCGACGCATGGCGTGGTCGCGTGAATTAAATTTGAACGCTATATGCTCATATTTTAGAGCCACAGGGACAGAAACTAGGATAACGGGTTATCGAGTAGCAATGTACCGATAATTTCTGCTGCCAAGTTTAGCCGCCACGGAACTGAACCTGCCGGATCGAGTTGGGGGTACATACAGCGCAGGGGAATCTTCAGCGTGATCGACTGGGACCGGCTCATAATCACAGTCAGGACTATTCGAGCGAATAAGCGTGACATCGTGTTGATAGACCGGGTGCAGTCAAGGGTGTTTCAAGTGGACATCACCATCCCGCATGACGCCCGCCTCGTGAAAGCCGAAACCAAGAATAGAAGGAAATATCTGGACCTGGCGGACGATGTAAAAGACATGTGGAACGTGACGTCCACTGAAATCATCCGTAAACGGATGATAACAATCCGAAATTCATATATCCGTATTCGTTTTAACCGTAAACGGGTTAATTCCGACCAGCTTCGACACCAACCTGAGGCGGTTGGGTTTCCGTGGAGACTCGCTTCCGGCAAAGATGCAGAAGGCGGTACTGCTTGAAACAGCACGAATCGTCCGCCGATTTCTCTTCCTAGGATCCTGAACACTGGCCGACTGTACTTCCGTTAGGGGTGATACCGTCTCTCCTTCATTTTGGCTTATCGAGGGAGAGACGAGAATGTTTAAGACCCTTTTTTGACCATTTATTTCGAACACAAATAATCCGTATAATTGTGATCAGAAGACTTAAATCTATATTAGTAATGTAGTCTTTATTATTTAAATGCATATTAAATTACATTATTACAATTACATTAATCATATTGAATTTCATTAAAATATCAATAATAATCACATCAATATACCTACTAATTAAAATACAAATTACATTGCACTACCTGGTACCATCCTAGGCTAGCCTTTATAAAGGCTGGACTAGATGGTACCAGGTGACCATGGAGGGTTTTCCTGATTGTCTCTCCTAACATAAAAAAAAAAAAAAAAATTACATTACATACATTAAAGAAATATTAATTAAATCAGTCCTATCCACTGTTTCTGAATAGGACAGTCAAATGTACCACTTATAGTTCTCAGGATACTGTTGTCACTGCCATAAATATTTAAAAACTTAAATTTACTATAAAACCTTTATAAAATAATATTTTTTGATGTTTATTGTAATTAGCACTTTAATGTGTGTTATATATAGGTATAAAGCATATTTGTTATTTAGATACTAAACAACGTGCTCTTATCATCTAATGACGATAGAAAATTGATTTATTAGTTAAAACTAACTATAACTCACCATTCTTCACGAGCAGAACAACTGTGGAATAAGTTTCTCAAAAACTCATACAATTTTCTAACTACCCGTACTTATTTTCAGACAACTTATTTTACATTTATATTGTCTTATCATTATACTATAATCAATAATAATTGATCCATATCGCTTTAAAGTCGCACACTGATCAGGCACAGTCCTCGCCCTGAATACACTGAACACTGAATGCGCTGACTAGTTCATTATTACAGCAGACGAGTAGATTACTGTATTAATATGTATACTTATAATAGATATATTGAAATATTGACCTCTACAAATTTATTGACGTCTACGAAAATTAGAACCTCGTAACTTTAAAAGTACCCATTATTTTCAACGGTCTACATTTTAATTTCTGAAACGACAATGGTCGGTTACAATGTAAATATAGGCAACGACAAGATATTAAATACTTATTTTGCATTTTAAACTATCTCGGAGAATGGCAAGCGTTCGTTGTCGGGAAATTAGCTAGATAATCTCTTCAGAATATAATTTCCTTTCGTGCCTCACGTTGTGCCGTCGTCGTCGCCCTAAACACGATTTCCTCGCCTTCCCCTAGAGCGTGGCACTCAGATCTTGGGTGAATGGCGTTCAGTGTATTATTAAAAATTGCTTCGCTCTGGTTTCAAATTTTACCGTGGTAATAATTCTTATGTTAACGGGTTACTCACGATTTATTATTTATTTATTATAGCCGATATTTCGGTCCAGTTATATGAACCGTGGTCGTGGCGCTACTGCGGAGGCGAGTGAAGATGTTGTTACTATTGACAGACAAATCTGTCAATCGTCCCTCCATCGTGTTCGCTTCTGATTCACTCGCCCACAATGAACTTGTTTTTGTTGATTAAGTTCCTTGCACACTATACTAACAATATCACCACACACACGCGAGTTTGAAAACGCGGACTCTAGACTATAGGAGATCTATATCTATCATCGCATCTATCTACTCTAGTTATCCAGGATTACATTACATTTACATGTAACCCGTTTATATAACAATTATTATGCTCAATCACGATAACAGAAGTTTAAAATCTTATATTTACCGTGGTAGTCCTCAATAATGCATGTTACGTCTCTTTCTACATAAAAAAGCTAGAAAAATTTGTTACATGACTAGATTATTATCTAATGTTATGTATATAACCTAGTTTATTTCACTTGGTAGTATTATCTGGTATTATTTGATGTTTTATAGTTTTTGAAAGAACCCATTATCTTCCCTAATTCAGTTTCCGTTATTAGGTTGTGGACAAGGCTTTGTCAGATTCGATATTGTTACAATATTGTCTTTTTATATTTGTGATAGGCTTGAGAATTTCCTTCCGTGTTGTGAAAAATATTATATACTATTTCTACAGGTCGGGAGCATAAACACTAAATCTCACGTCATCAGAAAGTCTAGGTAACATATTGACTAGATATCAAGAAGACTAGGTATCAGAATTTGACTATAATGTTTAAACGTAGATACATTTCAACGTAATACGTATTTCTCATCTAATTACCGTTACCAGCACTTTCAGTACCGTTCCACGGCTGGACATGAGCCTCTTCATGCACATTGTCTTGTGCACGAGGGATGTATATAATAGTCTTAAGGGTCAACTCTTAAGACTCAAGAGAGAGGGTCAACTCTTGGAATAACCTAACGCACGAGACACTTGAAATAAAAGGAATGAGTAAATTAAACCTATTGTTTAGACAGAAAGAAGGCAGCACAAGATTGATATTGATATGGGTGCATCAGCGAAAGCTGCTAGCCCAATACTTAAATTATTAATAATAATAACTACCGTCTGTTGTGATAACCAATGAACTTATCATTTTGATTGGAAGGATTCGCTAAGTTCAATAATTAGCTATTTATTACTTTGTAGTTACAATCTGATAATGTTCAACAACTTCAACATTAATTATACGATCCATACATTTCCAAACCTGAATATACAAAAGAAACAATAACTTTATGGAACACTACTATTGAACTGATAATAGATAATTCAAAATCAGTGTTGTCATGTAAAATATTCCGAATATTTCTTTGTGACACCTTACGAATTGCGATTGCCAATCCAAAGTTATTTCTAAGGAGATTCTGAGGACATTCCACCATGAAAAAATTATAGATATTTATACATTGACAATAAGAAACACAAAAAGTAAAAAAAAAAACATAAAATCGTACGCAGGCACAAAATGGTTTTGTATGTGATTATCTATTCTGTATGTGTCGGACGACTACGTTATTTAAAAGCCCATGAATAATGGTACAAGGTATTAAGAATAGTACGTTTGTTAGCTTAGCGAGATTTTCTTTACCTTTCATCGTGAATGGAGTTTTCACAACAGCCGTCAAATTCAAAGAGTTCCGGACTGAAACTGGTTTTTGTTTCGCTTTTCAGAGATTTTAACGTGAAATGTTCCATCGCGTTTTACTTTTAACTACTACAGGATGCGAGATTAAAAATGCTTTATTAAATTTGAAGGTTTATTTTATTAAAAACTTGAAATATTTTGATTTATTATGTAGCGTGTCGAACGTGGTCTATACGATGAAACAGGAATTTTTGAATGATTGACGGGCAGAATCCAAAGTTTTGTTTTTGGTGAGGATTCAAATATCTCTCTGTTCGTGAATATATATGTGTAGGCATATGAAAATCAGAAAAGTTATTTTCATCGCGTTTTACTTTTAACTACTACAGGATGCGAGATTAAAAATGGTTTAATATTTTCTTAGGTTTAAGACCGGTCAAGAGCAATATCCCCCTACAAGATGCAGGTGTTTACAAGCTTGATTGTGAATGCGGGTTATCATACATTGGGCAAACAAAGAGGAGCATCGGTATCCGGATAAAAGAACACATAGCTGACATGAAGAACAGACGCTCGACCAAGTCTGCAGTTTGTGAACATGCTCTGGACAAACCCAACCATTACATTCGATTTGATAATCCACAAATCCTCGCTAGAGAGACCCGATTCATGCCAAGAATGTTACGCGAGGCTATTGAAATCAAGAAACATCCAAATTTCAATAGAGAAGATGGTTGGCAAGTACCACCGGCTTGGGATCCAGTCATTAAATTAATTAAATCCCAAGGCCAACGCAATACTGCAAGACCTCTGGACACCGTGAGTGAATACTGCGTGCATAGGGAATGTTATGATTAAAAAATCCAGACGGTAGTTCAAAAAATTTCAGACGGTAGTCCAAATAATTTCTTAATAACTCAAGTGACAAATAAAATCAATTAGTCAGCCCGTGACCACGTCCACTGCAAAGTGTTCGAAACGTCGGGATATAAATAATGTCAAATATACGCGATTTAAACCGTTCAAAGTTGTTTAATTGCTATTTAAAAATGGTTTATTAAATTTGAAGGTTTATTTTATTAAAAACTTGAAATATTTATTATGTAGCGTGACGAACGTGGTCTATACGATGAAACAGGAAAGAAAGTGCTTAGTATAATAAAGGAATTTTTGAATGATTGACGGGCAGAATACAAAGTTTTGTTTTTGGTGAGGATTCAAATATCTCTCTGTTCGTGAATATATATGTGTAGGCATATGAAAATCAGAAAAGTTCTTTTCTTTATGTAAGTTTAAATAATCGATAAATTGTTATCGTCTGTTTCCTTATAGTTCGCTGTCAATACCTATGTCGGAGCGCCTTAACAAGGAAATCTCAGTTCTGTGTGAGCGTAGGTACATATATTTGCGTACGTATCTCTTTATCCAACTACGTCCACCAAACATATATATACTTGGTGTTTCATCCTGCTTGAAACAAAATCTGAAAGCTTACGAAAAATCCTTTATAGACTTCGACTAACATTACCTAAATATCTTTTGTTTGGCAAATAATTATTATTGTGACTGTCTGTTTCTTCTATAAATTAAATAAACTATACTATATCTATGAATATATAGTCTGATCAAAATAATTGTTAAGTAAATATTCGTAGAAATCCAGGTAGTAAGTAGTAAGGTAGGATTAATAACAGATCGACCAACAAAGTTTGGTGTTATCAAAGCCGAATATTCAAAGCAATTGCATCTCTACGTATAGAGAAGTTCATTAGAAGCTACGATTCACACTCACGTTTATACGAGTAGTTAGCGATGTCAGTAAATGAACTTTAAGCGCTGCATCGCCTCGACAATTCTGTTAATTAGATGACGAATTAACGTCTTGCCAGCAGCTGAAGCGCTGTTTGCCTCATCAAGATCCTTTACTGAACAGAGCGTGTTTGGAAAACATTGCGTAAACTGATCCGGCGATGTTTGTTTCTTTGAAGAATTTAATTACATATATATATATATATTATGGCTGCTATTAAGGATCAAGAATATGTTGTTAACATGTCTAATAAACACAAGATACTATCTATAATATTGTAAATACTTATATAATCTGTGTAAAAACTAAAAACACAACTGTCGATATTCGGTAATCATCTCTAAAGATCACCACCACGCACGCTTCATTTACACCATCTGCCATTGGTCCAGCGGGAAATATGACCTGTCCATTGCCACCTACCGGAATAATCATGTCTATCTATACATATAATAAAACAGTAAATTAAGTCTGAACATGAAGTTAATTAAAAAAAAAAACGTGTCCTTTAAGAAGCTACAGAAACCAAAATTGTTATTAAAATTTTTGTCTGTATGTTTGTCTGTATGTCTGCTTGTCACCGCATCACGTAAAAACTACTGAACTAGTGTATGTGTCATCTTCATATTATGACACAAAGAACTTAAAGAAAATAAAATAAAGAAGTTATGTATGAAAATAAAAAAATACTTTTAATAGAATTACTTAGAAACTACGGGCTCGATTTTAACGAGATTTTTATTGTCGTGTAGCTCACTATGCAGTCTAATAATACTAATAACAGCACCGATATCTTAACCTCAAATGCGTTAGGTATATTAAGAGTGAATTGAAAAAAAGTTACAAAAATATTTATTGTTTCTTTGTGCAAAAACTATTATACGAAAGGAATTAAGATTTCCGACATTGTATAACTTATTATACTCGAGGGAATCTAGAGTAAGTGGCATCTCGCTGTGTCATTAAGAAATTGAGTAGTAAAGAAAAAAATCTAAATTATAAATAAATAATATCAATATCATTGTAAATATTCGAATTTTGGATGACGGAATGACGCCGCGAAACTCCCCAATACACCTTTATTAAGTTTGAAATAAGTTTAGTATTTAATAATTGATATTAAATAATTTTACTTACATTATTTAACTTAATAACACTGCTTATTAATAAATGGTACTCTACTAGGTGCATCTTAGTAATTCAGACTCGAAAACAGCTTGAATATGCGAAGGTTCACCTCCTTTGAATGTTAGAAACAGCCCGAAGAGCCCAATAAATTTAAATTAAGCGCTTTGTTACATACCAATTCGGGCCTATTAAATACGTCTCATTATTTGTCAATAGATATCTTGGATACTAATAAAGATAAGTAGTTATTCCTCTGCTTTTTAACTCTTTTTTAACGTAGCATAGTGTTATGTGCACCGGGTCTGATTACAATGTCTCAGTACAGTATTCCATCTATATTTGAATGTATTTTCGTTGTTGTGTGACTGAATGATGCAACGAGATGCCTATATATTATGTTCGGAGTAATCTTAGTATTTAATCATTCAAATAAAATACTTTTAATTAAATTATTCAGCAATTATTGCCAACAGATGACCTTACTGGGTGCATTTTAGACTACACAGACTCGAAAACAGTACATATACGAATATACGAAAGCTGGCGGCTCCTGCGAGTAAGAAAGAACACGAACAGTCCATAAATTTGTGATTAAACGCTTCGTTGCGCATTTAATTAAATACGTTAATAAAATCAACACTACTAAATAAGTTTTGGTATTTGTCAATAGATGTCCCTGAATACTTCCAGGATGCATTGTTTTGGTTGACTTCTTGCGATTGCTGATAAAAATATTTACTTGGTATATACTGCCAAAACCATGAACAACAAAATGTAAGCGCCATCCCAGTATATGGTAGTGAGACAGTGCATTAATTTATTAATCTAGTCAATGAAGAATAAAAATCGTTAAGACTTTATAATCCTCAAGAACAGATGCAATCCTCAAGTTGATGATATTGTTTGAATGCTCGTTATTATTTATTACCTATTTGAAATCACAAATATTATTGTGGGTGCAGAAAATATTTTGAACTAGTATGAAAGATTGTATGAAAATTGGGAGCTGTGACTATATTTTCTTCAAATAATAGTTATAGGAAAGATATAAATTGGTATTTTAAAAAAGAAATCTCGTGTTAATCATTGAAAATTTATTGACTTTCTTTATTTAATTTTGATTTGATGCAGTTGGCTTGCATCAACGTTGACCTTGAGGAAGTTCCAGTAATAAATAGTTCAAGCGCGAGCGCGTCGTTGCAGCTGCTAGAGATATAAGTAAGCGAAGATATGTTCGGCGACTCAAAAGGGCGTTCATAAGAAGATGTAGAGCCTGATGCATGAGGGCAGGCGGCAGGTTATGAGCTCATTCGATAGGTTATGAGCTGGCCTATCGATAGTTTCAAGCTTGGCCACCCTGTATAAGTTTTATTATTTTTGTTTAAACAATATAAATAACTATGTCCTGATCTGATTTTGTATGTTCTGATTTTGAATAATTGATAATAACAAACATTTTTAAAAAACAGTTTCAAAATCGGTTCTGTTCTTGAGGATTAAGAACTAAAAACCTCCATTATAACTAGGCTATAAGAAAGATGCTGATTAAAGATATGGAATGCTAATCGTACCTCGGGATCGGTATACCAGACCACTCCACCGGGAAGCGCAGTGTGAGAGGCCTTTCGGACCAATTCACCAATGACTTGAAAGAGTTCATCGGTGGTTTCTGGATGAGAAAAGCCGAAAATCATCTGTGGGGTCGAGCCTTAGGGACATAGGCTGACGGTATAGTATAATACTCTCACAAGTCGTTTAGAACCCATTACCATCCAGAGAGATACACGTATTGAGTCTATTCGCGTGTTCTGCTAACGCCATTGCTGTCCAGAACCATTCATTACATGCCGACCTATAATACTGTGCCTTCCGTCATTAAATTGCGATGTACACTCAATTCTTTGACTAGGCGCCGCCGTGGCGTACGATGCAGTATACAAATCGATTTATATATCATTACGAAAGGTTGTGGAAAGAACTACTTCCTGCAGTTTTTCCCAACGATTGAAGTCTTTCTGAAATCTGTAACGAGCATGAGGAACTTATGGAAGATACCGGATTGGGCTGTGAAAGTATGCGCGATTAGTCGGAATTTAGTATTTATTTCTGAAAGTAGTGATGAGGAACAACATTTGACCTATATATAGTCCAGGAGGCTATGAATAAATACGAGAGAAACGAGAAGATAATACAAATGTGAATAAATATTTTACAGTTAATTGATCTACGCGGGCAAAAGCTAATATATAAATATTTTAATACTCCAGACTAAAAATTAACATTATCTAAGGAAGGGGATCTTCTTGTCGGTATGGACTTATAGATTTTGGTTAAGATTTTCTAACTTAATATTTCGTTTTTAAATAAATACATTGAAAAAATCAGTTAAATAGAAATCTGCACTAACATTGAATTTTCAGACGAAGCAATAAAAAATATTCTCTTGAGATTATTAAGATTCCATAAGTCTCAATATCTAGAAATCTAGAACAAACATTAACGGACAATACGTGCCTTTTCATAAGTAATGTCACAGACGATGATAAAAGTACAACCTCAACGCAAGTTCTTATTAGTCTTAGCAAAGCGAAACGAGCTAGAAGCCTATCAACGTGAGGTTATTATAAGCCTATTCCTGTATGTATTTACTGCGTCTAGACACCACCACAGGATTTGCGGGTACACACGGCTTCCCGGTGAACTGCGGTGCGCTTCTACTCGTAATCATTGTGTACAACGTGAGCATTCGAGGGTACACATTCTCGTGGCACTAAGGTATTTTCTCGTCTATTTTGTTAAGGTACTCGTACTTACTAGAAGTATAGATACACGTAGTTAACTTACTACCAAGTAGATAATTTGCAATACAGCGGAATTATGGAGGAATTTTGCAATAGTGAGTCCGGCACACAGAACACATGAATGAACGCAACGCCTTAAGTTCACTGACGTCACGCGAAGGCTCCGTCCGGAGTGGGCGCAGAGCGGGTATTTTACAAATATATCAGCTGAGGTCTGGTCGGTATGACCGCGAGTATGAATCGGAGTCGATTCTGCGGCGACGACTGTGAGTGTTTTGAGCGGTTGCGGACAGTTAAACTCAATTTGCGATTTCGACTGCCAGTTAATACATATTTGCAGTTTCTCAATAGTTTGACGTTTTTCGAATTTGTCATAATATCCCAAGTAAAAAATGTAAGTACTTATTTCAAGTAAAACTTCTTCTATATCAAATTCTAAGAGAGACATTGCCTGTACAAAACAGATTGCTCTTCCATAGCAAGAATGGATACGTTATGAAAACACCGGATCGCGACGATGCATTCTTCTCTTCCGCTTACCACCCTGCGCGCAGCGCCCACTACGGACGCAGCAGAAGAAATTCGCCATCAGTGGCTTGATTAGAAGAGCCAAAGATCTTGTTGATAACTAGCCAGTGTTCGTTCTTTATCCAGAAAACATAGAAAGGCCTATATCTAGCAGTGGAGAGACAAATATGTAAATATCTACGAGACAGAGAGTACAATGCTAAAAAGTATGTGTAAATATTATTTAATGATTATAAAAGTCACCGGAAAAAGTCTAGTAAAAAGAATACTAGATATGTGACAACATATCGTCAATTAGATATCGTGCACATATCGTATAATTTTTAACAGATAATTTTATGTGTTTTTATAATTTTTTATAGTTTATATAATTTATATTTTAACAGATAATTTTATGTGTTCTATAACGACGGGTTATTATTTTATAACATTTATAACGGTTATAACATTGAGACGAGTTATAATTTTATTATAATTTTATTTGATTAGTAGAACCTATGTTCTACAATGAAATTGATTTGATACGGTTTATTTTGCTTTTAAAGAAAACTGATATTTAGAATGTTGTCCCAGAACACAGGTTACAGCAACATTTGCCTCTGAGATACTAGAATAGCATTTTTTTATTATACTAATTGCTGTTATATTATACCTACATTAATTGTCTTTTCTAAACTTTGATTTGGTAATGATCAGACTATAGATATAATGACAATGATATATATGATTTTATCTAAACTGTCTTTGAATGCATTTTTAATACTCGTAAAACACGGATTTCAAACGTCCAAGAAATAATTATCTATCACGGAAAAAAACTTATAAAAGATGACAGTGTACTACCACAGATGTCTATCTGTTGTAATTTAGTAAAAGCGTCTGCTTTTACTTGGTTATCATTATCGTTATCGTTATCGATTACGATATTTCATTATCATTATCATTATCGAGTTAATGATATAACAAAGTCGTTATATAAATTGTGATACATAACATTTCAGATATAAGATATATATTATACATCGTGAAATTTGTTCAAATATATTCCTTGTTATATTCTGGCTAAATAACATTTTAGCCAATTTCTTCAGTGTCAAGGAGCTGAAATCTTCGCTATTAGGCCTTGCTGATGTCCGTTTTGGACGTTGATATTTTTCTCCCCGTGCCGTCAGGTGTGCCTGACTATGATTTATGTACCCGCTGAAATGGGAGAATTGAAATAATTTTGGCTTCTTCCCAAAAAAAATATACCAGAATATCAGAAACTGATGGTAAATTATCGCACATTTAATATCAGAAATTTATAGTATATTATATATATGTATTTTATAGTAGTAACATATATTATTACTCTTTTGTCACGTGGTTGGACATTTGTCACGTGGTTTTGTCACGTCACGTGGTCACGTCTTCCAAACAAAATACGACTTTGCAATCATTTAACTTAAGATTTAATTTAACATTTAACTTTAACTTAACTGTGTTTCTCTTAAGATGTCTCTTAGGTTCTCGTAAGATTTCTCTTAGTTTGTCTTAGTTAATTTACTTTTAGTTAAATATTTCTTTTCATTGATTATATCGAAATTAGCTTGAGAATAAATAAAATCTACTACTATGACTAACTAGACCTCTGGATAGGGGGTAACATCCATTGGTTTGTTTCCTCTATCTGTTTGTTCGCATGAATCTCGAGAACTAATTGCCTAATTTTGTGGTAATTTACTCTATTGTATAGAGAGCATCTATTCTATCAAATTTCATTATATATTTTGTAAAATTCAGTTCAGTAGTTACAGAAAGGCAACGAGTAAGACTAGAAATAAAAATTACTGATTCTTACATATCAAATCGATCACGAGCAGGTTCTTTTTTAATAAACTTCATGTCTGTTTCACTTCATTTATTAGTTTTCACTTATGTGAAAGTTATCTTACACGTGTTATTTGTAGAAACGTGTGTGACTAGGTAAATATTGAGATACAAAAAAATATTTGGGTTACAACACAATTTTTATTACAACTCAAAATACTCTCCATTAGTCTCTATACAGCGATTCGTTCGTCTAAACCAAGATTTAAAGCACTCGGGATACTCTTCTTTAGTGAGGTCCTGAACAACTGCTATAAAAGCACTGCGAGAGTCCTCAGGGCGGTCGAAAATAATGCCACGGAGTCCAAGTTTCACTTTTTGAAAGAGAAAGAATTCGCATGGAGCCAAATCAGAGCTATAAGGAGGGTGGCTGAATTCTTGGATTTCTGTGGTCTTCAAAAACTCTTGGGTAAGTTTTGCATTGTGAGATTTTCCATTGTCATGCTGAAATAAAAGCCCCTTCAAACCTGCTTTTGGATGTTTTTGATTTAACATATCGAATATAGTTGCTAAACACACTTCACTGTACCATTAACAGTTTTTTGAGCGTCTAACGAAATTGTCGCTAAATGGCCCATAGAGAAGAATATTGTTATTGAGAAGAAGAAGAAGTTGCAGTACAACCACTTCTCTCATCATCATTCAAGTAAAATTTTCCTTGTTTAAATTGAGAAAACCATCTAAAAACTAAAAATCTAAAAACGCACAGGAAGGTGCGAGCTCCCCAAAAGCTGATACTAATCTATCTTTACAATCACTTTCATTTAAACCAACTTTAAAATCGTATAAAATCATTGCACGAAAATGTTCTTGGTCGAATTCCATTGTTGTAAAGAAAAGAAAAAAAAGAAAATGCAATAAAAAGTGAATACATTATTTTTTTCTTTTCGTTTTGACTATATGGCTTTGGGAATTCGAATATCAAATAAATAGTGTTAGAAAAACGGTTCAGGTCAAATGAGTTCTTTTTCTGAAATTTGAGTATCTCAAAACTTACCTAGTCTCCCTATGTACCCATTTATCTACAACACATAACAATTAGCACTTTCACATTGTACGCTATAAAACTGTTTATGTTACACAGCCTTAACTAATGGAAAACAATTCGGAAGGGGCTCGTAAATTGAGAAAAAAGTGTGTTCACTCGTTGAAGAGAAAACACACAAAGGGGGAATCGAATATCGTCTCTCATCTGATTTGGGATGCGTGCAATAAACAGTTGAAGGGTGCCAGGGGTGTGTTGTATGTTGTATGTGTGGGCACCTAAGGGCAATATTTCTATGTGTGTGTATCTCGAGAGACTCAAATACACGACGTTTTTTTTGTTTTCCGTGACTACACTGACACACTGAGGAATTTATTGGCAAATGTCACATAAGCCGCTATTACACTATCAGAGATGTTTGATAATATTTCACGCACATTGCTCGCTTAAATAAATTAATTAATTAAATCACTCGAACGGTATCTATCAAAAGAAGTAATGTGTATGAAGTATAATCTACATTTTCTACGCCTTATTCTGTAATTATAAAAAATAAAAGATTTTTTACCATAAGTTAACTTCGTGTATTTTACAAGTTTTTGTTTCTCTATAATTGTAGCGTAACCTCTCACTGAAACCTCCTACATTTATAAGAAAATGAAACAGAAAATGGGTTTTTAGAGGTGTAAGAGAGTTCAGAGATTCAATATAAGCTAGAAAATGGAATATTTAAATATCTCTTTGTAATAGAGTAGATAAAAAGCTTGTCGGTTTAAAAGAGTTTATACTTTATAATTAAGTTAGTTAGAGAAAAAAATCAACTACGTTACAGTTAAAAGTTAAGCGTTCATGTATAATTTGCTGCGGGTTACAGGATGAGGTTTAGTTTCATAAAGAGGGTGTGAATTGACTATTCAACAGACATAAAAAGTTTATGTTTCAAGAACATGTTTACTTATTAACACTTCTTGGACAAATAGAAAATAAAACAAATTATCAGTAATATGATAACAGCTTTTTTTATAGAATACATGGCAGGTGAGCGGGCTGGCCACATGATGGTAAATGTTCATCACCGCCCATGGACACCTGCAACACTAGGGGGCTTGCGAGTGCGCGCCGACCTTGCAGAATCCTGTTTATAGCTCTCTTAAAGAGTCCCATGTCGTAGCTTAACGGAAATACCTCAACTGGCAGTTCCAGTATTTGAGTTCATTCAGGTTGGTATTTTACGAGTAAAAAGACGGAGTTGATCCTAAGTAATCTCTTCCACCCAATCTCAAAGCCATTAAGAGACGACGATATCATGATAAAGACTGTAAAGCAAAGCGAAACTCATGTCAAGAATACATTCGCTTTTAAGATTGCATAACGAGTTAGTAATGCTATGACTGTAGGAATATAAATGTATATAAAAACATAACAAAATAATGTACCGTTACCACAGAGTTTATTTTGTTTACCGTGTATTAACAATACACTATTACAATTGTATTTACAACAATTTATTTACCGTGTGCCGTTAGGACAAAACCGAAGCTAACCGATCATAATCGATGTGTATTACTTTCGGCCGTTTACTGTACTGTTTTATTTAAGTTTTAAAAGATTACTTCTAGAGCATGATTTAAAATATCACACTTATTTATTAGTTTTCTCCGTTCCATTTTTCTCCATTCTTTTAATTAAATGTGTCTGTTCAATTATGCATCATGTATTATAATAATGTGTATGTACGTTTAGCTTTATGAAGTAGGAATGCGCGTTGTATATGTTTGTATTTATGGTTATTATTTTTATATGTATATCGTACATTCCTATCTATTTAAACTAAAACTTCACCCGCATTTTATTTATTTATTTTGTGCACGTCAAGTACTTGTGCAATGAAGTTTAAATAAGTAAATAAAGATAAAATAAATAATTTATTTTACTTTTATTTATTTATTAAGTTCTAGGTATACAAATTACATTAATAATGTATACCTAGAACTTAATGACGTAACATTAATATACCCGAGGTATAAAATTTGGTAAGGTGTAAGGAATTACTATATGTACAGTGTGTGTCTCAACCTTTCTCGAAGCCTGAAACCTTGGATCCTTCTCATGATTCTGAGTTAATTGACATGTAATAAACATTTTTTTTTAAATATTTTTAATAAATGGATTTAGCAAATTTGTATGAAAATTTTGGTGAACAAAATCATACTTTTGCAAATACTCATTCAATGAAGTTCATAACAATATCAATGTTTTTGGCTATATATGTAGTACATATGTATGTATGTCTCGCATCTATAGGTTTTTATAGACAGTATATATTGTGTAGATTCTGCATTCGATAGGATCAAACAATGGAAACAATCGATAGGAACTATCACAATTTCACATTACTAACGTACTCACTGACTGTCTGCTTTTACAGAGTTAACAGCGATTGAGTATAATAGAGTGCCCAGAGCTGGTATTAAATCTGAGGCTTGGCTTAGCGTACTAACTGTGCCTAAGCTGCAGTAATCTGAGCCTGGCTGCGGCTACCGGCTGGCGACAATGTATCGACATTTACCACGATTATACAGATAAGGCTAATTCTCTGTAAACAATATTAACTATAGTACAATCACATTATTTAATCGTTGAGCTACTTTCCTTTATACTTAATTTAGCAGTGTTTAACATACATCGACAACATTATATATGTATTGGTATACTTCAATGATATCACGTCACAGTCGTGCGTATCAAACATGACAGTATTATAAACAGGTCAAAATTAAGAATATCTTTAGCCACTACCCTTATAGTGGCTCAAAAATTATTTCTTTCGACAGAACACTGTAAACTGTCGCATGTGGCACAAAGCAACGTGGCATGACTAAACTTTCTTTCAATGAACTGAAATAATAAAGTAAAATGAACATTATCGATAAGTACGTATGAGCATAGAAATAATAAAAATGAGAAAAGAATAAGCTTCGAGTTTCTACTATCGCATCTCACTTCAGCATAGTGAGTTTCATCGCGCTTCTTTGACAAATAGTTTCTGGTGTAGAGTGCGGTCATTATAACAACTGCAAACCTGAAAGTTGTGGAATGAATTGCCAGCTGAGGTATCTCCGCTATGCAATAACATGGGGCTCTTCAAGAGAGCTGTGAACAAAATTTTGCAAAGTCGTCAGTGCACCCGCATGCCCCATGGTGTTACAAATGTTACCACTATGTGGTCCATCCACTGTAAATTCCTGTAAATCTTTTCCATAAATAAATACTTTATCGTGAAAATATATATGTATGTCCTATATATGTATGTATTTTGTGCCGTGTGGTGTCGGGTAACTGTGTAGTGTCGACCGATTTTAGAATAGCATCACCATGAGTGTCGTAAAAGGTACGAGATAAAAGCTGCTCTCACAAGTCACGGGGTACTACACCACCTCTAGAAGAATGGACTCCCCAACCCGTTTGACCAGAGCGTGGCCTTTTAGGGCAATACATCCCCCACGCACAAGATGACGTGCATGAGGAGATCCTACACGACGGATAGTCCACGTCGAGTTGCCAGAAAATATTTTTTTTCCGATATCAGAGGTAAAAATAAAAATATAACTTTATAAAGTTATTAGTTAATAATCGTAATGTAGACAGGACATTTAATTTACACGTCTCCATGAGCTGAATATGAATAAGACTTACGTTAATTTGTAATAACATATTTTAAAAACGTATATTAAACAAAAAAGAAAACTGTGAATATGATTTTGTGAGGTTCATGGCATCCGCATCTCCCCTAGTGTTGCATATGCCCATGACTGGCGGTGATCACTTGCCATCTGCTAAGCAGTCTCCTCGTCTACCACTTCTTTTATAAAACAAGATTAATTTTAGTTAGTGGTATAATAGATTGTTTTGTATAAATGTTGTTAACATTAACAAGTTATAAACAAATTTAGCCTCTAATTTAAAACATCTTAGCGTTTTACTTTTAGAAGACGTTGTTAAATAAGTAAATAGCAAATCTCTTTATTTTCAAAAATGTTGTCGTTGCGAAAGTTTGGACATCATTAGCGGAGAGTGGAGGATCTCATTATATTTTAGTGAGCGAGGCGAGTATAAATGGCCTATTTTACGGGTGCTAACCCTTCCAATGTCTCTCGGTCTTAATGTTCACTATAATAAACATTAATGCCACTTTCATTAACAGCATGTGTTCTTGTTTATGTGGATATCAAGGAATCCTTTTGTTTCAGTTGAATTTGCTTTATAATGTAGATACGTACCTATACAAAATTATTACCTCATTTGTAGCCAATAAAGATCCAATATCATCCAACGAACGGTACAAAAAAATCTACTTTCGATAATAATTAACAATATCTACATTTAATGTGTTTAAAACGAAATTTGTATAGTTTTTATATTTAATTACTTTATGGTAAGTTTGTGTATCATAAACTAATTGTTATGGTAGTGGCTAAATGAGAAGAGAAGACCAAGTGTGATGTGCGGCTTTTGGAGAGGTGACATCCAACACTGGAGAGACAGACTGATGGTATGATGAATCTTTCTAACTTAAGGCAAAAACAAATATTTAGGAAGTACTTTTACTAAGAATTACTTTTAGTGATAGTAACTGGATAAGTTTATCAGATGATTATGATGATGATGATGATGATGAGCAGATGCCAGCGAGCCTTACGGGAGATTTTATCAGGTCGGTGACACATTACTATTGCCTATTGCCTTAAATACTATTGTAATCATAATAATAGCCTTAATAATCATACTATGGCCTTAAAATGCAATAGTATGAAATATACACACATTGCTTCAGGAACATAAATATGTATAACGACAATAAAAAAATAAGATGTATAAAAAATAAAGCCGCTGGGAGGTCGCCCGGTCATTCACACAAACGACTTTTTTACAAAAAGGAAACAATCTATCAAAGCAATAGCTGTATTTATTAATGATAAAATTACAGAGAATTTTCTATAAACTTTTTGTCACTGCTGAAAAGCTGTGATTTATCCCTTACATCAAGTGAAATTGACAATATCGATATGTTACGTATTTCACCAATAATAATTCAGCCTTTTATTTATTTTTTTATGGACAAAGGTGGCAGATGAGCATATACAGTCCAGCTGATAGTAAGTGGATACTGTCGCCCATAGACATCCACTATACATGCCAACATTAGTCTAAAATGACAAACGTTGGCATGCCGCCGGATGCGCTGCTTATCTTTGGAGATATAGGAAAAGATTTGGAGAAATGGTTGGAGAAATGGGGAGGGATTGGATGGGAATGGGCTCTGGCACATCTCATTCACTACCGAAACACGTACGTACGTACATTAAGGAAATAAGATAAAGTAGGAAATGCAGTACATTTGAAGGTAGTCTTCTGTGAGAGAGAGGTAACGTGGCCAGTCGATCGCGCCCAGCAGCAGAAATGCAGCGTGCACTCTTCCCTTCAAATTATATAAAATTCTATTTCATATGGCATGTATTTCATAATATTTAATTAAACATAATATTTCATCGTTTAAAAGGGTCTGTATTAAACACTTTTAACCGACCAGAATCATCAGTCTGCGGTCACTAGGGCCCAAACGGTTCAAAAGCAGCTGTTATAAATGTCGGGGTCAGAGGGTTGGTGACACCCGACGCCCGACTTTGCTGAAATTTATTACGTCTGATTGGATACGAATGCCCGATAATTTAAGTAATCTTTTCTCTTGAATATAGCTTAGAAAAGTTAGCTAATAGTTGCTGTTGTAACTTGGATACATGTACTGGATTCATGTGCTACCAAGACGCAAAAAAATCAGGAAGAAATCAAGTTTGTGAACATTTCTACTGGTACATAATTCTCTATTCCCCGTGACAACTTTATAATGAGTTTTTTTTTTCGAGGAGAGTACACGCTGCATTCCTACAGACGCTGGGCACACTTGACTGGCCCCTCTCTCACAGAAGACTACCTTGAAATGTACTGCATTTCCTACTTTATCGTATTTCCCCAATGTACGTATGTATTTCGGTAGTGAGTCAGATATGCCAGAGCCCATTCCCATCCCATCCAATTCATTCCTTAATATGCAATGGTAGGCAGCGCATTCGGAGGCGTGCCAACGTTTGTCATTCTGGACTGATGTTGGCATGTATCGCAGATGTCTATGTACGACAGTGTCCACTTACTGTATCCAAGTGGACTGTATGCTCTTCGGGCATGGCTGTTTTCGAAAGAGACTTCATGCTATGAAGTTGTGTGAGATAAGTCTGTGTGAATGTGGCATGGCAGATGAGGACTTGCACCATGTTCTATGGCCCTGTCCTCTATAAGAGGAGGACCGACAGAGAATGTTAAAGGGAATTACACGGCAGGAGGAGGGACCAGTGTTCTACTGCGAACCTCGTTTCCTCAGAAACGAACTTCCGTGGGCTGCGAGAATTTGCACACCGCTGGCACAAGAAAAGGAGCCCAAAAGAGCTACTCGGCGCTGAAATACCGTAAATGTGGAGTGAACAGCCCTAGAAAAGGGAGAGTGGCTCTGGGACACGGGCAAAGAAATTACTTGTAGGGAGGCAGATCTGATACTCGCCGGAACATAGCATTCAGCAGGCGAGTGCGGCGCTTACCTCCCAACGATTCGGTCCGTATAACCAAAAGATTGGTAGGACCATGGGCGGAGGTGGGACATGTACGCTCTTCGGTCGCCTTTTTCTATAAAAAAAAAAAGATTTGGAATATATTATAAATATAAATGTTTATTTATATTTATTAATTACTTTAAGCCTTTTTACTAGCTTTTATTCAACTTCACATGTTTTTTAAGTAGTTTGATAGTTTGTTTAATCAAACGAACTATATGCGTTACTGGAAATGCAGAGGTTGAGAAGTTTCTACAATTTAGAACATTAAAAAAGAGTAAATTATTGAAACGTAAAAAAAACTTTAAAAAACAAACTTTTATTAAAATGCACTAAAATTAAGAAAATAATGTGAGATTTGTAATTTGAAATGATTGAATTTCTAATTAATTAAATTGGTATGAAAATCTTGCCCCAAGCTTTTAAATCAAATCAAGTAATAATAGTACTTCTATGATTATTTTCTTAATTTTAGTGTATTTTAATAAAAGCTTGTTTTAAAAGGTTTTTTACTTTTAATTTATTTAATTCTTTAGCAAGGTTTCAGTAGCAAATTAAATTAAATCTAATTTTTCATTTTTGATTTCTTTTGATAAACCAGAAATGATAATAATAATAATTATTGAGTTTTTTTAATATAATAAAGGAATTCTTAAGGACTCACTACTACTTTAACCGTTGTTATTGGTATTTACTAGATTCCAAGAATTTCTTATTTAGACTTGTATCTATAATGTATTTTAAGTAAGTACCTACAATGAATAATGTACGAGTTACATAAATTACATTGAAAATGTTTACCGTACTGAAAACGGAAAATCCATTTAATTCGATCATACATATGGCTAAAAGGTTTTAAACAGACGTTTATACGTTATACGGATTATGGTTATACGGAAACATTATAATTGTACCAAAAAGTTGAATTCGCATAATTCATTCCTGAAATCTTACAAACTCTACCCAGTCCCAAGTACTGAACTTAAATCCCTCCTAACAGAAAGCTGCTAGAATATGTAATAGCACTCAAAGGATAAAATTCCAAACAACAACCGCCTCGGGTGTCTCAAAGAATTTCAAACACATCTCTTATTTATATGTGATTTCATAATTCCTAGGAAGTTGGATAATGCTTTATTAATTTATATGGGATGTTTTCTGGTAGAGCTAAAGCCACTAGAATTTTATTATACGTACTTTTATGTTCAATAATTACTGATGACACTTAATGCTAGAAAATAACAAAGGAATTGTTTGCAAGTTTGACAAAAATATTATTTCTCTTTATTTTGAGAAATAAACTGTCATTAAAAGAAAGAATTATAATTTAAGAAAATATACTTTAAAACTAATCGACCTACATTTCCTAATTTTTAATATGAACAATCTTATGACTGGTAGCATTAAAAAGCGAATTGCAAGCTAGTAATAAAATGTTATTAATTATAAAAGTTGTTTAAGTTAGATTTCAATTTTGTGATTATATTATATATTTATATTATACATATATTTATATTTTTCAGAAATATAAATATGTGAAAGTTCTTTATTATAGCAATCAAGACTGCGCGGAATAAATCATTGTTTCATTATAGTTACCAGCGAGGTTTCTAGATATCAAAAAACAGAAATTATATTGTCATTGTAATTATCATTTATCGTGCTAATTCGTGTATAATTTTTAAAGTTGTTTGTTGGTTTTGATTCTTCGACTTTTAGAACAACAAGAAGTTACAAAATCTTTAAAATGTTTAAGCTAGAATATCGTTTCGTGATTAAGTTCCTTACAAAGGAAAAGTTGGGTAATGTGAAGGGGGATTCTTCTCTATCATTTTCTACCGTCAAAGATTGGTGTAGGCAATTTCGTTTAGGACGAGAGTCCATCGACTACGAACCACGCTACGGCCGACCCGTTGACACACTCATTCCAAACAACATCAAATTAGTAGAAGAAGGAGTTCTGAGCGACCGATGGTTAAAGACGAAAGAAATGGCAGCAAGAACAGGGCTTTCAAAACTATAGTCCTTAGGATTCTTCATGAACATCTTCATATGGATAAAGTTAGTGCGAGGTGGGTGCCAAAACCTGTTTCGAGTGTGCAGCGTAGTGAACGAGTAGTGTGCTCTAAGGAACTTTTGGAGGCTTTTCAGAGAAACGAAAACAATTTTTTAGAGGCAATTGTTGCTGGGGATGAAACTATGGTTATTTACTGTGATCCGCTTTCCAAAAAGGAGTCGATGGAGTGGCGTCGTCCTGGTGAAGCACCGCCTAGAAAGGCAAAGGTGACTCAGTCCACCAAAAAGATTATGACTTCGATAATTTAGTATTGTCAAAGAGTATTTATTGCTTATAGACATAAAATAAGGCATCACTATGGTGACTGGAAGCTATTATGCTAATCTTGTAGAGCAATTCAAGAAGCAATCAAGCGGAAACGTCGTGAAAACTAAGCAAAGATGTGCGGCTTTTCTATGGCAATGCACCTGTACACACCGCCGCAGTTGCGAAAGCTGCTGTCTCAAAGTGTAGTTTTACGGAAGTTCGCCACTCATCCTATAGTCCCGACTTGGCTCCCAGTGGTTACTATTTGTTCTCAAAACTCAAAGCGGACTTAAGGCGTAGAAGATTTTCTATTGAGGATGAAGTGACCGGCTGCGGTTTTCGCCCATTTTGAAGACAAAACTTCGGACTATTTTTATACTGGGATAGAAATGCTAATTAAAGGATCCGAAAAGTGTGTTCAAATATAAGAAGACTATATTGAAAAATAAAAATAGTTTAATGAACTTTCATGTCCTTATTCTTTGTGATAAGACTCGTGACAATGGTAATCTAATTTCCGAATGTAATTCCTTAAAAAATATTACTATTCTTCTTCTAATTATTATTTATTCTACTATTGTATTATTCTTAGCAGGGCAGTAGAGTATTCGAAGAGTTCGTTATTTACTATTAGAGATATTATGAAAAAAAATACAGTAAGCAATTCGCCGAACCAAAACCAAAGTACCCAAAACCATTAGATTCTAGTCCCTATTATTAGTGTATTATAAGCATGACGATGGGTATACATTAATCAGTTGCTGATTGTACTGTAGCATTAATCAAATATAACAAAGTTTAGTGAAATGTCGACAGGATTGTAATTAATACATACAAACACCAAAACTAAAGTTGCAAACAAATGTTTATCTCCTATTGTTTAAGAAGTAGAGACCCTTGATATACTAGCGCATTTGGGTCTCATTTGAATCCCCCGTGTGCGGAACTCTCATAAAAGCTTAGTCACAGATTATGTGTTTAATATAAAAGGCTTTAGAAATTCACCTACGGGCTCATTGTGAAGAATATCTTTTAAAAGTAGAAAATATTAACTACAGTCGAACCCCGAACCGTGCAGTCATGTTAATATCTAAGAAAAATAACAAAAATATTTTTATATTTTTACTTAACATATATTTTGCATTATACGTACTCCCGGGAAACAACGGCCCGTAACGTCGGGGTTCAGTTGGGGGAGTCCAAAGGGCGCACTTGTAGTTTATTGACATTTACTTTCGCAGGGCAAACATAGCTAGAGCAGCTGTCTGTCTTGAATTCACTTCTTGTTATATATAGATATATCGCTCACACTCACCCCTAAGATTTTATAATACCCTAATACGGAAAAGGAGACCGAAAAATAAAAATAATATGTAAATATACTACTCCAAGTTTTCAAACTTTTAGATTGCATTCAAGTTGCATTTGAAGCTCACATCTTAACTATGGTTAAATATTAACCTTTGAATAAAGACGCAGGAATCTCTATAGAAGAAGCAATAACGCACCAACAACGTCACTTCAAGATCCGACAGAAGTTGTCTATAGCCGTTTCGTCGTTCTATGCGCGACAGATTTTTATCAGGTATTTCTGTTTCAATTTCGAATTTCAATATTTTTATTTAATATTGCTAATAACCGCCATTTGGACTTTTTGGCGGGAACACGAGAAGTGAAGTCGAGTTTTTGTTTGATTATAATAAAAATTGTGTATTTAATGTGGGTTTAATGGTTCAATAGTTTATTTAAACTTCAAAATGATTTAGTGCGTATCAATCTTCGTAAGCGTGGTAATCAAATAAAAGCATAATACTGCGTTTTCCGCGTGCTTCCAACTCTTCTGTCCTCAGTAAACCTACTATCACTATTACTGAGCGACTCCTGATTTAATTCGATGAAACTGGACATTGATGAGTAAAGTTTTGACTTTTAAATTGATTACAAAGAAAACTTGACACTGGCACAACGTGCTAATTGCGCTATTCCCATATAGGAAAAGAAGAAAACAAAGGTCATCCGTTGCCTCGCGTTAGCATCTTATTTTCATAGATATCGCGGGTGCTAATTTATGACTTGGTCACAGTTTTAGTTGCTGTTTATTTTTGCTATGACTTGCTGCTTTCTATTCAATATCATCGTATACCGTCCCACTGCAGGACACAGGCCTCCCCTAGTAAATCTCCAGGAGGTTTCACGCCGTAATGCACCACACAGCCCCAGTACTGATTTGTGGGTACTCATTTATAATTCGATGAACCTACTTTAAAAAAACATAGATAGGTTCTTTGAGAAAATCCTACTTATACTATCTTTAGATTTTTCGTAAGAAACTTTTAAAAAACCTAGCGTTTTCCCGCCAAGTTCTTTCGAAGCTAAAGCAATGTGTCGAGGATTACGTCCGCTCGAGACTTTATCTAATGCAATATGTATTAGCGAAGCGCGGACGCCACGCCACGACACTTACCTAAACCCAAAGTACAATAGGGTTAATTGACCCGTTTTAGCGTTAAATATCTGCTGAATATACACAAACTATAGTATACAAACTCATCCTAAATTGAGGTATAAAATTTATTTATTGGTTAAATTTTTCTTAATTTTTATTCGTCCATAAAACCTACAATTTGATTGGGCAGGTACCCAATTAATAGGTCTTATAACGTAGTATTATTATTAGTATTACATGTTGTTTTAGAGTATTTGAGTACATTATACGCATTTTGCAAAAAATACGACTGTGATTGAATTCTTTTGACCATTTTGTAACCCTGAACAAGTTTCAGATTAAATCACCAATCACAGATCTGCAATATTTGTAGTAACGGGATCGGAAGTTCGATTCATTCCATCTGGCATATAGAGTTCGCATGACTTTGAAACAGGCCTAACTAGCCCAACTCCAAATCGTTCAAAACAATTTTGCATACAACCAACAGTTCCGTAGTTGTATAAAACGCTGTGTCAGAGAATGAACGAGCACTTTAGCATCACGGATCAGGAGACAAGTCGGCCGACCCGCCTCCCGTACTTATTCAGTGCCAATCTAAAATTTGGCTTCGGGAGCCCCACACTTGGCTTGAACACAACTGGGACAATAACAAACGGAGGTTGCCATAAAGTGGGGCCGTCAAATCTAAGTATTAGACTCTTTTCGCAAGTCTAGAGGCGTTATTGTCCCATTGTATTACATTTTTATATTAATGACTACAATATATAAAGCTGGAGAATGGTCTCTTTGTATGTACACTTCTTTAGGAATGAGTCAGCTTTATGTAATGTTGTCGGAATAAATTCTTAAAATCACTTTTGTTGCTACGTTATATTATTCTGTTTTATGAAAATAATATTTTCTTGAAAAAATAGCTTGATAAAAGTATTTTTAAAACGAAGATATTTAAAATATTATGTAGATATAATAATTGAAAAAGCTTGTATGTTTTATATGTTTATATACGCTTCATACATGGATATGTTTCATGATACGCTTGATGTTTCCAAAATCACTCCATTACTTTACTTCAATTACTTTGATTATAAATCTTTTGTCCCTGTTTATTTCAATTCTTCAGAAAATATATCAGGTATTTGTGTTCACTTCTTGTCAAATTACGGTCAGTTGGCGACGAAAATATAGAAAAGCGGAAAGTCTCTGTTAATGACCTAATCCAAAGGCCGATGTCTGGACAGCACTAGTGCTACAATGGAGCCAGGAAATAAAATCTGATGTTGTTCTGTACGTGAACTGTCTACAAAACGTAGACTTAGTTGAATGTTCCGCGTAACTTGTCGGTTGCATTTTATTACGTTCACAATGCAACCTTGCTGAAAGCTGCGGTCGAAAGGCTTTTGAAATTTTTCCCGTAAACATATAAAAAATATAATTATTTCTCCTAACAATAATTCTATTTAGTATGTCTATTCAATTCATTTCCGTATTGTTCAACTTTTCGCAATAGTTATTTTAGGTATTCAGTTTCTTTAGATATCTTTCAGTATATTGGATGTAGATTATTACTTTCCAGTATATTCAGGGTATTTTATATTTTGTGAAAATTTATTTCTGTTTAACTTATTCCATTTTAATATTGCAATATAACCCTTATGAAACATGGACAATTCTGCAGGATTTAAACTGCATCTGTTCAGTAATGTTATGAAAAATCGTGAACATTACGACGATTTCTTATCGTTTTCATAATTTACTTTTTGTTTGAGAATATAATTTTAACAAAATTATTATTTTGTAATTAAAACACTAAAATTACAAATCTTAAAAAAGAGGTATTGTTTTAGAGATTTATGTCTTTAAAGACATTATAAATAATATAATCTCACGGGGTTAGGATTTTAGACCTTGCACTTTTCGCCCACTTCCTTAGTAGCATCAACTTTTCCGAAGTTTTTTGGGATGGGAAGAAACCAGCATGTTTACACGAGTTAGTTCCATACTTGGGGTCACCGCATTATTCACGAAACAAGGGATATCCCATTTCGTTTTTTGCAATCGTCACGCATTGTGGTACCATTTGGATCAAGAAGGCGGTAGGTATGTTAACAGAATCAATCTTAATAATGCATTTATAAATTTGGCAACACCATTCTGAAAGTTATTCAAAGGTTCTTTATTATCACACTATATCTACAAAGATAGAACACACCACACGTCAATTTTTAAGTACCTACATTTTTAAGGATGTACATATAAAAATATCGATGTTTTATGTATAGCCTGGGGCAGAGCAGAAAGTTTATTCCGGAAATATCTCCAATGTGTCAATGTCATTGTTTACCGAGGGAAAATAAATTATGGTCCGCGGACCTCTATTTCATTTTTACCTTTACCCGGCGTCACGCACTTTTTGTATCTCTAGCGGATTCACCATACGAAATAAAATGTTTTGTACATTTTTTAGAGTGAAAAGATAGTTGAAATACGAGTAGGTATTGAATATTAATCTGAAATGGCATTGAAGAACACTGTCGCGGTAATGAAAAATGGCACTTAAATTTCATTGATTCTTATTAATTAAAAACATGATTATAAAAATAAGAGAATATTTTATACAAGAATATACATACCTAATGGGTGTTTTTAAACATAAAAAATAATAATTTGTCTTATTTTGTGCGACAGATTGTTTGACACCTTTACTGACAAGCGTATGATGATGATTCCTAATTTTGTGACAGTCAGAAAAGCCTTCATATTTTTGTTTCATTTTGACACACTAAAAATATTTGAAAGTATTGTGAAATGTGTGCTATCTGTCTATCACTGTATTCACGAATATATGACAAGGAAATTCCAGTTTTGCCAATGTAGTAATCACAGATAAGTATGCCATTTCCTTATAAGTAGTAATAATATTATTATCCTAACAAATATATAAAAAATGATACGAAGTCTATTTATTTGTTTAAAATGCTGTCATGCATCAACGGATGAACAAATTGTGCTGCAATTTAGCATGGACTTTCTTGGTAACCACGAAACAGACATAAGTTACAAAAGTAAGGTTCCCGTGGGATAATGAGCACGCGTAGCTAGTGTACCCAAGTATAAAGTTAGTAATTTATAAAGTTGACAATGTGTAAGTTCCAAATCCTTATTACTTACCAAAAATTATATACTAACTTAAAAGTTCTATATAGGTCTTGAAATATGCTTATAGGTTGACCTGTTACCGACCTTACAAAAATTCCTGGAAAAATCCTAGTTTCAAATGAAACCCATCTGAAATGAGTGAAAGAGATTTATGTCTTTTAGTTCTCGAAATATCACTAGGGAGTCAACGTAGATATTTATGACAGGTCTTAAAATATTCCTGAAATACTGAATTGATTAAGTACCAGAGGAATTTTCTTTTGAAACTTCTTTTTTATATTTCAAGGAAAAATCTTATTTCCATTTAATCGAATTGAGTGCAAAAATAAGAAAATAATTTTCAGAGCTATAACTATCAACATGGTAATACACACATACTGTAGTATGATTTGGATACTATAGTATGAAGATGTACAAGATTGTTCCATGACATATCATCATCCAAACGACTAATTGCGCCGGATGCGGTTTCTCGAGCTCGTTCTGTATGTTTTGTGCCCGAAGCCCTATTATTGCTGTCTTCGATGACAGGGAGGCCGGATCATAATTGCTTTGTATCCTAAACTTAATGACATTCCGAAGTTTGCTTCTCTATAGGATTAGGTTTTGAATCGATACTAAAAGAGATTTTCATAATCTTAAAATTTGTATTGTCCTCTTTAAACGAAACTACACTCGGTATGCATCACTAACATCTAGACAGACGAAAAGAAACTTAAGAACTAATCAAGCGTGTATTTTTTTCAATTTCTACAATTAGGCAGTGGTGTAAAAATTAGTGATAAAGTCGCTACCATAAGCGCCGAGGAACTACACCACCTCGAAAAGAGTGGACTCGCTTACCCGCTTCGCACGCGTGGCGTTTTAAGGTCATGCGTCCCTCATGCTATATGCTATTCAACCTTCTTCTTCTTCTTTCTCAGCCCTTGGACGTCCACTGCTGGACATAGGCCTCCCCCATTGTCCGCCATTTAGACCTATCGGCAGCGACCTGCATCCAGCGGGTGCCCGCAACCTTTATGAGGTCGTCTGTCCATCTAGCAGATGGACGTCCTCGGCTTCGTCTGCCGGTACGTGGTCTCCACTCGAGAACCCTTCTGCCCCATCGGCCATCGGTTCTTCGAGCTATTCAACCTAGTGTTGATAAAATAAACGCTGATCGCTCGCGCGCTAAATCAGTCCTAATAAAGCTTAGGAACTTCCTCAACCATTTTAGACTTGAGCTTGTAACATCAAAGGTTTAAAACCAAGCCTTTAAAGTTTCGAGTATTTTACAACACTAAAATCAGGACCACATATTGTTACATGTATAAATTATGACGAGACTAAAATGGTGGGAAAGTTCCATAATATACTGTGCGTGTTGACATCGAGCGGTGATAGAAGCTCGCGCCTGTGCCAAATAGCTGAGTTCGCTTATCATTTGGATTACCTACGTCTCGTAAAGCGGCAATGTTCCTGACAGGAACGTAATACTGTATCATAGGAATATGCCGAACTATAGATTGCGTAGGTAGGGTACACATATACTTTCTTAGGTTTTCGCGATTACTATACATAGCAATTAAACAACTTTGAACGGTTTAAATCGCGTATATTTAACATTATTTATATCCCGACGTTTCGAACACTTTGCAGTGGACGTGGTCACGGGGTGTACAAATATACTTTATATTATAAGTCTATAAGAAAAATAGAATAAAGTGTAAAACATCCTCCGAATTATGAAGTTATACAAATTATAAATGGCATTGTGACATAAATACTTATAGCACGGATGTATTGATCGATGGCTTATCGGTGACAGGGAACATTGTGGCTTTTTATTTTGCTACGACGATGATGGTAATGATTATGGAACATAATTATTTTCCCACCACATTTCACCAAGTATGAATTATAAGTTATGAGTCTTTACTATTATTATATTCCCTATTTCCTATCACATCCCATGCCCTACTGTCGCACTGGGCAGAAAGTACAATAGGATAAAGGTATGATGATACACTTGTCCTAATTATAATAATTAAAGATTATAATATTATTATAATATAAAGATTACAATGGAATAAGATGTTATTCCATTATAATTTTTACTCTCCATCCCATCCCATCCGCTCAAGGAGGTATGGGAGGTGTAATGGCATGACACGTACCTCCTCCTCCCATGGTACTACCAATCCTGCGTTTATACGGATCGAATCGTCGGAGGTACGCACCGAACTGCGTAGGCTCTCTTCGGCGCTTATCTGCTCTGGCATGACACGTACCTCCTCCTCCCATGGTACTACCAATCCTGCGTTTATACGGATCGAATCGCCGGAGGTACGCACCGTACTGCGTAGGCTCTCTTCGGCGCTTATCTGCTCTGCTTCTTTAGACTTTTTATCTCTGCCTGTGTCCCTTACTCACTCTCTCTTTTCTAAGGTATGGACTTCACATCAGGTGTAAAGGGATAAAGAAAACTCCTCGTCCCTATATACTTCCTATTTCCCAGCCTTCTCAACTCTTTTTTGATATTTACCCCTAAATCTCATACCTAAATGCGGCCAGCGCATTTCGGGACGAGCCAACTAATTTCCGTAAGGTAGTATTATCTCCTACGGAAATTTCTTCCAGCAGACCTGGGAAAGTGAAATATAGGTGAAGGCAGAAAGGCACGCGTAGTGCTTACGGAAAATTTGTATGTATAATAGTTTAATAGTACAATAATATTAACAAAATACATCAATATATTTTTATATATATACAATACATATAAACACATATACCTAAATAATAAATATTATACATATAAAATATATATATATATTTAGAAAATTGACAAATAGTGCTCTTTTAATCGGTTTTTAAAAATAATAACATTCCATAAGTGTACGGTTGAACCGAAAATGAATTCACACTGCTACGAGAATTGTGAGAAGGGATCTTCTAAGGAATTCTAAGGCGTCTAGAAATCTTAGAAAAATATACGAGAAACGACTGTTTCTAGCAAGTAGGCAGGACAAGAAGGTTTGTTAAGAAAATTATAAATGAATGATAGAATGTGACAATTTCGACTAGAACGAATAGGTAACCACCGAAGCAACTTCCTAAACTAAACCAAAGTAAACTGGGTAAACCAAAAATAAAGCGAATAGCCACTCAAGTTTTGGAGTCGCTCAAGTCTATTCAGAAGTTCTTCAGTTGCATGTAGAAAGCATACATCGGCATAATCGATAATTGGAAGAAAGAGAGTTTATTTTGTTTGGAGTAGATAAAGATCTAGTCCAAACAAACTAAAAAAATTAAAAAAAAAATGCTAAAAGGTATTAAAAAATAAATCTCCGCTAATCCCAAAATTTAAGAAAATTACCTACTATGCCTAAAAACTATACAGTTTATGCCTAGAACTAGAAATATACGCACTTATATATATATATATATATATATATATATATAAGTGCATATATTTATACCTACGTAAGTTAACTTTAAAAAATAATACAAATATTTTTATTTTAAGGATGTAAACAATTAATAAGATTAATTTCCAGTCTTCTTATTATAATTGAGTAAGTAACGCTTGTTGCCAATAAAAAAAACTACATCACATTTTCTCCGGAGGTTTAATTGCTATCTGGCCCATCAAAATTTTTTTCAGGCGCCAGTATATTCCATTTTATATGCAGGCGCATGAAAATAAAATCCGACTGTATAAAGCGCAACCCCGTTGCCGACTACAATGCCTTTAAAAAGTTACGGTTATTTTTTTAAATTGTGAATGTTTCCAGGCCAAGGCGCGTGAAGGGAGCCGATGACTTGGAAAGCATCGGTCTCCTCGCTCGATTTGCACTGCAAATTGATTTTCATGTTGGCCGGGACTTCCTTCATGTTTGTTTGTCATTGTTATATTTCGAGTGTATTTATTTTTATTGCTTAAGATTAATGTTGTGGAAGAATGATTTTTATGATTTTTCTCGTAACCACCAGGATTACCATGACTAATACTAAATGTAGATATAATACATATTATTTCTTATTTTGATTATATACAACATCTCACCGAAATCATGCAAAACCTGAAACACGTTAACTAATTTAAAATATTTATAAAGGCTCTCTCAACAAAGAACTTCAATTTTTAATAAATGGAAAAACACCATATCTGAATGAATTTCGTAGAAATTTTTATTTAAACAAATTATTGACATTACACATGAAATAAAATGTCGGTGAAATGACCACCACGACTTCGTTGGCATACTTTTTGGCGGTCAATTTTGGTCTTTAAAACGAGAGATGACACGACCTGGGAACTTCGTTTGCAACAACGTCATTGTTTCGCGCGCAGTATGACAAGTAGCTCCATCCTGTTGAAATCACATGTCAGTTATGTCAATTTCATCCAATTTTTGCCAATAAAATATTTGTCAACACAGCGGTGACTGCCATTGACAGTCACCGAGTCACCTTCCTCATTTTCAAAAAGTACGGTCGATAATCCCTCCTGTCCACATGGTCCACACCAAACTGTCATTTTTTGGGGATGAATCGGAGGATTTTCTGATATCCAAATCTGGGAATTCAGGTTGTTAACGAAGCCGTTGAAGGGGAAGTGAGCCTCGTTACTAAACATGACTTTGTTCTGAAACGACTGCATGAACTTGCAGTTGTTTCAAAGTCCAGTTGGTAAAGTTCCTACGCTGTCTATGGTCTGTAGGCTTTCAGTTCTTGAGTAAGCTGGATCTCGTAAGCACAAAAGTGCAAATCTTTAGTTAAAATTCGTTGGACAGTGCTGCGATGTTGGTCTAATTCCCGGTAGTGATACCGGATGGAAGTGTTCGGTTGTTCTGCGACACTGACACTCACAGCCGCGATGTTTTCAAGTGTTCTTTTAGGGTGATGACGGGTTAGATTTCTCTCAGTTTTCAATGAACACGTCGTCCGCTGAATGTCCAGACTAAATTATAGCGGAACGCGACGGTCGATTATGCACTTCAAAATTATCACATAACTTGCTAATTGTTACGGTAAAATTTTCTCCATTTTTGTAATGGATTTTTGCTATTAATAACAGTTCTTTCAAACTGTAACGCGGGATTTTCAATAATGGCAATATTTCATTAACAACGTACCAAATATGGCTGACAGAATAATTGACAATCGACAATTGCGGACGATTCAAATTTAAAGTTCTGTACAACAAAGTTACAAACATGTAAGGTTTTACTGTTCTATCTTAGACTTTAGACCGGGCGCTAGCAGCGTCGCGCGGCGCTTAGTTGCACGTACGACGGCATGCGGAAGCGAATAGAAAAATAGAAAGTAACATAACGGCCGTATGTTATTTTTTATTTGACTTATGCACGCCTATCAAGTTCCGTATTTCTTGACAGTCAAGTATACTCTTAACAATGTCATACTTTATTGTTGAGGAAGAAATAGTGACGTTCTCTGAGTCATACCACAGACTATAAGCTATCACACGTACATACTGTCGCAAAAATTTGCAGCGTGCATGTGGTTGCGTTCTATTAAAATATTTTACTTGTCGGATTTTTTATACGAAAAGCCAATTGTTTTCATTATCTTCGATAATGTTGATTTTTGGCCACTACCACGTAACTTTCTCAATGTTGAAATTTCTTTCCATAAATAATAGGCATATATATGACAGCGAACAATGTTAAAGTTATCTACTTTTGTCACAAGACATGGCCTCCATTTTTTCCTTGGTGTAGAAGGCTTATTAGTTACCATGCCGCTGCTGCCATAGACTTCAGTGCCCATTGTCGACACATATAATATTTAGAGCTGCCGCAACACGCTCACGCACTTGCGATACTGGTATAAAGCAGCCACCATTTTGAATTTCTCTTTCAAAGAATTTACGAAGTCGTACCACGAATTTCCTTTTCTGTTCTTTTCCTTTTCCTTTTCCTTCGGCATTTTGTAAATGTAGTTTTAAGGAGGAGAAGTGCTCAACTCGACTTTAGAAACGCAAATACATAAATATAGGAAATATGAAAAAACACTTAGCTAATTTCTGTTAGCTATGCATTTCTATGCACTGACTAGCACGGCCCAACCGTTGCAAGTGACAGACAAACAAAACCAAGATGGCAGCGATGCCGTTCGGCCATAGCCAGTGTTACAGAATAAAAAAAAGTGCGTTTTATTGCAATTTTATTACTTATTATTATTTTATCGTTTACATATAATGCAAACCATTTATTAAATTGATTTCGCATTAAATACATTTTTTCGATTAATAAATCAATTACTTATGGAAAGATATTTTTAATAAATCGAATATATAAAAGCGAATGCAAATTGTAGAACTAACTGCCTCATAAGGTTGTTCCGTTTTGCTGTGAGGTGGGGTTCTTCAAGAAAGCTATGAATAGGATTCTGCAAGGATTGTAACACACATGTATGTATCTCCCTGGTAATGCAGATGTCTATGGACGACTGTAACCACTTACAATCATGTGGGCGGCACCTCCTTCTGCCTCCTTCTAATAAAAAAATACTTAAATTATAACCTAGCCTCCTTTTTAATCATACATTCAAATTGTGCCGATAAATTGATAAATGGATAATACGTGATAAAATCACAATAAAAATACCTGTAATTTGATAACAAATATATGTTGGTACCTACAATTAGAGCAACGTTGCCATACTTGAGTTGACAAAGACATTCCGCTTAGACTTGAGGCGTATTTCCTTCCTGCATTCCGTTTGATGTAAAGAAGCGAGTAGGTTTAGCTTCCTGCCGAGTTAATGCGAACGTAGCCGAGGCTAAAGAAGTTAACTGATTGTACCAGGACTTCACCGTCCATACATTCCGGTTCTACAAAGAAAGGTCATAAGGGCGTCTCGCCAGTTTATAGTCGTAAATAGATTTGTAAAAGACGCGACTGTACTCAACTACATCATTCAAGTTATTAATAACTACCTACTAGTTCAAAGTAAGTCTGTAATTGTATTGTAAGCCTAAAACAATATTCAATTATAAGAGGTAATGCCGCCAGCATGCTGTGTACCTATATTTTGAACATTTTGTACAATAAACACCTACTCTATTTTTAATATTTATAAGTTAGTTTTAAGTTATTTTACAAATAAGTTTAGATTAGTTTTTAGATTTAAGTATTTTCTTTTCATTATGAACATAGTCTTATTATCGTTTTAATAAATTATACTCGTTTAAAAAAAAATAACAATATTCATCAAATAATATAATTAAAGAACATTTCAATTTATAAGTTGTTAAAATGTTTTGTTAATTAGAACTTTTGTACGTTTATTTACATTGACCATATTTTTGTACTTATTGAATTTTCTTTGGGCTTTTATTTAAACGAGCTGCTAAAAATAGTAAATGGACAGCAAATTTTGATCAACAAAACAACTTATTTTTAATAACTGAAATAAATTATTTTAAATGACATGAAAGTTAACGATCAGCAAATGCATAACAGCAATTTTATCAGCTATAAAATATAGCTATCGTTATCAGATAATCGTTATCAACTTACAATCTATTTAATGTCACCAGAATTTTACTATTTTAGGCAGCAATTAATTAGGGATGTCAGCTAAAAAAATTAAATCATGTAGGAATGTATACTCCTGTTTCTTCGTAGTCACGACAGAACTTAAACCTAGCCCACCTTTAAATTTGCTGCCAGTTCGGCATTTTTTGCTGCTTGTTTAACTACTTCCCTTTTCTTTTGTCGTCACTTATTATAAGATCCACCCTCAATTATAGTACACCGACTACTGACTGGATTTTCTATTTCTTGTGATTGTTTAAGTTTGGACTTAAAGCCAAGAAATATAATTTAAAGGACAGAGTATTAAAACCAAATCAGCTAAAGGTTGACTGGCAGAGAATGACATTAGGTATTAAGTCCGCCTTTTGTACAATGTTTCTTTGTGCATTAGAGTTTTAATAAATAAATTAAAAATACATACTAGCATTACTTATCTTCTATCGCATGTATTAAGAAAGTTTAGTGTATGTGAAACTTACTACTCTATTCTAAGTTTCGCCCTAAATCAGTAGTCTTAGTTGGTGCACAATCGTATTATGTAAGTTTGTTTGTATTAACTGTTTCTCTAGTTACTCAAATTAGCAGACAACTTTTTGTTTCTTTCATTTATTGGTAAGGTAGAACATTAATTAATTCTTGTTAATTTACCTTAATGTAATCTGCAATCGTCTAATACAAATACCTCCGTAACTATAATCCCTCGGATTGAGCGCCGCAAAAAAAATAGGTACCTACATTCATGCGAAAGAATACTTTTGTATACTAGATACCACTTTATTGCTTCGCATAGGCCTCCTTTTTACGGCGTACCCTGGTTCTAAGCTATCGTTATTTATATTTTCTTTCTGCACTTATTTCTATATCGTAATTTTCACCTGCATCCATACATTATAATATTGTATGTACTCGTACGTCTGCATGGCAAGTTATCGTCATACATGTACTTATGCTTTCTCAACACCGTTTAAAACCTATAACTATGCAATAAGTCACTTGACTTTGACAATAAAGTCAAAGTCAACCTATAAAATAAACCTGAAAAGGTAGAATTTGGCAAGAGCAAACTACAAGTGTAATTTTGCAGATTACATTCTCACCACGCTGGATTTATTATATATTGTTGATGATTTCGCTCTCCATAATAATTTATTCCGTCCCTATATTTTCTTCGGCAAACTATTTGCTGTTCATCATCTTACTAATAACTGAATTTAGTATAGCTGTTAATAAGTCAAGCGACCAAAACTTCAAACTTCTCTCCCCAATAAACTTCACGTGATATTAAGACGGTAATTCCAATAAGACTTGTTACGAAGAAGTTAAATAACAAACTGTAGCAATAAAGATATTTGTGAAAACTTTCATTGAAGTCAATACTCGTACTTAGTTTCGACAGCCACTTTTGCTACGAATTAATAGTTTAAAGAAGTTTGTAGGGATAAATAATAATTGTTTGTGGTTTTTGTCGCGTCTGCCTTGCTTGCATGGTAAGCGAACTTACGCCTAAACAGAGACCTTGTGCAATTCGGAATATGCCTTTAATTACTTTAAAGACGCGAAACTTACTTTTCATATATATATATGAAATATTTCATATATATATATATATATGAAATATTTCATATATATATATATATATATATATATATATATATATATATATATATATAGATATCCATTATCCACAACGTTGACACGTGCTTATGAATTGTAAGAATTATAACAGTGTATGATTAATTTCAAAGGTAGGCAGAGCATCCGGGGTCGTGGCAATGTTTGTCATTCTAGACTGATATTATTAGTATGTACCGTGGATGTGCATGGGCGACAGTATCCACTGACCACCAGGGGGTTGTCTGTTCGTCTGTCACCTTCTTTCTATGAAAAAGATTTACAAAGAATTTAATATCTTTTTCTACAATGAATGTAATATCGGAATGCAATTTATAGTTATGGCGCATATTTCGCTAGATAATTCTTAAGCTTGTTTGTTAACGAATGTAGTTTTTCCGTCAGTTTACAAGGTTGTTTTTAAAACAATTTCAAAATCATATTTTAGAAAAACTTTTCCTTTTGTGTACTTGCAATTTTTTTATATATTTTGAAATTATTGATAGTGGTTTATTCTTGGTTATTGGAATTCTAGTTAAAATGTTTTCGTTTCAAATCTTTGACAGTAAAGAAATGATTCGTGTAAATTAACTTTGGACGTAAACTAAATTGGACATACTATATCCGTGCATGTCAGGGAAAAGTTTATAAGTCAATATTAACCATTTTTCAAGAGCACAGATTAAACGTTTAACATTTGTGTTTAATGTTGTGAAACAATTCGTTAGCACTTCTTATTTAAAATTTTATATAAGAGTATTATCTCGAGTTATCAACTTGGCCATGCACCCAAAACTATTCAATTCCCCCATTTGTATCGCATTAAAGTAGATATATTATAGTATGACTTGTTGTCGACTGTACACATCCGTTACCCCCATATCCGTATTGTCCACAATATATACGGCATTGGCGAGGTTAACCATTTACGATCAGCTAGAAACTAGTTTTATTCTATTTGCTATTTCATAAAAAAACTTCGTAAGCAAGTTGAGAACTCTTCAGAGCGGTTTTCTCTTTAGCACTCTTTTAAGAGATTCAGAGTGGATGAAAATGAACCACTAGAGTGAAATAAGTAGGTGCTTAGCTTGCGGCAAGTACACGAAACTTTCAAAAGTGATATTCCACTATCTTTAGTTATTTTTAGGAAAATGATACAGTTCTTCACTTACTAGATAAGTGAGAACCTACTCGTTACGAAATATCACTAATTTAAGAAGTACGCAGTTCTATTTGATTTACCATGCTTGGATATTACTTGGATGGAAACTTACTGAACAAAAACAATTTTCATTAAAACTGAAGTAATATTTTTATCATAAGTACCTTTAAACAAGTACGTATGTAGAAAATACTTATGGTTGCTAGAAGAGGTAGCTAAGCGACAAGGCCACCAATTGTATAAACTGTGCCTTCATTGTTATTTATATTTATACAATAAAGTATATTAAATTATACTTTTGTTTTCTGAATTAAAACAGTATGGTCAAATTCGCATGATACGCCATGTCTATTACCCCTATAGAATTGAGCAATATTTAATTTTTATAAAACAAAAATTTGTCATTTTACTTAAATAAAAGACAATTTTTTTTAACAAAACTTTTGACGATTAAAATACTTGCATTACCTTTGAAAAGGTTAAAATAAAACATAAACCAGTCTAGTTGATAATACACTATTAATACACCCTGACACCATCGTATGTACACACACATGCTCCAAAAACACGACCCAAGAACACGCTCCCAAGTATTGTACAATTAAACTATTACCAGAAAAACACTTCAAAATCGATCAAGCTGTTAGGTATCATTTTACACAAACATACATACACACATTCTCTTACCCCAAACGCATCGTTCCGTTGTGAGTAAAGAAATAATGAAACCCTGTATTTGACAACTAAGCTTACCATTAAGATAAATCACACCTAAGATAAGCCTCTCACAGAAAACTACCGAGAAGTGTAGGTACTACATTTTCCATTTTATCCTATTCCCCCAATGTACGTATGTGTTTCAGTAGTGAGTGAGATATGTCAGAGTCCATTCCCATCCCATCCTGCCCTATCTTATCCCTCTCGTCTTTTGTTCGCAAACCTTTATCCAAATTCATTCCTATATCTGTAAAGGTAGGCACCGCATCCGGGAGCGTGCCAACGTTTGTCATTCTGGATTGATGTTGGCATGTATTAAGGATGACTATGGGCCACAGCAGCCACTTATCACAGTACGCTCGAGTTTCTTTCCATAAAAAAGTCGTTACAATTTTATCAAATCGAACAAAAGTAAAACTCTATTCAACTCAACTCGGACGGCCCGGCCCTACCTACTTACCATCTCACAGAGTCAACATTTTTCCACGTGTCACCTTTCCGCACGTGGCCAGTAACGATAACACTGTGTATCCTCTTCGCACTGGATTTGATAAATGCTCTACTCTCCATCTTGTTCTCTGAGGATTGTGTCCTCTTAGCCCTGTATATCCACTTACTTAGCTTTTTAATGTATTGGGTTACTTGACGTTATGTGGTAGCAGCTTTACTCACTGCTTCACTATCATGTAGGTATAGGTCTACGTATAAGGCAATGTTTACAATTTACCTACTTTACGTCAAGGATTATTAGGCCAATGTATTATTGTTATTATTAGGCCGTCGACGGAATCCACTGATCCCGATCACTATTACTTAACAGTGACAACCCGTTGAAACCCGACTTACCACCAGAGGGGGACTGTCCGTTCCTCTGACACCTTTCTATAAAAAAAACGTTTTCCTACTTGAAACAAAATTTCAATAAGACACAATAGCTTTTAAAATAAATAACATTAAATCTTAATACCTACCGTCTATCTACCTGTGATTAAAATTTTATTTCATCTCTACTCAAAAGCTTGTCTGGCAGAGGTCGCTAATTGCGATAAGACCGTCTTTTGTGCATTCCAAATGTTACAACGTATGTTACTGTCTTGTTTTGTTTTCGTGTGCAATAGTGTTTTATCTATCTATTATATGGAATATTATAAGCTACGCGTTAGGTATTTATTCTGAAACGGCTACGGACTTCTATTGCGAGTATACATACTTCGCTCTTCCTGACACGCTCTTGCAGGGTTTATTTTTTAAATCTGTTTAAATACTGAACCAAACTAAGGATTTCATCTTTTTTTAAAAACTCTAAATTTATACCTGACCACTGCGTTGACATAGCCGAAGTGGATCGTTATTATTTATTTATACTAGTACATCAATGATAAAAGTAATGTAAGTGAAAGCAGTAGGTAAATAATATAATATTTATGTATGAAAAAGTTTCAGACATGTGTCTACAAAAAAAAGGATAAACCGATAATTGACGGACGGTAGAGGAGATAGATCCCTTTGGAGCTCATGACATATCGCAGAGAATATTTCTTGGCGAGGCTGTGTCGCGTCACTTCCGGCGTCACGTGACCCCACCGGACGAGGAAACGCAATAAATCATAGCCCATTGTCGCCTGCAACCAATTGACGTTGATTTTTCTCGTATATACATACCACTGTCAGTTTCATAAGTATGTAGTGGTGTTTTTGTTTAGTTAACGAAATAATAGTTCATTTAGATTTTTTTGAGTTTTTCCGTTTTTCATTCAAATTTTCTCAATACAAAGTTACAATCTGCATGGTTGTAGCCACGGTGGGGCACGAACCCACCTCCACCCTTTTGTCCCACCCTGGATAAAATTATGACTACGCCGTTGAAAATTTGTGTTGTATTTGATACTTATACTTATTTTATACTTGATTATATTTTTACTTATACATTTTAATTGTGTAAAAAAGCCTTAGACCCCTGCATTAGGGTACGACAATAATAGAATTATTGAAAAAATAGGCAGTTTTATGAAAACATTCGAACAACTGCCTGAAGTATTTTTCTTTATGAATGATTTGTGTAAAAGTAGAAATACGACTAGAAGTGCTATTGGGATTACTTAGCAATTCCATTTACGGGCCAACTTATTCTCTTCGTTACTCGCGCAACTTGTTTGGCCCTGTTTTACGTAATCGTGGATACAAAGGGCTCAGCTACTGATTACATTCTCCCAAACTTGAGCCAGAGATTAGCTTTCAGTTCAGTTACTTGTAGATAAAAGTGTTACCTACTATCGTATTCTTGACTGGTGTTTTGGTCAATAACAAAATAGACATATTTATATAAAAACATTTATTACATTTTATACATTTACGAACCAATTTATTTACATATTGTTACAATTTTATATTGTTTACAACAATAAACTACTCTTATTATATTTTAAACAACGTGCATCATTGATGAACGTCGACAACTATGAAATAAAACAACTCTTTCGATTATTATAAAAATTGTGATATATTTATTCTTTGTTAAACTATGAATATTTAACTGTACAAAATACATGCTGTTTCTAATTTACACTTATTATTATTAACAAAATAATTAACTTCTAAGTATAAAACATTACTCAATGGCAGGCGACGATCGATCATTTGTTAGGGCCTTCCTTAGCTTCACCGTTGCAAATTGTTGCGGCCTGCGTAGAAAGATGCTTTTGTAGTCGACTACAATTTGCTCCACTTGACATTATTAAATGATTAGACATGTCCTATTTACTACTTGTATTAATGACTCAGCATCATTTCAAGATTAACAAAAAACTACGCAAACGAACTGGTAACGAATAAGAAATAATATAAAATATATAAACTACGAAAAGAAATTAACATTTATAAGCTAAGGACAAAACTAAAATAAACAAAACAAAACTTGCAACAATCTACTTGTAGACCGCAGTCTCCCGGCCCCATAAGTCGTACCACGGGCCGAACGTATGGCCATCTTCTGGCAGATCGTTTCCATCAACTGTCCTCTTTAGAAGCTTAGTACGAGGCAGTAACTGGGGCCTTTGCTGCTTCAATGCCTCATTGAATTTCTGATCATCAGATTCACTGTACGGTCCTTCGCTTCTTCGATCTATGAAACGTCTTGCCTCAAGCCTTGCCTCCTCTTGACGTATTTTAGACTTTTCCGCTTTCTTTGAGTCAGTTTCGTAATCGTAACGAGACACACGTCTTTCCTGATCACTAAAGTACGATATGTTCGCATCATAATATCTCTCTTCTCTGCGTCCATTGTACTGTAACGAACTATCGTCGTAACTTCTATTTACCCTAGTTTTAATCCTCGATTCTCTTGTTTTTGTGTCTGTAAACTCTTTTCTAATTTGCTGTCTATCCAAAGAGTAATCGATTCTTGGCTCCCTATTCTCGTACGGTCTTATTTCCTTCTTTTGTGTTCTCACTTCTGCTTGTGGATATTCCCTTTTGAGGCTCTTTCCATTTTCAAAGTTATTATGTTGTCGATGTTTTTCTTCCTTACTCGAACGCTTTTTGTACTTGAGTGTCCCCTCGCCATTGTAAGAATCTTCGTTCCGCACGTCATTGTTGTTGTGTTCCGTGGGGATGCCGTAACGATCGGTATGTTGTTCATTGTCTTTGTACTTTAATGTTTCGGACGATGCTGAAAAGTTTTTCATTTCTTGTGAATTATCTTTGAACGTTTTGAATTCCATTGCCTTAGGTGGACTACGCTCACGTGAAGTCTTTCTGGGTTTTTCTGAAGAAAGTGTAGCTCGAACGTGGGGCTTTATCGGAGTTATTTCGATTTCCTCAAACTCTGGCATATACGCGTTTTCTTTACGCTTCTTTAGTTCATCGTCTATCATATGTGCCTGTCTGCGTCTTTCGAGTTCCTGTTGCTTCCTCGATGTCATGTGATCATCAACTATGATACAGTCGTACGGATCAGTACTGGAAGCAACAGAATTGACATCTGAGCCGCTGTCGTTGTCATATCTTTGTAATATTTCTCTCCGTTTTACAGTTTTCATAACGAAACCTTCACCGTTTTCGTCATTATAAAAGCTGTTTTCAAAGTTCGTTTTTATCGTGCTCGTATTGGTGAGATCGGAATGCCTTGATTCATTGCGTGAAACAAAATCTTCATGTTTTTCTTCTGCTATAGATTTCTCTGACATACTCTTCTTACTCATTGCTTGATTTTGTTGATAGGTGTCATTTCCCTTTCTTGCCTTCTCGCTACGTTCTTCATTTTGTATCGAACCTAAACTCTTAGCTTGACGGATTCCGTTGGCAACCTTAATTTCTTTTCTATCGATAGTTTCTTTAGGTCGTGACTGTACTGCATTTTCTGCTGGTTGTGTTTTTTCAGGGCTCGTTTGTTTCCTTGCCTCAGGTACTTCTGGTGCCGGTCTCAATTCCTTTTTCATTTTTACGAATAATTTTTTCTTGTATTCTGGCACGGTGTCAACGATGTCACGATGTTGCCAAAGTGACATGCCTTCCATTATCTCTTCGGAAGTAGTGCGGCCAAATTTCCAAAAGGATTTTGTTCTCTTCACCTTTTGCGAATCTTTGTCCATTTCTAGCATATTGCGTAACATCAACTGTTGATCATCGGTCAGGTAGCCGTTAGCTGTGCTATTTGGTTTTGGGCCACGTTTCAAGCTCTGTGTTTTGAGCAAGTATGCTTTATGTTCGTTGGTTTGTTGCGCAGGTTTACTAGGAAAAAAGCAAAAAAAAACAAAACATAAATACGACTAGCGGCTAGTAAGAAGCAATCATAGGAATGTAGCAAAAATAAATCGGGATTTAACTACAAAATAAATGATGTTTATGTGTACCTGATGGGGACGCGAAGTCGCTGCGCTTCTTCGTCGCTGTAATCGACATCAGGCTGCGGCGGCGGCTCGTTAGAGAAGCCGGAGTCATTAGAACTGTGCAACGAAATGTTGCCAGCTGCACCTACAACTGTCACAGCTGTTTTAGCTGGACCGGCTTTGTTCTGTGTCACCTGAACAAGATAAAATATATTCTCTAAATACTTAAAGAAAAAACAACTTAAGACATTTATAACGGTAGATAGGTCGAAGCGAGTTATTACCTAATACATTATATTAGCAGAGCCCCAGCAGTTATTTCAGGGTTTGATTGGAATCTACTTGAGAAGGGTCCCATCAATCTGACTCCAATTATTTGAATGGAGCCTACTCAAGAATTACCTGAAGGACCGACGCACTCTTGACTAGCAATTTTGAAGTCGTAACTTGAACCGAGGTTATATGAGTTGAACGGAGTTCAAGTTTTGGGTCATGCAACTGGGGTTGTTCAAGTTGGATATTTGTATAGCGCAAATTTCAGAACTTGGTGTAGTATCATATAAGATCGTACTCGTGAAGAATTAAAAGTGCTAGGCATGGGCGGCGGTGATCACTTACCGCCATGTGGACCGGGCGGTCCATCCGCCAACTCTTCTATAAAAAAACTTAATAATAATAATAATAACGCTACACTCAATTCCATTTCGCCTTCGCCCACACTGGCATTACGTGTCGTGGATTCAGAGCCACGTAAAAGATGCACACATCGTCTAGACCCGAACAAAACATTTGTCTTAAATAAATTTCGTCTTTAAATGTTGGACTGGAGATGGAAAGCCAGACCTTTTACACACCAGGCAAGGTCTAATCGGTATTTTTATTAAGGTAACAGTAAGTTATCTCACTTGAGAACGCATGGGCAATGTTTGCGGTCCGAAACTCCTTGTCTCTATAACGGCGTGGGTCGTGAAGTTTGCTGCTGACGTGGAGCTCTTTATGGCACTGGCGCCAGCAGTCGGGGTGGTGCCGTGGAAGGTGGCGCTCGCTGAAGTACTGAGAGCGCTTGGTGACGGAGCGGGTAGAGTTGGCGGCAACCCTGGAGAACCGTTGCCAAGGCGACCCTGAGTTTCAGAAAAATATAATTAGACAATTTCATCGTACTTTTCTTGGAAACTGAGGTACTACTAGTAGACCTCTTCAATGTGGGAAGGAGTCATCGAGTGACGCTGTATACTTACTTCGTTTTATTTCTTACCTAAAATACCTGAAAATAAATTGAGAAGCAAATTTCCTTTTATTAATTGAAGGATTATACAATGTCCAGAATTTTGCGTGCAATTTATGTTTATCCTGTATTATGTTCGTTATATACATACGCATAAGCTCAGTTCACATCATAAAGTTCGGACTTATTTGTTCTCGTCGGTCTTTTTACTTATACGGATATGTAGGGTTATTGATGGGAATTGAGAAAAGAATATAAATGATAACATGCTTTTATAATTTTATAAATGATTCGTGATTTTATAATTAATAATAATTAATTTTCTAATAATAGTAATAATTTTTTTTTTTTTTTATAATTTACAATTAATTAATTGAGGGAGGCAAATGGCAAATTGAATTGAAAATCAATTGAAGATTATGCATATTTTCAATTAACCTCTTTACTATTACCATGTTTGTTTTTGTTCTTTCTTACCTTGGAGACATGATGAGCAGTGACGGTGTCGCCAAACATGCGCGCGGGCGGGTGTGCGTGCGCGTGTATGGTGGCGGTGGTAGTGGCCTGTGCGTGGGCAACCGGCGCAGGCGGCGGTGCCTCGCTGGGCGTCTGTGCTATGCCCCAGCGGGCTGGGGAACTGCCACTGTAACAAATAGAGACATTTTTATTGGAAAAGTGACAGATTAACAGTACTAATGTTTCAGATCCTTATTCCTTCCAAACAGTGCTTGTTCAGATGACAGTGCAGTTAAGTGTAAAAATCTATACATATTCAATATAATAAAACATGTTATAAGAGTTATAATAAAACAATTTGTACATTGAGTAAATTAAAAAAAAAATATGGGTTTGAATTTTGTCTGTATGTTTGTCTGTTTGTTTGAGCATCACGTAAAAACTACGGAATGAATTTTGATCGGGTTTTCACTAATGTATAGCTAAGTATCCAGAAGTGAAACTGGTATATGGGTCATTTTCATATGACACGAGGAAGTTATAGGAAAATAATAAAACGGCTTTTCATAGAATTACTCAAAAATTACGGGATGGATTTTCATCGGTGAAATACATCCTGTCGGTGCATTTACAGGTGTTAAAAATATTTTCAGCTGGTTAATCCACGCGAGCGAAACCGCGAGTAGAAGCTAGTACCTAATAAAAGCCATTTTTGGCAATAAGCTTTATTTATATATGTATAATAAGTTCATATCACTTTTTGACTGTGTATTTTTTGTTCATAAATAAAATGAATGTTTTTCGTAACTCTGCTATCCGTATCCTAGTTTTAAGACAATTAAAATCCAAAAAAGATTGCAATACGTATAGATAAAAACTAAGTACGAAAAAGTACGAAATATTTGTACTTACCCCGTTTCATCATTAACGATAGGCTCAGTGTAAGCCAGTGGGAACCACCCAGCGTGGTGAGTGCGCAGGTTCTCCCCGTACTGCCAGCCCTTAGTCCTCTCACCGAGCAGAGCGAGCACGTCTCCTTGTTGGAAGCTGAGCTGGTTGTCCCCGGCGGCCGCGTAAGCGTACAGGGCCCGGGCCAGGGGTGGATCGTGTGACGTACAAGTTGGCGGGGCAAGGGAGGACGGGCGAGTCGCTATGCGCGAATCGGAATCTGTGGGTAATAGATTATTTATTTATTTTCTATTTGGAAGATTTACAGCTGGAAGTATATGATAATAAAATCATGTCAACAAATAATGAACCCAATAACAATATTCCACATTTAAACTAACATTAACAACATAATATTTAAAAGTTATAATAATTCAAGTGTGTTAGAAAACGAGGTGATATTAATTGTTACAAACTAACTTATTTGTCACGAACTACTCATATTTATTTGCAGTGGTGCGGTTCAAATAGTTTACAGTGCTTTTTTGATGCTCGCAGTGCTCGTACAGAATAGTTCAATATCTAGAAGTAAATTATTAATTTGTTGCTAGTTCTTATGAGAAAAAAAATCCCACAATTTGTTCCTACAGATGCTACAGTTTCATAAAATGGTTGTCGCTATACAAGAGGGCTGAATATTATTATTAGTTTAATCGTAATACGATAGTTGACTGTATAAAATTGATATATGAGGACCCCAGAGGTCAAGGGGTCTAAGTGACATTTTCGAAAGAATTGAGTTAGATGCAGTAACAGACTGTTAAAATACTATTCTTTTTAGTGGTGAGGAGATCCAAGTGATTTCCCTGACAGGTGCTGCTACATAGTGTGTTGCCCCTTCACTACTAGTAGTGCATGCTAACACTGCTATTGTTAGTATCTACTATAATAAACAATAGATAGCTACTAACAATAGATAGCTACTAACAATAGCTATCTATTGTTAGTACTAATTAGAAGCAAATGGCCAAAGTGTTGGCCTAAAATGGTCAAAACAAAAAAAAAATAACTTTCCCTCTTACAAAATGTTGTTGACTTTTGGTTCAATTATCTCAAAACATAAATTTTGTCACTTAGACCCCTTTACCTCTGGGGTCCTCATATGTTATGGGCTTATTCATCATTTGGCAGAGATGACAAACCCATATTAAGAAAATAAAAATTAATTAAGAAATTAAAAATATTTTTATAAATTTATTGAATATTAGGCAGATATGAGCTCCAAAATATCTGATATGGAGAGTTATCGCTATCTCTATTACTCACACGTGAATGTGACAATGTTACTGACGTCTTCACAATAGCGCGGCCCTTTTCTTATTTTGATAAGTCCTACTATAAATAGGCAAATTTTGATATTGATTTCACCGATCGATTCCTAGTATCTTTAGCTATTCAATTATAAGTATATAATTATTTAAAAGGGTCAATTATCTAATTTTAAACAGTATTATATATGAATATATGTCTGAATAGCAAAACGTAGAGTTACTTCGAAAGTTACAGCACCTAAATAAACTCAATTCATTGTACATTTTAAAGTAACTTTGTATGACGTTAGCGAATTCTAATTTATTAAGGAAACATTTTATATAAAAATTACCTTCATCACCAACATGCATGGCTTGCAAATTGAAGTCAGATTTAGCCCTGGACAGTCCCTGGGCAGGAGAGCCCAGTTCCCCGATGGACCTTACATCCAGGCAGGAGGCGTCCACTGACCGCGTCTTCCTCAAGGCTGACCCGACGGAAGCTCGATCATCGTCGTCGCCCGCTCGAGGGCTCGCATACACTTCCTCCTCGGCCCAGAATGAGACTTGCTGTTGAATAAGACAAAGTTTATTATAATGAATCTTAGGTAATCCATATAGGTAACGTTAGATCTTAGGTAAGGCCAGTTAGGACATTCTTGGCAAAATTGGCAAATCTTCGGCTCTTGTCATCCACCACCGGCGAACTTCTTTGGCCCAACGGCCGAAAGGCGTCCCACACTGCGCTTCCCGGTACGTGGCCTCTATTCGAAGACTCGTCTACCCTACCGATTATATTATCGTTTTTGCGGCAAATATGACCCACCAATTGCCACTTTAGCATACTGATTCTACGAGTCTATTTTATAGCATATTATCAATTATTAACCCTGTTCCCAACAATCATGGCTGATTACTTCCAGGTGATGATTACATACGGACAATTTGTCAAAAAACCGTTTGATATACAGAAAGTAGCGCAGCATATTTATTCACATGTCACATGAACGCTTTTAGTTATGTCAACTCTAGAAAAATTGCTACCATTACGCTTCTTGGGCTGACGAGTGAGCCTCAAATTGTTTTTCCTAACATAAATATGAATATAGAATGTATAAAGAATTGTATAATGCCTTGTATAATTGTATAATGTATAAGGAATTGTATGTATATGAATATATAAAATAATGTAATGTATTGTTGTAATTAAAGAAGAAATATAAAAGTCGAATTTTATACGAATTTATGGAATAAAGTATGTTCGCAATTAGCCCTGTTTCGAATTACCATTACGCTTCTTGGACTGACGAATGAACCGGTTAATAGGAAACCCGACTGTCTCATAACGTTTCATTAAGCGGAGTATTTCAGTTATGGCGTCATCGTATCAAACAAGAAGCCCGATCAAACAAGAATCTCTCAATTATGTCCGCTGTCACATTTAGATTTCTGTATAATGCCATCAATTTCCGTTTAACAAAATTACGAGAAAAACTACCTCACTACACATTTGATTATTGATTATTTATGAAACTGCAATGTCTTCATATCTGTCCTTTTTATAGAAAGAAGCTGGCAGACGAGCAGACAGTCCATCTGGTGATAAGTGGATACTGTCGCTCATGGAGATTCGCGATACATGCCAACTTTATAATTACAAACATTGACATTTCGAGGGATGCGCTTCCTACTTTGGAATTTTAGGAGTGGATTAAAAAACTTTATGATTTTACATAGTGCGAAAAGTCCAACCAAATAACCATTTTATTTTTCTGAACAGTAGAATATGAATAGCACAAAATTCTATGAAATAAAATAGTAAATTGGAAAACTATAACCGTGTCGCGATGCCCTTACGCCAAACCAATATCACCCTCGAGACTGAAACGAATCGTTTGATATCTTTTTCATGAAAATCAAATCCGCATGGTCAATATGGGGTCGACATGAAAGCATCCGTATTTCCGATTCCGTAATTAAATCTGGTACGAATTTAAAATGCCCTTTGCTCATAGGCCACTGAAAATATTTTGCAGACCTTCTTCATAAAATGAATCATAAAATATTTTTTCGTATGCCGAAGCAGATTTTTATGCCTTTATGGACAGAGACGAATTTAATATATTAATTTATATCGTTTCGTCTATTCAGTGTCGTTTTACATTCCAGTGTTCGCACTCGAGGTAACTTCTCATTTAAGGTGCCATTAATGGTATAATGGGACCAGTGATTCGAATAATATACATTATATAATAAATCATTGTAAATCATATACATTATATTATGTATATACACATTACAATGCATAAAAAAATTATGTCTTATAAAAATTGCAGATTTTATTTTTCTTATGATGTTCAATGAAAAATAGCTATACTACCATTTGTATAGAAAAATATTAAATTTAATATATATTATATAGTTTATAAGTAAGTACCCTCATCCTGCTAACGAACATGGCCTCCACATTGGGCGGTAAATACTCCCTGGTGCGGGAGACCTCGAGCCATTCTTCAAGGCCGGTGTTATAGGCCGCGGCTCCGGCGGAGTGGTACGCGAGCCAGTGCTTGGCGAGCGAGCATTGCCGCTCAAGAACGAACCCGTAGCGGCGACGCTCTTGAGTCATTGCCTAGAAGAGATATCAGTTTTAAGTCAAACCACAATAGTTCCTTTATTATTTGTTACGAGTATTTTGGTTTGTATGCAAGATGAACAAGTTATGCAACATGTACCACTGAAATAACGAGAAATCTGAAACAAGTCAACTAATTCAAAATAAATTAAGTATGGGAATACCTAATACTTAAAATACTTAAATAAGTTAAGTATGGAAATACGTTCCAGCGAAATACAAAATTATTTGAGGGAATAAAGGAAGTTACAAACATGTAGTTTTATTATTCTACTAGCTGTGTCCGGCCACGGGTTTATGTGGCTGGTCAACAGATGGCGCTTACCCTGTTTTTACCTGTTTTGGGGTAAAAAGCATGTTCTTACCGTGTGATAGGTATATAAAAACACGCGCGTATTCGAATGTAATGTTGTGTCAAAATTTCAAAGTAATCGGTGAAGAACTTTCGGAGATTTAAGATTTTGAACAAACGAACGTTTCCCTTTTTATTTATATAGATTGTACGAGTATTTAAAACATTCGTAGCGCTCAGCACAGGGTACAGGGTAATGATCGGGCGCCGGCGCGTCGGTACGGCACGCGCCGTGGTCTTCGCGTGCAGAGTGTAACTGCGCGTAGAACAAAAGATCTACTAGAAATGAACAAAAATTATAAAAAAAGAAATATATATTGTAAAAACTGGTAGAATCGATTCTACTCTCCATACTGAATAACTTATTTTCAGTGTCTGCGTTATTTCCGTGACACGTTGTATATTTGTATATTGAAATCCACAAACTATATAATATATTATATGCGATAGTTCTGGTGGGCGTTACATTCAGGAAACTGTGAGTGTCAAAAGCGGTGAATAAGCCACTTATCAGTGGGAGAACTGTCTATACCTGTAAACGTATCTAAAACACATTTGTTTTAATCATAACGAAACATATGGGAAATGAAATACCAGCTTATCAGTCAGAATTAGTTATATTATTGAATACCATGAAATATTTGTTCAGAATTATTATATTGGATAAATATAATTAAAACTCTATGTGATATTTGAACGAATACAGAGGGATAAGTAAATATTTCTTGCTTGATATTTTATTTGCAGATATTACCGGGTAATAAAGAATTAAATATCAACAATGATCATAAACAATTTACTTTTCATATATTAGTGTATTGACATGGGCACTGGCATTCAATGTCGTCTCGAGTTTATTATTTGGGTACGTTTATATTTGACATGAAATAATATATCGTATTATTATAATACAATAAAATGGAGTATACAATATTTATAGCAACATAAGAAAATATAATATTAAAATGTACTTTAATTTACAAAAAAATACGATTCATATTTTTAAATTCAAATTTGTATTCTAAAAATGAAGGTAGAACCTGTAGATTACTCACATTCTTTAAGCTTTGTTCGCAAAATGCATCCAACTTGGTTTTTTCCTCTTCCAATATCTGCATATTCTGCAAGAAAGAAAAAAATAAGTACCTACACATTACAACAGCATGGATTGTGTGAAAACTTTTCGATGGCAGATTTTCCCTCCATTCGCGGATATAAACTTTTATTATACTATTCAACTTTCGTTGAAATATAGAATACAATCTTTCAAGCATTCCCATAATGATTTAGTAATAATTTTCCACTAATTTATAGTTAATTTTATAAAGTACAGAGATATGATCTGATTTGTCATGCATTGTGTAATTGCTATTTTTAGGCATTGCGTAAATACAAGTTTTGTTTATCCAGAGAAGAAGCCATTTATTTGTTTGTTACAGTCTAAGTTGAATAGAGGCATGTTGCGTCATAAACTGCATTAAAATGTCACCTTCATTTGCCTAACAAGAGGTCATTTTTTTATCTATGTAGATCTACACACAGTACCTACACAACTTAATGTTGATACAACAAAAAATATAGGTACTAATAGGCACATGGTCGCCGTAAACCTGGCAGAGGACGGACATCTTGTCTCAGAAATCTTAGGGTATGCTGTTATACATCTTTGGGATGTATAACAAAGTCTTTATTGAGGACAACAGTCTCTCGTGTAAGGATAGCCATTCCGATTACCAAATTCCGTTAGAAGATTGCACCATAAGAAGACACGTGCTAATAAATGAGGCACATATGTGCCAACCAGCTCATCAACCCCATGTTACTTTAAAAGGCGAGAGAGACAACGTCCAAACGTCACGACATTTAGACGTTGTCGACGAGATATCTACAAAGTGAGGGTGTATTTCCTGTCATGAGGGTTTTAGCCCTGCCTATGGATCTGTTCCGCACGCGGGGCTTCAGTTATCCACGACAGGAAAAGCGATTCAGTTATCCACGCATCCCGCATCCGGATACCACGCGTGACAATAGAAATACTCGTATATAGGAAAACTTTAAATGCGTTCCGTATGCATGAAGAGCAGATCCGCACGCGGAGCTAAACCAGTAAGTCAGGAAAAGCGCCCTAATAATGTCGAGGACATCAACCACACGAAAAACAACACTGAATATACGAATATTGTTTTAAGAATTAGTGTTAAATCAAGAGTGTTGAATTGCTGGACTGGGCATAACTAAATGTGTAAATAGCAATAAATAACTCCACACTTGGTGTAGCTTATTTTTATTTACCAGCCCACACTAAGCTTCTCTATGTCGTGGGTCCAAAGGCACAAATAAAAAAATAGAACCCTGTCAAACCTATATAAATTTCGTTCATTCATTGAAGCCTAAATCATCTAAAGACAGGTCACATCGTTTATTCTAATATTGAAAGTGAACTGGTGCTGCTGGATGAGAAAGGCGTAATAGGTATAACGCTTTAGAAGAGATCTACTACGCATATCCAGCAATGAAAAGACCCGCTAATGGTACGTTAATGATATTAAAGCCGCTCCCTCATGTATGTACGAATGTTTTGCATATATATGTGTGTAGATGTACCCAGTCATATACACAAGTCTCCTTCAGTGATGTCTACGCTGTACGCTCTCTAATGTATGCCACAAAACGAGATGGCAAATATTGTCAAAAGCATGCAGAGTTATATTTGCCTATCTCATATTGTATACAGCGCGTCACCAAAATAACGCAAGATCTTGACACGCGTCAACTAATGCTGGTAAATAAAAATAAATAAATAAAAATTAAATGCTGTTCCTAATTAAATTAAATGCATCACTTGAGAACGGCTGGATCGATTTGGCTAATTTTTTTTTTAAATAGTCGTAATAATAGTCCGAGTGAGGTTCTTAGGGAAAGAAAAAATTTAAAAGTTGCTCGGAAAATTGCAAAATTCGGGAAAAACTGAAAATGCTTTTTCTATGGGACTCACGATTCGAACGATGGATATGCGTATTTTTTTTTCTTTTGTTCTTTATTGTCCTGGAAAAGTTACCAGGAAAAAAAATATTTATTGAAATTTGAAATTATTGATTTTTTTATTGAAATTTATTCAAATATGGACAGGACAACGTCTGTCGGGTCAGCTAGTTTAAAATATATAAAACTGTTCTAGCGATAAATATTTTTTGGGAATATATCAAAAGTTATAAACATGTTAAGTTTTGTTGTTCTATCTAAAACGTTCGTAGCGCTCATTACTTGGGCGTGCAGGCACATGGGCAAATAGCCGTACAGAGCGTGAACTTCACATAAACCCGGCGCGATTGATGCCACTACTACATAGCGCAGCTATGTGTGCGTAACTGCTGGTGAACAAGCAATAAATAAGAGTAAAAATTCTTTATTTAGTCGTTATAAGAATTACAATATTAAGAAAAAAAAAAACCTGTTGTAATAACTAGTAGACTCGATTATATTCTCAAATAGTTCGTTTATACAAACTATTTTCCATTATTTCAGTGACATGTTGTAATATGGATTTGTATAGATGGCAGAAATTGGAACGGATAGTACCTTCATCTCTTTATCCATCGCAGAGCTAACTTTGGTGACGTTGGTCTTCTTCTTTCGCTGCTTCTTTATAGTGGCGGCCGCCTTGCTGTAGCTCTCCGAGCGCAGCTTGTGCTGTTGCAGGAACCGCTTCTGTTCAGACTGAATGAACATTTTGTATTTTTAATAACAATGATATGTATAATTTTATTTCAAACTCACTTATCATTACAAATACAACTTTAAAATATTATGATTATATTCATTACGTTTCATTCCTAAATAATAAATGTGGGCGTTCAAGCGCCCAATACTACCTGTATTATAGTTAGTGTCACGTTTGGAAACTAGAATATATGTTTGACCACATAACATACAGAAAAAAACAATATTGAAAATTCAAAGTGAAAAAAATACATTATGAGAAAATCAAACATTAAAGTTTGATCTAAATAAAAACACTATTCTACTTGGCAGTTACATAGGGGAAGAATGTATTAATGAAAATTTAACATTTATGTGAATTTCAGAAACAAGAAGCCGAAATCTGAACCTTTTTGCTTGGTCTCTCAAAAATCTATCTGGTATGTGTATCTGTTTAATCAAAATGGTGACGAAAATAAAAATACATTTAAACTATGTCATGCCAATCCGAGAATATCCAATATTAAACAACTTGTCTATTATAGGCGCTTATTTCAAATTGAATGTTTGTATTAAAGTAAATTTAATAGAAATGTTTGCAATGTGAAAGCTTGTGTTAGGTTGGCAACATATTTCTTCATTTTATGTCCCTTCCGGTAATATCTATTAAATGGTGATACGCGTAGGGCTCCCTTAATTTTATATGTACGCAAGCAAAACAGTGCTTTGATCTCAAGAGTAGAGTTTCTTTCCGCTTTACACCAACCAGTATAAGAAAACCCTGAGCCAAACAATAAAGAAAATAAAAAAGCAACCACTTCAGATTAGTTTACAGTTTAAAACAAGTATTTTAGTAGCTCTCAAACTGATCTAAGATGTCCAACACTTGTTGGTGGAATGTGCTCGGAACCAAGGGGAAAGAAAGCTGCTAATGACGACTCTCAAACTAAACAGAATAGATGTAATCGTAGGTGAGTGTAACAGAATTTTAACAGAACCATTTAGTGTAACAGAAACTCAAAAGCTGCCCAATTGCTGTCCAGATATGTGAGTTTACATTAGTAGCTAATTTAAGTTGTTTTCCTTTTTCTTTTGAGTTTGTGTAGTTTAGTCACGATGGGTCTGACATGAGGCATATGCCTAAAAGCCCATAGATAAAGTAGATAAAAAAATCATATTGAACATGTAGTGTGAATTTTTTTTAATACAAATTCTTATCTTGCCAGCAATCGAGATACTTGGCATATTCGAACTGTTTTCAGTTTCCTCTATCGAGTAAACAATTCTTGGAAACTGTGGACAGTTCACATTAAAGATTATGAAAGGGAGACATTATTGACCAACCTGTACTACTTTCGTGTCCTTCTCTAGATTTGTTTCCAGCGGCACCAGCAAATCGACATAAAACGCTTTCAGCTGCAAAAAAGAGATTTATATATTGTATATAAAATTTATATTTACGTTTTCTTTATGTCCTTAGATACTTAATAGAAAGGGTTTGGAAGGAAATGAGATACATAAAATGAAGACAATAAAGATTTTGATAGTACTTGAAAAAAATCTAAAAATAATTTCTGCCCTACTAAAGAAAAAAATGCATCAGTAACATTTTTAATGAAAGCATTATCTTTGGAAATTAATAGTAAACAAAGAGAATAAACAATAATTATTGTTTTTGTTTTATAAAATTCGAAATTTACAACTTGATTATATTAATTGAATCTTCCGGGCTACTTGGCCGAGGTCTTCTGGAATCTCTTCTCTTTCTTCCAAACGTTTCGTCAACGTTTGGAAGTTGCGCTCGAGAAGCCGAAGAGATAACATCTTTCCGAAAGTGAACGCAGTCGCCACTGAAGATGTCAACCGCAGTTGTTGATTCCAGAAAACCTCGACCAAGTAGACGTTAATTTTAAATTAATGATATTTTTTACATTTTTCTCAAATGACGTCAAAATACACTTGTGGCTTATTTACTAAGGAGGGCAGTATTTTACTTACGATATTCATCTGTTGATCTTGGATTTCGCGGTACACTTCCACCACTTTCATGAGGGCGGTTCCTGAAAATTGAACGATTTTGATGAATATTTTTTTTTTATGTACGAAGGTGGCAGACGTGCATACAGTCCACCTGATGGTAAGTGGATACTGTCGCCCATAGAATTCCGCGATACATGCCAACATTGGTCCAAAATGACAAACGTTGGCACGCCGCGGATGCGCTGCCTACCTTTGGAGATTTAGGAATGGATTTGGAGAAAGGGTTGGGAAAATGGGGAAGGATAGGATGGGAATGGGCTTTGGCACATCTCACTAGATAACGGCAACTGCGAATATAACTCTGTAAAATAAACTTGTTCTTTCAGTTATAGTAACGAATATAAACGTTAAAATCAATATAATAACCCTTTATGAACGGAAAAAGTTTGTAATCGGGCGGACATTCACTTGGTATACACATTACGTATAAGTTGTAGAATATTACACTACGAGAAGAAATAAAGTAAGAGAGCTCTGTACATTACACTTTCCATTATTTGTTTCATTATGAAGATTGGTGATATTTAATCTATTATCACTTTAAAATAATTCATTTATAAAACAATACGATGACTGACTGTATTTAAAATTTAATGTTATAGTTTATTTGCCTACAGGAAAAGAAAAATCAAATTAATTCGATTAGGTAGATATGAACTTGAGCTATTGCTTTCTCTGTCATTTAAACGTGAATGGACAACACTAAGTTACATTAGTGACTTCATTGTCTCAGCAGTTCAGTCTTTTTGTAACTTATAACTTCTAAGCCCTAAACATTTTTCTCACGTATTAGTTTTTAGTAACTTAAGTTATTTAATAAAATAAATAATTATTTAAAGTGTCAAATACCATATTACAAATTTATATAAACAGTGATTTCTCAAAGAATAATCTAATAAGTAGTGGTTTTAATACTGAAGTGTGTGTTGACTCTTAATATAAATATAATTAAGAAGTGTTACCTATATCAGCACACCCTCCCCAGGTGCCTTGCTGAGCTTGTCGGCCCAGCTTCCCCACTGCGTCCACGTACAGTCTGGATGCTGCTGCGGCGCCTATAATAATCATTCAATCATTATTTACATCATTTCCACCTTAAGAATAGAGTAAACCGTAACCAGCCCTTTAAACATTCACTGCTAACATAATAATAAAATAAAAATAATTATCTATTTTGCATAGTAAAATCCGTTTTTGGCATTAAGCTTCATTTACATGTACCTATAATAAGTTCACATTCCGTTTTGTTGTGGATTTTCGTTTGTAAATAAAATAAATTATTAAAAATAAGTCGATAGACATTTTGGACCTATCAAGCCATGTGTATTACTTTTGACCTTCAATTGTATTAGTGGCTCTATAGGACCAAATCACGGTTGACTGTTCAAATTCAATAGCGATATAAACAAGTTTATATTCAATGAGTTAAAATTAAATTTACATATACGTATAATATACATATATTATTATTTAGGTTTCTTGAAACTTTTAATCATTCCAGCCTTTTATAACACAATAGATTCACTAATACTCTTACAAAAGGATGTAAAGACTTGATGTAAAGTAAATGTAAAGCCTTGATTGTTTAGTAAATATAAGGAATATTTTATATGCAGTAATGTGTGTCGGATTTTTTCGCGCGGACCATTTCTGAATTCTTTTCACATGAAAAGTTTACGAAACTTTTTCTTAAGGAAAATAGTTCGTTTAGATCTAACCAAATTTTTCATTCGTAATCGTAACCAGCCCTTCGTCCCCTATTGGATATGGACGTCCTCGTGCACATTGTCTTGTGCCTGAAGGATGTATATATAGCCTTAAAATGTCACGCTGGTCTTTGTCTTATCCCTTATGCACGACATGTGCCCATATTAAGCAGCGGATGTTAGAAGGGCTGATTACAGTAAACTCTATGCTTACTTTTGTAATACATTTCTCTTTTTATACCATTCTAATAGACATTTAAAACGGAATAATTTTATAATCAAATTTCGGACACAGTATTTTATTCAATTAGCTTGGCAAAACGAAATTATATCTGTTGTCTCTTGGTGATTTAATCACATAAAATATTCAGGGCAAACTATTAAATCGCTAGGATACTCCTAAAATTTACAAAGCAACATAAAGAGGTAAAGAGACCTTCTGGGAGCTTTCAACTTAATTAAATACAACGTTATGAAGTGGACCGGAGGACATGAATAGCTATCTCTACCTTATTACCTTATTAACATAAGCAGATAGAGAATTTACATGTCAAATATATTTTGTAGTAATCTTTCTTTAATAAGCCTTCTCATGCACCTTGTCTCATAAATTTTATTTATTTACTGTCCAGTCTCTAGAACATACATAATAAAGCTTATGACACTATATTGGAGTTCATTCCATTGATCAACAAGTTGTGTACACAGCATGTTTAGATTTTTTTGTAGTAAACACTTATAAACCGTTATAAAATTAGCGCACATTTTTTTTAGGAATTTTTAATATTTATATAATTTATTTAATTAATAAAGAGAAAACATCTGGAGTTATTTAAAGTCTAGAGAGCTCGATATTCTTTTTCTAAACGCACGCAGTTTCTAAGCGAAAATATCTATATTTTAGTGCGAACGCGCGAGATCGTTTATAAATGTGTATAAATCACACAATCTTACTGCGGGATTGCAAGAAGCTACATTGGTAGTGTAAACAGGAGTTTTAAACACATTTTGCTTTCGAAACTTGTAATTTTATTTAATGATATCATAGATAGCAATATTGTGTGAGTTATTGAATTAACAATTTATGAAGACAGACTACGCTGGCTAGATACCTTCTGTCCTACAGGATTTTCAATTTGAAGTACTGTGATCGATCAACATAATCCATAAGTCCCCTTTTCAAACCGAAACGAGACACGACCATTCTTAGAAAATTACTTTGGACCATCTCTATTCGAGCGATATGTGTAGCGTGATATGGATACAATACAACTGAGTCGTACTCAAGCATAGTTCTGACTAAGGATTTGAATAGGCAAACTAGAGTTAATGGATACTTGAAATCCTTTGTAATACGAAATATAAATCCAATCATCCTGTTACATCTGTTTACTACAGATTCATAGTATTCCCTGAATGTTAGTTAGTTTTTCGTCCAGTATGATACCGAGGTCTCAAGCTGAGCTTTTTCGTACAAGATTTTCTTAGTTTATACTGTAGGTAAACTTTATTACGTTGTGACGCTATGTATAAGACATTACGAAACACTTTTTTTATATTCAGTGGCATGAAGTTGTTACTGCACCATTGAAAGAGAGTCATTTCAGCCATTGAAAGTGGTCATTCTGTAAGAATCCGCAGTCTACCTCAGTCACCACCCAGAAGATCTTCGGAACGCAAGAGATCAGAAGATCTTTGATGAGATTCAAATCATCGACGTAAAGTAGATACTCATATCTGAGTTTAATTATTAGATCATTAATAAATATAATAAAAAATAAAGGACCCATATGCAAGCCCTGGGGTACACTAGAGGTGAAATGAGGGTGTATGGCCTTAAAACACTACGCTGGTTAAGCGAGTTGGCGAATCCACTTATAGTGGTAATGTAGTTCTTTAGGGCTTGTTGGAATTTTTAATCGCCGTTTACAACACCCATGGGAATATATGAGATGGTGCTTGGATTGGATAGAATTAATTATATGCGATGTAATAGAATGGGATGGAGTGAAATGGAACGGAATGAATTAAGAAGTGATGGATTGACTTCACGTACTCCTGGCGAACTCGAACAGTTGAACGTACCGAGTCCGACTGACTGATACTTGTTTGTTAATAATGGTAAAGATACAGTGAACTAACCATATATGACAAATTCTAAAGTCTACCTACGTAGATGGAGGAGCGAGCGCAGCTATACGTAACAAATATCACTTTGAAAATCGTGTGGTTATAGCAGGAAGCCCAATCTATCACAATCATGACGGTAAACATCTCTTAGTAAATATTCTGAAGATATTCTGGGCAGACAAGTTGTCAAAGTTTGATTGCACCATGACAACGTGACAGAGATGACATCTCTAATGCCTTATTTATGATTGCACGTCTGCTGTAACATATTCACAGGCGACGTTCGACATGACACAACGTCGTGTCGAGTACAATGACGTCTGTCTACGTTTCAATTTGAATATGCAGCGAAGATTGAAGACAAACATGTATTAATGCAGTGTGCCTGCATTGTAAAATCATTCAACTGATCTCAGTATGGTATTCATCGAGATGAGAATACAGATATAATAATAAAACGTAACCAGTCCTTTTGTTTCGTCCACAGCTGAACATGGCTTTCCTTATTGTCCTGTGCGTGAGGGTTGTATGGCCTTAAAACGCCATGCTGGTCGAGCGATTTGACCCGTCCACTCTTTTACAGATTGATTAGTTCCCCGGGCTTGTGATTTTGTTAACCCTTAGTCGGCTTTTGCGACGCCCACGGCAAGAGTGATGCTATTCTAAAGTCGGCCAACACCACGTGAAGAATATAGATAATAAGCATTTAACTGGCGTGACTAATGGATAGGTGTTGGGTGGGTACATGTAATTACTAGTGATTGGAATAGGTAGTGTTATTTCGGGTCAATGTTCTCAATTTTGAATGAAATATATAATAAGTACACTCCAGATAGCAAATCAAGTTATTGAATGTTATTAAAATCCCAGTGGCTTTTAATTACCCATTAGCGATTATTTATTAGTGATCATATTTTTCCATTTAAAATGATTATTAGTATTTTTTGGGTATATCTATTATGACATTAGCTATAATATATTGACATTATATTAATTACTGACATTTGGATTATTTTAATTACGATTTGTAAATAAAGAGTAATATTTACATTCATTCTTATTTTCATATCGACTTGAACCGTAGAATATGTTGGCATATTGTTTAAGATCTGCAATGTACCATATTATAAAGAAATACACCATATCATTTTTATTATTATTAAGATAGATATTAAAAATCCGTAAAATGACACTACCTATTCCGATCACTGGTAATTATTACGTCAACGCTTCTTACTCGACCTTATCCCGTAAAATGTAAATTTTTTATTCCCGAGTATACATACGTATCTACTGCTCTGAATGGATTCACTGTTGTATAAAAGTTTCATAAAAGTGAATAGTTTCAAAGATATGTCAAGACACCAGTTTTGGTCACAGCGGTTTATCTCTTGCCATCAGTCTTGATTGCAGTATTATAGGTGTCATACATGTTGGAACAATCGTGGGTGATAAAATCTTCTACATTGTAAAGTTACACGTAAGTGAATGAAACCAAAATATTGTAAGAAATTTCAATATATTTTACAAACTTTCTTCTATACGTTATTCTTAATGATAACCTTAAAATGAACGGGTCGCAAAAAAACACACTTTAACTGCTATACGTCGTACGTAATGCTCAAGTTTATAGCCAGCGAGGCTTCGAGAATAATACCCTAGATAAGCCGAGAGAGACAATTTGGCACAAGCTCCGCCCCAGTTCTCTAGCCAAGCAACACTGAGGTTTTGCATATAGATGCACCCATTTGGCTTTCAGTGTATGAATTAATTGGCCGCGATTCACTAAATATACGTCACTATGATACATGAGCACATTATAGTAATATTTTTGTTTGAAATTTAAATTTTATTTCTTATTAGCAGTGCCTTCGACTTCGTGACGTGGACGTTACAGTATGTGTGGCTAATTGGAATCCCGTGGGAAAATTATAATCAATCTGGATAAAAAGAACACTAAATGTCAATCCCACACATAACTTATAAATATGTCAAGTTTTATTAAAATCCGTCCAGTGAATTCTGCGTGATGCGCGTTCAGAGAGACTTCTCACCGACACGCGATCCCGCGGTACTCTCCCAAAGCAACGCCCTAGCCGAGGTCCATTCCTTCCGCCGGTAGATCGGCGGAACCTTCAGCCAACACTTTTACCAGGTGTCGGCACGTGCCTGGGCGCTTCTCACCGACTCGCGATCCCGCGGTACCCTCCCAAAGCAACGCCCTAAGCCGAGGTCCGTTCCTTCCGGAGGTCTACCGGCGGAGGAGCCCTTAGGCTCGTTTCTGCACACACTCTTTGCTCCTGGCTGAGCGCCTTCTGCGCTCGCCCTAAACCATACATGTCCGGTGACTATTGAAAGGCCATTAGGGCCACACGAATTTAGCCATTGTGAAAAAAAAAAAGGAAAAAAGCGCGTTCAGATACACAGACAAACTAATAGGCAGACAGATAAAATGTCCAAAAATTGACGTTTTGCGATATGTATCATTCGCACATCGTACTGCAATAACATTTTTACAGAAAATATTTCACATAATTATATTGACACGGCTTCATTATGATATTATTATGTGTATACCAAGACACAGATTATAGATATACTTAAACAAATTTATTCTTACCATGTAAAGCCTTTAAGTAGGCCTTGCCAGCTGTTATCATCTGTCGAGCACCTGGATTAAATTTATCCAGGATATTCTGAAACAAGTAGAAAAATTGGTTAATTTAATTGCAAAATAACAAAATAGATATTACCTAACGGAACACAACTAATCAATCACCATTGTTATTTAATAGATTGTTGATAATGTCTATTGGATTTTTACGAAATACGTTTCGAAATGCAATTAGGTTGATAAATAAGTCTCCATTCATTTGCAATTGCAAAGGAAAATGGGAGCTTAGACCGTAAATAGACTTTGGTTGGAATGTGGCCTTTCAAGGATGGTGCAGTGGCAGGCGGCCTCGCTGAGGTGTGTCTGAGTGGCTTGCATCGCTGACGACATTCCTCTGTAAATATTGCTTAAAGCTGTCGTCCGAGTTTGAGAGTTTACCTCTGTACTTTTGTGGAAATTGCTTAGCTTCACAGTTGATGACCAATTTGATGTACCTAATTAGCGGTTGTAACTGCAATTAATATTACGATGAATTACGATTTATGTCGTAACACTTGTAAGCTCACTATTGCTTCTACAAAGGAATTTCTACGTTTGTGAAATGGGTGACTGAAATCAAAAATTGATTTTATTTATCACTAGCAATGCCCGCGACTTCGTACGTGTGGACGACAGAGTATGTGTGGTTAGCTTAATTCCGGTGGGAACTTTATTTTTGATTTACATAAAGCGTATCCTAAATGGTATAGTAATGTTATACTATACCAAGTTGTATTAAAATTACGTCCAGTAGTTTTTCGCGCTCTGACAGACAGGCCGACAAAATTTCTATAAGTCCTATTTGTTCGTAGAGTAGGTACAGTGCAACATTTTTTTCAAAAAATATTTAATATACAGTTACGACTTTTTACGATTTTATTATATTATGTATAGATATATCAAATCTCCCCAAGGAAATTTAAAGTACTCAGTCTATATAAATCACGCGTTGTCAATAATCATCTGAACAGTGAATGTTCGAGTTGAGGTTTTAAAAACATTAATGTTTATAAAGATTATTCTTGGAAATATTCCTTGTGGAAACATATTGAGGTTGATTTGAAATTCCACAAGCGGAATTGATTTACCGAAAATAACGTGCAATTTACAATAGAATAAACACCTCGTTTAAAATTTGATAGAAATCTATAAAATTTGTAGCATAATAACAAGTTTAGAGTTCCAAGTTCGCAGTTTAGTTAGAAGCGCTTTCGTTTTTTATGAATTTAGCATATAAATGTAGTAGTGAAAGTCTAGCTATAATAACGATCTTCACAAACCATTACATACTTAATTCTCGAACCTTTTGAGAATAAACCTGAATAGTCCAAGAGAAATTTTATGTACCATACAAATATTCTGTGAAATATGAAAGTTTTACGCTAGTTAATTTTACAAGTTTATATGAATAGAAAACTGCTAAACCGGAAAAGTAAATATATTCTTAAATATTATGTAGGTGTGACTATGAAATTAAATTAATCAATATGTAAATTGTGTGTATTTTATTTATATTTAGACCAGAACATGACAGATTTTAAATCAAATCTTACATTAAGTGGGTAGGGAATTCTAGACCTGCCAATTAAGCATAAGGTTCAGATACAGTACCTCTCATCACAATTGTTGTCATAAAAAGTTTACTTTATAAACATGCCTCAATCTTGCAAGTAAATCTCGATGCAAGTAAAAGCTTACAGTGATAACGAACTAATATTGATCTTATGAAATATTTAAATAAAATATAGAACAGATGGAAAGGTCTGAAAATATCTGAAAAGAAGATAATACACATATAAGTACTTATTTTATATTGCTTATTTTTAGATGGTCTTTAATATTCACCTAAAGAGGTGTAATACGCTCAAAAGACGGACCTTTTCTATATATGAAAGGCATGTGTGAGGCTGACAATGGTGGCATATTACTATCGTCTACCGCCCTAAGCCCCGTGTTATAGCCGCATTACAAAAAGCCAATGCATTTCCCCTTTTGCCACGGTAGAGATAGAAATAGTATGCTAACAAAAACAGTATTTGGTAATCTGTGTCACTAACTGATATAAATGTGGTAGTTAAAACTCATATTACAAAGTACTAAAACTATTTGCGTGGGAATTATATCTTCACTGCACAAGCAAAATAATGTGTGAGATTAATTTGTAGTAAAGTAGTGTAACGTCAGGGCAAAGCAGAGGAGAACTTTGTATAGATATTCTGTTGCGCTTGTGTGCTTGAATTGTATTTTATGGATTTGTTTAAAGTTACCCTTCTGTCTTATTATGCTTATATTCTAATATCAGTGGACTCTCGCACGGACCGAACTACGTGCTAATGTGTTTTACGACTTTGCCGACTCAAAATTTCTACGGCGCATATTTGTCCAATAGCCACTGATGTTTAATACATGCGTTCGCTTTTGTAAGTGCCGGATAACATTTACGAACGTATTAGAATTTTATGCTGAATTTGCTTGTTGGTTACTATGTAAATAGGTATATAAGTAGGTAAGTATGTTGCAAACTAAACATGAGTATATCTGACGTTATTTAAGGAAAGGGACGTTTATTGTCGGCATGGACTTTGACGTTGACTTTGGTTAAGATTTTCTAACTTAAAATTTCCTTATTTCAAGATTATGTTTAAATAAAAACTTGCTGTAACATGTATTTTTTAAGATAAACCCAAAAAACGATATTTTTTAAGATTTTATTAAAGTACCAATATTTAACCAATACCAGTGACGAGAGAATTTTGGGTCCATAATCAACCACGCGAGCCCAATTCGGATTGGTGAATACTACACACGTCTCAATTTTTATATTTTTGGGCATACAGATTTCATTCTTGGGTTAAGTAAGTACTATAAACTAGTGAGACGATACACAGCAGTATACAATATACGAATTCGTTCACTCAGAGTTTGTGTTATTAATAGGAAAATTGTTAATAAAAATCATGTTCGCATCCTCTTAAAAATCATCTGACGAATATCTTAGCACAGCCGTGTTTATTAGTTAGTATATACTGTTTGTACTTGGGATTAATAAAAACATTGAGCCCCAGGGTTTAAATATAAATACTTTATCTATTATTGTTTATCTCATCAAAATCCATAAACAAACTCTAAAGTTGCTTTAAATTCATCAAGCGTTATTCAAGACGCAAACACTTACAGCTTTAAATAAGTTATCTGTCCCCATCTACATCTTTTGTCGTTCAATACCACGCCAATGACTAAAATGTATGGCTGCTTCTTAGGGGCGGGCGGAAAGCAATTTTTCACTGAATACAGACGTACATTTTAAAATACCGAACACCCTATGTCGTAGGCCGGTCGCTTATTGCTCGCGTTGAGCGCGTAAATCTTGGGGAGGGTGGTCCGCGTACGGCTTGTCAGGGCCAAGGGTGAAAAATAGATGCACACTTACAAAAATTAAGTAGGCAACAGAACCCAGAGAGCGCTAACGGAGATATTGAAACGTTAGAATTAATGGTACCTACACTTTTTCGCGCCGCAACTGTCAAGGGATCCGTGCGTAATGTTTTCCATCACGCACAATACTTCAACAAATTCATTATGTCGGAACAGTTTTCATCAGCAAAGTGAAGACTTTTGTAACAAAGTATCTAATATAGTTTTTCCCTTTTTTGTAAAGACATTGTATTCTAACCTAACAATGCCTAATGTAATACAGGCGGCTTTATCCCATCCTCTTTATTTGTAGGGCACGTACCGAACGACATTTGGTACCAAATTGCCTCAGGCAGACTTCGTGACGCTTGCGACTCCCTTTCCTACCCTTTCCCGCCCTTAATGTCCTACGCACACGTACGGTATCTTTTCATATCAACGGAAACGAAATAGTATTGGAATTCATAAGAAAGTTTTAAGTGCTACGGAATTTGTGATTCAATTTGAACTCTGACTTTTTAGTTTGGATCTATGAGTTCGAAATTTTAAAGTCAACACGAAAAGTAGTGGCTGCAGTGAAACTTTAAAGTGGCAAATAGTTTTCCAGCGATATAGTTTTTTGCTTGCAAAATAGTGATAATGGAATTTTAAAAGAAATCATCTGTGGAAAGAGCTCCCAGCAAATTCGAGTATACGCCACGAGTCAATAACTCGTTTATGGACACGATTTTATTTGTTATAAGAGTATATTCATTAAAATCCGTCCAATGGTTTTTGGGTGATGCGCGTTCAGACAGACAGACAAAAATTCGATAATTGTTGTTTTGGGCTTTAGCATCACTCGTACACTCTGCATGCACCACTCACAATGCATCACTGCAATCACTTTTTTCAAAAAACATTAAATGTACAGACACGGCTTTGTTATGATTGTATTATTTGTATAGCTAGACTAGCTGATGCCCGCTACTTCATTCGCGTGGACTTTAGATTATGTATGGTTAGTTCATTGTACTCTTACCCGATGCATTCAGTAGTTTTCGTGTAAAGACTGATATTCTACATGCGGACTTGATGATGATTCCCGTGGATACTATGTAACGGATCTGGATAAAAAGTATTTTAAGTATTAACCCGACAGATAAACTATAACCACGCCAAGTTTCATTTAAATCTGTCCAGCGGTATTTGCGTGATGCGCATTCAGATAGATAGACAAAAATTCAATAAATATTTATTTGGGCTCTGTATCACATGTACATTATACAGCAATGATGTTTTTTTTAAATATTCCATTTACAGACACGGCTCTGTTACGATTTTATTATATGTATATAGGTAGATATTATAAGACTAGTATAAGTATATTTGACAGGTCAAAACCTGTCAAATCTCTAGCAACACTTTCCATTAATCAGATTCAACGTGAAAAACGCAGGCTATTGTGCGAATACTAAAAGAAAAAGTTTATCGAATAGGTAATGCCGCTATTCAATTGTTTTGGAAACCATTGAAAACATTCCGTAGATTTTCAAACAATTGGATAACGATTTTAAATGCGGAAGTTTTGTGAACAAAAAAGGCTAAGTAATATGTATGACCTATCTATCACTTACAAAGATTATGTCGGTGACGTCTAGGACAATATTAATTTACATACAATGACGTAGTTTTTAAATTTGTAAATAATATTATTTAAATAACTGTCAGAGCAAAAATATCTTTTCAAAATAGATTTATGTCTTTGCTTATATTATCGTTAACAATGGTATGTTATAGTATGGTAAATAAGTATATCTATATTAAGTAAAGTTGAGAACATTTTAACAAAAGCACTTGTTGCTCCCGCGGTGAGGAGACACGACTTTTGTTTTACGACGACGAGTAAGCCTCCACCGTAAAAAACTTTGACTTATGTTCACATGCAGAATCATGTATTAAGATTTAGTAGCGTTTATTTTATTATTTTCTCATGACGTAATATTTACATAACGTAGGTACTTGACTAAAATTTTCCATGTACTGTAAAAATGCATAAGATCAAAACGAGTTGGATAGCTGCGTTTTTATATGTTTTCTTTGAGTATAAAATTAACAAAGGGAGCAAGTACTAATTTAAGAATTCAATACTGCTTTAGGCATTTGCTGAAAGGATTTTTTTACAAGCCTCAAAGGGAGTGAAAGGGGGAGAAGTCGCTAGTTAAAAATAGATTTGTATTTACGCGGATCTAATTAAATACTCACTCTTCGCTTCTGTAACATTTCAATTAAACAGTCAGAAAAAAGGTAGCAAGTTAAAGTCCTATATCGGCTTCACCTTTATTTGAATTTCTCAATCGCAGCGTGCAACTTGTTACGAATTTAACAATGCACCTCTTAACTTCTTCGCTGACAGGAAATAAAAGATTCGCTTTAACTTCATTAAATGAAGTTGAATACAAAAGGTAGAAAGAGTACCTAATTCAAATGAACGTGCTGCGTCGACAGTTCCAAACATCAATTTGGCACTTTTAAAGTTTAATTTTTGCAAAGTTTTGCTTGCTAAGTTACACAAATGCTCTTAGCTTGGAAACACTTCAGTTCTCATTGTTTTTTTATTAGTAAGTTAAGTGGCTTTATGAATTGAACACGAAGCTCTAAGCATTATAATATAATTATATTATAAGAGTATTATATGTTATTTGAGCAAAAGTACCTTATTGTCGGTATGGCTTAAGTCACATGATGGTAAGTAGTCACTTAACAAACCGACCTTGGAAAATCCTATTCACAGCTCTCTTGAAGACCCCAGCGGTAAAATCTCAGCTGGAAGTTTATTTCACAACTTTGGGTATAAAGTATCTTGATGATCACACTGTCAAGTTCCTTCTTTTTCAGATATACGAGTAAATATAGTGTAGTGTAGTGTAGTGTAGTGGACTAGGTGAGATCATTAGATGACTACTCTTCCAACTATTTTCATCTACGATTTGTGTCATCTAACCTTTGAAATTATTACTACGCGTTACAATTGACGACAATACGTTTCGTGTCTTTTAACCTTATGTCCGGAACTTGTTTCGGGGAGTTGCACAAATACCGAGTATCGCATAACAAGGTCGACTACTTGTCAAAATGAATGGAGCAGTCAATTGTTATTATTATTTATTCATGTTAAACCGTTCAAGTGTAGACATTAGCGTCTATTGTTTAGCGTAATGTTAGGTACATGTTTGTTCCCGTTCACTGCCGTTTAGTGTGACAATTTGAACAAGGCCGAACTCCTTGCCAAGTTGTTTGTAGACTGTTTTGTTGACTAAATAATTGCTTAATCACGATATCTTGAACTTGAAATTTTGATGTTCAAATTGGAAATTGGAATTGAAAATTCACAAATTGAACGTTCACCAGAATGTATACCACATGTGTGTAACATGTAGGTACCATATGTGTACACCACAATGTTTAGTTTGCAATTTTCGTGCAGATATACGAAATACGACGCACGCTTATAAATACAACATTGACAAGAACTACACGCCCTGGAGCCATTTTGGTCTCATATTATCGAACTGTTTTATTTACAAATAATTAGCTATTTTTCTTACATAAATTGATGTTTAAAGTTATAATGTCAATAAAATTCAATTTTCAATATTTGTTTGTCATAATTCACTAACTGCGAATATTTTTTATTTGATTTTCTCACCATCGTCGTAAAATATGCTCAAATATCAACATCGATAACGGCCAAAAAAATTGCTATTGCCATTTGCTCTATTGCTCAATCATTGTCACTTTGCCGTGGCCATTAAATGTTAGATAGACCGAGCAAAAGATAATAGAGATCTTATACACAGATAAGTATAAAGGTTTATGTACCTACTGTTTTAGACCTTTAATTGCAAAAGAATAGTGTAATTTTATTTAAAGTATGCTGCCTTAATACTACTGGATTTATTATAAATCTGTTAAGATATCGCTAAAATTTAGTATATTTACTAAAGCCACAGAGAAAACAAGATAAAGATATGTATACGCTATCGGCCTCTTTGAGCTTTAACTAACTGGATCTATTAACGCAATATATATAAGAAACGGTAAGTAATTTTCATACGAACATTTAATACACCTTATTTAACCTCAAGTATGAATCAGACAAAATTTCTGAATGTGTGCGCCTCAAGTATAAAGAGTCACAGAGTATACACACTATAGGAGTCGGGAACTAGTGTTTTATAATATGCTCATTTATAGTTAATTTAAATACACCTATTGAAGCAGACATAATGGAGACTTTAAGGCGGAAATTCCAGAAGTGAAGTTGACTTTTTGGTTGATTATTGTAAAAATTGTTTATTGGCGTTTTGTGGTTTAATAGTGATAGTTTATTAAACTTCAAAATGATTTTCGTGCGTGGTGTTTGTGATAATCAAATAGAAGCGTGGGACTGCGTTTATCGTGTGCTTCCAAAGAGTCCTCTTCTGTCCTCAGTAAACCTATTATCGCTTTACTGAGCGACTCTTGACTTACTTCGACTGGACTAAACATTTACAGGATATGTTTTAGCCTTTGAAATTGTTTATTAATTATTAGGCACGATGAAAACTTGACAATGGCAGAATGTGATAATTGCACCATTGCCATATATGAGGAAATAAGACGTAATGGGAGATATTTGTAATGAACACCATATTTTTTACCTGTTTTAAAAAAAAAAATTCATTTGATTGATTTCATATGACGAGTGACTGTATGGCTGTCTTCTATATGTTTTTACTTTAGATCAGTTGTAGTAGGTCACGTAGTCGCTCATCTTAGCTACTCGTAGCGCGATCACGTGACCGGCACTGTCACTAGTCGCTGCGACTAGGCGACACCATGTATGTACCATGTACCTGACATCGCCTTTAACTTACTTTCTATAAACATTTTATGGGACATGAGCACCACCGCCGGCCACATTGCTTTATATGGGATTTTGCACAAATTCGCTAGTATTGCGTGTCCATATTGTGGCACTAGTATATATCACTGGTTGTATCTTGGCCTTCACTTAATCGAGGTGCAAACCAGTTTTGTCTTCATTAATCTGCAGACATTCATCATCCATGTCGTCATTAACAGTAAACTAGTGCTCAATGCCTACCGCATTCCAAGTGTAATAACTGGATCTAGGATATAGGTATTTATTACCTAAATTCAATTTGCTAGCGGAAATAATAACAGCCATAACAGCAAATTAAGTAATCTTCCATTGTTTCTTTGTGTTAGTGGTTTGCTTTGTAGGAGCTAAGTCAAACTAGGAGTACGTCATGCCTCTGTCTTCAAAATAATAACTATTGTTAACCTAACCATGAACATTATATGTTAGATATATATTGTAGATAAAACGCTTTTTTGCACTACATTATAAGATTGATTGTAAACACATCGTCAGTTAGGTATATTTAGTGAAATTATAATAAAAGGAAAAATAGCGGTAGTTAAAAAGCAACATAAATTAATATGTATTATATTCTATTCACATTGAAAAAAAGGGACGTCATCAATCCAATGTAGCATAATACAACATTAATTGGTCAATCGAGGAACGCTCCCTCTCCTAATTGGTCAATTGGTGAAATCACGTGACTGATAGTGATGACATCACTTTTTTTTAATTTGAACAGAATATAATTAACGAGTGGTCATCGGCGCACTATTGACCTAATATTTTTTAGTGTAATAAGAGTTAACGAGAGAAACGGCTCCACTAATGGAGAAACTTGAATGGGATTCTCACAGACAGGTTGGCAAGTGGACCAAGAGCCTATCGTATGAACAATCATGACCTCTTATACATACAAATGCAATGTGTACAAGAAATATACAAATATTTCTCGTACACATTGCATTTGTATGTATACGAGGATGCTAAGGCACGCATTACTCATACTAATATACTTAAATGTGGTATTTTTAAGGGGATCTATGTCGTTTCTATTGTGATAATTAAAATACGTCTTAGTGTTGAATACAGTAATATTTTTTTTTTCCAATAGGATATAAAGTCGATATAGGCCTGTAACGATCCACTACAGGGCACAGGTCTCCCCCTGTGAGGGAGGGAGACTATTCCCTTCATATCCCTCAAACCAGGTCTATTTTTAATTTTTATTTAAAATAGTGCCATAGTGTCCCGTCTGTAAAAAGTTGTAACAACTTTGTACTTTAAAGTACAGTCAACAGAAATAAATAATAACATTGGCATTTATTGATTTTTGACTTGGTAACAATGAATTTAATAAATAATCACTATACATTATTTAAAAATTAAAAAAAACTGGGTACCTACTTTAAAATAATAAAAATTGACTGCCTGGGTATGTATTAATCGATTATTTTAAAATAAGGGATAGATAATACCTAAAATACAAAAATAAGTGTTTTCTTTTTGTCATAATTATATTAACAATACTATCCTAACTAGTTTTAATAGTAATACTAAGAATACTAGTAACAATATCTTATCTAGTTAATAAAATTGTTGCCAAAAAATCATGTTAAAATTTAGCTACTAATAATGAGAGATCTTACAATAATAATCACAGACAGTTTTAAGTGTTTTTAAAGATTTTTTTCTAATTTACTACTTCAACATCTCGAAGTTAAGGACTCGCTTATAATTAAAATTGATAAAAAATTCACAGATTTTTTACATTTAACAATTTTCTAATCATCTCAGAGTAAAAATGTTAATCCGATTTTTATTAATAATATTTTTTGAAGTTATTTCTAACAATTACAGATATTTTACAATAATTAATAGTAGCATATGTTTTTGTTAATAAGTTTTCAAGCAATATTTCATAAATTGTTTTAAGATATGTAACTGTAAGATCTTAATATAAAATACACAATTTTATTAAACTAGTCTTCTAAAAATGTTATACGATTTTTTTTAAAAATCACATTTCACATCACGATGTCATTGCAAAATATTTAAAGGATTCACTTATAATTAAAACTATTAGTATCGATAATAATACGCATATCTGTAAATATATACAATTTTATTTTTAATATATGTTTTTTATATATAATTAATAATATAGTAGTTTTTATATTTAGTTACTAATTTATACTGTGGCAGCCCCGATGCTAAACGTGTATATACATATATAGTAATAGTAGGTATTTATCGCCGCGGGCGTCCGGCGGTGCCGAGTGGCCTAGTGCCTACTGTTACACTGTTAGATACCTACATAAGATGTGATAGGATTTAAGCCAACGATTTTAACAATTGAACCAATTTTCTAATTGTACATAGGTATACAAACGTACATTAATGCATTTTAAAACAGATAAGTGTAGATTGAAAAATAGATCCGACCGCAGGGGAGAATAGCGGCAAAGACAAATACTTAATTAATAGGGCAGAAATCATAAACTAGAGCCACGAAGGGAAACCAAATATATAATATTGTTCAACCATAACACGTTGGATCCCGAGAATGTGGGATACGTTGAAACTAAAAAAAAATCGGGCCACGTTGCTATTCTTCGGATGAATTCGGGCCGGGATGCGAATACTACTGAGGGAGCAATCACGACGAAGTTTATAACCATAATCCAATATATTTTTTATAGAAAAAAAGGCGGCAGACGAGCATACAGTCCACCTGATGATACTCGTAAGTGGATACTGTCGTCCATAGACATCCGCGATACATGCCAACATCAATACAGAATGACAAACGTTTGCACGAAACCGGATGCGCTGCCTACCTTTGGAGATTAAGGAATGGATTGGGAGAAAGGGTTGGGAAAATGGAGAGGGATAGGATGGGATGGGAAGGGGCTCTGGCATATCTCACCGAAACACGTACGTACATTGGGGAAATACGATAAAGTAGGAAATACAATACATTTCGAGGTAGTCTTCTGTGAGAGAGGGATAACGTGGCCAGTCGAGTGCACCCAGCGGCTGTGGGAATGCACCATGCACTCCTGCTCAAAACGGGCATAGTTCGCACTGATGAACGCAACACATGCCCCAAGTCGGGCCGCGGATGTTCTACACCGCTGAGTGAGTAATAATTGAAAAATCCCTACTTAAGTAGAAAGAGAGTACGAACTGGTGTTCAAAAATTTCATACTCGTAAGTCGGAAACAAATATCTCTGGCCATTCATCGTCGTGGCTCTGTGGTGGGGCAATTTAAGAATTACCACCCCATCTCTTCCAGTGGTTGACGTAAAAGGCGAATAAGGAATAATTGTCACAAGCCCTGAGGAACTACACCACTTCTAAAAGAGAAGACTCGCCAATCCGCTTGGGCAGCTTGGTGTTTTAAAGACACTTCACTCATTCACAAGATAATGTACAGTAGGAGGCACATGTCCAGTGGATGTTAAAGAGGCTGGTTATAGTATGGTTACATATCAGTACCAATCCATATTGAGCCTGCTTAGAGCATTGTACTCAGCAATTCTGTTATGATTATTATTAAGGCTTGCATTATTAAGGTCTGTGCCCTGCAGTGGGACGTTAGGAGCCGATATGGATTTCGACTGAACGAAAACCGAAACCTACTATAAAGTGTTTTTTGGATAAAACATCACAAGTATTAGATACTCCCGTGACAATTATTCCAAATATTCAAGTGAATATTCTGGAGGCTGGATTAAAAATGTATCAATATCAACTTTATAAATTAAGTACCTATTATCTCATTGAAAAATGTCAGATATCATTAGGATAATATATCAAGTGACATATAACCAAAAGTCAGGTATTGTTGAATTTAATTTATTAAAATGTGAATACATACCACCACCGTGATACAGTGCTGCTTCTTGTACGATGTTATGTATACACATACTCGTACATGCTATCGTACAATTTTACGATGCTTGTACGATTGTATGCTCTGATGTCCGTGCACACAACAATACGATCAGTTATAACCATATCGCTGGAATATATAATAAGTACTTTAGAAAATTAATTTATAATAATTATAATAATTTATAAAACCATACTCAACAGGAATGTTTTGTATGGCTATAAATATATATAATACTATAAATTATCAAATACCTACTGTCGAAGATTTGCCAAAACACATATGTTTTTAAAAAAGGATTGTCCGTGTGGCCTTTAGAATACTGCTTTTACAATATTAATGATTACACACCTAGATTGTAATTGTAATTTACCATGATAATGACACGATAATTTGTTTGATAGTGATAATGATGATATTGTATAATGATGCTAATGTATTTTATTGATGATGATAATATATTGTAATGACGATAATGTAATGAATGATAAATTAAAGATAATGATGATAATGGAGTGACCAATGACGAACGTAATAATAAATATATTAATGAAACATTTTTGCACGCCTATTAAAGGCAAAACATAATGGAATGGTATGACTTTAACACCGTTTTTTGTAACCTGTGTTCCTGCTAAATGATATGATTATTGATTAACCATTGATTACCACCCAAAGGTTGCCTGGAACACATCGCACTTCCAATTACTTGTACTTCGTATTTCTCTGTATGTTTTTGGTGTGCAATAAAGTGTATCTATATACGTATATTTATCTATCTACACATTCCAATGACTAATTTTATACAGATTTATGAAAGTGTCGGTAGCTGCGCTGCATAAGTACAATTATCTACTTTTCTGAAGACTACATTTTATATATATTACAAGTAGACGACAACCTTTTACAATCGCCATCGGGTCATCCTATACCCATGACACTCATGTTGTTATGTTACAATGAGGACCAGTTTCCAACGGTTTCATATATATTAATTAACACGTTGCTGACTGTACTCGGATATCTATTTATGACTTTTTTAGAATGGCTGTTATTACGAGTTCGTTTTATCTCAGATATATAAATTGGTTTTATCTATATTACAGGTCTTTAACAATTTTAAATAATTTATATTATAAATGCGAAACTTGCTTTGTTTGTTAGTAATAACTGCAAGAAATTTACGAATCGCCACCAAATTTGGGATACGTGTAGTTCATGGGACGGATTAACATATTAGAGAATAGTTTTTATCCGTGTCAATCTGGGTGAAGCCGCGGACAACGGTTAGTAAACTCCATATATATCCATAATTCAAGATGAATCTACAAATGAGAATCTAGATTTCAAAGCATTAGAAGGACCATTCATTTAAGTTTGCTTATATGAAAATGCATTTTGGCCGTCCTTTGCGGTTTGTTTAATAATAAAACAGCCGAAACGAATGGTCTGTGGTCTATTTGAATTTGCGGTTACAACTGAAAATTACTGCTTTTTCTTTATATTAAAACACAACAGAACATATATACTCAAAATATAAACACATTATATTTTGTTTAAGCACTGGAAAATAATATTAAAAAGATGCAATATTTAAAATTAGTTTATCTCACGACCAATTTATTAGCTTAGTGCAAAAAGTTCCGTATTTGATTCCACGTCGGACGATTGTCCGCGGTACAAACCAGTGATTACTTGTTTGCTCGGATTTATTTGACTTTTTGTATGAGTATATTTCTGGAGCCATGACAGATAATTGTAGACCAGTATAGAATTATCTGCGTCGTGGCTCTAATTAGATAATTCTACTAGACAATTCTCTAGTGGGTCATTGAGTGTAATGTTAATTTATTATTATTATTTTTTAGAATTCATCCTAGCATATAGATACTACAAACATTATCTATGCCAACTGCTATTAAATGATAATGCCATTCGAACGTCGAAGGCCTTTCCTACAAGTACAAGTGCCTTTCCTAGTTTACAAACGCGCCAGATTAATGTGACGTTGCGAAAACCTGTAGCTAAAAAGATTTCCTAGAGCGGCAGGTTCAGTCCACTATGAAACACGACGTAGAAAAGGAACAGTATGGATTCTGTATACTTAAATTCGAAACATGTCTCAGAACTGAGCATCACTGATATCGTGCCACAAATATTTTAAGTCTTCTTCTTCTTAAGGAGCCATTGATTTTCATTGAAGTTTGCCGATCATTTTGGCAATTTGAATTTTGGACACAGCAGCTCTGAAGAATGAATTGGTACTTTTTGACATCAATGGCAAAGTTTTTTGGGCCAAGATGTTCTCCTTTCCCCAGTTTTCTCTTTCCCTGGATCTTACCTTGCTCGATTAATTGCATCAACTGATAGTTCTACATAAAATGTACCCTAAATTTTCAAGCTTTCTTCAATTACTGGAAAAACTTCCAGTGTCTTGCCCATACGCTCTAACACAGTAATATTTTGGAATTTGTCTCTCCAAGATATCCGTAACAATCTTGTATATATTATAAACATTCTTAATTGCGCTTGATTTGTCTTCATGTGCGTGACAACACTTACTAACACAACGTAAGCTATGTCAAGTCATAATACACTATTTGTCCCTACAAATAGTGTCCGTACCCCAGGCTTCTCCAACTAGCTTAAAGAAAACATGAGCAACATCTTTGGTTCTGACTTTTTCTAGCTTTTGCAACCAAAATGATGCAAACATCGAAAGCTAAGTTTTGTTTATGTTTTTTCACCCTTATGGTGTTTGTGCCGTGGTTTAATTTCTTAGTTGCACGCTTTAATATTAGTAAAAATTCTAAATCTATGGTTGTGTCAATTGTTACTAAATATTAGTTAGAAAACCGTCCCTGCCCCTGCATTGTAGTTAGTTATGCTTCTATGAGGCGAGGTTCATTAAGAGAAGCTTTTTTATATTAAGATTTTACACTATTCTTAAGTATTATGACTTAACTTTAGTTAGAAAACCGTCCCTGACGCTGAGCTGTAGTCATGATCCTATGACGCGAGGTTCATTAAGAGAAGACTTTTATATGAAGATTTTATAGTATTCTTCGGTATTATGAGTTCTATTCTCGCTCGTACGTTTTGTTGAACTTTGCAGTTAGTAAAACATTTTAAAATCTATAGTTGCGGTAATTGTCACTGAACATGAATTAGAAAACCGTCGCCGGCGCCGCACTATACTTATTCTTCTCTGACATGAGGTTCAAGAGAAGGTTTTCATACGAATATTTTGTACTGTTCTCGGGTATTGTGTCAGTAGTTAAACACGCAGATAATGTCAGGACTGAGCTGCGCATTACGCAGTCTAATCTCACAGTTCGCAGTCACGAATTGAGCGATCGCAGCCGCATTCCGGACGGTCCGATCCGTAGTGCCGCAATACACATTGTACAACAACGTGCCGCCAATGGAAGCATATTATGTTCGCACGATATTAATAAATAGCAATGGAAGGAGATCATAAAAAATCAACGATATAAAATTTATTGTACGATACTGTTGGATCAAATAAATTGTTCCACATATTTAGTGATATTTTTAATTTCACTCTCATTTGGACGGAGTTCTATTAAATTAAAAATATTACTTACGACACTGCAATATTTTTAATTATTTGTACCTAAGTATGTACAGTCAGCAACAGGTCAATGTATACCCGTCGGTGCTTTTATACGCTAGTAATAAGTATTAGAACTGAATGGTTTTGGGTACATTAGTGTTAGAGGTGTACGCCGATTTGGCGATCGGATGTTGGCTCAGCAATCCGGCTCAAAGAACCAGATGTTAAAGTTGCACGCCGATTGCTATCGAAGGCCAATGTTGCAGGCCACACGTCTTAGCTCTAACGGGGGGGTGTAGGGATTTAGGCTTGCCGGTCTTGATGTTGGTGCAGGGATCTCGGCAGATCAGATGTTGAGGTGAATACGGAAATAAAACGCAGAATTAGCGTGTTGCTGACTGAACGTATAAACACGCATATAATCAGCTGTAAAAGAAAAATAACCAACCTTATTATTAAAACAAACCTTAAAGCTTAGAATAGCGAATATGTATTTATATCAAAGTTTCATACCATTGTCCAAAATAGATTACTTCACATGAATTTAAATTAGGTATAGAAGTTAGTCAACTTAAAACAATGGAATAGCAATTGAATAATCCTAAAATGATATAACAGATGATTAACTTCGGTAAGGTTTAAGGCTCTTTGTGACGCCCCTCCAGCTTATAAAATGAGAAATAATAAAGAAAGTTTTCTTTTATAAAAACTTCAATATAATTCAGAAGTCGGTTTACAGTCCGTAAGTACGTTTGAGGCGGAATGAATTCCGACGCCGGTCTAGGAAGAGTTTTACCATAATGAAATTCTTCAAATATCAACCACCCTCGTTCGGTGTGGATTAAAATTCATGTAATTGCGCGTGCGGTTCTGTACGACTACCACAAACAATTCGGAACATTTCGAAAAAATATTTTAATGAGGAAAATACAGCAAAAGTTTTAGGGTACGTATTCTGTCTGATGTAAGAAATCAGATTTAGAATGTATCACTATAACGAGTCTTGGCGAAACATCAAAAGTTATCAAATATTTGCACAGAAAGTTCAAGTGTAAGGAATGTTACCATTCATAATAATCATGATGTAAGTAAATGATGGATGTAAGGACGTCCATCTGCTAGATGGACAGACGACCTCATAAAGGTTGCGGGCACCCGCTGGATGCAGGTCGCTGCCGATAGGTCTAAATGGCGGACAATGGGGGAGGCCTATGTCCAGCAGTGGACGTCCAAGGGCTGAGAAGAAGAAGAAGAAGAAGTAAATGATGTCAACAATTTTAAACAATTCCCTTTCAATCATAAAAACTGAAACAATAATGACATTTCAGTGGGACTTGCTGTCATTATTTTGTTCTTCTTCCTCATATTCCGAGCCCTTAAAATAAACCAAACATACACTGTGTGTATATTGATAAGAAAAAAACAAACATTAATGCTGCTAACAAGAGATTTTCTTCTCCATTTTCTATAATACATGCATGTAAAGTATATTGAAATTTCAAACATATACGAGTACAACAGCACGGTCGAGTAACTGTGCCCCACTATTAGCTGCCCGGGCCACGTACGCTTTACAACCTGTCGTGCAAATATTTATCCACCTCGGATTTACGTGCTAACCCTCTGGAATTGTAATCAGCTTTGATTGGGAACGCACTGACTGTGATACTATTTACATGTACCTGTATAGATACAGGTATGTATTTCTACCTAGCTAAGAACTGCCTTTGATGCAGTGCACATCGCAAAACTCGCATTATGGAGTACTCGTATTATGGAATACTCGTATTATTGAGTACTCGTATTATGGAGTAGTCGTATTATGGAGTCCTCGTATTATGGAGTACTCGTATTATGGAGTACTCGTATTAAGGAGTACTCGTATTATGGAGTACTCGTATTATGGAGTACTCGTATTATGGAGTACGCGAGTTATGGAGTACTCGTATAATGGAGTACTCGTATTATGGAGTACTCGTATTATGGAGTACTCGTATAATGGAGTACTCGTATTATGGAGTACTCATATTTCTTTATTGTCACCAGAGAATCTAAACCTAACTCACCTTTAAATTTGTTACCATCGATTTGCTGCTTATTCGGTGTTTTGTTCCTCATTCAGTGTTTTGCTGCTCATATAGTGTTTTTTGCTGCTCACTTAATTATTTATTGAATGTAATATATGAAAGAAACATCAGTAATTTTTGTTACGTTAATAGAACATCAAAAATAATATAAAAAGGTCCTGTACGTAATATGCAATATGAAAATCGTGAATTAGTTTTGATAAAATCTTGACTACGGGTGTATGTAACCCTTCTCTTAAAAGTTTATTGTCTGAATTAAATGGCTAAACAAATATACATAAAATGATAAAATGTAATAGGCAATTGGAAATCACAACACGATTGTACTCCATTGCTTTTGTATTCGATAGCGACCACAGCGAATAATAATGGAAACAATAATTTGATTTGAAAGTGATTCTGAGGCAGATGGAGCGAGTCCAGCGGACTTTCGCTGTAAAAAGTTATTACTCGTTCATTTCTGTTTTAGCCCAGAATTTCTTGGGAAGTTTTTCTCTGGCAATAAAAACTCGCGTGGAATTCGGACGCCACCATTCAAGCATTTGTCACGGGGCGTACGCGCAACACGTTCTGGATGGAATAAAATTCGCATTGAGGCGAGACTAAGTAAGGTAACATGTCACGGAGCTGTTTTGTATAATTCCGATTTCGTGGCAATCAGTACTCGTTATTCTACTTAGAAAGTCTGGCAAGACAATGGGCGAGTCTAAATGTTACACAAGAAGGACATCAATCCTTGTCAACAAATGCTCAAAACAGTTTTACTCGAAACATTGTTTCAACAACATTTTAAAAGCTTCTACTCTTGTTAATGCGACATCATTAAAACATGAAATGTACGTAAATACGTTGTTACAAGAAATCACTGCTCCCGTTTTGTTTATGGTTAAACAAGAGATGTTTGAATCTGAAACGTCACAGAGCAAGACGACGCTTTTTCGTCTCTCGGAGCGTAATTAAGAAAATATTTTGTGTAGAGTAACTAATTTCTGTTCGTTCGCGATGAGACGAGGCACAAGCCGTGGTGGTACAGAATGTAGGCAATTACATAAACGACAATCAACGCCGGTACAAAGACGTCAAGACGGGAAAGTCGGGTAACGTAATTATACAGATACGACACATTAACACCCAACAGTGTGACTGGTGGAACGCCGCGGGCTAAACGCTACGCTACCAAAACGCCTCACAAATTAACAGAGGAAAGGAATTCTAGGGAATTTTCTTTAATAATAACAACGAATTCACCGAGTTTTTTTAAATAGTATGCTACTTGTTTAGCCTGTTAATATTAAATATGACTGAGTACAAAACGACTGCAATAGGTCAATTATATAATTATTATTTTATGACTAAAAGGTAAGTTTAGCGCAAAGGTTCGATTGTATATGTATACATGATATATGTATTAAAAATGTTTTGAAGAAAACTTAATTATTAATATTGAATCAGCAAGCTGAAGTGGCAATGGACAGGGCATAATGTCTGTCGTAAGACCGATAGATACCCTATGGGAGAGACGAGTCCTCGAATTAAGATCACGTACTGAGAAACTTAGCGTGGGACGCCTTCTGACCGGGCCAACTGACGTCTTGAAGAAAGTCGCGGGTAGTGACTGATAAGTCGAGCAGAAAATAGTGTCTAGTGGCAGTAGTTGGAAGAGAGATCCAGCAGTGGGGAAACACAGGCTTATGTTACGACATTAATATCGATCTTAATCAATACCGTGCCTTAGGATTCTTGCAGCCGAGCAAACATAGACAAACAATAAAAGGTCAAAGGTTAAGGTCAATAAATTGCTTGATTGGTTAAGTATAGAGGTTAAAATATAGTAGCTTTTAAGCATTGTAAATTAATATCTAATATTGTATTAATTAGATATTAATATCTAAAGTCCTGAGGAACTACACCACCTCTTAATCACTCTGGACTCGCCAACCCGCTTGGCCAGCGTGGCATTTCAAGGCCATACATCCCTAATGCACAAGACATTGAACAGGTTCTTCTCTGTTCAAGACAGGAATCAGGTGGATACTGAAAAGGCTGGTAGCACTGCATTGGTTGCATCTAAATGTCTAATAATGAGCGTTTCAAACGCTATTCTGTGTAAGTTTTAACGTCCCTCTCGACAACAGAGAGCAATAAGCATTAACGTAATTTGTGCAAATATGAAAACGGCTGAGTTTGCCCTTATTAGTAGAGCGTCACAGTTGCGTAGAAAAACAGTCATGTCAGCCCTAAATACATATGTATGTACATGGTAGATAGCAAACAGACGCTGAGCTGCAGACGCTTGTCGGTGTGTTACCCAATAACATAAAAATATTACTGTTGCTTGGTCGGTATATCCCAAGAGCCTATGGGATTAAAATTATTTGAAAAATATTTTCGAAACAAATTCCATTAATAAAGAATTTATATGTTGTCGTAAATTTTTAACAAGATTATAAAATGCCAAGTCAAACGCTAAGCGGATTGTGAAGCGGAATTTACGTTTGTTTACGGCAAGCTACGAAATAAAAAAAATCTCCTTTTTTCGTGAAGCCTACTTTCGATCTTTATTATGGCGCAAAAAAGAAAAAAGTAGAGCATCACTCAGCACAGAGCATTGATCTTATAAACATTTTACTTTTTTGCAAAGAAACACAAATACAGTGACAGGTGTCGCAGTTATGAAAATTCCTGAGTCTTGACATACCTACGAGTACCGAGATGATTTCATATGACAGTACAGGATTCGTACTAAAGGCTGTCCCAGATTGAGAGCCGAATTTATTTTTTAAAAAAAATGAAGTCTTTGGTTGTCCGGCTGTGTGACATGTGGCACCGTCCTGTTAGAACCACAGTTGATCGAGGTCTATATCTTTCAATTGGTGCCAATAAAACTTCTGTATCATGGTTCCGATACCTAGAAAAAATGGCCCTATGATCCCGCCGAACCAAAAGTCGCACCAAACTGTAACTCTTTGAGGATGCATCCATTTTTCATGAATCTCGTGAGAATTCTCCAAGTCCCAGATATGAGCCTTGTCACTAAAGATGATTTTTTCGCCAAAATGATGGTCCACTTCATACTGCTATAAAATTTATACTACGTGTAGCATTCCATGTTGACTAATTGCAACTGTCGTATGTAACATCTATAGAATTGAGTTGATATATAGACATCTATCTACAAACTAGAGTTGCCAGCCGCCAAACAAAAATATGGCGCGAAATTTAAATCCTGCGCTCAATCTGGGACACCCTATATATTGGTATATTGATAAACATGTGTAGTGAAGTACAGTCAGCAACAGGTCAACGTGTACGCTAATAATAAGGCCTAGAAATTAGCGTGTTGCTAACTGTACCTAAAATTGTGTTTTTAGATAACATTTCTTATTTTCAATTGACTCAGGCTAATATTTGGTATAATTATTATGCTGGTATCCGTGTGCTTAAAATCACTATGTTATGGCAATGTGGTATCATTTGGATTTAGAATAGTAGGTAAAACTATAGCTGCTACCATAAGAACTGAGGAACTACAGCACTTCTAAAAAAGTGGTCTCGCCAACCCGCTTGATCTTCTTCTTCTTCTTCTTCTCAGCCCTTGGACGTCCACTGCTGGACATAGGCCTCCCCCATTGTCCGCCATTTAGACCTATCGGCAGCGACCTGCATCCAGCGGGTGCCCGCAACCTTTATGAGGTCGTCTGTCCATCTAGCAAATGGATGTCCTCGGCTTCGTCCGCCGGTACGTGGTCTCCATTCGAGAACCCGTCTGCCCCATCGGCCATCGGTTCTTCGAGCTATGTGCCCTGCCCACTGCCACTTCAGCTTGCTAACCCGAGAGGCTATGTCGGTGACTTTAGTTCGTTCCTGATTCGATCACGTAGGGAAACCACGAGCATAGCCCTCTCCATAGCTCGCTGTGCGACAGTGAGCTTATTTATGAGGCCCATAGTCAGAGACCACGTCTCGGTGCCGTAGGTCATCACTGGCAACACACACTGGTCGAAGACCTTCGTCTTCAAGCACTGAGGTATTTTGGACGAGAAGATGCTGCGTAGCTTCCCGAACGCTGCCCAGCCGAGTTGGATTCGTCGATTGACCTCTTTCTCGAAGTTGGACCTACCTAGTTGGACCGTTTGGCCTAGGTAGACGTACTCGTCAACAACTTCGAGAATCGAGCTCCCGACTGAAACTGGGGTGGGCACGACATGGACATTCGACATGATTTTCGTCTTGTCCATGTTCATTTTAAGGCCCACCTGTTGGGAAACTCGATTGAGGTCTCCGAGCATTGTGCTAAGATCCTCCAGCGATTCTGCCATGACCACGATATCGTCGGCAAATCGAAGGTGAGTGATGCGTTCGCCATCAACGTTGATGCCGAGTCCTTTCCATTCCAGGAGCTTGAAAGCGTCTTCCATCGCATTGGTGAAGAGCTTCGGAGAGATGACATCTCCTTGTCTCACACCCCTCTGCAATGGAATCGGCTCCGTGCTCCCTTCCTGTACTCGGACTGACATGGTCGCGTTGTTATACAAATACTTCAACACTTCGATATACCGATAGTCAATATGACACCGCTGGAGGGACTGTAGCACTGCCCAAGTCTCGATCGAATCAAAGGCTTTCTCATAGTCCACAAACGCTAAGCATAATGGCAAGTTATACTCCTCGGTCTTCTGTATAACTTGCCGCAGCGTATGGATGTGGTCTATGGTACTATAGCCTTTTCGAAAACCCGCTTGATCAGCGTGACGTTATAAGGCCATACATTTCTCATGCCCACGACAATATCCATGAGGAGACCCATGTCTAACACTAAAAGAGCTGCTTACAGTATATACCATACATCTGTATTACTATTAAAATAAATTTGTATAAATACGCAGAGATAGAAAAAACAATGTTTATTCTTATACTACAAAAGGGAAAGGCTGCTGCGAGTTAGGCGGCGCCTATAAAATAAATTTTCTTTGTATTTCACCGCGGGGGTGTGTTTTGCCAGTGGCGCAATATTTCTTTCTACTCTGGTTTAATTTTTCAAAGCATCGGCTGCTGATCCGACCTCCCACATCTGTTTCGTATTCATCTTTGACGCGACTCTACGAAAGTAAACATGTCTATGTTGAAAGCCTTAATCGGGGCTTTATTTTTTCTAACAAAAATAAAATATACAACATGTACTTTATTAAAATAGAATACCTCTAAACGAAACGGCAATTTACTAGATCTTTAATATCTAGGTATTACATAAAATTTATCAATTGACATACATATGTTAGAATAAGTATAAAATAGATAGGTACCTAATTATAATTTAGAATTTAACATAGGTCCACGTCTAAGTACATGTGACGTCCATGTGATCAAACTGCTCACTAGGCAAAACGTCCCAGATAATTTTGAACAATTCACAAAGTGAACTTATTATTTAGAACTTATGGAAACTTAGAACTTAGTGAATATTATTATTATTTTTTTCAACTCTAAAAATACAAATTAAATAAAAACAAAAACCATTACATAAGTACAATTTATATAAAAATGATTACTTAAAAATAAACAAAGAGATGGATAGAGTCATGGTTATTATTTATGTTTAATACAAAGTTCCAAGTTTCCAGCTTAATTTTAAATTAATGAAAATTTTATCAAAACTTTTTGCATTTTTTTCAAATGTCATCAAAATCCACCCGTGCCTTTGTTTCTAAGTAGGGCAGGCACTATGCTTTAAGTGTGAACGTAAAAATCCACTTTATGGCGGGAACTCGAGAAGTCAAGTTGAATTTTTGTTTGATTGTTATAAATTGTGGTTTAATAGTGATAGTTCATTAAACTTCAAACTGTTTTTGTGCGTAATGTTTGTGATAATCAAATAAAAGCATAGGACTGCGTTTTTGGTGCTCTTCCAAGGAGTCCTCTTTTATCCTCGGTAAACCTACTATTACTTTACGGAGCGACTCCTTACTTCGACGGGACTGGAGGTTGACAGGATACGTCTTAAACTTTGGAATTGTTTACGACGAAGAAAACCTTGTCACTGGCAAAATATGCTAATTGCACCATTGCCATATATGAAAAGAAAAAATAAACATAACAAATCTCATTTCGTCCTTGTGGTTAAAAAATTCGTCAGCGAAATATCATCTCATTTCATTCACAATTCTTTTTGTAGCGAGTCAGCGAGAGGCACTCGCCGCGCACTGTCCTAATAACTGTCATCCAGATTTAATATCACATCTTCCATTTTGTACGGGTTCTGCTGAGAGGCAATTTCCCTCCTAAAATTGTATTTGGACGAATACGCGTAAACTAAATACATATGCGACGCGAAAGACAAATTTTATTTATATTTTCTCCTTTTGCGATGGATCCGGCGATTTGTTGCTCTGTTTTACAACATTCTTTTATATTGATGGCTTTGTATTCTCATTTTTTGGATCACATTTTAACTCCGCCATATAAAAAGTGAAATAGCAAATGAACAAAAATGATTTGCATGTTAAACATTTTATTTTCCCCGCTATAAATAGCGGGGAAAATAAAATTTAAAGCAATATCAAAATTTCAGTAATATATCTCAATAATATTTCAGTAAATAAATTAACGAGATTTTTCTTGGCTATCACTGATCTCTGTGAATAGCTCAGCAGTGGATTTTATCAAAGACTTGCCTGCTCAAATTTAACTGGAGTCCACTCGATATGCCGCGTACAGTTCAAGAATAAAATATAATGATCAGTAACCGAGACCATGCTTTAAAAGGCTTTCTTGCATTAAAATATCATGCACCAATTGCTTCGCCTGCACACTTCGGCATTTTAAAGGCTAGTTCAGATATGTGCGGTATTCACTGCCACCTGCGGTAACGATATTCGCGCGGGTACGCGATAATTCTGTCGTTCAGACATAGGCGATATTCGCTAATCGCTTCGGGTAGTGAAATACCGCGTATAGCGGCGTAGGCCCAATGTTAACAGTATCGCTTACCCAAGCGGTGAAACACGCGATTTGCGGTACTCATACAAAATACCCGGCGAGATATCGCCTATACATTATCGTTACCGCAAGCGGCACCTTATATGTGAACAGGCCTTATATCTTTACCTTCTTGTTTTATTCAATATCAATAAAGTTGATTCTGTTAAATTAATTAAATACTAAAGCGGCCTGTAAATAAAGAGGTCCGTAAATATAAGTTAAATTAGATAGATAAAAACAAGTTGTTTGCAAAGAAAAAAAATCCACTTCAATTCCACAATACTAACGACATTTCTTACAATAACCTACGAGTAAATTGCATACGATAGAGTACGAATAAGTATGTACGTTAAGTACTGAAAATCTATATCTATACACATAATAAAATATAAAGTTTTGGTATTAAAGTACCCGCTGGATGCAGGTCGCTGCCGATAGGTCTAAATGGGGGACAATGGGGGAGGCCTATGTCCAGCAGTGGACGTCCAAGGGCTGAGAAAGAAGAAGAAGAAGAAGATTAAAGTACCAACGATTTTTTTGACAGACGTCTGTCTGAACGCGAAGCTCGCAAGAACCAATGAACGAATTTTAATGAAAGTTGGCATATTATAACACTTATAACTTATGCATTTAAGGTACTTTTTTCTAGGTCAGTTATATTTTTTCTACGGGAATCAATGTACTCGCAACTTCATATACTCGTAAGTACTTCATCGTCTAGGCGCGGGAAATGTTAGTTTAACACATATTAATATCAGTAATTTGTCTTCACTAAAATTAACGTGAGTTCGTAAATTATTTCCGTATCGACTTGTAAATGACAACTCATTTCCGATGCTTTTCTCCAACTATCGTGTATGTAACGACGGCGGGTAGGAACGCTGTGAGATGTGTGAAAGTTAAATGTCCGTACATCAGCCGGGTCGGGCGTGATCGTTTTAAGAAACAAATCGACCTATTCGCTGGAGATGGCTTCCCTCATTACTCAATCCCATTTCCTAGGAGAGTGTGAGAGATATAATATGTAAGAGAAAAAGTAGGTATATCATGCGAATTGTTGAAAATACTGTAGATTTCTATTATTACGAATAAAATTCTAAAAAAAAGGTGGCAGACGGGCAAGCAGCCCACATGATGGTAAGTGGCTACCGTCGCCTATGGACACCTGCAACATCAAGGGGTATGTGGATGCCGGCCTTGCAAAAGGTCCAGTAATTATCCAGTTTATCTACCTATAACAATATGAATTCGTTTTCTCGCCATTGAGCAATCAACAAATAAACAAACAGAGTAGAGTATAATTTCGTGGTGTAATGGATCTTAAATGAAAAATAATTATAAGTTGTGGGAATATAATGCTTTTTATTTTACATTTATAATCTCCATGGATTTGGTCAAACCAGAAAAAAGGTCAACATTTAGCGATGTGGAAGCAAAATTAAGTAACTCATTTAGGTCAAAACAACCCTACTACGTAAAGTATACGTTCCCTGGGAGACCGATACGCCTTTTTGTTAATCCCTGCTCTGAGAATATGTTGGCCTGGTAGTCGACATAATACAGTAATTTCTAATCTAAATTATACGTAGTGCACTGTACAAGGAAAGTAAACTCCAGTATCGCCGGTAGACTAAAGATCTGCCGTGACTCCAACTGGGAAATATGCAACAAATTGGCCGGCTTGATTTGTTTAAACATTAAAAATGATAAGATGACATCATCGTTAATTACCTGTGATCTCATCTACTCTCAGCTGACAAGCCATTTTAAACACAGCAGTTCAGCTAAATAATTTGAAAGGCTTGAAAAAATAGGAGTTCGTTTTCATTTGCACTACACTTGCATTTGTGTGCGTAAGTATAATTTGATACAGAATTACGTTTTTGACTACTCTTCAATACGTTAACAATGTATCTCACTCAAGGCAAAGCCCATTAAACATTATATAATATTAATATAATATAATATTAATTATAGAATATTTTTATTTTTACGTTTTGGAGAAAAAACAGAATACCTACCGGTAAATCTGCCGTGCAAATTTTAAACCACCGTAATGGCACTTATGACGTTTTTGAGTTATGACGTTGAACCGTGATTAGCGTGAAATAAGCTACAAGTGTAACTTACTCGATTTTCTCTCCAATGTCTAGAATTAACAAAGCTAAATATCATAATTGCAGTAAATGTTCATTCTAAGGCTTTTACTCTGAGGAATACTAATTAGAATGCGGTAAAAGCAAAAAATATTGTGATTTACAAATTAAAATGCGGTTAAATTTATTAAATCAATTAAAATCTTTATGTAATTGATTTAATAATGTGTGTAGATGCTGTATTTTAATCTGTTGGCACAAAAAATAAGTGTGTCATTACAAGATCTTTTTTTTTATTTTCGCAAGGTTTATTTGAATAAAGATAATTTACCCTTATTTCAATATTTATTATCTATACATGTAAATGCCTTCTTTATTCCATCCAAAAAATACCAAATGTAACAAGAAAGTTTTGTACTATTTTCTCGAAAATGCGATTTTGCTACTAAGGCGCTTTAGCAAAAACCCTTCAACATTAGATGAAACCAAACCTATATTTAATATAATTTGATTAAAAGACACGTTTTCAGTAAGACATACTCGCATTAATAATGGATTCATATCGAGCTGAGATTAGATACATTTTCACAAAATAAGTGCACGTTGATACATCTGCTTTCAAAGTAGCTGAAGGTGACTAGAAGAAGCTCACAATAATTATAAATGTTATACGAGTAGTTAGTTATAAAATATTATAATTTAACAAGGAACTATAAAATGAAAATCATTTTAACAACTGTAACACTGTGTAGAAAACACTGTTTCTTCGGAACATACAGACGGACATACAGACAGGCTTATTTTAATGCTATGCATAGATATTGATTGTCCTAGGGGACAGTAAGGATGGCCATTCTTATTCAAATAAGCGGGGGCAGCGATTTACCCAGGGGAGTAGAGACTGTGCAAGTTCTAGAGCCAACGGTGCCAAGAATAGGAATAAATTTACGAAGGTATTGGACGTCTTTTATTTAATGATTCCGAAAATACAAGCATTTATTTACTTTACAAAGTATAGGTACAAGAGTAGTGATTGCCTTAGGGGCCCCTGTATATTCATCATAGTTGTAAAGCCATAGAAAAAAATTAATACCTACGCATATGATTTACGAGTTTACGTAGAACCAATATCAGTCTCTAACGTCTCACTGTATATAATAAGCACAGGGCTCCCTAAGAAAACACGAAGTTTTCGGACCAGAATCCACCACCATATCCATCGCTGTTGTCGACGACACCACATTGTCGAAGCCATTATGTTTTCTCGCCAGCGCTGAACCCCTGTAAGACAACTCAAGATCGAAAATTATCCCATTCCCTGGAGTAAAAGTGTTAAATAATTGAGTTTAACATTTGATAATAAGATAAATTGACCTCGAAAAACTATTATTCTGCCTTTACACTATTAATACACTATTTTTAAACGATGTATTCTGCCTTAGGGGTATTAAGGCTTTAAATGCACTCAGTCATATTTTAAATCACCAAGCAAACTTACGTACTACAACTATATTAAAACTGTATTCTACACTTGTCCGATCATGTATAACGTATGCTGCTCCAGTGTGGAGTAGTACTTGTAATAGTAATTACAACAAATTAGAGGTAATACAAAACAGGGCTCTAAAATTGCATATAATATGCCATACAGAACTAATTTCAAAAGTATAAAAGTTACAAAACTTCCCCTAATAAAACACATTAGGGGACACACCATTGACACACCATGAATGTCTAGTATCTGCCATTGGGACTACTCGGTTACATAATTTATCGTATATCGATAAATACAATCGATATCACCTGCCCCATCACTACGTTCTCACTGGTGGGTGACCTCAAAGCAATGACTAGCCGATCGGCGGTCTTAGCAACTCGGCCGTGCATAATAATAATGTAATATAATTATCTATTAAACATCCAAAATATTATACATATATATTTTGTTTTTATTATATAACCTTAAACCTTAACCGCTAAACCTCTAACCTTAGATATATTTAAATCTATTAATTTGATGTTAAAAAAAGTTTAATATTAATTGATTATCATCATGTATTTGTCTAACATTGTTGACATACATGAGGTATTTGTAGACTGTAGTATTTGTAGTATTTGTTATATTACATAAATAAAGTAAAAAAAAAGGAAAAACCCCCACTAGGGCTCAGTGTACACATTCCCCAGATTTTATTTAAATTTTCGTGAATGTTTCTTCACTATGTTTTCCTTCACCACCGAGCTATAATTGAAAAATCTCTACTCAAAGAGACACTTAGTAGTACGGGCCGAGATTCGAATTCACGACCTCACGAATGAGAAACGAGAATAGATACGCCCAAGCTGTCACAGCTCGACATATTGTATTCTACTATTACATAAAATACAACCACATAATATAATAAAATACATAATATACAACGATTTATCCATAGAAAATTAACCCAGAATGTTGCCTAAAAATGACCTTTTTAGATAAAAACTAATAGATATATACTGCGTCCATTATATTTCCTATTACGTTATCCCTAGAGGACGACCGGGCACGTCCCGAGTCAATCCCTCTCATTGACCGAAGGAAATCACGCGGTACTCACACCACACCACGAACGAACAGACACAGTGTAACGACGAAAATTTACATTAGGCTGGTTTAATGTTGCGAGGCAATCTCATTGGAGAGAGGAAACCGAGTAACGCACAGCCAGGATGCTTTGACATCTTAAGACGTAATGCGTGACCTCATTTTAAGTTATAAAAGCCGGAGGTGGAAGGTCTACTATCGGTGGTTATGTGACATCAGTTACGATGCGTCGCACGATATCGCAACAAAGACAAATGTGTCGCACATCTCGAAAGATCAGTTTGATCTTCTACTAACTTGACTGTCTTATTTAGTAAGGAATGTCAATGGAAAAGTTAAGTTTTCTTCATATAATTTATTATTGTCGGTTAATTTTTACTGTATTTGCACTCAAAGGTATAATTATAGCTATAAAGGTATAAATGTTTGGATTAACATAAATTTAAAAGATTATTTAAAGGTGAGCTGTTTAGCTAAATTATGAGTTACCTAGTTATTTTTAATATATCAAGTTTATGTTATGTCCTGTACCGCCTGCGTCAGCTACGGTTTAGCGTAGATAGCGAAGAGTTTAAATGTAAATTAAGAGTTGCCTAGATGTTTGAAAGAAACCAAGCAAATACATTGGTAAAATTTTTCTAATGCTAAGTTCAGTAGTTGTTAAGAATGGTTCCAAAAAACGCTGTTTTCTAAAAAATAATAAATCTGAATAAAGTTTACAGAACGGTTTCCGTTATAGGAATATGTGTATTTAAATTGCTTAATAATTTCTTATTTATATTTTTAGTTACAAAATAGAGGCTATTTATTTTAAGACTAATTCAACTGAGGTATATTTATACGTGCCGTGTGGTGTCGGTCGTCACTTCCCGTGGGCGTCGTAAAAGGCGACTAAGGATATAACACCTTGAGATCGCTACCACAAGCTACACACCACTTAGGAACTACACCACTTCTAAAAGAGTGGACTCGCCAACCTGATTGATCAGCGTGGCGTTTTAATGCCATACATCCCCCATGCAGAAGACAATGTGCACGAGGAGGCCCATGTCCAGCAGTGGATACTGAAAGGGCTGCTTACTGAAATGCATTTTTATATGCCAACTAATGCACAATTACTTTACATTTAAATCTGCACAGATTTTGATTTCTATTTCTCATTGCCTCACTCATCTCTTAAATTTGTTGCTAAGATAAGTACGACAGGTCAAATTAAAAGATCTTAGAACTGGCTACTGTACAATACGAAAAAAAACACAATGAATTTTGAAAACGGAACTCGTTGTTTGTCAATCGTCATTAAATTTTCAAAGCTGTCATTTGTTTATTATTTCTGGAGGCAATTTGAAAATTAAGTGTTTGCGGAAAAAATAATTTAACAAGAGAACATTTGCGTTCCATGATTTTTTATGACTTTCGTCGGGATCTAAACCAGAAACTTAATAAGTTATGAAAGACTTAAGTTAACATTTAGTGATGAAGCCCCATTTAGTGCCACTGTTTATAACTGGTTCAGTGAATTTAAAAGTGGTCATATCCATCTTCGTGATGACGTTAGAGGTCTTGTGACAGCCGTGACGGAGGAAAACATCAAAACTGTGCGGCTCATGATTGAAGCAGACAAACGAACGATAAATCAACAGACATGGGCATCAAACAATTGGTATAAGTCAAGTTCAAACTATTTTACACGATCACCAATGGATAAAGAAGCTTTGTGCTAGATTGATTCCTCACAATTTGAGCAAATCTGAAAAACACTGCCGCGTAGAATGGTGTCTCCGAATGCTTGAAAAATTCGACAATGGACAATTAAATGCAGTTTTTGATATAGTAACAGATGATAAAAGCTGAGTCCTACTGCTATGAGCCTGAAACTAAGACACAATGTAACTAAGTAGGTCTTTCCTTTCGAAGAGTTGCTCACGAAAGTGAATAAAGGACGGGTCCTGAAAAGAAGATGATTGCCTCCTTTTTTGGTAGATCGGCTCACTTTGCTGCTATAACTTTAGAAAATAAAAGGACAGTAACTGCGGACTGGTATGTGAACAGCTGATTGCGTTCTGTTTTGTAAAAGTCAAAGAACGACGCTCACGAAGTAGAACGATCCTCCATCACGACAATGCTCCAGCTCACTTCGCCAGACATACAAAGCAATTTTTGAGTATTGTAAATGTAGAGTTAATGTGTTATCCGTCATACAGTCCCGACCTTGCATCCTGTGATTTTTATTCATTCCCTAAAATTAAGGATAAACTCAAAGAAATACGTTTTATGAATGCAGAAGAGGCAGTAACGGCCTTCCAAACGGCTGTTGAAGAAGTGCTTAAAGAAGGGTGGGCTGAATGTTTCACACAATTGTTTTATCGCATGAAAAAGTGTATCGATTGTCGCGGAGAATATTCCGAAAAGCAGAAATACTTCCATCTTTATATCTGATTTCATTTTTGAGATTCTGAAAACTTTCAGTGTCACCCACGTACTTTTGAGGCTAAAAGTGCTAATTTTCCCCACAGATTTCCATTTAAGTGACAACGACGCGACAACGGAAATTTTTCTAGAGTCACGTACTTTGTTATCATAATTTAAATTTCAAAACGTGTTTAGATTTCCTGCGCATTTCCACTTTTACACTGTTGATGCACGTTTGGGTCATTATTTTTTTGTTATTATTAGTGAGCACTCGAAAAATCACACTAATTAACTTAAACTGTTTAAAAGAATATAAAGATACTTATACAATGTGTATAAATTAAAAAGCTAAAATTTATGTAACTTAGACCATTTACATGAGTATAAAACAAGACGAATTCCATATGATATAACACAGAGTGTATCAAATTATAATACAAATACTTAGTTACATAGTTACTTATTTCAAAAATTTCTGTTAATTAAAGAAAAATTACATACCTCGAGTGATTCAAATCAAACTGTACAAATAAATTAATCTTCTTTAATTTCGTTTGTTTATATTTCCATAAAAACTTCATATTTTCCCGCTGAAGATGAAAGAATAATAATTATCAATCTATTGAAATTATTGAACGCTCCAGTAAGCAACATAAAAAATGAAGTATGAAATTTAAAAATAAATATTTATTAAAATATGTACAACGTTATTTACTGTCGATTGTCAGTAATAAATATGTCTAACCATGTATCTGTACCTAATTAAAGATGTACCTATCGGTAATTGCAAATTTTATTACTGTAGTATGATGTGTAATGCTGTAATGCTGATTGCTTCAATTTTAGAGTTATTATTTAAGAGGTCAATTATAATTCCTACGTTACCTAATTAATATTATTAGGTACTTATTCATTTGTTAATTTTTGTGCCATTTATACACAGCCAAATAGCTTTGGCAAATTTATTACAAAAGGGTATTAAAATTTTCCACAAATTTTCTGACCAATCTTATAACACCAATATTCATCTAAGGCGCTACCATTTCCCTAATAAAAGCCCACTTTTCAATTACCATACTTTATTTCCCGCTTTACAACAACGCTGTTTTATTAATTTAGGAGCGTTGCATTTTTATGAATTAATTATTACGTAAAGCAGTATATCCTATTTAATGGTAATTAAAATTCATGAAATTAACACTAAAATGTTGGGCGAACGTTCTCATCGCCTTTTAAATTCAGTTCAAGTTTCTAATCTTTTTATAAAATTTAATAAGGAAGTTGACTAAGCATAAATAACTTTCACTGCTTCGCGAGTCAATTGACACAAATTGTCTAGTCAACTTGAGTAATGGCCATTATCTAACTAATAGTGCACATTATGAGCGTATATTTTATTACCGATAGCAGTGCTATATTAATCAGCAATTATAATAAATTTGTGCTCTTTATATGAAAATAAATAAAAAGGAATCGTAATATCGAGTCGAATATCTAAATGAATGAAATCTTTCCGTGTGATTAGCGCTGATCGCGGGATTTGTCGCCATTTCCACTGATGTGTAGCGTGTTTGTTCTGGAACTTTAGTTATAGAATACTTTTTATCAAAATAGGTTCAGTAATTTTGAAAATAACGAATGGAAATTATCTTTAAAAATGTCTTTTACCTATCTAAATAAACCATCGGAAATTAAATGAAATGATCTAAATCACTGGGGGTTTAGGACCGATGTTCCACCACTCGCGCCCGGTGTAAATGTAACTTTACTAAATGTAAATCACCTATCTGCTTAAAAATCTTTACACAGGCACACTGACAGACTAATTTGGTAATCAGGTAATTCTAAGCGAGTAAATCCGCGGGCCTGGTATTAAAAAGTTCTTTATGTCTTAAAGATCACAATGAGCCTATTTTTGAAACTCAATATTTTGATAAACTTGTTCTATACTATAATATTATAGACTGTCACAAAAATACAATAATAAATAAAAATGCCTATTGATACTTATCTGAACTTAATTAATACTCTGCTTAAGTGCGTAAAATTTGCGGTACTTACCTACAAGTATTTTTGTTAAAACTGTTATTTTACGGTTATTTTGAGTTAGTATTGTGGCTCTTCCGAGTTGTATTTCATAATCATTTGAGAATAGCAATTAGGGACAATAGAGTAAATACCTATGCCTTATTATATTTTTACGGAAAAAAATTAAAACTTTCATCGCTTTATTTGGCATATAAACGAGTACAATAAACAATTAAATTTATTCACTGGGTCTTCACGGCACCTGCCTAAAAGTTCAAGGTCAAGCGGTCAACAAAACAAGTTGTATGTCGACAAGAGCATTCCACACGATTTCTCTAACATGATTATATTAAGAATACCTCGGCATTCCTTTACTTGAATATGTTGACTTTCCGAACCACTTTGTAAAGGTCATTACGATACGAGGTTCGGCTATTTGTTATGATAATGTGACAGGAATGTATTACGAGAATTCCTATCTAATTTTCTGAATACATCATCTGTTATTTCGTGCTATTATTGTACAAAAAGCAAAGGTTTCGTGCAGTGTTCGAAATGAAGTTACAAATGCATGTATAACTCCATTATATTACATAACTTAAATAACAACATAAAATCAGGGCCGTCTTTACCAGGGGGTGCAAGGGGTGCGGTGCACCCCGGGCGCTCACCTTTTAAAGGTAATGAAAAAATATAACGCTATAGTAAACAATTACACAATAGGATATTTGACTGTCATAGGATACACAATAGGATATTTGACTGTCATAGGATACACAATAGGATGTTTGACTGTCTTAGGATACACTCCCGCACCCCGGCGCAGAATAGACTTAAGACGGCCCTGCATAAAATTAACCATAAGCACACCTTGACTTTTTGGCGGGAACTCGAGAAGTAAAGTTGAGTTTATGTTTGATTATTGTAAAAATTGTGCATTACGCGTTTTGCCGTTTAATAGTGATAGTTTATTAAACTTCAAAGTGTTTTTGTGCGTGGTGTTCATGATAATCAAACAAAAGCGTGGAACTGCATTTTTCGTGACTCTCTAGGATTCCTCTTCCATCCTCAGTAAACCTACCGTCGGTTTACTGAGTGGCATTCCCGTTGAAGTAAGTCAAGCTTCAACGGGAATGTCAACATTAACAGGATATGTTTTAGACTATGAAATTGTTTATTAATTATTACGAAGAAAACATGACACTGTGCTAATTGCACCATTGCCATATATGAAAATAAAAAAACACATTATCTTATAATTTGTTTATGTTTTTATAGGAAAGGAGGCAAACGTAAAAGCGGCCCATATAATAAATACTAAGTGGCTACCGCCTCCCTTAGACACCTGGAACACCAGTGCATATGCGGGTGCGCTGCCAAAAATGCAAAATTCCATATGTAACTTTTCAGGACCGATAACCGATGTTATCGATAACCGAGCCGTGTCCTCGGATGGAGACCACGTACCGGGAAACGTAGCGTGGCACGCCCTGCGGTCAGGTGGACGGACTAACGACTTGAAAAAAGTCGCCGTTAGTGGCTGGATAAGAAGAGCAGAAGACCGTGTGTGGTGGCTGTCCTTGGGAGAGGCCTATATCCAGCAGTGGAGAGGCACAGGCTGGTGGTATGGTATGGTATACATAACTTTCTTGAATTATGTATTATTTATTGTCATGCATAGAATGATCGACTGATAAAAAATAAAATAATGTGATTTTTAAGGCGCTTAATTCATTGAAATATTGTATAAATGGCTAATGTATGAATATGTCCGAAAATGTAGAAATTATAGTATTGTAACTTGTACATTGTTACATCAAACTCGTAAAGATGTCTGACGAATTTAAAGTTATTATATACATTTCATTATTATATTATAGTTAGTCATTATGGATCCACCAAAAATTCCACTCATAAAAACCCACTCGTTTACGTACGCTGTATGTCTACTGCTAAATGTACTTAGGCAAGTGAGTACGTACATAGTGTCTTACATATTTTTTAAGTCGTCTACCGCACCTGTCTGAAGTCATGCAAAGAAAAATTACGCAATTAATGTATTGAAGGTTGCTAATAAATTGTGACCTTAACGTAGGTATCTTAGTAGTGTTATTGAAGGTAGGTAAGTTTCTAGAAAGGCCAATAGTATTTTCAAAAATAAATTCATATCATATAGGCATCACATTACTAAACCTAGTAGATGATAATATGTTATATCTATAGGTATTACCTATAAAGTATATTAAGAAGAAAAGATTGATCTGACATCTGAACACAGGCAGCTAATTTTCAACTAAATTAATAACTTATGAAAATCTTGAAAGATAAACTCATATTAGGAGTTCATCAAAGTATGGCGAGCTCATGTAAATGTTGAATAATTACGCTTTTGATTCGTTTGAAAGAATAGAAGGTGATAAAGATCCAAATATAAATTGACAAGCTATTTGCAAGCGAAAATCGCCCCAATATTTCAGAAATGTCAAACTGAAACTTAACTTTGAAATGGTCACCAGTATCATTGGCTGACTGTAAATGCTAAAATCATAAAAATAATTTACAGCACTCACCTTGTATATGCCATCGACGAGTTTCGTGAGCTCCTCCGTCTCCATGGCGAGAAATTTTCAGAAAACCAATAGCGAAATATTTCGAGAGTTACACATGAAACTTCATCGGGGAACAAACAAGATTTGCACAAACAAAGTTCGATTTTAACACCATAAACACAGAAATCACATTTCAGTACGTCGCCGATCCACGTGCTGTTGATTCTTCTCGTTCGACAGTCAAATCACTCAGGCAAACAAACTCACTTTCGAAGACATCTGAAACAAAGAAAAAAATATGTTAAGAGCGAAACTTTCCATTTCTTTAGTCTCCTTTGAGATGTTCCCATTCACGGAAATAAAAACTGAAAAAAATATACCAATAGAATACAAAATGTTGGTTGTTTTATGCACTTGTTAAGCAAGATAAAATCAGTACCTACGTCGAGGCGTGCGTCCGAGGCGAACCGCGCGCCTAGAGTTACCACCTATCGCGCGTCGAGTATCTCACGAATGCTGATTTGGAAATAACTAAACGGCTGCCACACACCCGTTGATGTCTAAACCACTGTGTTTACTGTTACCTACTTGTTTGTTAAATAACTTGGAATTTTGTGGTCGAAATGTCTTTAGGTCATCGACACGATGCTAATGATTCCATTAAGATTATGCTTCCTTTTGCTGCGTTTGTCATCTTAAGCAAACAATGTTTATAACAAAATAATATAATATTTTGTCAATTAATAAATGAGAAGTTGAGTTTGAGACAGTAGTTTCGTGACGGTAAATATTATGACGATGATTACGAAATAATATATTTCGTCAATGCCGCAGTTACAATGTGGACATGCAAATTGCGTGGCAAGTGTTACTTACGCCCAAATAATAACAATACAATAGCAGAAAATAAAATATACACTTTCATTTTCATTGTCGCCCACTTAGATTTAGATTTGGTCAGGGATTTCGGCATCATACAATATCTGCCGTAGGCGAAATAATAATGATGGTCTATAGGCAAAAAACTTTCGCTTTCAAGATTAATGTGAATTATTTGAAAAAAAAATCAATGGACACGTTGTTAAACTACCCATGCAAATGAGAGATACATTTGCATAATTACGCTACAGCATCATGCACTTGGTTGAGGTTAATCATATGCATAGAACGCCGCTACGGCAAACTTCGCTTTATATGACATCCACGACGTATTACTTAGCACTACGTATAATTTTATTCCAAGAGCCTTTACATCATATTACGGCACGAAATAATTACAGCATCAAAATATTTGTTGAGAAAGCGGCCGCACACTACCATCTAAGCACTGAACAACCTCAGGTTTAACTTTGTAAAAGTTAGCGATATTGGAAAAAAGAATTTTATTTTCGGCAGTTACGTACGGCCGGCTGGAACCATCGCCGATAAAAAGGTCTGGCACTATCTCCAAGTTTTTTCGCGCATCACATGCGAGGAGAAATATGAAACACAATTTCTGAGCGGATCCGTAACTTCATTTTGAATAAGAGAGATTTGCGCCCCGCCCCGCCCCGCGCCCGCCGACATCCTTGCATATGCACACGTACGAGAAAAGCTGAGAGCCGTTTTTTCATTTTCTTTTCTTTTCCACTATCCCCGAGGCGTAAGAAACAAGTGTGCGACGAATTTCACTAAAACTTGTTTAGCATGGATTGAACTTGTTTGATCCGGATTTGGTAGTCGAAATTTCGTAAGTATCGGCCCAGAAGAAATATACACAAAGTGGGAATCAATGCAGATATCAACGGTTCAAGTATCTGTATTCGTTTAAGATTCTGCCTTAGGCTTAAGTAAACTGAAAGCCGTTTCAAAGTCTGAAAGTCGTGCCGGTAAACTTTATCTCTCTCTTTTGCTGTGTACAAAGTTTTGATTACAAGGATTTTTCATTGCTGATTGGATTTTTATTTGAATCAGAACAATTTGATTTCCATAGAGGAAAAGATTGCGATCGTAAAATTATTTTCATGTGCCAAGAAACGCCGTAAATTCGTAGGATATATGAGCGAGTTGGCGCAAAATTGTCTCGGCAAACTACGGCAGAACTGTTCTGCTGACGAACCTTGTTATCCTCAATATGCGACTGCATACTGCAGCTGAATATTCATATTCGTTATTCTTGTCTCACTGCAGTATTGCTAAGATAAGCGGGCTTGTATTGGCGAGCATAAAATCTATTATTGTGTTCTGTTTTCCATAAAATTGTAGTAAATTTTGAAACGATTCGCGCGATAAGAGCGTTTATTTGTGAAAGACAAATAAAAAAATTCTGGAATCATATGTAGATGAAAAATGTGACGTTAAACAAAGGAACCTTATTGTCGTTGTTTCACAATTCTGTTTAAATAAAAATAAGTTCTATCGTCTGATTTTAAGACATAGCTATAAAAAGTGTGTTATTTTTGAAACATATTAATAAAATCTCAAGAAATATTAAAAATTATTAAGATTTTAATAAAATCTTAATAGAATCTTCGATACTAAAACGGACAATAAGGTTCCTTTTCTGAGATAAATTTAATATTATGTATATTTTATTATATATTATTCAAAATGTCACTAGGAAGATGAGTCAATGCGTTATTGAAAATTAATATATACAGATTAGAGCCAACGTAATTATTTCATGTAACATCAAGCACTAACGCCTAAAGAACCTTACGTCAACGATCCCACTCACCTAGTTTATGAAACGACATTATGCAATTAGTATAAGCTACATAAAGAACTTCGTCTTGTCGCGTCCCTGCCATATTCTAGAAACAGAAACTAAATAAGTCGTCAATTGTCACACTGAAAGGATACGGTAACAATGAAAACACAAATCCAAGTACGAGACATCCCTAAGATCGCTTTCTACGACGCTCCCTTGCTTTGATTTCTTACTAAATTTATATACATATCAACAGTTTACATAATATATTGTTTCATTAAATTTTAAATATTGCTATTTCCCAAATGACAAAACACTAACGATGGAATCATTATTTTATTGGTGGAGAAATTAGAAGCTTAATTGCTACAGAAACTAATCATTTTAAGCATTGGTGAGATATTTTGATAACAATAAGAAAATTATTAGTGGCAATCATGTCATTCAACAAAAGTAGCGTTCAATCAATGTAAATTTTTGTTTCAATAAAAGGCGTTCGAATCGCCGTTCTGTCGAACATATTTGATTCAAACTGTTTGGCAATTCGGTTCAAAGATAACTCGGTTTTGAAGTGATTTCTTGACAATAGTGAAATAATATGTTATTAATAAAGGCTGTAACACTGATGTAAAGCGATGAGGCGACAGGCGACCATTCAAAATCATATGCACGTCAACCAACAAGGAGAACTTACATGTAATGAGATTGCTATCACTCTAGGGAAATTGCGGATAATGTACCATAGAGCCATGACATAGCGTCAGAATGACGTGACTTCAGTTCAATAATTCATCATCTACAAATCAATGGTATTCTCTGGTCTATATACATTCATTAGTGATAAATCAACAAGTGTTGTATTAAAAGTAACTAAGTTGTAAGAAAGAGAAATCTGAAACAAAAAAGAATGAGAACTCGTAATCTCCGCTTTCGAGCGTCTATTTCTTGTTGAGTAATAGTGAACGAAAAATTTGATCTAGCAATAAATTCAAGACTTTCGCAATAGTATTCTAGATAGCAATAAGTATTCTAGGCTTTCGAAGTATATATTTTAAATTCTTTATAAGCTGTAAACTCAACAGCTTACAGCTTATAGGGAATTTGAACTGTTTGTTTACTTGAAAAAATAATACAATAATTTGCGATTTTTTAATTGTGACAAATCACAAATTACTGTATTTATTTCTTTCAATATAATACGGGTTTGCTATAGGGCCCATACCGAGCAGGGCTTATATCGTGATACCTAAAGACTTTAGAAAAAACGAAGATATAGTCCCTCATATTGACGTAGATTTTTATTATTTTTTTATGGACGAAGGCGGCAGACGAGCAAACATCCACCTGATGGTAAGTGGATACTGTCGCCCATAGACATCCGCGATACATGCCAACAGTAGTCCAAAATGACAAACGTTGGCACGACGCCGGATGTGCTGCCTAGCTTTGGAGATATAGGAATAGCTTTGGAGAAAGGGTTGGGAAAATGGGAGGGGATAGGATGGGAATGGGCTCTGGCACATCTCACTCACTACCGAAACACGTACGTACATTAGGGAAATAACATAAAGTGGGAAATGCAGTACATTTCAAGGTAGTCTTCTGTGAGAGAAGGGTAACGTGGCCAGTCGAGCGCGCCCAGCCGCTGTTGAATTGCAGCGTGCACTCTCCCCCTCCCAAAAATATTCCTTAATTGTATAGTGTACAGTACATACATATATAAGTAGGTACAGTTTGTATATATAAATATATATTGCGTGATTCTTTATTCATCTTTTTTCAATTCTATAAATTGTTAGCAGTTATATTGCATCCGTATTCTTAAACACGTGTATTTACGTAAATTAATTATTTGTCAACGTTACTACAGAGTTGTATCGACCACAGACAGTATATGTGAAAAGAAAACAAAAAAATAACTAAATACATATATACGTTTAGTACACAGGTGTAAGCAAATAGAATAAAAATCTGAAAAGTCATTGCATTACTGGCAATCTATACCTTATCTTTTCAAAGGACCGCACGCACACGAAAATGTTAGCAATTTCTTGGGGAACATTTCCTTCCACTAACACACATACAGACAGGAGGGGTTTGCAGTCATAATTTTTCTAGCGACAAATCATAGCGGCCTTCGCTAATACAAAATGAATTGACAGACCATTAGTAGGTTCATTATTTTGTAGTTGATCAATACGTACTTAAATTAACCTGGACAGAAACCCATATATTATGTTAAAATACTCAGTCAAAAGGTATTTTTTTTTAATAAAAGTAATTATAAAAATACCAATTAGAAGAGAGCCCAAGCAATAAAGTTATGAAGATTTCATAAAATAATAATTTATTGTTTGGGGCTCGTTTCTAATTAAATTACGTTCTAATCTACGTTAATTAAGATAATCTACGTTTACCTTATATTATTTACACTAAAGCAGACGAAATTCTTGGTGGTGGCACTTTTATAAAAAGAAGAAGGCAGACAAGAAGACAGTTTACCTGTTTGTATCTATATATGGTTATTGTTGTCCATGAACATCTGCGATACATGCCAACGTCAGTTGAAAAATAAACATTGTCATCTCCGCAGACCTTTGGATATATAGTCGCAGTCACGAATTGGGAGAAAGTATCTTTCGCTTCAGATTATATAATTATGAAAATTCTATAGAAAATTTATTAGAAAAATTTAGAAAAATTCGTGACCAAATGTACTTATAAAATATTAAATCACAATGTAGACAGTGCATATTTATTAGAGAAAATTAATATCCGTTGTCCCAAACATGGCGTTCGAAATAAAAATCTCTTCATCATTTGCGTTTACAAAACGAATTATTCAAAAAATACTTTTGTTCCTCGAATTTGTGAATCCCATAACTCTAAATATAGTGAACTACACTTATGTAATTTAACTTTAGGCAAATGAAAAAATATGTTGTACAAAATTAATTGAAGCAACAGTTCTTAACATCTCTTCGTGTTGCATAGTTTTTGAATGCGTTTCTGATTAATAATAAATAAATTTGTGAACACTATTCTGTTCTTGCGCTATGTACATTTTATAATGTCATATTATGTAATTTATTGTGAATGCTTGTGTTCCGTTCCATATATAATAAAATAAAAAAAATAAAAGATTGAAATTGTTAATGAATGTTAATCAAAAACCTTCAAACCTTCAAAAAGAAGGCTGATGTCACCAGAACGGAGCAATGGGAAATCATAAAAAAAAGGTACAATTCAGGGCCGTCCTTTCATTTCAGTCGCATCCTACTAGTGATTGTTGCATTTTGGCTGAATTACAGACCGGTGCGTGTGGTTGACAAGTTGCAGGATTGGATAGGTACAATCGCCGGTTCACAATATTCACTTCCGCATTGAAAGCTGTTAAGACTGAATTTCCGGCTTGTCAGGCACACATGTATCTCACTCACCCACTCACACAGTATTTGTTTATCGACTGCATGTCCGTCAATTCTAGATTATTTGGTTCCGGAATGATGATTATATTTGGTTGAAGTATTTTTTTAAGTTTCATAAACGTTTAACATAAATGTTTTAAACACATAATACACAGGTAATTAAATTGTACATGTTTTATATTAATAATTATCATCCCATAACGTTCTATTGCAGGATTAACATGGCTACCACTCGAACTTATGTTAGTGTGTATCGGTCGATCATTTGATCGGAATGGTGGAAGATGCCCGTCATCTCCAGATATGATGAGATAATAAAACGAGATGAGAAGTCAAATAAATCGCTTAGGAACTGCTATGTTCAACTAACTGTACCATGGGGTTTTTCCCCATGGAAAAACTTTCCAATTTTACTATGGGGGAAGTGTATATCTATGCCTATTATTAAACCTCTCAACTAAGCTATTCGTCAAAAAAGGCTTTCAAACAACATTCATTTTTAACTGTAAGTTTTATTTTAAGGATATAAACATGTTTCTTTTTAGTAAATAATAAATACAAATTACATTATGTTTTTTTTCTTCAATTTTTAGGTTATCCATATTAGCACTAACCTTGTATAAATTCATTCAGTTGTACCATGGGGAACACATTAAAATAATTGTTGGTCACTGCTACGTGCGACGGTTTCTATACCCACGAATCTTATGACTCATGACTTGTTATCATAAATGTTTAACAATATTCAGAAACGACGAATTTCGATTTCAAATGTATTCAGTTACTACTCGTATGTATACAAAAACATTTTTGAAAATCAATGATCAAATTTCTTATCTTCTGATTGTCATAGATCAACGACAAACCTGTCTAGACTCTCTATCACACGTCACAGCGCAATTGCGTTACAAAGACTTTAAATTGTTACATCTCCGCCCTATCGGCGCATCAATATGAGACAATCATCTACGACACTAATCTTATGCAATTATCGTCTGTGTAATCGTGGAGAAACAGATTTGGCTAAAGTTGAAGTTCATACTGGAATAATCAATGTTGAACTACTATAAGGTATGCTCACGATTGTATTGCCTTGTTCATTATTATTATATTCGTTATCCGTTTTCGTTGTCCGTCGAAATCGTGATTACAAATATCGATATGATGATCTAATGCTTACTATTTTTGATGATAGCACTGGTGATAAAAAAATGCATGAACAACACATAAAACACATTCATTAATAATGCAGTCTTTTCACAGAACACCTCAGACGAGATAAACAGAAAAAATAAACTGATCCTTAAAACTCATACATTAAATCATGTTTTGACTAAGTTAGGTATGCATAGATGTCAATCTTTAGATGGGCAAAAACGTTTCAGGTTCAGTCTTAAAATCTTTATTAAATACACAAATTGTTTATTTCGATTCCTTTCCAGCTTAAACTGTTATTGTTATCCAGCCAGTATTGTTATTGTCACCCTCCACTCACTCTGGAAGGTAATTCAATATATATTGCGTCAATTACCTATTTTTCTAACGGTAAAACCTGTAGTTGTTGAGTTTGTTATACAAATAATTTACCGTTAGCAAAACCAATTCCACGCAAAATATACAAATAGTCCATTTAAATTCCAGCAGATAAATGTGCTAATCGTAGGTGACTCCAAATATAATTTGATTTGCTTCACTAGGTTTCCCTTTAGTACATGTATTTGTGTTTGTGTGCGCCGGGATACGGTCCCATTGTGACATTAGATACTTTAAAGGTAATCTACGCTAATTCTTCTTACCTATTATTGTCATGACAACAAAGAGGGGCATTATTGCGAAACCCCGGGCCCATAACTTGCTATTCAATACAATTTTACTTTTAAAAGGAAAGAGAAGGAATAAAGGCTCCTTTGCTTTGTACTTTGTAATATAATCTTTAATATCTGAAATAAATCTCCCGTGCATTTTGTTGGAGAACACGTGGAATTGAAGTAGATAGAATGGGTAGTGGTGATTATCACACGAAGTTCTTTACTTCAATCGACTGGACTTAGTACTACACGTACTTTATACTTCATAGACGTTATTAATTTCTTTAAAATCGCCTAATCGATGATGATTTAATAATAATAATTTAACTTAAAGTGCCTATAAACTAGTTTTATATTCCACAATATATAATGGACAGATTAATTTACAGATTTAATAAAAATTATAAATTATCAATTCCTTGTTCAACAGAATCGACTCCTTACAATTTTAAGCCGTATTGTACAAACACGTTTAAATTTTAAAAGATTCCATTATTCTCTGCGTTACCTTAACAAAGACAAGTGCCCTCGAGACAATACGGTGTGAGACCATTGTGAGACATAAATGTATTATGTATGTATACATAATACCTGTTTCAGCATTAGACACTTATGTGAAGAGTGTCCTAAGGGTGGTGATGATGATGAGCGCGTTACCCACTTCAAGCGGTTATTAAAATAATAAACCGTAAGCATAACGTAATCTGTTAATTAAATGAACTAATAAATAATAATTAATATTAACGTACGTAAGTACTTAATTAAATAAGAGACTTACTTATTGGTCGCAGTATAACGGTCTAAATAACATGTAAAAATAAATATTAGTAAAAGGAAATATTAAAAAGAAAAATAATTAGGTAGTTTATCATCAAGTCAAAAGTAATGTTTCTCTCGAGGACAAAGTATGTACGTACTATTTAATACTTTTAAACATATCTATCATCCATCGAAAAACAACTTATAATTTTAAATGTTAACAATTTGAAGTGAGAATTGGTTAAGCACATATGCATACGATGACACATACCTACGCTTAAATTGATTGAGTGATTATTATTTTCTAGAAAACGGAAAATATTCTGTCAACTTTCAATATTTATGCTGTTTTATCGAAGGTCAGATACTCCAGGCTAATATTTTGAAACATAAAATAACATCAATCACAGATATGCTATGCGAGAGATAGATATGCACAGTGGTCCAAAAATCGCCACTACAAACGATCTTCCGTTTTTTAAACTTTCAACCATATCTTAAATTATCTGCTAAGCTAGTCGAGTCAGGCCGAGGCAAGTTTTATGCCAGACAGTTAATGCTGTTTGGCGGCGACACCCCTCATGATACGATTGCTCAATTGGCGAGAAATTGAGGCGGGGGTGAGCTTGGAAAATTGCCGATATCGTTAATATTCACCCGAAACCATCGGCTCACGTGGCGACTACAAATAACGAGCAGACAGCCCCCATAGATTTATGCTCTGTCGTTTTAAGTGATATATAGGCCTCAGACCGCCCGCACCCTGCGAGCTGTCGAAGAATATCTCAAGCAACTGTTTATGGTTTCGATCCGACACGATAGATTCAAATTTGTACGCGGATCCCCTGAATACCTAAACAGATACCGTCCCAAAATTATGTAAAACGCGGTAAAACTATACGTTAACCTTCACATTATTGCCAGTAAAATAATAGAAAAGCAACTTCAACATCAAAAAAATATAGCTGAAATGCGCGGGGTCCATAAAAATGACATAAAATATACGATATCTTGACAAGACGGGAGGACGCTCAGGTAAGTCTAAGTAACTTTCTCCGTAGCGTTAAGCCGTTCACCTAAGGAAATTGGTGACAAAAATATTCCGGTCATGTAGGGGCCTCTTGTTAGCGCGCCCGAAAAATACAGGAGAATTTCCCCTCACTGACAAGGCTTGTTTCTTAAGGCCCTCGTTCGCTGCTAAGTTTTTATGACACACGCGCAAAAATTGTCGAACGGTTAAATTTTATGTCAATAGATGCAGCTGCGGCTTGGCTTCTTTATTGTGCCCTCAAAAACAACACGCGTTTATGAGACAATGTCCCTAAACAAAGTTTAGTAACACTTTCAAAATTTCACGCATGGTAGCCTATTCGAAGAACGAATATTTATGTATTTAAATATTTATGTTGTATAAATATTTACGTATATTTGCATTTATTGTATTTGTTAGGGTCTCAGGACTTTATGTTTTCCATTCGATAATCTCTTCCGACTTCCCATCAATAACTTTTACTGATTTTCGGGTGATATTCAACTGTTTTTTCGTTATTTTGTTTAGGTTTAAATATCTTAAAGCGGTGATAGGATGTGATGTGATTAAAGCTTATTAAGTAACACCCGCTGGCTAAACGAATTATGACTAACCGTGCGGAAACCTAACGAAACAACCGCAGGCGAAGGTTCCACTGATTTCAAAACCTTCCGCTGTCCGTTATACAGATAGATAACCTTATTTCGAACCAAAATTTTCGTTTTATTCAAGATAAGCCTTGCATAATCAATTAATAAGGAAATGAAAACTTCATTTTAAAAGCATATACTTTAGTAAAATAATAATTAATTTATGTTTTAATATTTGTAATGCGTATGATGTAGATATAAAAATGTTTTCCTGTGCTTCGAGAGTTGTTTTTTTTAATATTTTGACCTGGCTGTATGTCCCTAAGGCTTGGATAACGAATGTTTATTGCTGGTATCATGTACGCGTCAGCAAATTCTGGAAAAACAGAAAAAAACGTGCCTGATCCCATATAAATATACGTTTGATGTTTGATCTACGAATATTATATCGTATAGTGTTTCACGTAATAAAGCAAAGGCTTGTACAATTCTGAATACAAATATTCGCCGGGCAAAAATGTGCAAAGGTGACCTATCTATTATAATTATGTACGAGTATAGCGAGTACAGTGCGATTATGTATATATTATATGTACAAATATTTATAACATTCAAATTTTAGTCACTGATTATTGTTTATTATTCTTTTCTATACATTATGCCATGTTAATTGTTAACATTATAATGTTATGTTAACAGATGCGACAATAATTAAGACGAACATTATACCATGACATCTGCTTGTGTCTCGCCCACCGTACCATATCTACCACTATAGACATATCTACCACCCATATCTACCCATATCTACCACCCACTGCTGGATTTAGTCAGTGATTAATTAAGTTGAATACCAAATAGTCAGAAAAGTAGTGTTTTAATCCGACATTATTTCGAGATGCGTCTTTCTTTACAACGAGCTATCAAGACGAACAACAAGTGGACTTCGAGCTTTTGATTTGAAAGTAACTTCTTATAGTCTGTTATATTAGTACTGTGAGCTATTGCCAATATTTAGTTTTGAATATAGAATATAATGAAAATGCTCAAGGTTATACCTAATAGTGTTATTATCTAAACAAAAATATACAAACTTCTAATCTATTATTTCCGATACAAAAGGTAATTTTAATAAAGTGTTTCAAGTTTTGTGGAGCGGTCTTCTAGCATATTAATATTTTCTATTCAATACTTTTGTCTTTACCAGTCAATAAAGTTTAAAACTAGTCATGTATCATATTTATAATATAATATAAACAGTGCATAGTACATCATTTGGTAAGATAGAAGAGGGAAACACATATACACAGAGAGAGAGAGAGAGAGAAACAGAGGGAGAGATAAACAATGAAAATCTTTCCACTAACACTGTTCGCAATCAACTTTGGTATACTTTTTAAAAACATTATTTCAGACAACCATAATTAAACCTTCTTGACATAAAATATGTACACTAGTACTTAATATTAACATACTCCGTAGAAGATGACGTTGCCTTTTATACATCTTTTTTTTCCTTTATTTTTTATATATTTCATGTACAATAAATAATCAAAATTTCCTCTGAAATCAACCCAGCTTATCGTGTAAAAAAAAACTAATCAAACAAGAAGTCCATTTGTCAGCCAGGCCTAAATAATACCTGAGCGATTGAGCAACATTACCGCGTATAAAAACACGCCTATTTACCACCCCGTTAAATATAGCGTTTATATCCATTAAGGGCACTTCCGACACGTAACTAGTAATCATATTCCGAGCAGGCACAGCATAAATCATGAGAGGATAACCGCAGGCAAAAAGTACTGGGACGGACTTGGGTTCTGTTTGTTTTAGTTTAGTTACTCTTATAAAGTATTGGCCCACCGGGTGTGTTCGAACTATTACGATGGGAGTGTGATGTTTTTTAAAAAAATATTTAATTATTGAGATCCCCGTTTACTAATTAATTGAAATTATGACTTGAACTTGAAGGATGACCGCCACACGGCTGGTGTCAGATTTCAACTAACTCAAAAAACTCCCTATTAGAAACGCTATACGGAAATCTAGCTCAATAATTTTTGGGGTTTGTATATCCTTCTGGTTATATTTCAAGGTACAAAAGAACAATTAAAAAGCCAATTTCAGCTTGATATTAAGTTATCCAATTGATAGCCACATGACGCCAAGCGCAACGTCGAATTACAAAAACTTATTTGTTGATTTTAAAGCACAGAATATAAACTTCAGTCGCATCAAGTAGCATTGTTTGAGAAGCGCAAAAATACATTAGTAATTCTTGAAACTCCTGAGAGGTGCAACATTGGATAATTTGCAACATTTGCATAATTGATGCATCCAATGATCACGGGTTCAAATCTAATCGGTTTCCAATCGTACAGGTATGTCAAGGCTCCGATACCAGTGAAATTTCTAAACCGATTTCGTATAAAGTACATAGACATTTCTTATTTCAGTTTCTATCATACGAAACCGATATTTAATCGGTCCTTTCTATCAACGAACACTTCTCAAATCCTTAACGTTATTTTACCATATTTTCGCCGGTATTCAACTCTTACAATGCCGATACCTACTGTCGTCCCAAGACAATAAAATATCAAATGTCATGGTACTTGTAGACATGTATATACCCATTTTTGGTTTATATGCATTATGGAGAAATAAAATAGTTGGGGCACTAGGGACGTTATGATATTATCATGATTTATATTTCTTGAATTAGTTTACTGTTCTAGCATCATTTAGATAATATTATCTCACAAATGGATACACCTACCAAATATTATGATAAAACACGCAGAATATATGATATTATGAATATATGAACACACAGATATTATGATAAAGATAAAACACAGAAGCACTGATAGGTACTCAAAAAGAATAAAAAATTTTGTAGGTTTAAAAAATATATAAAATCAATAGTAGGTTTCCTTTTGAACCCATTTTTAAATCCTGTTTCTAATCAGATAGCGTCGTGCCTCGTCTCCAACAATCATTAAAATCATAAAAGGTAGTGACAGAAAAAAAATTGTACCATACGAGCGCTTCCGTACCGAACACTTGGTTACAAATTGGGGCATAAGTAACTAATATAGCTAAAAATAAATCCACTACAATACTCACATTAAGCATATGGTTATGCATGCCCTTATTCAGAAGTGATATTCTTGTAGTTTTACATATTATTTCATCAGATATCTGAGTCATACATATTGATACAAAATATGCTGTTCTATCACCATAGTTCCAATAGCGACCGAGGGAGTCTTTAATAAATGCATTACTATCCCACTGATCACGAACGAACATGAGACTGGATGGGAAGAAACCACCCTGTGCAAATACAATAAAATACGCATACATGCCAGCGAAAAATTGAATTAACCCAACTTGAAAATAGGCCATAAATAATAAAGCTCTAGTGACTAAGTGGTCGGTCGATTTACGAGGAGGTATTGACATTATGTCTTCCTCAGAAGTCTCGTACGCCAGACTTATAGCAGGTAAAAGATCTGTACCCACGTTAACCACTAATATTAACATCAAAGTGAGAGGTAATGGTATACCAACACATGCATATAACACAAAAGGTAACATTTCAGGTGTGTTTGAGGTGAGAGTGTATGCAATAGTCTTTTTTAAGTTATCAAATATTTTTCTACCTTCTTTTATACCTAGGACTATAGATGAAAAATTATCATCCAATAGAATCATGTCTGCGGTTTGTTTAGAAACTTCTGAGCTAGTTATTCCCATGGCAATTCCAATATCAGCCTTTTTTAGCGCGGGTGAGTCGTTAACACCGTCTCCCGTAACCGCGACTACATGCTTCAAGGCTTGATAATTTTCCACAATGAACAACTTCTGTTGAGGGCTGGTCCTAGCGAATGTTATCTCGTCGTACTTTCTCTGTGCCTCTTTAAGATCAGAAGCAGTCATTTTGCGCAACTCATCGCCAGTAATCACTGCAGTCTTGAACTGGTCCTTTATATGAGGCGGTATATCATTTCCTTCAATGTGATGCTTAAAAGCATAATCGTAAGCAGTTGGTTTTGTAATAGTTCCACATTGTCGGGATATAGCAAGAGCCGTTACAGGGTGATCTCCTGTCACCGTGATCACCTTAACTCCTGCTTGTCTACAAAGAGCAATACATATCTCTATTTCATATTTAGGAGGGTCTATCATCGAAATAGCACCAAGAAACGACAAATCTTCGAGGGGGAAGTTTTGTTCCTGTGTATCAAATTTGTACCCCAGAGGAAACGTTCTCATAGGTAAATATAAATCGCCATAACCTATGACTCTCTTGCCCATATTTGCTAATTTAATGAAATTTGCCTTTAGGTCTCTTTTTAACTGCGAGGTAAGTGGCTGAAGACGTTCGTCAGTTGCCACTCTCATACAATATTCTAGTACAATTTCAGGAGCACCTTTCATAATCAAGTAATAACTTTGAGTATCTTGCAATCGGTGAATTGTTACTTGATATTTATATACTGAACTGAATGGAATTTGCGCCTCCTTCGGGTTTTCTACTTGAATTTGAAGCGCTGATCGTTTAAGCTCCATATATCTTAATATAGCAGATTCTGATGCATCCCCTATCGTTTTTCGTTTTTCAACTGGTAAATGCATAGTGTCTTCAGTGAATGTAGCCTTAAGATTCAACGAGGCAGCTAAACATAACGCTGAGTAAGTAGGGCGTGAAACCTGACTATGATCATTTTTATCAAGTATTCTAAAATTGCAAAACAAGTGGGAGACAGTCATTTGATTTTCTGTCAATGTTCCCGTTTTATCTGAGCATATACAAGAAGTCGACCCCAAAGTCTCCACAGCGTGCAACGTTTTAGCAAGACAATTCTTTTTCTTTAGTTGTTTAGCTGCTAATGTCATACATACAGTTAAAGTAACTAGTAAACCCTCTGGTACATTAGCCAAGATTATACCCAACATATACTACAATGCTGAAATCCAACTCTGCTGTATAAAATATATCAGAAAGAAAAATATGGCCCCGAAAATATACGCTACGCCACATATTATACTATATAAATTAATTTAATAAAATGCGTAATTTCTTTAGCGATTGGAGTCGCTTCTTTTTCCAATCCTGTAACAAGTCCTGCTATTTTTCCTATTTGAATCATCTCACCAACTGCTACTACCAAACCTTTTGCATTGCCATCCACAATAGGACACCCAAAGTAAGCCATATTTTTGCTCTCTAGTGGGTTTACGTTAGTACATTCTGGTTTATGTTTCACTGGCTTTGATTCTCCAGTTAAAGAAGACATGTCAGTTGTAAAATTAGTACAGGTAAGTACGCGGACATCTGCTGGTACTATTTCACCTCCATTCATTTCTACTATGTCTCCCAACGTCACTTGTGTGTTTAATATTACTTTTTTAACTCCTTCCCTGATAACAGTAGCCTTCGGCGGGATGAGCTTTTCAAATCCGCTCATAACAGCAATGTTCTTTGCTTCCTGATAAAATCCAAAGTTTCCAGTGCCAATAACAGTACCGGTGATCATGCAGCCCAGATAGAGGTATTCAACAGCTGAATGTCCGCCTTGAGTACCAGCTTCAAAAAAATCGGAGGTAAAATATGCCACGAAATTAAGTAAAGCACCTACCCAAAGCAAACACTGAAACCACCCAAAGAGGTTATTCCGAAATATTCTCCATTTCCCACTTCCTTTTAATTCTACTAAGGCATTCGGGCCATATTGTTGAAGCAACTCTGCCGCCAACTTGTTCGTGAGGCCGGTACGGCGATCTGTGCGGAAGATAATTTCAAGTTTTTCTGGTGTAAGGAAATGGTCACCCGAATGAACTTCTGCTTTCAGTGCGTTAAGTTCTTCGGTGATACTGTCTCGATGAGAGACCATGCTTTGTTTGCGTTCATAGCGACCTGAGCGTTCACCATGACCTGAACTGCCAGTGATATTAGTTTGATGTCCTGAATTTGAATTCATTTTGAATTCATAAGTTTTAATTAACTGCTTCTAAAAATATGCAGAATTCTTAAACCTATACTCATACTTCAGGCATATAATGAGTCAGAGTGACAAGACGAACAATGTCAAATAGTAAAAAATTCAGCCTTAGATTAAGGAAACTTTTTTAGAAAATTCAGCGGTAATCCAACATGTTATGAATCTATGACTGTAGTCCTATAAAAATTAAGGCTTTGTCCTACAAGCAGCGCGACGCGACGCGTTACGTCGAGCGTTGCGACGCAGCGGGGTGCATCGAAAACGCGTTGTCCTACGTAGGAGTCGTGGACGTGCGTTTGCCGTCAGTACTATTCGAATTTTAATATGACAACACATAAAATTTGTCACTTATTACACAGTGAAGACATTTACTTATAGTATTTATATTTAGAATGGCGAGAAGCAAAATAAGTCGCAAACGAACGCGCGTCATGCGCCGCAAAACTAGACGCATTGCTCACGCAGGACACATGTGTGGGCAGTGAATACTTGATATTTTCGCTATTCGCCATAATATTGATGTGACGTGACGTGCCGCGCCGCGCTGCATTACAGAACATGATGTTATACCTTTGACAAGATATTGTATGCATCTTGTACACATGTAGGAGCACAGTTTTTTTAGGTTAACTATTTACGGCACAATATACTAGATCTGTGATGTACAATCTTGTTTCTCTTGTTTGATGAAGATTTTATAACCTGTATTTATAACCATTAAACCACTTCTACAAATTACCCTTTGTTATACCGCGTAAGTTAACGGGTGTGGGCAGAATATAATGGCATCAAAACAATCAAACAATAAGTCTATAAATCAAGGAAATATTAATTAAAATAATAATGATACGCTTGATTTCTCATCCCGATTATTATTCTACAAAATAATGAGGACCTTAATGAAGTAAGAAAAAATCCTCATATCGTGTACTCCCCATTCCCCATCCTTCCCAATAAAACTTTTTTACAAATTCTCTTCTAAATCTCCAAAGGTAGACTCGCATTCGGAGGCGTGCCTATATTGGTTCTGTACTGATGTTGGCATGTATCACGGATAGCCATCATAGGCGACAGTATCCACTTACCACAATGTGGACTGACTGCTCGTCAGCAACCTTCTTTCTGCAATAAAAGAGGGATTAAACACACTGTAAGCAGTTTAATAATAAAATTCCTAACTAATGTACCACTCAACAACTTTATATCCCCGTTTCATACTCATACGGTTGTAGTTGAAAGGGTGCGCTCTTCACCTGTCTACTCTAGCCACCTGCCGAGGTAAAGCGCTTACACTGAAAATAAACGTTATTTAACGCTCACGTGGCGATATGTGAAAAATATTTTCTTGTCGCTGTAGTGAAGCGAAAGCTGTCTTACCACGTCGTAGAATATAGACGAAAATGAAATTGTTTAGACGAACGGGAACATTTTACAGGTGAATTAGTTGCACTTGTTTTATCGTCTAAGACAAGAACCTCTTACCTAAGTACACACGGCAATATAAGTTTGCAGGCAACTAGTCTTGTTCACTATTTACAACAACACACCCACACATAGTAACTGATTCACTGAATATGTAACAAAATTTTAGTGATAGCTCTCATAGCTTCCGTAGCTCTGTTGAGCGTGTAGTCTGTGATCAAAGTCTATGGTATGCAAATTTATCTATTTTGCCGTTTGTGCTTTAAATATATTATGGTGTACAGGGTGTAACTGAACTTTTCCCGAACTTTTCATGATCCCGAGATTATTGAGATAAGCAATTTCGTAATTTCTACATAAAAAAATATATTTTAAAATAAGTAGGTATTAATTTTTGGATTTGTTACTAGAAATTTTATATGAAACATTTGGATTAAATTAAAAAAAAAATACACAACAGATTCATAAAATTTTCATACAATGAACCTATAAAAGGAATCCATTGTTTAAGGCTTTGTCCTACTAACAAATCGGCGCGACGCGTCGCGTCGAGCGTCGCATCGAGCGATGTGGCGCGGTGCCACGCGTCGAGGAAGCGTTGTCCTACATGGGAGTCGTGGACGCAGGATTACTGTCAGTACTAATGGAATGTTCATATGACAACACAAACATTTTTGTCATTTATTAGACAGTGAAGACATTTATTTATAGTATTTATATTTAGAACGGCGAGGAGCAAAATAAGTCGCAAACGAACGCGCGTCATGCGCCGCAAAACTAGACGCATTGCTCACGGAGGACATACGAGTATATTTGGGCAGCTAATTTTTGACTTTTTTGCGACGCAACGCTCGACGCGACGCACCGTTTCGCACCGCCTAGCAGGACGTGGGATCAAATTTTGGAAGAGGTTCGGTTACAACCTGTAGAAGCAGGAAATGTTGCTTATTCGACCGGAGTCTGCAGCGGAACTTTACATTACCTATGTAGGGTGCAAGTATGGAAAAGACTATTCATTTTCCATTATTTTCGAAACTCTCTACTTTCCATTCTTTCTATTGTCTGTTCACAATGTCTTAAACGTGGAATAAAGTGTTCCTGAAGTTTTCAAGCTTTCTCTTACATGTGTTTCTATAAACTTTAGTCTCTAGTTCTTAAGTAATTTGTCAAGCGGTTGATGGAACAGGAGAATATTTGTTTAACCTTTGTTTAGCCAATATCAGTGTTGCAAAGCTGAAGTTGGAAATGTATGTAAACCGTCATCACGCCTCATGATAACAACCCAAAATAACAAGCATGTTTATCATTCACCCTCGCATTAGGGGTGCGTGGTGCGAAACCCCGATGGGACTTAGAAGGGCAGGCAGTAGGACATTATAGGTTAATAGACTAAACATTGGGAAAAACAATCATAAATAGGAATGTTTATATATGCTTTCCAATGAACTGCGGATTTGTGTATTTTTAAGTCAGAATTGTACTAGTGAAATTGAAATTAAGTAAGTTTAATTACCAAATATACAGGAACTGTTAATACAATAAACTCAAATTATGAAATATCTGTTTAAAATTAAATTATTAAAAACTAAAGTATTAAATACCAACTTAAAGTATAAGAAATCTATAACAGCTATACTAATAAATAATAAGTTGAGTCCGTGGAACATGTATAAGTTTGGTCCCTATGGTAAGGTACCCAACATCACCCAACATGTTCGATCACCCAACCCAACATCAGGCGGCATCACATCGCTTAATTACCATGCTGATTCGTTATGTGAGGCCGCCGATACTGTCGACCAAGCACTTTTAAATGTCTTTAAAAAGTAAATTATTCATTCAAATAACATCCTAGCTTACAACACTGCAGTTACAAATTAACACACATACATAGACTGCTAAAATACGTTCTTTTTAGCTTCGCCGTAGTCCGGGCAATAATGGCCAATGATGTATTGGATTATTATTAGTTCGATGAATTGAAAGAAATTCAAAATCACACTCTGGCAACAATTTCCTTTGCCTCCTTTTCCTGAAGTCTGTACCTTAGTCTGTGCTGTCAAACTTTTGTCAAATTTGTCAGGTTTTCGCTCAAACGTGTGAGCTTGATATATCCATTATTGTTTTGAAAGCATAATAATTATTTTTATACGGTCGAAACTCTAAAATTACCAAAAATAAGCATATAAGCTGTTTTGCTGTGTGATGTTGGCCGGCTTTAGAATAGCACCACCCACTCTTTTCCCCTGGGTGTCGTAAAAGGCGACTGAGAGAAAACAAAGCAGCGGTAGACAGCGGTGGTATATAAACCCTGAGGAACTACGCCACCCCTAAAAGAGTGGACTCGCAAACCCGCCTGAGAGGCCAGCGCCACGCTATCCAAAGCCATACATCCCTTATACACAAGACACTATGCATGAGGAGGTCTCTGTTCAGCAGTGGATACTAAAGGAGTTCGCTACGGCTACGTTGGTTGTTGGTTACATATAAGCTAACTTACCGGAGAGATTCTAAAGTCTGTGTAGAACATTTGTGGCTTTCTGGCTGTTACTTGTGGAATAAGCGGATAGCTTAGTACTTACCATTATCTTAATTGCCATCGGTTTTTCTTGTTTAAAAGTGTATATAAAGTGAATCGTATCACTATACAAAATATGAAAAGTTAGTTTGTTAATCTTCCACATATGTGAAGTGATGCAATTTCTTGAAATACTGGAACGATTTCCTGTAGCGCAACACGAATTTAGTAAGACAAAAAGAAATATTTGCTTGTTTTAGATACCTGTTTCTTACAACTTACATTTTATAGATGAAGTATGAATTATAAGAGCCGAAAGAGTAAAGGAAGTGGCCCAGAATTTTAACATAATTTTGAAGCTTATTCATTTAGACTTTCTATAACAAAACTAAATTAATAATCTACAAGAAATTTCTAAAAGAAAGTCCTTATATAAATTATTTATCGGAATTGTTTTGTAAACGGTTAAGTATCAAAATGCACTTACGCAGTAGAAAACTCCGACCAGCAGTACAAAAAATCGCATATTTAATATTATTAGTCAGCAGAATTTCATTCGCATCTTAAATGTGCGCATCAAATGAATATCTAACAAGTTGAAGGTAATTAAGTATTACGATTGGCAGGTTTTAAATATTTGCTGCAGCAGATATTTAAAACTCATCGACATTCTGCAGCAGCTCCCGAAACATTGGCAAACCGTACTCCTCACAGTGCCAAATGGGTACTAACGATCAAATACATAACACCGATTGTATAAAACTTGAAAGGATCGACTCTTAATTTGTTTAAACACTAACACTTGTAATTGCATTAATTTGATATGGTGTCATGGTTTCATACGGTTCGTTTTACGATATTGTTGGGACTTGTTTTTTTCAGTGTTTGAGGAAGAGTTTTTTGTTATTTAATAATGTTCTAATTATTAAAGTAAACGTAAAAAAAGTCTAATTCTACGGAATAGATGTCAAACTTTCTACCTGATAGGTATTTCTACGTAAGTATGATTGATATATCAAGCAGCAGTTTGTCTGTGGGCCGACGATTATTGATATGTTTTATAAGCTGGCTCAGTCTTTTGCGTTATTTTCCGGGTGAAACACAATTTTCTGAGTGAAACTTACTCACATGCAGGGCCGTCTTTACCAGGGGGTGCAAGGGGTGCGGTGCACCCCGGGCGCTCACCTTTTAAAGGTAATGAAAAAATATAACGCTATAGTAAACAATTACACAATAGGATATTTGACTGTCATAGGATACACAATAGGATATTTGACTGTCATAGGATACACAATAGGATGTTTGACTGTCTTAGGATACACTCCCGCACCCCGGCGCAGAATAGACTTAAGACGGCCCTGCTCACATGAACTCCCCTGAACTCACCAGCTAAACTCGCTCTCGTATCGAACTTATCCTAAAAAGGTACCTTTTTATCATAAGTTCAGTCGTACAATAAAGTAATCCCTATGTTATGGAAAAATTTAAGAACATTTTTATCAAATTGTTCAGTAGTTTCAAATTCCAGTTTATTCTGAGATTACTTAGAACAAACACAAATAAAGGGTTCTTCTTTATAAAAGTTATCATTAAATATCAATCGTGAGTTCAAATCCTCAGTCCGTACCATTGAGTTTCCACCTAAGTACATACTTTTTTTTTTAAAATGTCACTAGCTTAGCGGTGAGGGAAAAGATCGTGAGGAAAGCCGTGTGCTCGAAAACTAAAAATAACTGGAGTATGTGTATCCACCAATTCGCACAGGGCACGGGTGGTGGATTATGGCTCGAAATTTCCAGTGATCTACTAGGGGAGGCCTGTGACCTGCAGTGGGACGTTATACGCTGATATCAATATTAGTTTAAAAAACTGTAATATTTTCCATTGACAGTAAAATAATTCATGAAAGACAGAAATACTTCCAGTACACAATGGAACGTTGTAGGGAGGTGTTGATAATCAGCTTTGCGTCGAGACAGAGTGCGCACGGTACACTGGTCGAGAACATTAATTGAATTAAACACAATACAGACAACGCAGTTTACGGTAACATTGTTATTCGATATCCAGTGATGTCCGTTATAATGTGATTCGCTCATTTGTAATCTTGTTTTGATATGTTGTTAAAATTATGAACTGATTTGCAGTAATTAATTTTATTTGTTAAATTTAAATAACTTTATTTCACTTAATCCTACAAAAGGCGAGTTTAATACCTGGTGGCATTCTCTACAATCCAATAATTTGACTCATTTTCGTTTCATGAGTTTTACGACGATATAACAAAAGAACTTGCGCATGCATGATTATTAAGAAGTCGTATGACTTGTTCTTTTTTATGGAGAGATGGTGGAAAACGAGCAGACAACCCACCTGGACATCTGCTATACAAGCCAACATCGGTCCAAATGACAAACGTAGGCACATGCACGGATGCGCTACCTATGTTTGGAGATAGGAATGGATTCGGAAAAGGGGTTAGGAAGCATGAGGATTAAGAAAGTATAACGGGACAAGGAGCTTTCCTCGTTCCATTATTCTTCCTTGGGGAGAGATGACGTGGGATTGGGCGTAAAGAGTGTAAAAGTACAAAAAGACTCATTTGGTATACTCTGTATTCAACGGGATATGAGGGGTTGGGATGGGATAGAATAGAATGGGATGGCAAATGGACTATGACATATCTCACTCACTACCGAAACACATACATAGTACCATACATTTTACGGCAGTCTTCAATGGCCGTGTGGGATTGAGGTATGCATCCACCACTCGAATAAAAGAACAATTTTAAAGTTTACTTTAAAATGAGGTGGACACAAAGAGGTGCATTTTTTTGTTCAATATAGGGTGTGCATTTCTCGAATAGTAACGCCTAATCGCGTAACAATACATAATAGGACATTTCATTATCTATCCATGATCCTAACAGAAGCAAAATATCAAATTGTCGAGCAATCTGTAGCGAGGTCCGTGTTTGTGAGTGTATTTTCGTTGCGGATGCCTGTAATCGGTTTAGGAGCCGTCCGGTGGACGTGTCAAGCTTACCATAGCGTGGTGTATCTAACAATAACGTTAAATGTCCACAATATACGAGTAGTGCTTTAGTACAGTGGGTTGGCTTCATTTCGTACACCTCTCTGTGTCTTTTTACACATGCTAACAAAATACAACATTCACTGTACATCATGAGTATTATGACTGTAGGTTAACCTATAATTGAGTAATAGTTGAGATGTCTTGCCATAGAAGCCCAAAAACGCCGAGACCTAACAAAACTTTTACAAAAGAATGACAATATTTAGTAATAGGGGTTAAAGTATGAAATTGCCATTTTATAGTAATAGATACTTTGAATTGACATAAAACCTTCATGGTGTGAGATTTTCGAGTGAAACTTTTTTCACACGATACCTATTAGGTTCTTGTTTTAAAAAATGTGCAACATTCGATTTTCGACTTTCAATTGTTTTTTTATTCAGCTTAGACGGGAAAGATGGATACTTCGAAAATCCGAGTAATCTTTGAATACGAGTTCCGACGCGGCACTAACGCGGCAGAAATGGCTCGCAATATCAATGCTGCGTTTGGAGAGGAGACTGCTAATGAACGAACCGTGCGTTTTTGGTTTAAACGCTTTCGTAATGGAAACTTCGACTTGAATTGTTCGAGAAACCGTTGTAACTCTACAGGAGCTGCAGTTAGAAATCATACATCATCCTCCATACTCGCCAGACCTTGCTCCAACGGACTACCATTTTTTTTGTGATTTGGACAATTTTCTACGTGGTAAAAAATTTTCTTCCCAAGAGGCAGTACAAAATGCTTTCACACAGTTTGTCGAATCTACATCCCCGGAGTTCTATCGCAAAGGCATAAATGAACTTCCGATTAGATGGCAACAATGTATAGGTAATAAGGGTAAATATTTTGATTAAATAAATATGTTACATTTTAGAAAAAAACGAGTTTTAATTTTTCAGTACAAATCGGCAATTTCATACATTAACCCCTAATATAATCTCAGCAGGTCCAGATATTTTGTAGTACTAATGAATATTCACAATATTTAGAAACATTAATGTTGATGACTAAACAATTGTTATAAATAAATGTTGACTAAACAATTATTATAAATAAATGTTGATGACTAAACAAATATTATAAGGGTAAAATTTAAGCAAGCTAACAAATACATTCACATTACAGAGGTAGAACAACCGCTTGGTTATCAAAGCTTATATACTCGGGCATAATAATGGAACTAACTGCCTCTAGATATCTTTCCGTTACGGTACGACATGGAATCCTTCAAGAAAGCGGTGAATAGGAGTCTGCAACCTATCCATTTACCCCCGGTGTTGCGGGAATCGGTAGTCGAAGGTTGAATAATAATAATGTAATAATTTATGGTACAAGATATTCCATAGTATTAAATCGAAGAGCTCATGTTATAACCGAAAAAGAGTGTGCAAATTTAAATTATCAAAAAAATATAAAATTGCCAAAAAATATTAAATTATCCAAAATTATTAAATTGTCAAAATTTCAAAAATGTCTCAATTAACTATAGTCATAATATTTTCTATAGTCCTTGAAGTCCTTTACAACGCCCATCCATATTTATAAAAGCAAGTCTCCTTTTTTTAAGAAATTCGTCATTAGAAACATTCATCTATTAACCATTCCCCGTAAAAATTCGAATGTAAGTATACAGAAGCTATTATTAATCATGTAGGCCTCTTGGTCGTCTGCCTCCTGTCCTATAAAAGAATCTCAATAACCTTAAAGGTAATTATTTACTTTTAAGGTACTTGGGCTTCACACCATTTGGTGTTTAGCCGGCTTATTAAAACAGTACAAATAGAAATGTTTTAAACATCGTAATTAGGTTTTAAAAAGAGATGTGCGACTGTCAAGCGTCACAATGCTTATCCATACTGAAACATACATAATTTTTGACATCATAGTTAACTGCTATGCTATGACATTCAGCTAAGCGCAATTTATTTCATTGCAAGCTGTACGACTTGTGCGCAATGCCCTCATAAATATGCGTCGTATCGCACGATGTACATGAAGCTGATTCATGATATCTCTATACTGTGACCTCAATACCGCCCTATGAAGCTGGGACAATGCCAGCACCCACGGCTACTGTTAAGCGGCTACCACATGTTGTCAATAATTAATTGAAATTTAATTAGATGCTATAATGAACAAATATTAAGTAAGACCTTCCCTAGGAAAAAATAGGAAGTTTAATGCGAAGTGAGATGAACCTCCTCGTCTCGTTGTAGGTACACCGTATTTCCTATTATCCCAATTATTTTATCAAATGTAAAGGACCCGACAGCTATCCAATAAACATGGTTGTATAATAAACACAATAACAACACGGTGGACCGGTCTCAGCCTCAGGCCTCTGTAAATTGGTTTAAATAATTAAAAGGTCAATGTCAAATCTCTAAAGGTAAGCAGCGCATCCCAATACGTGTCAGAGATCGTCGTTATTTTGTTGATATGGCATGTATGCATTTGCGGCAGTATCGATTTATCACCAAGACTCATATTCATGGAATCGTGAGTTCGAACCGCGGCCCGTACCGCTGTGCTTTTTTATAGCAGCAAGGTGACGGACAATACTGTCCGAGGATACTGTGGATACTGTCGCCCATGGATATCCGCAATACATGCCAATATCAGTCCAGAATGACAAATGATAGCACGTCCCCGAATGCGCTTTCTACTTTAAACTTTAAGTTTCTAGAAAAGTCCGAATTCTTTTTTTTACATATACGAGTATATTGCTATCTCGACAGGGGAAGATATTGTAAAAAGACCTTCGTGAATTGAAAAGAAATCTGTATTGCACCAAATTTCTTTGAGTCCATTTTTACATCTCGTGGTTACTAGGGGAGACCTGTAGCCTGTAGATAAAAACCCTTTGTAGCAAAACTTTCTGAGTAGCCTGGTATTGTGCCACTACTGTGTTCAATATTGAAGATCGTACTGCGTTAATTATGAGAGCAGACTGTATTCTCCTTTTACTGAGTTACTAATGAAGCTACTGCGGAATTCTTATTCAAAGGACGTATTTCATTCCTTTATTTCAGTAAAAGCTTTGACATCAGTTGATAGTTAATTCGGGTTCTTTACTGCAATTGTCGATACGACCGAGGCAGATGTCAATATAGGTTTCCTACAATTACTATAGGATTTTTGTCTGCTATTGCCAATTAGGGATCCTATACATTTCTACTTAATATGCACTGATTTAGTTCAAACTTATAACGTAGAAAGTTGCGTAGTTTTATCTAAAACATTTTTCATTTCAATGGGAATTGCAATAGTTTAACGCAAAAAATAATAATTTATTTTTTTCTATTTATATACATACATTTTTATATGCAAGTATCGCTGAATATGCAGCAAGTATAAAATACCCCCGGCCAGGTGTACCGACATCTTAAAGAAAGTCACCACTAGGGGCTGGATGAGAATAGCGGATGATCGAGTGTGACGCCGAGCCTTGGCAGCAGCGTATATCAATCAGTAGGAGATGTTGGCACCGACGCAAAACAAAATTATTAGTATAACTGTCCACTAAAGCTCAAATAACACCCTATAAACGTACGCGCTTCACTATACACACTATACACTTACGTTGCACTTTCTATGGAGAAGTTACTGCATCCCTTGACCGCACGTGAAAAGATTAATCGCGTCGTAGATACTGCCCGAAACCCCCAGTTTCTTACGAGAAATCTAAAGATAGTATAAGTAGAATATTCTCAAAGAACCTATCTATGTTTTTTTAAAGTAGGTTCTTCGAATTATAAATGAGTACCCACAAATCCGTACTGGGGCTGTGTGGTGCATTACGGCGTGAAACCTCCTGGAGATTTACTAGGGGAGGCATGTGCCCTGCAGTGGGACATTGAAGGCTAATCGAACGCATAATATAATCTTTGCCATAACGCACGATCATGTCCTTATATCGTTCTGACGTACGTGGCATCCGTGGGCAGTAGCGGTTAACTGATTAAGAAATTTCTTTCCTCACAATTTTTGTAAAGATGAAAATTGGAAAATCAAGGCTCATTCATAGCCACGCACATTAAGTTATAAATTATTTCCTGCTATATCTTAGCATTGGCCTATAAAGAAGGAACCCCGAAGATATGCGGTTATCACTCACCTTTATAGGCAGTAATATTGAGTTACGGTCGCATTTCGCGTGCCCCTTCCGAGATTCTAATGATAATTGACGGCGACGCAGTTAAAAAGATGGGTTGCCAAACTTAGATCTTATCGGAAGGGAAAACGGGGCGTGCAACCGATCGGGCCCTACTTCAGCTATATTTTATTTATTTCTAGATTTGAATAAGAACTTTTCTACTCGCTCAAAAAAATTTCCATTGCTTCGCAAACTTCTTCGCCTCGGGAGAATTGCATCATTTTTTTTTTCAATTAAAAACTGCTTCCTTTCATTTGACTGCCAACATATTTAACTGTTTCAAAAAGTAAATTGCGAGTTATAACTGAAACAGGCAATCTGCCTTTGACAAAACGGAACTGAAAACGAGGGCTAGCTAACATGGCAAGTGAAGATCAAAGCAAACAATAAATGAAACTTGCGTAGTTCAAAAATTTTATTTCCACTTTTCCTAACCGCAGTATAAACTAGACTCGTGGTTTTAAAGCGATTTGAATGCTATAAACGAAACGACTATTTACTCGGTAAAATAATTTGCTAGCTTTAAGCTTCAATCAAAAGTACTAACGAAATACTTTGTCATCCGTTTCGTAACTTATTCACTATGGTGTGAATAATGAGTCTAATTTTGTTGCGGTTTTCAAAAATGTGTTAGGTACCGATTACATTCGGACGTTGTTCAAAGGGTTAACATATATACGAGTATATATATATGATTTTATAAAAAGATTTATATTTAAACGAGCTGCAAAAAGTATTAAATAAACAGCAAGTCATGATCAACAACACAAACTATTTTTGAATAACTGAAATAAATATTTTTAATACTAAGAATGTTACTACAATGTCGACGGACTCCTGCGAAGAGGGAATTTATTATTATTTCTTCATAAGAAAACTTAAATCTAACGCGCCTTTATATTTTTTGCCATCAATTTGCTGCCCATTCAGAATTTTTTGCTGCTCATTTAATTATTTCCCTTATAAAATTCAGTAGAGTAATTTTGAAAATAAAGCAGAATAATCTACAAGATGTTCAAAATTATTGATTCTCCGAAGTAAAATAATGTAGATTCCTACCGCTAGTATGAAACGCAAGGAAAAAGGCGCATTGTTCGCACTTTGTTTCCCAGCGTAAACAATATGTATCGGAGTACAATCGACATATTGCCGAGCTGACAAAACTTGGCTTGATTAATCCCGTGTTAGATTTATTACGTAAATAAATCAATAAGTCCGCGACAAACAAGCTGGCTTGACATCACCGGCTGCCGATTTTTTGTCTTTCTCACATTCTAATCAGATTTATCGAGTTTCGTGTAAAATAATACCTCTCAATATTACCTGGAAGCGTTTTGTCAATGACTAAAACATGACTGTGAAACAAATACAAATAAAATCGCGTGAGATATTAATTGAGGATTCCGGAAAATGTTGTTACCGAAATAAAGCATAAGCTGAAAATAATTGTTAAATATCGAGATTAGAATCCATTCTACCAGTACAATAGTTTTTTTTTAAAGTGTATCGTAATTCTACGCGCGTCGCCCGTGCCTAGCACACTTAGGCGCGCGGTCATTACCTTATACTGAGTAACGAGCGCTATGAACGTTTTAGATAAGACAATAAAACTACATATTAGTAACTTTTGATTTATTACCTAGAATAATTTTATTTTTTACCAATCCAGTCAAATAGTGCGAAAAAAAGGCGACTGCACGCAATAGGTAGGTAGTTTTGATTTTTGGATATGTGATTCGTACCGAGACCCTATTCAAAAATCCACATTTTCGGCCTCGATAGACAGATGCGGCCGCTGCCACCTCGAAAACACCGCGAAATTTTCGACGATGTTTTGATTTTTGGGAGATATCTCTTAAACACTCACGAGCGGTTTAGAATCCCTCAGCATTCGGAGAGACGTTGCGTCTCTCTGTGTGTTCTACCGCCTGTACAATGGGGAATGCTCTGAAGAATTGTTTAATATAATTCCCACCTCGGGTTTCTACAATCGCACCTCCCGTCACAGAAGTGCGGTCCATCCGCATTTCCTCGATACGGAGGTGTCGCGCACTGTTCGGTCCAAAAATTATTTTATACCGCGAACCCGTAGGCTGTGGAACGAACTGCCTCAAGAGGTCTTTCCATTGAGCTACGATATGGGGTTCTTCAAGAGAGCTGTGAATAGGATTTTGCAAGGTCGGCGGCGCGCCCGCATACCCCCTGGTGTTGCAGGTGTCCATGGGCGGCGGTAACACTTACCATCACGTGGGACCGCTTGCTCGTCCGCCCACTAATCTATAAAAAAAAAAAAAAAAAAAAACACTGCGTTTGGTGGAACAGTTAGTTATACGTTAATAAATGAAACTAGGGTAAGTTTTGCTACAACGTGTATAGAGTGATTTCCCTACATCATATAGTTCCCGTGATATGGCTTTCAAAATCGGAATTTGTTACAAAAAGTGCTGAAAGTAATCGTCGAGATAGGACTCCTTTTCTTCTTCGGAGATAATCTGGATGCTTCTCACATTCATAGCCTGTGGAATTACTTAACAGACACAGACATGGTTGGGTATTAGGAAAAACATCCTGGACAAGGGATGGGTATGAGTGGTGTATACCTATCCCCTGTCCTTTGGTCTCTCGCCCGACAGAGGTGAAAGAGATTCAGTTTCAGAGTCTTTATGTTGCCTGTAGCTGCAAATCAGGATGTGACAATGCATGTGGATTCAAAAAAGCAGGCTACTGTTTGTTTGGAAGAAGGTTTTCAACTGTTTCTCTATATGCACGAATCGTATGGGACAGTCATCTGAAAATATGTCAGATGTCTTTTTAACAGTAACACCGAGGGAAGCGGTATGCCATTTATTTTGAGACGTTGGAAGAACAAATCGAAACAGTAGGTATATACTCGTATATCCTGAAACGTTTGTTAATGATGTAGAAGAACAAGAACGTTCCCTTTTCATTTTAGTAAACACTTTATTTGGAGTAAATTAGATATTTTATAGTAATTATTAAATTCGTTTAATTAATACATATAGGGTGTGTACACAATATTTAGTTACCACATTATGATTTTTGTTTTATAAATTATATAATTATTAATAATTGACAACCCATTTTAGAAATTATTAAACTCTAACTCTAAAAACTCCTTAAAAGGCTGTATTTTGAAAAATGTTAGGCGCACAAACGTTGTCTTGTGCTCACAGTTCAGAAAAAATATTCCTCTTTAAAGTCATTTATGATAGTTTTTGCTGTGAAACCGACCATTTAGAAGTTATTTTGCAAAAACTAACTTTAATGTGTTTGTAACATCAAAATATCGTTGTGTTGGGAACACAGTTTCCGCTCTCTTGGATTCCGGTAGCGGCGTACCTATATACTCGTAGTATAACGACATACGGCCCCTTTGTAATTAATTAACAATTGTACGCATGCAAATAAAGTGCAATCTGTACAATATATTTCTCTCCATCTAGACACCCACCATCAAAATAACTCAGCCCTGCGTCGTACAAAATGAAAAATTGAGATTTTAGAAATACAAATTTTACAAATTCCGATTTTCTAAAATTTTTATTTTCTGAACGGCATGATGTACATTTGATGATTGTATTTGATTTGATTAAAAATTGATTTAAAATTTTATTTTTATTCCAGTGTAATTTATGAATTTAAGATTTTTTCCAACCGAACGCACTGGTGAGATATGAGTATCTCGCAGAACAAAAACTGGCCGCGGTTGTCTGCCAAGGTCGAAAACTTGGGTTTTTAAATAGGGCCTCGGTACGTACAACATACCAAAAAATCAAAACTACCCGACCTTTTGCGTGGCTTAATGTATAATTTGACTGGACTATAGAATGATTTTATATACATATTTTAAATTAGTTGATGTGTGTAAAGTGTGTAGAGGTCAAATACTATTCGTATTGAAGGACTTTTGTTTGTCAGGTGTTGGTAAATACAGATTCAGTTTAAACACTGTCTTTATTTATCACGTTATCACTTAAAACATAAAAGCAGACTATATAAATATAATAACAGCAATGATAGCGTAGTAATAACTAGTTTTCAAAACAAAAGCTTGTGAATATTCACTCCATTTAGCAGGGCATACGAATCCTAGTCGGGGACTTGATTTAAAAAAAATGTAGGTTATATATTACACATGCGAAGTAAATGTCGGTAGTGTCGTGGGGAATTACTTTTCCTTTCTGCACTACTGACCAGTAGTCTCGTGAGTAAATTTAAAAATAGTGTGATCCTTCATTTCCCACCACAGTACCAAGTGCACACAACCACCACACCACACAGTCTCCTGCCAAAATAAATATACCTCTGTACTCCCTCTGTGTGCGCGATGCGGGATGAAAAATAATTTATGGGTGCGTCCGGGCAAGATACCCGGGAAGGAGGACACGGTAGGACTCAGAATGAAGGACATGCGGACGTGGAGGTGCAAATAATTGGGGGAAAATAAACGAAATGAAAATGATTGTAGAGAATGCCGAAACTTACCCGGGAGAATCCAGGCGCAGCACATCCAGGACAGCCGGCCAAGACGCGATCGCTGTGGCAGCGAACACTTCACTAGGGTCGCGACCCCAATGATATTTGTTTTGCCAGTTATTTTTTTTGCGGTTTTGTGGTGCCGTCGATGGCAAGCAAACGATTTTTTGCGGCGCGCGGCGTAGAGAGGTTCATTGCGTAGTTTTTCTCCCGGCGACAAATGTCAGTCATTGTCTCCGCTATACACCCTTTACATTTTTACGCACGGCTCACTCTAGTTTGAAAAATAAGGTGGTTCATTTCGGTACAGGTGAATAATAAATTCATTTATGAATTAAATCAGTTTTGCAATTATCTATGGGAATAATATGGAGACTGTTTTTGTTTGTTTGTATATAAGAGGTAAATTCAAAACTTCTACATTAATTTTGAAAATTCAGTTACTTTTACAATGCTAAACTAATGTAGATAGATATAAAATAACCACCTGAGTGAAGCCAAGGCGAGTCGCTAGTAGAGTATAAATTCTGAAATTTTACTGTCACCTCTCGGAGTATTTTTAAACTCTTTGTTCTCGTGCAAATAGTGCTAAAGTATGTGTACCTGACCCACAGTATCTACATTCCGCTGGAATTTTGCCCAGAGCCAACCACTAGTAATTGTGTCGTTTCTTGGACTGTTCTACGAATTCAAGATTTCTATGCGAAAATGTTAGAAGTAGGTTAGTGAGTACACAAAATTAATACGTATTTACTTGCTAACAATGTAGATACGTACATTACAGTATTTGATAGTTGATTGTTTTTAATTAAACAATTATATATTTATATTAAATTAAGATACTATAAATCGATTCGTGAAATCAAAATATCTAGAAAAATAACTAAGTTCTGTTATGATAAATGAGGCTAGGTAGAAGACACAAATTGGAAAACGACTGCGCCGCTGTGTTAATGATGTTACCAACACAGTAATATATTCAGGATTGAGTGACAGGGATAGCAATAGCTATCCACCTCATATCTTCTCAGTAACTATAAACAACGGACTGTTGCAGTTGCAGTCTTTGTGCTTGCGAAATAAATTACAATCGACACCAAAAGTTTTAGGCCCATTTATAAATAATACTGCTTAAATAGACATCGCGTATTTGATTGTGACAGTCAAGTAGCATATTGAATCACTAATATATCAAGTCATAATTAATTGTCTTTTAAATATCTTATCTTTTATTCAAAATTATCTTCAAAAGCATTGTTAGTGAAACTGAATGTCACGTAACACTTCAAAATTCTCATCCTCTCCGGAATCTTGGCCACCCTACTCGTTACGTCAGCAGAATTAAGCGCGCACTATTGTGGTGTACGAGCGTAATAACGGATGTCTCTGCGATTGTCCCAGAAGCTTGTAACGGCTTGTACTGAAACTAGGCTGGGTTATGGCTGAATGTTTAATGGCGACCTCAGTTATTCTGCTGCTAGAGATTTCTCCGTGCTGTTCGAAAGGACCGCCTTTGTTTCTTAGCTTCTCTTTATATTATTGCAATATACTCGTGTGTTTAATGTCTAATTTTATTTTCTTTCCTAGTCTGGAATTCTCGCAGCGGTACGACCTACCTCCTAAGGTCTTTTCGCTGCGTTACGACATGGGGTTAATAGATATCTGCAGGGTAGGCAGCGCATCTGTAATCCTCCTGGTATTGGTGGCGTGCATGCCATGGTGGGGCAGGTTGGGTCGCTTGCCCTGGTATAGAGAAGAATAAGTAACAGATTTTCCGCATTGCACTACCTCTACTTAAATTATAAGAAAATTGTTTGCTTTGGCCCACCCTGGATAAAATTGTTTGCTTTGGCCCACCCTGGATAAAATTGTTTGCTTTGGCCCACCCTGGATAAAATTGTTTGCTTTGCCCCACCCTGGATAAAATTGTTTGCTTTTGCCCCACCCTGGATGAAATCCTGACTACGCTCTTGGAGGCGTCCATAGGCGACGGTAACTACAACACCAGGTTGGGCGTCTGCCTCCCTGCCACCTATAATATTAAAAAAATGTGTGCTCTGTTCGGATAAGGTCTCCCTCATTTTATGTCAGACCGTTGTACTGTACTTAGCCAAGTATTTGTGATATGAGTCTAAGATGTTATAGGCGAGCGGCACAGCCCTTAAAAAATGCACTATAGTGATCACTTCCGTCCTAGTGGCTAATTTGATCGAGGTCAATGATTACGAATTTGTAGTTATTTTTTTACCCAAAAGTATGGCAACATTGCGAAAAATTACTTTTAAGTCAAAAATGCGATAAATAAAATTCGATACTTTTCTATGTTCAATTCGCCATATCTAATTCAATTATCAATCTTTCCCTTTGAAATTTTTCATATTCATCTTCAAACCTGTCTTGAAAAAACAAAACTAGTCCGAAATTTTCAAAGTGCTTTTTGTCTGATTGGCGAATTTTAGATTTTTTTTTATACGATTTCATAAATTTTTATAAACTACCACAAAAGTTGAATGATTAAGTTTCGAGTTCTGAATTGTAACCTACATAATATTAAAATAATATTATTATACTGTATATTAAAATATATTATTATTATTAGAATTATACCGAGTTTGGTAGCGGTTCTCTGTTGTTCACATTCAGCTACAACCAACGACTTTCTACAAGTCATCAAATAATAACACATTCTAATATATTTTTTAAGTATACCTACCTAATTTATTTTCATTCGTAACATAAAAGTATCTATAAAATATAGACATTCCACAGTACTGATTTCCCTGATTTAAGTTCCCGCACATATTTCAGTGACTCAAGCTGCGAATAGTAATCCTCATTTTATATCTAGATTTTTGATTACTGTTAGTAACTAACACAAGCTGAACTCTACTTGTCATGAAAATTAATACCCTGTGTTCTAATCCAGGATGTAGAGATAAATCTCACTATTTGCTAGACGAAGATGAACTAATGAACGAACTAACAAGGATCTCCTGCCTCAGCAAATTCGTCGAGTAAGACGGAGTACAGTCAAGCATGTGGCGTGCTCCTTTCAAATTTATCTTGGACATCTTCGTCTAACTGCGTGTTTCCATTATCCAACCAATTTTCGCCGACTAATTTTCGCACACTGTCTTGATTTTCCTTTCCATTTGGATGTTGTCTTAATCTTTCTTTTTTATTTCGTAATGGCAAAATTCTTGTAGCTCTAGTGGCCTTTCAAATGTCACCGGACATAATTAGTTTTGGGCGAGCGCAGAAGGCGCTTAGCCAGAACTAGTGTGACGTCGGCAACAATATTTGTCGGCTAGTGGAAAGGTACGGTACTATCAGATAAAGATGTTCATGATAAATATTGTAAAATTAGTGTCTAATACGTCGAAGAACCAAGTCATAAATGTAAATGTACCAAGATAAACAATGTAAGATAATAATTAATCTGACAAAATTAGAAAAAATAAGAAAGGCGAAAATTAGTTGTCGGCTAGTAAAATCACACGGTTTTAGTTTCAAAAGATCTCCGAGAGCAAAATAAAGGCATAATAGTCGTGAAACAAGTGAGACACGCCATTTTCACAGCGAGGGGTGAGTTTCTTTACGTCAGCTAGTCGAAGGAAGGTCATCGTCCGTGTCAAAATACTCATAAACCGACCCCCACTATAAAGCTAAGTAACTATTCAACTATGATAAGAAAACACAGATTTTGAGGGGAGTCACAGACAATACTCATAACAGTGGAAATAGAGCATAGAGAAAACAGTAATAATAGATATTGTCGCTGTTACTACAATATATTATGTTGCTTTAAAAAGAAATACCTCCACCAAAGTAAAAAGAAATTGTAGCGTTTAACATAGGTATCTAAGGGAAAAAAATAAACACAGGAGTCTCTTGACTTTTTGTATGTATTTTATGATATAAAAAATAAAAGAACGTCAATTAGAAAGGAATATTTCTTAATTTTTCATACCTTTTACACAAAGAATGTTGAAACAAAAGTTATCGAACTTGATGAGCGCTATCCAACAATGTATCATTTTGTGTATAAATTGGCTTTGAAATCTTGAAATCTTTTTAAAAATCTTGGAGATATTTTAAAAAGTTTATATCGATGTAATTTTGAACCATTGAATCCGAGAATAACCAAGAAATAGACCCAAGCCTAATAGTTTTTGGTTTGGTTTCGTATTGTGGCAACTTTCATTTATGAATTCAGTGTCTCCAGTCCAACAGGGAATAAATAACTCAAATCGCTTACTTTTCAGGAGAAGCAGAAAACGAAAGTTCTCATGGTAATTTGTAGTCTCCTCGAGTAATATGGAACAATCCGAACATTGTGGAAAGTACATTTTTGAGCTTTTTTTTTGGTGGGGAAAGACTCAATGTTTATGCGTATTTGCTATATATTTTTACAATTCTTATCGAGTTATTTATTCCTTACTTAACGAAGGCTCAGCAGCATAACATGATTTGCACGATTCAGTTTCCTATCACACAAAGAAATAAAAAGATTTAATACCTCATAATAAAACATGCCAGGGGACGTATTTAGAGACCTGATTTTAGAGACATCGAAGGATACAGTTAGAGCAGTTTATAAAGAAAACACAAAATGTATTGGGATCAAAAAATGCAAATTAGAAATAAAGCCCTATTAAATATTATTGATTAATCGTCCTTTTCATAATCAAAATGCATATCCAAATCAGTATCTTGATCAGCTCGTTCTGATTCACTTGTCGATAGACCTTTATGGAAATTGTGACACTCCTGTTAATAAATGTGAGAAAAGCCTCTTTTTTTTCTTCAATGCTTATTATGCAGATTTTCAGTTGAAATAGTTTCCAAAGTACTTTTATAATTTGATATTCTCCCAAATCTTTCGAATGAAAGTTTTTTAATTCACTTTCATAAAATCACTGCTCTTGTTGTAGTATCTAGAGAAATATTCACTTTAGTTTAGAATTAACTTTTGCCCACGGCTTCGCTCGCGTGGATTTAGGCTGCTGGCGGTGGAATACCACTTAACTTGACTCCTGTTTTGTAGCTGGTAGAGTTGTCTCCTTAATTGTTTGAAAAATTTGTCAATTAAATATAGCTCTACCTTTTCAAACAATGAATTATGCCATTAACCTAATTGACAAATGTAACTTAGGCTGCAGCTAGAGTTATGCCCTTTTGATATGTTGTGAAGCTCGTTGATCTGATTACGATGGTATTTAAAAAAAGGGAATAACTCGATTTAATCCCCTTTTGACTATAGGCACTGAATTAGGTCCGTCAGTTTGTTCGATTTTCTAAGAATCCCCAATAAATAGATTTCTTCATAATATCCCCAATTAGATACCTAGGGCACACTGAAAGTTTAGCACTGCTGGCTGTTTATAAACGTTTGAATTTCGAATGTTATATTTAAAAAAAACTCATTTATTGGCTAAAATATTTTCGTTAAATGTCAATTGTTAAATGTCTGTCAATTGTTTTTTTATCACAAATTGAAGTTCTTCGTCCGTAGCGAAAAAGGAATTAACACGAAAAGATTTTAGGGCGATGATTTTTTATGATTTTAAAAATTTCTTTTCTCAGCAATCCCTTTGTCAACAAAATTGCACTGCACGTCTTCAAAATACTTTTGGGAGCGAAGCACCTCATCTGAGCACCGTGAGGGGTTGGTATGCACCATGAGATTCGTAAAGGTCGGCCCTCAACTACGACCACTGAGGAAAATATGGCTACTGTCAGGCGGCTAATTGAAGAAAACCGACGTATGACCTATGAGGAGATTCGAAGACATTTGAGGATTGGTATGAGCTAAATTCAAAAAAAATTACATCAGTATTTAAAAGTCAGGAAACTTCATTGTCACTGGATTCCTCATAAATTCACCTCAGAACAGAAACGGGGTCGTGTTGATTGGTGCAAATAAATGTTGCTAAAGTACTATCACAGACGCTCAAATGCTGTTTATGACATTGTGACAGGACACGAAATGTGGATTTATTGTTACAATCCAGAAAGAATGCAGCAATCTTGTGAATGGGTGTTTGAAGGCGACAGCAGACCAACAAAATTGAGATAGGTGAGAAGCGTAGATAAAAAAAAATTGCGTTTCTTTTTTCCAAGACTGGTCCTGTCTGCACAATCCCACTTGAAGAACAAAAAACAGTTAATGCTGAGTGGTACACCGCCATTTGTTTGCCCAGTGTTCTTGAAAAAGTTAGAGAGAAACGGCCGAGAAGTCGCAACCTCTTGCACCATGACAATGCTGCTCCGCACACCGCGAACAAGACAAAGTCATTTTAGGCTTCAGAAAAGGTGGAGCTCATGACTCATCCTGAACACATTTAAAATGCACCTCGCACCATGTGACTTCTTTGTTTTCCCAAAAATCAAATATTTAATGAGAGGTATGACATTTACGGGGCCAGAAGAGGCTGTGACAGCTTTCGACGAACATGTAAAAAACATGTCCTCAGATCAGTGGTCGTCATGTTTTGAAAAATGGTTTGACCGAATAAAAAAGTATTTAAAATGCAACGGAGAATATTTTGAAAAACAATAAATATGTTACTATACTCATAAACTGTTTTATGTATAAGTTACGCGAAACTTATAGTGTGCCCCACGTAGGTATCTTACCTTAACACTTTTAGCTACGATTTCAACAACAATGGCTGACCTTATATAACCCAACACCAACATTAACTCTTCGAAAGCCACATAATACAAAAGCTTTATTTATTGCAATGCTACTTCTCTCATTAATTAGCTACTTTCTGTTTTAATCCCATTATTGTCAACTTCTTATTGAATAAAGAAAGTAAATTTTCTTCATTGTAACATTTCTTTTTCTTTTCTTAGAAGCAGCTCATCTCTCCGATCTGCTTTCCAAAAGAAAATGTGAAATCATTATTATTTCAATTTCCTTTCACAAATCTGAGATTTAAGTAACTATTTCTATTACTTACAAAAAACTTTGAAGACGATTATTATAAACTGATGGCTAATGTTCATTGAAACAGAAATAAACACTTGTAACATTGAATTACGAAAAAGACGTCGTGTCGCTTTATTTATTTGTATAGCTTAACGTGCTAATGTAAGACAATGGCACATATTTCATACATGTCGATAATTAACGATAATTAATTATCAATTATAATTGATCTTTATACTCGTACATACGAAGGTCACGTGCTCAATAGCAGGAAGCGTAGTTTCTCAATTGGTATGCCATTCATATATTCCGGGTGTAGCTCATTCCGCATTTTGTTACGTAACTGCCCAAATGTTTTGAATCTAGCATTCCTGTTAACATTCCAACGTTGTGTTTGTTTGGAGCCTGTACACGTGAGGAAACAATTATTTTAATTGAAACGTAGGAATGTAGCTATAATTATGTATCTCGTAAAGGTTAGATATATTACCGACGTCTTTGAAAATTTAATAATGCATGGGTGCGAGAAATATGATTAAAAGTGGTATAATGGATTTTTTTATTTTTGTAATAAGAAGCTGGCAGACTAGCACACAGCCTACCTGATGGTATGTGGACAGTGTAGCCCATCCGTGATACATGCCAACATCAGTTATGACAAACGTTAGCACGCCCCTAGATGTGCTGTAGACAGCACTTTGGGAATTTAGTAGTGAATTCGGAAATAGGTTTGGGAAAAGGAGAATAAGAAGTATAACTCGACGAAGGGGTTTCCTCGTTCCATTACACCTCCCAATTCTCCTTGGGATGGTGATTTAATAATGTAATGGAATCAGGAGTATATAATGTATAAAAAATCATTTTAATGATATTTTATTCCATTATACTCTTACATTTCTCTTCCAATACTCCTTGTGAAACGGAATTACGGTGGGAAGTAAACAACACAATAGAACAGGGAGTTTCTTTTATTTCATTATACTTTCCCTTCTATTGGAATCAAATATTCAGTTCAGCATTAGAAAATAATCTGACTTGGTGTGTCTTAATATATCTGAAACATATCCCAGAATAGCTTGATAATAATACATCATGATCATGACTGATGAAAGAAAAGGAAAGTAAAAATCTAATACTATCTAGTATTATCAAACCTTATTACTTCCTATAACATTTCATCAGATTACATCTTGCATCATGCTAGATTAGCAAGAACGGCAGACTACAGAGCTAGTACTACAATAACAGCTATTTGCTTTGATCGGTCACGATTATCTATTGCATTTGATCTCGATATTGAATACACTTGTAACCTTTGTGTATCGCACGACTTAAGGCATGTTAGTACGCATTGAGAAGAGCTGAGAAGAAATAGATGTGCTAATACTATCCAACTGAAATACTATAACTATTCGTATAGTACTCGACTTGAGAATATTGCACTTGTGGTACCTAGTAGGTAGTACATGATTATCTATAATACATGTAAGCTATCAGATTATGAGTTTATTTACTGGGTATGTGAATGGATTATTTTGAATTATTATTATTATTGAGATTTACAAGTCAATACGGGACTATTGATTGTCTTGTATTATTAGACTATTGGACTATTAGACCTGCTAGACCAGTACTGATCTTTGGGATCGCCACCTATATAGTTCGCTATGGAGCCTGTGGCTACTTCCTTAGAAAAAAGACACAAGTGCATTTTCATGACATTTGAGAAAAATGCAAAATATTTTGCATTGCCTTTGTTTATTTTAAATTTAGGTTAAAACATTTGTCCTATAATATGCTATACCAGATTTCTATATCTATCACGGTATTTAGTAAGTATCTATATTATTGACATTTATTAAGACCTTAAATTTTTGTTTCGTATACCGAAATTCCAGATTTTGTTATCACCTATCTTCATGAAATAGGCAGTTGATTATGAATTGTTCAAAGGTACAGGCGAATGTTGATAAATTTATTATTAAGGTAGAACAGACCGACGACAAGAAATACTCTTCCTTTCAGGTGTTGATGCACTTCAATAAAGTGGACGTATATTAATATATTCTTATTACTTTTTCATTTTTTGCTGGAGTCTTTACAGTATATTTTAATCAAAATAAACCGTATCTTACATGGAAGCCACATATATTTGCTGCTTTAATGAAACCTTGTTCATGACTCCGAACACACGTCAAACATCGTACGTCAGTCTAAATCCTGAACAAAAGCATTAATGAGGAAGTCGTGTACTCTCGACTGGGTATTGAAGGTACCTACTGATTGAGTGAAAGTAACCATTGTGCAGTGGGGCATAGTAAACGCAACACAATTTTGTGAACTTGGCCGAAAAGTGGGTCGCATTATGATTTTACATAGGTATTGTTAACTCCGATTGCCGTTAAATTGTTTCATTATTATTTATTATGTTCAGTCTTTTTTCAATCATTTTAATACAATTTTTTACTATTGATGCGTTGTTAGCAACAAATTAATTGTAACAGTTTTTTCTCTATTACAATAGACACTGACATTTCATTCTCTGAATAGAAAATTCAATTAATGTTGATACAATTATCTTTCCTTTCATTCGCACAGCATGGAATAAATAAACTGGATCTTATTAGAAAAAAATACCAGAGAAAGATAGCACTTTTGCTTAGTTAGCATCCGCTACCCCGGGAATATTGGTAGAATAGAAGGAATAAATCCCTCTGGGACTTTAACTTTTATTTATTCAAAACACGACTGCAATGCAATGCAGCCACCCTTTCAATATGCATTGCTGAATATGGGCCTCCTCATGCACATTGTCTCATGCATGAGTAAGGCTTTAAAACACCACGCTGGCTAGGCGGGGTGGCGTGTCCACTCTCTTAGAGGTGGTGTAGTTCCTCAGGGCTTGTGTTAGTCGCTTTGTTATCCCTTAGTCGCCTTTTATAACACCCGCGGGAGGAGATGGGGTGGTGCTATTCTATAGGTATAATCGGCCAACACCACAGCTATGGGCTATTGCTATTTAGATATACCTAATTCTAAACAAAAGATAAGTGAACCTAAAAGAAAATTAGTATTGGAAGCACAACGTGTGACATTTTCTTAGTATTATTATGCGTGGGAAAACTAAATTGTTTTGTTATTTAATTCTAGAGTACGTGTTACATAACGCACATAAGAGCACACTTCGCACAGTTCACACGACATCAATACCATATAATTAAAGAACAGTATGGAGTCTTGATAGAGACTTAAAAACTAACTTATGCACACACAAGCAATGATGCATAGACACGGCAAGTAATCGCGAACTGAGCAGTTTATTGATTGATATGGAAATCAATCCTAGCGATGGTAAAACATTATAATTCAACTTGACGGACGATGTGACTTATTAATTATTATGAAGGTGAGGAATCCCGTAGGTTTGTCGCGCTTTCGTCGTAGTACCGCCGGTGAATGTGTGTGTAGTGCGTGTCTGTTTATATCCTGGTAGTCTTTGAACTGCAGCCTCTGTCGCCAGTCGCCGACGTGACCATCGCTGGGCTGCATCACCAGCTCCCGCTTGGAGCCTCGCCCGCATCCTATTTCGTATCCAGGTAGGTGTTGCCTATTTTCATTACTTCTTTATAGCGTTAAGATAGGCAAACACGAACGACCACACCTACTCGTCAAGGTTTCCATTTTCTATTTTACAAATTTGCCGCAACGCGCATTCAATGTGTATGTATCAGCGTGTCGCTGTCACGTTTAGGACCTTTGCATGTAGTTTCGTTACTGTTTTTGTTGTGACCTATATTGTGACTTTGATATTTATTAAAACATTTTTTCATTCGTTAGTGCCTCGTTAGTGGGACGATTAATTGTAAATAAAGTACACAAAAACGTATTGTGTGAATACATAAATAACACAGCTCATCAATCACGTCGAATGGTCCTGCCAAAAGTTCGTTATGACAACATATCATTACGACAATATGTCTGTCTGTTTGTTCGAATAATTTGGACTAAATTAATCTTTGCTAGACCTGTCGCTGTGACTACACCTGTGGTCTTAGAATAGCACCACCCCATTCCTTACCATAGATGTCCTAAAAGGCGAATACGGGATAACGAAGTCGCAACCACAAACCGTGAGGAACCACACCACTTCCAAAAGAGTAGACTCGCCAGCCCGTTTGGCCATTATGAGGTTTTTCATTTCTCATACTCTGAAAGTAGACCATAGATTATCTAAGAAGCGGGCTGAAAGTGATACGTTTAAGCTCTAGGGCCGAAAAGTAGTTTAAAAAAAATTTAGTCAATAAATCGAAGTTACACTGGGCAACGGCAGAAGCCTATACAGCCACACTTCGATTTTTAACTTTAACTTTGTAGAATTTTTGTTTGTGATGTTATTTAAGACACCGATTAAACCGCGTCATTATTAATTTAGATAGATCATTGACATAAATTAGAAATAATCTATAATAATAAGTTCTTTTTATCAAGCTAGCAATAAGTACTACTCAAAAAGACTGGCTGGCATTATGGCGTTTGAAAAATGTTGCGCATAAAAAAGAAAAAAAAAGGCAGGAAAGCGAGATTAATGCAAATTCTTGGGAAGTTGAAGTAATATTTTTTGCATATATGGCTTGTGTTTACTTTCCTCATATTCGAAATGAAAAGTGGAGTGTTTAATTCGGGTGAAAGGCACACATTTCAGACTCGAACTATTAGCGCTCTCACTTCGTTCGAGCGCCAAAATATCTCGTCAGAAATGGGTGCCTTTCATCCCTTAGTTAACAATCTACCATTAAAGCCATATATCCCTCATGTACAAGACAATTTGCATGAGAAGTCCCATGGGCCTTTTATCGCCACTGTTGGACATGTAAAACAGTGGGCGATAAAAGGACTAGTACGTTGTACCACTTCTCGACGCTAGAGCTCTAGCTAGAGCAACGCAAGATAAATCAACCTCAATTGACTGTTTTATATTCTATCGCAAAGAAACTAAATAAGCAAACAAAACATATTGTTTAGTTAAGGTCTATCGGAAAGCAGCCATTGTATAGAAATATACTGTTTTAGTAAGTACCTATTTAGTATGATAAAGGAGACGAAATAAATACGTTTTTACGAAGTAGATAGGAACGATCCAATTATAATAACTGCAAGTTCTCGATACTCTTATTTTCCTATATAGCAAGATTCGCATTTTTAATACTTTTAGCAAGAAATGACGCAGCGTATATTTTCAGCGTATACAACGGGAATTGCGCGACGAAAAAGTGCTCTTATCGTAAGATAAAATTCGGGCTTCACCCTGGTAAGTGCCGATGATAACTTATTCGTCGCCATTTAAGCGAATTTATGGCTGATTTAACCCGTACATTCTAAAAAAAGTTCTCTTCGTTACCGCGCATTAACACTGATTTACCAGTTTTCAACATTATATATGGCTAAAATATAAATGGCTATAGAAAACCCATTAAAATATAGTTAAGGCCTATACTGAGGGAAATTCCACATTAGTAGGCTAGTAATCTATATACTCGTATATAAAAATGGATGTTGGTACCTGGGCCATTTGAAAAGTTTCCGGCCTCATTGACTTAGGGTAAGTGTAGAAAAAAAATTCTTTCGCCGTCCGATAGATGGCCTTGACATACGAGTATGTAAACTAAAAATTTCAAATCATTCTGATTGCTTAATGGACTATTCTAATCTACTTATGACAGTAACATTTTAATGGCTGATCCAAAAACATTGTCAAGCATTAAGCACAAACGGTTCAAGCGTTAAAATTGTACACTCTTATACCATAACTCGACTGGCCACTTTACTCTTCTCTCACAGAAGACTACCTTGACATATTCCTTTCCTACTTTATCGTATTTCCCTATGTATGTACGTGTTTCGGTAGTGAGTGAGATATGCCAGAGTCCATTTCAATCCTATCCTATCCTATCCTATCCCTCCCCATTTTCCCAATCCACTCCTTAATCTGCAAAAGTTTGCAGCGCATCCGGGGAAGTGCCACCGTTTGTCATTCTGGACAGATCTCGCCCCGTTACTGTCGTGGTTGTCGTCTTCGGCAGGTCCTGGACATCCCTGACGATCAAATTACTGTTACCAATGCGGTTCGCTACACCTCGCTACACCCCTCGCTACACCGTAAATACACACCGGCCCAGCCAACACTTTCACCAGGTATCGGCACATGCCGGGACGTTTCTTACAGACTCGCAATCCCTGGGTACTCTTCTATAGCAACGCCCTAAGCCCAGATCCGTTCCTTCCGCCGGTTTACCGGCGGGAGAGCCCTTAGCCTCATTGCTCCCCTTTTTTTTACTCGTGGCTGAGCGCCTTCTACGCTCTCCCTAAACCATATATGTCCGGTGACTCTTGAAAGTTCATTTGGGCCACAAGAATTTAACCATTCCGAAAAAAAAATCTAGATTGATGTTAGCATGTATCGTGGGTGTATAGACATGTAAAGATAGTATCCGTTTACCATCCTGTGGCCTGTATGCTCGTCTGCCGCCGTTTTTGTATAAATAAAACTTTATGTAGAGCTACAGTATGAAGGAGCATGCGCTAGATTACAATAAAGTCTTTTTTATTTAGAATGATGGTGGAAGATAAACGGACAGTCCATCTGGCGGTATGTGGACATCAACGATACATGCGAACATCAGTCCAGAATGGCAAACATTGGCACTCACCCGGATGAGCTGGCGACCTTTAGAGATTTAGGAATAGAATTGGAAAAGGGGTTGAAAAAATGCGGAATAGGAAGCAAAACGGGTCGTTCTCGTCCTGTTTTGCTTCCTATTCCGCATTTTTTTCCTTATCCCTTTTCCTTATCCCATTACACCTCCCAGTCAGAGGGGATGGAATGGGATGGGAAGTCAAGAATATAATGGAATGAGGAGTTTTATTTATTCTATTATACTTTCCATTCGATGGAATAGGAGCGGATAGGATAGGTTGGAATGGGTTGGGGCGGGATATGTGATACATTTTACGGCAGTCTTCTGTGAGGTCGTGTGTGAGGTCTGTGAGGTCTACTGAATGAGTTGTAACCATGTTACTCAGTACTACCATGCTACTCAATTTATTATGATAGTAAACAGAAGCTTTTTATAGAAACCAAATTAGGATCTGTATGATAAGTAAATAGTAGTAGTATGTAGTAGTTGTACTTCTGTTTGTTCATTAAGCAGACAAACCCAGAAAAAAAAATCTAATAACTTCTTTCTTTAATTGGAATCTGAACAAACTAACATAGACCACGTGCCGACCATGAAACTAAACGGTATCACAGATTTATACGTAAACACGTGTCGATAATTGATTTCACGATAACTATAATGTATTGAGTATCTGAGATCCCTCCCGACACGTCCTCGCGCCTCCCGGACAACTCGACTACGTGATCCGAATGTTACAAACTCGATCCGTTTCAATTATCCGATCAATAGCTAAATTCGTAGGCCTCTCGAAAAGGTCGCGGTCTCACTACAAATGGTATCTCCAAAGTTTTTTAAGAACGGACAGGACATTAAAAGATTAAAGAGATGTTTTTTATATAGAATAGATGGCAGACGAGCGGGCGGGCCCCACATGATAGTAAATGATCACTGGCGCCCATGGACACCTGCAACACCAGAGAGCTTACGGGTGCGCTGCCGATTTTGCAGAATGGAAAAGCTTCGGCTGGCAGTTCATTCCACAATTCGGGAACTTTCGGGAATTGGAAATGGTTTAAATTAAGCGACTAGCCACTACGATTTATTTTCTATGTTACTGCGATGTTATACTCGTATAAATTTATTCTAGAGCAAGTGACTCCCAATAACAGCAGATTCTACAGCAGCATCTCAAAAAAAAAATACATTAGTAACATTTTTAATGAAAACTTAAATAAATCTTCACTGCATCACAAGCTATCTGAGACACATATAATGAAAATATGTTTATTTAATGTCCTGTTAAAGTTCTTATTGTTATACGAAGGTTACTTCTGCATAAATGATGGAGGTTCCTTGTCTATCGTGGGCATAGCTTGGGCATTGCCTCTCGCGACTGTCTGCAGTCTTTGGTGGATATTAATATCTGCTCTTGTTTTCGATTTGCGTTGGCTGTTAACCAGGTTCTGATTTGTCTAAATTGAATCGCCATAATGGGTCCATAAGAATTGCTACCCGATCCCATCTTTTCCAGCTCATCTGTTATGTCGCTGCCAAGAGAACCACTGTGCCCTTTTATCCACTGGAGCATCGCTATGTTACATTTACCAATTCGCTCTAGAGTACGGTGATACTCCAGAACCAGACCGGATTCGAATTCGGACATTATATTCGGAATTAAAAATAAACAATGGTAATTCTTTATGTTTTATCCAAAACTGCAAGTTATTTTTAAATTAATTTATATTACTTTAAATTAATGAAAATTTTACTATAATTTTTAGCATTTTTCTTGAATACCATCAAAATTCACTTGTTCCTTTTTTGTAGGGAGTGTAGAAATACAATAAACAAATAGACGTAGAGATAAATGTTTTTGTAGATTATTTTCTAGGTGAAACTAGGTTTCAGGTTATTTACGAGTACCATTAGATAAACCATGTTTATCACATTCATAGTTCCCACATAAGTAGGCCTCAACGATTTACTTGCTACTCAATATTTTATTGAGGGTTAGAGTGCACGCTGTAATCCAACAGCCGCTGGGCGCGCTCGACTGGCCACGTTACCTCTCTATCACAGAAGACTACCTTGAAATGTACTGCATTTCCCACTTTATCCCATTTCCCCAATGTAGGTACGTGTAGGTACATCCCATCCTATCCCTCCCCATTTTCCCAACCCTTTCTCCAAATCCATTCCTATATCTCCAAAGGCGCATCCGGGGCAGGCCTACGTTTGTCATTTTGGACTAATGTTGGCATGTATCGCGGATATCCATGAGCTACAGTATTCACTTACCATCAGGTGGACTGTATGCTCGTCTGCCGCCTTCGCATAGAAAAAATCAGACCATGATGTAGATTTCATTCATCATTCCAGGATTCATCTGGCAATAGGCAAAAAACAATTTTCTAAATTAACCATCGGTTTTAAATTAAGTGTGGGCAACTTCAGTACTTTGCATTAAATCCCGTTCATCCGAGCCGGATGTATGAAACAAGCTTAATTGCAACGAGCCGCGTCAGCCAAGATTTACCAATTATGGGAACCGGAACGGTCCGAGCACGCAGCTGAAGCCTCGTTCGAGCTCGAACTCAGTCGAGCACAAACTCCAGCCGGCGGTTAGAGCACCTATTCTTTATTGAGTACCAATGAGTGGGCTAGCGGCTAGTTTACTTTTCCATCAATAGCGAATCTATATCTTTATTAGAGTACTAAAAAAAAGAAGCCGCCTTATTTGTAATTATATTAAAAAGGCAGCTTAAACTTTAAAACTGTGGGTACGCAAGGTCTCATTTGTGACAATATTTTGGTCTCATATTGTCATTTGTACTTTTTCTCATTTAATGTCATAAAGTCCACCTCAGGAGGACAAATAAAATTTTGACAAATATAACAATCTACTGGATAAAACCTTGACTTTTGATGAAGCTCATTGATAAAAGCTATATTGATAGATGCTCAATAACCATTATTAGCAGGTACGACAATAATTCAACTAACAGGCTGCTTTAATTTGTCACACATTCGCAACATTTCACTGGAAACCTAAAATCCTCCCTACCATTGCCAAATTTCCTAGTTACTCTGAAAGTTTGTCAACTTTTAACTTTTCGGATTCATCTAATTTTAATAACTTTTTAATTAATTTCTAATGTCAGTAGCGGATGATAAGTTAAAAGATAACCTGAAAATTTTCTTCACATCTCAACGAAATTGGATTCCTTTTGATTACTAAGAAGGGTCAACTTGGATATAATCTCTATAACGTCGTCATCCTCTCACAAATTGAATACACGTGATCTAAATGCCATCAAAAGAGGATATAATTTTGCTTTGCAATCTTATCCAGGTATATTTTAGTCTTTTGATATCCCAAATAATATACATATATATAATTAATTAAATTCTGTGGCTACACTTCGGTACATATACTCGTATTGACACCTACCTCGTGTTCATACGAAACTAAAGTCTATCATCATTAATCATCAATAATAGTCAATAGCATTAATAATGCCCTTGTTCTATTTTCTTACAATCCTTTCCTATATTGTTTATTTTCTTAAAGTAGATAATATTAAGTGTCTCTTCATGTCTGTTCGGAACATGTTGTTTAACTTCGTTTCACTACTGCGTGCCGGGCAGGCGGTGTGATATACACAAGAAAGATGGGAAGCTCTCTCTGGGGATTTAAAAAATCACGTTCAAACGTGTTGCCAATTTATTTTTGTTGTTTAATCTACCTCTGCTTTGTTCTCGTCCCTTTGTCTTTTTTATTGCGCAGCGGGTCGAGGTTCAGTTGGGCGTAATACAGAGATAAGTTTAAAAGAAATGCCTCTTTTAATCTCATTGTTGTGCAAATACTCCAAAACTGTGACCCGCTTCAGAACTGCTGGAAGACAATTATTGGCGGATGCCGAGCCTAAAACTCATTTAATAAAAGCAAATTACTTTTCACCTTGACAAGCAATTTTTGTTATGGAAATGGGTGGCACCGGTAGCCGAGTCGGTACTAATTTTCGCTTATACTGGTTAAAGAAATTGAATTGCGGAGTTTTGTATAAAATTACGGTTATGATCATTTAGTGGTGTAAAAAGTTTCTTTATAGCTCTCCGGGAGTAGTAACAGGCCATTTTTTATGATAACGGTATTTTCAATGCGATTACGATGTCCAATTCGAATATTTCAAGGCCGGAGTTTGCTGTACACTGTAGATAACAAATTTTATTTTTACGTAAAACGCTTACATTATTTTTATTGTGAAAAACTTCGTGGGTGTTATTTTAGGGTTGAACTATTTGATCAAGATGTCTAAATGTTATTTGATTCTACTCCAGTTATTTAATCCAGTTGTTAATTACCTACCTACTCGTACTGAAATATTTTTATTTCCTTATTTTTAGAACTATGTTGTTCATTTTTAATATGAATATATGAAGTGATTTTACTGAAATATATGGTTTAAATAGTAGGCATATGTTGGTGCAGTATTCAGCAGCTAAGTAGAAGTGTCGGAGGAGCTCCTGAGTAGAGGAAGAGGTGATTGAATAAAAGGTCACATCTTGATAAATAATGTGTTTTCTCTTTAGACACAAATTCAGTTATCTACTTAAAAACCTACGGACATTATAGTTAAAACCTTAATTTGCTACATCAATATTACTCTTGCCATAATGCCGCAGCGAGTTGTGCGACGTTACGGTGCAAGTATAAATCCTCATATTACATTACATAATTATTTAAATTTAATTGTCAGTGAGTTCTTCAGAATTTGCTAATACTATCTTAGATTTAACGCTTGTCGTGTTTAATATAAAAAAATAACACGTTTTTAGTTCAAAATAGTTCCAGCAGCTTAGCTTTAAAATATTCATTAAGTCATTTAATTCATGGAACAAACCGCAAACGAGAACTAAGTAAAAATGTTAGTTTAATTACTTAGTACATAAATTTATAAATATTAGTATGTATTATGTGTGTCATTTGTGAGATTTAATAAATATAAAAGCAATATAAAAAGTAGTTAATCAAAACATAACAACGCTACATAAAAGCAAATAGAATTAGGCTTGTATTCAAACGAGCATCAAAAAAATACAAAATGGGCAGCAAATCAGCGATCAGCAAAACAAACTATTTTTGAATAACTGAAATAAACAATTTTTAATTACTAAGAATGACAAGCGGGACATGTCTTTATTGTCACTAGAGAACCTAAACCTTTAAATCACCTTAAAATCACCTTTAAATTTGCTGCCATCGATTTATTGCCACTTTCCGCATTTCTGCTGTTCATTTACTCGTAATTATTTCCCATAAAATTATTCGCCAACAGTAAGGTATCGCCTATTTGTCTCGCGAAAAAGAGCAACATCGATCACGTTTGTGGCTATTTAGAATTCGGTCTGCTTGGTGGCGATAAACTGCTGGGTCCTAATAACTGGCAATAATATCCATTCAGCAGATCTGTTATTGCGAGCCTGGCTATTTCGCTCCGTTACTCTAATACCATTTTAATTGAATGTCCATTGTCTTTTTCATGTTGCCCGTAATAAATATAAATTGTTCTTATTATCTCACTTACGTCTTCAGGAATTTTCTTGGTTGAATCTGTTTTAAACGGGAATCGGATTATGGATTGTCAACAAATTTAAGACGGTTTTCTTGAAATTTTATGTTATTGGATTTTATCAAACAACTTGCTACTGAAATACCGTCAAACCTGAAACACATCAACTAATTTAAAATCGTTTTAGAGGAAAATTAAATTACTTTAGAGAATAAATCAAAATTTACAAACATGGGAAATTTTGTCGTTCTATCTAAAACGTTCGTAGCGCTCATTCGTACTGAGCAGTACAGGGTATTGACAGGGCGCGGCGCAGTCGACGCACATAGAATGCATAACATGAAAGATTTACTAGATACGTACTATAAATTATGAAAAAAGAACCTATTTTAAAAAAATGGTAGACTCAATCTCGATACTTAATATTTTCAGATATTAACTCGATATTTTCAGCTATACAATTTTATCGTTATGACTGAACTAGTTGAAGGAATTATTACAAGTTTAATTTTAACACTTGACATATATTTCGCCTCAGTATATCATGAACGCGTGCAAAATTTACCACAATTCGCAATATTACATTCACAGGGGAATGATTAATTTCCATGCTCTTTATACATTCGCTCACTCACTCAAAATGTTCGTACAAAATGATATACAAAATATACAAATGTATATCAAAATACAAATGTAGGCATGTTTATGATATACTAAACTATGTTGCCAGCCTTCAAAATATGCAGGTACGTAAAAGCCAATAGCACTAAAATAGTATTTGTAGCAGATACGGACTAGTGGTTTATTAATAAGCCCCCAATTAGGAGATAATTAAGTATGTTACAATGATTGGGAATCAATTCGGTGAACGAAGTAATTACTGACTCTTTTTGACGACATAAATTTTATTAGATTAATTAAGAAGTGGGTTTCTGTTTATATGATTCTAGTCTATATAATGATTGATTTTTTTTAGATAACACCATATTAATGAACTATACTAGGATTACCTGTGGCAAACAGACCATCCGAAAACAACATTTGTCTTTAAACAATTGAGTGTCCGAACGGGAATAGAACCCGGGACCTTTTGCACGCTAGATACTAAATACTGCCAATTAGGCTAATAATAATAAGTCGTCCATAATTTTAATTGCCTACAAAGGATGTTAAAATAAAACAAAGACATTATAATGTATCCATTAAGTTGCAATTAAAAGATTCGGAACGGCCTGTTGTTGTATTTCGGCTGTCTCGTTGTACTTAGTAAGAGATTATAATAAAAGCATCTATAAGTACAGTCAGTAACAGGTCAATGTACCCAAATGGTACCTATACAAAATGCTTAAAGTGGAATAAAATCACCTACATCTCAGGCAACAATTCAACAATTGGTTTTGTGATGTGTTTTTCTGAAAATAAATTGTCAAATATTAATAATAGAAAAAGAAACAAATTCGATCCTAGTCCTTATTACTAGCACATTGATGTACCAATGGGGATAGTCAATCTGTTGCTAAATGTACAATTAAGAAGGCAATACATACGGATACTTGTACACTACATAATACTATTAGTAGGGGGAGAGTCCATGCTACATTCCCACAGCCACTGGGAGCACTCGACTAGCCACGAGACTACCTTCTCTCACAGAACCTCTCACACCTTGAAATGTACTGCATTTCCTACTTTATTGTATTTCCCCAAAGTACGTACGTGTTTCGGTAGTGAGTGAGATATGCCAGACCCCATTCCCATCCCCTCCCCATTTTCCCAATCCATTCCTTAATCTGCAAAGGTAGGCAGCGCATCCGGGGCCGTACCAACGTTTGCCATTCTGGACTGATGTTGGCATGTATTGCGGATGTCTATAGACGACAGTATCCACTTACCATCAGGTGGACTGTATGCTCGTCTGCCGCCTTATTTATAATAAAAAAAAATATTGAAGAAATTTTGTGCTAGTAAATGTATGTATCCTTTATTTGTATTTGTATGTGAAACTCAATTTACAAAAACGCAATATAGACTTCAAGTGCAACTAACCGAAACGAGCCAAGGACCGGGAAAGAAAAATAAAAGTGAATAAAAAAGTGTAGCATACTGCATTTTAGCGCTCTATAATGGCACACGACGGGTAAAGAATGCAAGGAGCGTTTTGTGCAACGCTGCAGCAGTGCATTTAATTGCCAGCCAGCTTTGTCGGTGGTATTTCACTTTTTAAAGCCGTTTTAAAATAGCGAAAAATGCGACACCTCATAATTTAAAGAGTTGAGAATAATAAATAGTTTGAAAATAATGGGGGTATATTCAGATTTATTTTTTATTTTAGAACATGCTGGTTTTCTTACCTCCGAGCCAGTGATATTCTTTTAAAATCCCTACTTAAGTTCAAACTCAGTGGTACGGTCAAGGATTTGAATTTACGAGCTCACGAATGAGAGTAGAGGGTACGTATGTACGTATCCCTAGGCTATCGCTGCTCACAGTTATGTAATTAAATAGTTACACAATTAAATATATAACTAAAGATAGAAAAAATCAAATTATGGCTAAGCTAATCAATGGCTAAGCTAATAGATACTACTAGATAGTGACAAAGATGGCGGTAGCCACCTCAAATATTTGCAAGCTTACAGCTGACAATGACTTTGAACTTTCATTTATGACGAAACGAATCAGTTTCAATAATAGTCAACTACCTTATTTTTACTGACAATGTCATCAAGTAAATTTTTCCACAAAATTAAATTACAGAGTTTTGTGAGTTTAACCACGATTTTAAAGCGGGATATTCATACGAGCAATATGTAAAACACTTCAAACTCGTTCTTTATGCTGAAGGCAATTTATGGTAACTGACTAAAATACAGACTAACCCAGCGACAAAACAAAAAGGACACATCGAAATAATAAAAGAATACCAACATATTTTTACAAAATGATTTGATATAAATAGAATTTAATTGCGACCTCCAAAATTGAAGTTTAACAGAGCATGGTGCGAATTTTTTACTCGTGTCTATATCGAATTAGGAAACGCTACGTGACAAATGGTTCGCCAGAATTGGTTTTATTGCCTAGAATCAGACAAGCACTGGCCAAAAGTAAGCCTTATTCGGGAAATCATGGAACGGTAGTTCACTAATTTCAACGGCACCCTATAGTTGGTAGTTCTCGTTTTATTTGTTGCAGGGTATTTCCCGATCCCCATTCACATGAATCAAACCGACCGGACTCATTTATTTGATACGGACCAAGATATATCCGTATCTGTGTATAGGTTTGTACATGTGCAAGTATCGAGGGAGTGACAAAGTGCATTCGCTATTGTGACATATTTGGAATAGGCTTTCAATTCAAATATTCATGTTCGATAATTGAAACGTATTCCACTTTAGGCAGATGATATAAAAATAAATAAACAATGTATTGGTACTACTGGTTATTGTTTTGTGTCATTTTTTGATGGAAATAAGGTGGCAGACACGCATACAGTTCACCTGGATGTATGTGGATACTGTCACCTTGCAACATCAGTCCCGAATGGACAAAAGTTGTTAAGTCCACGGATGCACTTCCTAAAATTCGCTGTTATTGTGCTTAAGTTATAAAATGTTAACTAATAGTGTGCTAATTTATTAACGTTTTGTTAGTTAATTTAACTAAGCTTATGTTAGATAACTTGATGAACATAACGTTAATGTTATCTTAACTAGGTTATGTTGAATGTTAATTAAATTAGTTTCTAAGTAGAATAAATTACCTATTACCTGGTGTTTTCAGCAATTTGGTCTGTCTTCTAAAGTCTCACTACTAGAGAGTATTACATATTTTACATATTTAGGTAAACTAAGGCTGAATCCCTAAAAAAGTATTGTAAATACTGAGAAAACAAAGTATATTTGTTTCAAAAATGTATATAAAATTCATTGCAGAGGGACGTGATTACAATAGATTTTTTTACAAATTAATTAAAAGTCACCGTAGAGCTCCAAGCTTGGGGGCAGAGGGAATGGACGTGCTCTAAATTCTTTTACACTCGCCTTTTATGAGTGGACAGCAATTAAATTAATTTCCAAACAAGTTTTGCGAATTAAACCTTTAGGGAGTTAAATAAAAATACATTCATACACAATTAATTTAATAACGGCAAGTTTAGTGAATCGGAAAAATGGAACGGTATACAAATTAAAAATCAAAATACATTCTGCAATCTTGAATTTCCCAAATAGGTATACAGCGTATGTGGGTAACAAAACTTGATACGGTTTGTGGTTGAGGAACTAAATATATAATGCTCCTAAATTGAATAAAATATAGGTACAAATTCACTATTAATATTACAAAAAGCAAATATAGGATTTGATCAATCCTTTTCGCAGTCTATATTATGTATGTGGAACTGATGAAGGCTCGTTTATATCTACCGACATTGAACGTGCCAGACACGTTCCGTCACAGACAACGACAGACTCCGTTTGTTCATATCTAACGTGCCAGACACGTTCAGTCACAGACAACGACAAACTCCGTTTGTTCATATCTAACGTGCCAGACACGTTCAGTCACAGACAACGACAAACTCCGTTTGTTCATATCTAACGTGCCAGACACGTTCAGTCACAGACAACGACAAACTCCGTTTGTTCATATCTAACGTGCCAGACACGTTCAGTCACAGACAACGACAGACTCCGTTTGTTCATATCTAACGTGCCAGACACGTTCAGTCACAGACAACGACAGACTCCGTTTGTTCATATCTAACGTGCCAGACACGTTCAGTCACAGACAACGACAGACTCCGTTTGTTCATATCTAACGTGCCAGACACGTTCAGTCACAGACAACGACAAACTCCGTTTGTTCATATCTAACGTGCCAGACACGTTCAGTCACAGACAACGACAGACTCCGTTTGTTCATATCTAACGTGCCAGACACGTTCAGTCACAGACAACGACAAACTCCGTTTGTTCATATCTAACGTGCCAGACACGTTCAGTCACAGACAACGACAAACTCCGTTTGTTCATATCTAACGTGCCAGACACGTTCAGTCACAGACAACGACAGACTCCGTTTGTTCATATCTAACGTGCCAGACACGTTCAGTCACAGACAACGACAGACTCCGTTTGTTCATATCTAACGTGCCAGACACGTTCAGTCACAGACAACGACAAACTCCGTTTGTTCATATCTAACGTGCCAGACACGTTCAGTCACAGACAACGACAAACTCCGTTTGTTCATATCTAACGTGCCAGACACGTTCCGTCACAGACAACGACAGACTCCGTTTGTTCATATCTAACGTGCCAGACACGTTCAGTCACAGACAACGACAAACTCCGTTTGTTCATATCTAACGTGCCAGACACGTTCAGTCACAGACAACGACAGACTCCGTTTGTTCATATCTAACGTGCCAGACACGTTCAGTCACAGACAACGACAAACTCCGTTTGTTCATATCTAACGTGCCAGACACGTTCAGTCACAGACAACGACAGACTCCGTTTGTTCATATCTAACGTGCCAGACACGTTCAGTCACAGACAACGACAAACTCCGTTTGTTCATATCTAACGTGCCAGACACGTTCAGTCACAGACAACGACAAACTCCGTTTGTTCATATCTAACGTGCCAGACACGTTCCGTCACAGACAACGACAGACTCCGTTTGTTCATATCTAACGTGCCAGACACGTTCAGTCACAGACAACGACAGACTCCGTTTGTTCATATCTAACGTGCCAGACACGTTCAGTCACAGACAACGACAGACTCCGTTTGTTCATATCTAACGTGCCAGACACGTTCAGTCACAGACAACGACAGACTCCGTTTGTTCATATCTAACGTGCCAGACACGTTCAGTCACAGACAACGACAGACTCCGTTTGTTCATATCTAACGTGCCAGACACGTTCAGTCACAGACAACGACAAACTCCGTTTGTTCATATCTAACGTGCCAGACACGTTCAGTCACAGACAACGACAAACTCCGTTTGTTCATATCTAACGTGCCAGACACGTTCCGTTACAGACAACGACAGACTCCGTTTGTTCATATCTAACGTGCCAGACACGTTCAGTCACAGACAACGACAAACTCCGTTTGTTCATATCTAACGTGCCAGACACGTTCAGTCACAGACAACGACAAACTCCGTTTGTTCATATCTAACGTGCCAGACACGTTCCGTTACAGACAACGACAGACGACGGACGTACCAGACGCGTAGCCACAGCACCGACCGGCAGTCACTAAATAGCTTTAGTAGAACGAGTACAATTTTGTTTCGCATTTTTGTTAAAAATGGTATCACTAGATCGTAAAGGAATTTATATTCCCTAAAAATCTCTATGAGTTTCTCGTTATTCATAGCGTCAGTCTATTGCGCGTGAAAACCAAAGAAATGTCTGTACGGTTCCGATACTCCTTACACACTGGCCGACAAAAGTCGTCAGACAGCTACAGACATGCACCGCGCAGACAAAATATTCTTTCCGTGAATGCTGGCCGGACACGGCACATGTCTGTCGGCGTCTGCGCGGCTACGTTACGATAGATATGAATACGTTAATAGACAATATATTAAAGAATATTATTTTGTCTGTGACGGTAAGTGTCTGGCACGTTCAATGTCTGTAGATATAAACGAACCTTTAATTATATATTTTATCTCCCTTATAACTTAACAAAAATATAATAAAGAATAACGAAGGTAATCTGAAATTTTATTTATATCGTGAATGAACAAAACTGGAGTTTAGTAGTTAAATATTTTTCGATAAAAACTGATTTTACCTCGGTTTAAAAAGTAAAACCGTTTGCAAAACGTGGCTCGACGCGGTCTACTGAACCCAGACGATGTCCGACGAACATGTACAACGACCAACTTTGAGGGTATTAAAGCGTACTTAAACCAGTTTAAATCAAACGAATGTAGGGAGAATAAGTACCTAACTTTTAGTAAAAAATATTAAAAGTACCTACTTACTTTCATTGTATACTTTCCCTCAGCAAATCATTTCTTGTTGATCAGCAAGAATGTGAAATACCTGTAAGTATAATACATTCCATTTAATATAACATTTAAATTACAATATATGTGAACAAAGGGACCTTATTGTCAATATCGAGTTATTGGCTTTGATTATGATTTTCTAACTTAAATAAAGACATGATTTAAAAGATCTAAATTCTAAGATAAAGCAATAAAGAAATCTTATACATTTTGCTAGTCTCAATATTTGGGAAACTAAAATCGACCATAAGGTGATCTTTCTTTCTTTCATTCTTTCTTTCTTTTCTCAGATAATGTCATATGTGAATAAATGTAGCAGGCAACAGCAAGTCTGTGAATGCAATTTAATAAAATTGCTAAAAATATAACCAAGTCACAAGACATGTCCCGGAAGTGATTTGTCTGGAACTTAATTTTATTTACAAAAACAACTACGTTTATTGAACCAAAACATGACTTAGTACAATCACAACTTAAACAACATAACACCTATTTAATCTAACAGGTTATTATTCTGACTTTTAGGTATTCGGCAAGATATACAATATTTGTATACGTACTATGTAAAGTCTGTCCACTAAGTCAGTTTACTAATTTGAGAAAGAAAAACAAATTTTAACAATAATATCACTCGTTTGTAAATAGGTACTTGTCATAGGGTGTTTTCATAAAAATGTACAAAACCTCTACATTTTTTAAAATTTATTGTGATAAATAATTGACTGTAAAAATGTATATAATTAAAATAACTTGATTATTTTAATTATATAAATAGATAAGACCGTGTGGTGTCGGCCGACAATAGTATAACACCACCTCTCCTCCGTCTCCTCCCGTGGATGTCGTAAAAGGCGACTAAGGGATAACAGAGCGACTACCACAAGCCTTGAGGAATTGCACCACCTCTAAAAAAGTGGTCTCGCCAATCCGCTTGGCCGCCGTGGCATTATAATGCCATACATCCCTCGTGCACGAATGCATGAGGGGGCCCCCCGTGTCCAGCAGAGTATACTGAAAGAGCCGGTTGCAAGATTGCAAAATAATTTAAGATACTATAAAATAATAATTTAAATATTAAAATATCTTAAAAAAAATCTGAGATTAAAGGACACCATAATTTGGATAAAAAACATACGAGTGAATCAATGTCGTCGTTTTGTCATACTATCTACTCGTATTATAACCGTGTATGAGTGATTTATAGCAATAGCCCATAGCTAATTTTATAGTGATTTTTTTATATATGTTTGTTTATATTTCCAATTTTCAAATAGGCTATAAAACATATTAATTGTAGGAATAGCCAATGTCCCAATTCTAATTCGATGCTGGAACCTCTTGAGAATACTACCTACCCATGTCAACTAATTTATTGAACTGACACTATGATGTTAAAACAATACATCTAAAATTTATCTAACTTACACACATTCAACATACACAAAACACACGTGGGACCGCTTGCTCATCCGCCCGCTCGCCTATAAAAAAAACACAATATAATACAATAAACGTGTTCTTTTTTTACTTTATTTATAATTTTATTGGGTACAATCGCAATAAATAAATATATGAAAATTAAGAATAAAAGATAAAGGATAGAGTTATAGTATCCAGACTATAACCGATACATAAATAATATCGTCTATTGTTGACGAATCAACCATTCGAAGGGGGAGAAGAAGCGGAATCATTCACGTACGGACAGTGGACACTCAAACCAATCACCTGTCTTTATTAAATGTACCTACTTAAGTTTTGTAAAAATCTAAAATTAAACATATTTTCAATAATACCCTAACTGCGTTGCCATTTATATACATAGTGACTCACAATCAACAAAACATTTATTGTATTCAATCCTAATTTTAGCCCATAATAATAGTACTTCTTAAGATGTCCGTGGAAAGTTGGGCTATTACCAACCGTACAATTGTAACATTATGAACAAGCTCTGAATTTAAAATTAAATTCCCAATGATAATAAGTTGAAAACTCAAATTACCTGATGTTAATGGTTTCCATTGTATGAAAACGAACATTGAACAGAGTTATTCCATTTTAATTAATCTATAACGTATAAACTTTTAATTACGATTCATGTGCATAGCATTGAGAATTGATGTAACCATCTCTTAAATAGGTATTTGTGTAATTATTACGTACATAATTATGCCTATTTATGTTTGTATCTTTACGGTACATGATTATCGAGGTAGAGAGAATTGAGCGCTGGTCGCTCTTCTGATGCAATTTTTGTCGCAAGAGTTACAGAAAATAAATACTTATTCTAACTTTGATGATTGCAATATTTGAAAGTGCCTATGCTACGCAGGACTTGACAAACCGATATTAGATGCAATTTTTGTCGCAAGAGTTACAGAAAATAAATACTTATTCTAACTTTGATGATTGCAATATTTGAAAGTGCCTATGCTACGCAGGACTTGACAAACCGATATTACTACATATCGGTACTTTTAGTGTACTTGAGCATACACAGCGTTGGGCCGATATCGTCGATGAGACTTTGGCCCACAGTCCAGATATCGAAAAGGCTTTTGACCAGATCTAGCACGAAGCATTAAATTCCAAGTTACTGTCGTTCAGGTTACCCAAGGATTTATGCGAATGAATCGGCAGCTTTTTGATTAGACGGCCCATCAAAGTCGTTGCCAATAGTATCTGATCCTATACTATATCTTTTAATGCTGGCAAAACTTTGTGCTCTTTCTCGCTAGTATCTCAATTTCAGAACACCCCTCTTAAAATCTCAGCGAGAACTTATTACGATTCTTGATGTCGACATTTTCAGCAAAGTCAAATTCCAGGGTCATCTAGAGGAATAGACCAAATTGGCTTGTTTAGAAATATAGAAATAGAACAAAGCAATGTTTCCCCGCATTTGTCCTAAAGGGACTCAGAGGGGGTCTTTTGAATATTTTTCTATATGATAATGTGAAAATCGTCGATATGAGTATTAAAAAACGTCCAGGTTCAAGCTCGAATACCAATATTTAATGATTTTTACAAATAGCAGCCCTATTCTAGGTCATCGCTTATTACTTTATTATACCTAAGTTTCTTATAATTCCTCTATAATTCCACGTAGGCAAAGCTAATCGTTTATAAAAACAACAGTCGATGTGTCTTCTATCTTTAATCGCGGACCCATTTGTCCATTGCGCATCCATTATCAGCTCGTATATCAATAAAACATGCGGACGGTGACCGTAGCGCTGTTCGTGTTTAATTCCACTAAAAGCGTCCATCTCATTGTGGCCGGTCCGATGATTCGGGATTTTACTCGACCCCCATACTCGTATTTCAATACTTAAGTACTCGATTATAGTGATAATAACGATGATTTCGTTAAAAGTGCAAGTCATATTGAATTGTTTTTTAGGGTTCTGTAGCTAACTGGGAACCCTTAGGCGCCAACTACACGAGCGAGTCTCTCTCGGCGACAATATTGCCGTGATATTAGTTTAAATAGTAACACTATGAGCCAATCTACACACGGCGATACGGTAAAATGTAGATTGGATTCCGTGTGTCGATGTGTGTAAATAGAGCGCCAACTACACAAGAGAGAGGCTCGCTCATGTAGTTGGCGCCTTAAGGTTTCGTCATGTCCATCTACCCATTCTTCTGCATACCAATATCTGTAAATCTTTCATATTTGCACTCGTTGTTATCTGAAGAAATCTTCTTTTTTTCTGAACAGTCAAAACAGAAGACAAAAGTTCATTGACAGGGACTTTTAAAGGGCAATCAAATGTTCTGGGATTTTTAATCCTTTAACCATTCAGTCGTAAGATATTCGCTTTTAAATTAACTATTAACTTGCCCCCTTCCATCCCACCTCATAAATTTCTAAAATATTGTCGTAAAACATCTACAAAAATTCTAGATTACAGTGTTTTACTATATACACTCTATGAATATTGTAACGGACATTGAACCAAAGATACTTTCAGTAAATTTTGAAAAAAATATTAACATGGACTGATAAAAATTGCCAAAGTTAAATATTTTTATCATCTAATTAAAAAAGGGAATTTTATTCTGAAACGGCTACGAAACCCTAACATGCCCGTGCCCAACACGCTCTTACCCTATTTTTCTCTTAATCACGGTAGCAAAAAGTTCAGCATTCCGAAGTTCTTATATTAAATACAATCCAATTAATTGACTTACCGACAAGAGACATGTTTTAGTCACGTAGATGATCCGCGAGGACCATCTGCTTAGCTTAATATTTTTTTAATCTGATTCTTTAAATTCCATAATTTTTATGTAACTTGTAAGAGGGGGTTTATGTTTCTTATTCCTAAAGAATATGGTTCATTACAGTCATTAATTATTATCAATTCATTACATCTACTTATGCTAAAGTGGTCCAATACGTACCAATTACGTAGATACATAATGGCACGTGTAATACGATACGTAGTGGTCCAATAGTGGTAGTACGCTCCAAAAATATACCTAGCGTTACTTATTTGGGATTATTTATACAAAGCAAAATTGTAAAGTTTTGAATAGCACTATGAGGTTGTGACCCCGGTAGTGGTGACAAGGGATAACACAACACGGTTCACATAAATTATCCAGAGACATAGTTTATAACTTGTCCCATATTTTATAATTATGGTGTTAATGTTATCTATGATATTAAAGATCTAGTTCAAATAATTTTTAACACATTAACTAGTTCAAATTATTGATACTTTCAAAAGAATTGCTGAAACTAAATTTATGAAAATATCTAGTTTCCTTGGACCTTAGGTATGTAGAATGGGGAAAGTAGATCAATGGATAAAATTCTTTACTGTATAAAAGTTACGTTAAGAGAAAATTAAGGAACAACGTTATAAGAATACAGCCGGGCGATCTTCTTGCTTTATAGAAATTTAATTCAGACAACCTCTAGAATGTATGAGATTAAGAAAATTCCTCGTCCCGTTATTCACAATCCTCCCCAATTCTTTTCCTAAATCTAGTTTCTTGACTGATGTTGGCATCCACTTACTACTAAATGAACTGTCTGCTCGTTTAACACTTTCTTCCTATAAAAAATCTACAAAGTCATTGATACAAGTTATTCAACTTAACCGTAAGCTGCAACCAGCCCTTTTTTTGTTCACTGCTGGACATGGACTCCCTCATGCACATTATCTTGTGCATAAGGGATACAATACAGCTTCAAAACACCACACTGGGCAAGCGGGTTAGCAAGTTCATTCTTATAGAGGTGGTGTAGATCCTTTTTATACGGAATGGCTAAATTCTTGCGGCCCAAATGACCTTTCAAGAATCACTGGACATGTGTAGTCTAGGGCGAGCGCAGAAGGCGCAGGATGAACAAAAAGTGTGTGCAGCAACGAGCCTAAGGGCTCCTCCGCCGGTAGACCTCCGGAAGGCACGGACCTCGGTTTAGGGCGTTGCTTTGGGAGGGTACCGCGGGATCGCGAGTCGGTGAGAAGCGCCCAGGCACGTGCCGACACCTGGTAAAAGTGTTGGCTGAAGGCGGTGTAGATCCTCAGCGCTTGTGGTAGCGGGTTGTTCGCTTATTGTGACACCCACGGGAATAAATGTTGTGGAGCTTTGCTAAAGCGGGCATACACCACACGACCAACTTACAAACTGGCACTTTGTGTAAGGAAAATGCGGCAACACTTTTTAATTATTTCTTAATATAACAGCAACGCTTTTACAATATCTAATTACGCAAACTTTAAACACCTAACAGGGTTTGTACTGCAATTCTCAACAAAGAACAAGGATTATTCCAAGCAGCAAGGTTTAAAATAATTCAATAAGTAAGTTTTAATTTAATTATCCGCGTACACGTACCACGTTCGTTGAAATGCTTGCAAAGAGGCTGCGCGTGTGCCGAGCGCTTTCCAAATGAGAAAACAATTTAACATTGAAACTTCAGTGAAACGACCTCACTTGTGTTTGTGCAGCTACTGATAGACTAATTTAAGTATTTTTATTTACTGAATGTGAATTAATGTTCTTTGTGCCTCCAGTTAATCCAATTGTAAGACAAATTAGTGAAGACAATTAGAACATTATTACAATTACAATTTAGAAACATGTACGAAATTTTTCCTTCTTCTCCAGTTCCTATTGTTTTAATTTTCTTGGATTATTATACGCTAGAATCTGGCAAATGAAAGTTGAAACTGGAAAAGCGCGGCATAAAAATAATAATATGTTCTCACTAAAAATAGATGGAACAATAATTTTGGTACTTGAGTTCAATATTAAGCTAATTTTATTATTAAGAAATAAATAAAATAATTAATATATTTTTTTTTTATTTGCCGCGATTTCTAGTCTCAGCATTTAGAGTCCATTAGAGTCTGGCGAATGAAGCGCCAGACTCTAAATGGTTTGGATTAGAGGTTACTATTTATTTGTTTGAAGTTGACCGTATATCAAATCTAAGCTAAAAGATTAGAAAAAAAAGCCTTACATTCTTTCTTGTTATCCATGACATTCATTTTTTACCTGTGGCAGAAATACGCCCCATAAAACAGAGTAATAATAGAAAAAGGTTTACGTCAAACCTGACCCCAGCCAGGACGTACAATCATTCACGTACGGACAGTGGACACTCAAACCAATCACCTGTCTTTATTAAATGTACCTACTTAAGTTTTGTAAAAATCTAAAATTAAACATATTTTCAATAATACCCTAACTGCGTTGCCATTTATATACATAGTGACTCACAATCAACAAAACATTTATTGTATTCAATCCTAATTTTAGCCCATAATAATAGTACTTCTTAAGATGTCCGTGGAAAGTTGGGCTATTACCAACCGTACAATTGTAACATTATGAACAAGCTCTGAATTTAAAATTAAATTCCCAATGATAATAAGTTGAAAACTCAAATTACCTGATGTTAATGGTTTCCATTGTATGAAAACGAACATTGAACAGAGTTATTCCATTTTAATTAATCTATAACGTATAAACTTTTAATTACGATTCATGTGCATAGCATTGAGAATTGATGTAACCATCTCTTAAATAGGTATTTGTGTAATTATTACGTACATAATTATGCCTATTTATGTTTGTATCTTTACGGTACATGATTATCGAGGTAGAGAGAATTGAGCGCTGGTCGCTCTTCTGATGCAATTTTTGTCGCAAGAGTTACAGAAAATAAATACTTATTCTAACTTTGATGATTGCAATATTTGAAAGTGCCTATGCTACGCAGGACTTGACAAACCGATATTACTACATATCGGTACTTTTAGTGTACTTGAGCATACACAGCGTTGGGCCGATATCGTCGATGAGACTTTGGCCCACAGTCCAGATATCGAAAAGGCTTTTGACCAGATCTAGCACGAAGCATTAAATTCCAAGTTACTGTCGTTCAGGTTACCCAAGGATTTATGCGAATGAATCGGCAGCTTTTTGATTAGACGGCCCATCAAAGTCGTTGCCAATAGTATCTGATCCTATACTATATCTTTTAATGCTGGCAAAACTTTGTGCTCTTTCTCGCTAGTATCTCAATTTCAGAACACCCCTCTTAAAATCTCAGCGAGAACTTATTACGATTCTTGATGTCGACATTTTCAGCAAAGTCAAATTCCAGGGTCATCTAGAGGAATAGACCAAATTGGCTTGTTTAGAAATATAGAAATAGAACAAAGCAATGTTTCCCCGCATTTGTCCTAAAGGGACTCAGAGGGGGTCTTTTGAATATTTTTCTATATGATAATGTGAAAATCGTCGATATGAGTATTAAAAAACGTCCAGGTTCAAGCTCGAATACCAATATTTAATGATTTTTACAAATAGCAGCCCTATTCTAGGTCATCGCTTATTACTTTATTATACCTAAGTTTCTTATAATTCCTCTATAATTCCACGTAGGCAAAGCTAATCGTTTATAAAAACAACAGTCGATGTGTCTTCTATCTTTAATCGCGGACCCATTTGTCCATTGCGCATCCATTATCAGCTCGTATATCAATAAAACATGCGGACGGTGACCGTAGCGCTGTTCGTGTTTAATTCCACTAAAAGCGTCCATCTCATTGTGGCCGGTCCGATGATTCGGGATTTTACTCGACCCCCATACTCGTATTTCAATACTTAAGTACTCGATTATAGTGATAATAACGATGATTTCGTTAAAAGTGCAAGTCATATTGAATTGTTTTTTAGGGTTCTGTAGCTAACTGGGAACCCTTAGGCGCCAACTACACGAGCGAGTCTCTCTCGGCGACAATATTGCCGTGATATTAGTTTAAATAGTAACACTATGAGCCAATCTACACACGGCGATACGGTAAAATGTAGATTGGATTCCGTGTGTCGATGTGTGTAAATAGAGCGCCAACTACACAAGAGAGAGGCTCGCTCATGTAGTTGGCGCCTTAAGGTTTCGTCATGTCCATCTACCCATTCTTCTGCATACCAATATCTGTAAATCTTTCATATTTGCACTCGTTGTTATCTGAAGAAATCTTCTTTTTTTCTGAACAGTCAAAACAGAAGACAAAAGTTCATTGACAGGGACTTTTAAAGGGCAATCAAATGTTCTGGGATTTTTAATCCTTTAACCATTCAGTCGTAAGATATTCGCTTTTAAATTAACTATTAACTTGCCCCCTTCCATCCCACCTCATAAATTTCTAAAATATTGTCGTAAAACATCTACAAAAATTCTAGATTACAGTGTTTTACTATATACACTCTATGAATATTGTAACGGACATTGAACCAAAGATACTTTCAGTAAATTTTGAAAAAAATATTAACATGGACTGATAAAAATTGCCAAAGTTAAATATTTTTATCATCTAATTAAAAAAGGGAATTTTATTCTGAAACGGCTACGAAACCCTAACATGCCCGTGCCCAACACGCTCTTACCCTATTTTTCTCTTAATCACGGTAGCAAAAAGTTCAGCATTCCGAAGTTCTTATATTAAATACAATCCAATTAATTGACTTACCGACAAGAGACATGTTTTAGTCACGTAGATGATCCGCGAGGACCATCTGCTTAGCTTAATATTTTTTTAATCTGATTCTTTAAATTCCATAATTTTTATGTAACTTGTAAGAGGGGGTTTATGTTTCTTATTCCTAAAGAATATGGTTCATTACAGTCATTAATTATTATCAATTCATTACATCTACTTATGCTAAAGTGGTCCAATACGTACCAATTACGTAGATACATAATGGCACGTGTAATACGATACGTAGTGGTCCAATAGTGGTAGTACGCTCCAAAAATATACCTAGCGTTACTTATTTGGGATTATTTATACAAAGCAAAATTGTAAAGTTTTGAATAGCACTATGAGGTTGTGACCCCGGTAGTGGTGACAAGGGATAACACAACACGGTTCACATAAATTATCCAGAGACATAGTTTATAACTTGTCCCATATTTTATAATTATGGTGTTAATGTTATCTATGATATTAAAGATCTAGTTCAAATAATTTTTAACACATTAACTAGTTCAAATTATTGATACTTTCAAAAGAATTGCTGAAACTAAATTTATGAAAATATCTAGTTTCCTTGGACCTTAGGTATGTAGAATGGGGAAAGTAGATCAATGGATAAAATTCTTTACTGTATAAAAGTTACGTTAAGAGAAAATTAAGGAACAACGTTATAAGAATACAGCCGGGCGATCTTCTTGCTTTATAGAAATTTAATTCAGACAACCTCTAGAATGTATGAGATTAAGAAAATTCCTCGTCCCGTTATTCACAATCCTCCCCAATTCTTTTCCTAAATCTAGTTTCTTGACTGATGTTGGCATCCACTTACTACTAAATGAACTGTCTGCTCGTTTAACACTTTCTTCCTATAAAAAATCTACAAAGTCATTGATACAAGTTATTCAACTTAACCGTAAGCTGCAACCAGCCCTTTTTTTGTTCACTGCTGGACATGGACTCCCTCATGCACATTATCTTGTGCATAAGGGATACAATACAGCTTCAAAACACCACACTGGGCAAGCGGGTTAGCAAGTTCATTCTTATAGAGGTGGTGTAGATCCTTTTTATACGGAATGGCTAAATTCTTGCGGCCCAAATGACCTTTCAAGAATCACTGGACATGTGTAGTCTAGGGCGAGCGCAGAAGGCGCAGGATGAACAAAAAGTGTGTGCAGCAACGAGCCTAAGGGCTCCTCCGCCGGTAGACCTCCGGAAGGCACGGACCTCGGTTTAGGGCGTTGCTTTGGGAGGGTACCGCGGGATCGCGAGTCGGTGAGAAGCGCCCAGGCACGTGCCGACACCTGGTAAAAGTGTTGGCTGAAGGCGGTGTAGATCCTCAGCGCTTGTGGTAGCGGGTTGTTCGCTTATTGTGACACCCACGGGAATAAATGTTGTGGAGCTTTGCTAAAGCGGGCATACACCACACGACCAACTTACAAACTGGCACTTTGTGTAAGGAAAATGCGGCAACACTTTTTAATTATTTCTTAATATAACAGCAACGCTTTTACAATATCTAATTACGCAAACTTTAAACACCTAACAGGGTTTGTACTGCAATTCTCAACAAAGAACAAGGATTATTCCAAGCAGCAAGGTTTAAAATAATTCAATAAGTAAGTTTTAATTTAATTATCCGCGTACACGTACCACGTTCGTTGAAATGCTTGCAAAGAGGCTGCGCGTGTGCCGAGCGCTTTCCAAATGAGAAAACAATTTAACATTGAAACTTCAGTGAAACGACCTCACTTGTGTTTGTGCAGCTACTGATAGACTAATTTAAGTATTTTTATTTACTGAATGTGAATTAATGTTCTTTGTGCCTCCAGTTAATCCAATTGTAAGACAAATTAGTGAAGACAATTAGAACATTATTACAATTACAATTTAGAAACATGTACGAAATTTTTCCTTCTTCTCCAGTTCCTATTGTTTTAATTTTCTTGGATTATTATACGCTAGAATCTGGCAAATGAAAGTTGAAACTGGAAAAGCGCGGCATAAAAATAATAATATGTTCTCACTAAAAATAGATGGAACAATAATTTTGGTACTTGAGTTCAATATTAAGCTAATTTTATTATTAAGAAATAAATAAAATAATTAATATATTTTTTTTTTATTTGCCGCGATTTCTAGTCTCAGCATTTAGAGTCCATTAGAGTCTGGCGAATGAAGCGCCAGACTCTAAATGGTTTGGATTAGAGGTTACTATTTATTTGTTTGAAGTTGACCGTATATCAAATCTAAGCTAAAAGATTAGAAAAAAAAGCCAGGTTTGCCGATTTAAAAGCTTAGTGTGATCGTACGTAGATACGCATCCGGTAGGGTTAGCTTCCAATATTGCGTTAGGTCAGACAAATTGGGATCAGTTACTGAATATATTACGGTCCCCTTACTACCATCGGTTTGTTAATCGTTTCTGGTTATTTACGACCGTTTTAACTGTTTATCTTGGAGTTGTGTAGTTTACTATATTTTGTTTGTTTGCATTTAGTTTTATTAAATTTCAATTAATGCAATAATATGTGACATTGTTTTAAAAAGGCACAAGTACATTTTGACGACATTCGACAAAATGCAAAAAAAATAATTAAAAAGTTTGAAATTTTGGATAAAACAAAAGTAATAGTTGTTTATTCTATTTGTTTATGTTCATTATATTAATAATATTTCATTTATTTAATTCGTAATTGTTAATAGATACCTAGTCTATGTTAGTAAAATACATAGTACTCCGAGTAATTCAATATAACAATCACAGGAATAATAATAAGCTAAATTAAATTAAATTGTATGAAATTAAATAATTTTACTCGTGCTTTTGTTAAAAATATTACTAATGGCTTTTCTTCTTATGACGGCAGTATTGTTGGATCTAGTTTTCAAATTATTAAGACATGTACGTAAAATCTGAAAAAAATACATATATCTTTTATATAGTTCTTTTTCCTTAAAAAACACTACATGTTCCAATTTAAACAGAATCTTGAATGAACGAAATTTTAAGTTAGAAAATCATAACCAAAGTCAAATTAGTCTATACCGACAATAAGGTACATACCTAAGTTAGGTACATACGGTTTAGGTACTTATGTACATACGAGTAGTTCGTGGAACGAATTATCACATATTACAACATATTGTTATAGTTTTTAACCCCATTACACGCGATCTAAACTCCGAGGCAACAAGTAATAATATTGTAATGCCAATTTATGTAAAAACCATCAGCATTAACATTTATAAAACAAGCGAATCTCTAATAAATAAAAGTAAAAATCTATTTAGAAATTCACGGAATCTTCTATTCCTTTTTTTGCTACTGTATAAATAAATTCTACTAATCTTTATGGATTATATATAGGGATTATATACATTCATAAACACCGCTGTATTTTAATGAGTTTTTAAGTTAATATCCTTGTGACCCCGGAAACTAATTTAAAGTTAAGTTGTAAAGTAGGCTTACGAGAATATCTTTTCCTTAAACAATCTTATTAGATTGTTCTCACTTTAGTAAAATCAAAGTTGAGGGTCCCTGGAATAATACCATAAGATATAGGTTGTTCCACAACAGTTGGCATGAACAAATACGTTCAATGTGTATCAAATAATTTATTTTCCAAGAACATAGGTAACAGCATTAGATGCAACAATACAAGTACTTCCCATTGTATCCTACCTTAACAGGCGTGCAAAATTTTGTTTATTACTAATACAAAACTTACCAATTATTATTCAATTACATGTCAATACTAAACTAATTTAATATATAAGTCAATACAAATCATACGTCAATCAAAACCAACAATATATTCATGAATTACAATTATTAGTTAATAACGTCGTTAAAAAAAATAACGTCATTCAACCATTACTATTCAAATGCTGTATCATGCACTATAATTCCCATTAATAAATTCGTTAATCTTATAAAAACACTTAGACTTAAGCCAAGTCAACAATCGTTTTTTAAATAATGTCAAATTAAGTTTTTTAATTGAATTTGGAATACTATTAAAAAAAATGTTGGCATATAATTTGATTATTTGTTAGAGTCAACTTTTTTATAGCTGGGTAGTATTAACTTTTGAGAATAACGCGTCTCAAATTTACAAGAGTCGCTTAGTTTTCAAAAAGCAGTTCACATTTGAACATTGAATGTAACATATGTTACATTCAAACATCGACAATGAGCAGAAAAACATAAATAACGCGTTGTGGATGGAGCTTGTTGTCCATATATCGAAATGAAATATTATTTCGGTGTGTGAATAGTTTCAATTATCCGCAACTCAACGTGGCATTCAAGAACCGTCCACAATCTGAATAATTTGAAATGGTCACAAAACAAAAATAACGTTGAAATTAGTCAGTCAGCGAATCAACTAATTTCTAGAAATAGGCGAAAATAAGAAAAAGGTTTAATAAGGAATTTATTATTTAACGCGCGGAAGTCTATTCTGCTCAGAAACGATTCGGCACGTTTAGATTTCATATCTCTGAAGACTACGATTGAAGCAGGCGGGGTCACATTTTTATAAGACTAGCACACAACCCATTTGACAGTAAGTAGTTACTAGGATTTTTTGGCGGAAACCCGAGAAATGAAGTTCAGTTTTTGTTTGATTTATTATAAAAATTGTGTATTTGTGCGTTTTGTGGTTTAATAGTGATAGTTTATTAAACAATTTTTTGGGTGTAATGTTTGTGATAATCAAATAAAAGCATAGATTTGCGTTATTCGTGTGCTTCCAAAGAGTTTCTTCTGTCCTCAGTAACCCTACTACCACTTTACTGAGTGCCTCCCGACTCCTAACTTCCGTGACGGGACAGCTTACGTTTTAGATTTTGATATTGTTAATTACGACGAAAACTTGACACTGGCAGAATGTGCTAATTGCGCCATTGCCATATATGAAACAAAAAAAAGTAGTTACAATCGTCTGTGGACATCTGAAATACATGCCAACCGCCGTAAAAAATTACGAACTTCGCAGATGCGCTGCCTAACTTGTAACCCTTGCTATGTAAGCATCCGTTTTTTTGTATGTACATGAAGTATTTATAAACTACTTAATGCCAATAACCAGTAGGCAACGGGCTACCGTATTAATATTATGTAACATATCGTGACCACAAATGTTACACACACACTCAACTGACATTCGTGTGATCGCGAGTTCAAATCCTCGGCCCATACTGAGTTTATACTTTTACGGATCTAAGTACGGATTTTTAAAAATTGTCACTAGCTCGGAGGTGAGGGAAAACATCGCAACGAAACCTGCATACACCCGAAATAAAAAAAATCTGCTGTATGTGATCCACCAATCCGCACTGGGTCCGCGTGGTAATTTACGGCCCGGAACGCCACAGTAATTTGTTAAGGGGAGGCCTGTGCCCTGCAGTGGGACGTTATAGGCTGATACAGGTTATATATCGTGACCAACTCTTTTATCAGCCACTGCTGAACATGTTCCTCCTCTTACACATTGTCTTGTGTACGAGGGATGGCCTTAAACGCCACGCTGGTAAAGCGGGTTTGGCATTGCTCGGGGATTGTGGTAGCGGCTTACAGGAAAGGGTGGTGTTATTCTATGGTACAGCCGGCAAACATCACAGTGCCATATATGTAACATAGTCTTGTAAGATATATTAACACATGCAACCCACACGTATTAAATAGGTGACACGTAAAACTTGTTCTTTTCGTCACTTCCTTTATACCGAGTGGGCCGTAGACATAAATTGTCGGGCCCGTGCAAATTGCGTCCCGGCTGTAATGTATTCAGTTCAGTATTGCCACCACACATTCATACGTGTCAGCTGAAACGACTAAATGAAACTTTTCACACTTATTTCCCTTCAATCAGTTCGAAATGAGAAGTAATTTTTCACAGCTGTTGTAGGCGCATGGAGTCGGTAATCGACGAATATACATACATTCGTCGATTATCGTCTTAATTGTACTTTGATTCTGCTTCGCTATTGCAGTAAGTACGAGTGGATTTGATATTACTGTGCGTAGAATTAAAATTTATTACCTGTAATATTTATTTCAGTTTTCTAGTCGAGTCTTCGATGTTGAATTTCGTGTTTATCATGGAGGTCCTTTACGCAGTTGGTCTTTATTTTCTTCCACTGGATACGGTCTTTGGCAAGTTGAGCAGCAGTTGTCAACCATCGCATCGCCTTGAAAATCGCTCTTAAAGCTTACATGATTTGCGCTCAACTTTGTCAATGACGAGTTTCTCAACACAGTCTTTATCGCTTCTAGTTATCTGGTCAAGATAGCAAAGAATTTCTTGCGATCTTTGCCTTTGCAAACAGAATCCTTTGTAAATCTATATTTGAGTTAGTATATTTCTCAGAACTTATACTTGTGTACGTAAAACGACTAACGTGTTATATTTATTACCTCTTTAGCATTCCGCTTCTTACTTTATAAGAACGTTATTCCTAAAATAAATTGCTCAATCTAGACTCAGATTACTTTATATTCCAAAGTATCCCTAAACAAAATCCTCGCAAACAAAATCTCAATTAACCCGTGTTTACCTCGTACGCATGTACAGTAAAAACATTTTTCCGAACAGAATATTGACTTTCTTTCTCCATAGTTTTAAAGGGTACTTGAACAGTCCATAAATCAAACAGATATGTCCGCGTACCGCCCGGTTTCATCGCAGGCTTTATGCGCCGTGAAATATGACCAGATTACGTGTACTTGCTGCGAAATTTAGATTTATATTATTATTTCACGGTTAATCTGTTTATACAAGTACACTCTTTGCTTGTTTTCCCTTTAGCTTGTTTTATAAATCATACTTGTTAAAGCTTCGTATATATTACTGTTTATGTCATGGTGGGAAACAATAGGAGGTTATAGGTGATTCGGGGCAGACCATTTGTACCTAATTTGTATTAGAAGCTAGAATATACGAATTTAAAAGCGGAGTTGTGCATCACTGGATTCCTGCTTTGTACAATAGCGAAGCGCCTGATCGACAACACCGGTGACCCCAGGGCCGGCAATTATTATACCTCGCTCAACGCATAAACATAGCGATCCAACGGGGTAATGCCGCCAGCATGCTGGGTACCAAGTTACCACAAGGTCCTAATCTTTATACCATATACAGATATGAGTTTAATATAAAATTTATTATAAATAGTTATTCTATAACCGTTAAAATAAAATTAAGAAAACAAAAGAAAAGAAAAATATGACGTGCTGTGTTTTACATTAAAATAAGGTAAGTATTTAAACGGTCATTTATCTTGAAGAGGTCACCTACGTAAATTATAATAATTAAAAATATAAATTAATATTTAAACATCCATTCACTTTATTAAACGATTAGGTGATAATCAAGAAATAATTAGGAATAAATTATTAAATCTCTACTCTGCAAACACACGATCACTTTTTAACTCATTTGCTCTTAATACATAAAAACTTCCTCATCGGGACTGAATTAAAAATCAGAATAAGCTAGAAAACGAAAAAGACTATCAACCATTTAACGTGAATGCATTTGTCCGGTCAGGGGCCTCCGCTGACTCTTTTAATTACAAGCATTGGGCACTCATACATACGGGGGTTGTTGAAACGAAAGGTTATAGGTGTACTTGCACCTATAACCTCTCTTTTCAACAACCCCATGCCCGTATGTCTGCATTTATTATGCATGCCTAGTACCTACATGTAGTTATAAATGCAGTACAGGTTCATACTGAGTGAGTAGTGAGTTAGTCTATGCCTCGGTTGTCTATGCATCAACCTATTTCTATTGTTTTTTACCCACTTCGTATTCAATTATTCATAAACACTATCGTTTTCAGTCTCCTCTACTGATTTCTTCCATATTGATAATGTGTTCGTCAAAAGATAACACTGCTACCGAGAAATATGTTTAACGATGAGGCGGATTTCTTGAGCCACATAGCATTAGATCCGTGTGTGTACGCCTCAACGAACATTGCCGATGCACTACAGACCCGGGACAGCCGCAGATCACTCCAATACTTACCGTTAAGCATACTAAAAGCAACATTCGAACATTCTGCGTGTATGTCAGTGTCTATAAAACTGCGACTCTTCTATATACAGACTCAGAGTAGACTGTCGTCTCAAGTAGAAAATGCATTTTCTAGAATCAAGGCATACTGCCTCCTTGTAGAAATGCTAGACCAAGATGGCTGCTAGCCATGAGACTACCCCTGATGAATCTCCATCATCACATACCCTAACCAGTCCTTTTATCATCCACTACTGGACATATGCCTCCTATGCACATTGTCTTTTAAATGAGGAGTGTATGGCATTAAAACACGACGCAAGCCAAGCGGGTTGGCGAGTCCTCTCTTTAAAGGTGGTGTAGTTCCTCAGGGCTTGTGGTAGCGGTTTTGTTATGTATCTCTAAGTCACCTTGTATGCCTCCCACGAGACGAAATGGAGCGGTAAAAAGCCGGCCGAACCTACACTGTATCACATACACCTATACCTAAAGATTATAAACAGATAAAGATTATTACATGACAACCCTTTACAAGTGCTCTTTGTGCCTCGTTCCGATGTCGAGTATGTGTATAATTGCAATCTGAAAGTTACTCTCGTAACCAAGCATCCAAGACGATAGGAGTCACATAAACTAGATAGCTAATGTATTTATAAGCTAAATACCTTAAATTGAACAGCATTAAACGCGGATCGCTCGCTTTGAGTTTATCTCACTTATCGAATTTCTGCAGGCGATATTGTAGTTAAGGAAAGAGAGGTTTAGTTATATAGAGTTTTCATGTATGCAACATGAAGTAAATTACATGATCTTATATAGGAATAGATGCGAATATTTATAATAAGCTAAATCTATTGTCTCCTATGTTTTCTATTCACTACCTTTCTTGACGCATGTAGGGAATGATTTGATACTTGGTGATGACACAATTAGTAAATTACACGATCTTATATAGGAATAGATGCGTATATTTATAATAATCTAAATCCATTGTCTCCTTTGTTTTCTATTCGCTACCTTTTTTGACGCATGTAGGGAATGATTTGATACTTGGTGATGACCTTAGTAATTTAAAATTATTTACTTCAGTTATTCAAAGATATGTTCTTTTGTCGATCATAGTGTACTGCTTATTTAGTATATTATTACAGCTCGCTTAAATTTAATACGTAATGTTTTGAATTTTGACATATTACACCTATATTTTACGTTTCCTTGTGTATTAGTAATTTTAGACGCATCCTAAAATTACACAAACCGTTATTAAAGTCGAGGCGTTATAGTAAAAACTTTCAGCGGCGATTAATTATCGGACGCGTGTTATTGACAGCTGTTGTCTGTTCCCCCTTCTACTTAACAGGTTTGATTGAGTGAGTTTTGATTGGAAAAACTTCTTTCGTCAAACAAAAACGCATTTCTTTGGAAGACAATATATATCGGTATATTTACAATATATCGGTATACATATATATTTACATCGGTAGATATATTTATATATACTGGTGTATTAAAGAGCCATTATATTTTATACTCGTAGTAGTAATATTTACTAAAATTAACTTCGGGTTATGTGGAAGAACTGCATGATATTTTACCATAGCTTACCATACCATCAGCCTGTCTCTTCACTGCTGAATATAGACCACTCCCAAGGCTCGCTACTACACACGATCTGATCAGAGGGCATCCCACGCTGCGCTAACAATATCCAAATAATGATACTCAATTGTATGTTATTATTTATTATAATTGATTGTTAGCAATGTGGGCGAAACAACATCTATACCTATTACAAATATAAATATTACCAAAATTTATACAATTGTGATATATACATAGAAGAGACGAGATGGAATGTGCGAAAAATCGTGTGCGCTGAGTAGTGTTGTGAAATACTCGAGACGACCAATGGTGATTGGTGACCCACTTGATATGCATATCTGGCAATGAAGAAACACGCCACGCCGATGACATTAACTGTATATGGCACTTATACCGTGTTATGTTTAAAAATATTATTAACCATTTTTAATTAAATTTTTACTTGAGTACAGTGTTTTCGTCCATGATTATGGTAGAATATTTTTCATTAAAATGATCACATTGACAATTGTCAATGTTAAAATGAAAACAATTGGAAGCTTGGTCAGAAAGAGGCTTATTCGTGAGCGCATTTGATCGTGAGCTGCCAAGGGAAGAAGACGTAGGATTAAGTGACTGATAAACTATAATTTCTGACAAATAAATGTATCTTTATCCTAGAAGGTGGAACTTTTATTTCAGGTATATATTACACAATATATTAAATATATCAAAACGATTATCACAAAAAAAAATAATCGATCCTGTTTTCTCCTAAGTTAAGCCTATAAGTACGTGAAGGAAATAAACTTTCTAATGACGAAAACGCTTGACTGCTGTTGATCTTTGCGGTTAGCAAAAAATCTTATATCTATGTCAAAAACGACGTCGTCAGCTAAAACCACACTAAAACAAATGTCAGGAACTCTGTGTTTTCGCAATCTTTGATAAGTATGAGGAGATGTTTTATTATATATATATTTTGTCCTTTATAAATTCGTTTTTTTGTTTATTGTTGGTTCATAGAAAATATTCAAAACACATATAATATAATATAACTCCTTAAACTTTCGAGTTTTGTACACATGTTATATACTAAATCAAGTCTAAACGCTTGTAATAAAGGTATTCGTTTACCTTTTATTCCGTTTCGGTACGAATTACAACAGCCATGATCATGAGTTGACTGAAGAGGCGGGTGGGTAGTCCAGGATGGGAGCTGCGAGCAGTTTTATCAACTACCCACATTTACTCTTCACATTCGGAAAGGCTGCGAAACACTACATTAACAATGTCCGCGAACGTATTCGACGGTACACAGCTATAAACAGTGTGGGATAAGGAACCGTCTTCTCTAGCCATTATTTTGACATCTAAGAAAGAAAGAAAGAGTGTAAGGAACTTAATTAACAAAAGCAAGTTCAGGTGAATCAGATACGAATACCACGGAGGGTAGACAGATTTGTCTCTTAATAGCAACAACACCTTCACCCGCCTCCGCAGTCTCGCCGCAACCACGGTTTATATAACTAGACCGAAATATCGGCTATAATAAACAAATAATAAATCGTGAGTAACCCGTTTACATAACAATTATTATGTCGAACCACGACAACAAAAGTTTAAAATCTTACGAAACTAGTAAATCAGCAAAAGCCGAACACATTCTCAACGCAGGAATAAATCACTGGATAAAACTCTCCAAAATCCTGTCCACTGAACGTCATTGTTATCCCAGAATTGTACGTGAAGCGATTGAAATTAAGAAGTAACGACGTGAATCCGGTGATTAACAAATTGAAATCTTACGATTTACCGTCGAATATGTCCACGGACATTGTTAGTATAGTGTGTCGTAGCCTTTCCGAATGTGAAGATGAAATGTGTGTAGTTGATAAAACTGCTCGCAGCTCCCCCCATCCTGGACTACCCGCCTCTTCAGTCAACTCATGACCACGCCTCATGTAACCCGTGCCGAAACGTCAAGTAGGAATAAAAGATAAACAAATACCTTTATTTTACGCGTTCAGATCCAATTTAGAATATAAAACATATAACACACTAATTCCATCAGTTATAGGAGTACTTACAAATACAAAGTAATTGTATAATACAAGTATAATAACGTCAATTAAAAAAATGTGTTCAAGCTCATAGACGATATTGTTAACGATAATAAACCAAATCACTCGTACTTCTACCACCTTCGATGCAAAAAAAGATTATTGGTTTTGTTGTAATGTAGATAATCGCTAACCTCAGATCGATTTTATGAATCCACACAGATGTGTTCACTGATTAATTGTCTTAATCTGTCAAGCTATCATTTATCAAGCTATCTATAACGCTATGACATGGAGGGGCTTGAGTAAATTAAGAACATAGCCGCTTAAGACACAGAGCGAGTTATTGTCACTTTGGCCTTTTCAGAGGTTATAGAAAACTGTATATTTGTAACTTTTAGTTTAAAAAAAAAAATATACAAAATAATATTTCCTATAAGGTAAGGGCGAGTATAAGGTGTATTTGAAAAGTTCATGCGAAAGTACTTGCGATAGCTGAGTTATTGGAAGCAATGCTAACTGTACTGCAGAAGTCTAGAATCGATTTTTTCCAATTATTTTAATATTTCTAAATACATGCTATTCTAATGCATGCCCAAAGTCATCATATAAATATCTCATAGCATTGTAGACGTATTTTAGTTAACTGATTCTTTCCACCATTTTGCACTGATATGTTTGATATAAAATACATTTGGTTATTTCAATGTTATTTATATGTGGTAATAAAAATACTGATAAAATAATAAAGAACCACAGAGTTAAAATTAATGATGTCCAATCTTCGCCTTGATTGAAAGAAATTTCCTCAAGTACCGTAAAGATAATAAAGAGCACAATATTTGTTACATTGGGTAGACAGTTGTGTTTTTTTACTATAAAACTTTCAGAAATCAGCAACACTGTAAAACTTCTTATTATTGAGTGGTCTTTATTCATGGGATACAGACGTCAGATCGTCCACACATTGATAAAGTATCTATGGGCAATCTACTCCCAAGAGCTGTCAGTCGTATACTTTCCAGGAAAGATAACCGTAATGCGAAAATATCTTGATAGTGCCATTCCCATTCACAGTCGTCCTGCGAGAATTCTCTGAATAAGGACTAGATTGTGCTAACTCTCTGCAGCGACCCGAGGAGCTGAAACTTTAAATTTAATTATGGAACGTGCCTTTATTTTAAGTCCTGTCACCGTTTATTTTCTTAAGTTTTAATTTTCTTTACAGTCGTGTATTTTAATTTTTATTACATAAATATTATAAAGATAAAGGACATCATTAGGTATATCTGACATCATTCTTTTTTGGATGCGGCTCGCAATGATGTTTGGACAATCGAAGCACTATGTGAAACCTATTCTAATGGTATATAAATGTTTTTTTTTTATTTTAGGTAACATAAGAGTTACATCCATTTCTTTAGACATACGTATATGACGTAACTATATTATTAACATAATATTACGTTGAAGTCTAATATAAATTTAATATAATTCAATAATAACATCAAAAACTAACCAATTTCATATGTTGGTGATAACGTAATTCAAGATAAAGATATGTATGTATGTAGTTACACAAATAGCCAAATAATTTAATTCAAAAACTGTTCAATAATTTTATAGATACATATAAAGATGAACTTCTATGCACCAAAATGAAATTTGATCGATTTTTAGCAGTGTTATTTCGAATTTCGTTATCACAACAGGAAACTTGAGAGCACTTCACAGTCCCTTCCAAATAAATTGAACATTTCGGCAAATGTCCCGGTGATTTCCAGTTTTACTGTAGGTTTAGTACGTAATTCGACAATAAGGCTTTGTCTTGCTAGGCAGCGCGTTGCGTCGAGCGTTGCGGTGGGACGGCGCGTCGCGGACGCGTTGTCCTACGTAGGAGTCGTGGAAGCGCGACTGTAGTCAGTACTATTCGAGTTCAATATGACAACACAACACTTGTCGCTTATTACTCAGTGAAAACATTTACTTAAATTATTTATATTTAGAGGTCGTAAACGTCAAATAAAATAAGTGGTAAACGGACGCGTGTCACACGCCGTAGGGCTAAATGCACTGCTCACGTAAAATACACCCGTGCACAGCGAATGTTTGATATTTTCGCGACGCGACGCATCGCTTCGCGCCACCTAGCAGGACATAGGGTAAAATGTTAAAATATGTCTCCTTTTCATTGAAATACCTCTTTGATTACTGTTTATATATCAGAGACAATTATGCTACTCTTAGGTACTAGTGATTGGATAAATTCGAAATGGTAGAGTATATTATTTAATTTTCTTAAATGGCTATTAAAAGTTTATAGATCAACTTAATCTACCTTTTGCAAATAAATTTGATAAGTAACTGGAAACTTTGATAAATAATTATTCAAACCGCTTCCTCGTTTAAATCTTAATAAAAAATAATTGAATATTATTAAGTTGAAAGCAGCTGAAGTGGTCATATAATTTAATCTCAGTATTTCAGTGTCTAAACTGAATGTTTAAGTATATAAATTATTAACGATTTGTTGTCAAACTCTGTAGTGCATAATAGGTGCATTTTGGTGATTTCAGTTATTTATTTATCCTTATTTAACATTTACTTTAGATCGTTAATACCTAACTTATCATTATAACCTTATTGTTTTTGCCCGCGACTTCGTTTGCGTGGACTACATGCCTCTTTGTTAATATGAATTACAATCCTCTTATTTACTAAGTTCAACATAATCGGATCAATCGTTTCGAGGTGATCTAGTTAATTTGGCATTTATAATATTAATGAGATTTTTTATAGTTTTATTTATAGAGTTAATGCATAACGTACCAAATAAAAATATATTTTTTTAAATATATTCTACATGCAACTATAAATAATTATAATAAATTATTGTTGTTTAGAGTCAAACGACGACCTCGATTATTCAATTATTTACTTCATAGCTGAATAATTAGTTTTAATATAACAGTCGATCTACATAATAAAATATTCACAACATCACGGATAACGCATTCAGATTTCGTTTAAGCAAACATTTAGTAATAATCAGAGCAAAATCAATTATGAATGCGGTCATTCATGCGAAGTTCAGGCAATCCTGAAATAAACGGGTATGGGCGCAGCCAACCGATTCAATTAGCTTCCCTGCATCCCCTGCATTAGATTTTACCAATTCCGAAATTCTCCTATGCTATGGCATAATAACGTATCTGGATAAGTCAAGAATACAGTAATTCCAGTGCTTCGTCAAAATATTACTTAGCCAATTCGATCCTCGCAAAAAAAAATACAAAAATGATAGTTAATTAGGTATAGTTACTCCCAAGTTGAGCTCACGGCCATAAATATTCTTCTGGAAACTTGAAGCAGGCGAAACATTCTTCTTATTGAGAAACACAAGTTTGCATACTATTTTACTAACGAAACAAAGTGTACCTAAAACGTCTATATTAAAAGTGGAATGAATGTTATTAATAAAAGACTAATTAATATTTTGTTTTAATTACCCACTACACATCTATTACATGATTACCTGGGCACATGGTATCGCCTGATCGGGTAGAGCTGATCTGGTAGTAGCGACTAGGCGCCAGACCAACTCGCGAACTAGCGGTCTCTCCTACATACTCCTACAGCTTACTATTCGTGTTACTTAAATTGTCTTTTTGCAACATGTATTGGTATACAATAAAGAGTTTATCTAGATAGATAAACCAGTAATATTGATGCCAAAGCAAGAAAGATGGAGAGATAGATACACTAACACTAATCAACCCTATTATTATTTAAATTATCAGTTAAGAAATTAATTATCAGTTATTTAATTATCAGTTAAAGTACGTCTTTTGTAAGCAGCCGTCATAATCATCTTTTAAATACGTGACATGGTTCTGTCATCTCTCTGGATAAAATCTTTTGGTTCCGGATGGGATTTCTTCGGATTCGCTCCTTCACGGCTTTAATCGTCTATTTAGTACGATAGTGCATGGTCAGCCAGACCTTTTCTGTCACAAACCGAGGACGTTTCAATGTATCTGCTAATAGCCCGGTACACAAACATTCGGCTAATACCAAGCGGATGGAGGGTTTTAAAAATTGAATTTGTCTCCATGCCTACTTGGTATAATGCAATTACTGCAATACTGTTTTCGTTATCACTCCACTCCATTTTAATATTAGTAAGATATTTAATATTGATTGACGTCAAAATTAGAAAAAGCATTTATTTTTCACGTGAGAATGACAGATTCCAAATTCAAATGTAATTTATTTATTTTTCTTTATTATAACGGTATTTATGGCCAGACTAGGTATATAGATACACTAAACACGTGAGCGATGGTTTGTCACTTCGGCAGCTGACTTTTGGAGAGAAATCTAGCAGTCTATATGGTCGCTTATAGGACTATAGACAATGTAGCTAAAACGTTTCTCCGTTTTCGCTTGCCCTTTGCGATAAAATTGTTCGCTTCAGCAACTGAAAAATACTTAACATCGTGGCGTTAACCTCACTATTCACCTCCACGAACAGTTACCCTTACTTTGCGTATATCTTGGTCTAAACATGATTCTTGCAGTTTTATATTAAAAGTAAAGAACACCAAAGTGCTATCTTTAGTGACTCGACTTTTTACCCAACGAGGATAGCTCTTAAACTTCTAACATAAATAAAACTTTTCGCTTTATTTACTTTTACCGTCAGTTTCATATTTTAATATACTAAGAACGTAATTTCTTCTTCAAACCATGATATGCATGGTTGGTTAATTTAAAATTTCGCTTAGAGTTCCAAGGTGCTTTATATTCGATGTTAGAAAAAGGATTTTGAAATTGAATTATTTTATTTTCGTTGAAAGTTGCTGTAACCAGGCAAAACTAAGAGCAAACATTAATGATGTTACAAAATGTTTCTATTTCTTTTAAACCTGCGAATCAACACGATTTATGTGATCCAATCTTATCATACAGAGTATGAAAAAAGGAAGCACATTATCCCATTATACTTTTTACTTCCATCCCATCCCTCAAGTAAAGACGGAATGAAAACAGTCTCCATCCATTCCTCATCTTTCCAAATCCACTCCTAAATCTCCAAAAACAGACGGCGCATCCGAGGTCGGTTCAACGTTTGTTATTATTGACTGGTGTTGACACGTTTCGCGGATATCCTTGGACCGTCGTCCATGTAGTACTCACTTACCTCATCAGATGAACCTTCACATTATAAAATACTTTGATACTTTCTGCTACAAGTAAGTCTTAAAAAACGCTAAAGAATAAAAAATATTTGTTTTGATGTCACTCTCTCACTCCATATACTACTTAACATAGTTTTCTTCGTGAGTTGGTTGCTATTATTTTTTGTCTTTATTCACACGTTATGTACGTTTCTCTGATTACTTAATGCGTGTATTATTCTAAAAAAGTATAAACTATTACCGATATAACTTAAAAATAAGCGGAGACGGCAGTAGGCATGCCATATCTGTCGCAGGGCCGATGGAATCGGCGAGTCCTCGAATATAAACCACGTATCGGGAACATAGCGAGAAACATATAGCGTGAAAAACGTCCGCCGACCAGGTAGTGGCTGGACGAGCAGACCGGAGGATTGGAAGCGGGCCTTGATATGGGGCAAGTCTATTTCCTACAGTTCTGAAACATACATTGATGATATACTCGTAGTATATGCGGAGATAAGAATTTTTTTATAAATTTCTGTGGGATTATTAAAAGAAAATTCTCGAAACATTGTTCTTTCGTTATAGAGGTTTAAAATGCATGTATGTACCTATTGGTTAAAAATATCTATTACAAAATTTATTGACTCTAAAACCAAAGTACGACAAGTCGATAAAATATGACAATATCCATGGGCAGCGGTAACACTTACCATCACGTGGGTCTATCACGTGGGACCGCTTGCTCGTCCGCCCACTTTTTTATCTATAAAAAAAACCTTTCCATAATTTCTGGTTTCAAAAGGCTCATATGAAATGCACATCCATGGAAACTGCAGCGTTCCATTTGGAAAAGTGACTTTTTCAACAATGTATTTGTGAAACATGAAATAAGGCACCTATTTGCTACAGTAATGTTAACGTTTTATGACAGTTGTGATGTGAAACTTTACTACCTGCAACTGCAACTTTAAATATTTCGCATTGACGGTAGTCTTCGTGTGGTACCTACCTGACATTTCTATTATAGTACCTTATGATAAATTTGCTACTTATATATGAGTAGTTCATTAACAGAAGACGCTTAAATGTGAAAACCAAACTTTATAAAATGGAAAACTGTATTGAATTATCTATGAATGTTAAGAAGATATCACTATCACTATCTCACTCGAAAATATCACTCGAAGGGTTACAGGTTACTATGGTTACAGGTTTATGAATAAAATAAAAATATTTAGTTCAATTTTCTATCGTATTTTTATCAATAATCGAATTTTTTGTGTAAGCTTGATATACTGATAAAAGTTAAATGCTGTACTCGTATTGCCTTTCGTTTTTAAATGTGTGCATTTTAAAACTATATCCTAGTACGAATTTAGCTATAATTAACAATTTTAAGTATTATTAGCCTTCTTATGAAGTTCATCTTTACCTACATTATTTATTATAAAATTATTCTCCATTGCCACTCTATCAAAAAAAGTGTTCTTAATTGAATTCGTCCCGTTTAGAAACTAGAAGGTTTTTAGAAATTTCATTTTCATTTCTGTTCGTTAGTGTGTCACACGTTAACGACTGAATTGTATTGGAAAAAGGCATTAAACTGAACAGAAGAGCCGAGCTTAGAATATGAACTTCAATTTATCCTGGACGATTTCTACATGATTTCGGGATATACCTACTCATTTTCCAGGTGGGTGAAACGTTACATTAAATAGTAATCAGTCTGTAAAATTGAGTTAGAACTTTGCAAATGTAACTTTCATGTAAATATTTATACAAATAAATGATATCATTCGAATAATATTCAAATAGAATTAGAGTGGAGCATCGTTATAATTTAATTAGTCGCTTCGCTTCAGAGACATTGCCCGTATCGCTGATAACCAAATTAAGGTTCAAGCTTTTGGAATCGATCGTACCGACTTTAATGTAACTATATTCTAACTAATCTAATGACATACGAGTAACATTCAGAGGCGTTAAACGGAATTCGCCTTTAAAAACTTTGTTTCTTATAAGAGTCAGATATTTATTCCAAAATTCTTAGCACGTATGGACATTGTCAATTTTGGTAGTTTTTTACGTAGAACCAGCTCACACCGAAGGACTGTCTTCCTACCTCATCTGTTTTAATATTGCTGTTGTTGTAATAAATATAATATTAACAATATAATAACATTCAAAACTTTTCTAAACATACAGTCAAAATAAACTTTTATTTTTTATATTATTACACTGACAAAAATATAAGTAGTGTTGTAAAGATAAGCACTCGGCGCTCGACGCTCGGGCACTGAGTGAGTTCTAATAAACCTTTAAAAATCGAGCGATAAACGCTCATAAGCGTTTGCTGTTCTTAATAGCATAAATCTACATTATTTAATACGAAGATTTGAACCAAATAGCTACATGTAGTAGGTACGTACGACCGTTTGATGAAGGCTAACTTGTTCCTGCTACAATCTCTTTGATAAACTTGTTCTTGGAAACTTGGCTTGCGTCTCGCACGCTTGTTTGCAAACTTGCACTTACGTGCAGCTTAATTGAATTGTCCAGAAGTCAATTCGTTACTCCATCGCTTCCAAGATAGGTTCACTGAGTTATCCAACTATCTTCACGATTATTTCGGATCGGATAAAAGGATTCAACAAATTAGGCTTAATCATTTAAATACTGTCCATAGATTGTTCTCGCCCATGAGTGTAGCAGTAATATTAAACCGAGTTTTTGTAGCTGGCGATGTTTCCTTGTACCCTTTTTATACAATAAAATTAATGGACAGTTGCAGATTCATCATCTGACTAGATATCAAACTAAAAACAATATCAAGAACTAGGTATTAAACCATGACTATACTCGTAATGACACCGAATACTTAATTATACCAATGCACTAAATTATTCTTAACCATCTACACCTAACTTTTTTAGCATCTGTAACTTTTATTCACACACACACATCCATACTTCAATTCACATTCAATTACAAACATCATTTACTGTATGCTAAAGTTACTAAAATCGGCCATCTAAAACCACACTCCCACACATTCACATACAGACATACTTACATAAACGTACATATTATACACAACTATGACCACCTGGTTAAACTGTTTCTTAAATTGCTGTAACTTAGTGCTAAGAATAGATCCAAGGGATGGAGCTGATAGCTTACGAGCATACAGTCCACCTGACAGTAAGTGACACCTGACAGTCGTCCATAGACATCCCGCGATACATGCCAAAATCAGTCCAGAAAGACAAACGTTGGCACGCCCTCAGATGTTCTTCCTACCTTTGCAGATTAAGGAATGGATTGGGAAAATGGGGAGGGATAGGATGGGATGGGAATGGGCTTTGGCATATCTCACTCACTACCGAAACACGTATGTACATTGGAGAAATACGATAAAGTAGGAAATGTAGTACATTTCAAGGTAGTCTTCTGTGAGAGAGGGGTAACGTAGCTAGTAGAGTGCGCCCAGCGGCTATGGGAATGCAGCATGCACTCTCCCCCTACAAAAACATTATAAGTGACAATTACCTTATAGAAAATAAATAATAAATAAAAATAAAAGTGGATGCATTTTTAACTGTAGCTGATATAACTCACGTTTTAGCTATTAGTAAATTATGTCCTTGATACGAATACTTGCTTTTGACTGGACTTGACTCTGTTGTTTAAAATAACATAATTAATATAATGAAATTTACAATTACATCATACTTAATCATGACATCATAGCTTCTAATCATGACTAACATATAGTTTATATTTTAAATGGCTCAAAGATTTCTCATAAATTCATGTTTACCGAAAAATAAACACGTCGGTACCCACCTATTTGTGAAAATTGCCACAAGGATAATTACATTTGGAACTCCAACATTTCGTGACCCAATTCAATTACAGTTTGAACAGATCTTAACAACAAATGTAATCAACACGTGGTCCTTTAAATTACTTGAGCTATATGACAATTTGTAGGTGTCATCATGGAGATAACAAACACTATCACTAACGTAACACGCGAGAATGTTATTTAATAGGTACCACTTATGCTTTACGGAATCCTATTTTAAAACTGCTTTAAATAAAGTAAAAGGGAATAAACTGTAACATCAGATTTACTTGTGTAAAGTCAATCTGTTGGTAAAATTGATATTTCTTCGCGCAACCAAGTGAATTCTAAATGAAGTTGATTTCATCTCCAAATAGAACAAATATTTTGATTGTAAAATGAGTACTTTTCCTTGATTCAGATCGAATCGTTTTCTCTATCCACTTTCAGTCAAACGTTCGTTTTAAAAAACTGAGTTTCTTTGCAGATTATATTTTTTAATTAGGTACTAGACAAAATATGTGTAGATAGCTTAACAAATTCGAAATATACAAAATAATAATAATTGTATTTTGGAATAGATACATAATCATTAAATATGATTGAATTAAATCTACAAAACAGTTACGGTTGACTTGACAGCGAACTTGCTCAATTTAAGTGACTTTAAACTTTAGCAGTATCACTCACTGGATGTTGGCAAATTCGCAAATTATCAAATTGCTTTTCATTGAAACATACATTGCTTTTCGTTAACTGAAGATAGAAGTACTTAATGTTGAAATGTCTTATACGGTTTCAATTTTTCTTTTTGATAAATAGGTATTACGGCAAAGTTTAAAGCCAAGCAGCGCTAATTATAATAAAAAGAATAGTATTGAAGACTTCTAATTTTGATTAATCTAATACTTTAGTCCCGGGCTAATAATAATATTTCAGCGCTTTCTATCGATATCACTGCATGCGGTGCATCGTGCAATCCATAAGAAATAACTACAAACATTACATATAATATAATACCTATGTATATTAATGTAATATTAATATTGATAAACATATATACTCATATACCTATTGAATTAATACAATACCATATTTATTCAATTAATACAAGGCTATGCCTTAAAACGCCACGCTGGCTAATCAGGTATACTGTTTCAGAGGTGCATGAGTAGGTTGATCTCTCATGCACACGGCAATGTGCATGAAGAGGTCCGTATCCAGCAGTGGATATTAAAAGAGCCGGTTACGGTTACTTATTAACTTTGGAAATATCTTAGGATTTCTCTTTCTCTCTGCTTCGATAAAACAAAATAAAGGAATTAAATATTAGGTATTTATTATTTAGGTAATAAAAGCTACTGCGACTAAATGCAAATTGCATCTGCCCACCAGCATAGAGCTTTAACTTTCGCTATATTGAGCGAAGGCGGTTGCATTTGGCAAGCTTTCAAACGTCAGTGCGCGCTAAACAAATAATATTCCATTAATATTCACAAGTCCTGCCAAATCGCGCACACTAACAATGAAATCTGTAGTGAATGCGTTGCGATCAGCGGCGGCTTGGCAAGAAGAATACAACATATTGAACAACGTTACGTAACGTCGAGAACAAGTTTATTTATGAAACAATAGAGTAAACAGAGATCAGTCTATGAGTTTTATTGTTTGTTCAGTGGTTCTTCCAGAGCCCATTTCCATCCCATCCTATCATATCCCTCCCACTTTTACCAACCCTTTCTCCAAATAAATTTCTAAATCACCAAGGGTAAGCAGTACATCCGGGGGCGTGCTGAGGTTTGTCATTCTAGGCTAATGTTGTCATGTACCCCGGATGTCCATGGCGGACAGTATCCACTAACCAACAGGTGAACTGTATGCTCATCGGCCGCCTTCTTTCTTTAAAAAAATGGTGAAATGTATAAAAATTACACTGATTCGACTACCGATTAGCACAATCCCTGGTCGGGCATTCTTTGTTTAAAGACAAATGTTTGTTCGTCTTTGTATGTGTCTGTGGACCCACAACACAAGGACTGCTAATGTGGGCCACTGAGTGTTGTGTTATTTATTTAAAAACAGAAAATTATACATTGTGCATTACGTTAGTCCATATTATATTTATTATATCTGTAAGTAATATGAAGGAATTTCCTTGTTATTTTATATTTCTATTTGATATTTCTATCAAAGGGACAGGAATCATATATTGTAAATATAGAGAAAATAATATAATTAATTACAAATTATACCGCGAGTATTTATAGGTCCATGTTTTTATGTTTCCCCGTAACAAGTATATCTTTCTTGAACCGAGATCGAACGAATTTCTGCCAACATTTTCCTTAAATACAAAAATACTTTCCTGTCCCGAAGGATCTCGTTTACAGCACGGTTTGTTTATCGATCAGTAGGGATTGGCAAACAAAAATTCCGCATCTATCTAAAGTTTTAAAGTTCCGAATAGCAATTTGGTTAAGTCCTATATGCATAAGACAGCAACATCGATTTAGAAATAAAGAAGTTTTACGAAGTGATTTTATTAAAATGATAAATAAATATGTGTATTAAAAAGTCATCTTTGTCATTCGAGAATCATAGTTGCATTAAAGTCTTTTTTATAAGAAGAAGGATGGACTGTATAGTCCACGCGATGGTAAGTATCGTACCAGTATCGACTGTCGCCCATGGACATCCTCGGTACATGCCAACTTCAGTCCAGAGTAACAAACGTTGGCACGCTTCCGAATACGCTGCGTACCTCTGAAAATTAAAATGTAGGAATTGGAGAAAGAGTTGGGAAAATGAGGAGGGATAGGATAGGATGGGATGGTAATGGGCTCGGGCATATCTCACTTACTATCGAAATACGTACGTATATGTATTCATGCATTATATTTCACGGTAGTCAACTGTGAGTTTCTCTTTGCAGTGCAATGGTTTTCACAAAAGAATCACCTATGTAGCCGAACATACTTAGCAAATTTCAAGTTCTGAAGAAGTTTTCAGTAGAAAGTTTACTTAACCCGTTGGAACTTAACTGAAGTGGCCCACTTTTACGTACTTGTTCATGGAAAAGTCTAAAACTGTCTTAAGTTTTATTTTAGGTATACTACTCAACAATATATGTATATTGCACATTGTGAATGAGAAACATAGACGATTGGTCGTAATCGGCTATTTTCGATTTAATGTTACAGGTTTTACATGTTTGTAACCTTTGGTCTATTCTCTAAAATAATTTTATTTATTATTTTCTACGTTATTTATCATATCTTTTAAAACGAAAGTCTGCAAACGCCGAGCAGATCATTTTAAATTAGAAAGAAAGAACATTTATTTCAGCACGGCACAGTACACAAGAATTTGTACACAAAACAAGGACTGAGATTAACAAAACTAGTTTGATATTTCCCCGTGTCGCAGTGCTACACCGAAAGGGTGTTCAGCTCATCACTATGTCAGAAACCACTTAATGATTTCAATGAAGTACAGAGTGACGTTCGGACGGAAGTGACAGATAGAACTCATGTAAATACAATTAAAATAAATTAATAAAGACACAATGAAATTTAACACAAATAGATATACTCGTAACTAAAAATCAAACAAGGTATACCAATAATACTTAGGTGTATTTTATAAATTTATACTCTATACAAATATATATATAATAATCTAATAATAATAATAAAAATAGAATAATAAATTAGTGGACATGTTCCACGCCATACGTTATTACGATGACGCGTTGTAATTAATGAAAAATCTTTAATGAAAAAAAATACAAGAAAATCTCTATAGCAGTATGCTATAGAGATTTTGAATAGTTTTCAATGGTTAACCCAATCATTACATAACTTTTTGAAAGTAGATTTAAAATTAGATTAAAAAGTCAAATACCAACAGATCCGGTGTGTGGAACTAGTACTAGTTCATTAGCAAATTCCGCTGATTATAATACAAATAAACGATAACTATAACCCCAATAACATAACGATATGTCCCAATAACGATATGTCAGCAGCTTAATCTGTTGATTGTATTAATAAATTGTTGTGGAAATTATTGAACAAGTTTACGCTAGGAAAGTATCTAATTCTAGATGCTATCAAACATTTCGTCAAAAGATTAATTTAAATTAATTTATTCATATTTCAAAATATAATGTCCCAATATTTTTATATACCTATAGAAATATGGTGACAGACGAGCAGACAGTCTATCGGGTGGTAAGTTAATACCTCGCTCATGATCATCCCTAACATATACCAACATTGGTCAAGAAAGACAAAGGAATGGGAAGTGTTTTACCTTATTTTTCGAGATTTTGAAGTGAATTTGGAAAAAAATAGGCAAGATGGGGAAAATAAACTAAAAATAAACAAGTAAGTTGTTTTCATAGAAACAGCAAGGGCACAACACGGATTTCACGGAATCAAAACGGACTTGACACTTTTTGTATGCAAGCCTGGAACACATAACTTCAAGCATTGAATATATCAGCGACGATAATGAGACCTTAAGTTAAGAAATGTTAACTGTTAAGAGTACTGTTCACGAATGTTCATCAAATTAAGCATACATATTTAAGAAACATTGAACAGGTTTTAATTCAGTTTCCGTTGAGAAATGTTGTTGTTTTTAAAAGTGGTTAAATATTAACTGTAATGTTAGTGCAATATAAATTTTAGTGAAACAAAGTGAAGAAAAGCGACGATGCCAGAATTACAGACCACTAGTTCGTAAGCAAATAGGTATATATTTTGTATACTATGGCGAAGATTAAGGTGATCCCTTCACCATACCTTGAGGCCGCTTAGAATTCAGCGATGGCATGCACCTGACGACCGGTAATAAATCTCCTCAACAAAAAGTGCCCAAGGGAAGTATATCACGTCTTTGGCTGTTTTTATAAACTGACAACGTTTGGGTAAAGGCGGTACGAACCGAAGCGCAGATTGGGTACCATTCGGATATCAGGAAGAAACGGTAGTGACGTCGAGAAGGTTTGAATTTATTATTCAAATGTACATACCTTTTTGAGAAAGAAAGTGAGGATCTGTAGATCTGTCTGATGGTAAACGTATTCGATACATTCTATTAATGAAAAATAACCAACGCTGGCATATCCTCACATCATTAGGTACCATTTCCCTTTGGAAATCCAGGAAAGAATACTGGAAATGAGAGAGAATACAATAGAAAATAACTTTATTCCGACGTATACAAACACATAAAATATACATACATCAATAACTAAAAGAAACAATGTAGACAATAATGTATCAATATATCGCGCATCTTTAATAGACATGTGTTTGGGGATTGTTTACAATGTAATTATTATTCTGTGTTTATGCTGTTGTTTCATGTAAAATAAATGGAAACAAAAGTAAATTAAATTACAAACACTAAAAAATACAGAAATTAACAAAAAGTATATTAACAAAAATGCCAGTGTTGCCAATTCGTGTGTGTGTGTGTTGTGATGCCGGAAATGGTCCCCAACACAGCATATGCGATCACTATATACGAGTACGTTATATTTTTACATTATTCACTAAAGCAGAGTATCGCGAATGCGAATTTGCGAATGAGGTCGATAAAATCACAGAACCGGATAAATAATAAAATCATATTCCACCCGTAGCTATTTATAAATCTAAGAGAATCGCAATAACACACACGGTAACCCAAAGGATAGAACAAATAAAGTAGTGGGTATGTAACTACCCTCGTCTCTCTCATAAAGTGTATCACATAATAGACCCCGTGGATAAGGAGGGACCCCTAAGACGGGGGTTTTAAAAGGATTTCGTATACGAATTGTTTTGGGAGAAGCGTAATAGCGAAATGAGGTCACACATTTGTGTTGCGTATACATAGGTACCTACAATTAACAATTTTAAAAATACAATATTTCATTATGTGGTTGTCGGACATTTGGTTAACGGTTATCGATTTTTCAATGAGTATAATTTAACAGGGCTTCTGAAACACCTACCACTTCGTAATACACATGTTTCACGGCATTCCGGGCCTCTCCAACTACTTAAAAACGTGTGCCACTCGGTTTAAAGTCTCTCTCGCAAATTTTGTTAATCTTTGCAATTAACAAAAAAAAATTCTATGGATTTAATCAATAAATTTAAATAATTAATTTACTGGCTTCAGTCTTAATTGTTTCTAAAGGTCTCTTGATTTGAAAACCTTATAGTTTCTAAAAATGAATACTTATTCAAAACAACGTCTATTTGTCTGTATCTTGAATTATATTTTTACAATCAAGTAGGTAATGCCCCATTACATTCCTCTATTCCAATGAACATTTCAAGGTACGCCACTGTTACACGTATCGTATCAGAGGTCGGTTTTGCTTTTTTTAATAATTGCCGGTTTTGAAAGAATGACTTACGATTTTGCTATGATAATTGCAAGGCACCTGCAACAGCGCATTGCATTCCAATTGCGCAATAGCTTTAGATAATTATTTGAACACGTAATTTTTTGTTAATATTTTGCATATAAATAAATATGCATATCGTCCTACGATCAACTTCTTTGCTTTTGTTTTATTCTTTGACGGTTTTTCAGTCTTGTGTGAATATAGGTAGATAGTAAATATCTGGTACGAGCCTCTTAATACAATAAATATGTAAATAAATACGTCACAATTTATTTTTGCTAATGTATAATTTTTGCTCAGCTTATGTGTTTATGGCGGATTTAAATTCCTTAAGTAAAATAGGACAAACATATTTTTGTAAACATGCAAAGTATAATGCAGATTGTATTTGCGGCGCTCCTACTCCGCTCTGGCGCGGTAGTCCTGAGAAAAAGTAAAACAATAATCAATCATTTCTTGTTAGTGACCTATCAATCATTTGTGATTTCAGTGATAATAAATATCCATACCTTAATATTAATGATGTTTATTCAGAAAAATCAATCACTTTGTACTATTACTTTATGCTGCAAAAAGCAGTCTGAACTGGTACATTAATATTTACCCGACCCAACTCAAACTACAACTTGCCGCCGTCACCCTTGACATACAATTAGGGCGTTCCACCAATTGCTTATTAGCATGTGATAGACTTATTACGAGCTGTTAACTATTATAATATAAGCTGTGTAACTACAGCTCTAAGGACAGGTGCTAACTCCGACGCAACATCAGGAAACATTGACAGGCATTTAAGTACCACACTCAATGAAATATGCATAAGGCCGTCTGCTTCACTTATGAAAAACGTCTTCCAATCGCGTGCTCGTAACGCGTAAACATAATTCAAGAACGGCTTATGAATAAGTGTGTAAAATACAATAAATCGTGGTGTCATTGCGTCTATAAGTAATAACTATAATTTGCATGCTGTTTTGTAACTATACTCGTAGACTTGAAAAAATGTGGAGTGGGCATTGCGCATCTAAAATTTCAACACAATAATAATACTTATGTGTGAATACGTGTCATGTGAGTACTTATTATTTATTGCTTGGTTGCGCAGATTTTCATCGAAATTGTTAAGCAAGTTAGATAAAGTAACCGTAAGTACATTTAGAAAGAAAAAAATATGATTTATGACCACAAGAGCGTAAAGATTCAAAGCCGAAAATAGCGGTTTACGCATTTGCCTCTTTTGGTATTAAGGTGGATATAAGACTTATGTTATAACCATTACTTTTTCGATATGGTATCACGCGACAAAGCGTTAGTGTACAGATTGAAGTTCCATCTACACTTGTCCCATTCATGTCGATCGTGTCGATCCTATCAGGTCGTAGTATTAGGCTTTAGAAATTGACTGTGTAACTATCAGATGAATAGGAAAAGAATGGCTTTCGCCTGCTTTCAAGCTCAGGCGAGAGTCGTCAATAGGAGGCGAAGATGGGCTTTAACGACAGGCAATTTCAAACGTCTTCCCATCGGCAAAAGTAAAATCAGCAATTTACCAAATTGCAATGGCGTGGGATCTTCAATAATTATGCCCTCTTGCCAACATCAGAATACAATAAATAAGGCGGGAAACGTGCAGCACCATACGCGTTGAGTTTCGTGAAGCGACATATACTCGTAATACCAGGCTACTCAGGAAGTTTGCGACAAAGAGTTTTTATCTATGGAACACTGGCTGGTTTTGATATCAATTAAAACTATTCCTATATACGAGTGTAACATAATAACTAAATATTTCAAATTAAAATTTCCGTCCATATTTTTTTGCGAGCTGAATCTAAATATCGTGTCTCATTAAAAAATGGATATTCGAAGGGAGCATTTCCACGCTATGATTTCAAATGTTCTTTTAAAACCTAAAGATTCAGTGGCGTTTGCAGACAAGTGTCCTTCAAAGTTTAACGTTGTATCGTCGGTACAATGAATTTAAGCGTGGAAGTCTAGGTTTGGCTGACGAAGAAAGAAGCAGTCGCCCTTTAACGGCTGTTACGGTAGAAAATGCGGTGACAGTGAAAAATTTAATTTGTGATAACAGGCGAATTACATACAAAGAGATTCAGGAGATATTGCAGATTGGATCGGGGAGTGTGTATGAGATATTACATGAACATCTACGAGACAGGAGGATAGTATCGCGCTGGGTATGGCACGACCTCTCCGAGGCTGAAAAATAGTGCCGTGATATGATAACAAAATTTGAAGCAGGGTAGTCTAGGCGCGTTTACGATATTGTCACAGGTGACGAATCTTGGATCTACCAGTATGATCCAGAAACTAAGCGTCAATCTATTGTTTGGCTGTTTCAAAGTGAACCAACGCCTACCAAAGTAAAAAGAGCAAGAAGCGCTGGAAAATTATTAATCGCAATTTTTTCACTTTAACTGGCTACCTGATATCTGTATTTTTATGAAACCATAGGAGTATTAACGCAGAATGGTACGTAGCCACGTGCTTGCCAAACGTTTTTACTGCAGTAACAAGTAGTACCCGGTTGCTGTAATAACCGTCCAAACACAGGCCTCCGCAGACTGCTGCTGCACCACGACAACGCGCCCGCTCACTCAGCGCTTAAAACAAGGGTACTTTTTGGACAGTACCCCGGTTAAAGTTTTAAGTTTCCTCCTTACAGTCCCTACTTGGCAGCTTGTGACTTTTTTTCTTTCCCAAAATTAAATCCCAACTAAAAGTTTCCGTCGCCGGAAGACGCAGGCTTTGAAGAGGCTGCGAAAGAGGTATTTGAGGAAGAGTGGGAAAAATGTTTTCAAAACTGGTTCAGACGCATAAAATTTTGTATAGATGCAAGTGCAGAGGTACTTTGAAAAAATTGGACCCGTAGAATTATTTTTTTTCTTTTTACAAACTTTCTGATGTCCCCACGTATTATGTAGCAGAGCGCTCAGAGGGATATCGCTCAAACTAGACAACGCATTTGTGTGTATGAGATTCAAGCCTTGTATGTTTAGAATGAAATGTTGGCTTAACGTGCATTATGACAGTACTGTCGAGAGCGATATATGTATAAATATGGATTTCTCCACTCGCTCACTCGATTGCCTTGTTAATTAATGGCTGCGATCTCTGAATCCGCTGTGCCCAGAGAATTTTGCAGGAAAATACCATCATGTTAACAGGAATATTCGCTTCCGTAAGGTTGTATTGTCAAATACAAAGGACATAAAGAACCCACCATAACATTTTTACAGTAATATTAAGTTAGGAACAAAAATGTTTATTAAATAATTTTTAAAAAATCTGTTCCACAGTTACAAACTTTCCCTTTTTAATATTAATAACCTTGTATAGATATATAGACATATACTTAAGTATTTTATTTACATTGCCACTGTGGATGATTTTTGCTTCAAAATGAGGCCTGAACCTATTAAGATAGATTAGTGAGAAATAGAATCAAAAAAAAGAAAAGAACGATAGTCTTTATATAAAGATCAGACGAAGAAACAAGCAATGAATATTGGAAACTTTAAATAAAATAACAATGTCGTAGCATTTTCTATTTATTAAATAGTGTATTATTATTGAAATATTACAGTTAAAATCATGGTGCAATAATATTTAGCATGATAACAGTTATAAAGAACATATAACTACAACAATTCTAATCTCTTAACATTCCCTTAATATTGTTTAAACAGAGTGAAACATGTTTATACTCTAAGCTTATTAGGCTGTGTCAAACCTACGCTTCTACACTTCAATATTTACTTTACCCTCGAGTCACTACACTATGTTTGTATACATGAAGTAACCTCCTCGCTAAACTAATACCAAATACCAAAGGTCGTTTCAGCCGTTTGGGAGTTGCTTTGCGTACCTTACATGGTTACGAGTTCCATGACATCTATGAAGTCTATCAGGTGTATAGTTAGATGACTATCTATCTATTCCATAGAAAATATAAGGTACGACATATAAAGATGGTACGATTTTCGAATTCGAGGATTAATTATATTATTTTGAAAGTTGTTTAAAGTTAAGCCTAAAGTGTGTAACATAATTTTATGAGAAGAGTTTTCTCATTGATATGAGATTAAGATTGAGTGGCATATATATGAGTCGTCAGTTAACACTGACAGTCAGTTAACAATATTATAACTAATGAGAAAAAAGCCTCTCAATCTCGATTCCCTAAACCTTTAAAAATATTTATCTAATCTATTAAATAGTTATCGAAAATCTCAAATGTTATAAGGCTTTATGAAGGTAAAATAAACCAAAATTAAAAGAATGAAAACAAACCCGCTGAACCCACTGCACTGGGTATACTATTTGCTTCCAGCATTTCTCCCGAATTGGAATCATATTTTAACGATTCACGCTTATTGCCCTTTAAAATAATAAACGTACGGAATATTATACTCGTATATTCTTTCCGATTTAATTTACGAATATGATTTACTTTTTAATTTAATATTCTAGAATAGAACATAGAATTTTCAACTTCAAATAATAAGTATGTTTAAACTCAATGTTTAAACTTGGAGAAACTCCTATGTTTAAAAAGTTATTCAATTTAAAACTGTTGTACCCAATTGACTTATACTATAAATTTTACTGTTATATAGTTGGATGTAACAATTCGCGTAAGAAAGCTTCTTCTTCTCTCTTAAGAACTGTGTATATTAGCATTCTTAGATGGGCATAATATTATTTATCAACGAAATTGGTCACGATTTTTTTTATTGTTAAGTAGGCGGATGAGCAAGCGGTCCCACGTTATGATAAGTGTTACCGCCGCCCATGGACACCTGCAACACCAGGGGGTATGCAGGTACGCCGCCGACCGTGCAAACTTCTATTCACAGTTTTCTTGAAGAACCCCATATCGTAGCGTAATGGAAAGACCTCTTGAGGCAGTTCGTACCACAGCCTACGGATTCGTATAAAGTGATTTTTTAATCGAACAGTACGCGACACCTCCGTATCAAAGAAATGCAGAAGGACCGCACTTCTGTGATGGGAGGTGTGGTTGTAGAAACCCGAAGTGGGAACTATATTGAACAATTCTTCAGAGCATTTCCCAATGTACAGGCGGTAGAACACACAAAGAGACGCATCATCTCTCCAAAGGTTGAGAGGTTCTAAACCGCCCGTGAGAGTGCGATCGTCGACAATTCGAACAGCAAGTCGTTGGATGGAGTCAATTAGGTCCAATTGATATTTCGGTGCGCCGGCCCAGAGATGTGAGCAATAGTCCATATGGGGCCTCACCTGAACTTTGTAGAGCCTTAGGCTTTGCTCAGGGGTAAAGTACCGCTTCATTCTGTTCAGCCCACCGAGCTTTTTGTAGGCCATTTTGTCTTTATTTTCCAGATGATCCCTAAATTCGACTTTGCTGAAAATCTCGACACCAAGGATCCCGATACTCTCCGAGATCTTAAGAGGTATGCTCTGAAAGCGATGTGCTACGACAAAAGGGACGTTTTTAGCGGTGAATGCACAAACTTACGTCTTACTGGGGTTGAAATCCACTAGGTTTCGAGAACCCCAAATCGGGACTTGATCTAAGCGACTTCGATTTCAGACACATATATAATGCACGTGAAAATGTAAATATAATGTACCTAAAGAAATTTATAAATCTTTATACTTCTACTCGGTACCGTATACGCTACAAAATGATTAATCGGTACCGAACACGCTACAAAACAATTAAGTCTACTCGGTACCGTACAAGCTATAAAACGATAAGGTCGTTCTGTCCCTGCACGCTACAAAACTATTAAGTCGGTACCGTACTCGCTATGAAACCATTAAGTCGGTACCGTACACGCTATAAAACAATTAAGTTTGCTCGGTATCGTACAATCTATAAAACGATAAGGTCGTTCCGTGCACACTACAAAACGATTAAGTCGGTACGGTACTCGCTATGAAACCATTAAATCGGTACCGTACACGCTATAAAGCAATTAAGTCTACTGGGTACCGTACAAGCTATAAAACGATAAGGTCATTCCGTGCACGCTACAAAACGATTAAGTCTGTGCCGTACATGCTATGAAACGGTTAAGTTGATGCAGTGCATGCTATAAAATGATTAAGTCGGTATCGTACACGCTATAAAACGATTAAGTCGGTCCCGTACACGCTATGAAACCATTAAGTCGGTTCCGTACACGATATAAAACCATTCAGAACCTTTGTAATGTACCTCATTTAAATATTATTATGTATATATACTTACGAGAAGAAAATTAAGTTGACTATTTTTTTTATTTCGGTTAACAATATTTCAACTTTCTGTAGGTACTGTGGAAATAATAATTTTTATCAAATTATAATTATTGATAAGTAATTATAATTGATAAGTATTGATCGAAATTTTATTAATATATTAGGAATAATTTTAGGGACATAGGTATGCTAGTAATTTTATGTTTATATCTCAAATTATATTGGAAATAGGTAGAAGAACATCCTACGATAATTAAAGATCTAAATGAACAAAAGTGATATAACAATAATTTATTTGTGATTTGAAATAAATAATGCAAATAATCCACTAATTACGTTTATTTATAGCTATGAGTATGATAATAAATGATAAAGAACTAGTGTAACATTAGCCTTTGAATGAGAAAATAAATTTTAAAAAAGGGGTATTTATTTTTAAAAATGCGATTTATCCCATTCATTGATGTCTTCAATTTTATTTATGTATTAAAAAGTTATACGTAAAGCGTTACATACGTTTCAATACATAATTACCTTCATATTGAAACTTATATAACACAACATATAAGTTAAAACACCGCCTGACCACTACACCTGTTCGTGACATCTAAAGCCGAGGGTCGCGGGTCGTATTGAAATTACCGGCGAGTCACGTGAAAGGGTACCAGAAATTGAGTTCCTCATTGTGGGCATAACCCAATCCGGCGTTTCAGTAACATATTAGGGGTCTAAAGTTCCAACAGAATTGATTGGGTGCGGAGCAGAGACCCTTCGGTATTGAACACCACTATTACAGGCAAGTTCCTGAACACTGTGACCTGTAACTGTAAACTGTAACTGTTTATTGTAACCATTTGGTATTGGAATAGTTTTCTGTATTTCGATGCAAATAGTTATACTCGATGAAATCGCATCAATTTTCAACTTTTACTGTTATTACTATTGATAAACATATATACTTATATCATACGAGTATATACCCATATGAATACATACAACAGTAAATTTATCAATATAAACTGAATTACTTAAAATATACATATCAGCCATATAAGGGGAAGTTGTTACATAGAAAGAAAGAAAAACTAAGTAGGTAATTATATATATTTATCTACTCTGTTGCATATAAAGGTAATAATATCGTCGAAGCAACTTTTTAAATGAAAATTTACATGTTCATAAATGTCCAAAACTTCGGAAACAGGTATCAGTTAGCATGACGAGACCCAGGATATAGTACAAAAATAATCATATTATGTATATTACCTAAATCTTATACATATACATAACCGGTATTAATAACAAAACAACGAATTAACTAGATATTTCTAGTAGTACTTTTCATAGAAATCCAAATCACCTACACACTTTGTTGTATACTTAAAATTAAGCGTTTGGTTATATAAAGTAGCCAAGAAAATATTTACATTTAATTTTAACAAACACAGACATAATAAAGAATTAATTATTTGTTTTATTTTCTTACACAGAAGTTGTCACCTTTTCCGATCTCAGATGAGCAAAAGTCCGAAATGCAAGCAAAGAAATTTGCAATCGTACAAGAATCTACTTTCGCGCAAATTTGCACTATCAACTTTAATAAAATAAAATCAATTATCAAATCTAACTTTGTGAGTAGAAAAAATACGCAACATCGAAAAAATTAGGTCAGGTTAAAGTTATAGTGTAGTGACGTCACGCGGTAATCAATCATGAGTTCACGCGTTCGGATTACGTAAAACACGGATACAAAATGTTTAATTAATTAAAATATGTATATATACATATATATATATATATATATATATATATATATATATATTTGTAATTCGTTTTAATGCAAAAACGCATTTTTATAATTATTATTGGCTCATAAGCTACGTTATCCAATAATGTTTATAATTTATTATTATATTTGTCAAATAGCCAATTGTAAAATGTTCATGACAGTTGACGTGGCGTGCTCTCGCACTTCGCTGTAGCGTGAATGAACGGTTCGGCGTGACTTGTGAGCTTATGTGTTCTTAAATAGTATTTTTTTTTCTATTTACAGTACAGTGGGGTTTTCGTTCTGTAACAATCAATTTCTTAAATTACTATTTGTAAAAGTCAGTTGTAATTCTAATTGTTTTTTTATTAATTACCACTTCTGTGTTTCTTAATTTATGCACCTACCGCGCCTTTTCTGCATAGCCCAAAGGTTGACTGCGAGATAATGCTTCTAAGCATTAAGTCCGGCTTTTGACACTTTGTGCAATAAAGGATACATAAATAAATTACTGAAGCTTCATACTTTTATTATATTATAATAGTATCTATAGATATACATATAAAGAGAAATGTCCTGACTGACTGACTCATCAACGCCGAGCCGAAACCGCTGAAGCTAGAATCAGTAGCTTCTATTTAGGTCGTAAATACTCATTAACAAGGGATTTCTTGGAATTCAACTCGTAAAGGAGTGTAACGCAGTGTCAAAGTATCTATGGAAAATAATATGTTATATACAAATATGGATTATAAATATGTTCCAAAACAAATAATTAAACGCATCTTTTATTATTATTCATAATTCTGTCGGGGCGCTACAATACAGTGTTACACTTTATACGCTCGCATTGATTTAAAAATATACGGCTATTTAGGGAATATGTTTATATGAAGTTTTTGTAGCCTTGCCAACCACACGTTCTGTGCTATCAGCGCCGAAATATCACAAAATCAAATATTTACATATTTTCGCCGCAGATTCTGTCACTTCCTAGAATCGGTGCCTCTCAGTTTTCCATAATTCTATTTTCAGAAACTATAAAAATCCTGACAACAAATAAATACATATGAAAATTGTCATTTCCAACTTTCCACTTATCAATCTCCCATTGTTACGATAGAATGGCTTCCATTACCTTGCTTTATGGTGGATACAATTGATACAGCCCGCGTTTATATAGCAAATTACCGGTATTTGCTATACTGAATTGATGGTCGGTAAAGTAATACGGGTATTTGTATCTTTGAGAATGAACATTACTGCGGGACGTCATATTGTCGAAATTGCACACAAGTATATGTGGGTATACGATACTGCATTACACGCACTAGGCATTTATAACAAACACAAATATGTATAAATTTAAGAATAAAGAAATTAGGAATGGATAAAAGGAAGTTATGAAGACCGTAATGAACATAAACTGACTGACATAATCAAAGGCTTATTCCTCATGATTACTGGAAACAGCTCTATTTAAATAAATAATTGTTATAATTGGGTTTAGTCCAATTAGGGAACAATACCATGAAGCGTACCAACGCATATCGTAGTTAACTAGAGTTTCCATAGACCATTTCTCTTTCGTAATCCTATTTTACTCATTCCACACTCTCCTCGATCCATTTCTCAAATCCGAATTATCAGATTTCTTCGCCCACCTTTATCCTCACATTTTCTTTTCACAATATCTGTATCTAGTGACATCTGCGTATATGTAAACGTCGAACATACTTAGCGGAATTTGGCATATGATGTTTATGAGCGACTGAAACGCTTACATGAGTCGTCTGTAACCTACTTTGTATAACAAAATAGAACGTAATTTACTAACTCTATAGTAGCCCAAAAACAAATAATGAGGTAATGATTACGTAATTATATATTGCTTATGACATTTTATTTGTAAACAAACAGTGCCGCGACTTTGTATGCGTAGACGTTAAAGTATGCGTGGTTAGGTTAGCTTCGATCAAGCTAATTAATCATGATTAATCTGGATAAAAATAACCTAAATGTCAACCGCGCATTTAAGTTACAACTGTACCAAGTTTCAATAAAATCCGTTGAGCGGTTTTTATGTGATGCGCGTTCAGACAGACAGTTGTTGTTTTGAGTTCTGTATCATTTGTAATTTACATCGCAATTTTCAAATAATATTTCATGTACAGTTAGGGTTTCGTTACGATTTTATTATAGATAGATATAGATAGAAGTATAGATAGATGTCTGTGATAGGTAATATTGCATTCATTGAATTAAACATTGGCTGCTAAATTTAATTCCTCTCGCCTCGGAACAACACCGCAACAACCGCTGGGGAAGTCTTGCAATTTGTAAACAGAAACAATGTAGAAAAGACGTCGCTTTTAATAGAGTCTGTTCGGAAGGGGATAAATTAATGTATTAACGGGGAGCTGATCGCTACAACTTTACTCGTTAAGACTAACTTGTCTTTCGCAGCGACCCCAGTTCCCAAGTACACTTGGAGATGGAGATATAATAATTTGATATAAGATAATACGAGACGTGGTCGAGCTCTAATGAAGAACTTTTAAAGGCTTTTAAAGTAAATCGGTTTAAGGAAGTCAAAAAGTTGGTATCATAATATAAGGGTAAAATTTAAAACCATCCCGAAAAATATTCTTATGAAATAAAATCGATTTTAAATGTCCCATTGGATGAAAGCCTCAATCTCCAACAATATAAAATCTTGTTAATTACAGACAAATATTAAGGTACAAATTTATCTCCATCTCTTCCTGTGGGAAAAAGGTAACTTAGGGATAAGAAAGAGGTTATCACATGCACTGGGGAACTACTTCACCTCTAAAAGAGTGGACTCGCCAATTCGCTTGGCCAGCGTCGTATTTTTAAGGTCATACAGCCCTCGTGCACAAGAGAATGTGCTTGAGGTGGCCTATGACCAGCATTTTATTCGATATAAAAGTAATTACTTCACCTATTCTAGAGATAATCTAATTCAAATGGACATAATATACTCCGAAAAACTATAATGTTGGTGGATAAGGAGCCACGGAGCTATTCAAGTTTAAGCATTTTTTTCTAAAACTTACAAAAAAATAGTGATGTAGTAGGTTTTTTGGTTGTAAATAAGAAAATAGTTTGCTGATAATGGGTACTTGTACTTCATTCGATATCAGAAAATGTTGTTAAATGCTTTTTGTACCAAGCATTCTTTCCTGTCTTCTTTAATTACAAAACAGCTATTAGTCCAGTACTTTTAGTTGGTCATAGTATGCCATACTTGTAGCTGTACTTAGTAGTTGATTAACCAACCAACCACAAGTGCCTTTTAATTGTGAAATATATATTTTTTATAACGGAAGTATGCGGATTAATATTGACAGAAATGCAAAACGAATGAATTTTAAACAACTGCCATGTTTTTAATTTGTTTTAAAAGGCTTTCCGAAACAGTAAATTGTGAATTAATATTGATGCCTACTTAATATGAGCGATTTGTGTTATTATAATACAAATAGTTATAAACATGTTTCACATTGATGTATTCTTGAGTAATTGATAATTGATTGTAATTGACCAATTCGTTCGTATCATTTTAATTCAATTTTAACATTTGTTCTGTTGATTTTAATTAATTTAAGTATATGAAAGTCATTGAATAGAATAATTATAATTGAATTATTGAATTAATTTCCCGATTCCAATACATTTTATTTTACTGTACTTTGCGTTATTAGCCTGGCAGATTATTTTACTGACAAATCTGTTTGGATGTTGGATGGGATTCAGAGCAACTTATTAGACTCATGTTTGGTTAATAGTTCAATGTACTGTTGCTTACGAGTGTTCAAGTGTCCAATTTATTCATTAGCCTCAGCTAACAGATGAGTATGCCTGAATTTAATAATAAATAAGTTAAAGAAAGCAAGCTGAAGTGGCAGTGGGCAGGCCGATATGTCGCAGAACCGATAACCAATGGGGAAGCCGTGTCCTCGAATGGAGAGCGCGAGCGCGAGGGAAACGTAGCGTGGGACGCCCTCCGGCCAGGTGGACTGACGACCTGAAGAAGTGGCAGGTAGTAGGTGGATGAGAAGAGCAGAAGACCGTGTGCGGTAGCCGGTCCTTGGGAGAGGCCTATACCCAGCAGTAGAGAAACACGGGCTGATGATATGGTAAGTTAAATAAAAACACAAGATGTAATGATTGGCGATTGCTATTAAAGACAAGGTTGCAATTTTCAAGTACTTTTAATTAATTTTAAGTTATTCCCAGTGAAATCAGGTCAGATCGTTAGTATCTCTATAAAAATGGGACATGAAACACAATGGGCGAAGTAAAAAATAAGATAGTAATCTATCTTGTCTTCCATAGACATGAAATATGGAAACATAATTCCTTCAAGACTGATGATGTTAAGCAACGATAACGAATTTGTAAATCAATCATGAAATTTGAATATCCACTCAAAAGTTATTTGCCAATATTAAATTGAACGTAAATACTTGTCTCTGCAGAATAAGTTGAAGTTATAAGCGTTTGTTTTGTTTGCCGGTTATCGTAAATTTACGTCAGCAGCACCTATCACAAGGGTTCGAGAATATATTTTAGAAATTTATGCGAAACAGAACAGAGAAATTAAGCATTAATTTGCTATCCTTTCAACAGAAATTTACATATTTATCGGGGCGTAATTTCATCGTTTGTGATCTTTAGCGGCGAACTCTGCGCTCAACACACCTTTTATCACTGCGAATTTTCACATTCCAGATTGGAGATGTTTTATTACAGAAGTGTATTGTTACGAAAATAATACACAAGTATACTTAACGTTCCATTATCATCTTAACGATCTATTCAACCGGAGCGTAGAATATGCTACGTACCTGAAACAGAAATACATCAAAATTAATCATTAAATTTAATTAGTGTTGTAAGTATTATTTCATAATAGGAAAATTTATTAATATACACATAGAGGGAGAGGGTGCACGCCGCAATTCAACAGCTGTTGGGCGCACTCGACTGGTCACGTTACCACTGGCCGCGTCACACAGAAGACTACCTTGAGATGCACTGCATTTCGCACTATATCTTATTCCCCAAAGTACATACGTGTTTCGGTAGCAAGTGAGATATGCCAGAGCCCATTCGCATCCCATCCTGTTCTATCCTAATTTTTCCCCACCCTTTCTCCAAATAAATTCCTACATCTCAAAGGTAGGCAGCGCGTCCGAGGGCGTGCCAGCTTTTATCGTTCTGGACTGATATTGGCATGTACCGCGGATGTCCACGAGCGACAGTATCCAATTATCACGAGGTGGACTGTATGCTCATCTGTCGCCTTCTTATAATTTAAATAACAGAAGTAATTTATAATTATTCTGTATACTTGCTAATCCTTTGTATGGTCTTTGTACAGTCAAAATATATTTCTTTTATGCGATGACCATACAATCCACCTGGAGGTACGTGGATACTGCCCATAGGCATCCGCGATACATGCCAACGATACATGCCAGAATAACAAACGTTGGACCACCAACGACTGCGCTGCTGACCTTTGGAGATATAGGAATAAATTTGAAGAAAAAGGGTTGGGAAAATGGGGCTAGATAGGAAGGGTGGGCATGGACTCTGGCTCGTCTTCTGATTATAACGATGTTAAATTCCTGTATTAGCTGGTTTATAAGGAATATTTAAGATTGCTGAAAGACGCCACGCTCAGTACTGGCAAAAAAACAATCCACGAATTGTCACTTTTATAACAAGTCTTGTGTATTTTATGAACAAATAAGAAATATTATTACAAACAATAAACTCTCTACCAGTTGCCTACAAGATGGCGAATGTTTTTGTTATGACTACGGGCTTATTAGCATAGTTATTCAAGCATAAAATCGTTTATTGACTTACACCACAACAACTGGAAAATTCAATAAATAGACCCAATTTATATTTAGCCTGGCAAAGTTGATATTACGATATTTAAACTAATACTGAAAGAGAAAGTTTAGATCCTGTCTCCTGAAGTTTCCCTCTGAGTAACCTTTACACATCATGGGATTTTTCAAGAGAGCTATGAGTTCTGTATATAAAAACATTATCATGAAAGATTTAGGAAAAGTCATTTGTGTTATTTTAACCTATCAAGCTGACCTTTCCCTTTTAGTTGTTTTCTGTTGTAATAATGGCCATATTGGACCAAGCCTCGCTTGTAGTCTAAGGTGGTCTAGTGAATTTAATACGTTATTCCAATGAAACATACCAACGAACACTCCGTTATTTAATACGAGTATGTACACTACCTATCTGCGTTATTACCTCGGTCACAACTCTCTTTCATAAGACCTGTTGGTTGATTTTTTATAATTTAACAATCTCTATTTTTCCTAATGTAACAATTATACAATAAAAAGTTTTATCTATCTATCTATTAACCTCTTTACCTTTCTAAACTGAAGAAGGAGAACCTGAAGAACTTTTTCCAATAACAAAATGCTCAACATTTTTAATTTCCTCCCCTAGTTTGTGTTTTACGGGATTTAAATGAAATCTGACAGCAAGTTCGCAAAATATTTAATTAGGGGTGCCAAGAGTTGAAAGGAAATGAAACATCCTGCGAGCAGTGTCAGACCTAACACCTTCCGTGCGCGCTTCCTCTGACAACACTGTTTCACGTCTATTTTTGTCTGTGAACAGATTTGCTTTATTAAATTTCGGGGGAGGAGATGCTTAAACTTCTTGACGTAAAAACATTCACACTCCATCGAAGTTTGTTTGAGCGACGTCAAAAATTGCATTTTACATTCACAAAAGGAAAACTTTAAACAAAATGCGCTTTCTCTATGCAAACGACCGATGTCCGCGGCGAAAGTTTCGAAGTGTTTGAGCACCAAGTTGTTCAATTCTTACCGCACTTGCTGGCTCGGTTATACTTACATTTCAGAATGATGATATTGCTCTAACCTTATGATTATGTCCTACGCATCTAAACAAAAATCAAATTTAATAATTAATATTGTCTACCCACCCTTATAAAAACGTTACCTGACTGTAACTTGAAAATAGTATAAAATAATGATATATGTTCGTAGTGGCAGTGGTATATTGTACGATATTTTATTAATATTACATCTATATTAAAAGTTGGAAATTAATTAGTCACTTTTATTATTAGATATTTATTACATTTTATATTATTTTATTTTATTTTTAGTATTTAGTTACACGCAATTTCCCCGGGAAATATTTATTACTATTCTTATTTTCTGCTGAGGTTTTCCCGCTACGCCACGACATGGGGCTCATCAAGATAGTTGTAAATAGGATTTGACAAGGCCGCCAGCGCACCCGCATGCCCCGTGGTGTTGCAGGTGTTCATGGGTGGCGGTAGCCACTTAACGTGGACCGCATGTCCGTCTGCCATTTTCACTATAAAAAAATGACACAAGAAGTTAAAATAAAAGAAGAGCATACAAGCGCACGGGCAGGTACATATACATTTTGTTATTGACCAAGAGATAGAGGGCATTTTTACATTGGTCCATGATCAACTTTTCTCGAAAAATGTTGTATTGCCTATATCAAATATAAGTAACGCACGGCGGAAAGAAAAGATCCTCGAAAAAAGAAAAGAGATATCGGCGATATCCGCCGTGTTGTAAAAGTGCCGTGTTTAGTTACTATTGATATTAGTTATTAACGGTAGGGACGAGAATATCGCCGCCAGAGAATCGCTCGTTTAGTTAGCGCCTAAGCCATGAAAGTCGGAAAATTTGTACATCACTCGGGGCATGGCTAGGAATTTGAAGGTAAGTACTAAATACTGTTCTTATACTACACCCAAAGCGGCGGGCGGAAATCCAAATGAAAAATCAATAGCTTGCTTTTAATTCAACTTTTAATTCGACTTTCAAGCTTGAAAGTCGGGAAAATTTCAAGGAAACTTACATCAAAAGATCCATGCTCACCAATTTGTATGTGCAATATTTATTATTTCATAAGCTTATATGCATTATATTGTAATTCTCCCTCTGAAAATGTCCAACACCTTATAATGGACCTTATTACTTACCTTCAAATTTTCAGTCGCGCCCCGGATGATTTAGAAACCTTAAAAATTTTCCGAGTTTCTTCACTTTCACACATTAGACAATACAGCATTTTTCGAGGCAAGCTGCTCATGGAGCTGGTGAAAAAAAGCCTTTATCTATTTGTCCGTTATCTCACCCACCTACTACATATACCTTATAACCGTTGCAATGCAAGCGTCATACAATTTGCCAAACTTGTAAAGCGTGCAAAAGTTTTAAGTAAGCATTAACTAGAATTGGCCAACTACCTAAAATTTATGCATTGAACTAAAATAGATCGCTTTGTGTTAAAACTAGAACTAGCTGCACTAGAAAGGCATATTACGTTTTAGAGTGCGTTTTAGAACATATAGATAGATAGATACACTTTATTGAACAGCAAAAATATACAGAGGTATACTCAAAAGTACAAGTAATTAGAAGTACAACCGGAGGCCGCTTCGCTAAAGTGATTTCTACGACGCAAACTTTGGGTGGTAAGGAGATGCCTTTATATACATACATAGGTAGGTACATACAGAAATATATAGATACATACATACAATGTTCTGATATTCAAAAAGTTAAATTTTGGTAGAGCTTTTTTTTATTTTTTTTTGGGTCAAGTAAATGTCACACATGTCGCAGGTCGATAACGAAAGGTGATTTTGTAAAATCCTTAGGCATATAATCAAATCACGGATGATGTGAAATACTTCAATTGATTACCTCATTTTATGTGTTAGGACCAACCAGTTCGGCCTAATATAAAATAGCTTGTCCTGATTTCCTTGCGATTTAAAACTACGTCGACACAAAACATATTTTCTAAATATTAATTTCTTTATAAAATTAATCACTGCTTTTTCGTCGTAACTACGACCTTCAAAGTATGAAACTGCACAAACAAAGCATAGGGCGAGCCCTGCCGAACGAAATGATAAATAAATCTTGGAATATCAATTTATAATACAAGTTAGTTTCGCAAAACAACCGGCCTTGTTTGCGTTCAAGTGTGCTTGCTTTCAACGGTTCATTACATGATTACACTTTATCTACTGTAATTGAATTTGAATGTCTAATTTGAGCAATTTACATGTATATGCACAACAAAATATTCATCCTAACTTTGATTGATCACTGGACGAAATAATTTAATTACTACCGATAGAATAATTCGATTTTAATAGTAAAAAATTAAACATAACGTTTTAATTTCGATAACATACACGTTTACTGAGTTTTATGACATATCAGTTAATTAAATTTTAATTATATGTTTTCTAATCTCTGTGCTAGTGACAGCAACACGAGATAACAATCTTTCGTTTGTAAAAACATTTGAATGACTACCGGACTCACATTTACTTTAACACGTACTTGCTAACCAACAGGTCGCCTTAATTAAATCTGTGTTTATATCCTCCGCTACACATGTATCTGTGTTTTTGTCGCTACAGCTGAAGTGGGAATTCAATCAATGACTTTTCATAACAGAATTTAGTACAAAATAAGGAAATTGTTTTTGATCTATTAATAGTAGAGCCTTAATTGTAAAGACTTCCTTTAATATCTGGAGTATTTATTATATTCATATGGTACGAACGGGGTTTAATTTAAACTTCACACCATACAAAACGTATTGACAAGTCGGAAGTTGTGTGATGAGTTGGCGGAACTCGTATGGTGAGAGTAAATGAGGAACTGTTGCCGCCCAAACTATCCAACTCGATATTAATTATCAGTTTGTTTTTGTCTAAAGAGTTATGGAAAAATGACAACTTACTCGTATGAATGATAAGTTATGAAAGCTTTGCATCTCAAAAATATAATACATTTTAGTCTTAAACAAACAGCGATTATTGTGAAATTGTGTAATGAGTTGGCGGAACTCGTGTTCTGGAATTGGGAATTAATGAGAAACTGTTTTCGCCCAAACTATCCAACTCGACATAATCAATCAATTGTTTGCCAAGTTTTTATGAAAGCAGCCGGTAGCCGGTCATGTCTTGAAGTAAAACACACTTTTTAGATTACTTATGTTGTATATTAACTTCTTAATATGAGATAAGAAATGTAATTCCTTTTCTTAGAAATATTTTCTTTGAACTATCCTTTTCTTGGAATACTTTTGATGGATTGGTTCCTAAAGAGAAACCAATCGTCAAAAGTAAACAACATCCGTTAAAAGTAACCAATAACAAAACAAGTAAACAATAAGACTTCTCTTATTTCTCAGATACATATATAAAAACTATGTATATAAATACTTTCAGATTAAACTTGTCACAGTTTACTTACTCAACAAAATATGAAGTATTTAAATAGTATACTAAATAATTGCATTATAAAATGGACTACGATTGTTTTTTTTTATAGAAAGCATACAGTATAAAAGCGGCAGATGAGCATACAGTCCATCTGATGGTAAGTGGATCAGTATCCACTTACTGACTGGTAGTGGATCAGTACGACAGTGTCGTCCATAGACTAAAACAATAGTTGCAAATTAATTTATCAATATACTAAACAAAAGCTATTTCAACAAACTTCAAAAAGCAAAATTAAAATGAAACCTGCAAAATTTCTAACTCTTCTCCAAGCCAGTTTTACGTATTTCAATAGAAAGTCCATCAACCCAAGCGCATATTTCAGCTGAAAACGAAGTACTTTTTCTGTAGAAGCGGTTTAATAAAGCCAAAGCGTTAGTTACAGGGTGATTTATAGAACTGGGATGCCTTACACATGTGCAGAATAGCCAGTTTAATTGTGAGCGGACGCGAATGTCACTGTGTGTAATTGTGCCACCAATTACCGCCACATTTCACACTAAACGTACTTTGTTGGTGTTTAGAAAATATAATAAGTAAGAGGCATATCACGGTGATATACCGTAAATTTTACGGTAACCGTAACCATGCATCCCCTATTCACATTGTCTTGTGCATGAGAAATGCATAGCCTTAAAACGCCACGCTGGTCAAGCAGGTTTTCCAGTTCACTCTTTTAGAGATGGGACAGGTCGTCAGGACTTGTGGTAGTCACTTTGTTATCCATTGGTCGCCCTTTATGGCACTCACGAGAAGAATGAGAAATGCTATTCTTAAGCCGGCTGACACCACACGGCCACACCACTGATTTCGATTTGAATAATTTATCCCATTGGCCTTATCATGCCTTTCGACATATTGAGCCAATCCTATCCCACGGCGCCACTTCAAATATTTTACGCATGATTCACTAGGTATTCACTAGCGACTGCATCTAGGTATAAACGACAATAATTTGTCGCATCATGAATATATTGTTAACAATTAATCATTGTTAATTGAATGTATCACAAACTGAAAAAGTGGATCATTATTCTGTGGGTAAAATTAATTTTACCAGCATTACATTTTCAGTTACACACTATTGATTTGACATACCTGTCTTAAGAATATGCACAAATGGACACCATAGAATTTTAAAATCTTGAAAGTTCTTTTCGAAGTGCAAATGTATGAATTACTACGGTTCTAATGGGAACAAGTAAACACGAAAAGAATATATTATATAGAGAGATGCATCTATGTATTTAATATTTTACCAGAAAAGTTTCTCTAATGTCCCATTTTACGCTATCTCATCTACTTGAGGCCGAGCTCGGAGAAAGCGGGTAATAAAGATGCTGAACAGAATTACCCCTAATGTTTCCCGTGCCGACTGTCACAGGATAGATATTTAGCAAAGAGTCACAGAATAGATATTTAGCGGAAAATTCACGTCTTATAAGAGAAAATTGCGAATCACGATCGTTTCATCTAGTAGTAGATATTGACCTCTGCTTGTATTCGCTGTGTTTTTCAATTAATTTGAGTAAAATTTAAATCAGATGAATACGCTGCCATTTTAGATAGTTTCTAGAACAGCTCTGTATGAATAGACCATAGTACTTGTATTCATAGCCAGAACATAACATGGGCTAAGCCTTAAGTCTGAAGCCATATTTCGCATAGTTGTGCAATTTGTATTTGGAAAAACAATGTTTCCCTAGCACTTAACATGGGCGGCTTACTTGACATTACTTAACGTAGACTTAACATACACGCACGTCCACACAACCCTGGTTCTCAGGAATGCGACGTCCTTAAGTGACAATAAACAAACATAATATTTAACATTCTCAATGTAGAATACAACTCCTACCTACAATCCTATTTCACAAATTCAGCGTAGAAACAGCAGAACTTCTTCCGACAAACAATTCGGACTTATTTACTTAAGAGTTACGGAAAATCCATTTTGTTTAGTTCTGGCCATTCTATCTTATGATAATCCCTATTGTGTTTCCTATGTTGTCACTAGTACATGTACATGGTCGTCCACCAGGGAGTTGTATTTACAATCGCGTGTTAGATATTCATGAACGTCGTTTGAATAAGGATGAGAGATCTCTATCTAACGTCATCCCGTTTAAACGTTCGAGAATTGAGATTGCTTGATTTTTATTACATCATTTGTGTGATTTAAGTAACAGTCTTCCCTATAAGTACTTAAATAGGTACAGACGTGCTGATACTAGAACGTTCAGAGAAGTGAGAATTCTACCAGGAAAAGCTTGCTAGGAGAGAAAGCAAAGGAAAAAGTAATTTGGTAATGTCTTCAAATTGAATACATACTTAAGATATACAACTTTGTATAATATCTTAGGTAACTATAATGATGCTACTACAGACGAAGTACAAACTATGCGATGGACCATAGAACCTGAATGACGAACGGAATTTAGCCCGTCTTTAAACTGATGAAAAGTCTATTTATTTTGATATCAGCCTATCGATAAACGACGAACGGGATTTTTGCCCATTTTTAAACTGTTCCATAAAAATATTATTATTTTGATATCAGCCCATTATGTCCCACCATGGGGCAAAGTCCTACCCTTTCAATTCCAAGGGATTTCGGGTCTTAATTCACCACGAGGAGTCAGTATTATTTTGGTGGATATCTACTACTCCTTATCAGTTTATTACACTGCACGACCTCCTCTAGTAAATTTAATTTGGTTACAATGTTTTCCTTCACCGCCGAGCTAATGATATTTTTCTTTAAATTCCGTACTTAAGGTGAAGCCCAACAGACATGAATTCACGACCTCACAAAAGTGGAGAATTAAGAATATGCTAGACCCTAGTCGCTATCACCCCTAGGCTATCAGCGGTCTTAATTTAATAAACTGTTCCAAGGTTTCAATGTATTTATAGAACATTCTAATCCGATAGAACTCAATAGAATCGTTGCCAATCCGCCGAACAAACATCATTGTTACCCGATAAAATCCCAATTCTTCTCCTTAAAACGCTGTGTTATCCTGAACAAATACAAGTTACACGTGAGGACGGAAATGCCTCTTTGGGGTGTAGTGAGCTAAAAATATTACACCGTGGAAATTTAAGGAAAATAGAGAAAAACACCCCAGTGCCTCTTTTGCGTCGCAACTTTTCAATACCTTTGAATGTAGCATCCCATTCTTTTAAATTTTGGATAATATACTGCACTTTTGGTAAAAAATTGTCTTATATTTATTTATTTATAGATTTCTACCCGATGGGGTAGAAGAGTTCTCTAATGGAGGCCAACCGGGAAGCGTAGTGTGGGACGCCCCGCGGCCAGATGGACCGACAACTTAAAGAACTTCACCGGTGGTGGGGTGGTTAGATGAGAAGAGCCGAGGATCGTGTATGGTGGCGAGGCTTGAGGGAGGCCTATATCCAGCAGTCGAGAGATATAGGCTGACGGTATGGTATGGCATGGTATAGAACATTTTCATTGCACATAATCGTCCAAAACGTAAGCTACCTTAAGGCATTCTCTACCAGCCAACGTTTGGGTTCAATTTATATTCCCAGACCTAGAAGGTTAATTTGTATAGGAGGAATAATTTTGTATTGCTCAATATAGCTTGTCTACAAATACCTGACTACGCGCTCCGAGTGAAGTAAGCAGGGGAAAAATTTAGTATAACACAGTAATCGTAATTCGGAGATATATCTGAAGATATCTTCACTCTGTGTACTATGACAATTGAAACAGTCACAGAACAACAACAACAAGACCAATAAAACAAGTTTTTCGCAGGTGCTAGGGTTTATTCGGGTGCTTAAGGATAAACTCTAAGTCGTCATATTCTATTTTTTTACTTCAAAACCCAACTAAAAGTATTTGGAAGCGACAACAATGAGGAATATTTCTTTGTTTTAAAACGTGGCTTAAAATCAATGAGACGAACCAGGCAAATTCCAGACCAGACACATCTCGTATTATTCACGAGATTTCGAATAAAGATGACGTCATTAAAGTATACTAAAGAAAAACCGCAGAACGCAGTCAAGTGATTCAAAATAAAAAACTGTATCCTTGAGTTGCGTTGCGTACATTCAGATTCGTTAGACATGGAAATCGGGTTTTGGCCTCCTTATCATTTGTATCAATTTTCTTCATCGATCAAACAAACAAAGCAACAAACAAAATATAAACTATTTTTAACCCAAATATATAACATATATTGTATATTCACTATTTATATAAGTACCGACAGAATGTATGCGAACGGTGCATCGCCTTATTTTAATGTGAATAAATATTAAAATCATACCTAATAGAAAACGTCCTTAGATATGAAACCATACGACTAAAAATTGATAGTTTGTATCATTGTATTAACTTAATATTACGTATTTTGAAGTTGGCATAAAATTACTCGTCTCAAAGTCGGCAGCGCTCGTAAGAGGCCTTATAAAGTTGGGACTGCGTCAGCTCGTCATCTGCTCTCGTAGGTATATCTACGAGCCTGACCTTAAGCGACGATAACCTAAGAACTATCATTACTTAAACAAATAAATAAAATTTTCGTTCAATAACTAAATTTACTGAACAAAAATGGTCAGTATCGATTTAGTTTCTTTAAAAAATTACTAGGTTGAAACCCTAGATTATGTAGTTAGGGGCAGTCTCTATAGCAATTCATAGGTCAATTCAATTCATAGACATAGGCACAAGTTACATAACTGTTATAAAATTAATTCATTAATTTTCTTTGAGGCAAATAAAATTGTCTTTATCTAACACATTTACATACTGCTTTCAGCTGCTTCAGTTAATACTTAATTTATTAATGAATGAACAGATAAAAAGGAGGATTAAGAGGATTTCTGTCGTGGACCTATGTAATGCAAAGAAATCTGACGTGAAAGTAATTTAAACCACAGATAGGAAAGCGAAAGTAATCTAATTATCCCAAATAGCTTAAGCAAACGCGGTTTATTTATTTATATACTTTATTATACAAACAAATAATAAAAACAGTTACAAAATAAAATACATACAATAGGCACGCTTGGGAGATTTCTATCAGCAAACCTGGGAGAGCGATAGGTGAGCAATAAAATGGACATATATTTAGCAATGAATGTATGGTTTATTTAGTAGGTACGTAATGTTTTCATTCTATGTTATGCAGGAGTTTATTCTTATTACAATATGTTGAAAGTGTTGAAACATAACAGATTCTTAAGCATTTGCCAACTGGGCGTTCACGCGATTACAATCTTTTTTGCGTTCGTAAACGATTGATTAAAGTTTTAAAGTTTATATTCGTTGCTCTAACTGAATGAATAAGTCTGTCCTACGACGTTATATTTGAATAAATTGACAATGAGCTGCAAACGAGTTTGTATTTGTGCGAACGCTCGATTGGTCGATACTTTATTAATATTATTGTTCCATAGTCTGAACAAAAACGATGAGTACATTCATAAATCACATTCATGTGGTCAAACTTTATGAAGGAGTAAAAAAAGTGAGGTATCTATCCACCCACCTGATACTACATGGTCATTATATCGTCAAGTATCAGAAAAGGAAGAGTTGAAAGAAAAAAGGTGCCAGTATAAAACTTTGTGGGTAATTAAGGAAAAGCGGGTCTAAAAAAGCCTACACAAGTACGACGTGCACTCTCCTCGATTCGATCTGGTAGGACCATCACCGCGACGTTGGTATGACCATGGAAAGGTTCAGAGAATAGAACCGCGTGGTAGATTATCGACGGAACCCCAATATGATTGCAAGGAGTGGTCCGTAACATACTGTGGAACGTTATTGGTTGATATCATAAGGTTCAAACCGCCAAAACGAAAAAAGATTTTCAAGAACCTAAAACATAAACGAGTAAAATGGGCATTCTATTTACGCACACCCCCTCAAGTAGTATCGTACTGTTAAGCCCGTAACGCGCACGTGGCGCCTACTAAAACTCCAAAAACACTCATTTATCACAAGAGATGAGAGGCATAAGTAGCCGGGAAAGTGTTGCCGACTAAGACATTTGTTCACTTTTTTCATAAATGTAGATTAATGATCGAGGTATGCCGAGAGTTCATAGTTTTGCAATAAAATGTTTATTTTTTATCTTGGAAATGTAAATTACTTATTTGGTAAAACAAATACGATTAATCTTTATTAGGACACATATTAACACAAGGTATAAATGTATTGACGCAATGTATTGAATTCGTAAACAAGGAGAGTCATATTTCAGAAGCACTAATAGAGTCCATTTTCATTTTGTAATAGGTTTATAAAAAAGCAAATTTATCCATAGTGAGTGGCACATTTGTCTCCTAGAAATTACAGCAGTAGATAAAGAATAATTACCTATATTTTATATTGTAAATCGGGTCTGAAGGCGTAAAATTAATGGTTATTGCTTACCTTTAATTTCCACTCGACGTTTCGCCACGAGTCACACTAGCCGTGATCACGAGTTGACTGAAGAGGACAGGACTGAGAGATCCTGGACTACCCACTCCCGGGTGGGAACTGCGAGCAGTTTTATCAACTACCTACATTTGATCTTCACATTCGGAAAGACTGCGATACACTACACTAACAATGTCCGGGGACGTATTCGACGGTAAATGGCAAGGATTAAATTTGTTAATCACTGGATTCCACGTCAACAACAGTTTATATCCACTTTCGATTGAAATTTTTATATTTCTTAATTTCAATCGTTTCACCTACAATCCTGGGATAATGGTGACGTTCGTAGAGGATTTTTCGAGTGCAGAGTTCTATCCAGTGATTAATTCCAGCGTTGAGAATACTATTGCTGATTTACTCGTTAGGTGGGTTTTACAGCTGTGATGTGTTACTTGACTCTTTCCATAACTGTACGCTTACTTTGGCCTATATAGGAACTACCACAGCTGCAGTCTATCTTATCGACGCCTGGCATCCCTTAAGGTGTAAAATCCTCGGGTGTGCGTAGATTTTCGGCTAGTTTAGTTTTACGCGTTCAGACCCGATTTACAATATAAAATGTATACAAAACGCGAAAGTTTAGAACGTTATAATTATCTACAACATATGCTATTTATCGACCATCCTGTCAAAATGCTACTTCTTCTTCTCAGCCCTTGGACGTCCACTGCTGGACATAGGCCTCCCCCATTGTCCGCCATTTAGACCTATCGGCAGCGACCTGCATCCAGCGGGTGCCCGCAACCTTTATGAGGTCGTCTGTCCATCTAGCAGATGGACGTCCTCGGCTTCGTCCGCCGGTACGTGGTCTCCATTCGAGAACCCGTCTGCCCCATCGGCCATCGGTTCTTCGAAAATGCTACTTATTCGAAGTTAAACATTAAAAATTTTCTTTCGCGGTTGTATCAATCAATTTTAATAAATTTCAACGTGACCATGAAGTATGTATATTTTATTATGTAATAGCATGACAGTATTTTTTGTGCGCCATAAAATTGGACGCATGAATATTTATTATAAATAAATTATATAATTCTGAAATAATTCAACCTCTAACTTAGAGGTATCTAGAATGCAGTACTCGATGTCCTGTTAATAGGAATTCTATTGTATACTAACGTTCTGACCATGTATGAATACTAAATCACGACCTTCCTTTTTGCAGCCACTAATGTAAGAAGGCCAACATGTTGGTAATTATTTTCTATTGAATAGAAGGCATACTACGAGCAGATAGCGGGCAGACCATCTATCGATAAGGATTATTGTACAAAGCATGACCGCTTTATAAAAGGGTGTGCAAATACAAAAATCTTACTGAAGAGACCATCATAGCTTCGGTAAATTTCCGTCTGGATGTTGCCGAGACTCTATGCAAAATGGAGACGAAATCTAATTTTTAGAGCCGGCGATTTATAGGGGGTGAGATTCTAACGAAGGAACATAGGGGACCTGCCCAGCATGTGCTTCCGCAGACGATTTGCCAAGACCAGATCGGACACTGACCGAAATAGGCTGTTAAAAAAAACCGATGTAAGTCTCCAAAGTGCACTGGATTCACCCACGCAGTGTGAGAAATGCAGCGTGGCTATATGCTTTACGAAAAATAAAAACTGTTTCAAGAACTTCTACCTTTCATAAATTTTCATGCCTTGTCAATTTTATTTTCCTAATACATATCCGTAATAATCCATAAAAAATATTAAGATCCTAGTTCTTCAGGGAAAGAATTTTAAAAGTTTCTCCATATGAAATAAAACAAAAATGTATTATATTGATAAACATTTATTATCATAGTTTTATATAGTACAACTGACCACAGTACCAATGCAGTACCACAGTAGATACCAACCTATTATAACAAAGTTTGTGACACCCATAAGGAGACCAAATAAAAATACAGCAAATATACCATACTATGCTGAACTACGAGTATTTTAAATTAAAAACCCAACATAATTTTTGGTAAGAAAATTAACTATATTTATAAAAAAAATTACTCGTATTAGCAAGCGAACAATGTTCCGTAGTATTTGTAGCGGTTTTCTGGGCGTAGCCTTATTGAGAAAATAATAAAACGTCACTTTGACGTGACAGCTTATACTTATATATATAATGGCCGCTGGACACAATCAGTTTAAATTGTCAGTTTTAACAGTTGTACGTTTTCGCGGCAACTCGAGAAGTGAAGTGGAGTTTTTGCATTATTATTGTAATATACAATATTGTCTTATTATCAGTCTTATCAAACATTAAAAGATTTCCGGAGATATTGCTGTTTGCTAGAGACTCAATGTCAATTACATTACGAATATATCATGTACTATTTGGGAAAGAGAATAAACATACTCCTACAACTCGCACAGATAATTCAAACTTATTTATGAGTGTTTCTTAGTCGCCTTATTTACGAGTATAAAGTAACACAAAAAAGTAATAATGTTTGTAGTCAGTTTATCCTCTAGTGAATACGAGGCATAATTTTAATGAATTAATGAGTTCTTGAACATTATTATCATTATCTTCAAACAAAATATCTGTTTCATTACACTACGCCGCCGTCAACGTGCTTGTCTACATAATTATACACCAAACTTGTAAACGCGAAAACTTTTATCATTAAGTTTTACAGCCCGACTAACTTATCTTTACGTGCGACAGAAATCTGAACTCACCACCATTATTTGATGTGCGATTCAACTAAATAATGCTATTAGGTAATAACTATTAACACAAAAACTTGTCTTCTCTTTAATCGTTTAATATTATTACAAAAATCTTGAATCGAAACGAAATATGTTAAAACAAAATAAAATAATACCTTATTTTACCTTTTTAATTACTTGAAATACACACAGATATATTATTGCGCTCTAAATTTAAGTAACTATATTCAAGTAAGGATTTTTTAAATATATCTTAATAAATATATTTAATGCTCTTATTATACTGAATATATTAATCCGTAGTTTTGAGTAAGTACTTCGACAAAACACACAATTTATTTTGCCTTTGAAAACCGAAGCGCTACCAGCGCCACGCTACACGAAAAGATAAGTTTGTCACGGTCGGCCGCTGCGCTTGATCTCAACATAGAGCAGCGGTTGTCAACTATTTTTGCGTACCGCTCCTTTTACACGAAAAAAAGCCAATGCCCCCTGGAAATCTTTAAGTGAATAAATGAACAGTGACTTTACGCTCTTTTATGTTTACTGGTACCGCTTCATGTTACTTCATGTCTTTTAAAATAATAAAGATAATAGCAGCCTTTTGCTTATGGCATCGCTGGCGCGGTACATACAATGATGTCTTGTAGAATATTTCCGCAGTGTTTTAGCCCAAGTAAACAGAATTTATAATAATGTTTCTATCTTTAACTTGTCTGTACAAAATTATATGTATTTAACCACGATAACAAAAGTTTAAAATCTTATAGTCTTTACAAAATTTCCACAACTGCCTTATTTCTTACTTGCTTTATTCTATTGAACGTCCCTCAAATTTACATGGACATACCCATACTATTGCCGTTTCCAGTGGAGAGCCGTATCACCCACTTTGGGAAACGTTGTTCCACACAAAGCTTTTATAAAGTAAGCAACTAATTAAGGGCCGGCTGGAAATCGTACTTTTCTTTGTTTTTATATGCAGTACGCGTCTGTGTTTATTTTATTCTTTCATGTTTATTTATATATAGTCATCTTTTTAACTACCTTAGGGATCGTCGTTATGTTATGACAGAAAATATTCGACTCACCCAGTGCGACGCCGAAAACTTCTATAAAGATTTATTGGTTTTTGGTCATAGAGTCCCAGAAAATTAGGTATTCCTCGATTGTTTGATAAACATTTATGTACTAATGGTATCTTTTATTATACCGGAATGGTTTATTCTCGTATACAACAATAATCTTTTCAAGCGGGTTTCCACTTCAAAACAGTTTAGTGGTATGAACAATTGCTTAGTTATGTGAGAGAATAAATAAGAAGACTTCGTGTTGTAATGATATGAAGTAATTTATTCACAATATAGCAAAGGAATGTGTAATTAGAAACAATATGTGGTCCACGCCAAGGTTGGTCACTTTGGTCACGTCACGTTCACTGATAGAAAAACATGGTTAACATAATATTTTTATTCCATTAATATGTATGACTATTAACCCCCAACCACATTAGCCCCATGTCGACGTTTTCCCTGGCCTCCTTTAATATTTTCATCTTTATTCAAAGAGGCCTATGAATAAAACAAGGCGTTGTTGCGGGGGACGATACGACGCAAAACGTTCCTTCATAACTAAATACATCTTTACTAGATTAAAACAGAAAGTAGGTGTACTTTGTAAGACGAATCTCTTTTTAATATATCTCATACTAATTCTTATTCCTCGTTATCTCACATAGCCTATTTCAAAGACATTCCTCGCTTAGAGGACGCGCAATATTTTCTGTAGAAAAAAAAACGACATTCGTATACATAAGGATAATATTCATCTACTTAAATACAAAAAAAACAGAATTGGATTTGCTTTTCGCTCCTTGCAGTAATATTAGAGTTCCTTAATGAAAATGCACTTAAAAATTGGCAGTCGCGGTGACAAAGGGCCCGCTTACTACATTATTCGGTCGGCATTGTATCAACACGTGTGAGTAAGCCCCGGGCGTCACCATCCGCCTTCCCCTCAATAAATAAGAAGTAGCTGAGTTCGGAACACAATTTAACTTGAAATAAAATTTTGTTACCCTCCGCAATGAATAGGCCGTATATGGCTCGGAAGGGAAGGGCAACCGATCTCGTCTTATATCGCTTTAGGAACACCTCGTAAGTTACCGATTCTCTAAATGCTCTGTCAGATCGAATGGAAAGCATTTTTGGCTTCAGTCTATTTTACGCCCCACTTCAGTGTCGCATTGTACTATAGGTATATAATTCGTATGTAGTGTGTAGTTTATGGACAGATATATAGCTAATTATACTTATTACTATAATACATTGTAGATACATTTATAACCTCTTGTACTTATACTATGTAATGTTCAGTCACAATATAGACTCCGAAGCTACAACAACTTTCATTTACAACTCCATACCTTACAGTGGTTGTCATAACATAAATCGCAAGTAAACAATGCTAGTTGTTTGTTAAAGCGTCTCAAGTCAAAATAAAAACTAAAACTTTGACAATTCCATATCAACAACAAGTTCGGCTACTCAGGTCGTCAACCCACTGTTGTTTTGGATATTTTACTTGAGTGAAACGATTGAGTTGCGAATGTAAAATAAAAATTTATAGCAACTTTATTCTTATTCGATTCTGGGTATTTATTCTTACAAAGGTTTACCTGCTGACTCTGACTGACTCCTTAATTTAAAACACTTATTTTTATTTTTCTCGTAGACAAACATTAATGTTATTACTCGTATGAATACATTTTTAGGGAACGAAATTAAGGCACGCTTATAGTGATCGCTCGCGTGTAAAAGAATAAAACATTTTTCTCTCACGAGATCCTATCACGATTGTAATAACGAATCACTATGGGTAAACAGAGCAACGTGTGTAAGGACCGATATCAATTTCACGCAACTTATGCGGATACTCAGACAAACACGCCTACTATATCAGCACGAAATGGTTGGATTTTGATTACTCAAAATCGTATTCTTTTATTAATTTCTTCAAATAATATGAGACATTCATTGTGGTACATTCTTTCATTTGCAGTATATCTTCTAAAACTTTTACATCGTCCAAGCGGATACAAGTGCAGCTGAATTCAGTTTCACTGATTCCATTTATTAAAATTTTCTTGACTATCCCTTTGCATTTTCTCTAAATCATGCATGAAGTCTCCTGAAGAGTAGAGGAGCCAACCTAAACTTTAATGTAAAATATCTTATGTCATTATTATTGGACGTCCATTTTAACTAACATCACATTATACCTTGAAAGATGCTTTTATATATTTATATAAATTACATACTTATGAAAAAGTGGCGAGTAGTCGAGTACTAAATAGTTAAGCTCTTACTATCCAAAATCTTATAGAGAAGTTTGAACAAGGCTGTCATTAAATAAGACGGAAGCATATCTACAAATTTTATGTTGACAGGAACGGCTCTTGTGTAGGCATTGCGTAGTGACATAGTAAACAAGACAAGTAAGTTATCTCCATCGAAACGTGCAGGTCACGACTAGCCCGTGTGCGTGCAGCTTTTGTACGTGCGATTACACAAAATCAACGAATGGGAGGGACGCGTCAGGGCGCATTGTGTAACTTACTGAAGTTCTGTGTAGTTGTGAATACCTACAAATACAACATATTTGTATGTAAGATATACTCTTACACCAATGAAATCAACCTACTTGTCTTTGTACTATGGTAATAATCTAATAACATATCGTGTTGAAATTGATAACCGATACCCGTGCGAAATACCACTCTTGCCTGCGACCGCGTGAGTGAGTAGCTATGTTTACATTCTTGTTTAACATGTACCTACTTTTGTTTTGATTGTTCAGGCAACCCTCGACACCCCAAAATTAATATAGGTATTACTTTTAATAGATTTACTGTTACGTTACCTGAGCAAAGGGACCTCATTTTCGGGATGGACATACTGATATTGCTTAAGATTTTCTAAATTAAAATTTCATTCTATCAATATTATGTTTAAATATAAACATGCTCTAATAGTGATTCTTCAGAACTGTGCATAAATCCATGAGTTGAGTTACTAGAACATATAACCACGAATAATTGATTATTTTTTAACGAATTTGTTAATTAATATCTTGTAACAATGCTGAAAATATATTAAATTTAGTTTTTACAAATATAAAAACAGAAGTCGTGAAACGTAATGAGACGTATTTTCTAATTAAAATTTAAAAAACTGAAATTAAATACATGAATGGCTCATAAACCATAAATCACCGCTACAGATTAATGTTTGACACATAATAATTTTCATTGAGTCTGTGGTAATCAAAAGACTTATAGACCACTTTGAAGAATCACCCTATCTATGACATCTGATTTTTAAAATAATATATATAAATTGAGAATATATTTTCCATATATGGCATGTATAGTGCGAGTATATTCCATCGATATAAAGAGATGAAGAAGCCCCAAGACGTGATTGCTTTCACGGCAGGGGTTACACATAAGTTAAACAAAAGACATCAAATCCAATGAATTTTTATAAGAAATCGGATGAGAGAGTGTTCGCTACTTCCTTGCGTCGAATATGAAATCTGATTTCTTGTTTTATAGAAATTTATCACGTTCCATGCTTACTTACGATATAGTATATCCTCTGATATAGCATACCTCAATCGTTCCGCTCGCACCCAATTTCCTTATATATAAAATTGGTCCATATTTAATTGTTTCTTAGTTATAGTGACCTGGAAATAAGGGAAATTATATTATCCATTTCAAAAATTGTCAAAAATCATGTTTGATAAAATGAATATTTCCATTCGATTTATTGTGATATATATTTATAATGTTTTCAATAAATTTTCTCTTTTATTCTTCTAGTTATTAAAAAAAAAGTAAATTAAAAAGAGTAAATTTCAATGTATTTCTTTTTAAAAAAAATTAATTACTTAAAATTTTGCTTTTAATTCTAAACAAATATATTTAATATAAAAATTCGTCAATAAATGTCATCACACCGGCACCGTGTCTAACGGTCACACCTGTGGAGTGTACACATTTATACTACAAAATTGTATAGCTATTCTTCCAGACACCTTATTCATAGCTCGGTTGGCGCACAACATGCTTTCATATTTTGAGCGCTATGCCTAATGAAGTGAGAGGGAATGATGGATGATACCAGCCTGGACAGCGTTATTATACTTCCCTTTTCCTATACAAAAGCCTTACGTATCGATCCAATAGATTTCACTACAGTAAACACAATATTTTCTTATAACCATACGTATTTTACTGCATAACTTTCGAGCATAATAGCCATTAAAGAAAAGTATAGGTGAAGTTTTATGTGCAGTTTCAGTTAATGTAATATACTCGTATTCGTGTACAAAATTATGTAAGTAGGCCAAGTTTCCGCGATTCATTGTCCATTCTCTGCCAATATTGAACCATCCGTGGCTGATCCTTTAATGTTATTTCGTCCTCAATATTTTGTTCAATTGAAAAACATGGTGAGCATAATACGAGATAATTAAGCTTACCACTATATACAGAGGTTATTTGGGACCAAATATGTAATAAAGGGCAAACTCCAATTTTAATTGTTATCAGAACAGAGGGTGCAAAATGTGTTATTCGAGCATCCCGGTTTAATTAACATTTCCTGGAATGTCACCATTAAGTCGGCGATGTCTATCCGCTGAACAATAGCCGCAGTGAACCTTTGTTTGTTCAAATCCGCTGTGTAAAGTGCCTCACCTCGACTCAGGCACCTCAGTTTCCACTCAGTTGACTCAATTCCGCGATGATAATTGGAATCACACCGATATCACAATGTAAATATGGACAGTACGCCAATATAAGCCTTATTTCAAAACTTATCTACGACATCACATTTGATCGAATTGGTGCCCCTCGTATTTTTGAAATAATAATTATACAAAGGCATTTTAACGTCGCGTGGAAGCTACAGTGGAAGTAGCGACCTATCTACATATGTTCGCATCTTTCACATTTGTATGAAGTTAGCTTACTGTTCTCGATATCCTGGTGTGATGTTCGCCTTTTGTTATCAGTGAATTATGACTTCATAGCCAATTGAGATTGAACCAACAACCCTATTAGCCCTTCTCATTACAACACGTTTCGTTATTGTGACGAAGGTACGGATTTCATTGTGGTTTAATTAAGTCTTTTTGCTCCACTTTTATTAATAGACATATCCATGTTGTTTTATGTTCGTGACAAGCTTTGTTGAAATTTTGAAAAATTTAAAGGCTTGTTAGAATTAAAAATACATGTAGCAGACCTTCCGCGATAAGAACTAGACTAAACTACACTAAACGCTGGAACTAACGCTTGGAAGCGCTGTTAATTTGAGAATCATAAATTTTACAGATTTTTCAATGATTAAATTTAAATCTTAGGAACATATGTACCACACCGTGGACCACACCGATGCTTTAAAGTTACCAGTAGCACCTTAAAAATGAATGAGTTTTCCATTCCGCCCAGTAAATTTCGAGTTCACATGTTCACCTCATACAAAAACAAACAAGAAATTTCTCACAGTATCTCTTTATTATATTGACATTAACTAAGAAAAAAGACCTTATTGCCAGTTCTAATTTCCCAGAAATTGAGACTTGAGTAAAATTTAAAAAAATACATTTTGTGTTTTTATAGCTTCATCTCAGAAATCAGATGGCATCAGATGTCATAGCCTGTTCCTATTTAATCAAAATATAGAAACAACGAAATGTTGAGTTACAAAATCTCAATCAAAATTAATAAGCCCGTCCCTTTTCTCATATAATGTCACATACCTACTTACTAAAATAGTTTACTTTCTCTATCATCAATACTTTCAAAAACAAGTAACGATGAAAGTGGTTTTAAGAGAGTCAAGTATAAGAGAAAACTATCTATGTATTTTACAGTTTGTCTCCGTGTTTCACCTACCCGCAACGATGTTGGCCCTCGTGATAAATCGCCGGCGTTTATTACCACAGAGCTAAAACCCAATAAGAAGCGAAAACGCAGCATACTTTGTTGCAGCATCACGTACTTTAATAAATATATCGAGAGATTTGGACCAAACGTGATGAAGGAGCAAGTCACTTCATTAGAGTCACAGACGTCAAAATACAGTAAGTCTCGGCTGCTCAGTCAGCTTTAATGCAAGTCTCGCATGATTGACAGGTTAGCTTAGTTTAAAAGTTGTAAGCCGAAAGCTAAACATTATGTAAATGACTTAGAAAAATAACATATTCTATTCTATACTAGATGAAAACAATTAAGAAAAATCTAGTTGTAGCTTTCTCAGGATCCTCGAAGAACAATCGGTTAATCAAAAGAAGGAGAAACTAATTAGTAATATAATAAAGTCGTTCAGTTTAATATGAATAATAGAATTTATAACAAATTACAATATTAAATATAAAGCAAAATTAATTTCGTACTTATTTCAGTATTATTTTACATATTTCAGTCACTTTACGTCAATATATTCAAAGACACACAACCATTATTATGAAGACAAAATCCCTATAAGTACCTTCTTTCTCTAAATAAGTTTCTCTTAATAACACAACTCGGAACGATAATTCCTACTTTTATCAATATATCGATTGCTATATTATCATCAATATAATCAATAAACACACAATGATCAATTTGATATCTGTCCACTGTTGTCTTGGGTTGAATTATGTAACTCTTTTTTCTTAAGCCACTATTACACTATCACAAATATTTGATCATATTTCATGTACATTATTTGTATTTCAATTGTCTATTGCTTGGTATTATTATATTAATGTATGAGCCCATGAAATATTATTTAAGATATTTAATAGTGATAGCGGTCTTATATAAGTATCTACTGAATCTACTATAATACTGAAACTCCACTTTACAGCTTTATATATGTATTTATGTGCGAGTAAATATTTTTAATACATAGTAGGTACAAAAATTATATTGAGGTTTTAAATGGCTGCATAAGTGGGTACTGGGCTTCAGTCAGGCACTAAGTCGTAAGTACTTACAATTCAGTGCTAAAGAACTCACCACTCGCTAGAGGTTTTACAAGCACTTTTGAACCCCAAATAGTAAGTACCTACGAGTACTTATTTATCCGTTCGAAATAGCAAATATTTTACGCATTTCGCATTTTGGTCCCAAGTAATTAAAACGAGTTAATTTAGAAAAGGTTTGTAAGTACTTTCATGAAAATTAGTAATCCTATTTTTAACTCTCAGAAGTTTGAGACAAAACCTCCAAAGAAAGTTTTATCAGAATATAATAAATCATTAGGTACTTGAGTTAATGCTCATTCTTGATAAGGCAGAGTTATTTGCGAAGTCTTCCACTATTAAAATTATTGTTCTCTTAAATATTTTCTTTGAGTTTCAGCTCCAATTAGCCTTTAACTACTTAAGATAAAAGCCAATTTCTGAATGGTTAAAATTTCAAGACGCTTTACCTAAATGAAAATTGGTTGAACAAAAACTTCATATGAAAATGAAACAACAAATTTCAACATACATATTTATTTTGTAACGAATAGAAGTAATTAAATAGCCAAGGATAAAAATATTATGTATCGGGTATAGGTATTAGATGTCATAAATGTGTATGGTAATATATGTACATTAATATAAAGTAAATTATAAACGAGTCCAAGTCTCCAAGTCTAAAGTATAAATAAAAACCTTACATATCAAATAAAAATATACATGCGAAATAAGACTTCTCGTCAAGCGTTGTGTTTCATAATTCATTTATTTTTATATTCAAGAGCCAGGTTCTGAGTTAATTTTCTTAAGCCCGGTATAAAAGCAAGAAAGTAACGTTTGAAATAAAGGAACGTGAAGGGGGAGGCTTATCTCGCTGATTGCGGCAGAATCGGGCGGAGAAATGCCTCGTTCAGTTTAATATGACGCAAGCCTAAGTGCTATTGTTTTCATTTTTTACACGAGGACTTGCAATGTCATCAGCACCATACACGTAATTATTTATTCTCATACAGAAAACAAACAAAATTTGATGCGTTGACTACTAATATTAATTGAACAACACCAACATTTATGTTCCAAACTTTTTGACTAGTCTTGAATAATTGAAAATATTTGGAAAAAAATGATCAGAAATGTTCAACTAATTGAACAAAAATTTAACGCATTGGAACTGATATTAAAATAGAATCGTATTTTACAAAATAGAAAATAAAAAAAAAAAACAGATAGACCAGAAAGATTTGGTGATTTGAATCATTTAATTTCAAAGTTTTTACCTTTAAATTCTATGATCGACTATTAAAACATTTGCATTGTAAAACACCAAAACTAAAACAAAAGGAAAAGCAACCAAACGTTATGCGGAAACAAAACCTACGTCAAAAATACTTTCGCTTGATGTTCTTCATTGTTCCTTGCACAATACAAGAACAATACAAACAACTTCGTGACAAAGTTTGTGACCATGATGTCAACTATATCCCCATAAACCACAGTCTACTGATTCAAATATTCGACTTAAGTTTATGACTGGACTTCGGGATACCGATTTAATATCACGTCTTTCTGCCCTGTAGCCCCTGCTGACATGCGGATTACCAATCCTAAGCTCTGTCAAGCAACTGTTCGAAGTTACGACTGTTGGAGTTACGACCTACATCCAGTCACACCACAAGAGAGATATGTATAGTAACTTAACATGGGAGTTATTTAAAAATTACTATTGACATATAACATATAACTGACGCCCAATTCGTTATTTGATTATTTTTAGAAAATTATTTAATTAAGTAGGTAATTTAAGATGCTACATATTAAACTATGTAATCAAAATACAAATATCTTAAAAAAATACTGAGATAAAATATTTAGAAATTACGAGTTGAGACAAGTACCGTATTCTTCTATGATGCTACCTATTATGTACTTTGAGGGATAGAAAATAGCAATAGCAATAGCCACGTCCCAAACTCAAATATTCTCAAGTTTAAAATTTACATTTAAACGTGCCGTGTCGTGTCGGCCGACTACAGAATCTCTACAGAACCACCCCATCTCTTCCCGCGGGTGTCGTAAAAGGCCACTAAGGGATAACAAGGCGGCTGCCATAAGCCCATAAGGAACTACACCACCTCTAAAAGAGTGGACTCGTCAATCCGCATTTTAAGGCCATACATCCCTCATGCACAAGACAATGTGCATGAGGAAGCCCATGTCTGGTAGTGGATACTGAAAGGACTAGTTGTATTTAAATATATTAAAAAATATTCTTTAAGTAGATTTGTTTTCATTTTATATTCTAAATCGGGTCTGAACGCGTATAATAAAGATATTTGTTTATCTTTTATTCCTACTCGACGTTTCTGCACGGGTTACACCAGCCGTGGTCACGAGTTTGGTCAACTCGTGACCACGGAATAAAAGGTGAACAAATACGTTTATTATATGCGTTCAGACCCGATTTATAATATAAAATGTGTACAAAACGTGAAAATTTAAAAAGTAGGTTTGTTTTCATGTCAATTTCTAATTCATGTCAAATAAACCGTTCAAAGTTGTTTAATTGCTATGTATAGTAATCGCGAAAACCTAAGAAAATATCATGTCAAATATTTTTTTTGTCGACATTTCTTACGATTTACCATACAAATAATAAATCACGACGACCCCTGGTTGCAGCGTTAAATTTCCAATTTCCAGAGATTCCCTCCCCGCCTACAAAATTCTTCGTTTGTGTACACGACGTCTTGCGTGTTTGTTTTAAGTTAAGTTACCGTCCTACCGTGGCAATTCAGTCAGCGATCACCCGACAGAAACTCATATAAAAGGATTACGCGGGATATGTGAATCTCAAGATTGACAATGTTTCCGAATTGAACTTGTAACGTTCATTAGTTGAAGCCAACGGGTTAAGTGTGCTTTCTGAAGCCGGCTTTCGATATTGTTTTGAATGATGTTTCTGTAGTTACTTTTAGGAGCAAAATGTACGCAGTACGCTATACCCAAATTATTATTAAACTGAGTACAAGGATTTTATAACTGCCCGTGTGGTGTCGACCGACTTTACAATAGCTGCACCACCGTTGTAAAAAAAACAAGAACTATACTCGCTAACCCTCTTGGTTAGCATGGCGTTTTAAGGTCATACATCCCTGATGCGGAAGACGATGTGTATGAGGAGGCCCATGTCCAGCAGTGAACTAAAAGAAAAGGTTTTTTATGGTATAATTAAAAAAATATGGACAGTAAATATTTTTCTAGGTCAACACTGAAAACGGAACATTGGATCCTCCGATTCTTTAAGACCTACCCTACTTATAGCCTACCCTTGCATTTGCATTAGCACTTACATTGCATTTGCCTTGTAAAATGCTAGCAATTTGTTGAATTATCAATAGCTACGCGTCAGATGATTGCAATCGTAATAAATAAAACCTCCCAAATCCCGGTAACTGAACGATCAAGTGCGCTTTCCAAGTTTACAAACACTTTTTCTATTTGACAAAAATTGCCGTGAGAGATTACAGCAATCTGTCGCGTCTGCGGAAGGCTTTACGCAACTGTTCACGTCCAGATAGGACGAAATAGCTTGATGAAGAGACTAAACACAGTGACAAAGTACACCAAGCTCATATAAATTGCAAGTAATTGGATAACTTTATGCGAGGAGGCGCGCACAATGGTAACGCTCCCCGACCGAGGTATTGCGTTATCGCATATAATATATTCGCAATAATTTTCCGTCCCCACCTAGGGCTGGCTGTTAAGAAACGGGGACGACACTCGTAGTCGTTCGTGCGAATATAAAACCGCTGGAAAGGACAAATTCTCAACGTGCTTTATCACCTTTTCATTATACCGTAAATTTTATAACCGACTCGTGGCCCATGTATTTTGAAGACATGGTTGTAATGGGACATGAATTACTTATTTACCCTTTCGGAATTGAATGAATAAAGTCCTATGAGACTTTTTTATTCAGCCGAAAGGTAAACAAAGAAAATGGTCGGAGGCTGCGGAAGAATTGGTTCACTTACTACGTCGATAAGCAGCAGAGTCCAAATTTCTAATCTGCGGTTTTGTTAAATATTGTCAGAACATTTGTAGTTTGCAGCCCTGCACAGAGCGTATCAGACAGCTGCAAGTAGCATAGGAGGCATAGCACTGGCGAGGACAGTTCATAGATAACAGCTGTGGTTTTCCCGAAATTGAATAATACCGAGTTTTATATTGTAGTAGATTTCATAGAAAACAAAATACAAAACGAAATAAAATATACAAAATACAAGCAAAATAACATTAAATGAAAGAGAACAATTTGAATTTCCCCCTTGCCAGAGTGAAGTAGCGGCTTACATTATTCCTATACCGAACAGAAGCAGTAGTAAAATGTAGGAGCTAACCCCTAAAATTATAATTTTAGTTACAACAAAAGTTTTCAGTTATCTGCAATTCAGTAAGCCACCTGCCTGCGCTCAGTTCCACGTATTAATGATTTGACATGCGACCGCTTCCAGCATACTCTATTAGACTGATGACGCTTCTAAAATAGGATCCAAGAGTATATTTACAGCGTTGGGCACCTAAGATAACTTAATATCGCGGAGTTTCGCGGCTGCCTCTTTGTGTTACCTACCTAATACACTCCCATGTAATTGTTCTACAAGACCCTCCTCTACTTGTGATGAAGTGTAAAGGGGAGTTGATATAAGGGAGTTACCATGCACATATTAAGTGCTATTATTACCTAGTAACATAATTTTAATTGGTGTTTTGTATAAGCTTCCGAAATTGTTATCGAAATTGTTTCTACATACTATAATTGTTGTTTAAACAACGGTTTAATTCCGGTAGAGCGGTGATAGCCTAGGAGTATGTATACTCGATTCACATTCGTGTGATCGTGAGTTAAAATCCTCGACCCGCACCACCGATATCTACAAAACAGATTTTTTAAAATTGTCATTAGTTCGACGGTGAGGAAAAACATCGTGAGGTAACCCGCCGGAAATAAAAAAATAAATAAAATGGAGTATGTGATCCACCAATCCGCCTAGGCCCGCGTGGTGGATTACGATCCGAAATCCCTGAAATTTCTCGGTGCCTGACTAGGGGAGGCCTGTGACCTGTGGTGGGACGTTATAGGCTTATACCAACAGAACAAAAACTATCGGGGTATCTAATGGTACTCTTGATTCACATTTAAGAACTTGTGACTTTTAAATTATTACTAACTCTGCTATAAAATCCACCTGCCGGAAGAAAGAATTTAAAATAAAATCTAACGTATGTTAAAATATCCTTTAATGTATACAGAGCGGCTTATAGATTGTGGCCACAGGGAGAGCCCAGAAGTTATAAATAAATTCAACCTGAATACATTATTCTACATTATATTGAAAAAAAAAACTATGAACGTAAGAAATGTATTACTGCTTCAGATAAGCTATTTATCTAATAAGAATATACATTCGCATCTTTGTAATCTTATTTTTGTTTAATAAACGGCGATGACTTACCAACCTTTCTCTATATCCTTGTAGCCACAGGTTTCTATAAACCTGTGGCTGTTATTATGACATGTTTGAACTGCATACGAGTAGATTTATAAAAATGCGTCGCTCACGTTCTTACCTGAAACAAACAACATTCAACATAACCAACAAACTCAACATTCGCCAAGGATTTAATACAAAATTAAACAAAAGTACACACAGATAAAACTCCTGGTCCCTACATTAGTCCCTCGTGAGCCCCAGCCCAGGTTCACTCCGAAAATTCGTCCCATAAAAGTTAAAGGGCGCATTACGGAAAGTAATAAGCGAACAACGAAACCCTAAATTGAACTGAGGATAGTTGAGCTTACTGATCTATTAACTATCTCCTGTGCTCGGAACTAATCGACCGCATGCTGGGTGTAATAATACACGCGTATATTTCTTTCTTGATGTATGAAGACATCATGACTATGTTATTATCTATCTTATTGGACGAAATATCATTCTATCATTCTGTGTTACATCTGTCAATACGTGAATTTATGTAATTCTTTCTTAATATAATGTCGATAGCATATTGAACGGGTCGGGAGCATAAAGATTAGATCTCAAGATGACCACGTCATCAAAAAGTCTAGGTTGCATATTGACTAGATATCAAAAAGACTAGATCACTAGATGACTAAATCATAAAAAGACTAGGTCTCAAAATGACTAGATTGTACGAGTATTATTTTTTACAAGTACAGTTGCCTACAGTATCCTGTGGCCAAGGCATTGACACTAAAAGCAAAGGGAAAACAGAAAAATTGTTCCAATAGCATTAAGATCAATATATTATATTAACACCAAAGGCAAAACAATTTTGCAATCTAGGCATTTTGAGACCTAGTCTTCTTGCTGTCTAGTCAATATGCGATCTAAACTGTTTAATGACGTGGTCATTTTGAAATTTAGTCTTTATGCTCCCGATTCCATTGAACTACGTAAAATTGTTTATTCTGGTCACTGATTTTTTTTTATTTTTAAAGTAAATTTGTACGAGTATTTAAGAAATTAATTTTTAAGAATTTGATAGTCAATATAAATATTTATTTAATATATCGTATTTTACAATTTCCACGGAAATTTAATTTTTATAAAGGGCTTTGCTAATTCAACTAACATTTATGTATACGTCAATACATTTCCGTATAGGTATAGATCTCAATCAATACATCGCTCTCAATCTATACATCGCTCTTAATCTATACACCGATCTCAATCTATACATAGATTTGTAGGTCTCAACCTTGTAGCAAGGTACCCAGGATGCCCATTTTCATATCTAAATACATTTTGGACAAGAGATGTCCACTAAGAGATAAAGTTTGTAAGGGCAAAAGAAATACTTCTCAAATAATTTAGCGATAATAATTTACCGTTAAGGCAGATAAAGAAAGTCAACAAAATGTTATTTTATAATTTATGCCGGCTAAATAATAAACGAGTTGTCAATGTGTATAATTTGCATGGACCTTTAAACATTAATCTTTGGAAACTTTTTCTCGGTTTTTACATTCGATAAACATTATTTCGGGATACATGACTCCGTACGCCTCAAAGACGGAAGAAATTTTGATTAATGGATAAACGTGCAAACTCCTTTGTAATTCTCATGAGGTATTTTACAGAAAAATATGTCGTAACTCATTGTAACACGTAACACAAAGTGCAGAAAACATGTTATAATGCGTAAAGATAAGTTGGTAGCGTGACGTAAGATAAGGTCGGGTTGATGTGATTGCGCATTGATGCTTTCACGTTTGACAATATTGTATTAGTGAAGTTGCAAAGTAATTAACAACTAAGTATGCATATTAATAAAAAATCACTAATGTTGTCGTAAGTGAAAGGTTTTAATATTAGTTTTAATTTAATATCGATGAACTGACAGAAAAAAAGAGAAATAAGTAACAAAAACTGCATATAATGACATACTATGCCATCAGCTTGTCTATCCATTGCAGAATATTTCAGGCCTCTCCTAAGGACCTCTCATAAGGTCATATACCTTACGAGTATATTCACATTTGCTTGATTTGACTATTAAAAGTTAAACATACAAAACATAAACAATTCCCAAATACGTTCAATATCCGACTACACCATCCCACTGCAAGGTACAGACCTTCCCATGTAATCACGAGCGGGTTTTGGGCTATAAATCCACCATGTGAGCCCAATTCTGATTAATGGAATAAATAATTTAATATACTGTGTCTAAAATGGAACAAAAAAGAACTAAAATAAAATAATTGCCGTATGACTATACTCTGTTCGCGTTAAGAATGCAGTGAATCTGATTATTTTACCTCGACTACTATCTGTTCGCGTTAAGAACGCATGTTCATTTACCGTTCATTTGGTTCCCTTTTATATGTTTTATTAAACGATAAATAATTAAACTATCTGTCTTAACGCGAACAGATAGTAGTCGAGGTAAAATAATCAGATTCACTGCATTCTTAACGCGAACAGAGTATAGTTAGCACTCAGACTGTTTCAATAAAGAATGAAAACGAAGAAACTGTAATCTAAAATCTCCTCATTTCGATTCGACCAATAGGATACAACGCTCTAGTCCTGTATAGAGCTGACATTTGTAACATCTTTTAAGTTTGAAATCCGGACATTTTATCAAATACTAGCTGTGCCCGGCATGCGTTGCATGCCCGGCAATTTTTTTACACATAATATATAGCCTATGTCCATCTGGCATAATATACCTTTCAAATGGTGAAAGAATTTTTCAAATAGGTGCAGTGGTTCCGGAGATTACCCTCCACATACACACAAACTCACAAAATTCGCACTCTCTCTTTATGATATTACATAGTATAGATATCTACGATTCAAATTTTCACATTGTCAGATAAAATGTTGCACATTGTCCGCGGTAACTTAATATCTACTTAAATACAAAAGTTAATATATGTATTTATTCCATTAGTTTCCAAAGGCCTTAGTTCCATTAGGAACCGTGTAATGTAACGCGTAGGCCAACCCGCGAACCCGCAGGCTGTGGAACGAACTACCTCAAGAGGTCTTTCCATTACGCTAAGATATTGGGTTCTTCAAGAAAGCTTTGAATAGGATTTTGCAAGATTAGGCGGCGTACCCGCATAGCTCCTGGTGTTGCAAGTGTCCACGAGCGGCGGTAACATTTATCATCACGTGGAACTACTTGTTCGTCCGCCCACTTGTCTATAAAAAAAAGTGTCGCCCGGCTTTAGAATAGCAACACCTCATCTCTTTCCGTGGGCGTTGTAAATGTCGACAAACAATTAAAAAAGCGTTTACCACAAGCCCTGAAGAACTACACCACTTCTAAAATACAGTACTCGTCAACCCACTTGTCCGGCGTGGCGTTTTAAGTCCATATATGCCCCATGCACAGGTCAATGTGCGTGATTAAACTCATGTTCAGCAGTGGACCATAAAAAGGCTGGTGACTCCTAAATTTGAAAAAACCTGGATGCTAACAGCGTTCCCCGACCGTCCTCCGAACTAGGACAAATCCGGAGAAATCCGGTCGCACATTAGCCTTGTATAATTCTTATTGTATAAACATAGGTAGGTAATGCTGTCTGGTGTCCCACATTGCAGTGCACTTTCGATGCAATGTCGAAACCAGTCGGTACACGGCTGCGGTTAGATTTAGGTTTGCCGCAGGACACCGTTATTATCTCTCTAAAATAAGTACGAGTAGATAATTACATAGCATTGAAATTCGATTTCGTCTGTTCAAAAACTTTGCACTCTGCATTTTCATTGTTACGAATCGTTTATGACTTTGAAATTGAAAAGAAATGCTTTGTGGTTACATTATTTTAACCTCAAACCACTAAAATATCTGTAGAGGTACAGACATACATAATTGAAGCTAAGGATTTTGCAATATAGGATTTTGTACACATATAATAAACAAACAATACATATATGAGTTTTTTCACACATATTTATCTATTTAATGAATGTTAATCGCTTATGTTTACTCATCATTTCATTTTACTCGATATTCCTGCTAGGTTACACCAGTTATAGTCATGAGCTGGCTGGGGTAGCAGGTAGTGCAAGGGGTGTTTTCAACCTTCTTCATTATCCGAACAGATGCGGTTCACAGCACTTACAACATCTAAAGAAGACAAAACATCGATTTATTTGGTTTGGCTTTATTTTTTTAATCACCAAATTCCATGTCGAGGACAAATTATGTGTTACAGATTGAAATTTCTTCAGGCATAATCCTGCAGTAATACATACTGTCATTAAGTATCGGGAATTTTGAAAAAGAATGCCCCCGTAAAATGCCTGCTTAAAGATATATTGTAGAATGGCACTATTATAGCTAATTTTCATGTAATTTTTGGCGCGATCTGTCAAATAATGTTTGAAAATTTTCATATTTGCTAGACGACCGCGAGTGTACTTTGCGAATTTTACAATGGATAAAAATATCTAACAAAGAATTTGCCTCCAGAAAAGAACCAGAGAACCAGAGATTTGAAATGATCAGATTTGTGGAACTCTTGGATACTGCACCACGACAATGCGCCGTCTCACAATTTTTAGCCTAAAATTCCACGAATGTCATCGACCAAGCATCATATTCACCAGATATGGCCCCGTGTGACTTTTTCTTAATCCCCAGACTCAAATTACCACTTCGTGGCAGACGTTTTGAGTCCATTGACGTAATAAAACAAAATTCGCTAAAAGAGCTAAAGACCATACTGGAAAGTGCCTATAAGAAATGTTTCGACGAATGGATTATTTACTGGCGAAAGTGTATTTCTATTTCGTCTCGTATAGTCAGTCTATTTCGAGGGCGACAAAATAAATATAGACAATTGAAGCAATGTATTTTCTTTTATTAAAAAAATCCCGAAACTTATTAGACACGAGTAGTTATATCCTTCTACATTCATTTATTACGTGAATTATTTGACTATTGAGTTTTATCTAGGATCGATTCCAACGTTGAATATAAAAGATCCCGTGTGGTAAAATAAGGTAGGTAAGATACGCGTTTAATATCCGTTTATTATATAAATTGAAAAGAAGGATACTTACTTTTCTTCATTCGATAAAGATTCTATACGTTAATTAGACAGAGTATTAGAAGGGAATAAATATTACCAATAGCGCAACAGTGTATGGATTATTAAAAACGTACAGCAAACTAGCCAACGACCTATTATACCAAATAACGACTGCATCATCAAGACCAAATTCATTAGTTAATAACCTTTTTCTATGCCACACCATGCTTAATTACTTCTTGCTCCCATACCTCATTTTATTAGTAGGCATTAACAGTGGCGGCTTTACCTATGGTGCAAGTTGTGCGGCGCACACGGGCGCAGGGTCTTAGGGGGCGCCGAGCGCCGCTGTGATTTACGTTTAGTTTTTAAATTAAATATTTTTGAATAAATGACAAAGTTGTGCTTTTTTATTCTTGTAAGCCCTCCCTTCCTAAAAAATACTTTTTACTCTCGAGTCTACCCCGCGGGTCCAGGGGGCGTACCGCAAGCGAAGTAAACGGGCTATTGCTTCCCAACATCATTTATAATTGCACCATTTAGGCTTCTTATTTAGATAATAATATTCCTTTTCGTTTATGTTAAGAACTGTATTTAAGCAAAATAATCATTTTACCTGTTTGTAATCCAAATGTAATCCTACGTAACATGTTTCAAGCCTTAACAAGTTGCTGAATACTTAAAACTAGTAATTAACGTCAGTTGTAAAACTAGTAATTAGACTTTGAATTTAGATTAGGTTTTGTGTTACACATTCAAAACGAATTAATCTTACCTATCTTTAAACTTTACCACAAGTAACACCTGTCAGGTAGATTTAGTTTTATGAAAGATTCGAGTCCTCGAGTCTTAATTTTGAAGACTCAACCCGATTATTCAGTTCAAGTTCGAGGCTCAGTCGTTATACAGAAGATTCATACTGGACTCGACTCTAGACTCAGAGTAAAATTAAAACTTTGAGGTCTGAATAATTGAGTTGAGACTTCAAAATTAAGACTCGAGGACTCGAATCTTTCACAAAACTAGATGGATTTCGAAATATTCTAAAATTGACTCTTCAAAATATTCTGAATTTGGTGTCATGCATCCATTTGTAATCTCTTCAGTAATATGATTATATAATTATCCACTCAAGCAACGACATTTGATCTATTATTATTTGTTCTATTATGCGGAATGCAGAATTCCCAACGCCTCTGTAGTGGTTAAAAGGAGTCAAGTATCCTATTTTTCATATAATTATGTAATCAAAATGAGGTATTTATGATTTTTTTTTCATCGTTTTCTCTTTGTTATATTCCTCATACCATATCAGAGCTCATGTCTCTCCACTGTTAAATATAGGACCCCTCCCAAGGCCACGATCTTCGGCTCTTCTCATCCAACCACCGCCAGCGAACTCTTCAAGTGACCGGTTCGCGTGGCCGTAGGGCGTCCCACATTGCGCTTCTGTTGTATTCCTATAAACTACAAAATTTATATAACTATAACTAACTAAAGACGTACATAACTAAAGAATATTATGTACATTTTAATAAATACTTTTCCTTAAATCAAGAAAAAAACGTAAAATTTAAAATCGATGACTTCCGATTGATGATGATTCACCAATTGATGATTTAAGTTTATAACATTTTAGTATTTTGTGACCGATTTACCTACAACTTAACATATAAATCAAGGAGCACAAGTCGCGATACATTGACAAATGTTAATTTTACGATTATCTAATATTCTGCTAATGAAGTTCGAACATTTTCCAAGCTTCGCTTTGATGTAACGTCGGCAGACGCAATTAATCTCTTGATACTTAAAGGTACCTATTACGTATAGATCTGTAAGTACAAAAACATAGCTTATTATTGTTTAAGTCCCTACCACACTTCCCGTTTTAACTTATCGAACTATTTATTTCCTTTCCTCTTAAATCGTGTTTTAAAGTAATATGTATATATCTTATTCATACTTCGCTTAATATAATTTATTTCACTGGCCCTTAGAAAGTTGTTTGCTGTCATTTTGATAAATCTGCATTCATGTGCGTGAAGTGCTGATTATTCCGGTCCAAACCAGTCTATCACATCGCACGTGTGTTCATATGCTTAGAACAGGAAAGTGGACAGGTAACATTTTTGTGGTTTTCACTCCCATAACGCTTTCACTGCTGCAGGCAACGCTCTATTGCAAATTGTAGCCACTTTATAGATTAACGTTATCATCTATAGCGTAATCGTTAAATTAAATTAGTAACCGTAACAGTCCCGTGTACCTTTCAGCGTTAAACATTTTTAATTTATGTCCGAACAACATTCTTTTTCAGCGTCGTACCTAGCTATCTTTTTAATAGACTTTAAATTATGAACTGCCTAATTAGACTTCTTCTTTTTGAATAATGAAGTACCCGCGGCATTCATTCCCTTTGGAAGAAAATTGAAGTGGAGAGTATAAAAAGCTAATGAGATAAAGTGTTTCGATGCCATTGTTAAGGAAATGTTGCAAGCAGTAATGGAAATATTAACACAAGATGAGTCGAAAACCCCTAAAAGCTTTGGTCCAAAGTATGCCGAGCTAATGTTCCGTCCATTATGAACTCTCTGCCCGCAATCTCGGCGAAAGAGAAAAATCTAACTTAAAACATAGCAAACGAACGCTAACGCCTGTACTTTGTCATTCAACAACACCAAACATTTTGCTGCAAATGTTCCATCATATGCAGAACTATTTTAACAAAAATGAGTAGTATAATTATATAAAATAAAATACAATTATATACGAATAACTTAAAGATAATTCAGAAAATAAAACTATATAATGAATATACGCGGCTATTAACAACAGCGAGAGCAGAAATCCTGTACCTTATGTTCGCTTGTTACGGCCCATTGCACACCCTCAGGTGATAAAGGCGTTAATACGATTAAGAGGTCCCTGATGGGACCGCCTAATAATGCCCGATACTCTCTCTCACTCTCTCTTATCGCACTTCGACCCAATTTCCTCAATTACCAGGATCAAGGAGGAGTAATGAAATGAGAGTAATCATTATTTCATTCGTTTATTCTTTTGTGCAGGCCTTCGTCTCTGGCGGCTTTTTAAAATAAAACATTAAAAGACTCCTACGGATTATCACACAATTTATTCAGGTGCTTAATTTGAGCGACTATCCCACTTTGTGTACAATTTATTTTTATTCCACTTAATGGAGGTGCTGAGCCGGGGATTCTCATCGCAAAGAGCCCTCTTTTAAAATAATTGTTTTGCAGAAAGAAAGTGGAGAAACAGTTCTGTGATTTTAGAAAATGTACACTACACAAATGTTGGTAAACAAAAATTGTCTTTTCACAAGTTAGTTTTTTTACTGTAAAGTTGTTAAGCTATTCACACAAGTCAAACTATGCAGACAACTTTCTCACGCCTACATCTAACTTATAACGAGACGGGTGTCTCCGGAAACGGGTGGAAACCGGTAGTGGCGGCGTGTCGTGTATTGCTGAAACTTTCCACAATTATGGAACTGTAAATACGTGTTAGATTAGACACACATTTTGGGGTGCAGTAGCCATTAAACTCCGATAATACTCTCGCCCCGTGCGAGCCAAACATACGGTGGCGATTGCATTCGCCTGAACAGCAGGCAGTGCAATCGAAACTTTTGATTAAAATCAAGCAAACCTAGAACACTGGGCACTGATTCAAACTGAATGCGGGGATCTTTATTTGAACTTCACATGTTATGTATGAATTGGGAAACAGTGATTGAATTGAGTGTTTATTCAATCGATTAGCTGTTCGTTTAGAGTTTAGAGTGACGATGTGGATTCGTTTCTGCTTTTCTATAATTTGAAAGGGGTAATAATTTGTTATAAAAGGATTACTATACAAAAGGTCTCTGCTATAAATGCATTTTTAGTGTACGTTTACATAATTAAAACATCGACGATATTACAGTATCTTAAATTATATATATTTTTTTAAATATTTAACACTGATTATAGCTTTATTATATAAGTTACTATACAAATTTACATAATTTGTATATAAATACAAATTTATTATAAGCTGACTAATACTGAGAGCTGAGAGCTTATCCGCCAACAAACTGTGCTCACGGTTTGACAGAATTATGTTTAATTTGATTTAATAATAATTGTTTAGAAATTAAAAAAAACTCCATCTAATAAATATCTGTATCAAATCAGTGTCTAATCATCTTTATCTGCGTGGTTTGTAAACTAAACTTTACAAACCATTTAAAAAATAGGAATGCATAAATAAATTATCTTGATATTTGCCATTGACTCACTTTTTGGGTATAATAAATCTATAAACTATTTTAAACCAAAATTAACTAAAAATAATGATCTTATTCTATTATTTATTGTTTTTAACAACCACATACTTCAATCAGGGGGCCGACTGCGTGAGTGCTCGGGGGCTCCAGCACCCACGAGAAGTAAATAGTGGGTGTGGAGCACCCATGACTGTATACATCAAACTAATCAGGAATCGGCTTTAAGCGATACCTCTACTACATGAGCCGCCGCGCGGCAACACATCTAATTTATTGTTAATGAAATTGTTTGACGCGTCAATCACAAAACATTTTTTTTCTCCTTCGTTCACTATAAAATATTAGAAAACAAATTGTAATGTTGCAAGAAATAATAAGACAATCCCTTGGTCAATTATTTTTTCCATCTGGCAACGCTGGCTAATGTTAAGCGGCCTCAAAAGTAACTCTATTCCTTACGCGCGCACCCACGTGTATACGTGGGTGCGCGCAGGACATTTCGGGCACTTTTTCCTTACGCATTACACACGTGTGTGTGCTGGACATATCAGGGGTTAGACGAGTCATCAAATGACCATGAGCACCCACGGGGTTTTCTAAAAGCCGGCGCCCCTGACTTCAGTTATATTGAATATTGAATAAATTGCATTAGTTAAAGCGTCAACTCCAGAAAAATACCTCTGACTACACACTAAACAATGCGAAAGCTGATTCATTCAAAATTGTCACCTTATTTTTTTACGTTATTACGCTTGACATTGTTTGAGCTGTATGAAATGATACCTACGCATTTTGCTGTAGAAAGAACCGTGAAAATAAACATAATAATTTATATATCTTCTATTATATGCGAGTAGGACATCTACCGTCAGTCACGGGCAAAAAGTTTACGATATTTTTATAACGTGAATAACAAAAAGTCAAAAGGTAGGCTCGTGAAATCTTTCCCTTCATCCTTCAAGTGAAATGTTGACGACGACTGGGAGGGCTGCTTACGCCCCGACTACTTCTTTCCTACTTCATCATTTGTCGGAGGAATTTATTAAACTTCCGTGGAATAAGATTGATCGCCGCCTGAATCCATTCCGAATTATATTATGAATTAGACTTTCGACTGAGAGACTTCTGTTAAATATTCATTGCTCATTGTAAAACAAAACGTACAGATCTAATTATATCCGCGAAAGGTGTTAGGTTAAGGGGACCGATGTCAAAGTGCCACATGCAAAAATCATTTAAATACACGCCCTAATCCTTTTTGGCGCGCGGTGCCTTTAGGAATTAATCCGATTAATATGAGGGTGTTCCGGCTGGCGCCCTAGTCGGCAGTGAGGAGGTTGAGTTCGGAGTGTAGGGGTGGATTTCGTCTGCCGCGCTCGTATAGCATGACGGGTCATATACACGTGGCTTGACGCACCAACCTCTGATACGAAAATTCCATTACCGCCCAAGAATTTGCTTCTGCAAGTATGTCTTTGTTGATATAGGAACTTGATATTTGAACTTTTATTATATGCTTATAGGATAGCTTATAAAAGTGATGCATTTTAACACAAAAACATAACAGATAATAGTCCTGTAAATCTAATTAAGTTGAGTTTGTAATTAAGTAACAAGTATTAAGTGTAATTAAGTACATAGTAACTGGTAAGTTTCAAGCTTTTCGCATCGGATACCCGCGATTTCGTTTTCTTTTTTTGGTACCTGCATAATAATCGATAAGTGTATTCGATACTATCAGGCTACGTCTCTCCCCTGCTGCATATAGGCCTCTCCCAAGGCTCGCCACCACACCCGATCTTCTCAATTTCATCAGCTCTTCTCATCCAACCACCATTGGCGAATTCCTTTAAGTGGTCTTTAACTGGTCGGAGGTCGTCCCACGCTGCGCTTCCCGGTACGTGGCCTTCATTCTCTATTTCTTATTACATATTCTATTAAACAACTCAATGTCAACCTTATTTTAATGTCCCACTGCACGATATATTCTCTTGTAATCACTACGGGATTTTCTTGCCATTATTTAGCATTTGGGCCTTGATTGGATTGATGATTATTGTACATGTATCAGATACTTTTTAAATCTTGATCATGTTGGTTTCCTCCTTTCTTCTTCACTATCGAGTTATAAGTATATGTATATATAAGTATATATATGTATAAGCAGTGATACTTCTAAAAAAATTAAAGTAGACACTCTTGTTTTGAACTAACGACTTTACAAACGTGAGTCGAAAGGATGTACGTCCATAATAACCACAATAGTGGGTAAATAGTTATTTTTTATAAAAATAAATTGAAGCCATAATACTTAAATGAATACCGACTTTTCACAAGTTATCCGAACCATTGTAACCGAAGCCGCAAGAATTCAACGGCAGAGAGACTGGAGGAAGAAACAACTGTCGCCTTTAATGTCGTTTATTGTACTCGTTACTTTTGCTTACCGCCGCTGGTTTAACATTTAAAACAACAGCTGAAGTTAAACTGTTTAATTAAAACAAAGTAGCTGAGCTAATGTTACATGCAAACTAATTTGAGCTGCATATACGGAAAGAGTTTTTGTTTAGATTGCTGACCAGCGAAATTGTGAGGGCGAATTTTATGAGGGGGAAAGTGCAATCCAACAGCCGCTGGGCGCACTCGACTGGCCACGTTACCCCTCTCTCACAGAAGACTACCTTGAAATGTACTGCATTTCCCACTTTATTTTATGTCCCTAATGTACGTACGTGTTTCGGTAGTGAGTGAGATGTGCCAGAGCCCATTTCCATCCCTCCCCATTTTTTCAACCTTTCTCCAAATCTATTCCTATTTCTCCAAAGGTAGGCAGGGCATCCGGGGGCGTGCCAATGTTTGTCATTTTGGACTAATGTTGGCATGTGTCACGGATATCTATGGGCTACAGTATCCACTTACCATCAGGTGGACTGTATGGTCGTCTGCCGCCTTCGTCCATAAAAAAAAAATTTTGTTCAACATACTCGTAACTTTGTTCAACAACATGAGAGCTGACTTTTTTGGCGGGAACTCGAGAAGTGAAGTTCAGTTTTTGTTTAATTATTATAAGAATTGTGTATAATGGTCACACTTTAAAAATGTTTTGACATAAATACCACGTGTGTTAATAATTGGGAATTGCAAATTCATTTCAATAATTATAATCTCGTCTGCAAACAATTATTCATAAGGTCATTTGAAATATAAGCAACAATATTATGGTCTATTAGTCGGCCTTACGTTCACTCGGATGCCAAATTCTGAATCACGAATTTTTGTTGACTTCTGACAAAGACGATGTTTGCGTGACTAGTTCCCCACTAATCTCCTGTTTAGGTATTATTAATTAATATCTATTCAGTGTCTCCCGGGAGAACTGTTTTAGAACAGCTTTTCAGATATCACTTCGAACATACAAATAGTGTGCTGGGATGTCGTTTCTTAAAGTTACTTAATAAATTCCGAACGAGATCTACACCAGTATAGATAAGATAAAATGTCTAACATTTGGACTTTACCACAGGAAAAGAATATGGTCCATTTCTAAGACCATTTGACGAGGAACCGTAAAAGTTAAAACCATGAAGTCGCATTGAGATAGAAGCGCAGACAAATACAGGCAAAGTTACAGCAGTAGAGGTAGACATTGTCCGACATTAATAATAAAATAATTAAGTGAGTTGCAGCTAAGTTTGTTTTAATCTTGGCCCTGCAAGTGATTATTATTTATTCTAGTGCTGACTTGTTCTCCGTTCTCAGATTTACTAACGAAGTTCTCATTCGAAGTTCTCTATTCGAAATATTTCTAAAACTTTCTTGTCAGCTAAGGTTTAATATAGCAAAATAAAATGTAGCAAAATGTTTATATTCGTTCAATTATACGTTTGGTATAGCTTTTATCTGCAGATTTGTCCTCGCTTAAAGATTAACGGCTCTTTTTGAAGGCCGATTTAGAATTGAACATATTAATAATTTGGTAAGTTTAAAAAAAAATCGATGTTTTAAATTCTTTAAATGCCAATTTTAAATCGAGAGGACGACGCTCATAATAAATATTATTTTAATAAAGAGTAATTTTTTATATATATAGTACTCAAGATTCTTTCAATCCAATGTTCGACGACCGATTAGCCCAGTTGGTAGTGCCCTTGCCTTCTGTGTAAAAAGGCCAGGGTTCGCTTCCTGGTTGGTCATTAATTTGTTTGAGAACACACGTTGATTCGGGTCGGGGTGGTGTGTGTGTCTGCATTAACAACACAGGGAATCCGTGTGTGGGTCATTAATAAATTTAGTATAATAAAGGAACTTCTACGCAAAATTACAGGCAAATCTTCTTAGTATAATTAAATGAATGAATACGAGTAACCTTGTAGTGTTACGGAACTATCTTATATCTATACGTATAATAAATAATAATATAATAATAAATATAATATAGGCGTCTGTACATAAAATTATTTTTGAAAAAAAATCATTGCAATGTACTCTGTGAATGAGCCTAAAACAACAATTTTTGGAATTTTTGTCTGTCTGTCTGAACTCGCATCACGCTAGACTACTAGACGAATTTTAATGAAACTTGGCATGGTTATAGCTCATGTGCTGGGTTAACATTTAGGGTACTTTTTATCCAGATCATATATAAAGCTACCGCGGAAATCAAGTCTAAATTCTACGCATACGAAGTCGGGCGCACCGCTAGATTTTATCATATGTATACAAATTATTTTCTGTGAATACAAACATTACTATTCTATGAACGCGTATCAAACCTCAAAAGGCTTTACATTCTCACAGGTTTATGCCAAAAGGTCATGGTTATGTTATTGCGCGTGGTTCAAGCGCATAACTTTTAGCATCATGTCATGAATTCATGATCGAAAGTGATGGACAAATCATCGTGCGTGACGATTAGCAAAACGCTCTCGAGGTTATTGCGTAAAGCAATTACGAATATAATCAGTATTATGACACAATACTGCATTTTCGATGACTAATTATAACCACACCTACAGTAGTAGGAATTTAACACTTTCTTTTCAAAATGATGATTTAGTCGTCGATTGTGTTAGTAATTTTGAAGTAATAGCAGTTTAAAGTGAAAGTACTTAGATACTATTGAGTGAATTCTGCCTTGCTAAATGGCGACACATCTACGGTTCCTTTCACCGAAACGTTTATTATAAATATAAAGTGTTATATTAAGTATTTTTCGATAATTTTACGACATCCATCTCTAATAATTATTTATTTAATTTTATTATGGTCTTCTAAATTACATGGTGACTTCTAATTACATGGTTACATTATGACAGGAAAGTTGGTAATTTGTAACAGAAGCGTTCAGTTGGTCAATAGTCAGAAGGTCAGAAGATTGTGTAATATTTTTTTTTTTATGGAGAAGAGGGCAAACGAGCAAGGACGAGCAAGCGGTCTAACGTGATGGTAAGTGTTACCGCCGCCCATGGACACCTGCAACACCAGGGGGAATGCGGGCGCGCCGCCGACCTTGCCTTTGTAATAATAATAACAAAAATAAATATTTATTTGAATCAAACATGGTATATTAGTGGTGTCATTGTTGATTAGTGTGTACGGAGCATCAGAGTCGTTATCGATGGTAGCTGCTCCGACACCATGTCTATTAACGCTGGCGTCCCGCAAGGCTCCGTGCTGTCTCCAACTCTGTTCCTTCTGCATATCAACGACCTGTTGCAAATTGGTGACATACGTTGCTATGCAGATGACAGTACTGGAGACGCCTTGTACAGGGGCCGCGCCAACATCCCTCGGGTCGAAGTGGAAGAGAGTCGCGCCAGGCTTGTGTCTGAAATCGAAAACTCTTTAGATCTAGTCTCGATTTGGGGTTCTCTAAACCTAGTGGATTTCAACCCCAGTAAGACGCAAGTCTGTGCATTCACCGCTAAAAAAACCCCTTTTGTTGTAGCACCTCGCTTTCAGAGCATACCTCTTAAGATCTTGGAGAGTATCGGGATCCTTGGTATCGACATCTCCAGCAAAGTCGAATTTAGGGGTCATCTGGAAAATAAGGCCAAAATGGCCTCCAAAAAGCTCGGTGTGCTGAACAGAGCGAAGCGGTACTTCAAACCTGGGCAACTCCTTATGCTTTACAAAGCTCAGGTGAGGCCCCATATGGAGTACTGCTCTCATCTCTGGGCCGGCGCACCGAAATACCAATTGGACCCATTTGACTCCATCCAACGACGTGCTGTTCGTATTGTCGACGATCCCACTCTCACGGGCGGTTTAGAATCCCTCAGCATTCGGAGAGACGTTGCGTCTCTCTGTGTGTTCTACCGCCTTTATAATGGGGAATGCTCTGAAGAATTGTTTAATATAATTCCCACCTCGGGTTTCTACAACCGCACCTCCCGTCACAGAAGTGCGGTCCATTCGCATTTCCTCGATACGGAGGTGTCGCGCACTGTTCGGTCCAAAAATTATTTTATACCGCGAACCCGTAGGTTGTGGAACGAACTGCCTCAAGAGGTCTTTCCATTGAGCTACGACATGGGGTTCTTCAAGAGAGCTGTGAATAGGATTTTGCAAGGTCGGCGGCGCACCCGCATACCCCCTGGTGTTGCAGGTGCCCATGGGCGGCGGTAACACTTATCACCACGTGGGACCGCTTGCTCGTCCGCCCACTAATCTATAAAAAAAAAAAAAAAAAAAAAAAAAAAGTATAATATATGTGACATGCAAATGTTTAATAGAAATTTATAAGAATTCCTACTAAAAATTTATGACATAAATTTATAACATAACATACATACATAATAAGCATAATAACATATCTCTAAATCTTCATAAATGTTATTAATGAATACAATTTTAGATCGAGAAATTCCTTAATGTCATAAAAGTTACGAGTAACAAGCCAACTGTATTTTTTTTTAAATAGTGAAGTATTTAGTTTCTTTATATCAACAGGAATTTTATTATAGATTTTAACACACATAATTAATTACAAAGCTTTTGCTATACTGTGACATTCTTGGAGTTACATCAAACACAAGTCTATCGGGATGTCTACGATTACGAGGATTCATTGAGGACGTTTTCGTAAACAACTCAGTATGTTTCATAACGAAATAAGTGATTTTAAAGAGATAATCTATCAGCTCTCTCATTACAGGGGATATAAATGAGCGATCACTTGAAATTCATTGTCATTGTGATGAGATAAAATCTTTAATCATCAATTTTAAATCCGAAATTGAACAATAGTTGTTTACTTTGACCGGCAAAACCTTTTACAGTATAACTCGTAATGTAGTTTACGGCTATTAAGCAACATTTTATTAATCGTCTAACACAAAATGTATCTAACAAACATCTTGCGTCTAACAAAGATATATACAATGCGCCCGCATGCTGCCTCTAACAGTCAAAGGGCGCACACAGACCTTTCCATTCCATTCCATTCCAGGAAGTGAGATTGTGATATAGTGTATTCTTGTTTAAGAGAAATCCATAAATTCCCTACTACCATCCCATTAAATCCCATCTAAATATTCTTCCTCATTCGATCCCATCGAATACTAGGTATATACGAATATAGTTTCATGTCTGACCCAATGAACTGTGAACAATCCTTGTAATAATAACACAGGTTTATATTTTCCTTTCGAAGAAAAATAGCTGCTATTAAAATACTGTCAATGAAATAAATCAAGCTACAACCTGTGCGACCACTATATCTATCAGAGTTTTCTGTACATTCGGAGTCATAATTCACTCAGACTGGACCAACCTGCACGTTTCCGATTTAAATTCGTCATGGCCCGATCGTGCGGTTAAAGAAAGTCTCGATTACGTCTGCCCGAGCGGAGAAAACGATTCACGGTCAGTTGGTAATGGTATCCGTGTTGTCGGCATCCGTCATCATTAGTCTTATTAGCGGGATGACTTAGACGACCAGTGATAATGCAGCCAGCGAGAAATCGATTCGATATCGGTGGCATCGATCGCCGAAGTAATCTATAAGCGAATCGGTAGGTAAAGTACGAGTATTTCTTAAGTGGTTCTCTATTCTATTTTCGATTTTGCATGGTCTTTGTTATATAACTAACCCTTTGTGTTTAAATTGTATAACTCTATTATGGTTTCGATTCAGGCTTTGGTTACTTTCCTGTTACGAAATGCCTCAGGTAACAAGTCGCAAACATATTTTACAGCTATGTAGCTTGTGAGGACGGCCTTAAGTCTGTATTTATATATTTATTCATTATTATCAAATCAACAAGCTTCTGGTTATCAATGCAGTGACTCGGAAAACATACATGTAATAAATTATTATCATCACCAAAAAATCTTCAATAATTCTCAATGTTTAAGGTCAACCGGTAGTTACAGGTAAAATTAATGCACCTTGACATTATGTTATTCGCTTGTATTCAAATTATATCTAATGTAACCAACTGCCTGTGCATCTATACACGTTATATGTTAATTAACACATTATTAAAATTTAATCTGAATAGATATTGTAATGTACCTTTGATTAAAACATTAAATTATTGTTTGCAGTAACATTACTAAGATATAGTCAATGTAAATTAACAATATTCAGCTATTAAGTTTGAATGTTTAGTTTATAGTATTAATTCGCCTCTCTAAATATTTGCCGCTGTGTTATACTTATTGTTTGAAGCAGAACTAATGTTGGAAAACAACTAATTTTAATACGAATCAGCGTATTAAGCATTTGGATTCCACCGAATTACGTCGGAATGGTATTGTGGTTGTGTAACAGTTTGGCTTAGTTAGTGAAATTGTAATACAAATGGACCTCCACTCACAACTAAATATGTCTATATAGTTTGATCGATAGAAATTTGCGAATGAATAAGTTTGTTAGATGGAATGTAAATATAGAAAGAGATGTTAATGCCTGTCATAAAAAGCGGTTTAGAAAATAATCCTTTAATCATCATAAACGAATTTCCATATATTGACTTGGGCCAAGAGGCCAACAAAGCTTATTCAAATTACATTTTGGCATTTGTTTGTTAAGGTCTTTAATACATTCGGCTAGCTTTGACAGGTCCATATAACGGTGTATAGTAAATTCCAACACGTCCAGTAACGGTCCATCCCCAGACATCGCGTGCTTGTCATTATATATCGAAAACCGCATCACACGCGTGAATAGAATTTAATCAGTTTGAAGACAGCTGTCGAACGAGAGAATAGCGGCATCCATAAGTAATCCTAGTTTAATTACATCGGGAAACAAAAGATGGAGGAGTCCGAACAATGTAAGCCGCAGGTGATATTTTCATTTGTTACACTATTGATTGCGATCTATGAGAAAGGGTGGACTGCAAACCTACTTGAATAAAATGACAAAGAAAACATTAAATCTTGTTATTTTTGAAAGGAAAATGGTGATCTTAAAATATTTTATCTACATGAACATGCACGATGTTGGAAACATATTGTAGTAGTAAGACATACATTATCCATATAGTAGATACTAGCATTAGAGTGTATCTATATCATAATCTGAAAGCAGTATCTAATAAATGAATCATTAGACTGATCGTTCGTCTTTTGCTTAATCTACATACTCGTCGCTATACTCCTTATATGGTGACCCTGCCAGGATCGATACTACAATATTGATAATGACAATCTCAATGGGCGTGAGCGATAAATCACAACTTTTTAGAGGGGCGGAAAATATCTGTGACTGTATCAATGTCACAGATTTTTTGTGAGCTTTAAAAATAAAACAGTAACTGTAACATTAATAATGCCACAGGATTTTTTTTATAAAAAATCGTTTTCTACTCGTTCTTCAAAAAGTATTGGTCCTATACCTTACGCCAATAGAAATTTTCACAAGCGATATGTTGGAAATACGCTATAAAAGATCGTACGTGGTTCTGCACCGCGGCGCAGCATTTTTCATATGCAGATTAGGAAGTTCAATCAAATTGTTCGATCAAATTATTCGATGGGCAGATGGGGTTAATTTACACACCCATCTGATAGGAGGAGATGGTTTCATAAAATCGCAACTAAAATTATAATTGCGAAATTTGGATTGGTTGTTAGTTCAACAAGTCAACGTCAAGTCTATAGCTACCAAATGACATTCGTGTAGCTTGTCACTCGTGACAAGAATTAACAGGATAAAACATAGGATTTTATATCCCGCTTATTGCAAGCGAAGCTACGCGCAACAACTGGTCTCGCTATAATATAATTTGGTATTATTTTATAACTAGTCATTTCGTATAATTTTTACAGTCAATCTTAAAAATAGCAATTCCGTATTTCGACGTAGAGCAATCATTCCGCGAAATGACCGTGAAACGTTTCTCAATAAATAAATTTAATTACCTAAGCATTGTATTGCATGTAGTTCTCTCGCAAGACCGTATTAGTAAGAACAATTTGTAAATTGTATGTATTACGATCACTAATAGCTCATAGTTTCATAAATCTTAAAAGAATCTGTGTAATAAATCCGAAATTGACGAAAATGGTATAAAAACTGAAAGTATGAACGAGACTTTTGAGCGTGACTTCGATGCCGTTGAATTTACGGCAACGCAACTGTTGCGTGGTTGTTGTAGCAGAATGATGATAACGTAACTCAATTGAAACATTTTTTGCTGATCGATTCCCTTTGAAGTAGGTAAATGGACCGACTACGACAGCGGCAATGTTTACGTTATTACAATTAGACATTCAAATACACTCGTAACATTAAATTGGTTCTCTATGTGACTTAATAGACAGTTAATGAATGAATCAGCAGACACATCTGCAACCTGTTAACAGATTCTTTAGAACGGCAATTATTTACGATCGATCGTAATGGCAAGTGTATTTCGTAATCTAAAATAAGAACTACAATTTCTATTAAAGATGCAGATATTATTTGTCATTAATAGATATGCAAATCACCTACAACATTTGCACGTACGTGCTACAATCTATACGTTGCTATGACTATGTCCAAGTTAGCCGCAGTACATCGTTATAACATTAGTCGCAGTCTCGTGTGTCGATTTATTAATTAGCATTACAGTGATAAAGTGCCAGACATGAAACATGATAATACAGCCTCTCTAGTATTGTTTTACGAAAGTTTAACAGAATTGATTTTCATATTTTAGATGCTCAACTGGTTAGTTGCAACTAACGATTAGAATTTATTAAAGCTATAACTAAAACCGATGTCACGTACAAAGGTCGTCCAACAAATTTAAATTGCTTCATTATTCCGTCCAGCAGCCAAGTAATGTAATTAAATTGAAAGTTTATTAACGCTTTTTTTCCTACTTCGTTTTCATGAGCAGGGAGTTAGGGACGACCAATCTGCGCGGCTGGGTCGACAATAATGTATTCGAGTCAGAGTCCATCGGAACAATCGAATCCATCGGAACTCGGAACCGAGAACTGATAAAGTTGTCCATCTCTTACACCGATACGTATTAATCTCTATCTTTTTTTAAGAACAAACCTGCGTCGCTAAGTATTGCGCAGTAAACCCGCTCGGTTGGAATCTATTGACTTCTAATAATTTGGAATGCAATGCAACGATTGCACAAGTTGAGTCAATGACTTGTCTGTGATCTTCACCAATAATTTTTACATTAATCAAGAATAAATATATTAATAAATAGTCATTACATTACAAGAATCAAGAATAGAAATTAGGTAATTTCTATACGTCTAGGAGATGTTAAATATTTCAATACGTTTATTCACTCAAAATAATAGCTTATAAAAATAAGGGATTTTGCAAATATATGTGCTCCTAATACTTCCTTTTTAAATGGGTGTTAAACATTTCCGAAATCAAGAAATAGATTTCCTGGAATTTCATGATCAAAATTCCAATTTCCTGATACCTGATTACTATCGGTAATAGTAACTTTCTGACTCAGCGTCATTATCTGTTACAGGAATGAATAAAAGGAGATAAGAATTTAATGTTGGAAAGAAAGTGAAGAAAACTTTAGGAAATTGATAAATACATTAGATTCTTGTTGCAATTTCTCTTATAGAGATCTACTACCATTCTACTCGTAAACTGCTACTAAACTAAAATAAGAATAACAAGAAAAATTTAATTAAACATTCCTGCACACTTCGCGTCGGTGTGACCAGCGTCTTTTTTAAGGCGTCCCACCCCTGTCATTAATCTCATCTCCTTCGCTAGCCAAGTCACGCCATATTTGAGGGAGAATGCGACGCCGAAACGGCTTTGTCGAAAAAGCTTGTCTGCCAGATTACACTCTGACCTATGAATGAATTTCGATATCAGACCGCGGCACGCCATAAATTACCATTCACTTTAATCCTTTGGTAAATGGTACTGCGGATGACGCTGTCGGTTCTATTAATTTGTTCATCCATTTGCATTGATTGGGTTGGGAGTATTTAGTGCATTCATCACGAGCCTGATGCGTGTTGCAAATTCCTCGGATATTGGTAAATAATCCGTCACTAAATAATGGTACCGGAATATTTTCGAAATAGATAAGGACCATGGGAAATGGGAACCATGGATGTCGTCGTACCAACGTTTGTAATAATCTACCACAATCGTTATAAGCAATTGTAACTACTAAAGTCATGAAGTTTTTTACTACAAAAATATGAAAAAGATTTTAACAAATAAATAATAAAAATAGTAAAACGATTTATTATTTGTTAATGTTTTTTATGTGATTTAAAAGCTTGTCGCGAGATTCTCATACCAATTTAATTAATTAGAAATACATTTCAATTTACAAATCTCATTCAAAAAGTTTTTTTACGTTTAATATATTTACTCCTTTTTAGTGTTCTAAGTTGCAGAAACTTCTCTACGAGCCCATCAAAACGAGCCCAAACACGACATGTGTACCGTTCGCCGTTGAAGAGTTCCACGGTGTGCTGACCTTCCTGGCTGCAGCATCAGGTCAAGGTCATCAGATTATTGTATTGTCATCGATTTTATACACATGTGTATATAAATTAAAGGCAAAATTAAATTGTATGTAATTAGTACAAGCAAAGCAGTAGTACAAGTGGAAGTGAGTTAAAATCGACTTGCAAGATTTGACCTTAACAAACGAACAAACAAACATGTGAAGTTGAATGAATTCAGAATCATGAGCGAAATCATCACGTTCAAGCTTTTAGGGAATGAATTGGTTACGCTCTGTGTAATTTAGTATGTCATACCATCAGTTTGTATCTCTCCACTGTTGGAAAAGCCTTTTCGGTTCTCCTTATCCAGATATGGCCGGAAAGCGTGCCAAGCTACGTTAGTACATATTGTATATTATGTACTAACATACATATTATATATTTAAATAAAAAAGTTAAATACAGGACTTAATTTTATATTGTAAATCGAGTCTGAACGCGTAAAATAACAACTCCAGTGAACTTGGGTGAACTCGTGACCAACGGCTGCTTGGTTGTAACCCGCACCGGAACCTCGAGGAGAAATAAAAGGGAAACAAAAGTCTTTAATTTTATGGGGTTAGACCCGATTTATAATACAAAATGTGTACAAAACGCGAAAGTTATAATGACTTAATGTCTTTCTCACCTCCAAACGCCATACTCAATTAATCATCTACCTACAATATCATATTTCTTTATTTTTACTACAAACTCCATACAAACTGGATTTAACTGCAAATTTTCAAATACATAATAGATACGAGTATATTCTAAATCTGTCGAAGCCAAGGCCGAAGGTCTATAATTCATAAGATGGGAAGTGTTTCATTACGCTTTCAATTAAGCATGTTCAATGTGGATACGTGCTGAAAAGAAACCGATAACTTGTAATTGCCACCTCATTTTGTGCAGAAGTTTGAACAAAAAATGAATGAGCAAAAAACGTTTTAATTGACGTTCTTTATTTGGTACCCAGTTTGATCCGAGTCAACGACTCGCTCATCTAACCAGAGCATCTATCAACAGTACCCTACTTAAATATACCTATCTATTTTAAAATTAAATACCTAGTTACCTTTTACAAGAAATTGATTTTTTAGAACTTCCAGGTATTTCTAGGAAAATCATGTTTTTTGTGTACGCTAAACCTAAAAATTTCCTTCTTACATTTCGCTGATAGAATGTATGTACGTCCAGCCGTCCAGACGACCTAACCTAACCCGTAGCGACCTAACATCCTTTTTTATCACGATGCATGTCGGAAGCACAATAAAAATACGGTAAAACGTTATTACATGAATATGAAACGAAACGCCATACGAAATCATAACGTTAAGTAATGAGTGAGTACTCGCTCTAACTCGGTCTAACTTTCGTGCCGTCCAACGAATTATCATAAATTAATTATGTATTCCGTAGAACAGAAACATCACTTCATTTTTACAATTAAATTTTGTATAATAAAGGTAACGTTCTTTTTTCCTACGCCTGCTCGACTGACCGCGTTTACAATTCACCAAATTACGACTTTTTAATGTTATTGTTCTTTAATTCAAAATTATTCCATTTCCCTAGTTCACGTCCGTACCGTACGCAGATTTCGCATTGATAATGCTGCAAAATTCGGTATAACAACAAAAATAATTTTAGAAAGAACTTCCTTAATATAACACTTATAATTTTTATACGTTTTGGCCAAAAACAATCGAACATTTTGATTGAAGACTAGTAATATCGAAATTCAAATATGAAATTATGTATCATGTTACTATTATTATACAAATACAGATAACGTATGCGGGTGATAGATAAACTTTCATTCTTTCTAATACTATGTAAAAGAAAATTTAATAAAATTACTACAATTACAATCATGTTAGACACGCTTCTAATTTCATTAGGTATATTAAGAGTGCGTTCATCGTAGTTATTTTATTATCTATTAATAGATTGAAATCTTAGAAAGTAAGATGGCATTTAGGGTCTTGAAATATACACCAAATTTCTGGTGAAACCGAAAGCGAAATAGGTTATCATCTAGAAATCGAATTCATCGTTCCAAATAAACAAATAAAAATTATTATTTGGTGTTTAACCAATATGAATTGAATGACTTTTCATAAATCACAAATATTCAATACGCAGTTTTACATAAGTAATTTTATACGAGAGATTGTAATTTTGTAACTGCAATACGATATCATCATCATCATCATCTCAGCCTTTGGACGTCCACTGCTGGACATAAGCCTCCCCCATTGTCCGCCATTTAGACCTATCGGCAGCGACCTGCATCCAGCGGGTGCCCGCAACCTTTATGAGGTCGTCTGTCCATCTAGCAGATGGACGTCAATACGATAAAGCACGTGTAATTATTGTACAGAATATAAATAAACCGTAGGTTTTTAAATTGTAGGGCGTTGTTTTTAAGTTGTGAGCAATTAATCAATAACTACATAACTCTTATTATTTATTGTTTGTATCTATTTATCGCTCAAACGCAATATAATTTTTAGTTGTAGTAACATTGCCTTATCAAGGTATAGCTAAATGCTTAGATACAGAATATCAGCACGACAATTATGATTATCATTAGATAAGAGTACATAAGAAGAAACATCCTTGAAGAAAGTCGCCGGTAGTGGCTGGATGATAAGGGCTGAAGACCGTGTGTGGTGGCTGTCCTTAGGAGAGGTCTATATCCAGCAGTGGAGAGACACAAGCTGACACAAGGCGACGAAGGGATAATAAAGCGGCAACCACACGCCGCGAAGAGCTACACCACCTCTAAAAGAGTGGACTCTCTAAAAACTAAGATTTATATGTCTCTAAAAGACATATAAATATCGTAGACATATGCTCTAACATCTGATTTTTAAGATGAAACAATAAAAAATATGTTTTCTTTTTTAAGATTTCACTAAAGTCAGAATATCTGGAAAAATAGAACCGACTGACTATAAGGTACCTTCTCGCAGATAATGTGACATATTACTTGTACAAAGACACTTGGCGTGGTTTCTGTTGAGTTACCTACATGAGTTATGCCTAGAAATGCCTAGTTTTATGTTGAGTTATTCCCATCTGATCTGAAATACTGCTTCCCGCAGATTACCGATAATCTGATAACCGCTGAAATCGGCTTCCAAACAGACGAAGGTATGGGCGAACACATTCCTCTACTCATTTACATAAATTTATCTATTGTTTTTTGATAAACTAAGTCGAAGCAGTTAAATCCCTCTATTTAAAAGTCGAAGATTATTTTTTTATTCTTCACTTAATCTTCTAACTCATATCAATAGTGAAGTTAGTGAAGAGAAGTTAGTAAAGTTAAGTGTAACCGTTCTTAGAAACCGTAAGTTCTGAAATATTCCCTTCTGGCAAAATACCCATTACAAGCACTAATTTGCTAACATAAAATGTCTTTGTCTACCAACAGCCAAGGGAAATACTGTGAAATTATCCCTACTGAAGCCACAAATGTTAAATGGATTTTCGAAATTAAACTTTTAGTGAGACAAAAAAGTAACCCAATATGCTTTTTCTTTGATTTAGGGAAAAGCTGAAATTGCTTGAATAATATTTTATTTACAGTATGGGATTATTCTTCCTACCAGATAAATTTATGACTCGGTTGGCCAAATAACAAACTCACTGACGAACTTATGTAAATTCCTGTCAGCATGACCAGATTTATTACATTTTAACCTTTTAGACCTGTTTAGGTATAGACCTTTGTTAAGAAAGAAGGTGGCCGACTAACACGCAGTCCGCTTATTGATAAACGGATGCTGTCATCTAAAAACATTTGCAATACGTCAGTCAACAATGACAAATGCCCTCAGATTGACAACACACATTTGGGAATTATGTATGATGGAAAATCTTTGAGAAGATGGGGAAAGAAATCCTTTTCACTTAGAAATATGAAGAGACAGATAATAATATATAATCTCTTGATTTAATGTGAACAAATTTTAAATTTAAATCTGCGTAAGGTATTTTTGGGGCAAAGCCTTTAAATTATCATGTTATATTAAGCAGCAAAGTAAAAGGGCTTCCTGTTAGTACAGGAAGATTCCTGGAAGAATTCGGATCTAGTAGTACCTACTTGGACTAACCTAAGTACCTAAGTAGTTATTCTACCAGACAACGTATTCGGGCCCACTAAAACATCTCCATATCCACTGATAAAGTATCTCATAAACATAATTAATTACCCATAAAATGTTGCTTCTTACTCACGTATCGCATGTTAAAGAAATTTTATTAGTCGAGGGATCGCATAAATTCTACTAAAAGTAGTAATTGTATGAAGAACTCCTGGAAGATCAAAGACCGTAAGTGAAATACGTTAAAGGGAATTTGTCGTTTCAAATTGTTTTTCCGTTTAAATAATCATCCGGGAGCAACGTGCAGCGTCTCAGTCTCTTTTCCTAATGATATTACATATTTTCCTCCGTTCCTTATGAATACTTAAGTTGGAGCTCCCCCTATTATAAGCTGAAGTATAGGTGGTTGAAAAAGCAATTTACATTCATCACTTTAAATAGCAATATTTTTCGCCCTTAGATTCACAGGATTACCTGCTACGTTTTGGTTACATGAAATTTTTAAATACAATATTTTAATGCATGCGTTATTTTCATTAACCTACTTACACGTACACAGAACTAAATATGCATCTTATCTTTGAAATTCACTTAACATTTTCATTTTTATATACGCATATTTATATGCATATTTTATATGCACAATAAAATAGTGATCCAACTAAATTCACTAATACTCGATTAATAATTTAAAAACTATAATAAAAGAACTGAATAAAAATATGTACTTACCTTTTGCGGGAAATTCAACTACGCTTCAATAATCGAGACACAGTTTTTAATTCAAAACTGCGCTGATATCGAAACTAGTCCAAGTAAGTTCCTAATGTGCACTTTAAATCCTTTGATTCGCACAATTCGACACCAAGTGGGGAAATCCTTACACAATTTGTTATCACGTCTCAAGCATGCAGTTTCACTTTCTATAAAGCGTTCACGATCAGTCACGAGTCGAGAAAGGCCGCCAACAATTCAGTATCGGAACACGATCTCCGCAAAACTTCCACCGAAGTGTCAATGTGCGCTAACGAAAGTAGATACCCGCACCAAGCGCGCCGCCCGACCGCCGAACAGCGACTGTGATAACGACACTTCCTCCGAATGAACCTGCGAGGCTCTCCATACACAGCGTATAAGCTCGCCTCTCTCTCGACGCCGACGACAACGCGTTTAACGTGCCTTACTACAAACAAATCTCGACCCTCATAACGGAAACACAAGAACCATAACCACTCGGCCTACCAACTCCTGAACTCGTCTCGTTCCAAACGCGTAACGAGTTTACGTAAATCGTAGTAGATTTGTTTTGTAGCCGAGCCACAGTAATTCGGTTCTTCGCCCCTGAGCTCCGAGAGCGCTTTTTTCCGAATCGATTCCCGTTAAATAGAGCCTTCTTTTTGTGCAACCTGCCGGCTGGTAGCCTATGTAGGGAACGCGGAATAACCGCTATGGACAAGATGCCAACTTTCTAAACTAAACCTATAACACCGCTCTATTGGGACGGTAAATTACGTTGTTTTTATTGGAAGTTACTCTTTCCTGGACAATGATAATAAAGTATTTAGAAGATTGGATATTTTGCGCAACTATTATGTCTATTTCGTGAGACGTGCCGCAATTTCTGATGGAGTTTTTGTGTCGAGTAACGTTTTTAACTAAATAAGTTGCGGTTCAGCGTTGGTGTCAATTACTGATTTTGCGGTGGAAGCCTCACAAGCACCCGCCAGCAAATTGGATGCTAGCCATCTGAACCAGCTTATACCTACCACTTGGTTGAAGGCTGTACGATATTATGCAACATTTATTCGACTGCGAAGTCGGCTAATCTTTCAAAGTTAAAAATAAATATGTCACAATTCTCATATGTGATATTAATTCTTATTAGTTCTTAACCAAACTATTCACGTTATATAGAAGCCCTCCTGCACATATATCTAAAAGCTTCCAAGTATTGAAACCATAAACCCATCCCAGTGATCCCAAACCATTCCCAAACTGGGTCAGCATCCATAACATAAAGTCGACTTCACATGTCGAATATTTATCCACCAAATGCGTAACGTGCTCCTTCCCTTACGAAGGAAATGATATCTTCCAAAATACGGTAAACTCTAATTACGCCGGCAAATTGGATAACTAGCAAAGTTGATGTATCTATACATGAATGTTGATAAGCAAGATTTCGAAAGGTATAAAAGAGCTTGAAAAAGGGTTTAACTATAGAATGAGCCTAATTTGCGTTGACGAAAAATTCATCAGTCATAACTCGGAGATATATCATTCTGTCTAAATTAAAAACAGTAGTATCAAATATACTTGGATGGTTACTATGATGTCGGAAAATGACATTTAATTTTTCGAAGTAAATCGACTGTGTTTTCTTAGATAAAACACATTATATTCAACATTTTTATTGTATTATTAAAAAAACTCCGCAACATCAAGTGTCACATTTATGTCGAGGCTTTAGGATATCGCCGCCGCCCGCCGGGACATCTCGGTCTCACTTTGTTTCGCTTTGAAATGACTGACTGTAATATCCAAATTGTTGTATTTCCGAGAATCTCAATACAATTCCGATCGCTGAAGAAGTATTTGAATTTATGATCAATAAGCATATAATATTTCATGGTCATGGCTAATAGCGTTAAATGGTATATCGAAATTACAAATACATTATCTTAATATCTACAGATAGCACCATATCGCATTAACTTCACATCGTAAACGCTGATGTGGAAGCCCGTGGAATCCCTCTAATCTAGCCTAAAAGCACAATGGAATGATAAAACGCAATCGGGTAGGAAATTGAATCTTTAAAGTCAATCACTCCCAGAAATAGACGAAAAAAATTGAAAATGAAGGTAGATAGATAATGAAGATTGAAAGAAATTAAAGGCAGTTTATATCCTTGACTGTCATGAATGAAATGATTACCTGATTACTGTAATCATGCATATGTCACTGCTGGGCATACACATCCCCTTGATATCACGAGGGTAATTTAAAATAACAATTAAATTTTCGAACCCCATTTCAATATACTTTTATCATTTCCGAGACATATTTTCCGCTTACCCTAGAAACTAAAACCACAGCAAGCCGACTAGGGTGGTAACGATAATAATAAATTTCTCTATAATAACAAAGTGCAGTGCATCGGGCCAAACATGTGTGTAGCTCGACTACTTTGAAACAATACCGCGTTCTTGCTCTTTACTTCAAGCTAAGACAAACAAGTAAACAGGGCCAAAATAAAGGCTAATTTAGGATTAATAAAATAAAGCTGGATATGTAACGATAGGTATTTCCTAAATCCGCAAGTACGCCAAGTTATATGTAAATTTGAAAATTATTTGCACCAAGAAATTCGACTAATTAAGATTTTAAGTAACTTGAGAAAAATGATATCTAAGACTCGAGAAGATACCCAATAGATAAAAGATATTAGGAGCGAGCAAAGGAAGTAGTGCAATGCCAAAATAAGTAAGTTATTTCTATACATGACGTATAAACATGAAATATCAAAGGCGATAGTGATCTTGATAAATCTGCCACGTTATACGTATGTAATGAAGGCAAGAGGAGGCACAGTACACTTTTATGGCCCTGTTATTTTTTATGTTGTCAGCACTTTGTACGCTAGGAACACGATTGGCGACAGTTTAATGAGGCTCAGTGTCAATATTGAGTCAAAGTGCGGGTAGGATAAGGTATCTTGGATGACGCGTCTACAAAATTTTGTGGTTGGACATTCTTCATATGTGGCCGTTACATTTCCTTAAAACGTATCCAAAAAAAAGAAATACTGTGTAAAAGCTAATAATACTAAAATACATTATTTTTAATATGAGTATAAAATTTTTATCACCTGTTGCCTTTTGCATGAGGGATGTATGGCCTCAAAACGCCAGCCTGACCTAGCGAGTTGGCGAACCCACTCTAAAGTCCGCCGACACCAGCACGCCCGAAAAATATACCTACCACATACGAATACTGTTAATTGTACCTTACAACTGACTTATTAAGTACTTACTATAATTTAATTCGACTGGACAAGATTCGGGAAAATGCGTCACCTCTTTTAGTTGCCTATACCACAATACTTGAACTCGAAAGCCTTCAAGTACGATATTCTGCACGTTATGAATTACAGTGCGGAAACGTAAACCTAGGTCTGATAGTCTAGATCTACAAATTCAAAATCATTCAGCTACCAAAGGAAAGTCTCGGCGTCGTCTAAATAAACTCGGCGTGTCTAAATAAAATTTAACCAAAGTTCCAGTCATAACATAAAGAATCGACAAGTTAAAATGGCTGCGGGCAGTCCATATTTTGTCGCAGGACCTTATAGTCAAACTAACAGACAAGATTAAGAACATAGGCCGAGAGCACTGGGAATGTAGCGTGGGACACCTTCCGGTCTAACCACTTAAGAATAGTTGTTTGTAGTGAATAGATGAGAAGTGCAAAGATGGAATGTGAGTGCGAGCTTTAGAAGAAGCTACACTACTGAACATGGCCATTGCCTAGTGGACATTGACTAATGGCTGATGACGACACTGGCTGGTATTCTAGTATATTACATTGGTAGTAAATGACGGCCTTAAGTAAATTAGATTGAAAGAAACAAAGCTTACTTCGGAGCTACAGTGATTTTATTTAAATGGGGGAAAATCTTAGATAACAATATCCAATTTCCTTACAGAAATAAAATGGGTAGAAAATACGAAAATATTTTTATAAGAAATCTCCGAAAACAGACTGTAGGTACTCGTAAAATAATCAAATAGGGAGCAGAAAGAAAACTCTTGTAGCCGTAATATATCTATCCAGAAATTGAGTAAAATGAAGAAATGTACAATATACTAATGAAGATATTACTTAAAAGTAAATGGAGAAGTAAAATCTGTAATGGACATTTGACCGAACTGACGGAAAATTTCCTGTTTCGCAGGAAATCGGGTCCACCGAGAGGAAAAATAATAGTACAAGCGACGTATCTCAAAGGAATGCGAACAATATCGCGAAAAGCCACGTCTCAAATTGCTGTTTAACGTTCTATTGTAAATTTACATTTCCCTTCTTGATTCATTTGTTTTTAACAAGCAACGTGCCTGGTTTTACCTGAATAAAATGTTGGAGTAACTACATAAGAAATATCTTAAAACTTTTTAAGTAAAAAAGCTGTCACAGGCAATGGATTTTGTGTTTGTAATACTGGAACAAATGGATGTTACATTTATACGAATGAATATTATAGAAATAATGTTTTATTGTATATCGAATTACAGTTTCTTTATTATTATAGAATAAATGTCTTTTTGCGGTGAAAAAGATCTTAATGTTGTTATAGTGTCATACCGCGAATCCGAAAGTTATAGAATAAGGTTATTAGGCAGGTGCCTACATAGGTTTTTTACTTAGTTACAACATATGGGGTTCTTAAAGAACGCTGTGAATACTGAAGTCCTCAGCGCACCCGCATACCCCTGGTGTTGCAGGCGTCCATTCGCTATGTCCACTTACAATTTCGTGTGCGATCCGCCCGTTTACCACCTTTTAAACGAATAAATAAATACGAAATTCATCCCCGAGCCTAATTTCGTTCCCATAACTATCTCCAGATAAAACTAATGCTACCTAAAATTTATTTGTGGAACTAAAAGTATTTGACGTCTGTCAGCCATTTTAATAATTTGAAGGCGGAACGTCATTTCGTCTATTTGTCATAGAATATTTAAAAAAAATGCTGAATGTTTTTTAATGGAATATACTTTGCTTTGATTATTACTACATATGTACATTGTACCGGCCATAAAATATCATTAAATTGGAAATATAGACTTACGATGAAATACGATAACGATACGATAAGATATGTAACTGATTCCCATGGTAAAGTAGTTTTGAAGTCTAGTAGGGAAGTATTAATTTCGTCCCCCTACAATCACCTAATATCATCCCCGGGACTATAACCTTAAATCATTCGTGTGATCGTTTTTATTATTATCTTGTTTCTCAGATGTCTAAAAGGAAGCTTTGGGACTCTGAATCAATGAAAGAAAGGCTGTGGAAGCCGTAAGAAAAAATGAAATAGTTGCTTTTAAGAAGGCTGTAAATCAATTTTCTGTTCCTAGCTAGGGCCACATTGAAAGATTATGTGACTGGTGAAATCATCCGTAAGTATGATCCATAGAAGAATAGGAAGAAAAACAGTTTTGCCGCCTCATCGGGAACATGAATTAGTATAACTGCATCTAATTTCAAACGATTGGCGTTCCAGCTGGCTATTAAGAACAATATTCCACGAGCATTTTTATAAACCAAAAAATATGCAGCCCTTACATCTTGCGTTCATGTTTCCGTTGAACACATATTATGTCCAAGAAATCGAACAATAGTTAGACAAATTTTCTATTACTCGCCTATTGCACGTCCTTCAGCAATCCCATCAAGCAGCACAACGTCACCTTTAGCAAGCATGTCATTATCAATTAACATCACTCAATAAACGAGTGCAACACCAATATCTCCAACTCAAAGTTCTCCTTTAGTGACTCCAGCAGATTTGAGGATAATTTCAAGCGTGGAACCATCAACGTCGTTCAGACCCAATTTGCAAATTAAAACGAAATACTACTTGAGACTATATAATGAGTTATCGCCTCATAAAAATAACTTGAATGAAGCAGAAAAACAGTGACATGAACAGAATGCAATGTAAGAAATTGCGGGAAAGAAAAGGACTGGAAATGTAAAAGAAAAAGATACAGGAAAGAGGAATATAATAAAAGCAACCCAAGTGAAAAAACTGTTAACAAACAGCAAAAAAAACAATCTTCTCAGGAAGAAACATCCGATGATGATGGTCTAGGTTTCGTCTCTACAGACGATGAAGACAGCGACAATAATGATGCTGAATGTCCAATATACGACAAGTGTTTCTCTCAAGATAAAAAGGGAGAACAATGGATTAGTATGCTTCCTGTAGATGCATGAAGATGGGGTAGAAAATATAGGTCCTAAATTTATATGTACAAACTGCTATGAGAACTAATAAGAACTGATTTTGAATCGAAGACTGGAAGAATAATTAAATAAATTTTAAAACATATTACGAAGTTCTTTTACTTAAATCGGTAGTATTTTTTTAAATATACGTTAAAAGAAAAAGGATACAATATTTGGCGACCCTACCTTATTTTTCATCGACTCCAAGGAACGATTCCTTATCTAAACCCTAAATAAGTCTTAATACTATTTATCAATACTTAAAGTTATATCATTGCGTAAATATACGCTACCTTACATTTTGATCTCCTCTTATCTACCACCCACCTCATGTAACGACATAAAAACGTATTGTATGACAAATACACCATTTATCGAGGCCTCGAATTCACGCCCAATCCCGTTGTTGTCGAAACTCGTGTCATATGAGTAAGCATGGAGTAAGCTGGTCCCATCACAATGGCTGCTACGGATGCCCGCTTAGCGATCAATAGGCGCCATCTTACATGAATAATTCATATATAAAAGGAGCATTTGGGTAAAATCGGAGATTAAAGCTTTTTTTTTTCTTTTTATATATGGCAATGGTTTAATTAGCACATTCTGCCAGTGCCAAGTCTTTTTCACAATAAACATTTTTTATATATATGTATATGTATTTTTATATATATTATATATAGTATATGGCAATGGTGCAATTAGCCATTTTGCCAGTGTAATGTTTTCTTCGAAATAAATAATTTTAAAGTCTAAAACGTATTGTCAATGTCTAATTCCGTCGAAGTAAATCAGGAGTAGCTCAGTAAAGTGATAGTAGGTTTATTGCGGACAGAATAGGACTCCTTGGAAGCACCTGACAAGCGCAGTCTTATACTTTTATTTGAGTATCACAAACATTATGCGCAAAAACACTTGGAAGTTTAATAAACTATCACTATTAAATCATAAAATGCACAATACCTACACAATTTTTATAGTAATCCAACAAAAACTCAACTTCACTTCTCGAATTCCCGCGAAAAAGTCCCTACAGTAAACTTTGCATATATTACTAACTTATTATATTAGTTATTTCGGTAGACTTAGGGCTAGGTAGACTTAGGTAGATGTTAGGGCTGCTTTTATTATAGAATTTTATATTTTATTATGAAAATTAACTTTTAGTTTATCATTCGTTTTTAAAGCATATTTACCAATGTACATACATTTTACTTTCTATAGATTTCAATTTTCTGTCAAATGTTCGATTGTTCTTCTGGATTAAGTAAACAATCAATTATTTATGAATATGGATTTATTGATAAATTGGCTAGAATTATACACATATTTTTAGTCAATTTATCTATAATCAACCTTAAAAAGTACTTATAAATTTGACTTATCTACTTTTAGTATCTACTTTATTTTTCTATACTTTGGCTTTTAGTAATAAAATCAACGAGATAGGAAAAAACCCAAATTACTAAACTGTTAACTTGTCTTATGAGTGTTACTATTCATATTTAATTTTTCTATTCATATTAATCTTTCTATTAAATTTATTAACTTTCATAAAACTACGAAAAAAAACTGTACAAATATACACATTAACACAACATTTGTTTTTATCATATACCAAGAAAAATGGAACAAAACTATTACAGTTTTTTAACAGATTAAAATTAACAGGTTTTATTTTATTTTTTTATAAGATTCTTTTTAACAGTGGAGAGACGTAGACTGCTGATATGCAATAGCACGAAGTATGGCACCACTTCAAATTATGAAAATAAATAAAACATGGCCAATGGACTTAGCACCCAGGACAAAACTAATAATTTAGGAGAAAAAATGACAGCTGTGTGTATGCTAAATGTTTACAAATTTAGTTATTATGAGATAATTAGCAAAAATTCTATTATTCTATCGTCGAGATTGTGTTTATGTTTTTTGGCTAATAACAAGAAAAGATAAATAATTACATAAGGATATAACGATTTATATCAGGGGCGTGTAGTTGGATACCGCATCATTAGTCATCGTTAAGACCTTGATCCGTCGCAGCGAAAGGATCCGGTTGCATGAAGTACCTACGAGTAAACAATACTCTTGCACCTACATATTTGTATAAATAACATTAGACATCTTTAAGAAGTCCATCGTCCATTATGGGAATAGCATAAAAGTGGAAAATACAGAACATTTTACGGTAATCTTATGTGAGAGGAATAACTTGGCCAGTCAATTGCGCCCAGCGACTATGAGATTCCAATTCCAATCCTTCCTTCAATTCCTTCCAATAGTTTGATTTTGATACCACGAATCGACTTTATTATCTTTAGCTATTTAACCGTCCCTATAATTATTTGAAAATATTTGTAATAAGTACCTTATTACAAATTTCTCTTTTAGGGTTTTAATTAAATAAGAGTAGTTCTCTTTAGACATGCATCGGTTCTAAAGATTTATCTCAAGCTTAGTATCGGGGGAATAGAAATTGTTTACTTTACTTATTTTGGGGTGAAAAGAAACCGCATTAAATTCCGCTGACTCATTCACAAAAAAGAAACGAAATGAAACAATGAATGAAAAACATCTATCATAGTTAACGAGACAAATAGGTAACTAGAAAAATTATTCACAATAAACACAATTAGGCTCGAAGGGCGTTTCTATGGTTACCATTATCTTGTATTTAATGTATCTCGTTCTAGGTTGCCGTTAATTTTTATGGAAGGGTTTCCTCCATTAGTTAACAAAATTCGTGAAGAAGGAAAATATTTAGCAAAATTTCCTTTTGTTGATAATAAGACGAACAGTGCATTGGGCAATTTTCTCCGGGACAAAGGGATTTAGGGAGCGAGAATTCCCCTTCTTTTATGCAATTGTTGTTTTTGTGTCGTCAGCATGTCGCATGTTGATGTCGACGATACCGCGGGTCGATGGGAAACTACCCGAGACAAAAGGGCACTGACTTGACACTTTATTAAAAGAAACTGTTGTGGAATAAATACCCTACTATTTACACATATAATTTGTGGCTATGTCTTGCTATTTAAAACTATTTATGTAATTACTCATTCACGGTAAAGTAATTAAGTATTAGTAGTAATTAATTCATGTAATTACGGTAAAGTCATTCATTAAATAATTCCCGTTTTTATGGATTTCTTTCTTAATGGTGATTGTTGCTATCTAAAACATTTTTAAACATCGATATTAAAAACAAACTGATTTTTTTATTATAAAACTAGATTTTTCAGAGGACTTACGGAAAAGACTACGGAAAAAGACTTAAATAAGAAACAAATTAAAACAAGAGAGCCATGAAAGTGTCGTGTGTGTTTAAAACATTTTACAAATAATAAGACTAAAATGGCGTCAGTGTAGCCCGTCATGCGAGAACAAAAGGGGGCACAAGAGAACAAAACATGGAATGTAAACATGTATGAACATATAGACAAGGAAAAGCTTTAAACTGCGAGCTGACTGTACGGGTCATTTGCTAATGAGAACGAATCTTGCAGTTTTATTTAACCGGTGAACAAACTGCATTTATTATATAATACCTACTGAACTTATCTAGATATATTTTTTTGTGTCTTATTTTATTTATTTAGTTATAAAATAATCTCCAACATTGGATACACGAAACTTTCAGTCGATAAATATACTTAAATCTAATTTATAATCTAATTTTTATCTAGGTACACAATGTTTTTATATACAAAAGTATATTTGTAGTGTCATTTTAACTAAGTAATTATATAATTACTCAAACATACCAGTGTCCTGGACCAATGATTTCTGCAATAAAGAGCTGAATTTACCAAAGCCTTCTTGATTGATTCAAATTGAGCTAAATATTATGAAATTTTAGTAGCGATTCACTATTCGAATTAGATTTGGTATAAGTTCGGGCAAGGCTAGCCAAAACTGATTCGTTATGTACATATTACTATCTAAAGTCATTTGGAGCTGATTCTGATTTAATAATAAATGTGCCAGTTGATTTGTTCCTTAGTTTGTTACGTAATAGTTTAGTAACTCGTCAACAAATCGCTACCAAATTTAGCATAGGTACGTGTAGTTCGTGGAACGGATTAACAAATAGATCTTTTATGTTAATAGGTAGGCACTAGCAACAGCTAGTAATAAATATTTAAATATTATCGATAACTGCATATGTTTTTTTTTTTTTATAGAGAAGAGGGCGGACGAGCAAGCGGTCTCACGTGATGGTAAGTGTTACCGCCGCCCATGGACACCTGCAACACCAGGGGGTATGCGGGCACGCCGCCGACCTTGCAAAATCCTATTCACAGCTCTCTTGAAGAACCCCATGTCGTAGTTTAATGGGAAGACCTCTTGAGGTAGTTCGTTCCACAGCCTACGGGTTCGCGATATAAAATAATTTTTGAACCGAACAGTACGCGACACCTCCGTATCTAGGAAATGTGGATGGACCGCACTTCTGTGACGGGAGGTGCGGTTGTAGAAACCCGAGGTGGGAATTATATTGAACAATTCTTCAGAGCATTCCCCATTGTACAGGCGGTAGAACACACAGAGAGACGCAACGTCCCTCCGAACGGGTTCTAAACTGCCCGTGAGAGTGGGATCGTTGACAATACGAACAGCACGTCGTTGGATGGAGTCAAATAGGTCCAATTGGTATTTCGGTGCGCCGGCCCAGAGATGTGAGGTAAACAAACATATAGGTAAACAAACGAAAAGTAAGAATATGGAATCGGGTGACATTCGTCAAAATGCCAAAACGTCCAAATGTATGTGTTATATGGTACCAAATAAGATTAACGGTGTATGATTTTATTTTGTTTGTGTATAATAAAAAATGGCTTTGTGTCTTTGAACGAATACGTTCAACTTTACTTCGCTTAGGTATACATAGTATATCCTATATAGAAACATTTATTTGTCTGGAGACCTTTGACTCGTATATCGCCCGTCCATGACTGCAAGCGAGCACGTCTCAGGTCGTCGAGACGTGGCAAGGGTGTAATACAACTGCATTAAACATCAGTATACTAGTAGTAATTCAAAGTTATTGTTGAAGTTACTATAATGTTGAAGTAACTTAGATTTTATCATCAGCGACTCTGTATTCACCACCTAAAATTGAAAAGATTATTTGGTTTTGAATAAAAGAAAATGCAACTTATACGCGGATGGTATTACAATAATAATTATTGTTTAAAGAAATTTACAGATTTAAGATTTTATTGAGATTTAGAATATTCTTAGGTCCCAAACACACCGCAAGGTTGAAAACGGGCGTCATTATTTGTCATTAGTCATTACTCAGCTAGATTAATCTAGATGAACAAAACGGAGGTTTCAATAAATTTAGAAAAGCCCGTCTTTTTGGCGCCCCATTACGCGAAAATTCCGGTGCGGAACGCCACTACATCCCTTTTAATTACTACAACTCTCCAGTAGATAATACTTTAATTTGCTAATAATAGTGTAAAGCTATTAATTTACGAAGGCCACAATGCGCGGACAATTGGTTGATCCGTTGGCGGATCGCCCGTTCTCGTGTCTCTTCCGTCCTTTAGGACTTTCGACTAAATTTTTAGTTGCAAGTTGAATATATATCTCTTATATTAGGCAAAGGACTAATTAGTAACAACGAAACTTGATACTGAAATAGTTGACCACCAGAAGGTGGCAACTGATGATCTACTAAAAAAATAGCAAAGTCAAAGAATTAACAACTTACCTAAAGGCTATTGATAAGGTTATGTAATCACTTTGCTATAGAAATTATATCCGATAGTGCAGTATTACTTTTAGTATTTACAACTTTTACAAATGATTACTTATTTGACAGTGATTATTATAATCTTATGCCACAGAACCGACAACCTATTGAATCAAGGGGTCCTTGAATGGAGACCACGTACCGAGAACCGCAGTGAGTCCACGCCCTCCGATCACATAAAAAGACGACTTCAACATGTTTGCCAATAGTAGGTGAATGAGGAGGGCGGAAGATAGTTTATTTATTTATTTACTTCTTTTGTAAAGTATTACAAAAGTCGGACTTAATATCTGAGAGCATTATATCCCACTCAACCTTTGGGTTATGCAGAATATAGAGTGGTAGGGAAGTAAATAAATGTAACAAATATTGAAGATAGAGAAAAGAACTTGTTCAACTGAATATTAAAATATAAATCAATAATAAAATATAATATAAACGTTATATAATATCTAAGTATATGACTATTATATAACATATATATATATATAGTACATACAGCCGATAATACATGTACCTATATCCTTATGTATAAAGAAATATATACCACACAAAAATGATTAAACAGTGAATGTTTGAATGTGAATGGTGTTCTATAAGCCGACCGTTTGTGGGACCTGTTAGATATTAAAATAGGTAGAATTATAAGTAGGTATTGTAGTTAAGGTAGTTTTAAATATTATGTCAAACGGTGTTTGTGATTTGTGAATATAACAGGGTTATGGAGCACACGGTCTTTTATTTATTAGTGGCGACGAGGAAGAAAAATAAAGGAAAGTCATGTCCGTGCTCAAAATAACCGAATTTTATCTGGAGAACGGCAGTTGGCGAACATATTGTGACCGGTTGGAGAGTTAAATGAGGTGAAGGCAGATCGGAGATTACCAACATTGATATCGGCGTTGGGTACGCAACATATGAACTTATGGTTAATGCAAATAAGACAATGGACTGTCAGTTGAACAGTATGCAGCACAATTAAAAAAGATGGCTCGGCCTTGTGATTTTGGTGCCGGGCATGATAGGGGGTTTGGTAGTGGGAGAGTGCATGCTTCATTCCCACAGCCGCTGGGAGCACTCAACGGGCCACGTTACCCCTCTCTCACAGACAGAAGAGACAGAACAGACAGAAGACAGACAGATTGGGAAAATACTTTATCGTATTTTCCCAATGTACCTACTTGTTTCGGTAATGAGTGAGATATGCCAGAGCTCATTCCCATCGCATCCTATCCTATCCCTCGCCATTTTCCCAACTCTTTCTCTCAATCCATTCTTTAATCTGCAAAGGTAGGCAGCCCATCCGGGGGCGTGCCAACGTTTGTCATTCTGAACGCATGTATCGCGGATGTCTATGGACGACAGTAATCAGGTGGATTATTTGACAAAGATTCTTTATGAAGGAAAAAATATTTTTATCACAAGCTTTTTCGTTAGTGGTATCTCTGGAGGCAGCGGAACAAAATGCGAGGTATAACGGAAACGGGAGGTGTCAGTTAATCGAATGGTGCGTGAAGACAATACAGAAAGTAATCGATGGCGGGTGCCAGGATATATGACTTGTGGAGATTTCTGGCATACACGAAATGAGCAGAAGTATTCGGGAGCAAGTTGTAATCGCTGCAAGATCGTTTCCGTCATATGTTCATGGTGGAGGACAAAGGTATCAGCGGTAGCGGCATTAGTGACCGGGGCCGCTGGTCAGTTCGAGACGCGAGGGAAAGAAGCTCGCGCCAGACGGTAGGGGTGTAGTCATCAGATGCCAGCGGTGGGAATGCTCGCGCTTATCCAACTAATTTACGCTGTGCTGGGTGGTGGTGGAAATTATTGTGAATTGTCAAGCTGAAAAGCTATTTATCAGATGTCTTTAATTAAATATAAACCGGTGAGCACGTCAATTATGATTAATGAACAGTTAATAGATATGGAAGTTGATACAGGTTCAGTTTTATCCTGTGTTAATGAAAAAATCTATTTAAAATGTACTTATTCATCAATGTAGATTAGTTATTCGTTTTTATGATGGTAGCAAAATGCAACCAATAGGTTACCTACAAGTTTATGTTTAATTAAGGATATTAACAAGAAATTTATACGTAATAAAAACGAGAACTACAATTTTATTGGGTAGACAGTAGTTGTCAGAATTGAATATCAGCATACCTAAAATGTGCGCTAGTTTATTTTACAATATACGAAGCGAAGAATCCTGTGAAGATAGGAATGAATTGGGGCAATTAATATTTTCCAGATATAATAATTTGTTCGGGAAGGGCCTGGGGTGTTTCACCGGCGAGCGGGCCATGTTGAGTGTGCGCGACGGAGCTTGACGCGATGCTACGTGCCGACGTCATCGAACCGGTAACACTCCGACTGGGCCACGCCACCGATGATTGTAAACAAATCAAACGGGTCTTTACGTTTATGTGCCGATAGAAAACTACTTTAAATCGCGTCTTGTTGGTTGAAAACTATACAATGCCCTAAAATAGAAGATCTAGAAGATAGATGTAGTAGTATTTAATGTAGTAGTAATATTGTAGTAGGTATTTTTGTAAGCCTGATTTATCACAAACTCAAAATTTTGCTGGGAGATGAGGAATCAATGGCAATGACAACCATAAATACACATCGGGGGCTGTCCAAACAAGCGTTTAGCTTATGGTTTGTCCTTGAGCCCAGGGATTTTCAAAGAATTATGAATAATCTCTTAAAAGATGATCCAAACGCTACAGTATTTTTGGACGATATTTTAGTAGCAGGAAATAGTACTTATTAATTATCTTTTTAAATCTTTATGTATGGTGTTACAGATACTAAGTGATCATGGATTGACAATAAATAGTCAAAAAATGTTCCTTTTTCGTAGAGGAGATACCTACAATACTTTGGTTTTGTCATAAATAAGTATGGCGTTAAAGTTGATCCAGATAAGATCCAACCGATTTTATCTCTTTTATCGCCAAATAATATAACCAGCGATGGGCTTTAATTTTGTCTGCCTATAATTTTGAAATTGAATATTTTCAATCTAGTGCTAATACCGCGGCTGGATTGTCATGTTTTATAACAGCTAACAAAGCGTGGGGTTCCGATGAAAACATATTTACATTTCGCAGCGGAGGTGTTGCTGTTAGATTATATATTAATAAAATCAAAAGAGAAACTAGAGCCGATGCAGTACTCTCGCGAGTTTTAAGTTTCATCAGAGTCGGAGGACCTCAGGCTAATCAGGAATTAAAACCATATTTTAATAGGAAGTCTGTACTATATTTTGAACTGGACTGTATAATGTGGGGACAACGGGTGGTCGTGCCCCGTTCCCGTCAGGAGAAGGTGTCGCAGTGATTGCATGAATCTCATATTGGAATAGTAAAGACAAATAGTTTAGCTCGTAGTTATGTGTGGTAGTCAAACATGAACGAGGCGATAGAAACACAGTATCAAGTTTGCTCGATATGCGCGTCGGTAGCGTCGGCACCGCCACATCTGGCACCGTCTCCATGGCCATATTCTAGTCGCCCATGGTCTAGGACCTAGCATACATGTGAATTTTTTGGGTCCAATTGCTGGGGTAAAATTCATAGTAATAGTGGACGCTTTTTCAAAATGGATAAAAATTTAACGGTATAGTAGGTACCTACACATACTCAGAGCACCATATCATCCATCGTCTAACGGCACGGCGGAAAATGCTGTAAAGTTATGTTAAAAAAATATATTAAAAAAGCTCTTATTCGAGGACTAATGTAGTGATAGCTTTAAATATATTTTTACTAATGTACCTACCGGAGTAGAGTGCATAGCACAAGAGGCGAGAGTCCGGCTCAACACGTGTTAGGTCATGCACTCGGTTAGACTGTTTTAAACCAGATCGTGAGAGAAGAGTTAGATTAAAGTAACGTGAACAGCAAACTTATCCGGTGGGTCGCACCGGGAGATTGCAAACGGAGATTTACTATGGTATAGGGTGTTTAAAGATCAAAATAAGTGGGAAATGGACAAAGTATTGGAAAGGAGAGGTATGACGGATTATATAGTGCTCAGTAATGAAGGCATGGAAATACACAGGCATGTAGATCAACTAAAAAGACGGGATTTAAAGGTAAGTTTATTAAGAAATGAAAAAAATAATAACAGTAAGGTTAGGGAAAAAGGGTTCTTTGACGGCGGGACGGGGGGGGGAGCTTTGGGGGAGGTGTGGTAGTCTAGTCCGCTGGCCGGTGAACACTGACACCCAGTCAGAGAGCGCAGACCTGCAATTCGTTTTGGATGGGATGAATGGGTTTAAAAATAATAATTTAAAAATAAAAATAATAATAAGACAAGTGTTGTTATAATGTAATGACCTAGGATAAGGACAATAATTGTTGTGATGAGTGGAAACTTAAAAGTTAATAAACCATAAAAATAAATGTTTTGGGTTATACATATACGAGTATAATTATGTTTAGGAGATTTCTCTTTGGTATAGGTATAATAAATTTCTGTAAGAATGGTTTGAAATGAGGTGTTAGATATTAAAGTAGGTAGGTGAGGTAGTTTTAGATATTATGTCAAACGCTGTGTGTGAATATAACAGCGTTACGGAACACATGATCTTTTATTTATGGTTTGTGGAAGCAAGCCACTTAGAGGCATAGGCCTCTACGTGGCATAGGGCAATGTCTCTCCACTGCTGGCAGTGGCTGATGTTGTAATTTAATTTAAGTTGACAATATTTAATGTCCTTTTGTATCTATAATTAAATAAGAAGTGTACGTAACACAACCGACCCACACAAGAGTTATTCAGGACATGAAATTGCATTGAATGGAAGCCATACATTATAAACCACTTACCTAATGGAATTACAAGGTACATTGGAGAATTTTAATCGTAACATGGCATAGTAAAGGACTTTATGGGATTATATTTAAAAACAAAATAGAATTAGGTCAAGTCTGTTGATAGTAAAATCCAAAATTGTGACATTATGAGGGAAAAGGGACCTTATTGTCGATAGGAATATTAATGTATCCAAAATATACACAAAAATATTTATCGAAATATGCATACGAAATACGAGTATATCATGTACGTGGGTTATAAAAATTATTTCGGATATTTTCTAAAAAAGTTTGAAATACTATGTCCATAAAATGTGATCTAAAGATAATTTCATTTGAAGTTTAAGATTCGGAAAAGTATGTTCCCGTTAGAAGTTACATAGATGTTATGTTATTTGAAAACTAGAAGATTTGTATTTATGACTGACAAAATAATTTTACAGTTTTATTCAGAGGTTTTGCGAAAATTCCACCAATAATCAAGCATAGAACCATAAATCGCGATGTGATATATTACTTTTTTTTACAATTATTAATTATTTTACTAAGTTAAATTTTATGTCCAAACGGGCTTGATAGCCGCGGCAACTTGGTAACGTGTATAATTAAAGGAACAATTAATAAAACGCTTTTATTCAAAGTTATCCGACATAACATATTTTACCATGTTTCGTTATCCTTGACAACAACGATGAACAAATTATGGTTAAACTATTAAAAATCAACATACTCTGCTGATAGTAATACAACTGAGATCGAATTTACACAGTAATGTCCTATTACTTTTCTTAAAATTACTTTTAGTTTAGTAAATCGTTGACATTTCTCTCCATACCTTGTTGTCATCAAAAAAATATATATAGGTATTTATTACTATCACATGAATACAGATAGTCTTTATGTACTTAAGAGTCACACATTATTAAGAAGTTGTTCCTATTTGATCACGTGATCGGTTTCTTGTTTCTTGTGATTATATTATTAGTACCGACTATTTGTGTTCATGTGAAAGTAAAGATTAAGTGATTTTGAATGCTCAAATGTCATTTTACAAAAATATTTAAAATAAAAACATTTTTTTTTTTATAACTGACAACAAGGTCCATTTTCAAAAATGTATGGAGAGGAAAGCTATATATTTACTAAACTTTTAAAGTAATTTTAGGAAAAGTAATACACATTACTGGGTAAATTCGATCTATTACCACATTATGTTGATTTTTTGATAGTTTTATGAACAATTTCATTTGATTACAATTTCGTCTAAACTAAACTAAACGTTTGACAAGACGTTTGTCTTCAAAATTTCGTTGTTTTTAGAATGTGTCAAAAACACGCTTTAGTGTCTGTTCTTTTTTGTGATTTCCTAAAGTCTCAATATTCCGAACCGACAACAAGGTCTCTTTTCCGCGATAACGACACAATTAATTAACTGAAGGTGATATATTTAATAAATTATACAACTACATAAATAAATTAATAATCACTACTATGATTTGCATTAGCCATTTTTTAGTATTATGCCTATTACCGTGACTAGACCTTTAGTATCCACTGCTAAACATGGAACATGGCCCTCCTCGTGTACATTGTCTTGTGCATGAGGGATATATAGTCCTAAAACGCCACGCTTTCCAAGCGGGTTGGGGAGCCCATTCTTTTAGAGTTGGTGTGGTAGATACCTCAGGGATTGAGATAGCTTCTTTATTATCCCTTAGTCGCCTTTTTACGACACTCACGGGAAGAGATGGGTAGGTGCTATTCTAAACCCGAGCGACGACACCGTTCGCACTTTTCAAATATTCAAGACTAGTTGAACAAGGGTTGGGTAAAATGGGGACAGATAGGACGACATGGGAATGGGTTCTAGTGTCACTCACTACACGGAGAAGTTTTAATAAAAAATCAAAAAGAGAATCAAAATGTGGGCCATCTCATATTTAAAGTTAAAGAAAAGTACAAATATTCGATATACGTAACTTCTGCGTGATGAGATACAGTACTTCGTGTGAGGATGCAGCAAATGGTAACAGAAACGATAAGAAAACACAGTCGCAAAATGCATGACGGAGAAAAGAGTTCATTACAAAGAAACCCAAGCTTCTGACCCAAGAAACAACTCGACTCTCCACTTCAATTTCAATTTGCCGCCATTACAAAAAGTCGGCTGTCAAACGGTATATCACTTTCCCGCCAGTGATCAGTGTAGCCAGTAATATACCACGCTAAAGTCAAACGTTCAAAAAAGCCGCGAACTTTTCCGGCCACCTATTATTATTGAAAACTGTAGGAATCATTGTTGGCTTATGTGCTAGAGGACCCCTAGACGATCAATTATATCGTGCAATTTTACGGATTGCGCCTTATACGGCACCCACGAGAAGAGGTCGGATAGTGCTATTCTAAAGCCGGCTTAGGCTGTGTGGTGTCATGACCGATCAGGTATCATCAGGTATTCAACTCTAATTCTTACTTGTAAAAGATAGCTCCATCACAAATTGATACTAACACGATTTGAAATTACTTCATTCATGTGGAAACGCCAGCGCCGCTACGGCCATAGCCTAATTTTCGAGAAACTAAGTTAACTGAAAAAAATTATCTGTCTCAGTGATACGCGAAAGAGAATAATGCACTCTCGTATGTTTGTAAGAACTTTCAATTTTCTTATGTGAATTCTCATCTTTTTGCTAATCAATGTTGGCGGGAATCGGTAGCTGCTAGCAAAATCAATGTCGCTGTCGTCTATTTTGTTGCATTATGTAGAAACTGTGTTATTCCATGCAATAAAATCTTATAATGCTATAAGACCTAATTAATGGCTGGCAATAAGCAATATTTGTTACACATATATTTATTACCTACGTACTTTTTGACTTATGTGAAATAAAAAATTGGAAGCAGACAAACTGTCCACGTGCACCTAGCTATATATGTTTTTCATATATATATATATGTGTGTGTATACCATCTACGGCTAGAATCTACAAGCTAACTAAAAAAATATTTACTTTGTCGATTTTTAAGAAAAAATAGAAAACGTATATTGGTAATATTTACTTGCTACACTCGCTGAAAAGGTTTATTTGACAACAATTATTTGAACAGAATTTGAAGACAACAATATTTTATTTGAAAAATTCCTACTGTCTTATCTAATTAATAAGGAGATATAAATCTTGTTAATTGTTAGATCAAAAAGATTTTCTTTTTATTTATTTGTTTAAAATGTTTACTTATTTTCTATACGGTAATTGTTACTTATAATGTAGGTAGTTTACAAAAACATCAAATTTACAAGTAGGTATTCATAAAGACAACGTGTGCTGACATCTGTACTAGAATAATCTGTTTTACAGCTGTCAGCACCTTTCCTTAGATCTATTCTTAGTACTAAGTTACAGTTATTTAGGAAAACCGTTTATTCAGGTGGTAATTATTTATTGTGTATAATATTCATCTCTGCTAAAAATGTATGGTATGGAACTAATACCTAAGGCGCCAACTATACGAGCGAATCTAGCGGCGATATTCTCACCCATGCCACTAATTCCAATAGTACTACATATATGAGTTATCGCCGAGCCCATCTTCACACGGCGATATCCACCGTGTGTAGATGGTGTGTGTAGATGGAGCCGTGTGTGTACAGGCCTTCCTTAGTAAACACAAGGATTCTCGGACCAAAATCCATCACATGGATCCAGTATGCATTGGTGAGTACATATTCCCCAGTTCTTTAATTCTCTAGCATGCAGGCTTACTCACGATGTTTTGTTTCGCCTCCGACTCAGTGATAAATAAAAAAACCATATCAAGGGCACAAATTTTAATTCACAGTCTCACGAATAAGAGTTAAGAATAGATATCGCTTCACCGCTTTTACATTCTTTATTCCTAATAAAAGCATATGCGAACAAAGGAAAGTGTCGGCCGTGTGACAAGCTTTAGATTAGCACCACCTGTGGGAACCTTAAAGGGCGAATAAGGGATAACAAAGCCCTACCATGAGCTCTGAGAAACTATACCACATCTAAAACAGTGGACTCGCCAACCTGCTTCACCATTGTGGCGTTTAGAAGCCATAAATTCCATATGCACAAGACAATGTGGATGAGAAGGACCTTGTCCAGCAGTGGATGATAAAATGGCTAATTACGGTCATTCTTAATAAATAAAATGCAACTTTATGTGTATTTTAATGAAACAAAGTTTTCACTAAGCAACAAAGAGCCAGCATGATTTGTTACCGCTCTCAATCTCACGGAAAATGTTCATGTTACTACATAAACATTTGTGTACTAATCACCATTAATAAAATGATGAAAGTAGTGAGCGTAACAACACTTGTCGCAATAAATCATCCCCTTACATTCCGCTCCACCAATAGAACACTACACGTTGCTTCTATTCTAATAATATGATTATGTTTGTCACTCCAGTTCTAAAGATTAAATTACACTCAAAAAGTTAGAAGAATTACTGTTTAACCATGCAAATGATTCCTGGTCCAATAAGAGTCAATAATACAAAAAAAGTAAAACTTCAAAGCTTGATGGATATAAAGCATCTGTCTGTTTCTCTTTGTCTCAATACACGGATTGATCTTGCGAATAGCTGGTCCAGTTTTGTTGCGTTGATCATTACGATGTATAATTGATATATATTTTTAAAAAAATGCACATTATAGTACACATTATTTGTAAACAACTATGCTAGTACACTTAAGGCATTATATTTTCTTAGGTTTTCGCGATTACTATACATAGCAATTAAACAACTTTGAACGGTTTAAATCGCGTATATTTGACATTATTTATATCCCGACGTTTCGAACACTTTGCAGTGGACGTGGTCACGGGGTGACTAATTGATTTTATTTGTCACTTGAGTTATTAAGAAATTATTTGGACTACCGTCTGAAATTTTTTTTGAACTACCGTCTGGATTTTTTAATCATAACATTCCCTATGCACGCAGTATTCACTCACGGTGTCCAGAGGTCTTGCAGTATTGCGTTGGCCTTGGAATTTAATTAATTTAATGACTGGATCCCAAGCCGGTGGTACTTGCCAACCATCTTCTCTATTGAAATTTGGGTGTTTCTTGATTTCAATAGCCTCGTGTAACATTCTTGGCATGAATCGGGTCTCTCTAGCGAGGATTTCTGGATTATCAAATCGAATGTAATGGTTGGGTTTGTCCAGAGCATGTTCACAAACTGCAAACTTGGTCGAGCGTCTGTTCTTCATGTCACCTATGTGTTCTTTTATCCGGATACCGATGCTCCTCTTTATTTGCCCAATGTATGATAACCCGCATTCACAATCAAGCTTGTAAACACCTGCATCTTGTAGGGGGATATTGCTCTTGACCGGTCTTAAAAATTGGCTAATCTTCTTTTGCGGCTCGAAGTAAGTTTTAATTGAAGCTCGTCTTAAGATATTGCCAATTTTGTCAGTGATGCCCTTGGTAAGATGGCAGGTGGTCGCTCAACTGTAGGAGGCTTGGGGCGGCTTCTGTGACGCATTCGTGGGAGTTTGTGATTGTTGCTTCGCAGTACTTGTTTCACATGCAGAAGCTCTTCCTCGAGGTGGTCAGTGTCACAGATGCCGTGTGCTCTCTGTAACAAAGATTTGCCTACGGTAGCCAACTGACATGGATGGTGATGGGAGTTACCATTGAGATATTTATCTACAGATATTTATCGTAAATACATACTTTTCTACAGGGAAGTAGGCGGACGAAGAAGCGGTCCCACTTGTTGGTAAGTGTTACCGCCGCTCGTGGACACCTGCAACACCAGATGGTATGCGGGTATGCCACCGACCTTCCAAAATCCTATTCACAGCTTTCTTGAAGAACCCCATATCGTAGCGTAATGGAAAGACCTTTTGAAACAGTTCGTTTTATAATTTATATGGATAATATATACACAATACATATATAATTTGTACATATTTATAATTTATTTATCCCGAAAACTATCAGTACATCAAAATCAGATGAGTAATTTTGAAATGGTAGACGTTTAAATTTAATGGTTCGCCAGGATGAAAGCGAGTCCTATACTACTTACTAGTAAAAGTTACTAGTAAACTACTTACTTACTAGTTACTAGTATCTTACTTACACGAGAGGCGAAAATAACATCTCTTTGATTCAATAGTCATTATTATTAGAGATTATTGATTATAATGTAAACTAAATTATAACGGTATTCTCAGAATAATCTGCTCAAAGTAAATTAGCTGTCAACATAATAATATTAATAGCTGTTATATAATAATTACTTTTATGACTTGACAGTGAATTACATTGGTTAGTTCATTAGATCGATCTAAATATTATCTCGTGTTACTGAATCTCCTTCGTAAAATTACTGACTAAATACCGTTAAATTCCTGGAAGTACCTACCTTGGTGAGTAGGCAACACAGGGAGCAAAATTTATTTCTAAAAACATGCTTGACCTGTAACATTCTGAGGTCATTTTTTTTTTATGGACGGAGGCGGCAGACGAACATACAGTCCACCCGATGGTAAGTAGATACTGTCCCCAATAGACATCCGCGATACAGGCCAACATTAGTTCAAAATGACAAACGCTAGGTCGCCCCCGGATGCGCTGCCTACCTTTGGCGATATAGGAATGGATTTGGAGAAAGGGTTGGGAAAATGGGAAGGGATAGGATGGGAATGGGCTCTGGCACATCTCACTCACTACCGTAACACGCACGTACATTAAGGGAAATAAAATAAAGTGGGAAATGCAGTAAAGTTCAAGGTAGTCTTCTGTGAGAGAGGGGTAACGTGGCCAATAGAGCGCGCCCAACGGCTGTTAGATTGCAGCGTGCACTGCCCCCCTCAATGAAAGGTTGAAATCGTTGAAATCTCAATACCGTTGAAAGGTAATTATGTATTCCAACATTGCATTATACTGCCAAAGTTGTTCAATATTGTATTTATTCGTAGGCTTATTTTAATTGGCAATTCCTTTCTGTATTGTCTGCTCCTTGTTATTTTGAAGTGTGACTGCAATGCACCGGCAGAATTTATCATTGTTGCCTCAGATATAGAGGGATAGATACCGCAGGCTGTCCGTCGCTGAGTGCTCGAAGTTGGCGCTAAAGTGCTGCTTATAAGAAGCTCGTTGGTGTTACAAAACACAAAAATGCCTAATTGTATTTAATAAAAGTGGTGAACCGAGTCAATTAACTCGTGACTTGGTCGTGACAAAATAAGAGACTCGCTTGGTTTCCATACAATTTCACGAAGTTGGGTTGTCTATCCTATATCTATGGTTGCAGCTAAATCCTGTAATACCTCCTTTATATCTTGTATATAGCCAATATATACATGCTATGTTTTTCTGAAACGAGTTCCGAATCTTACGATACACATACTTAGTAGTTGTTAATTTCCAAATTAGGGCCCCCTTGTTATGTAAAGTAATAAGCATTGGTGTGATGGATATGCATGTATCAAAATGCAAAATCCTTTATTTAATTAATTGACCTAAAAACAAAAAATAACCTTGCAATAAGACAACAAACCCCACCCTAAAAAGTATCAAATACAAAATATTTTTTATCCATCGAAGACCAGGTTTTTTTCACAAGACAATATATACGTACATACTCACAAAACACAATTGATAGTTGATAAACATTTGTAATAGGATTTATCGCAGCATCATTGTATGCTAAAAAACTCTTTAACACTTATCGAAGCAGTAGACCGATTCTGTGAACGGGATGTGTTCTACAATGTACATATATGTAGTTGTAGTACCAAGTATTATCTCCCCTGTAGTGACTTCGGTTAGTTCATAGTATTATATATGTATTCGGTATGTAGGTTTGTCAGTACATAAATGGTACGGGCTTATGTGGGATCCAAAAAAAACCTGGAATATGAGAAATATCTTACATTTTTAATTTATGTGTGGCGCTGATGAATATGTCTTTAATGTCGTCAACGAACCCTTTAATACCAACATTTTGTACGAACATCTCTTCAGGTTGCTGTTTATGGCATTTCGATTCATTATACTATTTTCATGTTATTACTAGTACATTTATATATATACAGTTAATGGTTCCGACGTGACGAGTTGACATTATTTTGAACTAGAAGCACTATTGAAATTAAATATAGATCCCAATCAGCCGTCAACGACACTTCGGCGACAACGACACAACGCCAGTAACAATGCCTACGCCACGGGCCCAATTACTTGCCCCAGTTCGCCTACTGTGAATTTGATAATTCGCTTATATAAGTTCGATTATATCCTTTTGTTGATATTTTTGAGGGAATATTTTTTTTCGCACATAATATGCTCAGCAATAGTTTTGCTCCAGTAAAAACTCCAGTAGTAGCAGGAACGTATTTAGAACAATCCATAAGGCTGTCATCTCTGAAACTTTTCCAACTTAAAAGCATAGTTTCAGTTCCTTTCAAAGTTTTGAATTTTAAAATAAATAAATTCGTAACATAAAGAAAATAATGCTGATAATTAAATGGTTGTTCTGAAAGAATGATCAATAAAGTTCTCTAATTCAAAATTTCCGCGTTTTAGGTCAAGTTATGTGTGTTTGGATAATCATAACCAAATTCGAGATTTATACCTCCCTCCAATGTATCCAAGTACTAACTATTGACTATTAGATTCAATAAAGGTTCAATGCTGGTCAAATGGATGCTGGTCAATGAACCCGTTCATTGAAATGTTGAATGCAGCAACCTTTGCAGTAGCAAAATTATTTACGCAAGCTGTATCTATGTGTACGTGTAATCTGACTGTTAAACGGCTCGCTTGTTAATTGCCATCTGCGCCTCAGGAATGTAATTTCTATCAACAATGGACCAATTACACACTTTACGAGAGTAAGGCAGGTCGCACGTGGTGGGCTCGGCAGGAGCTTTGCTTCAAGAGATTCCACTAAGAATCGATGATAGCCTAGGAATATCTATTCTCGACTTCCATTCGTGAGATCGTGAGTTCTAATTCCGGTCCATACTACTGAGCTTCCACTTAAGTATGGATCTTTTAATGGTCACTAACTTGATGATGGAAGAAAACGTCGTGAGAAAACCTGCATGCCGGAGAATGAAAAAATCTAAAGCATATGCATGTATCCACCAATTCGCACCGGGTGAAGCACTACACTCGCATTAGTGAATGATTTCTGGTCCGAAATACCCTAATTATTACTAAAGAGGGACCTGTGGCCTACAGTGACACTTTATAGGCTGATATCATATGTATTATATATACTTTATATATATTATCATATATACTTTTATGTATGTATCACGGTAATCTTAAGGTAACACATATTTGTTTGTATGCAATATTTAGATAGGGAGAAGCAGGCCGTCAGATAGAGCATATGGGTTTCAATCTCTTAAAATCTTTCAAAAACCTGTCAGTGCTTATCTGCGGTTGAGGTTGAGGTCCCTATATTGTCATAAAATTAGAAATATCTTTACACATCTAGTTTGTGGCATGTTCAGCGCTCACTTTGAATTGCTCACTTTGCTGACTCACGGCGGGTCTTTGAGGCTGAATTAAGAAAAATAACTATTATCCATGGTTCCACCTGTGGAGCCTGATTGTGGATCCTAGTGAACGGAGCCACTTATTTTAGGCCTGGATAGAAGATCCAACCGATTAAACTTTCGACAATTTCATTCAACACTATCGGATTTGCAAATTCCTTAAAATTTCCTACTATTTCCTGTCTTTATCTCTACTAAAAATAACAGTGTATGATAAAGTAGGTAGCCAATTTTCGCAAAAACATTATATTTGGAAAATAATTAAATTGTATATTATGAAGAAGTGGAATTATAAATGTGGACATAATGTTTAAACCTTTGTATGTCTATTAAAGTTATTAATTGCTAGCAACCCGGCAGCTGCTCGTGTTCTCCCCTCAATTACTCATGTCGCAGTACAATACCAGAATCTTTTGAGCTTGAGATAAATGTTGAACAAAAATAGAACGATTTGCTGCTTGAAAAACAAGGCGTACATATGCCTAAAGATAAATTAGTTTTATAAGAATTATAAATTTAATACTAAGAAATTAACACCTCAAAAACCATTATTTTCACTGGCGGTTAACGCTGCCATCCAACAGCCGCTGGGCGCACTCGACTGGCCAAGTTACCCCTCTCTCACAGAAGACTATCTTGAAATGTACTGCACTTCCCACTTTATCTTATTTCTCTAACGTACGTACGTGTTTCCGTAGTGAGTGAAATGTGCCAGAGCTTATTCCCATCCTATGCCTCCCCATTTTCCCAACTATTTCTCCAAATCCATTCCTATATGTCCAAAGGTAGGCAGCGCATCCGGAGGCGTACCAACGTTTGTCATTTTGGACTAATGTTGGCATGTATCACGGATGTCTATGGGCTACAATATCCATTTACCATCAGGTGGACTGGATGTTCGTCTGCCGCCTTCGTCCATAAAAAAAAGTCAGGTGGGGCTGTGTCGGGGCACACGGCCGTTGGTTTAACGTGAAACGTCTATGTCGGCGAGTCACTCGCTGGTATCTTCACTCGTTACATCCATTGGTACAGACAGGTACAGCAGAGGTAGAGGTGCTCGCGGAGTCGGCGACGTTCACTAAGCGTGCCGTGACAGCTTTGCGACGCTCCCGAAACCGCCTCGCTCGCTCGGCGCCGGACATTGGGGTACCTGTGTGTGGCCCATAACCTCCTGTTTCCAACGATAGGCGTGATTTATATTTTCGACTAGCTCTTGCACGAGCTGAGGCCGACATATTGTATTTCAATACTTTTTTATAGACTTACTTGTTATTTTTACGTATAAATATTTTCCAAATTACACTATTTTTTGTTTAAATCAATTGGTCTAGATAAACTCTATACACACATGCACGAATCACCGCGCTATCACGTCTGAGTCGTGAGCTACACTGAATAGAAAGGAGCGAGAGCGCCGGTTTCGGCCATTCTGCACGGTGCCCCTTCCACACCAACCCGCCCGACCCCGATGCAAACTCAAGGACTTAACAGCGAGCTGACTATATAAGCTAAATAATGACACTATATTTATGTCTCTAAGACTAATAATAGTTTTGTAATTATTAAGATAAGACGATATAGACCTTTCCGTTACGGTTCACTTTTCTGACCCGGTACTCGTATCTACCATCTACTTATACTCGTACAATACAAATCTGTTTTTATTTCTATAAGTACTTATGTAGATATTCGTCTGTAATTATTTCTAAGTATAATGATATCCGTGTATAGAATGAGCATGCTGAAGCTGAAGTGGCTGAAGTGTCAAATTTGCAAGACCTTATAAGTCATATATGACGATGAGATAGATGAGTCTTCGAATGAAGGCCACGTACAGGGAAGCGCAACATGGGGCGCCCGCCTTCCGGCCAGATGGACCGACGACTTGAAAAAGTTCGCCAGTGGTGGGTGCATGAAAAGAGCCGAAGATCGGGTGTTATGGCGAGCCTTGGGAGAGGTCTATATCCAGCAGTGGAGAGACATTGGCTGATGGTATGGAAGTTCTCTTATAATACATAAGCGCAATATTTGTTGCCAGTTGCATGCTACTGTAGTCTGTAAGAGAAAGTGATGCAATACATTAAGGCCTCAATGCTCAGGGAGCTCTTAGCCGATTAGCTCTTAGCCCATTGAATCCCCATTGAACTACCTTGATGGCGCAATCTTGCATGCCATGCGACGGGGAGGGACAGGACGAGAAGGGAAACGAGCTCGACAACTCTCACTGACTGTCGAAACATGGTACATTTCACGGCAGTCTTCTGTAAGATTGAAATGAATCGGAATGCAATACTCCACTTCCACTATTCCACTCCCAATCGCCCACACTAGGATTCCCTGAGTCGTGCTCCGTGGGTTCAGTAACATATACAAAGACGAACCCAGATTTAAATACCATTCACTGTCTTTAAAGAAATGAATGTCCGAACCCGATCGGGAAACGAACTCGGGACTTTTACACGGCAGATAACTACCTGATTAGCGGCTTAGGCTAGTGCGGAAGATCCTGCATTACCAACTAGGCTAATCGGTCGTCATTGTCTAAAAATTCCAAAGGGACACCTGTGCCTGCCCTTCGATCGAACGTTTTTATACATGTGATGAAATAGAATATCAAACATTCTAGTCAGCACATATTCCATTGCAGTTCAATTTATTTTTGCATACATTAATGTGAACTTACAATAAAATACAAATAAATCAAATACAAATCTCAACATGGCCTACAATTTATTTAGCAATATATTATTAAGCACACAGACAGCAAATATAATGGTGGAAGTGATAGTAGTACCCGAGTCGTAGTTCAGGAAATTAATTTGCATGTGCCGTGTAAGCATTGCGTAATTGGTTATACTTACTTGATTAAATTGACAATGAAAATTTAATTGTTACACCAATCGAGCTGTTTCTACGTTTGTAATTGTAGGTACTACAATAATTGTAATTGTAACAATAGTTTAGTGATTACTGATTAATTAAATGAAATAATGTGTTGCATATTGTATGTTTATCATATTTCTACACAAATGTTTTCTTTATTAAGTATTTTAAACATCGATAGGTCCATGCCTATTAGGTAATAATAATGGGTTCATTGTTGCTGTATGACTGGTATGACTGGTACTGATATAGTCGAATGAAATAGCCAGAATCACACAGCTTGCGACTTTTCTTTTCAGTGTTCACTTACCACCAAGTGGAGACAGTCCACCTGATGGTAAGTGAACACTGTCACCTATGGTCATGTCACACTGTCATCTGGACATTACAATCAATAAAGGCATTATTATCATTGGCACGCCACTGAATGCATCGCCTACCATTGAATATTTAATTAGGAATGAATTTGGAAAAATAATTGGGAAAGATAGGGAATAAAGGGTATAAAGTGATGACGAATTTTCTCCATCCTTTTAAATTTCCCATTATTTCTTGATTTCATTATTTCATTATTATTGATTATTTATTATTATCATAATGAGAAATTGAATAGGATGGAATAAAAATTCCTATGGCTTATTATATGCCTGATCTTATTTCCATGGGATGGAGTGGGAAGTAGAGAGTAGAATAGGAGAAGCTCGGGAGAACGAGCCCTCGATCGTCATGGATTAGAAGAATTTTAGTTATGTTAATCAAATAATAAAGTTTTTTAAAAAGAAATAGGACGTCTTTAACTCGTTTATGATTGGACAGTGGTTGGCGAATGTAACTAGTTACCAACATAATAATATATTCTTTTGATCAATCTGCGTAAAAATGATACCGGTTATCCAAATATTATGACACTCGGGAACGAAACATACAATAATATAGATGGAATTTGTTCCGGATTTAATAGTTTCTTTGAAAGCGTGTTCATGAAGTCTGATCCCTCACGTACTAGGGTGAATTTGCCTGATGTTAACCACCCAGATACTATAAATGATTTAATTATATCTGAATCTATAGTATATAAATTTCTGATCCAACTAGATCCCAACAAGGGTCCTGGGAGTGACAAAATCCCAGCATTTTTTTATAAAAATTGCGCTTCCAGCCTCGCTAAGCCTCTTTCAATAATATTTAACAAATCAATCAATACTCATCAAGCATTCCCTTCTATTTGGAAAGAAGCTTTAATTGTTCCTATACATAAAAATGGATCTAAAAGTAGAATGGAGCATTATCGTCCCATATCAATCCTTAATGTTCCAGCCAAAGTTTTTGAAAAAATAATTAAGACGAGTGTGTATCCCTTAATAGCTAGTTCAATACCAGATCAACAACATGGTTTCATGAAGGGACGTTCGACGATAACCAATTTAGCGCTGTTTACAAACTATATTTATCAAAACATGGATGGGGGTCATCAGGTCGATGCGATCTACACGGATTTCGAGAAGGCATTTGATCGAGTGGATCACATTATATTGCTCCAAAAGCTTCATTTTCTTGGAATTCGCGGAAACCTGCATCGATGGTTCTTATCCTACGTCACTAATAGAAGACAGGCGGTTAGGATTGGGAGCCCATGTAGTGATTATGTTCATGTATCCTCAGGAGTTCCACAGGGTTCAATTTTAGGACCTCTTCTCTATAATGCCTACCTTTTCGATATATATACCTGCTTTGAATATTCCAAGTTTCTGATGTTCGCCGATGATAAAAAGATTTATTTAAATATCAAAACGATCAATGACTGCTTATTAATACAAAATGATCTAGATAACCTAGCAAAGTACTATGAAAGAAATAGAATAACTGTGAACGTTAAGAAATGTGTCCAAGTAAGTTTTACACGGAAAACTAAACCTATTTCTTATCAATATAAAATAAACAACACAGTCAATGAATCCGTTAATTCTATTAGGGATCTCGGTGTTCGTTTGGATTCCAAGATGAAATTGGCAGAGCATATTAATTTAATTTGTAATAAAGCATACAAGCAGCTAGGGTTTGTCAAACGTGTCTGTAAACCCTTTAGGGACCTTGACTGCATAAAGGCACTTTATTTCACTTATGTGCGTACTACACTTGAGTATGCTTGTAGCATTTGGTCACCTCAATATTTAACCTATATAGACTCAGTAGAACATGTTCAAAAACAATTTATAAAATTCTTATGTTTTAAAGATAATAAATCAGTTGATTGTTATCTAACTAACTGTAAATTCTTCCATGTTGACCCATTGGAGCTTAGGCGTCGTCAACATGGAATTTTGCTTTTGCGCGCTTTATGGTCAGGCGAAGTCGACTGTCCCCAGCTACTGACCGAAGTGTCCTTACGGGCGCCAACTAGCCGTACTAGGCACACCGAGTTGTTTGATGTTCCTCTGGTCAAAACAAGATACGCCCAAAATTCAGTCCTTTCTCGCATTCTGCAGAATTACAATACATATTACGCAGACCTTGATATATTTTTATTAAGTAAGAAAAAATTAAAAACGGAAATCATAAAAAAGCATCGAAATCATTATAATACCTCCTGAAACCCATTTCCTCACAAATATTTTAAAGTTCATCTTAATCAAATACACACACACACTACACACCCTCACACTGGGTACAAACTCACACACAACACACACAAACGGACACACCAACGCAAACATTATTAATAATAAAGAATCATCCTTTACTTGCCCACAATCTACTAAATACTGTACTTAATGTCAGTGTAATCTGTATTGGCCATTAGCATTGGCAACATAATTGTTAAACAACATAAGTTACATAAAAGGCTGTAGATCACATAAATAAATAAATAAATAAATCTGCCACATAAAATTCAGTTCAAAAGGACAAAACTAAAAGGTTACCACTAAATATTAAATTCTCTTTAAAAATGCAAAAATTCGGTACTTCGTAATTAAAGGTTTAACTTCATTTCAGACCATTCCCTTTGCAAGTTTACGGCTCGTCCCATTGCCTGCCCAATGAATTGCCATCAATATTCGGTAATCCATTTAATGCTTAGACAATAAAATTTCAATTTGTCGATGAACAAAAAAGCGGGCCATTGGAGTTCGGTAATTAAAATAGAATTCTCTTGCTGTTACAGAATTGTTTCGGAATAAAAATTCAAAACAACTAAGTTAGACGTTAAAGGGACAGAGTTTGGAGAAATTTAAGCAACTAGCGGATCTAATTTTGTCTTCCGAAAGGATTTATTAATAATTTGATCTTAATATTATAATAATTCACAATCAGACAATGACGTAAACCTACTCTCACTCTTATATTATATAATAACACATTTATTATTATAAGCAAATCCAGCATTTGTCTGTAGCATTATGGACAAAGTCATAATGGCTATATAAAGGACATACCTAGAGACCCCTTTAAATCTAACAGTCAATTATTTTCACAACCGCATTCATATCTACTAATACCACAGGAGTACCTAATGCCGCAGAGAAGTTATAACCAAAGACAAAGAGAATATTTAATTATTCATTTTATATATAGATTATTGTACTCTGTTTTATACTCACTGGCCGTATAAAACAGGTAGGAAGCTATTGAAAGCAGAAAGGAGCTTTGTAGATTTCGGAAATTCATTACAATAGTGGGCGGGAAAGGCCCACACACACACAATGTGAAATAGTTACTTAGGTGAACTTCAAGTATAATGAGATTAGATATTATTTGCAATAATACAGAGTACAAAAATCGTTCAAACGAAATTAAGAAATCAATCAAGAATTTTATTGAATTATCATTTTTGATTATGATGACAGCTTGTGTAATTTATCCCGCATATGTAACTATATATTTGATATCTTTCTTCATAATACGAGTAATATAGGCGCATTAGAGATAGGGGTTTTAACAGAATTAGTTATATCCGTAAATTCCGTAAATGGCTTTATACGGTGGACAGACAGGGACTAATGACAATCACCATAGACTCAAATGAGTCAGTCACTTACTTTAAAAACGACTTAAATTAGTCACTTATTGAATTAGTCTAATTAAATTACCTAATGCTATTTCCAACCTCACTTGTGTGGACGAGCGCTAATTCAGACAGAGTCCGCCCGTTCCGTGTCCCGTGACCGTCGGTGGTCACGGGAATGCCCTCCGACCTCCACTCTGTGCCTGCAAAGCCGAGGAAGTGGATATTACGTACTTACATTTTGCAGGGAAATGTTAGGTACCTATCGTGTTATTGTATTTAGATCTTAATATCTGCTATGGCTCATGACTTTACTTAATAGATACATATAATAATAGATATAGAATTCTATTAGAATAAAGTATCTATTAGAATAGAGTCTCCATTAGAATAGTCTCTATTAGAATAGAGTCTCAATTAGAATAGAGACATCAAAATTTTATAAATGAACTAGCTTCTCGCGTGGACTAAGCAACTGCAAAAGATTTTTACACCTGTAAAAGCAGCCACATGATGGATTTCACGCATGCGCTCGCTTTCAGCCTAGATATTATCTTTTCTCGTACTTCCTGGGTTATTTATATGTCAAATGCTGTTCCTCCTCGTCCCTGTCTCCAGAAAAACTAAATTCCATGTACGAGTAGATTATCCACATATACTTTCATAGCACTATCGGATATCTTCCAAAAGTTGTCCATGGTCATTACAGATTTCAGAAAAACGTAATTCTTGAAAATGTCCAAGTCGTAGCGTAGCAGAAAACCGCAGGGGATAGTTCTTTCCACAACCTTTGGTTACATAATATAAATCAATTTTTATACCTCCTCGTACGTGACGGCTATCGTACGTTGTCAAAGAAGTGCGAGTACATTGCACTTCGACACCTACGGTTATCCGTACTATGTACTATGTAGCGCAATGGTTATAATAATATACCCGAGATGAGCGTTGTAATGAATATCTCCGTAGAGCAATCGCGTTGTATAACTAGTAGAACACGCTGAGAAACGCAATGTCATGCATGCACCCAAGTTCTAAACTACTTGTGAGAGTTTAGTGGTCGAATATTCGAACTATGCGTCCATAGTTGGTCCATAGTTCAAACGGGTTCACCAGATATTCTGGTATATCGATCAAGAAGTGACAGCGGCATTCTTTGCCATATCATTTACCAGCCTCTTCCTAGAAGATATTGGTCTGTCTCGATCGTATGTATGCGAGTGCATTTAATGCTATTCGTGGCTTATCCATGTATTTTTTATAGTATTTTTCTGGTAAATAATTCTGTTTTTCTAGCATCCCCGAGAAAGTTAACAGAAAACAATGAATTCTGGCTAGTGTCCACAACATGCGTACAATCTTTTTCAATAATTGATTTACTTGTTCTATACATCGTAAGCTAAGGTACAATTCCATGCACCCAGACTGGTTCTTTCCTTGTCCATTGTGGTTAATAGGACCGTAGTTATCCGTAGTCGTAGCCGTAGTTGGTGAAGAAGCCGAGACCATTAAGGACATGGGGCTCTTCAAGAAAGCTGTGTATAGAATGTTATTGTAGACGTCCATAAGCCTCAATAACCACTTACCATCTTAGTCGCCCGTCTATAACTATAACAAAGAAAGAAGTAGGTAAAATGTATAGAAAAGACTTTTTGGCGGAGAACTCGAGAAGTAAAGTTAAGTTTTTGTTGATTATTGTAAAAATTGTGTATAAGGCGTTTTGTAGGTTAATAGTGATAGTTTATTAAACTCCAAAATGTTTATCGTGCGTGGCGTTTGTGATAATCAAATAAAAGTACGGGACTGCGTCTTTCGTGTGTTTACAAGTCCTCTTCTGTCCTCAGTAAACCTACTATTGCTTTACTGAGTGACTTCTGACTTACCTCGAGGAGACTAGACATTGATAGGATACGTTTTAAACTTAGAAATTATTTTTTACGACTGTTATTTATTGACACTGGCAGACTGTGCTAATTGCACCATTGCCATATATGAAGAAAAAAATATATAAAAAGATAATAGACAGTGAAATTTTCCATCAAAAACCAGAAATCACGCGCAAAGCCGCTGCTAAAAGCTACTGCTAAAAGAGACATCTATGGACAAATAGCTTAACTTATTTAATAGGCCTGTGTTAATTTGTAACGAAGCGTATAACCACAAATTATTAGGCTTTACGTGTTCTTCCTAACTCACGGGAACCAGCCTTCACATATTCGTTTAGCACATATTGTACTGTTTTCGAGTCCCTGTAGAATCAAATGCACGAAGTAGCCATCTGTTGGTAAAAACTCTCATGAGAAGAATTACAAGAAAAAATCAATTATTAAATACTAAACTGTCTTCGAACATAATATTTAAGCACCTTTGCGGCATCATTCAATCATACAATAAAAAAAATATTCAAATGTAGGCGAAGTATTGTATTGTGGCATTGTCTTCCAACCGTTCGTGGTACTCGAGAATATGAAAATGCCATCGCGTAACGAGACAAGACATCAGTCTCTTCTTTAATTCACGAACGAACGAAATGAACTAAATGAACGAAAAATCCTATTTAAATTATTGAATAAATACTTTATGATAACAGCAATATAGTACAGAATTGTTGTCACTTGTTATCGTTGATTGTGACAGCTATAACTAGGTACCTACAACAGAGAAAATCTTAATTCATTACCTATAGTAGTTCTTGCACAAAGAGACTCTTTTAATAACTGTTTTCAGCCTACTCTTGATATAACGCATTTAAGAATAAGATATTGGCACTGTTGTTAGATTGGATGCTGAGCCACACAACAATGATATCCTCGTTGAAATCCATCTAATTAGTAGTTTTTGAATAATTCTATTAATAGTCTTTTATTTTCAAAACTCACTTCGCATTCGATCTCACTTAACGTGCTTATCTTAACTTCATTACTTGGATATTGGGAATAATTTGGTTATACGCTTACCATAACTTCACTTCACTTAGGTAAGTACACTATCAAATCGCTAACAAATAGTATTTCTGTTATATTTAATTTATACCTAAAAAGGATTAGATACACATCAAACAAAATGAATGGTTGTATAGCCCGTCTAAAAAAAAATACGCAACCTACAGTAGACACAACACTAACTTTGGTTTCATTAATATATATACGTACATAAGGTCGTACAGATATAGTGTAAAATATTTTAATATGTCATTCAGTACCTACACTTTAGTCCTAATAAAATACGAAATATATCGGCATATTAAATATGTATAAAAAATGAAGTTATGGAATACATGTTAATTTTTAGTTAGATATAATTCATATAATAGCTTTAGTGTTTGTACCGATTGACATATTAAAATATTTAACACTACATTTATAGAACTTTGACATTTGTAGTCCATAATAAGGGTTACCAAGATATTTTAGCTGCAGCCAGATCCTAAGCCAAAGACCTATCTCACTGCGCCGAATATTCTCAAGCTGTTTTTTTATAAAAAGCGCTTCATTTAGTAGTTACAAAGTTATGATAGGAAGTAGCGGGCGAACTTCTTAACTTTTTCTTAATCCATAAAAAATAAAAAGGAAGAACAACTTTTCTTACAAAATCCTTATGGAACATACTTAAAACTTTCTTGACAACTACATTATTTACGTTATCAACGTGTCAATCAAAGGGTTTATTATTACTTTGTTCAAAGGCTTTTAGAGTCGAGAGGGGCATGACTGTCAGCTGCCAGGAAGTCATATTTCAGCGTAATAATTATCATTAAAACCTTCGGAGCTGATATGAGTGATGAATACCTACACTTCACTGGTTCATACATTTTGTAATATCATAATAAATACTCCACGAGACATAATTTTAATAGCAAATTCTAATTACAAATTTCAATTTCTAAATGATGATTTTAAATGTTTTATTACAACTTATTTTTTTTAATCATAAGTAAATGTATTATACAATGTATGTGTACAATGAAATATGAAAAAAAGGTCTTATACATAGATATATAGGAAGTGAGAGATGAAAGCTACGTTAAAATTCTATGGTTACGCATGGGCTATATATACATATCTTTGATGTGGCTGGCGATTTGTCTATTTGTATGAACCTACAAAGATCATGCAAGTGTCAATAGGGTAGTTTTTTATTTTATTTAAACATAACAGAAGGTACCTACATTACAGATTATAAAAACCAATGCGAACATTCTTAATAACGATTTTTCTAAGAATTCCACAGCATATCTGCTCAGAATCCGCTCATTTGAGAGGGAAACGTCTATGTCACTACACGCCGCTAATATATCATTAATATAGCTACCTAGTTATTATAGCACGTGACACTAGTGCATTACGTTGGAAGCTAGTACGAGATAGAACCTCCTCCTTAATTTTAATCATAATTATAAAGACAAGTTGATAGATTGCATTGAACCTTATGTACTTTTGAGAACCCGAATCATCGCCGGTTACTAGCAGATAGAGATACCAAGTAATACTTGCCAGTATTCAAAGTACCTATACCTAATACCTAAGTAGAGACATTCATCATTAATGTTTATACGTCTGTGCCCAAAACGTTTGTGCTTAATCGCAAAAATGCGAGATTATGTTATATAGGACGTAATAACGAGATAAAGTAGCCAGAGGCCGATAAAAGGATGGGAAAAATGGACGATCCTCACGCCTAACCGTCTCACATTATCGCGGACATCACCAATCATTAGGGCTACGCCTTTTACTCCCACACAGTTTCGCGTAAAACATAAAAATGCTGGTTGTATGGTATATTCATTTGGGTTACATATACGAGTACTCACTTACAATTATCCCAAACAGCCGAATGAATGGTAATAATGCTTCAATTTATGAGTTTTTTTTAGTGTGTTTTCTAAAAATCCACACGATATAATCGATATAATCGCATATCTGTGGTATGTACTTAATTAAAGTACTTTGACTTTGGCTCTATAACGAAAGAGGTCAAAAGACATATACCTACTTGTATGTACTTTTTTCCGATGAGTCTACTTTTTCCCATGTTTAGCATACAAGTACAACGTGTCACTGAAATAATGCTAAAGATGAAAATAGGTTGTTAAGTATCAAGAGCTGAATCGATTCTACCAGTTTTTACAACAGGTTTTTTTCATGATTTATAGTACAATTCCAATATATATTTTATTCTACGTGCGATCCCCTCCGCGCGCCGCCGCCGGCGCCCGGTCTGAATAATGAGCACTACGAACGTTTTAGACTGGACAACAAAACCTTATTTGTAACTTTTAATTCATTCCTCAAAATAATTATATTTTTCGCTAGAAGGGTTTAATATACATATATAAAATAAATTATATACAAAATTGTATGTAATGAAAGCATATGGGTACTTGTTTGTTCGCGTTAATCTCAGGATCGTTGGGCTGATTTTGTCTTGTGTCTTGTCTTGACTGCGGTGTAGTGGTTATCCCGGAACACTAGGGTGCTTTTTATTAAAATCGGACCAGCACACCTTAAGATGGAAGGGTGAGCATATATTTTAATATTTTAATATGTCATTCAGTACCTACACTTTAGTCCTAATAAAATACGAAATATATCGGCATATTAAATATGTATAAAAAATGAAGTTATGGAATACATGTTAATTTTTAGTTAGATATAATTCATATAATAGCTTTAGTGTTTGTACCGATTGACATATTAAAATATTTAACACTACATTTATAGAACTTTGACATTTGTAGTCCATAATAAGGGTTACCAAGATATTTTAGCTGCAGCCAGATCCTAAGCCAAAGACCTATCTCACTGCGCCGAATATTCTCAAGCTGTTTTTTTATAAAAAGCGCTTCATTTAGTAGTTACAAAGTTATGATAGGAAGTAGCGGGCGAACTTCTTAACTTTTTCTTAATCCATAAAAAATAAAAAGGAAGAACAACTTTTCTTACAAAATCCTTATGGAACATACTTAAAACTTTCTTGACAACTACATTATTTACGTTATCAACGTGTCAATCAAAGGGTTTATTATTACTTTGTTCAAAGGCTTTTAGAGTCGAGAGGGGCATGACTGTCAGCTGCCAGGAAGTCATATTTCAGCGTAATAATTATCATTAAAACCTTCGGAGCTGATATGAGTGATGAATACCTACACTTCACTGGTTCATACATTTTGTAATATCATAATAAATACTCCACGAGACATAATTTTAATAGCAAATTCTAATTACAAATTTCAATTTCTAAATGATGATTTTAAATGTTTTATTACAACTTATTTTTTTTAATCATTTTTAATCATTAAGCGTTGGGCTGATTTTGTCTTGTGTCTTGTCTTGACTGCGGTGTAGTGGTTATCCCGGAACACTAGGGTGCTTTTTATTAAAATCGGACCAGCACACCTTAAGATGGAAGGGTGAGCAAGACGATGGCATTGTATCGTGGAACTTTATGACTTTATGGAACTGTATATGTGAGCGAGCCCTGATTAAAGTCGATTCAGAGTTTATCACAAAGCCGGACTATTTACATATGGAAAGTAACTTACATAGTATGTAAAAATATACATCAAAAGAATTGTATGAAAAATTTTATTGAGAATATACAATTACGTATCATCAGTCGAAGTATGACCGATACTATAGTCCAAAGTTTACGATCGAGTAATGGCAGTTTACTAATGCTATTGCTATAAAACTTAACTTATTAATTAAACACCTTAACTTTCCATAATTCATTAATTAAACTAATACTTACCTGTAGTGTAAGTATATTTCAAAAACGAAGCAAACTAGATATTTTCTTCGATACGCGAGTTTGCATCATTGTAAAATTATTCATCAAACCATTTTATCTCGAAGTTTCCGGGACAGTCAAAAGACTTAATCAAACTCATAGACTCATTCGTACTTGTTTAAAGGGTATAAGAAAAAAATATACAGACATGAAAATATACATTAACTAAATTTATATTCATTTATTGTTTAAGTTAATATTTTAAATGTATATAACAATGTCACGTGACCCGTATCATGTAGATAAACAGTTTCCGTTTCTATTAAATAAACTTGGAGTGGAAGAAGTAAACAGTAGCGGTCTCGTCCGTCCCTAACTAATTATTTCCGACGGGTACAAAATAAATGTTTGCTAATCGTTGTAGAGCGTCCGACCGACCGTAATCTCTGTTTGCTTTGTTTATTGCTAGCTATAGATGTACGCGTAACCTTCGACACGCGCGGTCAACCGCTGTCTCGCCCCCGTATCATATGAATTATACGACGCGCGAGCAACTCAGCCAGTTGCTTGTTGTTAGTTACAATAGTTAGTCGACGTGCCTCTTTCGATCATAGTAGACGGCTAACCGTTATTTACTGCATTTCTACAAACAGACCACAATGGTTTCTTTACGTGCGGCGTGCGTTGCGCTTGTGTGCACACTCGGCGTAACTTCAGTCAGCTCGTCGTTACACCCACTGTCCGATGAATTTATCGCTCTCATTAACTCTAAGCAAAGTTCCTGGAAAGCGGGCCGCAATTTCCCGCTAAACACGCCGTTTCAACATATAAAGAAACTAATGGGAGCGATGAAAGATGAATTTATAACGAATTTGGATAACAACGTCCACGATCCCGAACTGATAGCGAGTCTACCCGAGAACTTTGACCCCAGAGACAAATGGCCTGATTGCCCTACTTTGAACGAGATTAGAGATCAAGGTTCGTGTGGAAGCTGCTGGGCCTTCGGAGCCGTTGAAGCAATGACAGACAGGTACTGTACTTATTCAAATGGGACGAAACATTTTCATTTCTCTGCTGAGGACCTCCTGAGTTGCTGCCCTATTTGTGGTCTAGGTTGTAACGGAGGCTTGCCTACGCTAGCTTGGGAATACTGGAAGCATTTTGGACTAGTATCTGGAGGCAGTTACAATTCAAGCCAAGGTTGCTTGCCCTATGAGATTCCGCCATGCGAACATCACGTCCCTGGTAACAGAATGCCCTGCAGCGGCGACAATAAAACTCCAAAATGCGTCAAGAATTGTGAAGACGGCTATAACGTCCCTTACAAGAAAGACAAGCATTACGGTAAACATGTGTACTCGGTGCGAGGTGGAGAAGATCACATTAAGGCTGAATTATTTAAAAATGGACCCGTTGAAGGTGCTTTTACCGTATATGCTGATCTGCTTAACTACAAGAATGGTGTTTATAAGCACACGGAAGGCGACGCTCTTGGTGGCCACGCCATTAAAATCATTGGGTGGGGCGTGGAAAACGGTAACAAATACTGGCTCATTGCTAATTCATGGAATAGCGACTGGGGTGATAACGGATTCTTCAAAATACTTCGCGGAGAAGACCAGTGTGGTATTGAAAGTTCCATTGTTGCTGGTGAACCTTTATTTGACTAAGAATATTAATGTAGCATAATTACTTTATTATTAATTGTAAATAAGAATAAATAATGACTTCAATCACTCATGTCACGCTATCTTTAATAAAAAATAAAATTGGTAGTTAATTTGATGTTTTTTATTGAATCAGTTACGTTAACGGAATTTAAGTGGCAATAGCCCGTGTTTTCATTGATAGCGTGATTGGATTTTAATGAAGCCAGTATGTATAAAATGGTGTAGTTTAATACACATGTATATTGATGAATAAAAAACGAATTACGTATCTGATCCATTCAACTACCAAATTACCTACTTATATAGAAGTCAAACACATTAGTGTTTGACACAACACACAACAAACACATTGTATATTTGAAATCTTTTTAGAAAAAATAAATGAGGATATTCCAAATTGTACCCATCTCCACTTATTTCTTACATCACATCCTACAATCGTTCAATTAACATTCTTTCCAAAATTGATTGATTATAGGAAACAATGTGTGATTATAGCGTATAAGATATGTACACTGTACAGGCTAACCCTGTTTGATAAAATTTACCCACAGGTTCGTCTGCATAGTATCCGTATTTTGTCTTAACAAAACCCACTATTTCTTAAAATGACCTAAACTGACGCAAGAAAATCGCACTAGATCCCGAGAAATATGTGCTAACAACAAGACATATCCTATTGGAATATAGAAACTATCTCTGCATTCATATTCTTTCGCTTTTCAGTAAAAGTACCAAAACAATCAGATAAGTGTAACCTCGGTAACGAAAAGCCTTTTCTGTTCCTCACGTCTAGTCTGGATGTCTAGACAGCTTAAACAGCTTAATGTAGATCTTACAACACCTTCTCCTTTTAAGTATTTTTTCGCAGAAGGAAGTCGACAAACAAGCTCATGGTACATTGATGCTGTCGCCCATAATTAAAAAATGACGAACACTAGCACATCTTCAGATGAGCAATCTTTAGAGATTTAGGAGTCAAGATTTGGAAGGATAGTACCAACTTAAAAATAAAGTGAAAATATGAATTAACTGCCTCTAAAAATAGAAACAATATTGGCAGGGCCGTCTTAAGTCTATTCTGCGCCGGGGTGCGGGAGTGTATCCTAAGACAGTCAAACATCCTATTGTGTATCCTATGACAGTCAAATATCCTATTGTGTATCCTATGACAGTCAAATATCCTATTGTGTATCCTATGACAGTCAAATATCCTATTGTGTAATTGTTTACTATAGCGTTATATTTTTTCATTACCTTTAAAAGGTGAGCGCCCGGGGTGCACCGCACCCCTTGCACCCCCTGGTAAAGACGGCCCTGAATATTGGTGTGGTCCCAGATTTGGGACTGAACGATGAAATTTTTTAATTAACATAGCGTTTTGTAACATTGATTTACTTTTTCTGTTAATAAAAACAGTTATGTTATGCGTAGAAATAGAAAGTATGTGTATTCGTGATAACTTGTGAAAATTACATACCGTACCTAGGTTATCAATTTATCATATGGGGTTACACTGAATAATGTACCTACACAGAATTGATATCAAACTCATGCGCATTCAAACACAGTACAATGTGTTCTGACGACGTCTATGTTCTAATTAAAGATAAATAAAATATATTTAAACTCCTGGTATTGGGCTGAGTTACACAGTTATATATAATAAAACTGGTTTTATCCCTCACCTTTGTCGGGATCCTAAAGTCATTGACATTAATCACCTAGTCTTACAAATCTCATCATATTTTCATAACTGTTGGGTTAATTTGACAACAATTATCCTATAACCTTCCAGTGATAACACTTCCCCTACAAAATGGGGCCAGTCGATTTTGAGACTAGCGTGATAAACAGACAGGACAGACAAAAGCATAGCAATACATTTAGCGAAGATTTTAGTTATCGGCGAACCATATCGACAACCGACAGGGTAGACGAGTCCTCGAATGGAGACCACGTATTGAGATGCGTAGATCCCTTCGACCATGTAAACCATGTAGATGAGGAGAATGGAAGACCGTGGTGGCAGGCCTTAGAAGAGGTCCACCAGTGGAAAAACAGGATGATATTATCGATGGGTATTTTTAGAACTTAAGAGAGTCGACGATTCCATCTTCGATAATTTTGAATTGAAAATCGGAGAATCAATTAAGTACATAAGAACATACTAAGGACTTAAGCGTATTACACTCACGTACGGAAATAAGTGCACTGACCATGTCATTCTTGCGTTCTAGTTACCTAATTGATATTTCGAGTTTAACAAAATTGTACGTACCTACCTATCTATTACGTTAGAATATATTTTTTGTTTTTCCATTTTCTAACTCGAAACATGATTCTTTTTCTGTATGATCTGGTGATTGATTGATAGAATATGCCTATAGAATACGGCATTAAGTCCGTCTTGTGCAATGAAGTTTAAATAAATAATGTTTAGTTAGTAAGTTTCTACATATATGTCGTCACGCGTCAAGTCTCGTTTACTGCAAAACAAGCGCTTTATCAGCGCCAACGCGCCAGAAGCGACTCGAATTGAAAAACAATTTTATTGCGTCTTCTAATTAAATGTTAAGACAAAGTATTAGATTTACCTACCAGAACTAATATATGATAGCGAAACCAGTGTCAAACCCCCTATTTACGCCAGGCGTGCTTAAAATTCATTAGGGATACGAAAGTAGGCTATTTCAAACAGCACTCATGTATTCGTTACACGATTAAAGCGACTTAAGCGAACGGCACTTAAAATGCCTAGACCGCGCTTAGTGAGTTAAAATTTTAATGAAATGCAAAAACCGAATACTTTTAATGCCTGACTCGGCTTTTCCGCGAGCCCAAGTTAAATTAGTACAAAAACTGGTTGCTGAAATAGAGAAGCTTGAAAGAAAATGCTGCGGGTTTGCATTTTAGACAATTTATGATGGTGACCTCGATTTTGTATCAGTTTCATGTAGAACAGACTCTATTTCTGTGTAATGCAGGCATAAATTGATTGCTAGACGTAAATAGACTTTTTAAATGAGAAGTTCTAAAACATTGTATGAATTTGGATTTACAATAAAACAATTAAATCTTTCAATACTCGGTAGCTTTGGTTAAAACACAAACATTCGGTTCGGTTTAAAGAAACCTTATTCTGAATAGAACATTATACAGTTCACTTACATGAGATCAAATAAAAATTTACTCTAATGAAGAAACATACAATTGATTTTTAAACTGTGCTCTTGAAAAAAAAAATATTTTGACTTATGAACTTCCGTATACAAGCGGAATGGATCAAAAAGGTGACTAGGTGGTACATTCCCTTTGCCTAGTTTACCATTCTTTCTCTTGCTTTTCCATACTCTTATTTATTTTTGGTATCTACTATAAGTATACAAATAATACCAAGCTACTCAAAAAGTTTTATCTATGGAACAGTCGCTGATTTTGATTGTAATTAAAACTATGACTATATATAACATAAAAACAAAACTTTCCAAATTCAAATTTCCCTCCATATATTTATACGAACGAACCGATTCAAAATATCGTGTCTCATTAAAAAATGGATATTCGACGTGATGGCAGTGAAAAATTTATTCTGTGAAAACAGGCGAATTACATACGAGGAGATTCACGGGAGATTTCAGATTGCATCGGCGAGTGTGTATGAAATATGACATGGACATCTACGAGTCAGGAGGATGGTATCGCGCTGGATGCCGCACTACCTCACAAACAAAAACTCACAAACGAGACTCAAAAACAAGTTCGTGTCGAATACATGGCTACGTAGCCATAGCCACGCAGATTGGGGCTCTTGTCCTGATAGGGAAGAATAAGTAACAATGATTTTGCATTACACCATCTCTATTTAAATTATAAGAAAATTGTTTGCTGTGCCCCTCCTTGGATAAAATCCTGACTACGACGCTCTTGCCGTGATATGATAACAAAATTTGAACCAGGGTAGTCTCGGCGCGTTTACGACATTGTCACAGGTGATGCAGATCTTGGATCCATCAGTAGGTATGATCCAGAAACTAAGCGTCAATCTATTGTTTAGCTGTTTCAAAGTGAGCCAACGCTTACCAAAGTGAAAACAGCTGAAAGTGCTGGAAAAATTTTAATGGCAAGTTTTTTCACTTTGGCTGCCTGATATCTGTACCTTTACGAAACCAAAGCAGCATTAACGCAGAATGGTACGTAGCCACGTGCTTGCCAAACGCTTTTACTGCAGTGAGTAACAACCGTCCAAACACAGGTTTCCGCGGACTGCTACTGCACCACGACCACGTGCCTGCTCACTCAGCGCTTAAAACAAGGGACTTTTTGGACAGTACCTCTGTTACAGTTTTAAGCCATCCTCGTTACAGTCCCGACTTGGCACCTTGTGAAATTCCAAAATTAAATTCGAACTAAAAGGGAAACAGTTTTCGTCGCCGGAAGTCTGCAGGATAAAAGGATTTTGCAAGGTCGGCGGCGCACCCGCATGCCCCCTGGTGTTGCAGGTATCCATGGGCGGCGGTAACACTTACCATCACGTGGTACCGCTGGCTGGTCCAACCAGTTGCCTTTAGAGAAAATACATATGTATTAATTATTATTTTTCCTAAGTAAATACAACTTTTAAAATACAGTAAGTATTCATAATCATATCTTTTTTCGAACCTGTCATGGCGGTTCGACGTAGTTTACTTTTCTCAGTTTAGTCAGAATTCAAATCCATCAGGTTCCCGCTAAGAATATGGAATGGAATATGGGAAGCAGCTTTTTCACTAACTACCGATTATTTGGATATATTTAGAAAAAAGCAAAGAGCTCGATGGACTGTAGCGGTCTTTAGAGGTTTCAAATTCAGGTATTATCTTTTTTTTAATATTTATTAACCATGATCAGATTATACAAAATTCGTTTTTAAATGTATATAGATACTACAAAAACTTAATAATGATAATAAAATTATTAAAATCTTAAAATATAAATTTGACTTAATAATGATCTTAACTTGTCGCAAATGTAGTTTATGTGAGTTCTCCGATTAAATCTGTTGTCAATTATGAGACCAACATAAAACACATATCGTGATCTCATTTACACGAGTCATAATTATGTTGCATTGTCTTTTGTGCAAATAGGTTTTAATGTGCTGTCACTAAATAAGTATCATCAGCAAACTGATACACAGAGCCCCCCTGCCTAATTATGTTAGAGATATAATTAACATAAAATAAGTATTCTGTAGGACCAACAATGGACACTTGTGGTGTTCCTTGATACAATCGATACAAACTTGCTAAAACTATTCGAGATTTTTAGTGGTGTAGGTATAGATCTTCATGATATTTTTTAAGTAATTTTAAGAGGCTCTCTAATTCCATTTTGCTCTAATTTATCATGTTATTGATTTTCTCATTCAGTTTAATGCCCCTGCCTGCAATGCAAGAGCTTCCTAATTCGATTCTTGGTCGGACAAATAGTTGTTTAAAAACAAATTTATATTTGTTCTCGTCTGTATCGGGATCGACGACAGTCGTCGTGTGGGACAATGAGTGTGATTTTATTTATTAGGTATGATGTGAAATATATTAGAAAAACAACAAAATATAAATAACAATTTATTTGATGTAACTATACAATTAAATTTAAATAGCATATAATACTTACTTTAATCATACAAGTAGGTCTAAATTTGTTAAACCTAAAATATCACAAAACATGACTCCATCAGTAATCACTAATCACTTTCACATTTTTTCATTTTGATTGTCCGGTTTCTAGCATTCATTAACCTATGGAAAAAACATCTACAATTACGAATAAAGAAATATTCAATAAATATATGTTGTAATTGCTAAATGGCTCAAATAATAAGGAAAAAAATTATATATATTTACAAATAACGCCGATAATATGTATTACGTATTATCGATATGATTACATGATTTTATTATTGTTATACACTTCAATAATAATCATACAGTTCAATAATTATAATAATACAACGTACATAACCACAGTACACAACTAAATATACAACTAATTAAAAACTGAAATAGAATCAAAATACTTATATTCCTACATATGCCAACGTTCATCAGTCTGTATGAAAAAAAAATTTTTGGTACCTAAACTAAATCATATTTCGTCATTATTTTGCAGACCTAAAGCGCTAGAAAATGGAATAGTTAAAAATCTGGATCCATATAAAACTTTTTCGTCTAAACCTAATTGTAAGCAGATGCAATAGAGATCTTTTGACACTTTTGACATTGACGCCAATACCTACCCTACATAGCGGCCTAATTTTGTAAACATTTTAACACTGTGTATATATACAAATGTATTCTTGTAAACTGGTACACTTATTTTTGCATGATGTATTTTAAAGTTCTATGATGATTAATGATTAAAGTTCAAGTTTATGATGTATTTTATTGTAAAGTTCTGTAATAATAAAAAAATATAAGATTGAAAAACTATATAAATTTTAAAAATACAGTTGTTATTTTCTATGCCTTTTTACTCCCATTGTATATCTTTATTGGTAGACGATAGTCGATTTAATAAATGCTAAAATTAATGACTCCATACATATAAAAAGACTAAAAATAAAATTAGTGATACAATTGAATGGACTATACATTGAATGCGTTCTGTCGATACAGTTTTATTCTCACAGTTTTCAGTTAGTGGTTTGCTAGTGTTTTGAAGTTTTATACTCTTTTACCTTATTATTTAAAAAAAACTATACCGGCAGAGCTTGAAAACTGACTTAAGATTGATTGATACTTTTTAGGTTTAACCGGTTTTTTCATTTCAGTTTCATTCGAATAAAATATTGGAAACGGAATTTTAAACCGTTCTCTAATTAGTGAATTTCATATTATGGTCACGTGGACACCAGGGTGATTGAATTTTGAATGAACGAATCTCAAATTTGACACAGAAGTAACAGAAGGGCAATTAGATAGAGTTCAAAGCTCCCAGTAAAATGATCACATGAGAAAACCGCTCTGTAAGCGACATTTTAATTTCGTTCCTATTCAATAAAGCTTAGGACTAAACGCAACTTTGTCGAAATGCAACTTTGACAAATGCAGTATTTTGTCAAAAAGTGCTATTGGCCATTCGTCCCAAAATCTTTTAAATTAATGAAATGATTTTTTAAATTTTGTTCTAATAAATAAAAAAATGCTGTGAAAAGTAAAACTGATTATAAGCCTCTGTATATCAGGACTCTCATTGTTTATCTGAATCTAATTCTGTTCTGAAACATGAAAAACCGATTTGTAAAATAAATATACTTTCCAGCCCTGCTCACCAGGACTTTGATTGTTGACGTAATTTCAATCATTATTGTCACTGACTAAAACATATTGCTTGCCCTTCAAACGTTTTATAATCTAATCATTTATAAAACGAAGCTACGAAGATACACATAAAGCTGAAAATAACCTACAATAAAATGATATCGCACCCTCAGTGCAATAAAGGCATAACCCTAAAATAATAAGTTTTCAGTACAGCAAAAAACTATAAAATGTGGTATTTTTCATAAGATTTTTAATGAATGTGAGACTTGATAAAAGCCAAACAAGTGTAAACTTTTATACTTCTTTTCTTTTGCTTTTCAATGATTTCATAACTTATTTTCATCTTCGTACTTACGCACATTCTACATTTTTTATTCTTATCATTAATTCTCTACTTTCATATTACAATACATCCAACATACAAACGTCACATTCAACCAATCACTCATCCTGCTTTTATACTTCACTTAATTATACTTATACTGCCAACATATTAATCAATTTAAATTTCTCGCAATGGACGTCTCCTATTCCACATATACAGTGGTGGTCATATAATTAAAGACACTCAGGAGATATTAAGTTAACTGAGATTTTTGATTATTTATTTTTTACTTTAATACAATAGGAACTTGCAACAATATTGAAATCATTCGTATAGGCACTGTGAAATGTTAAAATTAAATATTTTCGATAAAGTTGAGACGACCTACATTTTTATTCGGTTTAACTATATTTCAAGCTGTATGAATTGAACAAAGGTATGCCGAACTAATTAAAGACACACTAAGTAACCAAGAAAAAAGAAATATCGTAATTATTAAAATGAAATTTATTATAATTAATTATAGACGTATTTTAAAGACATTATAGTAAAGTTATTAATATTTTGTCGCTTGTCCTTTAGCAAGAATAATAGCCCGACCTCGCTTTGGTATTGAAGAGACCAATTTGTTGCAAGTTGATATTGGAATTTGCTCCCATATTTCTTCAAAAGCCATATAAAGTTGATGCACGTTAGTGGTACGTTTTGTGGCCACCATTTTCTTCACATGGTACTACAAATTTTCAATAGGGTTGATGTCGGGACTGTATGGGGGCCAATCTAAGACCGTTACTAATTGGCTCCGTAGAAAGTCTTTAACCACTGCTGTTGTGTGTTTTGGATCGTTATCTTGTTGGAAAGTCCAAACCATCGGCAAACTTTCCTCAGCATAGGGTAACATAATTTCCTCTAAAATATTCTTGTACTGGAATTTATTCATATTGCCTACAATTTTCCTGACAGGTCCAACAATATGTTCAATACAACAGAAAGCCCCAACAGTAGCCAATAGCCCCAAACTTTGATATTTCCTCTCCCATGTTTGATTGTTTTCTTCGTATACTTTGGATCTATTTCTTTATACGGAGGACGTCTCACATATTGCGTCAGAATTAATCATATTAATTTTTGTTTCATCCGAAAATAGTACATTTTTCCACTCACGTTCAGTCCAGTGTCCATATTTTTAATAAGCAAATTCTAATCTAGCTTTGATATTTGGTTTCTTTAAAAGTGGCACCTTACGAGATATTCTTCCAAATAAGTTTGCCTCACATAATCGCCTTCTAATTGTTCTTGCCGACACACCTCTCGACCCCCCTGCACCAAATACTACCAAACGAATAAGCTCTGATCCTTTGAACGGTTCTTTTTTGGCTAACAATATCATTCTGGAGTCTACACGCGGGGTTGTTTTTCTAGGTCTACGTTTCCTAGGTACGTTTTCTGTTGTATTAAACTTCTTGAAATGTTTGATAGCATACATGACCATTTCTTTAGAGCATCGCAAGTGCTTCGCAATTTTACTGTATGACCAACCTTTGTTACCTATAAAAATTCAGAATCATCTTCCTTGTAGAGGGATCGCAACTTTTATTTTTTCCCATAGTAGCCCATAGTCCCATAGTAGTAGAATATGATGAAAATGATATTAATTTTGAGATAAAGTTAAGCTAGTTTTTGCTTTAAGCGCGTTTCTTGAAAATTCCCGGCAAAATGGAAAATATAAGAGGGCTGTTTTTTTTTTAATTTTAAATTAAGTACATGAAACATAAACTGTCTTTAATTAGGTGGCCAGCAGGAAGAATATTAAAAAAGTTTGTGATTTAATTAAAAAACGAATAAGATCTCAACTATTGCTAAATAAAAGTCTTTATTGTCTTCATTTTAAGAATATGGTGTTAGCGTAATGATTAGTAGTAATTAAAGTAAAATTAATACTTATCTTCACTATTGATAATACTATCAATAAAGTTGTATGTAGCTAAATAGAAGGTGTCTTTAATTATGTGACCAGCACTGTATATCATTAAAATACCAATCATTGTTACTTTCTATAAAGTGATATTTTTATGCTTATTCTTTTTTAAAGACCTCATTTAAATAATATTTTTTTACGAAACTGCTAAAACGAATTTTTGGCCATAATATTCTCAAATTTAGCGATAAAATTATGTGAAAAATTGGGTACTTGTAGTTTAAAGTGCTGTTTTAAATAAAAAAAAATCTAAATTTCGACATAATACGACATAATTTGTTAAGTTGAGGGTGCGATATTATCACAATGGAAAATACAGAATAAAATGGTAGGTATGTAAACTTTTGACAATATCTGTATATACGTAGTAATGATTATAAGTTATAGAAAAGACATAAATTATTTAGGGAGGGATTCAAGCGACATCTCCCTTGCTCACGAAACCCTATGAACTTATGTAGTCACAGGAACATATATTTAAATCCTGCCCACAACCAACATTTTTTATTGGTTTCCTGGGGCCCTGCCCCACCATCATTGGCTAAAAAGAACAGGACAAGACAGAAAGGGACCAGAAGCGGTTGCTTTATAATATAATATTCCGTACCACCCCATCATGTCTCCCATCGAATAGATGGGAGACATGGACAAAAGGAACGGACGGCTTGGGATGGATGCATATGTACTTATGTGGAAATATTTTTTGTAAACTCAACCATTTTGTAATTCAAGCCTTGCCTGCTTTATCTTTTTTTTTCTTTTTTTTTATAGCCTAGTGGGTGGACAAGCAAGCGGTCCCACGTGATGGTAAGTGTCCCACCGCCGCCCATGGGCACCTGCAACACCAGGGGGTGTATGCGGGCGCGCCGCCGACCTTGCAAAATCCTACTCACAGCTCTCTTGAAGAACCCCATATTGTAGCTCAATGGAAAGACCTCTTGAGGCAGTTCGTTCCACAGCCTACGGGTTCGCGGTTAAAAATAGTTTTTGGACCGAACAGTGCGCGACACCTCCGTATCGAGGAAATGCGGATGGACCGCACTTCTGTGACGAGAGGTGCGGTTGTAGAAACCCGAGGTGGGAATTATATTAAACAATTCTTCAGAGCATTCCCCATTGTACAGGCGGTATAACACACAGAGAGACGCGTAGTATGATAAAACAAAGAAAAAAACTACATTTGAAAGTAATAAATAATGTTTTCAACTACTAAACAAGTCTTAGATGCATATGTCTACCTATTTTAGTTTAATCAAACTTATCCTGTCAAAGAGGTATGCATATGCGTCTAATACCTGTTTAATAGATACATATATGTAAAAAAGGCAATAAGCTTATGTAAAAGTAATGTTGTAAAAGTCAAAATACCAGCGAATTTGTTGAACGAAAAAGCAAACTTCACAAAGCCTCGGGGCTGTTATTCTCTAACTTTGGTTATAATCATAATCAATTACTCTGACATTGTTCGCATTTCGTTGCTTCGCTTTCTGTTATTAAATTCTTAGATTAGAAAGAATTCACGAAGCAAGCACTATATAATGATAAATGATCAAAATTGCAATAGATGTGAAACACTTACTGATCCAAACATCATTTATATGATCCGAATCATAACAACAGCGCACGGTCTAGTCTCGCAAACGATTGAACCAATACAAATACATATTTATTATTATTTTCTTATTTTTTAGTAATTAATTCCAGTTTAATAAATTTTATTTTCAACGATAAGTTAACAGTTTGTTCCATTCGATAAATTATTGCATTATTCGAATGACCCTCTGCAATAATTTTATTTAGGTCCGATAATAGGGGCTATATTGTAATTTAAGGTTCAAATATCGTTTCGCGTTCTAGAAATTTTCTGTCTCTATCTAACTTTTCTTAACAAAAAAGGAAATATTATTTTTCCAGTTTCTCCTACCTTAAAAACTTAGCTCATGGAGTCATATCTAGTGTTAGTGGTGAGAGAGTCGGTATCGTCGTGGTGTCCGAAGTTAAACGCGTTCCTGAAACTATCCCGGAGGCGTTCAGTGAATGTCTTGTAATCCAGGTGGGCTTGCTGACCGAAGTCGAAGTCTGCTACTTCCACTGTATACCTGAAAATATAAATGAAATCAATCACTAGATGGAATTTCATAGTTCAAAAATACTCTTCATTAATCACCACTATTACTTCAGGATTGGGCGTGAAAAGACTAAAACTAGGAAGTCGAGAAGATGGATACAAAATGTAGTCCACATAGAATCCGGGAAATAATAAATTTAATAAAATAATAAATCTAATAAATTAATAAAAGATTTTTCCTCGGACGCTGCTTTAGATGTTGTTGTATGCCGCAACTTTCCGGATTATGGGAACAAAATACGGGTAGATGAAAAAACAGTTCGCAACTATTGACATGGACTACCCGCCTCTGCAGTCAGTTTGTGATCATGGATGATGTAAAGGCGGCTCTTGACCATGCCATGAACGGCGTGCTCCTAGAATGACTCTTTACACGAAATCCGCGAAACCCATCCAAATTTCGCGGGGTTTCAATGCGTGAATGTAGAAACCGCCTTTACCCACCCAGCCAAACAAATAAAATAAAAAATGTAAGTTTACCTTTTTTATTTTACTTACGCGTTTAGAAAGAGGGCATATAGAAACTTATAGAAAGAAGGCCGCAGACGAGCATACAGTCCACCTGGTGGTAAGTAGATACTGTCGCATATGGAACATCAGTCCCGGAATGACAAACGCTGGCAGGCCCCGGATGAGCCACCTACCTTGTAGTCGTGGGTATTCACGACTCCTCGGAGTGTTAAGACTCACTTAATCCGGTTCCGCTCGCGGATCCGACTCTTAACGATTCCTTGACTCCTTTGATTCACCTACATAAATTTTATAAGAGCTTGAGAGTGACTCATTCGCTTTGCATATTGTTCGTTCATGTATTTTTTTACAAAAATAGAGACGAGCATTATGTAATATGCAGTCAAGTCACTATTTTTCGTGTTTACTAACAAAATTTAAAATATTATAGTTGATTGATTTCCCTTCTTACGTCTTTCGCAATTTTATTGTCAATTTGCCATTTACGGATTTGTTATTAGAAAATCTGACAAATTGCTGGTTGTGTGACTATTAGAATACTGCACACAGTCTAAAAGATAACTTCGCAATTTTGTGTATTCGTCAATGAAATGTGCACAAAATGGTCCCATGTGGGACTTTGCTTCTTCTTGAGTTGCAATCGGTCACTCGTTGTCGCGATATTATAACAAAAATTAAACTACATGCAGAAAACAACTGTCTAGTCCGCAAATGAATTTAAACGAGGTGATTAGGCGAGATACAAAATGACAATGTATAATGTTCTCTAATCTAAGTCTCAAATATATTCTGTACTCAAATATTTACTTGCATAATAATAGGAATATTGCTTGAAGTGTGATTAGTGCTGGTGTTCTAAAGAAATGTAAACTATCTATGTAAACAAACTATCTATGTTATGTATTTAAAAAGAACGTACAACGTAACATGATCGAGCAAATTTTAATCTTATTTTTTAAAGCATAAGAGAAGTTTTTCACTACTCGGAGGCAAGAGCAGGAGCGTCCCGCGTGTACGCATTTGAACGAACTACTCTCTTGCTTTCACACACAGCTGATGCTATCGTCGCATCTGGCTTTTGCTCAGACTCAAGACAGTTGCCGATACGTGGTCACACAGCGAGAGAACTCACCAATCTAAAAATGTCAGAAATAAATATCTCCTCGGAGTCGATAATACATAGTTAGTCGGAATCATTAACGCTCGCGGTTTCGAATCTTTTCATTTATTGAATCCGAAGTTACTCATCGCTACTACCTTGGGAGAAATGTAGGAATTAATTTGGAGAACGAAAGAATTGGAGAAAGAAGTCGCAAATGGGGAGGGATAGGATGCGATGGGGATAGGCTCTGACATATCTCACGCACTACCGAAACACATATGTACATTGGGGGAACAGGATAAAGTGAGAAATGCAGTGCATTTTACGAGTCTTCTGTACAATTTAGAAGGACAATGTGGCGCCCAGCGGCTGTGGGATTGCAGTGTGCAATACCTCCCTTACCTAGAACGATGCTGGTAGTACGCGACGCCGAACACCACCAATATGACTGCGAGCAGACAAAACACCACCGGCACCACTATCACCGACAGCTGAGGGTGCACTGATGCTGAAATATAACAACATATTGATATTTTCTTAGGTTTTCGCGATTACTATACATTGCAATTAAACAACTTTTAACGGTTTAAATCGCGTATATTTGACATGATTTATATCCCGACGTTTCGAACACTTTGCTTGGGATCCAGTCATTAAATTAATTAAATCACAAGGCCAACGCCATACTGCAAGACCTCTGGACACCGTGAGCGAATACTGCGTGCATAGGGAATGTTATGATTAAAAAATTTCAGACGGTAGTTCAAAAAATTTCAGACGGTAGTAATAATTTCTTAATAACTCAAGTGACAAATAAAATCAATTAGTCACCCCGTGACCACGTCCACTGCAAAGTGTTCGAAACGTCGGGATATAAATCATGTCAAATATACGCGATTTAAACCGTTAAAAGTTGTTTAATTGCAACATATTGATGTTTAAAAATTCAATTGCCATAAAGGACAATCACGAAGAACTTGTTTAACTCTCATTTTGTTTAGTTTTCTTCTGCTCTATCAAACTGTATAATCAAAAAACTGATATCTCTTCAAATAACGATTTAGTACAACACTTTCCATCGTTATGTTTTGATTATTTGTAAAAAATAATATGCTGTTAAAGTACATTTATTTTTTCCTCCAATTACTTGCGGCGTAGCCATTAGTGTTAACGTGGTAAAGTTCTTTGTCATTACGAATATACTTCATTATTATACATTTAATATAAAAATGCCACATGAGTTATGGCGTAAGGGATATTATTATATCAATAATTCATCATTAAGTATTAATCTTTTACTATACCACACATAGACACAAACAATGGTGTTATGGAGTTTTTGCACAACTGTCACCACATACACCAAGACTTTTATAACAGTAATAATGTAAGGAACTACTTAAAAACCATTAATTCCAATAAATTTGGTTCTGAAATGTCTAAATTTCTGTCAAAATTACAACCTTGCCCATTCAAAAGTAACACTTAAATTATTGCAAAAAGATAAAATATGGCAGTTACACCAAGTACAAGGTTGTAGAAGTAAAAGTAAGTAGGGTCAATTATTTAGAGAATTTTAGCGTAAGGGGCAAGCTATTTCTCGAATTATAGAATTTACATAATTTTCAATTATTTAGGGTGCAGACAGCATTTTTTAAGAATAAGACTTCAAAAATCGAGTAAATAGTTAAATAAGTAAAAAGATTCAGTCATATAAAGATCCCAGAAAACTGTTTTTTGTTCAATTGAAAACCACCCTTTTGTCCCTTACGCCAATTGAATTATTATCTATATATATAATAAAATCGTAACAGACCCGTGTCTGTAAGTGTCTGTACTTTTATACTGCAATGACTTTTTCAAAAATATTTGAAAAAGTCTTGCAGTATAAAAGTACCTATGATGATACAGAGCCCAAAACAACAATTATTTTTGTTTGTCTTAACGGACATCGTGTAAAAACTGATGGACGGATTTTAATGAAATTTGGCACAGTTATAGCTTGTGTCGGGTTAACATTTAGGGTTTCCCGCAGAACGAATTCGCTGCCACCGCTGGTTATAAATATTAGTTTATGGCTTGTATTTAAACGAGCTCCAATAAATACTAAATGGGCAGCTAATTATGATATCCAGAAGAAACTATTTTTGAATAACCGAAAGATAACATGATAACACTTCCAAAGAGTTATTAATTTTAATATCATATACTAAGTTATACTGTAAATACTAATTATAAACATGAGATAAATAAATTTTATAGGGGCACACTTATTTTTCCTAAAAAAAAGTATAAAAAAGAAATTGCTGTCATTGGTGAAAATGTACCAATTTTCACCAATGGCACTGCATTAGAAAACTTCTATTACTACTTCACTTACCTTTATAAATATTAATTGTAGCTCTCGATACGGTTTTCCCAATATCATTCTCAATAATCACCACCACTGTATGCTGATCACTATCAGAAAAGTAATGTATAAGTGGGAATGCATTTGACACAGTCATAGTTTTGCTTACACACGTTTCATTGCCAGTTATATTATACTGTCCGAGTTTATACTGAGCACAGTAGCGGAAGGGAGGGGACCCTGTATATTTCACTTTAAGGTTTAATAAATCACCATGCAGGAGCCAATTAAGGCCAGTAATGTTAATTGTGGATATTGGTTCTGAAAAGAAACAGAAACGCGATTAATAGCAATATCATAGTAGTTAATGTTTGGAAGCCTAATGTTTGCAAACTTTATTATCATGTTTGTGTTAAATATTTTTTCTTTATGAAGATTTTAAATCATTCCAGATTTTAAAGGAAGTTACTACACATGGACTCTCCAAAATGAATGAAACTGACGGTATATAGAGTAGTTCATTATGGACACTGTGAAAGGACAAAGTGAACAAACAAATAGATAGGCCGACAGTATGAATTAATAAAATACACATAAACAAATGGTAACATCTGATTACTTTGAAGAGGATGTTTGGGACTAAAAAGATGTACCTAATGATTTTTTGTCTAATGGAGTAAAACTATCATAAAACAATTTAATCGAGGGCTGTATTTAAGCAGCATACAGGCTGAGATCAAACCAATTTTAAATTATATATTTCAGAAAAGGACAACATACTCCTACTCAAAGCAATAATTAAAGTAGAGCATTTCTGAGTAAGACAGTTAATGAATCACTTGAGATCACTTTATCTAAAGTAAGCATTATATTTTTTCCTCTTACCTACAATGTCTAGCAAGATTTAACTTACCTCTAACACCTATAGTTTCTTGATAATGCCCATATGTATAATCCTTGCCTATAGGAATAATACTCGTGTTATGGCAAATAAAATCTTTGACGGCATGATATACCTTCGGTGATGATCTTTTTGCTAATTTATGTACTTTGGGGGACTCATTAAGATTTCTTTCTGTTGTTGTTACTTCTATGGCAGTTGTTGTATTTGGTTTGGGAGTTGTTGTTGTTGTTGTTGTTGTTGTAGTAGTAGTAGTAGTAGTGGTAGTTGTTGTTGTAGTGGTTGTAGTAGTGGTTGGTAATGGTGGTAGGGGTTTGTTGTTAGCCACAACCAACACATCAAGGTAATGGTCCTCCATCACATCCCAATAAGTATAGTTAAGAGAAAACTCAGTTGTCTGATCCACAAGGTTACAATCTATGAACCAATATGTGACAACAGTTGAAGCATTATCATTCAAGAACTGCATATCATTGGCTGGCAGTTGAACTGAATGCAGGACTGTCTGATTTACAGCTACAAAATTATTAGGCCGTATTGTATTGTTCTGGCTTAATGTTAGGTTGCCATTCAAAGTCTCTGAAAGAAGAAGTTTTTACACATTAACATTACTTTCATTACTGTAGAAGTATTTGTGGGCATTGAAGCAAAAAGCGTAGAGATCTCGACTTCTAATTTCCGAAATATTCACATATTTCTGAAGTAGGGTGAAAAAATGACATTTCTTGATTAGAATTGTATATTATTGCAGAATCTTAAACATTAAAAAAATTAACAACAAGCATATAGTTCAACACTGCTATTACATTTTTAATTGGCATACCTGTGCTATAGAGTAATATATAAATCCTATGAAATCATATAAAATTTAGAAAATAAATTGATTTATGCAACGTGATAATAATATTTTGCAACCTGATTCAGTAGTAAAATGCAGAAGTCATAAAGGAGGCATTATTGCAAGCAAAGATATATTATAAATTGTTAGTTATTCATAGCATCTACTTTAAACTGACATTCCTGGCACCTGCAGATTTAAAGAATTATTTACCTGTTAATTGAAATGTGATGTGTGCCTTTGATACAGTATACCACACACCAGGAATGTAGAAAGTCTCCATTAAATTAACATAAGCTGTGTATTCCCCTGCTTCGTACCAATCTTTTCTGTATTGCATTGTCCAATTTGATACATTGGAAGAGAGAACAAACTGTGAAAGAAATAAATATAGAATATTATATGATCTTACATTTAAATGAATATATTTAAAGGTGGCACTTCAAGCTTATTCAAGCTTAAATTCAAGCTTAAATTGTCTGAATAGGTTAAAACGTTTTTACTGATTCAAACTTATTTTCTAAAATCAAAATAAGTAACAATAAAATGTGACTGATATATGACGATAGAAGATAACTCTCAAGTTCTCAAGTACTCTCTCAAAAGAAGTTCAATTAGGAAGTGCATGAAAAACACAATTTAGATGGTGTGGTAAAATAAATATAATACATTAATACATATAGCCAGAATACAATCAAAGTCAGAACGCATGAAAAAATCAAACTCGTTTGAATGCTCGAATGGTTCTGACGACATTGTGCGTGTTCTGACATGCCATTCGCTGCCAAAGTAAACACTATCATTGGAAAACAGGCATTTGTTTGTTCAGACGAACTCGTCAGAACAAGATTTCGTCAGAATTCGCATCCACAGGAACCGTAGCCTTACACTGGCCATGCTCACAAGTCAGTCTACTCATGACCTACGGCCTACTACGGCCCTTGTAAACCTATGGCGAAATGTCGAGTAAAAGTACAAGATAAATAAAAACCTTTAATTTCACATGTTTAGACCTGATTTACAATATAAAACATAAAGTCTAAAATATTGTAAAGAAAGTTGTCTTAAAATTATACTAAAACAAAGGAGAACCTGAAAGGACCTGCTTTAAGGCTAATGCAAACTATCACTACCTCCAATCCTTACAAGCACTTCCTGTCAAGTAGAGTCATCAACTCATGGAATAATCTATGGCCTGAGACGTTAAAGCAGATGGAGTGAATAAATATGAAAACTTTAGACAGAAAGGCAACACAAGTGTTATTTAGGTAGGTGCATCAGTGAAAGCTGCTAGCCTAATATATAAATAATAATAATAAAACTAAGTCTTTATTCTTGTAATTAATTTGGTAATTTGTATAGGTGCATCAGTGAAAGCTGCTAGCCTAATATATAAATAATAATAATAAAACTAAGTCTTTATTCTTGTAATTAATTTGGTAATTTGTATTATTAATATTATGGCTGTAATAGCAGCATAAACTGATGCATCCAAACTGGTTTTTGTTACTTGTGCAACTGTTTAGCATAGTATCTATCTAGTCAGTTCCTGAACTGGATCACCAAATCTGTCTATAATGAATCCTATATTAACACAATTTCCCCCAAACAATTAGTTCATAAAATTACTCATAACAAATTTGCATTCAATTTGCTACAAGTTGTCACTTGTAGAAGTCACTTGTACAAGTTACTCTCAAGAGCATTGAATCATTCTATTGAGTGATACTCTTGAAAATAAAAAAAACACTAAAATTTTTACTAAAGGAATGATGCAATTTCTACCACAGTTTATAAAGCATTTTTTTTTTACAACGAGAAGGCTGCAGAAAAGTATACAGTCCACCTAGTGGTAAGTGAATACTGTTGCCTGGCAACATCCATGGTACATACCAAATTCAGTCCAGAATGACAAACGTTGGCATACCCCGATGCACTGGCTACCTTTGTACATATAGGAATAGATTTGGAGAAAGGGATGGGAAAATAAAATAGGAAGTTTACCTTCCATAAGAGAAATCATGCTTATAATCATTATTATCATTAGACATCATATTGATGATAAATGGATATTGATAAATACCATATTAAATTTGCAAAATACACCAATTAACATGTTTTAAATGTAGTCTAATCATAGGAAAAGCATCTAACTGCAGTGGAGAATGTAGAGTCAACATTGGCAAAACTGCTACCTCATTCCAATATTTGGGAAGAAATGATCTTTTTAAACTAGACAAGAAAGTTTACGTACACTTATTTATTACACTTTAGATAAATACCTCTTCTTTATTTCCTGGAACAGTATTATCCCAGAAAACAAACTTAACTTCATTATTATCATAGTTGGATACTGTTGCTGTAAAGGTAATATTGGAGCCGAGAACAGCAGGACCGCTACTCAATAATGACACTTTCATCTTCGATAGAACTGAAAATTACCAAAAAAATTGAAAGAACTACTATAGTTAAAAAAAAATATAGATTACATTATTTAAGGAATTTTATTGTAAGATGATAAAAGTTAAATTAAAAATAATTTTTACCTGTTTCAAAACAGAAAACGAAACAACAAAGTAGGAGGAAATTTGCCATATCGAAACTTTGAAGAGAACTGACTATACTCCTATAGTAAAACCCACTACCATCAAACAACTGACAAATCGGTAGTAAAGAATCATTCGTTTAATTTTAAATACGTTTAGCTCAATACAATTATCATTTATATTTAAAAATTGGATATCAATATGGTATAATTAAATATTTATTTGCGTCGTCACGTCAGTGATAAAAAATGTTCAAAAGATAGGATGAATTAAGATGGGCAGACACAAGTCACAACTTTCTTTGACAATATGACTTTGACGATATTATTTTTTAAAGGTTTATTTGGACACCGGGACTTTGATATAATATAGGGCCATGTTCCAAAATTTGTGAAAATCACTCGTAGATTATAACAGCGTTTTCTTACAATAAAACGCTTATTAATCTACTTACCTCATTCAAAGCCTATAAATGAAAACGATGACTATTTTTCTCCTCTGCGACGGAAATTATAATGCAATAAAAAAGAGTTGACAAACAATGAGGGCGCTACTGTCTTTAGATGGCAACAGTTGAATGCCATTCATCCATACCATCCATTAGATGGATGGTATACAGCCTACCAGTAGCGTAACGATAGGGTGGCATAGCGGGCAAAATGCCACGGACCCCCGGCCAGAGGGAACCCCCGACCCGAGAGGATCGCGAGCACGACAGGATTCTGAAATTTATATTTATAAAATTTAATATAAAATAGTTTTGTTTTCAATTCATTTAAGTTACCTACTAAAGTACATACATATGTATCAAGGTTTGAATGCATTTGTAAGAAAACAAAATCGCTCAGTTTTAGAACGCGTCCGGAATGTAGTCATAAAATCCTCGCCACTTGTATTGTAGACGCCCTGTAAGTTCTGGAGCAACACTGTTAGTTACGGAAGAAATGTTTTGTATAACTTATACAGTATAAGTATGTTTTTTTGGTAGTTCGCGGGCTCACAGGCTCTACAGAAAGCGGGATTGAAAAGAAACTACAACTTTGGATGAGCTTCTTTACTTTGAGTGAGAGCCCCATCCTCTGAATTTGCCACGGGCCTCAGCGGTATAGTTACGCCACTGCGGCCTACTTACCAATTTTAATACAAATTGAGTCGTGAGCGAAACCGTGAAGCGACTGCACGCATCATATCCGATCGGTACGATTATTGCGAGGCGCGTGGGTAGGTGTTCTCCACATCTACCCGTATTCCAATAACCGCTCGTTTGCGGGCTGGGACAAAATCGTCCCAAGTGACTGCAGACCTATGATATCTGGCGAAAAATTCCCCCGATGTCTACGGAGTTGAAATACACGTCGATCTCTTTTTAAAAAACGCTGAAAACTTGTGTATGAAATTTTGGATAGTTATGGCACCAGTTGACGTTCAAACACCAGCTGTTTGATATTAATCGTGTGAATTATTTATGTTAATGAAAGTTATTGTGTTTTTGAGCTCACAGTGTTTATTTTGGTCGCTTTATTTTTTATTTTTGTCCCTAGCTTGGACAACAAAAAGATAACTGCAAGTGAAAATACTTATTTTGAAAAGTGTATAAACAAGTACGAAGAGAATCAGTTACGTAGATTTTAATATTTTTGTAACAAAATACGACATACTCTAACTTTGATACTAACACGTAGTAAAAAGATGTTGAATTTTTAATTTATTCCGAGTGCTGTGTGCCTCTGAATGTAGAAAAGTGAGTAAAGTAATTATTTGCGAACATTTTCATGTCTGTTGTCTGTCACTTGGGACGATTTTGTCCCAGCCCGCAAATGAGCTGCTAAATCTTACAACGTTAAATGTTGAATGTGAAATATTAAGTGACTAATATTGGATTTCCGTGTTCTTAATATCTTAGGAAAATAAGTCATTTGCGTTATTATAATACAACTTTCAGTTTAGAGACAATTAACAACATACTTAGTGGTTTCACTTCAATTAGGTAATGAATGTCAATTAATAACGGTCGAATAATGGCGATCTTTAGGAATATTACTTTGTTGAGTAATGTGCTAGGTACATTACACCAGATAGTATTTACAATTATTCGCATTTAATTTAGCCAAATTTCATTAAATCGGTTTAGTAGTTTAGTCGTGAAGGAGTAACAAACAGACACACCTTCGGATAATATTAGTTTGGATAAATAAAGATTTTCTAATTTTGTACATTTTAATTTAGCTAAGTTTAGTGAAATAGTATTTTTTTTTGTTTCATTTTATTTTAAGAATATATTTTTTTATTCATATTGTGGTTTTATTTATTAACTGGGGAATGCCCGCTGCTTCATCTATAATCTTTATAATATATCTATAATAAAACATCTATTTTACGACACCCATACCCTTTTAAGTGCATTCAGTTGTGTTCTTTGTATAGTGTTTGAAAGGGGCTTTACGATTGTATAACAAAACAAGTTTGTAGTAGTACTGTTTTTATTTTAATAAGTCGTAAACATGACACATGGGAATTTTGCTTGCAATTATCAACAAAGTAGTTTTAACCGAAAATTCTCTTTTTATTTTTGTTTGTATTGTATCAGTTAAGAGATCAACAACTGGCGCTTCCACGGCAAACTTGTGTAAATATTTATCTTAGAATGAAATAAACAACGTTTCGTATGGGTTAGAGCATTTAATAAAGAGAGACAGACGTGTTTTTCAACTCCGTAGTCAATGGGATATATATACCCCACCCGCAGTCCTCGGCTAAATCACATTCGCATTTATAATATTAGTGTGCACCAGAACTAATTCCTCGCTTATCCTTGGAAGCGACAACGACACACTCGACTCTTTGTTTACATTTCGTCACAGTATTTTTTGTTGGCAACGTAAGAATTTGTGTTATAAAGGGTGGGCCATTTAAAATTTGGAATTTAATTTGGCTGAAGAAAAAAAAACTCATGGATATTTTTTCAAAAGTATGACTTTATTAGAAAGAGTAAACATTGCCATTAAGCATGGAATACAATATCATTCAAATGACTTCCACGGCTGGCTTTACAGTACCTCATTCTATCAACCCAATTTTTCAGCACATTTTCGATTGTTTGGGCTTTTATCTCATAAATGGCAGCTTCGATTTCATGTTTCAAGGCTTCAATAGTCTCTGGATGGTTAGCATAACACTTATCCTTAACAGCCCCACAGAAAACAGTTGTGAGGTGGCCAATTGACATCAGAATTTCGGCTGATTATGTGATTTTCGAAAACAGTGTGCAAAATGTTGATTTTTGCGTTGGCTGTGTGGCAAGTAGTGCCGTCCTGTTGAAACCAAATGTCGTCCATGTCATCCTCTTCAATTTTTGGAAACAAAAATTCGTTGAGCATGGCACGGTAACGCTCGCCATTGACTGGCGCTTCCTTGCTCGTTTTCAAAGAAAAATGGTCCAATGATGCCGCCGTACCAAACAGTCACTCGTTGTGGGTGCATCGGCTTCTCCATGATGACGCGTGGGTTTTCTGAGCCCCAAATGCGACAATTTTGCTTTTTGACATTGCCTCTGAAGTGGAAATGAGCTTTATCGGAAAAGATTATTTTCCGGTAAAAATGCTCATCTTCAGCCCATTGAGCGAACCGATAACGCGTCGGACGATCATGAGGGTTCAGTTCCTGGACTAATTGAACTTTGTAAGCCTTCATGCCAAGGTCTTTATGCAAAATTCTCCTCAGTGAAGTGCGAGAAATGTTCAATTCCTGAGAACGATGACGAGTTAATGTTGATGGCTGTTCAAGCACACTTTGAGCAACAGCAGCAATGTTTTCGGCTGAGCGCACTGGACGAGAACGTAAACGGGTTCTTTTGTCCAATAACGATCCATGTTCACGAACTTGCTTCACAAATTGATCCACAACTGAAGGCACTCGATTTCTGCCAAATTTATTACGTAAATTTCTTACAGTTTGGGTAGAAGACTCACCACTTTAAAAGTAGGTGTCACCACCAACTGATAGATGGCCCACCCGCTACTTCATTTGAAAGAGAATCAAATTTCCTAATTTATGATATTTGATGATATTAAAAATAAAAAGGAAAGGAAAATAATCACCACGATAAAAACCAATTGTAAATGAATATTTCTTTTCTCGTACATTATCATTTATCGGAAATTTAAGTATTTTTCGAACATCTTGCAATAATATACCAACTTTATTTACATCCATCAAATATATATTTAATAGGGCTTCCAATAATACCTATATTTCAGTATTGGGTGATGTAGTTCAATCACAATTATTATTTGTTTGAACGCATAAGTTCACGATTAGTAAAATTTCAAATTTCGAACGTCTCTGCCTAAAACGAAGCTCAAATAGGTTGGTAAGTTATCTACCATCGCAAATGTGTGGATAATAATGTATGAAATAAATGTACAATGTAATTAATATATTCGATTTATGGAATTTGGATGAAAACGTGGATGTAAGATGTGTACAAGTGAGTAAATGAGTGGGATGATACTGGGATCGAGTTATAGAAAATCGGAAATGAAAGTGGAAGTGGAAATACAAAGGAGGATGAGGATGGATTTCTATGATAAGTTTTAGACTTTGTAAATTGTTTGTTACAAAAAAATATTAGGGGAACCGAAAAGTAATCAAATTTTTTTTGCTGGTGAAAAATATTTATTTTTAAAAAAAGTCTTAAATACTAATCAATAAATTAATTTCCATCGTTTTCTATGACTTTTTGCCAGCATAAAGGCAATTGTTCGATTCCCCTTTTGAAAAAGTTTTTGATTTTTCTTTAAAAAACTTTTCTATGTGCGTTTTCACTTCCCCAACATTGTTAATTTTTTTATATCTTAATGTATGCTCTAATGATCTAAATAGGTGGTAATCTGACGGCACGAGATCTGATGAATAAGGTGGATGAGTCAGAAGTTCCAATCCAAGCACCCTTATTTTTTCCTGTGTTATTTTTGCAGCATGAGGCCTCGCGTTATCGTGTTGAAGAATCCCTTTTTTGTTATTGACCAAAACAGATCGTTTTTTTATGAGCTCATTCGCTCGAGTTGTTCACAATACACTATCGCTGTGACGGTCTGACCGGGTTCAAGCAATTCATAATGTATAATTCCAGAAAAATCCCAACACAGACAAAGAAGGTCTTCTTTATTGTCAGTGATCGTCGAGGGGTCGAAACATGTACTTGTCCGGAAGAAAACCACTGTTTTTTCGTACAGGATTATTGTATAGCACCCACTTCTCGTCTCCAGTCACAATGCGCCGCAAAAACGGATCGGTTTCATACCGAGACAGAAGAGATGCACATATGGTACGTCGTTGATCGAGCGCCGTTTGTCTCAATTCATGGGGAACCCAAATTCCATGTCTGTGCAATTTTCCTATGCGACGAAGATGATCCTGAACTGTAGACCATGGACAGCCAATTTTCAACGATAATTCCTCGATTGTTTGACGAGGATCTGATTCCACCATCGACTTCAGGATATCATCATCTAATTTTTGGGGTCGTCCTTTTCGTGCGACGTCCTTGAAGTCCCTTTTTCCATTTTTAGACTGTTTAAACCACCGATGACACTTGTTTAGTTTCAGAATATCGTCGTAAGTATCGGTGATTTCTTTCACTGCTTCGTTTGCCTTCCTCCCTTGGTCAAACAAAAACAGCATACAATGACGTAGGTGCGCTTCTTCTTGACGCGTTCGCGAGTGCGATCTTGACATCTTTCCCTGGTAGAAAAAAAAAATTGAACAGAAGAAATAAAATTTACAACCATAGCTTCAACGTAAAAACAAAACTTACATGACTACTGGACCGTGTCCCCACACGAACTAATTGTGAAAGAGCTCGTCGAAGAAATTTTGATTTTTTTTCGGTCCCCCTATTACTTGACACTGGCAGAATGTGCTGATTGCACCATTGCCATAGAGAAAGAAAAAATCCCTCTTTGTAGTCTATGTTCATGCCAATGCGTCAAAAAAAGATTGATTGGCATTTGGCGAACTTGTTTTTATATTGTTTGCTTGCACTTGGTTTGCACTTTCATATAAGAAAGTTAGTGATTTCGCCATTCATTTAAATATCAGAACATGCTTTTAGTGTGAAGTGCATTGTCTTATTTTGTTCAAATTTTCCAAGACTGGTTCTAGTAAAAATGGCTACCGTATTCGATAGTCCTTTTATAAGACAACGTTTACATCGATTGCGGCATCGTGACTATGACTTTGATGAGGATCAGAGATTTGGTCGTTGTGATTGTACGAGTTACTCCTATTTTGTTCTGTCGATGGTTCTATTTTCTGTCGGTACTGTTATAACAGTTCTCGCTTTAGGAGATGCTGACGGCTACATTTTGAGTAACTTGGGACACATGTGGTTAGTGGGACCCATTTTTATATGTTCAGGGATGATGGTCGCTGTAAAAAGTATGTTATATTTACGAAGGAAAAGCGTTATACAAATGCTACTACATCAGCGTGCAATTATTAGGGTGAGTCGCTTATTGTACTAAATGAGTATTTAAAAGTAATCCACAATTCCATTTACGATGCCTTTAGTTTCTTCTCCTACTACCGATCTCCAGTAGCGTCGCTCAGGTACCATAACCACTTACTAGGCCACCCAGACCTCTTCATTTACCTGCATTAGTTTAGCTTCCTAAAAGTGACAAAATATTCAAAATCAATCCATAATATGTAGTTTGAGTTTAGTTATTACATGTAAAAAAACTCAATCTCTTTACAGTTTCCTTACGTTTTAAATTTGTAATACAAATTCTATATTTAGAATGATAATTATTATATATTTTTGAATGCATGCTCTAGACACATTACATTTCATTGTTACAGGTATTGTAGTTCTAAATGTATATGATGTATGTAACCATAAAGTTACCATATTTTAGGTAAATTATGTATACTATTAAGTTATATATTTGTAACTTTCATTGCACCTCCCAATGTATCTCTCTGTTTAACTGAAAGGTTAACTGGTAGAGAATGCCTTAAGGCATTGTTAACCTTGCCTGTCTAACAATGTGCAATAACATTTTTTAAATAATAAAATTTTTTAGGACATGGCAGCCCAAGCAGAGCAGGCTTATAACGGTCAAGTGCCTCGGACAGCATCCAGTGCTACTTTACCTCCGTCTTATGATGCCTTAATAACAAGTGCCACTACAAGTAAACCACAGCCCTCCAGTTCTGAACCTCCACCACCAACATATGATGAAGCTATGTATCTTATTGATGAAGAGAAACTGAGAATGGATATAGAGAACAAAGATGATAACAGTGCCAAACAAGAAACCAGTAATCAAATGACTTCAAATACTGATAACAAACCTTGAAACAAATATCTACTCAAATTTTACTTTTATATCTCATAGATAGGTAAAAAACTTAATACTTCCTTTATGGCATGTCTATGTTTTCCATGGTGCTAATAATAGTAATTTTAATGGTAATAAAAAATTCCTTCCCTATCTGAATGTCCTAAAAGCAAAACTACCTAATGTGTGAAATATGGCTCATTGTCAATTAATTTTCTAGGTTTGAGAAGAAATAGTTTTGTTTTTAGGACCATTGCTAATGGGACACATTGCTTATAGATCATTTTGCTTTAAGGCAATTATGATACAGGACTTTTTACTAATAGGTCATTCAGATAGGGGAGGGAAAAAAATCTAGGTGCCTTGCTTACTGCTGATTGTTATCAATTGACTTTTGTTTTAATTAAGTTTCTTGTAGCACTATGGAGACTGTAGAATGTCTATTGTACTTATAATTGATAAGTATAGTTTTAAGATTTAGCATTCTCTGATGTGCCTAAAACTTTGACTTGTTGGCAATATTGTTATTAGTGACATTATTTGAGCTAATAAGGGATCTTATTATTGGTAACGAATTGGTAAGATTTTCTAACATAAACTCTCAATAAAATCTAACTATACATTAACAATAAAATCCCTCTTCTCAAATAATGTCACAAATATTCTCTAAAGCCAAATTTATATCATACATTTTGGTGAACTAAGTTAACTTGCTGGCATCATGTGAACAATGGCTGAACATTGTGAATGATGAACACCAACAGTTGTGTAATTTTGTGGATTTGTGGTATGCAAAGTTTCACAGATATTTGCATTTTGGAATGTCCACATTAGCATTTGAGTAATCCACTTATAGAAGTCCTTAGTCAAAACCAAACTTTTATGTAAAGTAGAAAAAACTGACTGAATTATGTGAGTGCTAAAATAATATCTCATTGGAAGGGTAGTTCTATGGTTACAAGTTTAGGAAATAAAAAATAGTTCATTTTCTAACATATTTTTATAAATGATTGAAATTAATGCATAATAAGCTTACATGGGAATTCCAATTTTTCGCAGATATCACCCTTTTTTTACTGGATTATTAAACCATTACTATTGGACTTTGTGACAGTATAAATTGTACTGCCTTATCTCAAATTCCAAAAATTATGGAATGAGTTTTGAAATATGCATAATAAATCCCAGAAAATCCATAACATACATTTTGCTATGAACATGTAAATGAATGACATTACCTAAAGTTAGTGTTTAATCCTGGATAGTAAATTGACAAGTACAAATGTCAAACTTGAAATTAATGTTGCTAATTAATTTGCGTAGTGTGGTCCTTATAGTTCCTTATTTGAATCGTAAAATTTTAAATGTGTTGTTTTGTATATTGTGTGTATTGAGGGCATTAATTAAATAATTTGTTACATTTAATATATTCGAAGCTAAGATATTGTCATTACTTACTTGATATTAATATTTAAAATTCACTCTTTTGCCAGATAATTATTTTTAATTGTAATGAATCATTCTATTGATTCTCACAAGTTTGATCAAGCACCAAGTAATATTGCAGAACAACTTTTAAACAATATCTAATGTGGTTATACAATTAGTTCAGATTGCTGGACATCACTGTATTAAAAATGCCAAAATCTAGCAATGAGCGTGAATTTAAGAGATATGTAAATAAAATAAAGGTTGGTTTCAGATCTGCTTCTTATATTCGTTAAACAATAGGCAAGAATAAATAAGAAAAACAATTTCTCTTAGTTTTTTGAAATACCACCCCCTTTCATGGGGACAGCCCTCCCAACTGGGCAAAAGCTTTTTTCCAATTACTCAAAAACTACGGGACCGATTGGGATGAATTTTTTTTTAAAATTCATAGAATTAAATTATCTAGGCGGGTTTTTTACAAAATTTGCAAAAAAAATCAAAATATTTAAAAAAAAAAATCCAGTTTTTTTAATTTTGGATTAAATACTACTTTAGCAGCTTTTTAACCACTAAATTTCACTATAATCAGCATTAATTGATAAATTTTATAACTAGCAAAATTTTGATTTTTTTGAGTGATGGAGTTTGAAATTTGCAAATTTTGTAAAAAACCCGCCTAGATAATTTAATTCTATGAATTTTAAAAAAAATGTCATACAAATCGGTCCAGTAGTTTTTGAGTAATTGGAAAAAAGCTTTTGCAGTTGGGAGGGCTGTCCCCATGAAGGGGGGTGGTATTTCAAAAAACTAAGAGAAATTGTTTTTCTTATTTATTCTTGCCTATTGTTTAACGAATATAAGAATCAGATCTGAAACCAACCTTTATTTTATTTACATATCTCTTAAATTCACGCTCCAATACATGAAATGTCACTTTATGACTCCAGGATTAAAAAAACAACTTTTAATTGACCCCTGTTGATGTGGCAATCTTATATTAGAAAACTAAAGTGTATGAGATGAAGTGATAAAATACAAGTCATTTGTTTTTTCTAATGGACAATGATTTGCAATTCTCCACTGTTATTAGTAAGTGATTAAAAGCATTAATCTAAAAGCACTATGTCTATAAGTTATTTTTATAAGCTGTTTGTTATGATCAAATAATAAATCCCTTATTTGCCCAGTGTAACAGGAATTATGAAGAGTTCTCTCCTTTATTTTTGTTATAAATTAGATTAGTTTTTTTATGTATAAATAGGCAATGGATTTATATTTACCCATCTGGTTAATTATATTGATAATAGTTTCTTGTAGCTAATATATAAATGAAACTACATTACTTACAGGTAACTGCTTATTGCACATAAATTATAGGATAGTAATAATAGGAAAATATTTAATGAAAATTAATGAACTGGTAATCAAGCAGGTTGAGAAAAACAGAATATTAAATCAATGGTTTTAAACTTAAATTCCGAATAATCGTATATACACTAAAAACCTTATTTAAGCAAAATCTTTTAACATTTTCTAATAAAAAGATAATAGTACATCTTTATACAAACTGTGAGATTCCCAGTTTCCTTGTATGCACACTATATACACAACATAGAATCTTACTGAACATTCACGACGCACACTCATCACATACCATATTGCAGCACTGTGCTACTTTGCAAAGAAAAGTGTAAAGCATTAACCAACACAGTGTTTATACATTTAAAACTTTGCATTACCAAAACAAATTAGTATGGTAAATTTAACATATCTCATGAATGAACTGAATGAACAGTTTTATCCCCATTGAACAAGTTAATTAGGATGCTGCAAAGGACTTTGTTCAAGTGCTCAATGACCAGATTTAAACCACTGTTGTGTTGATTTTAGGTGCCAAGAGACTAGAGCATTTTGTTTGTAATAATCATTCAAGCGAATTATACTTTACAAAAGACAAAAACCATTTATCAACCATAGACTTGTAATGTTTGCTAGAGCATTCACTTGTAATAAGTATTTATTACAAGCAATCTTGACGTGTGTTTGGATGTAAAGTATACTCGGCGCGCGAGCAGTAGAGCTCTGGAAGGAATGCGATAAGCCAGCACTATGGCTGGTCGTGTAAGCAAATTATGTCGATATTGATTGACATTATAAAATATGAAAAATACACAGATATATATATTCATCGTCTTGTTTTGTTAAGCACTGGAATTATTATAAAAATATGTTATGTAATAATAAAATTAACTAATGTAATAAAAAAAAAAAAAACTAATCGCTTGAATACAAATTGGAGTTGCTCTGGTCGGTATATGATAATACCTCTATATGAGGCAGTTCTCTCCATTGCACGATTTACAGGGTGACATGTTTCTTTGCTCTATATTTATCTAACACATTTCTTAGCCATTACTCTGGCTTGACTGAATACTTTTATTTTTCCTGCTTCCATGCCTTGTTTACCTATTTAAACCATTTCAATAAACACATGGATGCACAAATTATTAATTAGTTTAAAATGATCAATCGACGCAAGTGTAACAAGTCTGAATGTGCAGCCCTATAGCATAGCAGGACATCTCCCCCGCTTCCCCGTCTCATGCCACAAAGCTAAACTGCTCACGCGCGTGTACCAGTCGCCAGAATGTTATGTTATATGAATAAGCTCTTATAATAAGTTTTGTTGTAAAGCTTGACCAGAAAAATAAAAAACTTGCTCTGGGGGGCGCCACATTGCTTTTTTTTCATAGCTAGTTAGTCTTGTCAGTAGAAGATATTAGTTTTACGCATCATGGAGAGGTTTTTTATTTTCTTGGTCAGGCTATAACAAAATTTTAAGTTTAGTATTTGATGTTTGGCTTGATTAACTGTCCACATTAGAGCATACTTATGTCCTGTTACAAGTAAATGTTCTTGTGATCTAGTCTAATGCCACCTTATGACTGTGTTATTTCCTATAAGATGATTTCTTTTATAATTTGCTTCTATATAACATGTGTAATAAGCAGTATAAAAAGGCAACAAAAATCCATTTGTTTGGCATAGTTGGCAAGAGGTGCAACACACCAAAGACGCACATAAATACAGTTCCAGTATAAAATCAGTTGTATGTAAATAATAGGTAACGAAGTTGTTACTGATGGATATCTATTGTAACAAAATAAGTTTTATGGAATACATTTGCCTTTTTGGTGCATAGCACCACTAATACATTTGTGGCCTCATTTTTGTAATTAATATTAGAAGTGAAGACTGATGCATTTACTTATACATTGTTGCCAATATTTTGAAACAAAATGTTAAATATTGATTGATAAAGTTGTTATTGTAAAACTATTTTGTAATGGAAAATAAGCCCCCCATCGGTCTGTTGTCTGTTAAAACCATTTTGTGTGAGGATGGATAAAAACTTATGAACACTTATTCTAACAAAACATTTTTATTTCGTGTAAATAATTTTTGTAGTATCACTTTTTCTATACTATTCTACCCATATTATAGACCCTGTCCAAATTTAAAATATGTGACAGTCAATTTTGCAACACTGCTTTGGAACATTTTGAAATGGAAGAGATTGGATTAATCTTTTCATAAAGAACTGTCAATTGCATTGTAATTTTCTGTTGTCTGATATGACGTGGTACTCCTGCTATATCTTAATATTTTTAATGCATATAAAGTAGATAATTTTCTGTTTGGTACAATTGCAATGTAACAAATATTTTTGTTATACTCTTTATTATTCGATTCATAATATGTACTTAGTGTATGTGATTTGTTAAGGACCTTTTGATATGCATAATATGTGCCTAAATAAAGTTATAGGTATCCTAAGTAGCATTGTATAAATGAGGCATTATAATAGCAAAAAGTCAAAACATTTATAATAAACTACTTTATTATTTCAATACCATTGGATTCAGTTACATTGGAATAAATTGTTAGCTTCACTTGACAGAAAATTGAGAAATCTTTCACAAAAGAAATAGTTTAAATTAGATTATCTAGTCTATTCAAAAGAATAAAAAAAACTAAGATATAATGTGAACATCAGAGTACTGATCTCCCCAGAATTATGAATATACTTTTTTTCTCAAAATCCAGTGTTTTGTTTCATATCATTAAATAATAGTAAATTTTAAAAATAATTATCTCTATATGAAATCATGTTCATCATTTTTCTCTGTAATTAACAAAAGTATGAACAATGGTTTTAAGAAACTATTTATTCCAGGTAAGATACATAACTTGAAATTTTTGCTCAATACAATGCATACCTATATCACATATCCTTTTATTTAACAACTTTTATACAAGTCTACCAAAATATTTAGCTCTGAAACATGCATCTCTCAATTGTGGCCACTGTACCACAAATACATCTGCAAAATACTGAAGTATCTTTCCCGATAAAGACAATGTTCTTACTCTACAAATACTTTCTATAAAAACAATCCTACAATCTAATATAAAAAGGCATCTTAAAGCAAAAGCAACTATACAGATTGGAATACAAGTTCCAGGACCATTGCAAAAGATTACATCAGGTTTTAAATGGTACACAACTGGAAAGGAATGTAAAATGGCATAAATTGTGCTAATAACTGATGTAGAATATGACTGTTTAACATTCCTGCTTCTAGGTATTTTTGTGAGTGAATAACCTTTTCCTTTGTTCTCTGCTTCATGAATTTTAGCTTCACTCCTGAGATCATTTTGGGCTAAAATGTAATGACGTGGCTGATATTTTTTAATATCTAAATTCTTGATTATCCTCAATATTTCAGTGGTGTGACCCCCAGACCCAATGCATACAACTGTGCGTAGACTGGTATTATTCTTTTCCATTCTACAGTCACTTGTAAATATTTTATAAATTAGGTATAGTACTCTCCCACTCATTACTGCTATAGCAGCTGATATTGTGGCTGGAATAGCCTCCATTATTTTGTAATATTTGCACTACAAGAAAATAACAAAAGTTGCTTTAATTAAATAAAAAAATACAAAATAATTCAGTTTGCTGTACATATTTGTTAATAACTAGGTTGTTTAACTGGAAAGAATAGTTTGAAATATTTTATAACGTATAAAAATAACATAATAATCACATACCACGGTATAAGTGGAAAATTTATACGTAACTTTATTATTATTGGGTTCTTCGGTGAGATGCATTTGTTTCATAGATTCATATTTGGTTATTTTGGTTGTATTGTATGTACATATTTCAATTCAAGTGATTGATGTTTTTTTTATTTATTTGGACACTGGCATGTAGATGGGTAACAGCTGCGCCGCGGTTGGTGTTAATTTAATTTATCAATTATCACAAACACCACGCACGAGAATACATGTTATTTGCCTACCCCAAGCATCTAGGCCAAAGTTTTATACAAAAAAAAACCCAATTTGTCAATTGCCATTTGTCTGTCAAATTGTCAGTTCTGCTGCTACAAAAATTACATGATTTTTTTAGTTTTTATTTTATTCCTAAACATACTTTTGTATAGTTCTAAAGAGCGCATAGTGTAAAATGTGAATCGTCAATGAAACATTTTTAGTTGTTACGTAAATTACAAAAATAAGAGATAATCATTCAAATTCATACGTAAAACGGTAACCAAAGAAAAACAATGAAAGTTTTGAATTTAATTAGTGTGAGTCTGTTTCAAATACTTTCGTTTATTTTTGTATTCGGCTATCTTCTTGGCGTTTTAAATATACATTTCAGCGATAGAAAGGATTATTGTCTTATGACTTACATGTTTGAGTATCCTCAGTTTGTGGTAAGCTCTTTTGTTTTCATTTATTACTTAAAAGTTATAAGTATTCTGATAAAATATAAACAAGCAAAGTATTTTTAGCGCATAACAATCTCAGAAAATAAAGATTATCCGCAATATGGACTCTATGCATACAGTGAAGGAAGATTCACCGAGAGAGCAAGAAAAATGTGGTATGTACCAATGTTTTATTAAGAATATAATTGTCTCATGAACTATTTAATTTAATGTAATGTTTACTCCTTGTTGTAGAACATTTAAATGTTCTTAAAGTTATTTTAGAATTCTTTTTTTTTTAACTTTTTATTTGTTTCTAAGTTAATAATCACAAAATGTCTTAAATAATTTTGCTAACTTCAGAGAATCTGCAGAATTTTGTCAAGGGTCAGGTTACTAACACACAAGTGTATGCAATTTTAGATGCAATTATGTTTGTAAGCAAATATCTTAATCTGTCCATGTTAATCAAATGGTTGCTATCAAATGATTTATTACTAGCTGTGCCCAGCATGCGTTGCATGCCCATAAATTTATTTGCACATAAAATATAGCCTATGTCCATCTGGAATAATGTACCTTTCAAATGGTGAAAGAATTTTTGAAATAGAATTAGTAGTTTCGGAGATTACCTCCTATATCCAAACTTACAAACTTTACCTCTTTATAATATTAGTATAGAATATGTGGTTGGCATACTCTAGAATGTTTATTAAATAAAATAATTTCTATATAAAATTCACAACATAGATTCCTAGGTACCTCTGTACCCAAGTAGATACTTAGGTGTTATGATCAGAACGCCCATGAAGCAAATTGTCTAATTCATGTGTGTGACATTGGTGCATTGCACTAGAGATTATTGTGAGATGGAACCTCCTCCAATAAACAATGAGTGCATGTGTGGATATAGTGGTATGGAATGAATAGTGACACATCAAACTCTAATTAAAGTAATTAAAATGATTATGAAACTAATTAAAAAGATACATGACAAAATCAGAAATGAATATCTTCCAATCTTGGTCATTATTCATTTGTTTAGATGTTATAGTATGTGTTGTAAGTAGTTGTGTTTGTAGGTTTGATGGTGTACCAGTGTTGTACCTGCCCGGTACCTCAGGCAGTCACATGCAGGCTCGATCTCTTGCTTCTGTTGCATTACGGAAGGCACTAAACAAAGGATATGAATACCATTTTGACTATTTCACAGGTAAGTTATTTTTTGTAAAATGTTATTAGGTTTTGTAAGGTTTGACTTCATTCAGGCTTCATGTAATTTTTAGGTGGGAATTAATAGAGAAATTTCCACATTATTTTCTAATAATTATTCACCCATAACATGGTATAAGTTATAGGTATAGGGTATGGTATGCCCTATACCTATACTTGTACCCTATACCTATAACTTATACCACCAATCTGATGGATAAATAGAGACTTATCTTATCATCAATAGAGACTGATGGATATATGTCTCACAATATCAACAAGATCAAAAATAATTATAATAAACATAATTATAATTAAATAATTAACCATTTTTACTTCAAAAAATGGATGAGAACCTTGTCTTACATCTTACCTAATAGGTTGCGGAGAAAGTATTTTGGTATTTTGCACATATGAAGTTGTAATCAAATCTCTTTGTTGTACTATTGTAATAGGTTGTACCTGGCTGGTTGTAATACCATTAAACTTGACATTACAAAAAAAAGTATTAAAAAAACTATTTTCCATTGTTTACCAGTCTGTGAAAGTAATGTAGTGATGTTGTGTGTATGTTGAGTTTGGAAAGGTATTGTTTACGATGCGCACACTAGGCGCGCGCGCACCTGCCTCGCGTTACGCGAAAGCAGCCTGAGGAATGTGCACTCGGGCCCAAATGTAGTAAACTTACTCAATATATCCACCCAAAATGGTGGGTAAGCACAATAATCAATAATTTACACAATTTAGAGGTCTCACTTACCCCAGGTGGTTTTGCCCACACACAAATCTGGAAAGTGTACCTACGCTAGTCCCTACTAGACGTGACCTATCTTAGTGTGATTGAATAAATACATACATTCACAATAGATACTTGTGTAGTAATCCAAGTCTCGTCCTGTGGTGAGCCGGTGGCCGCTATCGTTCGGCAACTCACACACGGCAGCAAATCACCTCGAGAATCACTTCCAAACCACAAGCACAATCACAACAAATCCAACCAATTCCAAGCAAGACACTCGCGTGGCACAAGGATATCCGCGTGCAAATCCAATCAATAGGCGCGAATAACAAGTAACAAGTGTCCGAGGCCGCGGTGTGAATTTATCTCAATTTAACTCCTGCTCGCCGCCGAGCGCGTGTTACTACTCAAAAATATCAAATTCTCAAACCGCCTTCAATATGGTGGGGACAAAAAAATGTTGCTTCAAATAATCAATGTATGCGGGTATGCAAAGATGCTCGCGCCAATTCCAAACAATCCCCCGTCCCGAGCCGAAGTATTCGGGTCGCTAATCAATGGGTAAGCGGGATAATGTCGCGACGGCCCGCTTCAAAATAGAATCGCCCACCAAGACCTCGGCTAACCTGGGAACACCATCAGAGCCTGGAAAAAGGTTAACAATGCGCCCCCGGCGCCAACACAAGGGCGGTAGGTTAGCATCTTTAACCAACACGAGGTCCCCAACCTTCGGCGGATTCGTTTTGTCCGTCCACTAGACGCGCTGCTGCAGAGTGTGCAAATATTCAAGGTGCCAGCGTTTCCAGAAACTCTGAGTGAGCTGCTGGAGCAATTGAAAACGCGACAAACGAGAACTGGGCACATCAGTCCAAGGGTACTCTGGCAGAGCGACGAGTGGCTGACCAATCAAAAAATGGCCCGGCGTTAGGGCTTCCAAATCATTCGGATCCGACGAAAGTGGGCATAGCGGTCGAGAGTTGAGGACGGCCTCAACTTTCGCAAACACGGTCGCGAGTTCCTCAAATGTGAGAATCGTCTCACCAATAACGCGCCTCAAATGGGTCTTTGCCGATTTAACTACGGCCTCAAAAATTCCACCCCAGTGCTGACAAACTGGCGGATCGAAGCGCCAGGTTATCCCACGGAGGGCCATCTCACGACCCAAATTCATTTTCTGCTCTTCAAGAAACTCATACACATCCCTTAAGTAGTTATTGGCCCCCTGAAAATTAGTTCCGTTCTCGGACCTAATCAAGGTAGGGAGTCCCCTACGAGATACAAATCGGCTGAGGGCCGCTACGAAGGCTTCTGTGGAGAGAGCAGACACAACTTCCAAGTGTGTGGCCTTAGTAGACAGGCACACAAATATGCCTTTACGGATTTGGCAATACGAAGCTGAGATGACTTCACCAAAAAAGGGCCAGCAAAATCCGTACCAACCGTAGCAAAGGGTCTAGACTCAGAGACTCGGTCCGCGGGCAAATCGCCCATCTGGGGTTGCATGGTAGAAGCTTTAGTTCGGTAACAAGACATGCAACGAAAAATGACTCCCCGGACGAGTCGTCTAGCCGACAAAATCCAAAATTCGCGTTGCAAAATCGCCAACAGTGCGTTACAGCCTGCATGGGAGTTCTTGATGTGTCGATCAATCGCCAGCAACCGCACCAAATGTCCATCTTTCGGCAAGAGAAGAGGATGGCGGACACCATGAGGCAAATTGGCATGTCTAAGCCGACCTCCCACGCGCAGTAGACCCGAAGGATCCACAAAGGGATTCAATCGCACAATAGCGCCTTTCAATTTAGCGGGACCTTCCTTCATAGTTTTTAACTCTGAAGCGAAGCTAACAGACTGGACTACGCGAATCCAACTCAATAGCGCTTCATGTCGTTCCTCAGACGAGATGAAGGCTGACAACAATTTATTCTGTGGGTTTTTAACATTGTGACGCCAACGTCTAACCCAAGCTGTCACATTCAAAAGTTTATCCAGTGAGCTGTACCTGGCCAGCAAAACATTGGGATCACATGATGATTCCGCTGCTTGGCCGCTCCCGGCACCATCGGCCACTGGTAAACTTACAAAGCCTATCGCAGGCTGAACTAGAGTGATCCGTGAGGCCGGCCAAACTTCAGCCAGTCCGGACCCCACCACAACGGATGTCCAATAATCTCTAGCGCTGAGCATCCACGTGATGCACAATCAGCTGGGTTTATATCGCCAGGGACATGTCGCCAAATCAATCTAGCTTGCGACGCCTGGATCTGGGAAACACGGTTCGCCACAAACACCTCCAAGGTGTGAACAGAAGCCCGCAACCAACAAAGCACAATTTGACTGTCTGTCCATGCAAAGACGTCTACTAACTCTACGGAACGCCCTAGAGTAGCGACGACATGATTCAAGAGACGAGTCAAGAGAGTGGCGCCTGACAATTCTAGCTTCGGTATTGTCATACGCGAGCGAATAGGCGCAACCTTGCTCTTTGCTAGAACCGGCGATACCAAAACATGTCCAGCAGCATCCACTGTGCGTAGATAAACAACCGCTGCATGCCCTCGCTCGGAAGCGTCACAAAAGCCATGAAGGCTAGCTCTATATTTTCCAGACGGAAGGAAACGTCTGGGCAAGGAAACCCGATTAAGAGCTGGGAGGGATGACACAAACTCTAGCCATTCCAACAATAACTCTCCATGAAGAGGCTCATCCAACGACAATTCAGCAGCCCATAATTTCTGCAAGAAACATTTCGCCCAAAAAATAACCGGACTGATCCAAAGGTCCAATTGGCTCACCAACCAAGCTGAGACTATACAACCCTGGGCACCCGAGTCCAAAAGGGCACGAACAACAATCGAGTTGCCCTTCGGGTCCCATACCCGCACAGAGACCGTAGGCAAAAGGATGGTCTCTGGGTTCTCAGCGTGGTGAGCTGCAAGTCCCTAACGGGAGAAGTTACGGAGAGAGGGCTCCCTCCCCGAGTGGGGCAGGGGACGATAACTGTCTACCCTGCCCTCACCGCGACGACCCTGCACAACATGTGCGGATGAGAGGGGGGCTGCAGCCTGCCTTCCTAGGCGGGGTGGACGCCGTTCCAACCTCGGTCGCTCCAACAGCGGGGGGGAGAATCTCCGGTTGCGGTAGACTGTGGAGTACTCCGCAAACCCAACAGCGCCTCTAGGGGGTGGCGAACGCCTACCCCCGCCCGTAAGGGCTCGATCCTGGGCGCTGGACCTGGCAGGACTGTCACCACCAGCGCGAGCAGCCAAATGTCGCTCAGCATCGCGAACACCAGCACCCTCCTGGTTGCGGTTCGCACACAAAAGAACGTGGTGAGCACCACCACATTGTCCACATGGACGAGGCTGAGGACACTCTCGCTGGAAGTGACCCTCCAGACAATGGTAACACAATCGCCTCTCCTTGGCGATGTGTCGACGCGCTGCTACGCGCAAGGCCACAAATTTGTGGCAAGCAGTCATCCGGTGGCCGGAGCGCTTGCAGAATCTGCAAGCCACGGACTCCTCTTGGGAGACCCCATATCTCGGCCGTGACTGCTTAGTCACCGGCGGACCCTGCGGTCGGGCCAGTGGTCGCTCTCGGCGAACGCTAGGCTGCGGCATCAAGGGAGTGGAACCCTCCACGGTATCCACCCTGCGACACTCGTCTTCGAGGAACCTTTCGAGGTCCTCATAGGAAGGCAGGTGAGTGGAGCTATCCCCACCATACTGTCGCTCAAAACGCAGCCGCATCTCCAAAGGCAGTTTCGCCAACACAATATGGAGCAACAAAAAGGACCACTGGTCCACAGGTAAATCCAATCGCCTTAAGGCGTTAACAGCCACCAAAACCGGGTTTACAATGTCAGTCCGTAAGGCTGACGCACGGGCAACCTTAGGCAGATTCGTAACGGCGCACGTTGTGGTAACGGCGCTTCAACAAGTCCATGGCTGTCGAGTAGGTGTTGTCATCGACCTTCAGGTGCTGTACCAGGCCTAAAGCCTCTCCCTGTAAGGAGGCCAACAGGTACGCCATTTTTTGAGCAGCTGACAGGTCTGTATGGGAGTCCACCAAACTGTTGAACATCCCATAGTAGCTCAACCACTGGTCCAAATCACCGTCAAAGGTGGGAAGGTTGAGCGTGGGGAGACTACCGAACAAGGCATGGGGTGCAACAAGTGAATCCCCACCAGAGGGAGCTGAGATGTGGGAGACCGCCTCGTTAATGGTGTCCACAAACTCGTATATTTGGCCAAAGTCCGCTTCATATCGCTGCTTCTGCTCGTCCGGTACAGGCGTTTCCAAATTCGCCACAAACGTCGAGCCGTCAGCAAAACTCCTATCTAACGCCACCAAACGGGCCGGCATTTCACTCGCCCGGGCGAGTAAGGCTTGCTTCCGGTCCGGGCGGTCGACCATTGCAACCGCAGAAGAAAACCATCTCAGCTGCGCAGTCATTGCGGACTGATGTGTGGAAAAGGTCACCTTGACAGACATGTCTACACCTCAGGACGCACGCAATACAAAACAAAAACCAAAAATAAACGTAAAAAAAAACAACAATAACAAAAAAAGTAACAAAATAAAAAAAAACAAAAAATGCAGTGGAGGCACAATAAAAAACAAAAGGGGTGCGTATGTGTCTTCAAGAAGGTATAACCGTCCAAAATATTAATTAAGACTACCTGACAAAACAACAACAAAAAAAAACAAATTAAATTATCAAATTAAAATAAACGCAACCAAAAATGTACACGAGCGTGGACTCAATAAAACCGCAATGTCCAGCTATCAAAAAAAAAAAACGTGAAGCGTTATATCCAAAAAATTATTAACGCGTGTGGGTAACTAGCCAGCTACTAAACGTCGCACGCGTGGATTCAAAATATACTCAGAATACAAAATATACGTTGGGCCTAGCCTTCAAACCGTGAACGTAAAATAAAAATCAAAAACCAAATATTTAAACCAAATTACCAATATACAAAAACAAAAAGTCATCAATATTAACTACCTAACGGTATTATCAATATCACGTAACGGTATCAAACCGCGCTCTGCTACCAGATGTTTACGATGTAGCAGGAGCGTGGACCCAATATACGCAAGGCCCTTAACACGTGAAGTTACAATTATCACGAACAAATATTGAATAATGACAAAACAAAAAAAACAAAATAATGGTTGATGACGGTATCAACCACGCTCTGCTACCAGTTGTTTACGATGCGCAGGAGCGTGGACCCAATATATGCAAGGCCCTCAAGGATAACTTTATCAACCACGCTCTGCTACCAGATGTTTACGATGCGCACACTAGGCGCGCACCTGCCTCGCGTTACGCGAAAGCAGCCCGAGGAATGTGCACTCGGGCCCAAATGTAGTAAACTTACTCAATATATCCACCCAAAATGGTGGGTAAGCACAATAATCAATAATTTACACAATTTAGAGGTCTCACTTACCCCAGGTGGTTTTGCCCACACACAAATCTGGAAAGTGTACCTACGCTAGTCCCTACTAGACGTGACCTATCTTAGTGTGATTGAATAAATACATACATTCACAATAGATACTTGTGTAGTAATCCAAGTCTCGTCCTGTGGTGAGCCGGTGGCCGCTATCGTTCGGCAACTCACACACGGCAGCAAATCACCTCGAGAATCACTTCCAAACCACAAGCACAATCACAACAAATCCAACCAATTCCAAGCAAGACACTCGCGTGGCACAAGGATATCCGCGTGCAAATCCAATCAATAGGCGCGAATAACAAGTAACAAGTGTCCAAGGCCGCGGTGTGAATTTATCTCAATTTAACTCCTGCTCGCCGCCGAGCGCGTGTTACTACTCAAAAATATCAAATTCTCAAACCGCCTTCAATATGGCGGGGACAAAAAAATGTTGCTTCAAATAATCAATGTATGCGGGTATGCAAAGATGCTCGCGCCAATTCCAAACAGGTATTGTTAATTATGGGCTTTTACCACCAGGGGAAACTATTGATTCTGACCACTACTGCCTGCAACTGATGAGATTAAAGCAAACAATTGAGACAAAACGGCCTGAGCTGATAAACAGAAAGGGTGTGATCTTTCACCATGATAACGCCAGACCACAAACATCTTTAGCCACTTAACAAAAATAGAGAGAACTTGGTTGGGAAGTGTTGATGCATCCACCGTATAGCCCTAACCTAACCCCTCAGATTTCCACCTGTTCGGTCACTTCACCGTAAGGTTGACATCAAGAGAGGACTGTCAAAACTACTTATCACAATTTTTTGGCCAAAAATCCCAGAAATTCTACAGCAATGGGACTATCTACAAGATGGCATCTAGTTATCGATCAAAACGGCACATATTTATTATAAATGTAATTAAACTTTTAAAAAATTGTCTTGAATTTCTATAGTAGTAAATACGAAGAAACTTTCTCCACGACCTAAATAGATAGAGTGACTAAAGTAGGATTTTTTTTCAAGTCACAGATATGATATGTAGAGCTGTCAAACATAGTGAAATTTGTACGGAGATGATACTTTATTGGCAGTTCTACATTACTACATGTCATATCCATGATTCAAAGAAAAAATCAGACTAGATACATTTTGAGATACATAATCAAATTTCAGAAACAGAACTCATTTGAGTTGTAAAAACATCATTTATTTGAAATTCGAATTGCGAAAATATTTAGGACAAAATGAAAAAAATAAAAATGTTGAATTCATTTTTTATTGCATTTCGTGCGCTTTTCTATGCAACAATAGAATTCGAATGAGAAAATTTTCGTGCAATGATGTTATACGATTTTAAAGTTCGTTTAAATGAAAGTGATTGTAAAGATAGATTCCTATCAGCTTTTGGGGACCTTGCACCGTCCCGTGCAACAATTTTTAGATGTTTTTTTCAATTTAATCAAGGATAAATTTTCCTGTGACTTTTGTAACGAATGCAAACATCTGCAAACATCGAGGCGGTAAACAAAATGGTACACGAAGACCCAAAAACTACCTACAAACAGATAGAGGAGGCAGATTTCATTGCTCATCATTCATGAATTTTACATAAACACCTTCAAGTCAAGAAGCTTTGTTCACTTGGGTTCCACATTTACTGACTACTGAACAAACACAAGCTGGCGTGACATGGTGCAGGGAAATGATCGTAAAATTCGAAAATGGAGAGGGACGGAATATATTTAATATTATTACTGGAGATGAGAGATGGATCTATCAACATGATCCACTAACTAAGCGGCAATCAACGGTTTCAGTGTTTCCACCCAGACGAAGAGCTTCCCACGAAGGTCAAATGTGGACGCAGTGTCGGGAAAAAAATGGTGGCAACATTCTTCTCTGTGGGTGACCATTTAGCGACAATTTCTTTAGACGCTCAAAACACTGTCAATGCCCAATAGTACATTGAAGTGTGTTTACCACCTGTATTCGATGTGCACCTATATTCGATGTGTTAACTCAAAAACGTCCAAAAACAGGTTTGAGAGGGCTTTTCTTGCACCATGATAATGCATCATCTCACAAACAAATATACCCAAGAGTTTTTGAAGACTGCAGATATCCAAGAATTGAGCCATGTCGTTATAGCCCTGATTTAGCTCCATGCGTCTTCTTTCTCTTTCTAAAAGTGAAGCTTGGACTCTTTTCGACAGCCCTGAGGACACTCGGAAGTAGGGTTGCCAGGCCCTAAAATACAAAAGCCGGACTCGGAGCTATATTAGGCCGGACATTTTGCACAAAAAGCCGGACTCAGCGCTACATTAGGCCGGACATTTTGCCCTAAAAGCCAGACATATCTTTTTCAAAGCTGGACATAACTTTTATAGTTATGTCAGGCCGGGCACGTAAATATTTGGTCAGACACGACTGTAAAAAGCCAAACATGTTCGGCTAAAGCCGAACGCCTGGCAACCCTGCTTGCAAGGCATTTGTGGCAGCTAAAGGACCTCGCTAAAGAAGAGTATCGCCAGTGCTATAAATCTTGGTTTAGACGAATGAATCGCTGTATAGAGGCTAATGGAGAGTATTTTGAGAAGTAATAAAAATGTTTGTGTAAACAAAGATTTTTTTTGTATCTCGAGATTTACCTAGTCACCGACATACTCATAAAGAAAAATTATTTTGTCTGTTTTATGTCTGCTAATCAATCACACTCTCTCTTAATCATTTAAATCTCTGATACTACTGTCTGATTTTGTTGGTGATTTTTATTAATATTGGGTAGGCTATTAAATATCATATTAATAAATACTACTACCTATTTTATTAAAATCTCTGTTATAACTTTGACGCTGATAGCACACCACCGTGATTTAGTTAAGATTACTCACTGTTTCGCATGTGCTGTTGACAGAGTTCTCATTTCGTCCAAGGGACGTTGGTTCGTTTCGCGAACCGCAAGTCGCGGTGAAAATGTGCTACAGACCTGAAAATGGAACAGAATTTTTAATGATGATTTTTAACAAATTTATCAGATAGCCTATTAACTATCATTACTCTATTACTACTCAAGATAATTAACCTTCAGATTTGTGTGAATTACTAATTACTTTCACAGTATTTTTTTCCATTAATTAAACTGTACGGTTCTTTCAAGTGACTGGTCAATGTCTGTCTGTTTGAGCTGTTCACTACAATTTACTATATTTTTCATTGAAGCATTTTTCATATTTTTTGACAAAATGAACTGACTATTATACAAAAGAATAGAGAACATTTACAAAATTAATGATTCTTCAAAGTGAAGATAAGTAGCATCTTAGTTCATCATACTTGGAGACTGTTTATTTGATAAAACAAATTTTATACAATATCATAAAGCAGCGAATAATACAATATCATATCGATAATTTATAGTAGCTATAAGCTTCTCAAATAAAATATTTATACCTTTCCTTTTACTAGTAAGTTACAATGAAGAGTTATCAGGACTATATGGTGGAGTGTTAGAGAGCCAGACCAGATTTGCAGTTGCTTGCATCTCACGAATTTTGGGCTTGTACAAGAATAATAAATACACAAAATCTGTACCAACCTCTGTGATTGTGATTGGACACTCTTTGGTAAGTGTATTTTTTAATAAATTAATAGGAAATCTGTCCTGTTAATATTATCCTATTATCTGTCCTATAGCTTACAACAACATTTTTAGCTATCGTTCATTTTAATCTTTAAACTCTTTAAATTTAACTTTAATTTATTTAACTTTATTTAACTCTTTAATTTATTCAATCTTTAAACTTATTCATCATAAATATAATCTTTCCTATAAAAAGACATAAAATAAGACCAATGTTTTTGGATCTGGTTTGTCGAGTCTGTCCCTGAAACCACAACACAGAGAGGGTTATTGAGTTTGGCATTACTTATTTATTTATTAAATTTGTAGACTGTATATTTCTGCCATCAGCTCTCAGTTATACCAAAGTTTTTTTCTTAGGGAGGAGTCATCGCTAAGCGTCTGCTAACCTACCCAGATACAATAAACACAACAAACATAGCTATAACTTTAGCCGCGCCTGTCCAAGCTCCTGTAATCCATTTTGACATGTACATGATAAATTATTACGCGCAAATGCAGAATGAATGGCAAAGATACATAGAGAATAGTAGAGAGGACACAAAGTTATTGCTAAGCTTTGGTAATGGACCGCGGGATGTTTTGGTGCCATCTGGCTTGACGTCTTCAAATGAGAGTTCCATTGGTGCTTTGGTAAGTAGTCCTTATGTGATCACTAAGTATGAAAAAAGTTCCTATAACGCGTCTCTTTCTGTGTTTTCGCAATAAACTTGAAATTACTACACCAATTTTATCACAGTTTTTATTTATTTGGCCTGAGTGAGTTCCAAACATACTAATATCACTCTTTGACCTATTTTCCCAATGTGTGTACATGTATCAGTAGAGAGTGAACATATTAGAGTCCATATCCCATCGAATGGAAAGTATAATGGAATAAAAGAAATTTCTTATTCCATTATACTTTTGACTCTCCTTTGAATCCCCCGAGGAGGATTAGAAGGGGACAATTCGTACAAATGAGTAAAATTCGTCCTGTACTCGTAATACTTTCTGTTCCTCATTTTCTCAACCTTTTCTTCAAATCCATCCTTAAATCTCCAAAAGTGGGTAAGTGCACCTAGTGGTGTGCCATCATTTGTCTTTCTAGACTGCTGCCATGGGTGACACCATCACCTGCCGACATCCGCGGTGCATGCCAAGTTTGTTTACCACTTAACAACAGATGGAGACCATCTGCTCGTCTGCCATCTTCTTTTTGAAAATAAAAGCTAGGTCAACTTTCTCACTACATTCATTTTCACATTGATTCTACACCAGCTGGCATATGATATCAATCAATTGCAGTGATTAAGTATTATAGTTGTTGCAATCCACGAGCAAGCGCCGTCCTTACTTGTAGTGGAAACATCTGTATACGTATCTGTGTGCCTGCGGGCGGTGGTCCGCACGGTTAGCATCAAAATAATTAGGTGTTTTGATAAATTTATTTAAATTTTGTTTTATTTAAAAAATCATTCATTACGAATTTATTCCAACTTAACAATTAAACGCTTACATTATAATAATAATCTATACCTATAATAAAATCGTAAACGAAGCCAATCTGTACATTAAGTATTTTTTGAAAAAGTAAATGCTGTGTGTACGTAACTAATGAGTAATGATAGAGAGGCCAAATATGTTTATTTGGCCTCTCTATCATATTTGGAATTATTGTCTGTCTGTCTGTTCACGCAAAACTCTAAACTTCTGGGCCGTTTTCGATGCGGTTTTCACTGCTGAGTAGCTTATAGGCCAGAGTATATAATATAAGGTAGGTTTCATCTCGATATGTTTTTTTTTTGGTATATCCTTTTGGTATTAAGATAAAATTTTCTTCACATACGTCGTCAAGTGGGGTATATCCTAATCGTCTTCATATGGAATGTCACTGTCTTCGGTTGTGCTTTCATCAGAATCACCGACATTAATGACAAACTTTGAATAGTAGACCGAAATACTTCGGCTTTAAAAGTTACTTTTTCTTAGATGAAACAAATTTGCCAGAAGTTGAAGGCAACTCTTTTAAATCCTTCAAAATTTTGGTTACAGTGCTTTCACTGATCCCTGTTGCGTGGGCAGTACTTTTCCGTACGTTAGCCAAAGGACTTAAATCACAATAATCACCATTGTACGTTTTCATGAAATTATACTCATCTTGAAGAAATTGAAAGACGCGATAATTTTTCGGCTATGCAAATTAAAGCACAAGGTTAAAGTTAAGTTGTTTTTAAATAACAAATGTTATACGGAAGATATTTCACAAAAACAAAAACTCACCTCACTGTGAATTACTTTGCGCTGATTATCGTGACTCGACTCTTGCTGACCGTATTTCGTGTTTGTGGGCGACATAGAAACAATATGCACAATTGACCTGAGCGACTGCCAGCTCGCGACTTTTCTAGCAGGCACACACACTAAAATCGTCGCCACCACTGAAGTCCGATAGACGCGGCGCTCAAATCGCGTAATGAAATGTTGCCAGCAAGGGGGGCAATAATTTACCCCTTCTAAAAGGCAACCTATTCTAATAAATTAATTAATAAATCAATGCATATGATAAAATTAAAGCAATCAATAAATTGCTAATTCATTCACATTGTAAAACTAGTTTCACGTTTCACATTGTTAATTTAGGATAACAAACAAAGATAGATAATAGGGTTTTTAATAGGCATAAACATAAAATAATTATCATATTGCACTAATTTAATTTTTATTACATACAGGGTTTTTTATTAAGAGCGCTCGAACTTTGAAATGAAATAAAACAAGCTGTCTGAGTGATATTGCCACAATTGTTTTTTTTGTTTTAAAGTACATTCGATGACATTATGCGTGGAAAATAATTTGGGCCAAATGGCCGCCGCGGCTCCGCTGTAGGTGGCGTATCCTGGTGGACCACTTTTGTACGACATCTTCGCATAAATGGGTCCCAATTTCATGAAGAACGCGAGTTATGTGGGCCTTCAGGGCGGCAATCGGCTGTAGTTTGTCTGCATAGACCAGAGATTTTACGTAGCCCCACAGAAAATAGTCGAGCGGCGTTAAGTCACACGATCTCGGTGGCTAGTTGATGTCGCCACCACGCGAGATGACGAAGCCCTCGTACTTCTTATCCAATAAATTCAATGTTTCCGGTGCAGTATGGCAAGTGGCGCCGTCCTGTTGGAACCACAAGTTTGTGAGATCCATACCATCCAACCTAGGCCACAAAAATTGAATGTAAAATGTAATTGTAAAATTGAAAAATTAAGTAATTGGTAATTATGGTTATCATGATTTAATTCTTTTATACCAGACATATGACAATCGCTATCACTTGTATCCAGAAATTCACTATCATGATCAGATTCAGTGTCGCTATCACTCGCTGTTGATATTATAAATCTCTCCATTTCCACATCTATGAGTCCATCATTTTTGAAGTATTCTGCTTCAATATTTTCCACATGCTTGCATTGAATAAGCCAGTCTTCTGCTGTGATGCTTGCAAAAGCTGCTTGTGTTAACTCTATTATTTGTTTTGGGTCTTGAGCAACATTTTTTTCGGCAACGCGCCTTTTGGCAAGACTCCAAATTTTTTCAATTGGATTCAAATCGCAATGATATGGAGGTAATCTTACCGCTTCGTGATTATGTTGCCTTAACAATTCATCAAGTGCATAAACTGGCGGCTCTTTGTTTTTTTTTATTATTATGTCGTATTAAACTGGTTTTGTCCAGCTCTCTTCAAAGAAAATATTTTTTTCTCTTAACCATTCTTGCATTTCCGATTTAAGGTTGGACATTGTTGGAGGTTTATTAATCTGTGTGGAGTGATAAGGTGCATTATCCATCACCACCAAAGATTTTTCAGGAAGATTTGGTACTACCTTTTCCGTCATCCATTTCAAAAAGTTTGTTGCATTCATATCATCGTGATAATCTGCACATTGAGATTGTGATCTGAAAAGCAATAATGCATTCTGCACAAATCCATTTTCTGATCCAGCATGTGCAATAATGAACCGTTTTCCAGCTGATTCCGAGACCAATAGTCCATTTTCGTCTTCGCTTTGCCAACAACTATTCCCAAGATAAGTAGGATGAATGTAGGTTTCATCTAAATACACCACAGGTCTCCTGTCAATTAATCTATTTCTCTTTATTCTTTCAATATATCTGGCACGCCAAGCGGTAATATCATAGCGTTTCATCAAAACTTTGCGTTTAGACTGACAGCGTTTGAATCGGAAGCCTAACTTTTTTAATATTCTTCGTAGCGTTGTATTACTGCCTTGAAAATTGATATCTTGTTTTAGTTCCAAACGCAGTTTGTTTATCGTTGGTATTTCTTTCTTCACCACATAGAAAAAGTGGATTTTTTGACGTATAGCACATAAATCGAAATCATCCAAATCAATCCTTTTTGGTTGCGGGCGGCTTTTTCCAGGGGTGACAATTTTGCAATAATTGACGTGCTTGCCACTACTTTTCCTTCTTTAGTAATTCGTGAAACCGTTTTCACGGAAACACCTGATATAAACAAATATATTATTTTCTGTTAATTAATCCATTATGATATTTCTATGTTCAATCATAATTTTGCATAAAATACAATGAACTATATCGTCCATTAGACAAAGTTAGGCCTTTTTTTGAGTAATAGTTTTTATCCGACTAATAATATTTTACCCATTTATTAGGCAAACACTTAAACTCTGGCATCCCTAAAATTTACCTGTCATGGCAGCGACTCGCATTTGTACATTACTTAACGGGATCAATACTCCTTTATTCTTCTGCTCCAATTCACAAAATTCCTTCACTTTAAGGATCATTTCCCGGGCTGCACTTTTTACAACATTACGCGACATGATCAATTTAATTTCAATGTAATTTCAAGAAAATCCAGGAACGATACTCTCCACGCACACTCCTGACAAACTACAAGATGGCGGAGTTGTCAAATTTAGTTCCAATTTTTGTCGCAAGACTTCAGTGGTGGCGAGGACTTTATACCCTGACCATTAATTAGCTGCAGTAAACTGACAGATCGAACTGTCATTTCGTAAAATAATGTTACCACATTTATTCGAATAGGGATGTGACTTAGAAAATTGATTCAATCCCATGCAATCAAATAAGTTATTATTAAGTACCTACGTACGTAAATATTGATAAACACATAAACATAGGCTGTATAACGCAATGGTCACTCCCAGATACGGGTAACGATCACGATCTCACGGGTTGGTAGCTACCCTACCACTCTAGAAAGATCGAAACAACACCGAAGAGACTAAAATGAAAATACAAGAGTGGATGACTATTGAAAATATTCCTTTCGAGCCAGATATGGTAAAAGCCACTCTTGTAGATATTGTACGACAGCTACTTGTGGATATTGTGCAGCACAGCACGGTGTTCCGGTTTTAAGACTGCCCCCTTACCACTGTGAGTTGAACCCAATCGAGCTGATTTGGTCGCGGGTAAAGGGGCACGTCGCGAAAAATAATAAGAATTTTGAAATGCAAGATGTGCGAACTTTATTCCAAGTAGGAATCAATAAAGTAACACTGTAAATGGAGTGACTGCGTATCCCATATTTTTTTATTTTTTTTTATAGAGAAGAGGGCGGACGAGCAAGCGGTCTCACGTGATGGTAAGTGTTACCGCCGCCCATGGACACCTGCAACACCGGGGGGGGGGGGGGGGGGGGGGTTAATATAGAAGAAGAAGACAAAATGTGCCGTCTCGACCACATAATAAATGGTGTAACTGACAGATTTGTCATACGTTTGACTTTTGAGTGATAGCGATAGCGACAGTAGTTCTGAATTAGAATAAATAAATAACTATGGTATCATTGTTTCATTTTTAATTTACGCCACAGTGGATTATTTTTTCTGCTGAAGAAAGATGCACTACTTTATTATAATAAAAGAGAAATTTATGTTAATACGATATTTTATTTTAACAAAATAAAAAGGAAAAAGTAATATAATTAATTTAAGGTTTAAAAGTTTGTCGCGAGTATAGTAGGTATTTTTAATTAAATATGTGAATCTATATATATATATAAAACAAAGTCTGGTTAGTTACACCATTTATAACTCAAGAACGGCTGGACCGATTTTAATGATCTCTGATTTGTTGGATTCGTCTCCGCCCCGAATAGCAGAATAACTATTAAAATACCTGAAAAATTCACGGAAAAAAAAAGAAAATTAATCTAGAAATATATTGAAATAAATAGAAAATACTCCAATCGAAATTTAAACAAAAATGCTTTTTACCCAAAAACAGGTAAAAACTGGGTAAGCGCCATCTGTTGGGCAGCCACAGCAACGCGTGGCCCCGCACAGCTAGTATATACATATACATGTGTCTTGCCCGCGTGGAATAGTGGCAAGAATGCTGGCTGCGTTTCCTCGCTGAATGGCGATACTGATGCGCTGAACGAGGAAAGATGATGAAATGATAAAATAAAAGATAGAAAATATGTTAAACTAAATAATAATTGATAAAAATAAAAGTTCATAAAATGTAACAAAAACTTTGAACGGATTTATTTATTAAATCTTTTTGTCACATCACTATTTAAATTTCGTCAAAAACTGACAACACACAAGCTGTCACTTTACTGCAGCTAATTAATGGTCAGACCATAGTGCATCGTGCACGTACACGACTTAATCAGAGACACGGTGTTGGGGGCTTGAGCGAAATGGTGGGGATAAGAACGCGCATGTAAACTTCGGTACTAAATGTTTATTTAGAAATAATAATTGATATTTATTATTACAATTATTCATATTAGTTGCAATATTCATTTTATTATATTACTAGCTTTTGGCTGCAGCTCCGTTTGTGAGGAACTTTAGTATTTGGCGGAATGTGAGGAACAGTTTCATCAACTACCCGCATTTGGTCTTCGTATTCCGGAAAGTTGCGGCACACAACACTCGCAATATCAAAAGTACCGTCAGACGAAAAATCGATAGGTTTAATTTTATTAAATTTATTAACCACTGGATTCTATGTCGAGGACAATTTGTACCCATCTTTTCGATTGAAATTTCTATGTTTTTTATTTCAACGCACAATCCTGGGTGGTGATCAGTGGAGAGGATTTTTGGACTACGGAGTTTTATCCAGTGATTGATCACGGCACATGGTCCGCTATCGCTGATTTATTTGTCTGGCGATTCTTCACAGCTGTGATATGTTCTTTGATCCTTTCCGCTACGGTGCGCTTTGTTTGGCCTATGTAGGAACTACCACAGCTGCGTCTATCTTATAGATACCTGGCATCTGAAAGGGATGTAATAACATCCTTTGGTGTGCGTAGGTTTTCCGCTACTTTGGAGGATACAGTCTTAGTGGAGTATTTTCTTAATACTGTTCCAACTTTGTCTGTCACTCCTTTAACGTACGGCATAAACACCCGTTGTCTGCTGACCTCAGGATGCCTTTCCCTACGATAGCGCCGTGGTTGCCTTTCACTCACTTTATATCCATTTCGTTTAAGTTCCTCCTGAACATTTAACAACTCATCCTTTAAATAATATACTCGTAGATAAATATGTGTGAAAATCGCGAAAATCTCAAATGTTATACGTGATTGCATTTGATAAGCGTTTACAATCTGGCAGTAATATTATTAATAGGGCTAATTCTTGATAATATCTTACACTTTTTTTATATAATTACATTAGATAAAAAAGTGAGCTACGAAATATGTTCCTTTCACTGAAAATCAGCATCATGGTCAGCCAGGAAAAATATGATTATAAAATATTTGCAATAAAAGCAAATGCATTTAATAAAAAACAATAATAATTTAATAATAAAACGTATTTGATAATAATAAATCAAATAATAACGACGGTTAATCCTTAATGCATCTGTTCTTTTCATCATAGATAACAATCAAGGGTAATATAATTAATGCAGTATAATTTAATTCTTATGTTTCATAATTGTAGGTACTATCCAGAAACATTTCGTTCTAGTCTTTATTACTAGCGCTTTAAAGGTGCCCTTAGGGTTTATTTTTTGTCCAATTTAAGTATTAATGATAATATTTTAGACGACAGCGATTCCAGGAGTGTGGGTATCGGCAGACCACGTCAGCATAGTATGGTGCAAGCAAATCGTGATGGCCATAAATAAGTTTCTTTTCTCCATCGTGGATGCAGAGATGGAACAAATCGTTGACGATAATCAGATTCTGATGAAAAAGGCTAGACAATTCTTTCAGGTACGTACTTATCTTCCGATATTGATGCCGAAATAAACCTTTCTAAGAAAATTTTAGATCGAGAAACCTCTATTTATGACAATGTTTATCAGCTTTACTAACACACGGTTCATAGAATTTTGAGCTTTATTGACCGGTCTTCATTGACTAATACAAGAAATAACAACTGAAAATTTTCGTACTTAGCTTGTATTATAATTAAATTATTATAAGATAATTGGTTGTTTGAACCATAAAGATTGAAACACTGTTTATTAGACACGGTACTAGCTACACTCACGGACACCTGAATCGAACCAGCCTGCATTTTCAGTTTTGATGGCCTGAAACTTAAAAAAAAATGTTTGATCGATCAAAAAGTTTTTATGCAGTTTTGAAGCTGGCATACTAACCATCATTTCAGTATGTCTTTGTTCCAAATTTGAATTCAAAGTACTGAATAAAATGAGTTTAAGTAACAAGTCGTGTCCGCCTTTCTCACGGGGAAGACTTGTATTTGATTTTTGCAGAAAACAATGGTTTTCCTAAAAAATCGTTTATTCAGCAACTTGCATTGCCTCCAAGAGCGTTTACGACGGCCGTCTTGCGGTTTGGCATGGAATCAATCAACGTCACTATGACGTGTTGTGGAATGTTCTCCCATTCTTCCTCGATGGCAGTTTTCAGCTCCTGCAAGGTCTCCAGAGGCTGTATAATGAGCTCGAACACGCCTCTTTAGCTCATCCCATAAATGCTCTATGGAATTAATGGCTATTCTTTATTTTTTGCTGGCCATTCCATGACTGTGTTACCGACGTTATGAAGGTATTCCCTGCCGATTCCCGCAGTGTACGGTCTTGCATAAAAATGAAATATTTGCCAACAAACCCAGCATATGGCATCACATGAGTCTCTTGACATTGACGAATGTAACGGTCGCCATTTAGTGGTGGCAGCCGTGGTTTCGGTCATAACCTGAAGTCCAGTTTTGCCTTCCGCGGAAATTCCTCCCCGGACTGTCCATGACTCCCCGCCATAACTCACTTTCTCTTCAATACAGCACTGTATAAAACGCTCTCCGTCTTTGGTAGACCTTCCCCCCTCCATCATTACCATACAGCATAATCTAGGATTCATCAGTGTAGAGTTCGCGCGAACTGAAGGCTGAAGGTGTCCATGAAAGTCTCGAAGCTGTTCTTGGATCTGTACTAAGGTCAGGTGACGTAAGCTGGTCGGGAAGATAAACCGATCTTGTCTTTACGTCGTCTCTCGAAATCGTGGTCATGGACGGCGAACGAAGCCGCCAGTGTCTAGGTATCGATGGTACACTCTTTGTACAGCAGAACGGCTTAAATGAAGTTGTGCACTCGCATTTCGCTGACTAAGCCCAGACTGTCAGGATTTTGAGGTTCAAATCAGGAAAAACAATTTAACGAAACTTTTATTAAAAAACAACACCATTAAATGAAAAAACTTCCAATTAGAACTTTCTGTTTCCTTAATTTTTTCCAAACAATAAACTGACTCGGCTTTTCTTGTCTGGTTCAAATTTATGAATTCATATTTGGAACAAAGCAAACCTAAATGATGGTGAATATGCCAGCTTCAAAAATGCATAAAAACTTTTTCTTTGACCTAACATTATTTTTATGTTTCAGGCCTTTAATCATAAAAATGTAGGGTGGCTGGCTCGATTCAAGTGTCCGGGAGTGTATTTAAAGTATAAGGGTACATAAACTAGAGTTGATCCATGTTGAATTCATGTTATTTTCTTTAACTGAAAGTATATGTTTATTCTGCAACATTCTATTAACGGTTATCGCCACCTAGCCGCCTGTTGAATAGGTTGATAATTAATGAGCCACAATGGAGTTTGTATTTTCACAAACGATTAGCTAAACCTTTACCTACCTACTCATTTTTTGTTTCCTTTACCTACCTACTCATATTTTCAGTTTTTTCAGGCAAATCGTTCAATGATCTTGAGTCCTGACATAAACCGCGCTGACATAACAATGATAGCGGACGCGTTCTGGTACGAAGATAACAGGAGGATTTATCAAATATCAAGACCGGAAATTGACAGGTATGTACTATTTATTATGTAACAATAATGTTAAATAGTTTTTTTTATAAATCTTATGTTCGTCCGCCTATTAGAAGTTACATTTAACATATTTAGAGATATAAAAATGCTAGACAAAATACAGGATTCTATACAATATTAAATATTACTTATTATATACAATATTATTACAATATTAATAATTAATACATACAATATTAAAGCTTAGATAAACAAGATTAACCAGATCTAGATCCACAAATCTAGATAATAAATGTCGAGATTCAAGTGTTTTTTTATTTTTTCGAATTAGTCATCCATTTTTGTTTCGATTTGATTTTGTTTCGCGTGCCCAGCGTGCATAATGTATCTACACAGTTTGGAGGGGGAGAGTGCACGCTGTAATCCAACAGCCGCTGGGTGCCTTCGACTGGCCTCGTTACCCCTCTCTTACAGAATACTACATTGAAATGTACTGCATTTCCCACTTTATAATATTCCCCAATGTATGTACGTGTTTCGGTAGTGAGTGAGATATGCCAGAGTGAGATAAGCGACAGTATCCACTTACCACCAGGTGGACTGTGCGCATACAGTCCACCTGGTGGTAAGTGGATACTGTCGTTTGCCACCTTCTTTCTATATAAAAAAAAAGATTGGTTTATGATGTCTTCTTACAAACTATGCAAACCTACAAGCTTACAAACACGAAAAATGTCTTCTTACAAAAAATTTGATTACAATTTTATAAGTATTAAAGATTTTCTCTTTATTAATCACATCATACAACAAAGTGACATAGTTTTCCAATTATGTGACCATATTTTTTAAATCTTTGAAGATGTCTGAACCCATACAAACTTGACCTAATTTTTAAAACTTTAAAAGGTCGAACTATTTAAATCTCGACTAACACAACAAAAGTGTGTGCGATAGACGAGAATAGTTCATATCTTTTAGTTTTTAAGCGATATGATCACACTACGTTCGTTATTATTACACGTTCGTCGTTTGGCTTTTTTCCAGACATAGAAATAGATATTTTAAGAACCTATTACATCATTATTTGAACTTGATTTTTCGTAGGAGTGTTTACATAACATTAATTGTAATGTAGTCGTAGATATACACTACGTATAATATTATATTCACACAAGTGTAAACAAATGGGTAAACAAAACAAAGTTTTTTCTAAAGAATGCATACCGACTCTTGTGAAGTAGAAGATAAAATTTGTCAATGAATGTATTATAATTAACGACTTATTTTGTCGTTAATGGCCTGCCAACACAATTCAATACGCTGTAATATATAGTTTCAAATGAACTAAGCATCTACAGCTTGATATTTATTTACACAGTGTATTATGGATATATTCTGTGAACAAGAGCAAGGGAAATATTGATAGAAAAAGAGGAAGTACAAAAAGAAATTAATTGAAGAGGTCTGTCCCCGTCATATTCCCAAAGACTTAATCCATGTTTGCTGTTTATGATTCCGATAATTAATATGAAATATTAGTTAATTTTCATTGAAAAACCGTATTTTTTAAAGCCCACGTGTTAATCTGGATTACAATCTACACATCCCGGCCGAAAGTAATACACATCGACTATGATCGGCCTTTGATTTTGTAGAGCGTCGTCTCTGTCGCCAACAGAGAAGACGCTCTACAAAACCAAAACTAGCCGATAGTCTCTTTGTAAAGGCCGATGTGTATTACTTTCCGGCGGGAATCCTATTTGCCAAGTTTCAACGAAATCAGTACAGTCATTTCGATGTGATTGAGTTACAAATATACAAACATTCAAACTCTCGCATTCATTTGGGATCTATGTGAACTGAAGCAGAAGTTGTAACGTCCCACTGCAAAACACAGACCTGCCCTGATAATTATAATTCCTTTCGAATCATATTCCACCAAACGGACCCAATGTGGATTAGTGGCTGTGCATGCCCCAAAAATCAAATACAAATTCTGTAGGCCTACAATTTTTATTAAGTATAATGAAATGTGTAGTTTATCGTTTACAGAACCACGTATCTAATGATAAGACTAGTCGGCTTCCCTCAGAATCGATTTGCTGCAATAGAAGCCGTGAATGTTGGTGACAATGACTGGGTATTTGGGTGTAATGCGAAATTCACGTACAACGTTTACAGATACTGGTAAGTCTTTTTTTTTTTCAATTATGACATAGCCATACTGATGATAGACATTTATCTGATTAGAGTTTTTATTTTCCATCCCATTCACTCTTTTAAAGAAAAATGGGGATTGTAATGGGCCGAGGAAAATTTCCCATCGACTAAAACAAATAACTGACTTATCGTCTTTTACGCCATTCGCAATATCAAAGAGATTTTTTTTTAATGGACGAAGGCGGCAGACGAGCATACTGTATGCCTAAGTAGATACTGTCGCCCATAGACATCCGCGATACATACCAACATTAATCGAAAATGACAAACGTTGGTACGACCCTACTTTAGAGATACAGGAATGGATTTGGAGAAATAGTTGGGAAAATGGGGAGGGATAGGACGGAAGGGGTGTAAGGGGTCCCAACCTACATCTCTGGGACCCAAGCCAACCTCACCGGCTCGTGGTGCACCCTGCCGACCAACGAACGAGGCTCTGGCGACCCGCCACCACGCACTGGACCAGCGCGGCGGGTTACGGTCCACCCCCCCCCCCCCCCCCCCCCCCCCCTATGGCAGAAAAAGTAAAACGGCCCCAAGTTCCCGGCGGCTCCAGTCGCAACACCGGCGTGGACGACGGGCGCTGGTCGAGCGCTGGAGCCAGGGGTGCTAAGAATCTCCGGGCGGGATTCCACCGTCGAACGACCAGGGCTTTCAAAACGGACTACCGACGTAGGTTGTCACTGGTGACTTACAACACGCGCACTTTGAGGACAGACGAGAAGATCGCTGAGCTGGAAGAGGAGATAGGCAAGTTGCACTGGGATATATTGGGGTTATCAGAAATCCGAAGAGAGGGGGAGGACACGATAACCCTGAAGTCCGGCAACTTGTTCTATTACCGGGAGGGCGACCAGCAGTCCCAAGGTGGTGTCGGGTTTATCGTCCACAAGTCCCTCGTAAATAATGTTGTAGCCATCACGAGCGTGTCGAACAGGGTCGCGTACCTTATACTCAGAATATCCAAGAGATATTCGTTGAAGGTCATACAGGTCTACGCACCGACCTCGGCACACCCGGATAACGAAGTGGAAGCAATGTATGAGGACATTAGTAGAGCCATACATGCTTCGAAAACACACTACAATATTGTTATGGGGGATTTCAACGCGAAACTGGGCAAAAGAGGCGACGATGAGTTGAGAGTGGGGCAATTTGGATGTGGGCACCGGAACCAGAGGGGCCAGAGGCTGGCCGACTTTCTTGAGAAAGAGGGACTCTTTATGATGAACTCTTTCTTCAAGAAGCCGCCTCATAGGAAGTGGACCTGGATGAGCCCCGACGGTTCCGTTAAAAATGAGATAGACTTCATTATGGCCACAAAGAGACAAATATTCAATGATGTCTCCGTGATCCACAGGGTGAAAACCGGTAGTGATCACCGAATGGTTAGAGGCACATTGAATATAAACGTCAAGTTGGAAAGGTCCCGCCTGATGAAGTCTACGCTCCGACCTACTGCTGCCCACATACAAAACCCCGAAAGCTTTCAGCTTGAATTGTCAAATCGCTTCGATTGCCTAGAGGATTGCGTTGCAGTGGACGATATCAAGAACAGGTTGGTAGAAACTGTCCATACGGTGGGGTCTAAATTCTTCAGACATCGTCGAAGAGATGGACCCCAAAAGCTCACCGACCACACCCTCGACCTCTTGGCGGAACGACGTTCGATAGCACTGCAGACTCCTGATGACGCGGAAGCATATCGGCAGCTCAATAGACGGATCCACCAGTCCTTGCGACACGACATCCGTCTGTTTAATACTAATCGTATTAAGGAGACGATAGAGCGGAATAAAGGCTCCAAAGTGTTCGCAAGAGACTTATCTATTGGGCAGAACCAGTTGACGAAGCTGAAGAGGGAGGACGGCAGTGTCACTTCCGACAAACAAGGGGTACTGAGGGAGATCGAGAAGTTCTATGGACAGTTGTATACCTCGGTCGCTAAACCTGTTGGCAACTTGGCCAAAGACCCAAGAGCCAAGTTGACCCGACACTATACCGAAGACATCCCGGACATCAGCCTGTACGAGATTAGGATGGCCCTCAAACAGCTTAGAAACAACAAGGCGCCGGGTGAAGACGGAATCACTTCAGAGCTTCTGAAAGCGGGTGGAACACCGGTACTGAAAGTCCTTCAGAAGCTCTTTAATTCCGTCTTGCTCGAAGGTATTACGCCGGAGGCATGGAACAGAAGCGTGGTGGTGCTCTTCTTCAAGAAAGGCGACAAGACCTTGTTGAAGAACTATAGGCCCATCTCGCTTCTGAGCCATGTTTATAAGCTGTTTTCGAGGGTTGTCACGAATCGTCTCGAGCGCAGGTTTGATGACTTCCAGCCTCCCGAACAAGCCGGTTTCCGAAAAGGCTATAGTACCATAGACCACATCCATACGCTGCGGCAAGTTATACAGAAGACCGAGGAGTATAACTTGCCATTATGCTTAGCGTTTGTGGACTATGAGAAAGCCTTTGATTCGATCGAGACTTGGGCAGTGCTACAGTCCCTCCAGCGGTGCCATATTGACTATCGGTATATCGAAGTGTTGAAGTGTTTGTATAACAACGCCACCATGTCAGTCCGAGTACAGGAAGGGAGCACGGAGCCGATTCCATTGCAGAGGGGTGTGAGACAAGGAGATGTCATCTCTCCGAAGCTCTTCACCAATGCGATGGAAGACGCTTTCAAGCTCCTGGAATGGAAAGGACTCGGCATCAACGTTGATGGCGAATGCATCACTCACCTTCGATTTGCCGACGATATCGTGGTCATGGCAGAATCGCTGGAGGATCTTAGCACAATGCTCGGAGACCTCAATCGAGTTTCCCAACAGGTGGGCCTTAAAATGAACATGGACAAGACGAAAATCATGTCGAATGTCCATGTCGTGCCCACCCCAGTTTCAGTCGGGAGCTCGATTCTCGAAGTTGTTGACGAGTACGTCTACCTAGGCCAAACGGTCCAACTAGGTAGGTCCAACTTCGAGAAAGAGGTCAATCGACGAATCCAACTCGGCTGGGCAGCGTTCGGGAAGCTACGCAGCGTCTTCTCGTCCAAAATACCTCAGTGCTTGAAGACGAAGGTCTTCGACCAGTGTGTGTTGCCAGTGATGACTTACGGCACCGAGACGTGGTCTCTGACTATGGGCCTCATAAATAAGCTCACTGTCGCACAGCGAGCTATGGAGAGGGCTATGCTCGGGGTTTCTCTACGTGATCGAATCAGGAATGAGGAGATCCGTAGACGAACTAAAGTCACCGACATAGCCTCTCGGGTTAGCGAGCTGAAGTGGCAGTGGGCAGGGCACATAGCTCGAAGAACCGATGGCCGATGGGGCAGACGGGTTCTCGAATGGAGACCACGTACCGGCGGACGAAGCCGAGGACGTCCATCTGCTAGATGGACAGACGACCTCATAAAGGTTGCGGGCACCCGCTGGATGCAGGTCGCTGCCGATAGGTCTAAATGGCGGACAATGGGGGAGGCCTATGTCCAGCAGTGGACGTCCAAGGGCTGAGAAAAAAAAAAAAAAAGGACGGGAATGGGTTCTGGCACTTCTAACTCACTACCGAAACATGTACGTACATTAGAGAAATAAGATAAAGTGGGAAATGCAGTACATTTCTGCGAGAGAGTGGTAACGTGGCCATTCGAACGCGCCCAGCCACTTGGATTGCACTCTCCCCCTCCCAAAAACAAGATGAGTATCAGCAAGGTGATGTTTGTTCTTTCGGTGTCGAATTCGATATCTCCAGGCGATAAATCACTTTCTAATCGATCGATAGCGATTCTTAATTACTGAAGTTTTAGGTCGGCTAATATTTGTTTGATAATTTTCGTAATAATGTATCGTAATTGATATTTTATTTTAAAGGACTGCTCTTTCCCATAAAATAATAATATGAATGTTACATATCGACCCTGGAAATTTCAATTGGCATAAAGGACAAATCATAACTTTTCAGGAGGGGCAAACTACATTGTTTTTATATAAAATTCTTTGTAACTTTATCAGTGTCATTGTCACAGCTATTGTTTTGACCTTAAAACCTTAAGATTAAAACAGTGGCTGTAAAGTTACAGTGTGAAGTTACAGGAGATTTCTTTGTACCAAATGTCTTCTGTTCCTCCTGAAATATTGTGATTTATCTCTTACACCAATTGCAATTTCCGGGGTCGATAGACCATTAGGATGTTATTCAGCGTTAACTGGAGAATACCCTCACGTTTTGAGGCAACGATGCCTTACGCCAATTGATCTTGGTAATTGTTGAATAACAAAACATGAAAAAGCCACGAGGCTATCATAAAGTATGGCGTCCGTCAATGCAGTATACTAGGTCCCGCGTTCTTCTTCTTAATATATATAAATGATTTGTGCCAAATGACACCTGACCATGGCAAAATAATCACCTTCGCCGATGACACAGCCATTGTGTTTTCGGGAGAGACGTGGGATGAGGTATACACCTCATCCCACGTCCTTCCATATCAACATATACATCCCACGTCAACATATACATGTTTGCTGAGAGAGGACTACATACTGTCATGAAATGGCTCCAAAATACTTACGGTCAATGTTGAGAAGACAAAATGTATGACGTTCTCATTAAATAGAAGTACACAACTACCCTTAAAACTAAATTTAAAAGCTCACAAAACCAATGATATGCACTTGCACCTGCCCTAACCTTGAATCCGTAACAACCATATGTTATTTGGGTATATTAATCGATAGCCAGTTATCATGGAAGCCACAACTTAAACAATTAACGTCTCGTGTTAGAAAGCTTGAATTGGTTTAAAAAACTTCGACACGTTGCTCATACAAAACTTCTTAAATCTATATATCTTGTTCTTTGTCAATCGGTCACTAGTTATTGCATCTCGATATGGGGACGAGCTCCAAAATCACATCTTATTCATTTAGAACGGGCTCAACGGTGTGTTCTGAAGGTTCCCAATAAGTTCCCATGACTTTAAATAAGTTCCGTTTTTTTATTCTAAATTAAGTTACTTCCAGTTTACCAAATTTATATCCTCCAATCTTTCCTCAGACTGCAGAACACGCTGCAATTTTATATTGATTTACAACAAAGTTAACGAAGAAATGACATTGTCTGTAAAATTACGAAAAATAATACATCGTTTATTCGTAGACAGCGTTGTTACCTTTCACCATACGTTTATAACGAGATAAATAAAATAATACAACTGTACCACCTTAATAAATACGAATTTTAAAAAGAAATTAAGTAATTAGCTCTTAACATCTAAACACCGCACTCACAACTCACAAGCACCGAACACAGAACGTACTCGCACACGTTCACTTTCACACTTAAATACACCCATTACTGTAAACGTAATAAAATAATTAAATGTAGCTATACCTAATTCTAATATGTATAATACCTAGCACCTAATATTACATATGCACAAACCAAACTGTTAGTCTCATGTTTAGTCTATACTTACATAAGAATGGAGTCCGTAGGGAGGCTCCGATGTCTGTAATACAGGTCTACCTAGTAACTATCTAACTACAGAGGTCGGAACATATTGTAACTATGGACCCATTGTTTTCGCTTAATATTTGTTATTATATACATACATATACATAAAATACACATACATATATACATATCAAATAAAATTAAATATTATATTAGGTGTGTTTACGATGCGCACACTAGGCGCGCACCTGCCTCGCGTTACGCGAAAGCAGCCCGAGGAATGTGCACTCGGGCCCAAATGTATTAAAACTTACTCAATATATCCACCAAAATGGTGGGTAAGCAAATAATCAACAATTTACACAATTTGGTCTCACTTACCCCAGGTGGTTTTGCCCACGCACAAATCTGGAAAGTGTACCTACGCTAGTCCCTACTAGACGTGACCTATCTTAGTGTGATTGAATAAATAAATACATAAATTCCCAATAAATACTTGTGTAGTAATCCAAGTCTCGTCCTGTGGTGAGCCGGTGGCCGCTATCGTTCGGCAACTCACACCCGGCAGCAAATCACCTCGAGAAATGACTCCAAACCACAAGCACAATCACACCCAAACAATTCCAACCAAAACACTCGCGTGGCACAAGGATATCGCGAACAAGACCTATTAATAGGCGCGAATATCAATAATGAACTGTCCGAGACCGCGGTGTGAATTTTAACTCAATTTAACTCCTGCTCGCCGCCGAGCGCGTGTTACTACCAAAATATCAAATTCTCAAACCGCCTTCAATATGGCGGGGACAAAAAAATGTTGCTTCGAAATAATCAATGTATGCGGGTATGCAAAGATGCTCGCGCCAATTCCAAACAATCCCCCGTCCCGAGCCGAAGTATTCGGGTCGCTAATCAATGGGTAAGCGGGATAATGTCGCGACGGCCCGCTTCAAAATAGAATCGCCCACCAAGACCTCGGCTAACCTGGGAACACCATCAGAGCCCGGAAAAAGGTTAACAATGCGCCCGCGGCGCCAACACAAGGGCGGTAGGTTAGCATCTTTAACCAACACGAGGTCCCCAACCTTCGGCGGATTCGTTTTGTCCGTCCACTTGACGCGCTGCTGCAGAGTGTGCAAATATTCAAGGTGCCAGCGTTTCCAGAAACTCTGAGTGAGTTGCTGGAGCAATTGAAAACGCGACAAACGAGAACTGGGCACATGAGTCCAAGGGTACTCTGGCAGAGCGACGAGTGGCTGACCAATCAAAAAATGGCCCGGCGTTAGGGCTTCCAAATCATTCGGATCCGACGAAAGTGGGCATAGCGGTCGAGAGTTGAGGACGGCCTCAACTTTCGCAAACACGGTCGCGAGTTCCTCAAATGTGAGAATCGTCTCACCAATAACGCGCCTCAAATGGGTCTTTGCCGATTTAACTACGGCCTCAAAAATTCCACCCCAGTGCGGACAAACTGGCGGATCGAAGCGCCAGGTTATCCCACGGAGGGCCATCTCACGACCCAAATTCATTTTCTGCTCTTCAAGAAACTCATACACATCCCTTTAGTAGTTATTGGCCCCCTGAAAATTAGTTCCGTTGTCGGACCTAATCAAGGTAGGGAGTCCCCTACGAGATACAAATCGGCTGAGGGCCGCTACGAAGGCTTCTGTGGAGAGAGCAGACACAACTTCCAAGTGTGTGGCCTTAGTAGACAGGCACACAAAAACACACAAATATGCCTTTACGGATTTGGCATTACGAAGCTGAGATGACTTCACCAAAAAAGGACCAGCAAAATCCGTACCAACTGTGGCAAAGGGTCTAGACTCAGAAACTCGGTCCGCGGGCAAATCGCCCATCTGGGGTTGCATGGTAGAAGCTTTAGTCCTATAACAAGACATGCAACGAAAAATGACCCCCCGGACGAGTCGTCTAGCCGACAAAATCCAAAATTCGCGTTGCAAAATCGCCAACAGTGCGTTACAGCCTGCATGGGAGTTCTTGATGTGTCGATCCATCGCCAGCAACCGCACCAAATGTCCATCTTTCGGCAAGAGAAGAGGATGGCGGACACCATGAGGCAAATTGGCATGTCTAAGCCGACCTCCCACGCGCAGTAGACCCGAAGGATCCACAAAGGGATTCAATCGCACAATAGCGCCTTTCAATTTAGCGGGACCTTCCTTCATAGTTTTTAACTCTGAAGCGAAGCTAACAGACTGGACTACGCGAATCCAACTCAATAGCGCTTCATGTCGTTCCTCAGACGAGATGAAGGTTGACAACAATTTATTCTGTGGGTTTTTAACATTGTGACGCCAACGTCTAACCCAAGCTGTTACATTCAAAAGTTTATCCAGTGAGCTGTACCTGGCCAGCAAAACATCGGGATCATATGATGATTCCGCTGCTTGACCGCTCCCGGCACCATCGGCCACTGGTAAACTTACAAAGCCTATCGCAGGCTGAACTAGAGTGATCCGTGAGGCCGGCCAAATTGACACTGGTCCCTTCAGCCAGTCCGGACCCCACCACAACGGATGTCCAATAATCTCTAGGGCTGAGCATCCACGTGATGCACAATCAGCTGGGTTTATATCGCCAGGGACATGTCGCCAAATCAATCTAGCTTGCGACGCCTGGATCTGGGAAACACGGTTCGCCACAAACACCTCCAAGGTGTGAACAGACGCTCGCAACCAACAAAGCACAATTTGACTGTCTGTCCATGCAAATACGTCTGCTAACTCTACGGAACGCCCTAGAGTAGCGACGACATGATTCAAGAGACGAGTCAAGAGAGTGGCGCCTGACAATTCTAGCTTCGGTATTGTCATACGCGAGCGAATAGGCGCAACCTTGCTCTTTGCTAGAACCGGCGAGACCAAAACATGTCCAGCAGCATCCACTGTGCGTAGATAAACAACCGCTGCATATCCTCGCTCGGAAGCATCACAAAAGCCATGAAGGCTAGCTCGATATTTTCCAGACGGAAGGAAACGTCTGGGCAAGGAAACCCGATTAAGAGCTGGGAGGGATGACACAAACTCTAGCCATTCCAATAATAACTCTCCATGAAGAGGCTCATCCCACGACAATTCAGCAGCCCATAATTTCTGCAAAAAACATTTCGCCCAAAAAATGACTGGACTGATCCAACCATTCGGATCATAAGTCCGAGCGACAGTGGACAACACTGATCGCTTCGACCAAGTCTTCGGGGACTGTAGGTCCACATGAAAAGTGAAGACATCCTGGACTGGTCTATACTGGACACCAAGGACAGCCAACATGTCAGGATTGTCTACATTCTGGAAGATGTGGGGATTCTGCTGGTGCTCCTCCGGCAAATCGGCAAGGAGCCGAGGTGAATTCGACAGCCACTTTCGCAATTCATAGCCACCAGCTTTCATGAGGTCAATCAATTCGTCCCGCAAGACGAGAGCCTCTTCTACAGTTGCTGCCCCACTACAGCAGTCGTCAACATAAATATCCTCTTTCAAAATGGCAGCCGCGCGAGGAAACCTTATCCGCTCTCGTTCAGCTAGCTCCAAGAGCGAGCGGATCGCAATGAAGGGACTAGAACGCAAACCATAGGTGTTGACACGAAGTTCATAGACAACCATGGGATCGTCAGGATGCTCTCGCCACAAAATCAGCTGGAATCGCCGGTCATCGCGATGAATTATCGTCTGTCTAAACATCTGACGTATGTCAGCGACGAATACAATTGCATGACGACGAAACCCAGTGAGGATATCTCCAATGTCTCGATGTAGCTTAGGTCCGGCATGGAGACACTGATTCAAAGATACACCAGAAGTAGTAGGCGCTGACCCATCAAAACTACACGTATCTTGCCACCTGGCGTCTTCAAAACGGCATGATGAGGAAGGAAGTAATGCTCCACTGAGCGCCAACCAATATTCGACACAGACATGTGTCCCAAGTCCTCATATTCTCGCATGAACTCAATATATTTCCGGCGAAGCTCCGGATCCCGCTTCATGCGACGTTCCATGGAGACCAATCTTCGTTCAGCCAACTGCCGAGACTCGCCAAGCGGAGGCCTATTCGCCAAAAAGGGAAGACGGGTGACAAGCTGACCAGAGGCGAGGCGACCTGTGTTGCTCTAGTAGAAGCTTTCACACTCTTCGTCCTCTGGACACAATCTAGGCATAGAGGGAGGTTCCTCCACTTCCCAAAACTTCTGAACGGCGTCAGAAAGCGTGGATCCCACACGTAGCCCATCCTCAGCAAAAAACACGGTCGAAACCGGAAGGATAGGGCCCAACAATGCCGAACCAAAAATCGTGGGGACCACTACCAAACCACCAGGCTGCAAAGCTCTCCAACTCCCCGAACAAACCTGTCCCAAAATATTACTCCCCAACAATAGGTCAACAGGACCTGGAGTATGAAACATGGGGTCAGCTAAAACCAAACCCTTTGTCAAAGCTATGACAGGTGGAGGAAGCTTTATACGCGGGTGGTGACTCAATATATTCTCCAGCACAATAACCGGAATCTTGGTTTTCCTGGTTCCAAGTGGTACTGGAGAAAATTCGACAAAGGTGTGACCAACTCTATTGGTCACCTTAACGTTTCCTACTCCGTAGACTGGGAAAGGAGAAGGACCGACACAGAGGTCCAATTGGCTCACCAACCAAGCTGAGACTATACAACCCTGGGCACCCGAGTCCAAAAGGGCACGAACAACAATCGAGTTGCCCTTCGGGTCCCATACCCGCACAGAGACCGTAGGCAAGAGGATGGTCTCTGGGTTCTCAGCGTGGTGAGCTGCGAGTCCCTAGCGGGAGAAGTTACGGAGTGAGGGCTCCCTCCCCGAGTGCGGCAGGGGACGATAACTGTCTACCCTGCCCTCACCGCGACGACCCTGCACAACATGTGCGGATGAGAGGGGGGCTGCAGCCTGCCTTCCTAGGCGGGGCGGACGCTGTTCCAACCTCGGTCGCTCCAACAGCGGGGGGGAGAATCTCCGGTTGCGGTAGACTGGTGTGTACTCCGCAAACCCAACAGCGCCTCTAGGGGGTGGCGAACGCCTACCCCCGCCCGTAAGGGCTCGATCCTGGGCGCTGGACCTGGCAGGACTGTCACCACCAGCGCGAGCAGCCAAATGTCGCTTAGCATCGCGAACACCAGCACCCTCCTGGTTGCGGTTCGCACACAAAAGAACGTGGTGAGCACCACCACATTGTCCACATGGACGAGGCTGAGGACACTCTCGCTGGAAGTGACCCTCCAGGCAATGGTAACACAATCGCCTCTCCTTGGCGATGTGTCGGCGCGCTGCTACGCGCAAGGCCACAAATTTGTGGCAAGCAGTCATCCGGTGGCCGGAGCGCTTGCAGTATCTGCAAGCCACGGCCTCCTCTTGGGAGACCCCATATCTCGGCCGTGACTGCTTAGTCACCGGCGGACCCTGCGGTCGGGCCAGTGGTCGCTCTCGGCGAACGCTAGGCTGCGGCATCAAGGGAGTGGAACCCTCCACGGTATCCACCCTGCGACACTCGTCTTCGAGGAACCTTTCGAGGTCCTCATAGGAAGGCAGGTGAGTGGAGCTATCCCCACCATACTGTCGCTCAAAACGCAGCCGCATCTCCAAAGGCAGTTTCGCCAACACAATATGGAGCAACAAAAAGGACCACTGGTCCACAGGTAAATCCAATCGCCTTAAGGCGTTAACCGCCACCAAAACCGGGTTAACAATGTCTGTCCGTAAGGCTGACGCACAGGCAACCTTAGGCAGATTCAAAATTTGCCCCACATGGGTGTCAGCCAAAAGGCGCACGTTGTGGTAACGGCGCTTCAACAAGTCCATGGCTGTCGAGTAGGTGCTGTCATCGACCTTCAGGTGCTGTACCAGGCCTAGAGCCTCTCCCTGTAAGGAGGCCAACAGGTACGCCATTTTTTGTGCAGCTGACAGGTCGGAATGGGAGTCCACCAAACTGTTGAACATCCCATAGTAGCTCAACCACTGGTCCAAATCACCGTCAAAGGTGGGAAGGTTGAGCGTGGGGAGGCGACCCAACAAGGCGTGGGGTGCAACAAGTGAATCCCCACCAGAGGGAGCTGAGATGTGGGAGACCGCCTCGTTAATGGTGTCCACAAACTCGTATATTTGGCCAAAGTCCGCTTCATATCGCTGCTTCTGCTCGTCCGGTACAGGCGTTTCCAAATTCGCCATAAACGTCAAGCCCTCAGCAAAACTCCTATCTAACGCCACCAAACGGGCCGGCATTTCACTCGCCCGGGCGAGTAAGGCTTGCTTCCGGTCCGGCCGGTTGACCATTGCAACCGCAGATGCAAACCATCTCAACTGAGCAGTCATTGCGGACTGATGTGTGGAAAAGGTCACCTTAACAGACATGTCTACACCTCAGGACGCACGCAATACAAAACAAAAACCAAAAATAAAAAACAAAAATAAAAGTAAAAAAAACAACAATAACAAAAAAAAATAACAAAATAAAAAAAACAAAAAATGCAGTGGAGGCACAATAAAAAACAAAAGGGGTGCGTATGTGTCTTAAAGAAGGTATAACCGTCCAAAAAATTAATAATCAAAACTACCTGACAAAACAACAACAAAAAAAAAACAAATTAAATTATCAAATTAAAATAAACGCAACCAAAAATGTACACGAGCGTGGACTCAATAAAACCACAATGTCCAGCTATCAAAGAAAAACGTGAAGCGTTATATCCAAAAAATTATTAACGCGTTTGGGTAACTAGCCAGCTACTAAACGTCGCACGCGTGGATTCAAAATATCTTGAGAATACAAATTATACGTAGGGCCTAGCCTTCAAACCGTAACGTAAAATCAAAATCAAAAACCAAATATTTAAACCAAATTACCAATATACAAACAAGACAAAAGGTCATCAATATTAACTACCTAAGGGTATTATCAATATCACGTAACGGTATCAAACCACGCTCTGCTACCAGATGTTTACGATGTAGCAGGAGCGTGGACCCAATATACGCAAGGCCCTTAACACGTGAATTTACAATTATCAAAAAAATGAATAATGACAAAAAACAAGAATGGTTGATAAAGGTATCAACCACGCTCTGCTACCAGTTGTTTACGATGCGCACACTAGGCGCGCACCTGCCTCGCGTTACGCGAAAGCAGCCCGAGGAATGTGCACTCGGGCCCAAATGTATTAAAACTTACTCAATATATCCACCAAAATGGTGGGTAAGCAAATAATCAACAATTTACACAATTTGGTCTCACTTACCCCAGGTGGTTTTGCCCACGCACAAATCTGGAAAGTGTACCTACGCTAGTCCCTACTAGACGTGACCTATCTTAGTGTGATTGAATAAATAAATACATAAATTCCCAATAAATACTTGTGTAGTAATCCAAGTCTCGTCCTGTGGTGAGCCGGTGGCCGCTATCGTTCGGCAACTCACACCCGGCAGCAAATCACCTCGAGAAATGACTCCAAACCACAAGCACAATCACACCCAAACAATTCCAACCAAAACACTCGCGTGGCACAAGGATATCGCGAACAAGACCTATTAATAGGCGCGAATATCAATAATGAACTGTCCGAGACCGCGGTGTGAATTTTAACTCAATTTAACTCCTGCTCGCCGCCGAGCGCGTGTTACTACCAAAATATCAAATTCTCAAACCGCCTTCAATATGGCGGGGACAAAAAAATGTTGCTTCGAAATAATCAATGTATGCGGGTATGCAAAGATGCTCGCGCCAATTCCAAACAAGGTGCTTACCTATGAAATGACTGATTTTATTACTGGCCACTTTGAGTTTCGATTATTTTACATGGAAATGTAACCAGCTCTGCAATCGCTTGCAACTGCAATAGGAGAAAGGGCATTATTGCGATTATGATCCCGCATTGCAGAGACTATTTACATATTCCTATTATATTTAATTTTATTCTATTCAATGTTTCGGTAGTAAGTAAGATATGCCCGAGCACTTTTCCCATTTTCCCAACCCCTTTTCCAAATCCATTTCTTAATTTCCAGAGGTAGACAGCCTTTCCGCAGTGTAACGTTTGTCATTCTGAACTGATGTTGAAATGTATCGCGAATGTCGCAGGGCGACAGTATCCATTTGCTACCAGGTGGGCTGTATGCTCATTTGCTACTCTCTTTATATAAAAAAAAAGGAATTCAAAATAAACATTTTCTCTAAAGAAATCCGGTTCTAATCAGGCAATGCCAGACACGAAAGTTGGTTACTTTAATTTATTTATAAAATAAATAAATAAAACAGATGAAATATATGTATAAATCGCTTTCCAGCAAGCAAGGAACGTCGCTAACAGAATTGAGCCGCTGGACCGGCGCAGCTAACGACTTTGGGAAAAGAAAATTAGCCACCATTCATCTCCACAATGTTAAGGAGCAATACCCTGACTGGACACACGTGATTATCAAAGTTTCGCCTACTAGAAAACCGGTGCGTATTTTTTACGAACAGGGTTCTATGTCACTGGTAGGCAAGAGCGTAGTCAGGATTTTATCCAAGGTGGTTTAAAGCATAGAATTTTCTTATAATTTTAAATAGAGATTCAATGCCAGCGGGGGGACAAGCGGCCCACCCTGCCTCACCGTGGCTACGCCCATGCTGTGGGGGTAGGTGACATTGTTTCTAGTAAAGCGCGCGGCACGAGCAGGAAGTATTTCGTTCAGTGACTTGAGGGGTCTAGTAAAGTGGTCGCTGATCGACGATTTCATACAAATCTCTTTTCCGGCCAGTCTAGGCTGACCTCATGTCAATGACCGAAATTCTTCCTGCTCGTTTAGCTTTAGCTTTCAAGTGGCGCGCGGGGGGGGGGGGGGGGGGGGGGTGTTTATAAGAGAGACAGAATGATACTTATCATACAGAAACTTCTACTCTCAATCGCGTCTGCCAACACACGCAATCCCTGCCATATTATACCATCAGCCTATGTCTCCACTGCTGACTAATATCATATTTTATATTTAAGTTTGTTTATATTTAAATCAAAATTGCTCCCGCGTCCCTATTTCTGTTTGATGTGGTGGTTGACTGGTAGAAAATGCCATATGGCATATGACGGTCCGCCATTTGTACAATTTCTTGTGCAAAGAAGTTTAAATAAATAAATGAATATAGGCCTCTCCCTATAGGTTTTGAACGCTCTCTAAGTGTCCTGTAGTGTTTGACACTGAATTCCAAAACGTATGAATCTCTGGGAATCTAAATTATGTTGTATCTCTTTTTGTGTTATGAAGATACAGAAGGATGCATCCTAATTATTTAAATTATCAAAAAGTGATATATGCACGAAAAATTAGGAAGCGCTGTCACATTATGACGTAATAATAAGGTGTATTGATCACGCCCACTCAAAGATTAGTAGTCAGTCAATCTTGTCATTTTAACTTATTCTGTCCAGATACCATATATTTAAAATGAAATAAGTATTTTTTAATTAAAATAACAATAAGCGCGTCGCCAACAATATAATTATTCGTTTCAGATAGTCTTAAATGTGGATATAAACGACCACGCCTCAAGGCAAATCATAGTCGACTTACCTGCAGACTTCTCATTTGGAAATCAAATTATAAAACAAGAAACCGAACCTAACAGTTTATACTATGAACTAATTCTGCCTGAATTCTACGCCATACATCAGGCTTATCTGCTTTATATTGATCCTACAGCTAGTTGCAAAGCGTCACAGTATCACGTGTCTGCGGAAATTCACATCCCGTGGGCAAAGAATCACGAAAGTTATCATTATTTCACGTAAGTTTCTTTATACCTAAATATTTTCAACGGAATTACACGATTACCACAAAAACAGCGCAGTAAACACATTTTAGCATCGCGGTAAACATCATTCCACCAATGGCAAAGTTTAATATTTCGCGCCCATGAAAACTTGGGCCATTATTGGTGGATCGATTTCGCGGTAAATCGCGGCCGGTCGTGTCGTGCGCGGGTGGCATCTTGTCCATCAGTCGACTCTCAGATTGCACAGGGAACGTACGTGGCTCCAACGATAATTACACTTAGTGGCAAATAAAGCGGTTACTGTTATTTATTATGACTTTTTTAAAAAAGGGCGGCCTTAAGGGTCAAAAGCCTTAAAAAAGGGTCAAGCCAGAGAAATTATTTTAAATGTACACCGATTTATGGAAAAACAAGCACAAGAAGTCGAGAATCAAATGTTTAATAAAAACTATTTTCAGCAAATTTTAAACGGATATCCCAAGCGACTGGCTATTCTACAAAAACAGTTTCGAGGATTTTAAAAGAGCGCGAATCACTCAAGGTGCATCAACAAGTATGTACAGGCCCTACGTTCAGTATGCCCAAAAAAGGATGCCCAAATAAAAATTCACCGCCTACAACTAGATAATTTTGATTATCAATTGATTCAACGCAAAATACATGACTTTCATTTAGTTGAAAAACAAGTGGTTACTGTAAAATCTCTCCTGAGTAAATTACAGTAAGAGATCAATTTTATTGGCGGGAGAGAAACTCTCAGAAAAATTATGCGGTAACTTGGTTTCAAATTTAGAAGAGTAGAAACGAATAGGAAAATATTAGCTGCAAAAGACGATGTGAGAATGAATGAAATGAACTACGAACGAAATATCTCCCAGAAGTAAAGATATACAAAGAAGAAGGCAGAGGGAATATACTATATATGCAGACGAATCGTACAACGCATTACAAAGGAACGTGGCTGGTCGCACAGAAGTGGCGAGAGATTAAAAAATCCTTTATCAAAGGGCCAGAGACTGATAATTAATTGTTCATACCGGTGGAACCAATGGATTTTTACCAAACGCGTTATTAATTTATAAATCTTCCCAAACAGCCGGAAACTACCATAAGGAAATGAATAGAGACAATTTCGAAAAATGGATAAACACTAGTCATTTCTAATTTGCAACCAAATTCTGTTTTTTTCCTAGATAATGCAAGCTACCACAATACTTTAATAGAAAAAGCCCCAAACTCTAATTCTACTAAAAGACAGATGGCTCACTAATAAAAATATATATAGATTATAAATCCAGGATCATTAAAACCAGAATTGTATGAATTAATTAAACGGTGCAAATATATGGATTCGTATTCATTAGACATTATCATGGAATCACATGGCCACGAGATTTTGAGACTTCCGCCTTACCATCCAGATTTTAACCCGATTGAAAATATTTGGTCAAGGGTCATATCAGCAAATTCAACGTTAATACGAATATGAATCTTACGGAAATAAGACGACTTTTAGAGGAAAAAATTTCTTCAATAACACCAGAAGATTAGCGCAAAGTTGTCGATCACGCCATAAAATGTGAAAACGAATTCATGACATTTAGAAGAAGCACTTGACGACCACATGAATGGATTTATTATTAATATTAACGACTCGTCCTCTTCATCGTCAATAGATTCAAATGCCAGCAATACAAGCAGTGAAATAGATATGGTTAACTTCCACTAGATTGATTTTTTTTCACAAATATTTTTTTAGTGTTTAATTTTTCGTCTAATAAAAATAATATTTTTAGTGTAATATATTTTTTTTTTACTGAAAAGTTTTATCCATATCTATCAAAAATTGTATTTAATATAGATCCAATTAAGTTGTCCGACAGTGTACGAATTATGTGAACGGGACAGATCGGGATGCACGGCAAGTAATATTCTGCCATTAACGCTTGCAAGCTTGCAAAACGCTTGCAACGCTCGATCTGCTCTTTTCTGCGTAAACGCAAACTGTCGAGAGGACTCACTTTTGTGGTAATGGTGTACTTCAATTATATTAGTATTATTATACTATCCAACCAACGTAGTTTCGCTCCGTTAGCATGACAATAACTAGTTTAGCTTCTTACAGGTGAAAGAATTATCAAAATTTGTCTAGTTGCTTTTGAAATTCACCAGTTACGGAAAGAACAGAAAATAGGAAAATTTTCTTATAATAGAATTTATAATGTATTTTATATTTCTTATAATATTACAAATTAGAATTATATGTATAGCCTATCTTTACAATGCATAAATAAATGAGTTTGACACTGCTGTTTAATGAAGCAGAAATGCACTAAAAATATTTTTCTACCTCTCGAAAGTTTTATTAAAGGAAAAATCAGTCTTAATCGCAAATAATTGGCATTTATCTACGATAAAGATATGAAATAATAGCCATTTAGCATGCGAGCGTTTTTGGTACTCTTTGTATGTATTCGATTTCTATATATAATTAATATTTTGGACACTGGCATAGCCATTGTTCCACACACAGCAAATAATAAAACCGAATTGTTTTTATCACGTCATTGTCTAGTCTCGTCAAGGCAAGATTGGCTCAGTAAAGTGATAGTAGGTTTACTGAGAACAGAGTTGGACTCCTTGAAAGAACATGGAAATGCAGTCTGACGCTTTTATATAATTATTACAAACATTATGCACAACATTAAACACTAGGCACTTTGAAGTTTAATAAACTATCGCTATTAAACCACAAATGCCACAATACATTATTTTTACAATAATCACACAAAAACATCACTTCTCGAGTTTCCGCCAAAAAGTATGTATTCGATTGCAATGATCGCAGTAGGTAGTGCCATTTTAGCTCAGTGAACTCAAACAATGCTAGAAGTGTTTTGAAGATGTACAACCGAATACAGAGATCACGATTGCTTTCTATATTTCAGTGTTGTTCCCGTATTTTTCAGGCAAGCAAAGCGATCGCCAATGAAGTTACGACTATTCAAGAGCAACCCTAATATCACACTAGGTACGAAAAGTGAAGAACACGTTAAAATCACGGTGTTATTAGATCCACAATGTACGTTCACTATAAGGTAAATAATATTGATGGTAGATTTAATTGACTTTTAAATAATGTATTACAAAATATTAACTTTAAAAATCGATTTGTTAATCCGTAATATCATATCAACATGAAATTCCTTTGAAAAGTGATTAAGAAACATGGGAGTACATCTCATATAAGCAAATAAGTAATGCTCACCTAGAAAATCTCAAAATAAATGTTTATTTGTTGCCTAAAAAGAGGTTTGAACAATTACAGAATATCTCGTGACTTTTTACGATATCTTTAAAAATGACGATGTCAAAATAAAATGTTGACCAAGCAACGTATAAATACATTTACATACAAACAATATATCGTTGAAATCATTTCGGTTCACTCCAAAATATATCCTAAGAGGGTACTAAGTATTTTTTCTGAATAAGGAGATCGTCGGTCCAATACATTGGAAATACAAGATGGGAAAAATAATTGATACATAATGTACCCAAGCACTACATTGCTATTCTCACATATAAATTACTATAATTTTATAAAAATAGTCAACACGTTTTATTTTACAGTATATCAACATCCTGGTACCTTCGTCTAGCTCAATTCGCTCGCAACTACACCCCCGTACTGATTTCGTACGTGGCCGCCATATTGTTGTTAGCGGCCAGTGCCAGTGTTGCCAACTTACACAAAAATGGCACATTTCCCTCCATCCATAGTGCGCTGATGGCCGAAAGAATAAAGCCGTGGTATTCACTAATTTGTGCCAGATTGGTGCCAATGATTTTGATGTAAGTAATTAAATTATATAAAGACGACCTATTTTATATGAATTTATGAAAGGCAGTACATTATAATTCAGGGCTACTACCAAGGGCGTAGTCAGGATTTTATCTGTGGTGGGACTAAAAAAATCAAATAATTTTATCCAGGGCAGAGGAAAGCAAACAATTTTCTTATAATTTAAATAAGGGTAGTGTAATGCAGAAAGTCTGTTACTTATTCTTCTCTATGAAGGGGGGGGGGGGGTGTTGCGCCCCAACCTGCCCCACCGTGGCTACGCACACCTGGAAAACTTCAAAGTCGTGGAAACCCTAGCGAACTTCTGGAAAAGTCTTAGATTTTATGGATTTCCTGAATTGTTTTCTTTCTTTTGAAACCTTTAAGACTATTAATTAAAGTTAGAGTTTCATTGATTAAAGTGCTTCAGAGGAAAACGGTTCGAGGGATATGCTTGACCTGGAGTATCTGCGTCCTGTTCTTGCTTATAGCCAGGTACATATATAATGTGTATGAGTGTTAGTGGGAAACGGACCAATAAGACGTGGGAGCGGTACGCCGTATATTTCGCGCACTCTTCCACTTACAGGCCTTCTGGGCGCAGGCGTAGTGCAGTGCATTACTGTCGTCGATACATATGATACGTAAATAAAACTAAAACAAAATTACATAATTAAAATTTTATATCGGATTCGTCGTCACTTGTATCGTCATCAACGTAAATTATGAGTTGTTCACTTAAATGTGATTTCCTCAAGTCTTCTGCGTCTTCTTCTTGCTTCTGCGCCTGCAGCGAGTGTTTGTTTCTAGTATATCTGAGAAAACATTAAGTTTCTTACCCCCACATTTCAGCGCATTACTGGTTTGGCGACGCAGTATGCTGGTATACAGAGTTGGGCAAAATGTAATTGTTCCAACAATTAACGATACAATTTTGGATAAAAACTAGAACTAACAACGAATGAATTTATTGTGGAGTTAGTGACGAATGAATTAATTGTTTGCTACATTTTTTTATTTAGAATTTAATTGTCCCAACAATCACATTTTGCCCAACTCTGTTGGTATACTAACGAATACGTGTAAATGTTACAAGTCAGTCTACACATTTTTTTTAGAATTTAATCGTGATTATTCAGAAAGTGATCGTTAGTTGTCTGAACAATTAATTACATTTTTCCCCAACTCTCTTGGTATACTAAGGATTAAATGTACAAGTCAGTCTACACTTTTTATTTAAAAGTGTAATCGTTAATTCACTAAACAATTAATTTCATTTTGCCCAACACCGTTGATATACTAGAGAATACATGTTACAAATCACTTTATACCTTCTAGGTACATACCTTTTTCTTTCCTCCAACTGACGGCTGACCAGCATGGCTGGGACTTGGAACTAGAGTATTTTACGCGCTCATTGTTGATATTGCCCGCGTATATGACCGCGTTGGGAATATTGCACATTGGTGCCGCGGTTACACTGGCTGTTATGGTGTTTTCTAGTCAACTAGCGCATCGATTACTGTTCAGGTATGTTTTATAATTATTTTATTGTTTTAACCAAACAACTTGTTTTGAACTATATTTTTATAGGAAAAAATAGCTTGAATGATATTAAAAATACTAGTTATTTTCTAGCCAATTTTAAAAATATATTAGTCAAATTACACTGATATAAAAGCAGTGATGTCTTAGGGGTATCTATTCTAGACTTGACTGGGTTTCTACTGTAGCACAGATTTTCAGTTAATACTGTCGGCAATGTAGGAAAACTTCGTGAGGAAACTTGCGTACCCAGAAATTTAAAATCTATCTGCATGTGTATATGCACATACAACCCAAGAATTCGCTGGTTGCTGGATTTTTAGACATATATCAATTCGCTATGAGCCCGCGTGGTGTATCATGGCTTTAAACTTCCCCGTGATTATAATGGAAGTTGCTGTACATTGCAATGGAAAGTTACAGGTAGATTTTCATGAACTAATATTTAAAATTTTGTTAAACTAATATTTGTTGTGTATTTATTAGAAAAGATAAGCTAAATAGCATTTACAGAAATATGGTAAAAAAATCAATACCTTAGTATTTTAATAAAAAAATCAAAATAGTATAAATTACTATAATGGATTGTCAAAAAAGGGTAATAACTCAATTGCGCTTCGATAACGTGGAATAAGGTGCAATAGTACTCGTGGTACTCGAGTATAAAAGTGGAGAAAACGACGTCGTGTGTATTTACGATGCGCGGTTGTAGTGCTGTCGCTTTTTATTTTAGGGCAAATTACATTGCTAACATTTGAATTTTGGAGCAAGAACTCGAATTTGAGGAAGCAACTTAAAAATTTGCTTCAATCATTGTAGGATAGTATGGCGCGGTGGTAGTGGTTTAGCGGAGAGGGTAGCTGCAGGGTTACAACGAATGCCTTTGGTTGTGAGCGCCGCTTTAGTATGCGGAGTACCACTTGCTTGTGGCGCTGCTTCGCTCGCCGCAGGGGTTGCCTTCTATGCGTTTATGGTGAGAACATCGCTTATAAACCGTCCGATTTTTAAATTAGGGCTATAAACAACGCAGGTTAATTGTTTTCAGATAGTCGGCGCCGTTACCTCATAACTATTTATATTTCCGTTTTATATGGAAACATTCAAATATTTTTTTGTATGAAATTTATATATTTAATTAATCGAAATGTTGTCCATTATTATGCACTATTATTATGTCCAAGTCGCCCTTTTAAAGGAAGTTGATTGATGCCTCTGCTACAGAACTCCTAGGGACGGGAATCGATGAATTCTCTGAAAGCGTTTTTCACTGCCTCATCAGAGTTGAATTTTTTTTATCCTGTAAAAAGTTATCCATAATCCGAAAATAATGGAAATCAGTAGGGGCATGGTCTGGCGAGTACGGTGGGTGACGGAGAATTTCCAGTCAAAGCTCCTGTAACTTTGAGACTGTCTGTCATGCAGTGTGTGGCCGAGTGTTATCATGGAGAAGCAGTGGGCTAGAGCGATAGATCAGACACGGTTGTTTGATAGCGAGCTTGTCTATCATCGTTTGCAGGTCTTCACAATCACATCTGCATTCATTGTCGTGTCAGATCTCAAGAAGCAGTAGTGGATAATATCGACACAGAACCACCATACAGTTACCGTGAGCTTCTTTCGACTCAGTTTACGTTTAGGACATTGTTTGACTGTGTCTCCTGCATTCAACCGTGCATCGTAAACGAATGTTTACGATTATTATACAGAGACCTCTTCTCATCACAAGTGACAATACGATTCAGAATCCTTTCATTTTTGTATCGGTTCAGCAAAGTAAGGCAAGCTTCGACGCGTGTTTGCAGCTGACTTTCATTAAACTCATACAGTAAGCACTTTCCGAGCTTCTTCATTTTCTCGATTAAACGCAAATGAATCAATATCGTTTCGTCACTTACGACGAAAGCTGCTGCTAATTCTGACATGGTTTGAGATGAATCCGCTTCCACTGTTGTCGTCATTATCGACTTTAGTCTCCGGTCGTCCATGGGGCTTGTTCTCGAGGTCGATAATACAGAACGGAAAAGATCAAATAAATGCAACGTTCGTGCGTTCGTTTGCGGTATTAGGTCCGTACACATCGTTGATATTGCGTGCCGTCTGTGCTGCGTTTCTGCCACGACGGAATTCACATTCGAAAATAACGCGAATTTTTCCATGGTCGCAAACAACGATATCCAAACAAAAAGTCGTTTGACGGAAAAACAAATGAATAACTGATTTTGTAAAAGGATGTCATAGCTTTAATTTGAATCTGAATTCCAAGTCAAACGAAAGATAACTAAGTTCATAGTGGCGACTGTGAACAAACGGCAATTTCATAGGTAAGGCCCTAATATCAAAGATAGGTTAACCTATCAACGCTATATTGATAAGCCACCCCAGTGGCCCTATTTAGACAAGTCGCACTAGACTGGTCAAAAAGAAATTAAAACGTACTGATTCGTGCAAAATAATAGTAGATCAGCGCCTAGAACTCGCACGAACAAGTCGCTGGTTGAATACATAAAGAACCACATAATAACAACACCACTACAGAGAACAATGGTTTTATGCATGTAGTTATCCGATGTCGACTATCTGAAACCAAGGAACTTACGATTTTTATGTTTTTACTTATACATTTAAAAGTAGACAAACCTCAATTTATAACGTAAATGTTAAAGACTACTTTATTATTTTGTAACGTAAAAGAAGATTGTGTATACATCGGTGTATTGATACGTGATGTACATCGTAGATGATACATGTTGTTTGTCGTGGTTTTATGTAAGGTTATAGCAAATTTAGTTAAGCAAGTTATTTTCTTTTTGCAAGCTATTTTCATATCAGACGAAAGATTGACCAATAAATTAAAAAAATAATGTTTAGAACTTTAGTACAATAGTATAAATTACTTGCTTTATCATACCATAATATACCATCAGCAACAGGGTTCGCTCATATAGATCAATTGATATTTATCGTCAAAACTAGAATTTTGGCAGATCCCACGCTTTTAAATTGTTATGCTGACATAAATAAAATTATGCTCACTGCTACTGCGAATGATCCAACACTAAAGATTATAATTGTAATTTAGTTTAATGTTGATTAAGTAGACTGATTATTAATCTCAGACTCTTTATTTTTTGTTTTGTTTTATAATAAATAAGTCTATTAAAAGATTTATTTAACAATTTTGACACATTAAAACCACTTACAGAATGAAATTCGCGTCTTTTTTATATACATGATATATATCGGATATGTATTTTGATATTATAAATATAGGATTCTTACGAACCCTGATCGGCACATATCTTTACACTGCTGGAAATAGGCTTCTTCTACGACCTTCTAATTTTCTCATCCACCCACTACGCCCAAAATTTTAAAGCAATTACTCGCTAATTTAATACGATTATTCTTTTTTATTAAAATTACAAAAGTTGTTTACTTCCAGCTCTCCAAAAAGTATGAGGAATATTTAGAAGATTACGTCTACAAATTGATGGCAAAAGTTGCCTCTAGAATATGTCGTATATTTAAATCGAAAGATAAAGCTAATAATGATGATGAATCTGAAACTAGTCTAGTCTTAAAAACTACATCGACAGAAGAAACTAAGTCACAGGATCTTAAAGCTATGGAAGATACAAAACTTAGTAAAGAAATTGCAAACGAAATTGACTCAAAACAGCCGGAAAAAATTGGCAATAAACAAATTAAATCCAAGAAGAAAGAAAAGATAGACAATGAAAATAATTCTTTGGTTCCAGCAAATGAATCAACCGATAACAAAATTGTGGAATCAGTTGAAGAAAAGGAAAATCCTGAAGATAAATGCGAAGAAAATAGTAAAAAAGGAAAAAGAAATGATGATGATACAGACATTGATGAAGAATTGAATAGCTTAAATTTCCACATGATGATGTTTTTTATGTGGGTGGTGGTGACTATCGTCAATGTACCCGTGTTATTGACTTGGGCTAGGAATTTCAAGTAAGTTTCATTCCAATCCCATACAATTCCAAGAGTTAAATTGAAACTTTTTAATTTTCTTCGAGAAATCTCTATCAAACTTGTATAGAATTGACTTGTTGAGTCGTAAATTGTATTTGTTGTTCAGAAATTATGATTGCATGTTTTTTTTTTATAGACTTGTGGGCGGACGAGCCATCTTAATTCAAAATATCTAATTAAACATTCAAAATATCCAAACATATCTCACAAGTGATCTCTCTAAAAGTTCCTTTATAGCGTATTAAAGTAATCTCATTAAAAATATCACAGGTGTCTAATATATTTAAATTAATGAAATCTTTGGTCAATATTTTTTCTTTTTGAAATTTGAATATTCCTGAAGATTCCTGGCTGAACTTTTTTGGTGTGAAATTTTGGTGTATATCGATGTAATAAAAAATATTAATTATATTCTGTTGCTGTATCCATTGTCTTTAAATAATAATGTAATGCAAGTCTTGCAGTTGTAATTTTGTATAACTCTTTTTCTTTTTTATGTTTACTAAATACTTTTATTTACTGTCTTTAGGTACAACAGAGTATTGAAACCCGACGCGTCTTTTCTGACAGGCCTTGTCATGTCATTGTGTTCGTCTTGCCTTTGGCAGATGGAGGTGCCACGAAGTAATTTGTAAGTATTCATAGATATATTTTTACAGATATACACTTACATTGTTATGAACTTATGATACGTACAACTATCGTGAAAAGAACAAACTTGTTTCGGTATTGAATGAGAGTTGCTAAAGCCCGTTTTCCTTTTACTTCCTACTGTATCGAATTGTAATGGGGACGAGGGAAAAACCTTATTTCATTTTGACGGGGAATACTTCTTATTAAAGGAAATGTATTATTTTATCTAAAAGTACTCAATATTTTTTTTTATTCAGTCCAGTTCCATGAACCGTGGTCACCCAGCTAACTGAACTAGTCAAAATCAAAATCATTTATTGCTCAATTTTCAAAAACTACATTTCTGAAAGAATCTAAATTCCAAGTATATTTTGAAATATGTATCAAAAATGTTACTAATCTTGTTTGTTTTGTTCTTTTCAGATATTATTACATTCCAGTATCAGATTTTCTGTTCATGATGGCTGTACTAATAATGGCCCTCGGCCCCCAATGTCTAGTCTATGTAAATAATTTTGTAATGTTTATGTTTGTTATAATGACATTACAACAGTTGTTTGATAAAGAAATCATTGGTACAGAATCTGATGCTACAGCCCTTGTATCTAAAGCTGAAGTTGATAATAAACATGAAGAAAACCAAGGTACTGGTGAATATAATTTAAACAATGCTGAAAGTACTAGTGATAAAGCAGATGATACAAAAGAAGAAACTCAAACAGAGGAAACCAAAGAAAACGAAACTCAAACAGCTGGGAAACAGGACGATTGTGATGTATGCAGCGAAAGTAGGATATATAACATATTTAAAAATCTCAGAGACAAATTTAGCTTAAATGAAGAACTGTCGTAGTATTTATTACGTTAATTAGAGAATTTAAAGAGATTATTAAATTTAAGTTTTACATATATTTATAGATGGAAAACCGTTTGAATCAATTCCATTGTGGAATCCTCTAATGCCAATTTACTTTTCCCAAAAGGCCTGATTTTACTAATTTTACTGTACTTTTAAAAAGTATACAATTAATAAAAAATATAGATAGTTCACTTTTAGATAACTAATAATAACACGACTTTTCGGGGATAGAGTAGTTAACTGTTCCTCAAATTGACATTATATTAGTGACATTATTTAAAAAGGGGACTTTATTTTGTCGTTTCTACGGGTAGTTTCCAATATAAAAAAATATCATAAATGTTTTATTGCTATAATACATAAATGAAATATTAGTGTTTCTTTTGAAACAGAATCTTGAAACATGGATATTTTAAATTAGGAAGTCTTTACCGAAGTTAATAAGCCCATATCTATAAGGTCTCTGTGCTCGGATATCATTACATTTATTTCTATGATTTAGTCTACAACTAAAGATAAACCATCGATTTGAGAGAATCGGATATCGAAGAGACTTACCCAATTAAGACTGCGTTCTAGAACGTGCGAATATTGTTCTTTGATAAGTTATACTGCATCTCTTTGTGTATGAAAACTAAAAAAAGGGTATACCAAATTAAGATTGTCAAAGAGCTATTTTCTCATTGCTTTGAAATTCTGCCCAAAACAATTTTCGAGTTTATAAACTTGTAAATGAGTGCGGAACTATTACTATCTCTCGTCACTCACATATGGTTGTAAATCGCACTACTCAGTGATGTCAAGATATTTTGACTTTAATTCACGGATTGTTCCTATTAACCTTTATTTTTGTATAATTTGCTAGAAATAGTCCAATGATCTATCATATTGTTCTATCTAAAGTTGGAGATAATATAAGATTTTTTCGATACGTAGGATTCAGGTTAATCTTAATTTCAATAAAATTTGTTACAATGTGTTCGATTAAGCTTCACGTAGAGCCAGCCACTCCGCAGGATAGATTTTTCCTCCAGTCCACTGTTTTTGTGCCGCAGTGGCATATTGATTTATATTTATATGTTCACAAAAGCGAGATGAAAAGCGTTCAGGCATCTTGTTTAAAATATTCAGTAGTACCGAACCTAGCGAATGGCTGTTCCTTTAAAACTGTTGCCCTGTTTGAACGAGCGTACATGTCGGCATCTAACTAGATATACTAAAGAATTACATGGACTTGGTGTGCAGTCTTCAATTTTCGGTTGTGACCAGTGACACAAACACGATGGCGGCATTTAATATATAATCCGGAGAACGTCCATTCCGCAGAATGTTGCATGAATGATATTTTTTTAAATTTATTTAATACCACTAATTAGTCTTATATAGTCTTATAAAGTCTTATACGACCTCATAAAGGTTGCGGGCACCCGCTGGATGCAGGTCGCTGCCGATAGGTCTAAATGGCGGACAATGGGGGAGGCCTATGTCCAGCAGTGGACGTCCAAGGGCTGAGATGATGAATTAGTCTTATAGACTAAAAATATTTTTTACTTTGAGTGGATAGTTAATTACACTAAGCCTATAAAAATATAATACTGATTTGGCAGCTCCTAAAAAACTATTTTGATAGTAAATACCTCCATGGGCGGGGCGGGGCGGTGACCAAAATACTTCTGGTCGCTTTTTTATATGTATTTTCTAATTTATACGCGACGCTTCGATCAACAATACAACTAGATATCGGGTCCCATACGAAATCAACGCCAAAAATTGTCCACTTAGATGTCATACTATTACATTCACTCATTAAGTTATTTTAAGAGTTCTAAAGTAGTTATACTCGTTGCTTAGGAAATAAAAATATGTTTAAAAACATGTATTATAAAGCCAGCCTTACCGATGAATCTTATGGTGAAAATCACCTTATCGATTGCTTATGAGTTCCTTCACTTTGGATTTTTGCATCCGCTTCTTAGCATATTACCACAGTGGAGTAGGTATGGAATATTACTCCATTCTGTATATGAGGCGATATTGCGTGCTGACCCGATATCTAGTTGCATTGGTAATCTAAGACGTGACCTCAGCGTCAAATGTCCGTCAATCTTATTGAAGTGCATTTCAAACGTATAATGGAAAGGTATATACAAACTTGTCTCTGCTTTTCCATCATCCATGCATTATGAAGCAATGTAGGTACAAAACTGTAGGCAGCTCATATTTACAAATTATCTAATTTTAGTTTTATATTAAAGCTGTCATTTGTAATTTTTGTTTATGAAATTATTGTTATTATAAAATTCTAAATATGTATAGGTACTTATAATACTTATTCCATCAAAACATTCTAATTTTTGTATTTCACTCTTTTGTACACATTAGCTTACTTAAATGTGTCTACTTATTGATGTATCGCTATCACAAGACAAAGGGTACAAAACAAAAATAATATGTTGTAGTCTGAGCAATGAAATGTGGCACCACAGTATATTTTAACAATAACTTTATTTTACAGTAGCTCATAAACATCTTGATGCTATTGATTTACTTATTTCTTTTGTGACTCATTACATTATTGAAAAGTATGTCGATTTGTGTAGGTATTTTTTATGCGGAGTTTAATAATATTTTAAATAGATAATATATCGGAACTTCAGCTAAAAATCCTTAAAGCAATTGTCCCCACAATATCAAACAAAAATATGCAAATGACGAATTAAAGCTATCCACATAGAAACGATGTACAATCTTCTCAAATAACAATGTTCAAACTTTAATAGTACAGCCTTTACATACGCGAAGCATAACAAGGCAAAAATTATTAACTACTTCAGCTAACAATGCATACGGAAAGCGGATCAGCTTTTATCTAGTTCCCAGATTTTTTTGAAACAAGTTGTATCCTCAGATTCTCAGTGGATCTTAACGAGAAGAACTTGAGAAATAAATTAAATGGCACTTTTTAAGTAAATTATGATTTAAGTTATGGCTTTATGAGGCTAGTGAGAGTAGACTGTTTTGGTATGATTGTTCAACTTTTGTATTTCAATAGAATTTCACTACTTGCTAATGTACATATATTTCGTAGACAAACTTTCGTAGTTTCTAGAACGTTAGAAATGTTACTTTTTAAGTTTTGTTAATCTAAATGATGAATAAAAAAGAATTTGGAAAAATGTGAGTACTCTACAAAATAGGGACAATTTTAATCAGGTGTTGTAAAATCTACTGTAAAACTGCAAAAACTAATAAATTACAATTTAAACAGATTTATTATCTGCTTAAATTAATATCAAGCCCCTGCCCCCAGGTCAGAACTATAATTATTTTAACCAAAACGGCGACATTAGGATTTACATTTGTAAATATACAGATCATACAATAGATATTGAACTTGTTAAAAAATATTGAGAATAAACTATATAATAACATATAAGTAACTGCTTTAGAGAAGTTAACAGTTTTATAAATCATAACAAATTTATTTTATCCTGACTATATTTTTAAGTTTAGGTTAACAGAGCCCAAAATTCTACTGTTTTTGTATGACATTCAATGAGACAGACTAGATCAGCGGTACTCAAACCGCGGCCCGTGGGCTATATTTGTGCGGCCGGTGCCACGGATGCGGGTGTCAGCCCTAGTTGGAAAATATAAAAATATATTGGAGGGTACTAGGAAAATAAAAAATATTTAATTTAAAAATATTTTAATATTTTCTTATTAATTAATGAGACTAATGAAATTGAGAGATATAACTATTTTGTTAAAATTGGCTTCTTACTGCATGATATTCTCAAAATATCGTTGAGATGTTAGTCAGTCAAGCGACTTCTGTACATATTTTTAATATAAATACATACTTCATTTTCGAGTACGAAGCTTCGCAAAGTAATGTTGAAGGGAAAATGGTTAAAATGAATAACGCACACTTTCTAACTGTTTTATACCTGTCAGACAATAATACCCAAAATTCCAACATATGCTTTTTCATCTCTTTTTCATTAAAAATTGCTCGCAAATTGGAATCATTCCTCAGCTCGATAATCTCGTCAAATAAATGAGAATATTCAAATCCCAATTTAGTGAAGCCTCAATGGTACTGTTTCTTAAATGCCACGAGTTTTCGACTAATCTGAATAAATCTTCAAGTGATCTTATGACAAAATCTGTGCTGAATTCATTAATTAGTTTATTTAGGTATTCTGTCATTATTACTGAATTACATGTTTCTGGTATTGAGGAGGCCTGTTTGACTTTTAAGTGTTGGAAAGTGTTTCATGTCATTATTACTAATTTCCTCTGCGTATATATTGATTTTGTTCTCAAATGCTAATACTTTATTGGTCATTTGATTTATTATCTTGTTTTCACCTTGTATTTTTTCATTTGTAGTATATTTTTTTTTATAATGACGCTTCTTTGCATATCAGGCACAAGGAATTTGCGTTTTTACCTTCAATAACAAAATATTCGTTTCCAAATTTTATTGAAAGACTCGATTTTCATCAGCTAATTTTCTCTTTTGCTTCGACAACACTCCTGCCATGTTTCACACAAAATTCAAGTAATATACACCGAAATGGCATCGAAAGCCGTACCTCCATTCGCAGGAGCATCACCCCCGCGCCCCAGCTCCGTTGTTAGCAAGGTTCCAAGCGCGCCGCGCCGGTAGGTACACCGCTTGGTTTTAGGTAGGTAATGAATCTGTGGCCCAGTAGACCTTCAGAATTTGAGCAAAAAAAAAGAATGAGTACCGCTGGACTAGATACGCAATGCAAGCTGTAAATTATTGAAGTTTTTTTGACTGTAGACTGTACTTATTACTTTGAGTATAATATAACTTTACAGCGGGTATTGTTTATGGAGTATGGCATCTACATAGAATAAAAATTTATTATTCTTGAATGTACAACAATGGTTACTACTACTCTAGACGACTGTAAAAAATCTTTTACACCTATTTTAACATATTTTTAATATCTAAATACATTTTAAACAGTATAGATATTACCGTATAATTGTACCCATTGCCTACATTTGTGTAGAATTGTACCCGATGTTTACTAAATCAAATGATAAAGAATACCTAAATAAAACAATAAGAAAATTTAAGCATTTTTTATTACTTATAAATACCCATAGTACACTAAAATAATAAGGGAATCCTTTGATATTCGTGGTTTACTTCTTCCCTTTCTTGTTTGATGGCTTTTCATCTCCATTTCTTGGGTGCTGCCAATTTAAAGGGTTGCGACGGTACATGGGCCATGGGGGGATAGTCAGAATAGCCGCGAAAAGAAAACCGGCACCCAATATGTATACAGATTGGGAAAATTGTTGAACGATATATCCCCAAATGAAGCCAACAATGCTGAACAAAGTGATGATAAATCTGTATAGTTTCTCCGCTTTCGCTTGGCCAACGTAGTCGATATGAGTAGGTATATTGCTAAAGAAATCCATACTGTTATTTGTTAAAACTGGTTCAAATATCAAAATTCGATAACAAATTTGAGTGGGTCCTCTTTTGATTGGTATACTTGACGGGTGACAACGTCATCCATGCACCTGGACACGTCGATGTCAAATCATATTTTCGTTCGGAAATACAGCAGTTCTAAAATGTGCGAAATTACATTGCTTGTCTCAAAGACTTCGTAATACTATAAACTAGTATTAAGAAGTTTTTGGTTGGAACAATCCTAAAGTTTATAGAATCGAAAGGGTCAACAACAACCAAAATAAAGTTAAAGAACAATGAAATTTGTTTTTCATGTACATATAGCGTAGAATATCAACAGAAGAGATTTTGACTTGTTCCAATAACACTTCACATAGATAAAGAAAATTATTATTAAGTGCTTACCTAGAAAATGACCGATTTTATTACTGACCACTTTGAGTTTCGATAACTAAAGTTCTAACTTGAATTTCAAAATAAAACAAAGTGCATCTAATAGCTACGATGTTCGTATTTCAAAAGCAGTAGGTGTTTCATTTATTTTTCTGTACTATTTTGTTCATGTGATTCGTCGCGGCACCAACGCGAGTTAGACAGTTCACAATATCAATAGTGTGTATGGGCCAAAAAACGATCGTACCGTGCGTCGATGGTTTGAACGCTTCTGTTCTGGAAATTTCGATCTTAAGGATGAGCTCCACGGACGACCTATGACCACGATTAGTAACGATGAATTAAAGGCTATAGTGGAAGCAGATCCATCTCAAAGTACAGCTGAGTTAGCAGCAGGGTTAGATGTTAGAAGCTTTTGCACAATAAAACAGAATTGTTTTTATCACGTCATTTGCCAGTCCCGTCGAAGTAGCAATCGGTCAGTAAAGCGATAGTAGATTTACTGAGGACAGAGTTGAAATCTTGGAGAAACACGAAAAATACAGTCTCACGTTTCTCTATATGTATCACAAACATTACGCACAAAAAACACATTAAAATTTAATAAACTATCATTGTTATATCACAATTTGCACAGACACAATTTTTATAATAATTAAACAAAAACAACTTAATTTCTTGTTTCCCGCCAAAAATTCCGAAATAATTAAAATAATTTGTTATTTTATTTCCCAAAAATAAATTAAATAGAAAAAAGCCAATAGGTTTTATTACACTTATTTAGACCAAAAAACATAATTCAGATTTTTTTTAAATTATGTGCATATTCCGTTCTTTTTTTTCCAGTTCAGACCTGAATGCCTGTGTCTTTTATCTAACAGATTCCTAGTGTGACCATTTAATTGAAGAATACAATTTTTAAGTTTTACTACAATTGAATATTAAACTGTTCATTGGTAATATATTTTTAAACAATAAATCAATATTATAATTGTCTTGTATCTACACGGTTCTTTTGAAATGTATGGGGTAGGTGTGGAAGTATTTATTTCCGGCAATACAAAGAACACAATGCACTTAAAAGTGTACGGGTGTCGTAAAATAGATGTTTTATTATAGATATATTATAAAGATTATAGATGAAGCAGCGGGCATTCCCCAGTTAATAAATAAAACCACAATATGAATAAAAAAATATATTCTTAAAATAAAATGAAACAAAAAAAAATACTCTTTTACTAAAACTTAGCTAAATTAAAATGTACAAAATCAGAAAATCTTACCAACTAAGTGTAAGCATAACACTTTTAAAATACATATTTTTTTTGTAATAAATAAAAGTTGAAATAAAACAACAAGTAAAAAAATTACTATTCATTAAAACGTTACCTAGGAAGTTTTGTTTACTAATCCATGGCAATACCACCTTGCACTTTTCTCTATTCTTATCGTCAGTCGATTGTCAACATTCCGTACGATCGGACTCATTAGGTTAATTTTAGTTATACAAAGATATTTAGTTTTATTTTTTCAAAAGTACAATATACAATTTTATAAACAAAATGACAACGTTCAAACAAGTTCCTCTCACATGTGGTGGCCATACCAGACCAGTCGTGCATTTGGATTTTAGTGACGTTACGAAAGAAGGATATTATTTGATTTCGGCTTGCAAAGGTGAGTTTTAACGTCTTTGTACTCAACCTGCCCTTTTGCCTTGGCCTAGATTTAATTAGAAGACCTGCAAGTGTATTTGGGTATGAATGTTTGGGTTTTCCGTGACAGATGTTAGATTTTGCATTGTATTGTAGGATTCATAAGACCTTCACTTTTCTTGTTTGTGTCGACTGGTCCGATCGGCCGGCGTGCATTCTAGGCATGTGATGACCTTCTCTTTCCGGCCATGCAGGAAGCACCTTGAATATCCGCTCGTATGTTTCCTCGCGGCAGCCGCTCGCCTTGGCAGACGTGTCGTGCTTTTTACTCACGTACCAGTGGCATGACTTACAAGTTATAGGCCTTTGTGTGAATACGAAACTGCTAGACTCGAAACACTACTTCTTTCCTGTATGTTGACATTTCACTCATTTCTGGGTCACCTTGTACCTGCTCAAGGCACAATAAAGCACTTGACATTATTGACTACAATGTGTAGGGTTTAAAAACATGTCAATTAAGTTACTTTCATTACTTAACATTATAAGGAAAATACATAAATTTAATGGTATTCAGAGATGAAGTGTTACTGTATTGTTTCCATTTACTTGGACTATTAATATGACATGATAGACATCTTTTACAGGCACATGATATAAATGTTACATTTTATCAGCTGTTGTTTGTTATTGTTTTATTGATATTATGTAAGTATCAAGAACATCATTGGATATTATTTGAAGATGAGTCATTTTTATTGATTTTTCATTTAATTTAAACATTTAAACATTTAATATTATTTATTAATTTCCTAAAAAAAAAATGTAGTTTATTGGATAAAAAGTGAAAAATAATATTTGTTGTTTCATGGAATCACTATATCTCATTCATAGTAGTGGTTTTAGTGCTTTGTATCATATTCAATAGTATTTTTTTATAAATTGTCATTAGAACATGGATTAAATTTATAATATATTACTTTTTAGTAATATAACTATAGCTATGGTGGATTGAATTTTTCACTTTAAATCCATTTAATTTTAATGGACACAAGTGTATACTCGTATTTGCTCTAGAGTCTAATAATTCTATAATATATATAACTATAATAAATTAATACAGAATTATGTTTTAAGTTATCCTGATTTTGATCACCTTGCAGTAACTTGGATTTTCAATTGAAGTAGACTAAGACTAGGACTTTCTCAACCACACAGATCATTATGAATATCTTGATTATTTATAAGTACAGTGTTAAGTGAAGTGGGTTTATTCCTTGAATCACAATTAACATCCAACTAACAATATTTACCATTTGTTTACAAACCTATGTGTTTACCCACTGTTACTAAATCAACTAATTATTTTTTAATTATAATTCTTTAATATATAACAATAAGGTAATTTGTTCTAAGTATTCACATGCACATATTTATTTCTTTCTAGATGGCAAGCCAATGCTTCGGCAAGGTGAAACCGGAGATTGGATTGGTACCTTTGAAGGTCACAAAGGAGCTGTGTGGGGTGTGGCTTTGACGCAAAATGCTAATACTGCTGCTAGTGGAGCTGCCGACTTCTCAGGTAAGATAATTGTTATGGGGTGAGTCCTTATTTTTGTTAACCTGTACAGAGGATACATCATACAATGTGTTTTCACTCTGCTTATGAGATATGGCTCTATGCATGATTGCAGAGTGGGTTAGTTGGAGCGCTTGCCCCTCTGGGCTAGGATAGAATAAATAACAAATTTTCTGCATCACACAGTCTCTATTTAAAATTATAAGAAAATTGTTTGCTTTGCCCCTCTCTGGGTAACATTCCCAGTATGCTCTTGGCCCCATGGGCTGTGTTTCAATTAAAATTAATGTGAAGTGATTGAATTCAATTTTCTAGTTATTTGACTTGCTATTATTGCTGCATTCAAAAATTAGCAAAAGTTGCTCTTTTTTAAAAAAAATATAACACATAAGGACACATCATGGTTTAGATTCTCTTGATAAATTGATAATTACATAATAAAGAATTATGCAATAAACAAAGTGTGAAATTCAAGTCTAATCCTGTATGTATAGCCTCCTATTATTTTAGTATGTAGTGGAATTAGTGTAAGCTTTGTGCCCTAAACAAAGCCTTAGAAAAATTATAAAAAGCTATTTAAAGTCAAAGAGTATACAAACTATTTTGTTATTATTTTTTGAGATCTACTGAAAACCTAGACACCTAGTTGAAAATATTTTTTTTCTATTTCTATTCAACATTTGTATCTCATATAATTTTAAAAAATGATGCTGAAAAGGGTTTATTATTACTAACTACAAAAATACGTAGAGTAGCTACAAAAATTAAGCATTTTTAGAATATATAAAAACTGATTTCTTAAACCTATGGCAGGCAAGCCCTTGACCTTAACTGATGTAATATTTAATTATATTGCAGGATTTAATTGTGTCAATACAATCAACTTTCTAAATTATGGTTATTAATTGATATTAATTTACCTTTATTTTTATTTACTTCCTAAATTCTTTAAACAAACAATATTGCAAGAATATATGGCTGTTGTTGAGCAACTCACAATTCAGTTCCTTCTAGAAATGTAAAAGAGTAATGTTTTAACAACGATTCAGCCATGTATCGATAATTACAATTTTACTTCCAGCAAAAATATGGGATGCGCGATATGGAGATGTTGTGCATACATTTGAGCATGAACACATTGTGAAGAGTGTTAACTTTAATGAGGATGATACTCTTTTATTGACAGCCAGTAATGAGAAACTTATTAGAGTATTTGACCTTAACAAACCTGAAGCTGGACGTGAGTATCTATAATTCTATGATTTCTATGTTTATTTCAATATTGAATTATACCTTATCCATCTTGTTAGGGATTTGTCTAAGCTATCTGGATTGATGTATTTTCAGAAATGATATTACAATTATTCCGAATTAGTGCAGGATGGCAAGCATGACTTCAGCTCAGTACTATTTTAATTAATTATTCTAACTGAGTGTCCTTTCTCGAGTGGGGATATATTCTATACTTTGTCTAATGAAGGGAGGTCATAAGCTGACATGGTTGTGTCTGTTGTTATGTTTGGTAATCCATTGACTTGAAAGGAGTTCCTCTTACTTCATACTTCCTATTACATATGTGGACAATTCAATGACACACACTGAACTGTTATAACTTATAAGCCACCTCTCTGCAAGCATGCTAGCTACATTTAAGTGTAAATAGATAGTGCATGGTTTTATTGTATGGCTTCAATGTAATAAAAAGATCTTATTACACTTGTTGCTTTAGCTGCTACACCCACCTGATTAATGTTTAGTCTTTCATTCCCTTGTTTTTTATACACTCTTGACTTGTTATTTCATGTTAGCATCGTGTTTTAAAAAGTAGCACAACAGTCTCGTTTCACTGAACTTTAATGATTATTAAAAGTTTAATGTTACCAGATTCACTCCAACAGTGATTTTATTAATCAGTGATTAACATGTTCTTTTATTTACCAAACATAAAAACACAAACTAAAGTCTATAATAATTCACCATAGGCATTTAAACTAAGGCACTATAACTACTTAAAGCTTTGTGCAGCTCAAGCATATAAGAATTATATTGTAATACCGCACATGTTTAATAGTAGAATTTACTTTAATAGTAGCATTTACCCGCAGCTTTGTCTACCTTAACCTTATGATAGGTAACCTTGAATGAATGTTCCTACAATAAATCTTAATAATAATAGGTAGCCGGAATAGTTGGCGGTCTTTTTGAACGTCTGACTAGCGTGCTATATTTCTGGCAACACTGATCATTGGCGGGAAAGTGATATACCGTTTGACAGCTCGAATTTTTTATAATGACGGCAAATTTAAATTACGTTAAAAGTTGAAAGTTAAAAATAAGTTAAAAGTTTTATCTTTTCATATTTTTTAACAATTTTAAAATGGAAGATAATAAGGAGAAAATTAGATATGTTTTTTCGACAAGGGTATGAATGCTACTAGTGCTCGAAAAGAGATTTGTGGTGTGTATGGAGGAGACGCATTATCTAAAACTATTGCAAACAAATGGTTCAGTTTATCCAGGTATGGTAAGTTTGATGTGAATGATGTTCCTCACTGTATTAAGCTTATAAAGGTAAAGGTTTATATCTTATTAAGATAAATGTTGATGTTATCATTGAAAAAAATTAAGCAGATCGACACATAACCAGTCATCAAATTGCAGAAGAGCTTAGCATTCACCACTCAAGTTTTGGATCACCTGTATAAATAAATTTTGTAAAAAAGCTAAATGTTTGGGTGCCACATGATTTAAATGACAGAAACTTGGTAAATAAATAGAATTTCCATATGTGAGATGTTGCTAAAACAAAATGAATTCTGAAGAGATTGGTAAGGCAATGAGAGGTGGATCACTTACGATAATAATGTTCGCAAAAAATCTGGTCTAAACACAGTGAGCCATCACAGATAGTCCCAAAACCAGTCCTCACTCCGTACAAAGTCATGTTATATGTATGGTGGGACTGGAAAGGTGTGTATTATGAGCTTTTGCCACATGGTCAAACGATTAATTCTGATGTCTAGTGTCACCAATTAGTAAAATTGAAACAAGCACTAGAAGTAAAACACTCAGAATTAATGAATAGAAAAATGTGTAGTATTCCATCACAACAATGCTCAACTGCATACAACTTCGATGACTAAACAAAAATTGATGGACCTTGGCTGGGAAGTTATAATGCATCCTCCATACAGTCCAGACATAGCACCTTCAGATTATTATTTATTCCGCTCTTTAGAAAATTCTCTAAATGGAGTGTATATATATATATATATATATATATTTATATAACATATATAACATATATATAGATTTTCTATTATTCCTACGATATCGTACTATTATCTAGAACAGCATCATGACCCCTGATTATTTTAAAACTACTGGGCTGAATCTATTGAATCTCCAAATCTACTGTGCTGATTTTGTTGCTATTTTGACATTTTCGCTAGTGTAGAATTTTTTATCACTATATACAAATGCAAGTATACAAGTCAATGTGGTTTGAATGTCGACAGACATGTTATTTCCTAATAAGAAAATAATTAATTCTTGACCAAACTTCAGCCTTGGAGAAGATAACCGCGCACACGAGCAGCATCAGGCACGCGGTGTTCCTGCACAATTCACGCGTCGTGAGCGTGAGCGACGACCTCACGATGCGCGTCTGGGACCGGAACAGTGGACAGGTGTGGAGCTTGCTTTTTGTGTAAGGGCTGACAGACAATAGGGATGGTAGTGATATTCAGTGATACCCATAAGGGTATCATTATCAGTCATTATGCTGTTCTCTGTTGGTATCTGGCTTCATTAGCAGACCTTGCAGTAGTAATGGATGATTGTTCTTGAATATTTAGAATGCGAAATCTGCCTTTTCTATTGATACCCTGTCAGTAAGAATTTATACATATACTCGTATATCTGTTACCGAGGGGTTCAAAATAATAAGTACAATTTTTTAATTTATATTGTTACAGTATAACTATAAGTTTCCAAAGGGCTTCTTTATGTATAGTAAAAAGTAATTCCATAAGCAATATTTTTAAATATTTCTCTAAAAGTAATTCACGTTAAATGGTAGAATTGTCCTCCAATGACTTATATGTATTTCCGTGTAACGTTAATTAACGTGTTTGTTATTGTTTATCCCTCGTTAGAGATATTTATTTACCTACGTATATACACATCCTGTGTGTTAATCTTAAATTAGTAATCAAATCCTTAAAAAATGCATTTCTTGAAAAAAATATTTGATATACAAGGGAAACAATTTTATTAAAAATAATTAGTTTTCATTAAGCAACATTACGATTTTATATACTTTCATAATCACTTTGAACCATTCCCACTTCCACTGATGTAGTGCATAGTGTTGGCATATTTACGAGTATAACACTTAATTCAAGGATATTTGTGAATTAATAGATCTTAATAGACTGTGTTAATAATGGATCACTTTTTATTAATAAGTCAAATTGATGGAATTATGACATTATTCTGCTATTTTTCAGGAGGTGCATAAAATAGAATTTCCCACTATACCAAACAGTTTAGAACTGTCCAGAGACGGTGCAATATTAACTGTAGCGCATGGTGAGTTCTTTTTCTTTTACTCTTCTATACTTAGGAATAATTCAGCTTTCATTTGCTCCGACGCAAAAGTAGCGCTCGTTGCTCAGGGGGCAAAGCGGTAATGGCACTCATGTTCCGCTAAATCACAGCGCTAAAAGCGCTGACTTCCCTTGTTAAAAAGAAGCCTAATAAAATAGATAAAACATCTATTCAGAAAATTGTTGCAAGACGCTACAGTTACAAAAGAAAATACAAACTCACATATTTACGCACAACAGCAGAGAAATTTTCGGAAAATGATACGAAATAGCGTAGTCTGGTGTGTCCGTGTGTCCTGTGTAGAGGTGAGAATTGAAAGAAGAATAGGGACAAGACAATAATTTATAGGGAGGGTGCATTTATAGAAAGAGCATATCGGAGTGAGACCGTTTAAGTACGACGCACTACTCGGCCCGCAAAGTTGGTAGGACTTTTGAAAGGACGAATTTAAACTTTTGTTAACATAGGTAAATATAATAAACTTTATGTAAATGGTTACTCACTTATTTATTTTATTCTCCATAGCTAATATTTCTGTCTAGTTACATGAACAGTGGTTACAGTGAGACTGAGGTGGTGGGTGAAACCGTGAGTGACCTGTATATGTAACATTTATTAGGTTTGTATCATTGAATGTTTTCAGGTACAAAAGTGTCGTTCTACTCGTCGGACACTATTTCGCTGATGCGTGAGTTCCCCGTGCCCACAACATGCTACTCGGCCTCGCTGTCCCCCGGGCGCGCCTCCTTCGTGTGCGGCGGGGAAGACCTCAAGGTGTATAAGTTTGACTTCAACACCGGTACCGAGCTCGGTAAGTCGCATACACACATACAGATTATACATACTTACAAATATAAATTACACAAACAAAAGTGTCGTTCTACTCGTCGGTTACTACGGCGCTAATGCGCGATTTTCCCGTGCCTACGCCGTGGCACTCTGCTTCACTGTCACAAGTGCTTTTTGATTACGTTTGACAAAAATGCAAGAAATTGTGCACGACAGAATAATGAGTGCGTAGCGAAAGTGCAGTGCCCATAAAAACATGTATATAGAATCAGTGCGCGTAGTATGTACGTGCTGACATCGCACATCTCGGAGGAAAAAGGGTTCTCTAAAAGGGGTTGCGCAGCTAGTGGGGCTCGAACAACGGAATTCTACACCAATAGACATACACCAATAGAAGCGTAAAGGGCAAATTCATGCACCTTTCCTCCGAGATCATAAGGTGTTAGTACATGCATATCGTTATTATACACTCTTATTATGTAAGATGTTGTTATTATTATGTAAGATTATAATCAATTAAAGGGCTATGAATCCCTACACTTCGCCATCGAAAATAGCCTTGTCCTCCGTATGAGAGGAGGACCAACCCGAGCATACATGACTTATAACCTAGAAATTATGTACAGAGTAAGGAAGCGAATAGCACAATAAACTTCCCCAGGGAACGGGGGGATCACTTGGGCAGCAAGCTAAAAGGGCAAGGCTCTGACCTCTTGCAAGCCAGTTCGCCCTCATCACTCAGATAACAATCTAATCCATCAAGTAAACTAAAGTAAGCTCGCTGCCGACTGCCACCTCCTAAACCACCATTAAACCACCCCTGTGGTTTAATGTGAAATAGAGCAGCATTTTTATTTCCGTCATTTCACCCCTACACCCCCCCGTTGGACGGCAACGTGCGGCCTGCAACATTTGGCCTTACGGTGACATCGATCGGCGTTCGCCCCCAACAGAAATGTTGATAAAATTTTCATTATTTTAAATTCAAGGTATCTCTACTCGGAGTTTTGCATAAAACAAAAGCAATGACCACTGTTTATTCTCTTTGTTTATTTTTAATTCCCGAATATTATGTTTATTTTATTTTTGTGTGTACCAGACCATGTACTTGAATACAAGCATAATACTTATGTTTTCGTTAAAAATGTTACTATGCCTTTTCTTCCTAGGAGGGCAGTATAAGCTAGTTGACGTCTCTTATGACGATTCTTTATTTAATCCATCCGCTGTTTAGTAGCCACTGATGAAAATTCAAACAAAAGAAAAGGATAAAAGGTCAATTGTCAAAGTCTTATTACAGAGTCAAACAAAGGCCACTTCGGCCCTGTGCACTGTGTGCGGTGGTCGCCGGATGGCGAGCTGTACGCGACGAGCTCCGAGGACGGCACAGTGCGGCTGTGGCAGGGCGTGCCGGGCCGCGTATACGGGCTATGGCGGCGCAGCAACGACGCCCAACCCCTCGCCAATGGGTTCAAGGAGGTCGCCGCTAACTGACGAGCCTGGGCACACACAGGTATACACATAGTCGAAGGTTCTTCTGTCCCGTACACACAAGTATAGATATGGTCTAACAAAGGTCACTCTGAGCATGCCACGATGCGGGTGTAGCGGAGCGTGCCGGGCCGCGTGTGCGGGCTGTGGCGGCGCACCAACGACGCGCTCGTTCTTTTAATATATATTTTACACAGGTATGGATATAGTCAAACAAGGGTCACCGCGAAGCGTGCCGGGCCGAGTGTACAGCCTTTGGCCTGTGTATGTTGGAGATAAAGTTAACTATTCAACTTGTTTTTTTCGGGCTATATTTTATTTATTTATTCATCAAAACTAAAAACTGCATTTCTTAATATTAAATCCCTTATAGAATAACATCATTTACAGAAAGTAATAATATTAAATCACATAAATCCCTTACAGAATCACATCATTTACTCTCTGTCCACTAAAATCCATAGCAAAGATCCATTGATGGATTTTTATGCATTTTTACATCCACTTTAATCCTGCATTGAGACTGACTATACGAAATGGATTTTTAAGACTCGAAAGTGTCCAAAAATCCATTATTAAGATCGTGATACACCTACTGCAATTTCAAAATAAATCAAGTCGAGAACAAATTAGGTTCATTTTATTTTTATAATCAGTTTATTAGTTCCATTTGAGTATCCTACCTGAAGGGTTCGTATTTAATTTGAAATTTACTTATTTAAAAAAAAAAATATTACGTTATATGTATTTATTTATTATTTTTCTATTACATATTATATATTTTATAATTTTATAAGCAGCCAGATAAGTTGAAGATAAGGTGTAATATAGTTCAACGAAGTTCGTGTTGGATTACGGCCCGAAACCCCTCAGTAATCATTACCTAGTAATCAGTACAAGTATAATGGTAAATCTACCAGGGGAGGCCAGTGCCCTGCAGTAAGACGTTATAGGCTGATACAAGTACAAGTATATCACCCACTTTACTTATACACGTAAAAGATTTCGGCACACTCGAGTCTTTAAAAATCCATTTCGTATATATCAGCCTATAACGTCCCACTGCAGGACCCATGCCTCCCTTAGTAAATCACTGGGGAGTTTCGGGTCGTAATCCACCAGTGCTACATTGGCTCCAATGCGGATTTGTGGATCACACACTCCAAGTTTTTTATTTCTGTAGCATGCGGGTTTTCTCACGATGTTTTCCCTCACCGCCGAGCAAGTGTAGTTTTTTTAAAATCAGTACTTAAGTAGAATATGGGCTGAGGATTTTAATGTGAGTGTATTATAGATACCCCTAGGTTATCTCGTATAGTCCGTCCCAATGCAGGATTAAAGGGACACAAAAGTGCATAAAAATATATCAATGGATTTTTGCAATGTACATATTTTAGTAGACAGAGAGCAAATGATGATTCTGTAAGGGATTTGTGATTTAATGTACCTATGGTAGTATTTATGAATAAATAAAAAAAATATGTAGCCCCAATTTGCGAGTATAGCAAGTGGCGGTCGACGGAGATGCGCGGCGACGCAAGCCTCCGTCGACGGCCCCTTGCTATACTCGCAACTTGATACAAATTTAAACCATATGCGTTACAGATAAAGCTCACTATTAAGATAAACAACCTTCTTGACGCACCGTGCCTCTGCTGTGACGTGCGGTTAGTGGGAATCGGGCCTAATTATACCTACTGCAAGTTTGTGCGGGCTATGTAAGAAAGTTTACACTAAAGAAATTATTGCACTTTGAACAAAAACTATGAATCTATTTGAAAACTAGCTGACCCTACAGTCGTCGTGTTCAAATTTCAATAATACAATAATTTCAATAAGTTCATACAAAAAAACTCATAGAAAAAAGCACTATTAGTTTTTCCCGAATTTTCGAATTTTCTGGGCAACTTTTCCAATTTTTCTTTGCCTAAAAACCTTATTCGAACTATTACGAACATTTAAAAAAAAAATAGCCAAATCGGTCCAGCCGTTCTCAAGTGATGTGCTTACCAACGAACAGCATTTCTTTTTTATTTATATAGATTAATTTATATATTGGAGTTTGCTAGTATGTATTTGTTACTGGAATATATTTTAATAAAAATAAATAAATATCTCATATCTTAAAAATGGGATAATACCACGTATTCTTTCTGAAAGATGTAATTTGTATATAACCACTTGTGGAGCCAACTTAATTGTAGAATTTTTATGATTGTTTTCTTGTGATTGGTTTTGACCAGGTGTCCAGTAAATTATTTTTTTGATAATATAGGAAGCGTGATGGTGTAATGTTCAGGAATTACTACTAAGATCAAAGATTGTACATTACTAAAATCGTTAAAAAAAACATATAATCTTTGCCTAAATTGATGTTTTGCATTGTTTCAGGGCGACAAACGGCAACAAGAGTGCAATGAAAATTAATCGCTTGGTGTACCACGACCGGACAGTGTTACTACCAGGCCTTGTGTTAACGAGAGGTTATGAAAAATCAATCAAGACTACATTCGTAAAACTTGTCAAAATGTGTATGTGTTAATTTTTTACGACACCCACTTTTTATACTCAATGAAATGTATTTATTGTAAAAAGAACTAAATGAACTTAAAAAGGTAACAAAATAAAATAAAGTTATTTGTAAATAAATATATACAAGTGTTTGACTCGAGCCGCTTCAAATTTTTATTCAACTAATAGAAATGAAACAACAGTTTAAACAAAAAAATATCATTTATTGAACTTTCGTCACTGGGTGAGACTTTGTATTATAGAAAATTAAAAAATAATTAAAACTATAAAATATCTTTATGCCAGTTTATATTGTAAATCGGGCCTGAATAAAATTACAGGTTTTTGTTTACCTTTTATTTCTACTCAACGTTTCGACACGGATTACACCAGCCATGGTCACGTGTTCACTGAAGAGACGCGTAGATCTGAGAGCTGCTAGCAGTTTTATCAACTACCCACATTTGATTTTCACATTCGGAAAGGCTGCGAAACACTACACTAACAATGTCCGCGGACATATTCGACGGTAAATCGCAAGGTTTCAATTTGTTAATCACCGGATTCACGTCGTTATTTCTTAATTTCAATCGCTCACGTACAATTTTGGGATAACAATGACGTTCAGTGAACAGGATTTTGGGATTGGAGAGTTTTATTCAGTGATTTACTCCTGCGTTGAGAATGTGTTCGGCTTTTGCTCATTTACTAGTTTCATAAGATTTTAAACTTTTGTTGTCGTGGTTCGACATAATAATTGTTATGTAAACGGGTTACTCACTGTACCTATTCCGTTTGAGTACCTCCTGAACATGTGACTACGGCTGGTGTAATAACCCGTGCCCAAACGTCCAGTAGAAATAAAAGGTAAACAAAAACCTTTAATTTTAGGCCCGATTTATAAAATAAAATGTGTACAAAACGCGAACCTTTAAAAAGTTATATATATGTATAAGCCATTTTTTTTTTCAAAAAATAATTTACACTGGCATTCAAGATGCACAATATCTAGTCAATGATCACTCGATAATAAAGTTTTATACATATTTCACGAAGTGGTAACATTTTGTTGAAAAAATATATTATTATTGTTACAAGTAATGGTAATTAAAATTAATATTGTGGTATGAATGCATTATACATTATAGCTTAGTTTTAAATTCTTATTATATTTTGTTCTTTCCACATCAATTAAAGCTAAAGATGGCCATAAATGCTTATGTATGTTTGAATTGAAATTTAAATTCAAAGTGTACTTGTTCGCTAAACGACATTTCGCGTATTTCTATAGAGTATTTTGTAAAAATTATGATTTTGGAAGAACCTTAATTTTAATTGACGACACTGGAAAACATTTAAATCGTGCTCTCTAAATTAAAACACTTATCTTAAATACTTAATATTACATTAACTATTTGTCTTAATTTGGTAACACGCATCCTGAAATTTCCGAATTAATCCGTATTCGGAAAAAATAGTGGTTTGTGAGATCACTACAGGTTTTCCATAAACGTATCTTACTCATTCGGAATGAGTGTTACTAATCCTAAAATATTTTTAATATTTACAATTTTCATAACTTAGGTTTATGATTGCAATGTTTCTGTATAGTTTTTTTACATGCCTATTAATTATTATAACATGTACTTCAACAATTTCCCGGGTTCTAAAGTGATTATTTTAACAAGTTCTTAAACACTGAGTAAACATTAAATATAAAAAGAACTTATTTGTAACTATCTCTTCACAATAATTTACTAATATAAGTGTGATTGTGAAGTTCCTCGATTATGTTATCGATATTGTTAATCTGTTTGATCAACAAAGTGATTCCAATAATTTTGGCATAATCACATGCGGTTATTTTGTACCCACTTTTTATTTAAGAGTTTTATTAGTGGCCAAAAAAGTAGTATAAGCGGTAAAATTGGCGGCGTACGACTGTCAAAATCTTCAACAAACAGTAATTTACTCACTTTAATAGAGAAACAATATTGTTTGTTGACATGGGCAAAAATCTCATTATAATTTATTTTATTTTTTAGACATCATTTGTCTAGATTTTAACTAAAGCTGAGATAATAAATAAACTTTTCTTGTATGTTTCACATCTTAGACCCATTGTATGGAAATTAAGTTCTATGTACTAAGCATAAGAGCTCTAAAACACGACTAGGTCTAAAATAATCGTTTAAAGGATTTACTCTCACACGTTAGATTTATTCCCGAAGAATGAAACCATGGAATCTCGTCATTCTGAGGTAATTGACATGAAAATTTATGTATTTTTTTTGTAAACAAAATTGTTTTTGTACTTTATAGGTATTTAAAAATGAAAAATTTAACAAAGGTTAAATAAGAATGACTGAAGAAAAAAATCCATTCCCTTTGCCTTCGGAAATACATCTAACACACCCTGCATACGTTAAAGGCATCGTTTTTATTTTATTTTAAATATAAATACTAATAATGCCAGCAGATCATGCTGCCACACATTCAGTGGGTTTAAGACCTTATTAGTCCATATTTAAAGTTTAACGTAAATTTCGTCAGTAGGTATCAGTTTGTTTACTTTGGTCCAAAGCACAACATTTTACACTGTCGATTCAATAAAAAATGTTGACATTTCGGAAAAATAAATTTAAACTATAAAATATATAGAGTTGATATTAATTACATATTGATACGTAAAATACATTTGAAATATAGTCTAAAACTTATAGCTTCTAGTCTTAATTCAGACTGTTACACTAGTCTTATTAAGGAAATAGGACTGTATGTATGTGTCTAAATTAAGAGTGAGTGTGAGTTCATGAATGTAGTAATTAGTATAATTACACTTATGCCGGCCTTTCATATACGTGCATTGCATTGTTTATAGTAAACTTTATACATCACCCAGACATACTCCTTCCGCAGTATTAAAGGTATGGGTAGTTCGTCAAACTACCCACACGTTATGCGCCAAAAAACCGACATGCGACGACATGTCGCGAATGTCAAAATAGTGTTTGTAACGTAGGTTTCATATAAACAAACAAGCAGAAATTACTATTTAGCTACTACTTATCTACACCAATGTGAGGAAAGCTACGGGCGGCCGCCTGGTTTGTTATTGTTTCTTAAATTTTCAATCGGTTAAAAGCAATATTTTTTTATGATTATTTATTAGATTACCTACGTTAGCTTATTTGCTTATATGAGATGCACGCGTTACGGGTAACCCTAGTGTGGGCCATTAAATTTGTCTGTTATTGTTGTAAAAAACGAGCGATGAGCGCTCGACACTCGAGCATCGAGTAGCCGCTAATGAACTTTTAACACTAGCGTTAAGGGCTAGTTGAGTGATATGGTTAATTTTTTGTGATGCGCAGGGACGCGCATTGCACCGGTACCGAACACACAATATACACGCTGTCTAAAGGTGCATTTAGATTACGGTCGATCGATGACATTACTCGACGTTTCTAGTGAGTTTGTGTATTCGAGGTGGACGTGGTGTGCGCGGCGCTAGTCGACGGCTCACTTGGCTATGAACGGTGTGAGGTCAGGGAATTTGAAGTTGCCATTCGGTCGACGGGGAGCGCGTGACGATGTGTGTGCGGCGCCGCACTGCGCCGCGCACACATCGTCGCGTGCCACCGCCTCGCGCGGCCACTCGCGTAGCAGCTGCGCGCAGTCCGTGATACGCAGGGATGCGCATTGTGCCTGAAGACGAAAGAAAGACATTTATTTATTAAATTTAGAAAGTTTGACGGGTTATAGCCCCCCAGCCTGGGCTGCGCAGGACCTTGCGGTCTAGAAGGCTCCATCGCGAGGAATTTCAAAGTGGAGAAAAAAAAATTAAAATTATTGACTTTGGGAAGGCGAGCGGTACAAACAGTTTAAGAACTGAAGCTCAACTCCAAACGCACATAATCGGGTGAAAGCGAGTGTCACCTAGGACAGGCGGGCGGAGCGAGGTTGTTTTCTACAAACCCAAACACCCTTCCACCGTTATGTGATTTTGGAAGTTTGGGGGCGTCGAAAATGTTTTTCCTCTTTAATGTAATACTATTAAATAGTATAGGAAATGACATTAGGATAATGTTAAAGATTTTTATTCCCTTTGTTATAGGGTAGTTCATTGTTTCTGGAATTGATTGTTTCTAACTTATTCGACAATTTGAGAAGACAACAAATATGTTAAAATGATTTTCCAAATTCATTAGAAAATTAGGTAGATATGAACTGAGAATATTTGAAGGTGAGGCGCCATTCCTATCTCTATGTTAAAGATATCTTTAACTTCTAAGCCCGACAGTAATTTTGCAAGATATTTTGATTTGATTTCACAGATTGCTTTTTGTATGATAATAAATGATAAGTTATTTATCATGAGTATCGTAATGTGGAATGTAATCTGCCCTTCTTAAAAAAAACGGCAGAAGTGCATTTTGATGACATTCGAGAAAAATACAAAAACTTTTGTTAAAGTTAAAAGCTATTGCTTATTCTCTTAGTTCATTTTTGATTTTTTAATGTTAAAATTTTTACTAATGCCTTTTATTAGTAGGAAAGTAGTTGTGTCGTATGGTGTTGGAACCACATGACCCCATTTCTTCCCGTGGGTATCGTAAAAGGCGACTAAGGGATAACAAAGTCGCTATCACAAGCGCGTAGGTACTACACCACCTCTAAAAGAGTGGAATCGCCAACCCGTTTGGCCAGCGTGGTTTTAAGGCAATACATCCCTCTTGCACAAGACAATGTATTGAAGGAGGCCCATGTCTACGGGATACTGAAAGGACAGTAGTTATGAGTGAACATTAAATAAATAAATATATGTACTGACCCCCTCGGCACTACATATGCACGAGGTGCAGGGCGAGGGAAAGGCGGAATCGCCGACGGGCACGGAGCGGCCCGCGATGAGGCAGCCCTGCGCGGAGCTCTCGCGCCACGCCGACAGGTCCAGCTTGGGCAGCGACGCGCACGGCACGCGGGGGTTCCTGACAACAACATTATAGGTTTATATATATAGTTCATTCCGATACAATTTGCCGAAAACAACATCAAATCAATGAAATATCTGAACATTTAGCTTTAAATCTAGTGCAACAATTAGATTTACAGTCTCAATGAATTAAATTATGGATATGTAAATAATTATCGCCTCACTATTTAATTTAAGGCCGTGTCAGTTACCCCATTTATAGGAAAAATTGGGTTTGATTGCAATGGATTAGAAATATCGGATAAATAAATAATAAATCGTGAGTAATCTATCGTATAAACGAGGCGCGTATTCGAAAAGTAAGGGCCGTTTCGTCATAAAAAAAATTATAATCATATGAAATAGGTTTTATTAGCACATTTAGTTTACTACAAATCTACTTCACTTTTCCACATAATCGCCGTTCACTTCCAAGCATTTTTCGTACCGCTGCACCAGCTTCCTTAACCCCTCTGCATAGAAGCTCACCGCCTGCGAGTTGAACCAGTTTTCAACGGCGTTCTTAATTTCCTTGTCGTTTTCAAAGCGTTGTCCACCGAGCCATTTTTTGAAATGTAAGAAAAGGAAGTAGTCACTGGGTGCAAGGTCGGGACTGTACGGTGGGTGGTTAAAAACTTCCCAACGTAAATCTTGAATTTTCTCTTGGGTCTTGGCTGCGGTGTGAGGACGCGCATTGTCATGAAGGAGGATTACACCGGATGACAGTTTACCACGTCGTCGATTTTGGATCGCACGTCTTAGCTTATTGAGCGTTTCACAATACACGTCAGCTGTAATTGTTGTCCCACGTTCCATAAAATCAATCAAAAGAACACCTTTTTCGTCCCAAAAAACGGTAGCCATCATTTTTCGACTCGTGTAAGGAGTTTGCTTAATTTTTTTTGGTTTTGGTGAAGTTGAGTGGCGCCATTGCATTGATTGCTGTTTTGTTTCTGGATTGATGTAGGATATCCACGTCTCATCACCGGTAACAATGTGGGAAAACAAATCATCTCCATCTTGTCGGTAACGGTTCTTCACAGCTGGCGGGAGCAACGATTATCGCGGACATTGTTTACTGTACGCACAGATAGGCAAATGACTACTGAATCAACACAACACCTGAAATAGCTGCACGAGTAGTGCACGTACAGATATGCACAAGTTTAAACGTGTTACGACTTGTCGATTTTGAAATATAAGCGAACGGCCCTTACTTTTCGAATACGCCTCGTATAACAATTATTAAATCCTTTAAATTGTGTTCTATTCATAGAAATATGCTTCTTTCTATTCTATTAAAGTCACCAGTCACCCAATAACAAAAATAAACGGCAGGAGTGTTGTCGACGTGTTTGTGTACTCACAGGAAGTTGCTGGGCAGGTCGAAGGCGGCGCGCTGTATGTCGGTGTTCACGTCAAAGTTGTCGCAGAGCATCTTCGAGAGCGTCACCTTGCGGATCTCCGACAGCTGCTGCTCCGTGAACCGCGCTGCCGTGTTGTCGTTCTCGTACCTGTACATACGAGCACGTTCAGAAACCGATATACAATGGAGTAGTTCATAATAACGAAATACCAGTGTGAGTATAGAGTATAGTATCGGGAACCCGACTGAGCGTTTTCAAGTTTACGCACACTAAAACAATGTACTTGTATGAGCACAACCACTACTAAGCGTAACTTACCTTCGTGAAATGAAAGAACTATAGGTACTATATTATATAACTTACATTTGTTTGTGCAGAAATCTATTCACTCTGGACAATCCTTCGCGGTTTTTTAGTGTCTATTATTGTATTCGTTTATTTGATAACAAAAAAAAACTAATAATTTATAAAGAAAAAATGTTTTTAAAGTAGACATTCCTTGAACTTGATTAGTTAGGAATAACTTAATTATCCTGCAAAGTTTTAGAGTAACTTTTTATCAAAATCAGTCTAGTAGTTTTGTAAATAACGATCACGCGCCATCATCTGCATCATCGTATGATGTAAGAATGTATAATGATGATATAAAAAATATGTAGGTACTATTTTTTTAAATATAGTCATTTGTGCTCATTTAAATTTAGGCATGAAATTATAATATACTGAGGAATATGCAGCGACTCATAAACCAGTAATAGTTTCCAAGCACTGAGAAATTAAATTATGTAACATTATTTTTTATTAAGAATATACTTATATATTTCTAAACATACTGACAAATTGATTTGAAAATGGTGTCCCAATTGTACGTTTCGCGGGTAGATGCTAGTTCCCATAAAGAGATATTTTTTTACCAGAATCTGTCGCATTTTCTCAGCTGTCGGAACTGTATTGCGATGATGCACGCGAAGGTGGGCCCCACAAGCCCCCCCTGCAGCGGGCGCTCGCTCATGCCGCCCGGGAACAGGTCGATGTCGTCCACCGTCGGATATATCCTTTTGAACCTGGAACATAAACACAGGTATTTACAGTGCTACTATTAGTAATCAGTGGTCGATCGTCTTCGTATTCCGCAATCATTGAGTAAAAACAGACACAACATCCAAGCACCCTTTGAGTTCATTATGTTACGTTCTAACCTATGTATATATCTCGGCGTTGGGTCACGATCTTCGTATGAACATGGCCGACCGACATTACATATTTTATTAGTACCTGTAGGTACTGTAACTTTTATCATAATAATAAGTATATTATTCATATTCAACAAACGGACATGGTTACACTTTTATATATTTCCCGGCCTTTATTGTGTTGAGTGTCATTGTGTGTGTCTCTCGTTATGTAGTGTATTTAATTGTGTATGTTTGACTCATTATGTTGTGTGTTCCATTGTGTGGGCCTTTCTTCATATTTCATTGTGTGTGTCTTCCAATGTGTTATGCATTTCATTGTGAGTGACTTACATTGTGTTATGTATTTCATTGTATGTGACTTTCATTGTCTTGTATGTTTCAATGAGTCTTCAGTACGCCGGTTATACACTCAACTCGTGAAGCCCCGTGAACAGTCGTAAAACAAAAGTTTACGCACCTGGCAATAACTTCATCAGGAATCTCCCTCGACAGGTCCTCAAACGTAGCCGCCCTCTTGAGGTTACAGAGCGCCCTGTAGTTGTTGTAACTTGGTATTCCGTGGTCTCTGGCTCTCTGGATGTTAAGGGCTATCAGATCGATACCAGAGAAGGGCACGCGGCGGTCTTCGAACAGGTGGTTGGTTACTTCGCCGGTGATGAACTGGTCGAGGGTCTCCATGGGAGTGGAGGAGAGGCCTCGCATCAGCTCGTCTACTAAACCTGGGTGCTGCCGAGGAACGTTATTCGTTAAATAATATCACTAAATAATATTACTAAACAATAATTTACAATAATATAAGATTATCCTAGGATAGGATAGTGCTAGAATCGTATGTTAATGTTATCCTATGCTAATCCTATGTACCATCGCCTTCCACCAGGTAAATAACAACAAACCTATTATAAGTCAACAACATGATATTGTGAAAAAAATAGTTTCATGTGGTGTGGCAAATATAGAAGAATATCGATATCAATCTATAACGTCCTATTGAACACAGGCAAGTACAAGCAGGGTCATAATGCTACAAGTGGACCCAGAGTCAATTGGTGACCGGTTTCTTCACGATCTTTTTTTTCTACGTCGAGCTAGTGATAATAGAAAAAATAATAGTTAAGTAGAAACCTTGAATTCCCGAAAATCGAAAGTAGATACTCCTAGGCTATCACCAGAATAGATATTTACATAATAGCATCATCGTGATAAATCATTGACTAATCATCGTCACAATAGATTTTGATAACTGATGTTCATAAAACAAGTCGTAAATGGAAACGACCAAAACAGCGTTCGCGACAATATTTGTCGGTTGGTAGAAACACAACCCATTTCTTTACAACTACGGCAGATTGACTGACTGATTGATTGACTGAAAAAGATCAATGATCTATTACGAAAAGATTGCTATACTATTTCTATCCCAACAAACTTACAGTCATGAACATGTCAGGTCTGAAGAAGCCGTCTCTCAGCAAGATCGGTGGCTCGACTGGCTGGAACGTTGGTGACAGTCGAGGGAGGTGCGGTCTCAAGAGAGAGTGGCCGATTCTGAACGCAGCCGCTGCAAATTCCGTTACGATGGCAGGGTTGCAGGTTGGAGAGTATTCTTTGTAGTAGCCTGAAAAGGTTATCGATTTATTAGTATAAGTTTGGCTGTTCAAATGAGGTTGAGAAACGTCAGAAAGGTTGGAAAGAATGTTGAAGTTTGAAATACTTGTACGAAGCTGACGTCTGCATGCTTAACATACGTTCCATACGTTAATAGTTTGAAATCAGCTCTGTTCGAACTGAATCATTTTTATTAGATAGAAATGACAAAGAAGCTCAAATGTGCACATGAAGGCCACATGACTCCGTATAGGTTGACCGTAAAGCATGACCACCCGTAAAGCGTCCTATGACAGTGGCTGATAGATGATGTGAATATTCGGTATATTTAGTACGGATTGACTTTGAACCCTTATAATATAAACCAACGTGTAGATAGGGTTCCATAGTTGATTAATCCTATCGACAAATATTACTTCTTAAGGTGCTATTTTCGTCATTGAACACCATATTCACCCGAAGATGTGCATGGCGAGGTTCAGGTCCAGCAGCGAATACTAAAAAGCTGGGTATGAATGGTTATTATTATTCGTAGTAAAAGTAGTTTGTTCACCTGAAGATAGCAGTTTCAGTCCGTACAGGTTGACGGCGTTCCATGAGAGCAGGCGCGGCAGGAACTCGTTGTATATGATGTGTGTGAAGGAGGCGGCGATGATGCGGCGCGTGTGCTCGAACAGCAGCTCCGCGTCCCAGTGCGGGTTGACGCCGCGGAGCCCCTCCACCACGCGGTTGTGCTCACGCAGGAAGATCGCGTGCACCGCCGTCAGTCCAGGCTGCTCGGACGCGCGACCGTCGCCTGGATACAACATTATTTTTAACTTGTCCGTTTATTATTAAAACGTTGTATTATTATTTATCTAGTTGAGTCTGTGACATCATGTGCTTCATCTATTAATTATTCAGGATAAAATGTGTCCTTTAAAACTAGGAAGCTTAACGCTCGTGAGACTAGTTTTTGGTGATCGATGGTTGAATGACCTTTGAGGTTAAATGAGATTGAGTCTAAAATGGTTAATGAAGCTTCATTAATGTTCGAACGCTCGAGCTCTCACTACTAATTTTTACAACATAATTAAATTGCACAAGGTTATTATACCCCATTTCTTCCACTGGGTGTCGTGAAAGGCGACTAAGGGACAACAAAACCGCTACCACAATCCCTGAGGAACTACGCCAACTTCTTTCCACTCTTCAGTGGACTCGTCAACTCGCTTGGTTAGCTTGGCATTTTAAGGTTCTTACATTCCTCATGTACAAGACAATGTGCATGAGGCCCATGTTCAGCAGTGGACGATAAAATGGCTGATTATGGTTATTTAATTGAACAATGTGTTTATGTTAGAGGCTTGTTAAAAGATAAATTATAAAGTGCAATTTTACGGATTGCACAATGTTTTGATCGTTCAGGGAGTGTATTGAAACTTGTTTGCGTGCAAAGCGCGATTCAATAATATTGTGCAATTGCATTGTTGTACAATTTTATTGTAGGTCTAGGGGCCACCTTACCGGCAATGAAGCAATATCCACTGGGTGCCTTGCACTCGGGGTGGCTGTCGGAGCGCGGCAGCAGGTCGCGTCCGCCGAGCGGCGGTATCGTGGCGTTCATGCGCCCGTTAAATCCGCGCAACTTGCGCACGATGCAGGGGTTCTCGCCGTACACTACGGAACCGTCGATGAAGGCCGTGTTCTGGTTCACTTGTTCACGGGGACCTGTAACATTTAATAAAGTTGTATTCGAAACTCCAGAAAAAATTAAATTCGAAAGGCATTAATTATTTTCGAAGGGCCCTTTGTCCGAAAAATGTTCGCTTTTTGTGAGAGGATCTGTTGCCTCATGGACATCCCCGATAAATACCATCAGTCATGAATGGCAAACGTTAGTGTGTTTATGGATGCGCCGCGCAGTCTTCCTTTGAAGATTTAAGAGTGAATTGGGAAAAAGAATTGGGAAAGATAGTGGATAGGAAGTATAACAGGATGAGTAGTATTCTTCATCTTATTATACTCCCCGTTTTGTCTTGAGAAGGGGAGGGGTATAGGACAGGAAGTAAAGTGATAAGAAGTTTATTTTGTCTCATTACTCATTATACTAAATGATACTCTCCACTTCACTTAATGTTTTGGGATGCCAATGGTTTATCCTTTGAATAAGTCAGTACATCAAGCGTAATATTAGTAAATTTTGTTACATCAGTATAAGAATGGATGTGGAATGTTTTTTTGATTCAGGTATATACTTTTGATCGACCTTAGAATAATATTTTTGAAGAGAGGTCACAGTTTTGGATTGACTCAAATATTTCATAAATTAGATATGGCTCACCTAATTGCTGCTGCCCTGGCAAACTCCTCATGAAAGGGAAGCACATCCTTTCGCCGGAAGTGACGTTAACTTCGGGGTAATAGTGGTCTCCCCTTGGCACAGGGAACGGGTTACACTCGGGGTGGACCGTACGAGGGGCGTCGCAAGACCGGCAGTCAGGGATGGACTCGTGGAAACCTGTTGAATAATCATAACATCTGTGGTACGTTATATATTGAAAGTAACGAGCGACGACTTTTTGTTATTTTTCCTTACTATTTTTTTTTTATTACTAGGGTGTCCAGAAGAGGTTTTACAACCATTTCTTAGGGGGACACGACCAGTGCTATCCAGTGATTCCATGGCCAATAAATTAGGGCGGCGCTCTGAGTTCAAAACAAGCTCCGTACTACTGAGTTTCCGTTTATTCGTTTCTATTTAAGTACTCGGCGGTGAAAATACATCCTGTGACAACCCGCGAGCCAGAGAATTTAAAAAAAATGTGACATTTTCACCTAAAATCTACAAAATCGCACTGGGCGCTTGTGGTTTATGTTCCGAAGCATCCTCACGATTGCAAAAAGTGACCTATGGGGGACTATGACCCATAGGCGTTACTTAGCGATGCACCAGAATATTCCTATAGTTAAACAGTATCTATGTATGAAAATTATGGAAAGTTCATAGTATAGGAATTATTATGGGCGTGTGCTGCTTTTGCAAAGTGAATCACTTGTAGTGTAGTTCTAAAGAAGATAAGAGTACCATTTACTGAGCAATCAAAGGATATATTTTACCTTTGCCAGGAATGTATTTTTGTTTACCTTTGTGTATGGGCGTCATGGTTAGTTCATGGTCTACGAATTGCGCGAACTGCATCACCATGAGCGTGTACCGAGTGTGCAGGTTCGAGATGTCGGGGTGGATCACTGTAGAGATGATGCGAGGCGAAGGCAGGGGAGTGCCCGTCACTGAGTTGATGCGGGGCCGGCTTACACCTGGAATAAACAAATATAGATTAGTTTGAGAGTAAATAAATGGTCTTCACAATAAGAAAGGACGAAGCGGTTGGCCTTTAATAGCCGTATCCTGACGTTTAAAAGTAGAGATGATTAATTCGCTTCCGAATTTCACCGAATAAATCATTGTAATAGTTACTTACCATCCTCGTAAACAGGTGGCAGCAACCTTGCGAAAGTTGTCAAACTCTTGCCCAAGTTCGCATTCCTCAAGTTGTTACAGTATCCAGTGTAAGTTCTGAAGGGGCTATCGGGGTCACAAGACCCAGTGTCGTCGCACTGAGGCTCGATGGTGGGTCCAAGTTGGTCCTGTCCCAGGAAACCGCTGACGTCGACGGATTGCAAAGCGTCCACGAAGTCGTTTGAAGTGCCGAAGCCGAGCGAATCGTCGAAGATTTGGCGTTTTCGGCGGCGACTACAATTAAAATGAGACTTTTTAACCACTACAGCGGCGTTGAAATTTCTGCATCCCATAAACAAATAGACAAACAATAGAAGGTCAAAGGTCATTGCTTGGTATGAGGTCCTTTGAGAGTATTCACGCGCGACCTGACAGTCGGTCGTATTACGTGATCTCGTTCAGGGCCTCATCTCCCTCATTGATTGTGGGTCTTGCGGCAAATATGATCTGTTTATTGCCACTTTAGCGTGCCGATTCTATGAACTAACGTCGTCGGTGACTTTAGTTCTTTGCCGAATCTCTTTGTTTCGGATCTTATTCCGCAAAGAAAATCCGACCTTTTTCGTCGGCCCACAATCAGGGTAAATGGGAAACAGAGTTAAATGAGAACTTTAAGTTTATACCTAGTTTAATTTATGGTAAATATGCCTTCGAATAAAATATGTTTTCAATTACCCCTGTTTCCAATTACCTTCATTGACTCTAAAAGGTTGACCTTTTAAGGTTTAATGTCGACTTACCCGCCATTGATAGAGTTGACAAGCTCGTTGGTAGCGAATTCAAAGAATAGTGAGGTGTTGGCCAGTTTTAATGCGTATTTGTTAGCTTTGGAGAACGAAGCTGCCGTGCCCACGGGAGATTTGGGGTCCGCTCCACCATCTGGGAAATACCAAAATGAAGGGTTAATGATGTTTTCGAGGGAAAGAAAATGCTGCTCCCCATAGCCGAGTAAGCATATTCGACTGAACAAGTTACGCTGTTAATAATAGATAATAATCACCTTTATTTACTATAATTTTAGTATGACAGTGGATGTTAATAATATATGTTTTGTTTCTAAACATTAACTACAAGCATGCAAAAACAGCATTACGGTGTAATATGTCAATTTACACTGTCACACACAAGACCACTGTGAAGGTATAAACGTGTTTCAGGAATGAGTGAGTGTTGCTAAAGTCGATTTCCCATCCTATTCTATCCTTGGGGGATATTGTGCAGTGGTATAGGAAAGTATTACAGTATAGTAGTATTACATTTATAGTATGTACATAGAGTAGAGATTATTATAAGGCAACTGAAACTCTTTATCCCACTAAACTCTTTATTCCGCGTCTTATTGCATTCCTCCACTGGAAAAATGGAAAACGGAGGAATATAACGGATTAATTCCTCATCTCGTACTTTCTATTCCTCATTCTTCCAATTTTTTTTTAAATTCAGTCCTAAATTTCTAAAAGTAGACGGAGCGTTAATGTGCGTGTCAACACATGTCATTCTTGATTGATGTTGGTATGTATCGCGGATGTCTATCTGTGAATCCATTACGGATGTACCTACATACCACCGGGTGGACTGCCTGCTCATCTGCCAACTTCACTGTGTAAAGAATTATCATTATTGTTAACACGGCATTTAAACACTTATAGAAAGATGTGGTACACTTGTATTTATGACGTTATTTGTACAATAGGATAGTCAGTATGGACTTTTGACTTTGTTTTGTTGTTTCGAGATTCTGTTTAACTAGAAACACACTTTAAAATCAGATTTTTATGATAAAGCAATAAAACGTTATTTTTTTAATATTTATAAAGACTTCAATCTTTGGAAAACCAGAATTGACAATAGGGTTTGACAATGGCAAAAATAGAACTGACAATGACCTTTTTCCTATAATGTCACATTTAACTTTAAATAATATAAAAACAATTAATTGTATAGGAAGTCCTAAAAACTTACTGGATTCCCAAAGCATGTACTCCAGTTTCTTCCTATCAGCCATCTCTTGCTTGGCCTTCTCTAAAGCTGTGGCGAGCATGTCCTGGGAGAGTCTTTCGGCAGCCTTCGCGCCGGTCTCGTCGCGCCACGCAGTCAGTTCCAACCGGGAATGTTGGGAGCAGAGTTGAGCTGCGTTCCTGAAATATACACATTCCCATAATAAGTATTTCTGTTTAACTCAAAGTTAACTGGTAGAGAATGCCTTATGGCATTAAGATCGCCTTTTGAACCATAATATGCAATAAAGTTTCTTAAATAAATAAAATAATATAATTGATATTGCCGTATTTTCTCATATCTTACATAGATATAATACGTACACATACGTGATATAAGTACGTAAGTGAATCGCGCGCGTGATGCTGGGCGTGATGCGACGCTTTCGCGGCCAATGTGTCTAATTAGACACTCCGACCATTTCCATACCTACAGTTGTAATGTAGGTATGGCCTAAATTACAACAATGGCCGAAGTCGAATTGTTCCATAAGTGGATGGTGCCCATCACTCTCCACACTAATTATCATCTTCTGTCTTTTGTTATATGATTTTTTGGATTCTCTTTCAATAAGTGACTTTTGACATCGCCCGTTCTAGAAGATATTCAGTCTGGGGGTTTCACTTAGGATTTAAAATTAATAACATTTCACAGAATCTAATATGTATGAAAAACCTTATTCCATCTCTAATATTTTTCAGATTAGAGCTTTACATGTTTTTGGAGACATGTGGCTTCTAAATCAGGGAACATTCTCTGCCTACTCTTACTCATTCAATTATACAGTGAGTATAATGGAATGGGTCCCCATCCTGTCACATTCCATTGAGTAGAGAATATATTAGGATACCTAAAGGGAACCCTTTAACCCATTATACCTACTCTATTTCGTCCGTCATTCTTCCATGGAGAAATGGAGACTAAAGATTTGAGAAAAACTTTCCAACACGTTTTACTCTGTATTTCCGATTCTCGCCAATCCTTTTTCTAAATCCACTTCTGAATCTCCAAAGATAAGCGACGGATTCGGAGGTATTCCAACTTTCGTCATTCTTTATTGATGTGTTAGTGTATGTATAGCAGGTGTCTATAGACTGGTGTTAAGTTCGCTAGGCTTCCGGAATTTTTCCGGAATTTGTTGCCGATTCCAATATCTAGGAATTTGCCCCGGACAATGGATTGTGTGTAGTAACGGAAATTTTGTCCCAGAAAAACACACTATGACAAAAAATTTACTAGTCCTCAATTATAGTCACTTGCAAAATTATGGTAGGTACCTACTTTTATTTTTGTTGTAAATTCGAAGTGGAGCGCGTAGTAGAAATGTTTCGGAAAAGGTGATTTTATATCCGGCAACCCGAGCTGTAGTGGGTATCACCAGTGGACTATCTGTTCAACTGTTATTTTCATTCTATAAAAAACCCTTTCCTAGTTGTACGGATACGTGTGCCGTGTGATGTCGGACGGCTATAGAATAGCACCACTCCATCTCTTCCCCTGGGTGTCGTAAAAGGTAACTAAGAGATAATAAAGACGCTACCACAAGCTCTCAGGATCTTCACGGCCTCTAAAAGAGTGGACTCGTCAACCTGCTTGGGTAGCGTGACGTTTTAAGTCCATATATCCCTCTTGAACGAGACATTGCGTCGTACGCATGTTATGAAGTATTTTCATGAGTATGTGGATACTGAAAGGGCTTGTTGCATTGCATTGCATGGATACTTACAAGTAAGGATCAGTCTTGACGAAAGCTTTTGGCTGTATGTTGGTGAGAGAGTCGTCGGCGTCGCACAGCAGTCCCGAGAGCGACACCTTCTTGATGGCGCCGAGTTGCTCCGGCAGGAAGGAAGATGGCGGTATGTCGTTCTCATACCAGAATCTGTAGCATTAAAATTTGACTTTCTATTGTGGTTCAATTTAAAACGTTAACAGTATTTTTGTTGCAAAAATTATTTAGTCTGTTCTGAAGTATTTTTTTATAGAGTCACCAACATTAGTGAAGAATAAAAAAAGTTCCACGCTTCCATACATGTCTTCGTTGGTGATTTAGGTGTGGGTTAAGAAAAGGAGAATATAATGGTATGAGTTTTGCTTATCCCATTACCTCTCCCTTGTTATTCTTGAGGTGATCTGGGTGGGGTGCAGAGAGTATCATTATCTTAACCTTATTACATATATACTCCCTAACCTATTGGTTAAGGAGGTTTCTCTATACATTACTACCTACACTATTATTATTTCACTATAGACACTCTTGTTTAAAATTGAATGGATTGTAAAATGGAGAGTATGATATCTCCCAGATACTGTTTCTTTTTATACTATCACAAGTGAATATATGTATATAAAGTCTACTAAAGATTCAACCTAAGTACAATAGGTACTTTAATCCTGTTCTGAGCAAAATCATATTTGAAATACTTTAGTCCGCATAGGACTCATAGAATGTCTTTTAGGTACGTGGAAAGAATTTTCGATTTAAAACATGTTTTTTGAAGAGAACAGACAGTAACTGATAGTTATGCGTTTTGCTACAGTCTACGTCATCGCAACACCAAAGGGATTTACTTTCCTAGGATTGATAGTTCAAAGACAGCAGATCAGAATGATGGATTTGTCTATGTTGTAGTATCAGCTAGCCAATAATAAAAAAAGCTACTTATAATTTTTGGAAATCATACCTGTCACTCTTTTTTAGGTTAGCGAATTGCAAAGCCAATACACAAGCCAGAGTCGATCCGATGACTGCTCCCGTCGCTGGCTTCTCCATAGCACCGCCGATCATTAATTCCACATCTTCAGCGTTTCTGGAATAAAACAAAAATCAAAATACATTATAATATACAACTTTAATATTTAAGTATAATATCATGGATAATGACGGACGAGTCCCCGGGGATTCCACTTGCGTTATATTTTTATATTACATTAAGTATTCTAATTATACCTATCTATACAAATACATTGAAGAGCATGTCATCATACATATACTCGTATAGACATCAGTTTAGAAATGAACGATTTTTTGCATTTCATTTGGAATATGTAATTAATACTTTAAGATTTTTTTACTCGTTTTTGAGTATATTGTAAGAAACTAGATTAAATGCCATTCTATAGTCGATTATAATTATTTATTATAAGCTATCAATATGCGGTTGTATTGATTAAGATTATTGGGAAAACGTTTAGAAAAAGAAATAATATAAACATTCATCAAAGTTAAAAAAATACTTTTTTTGGACTTAAAATTACCTGTACATATCAGCCATCATTTCTTGCTGCGACCTGTCGAAACCCAGTTTTTCGAAATCGCCGTAAGTTTTCACATTTATAGTGGGCTCACACAGTCTCAATGCCTTTAAGTAGGAAGAGACGCCGTGGTCTCTAGAGCGGTTGAGGTCCCACTGAGCCGACGGGCGGAAGCGGGACACTTGATGGGCGCTTGTGGAAAGCAGGTCTGCTAAAGTTGTTGTTCTGTTTAACTGTAAAGTAGAAAGAATTTTACTATAGGTATTATTATCCATACTAATATTATAAATCCGAAATGTGTTTGTTTGTCTTCTTGTCTGTTTTTCTACGTGTTCACTTCACGACTAAACCACTGAAACGATTTTAATGACATTTAGCAAAGGTACTCGCTTGAAGGACATAGGATACTTTTATCTCGAAAAATGATTAATTTCTCAAGGCGGAGCCAATTACTTGAAGAAAAGAACAATAGTACGAATCCGCTAATGAAAGTTAGTATTTATGATAAAAATAGAATATAAACGTATAGAAATAAGTAAATGTAAATTTAAGTTGAATTAACTTTTTGACTCGATTGTTAAGATATTTGAACATTAGTAAAGTTTCTTTCAGACAATACCTCTAAAGTCCAAATGATAACTCATCGCCTTATTTAATGAGGTTACTTTTACAGAAACAGAGAAGTATTATAACTCACCAATTTTTCGTTCATCATAGCGTCAAAGATTGGTGCGACGGCGACGAGCTCAGAGTAAGTTCCAGCGCGATTGGCGCTCGAGTAGCCTCTCCAGAATCCAAGTGAAGTCAACTTCAGCTCCGCTTTGGCCATACCTACCTGTAAGAAAATTGCTAATGTCAAGTTTATAAAACATTAAAACTTATCTTAATGTTATTTTTCTTTACTTTTATCTATAACAACTGTATTATGTATTTGATTTTGATTTATTTCCTTGATTAGTAGCTACGGTCAAAGAAATAGTGTCTTAAGGGATTTAGAAGGTTAAAAAGACGTAACATTAAAAAATATTTATTTACTCTTTATTGCACAGAGTGACAAAAGACTGACTTAATTATTTGAAGCATTATATCCCAGTTAACCTTTGGGTTATTCAGAAATGGTGCGGTAGGGGCAATAATAGTAAAAATAAAGAAAAAATATAATATAATGACCCGTACATGTACATAATACGAGAACTCTCATTTAAAAAAATTATTCTACCGAGTACGTTTTCTTCGATAGATATTGACTGCTTCTTGAACCTCGAGATTCGTAACTTCGTAACCTCGAAAAAGTTTATCCGTCCAAGTGTTTTTCGAGTTTGGGAATAGATGAAAGTCCTAAGGGGCCAGATCTGGCGAATAAGGAGAGTGAAGTAACAATTCGAATCCACAATTATGAATTTATACCATTGATTGTGCCGCCGTGTGAGCACGAACATTGTCCTGGTGATTTTTTTAAATAAAATAAAGTTTTTTAAATAAAACTAAATAAAATAAAATAAATCATACTATCCAATATTTTATTGGCATTTTCCTGTGTAGTCGCCGTCTGACGGTCGAACGCTCCTAGGGTCGTCTTTAACGCACGGCTACGCCTGAATTTGGCTGCCCACCTTTTTAGAGTGGCATATTATGATGGTACAGATTGTCCTGATGTCTACTGCATAACCTCTACAATTTGCTTGGGGGTTAACTTTTTATTTTGCAGGTACTTGATAACGGAACGATATTCAATGTTGTCCATTATTGAAAAATCACAAAACCCTCTCTACGAAACGTTCCACAAAATTTATAATAATGACAGTTGACAAATGAAATTTTGCGTGATGGCTAATATGAATGACCGTTACTTGTCCCAGTAATTGATTTTATTTTTTAATCACATTTAATATCTTGATGTTAGAACTTTTCAATCCACCCTCTATTTAAATGTAATTCCATAATACATATAAATAAATAGATAGACACATACATGTATAGATACATGTATACAAGATTGATATTTCCTTACCTCACCCAGTAGTACTGGAAGGAACTCATTGTAGGTAATATGCTGAATAACGGCAGCCATAGCTCTACGTGACTCCAAGAAGAGTGTGATATCATCCCAGAAGGGGTTCAGAGAGTATAAATCTCCAGCGATGCGATTATGCTCAGTCAGTAGAGCCTTGTAGAGAGGCGCAGTGGGGGTGCCGTCGTTGCATCTAGAAGAAATTGCGTTATTTAAGAAGTGGCAAGATTAAGCACATTATGATGCTGCAATGATACATCATTCTAACCTAGACTGTTAACCCCTTAATGCCTAATGTCGCGAATTCGCATCATACCATTATAATTCGTTTCTATGGCAACATATAAAAGTTTTGGACTTGGATGACGGTTGGTGCATATTCTACACGAACTGATCAACATTCCTGACAGGGTGTGCCATCTGTTGGAGAGTTTGTTGTACTTCCACCCAACAGCTGATTTTCGTGTAAGCGTTGTGATTGTTTACGAAAGAAGTTGTCCATTACTTTATGAAATCAAAGTAATTCACAGGTAAGTTTGGGCATAAATATTATTTATTTAATATCATTGTATACTTTAGTTTATTGTAGAAGCAATTTTGATGCGATAAAGTAATTACAGTCTATAGTAAATACCGAAATACGGTTTGGGTAGAAAACGCATCATCAGGCATTTTTATTCATTTTATGTTGCAAAAACACGTATCCCACCTGGTGACAAGAGTGACGACAGCTGTCTGAGTGACTCTGATGACAGCGATGAAGAGTACCTGCCTACTGGAGATGTGTCAAGCACAGATGAGGACACAACATCAGATGATGACTCGACCATTTCAGGTTAGTTAGTAGGCAATCGTGCAATAATTTTTTCCATAAATAGATTTTTATATCAGCCTATTCTAAATCTCTTTTCTTTTGCTTCAGATTGTAATACGGAACCTGAAACTTGTACTGGTACTCAAGCTCAAAGACCGATTGCCACAAATGCTTCAGGTAGCTCTACAGCAAAGAGACCCGTGCTTTGGAAGACAGTTCATGCTTCTCATAGTTCCAAAACAGTACCTACTTGGAATGGCTCTTTACCAGAAGCAGATGATGTAAAACCTCCAATAGAATATTTCCGTACATTTTTCGATATTGAACTCTTGGACCACATAGTTGCACAAAGCAATTTATTTGCTGTGCAGAGCAACATAAACAAGCCACTGCAACTAACAAAAGATGAACTTGAACAGTTTCTAGGCACTGTTTTGTACATGTCTATATATCATCTTCCTCGCACACGTATGTACTGGGCGGCAGCTAGTCGGTTGAGCCATGTTGCTGACATAATGTCTCGTGACAGGTGGAGTGACATCAAAAAGAGTATTCACTTCAACGACAACAGTAATATGCCAAGACCTGATGACCAGGATAGAGACAAGCTATTCAAAATACGTCCACTAATTGACTCGCTACTTCCCAAATTTCAGGCCATTCCGCAGTCACAAATGCTAAGTGTTGACGAACAGATGGTTCCATTCAAAGGGCAGTCATCACTAAAACAGTATTTGCCCAATAAACCCAATAAGTGGGGTTATAAAATATTCATTCTTTGTGACACAAGAGGGCTGGTTCACAATTTTGAAATTTACACTGGTAAGATCAACCCAGTCGCAGGTTGTCCGGATATAGGTGCCAGTGGAAATATTGTGTTGCAACTAGCACAAATTGTTGAAGCTGACCAGAATAATCTTTTATTTTTTGACAACTGGTTTTCCTCCCTGAACTTGCTAGCTGCACTGATGAAAAGAGGAATTCATTCATTGGGAACATTTCGCTCAAACCGCCTACAAGGTTGCATACTTTCAAGCGATGCCAACCTCAAGAAGAAAGGCAGAGGCTCTTTCGAAGAAAAGGAGAGCACATTTGAAGATGTTGAGATCAGGGTGGTGAAGTGGTTCGACAACAGAGGGGTGATTCTCGGAAGTACATTTGCTTCAGCTCTTCCTACTTCCAGTGTTCAGAGATGGGATAGAACAAAACGAGAACATGCCCAAATAGTCTGTCCAAGTATTGTAACAATCTACAACAAATTCATGGGAGGGGTGGATGCTCTGGATGCTTTGGTGTCGTACTACAGGATCTTCATCAAGTCCAGGAAGTACTACCACAGGTTATTTTTCCACTTAGTTGATCTTGTTGTAGTGACGTGTTGGCTACTGTATCGCAGAGATTGCGACAGTCTTGAAATTCCTGCTCGAAAACAAATTGACCTCCTTGAATTCAAGTCCAGAATTGCAGAAGGCCTTTGCAAGCAAGGGAAAGACATGACAAAAAAAAGAAGAGGCAGACCATCTGTAAGCATGGAGGCAGAGCTTCAGAGAAAAAAGCAAAGGGGTCCAACAAAGCCCGTTCCTGAGCAGTGCACGCGGACAGATGGGGTGGGTCACTGGCCGTCTGTGACTGAAACAAGGCAGAGGTGCAAAAGACCTAATTGTAAAGGTCAGACTGTGTTCCTGTGCACTAAGTGTAATGTGAATCTTTGCCTAAATAAAAGGTCAAATTGTTTCCGAGAGTTTCACATGTGAACGAAAGAAACTGATGGGTGCAAACACTGTACTGAATGTTATAGATATAAGTAAAAGGGTTATATATACTATTTTTTGTCATTGTCTTACTTACAGTTCTTAAAACAAAAAGGTTTGTTCAGAAAATAAATTCAACATGTGAAATGTTCATTCTAGATCTTTACTTCATTAAATGCCTGTTGTCGCGAATGTGATACATACCTATTTCCACCTATCAGATGTGACATATCTTAATTTTGGAATTGTGTAGGGCCTAACACCACAGTAATGAGTACATAATAAGGTATTTAATTTTTTTTCCCAGGTAGAACTTAATGCAGGCATTAAGGGGTTAACTAGCAAATAGAAGAAAGCAGATTTGTGAGTATTTTGAAAAGATCACTGTCTTGTTCGTTTTTATTAAGATCTTTTTATATCTAAGTAATAAATTCAAAGTCTGAATGTAACGTCTATGTATATCTATTATTATCTATATATAATACTAAAGACAAGACAATAAAAAACGTTGATATTTAAAATATATCAATAATTATGTTAAAAAATCATAAAAGTTAGAGGTCACGAAGTAACGTAACATCTGCTCTAAAATATTGGCATCCTTGTGAGTATAGGTACCTACCTACTTTGTAGTCGATAAATGCCAATACTAGCGAATGAAAAAGATTGAAATCTGTAGTTAAATGCAAATCATCTCAAGGTGGATAGTCTATATATTTGCATACAATCCAATTACCTATGCACTAAGTGACGACACTTTGGAATTCCTCCTTTGTATCAGTATTTTGAAATAATACGCGATGCGCTGTTTCATTGTTTGTATTTACATGGAGGCTAATAGTACTTTTTTTACAAATGGTAGCAACACAAATGTCGTATGTTTATTATAAAAACATTCAGTAAAGATTACTTTGTTTTGTTAAAAGGAATTGTGAAATGGTGGCAGATAGTGTGAATAATCACAACATATATAGTAGATATATTAAATATATAAAGTAAATATATACTGATATCATATATATATATATATATGATATCAGTATATATTTACTTTATATATATATATATATATATATATATCATATCATATCATGTCATATAGTATATATACTGATATATAGAAATCAATCAGCGGACTTATTATCGGGAACTCGAGAAGTGAAGTCTTTGTATTTACAACAAGCTACAAACGCTAAACATGTAGGTACCTACTCAGTATAAATGCTTGGGAAGTCACGAGGTTCATAATGCAAATCATACGAAATTACGAGATTTGCGTCTACCAGGATGATCATTAATTAACCAATGACGATGTTAATATTAAAGTTGTTATTGTTTATGACTTTTTGTATAAATAAATAGTTGGTGTAAATGTCAAAAGTAAAAAAATATCAACGGGTTTTTAATAGGATCCTAATTTTAGAATACTAAAGATCTCAATTAAACATAATATTAGTTGAAAGTTTCACATAGGTAATCTATATCTGTGTAACTCGAAAGATATTCCACTTGCTCCTAATTACCTAACTAGCTGCGCCCACAACTTCTTCATTCATGCAGACTTCAGAGTACATGTGTGAATAACAGTTCATTGTACACCTACCCCACCATCTCATATCATCCTATGATATCATAAAAACCCCATACAAAGTACCAACTTATTAATATAGGTAAATGAGTAGGTAATATCTCATCTCATATATCATATTCTCCTTGACGTCGCTCGCTGTAACTGTATAACGACAAAAGAATCAAGAAATGTATTACGTTAATCATTATACTAAATCCCTTGATATTAGGATTCCCTTGATATCCCCTGATCCCTAGGACATGAGTTATAAATTCGGCATCTTTCGTAAAAAATCCGTCCTGCGAGACAGACGAGAATTTCATGTTTTCGTATTGTTTAAACATAATATCATCTAATATAAATACATACATACATTTCTTACGATTTTTATTATACGTATAGTCATCTAATTAAATATATTACAAATTCAATACAAAATAATAGGCCCTGGCATCTATGTAATCAGCATACATCAAAGATTCAAACAAATTGCTGTATCAGAAAGGAACATCGTTTAGAACAATGGCGCGTCAAAGACAAGTAAGGAGCATTTAAGCAACATCACACTATCAATGAGTGTCGTGAATGGACACAAATTACGTATGTGAGAAAAGTTCACACATCAACTGCTTCACTGTTTCCAGCAATTTAATAGCAATAATAATATTTTATGTTATCTTCTTTATTACCGCAAAAACATCATTAACAGGAGTCGATTTAACTTTTAAGATTGTCTTCTTAAATAAGTCCTCCTAGACGTGATTTTAAAATTATTCATTTAATTATATATAAAATACGTATAATATTTAACGTCTAAAATGTTTACTAATATTCAAAAGCAGGGCTTAAATCGCATAGACGAGGTTTTCTGCTCGAACGACTGTACTTCACAAATAAATATATGTGTATAGTGTTTTTACGAAATAAATATTTAAACAAAACTAGTGCCAAAATTAGTGGAGGCCTATGTCCAGCAGTGGACGTCCAAGGGCTGAAATGATGAGTGCCATTAAATTGTTCCATTACCATTATACCTACCATATTATTACTATAATTAGTTAACTTTTTAACATCTTTATTAACAAATGATTTTAATCAATATTTGAAATATGAACATAAATGTTTAAAATTGAATTTCGTAACAGCTAATTGATATACATTATGTATAATGTATACAGCTAATGTATTTATGTATACTGGAGATTCAATAGCAATACTCTCGTATTGCTATTGAATCTCCAAAGGTTTTCATGTGGATATTATATAACCCATAAGAAAGTCCAATTATTAATTTTAACCCTACTTTTTACGCTAATACTCCAGAACTAATACAATGCAACAATAACGCAATGATTTGTTTACTTCCTTTGTATTTGATGCGAGTCTATTTTTTCGCGACGCGACGCGACAGATTCTAGTTCTGCACGAATTGCTTTAACAGCGTGCCTTTATTAAATTATCTGCAAAATACAATGGAACTGCTTTTTAACTTTTAAGATTTTTACAATGGTTTTTATAATCATATTATTAGTACATCTCGTACCACTTAGTTCATTCCAATAAATATTTCATTAGCTGATTTTTGCAATGGTTGTTTCTATTCTGGCTATTGTATACCTACTTCACTACAATATGGCTATTGTATCTAACCTAATATAAACAGTTTATTTTTTTTTAAATTAGAAAACAGATTGAGTGAGATTTTGTAACGAGAACTTTGTAACTGATATTTATGAAATACAAATATTGATATAGTAACGTATTTAAAGATACTGTTCATATTAGAATTATTTTATTTTTCTTATTAGGAATAGGAATTGTCATGACTCTTATCATTAATAGAATTCTGTTAGAATAACAATAGAATACTTACTTGCGACACGAGCCCAAGTCAAGTTTGCCGGCGTCATACAGGCGGAATGAGCGGAGTTCCTTCTCGGAGCTTCCGTACAAAGCGGAGCCGTCTAGAAAAGCTGTCGCCAGGTTCATCTGGTTACGGTGTGCTAGGAAAAGAAACAAGATATCAGAAATTACAATCATTCAATGAAATTAGAATGTGTTTTTAAAGAAGGTAATATACCTAATATGCTTTTAACTTTAAACTCATTGCAATAAGTATTTAGACTTTAGGAATTAAAAATCACTTACAAAAATCACAAGAGTCAATGTTCTTCGCCGGCGCCGAACGCACGTACTCGCAAGAGGATCCATTGCAATCCTTTCGAAAAAAACATTATAATTTTACTCACATTTCACATTTGAAAGTTTTATGCACACATTTGATGGGCAAAATGGGGTCAGCGAATCATAATCAAAAAAACAATCCAGTTTTGAATAACTGAAATAAATAATTTTAAATTACTAAGAATGTCATCCATCACCAAATCGACGGAGGCCCATATTTATTTACCAGAGAACCTAAACCTAACCAATCTTTAAATTTGCTATCCTGAGTATTTTTACTGCTCATTTTATTATTTGTCTTTGAAAATTACATATAGTAACTTCAGTTCGCATGGTGTCTATGATTTTTGTATTTTCAATGAATACGTATGTTTTATAAGTAATTGTACAATCTTTGCTTTCCGAGTCCCATATAATGCACAGGAACTAATATCGGGAATATCACATGTCCAGATATAAAGTTGTACAACGTAACATATACGGTAGTACTTATATGTGAGGTCAATGATATTCTTCCTTAGATCTATCTACCTGGTAGTGATCAACTGCTGTTTTTTATATTAGGAGATTTAGTAAATAAGCAAAATTAAATAATGCAACTTTACATCGAATTGCGTAAACTACATGTAGTAATTGTAATTATGGAGAGTAGCTATTTGTTTTTATAGAAAGATGACTGACAAGCAGACAGTTAACATGGTGGTAACTGGATTCTGCCACACTAAACTTTTACGATGTATGCCAGTATCATTTGGCATGTATCTGATTTATCATACCAATGCCGTACGTGACATAGATTAGACAGTATAACGATTAAGATGATTCGGGAAGAGAAACTCCTGATTTTAGTATATTAATCTTTCGATGTAATGGGAAAGTCCTGGCAACTCACACTCGGTCAGGAAATACGTTTCAAAACAGTCCTTTGTGATAGTGAAATAATTTCACTGAGTTATCTCACTATCACAATCGAAAGCGCATAGTCGGCTATGAGCCGCATAGTATCGCCCTCATCCGTACGTCTATTCGTGTGCATTTGTGAAGAGAGCAACTTCGATATTTTTTCAGATACCTAACCTTGTTTTCTAGTTCCTTATAAGTATATATAAAAAAATACAATTTTTCAAAATTAACGAATAATATCCCACAGTAAGGCACAAGTATGTTCTTGTAATTAAGAGGGGGGTTTTAGGCCAAAATCGTGGGTTGAGTGCGGATTGATGGATCTTGACAAATACCACATATTCAATTCATTTTTTATTTTTAAATTCTCGGGCACACGGGTTACTTCACGAGACGACTCTGAGAAAAATAAAAATATATTTGTTAATAGTATACTCATTAGTTTAGCTGATTTAAATGTAAAATACGTTTTGCAAAACAGACAACTTACGCGTTGCAAAACTGATTTATGTGGAATTTAAGCGGACCACACTTAAATATCTGGTTTATTATGACGGTAAGGTAAACGTCAGATAGGTTTACGTGTAATAAGTGGGTCAATTTATAATGTAATAAGTGATGTTAAGACTAGACTGTTAATGTAATTACTGGAGAATTGAAAATGGTTTCACATAAGATTCACAAGCTGCGGGGCCTAAATAATCACAAAAAGAATATACCAGCGCGGTGTTTTAACGACCTAGAACCCTTCGTGGCTACAAGAGGAGGTCTGTGTTCCGCAGTGGGGTACAACCTGATTATTATTAGCTATTTGAAAGGTGTTTTTGAAGAAATGTGAAAAAATTCAAAAAAGGCACAAAAGCGTGTCGGGCACGAACATGATAAGGTTTCGTTCCGTACCCGTTTCAATATGAGTATGATTCAGTAATTAATAAGGTATTATTATTATGGAATTTATTCGTTCGATTCAATAATATTGTGTACTAGCGGTGCTTGCGACTTCGTTATAATCGATCTGGATAAAAATTACTCTAAATATTAACACGGACATAAACTAAAACTATGCCAAGTTTCATTAAAATCCGTCGAGTAGTTTTTACGTGACGCGCGTTCAGACAGATAGAGAGACAAAAATTCTACAAATTGTTTTGGGCAAGCGGTGCAAGCGCCCCGACCTGCCCCAATTTGTACTTTGTAATTTGTAATAATTTGTACTTCTTGTTTGTACACTAGAGTAAGGTTTGCTAAGGTCATACGATTATATACAGCGATCTTTCAATCGTAATATCCCGGTAACGGGACACTTTAGGACATAATATTATATAACAATTTTTGTTTGTCAATGATTTTTTTCATGTTTTTTGAATTTTTATCGATAAATGTAGATCCCACCGTGCTACGCAGTTTTGAAAAAATAATCAAAATGGCGGATCGAGACGGGATTATGCCAACCTCCCTAGTAAAATGTTTGAACCCTTTTTATATTTAAATTTTCAATGTGGGTAGGGTATTAATTTTAACGACTGTACACTAAATTTTATCACAATAGGTGGCAAGGAGAGAGTAATAGGGGTGTTGCATATATTTAGAAGGACGAATGTCATGACGAACCTATCATTTGTTTTTAGTTGGTTATGGAATCCTAAGTATGCAACCTATTAATGTTCCAAATTGGGTTTTGACTGTAACTTCTAAATTAAGTTTTTGATTTAACAGAATAATCATATGCGTATCTATTGTAAACCTTATGTTTGTTGCGTACATAGGTACATATTATGTTAAGACAAAAGAATGGTCTCTACCTACTTTAAATAATAGTTTTATGTAACCAGTATCGTTCCAGTAGTTAAATATTACAAATATTTGATTCTCTTGAATAAAAAAATATAAATAAATAAAGACTATGTTTAAACAATACACAGCGAGCAGCGAGCAGGTTGGGCAAGTGACTGAGATAATATTTGTACTTAACAAAAACATTGTTAGCGAATCATCTTAGTAACACATGAACAATGGCTAAAACTTGTCGCACAAATAGCTTTCACTGCACGCGTCTAGAATACGTAATAAATAACCTTATTAGTTATTACTGAAATCGGTATAGATTATCATTTTTTTTTTAATTTTCTATAGGTATATAGATTCTTGCAAATTAAACGTGGCACAATAAGAAAATAAAAAAAAATATTTATCACGCCGTTTAATATTCATTTTAATCAGAATCATCTGACTGATGAACGGAATATAACGATTTTACGAAGAAATTGAATAATAATATCTAGATTTTGTAGATCGGTTACTTTACTTGTTAGCGCGTCTTTTTGTTTATACTTTTTAAAATTAATAATTTCAGTTACTGTTTGTTTATACTGTATTTTATACCTCAATTTCAATAAATTCAATATTTATTATATGAGCCTATGCAAACATGCAATTATTATATACAAAAGAAACAACAAGTATCGATTCTAACGTTGGGCTACGTTCCTCTCTTTTATTTTACATTACAAAAAGGTAATAAATATAGTGCATTTATGCTCTATAGCGTAATTTTCTGACAAAATTTACATTTTGTTAAGTAATAATAAGTAGAATTTACATTTATGAAATAGCTGTTAATTTTAAATGAATTCATAATAGTAACGTTTTAAATTATGCTTTTGGATCTTTTAGAATTTAGTACCCAATTAGACTAGATATGCTCGATGACAAACTTTCTGCAAATAAAGATAGGTACTTACATAAGAACAACTATGTTTTTAAATTATTAAATGCCGCTACAAAACATCACGGTACACTTACGAGTAAAAGAAGATTTGTGCTGCTCCGAGCTCAGAGGTGAAGCGTATTAAACTCAGTTTTATTTAAATTAAGATTTCTACAATTATGGGTTTATTAAAGAGCTACTTTTTTGTATGCCAACAATCCTAAATCTTATAGCCAATAGTTTTAAATATAAAAGTAATTCGCGCTTACGTGGTAAAATTGCAGTCCGACGACTTATATTTTTACTCACCGTGTAAAAATTCATGCTCGTTATTCTTTACATGCAAATTTTATAGAGCAAATGAAAGGTTACAAATTTCAATTTACAGTCAATGGAATGAATGTTATGAAGTGCTCTTTATTTAATTTTTAATTTCCTATGTTATAACGTCGCTAGCTTTCAGTATAACATAAGAGAGGCGTGCCCATACGGAACCGAGGTTGCCTGTTACTTGGCTGCCACCACTGCTTTCACCAGCGAGTACCCACGTAACCTTTCTTCGTGTGACCCCGCGTACTATTACGAGTTGTTACGTAACATCTATGTTGTATTATTCGATTCTAACTCGATTGAAGGCTTTGTTTATGATTTTAATAATGTTCACGATTTACTATTTAAATTTTATTATTTTCTACGTGCATTCCATATCTTGATCATCAAAGTTTGTTTTTGAGTGACGGTCATCTAGTATCATTTGAGTCTTCACCGGAGGTACTCATAATTTTTTTATTGAGCGTTTATAGGCTTATTGTTTACGCAATGAGGAAATCGTTTTATCATTGAGCTGAGACGATTGGTGATCATTTGTTAGCGTTGCATGTTTACTTATATAATGATATATGAATCAGATTTAGCCAAGCTTCGGAATATAGCTTTAATAAACACGTGAAAAAATAAGAAAATATTTTTTCAATAGGTATACATCCACAAAAATAGTTGCTTTTACATTTACAGAAGATAAAGTGTTATAGAAACAATCTTGCAGTATACGGATATAGTAAGAAACAATAATTACAATAATAAGTAATAAAAAATAATAGCTAGCAATGTAATCATCCATTATAGTCGTAATGATTGGTCTAAACGTCTCGGCCAAGTTCAAGTTGGCGAATTAAAAAAAAAGTGGAAGGCTCGCATCATTATATGGATGATTACGTCGGATTGAATGCGTGCCAAGTTGCGCCACCATCCGTTCCTCTTAACAAAAAGCTGACGTCCGGTGGCCTTCGCACTGATGCTACCATGTGTGAAACTGCTACGAGACAGACAGATTATTGAATGTCATTGATAATGAACGTTCCTGTAATTTTATAGGGATAATTGAATCTGTAAGGTAATCGGGATAATTGAATCTACGATTATAAATTCACTTAAAGAGAGAAGGCTTAAAGACACTTAAAGAGTTCCCGATAATATAAATACCCTGAGTTAGCTTATACAGCAGGATATATTATATACTAGCTGTGCCCGCGACTTCGTACGCGTGCAATTTTGGTTTTCAAACTCTAAATTGGTATATCTTTTCTTCCCGTTAGTCGATTTCGATGAAACAAAGCCTATTCGAAGCGCCAAGCAAGGCATAATTAACTTGTGGCAATCCCATGAAAATACATTCCGTAGTTTTAGAGATTAGCGTGTTCGAACAGACAGACAGACAATAAATTTCAAATTCGTCTTTTTGTATTCTGATACTCTTCCTTCATCGGCCTCCAATCAGTTTTTGGTAAATATATTCCATGTACAGACACGCTGGTTCTACAGTTTTATTATATGTATAAATTGGTAAAAGTATTTTATATGTTGCCTGCTTTCAGGGTCAGGATTCACGAACTTGTATAATCAATTGTAATTATTACGTATAATCAAAATAATTGTGATACAGTGGCAGTACCCAGGGAGGAACAAGTTTTAATTTTATTCATAAAACCTGCATTAAAGTAACTTTATGTATGGATCTGTTTATTTGATTTTCTTGAGGAATGAGATCAAAATGTAATATTTGGAAAATACAATGTTTTGACCATCGACAAATTTCTTACTGTACATGCATATTTTTATTGTATTTTCGTGTAACTTTTAGAAAAAATTATGTATATTAAACGTTAAAGTTTATTTATGTATGACCATTACAACTACAAATCGAAAGCGAAAACGATTCTGCAACAAACAGTAAGTGCCTGTAGTTCGTTAATCTGCACCTGACGTCGTTGCTTTACGAGCGTTTTCTACTTACAACATTTTGTCTACAATATAAATTATATTATTTACCTTGTTCCCATTGGCAGTGGCAGTGAGGTCGTCGATCAGTAAACGACCCCAGGCTGCCAGCATACTGGTTACATAATCGTGCTCAGTTGACTGCGTGAGTTGCGCGGCCGAGTGGACTGCCAGCGCCGGCTCTGGAAGTCGAGGAGCTGAGAGCGGCTGGGATACACCTGGAAAAGATAATTCCAATGAAATATTATGTAAGAACGTCGCCAGTTGTGACTGAATGATAAGAATGGAACGTCGTGTGTTGTGACGGGCAATTATAGCAATTTTTCTGAGAAAATAAACAGAGGATAACAGACAATAAACAGAGCTAAAATTACCTTTAATTTTAACACTGACTTTTAAAATTAACTTTTAACTGAAACACTGTAGGTGGTCATTTTGCACACGGCACTTTACTTTAATTTACAAACTTATATCCAAATGATACATTTGTATTTTAATTTTTGAAAGTATACTAAATAGTAACTTATACGTACTCTTTAAGGGTTCAGCCGGATGGCACGTTAAAGCGAAACGAATCTGCTATACCTCATTGATCGGTTGTTTTTTTAATGGGCCCCAATAACCGTCTAATCTTATTAAACGGTGGCTTAGATGTTACAACACATTTTAAGCTACGACCAAAAGTATATCCAGCGGTTTTTGAAAGTACTGAAGTGTGAATTTAAGTTTTTATCATTGTCTTATTTCTGGTATAAAATAGGTAATTTTTGTCTAAAATAATAATTAAAAAAATTCTAAGTGGAGCCTTATACGATTAGAAGTCATCCCGATACATGGATGGTGCAGATAAAAACAAGTGGCTTAAAATATTGCTGTTACCTACCGTAATTTTTAAAAGTATTATACACTTGAAGACTATACTTGACTATATGAAGACTTAGACGTCATAATTACTTACAGTTGTTCAGATAATGAACATTTAGTACGCGTTTTTTTTTATCGCGCGTTTAGAATAAGACACATCTGAACAGAAATGTGACGTTTAGTTTCCCTTCACATAAACGCACATAGCAAGCCTGTGTCTCAAACTTTAGTAGTTCAGACAAATACGCGTTAATGTTGGTGAACACGCGTCATCTGAAAGTAGCTTTAAACCAAAAATGTCGATAATATAAGTGTCCTTCATACAGGTCTAGTAGGGTCAGCCTGTAACGGATGTAAAAGTATCACAGACATGTAGTTCATTTGCACCTCGCGAGTTATTGCGACTTTTAGTTCCAATGTCACCTTATATAGATCTAATTTATCACATGCAGACGCATTCATCAGGGGAATACGTTTTATTACTTAATTACTTGACTTTATGAAGTCAATCATAGACTAGAACTAGACTAGTGTAAGTCGGAACAGGATTCTAATATTAACTAAGTAGGAAATGTGTTAAGATTTAGTAGAATGTTGTTGACATGCTGATTGTACAGTTGTTAAAGTGAAATATTATATAAATGTTGGGCAATAATTAGTGTAGGTGTTATAACAAACAGACATAAATGAGATTCTGTGTCAATTGAGTTTACATCGAATCTGTTATCTCTATATTTTATTATTTTGACCTTATTATCGGTTCTAGTTCGTATTTGGGTATTGAGATTTTAGTAAAACCTTAAAAATAGCACATGTTTAGATGTTAGAGCACGTTCTAGATTAAAACAAATCTTAAAACAACGAATTTTTAAGTTAGAAAATGTTAACCAATTTTTCGTGTATTGGTGAATTGATACTAACTGGCATTAAAATTTGGATAAAGGCTTTGGATATTGCTCTTTATGTGAGAGCGTATTTTTATGGAGTTGGTATTTACTATCCATTAGTTTACTTATCTCCAAGAAATAGATAAGGTATAGCAAAAACTAATAAAGAGTAAGTAAAAAGAATTAAGCTTAAGACGTTAATAGGAAAGCCGTTACTGAGTCAGACACAAGGCGCTGCCGCGATCGTACACATGTATGTGTACGATCGATCACATACATGTATATAAAATAAAATACAATCAAAATAATAAAAAAACTTTTGAGGACCTGTTATTGGTATATCGCTATCGCACAGAATCGTATTATTCAAATAACAATATCATTATGTTGTATCTGTATTTGCATTTTGATCTTGGAACTAATTATTCATATGTTATATTAGCATAATCAAACAGATGTTCACAAAAATATTAGTATGTCGAAAATACTTTAATACTTATTTTTGTTTTTTAATACTTATTTAATTTAATACATTTACTATTTATTTTTCTTTTTTGGTCAGTTCCTATGTAATCGGTTTTTAATAAAATTATTGCAAACTTTAATTCCTTCTTATAACTATGTATATATAAGGAGATATATGTATATTGTACACATTGCACGCAGAAAACATTAATATTTTCACATATTCATTAATAATGGCGTAAATGTATTGTAACCGGCCTAACGAAAAGATGGCCTTTAATTTAAAAGGACTGATTTACAAAACTATCATAAGACCAGTCCTTTTAAGGTACCGAAAGTTGGCTGCAAGCAAGATGCGGTTGAAAGCAATCCAGGTAGCAAAAGTGAGGATGCTTAAATAGATGTGTGGCATTACGAAGAGTGACAAGATTCCCACCGAACGTGTACGTGACATTCTTGGTGTATGCGACGTCACTGATAAAAGTAGGCTACTCTGATTTGGTCATGTCAAGGGAAGACCTCCTGATTATGTAGGAAATATAGTGCTGCATTTATCCATACGGGGCTGAAGACGAAGTGGGAGACGTATGATCAGATGGATAGATGTCGTTACCAAAAATATGTGACAAGGAAGCGTGACTTTACATTCAAGTGGGATTAAGACATAAAGGAGAGAGATATGTATTAACAACAGTATACTGTATTACATAATGTATGACATTATATAGATATATAATGTATATGTATTTAGTACTTTCAATTTTTGTGAAATTTTAATAAAAGCTATAAGTTATTGCTCTGTAAATTAGAAGTTCGTGGAGAATGGCCTATTCTAACCACAAATCTCAGAATTCGTGATCAATTGTGATATTCCACAAATCTGCTAATTCAAATGTCGAAATAATAAAACGAAAAGTAATTTTACAATTGAATCGAATTAACAAGCCGCTCGTTATGAGGTAATTTAATGTATTGACCACTAATCAATACTTATTTTTTATTTCTTTATATTTTATAATAGAAACCCTGGCATTTATGGATTACCTAAGCGTGCTATGCCCTTAACCGACATACTTAATTCTGAATGTAGTGTTCGATTTACAATTTAATCTGTTTCAACATCATTGTCGTTCATTGTGGTTTGTTTAGTTAAGTATACAACATAAAGCTCCGATTATTCTCCAATGTGCAACGAGTCTTTTAGTTCTACTGTTTGCCATCTGTTACATTTTATGACTGTCGCACCTATTCTACTCGTGTGTATTTCTATTGAATTCCGTATTGATAAATATAGGATCGGCACAGTTCTAATCTTCTTTTTATGTCTCCTTTGTCACAATATTTTGAACACTCTCGTGATTATAACACATGTGTCTTGCAATGTTGTAGTGTAATATATAAATTATTATATATCGTTATATAACATTATATCGGGAGTTCGGGAGAGTTGCTTATAATATTATAATATGAATGATATATTTTTTTAAATGAATAATTAATGTATTCTACTACTCACCATCAGCATAATTTGCGGGTAGAAGCCTCAAGAATACGTCGCCGCGCCTACCCCACGGCCGGTGTCGCACGTTGTTGCACTCCCCGCTGGCGCTGCGGTACTTGCTAGGGGGGCAAGGCGTAGTGCTCGCCTCATCCTCATCTGATGAGCAGTTTTGCCTATAATGAAATATAGTTGGAATATTAAACACTTAAAAAGTCGTCAGACACACAGAATTGACTGGTCGCGGCAACTCACGATCACGCGATCGATGACCAAAGGCTCGACGAGAGATATATAGGGGTCGTTTGTAAATGTTCACACGGCGTTGTGCAGTCGCGCGATTTAAAAGCTGTTCGCTATATTTTAAACAATGACTCCCGTATTGTTGCGTCCAGCGATCCTATGAGCCCAACGGCTTACAGTTAATTACGATAATTCTAAATAATAATAGGGGTTAAAGTATGAAATTGCCGTTTTATAGTAATAGATACTTTGAATTGACATAAATCTTCATGGTGTGAGATTTTCGAGTGAAACTTTTTTCACATGATACCTATGAGGTTCTTGTTTTAAAAAATGTGCAACATTCGATTTTCGACTTTCAATTGTTTTTTTTTATTCAGCTTAGACGGGAAAGATGGATACTTCGAAAATCCGAGTAATCTTTGAATACGAGTTCCGACGCGGAACTAACGCGGCAGAAACGGTTCGCAATATTAATGCTGCGTTTGGAGAGGACTGCTAATGAACGAACCGTGCATTTTTGGTTTAAACGCTTTCGTAATGTAAACTTCGACTTGAAGAACGAACCACGTGGAAGACCGCCCACACAGCTGAATAACGCTGAATTGAAGGAGATGGTGGAGGCCGATCCGAGTCAAACTACCCAGGAATTAGCGGCATGGCATGGTTTAGCGTTACCTTACGATAACCGAAAGCGAAAAATGCAATGGCTGACCCCAGGTCAAACGCCGCAACAGTGCCCCAAGGCACAGCTTACCAATAAAAAGGTACCTAATGGTAACTGTTTGGTGGTCTATTCATGGTGTTATTCACTATAGCTTTCTCAGGTCTGGTCAAGCAATAACAGCAGATGTTTACTGTGCCGAACTTCGAACAATGATGGCGAAACTAGCAGTGAAACAGCCCCGACTCGTGAATCGATCTTCACCATTATTGCTCCATGATAACGCAAGACCTCACACTGCACGAGAAACCGTTGTAACTCTACAGGAGCTGCAGTTAGAAACCATACGTCAGCCTCCGTACTCGCCAGATCTTGCCCCAACGGACTACCATTTTTTTTGTGATTTGGACAATTTTCTACGTGGTAAAAAATTTTCTTCCCAAGAGGCAGTACAAAATGCTTTCACACAGTTTGTCGAATCTACATCCCCAGAGTTCTATCGCAAAGGCATAAATGAACTTCCCATTAGATGGCAACAATGTATAGATAATGAGGGTAAATATTTTGATTAAATAAATATGTTACATTTTAGAAAAAAACGTGTTTTAATTTTTCAGTACAAATCGGCAATTTCATATTTTAACCCCTAATACTAACCGGTTAATAATCTTTACAATAAAATATGACAACTTTTTAAACGTTTTTACAATTACCCGCGTTTAAACTTATATATGTAACATCTATAGAACTATATTTTCATAGGATACATAGTTTTCACAATATTTAGGAGGTTTCCTTCCCATTTCTCCTTTTTTAACAGAGAAGTTTTTTTGCCAAAGGTTTTTATTAACATTTTTAACTTACGAGTGTTCCATGACGTTACACGCTGTTTAAAACGGTTTTAGGTCAAAATAAAACGTAGTTTAATTTGATCTGAAAGCGTAGTTTAAATGTAGTTTGCTATTAATAGTTACAGGTAAAAATACTAAGGTAAGATTACGATAAGAGTTCCAATATAAATCAATAATAGCTTAATGAATTTTCATATGTATAGTGTGAACTTATACCTGTGAATCCATATAGCCTTGCACGTGATACATGTCTCCCTTGTTGCTATCGGAATTCGACCTTTACCATTTGTGTTCATAAATATTCTTATATAGTTTTATTTATAAATATGTGTTTTCAATGATCTAGGTATTTAAAAACGTGGTCAAAACTTACGATATAACAAGTGGGTATGAAAATAAATTTGTCAAGAACTGAACGATAAATTAACGCTAAGCTTCATCAACAAATTGCCATAAATGCGTTTTGAGATTCACGAAATTACTATTTAATAAAATCAAATTTATTACACTAACAGTATTTTTGCATACAATTTTAGACCTATTTGAGATGTTTTTTTTATCTTGGATTGATTGATATCAACTATTTTTCATTACATTCTTACCTGCTTATTACGAGTACCTATATAAGAAAATAAGCACTGTGTTTGTTTTTATCTACGTTTATAAATTGCCAATTGCTAATTGTCGTATTTATCTTTGGTGAATGGTTATAGCAACAACTTTCAGCGATTTATCAAGATAAATTTTAGAGCGAAAGACTGTATCACGTGGAATGTAACCGGATCAACAAGCAATCTCCTGCTGTCCTGCCGGTTATGTAATATAAATGAAACGAGTTTGCCTGTCAAATGTGACTGTGTTAAAAAGCGAAGAAGGTAATGTAGAGTAATGGTACCACTAGAAAGTTCAAAATGCTTCTTTCTCACTTTTTTTTATCTATATTTAAAAAAATCGTTAAGAACTTTGTAAAAGTTATTGAACATCAAAGCTTGTATTGCAGTCAAGCGAGTCTTGATCCAACAGGACCATTAATACAAAAGAGAACCATTGAAGGTGAAAGGTCATATACTCGTATGTTACGAGTAGCCACTCAGACAATTGACCTTTGATCTTTTATTGTTTTCTTTTGTATATTTTGTCACACGTGGCTACGACGGACGGATAAGTTTACAATGAAATCATTTTACATCACATTGCATTTCCTTCAATATAAATTTGCACAGAATTCTAAACATGGCGATAATTTATAATTTCGCTACACGAGTGAGTGAATAAGAATGAATTAATATAGTTCATATATAAAATGTGTAGATTTTGCAAGTTGCCAGCGCGCATTTGCCTCCCTAATAGTGGTGATTCGTACGCGTAAAAAGAGACCTTATATATTATTTTATTTACTTTATTTTGGTAACATACAGTCACATTATTATTATAACAAAAGCATGAACGGGTAGGGTAATACGGCCTATATGTTCCAATATATAAATTCCATATCTTTTACAATCACATCTTTAAATACGTTGACGCAAAAGTTACCTACTTTAGGGATATCCCTAAAGTAGGTAACTTTCGCGTTATTCTATTTAACAAGTAGGTAAGCAACTATTTATATTTAAGCAACGCACTAGCATTAGAAATAAGTAACGCGCACTTGTAAGTGATACTAAGATATGTACTAAATAGAAGTAAGTTATGCAAGATCTATACTAAGAAGATTTAATATAATTTTATTACTTACCCATCGACGCCACCTAATAAAAATCTTCTTTCGAGAGCTACAGCTTCACTGACAGCTCTTCTTAAATCGCTCGGAACTGCTTGAATGTTTTCATCAGGCTTATTCTTTTGTGCGCCTGTGTGTATTGCTAATATCGCCAAAAATAATATACTTCGCAGTAATCTGTAACAAGAAAAATACATTTTTAAGATATCTTTTTATTCTTTACTATGGTAAACTGAGAGCAGGTATTAAGGGCACGCTCAAAAGCTTGTCGTTATGATGTAAGATATTATGTCATTAACCTGTTGATATATTTTGTATCATGTGAGGTTCAAGGTTATTTTAATAATTTCTAGCTTCAGTTACTTTTGTTCTAGTTTTCAGTTAAATCTTGTTTTTGTATATTTGAAATAAGAGAAAGTGAAGAGGGAGTTAGAATTTTGTTGTATATAAATATTTCACACTAAACACTTAACTGTTATTATTACTGAATATAAGTACAAGTACAAGTTAATTATGATTAGTTAATGGTATCTAATAGTATTGGATTCCCTATTTGGTTTTATTTTCCTTTGCTTTCAGTTAGTAATACATTTCATAAAGAGTTCATTAAAACATGTCCGTAACCGAAACTAAATCCAAAATAATTTCATAACCGAAACCGGTAAGAGTATCCGTATCCGGTTCCGAAATAACGTATTAGTAAAACAACCCCAATTAATAGCTACTAATATAATTATGTACTGTGTACTTTTGTGTAGAAAACTAAGAGTAAGGTATATATCAGTCTTTTATCCTAAGCTAAACAGTTCACGCCTTTCACTGTGATGAAAAAAGGTGATTTTTTTTTATTTATTCTTAAAAATAATAATATATACGTTTCTTAATAATTATTATATAAAGACATATGTCTTGACTGATTGATTGACTTATCAACGCCGAGCCGAAACCGCTGAAACTAGAAACATGAAATATAGACATTAGCTTCCATTTATGACGTAAACACTCACAAAGAACGGATTTCTCGAAATTCAACCCCCCAAACGAATTGTCAAATTTTGTATGGAAAAAAATGTTTTGTGATTTTATTAACTTGAAACTTGGAATAAATATATACAATATAATACAAATAAATGAACAACCAATTTTACAGTTTTTCAAAATTCTGTCAGGGGACTAAAATACAGGTTGTTAAATTTTGCATAGAATCATTATTAATCGCGGTTAAGCTGCGGGCAACAGCTAGTTTATCAGCTGTTTTGTGTCTTTTAAATTTGTCTATTTCCCATCCACGCTTCGGTTCATTTGCCATCTTGCCCATTAGAATAATAAATTCGTGTACCGTTATTTATTGTTATGAATGTAATTTAGTTTTATTATGTTTTCAATACTATTTTGGAAAATTATTTATTATTGATTTAGGTTCATAAGTGTTTCAAATTTTATTTACAGAAAACGTAAAATATCTATTTAATTATTCATGACTGAGATAGGAAGGACAAAAATGATGAAAAATTATGATATACGGGAAGACGTTTAATCACGTATACGAGTATATAAAAGCCTTAGTAAATACGATTTACAAATTAAATAATAATTTAAATTATTCATATCGTAGTGATAAAGGAATGTGGTTTCATAAAACTACTGTCGTAAAAAGAAGACATTCGGATGGTAATCTATGGGTTGTTGAAACAGTATGAACAAAGGCCTATGCCAGTAAGGCTAATAAACCTTAAACCTTTTTACTGTGACAAGATTGATCACTTCTTAGTAACATGGACCGGTCCTAGTCAGGAAGTGACGGTAAAATACTCGAAGTAAAAGCACCATTCGATTTTTAAAAATGGCTACTAATGTTACCAGATACGGTGAAACGAAATATGAGGGCCATATACATATTTTTGCATTCAATGATCTATGCAAATAAGTTGTTATGTAATTGTTATTTTATTGACATATTTCATGATCTGTTGCGATTATAGCTAATTTTGAATCATTAAACAAATGTTTAACGATAAAACACCCATCTAATTAGTTTACTCTACATCATATTTGTAATATGATACACACTATTTATATATGTATGCTATATACTCATTGTTTCATATGATTCTGAGTTAATTGAAATGTTGTATTATACTTTTTTGTTGCAAAAATTAATTTTTTTGAGTTTTTACTAAATTTTTCAGAGATATTTGTTAAATATTAAGTCCTTCTTCTTTGTCAGCCTGTGTCTATCCACTGCTGGATATAGGCCTCTCCCAAAATGCTCGATACTACTTTTACAAAATAATACATAACAATTTCTATTAACTTAGAATCGTGCGCAGTATCTACTATATGGTTTAAGTCTTCAAGAATCGATCGGTTATAGAATGTCTGAACCTGATTTTATGTTTCCTCAAATACCCAATGTATTTTCTCCTATACCTAGACGTTGTCCATAAACCATCTAATCTCTTTATTAGCTCCATTAACGTGGTTCAATATGAAATTTCACGTGTTGTACATGTGGTTTATGGTATCCTAGGAAGTTAGCGTTCGCCACCCGACCGCAGGTTCACCGGTGACCACAACTATGGCTTTCGTTTTTATACCATTCTCAACTGTTTTATGACATCGTACCGGTTGCTTGCTACACTTCATACTTTCCACTTATGTCAATGACATTGTACAAAAAAATAATCATAACATCCGAGTTGACACCAGCCTCTCATTGTATGAGTGCTCGCATTTACAAGGTGACTGCCGCGTAATCTCTATGTAGGCGAAATGTACGTACCTAATACGTGTACGTGTTTGATCGTGTATGTGTTGTGTAGATTATATTATTTATTAGGAGATAATTTAGTTACTTTAATTTTTATCAAAATCGTTTCTATAACTATGAACATGTAGCGGCGATCAAAATTTATGATTTTCTTGGCGCAGTCACTTAACCAAATAATTATTCGAAATTTATTTTTATATTTTTTTTTGTTATTATCAGTAATAAATAATTTGATATCAACATGACAATAAACAAATATTATCTCACGTCATATTAGATCGTTAAAAATCTTCTGACTAGTTATTAGCCTCTCGTTACGTACCTAATATTTGCTTCATACTTTTAACATCTTTAACTTTTGTTTATCTCTGTCCAGACCTCTTGCGAGATGTTTTTGTTAATATTAATATATATTTTATTATGGTCGCTATGTATACTATAACAGTATAAACAGTAGGTAGGTACTATAGAATGTGTAGTAGAAACGGTTTGGTGTATTGGAGGTACCGGAAAGTTATTTGTTTTGGTATTAAAATAAAAACAAGTTAATTAGAAAAATTAATAGGTCCTTGGGAGAGGCCTGTATTCAGCAGTGGATTGACACAGGTTGATGGTATGGTATGGTAATAGGAAAAAATTGTACTTTAAGTGACCATACTTTCTATCATGATCTTATAGCACTCAGCAATCTATCAGCAATAGTGAACATTCTAATATTCTGAATTTCCTAATTTTGAAGAAAAAAATTGTTTAAGGATCGTTTTTATATCTCTAAAGGTCTTGTTTCTTATAAAATTATTATTGCAGTGACCGAAATAAATTTCCAAACAGGTAGAGAGATTCTACTGGGCAAATATGGCACCCCTCCGACTATCATTTATATTGATCACACTTAAGACACTTAAGAAACAAGAACTATGTTAAAATGACCCTTGAACAAGTTGATTCTTCAGAAAGCGAGGAATTTTAAGTTGAAAGGTTTGAATTGAATTACCTGCATGTAATTAGTTAAGTAACAAATATAGTAACCGTAATTCATACTAAAATAAAACTTAGTCATGGTCAGTTTGAAATTAGAGAGGGCGCAGTCTAAAGCTATTAAAGTTGGAAGAAAGCGAAAACGAAAGACAATTCGCAGATGGGAAAATGTCTAATTTGCACAACAATTCATTTTTATGTTTTGGCAAAACACTACTACGTCTTTACAAAACTTCTTTGCATTGAAACATCGTAGGTATCATGAAGCAAATATCTATTTGGAAGATAAGAGGTTAGCAATTGTATATATTATTATCTGCACTAATGGATTTTATTTTTTATTCAGGTACACTAGACAACTTAGGCCCCTAAAATATATACCTAAGGTCTTAAAGGTTTTGTTTTTGTATACAAAACTTTATTGCCGGTATGGACTTATTTTTTTTTTATAGAAAATATGTCTGCAGACGAGCATACAGCCCACCCGATGGTAAGTGGATACTGTCGTACCGTGGATATAGACATCCGCGATACATGCCAACATCAGTCCAGAAATATAAATGTTGGCACGCCCCCGGATGCGCTGCCTATCTTTGCAGATTAAGGAATGGATTGGGAGAAAGAGTTGAGAAAATGGGGAGGGATAAGATGGGATGGGAATGGGCTCTGGCATATCTCACTCACTACTGAAACACGTAGGTACGTACATTGCGGAAATACGATAAAGTAGGAAATGCAGTACATTTCAAGGTAGTCTTCTGTGAGAGAGGGGTAACGTGGCCAGTCGAGTGCGACCAGCGGCTGTTATTACGTTTGTTTACGATTTTCTAACTCAAAATTTCGTTGTTTTAAGATTCTGTTTAAGCAAAAAGAAACATCTGATTTTTAGGATAAAAAGCTATGTATTTCTTTAAAGATTTTACTAAGTTCTGACGGTAGGCTTCTCTTTTGTCATATAATGTCACATATTTCAATGTGAAAAAAATATACCACACAATTGATAACGGAATTCTATCTATTAAACTTTTAACTTGAAGTACCCATGTACTATGTACATACATTATTTATTAAGTCTGTGAACTATCTGTTACATTTTCTACGAACGGACACAATGCTCACTCACTTCCTGCGACTGGTAAGAGATAAAGTTACAAAGCAAAGTAAACCGCGCTTCATGTTTGTACAGTTCGGAGCTGGGTATAAAAAGTGCAATTAATTGCCTTGAAAGGGGCAGCAATCAGCTGGTGAGCAGTGCGTGTCACGTTCGTAAACCGCTTTGTATGTGCCACTGTTACGATCCCGGATTTTAGTCGATCCATAATATTTGACCATATATTTATAATATTTGATGTATCATATGGTTTTTTTAGAGCTTTCCGTTATCCTAAAACATGTCTCTTCATATCTTCTAACATAAATATCTAATTTCAATGTCTAAATAGATAGGCACATAATTCAATAAACAATCTGCTTTACACACATTACATAACACAAAATTATAATTGTCATTTAGCAGCAAATTAATTGTACTGGGTTCTTAAAAATTTGTTTAAAGTCTTATAGGTTTTATCATTCAGATAATTTTGTAATAAACAACTGGCTACTAATTCAATGTGTTCGTACATTCATTACTGCTGCAGTTGTCGCATTAATCTTTACTGTTAATGCCTATAAATAACATAACGATGACGTTATAATCATTATTAATACAGTATTATCATTATTAGACGCTTATCAATGCGCAAACAAGTAGGTCGGAGAGTAAAGCGAATAAAAGTAACATTTTACGATGCATATACAATAATATATTATGCGTTTCATGCGTATGTTTTTTTTTAAATACATTTACTTATTTGAATATGAGTAATATTGCTTGAATATTATCTGGATATTTAGCTCACGTTAGTTATATTCAGTACATAATTAAGTAATACTATTTAAACATACTACTTACTTTAATCAATAATTATTTTAAAAATATTTTAATTCTGCTTACGTATTTGTATAAAATGAGGTTCAGACTGTGAGAAACACATCCCAAATTCCTCTTACTCTGTCTATTTTGAAGCGTGAGTAATTGTTTATTTTGATCTAAATCTATCATTTTCTTCTATTGATGGTCTAGTGAGATTATTTTCAGGTATGATACCTACTACGAATATGATAGACCTTTTTAATGAAGGTGACAATGTGATATAAATATTATAATCATTGTTTGGAATTCGGTAGAAGTTTTGTTTCAATGTCAAAAGGGTAATCAAAGAAACTGTCTACAACCTCGACCAATTTTACATTAGTTGAGCGAAAGTGCGTTCGTCAACAATACGTGACTAAAAAGTTTGAATACTTAAAATGGGTATCGCCACTTGCTGAATCTATGTTGGACAAGGTCGCAGAGTCCGTGGCGTAATCTGCACGACACAACATTTAGCTGGATGGAACATATTAGGAAAATGTATGGTGTTTGTGTTCCCTCCCATTTTAGTATGTATTTAAGGTCTTGTAATATACATAGGTAGGCATTAAGCTCGCCTTTTGTACATTAAAGTGCAATGAATTATATAAATAAATAATTTCACAATTTAAAGGCCCTTAAGAGATAACAAATTTTAACTGTAAATGCAACCCATTAGTACTATCAATATTCTAAATACTATCAAGCTACAACGAATACGAATTGAAACAATCAATTACTTTTGATTCCCCATTCCCCAAAGAGGATCGGGAAGTGTAATGGAACTAGGAAAACTCTTCGTCTCGTTGTACTTCCTATTTCCCCATTTTCCAACCTTTTTTTAAAATCCATTCTACTTTTCTACAGATACCGTAACATATGCCAAACAATGCGCACCGTAGCAGAAAAGGTCAAAGAATATATCGTAGCTGTGAAGAATCGCCCGACGAATACATCAGCGATAGTGGACCATGTACTCAACGCCGAGATCAATCACTGGATAGAAATCCATAGTTCAATAATCCTCTCTACTGATCGAAACTAGTTCTCCAGGATTGAACGTCAAACAATTGAAAACAAGAAATATAAAAATTTCAATCGAGAAGATGAATACAAATTGTCCTCAAGATGGAATCCAATGATTAATAAAATTCAACGTCGCGATGTTTCGTCTGATGCTACTTCAGATATTGTGTGTTGTATGTCGCAACTTTCCGGACTATGAAGACCAAATGCGGGTAGTTGATGAAACTGTTCGCAATTCTCGATGTGGACTACCCGCCTCTTCAATCAGCTCGTGATCATGATTGGTGCAACCCAACCGAAACGTGAAGTAAAATAAATAAGGTAAACATACGCGTTGAGACCCGTTTAAATAGATAAATATGTATCACAGATGTCCACGGGCGACCGCGTCCACTGACTACTAACTGAACTGTCTGCTGTTTGCCAGCTCCTTGATATATAAAGAAATAATCTTTGGTAATGTACTGGACTTCAAGTTTGTGTATTTTCCTTTGAAGTAACATTTATGAACTGGGTCATCACGTCATTTAATATAACTTAAAGGCACTCAACGAATTCTCTTCTATCGATATACCATAAGGTACTTCAGATTATTCTAACACCCATTGTTCGTTTCGGAAGGTTACGAAAATACTTACATTGATTTGCAAAGAATAGCACAGTCATTCATTGATGAAGCTTTAGTTGAGCCGTTTTTGGTTAAGTCAGGAATAATCGAGGCCGCGTGAATATATGCAAATATTTGGGTCATACGCTGCATATGTATTTGTGACGTAAGAATTCTAGAATGTGACTAACATTGGTTGGGATTTGTTAATTCTACACTGTTTCATTGGTCGACAAATCGAGTCATTTCGTAATATTTGTAAGATTTATAAAAATCCTATATCATGTGATACAGCAATACTTTTATTACTTTTACTTTCATATACGAGAATATTGTATAAGTAACATTTAGACGATACTAAAACATTTTATACACTAATAATTAGGCAATAAAATAATATAATAAAAAATGAAATGCATATAAAATGATTAATGCTGATTTTATACATAAATGCGTATGTCGTTGTTAATTAAGCAGTAAAAACATTGATATTTAATTATTAACGGTAGAATGCACTTCCTGTACATCGTATTAGCAAGTAATTAAATTGATGTGGTAGTAATTATTAATTTAATTACGATGGGCATCTAAACCGAAACATAATATGATATTATTTACATATAGGGATATAAAAAGAATTCATATTTAGTTCCATGATGCCTCGGCGATTGTGGGGATGTAATATTCACACCATTATTTATCACAGCATAAAGACATTATAGAGGGCTATAAGGTAAGCTTTGTTCAAAATATGGACATCCGTGATACATGCCAACATCAGTCAACGATGATAAACGTTGGCACGCTCCTAGATGTGCTTTCCACCTTTGGAGATTTATGAGAGAATTCCGAAAAAAAAAAACATTATTATAATAGTTACTTACGTACTTATAGAGAAACAATCAAAATGAACAGGTGTTCACAACATTCCAGATGTGCCGATGATCTAATTTCATTAAAATAAGATGGGATTAGCAAAAAGATGTAGCGTACAGATGACCTCATGAGTCACGAGCCGGACACCGGTCGACCTTTGACTATAATAGTTACCGAGAACATCCTGAACGCGTCCAATATATGCGCGAGGTAAGAATGATATGGAGACGGACGATGCCAACGAACTCGGGTATTGTATAGGAGTGGTCATTGGCAGCTGCTAGATGCATTTAAACGCACGTATTTTAGTAATTTTTACATTTTCGCTGCAAATCTGTAAAAGTATTTTCTTGATCCTTTCTGATAGTCATGAGATTCAGATGTATGTGAGGAAAAAAAAACTAGTGTATAGAGATAATACGATGCCAACAAACTCGGGTGTCGTAATATCTGTAGGAGATAGATAGATTTATTTTTATTCATTTATAAAATGAAAGCTTATCTCCTGCTATTACTACTAATTTATTTACTTACTTCATTTTTTTAATTCATTTTATTTACTTTCATATTAAAATAAATAAAGTATAAAAAAAGTTAAAAATAAAGTAAGTTTTATTTTCAAAGATATTTTTGTCATTGGGTGTTATTTCTGTGTGTTCATTTTATTTGACATACTCTAAGGGTTTATCCGATTAAAAGGCTATATTTATTTACCTATTTAAAGAAACTTTGTACAAAAGGCGAGCTTAATACCTGGAGACATTCTCTATCAGCCAACTTTTGGGTTGAACAGACAGGCGACTTGGGAGACAATCAATATATGATTGGGTGTTATTCCTCGCTTTGTTCCGTCAGAAAGAAATAAAGTTCAATCCAAATGTAAGCGATGCTTTTAATTATTATCAAGAAAAACTCATAGGATTACTATATACATATAGTCTAAAACGTCCAATCTTACGTCGAAGCGGCAAGAGAACTCTACCTTAAAACCACGTAAATCAAGAGTTGGGCATCGTAAAAGTAAGTGTAGGAAAATTATTTTAAGTAAACATTTGAGCATGTATTTATAACTTTATCTGAGCAAAGGTATTTTCGGTATGGACTTGGGTCGGGTTAACATTTACTAACATAAAATTTCGTTATTTCTTTTCAAATAGAAACATCTCTATAATCTGATTTGTAAGATAATGCAAAATTATGCGTTATTTTTTAAGATTTTACTGAAGTCTGAATATCCCGGACATTAAAACCGACAAAGAGGTCCGATAATGTCGCATTTATTCTAAGTAATTTACTGGGGGAGGCCCTTTTTTATAGAAAACAAGGCGGCAGACGAGCATACAGTCCACCTGATGGTAAATGAACACTGTCGTCCATATACATTCGTGATACATGCCAACATCAGTCCAGAATGATAAACGTTGGCACGCCCCACCTTTGTGGGGAGCGCACCCTTTGCAGATTAAGGAATGGATTGGGTTGAGAAAATTGGGAGGGATAGGATCAGATGGGAATGGGCTCTGGCATATCTCACTCACTACCGAAACACGTACGTACATTGGGGAAATACGATAATGCAGGAAATGCAGTGCATTTCAACGTAGTCTTCTGCGAGAGAGGAGTAATGTGGACAGTCGAGTGCGCCCAGCGGCTGTGGAACATGTGCCTTGCAGTGGGACGTTATAGGCTGATATCTCAACTTACGTTCGCAGACTGTTCTTTCATATCTGTCTAACAATATAATAGAGCAATTGAAGTCGCCATATCCATTTCTATACAGATTCCGATGATGCTTCGTAGTACACGTAGATACCCAACTACATCTCCTTCAATATAAACAGTATGAAGTAAACAGTACTTACCTATGCTTTATGTTAGTGTACTAGACTTTAGTGCTGGGTAACTCCGGAGTTAATGAATCAAAAGAGTTGAACCCGCGAGCGAAGCAGAATCATTTAATTGTTCCATCGAAATTTTTATTCGTTCCGTTTCCGATTCCGGCGCCAATCATGATCGTGAGTGTAATCGCGCATCGGCACTTGTCGGGGCTCAAAATTGAAGTACAACGATGGCATGACCTGTTTTTTTGGTTATGCAACAACCATTAGGGAAAGGGAATGAAACGCTTTCGGAAGGTGAATAAGTAGGTGAATCAAAAGAGATCATCAGAGAGTAACTAATAGGAGTCGGATCCGCAAGCGGAGCAGGATTAAGTGAGTTAAAACACTCCGAGAAGTTGATTACCCATCACTATTAGACTTATCCTTATTTATTGAGTGGAAGCAACATTGTCGTGATATGTGTAATAAATTATTGCTATAATATAATTTTAATTACGGGAAGACGATGATTGACCGACCTATTGGCGCAGTTGGTAGAGACCCTGCTTGCTGTGCAAAAGGTTCCGGTTACGATTCCCGGTCGGCAATACAAATGTTAAAAAAAACCAAACATGTATGTTCGGGTCTGGGTGTGTGTTTGTGTTTGTCTTTGTATGTGTCTCTGGACCCACACCAGGGAAACCTGGTGTGGGCCCCATTGAGTGTTGCGTTATTTATTTATTTCATTTAAATTGCTTATTTAAACTTGTATGGAGTAAACATTCCGATGAATTTAAAGATTAATTTCATAATCTTGACTTCACTCATGCCTAGAAGTTAGTTATTATCTATTTAAATATTTTATTCAACCTATAATTACCTATGTCATAAATAACTGTATCCTTTTATATTATATATTATTTCATCAAATGCATCCGGCCGCTGATGACAAGGATGACCTACTCATTGTCATTGTCATTGTCTTTATAATTATAATTAATTTATATTTTAATTATTTATATTTAATTTATAATGTTAATAATATTGTATAAAATACAGATAACTTGTTTATTAACTATTAAAACTCTTGGATTAATTACCCGTCAATAAGTAAACAACAATTGACAGTCGCGAAAATAAGATTTTTTAATTCGTTTGTCATTTCAGCCAGACGGTTGTAATGAATGACATTTATAGTTGTACGTTCTAATTATGCACACTGCTATGTGATAAATGTCATTTAAAATAAAAATTGAGGAGTTCTAGTAACATCTTTCTTTTATGTTTAAGTAAGTAACATGAGTCTGTTACTCATGTTACTTACACATGAGGGGGAGAGCGCACGGTGCAATCCAACAGCCCCTGGGTGCGCTCGACTGGCCACGTTACCCCCCTCTCACAGAAGTCTACCTTGAAATGTACTGCATTTCCCACTTTATCTTATTACCGCAATGTACGTACGTGTTTCGATAGTGAGTGAGATGTGCCAGAGCCCATTCCCATCCTATCCCTCCCCATTTTTTCAACCCTTTCTCTAAATTCATTCCTATATCTTCAAAGGTAAGCAGCACATCCGGGGGCGTGCCAACGTTTGTCATTTTGGACTAATGTTGGCATACATCGCGGATGTCTATGGGCAACAGTATCCACTTACCATCAGGTGGACTGTTTGTTCGTCTGCGGCCTTCGTCCATAAAAAAAAATGTTAGAGATGCCAAAGTACCTATTGAATCTTCTTATATTGAAATACCTAAAAAAGCAAACAAATGATTTTTCATAAAATTAAATATGTATTACCCAACGATGATGAAGTCAGTAAAGAGTTATAATTTTTATTCAGTATAAAAATACTCAATCAGTTTTTCAGTAAAATTGGCGATTGTTGTTGTCAGAGTGTATCTTTTTTACAGAATGAAAGTGGCAGACCATCACATTATATTTCTTAGTTAAATAATGTGTCCATTCGGTTTATGTGAAAGTTACGTGACACAAACTGAATCGGCGCATCATTTAGTATGTTAGTAACTCAATAGCTAAATTAACTAACATAACTCCACATTTTGCAACATATGTATGTAAGTATTTTTTTACATGCACTAGTTAATAAACGTTGATAAATTTAAATCTATCTACTTTTAGTGTATTTTTTAACTCTCAAAAATTAATAAGGATTACGTAAAGTTCATTTCTGTGGACTTTTAAAACATTTACAGTTTCTCATATTAATTATTCGTAAATAGTAATTTTCCCCCTCAAATTTGATGTCCATAAATTATTGTTTTTTTGCATATTATACAATTTTCGCACGCGAACGCTTCCGTATGCGTTGGTGACGTAAGTTGTTAATGTTTTATGCGGGTCTTGGGCAACGATGTGTGTCACGTGAGTCTTATCGCAGTTTTTCTGACTATCACATGACCAGACGGTAATTAATTTATTATGTAATGTTATGTACAGTCTGCGACAGGTCAAGATGGAAATTTAAGAGACCATAGTGCTACCTATAACTTTTAAGGCAAGACTGTTTCGAGACGTCACAAATGGCCGTTTGTGCTTTTCGGTAGCTTTAAGACACTGCTTCTAATTAACTTTCTACCGACGCAAAAAAGGAGGTTCTCTGTTCGATCTCTACACAGTTGCACAGGCTCTAAGAATCTCTCTTCTCTGCAGCTGTCCGTATGTTTGTAATTTCGTGATTTTCTTAAAAAGTAGGCCTAAGTATATTAAACTTTTTGTAAAATAATCATTGACAACGGTTAAAGTAAAGTTTGTTGTAACTTAGTTTTTCATTAATATTTTTGTAGTCATGTAAAAACGTTACTTGGATAATGATATTGTCCAAGTATGCTTAATAGGTATACTCGTAAATATCGAACAATGGATAACTTGAAAACTATTTTTAATCGCTATTATTGCCGTTCTCACCTTAATATAACCCAAATGGAGATCATACAATGTATTTAAATTTTGATTTCGAGAAGGGGTAGTAAATATAGGTATAGTATATCATAGGCTATCATAAGACAAGATTTTCTCGATATTTTGTACGTTCAATCATGATCGACCCCGAACATTTTGCGATCCCAACTGAAAAACTTGTATGTCTAAAACTCCCACGTTAGAAAATTGAAAATTGGGAAGCTAATTAAGAGAGTAATGTTGCAACCAAGTAATCCAGTCGGGCCAAGGCCTTCCCGCTGTTAAAAGTATAAAATAAAATGTTTTAAAAACCAGTATACGGTATTCATAGCCACCTCTATCTACATATCAGTATCTACATTTACATAAGTATTTTAAATACAGGATTTATTTTAATTTTTTTAATATTTTGACTTCTTGAATTCAATTATGTATTGACCAAAATAAAAGAATCATCAGGATAAAAAGACTTCAATGACTTCAAGAAGTCGTAATATGTAAATGAACGAAGTATTAAAAGAACATGGTAGTATTAAAGAATAAATGAGTCTTTGAAGTCGGTTTATTGATTTTTTATAAGTTTATTTTATGCATAGTTAGGGCTAGACAGGTTGACGAATACTGATAGTAGGTAAATATCTATCGCTATCTATGGGCCTTGCTCTTGTACTTCCGATCGCAGAACCTTTAAGGAATCTGGTCTTATAGGGTAACCTGATATACCGGAAAAAACACCAAGCTGTTTTGTAGTACTATTAGACTTTGACTATATGCATATGATTAAATAAATTTTGAGGTAAATAGAGGGTTGGCCGGCGGCCATGTAAGTCCATAATTACATAACAGCCGCACAGGAAAGTGGAGGATGGCACAAACCAATATAATCTCAAAAAGAACACTATCAGAATGTGACTTTTCGGTACTCTTGCTTCATGAAAGTACACGAGTTTTGAGCGTGTTTTCTATCTATGGCCTATGCTAACTAGCTTAAGAGCTAACATATAATCGCTAAGCTAGCGTGGTCTCGTGATTATTTATCGGTTTCCGGCAAAATCAAAAGTGGGTTTCCCGTATAATCAAACGAAATGAGAATCGTTATCGTTATCAACTCATAACGAAGTCGTTATGAGTTCACAGCGTAAATATTGGACAATTTCCCCCATCACACGACTATCGCCACGTGATTCTGTGGCAACGCTCGCTTGCGAAAACCTACCGGAGCGCGGGGAAAAACGGTTACCTAATCATTTACAATGCCAGCAAGCTGGTTTACTTGAACGTGTAACGGCATCTGCACAGGCTTATTTATTTATGCATAACGAAAACCTTCTTTCAGGGGTATGACTTGTCTTTTCGTTATTTCCGTTATTCTTCATATAACATCAATGTTGTTTCCTACAGTTGAAATTGTGGGCCCCTTCAGCAGTCACGGAGTAAGGCTGTCTTATGTCGTAAATAACATATTTATGATAGGAAGTAATACCTATTAGATTCTTCCGAAGAACAACTATTTCTCTCCGTATCGATATCAAATAAATCTTATAAAGAACAGGACAAGAAAGAGGGAAACGGCACAGACAAATTAATATAAAAAATAACGATTTCAGAAAGTCACCTTTCGTTACTTCTGCTTCATCGAGGTGTGAAGTCTGCGCATCTTTTAAAAGGTATAATATACTAGTATATAAATTTAAGCTTAAAAAAAAACAAAAAGTAAAATTTAGGAAATAAAATAAAATAAATCTTCCAGTCTTCAAATAAATTGCAGTAATGCTCAGTTATATTTTTTTGTAAAGTTTCATTTTACAGCTTTATACAGTATACGAATATTTATTGATATCTCTGTCGCTATTTAAAAGTCTCGAATCAAATTCAAGGCAAGATTATTAGCATTGGTCTCGGACAATTTTTCAGCATATATAGACTTGCGGTTGTGACCTTCGCAATGAGAGGTGCTTTAATGTACGAAGTCATTACACTCTGCTACTACGGTAACAAAGAAATAATTTAAAATAGATCTGTAAAAACGGTTCGCAACTGGACAAGACACGATATATGTTATATTTAATGCTAACTTCGACCTGATATCAATAATTTTTGACGAAACGATTCTTGAACCTATGCAGGAGTCATTGATATGGGAATAAACTAGCTAGATGATACATTATACGCTCTTATCAAAGAAAACTGGTTGGCAACTTCTAGGGGAAGTGAAGTAGATGAGGAGGGGTTCATTAAGAAGTCTAATTTGTTCCATTTTCAAAACGAATGAATTAAAGAATTCGAGAGCTACTCAACAAGGAACACTATTAGACTCCAGTGTGACTGCCCCAGAGTGCTAGTATAACATATCTAGTATGTATTCTCAAATCGATAGCAAGAGTATATTTACCTTGGGAAAATTGTACCACTTGGTAGAAATAGCCTCAGTAAAGAAGTTGAATAATAGTTAAAGTTCGCTTAGGTACAAATTACCAATGCAAATTACATTTTACAAATTACCAGTAAGTGTGTGAAGTTTCTTCGTCATCAATACAGCAATGTTTGCGATCAACGTCTTCAACCAATGCGCCCTGCTGGTGATGACCTATGGCGGTGTGGGGTTGGTCGATAACCAATAAGTCACTCTGCGAGCTACGAAGATAGTTTCTCCCGAAGTCTTTTAGGAATAAAATCCGAAATGAGGTAATTTGTTAAAGAAACTGACATAACGTTAACGACCAGCAAGAAGAAATAGAAGTGGCAATAGGCTGATTATATTTTTCGTAAAATCAAGAACTGCTGGACCAAAGGGAGGCTCGAATAGACATCATATAAACTGACGATCTATGACAATACGATGATGAAAAGAATAGCGAGTGGCGGCTGAACGAAGTGTAATTTTAGTTATATTGTAAGTAATCCACGTGGGAACTTCTACCAAACACAATGTCTTTTATAACGTTCTCAACTTAGTAAATCTGAAACACAAAAATTATACTCCTTAAGAAAAAAATTAAGGAGTCTTATTTTTATTAATTCGAAGGAATAAAATCCCTTTGTTTTTTCATTTACATGAACTTGTTATCGTATACATCACAAGTAAAATACTTTGAGATGATTAATGTCACACGGATCACTTAAAAGCGTGGGATGGTATCAACTTAATATTATAAATGTCGATAATTAAATTGCATGCATTAAAGAATCAAGGATAATGCAAATACTTTAAGTGTTAACCAGTTTTCGGCTAGATCTATTCCAGTAACCGATCTCCAGTAGGTCTAATTAGAGTAATTCATTTTAATACCAATTAAATTACTAGAATTTAGTTGCCGGACTTTGGTCTTTAAATGTCAAAGGTATATTTCTATACATACAATGTATGAATAAATGAGTTTCATGAACCTATGTCAATTTTATTGCTTGTTTGCCGAAGGTGTCATGAATAGTTTTTAAGAACTGCTCTTAGGTTTTAACGAATAGATTTTACTTCTTACTTATTCTTTTAAATATAGAATAGATGTTATATATAATGTTACATATTATGTTGTACTATAGTTATAAGCTTTCCAAATAAAAAATAAAAAATAGACGAAAACGAAAAACATAGACGAAACTTATCAAAATTAAATTAATAAACAATAAATATAAATATTTAAATCATTCAATACATACTAGAAATATATTTCATATTCTCGTAAGTTTTAATTTTGGTTTATTTTTAATGCTAATTTAAATTTATTCATTTGGTTCACATGGAAATAAAAGCGAATTCTTTGCACCTTTCATTGCTCTATAAATTGACGGCAAGCCCTTAAAAATGCTATTTATAAAGTATTTTCTCACGACCATAATAACCGTACACTAATGACAAGAATGCAATGGTTTTATAGTCGATGCAATCCACGTAACTGAGGTGTCAACGACAATTATGTGCCACTTCTACGGGTAAAGTTGTTCAATGCACGTCAAACGCACATCTATTTCCATCGAACTCTTTACTCTACAATGAATAGGTACAATGGACTATAATATTTATTCTGACATCAGTAAGACATGTAGCGTTTAATGAACTGTTTATATCAAGCTTGCAAGCTGTAGTAAAATAGAAACTAAAATGAAAAAATTAAATTGTTTTTATTACCCGTATACATATTTACTTACTTAAATATAGATAATAAAATGTGTATGTCGTTCTTTTTTACAAAAGTGTAATAAAAACAAGTTACAAACATCCGTTTAGAATCCTGATTTAATTACATTAATGATGGAATCAAATTCGTGGCGGTCATTGAACGCTGTTTTTCATTGAACATTTATTTTCATTATGATTGCTTTTAGATAATATTTTGATTGCCATTTAATTTTGTAGAATTAACGATTTATTGCTTAGGTAAAAAATTCCCTTTAGTAAAAATATGCAGTATATGCAAAAAAGGTTTAAAGTTTTTTAATAGTTATTCTTTTAAATTAGTGCTAAATTAAACATATTTGTTTGAAGTTGAAGGGACGAAATGTGGTCTTTTTACTTCATGTATGGCAATGGTGCAATTTGCACATTCTGCCAGTGTCAAATTTTCTTCGTAATAAACAATTTCAAAGTCTAAAACGTATTTATTTTATTTCTGTCAATGTTCAGTCCTGTCGAAGTAAGTCAGGAGTCGCTTAGTCAAGCGATAGTAGGTTTACTGAGGACAGAAGAGGATCCCTTGTTTTCTTTCGGAGCGGCTTAATTCTTGTGGCTCTAATGGCCTTTCAAGGCTACCGGACATGAATGGTTCAGAGCGAGCGCAGAAGGCGCTCAGCCAGGGGCAAAAAGTTTTGGGAGGGTAACGCGGAATCGCGAGTCGGTGAGAAGCCCGCTGGCACTTGCCAATACCTGGTAAAAGTGTTGGCTGAAGGCCTATGTGTCTTCACGGTGTAGCGAGCTCGTCTCCGCCGGCGGGGACGGTGTATATTTGTAGCCTGTGAGTGTAGTGTAAGAACCGCGTTGGCATCAGTAATTGGGTCGTCGGAGTCGTCTAGAATGTCCCGAGGAGGACCACGCCGTCGGTAACGGGGAGGGGCATTCCTATCGGGGACATTGATTAAGCTGGCAACTACTAGGGGGTGGGGGTGGGGGTAAGGGACTTTGTGGTAGTACCGTCCCACGCTTTTATTTCATCATCACAAACACCACGCACGAAAAACACTTTGACACTATTAAATTATCACTATAAATTATCACTATTAAACCACAAAACGCCTAATACACATCCTTTAAAATAATCAAACAAAAACTCAATTTCATTCCTCAAGTTCCCGCCAAAAAGTCGGGTCGAAATGTTGGCGAAATTTAAACAATAATAATTTAAATACTTTTTAAATAAAGAACACTTAATTTTTGACAAATACAAAAAGTATTAATTCCTTTTTATTGTAAGTGCATTGCAAACTTGTTTTTACAAGAAAATAAAATGCGTTAAAGTTTATACTTAACAATGGCAGTTAATTATTTCCTGTAAACATGACCTCTAAAATTTATATATTTTAAATTTTAAAATATACGCCCTTTAACGCGCCCTTTATATGCCATTTATAAAGCCAACGAAAGAGGATTTAATAAAATCCTAGATAAATCACACAAATATAGCTGCATACTTTGTAAGTACATCGTCGTAATTTGGTTCTGATTTATTATTTTAATAAAAACTATTTAATTTGTAATTTAATAAATCCTTTATTTGGGGTTTTTTATATCATATAGGTACTTTAAAAAAATAAGAAAAGATAAAGTAGATGTTATAACAATATAATACTGATAGTTGTAACTTCTCTTTTACTTTATTATGTTCCAACAATATAGCTTTGTTGACGAGCATATCCCTCTTTTCAATCTCAAACTTTAAAATTATTCTAGTATTTATTAAATTTGACGCACATAAACCGGAAATGGTATTTAGAGCTTCACCCTTGTCCGTTACTATATGACTGCCAAATATTTTATTTATTCCTTGTCTAATTGCATTGTTGTGTACTAACTCGCATGTTTTAATCAATAATTTATGTCCAGATTCAGATCACAGACTCATATAATATAACAATTACACATATGTAACTGCAAGCAATATTAGATTGGATTAATTTGCTTGTTTCGAATCTCAATTCACCAAAGACATGTTCTATAAAACTAACAAGTCCGCGCAATTCATAGATCCTACAATATTATTATAACTTCAACTTTCACCTAAATGGCCTTTATTGTGACAGCCATATTAATCATAAAAAACAATTTTACATTTTTTTATGATTTATGCTTCCCTATTATAAGAATAAAAACACACGTTACACTAAAACCGAAATGGATTATGCGTGGAATGCAAAAATACAGCAAAGGAGAGCCAGTACATAAATCATTAATTGATATATACATAATTTATATACGTATAATTCATATATTCATATGTATATCATAAAAATATAATTAATTCATTAACATATTCGAAAGCTCAAAATAATCATCATAATAATAATAAATACCGCCACACTCAATGGAACACACTAGTATTCCCTGTGTCGTGGGTCCAGAGACACATACAAAGACAAATACAAACACACACTTAGACCCGAACATATTTTTGTGTTGTTTTAATTTTTTTTATTAAACAAATGTACCTATGTCCGACCGGGGATCGAACCCGGAACCTTTTGCACAGCAAGCAGCAAGCAACTGTACCTAACAAATCTAAAGCAACGTGCAAAATAATAAACAACAAAAAATTAATTATCCGAAAGAGAACATCACAGAAATTAATATAATTGAACAAAACGAAATAGCAAATGTTTTTAATAATTATTTCATTGACTTCTTGAATACTGGAAATATTAGTAATAAATTTGACAATAAATTCAGATTGACATAATAGTATAATGAATCCAATGCATTGGTCATATATCCTGCAATTCCATATGACATAGTAAAATTATAAAATCACTCGAAAGTAAAAATGTGTTTTTAACACACAAATTTTAATGTGTTTTTGTGTTGTTTTCAAACAAGTTCAACTTGTTTTGCTGTCACCAGCGTTCTTAATTTGATCATTGGGTTTTGGTGGTCTTTATATTTCAATGTTGAAGATTTAATATATAATTATCAATTTATCATATATAAAATGAGTGTATGTTACGCATTTATGTTAAATTTTTATTTTTTTTATTGTATAGACAATAATGTTATAATTTTATGATGTTGTATATTTTGACCAATTGATTTGTATGCTAATTTGGCAAGATGTAGAGATAAGTATAGAGTAGAGTAGAGTATAGACTATGTATATCTATGTATATGTAGAGGAAAGATGTAGAGATGTGTATATATATATATATATATATATATATATGTTCGGCAGCTTTTTCACATTTTTTTATATTTTTGATTTTCATATTTCATACATTATAATTTGATTTTATTTAAAACAAAAGAAAGTTCTGCAAAAATGTAGAAGGGACTTCGTTTCGTTCTTTGTTTATTAACTTTTTGTCTGCTAGTTTATTATAGCGAGACCATAATTAGCCTGTCGATAATAGTTTAGATTGCTTATTAATTACTTCCTATCATGTAGAGCGCAGTCGTGACCTTTTGTTGGTGAGGCACGATTTTCAAACACCATGTACAGTTATTTACGATTTTGAGTTATCACCTGAAAAACCGCAAATTATATTTCTTCCTTGTTATGTTCTCGTCTGTATTCTGCTAGGTGTAATACAATTAATGTAATCTTTTTATTGCTTTGTATACTTCCTCCTAACTGAATTCGTTTGTGATTTCTAAATTGTAGCAATAATTTAAAATTTACCTGTGCTTCATATAATACACTATTATCCATGCATTTGATATAATACTTACTTATTTTATCTTTGATACAAAAATTATCTAACATTTTTATATCGATCATCCTCTCGCAAAATTGTCATAAAATATTTATGTATTTCTGAAAGCAAAGATTTTGTGTCTTACTCTACGCCATCCAGATACATACATACTGACACACTATACAAGCATACATATCTTTAATTATAATTATTTTTAATTACTTAATAAATAGAATTAAGAATCACTAAGTCTAAGGAATATAGTGATAGATAAATATAGAAATATTATATGATATGTGTGTATGTGTATGTATTTATTATGATATGATTTGATATTATGATATGTATGGAATTTATATATGTATATGTTGATATATTGTATGGTATTGTATGTATTCATCGTGTATATTTATTTATAGGTAATTTATTTATTCTGTTTGTCCTTTAAGTTATATATTTATACCTCTCATCGCATCCCCCAATGTATATCTCTGATCAATCCAGAAGTTATTAAGCTCTTATTGCTCTTATCTTGTTATTGGACATTAAGTTCGCCTTTTGTACCATAATGTGCAACGAAGCTTTTGAATTAAAAAAAATGTCAGTGCATGTCCTGTAGGTTATACAGTACCAAGGGACACCATTTATTTTATTTATTTATTTATATACTTTTTTGTACATACAAATGCTAAAAAATAATTGCAATAGAAAATACATACATAAGACGTGCATATCTCCTTGCGAGATTTCTACCAACAAATGACAAATACATGATTATTCCTCCTACTAATATAATTTTTCCACAATGTTGTCTTAGTTTAAAATTAAGCTTAAAAATGTTAACAAAATTTAAATCCCCAAACATTTGATTTGATAAATTTAATACAAACACACTTTATAAATTTAATATTTGATAAAATTTAATAATGTACAATACAAACACACAACTCCACACAATTTCCTCTCTTTGACTCAAGCTTATACATACACACACATACATACACGCACTCTCACACTACATTATCCACAGGCATACAGGAATGAAGGAATGATGTATACAGGTGTACTACACACCGGCACGTACTAGAATAAATGCAAAACAAAAATAATTCTGTCAATTGCGTAACATAATCTAAGGAGAAGGCTGATCCTCAAGATACAAGTTTATACCTAGTGTGAGAGTCAGAGGTCCAACTATTAATTTGTTTAAAATTGACAAAATTATAATTCTGCTACTGTATGTGTTGACTGTACCAACTGGATTTTGTAAATTAACAAATGTAATAATGAAAAAAAAAAACAGTTATGTAGTTGTTTTGTGTATTAATGTTTGATAACTATGAACTCATGAAATTGTAGAGGAAAAGAAAATTAACAATAAAGTCTTGTTTATTTTCCAAATATAATGCATATAATTCAGAATTAAAATATGTGGCGCTCTGTACACAGATATTTTACATCCGTTCTCTTAATGATAGTCGCAGTGGCTTCTGTAGCAATTAGCAAACTTTACCTACTGAATTGTAATTTCCGCATATTCACAATGTCTTCCTTGTTGGTTCGCGATGAGATATGGTTATAAAGAAGTCAGTTTTGCACTGTGTACGTGTGATGTGCGGTTTAGTAACTGATTTTTTCTACTAACTATAATTATGGTTTACATTAAACATTTTCCAGATAAATTTTAAACATTTTACAGTTGAAACATCAATAATTTCCTGGAGTGACACTTATTGGAGACATATTTGTTCATCTTTACGATATAATAATTATGTGATTTATATTAGAATGTCGTTAAAGATGTCAGTTAGTCTAAGTCTAAAATACTAAGAAAAAAAAGAAAGCGGAATAAAATATTTACCAGTGTTCCTATGTTCCTAGTATTATTATCAAGAGGATAAACTGCATTTTACAATAATTTATGACCTATGCTACCAAAATGTTCCTACATATTTTGAAAATACATAGTTCAAAATATTGTATTGCAACCCTTTAAGTGAATAAATGACATTACGGGAACATACATTTATATGTATTTATATTTCATTCCCCCTTCTTAAAATGTTTATTGCGGTAAATGTGATTTTTAGTTATTCGTTATTCTCGGAGATATAACTTCTACACAGAAAATTTTATACCTAGTATAGTGGGCAATAATTAAAAAAAAATACGGTTTGTATTTTTTTGTCTGCATGTAGTTCTACTTTACTTATTCTTGGTATCAGTTTAATACTTAGTTAGGTAGTTCAATATTTAGGTACAACCAAATTCTCAATGATAGATTCTCATTGGATCACATTCTCATGAACTATCAATGAGAATGTGTGTGCAAGTATCTTTGTCTTAATAAAACATATTCTCCGCAGTTGCTAAGGCATTTTAGTACAATTATCTAATAACAACTGACATAGCATTTAGGTTGTAATTTTCATTACATGCTCAGGCAAAGGAAACAATTTTAGGCTAAACGCTTAAACAGCCTTCGGAGTCATCTGTAGGATATCGAGGGTCAGAAGGGTCAAAGTATAGATGTAGCGATGGCAGAAGTAATATTTCTGCGCCAAAGTCGACTAAAGAGACTACGAATGGCAATCAATCTGGAGCTGTTTATATACAAGCTATTGCTAATGTTCATAATGTTGATGTGTTCATTGGAGATTATTTGAAAACATTCTTTAGAAATTTTACCTTATTTACTGTGTATCACCAAAGGTTGCCTGGAATGTTGCTTGGTAAGATGGGGTTTGCTGGTATTACCTCTGGTATATAATTAAGTATATAATTAAGTCTATCTATGGTTTTTTGTAAATTATTGTCACTAAAAGCACCTCAATACTAAAATATGCTTTATGAAAGTTGCAGTATATTATTTATCAAAACTGGTATTCGGTTATGTAGAGATTGTGCCAACATGAGGCTTGTACGGATAAGCCAGTTGATCATGCAATAATTCGGCATATTGCCATAACGGAAATGTCATCTGTCTAATAGGCGATGTTTATTATAGTCTAATCAACGAAGCTTAAAAATCGTCAAAACTTCATAATCCTCAAGAACAGATGCAATTTTGAAGTTTTTTTAAATGTTTGTTATTGTATATTATTTGAAATCAGAAATATTATCGTGGGGGCAGAATTTTGAACTTGAAATTGTTTTTTTAGAGGTTTTCTATGTTAAATCTGATTTTCGACGAGAAAATATTACTTGGGGCTTTTTGGGGTCGCTGATTACAAATATATTGTCAGAATACGAATTTTTGAAAACTGTTAAAAAATTGAAAATTTGAAAATAAAAAAAATGTTTCTATTTTGAATTTTTTTGGAATACCTACATTGATTTTTTTAATAGAAATATGTGTTTAAAATCATTCCTAGATTACGTAACTATAAAAAGAGTGATGTAAATAAATAAATTTGTACCGAAAATTGGGAATTGTGAGTATTTGTTTGCTCAAATAATAGTTCTAGGGAAGATATAAATTTATATATAAAATTAAAAAAGGAAATCTCTTGTTAATCATTGAAAATTTATGGATTTACAATTTAGAAATATAAAAAAATAACAGTCTTTAATTTTCGTTTGATGTAATTTTGCCTTGATGTATACCTTTTCCTTGAAAGAGTTCCAGTAAAAAAGTCCAATGGGTTGCGCAAGCGCGTCACTGCAGCTGCCAAATAAGTAAACGATAAACAAGCGAAGATACATTTGCCAGCTCAAGAGGGCGTTCATAACAGGATGTACGAGTAGATGCCTGATGCATGAGGGCGGGCGGCAGACAATTCGAGCATCTTGTGTAATTGTCATAATAAATGAAATGTGTTATATTTATTATGATACTCAATCTTTATTTAGACCCTCACATGCCTTGACTTAAAATCAATTTAGTGCACATTATTCATGAAAATAAAAAAAAAAAAATTATCTAGTTGAAAATTGTAATTTGGTAAAAGTAGCTCCCTTTTTCAATAGCAATATCATCATTTTTAAAGAGGAAACCGCATGTGTTATACCATTTTAGAATCTGCTTTAACTAGCCATTTTTTTAAATAGTGGCCATCTAGGTTTGCTACATTTTTTCTGGTAACTAAAGATCATATTAGTAGACGAAGGTTGTACCTTAATTTGAGATAAACGTAAACTTTTGGAATATATCATAACAGTATCTAAATGAAAAAACGTCTAACAGTAAAACTATTCGAAAATAATATACACAAAACAAAAAGTGATTTTTCCTTCGTTTATAGCTATAGTATACAAAGTATTGTGTACAAGTGTGGCTATAGTATTGTGGCTATAGTATACAAAAGTATTACTATAGCCTGTACTACAGTGTACTTGGTCAGTAGACCAAAGGTGCCAATTAAAAAAGGAAAAACTGCCAGTATTTCGAAATTTGTAAGATTTTGCGAGTGATTTTGTTTGAGAATTTGTGATTTTGCGAAAATTGTGGTCATCCAATTGGTCATGAGATGGACTATCGACAATTACAAGCTTGGCCACTGGCCATTCTGTATAAGTTTTTATTACGAGTATTATTGTTTAAACAATATAAGTAACTATGTACCCCGCCCCCTCCCTCGCCCCGCTACAATGTTTCTGATTTTGAATAATTGATAATAACAAACATTTAAAAAAACAGCATCAAAATCGGTTCTGTTCTTGAGTATTAAGAAGTAAATATTACTCAAATATTACATTTTAATATTTAATGTTATAAAACTATGCAGTAACTTAGAAACTATCTAGATACTTATCACCGTAAAATGTACTGCTCTTATCTTATTCCCCCAATGAACATACGTATTTCAGTAGTGAGTGAGATATGCCAGAACCCATTTCTATCTCTTCCATCCTATCCGCTCATATTCACAACCGTTTCTCCAAATCCTTTCGTAACTTTCCAAAGGTAGACAACGCATCCTGGGGCACGATAACGTTTATCATTCTGGACTGATGTTGGCATGACCTTGGGCGGCAGCATCCACTTATCACCAGATGAACTGTCTGTTCGTCTGTCACCTCCTTTCTATAAAAAAATAAACTATGCAGAAAGTTAATATCAAATCTTTCAAGATAAACTCAACTTTCCGCAAAGAAAATCAACTCAATCTTAATATTTCCTTATATAAATAAAAAAAGTACAGATTTTACGAAGACGTAACGAAACATTTGCGTTTTAGAGCGTATCTTGTTAGGTAATAAATCCTGCAAATATATTAATAGCCCTTTCAAAATGAATTAAGAAATGAAATGGAATTTATGAATATGATAAATCGATTGCGCTTATCTTTTTGGTATTCTGACTAGTAAAGGTTCTTTTGTAGTTTTAATAATGATTTTTATATTAACTTAATTAATAATCAGAGAGAAAGGCTGAAAGAATTTCAAGAAATTTACTTGTATATCGGCCAGGTGGACCGATAAATTGAAGAAATTGGTCAGTAGTGGCTGGATGTGGAGGATTGTGTATGAAGGCGAATCTTAGGAGAGAAATATATCCAGCAGTGGATAGACGTAGGCTGACGGCATAAGGATAGGGTAACATATGTACGGTTATACTAACTCCGTAGTTTCCTAAATTTTAGAATGCTAAAACATGCTTTTAAAGACTAATTGCCGATTTTAAAACGATTCAACGAGAATTAGTGAGGGCTATTTTTGCTACAAAAACTGCATATTTCGCGAATTTATAAACAACAGGTTATAAGTATACATTAGCCTACTTTGTAAATAGAATTAGAGAAAAGCATAACAGAAGACGTTTCGTCAGTAAATAAAATTAGTAGATGTAAGTTATATCGCGTGCAACATTGTGCAATATGAGAGGAAGGAAGAACTCCACTGCTTGTTATGCTGTAATGTGCGTGCTTACTTAAGTGTAAGTAACCGCATGTAATGATAACATTTCTCAGTCATGCAAATTGCTAGTAGTGACTATTGCGGACTCCTTGCCGCGACTTTTTTTAAGAATTTTTTTATATTTGGATTTATTTTTCTATGTATTAAGAATATACTCGTAGTTAAGAACTATTGGATTGTTTTTGTAAAATTTATCATTTTGTACCTATTTTTTCCACAAAAGTACGTAAAGTACGCTTCACTTCCATAGGACAGTCCTGCCGTTTCCATTACTACTAGCTGCTAAAACTATCCTGCGATATATGCAAAAGGTGGAGATTGGAGATCACGGTGATTGGAGACTTTATTGACTCGCAGAGCTCCTAAACCTCAACAATAAAAATATCATCACAAGGGGCTTAAGGGTGATCACGCAAACCTAGTGCTGATTATTGGATATTACATATGTCGAAGATTATTTAATTATTTTTCTGGTTAAAAGCGTTTCCTTCATATATTTTCATTCACCGCTGAGCAGATCCTTGAAGAATCCGAATCTGAGTACAGAATCAGTGAATACAGGCCGACTCACGACTCACATTCGTAAGGTCACCACCTTACGAATGTGAGTCGTGAATTGATATGTACCTGTAGGCTCCTACCCCCAAGCCCCTATTCGTACCCCCAAGCCCCTATTCGTACCCCCAAGCCCCTATTCGTACCCCCAAGCCATCACGAGTAAAAAATATTCGTTGTACTAAGATTGCGGTATAAAACTAATTGCTCATAATTAACTTCTAAATAGAGCATTATTCATCGCAAAGGCCTGTTCAGGCAACCAATACCTTGGTCAAAACAACACAAAGATTGAAAATCTAAGAATAGAGCTAAATAAAGAGTTATGTAACAAAAGATTGATGAATGAAGTATTACGTCTTATTCATAGATTAGAGAATGCGTTTTACGCATAGAGTTCGCAATTCACACAAAGGCGGGCAAAGCTGCTAAACTAATCAATAATAAAGACACATGACATTGTTATGTGTCTTATTGTCCACAAAATAAAATTCAAAATTGATTGTATGGAAATGCGTTAGTGAATTTGCTCGCACCTATAACGAAAGTGAACTTGCCCGCAGGCAGAAGAAATCGAAAACGCAAACGTGTGTTATGTAAGCAGAAACTTGAATTCTGAGGTCTGCGTATTGCGTAAAGTTATGCATATGGGGGACAATCGTCAACTTAAACACTTAAAAGTACATACGATGCTATGTAAACAATGCGTTGTATTTTTAATTAGGTACATATTTTCATAGTTGAGTCTGAACAGAAATTTGTGAAATGAATAAATAAGGACACCGAATTTAGTGGCCCAGACAATACGTCCATGTGTCGTGGGTCCAGACCCACGATATAAAGATTAACTAATTTGTCGGAATTGTACAATGATCTCCAAATAAATGTTTGTCAGACTAGAAATCCACTGTCGTTTCTTTGCAGGGCGATGATTTCCGTTTTTTGCATGGCGGTTAATCAGTTTGAAGCAAATTAACAAAGTAAAGAAAATTAACAAAGAATATTTTATTAACAGGATTATATTTCAGAAACAGTTAGGGCCATTTTTTGATTTCTACTCCTTAAATTTAGAAGTCAAATTGTCAAATCAATAAAAACAGCGTGTCTGCCTTGAAATTCTGTACGCAAGTATTGAAACAAAACGTTTCAATGTTTAATTATGCTAAAAAAATATTTATTTCTAAAAATTTAAATCTGTTATTACTTATATGAGTATTTTAGTGTTTTGTAAATAATTGCAATAAACTTTTGTCGAGCTTTCTATAAGTCTTCTATATCTTTCGAGCTTACTTAAAAATTGCTGTACCCCACCGGGGTCATAAGTTTAACTGCATCTACAATGTAAGTATATGGTTATGTACTTTATGATATTTATATTGTACAAATGGACAGAAAACCTCCCAGTGATTTACTAGGGGAGGCTTGTGTTCTGCAGTGTGATGTTATAAGCTGATACAAGTACGATGCGAATATGTCGCTACTAGAAGAGAGGAATATTTGTCATTATTGCATGTGTTACGTGGATATAAAAACAAAGTTTAATTGCACTAGAAGTCGCTTGGATTGAAGTCACGCGTTATGGTATGTGTGACACAAGGATTATGTAACGTGAGTGTTAGTCGCATCACCAATGACATATGCGCGTGGCACTTGTATCAATTGCGACCTGCATTTGACGGGGTAAGGGCGACGTTGTGTCATCATGATTTTGAAAAATAAGAAGGTCGCCATTAACCCTTCTGGCTTAGGGCTTGCGAACATATGGAGACATTGTCTAAGTGACACATGTCAAGGTTATAGATCCCTCATGTACAAGACAATGTGCAAGAGGAAGCGCATCTCCAGCAGTGGATACTAAAAGGTCTGTTTACGGTTACTATATTGGAATATGAAACATATAATGTTTAAAAAAGTTTTATAAATAAACTCTGTCGCTGTGTGCTAAAAGAACACAGAACCTTCATCAATGCTCATCGAATTATTAGCGTAGTAATTAAATATAAAATTTGTTAACAAATATTGTTCTATAGTTCTTGGACAATAGTATATTTTTGCCTTAAAGAATTAAACCACTGCACATAATTAACATAAAAAAAGGTTAAATTTTTGTTTCTAATTCAATTTTCACATTTTGAATTGCTCCGATGAAGAGAAATAATTAAGGATGCTCCCGAATTAAGTATCAAATTCGCCGTTAATTAAAAATATACTGGTATAAAAATGTTTTTGTTTAGAAACCATATTTTTATCCTAATTTTATTTTTAATTTATTTTATAACAATTAAGCAAACATTCTGTTAAATAAATAGTAATTTTAATAAATCCTGAATAGCACACGACTTAAAATTAATTATTATAAGCGAGAGAAATAATTTGTTCGGTAACCTTGAAACACAACACTAAATTCTGAATATTTTTGTCAGTTTGTAACAAATTTGGATTTTCGTTAACAAAATTAAGGGTATATCTATAATAGTTAATGCATAATTAACTAGTAGTTTATCGATAATATTTATTTATGGTATAATATTAGATGTATTCACGTGGATTTTATGATATTATCAGATTTTTTTGACATATCTGGATAAAATCTATGTTCTCCTTGGCCTAATAATGTCTCATAGATAATTTCAATACGATGTCCTACTTTGGTAAGTTGTGCGTGTAACAAACATTTCTGTTGGGTTTTTGTTTTTACATATTATTATTAAACTGATAATGTTTTTTTATTTATTTTTAGTACCTAATTTTCATTATTGTTAGTATCTGTGCCAGACCCTATTATGTTATATATTGCCATACTAGGCTTCATTATTTCTATTAATTTATTAATGTCATATTTTTAAGCACATTTGGGTTCCATGTATTTTGGACCCAGAGACACAAAGACGTATACGCGTTGGGAAATGACGATGAAGGGAATCGAACCTATGTGGAGTGCACACTAGGTACCAATTGGGTTATTCCATTGTTTATTATTTACTTGTACCTAATCAGACTTGATCTGGAAACTTCGCATAATACCTGTAACTACATCAATACCATATTGTAAAAATCATTTTAAAAATATTATGACATTATCATATTATAAACATAAAGTTTTGCAAGAAAAAGAAATTAAAATTTTAAATAGAATCTTTAAATAAATTTAAATTGAAGAAACTTATAGATTTACTATAAGTTTCTTCAAGGTTCTACCGATACGCGAACAAATCTTCAAAAGCTTTTGGTTTTCCTTAGCGAAGTAAAAATGAGTGTGAAACGAGTTCCAGCACTTAAAATTACATTATGTAAAACACTTGTCACTTTTAACTAAACACGTTTCAACATATTATATAAGTTTCAACATATTATACGCTCCTTAAATAGCAATGTGAAGTGGTTGAAAAGCGCACACGACGGGATCAGGAACGTTACGCAGTCTCGTGATGAGGAAGCGACTATACCCAGATATTTAATTATACGTGAGAATAAAATAATTTAATTATTCAAATTGTTTCTCAGAAGACCATATATATGAATAAGATAAACGCATAATGAGGCATAACATGTTTTATAGTTTTATGTTTATGTACATATAGGTATTTTCATCATATATGTATTTCAAGCAAGTATTTTCGAAACGATAATCCTAAATAATTTTTTCACCTGATTTTATCCCTATAATGCAAAAAGTATATATCTCTTATTAGTACACTTATTGCAGACGAGGACAAAAATTATGACAGATTAAATAAATCTGATCCGTATTTTAAGTAAGGTACTAATTATTTAGAGGAAACTTCTATGCATCTCAAACATCTTCAAGAAATATAAACAAAAAATAATAAGAGGTGAGATTTTTCACGGGTTATTCCCGGTAATCCGGCGTAAGCGGGTTTTAACCATCAAGCTATAACGAGAATAATATTATCATCTGTATTTACATTATTCTTTGGAAAAAAAACATGCTAATCAAATGGGCAGAGTATAAGAAGTTAAATATTTGCTAAGATCGAGGAAAATCAATAAAACGCGACAAAACGACCATGAGGTGCAGGAAAGTAGACAACACCAATGAGTGGCCATTCAATTATGTTTTTTGCTATAAAGTTAACATGGATAAAAAGCGTTGCTGTGTCGCCAAAAATCAATTTCATGATGAACTTAACGCTCGTCCAGTAATCGCTTTCGTAACAGTTAAATACCGCTGCATCTCTGTAATTAACGAACGTAATTTGCAAAAATCATTTGCATTAAAAAAGACTGTTACGTTTACTCTTGAATGAAATGCGTTTCCAAAATAACAACATAACCAGGAAATAGCATTATAAAACCAATATTCGTTTTATTAGTAAACAACTATCCATTTTAGGCACGCGGAAGTTTAGATACAAGTAAACTAGTACAAGATTTCAAATCAATTTTTTGTCGTTATTTCATCGTGTCGAAAATAAAGTGATTTTTTAAAAGTAGTTCAGAAGGTTGTTGTAATAAGGTCGATTGCATTTTTGATACTCGTACAATTAGCATTTGAAGATTTAGTTGAACGGCTAAAATAGAATTTGCTTAACAATATTAGAAAACATGCCATTTTCAATGTTTTAATAGTTAAACGTTAACTTACATTGGCTTTGCATAATATTGACATTGTCCCACATTTATAAACGCGAGGAATTTTATACTTAAAATCTTATGCAAGGACAGAAGTCAATTATGTGTTATTACGATGTCAAGCAACAATTGTTGCCTTTAATATCAGAATAAAAGCCTTCTAAAACAAATTCTGAAGTTTTAATAATAGGTTCACAATAACATTTCATAGAGATCTTAGTTCTAAACTTACATCTCATAAGTTCCCATGATGCCGGAGACAAAAGAAAACTGGAGTCACTCAAAAATCATCAAAATATTTGAACAGTATATTTAAGCACGGTTAGTTTAAATTAACGAAACACTTTATGAACTTTTGATTTTATCGATAAGTTCGAATGCCGAAGCGGTTGGCGAGCGCGCGCCGTTCGCAGCGAACGAGCTGCTTCGACGTTTTGTGACGGAATGAAGCTGGCTTCAGGCTTCTGATGTACAGCGTGCGAGCGGCCCACCCCGATAGAGAAAGTTGCCAAGTTATCAAACCTCGCGGTTACGTTCGATGATGACGCTACCTACCTTCCTCCGATTGCATATTCGGTGACAAAATAAAATTTTCGGGTCCCCGATTTTGGCGCTACTGGCACAGTGAACTCGAGCAAGAAGCCCTACTTATCAGTAAATACAAGTAATTAGTAAATATTTATAAGAACTCTCACACGATATAATTGTTAAACCACTATTCTTTATTCCACAGAGATCTTATCATTTCTGTTCTTACCATATTTGATAAGTACGACCGTGACATGCGTGTATACCAAGACATCAATAGAGGTAGTATATTATGTTGTCGATATTTGATTAATAAAGGATAGTGGCTCGACGATTAAATCTTGTGACTGTACACAGATGTAGTGAGAGACAGGTATGATGACTGTGTCACAATAAATATAAAATCAATTGTGATACTGATCAGTTTATATTTTTTATTAAAAGAATGTGGCAGATTAGCAGACAGTTCACCTGGTGATAAGTGGACAATGTCGCCGGGATACATACCATCGTTAGTCACACATGGACAACCGCGATATATGCCAACGTTAGATCAGATAGATAAATGTTCACACGCCCCCGGATGCGCTACTCAGGAATGGATTTGGAAAGATGATTAGGAAAATGGAGAATAGAAAATATGGACGAGGAGTTTACCTCAATTTACACGTCTTGATCCTCCTTGGAGAGCTCGTTGTAATCCTAATTGAGGGGATGAGATGGGGTGAAAAATTGGCTCTGACATATTTCAATCATTACCGAAATACTTACGTACATTGGAGGGAATAGGATAAAGTTGGGAAATATATTTTCCGGTAGTTTTCTGTGAGAGAAAGGTAATTTGGCCAGTCGAGTGCGCCCAGCCGCGGCAGGATTGCAGTGTGCACCCTTTTCCTCCCAAACTAGATGTTTTTATCACCGATACGATTGTATAGGTTGACGGAAATACGTCTTTGACGAGATGAATTAATTCACATGAAAATGATGAAACATTTATTAATATTATGTGGGTATTCTGAGTAAATAAGATAACTGATATTAACATGTCACATTAAATAGAGTACATCACTTGAATCGTCCTCGGATGTAATTTGGTGATTACGCATTGCCATTTTACTTAGAACGTGTTCAATACAGTAAACTATCACAATACAGCACTCACAAGCATTAAAAATTGTGATCGCAAAAACCCAATTGTCTTTAAAATAAAGGAAGCCGATAAATAAACACCGACGTTTACAGAGAGCGATCATTAAATCAATCGCCTATTGCATAATACACCGGCTAATATTTACTCGATTGTAAGTGTTGACCGCACTACTTTCACTTTTGCGAGGAAAGAAAAGTCACGAGACCAAAATGGAATAATAAAAATTAACGAGGCTGTGGGAAGTTTTCCATATATTTAGGTCAATTGCAAAATCCTTGTGTGGAGCCAATTGTCGGATTCAGTCTTAATTGCTGATTGTTCTGAATTACTTACAATGGTGGCGAAGGTCAAGGTGTACCGTTGAGTGACAACGTAGGTCTTTGATAGTTTGGAGTATGAATAGGTAGCAAGCCAACAGCAACAGTCCTTAAAGGCAAGGTAAATAGTTGAACTGACGATGTAGGTATATAATTTAGAATACGAACATGCGGTGAGCCAACAACAATCAAGGTGAATGGGTGGATTCTTGATGAGAGATAATGTAGGTCTTTGATAGATTGGAATATAAACAGATAGCGAGATAATTTTTGGGCAAAAATGATACAAACTAATAAGTTGAATAATCTTTTAGTGAAGTATACCTATTTTAGTAACGAATCATCAATTAATCGTGTGGGTGTCGTAAAAGGCGACTTAAGGATAAGAAAGCGGCTACCACAAGCCTTGAGGAACTACGTCACTTCTAAATGAGTGGACTCGTCAACCCACCTGGGCAGCGTGGCGTTTCAAGGTCTTACATCCCTCATGCACGAGACATTGTGCATGAGAAGGCCCCTGTCCAGCAGTGGATAATGAAACGGCTGGTTTCGTTGCATGTGAATTCGTACTCATCCAACTATTGTTTACCCCTATTGTTAAAACTATATGCATTTTTCTGTAGTAGTGGTTCTATTGGGCCAAGAATCGCATTGATTGGTCAAAAGTAGTATAGAATCTACATATTTGTAATTTTTTGTACTTAATTATTTTCATGTTTATGTGTACTAGATACAGGCATATCAATCCATGTCTTTATTGACACATCAAAGTATCTTCCAGGTTGAATATACACCACGAAAAGTTTCCGTTCACATTTTATGATTCTGATTAGGAAGCGGTCATTTCATATTTGGCGCAACCTTTTTCTGATCATCAATTTAAATGTTACACTAATGGTCATTATAATAACACGAGTATAGCTATTGTTTTACATTTCAGAAAACTATTTTCGTATATGAAATACATATTAAACAACGATAATTCTCGAATTTAAGAGTTGTTTGTTTCGTCTGCTACGAACTCTAGTTACGATTATAGGAATGGTTTATGATAACTATACATATTATTTTCCTTAACGGAAACACTGGTATGGCCAAAGCAATCGCTTGTTATATCTTTTGATTCAATCAATGACATCGGAATCGATTCTGAAAGGGCTATCCATTGATGACGTATCATCTGCATCATAAAAGGACAAGCATGCACGTGCGCACGTTGCGCAACCAACAAGTAACCAATCATTAAGTGAAAGCGGCAGGATCCAAACCTGTTCTATGACATCACAGCATCATCATTATTTTAAGATATGAATAACAACAACAAACAATTTCATTTCGAGGCAAAGGTGTTAGACATTAAAATTTGTACTATAGAAATTTGACAGATTAAGTTGTTTTGAAGATATCAAACATTACTTGAAGTGATGAAGATCAAATTACTGAGGGGGAGAGTGCACGCTGCAATCCAACAGCCGCTGACCGCACTCGACTGCCCACGTTACCCCTCTCTCATAGAAGACTACCTTGAAGTGTATTTTCCACTTTATCAAATTCTCCAATGTACCTAGTGTTTCGGTAGTGAGTGAGATATGCCAGAGCCAATTCCCACCCCATCCTGTCCCTTCCCACTATCGTTCTCCAAGTACATTATTACATCAACAAAGGCGTGCCAAAATTTGTAATTCTAGACTGAAGTTGGCATGTACCGCTAGGGTCCATGGGCGACAGTATCCATTCACCACCAGGTGGACTGTATGCTCGTTTCTTGACCTTCTTGACCACCTCGTTGACTGGAAGACAATTCCATAAGGCATTTTGTAGAATATTTCTGTGCAATAAGGTACGAATAAATAAATAAAACAATTCTTCTTTCAAAATTGTGTGACATTTATCTATGTAGACTTTTAATTGATATCGTGTTCAACAATAAATACACTGCCATACGTACCTCGATCACGATTAAAATAATCTGATTAATTGCTTAGTTAGATAGGTAAAGTTCAGTGAGAAGACAAAAGAAACAAATGGGGCTATCCAAAGTAATTTAGACAACGTATATCTACAGAATATTTTGTTGGAATACGAACGCTGATTTATTGGACGTGACGGTCCAAATATATGTATCGTAATGGGAGGTGGGAAAATGGTAAGTGGCTAACGTATATAGTATCAGTATCAGGATTGTTGTAAATGAAACTGGAATCTTTAACACCTTACTACTTTATTTTCTTCTTAACACAACACCTTACTTTTCACCTTATTACACCTTTTCTCAATGGCATCCGGAACGCAAGAGTCACAGTCACCTTTCATTCAATCAACTCCTTCGCTCACTTCTCATCGGTCACCTTCCATTCGTCAACTCTCCGCACATGCTATCTTCCCACCACTCATCTTCAAACTTTTTTATATATAAACATCTTTATGATATAAATTATTTCAATGAAAAGAGTGCACTTCCGTTTATAGTTTATGTAGATAACGTACATTAGTGCCGTGAACAAGTTAATCGAATAATTTTTTTTTTAGAATTTTAATACTCGTTTCTACGAAATGCAAAAAATGTTTTATACGAACAAAATTTATATTTTTTTACAAAACCATTGTTTTATAACAACAATTTAAACAACAACAGTTTAACAATATTCAGATTACACTTAGGGTCTTTTACATTACTTCCTGATACTATATCGGGTCTCAGAAAGTCAGTTATACTTTATCAGAAAGTCAGTATCAGCCAGATTTCATTGGCAGATAATTTATCTATCAGATTATAATTATTAAGTTACTTTATTAGAAGGTGGACAGAAAGACAGAAAAGTTCAGGGCGTTCAGCTCTGAACATTCCTTCAGTTAATTATTAAATGGCTGAAATTACTCGATAACCACGATACATGCGCGTAGTGCTATAATAAAGATTTACACAAAATTTTACATCATGTTACAATTGTCACATAAGAAATATCTCGCGATAATTACAAGTAAAGTATGGACGCCAGTCCTGAAAAAGCTATGCGAACAGTGGCCTTGATTCAAGAAGGTCATATCCGCAGTGCACGAATGTATCGAAGATATCAGGAGACTAGTGCCTTTCGTCGCAGTCCCGGAACCGGCGCACCACGAGCTCTTTTTATAGTCACGATTTCTGAACAACATGGTCACATGACCAAAGTTTAAGTGCAAAGAAGAATTGCGTTGTTTACGAGGAGTGGTTGTTTGTCCATGTTTTTGTTTGGAGTGTTTGTGGAGTCACGACTCGGCCTTCTTTAACGGTGGCTCATCGTCGAGATCTTACTTCTTTTTATTTACGGAAAAAACATGTCGCCTGTGACTTGATACAAAGGGGCTCAGGTTGATTCCTTGACGGAACAAGGTTTTGTCTTCCGCCGAGGAGAACACTACTCTAAGTAGCTTCGAAGATATGGTCAGTTTTGGTGGAAATTTTTTTATGGTGTGAACTTAAACATCGCTAGACGCGAAACCTGATTATGATTTTTAATTTTTCATTCAATTTTTCGACCTTGATTTCACTTTCATTGATCGCATTTTTGATGGCTTTCATCTGAACAGGGAGAAAAACTTCGTTTTGTCTCTGATATTAGTAACATTTACTAATATTAAATTATACGAAAATACTTCAAAATTCCTCGTTTAGTAATAAATATGTACTTTAATGTACATATAGTTATGGCTATAAATTCAATAATTAGTTTTTATATACGAACTCAGAATTAAGTTGATTTATGTATACATAGCTCAATAAAGTCTATAGTCAATAAGTAATATAGTCATTGTTAATATTAGTAGTTTACTACTAAAACTTCAGAACAGACACAGAATATTAGTCTCACATTTGGTGGCTCTGTTTTTCATTAAATACATAATTTAATTTAAGCACATCTGTATAAAGTATAAAATTTGTGCAAAAAATACAGAGACTATTTTGACCAATATGTACTTTTCTACAAACAACTAGTCGTTTTGGTTCTATTTAGATAAGGACAGAGTATGATACGAGTTAATTCCACAGTTCCATAACATTGCAAAAGGATTTTATCGCATACTCACAGTAATATTTTTTCACTTTTTATCATGTTTAATTTTTAAGTTCCAAAGGATTTCAGTTATGTCATAGTACCGATGACATATAAATATAGGATAATTTAACTTACATATGACTTAACATTTTAATTACTTAATGTTTTTCGTAATATTTTAGTGGGTAGCATAGATTTATTTATTTTTAATGGTACAACTGATATATACTTCTCTAGAGTAAATTTAGTTCCAATAAATTTTAGTATCGTGTCCAGCACCACAATAACAGCAAACTCAATGAGCTAAACAAAACGAGTTATGCGGGTATAATTTCGCAAGTCAAAATGGCTTAAGACAAATATTGACCAAATTTCACTTTCTTGCGCAGAGACAAGATGTTTTTAACATGAATACGTTCAGCCGATTAGTCAGGCTTTCGTATTGAGACAAAGAGCTTCTTTGGTTACTTTCCGATTTTATTAGCTGCTTTTATTACTTTGCTGTGGTTCGAAGCCAGTGGCAAATAGAAGCACGCTGCAATCCCACAGCTGGAGTACCAGAATGGCCAAGTTACTCTTCTCTCACAGACGACTATCGTAAAATGTGCTGCATTTCCCACTTTATCCTATTTGACCAATGTACGTACGTGTTTCAGTAGTGAGTGAGATATGTCAGAGCCCATTCCTATTCAATCCTATCTTCTCCCCATTTTTCCAACCCTTTCTCCAGATTAATTCATTAAATCTCCAAAGGTAGATATCGCACCCGGAGGCGTAGCAAAGTTTGTCGTTCTGGATTGTCGTAGGCACGTACAGCGGGTGTCCACAGACGACAGTATCCACATATATTCGTCTGCCTCCGTCTTTCCAAAAAATAGTAATAATATTTTTACTCAAAGTACTGCTTGCTCTTTTGATGAAAAAACACTAACTATTTCGTGACAATCACAATTCATTTACCATGTAACCAGTTACAGTAATTATTGGTAAATTATTTTTGCCAATGATTACTGGAACTATAGGTACCTGTCATATCTGAACTCGTGGCTCGTTGTGACGAGACCATGACTAATGGATTTAAGACGTTTCTATGGCGGTAATTTAAGTTTTGAAATCTATGCTGCTTTGCTATTTTTAGAGTCGAGACGAGCAGACAATCCGCAAGATGGTAAGTGGTCATCGACGTTCATGGATATTTTAACACCACGACGCGCGATGGGGTACGAGTGCACCACCTACCTCGCAGGAACCTATTCACAGCTCTCTTGAAGAATCCCATGTCGTAGCACAATGCAAAAAACACAGTTGGCAGTTCATTCCACAACTTTCGGGTTCGCAGTATAAAGAGTATTGAAGATCCCATTGTATGCAACAGCTTCTTGTCAAGTGCGGATGCACCGCATTTCGATGACGAGAAGTACGGAACCTGAGGTTAGCATTAGATTGAACAATGACATGTGATATTTAAAGCAGAAATTAAGAAATTTACTTTAACTTCCGAGCGGCCGGCTGACTTTAGAATAGCGTCACCCCATCTCTTCCAGTGGATCTCGTAAAGGGCGACTAAAGGATAACTAAGCGGCCCACAATCCTTGAAAAACTACACCACTTCTAAAAGAGTGCATTCACCAACGCGCTTCGCCAGAATGGTGTTTTTAGGCCACACATCGGCTTCTCATTTTATTTTCCAAAATATACACATAAAAAATTTTTTGTCACTCAGACTTCTTTAATTAGACCAAATTAAACATACTTTTGCAATCAAACATTTTTTTTCATTCACTTTTAATAATTCATGCAGTAGAGGGTTAATATTGGTTCAATTCATCTAAGTGTTATACTTTGTAGATTTTTACACATTTATACAGTTTTACATGTGTAAATCACACAACACGCACGCACACCTTTATACACACCCTCTCCCACATGTATATACAGCACCGACACACACATGCACGCATACAAACACACACAATAATAATTGTAAGGTATTTAATAAGTTACGTAACAATTATGTCTAACAGATCTGTATTAGTTGGTTGTATTTTTACATCATTCATTTTCTAAATTCTATGGTACTAATAATCATAAATAAATCACATGTGTTTTGTAGCGGCCATGGGAATCCCTAAACCTGGATCCTGTGGGATTTCAAAACCCGGTAGCTCGAGCCTACTGTGTCTGGGAATGGCTTCTTGGTAGAGGATGAATAAGGAACACTCATCTCGTTAATAGCAAAGTCCTCGGAGTGTTCGGCCGTCTCCCCAGCATCCAGAGACTGACACCAGAACTCTGGGAGTAGCACCCCACTGCTCTGGCTTTATACTAGGCCACGATAAATCTTAAATTATAGTATTTTTGTTGGACTGTACTTCCGCTCTAGACGACGATTCGTGACGGACGATTTTCTTTGTATTTTTTTTTTTATTTTGACGACACCTAGATGGCCAGCAAGAGGTTGTATACGTGAGCGTTCCGTTATCTATTCCCTAACAAGAAATCACCCCGTACACAGTCTCTTCCGGCTCAAACATCTCCATGTATAGGATATATGTGTCTCCGTGTGCATAATCTTAAAATCTTCCTACTTAATTTACCACCATTACAGTTATATAACATTGGTTCTACCCGCATCTACTGTACTTATGAGCAGATAGAAGGGCTAAGAGACGTAAAAATTGGTTTTTATAAATGTATAGATTCGTTTTGTGAATTTTAAATTGCTGTCATAATAAATTAATAATGTTTTTTGTTCATTTCAGCATAAATGGTCATTACTCATCTAACTTCTGTTTGTAGGAAATACCCCTCCCCTACTGCGCGACGTTGGACGTTGGACGTATCTTATTGGCGACTGAATCATATTTAGTGAAATACTACTTATCGTATTTTTATGTCCCGTTTGCACAAACAACTCTATAGGTGTGGATGAGCCAAAGGAAAAAGTGATTGATCTTCATTACATACTAGCTGTTGTCTACGGTTTCGCTCGCATGGATTTGATTATAATTCCATACAAAATTTGACAACCTGTATTTCTTCTTAACACAATTTTGGACAACGGTAAATTACATGTTTAATTATTTGTATTGTATTTTGTAGAGACGATCAAATATTTTGTAGCTACAACTTTTACACCACGTTTCACCCCTTTTGGGGCTTGAATTCGTCATAAAATAAAGTTACTCTCTAAACTTCTCTAAGCTTCAGCAGCGTCGGCTCGGCGTTGATGAATCAGTCAGTCAGGACATTTCTCTATATATGCAGGTTGTTCTAAACATAAAAAAACTGTTAAAACATGGTTGCTGAAGGAGTCTGAAATAGATGGGATAGGCTTGAATAGAATGAGAAGGAACTCTGGCAACGCTTATGAACTTCCAAAATGCATTGGTACATTTCACAAGTCTGTGCGCATCCTTCAACGCTTGAAACTTTTTGTAAGGACACTGACATAATACGACGAGGGTTTAGTTAGTAAGTAGTTTACTTACTGATGCAGTATTGTCTGATTTTTCTTATCCGCTAGAATGGGTGTGATGGATTACGAATCAATGTTACTCCAGCGGAATATATTAAAAAATATACGGTATGTATAAACGAAGATACTGGTCATGCGAATACAGAGATACAGATCGCTTTTTTCACTTATTGTCAGTGTTTACTTAGGCTCATTCTGAGACCGTAGTGAATCGAGTCGTAATGAGGAACTTAAAATTTTCCTACAGAAGAATCAGGAGTTATGATGGCGTTGTAACGTTTGAAAATGAAAGAAACTTACACCAGGGATGGGTTTCAGTTAGCAGGACCGTTATCATTTATCTCCGATACTTCGGTAAAGGTATAAGTAAGATACCTTTTCCGATAGCCGTCTGTTCCTATGAATACCTAATAATTTTACAAATAAATTTTTATATTTTATATTTTCTTATTATGCCGATAATTCATTAATCCCCATAGTACCAACACTGCAGTAGGTACTTAAGTTTTTGCTAATAAATTTATAAATTAATTCTTTCGAATTGAGTGTATAAAGGAGGTCGTTTGAAAAGTCACAGTAGCAAGGACGAGGTGATGAATCTTGTGTAACATGTTGGAAATATCTAAGTGTCTATTGTTTGTTTTGGTTGTTGTCACGTGACACACTGCGATCTTTAACATGATGGTCTTACAAAATGATTTGAAATTAAAGAAAAACTATGTTATTTTCTATAAACATTTCCTTCAATTTCTACTTGTAAAACATGCTGCAGCTGAACTAAGGATACTATATGTACTAATGATAAAACGCTGAGACTTGGAGTCTCTTCATGACGCAATATAGGAAGTCTATAGTTAAACGAAATAACCCAAAATGATTGACCTTCCGTTTTAAAATATAAAAGAATAATGAAATTATTAACCGATGGTACGACGCGGTACAAAGATCACGTGTTCTCACAAATAGTCGAAATTTTTGTATGGATTATTTATATTTTTTGTAAATTACGCAGTCGTGCCATATTTAAATTAGTTAAATAAATGGCATTAGTTGATCATTCTGTAAAATGTTGTCTCCTTTGTTAGAGGTCAAATTATTTATTCATCAGTATCACATGACTCGTGACATCACATGAGAACGGCTGTTCTCGTGTATAAACATGAGATAATTGTCCGTAAGATTAATTATAGTATGATTGTATCAACCATAAAAACTATATATTATCATACAATCAACATTTTTTTTATATTTATCTATTCGACCGATATCAGCCTATAACGTCCCACTGTAGGGCAGTCACGAGGGGGTTTTGGACCATAATTTACCATTCGACGGCTCCAATGTGGATTGGTGGATATTATACCATAACATAACTATATAATTAATCAGCCTACGTTTCTCTATTACTGGATATGCTCGCCACAGGCTTGCCACAGGCTCGCAAACACAGACAACATTTGTCTCTTCTCATCCAGCCGCATGTTCCATACATGTTCCAGATTTTTTAGGACATACATTTTTCTCCCAATGCATTCCTTTACCGCCTAGTTAAGAAAATGTTATAAGAAATCATTTAAAATGGCTAAACAATGGCCGACTTTACTAATATTAAAATTGACAAAAATAATCTGGTAACCAAAACTGGATATACTAATTGACATCTTTTGTATTCCGATAATTACTTGTATTACGATAAGGTCTTAATTCAGTCGATTGAATGCTATACAAAATGTCACTACAACGTCTTCCACAAGTTTTTTATATATCACATTGAACGAAAAAGTATGAGTACAATACAAATTTAGAGCAAACAACACTAATGAATTAACAAACATAATATATTACATATATATATATATATAGAAATAGGCGGCAGACGAGCCGTCTACAGTCCACCTGATGGTAAGTGGATACTGTCGTCCATAGACATACGCGATAGGTGCCAACATTCGTCCAGATTGGCAAACGTTGGCACGCCCTCGGATACACTGCATATATTTGCAGATTAAGGAATGGATCGGGAGAAAGGGTTGGGAAAATGGGGACGGATAGAATAGGATGGGATGCGAATGAGCTCTGGAATATCTCACTCACTACCAAAACACGTACGTATATGAGTATGATAAAGTAGGAAATGCAAGACTACATTTCAAGGTAGTCTTCTGTGAAACAGGGGTAACGTGGCCAGTCGAGTGCTCCCAGTGTCTGTGGGAATGCAACGTGCACTCTCACCTATTTAATTGATATAACTCTCTCCCTACAAAATGCTTCATTCTTTCAAAACTGCTTGCTTCTTAATATTTACTATATAAACCAGGAGATATTTTATTAAATAGGCATTTATATTGCTATAAATCATCGCCTACAGATAGGCTAACTTATCAAGGTATCAACTTCAAACCCTATGTAAACAAAGCCTGTTCGTGCAACGAGCATTTCGTGGCCGGTGAAGGGAATTCAATGTACCCTGCTAGTAGCAGCCCTATTTTGTAACCCTTTTGTAAGATTCATTCAAACAAAGTAAAGGTGTGAACAGACAAATATTAAATGTAATTTATTATTGCATTACTTACACCATAAATAAATGTATATGTATATGTGTATATAGCCAATTTACCATCTTAGCGTTATACTCCAGCAACAGAAGCGAATTAGCCGTTTTAAATTAAAATTATGCACACAGGCGGACTTTAATTTGTATACACTTTAAACTTTAATCCTTTAAACTGATACGACTGTTTACGATACCGTCTCATTTCGGTTTCCATTTATCATTTTGTTTACTGAAGTAACACCTAAATCTAAAATGTAGCGTCAGTAAAACCAGCGGTAAATGGAAACAGGTGAATAACATAGATTAAGTAGTGTCGACAAATATGTAGAATCTTCTTCTTCTTGTTGTGCCTCTCCAACTAATGAAGGTTGTCAATCAGCTCCGTATATTTTGATGTGTCTGTTTGGTGGCACTCGCGATGTCAGTCCACTTCCATATGTTACGCAGCTATACCTTTTTCCTGCGACTAATACGCCTCTTTTCAGCGATCTTGAAAATCATAATCAGTTTATAAGAGTTCGTATTTTTCATGTCTTAGCACTTGACCAGATATGCAACTTTTCTGCATTTGACGGTATGCTCACGTTCACGTTTCTGATCGACCCATCGCAGGACTACCTCATCGGTAACCTTCAGCCTCCAATTGATGGCCAGCATACGTCTGTACGCCCAAATTTTGAACGCTTCGATACGTTAATAGGTAGTATAATAAATATGTGGGATAATTAATTAATTTTAATACTAGTCTATCATTACCTACGATAATCCTTTGACTGAAGCATTCAGCAATTCAATGAAGGAAAGAGACGGTTGTTAGAACTGTCTGGCGACAAAGACATTTACATGTCTAGAAAGGGAAATCCCTAAAAAGGTCCTAAATCCCTAATAAGTGTTAAAAAGAGAGGGAGTTCTAAGTTTGTTAGGAGCCAAGTGCACGCAGGAAAGAGTCCATGCAAGTACGGCGTACACTTCCCACAATTAGGTCTTAGCTTACTTAAATTCATCAAATATTGTTTTTTATAATGTTCTCTTTGCAAAATATCAATTTAGATTGGCATTATTATTCAGTATGTCTGTACGGAGCCTTGTAGAAATCACATGACTGGATGTTACCTATTTCAACACTAAAGTTTACCGCGTGATGAAATTACACAACCAATTCCGTGCGAATTTATTTCATAGTACGAGTATTTTAGTGTAATAATGGAAGAGTAGAAGGATTGAAAGATAGATCATAGAGGATAAGTTACATCTATTAAGTTGTTACGTTATTAGGAGTAAGAAGGAAATTTACGAGTATGTTAGTATGTAGAAGATACTCAGGTTTACTAAAGGACGTATGAATTAGTATTTATGAAGAAACAACGAAGCAGAAAAACTTAGAGAAAAATATATTTGGAGAAAATAATTTGAATCATGTAGTTTACATTTTCAGATTTTGAAAATAAAGAAATTATCAAATATAAACATCTGAAAACTGTGTACAAGTTCGTAGTCACGTACGCATCATAGACATTATATGTCGAAGGATTGTTATCATAAACTTGAAGATGTTTACTAAGTAGTCAGCGCATCCGTGGACGTGCTAACATTTGCTATTTTTATTGATGTTGACAAGTCATACGAATATCCAAGAGCGACAGTAATGGTAGCTTACCATCAGATAGACTGACTGCTCGTCTGCTCCTTTTTCCCGAGAATACTTGGAAATTTGCATACAATGGTTGTTAAACATGCCACCTAATCATATAAACCAACATGTACTACTAACCAATTACAACTTACTATCCTAGCTATATCATACTATTAGCCTGTGTTTCTCTACTACTAGATATAGGCCGCTCCCAAGGCCTGCCACTACACACGATCCTCGGATCTTCTCTTTCACCCATCACTAGCGAACTTCTTCCAATCGTCGGTCCACCTGGTCGCAAGGCGCCCCAACATTAGAGGGTAAAAAAGCAACTCCCCTACTTGATTCAACCAAGAATATTAATAAGGCTTCATAACTTCTTCTATTGTATAACTGGTTCTTATGTAATATTTAGAGCTTATTGCCACATATGGTGGTTGAATAAAAGTTACTTAGGTACTGAAAACTAAAAAGAAACACTGTCAAGGTGTGAGGAAGTTGTAACGAAACTTGAGGAAATTAGAACTGGTATTCACGGATTGCTTAGGATAAACAAATAACGCAACCAAATTGCAACAGCTTGCAACGGTAGCAGCTAAGAAAATTGGTATTGAAATTATGCACTTGGATTGGATTTTATGAAATAGCTTCCTGACTCACTGTTTTACAGATATTTCTATAGGATATTTCTTTTGTATTTTGTCTTTATCTATTGTATATAGCGAACCTACAATAATTGCATTACGTTTGATCCCTCTGATGTGACAGATATTTTTTGTTGCAATCGTTTATTTTTTATCGTATTATTGTTTTATAAGTTATATTATCGTCAAAAAAATTTTGTTTGTGGTTTCTTATTTATTTAATGACTAGTCAGAGTTTTATGGATGTTTTTATTGGAAAATTAATCTCTTGGGAATTTTTTTGCATACATGTTATTGTTAAAGTGTCGCAAAAATGAATTGCCACCAAATGAGTCATCGGCGAATGTTGACACTGACCAAGCGCGATGGTGAATGACCGAAATAATTTCACTTTAGGTAAATCTTGGTCATAATCTTGTAGCAATTGACAATTACCATGAAATTTTGTTAAAAGATGGTTTGGAAGATAAGAAAAACAAATGGTTTGAACATATCTGTAGCTGAGAGGTGTTATACATACTCATATGTACCAATAAACTAATAAATAAATTTATAATTAATCTCTCCTTCATTTTGACTCATCGAAGGAGAGACGAGATGGTTCAGAACCATATTTTAAATATTGGGGTTAAAGTATGAAATTGTCGATTTGTACTGAAAAATTAAAACTCGTTTTTTTTCTAAAATGTAACATATTTATTTAATCAAAATATTTACCCTCATTATCTATACATTGTTGCCATCTAATCGGGAGTTCATTTATGCCTTTGCGTAGAACTCTGGGGATGTAGATTCGACAAACTGTGTGAAAGCATTTTGTACTGCCTCTTGAGAAGAAAATTTTTTACCACGTAGAAAATTGTCCAAATCACGAAAAAAATGGTAGTCCGTTGGAGCAAGGTCTGGCGAGTACGGAGGAAGACGTATGGTTTCTAACTGCAGCTCCTGTAGAGTTACAACGGTTTCTCGTGCAGTGTGAGGTCTTGCGTTATCATGGAGCAATAATGGTGAAGATCGATTCACGAGTCGGGGCTGTTTCACTGCTAGTTTCGCCATCATTGTTCGAAGTTCGGCACAGTAAACATCTGCTGTTATTGCTTGACCAGACCTGAGAAAGCTATAGTGAATAACACCATGAATAGACTACCAAACAGTTACCATTACCTTTTTATTGGTAAGCTTTGCCTTAGGGCACTGTTGCGGCGTTTGACCTGGGGTCAGCCATTGCATTTTTCGCTTTCGGTTATCGTAAAGAATCCACTTTTCGTCACATGTCACAATTCGATCTAATATTCCTTCATTTCTGTACTGATTCAACAATGCAACGCAAGTTTCAACACGCGTTTCTTTCTGCAGATCAGTCAAATCATGAGGCACCCATTTTTCATATTTTTTATCTTATTGATTTGATGCAAATGTGTCAATATTGTAGGTAAGGTAACATTAAACCATGCTGCTAATTCCTGGGTAGTTTGACTCGGATCGGCTTCCACCATCTCCTTCAATTCAGCGTTATTCACCTGTGTGGGCGATCTTCCACGTGGTTCGTTCTTCAAGTCGAAGTTTCCATTACGAAAGCGTTTAAACCAAAAACGCACGGTTCGTTCATTAGCAGTCCTCTCCAAACGCAGCATTAATATTGCGAGCCGTTTCTGCCGCGTTAATTCCGCGTCGGAACTCGTAATCAAAGATTACTCGGATTTTCGAAGTATCCATCTTTCCCGTCTAAGCTGAATAAAAAAAAAAACAATTGAAAGTCGAAAATCGAATGTTGCACATTTTTTAAAACAAGAACCTCATAGGTATCATGTGAAAAAAGTTTCACTCGAAAATCTCACACCATGAAGGTTTTATGTCAATTCAAAGTATCTATTACTATAAAACGGCAATTTCATACTTTAACCTCTATTATTAATAATACATATTAAATACAATACATAATAATACTTACACATACACTAGATAATTTAAGAAGATACAATAAATACAACATAAATTAAACACAAAGATATTAAGATTCGGTCAACTGCAGGCAAAAGAAGTGGGAGTGGTAAAGGAAGGAGGAGGAGAATAAACGGGGAATTAAAGGCAGAATTCCTTTAATTCCCCACAGCTAGAAGGACGGCAGCGATGATTTGTGCTCGATGTTGTAATTCAGTGATTGATAGGGAAATAGTTGGTAATAGACCCATCGAATTGTTGGTAGTTAAATTAATATTTATAGGCCTTAAATCGGTTAACAATTTGCCGCCATAACCATTATAGAGGAAGTTTTTTAACCTCAATGGGTAGATATCAGTATAACAATAATCGTTTAGATGCCTTTAAGCTGTCAGGGTCAGTGACCTATAAGATGGAGAAGGGACAATCGCTTGAACACCAAGGATGCGCGTGAGTTTTGCTCGTGACCGCGCGCATCATTGTTATCCCCCGTATAATGATTTAGCATCCGATAATAGTACATTTGTGATGGGTTTTGGGTAACCGCAGGAAAGTTGGCGGATATCGGAAAATTTGTCGTTGACATTTATATTCGAAATATTTATTTCCCCATTATTTTTCGCGTAACAAAGACTAACCGAAGGAAACAATACATGTTATGCCAAATTTCGCTTTAAGTCCGGATGCTTAAGTTGAGTGACAAAACTATCAAGTATGTACACACAAATGATATTTGTTCGATATTACTCTATAACATCAGTAATCAAATTTTACTGTCCTCGGCCACCTCTGCAGTACTGATTAGTACCACAACTTTACAACTAGTATCGCCTATAAGTGCAGTTTGTGTCTGCAATTTCAGTTTTCTTGAGAAGTTTCGGACCTCTGCGAATATTTTTAAAATAAATAAACTATAGTTTTCTTTTAATTTTCTGTTTACGTAGATATATTCATAACTAACTGTGCCCGCGACTCCATACGTGTGGAACTTTAGTTTTTAAACTCTAAATTGGGATATCTTTTCTTCCCGTCAGCCGATTTTAATGAAACAAAGCCTATTCGAAGCGCCAAGCTAAGCTAACCCCATGAAAATCCGTTCAACAATTTTGGAGATTAGCGTGTTCGAACAGACAAACAGACAGATCGTCTTTTTGTAGTCTGATACGCTTTAATAAATATATTCAATGTACAGACACGCTGGTTCTACAGTTTTATTATATCTACATATGTTTAAAAAAACGTTCACAGTTTTTTTAAACAAAGAACAAAATAAATGATATTTGATAAGTGATATGACGGATAATTTATATGAAAATAATAAGAAATAAAATTCAAGTTAGCTAGGTTTTTGTTATATTGTTGCTTATCGCGTTTTTGTTTTGAATCTAGAAAACACGTGACATCAAACGAGGCTTTTTGTAAAGACCGAAACAATATTTGTACGTTTTTTGTTATAATAATTATTAAATTAGTTATAATTTAAAATGACTTATGCTAGTTTTATCTTCCGTTTGAGTTTAACGACCCGGACTTTTTGAAGTCCTTTAACCCCACATTTATATTTGTTAGTCACGCGACATATATAATAACCTCGAGGGATAAACATCTTAGATCTTTTGGATAGGCGTACGGTGGGCCCATGAAAATGTTGAGCAATTTCGTGTTCGATTTATTTGAAAGAACAGACAGTGATAAAGTTTATTTTTTAAGTTGACGAGTTAGATTTGCAAGCGAAATCGCCTTTATGTTTTAAAGATCTCAAATTAAATCTCAACGTTATCATTGACCGACTGTACATCTTAGTGTGTCATAATAAACTCTAAAAATATTATGTGATACTATTGTAGTTAAAAAAAATCTAGACAGCAGCGTGAACAGAGCACAGCCTCAGATATCATACAATGGCTGATTAGGCTTAAATGCAAATAGACAGGAGAAGTAGCCCGGAAGTCTTGGTGCAAAAGAGTGCTAGATTGGAGGCCGTGAGTCATGAAAAGACCTCAGAGAGATCGCCGATGAGATGGGATGACTTGTACTTCTCAAAATAGTAAGAAGTAGAGTAAGCTGAAAGAGTTGTATGGCAACTGATTGAAGAAGGTTAAAAAAGAAGAAGACAGCAGATATTTTGTTATGTTTTCTTTAGTTATGGTCATTTCTCTTCCCATCTCTTCCCGTGGGTGTCGTAAAAGGCGACTAAGGGATAACAGAGCGGCTACCACAAGCCCTGAGGAACTACATCAACTCTAAAAGAGTGGACTCGCCAACCCGCTTTGCCAGCGTGGCATTTTACGACTATACATTCCTCATGCTCAAGACAATGTGCATAAGGAGGCCCATGTCCAACAGTGGATACATGTAAAATGTTATCGAACGCTCAATTTTTATCGCACAGCTACCAGAATACGTCTTATCACGATCTAACGAATAATTCACATTGAGGCATGTAAACTGGTCAACCGATTCGAGATAGCAACAAAAATGACTTTGAAATTACAAAACGCTGACGTTAAGAGTGTAGATTAACAGCGACGTTTTTATTTTACATCACGTGAGAGCCACAGACGTGAATGGTTCCGGGAAACAGTTTGCATAAGTTAAAAACAAAAAACCTACTAAATAATAATCACGCCCCTTCAATAAAAACAAAAAACCTGCTAAATAATAATCACGCCCCTTCAATATGTTTGTATGTACTTATATAATTAAGATTTTTTGAAGTCAGTGACAAATTTTATGATTTGACTTTTTGTTTTGCCACGGATTTCAACAACTTGTAATTCTGGCATAGCAATAGCACTACCTGTTTTATTAAACTCCTCTTTTATGATATTTTATTAAAGTTCTAATTGCTTATGCTTAGACAACTTTGGGGCGATTGGATTACTTGATAGCGATTTCACCTTCTTACCTAAGTATAACCAGGCCGCTAAGCAAAACTTTTTTCCAAGGCATGAGTTTACACAGTTTTCGGTCCGTTCTAACTGAATATAAATATACTCAAATATTACGACAACCAATTTTCAAAAGGTCCTATTCATCAAATGCCTGAAATGTGCGAGGACTAAGTACTCTTAATGCCTGAAAAGAAAAACGGCGACTTATGTACATACAGTTGAATACAATATTTACATTCAATATGTCAGATGATAATATTCTCAGTTTGCAGGTGTGACTGAAAAGTTTACAAATACTAAATAAAGGTCAGTGCAATATTCGCAGTCCTCTAGGATTGCTTACCAGTTGGTATGGCCCCTACCTACTACACAAAAAGGTTCCGATCCATCTGTAGAAAGACAAGTGTTTGTTTAGGTCGGGATCGTGTTCCTCTTTGTATGTGTCTCTGGACCTACGAACACAGGGTATCCTTGTGTCTCTGCCGATGTATCTTGTCTATGAAATACTACCTTTGAAAGATTTTGTAATAATGTTTTTGCAATAATGGAAAATGTTTTACTTCGCTCTATCATTCGCTAGTCTCTAGCGTATGTTAGGACATACGCTAATATTAATATTGTACATTAGGACATAACAGAATTTTGTAAAGTAACGCCTGATTCCGAAATTTGTAATAATGTTTTTGGAATGCTTTCTCCAAATCCACTCCTTTATCTCCAAAAAAGGCTGTACATTGGGGGTGTGCCAACGTTTGCCTTTCTAGACTGAAATTGGCATGTACCGCGGATGTCCATGACCGACCGTACCACCAGGTGACTGTATGCTCGTCTGCCGCCTATTTTCAATAAAAAAAAGACTGTTATCGTTTTGCTTTAAACGGGATTGAATGATACAATGTCGGTAGTGTTGATTATACATTTTTTATCATATTTATTCATATAAGCATCGGTTTATTCAAATATATAATAGTTGAGCATCGCATTAAAATCGGTTTCATGCGAATTTTTGCAAAAGAAGTTAGCTTCTTGTACTAATGTATGCAACATAGGTGCAATCTATGTTTCTCTACTGCTAGATATTGGCCTCTCTCTGGGCTCGTCATCATCAAACACGGACTTCCGGTCTTCTCATTCACCCACCATCGGCAAATATTTTCAAGTCGTCGGTTCATCTAACAGGAGGGCATCCAATGCTTCACTTCCTGGTATATTATTTCCTATAAAAAGATGATAACCTCATTAAAAGCAGTAAGAGTTCTTAATTTATGCTCTGATAGATAACCTAACCATCTTTTTTATCACCCACTGTTGTTCGCGGGCCTTCTCATGCACATTGTTATTTCTTTGAAACAATTAAGCTGTATATAATTAAAGAATGTTTAAAATTTCCCTTTGATTACGAAGATAATTCTGCAAAATGTTTCAATTATAATATCCTAGATAGAGATAATATTCTTCTTCCAGACGGTTGAAAAGGAAAAATATATGGGTGGATGTTATCTGCGAATGGATTCTCAGAGTTTTCATCGGCAACTTTTTGTACTGGCACGAAATTTAAGACCATATTATCTCATATTACGTTAGTGTTTTGTTAGCTTGATAATAATTAAACACTGGGAATTTAGATTTTCGTGGAAACCTTGCTATTTCCTTAATAAAACAATGATTGTGTTTTTGTTTGATTTGCAAAACAAGTATGATTTTGTTGCAATATACAACACATACATATTTCATCATAGAATTTTTTTAGGTCTTCTCAATGTAAATTTTTCTGCTATTGTATATGTAGTGTGTAGGTAGGTATTTGTATATGATTACAAAACTTGAAAAATTCCGAAAATTGTTAGTAAAACTTTAGTATTTAAGTATTTTATTAGTATATGTTATATTTGTATTTTTAATATACATAAAGAATAGATTAAAGTATTACAAACATCTAGAATATTGATTATTTAAATATGGTAGGTTTAAAAATAAAGTTATTGACGTTCAAAATTCCAATTCAAATGTGTGATTGTTATGAGTAATGAAATGTTCACATTTATTCAGCATTTTAAGTTTTCTGGCTGATGTATGATTATAAAAGTTTTTGTATAATTCGAAGGTACGACGTAGGAAGTAAAATAGAATTAAGATCCTCTCTAATATTATGAATGTGAAAGATGGTATATTTGGTACTTAATAAATTTCGAACAAATTGACGAACGGCTACTAAATTTTACATCCGTGTATTTCAGACGAATTAAAACAGGATAGTTTTTATTTTGGTCAATGTGATAGAAACTGCAAACAATAACTATAAACAATAAACAAGTCTATTGTAAATTCTAAGTATTACATAAAGATAAAAGAAATACTCGAACACAGCCCAGTACCGACACATACTTCTTATAAATATTTCCTATAAAAGGTACTTCTTATAAAAGACTTCAACGCGTCGACAAACGGTAAACAAACAAAGCAAGTGCTTGTTATAATACCCCAGACTCTTCTGGTAATGCAAAAGATGAGGTTCGCAAACTCGCTGAAGGAGAAAGTTTATTTCGTCATTGCAATAGCGTTGTGGGAGCATGTGACTCTAGACCACGTGAGTGAAGGCACGATATACTTGCTGCGTTATAGAAGGCATGAGTTTCCCCATTCACATCAGTTTATGGACTGTTACGAAAAATGTAAAGTGGGTCTCTGTGTTACAGCTACTGTACACATAATGTGTTTATTATTACGACTTAGTATGGGACATTTGTCAGTTGGGCTACTGCTGGTTCATTTCTATAGTCTATTAGTCATTGACAAAATATTTGATCAAACAATTAACTCAATGACTTCACTCCCAATTACGCAATCTCGGTTACCACCAGGTTGGTAGTTTCGTAGTTAAAATACCCAATGGTTAACCACCCAACAACTACTTTGTTAAATAAAACTCTAAAATTAACAACGATCATACAAACGAATAGCTGATAGTTGAGTTTTGCGCACATACTTATGTATTAAACTGGCGTTAAATGCGTAGCGTATGTTTACGTATCTTATCTGTAGTCGACTAGATTACACGAATAGGACAGAATAGTTAAATGAAATAAAATTATATAATATAGAATATAATACAGTAAAATAAATTAGTGAAACGTACTACAGTGCTGTTGACAAGCAAATGCGTCAAGTTTTCATATATTATGTCACTATATATATATAATTATATTTTATCGACGGTGTAGATATATTCTCGTATTTTAATAATTTTAACACTGCGACAACCACGAGATCTATTTTTAGTAATTAAAAACATATTTTATTATTTTACTAAAATAATATCGCTATTTCCTTCGCTTACAACATGCCACCAATGATGATAATATACCTTCGATTTTAAATAAAATATTTTGTTAGTGCCAAATGATGCGTTTGTAATTTGTATTCATGTTTGATATTGATTCGAACTTATACTATTTGATAGCGATGTACCTGGGTCACTTGAACTTCTGACTAAGGTTTTTCTAATGATAATTATGTGATATTCATTATTTATTTTGACGCATCATTAAGATCTTAGTGAAGTCATTTTTAGTGACTTAGATTAGTTTTATATTTTTAGGTAATTCTAAAATATCATTAAAACTAACTGAAGTACTACTAGTTATTATGATAAATACGAGTACTCGTATATTGTCAGTTGTATTCAGAGAACATGTTTGGTTATTTATATAATTTAATTAAGTTTATTAAATATTTTTCTAAAGTTTTAAAAATATTTAGCGTGTTTTAAAATGTTTCATAAATGACCTTTACATGTTCAAGGCCTATTTTTATATAATTTTGTTGGGTTCAGACTTTTAATATCTTTTAATGAAATATTGCTTACAAATCGATCAGTATCGACCTATAATGTAAGCCTACAGGACGTAGGGTTCTAACGTCTACAAATATGAATCTGCTGCATTCTTTCTATAAAAAATGTATGAGTACTTGTATTTTCAATATAGGTAGTATGTATATATACCGTCATCAATGTAATATTAAATAAATTAGATTAATATTTAATTAAATGCGTAATAGTTAATTATTTTTTGATAAACATTGACCATCTTCTATTCAAATTGTTTAGTAAAATTAATTGTAGATTCTATGTAGTGATTATTCAATTCGCTTTAAACTATAAAGATATAGTACACGTCACACAAGGATTACACGGAATTACGTAGTCACGTGTTGTCAGAAGTCAGAAAAACCTTGTACTTAAGAATCAAGCCGGATTACAACTTCACCACATAAATATAGTAGCCTCTTCACTGTTCCTCTTCTCAGTTGTACGAGTACTCATAGTCCAATTCCAAAATCAACGCAATAAGATTGAAAGCATTGCAAATTATCAAATAATATATTGTTGGTAGAAAGTGAGATTTAAAATGTATTCGTGTATGAAATGTGCGTAAAAATAGGTACTATCAGCGACACGCAAATACACCGTAAACTATTCGACTATATTACTAGTGTATTAAGGTGTTTATGGATATAAGATGCCGTTAATACATAGGAAATTAGGAACAACCATACAATTTTCTATAGAAGCGTGAATATGTAAACAATTATCATCAAGCAAAAAGCAACAAATTACTTCTTGATTACAGACAGTTATTTTATGAAAGAGGAGGCTCTTGGAGTTGTAGGATCGTTTATCCCTCAACAATCGTTCGTGGGTAATTAGACAATTCTAGTTGGGATTCCGCGGCTTTGGCACTGAAGTTTGTGGTTACCGATTACGGTATATTTGAACTACTCGCTCGAGCAATACAGCACAGTTGTTGCTGAATAATTAATATTATAGGATAATAACCGTGGTGAGTCTCGATTCTCATTGTGAGTTCAGACACCGGCACATTCTTCTGAGTATCCATTTAAGTACGGGTTTTTAAATTATCAGTAGCACGACGGCGATGGAATCTTGAGGAAACCCGTATGCCCGAAAATAAAACAAAATCTAGAGGGGCTAGACGCAAAACGTACATTTCACATAATGCACACTTCGCTAGAAGTTTGTTGAACAAACGATATAATATCATTTGTTTAAAAAATAACAAAATTATGTGGAGCATGTGTATTGGGTATTCACCCATCCGCGCTGGGCTGGATCTTGGCCCTTGAGCCTGTGCCTTCCAATGAAACGTTATGATATAATATATAATAATATATATAAACATAAGATGATATAATTATATCATCTTATGACTTTGCATAAGGTTAATTGACCTTCTGTAGTTCAAATGTGAGCGACGATAGCCTAGGTGTATCGTATGATCGTGAGTTCAAATCCCGGCCTATATCAGTGAGTTTCTTCATAATTACCGATTTTTATAAAAATGTCACTAGGTCGGCGGTGAGAGCATCGTGCCATTGTGAGGAAACTCGCATTCTCCAGAAGTAAAAAGAAATGTACAGATAAAACATCGCAAACGAACGCACGTTGCGGTCTTGGTTTGATCATTTCTGTTCTGGAAATTTTAACCCCAAGAACAAGCCCTGTGGACGACCGGAAACTAAAGTCGTTAATGACGAATTGAAAGCAATAGTGGAAGCAGATTCATCTCAAACCACGTCCGAGTTAGCAGCGGCTTTCGGCGCAAGTTAGAAAACGATATTGATTCATTTGTGTCAAATCCGGAAGTGAAGAAGCTCGGAAAGTGGATACCGTATGAGCTTAATGAAAGTCAGCTATAAACACGCATCGAAGCTTGCCTTAATTTGCCGAACCGGCACAAAAATGAAGGGATTTTAAATCGTATTTTCACTTGTGATGATAATCGTAAACGTTCGTCACATTGTTTGAACCCAGAAGTCACAGCCAAGCGTAAACTAAGTCAAAAGAAGCTCATGGTGACTGTATGATGGTCCTGTTGCCGGTATTAACCACTACAGCTCTTGAGATCTGGCATAACAATTAATGCAGATGTATACTGTGAAGAACTGCAAAAGATGATGGAAAAGGAGCTTTGACTTGAAATTCTCCGCCACCCGCTGTACTCGCCAAACATTGCCCATATTAATTCCCACGTTTTTCTGAATTTGGACAGCTTTTTACAGGGGAAAAAATTAAACTCTCACGAGGCAGTGAAAAACGCCTTCAGAGAATTCATCGATTTCCGTCCCGAAGAGTTTTATAGCAGAGGTATCAATCAACTTCCGTTAAAATAGGATCGAATATATCTTCTCATTCGAATTTAAAATTTGATATAAACCCGAATTTTAAATGGCTCCTTCTGTAAAAGGTTCACTGCATTTATATTTTTTTTGCACCGTTGATATACAATAGAGATGAAAATCGTTGACTGAGATCTAGAAAATATCTATTTTGTTTCGCTAACTTAGAGCTATATTATTTCTGGTTAATATTAAATGGCAAGGCCAATATAAAATCCCGTACCATACTATCCATACGTTATAGGCCTCTGTCAAGACCCGCTACTACGTTAAAAAAAATCAAAATTAAAAATGCTTTATTGAAATAACTCAGGGTGTAAATACATACAAAGTTGCTTTTGCTCTTATAATCCAACCACTATTGGCGATGTCTTTCAATTATTCAGTCCAATTGACCGCTGGACATTTGATGCTACATTTCTCGCTGTGTGATCTTAATTCGAGGACTCGCCTACACCATTACTTATCAGTCCTGTTCTAATATACCCCACCCACTGTTACATAAAGTTGGAGCCAATGTTGGAACTTCGATTATTAAAAAAATAACTAAATATTACCTATTTCTTTAATATACTTAGTAATTTTTTGTATATAATTTTCAGAACGTAGAAGTATCACAAATTTATAGTTAGAGGAAGTTACAAATATACAAACAGTTACTCACTACTTACTTTACCTATTTACTTATTACGTAATTACTAATTTAGATTCCTTCTCCATAAACGATAAAGAGTTATGACGTCATGTTATCCATAGCAACAGCACCGTTCCGTTTTTTTTCAAATACATCTGGGAAATTGGAACACGCTGATTTGGTAATCGAATGTGGTTTGCATGTGAAACGATTAAGACAAAGGAAATAAGTAATGTATTCAGTGAACATTTTGTTCTGATTTTATGTTTAACTTTGTTGAACAACAGGCTATGCTTATGTTTTTATTTTTTATTGTGTTCTTTGTACATATTGTTCTATTTAATAATAGGAAGAGATTTAGGTTCTATGTCAGCCTTTTCACTTTCACCGTCCAACTACGGGGCAAATGCCACCCTTAGTCAGTCATTTGGGAGTTTCCGGGCATAATTCACGACGCGATCTAGTGCAGATTGGTGAGTACTCATGTTCCAGATTTTTTTAAAACTCTGGATCACACCGATTTACTCAACGATATTTCTTTCATTATTGTTTTTTTTTTAAATCCGAACCTAAATAGAATATCAGTGGCAGGGACCAAGGATTTGAACTCATGAATGAATGTAGAGAATGGATACTTCAAAGCTATCACCGAGATTTAGGTACGAAGAAAAAATATCTTACAAGTTTATAGTAAACGGTTTATAAATAACATTAATTATTTATAAACCATTAATTATTTATAAATAACTATCATACCGATAATAGGTGTGTGGTGCACCCCTATTTACGGGCACATAACCGCTTATGTCGAGGTAACCACTTGTAACTCTGTTTTTCTGGAAGTATATATTAAGAAGCACTTAAAGCAAAAAGTCACAGAAAGTTACTTAAGTGGAACATATAGAAAATGCAAAAAATCCAAAAGAAATTGTAATGCGAATTTCGTCAAATTTTAATTTAAAGTTACCATATCTCTGCCAATTATTATTATTTTCGAATGAAATTTTTACACAATATTCTTCATCCTATCCTTTAAGTTGTAGTATTGATACAACGACTTCCCTACGAGTACTTTGCAAAATAAAATGATGGAATTTCCAAAAAAAAATATCGCAAAACATGGATTTTTTTTTAAACGCAAAAGTTGTGTGACGACCTTTCGTTTTATTATTTTTAAATAAATAGTATACATTGTATTTTTCCGTATCTTTTTATTGTTAGTGCTTCTTGGTATGTACTTTCATAAAAACAGAGTTACAAACGGTTACCTCGAAATGTTTTCCGGTTTCTAGAGCAATTTTTGGGGGTGCGCCGTACATAAAAATAAATTCTGTCAACGTTAATTTTAAATAAAAAAAATATCTTATTTCATACTCCCAAATATGTTTTTTATCGTTTACAGAAAACTTTATCCTAATAACAATTTTACCCGAAGAATATTCATAGAAGTCGAGCCGATAGTAAATAAGTACATGATAATCTGTAGATACAGTGACTTGGGATTCTCATTGAATACTTAAGGCCGGCGCAGACCTGGCAAAGCGAAGGAACACTAGGCGAATCGTATTAGCGCGCAGGTGCGTTGGTACTTTTTTGAGTTTATTTCAATATCTACAAAATGTATTATTATTTGTTAATGAAAACTGCACTGCGCTTAGTCAGGTCTGGGCTGGCCCTTATAATATTTACCATTTTTAATATTTCTATTCTTCTTTTCAGAAGAGTATCGAAAATGTAGCCCAAATTGATCATCTGCAACAAGTAAAACACTTGTACCGACACCTGCATCAACAATTGCAACAAATTTGCGAAATCCTATTTGCTTTCTTAAACAGTCGTTACCTTTGCCGTACCGTAAAGTATTGTACTTACCGTTCTTTAGAGTTGATAAAACCTCACAGGACGGTTATGGTCGGTTAATGGACAGCACGATGTGCGATACCTTCTCGAAGAAATGTGGATCCACTTTTCGATACCGGGAGCTGCGGTCGTGGAAACCCGAAGCGAGTACTATGTCAAATAATTTTTCAGAGTACTTCCCGGTGGACAGTTGGTAGAAGACGCCGAAGGATGTAACGTCTTACCAGATGCTGTAACCGTATGAACTTACGTTAGTTTTTAAAATGAGTTATTTCTTATTTATTACTGAACCAACCCCGAAAGTTGATTGATAATTTAATTTAGTACCAACAAACGATAACTCTACTTCAATAGCACGTAAACTCGTGTCTATAATAAATCTATGGACATCTTCCAGGATACCAATTGTTCTAAGCATAATGCGTCATAACTTTCATAAGACTTGCCACGCTTAGAATAGAGAGTAGATATGGTATGCATGGTGGATAATAGATATAGCATGGCATTGTTGATGGTTAGAAAAAATCTCCCAATGAATCTGGTATGACTATGAAAATGTCGGACTCGAGGGCGTAAGCTCCATAAGTCGCAGTGTCGTCCTAATCGAAAATGTCAAGGCTGTTATTGTCAGCAGACGCAGTCATGTGACCACGTCACATGATGCTGTGCGTCGGTAAATACTAATGCCGATTCAACAAAAAACACACTAAATAGAAGTCTACGTAGTCGATCTTAGACATTTTTAAATGCGAGTTCCGTTTACACAAACACCGTTTACTAATATATACCTATAAATTATTCGAGGTCTTTATTTGCGCTCATAAATTAGCGATGAAATCCTTACCATAATCTTGTTTTAATCAATATAACTAGCGCATCAAGCACTGATTCGTACTAACAATTTTTCACTGATTGGTCCTTTTCTTTAACGTCCTATCATTTTTCGATAACATGGTCTATTCTTAAGCATGTTTGAATTGTGATTTGTAATCAATGCAACGAAAATAATATTACTCGCGTTTTATTTATTTTAACATTTACAAGTATAATGTTTTATGAAGGTACATTTTTTGGTGTCACAAAACTGTGCGAGTTTATCATGTGACATAACTGGCATTCGTGGGTAGCGCTTGGGTAGACAGGTAACTATTTAAAAAATCTGTAAGTTACATTACTGTTTGTTTTACGTTTTGTGTTTGTTCGATTTACACAGAACACGCCCGCATTCCGATGTTTCGATGCGATGCAATGGCGCATACGTCAAGGATCTACATATCCTTATTAAAAATACCAAATATACGCCAGAGGTGATCGATCGCACACATCGATCGATCGATAGGAAAACGATAATTAAACTGGTACCGCATTTGCATTACTGATTAATATTATGTGAATTGTATGCTTTTTGATAAATATAAAAATGTAATTATTATAACGACGTTTTCATTGAAAATATAATTTCTTGTCCATTCAAAGATGTAAATTATACTTCATGATATTTAAACTTTATAAATCCATAGAATTCTGTCCGAGCCAACATCGAAAGCTGCAAACATTCTGTGCTAATTTGCGAGTCGCTATCAGAGTCATAGATAAATTAAGATAGATGTAATTATAGTATAGATAGATGTAGATAAGTAAGACAGATAGATAGTGAAATTGTAACTTTTAGGGTACGATGGGGCTGACATACACAATAGTGTAAAAGCCCCTAAATAAAATAAAGAGGAAAAATAAAATACAGATTTTTAATAAGTTAAACAAGACAAATATTTTTATACGTATATTATCTGTATAAAAAATCTGAATAGAAAATTTTATTTTAGCCTCATTTATATGTTAGATATAACGCCATCTGTGGTAATAGGTAGAACTTAACACAATGTAAAACAAAGAACTTATGGGATGGTAGGTAGAGTTATGTTGTAGTTACTTTCTTAATTTATCGCTAGATGGCAGCTAAGCCTTAATATATGGTTTATGTTCATTGTAATTAGTAATTACATACGAACATGAAATATATTTATTGTCTTTATATATAATGTTACGTAAGTTAACGCGTACTTTTGTGGTTATGACAATTTTAGAGTGAAAGTAAAATTTCCGTACCATCATAAAATTCTTTCATTGACTTGAATTTGTACAACTCGTTGATGTCTTTTGTACTGATATGGTCAAATGCGAACTTCGATTTTAAAATGTCTAGACAGTGCAAGATGCTTAATTCAAAATACTTTTGTTTTGAAATAATTCCAGTTTTATATAAAATTACGTTGCTATTTGATTGTTATTGCTTCAGTTGTTTCTAAATTCGAATTCGTATTCTGTATATACGTACATATTAAAATATCACGTAATTTTTTAATATGAATTCCGTCGGGGGTACAATGCTACTCAAATGGCATGGCACATTAATGCTGCGTTTGAGAAGAAAATTAGTAACCAATGCATCGTGTATACAATGCAATGTAATCAGCCCTTTCAATATCCACTGCTGGACATGGGTCTCCACATGCACATTGTCTTGTGCATGGAAGGAGGTATGATCTTAAAACACCACGCTAGCCAAGCGGGTTGGCGAGTCCACTCTTTCAGAGGTGGTGTAGTTCCTCAGCGCTTGTGGCAGCGGCTTGGTTATCCCTTAGTCATCTCTTATGATACGCGCAGGAAGAGATTAAGTGTTGCTATTTTATAACCGACCAACACCACTCGCCAAATGGTGTGGACAACGAATTTTGTGGCGGTATATGTAAATCTTTATACTACGAGTAATATAACGATCACACTCCTTGCTGGATACAGGTCTCTCCTAAGGACCGTCACCACTTTGACTTCTAGTCACTACTGACAACTTTCTTCAAATCGTCAGTCAGCCTGGTCGAGGACGTCTCATACTGCGTTTCCCGTTACATAATCTCCATTCGAGGACTCGTCCATTACACTATTATCACTACTATTACAATCGAAATGTTTTGGATTTATTGATGGTTTGTTTATGATAATAGAAAATTTGACTGTTTCGTTGCTCATACTTTAAATATCATGAATATGGAAACCATGTGCTGCTGAGATGCGACGGTGCGGCGGCACATCGGACAAACATCACGGACAGTTAACACTCCTTTCAGATGCCTTCAGGAAACCAAAATAGTATTTGAATTTTGGGAGGGAACTGGAGTAGTTAGGGTTACTCGAAATCACTGGACATCCATGCAGAGAAAGGAGGACACGCAATAACTGTGGCCGAGCTCGACTGACCCGAAACCCAATTAGAATGAAGTTACAGCTGAAGATGAGGAGAAGAAATATGAGGTGATTACATTGTTTATCTAAAATAAAATAATGGAATTTAATTTTGATACGATCAAGTTCTGGATTCCGAGACTTATCAATCGATATGTTGAGAAAATTGCTTTAGGATTGTTTGATTTTTGAAGAGTTCCATTTAAGGAGAGATTTAAGGGATTTAAGGCCAGAGATTAAGGCCATTAAGGCCATTAGTTTAAGGCCTTAATGTTTAAGGCCTTAATTATTAGATTTAAGGCCATTTAAGTTCCAGAGATTTAAGGGATCTAAGACTTGTAATGTTAAAAGAAAGTGGTATAGAAGATGAGTTTTGTAATAATAACAACTATTTTTTAAATAATACATATTTAATGCATGCTGCTCTGCTTACACCACTTAATGCATGTTAATTTATTGTTTCTCTAACCTCTATATCCATTGTAGCACATTGTAAATAGGTGAGACAAGTCCTTATGCCGGTTGCGTGGAGGCGCGCGCAGGCGGAAGTGAGAAGGCTCGAAGAAAGTACTTGTGCAACCGGTCGCGTTTGTGGGCCAGCGGAGTTCAAGCCGGTATGCGTCCGCGCATCACTCGCCCGTACACTAGCCTTCCGCCCTGTTTGCTGACGTGGCTGAATGTTGATAAAAATATTATTATGTACGTAAATATGCTGTAGAGGTACCTTATCCACAATATTTATTTACTTAAAACTGTACTTTATTTAAATTTTATTATTAACTTTATATAAATTCTATTTTATTTAAATTCATATATATCTTATAACAGTCACTCTAATTTATACTTTACATCTTTATTATTTATTACTAATTTCAAAAATAAGTTAAGTGTACAAACTAAAACAAATAAAAGTAATATCGCAATTAGTAATCTGTAAGATATCTAATTATATAGTATCGTAATTGGTCATCGCTGCTGACGAGGTACGTGACACTGTAAATATAGACCATATGCTTAAAGGTTCTGGTCTGATGAAGGCCAGTCTTCCTCCTCCACCACCTCAGACCGTGTCAGGCTCCAATGACTTTCAGTTGGAACTCCAGAATGGATTCGATGCACAGGGAACCACGGCCAATATTGACGAGACCGACAATTTGGTGAGAGTGATTTGAGATGTGGGCTGTACATATTTTAAACAACAGCATAGAGGTAGAGTCAAAACTCTCAAGCGAGACTCTGGATTCCATCTAACTGTGGCGACAGAGAGCTTCGTTTACTGCTTCGCCAGATCGATAACTCAATAAAAAAGTCGCTTCAATACAAAACGAATTGAGGCGACGATAGAGAGAGAGTCTCTGCCTAGCCTCTTGTACACAGTCATCGCAGTCAAAGCGTTAATGGCCAAACTCTCTCTTCGAGATCAGAAGTTGAGAAGGAAAACTCTACGCCGCGCACGCACCTGCGCCTACAGCCCATGAGGAAAACGATCGCTGTGCAAACGCCCTTACCGCAACATCACGATCGTGGGTCTCGGAATGAACTTGGACAAAAAACTTATTAGAGAGCTACTATGCTCGGAGTTTCTTCGGGACACGATCCGAAACGAAAATATTCGCCAAATAGCTTGTAGAATCGGCATGTAGACGTGGTAGTGCACAGGTCATATTTACCCTAGGACCGAAGGCCGATGGGGTAGATGAGTGCTCGAATGGAGGCCACGCACTGGGAAGCGCAGTGTTGGACACCCTCCAGCCAGGTGCACCGACCACTCAAAGAAATTCGCTGATGGTGGTTGGATGAGAAGAACCGAGGATTGTGTGTGGTGGCAAGCCTTAGGAGAGGCCTATATCCAGCAGTGGGGAGACATAGGCTGATGGTATGGTATGGCTGACGAGGTTGTTGATCCTGGCTTACAGTTGATTCAGACTCTAATATTACGTTGAGAACAAGTTTTTATTAGAAAATAGTATATTTTTTATTAATAGTTCATATCTTAAAATAATTTATTTTGAATATTATATTAATTGCATTAAACATATTTTGTTAGAATTTCGACACGCATCTATAGAAGAAGTATACAATATGTAATGTTAATGAGTATATATATGTAAATAGAATTAAATAATGTGAAGAAACAATTTAAAATTTTACTTTATTGTTGTAGACTTTATCTTGTAAATTATGTGGAGCAGTACCTCGTCCATGTTTGGTTACGTATTAACTTGTTAATTAAGTTAAACGTGAGTAAAATTCATTTTGAACTTGTATGACAATGTTGGCGAAAGTGAATGACGAGTTAGTCAATAAAATTTGAAGTCCAAACGGAAACTCCGTTTTCACTAACCCATTAGAAATTTAAATACATTGTGTAATAAGTTGCTCATTTTGAATTATTTTTATACTAATAATAAACAAAACCGAAGTATAATTTGGTGTAAAAAATACAGTATCAATCAACCTGTTACTTCCCTAGTAACCTAGTTACCTGGAGGTCCCTAGTAAATCACTAAGGAGTTTCGGGGGACTTTTTAGCCGGAACGAGAAGTGAATTTGAGTTTTTGTGTAATTATTGTAAAAAATGTTTATTGGGCGTTTAATAGTCTTTTTTAGCGTTTGGTTTAATAGTCATAGTTTATTATTAGTGTTTGTCATGCGTGGTGTTTGTGATAATCAAATAAAAGGAACGAAATGCGTTTTTCGTGTCCTTCCAGAGAGTCCTCTTCCTTCCTTCCTCTTACTTCCTTCGACGAGACTGGACATCGATAGGATACATTTTAAACTTCGAAATTATTTATTACGAAGAGATCTCGACACTGGCAGAATGTGCTAATTACACCATTGTCATATATGAAGAAAAAAAAGATGTTTCGAGCCGTAATTCACTGAATTATTAAATACATATATCTCAATTTTTTGTATCTCCAGGCATTTAGGTTTCCAAAGTTTTTCCTAAGTCATGGCGCGCAGCGCTGCGCGCCGGTGACAATTTAAAAAATAATCCGTACTTAATTAGAAACTCAGTGGTACGAACCGGGAATTTGAACTTATGACCTCACAAATGTGAGTTGAGAATAGAAGGCACTAAGCTCGCCGCTTTGTAATTTTTAAAATTAGTCATTGGCATTGAAATTAAAATTTATTAGCGCCTATTAGCTTCTCTATTATGTAAAGGGTATAGAAAATTATATAATTGAATAGAAAATTATATAATTGAATAATAGAAGTCAATGCTTAAAATTAAAATAGCTTGAAAAATGGCCGTGAAAAGGACTTAGGGGGTGTAAGTTAGCAAAAAGATCGGGATGTATTTAAACAAACAGCAAATTCATAGCAAATTCTAAGGTAGCAAAAATGATAGGTGTCAGCAAATTGTTATCAGCTTACAATGTTTTTATTATCAGAACAGATTTACTATTTTAGGCGGTTATTAATTACATACGACAGCTAAAAAATACAATCATTTTATAATGTTTAGATCCGTATTTTTAATTTGTCCAGATAATAATGGAATTAGTAAATGCAAATTATAACCTATTCAGCTTCAATAACACTTCTTAAAATCAATGAAATTATATCAAAAAATACTAAATGAGTAAATACTAAATACTAATGAATTATTATTGATTAACTTAAGTAAATTACTATACTTTACTCTACCCTACTCTCCTCTACTCTAAGAATGGCTTTACTCTTTATCCAAAGTCTACTTTACTCTTTACTACTTTATTCAAAGTCGACGGAGTTTCGCTACGAGGGACTCCTATTGTCACGAGAGAACCTAAACCTAACACAGTTTGTTTGCTGCTATACGATATACGAGTAGATCTATCATACTATATACTATCTGTCACACTCATGTGAATGAGCACTCGTTAACTCTGTTATATTTAAAATAAGTATGTATATGTTTGTGCGTATTCGTATAATAATAGTATATATTATTAGTATGTAATAATATATATATAAAAGTAGTGTATTTATGTACGCACTATGTCTGCCCATTTCATTGCTCACCTATCGCTCTCCCAGACTTGCTGGGAGAAACCCCCTAAGCCACGTGTATGTCTTTTATTGTAACTATTTTTATCATTAAAATTTGTGTTTACAATGAAGTATATAAATAAATAAATAGATTTGGTGCTCATTCAGCATGTTCCGTTGCTCATTTAATTATTTCTCATCGGTGGAATTACCCACACTATAACACTTTTTTTTTTCAAGAAATTAGATCTCCAGAGATAATAATTGAAGCATCATATATATTGAAAAAATTGCAAAAAAATAATGTTTCCTTAAATGTTGTACATTTGCGCTGAAAGTAAATAGAAGGAAGGCGTAAGTAGAAATAATGCAGCTAAGTATAATATATTATATTTACTGCAATGTCCTGATTTTTGCGCATAAGTCACATTTTTGAAAACCTATATATAAATTATGGTGATACATGTAATATTACAGTATGTACTCTCTCTCTCCCTCTCTAATCTCTCTGATCAACTCAAAGGTTGGCTGGTAGAGAATGCATTAAGGCATTAAGCTCGTCTTTTGTACCATAATGCGCAATTAGGTTTTTTAAATAAATAAATGTACTCGTATAAGTAATTAAATTGAAATCTAATGAATAACGAATCTGTCGGGTAGCCAATAAACGATTTATTTTATTACACCATCGAAATTGTGTTTTTCATGCGCCTCCTAATTAAACTTCTCTGATCAACCCAAAGGTCTACAGGTGGGGAATGCCTTAATGCAACAAACTCACTTTTTGTACGATATTGTGCAATGAAGTGTAAATAAATAATACATATTTTATATAAAAATTGGTACACATTTTTGCATTTCTTTTCGGATTAATTTTATATTTTTATTATTTTTTCTTGGTGACTAGTCATTTTAATTCAGTGCAGTATATTGTTGATCGATTATTTGTCTGCTGTCTTAATAATTATATCCCGAAAATAATGTCGTCATTTTTCTATATATGTATATACATAGGAAAATGACGACAGTCTTCTATAGTATCATTACATAAGCGTATCACCCATAAATGACAGAAACAGCTGAAAATATTCTCAAGTTCATATCTAGCTAATTCTCCAATTAATTGGGGAATTCTTATTTAATACAGGTTTTTTTTTATACGTCTCTTTTATAAAATATTCAGTAACAGTCTATATCCTAATGAAAGGAGAAATATTTTCAGTTAAATATATTCTGACGTAGAGAACATTAAAGTTGGTCGTTCACCGAAACCAACTGTAAATTCACGTTGACACAACATATTACATACACACATGTAACTGTGACGGTATAATAAGAATGGATCGCCAGAATCGTGTCTGTGCTTATGTGTGATCTCTATGTTAGTATAAAGATTTACACATACCACTACAACATCCATTGCCTACATCATCGGCCGTGTGGTGTCGGTTTAGTATAGCACCACCCCATGAGGCCAAGTAAGACGAATAAGGGATAACAAAGCCGCTTCCACAAACACAAAGGAACTGTATCAGTTTTCAAGTTAGATAACCTTCATACACAAGACAATGTGCACGAGGAAGCACATGTCCAAGTGCTACAAGTAAAATATACAAGATATACAAGTACATACAAGATGAATTTCTCTGTAAGTAAAAATCTAGATCTGGATCTAGATCCAATCGAAATATTCTAGAGTGAAAATAGTCACTCTCTCTCTATAACCTTCCAATAAAAATGATGTACCAGATGTGTTTGCGAACATTAAAATGGTTATAATTATCAAGTTACTTAACATGAGTATGCATACTATCTGCGTATACTAACTTAGTCACGACTCTCTTTCTCAATATTGTCTGGAAGAAATTGCTAGAAAGTAATAAGACCGAATGGTAGTAGATATTTTATTTTTATAATATTGTTCCTTAACATTGTCGTAATGTAACATTTATACATTAAAGGTTTTTTTATCTATCTTAAATATGGATTCTGCCCATGATTCGGAATTATTAAGTTTTTTGTAAAAAAATGGGTTTGTGTTTGGCAAAAATATTTAAAAAAAAATATCAAAATTAAAAAAAAATCAAAATTGAAAAATAAATCACAAAATTTATGTCAATTAACTCAGAATCCTGAACGGAATTCAGTGTACGGGAATATATTTAATACACCTTGCATATTTGCAAGTTTTTCAGGTGTTGCAGGTGACTATGGACAGCGGTAACCTCTCGGCAGAGGCAGAAGGACATGGCCCAACATAAAAATGGCTTCTATAAAAAAGTCATAAATGAGAGACCGATAATATCTACTCTATAAATTTGAAAATACATTTGCATACCTTCTTCAGTTTTCAATAAATAGTAAAAACATAATGGAAAAACCATCTATGTGCTAATTATGTAATGTAATGTAATTAGTGAAAATAAAGATCATTTAAATTCACGATATATCACATTTATCACCGGACATTATGCGAAATGTTTACGTATCGATATTAGCCTATAATGTTCCACTTAGAACGTTAGACTTCCCTTTGCAATTACGAAGGGATTTCGAATAAGAACTACTAGGACTCAGTGCGAATTGATGTGTGTTACAAATGCTTCAGATTTATTTTTAATTCTCGGAGATGTGGGTTTCTTCACCATGTTATCTTTCAACGAGCTAGTGATAATTTAAAAAGACAATACCACTTATGTAGAAGTTCAGTGGTACAAGCCGAGGTTCGAACTCACCAGCACACGAATGTGTCTCTAGAATAAATTTCCCTAGTCTTAAATAATATAGGCGGAATCTTTTCGCTGTTTTTTCGCTCTTGTGTAGATACACTTTCATAAAAATAAATGATATACATATTTGGTTTCACTTGACTCCGACAAGGATTTTCGCCATATTAACTAATTTATGTAATTTGTATATGTGAAAGGTTAAAAAAATAAAAACGGCCAGTTTGTGGTTGTTTTAATAAAGGTTTTATGTGATGTTATTTTACTTTTGGTTATATTAATGTAGATGTAAAGGTCTACTACATATTCTGTGGTCTATTCTAAAGTTGAAATGAACTGTCTACTGAGGTTTTTCCATTAAGCTACCAGCTCCATACCAGCTCAAGAAATATGTGAATAGAATTCTGCAAGGTCGGCGGGGCGCTCGCATCTCCCTTGGTGTTACAGGTGTCCACGGCTCACAGGATGGTGAGTGCTTTCTCCATCTCGTGGGCCGTCACCCCGTTTGCCATCACTTGTCCAAAAACGTAGAATGTATTATGCAAAAGTATAAAATTCATTGTTAACAAATTAATGGATCGTATAATTTATTTGAGTTTTTCAGTAGGAATTGAATTTAAAGTAAGTAAATACTGAACGAATAAAAATATCACGCAAACATAGGGTGCGTCGAACTTGACATGTTAATATGTTAACAATTAACATGTCAACTCAGGTTAATATGTCAATTATCCAATATGTGTGATGTGATAAAAAGTGAAATTAGATTTAATATTTTACTCGTAATAAAGTTATATTGTACATTCATGATTTGTTTGCGAACAGAATATTATGTTATTAAACCTTAAAAACTAAATGAGCAAGACTCCAAATATACTGCATTCTAATGAGTGAATGAGCAAAAGTAGAATCACTTCAAATACAACTACATTGTAATGATTGAAAATATCCAAAATGAAACTCAAAAACTTATGAATGAACATAATTATCACTGTCGTGAACACATTGACCTCGAGGCGACAAGTGTCGCGATTCGCTTGTGTTTCTCATATCCGCACGCATCATTGTTACGGTAAACATACGAAAGAGCTTTATTTTGAAAATTCTAGTAATTTGCTATCACGATAATAATTTTAGTTACAAAAATAACTAAAAGGGCTAAATTTCGGTGCTTCGATACATTCGGTGACAAACCGAGGTTTTGTCTGTACAGTACATCAGGTGGCGAAGACACGGAAGATGGTGTTTGTAGGGAGTGTGGCCATCCGGGAGAGTCATTAAGGTGTATTAGTTCCGGTTGTTGCCATTGATGTGTATAAAACCAAGATCGATAAAACCAAGCGACACCGCATTCCTGTTCTGCGTTCTGTTTGATTGACTTTTAGAGAATGCCGTAAGGCGTTAAGTCCGTCTTATGTACATATCAAATACTATGTACATCTCATATGTGTAATGAAGTTTAAATAAATTTATAAAATCTCCAAAAAGATTTTTTTGCGTTGAAGTACGGGCCGGTAAGTCTCGTCAAAGCCGAAAATAATACAGTGTTTCGACTTTCTCGAGGACATCTACATCTGGGGCGTGGCGTTGACTAAAATAATTCCAACTGACTGTGTTGCCGATAGTTATACCGTCTCTTTCTCATCTATAGCTCTAAAAGAAAGACGGCAAGTCACAAGATTTTTTAAATTTCATTATTACTGTGTCTTAGGCAATTCCTTTAATGCCCTATTTTGAAAGCTTTCTGCAACCAAATGTAAACGAGGTATGCGCATCAGTGTGAGTGTTAGAGACTCGGTTGAAGCGAGAGAAAGTCCTCCAAGTCCATTCACAAGCCGCATACAAATATTTGTGGACGCCTACTACGAGTATACCAAAAGCGTGTTTAGACCTTTCTCGGTTTGAAGTCGCGTTATCAACCTGTATGGCGCGATGGACGACAGTTTTGTTAATGAGACATTAATTTGATTTTTTTAATGTGTGCAAAATGAAACGGTGACCCAATTAAAGAATGAACTGTGTACATATTTTTTATAGAACTGGATCACTGCCAGCTGGATATGAATAATTGAAATTTTATAGCCAGATGATACGCTTAAAAAGAACGTGAAAAGAAAATTCTATGAATTTCGAAATAATGTGAGACAATTGTGTTATTATATACATACATAAAAGAAACTACAAACGTTATCAATGTTATGATACAAAACTATGATACGCCTTTACTTTAAGGATAACTTCTAAGTACTAGGTAATTACTTCCAAGTTGTGTAGTCAATTTGAAAATAATAAAGGGCATATGCACACTTTTTTTGCGAATATTTTATTCATAGATTAATGGTGGCAGATGTGCAAGATAGTCCTCGTGATAGTAAGCAGATACTGACGCTCGTAGACAGCTACAATAGAATATAATTTCGCTCAGAAAGGTCGACATTGATGGAATAAATTACTTTTAGCGATTTAAGAATTAGGACTCCAATAAAATATTGCGAAGGATGGAAAATATTATTATTGTCTAATCTCACACCATCTCACCCCGCCTTCTTCATCTCAATGGATGGGGGGAACTGAGACGAGACGATATACAACCCAAAATTAACATAGTGAAGCGATTGTTACAAATAATACGTCCCTCTCAATATACGCTTATCAGCTGTGTTGTAACATTGTAAAAGTTGCGGTATCTCTCGATCGGTCACCGTCTGCAATTTGTGTCACATTATCAATTGAACATAAGGCACATTTGCATACATAACCTTAAGTGAAAGTACGGGGCTGGTCTTCTCATACTAATGTTCGAAATATTTTAAGATTCTGACTCCACACGTTTGGAGCTCATACTTTTCTCCGTCGAAGCACATCGAGACGGTGAATAAGCAGAATAAATTAATCAGCGAGGCCTAATCAGCCCCACTTTTAATGTCAAAGAACATGTAGTACCGAAGACGGTATTCAAATAATGCTATCTGAAAAAGTTTCTACTTTAGATTGTTGGTCAAAAGTAAGAAATATTTAAATCTGACTAGAAATAACAATGGTAAATGAACAACAAAGAAAAGCACGTTAAAAGTTTGAAAAGTATTAGTGATTGAAATGTGTATGTGATGAAATGTATGTGTGATTGAAATTAAAATGTGTGTGTGCGTGTCTGCACCGTCGGTGATCTGTGCCGCGGCGACTACCATCACTACTTTCCTTCCCTACGTGTGTGACGTAACTCTATAAAAGAGTGCGCGGTGAAGACGCCGGCGCTATATCGTTTCCGCTCGCCAGGCTTGGCCATAGTGTTCCGAACACCGGCATACAAAGACGCGAGCGGAACCTCTTCCGCTGGAGCCCTCACGGACTCAGTAACAGCTAGTTCAAAAGGTGAAGTGTCCAAGGATATCAGTGCACGTGTTGATGTGTTCGTGATTCAGTGTAGTGATATCGTGATAGCAACAGTGACGGTGGTGGCATTCTGGATAGGCACTGTCGCGATCGCGGTAGGGTTGTCGCAGTTTGACTAAAGGCCACTGTTTGTTTCAGATACGAGATGAGGTCGTTGTTCTTGTTAGCGGCACTGTGCTGCCTAGTGTTGTCGACTTATGCGAGTCCCATCTCGCGGCCAGATGAAGAGCAGGATAACAAAGAAGTAGCTAGGCAATCGGCTGCTGTACCGGCAGCACCAGCGGCGTCAGCTGATGACGATGATGACGACGATGATGACGATGACGATGTAGATCTCGACATTGCAGGCACGTTGAAAGTTTAGTTACGATGAAAAAGCAGTAGTGATAATCATACTCTTATTTAATCTTAAGACTTTATATACTTTATTGTACACACAAACGATAAAAATAGTTACAAAAGAAAATACGTGCAAAAGGCGTGATTATCAGATTTCTACTAGCAAACCTGGAAGACTTTGTGAAGTATTTTGGATGAAGAAGAAGCATTCCATTAAAGTTAAATGAAGTTTATCTTAATGCACCATTCAGATTATAATACATTTTCTTTATTAATATTTTCATTTAAACTTGCGATAATTCATAAACCTTTGTTTCGTAAAATATTGCTTAAAACATTTGAGTATAGCGACGTGTTGATGAATTTTACCGTTCATATGAGTGGTAACGGTAGATGTAATAAATACCGCTTCATCTCGTGAGATCTTTACTCATTCATTGCTTACCAGCAATCATATTTGCATTCAACTTGAATATTAACTCCAGGAAATACATGTTCGTCCGATAATCGCTTTGTAAGTAAAATGGAAATGCAATGATAGATGATGGAAATAAATTATGTTGATTCATTGCCTTTCAAGCATTAATTTAAGTGACTAGTGTGTCTATGCTTTCAAGTAATTATGATGTCACATAAGATATTAAACTTTAGTTATCGTGGTTAAATATAATAATTGTTATGCAACTGGACAAAAATATTTCCTATAATAAGCAAATAATAAATTGTTAGTAACGCGTTTACATAAAAATAATTAGCATGTTGTTTTTGATATGTATATACTCGTAGATAGTAATTTTAAAGAAAGAAATCCTATTAGATGTGACGGAAATAAATTTAGGTGTCATCTTATTAATAGATAATAAATACGAGATATTATAACAGCGGTAATAAGTCTCAGAAACCAATTTTTTGGTAGTAATTCCGTGTATTTCTTCTATAATAAAACAGTTGATCTCGTTTTAATGTAAAATAAAATCATAACAGTTTCCGGTGTTTACATATTAATACCGTATCAGACATAAATTCATTTACTAGATTGAAAGTGTTACATTTCATCGATAAAAATACCTGAGAATCAGGACGTGGTGGGGCCAAGATGGAATGTGCGCCAAGCGGCGTGGCAGGCGTTCTCAATAGTTAATTAATTCAAACAGAAAGACTCAATCAGAGAAATTGAGTGTAGCCTGCTTTCTACCGACGAAAGTCGACTCTCAGGACGTCACGCACTGGTGCAGCGGCGCGTGGTCTCGGATTAAATTTTTGTTTAACAGACCATTTGCGCTTTAACGTTGTTAACTCACTATGGCTTTAACGAAAACTCACTATGGCTGCTATTGTGGTCGTAAATACTCCTTAAACATAATCTTAAATAATCGTAAAGACATTGACTTCTTTTACTAGGAGTTCTGCAACGTTGATTTAAAATATATTTTAGTTGAACCTGTTGAAGTATATATATATATATGTACGCTTGTTGAATATATCCGAAATCATTATCTTTAGACCTGAAGCAAATTTTTGTTATGTTGTAGATGATGATGATGATGATGAAGACGATGACGATGATGACGACGATGACGACGAGGAAGCTGACGACGACGATGACGAGGGCGACTATCTGGAGAGGTTTTTTGAGGACATCCTAGGAGGTACGTTCCAGTTCCATGTGTTTATTCATGGTTCTTGATGTAATATTAGCACTTAAAAGGATATGATCATAATGCGATACATTTTTGACCCACAGAGGATGAAGATGATGAGGATGATGATGAGCCTTCAGCGGCTGTGCAGCCAGTAATTGCTCCTGTCGACACAGTTGCCGCCGCACCAGCACCCGCCGCACCAATCGCAGCCGTTTCCTCTGTAGAAGAAGTTGCCGCCGCTGCCGAAGAGGCTGAGGCAGCTGAAGGCGAAGCCGCCGATGAAGAAGAAGAAACACCCGGACAGAAGGAACCCGCCAGTGCAGAGGCTGAAGTCGCCGCAGCGAGCTCAGAGGTCGCCGCCGCCGCATCAGCTGATGATGACGATGACGATGAGGACGATGATGAAATTGCCGACGCGCTAGATCCAGACGACGATGACGAAGACGATGACGAGGAAGACGATGACGACGACGACGACATTACAGACGTCATCGGCGGCAGGAACATCTCCGCGAAGCACTCACGTGAGTCTAAAAAGTTGAAGGCGAGCGTCGCGGCGCATGCAAAAAAAAACCGGCAAAAAGGCAAACTATCTGGGCAAAGTAAAGAAAACCAAAGCGACATCCGCCGCGGCAGCTGCCGCTGAGCACAAAAAGTTTAGATAGTAAATAAGCGCCGAGTCCCGGGCGAGCCACGCCCCCACATCCACCTGAGAGGCCCCCGCGGTCCCATCCTTTAGCTTAGCTATTTATTGACTATTTATTTATTCTATTTATTTAATTTATTTAAGTGAGTTTGTTTGATGTGTGAAAGTGTAAGTATGGAACCGAGAGAGTTAAATTAATGTCTAGATCATGTCACACTGGTCTCGTGGCAGTTTATTGAAATAAATCTGTTGTTCTAAATTATTGTGTGAAATTTTTTGTCTCACCTTCAGATTGATTTGTGTGTTAGATGTTCGAATCAAATTAAAAATCGGTCAGATTACTAGTGCCTAAAATTTAAATCTGTCTTTGTCCACTAGTTGAGTGACATTATCTAGTGTATTAATTTAATTGTGATTGTAAAAATAAATGAATACTAGTCATTTATAAATAACTCCTTATTTCCCTACCCGTATGTATACATAGGTATATTATGTACACGTTACAATATTCTCATAAGTATATGTTGCCCGTATTCCTTTAACTATAAATATTTTATATGTAGTTTGCTTGTAGTTATAACTAGCTTTTTGACCGATTTATCTAAGTAGTATAGCGCACAAGCCAATTTTTCCTTTCCCCGTGTTCTAACAACCCAAAGAATAGAATAAAGCTTAATTATCGATCTAAAAGAAGTCACGATCGAGATTCTAATAAAGAGATACCAGGCTGAGTGCGGCGCGATAGCGATCTAGAAATCCTGCGCATGTCCAGTTGAGATAGGCGCTGTGCGGCTCTCAACAAGGAACTAGTTTGAGTCGGATGTATGTTAGGGGGTCGGCGCACCGTCCGCTTACTTTCCCAACCGGACCTCGTCCGATGAACCCGCCCGATTTCTTCTACAACCTTGACACTTTCTATGACCTTGCTGCACCAAGCCCAGCAGCGACCTTGACGAATCAACCGAGTTCCGATATAACCAATAGAAAGTAAATCGCACTAAATGTTTACTCTCACTGAATGACGAAATTGCCGCAAATTTCGCGTGTCCACCGTCACTGTTTAGTGAAAACAAGATAATGACATGTGAGAAGAGAAATTTTAAATGTTTGTCGTGGTGAAATGTTGGGAGAGCCACGAGGAGTCATATTCGACCTAAATGAAACTCGTTTGTTGCCGGTAATGGTTGCACACACCTGACTGGGCTCGAGCTTCACTTCCTTATACGGATGAGAAATAGTTTTTACCTAGTCGTAACCGCTCATATTTAATGAAATTATTTTTAGCACATAGGTAAACTTATGCAAAACTGGAAAGTTGTGTAACAGTAATAGTAACTATTTGGAATGAGGGAATAACATGTAGTAACGGAATCTAGCTCACGAATTGTATAGTAGTGTCACTGTAAGTTAAATAGAGTTGTCGTAAACGGCAGCAACACGATCAGAATGTATAATTACAATTACCTACCGCAACTTTGAATGTTAAAGATGCCAGTGTGTGTTCACGTAGTGTTCAAAATTTCATCGAGTGTGCCGCCGCTGGCACGGAGTTTCTTTTACGTGCGTAAAATAGAAAATCCACCGTTGAGTGGTCGTATTAATTGTAACTGTCTATTAGAATTCAACGGGGGCTTAAAGACACCGGTACAGTTACTTGTTCGCGTGCCAGCGCAACGTGTTTCGAATTAGGTATATTTGTTGAATAAATTATCAACCGACGGAACTATTGTAAAACAGCTATATGATACATTCGTATAGTCTTATTAGAACGTAATAATAATAGCTACACAGTAGTGCAAAGATTAAATAAGAACTAAGTTCACTTATAAAACGTATTGTTATAAAATAAATCGCAATTGGCACATTAACAAAAGTATCTTGCTTTAAAACAAAAATTAAATTATGTTTTGAGAGAACAAAACAAAAGTGACCTACTTATTTCACTCGAAAATATTTTGTTACTGGGTCATAGTTTATAACTATGTCGAAAATGCTTAGGTAAAGTACTGTGTATGTAAAACAAAATGTTATAAAATCATAGAAAATGCAGGCAGATAAACGGTAACCATTGTTGAATATAGATAGTACTCATTTATGTTCACTTAAACATACTTTCTTCTTCCGTATCCCATATTTTAAAAATGATAACCAATAATAAAAATAATAATTGGGTGATGAGGAGAAACTTGAAAAAAACTAAAGGTAGATCGTTCGAAATTGAATTATTAATAAAAATTATACAGAAATAATCATAATTAATACATGAATTACAAAATAAATATCTATAATACATTATACAATACAATCTGTCTACTACGAGAATTAAAACAGTTATAGAAAAACGACAAGACAAATTAAACAATTTTTTCACACCATGTAATAGTCAGGTACTTGAAGATAAACTATGCTATAGCATAGGTTGCAGGTGCCCATGGGCGGCGGTAACACTTACCATCACGTGGGACCGCTTGCTCGTCCGCCCACTAGTCTATAAAAAAATAAAAATAAAAAAAAAAAACTATATATATGTACCTACGTCTTTTAAAGTCTAGGAATGGTCTTTTAAGACATTGTATAGATTTAGTCTATTATTTAGGAACATCGAATAGATTCATCTCGACCTTTCAATTTAGATATTATTGTAATCAGACTCGTTTGATACAATATCGACAGTTTATAAAGTGCGCGCCACGACCAGGAAAAAATCTGTCATTGATTAGACCCCTCATATTATTGAACCTTAATAAAAGGGATCTACTAAAGTGGTCGATGATCTAGTAAAGTGGTTAGTGATCGACGATTTCATACAAATCTCTTTATCGTCCAGGCTTGAATGACCTCAAGTCAATGACCGAAATTCTTTCTGCTCGTGGCACGCGCTTTAGCTTTTTATTAAGTATTCAATAGTATTCAATCAAATTTCATTCAAATAGTATTAAGTATTCAATCAAAGTATTTATCAATAGGTCCTAATACCTTTTAGCTAATGCCTAATATATTGCGACGTCGATTGATATTAGTTTGTAAACTGAAACAGCTTAAATGCTTGAATGACAATATCGTCATATTTTCAAGCACTATCGTGAAACGTTACCTACTCCTATCGTTATCGTAATATTAACTAAAATTCCAAGTAAATAAGAGCATTGATGCTATCATAAAATTTGATCGTCATACGATAACTTAAGTCAGTCTTGATAAGTGTTTCTCGATTTTTTACCAATATTTTACTTATACCGTTAAAACTAAAAATACTTTTACCATCACGCAACACTGCCAAGGCACGCAAGACAGCAATGGATCATAACTTCATCTATCCATATAAACATGAAATGTTATTAACATTAGTGATATGCCTCGCCTTCACTTGGTGTTTCATAATCCATGACTTGCATGTTGATCTCGTTTTGGATATCTAAAAAACTTCATCTCATACAGGAACCAAAGGCTCATTTACACAAGGAGAGTTTCTCGAATGGTTGGGCAGAGAATATTCTATGTGATTCTCGAATGCAGTAAAACTTCATACGATTCCCACCTGCAACTGTTCACATGATGATAAAAATTCGCATCAATGGAGCGATAATATAATCGAATACGAGTGTTGAAGGCGAGAATCAGCCGTTATTTTTTTACGTCTTTAGTCGCATACGAGTTTCGACTTGTGTAAACATTACGGAAGCGATTATCGCACTCGACACTCGTTGACGTGACACTCGAATGAATCGATTTTGAACGGTATTTTGATGCGAGACTCGTCCAATCGTGAGCGCTATACTCACAGATATATCATGTGGTTATATTTTATTGATTGTGGACGTCTTTCAATTGTGGCATTTTTTTATAAATTTCGAATTGTGATCCGTCACAAGTCTATATCAAATTTGTGGAAATATGAATCTATGAATTTCTTATTTTCCGACAGAATAAAATCGTATGCGAGAATCTTGTGGAGAATCTCGACGCAAGGGACGGTTCCCTGTTTACATAGCAGCAGTGGGTCTAGAAAAGTTTAGGAATCGACAATTGCCTTTCCAGAGGCCGATATTCGCAACAGTTGTTTATACTAGGCAAACATATTCTTGATCTTGATTTTCTCTCCTGTACTCGTTCGAAATACTCCTACCTTGTGTAAACGAGCCTTAAGGAGTTATAAACTTTAGGAAGAGAGTGAACTTTTACTGAAGGTTTAAAAAAATAAAAATAAGGTAGAAAAGTTTAAAAGCTTAGTTTTATAATTTTATAAATCCGTCACTAGAACCAATAGAAGCATCCTATAGAAGCATTCCTTATTATCAGGATTAAAATTATATAACATTGTAGTAATAAAATGCTCATTAAGCCGGATATTTTCGTTATTTTTCTATTGATTTGTTAATACGAGTGAACACAAGCAACGTTAAATACAATTTACCGATATAGAGGTGCAATTATTATTAAATTAGCTGTACCCGCGATTTAATTTGCAAGGACTTTTGGACGTTAATGTGTTTAGTTAATTAGTTAAATTAATAAACCTATCATAATACCTATCAATAGACTTCATAACGCCTATACGTACAATAGTTAAATTTCAAATAGACAAAATGACAAAAAATCCAAAAAAATATTGTTTTGGACACTCTGTTTTTTTTAAATATTTGATGTTCTGTTACAATTTTATTATACGTATAAATATAAGTAGATAGAGGTTACTAATCGCCCGAATCGACTATACGTTCCTTTTCTTGTTCGTTTCATCAGTATTTGCCATGATACTCGTAGTATCAAACCCAGTCTTTATTTGATTTTAACGGGTATTGACGTTTCCACAAAATTGTGGTAATGAATAGGAGAGAAAATCGGGTGATGGTAGGAAACACAGTACTCACATCTGATAGATAGATGTCCACAGTTCTTTAATTCTTGAGCAATCACAGATGATATGACAATATTCTAAAACACAGGAAAACAGCGATGCATTAACATTAACAACAGCGGAGTATTAATATTGGTAGGGCAGAAATGTTATACCTATAGGATAAGGGCACGACCCTCGTAGTATTATTATTTTTTGTTACTACATTTAATTAGTGTATTACATTAGTGTATTTTATTTTTATATTCGGCTGCATAGGATCGTAGCTATCCAACTGCTTAATTCACAGGGCTCTCTCGCCACTATCTTTGAATACTAATGATCAAAAATTAAAACCCCAAGGACGCCTAATTACTCCTCGTACCAATATAACGCCATTACATTTTATCAGGCGCACACTGATGACAGCACTGATTCCCGAGAGAACTTATAATAGATCGGGATTAAAAGTATCCTATGAGTTGAACCAAGGCGGCATAAACTATCATTTTAGTTAGTTTAATTTATACATTTATTTATTCATTTTATACCGCGAACCCGTAGGCTGTGGAATGAACTGCCTCTAGAGGTCTTTCCATTAAGTTATTGTACGATATGGGGTTCTTCAAGAAAATTGGAGTGAATTGGATTTTGCCAGGTCGGCGGTGCACCCGCATACTCCCTGGAGTTGCAGGTGTCCATGGGCGGCGGTAACACTTACCATCACATGGGACCGCTTCCTTATTATTATGCCCACTTATTATTATGCTTATTATGTGCTTGTCCACGTGTTTTTTTTTTTAAAAAATAATGAAAATATATTCAGTAATTTTTATGTAAATGCTGATATAGTACATGCGTACTTAATTATAATTCCCTCAGGAACTTTATAACGGATCGGGATAAAATACGCCCAGGTCATAAGCTCTAATTGTGCCAAGTTTCTCTAAATTTTGTTCAGTGGCTTTTGTGTGTTCAGACAGACAGGCAAACATTCTAAAAGTGATTGTTTTGGGTTCTGTATAGTTCGTTTTTTTCAAAAATATTTCATGTGCAGGCACGGCTGTGTTACGATTTTATTATACGAGTATGTACCTATAGATAATAGTAAGCAGCTTATAGGGAAATTAGATTTAAATTCAAAACAGGTAATACTTCTAACATTATCAGGTAATTTCAAACAATGCCTAATACATGCGAAAGCCTAGTAGTTATCAGAAACTTTATCGTTATTAGGTATTACTGAAACTTTTAAATCATACATTCATAGTGATAATAATATCAACAGGTGCTCTGAGTGATGAGCCAGTTAAGAAGCCAGCTACAGTGCCAGCAATCTACATTGTGAAGTACAATCGCTTCGTTGACAATATCCTAGAGAAAATGAACGACATTTTGAGACGGTCCTACGACCCGGTCAGTGTGAAACTGCAGCCGATTGACGCCAACAAAAAGAGCAACAAGACTAAGAGTAAGAATAAGAAAAAGTCCAACAAAAAGTACGTATCTAAGCGTATTTATTTGTAATACATTGTTTTGAAACTAAGCCGAGCTTAGAATTAACAAGAAATTCCAGTCACTTGTTTATCAATTGTTTAAATTACATTTATACTCTTCATTAACAGAAATGATAATGATGATAACACATACCTACATTCTTGAGTTAATTAGAATAGTTAACTAATAACTAATGTCTGAATGATAATAAAAATATAAATGTAATGTAAAAGTATAAATGTAATGTAACAATATAAATGCTGTAGCAACGGTATTACACGTATTTAATGATTTTAAGTTGTTATGTGAGATCGAGAGGCAAAACATACACGAAGGGTTATTGTTCTCTTGTGAATGGGGTTAAAACTTAGCATAAACTCGCAATTTCAGAAACTAGGCGATGTTGCAATTGCTTATACTTTTGGTATTTAACGTCTAACATCCAAAGTAATCTTTTGTTTCAGGAAGTCTTCCAATAAGAAGAAGAACACTGGTCGCGGTGGCGCTGATAAAAAGGAATCAAATGTAACCACTGAAATACCAGAGAAGATTAATAAAATCGAAAACGACTCTTCAGTCGCCGAAGCTCAGCCAACAGATATTGCACAAGAACAAGTTCAAAACATAACTTCTGAATCAAGAGCTTCTAAGGACAAACCCACAGAAAGTACCAAGGCTAAACCTACTACGACTAAACCAAAAGGACCTACAAAAACAACTAAACCCAAGCCTAAGCCCAAACCACCAACAAAAGTGACCTCTACAACTAAGAAACCACCAGTCACTAAGAACAAAGTAAAGACGAGTCAGAAAAAAAAGCCAAGCGCTAAAGGAACTTTGTATGGATTGTCTTCTTTGAGACGCACTGGAGATGTAGCCGTCAGTATTATGGCAGATCACACGACTGTGAAAAGTAATTTTGCTGTTGGACCCCTTATATTGAGGGTGGAGAAAGAGGTATGTATTAAGTCAGAATTCTTAACTTTGATGTATTAAGACAACAAGCATATCATTGAGACAGGAGAAAGGGTTCGCTACTTGATGAAATTTGTTCGGATGGAAGTTTTAAATTTTTATGAACGCTTAGTGTGTATTATTAGGGATTGATGAATAAAGTACCACGAATTACAGGTTATATATCGAATAACGATTTATTACTTATTTTAACATCAGTTACTAAAACGTAAAATGTTATTTAAGGTTGGTCGTGGTGCTAAAAAGGAATTGAAGTCAGCTACAGCGACAACAGCAGAGATGTCAGGCAAACTCAGTCTGAGAGTTAATAATCAAGGCATTGCTACACTGCATTCAATCAAAGTACTACAACCTAAACAGGTACGTTAATAAATTCCTTTTGTATTCCTTAGTTTGCATTGTATCTGCGGTACGTCAATTTACTAAACCTTATTGGGTTGCCAGTTATAAGATATGTAATGAAGGTATGAGAGAATCATGCGAACAGGAGTGATGATTAACTTCATAGAAGTACAAATTCAAATAAGAGATTATGTAATAATAAACCAAAATAAGGATGAAATAGAAATGACACAGTGATCACTACTAGTATTCTCAGTAAGTAGATGCCAGTAAGAACGGCAGGTCTGCATTTTGATGATCTTTGCTAGAATATCTTAAAGGGGAAGCTTTAAGTTTAAACTTATAAAGTTCTTCACTACTTAGTATTTTATAATGTACTCAATAATTTACTTTTCAATATTTACTACAGGTCCGAGTGGATAGTAATCATGAACGCACTCGCGAGTTAGTATGGCGACGCAGCTCGAGAATCGCTCATGTGGTCTCTGAAAAGTTATTGTCGGCTTCAAAGCCGATGTTCCGTCATCCCACCGTTATCAAGCAATAGAAACTTAACTGAAAGCCCGTTTATATATTAATTTAATTGTCCATAAATATCCATGTAAAATGTTTAACATGTAAAATATTTTTATGAAGTACATTTTCAGAACCCAGTCACAGACATGATTTAAGTTAGGGACAAAAGTCCCAATATGTAATGTCTACAAACTTTATTAGAAGTAGGCGTGACGGTAGGCACTAAAAGGAATATCGTGACGTATAAACGGGTCTGAATAGTATTTATCGACTGTTTTACGATGTACAATTTATTTTCATAGCAGCTAGAATTTATAATTTTATTTATTTTATAGTTTATAGCGACTAGATTACAAATCATTGTATTTATTTTTAAATTGGTGAGGGTAGAACAAGGCGGATACTGATTGACTGATATACAGAATGCATTTATTAATTGTAGTAAATTATTATAATTTATGACTTAAATTGTAAGGATTTATGATACTCATTATTTAATAGTCAGATAATGCATTTATTACGTTGTGACTCTAATGGTGCTAAAAGTATATCATGTAGATATTATGTTTTTATACCTACCTATTCATAGTTTCGTTAACGATAATGTAAAAATATAGTTTAAATATATAAAAAAATGTTTGTTTTGAATAACCCAAGGGAAATAATGAAAATACCACAAATAAGTTGTAAAAATTGCATAATTTTTATTGTACGAAATTGAATTGTCGTTTTTTAAATAGTAATAATATAACTAATAAATTAAAATTTTAATATAGAGGTTTACTTAACAATTTCTATAAAGAAATAATTACGTGCATAGAATCTCAAACGTAGCGGATCTTTCAAAAATGGACGCTCGATTTTTAAAAGCCTATTGCCGTCATCTTTAAAAATATATATGTCATATTGGACAGTAATGTTTATAGAGCTTCACCATCATAAAAAATTACACATTTCAACAACGCTTGTAAATCATTAAACTTTACTATCAAAATGACTGTTCAGTTCCGTGGAACATTCCGTGGGTGACGTGACATTTATGGTCAGAATAATCGGCCTGGTGAGTCCTCAATTAGATTTCTAATCAACAAATTCCAAGAATCCGGGTCAATTGGCGATGGAACACATCCTGCACGTCCACGAAACGTAAAGTCTATCGAAAACATTAGTGTTGATCACGTGCCACAGAGCGTATGCAACAATGGACATTCTGCAGAAGTTCGCAGGCTCCATTATCTCGCGAGGCGGCGACATCAACTGGCCGCCGAGATCGTGTGATCTAATGCCCTTAGACTTTTTCTTATGGGGTTACGTTAAATCCCACGTGTATGCAAGTCAACTAACAATTGATGCCTAAAAGGCCAACATCACCCGCATTATTAATGAAATCGAGCCCGACTGATGCGACAGTCATCGAAAATTGGACCTCCAGAATGCGTGCCGCTCAACGTAGCCGCAGCGGTCATATGCTTGATATCATAATCCATAATTAATGTTATCGATTGACGTCCCAAAGAAAAAAATATACCTATAGCGGTATCGATTATAGGACTTGTTTTATTTATATGTAAAACTAGAGCGCACTTATTGAAAGACCCTTAAAAACATATTAAAATAATAGAAAATAGTAATATAAATATTAAATAGATAAATAAAATTTAATAAAAACAACTCAAAAATGTGACACAAACATGGTTATAGTGTACTTAAGTTAAAATCAAATAATATAATAGGTAGTCTAAACAGTTCGTGGTCTTTTTGAATGTATGACTTTAGCGTGCTATATTTCGGTATTATATGCTATATTTAGCGTACTTTAGCGTGAGATTTGTGGTGTTTACGGAGGAGAGGCTTTATCAAAAACTACTGCAAAAAATAGTTTGATCGATTCAGGTCTGGTAATTTTTTTTTTTTTATAGACTAGGGGGCGGACGAGCAAGCGGTCCCACGTGATGGTAAGTGTTACCGCCGCCCATGGGCACCTGCAACACCAGGGGGCATGCGGGCGCGCCGCCGACCTTGCAAAATCCTATTCACAGCTCTCTTGATGTGAATGATGTTCCTCGCTGTGATTGTCCTATTAAGGTAAATGTTTATGTTGTCATTAAAAAAATTTAAGCAGATTGACACATAAGCAGTCATCAAATTGCGGAAGATGATCATCGACATAAAGTGAATTTTGTAAAAAATAGAATTTCCAAATGTGAGATGTTGCTAAAATGAAATGAAATCGATCCATTTCGGAAGAGATTTGTAACAGCCGATGAGAAGAATACTAACCTTAGAAGAAGAATAATACCCAAGAATACTAAGAAGAAACTACGCTAACAATGTTCGAAAACGATCTTGGTCTAAGCGAGGTGAGCCATCACAATTAGTCCCAGAGTCAGGCCGCACAAAGTTATGTTATGTGTATGGTGGGACTGGAAAGACATTGTGAATTACGAGTGAATGGCAAAACATGGCCAAACGATTACTTCCGATATCTACTGTCAACAATTAGTAAAATTGAAACAAGCACTTGAAGAAAAACGACCAGAATTAATAAATAGAAAAAGTGATTTTCCATCACGACAATGCTCGACCGCATACATGTTTGATGACTAAACAAAAATTGATGGACATTGACTGGGAAGTTTTACTGCATCCTCTATAATCTTCAGACATAGCATGAAGGTGCATCTTCATTTATTCCGCTTGTTATAAAATTCTCTAAATGGAGTAAAATTACATTCAAGAGAAGCCTGTATAAACCATTTAAATTAGTTTTTCGCTTAGAAACCACAAAAAAAAATATAGCGATGGGATAATGACTCTGCCGGAAAAATGGGGACAGATAGTTAAATTAAATGGACAATATTCGGTTCAAGAAATTCTTATGTAATACAAAAAAGTCTTTATTATTTTCAGCATAAGAAGGCCACGAATTTATCCGACTACCTACTATAATTATTCATATACACTAAACTATTCATATTACACTAAATTATTCGGATATTTTGATTAGGGCGGTTTCAGAGAGCTGCGTGTCACTTATTTCTTGTTCATGTTACGGTTTCTCTATGGACGTATTAAACTTAGGAAGCATTTTACAATACCTCCAACCAATTGCATTAAATGCATAATAAATTGCAAACCAGACAAAACAATTATTAAAACAAAATAAACTTACACGTTTAAGACCCGTTTAATATAAAAAAAAAATGTGTGCATAAAACACAACTATATCTTAAAAATTAATTGTTAATCGAATATCGACGTTTATATTGCAATTGGTCGTATGTGAAAGAGGATCTTAAAGACATGGAAAGATAATCTATTATAATCTCTAAGGGCTTTGTTAGCATGGAGAGTGGAGAGTGGAGAGTGGAGAGTGGAGAGTGGAGAGTGGAGAGCGGCGAGCGGCAGCGGCGCGGCGAGCGGTGCCATTAGTTTATGGGTTTGTATGGAAGTGGCGCCGGTCCGCTTGTCGCTGTGCACGCTTGCCATAATTAAACTATAACATAATTTAATTGAATTCTATTAATAAATCATATTATTCATTTCTTTAGATTGCAAAATTATGAATATTCCATTCCCTTTGTCAGCTTGTCCTTTGGACGAAGACTTCTTTTTCATTTGTTCCTATTTTTTACAATCTCATTCCAGGAATATCACTAGTCTTTTTTTAATTCATTGCTCCAACTTTTTCATTGCCTGCCTTTTGACCTCTTGCTATCTCTCGGATACCATTCCAGAAAATAGAACAGGATCTAATATTTTATGTTGTACCAAATTATTGTACTTATATTTTCTGTATATAATAAATAGTTTAGTGACAAAACATAATTTTAATCACAACAATGTTAGAAATTGAAGCATGTCCTCCTTATAATCCAACAATTATTAAAAATAAAAGAATGTTTTTTTTTCCCCCCTGAAAGATATTTTTATGTAACGTACGACGTATTGCAATGTCAGCGAGAATATTATGCAAAAAAAATTTTTTTGCATTTGAAGTTTTTATAACTGCTACGTTTCGTTGCCCGATATATATGCCAATTTTTCAGATGGTTCAGAGTAAAAAAGGTTACATCAACGTTAAAAAATGAACGTTGAAAGAGTTTCAATATTTCTTTTTCAAGTGCAAACTTTGCATTTATGCAGATTATATACAACTATTTTACAAATTATGATATAATTATACAGTTTTCATTACTCAACAAAGGTCAATAAAAAAACAACTTCTTGCATCTTTGGTTAAATAACTGAACACACTTACATACTGAGAAAAAACGCTTAGATATCTATGATCATCATATAAATAATATACGTAAGACGGAACGCTTTCCATTACTTGTTCTATTGTAAGAAAAGATGAATGATATATCGAACTTACAGACAAATAAGCTTTATGTAGGTTCGTTAATATATATATTCAAGTACAAGTAATGAATAGAGTTATCAAACAATATTGATAAGGTGTTGTCAGCAGGGATAAATTTTTCAGCACCGTTCATTGATAAAAGTACGTAAGATACACAGTGCAGTGCTACGTTCAAGCGATGATATAAATATGGAGAATTTTACTAGGTTTAGAATTAGCGAATTTTTCATATAAGCTAAAATCTAAAAATATACGTGAAAATATTACGCATGGTGAAATTTTTTTTCGAAATCGTTAACAAAAACTGAAATATAGTTATTCAAAGTTTCCAAGTAATTGTGAATTCATTTGCCGACGCGCTATTTGCGATGATGACGTCACAGTATCCTTAAACTCCTTCAAAGATTTTACTTTACAATTTTAAAACGTAGATTCAACTATTTTCCGTATGTTTTAGAAAACATGTTTAGATAAGTCTCATGAACGATATGTCGTTTGTGTAAATTTATGGTGACGTCACAAGCTGCTCGACATTTAATTTGTCAAACTTTGTCATTTTTAAAGATATCGTATAACAATTTTCACGACATTTTTGTAATATTTCCAACCTTGTGTTAGGTAATAAATAATAAAAAAGTAAAGTAATAAATAACTCTCCAACGTCAACTTCTCCATTACGTCACATGCAATTGCGCGCTGTTGGCCGGCGCACTTATCATTTAGTATTCACGTAAAAAATATACTTATTATTGTGAGGTTATGGTCAAGTTTAATGTACTCGTAAATATACAAATGAATTGGTTACACACTTTAATAGACAAGGCAAGTCCCTGAAATTTTATGGAGCAAGCGTGTCACGTAACAAATAAATTTTAGTTTTTAATTATATTATTTTTTATAATAGAATTAAGGTGGCAGACGAGCATACAGTCCACCTGATGGTAAGTGGATACTGTCGTCCATAGACATCCGTGATACATGCCAACATTAGTCCAAAATGACAAACGTTGTCACGTCCCCGCATGCGCTCTTTACCTTTGCAGATTAAGGAAAGGATTGGGAGCAAGGGTTGGGAAATGGGTGAGATAGTATGACATGGGAATGGGCCTGGATCTCACTCATCTCCCTCACCACCGAAACACGTACGTACATTGGGGAAATACGATAAAGTAGGAAATGTAGTACATTTCAAGGTAGTCTTCTGTGAGAGTTCACCACTTTTGACGAATGTTACAATTAATTATTTTTGTGTTTTGTAACAACGACTTGCTAGTGATACGGGTCGGAACAGACTGAACGAGCAGTGCGATAAATAAGAGCTTAGCGTCAACTTCGGGCACGCAACGACAGGTTTGGGTTATATATCCCTTTATATCTGTGCTAGTGACAGATTGTATCCTTATTAGCAAAGAGAAATTCATCCGCGGAGACAATCCTTAACTAATCATTAGTCACAATTGTAACAGCCTATCTAAACAAAAATACGGCTCGAGAGGACCAAATATTGGCCTTCTCGGCGTTTTTTTTCTAGTTATTAATAATTATTTTCTATTTTATTGAGGCTAACTCGGTCTTCATTCACAACTATATCTGTTGGATCGTCGTCCAACTGTTTAAGGGAGTTATAGGATGGTGGTGGAGTGATATTCTCTTGACTTTGGTCGTTCAGTAATGGCAGTGCTATTTGATTGGTGAGTTCTGTAAAGAAAAGAAATATGATGGTACAGTCACAGATCATATAATCCTAAGTAGTGTTTAAACAAATACTAACTAATTTGCAGCTCATTATTAGCATATTCAATAGGCGGCTAGGTGGCGCCCACCGCAAATATAATGTTGTAAAACGTTAAAGTCACTAAAACAACTCGTTTACGAACGCAAAAAATGTGCGAATCATTTGAGAATTTTATATGATGTGATGATTTGTAAATAGGTAGTGTTTGAATAATGGTCACCATACACGGTTATTCCAAATGGACCACAACTTTGGACGTCATCCATATGGATGACATTCATTTTTGAGGCACCACATACAAATTCTTAATTGTTACTTTATCAGGAGGTGGTGAGAAAGGCCTTAATAACCATAATTATCAGAGACTTCAACAGAAACAATATATATTTTTTACGACATAGTTTAGTGTGTAAACCGTCGTAGTACAGAAGTTAATTCCTTTGCTATCACGAATTTAGTATCAAGAGACTGCCGGCATTTTCCCAATCATTCTGTATTACCTTGTAAAGTAGCTTCAAGTTCGTTGACAGTCATAACAACCACTACACTGGAGCCAGCACCGCTGAACACGGATGCAACACTGGCTCGAGGCGATAATAGAACTAGTGGTTGACCGCGCGCTGACAGAGAATTCGATAGTGCGCATAAGCCTTTAGCTGCTGTGAAGTCTGCACCTGGAATGTAGCAATACTCTTATGAAAAATGTACATAAAAAGCTAGAAACCAATTCCAAACGATATTAAAAATCTTATGCCTTCTTTTAGGCCGAGGCCGCATTGATAAGGCGGTGATCGTGCGTCGGCGACGCGAATAAATGTGTGTCCGCATTGCACTAGCGATAAACCAGCGAATCGTCACTGCATCGCGTAATGTCATTGGCTAGGTAAGCTGTTTCACAGCGTAGCGTCTCTCGCTCCTCTCATCGCATGAAGTACATCTCGCTCGTAGCAGTACAGCCGGTGTTGCGCTTTGTTTTATATTTGATCACAGTTTGCGCTGAAATCGCTGTTGATCCGCCATCGCTTTACTATGTTATGAAATGTCGTCGCTTGTCGCTGTCCATAATATATTCAATGTGAACACGTTACTTTGTTACAGAACATTTCAATATTACAAACGACACAAACAAAAACAAAATTCGCACGCCGCTTAAGCAATGCGGCCACCACCGGTAAAAGAAGTTTGTTTTAGTAAATTCACCGTCGTGTCGTCATCGCCTTACCAGTGCGGCCTCGGCCTTATAGTAGTAATCGAAATTAGCATTGCAGTAGCTTTTCGTTGTTAGAGGCAGAGGTAGGGCTGGATCAAGCGTGTCTAGTCGTCCTGGGCCAAAAATCTGCATCATCCCTTTTAACGGCAGCGTTATTCGCGCGTATAAAAAGTATATCGAGCATTTTTTAATGAATAACATTTTAATGTGTATTTTCGAAGCATACTGAGTAATGACAAAATCAGATGAACCATATAATATCTGAAGAAAAATCAGATTTTCCGCTTGCGACGTGGCACCCCTTGATTACCTGGCGCTCTGGGCGATCGCCCAGTTTGTCTAGCCTTTTATCCGGCCCTGCGTAGAGGATGGTCACTATGGATTATTCTAATTATCCACGCCGCTGGTCAGGACGTACGAAGGAAAAGCACATAAGAGACAAATTCACTGGGATAAGTTTTCCTCGTCAAGCGGCCAGTCGACTGTGTGTATGAACGAAAGCTAATGTATGAATAAGACAAGACTGATTTAGTTGATATCCGTATGCCGTGAATGAGTGTTTGATGGCAATAGACAAAATAATATGGCTAGGGTGCAGGGCAGCAGTGTTGAGGGAGCCATGTACAAGAGACGTAGAGGTTATTACTACAGCATATAATTACTCTAATTGATTTTAGCAGCGGAACGTCAATGATCATTAGACTGATGTTGGTATGTATAGCGGATGATCACAGGCGACAGTATCCACTTACGATTAAGTGGACTGTCTGCTCCAATGCTACGTTTTTTCCATAAAAAGAAAATCACAGGCGGTTTAGCATTCGAAAAGACTTAGCGTTTTCTTAGACTCTCTGTGTTTTCTACCGGTTTTATAACGGGAAATGTTCTAAAGAGCTGTTTTATTTGATGACATCTTCAGATTTTTATCATTGCACCTCTAGTCATTGAAGGGCGGTTCGTCCGCATTTCCTTGACAGTTACTGTGTTAGTGCGGTTTTCAACACTTTATGCCTCAACACTTTATGCCGCAAACTCGATAGTTGTGGGAGAAATTGCCAGCTGAGGTTTTTGCACTTAGTTACGACATGAGGCTCTTCAAAAGGGCTGTGTATAGGATTCTGCAAGGTCGACAGTGCTCCCGCATCCCACCTGGTGTTGCAGATGTTCATGGGCAGCAGTGACCACTTACCACCTGTTTGCTCGTCTATCACCCTTTTTCCATAAAAATATACTTACCGAGCACATATCTGCAGTCAATAACAACAGGCATGCTGCAGTCGCCTTGCTTCTTCGCAGCTCGCTCTACGTACTGCCTGATGTACTCCACTCCCGGGAAGTACAGGCTGTTGCCAACTGTCACTAGTACGTAGGTAAAACCGGACGCTTTCTGGAACAAATGGGTTTAAAATGCGGTTGCTTTAGCAGTTGGCAACACCTTTTCCTCCCCTCGTCTCCGCTCCTTTCGTGATAGTAGTTGGCTTCTATCATCTATCAATCAAAATACAGAGATAATAGCGTTACGGCCCTAAGTGAGGCATTTGAAAGGCGGTCACATTTATCTCCTGTCAATTCAGTCTGTTATTTAGCGGCAAAAAACAACCGAAAACGTATTATTAACAGTTTTACTTTTTGTTTTTTCTATGTAACGGTGTTAGTGTTAAAATATACAAAAAAATGAGAAATAATTGAAAAACAAAAAAATTCTATATAAACCGAAATATTAATGATGTAATACTTCGCGGTAAATGTGTTTACGTAATGTTTAAAAATGTAATTATTACTAGTCGTTTATCATTTTATTTACGTATATACCAGTCATCATTCATGTACACCCTTGTGTCACAGGGAATATATTGCGGTGGGAGGGTTACTCCGTCGGCATTGCTACCACCCTTCCGTCGGAGTCCGCCGCCATAATGGTGCCCTATAAGCCGCGAGGCCCGCATCGTGTTCCGGCGGTGAGCGGAAGAAGCCGTCCCGAGAGAGAGATTGTTGCGTGTGGAAATGAGGACCGGCGGTTGCGGGGAATTACAGATGCGCATGGGCGTGACATGGTGGCGCGGGGATCAGGGAGACCCGGTGAAACGGTTGTCCGCTGACCGCCCGCGGGTTGTTGGGGGCCCGAACCCGGGGATCTTACTTCAATCTCCACCCCAGGAGGCTGCCCCGCCGCACGCGAAAAATCCCTTGGGGTAGCAGTTGTGCCGGAGGAGACCGGAGTGGAACCCGACTGCTGCCCCCGGGGGGGACCGGGGGCCCTTCCGTACCCCGCGCCAGCAAGTCACACAACCTTTGTGACCTGATTTTTTCTCCGCCCCGTGCTTTGTCCTTTGATCCACATGCAGCCATCTCTCTCTCCGTCCCCCCTTTTCTTATCTTCCCTATTCACACGCACTATGATGGCCAAGAAAAAGTATAATGTTCACTCAGCGGCCCATCCCGAAGTTCCACACTACAAGTGGACTTTTGCAACATTAGAGGGATGCATAGTAACATCGACGCCGTCCACTACCACCTTGAGACGGCAAAGCTGGCCTTACTTTTCTTGACGGAGACACAGATTTCCTGCCCGGCCGATACATCATATCTTCATTACCCCGGTTACAAACTGGAGCATTGTTTTGTGCGACGTGCCGGGATATGCATGTACGTCCGGGAGGATGTTTGTTGCCGCCGCCTCAGCCATTTTGAAGACGGGGACCTGTCGATTATCTGGGCGCGTATTGACTACGGACGTTCCACTAAAGTCTACGCTTGCCTTTACAGGTCCCACAGCGGTGATACGGAGACGACTCGTTTTTTTTAGCGTCTACAAGAAACGACTGACAGAGTGCTCGAGCAGTTCCCTTGCGCGGAAGTGGTGATCCTTGGTGATTTCAACGCTCACCACGAAGAGTGGTTGGGATCCCGAACTACCGACCGCGAAGGGATAGCAGCCTATAACTTTGCCCTGGCCTATGGTTTCTCGCAGTTGGTGTCCTCACCTACGAGGATACCTGATATCGAGAGCCATACTCCCTCCTTACTGGACCTCCTGCTGACTACGCGGCCGAATGACTACAATGTTGTTGTTGATGCCCCGTTAGGATCATCCGACCATTGTATCATTCGAACTGCTGTGCCAGCCAAGCAATCCGTGCGGACCCATTCACAGGGAACGCGCAAAGTCTGGCACTACAAGTCAGCAGATTGGGATGGGTTGCGCGAATTTTACGCCTCTTATCCCTGGGGGCAGCTTTGTTTCTCGTCGGGAGATCCGGATACCTGTGCAGACTCCGTTATCGACGTGGTGTTGCAGGGCATGGAATGTTATATTCCTTGCACCGCGATACCGGTAGACGGACGGAGCCAACCATGGTTCAATCAGTCCTGCAGAGAGGCCCGTCGTAATAAACGGGCCGCATGGGCCGCATACAGGGCCTGGGCCAGAGCACAGGTGTCCGAAGATCCGAATACCTCCGATTTGAGGAAGAAATTTAACGCTACCTCGAGGTGCAGTAAGAAGATCATTGTCAGAGCAAAGAATGAGCACATCCGCAGAATTGGCGACCGACTAGCTAGCTATCCTTCTGGAAGCCGGGCTTTCTGGTCGCTCGCTAAGGCTGCTGAAGGTAACTTCTGTCAGTCGTCACTCCCTCCACTGCGGAAACTCGATGAGTCACTGGCCCATGGGGCGAAGGAGAAAGCCGATCTCTTGGGCTATATCTTTGCCTCAAACTCGACACTGGACGATAGAGGTGCCTCACCACAGTCTATCTCAAGGTGCACAAGCTCCATGCCGGAAATCTGTTTCACACAGCGTGAAGTCCGGCGAGCTCTAGCATCTCTTGATGTCCGAAAATCGAGTGGGCCTGATGGTATTCCTGCAGTGGTGCTTAAATTTTGCGCTCCCGAGTTGTCCCCGGTGCTTACGCGACTCTTTAGGCTCTCATACTCTACAAAAAGCTTCCCGTCAACATGGAAGGTAGCTCATGTTCACCCTTTACCTAAAAAGGGTGACCGCACAGACCCGGCCAACTACAGGCCAATAGCGATCACCTCCCTCCTCTCCAAGGTGATGGAGCGTGTCATAAACACACAGCTCCTTGGGTACCTAGAGGATCACCAGCTGATTAGCGACCGTCAATATGGATTTCGAGATAATCGCTCCGCTGGTGATCTTTTAGCGTATTTAACACACCGCTGGGCTGACGCCATTGAGAGTAGAGGCGAGGCTCTGGCTGTAGGCCTAGACATTGCGAAAGCTTTTGACCGGGTATGGCACAAATCGCTGCTTTCCAAGTTACCATCTTTCGGGATACCCGAGGGATTATGCGAATGGGTTGCCAGTTTCCTGACTGGACGGAGCATCAGAGTCGTTATCGATGGTAGCTGCTCCGACACCATGTCTATTAACGCTGGCGTCCCGCAAGGCTCCGTGCTGTCTCCAACTCTGTTCCTTCTGCATATCAACGACCTGTTGCAAATTAGTGACATACGTTGCTATGCAGATGAAAGTACTGGAGACGCCTTGTACAGGGGCCGCGCCAACATCCCTCGGGTCGAAGTGGAAGAGAGTCGCGCCAGGCTTGTGTCTGAAATCGAAGACTCTTTAGATCTAGTCTCGATTTGGGGTTCTCTGAACCTAGTGGATTTCAACCCCAGTAAGACGCAAGTCTGTGCATTCACCGCTAAAAAAAAACCCCTTTTGTTGTAGCACCTCGCTTTCAGAGCATACCTCTTAAGATCTTGGAGAGTATCGGGATCCTTGGTATCGACATCTCCAGCAAAGTCGAATTTAGGGGTCATCTGGAAAATAAGGCCAAAATGGCCTCCAAAAAGCTCGGTGTGCTGAACAGAGCGAAGCGGTACTTCAAACCTGGGCAACTCCTTATGCTTTACAAAGCTCAGGTGAGGCCCCATATGGAGTACTGCTCTCATCTCTGGGCCGGCGCACCGAAATACCAATTGGACCCATTTGACTCCATCCAACGACGTGCTGTTCGTATTGTCGACGATCCCACTCTCACGGGCGGTTTAGAATCCCTCAGCATTCGGAGACGTTGCGTCTCTCTGTGTGTTCTACCGCCTGTACAATGGGGAATGCTCTGAAGAATTGTTTAATATAATTCCCACCTCGGGTTTCTACAACCGCACCCCGTCACAGAAGTGCGGTCCATCCGCATTTCCTCGATACGGAGGTGTCGCGCACTGTTCGGTCCAAAAATTATTTTATACCGCGAACCCGTAGGTTGTGGAACGAACTGCCTCAAGAGGTCTTTCCATTGAGCTACGATATGGGGTTCTTCAAGAGAGCTGTGAATAGGATTTTGCAAGGTCGGCGGCGCACCCGCATACCCCCTGGTGTTGCAGGTGCCCATGGGCGGCGGTAACACTTACCACCACGTGGGACCGCTTGCTCGTCCGCCCACAAATCTATAAAAAAAAAAAAAATCTATGTATTTCGGTTGATCGATGGCTTCTATACACCTCGGGAGCAGTCGCCGCCATTTTGCTGTTGAATTACCAAGATAAATTAATAATAATAATTACGTTTTTGAGTCTATTTTATTTCTTTACTGGAAATTAATTACGTAAACACATTTACCGCGGAGTATTACGTCATTTTTTTTTCGGTTTATATAAAAGAACGCAGTCTCCGTCGCCAGTCGCCGATGTGATCATCAATCATTGCACCGCAGAATCGGCTACCGCTTTGGTAGGTGGTACCTACCAAAGCTTGGGGACTTCGTTTTTCGATTGGGGTATAATATAGGCAAGCAAAGATTGACTAATCATGGTACATTTTTCTATTCTTTTTCTCCTTACCGCGCAATCAGCGTTTACACTAAAATTAATGTTTGGTCAAGGTATTATTAAAGAACGAGTTCCCAGCCTCGGGGACGTAAGGTCTTTAGTTTACTGAATGAAAGTGACAATCCAACTGGTAGTAACTGGATACTGTTGCAGAGTGGATCAGTCAAAAATAACGAATGTTGACATACTCGGGGATACGCCGTGTATTTTTGGACACTAAGGAGTGGATTTGGAAAAAGGGTTAGGAATGATGGGGAATAGGACTCATTATTCCCCATCATTCATTAATTTCAAACAAAGTTACCGTAACAATCTCGGCGTCAAGCTGTGGTCTTGCACTGGGGTACAGAAGCAATATAACGTTGACTGCTACGCCAGCTACGATGCCAAGTTCCACTCCCACGATTAGACAGAGGGCGAACGTGGCGAACGCGGGAAATAAGTCAGCTCGGCGGGAACGCCACATTGGTTTTACTACCTGCAATATTTACTCATGAAATCACATACAAACCACATGTTTTTCATTAGGATTGGGATAGTTGCATACTATTCGATTTTTTGAACAATGTTATAATCTAGCAATTAAACAACTTTTAATGGTTTAAATCGCGTATATTTGACATTATTTATATCCCGACGTTTCGAACACTTTGCAGTGGACGTGGAAGGCCAACGCAATACTGCAAGACCTCTGGACACCGTGAGCGAATACTGCGTGCATAGGGAATGTTATGATTAAAAAAATTTCAGACGGTAGTTCAAAAAAATTTCAGACGGTAGTAATAATTTCTTAATAACTCAAGTGACAAATAAAATCAATTAGTCACCCCGTGACCACGTCCACTGCAAAGTGTTCGAAACGTCGGGATATAAATCATGTCAAATATACGCGATTTAAACCGTTAAAAGTTGTTTAATTGCTATGTATAGTAATCGCGAAAACCTAAGAAAATATAATGTTATAATCTCCTCGAAAGAAAGAAATTTAATTTGTTTTTTTTTTCTTTTATTAAATAGCGGTTTTAATAAATGATTTTATTAAATTATATTTTTCCACAAATGTCAGACCGGAAATCTTTTACACAGCAGGCAGGGGCACTTACTAAGTGTCCTAATCGGTCGTCAAATATTGTGATAGATTACATATTGTCCCAAAATATTAAAATAAGAGTCCGCCGGTAGTGGCTGGATGAGCAGAATGGAATATAATGTATGGTGGTGGGAAACAAAGCTGTGGTAACTTCAAATTAGATTACATTAAATATATGGAAACACCATTGCATTAGAGACGTAATGAATTAATGATTTAGGCGGCATGCGCCTCCAAATCCCTAAAAAATGTTCGAATTTCATGTAAAAGTTAAAAACAAAATGAACATAAGTTATTACACTCAATATACATTAATGTCGAAACCGAATGCAAAATCAAGTTAACAATAAATCTAAAACGAATGATGTTACACTACAATTATCTACAAAAGTCCCATCGACAAATCTCGTTTTTACACAGAGTTTTAAAACTACTAGACTTCACTTATATGAAGATGCATTTTACATATCGTGTGACGTAAGTGGTGAAATTTCGTGTATTGAATGCGGCAGAAAAATCATATTATCTGTCTGCATTTTGCATTTAATCAAGGCATGGGCAGTAATAAAAAGATAATTACTTAAAAATAGAACAATGTTTGTTGATATGTGTTGCCTTGTTGACTGTTTGTAGTTATCGGTTATCAATTTTGTATTAAAAAAAAGTATTTAATAATAGATATTTAATATATTTCCTAATCGACCTCATCCCAACTACTTCCTTTATCAGTGTTGCAGTTTGTTATCTATTTTACTTTGTTTTCCTGTTATATAATATAATAAAATTGACGAGGACTTTATTTCTCAATAAAGACGAATAATAGGAAACTAATATCGTTGTGTCGTTTATTAAATAAAAAGAATAACAATACCTACATTATGAAGGCTTCAACTAAAACCAATATAACAAGCGGTAAACCGCTTGTTGCACAGTCTCGTGAAATTGTAATTAACGTGTATAAATACTTTTGCAACGAAAGCTGCTCTATTTAAAAAAAAAAACTGAAAATAATTAATATCAGAAGGTAACACAAAGAGTTGTTGAAGCAACGGGAATTTCAAGAAAAAGTGAAAATTTTATTCATATCAATTTTATTCAATTCCAAGAAAATTTTAAAAGAAAATGACTAAAAATTGACAGTGACACCTTTATAAAATAATTCATATTTTCGATTCAGACAGCGACAGTGACTATAGTTGATTCTGAAGATTAATACATAATTTTATAATATTACCAAAGGTGACTGGATTCGTAAATGTAAGTAACAATTTTGTATATTCATAAGTCTACTACTAACAAACTACTATCAGGGTGTAGAGGTGTCATCACATCAGATGACTTACATTACTTCTTCCATACTATCAGGTGATGCTTGATATTCTATTAAAAGGCAGCAATGTACTTCGGATAATTTGTTATAGTGGCACTTCCAAACTGCTCCGATAAAATTCGAGATACGCCGATGAGACTTCTTTAGATAATTGTATTGTACAATGAAACTAATTTATAATACATAACGATTATAAATAATTTATTATGTAATCAACATCAGAGAGTAGACGAGTATAGCCCGTGTCAATGATCAGATCAGTTTCGCTAAGTTATAAATCACGCAAGTTATGCAGACCTGATGGCCAAACTACAGTGGAGACAAAACAAAGAGAAGAAGAATATAATATCATTAGTTTACTAAAATACCCCATTATAGGTTATTTTTTTAGTAATGAATCTAACTACACAGCAACAATACTAAAATGAAACTGTATTATATGGCCAACGTACCTCATATTCTATCATAAATATCACAGCACATATTACCACGGCGGCTAAGGAGGCCTTAGGAATGTAGTAGAAGTACGGAGTGAGGAGACTCAGTGCCAGAAGTACTAAAACACCTGAAAGGTATATATAAAATACTATAATGAAAATTAGAAATATTTTTTTAATAATCACTAATTAATCTTGACCAACCTTGTTGAAGAACTATAGGCCCATCTCGCTTCTGAGCCATGTTTATAAGCTGTTTTCGAGGGTTGTCACGAATCGTCTCGAGCGCAGGTTTGATGACTTCCAGCCTCCCGAACAAGCCGGTTTCCGAAAAGGCTATAGTACCATAGACCACATCCATACGCTGCGGCAAGTTATACAGAAGACCGAGGAGTATAACTTGCCATTATGCTTAGCGTTTGTGGACTATGAGAAAGCCTTTGATTCGATCGAGACTTGGGCAGTGCTACAGTCCCTCCAGCGGTGCCATATTGACTATCGGTATATCGAAGTGTTGAAGTGTTTGTATAACAATGCCACCATGTCAGTCCGAGTACAGGAAGGGAGCACGGAGCCGATTCCATCGCAGAGGGGTGTGAGACAAGGAGATGTCATCTCTCCGAAGCTCTTCACCAATGCGATGGAAGACGCTTTCAAGCTCCTGGAATGGAAAGGACTCGGCATCAACGTTGATGGCGAATGCATCACTCACCTTCGATTTGCCGACGATATCGTGGTCATGGCAGAATCGCTGGAGGATCTTAGCACAATGCTCGGAGACCTCAATCGAGTTTCCCAACAGGTGGGCCTTAAAATGAACATGGACAAGACGAAAATCATGTCGAATGTCCATGTCGTGCCCACCCCCAGTTTCAGTCGGGAGCTCGATTCTCGAAGTTGTTGACGAGTACGTCTACCTAGGCCAAACGGTCCAACTAGGTAGGTCCAACTTCGAGAAAGAGGTCAATCGACGAATCCAACTCGGCTGGGCAGCGTTCGGGAAGCTACGCAGCGTCTTCTCGTCCAAAATACCTCAGTGCTTGAAGACGAAGGTCTTCGACCAGTGTGTGTTGCCAGTGATGACCTACGGCACCGAGACGTGGTCTCTGACTATGGGCCTCATAAATAAGCTCACTGTCGCACAGCGAGCTATGGAGAGGGCTATGCTCGGGGTTTCTCTACGTGATCGAATCAGGAATGAGGAGATCCGTAGACGAACTAAAGTCACCGACATAGCCTCTCGGGTTAGCAAGCTGAAGTGGCAGTGGGCAGGGCACATAGCTCGAAGAACCGATGGCCGATGGGGCAGACGGGTTCTCGAATGGAGACCACGTACCGGCGGACGAAGCCGAGGACGTCCATCTGCTAGATGGACAGACAACCTCATAAAGGTTGCGGGCACCCGCTGGATGCAGGTCGCTGCCGATAGGTCTAAATGGCGGACAATGGGGGAGGCCTATGTCCAGCAGTGGGCGTCCAAGGGCTGAGAAGAAGAAGAAGAAGAATCTTGACCCTTAGTACAAGTTGTTAAGGCCAAACATCCCTCTTGCGCGACACACGTACTTGAGGAGGTCCAGGGCCCAGGAGTGGATATTGAAAGCGCTGGTTGCATTCCATTCCCATTGCATTGCCTTAGTCTAGGTAATGGCAATTTACCATACAATTTCAAGGTGGCGACCAATGGACTATACTCTATTCTCATTAAGAAAAAAGTGACGCCATCCGCCCAGTGTAGCGTAAACCAACGTTAATTCGTCAACCGAGGTACGCGCCCTGTCGTAATTCGTCAATCGAAGAATGTGTTGTAATTGGTTAATAGGTGGTATTACGTTACTGAGAGTGATGACATCACTTTTTTCTTAATTTGAACGGAGATTAGGTAAAACATAACGATAGAAAACATGTCCGTTATCCTAATTTTTGTTTCGCACAGTCGCCCTTTCACGGCTTTTTGCATAAAATTCAAAAATTATTATCAAATAACTGGCAATCATTTACAAATAATATAAAATGAAAATGGCAATGACTTGCTATCGCTTTTCCCTTGTATGTAAAGTGTTTAGATAGACATGACTTCGTCTATGATGGGTATGTAATATAATAGGGATTGTGAACTGTTATTGTAAATTCGACTATATTATATACAAAAAGTTCTGGTTTCTATAGCTTCTAAGAAGATACCGATTATTGTTTTTTTTAACTAATGAATACCCCACCGTACGGGCCCATAAAAAAGTTGAGCAATTTCGCGTTTGATTTGTTTGAATGAATAGGCAGTGGTAAAGTACCAAATATGAATTGACAAGTCAGATTTGTAAGCGATAATGGCCCTTATATTTTAGAAATGTCAAATTGAAACTCAACTTTGTAGTGCTCAACATTACCATTAGCCGACTGTACAGATTTAACATTTATTACTGATTATAGACTATTTCCATGATTTTACTTCCCAATTACTTTCGTTCCTATTACTTTAAAATAAGCAGGATCGTATGAACGAGTGAAATATTATTTGCAATTTACTAATTTCTGTAGCCCTGCGTGATGGAAGGTGGTAATTTTTTTGCCGTTTCTCGAGGGAATATTTCATTTCTACAATTATTTCAAAAGCTTTTGCAATCGACCGTTTGAGCAACTACGCCTGGACAAGAAAAACGGAAGATAATAAGTGGTGAATGATGAGCCTTGGGAGTCCTATATCCAATAGTGGAGAGCCATGGGCTTGTGATAAACAGTATCAAGATTCTCAGAACAAAAAAATAAGTAAGGTTTTATTTTTAGTATTTTTATAATTTACCTGTGTAAAGCCCACCAAAAGGCGTGGCGACTCCACTTGCGTGGTTCACGGCACTTCTCGAAAAAGATCCAGTTATGGGCATCGCACTGACGAATGCACCCAACATATTCGAAAGAGATAGTGTTAGTAATTCTTGAGTCGCGTCTACGGATTCACCGCTAGCTGGAAGAAAACAAAGAGAAATAATGAAATGAGCAGCAGAAAATAGCTGGGCAGACTTGACTGGGCAGCGAATTGATGGCAGCCATCGACATATACGTAAAGTGCATGGCTATTGATACTTTAATTTGACAACCATCAAATGGAGGGAAAAAAACTAATTTGACTCCGTTGGGGACTTAGTCAATTCTGTTAGTTCCACAATAGCAGACCGTGACATAAAATTACAAATTGTGCTGTAAATAAATGTAAAGCCCACAAAAGAAAACGTACAAAAAAGAATTAAAATAAATTGTTTTTTTTTTTTTGTTAAACAAAGAGACAAAATAACAGAAACCTCAAAATTCGTGTTTAAAAAATTTAAAAAAAAAAATATATTTTTTTTTATAGACTAGTGGGCGGACAAGCAAGCGGTCCCACGTGATGGTAAGTGTTACCGCCGCCCATGGACACCTGCAACACCAGGGGTATGCGGCCGCGCCGTCGACCTTGCAAAATCCTATTCACAGCTCTCTTGAAGAACCCCGTATCGTAGCTTAATGGAAAGACCTCTTTATTTAGACCTATTCCGCCTTTAGACGGTTACATTGTTACGTAAAGTATATCAGCTCTAGTATTTTACACCGTAGTAGTAATATTCCACAGATGGCGTTAATTTATTATCTAAGAAAACATTTCGGTGAAAGTGTATGAAAGATCATATCCCAAACTATGATGACATACTAAATCTACTTTTTTTTTTTTTTTTTTTATAGATTAGTGGGCGGACGAGCAAGCGGTCCCACGTGGTGATAAGTGTTACCGCCGCCCATGGGCACCTGCAACACCAGGGGGTATGCGGGTGCGCCGCCGACCTTGCAAAATCCTATTCACAGCTCTCTTGAAGAACCCCATATCGTAGCTCAATGGAAAGACCTCTTGAGGCAGTTCGTTCCACAACCTACGGGTTCGCGGTATAAAATAATTTTGGACCGAACAGTGCGCGACACCTCCGTATCGAGGAAATGCGGATGGACCGCACTTCTGTGACGGGAGGTGCGGTTGTAGAAACCCGAGGTGGGAATTATATTAAACAATTCTTCAGAGCATTCAAGACTGTTGGGCACTATTGTATGAAACCTGGCCTGACCACCAATACAATTGTAATGTACGTCGACTTATTGATTATAACCTACAGTTAATATAGATAAATATTTTGTTTCCCAGATTAATGGGATATCTATAAAAATGGGACTTGGTAAATAAAAAAAATCGACCCCTAATAAGGTCCGAGCATAGAGTATTATACCCTATAGAGCGGTAATACTGGCCATCAAATTCCGTAACTGATCAGTGATTTGCCTATAATAAATATCAACTCTCACATTCACCAAAATAGTATAGTACCAGAAAGTGACCTGTGTGTACGTCTCCGTATAATTATAAAACACGAGATCTGCTGTTAAAATGTCTTCCTTTTCGATTCGTTGGTGTGGTAAAAATAGTAAAACATCGAACTCTAAAACAGACGGCATCACATTTCATCGGTAAGTAACAATAAATATAGAATTTTTCAATTCACATCCATTTTATCACGGCTCAAGCTAAACTGGTCGCGTCAAAATGAAACAATTGACAAGTATCTATGCGTCTTGTTTTTACCTAGTTACAACCTCGTTGCATCATCTCTTTCTATTTCTACGAACTTGTTACTAGTGTTGGACTAAGAAAATGAAATGATGTTTCGATATTTACGAGTAAAGTAGGTATATTATTACATTTTATTTAAAAAAATAACTTTGCACTTATTTTTAATGTCCATTGTCGATCTAACGTCGTAGTGCTGGACATATTATGTTTATCGATTTTTTTAAGTATATCAGATCTTGATCGAAAAACACGGTCTATTAGGCAGTAGTGTAGATATGATTTTAGAAATAAGTAGGTGACGTTATTTGACAATATCGACACCTGAACGTTTGAGGTCATCGTTTACTTTCTAGAATAAAAAAGTAATAGGAAAGTACTGCAAAAATTATGTTTATGTTTAAATTTAGGAATACTCTTCTTTGGACACTGCATCTTATCTAAGGCCAGTTCGAATTAGGTGTAACTATGCTGTTGGCCTATTTTAAGTACCGGATTAAAAAGTCAAGTGCAAGCCGTAGCAATTAGTGTTTTGTACCATCAGTTATTTTTTTTTTATATACCAACAAAAATACTTATTTCGTATTGTTTTCGGTAGACCGGGTTTTACGACGCAGGCTTTCAGCGCATTAAAAGCCAAAGCAGAATCATCCAAAGTAGAGCTTATATATACCCTTGTGTTTGACGAAATGAAAATAAAATGCAAGGTAGAATATGAACCATCTAGTCAACGAACATTCGGTTACGTAGATTTTGATAATCAACTGGATACTGACTGCAATAATGAATGTATAGAGGCTTTAGTCTTCATTTTAAAAACCAGTAACGCAATGTATAATAATTACCATTATACCGATTTAAATTGTTTTATTAAATGATAAGTACCTATTAAAATGTTGTTTTATCTTCACAACGTTATTTAATTAAATACAACTATTTAGGAAGTTTTCCTATCATCTAAATTTTCCATGTGCTCTGTATTCCGTAAACTATCAATTTTGTTCACTCTTGTTGGGTAGTATTTAATAGTGGGAATAATGCTATTTTAATTATTTTATTCATTTAATTTTAAATATTTACGTATACATTGTATCTCTATAAAAAGAAACAAGAGAGTGTTATTTACCATGCCGTCCCACTAAACAATTTCTTTCGATATCGATATTTGCGTGCCCAACACTAGAGTTTATGTTTGACCTTGGGTCGACCAATCAGAGCGCAGTTGTCACCGCGGTGATTTGACGGAAATATTTTCAAACAAAATGAGTAGCATTTCGTCTCTATTGGGTATGTACTCTATGGGTCCGAGCCTATAACGGTTGGGTCATAACCGTCCTTATGCACACCTTTGTCCTTGTGCTCAGATGGTCTCAGATCAAATTAGAAACTCTGGGAGTCTGCTGGAAATGTCTCTCTACAGGATGCACCAGTCCTGTACCTCGGAAGACTGTGCTGCCGTCGGTGGTTATATCGTCTCTCCCATATACATTTTAGAGATAGTTGTAAGGCAGATATCTCATGTCCGTGGTATTTTAGGGCCTTCTTGCCAAAATAAAAATAGAAGCTTGTGTTAAAAGCGTTCATTTAGTATTCATGTGGTTATTATTGGGTATACCGGCAAAATGACGCATCATGCTTTAAAGGTGGTTGGTTAGGCTCTCTGGTGAAAATAAAGAGATGGGAGTCCCGTGTCGAGTTTGTGATGCCACTCTTAGTAATTTAAAATCATTTATTTCAGTTATAGCATGTTTTGCTGATCATGATTTGCTATTGTAACGTTTATTACATTTTTCAGTGAGATGAGGAAATCAATTGAATTATTCGATACCATTCGTGATATCCCTAGGGATTTCGTCATTCTCTTCAACATATTTTATATACAAGGTGTAAACGATTAACCAATCCATTCCTGAAGCAATGAATTTTGTTCATGGTTCAGGGTTGACATATGTTACGTATGTGTTTGGAAAATATTAATTTTATGACTTTGTATGTACTAAAAACTGAAAAGAAAATATTCTTTCTGCGATAAAAGATTTGCAAAATTTTAATGTCTATTAATTTAGAAACATGAAGGAAATTTATGGCTTCAGGCTTCAGGAAATGATGTGTTATACCATATATATGCAACGTGTCACCGAAATACGCAAAACCTGAAACATGTCAAGCAATTTAAAATATAATAGATTTATTTAAGATAAGATTTATCTATTTGTTATTTTATCTTCTATAAATAGATCTTATTTTATAAAACCGTTCAAACGAAAAATAAAATTATTTTAGGGAATAGGTCATAAATAACAAACATGTAAAGTTTTGTTGTTCTATCTAAAAGTTTGTAGCGCTCATTATACAGTCCGGGCGCGGCGGGCGATGCGCGCGCCACGAGCAGGAAGAATTTCGGTCATATTAAGGTTCAATAAAAAGAGGGGTCCAGTAAAGTGGTCGAGTGCGATGATTTCATACAAATGTGTTAGGGTCCAGTCTAGGTTGACCTCATGTGAATGACCGAATTTTTTCCCGCTCGTGGCGCGCGTTTTAGAATAAATAATATACTCGTACCTACTAGAATTATCCTATAAATCGGGAAAAAAGCCTACTGTAAACAAAAATCTGGTAGAATCGATTCTATTGCCGATACTGAACAACCTATTTTCGGCTTGTACGTTATTTCTGTGACACGTTGCGTATAGGACGTGTGTGTTTATACACTTACCGAACGCTTTAGCAATCGCAACATTTCCCAGAACGCCTATAATAGGAACTATGACAACGGACGAGCCGAGATTGGATACCCTCTGCAGGAAGGTTTCATCATATGTTTCAAATGGTGGCATGTCCCATGATGGGAGACCTTCTCTGAAAACAGTTTAGTCTTATTAGACTTTTTACATAAAAAAGGTGTCTAACGAGCACCTAATAAGTGGTACCTAGCTAGTACCTAGTACCTAGCTAGTAAGTGGATATGGTCGTTCATGGACACACGCGCTAAATGACAACATGAGTCCAGAATTACAAACGTTGGCACGTCCCCGGATGCGCTGCCTACCTTTGCAGATTAAGGAATGGATTAGGAGAAAGGCTTGGGAAAATGGGGGGATAGGTAAGGGTGGCATGGGAATGGGCCTGGAATATCTCACTCACTACCGAAACACGTACGTACATTGGGGAATAGAATAAAGTGGGAATGCCTACATTTTATAGTAGTCTTCTGTGAGAGAGGGGTAAAGGTCAATCGAGTGCGCTCCGCAGCTGTAGAGGATTGCTGTGTGCATCCTCCTCCTCCCAAAACTTTATTGTAAGTTATTGTATATTACACACTTCATTGCACATTATTGTATAAAAGGCGAGTTTATTACCTTAACCTTGGATTGATCTTTGAGTGGATCATTGGAGGTGCAAGAAAGACTGAAAGAATGGGTGCAACAGTGTTCTATTCAAGATTATATAAACGCAAGAGTTATGAATCTGTTGTTATTTTAGGGAATACTATGTTAATTATGTATTTATTGTGTAGCGGTGGTCACTTATTTATTTCGTTTATGGAAAGAAGATGTCAAACGAGCAGACAGCCCGAATAAGCAATGTATTTGCGGATGTATTTATTAATATTCGTTATTTTGACTTATGTTGGCATGTATCGCGGTAACAGTATCCATTTACATATTTACAGTATCCATTTATAGAGGGGGGGGGTGCACGCTGCAATCCAACAGCCGCTGGGCGCGCACGACTGGCCACGTTACCCCTCTCTCGCAGAAGACTACCTTGAAATGTACTGCATTTCCCACTTTATCTTATTTCCCTAATGTACGTACGTGTTTCGGTAGTGAGTGAGATGTGCCAGAGCCCATTCCCATCCTATGCCTCCCAACCCTTTCTCCAAATCTATTCCTATATCTCCAAAAGTAGGCAGCGCATCCGGGGGCGTGCCAGCGTTTGTCATTTTGGACTGATGTTGGCATGTATCGCGGATGTCCATGGGCGACAGTACCACTTACCATCAGGTGGACTGTATGCTCGTCTGCCGCCTTCGTACATAAAAAATAAAATATTCCGTTCATGGTAATAAAAAAGCGATGTCATTATTGTCAGACACGTGATTTCACTTATTAACCAATTACGAGAGGGAGTGCTTCTCGATTGACCAATTAACGATGTATTATACTACAGTAGAGTCAATTTAATAGGCCACTTTTGACATTTCATTGACTTTGTGACTATATAACTTTGCATCGGTCCCATAAATCAAATTAAGTTTATAAATGCATTACTGAACACTAAAAATATGTAACATTTTTAATAAAAAAATATAAACTTGTCTTTTTATATCAAATTTAATAAGTTCGAAGGTTAATTTAGTTGCTAAACATCATTATCAATTTATATTTCAAGAAATTGGAGCCCCACTACAAGGTTACGCCTGTATACATTTTTTCTTTTTTAATAATAAGGATGTGATCTTTATAATCGAAGTAACTTGTAGAGAGAAAGGAATATCGAAGAAAATTACCGTTACGATAAATAAACAAATTAAGAGAACAATAAAATTATTAAATAATTGACATAATTTAAATAAATACAATTATTAATTAGTAAATACATTAAAAAGATATATGTAATTAAATTAATATATCTATACCTCATTTAATATATTAAAACTATATCTGAAATTAAAAAGAAAAAGGAAGAAAAGGAAAAGAATTATGCCAGTTGTCTATGTCGATAGTTTTAATGCCGATGCAATTCGCAACCACATTTATGGTTATTTATTATTGTGAATAGAGTATCCATCTAGGAAAAACATTTTGTTCATTAAAAAAAGCAGGCTCATTTTTAATAAAAACTGCGTGTACAAATGTTTCCAGGAAGAAAGTAGTAGAAAAAACAAAAAAAATATAATGGAAGATTTTTAATGTGATTTAAGAATTGATAATAATAGTAACGATAGCAGTTTCAACGAATCTGATAGTTCCAATTAATAAATAATAATTGATTACATATATAAACTGGTTTCATTGTATTTCCTATAATTACACTTAACTTTGAGGTCATGTGGAATGTGTAGAAGGTTTCTAATGCTGTGTATACTCTAAAAATATTACTGGAGAATTATTTTTTTATGAACACTAAAATCGATTCACTAATATTACGACTTATATATCGATTTTTGTCTTTAATCGATAATTTCTGTTAGATTACCTCACTATGACAACCAGTTTGACACTTGTCGAAAGTGGCCTATTAAATTGACTCTACTTTACATTGGACGGATAACGTTACTTTTCTTAATGTGAATAGAGTATAGATGGTCTGTCTACTCCTCTGCTACCTTCTATAAAAAAAAAAAACAAAATCCATGGTACTGTAGATGGGAAACGATATGGTAAGGTACCGTCAAGGATCTCTTTGGGCACGAACAACTATGATTAAAGAAAACAAGTTCTTAAAGTTTGGAATTGGAGAAAATTATACCTTACAATTCCGGTGAGTTCGAACGGCGCCTTAGAAAAGTATGTGTCCCAAACGAACGCTATTGTAGAGCACAATATTACTATCATAGCGTTTCTGGACGTCGACAACAACCAAAACGCCTTTTTTAAAGATTTCTGACTTTGAGGTAGAGTAGTATCTTTCATTTTCTATAATAAAAAACGTTTCGTTTAGTATTTGTTAGCGAATTGTCGTTAGTTGTAATTCTGTTTAAAATTCAGTAATTATTTATCGTAATTAATGCTGTTCCATAACTATTAACTAAATAGACTCATGAAAAAATGCCTTTTACTTTTACTGCACCAGCTGAAAGGTGGGCATAATACACATAACATTTGAGATTTTTGCGTTTTTCACACGTTTTTATCAATTTAAACGGATCTCAACGCGTATGTTTACTTTATTTATTTTACTCGACGTTTCGGTTGGTTTGCATCAACCATGATCACGAGCTGAGCTGAGCCAACCATGGGCACGAGGTGAACATAAGCGTTGAGACCCATTTAAATAGATAATGATATATATCGTTTGCAATATTGAATAATAAGTTTAAGTAAATAATATTTTACATTTTAACGTTCATTTACGAATATATTATGGAAAGAAAAAATTCAATTCTAATTTTTTCTTTCCAGTAATAGATTTTAATCTATTACTTGGTCATTATACTTGTAGTTTTGTTATTTTATATTGGGTATCTTAAATTACATATAGTTCGAAAAATGAAACTTAAAGACTGAAAAATTGTGGCACATTAAAAAAAAAATGTGTTGAAAAATTTAATAATTTGAATTCAATAATAAAATTAGCCTTGCAAATGCTCGGCTGCTTTTATTATTGAATTGAAGTATCAATATAATTTTTCCAACTCCAGCTTTTTCAGTCCCTTGTCACTTTTGTCTGTCAGACTAGCATATAATAAGGTTGTTTGACAATATTTCATAATATATAACACATTACATGTTCTGAAATAAGATAATTGTACCAGATTACTAAGAGCACAATTACATTTTATTACTACTACTATTTAACGATTACCATTAGGCCCTTACCTATGAAATTGACTTTTTATATGGAAAAAATCAAATATATTTTTTGTATGAAAATTATATATTTAATTAATCGAAGAATTGTCCATTATTATCAATGCAATTTTGCTATTTTAATGGAAATTGATTAATGCTTCTGCTATAGAACTTCTGGGGGATGGGAATCGATGAATTCTCTAAAGGCGTTTTTCACTCCCACATCGGAGTTGAATTTTTTCCCCTTGTAAAAAGTTATCCGAAAAAAATGGAAAACAGTAGGGGCAAGGTCTGGCAAGTACCAGAGTTTCCAGTCGAAGCTCCTATAACTTTGAGACTGTCTGCCGTGCAGTATGTGGGCGAACGTTGTCATGGAGAAGCAGTGGACTAGAGCTATTGACCAGACTCGGTTGTTTGATAGCGAGATTGTCCATCATCATTTACAAGTTCTTCACAGTACAAGTCTGCATTAATGTGCTAGATCTCAATAAGGTGTAGTGGATAATACCGGCAGTCACCATGAGCTTTATTTGACTCAGTTTACGTTTCAGACATTGGCTGTGTCTCCTGGGTTCAACCATTGTGACGAACGTTTACGATTATCATACAGGATCCCCTTCTCACCACAAGTGATAATACTATTCAGAATCCCGTCATTTTTGTGCCTGTTTAGCAAAGTAAGGCAAGCGTCGACGCGTGTTTACAGCTGAGATTCATTAAGCTCATACTATCCCGATTTGACGCAAATGAATCAATATCGTTTTGTCACTAACGTCGAAGGCTGCTGCTAACTCAAACGTGGTTTGAGATGAATCCGCCTCCACTATTGCTTTCAATTCGTTATTATCGACTTTAGTCTCCGGTCGTCCACAGGGATTGTTCTTGGGTCGAAATTTCCAGAACGAAAACGTTCAAACCAAAAACACACCGTGCGTTCGTTTACGGTGTTTGGTCCGTACACATCGTTGATATTACGTGCCGTCTGTGCTGCGTTGCTGCCACGACGGAGCTCATAATCGAAAATAACGCGAGTTTTTAACTTTTCCATGGTCGCAAACACATATCTAAGTGAAAAGTCATTTGACGGAAAACAAATGAATAACTGATTTTGAAAAAGAATGTTTAAATTGAGCTTTAAATTGAAATTAATTTGAATTTGGAATTCCAAACCAAACGCAAGATTACTAAGTTCAAAGTGGCCACTACGAACAAAGAGTATTTCATAGGTAAGGCCCTAATATTTTAACGAACGAGTTATGTGGGGGAAATATTGTCACAGTTCGTTAACTATAGGGGCGCTTAAGGTTCGTATATCGAATTTGGAGCAGCGTTTTGACAAAACAAGAAGATAAAAAAGTATTCGTTTTATTTAATTGTGTGCAATGTTACTCGTGTCTATTAAAACATCTGTTTCAACTTACTCTCATCAACAGAAGTATAACAATACATGATAGGCCCAATACACTGTCAGCTATTTTTGCGTTTGGTATATTGGTAATCACCTGAAACAATATACATAGAAAATATGCGTATTTGGGTATAATATGAATATTGAATACATTATCAACTCTTCATAAACCCGCTTCTATGCCGCGCACATATCCGTGCATGGCGGGAATAATTGATAAGTCGTAACCGTAACAAGACTTTTATTGTCCACTGCTGCATAAAGAATGTATGTATGGAAAAAGATATATGTATATTAGGATTTAGAAACTCATAACATAAGAGTAAAAATGTAAATAAAAAAACTGAAGTCTCAGCTACAGAATTATAAAAAATGAATGTTTTTATAATTACTTAAGTATATAAAGTGCACGTTACCTGCTAAAATTGTATTTAAACTTGTATGACTAAGTATTACCTCTATATTTACTCATTGCGAAGTTTGGTAAATAAGAACAGAAATATTTAAGGAAGATTCTGGACCTTATTACCTTTCTGATAGTGTCAAGGAATCCTCCCGATTTGAACTTCAATCCCAGTAAGCCTTTCAGTTGGGATACAGCTATAATTACAGATGTCGCTGATGTGAATCCCACTGTCACGGGCACGGATATGAAGTCTATTAATACTCCTGTTAAAGAGTTAATAGCGTTATTATTTTTTATGAGATTCAAAACTGTAATTCTAATTGTATAATCAGCCTGTTAACGTCCACTGCTGGACATGGGCCTCCTCACGCACATGGTCTTGTTCATAAGCAATAAATGGCCTTAAAATACCATGTTGACCACAGGGCTTGTGGCAGTGACTTTGTTACTCCTTAGTTGACACTTAAGACACCTAGCTTTCCTTAGACGCCCACGGGAAACGATGGGGTGGTGATATTTTCAAGGCTTTAAAATAGCATAGGACACCACACTGCCGGCCTGACTGATTCTGATTCGCGACAATGAATTTGTCAAGGACCAACTAACTTTGGGATTGAAGTGGAGACCGTGACCTGAGAAGGGCAGCGCGGGATGTCCCTCGGCAAAAAGGATCGATACGTAAAGAGCAGGAGGCAGCTAGATTGCAGTTGGTGATTGTTAATTTTGGTGTACTTTATATACAGTAATAAGAAGTAATGATGGACAAGAATTGTAATGTTTACAATGTAGCTACGTTAAAGTCTGACAGGAATCAAGGGTTATGGACTAGTTTGTGATTCTTTGGTTAAAGTAGGCAGTACATCCGGGGGCGTGCCAACGTTTGTCTTTCTGAACTGATGTTGGCATGTATCGCGGATGTCCATGGGCGACAGTATCCACTTACCACTAAGTGGAAGGCCTGCCGCCTACTTTCTATAAAAAAAAATATTGGTCAGAACACAAGCCACGTGACTCCAACTTTTTTATTTTGGCAACAAATAATCATAATGGGTGAAGTTATTATGTTGCAAAAGATAAATTTCCCATACTATAAAATTGAATTGATTGATTTGAAATTTGTGAAAATACAAATTTCAAATGTCAATTAACTTTTCAAGAGCATTTTTTTAAGATATTTAAATTTAGAAAGAAAATGTTTATTTCTCCCAATGAATTTTATTTTTTGCAACTAGTAATGCAGGGTAAGGATACACGGTCGCCATAAACCTGGCAGAAGACGGAATCTTGGCTCAGAAATCTTAGAGAATGGTTTGGAATGAGCACCAAGTTCATGTTCCGAGCAGCAGTCTCTCGTGTGACAATAGCCATGCTGATTGCCAACCTCCGTTAGGAGATGTTACCAAAAGACGAAGAATTAATCCCTGATTTTGACTACGCCCTGTATTACATTTTAAAGAAATTGTCATTACAGTAGACATTTATTGGCCGTTACGTTTAGTTGTGTATTTATAAAATAAAAGGGAATATAATAAAAGTTACAACAAAATCAAATACTTGATTACTGAGAACACAGCGATTTAATTATAGATAATGAAAACTAACTAATCAATCAAACGGACGTTTACAAATAGCTGTAATAACACGCGACTATGCAATCATGGATCGCGGTACGTATTCGTAAAATAATCGTAATTAAACAATTAGGGGAAACTATTCTAGGTAACTTGCCGTTGGGCCAAGGTGCTGTGGTGTCGGCCGGCTACAGAATAGCACCACCGACCGCGGGTGTCGTAAAGGGCGACTAAGGGATAACAAACCAGAACCAGAAGGAAGGAACCAGAAGAGCTGATGAACTATACTACCTCTAACGGAGTGTACTCGCCAACCCACTTGGCCAGCGTGGCGTTTTTAAGGCCATACATCCCTCATGCACAAGACAATGTGCATGAGGAGGCCCGTGTGCAGCAGTGGATACTGAGAGGGCTGACTGCAGCATTGCATTCCAACTTGTACGTTTAATTTATATGGCTATTATATACGCGTCTTGGTTCCGTCTGAAAATCAGCGCTGTATGCCGTTTTTACGGTATACGAGTACAACTTGTGCTGAGACGGATGCCCTTTCGACACACATGGGATCGAGCAGTTTTATCGCATTGTTCAATTTATATTTATGGTTTACTGTCGCTTATGTATGTTAAATAAGAATAAGAAATTGTTATGTACGCGATAGGACTTGTGTGTACTAAATAAAATTTCTATCTATCTATTTTATACCGACATGATTCTTACTAATCCGCAAAAAAGGTCGTATTCATTTGTATAATGTCTCTGTTAATGAATATAAAAATATAGTCAATATAAGTACGAATATAAGATTAAATGCTATCTAGTTCAAATTTCTAAAAAATAAATTGCATGTGGCGTTATCTAAGCAAAGGAACTTTATTGTCGGCATGCACTTATTTATTTATATTTTATGGCACAGAAATATTGTATAAACGGTAGACGTAATATGCCATTCATACTGACTTTGGATAAGATTTTCAAAGTCGTTTCAAAATTATGTTTAAATAGTAACATGTTCTAAAATATTGTTATCAAGATAAAAAAACAATCTTATATGTTAGTTCTTCACCAATATTTCACCAGAGGTTGTCTGGCAGAGATCGCTATGGCGATAAGACCGCCTTGTGTGCATTTCATATGTTACTGTCTGGTTGTATTTTGGTGTGCAATAAAGTCTCAATATGTATCTGGGAAACTAGAACCGACAATGAGGTCCTTTTTATCAAATAATGTCCCACATCATATCGGTAAATCATTAAAACTGAAAATATAAGTGTGCTCGAAATTAATGATATCCTTTAATATGTTATCAGTGGTCCTAATTGGACGCACCGAAGGTCGGTAAAGTACGATTAAGAGCATTTATGGCTTTCCGTGGTTGTGTAGTTCGAGATGCGAGAGTTGAGGTGAACACAGTAATTACAAAGACGTATTTCCTCTTTTAGTTTTCTCTTAGAGTACCTACGATTCTCAATGACGTTTGCAGCCGTGAGCATGTGTTATTCGCGTCAACTCTCGCTGGGCTACCTATAACGACGGTATTAGCCACCCTGCATTATTTTTCATTCATTAAAAAAAGAAAAATTATCAGTCCAGGTTGCGTGATACTGGCAATGAAACATACGCTTCCAGCGAACTTATGGAACGCATAGTACATAGACTCTAATTATACTCCCCTCTCAGTGGGATAGGAAATGGGTTCTGGCAAATGTGACTCGCTTCTGAAACATGTTCAGTATTCGTGGTACATTTTACAATTCTGTGAAAAAGGGATAACTCGGTCAGTCGGGCACGCCTAGCGACTGTGATTATTTATTAAGTAATGATAACGTTACTTTTTAATCACTTACCTAAATGTAATACTCCCATAATTAATTGCACCGCGCCGGTAAGGAAACAGAGCAAGAAAGCGTAATCCACGCTCCTTCCTTGAATTTGTTCATATGTCATTAGGGCTAATAGCGCGGTAGGTCCCAATGTGATATCTTTGCAAGACCCAAATACGATGTATATAAAACAACCTATAAACGATGAGTAGAGACCGTACTGAAAGAAAAAATAGAATTTAATAGAAAAGTTAAAAATGGTTGTCTTACGGATAACTTATAATAAAACCATATTTTTGGAAGTTGGAATATACAGGTATAAAAACTACACAAAATAAATACATAATATAAACAACTTGAAATAGATTAGTGTGAAATTCGATATATACAGTATGTATGTAAACGTATGTACTCGTATTTGAAAAATAATCAACGGATATATGGATATGCTTAGGATATATTCTTCAGATAGTTTTCGTATATAATTGATATTTGAAGCATAGTTACGTAGAAAAATATTATATGTCTATCTATGATAGCAGCATAGAAATTATATTTGTAAAGGAAACCGAAAAACATTTCAGATTTTATATTATAAACCGGGTTTGAACTATAATATAGAATGTGTACAATACGCGAAAGTGTAAAAAGTTACATTTCAGATTGCGATAAATATACTCGTACATCAAAGTAAAGAACAAAATTAAGACCTAGAAATTATTTGAAAGAAATCGGAATGTGAAACGAGTTGCTAGTATACTATAAGACGACGGGTACAGGATGTCGCTGGTGCAGAGAACAATGCTGCAACAAGGCGACCAGTAGCTCGAAAGGGACGCGCGTGTACGTTAGAATCGGATCGTTTGTATGGAGCGCACTAGCTGTTAGGTAATCTATGCTGTGTACCGTCTCGCCGCCATATACACGCGAGATGGTACGACTACTGACTCATCTATGGTTTTACAGATCTGTTATGGTAAGTCGTGTTATCATGTGTCTCAGTGAGTCGCGTAACCATGAGACCGGCCGCATCACTGGTCGCGACCACCTACACCGTGTGTTCAATGCCTAAATAAATAACCCATCCTACGTACACGTGTACTGAAAGTATTTGATCATTACGAATATGTCAATATAATAAATACTTATCTGATAATATTTGTGTGTGTATGTGCGTTTTCACCGCTTATTTATGTTCATTTAATGAGTAACATGTAAAATTCTAGAGCCAATCTGCCGCTCATTAGGCTCTTTTTAGTATGTTGTTTGAAAATATGAACCGCGCCTCTGAAATTCTGCTTGTGATCTATCGATACAAATAGTAGGTTCAAACACGGCTTGAGAAAGTATTAGTTAAGTTTTGACTAATTTTGACTAAACTAGGGGCTAGGGGTAAACTATAGCCTAGAGGTGTAACTCTTGACTCATTTTGATGTGTTTGAATACCGGCCTGTAGCACATAAATACAAATTATTCAATTATCACTGGCTCGGCGGTAAAGGGAAATATCATAAGGATGCAGGTTTCATGCTGAAGAAATATTATTTGTTCAGCATGAAGAATGTGCCAGTGATAATTGAATAATTTGTATTTATGTGCTACAGGCTGGTATTCAAACACATGAAATTAGGTCAAGAGTTACACCCCTAGGCTATCACCACCCTGAGTTAGGTACATAATATTTAGTTTAATCAAAATTAGTCAAAACTTAACTAATACTTTCTCAAGCCGTCTTTGAACCTACTATTTGTATCGATAGATCACAAGCAGAATTTCAGAGGCGCGGTTCATATTTTATAAAATAGGTTCTAAAATCTGGGTCTTGTGCAACATTCACCAATCCGCATCGCGCCCGCTTAGCCCAGGGAAATCTGCGTGCTGCAATGAAACGTTACGTATAGACTGATAATATATTTGCATGTTTTACCTGCGGGTCTAAACCAGCTAATGTAGCATACGCAAGCGCCTGTGGTATGACTGTCAGCCCCACTGTTATCCCAGCTATGAAATCTGCAAGCGCTTTCTCCGAATCATATTCTGGCAGCCATCTTGTAATCGGGAGTCTTTTGTGCATGAGTCGTTTGCACCACGACTGCCTTTTGAAGCGATGTTTTGACGGTGATGACATGACTTTAGAATTTCAATGGTATCTGTAGACAAAAAAAGCAAATTTTAATTTTAAAGAAAAGGTGTCCTTGTATCAAGAATGGTTTATTACAGCCGTCTGCATGTAAACTACTTGATTTATATTCATGTACTTCATTACTATGAATAGTTGCACTTTTGAGTGTTATTCGTGTGTAATTCATATTTTAATATGAAATAAAGGTGTATGATGGATCGTAAAAATAAAAGTTATGGATATCGTGTTCGCGACGTATATAACATTAATCTTAATATTTGCTCATATGAACGTCAGACTGTAGTTGACTGCGTGAACAAGACGTTATGTAGATATTCAACCAACGAAGCTATCTTGTGATTGGTTTGAATTTTAATTCAGTATCAGAAGTAGAGTTGGAAATAACAATGGAGTAGCAAAACACCTAAAGATAAGTAAACATTTCTAACATCTCGTGTACTATTATTTACAGTCTACGTGTAACCGAGTTTATTTCAAATTAGCGGTGCCATCCACTTCGTTCGCGTTAACTTTAGTGGTTCCCATGGGAACTCTTTAACTGATAGGGATAAAAAGTAGATAAATGTTAACCCGGCACATAAGCTATAACTATATCAAGGTTTATTAAGATCCGTTAGGTAGATTTTGCCTGATGCGCGTTCAAACAGAGAGACAGATAGACAAAAACTCTAAAAAAATGGCTGTTTTGGGTTCTGTATCGTTCGTAGAGGGCATTTCAATGTTTTTTTTTTTTAAATTATATATTTTTGTGCTGTGCAGACACAACTTTGTTATGATTTTATTATATGTATAGATTGAACAAACGAGTTTCAAATTTTAATAATACAGTACACAGTTGAAGGAGAATGCCCACGCGAAAGTATGGAGTTAAGGTCGTACAGTGTTAAAATTATAATATGTAGCAGTATTTGCGTAATTTTAATACAAGTATATCAATATTTTTAAATTCAATATGGGATTACGCAGAAATTCTCTAGGAATTAACGATTTTTAGGTTAGTTTTTGTTGTTTTGACAACCTCAAAACATTTAGACGAAGTATGATATTTAGTTTAGGTTTTTGTGTAGTGAAAAATATCGTATCTAAATATTATCACATAAGAAAGATATCTACAAAACGAGTAACATCTTTATTCAACATTGTAAAATAATATTTGTCAAAATACGAGTACAATGATCACAAATAACACTCTAAATGCTACGAGTACTTTAGAGTCGAAGTCATAAATAAGGCTTTATAATCTGTGTCAATACAATTACTAGCATAATTATTGAAATATTATACAACCTACAACCAAATGAGGTAAATCTTTTCTACAGATTCCCTTAAAATATGATTGGAATTACAGTACTCCTTCGTAAAAGTTTTTCTAATCTATAGTCAAAGACATTAGGATATTTTTAACTGTTGTCGGAAGTCAATTCATTTACTAACAAAATTAATGAAATATTTATTATCCTCACAACCACATTGGGTAAACCTATCTTCCTTAAAATATTCTTAATATATAAATAAAGATTCTTCAGATTCCCTTAAAATATGATTCGAATATATATTATAGTTACCCTACAAACTCCATCGCAAAATTAGGGGCCTACAAATGGGCATTCTCCTTTCCAAAGAAACGAGGAGGAATTGTGTAGCTAATGCTCCATTTGTGTGCTGGCTGACCATACTTAGTCAATATGGACTCGTTAGGGCGGCGACGACCGACGGGCCCCACCTTCCCGCGGGGGCCTACAAAGCTCTCCTGCAGGGAATATTGGGGCAGCTGATTTAATTTAAGACCCTTTGTGTCGCACACTTCCAATTTCCTAATAAACGCTCCGCAGCTAAACACGGAGAACAAAGCCCTGGGGCAGTTCTTATAGATGAAAGGGCCACGATAATCGATACTCGCCTGTATGTATTATTGTCCGAAATGACAAATATTACACGTTATTGCGGGAACTAAGCCTACTATTTAAGCTTTGTGTTGGAGATAATGAATAGAGGCCCAAAGGGTCAGCCTCTGGGGCTGATATTTCTGTAATATTTATGTTAAATTTATTGTAGCGTTCATAGACCAGAGACCTGAGTACGACAAATATTAATTCTCCTGAGGATATCTTTAGGAATGTTTACATTTAGAATATTATATAAGTGTGCCGATAATTCTAAGTAACCATACATAACCTATTTGTCACTTCTATAGAAGAAGTGAAAAATCTGGATCCGAGAAAGTTGTTATTGACGCAAACCTGACAACAATTTAGCAATAAAAGAAATAGATAACATTAAGTTGTAAGTCTCTGTAAGTTGTAAAGAGATTTGTACCTGGCATGTTCGGGGAAACAAATCAATTATTGGCAATTCGCCTCTTAAGGAATAACTATAGGGGAAAATTAGCTATCAAGGTGTAGTGTGTTCCAACAGAGGGTGTTCGTCTCACCCTCTGTCCAACAGAGGGTCTCGTCTCAGTAAGATCATAGGACACAGAGAAAACCATAGTGCTACTCAGCGTTGTACTAGAAATATAGTTTGTGTCCACTAGATTAAGAATGTCCGCAGAGCAGCCATACACATTTGAAGTGTGTCTACACTATAGTACTACTTACGTATGCGGCATGTCATGCAAAGAGCATTTTCAGGAATATGGTCGGTTATCAAATGGGATCCGTCCACTTGCCGCGTTGTACTGAGATGAGGAACGGATGTCAAGAAGAGAATCGAGAAGTATGTGTGCGATGAGCTCAAGTTTTATGTCGTTAGGAGTGCACTATTTCTTCGTTCACCAACTTATCAAATAATTATCTATTTAGGTGAGGTCTCTTGGTTGGTGAGGTATTTGGCCGTGATGTCGTCCGGCTTTAGAATATCACTAATTCCATCTTTTCTTGTGGGTTTCCAAAACGGCGACTGAGGCACAGGGTAGGGTGGCCTAAGTTTGCGAAAGAGATAATCAAATCAAACCATTTATTTGCCAAAACATGTGTAAAATTAAGATTGCGCAATGTTCATTATTCGAAAGAAAAATGATACCTGCGGTTAACTTCGGTTGTATTCTGGTGCTCGACTGCGAAAGAGAAGCGGCGACAAAAAAATGTAGTTTTTGAAATTATAAATATGAAAACAGAAGCGCCAGGTAAAATTTTGAAACAAATGATCGTTATTGATGTAACTTTTTTATGCTTTGAAAATGTAATTGTTTTCAACGATTCAATCAGTAATTTTGTCGCCGAAAATAGCTCTTCATATTGCCCGAACAACCTAGATTCCTTGCAGATTACGAGAATAGCGTCAGGGACAGTTTTGTTTAAAAGAGTGAAGGTGGTTAAGATGCTGGGTAATCTAAAATTTTCAGTTATTTTCTGTTCAATATAATAGGGCGCCCGCACCGCGATATCGATCCTGGGCATCGACCAACCGGCAATTATATTACCTATGTAGTTTGATGTATATGTGTAGTAACCTACAATAGGATGCCTAATCGAAGGAAGTGGTCTACAGAGGGTAAGTACCTTATGTCCTCAATGTATGTAGATCTATGTAGATAAAATAAATAAATAATCTGACATTTATAATAATATACTTGGACTGTTTGTATTAAAATATGATGTGTTAATTCTAAAAATGTTTGTAATATTAAAAACTTTTTAATTTCGTAATCTGTGAATAATAATAATGATTGATAATTTAAATAAATTTTGTAGTTTGTAAATAGTAATAAGTGATAAATTGCATTTTTGTATACGGGAGGCGGTTAAGTACGTGGACTATGCATGTTTATACTGACTTACTAACTAATGTACCGTACTTAGAGCAAATAAAATATTCTATCCTATAAATATGCTATAAACTATATAATTTTGTAACATGAGAAAACTTTACTGGCCTATGTTTTTACTTATATTATTCTATCTATAGCTGCTGTATTTGTGCGGTGTGTTTCTCTTGAAGATGTAATAAATTTAAAAAAATATGCATGGAGACTGAGGAATCCTCTGATAATGCTCTGATACGGTCGGTTCAAAGACCGACGATTCTACTAATGTTTAAGAGTTGCAGTGTGTACTACCAAAGAAAATGACGAGTACTTATTCAAAAATTGTAGGAGCCGATCCTTGGATTATTACAATTTAAATGCGATTTGTATATTTGGAGTAAAACAAACCTCGTTAAATATAGAAAAGTTTGGTTACGCAAGCTTAGTGCGCAATTGCACCCGCCATTATTATTGTTATTAAGTCTGCGCAATTACATTTTTTTTAAATTTTATTATAGGTATATTAATTTCTAACACTTCTGATTTTGCATGTAATATGAAAACTTTATTAATGCGTAGGTACTTTAAACAAAATAAAGATTACTGCGGTCACTTATTCTTGTCTTAATATATATATAGCCAATTCTATCTTAAATGCGCAATCTTGTGCCACCCTACCCTACCACAGGAGCTGAAAAACTACACCGCCTCTTACAGAGTGGACTCGCCAGCCCGGCGTGGCCAGCGTAGCGATTTAAGGCCATACATCCCTCCTACACAAGACAATGTGCATGAAGTGGCCCATGTCCAAATTGGACGATTTAAAAGCTGGTTACGCTATTTAAAGCGTTTTGTAGGTATTAATATCCGAGCGTATTAATACGGAATAACTATTTCTTCCCCATACTGTGACAATATTGTATTCGGCCGTGTTAATTTGGGATGAGATGTAACATCGGTCGATTGCTAATAAACCCATGCGAACAATGTCGTAGACGCTTTGTTGCCAAAGGCAGGTGGGTCTAACCAATTAGTTGCCAGGTATTGGATTGGGGTTTCCATTAACTCCATGTTGTTATTTGAACTGATAAGAATACAACGTTATTGTTGTCCAACAGAACAAGTCCGCACGTTTCAGTTGAGATTGAAATTTTGAGTGATAATTAAGTGAGCAGCAGAAAATACTGTCCATTCTGTATTTTCTGCTGGTAGTAAATTTAAAGGGGGGTTAGGTTAAGTTCTCTGGTAACTATAAAGAGGATTGGTCGATATTCTTAGTCATTTAAAATTATTTACTTTAGTTACTGAAAAAGATGTTGTTTAGTTGAACATGGTATGGTGCTCGTTTAAATTTAAGCCTTTATAAAAAATAAACCTTTTAAAAAAATTGAAATAGCTATTTAACGGTTCGGTCGTTTCCTTAACGAATTGTCGATAATACGGGTATGAAAATATACTTTTTCATACAGTCGCATGAAAATGCACACATTACAGAAGTAAAGTATACACGTACAAAGGTAATTTGTTATAATGACACAGTTTGGATATTATCGTATCTAGGTAATTTGATTGTATGACAGGATGGACTTAGTGACCTTGTTAGGACAATTTGTTACGGTACGAAATGAGTCAATAAAACTATAAAGTGTTTATTGTGAGCTAGTCATAGTCTGACAGAATTATAACAACATTTCCAAAGAAAGAATGAAAACAAATATCTACGATTAGATAATAATAGGGGTTAAAGTATGAAATTGCCGTTTTATAGTAATAGATACTTTGAATTGACATAAAACCTTCATGGTGTGAGATTTTCGAGTGAAACTTTTCACATGATACCTATGAGGTTCTTGTTTTAAAAAATGTGCAACATTCGATTTTTTACTTTCAATTGTTTTTTTTTATTCAGCTTAGACGGGAAAGATGGATACTTCGAAAATCCGAGTAATCTTTGAATACGAGTTCCGACGCGGAACTAACGCGGCAGAAACGGCTCGCAATATCAATGCTGCGTTTGGAGAGGAGACTGCTAATGAACGAACCGCGCGTTTTTGGTTTAAACGCTTTCGTAATGGAAACTTCGACTTGAAGAACGAACCACGTGGAAGACCGCCCACACAGGTGAATAACGCTGAATTGAAGATGGTGGAAGCCGGAGATGGCATGGTTTAATGTTACCTTACCTACAATATTGACTCATTTGCATCAAATCAATAAGATAAAAAAATATGAAAAATGGGTGCCTCATGATTTGACTGATCTGCAGAAAGAAACGCGTGTTGAAACTTGCGGTGCCTTGTTGAATCGGTACAGAAATGAAGGAATATTGGATCGGTGACATGTGACGAAAAGTGGATTCTTTACGATAACCGAAAGCGAAAAATGCAATGGCTGACCCCAGGTCAAACGCCGCAACAGTGCCCTAAGGCAAAGCTTACCAATAAAAAAGGTAATGGTAACTGTTTGGTGGTCTATTCGTGGTGTTCTTCACTATAGCTTTCTCAGGTCTGGTCAAGCAATAACAGCAGATGTTTACTGTGCCGAACTTCGAACAATGATGGCGAAACTAGCAGTGAAACAGCCCCGACTCGTGAATCGATCTTCACCATTATTATGAACCCAATTATGAACTGAAAATATATAATTATCTAAGATCATCTAATTATCTAGGTGATGTTGTTTCTAAGCAAAAATTAATAATAGGTTATTAAGGGAAATAATAACATCTTAATTTTTTTGTATTTTGGAGGTAATTATTTGTAGTAATATTAAAAAGAGGGACATATACGTATATTTTTTTCTTTATTTTGTTTGGGATTTTTGTGCATATTCGGTCATGTCAGCCCTCGATAATATGTAGACACGGTACATTAGTACAACTTAAGCCTTGACTAAGCAGTAAGAAATCTAGGAACTTAATTACCACAAATATGTATTATTTGTATGAATCTCCATAAACAGTGATATTTTTAAAATTACGTTAACGTGGAAAATCTTTGTTCTAAAACATAAGGTAGTTAGTGTATTACGTTGTTAACCTAGCGAAAATCATAGGTTTCTCGTTACTAGTACACTGTATTAAATAGTGAACTAAAGCTGACGTAAAATTGTATGGAAAATTGCATTCTACATGCGATACTTTATTGTAATAGCAATAAGGGTTCAAATGCCATGGTTTTGTAAATATACGCACAGTCGACCGTATGTATCCCATTCACATCCCGTGTAATAAACGGGCACAAATATAGAGCAGTGGGGGACTTGAGCTTATGACAGCAATACAAAGAGACGAGGCCATGAAAAAGCGTACATTCAGTGCCGTGAAAGGCTGTTGTTTTATGAATCTCGTCCCGCTACAAAAGAATGTTATTCAAGACGTGTGTCTTTACTGAAGAGAAGATGACGCGGAAGATATAGAAGTAGTATCGGTCAATGGCATGAAAAGAAACACATAGCGTAAAAATAGATTTATTTGCAATTTTCATTATAAGTATAATTCAGTGCTACGATTCTAATAAGGCACCGTGCAAGAGCAACTTTTAATCACCAGTTTCGGCAACCAGCAACCGGCATCTAGCTGTGGATAATGACTTTCATATAATTATTATAGAACCTAAAGTTCAAATCATTTATTGTTGTGTCATAGGAAAATAGAAAGATGTTTCGTAAAAAATAAAATACAAAATCCATCATATCTTGCCTACCCATACAGTATTAAGTAGTTTTATATCTAATTACAATCTTAAAGCTATGTATTTCTAAATAATGATTGGTCTAATTTTTTATGTCATAATTTTTCATAATAATAGTATGTCAACTATTATTATTACCAGTATTTATTTACGGGCAAACTTAGCAACTCTAGTTGTGATTTGCAGCTACCGATGACAGTTGCCGAATGTCGAACATAGTGACTTCACATGCATGTAAACGCAACAGCAATTTAAAAAATATTTATATTAAATTTGCTCTAAGTTGATTTATAGCGACGCATACGTGACAAGAACGTCTACTTCGACGTGTTATAAGCACAACGAGTGTTATTTCTTCGAGATCCATAGTCATACTGACTGTTATCGCTTGTTTGTAGCTTGACCTGAGAAGTTGCGGTCACTGGTTGGGGCAACAGGGTTTAGTTGCTGCAATCAGTAACCGCAAATGGAAATTGTGATAGTCGTCGGTGGCGGCAACTGAAAGTTGCTGTCTGCGTAACTCCTAAGATACTAATTTTAAGAAATCGGGAAGTCGTTTTCAAAAATAAAAAAAGGAAATATAATAACAATTGTTATCTAAATATAAGAGAATAACATTCATTCTTGTAACTCCCTTTATATTCTTGAAAGCAGAGTGAGTAACAATTTTGCGAAATCGTCTCTAAGGAGTGTTTAAGGACACAAATATTTGCGCCGCTTGGAAGCGAAATTCATCAAGTGGGATGTAAATAAGACCGCGACTATCGCGTATTAAGCGTCTATCCGGGATCTGGTAATAATTACCGCTCCCAAAATGACGATCTATCATTTTGGGGGATGTTAGCCATGTAATTCCCCGATCAATCCGTCGACCCGTCGTCTGTCAAGCGATCCGTCAACGTCTGCGTGACGAATGTGTCGCTGAAACGGAGCCTGCGATAATGATAATCCGAGAAACATTCCTGTGGGAGCGAGGTGTGCTAAGAAAACAATTTATACATTTCTAGTTTTCTTTCACTTTACCCCTTTCGGAAAGGGTTTTACGCACGGCTCAAATATAAACTGCAACTGTCAAATATGACTGGCATCTACTGAAGCATTGAGTGGGTGTCACATGAGGCATAATTAAACGACTATTAGTATATTTATAAAAAATGTATTTATTATACCATTGCTATTATTGTATGTGTAAGTATGAGCCTTTGCTTCTTGAATTAAATGTTATTATCATTATTATAGCACGCGATATAATCCGTCTAACAAGCTTTTTAGACGGATTGTTTTGAGTAAATTGGACGCTCTATGGTCCAATACTTATTGAGTATCAATTCAAAACATCCAGTAATGAGCATTTCTCAACAGTTTTAAGTTACTACGACTACTACATTACTGGATAACTTTCTATGTGCTTACTAGGAATTGGGGGTAATAAATCAATAATCCTAACATAGATTATGCTGAATTTCTTCTTATTTTTCCGTCTTTCGAGGAAGTTATTTTCATATGTACGGATTATCATAAGTAACACGCACCTGTGCACTTTGTTGAGTATGTGGAGCCGTTCAATCATGTAAATGTCAAGGATATTAGTAAACACAATAGTTTTTTCCGATAAAGTAATTTCGCAATACCATTCGATTTGCATTATTTTTACGGTTTATTACTGCAATTGTCAAAGCTACTAACAATGAATGCCTTTAAAATTAGAGTTGGAATTCGAGTACCTACAATACGCGGGCGAATGCAAATTGATATTTTGAGGAAGTATTATACAAAAGGCCGTGTGTGAAAGTGAGCCTTGAAAGAGACCTACATATAGCAGTGGCGAGAAGCTGGCTAATGGTATAATATCAAACAATGTTCTACGATGTCTCGAAATGACATGCATTTTTTCTTGTAATACGTGTTGAACAGAACATTATGGACAGTATGTGTTATATAGAAAAATATATCTTTTTATAGCGAAGTAGGCAGACGAGCAAGCGATCCCACGTGATGGTAAGTGTTACCACTGTCCATGGACATCTGCAACACCAGGGGGTGGGTATGCGGGTGCGCCGCCGACCTTGCAAAATCCCATTCACAGCTTTCTTGAAGTAGGTACCCCATATCGTAGCGTAATGGAAAGAACTCTTGAGACAGTTAATTCTAAAAAATATAGAATACTATTTTTTTTTAATAGAAAAAAGGTTGATTGTAAGTGGATACTGTAGTCCATGGACATTCGCGATACACGCCAACTTCAGTCCAGAATGGCAAACGTTGGCACGCCTGCGGATGCGCTGCTTACCTTTGCGGATTAAGGAATGGATTGGGAGAAAGTGTTGGGAAGATGTGGAGGGATAGGATAGGATGGGAATGAGTTTTGGTATATTTCGCTCACTACCGAAACACGTACGTACATCGAGGAAATAATATAAAGTAGGAAATTTAAATTAAAAAATCTAATTTAAATTTAAAAGTGGGTTAAGTTTAGGTTCTCTGATGAGTGAAGACAATAAAAAATAAGAGTTTCGCACTTTGTGTCGACGTGCTTAGTAATTTAAAATTATTTATTTCATTTAGCTATTCAAAAATAGTTTGTTTTGTTGATTATTGTTTGTTGCCCATATAATATGTTTTTGCTCGTCGTTTAAATACAAGGCATAAATAAATTGCAATTATGTTTGCAATCTTATATTAGCAATATAAGATAGATGTAAGCTATCTTATATTGGCTTTAATAATTGGGTAAATAGTATCAAAAACCCACTATCATCTCATCGTTTGTTATTGACCGAACGATTAGATTATCGCAATTACATTCGATTATCGTGTTGTAGTGATAAAATATCATGACGTTAATCCTTATTTTTGTCCATTCGGTGGTTTTGATAAGATTTGAACGATTAATATATAGTAAGTACTTGGAAGCGTCATCACAGACCTTGACCTTTCGGTAACAAAATATTGTGATAATAGATATTATAGATAAGTTGTTCGATTAAGTATAAGCAGAAAAGGCATATACTGAAGAATATTTGATTTTTTTAATGAACAAGCAGTTGCATTTGCTAAACTCCTGATAAAACTAGGCCTTTGGCGTCCAATAGTCAAATGGTCACACAGTAGATTAATTTTTAACTACTTACTGAATCGATAAATGGCAATTATTGCGTTTTTTTCAACTAATCATTAATTATGAAACTTATAGAAGACAGGTCTATTGTTGAGATATGTATGTGATAGACATAATAGAGTGACATGGTTCTGACTCGTGACATACAGGTTTTACTCGGTTTGGGAATCAGGGCATCAATGTATTTATACCTTGTGTTATGTTGATAAATAATTGATCAGAGAAAAATGGTCAAAATTGAAGTTCGCGTCATGATAAAATGTTTAATACTGAAAACAATCTACGGGGCATTTTATAATTCCACAGTTACATTCGAATCTCGTGAAACCTGAGAAAATGGCGACCGCTCCGGGAGACCGTCCTCGTCTGCCATTAACGAAAGCGTGATAAAAGATGAAGAAATTATAGTTATAATGATCCAGAATAAAATATTTCACACAGTAGAAAACCTCAGTAAAATCAGACGCGTACATACAGCAAAACACGTATACAAGAGATTTTTAACTCACGATAAATTTGATGTTACATAAACAAGGAAGCAGAATATACGATCTGCCGAAAAGGCGTTATTTTTTAAAGAAACAAATTGTCGTAAATGTTGAGTCCGTCGATTACGAGACATCGATTTGTTTCACGGCGTCGCAGGCGCGACACGTACTGCCGTCATTAATACACCCGCGCCCGGCTTTCATCACCCCTTCCGTTACGAGGCTGGTAAAAATGATACAAAATGGTATCTTGTTTCTTTTGTAATTTAAGCAGGAAAACTAAAGTATATGGGACGAGTAGAATATTATTAGTAATAACGCTATACTCAATGACCCACACTAAGACTTCCCGTGGGTTCAGCCAAACACATACAAAGACGAGAACATACCACCACGTCTAGAACAAACTTTTGTCTTTAAACAAATGAATATTCGACCGGGAACTTTTTACAAAACAGGTATGTCATCCGATTAAGAATAGTTGACAGAAATAAAGGCATTTATTGAATAACGTTATACACAAATCATTGTTTTAACATTTTTCAATATAGTCTCCTGCGTGATCTACACATTTTTGCCACCGATTTGGAAGTTTCAGTATTCCCTGGTCATAGAAAGTTTGAGGGCGAGTTGTGAGCCAATTGCGCACGTGCTCTTCGACTTCTTCATTGCTTCCAAATCGTTTCCCTCCCAGTGATTCCTTCATTGTGAACAAAAAATAGTCACAGGGGGACAAGTCAGGGCTATAAGGAGGGTGCTCGAGGGTTTCCCAGCCCATTTCTTCCAGTGTATTCCTTGTAAGGCCGCGGTGTGAGGCCTGGCGTTGTCGAGGAGGAGAATGACATCTCTGATGGGCATGTCTCGTCTTTTGTTTCGATAGGCGGCTTTTGCCGACCGTAACAACTGGCAGTAGTCAGCCGCATTCACTGTACGTTGATCGTGTAGAAAATCGATCAGTGAAATTGTCACGGGTATTGTCATCTGTAAGGCTTGTCCTTGGGCGTCGATCATGACTTTCGTTTTCAACACGTTCTCGTGCGCCCTTAAATTCTCTCGCCCACGTATACACACGATTCTGAGACAGTGTACTGTCCCCAAACTGTGCCTTCAAACGAGTTAAAATTTCTGACGGTTTAACGCCTTCATTGGTTAAAAACTTTATGATAATCCGTTGCGCAACAGACGAATGTACCTCTTGCTCGGTCATGGCTGTACTGACGACAAAGCCGAGCATGCGCGCGAACCCGGCCGGTTCCCCCACTCCTCATAAACCAAACATCGACTCCACACAACATCATGTAGCTCGGAACTGCATTCTAAGAAGAATAGCAAAATTACCGTTTATATTTGATTTACCCTCGTATATTAAAGAGTATTTAGCGTGAATAAGCTAAAATATATCTACCTAGACATAATTGTTAAATATATGTTAAATACATAATTGAAGTTCGATTAGTACCGCTGCCTGCAAAACTATGCCCGGTTGATGTGTGATTCAACAAACATTGATTATTTTCTGTATTTGATTATTGATTATTCAACAACAAATTTGCTGTAATCATTTAAAGACCAATTTGATTCGTATTTACGTAACTTTTGATGTGTTTCTGGTCAGTCTGGACCAACGAATCACTGAGTGCGAGGTTATATAAAATGGTTTGGTGACGTGGTGGTAGAAATATATAGGGTCTACCTCATCATTATCATAGGATAAAGTAAAGTTTTATACACAGGGTGTATAAAGATAGCTCATTGGCTCAAATGACAGTTATTCACATTGACTATTGAAGTCATAAGCTAAACTGCCATAACATTGGCACTAGTGTGAGTTTTTCAACTGTAAACACAACTATTGCACTTGCATTAAGTATTATTTCAGGTATAAAGCATCAAGCATAGCATCCGCATAATAGTATTGAGAAATTTAAAATCTATGTTCAGTAAACACACTTGACGTAGGTATATGTGAAATAGCGTTAGCAAAACATACACTGTTCTAGAATCGTGCCAGTTATTAAATTTAACTGTGGTACTTCAAACAATCAAAGTAATTGGTTAGAATTCAATTTGTATAATTAGTTAGAAATCTCGTCGATCTCGGATAAAATACGCTTTAGTGCAAAAATGTTTACTGGTAATCCACGTAATTAACTCAATTTATTTACGTCTTAACTCCTATCAAGCTGTATGATTTTGATATTAAATTTTTGGGGCCCGTTTGGTTCAAGACGTGTTCGACTGGAAAAGAAAGTAAGTAGGTACACTTTATTTTACACCGAATAATACAGAGAAAGTGGTGCAAAAATTTAAAAAAATAGATATATAAAGATACAATACAAGATACAATGACTTTGTCGCCTAAAGCGATCTTTTTCAGGGAACCTTTGAGCAGGAGATGTATGCCAGCATTATGTAGATGGTGTATGGAATAAATATAATTATATACATGTAGGTACTATAATATATTTATAAATCAAGAAATCAATTCCAAAAATGTGAGAAAATCCAAGAAAATGAGATTGTCAAGGGCATTCGATTGGGATCTACAGAAACCAGATCTAGTTATTATATGGCTGTTTGTTCGGACTAGTGATAGACATGGTGAAAACATGAAGAAAGCAGGTTTCTGCTTCTGATTACACTTTCTGAGTTACCTTGTGCGCTGATTGGCAGTAATAAGCGTGTGCCTACTACCGAAAGGTGGGGAACCTACGTTCTCTATGTATCTACCTACGCACTGTACTGTTCCACTATTATAAAGGGCAGTAAAGTATCTAGTAAATAAGATAGATTCAGCAGTTATAAAATAACGGCTTTTGTAATACAAATACTGCTCAATATTGCAGCATCTTTATAGAACACATAACATTTTTGTCCATTTTACCGGATGAAACCTGGCACGGACTGGGCGGTTAAGAGTAGGTACAAGTAAAATTCTGCAGTTTCGGAAAAAAGTGTAATGTCGTAGGTTAAGAGAAAAATGTACCTATAAAGACTGGGTAAAAACTCTATATTAAATAGTACGAGTGACATAATAACGAACTACGGTTAATTGATACATTTAAAATTATTACTAGATCTAGATCATGTTATTTGGTAAAAATGTTCCTTGGAAGCATATATCTCAAACTTTAATTAAACTCAAAATTTAATTAAAATATATCGAACTTTTTAACACCTACAACCATACTATCCTATACGAACAGCCTGTGTTCACATAGATCCAAATAAGTATAGACCTGTTTCAAGGTCGATCAATTCATCCAGTTAATATTAAGAGATTTTAATAAATTTTAATACTTAAACAAAAATAATAAAATAAACTGCAAATGTTGACAAAATAGTTGAAAATCAGTGAACACTATAGAGCCCACATATGGATAGCTATAGTGGATATTTGAAGGGGTAGGTCCTTTCGAATTCCCCTTAACAAATTACAGGGTCCGTGTTAGTCCAACGATTACAAGTCGGCGATTCATCAAGCAGGCGCGTCGGGCGGCGCGGCACGTACTTCTACCATCCATTCGTCCGTCCAAGACGCGATCCGTCAACGCTATCGGGCCCGACGGCGCCTTCAATGAACAACAAAATTAATTTTACCTTCTGAAGGTCTCTCTACATAGATCCGATAAGAGATTCGTTGAATTAATCTTCAAAAACAAATACGTATAGTTATTGATAATAGCTAGTGGTTAAGTATTTAATATCGAGACTGCGAGCAAAGTGCAGGTTCTGGTTTATGCCAACGAATTTTGCAATTTAAAGTAATGATTTTGCAATCATAATTTAAATCAGCAGCGAAGAAAACAAAATAACGAAATAGATAATATGTCCCGGAATTCGGTTTTTCCGAATTTCGTCCGAGTCCTGTTTTCGTCAATCTGACATTAAATGAAAATTGTTTCAATGGATCTGTGGACAGCAAAAGGCTGTATGGAGCATTATCGTCGTTTAGCGTTTAGTCGTGTTTTCAGCCGGCTTTAGAATATTACCACCTCATCTCTCCCGTGGTTGTCGTAAAATGCGACTAAGGGATAACGGAGCAGCTACCACAAGCCCCGAGGAACCACCACCTCTAAAAGAGTGGACTCGCCAACTCGTTTGATCGGCGTGGTGTTTTAAGTCCATACATTTCTCGTGCCCATGTTCATGTCCAGCAGTGTACCGAAAGGGTTGGTTACATTGCATTGTGTTAATTAATTATTGTTACATTTTGGTGGGTATTTTATACTCGTAAATATGCCTTAGCCTTCGCTGTAGTTTATGAGCTAAAAACCAAAACTCATTAGAAGAGAATAGTGCCCAGAAGGAGGACACTTTATAGGCTGATAAAGTAAGTAAATTCTGTACCGAAAACGGCCCTGCCAACTCACACAAACATATTATGGGTAATCAAAACAGAAAAAAGCAATCTCGTAAAGCACAGTGACACAAATCGAAACAATAAATAAGCAATCGAAAAGCAATACGGTACGAAAGTGGTCATAAATTTCTGATAGTTTTCGTGAAATTCTTCGCATTGCTTGCATCGAACTCTAGCAGACGTATCGGGAGTTTAGTGTACTTTTACAGAATAACTTTTGTTGTGTAACTCATACAACAGTGTATGTTACTGTAACAATATTTAATAATACATATTAACGTTTCATATGTTTAAAAAATAGTAGGATTTTTTATGGAGTGGTCACACACACGTCGCTCTAATGATGTTAAGTCTTACCGCCACCTAAGCCATTCCCAGCCCTTTGCGATACGCAATCCAAAGGGATGCAAATGTTCGGCTGACCTTTGAGATTAGTCCAATCACAACCGCGTACGAAATGAGACATGACACATTTTCGGAAAAGCACGTCTTATTGTATGGTATTTCCAAAAGGAATAGTTACTGAAATTAAAAAAAAAACATGTAGATATTCGTATTAATACTATCATTAGCTTTTTTGATTCTCGACAGATTCGCTACTTACTTCCTATCGCGTGAAATTATGCAAAATAGATTACACATATAGTGAGAAATCTTTAAATATCGGAAATATTCGTACCCAGGATTAAACGATGTGTACGGACCAAACACCGCAAACGAACGCACTGTGTTTCTAGTTTGATCGTGTACGTTCTAGAATTGTCGACCTCAAGGACAAGCCACATGGACAATCGGAGACTAAAGTCGATAATGACGAATTGAAAGCAATAGTGGAAGCGGATTCATCTTAAACCACGTCTGAGTTAGCAGTAAGTAGCCTTCGGCGTAAGTGACAAAATGATATTGATTCATTTGTGTCAAATCGGGAAGTGAACAAGCTCGGAAACTGGGTACAGTATGAGATTAATGAAAATCAGCTGCAAACACGCGTCGAAGCTTGCCTTACCAAAGTAAGCCTTACTAGCCTTACCACTTCTCATCACGAGTGACAATATGATTCAGAATCCCGTCATTTTTAGGAGAAGTGACTTTTAGAGAAGGCGAAGTGGATCCTACATGATAATCGTAAACGTTCGTCACAATGGTTGAACCCAGAAGATACAGTCATATTCATCTACTGCTTCTCCATGACAATGCTCGCCCGCAAGTGTGTGGGCGAGCATTATGGCGATTATGTGTGGCGAGCATCGTGCAGTGGCGCAACAGTCTCAAAGTTACAGGAGCTTCAATTGAAAACTCTCCGTCACCCACCGTATTCGGCGGACGTTGCCCCTACTGATTTCCATTTTGCTCGGAATTTGGATCACTTTTTACAGGGGATAAAATTCAACTTCGATAATATGGTGAAAAACGCCTTCAGAGATTTCCGTCCCCGGGAGTTCTATAGTAGAGGCATCAAAAGGAACTCCCATTAAAATGGAAAAAGTGCATTGATAATAATGGACATCACTTCGATTAATTATCATACAAAAAAATATTTTAATTTTCCCACACTAAACGGCAATTTCATAGGTAAGGAAAGGGAGGCCTGTGGCCAGCGGTAGGACGTAAAGATAGGTGCAGTCATACAGTGCATCTGAAGTTTAAATACATTGGGCAACTAATTATTTTATTTATTTATTTAAACATACAGCTTAGTTTCATTAAAAATTAGTTTACACACATTAATATTACATTGCGAGTCCTCGAATGGGGACCACATACCGGGAAACGTAGCGTGGCACGCCTTCGGGCCAGGTGGACTGACGACTTGAAGAAAGTCGCCGGTAGTGGCCGGATGAGAAGAGCTGAAGACCGTGTGTGGTGGCGGTCCTTGGGAGAGGCATATATCCAGCAGTGGTGAGACACAGGGTGATGGTATGGTATGGTAATATAACATTAAAGCCCATAAAGTTTCCATAAATAGATAACACGAAAAACTTTTACAACTTTACAATTTATAAACACAGACAAAGGAGAATTAACAATATTTAAAACAATAATAGATGGATATTTATCGTTTGTACTTCGGGAAGTAATCATGAAACACGTCTACTTCGCATTCATACACTTACTCTCACAATAAAGCGGTTTTTAGCGAATCATCATCATCATCATCATCTCAGCCTTTAGACGTCCACTGCTGGACATAGGCCTCCCCCATTGTCCGCCATTTAGACCTATCGGCAGCGACCTGCATCCAGCGGGTGCCCGCCACCTTTATGAGGTCGTCTGTCCATCTAGCAGATGGACGTCCTCGGCTTCGTCCGCCGGTACGTGGTCTCCATTCGAGAACCCTTCTGCCCCATCGGCCATCGGTTCTTCGAGCTATGTGCCCTGCTCACTGCCACTTCAGCTTGCTAACCCGAGAGGCTATGTCGGTGACTTTAGTTCGTCTACGGATCTCCTCATTCCTGATTCGATCACGTAGGGAAACCCCGAGCATAGCCCTCTCCATAGCTCGCTGTGCGACAGTGAGCTTATTTATGAGGCCCATAGTCAGAGACCACGTCTCGGTGCCGTAGGTCATCACTGGCAACACACACTGGTCGAAGACCTTCGTCTTCAAGCACTGAGGTATTTTGGACGAGAAGACGCTGCGTAGCTTCCCGAACGCTGCCCAGCCGAGTTGGATTCGTCGATTGACCTCTTTCTCGAAGTTGGACCTACCTAGTTGGACCGTTTGGCCTAGGTAGACGTACTCGTCAACAACTTCGAGAATCGAGCTCCCAACTGAAACTGGGGTGGGCACGACATGGACATTCGACATGATTTTCGTCTTGTCCATGTTCATTTTAAGGCCCACCTGTTGGGAAACTCGATTGAGGTCTCCGAGCATTGTGCTAAGATCCTCCAGCGATTCTGCCATGACCACGATATCGTCGGCAAATCGAAGGTGAGTGATGCATTCGCCATCAACGTTGATGCCGAGTCCTTTCCATTTCAGGAGCTTGAAAGCGTCTTCCATCGCAGTGGTGAAGAGCTTCGGAGAGATAACATCTCCTTGTCTCACACCCCTCTGCAATGGAATCGGCTCCGTGCTCCCTTCCTGTACTCGGACTGACATGGTGGCGTTGTTATACAAACACTTCAACACTTCGATATACCGATAGTCAATATGGCACCGCTGGAGGGACTGTAGCACTGCCCAAGTCTCGATCGAATCAAAGGCTTTCTCATAGTCCACAAACGCTAAGCATAATGGCAAGTTATACTCCTCGGTCTTCTGTATAACTTGCCGCAGCGTATGGATGTGGTCTATGGTACTATAGCCTTTTCGGAAACCGGCTTGTTCGGGAGGCTGGAAGTCATCAAACCTGCGCTCGAGACGATTCGTGATAACCCTCGAAAACAGCTTATAAACATGGCTCAGAAGCGAGATGGGCCTATAGTTCTTCAACAAGGTCTTGTCACCTTTCTTGAAGAAGAGCACCACCACGCTTCCGTTCCATGCCTCCGGCGTAATACCTTCGAGCAAGACGGAATTAAAGAGCTTCTGAAGGACTTTCAGTACCGGTGTTCCACCCGCTTTCAGAAGCTCTGAAGTGATTCCGTCCTCACCCGGCGCCTTGTTATTTCTAAGCTGTTTGAGGGCCATCCTAATCTCGTACAGGCTGATGTCCGGGATGTCTTCGGTATAGTGTCGGGTCAACTTGGCTCTTGGGTCTTTGGCCAAGTTGCCAACAGGTTTAGCGACCGAGGTATACAACTGTCCATAGAACTTCTCGATCTCCCTCAGTACCTCTTGTTTGTCGGAAGTGACACTGCCGTCCTCCCTCTTCAGCTTCGTCAACTGGCTCTGCCCAATAGATAAGTCTCTTGCGAACACTTTGGAGCCTTTATTCCGCTCTATCGTCTCCTTAATACGATTAGTATTAAAGAGACGGATGTCGTGTCGCAAGGACTGGTGAATCCGTCTATTGAGCTGCCGATATGCTTCCGCGTCATCAGGAGTCTGCAGTGTCATCGAACGTCGTTCCGCCAAGAGGTCGAGGGTGTGGTCGGTGAGCTTTTGGGGTCCATCTCTTCGACGATGTCTGAAGAATTTAGACCCCACCGTATGGACAGTTTCTACCAACCTGTTGTTGATATCGTCCACTGCAACGCAATCCTCTAGGCAATCGAAGCGATTTGACAGTTCAAGCTGAAAGCTTTCGGGATTCTGTATGTGGGCAGCAGTAGGTCGGAGCGTAGACTTCATCAGGCGGGACCTTTCTAACTTGACGTTTATATTCAATGTGCCTCTAACCATTCGGTGATCACTACCGGTTTTCACCCTGTGGATCACGGAGACATCATTGAATATTTGTCTCTTTGTGGCCATAATGAAGTCTATCTCATTTTTAACGGAACCGTCGGGGCTCATCCAGGTCCACTTCCTATGAGCCGGCTTCTTGAAGAAAGAGTTCATCATAAAGAGTCCCTCTTTCTCAAGAAAGTCGGCCAGCCTCTGGCCCCTCTGGTTCCGGTGCCCACATCCAAATTGCCCCACTCTCAACTCATCGTCGCCTCTTTTGCCCAGTTTCGCGTTGAAATCCCCCATAACAATATTGTAGTGTGTTTTCGAAGCATGTATGGCTCTACTAATGTCCTCATACATTGCTTCCACTTCGTTATCCGGGTGTGCCGAGGTCGGTGCGTAGACCTGTATGACCTTCAACGAATATCTCTTGGATATTCTGAGTATAAGGTACGCGACCCTGCTCGACACACTCGTGATGGCTACAACATTATTTACGAGGGACTTGTGGACGATAAACCCGACACCACCTTGGGACTGCTGGTCGCCCTCCCGGTAATAGAACAAGTTGCCGGATTTCAGGGTTATCGTGTCCTCCCCCTCTCTTCGGATTTCTGATAACCCCAATATATCCCAGTGCAACTTGCCTATCTCCTCTTCCAGCTCAGCGATCTTCTCGTCTGTCCTCAAAGTGCGCGTGTTGTAAGTCACCAGTGACAACCTACGTCGGTGATCCATGTCAAAAGCCCTGGTCGTTCGACGGTGGAATCCCGCCCGGAGATTCTTAGCACCCCTGGCTCCAGCGCTCGACCAGCGCCCGTCCACGCCGGTGTTGCGACTGGAGCCGCCGGGAACTTGGGGCCGTTTTACTTTTTCTGCCATAGGGGGGGGGGGGGGGGGGGGGGGACCGTAACCCGCCGCGCTGGTCCAGTGCGTGGTGGCGGGTCGCCAGAGCCTCGTTCGTTGGTCGGCAGGGTGCACCACGAGCCGGTGAGGTTGGCTTGGGTCCCAGAGATGTAGGTTGGGACCCCATACACCCCGTACATACCCCATTTTAGCGAATAACACTATATAATAGCGAAGAAATGAGACTCAACAGAATCTTACTGTGATTGTATATCATTAATGGGATAACGCAGCGGTACTGTTTCTAATTAGTTTATAAAACTTCATGGCGGTCGTCGTACTGCTTTGACAATTTTATAGTTATGTCGAAGACCCTTTTCCACAATACGAGGGAGTATCGGTATTAACCTGAAGCCCGTAAGTTAATATGTGAATGATATCACATGACAAACGGTGGAATGCACTTTTTACTTCGTGAAAGTGGAGATAATGTCACACCTTACTCTTACCTTACTCGAGTTGAGACAGACACTAGAAATTCTTCTAGGAATTTGTTTTATGTTTTCTTCCCATTAAAATCCTTTTCTCTTCTAAGGCGGTAGGCATGAGTATTACAATATGATGATATAGATGTGTTTATCCGCGATACGCGAACTCGAAGCTAAGAAAATAAAAAAAGTTCCGACGTGGTGATGTCCTACTCACCCACAATCGAAATCTCTAGGAGCCGCTAGGGAACGCTGGACAGAGAGGCGATTAATGGTGCCTTTGGGAGGTCTTCCGTGCACAACAAACATTATTAAGTTTAAACGATGATCACTAAATTAAATATTAATAAATTAAAATTAAATATCTCAGCCTAATTGCGCAACAAACAAATTACCGTCGCGATGCGCCACCATAATGCGTCAGAAGCGATGGCCGACTCGACAATCGATCCGCGTCCGCGCAGCTCGTGAACTCACCCCCTTGATATCGAACAGAGCTCTACTCGTATAATAAATGTCTTGAAGAAAAAGTCCCGAGGAGAAAAAGTACGCTTTGGTTGTAAATCTGTAATGTATATATATGTAATGTATATCTCTAAATATATATACCTTATTTGTCCATTACTAATAAATTGAATTACATCCAAGCATTGTATTTTATAACATTTTATAACTCATTAAATTATGGAGATAAATTAATTGATCTATTAATAAATACAGTGGCGAAGAACTGTACAAAACTATTCTTTTGCAAATTAGACTTATCAATAGTACAATAGGAATGATTGACATAGAAGAGAAAGTATTGTTTCGTTGTATTCTTTCTATAGGAATGCAATTTTGTTTCTTTGATGCCCGAAAGGGGAATAAATTGCCAGAAGTCATGAAGCAAATTTTAAAGTTTATCGCAGAATCGTCCTGTATAAATATTTTCAAATTTATTTTATTGAAAACAACTTTTCGTTGTTCATCCTTCAAATTAACACGCAGTTTATACAAATTGATTGCAATTAAACACCACTGATTGGATAAAGCAATAATCTTGGAAAAGTTGCTACTCAAAATGTTTGTGTTGTTGTTTGTTTAGCGATATAGTCTTTGTAAGGAACATCTCAAATAGGCCTAAGTTAAATTACTTGCCGCCGGAAAATATTGATACTAGAAACGTAATCTAAACAAGATAAACACAAAACATACTCAAGGTTTTGCCCGAACATAATTAAGTTAATACAACACGGCAACAATTTATACAACCTAAATGTAAAATCGTAATTCTGTAATGTAAGAGTAGGTACGTACAGTCGGCAACAGGTCAACATAATAATATCTTCCCCTTAGAACGAAATCGATTATCTCAGAATTTTTTTAAAAATGAACTCATTTTTGAGAAACTTCTCAGATAATCGGTAATAATTCTCAGATAATCAACTGATTATAACAAAAGATTCAGCTTTTTAAACGCTACTGGTAAAATCAGTTTTCTGCTACTATAAACCGCTTCGAAGATATTGAGAGAAATATCCGATTAAATCTTATTATGTTAATATTTTTTCCTATTTCCCCTTTTGTCAATTCAATTTTTCTTAAAGTTTTAGCACAGTATTATTTATTGAATTGATAATGTTGGGAAAACAATACTTAAGTACTCGTTCTAGTCGACAAATTTCCAAATAGTTTTCTCAAAATCATGATGTCGTCAGATAATGGGTTTTGCCACCTAAGCGAACGATATACAATTTAACACGCTGTTAATAATAGCTAAAATTGAATGGTTTTTAGTACACTAGCTTGTTGGCGACTGTTAAAATTTCCCGATGGCACGCGCCAGTGAGAAAGACAAATTTCACACCATTTCGATCATCCCTATCCAATAACGTATTTTTTTTTGTATGAACAGAGTATATACAGAAATAACATAATAATAAAATAAAGAATATACAAAACAACCTTTCACGAAGCCTGAAACCATGGATTCTACTCAGTTAATTTCAGTTGATTCACATAAAGTGTTATGTATTTTTTTTGTAAAAGTATAATTTTTTGGGATTTGTATTCAGCGAATTTGTTTAAAAAAATAAATCAAAATATAGAAAAGATAGGTTTTTTCGCAAAAACAGTCCTATTTTAGGTTTAGGGAAAGGTTCGGTTACACCTCGTATTGGATTTGGTGTTTGATCGCGTCGTAATTTTAGAAAGTATTTAAACAAGCAGCAAATTTATAGCAATTTGGTCAGCTATAAAATAGGCGTGTATTTAAAAGAGCACGCAGCTATAAAATGGGCGTGTATAGGCATGTATTTAAACGACCAGTCAGCTATAAAATAGGCGTGTATTTAAATAGATAGCAGCAACTATAAATAGCTATATAATAGGCATGTATTTAAATGAGCAGCCAAATATAAAATATACCTAGGGTATCAAAAATATAGGTCGGGAGCAAATCGTATTAGCTTACGCTACGCTGCTGTCCTCTATTCTTAGGAATGACATTACAAACTCGACGGAGTCCTGCTTCGCGGGACGCGGGACTCGTGTATCTGCGTTGTCACATGAGAACCTAACCCACCGTTTTTGTTATTATAGAATTGCTGCTTATGCAGTATTTACTGTTGCTCATTTAATTATTTTTCATTGGTGGCATTATACTCCGCCGTACCATAATACTCTTTTTCACGAAATCAGATTTTCAGAGATAAAAATTGAAACTTTATGTATTATTTCAGAATCCTAAGAAAATTTTGAAGATTCCTTAAATATTGTCAAAAATATACTTTTGTGCTGAAAGCAAATAGAAGTCAGAAATAGAAATAATGCAGCTAAGTATATTATATTTACTGCCAAGTCGTGATTTTTGCTGGCAAGTCACATTTTTAAAAACCTATGTATTCAATACCTATGTATATTTGAAATATACCGTATAATAGCGTATACCACGCTTTTCTTTACGGATTATTCTGCAGCTAACGAGATTAATTATAATTATTTGCTGTTATTAAATTTTCTCGCTGACTACTCATTTTTATTGAGTGCAGTATTTTGTTGATCGATCGTTTATCTGCTGCCTTAAAAATTATATCCCATTTTAGAATTAAAAGTGTTAATGAATTTGGCCCATATACCAATTTCACCGAAATATTACGGAAACTACACACTTCTGTGCCAAATTTCATTTCGATCAGATAAGAAATGTTTGTTAGATCGGGGTTATATCATGATAAAAAAATACTCGCACACTCTTAACACTGAATGTCCTACGTGAAAACTAACGACCTTTGTTTTTCTTTCCTTATATAATGGCAATAGAGCAATTAGCATATTGTGCCAGTGTCAAGTTTTTTTTCGTAATAAACAAATTCAAAGTCTAAAACGCTTCCCGTCAATGTCCAGTCCCGTCGAAGAAGTCAGGAGTCGCTCAGTAAAGTTATAGTAGGTTTATTGAGGACAGAAGAGGACTCCTTGGAAGCACACGAAAAACGCAGTTCTATGCTTTTATTTGATTATCACAAACACTACGCACAAAAAACACTTTTACGTTTAATAAACTATCACTATTAAACCATACAACGCACGATACACATTTTTTGTAATACTAAAACAAAATTTCAACTTCATTTCTCGAGTTTCCGCTAAAAAGTTAACTAACAACTTTTGTTTTACGACTTTTTAAAATTCAGCACTTTTTTTTTTCGGAATGGCTAAATTCTTGTGGTCCTAATGGCCTTTCAAGAGTCACCGGACATATATAGTTTAGGGCGAGCACAGAAGGCGCTCAGCTAGGAGCAGTGTGTGCAGCAACGAGTCTAAGGCCTCCCCCGCCGGTAGACAGGCGGAAGAAACGGACTTCCGCTTAGGGCGTTGCTTTGGGAGGGTACCGCGGGATTGCGAGTCGGCGCCCAGGCATGTGCCGATACCTGGTAAAAGTGTTGGCTGAACGCCGGTGTGTGTTCACGGTGTAGCAAGGGGTGACGTCCATGTCTCCGCCGGCGGGGACGATGTATGGTATATGTGTAGTCTGTGAGTGTAGTGTAAGAACCGCATTGGTAGCGGTAATCGGGTCGCCGAGGTCGTCCAAGACGTGTCGAGGACGACGACGACTTTCCTATCGGGGACATAGGTTAGGCTCTCAACTACTTGGGGGGGGGGGGGGGGGGGGGGGGGTTGAGATGGTGAGGAACACTGTCGTAGTAGCGTCGGGCGGAGACTATAGTAGCAGATACATCTATAGTAGCGGTTCGAGTAGTAGGTGTTTATGAATGGAAGGTTGCGGCGTTGCCGTTCATAGTGGCCTAGATTAGGTTACATAGTAACAAAGTCCAAAGACTTCATTAAAAAAGAAAAAAAACTTTTTATGGGAAAATAAGTTCAGAAAAAAGTCACAGAACAAAAGTTGTTAGTTTTAATGATGGAAATTCAGTGTATTCTCTGTATAAGTAAACTTTTGAATCGACTATAATTTTGAAGCCTCCTGGTCATAATTTGAAACGATGTTGTAATTTGTCTTCTGAAATAAATTGTATTTCTTCAAAATCTGCCTATAAATAAAAGTATGGGTTGACGTGAATAGGAACCGAAACAATAGTCTGTTTAAGTGTTATGCAATAATTACTAACGGATTTCGGTGGGGTTTTCATTTTACTATCATTTCATTTCCCGGCTAACATTGCTGTATGCGGTGTAATGTTGTTATTTGCGGTATTTTCCCTCATACGAAATGATTTATCATTGTACCTACATTTAGCGGTCGTTTTAACATATTCCCGAAAATCGAATTCCACGTGAACGTAGATAACAAGTATTTTCGACGTCAATAGAAAATAAGAATTTCTTTTTTAAAATCTTTCAATATGATAATTATTCATATATCTACCTAATCTATGTTCAAAGCAGGAACAACATATTCAATATAGACTTGCTTCCGGGACGCTGGAATTTTTAAATTTTAGATTTATGAATTTATGAGGTAGGTACCTTAAATTACTTTATAACGAAAATATGTAATGCTGTTCAAAAGTTTATTTTGAACTTTGAGAGAGACAGCATTGCAACTGAGTTAATATTTTTTTTTATTGATTGATATTTATGCATAGTTGATATTTAGCCTTTATGCATAGTTTTATGCCTTTATGCTTTCATTTCATAGTTTTATTAATAATTCTCTAGATCCCGGACCTTTTTGAGATAGGGTATGTCCATATTTAACAAAGCCGCTATCACAAACCCTGAGGAACTCATACTACTTCTAAAACGGCGGCCAACCCGCTTGGCCGGTGTGGCGTGGCCATACATCCCTCATGCACAAGACAATGTGATGAGAAACCCCATGTTCATGTGATGATAAAAGAACTGATTGCGGTATGCCAATATTAGACAACTAGTAAAATGACACCACCTACTCCAATCATGCTAACGCTACCTAATATTAATATTACTTTAGAAATTCATTTATAAATGCGCTTCTTTATTTTTTACGTAATAAACAAATCGCTTCCAGTTATTTATTGTTGGTACCGCTACCAGACTCCTATTATATTCAATTTTTATTCAATACCTAGCCGTGTGCCCGACGAGAAAATCTCATCGGCAACATCTCAGGTACTTTTACACCCTTAGGGGATGAATTTTCAAAAATCCTTTCTTAGTGCTCACTTACGTTATATAAGAAACTGCTATGCAAAATTTCATTACCCACCGCAGCCTTTGTCTGTCAGTCAGAGTCAGTGTTAGATTTTTATTAAGTAGATAGATTTACTCGTACATACCTTTTCAGTTATATTATAATATACAGAAATGACATTATTTTAATGGTCAGAAAAATAGGACGTTGTTTGATGTTTAGAAAAGCACTAAAGTATGTTTGTCTGTTATCTAATAAATTTGCAACAAATCAACGAATCACAACAAAGCTTAGCACACGTGTAGTTTATGAAATGTAATGTAGGACAGTCTTTATTCCGAACTAGCTGTTGCCCGCGACTTCGTCCGCGTGGACTTTAGTTTATAAACACCGTCTTTAAATTGATATAACTTTTTTATTTATGAACTGATTGAAATAAAACAAACACTAAATTTTAAGTGAAGCTTACCACAATACATTAGTGAAAACCGCACCCAAATCGGTTAAGCCATTTCTAAGATTAGCGCGCACAAACGCACAGACAAACAGATAAACAGACACACAAGACAAAAATTCTAACAATCATTGTTTTGGATTCTACTGCGTTGATAAAGGCCCAATAATAGTTTTTCTCATATATCTTCCATGTACAGACAGCGATCAGTTACATTTTTATTGTATGTATAGATTCGCGCGACGCACATAGGAGTATTTGTATCATAAAATCGGTCAAAAGTCAGAATCTGTAAGCTACTCGAAAGTCCTGTTGAACCTATTGTTCCTCAAGCTAGATAACCGTTCCGTCAAAAGATAGTCACAACCACTCCCCCCGCTCCATGCCTCTTGTCATACCTCAGTCGGAACCCAGTCATTGTCAGAATCACATGTCTTTGTTCTCGGCACTTTCGTTTGTTGTATTTGTTTCCTTTGCTATTGTGTTTACGTGTTGCGGAGTATTAAAAAAAAACCTTTTGAACATGGCAGAGGAAGGTATGTACCTTATTTTAAAATATGATTTCATTAATTTACTTTTCATATTGTACGCTTACCAAGGATGTGATGTAAGTCATATTTGGGTATTTATTTTTACCCAGATTTATCAGACAACAGTGTTTTTGTTTATATGTCTGGTCTTGTCGAGTTATATTTTTTTTAAAGACAAACTTTAGGCTTTTGACAATTGTACGCCACAGTTAAATCGTCCGCCGACATCCGCCATTTTGTTTTTTATGACTTCAAAGTTAACGAGTGAACATGTTGAATTATTTCAAGCTAATAATTTTTTGTTTTTGTCTTGTAGTTTCTTCGGGAAACGTCAAGGAATTTACTAGGAGAGCATTGTATAACATCCTGAATGAATTTAAAGGGAAGAAAATGGGCGAAAAGTTTTTATTGTTAGAAGAAAAACTTTTGGAAACAACTAAATGCCCAGACGATGAAAAAAATAAATTAAGCCGTGCTTTGAGGTGTTTCAAGAGCGATTTCAAGAAAAAATGGACAGCTTCTAATTACAAGGAGGAACGTTTCTTGAAAAATAATGAACATTGGCTTACATCCTCAATTAAATTGCCTTATTGGCCTGCAAAACCTACACAAAAACCAGGGCGACCATCTAAAACATTCGAAGACTTAAGCGACCGTAGTAAACGTAGAAAAACAAAAGAACTGCGGGAGCAAGTACCTGTCGAGGAGTTGACGTATGCAGCTGGTGTGAGTCAGTGTACTTCAGGAAATATTGACGCGTCAAAAATAATAAAGAAATTACTATCACGCCAACCAGAGCTACGAAAGTTCGCAAAGTTATTACTTCTGCCCGTAAGCAAATAATTGTGAAAAAACATACACCTTCAGAGGCACTGGCAATCTTTGTAGAAGGCGACTTCACTAGAAGACAGTGGGAAGTAATACACAACGCTAACAAGAGCATTTACCCCTGCCTATTCACTCATTAAAAAAGCCAAAAAGGAATGTTACCCTGCTGAGGAATCTATGCGAGTGACTGAAACCTGCTCTGAGATTAAACTTAAAGCATTACTTGACCACACCGCATTGCGTTTGTATAAATATTTAGCAGAGGTTGTAGAAATGTGTTCAGAGGAAGAGAAGCAAATCATGGTATTAATATCAAAATGGGGCTGTGACGGCTCGCAACAGACACAGCATAAACAAACATTTCAAAATAATACCGACAGTGATGCAAATATTTTTCAGAGCTCACTTGTTCCTTTGCGATTAGTTGTTATTATTGATGGAGAACAAAAGAAAATTATATGGCAAAACCCAGTTCCTTCTTCAGTTAAATTCTGCAGACCCATACGCATACGCTTTATAAGTGAATCTAAAGATGTAACCAAAGAAGAAATCGCATATATCGAAAACCAAGCCGCACAGCTAAGAGAAACAGAAGTATCCACTCCTAATGGAGCAGGCAAAATAAAACATTCTATCATGCTTACAATGATTGACGGCAAAGTCTGCAATGCGGCGACTGATACTGGATCTACCATGAGATGCTATATATGCGGACAGACATCAAATAATTTTAACAAATTAATTCAAGCAGAAGTTAACGTAGAAGCACTTAAGTTTGGGCTCTCGATTCTTCATGCTAGGATTCGCTTCTTCGAGTCGTTACTACATTTGGCTTATAAAATACCATTGAAAAAGTGGCAAGCGCGTTCTGCTGAAGAAAAAAAAGTTGTCAAAGAAACAAAAGAAAAAATTCAGATAGCCTTCAAAGATGAAATGGGGCTCCTGGTAGATGTTCCCAAAGCAGGATTTGGTAATACCAATGATGGTAATACATCAAGAAGATTTTTTGCCGACCCGGATTGCTCTGCTCGAATCACAGGCGTCGATGTGCATTTAATAAAACGATTTAAAGTAATCTTAGAAGTAATTTCGAGTGGCCACAGAATTGATGTTGAAAAATTTGATGCCTTTGCACACGAGACTGCAAAAATGTACGGTTGGCATCCTATGTCACCAACTATACACAAAGTTTTGATGCATGGGGCCAAAGTCATATCTCTTGCAATCCTACCTATTGGCCAGTTATCAGAGGAGGCAGCTGAGGCCCGCAATAAGCATTTCCGGCAGTACAGATTACATTTTGCACGAAAATTTTCACGAGGGGATTGTAACAGGGACATATTACATAGACTGTTACTAAGTTCCGATCCGTATTTGAGTAGTAATAGACCAAAGCAGCACAAAAAATCTAATCCATTTTCGCAAGAAGCAGTCAATCTGATGATCGCAAGCACACCGCCTGAACCACAAAGCGACATTAATAAAGATGATGATGAAGAAGAAGAAGACGAACAGGAGGAAGACGAACAGTCCGAGTCTGACTAAAGATATCTAAAAAAAATCTAGGCAAATATATATTTAGTTTTCGAATAAACACCTAATTATGATAAAATGTTGTTTCAATGTAACGTAGCGCTCTATTCTCTCCGCCTACCCCGTTAGGGATCCGGCGTGATAATATGTATGTATATACGTAGCAAAAAAACGCACCTAATAATTTTGACCGATTTTATGATACAAATACTCCTATGTGCGACGTTGCGAGTAGCAGCTAAGTGATTGAAATTCAAATTCTACTGGTAGTTACAAGACCTGTATACAGGGCCTGTGATTACAAGGTTGTGGATGTAATTCAAAATTAATAACACAATGTTAAAAATAAATTTAATCCAAAATTCTATATGTAATTTGAAACTACCTCTAAACTACCTCTATTATTATTATAATAATATTATACCTCTCTTATACCTTTATACCTCTTATACCTATTATACCTCTATAATATTATTATAATAATATTATACCTCTATCTATAATATTCCTATAATAATAAGAATATTGAATACGGCTTTATCAAAACTTTACGTCAGACACTTTTTATAAGGTCATTCAACCAAAAAATTACAACGAATATCTATTACATTACCATATTTTACTGGTTTTCAAGTTCGATGCCCTTAGTATATTAAGAATTTTGCACAATAATGCTTTTAATTAGGTGCTTTAATATGATACATTAATTAACAGCTAATGAATAATAATTTGCCGAATCATTAGTATTATTATTATTTTAACAAAACAATCTTAACTGCCGCCCTGTTCTTTCATATTCATAAGAAACGTAAAATATTAAACCAATTATCGTTATGCGCGCTACAGCGATTATAAAGTAATAATTAAATCTAATCTGTGACGGCGATTTCTTTCAGTCAACGGGCAGATAATTATTTGGAGGAGGACTTGGGTTGTGTAAAAATAACTAACAATACTATCTTTAATAAATATTGCATAATATACATAATAATAATAATAATAATACATACTTTATGTTTAAAATTTTCTTGTTTAACAAAAACATAAAGTTATTCTTAATAATAAAACTAATTTCAGTATACGTATATTATAAAACTACGCACAAATTATTATTAATCCATCATTACGACAATCTTGTAAACACAAAACTGTATTCACCGTATGAGTGTATCACGTGCAAGCGAGTCGCTGTTCTGTCGGTGACCCGCCTCGGTCCATTGGACTTGGTTTTGTGGGACCGCGCGCGGTGTGTGAATAAAGTATCTTCCTCCTTTTGATTTGATCCTGAGTTTATTTATGATTATTTCCCTACTCATCCGCAATAACTATGCTTCGCTCGCCCGATTTGCATTATTAAAAATTCTTGACTTTATTTCTTTGAGCAAACAGCAAAATGTCTCGTATATAAAATTGTATGGTGGGCTTGGCCCCTTGGTGTGGGACATAATAATTATTATTCACATAGCGACTGTAGCACAGCTTGTTAGCGAAGAATACGGGGATGTCAACAACGGTACGGCAACGCTTATTATTACGCTGGCTTTACTAAATAAAAAATCATGCAGTCTTGTTACATTGTTTAAAATCTCACGGTCGTCCCAGGTGAACTTAGTTTTATATGTAAACTGTTTTTGTAAAAAATGAAATACGCTAAAGAAAATTTAATTTAAATTACTTTTTGTCTAGAGGGAGAGTGCACGCTGCAATCCAACAGCCGCTGGGCGCGCTCGATTGGCCACGTTACCCTTCTCTCACAGAAGACTACCTTGAAATGCACTGCATTTCCGACTTATTTTATCCGACTTTATTAACTTATTTCCCTAATGTACGTATGTGTTTCGGTAGTGAGTAAGATGTGCCAGAGCCCATTCCCATCCTATTCTTCCCCATTTACCCAACCCTTTCTCCAAATCCAATCCTATATCTCCTAAGTTAGGCACCGCATCCGGGGGCGTGCCAACGTTTATCATTTTGGACTAATGTTAGCATGTATCGCGGATGCCTATGGGCGACAGTATCCACTTAGTATCAGGTGCACTGTATGCTCGTCTGCCGCCTTCATATATAAAAAAAATAATAATAATAAGTTCAAAAATGAATAATGTGTTTATATTTAAACTGAAGAGTGCGGGGCTAGGGGTTTCACTGTTGGAATTAGACAAAAGTATTCGATTAGAGCGTGTATGAAAAGTATTAGATGCCAAATTTTAGGAAATCAGAGAATTGTTTCAAACGGAATTTACAAGACTTACATTTACCTCTGGATATCTTTTGATGTTATCTACGCTGATATGAAAATAAAATGTGAAGTTGTAAATAATAAAAAAAAATATTCAAATGAAACCATTTAAGAATGGACTAATAGTGAGTTCCTATCGATCAAATTCGTAAGAGCAATAACAATTTAATAATAATGGATCGATGACAGGTTGTTGACGTTTTCCAGTTTGTATAATAATATGTAGGTATTATCAGTTTGCCAGTGTATCGATTTTATACGATAGTTATCTCTAGATATTGCTGGATATGTCTATCTTGTATAGGGTACTAGGCAGAATATACCACTATTTCAAGGATACGTTGCAGTTAACCAAAAATGTAGAAAAATGTGATGTAGATAAAAGGTTGGTTTATAACACATTCCAAATAAGAATTATGTTGTAAACATTGATGATATCAAGCCAACCTGCTTATCTAGCACAACTTGCTTTTTAGAAAACCAAATATATGTCAAAACGTATGATCAAATTACCATATGTACTCGTACTTATAGCAACCATTGCAATGTACAAATAACAACTGCTAGTGTTCACATTATCTCCCAGAAAGGTTATGAAATAATGCAATAAACAAACAAGAAAAGTATTTAGATATAAAGAGTATTTAATCTTATTTAATAAACTTGGATTTTATTAATTTCGAAATCATAGCTATAGGTCTAGCTTTTGGCCCGAAGAGGTAGTTCATGAACTGGCGTTTTAGGGAAGCGAAATCGAACAATACGAGTATAAAATCCCTAATATTGATAAGTATGCATATGCATTTTTAGGTTAAGGTGTATTTGGTACGTCTTAAATTAGACAGAAACCCCCTCGTGACTGCAAGGGGAGACCTGTACCCTACAGTGGGACGTTAGACTGACATCGAATTCTGTTGACAATACGTACCGACTTCTGTTACGACGAAATTAATTAAGTTGTAGTGTTGAGAAACGTTTGGATTATAAAATTCATTAATATCACTATGATACCGTTAAGATTTCTTTTATTTATCTCCACAATGATGATAATGACTCATGGAATGACGCTTGAACGACATGTGATAAGAAATGAGTTAATATGAATGAACGAACAGTCTTTAGCGCTGATGAGATAAGTTATAATGATAAATTATTTAACTACGAGTATCCCTCTATAAATATTATAGGACGTATGTCGGCCGGCTTTAGGATAGCACCACCCCATCTCTTCCCGTGGGTGCCGTAAAAGGCGACTAAGGGATAACAAAGCCACTACCACCAGCCCTGAGGAACTCACCGCCACCTCTAAAACACAATCGCCAATCCACTTGGCGAGCGTGGCGTTTTAAGGGCATACATCTCTCATGCACATTATATTGTGCACATTAAGGCTCATACTCGTATGTCCAGCAGTGGACAGTAAAAGTGCTGGTGACGGTGATATTTTTATTGATTTAGATTTAAAAAAAAATGGATTATACAATTTAAGCAGTTATTTATTTAAAAGAAAATTGTAAATAATATACATTTATGTAGATAAACTAATAGAGGTATTGTATGATAAAGCACGTGGTGGAACTAAAGGACTTGCTACCATTAACAATATTAATTGATGTAACACAAGGCACAATTCATGTTGATAAGAGAACTGCTATGCAGAGTACAATATCGTTTTGTTAAAACAAAATTCTAATAAATGGGAGGTCAACGATGTTCATTAACAAACTTCAGACTAGAAATTACGTACACATTATTATTAATTATATACATATAATGTGAAACAAACATGAAATTTCAATAGAAGTAAAAAGCAAACATTTATTTTTAAGCTAGTGATAAGTTGTGCGTTTTTCATAAGCATCTTATATGCACTATCACACTTAAACGCACAGATTTTGACAAGTGGCTGCCAAACGTCCGCCCGTTGGCAAACCTTTACTAGAGTGCGCGCATCTGACGCTCTAAAAGGTTCGTCTTTCATAGAAAGTAAAAGCGCTAAAAACGCTAATCACTGTAACCCAGTTATCGCCTTTTATCGTCCACTGCTGGACATGGAACTCCCCATGACCATTGTCTTGTTTATAAGGGGTGTAGGTATGGCCTTAACATGCCGCACTGGACGAGCGGGTTGGCGAGTCCACTCTTTTAGAGGTTCCTCAGGATTACAAATCCTGAGGAACCTCTAAAAGAGCGGACTCGCCAACGACAAGGTAGCGGCTTTGTTATCCCTAAAGGTGAAAACAGACTTATAAAACGCAACGCGTTTCCACCTGTAGTCGCTTTTTACGATAACCACAGGGAGAGATGGGGTGGTGTTATATTAAAATCGGCCGAAACAACACGGCTAAACGCTAAATAACGGTAATGCTCCATAGAAACTTTTGCATTCAACACTCCTTTAGTCCAACGCCCGCGCGATCCAAGCTTTACTTTCGTTCAGAAAAAGCAGAGCTAAATACTGTGGTGGTTGCAAAAGCGCGTTTAACGCGCAACGTGTACGAGGTTCAAAACAACGTTAGCTCTGCTTTTAAAACAAAAATGTACCAGCATTTGATTCGTTCATATTCTCGTGTATTCCTCACCTTAACTCAGTAGTCTCTAGCATGAATGTAATATGAACATGAATTAGAAGAAATGGAAGCCTGGATCGAGTATACCCCAAGTGACATTTTTGGTGTCTAATGATAATGAATTCTCACTTGCTGTCATGAATTATTTATAACAATTTACATCGTCAGATATATAGCGCCTGTAAAATTCGAATAAAGTAAGAGCTATTAAGTTACTACGTTTGGAATAATTTGCATAAACATTAACTCTGTCTTTACTAATCTGGTAAAGTATGCGCGGAGTGGAATGATCGATTAATTGAGTACTTAACATACTAAGAAGTATACTGGTGGGCCTGCTGAAGCTAATGAAGTAACTTTCATTGTTTTATTTAAATTCATTACATTTTAACATAAACTTAATTAACATAATTATAAGTTTCTGCGCATACTGAACATGCCTTTAAGTAATGTACCACGTTAAATATTTTTGGTCACTTTTGTGAGTACATTATTGGCGTATCATATATATATATAATTAACGTTTATAAATGAAGGATGCAAACAGACTAATTTCTTGGTGCCATGAAACTGTCAGCTTATCACGTCACTGCACATTAGCTTTTTTTTTTTTTTTTTATAGATTAGTGGGCGGACGAGCAAGCGGTCCCACGTGATGGTAAGTGTTACCGCCGCCCATGGGCACCTGCAACACCAGGGGGTGGCTTGAGGGTAGTTTGGTACTTTTTAATTTATTTTTAATATTTTACTGTATATTTTTTCTTTTATCTCTCATGGAATTGTATTCATAATATTCGGAATTGTATATTGAAGTGTTCTCTTTCCATAGAAATTATTCATTCTAGATGTCATCAGTTTCTCAGCTATCTCTCGTGTGGTGATGTTGTGTCGTACATAAATAATTATCATGTCCCAGTTTCAAAATCGCCAATCTCCTTTAAAGCACTGCTGAAGTTTTCTACGAGTTTCTACGAGCAAGCTTTTGTTGGGTTTGTTTAGAGAAGGTTATTGCTCCATGATGTAAACCTTTTGATTCGGCATTTTGTTTCTTTAGATTTAAATAGGCTTTGGCAAAATCAACATTAAAATGATCTGTAAGTCCTGGTATTAAATAATTGCCTGATAATACATTCTTTGCATTTATATTCTTGTATAACTCTTTTAGCTGTTCCGAGTGAGCGTGCAGTTATCAATCAAGAATGTGTTCAATATACACAAATTCTCATTAAACATGAGTTTCATTCACTATGTTTAGGGTGATTAACTTAATTAGTGTTTAGAGCAAAGCAATCGATAATTTTATGACTCATGACTTTTGATTAAATACCACAGGCTGAATAAAGAATAAATTTACTCAAGTGTTGTGTTTGAAATAAATTAATAACGATATAGATAGACCTATATGCAACTAAAGTAACGTACTGAAGCTCCCTCGATGTACAGGCACACAAACTGTCTAGATTCCGAAAGAAAAACACTTGTTTTAAAACGAACTCAGCACTACAAGCATGTACAATACTAATTAGCCTAACCGATCGTCAGTGTTGGAGAGTTACTTTATAGTGCCTCTCTAGAGCGTGTAATTCGGTCGTGAAAAGAAGCAGTAATGTCATAAATCTGTTCAGAGCCTGCACACATTTTATTAAAAGCAAGATATCACACTGTAATATTTCTCGCTGATACGGTAATATCTCTGTTGAAAAAAAATCCGCAAACGGCGTAAGGACGGATCGCTTCTTATAGCGATCCGTTTTTACGCCGTGTGCGATTCTTTTTCAATAAAGATACTCATATCTAAATATATAAATACCGACGGGGTGGTCTTAAAAACGCAACGCTATAAGATGCGCGACGTGCTTACGCCGTTTGCGGTTCTTTTTTCGTAGAGATATATAAATATCTAAACATATACATTTTAAGCTACTTTATTTCAATAAAATGGTCAGTAAAAAAAAGCGAGGATTAAGCAGTAAGTACACCGCTCTAAGATAAAAATAATAAATTACTAATGAAATTGTTAACATAGTGACCCAAACGTCAAATTTATCCTGTGATAAAAACAAAATAAAAATAACACAGATATACAACATATAAAATCAGTTTTGACATATCAACTTAAAAAAAAACAAGATAAACAATGTAATGTAGTTAGTTTTCTTGCAGATTAATATAATTAATGTACATATAATACATTTATTTCGTCAACAGTGATTGTTTAGCGCAAATTTTGAAGTACACATTTTTAGTAAATATTTTTAGTTTTAGTAAATGTACACCTATTTCAATAGGTCATTTTAGTCCATCTTTACTAAAACCCCTAAATCATTCATATTTTATACAAAATTTTAATGATATAAGTACATTAATTTGTTGAAATAGTAGAAAATAATTATTATCATACTAAAAGGTTTTTATTTTTAAATGTTTTGTTTATAAGTTATTAACATAACTTACCTATGATAAGTGAAACCTAAGTGAAAAAAAATTACACACTAAAAGCTACTTCCTAGCTCATAAAAATTAAAAACGTTTTTAAACTAACATGTTCGTCACACATAGCCGCATGGACACGACTGAACGTATGATAGGTACAAATACATGGTCGTTTCGAAGCCGGCGCACACGCATATCTCGTTTATTACTACTCAACGATAATAAATAGTTAAGCGATTTCATTGCATCATATCATAACATAATCTACAACAATTGATTCGTATTTTGCTCAGTTATTCACATTTGACCTAGAAATTACAAACAGGCACAATAGTGACGAAAAATTAATGATTGCAAGCTATTGTAGCTCTAAAGCTTTGTCTTGCATCGTAACTGGCCATCACATTATTTTGTTCCACATGGCTGGGGCATGATGGCATAGGAACACAGAATACAGTGAATATTAAATAAGTAACAGAGTACCCAGCACTGTTATTCTGGGAACATCTTTTTTATTTATTTCATGTTACGCGTTTAGAAGCAAATTATTAAATAAATAAAATAAATAGACTGTAACAAAAATGAAACCTCATTCAATTCAAGCTGTGTATACAAATGATGGCATTCTACATATTATTATCTTCTTGTGTTTATTTAATTAAGTAACACAGAGTCTTTATCCTTTTCAGTTTTTCTTCAAAGCAATTAAAAGCCTTACCTTCCCTAATTCGCTGCTACATGACAACTAATTTGCAAGTTTAGTAGTGTTACTGTCTGCTGTGTCAGTCCTCACTTCAATTCTGACTTTAATCCTCAGCACAATACATATTATTTTTTAATTATTATATTATTATTGTGTAATAGGCGAGCAGCATTACTGCTGATATGCTTATATCTTCTGTTAGCTAGTATGACAAGTTTCGCCATATCTCTTCGCCTGGAAGCTATTTGTCAAGTAAAGTCAAGTTTATAGTATGCAATTCAATGATTTCTTGTGGTAACTAATTCTATATGTCCACAACTCTGTTACTGAGAATCTTAAGTAGGGGAGCGTGGGGTAAAAAGAACATGGGGAAATAAGAACCAGGGTAGATTTTTCATCTCAGAACAAGTCTAAAAATTTTGGAAAAATATTTAAATGATTCTTTACTGCCATATTTATATCCAAAATAATTTATAACTTCATCTTATAGAATTTATAATTTTGATTAAAAATACAAGTTTTCAATTGTTATTTCAGTGTTGGAGAATTTAGATAGTGCATCATAAAAAATCTATTTTTGTAATTGCCATGTTTGTTATATTGTAATATATCGTTTTTCTTGTATGTAAGGGTTAATATTAAGGGTTGTTGATAATAACAACAGTCTATTGTGAAGATTTCTTTTTTGTTAATCCCAAGTTCCTATTACCCCGTGCTTTCGTAGATTTGGGGAAATAAGAACTTGGACCGGTGGGTAATAAGAACCTAGGAAAATTCAGCAAAACTATAGCTTTTCTTTGTTTCAGATAAGTAAATTGTTTAGAAATTAATGATAAGGGATAGAAAGACAGTTTTTTGAGTGCTAAGTTATAGACTAAACCTCAGACTAGACGTAGTGATTTCTCGAGTGATTTATAGTGATGTAATTATAAGGGATAGAAAGACAGTTTTTTGAGTGCTAAGATATAGACTAAACCTCAGATTAGACGTAGTGATTTCTCGAGTGATATATAGTGACGTGTTAAATAACAAAAAAACAATGCCGCGTACATATATTAAAAAGTGCAAATAAGATGGAGGTCGAGTCCAATATGAGCAAGAAGCAATGAGTAATGCAATGGACGCAGTAACATCAGGAAGAATGACACAAACCGATGCCGCTAAATTTTACAAGGTTCCAAGGTCCACATTAACTAAAAAACTAGGAGGAAAATTAAATCCCAATGTCACAGGAGGTGGTAGGAAGACTGACTTAACATCAGAGAATGAAGATCAGGCAAAACAATATTTAAAAGTGCTCGGGCAATGTGAGATTCTTTTTATTTTCCAACAGTTAAAAAAGAAATCCAAAATATTAAGCCAAATGCCACGTAGGTAGGTAAACATATTTTGACAAAAAATTTTTTTTTTTTCTTTGTGTAGGTATTATTTTTAAGTTAACAATATTCTGTTGGTTGTTTAAAGTTATTTTTCTCAATATATCATCAATATAAAGAAGTTAAAACTAGATATTTCAAACAAAAAATGAAATTTTGTCCAAATTAAAATGGAAATCATTGTAATTTTAAGATGTTGTAACTTTTTTACTATAGATTTTTTCTTAAAACTTTTAACACTTACTGAAACTTAAATATAAACCTTAACAGATCTCATAGTGGTAAGATCTCATTGTTGCAATATTTTTCTAAATAAATAGTTAGAATGTTAACAACCAAATATGACTTTTATTTTTTTAACACCTAATATCTTTTGAACCGTTTGAGCGATTTTGGCGATTTTTGGAGGGTAATAAAAACATTTGTAGATAAGTTCCTATCATTCTTGGCGTCTTCATATAACAAACGTATAGCCTAATATAAAGAATGTTCTTATTAACCCTACCGGAGTAATAAGAACATCATGGTGGGGTAATAAGAACTTAGATGGTTTAATTGTCTTAAATAGGATTCAGACTGTGGAATTTTTTTTTTGCGCTCACAAATAACATATTACCTTGCAGTTTTACGGATACTTTCGTATTACACATATATTTTTTTTAATTCATATTGAAAGTCAAACCATCAAAATTTTGAACCTTATTACCCCAGGCTCCCCTAATGTTATTTATTGGTCAGTGTATTATCTAATTTTAGATTCATTACAGTGTCTTAGTTAGATAATTATAGTCTTATCATCTTTGTGTTTAGTTAGAACACTGGGTAAGTCTGACAGTTAATTTTATTTATTTATTTATTTAAACTCCATTGCTCAATGATATATACAAAAGGCGGACTTAAGGCATTCTCTACCAGTCCACCACCACAAATACAAAAAAAAATGCAGTTTTGAATTATAAAACAGAGAGTACAAAAAATATAACACGATACATTCATATATAAATAAATATATAAACATACATACACATACATAAATACATACATATATTATATACATACAAGCATCAATAAATACATAATAAGATACATACACCAAAATTGAACAGAAAACTGAAAGTAGTAGAGATCATCTGAGAAAATAAACCACTAACTCTGCATTAAATAATGTTGATGAAGCAATTTTTTAAATTTGTTCTATTGGGAGCTGTTTTATTGATGTCAGTGGGAAGTGCATATTTATGTTTGGTTAGCTTGTAGTCCTTGTGTCTTTGGATCTTCTGTGGTACGTTATTAAAAGGATGGTTGAGTGCTTAGGTCTTTTCCTTGTTGGAAGTCTCCAACAAGGAACGTTGGTTGGTGTTGGTTGAACTTTCTCTAGCTGGTTTCAATCTGCAGCATGAGACAACAGACCAAATACAGTCTTGGATACAGGAATTTCCTTATTCTATTATACTCTAGTTTAATAAGTCCAAAGATTGACAGACTTGTAATATATAGTGAATAATTTTCTTTAAGAAAATAGTTGAATTTTCTAATATGGGTTGAAAATAACTTTTAAATAAATATATAGATATTAATTTAAAAGTTATTTGATATTTATAAAAACTCATTCAAAACCCGTTACGTTTCTTCTAGAAAAAGAAATGTTGCCCATATTAGGTACCTATGATAACTTTAATGAGTACCTAATGTTTTAGTAAAAGTCGCAGACTTGAATAAATCAATTTATTAAAGCTTTGCTCATTTTTATGATTTTTTGTGAAAGGAACTATTTATTCCCTTTTATAAATCACAAATACATAAAAGTTGTTTATATTGTTTATTGATTTATTGGCATTACACAATCTAAATATGAAATTTGATTTCCAGTTTCCAGTCAATAAATTCATAATATTACTTAAAGCATGGTGTGTGTGTGCTAGTTGTTTACTTTTCTCAGCAACCACCCTGGGTTCGCTGGTTCATTTGGGAGATGGGATTATGGGCATCAATACACCTTACAAATCACGAGAATAAATTAATGTGATGGCTTGTTACCTGTCTGCGTATTGGATGGGCACTGTTGTTGGTCACAGCTGCGCCTCTCGCCAGCCTGATCTGCTTGCACACTATGGCGGCACGCTGGGATGGTGATGCTGCTTCTAGAATAGGCTTGTGATAAGTGCATTCACTTCACCACAATTACTTGTATCTAAATATTTTCGGAGGCACTCCCGAAAATTTCCAAACTGGAGGAAAACAGCAGTTTCCCGTGTAATTTATGTAATTGAACGGCGCATGCAGGCAGTCAAAATGTCACTGTTAGACAAAGTCTACGGGGTTCTCAAATTGCGTGTGCAAGCGAAAGGTCCGATCTAAACTGGACCAACCCTCAAGAATATTCAAACAGGAGCAAACCATCAAATAAAATAACCAATGATTTGCAACGCTTAACGCGGTTTGAAGGAAAGGATTAAATGCGGATTAATAACAAGGAATAAATAAATATTTCGTATTGACGCAACCAAAGTGTTAATTCATTTACATTTTCAACTAAAAGCAAGTTCTACGAACTGTGAACACTTTCAATTAGATCCGTGACATAATTATATCAACGTATTGTATTCCAGTTACAAATAATCTTACATAAATTACATTTGAGAAAAAAAACTCGACGCGTTTAACTATATGTGCATGAAATGTTGGCAGTCAAGCTTTGCACGCGGATTTAGAATAGAAAATTTAAAGAAATATGTTACAATTTATTGAATCTCCATTGAAAATGTAAACAAAACTACCTTTCCAGATCACTCAAAAATCCAAACAGGCAAAGACCTGTGCTATAAATCATTGATATATTTTTTACTATAGACTTTAATTGATAAAGTGTAATTGTTTTATGGGTATATAAGTAATAAAATAATTTTAAACTTACAGTGCACTCGAAAAGCAGAAACTTTTTTTTCTTTTCGTATTCCGTCTGACATTGACAAGACAACACAATTCAGACATTTGACAGTTAGCATTTGAGAAGTAACGTTTAACAAAATTCGTTTAGAAATTGGGTAATGTTTTCATAAATTTCGTAGCTGAAATAGTTACGAAGCGCTTTAAATTTAATAATTGACATGGTAATAAGATAACATAATATTATTTACTGGAAATACATCATCACACCACGTACAAACTTTTGTTTGTACCTTTGTTTATTTTGTTTGTATGCTTTTGCATTTAGGTTTTGATCATGAGGTGACGAAATTGTTGTAATGGTCTTTAATAAGCTCCAGGCAGGATAGAATTTTGCGTTATATGTGTGTGCAGCCACGAGTCTAAGGGCTTCTCCCACTCCAACTACCGACTCCGACCGAGAAACAAGAACCGTGAACACGCAAGAAGTCGTGAAAACCACTCACGCTCGCGTTCGCGGTTATTCGGGGGTTTCAACGCATGAGTATCGAGCCGGCATAAAAAATGATACGTGGCCTAAGAGAAGAGCGACAATTAAAAAAATAACCTTAAGAAATAGGCTGGCTTAATTTTTTCATATTATTTTTAATGAGAAAATTTGAAACATGATTTTTGTGAGTTCTGAAGACATTAAAACTTTGATTAATTATCAATCTTTACTCAATTCTAGAGACATTGTTGTTTTACACCGTGGTTAAGGGTGTAGATCGTGAAAATCACCGAAAAGAGTGTTACGATTTTTCATATTTAACCTATTTACATATGATTGATATCAATGATAATTTGTATATATTACAATCAAAGACCAATAAGTATGTTCATGCTTATATTAAACTCTTAAACCTAATAGTTGTTATATAATAAACGTCAACAAACGCACAAAATTGAGTAAAAATGCAAAAACATGACTTCGTATTTTTCAGATTTAACCCCATAAATCAACACAAATTGATAAAAAGAAACACTTTTTGAACACTGAAGAAACCAATAAGTATAGCTGTATACTTCTTTTTATACCTTTACAAACAAAGACTTCCTCTTTTAAAGCCCTAAAATCTAGATATATTTTAAGGTAAATTTTTCATACACAAATGTATGGGATAAAACGTTCGTTTCATTCGTGCAATCTCGGTGGTCTGCAGCGGCAGTTCCTTTCTGTAAGTGAACGCGACACTACGCTTGTCGGCTGCAGACAGCAGAATTACGTATTGTGAATTTGTGTTTTTTGTAAAAAACTGTAAGTATAACATTTTTATAATTAATTTATTTTCAGTTAGTAGAAAGTATCGATATAATGAATGTCTGAAAGAAAACCATGATGGAACTAGATATAAATCGTAAAAAATACAATATCTACACTAATAGGTATTATAAAGAGGAAAGATTTGGATTTTTGTATGTAACGAATAAACTCAAAAAGTACTGGACTGATTTTAATAATTCTTTTATCATTCGAAAGCTACATTATCACTGAGTAACATAGGCTATTTTTTTCGCAGGACTGATTGAATTTGAGTGGCATGCCAGGGAAAAGAAAGTTTTGTACGCATTATAAAAATATGAAAGCCAAAAGATCTCGGAATAAAATGTAAGTTCCTCCCTACTTATTTATTATCGCATTTGAACAGGGTACATTACAAAGCTAATACAATATGTCATATGATTTAGATCGCCCGATTCAGACATATACCTACAATAACATGTAAATATTGGTTTGTATTATCTATATCTATACTGATAAATAAAATTGAAGTATCTGTATGTAATATCAAAATAATAGGATTTTTAAAAAAAAAAAAGGCGATACGGAGTTCGCCGGGTCGGCTAGTATTGTCTAAATATCAAATTGTGGAAGTAGGTAGGCGACAGCGCAACTTTGTCGACATACCTATACCGCCAAACAGACGCGAGGCGCCTAGCGTCTGGCTTAGGGTTGTACAAAATAAATAAAAAGTGGATAATATTGATGAATAATATTTCCAGTATTGAAAATAAAGAAAACCTTGGGGCCGAGACTCTGAGCAACAATGCTACGCGCTGTATAGAGGTAAGTTGTTATACGTAATTCTTGTAGACTTGTTACATAAATAAACAAACTACTTAGTTAGTGATGGGCGAAGACAAAATCTCAATACCTACCTATAGATTTTTCTTGCAATATTTATTATTTTCATCGAGAGACAAACACCTTAGTACCGAAATACTTCTCAATTACTTTCTCAAAAGAAAATTTACGTTCAAATAGGTGACGTCATAAAAAAACAATACCTAATGCGTAAAGAAATTATAATTTCTATTCATCAGGAACCTAATATTGTATTAATTCTTTTGCATTTTTTTAAATTTTTAATTATTTTTTATAAAAAAAATCAAGCCATTATCTTTCTTTACAGGAACTAGTTATTGAAAACGACCAAGAGGGAAAGGTGGATGAAATGGAAGTTGGGCGTAGAGTTGTAGACGTTTCTTTTTTTTTTAAAGCTCTTCAGGCCATAGGGGACCACGGTCCAATGGATTGTAAGTTAAGTTACCTCAGTATAATAGGTGAAGTAAAAGTTGGTCTGGACTCAAAACTCATCATGAAATGTAGTATGTGTAGTATGAAATTTACTGTGTGTTTGATTGAAAAGAAAGAAGATAGAATGGAAGTGAATCATCAAATTGTATCTGGTATCATATCATCTGGTGGGAGCTACTATCAGTTAAAAACATTAACTGCCACAGTAGCCCTACCAATCATGTCACCTTCATTATACAATGAAATTAATAATACGGTTTGCGATTGGTGGGAAAAGACAGCAGCACATTCCATGGCAGAAGCTGTCAAGGAAGAAGCGGAGTACGCAGTGTCTATAGGTAGTGTTGATAAAAATGGTACACCATTAATATCTGTTGCTGTTGACGGTTGTTGGAGCAAGAGATCTTATGGTAAGAATTTTTCCGCCTTGTCCGGCGCAGCTGCGATAATTGGCATTAAAACTAATAAAGTATTGTTTTTTGGAGTTAAAAATAAATACTGCGTAGTTTGTGCACGAGCCGCAAAGAACGACAGTCAGCCCTCGGAACACCGTTGTTTCAAGAATTATTCGGGATCATCTACCGGTATGGAATCGACCATAATAGTTGAGGGGTTTAAACGTTCCATTGTTGATCACGGTGTAATTTATAATAAATTTGTAGCAGACGGCGATTCCAGTACTTATAAAAAAATATTAGATTCGCGACCGTACGGTAATTTAACAGTAGAGAAAATTGAATGCAAAAATCATCTTTTACGAAACTACTGCAATAGCTTGGAGAAACTGTCGAAAGACACTAAGTATCCTTGCGAATTGCGGAAATTCCTAAAAGAAAGGTATTTGCGTTTAAGAACGGGTGTAAAATGCGCTATTAAATATTGGGGCGATCAAAATCAGTCACTCGAAGAAAAAATAAAAAATCTTAGTGAAGATATCCTAAATGGTCCACAACACGTATTTGGTAATCACCAATATTGCAAGGAGTATTTCTGTAGACCTGATACTCGTCGAATAGAACCTGTTAGGTTGCTTCCAGCAATTGTTGGATGCGGATTAATGGACGCGGTACACATTTTAAGTAAAAGACTGTCATATCATTCTAGAAGTTTAATTCATAATTGTACAAGTAATATAGTTGAAAGTTTTAACGCAGTGATTGCCAAATTAGTAGGGGGTAAGCGTGTAAATTATTCTTCCCGTGGTTCTTATGCGGGCCGATGCGCAGCTGCTGTTGTGTCTTTTAATACAGGATCGATTCATAGTAAAACTCATGAAGTAATATTTAAATCTAGTCCTAATCCTTTGATCGCGAAAGTGGAAAATTGTAATCGTAGAATCCGTTTAATTGCTAAACCTAAATTAAGATTGAAAAAGAGCCACAGCGCTGTATCGAAAGACGCTCACTATGGACCAAACTGCGAAAAACCTGATCTGAGTCCAGAATTATATGAGAAAGCCAAGTCATCTTTTTTAGCCGATTTAAAGTTGTCTTGTGCTGAAAGAAAGGAGCTTGAAAGGTCGACCCATTTGCAAAGAAGTAGTTCTGAGTGGATGAGTACAAGGAGAAAATTACTAACCTCATCATCGTTCGGGGAAGTTTGTAAAAAACGAGAGAGCACAAGTTGTGCTGTTCTTGTTCGTAAAATCGTTTATGGTAGTAATATCTCCAGTTTGCCTGCTGTACGGTACGGTATCGAAAACGAAGAAACCGCAATTAAACAGTTAGAAATTCAAGAGAATATTAGTATACAAGGTTGCGGTTTGTTCGTCGACGATCAATATGAATTTCTTGGTACTACACCAGATGGCATTTATGCAAACGGTTTAATTGAAATTAAGTGCCCACATTCTTTAGCTGGCATGACTCTTGATGAAGCAATGGCCAAACATACCTTTTGGGTTAAGGACAAGGCTTCCAAGGGTTATGTCATAAATAAAAATCATAACTGGTATTTCCAAATTCAGGGACAGGTACATATTACTAAAAGAAACGTTTGCATGCTTGGCATCTGGTTTGGTGCTACTGTACCAATGAAAGTTTATATTATAGAAAAGGACGACAAATTTTGGGAGGAGAAAATGGAGATGAAATTAGTTAGGTTTTATTACGATTGCCTACTTCCAGAATTAGTTGATCCTCAGCAGTCACGAAGCATGCCCATTCGTGACGCGCCCAGTATCATAGAGGCTATGAAAGAGAGGAAAGAAAGAGCTTTACGTGTTATGAAAGAGAAGAACGCCTAATGATTTTGAAAGATACAGGTAACTTAACTACCCAGCCAGTCGATTCACGTAAACACGCCAGTCCAAAAGTCGTTTTAACTTAGGAACTTAGAAATCGCCTTTTGGTTTTCTGTTTTAAACGCACTTACTTATCTAGTCTTGGATTGTCATAAATCTTCCAATAGCTCAATTACTATACAATTTCTGAGTTACCTGGTGTAAAGAATCATAAAAATTGGTTCAAAAATACAGAGAATTGAGAATTCTCCTTTTTTTAAGTCGGTTAAAAGGGCTAAATTTGCAAAAAACGAAGTGACGTCACTGCGCTACGGTTTTTATTACTTACGTGAATCGGGCAGCTGGTAACGTTTTCATTCTGATAGGTTTTGTGATAGCCATTGATTTTATCATCAAATTAGCAGAAATCAGAACTTGATCCGTAATCGAATGAAAAACCATTAGAATTTTGAACTCATATTTCGTTATTGTTTAATTACATACTTTTAATTAGTATATTAATAATTTACAAACTTCTGTTAAAATTAGTAAATAAATGAATTATTTACTAATTTTTGTACAACCCTAGCACGCTTTTGAGATAGCGAGTAATGGCGACTCATATTTGTTATTGTGTAGTAAATAAATCATTTTTATACTTGTGTTTCATTTATTGACATTTTTTTTAAAACCCTAGGATTTTTTTTAGATATCGACGAGGTGATCGTAAACAAAAAGTAAGTATTTGAGTTTACGCAATAGGCACATTTCCTTGCGTAGAGATAAACACACTTCCTACTGAATTTGCAATTATTTTATTGAATGAATATTTTACGAATTAGAATAAATTTTGGTAGTGAAATTACAAATAAATAAATAGTTGGAATTTTAGGTAAGTAGAATACAAAAATGTCAGATGTCAAATGATAGAAAAACATAAAAATTGTGTCTCAACTACTCTTATTAATCTATTAAAAAGAATCAACAGCTAGTTTCCAAAAATTCAACGTTATTGTTATGCTGTAAATATTCAAGTTCAATAACAATTTCTCAACGTGGAACGTTTGTTGCAAAACATTTTGAAAATCGCGCTCTCTAGGTCATTCATCCGCCCCGTCGGATGTTACATTAAACTTTGGCGCTGCGGTCGCTCGAAATCGAGATCTCAGGCCAACAATCTACACCCTTAATCTGGGAAATTAAGTACGTAGGTAAATAGTAACATTAAATTCCTTTCTCACCACTTTTTCTGATAAAGATACTGATACTGATTTTCTGATACCTCTTCAGGTGGTGAAAAAGGTCCTAAGTCTCCATTTTAATCGCACCATTGCCATCCTGCTTTGAGGAAGGTACGTAATCTGTGATTTGTCTTCATTTTTCCCTTCTTCAAAATTTACCGGTTTGGAATTTTCAAATTTACCGGGATTATCTAGAATAAATAATGGTGTTATTATGAAAATAGGTAGGTATTAGGTACTAAGTAAGAAATATATTTTGTATAATTTTATTAGCAACAAATTATGTAGATTATATATAGATAGTTTTATTATACTTATTCTGCATGATTATAGCTAAAGTTCTATATAACTCTAAGTGAATTTACAAACGTATAAATGTGTTATAAAATGTGTCCGTAAGTAGATAAGTTTATAAATTTGTTGTTGTACCTAATAAATAAATAAATAAAAGCAGGACTTTTCGGCGGGTACTCGAGAAGTGAAGCTGAGTTACATAATATTTTAAAGTGGAGTGTAGGCTTTCTTGGCCGGTGTCCATATTAATTGAATCTTCCGGGCTACTTGGCCGAGGTCTTTTGGAATCTCTTCTCTTTTTTCCAAACGTTTCGGCTTCTCGAGCGCAACACTCGAGCCGAAGAGATAACATCTCTCCGAAAGTGAACGCAGTCGCCACTGAAGATGTCAACCGCAGTTGTTGACGAAACGTTTGGAAAAAAGAGAAGAGATTCCAGAAGACCTCGACCAAGTAGCCCGGAAGATTCAATTAATATAATATTTTAAACTTTTATTATCGTTGATGAACATAATAATTATTATGTTCGTCAAGATGGGGCATTGGGTCACTCAGTATATCGAAAGCCAACGCACACTGACCGATACCTACACGGAATTTCCCACCACCACCCAAGACACTTGGCGTCTGTTATCAGGTCACTTACCAATTGCGCCTACGATTTATGTGTTGAGAAACATCTGTCAGGTGAGTTACAACATGTAGATCGAGTGTTACGGAAGAATGGTCATACAAAGGTCTTCAAAATATCACAGCGAAGACCTACGCAAGGGAAACCTAATACGGTTGATAGACAGTCGGCATATCTTCATTATATAGAAAAAGTAACCGAAAAGACCGGCAAGCTTTTAATGAAAGAACACGATATGAAAACTGTGAACTGTAGCTGTGGATATTGAGCAAATCAAGCGAACCATAGCAAGCCGTGTAAAGGAACACATAAAATAATAACCCACACAAGTCGGCAATAGCAGAACAATAATTGGATTGAATTACACCATTGCACACCGCGATTGATACGAGAGACAATAGAAGTTAAAAAATGCCGAAATTTGACTGATTTAAGTTGGCACGTACATGGGGCCCAGTGATTGAACATTGCAAACCCAGAAAAGTAAATACGTTTTCAAAGTCTCATGTATGTGGTGATGTTGTTAGTATAGTGTGCAAGGAACTTAATCAACAAAAACAAGTTCAGTGTGGGCAGGTGAATCAAAAGCGAACACGACGGAGGGTAGACAGATTTGTCTGTCAATAGCAACAACACCTTCCTTCATCCGCCTCCGCAGTAGCGCCGCGACCACGGTTCATGTAAGTGCACCGAAATATTGGCTATAATAAATAAATAATAAATCGTGAGTTACGTAACAATTATGAAGTTGAGTTGTTTGATTATTGTAAAAAATATGTATCTGGGAGTTTTGTAGTTTAATAGTGATAGTTTAATAAACTTCAGTTTAATAAATTCTTTCGTGAGTGTTGTTTTTGATAATTAAATGAAAGCGTGGGACTGCGTTTTTCATTTACTGAGGACAGAAGAGAACTCCTTGGCTGCACACAAAAAACTCAGTCCCACGCTTTTATTTGATTATCACAATATCACGCACGAAAATACTTTGAACTTTAATAACTATCATTATTAAACCACAAAACGGCTAATACACATTTTTTACAATTAAGCAAACAAAAAGTCATCTACACTTCTCGAGTTTTCACCAAAAAGACGACATTGTTTTGATAGGAAAAAAATCTTGACACTGGCAGAATGTGCTAATTGCACGATTTGCATTGCCATGAATGAAGAAAAAAAAACATAAAAATAACATATTCCAAATTCAAGTTTCCGTTTCGTAAAATATTTTTTACGACTTTAATCTAAATACCGTGTCTTATTAAAAATCGATATTCGCACTATGATTTGCCGCGCTATGATTTTAAATGGTCTTTAAAACCTACAGTTTGTTTTAATAGACTTCAAATGGCCTTTCCAGACAAGTGCCCTTCTGTATTGTAAACATGCAAGTAGAGAGTACTTTGAAAACAAGTATAAAAATTGAAACCTGTAGAATTTATTTTTTCTTTTTCGAAAAACTTCCTCAGTTCCCCACGTATATAGGTAGGTACATAAAATATATATCAAGACAACATTGCCCTAATATGTAAGTTCAGGCAGTGTACCAATGCAAATTTATTTTTATATAATTATATTACTTGCTAATACAGGGAAGGTTAGGTATAAAAAGCTGCTCGAGGTTTTTATGTAAATCTTGAAATAAATCTTCGTTGTCGTTTCAGGAGGACGTCCCTTGCCCCTTGTCCTTTTACACTGAAAACAAAAACATGTAACTTTATTTTCACATAAATTTTGTTTAATAAAACGCCGCCCCTCTTCAATAGCGGTCAAGACGTGTTTGTTAAAATGTATGTGACCATACATATGTATGTGGTCAGAATCTCAAACAAGATAAATCACAGAGCAGGCGTTATGCACATAACTCTTGGGCTTCGACCCACTTGACATTAGCAAGGTCTTATCCCAGAACATGGGGTTATATTTACTGGAATTGCTTGGAAGTTGTTTTTTTATGTAATTTTAACGTATTATTTGCATGCAGTAAACATACATATTTTAATGACATATATACTCTTGATTTCACAGTCTCTCAGAGAGCGATGAAATGAGCTCGGAGTCTTTTTGATTAATCAGAAACGAAGAAATTCGTAAAAGAATCAAAGTTATTTATTTATTTTGGACAATTAACAGAAGCGATGGGGTAGACGAGTCCTCGAGTGGCGGGTGGAACAGTCGAGTGGAATAGTCGAGTGGAAACGGTAGCGTGGGACATCATCCGGCCAGGTAGACCCATGACTTAAAGAAAATCGTCGGTAGTGGCTGGATGAAAAGAGGGGAAGACTAAGCATGGTAGCGAGATTTGGGGAGGTCTATATCCATCAACGGCGAGAAACAGGTTGATACTGTAGTACTAGTAGTATGTACTCATGATACTGAGTAAATCTTCTAGTATTATTTTTTTCGAGAACATTGATATTGAATATTTTTATATTCAGTATAATTTTTTTTTAATGGTCTGGTTACCAATGTTACCACAGCATACCATCAGCCTGTTTCTCCACTGTTGTCGCTTCAAATGAGTGCTGCTTGCAGGCGCAGTCGCATAGCCGCATACTGAATAACTGTGATAAGTAAATATAAACATTTTTGAATATTTTAAGATATTGACTTGATGAATTCAAAATGAAAAAATGATATAATCGTATATGCTTTAAAATAAAAACAAAATAAAAATGCAAACTATTTAACAATTGATCTTTTTAGAATCTTATGTATCAAACTTTTTGTTGGGAATAAATATAACCCTCATAACCATGACCTATAAAATATAATCCTCTAAACTGAACAAGATTTACCAAACAATTCTCCTTGCATTTTACTTTTAAGTCAGGGTAATAGGGATATTAATAACTGTTTTTTTTTCAGAATGTGTTTTTTAACCATTACCTTTAATCTCTTAAAATATGTCTTCGAAATACGACTTTATTATGATATATATATTTTCAGAACTAGTTAGTTATAAGAGGTTTTTGCTTGTTAAAAAAACCTTAAAAAAGTCTGATACATAGATTTCGGTCTGATCATTACCGCAATTTGACTTCGTGCCTAGTTTATCCACAAAATTAGAAGGTTATTTTTGTAAATGATAATATAGACGACGCATCTATATCTCCAGTTAATTTCTGACGTCCTTAATGTTCTGACATGATTATGACGCATGAAGTTTATGGTAATGTTTGATAGTAATACATAAAATAATTGCCCGTATCTAAGTTTCACGTATTCTGTTGCTATTTTTTAAAAACCAAATACACAATATTTTTAGAAGTAACAAGCGCTATTACAGGGCAGTTAAATTTGTCTAAAATCATTACATACATACATTCAATTCATGGCGTTATGAGTAGTTTTGGACAATCATCCTCATTTTCAGTCAAGTGATTAAATGTTGGTGTAAATAGTAATAATTCCTTTTTTTTTGTTTTCTATTTAGCAATTTTGTGTGGAATATTTGACAAAAACTGAAGAAAATATTGCAAAAAATATTTGAGTAATTACACGTCAATGAAATTACTGGAATCTTTTTGAACGGAATCCATGGATTCTGGTTTCGGAAATAATTCGGACACATTATGTATTAGTATGGGTACTATAGTTAGTGGTGTTGAAATTTATATTGATATATTTTTTTAAAAGTTTATTTTGTTGTAATTTTGGAACTACGAAACCGATTTTGCTCATCAACACAAACTTAACCGAGACGAATCGAAACTTATGCGACCCAAATTTCATTTCAATTCCTTACAAAATGCGCCCTGAAATGATTGGTATTTAAACAAAATTTCTTCTTTGGTGCAACACTTCTCTTTTATATAGCTTGTCTTTAAATACCTGTCTATTGTAAGGTAACACCTTACCATAAATAATCATACTATGGCAATTGAGACAACCATAGAACAACAACAATAAGTAAAATTAATCAAATTAACACCGGCTTAGTCAAGTACTTGAAGACAAGCTATAGAGCAAGTGAAATATAAATTTACAATGACAATTGTACCCTCCAGTAACGCTTCGGACTCAACTCTTTCTAGTTTAGCATAAATCATTGATCGGCCCCTAGTCCGAACCCCGAGATTGTGCGGAGAGGTTATCAGTGGGACCTAATTTAATTCATTATGCCCGCCTGTGTCGACCCTTCCTCGACAAGCCGAAAACGTCCCTACGAGTATGCAAAATTCTTTAACCGGGATTATTAATGTCCTCCGGTTAACGGCTGTTCGGTTTCCTCTCACTTTCGGCACGTTAAATATTATATAGGACTTATGTTTCCGTTCGAACTGAAAGTAAGGATTGTACTAATATACTTTCTATGCCATCATGAAATTAGTTGTTTTTTGTACTGAATGATATCAGTTGTTTATTATGACAAAAGAGAAATATTTACTTCTGTAAAAGACAGATAGATATTAATTTTATTTCATACACACGAGTGATTGCATACATAAAAATATCTTACACTAAAATGTCCTAAACATATACAATAAACGACAGCAAATAAAAAATGAACAAGGCCATAAAACTGCGTGGACCCATGTGTGTCGAAACGGCATACCTTTATTTTTTTTTGTCATATTTATATATGACAAAAAAAGGTATATATGACAACGTTAATATAGGTAAAGTGACTTATGGTACTTGTTCGTACATATTAATAAATCATATAGTGGATTAGATAGTGTTGTGGAAATGAGCGTTGAGTGCTCGACAGTCAATCGTTGAGTGAGCCCCAATGAACCTTTTTGAACGCTCATGTCCAAGTTTTTAACGTTTGATGGTCTTAAACCTTGAAGTCAAAACCTTGAGTATAAAATGTTTCGAGATAAGCTTGTTAAAGTTCATTATTCATTGGCGTCAGGATTTATGCATCCCAGCAAACAATAGACAGACAATAAAAGTTCAAAGGTTATGGCTTAAAAGGTCAAAGGTCATTGATTGGTTGAATGTGTATCTGTAGGTATCGTTTATATAAAGAATAATGTTTGCCTGCTCTGTCTGTTTGCTAGTGCTGCTCTCTGAATCTACTGGGCTGATTTTATTGTAATTTTCATTGGTGTATAGCGCGTTTACCCCAAAAGATTATAAAATATTTCTTATCAAAATCGGACACGTTGATTTATTTGAATGAAAGTATGATATCGTAAGAACATAGTATAATAAAATAATTTAGATATACTATCTACAAGTACACTAACAAAATGTTTTGGAAATTGAGAACCAAACAGACAAAGTCGCTGGCAAATACTTGTGACAAATAGGAGAATAAAATACCTACAATAAAATATTAGTAACTTAATAATTATGATATCATTTCAAATCCTGTTTTGATAAAAACATGGATTATATTGATATTCAAAATTTGCATAAAAACCAGTTAATAGTTTTTTATACGTGTAGGTACATAATTTTTTTTTAATATAAATGTTACCTATATTTATATTTGAGTAAGCGATGCCTGTAACAGTAACTTATTCATTTGCTGTTGCAAAGCATATGTCTTTTGTAAATTAAAGGCTGTGTAGATAATTTAAGAAATTCGCCGGTGTTAATTGGATGAGAAGAGCCGAGGATCGTGTGTGGCGGCGAGCCGCGGGAGAGCTCTATATCCAGCAGTGGAGAGACATAGGCTGATGGTATGATGTGGTAGGTAATATAAGTGCAATGTTATGTGCAATGTGTTTGCCGTTAACACGTTCAGTGCTGCCGCTGTTTCACTAAATAAATATAGGACCTAGTTTTTCTATGTATTACGCAGACCCATATAAATCTAAATAATATAATCTAATAATAATCTAAATAATATTTAGATTTCTATGCGCAGAACACACATGTTGTGTCACTGGCTCTATATAGAAATATGTATAACACAGAATATGTGTTCACTGGTATTTTTTATTGATAAAATAATTTTATTAATTAATTTTATTCATAGCACATTTCCTAAGAGGGCTTACAAGCGCCCTGCGTGTCCATATAACAACGCTTCCAGGATCCTGTTAGGGCTGCCCCGCTACTGTTGTGCATCAGGGATGTTTGCCGAAACGAGAACTGATGGATTTCCGAAAGCGGTCAGACGCAAGAAAGTGGCCTCCTTGTTGCACAGGACGCGGTCAAGCGCCTACAGTATCCTAACAACCTTATCTGCCAAGTATGACTCTTCCATCCTGCAACATTGGGTGGGGGTTATGCTTGGCAAAAAATCTTAGAATATGTATATATATGTTTTATTCACACACATACCCATACATTAACTGGAATATGTATGTATATATATGTTTTATTCACACACACACACCCATACATTAACCACACTCAATTACATACATTATTGACTTTATACTAAATGTTCTAAAATTGGATAGATATATAAAACCACACTCCTAAACATTCACATACAGACATACTTACGTAAAACAGACACAACGTACATATTATACACAATAATTACCACCTGAATAAACTATTTTCTTAAACAACTGTAACTTAGTACTAAAGATAGATCTAAGGCCGAGGCCCCACTGGTAGGACGCGATAAAACATGTGTACGCATTGCATTGGCGACAAACCAGCGAATCGCGATTACATCGCATAATGGCTGGCCGCATTGGTTAGGTCAGGCGATGTTCCAGTAGCAATTGATGTCCGCATTGACGTCGCGACTGACAGGCAGCGGCGACGAGCGTCGGGACTCGGGAGCACAGTGCAGTTGTGTTGCGATTAGAAGACGTAACATAAGTGTCATTATGGATTTTTCCGACCCATGTAACATATTTCTCTATGAGAATTCCTTCCTTAAACTTAAAAGAGAGTGGGTTCATGAAATCAAGAAAGAAGTAAATATGGAGAATTTCATCATCTTTACTGTGAACTGAGGAAACATCCAGTCAAGTTTTATGATTATACGAGAATGAGTTTAGAAACCTTTGAATATATATTATAAAATATTGCGAAAATACATAAAACCTGATGAAATGCTGTTTATAACGCTAAAGTATCTAAGAGATCAAGCGACAAAATCAAACTAATTTGTTTTCATCGCGTGTCGTCTCTGTCGCAACTCCTCGCGCGAAGTACATCTAGCTCGTTCGCACCAATCGAGTGGCAGTGCGGCTGCTCAAACGTATTCTTATATACTTGATTGTAGATCGGGCCAAAATCGCGGGTGGTCGCCGTCGCTTTACGAAAATCAAATGTCGTCGCTTGTCGTAGAACAATTTTATTCAATGCGGACACTTTCGTTAGTTTTAGTAGAATTGAAAATTATGAACGACATTAACAAATAAATTTCGCATGTCGCTTTGGTGATGCGGCCACCGCCATAAGTTTATAGGAGTTTGTTTTAACGAAATCGCCGTTGCGTCGCCGTCTCCTTACCAGTGCGGCCTCAGCCTAAGGGAAGGAGCCGACAGCTGTGAAACAGATTATTCTAGTACAGATGTCAGCACACATTGTCCTTATGAATACCTACTTGTAGATTTGATGTTTTTGTTAACTACATTATAAGTGACAATTACCGCATAGAAAATATGTAAATATAATTAATAAATAAATGAATAACATCTACATGTTATTCAACCCTAACAGCCCGCCCTAACAGGATCCTGGAAGCGTTGTTATATTGGACACGCAGGGCGCTTGTAAGCCCTCTTAGGAAATGTGCTATGAGTAAAATTAATTAATAAAATTATTTTATCAATAAAAAATACCAGTGAACACATATTCTGTGTTATACATATTTCTATATAGAGCCAGTGACACAAAATGTGTGTTCTGTGTGTTACCTACGTATATACCTATTATTATACCTATATACCTATTATACCTAGTGTATTACTCGTATATGGTAATATGTTGAAATGTATACATATGTATAATTTTTTATTTATATACTTTATTATTTATATACTTTATTGTACACACAAATGATAAAAATAATTAGATAAAAAAATACCTACAATTTCTACCAGCAAACCTGGGAGAGCTATAGGTGAGCCATGAAATGGGCAGACATAATGCGTATCTACTAGAATACTTCTACTATAATTTACTAGAAGAATTCACTACTAGAAACACTACTTTTATAATACGATTATTAATATATTATTATACGAATCAGTCGATGAACTGTCTCGTATCATTTTAAATTTAATTTTAATTATGTTATTATTTATCGTATTCAATTTTGACACATGAGTCTTAGTTACTTGATTATATTATTATTGTTTCCTAAGAAAACTCTTGAACTTGAAAACTTGAACCATTGGCATGGACGGCAATACACCACGTATTGCCGGCAATCAATGTGTTAGTATAATTTAAATCCATCCTTTTAGGGAGAGGGTTGTCGTTGTCTGTTGTTGTCTAATCATTTTTTCCTTAAACATACAGAAATTGCCGATACGTGGCCTTCATTCGAGGACTTGTCTACCCCATCGGTTATCGGTCCTGCGCAAATATGACCTGCCCATTGCCACTTCAATATGCCCATTCTTCGAGCTATGTCGGCGACTTTAGTTCTTTGGTGAAAGTCTTCGATTCTTATTATATCTCGCAAAGAACACTATCACGTCTAATCACGTAGCGGGAAGCGCAGTGTGGTACGCCCTCCGGCCAGATGGACCGACCACAAAGAAATTCGCCGGTGGTGGTTGGGTGAGACATAGGCTGATGGTATATGGTATTGTACAGAAATTAGAGAAATCTCGCACGTGCTATATATACCTAGCTCTTTTTGAGATAATAATATCTGTTCTGGGTAGCGAAATTGCCAGTAAAATCATGTTCAATATAAACTAATAGGCCTTTGGAGGGCTTCGCCACTTCCATTACAGTGTCACAACACATTGTATTTCCCGGGAAATGACGGGAATGGAACACGATCGGCGATGCAGCGAGTGCTGCCAAAGTTGTTAGGATGTTACTAAATAAAGACTTTGGACAACATTACGCTTTGTAATTCGCAATGATTTTTCCAATTTTAGTACAAAAGAAAACAATGAATTGTGACAAATTCAAAAGTAGCTCATCTTTAAAATATCCCACATAAAGTCGTTTTCATTGAAGTAGTCAGGTAATGACAATTACTTGTTGTACCTAGTTACCTTAGGTAATGATCGGAGGTTGCAAAAAGTAATTTGATATGTTGTATGAAATATAAATATTCTGGTTTTTTTTTAAAGGAGATGGCAGACGAGAGAGCGGGCCATATGGCGGTAAGTAACCACCACCGCCCATGGACACCTGCAATACCAGAAGGCCATGTGGGTGCCCTGCCGATCTTGCAGAATCCTGTTCATAAACATAATTAAAAATTCACTTTCATTTTAAATTGTCTTATGGCCGTCACATATGAATGTTTTTTTTTATATTAAAGGAGGCAGGCAGGCAAGCGGCCCACAGGTACTTACCATCAGGTAAGTGGCTACAGTCGGCCATGGACACCTGCTTCACCAGGTGGTGCGCTGCCATCCTTGCAGAATCCTATTCATAGCTTCCTTGAAGAACCCCCATGTTTTAACTGTCAGTTTAAACCGTTTTGACAATATTGACAGTTTTAACTGATCAATTGTGGTGTCTATTAAAGAGCAAAATTCCAAATTTAAAGAAACTATTTTTATTCTGAATTCATTTCACATTTTATACATTTTTAGAACAATAAACACGAAATAAAACCATTAGCTATGTGATATGCTTCGGCCGCGTGAATTATGATTGCCGCAGGAACTTCATAACAGATCTTTATAAAAATCTTCATATATTACCTTAATCCTAAAAATGCGGCGCTAAAATCTGCTAAGTTTAATTAAAATTCATCAAGTTGTTTTTTATAATGCGCGAACAAATCACACAGACAGATAAATATTGCAAAAATTTTGTTTTGGTCTCTGTAACATTGGTAATGTACGCAATAATATTCTTTTCAGAAAATAATTTTCAGAATTCAGAAAACATAAATGGTAGATGGATAAAACTGTCTATTGCATACCAAAACAAAATAAGACATTGTAAACACATGAAGTGCACAGAAGGTGGTCTTATCGCTAAAAACAATCTCTGTCAGACAACCTTTGGGTAGATAGGACATAAATACCTATATTTTAATCACAAGTAGGTGGTTTAAGGTGTTATATTTTTTAAATTAGGGGTATATCTTTTTAAATAGAGGTTATAAGGTAATTAGTTGACACTCACCTACGATATTTTCTCTGAAAACTTTTAACCAAGTAATGATGTAAAATCCTTGTCACTCCAATCCGCGAACTGATTAATATCAGCCGATGCACTCTTACTTTCTTTATTGATACGAATAATTTCTTTTAAGTTTTTAATGAAATTCTGATAGTGTTTATCGCGATCATCATTATTTTTGTATTTCTTGTTGAAATCTTTTATAAATTTCTCAAATAGTTGGGAAGCATTATTTATATCGTAGTTTGGTCTATCTTTTATTTCATCACCTTCGTAGTCTTCATAATCGTCATCACCAACTATACCTTCTCCATAATCTTGTTTTATTTTACCTTTATCATGGTAATCTTTTACTTCTGTTTTAACTTCGTGGGTTACTTTGTCTGCATCAATTTGTTCATTTTTGGATTTTGTGTATTCTTGTATGGTTGCCACATCCTCTTGTCCGCTTTTACTTTTTTCTCCAGGCTTTAAACCATCTGATCTAATCAAATCGAACAATTTGCGAAATTCCAGTAGTATATCGAATTCGGATTCAGTAGTATTCACTACATTGATAATAAGAGCAATTGATATCGCGATAGAAACAACATACTTCATTTTTAATATTGCACGTCCAAAACAACACAAGTATCAAAGATGTCTGAATATTACCTCTTCTAATTATGGATACACGGTTGACCTCGAAAACTAGTTATAATGTCGAATGTCGTATTTTGCAAGAGTTAATGACGTATAAATGCCATAAATGAACCCAGAGTGTTTATTTATATTTAAATACTCGTAAAATAATCCTCACGTTATAGTATTCAATTAAGTTGAGAACCGGTTGCCGAATATATTACTACATCTCACACTACCTAAAAGGTGACTGCAGACCCCACTATAAACGCTGCGAATATAGCTAATGTACTCGTACCTATATTAAGTATCCATGGATCTGCATACGCATAAGAGTTGAGCTTATATTCAACGATTCACTTTGTTCATTTTGCGATTCTGTCTCTAATTTTGGTATACTCGATACCTATATAATTAACTAAATATTACTGTTTTGTCTATTTAATAGTTTTGTAGTCATATTTCTTTCCTATGGCTATTGCTATGGTATGATTGACCTTATTATTTAAAGTACATAATATAATTCAAAGCCTGTAATATCGAACATGTTTAAGCAATTATGGTAAAATATTATCCCTTATTGACACTATGCTTAAGTGTTATTTATATACTAACCATACATTTATATTACTCTTAATATAGAAAAAAGGCGGCAGACGAGCATACAGTCAACCTGATGGTAAGTGGATACTGTCGTCCATTGACATCGGCGATACATGCCAACATTAGTTGAAAATGACGTTGGCACGCCCCCAGATGCCTCGGATAAGGAATGGATTGCGAGAAAGGGTTGGGAAAATGGAGAGGGATAGGAATGGAATCTGGCATATCTCATTCGTTACCGAAATACGTAGTACATTGGGGATATACAATAAAGTAGGAAATGCAGTACATTTCAAGGTAGTCTTCTGTGAGAGCAGGGTAACGTGGCCAGTCGAGTGCGCCCAGTGCAATACATCTGTTCGTATCAACAAAGAAATAAGAGTGCTGATATTAATTAGCTCTCGGAATATTTAAATATCTTTCAGACTCTCATTTGAGGAGATGCCACTAAAACACATAATAATAAATTGTTGCATATAATTACAATTATTTCCACATTAAATCATTCAAGGCTAACCAAAATGAGATTTAAATGTATTGAATTGGTGAAATGTCTAAAAATTTTAATGTTTTAAATCTTCAACAGTAATAAATAGAATTGTAAATCCTGTACATAATACGTAAAGGATATATTATAATTGTTCGTCGCATTTCTGTTTTGTGTCGGTAAGTTCATTCACCGTGCTGTCACCACTTATATTTTGATGTTTGTTTTTTTATATTTTTTATTGTAGGTGTTACATCAGAGAGAGGTCGGCTCAGTGGTTAAACAAGATAAGACAGACAACAAAGGTTTATCAGCTCACTGCTGTAGGCACGTAGTGCGCAAAGCCGTTGAATTAAACTGCGGTAGAGCTCGGCTTGGCTCGATCTTATCTGTCAACAAAACATCTACCTTAAATGGCTGCCTACAGGGAGGTAACTGAAAACATTGTATAAGGTAATGCACCTATATTATATACACGAGAAAAAAATTATCAAGAAAAACGTAGCTTACAAAGGTCTTTCAAGAAATAGAAAAAATGTTTTCATTATTTTCATAGGTATTCTTTTAAGTTGTACGTATAAAATATGTTCAGTCAAAAGTCTATTCTTCTTATTAAACAAATATTTATTTTTAAAAGTGTACTTAGTTCTTCTGCTTCTTCTTTTTAGCTTTCTTGGACCAGTTGCCCGGTCGAAGAAACCAGGCCTTGTTCGCGCCAAGTCGGGCCTTGTCATTTTATTTATTATATTTCTACCGCTCTGTTCTGTTTGTTCGAGCATTACACCTAACACAACAAACAACAACATAATATGATAGAATTTAGTAGAAAATTACGAAGATAAAGGAAGCTACCGCTTATTTAGGTCAAATGTTAGGAGTTTTTAACATTTTCAAATAGCTAATTCAAAAAACATTGTTTTTTAGAAAGTTTTGTTCCGCTGTTGCTAGTTTGAAAATATTGAATCTTGATTCGGACTTTATGCTTTCACATATTGCATTACATATTATTTACTTATGATGACCTAATTACATTTATCCGCGATAAATTTAAAATAATTGACTGTACTTCTTTTTTTATATTAAAGGTGGCAAACAGGCAGGCGGCCTATCCGGTGTTAAGTGCTTAACGACGCCTATGGACGCTTGCAATACCAGGAGGGGAGGATTACAGACGCGCTGCCTACTCTGTAAATGTCTATTTACAGCTCTCTTGAAGAACCTCATATCGCAACGCAGCGGAAAAAAATGTCTAGTGGTTCGAACAGAACGCGATTGATCCCATCAAGAAAGTACGGATGTACCGCGTTTTGACGACGGAAGATGCGGTAATAAAAACACGAGGTAGTTATTATATTAAACAGTTCCTCAGAGCACTTCCCATTAGCAATCCTTCCCGATTCCCGACCTCATTCCCGATAGAACACACACAGAGAGGCAACGTCTCTCCGGACGCTAAGGGATTCTAGGTTTGTGAATATGGATGTCATCGTTGACTATTCGTACAGCACGTCGTTGAACGGATCATGCTGATATCTTCGTGCACCAGCCCAGAGATGTGAGCAGTACCTCATGTCTCACCTGAGTTTTGTAGCAACAGACGTTGCCCAGAAGTGAAGTACTGTTTAACATTGTTAAGAATTCCGAGCTTTCTCGAGTTTGACCTTACTCTCCAAGTGGCTCCGAAATTAAACATTGTTATGTACGATATATATATGTAGTAAGCGGTGTAAGCAGTGTAATATAGCAGTTGTAAGCGTAGTGCTCTGGAACAGAGGCGCTGCTTCGAATGGGACTTCTACAAATAATAGTAACATTTCGAATAATAAAACTAGTTTTCAAGCAAAGTCAATGCATTCCTTTATGGATATAATTGGATATTCCTTTATGCTTCGACTATAAAGTCGGTAAATTATTGACCGTTTTGTATACTAACAAATCACGTTAATTCATATCGTTCGGGATGCCTTAATGTTTGGCTTTTTTAAACGCGGTTTTCTTTAGTCCATGGCCGACGACAACTGATAGATGTCACTAGGAGAAAAACTACGCATTAAAACCAATCATTATCGCACCGCGAAAATTCGTTCGATTGCAATCGACGGCACCACAAAACTCCAGTGCAAATAGTTTATCAAACATTAACAATCGGGTCGCGACCGTAGTGAAGTGTTTGCGGGGATAGCGGTCGCTTCTTGGCCAGCTGTCCTGGATGTGCTGCACTTCGAATCTCCCGGGTAAGTATCGATATTTACTATAATAATTTTCATTTCTTCCAATTTATTTCGTACCCAATTATTTCGCACCCCGCATCCCGCAGGTCCTTGGTCCCGTTCCTACAGAATCACCTTTTCCCGCGTATTTTACCCGGACGCACCTATTAAGTATTTTCATCACGCACCGCGCCCACATATAAATATAAATGTTTTAAGTTTCTGAAGATATCTCTCAATGGATGTTATTAAATATGTTTGATATTATTAAAAGGCATAAAAGTTGTACCAATTGCTCATACCGTGTGAAAATCATGAGTCCAGTTGCGGCTCGCCACTTTCTTGATATCGTCCTTTGCGGTCTACCTGTGGCTCTTTTCTTGTCGCATCGCCTCCAGTCTAGAACTTTTCTGCTACACGATCCGTTCAGCCTTCCGGGCTACATATCCCGCCCGTTCCCATTTGCACGACATCTAAGCTTTGTTCTCGATGCCAAGTACTTGTCTTTTTGTCTCTCAGTGCGATTCCTACGAGTACTCGTACCGCACTCGTATCGTCGCCCTTTGAGCAACTCGAAGCTTATGCGTTATTTGGCCGGAGGATATTCCAAACTGAGTTTCACTTTACGTGTATTACAATTCTAAGACTTCTCTAACCCATCGGTTGTAGGTTCTGCGGCAGGCTTGACCTGTTCTTAGATTTCAGCACGCTGATTCTATGAGCTATGTTATAAGTATGAGTAACGACTAACCTGATACATTTTAATTATGTTTAAATTATGCTTTTCAGATCTTTTTGTCACCTTTGGTAATTCTCAAATTAGACTGGATTCCTAGCTATACATCTGCAAATAAATTATTATTTACAATCAAAGACACATTATTAATATTTTTTTAAATGATTAATATTTTTTCTTCACTATTTAATTCAGTAAGGATTATATTCGGATTTATAAATATTGTTGGAACAATAGACAAACATAGGCTTTTTTACCAATGCTATTGGCCACATAAATTCTACACTTTCATCGATATGCCGCATTTTTGTTGCTGTCACAAGAATTTAAAAGAGTAATTCCAAAAATGCTGTTAAAATTGAAGGACCATTTATTTTAGGCGTTTATTCTTTTTATACAAATACGAAATGTTACGCAGTTACGAAATGTTTTTGTCTTCTATTTTGTATTATAAACAACTATTTTTACTTTTTGTTTGGATTATGGAAATGTTGATGGCTGTCATCTACAAAACGCACCTATTAAGATTGTTTGACTTAACATTTAAGATATTTTTTATTTAGACCAACGGGTCTATAACGAACGAAAAAGTTCGCGCGGGAATTATCATGACAGCGTGATTAGCATCAGTCGTCACATAAAAACAATTGCATGGATTTTAATGAAAGTTGGCACGTATAGGAGAACACTTTATATCAAACCGTTTACACGGTTTACACTTTATATCATGTTTTCACGGCAATCATTACAAAGTTGATGCGAGCGACGTCATAAGGAATATGAAATAGCAGATGAAGTGTTATTCTTATCCCACTATATACCATATTTGATGGAACAGGATAAGGTGGAATTGGATAGGATGAGGTGTAAAGTACCGAATTGACTTGTAGGAATCAAATTCAAACTTCAAATTCAAATTCTTTATTTGTATAAACATACATGATACAATTTGTAACGAGCTCTGACTCCCAATCTAGAAAAAAATTGTATCTCAGGAGCCAGTACTCACAGTAATCTCAAGTAAGGATCACAATCACAAGTAAGGAGTCAAATCTACGCGTTCTATCAGAGGGTTCTATCGCGTTCTAAGTAGATTCTAGTCAAATCTATCTGAAATCAAATCTTCTCTAAAATATACGCGAATGAATTCGCGGACACAACTAGCTTGTTAATATGCTTGTTATAAATGGAAATCAACTCCTCACAGGAACAAGGTACGAGTATTTGTAAAGCTACATTTAGACAGCACACGCTCAGCCAGTCACAAACGTGACCTATAAACGTGAAAGTTTTATGTAAATGGGAGTCTCCGATGGCAGGGCATCCGTCCGTCTATTGCATAAGTTGACTAATAAATTAGTAAGTTACTCTTGTTGGCCGGAGATAAGTGGGCCAGACAAAGGATCACCTTGTTTCCGTTGAGTCACGACACTGCCAAAATAAACTGTGAAGTAGCAGGAAGCACAAAATGCCGGGTCACGTCGGCCTGTCCACACAGAAACGAGCTGGGAGATACCGATAAAAAGTAAGACAGATATAATAATATAAGGGTTGCTTCGTGACGCTCGCCGCCTTTGAGAACACGTCTCATGAAAAACGTACTATCACATACAAAAGTGTTTTCTTATTTTTTAGTTTAATTGCATAGTTCAGATATAATAGTGATAATTGGTTTTAAAAACAGAGACCTTGGGAACCAGTTTTAATGTTTAACAAAAAATTACCAAAAATTACGGTCAATTATCGATAATTACCTACTGGTATTTTCCATTTAGCTTGCGAATCGGTTAGAACCGGTTCCGTTAGAAACCGGTATTTTACATTTTTGTATTGAATTCAGTATATTTACATATTAATACCTATTTTTTTCTAAGTAAACTTATTTTGGATTTTTTATATTTTGTGTGTTATTATTGCCTACAGAAAGCGATGTATACGTTGTTCTAATTAAAAAATAACCTGAAATTAACGTTTGGTTCATGTTGAAAGTATTTTTTTTTAATTGACGTCTATTTTAGTATCCTATACAATCGCCAATGAAAAACACTGATTCAAATTCCTGCAAAAAACATGAACTATTTGGGATTTGGGACATTCGGAGAATAAATCTGTTGCATTTACAGAAAACAAGCGATTTCCATTTATGATGACGCAGTACACGTGTGGAAAATTTGCGAAGTAAAACTGGATATTTTCTTATTCTATACGGTAGGAGAGCAACTACGCCGTTTCCATTTTGTAATTCTGCGTATATTTTAACTTTGAAACTTAGCGTAGTAACTTTGAATTGTTCATGAGGAAACAAACAAAAATGGGATTTAACATCTATAACAAGGTTTAACAACATTTGCGCCGCTTTATTATTTTGACCACGTTTTAGAACTCGGCCTTTTAGTCGTTGACCCTGTCCGGGAGAAAATTCGCACATAGTTCGTTCGTTCGTTTTGGTTGTCATCGTTCGGCACCATCAAGATAAAGTGCAAATCGTTTATAAAGACAATTAGTAGGGTCGCGACCCCACTGCGGTGGTTGCGGAGGTGGGTGACCGCGTCTTCGCCAGCTGCTGGATGAGCTGCGCCTGCAATCTCCAGGGTGAGGTAACATTTTCTATAATTAATTACATTCGTATTTTCCCCCCAATCATTTATGCCTCCCTCGCATCGCACCCACATTTAGTAGCTCATTTCTTTTTATTTTACATTACGCATCGCAGACACATTTAATGTCCATCCCATCGACACATTTAATAGTCATATCTTTATTCCCGCAGGACCTTTACCCGCTGGTCCATAGGATACATTTAGTAGTTTCTGACTGCCCTGGATATACATATAACGCGCGCATACGAGGACAGCGTTAGGAGTTTATTTGTTATATGGGGGTATTATAGGTTTCTCTTTTGTTCAAAAATAATAAGATAAAAGTTTCACCGGCATGAAACCTAACTATTCAATTATGTATGCAAAATATATTGATAGACAATTTGTAAAATACAATACCTAGAGTTTAAATTATTCATCTCACACAAACTCCAATCGTATTTGACAACGAGAGGAGTATAATTTAGTGATTTATTTTATTATCTATAAATTGTGCTAAATAAAACTACACTTAATTAAATAAAACTGTGAAAATGAATTATTAATTATATTTCACTTGTCGAGCAGCAAAAGAATGGACAGTAAATCATGATCAACAAAACAACTTATTTTTTAATAAGTGAAATAGATAATTTAAAAAATATTAAGAATGTGATCACGACGACAACATAGTCCCGCTTCGCCGGACTCCGGTTTCTTGATTGTTCCCAGAGACCCTAAATCTAACGCACCTTGAAATTTGCTACCATCGATTTGGTGCTCATTCTTTACTGCTGCCCATTCTTTACTGCTCATTTAATTATGTTTTCTCATTATAGCACAGGTAGGAGGGGTATTTCAGAAATACTTTTAATGTAAAGTTAGTAGTTGGGATGATGAAATCACAATACACAGTAGCCTGTATTGTTCAACCATATCAATATCAGATTTCAGTTTATCGTCTCATTGCATTATTATTACTTACTACAAACTATAAATTGAAATGTTGATGAGTATTTTCCTGTGTTTTGAAATCTTGAAACGTTATGATATGTGATGTTGATATGCTACAATACGTACAGTTGGCCAATAATAACGTTGAGCACTTTAAAGTTGAGTTTCAATTTGACATTTCTTGTACATAAGAGCGATTTTCGCTTGCACATCTAACGTGTAAATTTATATTTGGAAGTATATCACTGTCTGTTCCTTCGAAAGAATCCAACGCGAAATTGTTCAACATTTCCGTGCAGCCACTGTACAGCTCCAATGTACACTGGTACACTTGTAATACATAAGTATTATTATACTAATAATCTCAAATGACTTTCTCAAAAGTCGAAATACGTTTAATTCCTTGTTAAGTACGAATATAATAAATCTTATCATGACAAAAGTAAAATTATTTGGGATAAAAGCTTCCATTTTTGTCCGGAAACCTCAACTATGTAAAGGACGCGATGACTCTTTTTTGCGGCTCCCTACACAATGTCCGCGGGTAAATAATATATTGAGTGACAAACGTCTCGTCCTCCTCTTTATTCCGGGTCACCCTTGAACCGAATAAATTGCGAGCAATTTTCGGGATCGTTTACCACGCTCCGGGATGCCAATGATACGCTTCTCAAACTTCTCGTGCCGTTCATCTTGAGTTATACCTCGCGTGTACCTTATACATTTTCGTTCCAATTGCTATCACCATTTCATTTCTCATTTCTCCTCGGCCGATTCGAAACATCTTTGAATATTCGACCCTGATTGGTTGGAATCTAATTACCGTTACTTGTATTTAGTTCCCAGGAGCAAGGCGTCTCAGGGCGGTGTTTTTGTCAACAGCAACGTCGCGACGGTTGCTTAATCATGAATGACACGTTTATGTATTCAGGAGGCTCGCCTCTCCCGCTAACGAGAAGACGAGATAAGTTTACAAACGTCGTCGTCTTGAATTCCCGACGGCGTTCAGTACCCACGTTGATTGTCCGGGATTTGAAATTAACATAACAGGAGCGTTCTCTGTTCGACGACTCCTTGGTACATAGTGGTGTAAGACGGAACGACGTACATGTTTGTTTGAATAGCGGATTGAGCTCAAATGTCTTCCTCTTACGGCGGGCCCATAAACAATGGGGACTTGGTTCGGCGGGTTTGTGCGACAGGAGACGCGCTTTACATAACTAAATACACGTACTTTGTATCTAAACAAATCCTCGAGCAATCCAATCAATTATTTCTTACGATAGCGAAAAAGTCAGGAATCACCTTCATCAAGACGAATTGTCAATTCTTTGCGAAGGTTTTGAATTTGACAAGAAAAGAATATATCTAGGGAATGTATCGACAGTAATCCAAGGAGACTCAAATGAATCATTAGTCCTAAACCAATTTGAACAGTGTATTGTACAAACAATGAATCTGGGGTGTAATATCATCAGTGCGAGCGTCGCCGTGGCACGTGCTCGACCGACCCACCGCGCTCTTGTTTCGGTTCAAGCAAACGTTCTTTCATTTTCTAATGGATCGGCACTGGGGGAATATTTGTTGGCAAACTTTACCAGACACAGATATTTACATAACAAAGAAAAGGGGTACGTAAAGGATCCAAGTGTCCCTGAAAACGTATTCTTGTCAGGAATAAGGATTTTGTAAAGGATTTGTCGGTCAATTTCGCGTCTGTACGTTTTTGTTGTACTAAATTCTGTGCATAATCAGAGTCCCGGATTTAGTGAAGCGTGTACGTAGGTACTTTAATATCAGCGAGGGTTCGCACCGGGAACTTTATAAATAAAGAAAATATAAAGAGGAAAATCGTGTCGAATTTCTTGATTACCTTAGTTTACATGTTACGTGCAGGAGATAAGAAATACAGTCATTCAGTAAAATATTTTTTTGATAGTGCGTTTGAAGTTCCGATACCATTTATTTCAATAATAGTATTTAGGTATGTTGTAATTAGTATGTATAAAATATATAATTCATAATTATAAGCAGTTGAGCCATATGACGTAAATGTATTGCACGGGATCATTGCCAATTTGGATTGCTATGGTTTATGCACCCTTTCTGTCTGTTGACGTGTGCTGGTCTTTAAAATTGGGGTATGAATTGGTCCGTAAGATGTTGTTGAAATAAATAAAGTAAAAAAATACAGATATCTACACCACACGCGCGAGCAGTTGAGCTTTGCGGCATGAGGTGCGGAAGCGGGGGAGACGCCCGTCCGTTCACAGCTAGCTACCTGATTAAATATATCTGTGTATTTTTTCATATTCTAATGTCAATCGATATCGACATAATTTAATTACACGCCCAGCCCTAGTGTGCTCGCTTATCGCATTCCTTCCGGAGCTATACTGTTCGCGCGCCGACTGAACAACAAAATATCTGACTAGAATGTCTGTCGCAAAAATAGAGTCACAAGAACCAGCAAGATATTTGGATTAATCTCAGGCAATCTAGATAGCACTATGACTGAATACGCAAAGTGCCTAAGTCGCAAAATGACTAGATCACGCTTGACCCGGATCTTAAATTGTAAAATACCCTCAGTCTGACTAGATCGTATAATATCTAGTGTGTATTTTTTATATAAATGTACATTTTTTCCTAAATTTATTATTTCTAAAAGATTTTTGTCATCTGAGTGAAAATATTCGCAGAACATAATAAATTTGTTCAAAATAAAGTTGAACCCTTCGGCGAAAGGATTTACAGAAACGTGATGAGACACCACTTCTAATATGCAGTGGGAAAAGCCTCTATACTACAGAAAATACGTTTCAAATTACTGAAGAACATTGTCAAGCGATATTCTTAAGTATAAAGATACAGCGAGATCTATATCGCGTGTAAAGTATCAGTACAAAAGTACATTTGATTCTTATGTAGGTACTACATCTTGGAATAAAAGAATTTTCTCAACAACAAGATCTTTGTGCATTCAAAGAGAAAATATTACGTATCTTAAAGGCTACCTCAAGGAGTTATCTAGAAAAAGTGATATAGGTACACAGTGGGACGGTACTCTGAACTTTTTACTTTCTTTTTACTTTGTTTGTTACTCACTATTTTTGTGTCGACTCGATAACATTGTCAAAGGATCCCTTTCCCCCCAGGGGTTTTGGAGATATGATGGGGACCAAGTTCAATAAAATACATCAATTTCAGCGACCAAGATGTTCCGTGTTCGTCTTGTTATTCTTATTGGGTGAGAATTTACTTGGATTTTGTGATACTTATTTTTGTTATCGTCATGTTTATATATGTATAGGGTTTCGTTAGTAGAAACTCGTACATTTATAGACACTATTAGGAAATTTGAGAAATTAATACTAAAATTGTATATGTTGAAATAATTAAAAATAAATAACGGAAAGATCAATCAAAAATAATTATTTAATTATTAGGTTATGACACAAACAAAAATAACATAATTTACATAACCCTAGGATATGACAATTGCTTGATAGGAATGCCTTTAAGACACTAATTACTTCTCGATAAAACTTTGATTTACAGGTTAAGTTACAAAGTACATTATTTTAAATGAACAAAAAATAATATTTCAACCGAAAAAGTAGTCTATGGGCGACAGTATCTACTTACCATCAGGTGGATCAGGTACCATCAGATAACATCTCTCCGAAAGTGAATGCAGTCGCCACTGAAGATGTCAACCGCAGTTGTTGACGAAACGTTTGGAAGAAAGAGAAGAGATTCCAGAAGACCTCGGCCAAGTAGCCCGGAAGATTCAATTAATATGGACACCGGCCGAGAAAGCCTACACTTCTTATTTCATATTAATTAGTAAGATCAAAAATATACTTAGTCCACAAAATAAGCTATTAATAAAGTTCATTAAAATCCTAAAGTTACCTACTGTTCATTATAATTCAAACTTAAAATCAGTTCAATAGAGTCATCGCCATTTGCGTACAATCTGAAAGACAAATTTTCAACGAATATTAACACCTACTTATATGTTATAAGTGTTATAATCGTTAGAAAGACATTCGCAACAGCAATAACATTTTATACATGTTCCGTAAGCACAATATAACAATCCTTTCTCAATAGTTAACACAATCATATCGTTACGTCGCAAAAGTTCCCTCGTTTTATCTACTCAGTGCAGTTCGCGGTAAAATAGAACTGTGTCAAAATCACATTCAACTTTGGTAAAGTTGTAAATGCCGGAGGCACGGGAGGCACCCGGTTGTAGGAAAGTTGGCTGATGTGATAACATTTTCATATCCACTTCGAGTCATGTGTGTTTGCTTAATGTGCTCTAATTTGCATTTGTTGTACTCTTAACCACAAAGAGCAATTTTACTATGTAATTCACAGTTTAATGTCGCTTAGTCGCTTTTATGTTCGCTCGCCAAATTCGCCTCTTCAAGCCATTTGGACATATGTGCGGACATACATATCTTCCGTTCTTCCTCGTCAGCAGGGGCTGAAGAGAAAAATGGATCGAACTGAATGACAGCTATGTAATTTGTAATACATAAATTATGTGAGGATTGTATTTTATAATGTTTTCTTTTTTTACGGAAAGGTAAGTGGATACGGTCCTACGGTCATCCGTCATGTCAACATCAATCAAGAGCCACAAACATACCTAGGTCACCCGATAAGCACGGAGGTTTAGAAGAGGATCAGGAAAAAGGGAGGATGAGGAATAAGGAGTGCACTGGGAGGAATTTTCGTTATCCCATCACACTCTATCCCATCTTGGGGGGGGGGGGGGGTAAATTAGTGGGGAAGTATGGACAAGGAATTTCTTTTATCCCATTACACTCTTCACTTGATAAGATAGCATGTAACAGAAGATATAAGGAAGATATAAGAAGATAGGGGACTTCCCTTCCATCCATCTCACGGAAAAAAACACGGTTTCATCAGCTGGAACAATTGTATGTACTAGTACTAGGGGACTTTTGTAACGATACATACATACTTCTTCATACTTAATAGTCGATTTATCTTTTATGTGATATTTCTGCCGTGCATTGCGATGTATTTGTTGTACGGTTGTTAAATGCATTTAACAACTAGTGATGCATGAAAGAACGCAGCTGAATAGATACTGATAGTTGAATAGATAGGTTTCATGACTAATTCCTTAGCTGCTTAGGCAGTAAGACTCTGGAACTGGCTCCACACTGACATAAGGAAGGCTACTAATAAAACAGCCTCAAGAGGAAGCTTTGGGAACACTACCTCTGTAATCCATAGAGCTAATGGTATTTTTCTCCTTTTTTCTCTATATTTATATTATTTGTATGTGTTATTATATTATTGTTGCTATTTATAGAGATGAATTAAGCTTTACTATTTGAGTTCTTCTGCACACGCTTAATTTTTTCACATTTAACCAACGGTCGACTGGTAGAGAATGTCTTAGGCATTATGTCCTCCTCTGTACAATATAGTGCATAGAGAGTCAATAAATAAATACCTACGACCTGTCACGTGTCGGAAAAAATTAACTGGGAGATTGAATATGTTTGCTGTTCACTTGTGATTTCATAGCATGTTGTTTGAAGTATTACATGAATGAAAACTTTATTTGTACAGCACTAAAACATATACGTTTACACAACACATTTAGACAAAATATATAATTTCGATATTGTATATACATATATTTTTTTGTAATAAAATGAAAGCATGAGTGCAGTGTGATGTCAAAAGGTAACTCCACTCAACATTTATACCGCAGCAAAAGGTATGACGCCGCGACACTGGTTTTCATTGGAGCATCATGTGAAGCACGGTTGAAGTGACAAAATTTTCTATGATATGCAGATTTTTCTTTTTTTATTGTTATTAACTTCATAGATTTCTAACTTGTTTTGAGTTTTTGAGTTTGAGTTTCTCTGGAAAATACACTACTGCTACGAAAAATACTTTATACTGATGAAAAATACAAATCTGAAGCAAACAATAGATAGATCTCACAAAATTCCAGCTGGCTTCTTAAAAACGTCCCATTCCAAAAATTCCAGAATTTGATGTTTTGGGTTCTGTATCATTCATAGTGTACATTTAATGATTTCTTTAATCAAAAAGTGCTTCATATACACATGGCTTTGTGACGATTCTAATATACCTATATGTATAGAATAGAATATATAGATAATTTCTACTTGTCATTCCATCTCATCAGCTCCCGTACTTCTAAGAAACACCTCATTCCCCATCCAGTATAAAATATTTTATTAAAATCAACCTAAATTTCAATTGAATCGGCGGACGTGCGATATTCTTGACTAATGTTGGCGTTTCATAGTTGTCCATGGAAGACCGTACCTTTTGCTACCAGGTGCAATCTGCTCGTCTGTCACTTACTGTTAGTAAACCAACAGTAACAATAAAAATATAAAGAATTTATTTCTTTTTGCGCATATCGGAGAGAACTCGCGAAGCAATGATATGTGTAGCTTTTGTTCGCCGAATTGCTTAACGATTTTCACGAGTCACTGGGCCATTACCTTTCTGATCTCTTTACCTATATCAACCAATAGCGGTGACAGTCTTCTGTCGAAACATTTTACGAAGAGACAACTCTATGAAAATTGATGCGATAAAAACCTTCTACTTTCTAGTTACGATTTATTACTATTCCGACACGAAATATTACACGGAGTTTATCAGACGGGCTTAGAGAAAAGGTGGAGAAAGATGTGGCTCGCCGAAACGTTGAAATTTTGACAAATTACAGTTGAGGATTACTCTGCAGAAATATGAAGAAAAGCACGCATTCCCACAAATTACTGACGCGTGACAAATATCCTTGTAGATGACCTGCAATATATTCCCCGCTAAATCTAGTTAATGCCGGGCCAAAGCATAATACTGTTTGACGGGAAATGATACTTTTGTTATAATAACGTACCTAAGTACTTGTACCGGCTCGTAAAAGTTTTGTACGTGTTTTGGGTCGCCATTTTGAAATAATTTATGTCTTTGCCCAGAAACGGGTGGCTTAATTAGGGGGATGTAAAAACTAATTAGGTACCCTACTTAGCAATATATAGCCAGAATTCTGATACTTCGGCAATTTCGAAATTAAAGATGTAGATAGTGGATGTTATTATGTGAGCTAAACTGTCGATAGGTATTATCTATAGGCTGATTGCATTTAAACTCAATATTTATAAGTTTGTAACCGACAACTGTACAATAATGCACTATACAAGTATACTGTACTGTACAAGATAACTTGCTTAATAATACTGCTAGTATAGACAAGTATAAAGATTTAACGTTACATTACATGACATGTCGTACCAATTTCAGTTCATGCGATACAACATAATACTCGTAGTGAGAGTTCAACAACTGGCGAAGTTCATTGTTTTGTATCTCGCCCTCCTCTAGGGACTTGACAATTTATTTCGTTGTATTATAAAATGGGGATTTACTGTATTATCATCTAAAAAGAAACAGACGCGTTACATATCCCCGAAAGGAGATAAATATTTTATGTCATAATTCACCCGAGCTATAAAAAGGGTAAGCGCAGACGAGCGTCGCGAAAACTCCAAATGATTTCGGTGTCTGGCGTTGGGGTTGTAATATCAACGCGCCCCAATGCTGATCTTTACTTTAATCTGGGAAATAAAGATAAAAAAATTCGTTTTTATACCCAAAAAATCCCAACAAATGTGGACATACATAATTTTAATACGGGCTTATTTCATATTATAAATATATAACAATTTATATCAACAAAATCAAATCGTATTTATTCAAAAATTGTTCTAAAAACAAAAGATTATACATGTTACGCAAGTTTATATGTAGGTACTTAACAAAGTTTGTCTTAATCATTTTTTGCCCTATTTCATTTATAATAATGGCAAGGCGTATCAAAATAACAAACGGCGACATAAAAGCCGTCCTTACAGATAAGAGTGAGTCGTTTTGTGAAATTTTTAGTAATTCCATCGTATAATTGGAAAAGTTTGACCACAAAACGCGGGGCGGCTGGGAAAGAACTATAAAATGACAGTTAACGACACCCAACGACTTCTCAATACCATTAGTCTGAAATACGATCTAATTGAGTGGCCCGATACTGGCTCGCTCCGCGGGGACTAAAACATTTTGATAATATTGTCAGCGACAATGGACAGGAGGGTGAGAGGGATAGGACCGTGGGCTGATTTCTGTTTAATAACTAATTTCTGTCTTACAAGTTCGTTAGTAGGTTCGTTATTGTCTTACTTATTGTTAAGTTCTTAAGTAGTCTTATAATGATATCGACTTAAAAACAATTTTATAAGTATGCTAGTAAACATTTTTTTTAATTGGACAATACGAACTTACTTTTACTTAGTTACCTTACCTTATTTAATTTTGTTATTCAATGTTTCTATAATAGTTCTCTATAAAGACAATATTGCCCTCCTTAGAAAAAGGAACAAGTGCATTTTGATGACATTCGAGAAATATACAAAGAAAAATCGCAAAATTTTCATTAATTTATTGAAATTTAATTAATTCATTACAAACGTGGTTTTTTAAATAAAACAAAAATATTAACCAATCTTTATTTTCTTTGTTTATTTTAATTTCCGAATATGTTACTTATGCTTATATGTACCATATATATGCTTCTAAGCATAAGTAACATTATACATATTAGGCAGTCGGATAAGTTCGCGGCCTTTTTATATTGAAAATAATAAAGATTTTTTTTATATTACTTAAATATGTATATACATATTAAACGGAATATTGTCCATTCAATTGGACTATCTTTCACCATTTTTCTGGCAGAGCCATTATCCCATCGCTATAACATTTTTGAGATTTCGGAGTTTAAAAACTGATTTAAACGGTATATACAGGCATCTATTGAATGTAATTTTACTTCATTGAGAGAATTCTGTAAAGAGCTGAATAAATGATAATCCGATGGTGCCATGTCTGGACTGCATGGAGGATATATTAAAACTTCCCAGCCAACGTCCATCAATTTTTGTTTAGTGAACAAAGATGTATGCGGTGCATTATTGTTGTGATGGAAAACTAAGCCTTTTCTATTCATTAATTCTGGGTGTTTTTCCTTGAAGTGCTTGTTTAAATTTTACTGACTAATTGCTGACTAGTAGTGGCCATTTGCTGACATTAATCGTTTGGCCATGTGGCAAAAGCTTGTAATACACAACGTCTTTCCAGTCTCACCATACACATAACATGATTTTGTTCCGATTGCGGCCTGGCTTTGGGACTATTTGTGATGGCTCCCCTCATTTAGACCAAGATCGTTTTCGAACATTGTTATTGTAGGTGATCCACTTCTCATTGCCTGTTCCCAATCTCTTCAGAAAAGGATCGATTTCATTTCATTTTAGCAATATCTCGCATATGGAAATTCCATCCACCAAATTTATGTCATTTAAATCATGCGGCACCTAACATCCAGCTACTTTATAAAATTCAGTTTATGCAGGTGATCCAAAACTGTTGAGTGGTGAAGGCTAAGCTCTTCCTCAATTTGATGACTGATAACATTAATATTTACTTTAATGGGACGACCACAGCGAGGAACATCATTCACATCAAAATTGCTAAATCTAAATCGACTGAATCATTTTTTGCAGTAGTTTTAGATGAAGCATCTCCGTAAACTCTACAAATTCCTTTTCGAGCACTAGAAGCATTCATACCCTTGTCGAAAAAAAATTGTAAAACATATGTAATTTTCTCCTTATTAAGTAAAATTATAAAATTCTTAAAAAATATGAAAAGATAAAACATTTAACTCGTAGTTTCAATTTGCCGCCATTACAAATTCAGCTATCAAACGGTATACCACTTTCAGTGATCAGTATTTCCACAAATATAGCACGCTGAAGTCATAAGTTCAAAAAGGCCGCGAACTTTTCCGACTACCTATTATATTACTCATACCTTAGTAAAAATGTCACTAATCTGTTTTCTTCCTAGGAGGGCAGAATAATATGTTCATTGGTAACTTTCCAAGATATCTATGTACGTAGGTACACTAAATTATAGTTATTATTGCTCTTGAAATACAAAATTTGGTTTAATTATAACTGGTAATCCTTAATTGACTGTTATGCTTTCTCTCACATTCACGTCATCGCCTAGGGGTTTGGGGTTATAAATCCTCCAGGCGGGTCTAGTGAGGGTTGGTGGATATTACACAAGCCTCAAGTTCTTTCTTATATTCCCAGGCACGCAAATATCTTCATAATGATTTCCTATATTGCAGAGCTATTAATAATTGAAAAATTTAAATTTAATGGTGGGACGAAATCATATCCTTACTAATGTGAGTCATACCAGCCTTCTAATCGTCCACTGATAATCATGGGCACTTGTCATGCACATTGTCTTCAGCATGAGGGGAGCGGTATTGGCATTGAGAAGTTATGTTGGCCAAGCGATTGGTCTGAGCGACTACACCACTCTTTTAGAAGTGGTGTAGTTGCTCAGGCCTGGTGGTAACGGCTTTAGTCGTTAACCTTTAGGGATAATCCTTAGTCGCCTTTTACGACACCCGCGGGCAGAACTGAGGTGGTGTTGTTCTATAGCCAGCCGACACCACACGGTATAAGGTAAAACTATGTACGAGTGTAATCAATAAATTAATTCTCAGTTCAGTTGCATTTTATTGTCCCGTAAATCTTTGTAACGTGTCTCGTAACTCCGTAACCGCAATAGATCTTTTGTCGCCTGTCCGCAAACGTCTGCGCGATGCGCCGCGATATACAGTGGGAAATGTCTTTAATCACTTCGTGGGGTGTATTCATTAAACAGTAATAGTTAAGACTATTTATTTACTACTGTTTAATGATAAATGATGACCGTTATATACTTTGTCATACTCGTACGTTAAGTCTAATGTAAACACAAATTCCATTTTTTTCAAATTACTTTTCTGGTTTTCCTCTCTATTCTGAAATGTATTGGGCGTGTAGTGTGGGGTGGCTTTAGTATAGTATATATAGTACGGCCACTAGGAATCGGAAACATTTCACTCGAGATGGGTGAGTAACTTGCCTATTGTTTGTTGGATTGCCGAGAATAAAATCACTTTACCGCCGACCTGCTGCGTCTGCAATTCAAAGAACACCTAACTTTGATCCTTTTTACCTGCCTACAAGTTACTTCTATGTAACTTGGATGTATAGATAGATTTTTCATGAATGTTAATTTCAAGATCCCAGCTCGGAATAATAATTACTGTAAATAGTGAATGTGTAGTTAAAATAATAAAAAAAACCTTGAAAACAATTTTGAAGCATAATTTTTTTTCCCAAGCATCAAGATTACTAGGTCTGGTCAAGATAACTCTATGTAACTTTCACTACTATCTATTATCATATTTTATCTACAATATATTGATAATATTTCTTCTAAATTTTGCTAACAAAAGATAGCCCCACCAAACCTTCTCAAGTGAAATGTTGTCAATTCCAATTGCACGTACTACAGCACCCCATCTACGGAGGGATAACAAAGCCGCTACAGTAAACTCAACGAGACATGAACTTTGTGTTTGTATGAGTACACACTGATAGAGTATGAGCGAACTACTTAGATAATCGGATTGGACAATTCAGCACCCACTCACATTAATACAAAGTTCATGTCTTATTGCGAGGACTGTACCACAAGCCCTACACTACCTCTAAAAGTGTGGACTCGCCAATCTGCTTGGACAGTATGGTATTTTAAGGCTATACAATGTACTCTAGTAGTGAACAAAAAAAGGGCTGGTTACGGTTTATGAGCCACATATTATTATACAAGGTGTGACGCAAAATGCCACATGTTATTATACAATTTTTATATGACTGTCTTCTATTACCATACAAAATACAGAACTTCATGCGTGTGCATCGAGAAACAAGAAACTACGTTCAATTTCTCGAAAGCGATCAACTGACCGTGATCCTACCAAGACTTGTGATTGATACAAAATTTATGAAGCATCTAAAGATTTATGTATATAAGAGTTATTGAGTGACTTCGCATATATCACCGGCAGCCGGCAGGTTTAAAGGTTAGCAACCTTATATGCATATCCATGTAATATTTAACAAGAAATACCTTTTACAGAAAAACAATCTAACGTAATTTGTAGTAACGCATTCCAGAAGTTTATACCGTAAAACGAAATACATACTCACCACTGTATGTACTTATATCTCAATGATGACAATAGGACCATTAAAAATGAAATGAAGAGATTATTAAAAATGTATTATTAAAGTATGTATCTTGCAGTACAGTACAAACGAATACATACAAATACTATCTATTTAATATTAAATACTATCAAACACATTGTCCTATCGTGTGGTGCGCGTCGAACGCTTTGTGGTATGTGCAAAATTCTTTAATCAGTGCCAGCAATGCTGCACGCCAATCAGCGAGCACCTTTCAGCGTTCCGCTTTTGCCCTTTTTTCAGCTGCCAATATTCTATTGGTTATTTTTCGAACGTCGAGATAAACAATGGTTTAGAGTTCTGCCGTTATATTTTTTGGGCCAGTCCTAGGTCAATTACCAACTAACAAAATTTAGTACAAATTAGTTTTATGAAAAGTATAAGAGGCAGGATTGGGCCCACTTGTCAATGTTTGACTTTCTACAATCATATTGGCATGTATTAAGAATTTCTATGGGCGACAGGATCCGATTACCACCAGGTGAACTGTCTTTTATCTATAAAAAAGTTAAGCGATACATCATGTTGTTGTCAATAGTTCTATGCTATAGTTCTGTCTGTTCTGTTCTGTATAGCGAGACTTCTTATCCCATTCGTTCTGTGTACGATATGTAGCTTCATACATGACAATTTCTTATAAAAAATATTGACATACTATTTCATATTTATATTACGTATATTATTTTTGTAAATATGTAGGTATATCAATTTTTGGGGCTTTGTACTTAGCAAAATTGGTAAAAACTCAAAAATTTAAGTTTTTGCAAAGGGAGAGCCATAAAAATATTATTTTAATTCTTTAGAAAAATGCAAGAATGTTGTTTGTAGTAAGTAGTACTTAATATGGTAATTTTTTTTGTTAGTTACTTTTAATCTAAACAGGATTGTGGAATTGTACAGTTTTTCTTATACTTTCAAGTTACAAATAAATACAAAATTATATACCCCAGCTGTACATTGAGTAAGAAAAAAAGAAAGCCACACTCAATTGCCCACACTAGGATTCCCTGTGTTGTGGGTCCAAAAACACATACAAATATAAACACAACACGTGCAACACCCAAAGTTATGGATCTGCTGTTAATATTTTTTTAGGAAATTTTAACTGTCAAAACGTTGAAGTAATGGTCTGTAAGTATCATAGATAGTATTTTTATGTGAAATTATTTTAAAATAAATGTAGTCCAGTTTAATAACTCCTAAAAAATCGCATTAGCATACGCTCTGCCATTATTTATGTGCTTTCTGGAATTATCTAAAACTAGAAAATCGTTAACGTGCTTGATTTAAAAAATGTGTGTTTGTGTGAATGTTTATTCCGTCTTGAAATCCTGATACGTAGTTTAATAAAGCATTTCTTATTAATGATTCATAAGGGTATCTAACATTGTTATTGTTAACCACAAATAATCTATTCCCAACAGAATATTACATTAAGTTAGCGTGGACCATTTGTGGCCACTTTCAATACATTATCGGAAAAATACGATCATAAAACAAAAGAACAGTAAAACAGTAATGGACGAATAGGCTTTAATCCTATTGGGGCTATTCGAGATATGGCGGCGAGGAATAATGGGCTTGGTGATCTTATCCATGGCTAAAATTGCTAAACTTTAATAATGTCTTTGTCCGGGATACGTAAGCCGAGTGTTCTCTTTGTGGCTTCTTCATTACTTATTCCTCAGAGGAGTAGAAATAACAAAAATTTGACTGGGTAGGTTTGTCAAAGAATATATTTTCTTATATAAGGGTTGGTAAGTGGAAAAAATAAAAATTGCTTTTAGTCATATAACGGGCTCTTTGTGGCGTGGCCGAAACGACTAAAAACCTGGCTAGCGACATAGATATCATTCAGAAAGATTCAATCATATAAAGTTGCTTTATATCATAATATGAATTCATTCATATCATTGTGAGGGCAGTGCTCGCTGCAATGGAAGACTCTCTTCCATTTTTCTTATCCAGACACTACCGGCAAACATTTGCAAGTCGTGGTTCCATATGTCCGATAGAGGATAGAAGCGGTGTCAGATGTAAAAGATTCAACAGGGGTGGTTAACACAAACTATAAAATTAGCAAGCAATTAATGCATATATACAAGTGCAGGCACTTAGACGTCCAAGGCTATCATGAATACACAACATAATGTGTCATATTACAAAGCGCCTCACATTATTCATAGAAGTTACTTCCGCAGAGTGAACACGTTCTACTTCCATTGAATACCGTACCGGGTTACACTTTATGCTGCAATTTAAATGACTTTACAACTTCAGAACTGTTGCGTGAAGCAATATCAAATGTCCAAAAGTTTCATGTTGAAACAGTTAGCGAAATTGCACATAATTTACGCCAGAAGAGGAATCCACTAATGACACAGAGGTCGTCCCTTCATGTGGCTGCTTGCAACAAGTCATTGCAATCAAGTGAAAAGCGAAGTGAATTGAAACAAATTTTAAATACTTCATGTAACTATGTATGATTTCAAAGGATGTCATTTTTCATTGCGCATCCTATTTGTGCAATGCTTTTACACCACGATTCTCCTATTAGAGTACTTTCCCATATTAGAGACGACAGTCCCGGTATAGAAAGATATAAAGGATTGTTTTATTTAAAGAAAGTTACTCTTGGGCTCTTTGATTTCCTATATCCTTAATGATAGTTAAAAGGAACAAATTAGTCCATGGCAACGCCAGTCGGAAGAAAGATTTTGCTACTTTCAATGTATTTTAAAAATATATGTTTAGACAAAAGTTAAAGAGCTTCATGAACTCTAATCAATGTCCTGTTGTTTGTACTTATAGACTTGATTTATTTCTAATTTGCCGAAGATTTTACGAGTTGTAATTTTTAACTACTGTACTGATTTGCCTACAAACTTAACCGAGATTTAGGCTCAAATTTTTTTCTGCTAAATTGCATTTCAGTCCCTTAAAAATTGCGCATTTTAGTTTGTTCATAAATTTCCTTATCTATATATATATATATATATATATATATATATATACACATATATATATATATAATATATATATTTATATATGATATTAAAATAAATATTAAAACATTAAATGAAATTAAACTTATAACAACATTATGTTCATAGTAATGGAACTCAAAACCCATCACTTTGCCAGCTACTATTGAGTTAAACCGGCGATCAATCTTCTGGTCTGCCAGCATCCGCTTCTCCACAGTTGCCGCTCCACTTTGCTTCTAAAGGCGTAATTCTCTAGTGAATTGTTGGCTGCCTTATCGACATCCTACATTATTATTGAACCCACGAGTACTACGGGTTGGAACAAAGTGAGAATATTAAATTCCATTTCTTGTATACCTATTAAGGAATAGTTAAGAACCAAAATACGCCTTTTGGGTCAAGAGGAACTTAGTAATAAGTAAAAGAAATCCTTATAACTTGGTTTTGGTGCATCATTTTATACAAAAGGTTCCCTTTTCTATTAAAATATTCAATACGTGAACAGTTATTATTAGAAAGGAGTTGGTATTTTGTTATTAAACACTGATCCGTCTTCGTCGAGTCAGTGTTTAATTTATAAACAAAACAATGGTAAAACAGCGATACCAACACTAATTTTGATGATATAAGGTTTCCGTATTGGCTACGTTTCGATCACAAAGCGCGGACGTAGTTCAAACAAGTTCTAAATGTCAACAAGAAATATTTGATTTAGGGTCGGAATCCGCTAAAGTTTTCCGTATTTATGATGACCTATTCATGTTCAACAAATCATAATCTCGTACGGTACTTATGGGGGTTTTATTTTATCTATTTCTTCTTTACATCTCGTAATTTGCACACATAACCGTAACCAGCCCATTTGTCGTTCCCTGCTGAACATGTGCATATTCTCTCGTGTATGGCCATACGTGTATGTGTAGGGATATATGGCCTTAAAACTGCACGCTGGCGAAGGGGGTTGGCGAGTCCATTCTTTTAAAGGTGGTGTAGTTTGTCAGAGCTTGACTTATTTATTTACATATACAGAAATCTACAGCTTTATATGAAGTATAAATTTGATTTAGGTAATAACAACAGCGATATTGCCAATTACAGATTTCACAGTAATAACAATATAGAAACAATCTTTGCTTGCTTTTGTGTGTTTGTTGTATGAGGGTGTGTGTGTGTGTGTGTTCTGCAAGTGCTGCAAGTCACGCAGCCTCCCGAAGATGAAGACCTTGGCATCGGATGAGTTTATACTCATCCACTGTACACAACTACAAGTATACAGGATTAGCGGCTTTGTTATTCCTAAGTCGCTCTTTAAAACACTCGCTGGTGTTATTCTAAATCAGTATTTAAGTATTTATATATTCACAGTTTTCTATCTAAAGATTTCTATCATGAACTACACTATATAAAGGCACTACACTCGGCTGAGTGGCTAGGTTAAGTCTGTTCTGGTTAAATCTGTTCAATAGAGGAAGCAACACAATCGGAAGTGGGAAAGGGCGGTCGACAAGTTGCACCCAGTCGACTACAGTCAGCCGACTATGCTGCATAGAACTAATCTAAGAAATTTGATAGAGACGGGCATAGTTTTTTTTTTTCATGGAAAAAAGAATTCACCTTTGGAGATATAGGAATGGATTTGGACAAAAGGGCTGGGAAAACCGAGGAGGGATAGGCTAAGATGGGTTGGGAATAGGCTCTGGTATACCTTACTCACTACCAAAACACGTTCGTAAATTGAGGAAGTAAGATAAAATGAGAATTTGAATGCATTGCTATTGAAGTAATACGAGATTGAGCGGTTATGATGGTAATTAAAATCGCTTTGATGGGTCGGGCAACTGCATTGTCTTATTTGACTGGGGTCTAGATTCCTTCTGGCGAATCTTCCTCTTCAGTGCATCTTCCTAAAAGTTCTCTTTCTCGTATCGATTCTAAGTCAGTTGACAGAGCTTAAAAAAGCAATCAGCAACTGTACTATGCCCGCGTCTGTAGCATGTATTAGTAGTAGTAAACTTTCTTCATGAATATCGTCTACAAAATGTAAATACTACAATATATTAATCATAAACATTACCTACACTCTGCGATAAATCAGCATCTTGGGAAGGCTTACCTACAAAAAATAAACATTACGGCTGAATATAAATTTTCCTCAGAAGTCTTTGCAAATAAACAGTCAACAAGAAAAATTGTGAAAAGCAACCTATACGAATAAAGAAGATTCTGATAAAAACGACACCACTTCAGACGTGCCGGCTTTTAATTTCATTTTTAGTTTTTTAAATCTAGCTTCATTAGAATGACAGTTGTCAAAGTACCTCGAATAGTACTGGGACAATAATTATCAAATCTGTGTGTGTTTATTTATCCGCTGAATGTTACGCACAACAAATAAAAAAATACGTGTGTACTGATGGCAAACACCTTGTGATTTTTAGTTTTTTATTGATTAATTATTTTTATAAAACACTATTGGACAGCTGTGATTTTAATCAACCTTAGATTTAAAAGATTGTAAGTGAATAGTTTTAGAGAGAGAACGATGCTACATCCCATATTTATCTCCCGTCCCATCCCGTATCCTCCCGTACCGAGATACTTAATCCTCAAGCAAGATCGAAATATACAAACGTAGGTACCTACTTCTTTTATGTGAGTGAGATTTGCCAAAGCTTATTTTCCATCGCATTTCATCCCACAGGGAATATAGTGGAATAAGGATAAACTCAAATCTCATCCCATTATATTTCATACTCCCCATCTCATCTTGGTAGGGGGAGAGTGCGTGCTGCATTCCCACAGCCGCTGGGCGCACTCGACTTGCCACGTTACCCCTCTCTCACAGAAGACTACCTTGAAATGTACTGCATTTCCTACTTTATCGCATTTCCCCAATGTACGTACGTGTTTCGGTAGTGAGTGAGATATGCCAGAGACCATTCCCATCCTATCCTCTCCATGCCCATTTTCCCAATCCATTTATTAATCTGCAAAGGTAGGCATTGCATCCGGGGGCGTGCCAACGTTTGTCATTCTGGACTGATGTTGGCATGTATTACGGATGTCTATGGACTGTATCCACTTACCATCAGGTGGACTGTATGCCCGTCTGCAGCCTTTTTTCTATAAAAAAAAAAACTAAAAAAAAGATAGAGGACAGTATTGGATGGGGAAAATCCGTCATCACTTATGTAAAGTAATGTTGATAGGTGACACTATCCACTTATTAGATGGACTGTCTGTCCATCTGCCACCTTTCTATAAAAAAAACCTAAAATTCGATAGATATTACATAGATTAATTCGATAATGCCTTAAAGTTAGGTTCTATTGAAAATATGTATAAAAGTTCTCCAAATTCGTGTGATATTAGATCAAATAAAATGATAAGGCGTAAGGTGGAGACGTATCACTTCAAATATCTACCCGAAGCTATGATCCGCGTATCATCGGCCGGGTATCGTGACGAATATTCAAACAGCTCATTAGTCCTAAAACAACATTAACTTGTGACTTGTTCAAACAGGGACAAACCGAAATCAGCGCCGGGATTCCTTGTCGTCGTATTAAACATTCCTGAAGTTGTACAGATATGGGTCCCGACCGCTGTACCCGATAAGGAAAACGCGACGTTTCAACCCATTCTCAATCTCTTTCGAAACGGTCCGATTTTAAATAATTAAACACTAGTTTAGTGTTTCAAAACTAAACCTCATTAATGTTTTAAGTTTTCTTTTTAATGGACTGCAGAATAAGCGCTTCGTCTTCACAGTTTGCTTTACTTTGGAACGGCTTCAGCAACGTTTCAAAACAATTCGGAGAGTAGAGAATGGACTCACCTTTTGACCGAGACTTGACTGTATCTGCATCTCAACTAACAACAAAATAACATTTCTGGAAAACACAATATTACAAAAAATATGCACAAAAACTTGTTGTCGTTACAACGGCACACTTATAACATAATTTTATGACTACTGCCTTTGTTGCCCACTGCGGGCCTAATCAACAGGCAATGGTGCATAAAAAGTGAAGTAATACAAAATATAATGCTATTCGTGTATATTTATTGTAATTTTAGCTACTTATGCTTCTATACACAGAAGTATGAGTATTCCATTTCTTTAAGCTGCTATCGCTTCATTCTTAACTCCTTGAAACTTCAGTAGTCTTTCCCTGGAATAAAAAATCTACGTTACGATCCCAACAGTAAGCAATAAGTTTTAAAAACTTCGATTAACTTTTTTGTCCAACATTGGATATCTCACTTAATTGAAAAGTTAAAAAAAGACCCTTCTTAAGTTACTCCGAACAGTTGGACGGTTTGCTAATTATGAGCCCGAAGATATTGTATTTGGAGAGAGAAATTTCAGTTTTAATTACAGCTTAATTTCAGTACTTTTTGGAAATAAAACAAAATTTTGCTTCATTGTTCAAAATATTCATATCGATAACATGTAATACCTAAACGTTATATGTGACAAATGTACCACACTCTTTGTTCATGCAATGGGTATGAAAGGATATAGCTAGTGAACGTTTCTTTGTTCTTTCTTTGACCTAATCTCCGGATTAACAACTGAACATTTCCCGTGGGAAAACACGTTGCAATTATAATTGCTAGCAAATAAATGGACGTTAAGAAAGAAACTAAAATGTTCACGAGAGTGAAATTACTTTGTAACCTCACGAAACTATCAGTCGATGAAAACCCATATGGTTTCGTGAGGTTGTCACGAAGTTTCGTATAGTTAACCATTATTTAATATAGTTATTTGTATTTATGTGATTCTGAGGACCGACGCTATAAAGAATGTTGCTGACATGATAACAAAAGCGCGTGATCGAAGCGCGGTGGATCTTGGACTCCATTACTAAATATAGCATGGTTATGGGAGTTGATTTCCTATATTTTTTCTAGTTATTAAAAGACAAATGGTTATAACATTAAAAAGGTCCTTTAAAAAGAATAAAATAAAAAAAAGATAAAGTAATCGAGAGAATAATTTAGTTAAAAAATATTATATTTTGTTTTAATTTTTGTTTCAATATTTAGTATTTTTACGACGTTTTGTTTTTATAAATCGTATTACATTTATAGTGAAAGCTGTTCTAGATTTTGTCTTTCTGACTATTTAAGGAAAAATATATTTAAACTACGAATGGTAAAAATATGGAATCGTCCTAGGTGGACACAATTAGCCAATAAAGGGCGTCTAGCAAAACTGTAAGTAGTAAAAATTGGATGTATTCACAATTCTGGCTGTGACTGAACAAGAATGAATATGAGCGAGATAGAACGAACGACTCATTAACGAGTTGGTACAGTCGTAGTGAATGAGTTAGAATGTACAAGCAGATGTATACATGTGCAAATGTACGATGTAGAAATTCATATTATGATATTGTAATCATTGATATTGAATATTGCAAGTTCTTACGGATGCTTCGTTTCGTAGCGACTTGGAACCATGAAGCAGTTGGACTCCCGATATATTACATCACGTTTCTTGTTACATGGCCAGGCGACGCTCCAAGCTTTGTTCTGTGAAATCTCATATGATTTATAAAATATATTTAATATAGTTCACTAATGTTTCACTAAAACCATTTCTTTCTTCATTTCGATCATCATATCTACTGAAAATAGATATGAAAAATCATTAAAATAGGACCTTCATAATATACAGGCCGTCCCATTTCGATGCAACATGAAGGGCAAGTACTTTAAATATTGAAGATAGGTTATTTCACTTAATAAGACTACATTTTATTTTTAAAAATAAGTAGAAATGCTTTCAAAGATTTTCGAATAATCTCCTGTCTGAACCGGGAATCGAACCGGCCAAATGTAAAAAAAAAAAAATCTGTATTTTTATGACACTGATCGAAAGGATCAATCATAGGGATAAATTCTTTCTAAATAACTTACTATATTAAATTAAAGTAAGACCGTAAAAGTTAACATTTTAATTTAACACGGTTCACAAAATTTCATATCGCACCATTCATATGGTTATATTCATATTCATTCATATTCTTCATACAACACCTACAATTATTTCTGTACACAAATGTTTCAAAAGGCAAAACAATGGATCACTATTTTTTAATTACCCGAGCAAACATTTGTCAAATACATTATTCACCTAACAACGTTTCACTTAGGTACTATTCAGTAAAGAAATTCTTTTCTTTTATACTTCTTTTTAAGGAACTTTTATGCCTTGGTACATGTCAGCTCCATTGTACCCTAAACTTACATTCTACAACAATAATACATATAAAGGTACCAATATATAGGTATTTTTTTATAGAAAGAAGGCGGCAAACGAGCATACAGTCCACCTGGTGGTAAGTGGATATTGTCGCCCATAGACATCCGCGATACATGCCAACATTAGTCCAAAATGAGAAACTTTGGCACGCCCAGGATGAGGGCTCACGAATCTGTACAAACCAGTATACTAGATATTTACCGTGCGGTGTCGGCCGGCTTTACAATAGCTCCACTCCATCTTTTCCCATGGGTGTCGTAAAAGGCAACTAATGGATAACAAAGCAGCTACCACAAGCCCCGAGGAATTACACCACCTCTAAAAGAGTGGACTCGCCAACCCGCTTGGCCAGCGTGGCGTTTTCAGGCCTTTCACCACTCATGCAGGAGTCAATGTGCATGAGGAGGCTCATTTCCAGCAGTGGATACTGAAATCTGGATGCATATCATTGCATTACATACAGACATCATTCATGTTCAGATCGAGAGTCACCAACAAGTGTTGGAAAAAAATAAAGAAATTCATATAAATCAAACCCAATCAATGACAAAAAACGAATGACAAATAAAAAAGTCATGTATTTTAACTATTTATCAAAATTATATGTTAATGTTGTAAAAAAATTCCACATGTCTGGCAAAAAATGGGAAATATAAGTAATGAAATTAGTAAATCTCCTCCGTCTCTTTATAGTTCCCGTGGGGAATAGGAATTATAAACATGTCTTTTTCCAAATCCACTCTTAAATCTCCAAAGGTAGACGGCGCACCAGGGGACATGACATTGTTTGTCATTTTGGACTGATGTTGGTATGTATCGCTTATGTTTATGGACGACTGTATCCACTTACCACCAGGCGGACGCCTGGTGGCTTTTCCGCTTTTCTATAACAATAGAATAGAACTTTAGAATTTTAGAATTAGAAAAGCTTTAGAATGGCTTTTCCGCTTTTTCTATAACAATATTTTTTCTATAAAGGAAGTCGTCTGTAGCGACTGGTTGAGAAAAATGGCCTACTACTATAGTGGACTACTGGAGAGAATAGAATAACTCCAGGTATATATATTCTAAGGATATCAACAATAACAAATTTATGTATGTATGTATTGCAAAATGGAAAGAGACAAACGTTTCTGAGCGTATGCTCATGATGTCATGAATGATGAATGATGACATGAATGATGTCAATACTTTATGTCTACTCGTAAGAGTGTGAGATGACGATAATGCTCTAATTGGGTTGGAATATGTTCAATATGGAACATTGAAATCCAATTCTACCAAATCAGTTTAATCGGTAAAAATCTCGATTTGCATACGAGCTTTTGGTCGTCGATCGATAAAATGTTATGGTTTCAAATACATTGTGATAGTAGACGTTGTTGTAGGTACAAACTTAACATGTATATACTACAAATTGATATTAAATGTAATTAATACCGGGAAATAATTAATACCTATCGAAATAATTAATATCAGTGTAACAATAATAATTCTCGGTTATAATGTACTGGGAAGCACTGTGTCAACCTGAAGATGTTCGCAGGTGGTCACTGGATGAGAAAAGTCTTGGGGTCGCTGGCTATGCAGTGGAGAGACATTGGTTGATGGAGTGGAATAGAAAAAAGGATTTCTTCTTATAAGTATGGTGTAGTGGATTTTTGGATGTACAGAATAGTTGGACGGTTATATAAATTAATTTTCTTATATAAAATAATTAATAATCGTATTGATTGAACATCTGTGTTATCGCACGTAAATCTTAATGCTGTGACGCCCTGTACAACATTATATCCCTTTCGGTATCAATTTTTATACAAATAAATACGGTAAAAATTCCCCAATTTCGTCTGTTTTATAGAAATATAATGAAATATACCATAAATGTGACATAGACATTTTCTATGATAAAATAGGCTCCTTTGAAAAGGAAATTACAGTCTCTTATCTGATTTACTCCATTCTTCTATACACATTAATTTTATTGTTATGTATTTTGCTAGCTTATTATATAAGCATTATGTTATAATATTCACATAGTTTTTTTTCATTTGAAGCACTACATTTAAATTTAGTAACTTTTAATCTTTCTTCCTTCATGTTGTAAAATTAGGCAAATTTTGTTCCTGTTGTTTGTGTTCGTTCTTATTAATGTACACCATTGTTTATGAACGTAGGCCTGTGTGTAATTTAAGTACATACGGAAAAAGATTTGGTGTTGCAATTTAATTAGTAAATGTTTTGTATGTATTTAGTACATAAGCCTCATAAAATAAATAAAGAAACAGTTAAATAAAATTAAGACTAAAATTGATAGAATAAACGTAATTGATAGAATAAAACGGACTCACTACTTTCGCCCCTTTGAACGCCCTTTGTTCTTCTTGTTTCGAAAACTCAAAATGACGTCTAACTGCTTGCTCTTCTTCCTCCTGTTTAATAAACGGAGTTAAAATGTATATAATTAACTTATTTACTTTAAAATAAAATTAGACAAATTAAAATCTCGTTTTTGATAGTTTATGCCGAGCTAAAATAATTAGGGCAGGAACTCAAAAAAAAATTGGGATTAATGGATAAATGCGACTAATTTTGTTAATCTCGTGTGGTTTTTATGTTGCTATATGTCGAGTTTTATAATATACAACAGAATGACATCAGTAACTTTTCTAATAACACTAATATAGGTTAACAAGTCGCTGCATACGTATTTCTAGAAACTTACAAGTTCGTCTTGATATATATAGTGCGTTGTCTCTTCAACGTCCGGCCTGTTAATAAAATATAATAACAGCTTAATTTGCTGCTACCGGTTATGCAACTTTTTTATGAGAATCTATCAAATTTCATTTTATTTATATATTATTTTAATATACAGATTAATATACCTACATCTCGTTATTTTAAAAAAAGGATAAAATTTGTCTGCACATTCACTAATTAATAATATAAATTAAAGTATATAAATAAATATAAAAGTACAATATAAATTGAAATACATATATGATAATATACAATGTCCAGCAGATAATAAAATTTATATCAAGACATAACCACCTACACATACGTCGGAGGTGTTTACGAATATAGCTTCACATAGACTTCACAATAATTAGAAAAATAAAAAATATTGGTAAAAGTAGATTGTTGTTCTCAACCTTTTTAACGTCCCACTGCAGGACACAAGCCTCACAAGGATAATGATATGTTATCACTGGAATAATCTAGTTTAATTAGATTAGAAAATTTGATAATAACTAAGGGATCATTTAACAATAATAAAATAGAAAATATTTTATCGTTCTCTAAATTGCACGAGGCACATAAAATGCACATAAAATCATTACAATATTTTGCATGTGTGCAGTCAGAAAAAAGTGGCTAAAATTCATTCAGAAATTAATAAGAGAGATAGAAATAGAAGTCGTAAAGTACTTAGTTCATACAAACAGCGAGCCCTTCTAACTTAAAATTAGTTTCTATTTACTTTAGGGAGCAAGCATCATTCAGAGTTTATTTATTTAACTTACGCTTCCACTGCTATCTTTATTTCGAGACCAGATTCCAAAATGATGTCATGGGCTTCTTGTACTGTTAAGATGGAAGAGTCTATATCATTGATGCTTGTTACTACATCCCCTACTTTAATTCCAGCACGTTCAGCGCGACTTCCATCCTTAACCTGAAAGTTTATTTATTATTTAGTAGATAAGCATACATTAGTAGATACCAACATATACAAAAATGGAACACAAAATACCGTTAATTAAAAGGAGAACCGACGGTCTTATCGCTAAAGCGATTGTTTCCAGGCAAGCTTAGGGCGGTAAGAAGTATGGAGACGAACAGAGGTATATGATGTAATAAAATAAATAAGATTATGTCTTTATATACGTACATACACAGATTTACGCACTCTGTAGTTTTAAAAACTTATGTACGTTTTTAAAACTATTACTAGTTTTATATTATTACTGTCGTATGTGATCAGCCCTATACAACTAATTTAAATTTTCCATTTTGAAAGGCTGTCAATAAAAAATATCGTCAAAATATTCCGGCTCGCCGTTTCACAAAAGGTTTTTCTAAAACCTCGCATCGATAAGTTTACTCACAACAAATACACAAGTGGAGTTAAATAAAAGTGTGTGAAAATCCATCACATAACCTCAAAAAGTTTGCTTGAAACATAGTTTTAAAATTTTACTAACGGTACAAACTAATTTCGTCCATATTGTTCCATTGTTGCAGTTGTTATTAAATTCTGAGATTCAAATTAATAGACAAAATGTTAAAACGCGTTGCGCCCGCGACGCGTGCTGATTGCTCTGTTATTTATCTGTAAATATATATACTATACTATCGCACTGTTCCGTACTCAGTTGTAAGTATAAAGCTAAACCTACAATAAAATGGATTAATAATGTCCCTTTTAATATTAGGTAATATGATTGAATCGCGCTTTGCATCCAAACGAGTTTTAATTTTAGGTAATTTTAGGGAATGCCCTATACGATCAAAAATATTTATTACGTATTTATTATTATGAGGCAAAACGCCGCATATACTATTTTCAAATGACAACCCACTTTTGTTTTTCTTCTTCTATTACTTTTTTTTTATAGAGAAGAGGACGGACGAGCAAGCGGTCTCACGTGATGGTAAGTGTTACCGCCGCCCATGGAGACCTGCAACACCAGGGAGTATGCGGGCGCGCCGCCGACCTTTCAAAATCCTATTCACAGCTTACTTGAAGAACCCCATGTCGTAGTTTAATGGGAAGACCTCTTGAGGCAGTTCGTTCCACAGCCTACGGGTTCGCGATATAAAATATTTTTTGGACCGAACAGTACGCGACACCTCCGTATCTAGGAAATACGGATGGACCGCACTTCTGTGACGGGAGGTGCGGTTGTAGAAACCCGAGGTGGGAATTGTATTGAACAATTCTTCAGAGCATTCCCGGCAAAATACAAAATACGCAAAACGCAAAATACTTACGCAAAATACAAAAAAAACATTCTAACACTATTTCACGTTTTCCTATACACTCATACTAAAGAAACAAATTAATCTAACTACAATCAAAAGTTAGAAAATATGTGTATTACGAGACTGCATCTAGAGACCTCATTAAAAGCAATAACTGCACAATTGGAGGGGCAGGGTGCCCAGCGGCTGATCGATTGCATCCATCAGCCGCTGGGCGCACTCGACTGGCCCCATTACCACTCTCTCACAGAAGACTACCTTGAATTGTACTGCTTTTTCCACTTTATCATATTCCCCAATGCACGTACGTGTTTCGATACTTAGAGAGATATGCCAGAACCAATTCTCGTCCCATCCTATCCTATCTCTTCCCATCGTCCCAAGCCTTTCTCCAAATCCATTCCTACATCTCTAAATGTAGGTAGCGCATCCGTGGCTGTACCAACGTTTGCCATTCTGGATTGATGTTGGCATGTACCACGGGTCTCCATGGACGACAGTATTCACTTATCACCAAGTGCGCTGTATGACCGTGTACCGCCTCCTTTCCATAAAATATATATATATACTGGAAATTACGATTTTTACAGGGCGTAGTGTCAATAAAAGAAAGCTTATTAAATATTGATCAGCTAACTGACAGTTGAACAATGGAGCTCGCTCGTGTTCCAGTTTGCGAATGGCCTGGTTGCTCATCGCTTGACCTGGCTTGAATTTAAACGCTTTGCGCTACTGTTATTTCTAGTTCATTTTTTAACAATTGGCTATGAGATAGCAACTAGACTTCCACATATACTATGGAAACAGTTTAACTAATTAAACTGACATTATTAGGGTTTAACCTAAGAAATTGCCGTTTGTTCACAGTTATCTTGCGTTTTGATTGGAATTCCAAATTCAAACTAATTTCAATTTAAAGCTATGACATTGTTTTTCAATATTTTGTCACTTGTTTTTCCGTCAACGACTATTTGCTTAGATATCGTTGTAATTTCGACCGTTGAAAAGTAAAAAATTAGCGTTATTTTCCAATATGAATTCCGTCGTGTCAGCAACGCAGCACAGACGGCACGATGTGTGCGGACCAAACACCGCAAACGAACGCACGGTGCGTTTTTCGTTTGATCGTTTCAATTCTGGAAAGTTTGGCCTCAAGAACTTGGACGACGACAACCAACCTTGGACTCAACCTTGGACGACCGGAGACTAAACCGAATTGAATTGAAAGCAATAGTGCAAGCGGATTTTTCTGGAGTTACCTTTCTGGAGTTTCTTTCTGGAGAGTTTCTGGAGACTCAACTCAACCTTGGACGACCGGAGACTAAACCGAATTGAATTGAAAGCAATAGTGCAAGCGGTTTTTTCTGGAATTTTTTCTTCCTATGTTGTGCTTTAATATGTTTTGTTAATCAAGTCTTTCTAAAATCAATTGTAAAATTGATGTGAGTAAAGTAAGAATTGAGCTGAGTGCGAACCATCATGGTACATGAAGGCGAACGTAAAGAAGTAGTGATATGTCAAATAAAATTTATGTTTTTCGGTGCCGAAGCGCCTAAATTCTCAATGAGCATACTCGTAGCATAATCCTAGACGAAATTAAATCTGAGGTCGAACATATTATTTATATCGGCATAATATTTGCAACATTCTGGGATTGCGCTCAGAAATTTGCAACCGGTATTCGATATCAGCGAATACAAAGGCAGTACAAAGGCCTCCCCTAGTAATCGTAAGGTTTTGCGCTATAATCTACCACACGGGTCCACTGCGAATTGGTGGATTTGAGTGCCTTACATGATAGTAACTTCCACTTGGTGGGTCGCCTTCGTATATCAGCTCGAGACAACGGCCTCAGACATAGCTTCCCTACATTTTGCTATTAATACGAGTAAGTGTTAGTATTTTAAGTACTAGAGCATTTTAAGTATTATAGTAACTGTTAAAGGAGTATACTTTGTACTATAGTAACTCTTATCATACCATTGTAACTCTTAAAGGAGTATTGTAGTACGATCCGCCAGCTAAATTGAAGCCCCATATGGTGTCGTCGAAACTGACTCTCTCATGGACGCCTTCATTCATGGACTCCCATGAGGGCCGCTCGAGCGCCCGACAAAGTTCTTGCTCGATTGCTCTAGGCAACTTGCGCTGAAAAATGAAATATGCCTTACATGCATAGAAACCTAAATAATAATTATTTGGATTTCTGTGATTATATGTATACAATCGTAGGTTTTAAATCAATCCTTACTGAGTTTATACACTTTGATATATTTTTTCATTATATAACAAACAATATAACAAAGTTCATTAGATACCTCAGTACAATATTTTTTTGTGGCATAGACCATAAAAAAACATAGCATCAAGAAACATACTCGTACGTCTGAATTTTAATGTTAATATATTATATCTATACATCAGTTCAGCGAAAGACAAATACATAGAAATACATCGCAGATCGTAACTGCATATTATTTGGACTCTAATCAATATTTTGCAAATGTGTAAATATGTAGAAGGCTGTTTAAATTCCTTGTCAAATTGTCTAATGTTACGTTATTTCAATTTAAATTAAAAAACAAAATCATCTATTACTCTCACTAATAGTTATATTATTGATGACATCTGTTTCATTGATATGAAACAGACGATTTTTATAATAAATCGTTTAAGGAAAATTATTTATTTACTTTAGTAGGTCACAGATACAAAGAAATTCGCATTAGGTACGGTTATTAGGTAATTCCAGTGACATAATGAAATATACCTGTTCAGTTAAAGATATTGTATTATTCGCTTCTACAAAGAATGAAAATTGCAAATCAACTTTACATAATAACATATTATGTGTATAAACAGTACCTATTAAAGTCCAATTAAAAAAATAAATGTATAATATAAAGTTTCATCCTTTTGGATATAAAAAAACTTTGGGCTCGTTATTTAAAACTTTTATTTCGAACACAAATCTCACATGTAGCTGCACAAAATATAAAAAATAACGTTAAACGACATAAATCAAGGCGAACTTACTTTTTTATATAATTCGCCCATATTGTACGCTGCGAGGAGAAAAGTTGCAAAATATGAACTTAGTTGTAAATTGCAGCGAAAACACTTTTTCCTTCCTGAACTCGTTAGCTGAATAATGAATTTGTACTGGATCTTCTATTAGTTCGTTATCTTAATCAGTCGTGCATACGCGAGAGGCCATCATTTAATTTTTAATTGGACGATATTAATAAACTTTGATTGACTTGACAATGTCGTCTGCGTCCAAAACATTCTTTATTGAGTTTAAGACGCTCATATAAGGCTCATGTCTGTCATAATGCTAATAAATCTACTAAATATACCTAGAGCGTAGTCATACGTAGGTGACAGTAATGTTCATTGTACCTACATGTAGATATCAGCGTATATAAATTAGAGCAGTGCAGTGCATAAGTCATCTTTTACAATGACGAGGGGGTTTCAGATAATTAACAGGTAGTAAAAGAAGAACTTCACAACTTTATATTTAAATGTTCATTTAGATATTAATTGTGGAGATTTTATATCAGCATTTATTACGTATTAATATTTACATTTGTTGCTATACCCAAATGTAAATTACAAATGTCTGTAAATATTTCTTAAAATATAAATACGAGTACATAGAATATATAAATAAAATTCTTAGCCTTATTTCTTTGTATTTTTTTCTTTGTGTCTCTAGGTACACAAAGATATATATGCGACTTATAGTGAAAATATGAAAAGTGCAGTATACGAGGGATTGCTAAAAATATAGTTAATATCTGCGATGAACATGAATTTTTCATAGAAAAATTAAACAATCGAATAGGAATGAAAGACAAATTCGGATTTGGATGCGTGAGTGAATTTAAGATCGATTGGTTACAAGAGTAGGTATTACAAGAAGTATAAGTGATTAGTGAAAATTTTGATTCTCTAGAGGTGTTATTACTGTGTTATTCTTTAGTTAAGATTTATTTTACTCAAAGGGGCAAATTTCTTCATTGAAACCATTTCCTTCACTATTCAAAGAAATTGATTATATTGGCTTGATATTAATCTAGCTACTGTTATGATATCAATTACATTAAATATACTTAGATTAATATTATTCACCCACATAAGACGGCTTCTAAATCGATAACGCTAACAGTATAATGTCAATACAGTGGTTGTATAATTATAGGAGCCCCTAATACGTTTATGAGACGGATTAAACATAGTCTGAATTTGTTATGAGAAATGGATCCTGTACGATAACCGCCAATGTTCGTATTAGTGGCTGGATCCAGGAGTTGCAGCCCAACAATGTCCAAAACGCAAGGTAACTAAATAAAAGCTACTGGTATCAGTTCGGTGGTCCTGTGCCGGTATTGTCCACTACAGTTTCTTGCGAGCCGGTCATACGATTGATGCAGATGTGTACTGTAAGGAGCTGCAGACGATGATGGCAACAAAGCAACCAAGTTTGGTCAATCGCTCATCTCCACTTCTTCTTCATGACATTGCCCGTCCTCACACTTCTCATACGACAGTTTTAAAACTTCAAGAGCTGGACCTGGAAACTCTCATTTACCAACCATACTAACCGGACTTTGCCCCGACAGAATTTCATTTCTTTCGAAATTTGGACAACTTATTGCAAGGAAAAAAATTTGATACTAAAGTAGCTGTCATTACGGCTTTTGAAGAATTCATTAATGCTCGTCCACGAAATTTTTACTGGCGAAAGGGTGTAGATATGGGTCAATATTTCGATTAATATAATAAATATATTTATAACAAAAAACAATTTTCAGTTTCTCATACAAATCGGTCATTCATATTTTTTATTTCATATTTTAGCATATTTTTTTATTTTACCTGTACCGTTTTAATTTTATGCACTTTGTATAAAAGAACATCCTTACTATAGTAATATACCTATACATATAATCTTAGTAATTAATCTTAGAACTGATTCGTAAACTCGAATATAAGTTGTGTGAAGCGATTTATCAAAATGAAAACATTAAACTCTGTGAGATATGCATCTGATAGTACGTCTACAAAGAACGCGTGATTGACGGCGTGAAATACATGGGCGTAGAACGATGGTCGGCACTCCAAGAATATTGGCATCAGGCGATATACCAGCATGGAATGAAAGGACGCGCTCTCATTTTTTTTTATTCATCGTGATAATTATAGACATGTATGCTACACGTAGCGCTATCTGGAGACGATGATAGAAGAACATCTCCGTAGTTACAGTGAAATGCAATGAACACAGATATTCTTAATCGCATGCTCGACTAATTTCCACTGAGGACATTGGAATTGTCAATTGTATTCTTAGTTGTTAATTTAATTTTTTTCGAGTGTTAATTAATTAGAGTTAGTTAATATTTATTAGTTCGAGTTTATTTGTTAATTAATTATTTTAAATAAATATTACTTTCTCATTACGTTGGCCTACTTTATATACTTTTTGGTTAAGGTATGGCAAATGGAAGTTGAAGTTGTGGGTGAATGATGTGAAGAGGCAAATTAAAAAAAATCAAGTTAAAATTATTTTTCCAGCTATTTTAGTGAGATGTTGATAACCTATAATTTTTTTAAGTTTCCAGTCGCAACTTTAATTTGCCAGATTGTGTTTTTTTATTGAAAAAGGCGGCAGACGAGCGAGTAGTTCACCTGATGATAAGTGGATACTGTCGTCCATAGACATCCACGGTACATGCTAACATCAGTCCAGAATGACAAACGTTGGCACGCCCCCGGATGCGCTGTCCACCTTTTCAGATTAAGGAATGGATTGGAAGAAAGGGTTGTGAAAATGGGGACGGATAGGATAGGATGGGAATGAGCTCTGGCATATCTCACTCACTACCCAAACACGTACGTACATTGGGTAACATACGTGTTCCCTAAAACTGTCGAATGAAATGAAATTTGAGTTGTCACAAACGTCATGCTTTTGCTTCTGAATGGAGTCACGGGGAGTGGAGGGTAGTCACATCTTTGTATTGAGGAGCTGCAAGGCTGACTTTTGGCTCTTAACTGTAAAAGGCTCATACTTACAATCATCTGTGCCGTCCGGAAAGATTATAGGACAAGACAAAGATCCGGAAAGATTATCTTATAGGACAATTCCCTAATACAAAAATGACTAGTATGGTTTCGCAGTAATTACATTTAAATACCATGTTGTTTCAGAATATTTCACGTTGTTAGTCCATTATTTTTATATTGACTCAATATTGGTTGGAACATGTTACAATATTTCTATCCTCTTCGTCCCGAGTATTTCTACCTCTTTCTAGGTGTACCGATAAACATTAGAAGGTATTTTATTGGGTTATAGAGTTCAAACATATCAAACCGTGTGCTTAAGATGAAATTAAGCACAAAGTGGTGACTATTTTTCATTTATTCGTTTCTAATTGATAATTATCATTACTTTATTTAAGACCCTAAGAGATAAACTAAGGCAGCTAAGGGATAAAGCGGCTACATCACATCTACTACACAGAGTGGACTCGCCAACTGGCTTGGCCGGCGCGGCGTTTTGAAGGCCTTACATCCCCCATGCACGAGACAGCAAGTAACGACGTGCACCCACTGCTATTATTATAGAAAATAGTTAAGCGTAATATTATACTTGTTGAATATATACGCCTTCCTTTCAGTTATTTCATTATGTTTACTTTCTTAGAACTTAGAACTCAATGGGCGTTAAATAGCCACACTAAATAATTCAGAAAAATAATTAATGAATGTTACAATTTCCAATAACAATAGAGTGAAATAATAATGGAAAATATACAACAGAAACGCTCCATTCTTTCCGCAAAACATATTCGTGAACGACATTGCGCATTTTAAAGCCAGCTTGCGCCAGTTATTAAATTCCGATTTTGAGCTTTATGCTTCTGAGCGATAAGAGGATTTTGATATCCCCGTAGCGTTTTACTATACATATTCGCGTCTACTCACTATTGGCACGGCATTTGTGAAAATGAATGGTATGCGAACTTCACAATAACACACGAAACGCATCTCTCGCACACATACGCACCGTCTGTGTAAAGAGGTGTAAGTAATAAGTAATGCGATCGTGAAAACTTGATTTAGTGAAGACTGAACTTTTAATGACGAGTCAAATTAGCACATTAGGTATTTCTTTATAGAATGAGGTTGGCGATTGGTCCACCCGGTAGTAAGTGAAAACTGTCTTTCATGGACATCCGTGATATACGTCAATGTCAGTCCAGAATAGCATTGAGCTCTGACATATCCCACTCATTATCGAAACACATACGGTACATTATGAAATGCAGTACATTTTACGGTAGTATTGTGTGAGAAGGGGTAACTGAGTCGAGTGTGCCCAGCGGCAGTGGGATTGTAGCGCTACAGCGGGTATGTAAATACTAGTAGTGTTTCTCATTGGTTGTATTCGTCATTACCATTAATACATGTGAAATTAAAAAATAAGTAGGTATTTATTTTTTAATTTCACATATAACATATAACTCCGATTTTCAGCTTTAGTTCCAGGATCTGTTTTCTTTGACAGGCTTGGCGATTGAATGTTGTCTATTAAGTTCGGTTTGGCGATCAAAAAGTTAATAGTAACATTTATATGTTACCATTATTTTTAATAAACTTTAATTTTAATGAATGTTACATTTATAATGAACTTCAATTTAATTCTCCACTTTAATTAAATTAAATACTAAACTACAACCCAGACGAAGAAATAAAAAAAAATGAAAAAAAATGTCTAAATCGATCGATGTACGAGTACCTTAATTTTTCTTTGAATTTTGGAATCGATAGATGTCTATCTCTATAGATATCTCTATAGATGACAATTAAATATCCAGATATTTAATTGTAGGATCCCGAAGATATAGTTCTAACTAATCATGGGCTTACCCAGTATAGGGATGGCGTTTCCAAAATTCGAATCGCAGGTCAAACATCTCTATGTTACTGTTATTATATGATATTTTAAATAGTAATTGTGATAATAGTTGGTATACCGATCATTTCTTTTATTCTTCTGTGCTGCCGTGATGGAAAAACGCGCATATCCGCGCGACGCGCTGCGGATTACAGTGTCAATGTAAACAAGATCAGTGAAAATATTTTTCATACGAGCGACGCAAATGGTAGTCGTTCCATCATTTCGCCCCATCTTCGTTTCGCATGCTAACATTTATTTCAGTCGGGGTATTTCATTTCATTGTTTTGTTGTTATTTTACGGGAGAAGGAATTCGTGTTTGTATTGTGTTATTGTTGCTTTATAAAAGGAAAACGTTTCTTTCCCTTTTACTGGAAGTACATATATTTGCGTTTACCCTCTAGGATTTTATGGTGGGAATAATATATCTTATTTAGGTAATTTCGCTCTTATAAATACGTACTGAGTTATTGGAATAAATATAGTATTTATTAAATACTATATTGATAAATATAGTATTTATTATAAAGCCTTAAACCGGTGCGGGTCTGTGTGGCGGGAAGCGGGATGCGAATACATTCGCTTTTTTGGTTTTCAAAACGAAGCTTTACAAACTGACGGGAATTCCGTGAGGATTTGAGGGGATGTATGACAAACAAATGAGGGATGTATGACTTTAAAATGCCACGCTGGCCCAGTGGGTTGGAGAGTCCACTTTTTCAGAGTTCATCAGGGTTTGTGGCGGCGACTTAGTTATCAATCTCCTCAGTTGCTTTTAACGACACCCACGTGAAGATATAGTATGGTGCTGTTCTAAGGCCGGCTGATATCACACGGCATGATAACGATAATAATGCTAATAAATTAATAAAGCTTTTACGTTGATATCTGTTTACATATAAGACGTTTTGATATCAAAGAGATTTACCTGTCTACGTAAACAATATACGGCCTCGACGTAAACGTGTCTTCTTATTTGCGCAATAAGATTCGAATTATGTTGCGAAGGTACTTAAGTTGATGGGCTTCTAAAATATTAAATTGATTACTTCGTAATTAACATGTCGTATCCACGTTTAGCTAATTAGTTTGTCTTAATTACTCCGCTATATTCCTGTCAGAGCAATTATTTTTTGCTGGCCCTCACGACATGAATTGGGATCGAAAGCGACGACGCACATAAAATAAATGGATAGGACATACATTCTATCGAATGTCAAGGAAAAAAATGTTTATTAACTGCATATAGCAGCAAAGCAAGGGCAGATGCCCTTATGAGGAAAATTATACTATCAGCACGTGCTTCTCAAATAAACCTATATATTTCTTTCGGAAATATATAAGGAAAAACAATAAAATTAGATAATTATATACGAATATTATACGAGAAAGTATGAATTAATTTTGTTATATATGGTTCATGAAAATTCGGGAAAAACTTTAAATGTATATCTAACTCGATTTTGAATATATTCGACAAGTAAATTGCCATTAAAACATCAAAAAGATAGTAGTCATGCAACGTATTTTATAACGTTTGTTGATCACTTAGAAGAATTTACAAATTAAAAGGCCTATGATTGAAAAGATCTTTGGTAGAGATCTGTGACAGTAATGTGACTTTTCTCGTTATTTCTGTGCAAAGAATTATGTTATAGCCCTCTTAACGGTCGTATTAAGAGTTAAAAATCTTCATAATTATGCCGTAGATATACCAGTAGACATGAATACGGTAGTAACGTTTCCAAACGATAGAAACTTACACTAGACCCCCTCAGCAAAGAGCAGCGGTTCGCGTAGGTAAGATACCTACGTATTTTGATCACTAAAATAATGAGTCTGATGAAGTCATAAGTATCAGAGGTGCAATCGTGATTATTGACCTTTTTGTTACCACACTGGTTGATAAATAGGTAATTATTTGTGTCGCGTCGTATTTTCATACAAAAAAGATTAAATTTATCGCCTCCATCGCTAAAATTGAGAGATTATTCTGTTAAATAAGACGTTATCTGAGCAAGTGACCTTATTGTCGATATGGACTTATTGACTTTGGTTAAGATTTTATAATTTAATTTTGTACTTTAAAGATTCTGTTTAAGTGGAAACTCGATGACAAAGCAATATAAAACATTTATTTTTTTATTTATAATTTATTGTTCACACATAACACGAAATAAATAAAAAGGAAGATAAAGAAAGATGTTCCAAAGGCTAGGTTATCTCCTGCGTAGATTTATATGTTATTTTTTAAAAGATTTCATTGTAAATTCAATATCTACGAAACTAGAAACAACAATATTCTCCCTTTTCTTAGATAATATCACAAACGATAGGTTTCTTATCATTTATTTTTAAGGATGTAATTGCTCTAAGGATGTTGTAATTGGTTCGTCCATTTTACGTCGGCCGAAATCTACGACACGAATTGGGATCGATAGTAATTTCGTGTTTTCATTCGTGAACGGGGTACATTGGTAAATTAGATCAACACCCGGGAGTTCCCGGGGGACTGAAAACAGCGGCCGTGTTCCATCAAGCCTATTACGTTTATTCTCCTTTTTATTGAGTACGAAACGCTCCGTGCTCAGCAATTTTCCAATAACTCCTGTATGAATATTGGTCTCGTTATTGAAAAAAGAGGGAGGTGTGTAAACATAAATGATTCACTGTCAATGTTTGTGTACGCAATTCGTTTAAAATCCGGACCAATCCCGAAAATACGGTGCTGATGATCGACAAAAAATTTGTTAAAATTTATCAAAAATATTTTCGTTGACGGCAATTATGAAATGCATATTCTTTTTAATTTTAATTTTACGTAGTGAATAATTTAATTTTTTGTATACACGAATTAAATGGTTCACCACAAAAATATTGTCACAATATTACGTGTAGACTACAGAAATAACCTATATTATGTATATGATTTATTATGCGATAATATTAGAGAAAGTTTAGAAGAGCGAGGAGTCCAAAAATCTTATAACTATTATTATATTGTTAGGATAGCAGTGATAACTATAGATCGGACTTTTGGGTGCTATTGACAAAATATGTCATCAAAAGTATGGATACGACCAAAAAAATCCCGGGAAAAATTCCGTGTCTCAGAATTACATATATCACTGGGATATCGAATATGGATGAATGTCGGAATCACGAGTACGACTATTATGTAAAGAATGGATACGACTAAAAAAATTCTTCAATGCTTAAGAATGTGGTATTTAGTAATAGATGTAAAAATATTAATGATGAGATTCCGAATAGGATAATTGTTTACTAAATAAAACACTCATATAAATACAGGGTATAATTTCTTGATTTAAAATACAAACAAAACATAAAATCTCTTAGGTATATAAAATATATCAGAATAAGATAGTACTCACCAAAAGTATGTTTTCGGGAAAAAACATATTTAAATTCTTGTCCAGTTGCAATAATCGTAGTCCGTTTTTCAAGCCAAAAATGTCAAGTTATGCAGTTAAATCCAAAATCCAGGTAACGCGCAGGGGTCAACAAATAATGGCACCAAACACACGGATAGCAAACTGAACAGCACTCGACAAACCGAAGTAAGCGACTGAGTCAAAAAATGCTCGCGATTAGAAATGGGTCAACTCAAGCGCTCAGTTCGAGTTATCTTGATTCGGATCTCACGAACTCAAGTTCTTCGACTTGCTGTTTCACCTAACCCGTGGGAAAAACGGGATAAAAAGTAGTTTATGTATTAATCCAGGTCTCCAGCTCAGTTCCAAAGTAACAAAATTTAAAATTTAGGGCCACGGCTCTAGAATTTACAAAATAATGTTACATTACAATTTTATAAGGGTAATTTTTTAAACATTTATTATTTTCGAATTCGTCAGGCATCTTGTTCGAAATCAACAAATCAGGAAATTAACAATTCGATTTACGTGAATTACGACCAGTCATGTTTTTTCAAAGTTGGCACATCACTAGTTGCAACAAGAGAGCGATATGTATGTTTGTCTTTTTTTTCTATTTTATGGTAGGTACGCTAAAAAAGAATACAGTAGAACCTCGCAAAGGAGATAGTTGAAAACCTCTACAATTCCAAAATCTCTTGTTCCCTTTAAGCCCCAAAACCTCCATTTCGCGAATTTTAATTCTCGATAATTCGAAATAATCAGTCTTTCCCTACAACTATTTTAGTACATATTTAACCCCCGTAAATCGAAAAAATTGTGTATATCTTTCATATCTCGAACATACAGAAATGGATCTACTACCTCTATAACTCCAATATTTTAAATAAATAACCGCGATAGCTCGAAGAAAAATAACAAATATACCTACCGCCTTTGAAATATTGCCGACAATAGTGACAGTAGGTATGCTCAATAGTTTTCTAGGTATTTTGCAAGAGATAAGCAATTTTTATGGCTGTCGTCAAAAGGTTCCTTTTGTTCAATTTTAGGTACCTATTTATGGTTATTGTTAACTTAAAATTGTGAGATTGCATGTATGAAAAAAACTCAGTAGGTACTTTATGCCACTTCAGTAAAATACCACTTTATGCTTTAAATTCTAAAATATTTGTTAATAATATTTTTCTAAAATTAATACAATTTCTAAACATTTTTCAAAACTCTAATAAGGTTTAAAAAGAAATATCGGGATTACGGAATTTCCAATTCCCGAATGTCATATCCATGTTCGTGACAACGTTCGAATAGCACCCAAAAGTCCGATCTATAGTGATAACCTAGAGGTATTTATTCTAGACTCACATTGGTAAGGTCTTCAGTTAAAATCACAGCCTGTACCACTGAATTTCTTTTTAAGAAATTTCAGATCGATTTAGAAATGCGCATGCAGTTCTTGTTGCCATATATAAAAACTTCTAAACTGTATTCGTTTATCAGCAGGTGGACTGTCCGCTTATCTGCCACTTTCTATAAAAAATATAATCTTAAGTCAGTGTTAATATTCAGTGCGCTCATAAGTTTTCAAATAAAAAGTTAGTTTAAAGTTTTAAGTGTGCGAAAAAATGTAGAATACAAAACCTACCTAAAGACTCTAATAAACTTGTAGGGCTGTCAGAGAAGTTAAATAGTAAAATTTTGATAGAATATTTTATGTCGCTTTGCAGTTTCGAATACTGTCGTTCTTAAAAAAGGCATAAGTAAGTGCAATTTAAAATCAAGCCAGACACTTGGTGTTTTGGATAAAACAAAAGAATTACCAATGCTTTTTCTCTTTATTATTAATTTCCGAATATACTCGTAAGTACATATAATGTTATTCACGCTTTCGTTAAAAGCGTTAACTATGCCTTTTCATCTTAGCAAGGCGGAATAATACGACCTTCCAAATACCTTCCGAACTGAAATGCAAATTAAGTCAAATCAAATAACATTGAAATAGATACTTTTTCAATAAAACGGGCAGGTAAATGCCTAGTTCACACATGTTAACCAGGCACTGGTAGACTAGTATAAATAAGTTCACAGTATTAGTCGGCTAACACTAGACAATCCAACCGGTTTCCAAAAAGAATTATAAATATAAAGAACCCTATGATTAAATAATTCTTACTAATCATACTCGTCTAGAGGGAACTCTAAAACTAAACGTCGCATCTGACGGCATGGCACGTGAGACTTAAAAATTTGCCGCATTACCATTTTTATTAGAAAATGTACTTAGTGAGGTACATACAACAAGGGAAGCCGGGACCGGGTATAAATTGCGAGACATTCACAGTGGCATTTGTCACCGTAGACCCTCGTGAAATTGTGCTCATATTGTAAGGTCTAATCCTCGACGAGAATTCATCAGGTTCTAACGTGGGTCCTTATCAATGTGACCCTTGCTCGAGTGGAAACGTTATTTTTTGTATCGCTATAGTTTGTGTTAGGTACTTACGGAATACTTATGTGGACATAAAGGAAACTAACCCCGTAAAAAGTACAGTGTTTATCTACCTGTTGCCTTGCAAAGATTACAGACAATTATTTCTAAACTTTTAAAAAATCACAAATAAAAAAAATCGAATCCAAAGTAAACGATATGTTATTGGATAACGTTCGTGAAACTACAAATTTTGCATTATTGTTTTATTTTTCTTTAATGAAGAGTATGGGAATATTCGAATTTTCTTTCGATGGGATAGGAGGTGGAATAAGGTGGGTAGGCGAGCAGACAACCAAACTGGTTGTAAGTGAATTTATTTACTCTTTTTGCATTATTTTGTACAGAGGCGGACCATTAATTAAATGTGACAAATTAAAGCGAGTGGAGTAGAAATTAAACCGAGAGCTTAATTGCATCTGTACAATATCTTATAAAATAGTAATCTACTTATAAAACATAATAGATATAATATAAATATAGAGACAATAGGAGATTATCTTTTATAGAATAAAGGCGACAGACGAGCATACAGTCCACCTGATGGTAAGTGGATACTGTCGTCCATAGACATCCGCGATATATGCCAACATCAGTCCAGAATGACAAACGTTGGCACGCCGCCCATGCGCTGGCTACCTTTGCAGATTAAGGAATGGATTGGGGAAATGAGAATAGGCATAGGATAGGATGAGAATGGGCTCGGGTATATTTCACTCACTACCGAAATACGTACGTGTACATTAGGGAAATACGATAAAGTAGGAAATGCAGTAGATTTCAAGGTAGTCTTCTGTGACAGAGGGGTAATGTGGCTAGTCCAGTGCGCCCAGCGGCTGTGGGAATGCAGCATGCACTCTCCTCCTAGAAATAAATTAAAGAAAATACCCTCAATTCTGCAGATTTCGAAGTTTTGGAATGTGGAGAGAATGTACAATTTTTAAATATACTCGTAAATGAATATAACTTCATATTCGTGGGTGACACGAAAAGTTTTTAGAATCTGAAAAATGAAATCAAATGAATGTTTTATTGAGTTTCGAAATATTCTCTGCGACAATCGATATACTTTTTCATGCCATGAAACCATTGTGTGAAACATTCAGACCGGGTGGTCTGAAGGGTTTCTTTGGGCACCTCTTCAACAGCGATTTTGAAGGCCGCTACTTCCCATTCTGCATTCATGTTTATCCTTAATTTTAGGGCATAAATAAAAATCAGAGAACGCGAGGTCGGGACGGGACTGTGTGGAGGATGACCCAATTACTTTACGTTTACATTACATACTCAAAAATTACTTCGTTTGTCTGGCGGAGTGAGCTGGGTCGTTCTTTGACTTTTTCCAAAACAGAAATCAAGCAGCTGTTCACATACCACTCCGCAGTTACTGTTCTTTTATTTTATAAAGTTAAAGTAGCAAAGTGGCCCGATCTGCCAAAGAAGGAGGTAATAATCTTCTTTTCAGCACTCCGTCCTTTCTTCACTTTCGTCGGCAACTCTTCGAAAGGAAAAACCCACTGCGCAGATTGCCTCTTAGTTTCAAGCTCATAGTAGTAGATCCAGCTTCCATTTCCTATGACTGTATCAAAAAAAGCATTTGATTGACTATTGACAAATTTTTCAAGCATTTGGAGACACCATTCTACGCGGCAGTGTTTTTAAGCTTCGCTCAAAAGGAATCCATCTAGCACAAAGCTTCCTTACCCGTTGATGATCGTGTAAAATAGTTTGAACTTAACTCATATCAATCTGATGATGCCCCTTATCTGTTGATATGTCGTTCGTTTGTCTGTTTCAGTCATGAGCCGTACCGTTTTGACGTTTTCCTCGTCACGTGGGTACGACCACGTTTAAATTTACCGAACCAGTTATAAATGGTGGCACTGGATGGTGCTTTATCACTAAATGCTAACTTAAGTTTTTTATAACTTTGTTTCGGGTTTCCGGTTTGTTAAAGTTGTAGAAGAAATATTGAACGAAAACGTTCTCTTATTAAATTTATTTTTTTGCAAACACTTAAATTTCGAAAATGAATCGAAGACTTTAAAAATTAAATGACAGCTTTGAATAAAATGGCTTTTGACAAGTAAAGTTCCGTTTTCAAGATTCGAATTTCTTTTTTTTCTATCGTATTGTACAGTAGCCAGTTCTAAGAACTTTTAGTTTGACCTATCGTATTACACATTTTTCGTTTTCTTTTCAGAGTGCGCCTATTTTTATCGCAAAATACTGTTTAATTCCCTACAAAGCAGATAAATGGTAATTAGATTTGTAAACAAAACAAATACTCGAAAATTCCTGTTTATCAAATATTCTTAGAATAAACGATATAATGAATTTAAAACTTTATGAAATTGTTTCTTGAAACAGATAATTTAAGTAGCTACCTACTTATTTACTTCAACTAATGAGATTATATTTTTGCGCGAATTTTGAAAGTAAGTAAAACAAAAGTTTAAGGGAAGTATTGAAATGGGATGCATTGAATGCGGGATAACAAAGCCTTTACCATAAGCATTGAGGAACCACATCACCTCTAAAAGTCACTTTTTTGGTCACAAGTATTGCCACAAGTCAAGGTCACAAGGTCACAAGTCACCAAGGTATTGCAGGTGTCTATAGGCGGGGGTGACCATTTATTATATATTACCACTTACTACTGCCATTTATTCTATATAAAAACTCGCCTGGGCAGCCGGCGTGGCGTTTTAAGGCCATATATTCCTCATGCATGAGACAATGTGCATGAAGAGACCGACGTCCAACAGAGGACGATAAAGGGCTGGTTACGGTTATTGAAATAATGCTTTTGATTTCTTTATATAGAAAGAAGACGTAGACAGCAGACTACTGGCGGTAAGACTAACGGAGAGTCCATCTAGTGGTAAGTGGATACTGTCACTCATGGACATTCACAACACATACCAACATTAAACTCGAACGGCAAACATTGGCACGCTTCCGGATGCACCACCTGGCTGTTTTTGTCAAATGTAGTAACTATATGTTTTACCATTATACTAGATATTGTCCGTGTGGTGTCGACCGGCTTTAGACAGCACGACTCCATCGGCTCCATCTCTTCTCGTGGGTATCGTAAAAGGAACTTTAAAAAAATTGACTAATCAACCCGTTTGACTAGCATGCAGTTTTAAGGCCCTACACCCCTAATGCACAAGACAATGTACGTGAGGAGGGCCGTGTCCAGTGGTGGATGCAGCTAAAAGGGTTGGTTACAGTTAACTAATTCAAAGGTGAGCTAAAATCACATATGAGTCCTTTTTAATAAATTTGAACATTGTTTAATACATAGGTACTCTACTAGCTACTAGACAGAAAGGTGACGTAAATACTCGTCAAAATTGACGCCAAAGAAAAATAGTTTTCAAAGCATATGCTTAGTAATTTCCACACGAGTTGGCACGATCGCTAAACTTTATGCAGTAGCAACACAAAGTAAACAAATTGCCGAGTGTCGGGGGCAAGATATTGTTGCACTTCCACTTTATTACATCGCTCTACATTAATGCGATAAAAATAACAAACAGTGTGGCAAGTGGTAACTTCATATGAAAAACGTCATTTGCATATTTTTTTATAGAAAGGTGACAGACAAGCAGACAGTCATCCGCGATACATGCCAACATTTAACGTTGGCACGCCCCAAATGTGCTGTCTCACTTTGGAGATTTAGAAATGGACTGGGAAAATGGGGAGGGATAAGATAAGATGGGATGGTAATGGACTCTGGCATATAACATTAACAATATACGTACGTGTACATTGGAGGAATAGGATAAAGTGAGAAATTTTACGGCAGTCTTCTGTGAGTCTACCATTCCCCTCTCAACCTCTTCTTTTATGGAAGATTATTACGTATATTAAATGGTTAGGCATTTATTATAAGTCGTTTTCTTTAACACACAATAAATTTTTTGATGAAATTAGTCCAAAAATAGGTAATAAAAATTAGTCCGCTTAATAGGTATTTAACGGACTACGCATTTATGTATTGGATGCATCTCAAGTAAGTTTATATTTATTAATTAATTTATTACAGTTATAAATAGACATTATGTAAAAAAATATATTGTGTAAAAATGTTATTTGTTATCTATTTTCTCCTTACCACCTCAAAAGTATGCATGGAAGTGGTCGCTTTAGCGATAAGGCCGCCTGTTGTACTTTAGCGATGAGCCCGCATGTTGTACTTTAGCGATGAGGCCGCCTGTTGTACTTTTCTCGTTACTTACTTATGTAAGTTGTCATTTTGCAACATGTGTTGGTGTACAATAAAGAGTTTATCTATCTATCGGACAAGCGACAAACGTTACTTTAAAATTTAAAATAAATACGCATAATTTACCTCGAGGAGCTCTAACATGCCCTACTGTTACTTTTTTGCTCCTCGTTACTACTGCGGAGGAGTAGGGGTCGGTCATAAAAAGTTAAACTTATCAAAGGCTAGGTGCGTTTACGTGGAAGTTAATGAGGCGACATTGTGGCGATAATGCTCTGTATTCTGTAGCGTTACTATGTGAACTCGAAAGAATGAACTCTATAAATAGTTCGACTCCATTTTAGGAATGAACTTTATTCTAGGCTTTTCTAGGCTAATGAACTTTATTTTAGGCTAAAATAGTTTAGTACGTGATCTATTGATGTTTTTTTACTTCTATTGACTTATATTCTATTTAGCTACTATTTTCTTTTAGACTAATTTTCATTCAGAGCATTATATTCAAAAGCTGAATTTAACCTATCACGAATTTTACGCATAAGTAAAAATTCATGGCTTTTTAAAAAAAAATTAAGAAGCATTTTACAAAAATTTACGCCTAAGTCAGAGATTTAGACACTAAGAATTTTTTTTGGACATAGCAGCGAATATCGTTTAACCTTCACATGTTCTCCTCTATATTAGGATCAAGCTGTGTTTGATTAGTCAAAAGTAAAACCACTTTTTACTGAAGCGAAAATATATTTAATTAGGTAAAAAAAAAATTATTGTTTTTTTACCTATTATAATTTTTATTCTATTACTTACCATTTTTCCTTACATGTAACTTAATATGTAAGTAGAATGTTTATGGTATATTGTGTTTCGTAGTAGGGATGCAGGGCCACGTAACCGTCGCCAGATAAGGCTATGCTCGTAAAGAAACGTTCAGCAGCAGTGGGGTTAAAAGGAATTTCGTCCATGCCACACGCTGCCTCCCTAAAAACGTTGTAAACTTTTCCAGCTCAGCTAATTATCCTGACGACACGCTATTTTCGACTTCATTTTGAATTTGAACATTCTATTATGATAGACAAAGAAAGATGACATTTAAAGTGTGTTTGTGTGTGTAGCTATCTGAGAAAAGGGGACCTTTTATTTTGGTGTTTGGTTGTTTTTCCCACATATTGATATAACATATATTTTTATCAACTTATCTTAATCAGATTTGAGAGTGTGTCTACATTTAAACCATAGACATTCATAGACAACGCAAGTTTATGAAATTGTATGGTAACCAAGCGTATCATTTATTTTGCACCCACGACTGCGTCACTAGTAAATTTTCGTGATGAGAATCCACTCTTGCTGAAACCAAACATCTCCCTAGACTCGGTATACCATTTTGACGAATTTACAATTGATTATAGCCCAATTAGACATTTTTGTGTTTTGTAACAACGACTTGCTAGCAACAGGAGTTAGAACAGACTGAACGAGCAGCGTGAGAAGTAGGAGCTTACCGCCAACTCCCGATATGCAACGACGCTCATCTTTCATTATCTATTCCTCTTATAATCTGTGATTTAAACAGAATTTGAAACAACGTATTTAATTTTAAATAAATCCGTACCGACAAATGTTCAAAGAACGTATGATGTAGGTACGAGTATTTGTCCGACTACAATTATAGTCGAACAAATCCTTGTTGAAATAATATTTGGACAATAAATAAACCAATTATAATCCATGTTGAATTCAACAAGGATTATAATTTGTACGTAGAAAAGGTCGTGAACATTATTATTAATAGTTATCTATCACGTTTCAGTGAAATAGTTATTTTATTTCAGTGGAAGTAAATCTTATTTAGACTAATTGCTTATGTTGAGTGTATTTAAACATACACGAGTGAAAATGTCAACAAGGGTAGATGTAGCATTTATTATTTTATTTTTGCAGGTGCATATGTATGTACTATTATTATTATTTTTATTTAGTATGCTCTATGCACGCCTTTTCTGTTACGACCAACGTCTCTATTTCACAGGTCTACTGGAAGATATCTCCACAGGCCATGTCATTAAAATCATCATTAAAAAGTACTTGGAATATTATTAAGACACGAGGTTATGTCGAGTACCAATATCATTGCTTTTAGAATTTGTTACACGGCAACACGTAGGTGACATTTCAAAATGGCCGCCATTGGTTCGTTCTTGTTTGTCAAATTAATTTAAATAACTGGTAAAAGATACTTAGTGCAGAAACATTTTTGTTGTTTTAATTTTTTTTTTGTAATCTCTTAAGCTACTTTTTAATTTATAATAGTGTTATAAGTTATAGGACTTTTTATGTTTTTATTATTTTTATATGTTATTATGACTTTACACAAAATATGTATATGCCCGCTATACGAAATCACAAATTCATAATAATATGCTCACAGAAACATTTACATTTTTACAATTTAACTTTGTTACATACGAAACTGCAGCGGTAGAAAAGTTTAACGTTATGCAAGAGTCTTACGCGAATTAAATTTTAATTACTTACATAGAAATATGTAGTACCTATGCAATTTATACTTCAAAGCATAGTCCTTTAGTTTGTCAGAGTAAAGATTCAGTTGATAATGTTTTTATTAACTGCTTTAAAATTACTTTTATTCAAACGAAGCAAAAAAATACTAAATGCTCGTTTAAGATTATGATCGACAAAACAATATATTTTTGAATAACGAAATAAATATTTTAAATTACTAAAGGTATGTCTACACTCGTGTGCTTTCAGCTTCATCTTGCGTATAGCGCATGCATTGTTGAATGTCTTAAGACGCATGCAACTCACCGTCTACACTACTATGCGTCTTCATTTCTTCAGTTTTCATAACAATGGATGTGTGTGAACTTGTAAATATCATCAGTGCAAGAAACAAACGTGAAAACGGTGGCAATCAATCTGGATAAAAGACTATTTATAGAAACGGAGTTTTACAATATTAAAGTATTTGGTACTCAACAATGACATCCTTTTAAAAACTTCACACGAATGTCTAATGAAAATTTCTACAAGTTTTTCAAAATAGTGGGGTCAATAATCACAAAACAGGATACTGAACAGCGAGACCTGCTGAAATTAGATTTATGTCATTTATCTATTTAAAGTCTTAAAGCAGTCTATTTCATTTATGTTGCCAGTAGTGTTTGTGCTTGCGGTCCCATATACTTGATAAATTCGATAATCTTCTCTAAATTCTAATGCTTTTTTTGTCTTGCAACATCTTGACTCGTAAAACGCACGGAGAGTTGCACGTGGATCCACCGGCGTCGGATCAGCGTGCATCTGAGGTGTGCGCTATTGTATGCACACTTGCACTACGGACAAGCGTCAAAGCACACGAGTGTGGACACACCTTAAGAATGTAATCACCGCCATCGATTAGTTGCCCATTCAGTATTTTCTGTTTCTCATCTAATTATTTTACCTATAAAATTTTGCTCATTGTTTGTTCGCATACGATACCAACATAATTAGATAGCTCAGTAGTAAGTAGAACAAAGTTGAGACTAAAGTTTTTTTTATAATATTGGGAGATGCGTTGAAATAGCTCCTTTTAGATTAAGATTGTACTCGTGTTTCACAGGACCATCGGTCATGGTCAACTCCGCTGCAAATCCCAGTTTGCGAGATCTTTACCCCAAGATATCATGCAGATAATGCGCAAAGTTCAGAGATCTTGTGACTGCTCATACTTGGCAGCGAGAATTTGAGATCTAACTTGGATACAAACTAAACACATAAATACCTTGCAGGAGTGCCTGCAGGCGGGTGCTGCGGGCAACCACTGTGTGTCCTGTCCTGCATTCAGCTCCGACAATTAATCATTGCCGGGGAATCTGTACCTAATACATTTTGAATGTTTACCGTGAAAAAATCGATGAAGTCTAAGAAAATCATTGTGTTGGAAAGCCATTATTGGTACGGTGTTCAGTATAAGCGCTTATTGGTGTTCAGTCTAACCAAAAAATACAAATTCCGTACATTGTTTTTATTATAATTATGATGTCCTTTAGCCTTTCATTTTTAAATGTTTACTGGACGTTACTATCATAAATTAAGTACATTTTCAGTATTGTTTTTATTTTTTATTCGTTTTATTTATTCCTTATTAGACAAAGAGACAAAAGGCGGACTTAATGCTTAGAACCATTATTTCACAGTTAATCTTTGGGCTATGCAGAGATGACGCAGTAGATGCAATAACTGTTGCAAAGGTTTCAGATACGTCATTCACAAAATCATAAAACATCCCAAACGATGTTTCGTGGGGAAGACTTAGGATCTGAAAGGAGCAGAACACAGTGGAATTCAACGAAGTTTTAATGTACATGTTGAGGTGATAGCATTGTAACATTGCGGAAACAGTAGAGTAGCTCAATTATGTTTTTAATTAATTTAATTGTATTTCGTAATAAAATTAGGTAATTTAAATATATTTTTATTTTTTTATCTAACCTTAGTTTCCACTCAATTTGCTTTTGGGACGATAATGAATGAAAATAATATTTATTTTGTATTTTCGTATTCGTCCCTGAGATGAATCTGATGTGGGAAGAACTATTGAGAATTATTAGTCGTGAAGGAAGGCCTATGTCTGTAGTGGGAGGTTGCTACGCTAGCTCGGGTGATAGCTTCAAGAAAGAATATCAGCCTATCCTCACTCCAACTATTAATTTAAATGTAACGTAAATAAAAATAACAAAAACATCATTGCAACATTGTATGAAATGTATGAATTGAACAATGTACTTATCAAATTATATAACCATCAAAGTTGTGTAAACTGGTCTATTTATATGCTATTTATCCTAATAAGGTATTTTTTATGTTTGTAATTGTACGGAACTAATTGAGTTCCGTGACCATCGGACCAGACGAGTGATCCATGAGATATTCACGAACGTTAGCTGTACCACAACTTATAACGACGTGGCTGTACTGATGCAGAAGGGTTTACTGGAGTGCAGAAGGCACATCCTTACAGATCAAAAAACTACATAGCAGAATGAGTTAGAGCGCAAGCATTTTTTGGAGCGAATTTTAATTTAGGTTTACATTAGCAACCAGTAATTGTTCTTAGGGTTTAGCAGCAAGAAGTTCAGTAAAGGACAATGCTCGAAAGAGTATTGTCACAAGGTTGATATCAAAGTATTAGACGATGCGTTTACTCGTGAAATATGTACGTACATTCTACTACTGTTTCTCCTATGTACCTACTACGTTGGCCGTCTCTGGAGTTTTCTCAGGTACACAGAAAGGGACGGTCTCGCTCGCCCATTAGATGGTCACTACTCACTGTGACCGGACAAAACTGTACTTAGATAGCAGTTTCAGAGTCTCGTAACCCGTAATGTCTTACAAAAGAAATTTTCTCCGAGTTTATGTTCTTCGTAACTCGATAACTGATGTAAACATAGGCTGAAGAGGAAAGGATAGAGTGGCGAATATGTTTAGGAAAAAGGTTAATTTATTTATATTGTTTTGACATTTTGGAGATACTTAGATAATAAATTTATTATTACTCGCATGTAACGATTATTTTTTATTAAATTAGATGGCTATCACAAACGATTGACAGATTAAATTAGCTCTAAATTAAAATCCGAGACAGCTATTTAAGCAGTAAGTATATTTTAGTAAGCAGGCCTCTTTTATCCACAGCTGCACATTGTCTTGTGCATAAGGAATGTATGGTCTTAAAATGCCACGCTGGCCAACTGGATCGGCGAGTCCATTCTTTTAATGTAGTATGGTGTTAGTGTATATTAGTTCCATGGTGCAGTACCTCAGCACTTGTGATAGCGGTTTCGTTATCGATTAGTCGCATTTTACGATCCCCACGGGAAGTGATGGAGAGGTGCTAGTCTAGATTATAGAGACTAGAAGAAGTATCCATCTATCTATCTGTTTTTTTATGAAAATAAGGTATCAACACGTGTGCATAAAATAGTGAGTTTTGGCAATATGATATCTCACGTTCGAAGTACATGTGAAGCACTGTATTTTCCTCGAAGCATAGCATGAAGAACAGACTGGTAAGACATATCTCGGATCTATAAATGTCGTAATTTCTTGAGTTTTTATTCCAACGTTATATGTGGAAGGTATAGGTGGCGACAGGTCAGCCATATACCTTCAGGTAGGTGGTTTGTTTATGCTACTTATTCCAGAAAAATGCTTTCAAAGACTTTGGAAAAAAAATTAATTGCAAATTAATACTTTCTTCTTTACTTTAATATAGAAAAAAAAGCGCAGAAAAAAATAGAAAAAAGTAGCAGATTAGCAGATTCTGACATTGGATACTGTCGCATCATTCGTCAATAATGACGAATCATGCTAAGTCTGCAATGGACCGCCTTCCTCTAAAGATTTAGGAGTCAGGATTTGAGAAAAGGATTGAAATAAACATAACGAAGATTCTCTCATCGCACTAATTGTAGTGCGGGCATCTTCCTTATGTGGAATTGAGATGATTAGTCCCTATTTATTTACAATTTATTACTTGGTGCCACAATAAAACACGATAGGTGGTCCGCCATATTCCAAAGAATTTAGTTTTTCTAAATTGACAGGTTAGAATACTAAATGTGAGAGCAAACGCAACACTTCTATATTCAGCCAACCATATTTGAAACTCTCTATTGATGAGAAGAGATGGTGGCCACATTTCATCCCAACTAATCAGATGGGATGAGATGGGAATGGACTGTGGCAATTGTGTCTTACTACCAAAACACATAACTCGTCCACTCGGTGGCACCCAGTCGGATGTCTGATGCAAAACTGTCCTGCTCCGTAAATACGATTAAATAACCTACTAAAAATGACCCCGAAGAACAAGAAGATTTTGATTTAGTGTTACGATGTTAAGGTGTAAGGAATCCATAACTTTTTTATTAAAATTACAAGAGAAAGTGTAAAATATTTGCTATTATGACATTATCATACCAGCACAATAAATCATTAAATCTCTTTTTGTACGCTCCAGACGATTTGAATTAAACACTGAAGCGTAGGCGTGGAATATTAATGGAGACCGATGCTACCCAGATGTGTGATTTATTGCTAATTGCTTGGCAGCTAAAACACTAATTTGGATGTACGTTTACATGATACGGATTTTTCGTCCTTGAAAATTAGTCGGAATACACCCCTATAATAAGTGCAGTATAAGGATATCAAATGATTTTAGTAAAGCTTTCCACTTGATAATGATGTCCGCCACGTCGATTCTTACGACCGCCACCCCTTGAATATTGGAATTTTTGGTTACATAATGCACAAAGATCCTCATATTGTTCTCATCGCAGCTAAAGCTACGACTTAAACTGCAAACATATTTAGTGTGGGTATTAGCAGATCTAGCCGGTTTGGCATAAAAGAGAGAGGCCTTTGTCCAACAGCGGGACATAAATTCATAATAATAAAAAAAATAACAGACCTAATTCACTTTGCATTTTAAATGGGATGGAATTAGGGAGTTTTTTTAATCTATTATACTCCCTATTCGAATTAATGGAATAGGATGGGATGGGCCAGAGAACTTTTAATCAGTCCGGAAACATGTTTCCTAGCAGCCTTTAGTGAAACGTCTGTCCCATTTCCAGACACCATTCTGTGAGGATGAAACAAATAAGATTGCTGAATTGAAATGTTACGCGCCACGTTATTAATAGATTTGACTACACTGGCTGGACGTACTTAAGCCACACTCGAGTGACTCCAGTCTCTTTCTACGAAATATTTATTATGGCAATTTATTTGCCGAATATCCCCAACTGCGAGAGCGGCTGAGCGGAACCGATGGATACATTTTCTATTGCCATTGAGATATTTCATTGCCTTTTACGAATGCGAATACCCCAGTGATACTCTTATGTTAAGTATTTTTTTTACAGAAACAAGGCAGCAAACGAGTTCACCTGGTGGTAAGTGGATTCTGTAGCCCATGGACATCCGCGATACATGCCAACATCCGTCCAGAATTACAAACATCGGCACGCTTCCGCGTTGCTGCCTACCTTTGGAGATATAGGAATGGATCTAGAGAAAGAGTTACGAAAATAGAGATGGAATGGGAATTAGCATTAGCATATCTCTCTCACTACCGAAATACGTATGTATATGTGGAGCATGGGATAAAATAGGAAATGTATAGCAGTCTTCTGTAAGAGAGAGATAGAGAGTAAGAGAGACTGTGGCCTTGAAAATTGAAAATTAAAATTGAACCTTTCAATAAGTCAATCTTGTTGCAGACGCGAAGCAAATTTCTCGCGGTGTAATTAATACAAAGGGTTCCACAGGGTAGGCTCACAGATTTTATACTTAATTTTTTATTTTAGTGTTTTCGAATAAATTTTAGTGACAATAATAATCTTATTAGAAGTTTGAACGGAATAACTGTGACTTCAACATAATAAATAGATATCAACAGTATAAATCAAAAATTTTAATGTTTAAAATAACATTTAAATTTATAAGATAGTTCTATACTTACAGCTGTCTTGCGGGCGGGTTTAGGTAGGGACCGTTCATTCGAGGAGCCCACGACATAGAAAGGGTCGACCGTCCGAAACCCCAGCCGTGTTATCATGGTAATTATATAGACACCCGAAAGAAATCCCTGGGTTCAGCATTTTTTACATCTGTCCAGCGGTCCTCGGGGCAAATTCGCAGATATGTGATTCTAAGATTACATTTCGGATTCAAATTTCACGCATGAATCACTATGAACGTTATCTTGACATGTAATATTATGCTGACAGTCATATAAAAAGATAATAATGAACAAAAATCACTTTCCATTTAGGTATTATTATTACATCATCGTAACGTCGAAACCAGCCCCAACATCCACTGTAGCACGTGGGCTTAACCATACATAAGAAGAAAACTTACATTTATTATACTATTTACTTCAATTACATTTGTCAAGGTCAAGAGTTGCCGAAAATTAAAAAGGAGGCGACAAAAGCGTAGTAAGGTATATTTTTCTTGCTATTGTCTTTCTGGATTTTTATTTTCAGTGCCGTGCGAACAATATAAAGGCATATTAAGTTACCCGAAGAATTTCAACAGCTACCATAATGGTAGCTGTTGAAATTGACTTCAAAAAGAAAGTTTATAACAGGTTAAAGCAAAAAAAATACACGTGAGAATTAAATGATTAATAATTTCTATTTAAAATTCCATATCAATAAATTCAGAATAACTTTTCACATGACAAGCGGTACGTACTATTTAACCTTTTCAAAAATTTTCAGAAACTGTCTTCGCTTCAGTGTCCGTTATAATTTTCCTCGAAATTACTTACTAAGAGCTATTCTAGAATATTTTTAAATTTGGAAATGGAAGGTGCACGCTTCAATTCCACAGTCGCTGTGCCCATTCGAATGGCTAAGCTACCCATCTCCTACAGAAGATTACCGTAAAATGTACTGCATTTCGCACTTATAATCGTATTCCCACAATGTACGTACTTGTTTCGGCAATGAGTGAGTTATGCCATTTACCCAATCCTTTCTCCAAATTCATTTCTAAATCTGCAAAGGTAAGCAGCGCTTCCTGGCGCGTACCAATGTTTGTCACATTGGACTTATGTTAGCATGTATCGCCGATTTCCATGGACGACAGTGTCTACTTACCGCCAGGTGGGGTTTCTGATCGTCTACCGCCTTCTTCAATATTTTCATAATGGTATTAGAGAAGTGATGAGCCGTGTGGTGTCGGCCGGCTATTGAATAACACCACCCCACCTCTTCCCGTGGGTGTCCTAAAAGGCGGCCAAGAGATAACCAAGCGGCTACCACAAGCCCTGAGGAACTAAACCACCTCTAAAATAGTGGACTTGCCAAACCCGCTTGGCTAGCGTGGCGTTTCAAGGCCATATATTCCTCATGCACAACACAATGTACATGAGGATGCCCGTGTCCAACAGATAATAGTGCAATGGCTGGTTACATTTTAGAAGTGTAAGGACACCATAACAGAAACTTTGAAATACACCTAATTAATATACCTACTTCGTGGCTGATCAATTAAAGTTGAAACGTCGATTGTAGTGCTACAGTTACAGTAATTAGTTGGAATATCCACCGAAAGCCATAAAAGAGGCAACATTAAACACCTAATCACAGCAATGACCATTTTCGTTGTTACTATGGCCTCCTTGGCATTAATAGTTGCCCATGAAACAAAGGATAATTGGGCTCCTTTTAACAGAAATTGGCAAAATAGTGCGATAACTCAAGAAAGTATTAAGTATTCTTATCTCTAAGTATTATGATTAAAAAACATTATTATTGTATTATCTCAGGTTCTCGTTAATGGCATAGGGGTCTATAATCGGTGGTTTTATGGAAACTTTAAAGTAAAGGAATCAAAAGTATCCTGATCCCGAATAGATTTCACAGCTTGGATCCATCCAAACAAAAATGATAAACTTTAATATATGATTCTGTTTTATAATTAGCTGTTTTATAAATACGAATTTATAATTTAAAATTAGCATGTATTTATACAAGAGAAAAAGATACTGTAATTTCAAGAAACCTAAAACATACATTTACAAATTGAGCACATTTTCAATGAACACAAAATATTGTAATAGAGCGCCTGAAATTATCTATAGAGCAATGATACAAATAAGTGATAATTGTGAATAATAAATAATCCCGTTAGGTCCGGCGTTATCAAAATAGTCAAAATAAAAATAAACCAAAGTGCTTACAAGTTAAGGATGGATATTCTGTAACCTAAATAAAACGGTAACGAAATATTGCATCCAGTTAAAATTGTTATTTTGTTCATACATTTTTGACAATTTCGTTCCAAATTTCAATATTCACTGACAAACTTCTAGATCCACAGCCATCTTGTAAATGTGTTTAACTAGGGATAGGACATTCGTCCGAGACAGAAAGAAGTCGAACGGTCGACATCACACACTTCGGACTCGTGGTCACACAGGTGTGACTACGGTATTATACCTAATACTCATAGTCACCGTTCGAATCAGGCGCATTCTAATAATAGCAATAAAACAGGAATCTTCGGGTTTAGTTGTTTTATATAATAATATGTCCAATAATCCACATATCAATTTTAAAGATTGATAGTGAAAATATTAAGTGATTCTGATATTACATTTCACGCATGAATTGCGATGAACGTTATCTTGATATGTAATTTTATGCCGATGCTCATAATAAGGTAGCGATGGAAACAAATCAGTTTTCATTTAAACTTACTAGTAGATATCCAACCATTCGTAGCAACTCCCTAGAAAAAGTTATAGTGAAGTGCTTCATGTATATTAGTCTTGGTCAGTGTTCACAGAAGACCACAAATTAGGCAACAATAAAAATTTGATCGTACCAATGTCTATTTTCCTTGCAACGGCTGTATTTTTGACGCTAACAGTTACGATGGAAGCTCAGAAATTTACGGAAAATTACTTCTACGATTTGCGAAATGGCCCACAAATTTATAGAGAATATATCAATAAGTTCCACAAGACGTTTAAAAGTAAAATCGACTATAGGACTCGATATATGACTTTTATGCGAACTTTGCAGAATATAAACAGAATAAACTCGCAACCTAATGGAGAAAAAGTGAAGCCAAATCAATTTGCAGACATATCCCCAGAGGAAAGGCATTTTCAAAATCTGAATGAAGAATACACAACTAAAATAATTGACGAGGACCTTCAGCTCCTCAAGAGGAATTCCCCGAAACCCAATGTAGCAGCACTCTTTAAATTTTCTTAAAATAAAATAATATTTCTTATAAATATTCGTTTTAAAAACAAATAGATATATGGTATATGAATTTTATCTTTGGTATATTATACTTGTACAATACATTAACGGGTATCATAGAGTATGTATTCTCAAATCGATGGTGGTTATCAAGGTTATAATAGCTCTAATCTAGGTGGAATGGTCATAGGTCATTCAGATATGGAAGGGTTTTATATAATATGTCGCAGGAGCCACGACATACCAAATTCTAATATGGGTTGTTGAGTGGGGCGTTATGTATGTACTTTATTATCACCTACTTATTATTAAATTCTTGGATTTAAAACAATTAACTTTTATTCTATGATTTTTTTCTATGCTTAACATGAGCCTTAAAATATAGTTTCTAGCAAAGATCTAGGTATTTTTGGTATATATAGACATACAATGTTAAGCAGAGAAAAAAATATAGCATAGAAAAACCATAGGGTTTCTAGTAACAGGTAACCGGCCATCGAAATATAGGACAAAAGCGGCAATAAAAAAAAGTTTTTTAACTCTCACTATAGTCAGTCACTATTTAATATTTTATAACTTCTGTAACCATTAACTTCCCTAATTCAGTTTGTGATCGTAGTATATGTTTATTTTGTGGTAGAGGAGGTGGGCGGTCATGCGATCCATGTGATGGTAGGTGGCTACTACCTGGAACACCATTAATGGGTATACAGGTGAGCTGCCGACCTTGCAGAATCCTATTCACAGCTTTCTTGAAGAGCCCCATCTTAGCTAGTGGGAAAATGTTAGCTGGCAGTTCATTCCACAACTTTTGGATTCGCTATATAAAGTGTCTTGATCGCACTATACGCAGCGCCACTTTGTCAAGTGCGATGTAGTTTCCATTACGTAATAAATCCTAACCATTTAAAACAATTTTTATATTTGTTATGTAATCCGTAAATAATATTGTTTGTAATCACCAACAAATCATTTAGTAATGAACTGGAATAAACAGACTTTCCCAAATATTGTGGCCTTCTCTGGCTCATGACAATTTTTGTAAGCGAGGGGCGGGGGGGGGAACACACGAAGCAAACGTATATAATTCTACTGCCTTCCTATCCCGTCCATGTACTGCCGGGCTGTAAAAGCTTTTTATTGCTAATCTACGTTTTTCTTTTTTAGCACTCGAAAACATTGACTGGGAAAAGGGCATGTTCTCAGGAACATTACACATCCTAAATCTTCTTAACCTTTTTTTTGTCGGACGTGCATTGCTTGGTTGTCAAATTTGCAACATTGCGTACAGACTCTTTTCCGAAGCAAATATGCATACTCGTATATACCACTCAATTACTCTCTACTAATAAAACTTTACCACCAATAAAGCCAGAAATGGGTGCTCCCTACCCATACAACGACCTCTCATTGTAATTTTCACACCATGCCTAGATAGATATACTATACACGCGGACTAAATGAGATAAAATCGAATCAAAAATGTTATTTTAGTAGAATTGCAATTATTTCGGACTCAAGATATTATACAGGATTAGGCAACCTACGATTAAACTCTTTCAAAAGTAATTAATTTTGAAATTAATATAATTGAATAGATAGAATTATTTACAAAGATAAACCGATTTATAGCTTTGTAATAACTCCCAGGAAATCGTCATTATTGCCGAAAGATAAAGCGAATTAATACACACCTTATTTATATTGGAAAGGATAAGCCATTCCTGGAACTACGAACCTCTTTAATGTTAAATCACTTAAAGCACTGAGATGAAACCATTCAATTTCATAAACCAAATTGTTGGGATTTCCGTTTAGATGAGAGTTCCCCCGAAGGGTTAAGCTAGTTTGAACTTTATGTTTGTATTCAGCCGTAGGAGTTGTCATAAATATCTGGAGGCTCTGCTTGTCTAACTTGAACGAACTACATCAAACTGCTTTGTTGACGCAAAAGTTAGAGAGCTCAATATCCTGTTCGTTGTGAAGTGAGCGATTATGAACTCCCTGGTAATTGTCTACGTCATTTGAAACACATTGCTGGCGTGCGAAGGTATACCGCCTTTTTATATATTCTTTTGCGTTTTATTTGAAATGCCGTAACCTAATCCGCGCACATTAAGATGTTTGCGGGCTCGTCACGAATATTACGAACTGGAGACTCATGAAGCTTAGGATCCTGTTCACACCTGCGTTTTGTGTTTTGGGTTTATAGTGTGTAGATAAAAGTACGGTTTAAGTTGTAGAAAGTTCATATTCATATTCAGGATGTTCTTAATGTAATAAAATGAGAAAGGCAACTGTTGCCAGCGTCCACAGGAGTTATCTTTAAACACTCCACACGCGTCCTGTTATTATCAGATAACATAACAACGAACATCGGGCGGCGATAATTTGACCTCCTGACTTACCAGGTTGATTACCAAAACCCGTGAGATTTAAATAACTTGTAAGAAAGGACTCACCAACTCATGATGCTTGTGCAGCGTTCATGGGCTCTTGAGTCTCTTTTCCCTGCAAGGGGAGGCTCGCGTCCTACAGTGGAATTTTGTAGCATGTTTCCTTGAGAACTTCTATAATGTTTAGATATTATAGGAAAAAAATCAGGCGCTTCTTCCGAACTTACACCAGAAAACATGGACATAAAAAATTAAGAAAATCTTTAATAATATTCTTAAAAGGGCCTTCCCCTTGAGAACTTCTATAAAGTTTAGATATTATAAATAAGAAGTCAGGCGCTTCTTTCAAAATTAGGCCAAAAACATAAATTAAAAAAAAATTAAGAACAAACTCTAAAAATGTACTTAAAAGCAGAGGTATTTATTATAAAATTCTGTGGGCAGAATGCAAGTGAGAACTGGATCTTAGTGTTGAATCCAATTTAAGTTTCTTGGCTTACGTAATTATCGACTTGAAGGAGTAGTAGTGTAGATATTGATTTCAACCTACCTCATGTGTTCTATTGGAATACTAAAACAAAATTTGAGGCCTCCCTTCTAGTCGGAAATTACTTCCGTGTACTCGATTACTCGATACCCGTTCGGTAACTGTCAATGTCCATAGTACGTGACTTTTTCCGAAGACAGACAGAAGCAGCCATCCGTCGTATTTTTCACGGGAATAGATTTTGCACAGGGAAAAATTGCAAATTTCTGCAACGACGGCGAGGCGAGTTGTCACGGTTTGCCGTGACGGCGAGAGAAATTCGATAGTCGTTGGATTTTTGCGATGCCGGAGCCATTTCTTGCTTTTATCTTCTGATCGTAGTGGTATCTGTTCTGATGTTGTTATTGGTATTTGGCAATTGAATTGTATACTGTCAAAGAAATTCCAAGGTGGATATCTAATCACATGAAGGGGCGGGATGGTCCGCCTTCGTTGGAAACCTACAATATACAGGATGTGTCAGGGTGTCAGGGTATTGAAGCTCTTAGAAATTTCATGATGTTAGTTTTGTAAGGGTGGGGGCGGGGGTGCCCAATCCTACCCAAGCCGCTGGGCGCACTCGACTGGCCAAGTTACCCCCTGTATTCCATTGTGTTTAAAATGTATTCCAGCCCTACACTAAACTCTATTCCCGCAATGTATATTACATACTTGTTTCGTAGTGAGTGAGATATACCTCCCCATTTTCTCAATCCGTTCTTTAAATTCGTTCCTAAGCCTCTAAACGTAGGCAGCGCATCTGGGGGCGGGCCGACGTTTGTCATTCTGGACTAATGTTGCCATGTATCGCATATTTCCATGGGCGACATTATCCACTTACTGCCAGGTGGACTGCCAGGTCACCTTTTTATGAAAATGGATTGACATGAAAATATTACAATTATTTTTTAATTATCGCTGAACTGCTTTAGAAAAAACATGACATAATTCATGTCAACTAACTTAGAATCATGAGCAGAATTAATGGTTTCGTTTCATCTTTGGGAATATGCCTGACAAACCTTTTATACCTACCTCATCAGCTGCTTCGCCTACATCTCATCTACCAACTATTATTAATAGTCAGAAGGCATATACGTAACATTTATTCAAGTTGGCATATTCAATTAACGTTCCCAATTAATTTCCTTCAAAATAACCTCCGTATCGTTTACGCGATAATCATAATTGAACGAATATAATTTGTTCGTGCCATTTTCCAATAATCTGGCGTCGAACCATAAAGCGATTTTAAAGCTCAATTTCGACACAATTCATTTGCAATAAGTGCTGGGTGAAGTTCAATGAATGAGGCTATACGAGTATATGAGAGGTAGGGAGTTCACAAAGAGGCATTCCTCGCGGTCCACATTAGCAGCGGTTCCCTGCAGCGCCGAATAAATGTGGGCAATTTGCGAGAGCGTTTATCACCTAAAGAAAAGTTCTGGCGACGTCTGAAACTGCTGTAATTCCGCGCCAAAATTCGAGGGTTAATCACGTTGGCTATACATCAACGCTTAATTTGATACGGGCAACTTTGTTTGGGATTTAGTCCAGATCCGTGCGTCGGGATCTTGTTAACGATCTTTTTATAAGTGTTAGATTTGGTTTTATCGATTCGCCGGATACACATTAAACCAATATACATTTCTCAATTTCCGATATGTTTCGACGAAACATTATATATTTAATCTAGATATTAGTAACAAGTTTGTCGATTAAAGTAATAAAATTTACGTCCCATCACAGTTTTGCTGACGCGCTGCTCATCTTTCTCGCCTAGAAAATTTACAATATTTCCTCCTCAAAATCAATTTACTCCGATAGAGTGTTAGTCGGAAGCTCGTGTCTTCTCATCTGTGAAAAAAGTCACGTATTATGAAGGCTGAAAGGTTTCTAAAAGAATAATAGCGCTATAAGATCGGTGATTACGACGAACCGGGAAGTATTTTAAAGTATAACGCATAAAACGTGTGTGTCGGTAAATCGAATAGGAACATTTATAACAAAATCAATGGAAGAGCAGGTGGAACGCTTTTCACATTTTTATTTAGCGCAAATTGCAATGACGTCATTCGTTATATAATCCTCCCCCTTTGAATCCTGTATCTAAACCATCTGTATATAGCTATTTCCAGTCTTTCATTCCCGTTATAAATATTCCGAGATTTATGTTGCGTTCATAATTTAGCGACAGAATTTTTTTGTACGAAGGTTCCGTTGCTCATCGAATCGTTAGCGGTCGTTCTACTCAGCCCGACCAATATTTTAGCAATAAATCACCGGAGGTTTGATGGTATTTGAAAAGGGACGAAAATTACATGAAATTATTCATGTTCGGCTTTGGTCAATCGAGAAAAGTCTTGAAAGGTCAAATCCATGAATAGGGGGAACAGATAGCGGTCGATATAGACAGACCTTTGACTTTCGTCTGATAAATTGTACATAATTAATCTGCGACCATTCCGGCGAATATTATTCGTAATGAGGGCAAATTTTAATCACTTGGCTCTAGATGGAGCATGAAGAGATTACCGCCTCACCGATGGGCCTAACGCATTTAAAGTTCAGCCCCGGAATATTATATTAGACCAAAGGGCCAAAATTAAATTCGTACCCTTGGTAGTGATAGCAGGGGATCTAGTTTACGTATGAATATTAAATTTAATTATCTACATTTTGGCGTGCTGGGGTTTGTTTGCATAATCGTAAAAAGCATGAATATAAAGGCACCTCTTAACCTAGATAAGTTTGCTAATACTATAACATCCTCAGACAGATATAAGTGGACATTTTGCAAAACTAACCGATCGCCGCACGTTCTGTTTGTGCAGTAAATTGGAAATGCACTTTTTCTGTAGGTGAATCGAATTATCCATACCTATACCTATAAAAAATGTGAAGGCAGCAATGACTTATTAAGGACAATATTTCATTGGCCATTGTTATTTGGCGAGGGCAGGATGCGGGAGCTAAAAGCTAGTGATAAATAAAGGTCCCACGCGACATGTGCGATAGTCGATGCCGTCGAAGGCCATATTTCGCGACGCTTCTACTGAACCGTGCTCTGATCCCTTCGCCTGTAATTTCACGTCTGGGAAGTTCCCTTTCTCTTTTTGTTTGTAATGTAAATTTCCCTCGTTCGGCCAAGAACTTTGTCGAAATCTCTCCCTTTGTCCCGATCCAATGTCGGATAACGGGAGATTTAATATAGACCTCTGTAAATTCCTTGCCACTTATACCGTGTCGAACTCGAATTCGGTTATTTCACGCGAGATTAACTGATTACACGCCGAATATTTTCTTAGGATCACAATCGCCATTGTGACCGGATATAAACGATTTTCCGCCTACGTAAAAAATAATTTGACGAAGGAACCGTAACATTGAGTACTGTCAATTGCAAAAACAGAAGCAAAAGTATTTGCTGCTAATAAACAATCAGAAACTACTGCAATCTTTCCTAACATGATAATAATTATGTTACTTGCTATTGTTTACAATATGGAGTGTATAAAAGAAAGAAACTCTTCAAATATAAATTCTAAAGCAATATATAACTTGTTCAAACAAAAATATAATAAAATATATAACAATGAAAAAGAAGAAAATATACATTTAACACATTTTGCAGATAATTTAGGCAAAACTTTGGAATTAAATGTCAATAATAGAGATAATGATACCGTATATGTACTAAATAATTTTTCTGATTTTAATTCCGAAGAATTTGAGGATCATTATGGAATAAAGTTTCGGCCTTGTGAGTACTATTTTAAATTAATATTTTGATTTTATATTTGTTTGTTTTATTAATTTGTATAAATTTTATTCGTATTCATACTTTTAATAAAAATCTTTAACTATGACTATTCATACAATAATCTTTAATATATGACTATTTATACAATTTTATACGTGATTTGGGGGTTTCCTTTTAAGTATAAGAAATACGTGTGTCAGGAGAAACCCACCCCGCTCTTCCATAACAAGATACTCGTACATCGCTAAAATAAACCGGGTTGCAAAAGAAACGGGTCACTACGTTTTTCAGTCATAAATACACAACAATAATCGACTATTCATTTAAAATAATGAGCCGTTTATCTAATGCAAATATGTCAGCATCATTGCCGTAACACGCATTGAAAAATAAAACTAATAGTAACGAAATTCAAAATTTTATTAAAAATTCACTGTTCGAAATGAAAAGTTCCACGAAAAGGCGGAAGGGAATTCAAGTAGCTTTTTTGAGTTTAGTTTATTGATTAAATACCTCGAATTTTAGTTTCTGGCGAATAATAACGTCTATGTTTGATCTAAATTGACTAAACCGGCCACTAAAAAATGGTTGATCCTGAAGTTATGGCCGTCAAAGATTTTTCACGCAAAGAAGTTAGGTGAAGTCAACATTGTACAGCTTGACGACTGGGAACAAGTTTATCTAGGGTGCAAAGGGTGCTACAACTACATTGAGAGACTGGATTGATTAAAAGAAGAGAAAGTTCCGGACGATAAAAATGTTCAGACCATAGGGATGATCGATCTCTTGTAATGAGCTCTCTAAGAAATCGACGACTATCTACGTTGACTATCAGTGAAGACAAGAGAAGCCTCTCTTCTCCTTTTCTTCTCAGAAGACTAGGCAAAAAATATGCAGCTGTTTGTTCATTATAAAAATACCTTTCGGTATACCTTACCTTACCTTAAATACCTTATGTATACCTTTCGGGGGTTCCTCTTGGCGGCGGTTCAATAATATTATAGCGAGCCTAACCTCGACGGCTCGTAACGAAAATATTTTGATGGTAAATGGCACGTTAACTGCAAATAGGAAGTCCAGAGATCTTAGAAGAATATGTAATACCAGCATTGATAGTAATGAGAGAGACATCCATTATAATGGACGATAACAAACGACCTCATCAAGCTGAAGTGGTAGACGCATATATGGAAAAAGTTGAGATTCGTTGTTTGGACTGGCCTACGACTTTTCGTAGGCCAGTCCAAACAACGAATCTTATAGACCTAATCCTGATCCTGACCTAAATCTTATAGAAAATATTTAGCACATTCTAAAACGACGCGTAAGACAATTCCATCCAACTTCTATAAATGTCAGAGAGCTTAATACCTTTACAGCAGAAGAAACGGACAGAATTCCACAAGAACTTATACGGAACATAATAAACAGTATCCTGAACAGATTACGAAAGACTATTCTAGCTCGAGGAGATCATAAATATTAGATATTGCTTTAGATCGTTTTTACTTCTTTCTCTTCCTTTTTGTAATCATTAGATTCTAATGCAATTCAATTAAACATTGTAAAACCACAAACATTGTTACTTTTTAGCACCTTCTCACAATGTTCCCCAATCACTATTAAAAGAAATTGTAAAAAAATATTGAAAACATGACAGCGAGCTAATATTATAATCGAAATCGCAAAAATAATCGGGGGCCGTGACTTTTTGCATGAAAAAGCAAGTGATCCGTTTTTTGCAATATAGTTTATTACATGATTAAGCCATGACTATCTAGAAGAAATTATAAAATTAAAAATTTTAGAAATAGTATTGAGGTGTGTGATGTGTGTGTGACGGTGTGTAGCTGCATGTGTATGAGGGTGTGTATTTATGTGTAATTTGTATTATTTATGTTGTGATATTTCTATTGTGTTTTTTCTAATGATAAAATATGTATTCGTTTGCGTATTTTTAGATAATAAAATAAAAGTAAATATAAAGGACATTTTTAACGGCACACGAAGAAATGTGGATGAAAATACTCCACTTTACGACTTATACAATACCGACAAGTTATACGAGGGATTCGTAAAGAAATATGGTAATAAAAAGAACTATACGAAGCCCTACGACCGCACTGTACACTATTACAGGTTCCTGAAGACGCTAATTGAAATAAATAGGAATAATTTTGAAGGAAACGGCACTCTAATGGAATTGGATGAAAACGCTGACGTTTTAAAAGAGCCGGAAGAATTTTTTAGTTGATTTTCATATTTAATTCATTTGATTTTTAAATATTAATTAAAACATAATATTCGTCATTTTTGAACATAATAAAATACACAAGTGAAATAATTATTTTGCATCATATCTGGCTCTTTGTATGATTTATCTAAATTTTAAGCATTCCTTACGGAAACACATACAGACGAGTATATAAAATATCAGTATTATCAGGATGCAATAAAAAAGCACACTGAAAGAAAGATTGGAATAGCTTAAATTTTAGCAAGAAAAGTACTTATTCCGTTAAGTGCTATAGACCAGAGTGGGCATCGCATAATGGATTCTAGGACACGTTTTCCAGTTGTACAAGCAGAATCAAGAGCGAGATGCTCTAAAAATGGAAACAAGGGACCAAGTTGCGATATGTCTACTCGCATTTTCTTCCAACGCGGATTTAGAGATGTACGCGAGGGAACAGAACCGCGGCATGCTTGTGTGGACTTTTTAAAACGCTAAGAACACCAAGTAAACCCAAAGTATTGCACACAGAGTCGTACGACAATTCATTATTTAGGTCAAAAGCGCACTCGCCCCTTTACATAAGGATTTGTTTACGACAGACCGTGCTCTGGTTTCCTTTAAAAGCTAACACGTTCACCTATTTAAATTTAAATTTAAATATGTATTGTAATACTATCGTGGCTACCGCATAATAGTTTCTTTTATAAACAACGTAATTGCTTTGAGTAATGACATTGTCGTAATATACCTAACCATATATATTGCAAGTGTGGTACCGAGTGGACCGGAAAAGGTTCGCTGGTAGTGGACGAACGAGAAGATCAGTGTTTGGTGAAAATCACTGAAAGAAGATTATATCCAACAGTGGAGAGATAAAAGTAGATGGTGTGGTATAGTGTGATTAACAAAAACCAAGATTAATGTTAATGCTATAATCACAATCTGTGTTAGTCTTACGTTGAATTATTATTATATTTTATAGAAAAAAAGGTGGCAGAGGTCCACCTGAAGGTAAGTGGATACGCTGTCCATAGACATCCGCGATACCTGTCAACATCAGTTCAGAATGACAAACGTTGACAAGCCTCCGGATGCGCTGCTTATCTTTGCAGATTAAGGAATGGATTAGGAGAATGGGTTGGGAAAATGGGGAGGGATAGGATAAGATGGGATGCGAATGGGCTCTGGCATTTCTCACTCACTACCGAAACACGTACGTACATTGGGTAACATACGTGTTACATACGTATTGAGGAAATACGTTAAAGTGGGAAAACGTGGCTTTCACGACCCGTGACTCTTGAAAGGCCACTAGGGCCACAAGAATTTATCCATTCCGAAAAAAGAAACCAGTGGCCAGTCGAGTGGCTGTGGGAATGCAGCGTGCACTATCTCCCTACAGACGTTGAGATAATATTTATAGGTAGTCCAAAATTATTTAGGTTTTACCACAATTTGTAGAAGAAAAGGAAATATAAAAGTAAGTTGAAATCAAATACAGCAAACTATTAATGCGTAAAATAAACAGACTATTGAATTTCAACTTTCGTTATAATAAAGGTATCTAGATATTTAAATTCAAAGAGCACTTGCAATATCTAGTTATTTGATCCTGTTCAAGGGAGCACCGGATTGAAAGCTTTACCGAGCGTTATTCTGCCACTATGGTATTTCTCTTGGGAAGAATCTATGCTCAAGTAGAATGACTTGAACAAACGTCGTTGTATCATTCCCTATACACTTCGTCGTTTTCGTATAGATGTACACTTTCGTACATCTATACATATATAGTTACATATCATAAAACAGTAAAAGGGTTGCGTCTAATAAATTGTGATAATTAAAAAAAAACATTTTTTTTACTTAATTAAAAAAGTACCAAAACAGTAGTTTTTAAAAAAAATGTCTTTATGTTTCTCTGTTTATCTGTATATCTGTTTGTTTAAGCATCACATCAAAACTACTAAAGGGATTTTAATCGGGTTTTTACTAATGTTTAGCTACGAGTAAAAATATTTTACAGCTGCTTTGTCCACGCGAGCGAAGCCGCAGGCAGAAACTACACGTAGTACATATAATAAAATACAGAACCCAATACAGTAGTTTTTAAAATAAAATGTATGTACGTCTGTCTGTATGTCTGTTTGTTTGAGCATCACGTAAAAACCAGTGAACGGATTTTGGGTTTTCATTTATGTATAGCTAAGTACTCAGAAGTTATAGAAGATATATAGAGTTATAGAGGAAGTTATTGCGTTATAGAGGAAAATATCAAAATTATTTTTAATAGAATTACTGAAATACTACTAAACGATATTTTCACTGTTGTGCAGCTCAATATCCAATCGAAGAACAGCGACAAAATCTTATCCTTAAATGCGTTTTATCAAGAGTAGGCTAAAAAAATCATTAAAATAATATTTCTGTTCGTATTTCTATTTAACCAAAGGTTGACTGGCAGGAAATGCTAATAGGCATAAGTCTGCCTTTTGTACAATGTTTCTGTAAAAAAATATATTAAATAAAATATTTATTAACAAAACGTGGTCAAGCTTACAAAAATACTATCACAATACCACGTTATTTATTATATACGAGTATGTACATATTATTTTATGTATACAAAACCACGGTATTATTTATAGTATATATACATAAAATTTTCTATATATGTGTATGACAGCTATTTAATTACTGAAACTGATAAAATTCTATTTAATTACAGTCGAATACACGCTAAAGTCAAATATTTATGACAATCATTTAGGGCCTTTCTCACCACCTCCTGATACCTGAAGTCAGTATCAGCTAGATTTAAATGCCAGATAATTCATTTCTCATATTGTCAACAGTTACTTTATCTGGAGGTGGTGAGATAAGCCTTAGGGCCAACGCAATATAATTAAAAACCACACAACAGTGAAAATGTCAAGGGAGCACAGTTCCGAGCACCAACGACCTTTTATCCGACCAAAGCGACTCGAATAATTGGATCGCTTCAGTACGAACACTTTGATGGACAATAAAATAACACTGTTCGACGGAATGCGAGCTTTCGATACGTCTACTTGCATTGGTTTTAACCCCGGATTTCGGTGCTTCTTCCCTTCCTTCACTTCAATTTTTCGTTGCAAAACAATATAGACCTGAAGCGTTCGTCAGTGTTTCAAAGATAAACTAGGGAATTCTCTGGCTTTGAAGGGAATTGTACGTTTTGGGGCACTCGTAATACTTTTTCCGGAGAAAGCGGCGCAAGTTGTAAGGTTATAATGAGGTATTCAGTTAATGAAGCCTAGCGGTAACTAAATATTGTTGAGTTTTGTTGTCAAGTCTTGCATTGGAAACCAGATCAGATGTTTAAAAAGTTGTTAAAAAAGGATTTCAAAAGAACGTGTTATAGTATGTTTTAAAAAATCCCATTTCTTTGGGGAAGGGATGGTATAGGACGAGGAGTAAAGTGATTGATGGAACTTGATGTGACGCGATAGGATAGTTTTTTAATGAACTGGCAGATGAGTGGTTATTGTTGCCCAAAGGCACTCATTATATAATTTACATTAAATAAATAAATACTATCTCACTGTAAGAATAAAATCATTGCAGTTTATAAATTTTGGTTATTCTTGATGTAACCGCCTGTCATTCTTGGATTCTCTTAATGGATCTGCTGCTTAATGGATTATTTGAATATAGAAAGAAAAGTAAGGGGAATAGGGACGTTATATCTCTAAGAGTTTAGTTTCATTCTTAGTTGTTCGGATTCTGAATTAGTACAATCAATTGGGTTGATAATAGAAAGTAGATATAAAACCGCACTGTGGGACGCGCTAAAGCGCCGACCGACTAAGGTGGACCTTAGTCGACCTTAGTCTAAGGTGGACCGACGACTTGAAGAAGTTTGCTGACGCAGGCATATCTGACTCTAGTGAGTCGGTGTCACTCACTATCGGTCGGTATCTGTCGGTTCACAGATTCGGTAGTCCGAATCACGTATATATGTATATTGGCTCAATAGAAAAAGTATAAGCAGTACATTTGACGGTAATCTTCTGTGAGAGAGGGGTAACTTGGAATACCCCCAGCAACTATAGGATTGCAGCGTGTACCCTCCCATCTCGATTACCTACGAGCATTACTTAAAAATTGTGAAAATTTTGTCAAAATCCGTTTCACAGATTTTTTCAAATATTATAAAATTAATTTGGCTCGTGTCAAACCGTTGTTTCGACTTCTGAACGTCTGTATCTATACACATATTATAAAATCGTTCGAGAATTGCGGAATTCTTGTCCGTCTATCTGTCTGTCTATTTGAACACACATTACGCAAAAGCTATTGGACGGATTTTAATAAAACTTGGCATAGTTATGACTCAAGTGCCTGGTTAACATTTAGGTTACTTTTTAGCCAGATCCATTATAGAGTTCCCACGGGAATCACTCTGAAGTGCTCCTGCACTTCAGTGTTAACATAATCCTCAATAACCAACGTTCTCCTGTACGAAGTCGCGATCAACACAAATATTTACAAATTTTACTTATCAATCATTTAAAAGAAAATCGAACAGACAGCTTCTGTCCGATTTTATTATTAGTATGGATTACGATATCTTATAGCAGGGTGAAATAAAGTTTACGAGGGCCCCGGGTGCAAAGTATGACGTATGGGGAATAAATTACCTTCACTCCTTGTCGGATGTGTGTCTCTAGAAAGTTCGACACCCTCAATTTTATATCTATTACGGGATTGTTTTCACGAGTTTCGCACGAAAAATATAGTTTGATAACTTTCACTGTTTATGTTTAGCATACAACGCGTAGATGAAAATTGTGCGTGAAAAGCAATATGTGTTTAGATTAAAAACATAATATTTGCTTTTGTTTATGGGAATAAATGCTGATAAGATAAAATGCTGAATAAAGATGCTACTAAGATGTAAAGTTGGCGTCTCTCAGGTGAAAGTAGTATTTAATAGTAGTTGTTAAGATAAATATTCTATAGTCATAATTTCATCAATTTTGACAATTTAGAGGGAAATGTTATGTGGATGGCGACTTGGAGAAGTTCGCTGGTGGTGACTGCTTGAGAAGAGCTGAAGATCGTGCATGGTGGGGTGCATGAGACATAGGCTAATGGTATGGTATTGTAGAGGGAAATGCTGGAAATTTAATCTATATTTAGATGTTCTTTGTGTCTAAAACAACGGATGAAAATGAATTATGAACAAATAGCTATAGTAGGACATGGAAAATCTAGATCAGTCAAGTGCGTTATATTTTTCATAACGTTCTTTTACAATTTTTCCTAAAACATTTCTTTTTGCATTGGACTTCTTTTATTTTAAACTAACAGAAACGAACATTAGATTTCATATAAAAAAATAATAACATTAGTTTTCGACTAAGAGGAACCTCTCATGATAGATTTGGTACATGTCGCGATTACGAGGAATAGTAGCGAGTCTGCGGATCGTCATCTCTGCTCTTACAAAGAAGATTGCCTTACAAAGAAAGGATGAAGAATCGGAAATATAACTTGACAAACAGTTTTCCTCATCCCATTACACGAGAGGACTGAGGTGACATAGCAGTAAAGAGATAGTAGAGTAAAGAAAGAGAGATTTTGCATTTAATTTACTAAGTTAAATTTTTCACAATAAGGCGACTGTTGTGACGAAAACAAATTTTACTGCTGCATCACAAATAAGGCAATTGCTATTTGTAACTTTTCACTTAACGATTCTATCTTAACAGACTCAATCTCATTTTATCAATTGTCAAAGTTTAAAAACTTAATCCACTTAAGGACCCTTTAGGGGGAGTTCACAGTGCGCATGACTTTACCCAAGCGGGAAAACCAAGGACATTCGGCGGACGGCTCCCGCGCGGGAAGCTCGCTTCGCTTCACGCATCATTCAAATATGGAATACGACCGCGTTCGGTGACTTGTAAAGATACGCGCTTTGTCAACAATCGAAACTCTATGGCTGTAGCGTTCCAAATTCGAATTATTAAAAAGTTCGTGTGACTATTTCTTTTTAAATTTCCATATTTTTCGGATATGATTCCTAGTGACGTAATTGAACCGATAAAAAAGTAACTACTTTATGTGTGGTATTTCTTATGATGTGAAGTTTTTTTATTGGTGCAAGTAAACTATGAACAAGTAATGTAACTGATGCAATAGTTACTTGAAAATACAAAGATGAAGCTGTTATCGCTGATTACTCTATGTGGTAAGTAAAAAAAATAAAATTTTGTTTCCGTGTACAACATGAGATTTATTAGCAGTTTTATAATGTAGCAAACTTTTATTTTTAAGTTTTTTTTTTTTTAGGAGCAACTTACATAAATACATCCTTTATTATGCAATTATTGTTCTTTTACATTTAACAAGAAACTGTTAGCAATCTCAAAGAACTGTTAGCAAAGAAGAAAGAGTGGATTGAGGGAATGTAAACATCGGAATACTTAGATCCCTATGGAAATTAGAAACTCATTAGGATAGCGAGTTGATTTTTTTAAAAGAGGGCTAAATGTAATCAATGTTTTAAGCAACATTTTATGCGTTATAATTTGGAATGAATCGCTTTAAAATCATCACAACTATTTAAAGTCGCTTATTTTAGGATCATTTATTATCAATCAATAACTACTCGTATCGATGTCTACTATCAGTCATTAAAAATCGGAGTATATATAATATTATTACAGAGTAAGCCTTGTACGAATTGAAAAAACTCGCTATAGATTGTCTCATTATGGAAGAAAGCGTCAGTGTCTACTCTCAGCGTCACTACTACTCCTACTACTACTACTACTACTACTACTCCACTACAGTAGTAGTAGTAAGACCTGGACTCAAAATATCACTGAGAGTAGTAACTCTCAGTGATATTTTGCGTCCGGGTCCGTGCGACCCTTTCAGTAGTATCCACTACCTGGACATGGACCTCTTCATATACCTACGTTGCCTTATGCCTAAGGAATGTATAATGTTAAAACCCCACGCTGGACAAGCGGTTTGGCGAGTCCGCTCTTTTAGAGGTGGTGTAGTTCTACAGGGCTTGTGGCTGCCGCTTCGCTATCCCTCAGTCGCCTTGTATGACATTCACGGGTACGGATGGGTTGGTGCTATTCTATAGCCGGCCGACACCATTCGGCACATGGAGCCCAGTGAAGCCTAAATTAATGATTCTTAGTCTGAATTAGCTTAATTAGTGTTGTAAACACCTTATGCAATCTGCATAGAGACTAGATTCCAACGACTCCAGTATACATGTAAACAAGGAACGTAATCCCTTGAAGCCTACAACTATTAAAAGACAGTAGTTACCTTTTATAACGTAAACAGTTACTGAGAAGGGTTTTCTCGGAATTGATCCCCTAAAAGGGTGAAACAGGGTGTCAAGGTTTACATGGGAACAATATTTCTTTGGTCCTGTTAACTTGAAACTTGGTATAAATTGTCTACAATTTAAATAATTGAACACGTCATTTACCATTCATCGAAATTGTGTCGGGGGGCTAAAATATAGGGTACCTATCAAATTTTGTATGGAATCATCATTTTGTATGGAATTTGAGTTCAGTAAACTAGATGAATAAATAAACACGATTTTACTGTTTTTATATTATTTATAATTGTGTCTAGATACTTAAATCAATGCGAGCGGAGTCGTGGACATCAGCTAGTGTTTAATAAAGTGCAGCTATCACGTTGTTTCGAAAGCTTCCGATATTGACAACAAACAACGTTATCTATGTCTCAATTCCAAAATGCATTAGCCTATTCTGATCGCGTGCGAATCCACATTCACATAAGGTCAATAGTTTACAGCTAACAGTTTGCCGGCGTTACGCCAAATCATAAATTTGTCATTCAAGCAATTTTTACCTCCATGTGCACAGTAATACAATGGCAGACAATAAAAGGTCAAATGTATATTCCTTGGAGGGAATAAGATTATTAATATCACACACTTTATGTACCATAAATATTTTGCCTAGACGCCGCGTACTCAGTTGATAGATAGGTATACTTATGTGCCGATAATGAGTACGTCCTCAGCTCAGTTAACCGCTCAGTGGCATAAAGTGATAGCGAATTAACTCACAGTTGGCCTGCTCACATTTGCATCCATTGCATTAATCCATTTGCATTTTCCGTACACTTGGTGAAATAAAAAAATACTCTACCCTTTTTAACGCTGAGTTTCTTTCGTAAAAATTAAAGCGCGTGAATCGCGTAGATACCGTACCGATTCACATAGATGTAGGAATTTAATTGTAGCAGTTTCAATAGCAGCTCTTTATGAAGGGAGAACGGTGTTTTCGAGTTTGATGTCGCGGTAGATTATTTTTTCACACAAACCACCCACCCAATATCATCGTGTAGATACCGCACGGATTCACATAGATGTAGGAATTTAATTGTAGCAGTTTCAATAGCAGCTCTTTATGAAGGGAGAACGGTGTTTTCGAGTTTGATGTCCCGGTAGATTATTTTTTCACACAAACCACCCACCCAATATCATCGTGTAGATACCGCACGGATTCACATAGATGTAGGAATTTAATTGTAGCAGTTTCAATAGCAGCTCTTTATGAAGGAAAAACAGCGTTTTCGAGTTTGATGTCCCGGTAGATTATTTTTTCACACAAACCACCCACCCAATATCATCGTGTAGATACCGCACGGATTCACATAGATGTAGGAATTTAATTGTAGCAGTTTCAATAGCAGCTCTTTATGAAGGGAGAACGGTGTTTTCGAGTTTGATGTCGCGGTAGATTATTTTTTCACACAAACCACCCACCCAATATCATCGTGTAGATACCGCACGGATTCACATAGATGTAGGAATTTAATTGTAGCAGTTTCAATAGCAGCTCTTTATGAAGGGAGAACGGTGTTTTCGAGTTTGATGTCCCGGTAGATTATTTTTTCACACAAACTATCCACCCAATATCATCGTGTAGATACCGCACGGATTCACATAGATGTAGGAATTTAATTGTAGCAGTTTCAATAGCAGCTCTTTATGAAGGGAGAACGGTGTTTTCGAGTTTGATGTCCCGGTAGATTATTTTTTCACACAAACTATCCACCCAATATCATCGTGTAGATACCACACGGATTCACATAGATGTAGGAATTTAATTGTAGCAGTTTAAATAGCAGCTCTTAATGAAGGGAGAACGGTGTTTTCGAGTTTGATGTCGCGGTAGATTATTTTTTCACACAAACCACCCACCCAATATCATCGTTTAGATACCGCACGGATTCACATAGATGTAGGAATTTAATTGTAGCAGTTTCAATAGCAGCTCTTTATGAAGGGAGAACGGTGTTTTCGAGTTTGATGTCCCGGTAGATTATTTTTTCACTCAAACTATCCACCCAATATCATCGTGTAGATACCACACGGATTCACATAGATGTAGGAATTTAATTGTAGCAGTTTAAATAGCAGCTCTTTATGAAGGGAGAACGGTGTTTTCGAGTTTGATGTCGCGGTAGATTATTTTTTCACACAAACCACCCACCCAATATCATCGTGTAGATACCGCACGAATTCACATAGATGTAGGAATTTAATAGCAGCAGTTCCAATAGCAGCTCTTTATGAAGGGAGAAGGGTGTTTTCGAGTTTGATAAAAAGATTATGCCCAACATGTGTAACTGCTCTAACAATAATATAATTTCGGCTATATAATAATATATCCTGACTTTATGTTCTTGGAAGTGGTCTCTTTGAGATGGGTAAATAATTCTCCACCAGCCACGTAATAGGGATGCTGATCTTTAGTCTCCAGCCCCAGGGCACTCCCTTTGCAGGTTCTTAGCTGGTTCGCTATATTATTGTCACTATGTATAGACACTTCATAGATCGCGCCAAAGCAACACTACCGCGATGGATATGACGAGTTGTGGCAAAGGGACGTAATCGGTTACCTAACAAACGACAACGTCGTCGCGGCATTGCCATACATAATAAGTACAGAGTAACAAAGTCAGAGGCTTTATTTAGAAAATTAACCTATTTTGGGGAACCACAATAGATTTTTTTTAAATGAACTATTCAGTTCAATAAAAAGTCGTAGAACAAATGTTGTTAGCTTTAATGAGTTAGCAATTCTAACAAGGTGTATAACGAGGGTATTTTATATTTTCTAAGCTATCAGCGAGCTATAGAGAAAGCTATACTCAGAGTTTCTTTGCGGAACAAGATCACGACAAGACAAGAAGCTACGAGGTCACTTACATACCTCGTAGAATTTATAATAATAATAATAAATACTCTTTATTGCTTATAAATACATTATTACATGTGCACAAATAATAAATGACAGAATACAATACCTATACCATACGTAATATATACCTACCTATTAGGGTGTCCCTTATTTTTCAAAGTTTTTATTTTCTAACGCATAGGCCTTAGTTTTGTTCATTTGCTCTTAAAACACTCGGAAATAAATTTTAACCTTATTTGGAGTACGATAACCCGTGCCGACTTGCATCGAATCATGTTCATACAAGTTGCGCGGAAGTAGCAGCGCGTACTGGCGATATTTGTCATTTGTTCTCAGTTATTCTCGTGATTAACACGCATTGTTTTACATTTAGAAGATGGCAGTGGAATTAAGAAGCAATAAAAAAAGTATTTTCTTAGCTGGTGAGGTAAATTATCAAATAACAGGCGCAAAGTTACCGTCTAAACGTCAAGTTCTTGCAGTATTTTTTTTTAACATTCGCGAAGTTAAAATGACTGTTAGTGAAAGCGCAAATCTCGTCATTCGAGAGTGTATTATATTTTGGGAAAAAGCTAGAATCCCTACCAGAGCTATACCTAACTGTGTAAAAAAACTTGTGGATCTTCACCATGCTTGGAGAGAGTTGCAAAAAAATTCCAAAAAAACACAAGGTGTTTACGAGCGCCGTGAGGAGGACTTTCAAAACAATTTAGATAATTTATTCGATATAGCACACGCCGATGCTTTGGAACGGATGAAAATAGAGGAAGATAAAATCTTTTTACAAAAACAAAGAGAACCAGGGCGTCCAGGATGTTTAGCGGGTGTAGACAAAAAGTTAGCCGAGAAAGAAGAAAGGGCAAGACAGAGAAAATTAAAAGAAGGGAAAAAAAGACATGAGCAAATGTGTTCCCAGAGTTTATCGTCATCTCTTACTACACAAGATTTTATACAAACGCAAGGACATCACGATCAACCTACCAGCTCTGATGAAAGCCTTGAGGAACCCTTGCCATCGACATCTCAAATGGTAAGTTCTGGAACTACTACAAAAAGAGGAAGGAAAAACTTTATCACGCCTAAGTTAGTTGAAGCTTTAGATAGATGTCAATTAAGCATAAGGGATTCTGTCTATATACTTCAAGCTGTAATAGAAGCACTAGATCTTAGCTGTGATGATTTCCCGATAAACAAATCGTCCATTCAACGCATTCGCACACAGAGTAGAAAAGTTAGAGCGGAATCTATAAAATCAGATTTTCAGAATAATATGCCTGAAATGGTGACCGTTCACTGGGATGGGAAATTATTACCTGGACTGGACGTGAGAAGTTCTAAAGAAGAACGCCTGCCAATTCTTATTTCATTTGGAGAAAAGGAACAACTTCTGGCTGTGCCCAAACTGGAGAGCTCTTCTGGTCAAGATCAAGCTAAAGCTGTGTTAAACGCACTTTATGACTGGAACCTCGATGACAAAGTACAAATAATGTGCTGTGATACAACTGCGTCTAATACAGGGCGATTGAAAGGAGCTTGTGTACTTTTGGAACAAAAATTAGACAGAGAATTAGTACTCTTTGCCATCACGTTTACGAACTGGTTTTAAAATGTGTGTTCGAAACAAAAATCCACCAAATCACAAGTAGCCCTGATATCCCGATGTTCAAAAAGTTTAGAGACAACTCGAAAACTATTAATCCTGCTGCTATTGAAACATGCACCGATATCGTCACACAACATTTTTGTAATACAACAATAGAAGAATTGTTGACATTTTATAATCAAGAACTGCAAAAATCCATTGTACGTGACGATTATCGGGAACTGATTGAACTATCTATTATTTTCTTAGGAGGAGATAATGAGAAAAAAATTAAAATCAGACCTCCTGGAGCGATGCATCAAGCAAGGTGGATGGCTAGAGGTATTTACTCTTTAAAAATATGTTTGTTGCAATCCCAGCTCAAAATTAGCGACAAGGATAAACGAGCACTTCAAGACGTTTGTTTATTCATTGCGGTTATATATGTGAAACCATGGCTTGGATGTAGTCAGGCGGTGAAGGCACCAAATCAAGATTTGTGCTTTTTAAAGAGGCTTAAGGAATATGAAACTGTTGACAAATTGATCTCCAAAGCAGCCCTGAGCAAGTTTAGTCAACATCTTTGGTACTTGTCAGAAGAAATTTCCGTTTTATCACTCTTTGATGACGAAGTTGATGAACAAACCAAGGGAAACATTGTAATGAACTTACAAAGAGAGAGTTTGTATGATTCTGGGAAGAGATACATTCCATCGAAAGACGATATGTCTGATTATTTGTATGGTAAGTGGGAATACATAGTATTATTTTTTACACTGTTTTCACTAAACTGATAATAATACTGCCTTATATATTGTTGTAGGAAAATTATTAAGTGATTTTGTGTCTGTCAAGAGCACAAATTTATTTTCTCGATTAAAAATTGATGAGAACTTCCTCCAGAAACCCGTTTCTACGTGGGAAGAAGATGTTGCCTATTTAGAGGCAAAAAGAAAGGTTATTTCTTTAAGGACAGCTGAAAGAGCTGTAAAACTTATGCAAGATTTTCATGGTTTGATCACTGCAAAGGAAGAAGAAAAGCAATTGTTGCTACGCTGTGTGCAAGAGCATAGAAATCTGTATCCAGACTGTAAAAAAGAGACCCTCAAAAGAAAATATCCTGGCTGATCTGTAATTTTATCTTCTTTTAATAAATAAGTACCTATTTACTAACTTTCTTTTTGATTATTTTTATTAAATATAAATATTTCAATTGATTTAGCTACATAACGGAAAGGGTTAAAAAGAGCAATTTTCAAAATCTTCAGAGCCCTGTCGGCACGGGTTAATGTTGACGTAGGAAGATAAAATTTTGTATTTGAGTAAGTCTGGGTAGTTTAAAAAGAATTAGGGGGTATGCATTTCGATATTCGAAAAAAATTTTTTTTCACCCATATAAGGGACACCCTACTACCTATACGTATCATAACATCGTAACGGAGCCGTGTCTGTACATAAAATATTTTTTGAAAAAAGTCATTGCAGTCAGTGCAGCAGTCATGGTACGAGTGATACAGAGCCCAAAACAACATTTTTTTTGGAATTTTGTCTGTCCGTCTGTTTGTCTGTCTGAACACGTATCAAACAAAAACTACTGAACGGATTTTAACGAAACTTTATATAGTTATAGCTTATGAGCCGGGTTAACATTTGGGCTACTATTTATCCAGATCCATTATAGAGTTCCCACGAGAATCACTAAATTTCCAGTTACATCAGCTAGTTAGCAATAAATTGGCAATGGGCAGGTCATGTTTGCCGCAGGAACGATAACCGATGGAGTGGACGAATTCTTGAATGGCGACTATGTACTGGGCACCGCATTAAAGGACGCTCTTCGGGCAGCTGCACTGACGACTTGAAGATGTTCGCCGGTGGTGGTTGGATGAGAAGAGCCGAAAATCATGTGTGGTGAAGATCCGGCAGTGGAGAAACATACAGAAACATACCACCCGAAACCCCCCCCCCCCCCCCCCCCGTGTCAGATTTGAGCATTTAAAATTAATTGTAACTTAAGCTGAGCAAACGTTGATTTTTGTTTTTTTTTGATTTTCAAACCTTACTTAAGTGATGACAACTACTTCACTTATCGCCGTTTTGCTTTTTTGAATTTATTTGACAGCACTTAATATAACTTGAGTAACGTTCTCTCTTACTTTTCCGAAGTAGTCCAGCTACGTTGCGTAAGCAAGGTTTTTGGTAACTATGATTTCAAATCATTGTAGTCCAATTTATTAATTTTATAAGATTCCAGTAGATTTCTCTTGAAAAATAAACAATACATAAATAAACGTTCCCTAAACTTTTACTAAAATGTTTTCTTACATAAAAAGTTAACGCCATCTGTGGAATTTTACATGTACTACGATGTAAAATACTAGAGCTGACGTACTTTATTTAACAGTGTAACCTTCTAACATCTAGTCCGGGCTTCTTTTTTGTTGGATCTTATTTTAAAAAACCTCTGCAAGTTATTGAAAGATAAAACTTTATAATAAAGGTAGATATTTTTTCTAGTTTATTATGGTGCCAAAAAAGATTGTCAAAATTGATGAACGCTATATCGAACAAATTTATACCACTTTCGTTTCGTTCCACGTTCCTCAAATCAACTTTGATGTAATTTTAGAAATTATATGTAATCGGGTTCTAAAAATGTGTTATATAAACATTAAACTAAGTTAAAGTTATTGTTTTCGGTGTATTATGGAGTCAATATAGTTATTTATGCCCAAAATGCAAAAAAGTTGAATAGGTACGGATTTTATTAACGATTCGTTAGCTGTTTTTTATGTTGCAATTGTTGTAACGGGTGACCTGTATATTTATTGAATAGGTACACTCACTTGTGGCCCAGGACATGTAAATTAATTAATTACAGTCTGGATTAAATCTGAGGTATTTTTATAATTATTTAACAATGTAGTCAGTCCGGTCGTGTCGGCTGAGAGCGAGCGAAAGAGGCCGAGAGCGCAGAGGGCGCCCTGAACTGCGTTTGGTTACCACATTAATGGAACCACGTTTCGTTACTACAGCAATGAAACGTAAAAGTTAGGTTGATAGTATGCTTAAGTAGCCTGCTTAGGTAGGAAATCATACGAAGTCACAATTTTTATTTTGTTTACTTTATTTTGGGAACACACAGTCACATTATTATTACATCAGAAAGTGTGAACAGGTAATACGACATGTTTCGTGTTCCTTGTTTCATGTTCCAATACATAACAAGAAATATTTTTTGTTGTGAAACGCAGTTTTTGTAAGTTACTCTTTAGGTATTAGAAGTTTGCTCAGATAAGTTAAGCACATTTTCCTAATTCAGAAACCGGGTGATAGACTGATGGTATGGTATGGTATAATTTGGGAGCGTTGATAATAAACGTTAGAATATTTTTTTTAAATATATTTGCTCAACATAGTTTTATTGAATTATGAATACAACGACAACATCACTCAATGGCCAACATTAATTCTATATCGTGGGTTCCGAGAGTAAACAATATTTTAGTGGTTGACGGTTACTCAGATAAATAGTAGTAATTATACAACACCATAACATCAGCTCGTGTCTCTCCACTGCTGGATAGGCCTTTCCCGAGGACCGGTACCACACACGGTCTTCTGGTTTTATCATAAGCCACTATAGGCGACTTTGTTCAAGTCGTCAGTCCACTTATCCGGAGAGCGGGGACGATACATTTCTCGGTATCTGGTTTCCATTCGACGGTCTATTCCTTCCGTTATCGATCCTGCGACAGATATGGCCTGCTCACTGCCACTTCAGCTTGCTCGTTCTTTACGTTATATATTTTATTTTATTTAGGATAACCAACAATTGTATAATAATAACTTCACTTAATCTAATAATAACACGTAGTACGATAAATAAGTGTACAACCAGGTTATGCCCGAAACAAGTACTTAGGGAGAGATATATTAATATATTTATTATTCTCTATTGATACATAGGTAATAATTATAAAACCATTTATAATATAAATGTACTATAAAAATGTAAGTACTCACAGCCAGGTTGACACACAGACTTAGTAATTAGTAGTAGGAAAAAGTCTCAAGTTTGTCTTTAAATTATTGTTCTATCGAGAATCGAAGGTGTGCGATCTTTCACGCAGCAGATTCGGTTAAAACCAGTATTAAGTTTTTACTATGAATTTATAATTTTTTCCTCCTGATTGTACACTACAGATACACGACGATAACGAGACAAACGATTAAAGGAACGCAATTGTACTGCTTAAGAACAATAACTTAAGTAGATTACCATCTTCGCTTCGCGTTAAAACAAAAAGTTTGTTTTCTTACGTAGGCGAAGCGAATGCTAAGTTTAATAAAAGTTAAATGTAAATGTATGATTCCGCTCCTAAGAATTTCTATATTTGTAAAACATCGGTTACAATATGGAATAATATTGGTATTATTTTTGATAACAGAGTCTCACGAAAGGTCAAAATTTTACAACTTTCTAAGATTTCCCTGAATATTTCTATCTCAAATTTCATCTAAATTTGACACAGTACCTTATTGGAAGAATACAGACCGATAGCCACATGTGATTCGATAATATCGTAAATGTTCACCAGTCTACTGGATTTTAGATTCAGATTCTTCATTTATTGTACATTAAGTACGAGTTACAAAAGATGTCATATATTAATTAATAAAGTCCATGCACTCTACCCCATCGGCGTGCAAATTCTTATATTATTTTAAAAAACTCGTACTTAAACAATGTAAATTGTCGCCTGCATACAATTTACAGGATTACACGTGTGTATTATTGAAAACACTATTCACAATATTTATCCACTAGATTAAAATTTCTTCATTTGTTGTGTCCGGAAAAGCATCAATGAGTAATGAAATTAACAATACGCTGTATACGATGCAAAACTGAAAATAAGCCAATTTTTTCCAAACAACTTAAGCTGGGGTAAATAATAATTGTTGTATGAAGGGGTTCCTTATATTTTTTTTTGTATTTATTTTATTGTCGATGTTTCAATCCAGTTATATGAATGATCAGCAAGGTAAGGTATATCATGCAAGTCAAGATGTAGTTAATGCTTTCGAAGTAGAAAATCGTGATTAAAATTCTAGGTAATTAATCTAAGTCTCTCCATTCGATTCCTAGAGGGGTTTTTCAAGATTAGCAACCGTGTGCGATGTTATTGTTTTGTTATATCTCATTTAGGTACTGTCGACGATTTTCTTCAAATCTTTGTCTCACCTGACTGGAGGATATCCTGTACTAGAACTGTGAACAGGATTTTTAAGATCGGTTAAAACCAGTATTAAGTTCTTACCTTAATTTTTACACCTGTATCACCCAATGTTGCAGGTGTGGGCGCCGGTCACCATTTACCTACCATTAGGTTGGACGCTTGTAAATTATATTATAGTCAATATTTACCAATAGAAATAAAGTGTGAGCGTTTGTCATCTTTTTAAAAAATACGTACGTTTCCAGCGTTAATGTCTCCATTAAAATACTTCGGTTGTCAGCCCTGCGTTAAATATGGCCACCCCAATGAATGATTCTTGTCTATAGAAACGTCTAGACGTGAATTATTCAAGAAAATTCTATTGTTTTCTGTATGAATTGTGAGTTATGCGGTAGGTTTGATATTTATTGTAAAGGGGTTGACAGACATTAATTACAAAGTCGCGACATTCTAATCTTGTCAATCCTACACAAACTTGTAGCAACATCTAATGTAGAGATGGTTAACTTTTGAATTAATTTTCATGAAACTCGTCAATTGTCGAAGAAATTAAACAAAGTTTGTCGTTTCTTGACAACAACCTGAGATGGTTGGCTTGCGGCCAACATTTGTTTCCCTCTTTAGCCGAGATGTAGTTACGGATATTCCAAGCAATCTCCTTTATGATTATAAACTCAGAATTTAGGTTTTGTTTGTTAGACGTTAGCAGTAAATAAACAAAGAAATCGGAGTGCGAATATTATGAGTCTTATAATAAAATATCATGTCTATGTATAAACGGAAAAATAGATAAGTTTGTGTACAATAGACCTTGTTCGCAGATCTATATTTTTGTTATCTATCTTTCCGTGTGTACCTACCTATCACAGGCTACATAAACGCATACTGATCAATTTAGGTATCGATATATTTTACATCGGTTTATTTTACAATGGTCGGCATCTCATTTGTATTTTTATTTAATTTATTTAATTTTTATTTTTTATTTTTTTTATTATAGACTTGCAGAGTTTGTATGAAGAATAAAGTAACCGCCTTGCACAAAGAACCTCTGCGACTACATAACAAAAACTACAAACAAAACGACTACATAACATAATAAAAACATACATAATAAAACAAAAGTTGTAGGGGGGAGTGCACGCTGAATTCCCACAGCCGCTGGACGCACTCGACTGGCCACGTTACCCCTCTCTCACAGAAGACTGCCTTGAAATATACTGCATTTCCTATTCTATAACATTGCCCAATGTACATTGCCCAGAGCCCATTTCCATCACATCCTATCCCTCCCCATTTTCCCAATCCTTTGGAGGATCCTTCCCAATCCTTCCCAAGGGATGGATTGGTCCATTCCTTAATCTGCAAAGGTGGCCAGCGCATCCGGAGCATTATTCTGGTCTGATGTTAGCATATATCGCGGGTATCTATGAACGACAGTATTCACTTACCATCAGGTGAACTGTATGCTCGTCTGCCGCCGTTTTTCTATAAAAACAAATAACACCTGGGTATTATAGATAAAATGAGTGTATGTAAATTTTTGCATGGGTGAATAACGAGCTCAACTTTTGTTTATTATCTTGACGTGCCTTGTTTACACTAACATATCATGTTGTTTTCTCCATTCATACTAAATTTTCGCCAAGAACATCCCAACCAATTTACCAGTGAAAAAGGTAAATGGAAAAACTGTAATAAATCTTTGGATCTGTGGCACATGCCTACGGCTCGGCTTTGTTTTTTCCTAAATCCAGTTGAAATTAAAATCGAGCTCTTAACTTTTACAAGTATTAATTAAGGAAAACAATTTGTTTATTCGTTGAAATTATTTATTATTTTCATTTATTTTCAAATCACGGAAACATTACTCGTTCTGCCATTGCAAATGTATTATAGATATATGCATTCCGGTTTCACGTGGTTAAAAACTGGATAGTTGTCTATACAAAGTCGCTCACATTTTCCCGTATTTGGGACGCGTTTTGTCATAAACTTCGGATTGGAGCTGACGTGCATGCAACGGAATACGAATACTTGTACAAAAGCTTAATCGCAGCCACGTTTATCTGTAGCGGCTACTGACAGCTCCTCTGGCCGCGACTAGTCTCCGATTGTCGGCAAAATTGTTAATTCTACCGAATCGAATACATAGGAAGCCGCTGTCTCCCGCTGCTCTGGTCTGGCACCCTTCCAGTCAACGATTGTGCTTTAGTATGGCGATTATTTTAACTGGTGCACTATTCAAACTGCTTCGAAATTCTACGACTGAATGGACATGAAAGAATTTTCATGTGCAACGACCGTAATGACGGCCGTTTGTTCATTTTTGGGAAGAAAACTCGCGAATTTTTAAGCGGTAATGGCGCTCTAAGTTTCCATGAAAAATTGTTTACGATATTCTGTTTAAGAGTGTGTGGTTGTGGGGTCACATTGTTGCTATGCAAAAACGAAGCGATGGGTTCATTGTCATCCGCCCCTCGCGTAAAATCCATAATACATGGATATTGAGGTTCGGAAATATGTTACATCCTTATCAATATATTACACGAGCTATAATGGTAACGTTGTTTTATGAAAGTTGCGACTACTTCCCGTCATAACATATATAAGCGAGTTGTTCAACTTTTAATGCACCCTCATTCTGCCAAAAAGAGTAAAATATATGCGAATACGCGAACGCGTTTAATAAGGCTAAACAAAGGCGGGTGTTATCACGATGTTCTGTCCTTTAACTTGTAGATATATCTACTACACTTGTTGTTCCATTAGGCGAAATTGACCATTCGTATGCGGTGTGATGACCCCAATCGAGTCAACGTAATGACACAGTAGATTTAAGTTAAACAGTAAGGGATCTCAGTGCTATTTTCCAGATATTCACGAGTACATTTGAATGTAACATGGTTTGTCACTCTTCAACCGACCCGCGCGTAAGTGTCGATATTTTTCTATATTTTATGTTGCGGTGAGGAATATACTCGTAATACCGTATACCACAGTATACTACATAATAATATGCTTAACCATAACTACAGAAAAAGATGCTGTATGTTTACCTACATGCGTGAAAAGAATTTGAGCACTTATTTGCAGATTGTATACTGTTTTTGCTGTGGTATTAGACCCGCCGGTATTTTACAAGGACCTGAGTAATTACGACCGCCTAATGGATGGGATGATCATGAAGGATTCCGAATGAGTATCGATTGACGTTTCCATTACCGTGCAATTGAAGAATGTTACGGACCCTTATAAATTGCCCTTGGAAGGTGTGTAGAAATTAACTTAAAATTAAGATTACATTCGGGAATTAATGTTGTTACAGGTTTCCCTTTCAATAAATAAGTTATCTGACGAGACGGACAGATTAAAATTAATTTATAATGGATGAAAATTTTTAGAAAGTAATGGCTTCCTCTAAAGAATTTCATTCTTTTTATGATTTTATTAAAGAGTAGTTTATTTAATAAATTGAATTTACGATGCAAAGGATGGAACTTTTCAGGATGCAAAGTTAGATGCGAAACTATTGTATATAATATTAGAAACATAAGTTACAGCCTATAAAGTGTTTTCTTTCTTTACATTAATACTTTTTAGAACTAATTTACTATTGCTTTGAATTAGAAGCATCTGACTGAAATGGTTCTAGTACAATTTTTTCTTTGTTATGTTTCATTAAACCCCTGTTGTCAGATGAACACGGTATAATTATTATAAGTAGGTAGTCCAAACACCAATTTAATGGATGTTCAAAATGAGGTTTAATTTGGAAGCAAGCCAATTGCTGTGTACAAGTAAATTATGAATACCCTGCAGTAGCTATGATAAAATAGAGCCTATACCGAAATTCGTTTATTGTAGATACTGTATTAATATAAAAGAAAGTAGGAAAATGATCGTACTACATCAAGGGAATTATAAATCATGGCGTAGAGGCCCAGGTAAGAAAAGTACTCGTGCAGAAATATAAGACCGAGAGCGGACTGACAACATTTGGTTTTTAGATAAACGACGACGCGAAAGATATTATAGTGCATTATGTACTTGAATTCTTACAGTTTTAGTGTACTCTATTATCAAGATACTTGTCCCATTATCAGTACAAAGCGACGGATTACCTACTTTCTTGCTTGAGAAACGTGCAAATTAGATATGATGTCACGTAATTGAAGGTGATATCTTATGGTATGAGGTGAGATGTCACTTCTATTGCAAGCGAGTACTGTTTCGAGTATTGTTACTCACCAACTACTCATTAATTGATCGACAACTCGCTACTCGTTACTCGTCGGCAGTGGAACAAATGACGAAAGAAGTGTAAAATCTAAAGAAGAAGGTACAAATATTTGTTGAGGTCAAAAAAATTCTCCTATTTCCAACTTCCTTTTTGTTATTCGCCAACTAGTTATTAATTGATCGCTAACTCGCTACACACAACTCGTCGGCAGTGGAACAAATGCCCAGAGATATAAAAAACTATACTTGTCTATATATAAATTATTATTTTATTTTATGTAAACCGAGCATCAACATAACAATATGCAAACAAAGAGTTGAGATGGACAGAAAATTAAAGCCAATAAGTTTCTACAAATGATTATCTAAGGTAAGAAGTAAGTAAGACAAGAATAAGAAAAATATAATCAGACAAAAAATAGGCGTGATTCTTGACAAAAAAATGCTAGCGAGGTGGAGAACCGAAAAAGCGAGTTGAAAGTAAATTTCTCACCACAGTAGGCTTAGTATGAAACAAAATAAATATATAATATTTATTGTATTATATTATATAATTATGTATTACAAAGATTATTATATTATGTAATTATAATATGTATTATAAAGAGAGATTGAGTATTTTTTGTATGGTTTAAGTAAGAGGTTAAACTCAAAAACTACTGAACCGACTTAGTTTGAAAATTCTTTAATTTTTACGAAGTCAAACGAATGCGGATGGACATAACCTATTTGGTTTCCCTAGAAAATCCTTATGCATCTTGAACGAATCCAGAGCGGATCGCTTGTATCAATTATATTTTAAAAGAAAGGACACTTGGCTCGCGCCCTAACTGTAGGTAGCTACACTCAATAGTTATACAAAGCAATTTATTTCCCACATCCTTGAGACATTGTCTGCGGCAACTACAGCAATATTTTAACTGAAAGAAAAAAGAACGTGCGAATGTAACGGTATGACAGTTACGCGGAATGCTGGCTCGCGGCCAGATCTTACGACAATGCTGCCTCTTTTTTGCTGTCGATACCATTTGATATCCCCCTAAAATTTCCACCTACCAATTTCGTACAAAATACAATGGTTGAACATTCTTCAAAGGCAACATAATAAACACGGGTGAAACGCACAGCAAAGCAACGTTTTGTTAAAATTGTTAGGATGACAGAAACAAAGAATACCTAATTTTTGAAGGATTTTTAACAATGATTTTGCTTTTTCCTGGGTTCGCCACACTGAAACGTTCATAGGGATTGAGTTGTATGTGTTTCCATAACCATAGCACTCACATATTTTGACATTACGCTCACTCCGTCGTGCTTCGCTCTGGATGAATATAATTTTATACCTTTTATATAATACTAAGCAATAGGTTTATTATTCCTGCCTGAAAAGGAATTTTATACCTTCTATATAATAATACGCAAAAGGTGTATAATTTCTTTCCGACAACGTACTGTTGGACACTGTTGCCAAGTGGACTGGCGACTGTAAGAAAGTCGCCGGTAGTAGTTGGATGAGGCGAGCAGAAGACTGTGTATGGTGGTGGTCTTTGGGAGAAGCCTATATCCAGCAATTTAAACTCACGGTCACGCGAATATGAGTCGAGTATAGATTATTTAACTAATTAGTTAATTAGTTAACTAAAATTTAAAGACTTATTAGTCATTCAGCGTTATTAGGTACACTTAACTCACCTACGCATATTAATTAAATTTACATATATCGTATTTCAAATATCTTCATATTTGGTACATATACACATATTGGTATATAATAATATATCTTCATAAAAGCTATAAATTAGAGATACTACATACATGGGAGTACTTCAAACAACAATTAGGTTAATACTAAAGAGGACGATTGGCACGATAGGTCCTAAGGCAAATGTACCAAGCACTTGTTGCAAAAACAGTTGCTAAACTAATTTATCATCAGATCCTTGGGGAATATGTGGGGGCAGTTCGGCACGCAACTTTATTATTATATCGGGGAATTAAATTATTTCGCACCCCATATTTGACCTACATGACGTTCTTTTTAGATAGCTGGGTCAATGCCTTTAGAATTCCATGTTGTAGAAATGAAAGATCGTTTCAATATTTCGTAGATATCTAGCTGTTACAGTGATCATGAGCTTCGAATTTCGGAAAAAATCTCAACATCTCGATTAAGGACAACCGGTTTGCGTCTATAATATCTCGGTAAAGTTTTGTGGAAGGGCCAAATCGGTTCAGTAGTTCCCAAATAACGACGGTGTAATCTTTATAAAAGATAAATAAATATTTCGATCATAATATATACAGTTATTGGCCAACCGTGCACTCAAAAGATCATAGCAACCAATCATTGGATTGAATTACACAAACCAATAGTAATGTCCACTGAACGCACTGTAATTGTATTTGATCCGAGAGGCTATAGAAAGTATACGTAGAATATTAAAAAATGACGAAATTTCAATCGCGAGGATGATATTAAATTGGCCCATACATGGGACCCAGTAATTGGATTTTGCAAAGCTAGACAAGCAAGTGCGTTTTCAAAATCGCGCGCGTGTGTTGTTATATTATTAGTATAGCGGCTCATGATATCGGCTATACCATCGATATGAGAATAGACGAGATGACACATCTTACGGTCCTATCAACTTGTTTAACTACGATAACAAAAGTTTAAAATCTCATGTTTACAAACTGTTGACTTATGAAATTCTGCAATTTTCGCATAACATATGAAAAATATCGAAATATTGCTTTACTAATGGCGCCTCCTATTGACCCTTTTTCCCTATTGATTAGACTTGCTGTGTCTGTTAGGGATGTTCGAATAGCAAACAATTACAACACTATTCGCCAAGACAATTGCGAATAGTATCTAACCTACTACGCACATACTTGTAAAATTAGTAAATAGATAATTTGTAGTTCAATTTAAAGTTAGTGCTACAATATTTTTAATAAGTGCTATTGCTACATTAGTTCAATCAGTAAGTAAGTTTTTGGTTTAGTCGAAAGTTAAGAAGTAAAAAATCGCTTACTACTTAATCTAAAAACTCAGATACGTAACTGATTTTCAAGTAAATATTTACTCTTAAAAATATTTCTTTTAGTAGACTTTTTTGTGCCTACTATTCACATTGGGCCTTTACTATTCGATTAGTATCCGAGTATTCGTGTAGAAAATTACGAATGCGAATACTTGAAAATTGTCGATTATTCGCCAAAACGAATATTGGGAACATTCCTAGTCTGTATACGTGTGTCTTACCTTTTGTATACAGCTCCGCCCGCATGTAAGCAGTAATTTTGCTTTCGTCGTTTTCCATCAACTCGATTACGTCTGAAATCTCATAAAGAAAGAAGAAACTCTTATTTCGTTCCCGCTCGAAATTAAGTTATAGGGTGTACTCATAGCCTTTATTACATTGAGTCTACATAAATTAGCGGGTATTTTCTTATGGATTAGTCTAGAATTGGTTAAAGACATTATGGTATATCTTTATTTATTGTTATAACTACAGATATGTTTAACAGATTTCACAAGCGTAATGATAATTAATATTCCTCTGTAACGTACGCATTCATACATCGTGTGATACTCGGCACCATTTTCTAAAGTTAAATTTTGTATTTTTATCTTAATAGTCATGTCATCATAATAATCATATATAACGATGTAACTTGTTATGGAAGAGTTGTTATGGGATCCCCTGACACAGGTATTTCTAATACTTAAAAGGAGTACACCACATATGTAAAGTTGTATGATTATGTTAACGAAATTGTTTTTTTGAATAATTAATCAATTATAATTATCATATTCAGAAAATACTCCTATGTATTTTGGGAACTACTCGTATTTGGTCATTTTGGTAGTTTTAAACATAGTTTTAAAGTAAGTTAGACGTAGGTTAGTTAAATAACATATAATTACAAGCAAAATTCAGAACGTTAACAGATGTAAATAGAACAGATAACGTGCGGTAACGCCATTATATTGTTTGGCGTTTTGTTTCATTATTTAGCTTTTATGACCATTATAAAGTATTTCATAATCATAAAGTGAGACCCTTCCTAATCACATAATCGCAAAAGGCCGACACGTTGTAACTCATACGTAAAAATTAACCTTATTTTACGGACATTATTATGATATACTTAAAAAAACGTATTAAATTTTTCGGATATTATCGAAATAATATATAATTAAAATACCTTTTAATTTTTTTTCATAAAAAGAAGGTGACAGACGAGCAGACAGTCCACATGTCTGCTCGTGGTGGTAAGTGGTAACCTGGTGGTAAGTGAATACTGCCGCCCATGCACATACGCAAATGTCCGGGAATTTGTCCAGAAACAAATCCTAATGTAGTGTATAGATCTTTGTAGTGTATAGTGTATCTGTAGTGTATAGACACACACTAAAACAATGTACACGTACGAGCACAATCACTACTAAGCACAACCCGTCTCCGTAGTGTGAAAGAACTATACAGAAACTAAGATATCAAATGAAATGATCGTAAAGACAGTGTGTCGATAGACAGTCGGTATAGAACAAAAGGCTTACCGCTTGATCTGTTGCCTCCTGTACGTAGCCAATATTGCTTTAATATTTCACTTAGTGTTAAGAATTTCCGCCAAAGAACAAAGGAGGGGACTTGTATTAATAATAACTTAATTAACATCTCTCGGTTGGATTAATAAAAACGTTTGTCAAACTAATGAAACGTTGTTGTAACGATGAATATTCAGCAGGAGCGGACTCTGTGCAAAACAATATTTTGAATAACAACTTCGGGCCGATTCCTTGAATGTTCATAGCGGAGCAACTTAAGCAAATTACTCACAGAAACCCTCCTATAATTATTATTCAACCTTTATCCGAGGCAAATCGAGTAAATTTGTTCCGAAATTACTTTTATTAAAAGCATTTCTTTCCCTCCGCCGAACCAAAGTGCTAAAGTAGAGTAAATGGACTGGAATTTCCGTTTCAGGAATAAATTATCTAGGAATATTACAGTTTAAAAAGACGTTTAGAAATGATTGCAGTAAATAACGGGGAAGTAATTTAGAGTGATTTAAAAATAAGAGTATTTTATTTAGACGATTTACTTCTTGTCAGCTTTCGGAACAATGTGGCTGTAATCACTATTAAATACTCGTAAGTTTGGAACTTCACTAATAGCTAACTTAAGCAGTAACAAGTTTTCACGTAAGTTAGGGGCCACGTCAGGAACACATGTCCTCACAAGTTGGGTGTTTTATTAGGTGCTTAATGTGAACAGTATTGGTTTGATCTCAACTCGAAACGCTTCAAGTCGATTATGACTTTTTGAAACTTAAATTGGAATACTTACGTGATACAAACACATACACTTTCTGAATAATCTACATCATTCTATAGAACTTACGCAAATACTGTTTGACTCAAGATATGTTTTCGGGCTAAATTCTAGAACTATTGATTCAATTATCTTGTAGTTTTCACCGTTTAATTGTTTTTCCTGAAATTGTTTGTAAATAAAATTCGGTCGAGTATTTTTGAAAAACACATATCATATTTTGTAAGGGAATTCAAAATCGTTCAAATAAATCATCACTACCTTTTCTATCTTTTCTCTTTGACATACACATGTATATGTACGTACATATTAATAAATTAGCTGCGCCCGCAACTATATACTCGTGTACTTCATAACAATTCCCGTAAAAACGTAATTATTGGAATTAAATGTTACCTACATATATTATATGTTAATCCTGAACTTACACGATAAGTATGCTAAATTTTTCATTAAAATAGACCAAATAGTTTTTGCATAGCGAAACAGACAGAAAAACAGCCTTATTAATTATTGTTTTGAGTTCTGTATCATTTTCTATTAATAACCATATTTTCAAAAAAATATTTCATTATATACATGACTACGTTACAATTTTATAATATTGTATTATAATGTAATATAATTTATTATATTCAGGCGTTTTATTAAGCGAATTTATTTCTTTATTTACAGAGGTTAATGCATATTCTAATAAAATGTGTTTCGTTTCTTAAATAAGGAAGAAAATTCTTACAAAAATAAACTGCTTAATAATACGTAAACCGTATAAATACGCTAAGTTGTAAGTGCCCATTTTCACATAAGATATGTCAGCAATGGTCTCCTATGCTTACCCGCCATTTGAATATATTCATAAATAATGGCTTCAATTTCGATACAGGTAAGGTACCTGCGTTGATAACCGAGTATTTATTATGAGCCAGAATAACTTCAATTTCGAGACGAGTACTATCGATGACAGTCTATGGGTATCGTTCTCGACTTTCTTTAGTGAGATTGTGAGTTCAAACCTCCAGTCCGTACTGAGTTTCTACTTAACTACGGATTTTTAAGTTATCAATCTATATCAGTGGTGATGGAAAACATCGTCAGTAAATTCGCATGCTCGAGAATTTAAAAAAATCGTGAACCATGTGAAGCAATCCAAGACTATTTCAGAGAGTTGTTGCTTTGACTTTTCTTTTTCCATCTCTTTCCCTTCTCTCCTCATTCTTATTTCCATTATTCGACAATGGAAGATTCTAACTCCAAGTAATCCAACTCCTCATCGCCAGCGAACATTTCAATCCAAGACTATTTCAGAGAGTTGTTGCTTTGACTTTTCTTTTTCCATCTCTTTCCCTTCTCTCCTCATTCTTATTTCCATTATTCGACAATGGAAGATTCTAACTCCAAGTAATCCAACTCCTCATCGCCAGCGAACATTTCAATCCAAGACTATTTCAGAGAGTTGTTGCTTTGACTTTTCTTTTTCCATCTCTTTCCCTTCTCCCCTCATTCTTATTTCCATTATTCGACAATGAAAGATTCTAACTCCAAGTATTCCAACTCCTCATCGCCAGCGAACATTTATCTCTACAATAAAACCAATAAAAAATGGCGTCTAATACAGCTTTGTCACGATATTAATATTTTTTTAATTAAAATTGGTACCATTAACAAGTTTTTCCCATGAAAAGAGTATTTCAGAATTTGTTTTAAAGCAATTTATTAAAGTTTTAAATTAAAAACAGTAACGCAATATTTCATTGCATGTGTTATCGCTCTTTCATACACTTTGGGGAGGTGTAAATCATTTATCATGATTAAAACTGGGACATTTTTGCCTCAAATTATTAGTGTTTATGTTTACTGAAATAATTTTATAATAATGCCTACCTACGGTTTAACGGCTTGTTTCAACTTACCCTATCATCTACCGTTTTTTTTTTTAATCAAATTTGTTAAATTTTTTGTTTCGTTTTTTTATTTACCAAAACCCTTTCATACTAGATACACAGAGGATTTAAAGAAGGTATTGGGCCCCTCACTAAGATAACCTGTATTATTTATTTCAATGTTCACAGATTTTAACATAAATAGTAATAAATATATCGGTTGCTTGGTGTAATCAAACAGAATAGTTTATGTTGGCATTGCACATTCGCTCTATTCGTTAGGTAAGTAGTTATTGTAACTATTAATATTCTAATTACATTGTTTATCCATGAGTGGAGGGTATATCTCTTTTTATAAATGTAAACACTCCACTCACATATACAGAAATCAGGTTATAAAATTGCGCGTACACACTTGTACACGCGTTATACTTTATATTCTTCTTTTTCCCGACCCCTTTTCCACCAGTTGGACTGTCTGTTCGTCTGACACGTTTTTTCTATAAAAAATCCCTTTCATTTCAGAGATAGAAAGACATGCTATGTCAGGCTGTCAAAACAAGCATATAAATTTGGCGTTATTTGCGATATAAAATGAAATCAGCTCACTCGAAATACGCCAATTGAAATATGATGTATAGGGAATCAGCTGTAAGACGAGAAGCCTGTCAGAATTTGAAGCTATGTGTAAGACAGGCAGGCTGTGAAGCAATGAAATTACGGTTATAACCTAGTGGTATCTCGACTTTCGTGAGCTCGTCGATTCAAATGCTTAGCCGGTATCATTGAATTTCAACTTAAGTACGGATTTGCAATCATGAAAACATCATGAGGAAATTCACGAGTTTTACGCCTACTTATGAATTTCCTCATGATGTTCTCAGCCAATTTATCGTCTAATACTAGACACAGGCCTCCTGGCCCACAACGCAGCGCTGGCCAAGCGATTCCGCTCTTTTGGAGATAGTTCCTTAGGGCTTGTAGTAGCGGCTTTGCAATCCCTTAGTCGCCTATTACGACATCCACGGGAAGAGATGGTATAGTGGGGTTCTAAAGCCGGTCGACCTCACACCGTTCTTGATAAATCAATATACAAAAAAAGTGAATTATTTAAGGTTCCACAAAAGTATTATTAATTGAGAAACTGTTGTAGAACCGGCAGTAAGGTCCCTTTTCTTTGATAATGTCACGTATTATGTAATTTAGTAATGTACAGCCATAATACGAGTAGCTTCTGACAACTCTACTCTTCTAGGTTGTAGCTTTAATAAAGCTTTAAACAGTGCTTTAAATTATGGAAACCTGTTTACCTGTTTAATAATTTTATGCAAATTGAACCTTCATTTAATTTCATGCGTGGATAAACGCCAAAGCCCTCGGCCAAAATCTGTTCTTGTGGTTTTTGGGGTCGCTCAAATTCTAAATTTTATTTAATGCAATAATTAAATGCTTGCATTTAAACGAGCAGCAAACAATTATAAATGGGCAGCAAATCATGATAAAAAAAAAAACTCTACATCAAGCGAAATCAATGGTTGCCATAGTCACATGCGTAAGTGTGTGTGAGTTATTACGATCTGTGTTCGGTGCTTGTGAGTTGTAAGTGCAGGGTTTAGGTGATCGATGTGAGCAGAGAATTACTAAGAATGTCAACACAAAGTCGACGGATTGCTTCTTCGCGGAACTCCCTTATACTCGTATTTATTGTCACCGGAAAACCTAACCTACGTTTAAACTTGCTGCCATCGATTTGCTGCCACTTTCAGTATTTCTGCTCCTCATTTAATTATTTATACACGTTATTTTGCTATCTTCGGGCTTATGAAAGAAAGAATGTCGTCATCGACATAGAAACTCTATTAACAAGGTTGTTTTTATCTCCACGTGTTATCTCCTTTAAAACCCGGGGGACCCATTGAGGTTGGAGTAAATAAGTATGTGTAAGATGGCTCGATCATTCCAGAAAAATCTGAAAATCTTAGGAAATCACTGCATTCATGATTATGTTGGTGGAGCAATCACAGAGAATAGACTTATTATTGAATGAATATATCATAATGAACACACAATATACTCGTATTAAAGCAGTTGTTGGTCCATACTCTGGCTGGGCTATCAGCATGATTAATTAACTCTTGTATGTTTTTTTTCAATTGGATAGATGTTGACACTGATGAAGTAACCCGAGGCATCCGAGTATGCCACTTTCTGGAACATTTATATTAGACATTTCTTGATTAAGAATGTATTCAAAATGTGTTGGTTTGGTTTGAATAACATAACTTTTGGTTTGAACTTTATAATGTAAATTATATAGTAGAATAGTAGATATTTCACTAATTGACTAATCGACTAACTACAGAAAAATATTTCACTAATTGACATACATACATAAATACCTACAATTGACATACGGGCGGAGTCGGTCGGAAAATACTTTAAAGTTTCCTTAATAGTTGACCCACTGATGAACTGCTGGTAATTTTAACCCTGTAAAAGGTAATTTTCCTCTGCTCTTTTAAAAAACATGATGCAACCAATTATTTACAATGTTTACAAAAACCCTCTATAAATATGTTCAAGGCGTTTCTGAACACTTATGTTCGTCATTGAAATGTAAAACGGGTTCGCGACCTTGTTGACAACGCTACGTTGTAACATCGTCCAGTCTGTGTACAACGTCTAATGAAGAGTCTAATTAACAGCGTCTATTTTAAATTTCCTTGCACACTAAACGGCCACGGCAATACGGTCACTGGTAAATGTTCGCACCGAGCTGCAGGCCTTTGTAAATATGAAGCGTTTTGTGCACGTAGCCGTACTGGCTGTACCAAACTGGGAGAATGGTATGAGAAGCAGAGGATTTATAATGAGGTCGGTGAGTATCTGCTTTTTTTTGGGACTATCTTAAGGTTTTTATTATTATGTTAGGTTACATTTTATAAATTAAAACTATAATTATAATACTATTTACATACTTTTATAATTACATTTACATTACATACTTTATAATTAGATAATATTATCTGATTTTAAAATCGCACAGCAGGGCATAGAGCTCCCTTGCATTTTTATCAGGGGTTTCACCAACATATGTATCTCGTTATTCCTCTATAACTGTTAACCTACATGTTACTTACCAAAATTTTGCAACTTTTTATTTTACGTTTTTATACGAAACATATGTCGTTGAATTTATTTTGTGAAGGTCGGTGCCGACAGTCTAAATTTTTAAAAGTTCATCTAGCTGGGTTACCCGAGATAACCTGACTAGGTACGCGTATCTAGGTATTATGGGTGGCACTATAAACGGAATTAAGTTGTTTTAAATGACAACATACTAACCTTCTTTTTAAGGGTCACGTTAAACATTTCATCAAAACACAATACTTTTTTTACAATGTATTTTTCGAAATCAAACATTAAAAAATGGATGTGCCTTTGAATAAATAACGCCACACCCAGTGGCACTCATTAGGATTCCCTGTGTCGTGGATCCAGAGAAACACAAAGACGAATACAACACGTGACAATATTGACAATAAGTAGTACACAAAGTAACTTAACTGCAAAAAACTAAAATTAAGGATGACATTTTAAAACAATTCGAGAGAGAATAAGAGTTAATTTATATTAGCAATTGATGCTGAGGTCTGTCTAATATTTTATGTTGTTCGGAGGAATTAACCGGGTGTTTGTTGAGACCTCCCCACTCGTGGCCCGCGCAAGCAAACATTTGCTTATGGCGTTTACCACGTTTGCTTGGCAGAATATTTCCACATATACGAGTATTTTCTGGATATCTTCCGTAACTCAAAAGTGCGAAGAACTCTATGCCTACTTGTTCAAAAATATTAGGTACACTCTCTTAATTTTAAAAATATAAGGTCTACTTGGTGAGCTTATATTTTTAAATTATTTTACATTTTTTTACTTAATTATTAAACAAGGCCATGATTCTATTGTGGATCGACGATATTACGATGATCTTAGAAGGGAGGTACTTGAATAAGAACAGTACCTGTACCTCAAAGAGGTGGTACAAACAAAAGAACGGTTTACTTAGCAGCGGCTATGTGTGAGTCAGGCTAAGTATGTGTTTGAAGAAGACTAAGAACGATAATGAATAATTGTCTGAAAATAAGGTGGCAAGGATATGAGAAAAATAAAACGGAATGTAAGTTATTTAATAAACGATAACAAAAATAGTGTGTGGTACGGAATACGGATATAAGGAACACTGATCGTATGTTCGAGCCTCGTCTGAACTATCGATATCGACATAAAACATAAAGCATACTTCATTTTCCTTGTTTTTTTTCCACGTGAGACAACGGAAAGTTTTTACGTAGGACCCACATTGTCCTCCAGTTTCGGGGGATGGGCCAAACGTTTGTTGGATGACTAAAAGAAATGTTAATGCTTTGCTTATTTTCTAATTAATCACGATTGGCTCTAATATTTAAAAAAGACAAAAGGAACTGTATGCCCGTCCTTACTCGTAAAAGTTATACAAATTAGAGGGGTCTGAAATTACTGGAGACGATTTAAAAATCAAAGTGAAACAAAAGCTAAAGGAAAATGACTCTCCAAGGATTATTGCTTCTGATACCTTAATTGGAAATTTCATTTTATGAAATGTTATAATTTTCTCAATGGTTATAATTCCTTTTGTTGTGTTCTAGGTGCGTATCTATTATGATTATATTTTATTAATAAATAAATTACAGCTTCCATAAAGTTTGTTTACACAAAATCGCTAAATATTTCAAGATGTTTTCGAGGAATCCATTTATAAGCGTAGTACCTACCTAACCAATTAAGCTATTATCATGCTATTACCTTTAATTATTCTCTTTTGTATCAATGACTTTCTTGAGCTAAGCTGTGCCTAATTGGTCAAATAACCGTAGTTGAATTATTCATAATTAATGTAGTACATATAAGTTTCCTACGTTTATAAAACATTCAAATATCCATGTAATACGATTTTTTATAAATCCTGTAGCGGAGTGAAATTATACTCACGTAAAGTCGTAAAGAGGAGTGCGGTGGATGCTTTCAAAATATTCTGCAAGCAAATTTAATATTAATGCTTTCGGAAGCGCCTACATAATGAAAAATATTTACGTATTTTTATAATACAATTGGCGTAGAAATATATGATCGTTCAAAATTGTACTTCATGGTTTTAAATTGGACTGTATGTATATATGTTGACATAATTTACTCGTATTCATGTTACACTAACATAATTCTATATGTTGTATATTAGGGTGTCCCTTATATGGGTGAAAAAAATATTTTTTCGGATATCGAAATGCATACCCCCTAATTCTTTTTAAACTACCCAGACTTACTCAAATACAAAATTTTATCTTCCTACGTCAGCAATAACCCGTGCCGACAAGGCTCTGAAGATTTTGAAAATTGCTCTTTTTAACCCTTTCCGTTATGTAGCTAAATCAATTGAAATATTTATATTTAATAAAAATAATCAAAAAGAAAGTTAGTAAATAGGTACTTATTTATTAAAAGAAGATAAAATTACAGATCAGCCAGGATATTTTCTTTTGAGGGTCTCTTTTTTAGTCTGGATACAGATTTCTATGCTCTTGCACACAGCGTAGCAACAATTGCTTTTCTTCTTCCTTTGCAGTGATCAAACCATGAAAATCTTGCATAAGTTTTACAGCTCTTTCAGCTGTATCATTAACTGCCCTTAAAGAAATAACCTTTCTTTTTGCCTCTAAATGGGCAACATCTTCTTCCCACGTAGAAACGGGTTTCTGGAGAAAGTTCTCATCAATTTTTAATCGAGAAAATAAATTTGTGCTCTTGACAGACACAAAATCACTTAATAATTTTCCTGCAACAATATATAAGGCAGTATTATTATCAGTTTAGTAAAAACAGTGTAAAAAATAATACTATGTATTCCCACTTACCATACAAATAATCAGACATATCTTCTTTCGATGGAATGTATCTCTTCCCAGAATCATACAAACTCTCTCTTTGTAAGTTCATTACAATGTTTCCGTTGGTTTGTTCATCAACTTCATCATCAAAAAATTCTTCAATAAACGTTTCAATAAGAGTGATAAAACGGCAATTTCTTCTGACAAGTACCAAAGATGTTGACTAAACTTGCTCAGGACTGCTTTGGATATCAATTTGTCAACAGTTTCATATTCCTTAAGCCTCTTTAAAAAGCACAAATCTTGATTTGGTGCCTTCACCGCCAGACTACATCCAAGTCATGGTTTCACATATATAACCGCAATGAATAAACAAACGTCTTGAAGTGCTCGTTTATCGTTGTCGCTAATTTTGAGCTGGGATTGGAACAAACATATTTTTAAAGAGTAAATAGCTCTAGCCATCCATCTTGCTTGATGCATCGCTTCAGGAGGTCTGATTTTAATTTTTTTCTCATTATCTCCTCCTAAGAAAATAATAGATAGTTCAATCAGTTCCCGATAATCGGCACGTACAATGGATTTTTTCAGTTCTTGATTATAAAATGTCAACATTTCTTCTATTGTTGTATTACAAAAATGTTGTGTGACGATATCGGTGTATGTTTCAATAGCAGCAGGATTAATAGTTTTCCAGTTGTCTCTAAACTTTTTAAACATCGGGATATCAGGGCTACTTGTGATTTGGTGGATTTTTGTTTCGAACACACATTTTAAAACCAGTTCGTAAACGTGATGGCAAAGAGTACTAATTCTCTGTCTAATTTTTGTTCCAAAAGTACACAAGCTCCTTTCAATCGCCCTGTATTAGACGCAGTTGTATCACAGCACATTATTTGTACTTTGTCATCGAGGTTCCAGTCATAAAGTGCGTTTAACATAGCTTTAGCTTGATCTTGACCAGAAGAGCTCTCCTGTTTGGGCACAGCCAGAAGTTGTTCCTTTTCTCCAAATGAAATAAGAATTGGCAGGCGTTCTTCTTTAGAACTTCTCACGTCCAGTCCAGGTAATAATTTCCCATCCCAGTGAACGGTCACCATTTCAGGCATATTATTCTGATAATCTGATTTTATAGATTCCGCTCTATCTTTTCTACTCTGTGTACGAATGCGTTGAATGGACGATTTGTTTATCGGGAAATCATCACAGCTAAGATCTAGTGCTTCTACTACAGCTTGAAGTATATAGACAGAATCCCTTATGCTTAATTGACATCTATCTAAAGCTGCAACTAACTTAGGCGTGATAAAGTTTTTCCTTCCTTTTTTTGTAGTAGTTCCAGAACTTACCGTTTGAGATGTTGATGGCAAGGGTTCCTCGAGGCTTTCATCAGAGCTGGTGGGTTGATCGTGATGTCCTTGCGTTTGTATAAAATCTTGTGTAGTAAGAGATGACGATAAACTCTGGGAACACATTTGCTCATGTCTTTTTTTCTCGTCTTTTAATTTTCTCTGTCTTGCCCTTTCTTCTTTCTCGGCTAACTTTTTGTCTACACCCGCTAAACATCCTGGACGCTCTGGTTCTCTTTGTTTTTGTAAAAAGATTTTATCTTCCTCTATTTTCATCCGTTCTCAAAGCATCGGCGTGTGCTATATCGAATAAATTATCTAAATTGTTTTGAAAGTCCTCCTCACAGAGCTCGTAAACATCTTGTGTTTTTTTGGAATTTTTTTGCAACTCTCTCCAAGCATGGTGAAGGACCACAAGTTTTTTTACACAGTTAGGTATAGCTCTGGTAGGGATTCTAGCTTTTTCCCAAAGTATAATACACTCTCGAATGACGAGATTTGCGCTTTCACTAACAGTCATTTTAACTTCGCGAATGTTAAAAAAAAATACTGCAAGAATTTGACGTTTAGACGGTAACTTTGCGCCTGTTATTTGATAATTTACCTCACCAACTAAGAAAATACTTTTTTTATTGCTTCTTAATTCCACTGCCATCTTCTAAATGTAAAACAATGTGTGTTAATCACGAGAATAACTGAGAACAAATGACAAATACCGCCAGTACGCGCTGCTACTTCCGCGCAACTTGTATGAACATGATTCGATGCAAGTCGGCACGGGTTATCGTACTTCAAATAAGGTTAAAATTTATTTCCGAGTGTTTTAAGAGCAAATGAAAAAAACTAAGGCCTATGCGTTAGAAAATAAAAACTTTGAAAAATAAGGGACACCCTATTGTATATTCTATATGGGGTTTGAACGCGTATAGTAAAGGTATTTGGTTACCTATTATTCCTAGTCGACATTTTGACATGGGTTTCCCCAGCCGTGGTCACTAGTTTACTCGTGACTCGTGGTCTCTCACCAATAGGTGAGTTTCCATCCTTGTGAATTTTAGTGGTGATCTCACCCAGTGGATTATCCGAGCGTGGATAAGATAACTAATCCAAAATTTCACCTAGTGGTAATTTCACCAACAGTCTACGCTCGGCTTTTTTTTCTTCAAAATATTGTACTTTAGTATCGCTTTGCCTGTTTCGTAATGTATTTTTTTCTCCAAAATAGGAACAAAGAACTACAAGGAAATTTCTATAGTGGGTAATTTTTAGTTTCTGGTACAATGTAGGTAATTATATTCTCGACTACACTGAAATTAACGTTTTAGCGAGTGACATAACTTTAGAATTAACTTTAGTTAATTCTAGTATAGTTTTAGCTAGTCAAACATCACGCAACAACTCATACCTTTTAATTTTATTAAAAGTCAGCTAAGTAGACTGACAATGTTATCCATTAGGAATAAAAATGTTTTTCTATACCTAAAATGATATTTCACTTTTTCACATTTGAAATTGTTGTTTCGTTTTTAATGGGCAAATTTTACCAAATTAAGGTCAGGTTATGTTTATGAGGGTAACAGACGATATCAAGGTTTAATTTCTATAAAAGAAGTAATTTTGTGATTTTTTACATTGACACAATTGACATTATTATAACTGTGTACTTTTATGAGCTACGAATTCTGTTACTTAGATACGAGCGGATTTATAAAAGTTTATAAAAGTTAAACTCGTTATTACCTGTTCAAAAATACCTACATATGTACCGTTAAAACATATTAATTTGCATTAAAATATTATTATAACTCTTAAAGATAGCGCCGATCCTTTTCAGAATTCATAACAAGATTACTTATTTTCAAAGCCATTGTTTTCCAAAGTTTTACTGAGAATGGATTGAAAATGGATATACTGCTTACTTTATAAAATATCTGTGTTTGTTTATCGCTAAAAATTAATTTAAAACCATTTTCTCCTGCACCTTTTGCCACGTATAAATTTGTTTTTACTCAAAACGATATATTTGTTTGCTCATACAGTTTCGTCAAAGTAAAGAACGGTGTCACGTTTCCTATCTACGAGTCTACATACATATGTTTAGATTAGGAGATGTGAAACTGTAGAACCAGCGTGTCTGTACATTGAATATATTTACCAAAAGCTGATTGGGGGCGATGAAGAAAGAGTATTAGAATACAAAAAGACGATTTTGAAAATTTTTGTCTGTCTGTTTGTCTGTTCGAACACGCTAATCTCCAAAACTACTGACGGATTTTCATGGGGTTTCTACAGGTTAATTAAGCTTAGCTTGGCGCCTATCTATCAGTCTATCACGTCTATCAGTCCCGAAATAAAGTGTTCATTGAACATGAAATAAAATATTGTATTACAATGTCGACAGCGCTATAGTGTAGAGAAAATTAATTACCATTGTCCCACACATAAATAAAAATGTTAATAAATTTGAAATAAAAATCTCTTTACAATTCCTATTTACAAAACAAATTATTAAATAACTGTTTTGTTCCTCGAGCTTGTGAATCCTGCAGCTCTGAATATAGTAAATTATATACACTTATAAACATAGTAAACTATATACACTTTAGTTAAATTTAATAATATATTGTACACAATTAATTGAAGCATCGGTTGATAATATCTCTTTGTGTTACATAATTTTTTAGTGTGTTTCTGTTTAATAATTTGTGAGCAGTATTCTATTCTTGCATTATTTTCATTTTATAATGTCATATGAAAATTATTGTGATTACATATATAAGAAATATATATGTGTTCCATATATAACAAAAAAAAAAAACAAATAACGAGGCGAGTAGTATTTTCACCCTCATCTTTTGACCCTCTCCACTTTCCTCGGTGGGAATCGGATGGGAATGGGGAGGCCCACTAAGATTAAATCACCTCGAAACCCCACAGTGTTTTGAGAGAGAAACAGTAAGCACTGAAACCTATTTAAATGTTTACATACGTTGTGTATTTCAAACTGTAATATTTTCTTTGTCTACAGCAATAACTTCGGCACACGAGATCACACAGCTTAAGGTGCCTCTCTATGCAGACTCTCGGCGCGCCGCAGAGCTCAGCTGCCACTTCCAAATGGCCGAGCAGAAGTTGCACTCTGTCAAATTGTATAGAGACATGGACGAAATATTCAGATATAACCCGTCGCAGAAGGTAAGACTCGCAAATATTGTATTTTATGAACAAAGCCACGTGGCTGTTTACAGTGACTTTGTATTTGTATCAATTATTTTTTGTTTTGACCAATATCAAGAGATTCGCCCAAGAAAACGACATAACTCATAAAATCAGCACGCTAAAGTGACAATGGGTAGGGACAACCGATGGGGTAAACAAATATGCTGATGATGGCTGGGTGAGAAGTCCCGAAGATCGTGTATGATGGCGAATCTTAAGAGGGTCCTATAGCCAGCAGTGGAGAGACATAGACTAATAGTATGGTATAGTATCAATAAATGTTCATATTATATATTTTAATAATCTGACTAATAATAATAAATTATTTTGGTAGGTAATAATAAATTGGCAAAATCAGTACTTGGCGTTGACAATATTGACCAATTTAAACATAAATTAAAAATGTTTTTAGTTTTCAGGATTTACTACAATATAAACGAAGTTCTCACTGACAAGAGCTATTAAGAACTGCTTTTAAAACTGAATTCGTTAATTGGTCCACTGGTGGGAGTTTCGAATAATTTATTGTAGCGATTTTGTTTGATATTTTGTATAACATATTTTCCGTATTTTATTGATTATTATTTTTATGTTTATAAAGACCGGGGACAAAGGAATGTTTCACAAATAAAACAAAATGAATAATATTTTAAATGCTAGCCATTCCAAAATATTTAATTCTACTTCTTCTTTTGACGCCATCTCCTAACGGAGGTTAGCAATCAGCATGGCTATTCTCATGCAAGAGACTGCTGCCCAGAATAAAGACTTTGTGCTCATCCCGAACCAATTTCTAAGATTTCTGAGTTAAATTGTCAGTCTTCTGCCAGGTTTATGGCGATCGTGTATTACTAATGCAAAAGATGGTATCTATCACTGAGCATGACGTCATCGAAATATATAAATTTTCTTATTTTGACTGTTTATTTTTTATTTTGAATGTTTAAATATTTATATGACATGTAAGTAATTTAGATTCCTAAAACGGCCGTTGTTATAGAACGAATGTCAACCATTCTTCAGTTGTTAGAGTAATATTGACTGTATGATGACCATGAGCGATGTTTTGCAGTGCCGAGTATTAAGACCTTTAAGTTTTTACACGTGTTTGCGTAAACATGTTAAAGAACAAGAACAGTTTAATTTATGAATTGAGTTTGTTTTCCTTGAGAATTCCTAGGAATCGGTAATGTTTTCGCAATTTTTCCGATGAATTTCATTCTATATTTGCGATTTGTTATACTTAATTCGAAAGTAAATTATACTAAGAATACAAAATATAGACCGGATACGATTTTGTTAACAATTCTTTCATTTCTTTACGAACTCAATAATTAACTTTATGTAACGAATAATATGGGTAAAGTACTAAGCGGTACAACTTTGCCAATCTACGTAAGTTCTAATTTAATAGATTATTGTTTTGTAAAGAGTAGCTAAATGTCAGGTGGAAATATATCGTAAACATTATATACTTCCACCACTGGACAAGGGCTTCCTCATGCGTATTATCTTGTGCGTAAATCCTTCAAATTATTTTTACCTTATATCTTATGCACATTATGTACGTACATTATTTCTTAAGTACACTCGCAGGATTTAATTGTTGAGCCACTATCCTTCATTTTTAGTTTTGCCGTGTTATAATACTGTCATGTTTGATACATACGACTGAGACATGCATTTATATTATGTAAATATCAATGGAGATAGTATGTTGTCGATGTTTGTTTAATATCACCAGTTTAAGAATAAAGGATAGTGGCTCAATGATTAAATCTTGCGAATGTGCGTATATTTGTGCAGAATTAACACCAGAAACATTTTAAATGCTCTAAAATGAACAATACTGATGTTGTGAATCTAGTTGTGCAATAAAAAGAAAAAGCAATGGTACATTATTTTGCTACTAGTTAAGTGTAGCTAGTGAGCTTGAAGAAACATTCAAATTTTCAGTTCTAAAGTAAACTGAATGTACACAATATCCATATGAGGCTCAAATAGATACAATACAATTGACAAAGTTGAAGTTTTGCAAAATTTTACATTTCTGGATATAAAGTTATAGTACCCGTACCATAGTCATCTTTAATGACAACACCATCCTTCATAGCCAGAATAAAGCCTTCTGTATTCTGGACTGAAGTGCCTGCAGTAAAAAATGCAAACAATGAGAGTCCCTTCTTAAATTACCTTCCTTTCGTTCCTTTATGCTACTCGTATCGTGCTTTTTCTTTGAAAGAGCTGAATAAACGCTTTATTTTAGTGCCTCGGTTTCTTGAATCCATAGATAAGTATAATTTATCAATATATAAACTGAAATTAGATATTTGCATAGGTCTTGAATTTCCAGAGTAAAGATCTACGAGAATTTTGATTATGGTTTTAATACAAATTATGTAAGTGTAATAAGTATGATTTGTAGTCTTCATCTTTAACGGGAAGATTTCCGCACTTAGTCGGACTCGACGATCATTATGCGTATTTATTCACTCCCTGTAATGGATGTTCGATAATTGCGGCTACACCAGCCATCCCAGATTCCTCCAAAAATGCAGAAGCTTTTTTGGCTTCCTGAAGGCTTCCGGGAGTGTCTGTATAGTGCCGATGATGTTCGCCGATGTGCTGCTACACCCACGCATACCAGTAGCACATGGGCTAGTTTGTCCTCGGCCTCCATACATGCTCCGCATAGAGGACTGTCAGTTGTAACAATATAATAATGATGTTTATTTAATGGACGATGACCTGTAAGTGTCCCTATTCATATATGTAAGTTTCCTCTGTCTAGTTGAAGAAGTTGTAAGATGAGATGTGGATTAATATCTGGCTGTGCCTCTGCCCGCAGTTTAAAATATTCTTCCACAGTTTATTTTTTGTTATTTCACGTAGCCAGTAATCAAAACTGGGAAGGGAGAGTGACATGGGAAAATAAGAATAGGAAGCCGTCCCGACCACCGGAGTGCAATCGGAGCTGGTCGCCCAGCTTGGCACCACTCAGGAGGCCCCTGTAGGTTTGTTCTCAACCACGGCCCAGAAGAGCACATTTAAATTAAGTGGACAGTTCGGAACCGCGATTGAAATGGTCAATGCCTACGTACGGACGAGCGACACACTTCCCTAATGATTTTGTAGTTTTAAAAAGCTTAAAAGTTCGTAGCACTGCTACGCTTAGTGACGTCACCAATGACCGCTACATGTGTTACAACAGTGCTACGAAGTAATGGAGAAGCAATGCGCCTGAAATAGTGCTTCTTAATGATGAGTTACATAATGCGAATATCTCGAATGGTTCGAACGAGAATATTGTATACGATTCTCGTATGTGACCAAATTACATACAATTCTCGCCTATAACTGTTTACATGATGATAAAACATCCAACATGATAATAGGGATAACGTGAACAGTGATATAACAGTTGTTTATACAGGCTTTTGATCGATGTTCAAGAAACAATCAAGAACATGTTGGTAGGGGGAGAGTGCACGTTGCATTCCCACAGCCGCTGGGCGCACTCGACTGGCCACGTTACCTCTCTCTCACAGAAGACTACCTTGAAATGTACTGCATTTCCTATGCAGTACATTCAAGGTTTCCACTATTTCCACTAGTGCTCTATTGTATTTCCACAATGTAAGTACGTGTTTCGGTAGTGAGTGAGATATGTCAGAGCATGAGCTCTCAGTTGGGTAAGTGAGGAGGGATAGGATAGGATGGGATGAGAATGATCCCATCCCATCCTATCCTATCCCTCCTCACTTACCCAATCCTTTCTCCCAACCCATTCCTTAATCTGCAAAGGTAGGCAAAGCATCCGGGGGGGTGCCAACGTTTGTCATTCAGGACTGATGTTGGCATGTATTGCAGATCTCTATGGACGACAGTATCCACTTACCATCAGGTGGACTGTATGCTCGACTACTACCTTTTTTCTATATAAAAAACCTCGCGTGTGTAAACTCGCTCCTTCAAGTGAAAATGAACTATTATTCTCTTGGTTGTGACACTGCTCTGTACATGAGTCTATGTTCGAATACTCTTGCAATATACTCGTAGTTTGGGAATTTATACTCGTACATTTTGCTTGATCCTGCTTTCAACAGTAGTAATAATGATAAGTTTACCATGTGATATAGGACATCTGTTGCCCGCGTCCGTAGCCCGTAGCCCGCGCTGTGAGATACCTATCTCACAGCATCTTACACGTGTCCATGTTACACGTGTCAGCACCCTATATAGTCTAATATCGGGTGGAGATAACCCAGTTTCCACCAGTCGTGTGGGGCCTAATTCCCAAAGAGAGTGAACTCACCAATTGGACTATTGGACAACGAGGCATTTTAAGGTCTTAAACTCCCTTGTGACTAAAGACTCATTTACACAAGGAGAGTTTCTCGAACGGTCTGGGCCAGAATATTGTGTATGATATTCACATAAAGTTCAAAACTCCACGATAACAGGGATTAGATGATGATAACAATTGTACTAGCTTTTGACCGACGTTTGAGAAAATCGCGTTCGAGAAACTCATCTTGTATAAACGAGCCATATTTGGGGAGGTCAGTGGGATTTTCCTTATAGGCTGTTGATTGATTGATTGACAGGTTGTCATTCTATAAATGTGCATATCGTACATCCCTTTACAATCCGGACCTATACTACTTTAGAGTTGAAACAAAGAATGCAACGCAAACTATCTTTAAATTAGTCATCGATACATACAAAGTCTTTGATAATAAAAGCAGGTCAGCCGATAACTTGCGTTGACAAGGTAATGAGACCTTGTAGTTGAAAACATGAATTTTTACTTACAATCGATTGATATCAGACTATAATAGCATTCCACTTCAATGTCCAGTTCCATCGAAGTAAGTTAAGAGCCGCTCAGTAAAGTGATAATAGGTTTACTGAGGAGAGAGGAGTAGGACACCTTGGAAGCATATAAAAAACGATATCTTATTATTTGACTCGATTACCATAAACATTGCGCACAAAAATACTTTGAGGTTTATTAAACTAACAACCATAAAACACATAATACACTTTTTTATGAAATTATAAAATCAAACAAAAACTTTAACTTTTTAAGTTCCTGCCATTATGACTTATGAGGGTGCCATCATAAGTCACACTGTGTATATGAGTATGTGTCTGGTCCAGAATCATGTGGACTACGTAAGTATACCTTCCTTACCGACTGTGAATATTTTCATTTGCCCCCGCAATTTAAAACAATAAACATTTCGCAAACAAGCCCAATAAAAATAAACATTAAAAAGGTAGTTACGAGCGGAGAACTAATGTTGCAAGTAATGATTCACCTTACTTATTTTTCCACCGCCGAACTCGTTTCTCCGTCATGTAAAAGCGTCTGTCATTATCGTAAATGTGTTATTTGATATCATCACGTCAAACCTGGCTTAGGTAGACGGTTTCTCATAGCACATAAATCACGTCGGCTTCCACGTAACTTTCCACGGCGCTAAGGTATAAAATACGCTCAATATAGCACATATTTATATTACCTAAAATATAAAAAAAGCTAATCTTGTAAAAGAATTTCCATGAAACGAATTCGCAACATAATAAAGAAACGTGGTACTTCATGACGTAACAAGAAAATTGAAACTGCTATACTTTCAAATTTATTGGCGTATCATCAGAGAAAAAAGATATATTTCATCGCTTCTTTTGATGTATTTACGGCTTATTGGAAGAAATCAATTGACTACTTTCCGAACAAAAATACTCGTAACAGCATTATTCGCATACCTACTATAGAAAACCAATCAATTTGAGGACATGACTGAAGAGGTTCATTCACATCTATTATATATTTTGCACATTAAAGAACATAAAAAAAATACTATCAAGATACAATCGCATGTATTATATTTTTCAGTAATAATTATTATTTTTACAATTATTTCATTGAGTCATACATAACTTCAACCTAAATAGAATGAAAACAGTTTATAAAGGTTGGAATTTATTTTCGCAAACTAAGTCAAGGTTTGCTCTCAACAGTCATGAATGTCATGATTCAAGCTTCCTTAATGAAAGTAAAATTGTATTTAGCTCAATTTCAATCAATCTGGAACTCATTGCAAACGAGAAGTCCACAAGTATCAAGTGAGGCCCGAACTCGGCTAGGTTGAGACGAGTGTTTGTTTCGGGTCTCAGCGTAAATATTTTCTCTATTACTTGACTGCGTAAATGTAGAGAGAGGATTTTGATTTTTAATCTATATACATCATAGTGTACAAGGCGTAAATGAATCCCGAAATTTAAAATCGTGGATTCCGCTCATCGTTCTCAGCTAATTGCCATGAAATATTAAATATTTTGTTGCAAATATATTTTTTTTTGTGCTTTAAATAAGGTCGGGGAAAAAGTTTCTTCGTATTTTATATACAATCTAAATATTTTTTTTAAAAGATTAATTATATTTAATTATAATATATATGTGCCGTTTTGTTCTATAACTCGTTGCCATCTTGTAGGTAGTGACATGATCCCGTTGCTGTAGAAATTTTGGGATTTTTGGTCAAAAAATTGCGACAAGTATTTTTGACAGTCCTCTGTTGATGTTGACCTTACACTACCTAAAGAATTCTGAAGAGACCGAAACAAGTGAAAATCTGAGGGCGCAAGGTCAGAGCTATATGGTGGGTGCATCAACACTTCCCAAACAAGCTCTCTCAATTTTTGCTGAGTGGCCAAAGGTGTGTGGTCTGGCGATGTCATGATGAAAGACTACACCCCTTCTGTTGATCAATTCCAGGCGTTTTTTGTCAATTTGAGCTTGACCGCACTTAGACTATGATCTTTTCCGCACGTTCTTGTCATAAATGATTCACTTCTCATCACCGGTGATCAATCTTTTCAAAAATGGTTCGGTTTCATTGCGTTTTAATAGAGAATCGCAAACGAGTACACGGTTCATTAGATTTCTTTCAGTGAGCTCGTGTGGTACCCAAATATCGAGCTTTTTTGTGAATCCAGACTTTTTCAAATAAGTCAAATCTGTTTTGTGGTTAATGCCCAGTTCATCAGCAATGTCGTAACTACTTATATGAGGATCTTGCTGCACTTTTTCACAAATGGCATCAACTTTATCGGTAACAGGGCGACCGGAGCGAACTGCATCTTTAACATTAAGATTTCCTGACTGAAAACGCTTAAACCAACTTTGGGCTACTCTTACTGATACTGCATTAGGTCCATAAACGATACAAATTGTTTACAAACGAGCTTGTGTCGCATTTTTCCCTTTTTTGTAATAAAACTTTAAAATATATCGAATTTCTTCGTTAGATTCACTCATTTTCTTGGACAGAAAAACAATTGAAAAATGGCGGGATACAGTTTTTTATTTCTTTTCTTTAAATGTTACCTGTTTAATGGTATCTGGTATCATAACCAGCCAGGTACAAACAGTTCAATCAAAGATATTGGATCACACCTTCATACATACAAAATACGAAAAGACTTTCTCCCCGACCTGTTATTTAGCAAATATGTATGCAAAATTTAACAAAAACCCAACAAAATTGTATCAACATCAATATTAATTGCAAAAAGACACATACAATTTTCTCACCAATTAACTCAAAATGATAAACGGAATTCACGTCTCGGGAATTGATCAGGTATATTACACGCTACACCTCTTGTACCGTAACCGTAATCGGTCTTTATATCGTTCACGCTGGACTTCCGCCTCCTATGCACTTTATCTTGTGCATGAGGGATGCATGGTCTTAAAATGCCACATTGACTAAGCGGGTTGGCGAGTCTACTCTTTTAGAGGTGGTGTAGTTCCTCACGGCTTGGGCTAGCGGCTTTATAATAACAAAGCAACTAGCACAAGCGCAAAGGGCAACTAAGGAATACCTTCCCTTTTACGGCAACCACGCGTAGAAGATCGAGAGGTGCTACTCTAAAGCTGGCCACCACACTGTCTTCACTTCTTATTTAACAATAATTTTAATTTTTAATTTATTTTATTTTAAATATATTAAGTGCTGACTTGCAACCTAGAAAAAGATATATAGAAATCTGTGTCTGTTTATACGCTACACACGTTTATACGCTACACATTTAAAGTTAATTATTGTAAGGTAATCATTTTCGTTTTGATTACATTCATGTTTTGATTCTTTTATAAATATTTAGGCTAATATAAAGTATTTAGGCTGCATTTCAAAACGTATGAAATTCGCCTTTTTACAATTTATTTTATGATACGTCCCTTTCTGTATTATCTAAATTGAAAAAAGATGCACCATAATTATTGAAATGCCACTTTCGCACATATTGCGACACAGCCTAACTGGATAATATCATATTCCTTGCAGTCAACAGCCTTTGTTTTCGCTAGCAATAATACTTATAACTTTGTACCTACTAATTGTTACTTACTTTCGCCTTTTCTTGTCTATACTCACGTAATACACGTCTGTTCATATGTACAAACTAAATATATCAGTCTTCTATTTCTCTATACAAATGTTGTATATCTCTAAACGAACCACGCTACCTAAAACCATTTCAATTAATTTAAGGAGTATAGATTTATCTGTTGCCGACAGTACTTATACAACGTAATAATTAATATTCTTTTATGAAAAAGGTAACAGATTCCTCTATTTTAAGGCTTCTCCGCAAAGGGAAACCTGTTAGGGAAGCTCTTTTGTTCACCCGTCCGGGAACAATTCGAAGAACAATCGAGCTGAATGTTGAATATTCATTTTGTCACATGTGGACATGTATCTGCTCTGACATTTTATGAAACAGATGACAAAGGGCAAATCTCTCTTTGGATAAAACATCAGGGAAATAATGCGATTATAAAACATTTACGAGCTTTTGACCGCGTCTCCTACGGCTTTGTATTGGAATTTTCTGTAAAATTATTATCATCAAACGACTATTTCAATGAATTTCTAACTCAACCCTCCGTTGACATTATGAAATTATTTATATCTACGTACTGCAGATGTTAATAGCCATACGAATCAGCTCTAATACTATGTTAAGTGTGAAAGTCCGTTTAGTAAATGTTATTGGTTCAGATTTTATACAAGTTGTAACGACATGTATCAATATTTTCTTAAATATTTTAGATACATACGACAACCTACAATAATTGATGATTCTATTTCACAGATTATATTATAATTTTTCACAAAAGAAACAAATATAATATACAAAATGTAATGTAATGAACAAATGTATTGTACAAAATGTATGTATTGTAATTGTTTATTTCGTCTCAATTAGAAACGTAAAAACGATGAAACTATTTTTTTATATCATTGTATGATAGAAAGACAAAGAAAGGAAAGAAGGAAAAGGTCATGAAGGGCTTATCCATGAGCCCTCATCCCCGTTTTCATTTAGGTCAGCTTACTAACTATCTAGCGCGCCAGCAATACACTGCATCTGTCCTATATCCGTCTTCTCTCATGGGGTTAGGCTACTCGGTATAACTAAAAGATTGTTTTTCTTTTTTATAGAACCAAGGTGGCAAATGAGCGGATACCTTACCTCGTAGTAAGTGAATATGCCCATGGACATCCGCTATACGCGCGAAATAAGTTCAGAATGACAATGCGTGCCATCGGATGCGTTGCCTACCTTTGGAGATTTAGGGATAAATTTGTAGAAAGGGTTAACTAAAATAGGAAAGGATAGAATGGGTTGCTAATGGGCTTCTAGCATATCTCATTCACTACCGAAACACGTACGTATATTGGGGGAATGGGATAAAGTGGAAAATACGAAAATGAAAATGTGGAAATTTTGCGGTAGCCTTACGTGTGAGAAGAAGGGTAGCGTCGAGTGCGTCCAGGGGCTGTGGGACTGCAGCGTGCAATATTTTATTCATGATATGTGACGACTTCTCGTTATCATCTGTTACATGTCAGTGCCTCCACTACACTTTACATTTTAGCTTTTTACCCCAAAAGCCTCAGGAGATGTATTATTAGATTGATCCTGTAAAAAAGAGCGCGGATCGCTAAGTAATAAAGCGTTAAGACGGCGCTAATGAACTATAAGGTACTTAACCGTTTTAGATTCTAGCTTTTAACCATCAAACGTTAAAAAAAGACTATTACGCTCACGAGCGTATAACCTTCGAGTCTTAAAGGATCATTATCGCTGACACAGCTCTCGAGCAACGAGTGCTCAATGCTTATATTAACAACACTGTATTAGATATTGAGATTAAAGAAAGTGCACAAAAGTGTCCACTCAATTACTGTATGTTCCTCCCTTTATTCGATAAAACCGTTCAGGAAAATAATTGCTCGATGATTCAGTGACAATTCGAATGTACTACAATGAAATTAATGAGACATGAAGTTTGCGTTTGTGTGAGTGCACATCTATAGTGTACAGTGCGAACCATCTTGACAATCGGATTAGACAATTCGGGTCCCACTTACTCAGATGCAAAGCTCATGTCCTGTTGATTTCACTGTAGTACGTTTGTGTTCAAGAGGCGCGTCTACAAATGTCTATAAATATTAAATAACCTAACCTAAGTATCTTTAAATGGAAAGATTGATTATTGCTACTTAAATTTTGCTACCGATCTTTTACTAATATACTCAAATAAGAAATCATTTGTTTATCTTTAATGTTTATATAATCAACCTGTGCTATTAATATTTATATGCCTTTCTTAGGACTCGTCACTGGACACTTTCCACTCGTCTAGCTACTACTAACGGCTTTAAATTGTTGGTCCATCTGCTCAAAGAAGGTCTGAGACGAGGTCTCTCTTAAAGACTCGTTTACCCATGGCTTATTCTGTGTAAGATATATCTTGCCCACTGTCACTTAGCTTGCTAATTCTTTTATGTAATACTCGTAACTATAAGAACTTCGAGTTCCACACATATGAGTATATGTTACGGTTAATGTTAGGTGTGTGGATAAATGCTTTGGATGAAATCTGAAATTCAACAAAAATCTTCCTAACCAAAAGTCTTTCCTACCCAGAAAGTATGTGGCCACTTTGTGGTTATTTTTTTTAAAGAACGTGAAAATCCGTCCTACGCAGAAAGAATTTATATGCTATTTGGACTTTATCCAGAGCCCTTAGGTAATGCTAGTTTTATGCTAGTGAGTACCTGATATTAACCGTGACATATACATATATTAAATGGGTCTTAAGCTCGTGATAACTGTTGATTGAACTTGACTGAAACGTCGAGTAAAGTATAATATACGTAGGTCCTTTACCTATGAAATTGCCGTCATATATGGAAAAAATCAAATATTTTTTTATATGAAAAATACATATTTAATTAATCGAGTTATTGTCCATTATTATCAGTGCACTTTTGTCATTTTAATGGAAGTTGATTGATGCCTTTGGTGTAGAACTCCTGGGGACGGGAATCAATGAAGGCGTGGCAGTTGAATTTCCCCCTCCCCCCTCCGTAAAAAGTTATCCAAATACCGAAAAAAAATGGGAATCAGTAGAGGCAAGGTCTGGCGAGAACGGTGGATGACAGAGAGTTTCCAGTCGAAGCTCCTGTAACATTGAGACTGTCTGTCGTCCAGTCTGTGGGCGAGCGTTGTTGTGCAAAAGCAGTGGACTAGAGCCATTGACCAGATTTGGTTTTTTGATAGACAGATTGTCCATCATCGTTTGTAGTTCTTAACAGTACAAGCCTGCAATAATTGTTGTACCAGATCTTGAGAGGCTTTAGTGGACAATACCGACACAGGGCCACAATACAGTCATCGTGAACTTCTTTTGACTCAGTATACGTTTGGGACATTATTTGGGTGTGTCTCCTGGGTTTAACCATTGTGATGAAAATTTACGATTATCATATAAGATCCACTTCTCATCACAAGTGACAATACCATTCAGAATCCCTTCATTTTTGTGCCAGTTCATCAAAAGTAAGGCAAGCTTCGATGCGTGTTTATAGCTGATTTTCATTAAGCTCATACGGTACCCACTTTCCGAGCTACTTCACATTCCCGATTTGATGCAAATTTGTTTCGTCAGTTGTGGTGAAGGCTGCTAACTCAGACGTGGTTTGAGATGAATCTGCTTCCACTATTGCTTTCAATTCGCCATTATCAACTTTAGTCTTCGGTCGTCCACGGGGTCTGTTCTTGAGGTCGAAATTACCAGAACGGAAACGATTAAACCGGGAACGCACCATGCGTTCGTTTGCGGTGTTTGGTATTGCGTGCTTCCTATGCTGTGTTGCTGTGTTGCTGCCACGACGGAACTCATATTCGGAAATAACGAGAATTTTTAACATTTCCATGGTCTCAAACACAACGATATCTAAGCAAAAAGTCGTGTGACAGAAAAACGACTGAATAACTGATGTTGAAAAAGAGTGTCATAGCTTTAAATTGAAATTAATATGAATTTGGAATTCTCAGTCAAGCGCAAGATAACTAATTGTAAGTTCAAAGTGGCCACTATGAATAAACGGCAGTTTCATAGGTAAGGCCCTAATATTTATACGTTGAAATACACGTTTAACGCCCAGTTAATACGAGTATATGTAATAGTCTATATTTTTTTACCTTGTGGGTATCTATTGCTGTTTATTTATACTAATATAGTGCGTTTTTTCAGCCGCCTGTGCGCCTGTTTAACGTAACAGGTATCATTGTACAAGGCGGTGACTGCCAAGTGGATTCCTGTATGGTGCGTGTGATGCCTCCACCAATCGCGACGAGGGCAGCGTACACCTGCGAAGTCTCTACTGAGGGTCCCAAATTCCTTATTGCTAGACAGACGAAGCATATGACTGTTGCTGGTGAGCATTTTGTACTATTTATTCTTCTGTATTACGTGGACAGACCATTTAACAGATAGGATATGTATCTAAGGTAGGATGAGATATGAGAAACTGGGCAATAACAATCCATCCTTGCGCACTGACATTCCCATATTGTTTCTTTATTGAAATCTAGGTATTCTAAAATTATAAGCTTTTATTATTGTGGTTGAAAACAAAATAGTAATAATAATAATAAATACTGTATATTGCTCACAAATGGTAATTACATGTGCAAATATCATTAAATTATAGTATATGATAGGCGGACCTTATCGCTGAGGCGATCTCTTCGAGGCAATCTTAGGACAGAGAAAATAAAAGTGATATACGTAGGTATAGTGTGTGTATGTATAGTCTTTGTTAAATACATCTATGATATACATAGGTGTAGTATATAGTGTATATATGTATATAGTGTATACATAGGTGGTACAGATTACAGATACATTAAGAAAACATTGGCCATCGGCTAATCCGGAAACATCCGAACGCGTCACCCACGTCTATGAATTACCGTATCTCTAATTGCATACTTTACGAGATACTTTATTACTTTATTGCATAAACATGGATGACGCGTTGGGGTGTTTCCGGATTAGCCGATGACCAATGTTTTCTTAATGTATCTGTTTAAGTTATTTTATTCACAATTTTTATTTGTTTTCGTATAGACGGTATTTCGATTCGGTTACATGAACCGTGTTATAACTATGCTCAACTATGATTAACGTCCCTCATTGTGCTTATCTTCAAAATTGGATCAATACCTGTTTACCTAAGGTTAAATAAAGATATTGTTTAGAAGGAAACCCTTCTAAATTATCTTTGAATTTGGTATTGTAATCGTGTAACATTTATAAAGAATAACATTCGTATCTACCTATCAATCTAACCTTAATTGATACAAGTTACTACTATTGATTGATATCAAGTCCATGTTCCTTTGAAGACAGTTATGAATGATCTATACAATATTCCCGAGTTACAAGCCTATTTTATTCATAGTCGTTTGTAGTTACGGTGAATATCTTAAGGCAATACCTATTGTCATTCTGATTCTAACTACGCTCCCGCCCGTACACTTTAATTACGTTTACATCCGCTGCCTACAATTTCAAAGCGCTTATGTTATTTAATTCCCTTTGGAGACGTATCTTTACTCCCACTACCCCTTCAATTTAGCTAGTGTAACTCGCTAAACTAACACCCTAGCTCTAACTGCGTAAATGCAAACTCTGGTACCTACAACATAACTTTCTTCCAGTTTACAATTACAGATTTGAATAAAATTAAAATGTAACAAATTCTAGTAGTGACTAGCAAAAAATTTCTTCAGAAAAAATGAATATTAGTATTGTATTTTGACGCTTATTTGGCTTGAACACACTCTGTGATCGTTGAACTCGGTGTGTTGTGCATTGGTCTTGATTGTTACATCTAATTACACTAATCTATTAACATTACACTAAATGGTTATATTATTATTGTAACAGTACACAACGTGTCACTGTATTAATGACAAACTCGAAGCGCGTCAACTAATTTAAAATATACAGTGTGTTTATACACTCAATTTTATGAATAAATACATATATGGGTATGTGGGTCAAAAACCAATCCCCTCTGAACAACCATTTTTATTCGTAGTTGGGCGTATCCCAGGTGTGTGTGTGTTCAAACTGTAATAAGTCCTGTGTGTGGAAGTTGAAGTGTTATCGACGGTAAAATGACATTTAATAGACAAAAGTGTAATCTGTCCACCAGTCCCCACAACACAGGGAATCTCAGTCTGGGGGCCGGAGCGCCCACACTAGGATTAGTCTTACTTTTGTTGCAATGCAACGTAATGCAACCAGCCTTTACAGAATCCACTGCTGGACATGGGCTTCCTCAAGCACATTGTCTTGTGCATGAGGGATGTATGGCCTTGAAATGCCTCGCTTTTAGAGGTTGTGTAATTCCTCAGGACTTGTGGTAGCCTTTTACGACACCCACTGGAAGGTGATGCTATTCCAAAGACGACCGACACCATACTTTTGTTAAATAAATAAAATTAAATAAATTAAAATACGCTGTAGGTGTCACTGAATCAATGCTTTGAACTTACGCGTCACGAGTGGTGCTTATGATTTATGCAAATCTACTTTACCTTTAGTGATATCGGACGAGGATCCGGTCATAACTGGAGCACCGAAGGTGGTGAAGCCCGGGGAGCAGATGCTGCTGAATTGCACCTCAGACTACTCACTACCACCTTCCTTCATCAATTGGTACATCGACAATGAATTACAAAAGGTGAGACATCATTTTATTTTATTTGTGTATTTAATTATTTGTACTATATATATATATATATATATATATATATATATATATATATATATATATATATATATATAATTTGCACACATATATATATATATATATATGTGTGCAAATTGCAAATTGCAGCCGCGTTTCTATTTCTGTTTGATCTGGTGGTTGACATATGGCGTTAAGTCCGCCATTTGTACATTTACTTGTGCAATGAAGTTTAAATAAATAAATGTTAAATAATAACAATATTAATTATTAATATTAAAAAAATGATCTTACACTTTAGTGCCTCTCCCTCGATAAGCCAAAATGAGGGAGAGACGGTATAACCCCCGGCGAAGGCTAAGTCCGCTGGGGTTCAAGTCGCTGGGGAGAGAAACCGGCGGACGATTCGCGCTGTATCGAACAGCACCCCCTTGTGGATCTTCACTGAAAGCCAGCCACCACGGAAGCCCAACCGCCTCAAGTTGGTCGGCCACCTTGGATATGTCTGTGCAAATACTCGCTGTTGGAAAGAGCCGAACAGCCGGACATACGTACATGGTGCCGTCCTTATTAATATTATTATTAATTATTTTTTAATTATTAATTTCTAATAGCAATACTAAATATCCATACATGTAATGACCATACATGATCCCAATATATTTACCTATCTCAATACATATACTCGCTTTTAGTATACTTAGTATATAATAGGCATTGCCTATATCTTTGGAGATTTAGGAATGGCAATGGACTCTGACATATTTCACTCACTACCGAAACACGTTCATACATCCTGCAGTATTTGTGTATTCTGTAGGTAATTTATGAGATAAGATGCAAAATATTTCCCGGGTGAATCAATGGTGAATCAAGTTCAAATGTACATAAGCCTGAGGACTGAGAAAGAATAGAGAATGAATGAAAATTCTGATTCCGTTATACTCTCTATTCTGCATTTTATCAAATTTTATTTTCAATCGTCAGGCATCCGACGATGTGCAAACGTTCGTCATGATTCACTAATTTTGGAATATATAGGGTATATATCATAACATTTGAGGCTTTCGTGATTTTCAGACGTATTTATCTATTTAAACGGGTCTCAACCTTTAACGTTTAAGACCCTTTTACATAGATACATATGCTGGGATATCTCCATGGACGATAACATTCGCTTACTACCAAGCGGACTAAATGCTCGTATGCTCGTATTCGTAAAATAATATTCCACTGACAAATGTCCGTACAATAATATTGTAAGTAACACTATTAGTAAAGCAATAGTCTCAAACATGCCCATTATCATAGATTAGTAAACTGAGATGATGTCAGCGTATGCAAGGTACGTTGCCCACTTCGTTTGACATTAATCCTTGTGTGAAGCATCGCGATCGTGGCCATCAAGAATAGATAGGCCTGATTGGCAGCTCCAATCTTGTAATGGAATACAGGAAACCAATTTGCTTGGACTATTCATCAGTGTGATTGAAATCTACAAGCAACCTATTCCTTTGATAAGGAATTAATTTAATCTACTTTTGCAAAGTAATTAGATTTTATATTATGATGTTTTCAAAATCTTGGTTTATTGTTAGCATTTATATCGAATTCAAATTTATTCGAATATGACTGACTAACAGTACTTTGAAACCAAACTAATATTTAAATAAAGAACTTATATCTACGATTGGTCAAACTAAAAGTTCTTAGAACTGGCTACTGTAGGTACAATACGATAGAAAAAACAAATTCGAATATTGAAAATGGAACTCTTTGCTTGTCAAACGCAATTAAATTTTCAAAGCTGTCAAGTGTTTTTTTTTATTTCTGGAGACAATTTGAAAATTATTTGTTTGCTGAAGAAAAAAATTAACACGAGAACATTTTCGTTTAATGACTTTTTATGACTTTCGTTGCGGTCTACACCATAAACAAAATTATGAAAGACTCAAACCAACAAAATTATTGGTGATGAAACCCTATCCAATGCTACTGTTTATAACTGGTTCAGTCAATTTAAACGTGTTCGTACCAACCTCAGAGACAATGTTGATAAGGGCATCCTGCGACGGCGATAACGGAGGAAAATATCAAAACTGTGCGGCACGTCATCGAAGCCAACAAGCGAACAACATATTAGCGGATACGGACATCATTAGGTATTACTATGAGTTTATTTTACACGATCGCCTACGGGTAAAGAAGCTTTGTGCTAGATAGATTCCTCCCAAATATAAGCGAAGCTCAAAAACACTGTCGCGTGGAATGGTGTCTCCAAATGCTTGAAAAATTCGACAATGGTCAATTAAGTAAATGCTGTTTTTGATATAGTAACAGGGAATAGAAGCTGGATCTACTGCTATGAGCCTGAAACTAAAAGGCAATCTGCGCAGTGGGTCTTTCCTTTTGGAGAGTTGCCGACGAGAGTGAAGAATGGACGGAGTGTTGAAAAGAAGATGATTGCTTTCTTCTTTGACAGATCGGATCACTTTGTGCTGTGTAACTGTAACTGCTGACTGGTATGTGAACAGCTGCTTGCCTACTGTTTTGGAAAAAGTCAAATATGACGCCCACGAAGCAGAATGATCATCTATCATTACCACTCCGTGCCCGAGCTCACTTCGCCAGACAAAACGACCAATTTTTGAGTACTATTATAAGTATCTACATCATTGATTTGAGACTGCATACTAGATATGTTATACAAGTACTCTAGGATCAAGTACTCAAGTACAGTTAGGATCTTAGATCATTAGATCTGAACATAGAACACTATTACTATGTTCAGCAGCTCTAGAATTATTTAATTCATATGTGATTTGAAAATGGAACATTGTGATTGATTACGTAGCACTTAGGTTTCCTATTTGACATTTTAATGAACCCCTCCTCACATACTTCACTCCTCTTAGTTTTCTGAAAAACATAATATTTTATCTAAAATATACCGGAGTAGCTCAGTAAAATGATAATAGGTTTACTGAGAACAGAGTTGGACTCATTGAAAGCACATAAAAAATGCAGACTACATATATATAAATATATTTTTCAAAAAAAAAAAGAATATTTTCGGATTTTGGTCTGTCTATCTGAACACTAAAAATTTTAATGCAATTTAAGCATAGCTTAGTTATAATTCGAAAGTTAAATGTGGTAATAAATGTTAACGCAGCACGAATGCTGCGTTAACATTTATGGTACTTTTTACCCAGATCAATTAAGAGTCCCCACGGGAATGAAACTAAACACATATACTAAAAGTATCGCGCTATAAGTCAACACAAGTGCCCATTTAGAGCTTGTGTTTTAAATTGGACATGTGCCAAGAAACTTAAATTGATGCACACTTATACAAGTAGTTGTTGTCACTCATGATAAGGTAACAAAGTGACAGACGAGAAAACAAACTAGTTTACCCGCGTGAACGGTAGCATATTTATGCTATGTATACATCGATCAATCGAAATACAGAGATGGAGCATTACGGTTTGTCATTTGGCAGCAAAAAATGACCAAGAATATATTATTGATTGTTTACCTTTGTTACAATAACTGCAATATTTTTGACGTGACGTGCCGTTAATGTACAAAATACAAGAAATATAGAAATAATTAAAAACAAAACTTTTAAATATAAACCGAAATAATATTTATTTCGCGGTGAATGTTTTGAATATTTGAATATTGTGAATATTTGAGGTGAATTTTCATCATAGATTTTAAGCAAATATATGTATTCGGACTCTTAAACACATAATTATTACTTCACGTTTATCTTGACAGTATTATAATTATACCATTGGCATCATTGATATACATACATACAAGGAATTTCCATCTACATATCGATCGATTATGTACATCATCGACTGGGAAAAAATATTTCATGCTTTAAACCGGAGTATGAACTATGCCCCGGCAAAAATCCCATTAAAATCCGTTCAGAGGCTCTCGCGTGATGAAAGTCCTATCAAAAACCACTCAGCGGTTCTCGTCCGTGATGCACTATACAGTAATCACAAACAGAACCGTAATAATGTTAAGTAAACGTACTGTATTTAGTAAATTAGGCCCCAATTTTATTTCCAAAATAGAAGTGAAATATAATTTAATTACTCGGCTCCAGAGTAATGCAAGTGCGATAAAGCGTTGATCGTCTGTTTTTGCTTTTACACTCATTAGCAAGAGTGGAAGAAAAAGAGAAAAACACGTGATAAAAATGTCATCACGTCGACATTTTCTATCGTCGCAAATATTCTCAAGAGACTGGCTATTATGGCATTTTTTATTATAATTTATTATACAATTATAAATTATTTTCGTATTCTAAACTAAAATTAAAAACATTGACACTACTTACTAACCTCTTGATAACCTCTAGATTTTTTGTTAAATATCTACTTTGTGTTTTTATTTATTGTTTACTATATTATATTATCATATATTATGTATTTATTGATAAAAGTAACACAACAAATAAATTTGAGACACATCCATCATATTACCAGCCGTGGTCACGAGTTGAGCGGTAAGTCAACTCGTGACCACGGCTGGTGTAACCCGTCATGAAACGTCCAATAGGAATAGAAGGTAAACAAATACCTTTTATTATACGCGTTCAGACTCGATTTAGAATATAAAATGTGTACAAACCGCAAAAGTTTAAAAAGTTATACATCACATTACATGTTTATAAAGAGAATGGTTATTTTCTACAGCTCTTTTTTGTATAACGTTATTTCTAGCTCCTTTTCGCGATGGGAGCGCGAACTCTCAGTAAAATTTGTGTGTAATCTATACATCTATACATATCGACAGTGGAAATTTCAATTGACGTAAAGAAAACGCTGATATTTTTCAGAACCAGTATAAACAATTGTTATAAAGAAAAATCTGTAATCGGTTGTTATAAAAACCTCATTAATATTACAGCTATTATTTTAATCTTAAAACCCTTAAAATCAAAATCAATCAGTATAGCTGGTAAAATGGTAAAGTTACAGAGAATTTTAAATAGAAAATTATATACTGCTCGTCCTGAAAAATTGTGACTTTTCCTTACGTCATTTTACTATCGATTTCTATGTATATCTTCTATTCTATATACATAATAAAATCGTAACATAGCCGGGTGTATAAATGAAATATTTCTTGAAAGAGTCATTCCAGTATAAAGTACATGTGATACAAAGCCAAAACAACATTTTTTGATATTTTGTCTGTCCGTCACAGTTTTAGTTACAAACTTGGCATAGTTATAGATTACAGCTCAGTTCCCACGGGAAGCTAACCACACATACTCTAATGAATACGCACACGATGTCGCGGATATTGCTACGGATAAGTTTCAAAAATAAGTTGTTCATTTATTATAAGCAACTACTCGTAGGTGCCTAGATGCTTTATTTATTTAAATACTACAATGCTATTTGTAAAATATTCTCCACAAGTAAGAGTGTATTTTACTTATTTTCATTTGTTTATAGATAACCTTATCCTTTTACTACTAGAACTAGTTCAATATAAGCCAGGGTTATATATAAACTGTGGTAACTATCGGTACCTAAACACATCGCATTACTGTCTTTACTCATACCTATGTACCTGAATTTAGATACCTTTATCCGAAATGTACTAATGAATTCAGACACCTTTGTGCTCCGAGAACATTTGCTTTGTTTGCGATTACGTGAGTTCATTGTAACCTGAGCAGGGAAGACACTCTTTAAATCTTCGCTAATGGTCTTTTAAAGCGGCCCGTATATCACCCAAAATACTTCTCCCTTATCCTCTTCAAAATACCTTAAATTATTTTATTTTGTATTTAGGGATAGGTGGCTTCAGATTCTTTTAACCTAAATTGTCTCGTCCCCTAGCTGGGGAAAGGCCACATTTTGTCCATATTCCTTTGTTTCATGCAACGCTTTGCCATGCAGATGACATATCTAAAATTATATTATTAACAAAATTCTCGTAATACGTAATACGACTTTATTTATTCACTAGAATAGTATTAGATCTTTGCTCCGAGCAGTAATGTCAAAAAATTGCATTGCGTACCTCCTTTTGGATGTGTGTGTCATATATATATATATATATATATATATATATGTGTGTCATATATATATATATATATATATATATATATATATATGACGTAAGAAGAAGCTTACGTCTGTGAAGCTTTACCCATTTATCCAGAAACCATCCGCATGAAAATCTATAAATCTATTTACAGTTCTTGAAGTCTCTACAGAAAACCGGATCTAGAGGAAAACACTTTGTATTATATAACGTATTTTGAACCTATATAAATATGGAAGAGTTATATTTGAATGTCACTTATATTACCTGAACGGAGTGATTAATGATTTTCTCAACATGGTATGTTTGATTGGATTAAGGCTCGCATGATTTTCAACGTCCTGCTATGCAATGCAATACAACCAGCCCTTTCAGTGTCCACTGTTGGGGACGGGCCACGGGCCTCCTCATGTACATTGTCTTGTGCATAGCAGAATCTGTTATTGGCAATAAGTTTGGTATATATATTTCAGTTATTAAGTTCTCTGTTTTGTGCACATTCGTGTTCACAAATAAATAAATAAATTAGTTGCTGTGTCCGGTGTCCAGCAATTGAAATAGTTTTTCCTGGAAATGCATACAATGATAAAAATATTGTAATTCTCAATCTTTATAGCAATCACTCAAAAGGTAGTGATGGCCCAAATCCGCATAAATGCTTGTGATTCACAAGTTATCATACTTCAATTTGTTAATACATTGGTCCTTAATGGTTATTTTTGAACAAAAAGTAAAAAACTATGTTACTTTAATGAGATTTTATTTTTCGTTGCAAAATTTACAATGGTATGTATGTAGGTATGTATGATATGTATGTAGGTATGATATGTAGCAAAAATATCTCGGAAAAACTAATTTTATATCCGGCAACCCTAGGATTCGTTCAAGTTAAGAAACAAGTGATGTCATGTGATTTTACTTATTGACTAATTATTACAGGGACCGCTTGACCAATTAACGCTGTATTATGCTACATTGAATAGATGACGTCCTTTTTCTTTTCACACGAGGACACATGCTTTACTTGATAGTATATCTGCGAATGCTGTCGAGTTGTTGAATGATGAATTATTGCTCTTGAATGATAGAGTTGTTTATAATTATGCTTTTTTCCAGCCCGAACCTTGGCAGCGTACGGAGCTGAGCGCGCCCATCGAAGGCGGTTTGCGCGCATCATGGCAAGTGCTACGCGTGCGCGTACCACCATCTGCCAGCGGTGCGTTGCGTATACGCTGCGAGGCGAACCTAATGGTGGAGCCTCCCGTCATACGCGATACGACTTCAATTATCACTATACATTCTCGTACGCAACTGTCGAAATACGTGTCTAATAGAGGTTGGTATTTACCGAGTTATATTTACTTATGTAGAATGTTTGTATCATATATCATTACTCGCTCCAATGATGCAGCTAAGTAGCCGAAGGCTTCGGTAAAGAAAAATTGAGCACCTAAAACCAAATTAACATGAACTATAAAGATAAATTAAAAAAATGTAGTTAAATTAAAAGCACTAACTCCTACCACATTTACCACATTTTTATTCACTACTGTAGTGTAAATATAGGTATATTTGTATTATGTTGAATGCTTGAAAATATTAATGGCTCATTTACACAAGGAGAGTTATCATTGAGTTTTTATCATCATGCGAACAGTTGTAAGTGAGAATTGCATGTAGTTTGATCGCAACGAAAATCTTATAACAATATTCTCACCCGAACCGTTCGAGAAACTCTAGTTGTATAAACAAGCCTTAACTCTTGTGCAATGATTTATTAAAGGGATTAGGGTTATGCTGGATAACCTACTTTCCGCCATTTTGAAAAAAATCTCGATTTTAGTGCCGCCAACCTAACCTTAATAAATCGATATAAGTCATCAAAACAAACAAAAAATGTCCTTAGGTAAAATCTAAAACGTCTCTGAACTGAGATCATCGAGGTCAAAGTTGAACTTTCAATTGTTTTGTCTGGGTTTCTAGAAGTTTTAGAAATTTTTGCATTGCAACATTTCTTGTTTATTTTGATGTCTTCTGTCGTTCTATCACATCTGATTTGGACCTAATAAAATATTTTGAAACGAGATGTTTCCAAAAATACGAAATTTATGTGCTGATGACGAAATATTTCCTTATGTCTAAAGTAAATCGTATAAGTAAAGTAAATGTAATAAATCGATATAAGACATCAAAATGAACAAAAAGTGTTCGTAGATAAAAACTTCTAGAACGACAAGAAAGCGAGATATTTAATATCAAAAGTTATAACTTTGACTTTGAATATCTCAGTTCAGAGACGTTGTGGGGGTTTTATGGTTCCAAATGCCTTTAACACACGTTTTATTAATTAAAACCACAAATATATACTAATTATATACAACTTGTTAAATTGTAACGTTTGCCATGTTAACTCTGAAATGTAAGCGTATATTGTAAGCGCTTAAGCATAGGCTTACAAATGAATTCCCACAATGAAACCCGATTAACGCAATGATCGCAAGCGTGCCTTGGCGCTTTGACGTGATGAAACCCTAAATAACATTAAATTACTGGTAGTACAGAAGGTACAGTACAGTAATCCGGTTAGCTATAGAACATAACAAGATGAAAAGGCATAAGTAACATTTTTATTTATTTGGAAATTCAAAATAAACACAGGGAATAAACAGTGGTTATTCTTTTTGTTTGAACCAAAACTCCAAGTTTCTATAGTTTGATATAAACTTGGGAGTTTTTCCCTTTTTTCTAAGGACATAGAAACTTCTAGTCCGTTACGGAATAAAGCAGTACATGTAACTAATACGCTCGGATCGGACACTGTTTATCTTCCTCGGCTATTGGAAAAAAAGAAAAATAAGCACTTGTGTTTTCATGATGGAAAATATTTTTTAAGAATTTTGAATTTCTATATCGGTGTATAATTTATTTTGAATATAGAAGTTTATACATCGCATGCTGGTAGCTGTGCTGTGCCGTGTGTGTAGTCGGCTTTAGCTATCCCATCTTGTCCCATAGGTGTCATAAAAGTCGACCACACGCTACGCTACACGTAAAAGAGTGGGCGCCAACCCGCTAGGCTAGCGAGGTGTTTTAATGTTATACATCCCTCATGCACAACACAATGAGAAGGCCCATGTCCAGCAGTGGACGATAGAAGGGCTAGTTACTGTTCATGCTGTGTAATGTAGTTGTGAACCAAGCCCACTTTATTCACCTGCTACTTAGTATTTTCCCGGAGATTGACGCTTAGGATAAAATTTCTAAATAAATTTGATATTATAACTATGTAGATGACTCAGTTTTACATTGTTATGATATAAACGTCATCACAAAGTTATCAAAACCGTAATGATCACAATTTTCAAAAGAACTGATTTTGATAAAACTTATCTTATAAACTTTGGTGGAAACTCACTGTACAGCAGTGAAAACGGAAACAAACTGGACGCTGTCAACATTGTAAACAAAATGTAAAAGAGAGAAACCTTGCCTTATAGACATAAAGAGCGATTTAACGTTTAGGTTTGCCGTTCTACTTCAATTTATTTAAAATGTAAAAAAACATGTAATTTCGCATAAATTATAACATTTGTTATATTTGTTATACTTTCTCATTTGTTTCAGGAATGGTCGTGGGCGCGAACACGAGTGTTTTAATTGCAATAATTTGGACTTTTAATAAAATATTAAGGTTTTTGAGCTTATGAGGTTCGATTGAGTATGTCTGGTGATACTAGGTATAAGTGTAGATAAATACCGATAGATCAACGATCCAAATACATCAAATGTAACAAAATTAACGTTAAGACGAGTCCATAGTTTCAAATGTGTACCTAAAAATTAAAAAAATATGAATTTAAAAATCTATACCTACAGCATCTCATATTAACGTATCAAGGAGAATTATTTTTTGTACATTCTAAAATGGTGTCACCAATGTATAAATAAGCAATTATTTGTTAAAAAAAATCGAAAAGCTATCTAAGTATGCAATCTAAATATAGTTAAAATATTTGTTTCTTAAAGATGTCATGTTTGTGTAGCTTTTCTGAACGTTAATTAGTTTTATGTATAGATTAATAATAGGCATTAATCTATGGCTGTGTTTTCACTTAAGGTAACGTCAATTCTTTGCACGACATCATCTTTCTATTGTACAGTAACACGAAATTGTTGTTTTGTTTAATTTATCGTGTAATATAAATGGATACGTAAATAAAGTAATAATATACGAAGAAAAACAATGGCTTATTAATTTCATTCCCTGTTGGAATCATGACTATGCAACCGACTAAGTAATTAGCTAGCGCCAGCAGTTTGCTCTAACTAAGTTTATGTTTGCACGTCCGTTGCTAGTTCATTCCCGCAACAAAATAAAATGAGTTATTTAGATGCATCCACCACACTTTAATTATACGTAACAGATTTGCATCTAAATTGCGGATAATAAAAAAAATTGTCTTTGAATATATTATAAATAACATTATAAATATACATTATAAATATGAGGGGGAGAGTGCACTCTGCAATCCAACAGCCGCTGGTCGCACTCGACTGGCCACGTTACCCCCCTCTCATAGAAGACTACCTTGAAATGTACTGCATTTCCCACTTTATCTTATTTCTCTAATGTACATACGTGTTTCGGTAGTGAGTGAAATGTGCCAGAACCCATTCCCATTCTATCCCTCCCCATTTTCCCAACTCTTTCTCCAAATCCATTCCTATATCTTCAAAGGTAGGCAGCGCATCCCACCTTTGTCATTTTGGACTGATGTTGGCATGTATCACGGATGTCTATGGGCTACAGTATCCACTTACCATCAGGTAGGTGGACTGTATGCTCGTCTGCCGCCTTCATCCATAAAAAAAATCAATTTAATGAAAATGTTCAGTATTATAGTGAATACTTGTCCATAATCCCGTTTATTCCCACTATTTCAGTTATTCAGTTCAGTTGACTGAACTAATCGGATTTTTTTTCCCACTAGTTCAGTTGCCTGAAAGTCGTTTACTATCAATCTTGAGTACTGTCTACTTTACATAGGTCCTTATAGTCCAGTTAAATAGATACAACATCATCAATGAAGTCAAAATAAAATAATTTCGTGCTAACTGTTCCTTTTTCCTTTTATTTAATAAGGCGCCCTGCATTCTCATCGCATAAAATGCAACATTGATTGACAAAATTTGCAATAAATTCATTACACTCAAAAGTATAGATAAGCTGTGAATAAGATTTTGCAAGGTCGGCGGCGCACTGGTGTTGCAGGTATGGGGCGGCGGTAACACTTACCATCACGTGGGACCGCTTGCTCGTCCGCCTACTTCTCTATATAAAAAAAAACACTCGGACCTATCATTCCCACCATTTTTTTTTTTATGTACGAAGGTGGCAGACGAGCATCCAGTTCACCTGATGGTAAGTGGATACTGTAGCCTATAGACATCCGTGATACATGCCAACATTAGTCCAAAATGACAAACGTTGGCACGCCCTCTGATGCGCTGCCTACCTTTGGATATAGGAATGGATTTGGTTGGAGAAAGGGTTGGGGAAATGGGGAGGGATAGGATGGGAATGGACTCTGGCACATCTCACTCACTACCGAAACACGTACGTACATTAGGGAAATAAGATAAAGTGGGAAATGCAGTACATTTCAAGGTAGTCTTCTGTGAGAGAGGGGTAACGTGGCCAGTCGAGTGCGCCCAGCGGCTGTTGGATTGCAGCGTGCACTCTCCCCCTCAACAAACATTATTACATTTCCTGTGCCATCCTTCAGCAAAATTTGTCATTCGATGATTTTCACGGAACACTGACCAAACTTATAAATCTGAAGAATTCGGGCCATAAAAAATAACGATTCTTCGTGATCAGATGAATTGAACAGTCCGATCTGACCACGGGGAAGAAACGGTGATGTAAAAATGGTGTAGTTAGTTGAAGAGTTTAAATATGTTATGCGTCTCATTGATTTAGTAAAAGTATCATAGTTCCTGACTAAAAAAAGGAAAAATCGGTAATATCACGAACAACGACATGTGGCGTAGCCCTAGGTATGAATTTTCTACCGATCTAAGTATAAAAAAAAACATTTACATTATAACTATACCTGAAAACTGGAAAACGAGAAAACTAGTATGTATGCAAAAGTATGTTTGTTTGTTACCTAATAACTGTGCAACACAATGCATCGCGACTATATTTGCCATACGTGAAGACATATGGACATTGGACAGTTTTTATCACGCTCAATGCGAACTAAACTGCGAGCAACAGCTAGTATTTTATAACTTTATTGAACTAATTCATAAACTAACCACGAAATAATACGATATCAATACCCAATCAAAATTTAATCGAATTCGGTAGTGATTATACAATATTACCTCATGAAATATACACCCAATAAACATATCCCAGTGGGTCTGTTAGCTGAAATGTATTGAGAGTATAAACTATTCTGGGAAGTGGCAGATACTCGACTCATATTCGACCCCGCATGGGATTGGCCTCGTAAAACTTTAGTTGCACGTAACTTTAAATATTCAGCCTTATAGGACATGAAGTGATACCTTCTGTATCGCGTATGCAAATGGTTCATATTCTTATGAACTCTTATAAAGTTAACAAGCAAGTAGGTGTCCCTACGAAGCAAAGGAGAGGTATCGATACTTTATTCTTTTTTTTAGTATCACAAAAAGTACTGGTACACATAAAATATAGTACCTACTGTTATGTATTACGTATGTGTGTGGGTGCACTTGCAGCTGTGCGCCAGTCTCTAATAAACGATTGTACTGGACACACGTCTTTGATTTGATAGTGGCGACGAGTGATAAAATAATAAGTTTAAAAAGCCGGTTTTACGTAAAACTATACATTTATATTATTTATGCAAGATGTCAATTGGGAAAGTGCGAGAATTTGTAATCAAAACAGGAAATTGGACAGCTGTGCGCCAGTCTCTAATAAACGATTGTACTGGACACACGTCTTTGATTTGCTACCTACTAGTTAAAATATCGAAAGAAAAGAACCAACGTTTTTCAATGTAAAAAATACGTCGATTTTCTTCAATCTTTTTTTACAAATTTCTTGAAAGTGAAATTTGTATCTTAGAGACTAAAAGTATCATCTATATTAATTTCGATACAATACATGTGAATTTTGATAAAGATAATAACAAACATCAAATCGGTTCTGTTCTTGAGGATCTTGACCTTCATTGAGTCGACTAAAGCAACGATTAAAAAATATCAAGTACATTAGTATAGGTTAATATAGGTTTCCAGTTGCTGTAGCAAGCTTGTTACATTTCGCCAGTCTTTGAATTTGAAGACGGAACTTTGAAGACAAGAGCCTTCAATCAGTACGTCGCGCTAATTGCGATGAATGGTGTCGAAACTTGGACTTAAAAAGTGGACATGTTCGCTTAGCGAAATATGAGAGGGGTGGGGGGTTTCTTAAGTTCAATTTTATTTGATGGATAGGATCTGAAACGAAAAAAGGCATACAAGAACAACAAAGTTCAAACAATTACTTAACTGCATTTGCATTGACCGATGACTATAATGTAATCACAGTGAAGACGCCGAACTTGAAGAGGCCTGTGGGTCTTATAACGGCTCTATATACATACTCGTATAACGGCCAAATTTTAAATAATATTTAACTTTACAATGCAGCTGATTAAAGATGTGAAAAATTATAAAAACCTATATTAAATAATGAAATAAGCCTTGATACTACATTAAAAAATCCTGAATTATTTAGAAAATAAATATTTGCTTTTACTTTTGTAAACAACATTTTACATAGCGATGGAAGTAAAAATTGTAAAGATGCCTGATTGTCACTTTGGCCTTTATACATAGGATCCATTGATATGTACAACAGGGAGAGACAGGCTGATTATGTACTATTACAAGAAAAAGAAAAGAAATCGATATGGAATATTTTCTATAATACTAATTTGTCTGTACTAGATCAAGGAATAAAATGAACATATAAAATGAAGTGTTGTGATTATGATTTTTATTTTCATGAATTAAATTGAGGTGGCTAACATTGTGGTAATAAGTAACTTTCTCCCGCCTCTGCCACACACGACCCTCCCAAGTGTGGAACCCCCGAGGACTATGAATGCTCTGCCGACCTTTGGTATTTAGTCTTAGTCTGTCTACGCCTGTAATTAAAACTTTAATCTAATTATAACCGTAGACACCACAAAATTGTGGCTATCATTGACCTAGACCCGATCTTCTTAACCTCACATCAAACAACATTGTCATTAGGCTTGAGAATCCAGATAATAGGCTGTTTACTACATTTACTACTACAAAACAAAACAACAAGCCGGGGGATTTCATTCATTTAGAAATTCTCTCCTTTAGTAATTTACAGCATAATTGGTTTTTTAACTTCCGAGGACAATTGCAATGTTTACTATTCAAATGTTTCAACTTATTATTTACGATAAGATGTCTAATAAGATGGCGTTACTACTAAGAAATCAAGCTCAAATTATGTCAAGAAACCAAATTGAAATGTCATTTTAAATTGGCGACTAGTGTAATATTTCATTCTGTCCATTTCAAATTAACTACGTCTACAATTCACTCACACTACAAATGTATGCAAATAGACAAACTGAACTGAGTGTAGCTATAATTTTCCAGACATAAACCCAATCTAAGTCTAGACGTCTGATGTCTAAAATGGCCGCAGCTTTTCTGTGAATTGAGTCAATTAAGCAAAAGTAAAGGTTAGTTATGCAAATTGAAATAAATTTCTTCAACTTATAATTCAAAGCTCAAATCCAGTCAGTCGAAAATCTCTCTTTACGCTTGAGACAAATATTGACTTCAAACATAGCTATAAAATCACATGTATGCTGAAAATGATCTACTTACTGCACTAAAGTTGTACAGGAGTCGGACTTAATGCCTATTGGTATTCTCTGCCAATCAACCTTAGGTTCATAATACCTATGAAAAAAGTTATTAAAGTCACTTTAATAACACGGGAATTAAGACTATAATTTTCTCCAGGTAAGAATTTCGGTATCTTGAACGTTAGGATGAAAATATAATCCATCTCACGATGGGATCCAAACGATTCGTGGAAACGTACAAATTAGTCCCAAGTGAAAACTTTCGCAGTTGCTATAATATTCTAAGTCAGCAACGAACACAAGGCGCAGATTCTGGTAATGAGGATTATTAGATATAAGTAAAAAAAATAATTAAATGTGCAGTCAGGGGACCACCGTCAGGAACGAAGATCCTCACGCATTTTTTTTAAACTCCAAATGTAATTTGAAATAAAATCTGTATAGTTCATGTATTTTTTTTTGTTTTGTATCATATTTTCAATGCAAATAATTTAAAATAAGGAATCAAATCAAAAATTTAGGTTACACAACCGGCTACGCACTAGTCTGCACGTCTGTTATTCTGCTTGAGTCTCGCTCTCGATACTCGCACGCACGCACACACAGAGAAAGAAAATAGGCGTATGGAAAGGGTAAAAATATTACGTGACGTTACATTTTCTGTCGAATCACACCTACCGCAAACCGTGTAAAGGAACTTCGTTCCAAAAATATTGTTTTTCAATATTTTTTCTGTACGGAATGAAGTTGTGTATTAAACAACCTGAATTCTATAATGAAAGAAGAAAGCGTAGAAAAGATCATTAGATAATTGATTTTATTAATTGATATAATATGATGTGGAGCAATGGGCAACCAAGCGTTTGCACAATTACAATTTTTTTGCGTCCGTAAGCGAATGATTACGATGATTTTATAGTTAATTTTAGGTTTGTTATACAACATTATGTTTGCGGTTGGTGCTACCTAACTGCTTAAGGAATAGGTTCATAATGAGCTGCAAAGGAGTTTGTATTTGTACGAATACTTGAGTGGCCGATACTATACACCGTACTATGTCAACTTCGGGTCTTGCACCTCTTGTAATTGACATGCGGTTATTCCTCAGTTACTCGGTTGTTGTGGAATAAACTGCCAGCGCAGGTCTTTTCATTAAAGTTACTAGAGCCGATTCCGAGCATTCGATCCCCAGAGAACTGTAAATAGGATTCTGCAAGGTCGGCAGCACATACACATCTCCCCTGGTGTTTCAGGTGTTCATGGGCGACGACAATCAGGTGGACCTTGTCTGCCATCAAATGTATAAAATAAACTAGTCAGAATGTGTAAAACTATAAAATAAATATAAAACAATGCATAATCTATATATACATGTTGGTATATCTGATGTTAATAGACTTCGACACCGTTTGACCGATCACCATGAAAGTTGGCACATATATGTATTTTTTCATGGAGAAGGTTTTCATGCTATCGATTTTGTTGTAACTCGTTACTAGATGGTGCTGCAGCACATCAACGTCTATACCATTCAACTGATCGCCATGAAACCGATCGCCATGGTATACATAGATGTTTGAGCACGGAGAATATTTTCGAGCTATCGTCTTTGTTGTAACTCACCACTAGATGGCGCTGCAGCACATCAACTTCTATGGCAGGACGTCTGCCGGATTTTGCTAGTATAATATAAATTTAAAACTACATGAGTACGAGTGTATAAGTATAGTGTATGTATATATATGTTGTGTATATGCGTATTGATATGTACGTATTATATGTAATTTATATACAATGTACAATGTGACAGGATCCCCTATAACCTCCTTTTGGTCGTCCTTACCCTTACCCCCTGAAGGTAAGAATATTTACAACACCCGCGTTATCTGCGGACTCTCAAACCTCTCCTTCGAAACCCCCAACAAGCTTGGATCCATGGGGCAATGCCATAATTGCCAATACTTTGGCCACGCTGCGCGTGCCTGTTACGCAAGACCCCACTGCGTAAAGTGCCTGGGCGACCATAGCACTAGCGACTGCCCCCGTCCCTTGGGATGCTGGTTGCGTTCTTTGCGGCCAACTTGGACACCCTGCGAGCTATCGCGGATGCCCCAAAGCCCACACAGGATTTCCAGGAGGACCCCTGTGAGCCCTCTAACGGAAGATCTGCCCTCAGTCAGTAATTTCCTCAGAGCCGTCAACCTCCACTGAATTAGAAACCTGGCCCATAGGGTTTCTACTGACGGAAACCCCATGGCTCGTCTGGACGTAGTCGTCAAGTACGAGCTCGCACTTAGTGGCATCGGCCATAATTTTATATTTTTTTAGTGGCGCAACAAACAATAACAAACGACTCCTCCTCCTTGTCCGTCGCGTTTGTCAACGCTAAGGGCATACAGTCCCAATGCTCCCAGATCCATGATTTCCTCAGAAATCACCAAATTGACATAATGCTAGTGCAAGAGACCTTCTTGAAACCTAGCCAACGCGATCACAAAATCGCTCCGTATGACTTAGTACGAAATGACAGGTTCACTAGCCGTGGAGGTGGGCAACCTCATTTATTACAGAAGGTCCTTGCACTGCATTCCCATACCCACGCCTCCACTGACTAATATGGAGTCCTCGGTGTGCCGCTTAGCTATGACAGGTCATCCGCCTGTCACTCTGGCATCTATCTACTTGCATCCGATAGAGAACTGCTCAGGACTGACCTTGAGACTCTCATCGATTTGGGTAACTCAGTCATCCTGGCAGGTGATCTCAACTCCAAACACCCTAGTTTCAATAGCCACACGTCCACCCAGAACGGTAAACGCCTTGACTGATTCATTACCGAACTCGACTTTGACGTTATAGCTCCAATGACGCCAACCCTCATAATGTTACACACCGACCCGACGTAATATACATTGCCCTTTTTCAAAATATCGCCTTACGTCTAAATTCGATAGAAACCCTATGCGAGTTAGACTCCGACCACCGCCCCGTAGTAATGAAATTAAAGCGGCAGACCGACCCACCTCCTAAGACAAAACTACATATTATTGACTGGAGCAAGCTCAAGGAAGCCCTTAAGGCTTCTAGCTCCCCCACTTAGACTCTATCCCAAACGACCTGACCAGTGCGGATAACACAAACACCGCGGTCTCTGGACTCTGTAGCCACCTTAGGAATATAATCCAAAGCTCCTCTAGGTGGATCCCAGCGGCGAATGGTCGCCGATAGGAGTTGTACGAGGACATAAGGGAATTGATAAGAGCCAAGAACGCAGCCATCCGTGCTTACGACTCCTTCTCTTGTGAAGAGAATAAGCGCAGAATGCGAGCTTTACAGAGGGACATAAATAATCAAATCGCTGAATTCAAAATCAAAAGCTAGGAAGGACAGTCTCTTGTCAGAGATCTCGCCATCACACACAGCCTACTGGCGGTTGGTGCGATCTACGAAAGCAGACAATACTGCCTCTATGCCCTCACTAACTGGACCGAACGGCCCTCCCGTATTTGATTCCCAAATACAAGCCCAATGCTCCTCTAGCCGTCAACCGGTCGACGTGTCACACGTCGATTAAATTAAAGTCGAATTTCGGGGTCATCTGGAAAATAAGGCCAAAATGGCCTCTAAAAAGCTCGGTGTGCTGAACAGAGCGAAGCGATACTTCACCCCTGGGCAACCCCTTATGCCTTACAAAGCTTAGGTGAGACCCCGTATGGAGTATTGCTGTCATCTCTGGGCCGGCGCACCGAAATACTAATTGGACCCATTTGACTCCATCCAACGACGTGCTGTTCGTATTGTCGACGATCCCACTCACATGGGCGGTTTAGAACCCCTTAGCATTCCCTTAGCATTTCTTCATGCATGAGAAGTTGTTTTACTTGCTTCTCACGCGAAGCACTCAGGCGCTTGATGAGCTCGGCTTTCAGTTTTTCGTACTTTTCCGTCGGTGGAGGGGATATAATGATATCCTTCACTTCCTTTGAAAATTGGTGGTCAAGCTGTCCAATCACATAATTGAATTTAGTCACGTCTGAAGTTATATTCGATACAGCAAACTGACCTTCGATTTGTGCAAACCATATCTCGGGTTCTTCCGGCCATAAGGGTGGAACGCGTATCGCCACTCTAAATAACTCGGAGGAGACAGTAGACGCACATCCTTCATTCTTGTTCGGCATTATCACACTATTGTCAGTGAAAGTGTAAAAAAACTCGCTATCAGCTTGTGACTTGTACCACACAACTTTTTCGCAGTACCTTACGTGTATTTAATCTTTTCACTCAAGTTGATTATTTTGCAATGCTTAAATGATGTTATATGCACTACACAGGACATTTATAGTTTCAATTTTGTCCTTGACTCACAGTTTTAGTCCTTGAGCGGGGTCACTAGTTATGGGGGTATGTCACAGGTGTTTTAGATTGGATCACTTAGTACACAGTTTATAGTTCGTTTTATTTATTTCACAATCCATGATACACAATACAAGTTGAATATATATCTAACTCTTAGGAATTGCGTCTAACATTTTATTATCTCTCACACCACACTGCATACACTCTTTGATTCTCGCTGAGCGCCTTCTGTGCTCGCCCTAAACCATACAGTGACTCTTGAAAAGCCATTAGAGCGACAAGAATTTAGCCATTCGGAAAAAAAAACACTGTGCATCATCTACCAACCCGTGATTGAAATTTTTAGTTCCTCTTTACCCAATGGTTGTCTGGAAGAGATCGCCAATAGCGATAACACCGCCTCTTGTGCAATTCTTAAATGATGACAACGTCTGTTACTATCTGTTTGTTCTGGTGTGCAATAAAGAGTTTTATCTATGTATTTATAATAACCTCCCAACATGCTACTCATATACCAACCTCATGTCTATATTATGTCTGGAGGTATATGTTATAGATGTTATATCAGATATCACTGTAAATGGTTCATGTATTTAAAAACTATATTTTTTACTTATTGCTTGTACCGGTCAATAGTTTTCCTTTCATTAATAAAATAAGATTAGGCAACCAGCAACTGGCTAGCAATGTTATTATTCATTAGGCAGAACTAGGATAGTGAGAATGATTAGATGCGAGTTCCGTTTATTGAAACCTTTTAATCAACAGTTTCCTAATATAGTTTGACTCAATTTCTTCTCTTATATAAATGTATGTAAACGAAATATTAAATTAATAAACATTGATTGTACATCAGCTAATCTCGATGTAATGAGTTCTCTCCTGAATAATCGACATAAATCGATTCCCTATTCATAGTCGACATACATATTCAGGGAGGCCCGTCGCCTTCGCTGACGTGCCGGAATAGATTACCTTATTGGGAAACTGGCCATCAAGCTCTCGGCAAAATCATTTATTTGCTGCATATTTTGAGGAGCGTATTTTAACGCTCTGCTAGCGTAACGTTAACGTTATACATTTAGCAAGGTTTAGGTATATTTGATAAATGGAACTACATAGAAAGCTGCAAAACATTTCCTGGATGAAATAGTTCTGTGTATGGTGGAAATAGCATGTCCTGAACTACCAGGCATCAAATGTACAAAATTATACAGTTTTGCAAAATCCGCTTTTGACCGGAAATTCGTAACGTTCGTTACATTTCTTACAGTTTCAATATAGATACTTATTTTATTTATTTATTTACTCTTTTTGCGCTCTACTGTACAGAGGCGGACTTAATGCCTTAAGGTATTTTCTACCAGTCGACCGTTGGTTAAATGAGATAAATTACAGCGATAATTGAAATAAACCATTCTTTTTCAATTAACCAAAATTATTTCTTAGAGCTGAATACACTTGACAATTCTAAATCACCCCTAAAAAGGTGTCCACTAATTTATGGACAAATGATATATATAAATTGAGTATATATAAAACATACGTCTAATACCTAAGTTATTGTATCTGTCAGATTTTTAGAAGGAAAAACATGGTCACGTTGGAAACCCTCCTTGAGTAGTTGCCATGACGATGAAATGAGTGTACGTTTATAGAATAACTAATTTTAATAATCAAGGCTTTCACATTATTTTCCTACGTATTTCCAATTAGGTTCCAGTTAAGTAATAAATGAAATACAAAAAATATTACAATTACAAAATTTATCTGAAAGACCTGTATTATATTTGATGATAATTGATAAATGGTGATTATAAAAAACATGTTTTATTGGCAATAAATACAAAAAAATTCAAACTAATCAATAAAATTCAAGCATCAAAACTTATCGCACAATCATGTAGTGTTGTACACATATTTTTTTTTGTGTTTTTAAAATTTACTCAAAACTAATTAAATAGACTGTAACCTAAATTCCTAACGTTAAAACAATCAACTTTCATAATACTTGAATATTACATTAAATTATAGACTTTATTCCATCTAAACGAATAACCTATATATATATATATACAGAATGTAAGCGATTTTTTAAAGACGAATATAACCAGGTATTTCGTTCATGATTCTGAACTCATTGACATGAAAGTTTGGGGAGCTTTTCGCAAAAAGTTTCCTTTATGAGTTTCAAACAAATTTTTCATACAAATTTCCTAAATACAGAAGCCCAATAAAATTGATATTTTTACAAAAAACAAAAGCTACGTAACATTATATTATGTCAATATACTTAGATATGTTAATTTATTTCAATTCCAATTTATTTTTTTGCATGTGCATCGAAGTACATGTCGTCAGGAATATCACAATTACCAATAATGGTGTTTAAAATATAAACCGAATTATAGGCTTTAGGCTTCAGGAAAGGTTTGGTAACATCCTATAAATGTTATTCGCATTGATAGATAACAACATAAAACATAACTATGTATGACTTCACTATATATGTTCTATGTGTAAGTACTATATATGTACTATGAAACTATAATATAATTTTAAGTGGCAAATGTTTAGTATATAGATAAAACACCTAGAAAAAAATTGGTTGTTTTAACTTCCAGGATTCAGTAACTGTAGGTTACCTATAATTTTCAATTACCATAGCTGCTTGTTATATTCTCGCCATACAACGACTATACTACGTACGTTGTTTTTTTTATAGACTAGTAGGCGGACGAGCAAGCGGTCGCACGTGATGGTAAGTGTTACCGCCGCCCATGGACACCTGCAACACCAGGGGGTATGCGGGCGCGCCGCCGACCTTGCAAAATCCTATTCACAGCTCTCTTGAAAAACCCCATATCGTAGCTTATTGGAAAGACCTCTTGAAGCAGTTCATTCCACAGCCTTCGGATTCGCGGTATAAAATAATTTTTGGACCGAACAGTGCGTATTGAGGAAATTCGGATGGACCGCACTTATGTGACGGGAAGTGCGGTTGTAGAAACCCGAGGTGGGAATTATATTAAATAATTCTTCAGAGCATTCCCTATTGTACAGGCGGTAGAACACACAGAGAGACGCAACGTCTCCGAATGCTGAGGGATTCTAAACCGCCCGTGAGAGTGGGATCGTCGACAATACGAACAGCACGTTGTTGGATGGAGTCAAATGGGTCCAATTGGTATTTCGGTGCACCGGCCCAGAGATGTGAGCAATACTCCATATGGGGCCTCACCTGAGCTTTGTAAAGCATAAGGAGTTGCCCAGGGGTGAAGTACCGCTTCGCTCTGTTCAGCACACCGAGCTTTTTGGAGGCCATTTTAACCTTATTTTCCAGATGATCCCTAAATTCGACTTTGCTAGAGATGTCGACACCAAGGATCCCGATACTCTCCTAGATCTTAAGAGGTATGCTCTGAAAGCGAGGTGCTACAACAAAAGGGTTTTTTTAGCGGTGAATGCACAGGCTTGCGTCTTACTGTGGTTAAAATCCACTAAGTTCAGAGAACCCCAAATCGAGACTAGATCTAAAGAGTCTTCGATTTCAGACACAAGCCTGGCGCGACTCGCTTCCATTTCGACCCGAGGGATGTTGGCGCGGCCCCTGTACAAGGCGTCTCCAGTACTGTCATCTGCATAGCAACGTATGTCACCAACTTGCAACAGGTCGTTGATATGCAGAAGGAACAGAGTTGGAGACAGCAAGGAGCCCTGCGGGACGCCAGCGTTAATAGACATGGTGTCGGAGTAGCTACCATCGATAGCGACTCTGATGCTCCGTCCAGTAAGGAAACTGGCAACCCATTAGTATAATCCCTCGGATATCCCGAAAGATGGTAACTTGGAAAGCAGCGATTTGTGCCATACCCGGTCAAAAGCATTCGCAATGTCTAGGCCTACAGCCAGAGCCTCGCCTCTACTCTCAATGGCGTCAGCCCAGCGGTGTGTTAAATACGCTAAAAGATCACCAGCCGAGCGATTATGGCGAAATCCATAATGACGGTCGCTAATCAGCTGGTGATCCTCTAGGTACCCAAGGAGCTGTGTGTTTATGACACGCTCCATCACCTTGGAGAGGAAGGACGTGATCGCTATTGGCCTGTAGTCGGCCGAGTCTGTGCGGTCACCCTTTTCAGGCAAAGGTTGAACATGAGCTACCTTCCATGCTGACGGAAAGCTTTTTGTGGAGTATGAGAGCCTAAAGAGTCGCGTGAGCACCGGGGACACCTCGGTAGCGCAAAATTTAAGCACCACTGCAGGAATACCATCAGGCCCACTCTACTTTCGGATATCAAGAGATGCTAGAGCTCGCCGGACTTCACGTTGGGTGAAACAGATTTCCGGCATGGAGCTTGTGCACCTCGAGATACGCGGTGGTGAGGCACCTCTATCGTCCAGAGTCGAGTTTGAGGCAAAGAAATAGCCCAGGAGATCGGCTTTCTCCTTCGCCCCGTGGGCCACTGACCCATCGAGTTTCCGCAGTGGTAGGAGTGACGACTGAGAGAAGTTACCTTCAGCAGCCTTGGCGAGCGACCAGAAAGCTCGGCTTCCAGAAGGACAGCTAGCTAGTCGATCGCCAATTCTGCGGATGTGCTCATTCCTTGCTCTGACAATGATCTTCTTACTGCACCTCGACTTACTGCAGCGTTAAATTTCTTCCTCAAGTCGGTGGTGTTCGGATCTTCGGACACCTGCGCTTTGGCCCAGGCCCTGTATGCAGCCCATTTATTACGACGGGCCTCTCTGCAGGACTGATTAAACCAAAGTTGGCTCCGTCCGCCTACCGGTATCACGGAGCAAGGAATATAACATTCCATGCCCTGCACGTGTAATCCTGTACGTGGTATATGTGAAACCTATATCTGTATACTTGAAACAATCCCTCTATCTATGACAACAATAAAATGGAAACGGAAAAAAACAAAAAAACGGAAGCCCAAAACATTGTGACGCGAATTGGTGATAATGACCACAAATGTATGCCTGCGGAGTAATTATATTCGAAAACAAGTCATGTTTTGAAGGGCGGGACAACTAAAGGCTTCCAGAAAGCTCATAATAACGCAAACGACTAGCTCCCCGAGGGGCGACGAGTAATTTAGTCGTCGCCTCTCGGATCATATTATCCGTATTCCTAATACAAATGATCCGCAGTTCCGTCGGGACGTGCCAAAATGGCTAAATTAAAACGGAGTACACTTCAGGCAGAGAATTTGGTGCGTATATAAAAAGCCACAGTTCAACCCGGTTGGCGTGATTCCAGCCTGGCGACTTGTCAACGATACCACATTCACTAGATTTTATGAAGTTATTACGAAACAAGAAATTTAAAAGGGCTGTTCGAAGGACAAATGGTAGGCAATTAAAAGGCGTGTCAGCGGTGCGGCGCGTCTACTGGGGTAAAAATAAATGAGTACTTGCGGTGTTTGTATTACCGTAATCCGATGCTAATGGTCTCAATGACAAATACAAATATACTCTTGAGCAGACTCGACGTTGAAGAAGACAAAATAAATAGATGAATATAATAAATATTATTCACGATTCATACGACAATACGATTCACTGGATATTATTAAGAAAATTATTAAGATATTTATCCTTCCAAAAAGAAATAGAAAGAGGTACGAGGGGAGGTCAAAAGTTTTCTGCCTGACAAAGAAAAAGGACACTCAAGTTCATGAAACTATTTTTATTTTTCAATATAGTCTCCGTATATTTGAACATTTTTTGGACAGTTTAATTAGCATTTCTATCCCAGTATAAAAATAGTCAAAAGTTATGTCTTCAAACTGCAGCGGTCACTTCATCATCAGTGGAAAATCTTCTACCCCTTAAGTCCGTCTTGAGTTTTGAGAGCAAATAGTAATCACCGGGAGCCAAGTCGGCAAATTTCCGTGTGGACGGGTGCATTGACATGAAGAAGCCGCATACCTTTACTTAGTTTTCCACCACGTTTCTGCTTGATTGCTTCTCATAATTGCTCTATAAAGTTAGCATAATAGCTTCCAGTCACCGTAGTATTGCATTCTTTTATGTCTATAAGCAATATTCCTTGATATTCCCAGAATATCGAAGCCATAATCTTTTTGGTGCACTGAGTCACCTTTGCTTTTTCTAGGCGGTGTTTCACCAGAACGATGCCAATTCATCGACACCCTTTTGGAAAGTAGATCACAGTAAAGAACCATAGTTTCATCCCCAGTAACAATTGACTCCAAAAATCGTTTCCGTTTCTCTGAAAGGCCTCCAAAGTTCCTTAGAACACCCTACTCGTTCACTTCGCTGCACACTTGAAAGAAACTTTGGCAATCACCTCGTACTAACTTCATTCGTATGAAGATGTTCATGAAGAATCCTAAGGACTGTAATTTTTGAAAGCCCTCTCCTTGCTGCTATTTCCTTCGTCTGCAGCCGCCGGTCACATAAAACTTCTTCTTCTACTAATTTTATGTCGTTTGGAGTGAGTGCCTCAACGGGTCGAGCCAAGGTTCGTCGTTTGATATCGGTCGGACTAACAGCTTCCTTCGCGGAACAATATTCCAGTTTAAAGATTTTAAAGTTTTTGCGACTTTCTGTTGTTCTAAGAGTCGAGGAATCAAAACTAACGAGGGTTTCACTCTAAAAATTATACACGAATTAGCAGGATAAATGACAATTACAATGACGTATAATTTGTTTTTAGACATCAAGAAATATATTAGGCCAGCAACATTAAGACCCACTAATAGAATATTTAAGTGTTTTTCTTTTAATTATAGACCTATTAATTCCTATTAACAGGAATATTATTGAAAACATGATGACAACGGTGAGCAAAGATATTTATTTAAAATTTCAACAAAATCTAATATGTAACTCTAATATCTTCTTAATAAGCACAAAAGTACTAAAAAAGAATATTTAATCTATTATTACTAAAAATGAATCTATTATTGGTACAAATTTATTTGTGTAATATATGTTCTAATTGAAAAGCGAAATGGTACCAAAACCATGCTATTACAATTACGACCGTATTATACGGTGAAACTGTTGATCGGACTTACGTCTCTTTGGTCTTGAAGAACGATTGTGCTAAATAATAAATTTTGTGCTCATTTTAAACGATATTTGTTACTTTCTGTATTCGTCCATAAACCAGTGAAATAACCATTTGAAAGTAGAAAACGCCGCCCCATAAAATAAAGTAAGTCGTATTACCATGCTGAGGCTACATTATTATGCTTGATAGACATGTAATAATCGTGATACATGTCGAGTGTTCGCTGGTTGCGAAACTCTTGGCTGCTGCATATGTGTATACTATATACTCGTTGTAATGTTATACGAACACTTAAAAGCATAATATTTCTCTTAGTATCTAATTCGTGCATGTTTTAAGAGGAACATGAATTGTATATATTCTGAAATATTCTGTATGTGAACGTATACCGCAAACTTCATGATTTATAATGAACGCCGTGTTATGAGAACGTAAGATTACACCATGGTTAAAGAACACAAACAAAGTAGCTTGTTTGAATTTCAACGTTGTTAATAATATGTAAAAGTTGTATTTGTAAACAAGAGCGTGGTTTTGTGCATGTTTCATTTTAAATGGAATAAACGTAGTAAAAAAACGAAAAAACATTTTGAAAGCAAATTACAGGATGCGAAAGAAACTAAAATGCGGGACCGCTCGCTCTGGCTTGAACTATAAAATATTTGCATCCAAACGAGGGCGCGGCTACAATAAGATGGAAATGCAAAATCCTCTTGCGAAGTAATGCATATTGTCCGCTCCCGCTAATAGTCAACCGTATTTTTTAAGCCACGACCCGGAATTAGCTGTGAGATGGGTCGGTATCATTTAATTAAATTGCTGTATATATTTTACATAATATGAATTCATATTTCACTATAAGGAAATACGAGGAAATATAGGAACTAATTTATTTTAACATTTACTGTTACATTTACAGTTAGCTCCATTATGCAGGCGTTGGGGTCGCAACCCTTCCGTATAGCTTTAACATTTTTTTCCGATGAGTAAGTTACGTGAAGGATTTCGCGGTACTCAAGCATCTTGTAAAGTATTCGAATGGTTGACAAGAAAATAGCCGAATTTAATACAGGGAAGGTCCCAACGGAGAGACGCGGGGCCCTCTCGCGTCGCAGACTGATATTGTGAAACTTTTCTTCGACGCAATCTACATAAAAAATGAGCCGAGGGTTCGTGGTGACCCGCTGGTAAATGAGAGCCTTTTGAACTGTTAATTTTGTTTGCATACAAAATGAAATCTGTCATGAAAGTTATTTGCGCCTTGATCTTCTCAGGACTCTCTATTTTTTCTTGTTTTACGTTTACGGGTTTGTTTTTGGCTATTACATTACAGAAGGGTCATCTTGTTTAAATAAGCATGTTTCCAAATACAGATATTAAATGGTAATTTAAATTAATTGTATTCAGTACTATATTCATCGGCTCAAATTTATCACAATGCAGTAGAGGTTAGTAAAATAAATAATTATACTACGAGAATAATAAGTATTTATTCAAGTAATTTCAAACACTTGTAATTATAAAAGCTAATTCCCTACAGTATTATTTGTTTACATAAAATAAATAAATGTAAATTATTCAAATGTTTTAATCTTACCACTCTGTGGTTAAGTTTCAGAGAAAACCAATTTGTTTTAATTAAACTTACAAATAACTGAATTAAAAATGGTTTCGTTGTAAAGACATTGGTGTTTGTTTTGCTCAATTTCAAGTACGATCAGATACGAGTATATATGTTTAGTTATACAAACATACGCATGATATAAACAAGTAACAGTAGGGTAACCTTATAGATACGTGTAAATTTGGGCAGGACGGGAAGTTTACCTACAGGAAAAAACAACTTAGGCGATTGACCTGAGTGTTTATGAATCACTTTGGTACAAAAGTCTCCTTGTAAAAGATGGGAATTGAATGTAAAGGGAGGGCAATCCATGTTGTAACTATGCTAACTATGGTATTGAGATATACAGAACGAGTCTTTTAGCAAATCACTCACCTACAACGGAAGACTATAATAACAAACTTCTACAACTGAGATATCTTGAAGTATCTAAATATCATCTTTGGAGATCAATGAGGGTTATGGAGGTAATGGTTGGGTAGTTGGGTTGTATTGTATTGTAGTGTTTATATTCTAGTGGTTGGGGGAATTGGGGGGATACAAAAGATAACAATTTTGCAAGGTCGGCGGCGCGCCCGCATACCCCCTGGTGTTGCAGGTGTCCATGGGCGGCAGTAACACTTACCATCACGTGGGACCGCTTGCTCGTCCGCCCACTAGTCTAAAAAAAAACAAAAAGGTGAAATGTTCGAGAGTCATAGAAATCTAGAAGAGAAAGATGACCACCCATGATAAAACATCTTATCATTAAGAATGCTAACTCTGATACCAATTTTCGAAAATCAATTCAATTTCACGCACACCAATGCTGTATTGATGACATCGGTCATTGTGGAAGCATATTTAATATGCATCTACTAGTTTCACATTATACCCAAGGGGACAGGGAGACTATAAGAGGAGGCTTGTGTCGTGCAGTGGGACGTTAGAGACTGGTGCAGAAGTTGCAAAACCTCATTGCTATAGATAGAATAACCGTAACCCGCTCTTTTAATATAAATTGCCTGACATAAGCCTTCTCATGAACATTCTCTCATATATGAGGGATGTACACTCTTTTAGAGCTGATGTTATCCTTTAGTCGCCTTTACGACACCCACAGAAAGAGATGGGGTGTAGCTATTCTGAAGTCGGGCGACACTCACGGCCATTATATAGAGTAACACGTAAAATACTTATTTTCACCTACAGTTTCATTCATTTTGATCCAAATTTTGGCCGAGAAATAATTGATTAACTCGTCTCAAAAAACCCGTTATATTTCAAAAATTTTGTTAGACCAAATAAAAAAGTCTGAAAATGATTCGGAAATACCTTAATCAGCTGTGAAAACCGCAACAACTGTGAACTGATGGTTCGAAGCGCGAAGAAACACAAACAAACACTTATACTTACAGAATGTATTATTACCTGCATTTGTATGTATTACTACGAATATATGTAGAATATATATGTAGAAATATTATTATACCAACATTTACTTCATTTGAGCATCAATTGAAATAGTGTCAACATTTTTTACTACTGTTTGTTATCACTACTGTTATGTAACGTTAACTATAAAGTTTAGAATTAACTGGCTTGGTTTCTGGACAAGTTTGCGAATACAGCTAGATTAAATTGTTTACGTGTACTTTGTGCGCAAGGTATGATTATTAAAAATGCATTCTGTTGCATTCAGAAGTTAACAACGAACAATAATAATAATATAACTAATACAAGTTAATGATGGCACAGAAAAAATCAACAAGATCTGTTACAAGGAAATGAATACTGAATTATATCAAAGAATATCGTTTAATCTATGCATAGAGAAGTGAACTGACTAACTGACTCCTCAACGCCGAGCCGATACCGCAGAAGCTAGAGATATGATTTTTTTACGGTAATTTCCTTTTATAACGTAAAGTCTCATTAAGGAGAGATTTTTTGATATTCAACCTCTAAAGGGCTGATACGGAGTGTCAAAGTTTGTATGGAAAACAATAATTGATAGGAATATTAACTTCAAATTTGGTACACACATTCTAAAATACAAATAATTATACACGTGTTTTACCGTTTTTCCAAGTTATATCAGGGGGCTGAAATACAGGCAGGGTGATAAATTTTGTATGAACTCACAATTAAACGCAATTAATTAAATCCTACCAGAACGAAGCCGTGGGCAACAGCTAGTATTTAATAAATTGAAATATGATTACATTTTCGATCGATACGTAGTTCAAAATAAAACTAATTCTGTATAATTATAATTCTCTATAACTCTGTGAGTAATTGTATTTGCAGTACATAAATTATGTAACACATTGCGTTATCGAGAATGTAAAGTAACTTTAAGACTTTTCTCTAATTAATACTCTTATATATAATTCATGTATAATATATATATTGTGTTAATATATTATACGAACTGCCTCAAGAGGTCTTTCCATTACGCTACGATATGGGGTTGTTCAAGAAAGCTGTGAATAGGATTTTGCAAGGTCGGCGGCTCACCCGCATACCCGCTGGTGTTGCAGGTGTCCATGGGCGGCGGTAACACTTACCATCACGTGGGATCGCTTGCTCGTCCGCCTACTTCTCTATAAAAAAAACATAAGTTTTTTATGACGAGTTATAGTGTTTAAGTGCTTTAAATTTATAGTGTCTAAAGTTATAGTGTCCTTTTTCTTTGTCAGGCCGAAAACTTGTTTGATTAATCATTCATTACACTATGATTGTTACTTTGAAATTGTACTATAATTTTAATTGGTAGAAAAATACAAAATACAGAACATTATACGGTGGTAATAAGAACCGTATATGGTGTAGTTTTGTATCACAAATAATTACTAAATAATAAAATTTACTTCTGAAATACACGTGTTTGTTCAATTATTGACAATTATTAGTATTATCTACGTATTTGTCCTATCGTACATATTTGTTCTGTCTTGTACTTTACAATAAAAAAACATAAATTCCAGTCTTTATACTTTTAAAATCGTTACAGAACTGAAGACCAATTATAGAGTCCTTTTGTCTTAAGGAGCTAAAATATATTTTTATTATTCTGGAAAAACAGTTACTTACATATTATTTACAGGTACTTATCAATACAATTTTCAAGCTGACCTTTTACTTCTATATCCTCTACTCGTTAAGAGAAGATGGTTGTATTGTATAGTATTTGTTTTTTTTATAGAAAAAGGCGACAGATGAGCATACGGTCCACCTGATGGTAAGTGGATACTGTCGTCCATAGACATCCGCGATACATGCCAACATCAGTACAGAATGGCAACTGTTGGCACGCCCCGGATGCGCTGTCTACCTTTGCAGATTAAGAAATGGATTGGGAAAATGGGGAGGGATAGGATGTAATGATAATGGGCTCTGGAAAATGTAACTCACTACCGAAACACGCACGTACATTGGAGCAATACGATAGAGTAGGAAATGCAGTACATATCAGTACATTTCAGTACAAACCTATCAACTTTGGACTTACCACCGTAGGTATGGATATGGCAGATTTAAAAAAAGATTTAACACGAACAGAAGCCAACATAAAATTGCATGGAACTTTCAAAAATTGAATGTCAATCTCTGTTCGTCTAGTTTTTACGCCAAAAACAGTGAATACGAAATGTAAATGAAATATAATAATATCTGGAAGCGTAGGTACGTAGTGTAGCATAAAATCCTGATGGCGTCAAACCGTCTTAAGCCAATAATAAAATAGAAATTTTGATTTATACTTAGAATTTATTAAGAATATTATACTTAGTACTGCAATATATTTTTAGTATACATACATGCATTGCATTTTTAGAACATATCTCATTTCGAATATTCATCGAATATATTAGAATTATCATTTAGAAAATATATAAAGGTGAATCTTTTTAGCTTTAAAGTAATTCAATGCAAGATTTTAATATTAACAATTTTATTATATTATATATTAGTAACTCTAAAGTTGATAAAAATCTCTTATTCATAAAACATAATAGGAAGTTGGCGGCCTTTTTGAATGTATGAATTTAGCGTGCTAAATTTCTGGCAACACTGATCACTGGCGGGAAAGTATTATACCGTTTGACAGCTCACTTTTTTGTAATGGCGGTAAATCTAGTGCTTGAAAAGAGATTTGTGGTGTTTACGGAGAAATAGATGCTTTATTTAAAACTACTGCAAAAATGGTTCAGTCGATTCGGGTCTGATAATTTCGATGTGAATTATATTCCTCGCTGTAGTCGTCCTATTATGGTAAATGTTGATGTTATCATTGAACAAATTGAAGCAGATTGACACATAAGCAGTGATCAAATTTCAGAAGAACTTAGCATTAACCACTCAACAGTTTTGGATCAACTGCATAAACTGAATTTTGTAAAGAAGCTATATGTTTGGGTGCCGCGTGATTGAAATGTACTCGTACCTATGTATCAATGTATTTAATGTATGATTTATCTTGCTGAATAGAATTTCCACATGCAAGATGTTGCTAAAACGATAATAATAATGTTCGAAAACGATCTTGGTCTAAGCGAGGTGAGCCATCACAAATAGTCTTAAAGCCAGGCCTCACCTCGAACAAAATCATTTTATGTGTATACTGGGACTGGAAAGGCATTGTGTATTACGAGCTTTTGCCACATGGCCAAACGATTAATTCTGATGTGTACAGTGTGCAGACAGCAATTGGTAAAATTGAAATAAGCACTTGTAGAAAAACGCCCAGAATTAATGAATAGAAAAGGTTTACATTTTTCATTACAATTCCATAAATAATAAATTTAATTTTTAAATAAATTTTCCAACACGACAATGCAATACATACATTTTTTATGACTAAACAAAAATTAATGGATCTTAGCTGGGAAGTTTTAATGCATCCTCCATATAGTTCAAACATAGCACCTTCCTATTATCATTTATTCCGCTTGTTACAAAATTCTCTAAATGGAGTAAAATTACATTCAAGAGAAGCCCGTATAAACCATTTAATTCAGTTTTTCACTCAAAAACCCCAAAAAAATTACAGCGATGGGATAATGGCCCTGCCAGAAAAATGGCGAAATTAAATGGACAATATTCCGTTCAATAAATATTTATGTAATACAAAAAAAAGTCTTATTATTTTAACTATAAAAAGATCGCGTACTTATCCCGACTACCTAATATTTTGATACAAATAAATTTCTAATTAACTCTAAACAATTTGTTACTTTACTTTATAAGTAATGATATACCTATCACACACAGAACAATCTCTATTTACAATTCCAATTACAAAAGTAAACATTTTGCTCCAATGCCATTTCAGTGAAATATGAACGCATTCAATATTTGTATATAATTTACTGAACAAATTCAATTCAGAAATTACAGATGCGAGTGTGACCTTGTTTTGCGGAAGTATCGCGGAGGGAAATTGAGGAAAATACAAAGTGAAATAAATGTCAAATCTTTACATTATACTCAATTTTACAGCGAATGTTGGTAAATAAATTGGATGTATATATACGAGTATAAATATATTCACTTATTTCCTCAGAGGGGGAACATCTTGTCATATGACACCTTGAGTCACGTCGTCACAGTGTTTAAAATTAGGACTGTGTAAACATCAAGGGCATTGTAAGATGTCCGTGTCATTGATCACAATTATATTATAAGGTCGGGGAAAAAGTATCTTCGTATTTTATATACAAATTCAAAACATTATTTTTAAAAGTTTAATTAGATTTAATTATAATATATATGTGCCGTTTTGTTCTGTAACTTGTTGCCATCTTGTAGGTAGTGACATGATCCCGTTGCTGTAGAAATATTGGAATTATTTTTCAAAAAATTGCGACAAGTAGTTTTGACAGTCTTCTCTTGATGTTAACCTTACACTACCTAAAGAATTCTGAAGAGACCGAATCAAGTGGAAATCTGAGGGCGCAAGGTCAGGGCTATATGGTGGGTGCATTAATACTTCCCAACCAAGCTCTCTCAATTTTTGCTAAGTGGCCAAAGATGTGTGTGGTCTGGCCTTATCACGATGAAAGACTATTTCTGTTTACTCTTTCCGGGCGTTTTTTCTCAATTTCTTGCTTTAGTCTCATCAGCTGTTGGCAGTAGAAATCCGAATCGATGGTTTTGCCCGGCTGTAAAAGCTCATAATGAACGATGCTCTTCGAATCCCACCATACACAGAACATCACTTTACTGCGCATTAATCCGGGTTTCGCCACAGTCTGTGAAGCTTGGCCGCACTTAGACCATGACCTTTTCCGCACGTTCTTGTCATAAGTGATCCACTTCTCATCGATCTTTTCAAAAATGGTTCGGTTTCATTGCGTTTTAATAGAGAATCGCAAATGAGTACACGGTTCATTAGGTTTCTTTCAGTGAGCTCGTGTGATACCCAAATATCGAGCTTTTTGTGAATCCAGACTTTTTCAAATGAGTCAAAACCTTTTTGTGGTCAATGCCCAGTTTATCAGCAATGTCGTAACTACTTATATGACGATCTGGCTGCACTTTTTCACAAATGGCATCAACGTTATCGGTAACAGGGCGACCGGAGCGAACTGCATCTTTAACATTAAGATTTCCTGACTGGAAACGCTTAAACCAACTTTGTGCTACTCTTACTGACACTGCATTAGGTCCGTAAACGGCACAAATTGTTTTCGCGGCTTGTGTCGCATTTTTCCCTTTTTTGTAATAAAACTTTAAAATGTATCGAATTTCTCCGTTAGATTCACTCATTTTCTAGGACAGAAAAGCAATTGAAAAATGGCGGGAAACAGTTTATTATTTCTTTTTTTTAAATGTTACCTTTATAATGGTATCATAACCAGACAGATACAAACAGTTCAATATCAAAGATATTGGATCACAACTTCATACATACAAAATACGAAAAGACTTTCTCCCCGACCTATTATATTGAAATTTCCATTTACAAGCTTTTTATCATGCTGCGCTTTTTATTTGAAACACAGAGAATCACTTACTTTTGATGTTTTTAAATGCTGTTATATTATATTATTAGATGTTCGCGCCAAGTCACCCATTGTCATTTTATTTCATTTCGACAGCACATTACGTATTAAACATCACTTTTCGTATACTTGCCCCCAAGTGAAAAGTATGTACAGTCATTTCAGTGCAACAGTGCACTAGCAAACAGTCGCTTGCTAGTTAGTCTTTGACTCGACCTCGTCGCAGCTGGTTCTGTATCGGTTCGCGAGGAAAACCGCGTGGTCGTGGGCCCTGTCCACGACTATAATTCCGCATATTTGAGTCTATGACTAAACCTCGTCGCAGCTGGTTGTGTGCCAGTTCGCGAGGGAAACCGCGAGCCGTGGACCCTGTCCACGACTAATTTTGCAGAACCAAGTCAATGTCTGAAAGTGTTGGGTCTTCAGTGTTTCGATTGCACACTGCTCTTGCACGAAGTGTAAATGTTACGCTATCTATGATCGCACGACATTTTGATGTACTCGGTCTTATAGCACCTGCTATATTATATGCAAAATTAATTTTACAGGAAATTTTGGCTTTAAGATATACTAGCAGTACCAGCGATTCGTTCGCGAACTTTAGAATGATTCCCGTGGGAACTCTGTAACGGAACGGGATAAATTTAATTTCACGCATTTTAATATTTCACTCACAGACACGGTTCTGTTACAATTTTATTATACGCATAGATGCCTAATAATAGCGATATAATAACGCCACACTAAACATTGCATAATATTACATAATTTATATTTACTATATCTTTGTAAACAAGAATACTAGATAACTGTTACATAAGATAAGCTGTTTACATAAAAGTATTAAAATAAATACAAAAAAAGAATTAATTTATTATTATTATCAGTTATTATGGCCTTAAAAATAATATGCATAAGTTCCAAATTGTCAGAATGGAATGAACTGGCCCTAGCGACACAGGGAATCCAAGTGTGAGGGTTTGGGATTAATTTGTTTTTGTAAAACTGTGACTTATGTAACGTGTAAATAAATCTATCTTATTGGTTCAAACGATTGGTTATTGGTTCTCGGGCTGGATAAACAGCTTAGTATAGTAGCTACAACACATACATATAGATATATTAACTTCATGCAATAATAACACACTCAACTCTCCTGAGCTCAAGAGCCGAGCAGTTCGATTGGTTGAAATTAGATTTTACTATATGAAGGTGCCAATGTTTCCTCTCAAAACAAAGGGTTGTTATCGCGAACGATACGATTAAATAAACATCAGTGCTGAGTGGCACGGAGCCTCGAATTGGGGTTTTAACGAGTTAGATTAGTATTTATGACTTTCTGTATTTAAATTTACATTTTAGATACGAATTTGTATTTGAATGTGAACTGTTGATGGAACTGAGGGACTTCTATGTTTAATTTATACTCAATTGAATTAACAGTCTACGGCTACCTATTATACACCCTAATTCTTGGAGTCGTGAGTTCATCCCCGATCATTAATTATTATACATAAATTCGCATCTACTCCACACTATTGGCATTGTATTTATAAAAATGAATGGTATGCGATCTTCTCAATAGCACACGAAACGCATCTCATGCATACATGCGTACCGTCTGTGTAAATAATAAGTAACACATCAGTGAAGACGTGATTTAAGGAAGACCGTTGTGTTAATTTAACGTGATCGTGGGGAAACCCGTATATCCAAAAATATAAAAACAATGGAGTCCCAGTGCGTGACAAATCCGCACTGGGTCGGTATCGTGGCTTATGGCCCGAAACCCCTACATGATTACTATGGGAGGCTGCTACCCTGCATTGGAATTATAGTATAGCCTTATTAAATCTATCAATAATCGAAACAGGTGGCAAAGTTAAAATTATTTGTTGTCAGTATACGTAGGTGACTATTGAAGTTTTGATATACTCCAAATTTAAAAATAGACCACATTTGCATTATACCTATTTTAATAGTAAATTTATTTGAAAATAGTACACAAATGCATATTTACTCTAAATTAAAAAAAATAAACATGTATTTTCGCATTTTCGATAGCACTAACACCGCGTCCTTCTTTGCAAGTATGGAGTTAAAACGGTTCTTCAAGAGAGCTGTGAATAGGATTTTGCAAGGTCGGCGGAGCGACCGCATACCCCCTGGTGTTGCAGGTGTCCATGGGCGGCGATAACACTTACCATCACGTGAGACCGCTTGCTCGTCCGCCCACTAGTCTATTAAAAAAAAAAAACATGAACTTTGCATGATTTTACTTTTGGAATTAATATTTTTTTAGTGTGGGGAACACGATTATATACGTAAAAAACGCGTTGCAAACCTTTTAGTTCAAACTCGGAAATAGAACCTTTTAAAAATAGGAATATAAGATGTCTCAAGTAAATATACCGATTGAATCAAGAATACAAGGTACCTATACAATATTTTATCTTTATTTTTTATTTTTTTATACTATGCGTATCTAAATAGATTGAAAAGTTTGTCTTAAAACTACAGAAGGGACTTTGAATTTTATTTTATTACGTACAGCTAACCCACTGACATCTTTTAATCAGATAAAATCGAGACAGGTTGACTAATCGATAAATTAAATAAATAAATAGATATACATAAATAGATAATAGATAAATTGTTTTTTCAGATATATTACAGACACCCAGAGCCAACCAAGTGTCGTATACCGCAGTGGATACCGCCTAACCGACAATCAAGACCATCAAGACCGCCTACTATCAGGCCAAAACCTATTTCAGAACTTGCGATATTGACTCCTACTTCACTTTATTATATCGCTGATTAAGGGTATCAAATCATTTGGTAAAGTAAGTTATATCCGATAAGAGTTAACAGTTACATACGATGTTTAACCATCGTTGTTAACGACGGGCACGAAACTGACGATCGGATGATGTTTTATGATTTCAAATTTGGTTTAACTGAAGCTTGGAATGTTTAAAATCAGCGCAAGTCACGCGTAACCCTTTTTAAATGGTTTGCTGCATTCAAAAGAGGCAGATCCCACCTGGAAGACGAAGAGGGAAGTGGACGACCGCGAACAGCGGTGACTGCAGAAAATGTGAGGAATGCTGGTGCGAGAAGATCCGCAAATTACTTACAAGGACATTGAGAGAGAGGATTGTCAACTAATAGGTGAGCATCCACATCATTTTGCATCACATCTTGGTCTGAGGAAACGTTGTCGTTGGATACTTCGTTTGCTCACCGAAACGGAAAAACAGGCTCGTGTGGATTGGTACCGACAAATGGGGCGACGTTTTGAAAATGGGACATCGAGACGTGTTTCCGAAATCGTAACTAGCGACGAAACATGGATCTATCAATATGATCCGGAAAGTAAGAAACGTTCGTCGTTGTGGGTGTTTGGGGATGGACAGTTACCGACAAAATTGCAAAGAACTGAGAACGTTGCCAAGAAAATGGTGACTATTTTTTTTCTCGGAGCGGACATCTCTCAACATTTATGCTGGAAAATTGGAGATCAGTTAATTCAGAATGGTATACAACGGTTGCATTGGAAAAAGTTTTTCGAGCTGTTCAGCAGAGGAGACCAAAGACAGGGCTAAGAGGGATCTTACTGCACCACGATAATGCATCTTCGCACACTTCCCTAAGAATAAGGACGTTTATTCAAAAATCTGGTGTCGAACCCTGGCTCATCCACCTTACAGTTCTGACTTAGCTCCCTGTGATTTCTTGTGTTCCCTGTAGTCAAGGAGAAAATAAAACTTTTTTCGAGCCCCGAGGAAGTGGTAGCAGCCTACTAAGCACTGATTTTTAACCTGTCGGAGAAAGACTGGCATATAAATTTGATTAAGCGAATGGAAATGTGTATAGAGCATGATGGAGAATATTTTGAAAAGATGTAATACTAATAATAAAATTATATAGCTTAATTTTTGTTTGTCTCAAAACTTATATAGTCACCTACGTACTAAGTCTAAAGAATATGTCAGTATAAAGAATATATACCAATATTAGTGAATGTCAAGAGCAAATGTTTCTCGTCAATAGTTAACGAAAATACTGAATTACATCTTCATTGTTCAATAAACGATTCTTCAACAAAGAATGTTAGGGCGATGAGGAGGTTCAATAATCTATACGTATAATAAAATCGTAACTAAGCCGTGTACATAAAAATGTTTTTGAAAAAATCATTGCAGATTAATATTTTAAAGATAAGACGAATTTTAATGAAACTTGGTATAGTTATAACTAACATATAGAGTTAACATTAGGGTTACCTAGGTATATTTATAGGGTATATTTTATACCGATTTATAATAAAGTTCCCATGGGAATTAAGCTAACCACACGAGCTCTAACGTCTAAGCATACGAAGACGCGGACACCGCTAGTTCTTCAATAAAGGTATTCTAAGTAATTCAACACTATTGTATTACTTAAAATAATACCTTTTGTTTCAGGACATGACTTTCATTGTAAATTTCAGCAAAGCTTGAATAGGCATTGGTTTGTTATCAAATAGATTTATTTATTTATATTTGACTTAACGAACAAATCGGGGTTCAGTCCCAAATCATTACCGTTCAGATCGTTTTTTATGCTTATTTTTTTATTCTTTTTTGTTCTTATTTTTGTAGCTATATAGCGGTGGATATAACTAAAATGAATTAAAAAGACTGGTTATGTCTATGTTTGTGTCTCATCGTTACGCAATGAAAATACAAAATTTTCATAATAATAAAAACAAGTCTTTTTTTCTCTTCGATATTAAGGGATTTAAACTTTTTTAATAAATTCTACCCGCATACCTAAACTGAATTTGCTTACAAAGTATTCGCGTAATTAATCAAATGTGGGTTATCTACTACAAAAGTTATTTCATACATCTGCTTTTCACATTACGGGAGTACCTAGGACATGCCTATAAATGGGATTGGAATTTAATTTAATTTTAGTGTAACCTATTTCGTAAACCTGATAGCAATAATTTGTTATTAATCGTTGTAATTCGAAAATGCTAATATTTTTCAGTCATAGATTATCTCTTTGTTCATATTTATAGGTAAAGTACTTCACCCCTGGTTCGTCTCCAGCGGTGATAATAAAACTTAAGTACAATTGTTTTTACATTATCCGAAACTCATTTTGATATCAGCCTATAACGTCCCACTGCAGGGCAAAGGCCTTCTTTTGAATTATCAGATGGTTTTGGGTCATAAGCATAACCCATCACACGATCCCAGCGCGGAATGTTAGTTATTACTCAAGCCTTTTCTTTAATTATAAGTCCATCGTCATGTTCACTGTAGAGCTAGTAATAATGAAAAACCATCCTTAAATAGCAACTTAATGGTACAGGCCGGGATTTGAACTCATGACGTCACGAATATAAGTCGACATTAAAAGTCACCGGCGCCGGTCGCGTGCGCCGGTCAGGCGTGCCAACTCTATGAATTTGACCGGCCGGCCGGCGGCTACCTGTCAACATTAGTTAACAATTACATAGAAGTCGGCACGGTAATTACGGTGTTTTCCATTTACGTTTTGATTTGTCAATGGTTATATTTACAGATAATAACTTGTTAATATCATATAAATACAAATAACATAATATCACACTTCATATAATTATTATTCTGCTTCAAAAGTATATGTACTTTTGATATATAATACTTCATATACTTCACAATACTTCATATATACATATGTGTATGGTATATATTAAAAATATAAAAACATGTTTAATAAAAGTAATTCGAGAGTAACTATGTCTTGTAAATTTGCGAAACCGACATTGACATCAATTACTTATGGATAATAAGTGCAACTACTCATAAAGAAAAGCGTAGAAAGACTGATTCTTTTAATTTTCAGAAGGTGAGTGAGTGTTTTATTTATACTAATTTACTCGTGAGCTGAAAATACATTACTTGTATATACCGGGCTCAAAGACGTCGGGAGGTAAAAATATCGGTTTTCAAGTCACAGTAAATAGTTCCTGAATAACGTATGAGGCACGCCGATCTCGGTGTACGAGTACATTCTTAATTCAAAGCCTAGGGTTGTCAATGAATGACAATATACTATGACTATCAAAACATTTAGATTAAATTAAATGTAATTAATTAATATTTCTAAAATATTATATTATATAATTTTTTAGAAATAGTCAAACATATAGTGAAGGAAACAATGAAATTTATTCTATGATTTTTATCGAGTAGCATTTTTTCAATTCCTATAAAGTCAGATTCATTACTTCAAATATGTATGTATAATCATAAACATAACGCCCTTTTATTATTCACTGCTGGACATGGGCCTCCTCATACACATTTTCCTTGTGCATGAGGAATGTATGGCCTTAAAACGCCAAGCTGGTTAAGCAGGCTGGTTAGTCACCTCTTTTAGAGGTGGTGTTGTTCCTCAGCGCTTGTGGTGACGACTTTGTTATCCCTTAGTAGGCTTTCGTGATACACATGGGAAGGAAGAGGTGGGGTAGGGAGACAAATCGATACGACCACACGACAAGTCGATATAAATATGTCAAAATCCTAAAAAAATGATATATTTGATTTGATTGGACAGTCATATTTGATTGGAACCAATTGTAACAGTTTTCTTAAAAAATCTCAACTTAACGGCTACTATTAATTTATTGTGAAAATTCATCCAATTAGGTAACAGTTTAAGCTTCGGTAAAAGCCAATAAAATTCGAATCTTAATTTACGCCTTTCGGCTGCAAGTGTAAGTCAGTTAAAGCTCAGCGCTACCGTTATGAAAACTTTTGTGAAGTCAATCTGCATAAAAAATGAGGTGACAACCCTGGGGCCACGGCCCCGTTTATGAGTGGTTAATCCGCTTTACACGATAAATGTAGCTATAGCTGTTAGCTGTTAACATTTCGACGCGGCCAATAAAGCCTCAAGCTCCCTTAAATTCCCTAGAAGATAAGAATCGTATTCTTTATTGCAGTAGATTATAAAGGGAAAAATATACGTTTATGTACGTAAGAAAAACTTTGTTATTAGACTGTGGGTAACACTGCAGTGTCTCAAAAAACAACATACACCAACACACGTGAGATATAATAGGTCGGCGAGAAAGTCTTTTCGTATTTTGTATGTATGAAGTTGTGATCCAATATCTTTGATTGAACTGTTTGTACCTGGCTGGTTATGATACCATTAAATAGGTAACATTTAATAAAAAGAAATAAAAAAATAAAAAACTGTTTCCCGCCATTTTTCAATTGTTTTTCTGTACAAGAAAATGAGTGAATCTAACGAAGAAATTCAATACATTTTAAAGTGTTATTACAAAAAAGGGAAAAATGCGACACAAGCCGCGAAAAAAAATTGTGCCGTTTATGGACCTAATGCAGTGTCAGTAAGAGTAGTACAAAGTTGGTTTAAGCTGTTTCAGTCAGGAAATCTTAATGATAAAGATGCTGTTCGCTCCGGTCGCCCTGTTACCGATAAAGTTGATGTCATTTGTGAAAAAGTGCAGCAAGATCGGCATATAAGTAGTTACGACATTGCTGATGAACTAGGCATTGACCACAAAACAGTTTTGACTCATTTGAAAAAGTCTGGATTCACAAAAAAGCTCGACATTTGGGTACCACATGAGCTCACTGAAATAAACCTAATGAACCGTGTACTCATTTGCGATTCTCTATTAAAACGCAATGAAACCGAACCATTTTTGAAAAGATTGATCATTGATGATAAGAAGTGGATCACTTACGACAAGAACGTGCGGAAAAGATCATAGTCTAAGTGCAGTCAAGCTCCACAGACTATAGAGAAACTCAGATTAACGCGCAATAAGGTGATGTTGTGTGTATGGTGGGATTGGAAGAGCATCGTTCATTATGAGCTCTTACCGTCGATCTACTACAACTTTTTACTACAAAAAATACAATACTACAAAAAATACAAAAATACATCTACTACAAAAAAAAAATTTCTACTACAACGGGATCATGTCTCTACCTACAAGATGGCAACAAGTTATAGAACGTAATGGCACATATATTGTAATTAAATATAATTAAACTTTTAAAAAAATTGTCTTGAATATGTATATAAAATACGAAGAAACTTTTTCCCCGACCTTATATTTTGCACCAATTTTCCTAAAATATGCCTTTTGATCGTCCATACTGACTCGGTACAAACGCAGTCAATGAACAATGCTAAATTTCAACCAATATTGAATAGCCTTAGGAAGTTAGACGCTATAAGTTCGAATTTTATGCAAAATTGCCATTTTACGATCGTGTTCTATGTCTAGCATACGCCCAATGTAGAGAGACCTTTAAAATATATTCATTTCCGCTTTTATCAGATGTAAAAGTAAGGATGCGGGGGAGACAGGGTAGATCTCGTAAAACTGGGTGTAAAACTTGTAGCTCCCAATTTCTCAAAGGAAAAGCAAAGAAATTCGCTCTGCGAAGTCATATTACTTAATTAACTGTTTCTGCACTACGAATATTGTCTAGAACATAACGTTATCAAAAATTAACTTATTACTATGAAAGGTAATTTTCAAAGAAGAAGGTTACGTTTTTTGTCAATGCGTAGAAAATGCGCTGATATTAGATCTGTATCGACCACTCACTACAGGTTATTATTTAAAATCGCGAGGGGATTTCGAATAATAATCCATCTCGGTGGACGTTATAGGTTGATATCGAACCTATAAGTCGTTGTGATTTTGACATTATGCACAACAATCTAGATCTATTAACGATCTATGTAAGAGGAAAATAGCTTCCTCGCATAATGTTAATCTATGACCGAAACTTTTGCGTCAAGTTTATGTTGCGAATTAATTTTGCGAATACTCGGATCACTTGCCAATATTATACTGATACCCCACAAGTATTATTGCTAGAGAATTATTAGTGGCCGGCCCATCAGTCCACAGCTCGGCCACTGAATACGGATTTTTCGTAATGAGGAAACGGAAGGTTACAAACATTTTTGATCACTCCCGTGTTGCAATCAGAGCAATGTCCTATCATGTAAATTCCATCACAACGTATCGAAGACTGCGCTGGGTAGGTACTACACACTTTACAATAACATTTTCTACATTTGAAGCCCATCGGAATTTTGTCAAACCTTTTTAGCTTTATAAATCGCTGCGGTTTGAACGATTGTTCGTAATGCGTACCCTCAGGGTACGAGAACTCCTCCTGTGTGGTTTTGGCCCACTGCGCTATGACATGTGGTCACTGAAAAATGTGTGATAAGGGTCTGAAAGTCCCCACGTTGCATGTTCCTATAGACGACCATACAGAGACCATTTTTCTTCATTAGATAGTTTTTCTGTGTTTGATCGTATTATAGAATAGGGATAGTAGAATTTGTAGAATACAATAGGGAGAGAGTGCACGCTGCAATCCAACAACCGCTGGGCGCACTCGACTGGCCACGTCACTCCTCTCTCACAGAAGACTACCTTGAAATGTACTGCATTTCCCACTTTATCTTATTTCCCTAATGTACGTACGTGTTTCTGTAGTGAATTAAATGTGCCAGAGCCCATTCTCATCTTATTCCTTCCCATTTTTCCAACCCTTTCTCCAAATCCATTCCTATATCCCCAAAGGTAGGCAGCGCATACGTGGGTGACACTGAAAGTTTTAGAATCTCCAAAATGAAATCAGATATAAAGATGGAACTTGTTATATTGCTTTTCGAGTATTCTCGGCGACAATCGATACACTTTTTTATGCATTTTTTTTTATTTTTATTTTTTATGTTATGAATAAATTGCTATAATATTAATAAATAAATTAATAAAAAATATATGTTATGCTGTTTCAAAATCAACTGTATTTTGAAACAGCAATCTTGAAATCTTTCTTTTCTACACTTATAATAATATTTTATATCATGACACGCTATGAATATGAATGATATACGAATGACGGTAGTTGCTATCATTATTTCATAACTATATGAATGACGGTAGTTGCTATCATTATTTCATAACTATACGAATGACGGTAGTTGCTATCATTATTTTATAACTATACGAATGACGGTAGTTGCTATCATTATTTCATAACTATACGAATGACGGTAGTTGCTATCATTATTTTATTCGATTTGTAACTCCTAAGTACTCTAGCAACTTTTAAATTGCATTTTCTTGAAAATACATGAGTGTCCCCTCTAGAGTGCTATGACTATTCCTCTTTCCAACGTAAGAGCGAGAAATGAATTAACGGCAATTTATATCGGTACTGTTTAAATAAGGTTAATAATGATATTGCGTCTATTGTGTCTCTGAATATTGACGCGTGTTAAATGTCGTTTAAGTATTATAAATGTATGGAACAGAAAGGAAACTTGTTTATTTGGGTTTAATAATGAAGTTCTTCATTTTTATTGGTCTAATATTTATTGTTTCTATAGCAATAAAATATAATCCGTATCTTTGTGAAAAATCTTTGTGTGTGTTAGGAGTTTCCTGAAAATTCGGAACGCGATTTTAATGAATAAATATAGTAGTTTCACAAAAAAAACCTGCACAAGCCTAGCGTTTTCTCGATCTTATTAAACTTATTTAGTAAAATGACAAATTGGACATGTGTACTTACGTAGCAGTAGTTTACTGTTGCATTAAGGGGCCAACCACACGAGCGAGTCTCTCGCGGCGATGTCCTCGCCTGTGCCACTAGTTTCAATAGTAACTATGAGCTATCGCCGAGCAACACACGGCGGATATCGCTTGAAACTAGTGGCATAGGTGAGAATATCGCTGCGAGAGACTCTCTCGAGTAGTTGGCGCCTAAAAGAAAATTATGAACGAAATCTCTAATATCAATCTCTAAATTATCACTACAACAGATAAAACAGGAGAGTTTAGCAGATATACAGAAAATATAACCTACAATAAGGAAACGCTTTTCTGAACACCAAATGCCTGAAATCGTAGGTATTTACAGGTAGGCATCGTAAGCATTTCATAATTAAAACAACGCGTTACATGTATTATTAGAAATAGTCTCATTTTCGCTTCAATTTCGAATGAAGGAATAACTTTAGAATCGTGCAAAGTTTGTAATTACATCTTTTCCATTAGCGGCGCGAGGGTGGAATCTGAAGGGATGGAACGTTACCTACACATGTAGACATACACGTGTGAAGTAACAGACGGCACATTGATACAAGTATTTACTTAGTTTATGTAGAAGCAAAGTAGGTGTTTGTTTATGGTTGTCAGATTTCGAAAAGAAATCACTAGGATACATCTCAACTAAATATGTCCAGCTGAATCTAGAGCACCAATTAGTTCTCAAATTGGATCTTTGACTCGGTTAAATAGTGTGACAGTACTCTTCCGATTATTATTCGTTACCGAACTTCTTGCTACTAAATTTCTACGAACACGCACTATACGCTAATGCAAATCTTAATTCAAATTCGCTCCAAACTTCGCCCACCTGTACCTAAGCTTGTACTTTAACTCATTAGTTAAAGTATCGTTTTGATCGGTATGAAAACTACTGCACTCCGCTAAAGCCTTCAATGTCAATACCACTTGCATTTTGTGAATATTCCCTTATTAAATATTGTATATCAGACAGCTAGAGAAACGCTTGCTTTCTTGAACTAGTTGTAATATAAACATAAAATCACCTTAATACAGTACATAGTTTAATAATAGTCCGGTCTCACATAGGTTTACATATAGTTTACATTTTAAATTGTTAGTTTAGTGCTATTTATTGTTTCAGTGTTTCTTTTTTATTTTATGCACGTTTTTTATTTACTAATAAAATGCTGAAGTCAAGATTTACTTGTATTCTTGAACCAACCTTTACCACCTGAATTAAGATTGCAGTAGATAAACGATGGTTCTGTAGTTCCAAATAAACATTTCTTAAATTTTTCCTAAAGAAAATAGCCCCACGTTCAATTTGATGAAATTCCAGAAAATTCCAAAAAAACATGGGTTAAATTTTCATTATTTCAAAAACAAGCTAGAAACTTGGAGTTTTTGATAAAACAAACACAATGGCCATTGTTTGTTATCTTTGTTTATTTACAATTTCCGGATACAATGTACTTACTCGTAACATAGACGTTCGAAAAAAAATATTAATGCCCTTTCTTCTTAGGAAGACAGTATTGTCTTTTGGGTATGATTGAATCAGATGGGAATGAATGGAATGAGATAAGAAGGAATGATATGAGATGTGGGGCATGGGATGGGACGAGGTGACACGGAAAGGGATAGGTAGGAATACAATATACTAACCAAACCCCTCTAAACTCTATGCAAACGGAGTCGCGAATACAGCTGATTCACTATAATAAGACATTGCAGTATCTTTCCAATAATTATATGAGTCCAAAACGTACATTGAAAGAAATTGTCGTTAATATTTAATTTTCCATATATCATGATACTGAAATGAAGGGTTACTGAGATAGTCCAGTCAAATAGTACGAAAAAAGGACTCCATGCATGTAAAAGTTCAAGTAACTAGTAACTACGCAGCGTATGAAGGCGTTCAGATTATTCAGATTATTGCCGGAAAAGAAAAAATGAATCCTATCTCGACGATTACGCTCAACAATTTTTGTAACAATTTCCAATTTTTTAAAAGCCATATCACGAGAAATATATGATGTAGGGAAATCGCTCTGTATCCATTTTTTGAAACTTTATTTTGTAAAAGTATATTTTTTTCCACCAACGCACTCTTTCAGAGATATTTCGCAAAAAAACGAAACATCGTCGAAAATTTCGCGGGCTTTTCGAGGTGACAATGCCCACGATTGTCTGTCGAGATCGAAAACTTGGATGTTTAAATAGGGCCCCGGTACGTACAACATACCAAAAAAACAAAACTACCCGTCCTTTTGTATGGTAGAATGTATAATTTGACTGGACAAAGAGATATTGTAACCTATTTGCTACAAACACTTTGCTTTATTAAAGTAATAAACTACTTTGTAGATACTGTGTAGTAACATAAGCTGTGTGTACCAACGATCAAGGCAATAGTCGTGCTGTAAGTGACCCACCACACAATTAACAATGAAAGCGGAGACCTGCGGGGTGGTGCGGGGTGAGGGTGGCGGGGCGGGATGTTAAATTAAAGCAATCCGTTACAAAAACGTGGCTGGCTAGGTAAACACTAACACGCTTTCAGATAAATGCGACAGCAGGCGTTGGGGTGTGGTGTGTCCCTTTTAAGGGCGAAGATAGGCTAGAGTGTTTCATGTAATGGAATTTGGAGCATAATAGTGTAATTTAACCGAGAAATGTTATGCAATGCAACTGCTGGACATGGGATTCTTCATGCACATTTTCTTTGTGCATGCCGGATGTATGATACGTCACGTCACACTTAACACGTCACCCTGGCCAAGCGGGTTGGGGAGTCCATTCTTCTAGAGGTGGTTCCTTAAGGCTTGTGGTAGTCGCTTTGTTGGAACGAAGTTCCTTTACGCGGCTTGCTTGCTTGATTTTTATCCCCTCCATACGCGTTTCTCTTTCTCTCTGAGTGTGTGCGTGCGAGTATCGAGAGCGAGACTCAAGCAGAATAACAGACGTGCAGACTAGTGCGTGGCCGGTTGTATAACCTAAATTTTTGATTTGATTCCTTATTTTAAATTATTTGCATTGAAAATATGATACAAAATAAAAAAGAATACATGAACTATACAGATTTTATTTCGGAATACATTCGGAGTTTAAAAAAAAATGCGTGAGGATCTTCATTCCTGACGCGTGACCGCACACGTTTTTTTTATCCCTTAGTCGCCTTTTACGACACCCATGGGCTGAGATGGGATGGGATGATAAAGCCAGCCAACACTACTCGGCGGTAAGGAATTTTAAACCAAATCTAAATAAATTTGTATTAATCGTGCAAATCTATTTGCGGTTCTCCAAATAATATTTAAGAGCCGATTGTGGTTGTCACAATCAATTGCACAGACGTTGATTTTAATTAAATCTTTGTCAGAGTTCCCAACTCGTTACCTTATAATAAACTTTAATTGGAATATAATTTTCTTCGATCGCGGCGAAGTTTCGCCTTTCTTCTCCATACAACTGCAACTTCAAACAATTCCTTACCGCACAATTTAAAACATAAACGTCAGATTTTCAATTATTACCAAACAAAAGATCGCTTTTACCGCTCATAATAGGTTTGTTATTTATTGTCGTTATTGTTCTACAGAACGAGTGCTCGGAGCATTAGAAATGATTAAGCGGAACTCCATTAGACTGGCGTTTGACGTGTGGCATACGCCTGGGGAATGTCATTTATACATAGCAGGCCTCCGTGTAGCGTAATATCAATATTTTATTTAACACATTCTATTCTGTTTTTTCAGGAAAGTCTAGACTTAGTCTAGTCTAGCCTAGACTTAGCCTAGCCTAGTCTAGACTTAGTCTAGTCTAGACTTAGTCTAGTCTAGTCTAGACTTCGTCTAGACAATAACGTTTGAGGTCTTTTCATACTTAGTTAGCAAAACTTTAGTAAAATCCAAAAAAAATGTTATTGCTTTGTCTAGATTTAGAGGATGTTTTTATTTAAACAGAACATAGAAAAAACAACAGTTTTAATTAGAAAATTTAAGCAAAGTTGTTAGGTTCACGAGATGGCAAGTGATCACCGCCGCCCATGGACGGGTGTCCAACACCAGAGGGAATGCGTATGCGCTGCCGGCCTTATAGGATCGTGTTACAGTCTTCTCAAAGAGACCTATGCCATAGCTAATAAAAAACAATTCGTTCCACAACTATCGGGTTCAAGTTTTTTGATTATGATTTCACTTATTTAACAAAATCTTGAAACTCTTCCAATGTAGAAGAATTTTATCATCAATATGAATGGGTAATTATACTTTCCCTCGCGCCGCTGCAGAAAACACAGATCCTTCTCTGAAATACAAATTAAAATTTGCAATATCAGATTTGCATACTACGAACAAAAGTTCAATTTTACCACGGCCAAACATTTTCCCGCAAGTTTTCTACCCGTGGTTTTGCTTTGCAGATTTTCTGACTTTTTTCAGTGAACACCACCGAGCCGAAATCAACTACCATCTAAGTTTGTACTTACTAGTGCTTGTACTCGTATATAGTCTGTCTATTGTCTAATAAGTTATTGTAGCGGTCAGATTAAAAATAATAAAATCAGCATGTTGGAAGTCCAATCCAGTCGTTGTCATAACGACGAGATGTGTGTACGTCTATAGAATAATTAATGTTGATACGTTATGTCATTACATTATTTATTAGATGATTAATTTACACAATATAATAGGTCGGGGAGAAAATCTTTTCGTATTTTGTATGTATGAAGTTGTGATCCAATATCTTTTATTGAACTGTTTGTACCTGGCTGGTTATGATGCCATTAAAAATGTAACATTTAAAAACAGAAATAAAAAAATAAAAATCTGTTTCCCGCCATTTTTCAATTGTTTTCCTGTCCAAGAAAACCACTCGAGCTCATTGAAAGAAACCTAATGAACCGTGTACTCGTTTGCGATTCTCTATTAAAACGCAATGAAACCGACCCATTTTTGAAAAGATTGATCATTGGTGATGAGAAGTGAATCACTTACGACAAGAACATGCGGAAAAGACCATGGTCTAAGTGCGGCCAAGCTCCACAGACTGTGGCGAAACCCGGATTAACGCGCAATAAGGTGATGTTGTGTGTATGGTGGGATTGGAAGAGCATCGTTCATTATGAGCTTTTACCGCCGGGCAAAACCATCAATTCGGATCTCTACTGCCAACAGCTGATGAGACTAAAGCAAGAAATTGAGAAAAAATGCCCGGAATTGATCTTTCATCATGATAACGCCAGACCACACACATCTTTGGCCACTCAGAAAAAATTGAGAAAGCTTTGTTGGGAAGTGTTGATGCACCCACCATATAGCCCTGACCTTGCGCCCTCAGATTTACACTTGTTTCGGTCTCTTCAGAATTCTTTAGGTAGTGTAAGGTTAACATCAAGAGAGGACTGTCAAACCTACTTGTAGCAATTTTTTGACCAAAAATCCTAAAATTTTCTACTACAACGGGATCATGTCACTACCTACAAGATGACAACAAGTTATAGAACAAAACGGCACATATATATTATAATTAAATGTAATTAAACTTTTAAAAAAATTGTCTTGAATTTGTATATAAAATACGAAGAAACTTTTTCCCCGACCTTATATTTTACTGTGTATTTCAAATTAAGTAATTACTATTAATGATTGAATGTTCCTGGCAACAAGAAATAAATATAATACTTACAAAACATATTATAAACATAAAAACTTATTTAAAATACCCATATTTCATATTTTGATGATATGTTGACTATAAAGGTAAGTTTTAGTTTAGAAAGGCCCGTTTTAGAGGCAAGAAATATAAGAATTAATTAATCAAACTAATCAATAAAATTAAAGTACTCAAACTCATCGCACAATCACGCAGTGTTGTTCACATACATAGATTTTGTAATGTCCTAAGTTTATTCAAGTACAATATTATGTTTTACTTATTTATTTTGGCCCGCCATAAAATCTCCTTTTACAATTTGGTCCGCCACTGAAAAAGTTTGCCCATCCCTGGTCTATACCAACATTTAAAACTAACGACACATAGGCCGGTCGACATTAATAAACGTTTTAAAGACAGTTCTATGTCTTAGATTTTGTTTAAGTAGTTCTAAATTAAATTCTATGTTTTTATTTTATGGACGAAGGCGGCAGACGAGCATACAGTACACCAGATGGTAAATGGATACTGTCGCTCATAGACATCCGCGATACATGCCAACATTAGTCCAAAATGTTGGCACGACCCCGGATGCGCTGTCTACCTATGGAGATATAGGAATGAATTTGGAGAAAGGGTTGGGAAAATGGGAAGAGATAGGATGGGAATGGGCTCTGGCACATCTCACTCACTACCGAAACACGTACGTACATTAGGGAAATAAGATAAAGTGGGAAATGCAGTACATTTTAAGGTAGTCTTTTGTGAGATGTGAGGTCTATGTGGACTGTAATGGGTCATATAAATATGATTTGGAATAATTCGACCGAGAATCGTCTATTTATCCGACTTTAGATCGCCATTACATGTTTATTAAATATTTTTTGAATTCGCACACCGTCATTGAAATAGAGTGTCCGAAACTACAATTTTTGAAAATTCTGTCTGTCTTTATGTTAGTCAGTCCCTCTGTCTGTCTGTATTTAATGTGACGGCTTTTAATGAAACTTGGCATAGTTATAGCTTATGTACTTATGATATTTGTATTGTTTTTTATCCAGTATGAGCTTTTACCGCCGGGTGAAACTATTCATCCTGATGAGCCAGCAACTAATGAGATTAAAGCAAGTAATTGAGACAAAACTGGCTGAGCTGATAAACAGAAAGGTTGTGATCTTTCACAATGATAACGCCAGATCACACACATTTTTAACCACTCAGCAAAAATTGAGAGAGCTTGGTCGGCAAGTGTTGATGCATCCACCGTATAGCCCTGGCCTTGCCCCCTCAGATTTCCATCTGTTTCGGTCAGTTCAGAACTACCAGTACTTAAATAGCGTAAGGTTGACATCAAGAGAGGACTGTCAAAACTATTGTACTTCTCGCAATTTTTTGGCCAAAAATTCCAGAACTTCTACAGCAATGGGATCATGACACTATTTACAAAATGGCAACAAGTTATCGATCAAAACGGCACATGTTTATTATAAGTAAATGTAATTAAACTTTAAATAAAATGTCTTGAATTTTTATAGAAAATACGAAGAAACTTTCTCGCCTATCTAATATTCTTATTTCAAACTCAGTAAATATTCTGTTCTAATGAATAAATAAACACGATTTTTACCTTTTCTAGATTGTGTTAAGGCAATTAAATCTACCCGAGTGAAGCCGCGGGCAATAACTAGTTATTTGTATTAAAATCTACGAAGTACATCAAATAATTATTACGACATCCTTAGCAAAGGTTTCAAATATTAAACGTCACTCTACTTGATAGTTACATGTCAAATTAATAATAATAATGAAGGCACAAGATAAGGACGCCAACATAACTATTGCTATAGATGCGGTATTATCGGTTGTACCAACATGAAGTGAGCGGAGGCCGAAGATATCAAGATCCAGAGGTGGAGGTAAACTCATAGTTGTTGGCTTACGAACACGCGCCTTTAGATCCAGCAGAATTTATACAAGTTAATCATATTTCAAAATATACACGCATAATCTAATTACAACCACGTCTCATGTTAGTCCAAGGGAAACATTACACTATGGAATTGATTATTACTATTTATGTTTATTTATATTTAATTGTTGGGTCCCTTTTAGAGGTGGTGAAGTTACTCAGGGCTTGTGATAGCTATAGGGCTTAGTGCAATCTAAAAGAGTCATTTCGTCTGCTTGCCCAGCGTATTTTTATACTTACACATATTTTTTACACATGAATGTTTTGAAAATATTATGTTAATCATTTTACACGCAGAGTTTAAACAGAAAGTGCGTATGTTTTTATGAAAAAAGGCCGGCAGACGAACATATAATACACCTGATGGTAAGTGGATATTGTCGTCCCATCCGCGATACACGACAACATTAGTTCAGAATGTACAAACGTTGGCACGCCGCCGGATGCGCTGCCTACCTTTGCAGATTAAGGAATGGATTGGGAGAAAGGGTTGGAAAAATGGGGAGGGATAGGTTAGAATAGGATAGGAATGGCCTTTGGCATATCTCACTCACTACCGAAACACGTACGTACATTGGGGAAATGTGATAAAGTAGGAAATGCAGTAAATTTAGAGGTTCTGAGAGAGAGGGGTAACGTGGCCAGTCGAGTGCGCCCAGTGGCTGTGGGAATTCAGCGTACACTCTCTCCCTACAGCATTTCGTGTAGTTGAATTATTTGGCTCAAACTGTATCTCAGGATCTTATAGCTCGTATCGAAATGTGGATTAGACAGAAAATTCCTTTTTTTTCTGAATGTGATCACTTAAAAAACGAGTTGCAGCGGTTTTCATAGGACACACAGAAATATTATTTGAGTTTGCCGATTTTTACTTTTTGTTTTCTTTGTTTGTAACAATATTATAGTTAAGCATCTGTTACATATAATCAGTAATCACAAGCACTTTGCAACATTATTTAAATATTAAAAAGCAATTTGGAAATGTAAACACACAATTATATCTCGTATAATCTGAAGTACACTTTTTATGTTTTCTATAATTTGCATTCGTAATTTAGAATATAATTTTGGAATATGGCAGCAGATAAATGATCGGTCAATAAAATAAAATAATTTGTCAGCAAGAAAATATCATAATAACAAATAATTTGTACTCTATGCATCTCGTTAACTACAGAATAATCCGAAAAGAAAAACAAAAATGTATACCTACCAAATTTCATATACATATCACCATAATTTATATATGGGTTTTCAATAATGCGACTTGCCAACAAAAATCATGACTTGACGCCAGCAAATACGAGTATGATATACTTAGCTGCATTATTTCTACGAGGGCGAGTCAAATATTATCTACACTTTTCGTTCTATAATTTATTTAAACAAAAATATGTACATCCTTTTTTCAACATTATCTTCTCCGTCGTCAATACACTTGGTCCAGCGGTGCACAAGCTTGCGTATTCCTGCCAAAAAGAAGGTTTTCGGTTGGTCGCGAAGGCACTTTTGCACCGCTTCCTGCTCGTCTACGTCCGTGGAAAATCGACGAGCTCACAAAGCATCCTTGAGCAGCCCAAACAGATAAAAGTTGGAGGGAGCAAGACCTGGGCTGTAGGGAGGGTGTTCCAGCACCTCAAAACCCAACTTGTTGATGATATGAATTAATGTCAACACGTTTGAGGTTGTGTTCTGCAGTAAGCTGTCTAGGCACCCATCGCGCTGAGATTTTATAGAAGCCGAGCTAGTTGTGGATGATTTTTTGGCAGAACCATGACCGATGTTCAAAGAAGATGCTACATCATCGATGGTAGCTCACCTATCCGCCAGAATCATCTCTCGAGCTTGTCGAGTCTTGTTGTCCGTGGTGGAGGTTGACGGGCGTCCTGCTCCCTTTTCGTGCGTCACACTCGTCCGGCCACTTTCGATCCACAAAAAAACACTTTTACGTGACAAAGCACTGTCCCCGTATTGTGATAAAAGTCTACAATGAATTTCAAACCCTTTCAGACCTTCCACTTGTTGTTCCTCCGTGGAGCGGACATGTTTAGACATCTGTAAGAGTCGGAAGGCAACTGACGCGATTGGGGTCAGATGGCGCACACATGACTACAGTCGTACCAACTCCAATCAACTCTAATAACTATGCGTAGAAGACATTATGACAATCTTAAAGGTGTGTTATGATGAAAGTGTAGAAAATTTTAGAATTTTCCTCGTATTTATGTCTTCCAGAATTTGCTTTCAGCACAAAAGTATATTTCTGGCATTTTTCTTTCTTCATATGGTAATTATGCAATTAGGACATTCTGCCAGTGGCTAGTTTTCTTCGTATTCATAATTAATAAACAATTTCAATGTCTAAAACGTATGTCAATTCAATTGCAATGTCCAATCCCGTCGAAGTAAGTCAGGAGTCGTTCAGTAAAGTGATTGTAGATTTAATGAGGACAGAAGAGACACACTATACACAGTTACCTTAGAAGGACACTTGTCTGCAAACGCCATTTGAAGTCTATTAAAAGAATCTTCAGGTTTTAGAGAACGTTTAAAATCATACAAAATCGTGTTCCCGTAGAATATCCATTTTTTAAAGAGACACGGTATTTTGAAATAAAGACGGCAATTTGAATGCATTGTTTTTATGATTTTTTTTATATGGCAATGGCGCAATTAGCACATTCTGCCAGTGTCAAGTTTTTTTCCGTAATATACAGTTTCGAAGTCCAAAACGCATCGCGTCAATGACTATTCCCGTCGAAGTAAGTCAGAAAGTCGTTCAATACAGCGACAGTAGGTTCACTGAGAACAAAGGACAGAGGACAGAACAAAACAGAGGACTCCTTGTAAGCACACGCGATCAAACGCTTTTATTTGATTATTACCAAACACCACGCACGAAAAACACTTTGAAGTTTCATAAACTATCACTATTAAATCACAAAACGCCTTATATACAATTTCTACAATAATCAATCATAAACTCAACTTCACTCTGGAGTTCACGCCAAAATGCCCTGTCTACTTTAAGGAAACTTTAAAATTTTCTTAGTATTCTGAAATAATACAAAGAGTAAATATTTTTATCTCTAGACATCTGATTTCATGAAAAAAAGTTGGTACAGGAGAGGAGGAAAAGAGGAGAGAAGAGAGGAAAGGAGGAGGAAATGAGAGGAGCGAGTTAAGAATAGTAGGGCGGCGGATAATGCCTTCAATGAGAATTAATTAAATGAGCAACAGAAAATACTAAATGAGCAGCAAATCTATAATAACAAAAAAAGGTGAATAAGATTTAAATACTCTTGTGACAGTGCAGAAGCGCAGCAGAGTGGAGCAGAGCAAAGCAATCTGCTCTGTCTGTAGAGAAAGGTAATCAATTTATTTCAGTTAATTGTTTTGTTGATCATAATTTGCTGCTCGTTTAGTATTTTCAACATCATCATTTTATTGATATTTTATTTTATTTTTATTGATTCAAGTAATAATCCATAATTTGCATTTACCGATTCACATTATTTGCTGGACAAATTATAAAATATGTATTTAGCATTGTAGATGCCTGTTTTTAGTAAAATTGATCCTGTTAATCTAATGAGTCACTGATCATGACACATTATAAATTTCTACAGGATTCTATTTTTTAGCTGACTTCCCCTAATTAATGGTTGCCCAAAATAGTAAAATTCTGCTGACAATAAAAACATTGTAAGCTGATAATGATTTGCTGACAACCTATTATTTTTACTAACATAGCTATATTTCATGGCTGAACAAATTCTGCTGCTCGTCTAAATACGTATCTTTGATTTTCTAGTAAAAATAAATTTATTCTCATCTCATTAAAGGCGGACTTTGATGATGAAATTCCATAATCTACCAATTTATTAATTACATTAAAATTAAGGTGGCTTAACTGGAAATTGTTTATGAAGTATTTCGAATAATCACCCTACTATTTTATTGGGCAGCGGTAAAATCGGTTATTAATATTTGATTTTCAATTGTAGGTTTGTTTGCATTATCTGTATCTGTCAATATTGTAAATTGTGCTCCTATCCGTTCGGAATAGTTACCGACCGCAACGGATCTATCCGTTGATTTAACTGCCTAATTGTTCGGCAATATCGCCGTTTGAATAATACAATGAACTATGGTTTGAAAAGTTGATCTGATTTTGAGACCATCGTTGAAATTGGTAACCGTGACTATAATCTATTCGACTTTTATAAAAATACATAAATCACGACATTGGGAAAAATTCACTTCACCTTGATTAATATTGATCAGCATGAAAATATCGCTAAAGTTATTTCAACATAAATGGAATGCAACGGAATTCGTGAACACACCTAAGGGCGCCTTTAAGCGCTTTTTAACGGATGTTTTAATTAAATTCACAAAAATAGTTTGAGTCTATATCTCTCGCTTTAATCCGTGGATCGGCTAAATCGATTTAGTAGTTTCAAAATTACGACCTAATTAACGAAAGGAAAACCTTTACTTTTAAGAAATTACGACAAAAAATCAAAATCGATTATATATATATATATAAATGCTATCAGCTTTCATGTTCTAAAGACTAAAGACATAAAAGTGTTTATAATAGAAGTGTTTTATTACTAGGCAAGAACGACACATGCAGATCTTGTTACGTCTGTGAACATTAATAATATTTATAAAACAGCACTTAACTTGTTCGCTCATTGTAAATAATTTAATATTTTTCTACCTCTTACTTGGAGTTATAAAAGTGTCTTTTACTTAGAAAGGTTATGAAAAGGTGAGCCCAACTGCATAATATATGAGAAAAAAAGTACGTTAATCCACTTTGCGCGGTAAATGCTGGGAGAAAATTATTTTTCTTTCAAGTGTGTGGATACGCTCGTGTCGTATGATGATGCTGAAAGGATAAACATCGTCTTAAGAGAATTTTAAGGTATTGCGTAATATTATTTTTCTTCGTAATCCTGCAATTGTGCCTCTACTTTGTAAACTTAGCGTATTTATTTCGTTTTCATACAGAAACTTTTATATATACGAAATATGTATTTTTAGATGAAAAGATTTACTGTCATTCATATCACGAGTACCAAGATATATTTGCTACCCAATAATAGTAATTATTGGCGTAAATATAGTATTTATTTATTTATTATAATTATCAATAGTTTGAATGAAAATCTATAAATTTTAATTAATTTCTACATTTATTTAACTAGCCATGCAGTAGGAATAATACGTAAGAATAATGCTATTAACGAATTCGTGAATCTGAGAGAATGTAATATTTCACACATTTCAAATATCAGTTCTTCTATGCTCTAAGAACCTCAACGGTATAGACCATATTAATTGCGTCATAGCCCCTAACTGTAATCATTTGTGCTCGATCATTCGTTTGATTAATCAATCTCCTCATCAGTACAGCTTGATACCAATCACGGCCATACCCACAGTACGTGCAATCCAATCCCCAGCTATGACGGTGCTTTTACTATTCATTGTTTAGTATTGATTACTAGGAGCTACGTACAGAATACTCCGTCTACAGCGGTACCTGCATATAAATTGTAAAGCAAACAGGAGCGAACAGGGTAGACAAACAAACGTAGCTCTGCCATTCGGCGGATGTGCTCTATTGAATTTGTGACCTGGATAGATTGACCGCTATGAGGATTGCAAAAAAAGGATCATGACCTTAAAAATATTACCCATTTCTAACTGCTGGGGTTATTTCGTGAATCACTTAAGCAGTAGATATTGAGTCGAGTGCGTAGAGCGGATTATCACTGCAAGAAGAAAGTTCGTAGCGATCTCTACGATCGTAGCGCAAGTTCTACGACTGTTATGGTGCTACGCGAAGTTGTAGCGTCACCGTGTATTTCACCTATAATAGCTATGTTACTCACGAGCACGCATAGGCTCGCTTGGCGTGGTGAATATCCGTACGCGTAAACAGATACCCTATGTCCCTCAAAATATACCATACTTGATATAGCGAAAGTTACTTTTCACGTATACGAATATTTATCCACAAGCAATATTGACATGCTTTCGTGAATTGTAAGCTTTGATTCTCTTTTCATTTACGATTTAGGGTCAACCAGGGTAATTGTAAATTGGGATAACTGTATGTATGCCAACATTTATAATAAAATATGCGATTATTAAGGCATGCTTATAATTACTCCAGTTTGCAATTACCCTAGTTAAATCGCAGGTCTACATGTTATATCGGTAAAAGTAACCGTAAATATAAATAGAAAATGTCGATGTTTGTGTAATGATAAAAATGCATTATTATAATGATTGTAGTGTATGAGTATGCAAGTTCGATGCTATTTACTGTTATCACCACATGTATAGAACTAAATATTCACTGCAGCCAATTGTAACAGCCATTTCCCGAGCGTTTGCGGCACCAAGTGCCTCGGCAGAAGATTTGACGGACAGATTGTGACGTCATGTTGAGCCATAATATTTTTAATAAAATTTAAAAGTGGACGTTTTGGGAAATCAAGAGTAAACGCTTTGGGAATTATAAAGTTGTCGTTTTCCGAAATAGACATTTTGTGAGTTGGTATTTTCGGAAATGGACATTCTGGGAAGTGGACGTTTTGGCAATAAAGGAGCATAGAACACTGTTGAATTTTGTAATCTCCACCTGAAAATTTGCAGTTTTTCGCCATTATCATATATTAATATTGAGAATTGAAGTTAACAACCGGAAAATCCTGCAGAACCTAACTGCCTTAGATATTAGAAAATGTGTTATTTTTTTATGTTATGTAGTGTCTGTCTGAGAGCGAAACGGTCTTTGTAAAATTGAAGGTGTAACCGTAGGGTCTTTTAGTGGTGTAGAAACAGACGCAACTGAAGAGCGCTCCTTACATGTCCACATAAGTTAGATTGTGACTGTAGTCATTTCAACTTATTATCCTTTTAAATTTTATAAATATCTACTGGTCAAAATCATAACGGACATGTATATGTTAGTTTCGAAACAGTTTTTGAATAGATACTTATACAGGGTTAAGATAAAAAAATACCTAAACTCTCTTAAAACTGAATTTGTTTCTTAAAAAATAATCTTTTTAAATATAGCACTTTTTTCATATAATATAAACACATTTTATTGTAAACAATTTATAAATGTAATCTACTCGATGAGCCGTAAAAATATGCAACGTTGTCAAACTGTTGAGAAACGGGCTATGAAAATTTAAAAAGGAATCCTTCATTTTTCAATGAAAATTGTATCAGTTACACAGTTTACATTGGTAATAAAAATAATATTGCATTTATTCTCTTATCCATTTATTAATTTGGAAAGATTCCGAAAGCTACATTTATAATTTTGGCTGTCGCAACCACAAACCAAAACCGCATCATTACTACTGTATCTATTACACATATAAATACAAATAAATTATATACAAAATAAATTGATAATCCAATACAAAGACCGTAGATCTCGTCTGTTAGGGGCTTTAAAGTCCATTAGCTCGGAGACTAACGTTTGCGCGCAAACAAACAAACAAACACCTTTAGGCGCCCACTCAATGGTCTGACGGTGTTTGGAGACTAGGCACATGTGTAAATGCAAATGGAACAGTAGTTTAACGAACATTTGAATTGTACCTTCACTACACTTAAGGTTGTCGTTAAATGTATGTTAAAGACAACATGTATACGTCGTATAGGTAGGTATGCATATATTGTAGCAATTGTCTGTTGCTATCCTCTGTGCTTATCTGCCTTCTTCCTTTGCTCTTTGTCTTACAACTCTTGATGATGCTTGATCCCAACTTTTTTGACGTCCCACTGCAAGGCACAGTCCTCCCTAGTAAACCATTACACATTCAGGGGATACACATTACAGGAGTACCGCTCAGAATTCTTATTACCCTACTTCTTATTCTTATCACTTACCAACATGCGGTTCGTTCGTTCGTCTACCATGTCTTCTACTAGTTTAAAGAAAATTGTAATCTTTTTATAAGTTTAAGGATTTTTACAATCTTAAAGGTATTACTGGCTTAAAGGTATTGGTGTTTCCAAATATATATGAAATTATCACTTAGTATTACACAGTCGACTGGGTGCGTCCAACTTTCCGAGTCACCTAACTCTCACCAAAGACTGCCGTGGAACGTGTCAACATGTAGATCGAGTAAAAGTTGCCACAGCTCATTTCCTATCGCACCCCATCCTATCCTATCCAATCATATCCTATCCTAAACCTAAATCAGATGTTATTTTTCAGTAACGGAGACATACATACGTCCGTGACAGAATTCGCTTACAATCGAGCGTCTGTCACCAATCTACGTGTATGTCACCTGTCTACGAGTATGTATATAAAACACAGATGGCAAGCTCCAGTCGAGTCGGAATGGTAGATTTCGCTATTTTCCGTTTATTTTAGAAAAAGTATTTGGACTAAAGTTGTTTTACTAGCCCTATCCGACAACATATTGACGTCGATTTAAAAAAGTTGATACCGTCATTTTTTAGGAACTATTAAACTGATTTAGCCTACTGTTGAACATAATCGAGATTTTGAGTCAGTGTTTGGCCAATTTTTTTTTATTCAGAAGTAGGCGGACAAGCAAGCGGTCCCGCGTGATGGTAAGTGTTAGCGTCGCCTATAGATACCTACAATACTGTGCGGGTATGCCGCCTACATAGCAAAATCCTATTCACAGCTTTCTTGAAAAACCCCAATCGTAGCCTAATGGAAAGAAAGACCCCTTCAGGGAGTTCCTTAAACAACCCACGGATTCGTGGCAAAAAGTGGGTTTTCAAACAGTGGTTTGCGAACAGTATGCGACACCGTCGTATCGAGGAAATGCGGATGCACGGTACTACTGTGAAGGGAGGTGCAATTGTAGAAACCCGAGGTGGGAATTATGTTGAATAATTCCTCAGAGCATTTCCCAATGTACAGGCGGTAGAACACGCAGAGAGAGACTCTATTTTCCAGATGACCCCTAAATTCGACTTTGCTGTAAATGTCGACACCAAGAATCCCGATACTCTCCGAGATCTTAAAGAGGTATGCTCCGAAAGCAAGGTGCTACCACAAAAGGGTTTTTTTAGGGATGAATGCACAGAACTGCGTCTTACTGGGGTTGAATTCCACTAGGATTTTCTTTTCTTATGTAAGCGTCTTCGATTTCAGACACAAACCTGACGCGACTTTCTTCTACTTCGATCCCATCCATTTTCAATTCATTCAATGTTTTTGATCAATTTCAATTCATTAAGAAAGGTTGTCTAAAAATTTTGTAATTAAATTTTCCTAATTTGAAAGTAGTTATATCTGCTATTGCGGAATCTACCTATTGGTAGATTTCTTCTAAATCTGCCTAAGAACTGAAACTGATCATTTGATATCTTTATCTGGTAACATCAAATTATAACACCTTTAAAAGGCATGTATTAATGCAATTAATTTTATGTCATTAGAATATTATGGCATGCTGTCTATTATTGGATATGTTAAAGTTATAGTATGAAAATTAAATAAGAGTTTTAGTCGAGATATAGTAAAATTTTTCCGAAATTCCAAAGTCGTGATCTCCGAAATCTGCCTAAAACATCACTGATAAAAGCCAACAATTATTTTTATTCGTGCGTATGTGAACTTATGCTCCAACGGATAACCCTTGTCAGCTTAATGTAAAACAGAATATACCAGGTTTAAAATCGCGTGGGTCGGTTCGGTCGGGCGAAAATAGTTTCAGCCCTAACCCAACGATTTTAGTAACACCGGTTTCCGAGTCGCCTCTGAACATTCCGATGTTATTTTATTTCACATATCTGGACAACGAACACACGATATTTCGTTACATTTAGGATTGAAAATAGTTTTTTTTTTAAATCTCGTGTGTTGGAAGTTTAATTAATTTATTACAATTTATTTATAAACGGAGCAATGTTTGATAACAATTATCTATAATCATCTTTTTTAATTTGTTTAATAATAATAATAATTGTTCAGATAACCATGATGCTGATTATACGTGTCATGTTTCAGTAGCTGATACTCTTGTCATTTTTCAAACACAAAAGTTGAAAGGCTTTTTTTAGAATTTTACTGCAATATTCAATAAAAATTTTATTCAAATTCAATATAATTTCACAGTTTACGAAGTAATAGGTTGTTACACATGTACGAGTATTACATTTACATTGTACGTTTTGGTATATATATGATGATGATGTCCTCCACGTCGTTTCCGACAACGGTGACCACGACCTGGCGTGGGCTCGGATGTAACTGGCGAAACCGAACTTAGACTTGAATGTTCTTGTCATACGTCGCGCAATAGAGCTGTCCGGAGTCATTGTATGCATACGTATATGATTGTATGTAACATATGGTATATATATACAATGTATATATTGGTACCAGTATATATTGATTTATTATAATTTGCCATATAGATATACAATGTTAAATAGTCAACTCTAATTATAACTTAATTTTGAAACTTATTAACATTACGAATGTAATTAGAAATCTAATTTATTTAATTTGTTAATACATAAGTATTTCTGTAGAACTGATTAAAATACTTTCTTTTAATCAGTTTCATTTCTTTTAGGTAAATCGTTAATTAAATATATATAGACAACTAAATTCGTAAAACCTCTGAAGCCGGAAGCAAAGGCGTTATTTCAATCATTTGTCACTGTTACTGGTACCTGTAATAACAATAGTATGTTTTTATCAAGATAAAACACCTAATATTTTAAAAGCGACTGGTGTTGAATTGAATTGTTATTTCGTTGTAGACATAAATCAACCTTAACGTCGGAAACATGATATATTTGCCGATAAAACGACATTCGTGAATACATTCGGGGTTCTTCTTGACATTTCAGAGAATTTATATCCGAGAGAAGTGTACGGCGCGTGTTATAGTTGGGTTCGCAGTGAAAGTGTTACTTTTACAGCCTCGAGAACTAGCAGTAAACCCACATCTATATCTATTTGTGTCATTAGTAAAATCGTTATTGATGTTGTGTTTCTACACTGAATACTTTATTGTTTATCGGAAAAATAATGATTCATTGATAATATCGGAGATAGTCTCTGCTCACATTTGTGAGGTTATGAGATTGAACTCCGGCCCGTATCACTGAATTTCTAATTAAGTTATTAAGATTTTTCAATTGTCAATACATTGGCGGTGCATGAAAACATCATGAAGGTAAATTAAAGAAGCGCGGCGGTGATGGCCAAGGGGTATCTACTCTCGAGTTACATTCATATGTTCGTGCATTAGAACTCCGGGCCGTGCAATTAGTTTTCTGCTTAAGTATGGATTTTTCAATTATCACTAGTTCGACGGTGAAGGAACATAATTATAAAAGCATTGAAGAGAATTATAAAAAAAATCAGAGCATCACCGATGTGCACTGAGTTCGTGTGGTGGATTATGATCCGAAATTCCCTCGTGATTGTAAGCGGAGGCCCTACAGTGAGATGTTACAGACATCTAACTATTGAATATAATAGCTATGCTATGAAACAGCCTTTTAAAATGTTTAATACTCTATTTGTTCCTTTGTCTTTCAACGTGTCAATTAAAAAAGGAATTTCGACAGAATATTTATTTTTACGCAGCCCAGGGTCCTAACAGTTGAGATATAATATTGATCTGCTTTGCACCTTTTTGTCAACTTATTCCGCGTGATGTTTTTCGAATGGGGCCTTCTGCCGAGTCCACCACAACGAGCTGACACCATGTGCCCGATGCCTATAAGTAATAGTATCCGTCAATGAAAAAATCTATAGTATTTAATATTTTTTAATAAAGGCAAGTATATGTAAAAACCACTATACATTATATAATAAAGGGCATCAATATGCGTTATTGTGTCTACTTGAAAACCTTTTACCGAAATGGAGTTGCTTCATTTCGTTTTCAGAATTGCTTCATCACGCCGGCCGCGCTCGCTCAATATTTCTAAATAAACTATACAATATCTGCGAGAGAATACTAACGCTATCACTATATAGTATATATTTATTAATTTATTTATTTAAATAGGTCGCAAATAAACATTATTAATACAGATCTCTATTAAAGATCTGTTTCAAAAGGATTCTTTGGGGTCACTATTTGTCGATGCAAATTAATTAATCTTTAATTAATTATTCTTTCTCTATTTAATTTTCTTTGTACAAATCTCTTTCTTGTCGTCGACTTGTATTATATGTACCTATGTACTCTATATTTATTAGTGTCTCAAAAAATTGAAAGCAATTTTTTTTTCCCGCATACCCACTTATTTTTTTCGTCTTATATCAAAACATACGTAAATCAAATTTCGCGACCTTTGGACTACGGCAAACCGTGACGACTTGCATTGAAACATGTCAGTACTTGCATACTTAGGCGAGCGCGCGCTCAACTGGATTCCATAGTGAAACTATGGATTCACAAAATGGTCTGCCAACTGTGATCGAGAGCACACAACCTGGGACTAGGACTACTGTAATGTTAAGGAAGAACGATTTAATTACTTCAAAATTAGTAGCTGTATTACACAGGGGTCAGTTGAGTATGTGAGACTGTGTTTATTCTTCGAGCCACTATCGAGGCACGTGGACATAATATGGATGAATTTTCAATAAGTAAATCCTTCATCCAACGAATCCGTACGGAAAAATGAAACATACGCTCGGAAGCCATAAAAGTTGATTTAAAAAATGAGGTACAAGACGTTGTAACTGTTCACTGGGACGGCAAACTGTTGCCTGCACTAGTTGTCCGATCTGGAAATCCAAAGTAGAACATCTTCATAATGTCGTTTCTTTTGAAAATAAGGATCAACTTATTGCTGTATCAAAATTGGATAATTCTAGCGGCAAAGAGCAGGCGCAGGCTGTTTAGAATGCGATCTGTTGTGATACTACGGCTTCGTACCATGGTCGTACCATGGTGCCTGTGTGCTCCTAGAGCAAAAGTTTGACAAGGAATTGCTTATTTTTGCTTGTCACCATCACGTTTACGAACTGGTGCTGAAAAGGGTATTTGAAGTAAAAATCAGTCAAATGACCACAAGAATATTGAAATTTTTGAAGAGCGGAATATTTCCCAATATTCCGCATTCCCCAAAATTTCAGAGAAAACATCGATTTCGACCACATATAGTGCTATAGGGAAAACCTGGAAACATATCTTACTGATTCCGAAATTGAAGCTTTGCTTATATTCTATCGCGCGGAACTGACAAAAAAAAAGTCAGAGATGATTATCGAAAGTTGGTAGAGCTCTCAGTCATATTTTTAGAAGGAGATACAAAGCGAAAATTCAAAATTAGGACCCCAGGTGCCATGCACCAAGCTCGATGGACGGAGATAGCGATCTATTCCCTGAAAATATCGTTACTAACTTCTCAGTTCCAAATAACCAGTAAGGACAAGGCAGTTCTGCTAGACTTCTGCTTGTTTATTGTGATATACTGTGTCAAGCTTTAGTGCAATTTGGCAGTGAAATCACCTGACCAAGATTTTTGCTTTCCGAAGTCATTACGAAAACGAAAACGATGACAAAAGTGTCTCGAAAGAAGCTCTACAGAAGTTTAGCCAACACTTATGGAATTTAACTGACGAAGGCGACTATCCTGTCACTATTGGATGATGAAGTGGACCAAGCAACAAAAGTAAAGTTGATGGCAAATTTAACTAAAGAAAATTTGTTGACCACTGGGGAACGATACATCCCATCGAAGGAAGAACTTTATGGTTCATTGTACGGTTAGTTTGACAGATAAATGGTGTAGTTGTTTCTTTAGTTTCCTGTCTATCTTATGCAATTTTACGCTAACTATTTCTTTTTTATTTCAGAGAAAAACATCAATGGTTTTATATCAGTTAAGAGCAAGTATTTGTTTTCTAGTCTCAGAATTGATGATAGTTTTCTCCACGAATGTCCGTCTTTATGGGAGTTAAGGACTCGTTTCTAGAAGCCAAAATACGGTATCAACCCTTAGAACAGCAAACGATACAGTCGAAAGAGCTGTAAAGTTGATGCAAGACTTTCATGGTTTGATTACGCTTGAGGAGCAACAAAAACTTTTTTTTGTTACGTTGTGTACAAAGAGCACAGAAATATCTATCCTGACTGTAAAATAGAAACTTTGAAAAGAAAATATCCCCAATATTTTGTTTTAAATGTAAATTAGTAATAAAGGTTCGATCTGTACCAATTGGGGTTTTATTTTCCAAAAGTACATGAATTCTTAAGTCAATCCGTAGTACCTCAGTACAAATTTTTGAACTCAGAATTTTTGAAAACGGTTCAGTAGTTCCAGAGATTACCCCCAACATACAAACACACAATTTTACCTCTACATTCTATTAGTATAGATTAATATAAATATATATTTATGTATTTTATTAGTATTATTGTAATATACTTACAAATTTTCCGTACGCACTACGCCTGCCTTTCTGTCTTAAACCATATTTCACTTTCCCAGGTCTGCTAGAAGAAATCTCTGCAACACAGAAACTTACCTTTTGTACATATTTTCTTTTTCTTCTTTTTTATTTATTTCGTGTTACGAGTACACAATAAATTATTAAACGAATAAAGTGGACACTCTTTTATATTGAAAGTGAGTTGAAACGAGCTTGTAAAAAAGTTACGCTTATGATCTAATACGCCTAAAACGTTTTGTTTCTAAAGGATCTCCTAAATTTAGGACATTCAACAGAGAATAAATCAATATCACTGGTTTTAGACTAAATATTATATTATCTCGCAATCCTATTCATTGGTGAATGGCGGTCCAGGTTCGTCCTCAATCAAAAGTTTAAATTAAACTCAATTCTTCGTCGTATTAAAATGTATGTATTTACATGGACGTAGTAATTAATGTTAAGAGAATATTAAAATCTAGAGGAATACGCTATCCAACATGTTGTCCGAGATCTCTCTATATTAGTATTAGCAGTAATTCCCACTAACATTGAGAAAACCCTAAACAGATTTAAAAGATTGCTCTGGGAACATTATTGAAAATAGTTAGTGGTATGTATTCTCAGTTCTACCTTCTCTACTAGTTTCATTTTTCTTTTTTTTATGGAAGAAATTTTAGACGAGCGGGCGAGCCACGTGATGGTAAGTGGCTCATGAACACCTGTAACACCAGGGAGCATACGGGTGCGCACTTGCAGAATCTTATTCAGTACGTTCAGCATCTAACTGTTCAATTTTGATGTACGTATTATATGTAAGTATATATTTACGTATGTATACAAGGTGTACCCACCAATTCGCTCTGGGCCCGCGTGGTGCATTATGGCTCGAAACTCCCTAATGAACTTCTGAAATCATATGTAATACACAATATCATAATTAACAATAATTTATCATATTAAATTGACTTAATACTCTATAAGACATTAAGAGAGGAGTTTTTATAACTTAAAGCATAGTAATCTACTTAATAAAAATCTAACACTGACTGACTGACAGACAACGCACATCCTAAACCGGTTGGCTCTAGAAGCATGAAATTTTGCACAGGAGTTCCTTATATAACGTAGGTGAGCACTAAAAGGATTTTTTAAAATTCATCCCCTATGTGCGTAAAATAAGGGTGTAACATTTCATGAGATGTTGCCGATGAGAAATCTCATCGGGCACACGGTTAGTAAGTGAGAAAAATGAAGCGTGCGAAAATAAGAACTCAAAAATAAAATGAGTTGAAAAGATGGAAATTACTTTGTTGGTTTTCAAAGTATTCTGTGCGACAATCGATACACTTTTTCATGCGATATCATGCCACTTCTGCATTAATAAAACGTATTCCTTTTAGTTTATCACTAATTTTACGGAATAAATAAAACTCACAGAACTCAAGGTGGGAACTGTATGGCAGATGACCCATTAACTCTACCTTTACAATGCTTAAAAATTACTTCGTTTGTCAGACGGAGTGATCTGGGACACTGTCGTGATGGAGGATCATTCTGCATCACAGGCGTCGTTCTTTGACTTTTTCCAAAACAGAAGGTAAGCAGCTATTCACATACCAGTCGGCAGTTCCTGTTTTTTTATTTTCTAAAGTTATAGTAACTAACAAAGTGATCCGATCTGTCAAAGAAGAAGGTAATTATCTTATTTTCAACACTCCGTCCATTCTTCACTTTCGTCAGCAAATCTTCGAAAGGAAAGACCCACTATGCAGATTACCTATTAGTTTCAGGCTCATAGTAGTAGATCCAGCTCTCATCACCTGTTACTATATCAAAAACAATATTTGATTGACCATTGTCGAATTTTTCAAGCATTTGGTGACACCATTTCACGCGGCAGTGTTTTTGAGTTTTTGAGCGCATATGTGTGAGGAATCCATCTAGCACAAAGCTTTTGTGCACAAAACAACAAACTTGATTCATACCAATACCCAATGATGTCCATTTTTGATGCTTTCCTCCGTCACTGCCGTCGCAGTAACACGTTAGACACGTTTAAATTCACTGAACCAGTTATAAACAGTAGCACTGGATGAGGCTTCATCACTAAATGCTAACTTAAGTCTTTCATAACTTTGTTTCGGGTTTAGACCGCAACTAAAATCATTAAACGAAAATGTTTGCTTATTAAATTCATGTTTCCTCAACAATCAATTTTCAAATTACTGGCCAGAAATAAAAAACAAATGACAGCTTTGAAAATTTAATGGCGTCTGAGAAGCAAAAAGTCCCATTTTCAAAATTTGAATTTTTTTTTTCTATCGTGTTTTACAGTAGTCAGTTCTAAGAACTTTTAGTTTGACCTATCGTATAATAATTAACTCTGTTACATTCAAAGATAGTGTTGCCAAAGCAACTTTTAGTATGTTTTCTTTTGATGTTAGTTACGGTTTTACCATACAGTTTTCACTTTGAGGCGAGAGCTTCCCGCTGAACCGGCATTTCCTTGCTAATTAACAGGTTGTCTTGTCTGCTATTCTAGCTATACTAGCTTGTCTATCTATTCTCGTCTATAAGTCGGCATTGCTATCTCAAGGCGCATCTCAAGCTCGCTTGGCAAAATAACTAGTTAAGGCAAATGTCGTCAAACAACTAAAGTACAATTTATGCAGACTAAGTTAATAAGTTATTATTGTCATTTTATGTTAACTTTTGTTACCGTGGTTTAACATAATAATTGTTATGATGACGGGTTAAATAAGTTTGCCTTTACATAGTGGGTGGATGAGAAAAGGGGAAGATTGTCTTATGATGGCGAGCCCTGGGGAAGTCCTATATAGCTAAAAGAGTCCAGCCCGATATGCATGCAGCCCACTTCGACGGCAGTATGAATGGGAAGTGGGCAGTGCGAGTATTTAAACACTTACCTCGTGCTGACACTGCTCATGCCACTGACGTTGCCCTGCGCTCCCTTCGTTGGCGGTTTTTTGCGAGGACATCAAAGGGAGGGTAGCGCAAGCGGCAGTTAGTGTTTACATACTGCCCTCTCGCTTACTTCTGCCGTCATAAAGAAAAGGGCATAACTAATATTTTTATTATAAAAACTTTTTATTTTCCTTGTTAGTGCTAAGTTGAAAGTTCAATAATTACATAATTGTATCTTTCACCTTAGTATATTGTAAATATCATTACTTATTAGCATAAAAATCCAAAATATTCTAAGATAAATGGTCACTATTGGCTAATTATGCCGTTTTAACATAGGATTAATATTTGTTAAAAAATTTTTTCGCCAAGATGCAAAATAAAACGCAATTTATTTATTTATTCATAATAATTATATTAATTTATTTTATGCTGTTATACGAGTATATGTTATTAAACACGATAGAATATACTTAAATATTGTTTTTTTTTATAAAACGTTAAAAAATCTTTAAGGTTGTTTTCTTTAAGGCGAAATGTTTATTATGAGATAATAAACCTTTTATTCCTTATAGCGGCAGACTTGCCGTCCCTAGATAAATACTTACAATGTTCTATTGGGATGAACTACTATCATCCACCATCGCTTCTTGCGATAACATCTTTTTGCTATCTTATTTACATATTTTTGCGGTGAAGCTTCAGAAATTTCTAGGTCCTCCAATGCCGGTGGTTGAACATGAAAGAAGTTTGGGGCGGCAATGTAAACAGAAGTCTTTGCCTTAACTCGGACTTGCCGCAGAAGAATTTTGGGAAGTACTCGTAAATAGGGCAGCGCGAGGACGAGGGAAGTGGGCTGAATGTAAATGAGGGAAAATGCTTTATACTCGTAGCAGTAAGTACGCATTTGTTAAAACAATAAAGTGTAAATAAGTAAAGAAAAGTCTGTTCCTTGGATACCCAGTTGATAGAAGTTTTACTAGAAGACTATATTTTATTCATACAGCCTTTCAAAGTATTTTAATTATTTAGTTAAGATGTTTCCACTGCGCCTACCACATTTTAGTACAACATCATGAGGGTGTTTGGAGCCTATTGTAGACTTTCTGTATCCTTACGCTAGCTAATGTGGTTTGTGATTTAAATATGGGAGAAAACATACAGAATAGACATAAGTACCTCGAAATATATTTAATGTATTTCTTGATAAAAATAACAAATCGAAAAAGTCCTTAAATCATTGTGACACGCAACAGGGCCATAAACCACCACGCAGACTCAGTACGGATTGCTGAATACACTTTATTATACGACTCTTAGATATGCTTTTTACTCACGATGTTCTCCTTCGTCAAGCGGCTGAGCTAAATTGACTACATCGACATGATATAGAGTCACCTTAAAACTACATTTTATACTGATTTTTTAAATTATATGTAACAATACATATTTAACACATATGTATATATACTACATCCCATATAACTACACATACACACACTTATTACACCCAAAACACATCTCTTCTATAAAACGAAGGTTCGAAAAATTTGGAGCATTCTATGCACTAAGGAATGTCCTGTCACGAAAAGATATACACATATATGTATCTATCATAAATATCAGCATGCATGTTATATTGAATAATGTTTAAGCTAATATCTACTTTGTTTTTTAGTTATATTAATTTAATGTTACTAAGTTATTAAATACTTTATTATCATAGCAATTAAAAAACTTTGAACGGTTTAAATCGCGTATATTTGACATTATTTATATCCCGACGTTTCGAACACTTTGCAGTGGACGTGGTCACGGGGTGACTAATTGATTTTATTTGTCACGGTAGTCCAAATAATTTCTTAATAACTCAAGTGACAAATAAAATCAATTAGTCATATCTACAATATGTTAAATAAAATGAAATGAAAATAAGAACTAAACCATTATTAATAAATTCTCCGATTGCGGGTACGAGTTAACGCTAATTATAGACCAATTTCGTATCGGCGCCTTCTTCCAGGAGAAGTGAGCGAAGTTTGCCAAGTTGGAAGTCATTAACTTTGGGTAAGTTCGTTACTTACCCGGTTGTGCGGCGAGCGATGCATGCCGTTCGGAGAGCACAGGGGAAGCGCCAGCTGCGTTCGAAAATTAACTAAATAGAATAATGAGGAGACCGAGATGTTGTACTCTGTAAAGTAATACAGTGTTTGGGTTTTTGTATAAAAGTGTAGAGATATCGGGCAAACAGAGATTTTATATGTTTTTGTAGGGAATCTACAACCATTTATAGAGTGTATGAAAGCAGAATAAATAATAATAGATTTTTCAAACTAGACATTATTACATGAATATAGATTGTGAACCGAAATCATACGGATCTCTACAATTTTCAACTGGCTCTGCTCATTGTTTTATTAATAGCTTCAGAGCAAGACACTGGGGTTGCAGATTGTTCTTTTCTTTACAAGGTTAATAATGAACCCATTTAAACAATATTACTTCTTACGCTTTACAGGTTTTTGGTTGTATCGTTTAATTAATTTATTTATCGGTTAGTAATGTTTCACATAATACTTTAGGTTAATTTTAACTATTCAATGTAGAATTTTTTAAATTTCTTTAATTACATTTTTATCAATAAGCTTCAATGTCAGAGTACAATTAAATATTACTATAGTGTCATTTATTGAAATAATGAAAATTTTATTTTTAATTTCTTTCACTATGTTTCATAATACAATGAACAATGTTCGTTTAGCAATCTTGGCTAATTAGGATTTTTTTAAATCGAATAAGCATGTAAATCCATCACATTTTTAAAACACGTTATTTTAATATGTTTTTATACATTCCCCTTTACAACAATCCCATGAGTAAATATCATAATTAATTTTGAACAATATAATATTATGAGGATATCGTTCTAATATTCACAAGGATTTTTTCTCGTTTATTATAACTTGTTTGCTGTAAAATTCTTTTGAAGGTATTACTATTGTAAGAAAACTAGTTGAAGCGTATCAGCTCAAATTAAATTAAACTAGTTTAAACACATCAGCTTATTCAGTCACTTGTGGGAAAGGAAAATATTTCCGTTTCACGTACAAATAAACGTTTGTGTTTTTTTCCTTTTTCGTGTAACAAAAGCTGTTAAATTAGTTACGAACTTCCTTCACTCCTACAGAAGTCCGTTAATGCCACTTAAGTCTTTAGAGTAGACTAAGAGTAGACTTTATGCCGATCGAAAATTGAAATAATGAATAAAATTTGTTTATTTTTGGGAGTAAACAAAAAATTAATAGTATACAAAAGAGTATCAAAGTAGGTAAATAAGTACTGGATAAGTATTGATTAAATAATTTTATAGATATTACTAGCTAGTTATTTTTGTTAAAATTCTTGAAATAATGAAATTAATCAGTAATGGCGCGGCTGTAATAAGAAATACGAGTAATTAGAATAATGTCACTTCTCAGAAATATTCTTCAACTAGAATCATTGTTTGTAAATAAGATTGTTTTAAATGCAAATTAATTAGTTTTGGTAATTAGAATTACCAAAATAAACATTTTTTTGTGGTTTAATAAATGCGTGTGTAAATGGTATCAGCATATATAGGAAACCATAATACTTATAACTAATTACCTATCAAAAAGATCGTGTTTTATTATAATAATTTATATTCCTTAACAAAAGTGAATTTCAACTTATTTTGTTGGAAACAAACGGTAAATGATAGCAATCTAAAATTAACTGACAGTAATTTTGCAAAATGCAAATGCTTCGGGCATCAAATAAAAGGTATCTCATGTTTTTAACGTCAAACATCTGTTTCAATATTTAAATACACTTTAGCTCTGATAATTTCAGACGGTAACTAATAATTTTAAAGTGTTAATCTCTTCATTAAAAGCGATTAACGCAACACATTATGTCATATCAACCAAAAACTTTTAAAATTAAACTACCTCCAGATATAACATTAATTAAAGGTTTGATGTCTTCAAAGAATAACTTCAGGACTGTTCCCAAATCAGCTACAATCATTTATAAAATGAAGGGGTGAAGTCTTCCGACACTTCTGGGCAAACAATTTGACAGAAACAAACCCAATTACGTACTTTCATTTGAGTTGAGCGGCTCAGTAAACAGTTTACTGAGAGTCCAAGCACTTAATTGCACCGGGGAGGGAGGGACTGTCACTCTCTGCGTTTGATTTTATTGCACTCCTAAACCGATTAAACCTAAACTTGGCGAACACAACACATGTCGGAATGAAAGTTGAGAATTCGTTTTCGTTAAAAATAAAGAATTTAATAAAGAAGTATTAAAAATAAAGTATGTGCTGTGCGTAACATTTTCTAAGGACGTCGAATTTTTTAAGAGATCTTGCTGAAGTTGTTTACACGGTTTCTGTATAATTTATATATATATATATATATATATATATCAATGGCCCGCACTAAGATTCCTCTTGTCTAGCCACGCTTGTGTTGAGCGAGCCTTATGACCTTTTTGCTGAAAGGACCATTCTTGGTTATGGGACAGGGTGTTGTTAAGAGGTTTTACGACCTTCTCAAGAATCGTATCTTGATACAGTTGAGCCGTCGTTTAATACCTTTTTCACAAATATATGGTCGATAACTAACACCCCACCAAAGAAACATCCCTGAAGTCGGATGATGGCCACGTTGCACCCTATTGACCAATTGAGCAGCTTCTCTAGAGTTATGAGCATAAACTCGATCATTCTGCTTATTTAGATGTTAATCAATGAAGAACATTTTCTCGTTCGTAAATATGATTGGTCTGTGAGCTTTCTTTGCGTACCGCCGAAGTTGTTTTGATTTGTCATCTCTATTTTTTTTTAAATTATCAGTTAAAAAATGACCAGTAGGTACGTCTTTTAAAAGCAGCAAGTCCTAAATCATCTTTTAAAATACGTGACATGGTTCTGGGTGTTATATTCATCTCTCTGCATGAAATCTTTTGCTTCCGGACGGGATTTCTTCGGATTCTCTTCTTCACAGCTTTAATCGTCTGTTTAGTACGAATAGTGCGTGGACTGCCGGACCTTTTTCTGTCACAAACAGAAGACGTTTCAATGTACCTACCTAAGCGGACGGAGAGTTTTATAAATTACATTTGGCTCCATGCCTACTTTGTGTAATGCAATTGGGTTTTTGAAAAAAAATTTTTTTTATCATTAATGGAAAGATCATATACACATTTTATAACAAAACAATTTTTAGTTTTTTTTTTTCGCTTTAATTAAAAAGTTATATTTAATTACAAATAAATTTTTGAATCCAGTACCGAAAACACGCGGACAGTTCCTGAACAAACCCGAGCGCGTGTGACGTCACAATGTTAATTTCTACTCATTGTAGCACACAGCTGATACAGTATTTTGACTATTAATCGATTAAATCTTGTTATTATCGTCAATATATTAATAAATATATCGAAAATGTCTAACCTTTATAAAAGTTATCGTGCTTGCTTCGTACCATTATGTACGAATACTACAAAAACAACTCCTGAAAAAATGTTTTTAAATGTTCCACAAAATGTTAAACGTCGAAATAAATGGTTCCAAGCAGTGCGACGACCTAATTCCAAAACAACATCAATTTTTTTTTGTTGTGAAGATCATTTTGATGTAAGTATTTTATAATAATATAGTAATTAAAAAATATTTATGTAAACGTATAAATGAAATAAATAGCATTCGATAAATAAAAATTAATTATATTTAATGACGAATAAATCATTTAATATTTTAATTTACAATATTATTTTTTTATAAACTTACCTTGATGCTTTAGCACCTCGAACTTCAGCTGAATTAAACCGAATATCATTTTTAAGAAAATCTGTTATCATAAATATATCCACATCAGGTATATTATCGGAATTAGCCTTTATAAATCCTTTGTCACACATAACTAAATAAAAGTAGTTAATATAAATATTTTTTTAAACTAAATGTCGGATATTTGTCGTCAATTCACATGTAGAAGCCTGTGATACTGTACTATCGAGAAATCCCTTTAACATTATGACGTCACAAACATGGCGACCAATCGTAGTGCGATTGTAGTCACGTGATTCTTTTTAAAATTTTATCAATTTTAAATTGTTTATAATAAATTAAATAAACATTTTTTAAGAGTATTTCGCATCGATTATTAATATAATTTATGATAAAGTTTTAAAATACATAAAAAAAATTGATATTTTTGTTTTTTCAAAAACCCAATTATAGCAATACGGTTTTCATTATCACCCCACTCCATTTTCATATATTACAATATTTAATAATGATTGGCGCCAAAATGAGAAAAATTATTTATTTTTCACATGAGACAGATGATAGATTTCAAATTCAAATATAATTTATTTATTTTCCTTTATTATAACAGTATTTATGGCCCGGCTAAGTATATAAAAAATATTAGGTTCAGCAAAGAGAGAGAGAGAGAGAGTAGAAGTTGGATGAGCATGAGTAACAGTATTATAGGCGATATGAAATCTATCTGACTCCGGTGGCTTAGACAGGTAGAAAGAATAGGGGAGGACCGCGCAGATACAAAAGCGCATGAAAACGACTAGACTGTCGTAGACCGGTATAGTAGGTACCGCTAGAAAGTGACGTCTTTATGTTTCGTAGGCCAATATCCAGTTTAGGTCGCTGAACCAGCGTAGTAAGTGCATATATATTGATTCCACACAGAACAAAAATCTCATAAGTCCCAATAACAAATTGAATGTGAAATTGTTTAAAAGTACACTATTTGAGTATGAAAATTCGAACAGTATTAACGTGGATTTATTGCAAATATGCAGGTATGACCCAGTGGTTTATAGAACTGTGAACGTATTATTAATTCAATGGACCTTCTGAAATAGAGCACCTAATGCATTTTAGGTGCACACGTTATGTAACCAGTTGAGAGTGTTGCAGTGACGTCAGAGAGCCGGCCATTTTAGCCTTGCGTACATTTTTAAAGATCCGAGATGGTACAGACTGCACTGTCAGTGTCTGGAACGACATCAGTTGATTAATTGCAGACGTCTCGTCGTCCCCACTCCTGATTGATTACATTGTAATCTTGTTTGCGACTTGACTGATGTTGGGTATTGTATCATGGCCGTGTTTCTCATATTTTTTTCCTCGCCATAATTAGCGGGATCAAATTGGAGTGATTATTCGTTTTTTCTAAAGTCGTGTTTATGTCAACTACTTTCATAAAGTGCTGTCAAATTAATAACGCTAATGTTGGGGCCGGACCTGCATGCTGGAGGTTCGTATGTTTACCATACTAAAGTTATCGCAGTAATCTTTCACCAAGTGTGGTGGTCGCACTAGAGTTATCGAGATCTTAACACAAATAAGTATTCGTACCAAAGGTGCAATATACCAATACAGTTTTGATACTCATTTTCGACACATTTTAGCTGTTTATACTTATGCTATACTATATTTATATGCTTTACTATTTATCTAATTTTATGTTAGCATTAAAAAATAAATAAAGTGTCTTTGTCGTCTCCAGACATTGAATTGTCTCCAATGAACTATATTCCATTATTCCCTGTATTATTCACTACCTATTTATAAACTATTTGTAAAAAAATCACTATTTGTATAATTTGTAAAAAAAAATCACTATTAAACATTCACTATTTGTTTTTATACTTCACCAAGTGATTAAACATTCACTATTTGTTTTTATACTTCACCAATCTTTCACCAAGTGTGGTGGTCGCACTAGAGTTATCGAGATCTTAACACAAATAAGTATTCGTACCAAAGGTGCAATATACCAATACAGTTTTGATACTCATTTTCGACACATTTTAGCTGTTTATACTTATGCTATACTATATTTATATGCTTTAATATTTATCTAATTTTATATTAGTATTAAAAAATAAATAAAGTGTCTTTGTCGTCTCCAGACATTGAATTGTCTCCAGTGAACTATATTCCATTATTCCCTGTATTATTCACTACCTATTTATTAATTAAACATTCACTATTTGTTTTTATATTTGGTTCAGAGCGCAAACAATTGCTAGGTAGATATTGCAAAGTAATCTGAGAATTACCACCGAAATTATTTTAAATATTGTCCATTACCTTGCCATAGTATTATAGATTGTAACTACATGACAAGTTTAAGTCACAGTCTTTTTGTGAAAATAGAAAAAGGACTGTCTATAGGAACGATCGCCTTCACAATTCTAATATATAACTAATATATTTTCTGGTTGTAAATGACTCTTTAAATATAACAAATCTAGTAGTGTATCTGGCTGTACCTACTACCTGATAGATTAGCACATACTAATAACTAATGCTAACGGAGTAGAAAACTCTTCAAAGGTTTCTTCATTCTAACTGCTTTGTTGTTGTCAAAGACGAACATGTTCAAGTTTACAATGTAACAAGTCGGTTGTCAATGGTTGTGTAAATAAACAAAATGTTTAAAGAGATGATAAACATCAATTCGAAAAGCGTAAAAGCAAATAGACGTTTTGATTTATATCGCGGGACCCGGTGTAATCTGTCAGAGAAGTTTCTTGGTGACCGCAGTGCTACGGCACAATCAATCTGTCCGGGACTTTCGTACACGCCTGTCCCACTTTCATTTGTGCTCATTTCAAATTGTCTCGCTGGTCATTAATCCTATTTTCTCGGGGAACGTTTAGAGGTCGTATAGTTTGACGATAGCAGAAATGTTTTCGTATTTTCTCTTTTGTCCAATGTAAAATGAATGGCCGTGTGCTTGCGCTCCTTTGAATAAAGAAACACAATAAAGCAAGATAAATAAAGTATACTAATCCGTTTCTTTGTACAACTGATGTTATTTCAAGGTCTGGCAAAGCATGCTTTACAGCCGCTGTGTAATACTAAACATCTCGAGAAGTAGGGTACACCAAGTATATGGTGCATTTTGAGTTTATGTCAATTTCATATAATATTCCAAATGGCCACTATTTTATGGGGCCGCATTGTTTTTCTACTTCTTCTTCTTTAAGCGGACTCAATTAAACTCAAAACATTTATTGCGAACATGTGTGCTATGGAGACCATAGCATAAGTAGTTACACATTTGACCACGGTGGGGCGCAGAAATTGAGAAGGTGACAGATACACCATGGTTTATTTAAATTTATTATTGAAGTATTTTTCTAGAAATAATGTATTTTACAACATTCTTCTGTAAGTATTGATTTTTCCACAATTAGTAGATCGAAGCGACTATTTTGTGCACAGCGACCATATCATACTTGAGGAAGGACTCCCCCTTCTCGAGTATGATATCTATTCGAACCACGTTAGTTTCACCCAGAAGTCGAGTATTCTTCTGGGCTCGTTGCATACTTCCGGTAGTGTACCTGAATTACCGAGGATCTTCGTTCATTAGGATGTTGTTTCCGCTGCTTCCATGCCTCCACTGCATAGTAGACTGTCTGTTTACACCTTCAATAAAAAAAGGCATTTATTTATTGAACTGTGTGTCCTGTTACGGTTCTTATTGTTATATGAAGGTTACCTCAGCTTATATGGAGAAAATGTATTTTTCAACGTAGACATGGCTTGACTTCTTGCGATTGTTTGTAACCAGTGGTGGGTGATCGTATTAGTTTATGGTTATGCTTTGTATTGTCCGTTAGCCAAGATCTGAGTTGTTTGAAAGGCATCGGCATGATACGATCGGGTCCGTGAAGATTGTGGCCCGATCCCATTTTTGCTAGCTCGTCTTTTGCATCATTGACTAGGAAGCATATAGGCACCTAATTTTCATAGATAAAACATGTCCTTATAGTCTATATTGTGCTCTGATGACGAAATTCTCGTATCGCTGTCCGTATTGGTATTCTACTCCCAGTTTGCTACGCGAAAGATCTCTGATTTTATCTACAGAGTTTGAGTAGTTTGTGTGCGTGTTTATGAGTGTCTCTAGCCTCACGAAAAAATCATAAGTAATCCACTGAGTGTGATGTTATTATTTTTAGGAATCAGAAGTAAGATTTATTAAAAAAAAAAAAACAAATTTGTTAACAACAATTATTATTTATAACGTTGAAAATTAGATATAAGGAAAATATTTAAACAAAAAATAAAATCTATACACTTAAGAAACGATTTTAGAGTCCAACTAAGTAAAACAATTAAGAAATACCTGGCAAATAGCACCGAAAACCAACACCACAGTCACCAACAGGTCTACACGAACCCAGAGCCGCCGTCCAAGTGACCTATGAAATCGCAAGCGCTCGGTGGCGCCCGCAACTCGTACGAACGTCAAGTTGGTAACGTCACTGCCACCAATTTTTTTTTCTTGTGTTGGCTGAATGTAACCTTAAATTATAATATATTATACATCGAGATCGAAAAGGCGAATGCTTCTTCCTCTACTAAAGTATTTTGGAGTAATTCTTGATATATATTTCCTGATTCCATCGTTTGACTTTTAAGAATCGATCTTACTTATACGAGTATAAGAGCTTCTTGGAAGAAGTTCAATTTGTTTTCAATATCCCATGTTTCTATTGACAGAAAATGTGTATGGAAGTAAATATAAATATCTCTGAAGTACCAAGTTACGCTTAAAAGTGTATGTTGTTATTTACTTCATTAAATGTTTATCTGCAAGTAGAATTATAACATGAAGCACTTAAAGCTTAAGTAGTTTAACTATCTGCAGTGCACTCGAGTATATCTACAAACCAATAACTGATACAAGTACTTACGAGTATATCGTGTTCTAAAACCAATATCCGATAAGTGCTACACTAAAATTCTCTATGAATTACAACGAAAATACAGTTGAAGCAAAATGTACCGCTGAAGGACACTCCGAAATAAATAATCTATATATATAATAAAACTATAGAAGCAGCGTGTCTGTACATCTGTACATTGAATATATTTACCAAAAACTGATTGGGGGCGATGAAGGAAGATTATCGGAATACAAAAGACGATTTTAAAAAATTTTGTGTGTCTGTCTGTTTGTCTATTCGAACAAGCTAATCTCCAGAACTACGAAACGTATTTTCTTAGGATTTCCACAGGTTAATTAAGCTTAGCTTGGCGCTTCGAATAGCCTTTGTTTTATCGAAATCGGCTTACGGAAATAAAAGATATCCTAATTTAGAGTTTAAAAACTTATACGAAGTCGCGGGCAAAGCTAGTCTTAAATACAATAATTATAAAAAGGACAAATATTTGCTCAAATAATTTTTGTATTTTTGTATTGTGTATACTCATTAAACACATATCGCTCGTGTATGTAATAGGTATATAAATGTATATATTATGATATGTGTTAAGTTCCTTACTACAATTAGTACTCCGTGAGGGAGGATATGATAGTCATGAGGGGTACCAATAAAATTATGATATACCTAACTTTCATTTTCGAAATATACTAATACATTGACAATAAACTTTATGATTGAATGAAATGAAACTTTTAAAAGGAAACATCGGATACAATTACCATAATCAAACAGACTTAGATATTTTTTTCAATTTTTGAAATAATTTAACTCTCAATATTTATTATCATTATTACAAAGAATAGGAAAATTTAAAGTATTTCGAATATCAAAATAGTCATTTAGAATTTATTACAATATATCACAATATTTTTAATACCAATTAATTTAAATTTGTGCCTAATTCATTCAATTGAATTCTAAATGCTTTGCGCTATCATAAATATTTTACTGAATAGGGACTGTATTGTAATGATTAGTAGTTAACGAGTTTTTGCATGTATGGTACGTATGCATAATACGTCGATGTTAACTGTTAACAAAACAGCTAACAGCGATGTTAACAAAATTAACTGTTTTTCAAGAGCACAGTTTAAAAGGTTATTATGTATTATGTTATTAAGTTTAAAAGGTTAGGTTATACACATATATAAGACATTATAGATATATAAGATATAGACAAGCAGTTTGCGCTGATGCGTCCATATCTGTTTTTGTGCTCTAAGACAGGGTTTCTCAAAGTGGGGTACGCGTACCCCTGGGGGTACGTCATCTGGTCGTAGGAGGTACGCGTCAAGATTTTCGTTATGGCGGCTGACTGGGTGGTAAGTGCGTGCGTGGCAACACGCGCGGTGGCGCGACACAGCAAGAATATCCCGAACTTTCACACAAAGCGGTGAATTTCCTTTTACCCTTCGCGACAACATATTTATGTAAGAGTGGGTTTTCACACCTGGTCATGATAAAAACGAAATATAGAAATTGATCAAGTCGAGATAAAAGCGAGTTAGTGAGAATTACGATTAAAACTGACCAAAATTGCTCCGCAAATTGGCATAATTTCCGAGAAAAAACAGGCCCATCCATCACATTAATTAAAAACATTCTGTCTGCACTGTACTTAATAGTATAGTAATAAATAAACATTTATTAAAATAAAAAAAAACTTATTTTACTATAGCTATTTTTTTTATTTTATTTTTATAATGGGGTACGCAGTCTTCAGGGAAATTTAATAGGGGTACGTGAGGTTAAAAGTTTGAGAAACCTTGCTCTAAGATATTGGTCGAGTCTATTTTTGAATTGATTAATGTTCTGAGATGTGATTTTCTTAGATAATCCATTCCAGATTAACCACTCTATTTGTAATGAATTGATAGTAAGGCTTTGCTGTCTCACAAATTCATTGGAGCCTTAACTCGTGACCGCGTACTCTATGGTTGTCGTTTAGACAACCAAATAGACTGAGACTAATTGTGATACACTGTAGTATTCGGTTAGTATTTTGAAGGTATCAATGAGGTCTCCACGATTGTGTCATTCCTGTAATGTAGGCAGTCCCAAGATTCTCAGTCAGTCAGCATATGACTTGCTCCTTATTTCGTTCAGTTCCTTAGTTTAATGTTTGTATTTTCACTTTGAATATTGAGATATCAATCAAATTCTTTGAAGCTATCGAGTATTAAAAGATTTGAATTTTTCCTTGTCAATCCAAAGTTATGTAACCTGTTAGAACTTCTTATTTATCATATTATTATATCTTGAGTTATCAATTTATTATTTATTCCTGTCGTGCAAAAAAGAAATACGTTCCAGTTTTTAATATTTTCACATACAGGTATATGTATTTTATCTATCAACCAGCTTGTGACAATGGTATCAATCCTGTTGGGTATAAGTATGCGTATATTTACCTTTCCTTTACTCAACATTTCCAGTGGGTTAACTCAATTAAAATAAGTATTATCTTTACAAAACTGAAAGGCCTAGTCAATCCAATATAAGGTTTATTGAGTGAAATCTGTATTGAACCAAGTCGGGGACAGCGGTAAATGAAGTTAGGCCTAGTCTATTCAAGAGGAAATTTCGAGTACAATACGCAGCCGAGTGCAATTTGTCCCGTCAGCGGGACATTACATAGTGGGGTGAAGTACCGCGATGAACTACGGATCGTGTTATACCTACATAAATGTTCGTTATGAAATACATATATAGTTAATTATTTACAATGTATGTCATTATTTTATTTTGTTTTGATTTGCAGAGTTTTATCTAGATAGAAAATAAGAATGCAAGGTAAAATTTGTCTCTTAGAACTTTAAATAGCAATTTTTGGAACGAAGTTCCCTTACGCGGCGGTAGGTGTGATTCGAGAGAAAATGTAACGTCACGTAAGTTTTTTACCCCCTCCATACGCCTCCATACTCTTTCTCTGTATGTGTGTGCGTGCGGGTATCGAGAGCGAGACTCGAGCAGAATAACAGACGTGCAGACTAGTGCGTGGCCGGTTGTATAACCTAAATTTTTGATTTGATTCCTTATTTTAAATTATTTGCATTGAAAATATGATACAAAATAAAAAAAAACACACGAACTATACAGATTTTATTTCGAATTACATTCGGAGTTTAAAAAAAAATGCGTGAGGATCTTCGTTCCTGACGGGGGTCCCCTGACCGCACACGCTTTTTTTATCTACTCGTATCTATCCATACTTACATTATAATAACACCGTAACAAAGCAGTGTTTATAAATTCAATATTTTTGGGTAAAAATCATTACAGAGTAAATTATGAATAATACAGACCCCAAAACTACAACTTTTGGAATTTTGTCTGTCTGTCCAACTGTATGTCTGCCCGTTTGTCTATCTATCTGAACGTGCATTACGCAAAAAATAATGGATAAATTTAAATGTACATTGGCACAAGTATACCGTATATGTCTGGTTAACGTAAAGGGTACCTACTTTTTATTAAGATTACTTATAAAGGTCCCATTCCATGGGAATCAAACTAACCACACCCCCTCTAACGCTCAAGCAATTAATTATAAAGTCAATTAATAAATTATTTAGTCACAAATATGAATTGTATGAATGCCAACTCCGTTAGGTAGACGTTGGGTAGCGGGTAGGCGATTGAGTATGTCTTACGTTGGCGAGATGTGAGAGGTGAGCGGACGGGAGATTGAGATCAAGTGATGTAGTAGAAATAGAGGTAGATAAAAATATAGAATAACATATATAGGTAATACCCGAAATACATATATGCAGATAATATGTGTGGAATTAATTTTAATACAATCTCTAAGTTCATGGGGTTAAATAAATAATACCTGCACCCCCGGGACATCGAATTTCTATTATTAAAACTAACAAATTTTGTTGTAGGATTTTTTGATAGTTGATAAGTTGATATTTTCCTCATAAAAGAAGCTTGCAATTTCTGTTTCTTAACAACTTGACAACATTGCGTATGTTTTCGCTTCACAGAGTAGATTAAGTTTTTAGGTATCATACGTTTTCGTGAATAAATTACTGAATTTTAAAAATTGGTAGAATAAAAGTTAAATGTTACTTTTCCTGAATTAAATTCAGTTTTAGATATATGTTTTTTTTTCTAGAGTTTGGTAACTATATGTACAAATTAAAAAAAGACAGTGCTGACTTGCAAGTTTTAAAAACATGCTTGACACGTAGGTACACATGTAGAATAAAAAGGGTTTTGAATTTCCAACTTGCATAGCATAACAACGAACTTGTTTTCAAAGTGCGGTAATTCACGAACTTCCTGATGTGTAGCGTTAATTTTAATTAGAGTTTGAGAGTTAATTTTGTTTTCGCTACAGATTTTATATAAATGGGGCTAACACAGCCATTCGCGTTTGTCCTACTGGCGGAGTTACCCTACTCTCATAGACGACTACCTACCCTAAAATGTGCTAAAGTATTTAGAAAGTGAAACTTACCAGATCTTTTCCTCAACTCATCCTATAAATCCGCGAACGTAAGCAGCTCATGGACAGATGTTTAAATGTTCGACTTTTTTAGTGACAAATCTCGATCTCTGCAATAGGTAGATCCATTCGAAATATGAACACTGCCTATGCAACCATTATTGGCTTACCCTATATTTTAAAATGTATATCATCATCGTGGTGGTCCCATCTTCAAAATGAAGTTTGGCTGTCAGCTGGTGGTATTTCCGTCTGTCTTTCGCCGCAATCTTCAAATCGTGGTACTGGAGGCCGGATCATTCCTTAACGTCATTTATCCATCTCTTTCTCTGGGAACCTGGTACACTCTTTCCCGGGATCCTGCTTTCTAGGATCAACCTTGGAAACTCGTACAGATTTCCTTTTACAATATGCCCAAAGCAGGCAACTTTCCTTTTATGGACAATAGACATCAGCTCCCACCGGCAACCTGCACGGTGAAAATTAATATATTTTATCTGTACTTAGGACACTAATTTTCATTCGGAGAACATTAAAAATTAATTGCAAAGATAAGTTGGTAAACAAACTTTGCGACTCAGAAATTACTCCTCCTAGTACATTAAAGCTGCAGCGTTAAATTTAATGAGAGCTCGCGTTAATTCACCAAGAAACCAACGAGATAAAACTGAGCCAAAAGAGAATGCTAGTTTCTACTAGTACTAGTAGCTATCTAGATTACCTACTAGCTTTTAATATATACGTTTCCACAGAAAGTTTTAGCTCATATATAAGCTAATATAACCTAGGATTGTTCGAACTATTTAGTAGCGGAATTTCATTTTGAAATTACCAAGTTTCAACTTAGTATCGACATATTTGCAAACATCGACGTAATGGCAAAGTCTAAAATAATTAGGTTAATAAGATTGTTGATGAAAACTCGGTGTTAATTATTATTTTCTCAAAAAAAATAATTTCGACACCACAAGTGTTGAAATCACAGGGGTGTAACTTTCCGAATAATTTCCGGAAATTAATTATAAATGAGTATAAGTTTTTGAAGCGTGAAACCACGAATTCCATCACGATTCAGAGTTAATTGTCATGAAAAATTACAAATCCTTTTGAAAAAAAAACACATTTTTTAGTTTTACATTTTTTTTTATAATTAAAATATTGAATATTAACGACGTCACGAATAAGAGTCAAAAATAGATATCCCTAGGCTATCGCCGCTCTCGCTTGCGTTAGTATTTGTTAAATATTGACAAATATTGCTAAATATTGTTAAGTAACGTATTGCCAATCGTTACTTAACTACTGTAACAATTTATAAAAAAAACCTATAAATGCAAAAATCACGAACATGTATTTTGGTCTAGGGTGTGAAAATATTCAGGATTGAGATAAAAGTTTAACCTACGAGATCATCGTCGCTCTCTTACTAAAGAGGTGATAAAAATTTATTATCAGCTCACTGAAGTTCATATGTGTCGATAAAGTTTGATGGAACCCAGGGAATCTACGCTGCGATATTAACAATTTATGCTAAAATCAATAGCTAGGAAACTAGGCTACTTGTCATCTATACTTATAGCATTAACAAAATTGTTCAGTTGGTAGTATTTTAAATGAAGATACTATGAATGTACATAGTATCAGATTTTTAACCTCCGACACAAAAATGAGGGGTGTTATAAGTTTAATGTTTGTCTATCTATCTGTATCTGTCGTATTTCTTCAACGATTAGTCGAATTTTAATGCATTTTTTGTTAGTAAACTTATTTACCCAGGAATGTTTTTTAACATTGTGGTTGAATAGTAGATGTAAAATTATTGGTATCGCGGAAGTAACAACTGTGTGAAATTATTTTGCACTTTTTAAATTCATTATGGTATCAATATTTCAACTTCAATATTCAATTCAATATTCAACACTTCAATATTTCCGTGTCAGAAGTTTTTAAATTTATAGTTTAATCAAATGATTAACAGGCACAATGAAAACAAGACTGTAAATAACCGCTTGCTCGTCCGCCCACTAATCTCTAAAAAAAAAAAGTGACGATACGCACATACAAATATGTTATTTGATGTCTTATAGACAAAACAGTCTATAGACAAACAAGATATGTGAGTTCTCGCCTGCACGGTTCATTGAACATTAGTGAACAACGACGCCAACTCAAAACTAATACTCGGAACTTTCCACCACCATCAAAGGCACTTAGCTCCTGTTGTCACATCACTTATCAAACGCGCCTACACAAACCAAAAGCAATTTCAACTGAACGTCATTACTTATCGCGTTTGGTGCGAGAGGCAATAGATATTAAAAAAATCCGAAATTTCAATCGCCAGGATGGTTGGCACGTTGGCAAGTTGGCACGTACATGGATACAGTGATTGAACATTGCAAACCCAGAAAAGTAGATGCGTTTTCAAACTCGCGCCTGTGTAGTGATATTGTTAGTATAGTGTGCAAGGAATTTAAAAAACAAAAACAAGGTGAATGAAAAGCGAACACTACAGAGGGTAGACAGATTTGTCTGCCAATAGCAACAACAGTAACAACACCTTCATCCGCCTCCGCAGTCTCGCCGTGACCACGGTTCATGGAACTGGACCAAAATATCGGCTATGATAAAAAATAATAAATCGTGAGTAAACCGTTTACATAACAATTATTATGCTAAACCACGATAACAAAAGTTAAAAATCTCATGTATGTATTGCCATTCAAAGTGCAAAACTGTTATTTCCATGACAATAATAAAATAAGACAATTAAATAATTTGTTATTACATTCAATATGTCACTATGGTAACGCTAAAGCTGGCTCCACACTTATTCAGAAATATCACAAAAATAGTCTTCTCTAGCCGCAATCAATACGTTTCTATTGAGAGGCTAAGCTGGTTCCACACTTCATAGAATACACTCACGACATGGCAGATTTTTTTAATTCTCGGGTTTCCTCAAGATGTTTTCCTTCACTGCCGAGATAGCGATAATTGAAAACTTCATCTACAAAAAATGTGAAATCCCAACAAAAACATTTCTGTAAAAATGTTGCCAATCCCCGAGAATGTTTGACTGAGAAATGTGAGATCTAAAAGTCGCTACTACATACTTGTTTAATGGAATTTTACTTCTTGTGGTTCGGCCATTTCACAAAATTAAAGATCCGTTAGGTTATCAATGGTAGAGATGCACGAATGGAAATAGCTAACCCCGAAGAAGTAAAATTTTAGTATACAAGTCTTAGCGACTTTTAGATCTTACCACTTTTCTCGGCCGGTCGGTTCGGTCATGAGGATTGGCAACATTTTTACAGAAATGTTCTTTTTGGATTATATAAGTCATATTGAAATAAACGTTTCACTCATTGGATTGTCGACTTATAGGAGTACGTTGAAAACTCCCAAGTCTTTGAATAATCTTGATGTGAACTGATTTAAGAAAGGTTTATTACTCGTATATGAGAAGTGTTAAGAAGTTTTCGCCGAGAATAGAATTTCTCACTAACGACTGAGTTCTACTTTCCAGATATCTGAACTTTGAACTTTAGTTCAACATAGAAGATTAAAGACATTATAGGAGTACTAACTGTAACTTGACTGGATGTATGTAACGAGGTTTTTGTAATGTGTGTTGCTTGTTACTAGGAACGTTTAAGGGGTAAGTATTACTAACATTTAAAATTTATTATATAGTGGTGGATACACATGTATCCACCAATCCGAACTGAACCCGCGTTGTGGATTGTGACTCAAAACCCTCTAGTAATTTATTAGAGAAGGCCCGTGACCTGCAGGGGGATGTTAAAAAGGCTGAGTTCATCATCATTTAGGTGAAACCGTGGACAAAATTGTAATTATACAACAAGTACTCTGTGAACTCCTGCCCGTATCTTTTTAATTCCTAAAAATTCCTTTAAAAAAAGAGATTCTTTTTTAATTTCGTTTTCCAATATTCGCTGAATTCGAAAAAAAAACAACTAATTATCCCATTTCACTCGTTAAATTCACATTTACCCTAAACGCTTTCGGGTTAATTATCAGAGAGCCTTTTTCCTTATCGTGGGCCAATACAATCCCACTTTTGAAGGCGGAGTGTCTAACACAAAGCAAATTGCTAATACCCGATAGATCTGGAAAAGGGCGCCGAATGGCCCATTTCCTGGAGGAGCTTTATCTTTTTACTTTTCTCACTAAAGCCGCAGTAAAGATGATGCAGGGGCAGTATGGGAAAATTTCTATACATTTAATAAAATCGTAACAAAGATATCTGTTCATATAATATTTTTGAAAAAAATACCTTCTATATCTACAATAAAATAATAATAAAATTATAATAATGTCTGTGGGTACATGAAATATTTCTTGAAAAGAAATAATTTGAATGTAAAGTACGAATGATACAGATTACAAAACAACTTTTTTTGATTTTTGTCTGTTTGAAATTTGGCATAGTTATGTGCAAGGTTATAATTCAGGGTACCTTGTAGGGATACAGTTTCAACACTGTGTTGTGTCAACACAGTGCACACAGAACGCACACGGTGATTTACGGATGTCAGCAATTTGCAGTGGGTATAGCGTCTCTGTCCACACTGTTCTCGCCAGTGGTTTCCCGTGCGCCAACAAGATGTGTACTTTTAGGTAAATCTTGTGATTATTTTATATAACAGTATGGAGGACAATTACAGTTTGTTTACCCAACCTTCTGATACCTACATCAAATACCAAACAGCCTAAACACATAACATCCGCAACCTTATACCCATATCCATTAGAGTTCCCACGGGAATCACTCTAAAGTTCTCGCGAACAAAGTTTTTTGTTTACAGCTAAAATATACAAGATTTCGTTACAGCAGTTGTAGACTGTATAAAAAAACTGAAGCATTTTTTATACGTTTTAAATCGTGAATATTAGCTTTCCAGTATTAACAGGAATATTTAATATATTGGTATTTAAATGTACCTATTCTAATGTATATATTGTGAACGATATAACGTCTATATAAACGATATAAATTTTTCTGGTACAAGCAAGACAGACGAGTCCCAAAAACTATATTTGATGGTATTGTATCCTATGTGTACTCAATGGAAAAAATCAAGGTTTTATCCACACCTTTCTAATTGTTAAATAAACTACATATGTTCTTAAGGAAATAAAAGGATTTTTGCGTTCACAACTTTATTGTATATCCCATGGGCGTATATTGACCAAATATAATGGAATATTACTTATATGAGGTCATATACTGATCTACATTTGTATTGTGTTATAACCACACTATACATACCTACAGTGTAGTAAGTCGTCACGAAATCCCTTCTCCCCTAATATAAGTTTAAGTTTTCATATCGCTACGTGGTCATCGTATTCATTATTGCGAGGATATAGGGAGTTGTCGCCTATTCAATTTCATGAAAAGTTTTCATCACCTCTCCTTAGTAGGAATAGTAGGTTTATTTATTATTTTGTATCAATTTTTCCTCCTAAGATTGTTTATTTGAATGTCAAGGAAATTTTAATCAGCAATAATCATTGAAACATTTTTTTTAAATACGTCCTCATTTTCGTCAAAATTGTCACTAACGAGGAAATAAAGGAAAATGTTTTAAGGAAAGTCGTATGCGAGATTTAAAGATCTTGAAGACGAAACGATTTTATACCTATTACAAGCAGATCTGTAGAGTCAATAAATTTAATTGTCAAACCCTTAGACTTTTGGTACCCTTTTGGATATTTTTTAGTTTAAGGTTGAAACCCTAAGTCCATTGTTACTGTAACATTAAAACACAATAAGGCATTTTTGTAGCAGAAAGACTGCGATAAACTCGCAGTCTTTCTGCTACACTCAAGAATTTACTCAAGAATGACAAACTCAATCAGTTGCAAGTTATTTTAGTTTTGTTAAAGGGATTGGTCGTGATAAGGGCCAACAATTAAATTCCGTGGCTTTACATAACGTGAACAAAAAGTATATGTAGGTAAGCGAGTTTTACAACGATATTGTTATTTAACTTTTTAAGTTCCTCTTATATTTAACAGCGTATTTTCCTGGGCAATGCTATTAAGTATTATGTTACAGAACAGAAGTACCGGCTGTCAACATTCATACCCCCCAAGTGTACAGTAATTACTAGAGACAGTGGTAGGGGCGCAACGGTCGGCGGGAGCTCACAGTACAAGTGCAGAACCTCGCAAGAAAATTGAAAATGCATGAGCTAGTGGCCTCGTGGTATGTCATGCGGTATTCTGTTGCAAGGTATAGTTCTGCTTCGTGATCTTTCTTAGTTTCAATAGGGCATTTTAGATACGAACTATTCCTTCCAATATATCAACAGACTAGTTGTAGTTGTTCTTGTTGTAAGTTTTCAAAGTTTGGAAATGCTTTTATCACTTTCGTGTTGAACGAGTTCTCTCTATAGTGGCCAATCGAGCGTTCTAACAAACACAAATTAATTTACAGCTTGTTATCAACCAACTGGTACCAATGCATATAAAACGTCATAGATAGAACAAACTTGTTCATTCAGTTAGAACATCAAATATAAACTTTAAAGTCATAGTAAAAATATGTTTATGAATGTAGTAAAGTTTGTAATAGTGGGTACGCTTGGTGGGCTAATTCTTTGGATTTCATCTTTTGGAATTGCAACTGTCATTTTCACATGAAACGACATACTCAATACACCAGTGCAGTACCCGGCAATATGGGTGACATCGTGAATTCAATGGTCTTCATATGCACTAATGACGGTTGTTACACTACTATATTTTAGTAATTTGCTTCGAGAGGATATGTAAACTTTATACGATTATACCTATGGGAAAGTGATGATTGATGTCTCGTCTACAAGGTAGAACATCTGTTCGATTTCCTATGCCGAAGAAAAAAGCTGGATGCGAATGCGGTAGGAGCGTTTCTGAATAAATGTCACGAGCAAAATCTAACACTGAAGTTACTTAGAGCCGTGTCATGAAGTTCTATACCACGTGTCATGTTTGCGGATAACATATAATCGCTTATAATATTATAATCTTATAAGCGATTACAATCTTAAAATCGCTAGTGAAATTAGGAATGAGTGTAATAAATTATTAAAAGACCATTTAAAACCGCCAATAGCTGGATGGTAGAACATAACTTAGAAATAAATCTACGTGAAACGGGAACGATGTAATTTCGACCGCCACAAAGAAAGCCTTTGAATATAAACCTAAAAATAAATAGTCAAGAAATAGAAGAAGTACAAGAATTAAATTTATTGGGATTAACAATAGATTCACAATTATCTTGTAAAAGTCATATTCAGTCTAGTAAAACTGAATTGTCCTCATTTGTATATGCATTAAGCTTAATAAAATTTGAGACAGCTCCCTCAACATATTACACGAACGAGTGATAGTGGCGGCACGAACGCTGGTCAAATTTTCATAATGCAGAAAAAGTGCATTAGAATACTTGTTAATGTTAATGTCTACAGCTTATTCTATTATGTATGTACATAGCAGAATATAGCAGTACATAGCAGCTGTAGACATTTTTTCATAGAACACAACTTCAAGTTATATACTGGAGGTGGGACTGTTCGTAGAAAAAATCCACTTATTTAAACAGGTGAAAGATATACATAACATTAATATCCGACGTAAAAATAAGACTTGTAGCATTAAAAAGCAATTAGTGTAATTTGGATGAGTAAGTTCTTCTAATGAAATGTTTTTATCAAAGTGTTATACTGTAATTGCGCATTTAAAATGCAATAATGAAGGTGGAAGGAAAACGTAAAACAAATATAGAGGGAATGATTATTTTGCTCGGATTTTTAATCATAGAAGAAATGGAAAAAGTAAGTGGAATGTTACTCAAATGCAGTCGTTAGTGGATAGGAAAAATATTAAATAATAAATTTTGCATAATACTAGCAAATATTTTTTGTTATTCATGTTTTTGTGGTCCGTGGCTTTGACATACGACATAGAAAAATTGACATACGCTTTCTAAAGCTTAAGAATTTTGGAGAAAAATCTATACATTTCGAATAACGGTGACTAGTTGAATCCATACAATAATCAGTTTTTAATTGTAGAGCATTGATATGATTGATAACCGATTGAAATGGAATTATCACTAGCAATTATCATTAGTTTGGTAGTGACATGAAATGTGATGAAAGTGAAAAAAAAAATAAATATCACCCACAGAATGCACCTTGTGGTGGTGAACGCCTCGTGAATGCAAGGGAAACCCTCTGTAATGCAGTGGGGCCATATAAAAGGCTAATATCGAATATTATTTTTAACTAGCAAAACCCGGAAGACGTTGTCCTGCCATAAAAGTTGATGTTTTATGGTAGTTACCACAAAGCCAATAGCTCGAAAATATTCTCCGTGCTCAAATACCTATGTATCAAATACATACCAATTTTCATGGCGATCGGTTGAACGGTACAGAAGTTGATGCGCTGCAGCGCCATCTAGTGGCGAGTTACAACAAATTCGATAGTATGAAAACCTTCTCAGTGAAAAAATACATATATGGACCAACTTTCATGGTGATCGGTCAAACGGTGTTGAAGTCTATTAATCACCAATATACCAACATCCTCTTTTATATATACATAGATTTATTTATTTATTTATGTTTATAAATATCATAAGAACCCAATAATTGGATCACAAAAATAACATTATCATTTCTCTGTTGCTACTTATCTCTACTAGTTTTCCCCAAACGGTCCTGCACCACACATTTTGTTGCAGTAATACAATGGTATCAAATAACAGTTCTTTTGTTAGTTATCGAACACGAAAGCGACACTAAATGCTAGATTTAATGTATTTTGTGGTATCAGCGAAATAAGATTTCCCGGTGAAGAGATCTGCAGGATTTGTACCTACTCATGTTACAATGTACCCCATCTCTTGCCGCGGGTGTTGTAAAAGGCAAGTAAGGGATAACAAACCTGCTACCACAAGCGCTGAGAACTTCTAAACGAGTGGACTCGCCAACCTGTTTAACCAGCGTGGCATTTTGGGGCCATAGATCCCTGGAGAAGAAGACAATGTACATGAAAAGCATTTTACAACACCCACGGAAAGAGGTGAAGTAGTGCTATTTTGAACCAATCCATCCATCTAAAACGCATCCCGTCAATGACTATTCCCGTCGAAGTAAGTCGTTCAGTACAGCGATAGTAGGTTTACTGAGGACAAAAGAGGACTCCTTGTAACGCAAAAATCGCGATCAAACGCTTTTATTTGATTATCACAAACACCACGCATGAAAAACACTTTGAAGTTTAATAAACTATCATTATTATACCACAAAACGTTTAATAAACAATTTTTACTATAACCAAACAATAACTCGACTTCACTTCACGAGTTCCCGCCAAAATCCCTTGATTTTGATATTATTTAATAATGTTATGTAATTTATAGTCATAATTTTAATTAACATCAAAACCAGCCAGTGTTCGACGGGTAAAAACTCTTTGTCGCAAAACGTTCTGAGTAGCCTGGTACGTATAACATACATCCTATAAATCATGGTTACCTTTTAATTTAAACTAAATAAGTAAAGTTACCTAGGGAAAGAGGGTGGGTGCACGCTACAATTTCACAGCTGCTAGAGCCACTCATCTAGCCAAGTTACACCCCTCTCACAGACTACCGTAACATGTACTATATTTCCCACTTTATTCTATTCTCCCAATGTACGTACGCTATTCAGTACTGAGTAAAATATGCCAGAGCCCATTCCCATCCTATACGTCTTCATTTACCCAACCCTTTACTCCAAATCTATTCCTGAATCTCCAAAGGTAGGCAGCGTTTTCGGTTGCGTGACAACGTTTGTCATTCTGGGCTGATGTTGGCATATATCGCAGATGTCCAAACCATCAAAATACTTTATTTATTTTATTTTATTTATTTATTTCAGGCAACTACAATATATACCTTAACCTAAAATACATATAATAATCTTAACTAGGTGCTAATAGGGATTATTCTTGCTCGGCCTCGCTTCCCTAATGCGTCGGAACACTACCCCTCGTGGACAAACAAAACAAAGGTTTTAATTACACCACTATAAATAAAAGCCTCGCATTATTTCAACTCCGACAACTTCCAAAGAACAAGAAAGTAGTAAAGACGATTTTCCTCAAACATTCGCGGCTATTGTTAGGGACTCTTGTCACCGCAAGGGGAGTCGTCGCGTTCCATACATTAAAATGTTCCACATATCTGTAAGCACCTTAATTCAAAGGACTGCTAGTATGATGCGCTTACTTCAAAAACGAAGTTCCTCCTACGTGATTTAAAAATGTACTAATTGAAACTTTTTTTGGTTAAATTTTAGATTGTTTGGGATATTATATTTAGAATCCGGATACGGCTATATAAAATAATTTTACCGGTTTCGGTTACGATGCAGATATGAAATTATTTTGGATCCGGTTCGGGTTACGGATGTGTTTTTGAATACGTGTATCACTAACTGAAAGCTAATAAAACAAATAAAACCAAATATTGAATAATTGCAATTTTACTCTTAACTATGATTAGTTGTACTATAATATAATCTCATCATTATATTATATATAATATACTCATAAATATACTATTAACTATAATTATTTAATATAATTATTAATAATCTCAGTAACTGCTATCATTAAAATAATATTATTAAAAATACCATTAAAGTTAAAATATATTTTAGAGGCTTATATAAGTACTAATACAAAAGTATAACATTCACCTGATTGTTTCATTAACATTAAAATGTTCACTAACATTCACCAATAATACAGTCACTTTAAAACAGCCTTACTATATCTTTTACACGAAATTGTAATAATTAAGTAAGTAATAATTGCAAAAAAGACTGGTAGAATATTCACCGATTTAAACCCAAACTAGAAACTTCGAGTTTAGGATGAAATACAGAGTAATCGGTGTTTATTGCATTTGTTTATTTTTAATTTCCCAATATACGAGTACACTGTCGTCGCTGTCGTAAAAATTTAACTCGTTTCGTTTCTTTCACTACCAAAACAAATGCAAGCGGCAGATATTTATTTAAAAATTATGATATATTTATACAAAACAGCGTAAACCCTAGCCCTCCAATTAATATTCTTTATTCCTGAGGACTAGGTCAATCCGCACTGTCAATTTTGATATTATGCTTTGTTTATTTTAGGGCTATAGCTGTAATTATTATTAATTTATACATAAGTATTGTTGTAATTATAAAACAGTACACGGGTGGTGGAGTCTGCACATTGAATAAATTAAAAAAAAACAATATTAAATTAAAAAAATCGCTCGTCTGCCATCTATTTCTATAAAAAAGTCGTTTTATTATTTGAAGTCCGTTTAGTATTTAATTATTCAAATAAAATAACTTTTACTTAAAATTATATTGTGACACTATTCGCTAACAGATGGCCCTGCTAGGTGTATTTTAATAATTGGGACTCGAAAATAGCATCAATATTTAATTGAATATACAAAAGTTCATTTGAGCCCGAAAAGCCCAATAAATTGAGATTAAACACTTTGTTACACACCAACGTTCTATAACGTTGGCGTCTTAACGTAGCATAGTGATTGTTCACCGGCTCCAATCACATTTGAATGTAGTTTCGTTGTTATCTAACTGAATGATGCTACTACGAAGATGCCTGTATATTATGTTTGGAGTCAGTTTATTTTAGTACTTAATCATTGAAAGAATATAATTTTTATTTAAATTATTTAATATGATTTATCGAAGACAGAATGAATACCGAAAGAACCAGTCTTGGTACATAGAAATATACCTAAGCATATTATACTCGTAGAACAAATAAATTATTTTAATGTTTTATATAGATTGTGGACACTAACCAGGATTCATTGTTTTCGGTTGACTTTCTAGGGGATGCTGACAAAGATATTCACGAGAAAAATACTGGCAAAAGTACGAGGATAAACCATGAATACCACTAAATGTAGTCGCCATTATTGGTACCCGGTAGTGAGACTGTTCGTTATGTTATAGGAAGAGGCTCATAAAAGATATGGAGTGCTACTCGCACTTCTGGATTGATATACCCGAATATTTGTGAACCCATTTGACACCCATTATGGACGAGCAGTTCGAGTATTCGACCACTCCAACAGGAAGTGCAGTGTACCAGGTGGACCGAAAGAGTTCATCGCTGGTGGCTAGTTGAGAAGAACCAAAGACCGTGTATGGTGGTGAGTTAAGAGAAGCCTATATATAGCAGTGGAGAGATATGGGCTGATGGTATAGTATGATATCCTTACAAGCCGTTAGCATTAGCATCATTAGCAACAAACTCATTAGCATTGCATGAGAGACATTGCGTCTCTCTGCGCCTTCTGCAAGATATACAACGCAATTGTTGTGCAGAACTATTCGATACCACGCCCACATCGGATTATAAGGACCGTGGCTTCCGTCATCAAAGTGTGATGTACTCCCACTTCTTTGACAAGAAGCCGTCGCGTACGTAGTATACGAATCGATTTATATCACGTAACTAAAGGTTGTGGAAACAACCTGGACATTTTAAAGTGTCTCTGAAATCAATAACGAGCATGAGCCACTGTTGAAAAATACTCGATAGGGCTCGGAAAGTATGCGTGTTTAAACGGAATTTAGCATTTCTGAAAGTGGTGATAAGGAGGAACAACATGTGACATATACTCCAGCAAACTGTGAATATATAAAATAGAAGCGAGAAGATAATATCCAGACTGAAAGCAAGAGCATCCTTAAGATCCATCATATCGATGCTTTTACAGTTACACCTGTCTTTACAGCTGTTTTGTCTACCCGAGTCAAGCCGCGGGTAGAAACTAGTTTAATAATAAGTAAACTAATATATTGGATATATAATTAAATTTAAATTATTATTTATTAAACTATTTATTTAGTAATATTAAACAGAAATTTCCACTCAAGTCAAGCTCCACAATGAGCGTGAAGTTCGTTCCTCTATCGTTTTTTAAGTTGTGCATTGTGGCATTTTGTGAAATCCACTCGGTGTTGGTTATTGCCCATGGGTCTTTGGGCATGCCGGAGACATGCGCATGCGAATGCGTTCAGCAGCTGTTAGAGATTACAGTATAACCTTCCGAATTTTTAAAATGCTCACTCTCGGCCATGAAGGAGAACATCACGAGAAAACCTGCAAGTTCGAGAAATAAAAAATTGGACTAATGCAATGGCCTACGTGGTGGACTATAGTTCGAATCTTCCTAGTTATGGATATCAGAATCCTATTTGTTTAATATATTATGACACTAAAATGGTGAATACATTTAAAATATTCTATTGGGCGTACTTATAACTCGATTCTGATTTCAATCTTTTGTTCATTCTATTTAATTTTCTATCAGACCTTTATCTTGTATATAATAGCTACCAAACAACAACCCCCACTCTGGAACCTACAACGAAATACAATACAGTTACGAGCACATGCAACTTAAAAAGAATAATGCATTCAATTCATGCATAACAATGAGATAATACACTCTCAACGTATGTGACACGTCTCCTGTAAGCATTTCGCCTCGGGAACTGCAGCTATTGTGTCTAAACAACACTTTTCTATGCACACATACTCACGGAAGCATATTCAACAAGGGTATATTTCCGGGTTATTTCGTTTGAAATATAAAACTATTTGTCGTTGTGATTAATAGACTGAAGTATAATTCTGTCTCTGCCTCTGCCTCCATCTTAACTTCTGTATATGTTACTGTATCTAAACAACAATTTTCTATTCAATAATACTCATGAAAATATAATATTCAATAAGAAAATATTTCCGCCTTATCTGTTTTTAAATATGGATTATATTTCGTTGTACTCAAAAGACTGAAGTATCTCCATCTCTGTGTTTTCTTCTCTCTCCGATACTGCTTCTGCCTCTAACTTTATTTCTATACTATTTCTTTATATGCTTCTGTGTCTAAAAACACTTTTCTATGCATTCGTTTTTTTTATTTCTCGATCACATTCCTACAGTCTAAACTGAAAAAATGTGTTCGACAAATAAAAAAAGTCTGAAGTAAGTATGCGTATCCATCCACCAATCTGCACGGGGCCCGTGTGGTGGATTATGGCCTGAAACCCCCCAGTGATTTACTAGGGGAGGCATGTAACGCAGTGCTCTGCAGTAAGACGTTATAAACTGATACAAGTACAAGTTTATGCACTAGAACTCACGGAAGTATTCAAAGTTATCTCGTTTGAAATATAAAACCAATTTTCGTTGTAGTTAATGGACTTAAATATATATCTATCTCTGCCTTTATTTTTGCCTCTGCATGTGCCACTGCCTCTAATTATATCTAAACAATATTTTTTTATTCACCGATATTCTCAATTTCTGTTATTTTGTTTGAAATAATCATTTATTTATTAAAGATTACCAACAGAGCATGCATCATATAAATGTTAAAGTTACATTCAAGAGTGTAAATTACGAGTATACATATAAATTAGACCGAAGTACATCTTTATCTCTGTCTCAGCCTCTGTCTCTACCACTGTCTCTCTCTCTATATATTATTAATTATATGTCTATCTCCCTATATAAAGGACGTGCGTCTGTCTGTTTGTTTGTAAGCGCTATTTTCGTAGTATATTGGGCCAATTACATAGCGATTTTTACTGCTGTGTAATATTTTCATATCGGAAGTTTATTTGGTAGTTTTTATGAAATTCAGTGCAGTATTGTTAAAGATAATAGGCAGAGGACATCACGATGACCTCTAGATGATGGTACTTGTTTTAAGTTCTGTATGATTTGTAATTTATCATTACATCATTGCACATTACACTCACTGTTTTCAAAAAATATTTCCAATACATACTGGGCTTTGTTACATTTTTATTATATGTAGGCATTATATATTATTAAAATAATGGTTTTAAACTTTCTCGCCTCTCCCTCGATTAGCCAAAATGACGTAAGTGTTTCAGTTATGAGTGAAATATGACAGAGCCCATTCTCATTCCATCCTATGCCTCCCCATTTATCCAACGCATTCTCGAAATCCATACCTATATCTCCAAAGGTAGGCAGCGCATCCGGGGACATGCTAAGATTTCTTATTCTGAAGTGATGTTACCGTGTATGGTGATGTCCATGGACGGCAGTATCCACTTACCATCAGGTGGACTGTATGCTCGTCTGCATAAAGAAAATATGTAGTAATATTATACAGTAAACGGTGATAGCCTAGGTAAGTACTCGTATATCTAATCTCAACAGTCGGCACACATTTGTGAGCTCGTGAGTTCAAACCCCGTTACATACCCTCTGAGTTTCTACTAAATACGGGTATTTTAATTATCACTAGCTCGATGGTGATGTACAGGTTATTCCATAAGTCCCCACTCACAAGTCCCCATTGGTAGGGAAAGACTTTTGTTTTTCCACTTATTCCCACTATCTACGAGTACGTTATAATACCCGAGTACTTGAACATACAATACGAGTACGAGTAATACTTGAACATCGTGAAGAAGAAAAGAAAAATAATAATTAAAGCAGTGGGCTGTTTTTTTTTATAGAGAAGAGGGCGGACGAGCAAGCGGCTGATACGACATCAACATCTGGTATGACATGCTACTGGCCTCCCGTTGCAATCATGAGAGAGTCAAATACACGTGCATATACGTACATGCATGCCAACATCAGTCCAGCATGACAAACGTTGGCACGGGGATGCACAACCGATTTTTGGAGATTTGGATTAGAATGGGTTTGGAGAAAGGGTTGGGAAAATGGTGAGGGCTAGGAGAGGTTGGGATGGGTATGGGCTTCTGGCATATCTCACTCGCTACCGAAACACGTACGTACATTGAAGGAATAGGATAAAGTGGGAAATGCACTTGCATGAGAGAGGGTAACGTGACCAATCGAGTGCACCCAGCAGCTGTGAGATATTTATTTGTAAATTAATTATAATTATCCACTAATATATCTCATATACTAACATAATATAGACAACAGAGTCTGAATTATCTAAATTAAATTAAATACGAGATGTTGTTGTTGCTCTTTATTGTACTTAAAATGAGTTGTTACAATAAGACATTACAGCATTACCATAAATACAAAGGCGGGCTTATTCCTAGAAGGAATCTCTTCCAGTCAACTTTATATGTTAATAATTGTTATTTAAACTTGTTACTCATGATTTATTATTTATTTATTATAGCCGATACTTGGGTCCAGTTACGTGAACCGTGGTCGCGGCCAGACTGCGGGAGCCGGGTGGTGTTGTTACTGTTGTTGCTATTGACAGACAAATCTGTCTACCCTCTGTAGTGTTCGTTTTTGATTCACCTGCTCACACTGAACTTGTTTTTGTTGATTAAGTTCCTTGCACACTGTACTGACAATATCACCACACACACACACACGCGAGTTTGAAATGCTATACCTTATATGTTAAGATGTTATACTCGAATCAACGTACCTGTATCATTTTGTATTTTATCCTGGAACGAAAAATACATGAGTTACTTTCGTCAGTACATTTATTTTCATAACTTTCTGCACGAACCCAAGTAGCAGTGCATTGGGAAAACTTTAGAAGGGAGTTCACTTTACAGTCCCGAGAGACGTATGATGTATGTATTCTTTGTTTTACGTTATTCCGCCCGAAAACTTCGCAAATATTCGACTGTTTTCGTAATTCTCTGTGTTTAAAAAGGTCTGCAATGTGGACGAATTATATTGTAAGCTTATTTTGCTCTGTATATATAGCCTGCAATGCAATGCAATGTAGCCAGCCCTTTCAGTATCCACTGCTAGACATGGGCCTTCTCATGCACATTGTGTTTTACATATGGGATGCATGGCCGTAAAACGCCACGCTGGCCGTGCGGGTTGGCGAGTCTATTGTTTTAGAGGTGGTGTAACTCCTCAGGGTTTGTGGTAGCCGCTTTGTTATCCCTTAGTCGCTTTTTGCTACACCCGCAGGGAGAGGTGGGGTTCTGTTATTCTATAGCCGGCCCTATATAGCCTAATACTAAAATTGAAAATATAAATATTTAAAAAAAATGCAACAGACATTTGGGCTCCCGAGCTCTGCTGTACCATTATGGCCGTATCTCATTATAACTGGCCAATAGAGTCGAGCATTGCTCCAGTTCTATTAATTTTAAATTGTGTAATATGTTAATCGAATTGAAATTAGTATTATTATATCATTTTAGATAATAAATAATATCTTTATTATTTAACAAGTGACATTATAGTTCAGCACCTACAGAGGGCAGTAAATAAATATTTGCTATCTTAATATTATAATAATAAAAAATCAAAGAAAAAGTTCAAAACAAGGCTGGTTAAAGTTACATAGGTTCGCTTTTAATGCTGATTTTGAGCTCAAAAATTTCATAACTTATTTATATGATTGCGAATGTTTTTTTTTAAGTAGGTCAACTCCGACCCCGTATCTTCAAGATAATTTGGTTTGAGTAAACCCGTAGCGACGTTGATTGCCGCTAATTTAGAATAACTGATTGCAGCTAAAGTAATTTTAGTAATTATTTGATTCAAATATTAAATGATCACTAGTTTCTTACTCAAAGATATCAGCCTACATTGCAATACCCCACTGCAAAGCATATGCCTATACAGATTATACTACTTTATAATCTGGCCACAAGTGAGTTTTGGGTCAGAATCCATCACGCGGACTTACAGCGGACATCCGAACACGATTATTTCTCAATGAGATTCAACAACAACTGCACCTCCAGCAGCTTTGTATCCAATGGGGGCAAACCCGTTAACACGTTGAGTGAATGTTAACCCGACACATGACCTATAACTATACCAAGTGTAATTACAATCTATCCAGTAGTGTTTGCATGATGTGCATTCACACGGACAGACAAAAATTCCAAAACTGTTGTTTTGGGCTCTATAGTATTCGTACTTTATAATTGCAATGGTTACTTTCAAAAAATATTTCCTGTACAGACACGGCGGCTATTACGATTTCATTATATGTATAAGAAATACACAATAGTTTTATTAACATTTCTAACAATGAAATCCATACATGTCTGTGAAATGGAATACAAAGTTACGGCATTCACCGCTCATCATCTTGTCATAGATATTCAAACGGTCTGTTTCTACGAAATGTTACGTTTGTGGTTAACTGGACAAACGCGGGTGTTACATTTATAGCATTCCCACCCCATTTTGTATTCAGATAGGTATTTGTAGTTTGTAACTGTTACACCATTCGTGTATAAACCGGTTTATATGTATGTATAACAAAATTAATTGTGTTATATTCATTGTGTTACGTATTTGAATTTATTACTTATTAATTATATGATGCAGTGCTCTTCGTATTGCTATTTAACCAACGGTTGACTGGCAGACAATGTCAATGGGTATTAAGGCCGCCTTTTGTACAATGTATCCTTGTACATTAAAGTTTAAATAAATAAATAAAATAACTGAAATAAATACTTTTAAATTATTAAAAATGCCATCACTAAGTCGGCGGAGCTGCGCTTCGCCAGAGAATTTGAACCTAGTCCACCTTTGATTTTTTCCTGCTCATTTAGTATTTTCTGTTGCTCATTTAATTATTTCTCTTAAATATTCTCTCTTTGAGGGTGAGAGTGCACGCTGCAATCCAACATTAATCCACGTTACCCCTCTCTCACAGAAGACTACCTTGAAATGTACTGCATTTCCCACTTTATCTTATTTCCCTAATGTACGTAGTGTTTCGGTAGTGAGTGAGATATGTTAGAGCCCATTCCCATCTTATCCTATCCCTCCCCATTTTCCCAACCTTTTCTCTAAATCCATTCCTATATCTCCAAAAGTAGGCAGCGCATCCGGGGGTGTGCCAACGTTTGTCATTTTGGACTAATATAGGCATGTATCGCGGTTGTCTATAGGCGGCAGTATCTACTTACCATCAGGTGGACTGTATGCTCGTCTGCCGCCTTCGTCCATACAAAAATCTCTGTTGTCTGTTTTGAAATAAATACTTAAATACTAATATAAATACTGTTTAAAATACTTATTTTAAAGTAACGGTTACTTTACCTTACGGTTTTCCATAGATGACACTTCATGATAACTAGTAACTTTCAAAATCTTTCTAAACATAACTGGGTCTTCCTTTGTTTTCTATTTACTTATATATTAGTTAGGTATAACCATAATTATTGTATTCCGTACTCCTTGACATTTCTCTGAAGCTGAACAATGGTTAGATCAATATCAGCCATATTAATTAATTTCAGTAACTTTGTAGATCTTACATCGACGAGAAATTTAATTTATACAGGAATACCATACATTTCCGTTTATTAAGTACCTATACGATCATTTAATGTTGGGTAATTAAAAATTAGTAAATGTTTCGTAATTATTTCCTTGACCACATTGTTATTTACTCTAAACGACTAGGTCCATAGCAACAACATATGTTGCTCCACAGTGCTCTTTCAATACAGGTCTATGGAGGTATTAAAACAAACCATCCGTGTTTCTGTCTGTTACTAACAGTCTAGATAAAATCTAGTAATGTATACATGTGCCGTGAAATCAAGTTATTTCAGCTACACCGGGCTGTAAAACTCTAACTGAAGAGCTACATAGACTCTTCCATTAGACACCATTTCGTTCTACTGCTGGCGCAATTATAAATTGTTTCTTTACTAGTGACTTTGCCAGTTAATCTATGGAGTCTGGATATGACGCGGATTCTCGTTGGAGAATTTAAACTGAGAGAACAGAGGACTACTTGGGATGTACAGATATAAAGGACTACTTGGCCCCCACAGATATAAAGGAACAGATAACGCAAGATGCCCGTCGCTGCGTGTCCGAAGTTGGCGCTAAGTTCCTACTTCTCGGGCGGCTTCTTCAGTCTGTTCTGACCCGTGCCGCTAGCAAGACGTTACTAAACAAACAAATTCAAAATAGACTGTATCGAAGACGCAGCCGCAGTGGAGTACGCATGGATGCTAGGTTACAGAAATGATGTAATGAAACAAATACATATTCCTACGCTTGCCTCAATCTGACGCGCTCTATGAAGACGAATACGTTCCGCCGTGGTCAAAAGGGATGGGCGAGGATCGACATTTCTCTGTCTAGCTGCCCGAGTCTTTTGGACACGCCATTTTTGGACGTTACGTATTACACGCGAGGGCGCCATAGTCGAGCATTCGTCAAATTTCTGTAATAAATCACACAATTGTAAGCTTTACAATTTCTAATGAGCACTAGTATGAGTTATATGGGTTATACCTACTATACCAGAGTGAGTTCTATCAAACGCGACCACTGGCACTCGGATCGTTAAACGTACTGCTGAGTTATGATGAATCTATGGACACCGCGTGCGAGGCATAATTTTAGTTCCGATTGCGTCACGCTTGGCGCAATCACAGCGTCATCTACATAATCGAGTAATGACTTCTTTCCTCTAAACAACGGTAACAAAATAACACGCGCAGGTAGTGAGGTGGCAAAGATATAAGCAATCTTGCTACAACATGTTTTCGTTACATGTGGTTTTAGCAAGCGACCCCCTACTAATCGAACTGAAAGACGTTTCATGTCAAAAATGCCTAGTTGCGCTATAATCAATTGTAAAAATTCGTCAGGCAAATAGTAAAGCAATTCAAAGGAGATGTTTCGTTTCATCGGTGAGTGGTTTCCCATCACTAAAATTTACTCGTTACGACACGCTTGCTTTTCATACAATTACACGAACTAGGGTTGTCTATCTATGTCTATGGTGTGCCCTCAGTTTTTTTTATATTTTCGTACGTTTAAAATTACAGGAATTTTAAATGTGCTTTCTATAATTATTTTAGAACCAAGGAAACTTACATAATTTATTTATATAAGCAAAGCAATAATACCCTGATGTCTCAGGAGAGACTTTAAGTGTCAGAGAAAAGTATTTAAGTATTCAAAGCGCAGTCGTCGCAAACATACTTGTCATATTGGTCGAATAAAAGTCGTCGAAGCATTCACGTCACGTGTGTGATAAGGGCCACCGCTTCTCCTAACACCGACTTTAAAGTACACTGTAGTCACTTGCGCCGGTTATCCCCATGCAGGGGTGCCGCAACTTTATATTCAACTCGTGCTGGCAAACTTCGCGCGTCACGTTCCAGAAGCGCCAAAGGTTATTTACATCTCACCTTTGCGTCTTCTTGCCATTAATTGTACTATTGTCATGCTAGTTATGGACTCCTCGGTGTAATATTCAAAGCGACTAATTTTATTTGTATATTTTATCTGAAAATGAGTAACAAGAAAAGGGACAGAAATGTATGTCGAATACCCCGTCATTTCTCAGACTGAACAAAAACTCACATAATTCAAAAACCTCATCTTCGCGTAGGTTTAACGGCGAAGGACAGAAAAGCCCGACAATAATTCGTATACCGATCGAGGGCGTTGCAATAAAACGCCAAGTCACATAGTCGCGAAGGCGGCCATTCGAAAACTAATAAATTTCTCTCGGGCTCTGAATTTATTTGATAAACGACCAAGATAAGGATGCGAAGCGATCGCCTCAACACTTTGTAGCGGTCAGCAGGAGAGTTGGCACTTGAGGTCCACTTGTAGCACGCGCAAAACATCGAGCCCCAACCGCGCGCGCCCGACTTATCGTAAGCGACAAAATCAAGTTTTACAGGAGAGGGTTTTTTATTACTTGCAACGTTAAAACATAATGGAAATTAATTAAATGAGCAGAAAAATACTGAAAGTGGTAACAAATTTAAGGATGCGTTAGATTTAGGTTCTCGGGTCACAAAAAAGACATTGGAGTCGGGCAAAGCAGGACTCCTTCGACATTGTCATTACATTCTAAGTAATTTAAAATTATTTATTACAATTATTTAAAATTATTTAATACAGTTATTTAAAAACAGTTTGTTTTGTTGATAATGATTGACTGTCTTAATATCATTTAATATCTTTGCGGTCCGTTTAAATACAGGCCAAATGTAATTCGGATCCATTTTTTTTTGTTATTATTTACCTACTGTAATTACTGACTTACTAATAAGATAGTGACATAGTATAGTATACATAGTATATTATACATAGTACAGAGTATAGTGATATAGACACATTTAAAATGTTACTCTACGTTAAAAAATGAAGCTTGCGACAAAAATCCCGATTTTGAGAATTCAGAAACGTCATCTTTCAATTTACCCACTATTCTGAAGCGCCTTCTGTGTCGCGTTTTCTACCAATGTAAAGTGTGTGGACCACTATACATCAGTAAAACGGTAGCCTTTAAACTACGTAAATACATATATAGTGTTCAATAAAAACTATCTGCATTTTTTAAAGAAAAATGCGGCAGTCGAGCATACAGTCCACGTGGTGGTAAGTGGATAAACATCCGCGATACATGCCAATATCATTCCAAAATGACAAACAGTGACAGGCCCCAGGATGAGCTGCCTACATTTGGAGATATAGGAATAGATTCTCTTAACATTGAGTTTTTTCATTAACGATAACAAGTTTTGTTTTACGATTTTTCTCTGACCTTAATTTTAATTTTAACGTTTTAGTCATTTAATTTCTCAATTAATTTTTGAATGAGTTACTTTTTATTTTTACTGACTTTACATCATAAATGAAATTACATACGAGTAGTGAGTATATAAGATAAGCATCGGAATGTTCCTAAGAAGTTTTAACTTCGCTTAAACATCGAGTCACATCGCGTTTAAACGCAGCTACTATGCATATAAAATGTTATGCTATCTCTTATGTTTCCATCATAACATTATGCATCATATCTATGCATGACGTCACAGGATATAAACCGTAAGCAGTGCACGAAACGCAACCAGCTACACAAGTGCAATTCACAGCGCTGTATAACTTTGGAGAGATTTACAGAATCTGGATTCAAATGGAACAGCCGTCGTAGTTTGCATTGCTCACGATGAATGTTAAAGTAAACATAAATCTTACGCTAGAATGTTCGTGGTTGATAAGGCTAGCTGGTGCAATGGACGTTAAATTAGAGTTTTTCATAGCTGTAAGGTTTTCAGAGAAAACTACATTACTTTCAACCTGACTTGATTATATGCATAAGTCAGGTATCACGTCAACAGAAAATTATGGATCGAATACCAGATATGACCACAGAAAGAAGCAATGGCTATTTAAAAAGATACCAAAAAGACACAGAGCAACTATAAACAGCTATGTATAGCATCATCACACAAAGCACTAATCATTCTTACCTACATTATGTACGGCACCAAAATAAGCCGCCTATTAAAACATGAAAGCTTAACTAATCAATTTCCGGCATATTAAAACGATTAACAAGGGCGAAGGGCTCTCGCTAATAGAATCTGTGAAGGTAGAGGATGTAGGTAAAGGTTTATAAAGTTAGGCCGGAGGCCTGTGGTGGATTTATTTTACCCATCGTATCTTAACCTGATTTTCACCTGAATACAAAAATTTTGAATCATGTGTTTTCTTTTCCAAAACAAAAAGACTTATAATTGAATTTTATTCTATAACGATTCACTACAGGACACAAACAGTACACTTTTACTAAATTCTTACACTTTTAATTAATTACATGATGAATAAAATAATACAATTTCAAAATGGTCAATTTGTGCAATCGATGTCAGGTCAAAGTACCTACGAGATCTTTATCTTTATTTTTTCGGAATGTCTAAATTCTTGTGGCCCTAGTGGCCTTTCAAGAGTCACCGGTCGTGACCTTTATCTACCCATGGACTCATCCTTATATACTCTCGAGAGCCTTATCCTTATACACTTTTGGGAGGGGGAGGGTGCATGCTTCAGTCCTACAGCCGCTGGGCTCACACGACTGGCTTCGTTACCCCTCTTACACAAAAGACTACCGTGAAATATATTCCCTCTTGATCCTATTCAATAATGTACCTATGTACGTGTTTCGGTAGTAAGTGAAATGACTCACTACCTCACTCACTGTCCTATCCTATCCGTCCCCATTTTCTTAACCCTTTCTTCAAATCCATTCCTACATCTCCAGAAGTAGGCAGCGCATCCCCGTACGGGCCAATGTTTATCATTCTGGGCTGAAGTTGGCTTGTACTGCGAATGTGTTTGGGCGACAGTACCCACTTACCACCAGGTGGCCCGACACTGTATGCTCGTCTGCCGCCTTCTTCCTATAAATAAAAAATCAAACACTTTAAGGAACTGGTATAGTAATAAAGACAAAAATAGAATACCCTTAGTTACACAGAAGTCTTAATTATTAAATTAGAATAACAATTATAATATAAAATGTTGTGATTTGTACACACTTGTGTATTGGTATCACAATTAAAAATGTATAGCTCAAAAAAATAAGGGCATGACTGTTGTGCGAGTTCATATATTTAAACCTTGATCACGCAGATACCTCAATTGTTATGCTTTATGTTGTTTATTGTACTTTATCTACTTTAACTAGAGCCTATTGCAAGTAACTGCTGAAGAATTATTTCAAGAATTATCAATGAAAGCTCATTTATAACTGCTGCATAAAACGTCCCTTGCTAAATAACCGTGTGAAATGGCAACCAGATTCACAGCAAAGGAAATTGGCATACGGAAAATAGACAGTTCGATATTCCCACTGTACGATTATAACGGGGAAATTGCGCGGTTTTATTCGAAGGCAATCAAAAGCAAATCTAATGGAATGACTTACAACAGAGGCGAACGTAACAACGCATTAATTAAACCGTCAATCAAGCTGCAATAACCTGCACAGTGGTCGCTTTCCTAGAGGCTACATCAATTTCCGAACGAGATTCCTAAAATCGCCACGAGAATTCGTACGGATAAATTCAATAGCAAACGCTGTGGATTTTCGATCTCAATACTTACATTAAATATAATTGTTTTAGACCAAAAATAGTAGTTATGCATTTCGACGTTGCTCAGACAGTAGAAGGGTTCTTTGGAAATCAAAGACAACTCTGTCTTCACTCCAGCAATTTATTTATCAATAAAAGTATTAAGAAAAAACACTGAATCAAATGAAAGATTCTTAAGAAACTGATTTTATAAAAGTCAACTCTGTAGATAAAAACGGACAATTAACGACTAATAAGGTGTTTGTTTATAAATTTATTATTAGGTATATAACATAACACCATTAATATGTATTACAAGCGTTTTATGAACTTACAGATACGGAAGACTTTATCGAAGTGTAATAGGCACGCCTTTACAAATTGAAAATTAAACCTCAGAATAAATCAAAAAGCAATAGAATCATAGAGTTTGGAGCAAATTTTAATTTAAGTTTTTCATTAGCGGTCAGTTATTATAATTTAGTAGCAGAAAGTTCGGAAAAGGACAATATTCGAAAGAGTATTCAACGTAACAATCGATTGAAACTAAAAGTTCACATTAATTTAAATCTTGTATTTAAACCAGCAGACTACTATTACTTTGTTGTCACCCAAACATAAACCATATTTAAATTTGTTATCATCTATTTGTTACATGTTTAATATATTCTGTTGCACTTGTTATTCTCTTAAATAAATTTGGTATTCAAATTTCAATATTTCAAAGTTACTTTTTTCCCTTTTCTTTCATAATCGGTTATTAGTTTATTAGAATGTTTTTCTTTTGTTGTTTATGTGTTGATCTTTTCACTTTAGTCATCATGATCAATAAATTCAAAATCGTAATATAAACTATATATTTCTTTGCAATTTGAACAATTTTTACACGGCAACAAAATCAATTCTTAAGTTGTAGTGAAAAACGCTTTTCAGGAAATCGTTAATTCCCGCTCAAGAAACTTCTACAATAGTGTCATTAATCAACTTGCCATCAACTCACTTTTGCCATTAAAATGGTAAAATTGTGTCGATAGTATGGGTCAAATACTTCGACTGATTACCCTATTATTTATATATTTTCCCACCACTTTAGTGTACCTACAGTTTTAGATATTAAAATGTAGCGTCGTTTATAGAGATTTAATACAAACATCTGATAGACACAACACGTGATAGATGTATGAAACTAATTGAAATATTGGAAAGAACTTATCGTTAATTCATAGTACATACATACAGATGTACCAACACGCCAATAACAAGAAATCTTTGTTCATATACATATATATGTATCCTCTGTGATCGTGATTACAATAAACAGCGACATATAGGTAGACTAAATAAGTGGTGAGCTAATCATTACCGATCGAATAGTTATGCAAATTCACTCGTAACAGTCAACAGTGTTTTTTTTTATTTTACAAACCTTGAAATCGGGTTTGCATGTTTTTTTCTATATATAGAATTATTTCTATATATAGCCCTCATTTGTCATATACAAAAATTAAAATATTTACGTAGAAAAATGGACGTAAACGCGTTAGTAACGTTTGGAAACGATAGAAACTTACCTCTAATTTACAGAAGGAACAAATTTGTTGATGTGCTGTAAAGCACTCGGCGCCTTGCATGCATGCATGTCATCTCGGGACAGCTCTATTTTTTAAAGGCCCTTTTTTTAATTCTCCTATTTTTCTACACTCTATTTTAATGTTTTTAAAATCAAATACGGCCATCACTTGTAACATGTCATTGAAGAGACAAACAATAATCAATAATGTCGTTACTTACGCGCGTTGCTTGTGATCATCATGCTCTAATTTCCCTATACCGACACGGTAATATTATCAACCTTGTATCATGATTGTAAAGAAATACAGCTTGAACATTTGTCGCAAATTTGATTTATAATCGTCACGATGTCTTCCACAGGTAATACTAATTTACGAATGTTACCCATTTTCTGTGTCAGACAGCAAGACGTCTGTGTCATCCAGGTGCAGCTCACTAAATGAAGGAAGTTCTTTCTCATCCGTTATTATTTATTTTTTTATCGACACGCATACTTTTGCATGATCGAATGTATGGCCTTTACTGAATTCAGAATATTATTGTCATTGCCGTAATGTTTATTGACTGCACAATAAAAGACAATTCCTTATATGAAGTGTTTCAGTCAAATTTATACATCATTCGAAAACATTGATGCATATTTGAAACGATCTACTTGAAAACGAATACGTGAAGGCTAACTTCTTTAACAGTAGAGATTATTAATTTAAAAATGTAAAAAAAAAATTTATTAAACTAAAATGAGATTTATGCTGATAAATTACAGTGATGTCAAACATAAATCAAATTATAGGGGTAGTAGGATGTATCGTAACACATGCTAACATCAAGGGTTTTGAAACAAAGTTCGAGTAACTTTTTAATAAAATAAGCGGCAGGAGTCTACTGTTTTCGAAAACTTTGCCTATCACATTTACAACATTAAGGAAACATTGACGTGTAGTTTCATCGACCTTGGATTTTAGTATAATTAAAGTAAGTGAAAAGAGTCTAATTAAGTTTCCGTAACCAACCCTATTATCGTCCACTGCCGACATGGACCTCCTCACGCACACTGTCTTGTGCATGAAGGTTGAATGGCTTTCAAACGCTACGCTACCCAAGCGGGTTGGCGAGTCTACTCTTTTAGAGGTGGTGTAGTTCATCAGGGCTTATGGTAGCCGCTTTGTTATCCCTTAGTCGCCCTTTACGATACCCACGGCAAGAGATGGGGTGGGGCTGTTCTAAAGCCAACCGACAACCAGACGACCGAATAGTAAGTAAAGGGCTTACAAACTCTTATGTAATCCACAACATTAGAAGACGAACTGAAACGTCGTATAAAATATGTAATTGTATGTGTGACACGTTATATGTACAAAACGCAAAAATTTTAAAGCTACATACTAGAAAATTCTCATGAGCTCTCCTGCTCCACTTTCCATCCCTCTATCCATCTACTTTCACTAACAACGTTTGTTTTAAGACTTTTTTAAATTCAATACTTTTCCACACAAAAATTAAAGCAAAAAATACCCAACATTGTCAAACTGTTAAAAAACGGAAATTACTTGCGGACGGTGTATTAGATAAAGACTAAAACAACAAAAATAGTGGGACAAATCATTTAAATTTTTTTTTTGAGGAAACTCAAAGTCAGCAAACAATTGTAGAACAAAAGCTGTTGTTAGGTTTAATGTTAAAAGTTCAGTGCTTCGAGGATGCGGGTATTCTTTATTCAACCCGTTTATTGAAGCATAAAGTACAATTGCATTTTACTGCAACTAAAACTCATTCGAAATCCAGTTAAGCAACTGTATACAGAAACATCGCTATTGATTTTAGACGGGATACTAGATTACACAGTCAATCTGGAGATTATACCGTTGGTTCTGCCCACACCCCTTCAACCTCGCAAATTAACGGAAAATATTAACAATAAGTTTATTTAGATGTATTCGGTTCAGATTCAGATGTTTATTTACATATTCGTATTGTCTTACTATCTCTATCAAACACTCGAAATGGACAATTGTTTTCACGTCATCGCATTGCCGGTAACAGTGAAAGTATTTCATAATCTTTTTTTTTTAATTTGCGTCTGGCCAGCACCGTGGCGAGCTGCACCATAAGAATAAATGATAACTAAAGTCTATGAGACACTCCCACGCGACCTTGGGTTATATGCCTACAGCCGCGCGGCGACTTAGCTGTCTCGCTCTCATCAGCGCAGGTCAATAGCGGCAAGGTGGATGTGAGTAGGTAGGTACCACAATATACTTTAATAGATATAATAATTTTACGTGCAAGTTTTATTCGGAAAAAGACTACCTACTTATTCATTTATTATTAACAGTTTTTCTTTTACTTAAAATGTTATCAATGCACATATTATTACTACAAATTTTAAACAAAATAGGTACCTACGCAATGAAAGCCGTCACAAAATCGACCGAGCGGGCGTAATTTGAACAAAAATTAGAGCGTGGTAGGTATTTCTGTTTAGCAAATCATCACGTCCAATAACTTCAACCCAGGGTATCAGTCTGAAAAAATAGAAAGTAATTATTCTGAATGTAAAATAAAACTAGCTGGTGGAATTTTTGAAAGAATTTAATACATTCATAAATTCCAAAATATATGCTATTCTTACAAAATTATAATAAGATTACATAATTTTATTATATTTATATTATTTAATACGATCGAAAAGTATGTCATTAGCTTTAAGTAGGTAAATGAAAAATTTTAGTAAATAAATTAGTAAATACCTTAAAATAAGTCCAAAAGATGCTAAATGTTAGGTTTAGTTAGGTTCAATTAAACTAGAATAACAATGAAAATCGATATACCTGCATACAGGACACCGAATGTTTTATTTTCGTCTTCGTAAAATAACAAGTAAGTAGGACGTACATAGGTACTGTTCAATATTTGTTCGTAACCGAAAAAAACTGAGATCCTTATACCTTGAATTATTTAAAAAAATAATTTGTTTTAATGTCGATTAGAAATAATCCGATTTCTAATCTAATTAATGTCGATTATTTTGAAATTCGATGTTTAATCCGATCTATTTTGACCGGTTCCGAGATAACATCCTTTTTTGCCTAGCGCCCCTGCGCTATTGCCATTGTTTTAGTAAAAATACTGTAATTTTAATATCCCAAGAAACATTTAGTGAGACATCCGAACGTACTACGACAGCACTCGAACCACTTTATAGTCACAAAGAAGTGTTGATGAAGACACGTTTACAATTAGATGATGTAATACACTTGACACTATTCTATCGGTTTACTATAAAAAATACACTCGTATTTCTAAAAGTTGTCAAGTCATCGAATGATATTAGGGACCTATTAGTGAAGGCTTTCGTAACTCGTCGAGTTTTTCTAAGTATCAGAATTGAGGGCACCCAACAAATTGGGTTGAAAAAAGTTATTTACGCCCGGGTAAAACACAAATATTTTCCAATAATTTGATTTTCAAAAAACGAAATTGTTTCTGAAGTTTCGTTTAATTCCCCTGAGGTTCCTCCGTCGTCATTTTACAATCGGACCTAAAGTTTGGTCGCGACAATCCGCTTTACTTCTTAATCTGATCGCCTTTGTTCGCTCTCAACGACCTCGGTTTTGTAGATGATTTTCTTATTTGGAGTAATCCTTTCTAATCTCAACGTTATAACATTTTAGAGGCTAAATTCACTTTCTAAAATAAAGAAACGACATAAAAATTGGTAACCAAGTACCAGAAAACACTTTCGAGTATATCTATATCTGTCGGTAGCGGCTGGGTGCGAAGAGGCGAAAATCGTCTGTGGTGGTGATACATGCGAAAAGTCTATATTCAACAGTGGAGAGATATCGACTGATGGTATGGTATCGGTATCGGTGTATCAATGTATCGGTCTGTATTGAAACAAAGTACAGATAAACTAATGGAATTAAATTTAAATAATATGTTCACGTCATTTAATATTATAATGTTCCTTTATTTCATGTGATATTACACCTAGGGTAGGTGCAATCTTTGCATAGCCCAAAAGTTAACTGGGAGTGCAATGACACTGTTCAATGAAGCATAAATAAAAGAATTTTGAATAATCATGTTACTGATAATTCCACCTTGTCTGAATTATTCACAATATCAGTGACATTAACGAAGTTAATTCAATATTTGTCTTCAACTAAATTTAAACCGCAACCTCAACGGAACTGTGCTCAAATTGATTTACTTTGAACTATTTACTTAGGACGCAAGAACGCTCGGGCAACGAACCCAATAAGAGGACAGAACTCAATTGTAAGAGGCGGCTACATACGCAAAGTTGATTACCAAAGTCGTCAGAACTTCTATCCAACTACCGAAAAAACTTGCAATGGCTATCCTTCTCAGATGGTTCTGAAAAGATTATTGAATTTTACCTACATAATCCGACAAACGCCAGATGCGACCGCCGCTTTCGAGCGAATGATCGCCCACTCCTCTATTTACTCTAAACGAAGCGAGCTTGGATAATGGCATATTTATTAAATGGAAAGACACCCTTATTAGGCACCTTTGAACCTTTCTAGTTGCGTCTTTTTGTGGTGCACGGTTTCTTTCGAATGGCAATAATGATTGTTTATTATCTTCCCCACGCAATTTACAACTCAGTGATTATTTACAAATTATTTTTCTCCATTTTGTGAAAATTGGGAGTTGAGGACCGATAAAGTCCATTAAATCTGTGACAATTCATTGTATTTGAATTGGGAGGATCGTAAGGGCCGCAAGTTTCCGCATATTAGGTGCCGAACACTGACTTGCGCTCAATGGGCTATACTCACTGCGCACGAGGAAAGATCAAACTGGGACAAATGATATTTGAAACTCAAATTGTTGAAAATATTTTTGATTGAATTACTCTGTTACTGAAATTTAATATGATCTTACTATTATCTTAATATTATTTACACGTCTGCAGCTTAAAATTAACTTTATTTGTTTTTGATATTATAATTGTGAATGTCAAATTAATTCTCATTTATATATAATCGGATTACGTTTATTGTAATTCAGTAATGTAAATACAATACCTATATATTTTGAGGTAAATTTATTGATAAATTCATGGAACAAATGAAGGTAGGTACTGCTGCTAATTAACAATAATGCTTATACGTAGAATGGGGTATCCTAGGCCACCCCTACGAATCGAGATGGGGTTTTCCGGCCACAGTCTACAACGCTGGCTCAGTGCGGATTAGTGCCACGTGCCCCAGATTTTCTTTATTCGAGGGCATGCGGGTTTTCTTTAAGAAGCTTCCCGTCATCACCGAGCTAGTATTAATTAAAAAAATCCACATTTAAGTACAATAGAAATTCAGTGGTACGGGTCGAGGTTTGAATTCACAATGTTACGAATGAGAACGGCGAATAAATTCTAGGCTCTATTCTATAATATTTAGATAAAAGTTAAGGGAAAAATGTATGAATGTCCTCCCAACCCATAAAACATAAACATGAAATTAAAGTCTCAAATATAAAATTAGTGACAATGATCATCATAATCGTTACAAACAAATAATATCTGCTAAAGTGATTTTCATTTTTACAAAAAAATATATGAAACAGCTTTTAACCAATACTTTTATTTGTTAAAACCTATTGAATATCTTTATATTAGTTAAGAATAGAAAATCGGTTTATTTTTTACAAAGAACTACAGAATATCTACTATAGCATAAAAGCTACATACTAATAGAAAGCACAAAAAGAGGCGTGTGTGTGGTTTGAGTAGTTATATACCTATATATCATACAATACATATACATTATATTTTATCATGGTATACCATGATACAACCGCGATTTTGACTTAACTTCCTTAACATCCATGAAATAAGATTTTTTATTTCAGGTAGGTATACCACCTATCTGAGCATTGGTATCTATTTTTGGGACATTTCTATTTAAGCTCATTTTTATTTTTATTAATGTTACATAAATGGTAAACAATTTTTGACGTTTTTACATGTAGCAGCTACTTAGTTTTATAAAACTAAGCTCAATAAATACGCGTAGAAAAAAACATTTTCGCAGATAGTTTGTACTATAATCTTTGTATTGTACTTATAATCATATGATAAATTTAAGTAGGTATGCTCAAGAATAAACCCTCTGTAATTAAAGATATAAAGCGTCAAGTTATAATTACACATTATGTTGAAGTTAACATACAGTCGTTACCCTTCCCGATTCATTCATACCGTTATCAAGTCACATTCATTTAAGCGTACATCATTATTTATGAACCTAATTATAGCCTTAAAATACGATACTGATTTATGTTCAACAGAAAATTTACGAGGAAATGTTATTCAGTAATTTTAATTTATATTTCTTGCCGGTAAAATCGGCTTACATTTGTTGGAAAACTTTTATTCAATACTCTGTTATTTTACTTTCTTTGAGAAACGAAGTTGCAAAGTAGCCAATACCCATTTTCATTACCGTGTATGTTTAATGTGGATTTATCCGTTTTTCATTTGCAAAATGCATAACTTTTATTGAAGAAAAGTCGAGACATTCAATATACGAAACTGTCCCTCTCCTTTATTCACTTGGTTGGCAATATGTAGTTTCAGAAGTGATATTCAAAAGAAAATCGTCGCGACACAATGCAAAATCTGAAGACGGATACTTATTGGAAATATTTCCACTCAGTCGGAAATAATATTAGATATATGAATGAAATTCTCATACGAATGAGACAAAGGTCCTCTGATCCGTCACAAAAATATATTCCATGTTATATCACGCGAATAATTGAAAAATTGTCTAGTCCATAATCGCATACATACAATTGATCTGTCAGCTAAAATAGTAGTTTTCATGTCTAAAGTAAATTTTAGTTACGTTAATTTAGTTTAGTGTCAATAAGTCTTACCTTATTCATATATTTTTTACACGTAATACCTATAACATCTTATAAAGCATCTAGTAGGTACGCATAGATTATGGTTATTCTTTTATTTTTCTTATTTTTAAGGAACTTTTATGCCTTGGCACATGTCAGTTCCATTGTATAGATTATGGTTATTCCGCGGCGAGGACTACACAGTGACGTCAGACAGAAATTAAAAATAGCTTCATAACCACACCACACATTTAGTGCTGGGTTTAAAGGGAAAATATCTTTTTAGGTGGATCCTCACGGCTTTGATAAAGCTACTATAAAGACGTCAATAGTATTGTGTGTTATTAGTAATTATTATTATTTGGGATGCATTAAAGATGTCGAATAATTTAACAATATTTCCAAGAGGGATTTAAGATTAAAGATTAAAGGGATTAAAGATGTCGAAGAGTAAAGTCACCGCCAAGAGGTTTCCTGTATTTCTGTGAGTTCAAGGTCAGGCATAAAATACAAAATAAGTGGGTACGTTTTGATTGTTTAACAAAATTATTTGAAAGCTTTTACAACTGGGCGATCAAACTCGTAAAAGTTAAGAATTTGAAGTTAAATTTTACAAAACTCCCACGGTAACATGAATTTTTAAGAGCATTTAAAAAGTTATGGCGACTTCCATAAATTAACACAAACAAAACTAGGTACTCCGTTATTCTGTATCTTATTTTGAAAAGCAAAGAAAATTGTTTATTGAATTTAGAATAAAGTTCGCTGTTATATTTCACCCATGTTTTCGCTTGAGACTAGCGCCATATCCCCCTACTGTCTGACGCCACGTCACTATAAGTTTTTCCAGAGTATTGCTTGCTCTATTTACCCGCTGGCAGCAACTAAATAATCCGTACATCCTCCGCAGATGTAATCCTGACATGCAATCTCCGGCGTCATCAATCAGGAGTGCGGGGCCGGAGAGTGGTGAGGGGAGCGGCCCGGAGAGACAGAGAGGGGATTATACCGGTATAATTATTCGCGAAACGTCAGGCGATCAAATCCAGGATTACATCTCACACAATTAAACCATACTCGTTCGCAGTTATTCATTTACACATCCCGCAGTCACGAACTTCGGCGGTTGTCTGACATCCTCCCGACGCGGCAATTTGCGCGCATTCGAAATACGGAAATAGACAATGCAAACATATAATTTAAATGGAATTTGTAGGATATTTTCCGATGTTTGAATTTCTAGCAGATATGAGTTCCAGAATTTATTATGGCGTATGCCGTGCACCACTTTACTACCTCAGGCTGTGGATCGGCATCTTACTAAAATGAGTGACTAGCATTAATAATGAGTGCGAGCATTATGGAGACGACGATAGTCCGCCATACCTCCGCTCGCCTCTTTACGGGGATTTTGGACCAAATTAATACGGATCGTTAATCAAATACCCTCCAGCGCTGAATGACGAGAAACACCCAAGTAAATAATATTTTTTTGGATTAACAAGACATTGAAGCTTGTTGTGGCTGAATCACTTTCAAGGACAACAAATATTACGTCGCAAATGAGATTTCTATCCTTAGCTTTAAGGCAATGGAATATACCAGTAAAAAGCGACGATGAATGCCACGCATTAGAGTAACGTCACTCAATTTTGTTAGTGAAAGCAAACGTATATTGATGTAGCTAATGTAAAATACGTAGACCTCCTCAACCGTTCAATCACTAGCGTTCCAGAGCACTTTTAAAATCTGGTCGCGGTCGGGTATTGGGGAGAAAAATTGGCACGTCAAATAAATTCTTGTCACTCGTAAATACTTTGCATAGATTGGATCCAGGGGAATTCCCGCAACAAAGACGTTAGAGGGCTGTTCCAATAAAGGAGAACGATTGGATCGCTTTTGACAGAAAGGCAGAGCGCTGATCGTGATGCCAATTCCGACGTTGTTTCCTATTGAAAGAGCTTTTTTCCACAAAGGGAATGGAAAAATTGTAAATAATGTTTAGACCGCAAAACGAGTTGTCGTTGCATAAATCGAAAATAAACATTGTAATAGCAGATTCGTACCTACCTTTACCCGTATTTGTGAATTTCTTTTCACCCCGCCGTTTTTGTTGTACAATTTCCTGGATTGTACTTAGTCCTTTTAAGAGGTAATATGGGGTGAATATACTACTTTAGTTTTTCTTTGTTCACGTTTGTAATGTGGCTTTACTATTATGGTGAAATGTAGTTTAATTTCCTTATTCTAACAGCGGTAAGCTTAACCTGTTATTAAATTCCCAAGCATTATTAAATTCTACATAAAAATCATGAATTAAGCCATCAAAACTTTTTCAATGAATTTTATTCTAGAGGATTTAATAAATAAAACGATGAGAAATTCACACAACTGATTGTGAGAACGCGACAGCTAAGCGATATAGCGGTACGCTAATCCCCGTGCGGATCCATAGGTTTTCTGATAAAATAGCCAAAATGGAGAGCCTGACCTTATATGCCGAGAATCGCTGTCTTCCGACCAAGCTTACGGTTTCCTTGTGTGGTTCCCAGCCTGGTAGCGCTTCTTCTCGGCTTCTTGACCTTCCACTTGGTTTAAGCGTCCTTCGGCACTAAGCGGCTATACTAGCGGTATAGAAAGGGCACAGCGTGTGCCAATTCTGGGGTCCAGGAGACCACCCAAATACGCGGGTTTCACTATCGACCGGCTACGGGAGGGGTCGATCGCTAGACTGTTCAATCAGCGGAATTACAGTCGTGGACAGAGCCCACGACCACGCGGTTTCCTCGCGAGTGGGAACGGACCCAGCTGCGACGAGGTCGAGCCAGAGAGTGTTTTGTATGCAAAGGTGCAGCGATATAATAAGGATTATTACGAGAAGTGATTATTTGAAAATGTGGGTAATAAAATATAATCTTACCCTACAAAATAAAAGCACCAATGTTATTGGCGCGAACAGATTGATTATTTATTATTGATTGACAATTAATTTAATTAAGTTTTATTAAATGAATTAACATAAATATTTCTGTAATTTAGCGACTGCTTAGCCAGTAAGATACGAAAGATATTGACCCCTTGTAAGGCTCCCTTACTGTGCCCGTAGATCATAAACTGTAACATTTGATATTGCCCTTTGTAAGTCCTTTCTCCGCACATCAATTAGTTTCGCGAACCCACGACCGTTTAACTCTTTATTGACTGTACAATCGAAACGACCAGAAATTTTCCACTAGATGTAACACATAACGGCAGGCGTGATTCGGGCCCGAACGGAGCACAGAATGAACACGCCACTCTGTAATCTGTCCCGGCAAACCGTGCACTGCATAAATTAGCTGTAGTTAAAAGCTCCCTTTTAATGGAAATGCCAAATGAATGGGCAGCGTCGGCCAGCTAGACCTTCACCGCAATATAGGTAGATAAAGATCAGTATGCGATAGCTTCCGTCTCCACTTACCGACAAATATTGTCGCAGAGGCTGGCTCGACTCTGTGTCTATTACGAATAACTTCTCTTGATTCTGCATATCATTTTACTAACGCTACAACGCTCCAGGTCTGAATGTCAAAGAGCTGGAATTCGTTTTATTCTTAAGGCGTCCATTATAGGTAGTTACAAGAATGTCTTTAATAATAGTGAAGGCTAGTGCTCCAACGCATCAAGAGATCGTCATGCTGAGGTATAGTGCGCTGCCAATTCATCATGGCATAGCAAGTAACATTTAAATGCGGGAAAAACTCCCGTAGTTTGTATAACTATTGTAACTAATGACATTCTAGTGAAGTATTGCTATATTGTTCTCTCCCTATTCTATTAATCGGGTTGTTTTGAGTTCTTTAATGTATAGGATCGGAAAGAATCGACTCCGTAACGTAAAGACGAAATTCACAAAATGTTAATTAGAAAGTCTATAAGCGGAAGGGTCTATAACAGGTCAGTCACATCTACCGATGGGGTAGATGAAGCTTCCAGTGGAGACTGCGTACCGGTTAACATAGCGTGGGATGCCCGCCAACCGCACAGTAACTTTATCGTAATCAGCCCTTTTATTGTTCACTGTTGGTCACTGGCCCCTCATACACATTGTCTTGTGCATGAGGGATGCAAGGCCTTAAAATGTTACGCTGATCAAACCGGTTGGCGGATCCGCTCTTTTAAAGGTGGGTAGTTCCCGAGGGCTTGTGGTAGCCACTTTGTTATCCTTTAGTCGCCTTTTACGACAAATGGGAAGAGGTGGTGCTGGGGCGGTGCTATTTTAAAGCCGGCCGAAACCACACGGCCTCGCCAACCAGGAAGACTAAAAGATGAATTAAAGTATTGAGCATAAGCCGGTAGTTCCGTGTTCCAATTCGGTATATGCTTGCATATAAATAATTATTTCGACGATACCTCTAAGACCTCATACCGTTTACTTTCTATATGGCTTTACCGAATCGCCAGTTGGAATCGTAGCAGACTAATAGTACGAGCCGATGCGCTGACCGCAAACATTTAAAATTGCACTTTGCTTCGACGCATCCGTGTAATCGGCATTTGAAACGAAATTAATCGATCCGTAATTCGACAAATGAACGTCAATTATTCGTCTTTATTTACGTTTATGAGCACACCGTATCGTTAATCCTTTAGTAGCTTGTTAATGTATCTGTGTGGGAAGATAGGCTTATTTCAATATTCAGTTAATCACGTGAACGCTGATCAAATTAATTATTATGTATTTATGTCCATTACTCATCCCTCAAAGTTAGGATTATCGATAGTGTTGTAAAAATAAGCGCTGACTGCTCTTGCGCTCTATTTTACAAAGCGTCAGCACTACTGTAGCTTAAAAACCATAACCTTAAGCTCTAGCTTTTAGGCTAACTCCAAGAATTTGACCATCGAATATTAGAAATTTGGACCGTACCTCATGAGCGTTCAACGCTCGAATCTTAATAATTCGATAGCGCTCACTCAGCGCTCAAGCGTAGAGCGCTCAATAAATTCGAACCCATTCTTTCACGATCAGACGATAGGTACTTATAGTGCTGAGGATTTAAATTTATTACAATAGGAAATACATTTTTTTTATGGTGAGGGTGGCAGACGAGCATGCGGCCCACGTGACGGTGAGTGGCTACCGCCGCCCATGGACACCTGTAACACCAGGGAGTATGCAGGTACGCTGCCGGCCTTGTAAAACATTGAACATTGAACCAAAATAATAATTATATTCGTCATTTTTCCTAGCATCCTTTAGAATTGCATTTCTCTTTGTTATCGTTCTTTTATATTTTAACTTCTCATAGAATCCTTATTTTTCCTTATTTTTGTTTGACTTAAATTATTAGAAATCTAATTTTATTACCTAATTAATTTGTAGAAAACATTTTACAAAGACTTAGATTTTGCTGTCACTGACAACCAGCGCTGTGACCGTCATTGTATGATGCAGCATACATGCTAAACTATCTGTAGTGTAGTCTTTCTCTGTGTGTGTCGAGAGGTCTGCCTCACTGTCAACACACAACTACAGCACACTATTTCTTAACGGTGTTCTATGTTCAATTTTCTGTATTATGGTGTTTTATCTGTGTACAAATAAATGTTTTTCATTCCTTCTTTTTACTTTCTTTTTTATATTGACTGCACCAAGCTTTGATTAAGATAATTTTCCTAAATTCCAAAGCAACTATTATGAGTGACGTAAAAATAATTCTCGAGTAGACCTTTTCTTAGCCGAAACACACTTTTGTACTTACTATAATAAATAGACCTAGTCTGTCTACAGACAATTTCAGACACAACGCTTCTTTGTCCCAGCTGAACAATGAGTACTCCTACAAACTGACAACGAAGAATCACCAGCTTATTCATGTTATTATTGTTAAGAGACTAATTTCATTTTATTGTCTTGGGGGTAATCAGGAGGGCAAATGGAAATAACTGAACTTGTGAACAACAGCAAAATGTGAAGTTTTAGTGGAAGGAAAGTAAGTAGACATTTATTTGCTGTCAACAATAGACACAAATAAGTATGGACGAACAAAATACATACATAAGTACACACGTTAAGTTAGGCGCGATACATACGACATTTCTAATGGAGACCCTAGTCACTTCACATTTAAATATAGGTAATTAATTACTTCCATTGAAGACTACGTTTTTACATTCGCTAAAGCTTGTTGTTACGTGTTATTTGTATTTTGAGTTGTATCAAATAAATACGTCGACGGGATTAAGCAATAAAACTAATATTTTGTAAAGATATTGACAAAAATGTTATGATGTTGTGTCCAAACCTAACAGAGGGTGTTTTATAGCCTGTTCGTGTAATATGTACGAGTGGTGTGCGTAGCAAGAACAAGTAGCTATGCATTGAAATGCGTATTCCAATGCACCAATTTCATTTAACACTAGCTGTACCCGGCCACGCGTTGCTGTGGCTGCCCAACAGATGGCGCTTACCCTGTTTTACTTGTTTTTGGGTAAAAAGCATGTTTTTACCCTGTGATAGGTATATAAAAACACGCGCGTATTCGAATGTAAAGTTGTGTCAAAATTTCAAAGCAATCGTTGAAGAACTTTCGGAGATTTAAGATTTTGAACAAACGAACTTTTACATTTTTATTTATATAATATATTGTAGATAGATTGTGAATAGGCGCTATTTTATTTTCTCGCATTGACGCCTTCACACCTCACTCTATATCGAGGAATAATTATAGATAAGATAAATTAATGAAGAACAACTATCATTTTTTGACAGTTTGTTTTTAGCACCGTTTATTTTAACACCTACGCTATTTTAGAACACGCAATTTATGTTTGTTCAATTAAAACGTTTTCGGTAGATTGCGTATGAATGTTTGTAATTAACAATTTCTTTCACGTAGGCGTGTAGGTCTTATTAAAATTACACGTTTATTGGATATTATTACGTACATTATTTTATTACATTATAATTACAAGTTGCTCCATTTTGGTACTATCATAATATCTATAATTAAGTACCTACTTAATTACCTATATTATTTATTTAATTACATCCTACATAATGTAAAGTAATATAGAAATTTTTATTCTCTCGCTTCTATATTATCTCGATTTTTTAAAAGGGAAGACGTGATTCTTTTAATTTATATTGTTGCTATATTTTAGTTGCAACTACAAAACCTATGCATTTAGCAAAACATCAAACAAAATTCTCGTTACTCGTATGTTAATTTTAACGTGTATGTATAATAAGTACAATAAGGTCATTATACGATTAAAATACTTGAATACTATTAAATATATTTTTTGTAACAAATATCCCGGAAATACTTTTTTCGAGTTCAATATTCAATCAGAGAATCTGATTTGATTTTGCTGCTGCAGCGAGTGAGATATGAGCGGCAAACGCAAACCACATGCGGTTTTGGTTGTCCGAATTTGATTGATTTTAACCGATCTCACACCTCTACGAGGTTTCAAGACTCGGCTGAATTTTATCATGTCCTTTAGATATCTAATTTATCCTTTAGATATCTAAAGAATGCATATGCATATGAAAGTCTCATTAAATTCGGTTCGAGCGCACGTTATCATCAAGCTTCTTTTTCCATTCTGATATAAGATGTAATATGAACTAACGATTGAATATTGATTATTAAACTTTACGATTGAATATAAAATTCAGTATAAGATTACATCTTAATCCGACTATTATTAAATTTCATATTCAAATCATCAGACATAATAATGAAACAACGACAGCGAATTGCGCAATTGCTGCCCTTGGAGATATATTTGTCTTTTATACTTTAGCAAAGAATTATTTAAATATTTACAGTCTTTTGGTTCTTAATGTCGCAATACCTTTTAAAGGTAATGAAAAAATATAACGTGCTCTTTACCTCCCATACTCTACTAAGTTATTTCAGTAGAAAGTTCGCATTGCAAACATGTTTACAGTTTAAAACTCTTTTAAAAGGGGAACACGTTTGCTCAAGAAGAAGCGTGACTACTTAGAAAGTCATTCGCCCGGTATGTTGTCTGCCATTTCACGTTAATTCTATTTGAAAACACCTCTAAAGGTATCATATACTGTCACTCCAAATGGACCACAACTTTGGAGGTTTTTGAGATCCATTTTTGAAACCGCACATATGGTCATTTCTAGTACCATACTATAACCATAACCAGTCCTTTTAGTATCCATTGCTGCCCACGAGTCCCCTCATTGTCTTGTGAACATTGTCAACATGTGCACATTGAAAAAGTAAAAGTATATACCTACTTTTTGCTACAAGAAACCAAACCCGCATTCAACTCGTAAAACATACTATATGGCAAACATTTCCGAGGAAACTCAGCATTAAGGGAGAGCGATCCCCATTGTGAAATAAGCACTGAATAATAAAATTCAGATGTACAATGCTAATGCCTGAATCTTCGTGTGACGGAGCAGAAGGTACATCTTTTTACATGAGGCTGTAATAAAATAAATAATGACGCCCGGGTGCCGCAAAAAATTGTTGCTGCTTGATGGAGGGGGGGTCTTTACCGTCGCTTGACGAGGTACAATCATCACAGACTGAGAATGTAAACGCGCGTGAATACTGTATTGGCGATTTAGCAGATCTGCTCAATCACTAATGTACAAGCACACTAAGTATAATTAGAGAATATACACTATAGTACATTCGCATTAAGAATTCAGTGACTCATCACTAATAAAGGCATGTTCACAATGGTATCCAATGTATGAAAATAATAAGTTGCAACTATGTTTTTGGGCATAAAAAGAAAGAAATTAAAACTGGACACGAATACTAAATACTGTGTAATGAAAATTGTAATAATTAATTCACAATCTGAATTCAAACTCTCGTATGTATTTATAATGACGGGTAGATTTCCTTTCTCCTATGTGTATCCGCATTTGTTTTAGGAATAGCTAACGTGGATGTGTTCATTTTAAAATCGATACTTTACGAAACAAAAGACACGTCCGAACCGCACGAAACATCAAGCAAGACTGAGGTGTGCATGTTACTGTGAAATTTATCTAAAAATTTCAAGAAACACTATGGGTCCGGAAAAGTGACGCCTATAGTCTTGGCCGATGAGTCACTCTGCATTCTTAATGCGAATACACTTTAAAAAAATATGGCGACAGCGTCGCTTAGGGACTTAACAACAACAATCATATTGGCTCTACCCTTCGATTTGAGAGAACATAGCTCTATCTCAGTTAGAAGGGCACACTACAAAAGTAAATAAATAGTATCGAGTTGAATTCTTGATAGAACAAACATTTTTTTTGTGGGTTTATGTATATATTCCGTATATTTTCATTCACGGAGTATTTAAAAATTGAGTTATAGTGCTCTTTTGATGTTTTTTTTTTATAGAAAGAGAAGGCTTATCTCGTATCTTATGAGTTAATTAATTCCAATATCGTACGCGTTTCAAAATGCTCCTAAAGTTCATCTTCCACTGCTTTAGATACATATTGATCGACATAATCGCAAGAATTACTAGTAAAAAGTTTCCTTTGTACACAGTCTTCCTACACTGAAACATCTCTTAATCTCCGTTGTAAACGCGATACGTTCCCCCATTTGCATGCGGGGAATCTGATCCCTTGGGAGCCCGAAGTCGGTGCGCACGATTCAACCATAACTCGAGAATGTATCCGTTATTTTTATTATTTATGTCCTTTGTTAAAGCACTAGTGATGCGGTTTTGCTACGTCCAGGTATCGTTTTATACTTGAATTCTCTGATTCCATCTGTATTTTTCTATATTACGTATACATTACGCACCGAATAAATTGTCATGATTGCTTGAACATCGTGATGTATATATATCTGACTATATATACTATTATAAATATATAATAGTTCTCACATAAAATGTTAACATTATTATCAAAAAAAATGCTATTGTATTATCCGCCTTTATCCGTCTGGGGCCAAATTTAAATATTCATCTGATATACATGATAAGTATTTATATTTTGAATAACGACAGAATTAACAAACTCGTTGAGTAGTTTTGGATAACAAGCATTGGAGTGACATAATTATAAGTTCATTGTAGTATTACAAACATTTGTAATTTTCTATATTTATTGTTTTGTTCTGTCATTGTAAGAAAGGTAAATATGAACTATTTACATAGCTCTGTTTATTTTACGTTGAAAATTTTCATTAGATGATTCCAAAAATAATTTTAAAAGACAATTTTTTCTTATTGCGGGCAAACCAACAATCAAACTGAGGGTATTTTAAATATAAGTTACAGATTGTAGAGAATATTCTTTTGTCTAGACTTGTTAGACAAGTTTACAGTTACGAGTATTATTACACTACAGCAGTGAGTGAACAGAATACACACGGCGCTGTTCCCCTATTGTGTTGTCTCTTTTATTTATGATGTCATGGCTCAAGCACTTCTTGTTATTCAAGAATTTTATTTTACAAGAACAAAGATTTATTATCTGAGACATTTGTTTGACATGGAAGTTTATGTCATTTTCGCGACTTTTTTTGGGAAGTAGGTACCTATTTCATTTTAAACGTGGAGTTTTGTGGTTGTGTGGTTGATGGTAATGTGGAGATGATTAAGTAGCTTATGTGATGGTTGTGTGTGTTTTCTCGACTATGTGAAATAAAATATGGTATCGACACCGAAATATTATATATTTGACTATAAATGTTATATTATATGTTTATATATTATATTATATATGAAATGTGATATCATATTGTTGTATAATAAATAAGGTAACCATATGTGTTAAGACCCGTTTAAATAGATATATGTGTGTGGAAAATGCGAAAATCTTAAATGTTACATATTTTCTGCTATCTGGAGGTTTTCAGCATGTCTGTCACTTGTACTATAACTTACCCAACTTCAAGACTATGAGATTAAATTTTTCGTCATCTCCCAGTTTTGTGGTGCGAGTATCGACTCGAATTGGATGAACCATACCCTGAGTTGGTCAGTCAAGAAGTCTGGCACTCTTGATGACAAGCTGATGGCGGTAAGGTTTGCTCCTTCCTCTTTGCACCTGGTTGCCGAAGGTGGATTCGCCACTGGATGCATTGCATAAGCCGGATTCTTTGTGACTGGCGAATGTCGCGAAACTGTCCGTAAAGTTCACAATTATATCGATTTCACACAGCCGAGCACCGGGGTTCACCAGTTTGGAGTTTTGTGGTGGTGTGGTGATTGATGATGATCTAGAGATTATTGAATAGCCGCTATGATGGCTGTGTGTGTTCTCTCGACTATCTGAAATAAAATATTGCATCGACTCCGAAATATTATACACTAATTATAGATATTTACAAATTAGCGGTCCGGAGGCTACTGGCGCGACCACGTAATATAAAGGCTCGCGCATATTACGGCGAGCCGCACGGCATCGCTAACATTACAAAAATCCTCCTAAATCATTTTCATACAGTTTGTATACACCATCGCATACTTGAGGCGGGGCGTGTCGCACCGCGCCGCAGCGCAGCGCACTGGCGGATCCCTTGCCAGCCGTATTTATTTTATGTGCTGCGAAGCGGCCCGCCTCAATGTGCGTTGAACGGGCGCAGTTAACGAATGTAATTCGGGAGTTGTTCGCTATGCGGCGACGCGAAGAATTGAATGTCAACAGCCTAATTGACTTAAATTATTGTATTAACATTAAAGCATAATCGCTTTAAATAGAACTTGATTATAGTTATTAAATCTAAACAATATAAACTTGGAGTCCCTCAATAAACTCTTTATAATAAGCCGCGACCGTAAAATGTTGTCATAAAACACAAGCAAAAATTCTTAATAAGGAAATGTATGTAAATAAAACCAAAGCGCCAGTGAGGACGATGCCTAATATTAACATTAATTTTAGATCTGTTTTTTTTTAGAATTTATTACATTATGAAGTCAAAGGATAACTTCAGAAGCAATTACCTGGTTTTAATGGATATTTCCTTTTTTGGTAAGGAATTAAACGAAGAATATAGTAAAAAAAATAACGAAAAGTAAACTGGATCAAAATTATATCACTAAGCCCTGACTAATGAGCGTAATTACACAAAAAATGTTCTGAAAATTAAGTTCAAACCAATTTTAAACATTCCACCCTGTTTTTATTTCTTTTTAAGATCATTTGTAGCAGGAATCTCTCCAAATTCCCATGATCGTAAGAAGCTTTGTAGTTATTTATTCGGGTGTTGCTCAACCTACTTACGGGAAGAGTTTCTCATACTCGCATGAAGAACTGTATAATAGAATTACTGCGAACAAAGGTTCCTTCCAACATGCTCTTCCTTGGCTCCCTACAATTTCCGACTCTGTCCCATTTGGCAATTCTAGCCTTTCTGACGCTTGACATCACAAACTACTTTGACATCACTCTAGCAACTAGCAACTCCTTCAACCTGCTCCTCTGCTTGTGTGATCTGAATGCAGCCGAATTTATTAATACTACTAATATAATAGTGATTTATAATAGTGATGTAGCATCCACTGCTGGATATAGGCCTCTCGAAGGTTCTCCACCACACACCATCAGCAAAATCAACTCATCTCATCCAGCCGCCACCCGCGAAATTCTTTAAGTCGTTGCTCCACCCAGCCTGAGTTTAAACCGTAGGATGACTTTAGTTTGACGAACCTCTTCGTTATCCCGAAAATAAACTCCGAACATAGTTCTCTCCGTACCTCTCTGTGCGACTTTAAACTTATGTATTAGGCCTACCGTCGGAGACCACGTATTAGTACCGATAGTAGTATATTGTATTTATTAGATTTGTTATTACGTAGGTCAAGTTATTAACGATAAATTTCAGCGGTTTCAAGCGTGACCAAAGCTTTTATGGCCGAAGGTTTTTAGCACGTCCCGCTTAATTTGCGCTTAGTGAATTTATTATTGGCATATCGGTGGCAGCCAACCGCAGCCCAGAGAGTTATTTGTGTGATAAATAATATACGGAGGTAATAGCATTAAATTGAGATGTAACTACATGGGTGAATATACATGGATAACATGTATATTCAAGGATTTGTATGTACCAGCTAATCTGTGACATCAACAATGTTTATGATTTTATATTTGTATCTGTATGTTTTACGGCTAAACTATCATCATCATCTCAGCCTTTAGACGTCCACTGCTGGACATAGGCCTCCCCCATTGTCCGCCATTTAGACCTATCGGCAGCGACCTGCATCCAGCGGGTGCCCGCCACCTTTATGAGGTCGTCTGTCCATCTAGCAGATGGACGTCCTCGGCTTCGTCCGCCGGTACGTGGTCTCCATTCGAGAACCCTTCTGCCCCATCGGCCATCGGTTCTTCGAGCTATGTGCCCTGCCCACTGCCACTTCAGCTTGCTAACCCGAGAGGCTATGTCGGTGACTTTAGTTCGTCTACGGATCTCCTCATTCCTGATTCGATCACGTAGGGAAACCCCAAGCATAGCCCTCTCCATAGCTCGCTGTGCGACAGTGAGCTTATTTATGAGGCCCATAGTCAGAGACCACGTCTCGGTGCCGTAGGTCATCACTGGCAACACACACTGGTCGAAGACCTTCGTCTTCAAGCACTGAGGTATTTTGGACGAGAAGACGCTGCGTAGCTTCCCGAACGCTGCCCAGCCGAGTTGGATTCGTCGATTGACCTCTTTCTCGAAGTTGGACCTACCTAGTTGGACCGTTTGGCCTAGGTAGACGTACTCGTCAACAACTTCGAGAATCGAGCTCCCGACTGAAACTGGGGTGGGCACGACATGGACATTCGACATGATTTTCGTCTTGTCCATGTTCATTTTAAGGCCCACCTGTTGGGAAACTCGATTGAGGTCTCCGAGCATTGTGCTAAGATCCTCCAGCGATTCTGCCATGACCACGATATCGTCGGCAAATCGAAGGTGAGTGATGCATTCGCCATCAACGTTGATGCCGAGTCCTTTCCATTCCAGGAGCTTGAAAGCGTCTTCCATCGCATTGGTGAAGAGCTTCGGAGAGATAACATCTCCTTGTCTCACACCCCTCTGCAATGGAATCGGCTCCGTGCTCCCTTCCTGTACTCGGACTGACATGGTGGCGTTGTTATACAAACACTTCAACACTTCGATATACCGATAGTCAATATGGCACCGCTGGAGGGACTGTAGCACTGCCCAAGTCTCGATCGAATCAAAGGCTTTCTCATAGTCCACAAACGCTAAGCATAATGGCAAGTTATACTCCTCGGTCTTCTGTATAACTTGCCGCAGCGTATGGATGTGGTCTATGGTACTATAGCCTTTTCGGAAACCGGCTTGTTCGGGAGGCTGGAAGTCATCAAACCTGCGCTCGAGACGATTCGTGATAACCCTCGAAAACAGCTTATAAACATGGCTCAGAAGCGAGATGGGCCTATAGTTCTTCAACAAGGTCTTGTCACCTTTCTTGAAGAAGAGCACCACCACGCTTCTGTTCCATGCCTCCGGCGTAATACCTTCGAGCAAGACGGAATTAAAGAGCTTCTGAAGGACTTTCAGTACCGGTGTTCCACCCGCTTTCAGAAGCTCTGAAGTGATTCCGTCCTCACCCGGCGCCTTGTTATTTCTAAGCTGTTTGAGGGCCATCCTAATCTCGTACAGGCTGATGTCCGGGATGTCTTCGGTATAGTGTCGGGTCAACTTGGCTCTTGGGTCTTTGGCCAAGTTGCCAACAGGTTTAGCGACCGAGGTATACAACTGTCCATAGAACTTCTCGATCTCCCTCAGTACCTCTTGTTTGTCGGAAGTGACACTGCCGTCCTCCCTCTTCAGCTTCGTCAACTGGCTCTGCCCAATAGATAAGTCTCTTGCGAACACTTTGGAGCCTTTATTCCGCTCTATCGTCTCCTTAATACGATTAGTATTAAAGAGACGGATGTCGTGTCGCAAGGACTGGTGAATCCGTCTATTGAGCTGCCGATATGCTTCCGCGTCATCAGGAGTCTGCAGTGTCATCGAACGTCGTTCCGCCAAGAGGTCGAGGGTGTGGTCGGTGAGCTTTTGGGGTCCATCTCTTCGACGATGTCTGAAGAATTTAGACCCCACCGTATGGACAGTTTCTACCAACCTGTTGTTGATATCGTCCACTGCAACGCAATCCTCTAGGCTAAACTATAATGTTCACAAATAAAGAAATTGATTGATTCATTAATTAATTCTTTCATTTCAGTTGGGTAAGTTCGTGGCCTTTTTATAGTGAAAATAATAAAAAGTGAATAAATAATAAATTTGAATGGTTTAAACGGGCTTCTCTTGGATGTAATTTCACTTCATTTAAAGAATTTTGTAAAGAGCGGAATAAATGATAATCCCAAGGTGCCATGTCTGGGCTGAATGGAAGATGCATTAAAACTTCCCAGCCAAGATCCACCAATTTTTGTTTAGTCATCTAAGATGTTTGCTGTGAAGCATTGTCGTGATGGAAAATTACACCCTTTTCATTCATTAATTCTTTACGTTTTTGTTCAAGTGCTTGATTCAATTTTACTATTTGCTGACAGAGGACATCAAAATGGCCCTTCTAGTCCCACCATACACATAACATGACTTCGGAGTGAGACCTGGCTTTGGGACTATTTGTGATGACTCAACTCGCATAGATCAAGATTATTTTCGAACATTGTTCGAACAGTCATAGATGATTCACTTCTCACCGTCTGTTACCAATCTCCTCAGAAATGGATCGATTTCATTTCGTTTTAGCAACACCTCGGGTATGGAAATTTTATTCACCAAGTTTCTGTCATTAAAATCATGCGGTACCCAATAATTTAGCTTTTTTACAAAATTTAGTATATGCAGGTGATCCAAAACTGTTGAGTGGTCAATGCTAAGCTCCTCCGCAATTTGATGGCTGCTTATGTGCCGATCTCCTTCATTTTTTTCAATGATAACATCAACATTTACCTTAATAGGACGACTACAGCGAAGAACATCATTCACATCAAAATTAACAGACCTGAATCGATTGAACCATTTTTTTGCAACAGTTATAGATAAAGTATCTTCTTGTAAACACCACAAATCTCTTTTCAAGGACTAGAAACATTCATACCCTTGTCTAAAATAAATTGTAAAATATATCTAATTTTCTCCTTATTAACCTCCATTTTAATACTGTTAAAAATATGAAAAGATAAAACTTTTAACATGTAGTTTCAATTTGCCGCCATTACAAAAAAATCAGCTGTCATACGGGATATCGCTTTCCTGCCAGTGATCAGGGTAGCCAGAAATATAGAACGCTAAAGTCATACGTTCAAAACGGCCGCGGACTTTTCCGACTACATAGGTATTAACTAATAGTATTAACATAACAACGATAACAATATCGTCTGTTGCACATGAGCCACCTCGTGTACATCAACTTATGCATAAGGGGTGGATGGCCTTAAAGCGGCACGCTGCGCGCTGGCCAGACGGATTGAGTAGGTCATTCTTTTAGAAATGGTTATAGTTGCTCAGGACTTGTGGTAGTCGCTTTGTTATCCCTTAGTCGCCTTTTACGACACCCACGGCAAGAGTTTAAGTGGTGTCTATTCTAAGGCCGGCCTACACCACATGTCTCATGAGCATGTTTCCTATCAATTAATTTAGAATCATAAGCAGAATCCCGTGGTTTCAGTCTTCGGAAATACATATAAAATATCCTGTGTATATATGAGTAGCTTCAGTAGAAAATATACATTTTTTATTGAAGTGGTAGACAGGCGGGCTACCCATTAGATGATAAGTGATCACCGCCTTTTGTTGACACCAGTAAATATACTGTTAATTTGTTATTTTATGTTGTCGTAAATTAAAAAGGCGATAATAAGGTGTTAGTCACATATGGTATACGATATATAATAACCTGGCTATCTCGATGTATCCGTTGCTATCTCAAAATCAGTCGAAACCTAAAAAAAACATTTAAGTAATTTTGCTATAGAATGTAATAAATTGATCATACAAAGCCAGATTAATGTTTCTTTTTAGCATAAAAATAACAACACAAAAACCGGCGGTTAATTTCGTTTAGGTTTGTCTTGCGACTGTTGACTCCCCTCCATACAAATCCTGCAAAATGCGAAGCACAGCCATTGCATTCTGTATTGTGAATTCGTTAATATACCGTGGATTGTACATACAGAGATTTTCTTATTAATCGCAGCAGTGAAGTGAATAACCGCTATGATAAACCCCGCCGCTGAAGCTAAAAACATGAAATTTGCACAATGAATAGGTTTTATGTATCCACTAGGGAAGGGTTTTTAGAAATCTTACTGGGAAGAAGGGGGAAAAGGGGGGAGAAGGTTTTTTATGCATTGCCTGTATCTCGAGAACAATTTATGTTAGAGACACGAAATTTATTTATTATAGACTTCTCATATAAAACAATTAAACAAGTGTATCGGCGTTTTTGATATATGACAGAATGAGGTATAAAAGGGAGGGGCGGTTTTCAGCGCAAAATCTATATATGAAGCACTATTTAAGTTAAAGACATGAAATTTAGCATACAGACTTCTCGTTTAAAATAATTTAACTCGTGTATCGACGTTTTTTGATATTTGACTTGAAAGGCATAAAACTATTATGTCGAAAACATAAAGGTTTACAACATTACAAAACATAACAATTTTAATGATAGTCAACTATCGTTTTGTTATTTTTTATTATCAACTTTCAATTGAATAATAATATTAAATTTTATTGTATTGGTATAAGCACCAACTAGGCACAACCGAAATTTTCCAAAAAGTCGTATGTGGAAAGATACAGATACACAGGTCTCAGTTGCAATTTTCAATATAGGTAAATATAAATCGAAGTCGGAGGTTCGTTAATAAATAAATAAATGACGCCACACTTAATGGAGTGTGGATTCTAGGATTCCCAGTATCGTGGGTCCAGAGACACACGCAAAGACAAATATACACCCAGATCTAAACAAACATTTATCAAAACACTACCAACCGGTCGTCAAAGTGATATTCTAGTAAAATTTTCGTAGTAACTATTTCTTTGTAGTAAAACGGTTTTCTATCGATCAGCGTGACCCCATCCATTCATGGCCGATAGCTCTTAAGATGTTCATGAAGTGCTCAATTTCTAGGTTATGAGCTCCTCAATGCCCTGTTTTATAGCTCGTTAGCTGGACGACGGGATTAATGAAATGTTTTTATACGAAAATAATTGCTTGTTTTCGCTAAGGGAAATGAATGTCGAAAGTTTTTCGTAAAGCGTTTTGATGCTCTTCCTTCCCTTTCCTATAAATCTAAAGGTAGGCACTGGTATTTATCCACGGATATATTTACAACGATATTTTTTGGTTGAAATAACAGAAGACGTTTTAGACTACATAAAGCAACAGAATGAGTATTTAGGAATATCTAAAATGTATGAAAGAATTGAATTGTAGAATAAAATCTCTACAAGGAGTTGGGACTCGTCCACCCCTCCAAAACTGTTTCGTAAATAGTACTCTGGCCCACTTTTTACATTGCTTCCGGGCCAGTTGACCACCAGCAATTTCAAAAAGCGGTATGCTCTGGTATGTTTAAAAAATGTTCTATGACCATAACTGGGTAGGCCCAGTCGCCACCTAAGCCCTCCAGTATATCCACCCCCCCCACAAACTTAGTAATAGAAACAGAATGAATTGTCAGATTGTTCATGTTACATTTACTAATTATATTGTACAGGTAACATCAGTGACATATTTCTAACAATTTTTCTGATTGATCAAACACAATGTTCGTTTTACGTAATTAAACAAATGGCATTATTACTATTTATACAAGATATTGAACATTTTATTGTAGCTACTAAAACACTTATTGAGTAGAGTAGAGTTTATATAATTACTCCAATCAAACATTTCTTATGAGATTCGTATTGTTTTGTTCGCTCTATCTCTATGAAATTCACCAGAATTTCTCGTCGAGTTAACAATTTTCTAGTAAAAGTAAATAGATTTCTTTCCATGTTGTTGTCAAGTGTTCAAATTATTTCGCCGGAGTATACAGTATTTACGTTTTCTTTTAAAGTAACTTAAATGTAAAAGGTATTGTTCTTACTACACGATACATCTTACTACTATCCCACGATACAGAGAAGATATTTTTTTATAGAAAGAACGTGGCATACGAGCAAATAGCCCACCTGGTAATAAATGGATACTGTCGCACATATAGATTCGGAACACATGCCAACATCAGTCCAGAATGACAAACGTTGGCACGCCCCCGAATGCTTTGCCTAACACATAAAGGGAGTCGCAGTTTGTCTGAACAAGTAAGCACTTATGTATGGAGAAAATCTTTTATTAACTAATTAATGATTTATAATTAAATTATAAACGATTAAAACATAATTATGACCTATTTGTGACGTTATTAACTTTGTTTTTGACCAAGAATAATCTCAAAATTACCCTATTCTCTTACATTTTTTTAAAAATCCGTCGCCAAACAGCAGTTTCATTACTATGCTGTACCGTGCTAGGTCAGTCCTGACTGGTGTAACGTTGGCAACTCATTGCCGATCCCTGTGGTGTTGCAGATGTCCGCATGACCTACTTTACTCTGCACTTCATTAGTAATACAAGTGGTTTTACGTGCTGCCAGTAAGCTTTTTATTTCGACGTTTATGAATGTTCGCAGTTTGAACAGAGAAAATGAATTTTAGATTTGAATTGTCATAACAACTCCGAAGTTCACCGGAACTGAACAACAGGTAAGCAATAAAAGTAAAGTTCATGAAGGCGTCGTCAAGCGCACCGCAACCTGCAACCAGGTGACGTCGTAGTTAGGAAGACGTCGTATGGGTCAAATAGACCACATGACCATTTCGCTGGTGGAAATTCCAATTGGCTTAAAAGCAAACCAAATACTTTTCAAGTAGAAATAATTAAATGAGCAGCAGAATGAGCAATATTGATAGGCAGCATCTAGTGATATCTCGTTGAGATATTTCATTGATTTGGTTTTATATTTGGCAAATTTCAATAAAAAGGACTATAGGTAATATTCAGTAATTCGTACTGGTACCGTGTGGTTGATTTATTTATGGTTTCAGAATTTCCGTCGAAAGCAAGGAAATGTCTGTCCTGTAGTTGATCACTTTTAAGTTAGGTACCAATAAACTGAATCTCAACTATAGTTATACCTATCTGAGATAAAACAATTAGAATACAAAAAAAAAATATGGCGAAAAGTTGAAACGATGCAGGAAACGACCTAAGAAATCTGAGACATAAATCAGAAATGAAACTATAAAGTACTGCCTGACATATAAATACGGCAATACTGTTAATGCAGCAAGATTGCCGTATAATCGGGTGTCGCCGACACCGACTGGCGTCCCGGGAATAATAATTATCATGTGAACGCGACTCCCCCGGGCGAGATCTTGCCTTGGGACACGGTAAAGGTGAAACTAGCAGTACATATTCTCAGCACTGTTCTCAAAGTCACACACGCCCGTAAGGAACTCGGAACGTCAGTCTTTAGCTGCGCCAGGCTTGTGTCTGAAATAGAAGACTCTTTAGATCTAGTCTCGATTTGGGGTTCTCTGAACCTAGTGGATTTCAACCACAGTAAGACGCAAGTCTGTACATTCACCGCTAAAAAACCCCGTTTGTCGTAGCACCTCGCTTTCAAAGCACACCTCTTAAGATCTCGGAGAGTATTGGGATCCTTAGTGTCGACATTTCTAGCAAAGTCGAATTTAGGGGTCATCTGGAAAGTAAGGCCAAAATGGCCTCCAAAAAGCTCGGTGTGCTGAACAGAGCGAAGCGGTACTTCACCCCTGAGCAACTCCTAATGCTTTCCAAAGCTCAGGTGAAGCCCCATATGGAGTATTGCTCACATCTCTGGGCCGGCGCACCGAAATACCAATTAGACCCATTTGACTCCATCCAACAACGTGCTGTTCGTATTGTCAACGATCCCACTCTCACGGGCAGTTTAGAACCCCTCAGCGTTCGGAGAGACGTTGCATCTCTCTGTGTTCTACCGCCTGTACATTGGGGAATGCTCTGAAGAATTGTTCAATATAATTCCCACCTCGGGTTTCTACAACCGCACCTCCCGTCACAGAAGTGCAGTCCATCCGCATTCCCTCGATACGGAGATGTCGCGCACTGTGCGGTCCAAAAATTATTTTATATCGCGAACCCGTAGGCTGTGGAACGAACTGCCTCAAGAGGTCTTCCCATTAAACTACGACATGGGGTTCTTCAAGAAAGCTGTGAATAGCATTTTGCAAGGTCGACGGCGCGCCCGCATACCCCCTGGTGTTGCAGGTGTCCATGGGCAGCGGTAACATTTACCATTACGTGGGACCGCTTCCTCGTCCGCCCTCTTCTCTATAAAAATAAAAACACAGATTACGTTTACATAATGCTATGTAAATTAATGACGATAATTAATTAAACGTACCAATTTCTATATATAAAATGGAAAACGTTGTTCTTAAATACACAGTTTGTAGTATATATACACAGCGTCTTTCCATATAGAATATATGATAACTGATGCTTGTGTATCCGTCACGTAAAGTAGCGTCATGCAAGCGTTGTCTGTTTCAGGCTCGTTAGTTTATAAAAACAAATAAACGCAGAGCAATGTTATTTTCTTCATAGATGTATGTATATATATTTACTTATATAGATGTATATAGTCTATATACTTATATAGATGTATATATATTTACTTATTCAAGTAGGAATAATAAAATACATGCAAGATCTAACAGCGCCATCTGAAACCCCGGCGTGTAATGAAAGGTGGCGTATATGTGCGTGCCACTTTTCGGATTTGTAACAGATACCACACCGTTTACTTACATTGTATTGAGGATTCTGCTGGGGGATTAGTTGTGAAATTGCTTCGGGCTAACCGATAGATAGTGCCGCTCTTGTAATTCATAGTTCCCCTCTGGCTGAACGTGTTTTTTCGTCGCGCTCTCAAGTTGTTTATTATGAATGTGAATGTAGAGCACGAAGGATTTTCATTCGGGATAATCTGTTTTTTTGACAGATTTGCGCTAACAAGTTAACATTTTTTAAATGATAACATATCTCCTTCTTATTTCTCCCCATCCCATCTTGTCAGCTCAATAATTGGGAGGGTGTTCAATGGGATGAGGAAAACTCCTCATTCCTCATTCATTCCAGCCCTCTTTCCTAATCCACTCCTTAATGACCAAAAAATTGGTTCGCATCCGTGGGTGTGTGTGTCCACTTTTGTCATTTTTCAGTCAACTTGCCACAATATCCTCTTACTACTAGTTGGACGGCCTACTCATCTGCCAACTAAAAGAACAAAGTCTTCGCACGAGAATTCAATCCATAGTACAATCGCCATAAGTCAGAAATAGTCAGATCCAACTTTCAATTGCTTGTTCAACTTTCAACACGTTCCCCAGAGAATCTGAGAGCCCTGTCGGCTTGTACTTTATGAAGTTGTTTTTGATGTTTTAAATACACTGTCCTGCACAATCGTCAGTGAAATGAGAAATGAGATTTGGGTCAAAAATATAATTGTCAAAATGAAAAATTTGGGTCTATATTTCGGTAAAATTCGTAGATGGGCCAAATTCGTAGATGGTTCAGAATTGGATTGAATTGGAGTGTAACGGGATTATTAACATCTTTTATTCAATTGCACTTCCTCCTTGATGAGATAGGATGGGAAATGTGCTCTGAGAAAGTGTGATTGCCAGCTCGCTGTAAGCTCTGTGTACTGAAGAGACAGAAGCAGTACTTCACTCCAGTTCAATGCGTGTCGTTTTATAAAGCTCAAGTTTTACGTCACATGGAGTACTACTCACATTTCTGGACTAGTGTATCGAAATACCGTCGAGCGTACAGTTCACCTGGTGGTAAGTGGATACTGTCGATTATACTGGACACTATTTGTTGATAAAATAATGCATTTGGAGAAAGGTTTGGGGCCGTGGGAATGGATAGGATGGGAATCTCACTCACTACCGAAACACGTACATACATTGGGGAATATGATAAAGTGAGAAATGCAGTATATTTCAAGGTAGTATTCTGTGAGAGAGGGGTAACGAGGCCAATCGAGTGCGCCCAGCGGCTGTTGGATTGCAGCGTGCACTCTCCCCCACCTTATTATTAAGGTTTTCTTCGAAAACCATCACGTCGTCTTATGTGCTTAAAAATAATTATAATTCATCTTTATTTTATTTCAATGATGTCACGAGAAAAATCAAATCATAGTGGCCAATTTGAACTATATTTTGTGTTAGGCTTGGAATTCCAAATTCAAATTAATTTCAGTTTATAGCTTGTTTCAAAATCAGTTATTCATTTATTTTTACGTTAAACGATTTTTTGCTTAATTATCGTTGTGTTTGCGACCATGGAAAAGTAAAAAAGTTGCGTTATTTTCGAATATGAGTTCCGTCGTGGCAGCAGCGCAGCACAGACGGCACGCAATATCAACGATGCGTACAGACCAATCACAGCAAACGAACGCACGGTGCGTTTTTGGTTTGATCGTTTCCATTCTGGAAATTTCAACCTCAAGAACAAGCCCCATAGATGACCGGAGACTAAAGTCGATAATGACGTATTGTAAGCAATTGTGGAAGCAGATTCATCTCAAACCACGTCTGAGTTAGAAGCAGCCTTGGGCGTAAGTTACAAAACGATATTGATTCATTTGCGTCAAATCGGAAATGTAAAGAAACTCGGAAAGTAATTACCGCATGAGCTTAATGAAACTCAGCTGCAAACACGCGTCGAAGCTTGCCTTACTTTGCTGAACCGGCACAAAACTAAAGGGTTCTGAATCGTATTGTCACTTGTGATGGGAAGTGGATCCTGTATGATAATCGTAAACGTTCATTACAATGGTTGAACTCAGGTGACACAGCCAAACTATGTCACAAACATCTCCATGATAACGCTCGCCCACACACAACACGACAGACAGTCTCAAAGTTACAGGAGCTTCGACTGGAAACTCTCCGTCACCCATCGTACTCGCCAAACCATGTCTCTACTCATTTCCATTTTTTTCAGTATTTGGATAACTTTCTACACCGGAAAAAATTCAAAATTCACCTTCAGAGAATTCATCGATTCCCGTGCCCAGGAGTTCTATAGCAGAGTCATCAATCAACTTCCATTAAAATGGCAAAAGTGCATTGTATTGATGGACAATACTTCGATTAATTAAATATATTTATAATTTCCATACAAAAAAAATATTTGAGATTTTTTTCATATAAAACGGCAATTTCATTGGTAAGGACCTAATATGTCTTATGATGGATGCCACAATGAAAATTATAATCAGTTAGTTATATTATATATTTGGTACTGTCCCTGTTTGCTGTACAAAAGGTTCTTCAAATATTATTTGCAATTTTTTTAGGTAATAGTTTATAGCCATTGTTTTAATAAACAATCGTTTAAAAACAATTATATGTTTGTAGGAAAAATTGACAGTTTTTGTGTGTGTGTGTGTGTGTGTGTTTGTGTGGGTGTGTGCGTGCGTGCGTGAGCTCTCGCATGCGCAATCCTGTAGATGTGTGTTAATCACGACCACAGAAGTATACTACGCGCGAGCAATTGAGCTTTGCGGCATGAGGTGGGGAAGCGTGGGAGATGCCCGTCCGCTCACTGTTAGCTATCTGATTAAATATATCTGTGTATTTTTCATATAATCTATCTATAGTGTCATTCGATATCGACATAATTTGCTTAGATGCCCAGCCCTAGTGCTCGCTTATCGGATTCCTTCCGGAGCTCTATTGCTCGCGCGCCGAATATAGAGACAATAGTAAGTGTATCGGTATATATTTATGGAGTTATTACGTCGTGACAATTGCGTTATTAATTAAAGGTTCATTTGTTCAGAGACTGGGAGCATTCTAAAGCTTGACACAAGTAATGATCTTTAAGCAGAAATTGAATAATTACTATTTTAATATTACAATACTATACAATAGTATAATAGTATTGTGATTGGTCCTATTTTCAAACGCTTACAACAACTGAGGTAGCATCACAGTGAACTACCTAACCTAAATATGTGATGACGTGATCGCCTGAAAAAATATCGCTTTTGTAAAGTATTTGTACAATTTAACCAACTAAACTTCAATGTCATTTTCATTATCATATTACAGATGTATAATAAATAGAATTCTACTAAAAAGCTGAATAGTAAACCATTTGAATTTTATCTTGACATTGATACTTTCATAGAAAATAATCTTAGATATTGAGTAGAGATGCCGTCTAAGGACGTCAGGTCTTTAACCCAAGGGGCATTAGCATAGTAATTCAACAATATCGCCGCAAATAACTTGGACGTTATTGGAATATTCTTTAAACCAAGAATTTCATAAAAGACATTTAGATTCTATTCGCATCCAGTCTACAAAATGCTCCCTAGCTTCTAGATAAGTATAGTACATATACATAGATAAAAGTATAGTACATATACATAGGTATAAAGAGTATAGTACTTTGGCCATGTGGTGTCGGCCAGCTTTATAATAGCTCCACCCCACCTCTTGCCGCACCTACCTACCACAAGCCCTGAGGAACTACACCACCTCTAAAAGCGTGGACTCGCCAACCCGCTTGCCCAGCGTGGCGTTTTAAGGTCATACATTCCTCATGCAAAAGACGATACGCATGAGTAGGCCCATGCCCAGCAGTGGACGAAAAAAAGGGCTGGTTGTACTTAAATACATGTATAAATGTTTAAGAACATGTTTTCTTTTAACGAACAGGCGTTAGAGAAACATAGACGGAGGTAAAATCCTTACCATTACCTACGTCACTCTATAGGCGCATTTCCACTAGAGGCAATGTTATTGAAGGAGGTCGAGGCACACATTAAAATGAGTCGAACAGTTTTTGCGTGATGCGCGGTCAGTCAGACGAAAATTGTTGTTTTGGGCTCTATATTATCATTCGTACTTTTTAATCAAATGGCATTTTTTTTCAAAAATATTTCATATACCTACAGACACGGCCCTATTACGATTTTATTATATGTAATAGATATATGGATATGTACGAGTAGTACTCGTATGTGTAGATGGATTCTTTACACGCGGCTTCAACCTCTTGAAATTGTGTAAAAGTACGGTAATTAATACTCGTATCTACGAGTCAAACCAAGTCAAAGGCACCCAGTCCACTTACTCTTCCAAGTAAATCTTAGACGAGCATCCCATTCGTTAAAGTTATTGAATAGAGTATATAAAGTTATACAGCTTTTTTATAAACATTTTTATCTAAATAGTACAAAATCCGACAAAATCTGATGGCTAACAAAGTCGCGTATGCCATTGGCATGTTTAATTTCAGATGATCTATCATTTTCAAAATTATAATTTATGAGACGTTCAGCAGAAACATTATGTTTAAAAAACCAAGACGGATAAAGATATTCGTCTCGCCTTTTGCAACCATAACCCTCTGTGATTTGAATATAAATGAATAAATGTTGATTCGCCGGCGTAACCCCGCCATCATCAAAAACAAATCTGATTATGGCTTACAAGAGCTTCGTTTGAGCATTAATATTATTAATTTGAGATCAATACTCTTATCCACGAGCAAGATCAACGCGTTTATTTTGTACTTCTACAACCTTTTGATTCGCATTTATATAAAATCTACGGATAGACATACTAGCGATCTGCACTAGCTTAGCTTAGGTACAGTGAAATCATTGAGACATGAGCTTTGCGTTTTTGTGAGTGCACAACGATAGTGTACAGTGCAAACCATTTTGACAATCGGATTGGACAATTCGGCACCCACTCATACAGCAGCAAGGCTCATGTTTCTCTGATTTCACTGTAAAAATGAGCGCTAAGCGTTCGAGGACTATTACTATTAATAGTTAAGAATCTTTACCCTTTTAGACTCGAGGGTACCGATGTAACCTGCTCGGGATTTTCCCCGATAGTGGAAAAAATCCCAAATACGTCCGCGGGATTTTTTCCGCTATAGGGTGAATTCCCAGGAATGACACATCTTTTAACCTCAAGTGTTAACGACCATCAAACATTAAAAACCCGAAATAGAACGCTCACGGACGTTTAACACTGTCTTAAAGTCTATTAGCGCTCCAGCATCGAGAACTCAGCGCTTATTTTTAAAACACTACTCAGGTGGCAACCCAATATGGTCTGTCCACTTAGATTAGTTTAGCTTCCTAAAAATGAAAAAAAATCCTATAATTTAATCAAACTGGTAGTTTCGAGTTTACCTCTAACATAATAGAATAAATAAACAAACTCAGTCTCAATTTTTATTATTACGGAAGATATAATTTGAAATAATATTAAACGACTATAGGTGGGTGTATTCTCAGGTTAAATTCCTTAGAAGATGGTAAATAAAAAGATGGTAAATTTAATCCAAATTTAAATTAGAAACGCGAGTGTGTACACTGCAATTGCATAGCCACTGGGCGCACTCCATCGGCGACAGTATCCACTTACCACCAGGTGGACTGACTTCTTCCCTGCGATGTTCTTTCTATAAAAATAAATAAGGTCGTAGAGCGCAAAACTAAGGTTCCTATGCGAAAGTAACAATGCAGGCAAAGCAGCAAGTAAAAGGTAATAACATATTAAAATTAACTAATCGCAAAGAACACATTAAAACGCATTTAAATTGACTTTTGGTATGTTACGTATTTCGCATATTTTTTACTTATTCTCCTCTGAATACTCGTGTGTCCATTTTGCCTGACGTGACGGATTACAGTCTGATGCGAGGCGTTAATCACATTGAATAATGCCCGTTAGCGGATGTTCAATGAATAAATCCTGATAGATCTTCGAACGTTCTTACGTTTGTGAAAGGATATTGATACCGATTTTGAATAGAACTATTTTCTGTGCGTATTGGTAAAGGCTAAGCGCGCTTACACATTGGCGATTTAGACGCTTGACCCAATAGCGCAGATAAATCACGTAACTATTTTGTCAATTAAATTCGACAGCCGTGGTCTACTCAATGCGTAGATTTTTCGATATCTCCTTAATAATGGAATATTACAACCGCAAATTATGTTCTTTTATAATAATACCCGTAATATTTTTATGTTGTTACGTTTATAGTTATTATAAACATATTTGTACTTATTATAAGTTATTATAACCGATTATTCAGGCCTTAATCGGTCATGCGGTTCCAGTGCGGACTAATGGATCCAGTTAGTCTTTTGTTTATGGACAAACGCGGCAGACGAGCGTACAGTCCAATTGATGGTAAGTAAATACTGTCGCCCGTGATACATACCAACATTAGTACAAAATGACAAATGTTGGCACGGCCCCGGATGCGCTGCCTACCTTTGAAGATATACGAATAGATTTGGATAAGGAGTTGGGGAGGGATAGGATGGGATAAGATGGAGTCTGCGGACAAATAGATGTTTTATACCATGCTCATATCACGTCCAGGTAAAAGGGTACTCCAGGTACTCCCAAGAAAGACTACACAATCGGACCGGGGCGATTACAGTTGAAAACGGAGCTGCGGCAGCTGGATTCCAACTGGAATATATAGGGTCTAGCAACTTTTAAGACATATAGACTCCGGTATGCTGTTCCTAGAAGCTGTTCCTTAGTCCGGACTTATAGCCAGACGAGGTAGTATACCGACACTTTAGGGATGCTAGACCGAGCAAGAACAAAATCCCTATTAGTAATAAAATGTATTATGTTATAGGTATTTTAAGTCAATGTATATATTATCCGGGCCTTAATTGTCTGTAATAAATAAATAACATATATATGCTTGATTATTATCATTGTTACAGTGGCAACCGAGCGTCCGATCACATACAGTATGATTTCCATTCCCCTTCCCGACACTTTTTCCAAATGTCGCATCCAAGGACTTGCCGAAGATGTTCATGGGCAACAGAATCCACTTACCTCCAGCTAGACCGTCTGCTCATCTATCTTCTTTTCATTTACGAATAACACAATAGCTTATTAAAAAGTTTTCAACTCGATTATAATCACCGAAGTGCCTCTCGCCAAGACTCACCGTACTACCGAACACTGCACCCTTTTCTCGAAGCAACTCAGCTTACTTTTGACCCCCTTGACCCACTGGAGAAACACAGACATCTCGAAATGAGAACCCCTAAAATGAGAATTCTCAACCCCGATGAGAAGTTTAGGAGCTATATTAAACTGCTAAATTTCCAGTTTCTACGACTTCCAATTTTAAAGATATATGAACACGAAAAACCACAATATTGACACTCACACACTCACTGATCATCAAAAATCTAAGGTAGGTACCTACTTTCAAAGGAAGCTGAAATTTGGTATGCTGCTAGAGGTTGAATTAAAAACTATACATATAGTAATTTCAAAACATTTTTTTTTATGTACCTATTGTCATTCAAACGGGAAAGCAAACATTAATTCACTTGACACTGGGAGAATGTGCTAATTGCACCATTGCCATATATAAAAAGAAAACATACGTTATGACATGTGTCATTCAGTAGGTCACTATGGTAACGGCTAAAGGTGGCACCACATTTATGTTTTCCTTCATCGCTGAGCTAGAGATAATTCAAAACATCATCTACAAAAAATAAAGTTATAAAACTAAAACCGGACAACGACTAAGAACGCCCTATCAAAATTTCAATGTTTTTATTAGAATGACACAAAAATATATCAAATATATTCGTATGATAAAATCTACCTAATACCCTTTCAAAAGGAATATGTTCTTTGTCCAAGAAACTAGATGATAAAGTTTTATTATGATAAGGCATTAAATTGTAATATTAGGTAGTCGGATAAGTTCATGGCCCTTTTATAGTGAAAATAAAGAATTTTTTGTAATAAATATTTATTGAACGGAATATTGTAAATTTAATTCGACTATCATTTGTCATTTTTCTGGCAGAGCCATTATCCCATCGCTATAAAAAATTTTGGGGTTTCTGAGCGAAAAACTGATTTAAATGGTTTATACCAGGCTTCTCTTGAATGTAATTTTACTCCCTTTAGAGAAATTTGTAAAGGGCGAATTAAATGATAGGTTCTATGTCTGGACTGTATGGAGGATGCATTAAAATTTCCCATCAATTACTGTTTAGTCACCAAATATGTTTGCGGTCGAGCATTGTCGTGATGGAAAACTACACCTTTTCTATTCGTTAATTCTGGGCGTTTTTCTTCTAATGCTTGTTTAAATTTGACTAATTTTCTGACAATAGACATCACAATTAATGGTTTGGCCAAGTAGCAAAAGCTCATAATACACAATGCCTTTCCAGTCCCACCCATCCCACATAAGATGACTTTGTTCGGAGTGAGGCCTGGCTTTGGGACTATTTGTGATGGCTCACCTCGCTTAGAACAAGATCTTCTCATCGCTTGTTACCAATCTCTTCAGAATTGGAGCGATTTCATTTAGTTTTAGCAACATCTCGCATATGGAAATTCTATTCACCATGTTTTTAGATTGATAAAATAGAGGATATATCTAGGGTAGAGTTCTAGGTCCCTTAGCAGCGCCATCTATGATTCAAGATTGGAACTAAGACCTATTTAATATCGATACACGTGAGTCTTCCAAAAATAGGTGTTTACAACAGGAACTAAATTCTTTAATATTACAACATACTTATTAACAAATAATTATTTAGGTACCTAAAAAAAGAATTGCACATTACATTTACCTATAAGGGGGTTAAATACATTTTTAATGAGTAAGAATTGAACAAATAAGAAGTTTTTTTCTTGAGATATTTTATTATATTAATACGATTTTTTAACTTTTACTGGAAAATTATACATTTTACATTAAACTTTACATGATTACTTTTATATTAAAATATAAAAGAAAGATAACAAAGAGAAATGCAATTCTAAAGGATGCTAGGAAAAATGACGAATATAATTATTATTTTGGTTCAATGTTCAATGTTTTACAAGGCCGGCAGCGTACCCGCATACCCCCTGGTGTTGCAGGTGTCCATGGGCGGCGGTAACACTTACCATCACGTGGGACCGCTTGCTCGTCCGCTCACTAGTCTATAAAAAAAAATACGTATGTCTGTTTTTTTTGCTACGCGTTGGATTGGAATATTGGATTTAAAGTCATATTATATCGCTAATGTTACGCGGAATATCAAGACGAATCCAACGACACCTCATTTGTGAACATGTAATGAGTGGTTTAGGAGCTAGGAATACATACATACTTATAGACTGCTGAAATCCGCCCTACTGCTTTGCCTAAAGAGTAAAAGGTAAAAAGATGTGAAATCCCAACAAAAAAAATTCTGTAATATGCCAATCCTCGCGACTGTTAGGCCGTAAAAAGTTATGAAATCTAATAGTCGCTAAGACTTGTGTAATGGAATTTTACTTCTTGAGGCTTGGCTATTTCCATTCGTGCATCTCTACCATTGATAGCCTAACGGATCCCTTATGTAGCAACGTTTTACAGAAATCTTTATGCTGGGATAACGAATATGTGCTGACTTAACCGTGTTACAGCATTCGTATAAAGGTTAAACAAATGTATTTTACCTAAATAATTTGTACTTGTAAATAATAATTTGTATTTGTGTTTCTTAAAGCGGCGGCGTCTTAACACATTTCCTTTCATGTAAAGATTCATTAAGCTTGCGAACTGTATATGGCTGCAGAGTGTAACTAACCCGCGCTCAAATGCCGCTTAGTGAACTTACATTCACATTTCCCTGTAGAGAGCCCATGGACCTCAATCTAGAATGTACATGTAAAAAACAGTATCCTATTTTCTTAAAATTGTTTTCTTGTACATGACACAGAAACAAGTGGGATCGAGTTGCTTGTGCATTATTGCATTGTTGCGAGTTGCCCCCCTGCCCCGGCAGAAGCACGATCGGGAAGTACTTGAACAATAGGGGTTCAAGGCCCTAGGTACAGAACCAACACATTATCGAGCAGCATCGCTTTCAACATCTTCGCTGAGAGCCAGCCGCCAAGGATACCCTTAGGTTGCTCTCGTGGCTGGTCGGAATTAACCCGTTTACGAACAAGACGACTGGGAGGATTTCAGTGGACGTCACGCCCCACATGTCGGTAATTTCGTGCGTCAGTTCGAGATACTTTGTTATTTTCTCGGTTCCGGCTTTCACGAGGCCCTCATCATACGCGACGGTCATCTCCACTAAAAACACCTAAGGCTAAGCCAGTGCCATCGGCTTGATATTAGGCTTATTCGCTAAAACAAACATGCGTAACAAAAATGCAGTGACATACAAACATGCAGTAACAAATATGCATACTGAAAAGTCCAATGTAAGAAATTCTGAGGTCAAATTGTCAAATAGTAAACAGATACTAAATGGAAATCTTACTAATTTATCAAAAGCGCATGTTGAGAAACTAATCAGAAATGAGATAAAAAATTCAAAAACACCACTAAAATTGACCGATATAACCTACTGTTTCTAAACTTGGTTGCGTCGTTGAACCCAACATGTGGTTTGAACTGGTTAAGTCCGCTTGCCACTCGCTTTCTTAACTAACGATCGCTTCTGTCCCAGTTCTAAAAGTAATTTTCCACTTAGGTTAGCATTATCCAAATCATTTTGTGATTTTGAAGGCTTGTGTTGAGTGAATTAATATTCTTCGTGTTTATTTAGAATTAAATTAAAAATATCTTCTAAATACCTCTGAACCTTCTGAGCCAGTAGTTCCCAAACTTTTTAGATTATCGGTGCCCTTGCTGAATCTAGATTACTCAATACGCCCTATGTCAAATTCTATCACGTACGTTTTGCGAAATAGCCAAATTAAATTTTGTGAAGGGTTAGGCGACTCCGCTAGATGTCCCATTCTATGACATTGAATTGATAGTGGAAATAAAATTATAAAAATGTTCCGCTGCGTCAGGAAGTCGCGGCTAATCAACCGAGGTGCCAACCTAGGTACACAATTTGGGAACCACTGTTCTAATCAATGACAAATCAAAGACGAATTTACATATAGTAACTTAAAGTTACATGAAATTAGATGCGTACCAATCATTCCAATCGTTTATTTTTTATTGGAACAGACATAATAAACTTGAGCGTCTTCAGAATTTCAGCATACAGTTCGTATTTGGACTGCGCAAATATGACCATATTACTCAATTTCGCCAACAGCTCAAACGGCTTGCAATTCGTCGTCGTCGAGATGATCATACACTCTCCCTCGTCTACAGTATACTGTTTATAACCCGTTGATACCCGGATAACTTAACGAAAAGAAACTATCATTGCGATCTGCAACAATTTGCGATCTTCAGATTATCTTCTCCTTAAAATTCCTGACCATTCTTCTACTTTCTATTCACATTAATTTACAGGTCAAAGCGTTCGTTTATTATTTACAGTTCGTTTATGGAATGCATTACCTTTAACTATGAAGCGCGCTCAATCTCTGGCTAGTTTTAAGAGACTCGTGAAAGAACACTACCTCGCAGATTAAGAGTTGTCCTACTCCCAAATTCTTTTCCTTTATCTTTCTGTATGTATGTATTTGTATTAATGCATGTATATATAAATGCCTGTAGGTATCTATATATTTCTGTATGTATGTAGGTATCTATGAATGTATATACAAACATTATTTCCTTATTGCACTATCTACCTCTATTTCGTCTACTGACTTCTTTTCACCACCCAAAGGTTGCCTGCAAGAAATCGCTTTAGCGACAAGGGCGCCGGTTGTACCTACTTCTAATAACTTGTACTTTGGTACAAGTTATTAGAAGTAGGTACAACCGGCGCCCTTGTCGCTAATTATTGTCGCCAAAAACATACAGAATAATGCAAACATTACTCTGTATGTTTTTGGTGTACAATAAAATGTATCTATGTATATAGATACATAGATACATTTTATAGTACATTTTATTCTATCTATATATAATAATATTCAGATTTCACCCATTATACCTTTTTATTGATTATTTTATTGGCGTTAAAGATGATTGTATGTCGTGGCTTCAAATCAACATCATTTATGGTCATTATGGGAGATCATTTACGGGAGAGTAAGTTGTAAGAGATCCTAATTACCTTCACTTGAAGATATCAATTGAGTAACAAAGAGTACATTACATATTATATACATTAAACTACAGAAATTATGCTACCAGTTAAATCAGAAAGCGTAATTGTCTTATACCGTTTTATTGAGATGCTGGTCAATGTAGTTTCATATTCTACTGTTTCGTCTGGTAAATTACGACGATAAAATAAAAAATAAAACCATCACGACAATCCCTCTCAGGCACAATAGGAATGCTACAATGACGGGTACCTTACTACAGGGACCAAATTTGTACAACATGCTCAGTATTTAAGTACACTAAGCGTGGCGAACAATAAATATAATCAATTTTTTAATTGTATTCAAAAGCTAGCTAACATTTTAGTGTAAATATTGAATATTTTGTTTTCCGTTATTAAATCATTTTATAACCATCAAATAACGAGAAAAATCATTCTGTTACAAGAGTGTCTTTCTCCAACCCTTTCTCCAAACCCTTTGGGCGTGCCAAAGTTTGTTGTTCTAGACTAATGTTGTCATATACCGCGGGTGTCCATGGGCGACAGTATCCACCGTGGTAGGTGGACTATATGCTCATTTGCCACCTTCTTTCTATAAAAAAACGCATTTAAGATAATAAATAAATAAGTAAAAATCTTTTTTGGTAGCAAATGTTTGTTGACATACATTGTTATGAATCCCCTAACTATGAAGTAGGGAAACCTGTATGTATCCTCAATAATATGACCATGCCAGTATTTTGTGCTCAACCCATAAACGCAGCTTATATAGTAAACGTACACAAAAAACCAGCTGAATTATAACAAATCTAATAGAGAAAAGAAAAAAAAAAATTGCTGTGCACGCGTAGGTATGTATATATGCTGGTAAGATGCTGGTACAGAAGTGAATAGTGGTAAATACACGTACGCGTAATCCGCATAATGTTCACATCTACATCCTAATGGACTTTGCTTTCAAGGCAGCATTAATTACGTTTATAGGTAGCCAGTGTAATAATCAAGTGTGGTTATGACTGAATCGCTGCCAAAGATAATTATATCAGATATAGGTAATTTATACGTAGTTGTGACACAAGGTTAAAGCTAATTAGTGTGGTTATAGAAGACGTAGCATAGAAACTGTAAATGTAACAATAACGTCATTGCCATTTAACTATTATTTGCATATGCTAGAAAAAATCGAAAGATGACATACATACTGTATCGATTAAGAGTTCCAAAACACATATTTCCTTTTATATATGTTATTATTTTTATTCAGCTTGTAAAATCTCAGACCATAATACAGATTTTTGTTTGTAATTTTAGAACGACACAGTCACAAAATTATATAAAAGGCTCCTAATACCTTTAAAATATAATCCTGATTACGTAATGTTTGACATCAGAAATCGGGGATACGCAATAAAAAATGAATTGGAAAATATTTTGTGATGTAAAATAAAACATATGAAAACATTACAATAGCTAAGTCAATATAATCACAAATCTGTTGTGTGGCTGATTCCTTGTGAAATCCAAGCACGGAATAACTAAGCAGTTATAGATAACCAAATCCGGGCTAGCAATATTTTTTTCTCTTTTGTTAAAAGCGACTACATTTTTCAACGAAAAGGACACATATTTCACAATAAAATTCTTGTCGATCGAGCAGCCGCTATATCTTGGTGCTTTCTCTTCGTTTTTCTCGGTTGATTTGTGTTCTATGAGTGTTCCGCTGCACTCGGTCCGCGCGCCTCGAGGAATATTGGATATCTGTCATAAGTCATAAGATTTTGCATACCGACTTTATAATGCTTCTCATATCCCGTTCGTCTCATATAAAATTCGAATAGTTTATTGAATAGTTCCTCGACAATTCGAAATTCGACAATTTTTGAAAATCCTATTAAAAGTTTGACGAATCATTCATAGCGTGTGCTCGTATTGTTCTAATCTTCATCCTCGAGATTATTTTCTTGTTTCTGTAGACTACACCACCCACTCTCCGCACAATCCACGCGTTGCCCCCCACCGCACCTCTGTAACCGCGCAGGCGAGGACTCACTTATCTCATTTGTCTATAGTAGGCGAACTCTAATCAAATACACCTGGATTACATCCTTACGCTCTATGCAGCTCGCTGTACTCAAGCAATTGGCTGCATGAGGTTTTCACAAAATAAAAAACATCGCTTAGAACTTCAAAGGAGTTCACTTTCTTTTTTACTCATACCGTCAGTCTCTCCACCCATTGATTGATTACTCGACAAAAGAATGGAAATATTGCCCTAATCGGATGAATGTCCTGCGCTATAAGGAAGTGTCATCGCGTCCAGTATAATACTATTGTTACGTTGTTTATTTGCAAACTGTTGTTGCTCGCGACGCGGACACGTTCCGAACAAAGTAGGCAGTACAAAAACACGCGAAACGTTGTTTCTTTCCTAATATATTTTGTCCCTTTCCGGGAATATCTGCGACTAGGGGGGGAGGGAGGGAGTGCCTCAGAAATATAATAATATCTTTAATATCGTCTCAGAGATAGCTGTGTAAACATTCTTAGCGGGCCTAGGGTTATTATCAATCCGAAGCATTATGAATAACCACTGTGTACTTTAGGAGTCTACTCTCTATTTATTATAATGGATTTTTTACGAATGTTTCATTTAGAAAAGATATTTTCCACTTGCCAAGTTCCTTTATATCTAGATTTGTTCGATAGAATAACTTTTACGTTGAAGACAATCAGACTTTATCGGTTTCTATAATATCTTCATACTTAAGTAAATCAATTGATACGTCCAATCCAAGTAAGTAATTATTACACTAATTAATTATTTACAGTGATAATTGACTTATAAGTTATTTCAGCACAGGGTGCGTTAATCTGAAGTGATGATAAAAAAAAACATATGCACCTAATGCTATGAACTAAATTTGTCAGTTTGGACTGATGTTGGCATGTATCGTTGATGTTAATGGGCGACAGTATCCACTTACCATTAGGTAGACTCTCAGCTCGCCCTCCGCTTCTTTCCATAAATAATAAATAGGAATAAAACCACTGCAAAGGAGATAATCTTGTATAGAATAGAAAGAAAACTATTTTTTTTTCTCTTTATTTTATTTAGGGGCTAGAAAACTAGTTAATAATCGGTAACTATTCCTTTATTCTCTATCTCTCTGGTACAATTCTTCTTTGTAGCCTTAGGAGTTAGAATGAGACGATTAAATCAATTCCTTTCTTACTTACTATTTTCTAAAGTGCCCATTGTCACTAAATGTTTATAGCTTATTAGATAAGCAAAAAAGAAAACAAATCTATAAGATCATATATATACCATATATATAACCTTTGACCTTCGATTGGTCTTATTTGTATTAGTGGTCCTATTAGGCCAGGCCGCGCTTGGCTAGTCAAAAGCATTCTTGTGATTCCTGAAACCCTCAGTTACTTTTAAGATACCTATTTATACTTTAGGAATTGATGTATGGTATATGAAATCCTTTAATTTAAGGATATATTTTTTAAATTTAATGTTTTAATAATCAAGTATCCTATTGAATATCCTTCCTTCTTTCCTGTTCAAATTTCCGTCCGTATTTCCTTATGCTAGGTAGTTCACCCAGCACTACTACTTCTGTGATGTTATCGGAATCCTCCACATTGCCATTGTAATAATTCGACAAAGCAAGAGGCAATTGTGTGATTGAGCGAGAACGCTTCGATAAACTTTCTGAAGCTGCGAATGTCTACAAGTCATCTGCAGCGATTGTTACGTGGCGATTGTTAGATTTTTTTAGAAAATGATTTCTATGACATCAGCTATAGAATACTGAATAATCCTTGAATACTGTAGAACACAAAGTGAGATGGTCATTCCTTAGTCTAAAAGTCAAAAATTTACGAGCCATCATCCATCCAGCGGTATCGCTAAAACAATAGCTATATATTAAAAACCTGTGGTTTTTTGGTATTACTACTGTGATATTATTATTAATCGTGTATTTACATTAAACTGCTGAAAAAATATACAAATTAGTGTAGGTATTTCATACATGCAAAATACAAATAAGTATATATTTACAAAATTAGTACAAAACTGTTTTATATTAATTATTTTCTGTTCTCGTCGATTCTACTTGTATAAAATTTATACATATTAAATTAAATTAATTATTTAATTATTCTTAAATGGCAGAAGACCGTTATTGTCCAACAGAATCGAATATAACTTAATCTAAGTCGCCATCTAGCGGAGGGTCACATAAGTGTAAAATATATTATGAAAGCATTTATTTATATTTATTCAGTTAAAATATTTGATAGATATGATATATATGTTATTCTATATATTAATTAATTCTATGTATTCTTATTTCTATATCAATACAAGTCCTCTTTAGGATTCCTGTTAATTGACCTCTATACAGAAGATCAGTTAAACATTTTGTAACTCTACAGAACAAAAGGTTATGGTATAAGTTTTTATCATTGTAAACTCAACTATCGCGTTTGCGTCACCTTTCTTCTGTATTCAAATACATTCAATTCTGGTCCTTATTGTTGAGAAGTTAAGGTTCTTATAAATAGAAGTTGACCAGACTGTATCTAAGAAACATATTCACTAGTTATAAAGTGACGCCTGTAGTTATATATTCATTGACATTCTTCCTCAATCGTGTTATAAATTCATGACATGAATGTGGTAAATAAACTCCATTACGCGTAAGCAAATTCCATTATAACGTTATCATCGCAGCGGTCCGTTAAGGCTTTAAATTGAATTTGGATCCCTCAGACTAATGGCCACATTCAATTAGGAAAAGTGCCGCCAAATATTATTCGGTCCTTGAAATATAATGTTTCTTACGGAAAAGGTATGAAAGAAAAATAAGAGGGAAATTCGGTAACGGTACCTGTAACATTATACCTATTTCTTCGTTTGAATGGTGGAAATCATAATGATTGTTCATCATATTTTAAAGAAATAAATAAACGTCGCCTGTCACAAGGGTCTGCAATAATTCAACATGTCGCCACTGTTGGATATCACCCTCTCCCAATTTCCGTCACGACACAAGGTAATTCGCTCTCTTCAATCAGCCAATTTCAATCAGCTCTCTTCAATTCATTCAATTTTATATCGCGAACCCGTAGGCTGTGGAACGAACTGCCTCAAGAGGTCTTCCCATTAAACTACGACATGGGGTTCTTCAAGAGAGATGTGAATAGGATTTTGCAAGGTCGGCGGCGCGCCCGCATATCCCCTGGTGTTGCAGGTGTCCATGGGCGGCGGTAACACTTACCATCACGTGAGACCGCTTGCTCGTCCGTCCTCTTCTCTATAAAAAAAAAAGAAAACAAAAAAAAAGCCTCTAACGGCAAACTTCTTCAACTCATCAGTTCACGTAACTGGAAGGCGTACCTCGTGGTCTCCATTCAAGCACTCGTCTACCATTAGACCTCTACTACTAGCTGAGTCGTAATAATAATGACAATTCGTCAAACAGCGTTACTGTTTTGCTTTTCAGGACAACCTTTCAGCTGTAGTCAGAATGCCGGTATCTCAGGAAATTCAAATGATTGATTTGATTCTCTTAACTCAAAAAGCTGTAAATATATTTACATCTAAACAGGCTCAAATAAAAAAATATCCAGATTTTGTTGTGATTTCCAGTCCACTTTCAAGTTCTTTCCGTGGTCCTTAATAATTATACATATTTTCTGCCAATATATAATAGTTCTCATGTGGTCTTGTAAAGATAATAATAATTATATCTCATGAAAGTTTAGAAGTCTTTTGTCCTTGTCTTATTACAGTATATTACAATGCGTTTACAAGCATACGAGCATTAGCAAAAACCGAAGCTCTTTTAAGATTTGTAGCATTACAACCTTCAAATTAAAAGTAAGTTCGAGGTAAGAGTTATTTTGCTAGTATTGGGATGTATCGCGAATGCCCATAGGCGACAGTAACCGTTTACCACCAGTTGTACTATCTGCTCGTCTGCCACTTTTTTTCTATAAAAGGCATAATAATCGATGATAATATAAGTAGAACCTAGATCTGTACCACAGAATTTTCTATTTAAGTATTTATAAGAGTTGGTAAGCTATTTATCTATATAAATAAAAATTATATGCTGTTCGTTGGTAAGCGCATCACTTGAGAACGGCTAGACCGATTTGGCTATTTTTTTTAGATATGTTCGTAACAGTCCGAGTAAGGGTTTTGGGGAAAGAAAAATTGCAAAAGTTGCATGGAAAATTGGAAAATTCGGAAAAAACTGAAAGTATTTTTTTCTATAGGATTTTTATATGAACTCAAGACTATAACTCACAATTCGAACGATGGATATGCGCAATTCTTTTTTTGTTTTGTTCGTTATGGTCCTGGAAAAGTTTTCAGGAAAAAAAAATATTAATTGAAATTTGAAATTATGGAATTTTTTTATTTAAATTTGGACAGGACAACGTCTGTAGGGTCAGCTAGTATTACAATATATATTTTATTCCAACTACAAAGGCGAACTAATTCCTAGATGGAATCCTTTCCAGTCAACTTTGATAATGTTGACTATCTAGGTAGACTGGAAGGACCTTGATGCCAGTAATGACAGAAAATAATGTAAAACAGACACTAATACATATATAATAAGATACACAAAAATTATATATTTGGGACACAATTCTGTTCACAATAGGGATGCACGAACTTTATAATCTTTCCAGTATCGATACAAAATCATACAATACCTACTTTAATATTTTAGATCAAAACAAGCAAATACAATACAGGCGCTGGATCGATATAAACGTACGGGTATCGAATCGAATTAATCGCATCAATAAAATCTAATCGCATTGTCAGTCAACCTAATTTATCAAAGCTAGTTATCAAGTAAAGTGTGTTAAACTTCGAACCGGAGAGGAATCAATTGATCTTATGAAGTGGTTCATTATTTTGTTGTTATTGAATACGGCGCAATTTGTTTCTGATATCAATATAAAAGTCAATAACCAATGGAGTCAAAGGTGCTTATCAAGAGTAAACTTTAGTGAAAGCGATATATTTAAAAAGATCAAAAAGCTTGATATGTTCAAGGGTGCATGACTTAAAAAAATATAAAACTATTAAAACCAACAGTGATGTAACTCAAATTCAAAGTGATTTAAACATAATAATAATCTGGTGCCTCAATAAAGGTATGGTTATGAATGTGGAGAAACGTAGTCACATTACTTTTACGAAGGAGAAAAAAACACCTCTTCCACCTATAGTTTCGAAGGAGTACAGTTGAAGGTTATAAATGAGGTGCGTGATATAGGTGTCACTGCTTACTCTAAATTACGTTTTACTTCTCATATTGATATGATTGTAAAAAATCTCTACAAATGCTCGGATTTCAAAAATCAACAGCAAACTAAGATACTTTTATATAATGCACTTGTACGCAGCCACGTAGAGTACGCATGTACAGTGTGGGGAGTCCTTTTTATAGTGTGCATTCGCAAAGAATGAAAGAATTCAACGTATATTTACTCGTCCCCTAGCTTTCTTTTCCCAAGGTATTAGTTATCGCTGCATTTATAACCAAGGGATAGGTTTCTGTAACATGACTTCATTCATGACCGTCGAATCGCTTTAGACGTGTCCTTTTTATACAAGACCATTAATGAGATAATTGACTGCAACCAACTATTAGAATTAATGCCTTTCTAAGTTTCACACAACATTCCCCGACGTCATATCAAAACTTTTAGGCTCCTCCTTTGCCGTACTAACCGTGGTGTTCATTCCCAAGTATATAGAATGTGTAGTGAGCATAACTTATTTAATGATTATGTGTTTGATTTGGGCATTTTTGGTGACATACTTCACGTATTTAAGGGTACAATTACTAATTATTTTAACAATTTAATAATAGAAGTTCCTAATGATTTACAAGTAAAACTTAATAATATAATAATAAAGTAAAACTTTGTTGATTTTGCACTTTTTAATTTTTCTTTTTAGTCTCTTAAGTTTCCATACTGATACTATAATGAAAATTACATATAAATATAATAACTTAATGTAAATCTACTTCACAAGTAGGATTTGCATGCCTCATGTTTGCTATTTACTTAATTACAAATGATCTCTGTTAATGTTGTGTTAATGTTCACCTTAAATTGTGCACATATAAAAATGTAACATTTTAATTTTTCATCTTGTAACTGATGTGTGTAACACTGGTGTACCTTAAAAAATAAATACGATACCTGGAGGTTCGGATCGCAATTATACGACACGAACCTAGTATAGTTTTCTTCTCACGAAGGCGGGTTTCGCATAGTAGTGGTTGTGCTCGCACATGAACATTGTTTTAGTGTGCGCCGCGGCGCGGCGTCGGGAACCTGAGCGTTCTCAAGTATACGCACAACCACTACTAAGCGTAACCCGCCTTCGTGAGATGAAAGAACTATATTACATAAGGTTGATCCAAGATATCGATACGTACAAATATATCGTGCATCCCTAGTTGGCAACAATGAAAACCGTAATGAAATATAACCAATATAATCTGATCGATCCGAGATTAGCATTAACCTTGTCATAACAGAGATTAGAGCGGTGATAGCCTGGAGGTAGCTGTTTATTCGTCTTATCTTATTCAGAGGCAGTCGTATCGTTGACTCACATTGGTGAGATCATGAATTATAATTCAGGTCTATACAATTGCGTTTCTGCTTAAGTATGGATTTTTCAATGGCTTGAATTTAAACGAGCAACTAAAAATACTAAATAGGCAGTCAATCATGATCACGAAAACAAATTATTTTTGAATAACTGAAATAAATATTTTTAAATTACGAAGAATACTATAGAATTGTCACCAGAAAACCTAACCCACATTTAAATTTGCTGCCATCGATTTCCTGCCCATACGGTATTTTCTGTTGTTCATTATTATTCATTAATAATAAACCATTTATTGCAGAATAAATATCCATAGTATTGTTAGTAAAAATAATAAATACTTAATAGCCAGTGTTAGTAATATAATAGTAAAGCAAAAAAAATAGTATTTGCTCTTCTCCAATATATCCAAGATAAGATAGTACTTGCCATACCATACCATCAACCTGTGCCTCTCCACTGCTGGATATTGACCTCTTCTCATCCAGCCACTATCGGCGACTTTCTTTAAGTCGACAGTCCACCTGGCCGGAGTGTTTAATAATTGATTATTTAATTTGATTATTATTATTTTATTCATTATTGTTCATTATTATTCATTATTGTTCATTATTTGTTCATTACTCATTATTTTATTCCTCCTTTTCATATATCATTAGCTCAACGGTGAGGAAGCCATCGCGATCGTGAAGCAACCAAGCCGAGCCGAGGCTTGATTTAATAACAAAGAAAGAAACGTAAATAATAATAATTCAATAAACGAGTGTTTTTCCAAAGTGGTTCATAAATCATCGACTTGTGTAATCATGTGCTCATAAAGAATGTGCTATTTCTATGTTTTAAAATATATAAATATGAAATCTAAATGTGAAGCTTCCTTCATTTCCTGATAAGATATTGATTATAGAAGGTTACTTTAATTCAGTTTTCCAATACAAATACATGAAATATTTCAGAACAAACATAATCAGAACAATTGTGTTATTTCTTAAAAAAATGAAGTATAAAATATGATTTAAAGTAACTAAATAGAAATAAGTAATTGTAAGACACTATCTGAAAACTTTATCAAAAAACAAGTAATAAAAATCTCGTCATTAAAAGTTATTTTCTAATAACTAAGTACAAATGCAATAATAACCAAAATTATGTAATTTTCTAAATATTCAAAATTATTATATAGCAATATCTTATTATATTTCGAAATACCCGCAAAGCCTGTAATAATTCATTCATTAAATTAAGTAGAGACACGTAACGCCCGGAGCGATGTATCGGGGCCCCTTAAACTGAGGTATTAAAGTGAAATGTTCGCAAGGGTTTCATTAGACAGAACAGTGTTAGTCCCTTCCGTAAATGGATGGATGTTTTGAGCTCAGACTTTGCTTTGATGCGAGCTAAGGCCGCAAAGCCTTCGGGGCGCTTCACTTTTAGACTGTTTTCGACCCACTGTGTAGCGCCAAAAAGAGACCCGCCATCTATGTCCTGAACAAGAATGTAATTACACGTATAAAACTGTGCTTTAGTAATTTTGTAAAAAAATCGATTTAGTTTCTAGATTTGCATACATTAAACATTGTAATTTATTATTTATGTTAACGGTAACTCCAGTAGGTACATCGGTCATATACTGCGTAGTAACATATACAAGCTCCTTCAACTCGATTTACAAAGTAAGACGGGGCCTGAAAGGTAAAGACGATCAGGGCTTAAGAACATTTGGTCACTATTTCGTGCTCCAGTTTCCAGAGTACATACTGTCTTTTACCGAATTTTTTGCTACGAAATCTCTAAGAATTTCCCTACTGGTCGCTAATGCAAACCTAAATTCAAATTCGCTCTAAACGTCAAACGCCTGCACTTTGACTCAATTGCTACGTATCGTTTCATGCTAAAGGACGTTAAGGACGTAAGGTTAATCCATATGTAAAACTGAAAAATCCTGACAAAAAGCCTGATTTCCATAAACAAGTCCTGACATTTTTGTAGCAAACGCACGTGGCGTAATGTGATAACGCTGTATTTTTTCAAAAAGTTCATTTTCTCTGCGGGGGAGTCGAGGCCGCGTGGCGGGCGTTCTCGAACCTACCGATTTTTCGGTATTTCTACCGATATGGATAGCGTTCTACCGAAATACCGAAATCTAACGATTTTTCACGATTTACCACAATAGAAGAAAAATTTCCCCATTTTTTTACCGATTTTAACATTTCCAAACGTAGAAAGAACCCTTTTCGTTTGTTACGGGATTCAGGGTATTCTTCGGTTGTATGATGACAGTGCTTTTATATTCCCAAATTCTTTCGGGGAATACCTTTTTGTACTACGCGACTTAACGCGACGTTATTAGAGGATTCCCGGAGCCAATTTTATTGTCTATATAAACGGAAGTTAGAAATTTAATTTTTCATTCATAGTCAGTTAGCAAAGTCACCGAGCACAGGATACACTGATTGTGCGCACGAAAATGGCGTCAAATAGTAAGCAACCGCGAAACTGTACGTTTACAGACGTTCTGTAAGCAATATTTTTACTGCAATGGAAGAAGGTAGAGCTATTGAAGTGTCATGTTCAGTGTGTGACAGTTATCTTTCAATTAAATTTAAAGGAGCTGCTGATATCGAGAAACACATTAACATGAACAAAGACAAGGAAAAACTTTTAAGCGTTTCGAGCAATGTAAAAATTGACTCTCTACTTCAACCGAAAATTTCTAGAAATGCAGAAAAACAATCGACCGCTGAGGCTCCTCTTGCTATTCACACGGTAAAGCATCAATTACCATTCATTTAAGTCCATGAACTGCACCAGCCGCTTAATGAAGACCTTATTTCCTGAGTCCAATACTGCAATCAGTATTTCTTGTGCAAGAATGAAGACTGAAGCGATTGTTACTGGCGTAATTTCTCCATGGATCATTTAACAGATAAAAATCTCAGTAGAGAATGTCAGAGCTACATAGATGTTTCTACAGACGCGAGCAACCACGGCGCAGAAAAAATGTTTCCCCTTTTGATACAATTATTTGATTGGCAAGAAGGCCTCGTAATTAAAAACTAATATAATGGTGAGTTAGCAGCGTTAGCTCAGATGGAAGGAGTTCTTCGAAAAGGATACTAACAAGGCTTCACTTCAGGCATTTATTACTAGTAGTAAATGTAAATAAAATTAAAAGAAACACACTGGAACAATATTTGCTTGTACACACTTATGTATCTATTACACAGTAGATAAAGTAAATTTATTGTCTATTATTATTACTTACTACCTATTATTAAATAACTTACCCTAATGAGATATTTTGTATTCATAGCTCTGTGTGGTTTAGTCGCATGCGCAAACAAGCAATTCTCCAGCTGTGCGATATGGCTAAGTATACATACCTACTGACATTAAAAATTTGGAGAAGTACAGTAGACTTGTCTTCACGGATCAAACAATAGATTATAAATGAATCAAAGTACCAAGTATTATCCGTTTGAGGCGAATTAGAAATTTAGAAAAGAATGTCCTAGAAGGAATAGAATCGTAAAATCCTTTTTCGAATGTTTTGGTAATGCGCTAATGCGCTAATGCGGCCAGTAGGGATTTTTGGGAATTTAGACTTTACAAAGATAACGTTTGAAATAATATTGTTATATGTTTTGTTAAAATCAGCCCAAGTGGGTATAAACAACATTTGAACTATTATAACGGATTATAATTATGGAGCTATCGTCAGACCTTCACATGGATTCACAAACTATTATAAATTGGCTTCTCAAGGTCTCCAAACTGGATTTTTGGTTCATTACACTGAATTTTTTCGTATTTTTATTATTGCAATTATAAGTATATAGATTAAATAAAATTAAAATTGATAAAGATCAAGTTTACTGAAATCTAATTTAACCTCATATCTTCCAGTTATTTAATTTTCAATTAACTATAATATAACGAAATACATTCAAACGACAAAGTCTTTGATCATAACTGTTGACTATGTTTAACCACAAACGGCGAATGCTCATACCGTATTTATATATAGTACAGCTGTGGAGAACAATTAATAACGTTAGCGTTGTGAACTATGTGAACTTGATGAGTATGTCTTTGACAACGTTATATTTATAGCACTTAAATTAAACAGTTTATTTTTTATACAATAATGCATTGTCACTTTTAAGTGTGCTGCTCTATACAATTCTAAACTGGCCGACACCACGGCCGTGTGGTGTCGGCTGGCTTTAAAATAGCAACACTCCATCTCTTCCCGTGGGTCTCGTAAAAAGCGACTAAGGAACAACAAAACGGCTGCCACAAGCTCTGAGGACCTACACCACCTCTAAAAGCGTTGCTTTACCATCAGGCGACCGTGGCATTTTAAAATCATACATCCCCCATGCACAAGACACTGAGCATGAGGAAACCCATGTCCAGCAGTGGACGATAAAAGGGTTGATTACAGTTACGGTAGCTATATGCGATGCCTACCTAATATCGTTGCATTTATAATATCAATCTGAAGTGGACACGTCCCAAAATGACGCTGTGTTCAAATGTGCAAATCAAACTGTACTGACACGTTTCAACACACTTTGAATTCCAAACGTACTTTATGCAATTTAAGCCAATTTTAACACTCACAGATCAAGAGCATTGTACTCAAAATATAATAGACTTAAAATATCTTCATTTAAACCCGTTGAATGCAAACTTATCACATCAGGAATACTCGTCATAATTCACAGCGGCAATCGTCCGCTTGCTGCCGACAGCCGCATTATGATCCTATCAATTCGATTATATTACTCAAATAGTTATTCAGCATCCGCATAAAATCCCAGCTTTTCAATTCTAATTTTACAATTCGCTTACAAAGATAACACGGCATGGAAAATCCTTGCAGCGTCGTCTCTTCGTACCTACTCGTACATTACTTTGAAAGTCTCAGAGGAATGCTCATTTCTCGATGCCGCTGTCGGTTTGGTCAACGTGAAAGGTAAATAAGGCTCACCGAGGTATATTTCTAGGATGTCTCGCAAGCTCTCGTGTAGGAATTCCTACTCGCTCAATAGGCACATACGTAAGTACCGAGGGTAACGAGTCGCGGGCGCCGCCTTTGATCTCCGCCAGCATCCGCGTCTCCTTTGCCTTCTTTGAGAACTGATTGAGCGCAGAAACCTGTGTGCACTATGCATACGAAAACGTCTGCCCGTGCTCCTCGAGTTTTTGTAGATTTTAGCCTGAAAGAAATCGTTTAGAGAGCAACTTCGGGTCGGGCCTAACTTTCGGCATGTTAGACGAAGCGTGACTTTATTCGAAGAGTGCCACTCCCGTCTTTTGTTACCTTGTATACGGACCTTTTTCCTTAAAATAGGTAGAAAAACCTTCTACGCAACATTTCAAACATAAATTTAATAAACAGAGCTGCAATAACCCCTCAGAGGTTTCGTAAACATTTGAACAATGCTACCGTATAGTGGTTAAAATAAGCAACGAACTCGTTCCCAGCACTGCTCGGTAATATAATAACGGAATACAAAACAAAGCCAAGCGCGGTCCCTATTTCTATTTACGTTATCTCTGACTACTACATACGTACAGCTGCACATCTAATACTGTGTTAATGACACTTATGAAAGCAAAACAGCGGGACAGAAAATGGGTCCTTGGAGAAAGGATAGAGGTAAATAAGGTAATTAGTGAGGTAGGTAGGCGTGTGTCTGGCAGAGGCCTTTATTTTGCCGCCCCTAATTGTCTCCAGTCGTTGCGTCCTACCGTCGACCTCTGAAACTACTTGTGGACAAAATTTGGACATTGCCTCTAGATCTTACTTTGACTTTTTAGTTAGTATTACTGTGCTTTAGATATATTTCATTATCAACATAGTTGTCACCTTTGAACTATTAATTATTCGTTTGAAGCCATTTCGTTAGAAATTGTTTAACATTAATGAGAACAATGTTTGCCGTATGGTGCCGGCTATAGAATAGCATCACCGCCATCTCTTCCTGTGGATGTCGTAATATGCGACTAAAGTAACGAAAAACGCTGAGGAACTAAACCATCTCTAAAACGGTGGGCTTGCCAACCCGCTTGACCAGCAGCGTAGCCATTTAAAGCCCATGTCCAGCACTGGCTACTGAAAGGGCTGGTTGCATTGCATTGCAATGAAAACAATATAAAAGGTCACCTAATGTATATTTTTACCTCCTATGGGATTGAAGAAATGATATTCGTAGCCACGGTTACTACTTCATATTTTATATACAACTGGTGCAATACGTGAGCCCATCGATCAACAACCAATCCCTGCGTGAGCCTGATGATAAAGTGAATGAATTGAACAATTAATATGTGCAAACCAGAAATTGTTTACTACCATATCTTGCGCATTTGGTCCACCGGCGGAAAATTGTACAAAATAATATAAGAAAAGGTCAAAGGTTAACCGCTTGAATTCCTACCATAAATCCGTAGTTATAGTTTACTGGACGGTACTGTCGCGTAGTGTGTTGCTACAAATAAAATTAATATATTTGTTAAGTATATAAGATGAACTGAAAAAATACGCTAAATAAAACACCTATAAAAATATTATTTCACGTGTCCCAATTTCAAGTTTGTTTGAACTTTTATAAAACGTAATGTGTTCGTCACACAACAAAACCTATTGTGTTCTATTGTACCCATTCTGTTGTAACACTTTCCCGCCCTTAAGAAATATAATAATAATATACCATATAATAACTTGAGAAAATGTTTGCAAAATCACACCTAACCTCTGCTGACTGACTATATATCATAAATGTTTATGTTTGAAGATATTTTTTCCCTTAAAATACTTTCATGAAAAATGGTTTAATACAATAATTTTAAAATTCATACATAAATTCTTAATACCACAGAGAAGGGCATTTACATACAACGAGAAAGTTTTGGGTGTAGGCATAAGTACTTATCGCACATTTTCCATAATGCTCTTACGCCTGTACGAATACACGAGTAATTTACAATTATAACTCATGTATAGGTATATCTACAAGGATGTCTTAACAGCAATACTTGATTAAATCGCTGCCTTTTAATTGCTAGTTATTATAGCGCCTTGTTAGTTATTAAACCACATTAAGGACGTGTAACTTACTACTGTGTGGTATGCCACCAGGTCGTCTCTCCATTGTTGTTAGATATAAGCTCCTCCCAAGACTTGCTACCACACATGATCTTCACTCTTCTCATCTAGCGTATAATGGCAAATGGTAGGTTCATCTGATCGAAGGGCATCCCACACTACGCTTCCCGGTGCATGGCCTCCATTCAAGGACTCGTCTTCCCCATCGAGGGTCGGTACTGATGCAAATGTGACCTGCTATTACCACTTCAACTATGCCGGTATTATTAATAAAAAGTATGTTTCATATCAACTCATTAAAATCAATGAAATCACAATCATTATGGAAATATCGAAGTTGTTAGGACGGTTGACACGATGATAAATATGAACGACAATTTTAAGACTGATTTTTGAATGGGGAAATTAATTCTTACGGATCGAATTTGATTTAATCGAGGAGTAATTAATGATAACATTCATTCATATACGTCAGACATAGTATGCATGTATTAAACCAATTCTTAATAATCACTTGAACCCGAATTCCTATCGCATTGTGGTTGTAAACATTGACTCAAAAACGGTATATGACTCTAGTCTCACGATCAAGACAGTTCTAGAAAATTAGCTATTGCGAGCTATCGACGCAGAAAAGTCGGATATTTGATGATTCACTGGCATAGTCTAGAACTTGCAGTTCTAAGGAAGGGGGTAAGGAAGGAAGTAAGGAAGCCTCCTAAGGGGGTAAGACATCACGTACCTTGAACGGGGGGGGGGGGGGGGCGGTTCAAGGTACGGTGCTGAGATCATACGACTTAAAGTCAAATTGTAATGAAACACAGGCATCGGTAGCAATTCAATGAACATAATTTTTTGAGAAGCTGTAAGTAGGTCCCAGTGTTCGATAATGCTCCATAAAAAAATTTTGGCCCAATATTCTAGCCGACCAAAAGTCGCACCGTGATGAACGTTTCTAACCAATTCTGTTTAATTTTTTAGACCATACAAAATATAATCAATGTTCAATCGCCCTCCGTTACAAGGGTTGAAAGGGTACAAAAATCGACGATTTTTAGTCTTACCACTTAGTAAGTGTACTGTAATTGTATACTGCATATATAATATAAGGTATAAAAACTATACAGATATACCTATAATTTGGAACATAAGGAACATATTCATCCTAGCCCCAGTATTTTTTACCAATATCAGGACAAATGGTGGACATATATTCTCTGGTTTTTGATTTTCAAAAATTTAATGATATACAAATTAATTTGTTTTCAAATGTATATAAGCAATTGGCTCGTGCCGCAAAAATTACATGGGGACTGGAGTTTCGAGGTTAGCAGGACAATATACTTAGCAGTCATTGAGCCCATAGTGTTATATATAGCTGGCGTGTGGACACCTGCAGCCTCAAAAATAATGGTGCAAAAACAATTAAACACTGTCCAGATTGGCGAGACACTGCTTGGCGAGAAATATATTATTGTGAAAATCATATCACACAATGTCTCTTAACGCTGCTCTGATCCTGTCTAGACTTCTTCCGTTAGAACTGCGGATAAAGGAAGCAGTCTTGTTGTACGAAGCAAAGCATGGGAGACCCATGCAAGAAATAATAGGCGGAGGATTGAGGATTTTGATATTGAGTATCTAGAAGATACACAAGACCAGACCCTAGAAAATCATCGTATAAGTGGGATGCAAATTTTTACTGATGGAAGTAATATAGAGTATAATGTCGGAGCGAACCTCTCTTGCTGGATGAATAACCAAGAAGTAAAGTTTAAAAAGCACAGGCTTGACCTTCTTTGCACAATCTTTCAAGTTGAAATGTACGCATTATACCAAGCTATCTAGGTGGTAAAAATAAAATTACTAACATATTTAATGATTCTAAATCGTCATTAGAGTTGTTAAAGAACCGGAACGCCCTTCACCCATTGGCTTTCTCAATTAGACGAGATCTCACCCATTTACGAAGTCAAGTTAAGGGTGTAAGGCTATTCTAGATAAAGGCTCGTGTAGGAGTAGCTGGTAACGAACGAGTGGACATTTTAGCAAAAGAAGCAGCACTGCGATTGAAAACCAAAGAAAATTATAATTTTGTTCTTAATAAACGAAATGGGACACAATTTAGTTTATTAAGAACAAAATTAGGCAAGATATAATACAACAATGGAATGAGAGATATATCCAAAGAATAGCAAATGAAACAGCTGAAAATACAAAATTATTTTTAGCAAATGCAGTACGAGTATCTATATATCACCTAGTGAAGTGCGTGAAGATGACGCCTATGCTAATACAAATAATAACAGGGCATGGAGGATTCGCACACTATATATTTAGATGTGGATTGAGGTCCAGCCCCGGTTGTGTATGCAATCAAAATACTGCTCAAACAGTTACATTAGATTTTGATTAGTATAAGAGTAGATTTTGAAATAGAAACTGAAACAAAATTAAAAAAGGAAAATTTATTTAATCCTAAAACATCGGACGTGCTTTTTTTATAAATTTGTTCACAAAAATAGAGGGAAATATAATAAAAAACAATAAAACAAATTAAATACCTATAGGTATACAAATGTATGCACTGAATATATTCGAACTGTATATATAAAAATAATAATAGAGACAGTTACAAATTAGTTACAAATGATTGCATTATTACAAATTATTTTAAAAAAAATAGCAAATATATTAGATATATATAATAAAGTTTTTATGGATCATTTATCTATTTTAACGCGTATTTATTTTACTCGACGTTTTGGTGAAATAAATAAAGATGAATAAAATAAACTGGGTAAACACACGCATTGAGACGCCGTTTAAATAGATAAATCATTTTTATATACAAAGTATTAATCGTTGCATCTAACAGCGTAGAATATTCAGTTGAAATACTAAAATATCCTTTCAATTGTGCTGTTCAGCAAAGCGGTAGATATATTGTAGTACTATTTGTATGGGAGCGGAAAGGCAAATGTAATTATTACTCGTAGACTACGACATAGTGCCCGAGGCCACAGTTTGCAGTTTCTAATTGTGCCCTTGCATGCCAGCAGTTGTGAACACCTGTGCTGTCGAATATTGGTTCGCGCTGTTGTTTGTGATACGGTATAGTATTTTTTGCAGATTACAAACATATTTCAGGGTTCTGTTCAGCTCTCCTTGTAGGTCGTACTTGATAAGATCTTTTAATTGTCATTTATGTAAATCTACTTTAAGGTCAACATTCTGCTAGAAAATAATATGAATTATTTATTCGTTTGATCAAACTCTAACTTTAAAGAATATAACTATCACGGAACACTGCCATAAAATGTGTAAATTTCCCACTTTATTCTATTCCCCCAATATACGTACGTGTTTCGATAGTGCCTGAGGTATGCCATAACCCATTCCCATCCCATCCTATCCCTCCCCATTTTTCTATCTCTTTCTCCAAAATAAATAGATAGATAGAAATTTTTATTTCATACAAACAAGTGATCGCAATAACGTGACAATGTCTTATTCTAAAAATTAATTAAACATTAGTACGCAAACAAAAAAATGAAATTAAAAACAAGGCGATAAAAACTGCGCGGTTCCATGTGTGTCAAAAGGGTATCCGTCTCAGCACAAGCTGTATACCGTAAAAACAGCATATTCAGACTCATATTTTCAAACGGAACCAAGACGCGTGAAACGGGTGTAACAGTGGTGTGCGCCGTTGAACATAATTCTTGGGCCTATAAGGTGTGTAGATAAATGTAAATGTAAATTATAATTATGAGAGTGAGTGGTCAAATATGTACATATTACATTACAATATTTAAAATAGAGAAGACAAACACCGATATATAGATATATATAATATATAAATATAGACAAATATATCATATTTACTTTTATGCTGCAATACAGTAGTACCTCAAGTAGTCAAATATCAGTTGCAGTACAAATAACAGTTATAGCAGTAGTTTTGAAGTTTTTTTTTAACGTCAGTGAGAAAAGCTTTGAATTTAACTCTAAAACAATTTAAACTAATCGACTGTCTAATAGGTGAGGGAATATTGTTCCAACACTTGGTCGCAGTGTATTTGAAGCTTCCTCTGAATGCAGTTGAACTATTTCTCGGAACACAAAGTGGTGGTGTACAGAGACGAATGGTTCGTCCGGCATGTTCCCCTAACCACGTCAACTTGTTAAAGAGATAACTAGGTTGTTTATATTTAACGACGCCAAATAGGAGACAAGCCAGATGCAACTTTCTTCTCGACCTCATATTCAAGGAATTAAACTCATTTAAATAAGGTGTGACATGATGTCGTGGCGGGATCGAGATACACAACCTTGCGCATGCGTTCTGTACTCGTTGAATTAGCTTTTGAGTCCTGAATAGGAGTTGGGGACCATACACAACATCGGCATAATTTAATTTAGACAATACAAGTGTTTCAATCAACCGTATCCGGAGATCCTCAGAGAGGTATTTGCGCATCGTATATAATACTTTTAGGCAGGAGAAACACATTTGCGCCATTTCAGTAACATGCTTTTCAAAACGAAGCTCCGCATCAACTTGTAAACCTCCTCCTAAATGACTCCTAAATCTTCCAAAGTTAGACAACGCATCCTTAGGCGTGCCAATATTTGTCAATCTGGAGTTAACGTTGACATTTATCGCGGATGTTAATGGGCGACAGTATCCACTTACCAACAGGCGGATAGTATATTAATGTGTCGACTTCTTTTTATGAAAAAAAATATATAGAAATACTCTTATTTTTTGTTCATAATAATTTAAAACCAAACGTTTCTATTGAACATTTAGCTAACAGACTGTATATCTGAAGGTATTAAAATTATACTATCTCGTTTATAGCCCTGTCCTACTAAAGTCCTACTAAAACAGAGGTACGTGAGCACGCTGCCAAACCAGGAATGGAATTAATTTGATGTAACAAAGTTTTAATTCGACGTCAAACTCTTAATTCCAATAATTAAGAATTTGGCACGTTAACTACAACGGTCCTAAAATATTTCTCCTGTTCGGTATTTGATTTTCTGCCAAACGTATCTCCTAGTTACAGCACATTGGCATCTAATGTCGAAAAATATTTTTACAGATGTCGTTATTGTTAGACGTCACATGTTGATCTCTGAATGCTAAGTATGGGCATTTGGTAATCGATTTCAAATGTCCGACGAAAATAGCCTTCGTTGTGCACCTACGTATATTTCCCGTTAGGCAGTCAACTGATAAATTTATCTCTTATAATTCCTTAATATAATGCAGATATAATAGGAGCTTACGATAGGTAAATTGCAAACCCTTAAATTGTAGTGTACTTAAAGGTACTTAGGGCATAGATACTAACATCAAAAATACTATATTATACTGTCATTAGACAGGAAAAAATTAATTAATTTCACCTTAATTATATTTTAGTTTGAAATCTCTATTTCCTTAACTTTACAAGTCTTTAGCGGTCTATTTTATATGCAGTGGTACCGCTAGCTTTCTATTCGTGAATAGACTTGGATAGCCCTCTCGCAAGGCTCTCCACTAAACATGAGGGTCCGTTTTTCCCGTCTTAAAGAAGGAAATTAAGGAGATCATGTTTTTCCAAATAATATTCCGTCACTACCATCTTCAAACCTGCGACCTGCCCGTCTGAGGTGCTTCCTATGCTACGCTTCTCGGTGTATTGTCTCGATTGAAGCACTCATATTCTCTATCAGTTGTTGATCCTTCAGCAGATATGGTCTGCCCACTGCCACTTCAGCCCTCCGTAACCGGCCCTCTTAATATCCACTGCTGGACCTCCTCGTGAACATGGTCTTGTGCATGAGCGATGTAAGCCTTAAAACTGCACGCGTTGTTTTAAGGCCTGCTGCTAGAGTAAACCATAGAATAAGATAACCGTCCAACTTTGTGAAGTTTGAGTAATTGAAACGTAATTGTAAAGTCTGTCCAAGATACGAAGATCACAATCGGCAAAAACTTCAAGCGTGAGGTTCTCGACAATGGTCATTACTTTACAGGTAATGACTCTTTGGTCATTAAATGGTCATTACTCTTTTGTTATTCTCTAATCTACAATATCAAGAATATAGATTAATTAGCTTTAGAACAACAAATTAAACTTTCCAAATAAAGGGGTTTTAATACTAACTTGAAAGTATATATTTAAAACTTAGCAGACTTGGCAAATTTTCTACCATGAAACAACTCTCCTACATTTCCAATATTAAATTACTTTTGTAGATCTAATTTCTGCGGTCCAGGGCCGCTATTAATTGCGTGGTATCTGTGTGAAGTCTTAAACTTCTTACATGAACAAAACATAAATTCTCAAAAAACGTCACAACAAACTTTAAGAGGAATTCAACTATATTTTCAAGGTCTCATTGCAAAATAATTCCCTTTCTTTCCATCGGCAGTAATAACGAAGTTGGCCCACACGACGTCGAGGAGATTTTGGAAATTTGTTTTTAATGAGTTATCCAAAGGAAACGTTGCCGAGGATGAAGTTGTGTATAAATCCTTTGAAAAGGCTTCAAAAGTTGCGCCTACCCGAAAGTTCAGGTCACTGCTTGAATTCCAAGTTAACACGTTTGCTGCGACAGCCGCCTAAATAGACAAAAATCTACTCATAAAGTCCTCGTTTTGCTCCTCATGTTATCCAGTAAATAAAATCTACTCATAGGATTTAGCTGTATATACTTAGTAAATTGGCCGTGTAGTATCGACGAGCTTTAGGATAGCACTACTCCGTCGCTCCCCGTGGGTACTGTAAAAGACAACTAAAGGGTAACAAAATCCCTAAGACCTCTAAAAGAGTTGGTGTTAGTCCTCTTGGCCAGCGTGTCGTTTTAAGGCCATACATCTCTCATGCACAAGACAATGTGCATGAAGGGGCCCGTGTCCAGCAGTGGACGGATAAGAGGGCTGGTTTAACGGTTTAAACGAGGAACTTAGCAAGAAGCCGTCATTACTTATCGTTGACTTAGTGCTTGAATGGCCAATCAACCTGTGACCGAATTTTACGGGACAGGTTTTTTTCGTTTGATATTGTTAGTAAAAGATATCTATTAGAGCTTGTGATGATTTAGAAATTATGTTGTATATATACTACATAATTTCTAAATCATCACAGGTTTTAATGGATATATTTTACTAACAATATCAAACGAGAGAAACCTGTCCTGTAAAATTTGGTCACAGGTTGATTGGCCATTCAAGCACTAAGTCAACGTTATGTAGTTACAGAAACACACAAAACAAAATCATTTTTTTTAAATACTGGTACCTATACATGCCACTCCTAATAAAATGTATTTTTAATTTTACCGTGTTTTACAGATAGACAAAAACAAAATATTCTAGTCGACAAACCCAATTCACAATATTCCTTAAAAAAAAATATGGTAATATAAAAATTAACATCGATTTCGAGGAAACTGGTGAGTTGTTGTGCGTAGGTTTCTGACAAAAAAAAATCTAACCGGGCCCAGCTGCCGGGCACAACTAGTAAATAATAAAAAAATGTATCATTTATTAGAATTACACACCAATGTTTGTCCCCGACTTAATATGAGAGGAACCGATTTCGCCAAGCAGATCATGATTTTTATCATATACAGTGTAAACTCCATTTAACGCCACTCGATTTAACGACAAACTCCCTAAAACGTCGAAATTACTTGACTATGGTTGGTTTACCTTGTTGTCCATACAATGATACACTCTATGTAGTATCACACCCACTCTAAATAACGACAACAATATGTCATTATTAAATAATAAATAGTACTTTCTAAGTTGCCGAAATAAGAACTGCAGCTGTGTACGTTCTTTTGTTTGTTTTTTTGTTGCTTTATTGTCTAGCCCATATTTACCTCGACTGTCGGCATCATACGTATCGAAGATTTTAAGAAGTCCGTTCTTTTGTTTGTTGTGATTACCTTGCACGTAAACACGTGAACACCTCGGCTACTAGACTGTCGTTAGGTTGTTACGCATTATCTGTACATTATCATATTCTTAGTTGCTCACAAACTTTCAAACTGTGAACATGGCGAGTAAGAGAAAATCTTTGTGTGTTAACGAAAAGGTTTTATTAATACGCGCAATAGAGGCGGGAGAAGAGATAAGTGATGTTGGAAGACGCTTTGGATTCAGTCGCTCTAAAAACACAAAAAAACTCGCACTCGCACAAAAAACGTCAGACGAAGATAACAGACTATATGCAATAAGCATTGTTATTTGTATCACTATTAATGTTTGTTGTTTGTAAATGTTATATATACTTTATTAGTAAATAATATTATAATAGTAAAATAATATTGATTTTTCTTCTCTCCATTTAACGACAACTCTCAATAACGCCATAAAATGCGCAGTTCCTTCAGTGTCGCTATATAGAGTTTACACTGTATTTTAAATGATAAAATTCAATACAATATATGCTCAAAATTATTGGATCAATTTAGACTAAAACAACTATCGACCTACCGAAAGTCACAACAAAAGCGCTCCACCAATTACCAAAATTAGCGCAAACAAAGGAGCAGCCAAACAGACATCGTCCCTATCAGAACTGAGATCTTCAAAAACATTTTTTTTTTAATATTTAACTTAAAGGGTCTAACATAACAAAGCAACAAGCATGTTTGTAAGTAACACCTTAGGATAACATACGTGTCATAAGTTATTTTTATAAAACTTGATGTTTAAGCATATATTTTGAATTACGGAGGAGTGCGGGATCACTGTACTAATGCAAGTTAATTCTAATTTGACTCGGCTGCTACATCTAAAGGCTTTATGTTTGTGTACCGAGCTAAAATAAACAGAACAAATTTTCAGTTTACATTACCATTTTGTTGAAATAGGTATATAAGCCTCTTTAGGGAGCTAATGTTTGTTCTCTTGGTAAAGATTTCAACTAATATAACTTGAAATACAAAAGTATTTACAATGTCCATTTATTAGTGTAGACCAGGGGTGCTCAAACGGTCGATCGCGAGTGCTTTTTGAGTCGATCTAGAGAAAAAATATCCGATATAGAACTATTCACAGATTTTGTTTTAGTAGGTAGGTAATTAAAACAAAATGTAATGAATAAACAACTAAAATTTATTTGATCCACAATTAGGCCAGAATAACCCCTTCATCACTTTCTTTTATCGTAATAACCCCCTACTAGTGGCAAAAGGCGGCTTTACCAAAGGAGCACGCGGTACTTTTCAAAGAGAAGCCGCGTTTTTGATTGCCGCCGATTTTTCTAGAAACTTCGGGCGGCGTGTTTGGCGGGAACATTCGAGACTTCGTTCGCGCCGATATAAATGTTGCGCTTGCAGGAATAGGAGTCAGTCTGAGTTGTAACTTGAAGGCGATTCGTCGATACAAAGTTTATTAATAAATAGTACAAAATGAGTGCGGCGAAGAAAAGTAAAACGTATCATTTTAATAACGATTGGGAGGAAGAATTTTTCTTTTGTATGGTAAAGGATAAGTGCATTTGTCTCATTTGCCATGCGTCAGTTGCAATACCTAAGCGCGGGAACTTAGAGAGGCATCATAAAACGGTTCATAAAAACTATGAAAAAGATTTTCCGTCATAGAGTGAATTAAGAAAACGAAAAGTACGTGATTTGATAACTTGTTTGAAAAAAGAACAAACCATGTTCACAAGACCAGCCAAACAATCAAAAGCTGCAACGATCGCGTCATTTAAAATATCTCATATATTGGCGAAACACAAGAAACCATTTGAAGATGGATCGGTTGTGAAGGAAACATTTATTGAAGCGGGTGAGACTTCATTTGGAGATTTTAAAAATAAAACAGAGATTATGTCTGCTATTAGAGAACTTCAGTTATCTCGTCCGACTGTCACAAGGCGTGTTGAAGTCATGAGTCAGGACATGGCAGATAAACTAAAACATGATATCATGAAATGTACATACTTTTCTATACAGTTCGATGAATCCACCGATATGACAGACATTGCCCAGCTGTGTATTTTTTTTCGAATGGTATTCAATGACATGTCGGCTAAGGAAGAGTTTTTGACAATGATTCCTCTGAAAGGAAACACCCGTGGCGAAGATATATATGACGTTTTCTTCAATTTTGTAACAAACTACACTAGTGTGCATTACAACCAATGGAGCACCAGCAATGACTGGAAACAAAAACGGTTTTGTGGCATTGTGTCGAGCTAATGACGATTTCCCTTCATTTTTCTCCTTCCATCGCATTATACATCAACAAGTTTTGTGTTCAAAAGTTCTAAACATGGAGGAGATTATGGGCATTGCAATAAAAATTGTGAATTCCATCCGTGCACGTAGCTTGCAATGACGGCTCTTTAAATTGCAGTTGGAAGATAGTGAGTCAGCTGAACACACTGATTTAGTTCTTCACACGGACATCAGGTGGTTGACTCGCGGAAAATTCCTAGAAAGGTTTCAAGAATTATTGCCCGAAATAACAGCTTTTCTGGACGAAAGAGGTGATGACACTCAGATGCTGAAAAACGGAAAATGGCTGACTGATTTGGCATTTTTGACAGACATCACAATGCATTTAAACACCATTAACTTGGAGCTTCAAGCTAAAGGAAAAACTATTATTGAGATGATTAGCGCAATAAACGCATTCAAAAGTAAATTGCAACTTATGATAGATCAACTGAAAAGAAAGGATCTGAAACATTTTCCGTCTTTGAAAGCAAGGATTCCTCAATTGAATTATGATATTCATGAGGCAGAATTATCAAATATTTTGGGCCAATTCGAAATACGTTTTTATGATGTCAATAAATTGGCAAATATCGCATCATTTATGAGTTATCCTTTTTCGTGTAAAAACATTGAGGAATTAGCTACTGAAATAGCAAGTCAGTTTAACATGGACTCATGTTCTGTTGAAAATGAGTTAGTGCAGATTATATCAGATATACATCTCAAAGCCACAACATCTGATACAAAATTCTGGTGTTTTATATCTGAAGATAAATATCCGAATCTAAGGCAAATCGCCCTTCAGCTGACGGCAATGTTTGGGTCAACTTACTTGTGCGAGTCTGCATTTTCTGAAATGAAGATAATTAAGTCAAAATATCGCAATCGACTAACTGACGAACATATGTCATCATGCTTGCGATTAGCACTCGGTAATTACGTACCATCTTATGAAAAGTATGCTGAGGACATGCAGCGTCACGCTTCATTATCCAAAGTCACTCTTTAATTAAGTTTAGACGCTAGAACTCGTTTGTTTTGTCTTACCAATAAACTCGCAATTTTGAATAATTATGAGTTTTTTCATTGACATTTTAGAGCAGACCTACACTTACCTTGACTAAAAAAATGCATATTGTGCGGAAAACTAATATCTATGCTACGATACACCCTACCTAGACGACAATCCTGCATCACACATACTTGCAGCCTCTACATACTGCCTACGAGTCGATCGATCGTAGTCTAACAATATTGAGGTAGATCGCCAGCAGTTCAAGTTTGAGCACCCTTGGTGTAGACAAAGGCAATGTAATTAATAATCACATTTCAATATTTGTAAAGACGAAGTCTTTGATTTACATAGATGTTTAAATATACATATCTCACGTCTATCTTGTTAGAATTCAAGTGAATATGGAAATATGAAATCAGCTATGATTACGGTATACACTTTACGTGAATAAGCCTTGAACTAAATATACTCACACGAATACCTCTAAAATTCAAATAATTTTGATATAATTTTGTATTTAAGTTAATTAATCTAAGATTAAACCTTAGATCAGTTTACATTACATGTACTTGTATATTAATAAAATTTACTTTTATGCTAGAAACAAACCTATGGAGATCTTTAATGAACTTTAAGCGTAGTTTTATGACATCATTATTCATAAAATATTTTTCGTGATTACTATAAAGCGCCTGAGCGGGCTTCAATTTAAGACAGATTAGAACCTTTATAAGATTACAAAGGTTACTTTAAAACAATTTACTGGCTCATGTCCAGCAGTGGACCGGTTACGATGAAGGGACCGGTTACGATAGTATTTGTAGTATAATAAAAAACAAATCGAAAGCCCTGCCCGCGTAACCAATTTTTCGAATACATATTTTCGAAAACTTTTTTAATCCAATATTCACCTAAAGGGAAACGAGGAAATATATGGGGTTAAGCGTTAACTCGTATGTAAGGGGTAAACGGTCACCTCAGTCGCTTGAGTAAGGGAATTTCTTTCATCAATCAAGCACGTTGCTCGTATAAAGGGCACATCAATCACATATGTGTATGGTTCGATCTAAACAACTTCTCAAAAACGTGTTCCCTTAGCAAAAGCCCGCTCTAGTTGACATCGCTTTGATAAATTATTTGCCTACACAAGTTCTCCAGTTCTCTCACGTCGTAATGTCTTATTTATTTTTATTATTTATTTATGTGGTTCTTCTTATGACAGAAATGAAGAATGACTGTTTTGGTTCACACAGCCATAACTTTGCGAGCTTTAATGTTTTTTGTAATGTAGACAAAAGTTAATAACTAATCATCATAAGTCTAAAGCGTCTATAGTGTAGTGGCCAACAAGTCGACCACGATCGACCAGTCGATCATCGAAGACAAAGCGGTCGATCGCGAAGGGCATATAACATTTTTTGATCTGTATCAAAATTTTAAATTAACGCACTTAAATTACGCGGTCTGTGTTGAAGCGACGTACAGCAAGTATCACACCATGGACTCTTTAAGGTTAACGTAATCAAATTATATTTATGGTTTTATTAATTTGACAGAACAAATGAAGGTATAAACTTCTCCTTATTGTTATGGTACCATCCTATTAATAGTGATGTTCCTATTAATAAATAATATAAATAGCTATATAATTATTGTTTCAATCAGCCCACTAAAGTCATACAATTAAGTCGATCGCAATAGTCAGAATTTTTTAAGTGGAACACTGTTCTGAACAAGTAGGCCACCTCCTGTAGCATCTATAATAAATGTAAGGCGTGAATCTTTAAGTTTACCTATGACCTAAAAGATTTATGAATATTCATCAGGAATTTTCATTACGGGAACGATCCGTGCTATATCTATAGATGCCTAGCTGTTACTTTAATAACTTGATATAATTTTAACACGCATTTCCACTCGACAAAGCGGAATCATAGCATACTAATTTTATTGCTGTCAATGTTTTAATGGTAAATTAACTATTCTAATTAATGATGCCTGTCTGAAAACTATTTATACCTAGATATAGTATAATATATACTTTTGTATACCTATAAGTTACAACTATACAATGTGTTACTGAAATAACCCAAGAGTTAAAAATAGTTTGTTCAGTGTCTAGAGTAGGATCCATTCTACCAGATTTTGTAATTGTTTTTTTTTCATATCTTATTGAACATTTCTGATATATCTTTATTATACGTCCACGCCCGAGCCTAGGAGTCACCATTACGCACTACTGAGTAATAAGCGCTACAAATGTTTTAGATAGAACAACAAAATTAAATCAGTTGACATGTTGCATTATTTCGGTGACATGTATGTGAGATTTAACAAACAAATGATCGTGAATTATACGTATTTAAGAAATCGCTTTGAAATGTGAAATAGGCACTAAATTATGTGTTTAAGAAACATGATAACCAAAGAAAAGTTTGTTGTACACCAGATAAGCTTACATGTCTCTATATTATATTGACGTCAAGGTCAGAAAAGTAATGGGTATCATAAGCTAGGTTAATAAAAATAGTTCTTCTTCTGTATCCAATCACAGGATGCCCTCTATGAATACCATGTTTGTCTTTAAATATCGTGTTGCTCTGCAGGGCACATCTTTTCCTGGTTTTACTTTATATTATACAGGTTTTAAAAGTATACGTTTACTTTTTTTATAGAATAAATGGCAGACGAGCGGGCAGGCCTCATGCTGGTAAGTCACCACTGCAGTCATTTTTTTATAGACAGAAGGTGCCAGCATAGCACACAATCTATCTGGTAACAAGTGGATACTGTCGCCCATGGATATCCGTGATACATGCCAACATCAATCCGGAATTACGTTGGCATGCCCCCGAATTCGCTGTCTACCTTTGCAATTTAGGAATTGATTTGAAAAACGAGCTGAAAAATGGGGTGGTATAGGATAAGATGTAATGGGAATGAGCTCTGGCATATCCCACACACTACTGAACCAGGTACCTATTTTGTGGGAATTGAATAAAGTGAGAAAATACCGTACGATAATCTTCTGTAAGAGGTGGGTAACCAAGTAAAAACGAGTAAAAATAATTACTATTCAGTCACCTCATGACTATGATTATTTTAACCTTTACTCGTTTAAAACCTGTTTAATAATAGGGGTTAAAGTATGAAATTGCCGTTTTATAGTAATAGATACTTTGAATTGACGTAAAACCTTCATGGTGTGAGATTTTCGAGTGAAACTTTTTTCACATGATACCTATGAGGTTCTTGTTTTAAAAAATGTGCAACATTCGATTTTCGACTTTCAATTGTTTTTTTTATTCAGCTTAGACGGGAAAAATGGATACTTCGAAAATCCGAGTAATCTTTGAATACGAGTTCCGACGCGGAACTAACGCGGCAGAAATGGCTCGCAATATCAATGCTGCGTTTGGAGAGGAGACTGCTAATGAACGAACCGTGCGTTTTTGGTTTAAACGCTTTCGTAATGGAAACTTCGACTTGAAGAACGAACCACGTGGAAGACCGCCCACACAGGTGAATAACGCTGAATTGAAGGAGATGGTGGAAGCCGATCCAAGTCAAACTACCCAGGAATTAGCGGCATGGTTTAACGTTACCTTACCTACAATATTGACTCATTTGCATCAAATCAATAAGATAAAAAAATATGAAAAATGGGTGCATCATGATTTGACTGATCTGCAGAAAGAAACGCGTGTTGAAACTTGCGTTGCCTTGTTGAATCGGTACAGAAATGAAGGAATATTGGATCGAATTGTGACATGTGACGAAAAGTAGATTCTTTACGATAACCGAAAGCAAAAATGCAATGGCTGACCCCAGGTCAAACGCCGCAACAGTGTCCTAAGGCAAAGCTTACCAATAAAAAGGTAATGGTAACTGTTTGGTGGTCTATTCATGGTGTTATTCACTATAGCTTTCTCAGGTCTGGTCAAGCAATAACAGCAGATGTTTACTGTGCCGAACTTCAAACAATGATGGCGAATGTATAGATAATGAGGGTAAATATTTTGATTAAATAAATATGTTACATTTTAGAAAAAAACTAGTTTTAATTTTTCAGTACAAATCGGCAATTTCATACTTTAACTCATAAATATTCCACAGAAGTAGAAGATCTTATAAGTTATAGTACCTTTGGTTTTTAGAAAGTAATCCTCCACGAGGACTCTAATGAGTGCAAAGTATGGATTATGTGAATCCTATAAGTTTTGTAATCATATGTGGAAGGAAACCAAAAACGAAAATACTATAAAATATTCAATTTGACATAGATATATAACCGGTCAGAGATTGACAGATAGCCGATCCGCCATCTTGATTTATAGTCGGAATAAGAAGAATACAAAAGTGTAGGTTTCAAACATGACACGAGTATCAATTGTAATAGGAAAAGTCTGAGAGCATTTTTTCGGTACTTCCTTTGTTTTATTATCCGAAAAAATTTTGTATAAACTAATACTACTTTACTTGATACCAATTTATATATATTCCACTCAAAATCATTGAATGTTCCTCCTTTCTTATAAGGTTATTTTTTTCATATTGGTATTATTTACTCAAACGATTATTTTTAAATTTTTGGGAAAATTAACCGTAATATATTACTAATTCATAATTTAGTTATCAAATAATTAAGGAATTTTTTGTCCTATCTCGTAACTCATCGAGTTAAAGCGAAAATCTACTTTCATGACTCATAACTCTATAAGGAATCAAAAAAGAACATTCATTTTGTTCAAAAGGGTTGTAGGAAAATGTTAAAAAGTGGAATCGTGTCGGTGATTTGGGCACAGTGCCTATGTCAGTACGTAGCAGTGCTACGAGAATTGCAGTTTATTGCTACGAGCGATGCTACGGCTTGTGCTACGAATTCTTCCATATGGCGTAGTGACGTAGACTCTTGTGGGGTGTTAATATAAGGTACCTCATATCGACTTCTTATGATTTTATCTATTCAGGATATTTATCTATTTAAACGGATCTGAACGCGTATGTTTACCTTATTTACGTTACTCGACGTATCGGTTAGGTTGCATCAACCATGGTCAAGAGCTGACTGAAGAGGCGGGTTGTCCACGTCGAGAGTTTCGAGCAGTTTTATCAACTACCCGCATTTGGTCTTCATGTTCCGGAAAGTTGCTGCACACAACACTCACAATATCGGAAGTAGCGTAAATCGCGAGGTTTAATTTTATTTAATGAATGATAAATTATTAAATAGATAAATATATGTGAAAAACGCGAAAATCTCAGAATGATTGCTTTTTTCAATTATTGTAAACATTTCTAAGCATATGTACGTACATAAATAGTCATTTCTTCATGCTCTCATATTTTTTACAAATGATAGAAGAGGATAGACGATGAACGACTAAATTTATTACTAACGTTACTTACCGTTTAAATATTTGTATGTAGCTATCTGCAGAGCGGCTTTTACAAACCGGATGTGACATGATATTTAATACATGACGCGACTTGACGTCATCAAATATCATGTAATATTTACTTATAATACTCGTGAATTTTGTAACCGCTTCCCACTTTAATATTAGCGTTCAAATGAGACTTTGATAAATGTTTGATATCAACCGTGCTGCCTAAATGACGGCCTACCTCCAAATTAAATTTCATTAAACATATATATGTCATATTACATCAGAACAGTTTGTATTACAAGGTTGTAATAAAGTTTATGCATGTGGTTATAAGTTGGCCATGGGGTTTGTCGGCCGGTTTTGGAACAGCACCAACCCATCTCTCCCCGTAAGTGGCGTAGAAGGCGACTAAGGCATAACCGAGCCGCTACCATAAGCACTAAGGAACTACACAACTTCTAACAAAATGGATTTGCCAACCCGCTTGGCCAGCGTGACGTTTTAAGACAAGCACAAGATAATTTGCATGATAAGACCTATGTACAATAGTGCAAATTATATTTTTCAGTTCACACATTGGAATGTCATTGATTTTAGTATTAATAAATTATATAACATTGATAAAACTATCGCCTGATACGTCGCAAAGCAATATTTTTTCTCAATCTTTAACTTTTATTTATTTTTCATTAGACTTGCCTTTTAACAGCTCCGTAAACCATTAACCATTAAAGGGTGCTAAATTCAGTCCTGGATTTGTGAGAAAGCTCGTGTAAACCGCTCGAGCAAAGACCCGCTCACATTTCATAACACTTTTTTTTTCACGAAAGCTTTTACATAAAAGTCGCTCTCAATTAAAAATATTTTTTATACCAATTTATGACACAGGCGTGTAGTACGGTCAGTCTATGAAGACTCTGCGCGAGTGTCATCTTATGATGGTGACTGTTAGCCGTCGTAATGATATAGTAATGAGGGCAGTTATTGAAGGTCACAACATAAATATTTCGTAATGATGTTTGTACCATATGCCATGTACAATTGTACCATGGTTATTCGTTTATTTACATTATAATGAATTTTCCTATAAAGCAGAAGATTTTGCAAAACCAATGACAAATAAAGTCTGGCATAAGAAAGTTGAGATTGGAAAACAGTTTCGATACTCGTATTCAATAACAAAATGTCAACTTATGTTTTATAAAAAAAAACATACTTAATAAAATAGAAACTCAACGGGTACAGGCCGAAATAAATTTTATGTATACGAGTATTTCCAGACCATTTGGAAATATCAGACTATTAGAATTTTTATAACAACCTATAATATTAAGCAGTATTAAGCAGTATAACAACCGAAACTAAAATTAAGCATTAATTAACGTTGCTAAAGTGCTGTGAACTCATAAACAAGTAGGTAAGCGCAAAGTAATTTTCATAGCATTTAAATGCTAAGTTAGACTAGAATCCTAAGAACCCTAAGTAAGTAATGTTAACGTACCGAGTTCAAGCACTTGAAAGATTAAGGGATAAAATGCAGCGGTTTTATTTTTTTTTACCAATATATTTCGACTTTCATGTTCATTGCGCTTATTAAATGACATTCATTTCATATGACAGTTTGACATTTAATAGTTGTAAGCTGAAAAATTGTTTTTATTGTGACATTGAGGCTGTTATTTTATTGTGATATTAAAATATAAGTGAATAACGCAAGTTTTTTTTACACTAAACAACACCATAAACACAGTATAAAAATTACATTATAAAAATATCTAAACACATGTCTTAGGTATTTAAGTTTAAACAACTGATAAGTAATTGCATATACTATGCCACACTTTTATTAAACTACCTGTAAAAATTGGTTCCAAACTGATAAAGACAGGTTATTAAATATAATATGTAAAGATAATGGTGCCTTTTTAAACGTGCGTGATTGTGTTCGTGTGTGTGTGTGTGTTGAAACTAAAATATAATAATTAGCTGTGTAAATATCTGGCGAACTTATGCCTTGTAGAGATATTTGTACGCCTTCCATGGTAAAACTACTGTACATTTTAAGCTAATTTTACAAATAAATAATTTCATTGAGCTTTTAACGTTTCATCTGGACTCAATTTAGGCATGTTGCTGTCTTTAGCGGCCATTCATTCTGTGATCCATTTTCTCGAGAGCTTCTAAACGTCTAACGTTTTCTTTGAAGAGACGCGTGCTCCTACCCATTAAGGCTCCAAATTAAGTGGTCCTTTGCACAACAAACGTTCGCGTGTAAACCACTTGTACCGCGCGTTGCAAAGACGCTAGCATTCAAGCTTTTTTTCCCTTAATGTACTCGTATACTCGCCCCTACTGCCTTTTGCTTGCTCTAAAACTCGTATTTAAATAGGGCAGTTTTTGTGTTTATTTTCTTTAGTTACATTTGTAAATGTGTTTGATAAAACGCGAATTATGTAGACCGCCGTGGGAGGAGCGAAAAAAAACCAATTTACTAATACTAAATTTTAATTAAGTAATACAAAGATATTACAACTAATATTAATTCTAACTACAAGCTAGCGTGCGACCCTAATCGAGGTTGGATTATAAGTGCCCGTAATTTTCCATGCTTCGGTGCGATGAAGTCTTTCCACAGCTACACGTGCCGCACCGTCAGCAATGTCCCCGTTTCCAAGTCCAGTTGGTAACACGCGGTAGGTATTGAGGCGTCAGCGGTTTTCCTACTGTGAGCGCGCGTAACACCTCCCCCGTGAGAACAGCAACTATTTGAGAACGTTGAGCGAAAATGTTGCTGGAGCCTGTTTCGCTCTCGGGATTTTTCCAATGTCCGCATAGGTATGGTTTTCCGGTGTAGACTCTTCCTTATTTGTGTTGTTCGTCCTGCAGTGTTTTATTAGTAGCAGCGTCCCAAGTGCAAGTGCACCTAATATGAGTATGTAGAGAGGGATCGTGGTGTGGTACAATGTTTCGGGTATTGAGTCTCCCAAAGTCACGGGTGTTTGCAACATAATTTTTTCTTGGGTGTTCTGAAGTCCGTTTAGATTGATGGAGTTTAACCCGATGTTAGATGAAATGGTGTTGTGGGCGCTGGTGTCAAATAAAATCTTCGTTATTTTCATGGGATTGCCTTCTATTCGGTCGTTGGTATTGACGATCGTGAACTCAGATGTACGTATGATGCAACTGGTGGGTACGGTAGCCAAATAACTGCCTTGTAATGTCACGAAATCTTCCCGGCCGCATGAGAGTTTAACTTTTATTGGATGTGGGAAGGCGATCACGTAGTACCGGTCGTCGAGTTTTTCCATTGCTTCTCTGGAGAGAACTATTGTGGTTGGGGTGCATCTCTTGTCCAGTGCTTGGTTGATGATGAGGTTTTGAATGCAGTCTGCTTGAGTGTGTAGCTGGTGGCTGATCTTCTCCTCGCATAGGTAGTGTAGATTTACCTTCGGGCATTCAGCCTCCATGTACATGAATGTATACCTGTTAGTTGCTATGAAAGGATATGGAGGGACGAGGGTTTGATTATACTTATTCGGAAATATGGATAATTTATAAAGATCGTACATGTCTGGGGAAACTATGGGTATTTGGAAAACTATTACTAATTGCCTATCTATATAATAAGACCCACTTTTAATAACATTATAATATTCCCTAGGCTCTATGTCTAATAGTTGGGTCTCGTTATAAATTTTCTTAAGTTTGACTAACATACTATTAATTATATTCAAACTTAACATAGAATGATGAGTAATTGAAACTCGAATAAACGCTAGTATGTCCTCGATTCTAACTAATTCTAGAAATAAGTCGTCGACATTTTCGCTAATTATTGCCAATAGTTGAGCAAACTTAGCGTATTTTATTAAACTAGATTCTTCGTAAGCATTGCTATCTAATAACAAAAGTAATGTTGCATTAATTCTCTTTTGATTTTCAATTAACTGGGTTATGATATGATTTCCTTGCGTCATCCATTCCTTACTGAGACTAATATGATTATTTAATTCAGAAGAAATCACATTTTGACTATTTTCCAATACCTTAATGGCGTGATTATACTTGATGGCATCTTGGTAGTCCAGATTGCCTGTTATGCTTTTAATTACGGAGCCCAGCTCGTCTATAAGACCTCTTTTGGTTCGCTTGGGTTCTAAGCTATCTAATTGAGTGGATACTTTTGCGAGTTAATGCCTGAGGTATTTAATTTGTAGTTCATAGAGGGAATAAGTGTCGTTACTGAGTTGTGTCTCGAAGTCGTTTAGTTGAGTTTGCAGTGTGTTGATGCTATTTTTAAAGTCGCTAAGTTGTATGTACTGTAGAAATGTATGATAATGTGTGATAAGTCGAGTCGGTCCCAGTTTAAAAGGAAGTAGTCCAGGTCCGTCATCTAAACTCTCAAGTTTTATCTCTTGAGTTCGGATTAGGGGAGTTGTCATCATCAGCAGAATCCTGTAACAATTTAGAGGCTTTAGGTACTCGCTTTAAGCGAGACTTGGCTATAGGGCCGCGTTTTTTTGATGTGTAGATGTGTATCGGTAAGTCAGCTAATACCGTGTCCTGAGTGTATCGTGGGGCTAGCTTATTTCGTTGAGAAAAAGGATTCTTTATAAATATTTGCTGATGTGGTTGGTATTCTATTTCAGGTTCGCGATCTTTATTCCTGTTTTCTATAATTGAAGCACGGTTTACAGTTGTATACTCATTAATCATATTATAAATGAGTTTCATTTGTTCTTTGTGCGTCTGAATATATTTCTGTAGGAGTTGCTCAGTGAGGTCTATGTTGAATGGGTCCCTTGGGTCAAAGTGTCCTGTTATTAAGTCGTAAGGTCTGCATTTTGTGAAAGTGTGAATCGAACTATTGTAAGCTAAAATGGCGTATGACATGAGGTTTACAATGGGTTCGTCTCTTTGTTCCAGTCGTAATATGCGCAAGTGTTCTAATAGTGTCGAATGAAATCGTTCTATGTTTCCGTTGTCGTTGGGCGTGTGAGGTAAAGTCCTATGATGATTTATCCTATGAAGTCGAGTGAACTCTGAGAATAACTGGTTCGTAAACTCGGTTCCATTGTCAGTAACTATCGTCAAAGGAAGTCCATGGTGGGTGCAAAATTTTAACAAACCTTGTATTATACTAACAGCTGTTCCATCTCGCAAGTGGTATGCTTGTCCGTATTTACTGAATACGTCTACGAAAGTTAGGTACTTTTCGTTCTGAGCCGTGAGTAAATCTAGATGTACTGTTTCAAAGGGTTTGGTGGCTGGAGGTACGATATTGAATTTCTGTTTTATTGGATTACGGTCATATTTGGCCTGGCCGCATATGGTGCATTCATTTATATATTTTGTAATCTGATCTTTCATCTTAGGCCAAAAATACTTCCTAGAGAGTGCCAGGTAGCATTCATTGATACCACGATGATTGGTTTTGCCCTCGTGATAGTGCCTGATTATATCCTGTTGCCGCAGGTGCTCTTTTATATTTTCTACTTCGATTTTTGCCAATACGAGGTTCATAGCAGAATTTTTAAAGTTATTTTGAATGATAGGGATGATGGAATACATAGCGAGGGGTGGATTTATTAATAAGGCGGTTTTGACTTTAGGGTTGACGTATTCTTTTATAGCGCTTATCACCTCCTGTTCTAGTGAGCTTTCTGAGAGTTGTATGGCTGTACGGGTGTGTGTGTCAAAGGGTTTTGTCGCTGTCGGTCGTCTTTTCATATCGCCTACTACGGTAAAACATAACTGCCTATGAAATTTGTTGAGAGGTTCGTCAGTAATGGGGATTTCCAATATGGGGTGTTCGTTACTAGTGTGCGCAGTGGCAGTGGATGAGTTTCCCAGTGTGGGTGGCTTCTCGGTTGGATTGGCGACCATCGAATCCGTCTCTTCATTATGGATTTCTACTCGCGATAGAGCATCGGCATTGGTGTTGCATTTGCCCTTCTTGTATATGACTGTGAAGTCGTATTCACTTAATCTCAGTCTCCACCGAGTTAAGCGGGAATTCTGTTCTTTCAAATTCAACAACCATTGGAGAGGTTTGTGGTCCGTTATTACTTTAAACTTGCGTCCGAAAAGGTAGGGCCTAAAATATTTAGTCGCCCAAACGATAGCAAGCAGTTCCTTTTCTATCGTACTATAGTTTAATTCGCTGCTATTTAAAGTACGTGAAGCATAGGATATTGGTTTGTCGGAACCTACGGTTCCCTGAGATAAAACTGCTCCAATAGCGACATTGGATGCGTCCGTGGTAAGTATGAATTCTCTATTAAAATCTGGGTACTGCAGAATCGGGTCGTTGGTCAATAAGGTTTTACATTTCTCAAAACAGTTCACGTAGTTTGAATCCAAAGTGACCTTACTACCCTTTTTCAAACATTGAGTCATCGGTTTAGTAATTCGTGAGAAGTCTGGTATAAATTTACGATAGTAACCTATTAGGCCTAAAAATTGTTTGATCTGTTTAGGGGTCTTTGGCAAGGGGTAGTTTTCTATGGCCGCTATTTTGTCGGGGTTTGGCTTAATACCATCCCTGGTAATAACGTGTCCTAAGTACGCGGTCTCTAGCTTCAAAAACTCGGATTTATCCATTTGAATTTTGAAATTAGATTCTCTAAGACGTTGGAAAACCTTTTCAAGATTAACCATATGTTCCTGGAGGGATGTACTGAAGACAATAATGTCATCTAAATAAACGAGGCAGATGACATTCTGCAATCCTCTTAGAACATTGTCCATAACGCGTTGGAAAGTGGACGGCGAGTTCTTAAGTCCCATAGGCATTCTTAGAAATTCGAAATGCCCATGCTCCACATTAAATGCGGTTTTAGGGATATCATCGGGGTTCATTTCAACTTGATAGAATCCGCTGGCCAAGTCCAGGGTTGTAAAATATTGACATTTTCCCAGCTTATCCAGGACGTCGGTAATATTGGGAATTGGGTATTTGTCGTCGATGGTTTTTTCATTTAATTTTCGGAAGTCTACAACTAGACGCCATTTCTGTTTTCCAGAAGCATCTGCTTTCTTTGGGACCACCCAAATGGGTGAGCTCCAGGCGGAATCTGAAGGGCGAATGATACCTTGTTCTAACATTTTGCTAATTTGAGATCTAACTTCCTGGCGATGTACAAACGGGTACCGGTAGCTTTTAGTGTGAATCGGTGCTTCGTCGGTTGTTCGAATATGGTGTTTTATCTTGTTGGTGAAAGATAACGGCTCGCCTTCTATGTAAAATACATCGGCATAGCGTGAACAAAGGGCTTTCAAGTTAACTGTTTCTTCTGGGTTTAAGTGATCGGTTCGTAAGCGAGACAAAACGTCGTTCACGCGGTCTGGATGCTGTGCTATGCTCATGGCATCTATATTGAATACAACGGCTTCCGCCGGCCTATCTAGTGAGAATATAATGTCATTGGGCGTTGGGTTTTCCACCTCTATGACTCCGCGGTTGTTAGATACCGTTGTAATGCACTCATGAATAGTACAGTTACATAGAACCTGCTGGTGGACAAATACTTCACCATTTGGGGTATTAATAGGGATGCGAACAAGTTTCGAGGTATTAGCCGGTATTATATTTTCATAAAGGTTCACGTTACGAGAATTATACATGTGAATAGGGTTTACAGAAACACGTGTGTTTAGGGTTCTGGATTTTAAATCGATTTTAGATTCCCATTCAGTTAATAAGTCCAAGCCAATAAGACCATCAAAGTAATCGTGAAATCGGTACACGAACAATTTAATGTTTTCTGGTTCTTGAAATTCCGCGAAGCAAGGGATAGTAATTGAATAGTCGTTCCTAGTGGTCGCGTGTACGTTTGTTACCTCGAAAGGATCGTAATCCAGGTTGATATGTGGAAAGTAGCGTTGTACTGCTTCGGGGCTTATGAAGGACTGATTAGCACCTGTATCAATTAACAGTTTCAGAGGTGGATTTGAAATTTTAATATAAGGGAGTTGTCTCTGCGTTTGAAGGTTAAGTTCTATCTTGGCTTTTTTGATTTCAAAATAGGGGGAAAATCCTGCTCTTGACTGGTGGAAGGTTGGGGATTAGTATATATGTCATTGTCGTTGTCTGTGCATTGTTCCAGGGTGTCGGTATAGTATTGTGTTTCGTGGGTAAGGCCATAGGAGCCATGGGTAGTATCTTGTGTGTGATAGGTGTTGGCGTGTTGTGCTTGCGCTCAGACACCGGATCAGAGTTTCTCTGCTGAAGATATATTACATTTAGCTCTTCCTGCACATATTCAAGCGCTTTTTCTACTGTGTCTGGTCGCATGCATCGTATACGTGAGCCCAACGGTTCCTTTAGCCCTCGAACAAATGCTTGCATTGTCAATTTTTTATATAGAATGCGCTTGGCGTCGATAGTAGTACCCAAGGTTTCGTGTAGGCTTACGTACGTCATTATCGTACTGAATAGTGTTTGGCAGCGCTCATAGAACTCCTGAGGGGTTGAACTACCCTGTGTAGCGAGAGAGAGGTCGTTATACAAGGCCGTCTCATCTCGTTGATCGGAAAAGTTGTTGATCAGCACAGTTCGGATCCCTAGCCAATTTTCGGGGATACCATTCGAGTTTATAGTTCGAGCTGCTGAGCCAGTGATTTTATTCAATATTCCACTCAGTAGACATAAATTACTTAATTCATTTCCAGGGGCGTCTGATAGGTATTGAATAGCGAGCTGATCACAAATCCTAATAAATCTAGTTAAAATGTGCGGGTTACCGTCGAATTCTGGCACCAGGCGTAAAGCTTTAAAAATGGTGTCAGGATCAAAGGATGCCATTTTATTTCCTAATATAAACCTACTGCTATCGATATCTAAATCGGAAACTATATTCCTACCTATGTCTAAGGCACTATGCCGACGAGACTGCCTAGGTGAAGTAGTCTCGCGGGAACCCGATTTTTTGGGGTGGAAAATTTTGATTATGGATAAGGACTAAAATTAGGGAAGCAACTACACAGAACAATTCAGTGTACTTACATGAGCATGGTCTTCTTCCGCCCAATCGAAGTCTGGATTCCTCTCCGGCGACGTGGTCCTCTGTTCAGATATTCGGCTAAGGCAAGGATGCCACCGGGCGCGCTGCGGGACGATCGAATCTGGAACGTACGCGAACGCGAACCGACCGAATATCCTACCGACTGCGCCAATTATGTAGACCGCCGTCGGAGGAGCGAAAAAAAACCAATTTACTAATACTAAATTTTAATTAAGTAATACAAAGATATTACAACTAATATTAATTCTAACTACAAGCTAGCGTGCGACCCTAATCGAGGTTGGATTATAAGTGCCCGTAATTTTCCATGCTTCGGTGCGATGAAGTCTTTCCACAGCTACACGTGCCGCACCGTCAGCAATGTCCCCGTTTCCAAGTCCAGTTGGTAACACGCGGTAGGTATTGAGGCGTCAGCGGTTTTCCTACTGTGAGCGCGCGTAACACGCGCGACATGAAATGAACACATTTATATGCAAATTAAGAAAGTAAATAAGTGAGCGGTGATAGTCTAGAGGTATAGTATCTATCTATTCATTCGTGAGGTCGTGAGTTCAAATCCTCGGTACGTATCACTGAGTTTCTACTTTAGTGTGGATTTCTAAATGATGACTTACATGTTGCAGAATTATAATAAAAAACTGGAACATAATAATTTGTATCCACCAATCTGCACTGAGCGGGCATGGTGGATTGTGGTCCGAAATCATTGTGTCCTACAATGCTGAGAAAAAAACGAAGTACAGTGTTCCTAATTAAAACAAAACCGGTCGGCCATTTTCGTATTTGCAAGCATGACTTAAATGGTGAGAAAAGTATATAACATAGAGTGGTTGCAACATAACGCGATGTACTCTGAAATTGTGTTTGCGTCTTCTTTTTTACTTAATCTCTTCCTGTTTGTTAGGAAAACGGAAGATGGCCAATCGGGATTATTTAATTAGAAGTACTGTATAACCAAATTAGAGTCCCCATAATTATATTCTTGTTTTGTTTAATCACTTTCAACTAATTTTTACTTATGTTCAGGTGAAATATAAAATATACATTTTAAAATTAATAAAGTGCCGAAGAAACTGCGAAAAAATAATGCAAAACGAGCGTAGGAAATTTTTAAATGGGTTTACCGCGTTTTGATTCACAAAATGAAAGAGGAAAATATTTTCGCCTGTTAGTGTTGTTTTTTTTTTAAAATAAACGGCAATGATTGGCGAATGATTCAGATATTTTGGTACAAGTCGAAACAATAGTTGCAAGCAACTCATTCCGAAGTTTTATTTTGTTTTCCCGTACGATGCGACAACTTGAAAACGAATTTGAAGATCGGAGAACTTTCTTATCTGTAACTATTTGGAGAAACTATTTGAGACTGAGACGATAGCTAGCGCTGGCGCTCTTTTGGTGGAACGGACATATTGTGACATTAAATCTAACAATTGTTTTGTATGTTGAAAGCAATGGACTCACGACTGCTTCTAACGTTAAGAGTTTATTAATGTTGCGTAGTTTAGTTAGTTTAAATAATATTTTGTCAGTATTGGTGAATGACCTGTCCAGTGCCTTGTTGCTGATGACATGATGGTATTGTAATTGTTTATTAATTTATAATACAAGATCCACTAACAGCAATTACACAAAATATACAAACATATAAATTCAACATACTGTGTGCAGTATATTAACAGGTGCATACAAGTTCAACACAAAGGCATGAGAGTATGATAAAATACGAGTATAAACAAAATTAAAATTGGATGAACATAATTCCAATTAAGTAAGGTTAAATTACAATTTACTAGAACATTAAACCATTTAATTTTACAAATGCAAATAAAAAACAAGTGCCCGAATTGTAACTAATTGTTATCATTATGTCACAAAATCTTATTCACCAATATATATTAAACCAATCTTATTCTAAATATTTTCCTGTACTCAAAATTGTTAAAATTAGTCTAGATAAAATTTCAAAGAATATAAGCCGTTTTCAAAATTTAGTGCTTCATAACACATACAAGATACGGATGACTTTTCGCGCAGTTATAAATATTAATAGTCGCCGGATAAGAATTATTGCAAATATATTCCGGGGGCGAGTGCGACACTCGCTTTGCACATAAATCGTATGGTTGATGTCGCCTTTGTAATAAATACCCTTAATGTCGTCTCTGAATTTAAATGAGTTTTGTATACAAGGTCAATTGCACTTAATTCGGAATTGTAAAAAGAAGGAATATATCCAGATAAGGGCAATACATTGCGTAAATATTTATTTAAGAAATCTGAGTCTTCCAAATGTAGAACGCAGGAATCCAGCGACTCACAACTCCGTTTTTAAATTCGTATATTCTAGCTTCTAATGCAAATTAGGTACAAAGAACTGGCACGAGAATCACATATAATTTGTTATTTTTATAATCTTACATGCTATCTGTCCACAATGACATTCCCCTTTTTTTCTGACAGTCAAACATCGGAAATCCCGCATCAATTCAGTGCTGTCGTAACAAAATATAATCTAACAATTATTTTCCACAGATATGGTAACAAAACACTTCAATGGAAACTTTTTTTAAAATAAATATCTTACATTCGTCCATCCTGACACGTGTAATGCCCTCATACACGCAATTACACTTTATCTTACACGAGGTAAAGAAGGTATTCGTTCAATGTTAACTAAAACATCTCCAGTTTAACTGTCGAATATTTGAGATTAACAATTTTATTCGTCATACAAAATCTATACATACTCGTAAATCATAACAAAGCCGTATTTATCATTCTGGACTGATGTTGGCATGTACCACGGGTGTCCATGGGCGAGAGTATCCACTTATCATCAGGTGGGCTGTATGCTCGTTTTCTGCTTTCTTACTATAACAAAAAAATGTACATTAAACATTTTTTTTAAAAAGTAAATGTACTGGTTCAAATGATACTGTGCCCAAAACATTTTTGGATTTTATTTGTGTCTGTCTGTCCATCTGTCTGTCCATCTAAACTAGCTCACACAAAAACCACCGCACGGATTTTAATGAAACTCTGCACAGTTATAACTTATATATCGGGTTAACATTTAGGGAACTTTTCATCCAGATCAATTATAAAGATCCCACGGGAATCAAGCTAACTACACATACTTTACTTACGTCTACTTACAAGTATACGAAGTCGCATGCACTGCTAGTTTTAAATAAAATTTCAACATGAAAAAAAATACTTTTCAAATTCTATTACGAACGTATTTTACCCTGAATATCTTGAACTTGAATATTATGTAAACAAAACAGACGTAAATACAGATACAGAATGACAAATGATTAACTTCCACGACATTTTTCTCGACAGAAAACTTAAAGTCCAAGTTTTCCAATAACAATATAATTAGGTTTTTTCGTGTAAGAAAAAAGCCGTGGCGGACCAGTCTCGTTTGAGTGCTTTTCTAAGTAGAGGACTGTTTTAAAAGGAAGCTAATTTTCCCAAACTTGTCTGAATCTTATTGAAGCCAACGACTCTCTTTCGACAAAGTTAGCGTTTCGGAATCGAGTTAAGATCCATTTACTGTTCGCGGTTTAATTTTCCCTGGAGATGAGGTTTTAATTCAACTTCACTTATAAAGTTGTTTTCTAAGAATTTTGAAACCGGCCGTGTTTATTAAAGATGAAAGATGCTTATTTGTACTAAAAAAAAATTATGACAAAGTTTGAGACACAAAATAAGAGAGTACAAAATTAATACCGACGAAATTGTGATCGTAGTATCGATTAAAATTTTAATTCAGAAGTATAAATTTGAGAACTCCATTTGAAGACTGGTCCACCACGTCGGTAATCGGCTCTGCGACAGAATATGTACGCTGCAATCCCATAGTTACTCAATTGCATTTCTCGCTTTATCCTATTCTGCCAATCTATGTATCTGTTTCTATAGCGAGTAAGATATGCCAGAGCCCATCTCTATCCCGTCCTATTCCTCCCCATTCTCCCAACCCGTTCTCTAAATCCACTCCTAAATCTTCAAAGATAAGGCAGCGGATCCGAGGGCGTGCCAACGTTTGCCAATCCGGACTGATGTTGGCATGTATATAGTAGCATGTATATGTAGGCTCACTTATTCTAAATATCTAAATAAGATATTTATTATTATTATTCTAAATAATAATAATAATTCTAAATAATAATTATTATTCTAATTATTATTATTCTTATTATTCTAAATAAGAGCATAAAATGAAGTGAGGAAAAGACCTATATCTTGTAACAGAGAGATACAGGCTGATGATATGATAACCCTATCATAGATTTGATATTTAAATCCCGAAAACAATAAAATCCACGTCAGATTTAACTAACTTTAATTCGACAGATACTTTATAGACATCATAGCTTAGATACACTTAATTCACGGAAACGAGTATGCTCTGACATATCACGTTTCAAATTATTTGAAAGCGGTCGCGTAACAGAATAGCCGAATCTGTCTCCAACATAAATTGGTATGTGTAAGTAATAACAGGGTCAACTGCAAATTTATGCAGATTGAGTTCGTTTCATAGTCGTACCACTAATACTACTACACAGTTGGTAGTAAAGGTCATCGTTATTTTCGATATAAACGCCTACAGTCGAAGACACGTATAGATGCGTTGTCATTTGTCTTATGAATAAACATGCCAGCCTGGTTTCAGACAAACTCCACCCCATCTCTTCCCGTGAGTGTCGTAAAAGGCGACTGAGGGATAACAAAGCCGCTTCTTCAAGCGCTGAGGAATTACACCACCTCTAAAAGACTGGACTCGTCAACCCGCTTAGCCAGCGTGCCGTTTTATGGCCATACATCTCTCACGCACAAGACAATGTACACGACGAGCCCTATCTTCAGCAATGACCGAGTGTGATCTCTCACTAACCAACGAAGACGTCACGTGGTAAACGGTGTGTCTGTGTGCGTGAGACTCCATTTCTGACGTTTATATAAAGATGCTTTACTGTTTTGAAGCCACACCGAGGCCGTGCTGTGCGTTGCTATACATTTGCTGGCAACGAGATAACAAAGGATTTATGGATAAGACTTTATTACGTCAGTATATGACGCGCCATATCCACTAAATTAAGTGGCATCGGCTTGATAGCGTCACACGACGTACAGTAATTGCTTCTCTCCTCGTATGAGTGAGTGACTTGGTTAGTGACCTTAAGACGGTCAAACAGCTTGATGGCTTAATTGTTTGACTGTGGTGTCAAACTTATATAATACATAAACTACTCTTTAACCAGCTCTCTTGTTTAGATTTTAAACTTAGATTCAACGCAGCCCAACAAGTCTTACCCAAGAGTGCGTTACACACAAAGTGTGCATTTATTTGTATGCGTGCTTACCTCTAACAAAACCCATTTCGTAAGGCACATACAATGTGTCATTGAAATAATGCTGAAAATTGGTTGTTCAGTATTGAGAGTAGTATCGATACTACCGGTTTTTACTGTAGGTTTCTTTTCTTAACTTATTGTTCATTTCTAGTGTATATTTTATTCTACACGCATGTGCATTCTACACGCGTCGCTTGCGCTGCCGCGCGGTGCCCGGTGACTACACTGTACTGAGTAATGAACGCTACAAACGTTTTAGACAGAACAAAATTTTACATGTTGATTATACAATTTACAAACATATTTTACATAGAATAATATTATTTTTCGGTAGGACGGTTCTATATATTTTAAATTAGTTGACGTGTTTTGCGTTGTAAATGCGACAGAAATTTCGCCGTCTTCTATAAATATGTGTCACTTAACTTTTTCGCTTAACCTACCATGCTGCATACATACCTCTGACCTTCAATTATTTTCTTTTGCAATAATTACAATTTTGGATTAAGCCACGCTTGAATGTTCAAGGTGATTTATGCTGTTTGAATTCTCCATTATTCCGTAAACGTAAACCATTATCAGTCCTTTTTTTCAACCACTACTGGTGATAGCCTCCTTGCACATTATCTCATGTATGAAGGATGTACGGTTTGAAAATGCCACGTGTGGTCAAATGGGTTGGTGAGTGCACTTTTAAGAGGTGGTGTAGTTCCTCGGGGCTTATGGTATGTATCGACTTTATTGTCCCTTAGTCGCCTTTTACGACAATAAAGCCATCATTATCATTTTACGACATTATAGCCGATCTGTACTATAGCCGACCGACACTACACGACCAATCTTACACTTACAATCTTACTTAGTCTTATCTTATATCTGCGGTTATCTAGTAAAAACATTCTGAATTTTCAATATCATTTTCAAACTATGCAACAAATATCCTGACATTGACGCACCACAACAAGATCTATTGATATTGTTGTGAGAGACATGTTTTAACATTATCTTAGCACAACAAAGTTTTAAAGTCCTTAGATTCAAAATCTGTTTCATGTTAATTACTATCGACTATAGCGACCAAGAGTTACCAAGTAGAAGTGTATTCACTATCAACAATAGAGGACGTTAATCAAATTAGTATTATAGGGGGTTAATAATTTTTGAGGGGGAGAGTGCACGCTGCAATCCAACAACCGCTGAGCGCGCTCGACTGGCCACGTTACCCCTCTCTCACAGAAGACTACCTTCAAATGTACTGCATTTCTCACTTCTATCTTATTTCCCTAATGTACGAGTATGTACGTGTTTCGGTAGTGAGTGAGATGTGCCAGAGCCTCAGAGCCCATTCCCATCCTATCCCTCCCCATTTTCCCAACCGTTTCTCCAAATCCATTCCTATATCTCCAAGACAGCGCATCCGGAGGCGTGCCAACGTTTGTCATTTTGGACTAATGTTGGCATGTATCGCGGATGTATAGACATCCGCGATCCAGTATACGCCCATAAGGGCGACAGTATCCACTTACCATCAAGTGTACTGTATGTTCGTCTGCCGCCTTCGTCCATAAAAAAAAGTTTACTTGATAAAGTTTTATGTTATTTTGCAAAAATATAATTAAGTAACAATTGGACTTTTTGAAGGGAACTCGAGAAGTGAAGTTGAGTATTTGTTTAATTATAAAAATTGTATATTAAACTTCACAGTGTTTTTTGTGAGTAATGTTTGTGATAATCAAATAAGGCATAGGGACTGCGTTTCTCGTGTGCTTCCAAAGAGTCCTCTTCTGTAGTCATCAGTAAACCAGCTATCACTTTACTGAGTGACTCCTGACTTACTTCGACAGGACTGGACATTTGCAGGATAAGTTATAGACTTTGAAATTGTTTATTGCGAAGATAAACTTGTCACTGGCAGAATGTGCTAATTGCACCATTGCAAAAAAAGTATTCATTTGACTTTCATGTTTCTTTTTCAATCAAACACCTACACTCTTAATTTGCTCACTACAGTAGAGTCAATGTACATAATAGGCCACTTTTGACATTTCATTGACTTTGTGACGATATAACTGTGCATCGGTCCCATAAACCCATTTTCAATACACTTGCTCGTAAAGTGGCCCTTATTGCAGCGTTTTAGGGTCATAATGCAGCATATAAAACACGCGTGCTTTTTACTTTACATTACCGCACTTGTGTTTTTTACATTACGTTTTTTTTAATCTCAGCAAAGAGTTTTGATGTCTTAAAAAATAGTAAACTTTTTGCGACTAAATAAACTTAGTCTTAGTTAAAATATAATAAATATTATTATATTATATAAATATATAAATAAATATTATATAAATCTTAATAACTTAAGTGACAAATAAAATCAATTAGTCACCCCGTGACCACGTCCACTGCAAAGTGTTCGAAACGTCGGGATATAAATAATGTCAAATATACGCGATATAAACCGTTAAAGTTGTTTAATTGCTATAAATATTCATTTCATTTTATCAAATTATTTATTTTTATCAACAAATTAACATTATATTTTGTTATTAATATATAAATATTCAGTTTATTATATTTTTAATATTTGGCGGGTTCGTCAGCGCCCCTATTTCCACCTGTGCGCGCATAACCTTACGACCAATACGACGGCGCGCAAAAAAACAAAATCTCCGCCGCCATTTTTCACAGATAATTGTTAATTCATAGCTGTGTTTTGTGATTATTTTGAAAAATGTCGAGTTCAAATAATGAAGAAAAACTAAATATGATTCTACGCCGACGGAAATACTTAGTGAGGCACAAAATGCGAGTGATAACATGTTGCCATCTAAATCAAAAGAAAAATATTGGTGTCTCCTACTCCTACTAATGAGGAAACACAACGTCCTTCCACTTCCTATGAGAATGTTTCGTTATCTCCGACATTTACAGCAACTCAAGATCAAAACAATGAAATTATTAATAATACCATAACACATAGGTACTATTCAAATGCTAACAAAAACTATATTAATTAAATCTTCCGGGCTACTTGGCCAAGGTCTTCTGGAATCTCTTCTCTTTCTTCCAAGATTCCAAGATTCTCTGGAAGAAAGAGAAGAGATTCCAGAAGACCTCGGCCAAGTAGCCCGGAAGATTCAATTAATATGGACACCGACCGAGAAAGCCTACACTCTACTAATAAAAACTGTTGCGTATCATTTTAATAATTGTACTTTCAGTAATTGCTTCAATAATTAAACTTTTTATTAACAAAATAAGAAAATGAAATTTTATTTATTTTTCCTCGCAAGTGTGTTGAAAACTGCGTATGAAACATTGGTCATTGTAGCATATCATTGGTCATTACACTCTCGGCTCCATTACGCTCTCGCCTTCGGCTCGGGCTGCAATCCCGCCTCGACCGCAATGACCAACTTAGCACATTTGTATCATAATGTACTATTAAGTTTATAAATTCATTACTGAACACTAAATATGTAACTTTCTTAATAAAAAAATATAAACTTGTCTGTTTATATCAAATTTAATAAGTTCGAAGGTTACTTTGGTTGCTAAACATCATTATCAATTTATATTTCAAGAAATTCGAACCTCACTACAAAGTTCCGCCTGTCCACATTTTTTCTTTTTCAATAATAGTGATCTGACTTTATAATCGAAGTAACTTGTAGAGAGAAAGTAATATCGAAGAAAGTTGCCGTTACGATAAATAAATAAATTAAGTGAACAATAAAATTATTAAATAATTGACATCATTTAAATAAATACAATTATTAATTAGTAAATGCATTAAAAAGATATGAGTAATTAAATTAATATATTTATACCTTTAATATATTAAAACTATATCTGATATTAAAAAAGAAAAAGTACGACCTATCTGGCCTATTTTACATACGGCGAAGGAAAGGAAAAGAAGTAAGCCAGTTGTCTATGTCGATAGTTTTAATGCTGATGCAATTCGCAACCACATTTATGGTTATTTATTATTGTGAAAAGAGTATCCATCTAGAAAAAAACATTTATGTTCATTAAAAGAAACAGGCTTATTTTCTGGTGGAATATCATTTTTAATAAAAACTGCGTGAACAAATGTTTCCAAAGATGATTGAAGAAAGTAGTAGAAAAAACAAAAAAATGTAATAGAAGATCTTTAACGTGATTTAAGAATTGATAATAATAGCAAGGATAGCACTTTCAACGAATCTAATAGTTCCAACTAATAAATAATATTTTTATTACATATATAAACTGGTTTCATTATATTTCCCCTAATTACGCTTAACTTTGAGGTCATGTGGCATATGTAGAAAGTTTCTAATGCTGTGTATGCTCTAAAAATATTACTGGAGAATTATTTTTTTATGAACACTATAATCACTAATATATGAGTTAGATATCGATTTTTGTCTTTAATCGATAATTACTGTTAGATTACCTCACTATGACAACCAGTTTGACACTTGTCAAAAGAGGCCTATTACATTGACTCTACATTTTATTATTTCTCTCCAGATATATGAAGAAATTAAGCGAAATACCAGCGTAAAGAAGCGCTCGTTCGTTCAATTTCGAAAGGAATAATTCTCTTTGCGCTATGAATGACATAAATTCCGAGTAAAAAATTTGCGTGGTAGGTAATAAAATTTTCTCTTCCGCATTATCCGTGACGACACTCCTTTTCGGCGGGAAATTGTCTTGATGGAACAACGTTTATTTCCCGTACAAAAGACAATCCTGCAGGCGCCGCGAGGGATTGCTGATATTTTAATCATCTCGCCATTATGTGCGACGGGTTCCCAACGCTCCGTTAAGGATAATAACTTTTGTAACTGAAAACCTCGAGTAGAAGTTTGTAATGTAAAATTTTGAGAATTCGCCTAAAATAATATTGACTAATGTTTCACCTGTATCTTTCAGGTAAATTATTAAGTAAGTACCTTATGAAAACCAAACGTTTATAAATAACTTTCTGAGCGAAATTCATCCTATTCTATAAATTTAAAAAAATTGTATAAATGTGAGCGCAAACTTATATCTAAAAATATTTTTTGACAACTCTATAAATTTCTGGAGAAGGAAACTCACGAAAATGGTAAAACAACAAAAATATCAAATTAATATTTATTTAACTATATGAATATTAAATGTTGGCATTGGCTTGATTTTTTTTAATGCACAGGTAATATGTAATTGTCGTAATATAAAGACGAACACAAGCATCCAACAGCCAGACCCAAACTCTTTTATTAATGTTTGTCCGACCGGGAATCGAACTGTGCTAATCGGTCGTCTAATGGAACCAACTTGCGAAGTTTTTATAAGTTCGTTGAGTTATTTACTATCAATAAGTTGACTCTTACTAGACACCTTGCTACATTTAGATATATTCTATCTTCTATTAATTGTTATTTCCTAATCAGATTAGTGATATTTCTTATTTACTCAATGCTTTCTCTTATGTATATGTAAAGACCTTTCAAATGTTTTGGGCGAACGAGGATTGCAAAAATAAAATTATATTTATGTCGCTGGTTTAAAGAATTTTTCAGTCTTCCTCTTCGGTCGACCCTTCGTGTCTAAAGAAGCCGTTAGATTTAATCACTCGACAACGAATGTATTTTATCCAGTGATTTGTCTCACCACCATCCTCATTGTGATGTATAATTCGAGCTATGACGTATCTTTATCAGGTATTTGATCACCTAGGTAGTTGGCGACTGGCCTATCTAGTCTTCAGTGTTGCCAACATTGACCATATGCTCGGGACTATCTAGCGCAGAGCTCAAACAGTCGATTGCGATCGACCGGTTATGGTCGATAACAATAAATAATATAACTTTAAAATAAAAATATTTGACACTAAAATAAATGTGAGTTACTTGTTCGGAAAAATTAAACGAGAAATTTCCAATTATTTAGCCTAAAAATGTTAAAAAATATCAGACTTAAATCTCTTCATACTGAGATACATCAAACAACTTGGCGAGACTAATCAAGTACATTCAAAAGAGGTGATTTAAGTAACGCTCCAATGCAATTAGTTGTGGCACAGACCCCCAAGATGTACGCTTATATTATCCAAAACATCTCCTTACATAAACATACACGTAAACTGTAGACAGAACACTGAATATTTTATTAATTACGATGTTAATTGAATAACAGACTAAGCGGATTATGAGTTGTCTAAAATCATCTTATATAAACATCAATTGAATGGCTTACGACGCATAAAATTATATCTACCGACTACTTATAAATTCTGTATGTTGAGTCTTTATACAACAACTCATTAGTTGTTCATTAGTTCTCATTAGTTCTTGCGAGTCATTACCCGGTCCGAGTTCACACTTCGACTTCGATACGATTATTTTTCTAAATGCATTTGCTAAATTAAGACATTCAAAAGTTCATACCTTTATTCAAATTTTAAAGTACCTACTAATTCATCTAATATTTACAATATTAACACATCATTTGTTTGTCATTTTTTTTTATATAACACCACATTCAATGGCCTACATTAGGATTCCCCGTGTCGTGGGTCCAGAGACGCACACAAAGACGAACACAACACGTGCAACACCCGGACCCGAACAAACACATGTCTTTAAACAATGTCAAAATTCAAAAGTTTTTAAGGTCAAAATTCATGTTAAAAGTCAAAATTCCGACGGGAATCGAACCTGGGACACAGAAGGCAGGGTCACTACCAGCTGGGCTAATTGGTCGTCCTAACTAATAAATAAGATTAACTAAATTATTAAAAACTGAAGTGTATAAAGACTAAATATATAATATCTATAACTATAGTAATAAATAATAAGAATCGAAACAATTGTAATAATTATTATGATTTGCTCGTGGTTTTCTCGACCATTCACAAATACAATAATTTCTACGTCACCGTGCCTCTTACGACAATTATACGACAGTTTTACGAATTTTAATTCCTTTTTTAATTAAAACAGACGACGATCGGATACAGTGTCCCCTGAAATATGGCCGCGGCTGCACAATCATTAACCCAGTAACACTCCATCGTCCATATTCAGCTCCATACAACCGCCTATTAGGATAATGGAATAGTGGTGTAAAGTACAAAGAATGGGTGTCTGGCCCGCTGCCAGCGTGTGTGGACGAAGCAAATCGCCGCTTTATCTACGGTGTCACTTCAAGCCGTCCCCAGCCTTTCATTCCCACTAGACTTGACGCCTCGTCTTGGCCCGGTTTGTAGAGGACTTTTAAATCACTGCAGAGAACAAAGGATTATCATCTCCAAAGCTGGATAAGACACGTACTGTTACTTTAATCACTTTAATTACGTCATTATTTTGCTGTATACTTATAGTAACTAGTAATGTTTGTTGTAACATATATTTGTAAACTTACTGTCTGCTGGTCGATAAGTATGCCATATAGAAAAATATTTAACTATTCATGATCGTCTGTATTTACAGGAAAAGTAATGAGAATAAAAGAGCATAGAAACAAAGTGAAGGTGTTCTTAGTAAAAAGAGTAATTTTGTTTAAAATTTCATTTAAATTCATTTCAAATTTTGGTATTGGATTTGGTAATGGTAATGGATTTTGGTTTCAAAAGGTATTGGAATTAAATTTATATAAATTTATAATTTATTCTATAAACTAAATACATAAAATTAAATACATAATAACATACTCGTACCAGTATAAACAGATGTTAAGTAACGAATTATAAATATATTACATAATAGGTAGTCGGAAAAGTTCGCGACCTTTTTGAACGTATGACTTCAGCGTACTACATATATTTCTGGCAACACTGATTACTGGCGGGAAAGTGATATACCATTTGACATCTGACTTTTTTTAATTCAAATTACAAGTTAAAAGTTTTATCTTTTCATATTTTTTAACAATTTTAAAATCGTTGTTAATAAGGAGAGAATTAGATATATTTTACATTTTTTTTTTCGTCAGAGATATGAATGTTTTTAATGCTCGAAAAGAGATTTGTAGTGTTTATGGAGAAGATGATTTATCTAAAACTATTGCAAAAAAATAGTTCAGTCGATTCAGGTCTGGTAATTTTGATGAGAATGATGTTCCTCGCTGTAGTCGTCCTATTAAGGTAAATGTTGATGTTATCATGGAAAAAATCGAAGCAGATCGACACATAAACAGATACTATAAACACATAAACAGAGACGACACATAATATTGCAATAAAGCAATAAGACCGCCTGCTTGTATTCTTTTCTTATAACATTGTTCCACATTTTTGTTATTCTATAACAATTATACAATTAAGAGTTTTATCCATCTATCTATCCTTTCCCTTAGTCAAATATTTCCCGAGGGCCTAATACATATAAAACATAATTACGATCCATTGCTCCGTTGATTCGTTGATACAGTCCACCTGATGATAAGTGGATACTGTAGCCCATGGATATCCTCGATACATGCCAACATTAGTCCAAAATGACAAACGTTGGCACGCCCCCGGATGCGCTGCCTATCTTTGCAGATATAGGAATGGATTTGGAGAACGGGTTGGGAAAATGGGGAGGGATAGAATGGGATGGGAATGGGCTCTGGCATACCTCGCTCATTACCGAAACACGTACGAGTACGTACATTGGAGAAATAGGATAAAGTAGGAAATGCAGTACATTTCAAGGTAGTATTCTGTGAGAGAGGGGGTAACGAGGCCAGTCGAGCCAGTGAGCCAACAGCCCAGCGGCTGTTGGATTGCAGCGTGCACACTTACCTTAAAACTTAAAAAAAGGTCGTGGTTGAATAAAAAACAAACACACAGACTTCAGGATTTATACCTATATTATTGTGATTTAATATTACCCAAATCACAGTAAACATAATGCCCAAATGTTGAATATCAACCAAATTACCGTATAATCTACACAATTTGCACATTGACTATCAAAGTCCTAAAGACATTTGACATTAATTAAGGCAACGGATAACGTATAATACCGAGCTTATACAGGACGCGTTTATATTCAAATTGTTATCGCGGTATGTATTCAGTTAGTATACGGGGTGTTCTTATCACGGTCCCTACAAACAGAGGCGGCATTTCCGCAGGATATGTTGGATTTCCCGAGATAAGCGCGCATGTTAGTGTGACGTCACTATCACTATTGTACACATTGTAGGTACACGATACTCGCAAATACATAAACAAACAACTAAAAACTTGTAAATTGTAATCAACCTTCTATTTTTCTCTTTTGTATTATTGTTCAAGTTTGTATTATTGTCTACGGTTGGACGATCAACACCTGAGAAGGTTTGTACCTTTTTTTTGTTTTTGTTTTTTTATTGTTTACTTATTGATATAAATTTACAGCTTATTTGCATATAAAGTTCACGTTATAATTATTGTAAAATAATAATTATTGCATTAATGATAATTAATAATTACATGTTAATTATTGTACTCCTATTAATGACTAAAATCTTTACTGTTTTACATTATAATTTCAGTAGATACATATAAATAATTATATATTATAGGGGTCTTAAAGGTATATAATGATAATAAATAACATCACACTCAATGGCGACACTAGGGTTCCATGTGTCTTAGAGTCAGAGACGTGTGTCAAAGACGTATACACTGGCTAATCGATGATCGATTTCACAATTATGTATTTGTGATTTCGTGATTAAAATCTCTTATCTATTTCTATAAGATAGACCTTTAAATTGATTAGAGTTAGACAGAAGATGACAAAATTTTAGGCATTTAATTATTTTATGAGTAGTTTATACGAGTACGCGGTTAAAGGATAAATCGATAAATCCAAAAAGAGGATATCTACATAAAGTAGCGATGGGCGATGGCGAAAAAATAACAATAATCGAATTAATCAATAGTAGTTATATCACACTATCATACGATAGATATCATGCAAATGTTGATTAATCTACAAAACAATAATAAAATCATACAAATAATCGAGGCGTCGAATTATCGACTCGCCTCGATTCATTCATTCGCCTCGATAATCGACCCGTTTCATTCATTCGAATAGTGAATTCCAATAATTCGATTATTTTCATTCGCAATCGCCCATCGCTAACACAAAGTAATATATATAAGACATAAAAACGAAAATTTAGTCGAACACAGTGATTTTCAAAAACAGACGTATCACACGGTTAATTTACACTGTCCGTCCGTCTGTCTCTCACAGCAAGCCCAATTGTTTGCGTCACATTGCAAAGGGACGCACCTTTGTTTTTAAATAGACCCCTTTTCACTTTAATTGCGTTACTCTTTACAATTAGCCTAGTTGGTAGTTTATATACTTTTGCCTCCTGTGTAAAAAGTCCTGGATTTTATCCCGATCGGGCCTTTGTTTGCTTGAAGATATTTTTATTCAGATATAGATGATTTGTTTTCATCTGTGTGCGTCACCCCAAAAAAGGAAATGTGGGTACAATTAAAATTAAATGATAAATTAAAACTAAATGATATTTTTTTTAAATTTAAAATCAAGCTAAACACTCGTAGTTTTGGACTAAACAAAAAGAATTGCCATTGTTTATTCCCTTTTGCTTATTTTTAATTTCTGAGTATAATTTTATTTATGTTTTCATTAAAAATGTTACTAATCCCTTTTCTTCTTAGGAGGGCAGAATTATGTATTTTTTAAATATTTTTATCTAACAAATTAGTTATCAACAAAATATACAAGACAATAATAGACACTCAAAAAACCACGGAGGTTTGTCCAGAGTGAATAATAATAAACACAAACTACACAAACAAATATATGCTATGCAATATACTGCCTCGCCAAGACGAAACAGTGATATTTTTACATTATTAACAAAAATTAAATGATATTTAACAAAAACAGGCGTCTATTAACAGACATTAAACTCCTTATTAATTGCACACATGTGAGAAATCACCACGAGATTGCCGCAGTAAATATTCGCAACACTTCGTGAATTTCCCTGACTTTTCGCAGATTACTGTTTCCCGTCGTTTAGCTGCGACATACACAAATACCAATTAACATTTATGTGGTTCACAGCACAAATTTATAGTATGAGTAGAATTAATAAGCCTGCTGCATAGACAACAGTCGCTCGGCTGCGGTTTTAATTTGGAGGTTAATTACACTGCCGTCTACATATAAACATAGAGATATGTATGATGAGGTGATGTAATATAATTTTCTTCAAGCACAAAAGAAATTAAATAATTCTTTAATCAATTGTCTGTCGAAAATAAACGTTCTTTACACAACCTTCTTCTTAATAGTTCTATTCTTACTTCAAAGTTCTATACTCAATCCTTTACAATTCCGTCAATTAGATAATATAATATAATAAATATTAGACGTGCTAAGTCGCTTGTTACTTTCAAAAAATTCGTCAAAGACCATTTCCTTTTTTTAATGCAAATATATTTATATCACTTTCCCTTCTACTTTATTCACAACATGTGTATGTATGTATGTATAATGTATTGTCATTTAATTATACATATTTTATATTGCATTATTATTATATTGTATTATTAAATGTTTTATTATTTTATATATGTATGTTTTATTAAATCACTAGCGACCCGCCCTCGCTTCACTTCGGTTTAAGAGTTTTTTTTACAAAATTTCAAAATAAAATATAGCCTATATTAGACACGGATAATGTAGCTTCCTATTTGTGAAAGAATTTTTGAAATCGGTTCAGTAGTTCCAGAGATTACCCCCAACATACCTACAAACACACAATTTTACTTCTTTCTTATAATAGGGGTTAAAGTATGAAATTGCCGTTTTATAGTAATAGATACTTTGAATTGACATAAAACCTTCATGGTGTGAGATTTTCGAGTGAAACTTTTTTCACATGATACCTATGAGGTTCTTGTTTTAAAAAATGTGAAACATACGATTTTAGACTGTCAATTGTTTTTTTTATTCAGCTTAGACGGGAAAGATGGATACTTCGAAAATCCGAGTAATCTTTGAATACGGGTTCCGACGCGGAACTAACGCGGCAGAAACGGCTCGCAATATCAATGCTGAGTTTGGAGAGGAGACTGCTAATGAACGAACCGTGCGTTTTTGGTTTAAACGCTTTCGTAATGGAAACTTCGACTTGAAGAACGAACCACGTGGAAGACCGCCCACACAGGTGAATAACGCTGAATTGAAGGAGATGGTGGAAGCCGATCCGAGTCAAACTACCCAGTAATTAGCGGCATGGTTTAACGTTACCTTACCTACAATATTGACTCATTTGCATCAAATCAATAAAAAAATATGATAAATGGGTGCCTCATGATTTGACTGATCTGTAGAAAGAAACGCGTGTTGAAACTTGCGTTGCCTTGTTGAATCGGTACAGAAATGAAGGAATATTGGATCGAATTGTGACATGTGACGAAAAGCGGATTCTTTACGATAACCGAAAGCGAAAAATGCAATGGCTGACCCCAGGTCAAACGCCGCAACAGTTCCCTAAGGCAAAGCTTACCAATAAAAAGGTAATGGTAACTGTTTGGTGGTCTATTCATGGTATTATTCACTGTAGCTTTCTCAGGTCTGGTCAAGTAATAACAGCAGATGTTTACTGTGCCGAACTTCGAACAATGATGGCGAAACTAGCAGTGAAACAGCCCCGACTCGTGAATCGATCTTCACTATTATTGCTCCATGATAAGGCAAGGCCTCACACTGCACGAGAAACCGTTGTAACTCTACAGGAGCTGCAGTTAGAAACCATACGTCATCCTCCGTACTCGCCAGACCTTGCTCCAACGGACTACCATTTTTTTCGTGATTTAGACAATTTTCTACATGGTAAAAAAATTTCTTTCCAAGAGGCAGTACAAAATGCTTTCACACAGTTTGTCGAATCTACATCCCCAGAGTTCTATCGCAAAGGCATAAATGAACTTCCGATTAGATGGCAACAATGTATAGATAATGAAGGTAAATAGTTTGATTAAATAAATATGTTACATTTTAGAAACAAACGAGTTTTAATTTTTCAGTACAAATCGGCAATTTCATACTTCAACCTCTAATATTAGTATACATAGATTTCACCATCAGTTGGTTGCCTGGAAAAGTTCCTTTTTTTCATTAAGGTCGCCTATAGCTTTGGTATAACTTATGCTTAATGTAGTTACTAGTTTTGTAGTTAAAACAGGAACGCAACAAATAATTTTTATTCATTCATTCATAAACTCTCAGACGAAACTTACATTGAAGCGCTGCGCTCCGCTCACGAAGTTAGATGGATTTTGATAAAACATACATATATAAATGATGTATAAAAATTTTTACATTTATTTTATGACGACCATAAAAGACGTAACAAAAAAGAACAATCAATTTGTATCGCAACTTTAACAGAATTTCAGCTAAAGAGCCACTCGGTTCATACGCCACGGAACATTAAGCCCACTCTCCCCAAATAAAGAATGAAAATACATTCCCATCAGCGGTGAGTAGTAACAACACAGCATATGCAAAAAACGGTACCTTATCTTCAAATCAGAACTCAAAATAGCCTCAAACACACACAAACGCATCGCTGAAGCGAGCGTCTGCATCCAATTAGAATAGTTTGTGGTGAAACTAAATTGAAACTCAACAACGTTTTGTGACAACTATCAGGTATTGGCGTTTGATTCTGTTTCCAATAACAGCTTGTTTATAATGCCAACACAATAGAAGCCAATACTGTAAATGCCAACACATACAGTATGGTATATTAGCCGCCTAAGAAGTATTTTCAATCTTTTAAAATTAAGAGATACAACCCAACCTAACAGTTTTTAGTATCAATGTAACTATTCATATTTCTTAGCAACTGCAGATGATATGCCCCAATTGCAGAGAGTTGCGTAGATCTATAAGCTTAGCTATCCTAGTGTGATATGGTGACAGTATATAGGACCCCAAAGCTAGGATTCTCAGTCATTTATTTAAAAAAAATGTACAGTAAACCATACCTTGCCGTAACCAGCAATTAATCGTACACTGCTAGACACGGCCCTTTTCATGCACGTTGTATTGTGCATGAGAAATGTAAGGTCTTAAAACGGCACGCCGGCCAAGTGGGTTGTCAAGTCCACTCTTTCAGAGGTGGTATAGTTCCTCAGGGCTTGTGGTAGCCACTTTGTTATCCCTTAGCCGCCCTTTACGCCACCCGCGGGAAGATATGGGATACTATTCTAAAACCAGGCGACATCAGGCAGCAAGGTCAGTGGATGTTAACTACATAATATTGGGTGTACCGGTTAAAAATGTCGTTTTTTTTCAAAAATTAATGCTTTATTGTGAAAAAATGGTTACAAATTCAATATTCAAAGTATTGCCCATCGCTAGCTACAACTTTTTCCCATCTTTCTGGCAACATACGGATACCGCCACGGAAAAACTGCTCGTCTTTTGATGCGATCCACGAATCGATCCATTTTTTGACTTCATCATAATTGGAGAAGTGCTGGTCAGCCAGGCCATGAGTTATCGATCGGAAGAGATGGTAATCGGAAGGAGCAATGTCTGGGCTATACGGCGGGTGGGGTAGAACTTCCCATTTGAGCGTTTCTAAGTATGTTTTAACGGGCGCTGCAACATGTGGCCGAGCATTGTCATGTTGCAAAATAACTTTGTCGTGCCTTTCGCTGTATTGTGGCCGTTTTTCTCGCAATGCTCGGCTCAAACGCATCAATTGTCGTCGGTAGACCTCCCCCGTGATCGTTTCATTCGGATTCAGCAGTTCATAATACACTACGCCGAGCTGGTCCCACCAAATACACAGCATGACCTTCTCGGCATGAATATTCGGCTTGCCCGTCGATGATGAGGCATGGCCGGGGTATCCATATGTTGCCCGACGTTTTGGATTATCGTAATGGACCCACTTTTCATCACCTGTCACAATTCGATGCAAAAAACCCTTTCTTTTATACCGTTGGAGCAGTTGTTCGCATGTGAAAAAACGACGTTCGACGTCTCTTGGCTTCAATTCATACGGCACCCAATTTCCTACCTTTCGGATCATTCCCATTGCTTTTAAACGATCGGAAATGGTTTGCTGAGCGACTCCAAGTGTTTTTGCAAGTTCTTCTTGCGTTTGTGACGAGTCTTCATCGAGCAATGCCTCCAATTATTCATCTTCAAACTTTTTCGGTTGGCCAGGGCGTTCCTTGTCTTCCACATCAAAATCACCATCTCTAAAGCGTGCAAACCAACGCTGACACATTCTCAAGTCTATATTATAGTCAGGATAAGCTTCGGTGAGCAATTGATGCGCTTCGGTTGCTTTTTTCTTCAAATGGAACAAGCAAATTAAAACTTCCCGCAAATGCTGCTTTGATGGTTCGAAAGTAGACATTTTTCGGCTTTACAAAAACTTGTGTGTTTTCACCAATGTTTGTTTATTACGACTGAAATCATTAGGCTTTGACACGTAGTTTATGAGGTGATAGCTGTCAAAGTCAAAATGCTTGTCAGAGTAATGAATATGAAGTTGTCTGCAATAACGACATTTTTAACCGGTACACCCAATAATTAATACCTATCTATTACTAATTTTGACCACAAGAATCTATCAAAGGCGGTTTACTGATTTTTTTCAATAAACCCACCGTAATCTAGTACTCTTTCACTTAAAAAAACTACCGAAACCAAGTAAACAGTGCCTGCGTTCGTGAAACTTATTACAAGATTGATCTACGGTTATCTTCATTTACTGTCAAGAAGTAGTCGCAGGCAGCCATTATACTTTGCGACGTGATACATAAGCGTCACAGAGTCAGAGTGAACTTCGCAACACATTTACCAAGAATGGTAAGTTCCCAACATTTGACCTCACAGTCGAGAAGCTCCGCCAAATAACGCGATATGTGTCAGTACAGATAGTACAAGAGAACACCTTATGTTATTAATACTTATTACAATTTTTAGCACAAAGGTTTAAGTGACATCCAAGTGCGACATATTACATGTGTAATTTAATAGATTACTGTATTTTTTTAGCACAAAGCAACTTATATACGACAAGAGACACAGCCTGATATAGTATGATATAACAAGCGGATATATGTGAACATCAGCCAATTATATTTTAACATAACTGCGTGCTCGTTGACTATGCGCTGCTTTTGGATTTAGAATTCAAACGTTTAAAAGAAAAGATTATTCCAAAACCTGATGGCCATTCGGACACGCCCCATCGGCTATGGGATTGCAGCAGTGCCCTCTCTCGTCAATTTTAAAAATAAAATAGGATTTAAAAATAGGAAGGCCGAAAAGCAAAAGATCGTATGTGAAAGCAAGCCTAAGAAAAAATCTGTATCCAACATTGCAAAGATTAATGGCACGGTAAGTGATCTCAAAATACTTTTCACCCTAGATGCCCTAGCAGTAATTAAACCAAATACTTCAAAAACGAAATGAACTATTTATATCCATTTTTGTATACCACTTAAAGTAGTTTATTCCACAGAACTCGCTCGTACTATTTGCCAACGCACTACCTTATCTCCCTCTCTACAGAAAAGGAAGTTTGTGCCTAGCTTTAAAGTTAATTAAGCGTCTCTCCTGCCTCCATTACTGTTCTGCACGATATGAGGCGCTTGGGATGGACCGGATTGGCAGTTTCAAAGATTTTTCTGCTATTTAACTGTCCACCTAGTATTAAAACAGTTATGCACATACAGTTACTTTGATGGATTTAGAATTGTTGCATAATACCTTTTTATTGATTGTTTATTTAATGCGACTCTTTAGTTAAGTGGCATCGCAATAACAGTTTTATTATAAAACTTTTTTACTTTATTATAAAACAACTTTAGTTGCCCCGTTTGACAGGAATTAATTCAGTTGTCTACCTAATAAATTCGGATAAGAAAACAATAAATACTCATTTATTTTTAAATCGTTTTTACAGTTTGTTAATGAGAGGGATAAACCGCCACTTCACGTTTCTAACACTGATATTTACAATGAAATCATGATGCAACCATTATCAATAGATAATTAATTGAAATACAAATATCTATCTGTGCACGGTAGGAATTAGTTGATAATTTCAAGACATATAAAACTTTAAATAAGTTAAATAATCTAACACGTTGAATCATGTTGGGTTTACAATAAAAACAATACTCGATAGCTTCAGCCAAAATGATTTTAGCATAATTTAAGTGATATCTTGATATTCAAAGGGAAAATACAAACATTAAATTTATAAACTGTGCTCTCAATAGGTAGGTGATTTTATATTATAATTTTATTTCCGCCGTGCATGGACGTATGTCCCAACTTATAAATACTTATATATTATATGATATGTTAACATTTTATAGTTTGTTCTATATAAAGTAAGTGCATAAATGCCTATAAGCTTAAGCGTACGCATTATACGAGTAAAAGGACTTAAGTGACATCCAAGCGCGACATATTACATGAGCAATTTGATAGTTTACAGTATTCTTTTAGTACAAAGCAACTGGTATATGAAAAGAGACTCAGCCTCGTATGTCAACAAGCATATGTCATGAACATCAGTCTTAGCATTGATACGCCAGAAATTGTCGATCATAAAGATTTTTTGTTTTATCAGATTATTTATGATCAGCAAATAAATTTCATTTCATTTTCATATTAAATTTATGTATAAGTAATTTTCCTCCTAAGCTCTGTCGCTGTGGATTTTGTATATCAAATAAATAAACACTAGTAAATAGATATTTAAAGACTTTAAATTACCCTTGAATCATAATTTACATAGTACCTACTCCGTTCACATTTCTTAGAATTTATAGTTCCAACAGTTTAAACTCGATAATTACTCAGTTAGTTCAGCATGGTACTTACTTACTTTGTATTTAGTTTGGAGTCTATATGCTAGTTTAATAAGTGCTAAATTATGAGCTGACGGTACTTGCAATGCTGCGCCTACGACTCCCTTTAGATAGCCCCTCACTGAAGCAAAATATATTATTCTATCACAAAATGTAAATATAAAAAAAATATATCACAACATAAATTAATTTTAACAACGACTTTAGTCAAAATCAATAAAAAGCAACGCATTTTTATCAGGAGATTTTGATAATATAGCCTTAATCAAACAATATTGTATTTGATGGTCTTAATATTAACAATAAACTAAACATTGCTTTGTATCCTTTACAAAATAAAAAGAACCTGGCCATTTGTGACGGTGGCGCGCAAGATGTAAAACATCATAAAATCAATTGTAAAATGTACTCGTACAGATATTTGCTCCTTAATATTTTCCTTTTTTTTACAAAAATTTTGCTTAATTAATAAACTTAAAGTATAAATAATAAACCAAAATTATTAACGCCTATTACATATACTACAAGGCTAAAAGCATGAAAGTGAAAAGCTGGGGAATAAAGAGTCACAAATGTGAAAAATCTCTGACAAACCACAGAGGAATCAGTCAAGTTAACGGCATACAGCGATCTGCACTTCGGCCGCTCGTGACCTGTGACTCGCCCATTTTTCTCCCCTGTAGCGACAGTTAGGCCTCGGAAAACAAACAAAAAAAGCCGCGAACACGAACGCTGTTCATACTAAAGGTCTCGTATAAAAAGAAAAGTTTTCATGAATTCTGCCACGCTGATGCAATTGAAATACTTTTCTGCTAACTACCTATATGTCGACGAACTTTCCTGAAAAAGTTTTTAATGTAATTTGTGACTAAAATTGTTTACTCTTTCAGCAATGTCTTTTATTAAATTTAGGTTTCCATCACTATATATAACTGTTATTCAATACAGTCTTTTCATGACAAAATCATTCTGCTCGACAGTTTATGAAAACAGCTTAAAAGTTTCGGCAAATTATGTTATTTTACCATTTCCTTGAGGCGCAAAACTTTAGAAGAATGAGAAAACAACTCCTTCTCTCGATATTGAAAAAAAAACAAGCGCTCTCTAATGCTTTTGTCAGTACCGTGTCGAAGTTGTGCAAATTCTCATTTCTTTATTCCAAAAGAAACAACAAAATATTTGACTGTAAAGTTCATATTATTTTACGCGTCAAGAAAGCTTCCGTTGTAGGTACGTGGAAATTGGTGTCGACTCAGAAGAAAGATAAGAAAAAAAAGTATTATGTTCACATCATCTTCCTCACTTCGATAGCGGAGAGATCACTGGAATTATTGATGTCGTATATGGCATTGTCAACTGCGATTCATATATAGATATTCTCTAAGTTTTACAGGAATGTGTCGTATTGCGTTACTCGCTCGGATACAGCATGTTCAACTTTTAATAAAATATTGGAACAGACGTTCATCGTCAATATTTTAAACTGATCTCCGCCTCTTCTTACTCACTTTTTACATAAACATAAATGAAGGAGCGTCATGTGAACTACTATTATAAATTATATTATGTTAAAACAGCACGCTACGCTTTAACTTCATTGATTAAGAAATAATATTGTCAAACATTTTGTTGACTTACGTAGGTATAGATACTCAATTTCACTGATATTAGTCATCGATTAGGTAATGAGTAACATGGTCTAACTGTTATGTAGACATTCACGTATGTTGGATATATTACAACCGCAGGTTTGAAATGGTAAGCTTGAGGATTTAGTGAGAATGTGGGGTTCATACCTATGACAATTTCCATAGTAACATAAACTATGGACCACACCACCTCTAAAATAATGGTCTTTTAAGGCCATACATTCCACACTGTCAAGGCCATACTGCCCAGCAGTGGATACTAAAAAGTACGGTTACGGTTATAGTTACTTAAATAGAAAGTAAGTGGTACGAGCCAAGGATTCGAATTTAGTGGCGATTCGCATTCGAATGTGTGTGTTTGTATATATATATATATATATATATATATATATAGGTTTATACAACGCAAAATCTGAAATTAGATTGTTCAGTATCGAGAGTAGAATCGATTGTTACAGTTTTTAACATATTAGCACATTCTTACATTGTCATGTTTTCTTCGTAATAAACAATTTTAAACTCTCAAACTTATCCTGTCAATGTCCAGTCTCGTTGGACTAAGTCAGGAGTCGCTCAGTAAAGGCGATAGTAGGTTTACTGGGGACAGAAATCACAAACACCGCGCACGAAAAACATTTTGAAGTTTAATAAAGTAACACTATTAAACCACAACGCCTAATACACAATTTTTACAAATATCAAACAAAAACTCAACTTCACTTCTCGAGTTCCCGCCAAAAATGTTTTACAACGGTTGTACTCGTATATATCTTAAATTAGTTGAGGTGTGTTTTTTTTTGTTAATTCAGTGGCACGGTGCATGATAACGAGCTTATGTAGGTGTATTGTACAAATAAATGTACAACTAGGTATAAATCATAAAGTTAACTAGAAGGCATGAAAAATGTGTGTACTCCGTATTAAAGTAATATTTATATTTGGCCAACAAAAATATTTTTAACAAAATAACTGTATAATTTACTATTCCACAATCCGTGTAAAAGGCCATGCTCACTGTAGCACGCAAATGGACGTTAAAGTTAAAAGCTTTTGTAAAGTTTACAAGAGAAATCGCAACGAATGAGTCTGATTTTCGTCGTTAAATTCTATCTGTATTCTCCCATTTAGGTCCTGCGAGCTACCTCTTTTGTCCCCTTGACACAATCGCAGAAAATGTAACTGAACATTTCCTTCTGGTTTTCTCTTCCTATTAATAGGAAGAAGAGATCAACACATTTTTTATTGTAACTTTTGTTACAAGGAAATCTTGATTTTGTGGTTAATACTGCGGTTAACTACTAACTAAATAATGCCGTACGGCCGTCTTCGTATTCCGCAATCATTTCAGCATGATTGAGAAAAAAAGAAATAAACGTCCAAACACACTTTTCGAATTTATTGCGATACCTTGTAATTACTATCTTTTATATACGTCGTAACCACTCTTTCAGTGTTTAGAAATACGAAATGACCAATCGGTATTATTTAATTAGTAGTACTGTATCTTCGCACTTCCATTTCTCCCAGTAAGTGTCGTAAAAGGCGACTAAGGGATAAAAATAAGCGCTACCACAAGCTACCTGAGATAGAGGCACCACCATTAAAAGAGTGGACTTGCCCACCCGCTTTGGCCAGCGTGCCGTTTTAGTACCAAACATTCCTCATGCACGAAACGATGTGCGTGAGGGAGCTCATGTCTATCGATGGATGATAAAAGGGCTGGTTACGATACGGTACTGTATCTACGTACACATAACGACGTAATATAGGAGTATTTTAAAGAAATACTAAAACGTATTAAAGTGTACTAAAAGTATAAATACAAAAACAATAATAAAATGCAAATATGGAAGCTTTAATTCACTATGCAGTGCTGTCTACGCGGCATTCAGCCGGCAATATCGACATTTACATTCGCATCCATGTAGTTAGTTACATTCCATGTAGTTACATTCGCAAAGATAGACAGCACATCCGGGGGTGCGCCACCGTTTGTCATTCTGAATTGATGTTGGCACGTATCGCGGATGTCTATGGATGACAGTATCAACTTACCATCAGGTGGACTGTATGCTCATCTGCCGCCTTTTTTCTATAAAAAAAATAGATAAATGGTGCACATATTATATAATATATACTCCTACTATCTACCAAGAAGAGAAAGAAACAGAATATGTTAGTGAATATATATATTTAGGACGGACCTTATCATTCGAAGATAGAACACCAAAAGAGATTTAACGAAGAATCACAAGACGTGGAATTGATACTGGAGTTTAAAAGAAACATTGTAAAATAAAAATATACAAAGAGAACTAAAAAAGATAATTGTAGATTCCGTCATCCTTCCTTGTCTGACGTATGGACGCCAAACTTGGTCTCTCAACGCAATCCACGTCCAGAAATTAACCCTTAATTATGTCAAAGATCTAATGAGAGAAGCTTACTAAATATAAAATTACTGGACAAAATAAAATTTAGTGATATTAGAAATAAAACCAAAATAACAGACTGCATCAAGTTTATACAAAGACAAAAATGGAGATGGGCTAGACATATAATGAGGATGAAAGATGACAGGTAGACTAAAAAAATAACTGAGTTGTATCCTAGAGAGAACGAAACATCAAGAGGCAGACCAAGGAAGAGATGGATAGATGATATAAAAAAACAGGAGGTGCCACGTGGGGAAGAAAAACAGAAAATAAAAATAAATAAGAAAATTTGGGGGAGGCCTTTGCTCAGTACTTGGCTACTGTAAAATAAACATTTAATAATATTTTTGTTAATTGTAGATCTAATAGTATTAAAGGCAAATACTACAATACTAATATTTTTTACACATACCAATAAACCAAGAGATAATAAAGAAGGTGACAGAAGTACACTCTGTTACCTTCTTTCAATAAAAATATCTATGAAGAAATATGTTTAATACCTGTTTCAGTGCTCAAACACTTTGATGTCTGTGTTGATTTTTTTACGTTTCTGAAGCACTCTGAACATACTTTACAAAACTTTTCTGAAGCACTGTATTGATAAAGCAGAAACACAGCAGCGTCTACGTCACTATTAACAATGAAGTATAGTAATAATTGATTGTTCACACTTCACACGTCACTTCCAATATTTAGGTACGAAACTTCATAGGCGTGTAAACATCAAAAGCGCCATGTTACAGTGCCGCTAGTTTAATCGAGTTTAATCAAATTATTCTGACAAAAAGTCCCAATGTTTCTAGATAATAATCAATTTTAATCCCCGCATGTTAACGTGCAGACACGAGGACAAAAACCCATCGGCGCTAGATAAGGATTTATGCTGTAATAAACCCGAGTTGGAGCCGGTCCAGTCGTTGAATCTATTTGCGCACATAAAGAGAACTCACCCAGAATCCTTGATTGCTCTCAAACCTTCAAGTATTGGTTACGTGCAATATCCACCTGCAGTTCCGTGATATTTTTAGTAGCTACTGGCAAAGATGTGTTAGATTTTTTTTTTTTATATATTTTGCAGTGACTTTTACATTAAATACTAGCGCGACTTAGAATATGTCTGGTTAGTTTTATTCCCGTTGGAACTTTATAATTGATGATGATAAAGTGTACCCTAAATGCTACGTGTATAAGTCTGTGCAGAGTAAAACAAACATACAAAAATTTAAAAAAAAAATCTAGTATATCATTCATACCTTATGTTGGAATCACTTTATTTCAGAAATATTTCTTGTATTTCATTATATGTATCTATATAGATAAATTTGTTTCAGAATCTGATTCCATAGTTTTGTTAGTAAAAAATCTTAAAGCTATGTTGGCACACATATATAATTTTTATTAACATATATCATTATAATTACCACTTATGAAAATTTGAAATTAATTTCCGTTCAAGCCACTGATTAATGAGTAGCTTGAACAAAACTGCATTACATGTTACATGTTGTTTACTTTTTGTATCCTTGTTCTGTAATCATGTGTGTTATACGATTTATAAACACATTAGCTAAGTCAGCAGTGTGTATTGTAATATTTTTTTTATTTTAATTGTAGATTGTACTATATTGTGTTATTTTTTTGTGTCGTTTTGCCCTCCACCATATTTACACTTTTTGTACCTACATTGTTTACTCTTATTGCTAACATGTTTTTAATGCGTTTAATAAAAACGTAAAATAGCCGTGTCTGTACATACCTGGAATATGTTTGTCTAGGATTAGAATGGATTGAATGCGACAGGACGGAATGAATGGGATGTAATAAAATGTAATGGGATGGGAGGGATGCGTTTTTTGAGATGGGATGAATGGCGTGGGACGGGGTGGAGTAGTAGTACAATAAACTAACTATCCGTAATTTAAAGCCCTTTAAAGTAGCGCACCCTACTAGTTTTTAATAATCCTACATACTTACTCGTATTCATATAATGTATACATATTAAATAACATGTATATTATTATACGTCGCTGTCACTAAGCAGCGTGACATTGACGTAGTCGAACATGATGGGGAGTAAATTATGTTACTCATTCGCCACGCCACGTGGACGGAATCAGTTTCTATCAACACATGGATAAGTGATTCGTGTCACTTTGTAGGTACTTCAGCACGCTTTCTAGGACTTCGCTCTTCTTTTTCTTGTTGCGGTGTCCAGCTGGTAAACAATCAGCTCCGAATATTTTGTCCTGCCAAGAGTTTCAAGAGTCACCGGACATGTATAGTTTAGGGCGAGCGCAGAAGACGCTCGGCCAGGAGCAAAAAGTGTGTGCAAAACAATGAGCCTAAGGGCTCCCCCGCCAATAGACCCATCGGTCCGTTCCGAAGGAACGGACCCCGGCTTAGGGCGTTGCTTTGGGAGGGTACCGCTGGATTGTGAGTCGATGAGAAGCGACCAGACACGTGACTATACCTGGTAGAAGTCCTGGCTGAAAACCGGTGTGTGTTCACGGTGTAGCAAGGAGGACGTCCTCGTCTCCGCCGGCGGGGACGGTGTATATACGTGAGTGTGGTGTAAGAACCGCATTGGCAACAGTAATTGGATCGATGGGGTCGTCTAGGACGCACCGAGGACGACGGCGGTAACGGGGAGCGTCATTCCTATCGGGAACATAGGTTAGGCTGGCAACTACTAGGGGGTTGGGATGATGAAGGACTCTATCGTAGTAGCGTCGGGTGGAAGAACTCACGATGCCAGTCTACTCCCATATGTTATGCAGTCATGACTTTTTCCTGCAACCAACACGCGTCTTTCCGGCGTTCTATAGACTTGGCTCTACAGACCTCATTTACCCTGAAATCTGACGCGCTGATCTGGATGACAATGACATCCTCCGTGCCATTAAGCTGATTTAACAGGAATGCCAATAAGCTTGTCACGCATATTGAATTTTCGAGAGTAAGTATATTGAGCTATGCCCGATTTAAAACCGGTGTCGCAACGATAATATATCCGCATATATTTTCTTTGTTATACTTACTGTCTAATAAGTATCGAGAATTTTAAAAAAGAATGCCCGCATAAAATGGCCCTAATTTTCATAGCTAATTTCATAGGCCCCTAGCTAATTTTCATGTAAAGTTTTGGCGCAATCTGTCAAATATGTAGTTGTTTGAAAATTTTCATATTTGCTAGTGGACCTCGAGTGTACTTTGCGAATTTTACAACGGATTATCGAACAAAGATATTGCCTCAAATTTTGTGTTACCAACAATATTTCTTGTGCGGAATCATTTAAAATGTTAGAGAAGGTGAGTCGACTTTATCAAAAACCAGAGCATATGAGTGGTACAAAGCATTCAAAGAAGGCCGAGAAGTGGTTGAAGACTTGCCTCGTTCTGGTCGACCTTCAACGTCTTCGACTGAAAAAAATATCAACAAGGTGACGGACATGGTGATTGTAAATCGTCGCGATAGCTTATGAGAGATAACTCAGGGAGTTGACATATGTCACGAATCTGTTCACATCATTTTGGTTGATGTTTTACGTATGAAACGCGTGGCGGCACGCCTTGTTCCAAAGGAACTGAATTTCCTTTAAAAAAGATACCCGGCAACAGGTTGCATAGCGAACCGAAACCGAAAAAACCACGTCAAAGTCACCCAACAATCAAAGTCATATTGAATGTTTTCTTTGATTATCATGGTGTTGTCTACTCATAATTCCTTCCGGAGGCTCAAACAGTCAATAAATATTATTATCTGGGCATCATGAGGCGATTACGAGAAAATATTCGTCGGTAAAGACTAGATTTGTGGAACAACAGTTCTTGGATACTGCACCACGATAATGCGCCGTCTCACACCTCGTACCATCGTACGGGAAATTTTAGCCAAAAATTCTACGAATGTCATCGACCAAACACCATAGTCGCCAGATATGGCCCCGTGTAACTTTTTCTTATTCCCCAGACTCAAATTAGCACTTCGTGGCAGAGGTTTTGAGTCCGTTGACATAATAAAACAAAAGAGCTCGTTAAAAGAGCTAAAGGCCATACCGGAAAGTGCCTATAAAGAGTGTTTCGATGAATGGATTATTCGCTGGCGAAAGTGTATTGCGTCAAATGTAGCCTATTTCGAGAGCGACAAAAGAAATTTAGACGATTGAAACAATATTGTTTATTTTATTAAAATTTCCCGAAACTTATTTAACAGAGTAGTAAATAGGTACCTGACATTTTTATTATTTTTTTGTTATAGAAAAAAGGCTGCAGACGAGCATACAGTCCACCTAATGATAAGTGGATATTGTCGTCCATAGACATCCGCGTTACATGCCAACATTAGTCCAGAATGACAAACGTTGGCACGCCCCCTGATGCGCTGCTTACCTTTGCAGATTAAGCAGTGAATATTGGAAGAAAGGGTTGGGAAATAGGGAGGGATAGGATGGGATGGGAATGGGCTCTGGCATATCTCACTCGCTGCCGAAACACGTACGTACATCGAGAAAATGCGTAGAAAATGCAGTACATTTCAATGTAATATTCTGTGAGAGATGGATAACGTGGCCAATCGAGTGCGCCCAGTGGCTGCAAGAATGCATCGTGCACTATCCACCTACATAAACATTTTAAACATTTTATTGTACATTATGGTACAAAAGGTGAGCTTAATACTTTGAGATATTCTCTACATTTGGGTTAAATAGAGAGGCTCAATAGGAGGGGCAGTTAAAAGCTTTATGAATATATATGACTAATAAATATAACATAATATAAATTACTTAACAAGTGCATACATATCATTTCTAATTATATATAAATATATGTATATATATAAATACATAACAGGGATATAATATAATACAAAGAAAAAAAATAAAACCCGAATTATTTCCTAACCATTGTAAAAATCCTTTAATTTTTTTTCTTACAAAAATACGACGTCCATATTTTATCAAGCCAATCTTCAAAATGTGTACTCATACATAAACATATAACAAATATCGAAACCGAAATTGATATTCAAAGTATTCCGAAATCTGAATACGAGTATTATAAGAGCTACTAATAAAGTACCCTCGAACAACTATCGGATAAAACCATTATAAAAATTGTGAGAAAACATTAAAATGGTATTAAAATAAAGTTTAATTAAAGTTTATTTTACAAAAATAATAAAGAACATTGTTGAATACTTCGGGATATTTTCCCATCGCTTGGCGTGTGCAGGTAATGGAGATGACGATTAAGCAAACGACCGTCATAACCGAAGGTTTATTTTGATCCGCATTTGTATTAAGGTGTTAATGCTATATAGCATTGAGACAGCCTTTCGTAAAAAATAATAATAAATACGGGTATATAAATAAACCTGATGATATAATGCTTATTTATATACCATAATGCAAATGACATAATGCTGCAGTCGTCTAATATTAAAGTTATTGCCATAGATAATAACTGACCGATCAAGCTGTACGACCTTAAATTGTTCTCTTTTGTACAAGAACTAGTGGCCATCTTAGGCCAAACCACGCCTGGGTGGTCAATATTATCAATCTAATAATTAACTGCGAGTAACAATAGTAATTTTCCCAGCGCCCGGAGAGACGTTGCGTTTCTCTATATATTCTACCGTTTATACAACAGGGAGTGGAGTGTTCTAAATAACTATTTCTATTTAACCCAATGCCAAGTTTCGTATTCAATCTATTAACTATACGCTACGATACGGGGCTCTTCAAGAATGTAAACAAAGAGTGCTGGGGATAAAATTGTACAAGGTTGGTAGCCCCCTCTGGTGTTGCAGGTGTACATTGAGGGCGGAAGTCATTTGCTACCTTGTAAGTCCTGTCCATCTGCGACCTTTCTATAAAGAATCATAAAAAAACAATATATATTCCTATATAGGTAAGTACATACATGATATAAATGGCTAAATTTTAAAGAAGTTCTTGGCCAACATCTGAAATTCATTAAAATTACAATTATTAAAGTTGTCACAGCGGCTTGTCACGACAATGTAATTTTTCTATTTTTCGATAAAGTTATATGACAATAAAAGTATTAGTCTTATGGTATGCAATGTAGCTGCTTTTAACCAGCTTTATTTGTAGTTCAAGCAAGTCAGGATGTTTGCAAATATTCATTGAACAACATTATGCCAAATACAATTTACTTTTAAAAACAGTCGTTACAAAAATAATGTTGTCAATAATTCACCTGAAACAGTCTGGAAGGTGGATTATGGTAGCAAGTTCCAAGCGCGCAGTAATTCTGATTTAGTGTCACATTATCGTTAGCATAATCATGGAAACAGCTGCGGTTCACTTGCCTCACTTTTTAGGGAAAGAAAACATCGGAATGAGAATTTAAAGTGCGCTGTAATGCGTTTCTTTTCATTCAGCCCGATGCCGGGCGCCGTTTCCACGCGAAATACATTCATGAATTAAGTAGAGTGTATTATAATTTATCATTTCTCTAGATAATGCTAGTTTATGTCTTCTTGTGAAAGCTAGATCTTGTTGTTGCCTTTTTAAGGGACTATTAAAAATAAATAACCGTCTTCTTCGTCCTCAAAAACGACTACACAACTAAATTTACAACACATTAAAATTCATCAACGCTTACATCGTGACAACTTTGACAGGAGTAAGTATAAAATGGAAGAGTTAATTAAAAGTACAGCACTAACTGTATTGAACTGAAGTTGCTGATGCAAATTCGTCTCAACGTTCACTCACGTACTCACTGGAATTCGTGGATGTTGCTCCCTCGCGAAATCTGTTCTAAAACATTTCACGCACGGATACGTTCATGCACTCGCGGTTTCTTACAGAACCAGTAAATATTATGACGGATTTACATGAGCATAGTAGCTGGTGCAACTGACTAGCACCGATAACTTGCACTACTGGAACGTGTCGTTTACATGAATCCAGTTAGGTATATAGATATTCTTGTGGTATCTATACCGTCTTGGGACGGCGGCGCGAGGTACGCAGGGTGCGGGAGGGGATCACTGGCACAATAAATAGGCAGCCACTATATTCTTGCCAGCACTGGTGCACTGAACTGGACTGGCACGAAATACTATTTACACGATGCCAACACCATGACAGCCATACTGGCCTTTAGACATTTAAGAGATAATTTGGAAAAAGAGTTGGGTAGAATGAGAAAGTACAACGGGACGAGACGATTTTACCATCTTTATATATATATTTATTATATTTTTTCAATTCAATCAGCTCTTGCAGTATCCACTACAAGACAATGGCTTCCAGATACACATTGTGTTGTGTATGAGGGATTAAACACCACGCTGGCCGTGTTGGTTGGCGGGTCCAGACTTTTGGAGTTGGTGTAGTACTTCAAAGCTTGTGGTAGCGGCGTAGTTAACTTATTATATATGCAGATATAATATCTAAAACCTAAACACCACCGATCGATATAAGAGAATTATTCCTGACACCATTTTTGGTATTTTGCAATTTAGGCTTTATGATTTGGATATAAATATCATATGAACTACTACTTAGACCTTACAGTTTAGGCATTATCCATCTAATACTTTTTATATTTTAGGCACTAAATCCTAGATTTGTTGCTAAAACTTAATTGTAGTCATTTTACATACATTTTACATTGTAGTCATTTTTAGTTGCTAAAATATCGTCTACTGAGACGATATTTTAGCAAGTTAAGCTTTCTGATTAAAAGGACTCAAGGCATTATCTATACATCTACATCCATCCTATCTTTAACCGAATAGCCCAGTTTAAAGGGTATTTTTCTTTCTAAAATATATAGAGCAATCTGCCTTTTCGACTGGCGCGTGCCATCGGTTTTATTTATTTAGAAAGCGATCGACGCCGTAATCCCATCAGTTTGCACATCCCTATATTTTCATTGAAACGGTCTTTTATTTACGCGTTGCGAAGTGAAGTCGCGAAAAGCAATATCCAGTAAAGGGCACTAAAATATTTATAAGTAGAAGAGGACTGATTAATGTTTGTCAAACTCAAAGGCTCTTCTCTCACTAAGCAACACCTACGTTAATGAAAGTAAAGCGAGGAGTGCAAATTAAAGGCGATAGCGGTACTTTATGAATGTTGAGCTCAAAAGAATTCAGGGTTTTGAAGGTATGACTCCAAAATTCTAACTAATCTCTATACCGTAACCACCCCTTTGCTTTTCGTCCACTGCTCGTTAAGAGCTTGGATTTCTTAAGATAATAAACCTTAAGACGCCACGCTATAGGCGTAGCCACGTAGGGGCAGGTTTGGGGCGTTTGCCCCGAGGCAGGTACGATGCAAAACAGAGAGTCCAGATTCTGTTAAAGAAACTAAATTATTCAGATACAGAATATTTACTAAAACCTATTCTCTAAATACTAGCACATTACAGTCACCCAACATACATTTAAACAATACACACACACCGCATTCACTCACTTGTTACCTATATTAAATACACTTATACTTTTTCTCTTTTTTGCTCATTAAAATGTACAGGTAACTACATACTTGTTAAATGTTATATACTTTAAGTACTTAGTTGTGACCCCGACAGATTGCATTAAATATGTACATATGTTTTCAAAAATAACACAGGCTGATTCCATACCACAGTAGACGCTAAAGTATTCTGTCAGCTACGTGTGTATATTAACATTTTGTACAATTTGTAGGTCCTAAAATATGCTTTGTATGAGTCTTAACTCTAAAGATATAACCATACCTGTAATTATGCCCTTAAAAACAATATTAAATAAATGGATTAAAAACAAGATATCTTGTACGTGATTTTAGCTCAAAATAATTGACTTCACAAAAATATATCTACTACAATATAAAGTACAAGAATAAATCTATTTACAGTAGTCACAATAGTTAACTGCCACAGTTAACTCATGGATGAGGCCCAATTGGCTCAGCGTCAGAGTCGTTTATCACTTGCGACCCGTCGATTCGTTATGCGTAGATCGTATGTCGTTACATATTTATCTACATATACCGCACACACGAGTATATTTATATAGCAATGTTTAACGGCCCATTAGTTTGGTCTCGTCAGATCCATGGAGACGATACTGCGACGAGATTTCTTTCATTATGCTCCAGTCGCCGTTCAAAATGAATGAAAAGAAAATCATTAAAGTTGATATGTGTCAAAGTGAATATCTTTTAACAGATATGGGTGTATCGATTGTGATTCTTACAATAAGCGTTACATGTGTGTTAGTAATTGGTAACACTATGTTAGTTATATACTCGTAGTTTTAGTAACACTATGTGTTAGTAACACTATGTAGCCATTGACACAGTGTTACCAGTAATAAATAGCTGTGTGGTGTCGGCTAGCTTTAGAATAACTCAACCCCATCTCCTCCCGTGAGTGTCCTGAAAGGTGACTAAGGGATAACAAAGCCGCAATCACAAGCCCAGCGAAATTACACCACCTCTAAAAGAGTGAACTCGTTATCAAAGGTTGAAAAAAACTTGATTTGATAACAAGCATGAGCATGGTTATTTTTATAACATTTTAGCACGTTTCGAAATGGTGTTCGTATTTCAAGCACTTTCTTTTTGTACTCCCTCTTGGAGGAGCTGAAAAGTCAACAGAATGAATAATTAGTGTTAATTTGAAGGTAATTTAAGACGTTAGATGATCTATTAGCCTATTCGCTACCATACCACCTTGCTGTACAAATGGTTTCGGTACGGACGTTTAAATTATAGGGCGGGACCCCCTCCCCCTCGAGGGTGTTGAAATGATCCAAAAGGAAGATGCAAACTTTGGGTGCACATTTTTCCCTGAACCTTTTCGTTCATTCTCTTAAATAATGTAGTCTAGGGTAATAATGTAGTATTTTCAAGGACCAAATAAGGTTGGGAATTTATGGTCTAAATGAATATTAATTTACTTAAAATGTTACATAAATGTTAATCTGTAAGCAATTAAGTTAATTTTTTGAAGTTATTTATTTCGAAAACTTTAAAACATAAAATTCTCTTGTATAATTCTAAATAAGTAATACAAGTTCTTTAAACCAATTATGAGATTACGACGTTTTAAATAGACACACGGACAGTGTTATACAAACCTCTATCTTCAGACAATTGTTTATAAGAAAAAAAAAATATTTGTATAAACATTTGACTTTGATTAACAAATTTTTTTGGCGGAAACTCAAGAAGTGTAGTTGAGTTTTTGTTTGATTATTGTAAAAATCGTGTATTAAGCGTGTTGTGGTTTAATAATGTTCATTAAACTCCAAACAGTTTTTCGTGCGTGGTGTTTGTGATAATCAAATAAAAGCGTGCGGCTGCATTTTTCGTGTACTTCCAAGGAGTCCTCTTCTGCCCTCAGTAAACTATCATTTTAATGAGCGACTCCCGACTTACATCGACGGGACTGGACAGTAGCAGTCAGTATACGTTTTAGAGTTTGAAATTGTTTATTCCGAAAAAAACTTGACAATTGCAGAATGTGCTAATTGCATCATTGTCATATATATATTCGATATACACATTTTACGTGTGACATTCACTTGTCCATGCACTCACTATTGTACGACACGCACAAGGTAGAGGTATACATTGATAAATAAAAACGATCACGATTGCAGTTAGACAATTAAGGTGGCAGTCCAGCCTCAGGCAATTCACACCTAAAGATTAAGCCCTCGCTTTAAAGGCACCATTTAATAATAACACAGCATATTAACGCGTAATGGAGCTTAAGTAAAAGTAAGAGGGAGAACGTGAGAGTAATGTCCGTGGCCGAAGCCGTTGTAATGGCGTACAGCACTTCGCTCTATCCTGTAATGACGCCGTTCCCTTTTAAATGAAAACAAGTGGCTTATCCGCGACACTCACCCTAACTTAGACAATATAAAACTAATAGACATTCCGTTTTTTAATTGCAGATAAAATTACACGATTTTAATCTTGAGCCAAAAATATTACAAATAATCAATATTCATTCGTCCTATAAGAAAAGACTTCGTCTCCTCTGATGTTCAATTTAAAGTTTTACTATTTGTAACATACATGACAACATGACCTCTTTTGAAAGAGGCCTATATCCAGCAAAGGAGAGATACAGGCTAAAGGTTCATTTACACAAGGAGAGTTTCTCGAACGGTTCAGGCGTATGCTCGTATGCGATAAATGATTCTGGTATGCGATCAAAATAAATTCAATCCTCGACTACAACTGTTCACATAATAACAAAAACTCGATGATAACAAGAATAACAGTGATCAGATGATAAGAACAGTTGTTTATACTAGCTTTTGACAGATGTTCGAGAAACTCGCGTTCGAGAAACTCTCCTTGTGTAAATGAGCCATAATGGTATGGTACGGTATAAAAGAAGACAATCCAATAAAATGTTACAAATATTAATGATCATTTCTGGAAAAGATTCAGCCTGTGCAAACATAAAAAATAGGCATTTAATCCCCTGTATATGCTGAAAACGCAAATTTTATATTGTCAGACATAAAGTCAAAATGATGTGCCAATTGCAAATGCATACATAATATGGAGGCTATTCACAAAATTAAATAAAATTTACACATTCAATAATTGACTTCTTAAAACGAATAGTATGACGAATCGGCTGTACAACAGGCTCATTCTTCTTTCTTCTAAGCATTCGCAAACCTCTTAATACAGTATTTTGTGTATCACTTAATACAGTAATTTGTCTTAATACAGTAGTATCACCGGAACTGAACTCAACCATTCAGGGTTGGCGGTTGAAGCACGCTTATATATACCGAAACAAAGCTATAGTGAAAGCCCATCTGTTTATTTTTATTGTCACAGCACCCTAATGAGATTATTAAAACCCAACGACGTGTGGCTCTCAGCCAAACGCGTTTGTATGATACCGAATTTTTAATGTCACTGCATGTATTCAAACGTCGCCAAAGATAAACCCTTGTCGGTTTATTAGGTGTTACTTACGGCATACTAACGACCGTAAACCGCTTGTAATAGATTAATTATTGGAGGTAAATGGTGGAATTGATTAGTTCATAATTAATTAATTATTATCATTGTTTATCAGTATTATTTTGTGTTATTATTGTTAGTTACTATTAATTATAGTATTTTTTGTAGACATTAGAGATATGTGGTTAGCTTGATTCCCGTGGTAACTTTATAATTGATCTGGATAATAAGTTATCTAAATGTTAACCCCGCTCATCAGCTATAACTATGCCAAGCTTCATTAAAGTTCGTCCAGTAGTTTTTGTGTGATGCGCATTCAGACAGACAGAGAAACATTCCAAAAAATGTTATTGTCGGCTCTGTTTCATTCGTACTTGACACTGCAACGACTTTATTCAAAAAATATTAAATGTACAGACACGACTTTGGTACGATTTTATTGTATTATCTTGCACAACCTACCTTTTTGCAATAAGATCGCCTATTGCTAATATTGGTTACAAAAAAATATTTTACCCACTACGAATATATCGACAATCCGGTATTCAACTGTTATATAGTAAGAAACGATAAATGTTTAAATGTGGTCAAGACGTCCCAAAGGTACGAGACTATGGGGCGATTTGACATCTAAATCCCGTAAAACGTCCTTTTCCAGGTTATCAATGCCTATAAATTTAGACGCGGTTGTAAAACCACCTCCATCTCTACCCCCGTTTAAGTACTTGCTATTTCTTATCATTCACTTATTATAAGAAGGTAAAAATGTTTAACTGTTGGTGAAAAAAATATGCTAGATTAATTTTATTATTGAATTCAAGTATCAAAACTATTTTAGTGATAACCAATTATTATTATTTTTAATTTACCGCGCTATTCCAGTTTCAACTTTCATTTGCCTGACTATAACTAGGTATTTAATAACGTTTTTCGGTCACCAATTTATAGATTTTTTAAAATCCATGGCCACGACCACGAAGAATTTTGGACATTGACATGAGGTCAGCCAAGACTGGACGCAAAGAAATTTGAATTATTATTCAACCTTAAAGTGGTAAAGTGGTGGCCTTACCTTACCTAGTAAACGGCGGTCGACGATTTCCTAAAAACCTCTTGGCGTCCAGTCTTGGCTGACCTCATGTCAATGACCGAAATCATATTTCCCCAACGTATGTTCCCCAACGTTCCGGTAGTGAGTAAGATATGCCAGAGCCCATTCCCATCTCATCCTATCCCTCCCCATTTTCTCAACCCTTTCTCCCAATCCATTTCTTAAGCGAATCCAAGGGTGTACCGACATTTTTCATTCTGGACTAATGTTGTTATGTACTGCGGACGTCTACGGACGACAGTATCCACTTACCATCAGATGGACTGTACGGTCGTCTGCCGCGTTTTTCTATAAAAAAAATATCAAGGTGCACATTTTTGGTTATTCATAAAACATAATACAGGTACATACTTGTACCCATGAGTTGGTAAAGAAAATCACACTGTCATGTCATTGGCAATTTTGGCGTCGTTGAAGTGAGGTAAAACAGGAAAATAGTTTATCCGCAGAGCGATTAAGTATTCTGTGCAAGGCACGATCATCCAATAGTTTCTGTGCGGACCCAGACGCCTTCTTATAAATGAAGCAATAAACCCTGATCAATATTTCGAAAAGGAAAAAGAATCTTCGTCTTCCTCATTCTGCTGTTATTAAATGTAATAATTAGAAAAAAATAATTAAAATGTTTATATGAGCGAAGGTCCTTGGCGATTTTTAAGTGTGCCTTTGTGTTAACAATAAGTTATGATAATTGTTCCTTAATTACATATTAGTTATATTTAATTACGTCATAGTAAACTGAAACTACTTTTTACTTCTTTTTTTAGTTATTTATGTACCAAAAACATTACATTTATGTTACCTATATTGTGCCCTTAAACCTAGAAGGTTTGTGCAAGCACTGCTAATTTGTATACAAATTAATTGCAGCCTACATAACTGCTGGATTGATATTGGGACTTATTTATATAACTCATAACATTATATAGTTGACTGTAGTGTACTCGCCACCAAAGAAGTCCCGCGGTATTTAAGGGAACTAAATATGACAAAATAAATATGACATTCTGCAAAATAAATATCGTTATGTCCGTTTATAATTTACTTCCTAATTTAGACACGTCTTTATATTGGTAGGTGTAAATAAAAATAAATAATTTGATGGGGTAAATTGAAACCAATAAGCTATGGAAACATTATGGCAGCTGATCACAACGTCGCGCCTAAATAGAGTTCAAGATTTTTTTCATTATGCGTCCGGAGTATGCTCGTCTGACACCATCGTCCATAAAAAAAAAACTAAGTTCTGAGTAGACACGTTAACTTTCCCAGACCTATTATCGTGTATTTTCCAAAGGTTGGTCATGCTAGTAACTGATTTTAGAAAGACTTGAAAATGTCCAGGTTGTTCTTTCCACAACCTTTAGTTACGTGATATAAATCGATTTATATACCACATCATACACGATGACTTCTTGTCGAAGAAGTGGGAGTACATCGCACTTAGATGAGGGAAGCCACGGTTATTGTACATAATTCGATGTGAGTGTCGTAATGAATAGTTTTGCATAGCAAGTGCGTTGCATATCTAGCGGAACACACGGAGAGACGCAATGTCTCTCCGAATGCTAATGGATTCTAAACGGCTTGTGATAGTATACCATTAGTCTATGTCTCTCCACTGTTGGATATGGGCTTCTCTTAGGGCTCACCACTACACACGGTCTTTGGTTCTTTTCAACCAGCCACCAGTGACGAACACTTTCTAGTCATTGGCCCACCTGGTCGAAGGGCGTCCTTCACTGCGCAATGGTAAAACTGGTCCCTCACGTGCGCTTCTCACCGACTCGCGATCCCGCGGTCCTCTCAAAGCAAAGCCCTAAGCCGAGGTTCGTTCCTTCCGCCGGCTACCGACGAGGGATCTCTTAAGCTCGTTGCTGCACACACTATTTGCTCCTGACTGAGCGCATTCTGCGCTCGCCCCAAACCATACATGTTCGGTGACTCTTGAAAGGCTATTAGGGCCACAAGAATTTGTCATTCCAAAGAGTTTTCCTTCTGGATAATTAACTATACATTCGTAAAATCTGATCTAAATCCGTTTAGTAGTTTTTACGTGATACTCAAACAGACAGACTAACATACCTAAAGACAAAAAATATAAAAGGTTTATGTTCCTTCTAAAAAGTTATTGTTTTTTAATTTATTTTTTCAACCCTTTTACTGTATTATTATATGTATAGATTCCATTGGATTAACACAAATGAAAATGTTTTTTATAGCATTCGACAATGGTCGTTAATTTTCAGCTAAAATACGTAATCAAAATTTAATAAAATAATAACGCCGTACAGTGAAAAAAAAAGGTCTGACACTCGGAGATCTTGATCATTATGTCCATCTTGGGCAGACCATCCATCTAGGCAAGTCCAACTTCAGCAAGGAAGCCGTTAGACGCATTTAGAATGAAGGCGACAGACAAGCATACAGTCAAATAAAAATAATGTGATAAATGGACACTGTCGCCCATAGACATCCGCAACACATGCCAATATCAGGCCAGAATGACTAACGTTAGCACATCCCCGGATGCACTGCCTACCTTTGGAAATTTAGGAATGGATTTGGAGAAAGTGTTGAGAAATTGGGAATGGGCCCTGGCATTGGGAAAATAGGATAAAGTGGGCAATGCAATAAATACATTTCACGGTAATAGCTGTAATGTGGCTAGTCCAGTGTGACCAGCGGCCGTGGGATTGCATAGTGGGATAACATATTCAAAACTCGACGAGGTCCCTCATTATCCATTAATCGATGTATCGCTTAATTCGTTAGCCAGCAATTATTACTATTTTGCCTATGGATTGTCAATGTTTTAAAAGAAACAAATTATTATGATACTAAAATTATGCCTTCCGGCGTTTAAGTTAAGTCAAGTTACCTAAATAGTACAAATTGTCAACCTCAATAAATTAAGGTAGTATCAGCTCACGCCATCGAAGCAAACATACTGATATAAAGGGCAGGAGTCGATACCATTACACATAAATTACACTTATCTCCTTCATTTGGTACAATTTGCTCGCATGCCTCTCGCTCCGTATAACAATAGGATTTATAATGCCTACATTTACATACGTATGATAGAGATGGATCAAACATCGATGTATAGTTGTCGAAAATGAATTTTAAATTTAAAACAAGCATGGTAAGAGTTTATGATGACATTAAAAATAGATTTATATAAGACTAGCGGTGCCAGCGACTTCGTTCGAGTGAACTCGTGATTCCCATGGGAACTCTATATTCGGCACATAAGCTAAAACTATGCCAAATTTCATTAAAATCCGTTCAGTAGTAATGCACGTTCAGACAGACAGACCAAAATTCTAAAAATGGTTATTTTGGGCTCTGTATCATTCACAGAGAACACTGAACTATTTTTTCTAAAGAAAATCCTGTACAGAGCTGTCTCTGTTACGATTTTATTATATGTAGAGATTAAAGGAAGACAATAAATTATGTAATAATGTACTTACAGTATTACTTTATATGATGATCTGTAGCCATGTCGGCCGTCCTTAGCATTATCAGATCTATACAAGGAGTCACTGAAATAATGCAAAAAGCTGATAATGCACTCTTCAATATCGAGAGTAGAATCAATTCTACCAGTTTTTACAATAGGAGTTTTATAGTTTATTTATTTATTTTTACATTTCATTGCACAATAATATACAAAAGACGAGCTTAACGCCTTAAGGCATTTTCTACCAACTAACCTTTAGGTTGATCAGACAAGTTCAATTAGGAGGTGCATGAAAGACACAATTTAGATGGTGTGGTAAAATAAATATAATACATTATTACATAACATACATACAAACTTACACACATAAATATATACATAATAATACATATAATACATACAAGGTATACATAATCAATTGATACATTATGTACAATAAATAGACTATCTGCATAAGTTATATTAAGAGAAACAATTTTAAAAAACAAGTTTTTCTCATAACCTATTATTTATTTCTAGTATATCACGTTGCACTTTGCAATCATATTGTTCAAAATATAGAATAAGAACGTCTTAAACAATGACAAACACAAACTAAGTTTTGCGCTGTAATAAAGTCACTTTTTTATAGGGAAGCAGACAGACTAGCAACCGGTCCCACGTGATGGTAAGTGTTACCGCCGCCCATGGACACCTGCAACACCAGAAGGTATGCGGAGAGAAAAATAGAAGAGAGAAAGTATTTAAACAACAAGTCATGTGATCTTGTCGCAAAATTTCCCCCTGATACAAACAAAACAGAACAAGTAATGACTACAAAATTAATGGTAAAGCGGTAAAATACACAGCAAACAGTCGATTGCGTAACCACACCTCGACGAAAATCCGAAAAATTCTGAACAGAACGTGGAATTCGTTACAAATGTGCCAACCTTTTTCATTCATTCGATCACTATTCGATTCAAAGGAATATTCGATTACTCGAACCAGCTGTTGCACACCACATCTCTAGCATCTAGGCTTCAATGTCAGTAATTTGAATATTAATCTCGGCAAACATTGGATTGAAACATTACAGTTTCGTTTTGTTCATTTGTATATTTATTTAGTATCACAATAAAGATTTGAAAACGTCGGGTATTACTTTCGATAATTCTATATATAACCGGTTTTATCAAAGAACAAATCTCATTTTTTACATTCATTTAGCTTTTTGATCTATGACTTTTTAGGGCGGTACAATATGAATCTCACTAACGTAATTTTTTTTGTTGCTAAAAAGCTAACAGCTCAGAACTTGTAGGTCCAATAAGTTCTTAATATTAAAATAATACGTAGGCCAACAAATTTGGAATAATTTAATAACAGCTTTAATAACTAAATGTAGCTTCAACAACTAAATATATACAAAAAGCCGTACATTTAGGATCCTAATCGTACACATACAAAGAATTGTATTGAAATAGATAGAGTTACATGTAAAAACACACACATACACAGAACTTCATCTCATAATTAAACACACCACTAATTTTCATAACCTTTATTAAGGAGTATTATTAAACTATTTCCAAGCAGTGACCACAACAATAATTTTGTTTAATAGTTATATTAGATGATGACTTTGTACTTTATCATTGTTATTGAAACCTTGCCTTTGAAATGTCATTAGACATTAGTCTTACTTTAATAACACTTCCTTTGTGTACATTGTACACTCAATGTACACATCCTTTGTGTACAACAGGAAATACTGAATACCCTTTCAGCAAATCGATGGTAGCAGATTTAAAGGTGAATTAAGTTTAGATTCTCCATTGACAATAAAGACTTAGAAATCCCGCGAATTTCCGTCGCCTTTGTGATGATGACATTCATAGTAATTTAAAATTATTTATTACAGTTATTCAAAAATAATTGTTTTGACATTTTCTTTCATTTTGTTGATCATGATTTGCTGCTCGTTTAAATTTAAAATATAACTATACTTGGCAGATTTTCGAATGGCACTGAAAATTTTAAATAAAATTATACGTTAAGATCATAGCATCAGAGATCATTATTAAGCAGATCGTGTGAAATAGTGAATATCTATTTGTCCCATTTAATAACTCGTCAATTTGTCGAGCGTTGGAAGCTAGATATATCGAGAGCAATGAATCGAATGAATACCTGCTTTTGAATTAATGAACGATATTGATGTCTATTCTCGTATTAAGCTAATTTATTAATTAGCGTGTTTACGAAAATACGGTATAAATACAGAAAGTGATTGCCTTCTGGTTAAATGATAAAGGTTGGATAAGAGAAGGTAAGCGACAGCGATCCTACTTGTGCGAATTATAAAATAGTTACTTCCGATAAATGGACAGATAGATAACCGGTTCCAGAATACATCAGTTCGGAGCGACCGCAGCCAGCCCTTTTTTTATTATCCACTGATGGACATGGGCCTCCTCATGTGCACATTATCTTACGAGAGATGTATGGCCTTAAAACGCCACGCTGGGCAAGCTGGTTAGCGAGTCCACTCTTTTAGAAGTGGCGTAATTCCTCGGGGTTGTGGTAGCCGCTTTGTTATCCCTTAGTCACGAGAAATGGGGTGGTGGTATTCTAAGGACACCCACCACACCACACGGCCGTCCATTTGGACCTAATCATAACAAATTATTTGTATCATCTGAAGAGGTAATTCAATTTGACAAACTTTTCTATAGTTAAACATTACTAAACACTTTGTAAATATTTCGGTACTTATCTTATAATATCTATATATACCTCCATACTGTAACATTCATACTTAAACGTCAAAATTGTCAGTGTACTTTTGTACAAAGTGAGCATATCAACGTTTAATTAATGTTAAATTAATTAATCTTTACCATACAAAAGTTCTTCGTAACAAAATTTCTAAATTTGATTTAATTAAAGGTCTCTAGATTGTGTCTCAAGTGTTTATACTACTTAGCTACTACATACATGTGGGAACTTACTTTTATATTTAAGAAATTTTTTTTGTTTGTTATTAAGTTTTTAGTTACAAGTTAGAACAAAAAATAATCTTTTTTGTACAATTTGTCTGTGTACGATGTTGATAAAAGATGACCCTATATTACTTGATAAATTATTTTATATCTCTTTCAATATATTTCACAAATAATTATGTAGGTATCTTGTAAAAACAAAAATATGACGGAATTGCGTGAAATAACTCCAAAACAGATCTCACGTTACTTTTAGCCCTATGCTATAATAAATAAATGATAGATGGCTATTTGGTATATTTAAATATATATCTACTTATTTCACTTTTTACCTTTTATTTTTTTTTATAGGAAGAAGGCTGTAGACGAGCATAGAGTTCACGTGGTGGTCAGTGGATACTGTCGCCCATAGACATCAACGGCACATGCCAACGTCAGTCCACAATGACTTACTTTTTAACGCCCTCGGACGCTTACTTAGACAAGAGGGAATAAAATTTAAGTAGTATATGTCCGACTGGACAATTAGGAAAAAAGTGTTTGTTGTTCGAGCTTCAGACTATTCATTTGGACATTATTTCGACATATGAGAAGAGACCCTCCGAACTCAGACTCAAATTAAAGAATTCATCTGCTTCCTCCTGAACTGTCTAGGTATGAAGCCAGTAAGTATGTTTCACTCATCTCCTCTCTTTTGTAACTCAACTCCTCTATTTTGTATTCCTCAATATAGATTATTATGAACGAAATAAACGAAATTAATAAAATACAAAATTGAACTAACTCTCGGTGGCTGGTAAGTGACAACAAACTTTTTGTCTTTTAATTTTAATTAAACAGAATTTTAACTTTAAAAAGAAATCCATTAACAAAGAACCTTTGTATTTACGTCCTACAAAGAATACCGTTATGGTTATTTTATAATTTCGCTAGCCGAGTAGCGGCTCTTATAAAGGAAAAATATAAATCTGTTGGACGGAACAATAACTGAGGTACATTTTTCTACAAAAAGGGTTTTCTTAGGCTAAAACGGGGACTCGAAATAGGCCCTTTGTTGGGTTGAAATTACTTTTATATTCCAAAAACGATTATGAGCTACATTTTTGTGTTTTGACACGAAAAGTTGTCATAAAGTTGCTAAACGTCGCGTAATATATCTTTTATACTAAACCTATTTGTTAACCGAAACAGAAGCCTAACAAAAGCTTTAAAAAATTATAGTCATTTGGACGAGGTCGTAACTCAAAGTTTAACGTAATTACACAGGGTCGTAACGAGAAGATAAACAGTTGGAATGCGGCTATGTTTGCCGGAGTGTCTGCACTTACCCAAGAATTGCTTTTTGAACTCCAAATGTGGCACAAAGAGTAGTCCTTGGTAATTTCTGGTAATTCTGCTAATTAATAATTATCACTGATGCCTCCTTACTGAATTAGTGACGGACAGAACACAGTGACTGACAGAAAATAAATGAAAGCTTAAATAATCTAACTTAATCTGTAATGCATTTGTAATTTTATTTTATCATACCATCTCATGCGAGTCTTTTTCGTAGCTCCCAATTGAATCCCTTTTTTTCAACCCAAACGTTGACAGATATTTTGTACGATAATATGCAATTATCGTACAAAATAAGTATATAAATAAATAAATAAAATAAATGCTGACTTAACATAATCTGTCTGTAACATATAATTAATGTTATGTTTTTTTTTTTTTATAGATTAGTGGGCGGACGAGCAAGCGGTCCCACGTGATGGTAAGTGTTACCGCCGCCCATGGGCACCTGCAACACCAGGGGGTATGCGGGCGCGCCGCCGACCTTGCAAAATCCTATTCACAGCTCTCTTGAAGAACCCCATATCGTAACTCAATGGAAAGACCTCTTGAGGCAGTTCGTTCCACAGCCTACAGGTTCGCGGTATAAAATAATTTTTGGACCGAACAGTGCGCAACACCTCCGTATCGAGGAAATGCGGATGGACCGCACTTCTGTGACGGGAGGTGCGGTTGTAGAAACCCGAGGTGGGAATTATATTAAACAATTCTTCAGAGCATTCCCCATTGTACAGGCGGTAGAACACACAGAGAGACGCAACGTCTCTCCGAATGCTGAGGGATTCTAAACCGCCCGTGAGAGTGGGATCGTCGACAATACGAACAGCACATCGTTGGATGGAGTCAAATGGGTCCAATTGGTATTTCGGTGCGCCGGCCCAGAGATGAGAGCAGTACTCCATATGGGGCCTCACCTGAGCTTTGTAATGATCTTCATAGCATAATAATGTTTCACAATACGTTTGGGCACCCCATACAATATTTGTATCATAATTAATATGTAATAATACTCATATTCAACTTTACCTATCAATTTACATTGTGTCTAGTACCTACCTATTTTTGAATTTGGTTTTCTATAAAAGCAGTAGCACCTAGTTGCTAAAATATGGCAACTGATCTAATGTAACGCTCATTCGACAATAGGTACGAGTATAATGTATAAGCGAATGGGGAACTGTTTTCTCTTGATCGTATTACTAATGTCACAAAAGGTCTCCTTTATTTATTCCCCCTTCGTGTATCGTCGGCCAAAATCCACGTTTTACTATGACTATCTTTAACTTTCGTAAGCCATTTTGTCATCTAATAAAACTTAAATAAGGTCTTTATTGCCTTGAATAAATCATAAGAATGGCAACTGCAGACATAGCGTGTACGAATGTAATCTTATTTTGTTAGTAAAGAGATTAGAAAGTGATATATATCTCGTATAATACCGTATAACAGGGCAAGATACATTTGTCACGGGCACCTTTCATCACGTTAGTTAATATGATTTGCGCTTCGAATAACCTAATTACGGATGAAAATATTACGTTATTGGTCGGGAGCAAATTAGTATACGAGTATTTCTACGTATAAAGGTGTTTTCTGTTGCAAATGTAATTTGACTAATTTCGCTTTACTTACATCATTAAAACTTTTAAGGTAAATAATGTTAAAAGCAAAGTACATAATTATTTTGTCTGCATGAATACACGTTTCAATCAACTTATATTTAATCTTTGCAATAAGTGGTATTAATTTTTTGTCGTTTGAACACCACAATGTAATTAAGCCATAATAAAAAGGCCGTAATATATTTTATTGTGGTAGTTAAATGTTCAATTATTATGCAAGTTTATACCAGCAAGTTCAATGCAGCGGTAAACTGAATAACATCAAATAACAATACTATCTATCGTCTATTACATGGAGAATGTAGTATTGTACATGTTCGAAAGACATATCATGCTTTGATCGTGATCATGCATGATTGGTCATGCATTCCTAATACTTCAATTAAAAGAGTTTTGGACCGCATATGTCTACACTTGTTTGATAATTCCAACTGTTTGGTAATACCGATTATGCTAAGTGGACTATGCTAAAGTACCTAAACTTTTCAGTACTCTATTAACTCTTCTGATGCACAATTGGACATAAATATAAATACGTATCGACATGCCAAGCCCAACGAGACTGTATCTAAAGTTTTCAAAATTGAATTCACTTTTCTGAGTAAAATTGAGCATAAATAAGGATGTGATTAAAAAAATCTGATCAGAGACTTGATTAAAAAAGTAAAAATTGATGTTCTCCCGGAGAGGCGAGCCACTCTTCTTGAGCCCTACATTTGTGATTAATGATGCGGCGATCCGATGTCGGGATAACGTCGGATAAGAGTAACGATATCGATTTGTTTAATTAAAAATAATGATAGACAGATCCATCAATTTATGTCTCCCTGTGGTTCAAATCTGTCTACAAAATGTTATTTATGAAATGTTATTTAGTTATTTTTTCAAAGTGAGAGTACTTACATCTATACAAAGTTTCTTCGTGAGTATGAACCAATTTTGAAAACATTTTTTCAACTCTTCCGCGGGCACCTCTTTCACAGCCTCTTCGAACGTAGCCAGCGCGTCTTCCGGCCTCGAAGAATTGCGTCCCTTTTAGTTGGGATTTACATAATTTTGGAAAATAAAAAAGTTACAAGGTATCAAGTCGGGACTGTAAGGAGGATGGCCTAAAATTTTGCTGCTTTGGTTTCGTAAAGGTAAAGATTAGAAGTAATAGTTAAACTGAAAAAACTTGCGATTATAATATTTTTTCCATGTCTTTTTGCTCTTATCATGTTGGTAGGCGTTGGCTCACTTTGAAACAGCCAAACAGTAAATTGACGTTTAGTTTCGTAATGATACCGATAAATACAAGATTCGTCACCCATGACAATGTCAAAACTCGACGAGACGCCTCCACTTCAAATTTTGTTATCATCACGGCACCATTCGACACAAACTTGTTTTTGAGCGTCGGTGAGGTTGTGCGGCTCCCAGCGCGACACTATCCTCCCGACTCGTAGATGTAATATTTCATACACACTCCCCAATCCAATCTACAATCTCTCCTGAATCTCCTCGTATGTAATTTGCCTGTTTTCACCAATTAAATTTATCACTGCCTCCATATTTTATACCGTAACAGCCGTTAAAGGGCGACGCTTCTTTCTTCGTCAGCCAAACTTATTCGGTCACCTTTAATTAGATTCATTGCACCAACAATACACAACTGTAAAGAACACTTGTCTGCAAATGTCATTTGAAGTCTATTAAAAGAATCTTTAGGTTATAAGGAACATTTAACATCATACATAGCACGAAAATGTTCTCGTCGAATATCCATTTTTAATGAGACACGATATTTCGATCCAACTCGTAAAAAATATGGAGGAAAATTTGAATTTGGAATGTTTTGTTTTTATGTCATAGTCATGTTGGTCATAGTTTTAATGTTTTAATTGACATCAAAACCAGCCAGTGTTCCACAGATTAAAACATTTTGTCGCAAAATTTTCTGAGTAGCCTGATTGGGGGGTTACAAACATTTTTAAGACATAAACCAAAAGATAAATTTTTCTTCACATTTTATTATCAAATATAAAGAATTGAACCTGGAGTGGCTGTGTTTTCTGTTTTAATTATAAAATAAAAATAAGAACAAACGGTAATGAAACAAAACCATAATTACTTAAAAATCATTAAAAACTAGTTTTTTTCCTAGAATTTCGTTTTATCGCTTATAACATACGCTTATACATATTTCACGTACTTTTCACTCTATTCTTCATTGTAGTCACCAATATTATTCGGAAAAAGCTCAATATGGGAATACTAAAAATGTACCTTTAAACTCATGTTGCAGCCAAGGTTTTAGTATTAAAAATCACATACATTTCCTAAAAAATCTTTTTCATCGCAGACCTGTGTAATCGAAAGAATTTTGATTACTAAGAATATAATTTTAAAAATTAAAATAATTATAATTATAATCAATAAATACCTACATTTACATAAATATATATTATGTAAGTATACGAGTAGATACTTTTTGTTCAGAATGGCTAAATTCTTGTGGCCCTAATAGCCTTTCAAGAGTCACCGGACGGACATGTATGGTTTAGGGCGAGCGCAGAAGGCGCTCAGCCAGGAAAACTACTGTCGAGTATATACCTACATTACACAAAAGTATGTACGTACTCGTATTAGAATTGCACGAATTTGATTAGTGAACTTACTGGAAGTTTCACAATTTATTCTGAATGAAATGGGTACTATAAAATATCGTACTATACGCAAATAATGCACTGCTAACTGAGGTTTTTCCATTGACGTACGACGTGGGGTTCTTCAAGAGAGCTGTGTAAAGGATCCTGCAAAGTCGGTGGCACACTTGCACCACTTGCACTCTGGTGTTGCAGATGTCCACGGGCGGCGGTGACACTTACCATCATGTATGTGAATCGTTCGCTCGTCTGCTACTTCTTTTATATATAAAACAAAATATCTTTTATTTATGTTTTACTGACAAGATTTCCAAAATTCTTACACAGATTTACGTACACTTACACACGAGTACGTACATACTTTTGTGTAATGTAAGTATATACTCGACAGTAGTTTTCCTGGCTGAGCACCTTCTGCGCTCGCCCTAAACCATACATGTCCGTCCGATGACTCTTGAAAGGCTATTAGGGCCACAAGAATTTAGCCATTCTGAAATAAAAGTATCTACTAGTATACTTACATAATATATATTTATGTAAATGTAGGTATTTATTGATTTATTCCTTTATTTAGTGTTATAATAATATGTATATATTTTTTATGTTAACTTGCTATTATAATTCATGTGCGTATGCATATACTCGTATTATGCATATTAGCTCTAAATACCCAGTAAGTGTTTATTATTGGTTCAAAACACCTCTTTTGTGAATCACTGTTTGGCCAAACGCTAACTGGTAGAGAATGTCACGTGGCATTAAGTCCGTCTTTTGTACAATATTTATGTGTACTTAATGAAGCATGAATAAATAAATGTAATACTTTGTGATTTGTAAACCTTTCTTGTAATAAAACAATTCTGTTAGAAATAATAATGACTAGGTAGTTACACAACAATAAACATAAAATCAATAAGGATCACATAAACCCCAAAAAAATAACCGCGCCCACCGTTCAAGCCTCATTGGGTATTTTCATTCGAAACCGTCCAATTCAGCGGGGTCATGTTTAAGAATCCCCCATTGTGTCGAACGATTAACTTTGGGGACATGAATAAGTTTGTTTTGGGGAACGTTGTGGGGTAAGTTTCCTAGTACATAAATTATCGTCGAACAAGCTTCCGAATTTATGCGGCCCGCGTCGCACGATACGGCAACGTGTTTAGATTCAAATAATTCAATAACGCGGGCGGACTTAGTGACAATTGGCAGAGGCAACAGTTATTTAGAGAAACTTCCTGTTACTGACGAACTTATAATCCTGTTTCACATTTTCCGATACGACACCGACCCAACCTTGCTAATGTTTATCACTTTCATAGTGAACGAGTATTATGCCAATATGGCATCTTTTAGAAGATTCACATTTTAGAATATTTAATATTTATATTTCTTTAATATTTAGAATTTCAATTTAGGCATTTTAGGATTTTGCATTGAAAAATATTTATGTTACTGTTAATACTCGTATTAGGTATGTGAATAAAGCTAGCATTATCCAAGGGTTTTGGATAAAGTCCAAATAACATATGAATTATTTCAAACAAATTGTTTCTGGTGAGGAAGGATTTTTGCGATGTTTAAAAAAATAATCACGAACTTAAATGAGCCAAATCATTTCTGGGTAGAAAAGATATCTGGTAACTAAGATTTTTGTTGAATTTCAGACTTTATTCAAAGCTCTTATCTGGAGAATGCTAACTTTATCCAGACACTTAACATTAACCGTAACAACTACTATATCATTCCTTGAAAACGTGTAGATGAAAACTGATATTAAATGATTCTCAATTTAACTAAATATTGAGTTACAAATTCTGATTAAAAATCAGTAAGTCTCGAAAATAAGGTCCAGTCACTCACATAATGTTATATTTAAAGATATTAGATAATTTTCAAGCTACATTAAATAAAACTTTGTAGAATCGAATACTAGTGTAATGCAAGCAATGTGATTAGTCAGTTATCTTACTAATCAATTTGTTGAAGCATTCGAAGCGCTCCATTCTACAAGTACACTCTATTTTTTCACAAAGTTGTATGTAATGTTAGTCTGCAGTGTCGAAACATCAGTCTGCAGATCCTGTCATACAGAGTTGCAAATTTCAATCCACATACTCTGTAACTATCTAGCTTTGGCGTCTAAATGAAACTCTTTTCTGGGAGATCATCTTTTGATCCCAGATCTGATTAAGGTACTCGCATCCAGGAGTATTGTTCAGTTCATGGAACATGTGGGCCTTGGGTGGGAGCTGTAATTGGAGGAGTCACAATAAATCTTTCAGGTCGCAGTGACGCAGATTGTGAGCCTGGATCAAGTAACCCTCACTTAAATAATGATAATAGTGCGCAGTATTCATTCGTAAGCATTTATTTAATAATATAATTCTGGTAAATACTTGATGGAATATCTACAAATACAAACAATTGTTGGGTGCCTATAGAAATTTATTATATTTTCTGGTGGGTTACATTTCCATCAAAAATACTCCTATTCGCATAACCCCTAATCCTCAATATTGTTCAGCCTAACGACTGAATAACTTCAACAACAAACAACATGCCTTTCATTATAACATTAAATGGATCTTATTTTCTCTGATTGCCGAAAGTTACAAGTAAGTATCTAAACTTAACGTTGTTTATTGTAACGGACGTCCGCAGGGTTTTTTTCTGGAACCTTTATTATCTATTATCCAGGTAAAGGAATAGATGTCATTTATTCTCATATAAGTCCGGGACGCTCTTTGTATTTATTATTTTACCTCTATATCCACCAAATTGTGGCTATATACAATGATATAAGTAGATTAGAGGCTGAAGCGCAAGCATTCTCGTACCTCGCCACCATTTCTGTTCCTTATTATTCTTTTATTACACGCATAAAGGTTTGGGATAACATATTAAGGTCATAGGAAAGTGTATAAGGTATAATTGGCACTTATACCTCCTACGAATATTACGTGTTCTCTCAACTGGCACCACTAATGGTTATTTTTACTTACGAGTACATACATCTCGCATATAATAAGGTAATATAATAGGGTATCGCTGCCGTAACATGATTATCTTGTATCTAAGAGTGAATAGTTTTAAAATCAATAAAAAGTCGGTCGAAACTTACAGACGAAACAATAAGAGTTAAATTTGGGAGTTGTTGCGAAAATAAACAATAAATAAACAATTTTCCATGTCATAAATCGTGTATAACAACAAGAAAACTGCAAATTTATGCAGATTTCATAGCGCCGCCGCGTGTCGCCAACATTCCGAGAGCGTCCGATGCCCCGCGATAAGACTCCCTGCTATGTATTTATGGAAATACGCGTACATTATGTATATTAAATTGTCATTTTTCTATTGCATTCACATATGAAATAATATTCATGGATATATATCCCCCAACTGTAACAGTACAATAAATAATAAGTTCTTTATGGCAAGATGTGAAGCGTTACACTATTTTTGCTGTGGCTCAGATCCTTAGATACACCTTAGATGCACAGATCATATCGGAAGCTTAAAAAATATTTCCTACATAATATGTTTGTGGTAGTTGCGATAAGTCCCAAAATTAAACCTAATTTACACATTAATTACTCCACCCCACTGTGCAATATCTGGATTGCACCAACCATGATAAATTTTGAGTTGGGTCTCGAGTTGATTGGCTTATGATGAACAGTCAGCTCGTATATCGTGTAGCCTTAAATGTTATGAAACCTAATTTACTTACTAAAAGAATATTGGTAAATATATAACACCCAGTAACAGAAACTGGCGTGACCAGTCTGTCTGTAGGCAGGGACCACTGTCTGCACAACAATAGAGTAAGTAGCAAAGATATTACGAAGTAAACAACGTTTCCAGACACTAGTCGAAATGTTTGTATACCTAAACGTATTACTTAGTGCCAAATAACAAGAAAATATTATATCTACAGGCAAATAAAAAAAACGTAAGTACCTAGAACCTTCTTTAATAACATGAATCTTACATTTCGCCACTGAGAAACTGTTTTCCTCCATTAACTCCGGTAACTTTTTTCACTTAAGCCACTAAATTTAAATTTATAATTAAATCGCTTTAGACGTTACGATAAAAATATTCACGAACCGAATTGTATAACTACGTTTACCGATAAAATAAGTAGGTACCAACAAAAGTAAATGCAATCTCTATATATTTTTTGGAATTTAATAGGTACTTGTATTTAAAATCGTTGTCCTTTTAAATAAATAATTAATCAGATTTTCAAAATTGATAGCTAATACTTTTTCACAATAAAATCTAATTAATTTCTTAATTCAACATCGACTCTTCGGCGTTACGCAATCAAGTATAAATAATAGCATAAGGTACTTGAAGGGAAATCGATTACAGAATCCGAACCATCTATATCAAAGTCTCTCAAGTTGCTACGCCAATAATGACTAACAAATTTTCAGTAAAAACCGTTCGAAATAAAGCAGAGCTGGACTGCGAGAACATTAGTTCAGCCATAGACAGATTACTGACAGGGGTCCAGATATCCCCCTAAGGTGTCGCCATCAGAGTAGAAGCCCAAACATAATGCCGATCAATTGTTGACACTTTTCGGATTTAGGACTGAAAAGAAAATCGTATAATTTTGATTGAAACCTTCTTCCAAAAAAGGGTCCTTTTACACTCACGAATATAATTTTCTTATACAGTACATACTAGCTATACCCCGTGACTTCGTCCGAGCCATATCTTGTACGACTATGAGCATATGCCTAGCGAAAGAAGACCTCTAGCAAAGTATCGCGATTTTCATTATTGCATTGCTTAATGGATTTTCACAAAGTGACGCCAAACCATAAATTCCACAATAAAATTAATTAATTAGGTATATAATAAAAAATTAATAAATTCTTGATTAGTTTGCATTCACTGTACTTCATTTGGCCTTTTTCTAGAAAATTTACAAAACTAGAATTTTCTGTTAAAATTCTGACTAATAAAATATAATAAAAGTTAAATAAATAAATGAAGTTTAATAAATGCCTCTAATACAATGAATTTTAATACATTGTTTGTGTTAATATTTTTAAACCTCTTCGCCTTCAATTAAATCAGCGCCTTCCGCCGCTCTTAGAGCCAGCAGTAAATTGCTAGTAGATAGATTATTTTTACTTTTTTCGTCTTAGCTCTTACTGCTATCGCCAGTAAGATCCGGTGACCGGGAATAACTACTGCACTTATAGCATCCTACCGATAGTCCTTCCGCTATCTAGCGTGGTTCAAGGACTTTGCTGCACTTTCTATGTTTAAAAACATATTTAATATATATTTTCGTTTAATTTCATATAAGCTCTAGACTTAAGAAAATAAAGCAGATATTAATTTTAAAATAATTAAAACCTGCTCTATCAATTTTTAATTATTTTAAAATTAATATCTGCTCTATTACGTTTTATAGCAGTTACCTATAGCTACAAATAATTAGATGGAAATGAAAAATAATGATTTTACAAAAGACTTCAAAAAGTTGAAAAGTTTTGGTTGTCAATTAATTGTGTTCATAAACCTCCATAACCTGCCCTAAATATGATTATGAAGAAATATAATCAACTCATCAAGGGCTAATTAAATAACGTAACATTCAATACTCTGAACTATGACATTTTATGCTAGGGATTAACAGAATTAAAATAAATATTTGTCTTTTAATAAATGTTTGTACAATCGCGAATCAAATCCAGAACCTGCCCTGCACAGCAGACAAATTAAATTAAATTTAAACAAAGATCGTCTAAACAAAGAATGATCGACTATTGAGATATTGAATTTTTATAACAACTTCGTTAATATTTCCAAAGTTACAGATAAACGTTAAGTTCGTTAACAGATATACAATTGGCGACACAATTGTATATCTGTTAATTTAAGATGCTTGAATCACCTATCTAAAATCTAAAAGAAATCACCGCGCTCTCGGCGCATTCTTTTTTTAATTTCTGGTCTCCTTATTTTAATTTGTTTTCCTTTTTAATAAGTTGAAATTAAAATCAAACGGTATTTTCGAGCAGTGATCACTTTAATTAAATGGTAATTTGATTCTATTAAAATTTAGGCAATATTGTAAAAAGTAATTTATTGATTTATATATCCCACCAAAGGAATCTACTCGTATTTCCTTTGATAACAACGACTCCGAAGTGGATCTTAATTTCAACAACTAATAAGTGCTGCTCCTCGCTAATAACGTATACCTAGATCATATTTTACTTTATTAATAAGGGAAACATTTAATATAACAAAATAGAAAGATATTATACACAGCAAATAACTGCTCGAACAAGAAATGCCAGATCTTAAAACTTCTTAAGGTTTTTTCAACTGACTCCTTTGTTTCGTCGTTAAGAGCATTACCTAAAATCATAGTGCATCATTTGTTTGTACAAAGAGGCCTGTGCTCCCTTACAGTATTGTGTGCCGTTAACAATATGGCAAATATCTTACTTCTTATTTCCTAAATGAAGGACATGCTAACTTGATATAATTAATGTTATGTTCTTTCACGGCGCAAATTTTCTTAATGCGCAAATTGCGCCTGTAGGTAAATAATATAAAATGTCCTTGTTAAATGTCATTTTATATTATATTGATAATATGTATTTATATTAATTAAGAATGGCACTTATTGAGAACTTATTCTTTTCGACTTGAATTTTTATAAATCTAACTTTATAAGTTATCAAAGGTTTATACTAAGTAGAATCGTTATATTTGAATTACTTTTTTTTTAATTTCTTTTAGGGTAGCGTTTAGCGTAATCTGCGTTTTATCCTTTGAGATCTGAATTTTATCATTTAAATTGGCGTCTCGTGCAAAGAGCGGGAGTCTGCCAAAGGCAGTTGGCGTCAGACGGCACGAAGTGCTTCGAGAAACTTCGATTAACGAGTTCCGAAGATTTAGTGGCACCGTAATCGCATAAGAATTATGTCTTCGGGTTCCCTGACGACTATTTTGTGCAAACACATTTAATCATTAATTATGCAATTTTCATTGAAATTATTTATATACTAATAGTAGTTTTGTAATTACCAGTAGATCTCTTTCCACTTTTTTGCCAAGAAATCTCAATATGTTCAATGTTCATGTAGACAAATACGAGTACAGTTAAATAATTATATTTCACCTACGTTTCAACGACAAATGTGATGAACGGATTTGAATATTTTTTTTTTTAATAGACTAGTGGGCGGACGAGCAGGCCGTCCCACGTGATGGTAAGTGTTACCGCCGCCCATGGGCACCTGCAACATCAGGGGGCATGCGGGCACGCCACCGACCTTGCAAAATCCTATTCACAGCTCTCTTGAAGAACCCCATATCGTAGCTCAATGGAAAGACCTCTTGAGGCAGTTCGTTCTACAGCCTACGGGTTCGCGGTATAAAATAGTTTTTGGACCTAACAGTACGCGACACCTCCGTATCGAGGAAATGCGGATGGACCGCGCTTCTGTGACGGGAGGTGCGGTTGTAGAAACCCGAGGTGGGAATTATATTAAACAATTCTTCAGAGCATTCCCCATTGTACAGGCGGTAGAACACACAGAGAGATGCAACGTCTCTCCGAATGCTGAGCGATTCTAAACCGCCCGTGAGAGTGGGATCGTCGACAATACGAACAGCACGTCGTTGGATGGAGTCAAATGGGTCCAATTGGTATTTCGGTGCGCCGGCCCAGAGATGAGAGCAGTACTCCATATGGGGCCTCACCTGAGCTTTGTAAAGCATAAAGAGTTGCCCAGGTTTGAAGTACCGCTTCGCTCTGTTCAGCACACCGAGCTTTTTGGAGGCCATTTTGGCCTTATTTTCCAGATGACTCCTAAATTCGACTTTGCTGGAGATGTTGATACCAAGGATCCCGATACTCCCCAAGATCTTAAGAAGTATGCTCTGAAAGCGAGGTGCTACAACAAAAGGGGTTTTTTTAGCGGTGAATGCACAGAATTGCATCTTACTGGGGTTGAAATCCACTAGGTTCAGAGAACCCCAAATCGAGACTAGATCTAAAGAGTCTTCGATTTCAGACACAAGCCTGGCGCGACTCTCTTCCACTTCGACCCGAGGGATGTTGGCGCGACCCCTGTACAAGGCGTCTCCAGTACTGTCATCTGCATAGCAACGTATGTCACCAATTTGCAACAGGTCGTTAATATGCAGAAGGAACAGAGTTGGGGACAGCACGGAGCCTTGCGAGACGCCAGCGTTAACAGATATGATGTCGGAGCAGCTACCATCGATAACGACTCTGATGCTCCGTCCAGTCAGGATACTGGCAACCCATTCCCATAATCCCTCGGGTATCCGGAAAGATAGTAACTTGGAAAGCAGCGATTTGTGCCATATCCGGTCAAAAGCTTTCGCAATGTCTAGGCCTACAGCCAGAGCCTCGCCTCTACTCTCAATGGCGTCAGCCCAGCGGTGTATTAAATACGCTGAAAGATCACTAGCCGAGCGATTATGGCGAAATCCATATTGACGGTCGCTAATCAGCTATCCTCTAGGTATCCTCTAGGTACCCAAGGAGCTGTGTGTTTATGACACGCTCCATCGTTTATGACTACGAGAGGAGGAAGGTGATCGCTATTGGCCTGTAATTGGCCGGGTCTGTGCGGTCACCCTTTTTAGGCAAAGGGTGAACATGAGCTACCTTCCATGTTGACGGGAAGCTTTTTGTAGAATATGAGAGCCTAAATAGTCGCTTAAACACCGGGGACAACTCAGGAGCGCAAAATTTAAGCACCACTGCAGGAATACCATCGCGCAACCCATCCCAATCTGCTGACTTGTAGTGCCAGACTTTGCGCGTTCCCTGTGAATGAGTCGGCACGCATTGCTTAGCTGGCACAGCAGTTCGAACGACACAATGGTCGGATGATCCTAACGGGGCATCAACAACAACATTGTAGTCATTCGGCCGCGTAGTCAGCAGGAGGTCCAGTAAGGAGGGAGTATGGCTCTCGATATCAGGTATCCTCGTAGGTGAGGACACCAACTGCGATAAGCCATAGGCCACGGCAAAGTTATAGGCTGCTCTCCCTGCGCGGTCGGTAGTTCGGGATCCCAACCACTCTTCGTGGTGAGCGTTGAAATCACCAAGGACCACCACTTCCGCACAAGGGAACTGCTCGAGCACGCTGTCAGTCGTCTCTTGTAGACGCTCAAAAACGCTCTCTTGTAACGAGTCGTCTCCGTATCACCGCTGTGGGACCTGTAAAGGCAAGCGTAGACTTTAGTGGAACGTCCGTAATCAATACGCGCCCAGAGAATCGACAGGTCACCATCTTCAAAATGGCTGAGGCGGCGGCAACAAATATCCTCTCAGACGTACATGCATACCCCAGCACGTCGCACAAAACAGTGCTCCAGTTTGTAACCGGGGTAATGAAGATATGATGTATCGGCCGGGCAGGAAATCTGTGTCTCCGTCAAGAAAAGTAAGACCGGCTTTGCCGTCTCAAGGTGGTAGTGGACGGCGTCGATGTTACTATGCATCCCTCTGATGTTGCAAAAGTCCACTTGTAGTGTGGAACTTACGGGATGAGCCGCTGTGTGAACATTATACTGTTTCTTTTTCTTGGCCATCATAGTGAGTGTGAATAGGGGAAACAAGAAGAAGAAAAGGGGGGACAGTGAGAGAGATGGTTGCATGTGGATCAAAGGACAAAGCACGGAGCAGAGAAAAACCAGGTCACAGAGGTTGTGTGATTTGTTGGCACGAGGTATGGAAGGGCCCCCGGTCCCCCCCCGGGGGCAGCAGTCGGGTTCCACTCCGGTCTCCTCCGGCACAACTGCTACCCCAAGGGATTTTTCGCGTGCGGCGTGGCAGCCTCCTGGGGTGGAGATTAAAATAAGATCCCCGGGCTCGGGCCCCCAACAACCCGCGGGCGGTCAGCGGACAACCGTTTCACCGGGTCTCCCTGATCCCCGCGCCACCATGTCACGCCCATGCGCGTCTGTAATTCCCCGCAACCGCCGGTCCTCATTTCCACACGCAACAATCTCTCTCTCGGGACGGCTTCTTCCGCTCACCGCCGGAACACGATGCGGGCCTCGCGGCTTATAAGGCACCATTATGGCGGCGGACTCCGACGGAAGGATGGTAGCATTGCTGACGGAGTAACCCTTCCACCGCAAAAAGGGAACGCCATTGCCTCGTCAGTTAACAGCAGGGTGCACCACTAGCTGGTGAGGTTGGCTTAGGCTCCAAAGATGGTAGGCAAGCCTCTTACACCCCTAATTGCGCTAATATACTAATTGCTTAGTATATTAGCAATTGCTGCATACATCATCAATCTTGAACAGATGGGTGTCTTGAAATATTACTGTAAAATGTATGTATTTGAAAGAATGTTAGCCTTGGCTTTACTATTCGCACCCTATACCCCGTTTTTAAACTTTAAACATGCGTGATCATTAAAACTCCAGACAGACTTAGGAGTTCAGTCCCCGTTATATGGTTTACAAAGTTATTTGTTCAACTACGTTTTGTTCAACTGAAATTCCTTACATACGGACTGTCACACAAGTGTCACACGCGGCGACTCTGTTATTATTGCAATTAAACAACTTTTAACGGTTTAAATCGCGTATATTTGACATGATTTATATCCCGACGTTTCGAACACTTTGCAGTGGACGTGGTCACGGGGTGACTTACGCGATTTAAACCGTTAAAAGTTGTTTAATTGCAATGTATAGTAATCGCGAAAACCTAAGAAGACTCTGTTATTACTTTCACAGACAAACTTCTATTCTCTGCGGCTTGATCTTTGAAATTAGCTCGCTCAACTAATTATCATAAAGTTTTAACTCAAAGGAACTTTTGGAAACACCATCAACGTTTCAGTTCTTAGCAGTAGTTGAATATTAAGACTGGTTTTTCAACATAAAGCCACCAAACGTTAAAATGGATTCATGGAGCCTGGATTCATTTGTAATGTATGAAGAGTATTTTTGTAACAGTCTTGGAATAACTCAAAAGTCAAAAAAATTCATTCATTCACATATTCAATTTTATTTATAAAACATTGGCTTAAGCGTAATGAGGGCTGCGTTTCGAAGTGTTTTCGTTTATTTTTATTTCATTTAATTTACAAGTAGCATTTTAATGGCGAAATTAGCTGTTCTTTAGTAATTTCAAAGAATACTTTACACAACATAATATAGCTCTCAAAATAGCTATCAAAGGTTGTTTGTATATATTTTTAACATATACAAATACAAGTATATTTATTTCTTTATACAAATATCAATCGGCTACACATTGTAGCCGAAAAGCCAGAGCAGGAATCCGTAATCGCACTAAGAGTAGCTTAGCGCTCCCCGCTGGACGTGGCTGTAGGTTTGCTGTTACTAATAACAAATTGAGTCAGACTGCAGTCGATTATATGTATTATCAAGATTATAATAATAATATTTTTTAAGTAATATTTTCATTCAATCGCATAAAATCATACAATACATTTTCATCTTAAATAAGGGTATAGCAACACAACGATTGAATCAAAAAGTAACTTCCGCAAAAGCAGTTATTGCAAAGGAAAAGGAATAAAATCACTTCACACCAACCGTCCACTTTGAGCGCGTAGTTAGTAAAGGGCTCATTATTATTTCTTGAGCGCAAAACTCGAGGCCGAAGTTAGAGAGCCACAGCCTCATTTTGAAGTTAATTAAACGACTCTCATCGCCGACGTCTTCATTATTGCCTGAGACGATGTCGGGAGACAACGACTAACTACGGTAACTCGTGTCAGACTCAAACGAGACGACAATTTGAAAGATTGTGAGGTACTCGTACATTGTCGTCTACTGCAACGTTAATTGTGTGTTACGATTCATTTGATGTTTAAAAGTAATAATAATAATAAAAATACTCCAATTAAATTAAGGCTTAATAATTCTCATGAAATTTATTGTTATGTAAAGTTTTATATAAAGTGTTGCGTGCCAGAAAATAATTCGGCGAGAAGGGGAGGATGGAGATGAAAATAATATATGTATCAGTGGTCTACCTCTGCGATGGTACGGAAAGTGGTTCTTTTCATTATGATGATCAAAAATTTACAGTATGCTTTTAATAAACCGTTTATTATATGAAAAAGAAGCTATTAAACCTTTTTGTAGCAAATTTCAAGAGCTACCAATTTTGATAATATCTATTTTCACCAAAATATTAATAAAATTTTCGAGAAAATGGCGATTAATTGATCACTCCCCCATATCGCTTAATTTTTCCATAACATGATACACATCAGGACTAACTCCTCTCGCAAAGAAGACTACTGACAAATATACTCCATTCGGTAGTGAGTGAGATATGCCAGAGCCCATTTCCATCCCATCCTATCCCCATTTGCCAACCCTTTCTCTAAATACCTTCCTAAATCTCCAAAGATGCTATCCGGCGGGTTACCGACATATGTTATTTTGTACTGATGTTGTCATGTATGACTGATGTCTTTGGGCGACAGTATCCACTTACCATCAGGTGGACTGTATGGTCGATTACCACCTCCCTTCTATAAAAACATCAAAATACAGCTTCACATAAATATTCAACTTAATAGTTAATTTTAGAGTAAATTAAGTAAATACTTAATTTGGGATATCATTTTAAAATTTAGACTTATTGAAATGTTTGTGGATAATTAATCTAAGAAGAACGCATTATGGAAGACAATTTTCTATAACCCGTTTCCACTCGACAGCATTATTATAAACGCCGTGTCATCATTCCGCGCAGAGAATTCCCAAAATAGGAAAAACCATTCGAAACCCAACTATCCGAAGAGCATTTTACGAGGGTCCGACAAATTCCCGAAATGGTTCCGTGATGCTCAATGCTCCCAAGTCGAGTTTCAATTTACCCCTTGTGCCCTTTACAGAACAACAAATAAAAAACCGAATTTTGTTTTTCAACCATCAACCAGCTGTGATAGTTTGTTGGCAGTTACTTTTATTGCTCAATATCTATACGTGTATTAGCGTTATATTCACAGTCGTATCCAATCTGGTGAAACACTCATGTTTCGCGGCAGGAGCAGTGAGAGACTCCTACACTATTTATCTACCTACTTCTTATCAGTCGTATCCAATCTGGTGAAACACTCATGTTTCGCGACAAGAGCAGTGACTCTTACACTATTTTTCTACCTCCCTCTTATCAGTCGTATCCAACCTGGTGAAACACTCATGTTTCGCGACAGGAGCAGTGACTCCTACAGTATTTTTCTACCTCCATCTTATCAGTTGTATCCAATCTGGTGAAACACTCATGTTTCGCGACAGGAGCAAGGGACTCCTACAGTATTTTTCTACCTCCATTTTATCAATTGTATCCAATCTGGTGAAACACTCATGTTTCGCGACAAGAGCAGTGACTCCTACACTATTTTCCACCTCTCTCTTATCAGTCGTATCCAATCTGGTGAAACACTCATGTTTCGCGACAGAAGAAATGACTCCCTACACTATTTTTCTAATTCCCTCTTATCAGTCGTATCCAATCTGGTGAAACACTCATGTTTCGCGATAAGAGCAGTGAATCTTACGCTATTTTTCTACCTCCCTTTTATATACCGAAGGGAGTAGATAACAATAGTGTCCCTTGCCTGTTAGGACTTATCTGTAACTTCAACTTGATTCAAATCTCAAGCCAATGAAGAAAAATTGCGACAGTTGCCCATAGTAGTGGCAGAAGAGATCATGAAACTATAGAAAGATTTACCTTGACCTTTACCTTTTAAATATTTATATTGATTATTATTGTTATATCTTGATTAGCGGACTGTTGTCGGACTTAAAATGCATTTTCAAAATAATATTTTCGAGAATAAAATTACATGAAATCAAACTATAATTAGTTTTAATTGAGTTTAACTATTGAGGTAAAATCATATTTATTTTTGATAAGTCAAATTTTGATGACAAAGAAATATGAAATACAAAAATTAAACCTGAAAACTGCAAGTTTCTAGTTGTTAACTTACTAATACTTAGCAATTAAACAACTTTGAACGGTTTAAATCGCGTATATTTAACATTATTTATATCCCGACGTTTCGAACACTTTGCAGTGGACGTGGTCACGGGGTGACTAATTGATTTTATTTGTCACTTGAGTTATTAAGAAATTATTTGAACTACCGTCTGAAATATATTTTGAACTACCGTCTGAAATTTTACCTGTCTACTTACCTTACCTTTACTAATACTTACCTGTCTACTTAAATATTTGAAATGAAATTCGTTGTGGCTACACTAACAGGTAAACAACATATATATATCGTACAAGGGTATGCAATAATAATTTATTCATTACCGGCCTCAAGATTGTTACTGATAATTTCCTATACGAATATAACTAAGCCAGTTTGAATATAACTAATGAAAGTAAAAATATATAGTACAAATAATGAATCATAAAATAAACTAAAGCAATATATTCGTGGAAAATAACGAGAAGGTAATAAGCAACCTTACCATCAAAAAGTGTTTAAATAAGTGGGTCAATGGATAACTCTGCTGCGCCGTTTGTACAGATTTATTTTTTCATGTGCTAGTTAACCCTTTGAACAACCTAAAACTGAAATGACAATAGTAATTGGACTTTATCTGCCATGTATATGAGGGGGAGGGTGCACGCTGCAGTCCTACAGCCGCTGGGAGCACCCGAGTGGCCACATTACCCCTCTCTCACAGAGGACTCACTTAAAATGCACTGCATTTCCCACTTTATCCTATTTTCTCAATGTACGTACGTGTTTCGGTAATAAGTGAATTTATTCCAATTTCATCCTGTCCTATCCCTCCTGTTTCCCTAACCCTTTCTCCAAATCCACTACTATATCATCAAAAGCAGGCAGCGTATCCGGGGGTGTACCGACGTTTGCCATTCTGTACTCATGATGGCATGAATCGCGGAAGTCTATGGGTAATAGTTTCCATTTACCACCACGTGGACTGCACGCTAGTCTGCCGTCTATTTTCCATAAAAGACCACCAGGTGGGAATTCGGCCTTAAGACTTAAAGACTGCCTGAGTTCAGTTCCTTGGTCACTTTATCCAGATTAGCTGCAAACAGAAAGGAATTTCATTTGAAGTTCCTTTGTGTTTGCTAAGGTGTTTTGGTAAATCACTGAATATTTTTTAAACACAATATTTGACATTGTTTTATTCATGATTAGATACGATACTACTGTTATCGTGCATTATCTCCAGTATAAATATATATCTTATCAGTTGATACACACCAGTTATTTTAAGAAAGCGTGTTTGGTGCGACCACATTGTGATTTTGTCTGTTAAAATATTGCGAACTACGAGTATATAAATATTTTGAAAATTGACTCACTTTTTTCGTAATTTCAAGACTTTACTAAAGTATAGTATCAACATGGGTATTCACTGTCGAATTCAACTATATAAGAGTCCAGACGATCATTACAAGCCAGGGAGTTTGGTGAAAGGTGAAATCATATACGCTTTTGATAGAGAAACCACAGTTAATACCATAACTACATATCTTTTAGGTAAGGCAAAGTGTGAATGGTCGGAAGGACAAACATACCACGAGGGGACTCAAAAAATTTACAAAATCAAATGTGCAGTTTTAGCAGAAGACGAAGAAGTGAAAACTTTTGCACCCAATTCATATATTGCCCCATTCGCTTTTGTTTTACCCTGCAATATACCGCCATCTTATAAGGATGGCTATGCCTACGTAAAACATAGAGTTAGAATTAAATTTACTTTCCCTGGGGTATTTAATTTTAAAAAAGTATTCAGCACAGACCTAAATGTCGTAGGCAATGTCACCCATGATGAACCCTCTGGTCCGGTAATTTTCGGATGTCAGAAAAAACTCACTCAGTTATTTGCTGGCAAGGGTAGCACTATCAACGTAAAAATAACAGTACAGAGGACTATATTTAAACCTGAAGATAGTATAGACATAGACTGCCTTACTACAAACGACAGTAATTTGAAGATATATAAAGTTAAAATAAATCTTTGGGAAAAAACAACTTACAAATCCGATAGCAATAACAAGAAAATAAAAATTAAAAAAATCAAAATCTGCAAAGCATCATCAGCCTTTATCGAAGAATTTAGTGAAGGCAAATTTTCAGCCAACATTCTTCTTCCAAAGCATATTTGTACTATTCAACATTGTAATGTTTTGAAAAGGAAGTACTGGCTTCTGGTTACTACGAAATTACCATTGCCCCATCAAGATGCTTATTTAAAAATTCCCATAGCTATTGGCGAAACGATATCGGAAAAAGGAATGAGTAGTCTTGGCGACACTGTAGTAAGTACACAAAAAGTGGCATTTGTAGCTGAGGTCGCAGATGCATCTGAACACCTACATGATAATCCACCTTCATACTGGGAAGTTATGAATGAAGAAAAGCCTACAGACGTTCAATATTTTGAAACCTATGATAAATAAATTATATTGTGTATAACATAACATACGCCGCAAAACCTTGTACGAAAAAGTAAAGACTGCAAAAGCCCCACCAGACGTCACACCCTTTAAGACTAAAATAAAATATGGTCCTATCTGTTGGTTTGTTTCTTTTATCGCTTATAAAACATTTCATGATATTCGCAACAACCAAGCGACCTGAATAATACGATAAAGCTGAAGTTCTTATTGTATTTATAATTCTCATAAGCTCTAACTTCAATCGTGATGCAGACAAAGACACGAGCAATAGCGAGTATGTAAATAAAACATGATAAAACGTTAGGTAATTATAATATAACAGACAATGAACTTTAATTTAATAATTATGAATTACTATAATTTTGGTTTATTTTATATTACGAGTTTTATTAGAATTTTGTGAAAGTGGTGTTGTTTCATTACCAATTTTATTAATTGAGTTTTTTTGGGTTAAGCTGAAATTTTATTTGGAAAACATTTTTTTTATTATTACGTTAATATAACATTTACGTTACAAAAGTGTATAGTAATATTATAGCCAGCAGCTTTTAAAATACTTAACTTTAAAAGGGGTTAAAGTTCTACACCCTTTAGAAGTGCCCAACTCTGTTTAAATTCTATTTTAATTAATTGCACCCAAGAGTCGTCGTGCGTAGAAAAAGAATAAACGCGAATGTTAAACTTAATCGTAATAATGAATTTAATGAAATCCGAACAAACAACGGGATAACAAATAAATAACTGATTATGAAAAAGGAACAACATGGCGCTAAAGTAGTATTTGAAATTTTACTGCAATTCCAAATAAAAAACGACAACTTTATAATGCTAAGTATCTACTCGTTATACAAATATTTTAGGCAAGCACAGGAGCCATAAAACCAATTGCTTCATGTAACAGCAAATTCATTTATTTACAAATGTAATATTAAGTTTAAAACCTCTACGCAGAGATGCATATTATTCACAATCTACAAAATAAATTAAAGGTTATTTACCTGCCTACCAGTGTACTTATAGGTATAGGTACTTACATATTTTTCATTCTCATTATGTACCTACTTCATAGTGACAATTTGTAGAATTAAAGCCGGCCATTCATGACCCTGGCGGCAGAAGACGATTTGCAGGCACCTCGCAGGGCCGAAGGAACACTGACGTCACTGTTCGCAGTTTGTTTCTGCATTCGGAGTGAGAAGTACCTACGTTTCTTTAATGAGGCATGGTTCCCATATTGTCAAAAAACAAAATGCATTTTTAGGTCAGAAAATAAAGAACGTTGAAAATAAAATGTAAATATCGATTGAAGTGCGAAAGATAGCTTATCAAATATCAATCCATACTTGAATTAGATAAATCGTACAAGCAGGACATATCTTTAACACTAGAGCCGCCACTAGGTCAATTTTGTTACGGCGTAAAATTCATTCCTCTATTATTCCGTTCTGTTTTTACCTAGAGCCTTAGATTATTTTTGATTTTTAATGAATTAGATATTGTTTTAAACAATTGTTTTATGTTTTTGTTTATCAGCCGCCGCCAGAACACCGGTTTATTCCGAAGGAATCCCATAATACGATACCGATTGTGGGATCCGTTAGAAATACTAAACTATTCCTAACCGTTAGAATACTAAGCATTCAATCGGAAGTGGAGATTCTTTGTAATGATTGAAAATATGATTATATTGAAAATATAAATATGAAATTGGACGTTCCGCATACTTGGACTTTCAACGACTTGGACGTTGCGAGAGTTGGACGATTTCCTAAATAGACGTTATGGGAATTAGACGATTTGCTACACAGGCATTCTGATTGTAATACCAAAAATGTTACCATGCCATAATACCGTACCATCAACCCATGTCTCTCCACTGCTGGATATAGGCCTCTCCCAAGGCTCGCTACCACACACGAACCATTCCCCAATCCCAAAATGTGATATCCCTACTATCTGAATGTATGAATATCTATACAGATCTGAGTAGTTTAGCTGTGTATGTTTTATTTAATCTTTAAAGATCAAAAACTAATGATAATATTTTATTATAATTATTTTAAAACACCAATGATAATTATACGGTATAATTAGAGATTTATATCGGCTGCGTATTTTTCATATCTCGAAACAAATCGTTACGAATGCATGACCGTAGGAAATTAGAAAAGTAAGTCGGGGAGAAAGTTTCTTCGTATTTTCTATAGAAATTCAAGACATTTTTTTTTAAGTTTAATTACTTTTACTTGTAATAAATATGTGCCGTTCTGATCGATAACTTGTTGCCATCTTGTAGATAGTGTCATGATCCCATTGCTATAGAAATTCTGAGATATTTGGCCAAAAAATTGCGACAAGTAGTTTTGAGAGTCCTCTCTTGATACAACCTTATCTCTTTCAACCGTACGCTACTTAAAGAGTTCTGAAGTGAACGAAACAGGTGGAAATCTGAGTGGGCAAGGTCAGGGCTATACGGTGGATGCATCAACACTTCCCAGCCAAGCTCTCTCATTTTTTACTGAGTGGCTAAATGGTTGATAAGTGGTGATAAGTGGTTGATGTGTGTGGTCTGGCGTTATCATGGTAAAAGGTGAAAGTTTATCAGCTCAGGCCGTTTTGTCTCAATTGTTTGGTTTAATATCATCCGTTGCTGACATTAGAGGTCAGAATGAATAATTTCACGCAGCGGTAAAAGCTCATAATGAACGATACCTTTGCAATCCCACCATACACACAACATCACCTTGTTTCGCGTTAAGCCGGATTTTGCCAGTTTGTAGAGCCTGTCCGTGCTTTGACCACGACTTTTTCGCACGTTCTTATCATAAGTGATCCACTTCTCATCACCCGTGATCAATCGTTTCAAAAATGGTTCGGTTTCGTTTCGTTTTAACAGAGAAATGCAAATGGAAACACGGTTTATGAGGTTTCTTTCCATAAAACCATGTAGCACACAAATATTGAGCTTTTTCTGGTACTCAGACTTTTTAAAATGACTTAAAACCGTTTTATGATTAAAGCCCAGTTCCTCAGCAATGCCATAACTACTGATGGGTCAATCTTACTCCACTTTTTCACAGATGGCATTGTCGCGGCTCCACATCGCCGCTTCAACATTTTTCATTTAATATTCAACTACCGCCACAAAATATAGGTAGTCTGCCGTTTTGGTGCTTATCTACATGTTTTTACATAAAAAGTGTCAGTCAATCAAAGTCGCGAGTGTCAATCAAAGTGCACTAACATTGCATCTACCAATAAAACCAGTCACAACAAGCAAACCTTTCGGGTTTTATTTTGCCAAAGGAGTAGAACTCGCAGTGTCTCCAAGCGTAGACAGGCATTGACTTTATCTGTAACTGGGCGAACACAGCGAGCTGCATCTTTCACGTTAAAATTTCCAGACTGAAAACACTTGAACCAACTTTGTGCTACTCTTACAGATACGGTATTAGATCCATAAACGGCACAATTTTATTTTGCGGCTTGTGTCGCATATATGCCTTTTCTGTAATAAAATTTCAAAATTTAGCAAATTCCTTGGTTACTTTCACTTACTTCCACAGACTGGAAAACAATGGAAAAATTACGGAAAATAGTTTTTTTAAAATGACGACTTTTAATAGTATTACAACCAGCCATGTACAAATAGTACAATCAAAGAGATTTTATTACAACTTCATACGTATAAAATACTAAAAAACTTTCTCCCCGACCTATTACTTTGGTAACTCCAATAATGGCAAAAAATAGAAACATGAAATCAAAACAGCAAGTTTCTACTTAAATACTTACTAATACTTACTTGTCAGCATAATATTTGGAATTAATTATTAGACATGTTAGACAACAAATACATAGTTATAAGAAATTAAAGGTACTGTAAACAATAATAAAATATATAACCGGCCTTATAATTCTTATTGGTGCGAATATATCCTACACGAATATAAATAATATAATAATTTATTCATGAAAGTAAAAATACAAAGGAATGCATGAGATATGTATGGCTTTGAAACGCCAGCGTGGCGTTTCAAGGCTCAATTTCAATTTTGTTGCAATAGCTCAATTTCGTACTCTGTATTTTTACTATGTATTTTGATATCTGTATTCTAACTTACGAGATAACTTCTAATTACGAAACTTTACGAGATGATAAAAATCTAAAATTCCAAAAATGGATAAATCCATGAATTCTGTCAAGGAAAAACAAGAGTGAAAAATCTAAGTCGCCGCACAGAGAGTTTTTGTTTGGAGAGCGACCAGTGAAGACGTTTTGGAAAAAGTCACACGCCTATTCCGGGGACTGAGCTATCCTGGACATCACATCTGGGCCACTACACTCGCCGGCCGCCGCAGCTCTGGTCCGTCGCTCTTTGGGCGCTGGTGCTCTACCTGGGCGCCGCTTCTTGCGCCTGGCCGCCATCGCCCCGTCCGACCGCCCGTTCTTCATCACTCCGGGCGTGCGCCCTGCTAAGCGCCGCCTCTCCTACACCGTCCGTGAGTTTTTGGTGCTCGTGAATTTAGTAACAGACATTTGCAGACTCTAAGTATCGTACTAGTTTTCCTCTTTAATTTTGTATTAGGTTTTCTTTGAATTATAAGAAGCTATTGAAACAAACCTTACCTCTTTCCACTCTAGTAGAAGTTGATTACCCTCTTTTAACTATGTCTCTTAGGGTAACACGACATCATGTACAGCAATGGACCATAGGCCGTTACATACCATAACCAGCCGGTTGCGGTATGTAAAATAACGTAGTATGTAAAAGCTGACTTATCTATAAATATACTTACAGCCAAAAAGTCCTAAATCATTGTAGTTATCATCAAAACTACCTTTTAGTTTAAAGCTACGCGACTTGTAATGTTTTATTTTTTTCATACACTTCCTAAATTAACTCTTTACATAACCTAAAGCTGAAATGACAATAACAATCGCACTCTATCGATCATATCATAGAGGTACATCCCGGTCGCCTGGTGGGAATTCGGTTTCAAGACTAAAGTCTGCCTGGGTTCAATTCCTTGGTCACTTGTCCAGTTTAGCTGCAAACATTTCAAATGCTAATACGTTCTGATGAGTCCCTACATATTTTTAAAACATGATATATGGCATTGTTTTATTTATGATTAGATAGGACTATTTTATCTCAGAGTATAAATATGAATCCTATCAGTCGATACACACCAGTTATTTTAACAAAGTGAATTTAGTGCGATCACATTCTGAATAACATATAAATATTAATAAAAATAGTTTCAAGACATACTAATATATGTAGCATCAACATGGGTATACACTGTCAAATTCAGCTACATAAGAGTCCAGACGATCATTACAAGCCAGGGAGTTTGGTGAAAGGTGAAATCATATACGCTTTTGATAGAGAAACCACAGTTAATACCATAACTACATATCTTTTAGGCAAGGCAAAATGTGAATGGTCGGAAGGAAAAACACATCACAGCGGGAACCAAAAAATTTACAAAATCAAATGTGCAGTTTTAGCAGAAGACGAAGAAGTGAAAACTTTTGCACCCAATTCATATATTGTCCCATTCGCTTTTGTTTTACCCTGCAATATACCGCCATCTTACAAGGATGGCTATGCCTACGTAAAACATAGAGTTAAAATTAAATTTACTTTCCCTGGGGTATTTAATTTTAAAAAAGTATTCAGCACAGACCTAAATGTCGTAGGCAATGTCAACCATGATGAACCCTCTGGTCCGGTAATTTTCGGATGTCAGAAAAAACTCACTCAGTTATTTGCTGGCAAGGGTAGCACTATCAACGTAAAAATAACAGTACAGAGGACTATATTTAAACCTGAAGATAGTATAGACATAGACTGCCTTACTACAAACGACAGTAATTTGAAGATATATAAAGTTAAAATAAATCTTTGGGAAAAAACAACTTACAAATCCGATAGCAATAACAAGAAAATAAAAATTAAAAAAATCAAAATCTGCAAAGCATCATCAGCCTTTATCGAAGAATTTAGTGAAGGCAAATTTTCAGCCAACATTCTTCTTCCAAAGCATATTTGTACTATTCAACATTGTAATGTTTTGAAAAGGAAGTACTGGCTTCTGGTTACTACGAAATTACCATTGCCCCATCAAGATGCTTATTTAAAAATTCCCATAGCTATTGGCGAAACGATATCGGAAAAAGGAATGAGTAGTCTTGGCGACACTGTAGTAAGTACACAAAAAGTGGCATTTGTAGCTGAGGTCGCAGATGCATCTGAACACCTACATGATAATCCACCTTCATACTGGGAAGTTATGAATGAAGAAAAGCCTACAGACGTTCAATATTTTGAAACCTATGATAAATAAATTATATTGTGTATAACATACGCCGCAAAACCTTGTACGAAAAAGTAAAGACTGCAAAAGCCCCACCAGACGTCACACCCTTTAAGACTAAAATAAAATATGGACCTATCTGTTGGTTTGTTTCTTTTATCGCTTATAAAACATTTCATGATATTCGCAACAACCAAGCGACCTGAATAATACGATAAAGCTGAAGTTCTTATTGTATTTATAATTCTCATAAGCTCTAACTTCAATCGTGATGCAGACAAAGACACGAGCAATAGCGAGTATGTAAATAAAACATGATAAAACGTTAGGTAATTATAATATAACAGACAATGAACTTTAATTTAATAATTATGAATTACTATAATTTTGGTTTATTTTATATTACGAGTTTTATTAGAATTTTGTGAAAGTGGTGTTGTTTCATTACCAATTTTATTAATTGAGTTTTTTTGGGTTAACCTGAAATTTTATTTGGAAAACATTTTTTTTATTATTACGTTAATATAACATTTACGTTACAAAAGTGTATAGTAATATTATAGCCAGCAGCTTTTAAAATACTTAACTTTAAAAGGGGTTAAAGTTCTACACCCTTTAGAAGTGCCCAACTCTGTTTAAATTCTATTTTAATTAATTGCACCCAAGAGTCGTCGTGCGTAGAAAAAGAATAAACGCGAATGTTAAACTTAATCGTAATAATGAATTTAATGAAATCCGAACAAACAACGGGATAACAAATAAATAACTGATTATGAAAAAGGAACAACATGGCGCTAAAGTAGTATTTGAAATTTTACTGCAATTCCAAATAAAAAACGACAACTTTATAATGCTAAGTATCTACTCGTTATACAAATATTTTAGGCAAGCACAGGAGCCATAAAACCAATTGCTTCATGTAACAGCAAATTCATTTATTTACAAATGTAATATTAAGTTTAAAACCTCTACGCAGAGATGCATATTATTCACAATCTACAAAATAAATTAAAGGTTATTTACCTGCCTACCAGTGTACTTATAGGTATAGGTACTTACATATTTTTCATTCTCATTATGTACCTACTTCATAGTGACAATTTGTAGAATTAAAGCCGGCCATTCATGACCCTGGCGGCAGAAGACGATTTGCAGGCACCTCGCAGGGCCGAAGGAACACTGACGTCACTGTTCGCAGTTTGTTTCTGCATTCGGAGTGAGAAGTACCTACGTTTCTTTAATGAGGCATGGCTCCCATATTGTCAAAAAACAAAATGCATTTTTAGGTCAGAAAATAAAGAATGTTGAAAATAAAATGTAAATATCGATTGAAGTGCGAAAGATAGCTTATCAAATATCAATCCATACTTGAATTAGATAAATCGTACAAGCAGGACATATCTTTAACACTAGAGCCGCCACTAGGTCAATTTTGTTACGGCGTAAAATTCATTCATCTATTATTCCGTTCTGTTTTTACCTAGAGCCTTAGATTATTTTTGATTTTTAATGAATTAGATATTGTTTTAAACAATTGTTTTATGTTTTTGTTTATCAGCCGCCGCCAGAACACCGGTTTATTCCGAAGGAATCCCATAATACGATACCGATTGTGGGATCCGTTAGAAATACTAAACTATTCCTAACCGTTAGAATACTAAGCATTCAATCGGAAGTGGAGATTCTTTGTAATGATTGAAAATATGATTATATTGAAAATATAAATATGAAATTGGACGTTCCGCATACTTGGACTTTCAACGACTTGGACGTTGCGAGAGTTGGACGATTTCCTAAATAGACGTTATGGGAATTAGACGATTTGCTACACAGGCATTCTGATTGTAATACCAAAAATGTTACCATGCCATAATACCGTACCATCAACCCATGTCTCTCCACTGCTGGATATAGGCCTCTCCCAAGGCTCGCTACCACACACGAACCATTCCCCAATCCCAAAATGTGATATCCCTACTATCTGAATGTATGAATATCTATACAGATCTGAGTAGTTTAGCTGTGTATGTTTTATTTAATCTTTAAAGATCAAAAACTAATGATAATATTTTATTATAATTATTTTAAAACACCAATGATAATTATACGGTATAATTAGAGATTTATATCGGCTGCGTATTTTTCATATCTCGAAACAAATCGTTACGAATGCATGACCGTAGGAAATTAGAAAAGTAAGTCGGGGAGAAAGTTTCTTCGTATTTTCTATAGAAATTCAAGACATTTTTTTTTAAGTTTAATTAATTTTACTTGTAATAAATATGTGCCGTTCTGATCGATAACTTGTTGCCATCTTGTAGATAGTGTCATGATCCCATTGCTATAGAAATTCTGAGATATTTGGCCAAAAAATTGCGACAAGTAGTTTTGAGAGTCCTCTCTTGATACAACCTTATCTCTTTCAACCGTACGCTACTTAAAGAGTTCTGAAGTGAACGAAACAGGTGGAAATCTGAGTGGGCAAGGTCAGGGCTATACGGTGGATGCATCAACACTTCCCAGCCAAGCTCTCTCATTTTTTACTGAGTGGCTAAATGGTTGATAAGTGGTGATAAGTGTTGATGTGTGTGGTCTGGCGTTATCATGGTAAAAGGTGAAAGTTTATCAGCTCAGGCCGTTTTGTCTCAATTGTTTGGTTTAATATCATCCGTTGCTGACATTAGAGGTCAGAATGAATAATTTCACGCAGCGGTAAAAGCTCATAATGAACGATACCTTTGCAATCCCACCATACACACAACATCACCTTGTTTCGCGTTAAGCCGGATTTTGCCAGTTTGTAGAGCCTGTCCGTGCTTTGACCACGACTTTTTCGCACGTTCTTATCATAAGTGATCCACTTCTCATCACCCGTGATCAATCGTTTCAAAAATGGTTCGGTTTCGTTTCGTTTTAACAGAGAAATGCAAATGGAAACACGGTTTATGAGGTTTCTTTCCATAAAACCATGTAGCACACAAATATTGAGCTTTTTCTGGTACTCAGACTTTTTAAAATGACTTAAAACCGTTTTATGATTAAAGCCCAGTTCCTCAGCAATGCCATAACTACTGATGGGTCAATCTTACTCCACTTTTTCACAGATGGCATTGTCGCGGCTCCACATCGCCGCTTCAACATTTTTCATTTAATATTCAACTACCGCCACAAAATATAGGTAGTCTGCCGTTTTGGTGCTTATCTACATGTTTTTACATAAAAAGTGTCAGTCAATCAAAGTCGCGAGTGTCAATCAAAGTGCACTAACATTGCATCTACCAATAAAACCAGTCACAACAAGCAAACCTTTCGGGTTTTATTTTGCCAAAGGAGTAGAACTCGCAGTGTCTCCAAGCGTAGACAGGCATTGACTTTATCTGTAACTGGGCGAACACAGCGAGCTGCATCTTTCACGTTAAAATTTCCAGACTGAAAACACTTGAACCAACTTTGTGCTACTCTTACCGATACGGTATTAGATCCATAAACGGCACAATTTTATTTTGCGGCTTGTGTCGCATATATGCCTTTTCTGTAATAAAATTTCAAAATTTAGCAAATTCCTTGGTTACTTTCACTTACTTCCACAGACTGGAAAACAATGGAAAAATTACGGAAAATAGTTTTTTTAAAATGACGACTTTTAATAGTATTACAACCAGCCATGTACAAATAGTACAATCAAAGAGATTTTATTACAACTTCATACGTATAAAATACTAAAAAACTTTCTCCCCGACCTATTACTTTGGTAACTCCAATAATGGCAAAAAATAGAAACATGAAATCAAAACAGCAAGTTTCTACTTAAATACTTACTAATACTTACTTGTCAGCATAATATTTGGAATTAATTATTAGACATGTTAGACAACAAATACATAGTTATAAGAAATTAAAGGTACTGTAAACAATAATAAAATATATAACCGGCCTTATAATTCTTATTGGTGCGAATATATCCTACACGAATATAAATAATATAATAATTTATTCATGAAAGTAAAAATACAAAGGAATGCATGAGATATGTATGGCTTTGAAACGCCAGCGTGGCGTTTCAAGGCTCAATTTCAATTTTGTTGCAATAGCTCAATTTCGTACTCTGTATTTTTACTATGTATTTTGATATCTGTATTCTAACTTACGAGATAACTTCTAATTACGAAACTTTACGAGATGATAAAAATCTAAAATTCCAAAAATGGATAAATCCATGAATTCTGTCAAGGAAAAACAAGAGTGAAAAATCTAAGTCGCCGCACAGAGAGTTTTTGTTTGGAGAGCGACCAGTGAAGACGTTTTGGAAAAAGTCACACGCCTATTCCGGGGACTGACCTATCCTGGACATCACATCTGGGCCACTACACTCGCCGGCCGCCGCAGCTCTGGTCCGTCGCTCTTTGGGCGCTGGTGCTCTACCTGGGCGCCGCTTCTTGCGCCTGGCCGCCATCGCCCCGTCCGACCGCCCGTTCTTCATCACTCTGGGCGTGCGCCCTGCTAAACGCCGCCTCTCCTACACCGTCCGTGAGTTTTTGGTGCTCGTGAATTTAGTAACAGACATTTGCAGACTCTAAGTATCGTACTAGTTTTCCTCTTTAATTTTGTATTAGGTTTTCTTTGAATTATAAGAAGCTATTGAAACAAACCTTACCTCTTACCACTCTAGTAGAAGTTGATTACCCTCTTTTAACTATGTCTCTTAGGGTAACACGACATCATGTACAGCAATGGACCATAGGCCGTTACATACCATAACCAGCCGGTTGCGGTATGTAAAATAACGTAGTATGTAAAAGCTGACTTATCTATAAATATACTTACAGCCAAAAAGTCCTAAATCATTGTAGTTATCATCAAAACTACCTTTTAGTTTAAAGCTACGCGACTTGTAATGTTTTATTTTTTTCATACACTTCCTAAATTAACTCTTTACATAACCTAAAGCTGAAATGACAATAACAATCGCACTCTATCGATCATATCATAGAGGTACATCCCGGTCGCCTGGTGGGAATTCGGTTTCAAGACTAAAGTCTGCCTGGGTTCAATTCCTTGGTCACTTGTCCAGTTTAGCTGCAAACATTTCAAATGCTAATACGTTCTGATGAGTCCCTACATATTTTTAAAACATGATATATGGCATTGTTTTATTTATGATTAGATAGGACTATTTTATCTCAGAGTATAAATATGAATCCTATCAGTCGATACACACCAGTTATTTTAACAAAGTGAATTTAGTGCGATCACATTCTGAATAACATATAAATATTAATAAAAATAGTTTCAAGACATACTAATATATGTAGCATCAACATGGGTATACACTGTCAAATTCAGCTACATAAGAGTCCAGACGATCATTACAAGCCAGGGAGTTTGGTGAAAGGTGAAATCATATACGCTTTTGATAGAGAAACCACAGTTAATACCATAACTACATATCTTTTAGGCAAGGCAAAATGTGAATGGTCGGAAGGAAAAACACATTACAGCGGGAACCAAAAAATTTACAAAATCAAATGTGCAGTTTTAGCAGAAGACGAAGAAGTGAAAACTTTTGCACCCAATTCATATATTGTCCCATTCGCTTTTGTTTTACCCTGCAATATACCGCCATCTTACAAGGATGGCTATGCCTACGTAAAACATAGAGTTAAAATTAAATTTACTTTCCCTGGGGTATTTAATTTTAAAAAAGTATTCAGCACAGACCTAAATGTCGTAGGCAATGTCAACCATGATGAACCCTCTGGTCCGGTAATATTCGGATGTCAGAAAAAACTCACTCAGTTATTTGCTGGCAAGGGTAGCACTATCAACGTAAAAATAACAGTACAGAGGACTATATTTAAACCTGAAGATAGTATAGACATAGACTGCCTTACTACAAACGACAGTAATTTGAAGATATATAAAGTTAAAATAAATCTTTGGGAAAAAACAACTTACATATCCAATAGCAATAGCAAGAAAATAAAAATTAAAAAAATCAAAAGCTGCAAAGCATCATCAGACTTTATCGAAGAATTTAGTGTTGGCAAATTTTCAGCCAACATTCTTCTTCCGAAGCATATTTGTACTATTCAACATTGTAATGTTTTGAAAAGGAAGTACTGGCTTCTGGTTACTACGAAATTACCATTGCCCCACCAAGATGCTTATTTAAAAATTCCCATAGCTATTGGCGAAACGATATCGGAAAAAGGAATGAGTAGTCTTGGCGACACTGTAGTAAGTACACAAAAAGTGGCATTTGTAGCTGAGGTCGCAAATGCATCTGAACAACTACATGATAATCCACCTTCATACTGGGAAGTTATGAATGAAGATATGAGTAAAGAAGTTTAAGGTCTTGCGACCTATGATGATTAACTTTTTTTCTACAATATACACAGCAGACCTTGTATTAAATGCAAGTATTGGAATGCAGGACCTTGTATTGAAATGCCTTGTATAAAAAAAACAGAAAACTGAAACTGTTATAGCACCACCCAAATGGTATCCATAAAAAGCAAAATAAAATAATATTTCTGTGTTCGATTGTTTTTTTATCGCTTTTAAGTAATTTCATTGTATTCGCGTATATATATTTATAATTGTCATAGGTCCTAATACGCTATTGCTATTGCTCGCAGAGCAATAGCGATTATATGAATAAAACGTGATAAAATATTAGATAATGATAAGATTACAGATATTAAATGATAAATTTATTTTCTAATTACGATTTTAATAATTTTGGTTTGCTTTTTATTCTGCGCTTTATATAAATCTCATTTCATTTATTTATAATTATATTATTGCAGTTCTTTTTTAGTTCATAGTATTTAATCTATGCTGAAATTTTGGCGACGTACCCGTGGTCACACCAGTTTGTCACACCAGACATTTATTTCCCGTTAGTAGTCATATTGCCACTGTGAGAAACAATAATTATTTTCTTGTGAAGGGTCCGTGGTGACACTAGCAGTACTGGGAAATATCCGACCGATTTAACGGCCCGTTATCCTCAGCGTAAATTCCGATTAAAAGAAAATTATTATTTTTCGCTTATTACCAGCCTTATAAACCAATAAGAGAATCATTCATCGTTCTTTATAAACCAGTCAGAGTCTGTAAAAAAAAGATGAAGCTCTTGATGATTTATGTTTTCCTAGTATTTACGGGAATCAACGCCTTGAAGTATTTCTTTCAAAATGGTATATGATAGCTTGATAAGAGATAAATTTTTGGTACTGGTCACTAAACATATTCATTTTGGTAGTACTACCGATAAATAGTAGGTACCATGGAAAGAATATGGGTCCAGCGGGCGTCAAGCACGAAACTTATACAAACAGTGTGACAACCTGGACCACGTGACCACGTGTCCTACGCCGAAATTTTATTTATGGAGCATTAAAAATTATTATATTAAATATAACACTAACGTTACAAAAGTGCCCAAGTAATATTGTGGCAACAGCTTTTAAACGACGTGAAATAAAACAAATGTCTTTATGTAATAGAAAATGCATATATTCAGAAACATTAATTATAACTAATCTAAAACTAAAAGGCAGGGATACGGTATTTCAATTGAATTACAATTTGAAAATAAATTAAAAATTATATACGAGTATAAAAATTATAACTCAACTTAGTATACTGTTTCGTTCTATTGTGTAAATATATAATATATGCAGTCCGTAAAATTTTATTCACCAATACATATGTAATATTATTTTAATATTTGTAAATGTTCATAATCATAGCTAACGTTCATAGCGCGTGTACTATCTGTATAAGTAATTGGCAATTGCTGCTTGACTAAATTCTTTCAAAATTATTTAATTTTTTGTCTAAATATTTTATTCTATAATTGTGTAAAATGTATTTAAATATCTTTGTATATGTTTAGCACATTAAAAACAAAAGAACACAATGCCACTATTTGCCAATATTCACAACTTTTGTTCTATGACTTATTATGAAGCTTTGCGAGGGAAAATTTCGGTTTGCCTTGTCAAAAATTTAGTGAATATTTGGTTACTTGGAATTTGTAAAAATTCTTTCTTAGAAAAGGACGTGGGATAAATGAATGATTGTCGTCTCAACCAACCTATAAAATAAAATTAGTGACAATGTATTTGCTATGTTATGATTATGATCTACCATAATTGTTATAAGCAATGGAGAAGTTCCCCATTTTCTAATTTTATCTAAAAAGAGCTTGAAAAATTACAAAAAATCTAGTGAATACATTTTAAGGATATCTTTAAAAATGGGAAAGTTATAGCCTTTCAAAGTTGGATGTTGAGAAATAAATTCGCGCAGCATGCCGAGCAGTGTGTGACGTCACGTTCCTGTTTATTGCTCGCAACCGCGCTGTTTTCTCAATTTTATTATAAATAAATCTAAATTACCACTCACTAACTAACTCGCTGACATAATTGTTCACCCTCTTCACGTATTGGGGATGGAGACTTCTCAAAGATCATCAGCGCCGATAGAGAGCTGCGAGCAGTTCGACGCGAGCGCGAAAAAATTCTATTATTGAAATTTCAAGATGGCCGTCATACAAATTTCATTTGCCCATTTATCCGAAACGGTAAGAGATTTCGGACTGATAGGTATTCAAATTAATATCGTTGGGCAAAAAGATATCCTATCAAGATGGCGACCATTAAACAAATTAATTTTAAATTCATTTGATTCAAATGAAAATTGATATCTGAGGATTTCATTGAATACCATTTTAGAATCAGTTTTTTTATATCGCCATTTTTCAAGATGGCTATCATACATAAAAATGGAACATTTTAAATTTTGCGAGGTTGTAGGCCAAGGTCCACACAGGACGTAGCTCGGATTATTCCCCCTATAAAATCAGCACGAAAAAAATAAAAAAAATAATAGCCAGAAAAAAATTCAATATTTTAAATAGCGGAAATTTAAAAATAACTCTGGTTTCGTTCTCGAATACCTACTGAGTAAAATATAAAAATGACACGAATGACAAAAAATTGTGAGATGTCAAAATTACAAAGTCATCAAAATGTCAAAGTCAAATAATGACAAAATATGATAAAAAGTGATAAAAATGTCATAAACGACTAAAAAGTGACACAAAATAACAAAAAGTGTTGCAAAATAATAATAATCACACAAAAATACCTACTAAAAATGTCACAAAATGATAAAAAATACAAAAACTATTTAGCCTGCCAAAATGAGTCCAAACTCGACGAGTTATCTATAAGTCATATAGGAGTTCTACCACTTACCTTCTGTCTCCATCATCAGACCCTGGTCATCCATCATACGTGACATCATATCATAAGAGAAAGTCCATCCAAACAAATCAAATAAGCCTAAAGGAATCTACTGGTAGCCATTGAGGAGTTCTAGTACCTTCTGGCTCCATAATTCGACCCTGGTCACCATATGAGATAAATAAAACCAATCGAAACAAATCAAGTGAGCCCAAACTCGATTATTATAGTTTCTATTAGTTATGGAGTCTTCTTTCTATTAGTTATTGAGGAGTTCGACTACCCACAAGCGTTTATCCCTTTATTTCGTATACAGAAAGTGCCCAAGATCCCGAACATTTTGTTTTAGTAGTAACACTATCTATCATAGTTTAGCTGGTCCTTTAGGCTCCCACATCAAGTCCTCCATGCCTTTGATTTTATTACATATTCAGAAAATGCCAAAGGCCCTATTCATTTTTTGTTTCAGCAGTTCCTTTCTATCTCTCATTGTTTAGCTGGTTCTCCAGTCTTCCACATCACGTTTTGCGGATCTTCAAACTTCAACACCCCGATATTGTATTATCACAATATTGTATTGTATTACTTACGCATGTTTGTCAAATTCCAAGTGAATACGACATGTGGAAGTGGTTGAAAATCGAATTGCATTTTTTTATAGTCACAGGAGCGTGACATCATCGCCAGTAGCGCGTCAGCGCACGGATCGAGAATTACAGCGAAATTTTGAATACCTAAGTATATTTCGGTCATTTTCCAACTGATTTCAATTTTTTTACCATACGTAACATTGTGTCGTATATTTTTATTTAAATACAATAATCTGCTAGTTCTGAACTTAGTGAACTTCTCCATTGTAACTACTAAAGTTATGATGGGTTTTTTTCACTAAAAATATATGGAAAAGATGTAAACAAATAAAAAATAAAAATAGAACAGAGGTTCAGCGGTTCGCTCACGGTTTTAACATTAAAAGATCTATAGAATAAAAACTTTCATTTGAGGTATATATCTTAAGTATGTTGGTACATGTTGATTTTTTTGGGACACTTTTACCCATCGTCTTTTCCTAAAGTTTTAATTCCATCACTTTTAAGATAATCACAACCAATTTGTTACATTATGGGGATATATAATAAAGGTATCTATATAAAAACACCTAATCTTACAAAGCTATAAATGTGTGTCACGGACGACTCCCTGCTGTTGTTCATTTATCACAGTTAGATCTGTAACGAATTATACATGTAATTAATTATATACCTTTGTTTATGCTCTTTACGCTGGGATGATTATCGAAATAAGGAGTGTTTTTTTTAAAATGTCTATCTATCTGAATTAGGTACAAATTCGCTTAGTTAATAGTGCTCCTATACATACTAGTCTAGCAAATGTTGTTTATAGCATAATAAATATATAGGATCTTTTGCCAATTGCAAAAATTAATAACAGATATAATATATGATTGCTACTGTTTTGGATTCTGGAGCTTCTAAAAAGACCACTCTTTTTTAAAATTAATTGAGTGTATAGACTTCACCCTTGTACTGTTTTATTATATGCATAGATAATATATATACAGATGTAATTATTTCGCCTTTATATGTTTAAATTTTATCTTTAAAAATACTAATGATAATACATTAAATTACACTGCGATAGCGATTTATATTCACTGCGTATTTTGCATATCGCGAAACAAATCGTTGCGGCCACGCAAGTATGAAATTGCAATAATGATTTTGATATTATCAACTGCTATCGCGATTAATTTCATATATTAACTTTTTATTACATATCGTACTTCACTGTAATCTGATACTATAACAAACATTTCAATATATTGATTATAACAGTAGACATTTTAGAATAGTCCTCATTTGTAATGGCACCCACCGCAAATCACACAAAGTAACCGTAACCAGTCCTTTAATCGTCCACTGCTGGTCATGGGCCTCCTCATGCAGTCTTGTGCATAAGGAATGTATAGCTTTAAAACGCTACGCTGGTCAAGCGGACTGGCGAGTCTACTTTTTTTGAGGTGATGTAGTTCCTTAGGCTTTTTTATCCTCTTTTACAACACCCACAGGAAGAGATAGGGTGGTACTATTCTAAAGCCTACACGGCTCGTCACACACTAACAGCCGGTTTTCCACTTGGTCCTGATGATACATTGTCGTCGCGGAAAAAGTGTCGTGGCTACGATAAAACTGTCGTCGCCGACACCATCCTTGTCGTACCAACCGCACCCACGCACCCCCACGATGCTTATGATTTCTCAAAATTCTCAACCCAGTGTTCTGCCACATTTTTTAAATAACGCCACACAAAAATTCGCCACGCCATGAATATAAAGACACATACAAAGATAACAGACACCACCCATCCTCGAACATACATTTATCTTGAAACCAATGAATATTTCCAATGAGAAACGCTACAAAAAGTATTTCAATCACTTCCTATTCTATCGCATGCAATCCCATCCTTTGAAATCACTCATTCTGTTGTGCCATACTCCCCAATTCTTTCTCCAAATCCTGACTAGGCGTAGACGTCCCCAAAGGTACGTGACACATTTGCCGATATGTCAGTTTTGTCATGTTTACGGACATTGACGTATCAAACATTTTCATGAGCGACAAAATTCTATTACCATCAGGCGGAATGTCTATTAATGACATCTTTTTTCTATAAAAAAAATTGAATTCTATATGCGCTCCTATGTTTTTATGCAAACCTATTTATATAACTGTATTACACTTCTGCTTCCATTTCCAGCCTGTCAGTAGTTGGAGTGTGAACAAGATTGATAAGTTTTTAATGTAGGAACATATATGTATTAGGTTGCACGTAAATAGCTTGCAGGTGAAATTCCAAATCAGAGTATTGTTCTGCCAATGATATTATATAACGAATAAAAAGTGTAAATTACTTATCGCTTTTACCCCTATACCAAAACATATTGCATACTCTGCAGCGCGATCATTTTTTTTATTTCTTGATTGCTTACAGCTGTAATTGATATGTACGAATATACAGTTTTCGGTGGCATATACATATCTCATAAGCAGACGAATAGAACTTATCATTCAAGTACTACTTATCTTCACTAAACTTCACTTGTCCAGTCAGGAACTATCCAGTCAGTTGAACACAATAGCTTTCTGGTACATGCATATTTCCACTAGTATTTGTTCAATATCAAATGTAAAGCACGCCACTTTATGTTAAGAATTTATGTAACATCAAAGGCCATGGTAAGCTCACACGGCTAGAAACTAAGTTCCTTACAATACATAGAGCAAACTGTTACATTTCAATACAAACCTATCAAGATATAGTACAAACAACCGTTTATAAACTACATAAACATTAGGTGAGGGAGTTAGGTTAGATATAATTAATGTTAATAATTGTTTTTAATTCTACACTAATCTTTGCATTATCGAATTGTAACATAATTGAGAAGCTCATTTCTCTCAAACTATCGACGAACGATTGTAGAAATTCCTCCATTATTGAATTCCTTTCATCAAAGGAAATTTCAACACAGCTCACTCGTATAACTTTGCGATCGCTTTTTTAAAGGAATCGTAGACGGAAACCTTAAGAACTTCAATAGGTCGATAAAAAATCTTTGATATCGCTAATAATAACTGCATATTAATTTCACTAGTAACTGCAACTCTATACCGACCTACATGAAAAAGGCAAGCTCCAATCTCTTTGTCTGTTTCTTCAACGGCACATCTGATGTTACCAAATTAGGTACCCGTAAATAATGTTGGTAAACTACTCATTAAAAGGAAATTGTTCATATGAATAACTTCTAAGAAATATGTGTACATTATACAAATTACACACAAAGTACAGTACAGAATACACAGCGTACTCTTTTATAGCGGGTTTTGACTATAATGATTACTACGAGTAATGTGTGCGATTAGTAATTATAAGTACATTAGTATTAGTATTTAGTTAGCAATCACTTGACTTTTAGCAACTCATTTGTAAGAAAAATGTGCAAATGATCACTATCACATTATCACGGATCGTCTAATATGCAGCCGAGTTGCTTCTTTATTTGCATCACATTACACTATACCGATTTGAAACTTCACCATTCAACAACACATTTTTAAAAGTAACATGTGTAATGATAATGACTGCTAACTCTCAATACGCGTTGATATGCTCGTAATTAATGTTTTTTAAATGAAAAAAAAACGTAAATAAATTTGTATAAAAACATTTATTTTGATGCTAACCGTATGGACTATCACCCGAACGCACACATAGATATACATTTGCACTACAAGCAAGGAGGCTCGGCTCTATCAGTGCAGCAACTATAGGGAACGTGTACAACACTATGATAGTCTAACGGAACACTGTCGAGTTGTTCCTTTACGGGAAGCTTTGTATCACAATTTACACTAGTCTAACTAATAGACAATTCAAAATATAGCTTTCTTAAATGTCGCTTATAAGGAGACAGAATTATCGACAATCCACATTGCGTGGTCGTTTTGAAACGTGTCGTTTGATCATCACCAATTATATTTGGAATCCTCTGTTTCTTGTAAATGACTACTGCATTTTAACTCACGAAGTAAAATTAATTTTGACGCTATCTTCTCTTCTTCTCTATTAGTGACCCTATTAGGCCAAGAATTTCTTAAATCGTAGTAGGTATATAAATTACTACTATATAACTATATGCATTTAATATAAATTTATGTAAATGACTGCTATCTGACAATGTGTAACGACTTACTTGTAAGGAATGTTTGAAAGTTGTCACTATCACAGTACAACGGGTCGTGTAACACGCTATCGAGTTGCTCCTTTATGACAGGTTTAGCGTCACACCACACTACGTAGCCACTTCGAGACCAATCCATTACTAACATTTTCACACTCTGGAACAGAAAAATAATAATATAGTATCCTTTATAAGGAGAAAGAACCATCAACAATCACTTCTAATTTTATATAATATTTTTTACCGTTCCCTCCCTTACTCATAAATGAAGTTTAAATTAATTGTATAAAATATCTTGCCCTTTTCTTGCAATTAGAACTTTAAACTGATCAGATAGTGACAGAAAATTTTAGGCAATGATAAATATATGATATAATACCTAAGCAGCGTAAGAACGCTAATAATTGTCGACAGTAGTTAATTTTCACGAAAATATTTCAATATATTTTATTTTGGACTAAATTCTAAAATAAAATGGAGTTGGAATTAATCAACAATTCATAAATTACAATACCACTATCACGCCATTCTCAAGATACTGGTGGGTTTGACCAAATCTTATCTGACCAATTAATTTAACTTTATTTGACCAATCTTAAAGTATCTTTCATTATTTCATATCTATAAGCAATAGAGTATCCCTAAAAGTATTTCCTCGTCTACATGGCAAAATATCGTTTGGATGACTTATTTTTACTCATCGTATAAAATTTCATTTTTTATGCTTGTCAACTTCCCAGCTACAAAATTAAAATATAGGTACTCTTAATTATCCTTGTTCCCAATTACCTCTATTAACACTATATGATGTCTTAAGTTGCGAAGTTTGTGAAAATGTCTTCAATAGATTTTTACTCTCAATTCGAATGGAAAAAATAGCGAATGAAATGAAATAATAATAAATTTAATAAAATTTCTGTACACCGGTCTCCGGGTTTGCTGGAAGAAATCTTTGTACTATATGTGTATTTTAATGTACTATATGGGCGTGTACAATAAAGTATATAAAAGAGAGTAAAACAAGCACAAAGTGAAGCAACAGAGAATGTAAATGCTCGATCACGTATCGAACTTTTCGACTACAACACATGTTGCCCTGTTCATTACGCCCCGGTAAGTCCCGACACTTCACATGACATAAAATAACGGACCGTTAAAATAACACGGGACGTATTGTTGGGGCCCTTTGTAAATTGTTGTTTAATTTAACAATAATATTTGTAGTGTATGTAAAGTACGGTCCTGTACATTGTACGGGGTTGCGGTCGGAACAACATTGCATGTGATTTGATGCTGCGGGTAGCCACAGACTGAATATTAATACAAATGCTAACACGCTGGAACATTATTCTAGTTTTTAGAACTCGGAAAATGATAAAAAGAGATTTTCAAATTCAAATGATACGTCTAACACTCCCGAGTTGAAAATGTATTTCGGATTTAAATTTGTAATAATACATACGTAATATACTGTTAAATCTATACAAATAATAAAATCTATACAAATAAACTGTTATAGATCTATATAAATAATAAAATCGTAATAAAGCTGTGTGTCTACATTTAACATTTATTGAAAGAAGTCATTGTATTAATGATACAAAGATCAAAAGAATATTTTTTGGAATTTTTGTCTCTGTCCACTGTCTGAACGCGCATCCCGCAAAAACCGCTAGACGGATTTTAACCACGGATTTTGGTATAGTTATGTGGAGGGTTGACATTTAGGGTACTTGGGGCGGCATTACTAGTACAAAATATACTGATCCACGCTCGACCACTTAAAAGGTGAATCCTAGCCATATTTATAAACAAACAACTGTGACAGTTACTAAAATGTCTAAAAGTAAGATGAAAATTCTAATACCAACTTTTCTTAAATTTTGTTTCGTTCCGATCTAATCTGATCACTTTAGCTTTTGTAAATACTTAAACTTTTTGTATTCAAAACTTACTTCTACTTATTTTTAAATATATAACTGAGTTTGGATTCACTTTCATAAAACTCTCTTTTCAATTATATTTAATTTGTTACCAGAAAGAAGTTAAAACTTAGTTCAGAAAGTTATGAAGTTAACTTCATAACGTCCTTCCATTAACATATTTTTGAATTTCATACTATCCTATATACTTTTTATCCATTATCCTCACCAGAGCAATACTAATGTTTTACGCACATTTATTAACTAACTTCGACCATTACCAACTTTAAAGTACTTTATTGGGCCGAAGTTGGGACCATTTTGTATGAAAGGTTAAGAATTACAAACCTGCAAGAACGTGTAGTCCATTCTATACAGAGCACCGCAACGAATTACTAAAATGTTCGCTGATCTCCTCCCACTGTTTTCTATACTTATTACTCTAATGTCCCCACTTCCCACCCCCACATTTCTTGTGACTAAATTGTTCCCACTGACGCCTCCAATGTTCCCACTTTGGGCCCCACTAATGCCACTACTTTCTTGATTATTCACTGCATTCCCGTTTTCTCTTCCATTGCTCATTTCAACATTGTTGTTTCCTGTCAACGCTTCAACATTCCTATTGGTTAAAACGTCACTGTCAGGCAGGATTGTCAGAGTTTCTAGCGCTGTGATTGGTGGATTAGGGTTTGGAAGATTTCTGAGCGCTACTAATTTTGCTCGAATGCTTTCAGCCCCAGCGAAATAGAAACCTCCAGCAGGATTTATGACGTAATGTGGTGGAAGGTTACCATCCTGTAAAAAACGTATGTATGATTATTGTAATTTGTTCTTCAAATAAGCTAGAATAAACAAGGTACCCCCAAACTTATATTCCGAACCTACCGAAATTTTGTTTATGGAATCAAAACACGAGAAAAATACACATTTATTACCTAACAGTACCTACCTAATTATTTATCAGAAAAAAAACAAGACCTTTGAGAGGTACGTAGTCATTTACAAATATTGTATACTTCCTCCGGCAATTTAATAAAAATAGAGGTAATTTATTTGTTCACTGCCTAACATCCTTTTAAATTACTTGTTGTTTAAGATGTCTTTTGGGTAATGAATTGTTATTAGCAGCGTGGGATTAAATAATCCTTCAAACTTTTCGACCAAATTATTCGTGAAACAATAAACTTTCCGTTTCTTTACTTAAATCACGGGGGATTCGGAGATTAGCGACAACAATGTCTTTGTATTTACAATTTACATTCTTGTAGTTTACATTTCGAGAAGAATTTAATTATCTATTATCATATAAAAAAGCCAATAAGTATTTTTTTCACATAGTGAGACTTGAAGCCGTTTTAAGAAATACCGGTAAATAAAGGTTAATCAGTGGTATCGGCATATTTTAAGGGAGGTCGAGGGTGCACGTTGCAATCTTAGAACCGCTGGGCCCACTCGAGTAGCCAAGTTACATCAAACTCACAGAACACTAGCGTAAAATGTACTGCATTTCCCACTTTATCCTATTCCCCCAATGTTCGTATGTGTTTCGATAGTGAGATACGCCAGATCACTTTTCCATTTCATTCTATTCTATGCCTACCCATTTCCCCAACCCTTTCTTCAAATCCATTCCTAAATCTCCAGAGGTAGGTAGGACATCCGGCGGCGTGACAACGTTTGTCAATCTAGATTGATGTTGTCACGTATTGCGGATGTCGCAGGGCCACAGTATCGATTTACCATCAGGTGATCACCATGTCCGTCCCTCTGCCACCTTATTTTTAATAAAAAAAACGTGTCGGCCGCGACTGTAAATGGTAGATCAATATAAGAATTATTCTGAACTATCTCAACAATAAACCTAAGTGTAATCTCAGTGTAAACCAGTAAATTTTCCAAAACCTTTAGCAAAACCAGTTTAATATTGGTTTTATACGAGTGAACCAAATATGAACGAAGGAGCGAGGCCACGAATGGTCGATTATAAGAGTGTATATTCCATATAGTCTTATAGTCCTTATAGATATAACCTTTGATAAATACTTACTTTTGCGTGAACATGATAAGAACAGTGACATAAAGATAATTATGTGTTTATGGCTATGTAATCTCAAATATATCTTTATTGTATGTTTATTACTATATTTTTGTATGTTTTATGAATAATTATTTATGCAAAGTCTCCGAGTTTGTGATGAAATGATACACTCCTCTTATGATTCATTGTTTGACCAAAGATTATTTAAAAATATCTAGCGGTGAATGCCTTAAAGCATTGTCCTCATTTTTCTACAATAAATAAAAATGAAATGGTACTAACATATTAATCTAAAAGTCTTTTTGTTAATCATGCCCGAACGAAGCAATTAATCGTAATGAAATTTTGCATAAGGATATATTGGGCCAAAGAGAAAGATTTAGACTACTTTTACTGCGACTACCAAATCATGCTTGAGTAGTCCAGCGCAGCTTGTTCCAGTAGGACCAATAATATAAAAGAGAATATTTGAAGATCAAAGGTCACAAGCTTGATACTATATCGTCAGCCTGTGTATCTCTGCTACTGGATATTGGACTCTCCCAACACGCGCCACCACACACGATCTTCCTCTCATCTTATCCACCCGTTACCATTATCTTTCTTAAGCCGTCAGTCCGCATGTCTGCAGTATAGGTACTCTATATTTTCGATTAACATCAAAAGAGGCCAACATACAGTGGTGGTGGGTAATTGTAAAAATATGTACATTTATTGTTAAATATTATGCGAACTAACTCTTATCATTGCAAATCATACTCTTTCTATTCACCTTTTTTGGGATTTTTTATGCCCTGACTTTTCAGTTCCATCTTACATTATGCAACAACAATAAATAACACAAATTCAAAAAAAACAACAAATAAAGATTAATTGAACAAATAAAAATGCACTCTGCCGTAATGAGGGCTTACTATACAAACTACATCGTTGGCAGTTAGTGGAATCCTACTTACGTCAACAAACTGCACATCGAGCGGCGGTCGCGATTGGTAGTAAAGCAGCAAGAACACGTCAATCGCCACGCCGCATACGAAGCCCACTTCGATGCCCAACCCCAGACAAAGGAAAAACGTTCCCACTAGCGGAATTATATCCAGTCCTAAAATAAAATTACAATTGTATACGCATCTTTACGGTTATTAAAGATAGTTCATGTTAGTTTTGTTAGTTCAAAATTTACAACAAGACTAAAACCCTTTCTAGAAATTAAACGTTAAACTTAGAAATTACTGTTATACAAAAAACTTGACTTATAGGTATAACCAAGGACAATATTCTGTCTCTCTAATTTTCAAACAATGTAACAATTTCTAATTATGAGACAATATACTTGTAACAAATACGAACCTTCACCCATACCACTGACTTTCAACATAAGTAAAGATTTCAATTATTACTAGCTCAACATTGAAGAAAAATACCGTGAGAAAATTTGTATTCCTGAGAATTAAAAAACAACTTCTGAAACCCCATTTTGAATAGAAAGGTTTTTCTTCTGCAATGAAACTTTAAAAGCTTAAATAGAAACAAGACATTGTAGCTATAACAATATGTTCGTAGTAAATGTTTAGTGCTGCTATCCAACCGGATTACCCTGGATTTGTCCTGGTCTTATACATATATTTGTCTAGATTTGTCCTTGGGAGCATTCATCCAGGGACGTCTGGAGGGATTTTTTAAAGATTCCAATTTATCATTGTTTATGTAGTTTATATAGTATATTATAATATTAGCTTCGTAATAACTAAGTAAGTATATAACTTCAAACAAAACACTTTGATTATTAAATTTTATTGAGTGGTTAACCATTAAAATTATTAAAGTAAAAATCGAGAAATATTTAAATGAGCAGCGCGGAAGATACTGAATGGGCAGTAAATTTAAATGTGGGTTAAGTTTAGGTTCTCTGGTGACAATAAAGAAGTAGGAACTTTCGCGAACTTTCGTCGACTTTGTGTTAACATTCTCAGTAATTTAAAATTATTTATTTCAGTTATTCAAAAACAATTAGTTTTGTTGATCATGATTTGCTGCTTGTTTAAATACAAGCCGTAAAAATAGTCCGGGTCGATAAATTTGGGATTTCAGAACCAGTTGTCATCGATAGTTATTATCTTAGACAACAGTTCGAATTAGAAAGTTAGACGACACAGACGAGAGTAATACGTGCCCATGAGTAAGTATGCAAAAACTATGCTTATTTAAACTGTGCACCATGTTCTATATAGCAAATAATATCTACAATATCGCCCTGCCTCATATTTTATAATTTCTCTTTAACATTGTGGTTATCACTAGGGTGAGTGATTAACGCTAAAATTTCCAAAAATGTTCGTATGTTTACATGAACATTACACAGCTTTGACGTTGGGATTACGTCGTATTCCCGAGGAATTATTTAATGACATGTTCGATACATAACTTTCAACCGCACGTTTCGGTGAAAAGTGAATTTAAATCTGACGATTTTGTTAATTTTATTAATCCGTTGAACATTTTATTCAGCAAAAATTAATTAATAACAATAAATAAAAAGTTTGCAAGAGTTCACATCACTCTCATATTAGTTAAACTTTGTTTTAGGCGGCCCCTTGACCTACAATAAAATTGTACAATAAAGTTATCTATCTTCTTCTATACATATTATAAAAATGTGATCGCTGTCTGTATATGGAAGATATATGAGAAAAACTATTATTGGGGGCCTTTATCAACGCAATAAAACCCAAAACAATGATTGTTAGAATTTTTGTCTGTTTATCTGTTTGTCTGTGCGTTTGTGAGCGCTAATCTTAGAAACGACAACCAATTTGGGCGCGGTTTTCACTAATGTATTGTGGTAAGCTTCACTTAAAATTTAGTGTTTGTTTTATTTCAATCAGTTCATAAATAAAAAAGTTATATCAATTTAAAGAATCACGTCGAATAAAGATGGTGTTTATAAACTAAAGTCCATGCGGACGAAGTCGCGGGCAACAGCTAGTTGTACAATACGATAATATTATTGAATCGCGCCTTCGAGTTTCAAAACATTTCTTTTTTTGCCATTTTGCCTACAAAACATTTTTAAAATGTTTTTGCCCATCTCAATTTTTTATCCATTTTAACCCGGAGTGCAGACTGTCAACCACCAAATGGTAAATAGTTACCGTTGTATGCAGACAACTGAATGATCAGGGGAAATGTTGAATTGTCGCCGCAACGAGACCCTTTTCACGACTCCATAGGACCCAATGTCGTAACATAATTAATTGCACTTCGACGTGGGATCGCAAAGAGCTTCCCGTGTGTACCGAATCAAATTCAAATGTATTTTATTTATTTTTATTTCGCTACTGGGACAAGGAAGTGGCTATTGTTTGGAAGTTTGCTGTTCCGTTACGGAAGACTCTTTTTGGCACTGGATTTGAACTACTCGATATGGGTATAACAAATAAAATAGAGGTTTCAATAAAAAGAAAACGAAAATTTTATATTATCTACATATTCATTATATCTATTATATCAACACTATTATATCTTTCATATGTTTTATTGCTTTCGATTTTCTAAACAATAACAAATCTACTGGGCTGATACTGATAAAAACCAGCCCAGTAATTTTGTAATGATATAAATAATGATTAGGATAAATATGCTACACAACATTAATAAAGCATGATAAAATCGCACCAGAAAATTCTAAAATTAACTCGTTAATGTTAAAATTAACTAGTTGTCTCCCATGGGGTCAATCAGAGTAATTGGAAACAGGGGGTATCGATCACATCTCTCGATAAATTCGTATATTTTACCACGAAGCGTGTTCACAATAAATTCGAATATTTTATCACGAAGCATGTTTACAATAAATTTGTTTATTTTACCACAAACCATAACATACTTAATAAAATCGTATATTTTACCACAGAGCATGTTCTCAATAAATTCGGAAGTATATTTTACAACAGAGCATGTTCTCAATAACATCATAAGCATATTTTACAACAGAGCGTGTTCTCAATAAATTCGTAAGTATATTTTACAGCAGAGCATGTTCTCAATAAATTTGTAAGTATATTTTACAACAGAGCATGTTCTCAATAAATTCGTAAATATATTTTATCACAGAGCATGTTCCCAATAAATTCGGATATTTTACCACTAAACATGTTATTAATTATACCTGTTTCCAATTACCTTGATTGAAAATTAAAGTATTGGTCAGCAGAGAATTCGCATGAAAATTGGGAACAGGGATAATGGAGATACAGAGATAATGGAAAACATGTCTCAATAAATTACAATGTTTTAACTCGATTAGCCCTGTTCCCAATTGCCCTGATTGATAGTTGACGTATTTATGTAAAAGAAAAGTTACTATGTAAAAATTGTCCCTTTGTAATTATGAAGTATTGAACAACCGAGTGTGACTTGACATTTTGCTGCTTGGACTTTATGCTCGTAATTCGTTCGCACGATTTCAAACTTTTGTGCGCTCTTACTTTAATTTCTTTAGAATTTGCATTCGTTGCTCTATACTTCTTACAACTCACGAGCGCTTAGTATTGGTTAGTGTCCGTTCATGCAACAACAGACCTTATATACAAATACACTTTAAAAATACATTGACGCGAAAGTCTTGTTTCGCGTATACAGACAGTTATTCACAAACAAGGTTGACACGCGCTCGTGAGTAGCAAGAACTAAGAGTATAACTGAAAGTAGAAACTTGTTCTACAATTTTAATACTTGCCGTTGCCACCACCTAGTCGTCAACTGAATCTGTTAATAATGAGCAGCAAAGGTGTTTCTATTTATTCAAGGGCTTGATGAGCCAGTAGTACAGAGACGTGACTCACGGCTCGTGGTCCACAGTTTCTTGATGATGGTGACGTCCATCATACTGAGCACAGCGTAAACGATGACAGCCGCGAGCGCCGCGCGCGGTATAAAGTAGAAGTACGGCGTTAGGAGCACCAGCGTCAGAAACACTATTATACCTGTTCGTACCGACAAGAGAAAGACAATTTGTGTCAATAGTGGTGTGATAACAAAAAAAAAATTTAACCTAATTGTAATATTTGTAAATACATATTGAAATGTATTTATTTGAAACTAATCCTAAATCTAAATACATTCCTAAATCTCCAAAGGTAGGCAGCGCATCCGGTGCGTGCCAACACTTGTCTTTCTGGACTGATGTTGGTACGAATGCATCACGAATGTCTATGGGCGACAGTATCCACTTACCACCAGGTGGATTGTATGCTCGTTTGCCGCCCTATTTCCATAAAAAATAAGTAGCTTTTGCCCACATATTCCCGAGCGTAAATTGTGTTTTAAAAGTACATAATTAATTTGATCTAATAATCTGAAATAAAATTTAGTTATTTATTTATAGGCTTTAGTGTACACACAAGTTATAAAAATAGTTACACAAGAAAATACATACAAAAGGTGTGCTTATATATAACCCCTTAAGAGATTTTTCCCAGCAAGCCTGGCAGAGCGACGAAATGTACTTCTCCGGATTTCAGGCGACCTCTCTTTTCAATTTCATTGAAATCGATTCAATAATTTAGTCGTGAAGTCGTAACCAACTTCAGAGTTGGTTATTATTATTATTACAGTGGATGGGGATTAGTGTGGATTGTTTGTAATTATTCGTCATTTTTTGCAATTCTTTATCTAGTCCATGAGTGTGGGTAGACCTCGGCAGGATTTTTTAACCTCTGCAGCTCGATGGTATAAGATGTACCGCATTTTTAATCGTATATCAATTAATACTAATCACAGCAAAGACAACACTATGCAATAGTGTCTAGTCGTTAAAGTAAACGTTAAAATTGATTACTCTTTGGTCTCGATAAGCACGAATTAGTTCAGTCAAGCACCTACTATCGTTTGACTCACGCGCATATAGCAAAAACTAGCTAACATTCCATCGAATAAACTCATAGTTTCTAAAGCGACCAAAAACCTATCATGAGACTCGTGATCATCAAAAATTTATAGTCTAAAATCTTGGTCGGAATTGCTGCTACCCTTTGCCCCGGTGTAAATTTTTCTCATTTGTATGGTACTTACAAACGCATGTTTTTTGTTCTGTATGAATCAAGCAGCGCCCCTAGTGGGCATGTTAAGAGGCTTGAAATGTCCATAGAGAAAAAACACATGATACGATTTACACAAATGCGATAATAACGTTTGTAAACGAGAGAAACTGTAGGACCATCCATGGTCGTAACCTCGAAAAGATAATTTTATTTTCTAATAGTACGAACTATATAGTAAAGTTTTATTCCAATTTATAAGTTTTTTAGTTGTTCAAAATATGCAACTGATATTCTCTGAGAAAAGTCAAAATGAAATATACTTCAAACAAATTGGGAAGTTCTTGTAACTACCTCAGTAACTGAATAATTGGAATCCGAAACAAGTTAGCAAACTGTGTTGTCTTAGCCAGACACGCAAATTAGTTCAAGATTCCTTTGTACCTCTACAAATTGCTTTAGAATAGTATCTAGAATTGATCGAGTGAGCAATGTCGACGCTTGACAGTGACGATGTTTTAGACACATATAGATAGATTGCTATTTGTACAGTCACAATACTTAATTGTTGAGCCACTATCCTCTATTCGTAATTTGGCATTATTAAACAACCATCAACAACATAATATATAATTCAATGATATCACGTCACAGTTGTACGTATCAAACATGACAGTATTATAACACGGAAAATTAAGAATAAAGGATAGTGGCTCAACAAAACAACTTTTGCTCTGTGGCTTTTTAATAACATATTTCCCAAAAAAAAAAAAAATATTATTATTTTTTCATATCGCCTCTTTACCTTTCTCTGCATCGTCCACTTGCAATTTATTTCTCTATTTCAACAATTTAGCAATATTCCATGCATATTGTTAGCTTCACAGAGTAGTTAACGTAGATAAGTAAAAAAAATGTTTATAATTTTTGAATAAAAAATTGTTGAATTTTATAAAATTATAGAACAAAAGTAATTAGTTTACATGGAAGAAATTCAATGTTAAGAGGATCCTGGGTATTTTCCATTTAACCCTGTGTGTTGGTGAGAATTATCATAATACCTATCTATTTTTATTGTACCCGATTACACTCGATCTAAGAATTTAGACACAGTTATGCATAATATTAAAAGTTATTTACGTTCTGTCCACGTAAATCACGCAATAACCTGTTGGCTATTACGTGATTTACGTCTGGTGCAGTAGGTAATGAAAAATAAATATTATATCATAAAACTCGTATATTTATGAAAAATTTAAAGCGGAATACGACAGCGGAGGAAGTAGGGGCAAACTGGAAGTTTGTGATTTATATCGCTGCGGTCCTGTTGTCTCGCGCATGTGAATAATGATAAACTAGAAACAATTTACTACTCGTACACTTGATATATTTATCTAAGAGTTGTCGACTTTGCTACATTGCTGACACAGGGACGTCAGTTAGGTACTAAATAGTTATCAAAACATGGACTTAAGGGCATGCATTTAGACAGTTACAATTTTATTGTTACAGTTACAGATCTAAGGCGAAATTGTAAATATGCAGATACATGACTTTTATCCGTTATCTTCGTTCCGCTACAAAATTCCACACTCTATGTCTCTTCTCATCGCACTGGTTTCATGTCTAATTCCTTCGCCATTCGGACAGTAAGACCCTGCAACTTTCTTCCCACTGACATAAGGAAGGCTACTAATAAAACCAGCCTCAAGAGCAAGCTTTGGGAACACTTCCTCCGTAATGCACACAACTAATGATATTTTTCTCCTTTTCTCTTTATATTATTTAAATGTGTGTATTAAACGTATTATATTTATATTATCTTATTCATGTGTATAGTCTATATATTTAATATCTATTTTTTTAGTACATATATTTATATATTTTATCGTATAAGTATATTATCAATGTATTATTATATTATTATTGTTGTTATTTATAGAGATTAATTAAGCTTTACTATTTCAGTTCTTTTGCACCTGCTAAAATTTCTCACATTTAAACAACGGTCGACTGGTAGAGAATGCCTTAAGGCATTAGGTCCGCCTCTATACAATACAGTGCATAAAGAATAAATAAATACATATGTCCATTGTAGGCATAGCAGACCTGTCGACATATAAACTGACCACTTTATAATTAACAGTTTATCGTGGCCTTTAAGTTGAAAATAACTAACATATGAATGTTAATTTTTAAAGTCCGATGGTTCACATTCGAAGTTATAGTGGCCAAGTACAGTGTTGCCAATATTTTAGTGAACATAACTCCAACCAAAAACACAGATGGTTAAATTACTGTGTAAGTAAAATCACCTTTCCCATTCCGAAAAGAAGACGCTGAAGAGGAAAGAGCTCAAGGCAAAAGACCCGATATACTCCCAGGACCTCGTTAACTCGGAGGCGAACTTCAGACGGCTAAGAGCAGGTCGTTGGCATAAAAACCGAAGCAGATAGCAGTAATGAGCTGCTCGGAACAGGTGCACGGTGGCGTAAATGTGTTGTCTAGCCCCAGAAAGGGAAGAATAAAATGAAAGAGAATGATAGTATAAGAATTTGTAGAGAGTCAAGAAAGAGCGCGCCGGAATTAGCCTTCGCAAGAACGACGCGCTCCTGCCACGGTTCGGTTTAAATAACCGCAAGATTAATAGGACCATGGGAGGTGGATGGTTCCCATTCAGGAAAACGGACACGATTCATCAATTGTTAATGCAATAATGAAAAATCCGTTATTTTGCTCTATCTTGTGCTCGGTACGAGCTATATACGTTACTATGGCGAAAATCCACGAATTACGGTTTGACCTGCTTGAGCACCCTCGTTACTCACCAGATCTAGCTCCAAGCGACTTTTTTGTTCCCTAAGCTAAAAGTTAGGTTCGGAGGACAGAGATTTTCGTCAAATGAGGAGGCCATCACTTTCGTAATCAATTATTTTGCAGAGAAAGACGCCGAGTACTATTTGGACGGGTTAAAGAGATGGGAGCATCGCTGGGAGAAGTGTGTAGACTTACAAGGAGACTATGTGGAAAAATAAAAATAAATTTGAAGAAAAAATGTCTTGTATCTTTCTTTGTTAGGTCGGAAACTTTTCAGTATTGATATCACTTGAAATAACAGTTTTTAGTTAATTTAAATGTATTCTTCTAAGGGTTTGATTTTCATTCGTAAATGAATATTTTCACTTTAGTATTGTTAAATTTATGGAAGAATGATGCTCAGGCCGGTCTCTGTACAGTGTATTGCAAATTCTATCAATTCATGATAACGACTAGACATTAGATGCATTGAACTCATATCTAGCGAAAGATAATTATTTAATTATTATTGCATTGCAAAATAGGCTTTAGCGAGGTAATGTCTGGTTCAGAATTTTACATTTTACTATTAATTTTCTATAGACAAATCTCACGCCTGGAATACACACCTCTGTAAAATACTAATATCATTTGCTTTATTCTTCAAATTACTTTTAAACCATCAATTTTGAATTCCCATATTGATGTTTTAAACGAATATTCTAGACGTACATTTATTGATAACAAACAATAAACCGAAACAATGTAAAATGTATCCACAAACGGCAATTACGTCTTCTTATAATGCTACATTTAATGGACTGTTAACAAAGTCTGGTGAAATTGGCGTTATTCACCCAACACTGAACAGCCATTAAAATTACTTTGAGCGCTTTGGGTCTCATCAAAAACGAAACAACATTGACGAAGCACCGAGACCCAGAACAATCGTTAAAACATAATAACATAAACTCCTTACAAACTGTTACAAAGTGAATTCAAACAAAGAAATAATCACAATATAAGTTAAGGGGAACAGTAAGTGGTCTTCATAAAATGCTGTAAATATGTTTCACGCAACAAACATGCTGATTAGAATCGGTTCAGACGCTTCAAAAATATAACGAAATGGAATCGTTTAATTCCCGCATTAATTGCGACATTCTAACAGAATTTCAACTTTTGTTAAGTACCTACACAAATGCCACATAATGAGCTCATCGAAAGCTAAAGTTTTCTGTAATTCCATTTTGATTAGTCTGTGCTTAGCTATAGCTACAAAAAGGTCCTTTATAGCAAAAAGAAGTGATGATTCGAAATAATTTTGCAATTATTTTGAGATTTAGTAATCACAGTAAAATTCAACGTTTTTATCATGAATCAAATATTCGTATTAAGCGTCAATCTAAGATTGCCTACGTTTTAACTACACTGTGCAGAATATAACAAGAATTTATAAGTACCCGTATAGATCCCGGCCGCTGGTGTCCTCACTCCGGAGGCGTTGCTTACAGCGCTGCGGGAAAGCGAACCGTTTACTGGATACGATGAGAAGAAAGCGCCAACGATGTTGCTAGCACCCAAAGCCACGATCTCTTGAGTCGCGTCCACCGTTTTACCATTCGCTAAAATAAATTTAATTATTCACTCACTGATTTCACAGTCTGTGTAATCCAATTAATAAAGAGATTGTGAAAGACTACAATCTCACAAGTATATTTAAACGACTAGACCTTGACAGAAATAACCTTCTTCAGAGTTCAAATTCAATATGTTGGTGAGCCTTTTGAATTCAGATTCTGAACAATATCTTACGATTGTTTAGAATAACCAGCCTCACCGTGCGTTTCCACTGGCCGACAAAAATTGTCGCCGACACTATCTTATTGATCGGTTTCCATTTACAACTAAGATTTAACGTCCAGACACAACCTTGATATAAAGTCCCACAACAACACCAACAGACTTTATAGAACCACCTCTATAATTTCATAATATTTTTGAATTTGGACTGCAGGGTCTTCGCAATACCAACAATAAACTGCAGACTTAATACAGAAAAGTATTTATTAGCCCACGGAGTCGGGAGACGTTTGTCAGTGGAAATATTTCGTTCGACAAAATATAAAACATCCGCGTTGTGAGCCAGTGCTCTGCTCTAATGAAAACGTGACGGCCGCACGCGGAGATAGTACCAAATTTTCATAAATTTTCGGTATGAATTTATTGACTTTGGTTAAAATTTACTATCTTAAAATTTCGTTGTATTAAGATTCTGTTTAATTAGAAACATGCTCTAACATCTGATTCTCTGATAACATCCACATAATTTGTAGTATCTCCAGTCGTATCGGCAATGTTTTCGCCTAAGTTCCACGCACGGTTAGGTTAACATTAAATTTTGTTCATACGTAGATTATATTATTTTGTTTACACACCTAATAAACGTCACTTGTTAAATACGTGATGTATTCACCTTTGTGTCGTAGTAATAGGGCTCAAGGCCATATTAGGAGTTGGCTTCACAGGCTCTAGCAGACGCTATGAATGATAAATAGAATGCTTGCAACCGTTGATTACGCATATAATATTCACAGTTCCATTCGTAACAATTACATATTGTTAAAATTATATTCATGGGACTTTATGTCCGTTTCTGTTCTACTATTTGATCACTAATTATAGTAATTTACACTTCAGAGATTTTTAAAGTTTAGATTATTGTGTTAAATTTATTAAAATAAGTCGTATATGACCGGTCGTTGACACAATAAATAATTTTTGATGATTTACCATAATTGAGTGTGCTGAAATTTGCAAGTGTGTAGAAATTGGTCACTATACATCAAGTTGCACATCAAATACAATTTGCTCAATTTTTCTGTATGTAAAACTACATATTTCTGAAATCATGTTTCTAAAACATTTCAAACATAGGGAATGTAATAATGATGTAACATAAAAATCCATTACCATTTTATATTTTAAATCGGGTTCACATTCCATTCCGAATGTGAACATCAAATGTGGATAGTTGATGAAACTGCTCGCAGCTCCCATCCTGGACTACCCGCCTCTTCAGTCAACTCGTGATCACGGCTCATGTAACCCGTGCCGAAATATCGAGTAGGAATAAAAGGTAAATAAATACCTTTATTACACGCGTTCAGGCCCGATTTAGAATATAAAATGTGTACAAAACGCGAAAATTTAAAAAGGTTTAATCCATTACCATTCAGTTCATTACTTCTTAAATACTTTATACTTAAAAATGTATTCAAGTATAATATTTCCAAAATAAACATCTTATTATAACACATCTTATGAAACATCGAAATTTATAAAAAATTACTTCTTGGATAAGTATATCATTATTATAAAGAATTTTGAAATTGCTTACACAAGGGATTTTTGACCACAAATATTAAATACAACAATAAATACGAGTAGATAAATAAAAAAGGCACTTACAGAAAGCCTTAGCAATGGCGACGTTGGCAACGATTCCGATCACTGGGACGATCAACATTCCCAAGCCGAGGTGAGTAACCATATCCCCCGATGTGTACGTAGTATTGCCAACCCTAGTTTCAAAGGGAGGCACTTGTGGGGTTGGCAGCCCTGGTGTTATGGTGCCTGTGAAGTGTAATGAAGACTCGTTACTAAGTGGACGTGTAATTAAAGCGGTCTTCAGACTTAATTCAAATACACAGGATTTGTGGGAAGGTGTGACGGGTCCAGTCGCGTAGCTAAATTAATTTGCTTGGAAAGACAAATGTATTGAGTTACTTGCAAGGATTTCGCGTTAATTTAATGTGTGCTGGAAACACTTTCATTATCTAATTATAATATTCGGATATCTTCTAATCACTGGGTAGCATAAAGTTCTCAAAATGCGTCAGTTTGTTTGTAGGCGATAAACTTGAAAATTATTCAACGAATTTTAATGCAGGTGTGCGATGTTAGTCCAATGTAGAAATGATGATATTAATTGTGAGTGAAGTCGAAGCGATCTGAGCACTTTCCGGGTTATGTCTGGTTAAAACATCGAGTCCAGTCTGTATTTTAGTTTTAAAATTATATCCAACTCATTGGAAGCCGAGTCGAATCGATAGTATGATATAAAAATAAAACGCTACCAATAATCCTCGATCAGTTCTGGTTAAGAAGACACATCTAATTAATCTAGCTCTCACCGCAAACCTCTAAAGTATTTAACGATATTTTTTTTACCTGCAAAAGAAAAATATGAAAGACGTAATACGATACGTAATACGTAATACGTAATAAAATAACAGTAAAATCTTACCAGTAAGTATTAAAGGCTCATTTTTATTGATATGCACGAAATAAGCTATCAAGGAGGCCGCAATCACCACTATAGCATTGCTCGACAACGCGAGAAACCAATATGTCTTCTTCAGTATGAACGCACTGCGACGACCCTTCTCATCTTGACCATCTTTCACTCGAATATCCTTCAATGCCTGAAATAGAACATATATCAACGAACTTTCTTTGCGGTATCTGCATACAATGCTGCTTCAAACTTCTTTTATATATTGGAATTCATATTCTTATGACGTTATTCAAACAGAACGCAGTGTGTATTAAGATAGCAACTTATCTAAATGCTGTCGTTTTTAAAAGTAAACGTTTCAAAAGAAGCTTTTGCTATAGATAGGACAAAAGAATCAATGTATTTCTTTAAACAATATCTAATTCATATTAAGGCAGAAAAACAATTGACTTTTTAAATAAAATGCCACTGCATAATATACAAGTATGAGAGGAATAAGAAATGTTAATAAAACATAGCAGAACAACGGAGCTGAAGCGGAGACAAGGCAATATCGTAGCTCAAGAATTTTCATAAAGATCCTAAAGGATTTTCATGTTCATATTGTATCTCTTATAGATAGACAACGATAGAAGTTCAACTTCCTGGAGTTTAGTTGTCCATAATATCCTAACAATGGAATGACCGACGACCCACTTCACTGGCCAATAGAGTGAAGTCAATCAGACGATAATGCATTCGTTCTCCTTTACCAAAGTATGTTTTACGAGCAAATATATGGTATAAATTAAAAATATTGAGCAGCGAGTTTTCATATATTTATAGGAGTACATATCTATATTACTAATATACTGATACACGTAATTATTATTTACCGGTTTATGAAATATTATATACAAGTATTTTTTTCTCAGCCTTTTTAACGGCCCACTGCTGGCCTCCCCTAGTTAATCAGTGGGGAGTTTCGGGCCACGTTTCGACGCCACGCCACGCCAAATTTTCGAACACGTATGTCAATGATTGTATTTTTTTACTCCGTGCTTAAGTAGAAACTCAGTGCCACGGGTCGAGGATTTAAACTTACGACCTCACGATTGAAAGTCGAGAATAGATACCTCTAGTCTATCGCAGCTCATTACACAAGAGTTTACTATTAATTCGGACATTAATTCTGTGATGTAAAATACTCGTAAACTATACACCGAATAACACATAACAAGTGATTTCAATATTACTCGTGTGAAGCGTTTCTTGGAACTAATCAGGTTCCCCAGTTGACATAACTACAACATCGATGGAACGTTTTCCATACGGCATTAGTCTGTGCAATAAAATAACCCAAACATGAAACACGAGAATGTTCGAGAAGTTTTCATTAACATCCAGAATTCACTACAACGCTGCTAGATCAGAAATAATTGTTTTATTTAGTTATTTTTTAGATAAGATTTATACTGAAATATAGAACCGAATCCATTTTAATTTCTTGACATCTTATAAAATACAATACAATTTCTGGATTAGAAATATGAATATGGACAATAAGGGACGATTTGCCTGCACAAACAATTTTAAATATTAAGGCAAATTCAGCAACTACATAAAGGAACTAGCTTACACAGTATATTCAAGATCCTAGTCTTCAATCACCTCATCAAATAATGACATCGTGCTACTACAAAAAATCGCTACAATGAATGTAAACACGGATGTATTCTCATACGTAAAAATTCCATTACATCCTATTTTTAAAGCCTTTTTTATGTCCATGTAAAATGGCATTATGTCCAACATTATAATGCTCATGGGCACCTTAATGCGTTAGTAATAAGGAGCAGCGTTGAATAGTTTTATACCTCGTTCCAATCCAATTTGTCCAGAATGTTAACAAACAGAATGTATACAACCTGAGGTATGGTAAACATGCTGTATCAGTATACAGCCTTAAATTAAATAGTGATAATTGTTTACATATTCATAATTGACTGCAAGATTGTCGTAAATTTAAAGCTAAATGTTGAGATATTTCATTGATTTGATTTTGTTTTCGGCAAATTTGGAGTGGAGTTTAGGTATATGGTTAATGTACCATTTTATATGGTGGTGCACGTAGCTTCAAATATTAAATGATTTAAAATTAATAGGTACTTCAAATTTCGATTATCCCATCCAATCTTTGGTAACATTATTCGGCTATTGGCTGGTTTACATATAATCTTACTTTGGTTTGTGAAGTTACAATTTACAACTAACTTTGGTCGAACCTTGGATGTATGCACAGTTTGGATAGCTGTACGTTTATAAGGTAGGTACAAATATCTGTGTAATTGTATACAGAAGTTAGTCGTTTTGATAATCGAAAGACTAGAGGCTGCACTTATTATTTAAAACACAGACATAACCACCATTGTAATGAGTTATGTAAATAATAAATCTCAACGACACACTTAATGGTCGCGTCGTCATGTGTAGGATTACCTGTGTCGTGAATTCTAAGACACTCGAAGCCTTCGAGTCGAAGGGCGACGAAGGCGACAAAGGCTAACAAAATCAACAGGAATCGAACTGGAGACATTTTCTAAAGCGGTCAAGGACGCTATTGCCTGTAATAACTAATCGGTCATCGAAATATACATAAAAATAAAAACCATGATACAGATGATCACACCAAATATGCCAGCAACAAAAATATGCCAGCAACAAAAATATGCCGTATTGAATGTAATATACTGTATTAAAATATTCTATTAAAACAAAATCTGCTGTTTAGGATTAGTGGTAACGTTCATTTTGATCCCTTTTGTAATGGTACTTATAACTACACAAGAAAATATTGTAATAGCTTATTTTCCACTGTTATATGATTTCCCTAATTCTTGTGTCAAATGACAACATTTGCAGTAATTGTTTTATACGATTTACTAACAGTTATGCAATCACAATATTATGTGGGAACTTGCAATGCACTCAGTATTCAGGTATAGAACTAAATTGTGACTAGCCGTAAGTTTTCATTTTTTTTTTTTTTTTTTTAACAATGACATACTTAATAAGGAGGTATTACATTAAAATTACAATCTAGCTATAATACTAAGGCTAATGAGTAATTTAAATTTGACCTAAGTTGCTAAGTAGAGTAAAACTAAGAACGTGTCCAATAACACTTTACTTATTGTCTTTATTAAGGGGAAGTCACTTTGTTCTTGTGATGTTTAAAATTTACATATGAAATAAAATAAAATAATCTGAGAAAAGGGACCTTATACGGCCTTTGGGTAGGGGGAAAGTGCGGGCTGCATTCCCATAGCCGCTGGAGGCACTCGACTGGCCACGTTACCCTTCTCTCACAGAAGACTACCATGAAATATACTGCATTTCCTACTTTATCGTATTTCCTGAATTTATATACGTGTTTTGGTAGTGAGTGAGATATGCCAGAGCCCATTCCCATCCCGTCCTCTCCCTCCCCACTTTCCCAACCCATTCCTTAATCTGCAAAGGTAAGTAGCGCATCCGGGGGCGTGCCAACGTTTGTCATTCTGGACTAATGTTGGCATATATCGCGGATGTCTATGGACGACAGTATCCACTTACCATCAAGTGGACTCTGTGCTCGTCTGCCGCCTTTTTCTATATAAAAAAAGTTCCAGTTCTCGAGATATAGAGACTGTAATAAAATCCTTAATCTTAAAAATTAGATGTTAAAGAATGTTTGTTTCTATTTAAACAGTATCTTAAAACAGTGAAATTTCAATTTATAAAATCAATTATCCAAAATCAATAAGTCTATACCGACAATAAGGTCTTTAGAGTTGCTCAGATAACATTACATATATCAATAGAATGGAAGGCACTTACTTGAAGAAAGAGAGAAAGATAATCACACAATAATCGGAATGACTACCATTACTCGTTGCTCTTTGCCATTTAGAACAATAGTGCTAAATTATTATTGTAGCAAAAACCAAGCATATAACGTAAAATATCAATAGCTTCAAAAGGGAATCAACAGTGAGAGCTATGTTGCCCAATAAAAATGTATCATTAAACATTGTTTATAGTAGATCGTTTGCCCTGAATGCGTTTTCAGTCACAGTTGCCCCACATTCAAGCTTTTAGAAGCTACGTTAAAGTCAAGGACAATTTTACTGAGTATTCATGAACGATTTAATTTAATGTTTTAGCATTAGCATATCTATTGTATATATTAAAATTTAAGGATAAAAAAATCTGAATTGAATTTGCAAACTCAAACTTGCAAATTTGCACTTGGTAAGGAAGATTATTATGAATTTGTAAAACCTGATGGTTTCTAATATTGAACAATTAATTTAAAATGTTGCCCTGTTTCTACTGCATTCTATAAGACTATCTGTGAAATCACTGATTGAATTGATGAAATTCAAGATTTTATAAGAAAAGTCATTGTTTTCCAATATATTTTATGTCTCTGCTAAGCTTGCAACTACAATACTGAACTCACCTTCATTCCCATAAGGACAATACAACAAGAAAATCCCAGTAAGCAATCAGACAGCTTCGTATTTCCAATATGCTGGAACACCCCATACCACGTCGTTATAAACGTTTCTGCATTGAACTTCAGTCCTAGAAGGCCTTTGATCTGAGACGACGCTATGGTTAGAGCAGCGGCCGAAGTGAAACCCGATATAACTGGTAACGATATAAATTCCACTAGAAATCCTGAAATTAAAAAGAATAGGTAAAATATAATTATTAAAATGTCATGAAAGGTATTGTTAAGCTTGTGGTTTTCTTTTGAAATAGTAACACAATGGTGATGCAAATTATCAAAGAACAAGTGATACTTTAGTAGAAAATAGCAAGTAGACGCTAATTACCAAATAATAGGTCGGGGAGAAAGTCTTTTCGTATTTTGTATGTATGAAGTTGTGATCCAATATCTTTGATTGAACTGTTTGTACCTAACTATGATACTATTAAAAAGGTATCATTTAAAAAAAGAAATAAAAAACTGTTTCCCGCCATTTTTCAATTGTTTTTCTGTCCAAGAAAATGAGTGAATCTAACGAAGAAATTCGATACATTTTAAAGTTTTATTACAAAAATGCGACACATGCCGCGAAAAAAAATTGTATCGTTTATGGACCTAATGCAGTGTCAGTAAAGACTAGCATAAAGTTTGGTTTAAGCGTTTTCAGTCAGGAAATCTTAATGTTAAAGATGCAGTTCGCTCCGGTTGCTCTGTTACCGATAAAGTTGATGCCATTTGTGAAAAAGTGCAGCAAGATCGGCATATAAGTAGTTACGACATTGCTGATGAACTGGGCATTAACCATAAAACAGTTTTGACTCATTTGAAAAAGTCTGGATTCACAAAAAAGCTCGATATTTGGCTACCACACGAGCTCAATGAAAGAAATCTAATGAACCGTGTACTCATTTGCGATTCTCTATCAAAACGCAATGAAACTGAACCATTTTTGAAAAGATTGATCACTGGTGATGAGAAGTGGATCACTTACAATAAGAACGTGCAAATAAGATCATGGTCTAAGTGCGGCCAAGCTCCACAGACTGTGGCGAAACCCGGATTAACGCGCAATAAGGTGATGTTGTGTGTATGGTAGGATTGGAAGAGCATCGTTCATTATGAGCTTCTACCGCTGGGCAAAACCATCGATTCGGATCTCTACTGCCAACAGCTGATGAGACTAAAGCAAGAAATTGAGAAAAAACGCCCGGAATTGATCAGCAGAAAGGATGTAGTCTTTCATCATGATAACGCCAGACCACACACATCTTTGGCCACTCAGCAAAAATTGAGAGATCTTGGTTGGGAAGTGTTGATACACCCACCATATAGCCCTGACCTTGCGCCCTCAGATTTCCACTTGTTTCGGTCTCTTCAGAATTATTTAGGTAGTGTAAAGTTAACATCAAGAGAGGACTGTCAAAACTACTTGTTGCAATTTTTTGACCAAAAATCCCAAAATTTTTACAGCAACGGGATCATGTCACTACCTACAAGATGGCAACAAGTTATAGAACAAAACGGTACATATATATTATAATTAACAGTAATTAAACTTTTAAAAAAAATGTCTTCAATTTGTATATAAAATACGAAGAAACTTTTTCCCCCGACCTTATATTTGGTAGGCGCGCAAGCAAACAAACTATATTTAACTATTTGATATTTTATTTACCTCTATGTACTCGTAATACGAGAGCCAACATCATTCCAAATACATATATACTTTTGAACAAAAAATTATGCAACGCCCAGAAGTGGAGAGAATATTTATATTTTATAATTATTTTTCCAATTTACATATTCGTTAATCGATGTCGTAGTGCTATTTGTAATTTTATCGATACATATAATATCTAAGTATATCTATACATATAATAAAATCGTAACAGAGTCGTGTCTATATATTAATAACAAAATCCAAATCAAAACAAAAAAAATTTTTGTCTGACTGCCTGAACGCGCAATACACAAAATGTACTAGACGGATTTTAATGAAACTTAATACAGTTATAGCTTATGTGCCAGGTTAACATTTAATCCTTTTTATCCAGAGTCCTTTTTATCCAGATTGATTATAGATTTCCCACGGAAATGACAAGTTCAGGCGAAGGCAGTCGCTGGCACCACTAGTACATAATACACCTACCTATTCATTGTAAGTTGGATCTGAATTCTTAAATGGAGACTAATAATATACGAGTAGTATGTAAAAGTTAAATAAAGTGTTTACTGGTAAACTAAAAAAGTAATGAAGCATACTATAATAGAATTATCTATAATATTCTTACCAAGTCTCGCAACACCAGCGATCAATTGCGCAATTCCGGAGATGAAGCACAGAAGTACGGCAAAATCGGTGCTAGTTTGATTAGTGTAGGTGAAGGTAAGGAGTGAGAGCAACGCCGTGGGACCGATGTTGATCTGAGGGCAAGTCCCCATCACGGCGTACACGAAGCCACCGGTGAGTGACGCATACAGACCAAACTGCAAAATTGCGCTATTATTATTTCTAATCACCGATAGATCTGGAATGACAAGTCTTAAGAGAAGCTTGAGAATAGTCATACATCCAGTAGTGGAATGACGTACGCTGACACTCATATGTTTGTGTAGTTTGAAATTGTCAACATATTTTGTCATTCTGAAGTGATGTTCGCATGCATTGCAGATAACCATGAGTTATCCACATACCAGCAGGTGGATTGTATGCGCATCTATCACCATCTTTCTATTAAAAAAAAGATCTATTTTTTACAAAAACTTTGATACTAACGAAAATTAATGAGATAAGCTGAAAAGGAGGAAAATAAGATAAAGAACGTCGAATGTCTGACTAAATACCCAGGATTCGTAACAGTGTAATTACAATGTAATGATTAAAACAACGCTAAATTTAAAACAATAGTTAAAGTTTCCTGACAGAATGACGAATATGTAATCCAACGATTTCCAAATTACTATACAAGGTGAATAGTAATCTATAATTTGCAAGATGTATAATAAAATTTAGAACCAAATCGTTCCCGTAGCCTGAAACTATGTATTCTGCTCGTGATTCTAAGTTAAATGATATATATGTATATATATTTTTTTCCATAAATATAAAATTTTGGGCTTTGTTTGCTAAAATGTAATTCTGCAAAAAAAGCATCGTAAAATTCTCATGGTTTTAGGATCCGAGAAAGGTTCGGTATAGGTACGAGTACTAGGTAATGGGTTTGTAATAGATTACTGTATGTAATAGTTAAGGTACGAGTGAATTTGGAACCTTTGAATTTGAAATCTGTCATTCTCATGTGAAAAATAAATGTTGTTCCTCATTTTGTCACCAATCATTGTTAAATATTGTACTAATATTAAAATGGAGTGGGGTGATCACGAAAACCGTTTATTTCTGTAATTGCATTACACAAAGTAGGCATGGAGCTAAATCCAATTTTTAAAACTTTCCCTCCGCTAAGTATTAGCAGAATGTTTGTGTACCGAACTATTGGTAGGTACACTGAAATGTCCTCTGAAATGTGACAGAAAAAAGTCTGACCGTCCGCGCACTATTCGTACTAAACAAACGATTAAAGCTGCGAAGGCGAGAATCCGAAGAAATCCTGTCCGGAAGCAAAAGATTTTATCCAGAGAAATGAATAAACAGAACCTTGTCACATATTTTAAAAGATGATTTAGGACTTGCTGCTTCAAAAGACGTATTGGTCATTTCTTAACTGATAATTTGAAGAAAAATAGGGTTGACAAATAAAAAGAATTTCTTCGGCGGTACGCAAAGGGAGCTCACAGACAAATCTTATTTACGGATGAAAAAATGTTTACCATTGAGGAACATTTAAACGAGCAGATTGATCGAGTTTATGCTCATAACTCTAGAGAAGCTGCTCAATTGGTCAATAGAGTCCAATGTGGCCATTATCCGGCTTCAGGGGTGGTTTGGTGAGGTGTTAGCTATCAAGGAGTGACTGAACGATATTTTTGTGAAAAAGGTGTTAAAACGTCGGCCCAAACCTCTTAACAATATTATGTTCCATAACCAAGAACGAACCTTTCAGCAAGACTCAGCACCAGGTCATAAGGCTCGCTCAACACAGGCGTGGCTACAAAGGAATATTTCCGATTTCATTAGAGCTTGGCCATTAGACTGACAATCATCTAGTCCCGATCTTAATCCGCTCGATTTTGATTTATGGGCTGTTTCAGAGAGCATGGCATGCTCTGAACACCATGACAATATTGAACTGAATCCCTAAAACATTCCATAAGGATGAGTTTCCAATTTTCCCATGGAAGGGGCGAGTGTTTCAATAAAAAACTGACCACATCGTTTGAAAGTTTGTATAAAAGCAAATGGTGATCATTCCGAATAAACGATTTTTAAAATGCTTACCTATTTATTTCTAAAACATCACAAATTCTTCTAATAAAATGATAATGTAAAAAATAATATCAATGTTTTCTTTGTAGCAAGATAGGTAGATAGCTTTGTAGCTAGATTAGATATACTTCGGTTTAGCAAATTTGTAACGTAATTGAATAATTCATGGTGGTAATTAGTGCAGAAAGCTATTTAAATTGCCAAAATAAATACATTTTACACACAATTAAATGGTAGGCCCAGTCAACCTAAACGTTAATGACGCGATCATGATACGATTTATTGAACCATTGCCCATTACCCTTCTGTACTTACTGCCATTATTTCTGAATCATCGAAATTCGTATATCTTAAATTTGTTATTGTTATTATACCTATAGCCTATACCATACCATAACATACCATCAGCCTGTCTCTCTCCACTGCTCCACTTGTCTTCAGCTTTTCTCATGCAACCACTACCGGCATATATAGGCCATACCTATGCATCTACATAATTTAGAATTATCAGGAAATGAAATACCTTTTATAATCTGGTGTGATAAACTGGTGTGATGTGCTCATTAGGCATAACCAAATTATTTAAAAATAAAGTAGCAAACAACACTACGATAATGTACATGGGTTACTACATTGTGTTTACGAATGGAACATGCATCCAATAACTGGAATGAATGAAAGAACGGATATTGTCAATCAACAATAATAAAGATATATGGTAATCATAACAATGTTCTTAGTGTAGGTTGTTGTAATGCCCGACATAAACGATCACTATTAGTGCTTACCTTTAGGTAACTAAACAATATGTTACGTAAAAACTTATTGTAACAAGATCAACTTGTAGAAATGTTTGTAATAAATTATCAATGTAAGTACCTATAAGATGAAGATTAAGTCAAAGCACTTTCAAGAATAACGTGCTTACAAAACCATTCAATATGCTCCTACATTGTATATTTCAAGTAAACAGGCTAGCAACTGGGCCACTTTATTTCATAGCTCTTTGAAATACGAAACCCCAAAGGGCTACGAATGCTCTTCTGATTTTTGGTCTGTGAAATAGGTTTCTAGATTTTTTTAATAAAACAAAAAATTTTGCTTCCATCGTCTAAATTTATTTTGTTACCCTCGAAAAAGGCTCCATTTGACGCATTATACTTTCGCCAGCGAATAATCTATTCGTCGAAACTTCTTATAGGCACTTTCTGATATGGCCTTTAGTTCTTTTAACGAGCTCTTTTGTTTTATTACGTCAACAGTATCAAAACGTCTGCCACGAAGTAGTAATTTGAGTCTGGGCAATATGAAAAAGTCACACGGGGTCTTATCTGGTGAATATGGTGCTTGGTCGATGACATTCGTTGAATTTTTGGCTAAAAATTTCCGTACGATGATTGAGGTGTGAGAGGGCGCATTGTCGTGGTGCAGTATCCAAGAATTGATGTTCCACAAATCTAGTCTTATCCAACGAATATTCTCTCGTAATCGCCTGACGCCCAGATAATAATATTTATTGACTGTTTGAGCCTCCAGAAGGAATTCTGAGTGGACAACATCATGATAATCAAAGAGAACAGTCAACATGTCTTTGATTATGAGTGGCTTTGACGTGGTTTTTTCAGTTTCTGTTCGATAGCGAAGCGCCATTCCGAAGCTTGTTGGCTGGTTTACATGTCAAACTCATAAACCCAAGTTTCGTCACCCGTTATGATACATTTCATGAATGTGGGATCCGCATTGGCTCATTGCATTGCATTGCATGTCTGTAGCAACCTGTTGACGAGTATCTTTTTGAATAAAATTCAGTACCTTCGGAACAAGCCGTGCCGCGACGATACCGATACTTATTTGACAGTATGTATATCTTAGTCAAAACGGCAGGATCTTCATCTGCATATCTGACTGATGAATACATGTACCATCGACACTAAAATAGATGCACTGTCGGCAGTGCGAAATATATAGGGTTTTATTAAATATATAGGCCTTAATTTGAGTTGTCCTCATATTTTTTTAACCAAATATTTAATCACAACTGACTTCAATTTTATCCATTTCTCAGATATTTGTCGGATGAGAAGATTAAAAAATTCTCAAAAAAAATCTAACGAACAGCAAAACAAAACTTCGTAAACTTTTATGTGAAGAGTCATCAAACATAATAAATACAATTTTATTTTTAAACTACCCTTATTAGTAGATTAGGCCGAGAACTTTTCAAACGCCCCTCGTCTGTTACTAACTGAGGATTATGAGTAGAATACATGGGTTCGGACTTCGGAGAAAAATCGGTTAGAGTCTGTATAATGTTCAATAAAAGAGAAAATTACACAAACTGTCTAAAACACCAGAAAAATAATTCCAGGAACTACTGCGCTAATTTCTGAAATATGACTATTAGTAGATAGAATAACCAATGTTCGTATGTGAACGCTATTTTCAAATTACATTTACGATGAATTTCTCCTCGACTTACCTTGAGAATATCTGACAAAAGCGGTCGTAGATAACAAGAAGCTTTTTCTCAGATAAGATGTAATACCTAACCTAGATAAAGAGTTATCCATTCTGAAATACCTAGATAAAGTACTATCTGAGGCTTTAGTATTTTATTGTGTTGAAATCTCAGATCATGACCTAGAAATATATTGTTATTGATATAAGGTCATTTAAGCACTTTTTATACGCAATGCTAAATGTTTGCGTTGCCTTTGTCATTCGTTATCAAGTCTAAAATAATACAAATGATAAAACCATAATTAGGACATTCTTAATGCAAGTAGATTATTTATTGTCGTTTTTATAAAGTCAAAGGATTTATCTACGATATTTTATTGGCTCAAATTTATTTAAGTTCACCCGATAATAAATTTGAGAACTTTTTTGCATGTGGAAGCAATGTTTAAAATATATTACTGAGTTTAAAAAAATTACATAGCAATGTAAACAGAGCGGTTCGAACTAACCCTGCTAGCATAGCACACGTGCTGTGTAGTCTGTATGAAGTAAGTACCCAGCATTAGCACCTACTAATAAAGCGGGAATCACAATACCTAACTGTTTTTCATTGCAACTTTTCAAGCACTGCAGTATAAAAAACAAATCTCCATCGAGAACAACACGAATAGTAACAAAAGTGTAATAATAGAATAGTGTAAACAATAGCTAAACTAACCAATGCCACGTAAACAACCGTCTGCGGTGTCATTATTAGCGCCACTATAAGCCCAGCTATGAAATCGGCGATCACTGTTTCCACCTCCATAACTCTTCGACTATTCCAATATCAAGTACATACCGTTCACCAATCAGAAACGAGACTTAAAGCTACACTGAGAGTATTCCTAGTAGGTACGGTGTAAAAAATATCTACCTGCGATTCTTGCTAACCGATGAGGCGAAAACAATCCTCTGCGATAACAGTGTTAGCGCCACTTTAACCCTAAAATGAAGCCTGTAATCACTGTTGCCACCTCATAATTCTTCAACTGTTACAAATATCGAAAATAAACTGTCCACCAATCAGAAACGAGAGCTAATAGTAGAGTAAAAAGTATTTCCAGTAGGTGTGATGTAATTTCTACCTGTGGTTCTAAGCCAGCCAAAGCAGCATAAGCAATAGCCTGGGGTATTAGGGTGAGCGCCACCGTGAGCCCAGCTATGAAGTCTCCGATGGCTGTTTCCACATCATAAGTTTTTGACCAATTCAGTATCGGGAACAATCCGCTCATCAGACGCCTGAGATCCACTCTATCCATGATCGACTTCAACATTGTAACGCCTGCAATTATTTGAATTAATTTCTAGAAGTAATTTTAACCTAATTTACATAATACATTATTAAAAAGATAATTACATACATACACAACTATAAAAAGAGTTCCTACGAGCAAACTAATGACAATGTCTAAACTGACAGAAAATAATGTGATATAAAAGAGAATTTTGCTAACATCTCCAAAAAGGCGTTTATTATAAATTTTCAATGTTTATCAAATTCTTTGTTTGCCCTCAAAGCAAATGAAAAGATGCCCTCTGTCCACTAAAATCCATTGCAAAGATACATTGATGGATTTTTAAGGCCTTTTATATCCAGTTTACTCGTAATCCTTCATTGAGACTGACTATTTAAAAGGGATTTTTAAAGACTCGAAAGTGTCCAAAAAACTAAAAATGCTGTTATAAACTTACAAATAGTATGAGTATTTTATAAAATAATATAAGCCTAAAATTAGAAAAGTACTTAAAGTTGTTAAACATAAACTTGTTAGCAAAACGTTTTTGTACGTAAATTGACTTGCCGCTGACCAAAATTGCAGTCCTCACCTCAAACTAGCTCACACATACCAAAGTTTACTGTTGGTAAACGTAAAGTGATGCTAGCCCAGGGGTATGTATACCTAACATTCGAGACAACTAAAGAACATTCGACTCATATTCATATGATCGTGACTTCAAATCCTCCGCCCCCTACCACTGAGTACTTATCTATTTTTTTTAGATACATATAATGATTTTTAAAAATTGTCACTCACTCGGCAGTGATAGAAAACATCATTAGGAAACCCGCATGCTCTAGAAATAAAAAAGTCTGAAGTATGTATATCCAGCAATCCGCAGTACGCCCACGTGGTGCATTATGGCCCGAAACCCCCCCAGTGGTCTTGGGCTATGGGTATGGGAGACCTGTCCACTGCAGTGGGACCTTATAGGCTGATATCCCTTGATTAAAATTTAAACAAAAATTTGTCATATAAATACTACTTAAATACCAAAAAAATATAAACAAAACCTATAATTAGATCAAAACGATCAAAAATATCAGTGTAGATGTAGAAATGTATTTATATATTATTAAGTTATTTATTATTATATGTATTTATTATACTATATTTATTACCGATATTATCGATAAGTATATATTGAACATGATCCATCTGTGGATTTCGGTCCTTTTGCACTACCTATATCCCTTTTATTATTCTCTATCCTAAGGTTGCCTGGAAGAGATCGCCTTAGCGATAAGGTCGCCTATTGTATTCTGTCATTTATTATTTGTGCACATGTAATAACTATTTGTATGCAATAAAGAGTATTTATTATTATTTACCTCGAAACTGGAGCATAGAGACCACCCCAGTATTCTTTAATACTTTGTTTACTCATAGACGAATCTCGTTAGACATTGTATTACCTACAAGTTACCTATGTGTAAATGTTTAAATATACGAGCAAAACACGAGTACAATAGATTAGCTCAGGTCGGCAGATTAGCCACAGAATTATAAAGTAACATCAACGGTCAAGATATTCTTTTACATATCAAATAAAACATAGAAACACCTAGGCAAAAAATCCTAGATCTAAGAGATAAAATATTCCATTAAGTTATATCTCATCTAATATTAATTCGTCTATATTGATGTAATAAAATAACACTATAGAACACACTTTCACTGAATAAAAATATTTTAATCATTAATGATGACAACGTTAATCATTATCACATAATATCTACATAAGTATGCAAAATTAATGACACAAAGTTGCACACATCAGCTACGTAAATATTGCTCTGCAAACAATTACATTTTCACACTTATTTGAAACTCAGTCGGTAAAAAATATATTTTAGTTAGATATTCACAGGCACCATTCACATACTTCCCGCCATTTTTATTAATTACACTCTTTATATCAGTGAAAGCAAAAGAATCAAAAGCCTTGCAATCAAAGTGACAGTCAAAAATCGCGGGTCTTTTGACTTGCGCGTCAATGATAACTTTTAACATGCGCATTGAACAACGGCTAAATGCCAACTGCCTTGTGCTGGTTAAAAAAGGATTATTACATAAACAGTTTTCGTCTTGTGAACTGTGATAAATCATGATCTTCGTTTCAATTTTACTTATAGCGATATAAGTATATATGAAAATAAAGCACAGATTAACTTCGAAGTGTTTACTAATAAATTATTTTAATTGTTTGTTCAATAATCTAATTATTGTCATATACAGTCATTAATAGTTCATAGACTCCATAACAACAACAGATAACTGATTAAGTAACTATGTATATTATTTTTATTTCTACTTAGAAAAAAGGCAATAGACGATTTTATTTTATTCCATTATCACAAGGAAAATTCTTAATACATAAGTACCTATTTGCTACAATGTCAAATAGCCGCAAATTATAATGACATTAATAAAAAGCAAATTAAGACACAAATACTTACGTATATTAAATACTACATATCTATTGGAGCACTTTCCAGCTAATAGATTAATCTATTAGATTATTGCGATACTGTGCCACTAAGAAAACAGTATAAAATAATTTGTAATTAATAGTTTTATTTTTTGTATAAGTAATGGACTGCATTGTGATTCTGACATACAACGATAAGGCCATTACGGAACTAGGACTTTTTCCTAGAAAAGGCCTCGACTTTGCTTAGAAATAATATTTCTTCCATAAATTTACGCACTATGGCGTTTGAATGTTATTAATCTATTTAATGTCATTTAATGTTTAATTACGTGGGGATTTAATTACGTTTAATTAAGTTTGCGAAAAACAAATAAAATGTTCTACGGGTTTCATTTTTTTTATTACAGTTTTCAAAGTACTCTCCACTTGCATCTATACAAAGTTTCATGTGTCTGAATAAATTTCGAAAACATTTTTTTCACTCTTCCACAGGTACCAACTTTCACAGGCTCTTCGAACGTAGCCAGCGCGTCTTCCGGCGACAAAAACTGCTTCCCTCTTAGTTGGGATTTAATTTTGGGAAATAAAAAAAAGTCCCAAGATGCCATGTCGAGACTGTAAGGGGGATGGCCTACAACATTAACCGGGGTACTGTCCAAAAAGCCCCTTGTTATAAGCGAGTGTGCGCGGGCGCGGTGTCGTGGTGCAGCAGCAGTCCGCGGAGGCCTGTTTGGACGGTTGTTACTCACTACAGTAAAATGTTTGGCAAGCACGCGGCTATGTAAAAGTACAGATATCAGGTAGCCAGTTAAAATGAAAAGACTTGAGATTAAAAATTTTCCAGCGCATCTTGCTCTTTTCACTTTGGTAGATGTTGGCTCACTTTCAAACAGCCAAACAGTAGATTGATGCTTAGTTTCCGGATCATACTGGTAGATCCAAGATTGTGACCTGTGAAAATGTCGTAAACGCGCCGAGGCGACCCTGCTTCGAATTTTGTTATCATATCACGGCACCATTCGATACGAACTTGGTTTTGAACCTCGGTGAGGTTGTGCGGCACCCAACGAAAAACTATCCTCCTGACTCGTAGATGCGCATGTAATGTTTCATACACATTTCTCGATCCAATCTGCAATCTCTCCTGAATCTCCTCGTATTTAATTCGCCTGTTTTCACAAATTACATTTTTCATTGCCACCACGTTTTGTACCGTAACAGCCGTTAAAGGGCGACCGCTTCTTCCTTCGTCAGCCAAACTTAGTCGACCATGCTTTTAATTCATTCTACCAACGATACACAGTTGCGAAGGGTACCTACTTGTCTGGGAACGCCATTTGAAATCTATTAAAATAATCTTCAGGTTTTAAAGAACATTTAAAATCATTCAAAATCATAACGCGGAAATGTTTCCGTCGAATATATAGGTACATTTTTTAATGATACACGATACTTTGATTCAGCTCATAAAAAAATATAGAGGGAAATTTGAATTTGGGATGTTTTGATTTTGTTTTTTTTTCATCATACTATATGGCAATGGTTCAATTAGCACATTCGGCCAATGTCAAGTTTTCTTCGCAACAAACAACTTCAGTCTAAAAGGTATCCTGTGACCTGTCAATGTACAGTCCCGTCGAAGTAAGTTAGGAGTCGCTCAGTAAAGCGATAGTAGGTTTACTGAGGGCAGAAAAGGAGTCCTTGGAATCACACGAAAAATGCAGTAGGCGGCGCGCCTGCATACCCCCTGGTGTTGCAGGTGTCCATGGGCGGCAGTATCACTTACCATCACGTGGGACCGCTTGCTCGTCTATAAAAAAAAAGTCCCACGCTTTTATTTCATTATCTCAAACGCCACGCACGAAAAAAACTTTGATGTATACTAAACTATCACTATTAAAATACAAAACGCTTAAGGGTGTAGATCGTGAAAATCACCGAAAAGAGTGTTACGATTTTTCATATTTAACCTATTTACATATGATTGATATCAATGATAATTTGTATATATTACAATCAAAGACCAATAAGTATGTTCATGCTTATATTAAACTCTTAAACCTAATAGTTGTTATATAATAAACGTCAACAAACGCACAAAATTGAGTAAAAATGCAAAAACATGACTTCGTATTTTTCAGATTTAACCCCATAAATCAACACAAATTGATAAAAAGAAACACTTTTTGAACACTGAAGAAACCAATAAGTATAGCTGTATACTTCTTTTTATACCTTTACAAACAAAGACTTCCTCTTTTAAAGCCCTAAAATCTAGATATATTTTAAGGTAAATTTTTCATACACAAATGTATGGGATAAAACGTTCGTTTCATTCGTGCAATCTCGGTGGTCTGCAGCGGCAGTTCCTTTCTGTAAGTGAACGCGACACCACGCTTGTCGGCTGCAGACAGCAGAATTACGTATTGTGAATTTGTGTTTTTTGTAAAAAACTGTAAGTATAACATTTTTATAATTAATTTATTTTCAGTTAGTAGAAAGTATCGATATAATGAATGTCTGAAAGAAAACCATGATGGAACTAGATATAAATCGTAAAAAATACAATATCTACACTAATAGGTATTATAAAGAGGAAAGATTTGGATTTTTGTATGTAACGAATAAACTCAAAAAGTACTGGACTGATTTTAATAATTCTTTTATCATTCGAAAGCTACATTATCACTGAGTAACATAGGCTATTTTTTTCGCAGGACTGATTGAATTTGAGTGGCATGCCAGGGAAAAGAAAGTTTTGTACGCATTATAAAAATATGAAAGCCAAAAGATCTCGGAATAAAATGTAAGTTCCTCCCTACTTATTTATTATCGCATTTGAACAGTGTACATTACAAAGCTAATACAATATGTCATATGATTTAGATCGCCCGATTCAGACATATACCTACAATAACATGTAAATATTGGTTTGTATTATCTATATCTATACTGATAAATAAAATTGAAGTATCTGTATGTAATATCAAAATAATAGGATTTTAAAAAAAAAAAAAGGCGATACGGAGTTCGCCGGGTCGGCTAGTATTGTCTAAATATCAAATTGTGGAAGTAGGTAGGCGACAGCGCAACTTTGTCGACATACCTATACCGCCAAACAGACGCGAGGCGCCTAGCGTCTGGCTTAGGGTTGTACAAAATAAATAAAAAGTGGATAATATTGATGAATAATATTTCCAGTATTGAAAATAAAGAAAACCTTGGGGCCGAGACTCTGAGCAACAATGCTACGCGCTGTATAGAGGTAAGTTGTTATACGTAATTCTTGTAGACTTGTTACATAAATAAACAAACTACTTAGTTAGTGATGGGCGAAGACAAAATCTCAATACCTACCTATAGATTTTTCTTGCAATATTTATTATTTTCATCGAGAGACAAACACCTTAGTACCGAAATACTTCTCAATTACTTTCTCAAAAGAAAATTTACGTTCAAATAGGTGACGTCATAAAAAAACAATACCTAATGCGTAAAGAAATTATAATTTCTATTCATCAGGAACCTAATATTGTATTAATTCTTTTGCATTTTTTTAAATTTTTAATTATTTTTTATAAAAAAAATCAAGCCATTATCTTTCTTTACAGGAACTAGTTATTGAAAACGACCAAGAGGGAAAGGTGGATGAAATGGAAGTTGGGCGTAGAGTTGTAGACGTTCCTTTTTTTTTTAAAGCTCTTCAGGCCATAGGGGACCACGGTCCAATGGATTGTAAGTTAAGTTACCTCAGTATAATAGGTGAAGTAAAAGTTGGTCTGTACTCAAAACTCATCATGAAATGTAGTATGTGTAGTATGAAATTTACTGTGTGTTTGATTGAAAAGAAAGAAGATAGAATGGAAGTGAATCATCAAATTGTATCTGGTATCATATCATCTGGTGGGAGCTACTATCAGTTAAAAACATTAACTGCCGCAGTAGCCCTACCAATCATGTCACCTTCATTATACAATGAAATTAATAATACGGTTTGCGATTGGTGGGAAAAGACAGCAGCACATTCCATGGCAGAAGCTGTCAAGGAAGAAGCGGAGTACGCAGTGTCTATAGGTAGTGTTGATAAAAATGGTACACCATTAATATCTGTTGCTGTTGACGGTTGTTGGAGCAAGAGATCTTATGGTAAGAATTTTTCCGCCTTGTCCGGCGCAGCTGCGATAATTGGCATTAAAACTAATAAAGTATTGTTTTTTGGAGTTAAAAATAAATACTGCGTAGTTTGTGCACGAGCCGCAAAGAACGACAGTCAGCCCTCGGAACACCGTTGTTTCAAGAATTATTCGGGATCATCTACCGGTATGGAATCGACCATAATAGTTGAGGGGTTTAAACGTTCCATTGTTGATCACGGTGTAATTTATAATAAATTTGTAGCAGACGGCGATTCCAGTACTTATAAAAAAATATTAGATTCGCGACCGTACGGTAATTTAACAGTAGAGAAAATTGAATGCAAAAATCATCTTTTACGAAACTACTGCAATAGCTTGGAGAAACTGTCGAAAGACACTAAGTATCCTTGCGAATTGCGGAAATTCCTAAAAGAAAGGTATTTGCGTTTAAGAACGGGTGTAAAATGCGCTATTAAATATTGGGGCGATCAAAATCAGTCACTCGAAGAAAAAATAAAAAATCTTAGTGAAGATATCCTAAATGGTCCACAACACGTATTTGGTAATCACCAATATTGCAAGGAGTATTTCTGTAGACCTGATACTCGTCGAATAGAACCTGTTGGGTTGCTTCCAGCAATTGTTGGATGCGGATTAATGGACGCGGTACACATTTTAAGTAAAAGACTGTCATATCATTCTAGAAGTTTAATTCATAATTGTACAAGTAATATAGTTGAAAGTTTTAACGCAGTGATTGCCAAATTAGTAGGGGGTAAGCGTGTAAATTATTCTTCCCGTGGTTCTTATGCGGGCCGATGCGCAGCTGCTGTTGTGTCTTTTAATACAGGATCGATTCATAGTAAAACTCATGAAGTAATATTTAAATCTAGTCCTAATCCTTTGATCGCGAAAGTGGAAAATTGTAATCGTAGAATCCGTTTAATTGCTAAACCTAAATTAAGATTGAAAAAGAGCCACAGCGCTGTATCGAAAGACGCTCACTATGGACCAAACTGCGAAAAACCTGATCTGAGTCCAGAATTATATGAGAAAGCCAAGTCATCTTTTTTAGCCGATTTAAAGTTGTCTTGTGCTGAAAGAGAGGAGCTTGAAAGGTCGACCCATTTGCAAAGAAGTAGTTCTGAGTGGATGAGTACAAGGAGAAAATTACTAACCTCATCATCGTTCGGGGAAGTTTGTAAAAAACGAGAGAGCACAAGTTGTGCTGTTCTTGTTCGTAAAATCGTTTATGGTAGTAATATCTCCAGTTTGCCTGCTGTACGGTACGGTATCGAAAACGAAGAAACCGCAATTAAACAGTTAGAAATTCAAGAGAATATTAGTATACAAGGTTGCGGTTTGTTCGTCGACGATCAATATGAATTTCTTGGTACTACACCAGATGGCATTTATGCAAACGGTTTAATTGAAATTAAGTGCCCACATTCTTTAGCTGGCATGACTCTTGATGAAGCAATGGCCAAACATACCTTTTGGGTTAAGGACAAGGCTTCCAAGGGTTATGTCATAAATAAAAATCATAACTGGTATTTCCAAATTCAGGGACAGGTACATATTACTAAAAGAAACGTTTGCATGCTTGGCATCTGGTTTGGTGCTACTGTACCTATGAAAGTTTATATTATAGAAAAGGACGACAAATTTTGGGAGGAGAAAATGGAGATGAAATTAGTTAGGTTTTATTACGATTGCCTACTTCCAGAATTAGTTGATCCTCGGCAGTCACGAAGCATGCCCATTCGTGACGCGCCCAGTATCATAGAGGCTATGAAAGAGAGGAAAGAAAGAGCTTTACGTGTTATGAAAGAGAAGAACGCCTAATGATTTTGAAAGATACAGGTAACTTAACTACCCAGCCAGTCGATTCACGTAAACACGCCAGTCCAAAAGTCGTTTTAACTTAGGAACTTAGAAATCGCCTTTTGGTTTTCTGTTTTAAACGCACTTACTTATCTAGTCTTGGATTGTCATAAATCTTCCAATAGCTCAATTACTATACAATTTCTGAGTTACCTGGTGTAAAGAATCATAAAAATTGGTTCAAAAATACAGCGAATTGAGAATTCTCCTTTTTTTAAGTCGGTTAAAAGGGCTAAATTTGCAAAAAACGAAGTGACGTCACTGCGCTACGGTTTTTATTACTTACGTGAATCGGGCAGCTGGTAACGTTTTCATTCTGATAGGTTTTGTGATAGCCATTGATTTTATCATCAAATTAGCAGAAATCAGAACTTGATCCGTAATCGAATGAAAAACCATTAGAATTTTGAACTCATATTTCGTTATTGTTTAATTACATACTTTTAATTAGTATATTAATAATTTACAAACTTCTGTTAAAATTAGTAAATAAATGAATTATTTACTAATTTTTGTACAACCCTAGCACGCTTTTGAGATAGCGAGTAATGGCGACTCATATTTGTTATTGTGTAGTAAATAAATCATTTTTATACTTGTGTTTCATTTATTGACATTTTTTTTAAAACCCTAGGATTTTTTTTAGATATCGACGAGGTGATCGTAAACAAAAAGTAAGTATTTGAGTTTACGCAATATTCACATTTCCTTGCGTAGAGATAAACACACTTCCTACTGAATTTGCAATTATTTTATTGAATGAATATTTTACGAATTAGAATAAATTTTGGTAGTGAAATTACAAATAAATAAATAGTTGGAATTTTAGGTAAGTAGAATACAAAAATGTCAGATGTCAAATGATAGAAAAACATAAAAATTGTGTCTCAACTACTCTTATTAATCTATTAAAAAGAATCAACAGCTAGTTTCCAAAAATTCAACGTTATTGTTATGCTGTAAATATTCAAGTTCAATAACAATTTCTCAACGTGGAACGTTTGTTGCAAAACATTTTGAAAATCGCGCTCTCTAGGTCATTCATCCGCCCCGTCGGATGTTACATTAAACTTTGGCGCTGCGGTCGCTCGAAATCGAGATCTCAGGCCAACAATCTACACCCTTAATACACATTTTTTACAATAACCAAAGAAAAACTCAACTTCACTTCTCAAGTTCCCGCCAAAAAGTCCCATATTTTCATGTTATAGATATGTAGACGTAGTTTTAATTGACATCAAAACCAGCCATAGATAAGTCTCTTTGTAAGATAAGATAGATAAGACCAGCCTCTTTGTCGCAAAACTTTCTAAGTAGCCTGGTATAGTACCTAATCAGTAATCATAAAGGAGAATGAAATAAATTTGGAAAGACACAAAAATAATTATATGAGATATATAATTAAACCTATTTTATAAATATATTTTAAAATTAAAGTTATAAAGCAATATATTTTATATTAAAATTATAAACCATTATGATACTTACAAGACCAATTATACAAAGTAACCTAAAACCTACCGGAATATATCTACATCTACCTATTATACAACAGTAAGACCAACAAGCTCTCGAAATTAGCGCGAAATAACACACAGGCTGACCAACCTTCCTTTTTAGAGATGTAAGGATTAACTTATCGGTTAGTGGGACCGCTTGCTCGTCCGCCCAGTTTTAGTAACCCAAAAAAAAAATTTAGTAACTAGGTACTTGTTTTTCTCGGGATCTGAGCACCTTATGTACCAATGCCTTAGGCACCATGGCCTAATAATACTTAAAATTAATTCAATATATCCCAATATTACCTGTTTCTAACAAACAGATGCACAAAGCAACGCTCTCTCTTCGCAATATTAGTATAGATTTTAACTTCATTACGTACATTGAACACAGGCCTCTACAATAACTTGATAATGCAAATTCGTTCAATTGTCATTGCAGATAATTTACAAACTGTCTCTTACCTTTTCTAACACTATTAAAATGATAGCGATAGACCGATATCTATTAGTTAACCCAAATAGCGAGTTCCTTTTTCAATAGTTTCACGTTTAATAAGGTGTTGTAATTTGTTTGACGGTCAAATCGACTTTTGTCGTCGGGTGTCGTAATGATAAATTACCATTCTATATTGATGCAACTATTTAGTCAGGACAATACTTTTCATACAGCAGATGTATTTTAGTTGCTACGTTAAAATAAAACATCTTACTATTAACTACTTTATTCAGGTAACCTAACCAATTAGTTAGATTAAGATAATTAACCGTAACCAGCCATTTATCGTCCACTGCTAGACATTGGTGGTGTAGTTCCTCAGTACTTGTAGTAATCGCTGTTTTTGTTTTATAGAATAAAAGGCAACAGACGTGCATACAGTCCACCTAATGGTAAGTGGATACTGTCGTTCATAGACATCCACGATACATGCCAACATCAGTACAGAATGACAAACGTTGGCATGCTCCCGGATGCGCTGCCTTACCTTTGCAGATTAAGGAATGGATTGGGAAAATGGGGAGTGAGTGGATGGGATGAGAATGGGCTCTGGCATATCTCACTCACTACCGAAACACGTACGTACATTAGGGAAATACGATAGAATAGGAAATGCAGTACATTTCAAGGTAGTCTTCTGTAAGAGAGGGGTAACGTGGCCAGTTGAGTGCGCCCGGAGGCTGTGGAAATGCAGCATGTACTCTCCCTTACCAAAGTTATCCCTTAGTTGCCGTTTACGACACCCACAGTTGACCATTACAGTCATGTAATTGCCGCGCTATTTAAGACGAATGGCCACATTTATAGGTACGAAGAACCTATCAACATAACAATTTTCATTTTATATTTTCATTATAAATTCATTTGTTTGTCTTTCTTAACTTGCCAATGTAACTTTATCTTGATTACAAATCTAAAAACAATTAGAACAATGTAACATCTTATAGGATATGTACTTGCTGCGGTAATTTCCCGCAAACGTGCTCATTAGTAGAATCAAGGAACAGGAGTTAGTGGCTGCCGAATGAGTATTAGGTTACCTTACATAACACGGTTAAATTTAATAGGATAAATCCATATACAGTTATAAATAGTTTACGGTGATATTATGGCCTATAGAGTTGTCACCGAGGAGTGAAGATGAGCAAGTCATAAGAAGACTAGATGAGCAAGAGAAGACTAAATATGAAAAATACATATGAAGCCGCAAAATTTTACTAAGGACCAAAGTCAAACAACAGATTTAAACCACCTGCCTACAGAAACATTGAAATCACGAAAATAACAAAACACATCAGACAACACACAATTGACGAAATTCACGTGACCTTTTTCAGCGTGAAAGACAAAATGCTGACGAAGGAAAAAGACTGTTAAAAGTTGTTATGTATATATATTGTATATATAAATTTAATCATTTTTTTCGATAAATTGTATGAATTAAACTTATTTTTTAACGTAAAAGGACAGTCGAGATTAATGATGCTCAGATGATTTGAAAACGTCGTTGCACTAAATAACGTCACTTACTATAAATTTAGTTATCTAACTTAATTAATAAATACAATGCTATCTACTATAATATAATTAATAAATAAGATACTATTGTTTTTTATTTCAGTCTTAGTAGTTTGTGAGTCTACAAAATAACTCTTTGATTTCCATCGGTCCCTCAGTGTAAAAAGGTTAAAGAACACCCTGCTTTAGATCGTTGTCGCGTGTTTTGGGTAAATAGATAAGTAATTTATCGCCATTAAAAAAAATTAAACTAAACCATTGTAGCAGTTAGTACCTACTAATTCTCATATCAGAAGATAGAATATGAAATACAGAAAATAAACAAAGTGACTATTGTCTCTTATCATTATTGTGCTGGTACAGAAGCATAGATACATGAGCAAGCTGCGCAAAACTAACAATCAGATATAGGTATTAAACAACAATTCATTGATAAATCTACATAGCATGACACTGGATCAATCTGCTCCGATATTGTAAATATACAAAATATTCATATTTTGTATATTTACAATATCGGAGCTATGTTACCTTTTCTGAATTATGTCGGTGCAAAGAACAAATACACAATTAAATAATTTAAGGTACTAAAAAACAATTGATAGATTGTCTATCTATAGATCTATAGATATACAACAATCTGCCTTATTAGTTGTGTATATATTCGTACCTATGTATTATTATATTCGTATTCAATCAAACAGGGGCTTTACTAGGCATCACCCTTATGCAAATGCATAGAATTACCAGTAAACAATGTTTTCTGGCTCACCCAGATTGTTTCCTGGCTAATAATGACCTTAAATTCATCTCCTATACAACTTTTGTGTAGTAAAGCTCAAATAAAGAAACAAATCCATGAAATCAAAAATAAATATTATTAAAAATTGCTTAGATAAAAGGTTTAGAAAAGTACCAAACTATAAAACAATCATACAATCAAATAAATACTCCTAGTGATATACATATTTTAAATTATCACTAACTCGGCGGTGAAGGAAAACGTCGTGAAGAAATCCGCATATTTCTTTCTCTTTCTCTCCAACCCTTTCTCTAAATCGATTTCGAAGTTTGCATTCGGGGGTGGTACCCACGTTTGTCGTTCTGGACCACTTCTGGACTGTTGGCAATAAAGCGGATGTCCGTGAGCGACAATACACACTTACCACGGGGTGGACTGTCTACTCGTCGGTCACCTTCTTTTTGTAAAAAAAAATACGTTTGGCGTTATTTATTACAAACCTTAGAAGTTGCAACTCACGAACGCGCTCACAATATACAAAGCTATATTGTGAAGAACTTTCTTTCTCTCTTTTTGTGTCTCTTTTTACACGTATGGTTTTTACGGTAAAGACCTAAATACATAACCGCTAAAGTTACTTTTTGTGTATTCAGACATTTATCCACAAGTAAGATAGACGCGCACTCATAAGTTGCAGGAACACTGAACACGTGTCACTGAAATAATGCAGCAGCTAAAAACAGGTTATTCAATATCGAGAGTAGATCAGATTCTACCAGTTTTTACAATAGGTTTTCTTTTCATAACTTATTGTCCATTTCTAGTACCTATATATCTTTTATTCTACGGGCAGTTGCATTCAACGCGCGTCTCTCACGCCGCGCTCGTGTACTAAGTAATGAGCACTACGAACTTTACATATTTCTATCTTTTGATATATTCAAAAATAATTATATTTTTCGCTAGAAGGGTTTTTATTTTACATTAGCTGGCGTGTTTCAAGTTTTGCGCTATTTTGGTGAACTAATAATGATAACTGGGCTATTTTAATACCTGTGCCTAATGGCATAAGTATATACAAAAACAAATACAAATACAAAAACTCATACAAAAAATACAAAAACTCAAGAACATCTCCGAGGCTAAACATCAAGTTTCCCCACCTAATGATAAATAATAACGATCGTTAAATAATTCTTACGTAACATTTACGTAAGTATATCATATTTTTAGTATGTAGGTACTCGTATAATAATATATGCTCCTACCTTTGTAGCGACACATATGCCTGCATAACTGTACCAACATATTTTTTCGGAATGGCTAAATTCTTGTGGCCCTAGTGGCCTTTCAAGAGTCACCTGTCGTGTATACATAATTTAGAACGAGCGCAGAAGGCGCTCAGCCAGGAACAAAATGTGTGTTGCAACGAGACTAAGGATACCGCGGGATCGCGAGTCGATGAGAAGCGCCCAGGCACGTGCCGATACCTGGTAAAAGACCAACATATTACAAGTATACATATTAAAAGTAGTCGAATATGACACGATCTCCGTCGTATTCGAAAGAGAGAGCACTTGTTCCATCCTACTACTGGACGCACCAAACTGGCCGAGTTACCCCACTCTCACTGTGTTTCGGGAGTGAATGAGACACACACAAAACCATTTCCCAACATAACCCCATCCCATTCAAGTGGGCTTCTCCTCTAGTGTCTGCCTACTTCCTATTACATCCCATCCTACCCTAAAATAAAGAGTAGAGTGGGGAAGAAGGAGACCTTGCTATTCAAGCGGTGCATCCACCACGGACATGGAAGCACGCTTTTCGGCTACAAAGATTAAATATGAATAAATTATGTATGTATTAATAATAAAGGCTACAATTTCATAAATTAGGACAATTACTACGTGTTGTCGACTACTACTCTGTAGCTACTTACATAATAAGAGGCATTATCTATTTGTACAAATATTTTGTACCCAACCAAAAATACTATCACTAAGCAATCTTCAATGTAAAAATCCAGTATAGTTTTCCTTAAACTTAACAAAAAATCAAACAAAAAATATCCACGCAGCCTTGCTTTCGGAATATTTCGTGCGTTGAACCCGCATTATCGGATTGTGTGTATAGGTACTTATAAGTTTTTATTTTGTTTCCTTTTACAATTATGTAGGTACATGGAGTGGTGGAGAACAGGATATCATGCATGGAACCTTATTCAAATCATTTTGCCACCTGTCTTATAGCAACTAAATATTAAGTATCATCACAGGTAGGTACCTTACCTGCTACAGGAAAATAACAAACTAATAAATGATACCTACATAAAATGGTATAAAACTTGCTAAACTCACAAATTACTAGACATTACCAGTCTAAAATAACACAATCTAAAATAAAAATCTGTAAAATGTAGGTAACCTTTTTGGCTAAATTAGTTACAAGTGTTTCCCGAAATAAACTGAAGAGACTTAAATAATAATTGAAACGAATAATAATTAAAATCTTTACCTGTATTTTTTCAGTTTTACAGCTTTCATTTAATATCTACCTACCTACATAGGATACGTAGATTAATTATCACTAGTCGGATTTTTTATTCGCGTCAGGGATATGACATGTAGAACTGTCTGAGTGAATTTTTCACTCAGAGTCAGTGAGTGAGTCAGGGTGAATGACACTTTATTCACAGATCTACATGTTATATCCCTGACTCGAATAAAAAATCCGACTAAGTATAGGAAAATATCTTCGAATTTATATAATAATTAAATTCAGTTTCTATGATTCATATTTAATGTGTAATAAATAATATACAAAAATATTTACTATGTAATAATTTAATTATACTTATTACCTACTTAATATTAAACTTTAGAAGACAAAAGCTTATAACTCGCCTATCCAATTTCAGAATCCTCAAATCCCTAAACAGGAGCATTTACTCACTCCTAACGAAGCCAAAAATAGTGTCCTATTTACATTTTTCCTTATCTCACTTCCGTTTTATACAACGAGCAGGGGACGAATAAAAGAGGCTGGAACGGCATTCCCGTTCAGAATCCGCAATGAGGTGAACAATGGATCATCCGGATATTGCCTGTCAACGAAGCTACCTACACGCGCTAAACGATACTAGGTCACTCGCTGGACCGGAGGTAAACCACTTCTATAAAGGACGAGGGAAAATGAGATACCCTCGATTTTTCCCCGTTTATTTTTCTCTAAAGTTTGACGTCGTATAAATCACAAATCACAGAGAAAGGACACGCTACAGATATATGTACTTATAGCGTAATAAAAACATGAAATTAAGTTAATTTATTTGTGATTTCAAAAAGGAAGTAAATGAATAAATAGTCGCTCTCAAAGAACGAACACTAACAGAATGACATTGGTCGCTTGAATCGTTATCCTTTTATATTTTATGATATTTAAAAAGTGATATACTAAAGAACTATTACTCTGCCCGAACTTAATAGCAAAATAATTTGTCTTTACTATTGTAAGACAATAACACGTGTAATAACACGTAATTGGCCTGCACTAAGTAACAAATGTGACATTGTAAAGAACTTGTACTTAACCCGCATCTAGTAACAGAAGTGAATTTGTATAGAAAGTCTTTTCCTTTCCTTTCCTTCTGATCAGTGATAGAAAGTCTGTCTAATTACGAGTATATACATATATGCATCACATAATTCTTATCTTAATCAGATCTTCGAATTCAACAATTTAAGACGATGACTTTAGGAGCATAGAAATTACACAGCACTATTGAAAGTTAACTAATGTTTTAAGTCACAAAAATTAATGCCCCATCGATCAGTAATCTAAAAGTTTTATTTAATAATTTTTTCTAGACCTAAACAAACACTCGTTCGTGGTGACCGTACAATGTAATGTTGATAGAGCCGTCAGTCCGTAGCGCTGACAGCTGCATTTCATGCCTCATACAGGTATTCTGATTAACTTCATATACATACTTATTCACGTAACCGCTATAACTACGCCATTGCATATTGGTAGATCGTCAATGAAACGTCATTAAAGTAAATGTCTAGTATGTAATGTGGTATTGATAATGTGGCAAACTGTTGTCATTAGACTGTGTTAACAAGCAATTCTAGTTTAGCACCTATGAACCAACTGTTATAAGCTTCACTACAGGTTAGTATAGTTGCTTTGTAATACATACTGCATCCCTTTGATGTTGAAGAACACCTCCTTTTGAAATACCTAAAAACAAAATAGATACTTACACAGCGCAAGTGTAAGCTACATTGTGCCTAATTGCCACACATAGAGAGTATCTAATTATTATTCTGAGGTATTTTAAGAACCACGAAAGAAGAGACTTGACGAGCGGTAGTAGATAATGGGGAGTCCGCGCAGGTACCGCGCCTCCCACGCTCCTTCCCTTACCCAATGACGCCCCGATCCCTCCCGCCTCAGCTAAAGTGACCTATGAATCGTCTACTGCGCAAGTCGAACCACGTGATCGGTGAGGTTTCTTCTTTCGTGGTTCGATTTATACATACCTTAATTAAGTAGATAAACAAAAAAAAATCCTGGCTATATTTACAACTTATTAACAATTGCTCCAGAAAATGTTCTATTTACAAAATTAATATGTATACTTTGTATACGTTGTTAATTTCATAAATAACGAGGTGACCTTTAAAAACAAAGGATTTCGCCTCTAGATACGAGTAGATTACTCTGTCCATTCTGGGCCCTATATCAGAATGTATGAATATAAAACCAGGTAAAGTTGAGGTTTCAATGAGTATTCAATTGAATTCAAACCAATCATACTAATTCATGACCTTAACTCATTTCTTCTCTGTAGTTACAGCCTAGAATAAGTTAGAAGAAAAACGGCAAGAAATAAGTTTTAAGAAGTGAGAAACATCCCATAAACATAGGTTGACTCCAAAATCGAAATTGTAATTAATATTAGACTCGTAAAAGCGAAGCTATTAGGTATAGGTATTACCATAAATTGTCTTACACTATTTATTCGTACTTGGATAATTCCGTTTCCAAAAAAAATCGCTTATTTTAATAAAGTTTCACTAAAAACGTGTATACGTAATTAATATAGGTAAGTATTTTTATACCAAATAAGTAAAAAAATATTTTAAGTATTTCACTTTTAAGTAGGTACGGTATTTTTAAGTGAAATCGAATAAAATGGAAGTAAAAAATAAATCGAATCACAAAAAGCAGTTTATATTTTATGAATCAGTATCAAGATATAAAGGTCGACGAAAATAAGTGATCCGCAAAGCATCGAGGACAGTTCAGGGGAAGAGGTCATTCGGAACGCGTGAAGAATTCTCAATGAGAGGGGCGGAATATATCATCCTATACGGTTGATAGTGTGACACACAAATCAACTTCTGCGTAATGGCTTTACGGATTGACGATACACTATATATGTTGTGGACTGTGGAGGATTTACGAAAATTGTAAACGGATATGTACGAGATATTTGGCGCTGAGCGATGATAACTATTGACAATATATTACTCTTATACGTGAAGTCTTATCCTGGAGCCATAGCATTGAGTAGTGATTTTTAAAATTATTATTAGCTCGGCACTGAAAGAAAACAACGTGCGAAAACCTACTTGATAGAGAATTTAAAAAAAACTGGACATTGAAGATCCAACCTCGTAGTGATTTACTGGGGAACGCCTGTGGGATGTAGGTAATAGACTGATATCGATTTGGCACTGAAACAAAATTAGTTTTTACGGAAGCTGCTGAGATATAATAATTATTTTATAATCTGTATGTATCTGTATGTTTCAATCGATTCGATAACAGCTTATAACGTTCCAATGCAGGACACAGGCCTCCTCTTCATCACAATCTTCTGCATTCATCGGCTTCATTTCGCCTGCAATCACAGGGGCGGTATCAGGACATAATCTTCCACGGGGATCCAGTGTCAATTGGTGGATATTACACATGAGCCAGTTTATTATTTTTATTTTTAAGCATACGGATATTCTCACAATGCAATGTATTCCTAAGGCGAGCTAGTAATAATTGAAAAAAAAATGTTTAACTTAGTGGTGCAGACCAATTAACCCAACTAGTTCGTAACCACGTGGGTTAACTTGGGTTAATTGGTCTGCACCACTAATGCAGACCAATTAACCCAAGTTAACCCACGTGGTTACGAACTAGTAGACTCAGATTATGGTTTTAGAGTTTCGCCTATTTAATAATAGGATAAGGACGACAAGTATATTATACCTTCATTTACACATATATTACCTACACATAATTATCGGAAAATTAGTGTGAAGGCTATTTCTGGCCCAAAATTAAAATGACGGACAAAAAATTATTGTACAACAACTACGGAGAATAGGGGTAATCAGGCGCGAATCGTGTCACAATAGGTAGGTATTGTAGGTAAACACAATGTATTATCGTAAATTACAAAGTTACGTAACATTTTTCCTACTAAAATATGTTTGAAATCTCTATATTTCAGAACACTTATAGATTAAATAAAAGGCTCTATTACCGCATGAAATTAATTCGATCACGGCATTACTGAAAAGCCATGAAATTGTATTTAGCTGAACTACGTAAATTGACTCGCAACTGGAATCCCTGAATTTTATATCAAAGAAGACTGAAACTGAATCAATTCATGAACTGATTAGAAAATAAAAACAACAGAAGAGTACAGTGAATATATCATTAGTTTTACTATATTATATACTGTAAAACGTGGATACTTGGGACAACGTGATTACTTGGGACAATCATAGGACAGTTTAGAAATCAGTTCAGCAACACCAAATTCTATAGTTTATGGTCGTAAGGTTATAACGATTGTATCTTTTTGTGAAAATATTTAACTTATGTGTACGAACGGATGGTTTCGAGCGTTTGTTTGAAGTATCAGTGAAATTGGTGTTTTTATGCTGTAAACTTCTGCAGGTAAGTTGTAAACTGTACAAACTTGTGACTCTTTTTTTCTGGTGAAGTTGCGTAGTTAATGAAGTGCCTAATTTTCGTTTTTGTCAAAGATGGCAGTGAACATTTTGTATAGGTACTACGATTAATTTACTTCGTCGGCACCGTGTTTTGGGGTTACTTGGGACCACGTCCCAACTTACTCTAATCATTAGGTTAAGCCATCGTTAGTGTCCCAAGTTTACCTAATAATTTCTATTTTAGAAAAAAAATATGCCCCGAAAACACCAAAAGGCCCCGGGTTCCAGGCCATATGCTAACTGGTCTGAACAAACTCTACAAAATGATTTAGCACTCGTATGAGCAGGAACAATTTCTTACAGATATGCGCAAGATAAATACGAGTATAATATCCCTAAATCGACCTTGCAAAGAAAAATAAATGACAAGCATATGAAAAAAGTTGGTAGACCTACGGAATTAGATCCTGAGGAGGAGATCAAGCTGGTTGATGGATTGATTGTTTTAGCCGTATCCTGTCTCACATCTCGAGCTAAGACTGTTAGTGAAATCATACTTGGATTCTATAGGTAAATTGTTTTTTTTTTTTTTGTAAAGAGCAAGATATTTTATATTTTTATTATAACCGTTTTATTTATTTTCATGCTTTTTTTACGGGAACGGTGAACCTAAGATTTAAAGAAAATATACCTGGTGAAGAATGGTGCGATTCATTTTTAGAAAGACATAAAAATCGTCTCACTACAGGGGTTATGCTCGAATATCAAGAGGGCCCGATCCGAGCTCTCAAGAGAACAATTGACAGAATATTTTGTTAATCTCGAAGAATCTCTCATTGGCGTTACCCCTGATGAAAAATATGATGAAAAAACTTTGATGAAACGAATATGTCTGATGATCCGGGGAGTAAAAAAGTTCTTATAAAACGGGGAAGCAAACGGGCAGATAGAATTATGGACTTTTCAAAAAGTAGCACCTCTGTTATGTTTGCAGACACTGCAACTGGTGTGCTATTACCCCTATATGTAGTCTACAAGGCAGAGCATATGCATACAACATGGACACAAGGTGGACGGCCAGGCACACGGTACAACAGGTCACGTTCAGGATGGTTTGACAGTGTGCTTTTTGAAGATTTTTTTGAGACAGTCATTATTAAATATTTTGAAGACATTGAAAAAGAAAAAGGAGAAAAATGCCTAAAATTAATAATAGGTGATAATTTGAGCTCACACGTATCATTAAGTGTTATCAAAAAATGTGAGGAAGATGGCATAAGATTTGTGTTTATGCCCCCCAATGCAACACACTTGTGCCAACCTCTGGATGTCGCATTTTTCAGAGCTCTAAAACAATCCTGGAGGAATAAGTTGACGGAATGGAAGCTGCAAAATAGAGGCGTAATACCAAAGGACATCTTCCCACGTCTTTTAAAGAATACTTTGATAAATATGGGAGACAACATCAAAACCAACATTATCTCTGGATTTAAAGCAGCTGGTATCTATCCATGTGACCCAAACGCTGTATTAAAAAGATTACCGGAAGAATCCCAGCAAAATGCTTCGTCTGATACACATTGGTCTGATGTGTTTTTGTACTACTTAAAGAAAGAGAGAGAAAAACCATCAATCCAAAGACAAAAAAGGACGAGATTAAATGTTGCACCAGGAAAAAGTGTAACTGAGAGTGATTTTGACATGCCATCAACTTTTAATCAAGTGCTATCAAATTCTAATAGAAATTATGTAAAATAGAACTTGTATGTTATGGAAGTGACAATGAAAGTACTACTTCATCTGAGAATGCTGTTGCTGGAGATGACCCTCTCACAATGGTAATTGAAAGTGATATTTATTTTGACACAGAAAATAACAATCAAAGTAACCGTGGTGAAAATGATCAAACTGTGAGTTCCCAATCCATAGAAGAAGGTAGTATTCCAGAAGACAGACAAATGATGGATACTAATTCAGTAGAAGTTAATGATGAAATTTTGCGCGAAAATGAGAATTTACAACATAACAGAAAGGCATTGAAAAAACCGCAAAAACTCAATGATGAGGAAAACAAAGAAAATGGTATAAGGTCTGAACTACAAAGGAATAAGATTTGTAAAGTTGATGACTTTGTTCTTGTTAATCTTGTTTACAACGAGAATACAAAAAAAACAGTTAGAAAATATTTTGTTGCAAAAATTCTTTCCATACAACCTGATGGGATTTTATGCAAATTTTTAAGAAAGAGTCAGAAAACAGACCATACTTTCATTTATCCTCCAATAGATGATGAAATGATTATCCAAAGCAAAGATGTAGATAGAATTCTAATGAACCCTACCATTAATCGAGGCCGCCATATCTTTAAGGATTTAAAAAACATTAAATTTTATAAATTTATGTGGTGTCCCATGTTACAATGTTTTGTCTTGGATTTCTGTTATGTTGTCCCAAATTAGATTTTAACATATTTGGAAAAAAATAAATTTTCTTCAATTTTGACTGTTTACAACACTATTATTTATGTTCAAGCATTAGTTATAAGTATGATAAGCAGTTCATGTGTTATTTGCTATGTTAGCATTGCTTTATGAATAAAATATTCTACTTCTTTGGATTCTCTTGTTTATTTTCCAAAATACACGTCGTACATCAATCAAAAATGTTTCTTCTGATTTTTTTTTTCTTTTATCTCCCATGTTACGTGTGTATACGTCTATCTTGAGAAGATTAAGAGATATCGTCGTCGTCTTAAGTTACCCCGTATGAGTATCTAACTTGGGACAGACATTAAAAAAAATATAAAATCGCATATTATATTTCTTATTAATATAGTTACCTGCAACGATTCTACGATGCAAGACTCGAAGCTTTCTTTAGTTGAAGTGACATAATATAATTAGATAAAGAAATTGAAGACGGTTAAAAGTCCATACTGTCCCAAGTATCCACGTTTTATAGTAGGTAAGTACAGAGTAAACTATATTTAAAGCCAGTTCACTAAGAAATATGAGCGTAATCCATCGTTATAAGCATCAGATATTAATAATACTTATATAAGTATAACTTATATACTTATATAAGTATTATTAATATCGGATATCTGGTCAAAAATGTTAGAAATTTTATCATGTTGTGTTACCATCAGTTTGCCTCTCCTCTGTTGGATATAGACCTCTTCTAAAGCCCACCATACTCATTCTTCCGTTCTTTTCAACCAGTTACTATCAACGACTTTTAAGTATCAAACTAAATGACCGTTGACATTCAATTGTTCTCTCTTGTATTAGTGACCTTGTTGAGCCAAGCCGAGTTTAACCGCTCAAGACATGGTTCCACCTTGCCGTAAGAGATTAGAATACCATATTTAGAATCAAAGACAAACTGATAATTTTACTGAATACTACATATTAAGTAGTAAGGTATATATTTACTAGCGAAAATTACATGCGTATCTACCTATCAAGGATTAGGTAAAATGTTGAAAATCAAAATCATTGACAGATAAATACTTCAGCAGATATTGTTATGAAATTACATCCACTTCACAATAATTATTTCATCAAGTATTATTTTCTAAGTACCTAAGTAGTTCTCAGGTCAAAACGAGTCAACGAACGATTATAAATACGTACTCGTAATTGCTTTGTGTCATTATGTACTATCAAATTCGTGTCTATAAAAAGAAGATTATTTTCAATAGAATTCACAACATAAATATACCTTTTATGGTTCGGCAGTTATCTTACTGCTTAATCTTTCATATTGTGTGCCTGATAGCTACTTGGCAAGCGCTCCGTGTGCAATTTACTGTTTCCAATAATACTTTATGCATAAACTAAATTAGAAATCAAAGGCAAAAAAATACGTAGAAATACGTAAGTTTAATTAACCTTTTACAACGACTACATCGGCAGTAATAACTTACCAACAAAAAAGCCGCGCGTCGATCTACTTTTTTTTCAGTAAAAAGAAATAGATGACCGACTAGTCAGAAGGGAGATTGCGCTATTTTTTATGTACTTTAGAAAAAAATGTTTAGACAAAAGTGGTAGAGCTTAACGAACGACATTATTCTGCCAAATTTCATTTCAATCCGTTAAATAATGCGCTCTTCAGTTCGTCCATAAAAACATATTTTCTACAAAAAACATAACTCGTTCCAAAACTTCCATTAGAAATAAATATTATTATCCGAGATGTATGTTGTTATTTTAATTCGTATGAATTAAATGTGTAGGTTCATTTTCGTTGATTTCACTTTCAATGTTTTAATAAAAACGACCTTGTCATGTCGTACACAATACACATTATTTTAAAACCTAAATTCGCTTTCCGGTATGGAACCTGTTTCTTAGTCATGTGTTATTAACACGTCGCGACAGTAAACTTTCGCCTCGCGTCTGTTATGTCATTTATGAATTTCTCCTTATTTTACACACATCAGCTGTGATGAAACCGGTATAAATTACTTTGAATGTCGATTAAAATTAAGACTGTCCCACTACAAGGTACAAGCGTCTTCGATCACAAAAAACCGTCTAAAAATAATGTAACAATACTTTTACAAGTATTGTATCTCTCCTCTGGTTCTCTATGTCTCTGAACTCTTACTGGTAAATAATTGTGCGATTCAATTCTTTACATCCTTACCATAAACAAAGAAACACTGCTTGCCGGATTATTGTTACAATATGCGTGAAGTGTATTATTATTATTGTTCCTTTTTGTAGGGGGAGAGTGCATGCTGTATTCCCACAGCCGCTAGGCACACTCGAATGGCCACGTTACCAGAAGACTATCTTGAAATATACTACATTTTCTACTTTATCGTATTCCCTCAATGTACGTACGTGTATCGGTAGTGAGTGAGATATGCCAGAGCACATTCCCATCCCATCCTGTCCCTCCCTATTTTCCCAACCTTTTCTTCCAGTCCATTCCTTAATCTGCAAAAGTAGGCAGCGCATCCGGGGACGTGTTAACGTTTGTCATTCTGGACTGATATTGGCATGCATCGCGAATGTCTATGGACGACAGTATCCACTTACCATCAGGTGGACTGTATGCTCGTCTGCCGCCGTTTCCAATAAAAAAAAAGTGCACCCACTGAAACACCATAATACAAAACTACTTCAAAACATGTGCAACTTGACAGTTTATTCTCGCTTTCGATGAATACTCTGTGGTTTAAATTCCGATCCCAGAGTTTGTTGATCTTTTCAGCACAAAATATTTTAAATCCACGTCGGTAACTGTTTTTATATGTCATCCGTCACGCACCACTGATACAATGAGGTGGCACGTGTGGGTTCTTTAATACAAAGAGACGAGTCATTCGCTAAAATAAAACACATTTTACAAACATATAAATTTATTTTCAGTAAACTTAATGGCTAATTTCTTGGCACTTAGATATTTTTAAACTTTAATTATTATACTTAAATATTAATTTGTATTAAATAAGTTTATCCTACAGAACAAATGTGTAACATTTTACATTTGATAAGTTTTGGCAATGGAATGGAATTTATTATCAATAATTGAAGGAAGCTTAAGACCACTGATAAGCGTTTATAAGTGTGCTTTTATAAGTAAATTAGAAAATAATTATAATAGAGTATGGCAAACGAAACGTACTACAACAAGACTGGCAAAGTACATCATTTAGTTCGAACCAAAAACTTAAAGTGCTGGCTAAACAACAGTAGTGCTATATTCTGTTGATACTTGTTAATCTAAAGGCCTATCTCACCACCTCCTGATATAGTAACTGTTAACAATCTGATAGATAAATTAATCTACCAATTAAATGTAGCTGATACTAACATTCTGATAAAAGTATAACTGACTTTCTAATTACCTTATGATAAACTATCAGGAGGTGGTGAGAAAGGACCTAAACAGTCATTAGTGTGACGCCAAAGCTGAAAACTAATTTTCTGTGTGGTTATTTGAATAGTAAAAACTTGCATTTCCATACATTATCGATGAAAATAAATGTATGAACTATCAAAAGTAAATGGCATGTTCTGCCAGGACAACATTTTGAACATCATTTGGTTATAATTGTAAGGTTACTATTTATACAAGAGTGGTGCCGTGTGGTGTCGGCTTTACAATCTCACCCCATCTCTTCCCGGGGGTGTTGTAAAAGGCGACTAAGGGATAACTTAGCTGCTACCACAAGCGCCAGGAACGACACTACCTCTAAAAGAGTGGACTAGCCAACCCTCTTGGCCAGCGTTGCGTTTTAAGGCCAGATATCCCCCATGTACAAGACATTGTTTATGTGCAGGCCCATGTCCAGCAGGGTTGGTTATGATATGACTATAAAAAATAAAAACACAATTTGTTGCGTGTTGTCACTTCAAACACCCTCTCAAAACAAATCTTTAATCTGTTTATTTTTAATTTTCGAATATAATTTTACTTATGCTTTCGTTAAAAACGTTACTATACTCCGTGCCATTTAGCATGGCAATAGCGAGCATTCACACCTCCCTACTAATGTACTCGTGTTTACGACAGCGACACTTGCTAATGTTCCCCGTAATGTGCGAAAAGAGCTATGGCCAGCGTATCGTGGTAGCAGCCACATTGACATCGAGGGCATTCCACGGGTCGTAAAAAATAATGCAATAATTAAACACCAAATTCATTAAATTATTGTACATTTGTTTCTAAATATGGCACGAAACAACTTTCTTCGAGAATAACAAGAACGAATGAAACGTGACAATAAATAACAAGTAACAACCAACAAATAACGTTACAAAAAAAAAACAAAAGCAAGAAAAATATAACACGTGATCACTTCCGAAACTAGACCGACCGCAAGCGTACTCCGACACGGGAATGTTTTTTTCTAATTTAAAACAAGATGGCTGGCGGATAAAAGTATCGCACTTCTGGCGAGACGGGCACATTAAACGAAAATATATGTAAATATATTTTTGAGACACGCAATTTCTCTAATATACATTAAGCGGCAACTTTAATATATTGTAACTGTTTATAATTAGTTTTATGTATTGTATGATACAAACTGGTATTTTATAGAAAATGTTCCATACTTTTATTAATTTTTAATTATAAAATAAGTACAGTATGTTAGAACAATGTAATGTAAGTAATTGTAATATTTACGATATGTAAATTAGCCGATTGAATTATCCTCAAATTCGTATTTTTTGAGATTAGGCGGTTTGTCTTGTACCGAAGTATTATGATACTCTAGCGATATGATAATGCGACAGATTAGTATTGATAAGTATCGCGAACAAATTGTAACATCGGGATGAAAGTTGAGGCAATGAGCGCTATTGCCATGCTAAATGGCACGGAGTATAGTGTATTTTCTTCTTAGCAGGGTCTACAAATATGGACCCCACCCTATATACATTTGAGAAAGATTTTGTATACTGGTGGCTTCAACTATCAGATGCTCTACTTGACCTTCTGGAGAAAGAGACAGCGACAGTTGTTTATTTTTTGTTTTTACCTGAAAAATATTGATTTTTTAATTCTAAGATCCAGTATAGTCAGCAACAGGTCAACGTCTACCCATTGGTACCTTAATACGCTAATAATAACGGTTAGAATCGAATGGCTTTAGGTCCATTAGCGTGTAACTCACTGTACCAAAATTATTTACAAGTAGTAGCGGTGCCAGCGACTTGGTTCGCATGAACTTATGATTCCCCTGGGAACTCTATAATAGATCTGGATTAAAAGTACATCAAATGTTAACTCGGCACATTAATTATAACTATATCAAGTTTTATTAGAATCCGTCCAGTCGTTTTCGCGTGATGAGCGTTCAGACAGACAGGCAAAACATGTGGTTTTGGGCTGTGTACCACTCGAACTGCAACGACTTTTTTTTTAAATATTTAATGTACACACACAGGTTTGTTGCAATTTTATTATGTGTATAGATAAAATATTATTTTTCTTATAGAAAGAAGATGGTATACGAGCAGACAATTATCTACTATATGATCTATACACCTACAAAGTGCGGTTGAGCTTCCTTTGTAAATAAGATGGACTTACCATTCCATTAAGTCGTTGCCTAATATGCTGCAAATGTTGCAGCGCTTGCTCGTTGGTTTGCTCAGCGCAAGGTTTAATGAGGCGCGAGTGACCCCATGACACCAACGGGTCGTATACGAATGGGCCAATTACAGACATCAACGCAGCTGTCTGTGCGCGTAGTGCTCGCATCACTGCTTCACAGCTTTTCCTGAAAAAGTTGATAAACATAATTTAGGAGACTTTTTGGTGGAGAACTCGAGAAGTGAAGTGAAGTTTTGGTTTAATTATTATGAACATTGTGCATTATTGGTTTTGTGGTCTAATAGTGGTAGTTTATTAAACCTCTAGTATTAAACCACTTGTATGATGTCGGCCGGTTTTAGAATAGTACCGACGCCATCTTTTCCTGTGACGACTTGAACAAGTTCGCCGATGGTGGTTAAATGAGAAGAGTTCAGTTGGTAATAATTGGCTGGCGAACATTTTACAATTTGCATTAGAAGGAAAGAAAATATTTTTTTTTTTTATAGAAAAGAGGGCGGACGATCAAGCGGTCTCACGTGATGGTAAGTGTTACCGCTGCCCATGGACACCTGCAACACCAGGGGGTATGCGGGCGCGCCGCCGACCTTGCAAAATCCTATTCACAGCTCTCTTGAAGAACCCCATGTCGTAGTTTAATGGGAAGACCTCTTGAGGCAATTCGTTCCACAGTTTGTGACCACAGACAGCACATATAGATTTATCGGTTACGATTAAAATAATAATGTGGTACAAAAATAGCATTACACTTAAACTTAATCACTTCATTAGTTTCCCACTCACCTAAACATGCCCTCGTGTTTCAAAGGGCCCATAGCTGCCTCCATGTTATGTGTGAGGCGGAAGGGCACGCGTTCCGGCCACTCGAAAGATTCACCCTTATTGAAGAGGCAGTTGAAATCCACGTGAACTGTATCGCCGTTTGTTGAATCGAAGAGTATATTCTCACCGTGTCGGTCACCTAGACCTGCACGAAACATTTATTTATTTACTAGCAGTGCCAGCGGCGTCGTTTGCGTGAACTTGCAGTTTCCGTGGGAACTCTTTAATTGATCTGTTCCCTACCCTAAATGAACCATAAAAAGTACCCTAAATATTAACCTGACACACAAGCTAAAACTATGCCAAATTTTATTAAAATCCCTCTAGTAGTTTTTGCGTGATTCAGACAGACAAACAGAGACAAAAATTCTAAAAATGATTGTTTTGGACTCTGTACCGTTCGTAGATACAATCAATGCAATATTTTTTTTTAAATGATTATATAATGATGCAATGTTTTTTTTTGAATAAATGGCATAATGTGCAATAACAATTAAAATAAGTAAAACTATAGTTTTCACTATTCACTATTGTGAATAATGACGTATATTAATTAAATGCGATAGTCTATACATTTAACTAAATCGTAACAGAGCCGCCTGTACATAAAATATTGTTTGAAAAAAAAGTCGTTGCAGTGCACTCTACGAACAATATAAAACTCAATCCAGCCCTTTTTAGAAATGTTGTCTTGCTGTCTGTCTGTCTATCGGTCTGAACGGAACACGAATTCACGAAATCACGCAAAAACCAATGGACAGGACTTTATGAAACTTGGCACAGTTATAACTTATGACTTGGGTTGTTTAACATCTAGGGTACATTTTATCCCGATCCGTTTCAGAGTTCCCACGGGAATCACTCTAAAATTCACGCGAACCAAGTCGCTGACACCGCTAGTATAAAATAAACATTGGCTCTGATAATAAACATTGTTTTTTTATGAGAGCGGTATAGCTTGGGGCTAAGTCTTGACTAGAAATCCAAAGTTTAAAACCCAGTCCATACCAATGAATACTATGGTATGGTAACATCAGTTTGTCTCTTCCACAGATATAGAGGGATAGGTAAAACAAGCTGTCCGTCGCTGCGTGCCTGAAGTTGGCACTAAGCTCCTACGTCTCGCGTTGTGGTGGCAAGCTTTGGTAGCGGCCTGCAACCAGCAGTAGAGTCCATAGACATAGACAACGCACGTTCCTGAAATTGTAAGGAAACCAAGCGTTTCACTTTAAGGAGTAAATTTACTAAACCGATGAAACGAAACAGACATAATTCACAACTTATGACGAATATTTACAATTGATTAAAGCGCAATTAGGATTTTTTATATTTTGTAACAACTTACAAGCGACACGGGTTGGAAGACTGAACGAACAGCGCGAGAAGTAGGAGCTTAGCGCCAACTACGGGCACGTAGCGACGGACATCTTGCGTTATCTATCCAATCTATATCTGTAGTCCCACTGCATGGTACAGCCCTCCTCTGACAATCACGTGGGGGTTTGGGATCTCAATTCATCACACGTTAGGCAATTGGGCTCATGAATTCGATTACAAGATGAATTGGTATATTACAGATAACATACATAATATCAGTTACTTTTAAACATTTAATCAGTATTTATTTCAGAAAAAACAATTGATCGGCTTTGATACTAAGAAAAATTGGTAATTTACCTAGTATGTATCCCACCATAGACATCACAGCTGTAGTCCTAATATAAGCAGACCTGGCTTGATACCTAGAGAAAAAAGAGATTATAACATATCTCTGAGTGACCTCTGGGTATCGTGGGCAAAAGTGGCCCTAACTGTACGGCACTCTAATTCCTTTTCTAATTGATAGTTAATGTGCATCGCTCACTCTTCCGTACCGTAGTCGATACGCACATCCCAACCACTCGAAATCTTTAAAAAACATATTTTCTTGTTTGTTTAAGTAAAAAGTATCTATTAGAAAAGGAATTAGAGTGCCGTACAGTTATTGGCACATTTTCCTTTTTTACCACCCTTTTGGAAGTTACTTGCAGTACTAAAAGGTGGGGTAGAACTTAACTATAGGGATTGAAATGTCACCAGTGAGTTTCTTGGAACGGTATTCAGCAATTTAACTACAATCATTTTGAAACATTAACAATGTACTCCACTGATACTTCACACTGAGGCAACGCTATTGCTTTACAGAGCCCAAATTAGGCCCCATATACATATTTATAATAATAACGATGTAACTTGTTATGGAACAAGTACACACAAACCCTGACACAAGTATTTCTTGTACTTAAAATGAGACCCTCACCACGTGTATAAAATTGTATGATTATATTTACGAAATAAATTTATGATTTATGGAGTACTGGTCACACCTCTAGGACGGTGCACCAAAATACCGATTAGACTCACTTGGACTCCGTCCAAAGGAGTGCTGTTTAAATTGCCGACGATCCCACTCTCTCTTACAATTGGTTTAGAGTTGCGCAGCATCCGAAAAGACGTAGCATCTCTCTGCTTTTTCTATTCCAAGTTTAAAAAGAGTGCGGAAGGAAAAAAATTAAGTTTATCGGATGCATCGAGACATTACGCCGGTTACAATACTTGCACTCATACAATTAAATACGATGTTTCGTGGACGGGCGGGCCATGTTATCTTAGAAGATCTCTATGGGTACAACAATATCGCTGAAATACATAAGTACTTTTGCAAATTAATTTACATTTATACAAGTTTAAGTGTACATGTGAGATGTGTAGTGTATTAATTAAAGTTTTTAGGGATATGATATTTCGGATACGGATATATTATTTACTCTTTTACCGGTTTCGGTTACAGATACGGATATGATTTCGGATACGGTTTCGGTTAAGGATATGTTTAAAATTAACTTTTTAAATAATGTATTACTGAAAGCAAAGAAACAAACCAAATAGACACAAATTGCGACTTTACTCTCATAAATAATGAACTAAATTCTATCAAATCTAATGCAAGCAGCAACAACTTGTCAAAACTAGCCTCCTTCAAATTCCGCCCCTAACAGCAATATAAAGAATTATTTGTAATAACATTCCAATGTTTTATTTCGGATTCAGTTTAGAATATTTTTTTAAATTCTGACATTAAATTTCGATTACGGCTACATTTCTATTACGCCATCGAAAGATTACTGATTTGACAGTTCATTAACAGTTGGTTGAGATAACTTTAAATGGCGTTCAAATTACGAAAAAATATTTTTTTGTTTTTCCACTTAGTTATGAGATAAGGTTCATCAAAGGGGATGCGAATAGGATTATTTGACATAAAGTAATGGCAAAAATTAATTAAAATTCACGTCATTGAAAAGTAAAAGTAACTCAGGTCACAGATTTATGTATCTTTCACAGAAAACTGACGTAAAATGTACTACGAGTATGTACATATTTTGGCGCTGAGTGAAACGTACAAGCTTCGACTCTCATCTCTTATGAGTCCCATTCTTTATCTCATCCTGTCCCATCCAGAAGAGTGTAGTGGAATAAAGGGAACTCCCACTATACTCTATATTATTCTATTATACTCATAACTCCTCATCCCATCTTCTCCGACGAAGATTGGAAAGTGTAATGGAATGAACTCATTGAGTAAACAAGTAACATCGAGTAAGTAAGTAAACTCATCGAGTTATATTTCCTATTCCCCATATGTCCCAATCCTTCTTTACAAATTTACTCCTAAGTCTCCAAAAAGGCAGACGGTGATGGCATGTATCGCGGATATTGTAGGTTGACAGTATTCAATTACCACCAAGCGAACTTGATCTTGAGCAGAGGCTCAAGTGTCAACTTCTTTCTAAAAAATTGCATTATTCTGAAAAACTTCCGTCAAACTTACCATCCATACGGATCACAGTATACACGTCGGAACCACTCCTGAAACACGGGCGGGTGTCGTGTCAACATCTGTTCCTCATATACCCGTCGCTTTTTCTCCACCGGATCTTTTACATTACACATCATCTGTTTTAACTCGCGATTAGTTGTGAGAATACCTGTGAGTAGGAAAATTTCGTAATAAGTAGTATATAACTTTATTATATCTATACATATAATACAATAGTAACAGAGCCGTGTCGGTACATGAAATAATAGATCCTTATCTATGAAATTGCTGTTTGTTCATAGTGGCCAGTTTGAACTCAGTTATCTTGTGTTTGTCTTGGAATTTCAAATTCAAGATTATTTCAATTTAAAGCTATGACGTTCTTTTTCAAAATCATGGATTCAAATCAAATCAAATTCAAAGTTATTCATTTGTTTTTCCGTTAAACTGTTGTTCATTTTTTTGCTTAGATATCGTTGTTTTTGCGACCATGGAAAAGTTAAAAATTCGCGTACATGCAGCACAGACGGCGCGCAATATCAACGATTTGTATGGAACAAACACCGCAAAGGAATGAACGGGTGCGGTTTTCGTTTGATCGTTTCCGTTCTGAAAATTTCGACCTCAAGAACAAGCCCCGTGGACGGCCAGAGACTAAAGTCGATAATGACGAGTTGAAAGCAACAGTGGAAGCGGATTCATCGCAACGTCTGAGTTAGCAGCAGCCTTCGATGTAAGTGACAAAACGATATTGATTCATTTGCGTCAAATAGGGAAAGTGAAGAAGCTCGGAAAGACGGTACCGTAAGAGCTTAATGAAAGTCAGCTGCAAACATGCGTCGAATCTTCCCATACTTTGCTGAACCGGCACAAAAATGAAAGTATTCTGAATCGTATTGTCACTTGTGATGTATGATAATCGTAAAAGTTTGTCACAATGGTCGAACCCAGGAGACACAGCCAAACAATGTCCCAAACGTAAACTGAGTTAAAAGAAGCTCATGGTGACTCTATGGTGGTCCTGTGCCGGTATTATCCGCTACAGCTTCTTAAGATCTGGCACAACAATTAATGCAGATGTGTACTGTGAGAAACTGCAAATGATGATGGACAAGCTCGCTATCAAACAACCGAGTATTGTCAATCACTAGTACACTGCTTCTCCATGATAACGGTCGACAAACTCTCAAAGTACAAACTTTCGAATGGAAACTCTCCGTCACCCACCGCACTCGCCAGACCTTGGCCCTACTGATTTCCATTTTTTTCGGAATTTGGATAACGAATACGGATACGAATTTTAATGAAATTTGGCATAGGTATCACTTATGTGCCGGATCAACATTTGGGATATTTTTTATCCAGATCAATTATAGAGTTCCCGTGGGAATCAAGCCTCTACAGTCTACGCGCACGAAATCGTGGACACTGCTAGTCTTTGTATAAAAAGACGTGGATTGTGTTGCATCGTTTCAAATGGCAATTTTATTAGCATGGGTTAAAAGTAGAGGATACAGTGTCAATGCTTTTAACGCAACTCTTGTAGAAATTATTGGCTATTTCGCAAAATATACTCGTTAGGATTTGACATAGGGTGCCTTGGAAAATCTCTAATGAACAACGGCGCCGAGAATCGAAATTGTTTAGAAACCACCGCCCTAAGCAACGCACAATATCGCATGCGAATGAAGCCAAAAAAGTCAATCATCTTTGTCAGCTATTTGCCATGCTACAAGTACACCGGTAGTGGCTGGATGAGAAGAGAGGAAGCTCGTATATGGTGGCAAGTCTTGGGAGAGGCTTATATCCAACAGTGGAAATACATAAGCTGGAATAGCCACTATGCTTAAATTTGTAAAGCACATTGATATCAGCCTATAACGTCTCACTGCAGGATACAGATCTCCCCTAGTGAATTACTGAAGGGTTTCGGGCTTGGTGGGATACACATACTCCAGATTTTTTTATTCCTCGAGCATGCAGGTTTCCTCGCGATGTTCCTCCTCCCATCACCACCGAGAGAAAATTAGTGGCACGGGTCGTGAATATGAACTCAAATCACACGATTGTGAACTGAGTATAGGCTTGGTGGGATACACATACTCCAGATTTTTTTATTCCCCGAGCATGCAGGTTTCCTCGCGATGTTCCTCCTCCCATCACCACCGAGAGAAAGTTAGTGGCACGGGTCGTGAATATTAACTCAAATCACACGATTGTGAACTGTGTATAGATACCCCTAGGTTATCACCGATCTTAAATGACATAATTTCCTCTTATTCTTAATCCTAAAATTTAAGAACAATCCCATCACTCTAATATAGTCTAACAAAACAAGTTTGTTTTAGTAAATTAGTACTTAACAAATAACCTTTGTCTACAAAACAAGCAATCCTTTTTAATCTTCTATCACTCCCTTCTATTATTCTTCTACATCTATTACTCTTTTAAATTGAACTCACCTTTCTGCTTATAAATATGCAGCAGTATCGGTCTGAGGCCCACCAAGTTGGGCACCCACTCGATAATGCCGCACTCTTCATTCAACGGCAATACATTGTAAGTTCTGATGTACAATCTCCGTTTTCTAGTCTCTGGAGCATCTTGTAGAAAACGATTCACGACTCCATTAAACTCCATAAGGCGATAATCCTTGCGAAGATCGTCGCGGGGTTTCAGCATTATTATGTATGATTTTCCGTCAGAACCTTAAAAATTAAAAGTTTTTTTGTTAACTCCAAGATATATGACGATATTATTATACATGATGTACACATCCCGAGCGAAAGTAATACACATCAACTATGATCGGTTATCTTCGGTTTTGTAGAGCGACGTCTCGGTCGTGTGCCGATACGTCGCTGACTGTCTGACTGACGCAGAGACGACGCTCTACAAAACCAAAGATAACCGATCATAGTTGATGTGTATTACTTTCGCTCGGGATGTGTACATATATGATAAGTAGAGATCGGATATTCGGGTGCATATTTACTTAAAGTTGAGGTGTTAGATAAGTATGGAGTGCACTTTTGCATCAGGCGAATGCCGCAATCCCGGGATCGACAAATTTTATGTTCCGACTATAGAATACGATGAATAAAGTTGTAAAGTTAATTCCTAAGACCCTCAGAACTGCATTCCTACAAATTGCCATTAGAACTAAGAATTTGAGTCCAAATCCTAAGTTTATATCTTCAATAGTGCCTTAGATCCTATCGACTCTATCCTGGTCACCATCAGACCTTCAAAACTACTGAGGAGTTTCATAAATAAGCATCCTATTAGTTGTGAAATCTCGGGATTTCGGTTTTCAAATAAATTATTTTAAGAAGCCGCTTCCATACTTTATACCTAGTAGGTAAATATGCACCCGAATATCCGATCTCTAATGATAAGATATGTGACGTTATAAGAGCAAGAGATCTAATGATCGGTATGAAATTATCGACTATGGTTGAAATTTTATAATTTGAAATTTTGTTATTTTAAGAATGTCTTAATAGAAACACGCTCTAACAACAAATTTAATTGAAATCAATTCAATAGTTTAGTGCTGAAGACATAACAAACAAACAGACAGGCAGACGAATACATTATCGGATTTCTAATATTAGTGTAAATAGTATGGACAGTCTAAATTTAAATTTTACTGTAAATAAAATTAATAATGCCTAATTGCATTCAGATATCAGCTATATCTGTAAAAATCAACAAGCTGTAAAAAATAAAAATGATAAGTCGTAAAAGTTAACAGTTTATAAAATTATTACCTTTTAATGTGACTTTTCTAGGCTTCTGAAGCGATGGTAATATGGTGATAATTTCTTCAATACCAGCAATATACACTGGTGGGTCGGTAGGTATGTTGAAATCGATTCGTTCTTGTCGAGCCGCTTTGGACGGAAGGATGATTTTGCAAAATTCTTGGAATGGTATCATTATTCGACTGAAATTGTCACTAGCTAACAGACGAGGTAAAGTGCGAACGAGAGATGATACTGTTGTTGTCTGAAATATTTAATGAAACTTTCAATGTTCATAGGGATACTGTGAAATGGAATAATGATAAATTAAGAACAGCGTCCTTCCCTTCTCAACCATACCATACCATCAGCCTGTGTCTCTCCACTATTTGGATATGGGGCTCTCCCAAAACTCGTCACCACACACGCTCTACGGCTCTTCTCATCCACCCACCCACCATCGAGGAACTTCTGCCACGTGGCCGGAGAGCGTCCCACGCTGCGCTTCTCGGTACGTGGCCTCTATCCAAAGACTCGTCTCCCCCATCGGTTATCGGTCTTACGGCAGATATGGCCTGCCCATTGACACTTCAGATGATTCTATGAGCTATGTCGGTGACTTTAGTTTTTTGATGTTGTTTCGGATCTTATCCCGCAAACTCCGAGCATTGCTCTCTCCATAGGTCAATGACTTTAAACTTATGGATCAGACCTACCGTCAGAGATCATTCTTAAACTAAATTAAAATTACAATAACTGTGTTGTTGCTCAACAGTGAAACACAAACAGACTAATAAAAAAAAACACATTATTTATTATCTAAACGATATTTCGGTCTAGTTGTATATACATAGTCATACTACATACATAGTCACGTAGTCTCTTCACGAGACTACGGTTGCAGATGAAAGTGTTGTTGCTATTAACTAAAGAATCTTTCTACCCTCCGAAATGACCATAACAGATGACACAGATTATATCGGATATCAAGTAAGTAAAAATGATAAGAAACCCGTGTTAGCGTAGTTAAAAATATATAAAACAACTAAATATCTCTGAACAAATTTTAATAGGGTAAGAGCTATCGACATAAAAAGTCACGTGTTTGATGAAACACTGGCATAGTATAGAACTTGTAGGTGTAAAGTTCTAGTTTCTAGGTGTTCTAGATGTACCCCTTAGACTTGACTAGATTAGACCCTTAGACTTGTGTTTTAGACTTTTGGGGGTAGGGGCGTGAGATCATACGACTAAGTCACATTGTGATGAAGCACTAACATCGGTGGCAAATCAAAGAACACCATTTTTTGAGAAGCGGTAAAGACATCCCAATGTTCCCCGAGACATCCTTACACCTAGAACTACAGGTTCTATATGGCACAATGCCAGTGTTTCATAAGATCCGACTTTTTTGTGTCGATAGCTCTCAGTCTATAAGTAAAAGATGGTAAATTTAGGACCCCGTTAACTTAAGTCTCCCAAAATTAAGTTGAGTCTGGCAAATGAACGTTGAGCCTGGAAAAGCGGGGCAAATTGAAAAGATGGGAAATTATCATTAAAAATAGAAAAAAAATTTGATACTTCAGTTCAATAATAAAATTAGCCAAGCATTAAATTCAAGAACGTTACCACATCAAAGTAGTAGGAACTAAGTACAAAGTAATAGGTGACTTTAAATTAATTATGTTATCGTTAAGATTTTTCACAGTTATTACTAAGATATTCAAACGATATTATTGAAAACCGTATTTACATAGTGCTGGCATACAAAAATCCTATATAATAATCGTAAACTTACCGATCCACTGCCCACAATCGGCTTATTACACAGCTCGATAAGTTTCTCAGCGAGCTGCGTGAAATCATTCACCAGTTTCAACATATGGGGCTCCTTCAGCCTCGGGTCTGAGAACACTTCTGAGCAACGCTTAATACGTTGAGGATAACTGGATTTGATAACGCACATCATCATCCAAAGTGTGTGTTGAGGGTAGGCTAGAATAAGCTTCACTATTATCGCTTTTAGTTGAAGGTATACCTGAAATTAAGCTAAAAATTTAAAACCTGTTCAATGATCTCATCAAGCGTCATCAAAGTCAGATTTAATAATGCAGATCATTCAAATTGTATTTTGAGGGTAGGGTCATGTTAAACACTGTATTAATGTTATAATACATAGTTTAGTTAGTGTTAATGCGGACAGATGGCACTGTATCGTTTCTACATCGCGCTATGGATGTGGTCTTATGTAAATAGTAAATTGAGAATTTTGGTTTCATTGTGGTGTGTGTATACCAATATAGTGCAATTTACGAGTATATCACCATACTTGTGGTTTTATTGGTCGCACCCTCGGATTGGATCCGAGTTAAACATTGGTCCTTTGAGCCGGATAACTGGCACGCTTCGATTGCACAGTGATCACTGAACCCGTACTCGCAGTAGATCGCTGCAGCGGCTTGAGTACGTTGTAGGATTGGTGTGTGTTTACCAATAAAGGGCAATACAGATCAACCATACTTGTGGTTTTATTGGTCGCGCCGTCGGATTGAATCAGAGTTTAACAGGTCGAATTAGCTTCACAATTATTGCTTTCAGTTGAAGGTATACTTAAAATTGGGATAGAGGTCACAAAAATGGACTCAATGATCTCATTAAGCCCAGAATTACAGAAGCATTGCGCTTCTGTAATTACAGAGTGTAGGTACGTCTTTACGGATCAAAGAATAGATAGCAGAATGGACGTTTGGAGCGAATTGGAATTTAGGTTTTCATTAGCAGACAGTTCTTGGAGATTTATTTGCAATAGTGGCGTAAAGTTATATATTCAATTAGTAAAAATTCCCCTGTTACTCTTCCCCGACCTTCATGACCATGTTTTATACGTACCATAAAAATTCCCCATCATAAAGTGTACGTTTCTTTTTTTATTACAAAAAAGTTGTAAAATACCAATGTTTGGCAAATAACCCTTCAACTCTTTTATGCAAAAATTAATGATGCCATTCGAAAGTACGGGAAATTTTACATAAATACATAAATGCCAATAAAAGTTAATAAAAGTATATACATCCTGTATATTAAGTAACAAGTGTTTAATGAATATTATAAGAATTTAATTCTGTCATAAAATTATCTAAAAGAAAAACTCGCGTTAATGTAATTTCAATTCGATTATGAAGTAAATAAGGTATCTTCTAAGCGTGTCTTTATGCAAGAGTTATAATGGGAGAGGAAATATGTGTAAAAAGTACGACTGAGGGTATTTAAATTTTCAAGATTACATTTTATTCGGATTATTTAAAGATTTTCTGCTTCATAACACTAAACACTTTACACTAAACTATTAATTAATAAGTAATAAAAATATTATTTTTTTGGTCCGTGACGCGTGGTTACAATGTTACGTCCGTGTGTCACTTTTGTTTTTTAAAGATAGTGATGTAGTTCAAGATACATACTAAATACCGATACCGGACATTTGTAATGTGGTGTGAGTAAAATGTTAGAAGTGTATGAATTTACTAATTCGATTACTTTTGTGTGATTTAATTAAGTCTAATAGTAAACTGTGACAGAATTATATTTTTTTAAATTGTGTAACCATCATTAAATCATTGCATTTTTTAAATATTAACTATAAAAAATGGTATCGCTGGCCTAATTATCGTCACCCCAACCTACACTAGTACCGCCATTTTGTGTCTGCAAAACAGTCAAGTCAATCAATATTTCGAGTGAGTCGCAAAATGGCCGTCCTTTGATGCCTGTCACCCAAGTATAAGAGCGCGTTTCTCAGGCGCTTGGAATCAGTATAAAAACCCTTTTCAACATCAATAAAAAAAATAATAGGCCCATATAGAAGTGAGGAAAATGTGTTACAGATACCAAAGAAAAAGAGAAGAACAAAGCCCGTGATGGATGTTGACAATTTTGATGCAGACGCTATCAGGAATAATTTTCATTTATTATTCAAGAAATGAATTTCCCAACAGAAGAATGATTTTGATGTCGTTAAAAGAGGTTGGCTTATTTAGTGGAGAAAAAACGGCACTGTCACAAATATTAAAAAAATGGCTTTGAATACAAGAAAACTGACAAGAGAAAAATTGTTATGGAAAGATTTGACATAATACTCAAAAGAAACTAATTTTTTTAAAGGAAGCGAAGAAAATTACAAATTGGGAGAACGGGAAAACCGCACTGCGAACCGCACGGTTTCACGCTCGTGGACGGACGTCACGAAAGCTTCCAAATCTAAAGTGCCAATGGGCAAAGGAGCTCGACTGATTAACTGTCACGCCAGCTCTGTTCGATCCGGTTTCGTGAAGAACGCGTCACTGGCTTTCGAGTCAATGAGCACTTCTGACTATCATGAAGAGATGAATGTTGACACTTTTAGACAGTGGTTTGAACATCAATTATTATCCAGCCTGCCGGAGCTTTCAGTTATTTTAATGGAGGAGGTTTCATACCATTCCACGCAGGTAGATAAAGCGCCTACCTAGGCCAGTAAGAAAACAGAACTGATTGCCTGGCTTGAAAAAAACGGCATTGAAGCCAATGTCCAGATGCTGAAAGCAGACTTGATAAAACTATTGAAAGAGAACAAGGCGATAAAAGTGCAATACGAGATAGATGAACTGGCTCTAGCACACTGACATCTCGTTCTCCGAACTCCGTACCATTGTCAGTACAATGGCGTCGAGTTAATATGGGCCCAAATTAAAAGTAAATGTTCAAATAGACTTTCTTTATCATTTTAAACACACTGCTATATAATAAACATCTTGGTATATTTGTATGTTGGTGTCAAATAAAGATTTTTTATTCTATTCTATTCAATATACCAATCAGTCGGTTATATGTATTTGGTGCTATGGCACGAATTTATACTACACAAAGAACTAAAAGTTAAGCACCAGATAAATATATTTTTATATATATTATAGGTTATGCAGCCAGTCACAATACGGCTCCGTCCTTCAGCACTAATAAACTGTTGAACCTGCTAAAAATAGCCTAAAAATCTTTAAGATTTTCTATTCAATGGTTTGACATTAATCGGACATGTCAAATCAGTAATCTGTCGACGGCCTAACTTTAATAGGTAACTTTTCAAAGCGATTAATTGATATGTATTCTTTAAGTCTATGTATAGTGTACGCGTATCAAATTACGAAATAGAATATGCAAAGAAATATACTTACCTCTTTGACAGGATGACAAATCCTAGAGACGATTTGTGAAAAAGCAGTCAGATAGAGATAGAGAGGTAGTCTCTCTGAGTAGGTCTTTATTATTTCCGTCATCTGGGCTAAAACTGCGTAAACACTTTTGTCGGTTGACGTTACTTCTACGTCCAACCTAAAATGGGTACAATATTGGTACAGAAATCGTGATAAAAATCTGTATAGCATTTGCCAATCCAACATTTGTACAAAACTAAATTCCTTTGTAGCTCATTATTAACATATGCAATGGGCCACTAATAATGCGTTATGATGCGAACATCGATCAACCAAAATACATAGAGCATTACGGCCCTGAAATTGAAGCATTCGCAGGGCGATCACATTTTTACCTCCTATCAATTCAGTTTGTCATTTAGCGGCAAAATATTACCAAGAACGTATTTTTTATAGTTTACCTACTCGTATTTTGCGAAAACAGCAATATTTTTATATAACAGTGTTGTCAACGCAAAAGTGTTGGAAATATAAAAATAAGTGGAAAACAGAACGTTATATATAAACCGAAATTATATTAATGGTGTAGTATTTCGCGGTAAATGTGTTGTATAATTCATCTATTTTAAGTAAACAAATAAAAGCAGGTTCTAAAAATGTAATTATTACTTCTCGTGTCTAGTAACAATAACATTATATTCATACTACTGCCATCACTCATGTACACAGTTTTGTGACAAGGAATTATAGATATATGTATTTTATTTGATCTGTGAATTCAAACAAATGATACGCTCCCATAAGTATACACTAACACAAAGGGAAACAGAGAAATGAGAAAGGGGTGGAGGGAAGCGGATAGGTTTAGAATGGCGTTACAAGAAAGTTTACTCAAAATACTCTCTCATTAACCAATTAAGTATTCGGACGACTGCATTTTTTTGCGTTCGTAAACAGGTTGCTATATATCTAATAATTATTTTAACTTTCACATTTGTTGTTCTAAAGTACAGATTTGTTCTACAACATTTTGCGGTTGGCACTCCACTTCCCACCGTACACTTCCCGGCCAAAAATAATACATCGACTATGATCGGCTAGCTTCGGTTTTGTAGAGCGTCGTCTCTGTCATCAGTCAGTCAGCGACGTGTATCGGCACACGACAGAGACGACAACGGGATGTATAATCGACTACTAATCAGTAGTCGATTATACATCCCGTCGTCGTAACCGTCGTCCCCTCATTACTAACCTAATCAGGTTAGTAATGAGATTAATGAGTTATTCGCAAAGAACTATGTATTCAAACGTCCGATTGGTCAATATAATTATTATGGGAATGAATGAATGATTAATTACGAACCATATAGAAAGCATCCTTGGCATGCTCTGGTACAAATATTTATGACCGTACTGTAACGCTTTGCCATAGTTATTAAGGGCATATTGTCTTCGGGTCCACATTTCACTAAAATTACCACACGCTTCACTTGTGCTCACTTTTTCGTAGTAGGCTCCTAAACATACCTTTAAAACATAAAATAATATTATTGAATTTGTCCCTTAAGATAAAGGACAACGCGGACAGGGGAATTGTTTACAAAATATTTATTTTAAAGTTACATAATAAAACCTACGTTTAAACTTAACTAAAGCTTAGTACTAATCGTCCTGTAGGTCGGTAGGACCCTCTTATGGATGATGTCATCCCCTTGAAGTCGGGAGTTCTCACTAATCACTATTTGCAAATTGATGTTTTTAATATGGAATAAACACAATTACCTCTTCTAAAGTTCCAACTAAATATCGCATGAAATATCGTTTTGAATAACTTTTACTTTAATATATGTGAAAATAATAATATTAAGGGATGATAATATAAACTAGATTGTCAGAGATGCAAAACTTATTGTAACTGTACTCGATTCCAATGCAAACGATCTCATTTAATAACAAGATAAAACGCTTCAATGAAACATTTCATCTGGATAAGATTTTAAACGTTTATTATCGTGGTTGAACATAATAATTGTAATGTAAACGGGTTACTTACAATTTATTATTTATAGCCAATATTTCGATCCAGATACCTTCACCGCCTCCGCAGTTTCGACCACGGTTCACGCAACCGAAATATTGGCTATAATAAATCGTGAGTACCCCGTTTACATAACAATTATATCGTCTGGATGACATTTTCGTCTCTAATATTAAATTCATTTATGCTACCAGGTAAATATGTATGTCAAATGGATGTAAAAGGTTTAAACGAGCAGCAAAAAATACTAAATGAACAGCAAATCGTGATCAACAAAACAAACTAGTTTTGAATGACTGAAATAAATAATTTTACATTACTAAGAATGTCAACAAAAGTAAATTTCTTTATTGTCACCAGAGACCTAAACCTAACCCACATTTAAATTTTCTGTCATGGATTTGCTGCCCTTTCAGTATTTTCTGATTACCGCTCATTTAATTATTTCTCTTCGTCAAATATTGTACTCGATATTAAAGAAGTGATATTACAATGATAAATACTTTTATTAGTTTAACCAAAAATGTAAAAATACAATCATTGATACAATATTTGGGTTCACACAAAATTAGTGTATTTTTCTTACCAAACTCTTTTCCCAGCGTTTAAACACTTCGACCGAGTCTTTATAGTAAGCTATGTTAACATCTACGTCCACATTTGTAGTCTCGTCGTTGTACTTGGCTATCAGAAGTTTTGCTTTAGCATAAATTTTTCTGAAAACAAATTGCCAACATTCTACTTTTTATTTGTACCCTAGCTAAGCCCGCGACTTCGTTCGCGTGGTCTAAAATATGTGAAGTTAGTTAGTAAAGTTAATTCAACGTATTCCTATACCACCACATTCCACGACACATCCTCAATCCAATTCATCTCAACACATTTCATCTAATCCCAATCCATTTAACTCCATCTCGTTCCATTCCATCTTAAAATAATACTTCACCTCATCTTATCGAATACGAGATGAAAATAACACCTCATCTCATAATCCCCATGACGCCGATCGTGTAAACTTTAAAATTATTCCCGTGGTCAATAATAGCAATTATGGATAAAAAGTACCTATCGTATACGTTGATCCTATCAACTAATAATCTATAGCTATGCCAAGTTTCATGAAAATTCCTCAGATAGACAGACAAAATTTTACAAGCCACAGTGCAATGTCGCGTTGTGCATGCGCTCAGTATATTTCCTACTGCAGTTTACTGCTACTCTAAGTGACTAAGATAAGATTCAAATTACAATAACGTGTACTTACTTCTGTTCATTATCTAGTTGCTCCATTCTATCCGGCGGGTACGCATCTTGCAGGCCGCGGCGTAGCGTCGTGAAAGCGGCGTCGTGTTGCGCACGCGCCCAGTATATTTTGGCTTTCTCTATAAACAATTGCTCGGGACGATACTCTTCTGCATTCAAGATGTTCATGTACGACTGAAGAAAGATTTAAGATTTTATAACATTTTTATACTTTGTTAAGTGACATGAGATATAAAAATTGTAAAGTTAGAAAGCAGACTTCTTATCACTAAATTTATTTACAAAATATTTGCGACGAAATGAAAACTAACATTTTACAAACATCTCATATAAAAACATTATGTTAAATATAGTACCACAGAAAGATAACGTATTATGGTGAATTCCATTATACTTCTTACACATAAGTCTATTCCTTCCATACCCATTTCATCCCATCGAAAAGAATATAAAGGGATAAATGAATATTATCTTTATACAGGAAGGGAGAGGGTGCACGCTGCAATCCCACAGCTGCCTGAGCGCACTCGACTGTCCAAGTTACCCCACATTCACAGAATACTACCGTAAAGTGTACTTGTGTTCCCGTTTTATCCTAATCCCCGAATGTACTCATTTCGATAGTAAGTATGATATACCTATATTTATTATTATTAAATAGTAGGCGAGCAGCCAGCGGCATTTGTGCCTATATCTTGTGCTGGTGTACACATTAATCTTAACTCGACATCCATTTGTCTGATCTCGATTTGAAAATCGTCACCGTTGAGGAATCCACCACTTTTGTGGGCAATCTATCCAAAGAGAACATTAGAGAACAGTTTATATAACTGGACCGAAATATAGGCTATAATAAATCGTGAGTAATCCGTTTACATAACAATTATTAGAGAACATTCCCATCCTATCCTTTTCTATTCTACCCCTCTCCATTTCCCCAAATGTTTCTCCAAATTTACTCGTAAATCTCCAAAGGTAGGCATCTGTGGGCGTGAGATTGATATTGGCATGTAACGCGGAAGTCGCAGGACGACAGTATCCACTGTCATCCTACGACACTGTCGTCCAGGTAGAATTTCCAGCTCGTCTGCCACCTCCTTTCTATAAAAAAAAGAAACAAATACATACTTTTCACTCCTCGTCCATAGACATAATTATCTTACCTATACATATAATTATATATGAGATATAATACATATATAGATATAATACATCTATACATGTAACTGATTGTTGTCTGTACATGGAAGATATATGAGAAAAACTATTATTGGGGGCCTTTATCAACGCAATAGAACCCAAAACAATGATTGTTAGAATTTTTGTCCGTTTGTCTGTGCGTTTGTGCGCGCTAATCTTAGAAACGACTTAGCCGATTTGAGTGCGGTTTTCACTAATGTATTGTGGTAAGCTTCACTTAAAATTTAATGTTTGTTTTATTTCAATCAGTTCATAAATAAAAAAAGTTATATCAATTTAAATAATCACGTCGAATAAAGACGGTGTTTATAAACTGAAGTCCACACGGACGAAGTCGCGGGCAACAGCTAGTTGCTTAATATATTCGTTTATGTTTAATATAAACCAATTAGACCCATTTGACTCCATCCAACGACGTGCTATTCGTATTGTCAACGATCCCACTCTCACGGACAGTTTAGAACCCCTCAGCGTTCGGAGAGAAGTTGCATCTCTCTGTGTGTTCTACCGCCTGTACAATGGGGAATGCTCTGAAGAATTGTTCAATATAATTCCCACCTCGGGTTTCTACAACCGCACCTCCCGTCACAGAAGTGCGGTCCATCCGCATTTCCTAGATACGGAGGTGTCGCGTACTGTTCGGTCCAAAAATTATTTTATATCGCGAACCCGTAGGCTATGGAACGAACCGCCTCAAGAGGTCTTCCCATTAAACTACGACATGGGGTTCTTCAAGAAAGCTGTGAATAGGATTTTGCAAGGTCGGCGGCGCACCCGCATACCCCCTGATGTTGCAGGTGTCCATGGGCGGCGGTAATACTTACCATCACGTGAGACCGCTTGCTCGTCCGCCCTCTTCTCTATAAAAAAAAAATATAATTTTAGAACAGAAAAAAGAAAGTATCAAGATCATTTTTGTGATTAAAATTTTAAATATACCCAGTTTTTGAAATCTGCTACTTTATTGTACCGGAATTTATTTGTCAATATGTGTCTCCAGACACTGTCGTCCTGCAATTTCCGCATTACATGCCAATACATAGAGTCTAGACCACGGGTTCAATGAAGCATAAAATATTAAAGCAATATAAAATTAGTACACAACTAAATTCTTAGTCAAAATCACCTGTTGTAAAATGCCGGCTTTTCTGGCGTGTTTTGCACTTTGCAGCCAAAGGTCGCCGATGCAAGCTTTCAATCGTTCTGTTGTAAAGGGATGAGTGGGTTCCAAGAGGTTCTGTAAAAGGTCCAATTTTTCTTATTTGTTTTAAATGAATTCAACCAAAGTATCAAGGCGTATCAATGTAGGTAAATAATTTGTGTTAAATATTTAATGATATTATTTCAATCTGATATTATTATTTTCAATTTATAAAATTTATATCAACTAGTTCAAGTCCAAAAGTTGCTTTAAAGTGTCTTAGTAGACATATTAATCAATAGAGTAGACAGTATTTATTAAGGATCACCCCAATCTTAGGGAATACTCAGTAGGCAGTACCACTCCCCAGCACTAGTGTATATACCCGTGTTAATCTTATCGCTGACGTCAGACACAGAATTGACTCGCCTCTTCGTACCTACTTGCCTCACATAGCACACCAAAAGTATAATAAATAAATATTATTGCATTGACATAAAGCCGGAAATAGAACACAAATGTTCCATCGCTTGATGTCTTTATTTAAATATATATATGATATATAAAATAGACATATATATTTTATATTTATATGATTTGACAATTATAATTATTTGACGTAAAGCTGGGTGGGGAGGGGATTATTATTTGTAATTACTTTAATTACAGACCATATTATATTTATTTTAGTCTATGTTTGTAATTAATTTTGTGAGGTATCATAAAATGTATGTAATAAATATGATAATTAGTGTAAAAATACAAAATTGTACACACTGTGGTTAAAATCATAGACGAACTGATACTAAAACATTTAAGAACTTTGCATTTATATTTATAAATACCAGTAAATTATATTATTATTATTTTTTACCTGTGCCTGATGTAACAGTATTCTTCTAATTCTAAGCAGGGGCTCTATAGTTCGTACATCGGACTGCACGAGAGACAACCGCCGCCGCCATTCATCCAGCAACTGGTTCACTATGTCCGCACTTTGACTGTCGCCATCGTTTAGGATTTTTAGCCTGAAAATTAAAAAAAATACATAAACTTTACCGTTACTAATTAATAAACTTAATTTTTACAACGTGCTCAATATATGTATACGTATATAATGAGCACATTGTATAATAATGGTCTGAAATTATTATTTTTATTTATTACTATAGTTTATACTTAAGTTTGTCTCTAATACTTTAGTTTGTAATAACTTAGTTTTAAATAGATATATGATATTGTAATATCTTACGTCGTACATATCAACTGTAATTAAAATTAAAATGTTTCTTGGTTTATTCAATAAATAAGAAAATAAACGCGTATTAAAAAGAATTTTCCTGAGACCGCTTGCTCGTCCGCCCTCTTCTCTAGAAAAAAAAAAATTTTTTTACAAAATCATTAAAATATTGAGTACTTGAGAATATATGAGATGAGAAGTTACCGCTCTCTGTCGCTCACGTGCGGATGTAATGGCATTACTGTATTAGTCATTATTAACACAGAAGCGTGATCAATTTTGATTTTTAATCCTTTACATTATAATATAGCCTTTATTTATGATATTGATTTCACGGATCGAATTCTAGTATATTCAGATATTTAATTATACAGTTATTTGAAAGATTTCTACTTACTTTCCCAAAACCTCCTGAGCGTGTTTAACTTCAGTAATAATATGCAGCCCCAATACACTCTGGTAACCACTTCTCAAGGCACTTTCACCTTTACTTTCCCCATCCATCTGAGATAGCAACTTGCTGATAGCGTCTTTACAATTTGTGTTGAAGGTATCGTGGTCTTGGCTTCGATAGGACAGAAGTATGCGACCCATTAGTAGACCCCAGTTTTCTCTGCTTGGTGGCTGTAACCATAACGACAAAATTACTGTGTCAATCGGCACCAATAAGCCTAACTGTGATAGCGATTTCACGCGGGTTCTTACTCCTTGAGTAGAGGGCGAAAGTAAGTCATTCCAGCACTTGGTGACAGTAAATTTAAAAGTATCTCGGAATACAGCAGATTTGTTTATATCTATCTATGCAAGACAAAACGGGGTTTTCTTCCTGTGGTATTTGATATTCATTAGTCATATACATTTAGTCAAAACCCGCTAGCGAAACTCAATATTACGAATAACTCACTTTAACATCAATATCACCTGCATTTGTTTGGTTTGCTATTTGTTTCATACATTGATTATTCGCTATAACGCTATGGTCACCCATTTTAACATCAACCACATTTTTGAACGCACACCTGTGTAATATCAGCAATTATTTGCCTTTGGTAAGTTCAAACTTGACTCGGGATACCCCGCCCAAAGCTGAAAATGCATTCGTGAACATCTGTCTTTCTTTTGTCTATTGTATGATTTAATTCTTACTGGCGGATGAGAAGGCCGACAAACAAATTGTTTTATTGTACTTTACACCGAAAACAATTCAATAGGCACATAAAGCTGAATGAATATATAGATATACAATATCATATAATATATGATATCCTTAGGATTAGATACTAAACACATTATCAGTCGTAACTCTGCAGTCTAAGAATGAAGTGAAAATGGCTTGTAAAATAAAGTCTGTGTGTTAATCAAAAAGGATCTTTGATACGTGCCATAGAACAGGGAGAAAAGAAAAGTGATGTCGGTAAACGCTTCAGCCTTAGTGCATCTACCGTGGTTACTATGTGGAAATGTAAAGGAAAGATTCTGCAGGCTGAAATAGAAGAAAGTTCTTGCAGGGAAATAGGAAAACCTAAATTTGAAGATTTGGACAAGGCAATGCTGGCGTGTTTCAAAAACAACGCTCTAATAATGTGGCAGTCAGTGGGCCGATTGTGGAAGCTCAGGCTGAGAAATTTGCTGGACAACTTGGTATCATGGATTTCAAAGCTTCAGAAGTTTTACCAAAGTAGACAAGGACTTGATTACAGCAGAGACCCCAACCAATGAGGAAATTCTCGATTCAGTGACGAAAGGCAAGGAGGAAGACAAGGAAGAAGAGAATAATCAATCCGAAGACCTTGAGATTCCTGCACCAGCGAGTTTACAACAAGTGTTTGATGCAGTGAAATTGATAGACACGTACATATCGTTCCAAGACCAAAGCCTTTCCCAAAGCTTAGATACACTATACAAAAAAATACAGGTAAAATATTAGCACAGCAAGAAAGTTCAAACTAAGATGACCGATTATTTTAATTGCAAAACAATTGTAAGTTTTTATTTAAAATTAGTATTAATGTGTAATTACTGCATAATTTACTTTTTGAATTAAACATGTAAATATCGCGAAAAATGTTTTGTTTTTTTCCTCTCCCTGAATAACGTAAATTCATTATAACGAAAGAAATTGTTTGGTCCCTTGAAATTGGCTATAGAGAGTTTTGACTATATTCTAATAAAGGCTAACCGGTTCTTTCTGGATAGCAGTTTTAAAAGGTACCGTATTAAAACTAAGCCTTCATTTTGGCGTTATCACTTTGGTGATAAGGCCGCCAGTTATAACAACTGGCGTATTACTTAACTTGTTATTTTGCAACATGTGTACAATAAACAGTTTATGTATCTATCATTTCTTTTAATCAACATTTATATCTTGATTGTTAACTTCAATTAGTAAGCCCTTTCACAGGCCCCGGTCTATTAGGGCTGCTATAGTATAAACACCATTACCAGAGACGCATGCACTGGTCATTGATTTTTTTCGGTGGAATTATAGAATTTAAAATTGAGACGTTTTTATTTTTTTTAGAAATAATACAGTCGCTTTCCAATTTATCATCAATGTAACAAACAAATACACAAACAGACTTTAAGATTTCATTAACGTTTTCTAAAAAATATAAATTATTTTACTAAATAGTTCTTATATAATAGTTTAAATGCAGTGTTTCCCAACTTTTTTTACTAGCAACAATTTTTTTTACGTCAGTAAAATTAAAGAAGCATTTTATCGACAAATCAGAAATTATAGACCAAGATATACAAATATTACCCACACATATTTTATATTTATATAATATAACGTCTATACGTTATTTATTTTTATTTAACAACTTAACATTAAAATACAAGTTACACTAACTAGTTGTTACTTACCACAGGTCTCTTAGCCAGTTCATCGAGCTGGTCGAACCGTCCGAGGCGCCACAGTGACTCCGCGGCCAACTCTGACACAGTGTCTCCGTCGTGCTCGCTCAGTAGTCTGTGCGCTGTGAATGGCTGATCTATGCCCAGGTAGCAATCTATCATACCCTGTATTTAAAAAAGTTAAGTTTAAAACTAAAACCCGACTACGCAATTTCCAAATAAATTTTAAGTTCTTCGGATCTAAGGATTCTTTTTTGGTTCTACATATAGTGTAATCGCACGTCAGTTATAAATACTATTAATTAAGTTTGTATACATGCGACTACGCATTTATACAAATGTATAAAGGCCTCCATCCGAAGAACCTTTTTGCTGTCTGGTTTTAGTATTTAACTTTTTTTTATTTAGTTTTTATCCACGTTTCGCGCGATTTTTTAATTTTAATGGGGGGGAACGGCACAGTTGTATGTATATATCTTTTTATCTTAATTATATCCTAATTATATTTATCTTTTATTTTAATTATATCTTTTTGGAATGGAAGGTTTTAATAAACCTTTCATTTAATACTAAACACGATACATTTATGTGCATTTATTTACTTACTGCGCGTATTTTCGTGTTTCATATCCGCCATATTGGATCTATAATGTTGTCATATAGTCTATGTTACGGGGAACATCAAGACGAATCCAACAACACCTCATTTACCACAATGTGATGAGTGGTTTAGGAGCTACGAGGGTACAGATTAACATATTAATTGAATCTTCCGGGCTACTTGGCCGAGGTCTTCTGGAATCTCTTTTCTTTCTTCCAAACGTTTCGTCAACAACTGCGGTTGACGTCTTCAGTGGCGACTGCGTTCACTTTCGGAGAGATGTTATCTCTTCGGCTTCTCGAGCGCAACTGACTCGACGACTGTGGCGCACCGGTATTTATAGTGGGCGAGGGTAGTTGTGACTGTGTGTACCGAGTCTGTTTTTGTCCCCCCCCTCTCGTCTCTCTTCCCCGTGAGCTTGATATTTTCGGAGTGCTGGATACCAGATATTACGGAGTCTTAGATTCTCTTCTTTTTTGGTAAAATTGTTGGGATGCTTGTAGATTTCAATAGCTTCCCTATTGAGACGGGAATAATAATGATTCCCGGTTGACAAGATCTTTGTGTCCCTGAAGCAGATTTCGTGGTCCCCATCCGACAGGGCATGTTTAGCTACGGCCGACTTCTCAGTCTCTCCTCTTCGACAATTGCCTTTATGTTCTTTAATACACTGACCCATAGGAGCGTGGTATTTTATATACTCCAGTCGAGGACAACGGATCTCTGGGATCTTTGACTGATCTGATGATATTTCTGAGTTGGCTCGTAGGCTTGAAAATGGTCTTCACGTTTTTCTTTTGTAAGATCTTGATGATGCAATCTGTTTCGCCTTTTAAGCAAGGTAAGAATGCCCTGCTTCTCTCTGAGTTGGTGTCGATATTGTCAGCTTTTTTGACTGCTCTTTTTGGTTTTTGCACCCTCTTGATTTCAGAGATTGTGTATCCGTTGCTTTGAAGGGCTTGGTTTAAATGTATCACTTCCGATTGTAGATGTATCGTTTCGCCCGGTCCATCAGCGTCATCATTGCTCTCTTTTGTTTAGGATGATGATTGGAATCTTTATGTAGATATCTGTCGGTGTGGGTGGGCTTGCGGTAAACTTGATGTCCCAGACTGCCATCTCCATTTCTGCTTACCAGTACATCCAAAAACGGAAGCTTCCCATTGCTTTCTTTTTCCATGGTGAATTGGATTCTTGGATGGATGTTGTTAAGGTGTTTCAGAAAGAGTTCGTGCTCTTCCTCCCCATGACTCCAGACACCGGCCGAGAAAGCCTACACTCCACTACAGATCAACATACATACATACGAGTACATACTAACAGACTGCTAAAATCCTATCACTCCTTTGGCTTTTCCGTAATTGGGTAATAAAAAAGTAAAATTGTACTCATGGGCACCTTAATAAGCTAGAAATAAAGACTAGAATAAAAAAGGGGGAACATTAGCGTGTTATCCACTGTATATATATATAGACAGAAAATGTATGACTGACTGAGAAGTGAATCGAAGATGTTATTGTTATTAGAAATTACTGAAAATATTTATAAAACTCCTATATTTTGGCCGCGTGGTTCTTTGTTACACTTTATGTTGAAAGAACTCACCCTCAAGCTATGTCTATCCAGCTGCCCCTCTTGTGCAAGTCGCTCGTAACAAAGCGCCGCGTCTTGCAATCGACCAGTTACAACTTGTGCCAGTATTAACTCTTTCAAAGACGGTTCTGCCTGTTTTATTGATAATATACCTAAAAAAATATATTTTATATAGTGTAAAAGTAGTTTCTCACAAATATGCAATGGGTGTTGCAACTATATGCGTTTGTAATAAAAACATTGTAAATATGTATATTTAGTCCTGAATAAATAGAAGTTTCGTAGACCGCTCTTTGCTTAGACTTGAACCGAGTCGTTAGGAACTACTTTCTAATCAGACCACATAAGTTGCCTACAAAACTACGGTGTGAATGACTAGAACTAATTCCAAGACCAGGAAACACCTATTTATCCGGTCCTATAAAGAACAACCTTAAATATATTGTACTACAATGATCCATTACTTTACACTGTTTTTTTATAGAAAGAAGGTGTGACACGGACAGTCCGCCTGACAGACAGACAGGCGGTCACAGTTCACAAATACATATATGCGATACACGCCTACATCAATCAAAATAATGAACTTTGCCCAATCTGCAAATACATTGCCTACCTTTGGAGATATATAAAGTAGGATTTGGAAAAAAAAGGATAGGATATACAACGTGGACGCATATCCGTTAGAGATGTAGCTGTTGTTGAAACTCGTTGAATAAAGTCTTGGCCTCTTCGTGGTCGCTCTTCCGATGCCCAAAGTAGTCTAATTAACAGTCTTCTGTGAGAGTAGGGTACTCGTAACTCGGCCAGTCAGATGTACACAATCATCCTCTCCGGTACAAAACATCCTGCTTGTTGCCTAATGCTATTGTGGCGCGACTAATCCGAGAATGTTTTGACGGAGTTCAGACGCGGGCGCGTACAATGCAACCGCTCAACATACCGGGACTCTGCGCCTGCGCACTGAACAGTCGTCGCCTCGCCGCGCGCCGCCAGACCGCCGCCGGCTTAGGGACGAGAAACCTGTGTCGCTTTGCAGCGTTCTTAGTTACCCGCTTGTGACAATAAAATTTTAACAAACATTGTTTAAAGTACGTAATATTAACCAGTAATGACACGGGGCAAATGTAGAACAAAGTAATATAGTATGTACATAAAAACTAAGTGAAATACAGTTTAGCAATTAAACAACTTTGAACGGTTTAAAACGTCCACTGCAAAGTGTTCGAAACGTCGGGATATAAATAATGTCAAATATACGCGATTTAAACCGTTCAAAGTTGTTTAATTGCTATGTATAGTAATCGCGAAAACCTAAGAAAATATGAAATACAGTTTTCTAATAAAATTCGTAAAACATTTTCATTTGATTTAAACTCTTTAATAAACATGGTTCCTTAATCCTGAGGAATTTTAAGGAAGAAAATCGTTAGACGTGGTACTTTAAACATAGGCAATATAGTGGAGTGTGGGCTTTCTCGGCCGGTGTCCATGTTAATTGAATCTTCCGGGCTACTTGGCCGAGGTCTTCTGGAATCTCTTCTCTTTCTTCCAAACGTTTCGTCAACAACTGCGATTGACATCTTCAGTGGCGACTGCGTTCACTTTCGGAGAGATGTTATCTCTTCGGCTTCTAGAAGCCAAGTAGCCCGGAAGATTCAATTAATATAGGCAATATAGTCTAAACAACTTTTACAATAGTTACAGACATTTAAAGGCCATCTCACCAGCAACAGAATCAGGTTCATCCAACAAAGCATATATCTCTGCTAACAGAGGTAGCTGTTCTTGCATATTGTCCTTATTCTCATCCATGTAGAGTTCAAGATACTGTAGTGCTCGTTCTAATTCCCCACACATGAAGTTACCCCGAGCTATTGTGAGCTTGTCGAATTTGTTGACGAAGGATGATATAGCTCTAGAAAAATAATTATTTATAAAGGTTCTAATTAAATCCAACTTTGGTCTACGTATCTAACTGTCCAAAGCAACAGTATAGAAGTTACTTTCATGAATCAGATCAAGATCAATGATAAGAATGACGACGCGCATTGTGATATAATAAGGGCCCTGTTACAATATATCATAATATCATAAGGACGGGACGCGTAGTCGCTCAACTGAACTTAGCCACAAAAATCTAGATTTGCAATGTGGGCAAACATAGTAAGTATCCAAATGTACTTGTGGAAAATGTAAAGGTAATAAGTCTGCGCCAGCTAATGATAAGTTTATGAGTAATGATGACATGTGCATGATAAATATATGAGTGAGAATATGGAACAAAAAGTAACATATAAAAGGGAAATATTTATAGTTGCATCAAAAAATTGCATAAACACTCACTTGTATAGCAATTAAACAACTTTAACGGTTTAAATCGCGTATATTTGACATTATTTATATCCCGACGTTTCGAACACTTTGCAGTGGACGTGGTCACGGGGTAGTCACGGGGTAATCACGGGGTAGGGTAGTCACCCCGTGACCACGTCCACTGCAAAGTGTTCGAAACGTCGGGATATAAATAATGTCAAATATACGCGATTTAAACCGTTAAAGTTGTTTAATTGCTATGTAGAGTAATCGCGAAAACCTAAGAAAATATTACTCACTTGTAGTTCTCATTCTCTATTGGTCGCGGCTTTGAGTGACACCATTCTAATAACCATCTGTTTAAGAAATCCAACAAAGTGTAGATCGTTTTACTGCACTTACTCTGGAATGAAATATAATCAGCATCAACGGGGATAACTTAAGGGATTCAATTCTCGACTGAAATTCATGAATGAGGTCCTAAGATCGCATGCCAGTTCGTAGCGCTCTTTTTAAATACGAATTTTTCAATTGTTCGTGATCGGTGGTAATAGAAAGCAACGTAAAGGAACATACATACTCATAATTAAAAAAAAACCCTGTGGCGTGTGTAATAACATTAACTCTGAGATATTATATATGAAATATTAATATTAAGATATTAAGTATATCATAATATGATGAGGAGATTCCCGGCAATCAATGCACAAGTTATATTTATTATAGCATATACGTAATAAGAGTATGTTTACTGGCGACAAACTGTACTGCGGTTTGGCAGTTATAATAGTCCAGTGTATTATTTTGGGTTTAAATAAGTAAATAAAAAAATAAGCCCGCGCAATGAATTGTATAGATTCATGGGCGTCGCATTGAAACTAAGACCTTCAGTAATTAAAATCGTATAATCTTTATCTGTATGTTACATTCATTGCTTCAATGGGTGCGAAATCATTATAGCCGTCATCACCGACATGACTTTTCATTCTCAGTGTCGCCTACTCAAAATATATATTTTATTCTTTTTTATTTAAAAAACCGGTAAATTATTATATCGTTATAAATGTTTTGCAACCTGAAATGCTAATAAACTAACAATTGTAACCCGATACCGCCTGATGATTGAAGGGAGACATTAAAAAAATATTTACCTGATTACCCTCTTCAGCCTGAATAGAATTAATACTTGGTGTCATTCTTATATGACGCAGCATTTTATACTTTGATCTTTCCGTAGATACCACACTTTCATTCTCAAAATTCTCTAAACCTGTACAAATAAAAAAAAATGAAGTTATCAATATGTGTACTTAACAGGTGGTAAATTATAGCTCGAAACCCCCGTAACAATGGTCCTGTTCCCTATAATGGAATACCATAGATTGTTATATTTAATTTCATTTATTAATTGAATCTTCCGGGTTACTTGGCCGAGGTCTTCTGGAATCTCTTCTTTCTTCTAAACGTTTCGTCAACAACTGCGGTTGACATCTTCAGTGACGACTGCGTTCACTTTCGAAGAGATGTTATCTCTTCGGCTTCTCGAGCGCAACTGACTAGACGACTGTGGCGCACCGGTATTTATAGTGGGCGAGGGTAGTTGTGTTTGTGTGGTGTATATCGAGTGTTTTTGTCCCCCCCTCTCGTCTCTCTTCCCCGTGAGCTTGATGTCTTATTTAATTTGTTTATTTGCATGTGTGTATGGAATATACATGTATGTATGTACATTTTAAGTATTTATTATTATTATTATTTATTACATTCAGGGATGGCATAATTCTAATAGTGTTTTAAAACATTTGTTTGTAACTGTGTTTCTAACAAATTTATTAGAAACAAGTTTAAAACGGACTGTCAGAAACGCTGTTTCTAACAAATAGAAACATGAAAAAAAAAAACATTTCATACACCTCTGAGTTTTGTCTAAGGACAATAACTTTGTTCTCATATTCTCATATAATATGTAAATAATATGTATATAATGTGGGAGCAAGTGATATGTAGCTTTACTATGTAATGTAGGGTAGGTATTATAAATAAAGAAAGAGGGTACCTGACCTATCTGCCCTCGTATTATGAGCTAATATTTCCAGGCAACTCCCTGCTGCCAGACCTTGTACCTTGATTTTTGCAATACCAATGAAGCTAAATCTAACGTTAACTGGCTTGCTTTCAGTTCATTGAATGTAGTTTTAAACAAGCCAGTCAACATTAGGCTTAACTACGTTCGTAATGAAAAATATAAAGGAATTAAATTGATCGGCATCGAAGCTGCTTAGAAATAAAGAGTCTATTTTATAATTAAAAAAAACGAAATATATTTTTTAATAAAAAATCAGGTTTGGTAGGTAATGCAAGCATTATAAAAATTATAAAACACAAGAACGTATTTATTACTTATTTAAATGTTTAAACACGGTGACAAGTTTTGCAGCTTTTTCAGTACCTTGTCGCTTCCGGACATCAGAGTGTATGACGCCAAACTTTGAGAACAATCTTTCTATTCTTGGGCTGAAACCCACAGCGGTATGCAGCTGCTTACCTAATTCTATAATTGTGTGGTTGATTTGTGCCTTTAAACACAGCCACCACATTCTAAGGCATTGACGTTTTTGATGACGCGTTCTTCAAATAAGAAGGTGTGGAATGGCGCTGTTATTGCCTTGTATTTAATCATCATTTACATCTGGCATTGCTTCTTTATAGTAAGTTTCTATGTATTGCATTACAACTGAAATAGATCTTTGCCTCTATGTCTTGGGTCCAATAAATTCGCTACAAAATGTGCTGGTGTCATTGCCATTTCGTACAGTGATTCGAACTTTTGTAAGTAGCTTAGAGTATATTCATAACTGACATCAGCATGCTCAATTATTTTCTTCAAATTTATCCATTTTTGTGCACCTTGCCCAATAGTACACGAAGTTTTCCGAGTTATATCAAGAATTACGGCGATATTTTCTATTTCTATTTTTTATATAACTCCTGTCCACTCCGTTTAAGGTTGACGTCGTTCACTTTGGATGATATTGACGAGTCAATTGCTATTATAGTATTCATGCAAACATTTGCCATGGCATCCCAGTTTTCTAAGTAAAGCTTCAAGCAGTCGGCTATGGTGTTCCATCTCACTTGTTTTGGTAATACAATTGCTTTTCCGCCGGCTTCTTTATATTTGGCAGATGCAAAATGAGAATATTTAAAGTACTTCATGACAGATTCCACAGGATTTCAATTTTCATGACAGTTATTTCAATTATGTTGAGATCTTGATTTAGTAAATGGGAAGAACAACCATAGTCAGAATATCTTGATAACTCGCCAATTCTTCTCACTGAGCCAATTTTTCCCTCATTTTGGTCATATTCGCCGCATTATCGGTGACAAAACTTCTGAAGGTACATCCATGTTCTTCACATTTTTAATAGAAGCAGTGGCGATGTTGAGAAGATAATTACCTGTATGTCTTTCAGCACCAGTATCTATTGTATCAATTAAGTAAGTATTGTCACTTAAAACATCTGAGACACAATCACAAATGATAGATTCATTGCGCACGTTACTCCATCCGCCGCCGAGGCAAATATTGAGAACTTTATTTACCCTTTAGCTCATTTTTCAAGCTGCTTTGTGTTGTCTCGTAAACGTCTTCAAGAACCTCTTCAGCAACTTGTTTAAGATTTGGAGGCTTATACCCCGGTCGTAGGAGTTGAGTAAGTTTCAGAAACTGCGGATGTTCGATGTGTTTGAATGGAGTATTTGTGGAAAATATAAATTTGGCTACTTGTAAGTCTATTTTGCGTCTGTCTTCTTTGTGGTACTATTTTGCGTCTCTGTTTTATTAGAAATTTTTCTATAGAAGCACTTGAAAATCCACTGATGCCTGAAAATATAGCAAACATAGTTTAGTAGCCAATCCACCGATGAAAACAAAATTGCTAGAGTATCCTACAAGAACTACGTAATCCATAGGTAAAAAAGCTGCCTATGCCACGTGCCTAAAAGTGTCTGACTACATCTGCCTTTAACCGTTATTTAACCGTTTAACCTTTAACCGTTGGCGTCACGAGAATCTAGCCTGCCATTTACCTAGGCGTAATTCTATAATAATATTAGTGGAGACATGATTAGGATACTTACTTTTACACGATTAGGACCTGCACTCAAGCAGCACCGGCCCTTAAAATGAAACCCCAACACAATGAAATAAGAGTGAATTTAGTTTACCGCAGCGTGATTTCTGTCGGCATTTCCAAACGGGGAAATACCTATTTTAAACAAAAAACAATGTCAGAAACTAAAAATAATTTTTTTTTTCATCCATTTGAATATTTTATTTTCTATAAATGTTGCTTCACTTACACCTACCATACCATAAAAATAAATAGCCCCAAGGTTGGCTGGGAGAAAATGGTTTATAGCATTAAGTCTGCCTTTTGTTAAAACAATAAAGTGTAATTAATAAATAAAAAAAATGTGATACTCACCTATAACAGTTAACATTTCCTTCTGTATGTATTGCGTGTTGCTTTTAGCCATGATGGCGTGCAACAAGACGTACGGTAGAAAGAGGAAGAGTGTTCTGACGTCACGCCTCATACTTGGATGGACGGTGCGCAACAGTTCCCGAATGCTTTCTGACTCGATGAGAGGAATCAATTGACCGGCCCAGCTGGAAATAAAATTTATTTGTTACCTTTATATTTGTGGGTATTCAAGCAAAAATGATGCAGATAGGCGGTATTGGAGTTAATGGAAACTAGAATAAATATTTAACCACATAATGTTAAGAAAACTACAAGTTAGGAAGAAAATAGCAAAGTTTAAAGTAAGAAAGTATATTTCTAGAACATCGAATATTAGTGTGACCTAAAAAAAACCCTTCCACTTGGAATTTATTTAGGGGGTTATGAAAATTTAATATATGTATTTCTATCAAAACCCATGACTTAGTAGTAGATGTGAACGCGACAGCTAAGCAATATAGCCGTACGCTAATCCACGAGCGGATCCATAGGTTTAATGCTGATAAAAATATCCAAATAGAAAGCCTGACCTTATATGCCGAGAATAGCTGCCTTTCGACCAAGCTTACGGTTGCATTGTGTTCTTCCCAGCCTGGTAGCGCTTCTTCTCGGCTTCTTCTTGACTTTTCACTTGGTTTAAGCGTTCTTCGGTAATAAGCAGCGATGCAGCTTAGAGCAGATACACTCGCGGTATAGAAAAGGCACAGTGTGTGCCAATTCCGGGGTCCAGGAGACCACCCAAATATGTGAGTTTCACAATCGATCGGCGACGGGAGGGGTCGATCGTTAGACTGGCGGATTGTCTACCATCACGCGGTTTCCTCGCGAACCGGTACATCACCAACGGCGACGAGGTTGCGCCAAAGACTCCAATTAGCGGAATTACATTCAAGGACAGAGCCCACGACCACGCGATTGACTCGCGAGTGGGAACGGACCCAGCTGCGATGAAGTCGAGCCATAGACTGGCGGGTATGCAAAAGGTGCAGCGATATAAAAGAATCGGTGGAAGTGATTATTTAAAATGTTGGTAATAAAATATAATATTACCCTACAAAATAAAAGCACCAATATTATTGGCGCGAACAGTAGATGTGTAGTAGACTTACCGATACAATAATGTTCTGTGTGAATTATATATCAGAACATAATTAATTATATATGTAAAAGGGTCACAAAAAAATTGTGTTTAAAAATTCATTGACTGTATAAAATAATTTGGTTGTAAGGCATTTTTTTCAACTATTATTCAAATGTTGCATCTACTATAATTCCCATTAATAAATTCATTAATCCATTACTAGTATTAAAATATAGCCGGAAAGAATTTGAAATAATCTTACTTGTGTGCCCATTCTAAAAACGTAGTAGCATAAATTGAACCAAATAGTGGATGAGCTCTCTTCGGTTGTGAGGGATAGGCCAGTGTATACCTGTAAATTATTGTTATAAGAATACAACAACGCTAATTGTATCTTCCATCATACTCATGTCAATATATAAATTCTAAAACCTGTTTACTTGTTACTCAATCATGCCTCAACAAAGTCAATAAAACTCTTTTACCTTGAGCTAAGTAAGGGGTTCATAATCTGATGCATTTGTTCGGGAAAACTATCCCAGACCTCTTTCTTGCTGCCTGTCGGAGAAATGTCATATATTTTCAATATCTCTTGTATTGTTAAAGCGTAGCAATCCATGTTCTAAAAAATACAACAAAAATATTCAAATTGTATTTAATTCTTTCTAGTTTCAGAACACTCGAACAATTGACATAATAAAAGGTCAAAGGACCTTTTATTATTCTATTTCGTTTAATTTTACACCGGTGGCTACAAAACGACAGAGAGGATAACTCTTGGTGCGACCATTATACTTCATGACAGATTACCCCATTAATAGTAGCCACACACTTAACTCATTACGAAATAACTGCGCTGACCGCAGTTATTGCATAGTTGCAGTTTTTTTTAAATCGTGCAGCGGCTGAATTTTCTATTCGATAAATCGTTATCTTTGGCATCTTCCGCCCGACGCTACTACAACAGAGTCCCTCACCATTCCAACCCCCTAATAGTTGCCAGCCTAACCTATGTCCGTGATAGGAATGCCCCTCCCCGTTACCGTCGTCGTCGTCCTTGGCACGTCCTAAGCGACCCCGACGACCCAATTACTGTTGCCAATACGGTTCTTACACTACACTCCCAGGCTACACATATGCAGTCCCCGCTGGCGGAGACGAAGACGTCAACCCCGCTACACCGTGAATACACACCGGCCTTCAGCCAACACTTTTACCAGGTATCGGCACGTGGCTGGGCGCTTCTCACTGACTCGCGATCCCGCGGTACCCAAAGCAACGCCCTAAGCCGAGGTCCCTAAGCCGAGGTGCGTTCCTTCCGCTGGTCTACCGACCGTGAAGCCCTTAGGCTCGTTGCTGCACACAATGTTTGCTCCTGGCTGAGCGCCTTCTGCGCTCGCTCTGAACCATACATATACGGTGACTCTTGAGAGGCCACAAGAATTTAGCCATTCCGAGAATAAAATACTGGCATCTGTAGTTATAACGTAGCGTGGGTGGTACTGCGTCCGCCGGCCGCTCAATGCGGGCGAGCTCATGCTCGCCCCCCCGTTATTCATTGCGAAAAATCCGCTTGAAAATGAGTTCCAATAGGTTTTTTGGGTTGCTGAACTCGCGTCATGTGTCTGCACCCTCTTTACCCCCCGTAAATTGCACTAAACACCCCTTGAATGAGGGGTATTAACTGAACTGAAGATCAACTGAAGGAAGATCGTCGCAGTTTATTGTTGCCACGTGTGAACACTAGGGCTATTCGTTTTAACTGTGCAGTTTCCAAATGTGCAGTTTCCGACTGTGCAGTTTTATCGTTCAGGTGTATGGTGGGCTTTACTTTAGTGTGCTAAACATACTAATCTTCGGTATACAAGTCCGATCCCAGCGTTAGATGTATGTATTAGACGTAGAGTGGGATGCCCTCCGGCCATGTGGACTGACGACTTCCAGAAAGTCGCCGGTAGTAGCTGGATGAGAAGAGCAGAAGACCGTATGTTGTGGCGGTCCTTGTGATAGGCGGTCCTTGTGAGTTAATTGTATAACCCCATTACTTATTTATTACAAAGCTGTCATAAAAGAAAAATAAAACTAACCTTTGTATCTTTTTCATATTGAAACGCTCTAGAAAGTTCCATCAAGGCGGTGGCAGCGAAGCAGTCATCACCAATAGTAAAAGCGAAAGGCGACCGATCTGGTTGGACATACTGTCTGGGAAGATGGCTCGCCTCGATTGCACCAAGTTGGCCGAGACAGGAGCCGCTAAAGGCACTCACTTGGGGATCGGGATCCTTGCAACCTGTTATTTAAGAGAAGTGTGAAAGAAATTTATTTGGGAGATTTCGAAGTAATCTACGTATTGCGAAGATCGTGGCTTTCAAATTTCGGAAAAAATCCACTGCGTCTCCACTAAGGGTGAGTAGATTATTTCTTTTTTTTATAGAAAGAAGGTAGCAGATAGTCCACCTGGTGGTAAGTGGATACTATCGCCCGTGGACCATCGCGATACATGCGAACATCAGTCCAGAATGACAAACGTTGGCACGCCCCCGAATGGATTTGGATAAAGGATTGGGAATATGAGGAGGCATAGGATGAGATTAGAATGGGCTCTGGCATATCTCATGAATTGAAACACGTACATACATCGCGGAGAACAAATAAAGTATAAACTGTAATGTTTTTTACGGTAATCTTCTTCTGTAAGAGAGGGATAACTTAGCCAGTCGAGTGCGCCCAGCGGCTATGGGATTGCAACGTGCACCTCGCCCTACCAAATTGCATCTAAAACACCAATCAGTTTCTAGATTTATATAATGACAAACTCCAGGACGGATAATTTCGTAAGGGGTAGTTTCAAAATTACGACGTGATTTTGTCAAAAAAATACATCAAACAACGGCTGGCTATACGTAAAAACGATATGTCGTGGGACAGGGCTCATGAAGCACTAAAACTTTTAGTTATAGAACAGAGTCTTTAAAGCTTCATAAAAAATCATAAGAAATTTAGTAAAACATATGCATTGAATTCTGATATGGTCGCAAAAAAACAAACAAAGAAACTGTGTTTGGAAAGACATTATTTTAGGACTTACCAAGAAGCAAGCAGTCTATAAGCTCCACTATAACCGGATCAATATTCTTCCCGCCAAAAATAGCTTTATGTATTTCAGTTCTATTGTTTTTCAACAGCTTGTCCAGATGCGAAAAAGCATATGCTTTTATTTTTGGTATTTCCTGGTGAAGATACTGCAAATACCACTTTATCTTATCCAGAAAACCATCAGGTTGAGTTCTTTTTACGTGTCTCTTGATCACCATCTTCACTTTTTCAGATATCATCGAATCTTCCAGAAAGAAGAGATCGGATATATGAGAGCTTAACAAATTTTCATTTTTTAGAACTAAGTATTGAAATATTTTGTTGATTTCATGTGGAGCATACTCAAATTGTTGTAGTAGTGATATTGCCAAGTTGGATAGAAGAGGTCCTAAAGCCATACTGTCGATAGTATGCACGAATGCGCCCCAAGCGTCCGCTAAAATTTTCGGAAATTCTTTCGCCAATGTTAAAGCAGATCGCAACGTTGCTAATACTTTAAATCTTAATGGCGTCAAGTACTTCACTCCCATCAGTTGCATTATGTCAGCAAAACTTTTCAATGCTTTCCGTTTCACAGACAAGGCTACTTTCGGATTAACTAGTTTGTAATCGAAGTATGCTAGAACTCCTAAGAATTTTGGGTTTAAGAAGTCCGCTATTTGTGTAGTACTCATATTCACACTACCTGTAGCTGTCGTGACATCGGGGTCGTTACAAGCCAAATACCTACACGCGTTCAACACTTTCTCAGGATTGCAGCAATAGTTCAAAAGAAACTCTGTCAATATCACCCTAAAGTGTTTCTTTATCAAATTCACAATGGTCATCCTGGTTAGAGTTTCAATAATATCATAACATTTCTTTGAGACTTCTTTCGACTCATTCAAATGTACATGGACATAGATAGGAGGGAATCTTTCAATCAAAAATTCCGAAACGGAACACTGAACTAACAAAGCTATTTCTTCAATCATTAACGGAACTTCCTTTATTTTTACAGAGTAAGGTATCAAATATGGTAGAAAATGATGCACATCCTTTGAAATAAAGTCTCTGTAACCAACAAATCCAAATGCCCTCACGACTTTCAGAAGTGATATAGCGAAATCTTTGCCATTATGCAGACTACAGTCTACAAAAAGTCTGCAGTAATCTTTTTTATACCTATGATATACTTGGTTCGGAGTATACTCATGTGCCTCACAAATATCTCTTAAATATACAACAGCTTTGGGACCGAGAGAACATATTGGATGCATTATAAAATACACTAGCAATTTAGTGGCTGGTAAAACCACTTTTTCGTTATGGAATAGACCAAACTCTTTAATATTATTTAGTGTCATTGTCTGTAGGGTATAATCATTAGTCTGTAAACTTATCTGTGTTGCCTTTACTAAACAATCAATACAACATCTGTATGCTTCATCTGTGTGAATACTGCATTGTGTATCATCCTAAAATTAAAAAATAAAATGAAAGTATAACCATAAGAATAGTATATAATACAAGTATAGAAGGGAATCTCGTTTGTGCGTGTCCCAAAAGCCGCGAAATAAACACCTACTTCCCCCCTCACCCCGTAAAGTCCCTATAACTTATTTATTCATTTGTTTTAATAGCGTGGAACTGAAAGAGATCCTGCAAGCAAAAGGTATTTTTAATGAGAAATTTATGAGATCTTATTTGTGCTATTGGAAGTAAAATAAAGTACCTAATAACTAAGCAACAGATCAACTAGGGTCCCTACACGTGAATCTGAAACTAAACCTATAATTGTATGTAAAAAGGTAAGAATGTCTTCAAAAGAGAATACTTTGACCTTTGACACCCTCTGTTCTGGCACTTAATGGCACCCACAGAATTTATATAAATGATCATCTGATAGTGCAAAACAAGGACTTATTGACAAAAGCCAAAATTCTTGCCAGAGAAAAGTATTTTCAATATATTATATGGGTGAAACATTGCGTTATGGTTTTGTTTTAATAGCGTGGAACTGAAAGAGATCCTGCAAGCAAAAGGTATTTTTATTGCAAAGTTATTGCACAAGTTTATGGTGCGGCAGTATTAATCTTCTCCGGTGTTGAATATAAGAACCGAAAAGGACTTGCTGAACATTACCTAAATCATACCTACGTATATATTAACTTGTTGTTGTATTTTAAATTATTCTTAATAGGTATATTGTAAAAGTGAGTGCAATTTGAGAACCGTTGCCATCGCCGGAATTTTCTATTGTGTCCGTTTGCATTGTGTGACATTCACAGGTAACTTTTAACTTTTATTTATCTTGTACTTATTTTCGACCTTCTTGCTATGGTAATAAAATGCTATTTAGCTATGTATATTTTTAAATTTAGTTGTAAATTTCGCATTATTATCAACCTTACTTGATCATCTATTGGGCTCAGATACCCGCTATTTTATAATACTGAACTTTCCTCTAGATTTTATTTTCCTATACTTTATTTTTTTTATAATATTAATTTATTACCTAATAGTGTAGTGAATACGTTTACACTCACTTCACATAACTGTCAAATATGTGATATTGTGTTCACCGATTATAATTTAAGTCTGGTATGCTACCCTCGTTACTGTGACATTTTGATAATATTAACATTGTGTTTTCACAATATTCTGGTGTAGGTATTATATACATAGTTATTGTTAATTGTAGCCAAGCTTAATTATTTTACCAGAACGTACGGGGATTACACACTAAAACTAATAAATGTCTTCGTAGTGTGTTTTCAAATAACTGTGACGTTATCGCTGTAACTGAGACATGGCTTGTTGATAGTATAATGAATAGTGAATTATTTGACGAGTGATATGTAGTATGGATATCGTGCCACATTGTGATCACACTTCAAAATAGGCGTCCTATTGGCCGTTAGACGCGACCTTGTCGCCGTTGAGAAGCCTCAGTAGCGGAGTTTCTCTGAGGATATTTGGGTGTCTTAGGTATATAATATAATATTTATATACTCGTGTAGTGAAAGTCGTGGCAAATCTTTTTCTACACAATTTTTTTTTATTTGAAAAACTAAATCAAATCGTTTTATCGCATCCTCAAGCCAAGTAGATTATAATGGGCGACTTTAATCTTAGACTTACATGGTCTAATTTACAACATTCTATAGTATTCATTCCACGGGGCTATTCTGGGGAATCTGAAGAAAACTTTATTGATGTACTAAACATATATAACCTAAACTGATTTAACCATGGACTGAACTGCAATCAGAGTATATTCGACCTGATCCTTGGCAATGATTATCTGTTAGGACTTGTGATGATCCTTTTGTACGCTCACCATAAATCATGTTTTTATATTTTATTTTCTCGCAATATTAACATTATAGGATCTAATTACAAATTACATGGGGTCCTTATATAGAAAGTATACACAATTAACGATCTAGGGGTAATACATGACTCAAAACTTACTTTTGGTGAACACATTGATAACTTAATACGGAAATCTTTCAAGGCTTTGGGCTTCATGATAAGCATATCAGAAATTTCCATGACATTAAACCCATTAAGATCCAATACGGTTGTTATGTGCGTAGTGACCTGGAGTACACTTCACAAGTCTGGAATCCCCGATATGATATTTATAAGACCCCCAACATGGTGTACAAAAAAGATTTTTACGCTTTCTTGATTATAAGACGCGACATAATTCACCAGACTACACCTCCAGATGTAAACGTTATCATATCTTACCTAATGGTAATGGTAATCTTACCCATTCCACTAATGTGGAAGGACGTGAAAAAGCGGATATCTGCTACTTAATGAGCATAGTTAACAGTTCGGTGGATAGCTCAGAGCTACTATCGAAAATAAAATTTCGTATTCCGCAAATCAATCTTAGGCAGCCCTTACTATTAAGTGTGCCGTCCTCAAAAACTAATTACAGACAGAATACATTTATTGCTACAGCCAGTAAAGGTATGAATAAAGTTTATTTTAATTTAGACATGATTTGCACAAAAACAACACCTTAAAAAATCGATGGCAACTGATTATATTGCTAAATTGTAAATTTTGCACTCTTTTCTTCTCTTATATTTCTTCAGGTGAATGTTTCTTTAACTTCCATGGTGTTGTTTTTTCTTATTATAATAACGTTTGGGGATTTTATATATACTTAAATCAAATGCATATTTGTGGAGATTTTAAATGGCATGACTACTAATTTCTTTTTCTAGTTATATTGCTTCAACAATATTTTTAAAATATTTTAAAATTGTAATCTTCCTTAAAAATAATAAATAAATTTATTATATCCGTATGTATACCTATTAGGTTAGTTAAATTATATAGTTATTAAAACGTTAAATTATTAATTGTAAAAAACATAAAATCCTTTTTATCAATAGGTTTATAAAAAGAAGCGAGGTGGCAATTTATACTCGTACAACCAGCACCGTAAGAAATAATTTTATATACGGCTTCTACTGTCATGCCTTCTCTCTCGCACAAGTGTAGACACAGTTTAGGGGTGAGTGCGAAAGCATGACATGGACGCCATTTTTGGTTAAAGTCCTGAAGACATTTTTTTTGAGATATCTGATATTAATTCTATCCTTATCAATGCCCAATATAAAATGGTGCGCGGATAAGTAGTTCACGGTTTTAGTATACACGTTTTAGCATACGGGTTTGCTTGATTTATTATTTTGATTTCATTTATTTAATTTTTTAAACTACATAATTAACACACAAAAATGGTACAGATAATAAGTCGGTATGATAAGTCGGTCGGTAGTTAGGTATAAGTTTAGGTCTAGGTATTACACTAGGATCCATAAAACTACTAAGGCGTCAGGCGGCACGGGCGCGGCCCTGTCTGACGGCTTGTATGACACATCGCGAAACTGTAGGACTAGACCCTAGGGTGGGGCGACCTTGAACACGTTCAGCGCGGGCGTTCATTTCTATACTTGTATTATTATTTATTATACATAATTCAAAAATATATTAAAAGAATCATACATACCGAAGTGTTGTCAATAAATGGTTGTATGGCTAGCAATACATGATGAAAATTTTTCCCATTGATGATGTCAGTAGAAACCCCATTAGCGAACACATAAAAGTGATTACACAGTCGAGTGAATAGACTCCAATACTCTGTCTTTTCTATATTTGTGTACTGATGCATATTCAAAAACTTTGTGAATAAATATCTCAAGCCGCTAGTAGCTGATTCACTTCCAAAGCTGGGAGTATTATATTTGCAATATAATTCTAAATGCTTTGATCTTTTTTGGGGCAAAATCTCCTCTGGATTTATCACAGTCTTGTCTGCCTTGTGACATTTCGAGCATACTATGCAAATATTTACAGTATTATTTGTATATATTGGATGCCCAAAGCTACTCTTAGTAATATTTAAAACAACACTGTGCATTCCTAACGAAATACAAGCAATATCGGGCGTCACTTGACAAAGGAGCATTTGAATTTCATGATCTTTACTTAAAAAGGCGGGGATGAGAATGTCTGCTATAAGTTTGCTTGCAGAAAACACTTTAATCAGTAGAAGCCATGGGCATATTGGAATTATCTGAAAAAATATTGAAACTAATTTTTATAAAACAGATTTTGCAAGTCTCTGTTCCCAGGTTTACCAAGCCCAAGTCAATTTGCAGTATGCTTATATAGACTTGATGGCTCTATCTAGTGTAATTAGTAGGTAATTCATACAGCACAAAAACATAATGAAAAATACATGTTCCTACCACATCATACATCCATCTAGAGATAGATGACCGATTATAATAAAAAGTACTTCAGAACCACATGATACAATCATGACATTGGCTCAGACAAACAGACAGATATTTTCCTTTATGAATAGATTATTTTGAATCAATTAATTAAAATTATTAATGTGTTGTAAGAACTTACTTTTTTATATATATGGGAATCCTTAATCCTTATAAAAGAATTAACCAAATATGAGATCATTTGGTTCCAAGTTTCACTTGGTTTAATCTTCAAACACATTCTTGTGATCATGGTATACTTTAGTATCAACATTCTAATAGGTTCTTCATAAACTATATCATGTTCAGAGAACTGTGAGCTGTACTGAAGGCAAAGTAATCTAAGTATCTCGTTTGACTCATCTCTTGTTATTTCTTCACAGATAACAACAGTACTGAGGATGATTTCCATAAGTAATTTTGAACTATCGCTGTCTTGTAAGAGCACATTTTTGTGAAGTTTTATCAACTTTGATAAAGACTTCCAGACAGACTGAACCATATCTTTTTCTAGAATCTTTGGTAAGTTAAGGTTCTCTTGCATCAATATCTTTTTGCTCTGCACATGTACTATTTGCAAAATATTCAATGCAGAATGGCATTTTTGCAAATAGTAGTGAAATAGGAAACTATCAACATTCATATCTTCACAAGACTTCAATGAATTTATAACAGACATTGTTTGATTGTAACACCAATTTTCTTCTAAATTTACAGGTTTACTTCCCGTCTTGCTTTCTTGCATGCAAGATAATATATTATGACTGTAATAATCTTGCAACGTGTCTATTTCACATGCATCCATGTTTTTAATATCTATTACATTATGTGAGAACTCCAGTATACAACTTAGTGACAAACAATGGAATTTCAGTTCTTTTCCAAAGATTTTATTGCTTTTCATATTTATTATAATAGTACAAATGTTCAGTAGAACATCTTTACAATCTGCTGGAAGGATTTTCTCATACAATTTAATTAAATCCATTATAACTTTATTGAAAGTATCTAAGTATGTTTCATCAACTTCAGCTTTGTCATAAAACATATGAATTGACCTCACCATAGCTTCTAAATTATACAAAATCTCCTTGAAAATATTAGGAAAACTGTTTTGAAATTTGCTAATTGAAACTTGGTCAATATTATTAATTAGACCAGTGAAGAATTTCAAAACAATTAGTTTTAAGTCCATGCTGTAATTTTCCAACATGTAAAGTATTTGAGTGAACAACAGTTCACACTCTGATTGATGTTTATCAATATGCAAAGAATTTGCAGGAATGGTTTCACATAACAGTTGTAAGGTAAAGTCAAGCAAAATTTTACAAGTTTTTTCATCTTTTACATGGACAAATATAGGTGTTAGATTAAGTTGGACATTGGGCACATCAGTTTGTTCTGAAGAAAAATTTTGTAGTACAAGTTCTGCTTGGTTATTGTTAGGAATGTCATTATAATATTTTATCAATTGCTGTAATATGGAATAGTATTCAGAGTGTAGATCATCATAAAATGATGCACCATTTATACAAAGTATGTTCAATATTTTCAATTGGGCATCTTTACTTGATACATGTATTCTGAAAATATATTAAAATGTTGTAAAGAATTGTAAAAAACTTTACCTAAAGTGAAAATAAATTAAGTGAAAATAATGTTGAGAAACCAACTAGTACCTGCCTCTCCAGTCAGCTTGTGACTGCGGTCGAGTCAAAACATGGAGTTAAAAAAACGTATTCAAAACCCATTGAAAGCATTCATATATACAAAACAAAGAAATCTTACGAGTCATATAACCTAATGTCTACCTCTGCTTTCTACAACTGCATCTATCAAAATGTGGTGCATCTACACATTCTCAACAAGAAAGTATCTCATGCTGTGTCAAAATACTAATAAATAGTTGCTATTTTTTAATTGGTATTTCTTGGTATACTTTCTTAATATTATAAGAAAAGGCCTGGACCTTACAATGCAAAATTATAAGTTAATATTGGAATATTTTTATAAACTTGTATACCTGTCAAGCTCTTTTACAGACCACAAATAAAACAGTCTGCCAATAAGCCATGTGTTGAACGCTTTGTAATATGAATCTGGATATTTTGAAGTACCCGGCCGTGGGATTAAAACCTCAGAAGAATCCCTAAAAAATTTCGTAAGATAAATAAACATATTAAAATACACAACTAGCTCTAAATATATACCATGTGTTGAGGGTGGTGGGGACAGGATAGATACAAAAAATTGATACACTAGGACTATGAGGGAAATGGTTTATTAAATAAACTATATTATACATAGATGGACCACAAAATTAGATCGACACAGTGACAAGGAGATTCTTATTCAATGTTTTTAAACACAAAAATTGGTACAGTTGATAGTGCCCTTGACTGCTGTGCAAAAGGTTTGATTTCCAGTTGGAAGTCATTTGTTTAAAAAAGACGAATGTTTGTTCAGGTCTAGGTGTTTTTGTCTTTATGTGTTTCTAGACCCATGACATGGGGAATCATTTATATAAAAAAAAGGTGTTGCACCAAGGAGTCTGCAAGACCATAATATATCATACTACAGCCTGTCTCTCCACTGGTAGATATAGACTTTTGCGAAGACACATGGCATGATCTGCTTGTTTCTTTCAGCCACAACTAGTAACTTTCTAACCGGTACGTGGTTTCCATTCAAAGATTCGTCTACCTCATCAGTTATCGATCGTGACCGATATAGCCTATTGCCATAAACTTGTTAATCTTTTGAGCTACCTGTGTTACCTGTACTTTAGTTCTTCTCTAGTTCTTCTTTAGTTTAGGGGTAAACTATTAATTTAGAAAATTTATGTAGTATATTTACCCTGATAATTTTAATATCGAAGTTAACAGTCTTTCGAGTCCATCAGCTGCGTGTTCTAAATTATTAAATAATACCATCGTTGGAGTGTTGAACATTTGCCACACGGTAAAGGGACCATCCTGATTGTCTTCCTCCATTTTATAGATCAATTACAGTACCAGCTGAGATTAAAAAAAAGAGATAAAACCTGAAAACACTAAACAAACAGGAAAAGGAACGAAATTTATTTTCAGCGGGATAAAAGCTCGAGGATGACAAGCGATGACATCTTAAACGGAATTCCAAAATGTGCAAGATTTTTTACACTTTTTTTACACTCCTAGACACAAAATGATCCTTTTTTTCTCGCAGCATGAAATAGAGTCTGACAAATTAAAGTTGAGACTGAAGGCCCTAAAATAGATTAGGTATATTCTCTGGCATATTCTCGTCTTCGAGCATAGATTTTTTATTTTTGAAGAATCTAAATGTACCTAAATGTGTTTTTGAAGAATGAATATTTTTAAGAATCAAATTTTATGTGAAAAGATTATATAGATTAACATAATAATATTCTAACAGTGGAGCTGAATTCTGTTTTTTTTATACTAAGTTTAACAAAAATATTGTAGCCTTATTAGATTTGAAGTACATTGCTCCCTATTATGCTACTATACATCGTTACACTTCTCCATTAAAGGATCAAAGTATTTTAATCCTATCTACTGCGACAAAACTATGGTACCTAAGGGTAAAATGGTTCTGAAATAAGGAGCCGGTTCTTTTAAAAATTTTATCAGTTGTCGAAGCTCTAATACTGTGTTAATAATAAGAATAATTCACAATGTTATGAGATAGAATGGCAGTCTGTAAAGGCGTCGCTGTAAAGGTCTGTTGCTGAAGGCCAATATTAGTCCTAGGTATGTCACCACAAACAGTAAAGAACTCCAACGAGTTTCAGTTAGAACTCCAATCGATTCAACGGATTGGAAACCACGGCTGATGTTGACGAGATTATCGACAATATGGCGAAAGTGATACGTAAAGTACCTACCTAGGCTGTAAACATTTCAAACCCCGGCGCAAAAGCAATAACTCTCAACCAAGACTCTAAATCTCAGGGAGCAAAGGTGAGAGAGAGCTACGCTGACCACATCGTCAAATCGACAACTCAATAAAAGAGTCCGAAGGCTGATACGCTGTGACCTTCGTCGCTTCAATACAAAAACAAATAAAGCGGCGATAGAAAGCAATAAAGGGATCAAGATGCTCTCTCAGCTTGGACGCAATCATCTGACGATGTTTAAATATGATAGTGGCTAAACTCTCTCTTCGAGACCAGAGATCCTCGCCGAGACTGAGAAGTTCTACATGAAACTCCACGCCGCATACGCACCTGCGCCTACAGCCCACGAAGCGAACGATCGCCGTGCGAAGTTGATCCACCATTATACCGACGATATCAATTTCAATCTGGGTGATATTAGTATTGCTCTCGGACGGCTTAATAACGCTAAAGCCGGCATAACATCAGAGCTTTTGAAAGCCAGAGGAGTTCCCGTTTTACGAGAGCTACAACACCACTTTTATACCCTCTTACACGGTGGCATAATACCGGTGGCGTGGAGTAGAAGTGTGGTAGTCTTGTTCTTCAAACGGGGAGACAAGGTCTTATTATAATAGGTCTATAGTGCTATAGACCTATTTCTCTCCTTAGTCGTTTATAAGCTGTTCTCAATCGTAATTATGAATCGTCTCTGGCGGAGGCGAGACGAGATCCAGCCGCAGGCTGGGTTTCGAAAAGGCTACAGCACCGTGGACCAGCTACAGCTCCGTGGACCACATTCACTCATATGTGGCCCAACTCCACATATGAGGGTTAATTCAGGAAAAAATACTGTAATCCAAGGCTTCAAAATACCAATCATGTTTTCAAACCAATTGTTTTATTTCGGTTTCGTTATAAAATGAATATAATCACGTTTCAGTCCACGAACAAAACTTTCACTTTAAACCCTTTGATGTCGCCTTGCTTGACGGCACATCAAAGGGTTTAAAGTGAAAGTTTTGTTCGTGGACTGAAACGTGATTGTATACAATTATTACACGTACAATACGTAAGTACGTACAATTATTAAGTAATAATAAATACTCTTTATTGCATACAAATAGTTATTACATATGCACAAATAATAAATGACAGAATACAATAGGCGACCTTATCGCTAAGGCGGTCTCTTCCAGGCAACCTTGGTACAGAGAAAAATAAAAGCGATATAAGAGTAGATAGTGCTAAATGACCGAAATCTACAGAATGAATCATGTTCAATAAATACATACAGACTATATCGATAATAAATACTTATAATAATAAATAACTTAATAATATATAAATAAATACATACGTATCTACATCTGCCCTGCACCGAATATTAAATCAAGGATAGAAGAATAAGAGAGAATTGAAATCTCCAAGAGACGAAATAGAACAAGTTAGAAACAAAATGGTAGCGAGAGGAAATCATATGGCAAAGAAAGGAAATAGAAAACCAAAGGAACTAATAGAATAAGAATAATAATGATAAGGAGATTGATGATCACCCATAGACGGATGCCTATGGGTGATCATCTGCAATACCTGCAAAGTTCTATCGAAAATTACAAACGTTAACATGGGTCGGATGCGGCGCAGTCTAGTTAAGAGATTTAGGGAGTGGATGTATGAAACGTTTGTAAATCAGTTTCGTTCCTTAATTTAAACGAACTGTATTTCTGACCAGTTCCAAACTTTAGTAAATTATGTATATTCAATATTGAATAATATTATGATTATATCTATATTTGGGTACCTACTGATTTAAATCAATATCCAAACGGGCGGAATTGTAAATACATAAATGCTAGAATAAAACACAAAATAAATGTTAAGGATTTATTGGTATCATACGTAATAACTTAGATAGAAATGTAACAAAACAATAATTCACCAATGAAATAAAAATTTAAACAATAATATAATTTGAATGTCTAACCTCTTTAATAGTATATCTAATTAAACTACGAAAAGTATTATACATGTTTGCACATTTACATAGCTTACAAGGCCATATTTATCTAATAATAGTAACTAAATAAGCAAATGATTTGTGAACAATAACATATAGGTAGTGTGAAGAGTGAATCAAGTTTGCCGCCAATTATGACTTCAAACTGACTTAATATTAAAATAACTCGTACATAAATATTTTAAGCTTCAATTTTAATTATTATAAAAATCTTGAATTTATTCATATCGTTATAATATTTTGGTTTCTCTTCTCAACATTCTAATTTTTCTAAGTGCATAAATATTGGCATGCAACATGCTAAGTAGTAACGAACGTTTAACGAATGATTGGCAATCGGGTACTTGACATTTTTAGCAAATTATGTGTAATGAAAATCAATTCTAACCTTTCTAATCAAAATATCTGTATATGAAAATAAATCCGAATGAGTCAAGCTGTGTAATATGTGTAAAATTAGAATAAATCCAATCTATAATCAAAGTATCTGTGTAATCAAGATTTCTGTGTATCAAATCTGTGTAAAATCAGAATAAATCAAACTATGTAATCAAAATGGAAATACGTTGAAAAATTACTTAGATAAGAGCTACCATGCTAAATCCAGGTTTAGTAGGATCTTTCTAACTTGTTAGTCACAATATAGAAGAATGATGTCATTCTTCAGAAGTGGTATTATAATAACGCAAGAGTGACAGATACGGCAAATATCCTCAAGCGCAATCTACTACTTTCCACACAATGCCACGTGATCAAAACTATAGCGGCGTTAATGATAAATAATTATTTTTAAATTAATTATTTATACCCAATATTCTAAAAGGTAACCATAAAATACAGTCACTGTTAAATTTTCATAGAAAAATATTATTATTTAGCGGTATACGGACTTAAAAACCCTGAACTTTATATAGATCACTTCCAAGTGGCTAAGAAATTCTATGAGATGGAAAGGACTATGTTTTGAGAATTGTTAGTTTTTTACTTATACAGAGCCCTTACACTTAAAGTTGTTTGTTAGCGTGTGAAGAATCCTTCCCTGTGAAATCTGTGGTGTCTTATGGGGTTTTTGCCTTTACATGCTTTCTATAAGATGTTTTTTTTTTCTCTAATTACCAAATAAACCATAAAACGTAAGTCATAACGGCCAAGTACCTGATTGTGATGGATTTTATGTATAAAAACGTTCATTTACAATTTAACTACACAATTTTGTTCTTATTTTCAATCCCTAAGTTTTTTACTGGATAAAAAAGCACATTACTTGAAACAATCCCGTAGTAAGAACACGATATTTCCAAAAATTTTGTTCTGAAATAGATGGCAGCAAGTCAAACATCGTAGTTGCACTTATTTCAAAAAACATCTCAAGTATGACATACAAGTTGGTGTAACACACATTCAACGCTCGTTATGTGCACTTAGCCTTATTAACGTATTACCAGTCAACTGTTTAACAAACTCCACAGTATTATAACAGTTTCAATCAAATCTGATCAGTTCGGCTGTGTTATTGTTATGTTCTGATTTGACTGGAGTTTGGGCTTGTTGGGATTGCGTATTTGGAGTGGTTTGTGGCACATTACCGATGTTTTGAGGTGGCATCTTCATTTGTCCCTGAATCTGAGGCACTTGTTGACCTTGAGAGATTTGTCCTTGGGGCATTTGTTGACCTTGAGGGATTTGTTGTCCTTGGGGCAAATGTTGACCTTGAGGCATCTGCTGTATATGTTGTCCCTGAGGCAACCCTCCCTGAGGAATCTGGGCGTGCATTTGAGGTGATTGGTGCATCGCCCCTGCTTGCATTTGCACCGGAGGCATTTGTTGCCCCATCGGGTGACTAAGTTGACCAATTTGGTGGGGCATTTGCCCCTGGTGCATCTGACTTTGCGGAATGTTTGGGTTTTGAGTGAGCATTTGTTGTCCTTGCATGTTCATTTGTCCCGGCTGCAGAGGTTGGCCTTGCATGGATATCTGTCCAGCAACCAATTGTCCTTGTGGCATTTGTAGCACTTGGGGTAATTGTTGACCTTGCGACAATTGTTGGCCTTGCGACAATTGTTGGCCTTGTGGCAATTGTTGGCCTTGCGGCAATTGTTGGCTTTGCGGCAATTGTTGACCTTGCGACAATTGTTGCCCTTGCGGTAGTTGTTGGCCTTGCGGCAATTGTTGGCCTTGCGACTGAGGCCCTTGTTGTCCTTGAGGCATACTTTGGCTTACGGAAATGTGACTAGGCATAGACATAGCCTGGGACGTTTGTCCGGTTAAAGATTGCATTATTTGAGGCTGTTGGGGCAAATTTGGAATCTGCGAGCCAGATTGTGGACCGTTTTGCTGAGTCGGGATGTTCATATAAGCACTAGGGAGATTAACTGGTTGATTGCCCTGCATTAAAGGCATGCGCATGTTTTGCATCTGCATTCCGAGCATTGCATTCGTCGGATTCATCTGCTGCGGTATATTTTGCTGTCCAACTGAAATCGAGGGCTGATGACTGGGCTGATTGGGCACATTTTGCTTTTGTTGCGTAGACTGGCCATTCTGCTGCGGGAGGTTTTGTCCAGGCAATCCATTTGAAATTGTTTGTGGCATCATCTGATGCACGCCCATTTGCATCGGCATTTGATGGATTGATGAATGCTGAATCGGGAGTTGCTGGCTCAAATTGGGGCGTATGTTTGGCTGATTCATTGGCGGTTGGTTGATGGATGCGGTTGACATGGCATATGCATTGGTTAATTGCGGTACTGATTGGGACAAAGTGGCCATTTGATTGACATTCATCATGTTCGCTTGAGACATTGCGGGTTGTCCCGGTATAGGCAATGAGCTGTCTGTGGTAGCTTGGGGCATCATGTGGAATTGTTTTCCGTACATTGGCTGATTCGGATAGCCAGGCTGGAATTGATGCATGCTGACGCCAGGCATGTAATAGCCACCGCTCGCGGACATCATGTATTGATGCTTCTGTTGCTCCTGCCTCATTTGCATTTCCCTTTCTTGCTCCTGAAAATCGAAATAAATTTTATTGATTAACGATAACATGAACAATATGATTGACTTTTGAAGAATGAATCTGAAAGGTTCCCCTATCATACCAAGGATACTGTATATTTTTCATTAGAAAAGCTTTAAGACCTACCGTTATTACCTCATTAAGGAATTAATCTCTATGACATTTTTACTACGTTACATAGGCAATTACTTCAAGCAACTTTTATTGAAGTGTAAGTTACTAAAGATCACTTTTCGTTTAAGGACTGGCGATGAAGCAACCAATTCGACGACAATTAAAACTCATTATATTTTTAATATACCGTTATAATTGGTCGTCAGATGTGCGTGGCGAGCGCTGCTACAAACACTTCATATAATTACTTTGTTAAACGATTTTTTAAGCTGAAGGAAAATAATGAATATAACTTAGTATGAAAATAATAAGTTAATATGAGTATATTGTCTTCAAATTGATCGATTCACTGCTACAGCATAGATGTGAAATGAGAATGGATCCTAACAGCCGAAGCACAAGAGGCCAGTTATAAAACAGGTCAGTTTATTATTCAAGCGAGTAAGGTGCCGCTTGAATAATAAACGTAGTGCCGGTACGCGCTAGCTGGAAAATGGGAATTGACCGTAACAGCTGAAATACAAAAACACAGTCATAAAGCAGGCACACTCATTTTTGAATCAGTAAACGTACCTGCATCCTCTGCAGAGCGAACTACCGCTGATAGAGCAGGTACGCGTGCTAGGTGAGAAATGGGAAATGACCTTAAGAGCTGAAATATAAAAAGACTGGAATACGAAAACAGTCGCAAACTTACCTGCACCCTCTGTATCGCGAGCTGCCTCAGGTAAAGTAGGAGCTCATGCTAGGTGAACAATGTAAATTGACCCTAACTGCCAAAATAGAATAAATGTGTAAAAAAATGGACATGTGTAAACAAACCTGTACCCAGTGCGAACTACCGCTGGTAAAGTAGGTACTCGCGCTAGCTGGAAAATGGGAATTGACCCTAACAGCTGAAATACAAAAACACGGTCATAAAACAGGCACACAAATATTTGAACATTACTAAATTTACCTGCACCCTCTGCAGCGCGAGCTGCCGCTGGTACTGCAGGTACTCGTGTTTCTTCTTGCGCATGGCCTGCAGCTTGGCGGCCATCTGCATCTGACGCTGGCGCTCGGCCGCCTCAGCCGCGGCGGCTAGCCGCGCCGCGTGCTCCGCGCGCAGCGTGTCTAGCGCCGCGCGGCTGTCGCGCACTTGTGTCACTTTGTCCTGAAAAACGAAAATTAATATATTTTAATTAATATTCCTGAAGAAAGACAGGTTAAAAGAGTTGGACCAAGAATTAACAATATAACCTATGTATCCGTTTATATGTATATTATAAATAAACAGTCGTGATTAACTAATTAGGGACACTGGGCAAAGTGTATTGTTCAGGTTGCTGTATTTGTTAACTGAAATGGATATCATTGGCTATTACTATGTAATGCTGTTCGTTATCAAGTTTTTTATTATAGTGAAGTAGGTGGACGAGCAAACGGTCCCACGTGATGGTAAGTGTTACAGCCGCCCATGGACACCTAAAACACCAGGGGGTATGTGGGTGCCGCCGACTAACCCCTGACTAACAGTACATAGTTATTGAAAAAATATAATCTCTTTACATAGAGTAGATATACTCGTAGAAACAAATCACTCGGCTCGATACTGCGTTTGCTGTCTGAACATCTAATTAGGGACATTTAAATGTTTACGTCCTAATTTCAAAATTTTAAAAGTAAACATTTTATCTTCTCACATTATCGCTTTCTTTCATTAGTTATCAAGGTGCTCACATCTGATAGATGAAATACTTACTCGTATTTAACACTCATTACAGTTTATCATTATAATTATATATGGATATATCTTTATTTAACGCACATATAATCACATTTTTGACACATTTGTCTCGGTGCTTTCTTATGACATTCCAGGGTTAAACAACACACACACGCGCACGCTCGCACATCACACGCATGTGTGTATATATATATATATATATATATATATAATTCTTTTTAAGGAACTTTTAGTTTTTTTTATATTGTACACATTGTACATTTACAATAATTGTACACACATAACGTTAAATAAAAAAAAAGAAGATATCAATGTGTACGACATGATAACGATTGTCTCGAAAATTGATTAATATTAACAAGAGAATTCTTAGTACCTAGTTCAAATTGACTGATAATATTTGATAATATTTCTGCAAAAGTTTATAAGCCACTTGGCAGACAATCCACAATGAACAATTCAGTAATTATATTAATATTTTACCTGTAAGCTCTCCAAATAGACGCGCTTGTCGTCCTGCTGCTGTATGTAGCGCAGCAGCCGAGAATGCATAGCGGTTATATTCATGAACAAAGTCTGAACTGACGTGTCGTTTGCTATAGAACGACCTCTGAAAAAGAAACAAAACATTTAACCGCATTTCCACAACAATATTATACATTCCAATGTATACTTGTCTGTCTGTCATTTTGTTTCTTACGTTTCATGACTAAAGTACTGGACCGATTTTAATGTAATTTGGCAAAGAGTTAGCCTGAAACCTGGAGAAAGACATAGGATACTTTTTATCTCCTCTTTTATCGGATACGAAAAATTGATTAGTTTTTCCAGGGGAAGCAATTAAGCCTCGTATTCATTAGGGGACAAATATAGGGGTACATGCGCGATGTCATACGACGACCAAGCACAGGTGTACGTACCACAACATTTGTCCCCCAATGAATATGTAAAAGTGAATTGTGAATGTAAAAACTCTTTAAAAGTGAATCCTCTTGGTTTTACTTAAAACAAATTCCATGAGGAAAAGCTGCAGGCAAAAGTTAATCTATATCTATACTAATATAATAAAGAGGTAAAATTGTGTGTTTGTGGGCATGTTGGGGGTAATCTCTGGAACTCCTGAACTGATTCTAAAAATTCTTTCACAAATAGGAAGCTACATTATCCGTGTCTAATATAGGCTATAGTTTATTTTGATATTTTGAAAAAAAAACTTTTAAACCGAAGCGAAGCGAGGGCGGGTCGCTAGTATTAAATAAACATACAAACGTGTAATGTGAATAGTAAGATAATAATCCTAAATATTATAAACCTGTAGCTGAGAGGTAAGGGATAATAAGTTTTTATTGATATTTTTACAGTTATGACTTTCCAGTGGGTTACGTGTTATATGGTAAGATTATATATATTTTTAGTAATTTATATACAAAGAAATAAATACACCTAAAAAAAGTGCTAAAAATAATTTCTGTTTCACTCGACGTTATTAAAACATTATTTAACATTTTCATTATATTTCATTAAAAGTTTATTTGACTTATTGTGACATTATCTGAAAAAGGGACCATATGGTGGATTATAGTACAGTTCTCTAGATATTAGATACATTAGTAAAATGTTTAAAAAATATATTTTTTATTGATTTATCTTTACAATCAGATGTTAGAGCATGCTTCTATTTAAACAGAATTTTGAAACAACGAAATTATAAGTACCCATCCATATACTCGTATAAAATTTTAACCAGTCAATAACTGCATAAACTACAATTATCTAAAGAAGTTTATTAAAACTACTAGAACTTATATGAAGATGCAATTTTACATATTGTGTGACGTAAGTGGTCAAATTTCGCGTGTTGAATGTGGCAGAAAAAGAATATTAAATCTCTTTGCATGAAATCAAAGCATGGGCAGTAATAAAATAATAAATTTTGTATTAATAAAATGTATTTAATAGATTTCTTTATCGACCTCAACCCACCTACTTCCTTTATCAGTGTAGCAGTTGGTTATCTATTTTACTATATTTTCCTGTTACAATATAATAAAATTGATAAGGACTTGATTTCTCAATAAAGACGACTAATAGGAGACTAATATCATTCTGTTGTATAATAAATAAAAAGAATAACAATACCTACATTATGAAGGCTTCAACTAAAACCAATATAAAAAGCGGTAAACCGCTTGTTGCACGGTCTCGTGAAATTGTAATTACCGTGTATAAATACTTTTGTTAAGAAGCCGCTTTGCCTAACAAAACTGAAAATAATTATTATCAGAAGGTTATTATCAAAGTGTTGTTGAAGAAACGGGGGTTGAAGCAAGAAAAAGCGTAATGAGATTTTTAAAAGAAAATGACGTAAAGTGCATTGACGAGCCGGTAAAACAAGAACCCAAGGAACACCAAGCAAGAAATATCGTTTGAAGTTAGATGATTTCGATTACAGTGTAATACGGCGAATGATATATGATTTCCACTTGAGATTTAAAGAACTCTCTACACTGAACTCACTGCGCAAAAAGTTAATAGATGACATCGATTTCAAAGTATCGATTTGGACTTCGAAATATCATTCGAGATATGGTTCAGATTTAGAAAAACAGAAAATAATAGAAAAATTTTCATGGAAAGATGACATTCGGTTAAAAAGAATAAAATACCTCAGATAAATTAGGACATTAAGAGCTGCTGGTAAAAAACATTGTTTATACAGATGAGTCGTATATTCACACCACACGTACTAAAGAAAAAAGTTGGACAGATTCAGCCAATAAACGTTTGAAACAACCCATTTCCAAAGGTCTAAGATTTATAATTGTTCACTTCGGTAACGAAGGGGGGCTTTGTACCTGGTGCTCTTTTAATAGACTAATCGGCAGACCCTGAAATATGAGAAGTGGTTACGAAAGCAATTGATACCTAACTAACCGCAAGATAGTGTCATTGTGATTGATAACGCGTCTTACCATAATAAACTAGTAGAGAAACCACCTAATTCTAATACCCTAGAAGGCGATATGGTGACGTGGCTACAAAGGCATCATATTCCTTTTACTACACATGCCACAATTATGACATAATAAAATGTCACAAAGGAAACTGTTCCGAATTAATGTTGATAAAGTTCTTCAAGAATGTGGATACACCGCAATTAGTTTGTCACCATATCATCCGGATTTTAATCTTATCAAAAACATCTGGGCCCTATTAAAGGGAAATGTTGCCTCGAAAAAGTGATATGAAAAAAAAAACACTGTGAAGCTCTTAATATAAAAAATAGATATGATGGGATTCGAAAAATGGATGAAAGTCTGTAATCACGCCATTAAACGTGAAGAAGAATTTCTGACACGAGAAGAAAAACTCGACATATTTAATGACAGCTTTATAATTCATGTTTCCAATTCAGACAGTAAAAGTAACTATAGTTGATTCTGAAGATTAATACATAATTTTACAATCTTTCCAAAGGTAACTGGATTCGTAAATGTAAGTAAGAACTCTGTATAATAAACTACAAAAGTGTATTAAATTAATCACCTTGAGGAGTTGCTCTTCATTCTGTTGACGAATATTTCCACTTGCGACTTGAGCGACTCCACAAACTCATCAATCTCCTTGTCTTCATTGTCGTCATCTTGGGCTTTGCTCGTCGTTGGCTTTGTGTATTCGTGCTGTAAATATACAATATAACATAGTACTTATAGATACTCCTTATTTTTTCGATTCCCACTCCCCTCAATATTCTCGCCCGAACCGTTAGAGAAACACTTCTTATGTAAATGAGTATTTTAAGGCTCGCGCATATTTTGGCGGGCCGCACCGCAGCACATAACATTGTAAAAATCATCCTGAACCATTTTCATACATTTTGTTTAAACCATCGCGCACTTCAGGCGGGCCGTATCGCGCCTCAACGAAGCGCACCGGCCACAATGTACGATGGACAGGCGCAATTAATGAACGAGAGTTGTTTGCTATGAGAAGTTGAAACTGAAACTGCTAACTAAGCGTTCTTCTGGGCCAACAGGTTCACGAAATGTTGTTGCTTGTTTATGCAAAGTTGGGCGCAAAATTTAAAGCAGTTCAAAATATTTTTCATTACATCCTTTTCCTTTTCAATCTTAATTCGTCATCAAACATAAGTTGAGACGAATACAGTTCCTCGTCTGACCTATCCATTGCACCAATATGGGTGTAAACAAAGTCAACAGCTAACTGACTTGAATTAGACTTGAAATCGTTGAGGTGCGGCCCGGTGCGTCTTAAGAGTATAATGTGCGTTGTCGCAGTTTTGCAGTGCGACGCGGTGCGGCTATAATGTGCGCGAGCCTTTATAATGTAACAATAATACCTACCTCGTGTGCGTCGTTCGATGCATGAGAGGCAGGCGCGGTGGGCGCGGCGGGCGCATCGCGGGACAGCCGCTGCTCCCAGTAGTTGCGGTCCAGGTATCGCGACAGCTCCGCGGTTGCCGTGCTGTGCTCCGGCGACGCGCTCACTGACGACGGCGTTGGAGACACTGGTTAAATTTTACCGAAATATGAGTACAAAGACACTGTCAAATATCAAGGAGTTCCCTTACCCAATATCCCTTTTCTTCAAATGCAGACAGGTACTTTTAAAATAAGTACTTTTTGAAATAATAGGGAACGAAAAGTTCGTGGCCTTTTTGAACGTATGACTAGCGTGCTATATTTCTAGCAACACTGATCACTGGCGGGAAAGTGATATACCGTTTGACATCTAACTTTTTATAATAGCGGCAAATTTAAATTACAAGTTAAAAGTTTTATCTTTCATACTTTTAACAATTTTAAAAAGGAAGTTAATAAGGATAAAATTAGATATGTTTTACAATTATGTTCGACAAGGGTATGAATGCTTCTAGTGCTCAAAAGGAGATTTGTGGTGTTTAGGGAGAAGATGCTTTATTTAAACCACTACAAAAAAATGGTTCAGTCGATTAATGTCTGGTAATTTTGATCTCAATGATGTTCCTCGCTGTGGGGTCGTCTTATTAAACTAAATGTTGATGTTATCATTGAAAAAATTGAAGCAGATAGACACATAAGCAGTCATCAAATTGCGGAAGAGCTTAGCATTCACCACTCAACGGTTTTGGGTCACCTGCATAAACTGAATTTTGTTTGGGTGCCGCGTGATTTAACTAAAAGAAACTTGTTGAATAGAATTTCCATATGGGAGATGTTGCTAAAACGAAATCGATCTGTTTCTGAAGAGATTGGTAACAGTTGATGAGAAATGGATCACCAACGATAACAATGATCGAGAACGAGGTGAGCCATCACAAATAGTCCCAAAACCAGACCTCGCTATGAACAAAATCATGTTATGTGTACGAGTATGGTGGGATTACATACACATAACATTGTGTATTACGAGCTTTTGCCACATGGTCAAACGATTAATTCCGATGTCTACTGTCAGCAATTAGTAGAATTGAAATAAGTACTTGAAGAATAACGCCCAGAATTAATGAATAGAAAAGGTGTAGTTTTCCATTACGACAATGCTCGACCACATAAATCTTTCATGATTAAACAAAAATTAATGGACCTTGGCTAGAAAGTTTTAATGCATTCTCCATACAGTCGAGACATAGCACTTTCGAATTATCATTTACTCCGCTCTTTACATTTTTTTCTAAATGGAGTAAAATTACATTCAAAAGAAGCCTGTATAAACCATTTAAATCAGTTTTTCGCTCAGAAACCCGAAAATTTTTATAGCGATGGGATAATAGCTCTGCCAGAAAAATGGCGAAAGTCCAATTAAATGGACAATATTCCGTTGAATAAATATTTATCTAATACAAAAAGTCGTAACGGGTCCAAACGCATAAAATTAAAGGATTTTGTTTACCGTTTAGTTCTACTCCACCTCTCGGCACGGATTACACCAGCCGTGGTCACGAGAAGAAATAAGAAGCAACACACCTTTAATTTTACGCGTTCACATCCGATTTACAATATAAAATGTGTACAAAATGCGAAAGTTTAATAAAGCTATGAATAGATTTCTGCAAGGTCGGCAGCGCACCCGCATAAATCCTGGTGTTGCAGGTGTCTATGAGCGGCGGTAGCCAGTTACCATCAGTGGGTCGATTGCTCATTTGTCTCCTTTACTATAAAAAAAAATGGTATCTGAAAAAATAGTTTAAAAAAATTATAAATAAGTGTTACGTGTCTGATGGTGCGGCGTGGGGTCGGGGGCGATGTGAGAACGCGACTTTCGCTCCTTTTCCTTCTGTTCAGCCTCGGACTGGCTAAGCGCGAGTGCGAGCTGCAATTCTTCCTCTTCCTGCAATTCCTCCGCTGTCTTGCCGGGAGGACGCTTCTGAATGATTATCGGAAGCACATAAATCTTTCTATTAAATTCACAGATAAAATGGCTGCCTAACAACCAAATTAACGTATCTTCAAAATTACCTTTAAGATTAAGATTATTATTTATTATATGTATTTTATTTAGCTTGTATATAAATTCGTTTATTGTTGTTACATTTGTATTGTACGAATAAAACTATTAATCGTGTTGTATGTCTTGTTGTCGTATTATTTTAGTCGATTTGTAAAACAAAACAAAAACAAACATTGATTTAGTTATTAAGTGGTAGTACATACCACTTAATAACTAAATCAATGTTAAATCAATCAATGTTACATTTGTAGGATGCAGATTAGGGGTTAATCTAGATTTAGGTTTTGGGAGTCATGTAGGTTTACTAGCGAGTAACATAATAATAATCTTAAATAATTGTGCTGAGTCAATTTTTTTTCTAAAGCTTGGAATCCCCTAATCTCATCTAGTCTTGGAGGTTATTTGAATTTATTAACAATTACCTAAGTAGCAAATTTTACTAAACCACAACTTTCTAGATTCCAAGTTTTGGGGTTATCAAGTAAGTAGTCAATATTTTTTTGGCAGACCCTGAGGATGATTACTACAAAAAGATGAATTCGGAGAAATATGATAAGTGGTTACGAAAGCAATTTTATTGATACCTAATTTAACGCAAGATAGTGTCGTGATTAAGCGTCTTACTATAATAAACTTGTAGAAAAAAAACATCTAATAATACCATAAAAGGCAATATGGTGGCGTGGCTACAAGTACAAAGGCATCATATTCCTTTCACTACAGATGCCAAAAAGCCTGAACTTTATGACATGATACAACGCCACAAAGGAAACTGTTCCGAATTTAATGTCGATAAAGCTCTTCAAGAATGTGGACACACCGCAATTCGTTTGCCACCATATCATCCGGATTTTAATCCGATCGAAAACATCTGGGCCATATTAAAGGGATATGTTGCCTCGAAAAAGTGATATGAAAAAAAAACACTGTGAAGCTCTTAATAGAAAAAATAGATATGATGGGATTCGAAGAATGGATGAAAGTCTGTAATCAAGCCATTAAATGTGAAGAAGAATTTCTGACACAAGAAGAAAAACTCGAGATATTTAGTGACAGCTTTATAATTCATGTTTCCGATTCAAACAGTGAAAGTGACTATAGTTGATTCCGAAGATTAATTCATAATTTTATAATCTTTCCAAAGGTGACTGGATTCGTAAATGGAAGTAACAACTCATATTCATAAGTCTACTGTTAACAAACTACTGTCAGGGTGTAGAGGTGTCATCACATTAGATGACTAACATTAGACTTCTTCTTTTAAACTATCAGGTGATGCTCGATATTCCATTAAAAGGCAGCAATGTACTTCGCATAATTTGTTATAGTGGCAGTTAACTGGGAGGGGGAGAGTGCACGCTGAAATCCAACAGCCGCTGGGCGTGCTCGACTGGCCATGTTACCCCTCTCTCACAGAAGACTACCTTGAAATGTACTGCATTTCCCACTTTCTTCCATTTCCCTAATGTACGTACATGTTTCGGTAGTCAGTGAGATGTGCCAGAGCCCATACCCATCCTATCCCTCCCCATTTTCCCAACCCCTTCTCGAAATCCATTCCTATATCTCCAAATGCAGGCACAGCATCTGGGGTCGTGCCAATGTTTGTCATTTTGTACTAATGTTGGCATGTATCGCGGATGTCTATGGGTGACTGTATCTACTTATCATCAGGTGGACTGTATGCTCGTCTGACTCCATAGTCCATAAAATAAAAAACTTCCAAAATGCGCCGATAAATTCCGAGATATGGGGATGGGATACTTTTGAAATGAGAGACATTCAATTTAATGTAGATCTATTAATATCTCCGTCGCGTAATAATGTTTCGGATGACAAACACAGGAGATTCAATGTTTCTATTGTAATTAAATCTACAAAAAAATATCAAGTATACCCAAAGTATAAAGGTTAATGTAATGTACTAAAGAGAGATGCCATTCTCGTTTACAGTATCAATTTATTTATTAGTGGGTATTTAAACAATAAAACAACATTGGTGCTCCTTTCCTTTATTTTATTAAACTATTAACTATACTTACTATGAAATTAGGTCAATAATAATATTGAAATCTTAACAGTCCAATCTTGTTTAATAACCACAATTTCAAATCAAATAAAATTCTAGAAATATAATAATGTCAAAAATTACATCACTACGTACAATATGAACAATTTCAATTACAACCATAACTATTAAGCTATAAGAGTAATTAATCATACATAATATTATTATAAAAAATATAGTTTATGCACAGCTGTATGTAACCTATAACTTTTTATGGCTAATTAATGTCTATTATAGCTTAGTTATTACTATAATTAAGTCATTAATTATTAATGTCATTTTAGAAGGGATTTTAAGGAATCGTCAATAAATTAATGATGCTTTGACCTCTTAAGAACTTTGGGTGTTTCAGGAACAGTTAGCGGGAGATCAAATTTCTCAGGAATGAAGGGTTCTGCCACTGGTGCTGGTTTAGCATGATGCACAAGTTTTGCTCTCAATTCTGCTCTAACTTTTTCTTCCGCATCTTGTAGTTCTTTTTCTTTCTGTTGCCTCTTTCTCTCCTGCTCTTCCTCTTTTTCTTTAAGGTGTCTTTCAAATTTCTCTCTGTCAGCTGCTCTTTTCCCTGTAGTCAGCTCAAATGGAATTAGTTTTACTAGCTGCATTGGCTTGAGGGCGGGCTTGAAAGGGTCCTTGTAAAGCACAATAGGTGGTCTAGCTTCAAATTTGAAATGATTCTCCTTGTTTTCGGATGTAGTTGATGAAGTGGCACTTTGCTTATTTGTGACACTGAACATTTGTTTCTTTACGGCATTAGGCAAAGGTTGTGCTTTAAACTGTGAGGCCATTTTACGTTCCTCATCAATTTGCTGCTTAATCCATTGGTCCTTGCGGCGTTTCATTTCCTCATTCCTCTTATCAAAGGAAAAAGGTTCGGGTTTAACGGGCCCAAGATATTGTGTTATATGCTGTGTAGAACTGTGAGTTGCTTTTACTTCCTCACATTTATGATCATTTGGATGAGATGGTTTACAATGAACATCAGGGTTGACTGGCTTTGTGATTTGAACAGGCATTTTTACAGGGATGTGTGGTTTCTCAAGTATATGCTTGGGTGCTGGACGAGCCTTAAATGCAATCTTGTCTGGTGACTGAACAGGCTTTTTATGCAATTCTGTTAAATTAAATGGCTCAGGCACTGTTATAGGCTTGCGAGGCACATGGGGTATAGTTTTTGAACCTTCTATGACAGATTTAGGAACACATCTGGCTTTGATTTTAAATTTCCTAATGTCTTCAAGTTCCATTTCCTCCTTTTCTTTTTGTGACAAGATGTGGGCTGATCGCGCGCGTCCTTTAGATCGAAGATTGGGAGACTGAGGTACGGTGAGTCCTGAACGTCCTGCAGCACTTTGTGGGCGAAACGTCTGTAATTTGGTACGGAATCGACAAGGTGTATCTCTTTGATAATGGTAAATAGCCTCGGCCATTGACACGAACTTAGCGTTAGACATCTCTTGCGGACCTCTGGTTGGTCTTCTGTGACTTTCGTAAGTGTCATCTCTGGTAGTCCGATTCTCCATTTCTATATTCTCTCTAAGCATGGCTATATCGTTCATAGACATTGATTTCTTCATCGTACCAAATTCATTTTCAAAAGCATCCAAGGGATAGTAGTGGTCGTCAAAATCTTCGATTGGCGTAACTGGTTCGTCTTTTATCGGAAATTTGCCGTCTGGAGTATTGAAATCATGGCCGCGAAAGTTTGTTACGAATTTTTTTGGCATGATTTTACACACACAATTTGCAATAAAGTACAATAAAAGTTATTTCCAAATTTATGTCGTTAAGTCGTTATGTTGCTCAATTCAAAAGCTCGCTTCTAATTAGTCAATGGTGTCAAATAAATTTATTGCCATATAGGAAAAAGAATTTCCCCATCTGCCCAGTGATCGCTGCGGAGCGCTTCGGAACAAGTCTTGATTGCCATGAAGTGTTAAAACGTCATAAGAGAAAAAAAGTTTAAAGGTTTCTTGGGTGTTCACATTCAAATTAGACAGAAATTCAATATTGTAAAATAATTTTCCCGTGGAGGGAACGGTGGTTCCATATTGAAAATGGCTGGACAGGAAACAAAAGTCAGAATTTCGATGTGATTTTTATATAAGACAGATTATAGTATGCCTAACAACTTTAATTATAATATTTTTGTACAATGAATAATTTTCGAGAAAAAAAGTAATAGTTTTTTTAGTCCGGAGAAAAAACATTTTTTTGTTTTATTGCTTTAATTTGACAGAAGAGTGGCTTATGTTATGTGATAATCCAAGTAATTATATATCGCGAAAAAAATGCAATCCACCTGCAGCCATGCCAGATATGAGATGACGATGTAATTTTTTTTTCGTACATTTTACAAAGACTGGAACCTTCTTGTTGAACAATTTCTTTATTTTCGAGTTGTTGGGACTTTTATGCATATTTATGCATAATTTTCCAAAAAAAATAGTGAACGGGGATAAATCCGATGGACCACCAGTCGGAAGGTACATTTAGCTATTTACTGTACATTTTAGAACAAAAATGTTGCAGAAAAAACCTCTGCAGGTTTTATTTTTTTTTTGGATAGGTACAGAATTATTTGTACTATGATATAATATAAACCACTTTTCTGCCAAATTAAAGAAAAAAAAATGTATTCCTATACATGTATACAAAAAATATACAAAAAATGTATACAAAAAAATATTTTTTTTTTCTCAAAAACTATTCATTCTACAAAAGTATCAATAACAAAAGTTGTTAGGCAGATTATAACGTGTGCTATATGGCCTATATGTTGGTTCTCAGAGATCAGAGCCGAAAATAATACACTTTTATGGACTCATTAATGTGGAATTTTATTAGATCACTATTAATAAATGTTTTGAATACATTTGTCGAGAGCAAAATTATTATTGCTGGCTTTTGACACCAGTGTCAACTAAGAAAAAAATTCAGTAAAGAATAAAAAGTAGAAGATCGCAGCATAAACATAGGTATGCGTGCCATTTTTATACTTGGCGTCGATTCCAAAACTATACAAAAATTCAGATCGAATTTCTGACTTTTGTTTCTATGTCCACCGGTTTTCGATATGAAACCACTGTGTGACGCCTAACTTCACAAGAATATGATATTTGGCAATGGTATAGTATAGCGTCTAGGATTCGTATTTAGAAAGCACTAATAATAGGGGTTAAAGTATGAAATTGCCGTTTTATAGTAATAGAAGATACTTTGAATTGACATAAAACCTTCATGGTGTGAGATTTTTGAGTGAAACTTTTTTCACATGATACCTATGAGGTTCTTGTTTTAAAAGATGTGCAACATTCGATTTTCGACTTTCAATTGTTTTTTTTATTCAGCTTAGACGGGAAAGATGGATACTTCGAAAATCCGAGTAATCTTTGAATACGAGTTCCGACGCGGAACTAACGCGGCAGAAACGGCTAGCAATATCAATGCTGCGTTTGGAGAGGAGACTGCTAATGAACGAACTGTGCGTTTTTGGTTTAAACGCTTTCGTAATGGAAACTTTAACTTGAAGAACGAACCACGTGGAAGACCGCCCACACAGGTGAATAACGCTGAATTGAAGGAGATGGTGGAAGCCGATCCGAGTCAAACTACCCAGGAATTAGCGGTATGGTTTAATGTTACCTTACCTAAAATATTGACTCATATGCATCAAATCATTAAGATAAAAAAAAAAAAATAGGTGCCTCATGCTTTGATTGATCTGCAGAAAGAAACGCGTGTTGAAACTTGCGTTGCCTTGTTGAATCGGTACAGAAATGAAGGAATATTGGATCGAATTGTGACATGTGACGAAAAGTGGATTCTTTACGATAACCAAAAATGCAATGGCTAACCCCAGGTCAAACGCCGCAACAGTGCCCTAAGGCAAAGCTTACCAATAAAAAGGTAACGGTAACTGTTTGGTGGTCCATTCATGGTGTTATTCACTATAGCTTTCTCAGGTCTGGTCAAGCAATAACAGCAGATGTTTACTGTGCCGAACTTCGAATAATGATGGCGAAACTAGCAGTGAAACAGCCCCGACTCGTGAATCGACCTTCACCATTATTGCTCCATGATAACGCAAGACCTCACACTGCCCGAGAAACCGTTGTAACTCTACAAGAGCTGCAGTTAGAAACCATACGTCATCCTCCGTACTCGCCAGACCTTGCTTCAACGGACTACCATTGTTTTCGTGATTTGGACAATTTTCTACGTGGTAAAAAATTTTCTTCCCAAGAGGCAGTACAAAAATGCTTTCACACAGTTTGTCGAATCTACATCCCCAGTTCTATCGCAAAGGCATAAATGAACTTCCGATTAGATGGCAACAATGTATAGATAATGAGGGTAAATATTTTGATTAAATAAATATGTTACATTTTAGAAAAAAACGAGTTTTAATTTTTCAGTACAAATCGGCAATTTCATACTTTAACCCCTAATATATAAATATAAAACATCCCGGGAATATAACTTCACCATAAAGCATTTCCAATTTACTTTAATGTATTTTATGGAAAATATTATACATATATTCATTATAAATAATTACTGAAAAGGAGCAAGCGAAGTGAATTTTAAATATTGAATAAGTGAATCGAAGAGCAGAATCGAAACGAAACGTCATGGGTTAGGTATTATGACCGTGAAAATTAAAAACTGACGCAATATACTAGTTATTATTTCTATATCATTTTTATTATGCCAAAAATAAAATCACTAACGAAGTGTAAAAAAATAAAGCTTCGAAAAATAAAAAATGGAAGTGTAAAGTTTCGAAACGTAGAAAACAACTTCCACACTGTCGACAACGTTACCCGAAAGTACGAGATTTTTTCTTACTGGTAACACTTCAACTTTTGCGTTCTGAAATGAGTCTATATTCAAAACATTGTAAAATAGCACGTTATTTTTTAAAGTAAAAAAAAAGTAGTAATAAACAATTTCAAAGTCTCAAAAAGTACAGAATTGTGAAAAATAAGAAATTACAATATTTATAATTTACGTAGTTGTTCAAACATTTATTAATATAAAAAATGTTCGGAAAAATGATCACGTTTTTAAACGTCAACGTTATTGTCAAACAAACTACGAACGAATGATATATTAGAGAGACGCGAATAGTGTGCTGTGTTTATTATTTCTTGGAAAACATATTTTAAACAGTTTAGTTTATCCTGATATATTTAAACTTATTGATTTTTGTATATATTCAACAATGACGGCCGCTGCTTTACCAAACCCGAACACATTGCTACCGCTAGAGCTCGTGGACAAATGCATAGGTTCCCGCATTCACATTATTATGAAGAATGATAAAGAAATGGTTGGAACTTTACAAGGATTTGACGACTTCGTTAACATGTTATTAGATGACGTCACCGAGTATGAATCAACGCCAGAAGGAAGGAAAATCACAAAATTAGACCAAATATTGTTGAACGGTAATAACATTGCTATGTTGGTGCCGGGTGGGGAGATGCCGGGAGAATCTTATGACGGACACTGATGTTTAATTAATATTTAACTCTATTTCAACATAATAAATTAAAGATAAGAAACAAAAAGTGTTTTTATTTTATCATTTACAGTTTAGGTTATGCAAAATATAGTCTATTCTGTGAAAATAGAATACATAGTGATTCTCAGATTTAACTTTTAGTTTAATTCATTATGTGTATAAGGTTTCATACAAAATGCATATAATTATAGGTTATAAATGAACATTTCAGAATTTTTGTAAGTTACACAATAAATGAGTTTGTAAACTAAACATATTAAATTCTAACATTAAAATTAATGTACCTTATCAATATTTATTAATTGAAATAGTTTTAGAAAATGAATTTACCACTTATAGACCAGTTCATTATTTACTTTATCTACTACTGAGAAGTTTTAGTTTTATCTCTAAGTACAGAAATTAAACTCCTTCAAAATGTGTATCAAATGGGACTCAAATACCTAACAGTTATGACATTTAAATAATCGTAATTGCAATAAATGGAATGCAATCAGAAACTGATCAGTATAGAGTAAGCCCACTGAAGGTAGAAATAACTGAACACCAATCACAAATGAATTTAAATGTATTTTCCATAAACATTATTGAACTAAACAAATGATCATTTAGAAAATGGTAATCTCAACAAACAATCCAATCATAAACTTTGTGAATTGATCGGAACCAAGAAGTGGAATTTGCTAACAATATGAAATGTTACTTTGCAAACATCACAAATTAATTTAAATGTATGTTATGTTACAATAGCATTAAACTCTCGAGCTATACAACCTTTGATATTAAATGTTTTTTTTTTAATAGTAGCCCCTGTTAAGCCAATGTTGGGTGCTTCGCTGGACAAAATGTTTTAAAACAATATATTTTATCAATAATGTCATATAAAAAATTAGACTTACCTGGCCTTGTGTCGGCCCATAGTCATTGGAAGTGTCGACAATCTCCAGTTTGGCAGTTGATGTCGGTGGTCGGCTCACTTTATCGTAGCACGCGTCACAAACACGTACCTGTACACAGCAGTTTAGGACTTAGGACTTAGCCGTCCTAATAGGCTTGTTTACACATATAATGCTTTCCATATACTTACTCTAATTAAAATATAATCTTGTCCACGATTCAGGTACACTTGTAATGTTAATACAAGGAAAAATATGAATGCACTCATTTTACTACTCATTTCAATATTGCTGTTTCATGCGGATAAAACTAGCACCAGAAAAGCTAAGTTGGATACACAAAAAAATAAATGGGAATATAACATTAGAAATTGGTTTCATGGTGTAATCAAATTCATACATCTATACAGCACAATCAGGAAAACTTCCACAATTAGGATTTTTTTAATAAGGTACAGTCAAATCATCAAGATATGGTTTTCACCATGTTAATTAACAAAGATACAATTTAAAATAATAATATTTTCCTTCAAAGTACTTATATTAATAAATATATTACTTTTTATTTTAAGATTTTGTTAAATGTATGAACCATGTGTCCATGATTTGACTGTATTTATTTATTTTTCTATTACAAAGCAATATTTACCTCCTTTTCAATGCCGAATTTTGGCAATGTAGATGTTTTCGAGCTACACTGCTGACAGAAGACCTGTCCGCACGCACGGCAATGGTGCCGACGCACCATCAACGAGAATGCTACGCGACATCTATGTAAGAATATAACCCAAGTCAGAAATAGAGGACAATACAGTGTTACTTACTGAAAGATAGAAATCAATTTTTAAAATTATTTTACCGCAATTTTCTAACATCTTAAGAGTGGTGATAGCTTAGGGGTATTTACTCTCGACTACTGAAAATCTGGAGCATTGTATCCCAATCCGCACTGGGCGTGCGTGGTGGATTTTGGAAACCCCCTAGTGATTGACTAGGTAGGTCCTGTCCAGGGCCTGTGCCCTGTGGGACGTCTGAGATCTAACATCTTAAAATTTTATCAGGCTGCTACTCAAAATTGCAATAATTTAACTTTTGACAGCATAGATACACATCAAGACTTGTGATATGAGATTAATTATTCTAAATGTGAAAGTTTGCTTGTTATATAATAATTCTGAAACAAATTGCTATTAAATCTATATTTAGAAATATTTCTGAAACATAATGTCTGTTCCTGCCGTCTGTTTGCTCATAACTTGGATGGAGTTTGATGCGGTTTTCACTATCATGTAGGCTATTTAAGTATAAAAGATATTAGTGTATGTACCACGCAAGCAGGGATGGATGAATAAACATTGATAGTTTTTATCCCAATCAATGTCGACAAAACCGTAGATATCAGCTAGTAATAAATAAATGCAGTCTTACATTCTTAAAGGATAGCTCGTTGTAAGTACAAATGTAAGTATAAAATATAAATGTAAAAGGTCAAACAAAACACAAATCAAGAACTATAATGAAATAAATACTACTTATACTAATGAAAGACATTTTGTTCTAAACAAGATAATATATAATAACAATTTCACATTATACAAACCTATGGCACACTTCTCCATCGGCCCACTCTGGCGCGGTGTCAGCAGAAAACATTGCATCAGACTCTTTCAGCAATGGAAACTTGTAGCATTCCGCTTTTAGAATGTTTACAGTGTCCTATCAACAAATATCACTACATTAACACTAACACTTAACCCCCTCGTAATAACAAAGGGTAATAAAACTTTGCTATATAGTGTAATGTTATAGGTTGACATCAAACTCTTAAAACACATGAAAAAATCACTAAGAATACAAAGAAATATGTCCATAAAACAAAGTATGCTGAATTACTAAACCACAGACTATGCGACTGGTTGAAAACGTTTTGTGACACAATGACACAACAATGGAAAGTAATATAGCATTGAAAACTTCTATTTTTTATTGCCGGCTAGTGTGACTCATGTAAATGACTGATAAAATACGACGCCGCCGCCGGTAATAGTAGATAAACAAACAACACCCATATTATGTAAAATCTTATTGGGTTTTTAAGGTAATTTTACAAAGCCTCATTTGGAAATTGTAGCAACTTGTATTTACTTTTCTGTCACCATACCTTTTACTATATCAGAATAGATATATATAAACAGCGGTGATAGCCGGGTTTTGTTCAAATCCTGGCCTGCAGCGTTGCTTTTCTACTTACATACATTTTTTTAAATTAACAAAACATTGTGATGAAACCCACTTGCCCAAGAAGTAAAGATATATCTCAGGCAAGTGTAACATCTACTAATCTGCACCTTGCATGATGGAATTGATTACAAGGAAATGATTGTGCCTTTTAGTGAGTTTAAGTCATTGTACCAAAATATCTGGTCTTCCGCTCCTGTCACACCATATTATGTATAGTAAAAGGTATGTAGTTTCATAAAATAATAAAACAAATAAAAAATACACATACATAGCTTAATACACATAAAATACAGAAATAATTATGCTCGCTGGTATCTAAATATCAATAACTCTATAACCAATAACCACTTGGAGTTTCCAAAATAACTGACTCGTAATATATGTAATCGTGAGATAACATAATTATTTTTATATCAGTATATATGCAAGCAATTGTAGTCATAAGCGATAAATGTACATAAATACGTACCAATACAAAACAAAGCTTTGTTATTTTGGATTTTGTAATTAGGTATAAAGTAATAAAGGAGCGTTGTTAGGCTAGGGGAATGTATTGTCGACCCTCATTCGTACCACTGATCAAATATGAATTCAAATCGTCAACCCGTACCACTGAGTTTCTACTTAAGTCGTATCTTTAAATATGTATTATCATTAGACTACATGTTCTAGAATTTAAAAAAAAATGGAGCATATGAATCCACCAATTGGCACTGAGCCCACCCACGCTTTAGATTATGGTCCTGCAGTAGTACTTTAAAAAAAAAACTAAAATCGAGTAATAAAGCTTAAAATATGTAGCAAAATCAATAATAACCTGTCTTGAATTTGCTAATTGCTAACACTATCTCTATGTATCACAGTACATTGTACATTGACGTAACACAAGTAAACACATAAATAAGAGTTTATCACTGAGCAATTGATTGGATTTAATAATTGTGATGCTTACTTGTGGTCGCTCTTACGAATAGTTATGTTGCAATTATAAAGTGACTGAATCATAGATATGAAAACTTGTTTTGACATTGAAAACAAATGTCTAGACTAATTGAATTATAGTGGCAAAATCAATAGTCTTCAGTACTGACTGCTCCAACCTTGAGAGAATACACGCATTCAACGTTCAGTGAACTGGAATATTACAATAGTTATGAAGTCATATGTAGCAAAATTGATACTCCAGCATCACTTTCACTGCTATGTATACATTGTTTGTATTCTGTGGTTTGGTTAGTTAATTAAAAAGGGAAGTTTAACAGGGTGTAGGACCTCATTAGGAACTCCTAACAGATGGACTCATTAGTGACACTGAAGGGTATCTGATCCTGAAAAGTCAGATGTAAATGACAAATAACCAGTCATAATATAACTTCTTCAAAGATATCATTTCTCTTCTGTGAGGTTTTCATTAATTATTATTTTATATAATATGAGTATGCCTGATATGGATATCAACTATATACATAATTAGTGCAGTTTACAATAAATATATTTTGATTCTGATTATAGTTTTATGAGGGTTTTCATTTCCACTCTATAAATTAGGCTAAAAATTCGCCTATTGGACAATGTTTGTGCAATATTTAAATAGAAAAATCAATGACATATAAAACTAATGACAATAGTGTGACATCGTAACATAACCACCACACTCCCGTGTCAGTATGAGTCGGGAGCTTTATAACCGTTTCAGCTTAATTAATATTAAAATTACACTACCGACGTAGGTGACGGCATTTGACCTTCATATGACAGCTTACGTTAGTCCTGCTATATTTATATAAAAATCAAATCTAACAAAATATGAAAAATATAAAACAAACTCCATATTGTAGAAGTAGACTAGATTTGAACATTGGACATTGCAAAGCAAGACAGACATACACCTTACTTTTAACATTGGACATTGCAAAGCAAGAGCAGACATACACCTTACTATTCAAATTGAGATGCAATATCAAAATAGGCCATACTTTGTAAAGGTTTAAGCTGTTTTACCCTTCCATCAATATGCACATACTATTGCAGATTTCATTATGAGTATATCGAAAAAGTTGACATTATTATGTGTGTATTTATACTTTATAATATAGGTATATTTTGTGTTTTCTGTATTCTAATCTAATATTAATATTATTGCAGTTTTGTCACCCTTAGATTCCTTCTCTGTTTAATCTATATAGTAGTTGAAGGGCAGAAAATGGCTTAAGGCGTTGAGTCCGCCTCCGTCACTTGTGCAATAAAGTTAAAATGAAATTAATATATTCCAATGAATTTTATACAAATTTTATAACTACCTACAACCAAATATCCTAAATAAGCAAAGGTAATAGATGAAAGCATTTCCACATTTTGACTGTCTGAAAAATTGGAAGATCATATGTGATGGAGCTTTGGGAGAGTTTTATATCCTATAGTGGAGTGACAGATTGATGGTATGGTATTGGATGATAAGTGAAAAAAGATCATAAAACACATACCTGAACAGCTCTGTATTTTGGTGTGTTTCTAAAAGCAAATGCCCACGCTTGTATCAGTTCCAGGATCTTGCTGCGCAGGTTTTCATGTTGTGTGGATTTCACCAAGTCACGCAACATCTCACAGAATGCTTTGGATGTAACTTCATCGTGTACTCCAGATCCTGGACATAAATAGAATTGACTTGAATTTGATAAGAAAAAGGATAAAACTTTATTGCAAACAATTGTATGTTATTGTAGCATATGTAATAACATTATTTATCAGGGAAGCAGTTGGGTAAAGTAAATAGGCATTTTCAACTGTATGTATGTATAATGTAATTGAACTTATAAAAATGTGCTCTTTGACAATCTAAATATGGTTCATCCTTTTTTATCTTTATAACATACTAGCGACCCGCCCTCGCTTTGCTTCAGTTTATAAGTTTCTATTTTTCAAATTCTTTTTTTATAATTTCAAAATAAAATATAGCCTATATTAGACACAGATAAGGTAGCTTCCTATTTGTGAAAGAATTTCTGAAATCGGTTCAGTAGTTCCAGAGATTACCCCCAACATTCAAACACAATTTTACCTCTTTATTATATTAGTATAGAAAAAGAGATGCAGCATGACTTAGATTTAATTATTAAAGGAGAACATTGGCGACAGACAAACTGATCAGGATTTGCGACACTGATGGCTGATGGAACTATATTGTACATGCATACATTATTGAAACGAGTAAACAAAGGCTTACCTTATTAAAAGGGTTTATTTTACCTTTTTTATTTTACTCTACCATGGTCACAAGCTTAGTGTGCAAAATGTGAAAATCTTAAAATTAATGTGTTGTAGATTCCTTGCTGTGACCTTATTTATAGTCTTTTATGCTCAAAAATATAGATATTTTTCAGATAGGAATGTAATTGTCTCTCGGTTAAAATGTCTGTCAACTTATTTTGTGTTGTGTATATGTAGCGGTTACATCATATTTTATTAAATAAACCATTATAGAAATTCATATCTATCATTTTTCACCTCAACAATATGATTTAGATTGTCAAAGAATAATAATCAGACATTTTATCAGTTTAGGTGTGAAAAGACTTAAGTAGATGTAAAGAAATATCAGTAGTCCACTCACAAACTCCACTATAATTATTGATAAAAAGACACTAGAAAAATTAACTATATTGATTTATCTTAATTCCAAATATACTTTATTTTTTAGCACTCAATTCAATAGTTTTTCCAATTTATGTAATTTGGTTTTGACAAACTAATGACTTCTGTATGTGGACTACTCATAATAATACATATGCTTATAAGAATCAACACTTACCACAATTTTTAATAACACTCTCAAGTGTGAGTAAGGCAAACATGGCTTGATGTGGGTTCTGGGAGTAGAGCTTTTTCTTGATGGCGGCCACAGCATATTTGGGACTACAAACAACATAATAAAGTTTATTGGTAATATAATAGTCAAGTAAATATATTAGTTACCAATTTGAATCCTAGCAAACTGTACTCACAGTTCGGCAGAAATATGTTACTTATGTTACAGAATATGAAGTACATTTGAATACATGAAATACATGTACTTGAACAATTTCCATACTTTGAATACGGGTTCGCTGATATATATCAATTGATATTTGTATTGCTATATATTAACTGATATTTATTGTCAAAACTAGTCAACTAGTCTCGAAATAATTTCTTCTACCTTCAGCCTGGTGCAATCGAAGACAGATAATTGATTAGGAAACGAGAAAGCCCATAAGTAGATCCATATATTCAAGGCTGAACCAGTCAAAAAAAAAGAATTCATAGTACTCCAACATACAGCGTGTACTGGGTTTGGGATCCCAATTCCAATGCAGACATAGAAGAAATAGATGAGGTTGAGGTAGAGTCTGAAAGTCAACTGGACTGAGAGCCAGAAGATGATGTCCCTCTTATAGACATGAGCCTGAGACCAGACTCTGAGGTTTTAAATTGATTATACTGACATAAATAAAAATTATGATCACTGCCACTGCCAATGATCCAACATTAAAAATTATAGTTATAATTTACTTAGTTAAATGTTGATTAAGATTGATTATTAATCTCCAACTCTAATTTTACTCTTATTTTTTGTTTTGTTTTATAATAAATAAGTCTATTAATCAAACTCAAAGTTTCATTTAACAATTTTGAAACATTATAACCACTTACAGAATAACTTACAGCATCTTTTTACATGATACATATTAAATATTGGATATTTTGAAATATTGGAACCCTGCTTTTAATACAATGTAAATATTATTGATAATAAAAAAGGTATTCCTGGAACTGTATGTATTAGGATTTTATAAAACATACTATACATACTAAAACTAATATTTCGGTAAAGCTTTTGTTGATAGTCACAAAGTAAGGATAGTTAATAAAAATACTCACGATACATCATTTTGTCGAATTAAATCACAAATTTGTAGGATCGTCGGCCAATCAGGATCCAGGCGTAGATTACTTGTCGCTTTATCTAGAATGAATTATTTCGCCATTAGTACAAGTGAGTCGTCATAAATACAATTTTATTTGTGCACGATTAGGAATATTTATAACTGGGGTGGAATACAAACGATAAATATCTTAGTAGGTTTTACATCCCGTCTAAACTTTCTTTTACAAGAAAAACGAATAGTAATAATATTGGATACTCTAATCTATAAAAAGCCCTATCAAATAAAAACTGTTGTATTATTACAATACACTTACCAAGTAACTTATCAAAATTGTTGGCTCGAAACATCTTTTTCTAGTAAATATATGGGTATTTTATTGTTGTTTTAGAAAACGAAGTAAAATAAAACGATAATTGATTCGATGGACAGAAAATGACAGCACACTTTTGTCAATTTTGTTTATTTCTAAATGTTGGTGGTATTGCTCGAATGTCACAAAACCATAGACAATCAAGTGTAAAGGTATATTCAATACTTATAACATTTTTGTAGTGATGAAACAAAGATGTCAAAATATAGTACATACACATCTGCAATGATCCAAATTTAAGTAGACTTCAAAATAATATAATGTTATATTTATTTACGCTAAATTATTAATAGATTTATTATTACAATTTAGTGAAATGTTTTTTTTACGCTAGATGGCAGCATAAACATCAGACGAATTATTTATTGTTCTCAAAAGAATTGTCAGGTACTTATCCCAAAATGGTTTGTTGACACATGCTTAAAAAATAAATCAATACTACCTAGTTATGCACCCTACACTTACGCATAACATCCGCGTCAGCAGAATCTGATTGCAACGTTGTATAAAGAACATACGTGTCAAGAGTAATCTAATGCAACGTTGTAATAGGATATTTATTGTTTAGTCTAAGTCGCCCACCTGCGAGTGGACCTTATACCACAAGAAACCATTGTAGAACACTTAATAAAGAACGGTCGTACTGTGAAGACGTGTCGTCTTTTTAAAAAGTCAATACCTCGACTCTCAAACTTGATTACCTATTTATATTTATTATTATTGCTACTAGATGTCGGTACAACATTAGGGTTTCGAATGGTTCATGCAAAATATTTTTTTCTCAAACTAAACATAGATGACAGGGTAGTTAATTTACTACTGTTTTTTTGGAAATTTTTAGATGGCGGTGTGATTAATTTTTGCACTATTTTATGTGTGTAGCACGGATTCTGGCAGCAGACCCAGACTATAAACTTCATGCATGGCGAAATGTTAGACTATTTGGTTAGTAATTTAGGTATGTAGTTACAATGAGTTGATAAAAATAGGTTTTCAAAACCTATTTTGCGATTGCGTTAAGTATTTCAAAAAGTATCTAGAAAAGTGGCTAAAATGTTTAGATATAGTTTTTGGGAAATAGTGACTGAATCTACATAGAATGTTGCTAGATCTAGCCAAAAAGTACCTAAGTTGGCAATATTGCGTCGTGGTCCGGAGCCAGTGAGTCGCATAGTGACGTTGTAAAAATGAACGCCCTCTCATAAGGGGTTTGTTAATTCGGAATGCAACATAAATGGTTCCTTTTTTCCCCATACTCTCTGTATGTCGCTAGAGTATCAAGTTAGGTTCTTAACGGTCAAATAAAAAATGTCCTCCGCTTTGCTTGTACAAAAGTTATTTTTATTCTAATCTCAATAAATCCGCACGACATTTCAAAAGACGTACCTATAAATTAATAATCATGTTCTACTTTCTTTTTCTATCTTTTTGCAAAGCTTTATCAATAGTATCCATCATAAATAAATAAAGGATCTATTTTACAACTAAAAACCTCCGCACAAATAAACGACTTGGCGTAAATAGCAGGCAGCCTACGCTGGGTGAAGTTGTACGCCACAGCGTATTATCCGCTTGGTGTGAACGTAACTAAAGTTCGACTTATGCGTGCACACATCGCTCACAGTCATCCGACTGACATTACGCCCTGGTATGCACGCGCCCTAAAAATAAATAATTTAATTAGGTACTTGTAATTGTGTTTCATTCCGTCAGTCAGAGATTATATTATAATCCTCTCGGTTCTTTTCTGATTTCTACGTCGTATCTCAAATCGGCCGCTACGGGCCCTGAGATATCTGTCGGCTGGCTATCGAATATACCCATCTCTTCCCGTGGATGTCGTAAAAGGCGACTAAAGGATAACAAAGTGGCTACCGGAAGCCCTGAGGAAAACTACACAATCTCTAAAAGAGTGGACTCGCCAATCCGCTTGGTCAGCGTTACCTTACGTCCCTCATGCACAAGACAATGTGCATGAGGAGGCCCGTGTCCAACAGAAGATACATGTACTGTCCCGCATTGCCGTTGCAAAAAGTTTGTCACTTTAGTATTTAGTAAGAAATTTTACTCCCTCGTTCCGGGTTGGGATAGGAATAATCCGAAAATATATAAAAATCGTCTATAACTATCGTCTATGGTAGACAAGTAGCTTTACAAATATAACTACTTTAGAAGATTTGGATTTCTTCTTTACTTTTCAACGTTTATTACATTATACTCGTAAATAGGTATAACATCTAAAATAAAACATCCCTAGGTATAACAAGTTGCAAATTGTAAAACCAGAAATTAGTCACACGAGCTTGACAGCAGCAATGAAGGAAATACTCGTAAATCGTTTCACGCCTACATGGATATTAGCAAGGATTTATGCTATTTCTAGCTAAACATTAACGCCTCCGTCCTGGGTTCGTAACGGGATGCACCGCTGAAGTCGGTAAGGGCGTGTGCAAACTAAGTGTAAATTTGATAACCGCAACATCAACAGAAGATTGCAGTCAATCAATTGCGACTTTCCGTTGATGTCAAAGACAAACAGTTCACCTGGCAGTATCTTTCCACTGGCTATATAGTTCACCTTCCACTGTATGTCACCAATCCAAGTGTTCTACAGGGGACCTATTGGTATACCAGGAGTGGTATTCCTGATAGAATGATGATTCTTTCTCTCGCTATTCTCATCCACCTACTACCGCCTACTTTCAGTCGTAACGCCAGTTCACGCGTCTATTACGATCTCAATTGCCAGTCATTTTGAGCAGTGAAATGAACTGCCTTACAATTTCGTATTATGTATGAATGCATTATACTTGTAGATGATTTTTTTATTCTCGGAATGTCTAAATTCTTGTGGTCGCACATGTATAGTTTAGGGCGAGCACAGGCGCTCAGCCAGGGCTTTGGGAAGGTATCGCGGGGTTGCGATTCGGTGAGAAGCGCCCAGGCACGTGCCAGTATCTGGTAAAAGTTTTGGCTGAAGGCCGGTGTGTGTTCCCGGTGTAGCGAGGATGACGTGCTCATCTCCGCCGTCGGGGGAGTGTAGTGTAAGAACTGTGTAGTGTAGTGTCTATTGGCAGCAGTAATTGGGTCGTCGTGGTCGTCTAAGACGTGCCGAGGACAACGACGACGACTGCAACAAAGAGGGGTCATTCCTATCGGGGACATAGGTTAGGTTGTCAACTACTAGGGGATTGGGACGGTGAGGGACTCTATCGTAGTAGCGTCGGGCGGAGAAGAGAAGAGAAGAGAAGACGAGAGAAGAGAACGGCCGGACGGGAATATAATATTATATTCCTTCGATGTTTATATATCCACGCCAGAGAACAAAGGCTAACAAAGATTGGTGGCTGAACGGGAGCAGAATATGTTTGTTCTAAGACTGATTGGATTTATGAGGAACTCTTTGTAACGTGGCTCCATCACTTTGCACAACATATTGGAGCGCACTCCCAAAATCCTGCTTTATTGATCCTAAGTAATCATACCAGTCACCTGTCATTAACCTGTCATAAGTTTACAGGTATTGTACTGTATCATCCAGTCGCAATAAATTAATGGTTCTACGTATAGTTTATTTTTAGATTGATTTAGTAATCAAATTATTAGTTAAGAAATATGAAAAAACTTGAATTTTTGTTGACAGATTTGTTGTTTTATGTTAAAATTCTAAATAATGACAGTTAGTTATGACAAGACTGTTAATTTAGACATTAGAGATAGAGATTTAGATTAGAATTAGTTTATATACTAGGACGTGTTACATATACAAACTTTTTTCTCTTAAAAGATCACGGTATTGTTGACCGCAGGAGCGGTATTATCATACAGGTCTGATAATCTCGCGGTTTGCCAAGTATTTCATTTTTTTCCGAATATTTTTTTAGTTTAAGATTTCCATAATTTCGACCATTAGGTACACCTTGTGGCCAAATAAATTCTCTTTTTCACAATACTGATTTCGTTTTTTTATGTTAAACATTAAATCATAGGGATATACATATATTAAGGACTCGCCAATATCCGACTCTCCCTTAGAGGAAAGGATGCAAATTTGGAATACCACTTTCTAAAAAAATCGTATTAATACTGGGTTAAGGGATTTATGAATAAAAAACTGCATTAAATGTCAGATAAACTTATCTTTTATTCAAATAAAAATAATTAACAAACTTGGCTTATTATAAATTGGATAATTTTTGGTTTAATCATACAATGACAGATTGGCGTAGTTTAACTAAAGTGAATCAAATTTGGAATAGGGTATTCCAAATTACAATCACCTAAAAAAATCAACTTTAATTAACTATATAATTAGCTTTAAACTGAGATCTCAATTATAAAATTAAAAAATAATAACTTTAAGCTAATTTCTAAATCAATTATAATTTTTTTAGTCTGCAGTAATCACACACGTAGCAACCCGAGTCATAGCCAGCACACTCGCCGTGCACCCAGCCTTCGCAAATAAAACATTGCACCCATTGCTCTCCCCTCTGATCTTCTGTAAATTTTCCATTGCAGAAAAAACAAACACAATCATTTCCCGTAGGTTGTGTTACATTAACGCAAGAGGGTACATCTTCTTCTGATTTATGAGATGTGAATGTAACGTCACTATCAGACTCTGTATTTTCTTCTTGAAGTATCTTTCTTTTGGTCTTGAAACTTTTCCCTTTTCCCTTACCTTTCCCTTTTCCTTTCACATCTCTCTTGATTACCTTTTCTTTGTTTCTATTCTTATCCTTATTTTCAGTTGTTTTTTTCAGGTTTCTTTTCTTTTCTGCTTCTTCTAAGTTCTTTTTGTAGGGTGAACTAGAAATTATTTCCGATTTACCTAGCTTACGACCTCGATTAGATGATCGGTTTTTGGTAGTAAGAACTGGCGAGAATTGAAAAGGTGTTACGATGGGGCTACTGCGAGAAGGCCCTGGACGATTTTCTTTTTCTTGTTGTTCTCGCATGACAATATCAAGAAGATTTACTTGTGGAGGATCTGTTTCCTGCATTAATTCATTTGTCTGTTGTCTGTTATCTGACAAAACTTGAAAAGAACTGTCATCAAAAGTCTGTAATAGGGATGGTGAATGGTTTCCTGCCGGTTCGTTTTCAGCAATACCGTCAGCTGATTCTTGAGCTGCTGCAAGATAGTCAGACTCCGTGAAAATATTTTTATTGAAGGGATAAATGCCACCAACACTAAAGCCCTTTGCTGCGATTTCACCAGTCTGGCATTTTCGATAGGCTCTGCCAAATAATTCTGAAATGTCGTAGGCAGTAAGTGATCTATTGTTTTCGCGTAACCACATACGAATTTCTTCACTGTAGTAACTTTTAAGTGGGCCCATGAACGCTTTATCCATGGGCTGGATCTTATGTGTGCAATGTGGTGGCAGTGAAATCAAAGTCACATGATTTTGTCTAGCTTTATCCACGAGCTCGATATTCTTTGTATGACTAAAGTGGCCGTCAAATAAGAGAAGAACCGGCGAGGCTTCGGATGGCTTTACATAATCGATGAAATGTTCGAACCACTGCGTGAACAAATGTGTCTGTATCCAGCCAGAAGGATGTGCTCGGCCAATAGACCCTACAGGAGCGCCTTTCATTAAAATCTCGCTCATGTTCTTGCGCGGAAAAATCATCATTGGCGGCACAAATATGCCAGTTGGACTCATGCAGGTCACCACAGTTATGAGAGATCCTCTTTCAGCAGACGACATGGCTCCAATTTGCTTTTTTCTTCGGCGACCAATCACTTTGGGATATTTGCTTTGTACAATAGATAGCCCCGTTTCATCAACGTTAAAAATCCTGTTAGCCGCGAACCTTTTTTCTTCGTAAACTTTCTCAAGATTTTTATAAAACTCGTCCATTTTTGCCTTTGTAAATCCGTTGGCTCTAGCGAAAGATGTTCCAGTGGGCTTGCGTATTGATAAAATTTGCTTGTGCCTTGCAAGAAATCCCTTGAGCCAGTATCTGCCAGCTCTTTCATCGTGAAATGGATGGGGCACATTATTTTTAACTGTAAGTTGATATGCTAGCCTTCTCATATCCATTCGAGTCAAACCATATAATTTTTGTTCCATAACAAGGGCATATTTCACCAGCATATCCTCAAAAACCTTATCAAATACTGGTCTGCGACCTATCTTTTTGGTCAGAGTATCTTCTAACAAACTCTCTTTCTCTTTAGCAAGGCGAAATAAGGTGGTTCTAGGTACATTATAAGTCTGCGCTGCCTTTAAATAGCCCATTTTCTTATCTCGAACAGCTAATACCGCAGTAGCCATATCTATCATTTTGACTCCACTTCTTACGCTTTTTATATTTACTGGCAGAGTTGGCAGCAGCAGTTGTAGACATTTCTAAAACAAAATTTAAAAATATTTGTTAAAAAGACTATCTAGTATATGATTATAGGTACCTTAGTGGCCGAGTATACAAAATTATGATTCAGAATATGCCTTCCTGCCACATTAGTATGCCTTCCTGTTTCTACTTCTAATTAAAAGCAATTAGAAGTAGAAACAGGAAGGCATACTAATGTGCACATAATTTGGAATATTCCAAATTAACTTCACCTATCGTATTCCAAATTAGCAAAATAATCATTTCTAACCTAAAATATTTTTATCAATTTGTGTTTAGAATAATTTTGGAAATAAGCGCTGATTTCTACAACTGATACACTAAACTACATATTTGTACAAATATAAACATTATAGATATAAGTTACACTCAAGATGCAAGCCGATTTATGACTTACTTGGAAAAATTTTCTAGACAGCACTTCACTCCGACGCAGTTTGTCACGGCACTGTCAATATGGCTGCTTCTAAGCCACGCCCGATTTGTTTGCTAATACACAAACTACGTAATACTGGTACTCGTTATTAGATGACGTTTTTCTATACTTTTATAATGCAGTATTCCAAATTATCAGCAGTATTCCAAATTAGCATCCTTTCCTCTACTATCGAATCAATAATTTTTTAAAAAAGTATTTTTTTTTTCATAGCTTATTCCTCATTTCTAGTGTCCTAGAATTCTAGTAGTACAGTCCTGACTCTTCCACCACCTTAATACTTGAGGAATCGTTTGGTTTGCACTCGTCCTAAGCGGAAAGCGCAGCGGCCGTGACAGTCGAAAGAGCAACATTACCGGCGGGGAGCGTAATTCGATAATCGCTATGCTCTTGAACACGCCACCCGTTGACAGACCATCTGTCAATTCAACGCTTGCCCGATGATCGAAATAATTAGGAGGATATTTGTCCTCACTATGTATAGTGACTAAGTCTATATTCATAAACAAAATATATTGGTTCATGAATAGAAAATATATCTTTGATTATTTATCATGACGGCCGTTCGGAACGGCCGTTGTCTTCTGTGCAGCAGATCTTGGATTGGGTTATCAGTAACACAAGCACTTTTTTAAAGACAAGTCTTTGTTCGGATCTTGGTAGTGTGTTCGTATTTGTATGTCTCTGGACCCACTACATAGGGAATCCTAGGTTGGGTCATCGATATTTATATGGATAGGGTGGGTAATTGAGACTGCTATTATTAATTTATGTCATTTAATGCTTGGGACCTTTTAAAACAGAGCCGCCAAATACCACTGCTTCTTTGACTACTGTTTTATAGATTCTTAACTTTATACTTTATATAGATACCTAATGCTGTTTCATGGTACAGTCGCCAATAATAAGAACTAGAATCAAATGATTTATTAGTGTATACCTAAGTGTAAGTAAGTTGAGAAAATGGCAGAAGGTTCTAAATGTAAATACGAGTACCTACCTACCTACCTAAAATGAACAAAATTTGTTTTAGTCACACCACTTGATATTTGTTTCCTTACAGTTCTAGAGTAAACTACTTACCCATAGTAAGTTTTTTTTTATAGAAAAAAGCCGGCAGACGTGTTCGTTCGACGGTGAAACAGTGTATGTTTACAGTCCACCTGATGGTAAGTGGATACTGTCGTCTATAGACATCCGCGATACATGCCAGCATCAGTCCAGAACGACAAACGTTGGCACGCCCCTGGATGAGCTGCCTACCTTTGCAGATTAAAAAATGGATTGGGAGAAAAGGTTGGGAAAATGAGGAAAGAAAGTATGGGATGAGAATGGGCTCTGGCATATCTCATTCACTACCGAAACACGTATGTACATTGGGGAAATACGGTAAAGTAGGAAATATAGTACATTTCAAGGTAGTCTTCTGTGAGAGAGGGGTAACATGGCCAGTCGAATGCGCCCAGCGACTGTGGGAATGCAGCGTTCACTCTCCCCGATTCATGGTAATCAACGTATAACTTGTGTACACTCTCTACTAAAGGTTTTCACGTGACATGCAAGTAGCTACAATATACTGACTTACATACTTTGGAAAGACTTGGAACTAGCCGTCTCTACTATAGCTGAACAAAGACACAATGTAGGTCTTGCCTTACTCACCAATATCCGTTTCACTTTGTTGACCATTTATTTTCTCGTTGCAACATTTTATTACTGCTCTTGTATAAATTCCTGTTTAAAATCTCATATTTATTTATTTAAATTTAATTGCACAAGTAAATGTATTTAAAGGCTTAAAGTGATAAGTAGATATAGTATTTTTTACCAATTAACCACCAATTAACAAAAATAGTAACGCCGGTGTAATTTTGGTTTAAGTATAAATATATTTTTAAGTATAAATATATATACACAAAAAATATGGTTTTTATTATACCTACATGCATATACGTAGATAACACGTATAATATAATAGTATAACTACTTACATAAGTTATACTCATATAGCTAGAAGAGAATTAATTTTAATGAAGCGGTGAAAAGTAGAACAGAAAATATAAATCCTAACTATGAAGCTTTAAATATATTGATAGGTACATAACACATAGGTTAGTTAACGTTATTTAGGATGTCCCAAAAAATTCAAAGTATTTTTTTAACACATAACCATTTAATTTTTTGGGACTACGACAAACCGGGCCGGCCCGACTTGCATCGAAACATGTCAGTCCTTGCTTACCTAGGCGAGCGCCCGCTTACGCGCGAGCTGCATGGGATTTCCAGTTTTATTGTCAGTAAACTTATTGCTTTTAGGTCAATTAACTATGAATGAAAGCGCAAATCTCGCTATTCACGAGTGTGTTATATTTTGGGGAAAAGCACGAATACCTACCAAATCGTCACCGAATTGTGTGAAAAAACTTGTGAAGTTATATCAAATTTGGCGAGACTTACAAAAAAAATGCAAAGATAACTCAAGACTTATTCAAGCGGCGTAAACAAGATTTTACAAGCAATTTGGATAATTAGTTTGATATCGCACACGCCGATACACTTCTATTAACAAAAATAGAGAAATATAAGATCTCGTAGCGCCAGAGAGAGCCAGGTCGACCCGGTAACTTGGCTGGAGTGTATAAAAAACTGGCTGACAAAGAAGAAAGGGCGCGAGTGCGACTAAGGGTTATTTAAGAAGAAAACTGGCGAATGAAATATCTTTCTGCGTCAACTTCTTCGGCAACGTATGAACCTGTACGGGACAATTCAGCTTCCAGTTCTGCTAAAAATATGGATTCACAAAATGATCTGCCAACTGTGATCGAGAACACACACCTGGGATTGGGACTACTGTAACGATAACGAAGAAAGATTTAATTACTCCAAAATTAGTAGCTGCATTAGACAGTGGCAGTTGAGTATGAGTGAGAGACTGTGTTTATTCTTCACGCTACAATCTAGGCACTTTGAGATACTCGTAATATGGACGAATTTCCGATAAGTAAGTCTTCCATCCAACGAATCAGTACGGAAAAACGAAATTAATGCGCGGAAGCCATAAAAGTTGATTTCAAAAATGACGTACCAGACGTTGTAACTGTTCACTGGGACGGTAAACTGTTGTCTGTACTGGATGCCCGGGATGCCCAAAATCCCAAGACGAGCGTCTTCTTATTGTCATTTCGTTTGGTAATAAAGATCAACTTATTGCTGTGCCAAAATTGGATAATTCTACCGGCAAAGAGCAGGCGCAGGCTATTTGGGATTCGATCACAGATTGGAATTTCAAAGAAAAAGTGTAAATTTTCTGTTGTGATACTACGGCATCGAATACAAGTCGTATCAATGGTGCCTATGTGCTCCTAGAGCAAAAACTTGGCAGGGAATTGCTTAATTTTGCTTGTCGCCATCACGTTTAAGAACTAGTGCTGATTGAAAACCGTATTTGAAGTAAAAATCAGTCAAGTGACCACTAGCCCCGATATTACGCTTTTCAAAAACTTCAGAGAAAATTAGAAAAGCAACGTTTTCGACAAGATTGTTATCTTTTATAGCACTGTTGTGCTATATAGAAAATGTGGAAACATACCTTACCGCTTTCGAAACTGAAACTCTGCTTAAATTTCATCGCGCTGAATTGAGAAAAAAAATAGTCTGAGATAACTATCGAGAATTACACAGCAGATACACAGCAAAAGTTCAAAATTAGGCCCCTAGGTGCCATGCACCAAGATCAATGGATGGCGACAGTAGTATGGATCAATGGTAGGATGCCTTAGCATTAGAAATAATTTTAACGAAAGCATAAGTAAGTAACATTACGAGGACCGGAATTTAAATTTAACAAAGAGGATAAACCATGATTATTCTTTTTGTTTTATCCAAAACTGCAAGTTTCTTAAATTTTACCAAAACATTTTTACTGTTTTCTCGAATACCATCACAATGCACTTGGGCCTTTTCTCTAAGGAGGACATTATTTATGAAGAGATTTTCAAATCTGTAACACTTCATTCGTTTTCCGCGTTTTCTCATCACATCACTACTGTTTTTCTCAAAAATTTTCTCTTCGTCACTGATGTGTTGACATAAGAATTCAACGGTTTTCATATAACAGTACCCAAACTGATAAGCGTGTACCTACGTTTAATGTACCGACGCAGCAAGAAAAATGCTCGCAATTTTTTTACTTACAACACATTTCTTTCGGCATACAATTAAAAGTGATATTTCATTTTAGCCAGTTAGCTATGACCTGCTATGTTAAAATGGTTAACCTCTTGAAGCCTCATTTAATATGAAGTGAAGGAGGTGGGGTAGGTCTCGTGATATTAGTGATATTAGTATATGAATGATTGACAAAATGACGGTCGACAAATGAGACATGTCGCTGACAGAAAGTTGCCGCCGAACAATTGATGGTGTGGTGTTGCGCAATGCGCGGAGGCGTTTGAGTTTGAAAGTATTTAAATAAGTTTTTATATTGGTATTTATATTTTTAACTAAAATTTCGGCACACATTGTCCTCATAATATCTACTTGTAAATTTGATGTTTTTGTAAACTACATGATAAATGACAAGTAGCGTATAGAAAATATGTAAATGTCTTAAATAAATAAATTATTATTATTATTTACCTACTTTGAACGCGATATCTAAATCACTTTGTGTGTCTAGATAGACCAGATATGACATTATCTACGATATTATAAAATACCCTATCCGAGATAAACGTGTTACACTGCAATGAAAATCGCAACAAAGACAGCCCAGTAGACCTCAAGATTAGCACGAACAAACAGATAGACTTACAGACAGTTATAAATACAGTAGACCCATTCATGTAACTGAGTCTTTCCCGAGGCCTGAAACCATGGATTTCATTCAGAATATCACTGACATGAAAATGCTACGAATATATTATTATCTTACAAATATGGAATTTGTTGAGTTTTCAGCAAATTTTTCGATCTCAAAAAACATAAACGTTACCGATTTTACAAAAAAATACTGTTTTTACAAAATAATACTTAGCATTGTGTCAATTAATCCAGAATTATAAGCAAAATTCATGGATTCAGATTTCAAAAGAGATTCGGTTACAGTGTTAGTATATTGAGATAGAAATATAAATACTAACGGTTAAACAAAGGCCTATCGGTTCGGGCAGTAGAACCCGAGATTTACTAGCTTGATTTTATTGCAATTTTTACTGTTAGGTAGCGTGTACATCGGTATACATGTATATCGGTACTTTTACCAAAATCGGGTCCGTAATTTGGAATATAACAGGTTTAAGGCATCGTAATTATGTGTATAGTAAAACTATACATAATATAATAAAATTATCTATACATATAAAAAATCGTAACAAAGTATATTGTCTGTACATTTAATATTTTTAAAGAACGTTTTATACAGAATACAAAACAACAACTTTTGGTATTTTTGTCTGTCTGTTCGTCCATCTGTCTGTCTGAACGCGCTTCGCGCAAAAACCACTGGACGTATTTTAATGAAACTTGGCATATTTAATTATGTGTGTATGTGTGCCGGATAAACATTTAGGGGTATTTTCTAGTAGGAAAGCATATGAACAATATGGTACTTACTCGCTACTTCGTGCGCGTGGACGCTAGAATATGTGTGGTTAATTTGATTCCCGTGGGAACTTTATAATTGATATGGATAAAAAGTATCTTAAATGTCAACCCCGCACATAAGCTATAACTATACATACTTTCATTCAAATCCAGACGGTAGTTCAAACAGACAAATAAAAATTCCAAAAATCATAATTGTACTCATATCATTCGTACTTTATATTGCAATTTCTTTTTTTTCAAAAAATGTGTTATCTACAGATACGGCTTTGTTACGATTTTATTATATGTATGTATAGATTTATTATATTTATAGATAAATAATATAGATATAGAAGATATAGATAGATGAAATCGTTTAGATATACCAATCTACATTAACAAACTGATTTGAAAATCCAATCCCACGCGGGAGAATCCGCGAGCAAACGTTAGTTTTAAGAAAACAAAACTAGAGTGAAAATTTCTGTAACTATTAACCCTATAAGGAAACCCTCCAACTCGACTATTTATTTAACTAAATACGTCCCTGTAATATCTAATCTGCAAAGGCCAAAAGCAAATCGTCAATTGTTTCCGAGCGCGTGGCTAGTTAACAAATGCTAGCCGTGTACAATTGGTGTAGGTACAGTCAAGAGTGGGTCCACGCTACCAGTCCACGCCATCCAGGCGATCAGTACGCACATGTATAGGATAATTAAAATCCTGGATCGAAATATACGCAAAGTTTCATCACGTGAACGCGCTATCACTTTTTGTAATAAAGTTGAATTTTTCTACTGCATTTTCTGTCAGAGGCTTATCGCTGCTATGGTGTGTAAAGTTTAAAAATGTACAAACAGTGACGTCGTCTTTAGTTCCAAAAACCGAGCAAAGAAATGGTTTCACGAAATTCATCCCAATGTTAATCAGTAATGGTAAGTTATCGGATGTTAATGTTTAACAGTATTAAGTAAATATTTAAATTTGATTTGAATTAATACTAATAATTAAAATTTAAAACTTTAATTTTATATTATTATGAGAAGAATAAATAAATTGCTATTTAATAGCTAATATTAGAATCTTGTACCTAACTTATAACTGAGAAAATTTTGGTAAATAAACGTGTTATGTACATAATTAATGCAAGCATTTGAACTAGATGTCGGTTGTTGACAAGCTTGTGTATGTTAACTGTGAACACATCTCTATTTGAATTGTAAATACAAATGACAATTCTATAAATGCTGCTTTATATTTAGATGTATGTATATACATACATCTAAATATAAAGCGCAACATCTGTATATCTTTCCGTTCAAGCTAATCTTGAGAACTACTCTTTAATTTTCTTACAATTCAACATTGTATAGAATGTTTTTTTTACAGAAAAAAGGTAACAAACAACTAGACAGTTCACCTGGTGGTAAGTGGATATTTTCGTCTTTGGACATAGGCGATACATGTCAACATCACTTCAGAATGATAAAGGATAGGATAGGATGGAATAGGAAATATTCATGGGCTTACCTCACTCAATGCCTAAATGCATACGGACATTATAGGGATGGGATATGTAGTACATTTTATGGTAATCGTCTGTGTGAGAGGGGTAACGCGGTCAGTCAGGCTGCGTAGCCCAGTTGCTCTGAGACTGCAACGCGCACCCTCCTCTTCCCATTAATTACTCGAAAAAAACTCCGGAATACGTTTTGTCAAAATCGATCCAACAGTTTCGAAATATGTTTTAGTAGGTATTGTAGAGACGTTCAGAAAGCACTAAGGGTTATTTTAAGTAAAATCAGAGTATCTGTATGATATCAGCAGTCGGTAGCACATTGTGCTGTCAATAGCTGTTACCTATCGCTCTAATAAGCTCACTATAATGAGGTAATGAATAAGAGTCCCTAGCGAATAAGATAGTGAATAAGGGTAAATAACGCTAGCATAACCAAAAAGGATTCCATTCCAGGAATCATTTTTGGTACAGCAGCGTGTTGTGGACCTTATTAACAAATTGTAAAAATGTTACTTCAAAATGTTTACCTCACACATCGTATTTACATGTCCACCGTGTGCTAAAAGATTATAAGTGCAATATATATAATTTCTATTCAACACGTATGTTCCATTTCAATATGACCTCAACACTATTTGCTCAGCTATATACACGGACACCTTGTACGTTACGACTTGTATTAATGATTCTTACACAAGTAATTACTATATTTTACAAGTAAACTAACAAAGGCGATAAACTTTGGAAAACCCGTAATTTTTGTCACAGTATTTACTCAGATCTTAGATAAAAATATATTTAAAAATTAATTTTTTATCTAATATTATTTACCTGCGACTTTGCTCACGGTTTTCTGTGAAAAAACTTATTTTGCAATCATTGTGCTGCCGTTGTCACTGCTCTAATCCCTTTCATCAGTGCTTAATTATTCTTAAATTAAAACCCGTGAAATGTACTGCTTTCCCGCTTTGTCTTATTTCCCAATATACGTACTTGCTTTGCGTATATACTTAGTGAGTGAGATATGTTAGCGTCCATTCCCATCCCATCCTATCCTTTCCCTCCCAATCTTCCCAACCCTTTCTCCAAATCCGTTCCTAAATCTCCAAGGGTAGGTAGCGAATCCGGGGGCATGCTAAAGTTTATCATTTTGGACTGTTGTTGGCATGTATGGCGCATGTCCATGGGCGACAGTAACCACTTACCACCAGATGGACTGTATGTTCGTCTGCCGCTTTCTTTCTATAAAAAAATGAAAACATCTTTCGTGATACTCTATAGATTATACAGTGAAATGTGTTACGTGATTCTTGAGTTATAAACTGACAAATGATTACTGACAAACTGACAGGCAGGTAGCGATTGTGTGTTTTAAATCTAAAGAAAGATACGTAGGTAAGAATACTTACCGAAGGAATATAAATGGTAAATTTATATTTATTAAATTACATACGTATTTTATTTATTGATTATAATATAAAATTGACAGTGACTTTCAAGGAGTTCTTTTTGGAAATGAATTGAGGTGCTGTAGGTGGAATATGTACCTATATAAAGAATGATTATAAATTAAATTCGCAACAAATAGGAGTTATCGGTTCAACAGTGTTACTCAAAATAGGAATAATTGTAAAAAAAATATTAGACTTCAATTTTATGTATAAAGACACCTGCTTCATTAAGATTGACGAATATCCTAGTCATGGCCTTATGCAATGGTATCATTCGGATACGTATGTAGGTGAAGTGTCAGGCTGGAGATGTTACATCTAATTTCGTGTTGACTCACGCGATCTTTATTAGTCGGTATGCCCGTGGGTAGGACAATCTTCGCAGTATTGCATATATGTAAATTCATATTTGGCCATAAACAATTTTTAAAATGTTTAAAACTAGCTTTTGTTCGCGACTTCTCTATTTAAAACATGATTTAGAGACCATATGTTACAACACATTGTGTTTTCAAAAATACTTTAACAGTTTTGATAAAATTGCACTAAAACCTTTTAATAACGTTAGTTATTAGTGGAAACCGCAAAAAAGCAGATTGTTTTTAGGAATAGAAACAGACAGACAAACAACCAGGTAGTGGTTTTTATAATGTTCTCCATAAATTAGCAGATATATGTGGGGAATTCAGAAATTTATCTGAAAAAGGAATAAACAGTCAACTCTCCACTTGCATCCATACAAAGTTTCATGCGACTGAACCAATTTTGAAAACATTTTCTCCACTCTTCCTCGGGTACCTTTTTATCAGCCTCTTCGAACGTAGCCAACGCGTCTTCCGGCGAGGAAAACTGCTTCCCTTTTAGTTGGATTCAATTTTGGAAAATAAAAAAGTCGCAAAGTGCCACGTCGGGACTGTAAGGAGGATGGCCCTTTTTAAGGGCTGAGTGAGCGGACGCTTTGTCGTGGCGTAGCAGTAGTTCACAGAGATCTGTGGTTGGACGGTTGATATGGACGGACGGTTTCACTGCAGTAAAAACGTTTGGCAAGCACGTGGCTAGGTAGGTACCATTCTGCCTTAATCCTGCTTTGGTTTCGTAAAGGTACAGATATCAGGTAGCCAATTAAAGTGAAAAACTTGCGTTTAAATTTTTTCCAGTGCTATTTACCCTTTTCACTTAGGCAGGCGTTGGCTCATTTTGAAACACCCAAACAGTATATTCACGCTTAGTTTATTCGTCACCTGTAACAATGTCGTAAACGCGCCCAGACGACACCATCATGCCTCGGTGAGGTTGTGCGGCACCCAGCGCTGTACTATCCTCCTGACTGGTAGATGCCTATGTACTCGTAATATTTCATACACACTCCCAGATTAAATTTTGATTCAGCTCGTAAAAAATATGGAGGGAAATTTGAATTTGGAATGTCTTGTTTTTATATTTAGTCATAGTTTTAATTGACATTAAAACCAGTCAGTCTTCCATAGATAAAAACGCTTTGTCTCAAAACTTTCTGAGTAGCCTGGTACACTCAGAAAGTTTTGAATGCCTGATTTGACTTTTTGGCGGGAACTCGAGATGGAGAAGTGAAGTTGAGTTTTTGTTTAATTATTGTAAAAATTGTGTATTAGGCGTTTCGTGATTTCATAGTGATAGTTTATTAAACTTCAAAGTGTTTTTTGTACGTGGCGTTTGTCATGATCAAATAAAAGCGTGGGAGATTGCGATTTTCGTGTACTTCCAAGTAGTCTTCTTCTCAGTGAACCTACTATCGCTTTACTGAGCGACTCCCGACTTACTCTGACGGGACTGAACATTGACAGGATACGTTTAACCCTTTGAAATTGTTTATTACGAAGAAAACTTGACACTTGAAAAAAAGGCGTGTTTTAGAATCAATTATAGGTTTTACGCTCTAGACATTGATGAAAAACGAATAGTTTATTTATCTTTTTGTGCATTTGGACTTACAGTACAAGGAATCCTGGTGTGGATCGTGTGAATTATTTAATTTAATTAATAGTTGCATTACTTTATTTTTTGTTTGAAAGACCTAATTTTAGTATGTATTTACAAAATTTATTTTAGAAATGTTTTAACTCTGTTGATGTTAAATATAAAGTATTTTAAATTTAGATACATACGAGTAGATAGTGACAGAAAAGTGTGATAGGTAAGTACTGCAAATTCGGGCTAAAAAAACCAAAGACAATAAAGGATACAAAAATAAAAGACAACAATAAAGAACAAGCTAAGCTTTATTTATTGTATCAGCCTCGTGATTTTGTTGTTAAAGTGAAAATCTTTCAACGTAACGCCTTTGCTTCATGAGATTCAAAGTCTCGTTTGAGAGTTTTGAACTCATTACCTTTCTCAAGGCTTTCTCTCACCTTCCGCTTTTCCGTTCTCTTCTTTTTGCAGTGTGCTTTTGTTTGGTGCTCACCATCCATCAACCATAATAGAGAGATGTATCATTACGGTCCTAAAAGTGGGGCATTTGCAAGGCGGTCAAAACTACCTACCATCAATTCAGTTCGTTATTTGTAGGCAAAAACTACCAAGAATGTAGGAAGTTTTCGGTTTTTTCAGTTTTCAACGTAACGGTGTTATCGGTGTAAATAATATAAGTGTAGAAATAATTGAAAAACAATTTATATTTAAAGAAAATATTACCTAATGATGTAACATTTCGCGGTAATGTTTTGCGTGTTTGCGAAATTGATTTTAAGTAAGTAAATAAAGCAAAGACAAAGCGTAATTATTACTACTCGTTTACTCTTGACAGTAATGTTATTTATTTATTAGGTACAACAAATTTACAAATTTATCTAGTTACAGACACATTTCATAAAGCACTAGCTGTTGCCCGCGACTTCGTTCGCGTGGACAATGGTTGTACCAATTCAGAAACCTTCGCGGGCATGCGCATAACAACTCACCAAAGTTTCATCGCAATCGGATGAATGGTATAGGAACGCATACGGGACAAACAAAGAAACATTCATTTTAATATATATAGATTTATACCTTTGTAAATTCACTTACAGTTACACACAACTTTAGCTATAATGATGCAGAAGAGGTATAAAAAAACTATCTACATATAAGATGTCTAAAAGGAAAAAGGCTATCCAACAGAATTTTGAAACAGGCGTTATTTAGATAGAATATGTCAAACTCGTCATCCAGATCGTTATAATATCGACATATTCTATAGAATGATTTATTGTAAGAAACTTTATTTCGTGCCCGCGGTATGCCAAATAGTTATTGAGTACATACAGGGCGATTCGATGCCTTCAGATTGAGATGCTGCAACAGATCCCCATCTAAATTTTTATACAAGATCTTATGTAATACATTTAATGAACTGATTTTACGCCTCACTTTAAGTTTTTGAGGTTCGAAAATTTTAATTTATCCTCATAACATAAAGTGTCTGATTATTCCCAAATTTTAAACAAAAGTAACGGCTAAATTTTCTTTGCACTGCTTTTAATCTGTTAATGTGTGTTACATCGTATGGTATATCGTATGGTACATCGGCGAGAATTGAGCGTAGAAACATAGAATTTTAATTGGCACTTTTAAAAGGTTTGAAAAGTGCGAATCAAAAACCAAGTAATTTATTCGTCTTAATTATAATACAACTGTAATGTGGTCGAAACGAAACACTCCTAAATCTTTCACAATGTTACTTTCCTACTATAATTATATGTATAATGTTTTTTATTTTTCTTAAATGATATAATATGACATTTACTAACATTAAGAGACATCATGTTTGTTTCGCACCATTAATATAATTTAGTACCATCTTGCTGCAAAGCATCAGTATTAGAATTAACCCTATTGTATATTTTAATATTATTAGCGTAAGCTAAATGATTACATTGTAGTACGAAGACTACCTTGAAATGTACTGCATATCCCACTTAATCTTATTTCCTTAATGTACGTACGTGTTTCGGTAGTGAGTGAGATGTGTCAGAGCCCATTCCCATCCTATCCCTCCCCATTTCCCCAACCCTTTCTCCAAATCCAGTCCTATATCCACAGGTAGGCAGCGCATCCGGGGGCGTGCCAACGTTTGTCATTTTGGACTAATGTTAGCAGTATCACGAATGTCTATGGGCTACAGTATCCACTTACCATCAGGTGGACTGTATGCTCGTCTGCCACCTTCGTCCATAAAAAAAAAAATATATCATTGGTATAAATCATCTGAGGAACGCCAGATATAGCTGGGAAAAGGCTGGAGTCATATTCATACACTGCTGCAAGGTAAGATCGATTAAGAAGGTAAGATCTTAGAGCTATCTGAATAAAGAACCATAAATGCATAAATAAAATAAATAAAATAAATAAAACCATAAATGAAATAATAAATTCGGGAATATATGAGACCTTTAAATACTTTTGAGAAGCAAGATAATATGCTTATTGGGAGGTAGTTTATAACATTGGACTTGTCTCCTCCCTTGTGGATTGGTACAATATGAGCGGATTTCCATATATCCGGAAATATACCCTCGGCCAAAAATTCATTAAACAATGTAGTTAGATGCTTTGATTAAGCTTCGGCGCACATTATTATAAAAATGGGAGGTAGGCCATCAGGTCTGGCCCCTTTGTTTGTATTCAAAGTTCTTAAAGCTTTTAGGACTTCAGTTTCTAAGATAAAAATTGTTGACAGAACAGTGTTATATGTGAAAAAGTTAGGTATATAATTACTATCAGCAATCGGATGTATATTGAATCTCTCTCTCTCTTTTGGCTCTACGGCCCGGGTTGAGCCTTGACCTGATCCAGCAAGTTTTTCCAGATCGTTCTGTACATGGCCTTCGTCATCCAATCTGTAATTCTAACCGTGCATTGAATACAGATCTAATGTATATTGAATACAGATGAAAAATATTCTATAATATCATGGCCAGATTCAGAAAAACGCTTATTTAATCGCACTCGTGAAGAAATGGTGATTGTTAACCGCTTATTCTTTGTGTGGCGGCAAAAGACTTTTATATTTTTTATTAAATTAGTTTCAATGTTTTTAATATAAGATTTAAAGCACTAGTCACTTAAAATTTTAGCTTTTAGGAAGTAAAGAATAAGTATCATAGTCACGAGGATTCCCTTTTTTATATCTTTGACGCTACTTCTCTTTTTCCTTTAGTACATTTATTAAATCAATTGTAAACCAATCGGGATAATTAAACTTTTTGGACTTACCATATATTTAGGCGTATGTTTTCTATAGTCTTTTTTTTTATAGACAAGAGGGCGGACGAGCAAGCGATCCCACGTGATGATAAGTGTTACCGCCGCCCTTGGACACCTGCAACACCAGGGGGCATGCGGGCGCGCCCCGACCTTGCAAAATCCTATTCACAGCTTTCTTGAAGAACCCCATGTCGTAACTTAATGGGAAGACCTCTTGAGGCAGTTCGTTCCACAGCCTACGGGTTCGCAATATAAAATAAGTTTTGGACCGAACAGTACGCGACACCTCCGTATCTAGGAAATGCGGATGGACCGCTCTTCTGTGACGAGAAGTGCGGTTGTAGAAACCCGTGGTGGGAATCATATTGAACAATTCTTCAGAGGATTCTCCATTGTACAGGCGGTAGAACACACACATAGTCGACCAAATCTCTTTATAAAATATATTCGTGAATTCAATACATGGTATTGTTCCCATTGAATATTTGTCAAATTTGCTGTACATTTTACAAAGTTAGTTTTACGAAAATTACATTTAGGTTCAGTTACATTCTCTTTCAACAAAGATTGCTCAAAGATTGCCAACTAATAAAATAAAGGGAGGATGGTGAGCGTCAATACAAGTAATGGGTTCGGCTGGTGTAATAAGGCTAATAAGGGAATCATTAACAAGTACAAGATCTAGTATGCATGAGTTCATGTTTTTAACGTGATTGCACTGTCGGAGGCCAGAAGTATGAATAAGATCAATAAGATTCGTATATTTGGCTCCAATTGAGGTGTCTGAAGCTATAACGTTATCTTTATTCATCCAATCCACACCAAACAATCTTCGATTATGACAAACTTTTCATTCGGTAGAGATAGAATCTATGACTTACAATTTTGTGTATAGTTTGTAAATACACCATCAGGAATATATGAAGATATATAATTAATACACAAATTTAGAACGACGATTTTAAATTTAATTTTTAACTATAAGTCCTCTATAGAGGTTTGCCAAGAAGATTTGTCCTCAACGCTAAGATGCCTCGACACCGCAACTAAAACACCCCCACCATGACTCTTGAAAATCTCTCTCTGAAAGCTCGCGAACTATCTCTTCTGTATACAATATATCTACTATCAAACAGTTCCGAGGAAAAGATATCTTCACTAGCCAAGCTTCGGTTAAACAAATAATATCGTAATTATTAATTAATGATGGTAAACTCGGTCACAAGAAATTTTATCTGTTATTCTTACAATTATTTCATAACCGTAGCACGTGCTCATTTTTGAAGGTTTCGTTTTAACAATGATTCAGAATGAAAAGGAAAAAGGAAAAGAAAATAACGATTAAAAAAAGAAACTTTTCCTCCGGTGAGACTCGAACCTATTTCACTTAGCGTTATAGGTTATTATTCGAATTTCGTAACCGTTTATTTGAATATTTACCCATTCTTAGATGTCTATCATAATTAGTGACGTCAATATGTTGAAGTAGACGGTAATAAGAGACCTTTTATAGTAGCCACGCAAAACTAACAAATTGTTGTCAAGATAACATAACTTTACACTGTTATACAATCGTCACTGCAAAAGTGACAATGATAATTTTGAATTAACTGAACACTGAATGAACTGAATCAACTGATTATTTAAGGTTGAAATCACTAAAACAGATCGGACATTATTTTTAACGTATATAAAGAATTTTGATAAATTCTGCGTTCGGTAACACGTCCAAGTCCGTATGTGTCCGACGGTCAGTTGAAGAATGAAATCACTTGTAATGTCAGTGGTATATTTTTTTTTCTTCATATATGGCAATGGTGCAATTAGCATATTCCACCAGTGTCAAACTTTTCTTCGTAACAAACAATACCAAAATGTAAAACGTATCCTTTTAATGTCCAGTCCCGTCGAAGTATGTCAGCAGTCCTTCAGTAAAACTATAGGAGGCTTACCGAGAACAGAAGAGGACTCCTTGGAAGCATACGAAAAACGCAGTCCCACGCTGTTATTTGATTATCACAGACACTACACACAAAAAACACTGACGTTTAATAAACTATCACTATTACCTAAACCACAAAACGTCTAACACACAATTTTAACAATAATCAAAGAAAAACTCCACTTCACTTTTCAAGTTCCCGCCAAAAAGGGAGTGGTATATTTATGCCACGGACATTACTTGTGTATAAAGTATTGTCACAAAGAATTATCCATCTATGTATTTTAGTTGATCGATGGTGCCTGTTGTGCCGAGTTGTCGGCCACCTCGTAATCCTAATCCTAATAACGTAATCCTCGTAATCCGTAATTCTCGATATGAGCATCCTTGTAATTATGCTCATATCTTTGCAAATAAACTATAAAGTAATTTTAATAAACTATAGAATTCTCTTGTAAAGATCTGCATGTAGAAGTCCCGCAATCCGTGCGCGCAAGATTACCTATGATTGCGTTGCCCCAAAATGAACTCTTCCTGCTTCGCTAGTTGTATGAAGCAATAAATTCTTATTCTATCCCCTATTGTGTTGACATCCTAAGTACCTAGGTGTATTAACTTCTGATTGCAATCACGCGTTTTGACCGAGAGGAAAGTAGCTCAAGGGAATCGTTCACTTTATTAAATACTTATTTTCAGATTTATCGTGTTGTGATTATCATTATGTTTGAATTATTCTCTGTATATACTCATACAGTGAATCTGTATTTCTTTGTGCGGAATAATCTCAGAAACTACAGGCATAGAATATAAAAACACTTACGTCTTTTTGTAGGTAGCTCTAATTTTCGGTAGGTACGTGTAACATTTTATGGGTATTGTATTATAATAAATATCCTCTAGTTAAAAAAAGTTATAAATGTGAAAGAAGAATTCTTTGTTTGTTTGTTTATACACATAGAATAGAAGCCGCGGATAACGGCTAGTATTAGTTAATTAGTGGCCGGCAGGAATAAGTTGATAACTTAAGATATTATAAATTTTAAAGAAGAAGTTCTAACACGTTGCATCACTTCGGATTTGCAATAAAAAAAAATCTTTCAATACTCGATGCATACACAAATATTAAACTGTACCCTTCAAAAACACTTTAGTTATTATTTATTCTTATGGTTTTGACTTATCATCAACATATTCCCGCCATGCATGAAATTATAAAGATATAGGTGAGCCACAGGTCAACCTATTACATTTTACAATTACAACTAGACAATACAATACTAGAAAAATAATTTCCTTGATTTTTCTTAGACATACAACTGCAAGTCAATTAAACCCAGAAATATTTTTATTTCTAATCAGGAATGACAAACGTTGGTACGTCCTTAACTACATATTGAATGCTCCGAATAAATTTAAAAATTTAGGAATGGATTTGTATTGTGAACAATGGGGCATTTAATTTTGCAGAAGTGTCCAGTAATGCATCTTTACTACTCTTACTACAGACTGCACATAAGTATGTAGGTACATAATTTTATGAGTGTGGTAATATGTACAAGTCTTATTGTTATTAACCGCTTTCTCTTGTTTTAGCCGTCATTATTTCCTGTATTAAATAAAACGAGTACTTCTCTGACCATTATGTGGTGTCGTGTTGGGTCATCACAATACGCATTATTACTACACAATGGAATGCAATTCAACCATTAATAGTTCATATGTTGGTCATTTTTATAGTGTTGTGTATATTGTCATAACTGGTCAATTCATAGGTTTATAGAATTTTATATTTTGTAAGCGTTTAACTTAATTTAGTAAATGCAAGTGAATTAGCTTTGCATGTTGCATGGATGTGTCTAATCTAGAGGCAGGCAAATAATACTGTCATGTTCTAAAACTAAGGACTCGACTCCGCAAAAAGTACAAACAAGTTTTATTTAAGTCTGATAGGTAACGTATGCAATAGGACCCTTTACGTCGTCGCAATGAAACGTTAATAAATGAAATTAGTGATTAATTAAAATGATAATGAATTAAAGTGATGAAAATATGATAAGCTAATGAAACGAGACAACCAAATATTCGGAATTCTTTACAGTATATGCGATCGAGCGTTCGCACAAATACAAACTATTTTGCACCTGTTTATTAACTTAGTTAATAGCAGATTAGGTAGTGCCTACCGCAAATATAACGTTTCGGAACAGAACGTTCATCCAGAAACGAATATGAACTTTAAAATCAGACATAAGTCGCTTACAATCTCAAAAAAATGTTAGAAAATGTGCGACCGCGTGGTTAAAAAGGATTACGAAGCCTCAAGCTTAGAATACCACTTTTAGTATATATTACAAAACTAAATTCACATTGACATTGCTAAGCATAATTGAACTATAAAATTGCAATTAAGTGAACTTCGCTCTCGCAGTCGTATATATTATTATAGTCGTAGCAAGCATAGTTTAGTAATATCTCGTGACACAGACAGACAACACAATAATATATTTTTCATTACTCATACTCTGAAAGTAGGTCCGAAGTTGCCTGTGGAGCGAAGTGAAAATAACCCAATACACCCTAGGGTGAGCGTTATTCACCCAAGAATCCCTGGATACTGTGGAAACTCAAGTATCCCAGAAAATATCAAATATGAAAATACCCGGAAAAAACATTTCACTAACTATAAATAATTGCTCTAATGTCACCATAAACTTTAAATAAATAACTCACCAAAGTTGTTGATTTATGAAATAAAATTCATTCATTTTTTATTTTGCTAATTAGTAGTTTTATTTTTACTTACCTTGTATTCGTAATGAAAAGCACAGTGTTTACCTAGGGGTTCAGGACTTATTTAGTCCCTCGACCTATTTCGATTTCGATTCTGGGTTTCGACCTCGAAACCCAGTCTCGGGACTGAAATAAGTCACTTTCACCCCTAGGGTAACAATGTACTATATTTTTTGAGGCGGTCTTAATGCCTTAAGGAATTCTCTACCAGTCGACCGTTGGTTAAATGTGAAAATCTATTTATTATGCCTAAATCACAGAATTCCTATATTGATCAAATATGCCTATATGTTAATCTATTGATATTAATGCACCTAAGGTATTATATGTGCATTGTATTATATGTGTATTGTATTATATGTATTGTTTGTAGTAATTTTTCATTGATTGCGGGATCCACCGCCCTTCGTATTTCTGTTTAACCAAAGTTTGACTGACAGAGAATGCGAATAGGCATTAAGTCTGCCTTTTGTACAATAAAGTTTAGCCGCTGGGTGCACTCGACTTAACACGTTACCCCACAGAAGAATACCATGAAATGTACTGCATATTTCACTTTATCCTATTCCCCTAATGTACGCACTTGCTTCGGCAGTGAATGAGATATGCCAGAGCCCATTCCCATCCAATCCCTATTCTTTCAAATTTTTCCAAACATTTCCAATCAATTCCTAAATCTCCAAAGGTAGGCAACACATCCGGGGCTTGCCAACGTTTGTCATTCTGGACTGAAGTTGGCATGTATCGCGGATGTTCATGGGCGACAGTATCCACTTGCATAATTACCACTAGATGGACGGTATGCTTGTCTGCCGCCTTCTTTCTATGTAAAAAATTGTTATGGACAAAGTGTCTGTATACATATTTTTGCAATGTATAGTTTTGCACTAATAAATAATGTTTTCTTATTTTTGGGTATTTTAAAATAGATACTACGTAGTATTAATGATTCTGACTGTCGGTACATAGCTAAAAATGAGCGGAATTCCATAAATATGGCATTAAGGAAATCTCCTCATCCTGTTATACTGCTTATTTCCCATCCCTACCGACATTTTTTCCAAATCTACTCCTAAATCTTAAAATTTTTCGGAGACTTGCCAGTTTGTCATTCTAGACATATACAATGCAGTTAACTAATTATAATCCATTGCGTCATTTGTTTCTAAGTCACGTATATTTTCTTCTCATATTTATTAAAAAAAAAAAATTATTGCAATAATTGATTTATTATTTACTAGCTGTGCCCGGCCACGCGTTGCTTTGGCCGCCCAACAGATGGCGCTTACCTTGTTTTTACCTGTTTTTGGGTAAAAAGCATGTGTTTACCCTGTGATATAAAAACGCGCGTATTCGAATGCAACGTTATGTGAAAATTTCAAAGCAATCGGTGAAAAACTTTCGGAGATTTAAGTTTTGAACAAACGAACGTTTACATTTTTATTTATATAGATAATATCTCATTGAAAAGAGATTTGTCTTCCAATATTGCTAAAGTTATCTTGCGAATAAAACAAACATGTTGCCCGCTCTACCTACTCGTATGTCATACCTCTACTCTATGTCATCGGGCATTGGTATCTAAGTATCGTAGTAGCATAAAATAGGGCCACATGGTTACAAACTCATTAATTACCGGTCATAGGCGGTAATTGTGATTGGCCTTCGTGAACGGTACAAAACGTTTTACCGATGCACATATTATGAAAAGAAATGCAACGTTTATTGACAATACAAAACCTTCATTTATTGTTACTTATTTTAATTCTGTTTTTCTCCTATTTCTGGGGTGAAATCGCATTCACGCTCATGATCACTCGCCATGGACATCGTCATCAACATGCAGAATCAGAGAACGTGTGTGTATGCGTGTGTTAAGAATAACCGCTTTTTAATTAAAGTGTGAGTGAGTGGATTTTGGAATGACACTTGCACGAGGCCTTAGATAGTAAATGATAAATGTAATGATGGTTATAAATGATAGTGTAGTAAATTGGTCATAATAAATCACCTGCAAATTATGAGATTAAAGTCATAATAAAAACTGAGTATACGGTCTTCCGTTGGCCTATATTATAGCCAATGCAATGGACATAATAATTTTACGAGTATTCCGCAATATTCCGCGGGTAATCTCTGTTAGAGGATTTCCTCCAATCTTCCTGAATCTTCACACTAGTATGTAAAGACATCCGCCGCTCGTTGTCAAGACGTTAACAGGGTAAAGTATAGAGATCGGGCACATCCTAATGAGTGCAAGGACATGTCATGCTACCGGAACAATGGCCTATGTTACGATCATTTCCAAGAAAACTACCATTTCGTTGGTACAAAAATCTTTAAAATTCAGATACTAAAAATTATCTTGGTACCTACATTTGGTATCTAGGTAATAGTTTAATTCATTGTCGTCCGTTAATAAAATTTAGCTGTATTTATAGTAATCTACTAAATTTAAATACTTATTAATCTTCTCAATACAAGATGTCGCTAGTTACTATATTTATAAACAATTGTTATTTGTTCATTGCCTTTACATAATTCCTAAAATAATTATTTATAAAATATAGACCAATTTTAACGTCAGAAAGCGATGTATGTCTATTATTATCACCAATAATTTTTGTTTTCATTTTTAGTGATTTAAACATTGGGCTTCTGCTATTCTCTAATAGATGGCACTGTAGGTCTAATAGAACATTGAAAGAAAAATCTTATATTAAATTATACCTACAATGTTTGTACCTACCTAGTTGGCTACTGCGTGATAAGGAGAAAATATTGGTTTTCTGTCATAATTATTTACGCAAAGTATCAAATATTAAATTTACGTGTATCAAAGACAGTATAAGTGTTAATTTATTATTCGTAATTTAATATTATCTTATTGAGAATATTAATATGTTATGGGCTATAACTTAAAATATCTATAAATTTAAATTAAACATTTACTACTGTCTCGTTTTTTGTCCCATTTTTTAAATCTCCGGGTATTCCCGGTTAGGGTATTCCGAAGATGGCAGCCCTAATTACTTAGGGCGTAGGCGTGATCGGTGAGTGGTCTGACAACAGACGCCAAGTGTTTAGTAATAGGAAGTTCCGTGTAGATAGATGGCTGTGTACCGTCTCAGCTTAACATTTACCTTCATATTTCCTTAAAATCTAAACAGAGGTATTTTTTTCAGGAGAAATAACACATGCTGAAGAAATATACTCACCCTACCGAATACAACATGATAGCCCCACAACGTATCATCAAACCTCGTAGCATGAATGTGAAAACTGCTACTACTTGTAAAATAAATGCCAGGATGATATTGTGACGATTGTTGCATAAAAATGACCACGCAGTCCTTTGAGATGCAAGTGCGAAATGAAGATGAAAGCCCGAAAGAGAAACCGAAGGCAGCACTATCGAGTGGGAAGATATTTTACAAGCCAGGGGTTATTGAAGAAGAGACTGATGAGACGAGTGTGTTCGACAGCTCCACGGTGGAGTCTCCCATGCTGGGTATGGGGTTTAGCGGCAGTGGGTTTCTGAGACCCTCCCCACAGATTCATCCTTCGAGTAGTTTGCATAGGATACCGACGTACAGCAGTTCGATTGGGCACAGCACGGTCTATCGGCAAGACACTTGCAGGTAAAAAGTCCTAAACGATTGCAATCATACATACCACGTTTTACATAGACGCTCAAAATATGATTATTCAATTCAGTTTTTAATTTTTTTTAATAATTATTTGCCTAGTTTTATATCAAAGTATTTGATAAAAAAAAATTAAAAAACTTTTAATTACGGGGATATTTTATGATAAATTTATGTACAGAAATCTACAGGAATTATGTTCAGATTAAAATTTAGTCCATTCCTTTTGCCATCTTATGCGTAAAGCATAGAGTAGGTAGTTAACCGTCTAAAGTTTAGAGAGAACTAGTACCCCTTGATTCTATCATTATGTGTACAATATTTATAATTTTCATAAATTGTTTTACACAGTTGTTTACACAAAGTCAATTGTTTACACAGTATGAAACCGAAGCTTTCTCGAAACCTGAAACCATGTATTTCGTTCACAATTCTGAATTCATTGACATAGAAAATTTATGATTATTTTTATCAAAATCTAAGTCAAATTTATCTAAGTCAATGAGTCGAGATCTTAATCAAGTAGCTAGACATAAAAGTCAAGATGTTGCAATAATTATTGCAAATTTAAAATAAGAAAGTAAAAAGACATGTCTAATTGTAACAAAAAGTCACTTTTCAAACTTTTATAGCATAATCTTAACTGTCAATAAAGTTACGATAACGCAAACAGCTCTATTTGTTGTCATAGTTATAATTATATTACTTTAATTATATAATTGTACTTCATTGCGTCCATTGCAGCCTTAAGTGGTTTGTACACTTATGAATCACAATCCTTGAGTTGTCGATATCTAATCAGATACTGATTAAAGTTACATATCGAAATACTCGTAGTTTTAAAGCGAGTCGTATTCACATTGCGATTTTGGCTTTGGCTACGTGAACCATTGTGTGAAGTATTAACAATATTATTAATAACCTTCAAGACAACTCGTGATATTAATATTATTAATAATAATGGTGCACAGTAAATAATTAATTAAGATAGAAAAGTTATGAAAAACGTCTGAAAATGCGACGTAGACGTAAATAGTGAAGTGATAAGGGGGACACTATCATTATTGACTAAGTTTGTTCCACATTCGTGTGGAGTATAATCATCGTTGTGACAAGCCAGGTATGTTCATCAAGAGGTACGTACTTTTCATAAAACAATGTTTAGGTATTACGAGTACCTAGAATAAGCAATAGATACTTTTTTTCCTTTTGTTGTTTAATTCACATTTCTAACCAAACTTACTTTACAGATTATATTTTATGTCAATATACATATTTTAGAGCTTAATGCGTCATATCACTTTTTTTAAAATAAGTATATAATTCTTGTTTTTTTTTTATATTGAATATTTTTATGTGTTACCGCCGCCCATTGACACCTGTAACACCAAGGGGTATGCGGGTGCGTCGCCGAACAATTCTTGCTTACATGCTTCATAGCTTTCATAGTCATTAATTGGTACAGCCAAACCGCAAGTGGAAACAGAATCATACTAAAGTACCTTCCTTAACGTTTACGGAATTTGACGAGGATTATTGTTGCTCGTATTTATTTGAGCTAGGACATTTATCCTAGTTTTATTTACATTAAACGTATTTATCTTACTATAGACCTACTATTTTAGTAAAATTGTAAAGATATTTCTATTTATAAGTATGTATTTACTTAGAGTTAGACCGAGATGGGTTTGGAAAACCTTGTGCAGTCTAAAACAGAACTCAATTTAAAATTTTATCAATATCGAGATGTAGATTGGATGAATTAATGAAATGAATGAATCAAAATTTCATCAAAATGGAGTCCGCATAGGTATAGCTCAATTTTCAATTACATTCGTTTTTTTTTTCAATTTAAATTATTGTAGGAGTTATAAATAAGCTTGTGACAGACGGATTGGACTTAATTTCAGAACTTTAATTATTAAATATATTGTAAAGTCAACATCTAAAGCGTAATTATTATATGTAGAATATGTAATTAGTATCCATACTACTGTCTCATAATGCAATGCAAATCAATCAGGCATTATGTACGATAAACGTCATATAATGAAATCAAAGCGGGAACATCAATCGTTAAATATCGATAAAATTATTGCATATTTAAGATATCTGTTACCTAATTATATATGTACAATGTACATTGATTAAATACTTTCATAACACTCATATTGTGTAATTAATAATTATGAATTTTATGAAAATATTCAATTAAATATGGGTATCCATTGTTTTTTTCCAAAATGACCGTCTCGTATTCGCATGTTTCATATCATTTTCTCACTAAAAACTTCCAAAACTCAATAAGCGTGTAAACAAGTTGAAGCCTCAGGATAATGGTTAATCTGCCAAATCCATAAAAAGCGTGCAAACAGCACACACGTCAGATAATCTTGATTAATCGCGGCTTCATACCTTTTCACTTCATGGCCTACCTAATAGATTTCTCGTTAATACCGGTTAGTATGAAAATTATTTATAACTATGTTCTACCAATTTAGTGCATTTTTTTACAAAATAAGTAATTTCGCTTCTCGTCGTCCGTATCACCTGCAACTTGCAGAGAGACAGCCCTCTGCCAAACAGCTTCCCATCCACGTAGCTGTGTCTCAACCATTGTCCAACGACACTGGATTAATGAACATAAGTTGACGGCGCACTCACAGGAATCTGTTTCAGCATTTTCAGCGCCTTCACAGTGCATCCAATATCATTGGAGAATTAATAAGGCATATGAATAAGATGATGCGTAGCTAAGAAACAGTCAGTTAGACCTGTAGACCAAGCAATTTTTGTCCAAATTCCAAGTGATCGATTTCATTTGATCTAGATGCACGGTGTGCATTGTGCACCAGCTAAGTTCCGCAAGATAGTTGTTAACGTATCATTGTTTCGCCCAGTAAGTGATTTGATTACAAGGAGTTTACTAAGCAAACAATATTTATAATAATATATGAAAATGAACGTTGACACAACTGAGATCGGTGCAGAATTTCAGGCCATCAGGAAATTATGGTTTATAGTGTTAACTGTAAGGTTAACGTTAAGAATCGAGGGCTTACGACTTTAATCGGTAATGTAAATAAAGGTCATTTGAGTGTACTTAGTAGATATGTCAATTACGGTAATGATGCAGGCTTATGACGAAAAGTTTATCTCTTGTAAACATAAGGGATTATTGGGATAACACGCAATAAACGTGTAATAAATAATAATTGATCCTGTGTCTCTTCACTGTTGAAATAATTCTCTCCTAAAGCATAAGAATATATGAGGTTTATATTTAAACGTGCTGCAAAACAAACTATTTTTGAATAAGAAAAGTAAATCATTTTAATTTACTAGAAATGACATCACTTCTACTTCTTTATTGTCACCAGAGAACCTAAACCTAACCTACCCTTTAAATTTTCTGCAATCGATTTGCTGCCCGTTTAATATTTTCTGCTGCCCATTAAATTAATTCCCAATAAATAATAACATACACTTCCCGTCCGAAAGTAATACACATCGCCCTTTACAAAGAGACTATCAGCTAGCTTCGATTTTGTAGAGCGTCGTCTCTGTCGTGTGCCGTTACGACAGAGACACTCAACAGAACCGAAGCTAGCCGATCACAGTCGATGTGTATTACTTTCGGCCGGAATATATATATTATTTATTATTATGCCTATGGTTCGCTATTACGCTTGATTTTTCGGTATCCACATTAAGCCAATTCCTGCCAATATGACTTTCTTTGAGACGTCAGTCTACGACCGGAGGGTCTCTTCCGTAGACTCGGGTAACCTTATTGATTATTATCAGTCCTGCGATAGATGGTATGCCCACTTTAGCTTACTTATCGACACCTTTAGTCCTTTATACGTAAAACGTTCTCAGGAGAACTCTGACAAACCTCCAGAGAATCTCAGATTCTCCAGAGATTTGTCGTAACTCTATCGTCATTCGAAGCTTTGTGGTTCTTGAGTTGTTCAGGGCGATCTTAATTTCGCCTAGAATGTAATCTCGGATGTATTTATACAATATTATACTATATATTTTATATATAATTCATTCATTTCTACACTGTGATTAAGTATCAATCATATTTTAATAACTAATATAATAATAGCCAGTTATTCAACAATTCAAATACATATTTCGACGAATATGAACATATGAAATTATTCGATCCATGCTGAATTCTGCATAATTAACGAAAATTCAGCGCATTTCCAATAAGTACTAATTCACTATCGACCCTACTTGTAAAATGCCACCGAATTTTGATCAATACTTCAAAAAAAGCAAGTAAACTATTATTTAGCGATAAGGAACATAAAAATTGATAAAGGGGGAAGAAAAATACAAATCGCTCGTTGTTCATCTCCTCTTATTTATATAACAGTGCAATCATACGAGTATGATCATCCCACTGCAACCAGCGTGCAGCGCGTGCTTTATGTCACTCTTAATTTTTCATTTGGAGTTCACCTTGCAATGCCTTATTTCATAAAAACAACAATTTCAACTCAAGAAATTGTGAATTCTGAATCTTAATGAACTTAATTAACTTGAATGTTAACGGCGTTTTGATCATTGAACTTTGTAGAGGTTTTTAAATCTTTATGCAACTTCCGATTTATTTAACTTCAATTCTTAGTATTGCATTAGTATTGCAGTGAATGTTTGCAATTATTTTCATATAAATTCATATAAAAATAATATAAATAATCTCCAGCATTGCAAATTAACCAGTTTGCTAGCTCCGATTTTCTTAATTATTAAGCTTAGACTAGTGGGCGGACGAGCAAGCGGTCCCACGTGATGGTAAGTGTAACCGCCGCCCATGGACACCTTCAACACCAGTTAATTACTAACGTTAATCGAGTTTGGATACATGAAAGTATAGTCCAGATGTTAGAATCGACAAGTCATTTTCATACCTACACTACTCACACAGAGTTCAATCAGCATTTACATCTCGAGTACCATACCATACCAACAGCCTACATATGTTTCCGCACCCTTGGATAAGAATTAAAATCACCGATATAGCTAATTGATCCAGCCTGCAGAAGTGGCAACGGGCAGATCATATTTGCCGCAGGACCGATAACAGATGGGGTAGACGAGTTCATGAAGGAAGACCACATACCGGGAAACGCGACGTGGGACGCCCTTCGACCGGGTAGATCGACGCGCGACGACTAAAAGAAGTTCGTCTGTGGTGACTTTATAAAGAACAGCCGAAGATCGTGTGTGGTGTCGATCTTTGGGATAGGCCAGCCTATATTAATCTCGAATATTGTCTAAAATTATAAAATGTTTCACATTCTGGGAAACAAAAATAGATTTAAACTTTTTGAATTGTTTTCTGGCTGCAAGGATGCATTTTATGAGTGGTAACAACTCGACACGCGCTAACTTTGCCAAGTGTATGATTGCTGTAACCGAGGGCGTCAATTTATAATGACTGGCTTGCTTACGGGAATCGTTTTATTTATATCCATCCAGCTGCTACGTACACACGACACTCGCTTCACACATTTTTTGGTAACAAATAAATTCAGTAACAATAAATGAGCCATTTTTAAAGTATAAGTAAGTATCAAAGAACAAGAAATTAAAAAAAAATATTTATGCATACTTTATTCTTTCGTTGCGAAATCCAGGGCGAAATAATGCAATTTAGCATAGCTACAGTTATGGGCTCTTTGTTTCCTTTTAGGTACCTTTACTTTATTTTTTTATGTACCTACGTAACTAAATACAACAAAGATATACACATTCAAGTAACTTTTATACTGTTACAAAACAATATTGTGACCTTTTTGACCATAGACTTAGACATAAAAATACGAATAGAAACAAACTTATGATATAAAGTAATCGCTTGTATTTAAAAAAACAACAAAAACCTATATGACATAAATAAATAATTTTTCATCCCCCTATCTCGGAAAGAATATTTTTTCTCTTCGATATCTGAGTGCAAAAGCCGTTTTTATCCGCTAGAGGATAAAGTAAATTGAATTTAGAACATCGTGTGCACTAAGTTTGTGAATTCAAAACATCATTAAACCTATTTACTTCTACCTCCATGGTGCCGAATTTATCATACAACCTTTTTTAATTTGTTAAAAACTCAGACTCGGAACCTTCTTGGTGTACTTTTTTTTTAATTTGCTTTGCGCGCGCCATTTTCTTTTTACGTCATATTTAAATGTAAATGTTTTTTTTTTTTGCATTTAGTCATTTCCTCGCTGAGGTGGGATGAAAAGTTACGTGTTGCACTCGAGTGCAAAGATTTTTCACCTCGTGCTCTTTTGATTCCCTCGCTAACGCTCAGGATTCTAATTTTTGAATCACTCGCTGCGCTCGTGATTCAATTTTAGAATCCTTCGCTTGCTCGGTCATCAAAATTGAGCACGCGGTTAAAAAGCAACTTTGCACTCTTGTATAACAAATAACTATTAAATTACCAAGAATGTGAAAATGGACGGAATCGCGCTCCGCGGGACTCCTCGTTCTTTATTGTCACTAGAGAACTTAGAACCTGACCCAATTTTAAATTTACTGATACCTACGATTTGCTGCTCATTCAATATTTTTTTGCAGCTCATTTAATTATTACTCTAATAATAAAAAAAAATCTTCGTATCGACTGCGAAAATGGAAATAACCTTCCGTTATTATTGCTATGAATAATTAAATTACGCCACATTTTAGCGAATGTCGCCAAGAGAGGTGCTTATTTCAACATCACGACTGAAATGTCCCCTCGTTTACAGGACAATAATAAGTCGTGATTAAGTATGTTTACGTAGGCGTGGGTGGTGTAAATTTATTAATGTTGAATACAAATGTTTCGTAGGTAATAGATACGATTATTATTGATTGTGTTCGACGAAACGAGATACGTCGTGACAAATTAGTATCAGTACATTCTACGTAGTAATTATATTAATTTGTGCCTAAACAATTTTTCCTATCTAAATAGTTTGTTTTCTTGACACGATTTATAATTCCTTATGAATTCTTTTATATCGATTTTCATACTATCTCAACGATATACTATATATGTTCCATACTATATCGATGACAATATTTGTTCCTGATAGTAAATTAAATCAAATTTCTTCTAAAATTGATATATCATCCTCTTTTGAAGTTCTAACCCTCTCGTGGTAGATATGAACTCTTATATTTGAGTGTCTGAATATATACGAATACCTACTTCATTAATTGTTCTTATCTTTTGCGGTTCTAAATGAATATCCGAAAACTGTGTAAAATTATATGTGTGTATATTCTTCGTGACACAAAAATAGTTTTGTCACATGTTTCCCCGAATCATTTACAATACTTCTTTTAGTTACAGCTTGTATTAGGATACAAAGTACAAAATAATACAGAAGGCATGGACGAAACTGATTAGATAAAGCTCTGTTTAAATATTTGAAGGTGGAGCTAATAAAAGTTGAGCTAAAATCTCTGGAAGGCTGCATTTTGTTTACAATTGTTGATATTGTTGATAGCTTATAAATACAAGAAATCTTTTTGGGCCATAAAACCCACGACGTAGGTCCAATATACGAGTAGATTGGTGGATTTCACCGCCGAGCTAGATAAATTAAAAAATCAGATCAGATGAAAGGAGATAGGACTCGAAGTTGTGAATGTAAATCGGGAATAAATCGATTGATTAGTCGATCAATAAAAACCACCCAATATGATGCGTGTTGAGACAGGCAATTTGGCCTGATACCGGGGACGGGCAACCGGGGACGATGGGAGTAGGTACCTATATCAAATGAACAACCAAAAATTCGAACAATTGCAAAAGTAGACGCTGCAATGAATTTTTTTATTCTTTAGAAATAGTTTCCGCTAATTTATATCATTTTAACCAACGGTCAACTGGTAGAGAATGCATTTAAGGCATTAACTTCGCCCCCGTATATAATGCAAAAAGAATAAATAAATGATTAATTAATACCACGGAAATCAATAATTAGTGCCTAGTCGTGTTGCAGTAGGTACCTCATTCGCGACCTTCAGTCGGAAAATGTTCGAGAGCAACAAATTAGTGCGGAAAACGATCCGCATTAGCGCGTCAATTCGCACACTGTCAAATTAGCTATAATAATGAAAAGGCCCGGGGTGGGCGGCCATCTTGCTCTACACTTCTACAGGCTGCAAAGATCTGTATGGAATATTCTTTTTTTAGTATTTACGACTAACAACAGTTACAGTAATATATGTATTGTTATGTTACTTTAGCTGTTTTGTGTATTTGGTGATTATAGGTATTTGGTGAAAAAGATCTTAAAAAATGAATACCTAAACTGTCTAAGATCGACATCGAATTATTTTATTTTTTTTGTATTATATCGGTACCTATGTTGTAGAATGTAAGTTTAAGGTATAATGGAACTGACATGTGCCAAGGCATAAAAGTTCCTTTAAAAAATAATAAAAAATATAAAAATAAGTATAACTTCTAAATTTCGGTCAATAACATTATATTGTTTTCCAAAGTTAGAGTTTATAAATATTACAATTTTATAATATTACATTATTAGAGGGAACATTTGACATTCATTAATAATATACTCGTAGATATAATAGATATAAGGAGCATAATATTAGCAAATGTTCCACCAATGCGCTGGGTGCGTGACATAGTGGATTATGGCTCGAAATCACCTCGCGATTTCAAGGGGAAACCTGTACCATGTAGTGGGATGTGGTGGGCTTATATAAATATTAATAACACCATCACACCCAATGGCCCCGTCTAGTATTTCCTATATCATAGGTCTATAGACATCCACATACACATATCAACTGAATCCTAAAGAACATTTGTCTTTAAACAATTGTCTTTAAAGAAATATCTTTAAACAAATGTCTTTAAACAAATCTTTATAGCGAAAATCGAACTCAAGACCTGTTACAAAGCAAGCAGCAGCCCTACCCACTAGAATTATCGATCGTCCAATATTCCTTATCTTCACACTTACTAATTTTGACACACCATGGTATAATATTTGTACTTTAAAAAAGTGTCTATTTTTTTACAAATTGATACTTAATTAATGATGTTTAAATAGCGTTTTAGAGTATTTGTCTGCCATGTGTGTCCATTGTTTGTTCGAAAATTGAAAATACATAATTTAGTTAGCGTCGAAGATGCACATAATAAATTCACTTAACGTTCTTCTACTCAATAATATTCCTTTAAATTTTTCATATAAGCTATTTTACCTTAATAAAATTATAATCGTTCATCGCTTTACTGTAGTCCAGATTAGGTAAGCTTAATAATTAAAGAAACAATTATTTCCCCACATTTAGCGCAATAATTAAAAAAGAACAAGATTTCTTTTTTCTGACTTAATAATAAATTAATCAATATGATATAGCACCTAGTGTGTAACCAAGTTCCTAATTTATTACTTATTGTTCGTATCATTGGTTATTAAATGGCTAATATATTTGCCTCGTTTATATGAATATATCATTTAAACTTATCACTTTCTTTTACATGACATACTTGTATAAATGAGATAGGTGACAAGTTATAGTGTTAGCACATCCTGTACACCCAACAACGTCAAGGAAGGCACTAACTAAAATTGTTTTCCGTGGTGAACTGATAATTTTCGACATAGAATCTCGCGATACAATTATACAATGTTTAGCGCGTCATTGTAGTGACTAGCACAAGAGGGGCAGTCGTGATCGCGACATTATCGCGCGCGATGCTTCAGGAGGCGCGAGAGCACCGGGGGATGCTGGCGCAGACGTTCCGCTGCGAGTGAACCGCGCGCACGACGCCCACGCCGACATGCACGCTGACCCCGAGTCGCCTGCCTCCCGGGAGGAGGCACAGCTCTTGCCCGACAACTGGCTTAAAGTCAAAACGGTCCCCGCCAACGGGAACCTCTCGCCAGGCGTCTACTACCCCACGGGCAGCAAGAGGTTCGTCGACGACCGTCACCCTGTGCCGTCTCCGACACTATCCCACCTGTACTGTTTCGCTTTTATTTGTCGATTCGCTTTCAAATGTTTCCTATTTGTTACATGTGGCAATTATAGAATAATGAAGCATAATTTACATTTAGAGCTATTCCTAAGTAACTAGTACACATTATAGACATTAACATTGACGAAGGCCGCCTAAGTCACATTGACATAGAAGCGTGAAGCGTTTTCTTACAGGTGTATAAAATATACACTTACAATAGAAGTTAAACATAGATGCTAGATAATGTATATAAAGAGAGGCAATAATATAAAAAGGATGATACCTAGTGGTGTTTTTGTTTACAGGAACCGTTCGCATCGACATGGTGTTACGCGGAGGACGAGGCGACGAGCAATACTTAAAAATGGGCAGTGTAACATTCTCAAATCACGGATATCTGAGCGCCGTTTGCGGTTCCTCCAGGATATATTCACAACACTGGTGGACGCGCAATGGCGATGGACTCTTCTTGTGTTCACACTATCTTTTATCTTATCATGGCTGGGATTTGCCCTTATTTGGTGGTTAATTGCTTTTACACACGGAGATTTGGAAATTGATCATTTGCCACCAATGCAGGAAACAAGTAATTGGAAGCCGTGCGTTTTTAATATTTACGACTTCACCTCGTGCTTTCTCTTCAGTATTGAGACTCAGCATACGATTGGTTATGGTTCACGCACAACCACTGAAGAATGCCCTGAAGCAATATTCATCATGTGTCTCCAAAGTATAGTGGGCGTTATGATACAAGCTTTCATGGTAGGTATTGTGTTCGCTAAGATGACCCGGCCGAAACACAGAACACAGACATTGTTGTTCTCTAAATTTGCTGTAGTTTGTCAGAGAGACGGTGAACTGTGTTTAATGTTCCGAGTAGGTGACTTGAGGAAATCACATATCATAGGAGCAAGTGTGAGAGCTCAGCTGATCCGATCCAGGACAACGAAGGAGGGAGAGTTATTGTCGCACTATCAAACCGAGTTAGAATTGCACGCGGACGGATGTGACAGTAATTTGTTCTTTATTTGGCCAATTACAATGGTTCATCGAATAAATGCCGAGAGTCCATTCTATGGAGTTTCTGCAGCCGATGTCCTTCAGGAGCGATTTGAAATAGTTGTTATTTTAGAGGGAACTATAGAATCTACGGGGCAGACGACACAAGCGCGCTCCAGTTACACAACAAGTGAAATTATGTGGGGACATAGATTTGGGCCTCTAGTGGCATATAATCGTGAACGTCAGGGTTATGAAGTGGATTATTCTAAGTTTGAAGATACAACGCAAGTTGACACGCCGCTTTGTTCCGCTAAAGAGCTGGATGAGTTCTACGGTAGCCAGGCTGATCATAGATCCATTGGTGAGTTCCTTTTTAAAGTTAAAACTGGTGGCGGTGCTTGGCTCTTATGTGCAAAACGATAATTAACAGTGCCTGTATTAAGTGTGCCTTAATTGTTGTTATCGTTTTCATGACACTCAGCTATCATGATAATATCAAGATAGTAAATTTCTCGGTCAGTGTTGAACACGTATATTTGTTAATTTGACGTCAGTTTCTTGTCTGCTTAATCTTATATATTACTTATATAATATAACATATACTCTGACTGAGAAAGCTAGATTGTTTCTGCTGTGTGCCATTTCAAATTATCTGCAACATTATTTATCTAGGGTCAACAGACAACTTGCTTGTTATTTCACGCGATAACGTTTAATTTATTACTTAAGGTATCTATTGCAAAATTTATTGTTCGAGACTTGTGTAAACAATAAAATAGTGCGAATTTATCTATTAAAAAAGTCTCAGTAATATCGTAGTCCGCCTTTTGTCACTGTGAGCAATAAAGGATAAACAAATATTGAAGTTCATGTTCTACTTTAATACTTGTTGGCACTTGAAATTGAATAAGTATTAAAATTGTGATATTAAAATGTTATATTTGATTGAAAGTAATTTTTCTTACGATTGCGGTATATTGTGATAGGTTAGCGAGTCAGCTCATGATTAGGGATTGCCATCCATTCAAGTTTTCCTGAATTTGTCCTAGTTTAGAGGGCGTCCGGGGAACGTCCGGGCAATGGCACCCGGGTTCTTAAATTTTGGAGACTAATTGAACTATTATTTTATTAAGTGCAACATATTTAACCACACAAATATTTTTTTATCTGGCAACATGAAAATTTCAGTATATGAAGAAAGTCTAGCAGTCAAGTCCTAAAGTCTTGGATATTAGAGTCCTTTGTTCGGATTTGATGATTTTATAAATGGCAGACCTAGCCAAGACCTACACAAACGATCGTCATGAGCTGATGACGATCGTGTGTAAGTAACCAAGCTGACATAGACTAAAATCAAATACTTAAACATTCGCGTTTAAGAATCGTTTAACAGATTTAATATACCTTCAATATGATTATGTTCAATAATATGTCCAAAGTATATTAATATTACTATGCGTAAGTTGTGGTCTCTTATGAAGCGTGTCACATACAGGGAACAGATAATATGTACTTGTTGACTGTGGTACGCAATCGACTGCATCCTGATTTGTGCATTGTTATGAATGAATACACTTCAATGATTATCATATACAATCACTGATAATATATCGTTTATTAATATTGTTATGTTAATAACAAAGAAGACAAGTGCTATTAGTATCTATAATTATTAAGACAGAGTCAGATTGCGATATTTATTATTTAAAGCAATCTGGGTACTAATTGAAGTCAGTCTTCTAATAAGAATAAGTTAACTAATGAATATAACTAATTGATAAATCATGAGTTTACTAATAACTTTCGAGTTTTACCTATTGTCACATCTATAAAAAACTGATATGCACACTATTTTAAACTTTTGAGATAGTGAAACATATTCTGAGAATTTATTCTGAGATGCTCTTTTTGCAATAGATATAAACAATTATAATCCAGTTTTTAAAGTTCAGTATAATATTAACGTAAATGAACGACGTTCACTCCATGGTCAACGCTCTATAATTTACAACGGTCAAATGGGCCCTCAATATAGCATCGCACCTGATTCTTGCCCATTTGAGACAGTGAACCTCAGCAGGATGTGCCATTTTGTCAATTTATTTGAATTATAGACATGTCGCCTTCTACTATCCTGTTTTTAATGCAGGATATAAGTCACACAGAAGGCATAATCGGCATAAGATTGACGTCATATATCCAATTTATGTCTGAATTCCAAACATTTAGAAAACATTTACTTTAAACTGTCTCATTGACTTGATGGCTGTTTTTCTGTTTGTTAAAGTCTTGTGACTTCAACCAGCGAATACAAACATAATATTACACGTTAGTCACCAACACCAGCGTCAGAGGCATGTATCACTCACTGCATATAGAAAATGTTTCTTTCAACTGTTTGCATCAGTGGTCGTCAAACTTTTTTGGTCAAGGGCCAATAGAGACTAGGGAATGGCACCTCGGGCCGCATACATGTTTATCCTTACTGATATATAAAAATCAAACTATGCCAATTTTTTTATTTTTTTGAACTGCGTTCACGCGTTTTACACCGACCTTCATTGTCCCCGGCAATGAAAAGTACATAGGCTACATTGGGAAAATAAACTGTCCCTGCGAGATAAACGAAATATCGGCGGATATCATTGCAGGGCGTAGGCTAGTCTAATAGATATAAATATATTTATTTATTTATTCACTATAACTAAACTAAATCAGCTATAACTAAATCAGTTTCTGTAGCTAGACTGGCTTATAAAATACGACCAATGCGAAGGCAGAGGGCAGTATCTAAAAACAATAAGCACGCATAAAACAATGTTAATATATAATAATAACTACTGAACGAATAAAGCGAATTTGCAGTGCCAATATAGGTTGATCAATATATTTTTGGAAAAGTTATGAAACTTTAGGAAACGTATTTATTTATTTTTCAACTTATTGTATTTATTTTTCAACGTAATCACTTTCTAATCTAATACACCTTGAATAACGTTTTGAAAGTTCCCTTGGAAAAAAAGGCCTGATCCTGGGTATCGAAAAAAGACTTTACAGCGCACATGATCTATCCGTCATCATCTCCGTGAAATTTTATACCACGCAAGTGTTTTTTCAAATTGGTAAAAAGGTGAAAATCACCCGGAGCTAGGTCCGGAAAATATGCCGGATGCTGCGTCAGCTGAAACCCAGCCGTTAGGGTAGCAGCGCCTGCAACATCAGACCGATGCGCAGGTGCATTGACATGATGAAACAACACTCCGGCACGCAATTTTCCCCGTCATTTATTTTTTATTTCCTCGCGTAGCTTTTTGATCAATGTTGCGTAATACTCTCCAGTTATTGTCTGTCCTTTAGTTAAATAATCGATCATAATGATACCTTCTGCATCCCACAAGACCGAGGCCGTTATCTTGCCAGCGGATGCAGACACCTTGAATCTCTTGGCTGGCGGAGAGGACGATCTTTTCCACACCTTACTTTGGTTCTTCGTCTCCGGGTCAAAATGGTGAACACACGTTTCATCAACGGTCACGAAACTTGGTCGAAAAGATTCTGAGTCTCGGTCAATAATTGCCAAATTTTGCTTTGAAATGCTTTCTTTTGTGCGTCTGTTAACATTCGAGGAACCCAACGTGCGGCCACCTTTTTGAATTTTAAGGTATGAGTTAAAATGAACTGAATTGTCCCGAACGAAAGCTTCATAATCTCAGCTAAATAACGAATAGTCACACGTCGATCTGTCTTAATAATTTCTTCAATTTTTTTAACATTGTCTTCAGTAGCAGCGGTTGTTGGACGCCCAGAGCAAGTCTCGTCGTTATAGACTGTTCTGACGCGTTTAAATTCCGCGCATCAGTACGCTATAAGACGGAGCATTGTCTCCCAAAGTAGACTGCAATTCTTCAAAAACACATTTCGTAGCAAAAAAATTCATGCAGAAATATTTAATAACTGCACGAACTTCGATTTTCTCCATTTTACACACTAATAAAATTCCCGCCAAATGTAAACAACGAAAAAAATATTGATGACAGTTTTTTTTTAATTCGTTTGACACTAGCTATCAATTTGAGATTCGAATGAAATAGAATGCATTCCTATAATTTAATGTAAAGTATCCGATTCCAGAAACTTATTGATCAACCTAGTAAACTATCCAGTTTGATGACACCAAGCAACCGATGTAGTTATATTTGTTAATAAAAAATGTATCACTGATTCGGGCCGTATGTGGCCCGCAGGCCATAGTTTGACGACCACGGGTTTTAACGCTATTTAATTTTACCTTCGAAACACGTAACACGCCACTTCAGTACGGTGCTAGGGTTACGGTGATTGATTATCACAATCTTATCACGAGAGTAATTAATCCCTACTGATCTCTAACAAAAACCCATGATCAAAAGTATGTTATCAAATATTATATGCTATTAATAAAATAGAATGCAGTAAGGTAACATTAACTAATATTCACTTTAAGTATTGTTATTAAATGGTTATTCTGTATTAACAAAATTTAAAAATGTATTAAATGATTACACTATGGAAAACAACTTGAATTATTTCAATTTGTCACTTTTATTTTAGCACTTTATTTAATTTTTTTCTAATAATATTAAAGGATATTTTTGTACTATTTCAATTTACAATAAACGCAGACGTTTCAATTTAAGATAAACATTATAAACTAAAATCTTTTACTAAACTGAAATACAGTTGAATCTCACACTTTTGTTCTATCAAATAGTGTTGAATGTTTTTATTTATCAATGTGTTTTCGATATAGTTTATTACATGTATTTATATAAGTGTATATGTACTTATTGTGTAACTGTGCATGTGTTTGTGATGTCATACAGAGAACACGGAATCACTGATGCTGAAAGTACCCGAACGAGCTGCGACTGAGCCCAAAGCAGAACACAATGATGGCGATTACACTGTTACGTTATAAATTCAGATTTATTAATAAGTAATTAGACAAACACAGTGTGCGACAGACAGAGTAATAGAGATATTTGTTTTCTGAGGTGGTATTTCCTCATCTCTGTTCGCTTTGCTGTCCAGATAATCTTTTTAGGTAGGTATAGTTAAGCCGATTATCGCGTAGTGTTTTAAAAATTGAGCGATGAGCGCTCGACGCTCGAGTGCTGAATGAGCGCTAAATAACCTTTAAGACTCGAACGTTTGACGCTAGTGATCATTAACTGTATAGTTCAAATTTTTAACGTTTGATGGTCTTATACCCTTGCGATTAAAACACTTTATATCAATTTATAGCAATTATTATTCCATTATCTTATGAATATAATTTAAATCAGATTTATTCACCGCTAGTCATTCATTAGATGTACCTCTATTTGCGTTATTAAGTAAATAATTTGCAACCTACTTAAAAATATGAAAATAATAATATGTAGATACGTAAAATCTTGTACTCCTCCAAAAAGGTTGTGTCGAATAAGAAAACTCGAATACTTCAAAACATTCCAATCGATAATGTATTTTACCCGACTACGGCAAAGCCGTATGGTAGGACTTCAGCAGTCATTGTTAGAATGTATGTATGTTCATCTGTTCCAACATAGCTCCTTAACTACTCATCACATTTGACAAATGAGGTGTCGTTGCATTCGTCTTGATATTCCGCGTAACATAAGCTATATGATGTCGCTTTAAATCCAATATGGAGGATTTGAAATACGACAATACGAGTAGCAAAATAAAATAAATGCAGACAAATGAAATGCTGTTTAGTATCAAATGAAAGGTTTTAATGTGCACATTCGAAAAATATATCATTTGTATATGTGCCAATATATATACATATATATGCCATTTTCACGTAAAAGTTGAAAAATCGCGCGATACGTGGATAAAAACAATCACATAATCGTAGACCATAATGGTTTAAAAAAATTAAGTTTAACAACTAAAACCCGATTATGCAAATGTTTCAATAAGTTTTAGGTTCTTTAGGAGGATCCCTTTTACGTGTGGCGCAGTCGCACGTCAGTTATAAATACTATTGTTTGTAGGTATTTATAACTGTATTTATAACTTATATATATATATTATAAATACTATTATTTGTAAACGTGCGACTACGCCATATATAAAAAGGCCTCCTACTAAAGAACGTAAAAATTTAAAAATTAGCGTAGTCGGGTTTTAATTGTTAAACTTATTTTTTTATCGTAATGAAAACTATAGATTGGACGTAATGGAACCCTCTGTGAAGCCTGGAACCGTGGCCTCTAGTTTCCAAAATGAAAATAGACATAAAAATGTTACGATTACTTTTGCAATTTTATTTTATTTTACCAAATTTTCATACAAATTTGCTAAATACAAACCCAAAATTTACATTTTTACAAAAAAATATGTTCTTATATGTATTATGTATATACGTATGGAGCGGTGATAGCCTAGGGCAGTGGTTCTCAAACTTTTTAAATGACGGAACCCTTTTGGGAAGCAAAATACTTGATGGAACCCTACAATAAAACAATTATTTTTATAAGTGTATTCTATATTAATCAGCATAATAAAAGTACAATGTATCAGTTACTAATTATTATTTACTTCACCACTTGGTAAGGACAATAATAGAAAACATTAAAAAAGAAAAAATCTAACTAGTGGGAGGTATGAAACTGTTTTTTATTTTTCATCAATTGCTTGATATCAGGTTTGATGGAAGAAAGTTGGAGTCTCATATCAGCTTCGGCGTCCAGTCTATTGCGATATTTTGTTTTCGTGGCTGCGTAGGTAGAGAATCCTGTTTCGCACAAATATGTAGTTGGGAACGGGAGAAGAATATCCAGAGCCATTTGGCCAAGCATTGCATATTCATCTTGGATTCTGCACCAAAAATCATTAAGAGGCGTCGTTTTGAACAATGACTCCATACTTGTGTCTGATGACATTTCTAAAAGAGATTCATATATCTCATTTGACATGTTTTCAGGCTTTTCCAAGTTGGGTAAAAAAGGATTATGAATCCAGGAGTTCACTTTAATTTTTGTATTGTGTTCTTCGGGAAAATACTTTTCAAAAGATGCGCGCATCGAACTGAGATATTGGACCAATTCTTCAAACACATTATCTTCAAACATTTCTGAGTCGTTTTCGCTAACAAACTCACTGAGTAACGTAAAACTTTCTATTTCTTTCTTACCAATGCAAATGATCCAAAAATCTAATTTTCTTTTAAAAGCAGTTATTTTATTATAGGCCTGAAACACTGTTGTCTGTTTACCTTGCAACGATAAATTTAATTCGTTAAGTTTTTGAAAGATATCCGCCATAAAAGACAATCGGAACAACCAAGTTTTATCATACAAACGGTCCTTCAAATTAAAAGAAGTATCTGCTGAAAGAAACATTTGTAACTCGGCTCTAAGTTCAAATAGCCTTGTTAAAGTTTTTCCCCGAGACAGCCATCGCACTTCTGTATGGAGCAGCAGTGTTTTATGTTTGCTGCCATAATCTTCACACAATAATGAGAACAATCGGGATTGTAGTGGTCGTGATTTGATAAAATTAATTATTTTTACCGCTTCATCCATAACTAATTTTAGATTAGACGGCATTTGCTTCATCGCAAGTGCTTGTCTATGCAGAATACAATGACTGGAACTACAATTAGGCGCTTTATTTTTCATTCGTGACACTGCTCCTGCTGTTTTACCTGTCATCGCCTTGGCCCCATCTGTACAAATGTCAATGCAATTGTTCCAACTGAGATTATGTTCTTCAAAAAATATATTTATTTTATTAAAAATTTCTTCCCCGGTAGTGTTTGTAAGCAGCGATGAACACATAAGCATGTCTTCTTCAAAAGAACTTTTATATGGATATCTCACAATAACCAGCAGGATAGCCAAACCAGCGACATCAGTCGACTCGTCCATTTGCAAAGCGAATCGTGTATTTTGTAGACGTGTAACTAGTTCTTGTTTGACGTAGCTTGCCAGATCATGGATTCGTCGTGAAACAGTATCGTTTGATAGCGGAACAGTAGAAAGATGCTTTGCAGATTTTTCATCAAGCATACATTTTGTTATGTCTAATACACATGGTTTTATTAATTTCTCAGCGATAGTGTGCGCTTCACCTGCTTGTGCAATGCGATAGCTAACTAAGTATGATGCCTCCGTGGCCTTTTCGTTGGTAGTTTGTGTTACATGCATCATATTTTTTTGACTTTCTAATAACTGATCTTTTTTGCGAACAAAAAATTCTTTATTCTTGTCTTTAGTCTCGGGGTGTACGGTTTCTAAATGTCGACGCAATTTGGCAGGTGCCATGGAACTATTAGGAAGCAGTTTACTACAGAGCATGCAGAGAGGTGAGCCGTTGGAATCAACAAATCCGAAACTGATATAAGATTCATCATACTTCCTTTTTTTCGTCTTTGAAACCGTCGAGCTTGACGTCGTGGCACTCGTGGCATCATCTTCTGGATCGGTGATTGCTAAATTCTCCGCGCGCATTGCTTTTGAACATTCAGCGTCATTAGAAGATGTTGTTGGAACACGTTTAACACCTTTAAGCCAACGTTCCATTCTTCTTTATTTATAATGTTACAAGTCAGGATAGTGGGGTTTAAATAATGCACAATCGTTACTGCGTATAAGAGACTAAATTTAGAACCTACAGGGAAGAAATGTATAAAACTGAGACAACAGAATACAGCAGGCAGTAAAACAATGAACACTAGTTTCTCGCTAGCGAGCTTGTAAGTAGGTAGTAACTTATCGCTCCGAACGCTAATCATCAACTGACGACGCCAACGCGCGATCGCCGCTTTTATACTTAGTCCTAGACTCGATCTCAAATATTCTCGAAAATACTCGAGTCGGCACCTTTGATAAACAAAAAGCAAAAATAAAAACAGAAATTTAAAAATAGCGTTGTAAACAATATCGACTTTATCCTTTGAAGTTAGAGACGAAAGTCGCTAGTTGACAACTATAGCGTCTAATTCAGAGGCGGCTTTTATCAAAGAGACTGAGCGCTTACAAGTATACTACCCGCTCGTTTTAAGTTTGCCGCTGGCGATAGGTATGAGTGTATGACGTTCGAAATTTTTTATTTAATTGTAACAATAAAAATTGTGTACGTTAGATATTTGGGTAAAACTATGACACATTATAAGTTTTGTTGTCACGTGGGGGAGGGTACGCGCATTCCACAGACCGGCAAACTTAGAGCGAACGCGTTGTACAAGTATAAAATTGTTGAGACCAAACTTATGAGATATTGTACCAGCTAATGTAACACAAGCTTATACAAATACAAATAAATAAATAAATAACATTCATAGCGTTTTGTCTCCGCGCGGCCGCGGAGTCCGCACAGCCGCGGAGCGACCAGAGAGAGGTGTTTTGATTTTTTTATTTCTAAATTCTTGCGGAACCCCGACAGAGGTATCACGGAACCCTAGGGTTCCGCGGAACACACTTAGAGTATAGCTGGCCTAGGGGTATCGGTGATATCGAGTATACTCTGCGAGTATACTCGACTCACATTCGTGTGATCGTCGGCAAATCAAATCCTCGGCCCGTAACACTAAAAAAACTGGAGTATGTGATTCACCAATCCGTATTCGGCCCGCGTGGTGGATTACAGCCCGAACCCCCCCCCCCCCCCTCCCGTGATTTACTAGGGGAGACCTATGCGCTACAGTGGGACGATATAAGCTGATACAATATACGTACATAATATTATATGTCAGTTAAGTCGGCAATAAATATGTAAGGTTGTCAGGCTTCGAGAAAGGTTCGGTTATATCCTGTATAAATATGAAAATATGTATATGTATAATGGGGTTAAAACAGGGCCGTCTTAAGTCTATTCTGCGCCGGGGTGCGGGAGTGTATCCTAAGACAGTCAAACATCCTATTGTGTATCCTATGACAGTCAAATATCCTATTGTGTATCCTATGACAGTCAAATATCCTATTGTGTATCCTATGACAGTCAAATATCCTATTGTGTAATTGTTTACTATAGCGTTATATTTTTTCATTACCTTTAAAAGGTGAGCGCCCGGGGTGCACCGCACCCCTTGCACCCCCTGGTAAAGACGGCCCTGGGTTAAAAGATAGTAACGTAACGTAAGATAGTAGTTATTTATAAAATAAATTACCACACAAGTAAACTGCCTGCATTACTTGAGTCACAATTGAACTGTTTCCTAGGTTTTATTATATTTCCGACAAATACATAAGAAATAAGCATAATAGAATTTGTGTTATTGAGATAAAAGGCGAATTTAATGCAAAATTAAGTGGAATATCGTCGCCACGTTTAGGGTTTGAAGTCACAAGACGAAAGATAGTTTGTTTATAAGAAATAATAATTGTTTTATTTAAATATTGAATGAATTTGCGTTGTATGTTGATTTGTGTTTTATTTGTTACCTTTTGTCCTATCATTTGTGGGTGTTGGTTGTGGGTGTGATGTTTATGGTGTGATGGTAATGTGATGATTTTTGTTTTGGTTTGAAATGGAGGCTGCAGTAAGTACATTCGTTTGATTTATGTAATGCAACAACAGATATATTTTTATCGAATAAAGGCAATGATTATGAATTTATAGTAACCCGAAGTAATTCGTTATACAATATCAAACTTAAAATCTAAAACTGACTTAGGCAGGAGTTGGACTATAAATAATAAGCGGGGATTAAACCTATCCCTACCAGCTCATCCACGCTGATAGGGAACAAAGATTTTTCCACTCTTCCCTATAAATAGGAATATATGGAAATAATACATCCACTTATCCCTACTGTGAATAAAAATATCGATTCGTAATATACATGTGTATGTAAAGTCAATTGTTGATCCCCCTAAACTTCATTGTTACTGTAACATTGCAAGACAATAAGGGCGAGTTCTCGCTGCCACCAAGATCTGTTTTGGAACATAACGTCGTCTAGCGACGTTTATTTACATATTTCAGTTAAGTTCAGAACAACTCCTCGTTTTTCACATTAATTTCAACTGTATTGTTGTGTCTACTTCAAGGGATTTATCGAGGAAAATAAGCGTCTACAATTAAATTCCGTGACTATACAAAGTCTAAAAAGACCACACGCGAAGTAGGTGACTTCTGCTTGTTACTGCAGGCCTCTAACTTACAGTGGATGGGACACAATGTTGTCTATTAACATCTTAACAACATTTTATTGGTCAATACAAATGAGCGCAACCGATCGCAAATGTGACCAAATCTGCACAAAATTGATAAAATCTAAAATATTAGAGGCTTTAATAATAAGAGTATTAAGCAATTCCAAGTACAGTGCCGAATTTTCTAAAACTACTTTTATAAATAAATCTTCCATATTATACAATGATATTGTCTAACCACTAGCTTGTTATAATGAAAATAAATTGCCCCCCCCCCCCCCTCCCGCCCACCCCCAGGAAGAAATGGTATTAGTAAAATGTTTAACGAAAGCATAATAATATGCACCGAACGAATGTAATCAAAAATTTAAAACAAACAAAGAGAATAAACAACGCTTATTCTTTTAGTTTTATCGAAAACTAAAATTTTCTAGTTTAATTTTAAATTAATTAAAATTTTATCAAAATCTTTTAATATTTCTTTATTATCATCAAAATGTACTCGTCCCTTTTTATACGGAAGGCAGAATAGGAGCATGAACAGTTCGGTTAATGCGTTTTCTCATAATAATATGGCGAATTTAAAAATCAAAAGTTACTTAAAATCATTTATAATTCAAGTTCACAAACCATTACATAATTATACCAATAATAGTGTATTATCAGTGTAGATACAGTAAGCATTATTTATTGGTGAAATTAAAAAATATTAATCTACAAATATTAAAAATATCTCAGGTTGAAATCAAAAAATATTAGACGGTTGTTTGTTATGAGTAGTCACTAAATAATATTTTTTCTCAAGTTCGATGCAAATACTAATGGAATGTTAACTCCAGACTAAGTCAAACAAGTGTGCACTTGTGCTTATTGTTGTGGTTACAAAATGGTCTTGCTTTGCTCTGTGTCGTCATAGATGTAAGTATTCTCAATAACATTTAACAGCTGTTTTAAATAATGATTAATGTTCTTGTGGAATAAGTAGAACTATCAGACGATAAGTGGTGACCATCCGGTAGGACCTACCATTGTTATTGTACACAGATTGTTATTATTGCTTTTACTATAAATTTTCTCACTGTCACATCGAAACTGCTGTTAGCGCTCCTGCGAAAAGTGGCGATAGCCTAGACCAGCCTTGACACTCATTTGAAAAGGCGTGAGTATGAACTCCGGCCTGTATCACACTGCATCTCTACTTAAGTACAGATTTATTAAATATCATTAGTTTGGCGATTAACGACAAAAACATTTTGAGGAATCCCACAAGTCCGATAATTAATGAAAAGTTTGGGACATTGTGCGTCCACCAATCTGCACTCTGTGCGCATGACATGAAGTCACCTTGTGATCACTATGATCCGGTTATTATAGGAAGAGCTGACATAACTTAAGAAAGAAAGGGTATTTACATAAAATCTAATAAACTATATACAGAACTGTTAAAGCTCTTCGTGTGATAACCTGACCATAGGGGGAGTTTGTTATAGCGGTTGTTGTAGGCTAATCGTATCACATCCGACCGGTGACTCTTGAAAGGCCACTAGGGCCACAAGAATTTAGCCATTCCGAAAAAAAATAAAAAAATAATCGTATCATAGCAGCCCAGTAAGCTTAAGAGAAAAAATAAATATTCCTGTTGTTTACCCTAAATTTGCCCCCTAGTATGGACAACGGGAATGTGAAAATAAAACGTTACTCTTGGCCACTCCAAAAGCTTACGGGATGGCTTAAGTAATTATAAATAAATATTATTTCTGTTGTCCACCCCATGTTCACTCCTTCCTAGGGTATACATCAGGAATGTGAAAGTAAAAAGTTTCTCTTGGCCCCATCAAAAGTTGAATTGAGATGTTTGGAATAAATGTTTATTGTAATGTTTCTTCACCAAAGAAACTAAGGTGAGCCACCGGGTACTAAATTCACGAGAAAGATCTTGATTAAAAGAACATTCACAAACGGAATAAAACACACTATATTTTTCCTAAATACCAGTGACCGCACTGGTTGTATGAGTACACGTACTAATAACGTACACGTAAAAGCTCTCTTCACATGTAGTGTACACGTTTGCACGTTCTAGAGCGCGTGCAGTGCTTAACGTATAACGCGGTAAACACGACAAATGCGCAAATATAAAACGAACTAATGAAAAGGGTATAGACTATGCAACACTACGTAGTATTTCATGCTATTATTAGAACGCAGAGAAAACAAACAAGCAAACACCTTGTACGTAGAAGGCTATTAAAACAAAAGTCATTTATGAATTATAAAAAATGTTTTCCAGGATACCTTGATCCCAGTTCGCCACTCCCAATTGCCGAAGAGATAATATTTCGAAGCTCTCAAGTACCGATCTCACCGCTGGCTCGCATGTCTGATCGACTGGTTGTAGACGCTATCAGAAGGGCAAGTCTCACAAACAGGCCATCTATCGTTAAATACCCATCGAATTTCTTCGACAACCCTAAAGAAAACTCCTCGTCGTCATCGAGTGAAGAGGAAGACATAAAGAAGAAGAAACGAAGTTCTAAAAAAGTTAGTGATAAAAACGTTTAGCCAGTTGCTTCTGTGGGATATACTTCTATCCATTTTTTATAGCACGAAGAAAGAAAGAGTTCTCTTTCTTTGTTCTATGTTTGATAGCGAGGTTTTTGTATGAAACGCCGCGACATCTATTGATGAGTAGCGATAAGTATTACCAATCTAAAATTCTGTATTCAAGAGAAGCATTAAAAACAAAATTTTACACAGGTGGCGTGTAAAGATAATGTAAAGATAATGCGTGTAAAGGTTATAGGTTGTGCATTATTTTACCATTGAAACTAGTCTGCTTTCAGAGATATATTTAATATAATATACTACGGCTTATAGCATTTAATTCATAGAGAGAGTATGTATGAAACAGCCCTGTGGAAGCTCAACTGTAAAAATCCCAATTGAAAAATCTGGACTCCATTACCCTTTAGGTACAGAATTATTTTATTGGTCGTAATGTCGTAGTTAAAATCTGTAAATAGACTTTAACACTATGTCAATTCATATTATGAATAATTATTGAGCGAATATTCGAACATTTGTGACCGAACGGATCTTCCAGTCGGTGTGGACTTGATTTAGGCTAATTGTAAGATTAAAATTACTTTGTTTCAAAATTGTTTAAAAAGAAACATGCTCTAACCTATGATAAGCAATAATGTTCTTATAATCAATAAGAAAAAAAATGATAATATGATAAGATCAATAAAATCTTTTTCTTTTAATTTTAATCAAGTCTTTTTAGTCGGAAGTTAGGGAGACAAAAACTTGAATTATTTAAAAGTTTTTTAAACTGTGTTTATTCGTATGTTGAAACTATTCCTGTTCAAATCGAATGTAAATGAAACTCTGGTAGAAAAATTATAAATATATATATCTTTATTTTCTGATATAATAAACCAGGAAAATAAAATGTTTTGAATTGGACTAATTAATGGCAGCGCCCGCGCCCCATTAGGCTCCTGACCTACTTCACCATACGCCTGACCATAGACAACAGAGTAGGAATACAGGTTTAATTGTTGTTACAATACATATAATAAAAGCCATATATAAAATACGGTGCTATTCTATTGTCTAAGGGCAGTTCACAAACAAATGTATTATTTTCTGATAAATTAATTTTATAAGTGCCAAGCATTAGTTTACTAACACTTAAGTAGGTATATTTTTTATATAATGTATAAATATTAGTTACACTGAAGGTGAGTACTTATATTTTTGGAAAAACCTTTAAAACGGTACCTACGTAGTTTTAAGTACATTAACTGTGGTGTCATACATTATACTTTAATAGGCATGTAATCAATTATATATCACAAATTCGTTGTACATAAATAACAACAAAATTATAGTAAAATTTGTACAATACTTTTATTAACCCTATAAAAACTAAGCAATGGGCATTCTTAAGCTACTAGTACATCTTTACGTAGCTCGATACAGACTTTTGGTTTATAACACTTTAATAATTTGGACCATTAACAATTCAATTTGGATTACATCCAACTATAATAATAAGCGCACAATAGCAACAAATCAACGGCCTACACTAACGTCATCTAACTAGTGGTGTAAAATAAGCACTGAGCGCTCGATTCTCGTGCGCTGAGTGGGTCCTAATGAACCTTTAAAGCTCGAGCGTTAAACGCACTTAAGCGTAGAGAAATAGATGATTAACTATAAATAGACATTTCTCGGTCTCAGAATTATTCCAAATCGTGTTTTATAGGACCTTATGCAATCTGCATACAAGTTCATTTCAAATCACTCGATCTACTCGTATGTCTAAGACATTGAACGATCTTAGAATCGTATTTAGAATCGTATTTCCTTAGACCGTTCTAAATGTATGACTTACTTCAAATAGTTCGGAAATAACATCTATGCAGAATGTATGAGGTTTTATAAAACACAACTCGAACTAATTTTAAAATTGAATCCTTCAGGGTTAAAGGCTCGATTCTAAGTCTTCCTAACACTCCTAACTCAAGTGTTAAGGTTGAGCTCACTCGGCGGTCGAGAGTGGAGTGCGCAGCGCTCACGTTTACAACACTACATCAAATACTTTCACTAGTACCATTTCTATTTCGCGTCAAAAAGCGGGGCACTTTAATGCTCTACTTATTGTGATTGAAATTTTACCGGTTGTCAATATTATTTAAATTAGTTTTTGTTCACTTTCGGAAAGTTTTGGTGCGGCTATTCAAAATATGTAGAAAGTAACTACAAACAGATGGAAGATTAATTTAAGTAAAGATATAAAGTTGACCGACAAAATCGTGAATTACAAGTTGTTTAATTTAAAACGTCATATGACACTGAGTTATTTTTATTTGTTTGACTATGGGTAGATTTGTACATTTATTTACATCTCCATTTTCAGCCTTACAGACAACACAGATAACGACTCACAACAATACAGTTTTTAAAGTATTTTGTTAATTTCTAAAAGCTGTACTGTTTCAGCTTCTAAAGCCACTAATACTATTAATCAGAATCTAGATCTAAGTACAACCCTGTAAAGCATCGAGTTTTTGAAGACAGAGTTTCTTAAGGAAGTACACACACCGCCTTCTATATGCATTCTAGTCATAGTTTACTTTTCACACAATACTAACAATTAATCAATTATTGTCATAATAGTTAGCCCTTTGAAATACTTTTCAAATAAATACAGAGTGTAAATCAATTCTCCGGGTTTGGATCCATGGATCCTGCTGGTGATTCGGAATCATTTGACATATAATGTTACGTTTTTTTTATATTTTTATTTAGTAAGTAGATATATATATATTAGAAAGTGGCGTACAATTTTCATGTCAATTAACTCTAAATTATGAACAAAATTCATAGTTTTAAACTTCAGTACGATTACACCCTGTATACATGTAATGTAAAGATGTATAAGATGTGCATATCTACAGATATCTTTATCTGCACTAAACTGAAGTTCTTTGTTTATTTGTAAATGATATCTATGTAACACAGATACTTGAATGTTACAGCATAATTAAAACTTTGAGATTATTTCGTAAAAAACAACACAATAATTGATACTTTGCAACAATAATTTGCAGTTAATTATAGATTACAATAGCGGAGTGTAGGCTTTCTCGGCCGGTGTCCATATTAATTGAATCTTCCGGGCTACTTGGCGAAGGTCTTCTGGAATCTCTGGAAGCGATTCTGGAAGCGCAAGTTGCGCTCGAGAAGCCGAAGAGATAACATCTCTCCGAAAGTGAACGCAGTCGCCACTGAAGATGTCAATCGCAGTTGTTGACGAAACGTTTGGAAGAAAGAGAAGAGATTCCAGAAGACCTCGGCCAAGTAGCCCGGAAGATTCAATTAAAATAGATTACCATATCTTCATATTCATTCATCGTGTATAGAAACGGGTTTTGATTCTGACATTTTCTATTGACATTTATTAATAGAATATGTACTGAAAGCATAGCCCTGTTTACGCGTACATTTTCGCTCGCGATGGCTCGCTATGCCTCGCTATGAAATAAAATAAACTTGAAATAAACTGAAATTTCAACTCACTATGGCTTATCTTTACGTATATAAATACGTATATAAAAATACATAATCGGTATTCTGAATTCGACCAAAACTATAGTTACACAAAACAGAAATTTAAAGATTAATTCTGTCTTTTCTCAAATACATTTCCCTATCATTTAACTATTATCATCATAGACATAGATAGACAACCCAAGTTCGTGAAATTGTATCGAAACCAAGTCAAGTCACGAGTAAACTTTAGTGATGGGAAACTACTCATCGATAAAACGAAACCCGTCCCTCGACTCAGCTCACCGCGTTTGACGAATTTTTACTATTGATTATAGCGTAATTAGGCATTTTTGTATTTTGTATTAACGACTTGCTAACGACACGGGTCTAAGAGCAACGCGAGAACTGAGACTTTAGCGCCAACTTCGGGCACGCAGTGACGGTCAGCTTGCGTTATCTATCACTATATCTATGATTATCGTGCTACGTTAATATTTGACTACTGTACAACTACGTCAACGTTCTCGATGCTCCCCCCCGCAACCGGAAAAGCGCACGTGTCCCTTGCTCGCGAGCTTGTTTGCGAGCTTTTTCGCGTGTTGGTGCGCGCAGTTGCTGTCGCTCAGCGCGCATCAGGCATCCGGTGACGTCACCAGTATCGGGATCACGGGCGTCTTCTCTTCTATCAGATTCTCGCTCGGTGATCTGGAAAGCAAATAAAATAATTTGGGTTATTTTTAGTTTCTCTTCTGACAATAAAGAAGGAGAGTCTCGCGAAGCGGAACTCCGTCGATTTGGTGATTTCGTTTTTAGTAATTTAAAATAATTTACATTAGTTACTCTTAATTAGTTTGTTTTGCTGATCATGATTTGCTGTCCGTTTACATACAAGCCATTTATTAATTTCTATATAGAAAGAGCGGGCAGACGATCATACAGTCCACCTGGCGATAAGTGGATACTGTCGCTCTCCGCGATACATGTCAACATTAGTCCGAAATAACAAGCGTAGGCACGCCCATGGGTGCGCTGCTAACCTTTGGAGATCAAGGAATGGATTTGGAGAAAGTGTTGGGATGAGAATGGGAATGGTATATCTGGAGGAAATAGGATAAAATGGGAAATGAAGTACATTTTACGGTATTGTTCTGTGAAGTGTGGGGCGACGTGGCCAGTCGAGTGCACCTGGCGGCTGTGGCATTACATCTTTCCCATCCTATAAATATTTTTTCTAAGACATACATAAAATAGTGAAATCTCCTTTCCCTTGCCACATAGACAAAAGACCGAGGATGCTTACCATCGGTCTTTTGTCTTGCAGCAAAAAGATGTATTCAGAATGCAGATACTTACTTCTTTATCCTGTTCTTATCGTCAACTCTGTGCTCGTGCCCGTTGCCGGCCACTCCCACTCCATTCGGAGTGAGCCCGTGCGCTCTCTTCATGCTGGCGTGACTGTGACTCCTATGCATATGACCCTCGCCCCTCGCACCTTCCACTAAATTGCTCTTCGCTAAATTAATCTCTGTGCTAATCTTAGGTAATTCCGGTCCGTTTTCAACAGCTAAATGGTTGTGGCTGGAGTTCCTGGACTTCTCGTTGATATGTTGCACGAAGTTGTTCTGTGCCATGAGCCTGTTCTCGCGCGCTCTCGCCTCAGGGATCTTGATCTCGATATGCTCGTCCAAAGACATCGAGTCCACGGAGCTCATGTCGAGTGTGTCGTTGGAGAATGTCTTCGGTATGGTGCCCAGCATGCGGTCTGCAATAAACAAGAAATTTATTTCATTTAATATTTATTTTTCATAAACGGTGCCGATACATTTTTACTTTTTTATATAAAGAAAGTGGTGGACGAGCGAACAGTGGTATAATAGACGAGCTCCTGGTATTGAATACAACCACGAGATAACGGACATACACGACATCATTTCAATAATTTTGCCGACCAATATTTTTCAATTTCCAATTAAAATTTGTAATTGTTAAGAAAAAGAACAGAAATTAAACACACAAATATATAAATTCTTAAAATCAATTTTGAGTAACAACGCACTAAAATGGAGCGAAGGCTTACTCGGCCTGTGTACATATTAATTGAATCTTCCGGGCTACTTGGCCGAGGTCTTCTGGAATCTCTTCTCTTTCTTTCAAACGTTTCGTCAACAACTGCGGTTGACATCGTCAGTGGCGGCTGCGTTCACTTTCGGAGAGATGATATCTCTTCGGCTTCTCGAACGCAACTGAGCCAAGTAGCCCGGAAGATTCAATTGATATAAACCCGCTAAAAGTTATTTTAAAATATAAACGTTTTGGTCATTCCAAGAAAATTTCTTTAAATTAAACCTCTACTCAAAAGGACATCTGTTCACGATAACCTCGACAATTACAAGCTGAATTATTTGCGGTTTTCATTTATATACATCTATTTCGGTATTTAATTAGTTAATCAGCGCTCGAAACCGCAGACGAAAGCTGTCACTGAATAAAATAAAATGTACCTAGCTTCTGAGAAGTGGAAACGGTAGCGCGCAACTCATCGAGCTGCTTAGCGGAACACAGGGGCGTGTCCACTTCGTACGTGTTGTTGAACCGCGTGTAGTCCACCTGAGAATTGATCGTATTAGAGCATGTAACGACATTATAGAACACATTATATCAATATAAAAGCACACAAAAGACACCAAAGTGTAGTGTTGTAAGAGGCAACTGCGAGACAATAAATCCGCGAGAGACCACAACAAGCCCCGAGGAACTTTGAAAATATTGTATCGCCAACATTCTTGGCCATACGTTCCTCAAGCACAGGACAGCGTGCAAGAGGAGGAGGAGGCCCGTGCAGTGGACAGCAAAAGGGCTGCTGGTTACAGTACAAAAGTGAACAGAGTAAAATTAGATACAATTCGATAGTTCCTTGGTAGAAAGAGTCTCACCGTCACCCGAGACCCCATGTCAAGAACATCGATTATGTCATGTTGTGTTTTGACACGAAATACAACAAATATTGACTCTACGCTTTAAGAAAACATAACCTAAAGAGTCCCACCTCTTACAAAACTTTAGATAAAAAATAATAAATAAGTATTACCCTATAAAAAAAATAAAAATATCGAATTGTACAGAAGTGTTCAACACAACAAGATATACTAATTAATTATTGGGTTCGATGTGCTAGCTTCTATACAAAAAGTCACTAATGTTAATTGTTTTGTGGAAACTTTTTACTACTTTAATGTATGTAATGTGGTAGGTACCACAATTATCAAACATAATTACATACGTACGTGAAAAAGAGATAAAACTAATCAAATAACTCGACATTCAGGTGTTTGTTTGTGTACTCGTTTAATCGAAACAGTGAACATTAGTAAACAGAATATTATGTACTCGTACCAAACTAATTATAACGTATTGCCTATATAGATAAATAGTATTTTCATAATATAATTTAACAGTGAAATCAACGAGACATGAGCTTTGCGTTTCGTGAGTGCACCCCCATAGTGTACAGTGCGAGCCATTTCGACAATCGGATTGGACAATTCGGCACCCATTAACACAGATGCAAAGCTCATATCTCGTGGCGACTATCGGATTGGACAATTCGACACCCACTCACACAGATGCAAAACTCATGTCTCGTTGATTTCACTATAATACAATTTAATCAATTTGGTCTAAATATTATTTAAAACGTTCAGAGATTTGAGAACAAACAAGTTTCATAAAGATTAAATCCATAAACTTCAATCGATCCACCCTGACGTCAATAAAAGTTAATACGGTTATTATTCCATAACCACAATGTAGGCAACAATAATAAAATAATAATAGATTATATGCCTTTGTTTTCGAAATCGTATTATAACCGCATGTAGAAAAAAGTTATTGCATCCGTAAGCGGATGTTTGTCCTAATAATGTGTAAAGTGGGTTAAAAAGTTAATATATAACGAACTAAATCCGGTTAATGGGCCTAATATATAATTTTATAGACACATGTCAGTGTGCCCATTAAAATGAACGATTACATATGATACCGAGTATAATACAAATTACAATATTACCTCAAAACTGAGTCGCTTTCATAGATATAAGAAATCCGAATAGACATTATTTACTTTTGTACAGTTCATAATTAGATACATTCAGGTGTCAAAAACCGAAAAATGACACAAACGTATCGGAAAAAATCAAAGCGGTATTATTAATGTTAGTATACTTGTTTGGCGGGAACTCAAAAAGTGATGTTGAATGTTTGTTTGATTATTGTAAAAACTGTGTATTAGGCGTTTTGTGGGTTAATATGTTTCTCTTTATAAAATGTAACAATTACTTTGAATAGTAAACTTTGAATACTAAACACTTTGACAGCCAGCAATATACCTCTTCGAGCCTGTCAACTAAATCAAGCGTTTCTCTTTGAGCACTCTCTTCTACAAAATAGTAGTTAATCCAAGCGTCTCTTCGAGCTTGTCTCCATTAAATGGCAATAAAGCCGAGCATCTCTCTGTGTTCTCTCCTCTAAGAAAGACTACTTAGACCAAGCATCTCTTTGTGCTTGTCTGTACAAAATCGCATGCAATCTCCTTGAGCTATCTCTTATGAGAAACAGTAAATAGACCAAGCGTCTCTTTGAGCTTGTTTTCACTATTGACAACTGAGCCGAGCATCTCTTCGAGCTCTTCCTTTGAAAAATAGCAATTAAACCAAGCGTCTCTTTGAGCTTGTCCTTACAAATGACAACTGAGCCAAGCATCTCTTTGAGCTCTCGCTTTTGAAATGTTTTTATAAACTTCAGTGTTTTTCGTGCGTGGTGTTTGTGATCATGTTCCAAGGAGTCTTTTTCTGTCCTCAGTAAACCTACTATCGCTTTACTGAGCGACTCCTGACTAGTCCTGACTTAGTTCGACGGGACTGGACATTGACATTGACAGGATACGTTGGAGACTTTGCAAATTGTATACTACGAAGAAAACTTGATACTGGCAGAATGTGCTAATTATAGCATTGCCATATATAAAGAAAAAAAACGTTAGTAGCAACATGACTCCCGTGAAAAATAAAAACAGGATCGTCTAAGATTTTATAAAATTGTTCCTATAAGTTTAGTATAAATATTACATTACACTTATGTAGTTTCAAATATCGTTCTTTTTCGTTTATTGGCTAGAATAAGATCTATTTATTTATTCACCAGATACTTATAGCCCGATTCTAGACATTAGATTTCCAATACACATATTCGTGGTCATATTAAAGTGGCTGCACCTGACATTCAAATTTTCAAATGCATGTTAAGATTTAACACACATTTTGTAAACATCGACTGGAATTGGAACTTAAGTCAGTATTGTTGTTCATTCCTTGAAAGTAGTTATGTCAACAAACACTGGATTTACCGTTTCTATGAGTGGAACTAATCGGCACGAGTATTTCGTACATAATTGTTTGTCTCGGATCGACGATGTACAAAAAATTAATGATGGTACAATTCGTGGAATTTTAATAATCAACGCCTACACCAAAATGTCGTTTAGCCCGTGTTTGTGTCGCGCACACAAATGTTAATGTCAAGTGTTTACGCGAAATGTTATACGGGCGCCATTGTACTGCGACACACAACTACGTCATACCATAGTACATAAAAACATGCTTTCTAAGGAACTACCGAGATAAACCTTGATCAATTTCTCCTTGTCGGTCTTGACTTGAAATATAACGATGATCCCTAAAGAAATGTTTCAACTGAATGAAGGCTCGTAATGAGAGAAAGCGACTTTCATACTTATCTTCTTATATTTATAGCGATAGGTAAAATTAACGCATACGTAACCTAAAATTCTTTACCCAGTAGCAGCTAACCGCACGTTATTTTTTAGTATGACACTCTAAAGGATTGTATGGACTGATATGTGGTTGACATCTGCTTTTGATGACATTACATTGCTTGAAGGGTCCACAGCTCGCGGCCAACCGTCCTAGAAGTCTAAGTCACTATCGAAATTAATCAGAAACAAGGTGTGCTCGTTACATGCGAACGCATGTAATTTCGTAGTGCTTTTAAAAGCAGCAACTTACTCTATCTTGTAAATCTTAGTATCGACTATCTCGTATCGACGTCTATCTTGTAAAAATTGTGAACATAATTGTATCTACTGATTCGAGAAAAAACAGAAGTCCTACTAAAGGTCAGTCGCGATGCGCGATTGATGCTAGCGGCTATCTACGAAGCGGATAGCCGCTATTGCAGCCGTTAGTGTGAGCCAACACTTATACATTCTGTACAGCTAAACAATGAGACCAGTTAGACTGTACATACTTGTAATGTACCGTACCTCATATTCGCCAGTGTCCTTCCTGAAAGTCACCATGGTCTCCAAACGGTGACCCCAAAGGATTTCTGATGGTAAGAAACTGCTGCGAGCTTGAGTCGTCATGCCAGTGGACTCGATCACACCCTCTGCAAAAAATGGAACCTATTTTAGTTAAGCGAACTAAGTGATCATATAGTATATACAATAAACATTGGAATAATATTTATTAATATGTATTGAAAGAAACTTGAAAGTTTATTAATATTGTTGTAAAATGTAAAATGAAAAACATATATAATAAAAATACAATTATTATTGGGCGTATGGTGTGTGGGCCGGACCGGCTTCAGAATACCACCACACGTGAGTGTCTTCACGTGAGTGTAGTAAAAGGCGACCAAGGGATAACAAAGCAGCTACAACAAACACTAAGGAACTACACCACCTCTAAAAGAGTGGCTTCGCCAACCCGCTTGGTCAGCGTGGCGCTTTGAGACCATACACCCTCACGCATCTTAACCCTTGAAGGCCATGTTCAACTGTTAACGATACAAACGAGCTGTAAGCGAGGTTATGGTACAGTATAATATTTATAAAAAACTTAGTTTTACAATAAATATCTAGAATCAAATAGTTACTAAGGAATTCTGTGCAGTAAGAAAACGTTCCTGGTCGCAAGATCAGGAAAATACGTACTGGCTAAGATTAATACATTCCGAGTAAGTTTATATATTTAAATCATAGTTATAATTGAAATTGATTGCCATATATGTACATATATAGCACGGTGGGTGAATTACATGATATAAAAATAATACTTGTTTACTTATTAAATAAATCTCTATGGACATTGTATAGAGTTATTTATTTATCGTATGTGCTTATTAATATGTAGTGTATCTACGTAAGTGAATAATTTTGTTAAATGACTTATGCCAAGTTTAGGGCAATCTACCAAAACGCTGTCAGAGTGTCAGGAAGTGCCAACGACATGTGGTGTTATTCGCAGTGTTGTTCTAATCGCTGCATGAGAGCTATCATTAGTGTAGGTAAACTACCAACTTCATTTCAGTTTCAATTAGGGTTGTCAACTTTGAAACACTCATTTGCTGAAAATCGACAACTCAAATGAGGGTAAAAAAAAGATTTTGCCTAGATGGATCAATAAAATTTCTAGAGTCGGCTATATCAAACTACCATAAGTCTAATGAGAACCAACACTTTATTATCCGTCAACGATAGCTATTATAAAAATGAAAACTCTTGTACCGAGACAATATGCAGGTCCCGCACGCACTTTATGCGAGACGCCTAATCCAGGTTCCTAGAAACGGGACGTGCCGGCTCTTGCATACCATACCATCAGCTCGTGCCTTTCCACTGCTGGATATAGGCCTCTCCTAAAGCAGTACCGCCGACTTTCTTTAAGTCGTCCGCCCACCTAGCCGAAGGGTGTCCCACGCTACGTTACCCGATACATGGTCTCCATTCAAGGACTCGTCTCCCCATCGGATACCGGTCCTGCGAAATATATGGCCCATCCACAACCACTTCAGGCTGCTGATCCTTTGAACTATGTCGGCAACCTTAGTTCTTCGACGAATTTCTTCGTTACGAATTTTGTCCAGCACAGAAACTGCGAGCATCTCTCCATCGCTCGCTAACCGACTTTGAATTTTCGAATGAGGCCTACCGTCGGAGACCACGTTTCGGCACCATACGTCATAACGGACAAGACACACTGTTTGAAGACTTTCGTATTCAATGTGGTATAGCCGTCGAGAAAACTGTTGCGTTACGGTTGGCAACTCTAGGTTCAATGCGTCACGTGTGTACCTTTGTTCCTGTACGTGGTCTATCTCAGTTTATTAATTCGCGTTTATTTTAAACTAACCTCACTTAACCTTTGTTTCAAAGTAACTCCTTGTAGGTTGTAAACGCTACAGTCATTTGTAAGTAACAAATTAAGGTTAAGTATTCTTAGTGTTATAAAAATGAACAATCCAACATTATCTTTAGAATATATAAGTTAATACTGGTAGAAACCAGTGTGAAATGCTCCGACATAATTACTATATATCTACCTATTTTCGAAGATAACTAAAAACTACCAGTGATTTTATCAAAATAGATGTTTGTATGCACGTACTGATTTGTTTTGAATACATCACAAAAAAATACTGCTAAAAGTCGAGAAAAAATATTAATTTGATTTGATGATGCATTAAATTTTGCATTGTTTCTTAGAATATATTTTGGCTCTTTTGGTCAAAATGATTGATTACTTACCTAACATAACAACGATCTCGAATCTCTCCCTAAGCATGTCCGAAGCGGAGAGGTTGTACAGCGGTGACTTCTCGTTGATCTTGTGCACTATGGTCATCGGCCAAATGAACATCAGTCTGTCCTCCTCTCCGTCGGCTCCCACTTTCAACTCTTGCTGGTAGAACGGCAGAACCTCACCCTCTCTGGTTATCTGACGATTATAAATGGAATGTTAAAAATGACCTCCATATCATAGTTATATAATCATTTCCATTTCAATTTGTATATCAATCGATTGAACAGACTTTGTTTATATTAAAGATGTCTATGATTGGTAACAGGTTATCGATTCACAACGGTAGGTCGCCAGTCCGTTTGAGTTCAATTAAACATATTAAAAATATTTTGATGGGAACAACATAATATACGTTCGATTTCCGTTAATATAATTCAAAATAACAAACAAAACATAACATGACTTATACTAATAGATTTTTAATTAATATTTTTTTTAATTCAATAAATCCAAAATCTGCTGAATCAATTAATAGTTAATCAGTAAGCGTAATGATATATAAATAAATACCAGTAACTTTGATTCATTCACAAGACGCGTCCATGACATAAATGTATCATATTTATGGATGTATAATGGGAATATATATTCTTTTTACGCAACATTGAAATTGGCCTGAAACATTAATTTGCTCAAATGTCCAATTTCAACAAAATTACTTCAACTGTGCTTCAGTGTACTGTCAAAAATGACATTGGAGTACAATTGATATCATTAACTATGTGAAAAATCGTACGACACGGAAAATGTCCACAATATTGGTTTAAATAACTGAACGATAGATTTGAGGTATGTTTAACGTAGTAGTTGCAACTCTACTTACTGCTTCCACTTACTACATTTCTTCTAAAAATATATTTCAATATTACAAGGGTTTTGTTCTTGAATTGAAAATAAATACTATTCAGATTGCCATGAGTCAGCGTAACCGAAGTGATTAGTTCCAGAACCATACAAGTATGTATGTACGAGTAAAGCAAAAAGGTAATGGAAATTGTAAGCATTAAAATAGCATTAGTTTTTAGATAAACATATTATTATACGGTGGACATGCAAGCATTAGAAAAAATGAATTACAGAAATCATAACAAGTGTCATTCAGTAGATAAATGTTACGTGTGTGTTGTATACGAAATATATAAAAAAGAAGCGCGTACAAAATATGCAATGCACGTTAAACTATCCATAGATGGGTCTAACAAAAAATAATAAAAAATTAAACAATCAATTATATATATAATGCACATTCACAGGCGTTAATGCACAGCTAACTAAACATCTAGGCATAGGGCTCGAGAGTAACACGGTACCTTTTTCCGAATAATTTGAGCACGAACGTGCGCCTCTAGAATGTGCGACTTGCGAATGTCCCCGACTCGCAATAGAAGGCAAAATTCCCCGTCCCTCAAACATATAACTGCGTTCCTCGAGAAGAGGAGCGTGGTGTTACGCTTTTTGGCCCGCGCCAGCTTCGCGAATATTAGACCCACCTAGGAACAGGACAGAAAGAAAATAATTTGTGAGAGTCGAAATCTGAAAGTGGTTTCTTAATTGATCCTAATGCTTTTAGAATTCGACCCCCAACAAGTTAGAGAGTGGAGTCAGTATGAACTCTAGTTAGAGATATCTATGCGTGCTCACTGAAATCCCCAATCACTAACCAGTCTCCGTTTTTGTTGTAATAATATACCTTGCGGCGAATTATCTGTGCTCTTATATGAGCTTCGACAATATGCGATTTTCTCATGTCGCCAACGCGAAACATTAAACATAGTTGTCCGTCTCGTAAACAAATGACAGCATTCCGTGAGTAGAGCAGGGTCTGGGCTCGTTTCTTGGGTCTAGAGAGCTTAGCAAACACAATTCCAACCTAAAATTGAAACAACTTTTCGTAAACCTCATACTAATCTTCGTCCACTCCACTCGGAACAAGAAAAGTACTTTTCATAAATCTTATCATTATTTGTTGTAATAAGTACATTCTATATTTTATTAAAGTTTACGATATCTTCCTGAACTGGTGAAGTCGCATCTTCAAATTTGTAATTATTTTTAAAAGAGCATCTGGATCGTAGACTTCGTTACGTTATTACGTACAATTGGCGCGCTTCCAAGTTTATTTTAATATTAAATTATTATATTGGCTTTGTGGTAGTATACTTTTTAAAACAAAGCGATCTCTTATCGCCTCTTACTATACACATACCTTAATATTTATATGTAATTAATAAAATAAATAAATTGTACTTAATAAATTTCTAAACTTTTGACTCCAGTGTTGATTCTAGTAGCTATTGAAAGTTTTAATGTCAGTAAACTTAAATTTTATGCCTGCTTAATAATAATTTGGAGATTCTAAAACGATAGTAAACTGTAACATCTATTCTAATATAATAAAGATAGAGTGCGAATTTTGTGTGAATTATGTGGAGGGTAATCTCCGGAACCACTGCACCTATTTGAAAAATTCTTTCACCATTTGAAAGGTACATTATTCCAGATGGACATAGGAAATATACTATGTATATATATTATTTGCAAAAAAATTGCCGGGCATGCAACGCATGCCGGGCACAGCTAGTACAATAATTAATACAAGGCAAAACAGATACAACGTTAAGGTCAAATCATCTTACCATGAAAGCTTGAATAAAAACTCCGACAATGCTTTGTATGCACATAACGAAGATAGCTTCTGGACATTCTTCATTTGTGGTTCTTGATCCATAACCGATGGTGTGTTGCGTTTCGACGGAGAAGAGGAAGCAGCCAGTGAAGGATTTGACATTGTTGAGACATGGGACGAAGTCACTACCGTTTGTGGGAGGCGGAGGGTTCAAGTCCCCGTGAGTAAAGATGATGAGCCACCAGATGAGAGCGAAAACGAGCCAGGAAAGAATGAAGGAAAGTGCGAACACGAGCAGCGTCCAGCGCCACTGAGCGTCCACAAGGGTCGTGAAGATGTCCTGAAGGTATCGGCGCCTGCGCTTGGCTACGTTCCATTGGACGACGTTGCAATCTCCATGCTTGAAAATGACGCGTTTCCTAACGCGTCTTGCTGCGTATCGGGCTTGACGGTATCTGGAATAAATAAAATATTCAATTGAGAATTATTGAGATAATTTCGTGTTCAAATACTTAATTAAAAAAAGTTTAATGAAAAAATTAAAAAAATGACAATTGATATTCTGCTTGTATCACAAAATACACGTGACACAACGTAACCATCGCTCATTCATAGTATTGTTTAGTAAATTTCGTAAATATGTATGTATGGTAACGTCAATATTATATTCGAACCAATCTATACATAAAACAATTAAAAATAAAACTTTAGGAGCATGCGTTAGCATTTGGTACAAAGTAAATATTTACGCACTGTAATCAATCATTTTTAAGTAATTCTCGTGATGATGGTTTTATATAGATACATTATATAACTATTAATTAAAGGCGTATAATATTAAGGTACTTAGAGAGGGAGGATGCACACTGCTATCCCACAGCCGCGGGGCGCACTCCACTCCCCAAGTTACCCCTCTCTCACAGAAAACTACCATAAATTGTACTGCATTTCTTACTTTACCCTATGCCCCAAAGTACGTACCTACGTATTTCAGTAGTGAGTCAGATATACTAGAGCCCATTCCCATTCCTTACCAACCTATCCCTCCCCATTTTCCCGATTCTTTTTCAAAGATTTTCAAACGTAGAGTCTGCGCATCTGAGTGTGCCATGTATCGCGGATGTCCACGGGCGACAGTATCCATTTACCACCAGGTGGATTGTCCACCTTGTTTCTATAAAAAAAAGTCATATTCGCATTACACGACCACATTCGTCTTTTTTCCTTTACGCTTCTTAAAGATGTAAAACTTTGCTAGTTTCTACTACTAATTTTCAAGATGCCGAAACTTTGAACAGGTGAAACGCAAGAAAACTTAGTTTTATGATGTGGTATAAGAGTTATAAGTTTTTACAATCAATATCTAAAGTTCCAGCGCAAATTTTGAATAAATATTTCTACTTTCTATTCTACGACAAAGTCTACTTTTCGTAGTAGCTTTAAATTTTTTAATTTAAATTGTCATCTTTAGTCTCAATCATTGTACTTATATTGTTATTATATTTTATAAGATATCAAATATACGAGTCGCTATGCCGTCATTACTCTGAGTTTTGTTTCCTGCTTTTGTTATTATTCCGATTGACTAATTATTTATTCATTTATATCACATTTATAGGTAATGTCGATACCAATTATATTTATAATTTATACTGTAAGTACCAGGAAGTGAAGTTAGACATAACACATGCAGTGAAATCATTGTCTCATGTGATGGATAATGCTTCAACGGTTATATAATACATACGTATATTTATTTTACAGTAAAAGCGACATATATAAAATTATATTTTAATCGGAGTAATCTGAAAGTATGAGTTTCTAGTTCCCATTTTCCCAACCCTTTATCCCAATCCATTCCTTAATCTGCAAAGGTTGGCAGCGCATCCGGGGGCATGCCAATGTTCATCATTTTGGACGGGTGGACTGTATGGTCGTGTGGCACCTTTTTTCAATAAAAAAGTACGAAATATTCCTAATGAACTAAGTACTAATGAATTCAAATTGATTCAAATGTATAACGGCTACGAGTTCCTCAAAAACAGAGAGTGCACTCAATAACATTGTAGTGGGGGGGAGTGCACGCTGCAATCCAACAGCAGCTGGGCGCGCTCGACTGGCCGCGTTACCCCTCTCTCACAGAACACTACCTTGAAATGTACTGCATTTCCCACTTCATCTTGTTTCTCTAATGTACTCGTACGTACGTGTTTCGGTAGTGATTGAGATGTGCCAGAGCCCATTCCCAACCTATCCCTCCCCATTTTCCCAACCCTTTCTACAAATCCATTCCTATATCTCCAAAGGTAGGCAGCGCATCCGGGGGCGTGCCAGCGTTTGTCATTTTGGACTGATGTTGGCATGTATCACGGATATCCATGGGCTACAGTACAACTTACCATCAAGTGGACTCTATGCTCGTCTGCCGCCTTCGAACATAAAAAAAGAATAACAACGCTGTTGATACATAAATAAAGTCTTCACTGTATATTGAATGAGAGAATAATTTCTTATTAGCATTTTCAATCGTAAAATTTGTACTAGAATAATTTTTTCGTACCACTCGCTCAAAAAAGTGACATTCTATGCCACAAAAAGCGAACATAACAATAGTCATTTTTAATCTGTTAAAAACAGGGAAAGAAAATTGTACTGAATTTCATTCATCCTCTAGGGGGAGAATGTGATTTAAATTTGGAATACTTACCGAAATGTATACTGAACTACATCTGTGTTTACACCATTGAGTTTGTATATAAAGCATTATACATCATTTTGAAAAAGGAATACGCATTTATTATGCAGTTATGATTATTAAATAAAATTGCGAAAACCGACGAGGCCGTATGAGCTTGATGCCTTTGCTTTTCCGACAAAAAATATTAGTCTAGGAATTTGCCGCGTTTTTGTTTTCTTCAAATACATAAACGTTAAGTTTATTTTAATTTATTTTTATAAATAAGTTAATGTTCTAAAAATACGTTACGATGTTAAATCAAAGCGACAGTGACAGTGAATTGTCGGATTCCATCAGTGCAAATGCTGCCGCAAGTACTCAAATCAACTCATCAACAATAAATGTACCAAACAAAAATGTAACTCTCTCTATCAATAATTGGACCAATGTTTCGAATGTTAACTTTTACTTTTAATTGTCATTATTTTTAATAAATGCTTATCTCATATTATTATTGTGTTAATTTTTTCGCAAATGGTACGAAAAGTAGAAAATTTTCCTCGGTGATAAAGCTGTCTTAGTCTTGGGTGAACTTAAATCCCTCGCTACACTCAGGACTCGTCTTAAATCCCTCGCTTCGCTCGTGATTTAAGTTTTTAACACCCTCGCTACGCTCGGGAGTAAACCTCGAGTCCTTCGTTACGCTCGCGATTTAAATCGTCACCCGCGACAGAAAACACTGCTTTATCCCCTTGGTTAATAATCTACTATTATTAACCTATTTCTGTAAATATATTTTATGTATTCACAACTTATCGTGGCAAGTGTATTACTGTGTTCAGTACATGGAGATATCCTCACGCAATTTTATAAACTCGTATTACTTTTATAGCAGATATAAAATAAAAGTATGGGATTACTTTATGGAGTATGCTCTACTTCAGATTATACTATCAGTTTCAAACAATTAACGGCGAGTACCATCAATATATTATGTAGTGACCACTTACATTTATCAGTGAAAGCTTTTTATATATGTTCATCGCCAACAGTGCCTACCAATCATTTTAGTTTTATTGCATTTTATTGCATTTTATTTTATTGCCTAAAATGCCAGATAAATTCAATAAATGTATAATTTTAGTTTCTATTTTAGCTACGAATAAATTTCAGACAAATAGGTATAGTTATAGGAAGGCGGGTTAGCCCTGTTTGTAATTGTGCAACATATTTATGTACTGTGTAAATATGTACATACATATTATTTATTACATGTACTGTGTATTTATGTACATATTTATGGTACAACGTGTGGAACGTGGACTCCCGCCAGTAGCGTAAGTACAGATACATTACGAAAACATTGGCCATCGGCTAATACGGAAACACCCGAAAGAGTCATCCACGTCTATGAATTACCGTACCTCTAATTGCATACTTCATTACGAGATACTTTGTTGTATTGACGCGGATGACGCGTTCGGATGTTTCCGGATTAGCCGATGGACAATATTTTCGTAATGTATCTGTAAGTGGGTAGATAGAAATCTAAATGAACGTTTTCCAAGTAGGCGTGAGTAAACTAATTGAGAACAGTATCAAACTTCAATGTGACTTATGCGTTTTTTCCGCAGTTAGAAATACAAAGTGGTCTTTTGTTATAATTATTTATTAGTGTTTAATTATCAGTAGTAAATGACGTACACGTAATGTTAAAATAAAATTCTCCTTTATTTAATGAATCAAAGAGTGTATAAGATAATGCATAGTGTATAAGTGTATGCTTTGTATAAATTACAGTAGGTATACTACTTTGTTCCTTCCGTCTTTCATACACTTTATAATGGACTTTCACAAAGTAATACATAATGTAAAGGTATAAAACTTGTCGATTCGCATACATTTTTTATAACAAACACTATATTTTATTAGTTTAGTGTTGAATGCAAAACACACCAATAGGTTTATACTGACGATTGTTACAATATGTTTACGCACCTATTCTCCGTACACTATATTATTTCTTGATGATAGATCGGTTTAGTGATGTTCGAATTGCTTCATACCAATTAACGATTCGATTATCTATAATTCGATAATTGGAGGAGAGTGCATGCTGCATTCCCACAGCCGCTGGGCGCACCCGACTGGCCACGTTACCCCTCTCTCACAGAAGACTACTTTGAAATGTACTGCATTTCCCACTTTATCTTATTTCCCTAATGTACGTACGTGATTCGGTAGTGAGTGAGATGTGCCAGAGTCCATTCCCATCCTATCCCTCCCCATTTCCCCAACCCTTTCTCCAAATCCATTCGTATATCCAAAGGTAGGCAGCGCATCCGGGGGCGTGCCAACGTTTGTCATTTTGGACTAATGTTGGCATGTATCACGTATGTCTATGGGCTACAGTATCCACTTATCATCAGGTGGACTGTATGCTCACCTGCCACCTTCGTCCATAAAAAAAAAGACTACCTTGAAATGTACTACATTTATACTTTATCGTATTTCCTCAATGTTCGTACGTGTTTCGGTAGTGAGTGAGATGTGCCAGAGCCCATTCCCATTCTATCCTGTCCCTCCCCATTTACCCTTTCTCCCAATCCATTCCTTAATCAGCAAAGGTAGGCAGCGCATTCGGGGGTGTGCCAACGTTTGTCATTTTGGACTAATGTTGGCATGTATCACGTATGTCTATGGGCTACAGTATCCACTTATCATCAGGTGGACTGTATGCTCACCTGCCACCTTCGTCCATAAAAAAAAAGACTACCTTGAAATGTACTACATTTATACTTTATCGTATTTCCTCAATGTTCGTACGTGTTTCGGTAGTGAGTGAGATGTGCCAGAGCCCATTCCCATTCTATCCTGTCCCTCCCCATTTACCCTTTCTCCCAATCCATTCCTTAATCAGCAAAGGTAGGCAGCGCATTCGGGGGTGTGCCAACGTTTGTCATTTTGGACTAATGTTGGCATGTATCACGTATGTCTATGGGCTACAGTATCCACTTATCATCAGGTGGACTGTATGCTCACCTGCCACCTTCGTCCATAAAAAAAAAGACTACCTTGAAATGTACTACATTTATACTTTATCGTATTTCCTCAATGTTCGTACGTGTTTCGGTAGTGAGTGAGATGTGCCAGAGCCCATTCCCATTCTATCCTGTCCCTCCCCATTTACCCTTTCTCCCAATCCATTCCTTAATCAGCAAAGGTAGGCAGCGCATTCGGGGGTGTGCCAACGTTTGTCATTCTGGACCGATGTTGGCATCTATCTCTATGGATGTCTATGGACGACAGTATCCACTTACCATCAGGTGGACTGTATTGACGTCTGCCGCCTTTTTTCTATAAAAACTATGATTCATTAATCGCAAAAATATATTTCATACGAAATCAATTGTATTCTATGTAAACAATAAAATCATAAGTAGGTAATAATATCGTAATAAAACGCAGATTTTTATTTATTCTAGCAACACTGGCTATGACGAATAATAAATAACTATAACACATTATTTTAGTTGTTTTATTTGCAAATATGTACGTATGTGTACGTACCTAATATATATGTATGTACGTACGTACGTACCTAATATATATGTATGTACGTATGTGTACGTACCTAATATATATGTATGTACGTATGTGTACGTACCTAATATATATGTATGTACGTATGTGTACGTACCTAATATATATGTATGTACGTACGTACGTACCTAATATATATGTATGTACGTACGTACGTACCTAATATATATGTATGTACGTATGTGTACGTACCTAATATATATGTATGTACGTATGTGTACGTACCTAATATATATGTATGTACGTACGTACGTACCTAATATATATGTATGTACGTATGTGTACGTACCTAATATATATGTATGTACGTACGTACGTACCTAATATATATGTATGTACGTATGTGTACGTACCTAATATATATGTATGTACGTACGTACGTACCTAATATATATGTATGTACGTATGTGTACGTACCTAATATATATGTATGTACGTACGTACGTACCTAATATATATGTATGTACGTATGTGTACGTACCTAATATATATGTATGTACGTACGTACGTACCTAATATATATGTATGTACGTATGTGTACGTACCTAATATATATGTATGTACGTACGTACGTACCTAATATATATGTATGTACGTACGTACGTACCTAATATATATGTATGTACGTATGTGTACGTACCTAATATATATGTATGTACGTACGTACGTACCTAATATATATGTATGTACGTACGTACGTACCTAATATATATGTATGTACGTATGTGTACGTACCTAATATATATGTATGTACGTACGTACGTACCTAATATATATGTATGTACGTATGTGTACGTACCTAATATATATGTATGTACGTACGTACGTACCTAATATATATGTATGTACGTATGTGTACGTACCTAATATATATGTATGTACGTACGTACGTACCTAATATATATGTATGTACGTATGTGTACGTACCTAATATATATGTATGTACGTACGTACGTACCTAATATATATGTATGTACGTACGTACGTACCTAATATATATGTATGTACGTACGTACGTACCTAATATATATGTATGTACGTATGTGTACGTACCTAATATATATGTATGTACGTACGTACGTACCTAATATATATGTATGTACGTATGTGTACGTACCTAATATATATGTATGTACGTATGTGTACGTACCTAATATATATGTATGTACGTACGTACGTACATACATATATATTAGGTACGTACGTACGTACCTAATATATATGTATGTACGTATGTGTACGTACCTAATATATATGTATGTACGTACGTACGTACCTAATATATATGTATGTACGTACGTACGTACCTAATATATATGTATGTACGTACGTACGTACCTAATATATATGTATGTACGTACGTACGTACGTACCTAATATATATGTATGTACGTACGTACGTACCTAATATATATGTATGTACGTATGTGTACGTACCTAATATATATGTATGTACGTACGTACGTACCTAATATATATGTATGTACGTATGTGTACGTACCTAATATATATGTATGTACGTACGTACGTACCTAATATATATGTATGTACGTATGTGTACGTACCTAATATATATGTATGTACGTACGTACGTACCTAATATATATGTATGTACGTATGTGTACGTACCTAATATATATGTATGTACGTACGTACGTACCTAATATATATGTATGTACGTACGTACGTACCTAATATATATGTATGTACGTACGTACGTACCTAATATATATGTATGTACGTACGTACGTACCTAATATATATGTATGTACGTACGTACGTACCTAATATATATGTATGTACGTATGTGTACGTACCTAATATATATGTATGTACGTACGTACGTACCTAATATATATGTATGTACGTATGTGTACGTACCTAATATATATGTATGTACGTACGTACGTACCTAATATATATGTATGTACGTATGTGTACGTACCTAATATATATGTATGTACGTACGTACGTACCTAATATATATGTATGTACGTATGTGTACGTACCTAATATATATGTATGTACGTACGTACGTACCTAATATATATGTATGTACGTACGTACGTACCTAATATATATGTATGTACGTACGTACGTACCTAATATATATGTATGTACGTATGTGTACGTACCTAATATATATGTATGTACGTACGTACGTACCTAATATATATGTATGTACGTATGTGTACGTACCTAATATATATGTATGTACGTACGTACGTACCTAATATATATGTATGTACGTACGTACGTACATACATATATATTAGGTACGTACGTACGTACCTAATATATATGTATGTACGTATGTGTACGTACCTAATATATATGTATGTACGTACGTACGTACCTAATATATATGTATGTACGTACGTACGTACCTAATATATATGTATGTACGTATGTGTACGTACCTAATATATATGTATGTACGTACGTACGTACCTAATATATATGTATGTACGTATGTGTACGTACCTAATATATATGTATGTACGTACGTACGTACCTAATATATATGTATGTACGTATGTGTACGTACCTAATATATATGTATGTACGTATGTGTACGTACCTAATATATATGTATGTACGTACGTACGTACCTAATATATATGTATGTACGTATGTGTACGTACCTAATATATATGTATGTACGTACGTACGTACCTAATATATATGTATGTACGTATGTGTACGTACCTAATATATATGTATGTACGTATGTGTACGTACCTAATATATATGTATGTACGTATGTGTACGTACCTAATATATATGTATGTACGTACGTACGTACCTAATATTTTTTTCTTGTAGATAAATATACTTTTATATCAAAATTCAAAACTATTATTTTAGATTTATTTTACGTGTGATAGCTTACAGTCTGTAGTATGACTCAGAGAACCTCACTATTTCTTCCTCAACAATAAAGTATGACATTATTTCGTATGTATTATACTATTAAGTATGTGTTCTGGGGATTTATTGTGTTTATATGCAAACAGTGATTTCGGTTTATCGTCTGATTGTGAACATTTACGTCATTCGATTTTTTTCAAAACTATGAAATGATGCTAGTTGGTTCAAGTTTATGCTTGGAAGGGTTACTACTATAAGCCATGAGGCCACAAATAACCACAAAGAGTGGACTCGATACTTCACAATGGCAAGCGTGGTGTTTTAAGTCCTTCTTAATTATGAGGAGAATCCTGTGCGTTATAATGAAGTTTTATAGTTTGATAATATTAGGTGCTGTCCAATAGTTAGTTGGACAACATTATGCAAAAAAAAATTTGATACTGAAGTAGCTGTGATTAGGGATTTTGAAGAATTCATTGATACCTGTCCACCAGACTTTTACAGGAGTGGCAACAATCAACTGGTTGTGAGGTGGCGAAAGTATGTAGATAATATGGGTCAATATTTCGACTAACATAATAAATATTTTTATAAGAAAAATATTTTTTTTAGATTCTCACACAAATCGGTCATTTCTTAGGTAAGCACCTAATATTAAGTTTTATTATTATTTACTGTGTATATATTAAATTATTCTTTTATAAAAATGGAATTAGCGACCAAACTTTTGAGTCTAAGTAAGGTAGGGGAAAGTATTAGAAAACGTTAACCTACCGTGATTAATCATTTTCAGTAATTGAGCAAATAAACGGTATACTTATAACAAGAGTAAAGCAAGTAAATTCCATAAAATTATGGTATGGAAATCCTCGATGCATCAGGGCTTTGGCTTTGAGTTTTTGCAATAAAATGTAAGGTATGGACTACTTAATTGTTGTTCTAGATTTCAGTGGAAAACACAACATGAATATCGCGTGGTTCAGCTCATTAAAGTTTACTTAATTCTGATTAACTGTTTATCGAATCATTCATTTAGCATTCCAACAAATTCAGTGTATCTGGTATATTTATTAATTTAAATATTCGTTTGTTCGAATTCTAATTAGTGTTTTTGTGATAAGAAGTAAAAAATTAGTAGGTATTGGCTCCGAGTGATATAAATCTATCAATAATTCATTAGTCATATGGCAGACAAAGAGTTAACGCCATTACCAATTCTAAGAAATCCTAGGGAAGAAACTGTTTAGCGAATCATTCGTTGCCAAATACATGAATAACTACCAAGGTTCGGCCTTCTGTTTGTTTGTTATAAACACAAAGATTTTAGAACTGACAAATTATTATCGGACTTACTTTTGCAGTTCTTCTCTCCATGCTGATTCTGAGGAATTAATTGGTTTTCCAGTCATAAACATAGAAACCTGGCTTATACATTTTTTTAATCCAGACATTCTCCCTATTCTTGGAATAGATTGAATCTCACCTATAAAACTTTATCTACTTCTTAAATCAACTATTTTGGCAATTAATTTTACTCTAATTTTCACTCTAGAAGTCACTTCACAAACAAGTAGTCTTTATAAACATTACACTTAAACTAAAGATATCACATACAATGGCGACCAGCGTCTTTACTGTTGTATTAACCTTAATTTAAGAAGTTATCGCACAATTATCAGTACAAAGCCCACTATAGGTATTACGGAAACTGCACTAATAATTACAAAATCGTCTCCACTCTGTCTTTCAGCAGCACATTGATAAGAGATTCACTGAACACCTCCTTGATATCGAACAATAGCACCACAAATTTCCGAATCATTGTTCCTAAAGTCATCTTGAGACAAAAACCAGGGAACTGATAAAATATTAAAATGGCGACGTAAAATATTGCGTGTCTCGTTTTGAACGTACGACGAATTTTCTACTCACACCGATTGTGAAGAGAATTGGTCCAATACTGAAACGGGCGGATGTTTAATGAAACAGATGTGAAGACGTTCACAAACAAACATTCTACAGGCGTCCCGTGCCAACGGTACGTACCCGCAGTGGCGCCGCGGCGCGACACCACGTCGCGCCTACGTTTTTTTTAGAGAGTTGAAGAATCCTACTATTTTACCCTACTAATCTTTCCATCTACCAAATGCTTATTGAGATTTACGAGTTATATGCAGATAAATATTTAGACAGTGTGTTTTCAATGATGAGAATTTGAGGGCCAAGGAAAATATTTATCGTTAGTCCACATTACAGATCATTACGGGTAGAGATCTCTCGTTTTAATTTGAATATATAAAACGCAAATATGCAATTATACCATCGAAGCATGATAAAATATAGGTATTATTACATAGATCTATGATAAAAATATTTACTTAGGTTGTTGATTGGTATTATGGATGTCATTTATTTATTTACATAAGGATCTCCAATACATGAAGCTTATATTCGGTAATAAACTTCGGTAAATCTAATTTATAATGTTCCTATACTTACATTAACATTAACCCGTTTCAAGTAAACAATGAGTCAAGCCTCATTATATTTTTTAGTGAAATATTGATTATTTCTTATCTCTCATGTATGAGTAGGATGATAATTATCATAACTAAATTTTCTCCATATATAATACTTAAGGAGTTGTAGTAATGAAGTGTATTTTACTGCGGTTTGCTTTCACGTGACGGAACAGTCCTTCCAAATACCTACCTATTTTTAACCATAATATAATTTTCCTTAATTATCATAAATAATAAGTACTTTAATTATGACCTTAAGCATTGTAATTGTGTACCTTCGTTTATCATATGTGTGCCAAATTAGCGCAAGGTGACCAGATAGATACGTAATCAATAGACATAGCGTAACGTGCTCTACCGTTCTAGTGAGTAATTCCATAGTAATATAAGAATGGAAGTCCCGTGATTTTATTAGTGGTTGTGTTCGTCGTGTAATTGTCCCGTTTGGCCGACCTTGGCTGGGAGATAATGTGAGTGTGAGAGATCGTTCCCCGCGAGCCGCCAGACGCTCGCCCTCGCAACTGTCCACTCACGAACGTTGAAAAGAAACAGAAGTCGCTTTCGGAGTTGACATCATTATTAAAAATCTTTCGTGGCAAAGTTAAAGAGAAGTTTTACTGCAAGATCGATGTAGTTAAAATAAACACAACTAAAAACTTTTTAAAATTTACTTCTGCAATTATTATACATAATATTTTCTTAGGTTTTCGCGATTACTACACATAGCAATTAAACAACTTTGAACGGTTTAAATCGCGTATATTTAACATTATTTATATCCCGACGTTTCGAACACTTTGCAGTGGACGTGGTCACGGGGTGACTATTATATACATGTTATATACTATACTGTGACTATAACTATTATACATCATGCATTTAGGAGTATGATTTCAGATTTTACTGAAATATAATGAGATCTTAGGCTCTCCGTTAAGTAGGTATTTACTGAAACACTTCAAACTTTTTCTAGTCTATAATGGTACTGATGCACTAAGTGATTAATTAATAGAAAAAGAAATGTTTATGCCTTTCATTGAAATGAAAGACTTATGTAAAATTAAAATGTAAACACAATTTAATTTAAACTTTCCAATAGTCCATGATTTTTTATGTGCAGGCAAGTATGACATGAATACACATGAATATTGTTAGTTTAGACAGAATAGTTTATAATTGCAAGTACAAGTATGGCGGAATACGTAATTGTTAGTTTTAAAGCACGCCCTACACCTTCCGATCCTATCCGATCCGATCCTAATCGGATAAAATTGCGTAATGTATAAAGCAATCGTCCTAAAAATATTATTATTATTGAAAAATGGGATGATCGGAAACTTCCGACCGTCCTTCATCCTAAAGCGGATGGTTTATAAAACGGTCGGAGAACTTCATCCTATAAAACATCATCAATTTCTGTCGCACACGCGTCAGGTGCAAACGTGTTTAGTTTTGGCGCGCATTTTCAAACTGTTGGACGAAGAAAGTGATTCGGCGACAGACCGCGAGTACTTTTCATTATTTCTGGAGTGTTACAGTATCTTGTTTTTCGATAAATGGATACGACTCAATAATTTTGGAAAATATTCATGTTTCATTCTAAAATACTTTCGAAAATGCGTAGAAATCAGAACCTTCATCATTCTCGAAGGTGTAAATTTTCTTCTTTGTCTGTAGATTAATCTCCCCCTTATGCTACGACATGGGGTTCTTCAAGAAAGCTGTGAGTAGGATTCTTCAAGGCCTGCAGCGCACCCGCATACCCTCTCGTGTTGCAGGTGTCCATGGGCGGCGGTAGCCGCTTTCTATTATCTGAGCCGCTTGCCCGTCTGCCTCCATTAATATAAAAAAAAAAGGATTTCTCTTTTTCTCCTTTTTACCAATCGAGCTTGATATTGCTACTGCTATTGAAACTTTTTGTAATTTTGATAAGGTTGGAACCATTACTAAAGCGAGCGAAATCGAGCAAATGACAGTAACACACAAACGTGTTTGCACTGCCTTTCCACTGTTTTGTGTCTAATAATTGAATACTGTTGTATTCAATACTGATTGTAAAGTGTAGAGAGAACGTTTCCGATTTAGGATTAGAATCGGATCGGATAGGATCGGCAGGTGTAGGGCTTACTTTACGCTTGAATCGGAAGGTTATGCGCGTCATTTTTAAACGAAGCTGCCAGAATTCTAAAATAAAGTCCGGTCTTTAATTACAGATTTTCCGTGTAATACATTACATATGTATATATGTAACATATGTATATGAACAATTACATATGTAGTGTATATTCCTGTACCACTTAATTTTTTTTATAGAAAGTTAGTGGTAAGTGAATATTGTTGCCCACGGACATCTGCGATACATGCCTACATCAGTCGTCAATAACAACAAACATTAGCACCCCAAGGGTAGCAATACCTACCTTTGGAAATTTAGGAATAGGTTTGGGGAAAGAGTTGGGAAAATTTAATTAATGAAGGGATGAGATGGGAATGGGCTCCTCTGGCATATTTCACTCACTGACGAAATCCATACTCGTACATACATAGGGGGAATGGGATAAATTATTTTACGGAATTTTACGGTAGTTTTCTGTCAGTGCAGTGTAACGTGACCAGTCGAATGCATCCAACGGCTGTGGAATTACAGCGTGCACCCTCCCTCTCTCTACCATATTATTATATACGGTAAACATAACGTAATACGCATAAATCATATTCAAGTATTCCCGTTCTAATTTCTATCTGCCCCTGTACTGTAGGTATCTATACGTAGATAAATGGGAATACGAACACAGTATGCTTTTCTTTTCGCAAACCAATTCATATCATTATGAAGTTTATTAATTGAATCAGTGTCATAAAATATTTTCCTTACGATTTTTAAACGAAGAATTTTAAACAATGTTATGAATATCGAACTAGAATTATAACGGGATGATCTTCATTGTCAATGAAATAGATAATGTGCTTGTTGCCAAGTCGAATGGTGACATGTGATTCTGAAATAGCTATTCGTAATCTCGCGATCATTTTACTGCTACGCAAGCGGTAAGCTCCAGTTACAAGGAGTGTTAGTTCCGTTATTTTTCACTAGATGGCGACAATATAAACTTTCTTTAACGTTTTATGCTTTTTTACTGTTGTTCTTAAAAAAATCTAATTATTCTTTTTAAAATACTTGTAAAGATACTTGGCAGACAGTCAAACGGTTTACCTACTTGCGAACGTCGATTTGTAGGAATTGATTTTGAGATACCAGGTGAGTGAAACTTACTCGTGCAAACTAACAGAATAACAGACTAAGCGGACGGACTTAGTTCCACTTATTAATGGGAAAGTGTGTAGACATGTCTAAACTTTATTACTTTGTCATATTAGTAATATAATCTTCTGATCACTAGGTATTATGATACTATCATTTTTAAATACTCGATTTTTTGAGCAGTAACTCCAGTGTAGTAAGCATAAACATCCAAAAAGCTTACTTTTCATTAATTATTATTATTGCCTAGGACTAGACAAACTATCTAAGTATGGATCGTGGGCACGTGGCGCTAATTCGAGCGATTCCATAAAATATCAGGTAAAACAGATTTTTATGTCTCCGTTTCTATCTATACTTTTATTTGCCGTAATTATTAAAAACTAATGATTGATAAATAGAAATTCGAAACCAAGAATGGCTTGTAAATTAGATAATCGATTCGAGAATGATTTACCGGCTTGAGTTATTCAAATTCAAAATCAAATTCAATTTACCAGAAGAAATAAGAAGTAGGTAGAGGAAAAAGAAAGGATCTACTGTGTACAGTACAATCTTCAAGAACTTTTTACGAAAAGGCACAGCTATCCACAAACATACATACATACATTATCTTACCCCAAATGGATATACTATATACGTTCCGTCGTGGGAAAGAACATAACAACGCCTAAGAACGCCAATATTGCGGTTTTTATATCGTATGATATTGTTTATGGCGGCATGTCGCTGTAGGTAGGTAATATATGGCAAATGTCGACATCGACGACGATAACCGTAGTTACTTAGATAACAAAATCAGGGCAATAATTATGGTCCCACAACGTTAACCTTGCAAGGACGACAGTACATTGACGCTTTGGCGTCACAAGCAATTATAAATTCGGAACAAAGCCCTTATTTCTTAATTTACACGAAATAAATATCCCGGAACATTAAATAAGATTACTATAAAAGTTCAAATAGGTCAACGTCTCGATTTTGAACTGATTTGACCATGACTCACACTTTGTTCGGAGAATATCTTGTAGCAAGTAGATTCGAAGTGGCGTTATTATAATAATGCCACTTCGAATAAAAAATCCAGCAAAAAACAACGGAAATGAGTGAACATTACGCCTACATATACGAGTACATATTTTAGCACACATTGATTGGGCAGTTGATCCTTTAGTACAATCAGCATATACATATTTTAGCACGCATTGGGCAGTTGACCCTTTAGTACAATCAGTATTATTTTTACATTTCAAATTAAAATTTAACATTTTTAATGAAACACGCATTTATTATCTTTGGCGCTATGACATATGTTTATAGAAGAGAAGATATTTTTCGATGTAATCTGCTAAGTAGTATTATTACGACTTACTATCCTATTAATATATTGATACAAAAAACTGTCTGAAATAATTATTAAAAACTTTTAGCATCAATTTTTGTGTTTCACAAATGTACCTACATAATATGAAAAGAAATCTGGAGAATCTTGTTTAAAATACTAAATATTGTTTACTAATACAGCCTGTGAACAGAAAATTAATTTTGTTTTTTTATTTTTAGATCGATGTTGAAAATTAAAAATAAATCCGCGTGGTGAGATGCACTGTTATGACTACTAATGACATAACTGATTGCTAATCATTAGTCATCTGAGGGTTTATCTTTATGACGTCCATCTCGTCGACTATACATTATATTCTTCAAATTTCCTCATGACATCATCATACTGGTACAAAAATTGTGATTTAAACGAGAAGTTCTGTGTTTACTAAGAATAAATGAATGGATCCAATGAATGCTGTTGAATGCTAGCCGCCCGTGACTCAATTCTTACATAATAATATAATCAACCGGTTAGTAACAGAACATTGTATTATATTAATATTGCAGTACTAGCTTTTGCCTGTGCCTTTGTTCGCGTGGTCTACATGAATAGCCAATGTATTAATCCGGATTACAATCTACCTATTTGCCAAGTTTCAACGAAATCGGTTCAGTCATTTGGATGTGACTGAGTAACAAACATCCAAACTTTCGCATTTATTCTCGTAATAGTGGGTAAATATCCTTAGTACTTTACCCATTGGCAATCTTTAATGAACTGTAATAATAAGAGAGCAAAGGGCGAGAAAATACCTTTTATATCCTATTCCCTTTTTTATTTATTTAATAATTTATTGTACACACATAACATGAAAAGGAAGAAAAAGAAAAGATGTACGAAAGGCAAAATTATCTGCTGCGGAGATTTCTTCCAGCAGACCTGGGAAAGTGAAATATAGGCCAAAACAGAAAGGCAGGCCGTATTGCGTACGGAAAATAGTATGTACAATAATTTGTATGTATGCATAAATACAACAAATACATAAGTACAAATATATATACAATATATATAGATACATATGCATAAATAATAAATATTATACATATAATATTCGGTAGTGAGTGAGATATGCCAGAGCCCAATCCCATTCCATCCTATCCTATCCCTCCCCATTGTCCCAACCCTTTCCCCAAATCAATTCCTACATCTTAAAAGATAGGCAGAGCATCCACAGCCGTGCCAGCGTTTGTCATTCTGAACTGATGTTGGCATGTATCGCGGATGTCTATGGCCGACAGTATCCAATTACAACCAGGTGGACTGTATGTTCGTCTGCCTACTTCTTACTATAAAAAAACCCCATAAATATCATCATGAGAATTATGAGTCTCTGATTACATCAAGAATTGAACTACGAACAAAACAATTTCATTATCAAGACCAATTCTCTGTGACTCTGTACAATGCTCTTCGATCGACAATTACATATAATTGTATTGTTGATCAAAAGTAGTACCTACTCAAAAAAACACACACACATTAGGTTAGGCACCAAAGTAACTTTGTAACATTATTACTCGTAATGTATTACTTATTTAGCTCAAGTAAATATTGCCTCTGCGTGGTGGATTTTGGCACGAAACCCCCAAAATATTTTTTTTTCTTTATGGGGAGAAGACGGCAGACGAGCTAGCACTTGATGGTAAGTGGATACTGTCGCCCATGGACAACCGCGATACATGCCAACATTAGTCCAGAATGACTAAAGGTAGCATGCCCCGGATGAGCTGCCTACGTTTGGAGATTTATAGGAATGTATTTGAAGGAAGGGTTGGGAAAATGGGGAGAGATAGGATAAGATGGGATAGAAATGGACTCTGGCATATCCCACTCACTACCCGAAACACGTAACTCAATAAGCATATAACATTACAATATTTTCATAGTGACTCATGTCCCCTTGCGAAATCACATTCTCCAGTCATAGATGTGAATGATTCATTGTAATCTACACATAAAGGTTTTTTTTATAGAAAAAAGGCGGCAGACGAGCATACAGTACACCTGGTGGTAAGTGGATACTGTCGTCCATAGACATCCGCGATACATGATAACATCAGTCCAGAATGACAAATGTTGGCACGCCCCCGGATGCGCTGCGTACCTTTGCAGATTAAAGAATGGATTGGGAGAAGGGAGAGAGGGATAGGATAGAATGAGATTTAGAAAGAGTTTATAAAGAGGAAGTACGTGGGCATTTCGCCGGATAGAAGGAAACTCCAAAAAATAAAGAAATATTAATATAAGTTTTTACCAAAAAATTTCATACTTTGGTAATTGTTTTTACCAAATAGTATTTTTAATATTAATTGATACTTAAGTTATAAGAGTAATAAACTTTGTTCTTGTTAGTATCCAGTACTAACTAATTATTTATTACCACTTTCATTGACCTGTTAGAGTTAATAAGACAATGACTACTTTAGATAAATTTAGTTCATTTTATTGCAGCTATTAAGACCAAAATTATAGTCAGGCTTCTATTAATTCCAGTAAATTGTACAAATGTGCCTTAACAGGATACCATCTAAATTCATTAATCTCATTAATTTTCATTTAATCTTTCTATTATGTACTTGTTATTGTCTTACATTACAAACGATATTTCTTTACATTTTTCATGCCAATATTTTTCCGCATATTTGAAATTTATAGGCTTATAGACAAAGACTTATATAACATTAACATCGGCCACTTCAAATGCGCAAATACTAGAATATAAATAAATAATTAAATGTAATTAAACAGCAAAGATATTCTGTGGCTTTCTTTTCCTTGTAATTGTGAAGAATGTTTCTGAAGTAAAAACAAATGACGTTTGTTTCTTTCAAACGATTCAAGTGTAAAAGATATTCTTCATATAAACAGCATGTAACTCGATTATACACGAGACTGATTGTAAAGCCTATCGAATGCTTAGACCAGTGCTCCACAGCCGGTGTGCCGTGAGCCGATGCTAGGTGTGCCGCAGTGTAACCTGAACCACCCAGCAAGCTGATGTAACTAGGAGCACGAACGTGACAAATTGCCAGCGGTTTTATACACTTTTTCACTCATTTGATAATTTGTAACTTTTTAATTAGTAAATTACTAGAATGCACGTATTTTTATTTTTAATCCCTATACTATATTATTAGTTCAGGTGTGCCACCGAATTTTGAAAAGTATATAAGTGTATAAGTATATAAGTGCAAGTGAAAAAAGATTGCAGAGCACTGGCTTAGACTGATATCACTGCAAAACCCAATATACGTAGGTACAACATAGTTATGTATGAGTCTACTTCTTCTTTTTTTTATCAGCCTGTCTACCACCGCTTAACATATATATATGAATATAAACATTAAATTTAATTGTTAAAGTTAAAGTTTTATAAAGTATTTTACCACACATTTATAATTTGAATGGATTTGCCACTACTACATAGGTACGCATCTGGCACTATTTGTACCTAGGTGTTACTTGCGGTGTTTGCACATTTTTTTTTTATTTTATAGTCAACGCTTCAATATGCAAATGTTATCTGACACTCGCAAATAGCGTGAAACAGTAGAGTTAAGAATTTTATGATGATGAAGATAAAATGAGTGTTCTCTTTCATGAAGCCCGTTGAAGTCATTCATAATGATCTTTCAGCGATAATAAAACTTATTTGTTGTCATTTATCTTTTAGAAGATGAATGTTAAAAGATTTTCCCCCAGGTTTTTTGTTCAACTAAATGACTTCACATTTAGTTTTCCTAGAATTTAATGATAATTTTGTTTGTTTTCCGTTATCTACTTCATTTGTTGCAACTGTTGATTTTCTTAGAAACAGTGTTATTGTAACACAAAGACTGTGGCAAGAATGTTACCAAGTACAACTTATTTACCCAGGTGACAGTATTTATTATAAGAACGTCAGCGTTTCGCAAGGAAACGCGTCATCGGCGCCTCTGTTTTATCTTAACATTTCCAGAAATATCAATGGCACTAAATCATTTACCTACCACGAAAACTAAAGTTGCGAAACATATATATTCGAATGTATTACAATTGTGTAACATCAACACAAAGAATAAAATAAATTGAAATTAATAAGACAATAAAATGCAATTTTGTGTTTAACGTTGAAAAGAAATACAAGTGTCGAGATAATATCAGCTGTCGACCTATTTTCTTACGTTAAGAATAACTTGAATGCTAACTATAGCCAGTTACACTACCTTACAACACATAATCTTAGTTGAAGTCGACTTTATATCAGTATTTGGGCTCGTTAATGTCAGACCATCGATAACGTAGGTACAGGAAACAGTTCATCGATTGGTAATATTTGCATTTGCACACACACAAATAAATAACACACGTTCAAATAAGAATATTGTTCGGATAGGACATCACGTAGGTATAAAGGAAGTGAATGGCCTCGGTTCGCTCTTGGTATGTCCATGCCATGTCCGTGCTAAGAATCCGCACAGCAGTTTAAGTATTAATAGTCAATTTATTTTCTATCTAGAAAGCCTGAACAATGAATTCATTAATATGGATTTATGAGGCACTGAAACAGTAGATACTTTAATTTGTACAGGTACAGTAGATCATAGAGTATTTTTTGGTTGTAGTGGTATAAACATGAGTGCTTAGCGTTCGCGTACTTGAGCGCTAAATCAGTGTTAATGAACCTAAAGAACGTTAATCATTTTAGACCTGAGCTTCAACTTAAAGAGTTTAAGACCATCCAACGTTAATTCGGCTATAGTGCTTAGAAGCGTTTAACGCTCGAGTCTTAAAAATTCATTAGCGCTCACTCGGCGCTCTAGCGTCAAATGCTCAACACTCATTTTTACAATACCATTTGTTTCTTTATTAAAAGGACTTTTACTCGTGGCTCGTGCATGATTTTCATAATTCCTAACTTTACAGTTCGAGACAATTCTGCTCTATAAACCGCCTTTTTATCCACCAATCCGCACTGGGCCCGCGAGGTGGATTTAGTAAGGGAGGCCTGTGCCCTGCAGGGGGCCCTGCAGTGGGACGTAATAGGCTGATAAAACCACTCTATTTATGTAATTTCAGTATGGTATGTGAGGATGTTTCTTACTTATGACTAACTTATTTTAGATAATCAAAGAATGATATCAACGTCTTGCCAGCCTTAAAGACACGTTTTTATAAAACCGTTATATTTGCAGAACTTCTCAGTTTTTGTAGTTGTAAAAACAAAATCACGAAACTGGGTGACACAGATAGAATAAAACAAAGAAATTGTATGCGGTACCTTCGGATAAATTTTTAAGGTAATACCAGAATAAATACGGACGCGCTGTGGCAAATAGATGACCCTGAAATGAACCTAAGGCCACCTCATTATTTTTACTCCAGCCATTACAGATTGTCAATGAAGTATTGTTTCGGCTAGCGTATATCACGACGCCGTGTTTCCTGCAAACCATTACAATTCATACCTATTTCAATGAGGATGTCCGTTTCCTTTAGATTTTTGCATACGGCAGCGACGAGAAAGTTATCGACAGTACCTGCCCATATTGCAAAAAGAACAACATGACTCATCGATGTCGACGTCACGATGACGTAGCACATTTTAACGTTACCGATTTCCATTCAAATGATTGCACTGACGTAATAATGAGAATCGAGAGAAGGTTGCTTGTAAATACGAAGGCTGTTCAATTAGATAGTAGATAATTATAAAAGCTGGGTCGAGTAAGAAGCAATAAGCCGTGGCGACCTCAGACGAAGCCATGTGGGAGCCATTGTTCTTGACCCCTAATGGCTGTGCCAATGAGAATTCCTGAATAAAATTGCTAGACATGCGCGACCTAATAAAAATGAAATACAGCGCATTTCTAATGTTTCTCAATGCGAATGAAATGAAATTGACAAAGACTAATTTCAACTCACGTCGTACAAATAATCAAAATTAATTAGCAGATGTCTCTACTAACTCAATATGATATCTCGCCTAAATTAATTGCTTGTTGCCTATTTCTAATCTAAATCCTCAACACGGTGTACAGGTAAGTAAATAAGGTCATAATAACGCTTTCCATACATGTCCTGTACAGGTACCGCATAAGTATTGTTATGTATACTTTTTACTGTGTAAGTTATACTTCATACGGGCTAAAATAATAAGTTAGATACACTTCATAACAATGAAGAACCTATGAGAGCGATTTACTAAAACTCACCTAAGAAGAAGGTTGAGAGAACTATCATTCCTTGTCGTGGGCACGTCTTTAACGCTAGAAGGTTCGCTGCGGACGCCTCGGAGGGAGAGCCTCAGTTGCCGGGGAATGGAGCTGAGGAGGCTGTTGCTGCTGTTTCTCCTTTGATTAAGACTCTTGGATCGCGTCAACTTGTTCTCTTCTAGGTCCAGGGCTCGAGGATGCGACGACACCTCCTCCCCACTTGACGCATTAGTCTTAATAATAGTAGGAACAGCAGTCTTCACTTCTCCAAGCAGTTTCTCCCACGGCGACGCGAGGTCCTCTTCCGATATCGTCTCGAAACTCCTCGGACCAACCGACGACGAGGTTTTGTCTGACATTTTGAAATTCACTAAATAAGGTAAAGGCATAGGCGGAACGTAGCACTACTGACACCTACAGGGCACTTCGTCACTTTGGGTTTTTAGTTTCTTGACAACACTTCACTCTTATCATAATATCCATTTGTAAATCATAATGTTTGGGGTAGAAATGTTGACACTGTAACAAAAGAGAAGCAAAATGTTATTCAAACGAAAGAGAGTATTTGAGAGCTTATCCCAAATAAAAAATACACGTCTTGTTAAACTCATATGAACTATTGTTGAGTGTAATGTTAAATGAGAAACCGTTCAATTTGAAAGTGATGTACTTTCTTAGTGAAATTTTACTTTTACTTTTACTGATATTTCGTATAACGGAATATCAAATGTTATAGTCTGGTTCACACTATGTATAACGCCATGTGTTCTAAAAGGATCACAAACAAGACAACACAGGAGTTTACAGCTTTAATTGCAGAAATTGAATGAGCCTTTCTCTGGCTTTCATATTGTATTGTTTGTGGAGAAAGGTGTATGAAAACTAGACACTGGAAACTGCAAATAAGTTCTGCGAGCTAGACGTACCTAATTACTATGTACACAATTTATTAGGTTGTCTAACTGCTAATTAAACTATGTACCGAAATCGTGAGGATATTATTATACTCTCATATGCAAATGAAGTGTTTCGCTGCAATGCAAATTAGCACTTACTAACAACCAAATACGTTTAGTGTTCGCAAATTGAGTTTAATGTTCAAGACTTTCTGATTGTAAATCTATTGCATACGAAAGTAAAAAGAGTACGATAAGTAAAAAATAAAGTGGAGTGAAAAGGTAAAATATGTGTAAAACCAATGTAGACCTGTAGAAGAAATAGATTAAATGCTCATTTGATACTTGCTTTTATATTTATAACCTGCTCAATCATAATTTCTCCCCATATTCTGTATGAGGAGTGTGCGGTTAGTTTTAACTATACTTTAATTGCTCTCTTAATGGTCACGGTGATTTTCGCGAAAGTGAAACATGCCCCTAATGCGAGACTGACAACTTAGTACAAGGAAACGCTCCCCGGAGAAACGAAAGTGTTTAAACATTCATTTGGTCTAGATTACAATTATTTAGAGCGACATTCCATATTATCGGAATCTTATTACATTACCGTCTATGCGATTATATCGCTTAGAATATCGTTTTATCATTTAGAATGGTAATTAATAACCAAGTATTTTGCTACAAATAAGTTTACTTTAAAAATAAAAGCAATTTCCAATGTCTGCATCATACAGTTCTTAATTTAACACGGTCACAAAATATATTCAAAAACGTAGACGCCTATTTAAGAAATGTATTGTTATTCTAATTCGATACCGACTCGTATACGTAAATAGGTACCATCTTTATTCTAAAGTCATCACTCCACGAGTATTTGGTTGACACTAAGCTCGAGTCTTCAGAAAAACTTATATGATGAGTATACGATAGTGTTGTGAGAATGAACATTGAGCGCTCGACGTTTGATCGCTAATGAATCTTTACGATTTAGCGATAAAATCTAGTGAGCGTTATAGTCCAAATTTTTGACGTTTGATTTTCTTAAATCCTTGTGGTTAAGAGTCTAGAACGGTTACAGTTCTATAGCGCTATAAAATAATAAGGAATTATTGCACCTTGCTTTTAGCGTCAATTAGATGAATTAATCAAACAAACAGACATTAATTGTTATGCTAGAAATAGGCCGCACTTTGATCAATTGAACAAGTTAGCTCTTCACGAAGTGATCGTTATAATGCTAGAAAACAGCCATGTCACTGTTTTATATTTAACACGAACAAAGGTAACCACCTTAAAATTATTTTAATAGGCGAAAGACGTCTAGTACTACAACTCTGTTGTTTGTTCTCTTGAGTTGGCCTCTTTCATTTATACTTGTATAGTTCTTGTTCGTCCTTTCTTAGGTAGTCGTTTTTATAATTAACTAGTTGTTGCCCGCGACTTTGTTCGCGTGGTCTTCAAGTACTAATTCAGAAACCTTCGCGTGCGTGCGCACAACAACTCACCAAAGTTTCATCGCAATCGGATGAATGGTATAGGAACGTATACGGGACAAACAAAGAAACATTCATTTTAATATATATACATATTGAAATGTAACATCATCTCTCTTAAAATTGAAAATTTAATAAAATATCAGCAAAATACTCGTATTACAGAACTTAGAAAAAAAAATTAATTAGATAAGCACCTAACTTTTTTTTAAAGAAAGCGAATTGAAACTATTGAAAGCGTCGGATTTATAATAGGTCGGGGAGAAAGTATTTTCGTATTTTGTATGTATGAAGTTGTGATCCAATACCTTTGATTGAACTGTTTGTACTTGGTTGGTTATGATACCATTAAAAAGGTAACATTTAAAAAAAAGAATTAAAAAATAAAAAACTGTGTCCCGCCATTTTTAAATCGTTTTTCTGTCCAAGAAAATGAGTGAATCTAACGAAGAAATTCGATACATTTTAAAGTTTTATTACAAAAAAGCGAAAAATGCGACACAAGCCGCGAAAACAATTTCTGCCATTTATGAACCTAATGCAGTGTCAGTAAGAGTAGCACAAAGTTGGTTTAAGCGTTTTCGGTCAGGAAATCTTAATGTTAAAGATGTAGTTTGCTCCGGTCGCCCTGTTTCAAATGTAATTTCGTAATTCAAAGAAATTTCAAACGTAGTAAAAGTTACTCATACTTAGTTAACTTTTTTGTAGGTGACAGTGAAATCACAAAAATGAAGTTCACAACCAGAAGTTATTGATCTTAGACATATGGGAGAAACAGATTAAAAAATATTAGTATGGTGGTTCTTTTATACAGACGGATTATTTTACATGCCAAATGTAAAAAACCCACATGTAAACCGGAAAGCGATTCGAATTTAGAGAAACTTTATATTGTGGACATTTCGGCGACGTCGGCCAGTCGTATTTTAGATCGAGACGTTTGCCAAATGTCCCGCGGTGAGCAAATGTGGGTCAATGCTCCAGGGAAACCGAATTACGGACCGGTGAACTTTGTTTCGACATAATTTAAAATATGTTTTTATCTGACTAAAGAAGGATAGCTTTGTGCTGATGCATCGGCAAGTTTTCAAGGAGTTATCGGTTTCATTTTAAATAAAGAAATTCTTAAATGTAAGATATTAATTAATATACACCTTGCATATTTTTTGATAATATTTACATTATTCTTTTCACTTCATTTTGTTTATTTTTATTTCCTTTGATTGCATGGCCGTCATTATACTACTACCTGAACTACCCTGAAAGTTGAGTGGAAGATAATGTCATAAGATAATGTACCTTAAGCCCGTCCATTTATTTCCCTTAACAGTTTATTGCATAAAGTACCTACACTTTAAGCACTGTATGCATTAAACTGTTAAATAAATAAATATCCCTATTCCATTATTGAATATCGCTAACCCTTTGTATCGTCAACATACATAATACTACTTAGATTTCTCATATCTTTGCTTAGTTTAAAGAGTGAATTGCTGAGTGATTGATGACAGCCACTAATTGTTCTTTTAATGAATGAACATAAAAGTTTTCTAATATGGCGTTATCTCTAAAAACCAGACGCTCAAGACATAGCCAGCTCAACACACAGCATTTTGCAAAAATCTCTCTCCTATGTTAATAAGAGTATGGATAGGTGGAACGCAATCACAGCTAATAATTTTATAATAACTATTTAAAACCTACACGTGCATGAATAGTTCATTAATATGGATAATGGCCACACGATACATATAATTACTGTGGGACACCGAAGACAATGCTGCCTGATCACATATATCTCTACAATTATTTATTTTAGATTCCATTTTCAGATTATACAGTGCGTTCTAGGAGCACGGGTGGTAATCACACATACACCTTTTCCTATTAGTGATTGAATACTAATCACTAATAGGAAAATGTGCAGTGTGTATTTCTATTGAAATATAGGTGTCCATCAATAATAAAATAACGATTATTTATTTATATAGACATTATTTACATAAACTTATTTATATGCAATATGTAATTCTGAATAGTTGAGTTTTAAACATCTACATAATTATGAATCCGAATGATGAGTATAAAAATGCTCATTTATGATAAGATAAAAGCCCGTTTTGGCGTAGCACTTCGCTTTCAGAGCATGTACCTCTTAAGACCTCGGAGTGGATCGGGATCCTTGGTGTCGACATTTCCAGCAAAGTCGAATTTAGGGGTCATTTAGAAAATAAAACCAAAAAGCTGGATGTGCTGAACAGAGCGAAGCGGTTTTTCACCCCTGGGTAACTCCCGAAACTCTACAAAGCTCAGATTAGGCCCAATATGATGTAATTACTGTTGACATCTCTAGGCCGGCGCACCGAAATATCAATTGGACCCATTTGAATCCATCCTACGACGTGCTGTTCGAATTGTCGACGATCCCACTCTCACGGGCGGTTTAGAACTCCTCAGCATTGGGAGAAACGTTGCGTTTCTCTATGTGTTCTACCGCTTGTACAATGAGGAACGCTCTAAAGAATTGTTCAATATAATTCTCACTTCGGGTTTCTACGACCATACCACACCTCCCATCACAGAAGTGCGGTGCATCCGCATTTCCTAGATGTGGAGGTGTCGCGTACTGTTCGGTCCAAAAAACATTTTATCCCGCGAACCCGTAGGCTGTGGAACGAACTGCCTCAAGAGGTCGTACCATTAGGTTACGATATGGGGTAATTCAAGAAAGCTGTGAATAGGAGTTTGCAAGGTTGACTGTGTGGGTACACCGTGGCATACCTCCTGGTGTTGCAGGTGTCCATGGGCGACGGTAACACTTACCATCTCGTGGGACCGCTTGCTCGTCCGCCCACTTCTCTAATGTAACTAATGTGATCTACGATTTAGTATCCCAAATAGATTTTCAAAATTTTTAGGAAAATTGGAAGAAAATGTACACAGTCAGCATTAGTTGTCACTATTAAAAATATATATTAATCACAACGATATCTAAATGAGTGTAAATAAAAACCACGATTGGCATCACCGGTGAAAAACATCTAAATCACCGGAATATAATAAGTAACTAAGTGTAATTAGTTCAAGATATATTGGTTATTAACGATCTAATACATCTAAAATATTCTCGCTGCCAAACTTAAACGCCGTACTAATGCGATTAATGTCAAACAATTTAGTTATTTCTAGTACACTATAACAACTATTCACTTAATTTATTCAAGGCTCATAGGACGCAATCACGGCGACAAATCAAACGCAATGTAGGACATAAACAGGATGTAAAATAAGGAATAAACTAAACTCTATATCTACATATAATAAAACAATGAAAGGGTTGAGTCTGTACATAAAGTAAATTAAAAAAAAATGAGGAGCCGTTTTAAAAGCTACATAATCAAAAATAGAAGTTATTAAAACTTTTGTCTGAATGTTTGTCTGTTTGTTTGAGTATTACGTAAAAACTATTGAATGGATTTTGACGGGGTTTTTACTAATGTATAGCAAATTGTCCAGGAGGAAAACTGGCGTATGTGTTATCTTCATATGACACAAGGAAGTTCAGTTATAGGGGAAAATAAAAAAAACATTTAATTGAATTACTCAAAAACTACCAGATGGATTTTAACAAGGTTTTCACTGTCGTGTAGCTCAGTAGGCAGTATAAAAACATCACTAATATGTTATACTTAAATGCGTTATATCAATAGTGGATTGAAAAAAATATAAAAATATTGATTGTCTCTTTTTGCAAAAAGGAATGAATGAATTAAAGCTTATTATCCGGAAGGAAGTTTTGAATATGTGGCATCTCGCTGTGACATTAGGAAAGTGAGCAGTAATGAAAAAAAAATTGAAAATAATATCAATTGTAATGATATGATTGTATATCAATGTTTCTTTTGTATGAGGAAATGACGCCCAGAAACTCCCTATACTATCCCCTATTTGAAGTCAGTTTAGTATTTAATTATTCAAATAAAATATGTTTTACTTAATACTATTTATTTCATGACATTATTCTTTAACAGATGACACTCTCTGCTAGGTACATTTAAATAATTGAAATTTGAAAACAGCGTAAATATTTAATTAAATATGCGAAAGTTGAATGTCAGAATGACCTTTGTTACACGCCAACGTAGCATAACGTTGGTGTCAACGTAGCATACTGATATGTGTACCGGTGTCCAAATTGGGGTTGCCAGATGGCCGGGGCCGAACGGGATTGTCCCGGAATGCGAGCGTGTCTCAGGTCCCGGTATTTCCGTAAATGACCCAGAACTTTCAAATTCGCACAAAAATTGATTTAACAAAACATACCTTTGCTCGACTGGGATTTGATATTTCAGAAAATCTCGAAATTTATGCAGAAATTGCCACTGACAAACTGTGCGGCGAATGTTGCTGTTCATGGACTATATATGACAGTATTTTAAAAGTTGACAAAACAAACGACAAAATATGGACAGAATTTTTGAAAAAAGAAAATTGACCAAAAGAAGATTAAACGAAACCGCCTATCCACGGAGCTGGTAAAGGAAGATAAGAGTAAATTTTAGTTTGTCTTGTTCAGAATTTATAACTAGATGGATCAGATGTTCAAAAATGATTAGCAGCTGCCAGAAGTAGTGATAAATATAAGTAGGTATGACAAGTTAAATAAAGATATGTTTGTATCTTCTGTATTGGCTTTATTTCTTTGTCACGGAATTCACGCCAGCAAATCTGGCAACCTTAGCCCGAACACAATGTCACAGTACAGTACTCCATTCACATTTAAATGTATTTTCGTTGTTGTATGACTGAATGATGCTACGTTCGGAGTCAGTTTATTGTAGTACTTAATCATTCAAACTAAATAATTTTTACTTAAAATATACAATGTGATTTTTCGAAAACAGATGGCTCTACTGGGTACAATTTAATTTACAGATACTCGAAAACTAAACTATATTGTGCTAAACGAATAAGCGGAGACTGGTTCCTTTGAGCTAGGAAGAATACGAATATCCTAAAAACGCTTCGTTGCACGTTAACCACACATTTTCAATGTGAAGCAGAATGAATTACGAAAGAACCAGTCTGAGTACATAGAACTGTACCTGAGCATACTATAGAACAAATAAATCATTGGTACAAAAATATACAGATTGTGGACATTAGCCAGGATTAATTGTTTTCGGTTGACTTTCTAGGGGATGCTGACAAAGATATTTACGAGAAAAAAACTGGCAAAAATACGTAGATAAACCATGAATAGCACTAAATGTAGTCACCATCCTATGGTACCCGGTAGTGAGACAGATAGAAAGAGAAATCTTATAGAAATCTTATAGATTATCTTATAGAAAGAGGCTGATAAAAGATATGGAGTGCTATTTGCACCAGATATAGCAGATCAATATACCAGAATATTTGTGAACCCATTTGACATCCACTATGGACGAGCAGTTGGAATATTCGACCACTCCACTAGGAAGCGCAGTGTAGGTCGTCCTTTGATCAGATGGAAGTGCAGTGCAGAACCATTTGTTACCACGCTCACCTCGGATTACGATAACCGTGGCTTCCGTCGTCAAAGTGCGATGTTCTCCCACTTCTTTGACAAGAAGCCGTCAAGGTACGATGCGGACTGCGGTATACAAATCGATTTATATCACGTAGTTAACTAAATATTGTGGAAAGAACAACCTGAATATTTTCAAAACTTTCTAAAATCAGTAACGAGCATGAACAACTTTTGGAAAATACCCGATAGGGCTAGGAAAGTATGCATGTTTACTCGGAGTTTAGTATTTCTGAAAGCGGTGATGAGGAAGAACAACATTTGACATACATCTACTCCAGGAGGCTATGAATATATAAAGGAGAAGCGAGAAGATAATGTGCAGGCTGAAAGCAAGCGCATCCGTCAGGTCCACCATATCGGTGCATTTACAGTTACACAAAAAATTACAGCTGCTTAGTCTACGTGGGTAGAAGCTAGTAAGTTAATAAATTCTATATAAGATAGATAATAATAATAAATTAGTACAAATAATACAGATAGTGAGCCATGTGGTGTGGTGTGGGCCCGCTTTAGAATGCCACCACCCCATCTCTTCCCGTACCCGTGGGGCTCGTAAGAGGGAACTAAGGGATAACTAGCCCAAGCCTTAACCACAAGCCCAAGATACCCACCTCCACCCATGGTCCTACCAACCTTTTGGTTATACGGACCAAATCGTCGGGAGGTACGCGCCGTTCGCCTGCTAGGGCTATGTTGCGGCGCGTATCTGCTCTGCCTCCCTACAAGTATTATCTTTTTGCCTGTGTCCCATAAGCACTCTCCCCTTTCTGGGGCTGTTCTACTCCACAAAACGATGGACTTCAGTGCCGAACAGCTCTCTGAAAACTCTCTGTGCAAAACTGTGCAAACTCTCTGAGCCCGCGGAAGTTCGCTTCGGAGGAGACGAGGTCGCAGTAGTATGCCGGTCCCTCCTCCCGCCGTACAATCCTCTCTAGCATGCTCCGTCGATATTCCTCGTATAGAGGACAGGACCATAGAACATGGTGCAAGTCCTCCTCTGCCATGCCACACTCACACTGACTACTCTCACACAGCTTCATATCATGCAGTCGCTTTCGAAAGCAGCCATGCCCAGTGAGTATCTGGGAAGTTTCATAGTCCGGTTCGACCCAACGCGACTTGAGTCGAACCGCCACGTCCGGGAAGAATCTGAACAGCTCTCTGCCTTTGCTCTCGCCAACCCACCTTTCCTGCCAGCTAGCCACTGTCTCGTTCCAAATGGCCTGTTTCCCAGCACGCGCCTCCTCCCTGGTCGCAAGTAAACGCGCCAGATCCATCCTGCCAGCGCGGATCACCTCAAGGTCCGCTGGAAGCACGCCCGCCAGTACCGGTAGGGCGAGCGTGCTGACCGATCTATATGCCTTCGTCAATAGGATCAACGAAGGCCGCTGAGTGCGCAGAAGGACGCTTCGAACTACATGCAAGGACGCACGCTCAAACCAGCACGCCGCGGCATAGGTGAGTGTCGCCACATACGTACCACGGTACAAGATCCTGAGGCCCCGGAATCGAATTCCCCACGATGAGGCAGACACCCAGGACATCTTCCCGAATGATTTACTGCTGCTTTCACCTATGTATTTCGCATGCTCCACGAACGATAGGCGTGCGTCTATCACCACCCCCAAAATTTTGGCCGATGAGACTGCCCCCACCGAAGCACCACCGAACCTGATAGTGGGTCGTCTCTGGAATTTCCCCCTAATGGTCATTGTTTGTGACTTTGTAGGGGAAAACTCCAGTCTATTGCGGACCCCCCACTCGCTGATGCGCTGCAATGCACTTACCGCCATTTTCTCGATATTTGCCCTCGATTGTGCCTCGATGAGGACCGTAACATCGTCCGCATAAGCCACGAGCTGAACTCCCGGCGGGAGCGGTAACCGAAGCAGGTCATCCATTAGGAGGTTCCAGAGCGTGGGTCCCAACACCGATCCCTGTGGACATCCCATAGTGGAGACCTTCCATTCCACCCGGTCCCCGACGAAAAGGCCCACCCGACGGTCGGTGAAGTAGTCCGTCAGCATCCTATAGATGTTTGGCGGACAACCTCCCCTTTTGGCTTTGACCATTATCATCGGCCACCAGGCGTTGTCGAAGGCGCCAGAGATGTCCAAGAAAATCGCCTGCACATACTTTGCAGTAGAATACTTAGTCGCGCCTATAATTGTTCTGAGCGCCGTTACCGTAGATTTGCCTGAGGTGAAACCGTGCTGGCATTCCGACATCTGGTTGCCAATCTGTGGAGCACTCAGAAGGAGTACTCGTTCCAAAATTTTGCCCAGTACAGGGAGCAACGTGATCGGGCGGTAGGCCTTCGGATCTGTCAGTGACTTTCCATTATTCTTTGGCAGCACTAACAGGCGTCCATTCTTCCATACGTCCGGAAATACACCCTCCCTTACACACTTGGCGACAACAGCGGAAAATTCCGCTGCTGCCACCGCCCATACATGCCTAAGAATCCTCTCCGAGAGGCCATCTAGTCCCGGTGCCGTGTTAGGCAGCCGCCTGACTATTCCACCCAGAGCCTCGCTGGTCGGTGGAGGCGCATCGGAGCCGGAGGGTGGGAACGACGCCACAAGGCGGACCAATCGGTGATACTCCGAGTCCCTTGACTGATCGTCATCGGGACACAGAGCCCGGACCAGGCCGCCCATGGCCACGTCAACACTCCCGGCGTGCCCCTCCGCATATTTCAGGCCATTTATAATATTGCTAGGTGGTCGAACGCGGCCGCCAGCTTCCCGGTACGCCAAGCCCCATGGGTCTTGGTTCCCACTATCCGCGATTTTCCTGAAATATGAGGATTCAGCATCCTCCATCGCTCTTCTATATCGTGCTCTTTTCTCGTGAAATATTGCCTTAGCGTTCTCTTCTCTAGTTCCCCCGAGACGCCGCAGCCTCTGCCACGCGCGTCTTGTACCCATGCACTCCTTCCGGAGTTTATCCAACTCCGGATTCCACCATTCATAGCCCGCTTCCTTGTCACTTTCTCTCTTTCCCAAACATTCTCGCGCCGTTCTTACTATCACATTCGTGAAATCTCTACATAATTCAGGAGCGGGCTTGTGCAAAGCCAGTCGTCCCATTCGTACATGGATTCCAGACCGGAATCGCTCCCAGCATACCCCGCGGTCCCGAAACCTCATGGGCTCTTCGCTTGGCTCTGCACACCGAGCATGGCCACGTGCACCAATGCGAAACGTGATGAGCCGGTGGTCACTAGAACTGGCCGATTCCCACACTCTCCAATCAGTCACCGCCATTCCCCTCGTCGCTTTAGAATGCCACCACCCCATCTCTTCCCGTACCCGTGGAGCTCGTAAGAGGGAACTAAGGGATAACTAGCCCAAGCCTTAACCACAAGCCCAAGAGTGAACTCGCCAACCCGCTTGGCCAGCAGCGTTCCTTTTTAAGGCTATACATCCACATCGTCACATCGTCTTGTGCACGAGGTGGGCCATGTCCACAAGTGGACTATAAAAGGACTGGTTACGGTAATATAAAAAAGTTGTTGCTCTACAAACTACACTAAACAATACGTACTGGAAAATGAATACTAAGTGTTTTTCAGTATACTTGTGTAGTATACCATCATTAAAAACAATGCAATATTTATTCAAACGATTAAAGGTGTTAAAAATGTGATATTGTGACTGAAGTCAAATCATAAAATGTAATAGCATTTTTATTTCCACTTATTTTTAATTGTTTTCATGCTTTTTTTATAACTTATCTTATAACATAATTATTAATTGATAGGGTTATCTTATCAACTTAACATGCAGTCGACATTTTATTATAATTATTACTTAATTATTATCACCTACAATAACCGATATTATATACAGAAATATTTACAATATTTACCAAAGAAACATATTTTATTATTGTACAATAACATGTCAATCGTGCGTGCTATTTTCTCATGCGGCTGTTGTTTGCTTAACAATTATCAGTGAGGCATAAGGATGTAATTATTACAGTGTATTGCAATATTAGCATAGCTATCAGAAGACGAGATCCAGATTACTTGTGTAATAATCCCGGGCATGCGCGGTAAAACGTGCGGCGACTGACTTACTGATCGTGCATTAGAAAAATGTGGATTAGCGCCATAATGACGCACAAATGACTCATAATAAAAATGTCTTTATTCATTTATTACCTATGTATTTTTTTTTTAATTTTCATGATTTTGTGCATCCATATACATATATTTTACGAAATCTATGGGTGCACCACTTATGGTTACTTTTACAGATCCTTAAGTATTTATTATCCTCTCTTTCTAAATAAGTATAAAGATTTATTACTTGAACATACAAGTACATATAGCGTTGATATCTTGTCAGGTGATTTGGTTTCTTTTCTGTAAAAAAACCATAATAAACTACTCGTACTTCCAAAAATATTGTAATACCTGTAATGATCTCAAAACAATAAATAATTCCTGTAAAATTTAAAATTCATATTTTTCCATAGCAAAAGACACGTAATGCATAAAGTCAAGTATTTCGTAAATTTAAATATTGTTCTTTAACACACAATGCTAAAATTGTAAATGTGAAATTTCTGATGACATCCCCTCTGTATTATTTTGTCTTATTTGATTGAAGTTTAAAATTATGGTGAATAATATTGACATTTGATTATTTCTCACTTATTAATTCGTTCACACGCATAAATCAACATAGCAATGTTGATCTTTGCGGTTAGCAAAAAGAACGTATATATTATTAAAGATTCTGCGATGAAACGTTTGTCATGTCATTAACTCCTTATTCCAAATTTCTTTACTCCCAATCTCACAAAAATATCGTTTGTATGTTCTATTTTCATTAAAGGTATTTACATATTTATGATTCAAAATTTTAAAGGCATCGCATACATACTGTGGTATTAACGTGATATTTCCCTGTGAATAGATTACACGACATGCACAGTATCTTCGTAAACTAAAACAGTGTTTTAGCACAAACCTAAACCTAAACTAAAACTAGCACAGTGGATGTTGTTCCTAAAATTAGTATCTCGATCTTGGCTATAAGATAAAATAGAAAATTCAATGGATTTTTTACACGAATTGTTTAGCGACATAACGGTAGCTACTACGTGAATCTATTTGCGATTCGGTCTTGAACAGAATAATTTTATTTGAAAATAACATTTTTATAGCGATCTCTTGACATCGATCGACTTGCGATTTGACCATCAATTGAATTTTACTAACATCTAAGATAAAAGAACTTTATACCCATCGTGCGTTATTTTCTCTTAAAAACAAGCAATAAAACGTGAAGGCAACGAATAAATCATAAAAGATTTAATAAACTTTGATAGATTCATAATTTATTACTCATAAAAACTGTTTATGTGCAAAAATAAAAATACAACAAAGACTAGATACGACTAAAGCGTAGATAACGAACGTTAATGGGTTAATGTCAATTGAAATAAATCTTTTTAATACAAACAACGCGATAGCTCTGTCTAAGTGATATCTAAAACGGAAATTTACTCAACAGGAAGAACATTTTTTCTACATCAAAGGATTTCGGTCACTGACCATAGTATTCGCTGGCCACTCGGTACAAAAGTTTTTCTCTAGATGAACTTAACAGATGAAAAATTCTGCAGGTCTTATAATGAAAAGGACAAGTCCCCCCGATGCACTTACTTTACTCGTATAATTGTCACCGTTCGGGGACATGTAAAATGAGTATTCTAGGAAAGCAACTACACACACCTGAAGATTATACTCGTAAGCTTTTGCATCAGCTGAATATTCTGAATTATGCGGATATCCATTGTAACATTGTAATGTCATTGTAACTTTTGGAGTTACAATGGCAAGATACCCGACATAAATTTACAAGAAAACTGAATAATCCGAGTGCTACTATTATTAGAAAAATTGAACTGTTTTAGGGGCCTATTTTTAACTATTTTGTCGTTGTTATTGTTGTGTATAACCCAACTAAGATTATAATTATATATTATCATTATCTAAGCTTAAAATTAATTGAAAGACTCAAAAACTTGCTCAAAAATAAATAACCCAAAGTACTTTAATATAAAATGAGCTGAACGGCGAATCTCTAACAGACCAAGGAGTTTTAAACAGAATGCCGGTTAAGTTAAAATATGTGTGTATTACTTTAGTTACATAAATTGAATAAGTATTTGTGATTTTCTTTCAATACGATTGTCAATTGTGCGTATCAGTGCTGAGATTCAAATATCAAATACATATAAAATAATTCAGTCATCCAATAAAATCCCCTGATTTCTGCAGCAAACGATGAGAAAACGCTACCTATACAATCACCGACCGTGACAAAATTTAGAGCATGAATACGGACGCTGTCGACGAATCACACAAAACTACGTATATACCTCTATAAGTAGATATTCTTGTCCGAATTATTGCTATTTCCGTGTGTTTGTAAAATTATTTGGCATAATGAAAACGGAACGTTGGCCCAGCGTTCGTTCACCGCGCCACTTGATAAAAAGCGACAAAGCGATGTACCATTCCGAACATCAAAAACTTCACAACTGATCTGCTTTAATTTTGTTAAACTTTCAGTTCCCTTTTAAACTACATATACATATGTAAATATTCATTCAAACAGTTCAGTATTTTGAACATAAAATAACACTAGCAACGGAAATAGACGACCTTAATTTTAACATCATTAAAACTAATTTTACATTACTCGTTTTTTTGGTGACCATAATTAATGTGTTATAATTATTTCCATGAGAATAACGCTGAATAATGTGATGATGCCCAATTGTTATTGATGAAAACTGATGATTTAGACGAATCTTAAGTTAATTTACCTATGAAATGACCGATTTGTATGAGAAATTGAGATTTTTTTTGTCATTGTATTTAATAGGTTATTCGAAATGTTGACACATACTACCTACACACTTTCGCCAGCTCACGCGCAGTCGATTGATGCCACTCCTGTAAAAGTCTCGTGGACGGATATCAATTAATTCTTCAAAAGCCCTAATCAAGCTACTTCAAAATCATTTTTTTTACTTGCAAAAATTTGTCCAAATTTCAAAAGAAATGGAAATCTGTTGGCGCAAGGTTCAATGAGTATGGTGGGTGCGGGAGAGTCTCCAGGTCCAGCCCTTAAAGTTTGAATACTGTCGTATGAGAAGTGTGAGGGTGGGAATTGTCATGAAGAAGAAGTGGAGATGAGCGATAGACCAAGTTTGGTTGCTTTGTTGCTAGCTTTTCCATCATCGCCTGCAGCTCCTTACAGTACACATCTGCATCAATCGTTTGACCGGCTCGGAAGAAATTGTAGTGGACAATATCGGCATAGGACCACCAAACTGATACCAGTAGCTTTTTCTTAGTTATCTTGCGTTTTGGACATTGTTGGGCTGTAACTCCTGGATCCAGCCATTGATACTGATACGAACGTTTGCGGTTATCGTACATAATCTATCTCTCGTACATAATTCAAAATTCCTTCGTTTTTGTGACGGTTCAATAACACAGTGCACACTTCAACGCTTTGTGGTCGCTGACGTTCGTTCAGTTCATACCGTACCCACTTTTCGAGCTTCTTTATTTTACCGATATGACGCAGATGAACCTTATTTTATCACTAACATAAAACCCTGCTGATAACTCAGCTGTACTTTGACATGGATCTGCTTCCACTATAGCCTTTAATTCACCATTATTAACCTTAGCCGTAGGTCGTCCGTGGGGCTCATCCTTAAGATCAAAATTTCCATATCGGAAGCGTTAAAACCATCGACGCACGGTGCGGTCGTTTGTGGTGTTTGGCCCATACACACTATTGATATTGTGATCTGTACAAATTCAAAAATAGCACGAATTTTCAATTTATCGATTTTATTTTCAAAACAATAACATATACAAAATTTAGGTACAGAAAAACAAATGAAATACTGGTTTTGAAATAAGAACATCGTAGGTATTAGATGCATTAGATTTTAAAATTCCCATTAGAATAGAAGATATCTAAACTCAAAGTGGTCAGTAATAAAATCGGTAAAGTATAGGTAAGCACCTAATACTTTGCAGTGCAAGCATTTACACAATAATTGGCTCTTTGTCTGTTTGGCTGTTTGTCATCTAAAATAAATATGTTGTTTTAATTCAAGAATTATTAGAAACGCAAATAATTTTCTAATAATTCTTTATATTATTAAGAGTACTCGTAGAAAATGATTTACTCTTCTGATAAATGATGAAATGATTTTGAGAAAATGAGTATCTACGCTGTTGAAAAATAAAAAAATAGCATTAGTGATCTAAGGTATTTATCTCAAAATCTTTTTTTCAGGTTCCGTTCTCTCCTTAAGAAATTAAGAAGGGAGCTTAATGTGTTAGTACACATCTCGGCCGAGAGTAATACACATCGACTATGATCGGCTAGCCCGGTTTGTAGAGCGTCGTCTCTGTCGTAATGGCACAGGACAGAAACGACGCTCTACAAAACCAAAGCCAACCGATAGTCTCTTTATAAAGGCCGATATTAAATACTGTCATAGTATTTTAATTAAATACCCATAATAGTAATCTGAAGCACAACAATATAACTATACTAAATTATGATTTACTTCCAATTTAATGGTTTACTCAATTACATTACCTTTCGCAAGGTCGGCGGCGCACCCGCATACCCCCTGGTGTTGCAGGTGTCCATGGGCGGCGGTAGCACTTACTATCACGTGGGACAGCTTCCTCGTCCGCCCACTTGTCTATAAAAAAAAGATACCACGACCACTACGAAACGGAGATGGTATATGCATTTGGGGTAAGAGAATTTATGTACTCGTATGTATGTTTATACCCCTTTGTTACCACTTTTTTCTGAAACAGCTGAACCGATTCTGAATTAATTGTAATTGTAATTTTAATAATTGTAATTGCCATAATTGTTGTAATTGCCATAATTGTAATAATTGTAATTGTAATAATTGTAATTGTGATAATTGTCATTGTAATAATTGTAATTTTAATTGTACTTGAAAACTCAAATAGATAAAAGAGGATGCAAACATCTTGCAATTTTTATCATTATACAGGTACGTTTTCTCACAGAAACATTACAACATGATGACACGTATGTAGTAAAGGAAATTCCACCAATTTTCCTCAATTTAGTATATATACCCTCGTAACCGTTTCGATAGCTTAAAATTGTCATTTAACATACAGTACAAATACTGAAGAAATTCGAGAAAAATGCCTTTATTATCTGGAATGTTATAGGTTTAATTAGTGCATATGCATCAGGTCGTTAATTAATCCATAACCTGCACTGTAGGGCTTTGTTCTACAAATTCATAGCAATTAGTGGAGTGGCACTGAGTCGTTATGGCGTATTTACGCGGCACTCAACTCCATATGTAGACCGAATTGGTTAATGTTCATACTGTGCTATCGTCTCGCTTTGACATAAAACAATAGGGCCATGATGATAACCAGTAGCCTTGGAGCACTTACCACATCAAGTACTAACGAGTACTCTGTACTCGAGTATTTTGTACGTGTTAAATCATTCTCTGGTTCACACAATATGTTACGAATGATGCTGACAGGTTATTCAGAATAGTCATGGTAGGTTCTTTATTAGTTATACATATATAAACATGTCTCTATAGAATTAGTCATACCTATATGATCTAATTGTCGATATGAATGTTGTTTCAACTGTTTATAATATTGTATTATGATGAGGGCAAACAGCGGATGCAGATTTTCAATTATCTATTATTTAAATTAAAAGTATAAATGCTGACCATTACGTTTACGATTTCCGAGTCGTACGCGGTTACCACCATTACGCTTGTGGTGTAGAAAACACAGAAAGCCTGCAAGTTACAATTTTACTCGTAGGTATTTATCATATCACCCTCCTATTTGCTGCCCTACTCTACCACTGATTAGATAGGTAGGTAGTTGTTTGAATATAGCTCTTTGCAGTTTTATCATAAATATATAATATTAATTAAAACGTTTGTACGTTTTAAACTGACTTCATAAAGAAATTGTACACGATCTAATATAAAACGTTATCAGATGTGTTTCATTCCACAAAATGATTAGCTTGTGTGATTTATTATTATTTATGCATTGACGTCAGTAAGTCTGTAACTAGACGCCATACTCATTTGCTGTTTAGATAATCTTTACTCTTGCACATATCCAATTATGGCATGCAAAGTATTTTAAACTCGTAATCGATCTTACATTGAATCTAATGAGTGCTAATTAAATACCGATAGTAACTAGAAGTGATATACTTTTATAGACTAGTGATATAGGTACCTACTCAAAAAATTCAAAGTGTGTTTTTTAAACGCATACCCACTTTATTTTTATATCGCTCGCTCGATGGATGGCGAGAGCGATCTATTCCGTGAAAATATCGTTACTAAGTTCTTAGTTCAAAATAACCAGTAAGTACAAGGCATTGCTAGACGTCTGCTTGTTTATTGTGACATCGTATGTCAGGCCATGGCTTCAATGCAATTTGGCAGTAAAATCACCTTACCAAGATTTATGCTTTCTGAAGTCATCAAAGTCTTACGAAAATACAGCCGAAAGCTGTACAATTTTTATTCAATACAGTATTATCAAAAATTGGTAATTAGTATTCCGTTGTATGAACATGGTCCAAAATAAACTAAGATAGGTAAGCAACCCTCGAGGATTGTAATAATATCTTCGTCAATAGCCATGACGATTGATGCCTCTGCCATGGAGACGATTGATGCCAACATTTTATTTCGCTACCGGACTTCGTTTAAAGGTACAAGTATTTATAGACGTTTGTTGTAAAAAATAACTAATGTTCATTACCACATCAATATTATAAATAGTTTAGTGTGACCATGTGCTAGTAACCATGTCCGCGCGGTTTTACCGTTTCACTCGCACGTGTACTGTGGACTCTAACACGTGTTGTACGTATATTGTTATTTTTAATAACCTATTGCTATTGTACACACACTCATGTGAAGGTATACGTGACTATGGGAGAAACGAGCCTATGTGTAAGTGTATTTTCAGAATCAAACTATAATCTTAAAGTTTCAATTGATGGTGAAAATTTCATTTAAAATAAATGAAACTTGTTCTCACCTGCAGTAAATTTGTTCTTATAACATAAAATTATAATAAACGGAAACAAGCGTACACGACTGGAAATGTTATTCAAGAAATCTTTATAAGTTGGATTACAATTTTTAAAGAAAATCCTGAACATACTCCAGTCGGAGGAATGAATCCTAGACGATGATATTGTAAAAAATCTATGCTTTGGATAGTAATACAAATTTTATATTCCTATAGATACATTATATCTATTCAACCTTAGAATTTCAATATTCTAGGAAACACAATTTTCTAGGAAGTTTCCCATTGAATCATTGAAAATATAAGTTTCCCAAACACCTTTAGCGTCCAGTACATCCATTGTCTTAACATTTAATGCATTTAGAATCGACAAGCTAAATAGCCCGTAACAAGCTTTGATAAATCAAAGGCCGCGTCGCGTGTAAGGAGTATTGACAACATGTTTTGAATGAATACAGTGTTGACATTTCGTCATTAGTTACTAATGTAATATGATGTGACACAAAAGTAATATTTCTCACTGAGATTTAGGTAATAGTGGAGTTAGTATTAGTTGAGTCAATTCTAGACATAATAGCTCATATTCACAAGTTTATTGTTTTTAGTGCGATAATACGACACGACAAGAACTACGTTTCAATGATTAATTAATTCGAATGTATGTCAAACAAGAGAACATTTCCTCTTGATTCCCACTAATGACGAGAGCAATGAGTGAAACGCGATCGCAAAATACAACATTCAGAGTTTGGGCGTTACGGACGTGAATAGTTATAATTTTGTTGTCCATGGGCGGACATGACTAATCTCACCTTTGTGTAAAATTGCTGGGCTATGTTAACGCATAATGCTCACATATGTAATTATAGGTACAATCCAACAAACTTATATGTGCGTGCAACAAAATTCAGAAATAACTAATATTCTAGTTATTTTTAGTTAATTTATTATTGTGTTCACAGTGGGTAAATATTTCGAAGAATAAATATCGAAGAAAACATTTCTCGTTCAAAATAAAATTTGTCAAAAAATTACCCCAAACTAAGACCTTGGAGTTTAGGTTTAATCTCGATTAATTCATAGATAAACAACTTCAAAGTAAATCAAAATAAAAATCCTAAGGCAAAATTTATGTATGCAAACAATATGTTGTTGGATAGGGCTCGTGAAATTTCAGACTATATATCGCACCTTTCCTTTATTTGAAAACTCGGTGGAATTATTCATACACAAGATTTCTTGGGGGAAATAGGTTGCTTATCATGACCTACACGCAATAATAAGTTTGTCGCAGTACTTATGCGAGTACTATGATTATGTCATCATAAATGATCAGCTGTTCAGCCCCGCTTATATGGGACCAGTTGAATATTCAATAGGTACGTGACGAAAATGTTGATTTAATTCATTATTTAATAATAGTAGATGACATACTATAATTGCTATAGTAAACAACGTCTACTGAATTATAATTTATTACAATTAAATATAATTAACTACAAGTAGATCATAGAAACGTACTCTCATAGACTATAAACTCATGAGGATAAGAATAATTAATCGGTCACAGAAAGGGTTACAAGTAAATAAGTATATTACGAAACTGCGTAAGTAATGAGTGGACGACCTTAACGTCTTGAATCGACATTACTTCAAAAAGGTTTATTTAGATTAGTAAAGCAATAAACACCGTCTACGTAAAATGTACGTAATGAGTAATAAACTCAAAGACACGGTTCCACATAATGCTAATTTTTCGCTTTATCGCGATTAAATTGTTGCATAAAATGAAATAGATATTTACGGCAACATACCAAATAATGGTATGTTGCCGTAAATATCTATTTCTATTATTATACCTATTATTGACAAATGACGTCAATATTGTTTATTATGGAAACACTATCAGAAGTAAACGTGGAATTAAACAATTTGAGTGTATCAATTCACATAGTTGAATGGTCAAAGGTGAACAATATTAAAAAGACTACTGTTTGTATGAAGTGTATTTTATATATTAGCCAATGTGATTTATCAGGACAATACAACGTAACCAACCGTTGTACAACGGTTGATCTCAGACTGTAGACATCAATGATATTGATGACTCATCTCACCAAAAAGCTTGAAACGTGTGTGGTCCATGTTCTATTAGGATGTATCCAATAGATTTTTTGCAACTTTGTGACATATGTGTGGTGGTAATTTCGCAGTTTTAAGATTTGTAATCATAATTGCTATGAAATGACATCACTATAAATTCACACAAAAAATAATACTTTAATATGTAATGTGACAATTAATATAAAGGATATGTAATTAAGAAAATAAGTAATTCTTAAGTTAAGACTCAAATTTTATTTTGATTAACACCCAAAACTCTTGTAATGCAACACAAAACGATATACGAGTACTTACATTGAAACAATAGTACCAGTACATTTCAAGTTTAAAATATTACCTTGTAATTTTGGAAAAAAAAAAGTTATGTGAAAAATTTACAGATGCCGCTTCCTTCATTATATTTCTTCCTTCTTTATATCTGCATAAAGTAAGCCTTTCTTTTTTCTTCATATATCTTTCTTATTTTTTTATAGAATAGATGGCAGACGAGCGGGCGGGCCATATGATGGTAAGTGGTCACCGCCGCCCATAGACAGCTGCAACACAAGAGGGTTTGCGGACCTTGCAGAATCCTGTGCACAGCTCTCTTGAAAAGCCTGTCGTGGCGTAACGGCAATACTTCAGCTGGCAGTTGATTCCACAACTTTCGGTACTATTTCATTTGTTAAATTTAATTTAACTATTGTAATTTTCCAGACTTACAACAAATTCATAATCTTATAATGAAAAAGTCGGTTATTTGTTTATATCGTGAAACATCGTATTTAGCCAGAGACACAAAAATGAAAGACAGTTAATAATACTACATTATTGCTGAAATATAAGTATAATACTATAATGTACTGTAATTTACATTTGGAATGTATGAGTCAATTGCAGTACAAATGAGTGTTATTATTATTATACCTATCCATAATTCGATACTTCCTGGGAAAATAATCTATACTAAATTAACATTACGACCGCACGCGCAGGATAATTTTTTTCTGAATCACCTTTCTTTGAAAAACTTTCTGTATTTTATTTTTAAATCTTTTGTTTGTTGAACTCTACCTATTTGAATATCTTTCTTATAAACTAATAGCACAGTAAGTAGGTACTACTTTATCGAAATAAATATATTATGTAGAAAACATTAACTTAACTAACGAGAAACGTTAACTTTGGTAGAAAGAAGTTATTAGGTTATTTTGTAAAAAGCAGTAAATTTACTCCGATTTTACGGAATACTTGCTGCGTGTAACTCACGTTGTGATAACTAGAAATCTAGATAACATTTTAATATTAAACAAAGATAAACAAACATCAATCAACTCACCTTCATATATGGACCTATCATAAAGAATTATTATTTAGCGTTTCGCGAAATTTAATTTCACGAAACCTGTTTAACAAAACGAAAACGGTTAAACAGTTAAAAGTTTGGTTAAGAGTTTCACAGCAAATACTATCACAGAATTTTTATAGGCGAAAACGGCACGGCACTGTATGCATGCAGTTCGTAATTATTAGCACGATTTCACAATTTAGCACATGTTCTTGTAAACTGTTAATTAAAAAACTCAGTAAACTAGTAATTAGATTATTTATTTCATTTTAGGCATATTAGAATTGATCTAACGTTGGCAGTAAAGGAACTTTAGAATTCAGAATTTGAAATTCGAATTACACTTTCAAATTCGCGGCGGGAAACCGTGTGCGTGGCGCGCAACGCGATCTCGTCCGTGTGTTGTCCGCGCGGAGACTGGCTGAATGATGCTAAATCCTACACTTGTATATTCGCAGCCGTTAAAAAATAAATACCACGAGGTGTAATGATGGAAGGCCCCGTACAGCGTTCAGAGTGGTTCAGGGGAACTATTATCTAACTCGCTTCCAATATACATACGCCTCCAGCTACACCCATCTTCGTTTCCTTTCACGTTTCTCATTTCACGTTTTTTTTCTCATTTTTTGCAACACTACAAAAAATTGTAACCGCGTTTGTAATGATCACACCTACAGTTTCTTCGCGATGGTTTAGGAATATCGTTACATTCCAATGCCAATGAGTCATTTGACGACGACATGAAAATTAAAAAAATATATGAAGGCACAACATCGTCTCAACATCTTAGTCTTGTAGGCGGAACGTTAACACGGACGAACTATGGTACCTGCGTTCACACGTTTTAAGGTTCATATGCTCGAAAGACCCATTAAATACCTTAAATGTAAGATCAGATTACTAACTGAGGCTAACAGTAATATAGTAAGTGAACGCTAACTCAAGTCACATTACTAATGTAATTGTAATTTTTAAAGGGAGAGGATGCAAGCTGCAATTCCAAAGCCGCTGGACGCACTCGACTACCGCGGGGCGAGCGGCTACACTCGCCGCTGGGCGCAGAAGACTACCTACCGTAAAATGTTATCCTATGCCCCGAATTTACATACGTGTTTCGGTATGAGATATGCTAGAGTGGGCTCCATGGGATGGGTCCCATCCTATCCTATTCTTTCCCATTTTCCCAACCCTTTCTTCAAATCTCTTTCAAATTTACAATCTCTATTTTTGTAAGGGGAAAGTGCGCGCTGTATTATCACAGCCGCTGGGCGTACTCGACTGGCCACGTTACCCCTCTCTCACAGAAGACTACATTGAAATGTACTACATTTCCTACTTTACCGTATTTCCCCAATGTATATACCTGTTTCGGTAGTGAGTGAGATATTCCAGAGCCCATTCCCATCCCACCCTACCCTATCCAATCCCTCCTCATTTTCTTATATCTTTCTCCCAATCAATTCCTTAATCTGCAAAGGTGGGCAGCACATCCAGGGGCGTGCCAACGTGTGTGGACATAAATGGATACTGATAAATGGAAATTTATCAGTAGTTTATCAGTAAATGGAAATTTATCAGTAGTTATCAGTATCTAGCAGTCGCTCATCTGCCATCTTCTTTCTATAAAAGCAAATAGTATTGGAGTTAATACCCTACTCTCTTTATGAAGTAAATTAGCTATCAACATATCAGTTGTCACTTATCATATAAGATGGTTTTGCATTAGTAGAGCAGACAAGTAGAGTACGGCTGCAGAGTATGTTTAAATCCCAGTACTAGCATAATATAAACCCAATGGCAGTAAAATACTAAAAGAATAATAAAATTAATAAAGTATCGGATAGTGTCTATGGATAGTATCTATGGATAGTGTGAGGCAGTACACCATCCACATATACTGTACTTAGTAGCTTCCTCTATAGGTACTTCCAGGCTCCAATTGAAAATCGGCTCTGAAAGGATGTATCAAACATTCAGTATAATACTGTGCTGGAAACAATAACAGGAAGAACATCTATGAAAAATAATTATCTATTTTAAAAACATGCTTTAAAAATATAGGTATAGTCAAAGCTCGATATTCGCGATTCCGTTACTCGTCGTTTCAATACTTATTCGTGGAGAAAAAAAATGTCACTACTTTCTGTACTCGCGGCTGATCCCAAACTGATATTGTAAATTTTTCATAGAAAAGTCTAGATCCCAAAATGACTAGATTGTGTATTAATTTTTACAAGTACAGTTGCCTACAGTGTCGTGTAACCGAGGCATTGACACTAAAGAAAAGAGGAAAACAGGCAAATTGTTTCAATAGTAAGTACGAGTATATTAACACGAAAAACAAAACAATATTTCCTTACTTTATGGAAAAACGTAGGCAGACGAGCATACAGTCCACCTGATGCTGTCAGCCGTAAGTGGATACTGTCGTCCATGGATATCCGCAATACATGCCAACATCAGTCCAGAATGACAAAAGATAGCATGCCCCCGTATGCCACCTTTAGAGGCACTATACAGACACTATTTCAGTATAGTCTTTTTGGGGCCTAGTCTTTATGATTTAGTCATCAAGAGATCTAGTCATTATAATAACTAGTCTTCTTGATATCTAGTCTCTGATTTTGAGATCCTGCTGTCTGATTGTGAAATTTACTCTTTTTGCTCCCGACCCGTTTTTAGTAGAGTCGGGTTTGGCTAGTCGTTTTGGGATCTAGTCTTTTAATAATGTAGTCGTCTAGCAACATAGTCATTCTGACACTCAGTCTTTTTGATATCTAATCAAAATGTGACCTAGCCTATTTCATGACGTGATCATCTTGAGATCTAGTATTTATACTAACGACCCGAAATGCACTAGGAAGAAATTCTTAACACTGATTCCACGAAGGAGCCACAATCAGCGCAGCGATATCATTAGCCTTAAAAAACCTGAGAAAATGGATGACTTTTTTATATTTTCTTTTTTATAAAAATCAAAGCATTATAAAAAAAAAAAGAATTGACCATTCCACTTCTGAACACCAACCTGAAATAAATAAGCCTCTTTCAAAGCGACGAGACAAAAAATAAATTAAAAAATTCTTGAAACTGCTTACTCAATAAATTTAATTTGTTAAAAAACAATTTTTTAAAGAAACAAACTAATTTTTACTTTAAAGAAATTTTACAAAAAATACATATTTTTTACTGCTTTATTTGAAAATGTTAGCGTACGTTTCTATCTAAACCAAATCTTGATACAACGAATTGTTAAAAAATCTTAACCAATCTATACTTCTATACTAATATAATAAAGAGGTAATATTGTGTGTTTGTATGTATGTGGGAGGTAATCTCTGGAACTACTGAACAGATTTCAAAAATTCTTTCACAGATAGGAAAAATCACATTATCCGTGTCTAATACCTATAGGCTATATATTAATTTGAAATTTTGAAAAAAAAGCTCTTATAAACCGAAGCGTAGCGAGGGCGGATCGCTAGTGTTTAATAAATTCGCCGATAATACTCTATGTGACCCTTTATTCAGATAACGTCACAAATAAATTCGAGTCGATATTAGTCTAACACGTCCAACTGTAGGACAATCACTGGAGAATTTTGGGTCATACATAATCTATTAGGCGGGCGCAGTGCGGTGGATACAAATGCTCTAAGATTTTTAATTCTCGAGCGGTCCCTGTGTCTTCTTTGATAATTTAAAAATCTTAGTGATAATTTCGAAATCCATACTAAAGTAGAAACTTAATAATAACTGTATACATACATATTGCAAGGGTAAAACTAACCGTTGTTTTGTCTTAACCGGTCTTATAACACTTTTATTTTCTTCAGCATGTCAAATAATTCTATGCCTACGCAGTTTTCAAACAAACTAGTTCTATTTTCGTGTGGCTATTGTAAAACGCATAGAACTTGTAACAACACAAGCGTCCAGTGTAAATATTATGGTTTCAAAATGTGAAACACGTTATTTCAGTTTTTGAAGAGATATTTAAAACGAGCGTGGTATGCGACTCGACGACTCATTAAAGTTCTTACAACTCACGAGTGCGAGTCAATCTTGGCTGTGGATAAATAAATGTCCGTGCGAGAAGTAACATTTACGTCATTGTATTAAAACTGCAAGAAAATGCGGTTAGTGTGGTCTTATCGCTACACCTGGAAGCGATATTTGCCAGACAATCTTTGGGTAGAGAGGAAATAAGTATTTTGATCACAGGTAGATAGTGTACAGTATAAATATTTACGTAATATACAATATCTTCTTCTTTTCAGCCCTTGGACGTCCACTGCTGGACATAGGCCTCCCCCATTGTCCGCCATTTAGACCTATCGGCAGCGACCTGCATCCAGCGGGTGCCCGCAAGCAAGGGGTGTAAGGGGTCCCAACCTACATCTCTGGGACCCAAGCCAACCTCACCGGCTCGTGGTGCACCCTGCCGACCAACGAACGAGGCTCTGGCGACCCGCCACCGCGCTCTGGTCCAGCGCGGCGGGTTGCGGTACACCCCCCCCCCCCCCCCCTATGGCAGAAAAAGTAAAATATACAATATATGATATACATATAATATAATACATATACAAAAAGTAGTTAAATATTCAGTAGAAGGAATACAATAGCTAGAATAAGAGGAGAAGGGGTAATTAATACAAGTGATGATAGAAAGGAAGAAAGATATAAATCATACTGTAAATAAAGATAAATATTAAAAGAGATAACTAGAACTAAATAATCAAAGAAAAGTCAGATTGGAACATATGTCAGTAAGTTACGAGTTTACAAAGCTAAATAGTGTTTTATAAGTTGATATTTGAAGCTAGATAAAGATTGAGCACGTTTTAAGTTAACGGGAAAAGCATTCCACAACCGAATTGCTCGCACAGTAAAGGAGTAAGAACAGAAAGTTGAATGATGAACAGGAATATCGAGAAGAACGAAGGTGAAACGACTGAGATCAGAGTAGGCACATTAAAGAGTATAAAGTAGAGGAGAGAAGGAAAAGAATAGAAAGAACTTACTAGAGGAGAGTTGTCGGCAAAAGTGAGAGACGTGGTCATATTTTTGAAGGCCAAATATGAACCAAATGCAAATGTTTTGAAAAAGCTCAAGTTTATTTAGTTGATCCTCATTAAGATCAGTATAACAGAGGTCACCATAGTCAAGGATAGGTAAAAGTTAACTTTTTGCAAGCGCAACTCTAGTGTCATATTACATAACTTAAGTAAGATAGTAATCAGTTATAATAAGTAATTTAACATAAGATAGGAAATAACGCAGTCTTCTCAAAGATCCTACAGCAGCAAACATCCTCCCGCTTGTGTCAGCAACATGTGAACCTAAGACATGGGACGGTAATCCGAAAAAGCAGAAAGATTTACTTTTTTTGGTAGTGGAATTATTTGTACATTCTTCCAAGCTAATGGAAAAATTCCAGAAGAGACAGATTTATATAAAATTTTAAGCGGAACAGGTGCCAGAATATCAAGAAGAGTAAGAATCGTTTTACGACTGACACTGTAGGTTCCAACAGCATTGGAAGTAATGAAAAAAATGTTCTTCTTAATATTACAGTACTAAACGTAAAAGTAACAAAGACACCAGTAGGCAGTGATGAAAGATGATTTAAAGTTTCATTTTTAACATTACAGAAGCAGGCAAATGAACATTAAGTAACTCAATGTTCAAATCATTTGTTACATCGATTTTTGTTAACTCCTAATGACTTTAGAAAATTCCAGGTCTTTGTTTTCTACAGAGTTTGGATATGGCGTCGTCATGCGTCCCTACACATCCTATTGCAGATATTTCGCAGTTACCTATCTATATTTTATCCTATTTTGTTCAGTGGGATTAGATTTATACCATAGATCTTATGTTATCTGCAAGCCAAGGTGCAGGAAGGTGGTTCTAATCTGAGCATGCTTATCAAAAAAGTGTTGAAGAGATACACTTACTCATTAACAGAGTCTGCTTTAAAAAATCTGACCAGTCCACCCCCTGAGCATCGTTTCTAAGGCTATAAAGATATATGCTACCAAAATTACGATGCAAAAGTGTTATATGCCTGACTTTAAGCGACCGAATCTTGTAAAATAAATAAGACCTTGTAAGATAAAAATAATATCCATTGATAGTGTTCTTTGCTTAATAATTTCCGAATATAATGTTTATATAATATGTCCGAATATAAACGAAAGCCTAAGCGCTTTCGTTAAAAAAGTTACTAATGCCTTATCACAAGCACACCACTACAAGCAATACAGAGACGTACTTGTGACTTGCAAGAACTATACCACAGCTTATAAAGTTGTGAATATTCTTTAATTAACTGCGCCATATAATACCAACAATTTGTGTCATTCGACTGCTATGCTATCATATAGGCATCTCCCAAGGCTTGCAAACGCACACGATCTTCCGCTCATCACATACAGCTCCGACCGGTATACTTCTTCAAATTATATTATTAATCCACCTAGCCGAAGAGCCGAACTGCCTTTCTCTGTATTTGCCAGCCAGTACGTGGTCTCCATTTAAGGGGTCTCCATTTAAGGACTCGTCCACTCCATTGGTTTCCAGTCCTGTGGCCTGTCCATTGGCGCTCTATCTTGCCAATTCCATGAACTATAATAGTTCTTCAGCGAATTACTTCATATATAAATTCTTCATGTTGCTAAACCAGAAACAAAGTTATAAACGACTTAAGTTAGCATTTAGTGATAAAGTCCCATCCAGTGCTATTGTTTATAACTAGCTCAGTAGATTTAAACGTATGTTTGATAACCTCAAGGGTTAAATAAAAGTTCATCAAATAAGCTTATCATCAAGTTAAGATCTCGAATTTTTAATAGGTTATTCACTAATATCAATGAGAAAAATATGGAAGATTAATAAAATTACTGCTAAAAAAGGGTTTTCCCGTACCGGGAATCGAACCCGAGCCTCCTGGGTGAAAGCCAGGTATCCTAGCCACTAGACCATACGGGAGTTGGACTATTTTCTAAATTTTATATATATTTAGTAAATGGCTTACTAATATCTAATTCTTATATTTCTATTTTAATAAATAAATACCGATTAATTGAATAAATCCAATCAATTACAATATGTTTAGTTCACTAACAATCTATATCGTACTTTAAACCTCGTAAAAAAAATACACGCTACACCATCTATCGGCATATTAAACAAAATACACACTGTGCGGTATAGATGCCGCTGTAAGCGCTTCGTAATATATACATTGAACTATTTTTATCACTATCGCATAGATGGCGTCGAAATATAATATTATATTTTTTAATTTTCATTTTTCAAGCATCACTTTTCTATGTAGGTACCTACCATATTTCAATCAAACTAGCAAAATTTGGCACAGGTTTGTCGTATACAAAGGCAGGATTCGGTTATATTATAAAGGCAAGGTAGATACACTGGTATGTTGGCAATACACATTGCAATTATACAATATATTCAAATCATTATACCTCCATAAAATATGTAATAATTTATCTTATAATTTTATTGTAGCTGTCCTTACAACAACATTACCTACAACGACTGTCTGGAAGAGTAGTAGAACGTGTTGTGGGCTTGTCCACTCTACATTGAGGAACGTGAGAAGATTTTGGAGAAGATCGACCACAGGGAAGTGTGAGCGGTCTATTACCGCTAGAAGTAATACGCTACACGAAAGTTCGCATACAACTGGCACCGATTACCGAAAGAGAAGCCAACCCAAATTACTGAGCGCAACAGCTCGGCACAAGCCTCAGAAAGAGGAGATTACCATTACCATACGTACTATTTTGAACGGGACCATTTAAACATGGTCCCGAATATACCGATATGCCGAAATGTCCCGTTTTCTCAAATATGTGGAAAAAATAAATTTGTTTGATAGCACGGCGGCGGGCGGCAGCTTATTATCAGATATATTATGTTCGAAGTGTCAGTGAACATTGTGCTGAGATTCTCAGCACAATGCGGTGCTCACTCATACAGTTCAGTTCTCAGCCTGAGAACGAACTGCAACTTTCAGTTCTCAAAGTTGTGCTAATTACTATGAATATTCCAAAAAACTCTTAACTATTTTAAAACAAATTTATTCCTTCGAAAAATATTAAGATTTGATTAGGTGCATTATTCTTTTTTGTATAATATTTTTATAAATTCTTGATATTTTTAACATTATGGCGCTAATATTGTGTTTTGAATATACCAACTTTTATTTATCTAAGTATTGTTAGGTGTTCCGTTTTGTGGAAAAAACAAATGGTCACATTAGGTAGAGTAGATACGCGCCTAAAAGAGTATACTGCATGCGCAGTAAGGCGCGTACCTCCCGCGATTCGGTCCGTTATCCGTATAAACGGAGGGTTGGTAGGACCATGAGATTTGGAGAGTATGTCCTTACAACGACTAAAAAGTTGTTACAACGGTAAATTGTTATATTTGTGACATATCACTATTATCACTGTTTGTGACATATTATCATATAGTACATTCAATGACCAAAGTTGGGAATGATGTATATTATATGACTTATAAATGCAGTGTAATAATAATAATAATATTTATTCACAGATAAACGAGGGTCGAATGGTCGAACAATAATGGTCTATAGCTAATGGAAACATGTTGGAAGCGTTTATCGTACCTTTGCTACTAGACCAAAGATGTCGCCACTTGTTTCTAATTTAAACGTAATTTTATGGCAAAGCAATTTTTTTTAATATTATTATAGAGCGTCGGATATGAGAAATAAATTCTCTCAATTCATGAATATAATAATACGTATTCTCATATTGATGTCTCAATTCCATCTTTTAAAGATAAATAATAGTTTATTACGTTTAATTAATAATACCTACTTATTTAATTTTTTTAATATTATTTTTTGTGAATATTATTTTAGAGGCAATAATAGTCTTATGTTATTATGCGTAACGTTTATTTCCGCGTAACGTAACGGATATCCGCGATAGATGCCAACATCAATGCAAAATGACAAACATTGACACGTCGTAGGATACGTTAACTACTTATGAGGAATAATTAGGGAAATAGGGAACAAATGGAACAAAAACAAACAAACAACAAATTTTAGTTTTCCCGACCCCTTTACACCTCCCAACCTCATCGCTCTCCATTTCATTGTCATCGAACATACAGCGGTTCCTCTTGAGTGATTTGTTCTAAATTCACCATACTGCTTTAATATACATACATAGTTGAGATTTCATCCGTTTCCTCGAAAGCCTCAACAGTTTTATAATTTGTGTGAATGGTTTCATTCATTCAACAATTGGTACAGCGCCTCTAGCGGATATGAAAATTGACATGAGTTTCATTGAGTTCATTCATAGGAGTTCATAGACATGAAAATTATTCTAATCCGTATTTGTAAAAAAATTTTTTTTTCGAGTTTTAATCAAATTTCCCATTCAAATTTGCTAAATACAAAACCCAAGAAATTTATAATTTTACATGAAAATACGAAAAAATAAGCAGAATCCGTGGTTTTAGGCTATAGTTTCAGGTATTAGTCCGGACACACCAATTTTAAAGAAGTAAATGCTTCTTAACTGGCGATAATGGTCTCAACTTTTAAGACCAGAAGTCGACAGTCACCTTCTTCAGATATCAACATTGTCATTCGATACTTTGCTCTTAAGAGTAGATTTTATAGCATAAATACATATTTATAAATATAATTTAAAACTAGCTGTTTAATTCATTTGCGTGGGTTTAATTGTGATTCCATACAAAGTTTGGCACCCTGTATTGATCCTGGCCTATCAAATTTATATCAATTTTCAAGTTAATAGGGCCATCAAACATGTTTTCCATACGAACTTGGATATCCCGTTTCAGCTCTTTACGGGTTAAGATTCCAGAAACCCCTTCTTAGTACGTCTTTACGTACTAATACGGATTTTACTGTCAAAATTTCATGTTTGTGACTTCAACAGACTCGACTCGTCGTTAATGAATCAGTCAGTCAGGTCATTTCTTGTATTATCTATAGCCGTAGTACCTACCTGTCAACTATGGCTCAAAAACATAAGTATCGAAATTTACTAAATTTACTAAATCTTCACAGAAATAGCCACAAGAAATGGAGCATACTCCTTATTTAATTAAGCAAGAAATTTATTATTGATTGTCTTGGCCTTTTGTTAGTAGCCGACCCGTGTAACATCTATTAATAACAAACAATGTTGCTTTACAGGGGTTAAATATGACCATCGTCACTCCAATGGCATATAAATTAACTTTGAGACATCTTAATTACTGACAACATATTGGCAATTTCTTAGATAAAAAGTAGCTATTTATGGAAAAATACACATAATTATTATATTGTGTACGAAATTGCTTGTTGACTTACTCATATGACAATTTGCGGTTTATACACTCTACATAAAGTATATAAGTACCTATCTAGAAACTACATTGTATTAAACATTTGGAAAATACAAAAAAACAAATACAAGGAAAATAGAGTGGGGCTATTCATGTAAAAACGTAAAACAAAGATTAGATAATTTTTGTTAGTGTAAAAATTCTAGTATGATCGGTAACAGGTCAATCTATACTTAATTTACTATGAATAAGATCTAAAATGGATAGGATTTGGGTACTTGACGTCGCTGTAACTGTATATTTTATGTAATAAATGTATCTACAAGAAATCTAACTTTAGGAAAGAACTGACTGTTATTGACCTTATTATCGATTAATTAATCTTAGAAAGTAGGTATAATAAATATTTAGGTGAAATGCTAACAGCACTGTATCTGTGGCGAAGTATTATCTGAATATTCAGATAATACACATATTTATTAGAGAAGATTCCTTGGACATATTACAATTTTAGGTGGCTTCGGGGAAATGTTCGAAAAAATTGAAGATAAGTTAAAAAAAATCAATTTGTATGAAGACCGTCGATACCCTGGGGCCTAAAACATATCTTACCTTCTCTTATTCGTCATCTTATTGATCTCTTATTGATCAATAGTTCAATCCCCGGCCCGTACCACTCAGTTTCTAAGCAAAAGGTAAATAAAGAAAAATATCACGAGGTAACCCACATGTTCGACAATTAATAATATGTCTGAGTGATGTGTATTCATTAATTCTCAATGGGCCCCCCTCGGTGGTTGGTGGATAACAGCCTGAAAACCGCCCTCGTGATTATTAGGGGAGACCTATACCAAGTAGTTTACCTACACTATGACTATGCAGTGGGGCGTGGACGTTATAGGTTAATATCGAGGATGAGTCCAGTGTCTAACGCTATTTACCTGTTTTCTGTAACGTTCTATTCGTTTACATATTTATACCCTGAGCAGGCACCCACCCACCAATTCGTCCACTTACAATTCAGTTTAGATATTTTAAAAAATATTGTTACATTAATAAATAAGAAACATTACCTTAAAAAGAGAACAGTAAAAAATTAAATTCATTTCATTTTAATTTATCAGTTCACGAATTTATTGCTGGGAATTCAGTGACACTAATAATTGTTTGTATTAAAAAAAAATTTGTGGGCTTTATATTCAGCACATTAGATATTAAAAGCTTAGCAAAAAATGTATAAATATTTTACTTGCAAGAAATGAATCGTACTATGCTAATTAGAATGTTAATGTTAATAGTTAATTTAGAATCATAGACTGAATCCAAGGTTTCGGGCTTCAGTAACGAATCGGATAAATCCGATAGATAGATAGATACCTACACTTTATTGTACCCCAAAAATATACAGAGAAATACAAAGTACAAGTAATTAGAAGTGCAAGCGGCGGCTTATCGCTTTGGGTTTGGGTGGTGAAGAGAAGTCAGTAGACAAAATAGAGATAGATGGTGCAATAAAGAAAATAATGTCTGTATATACATTCATAGATACATACAGAAATATATAGATACCTACAGGCATATATACATGCATGCATACATACATATACGGGTTACTGGTAAATAGAATGGGTTCCTTTAAGGTAGTGGTAGTGTGCAGTGTAACGATACCCTGGCCAAAAGTTGATGGTTTCCGAGATATTTAAAATTTTGTATTTTTCTCAGGTAATTCTACCTACCATCTATAAAACTCAATTATTTTGTTAATTAAAGATTTCCTATTGACTTTTTTTTGTTTTAAAGCTTAGTTGAGTATTGCAGTGCACTGATACGAAAGTAAAACTATCTAGAAGAACTAAGAATAATAAATGAGGGACACTAAAAGAATGACTGACTTAGCCTACTACTGACTACTACAACTGAGAAGTCTACTGACTTCTCCTTACCATCCAAAGGTTGCCTGGAAGACATCCACTCCATACTACCACCCCCTGTAAGGAACTGTTCTATTTACCAATAACCCTATATACATACGGAGAGATCTAAGGAACTAAAAAAGATAAGATAAACTAAAAAGAAAAAATAAAGGAAAAGAATAGAAGGACTATTCCTTCTATGCCTTCCATGCCATCATCTACGAGTATATGATGGCATGGAAGGCTGTTGGTGGCATTATAACATACATTGCTTGTGAGTTTTTGCAACTCACAAGCGCGCGTCTACTTTGCTAGTGTCCAGACGCGCAAAGAGACCTAATGGACCTTAAATACATTGACGTGGAAGTTATTTTTCGCGCGTATACAAAAGGAAAATTGGCGCGCGCTCATTAGTTGAAAGAATTAACTATATCTTCCTAAAGTATTTGCGTAAAGTATACGTACCATATACTATATATATATGTGGGGTCGGCAGGCTTTAGAATAGCATCACCCCATCTTCTCCCGTGGGTGTCATAAAAGGCGACTAAAGAGTAACAAAGCCGCTACCACGAGCCCTGAAGAACTACACCACTTCCAAAAAAGTGGACTCGCCAACCCGCTTGGCCAGAGTGGCGTTTGAAGGTAGAAGATAAGGGCCAGTGGAAGATAATAGTGACTAAAGTATGTACTTAATTTATTATGCTATTTCATACTTCAGTAATCTTCATGCGTCATATGACTGGCGGCACTTAAACCATAAACACGTTGCGTGCAGAAAACTGCTGCAAGGAAACAAACAATATTATGAAAGAAAACGTTTCCTATGAACAGTTGCTTACTACTATTAGTTACTTACCATTACCATTAGCTACGTACTTTCTGCTTAAGTATAACTCGTATCTAAACATTGTAAACAAGGTGTAACGACCTGTCCCTACTTTGTCTGGGTAAAGAAAATGTATCGGAGGTATTATCAGGTGGGTATGGAATATTAGTTCAGCAATCGCAAATAAACTTATTTCCTGGCAGTTACTTTATCTGCGGTGAAGCTAAACCACATGTGATGGAAGTGATAGTAAATAGGTACACATCAGCATTCATAGCACTCTAAGATAGAATTTCTCAGGCAAAAAGTTATAAAAGACATATTTGACTATTTCACCATCTTATCATTTGATAAACTGGCTACCTCTCTGTCACCTATACCACAAAACGTACATTAGCAGTGTTATTAACTTATTACAAATATAATGGTTCCACAAACATTGAACATTTTCTAGAAGCAAAGTAAATAATTATCCTCAACGCGTGCGCGGAAGATCCTTAACGCGTGAGGTATTGAATTCGAATTACATATCACATCAATTAGCTTCTATTTCAAAGCGATAAAGAACATAATTAAGTGCATATTGTTATGCGACTTCTTATGGTAAGGTGCATTGAGGTCATAGTGATGAATGTCAGTCGTAGGCACATCGTAGGCTTTAGTCATATTATTGACTCATCCACACAACTTATAGATAAAATGTACACAAACAGAATAAATATAAGTAATTACTGATATGATAATACGTCCGTGTGTTGAAACACTTCAGTTTCTTTCGTTTATTCTGTGGTTTTTACAATTTTTTTAATGATATTTGCAAATAAATCGAGTAGGTCCATAAAAAGGTATAGGTATACCTATATAAACATAATTAGTAGGTATGTTTTGTGTGAACCATGTTATCAAGGAAAAAAACAAAAAACAAAGGATTCCTTATATTTTATTATTTAAAACAAGTAAACAAAATTATTATTTCTTTTTCTTGCACATCCTATTTTAAAGGTATCCATTTTAAATTCTCTAAACCTATCATTGCCCTCAGAAACGCGTGTAAAATCAAAATTTCGATCTCAGAGAGCTTCTAGGTAGAAAAGACCCGTCATGTACTGCATGGAATTTCCATTCAAACACTTAATTACGTGTCTCCATTTTTCTATTTATTCGAGCATGTCCAAAGTCTGTTATTGAGTCAATCAAAAATACTTTTACGCAACTGTACTTCTTACGTCATCCTTTTACATATTTACTTGTTTAACCCAGATGTCAAGAAAAAATACTTTGTTTAGTACCCACCTGATCTCATCCGGAGAGGATCATTAATTTTAAACATCTCCCACACGATCTTTTTGTCTATTTGTCCTCAAGTGATAACCAAGGAATTTTATAATACAGAATTGTAATATATGTATATACTACGAATTAATATATCACGAATTAATATACCATGAATTCATATACCATGAATTCATATACCGTGAATTTATATACTATGAATTCATATACCATGAATTCATATACCTAGAAGTAAACAACATGTCGGTTTGACGCTTCATATTAAGTTCTTGTATATGATATACAATCGGCAACACTTTAATGTAATTAAAAAGCATTCGATTCAATTCTTTATTACTAGCGAATTCAGGTACTGATAGGTATGTGTTGACCTTTTGCTACCTGTATATGGCCACAGCAATATAAGTATATGGCACATCATATGTGACATCTTTATTTCATAAACATGTAAACATTTCAGTACACTAAGTGCAAATATTCGTATGTAGTCTATACAATGTATAAACCAGCTGTGCACTTATGTAATACAAATAAAAATTAAATTTACATTTATCGCCTGCTTCTACACGTTCAGATATACTCGTATACTACACATACTCGTAATAAGTTATAACAAAATCTACAGTTTCATCGTTGCCGCAAAGTTGTATGATAATTGTAATAAAAAAACAGTGCCCTATTGACTATCTACACTATTGGCAGTGGCGTAACTATACCATCTGAGGCCCGTGGCAAATTCATTGGATGGGGCCCTCCCAGTAAAAATCGTCAAGTTGTAATTTAATTTTAATAAATCACTTAAATAGTTACCCAACAGTATTACTAATATTGTGTGCATTTTAGTTAAATATCTAATAAATTTTATTTTCAAAAGCATAGGTATTACATAATTTTAATGAAATAACAATTTAATATTAACAAGATATTTATTAATAAAATTCTTTTCTCCGAGCTTTCTGTTCCGCAAAAGTAAAAGATCGGGTCATAGAATTTTCAATAGACAGAATAGCCAAGTTACGTAGCTTGTCTTGTCCCATAGAGTTTCTTAAATAGGTTTTTATTAATTTTGCCAAGTTACGTAGCTTGTCTTGTCCCATAGAGTTTCTTAAATAGGTTTTTATTAATTAAACAACTTTGAACGGTTTAAATCGCGTATATTTAACATTATTTATATCCCGACGTTTCAAAATTTTAGTTTTGATTAATTTTTATTAATTTTAGTTTCAAAAATGATCTTTCAGCACTAGCTGTAGTCACAGGAATTGTAACAAACAACATTAATGCAGTACATACTTCAGGAAAACTGCACGACATAAAATTATTCTTCAATATTATTAAATCAGCAAATTCTCTAATACACGAAGACTTTTCTATTTCGTCTCTGAAGGTGGACCGAAAACTGAGAATTTCCCTGGCAAATGATTCAAATATGTCTTTTAAAGATCAACAAATTCTAGCGTTTTTTTTAATAGTTCAGTATCATTTAAATTTTGCAAAGTGGCAGGTTGCAAAACACTGAAATTTTAATTTTAATTTTTACTAAATTTTGTTAAAAATGTTACGTTACTTTTGAGCTCGAGGCCTCTCGGACCGGGGGCCCCCGTCGGGTCGGGGGCCCGTGGCATTTTGCCAACCCTGCCACCCTATAGTTACGCCACTGACTATTGGATAAAATATAGTAGTTAAAAACTAGTTACACGTGGTTGGTATTAAAATACGGGTTAAGTTAGTTAGATTTTATTCATAATGCCTCAAATACTATTCGCTATTATTAAACTTTAACCATGACAAAGCACATCAGAGCGTTTTCTCAATTGAGCTTATACAGTGAGAATTTATGTTAGAATTAATTATGATATTTAGTGATTAGTAAATTAGTCGTTTTGACCCTAAATCAGCCCTGCAAATCTTAGGGTTATAATGACCCGACCGTGAGAGGTACCGATGCGCCGCTCCTGCGTAAGCTTTTTTCCGGGCATACTTTTTGGACTAATAGAGTTAGAAAGAAAATTTAGTACATTAGCGTATTTTCAAACTCAACTATCAATTTTTACAAATAAGTAATAGATACTTATAATTAATTTCATTACTAACATAGATATAAGTATTCTTACTAACATATTTTATGGATCCACTGGTCTGAAATAAAGAACAAATATTATTATTATTATAATTGTAAGTATCGAACTCATAAAGAGATAACAATTGGAGCCATTTACCCTTTCCAGTTGATTATCTCAGTTTTGCGAGCGACTGACGCCAGCTTGGAAACTAATTACCCCGAAAATCGTGAAGAATTTCTTGTTTTAGTAGAGAAAAATCTTGTTTTCGTATAGAGGATTCTGATCTTCTATAGTCTTTACTAAACCTAAATATAATTATCTATACTCATTATGATGTTTGAAACTACTAAACCGATATTGAAAAATAAAATGCTACAAAGCTTTCGAAAAATACTGTACATATTTAGTTGTAAAAAAGACAGACTTAGAAAACCAAAATTTAGAGTTACGATTAAGAAAGTGGGTGTTAATTTACAGTGTCCTTTGTATATCTAAGTAGCGTATTAAGTAGCGTAAGTAGCGTAAGATATCTAAGTATATCTAAGTAGTATTTGTATAATACTGGGCAATCATTAGAGTAAATTATACAAACCCCTTTGCAGGTCATTACCAGCTTACCCAATAGGCGGCTGGGTGACGCCAATCGCATATATAACGTTGTAGAACAAGCCTGGTTACGAACGCAACACACAAAATGGTTTGTAATCGTTTGAACTCTTGTCTGATCAATCCAATAGCAATGTAGCTACAAGCTGCAGCTTCACTAGATGGGAAAAGGAAGGTGCATGCTGCTATCCCACAGCCGCAAGGCACATTCGACTGACCAAATTACCCCTCACTCACAGAAGGCTACCGTTAAATGTATTGTATTTCCCACTTTATCCTATTCCCTCTATGTAATAAATGCGATATGCCAGAGCTCATTCGCATCCCACCCATTTTCGCAACTCTTTCTCCAAATCCGTTCCTAAATCTCCAAAGGTAGGTAGCGCATTCAGAGGCATGCCAACGTTTGTCATTCTGGACTGATGTTGGAATGTATCGCGCTTGTCCACGGGTGACAGTATCCATTTACCACTAAATGGACTAACTGCTCGTTTGCCGGGTTCTTTCTGTAAAAAAGTACAATTTCCACATTTGCACTTTGATCAGCCATGGCGCAGCGTGCACAATATATACTAACAATGATAAGTATAATGACTCACTAAATTGATTCATCACACGGTCATAGGTTCACAAAACTCTACAGTAAATAAGTACTCACTACTTAGTTACATTCAGTAGGTCCTGCATAATACGAGTATTATTGAGTCATTGTAAATTCTTAAACGAATGATCTATATGGATGACCGTTTTTTTTCCTATCATTTCTCATAAATGAATTAACTCATTTACTAGCTAGTTAGACATTCGTAGGAATTAATAAATTTATTTAAGTATTGAATTACTCAAGGCCTAGTTTTAACGCTGGCAGTGTGATGTCGGCCGGCTTCAGAATAGCACCATCCCTGGGTAAAATGTGGCTGGCGTAAAAGGCGACTAAAAAATAACAAATAGTCGCTACCGCAAGCCGTGATGAACTACCCTCTAAAAGGGTGGACTCGCCAACCCGCTTGGATGGTTTGGCGTTTTGAGGCCATTTATCCCTCATGCACAAAATAATGTCCACGAAGAGGCCGATGTCCAGCAGTGGACAATAAAAAGGCTTGTTATGGTTACGATACTATTCAGGTCTTTTCAGCCCTTTGTCGCTATAAGATGAAGCCTATGCCCTACGGTGGGGCTTTATTAGGCTGATATTGATAGATTGAACAAATTACACGTGTACCACATCCTGTAGTAGTAGATTGCTGCTTCAATTTGCTGATTCTGTGAGTTATATAGATGACATACCTGCCATACCATCAGCCTAAGGCTCGCTCAGCCTAACACACGATCTTCGGTTCTTCTCATCCACCCGCCACCGGCGGACTTCTTCAAGTCATCGCTCCATGTGGCTGGGTGGCATCCCAAAATACGTCCTGCCCAGTGCCAAGTGGCATGTTAATTCTATGAGCTAAGTCGTTGACTTCAGTTTTTTGATGAATCCATACGTTTCGGATCTGAACCCTCAAAGAAACTCCGAGCAAAGCTCTCTACATAGCCCGCTGAGCGACTTTAAACGTGTGAATTGGGTCTACCGTTTCGTATCATAATTACATTACTAAACCTTAATTAATGAAATCTTTGCATTATCGCTACAAACATTACATCTCTTCCCTAAATATTTTGTTAGTACAATTTTAGTACTAGTAAGACCAGTAGCGTGGTTTTAGTGGCGGGACAAAATGATCGGATTATTAGTATATTTTCTATAGGAATTATTGATTTGAATTGAATTGAATTAAATGTATTATTGTACACATTTTTAAGGTACCTATTAATTGAAGTACCTACGTATCTTCTGCTATATCTGTATAGAACGAATATTTATTATAGTTTTTGTCCTACAGAGTGGTTATTTCCACTGTGTACAATGGTTTTATGTTGTCAAATCAATACCAAAAATTTTAAACGTGTTATAGGTTCTGTGACAGAACGAAATTCAATTTTCCGGGTGAAATAAACTTGACAACTGTTACAATGACATGTAACATGACGTTTCTGTCTAACGGTTTATATATACATACGTTTAAAACTTGTAAACTACTAGGATTTCCCCAGACATTCCGTAAATTATTCCTGAAACCTGAGACCCCTTGGTTTGTGCCCACAAACAAAGTAACCTACTGACCTGAGTTTACACTTTTGGTTACACTGAGTTTACTCTTATCAGCTTTTCTTTATTTCTTACTCGGATATTTTCAATGCCAATAATAAATAATATACATGTGAATATGTAATACATATTTTCGGAGAATGGTTATTGTGACGTCATTGAACGGGTTGTCAGTAGGAGGGAGAGTTCCCTTTGCAAATAATGTCTGACCCTCTGTCTAGGTTGGGATACCAGCTATTATTATTTAATCTTACAGCTGGGGTGAAATCTGCAACGTTGAAACACCCTTGTCTACTAACATACGTAAGTAGGTACTTTACTTGGATTAATCTCTGCAATAACATGTTTATTTCACTTTAATTTAAAATGAAACATTCACACTTTGTGTGTGCGCATGACGACGCTGCAAGTGAGACTATCATTTAATTGTATTTATGAATTATTTGTGTCTAACAAAACAGTCTTTGTTGATTATATCCAAAATGAAGTCAGAGCCAGGGTCCGATTGTTTGTTGCGTCGACTGGCAATGACGTGGTGGTGTAGTCACGCGCGAAGCGCTGCGACTACACAGAGAGTTCTTGCAAGGTGCTCCGGTATCAGTCGCATCGCTCACGCCAGTCGCGCCACACGCCGTTCCCGTCGCGCACCCACCGACGATGTTACTGCTTGTGATACTCGCTGTACTCGCTGCCGCGGCCGCGCAGAATGAGACTCAGCCTCCGCGCCTGCCGGCACCGCGCCGGGAACAATTTCGAGTGATCTACGAATGGAATGTGATCGATTTTGAATGGACCTCCCCACAAGACCGCGATACCTACATCAGTAGTAAGCGATACATCCCCCTAAATGTGCTAATATCTGGCATAAACTTTTATGGAGAAAATTTATTCCTGACTCTGCCAAGGATGCTCGACGGAGTACCAGCGACTTTGGCCACGATCCCAGTGCAACAGGTGGACACAGCACCAAAACTCAAACCTTTCCCTGGCTGGAAAGAAAACACCGTTGGCGATTGCTCTGCTTTGCAGTTTGTGCAAAATATTGAAATAGACCGAAATGGTATCATGTGGATTTTAGACAACGGCCGTGTTGGAACCCTTACCCAAAATCCGGATGCGAAGTGTCCTCCATCTGTTGTTCTAATTGACCTTAAGACAGGTAAAAATGAAATGGAACGCATACCATTCCCAGCCGACACTGTGAATGCCAACACCACATATTTAAATGATCTAGTTGTGGACAACCGGGATGGTGATTATGCTTATATTACTGATAATAGCGCCATTGACCCTGGTATCATTGTTTTCCGACGTAGTGACAAGAAATCTTGGAAGATTCGCGACAAAAAATCGATGTCGGCTGTGCCTGAAGCGTCGTTTTTCCGCATCAATGGTACAACAATCAACCTTCCAGTGAACGTCGACGGCATTGCTCTAGGACCACAGTTCCTTACGGAAGACGGGAAAATCGACAGGACTGTTTACTATTGTCCACTGTCCAGTTTTCATCTTTACGCAATTAAAGCTTCGATTTTGCGCAACGAATCTTTAGCGCAAAGTGGTGACGGTGCAGTTAGTTCTTACGTCGTTGACCTTGGAACCAAAGCGTCCCAGACCGACGGAATGAAGATGGATTCAGCTGGAATGCTCATCTTTGGACTGATAGGCAACTCGACCATTGCGGAATGGAACACAACTCTCGATTACCACGTCGGCCAGCGCACGATCGCACGTGACCCTAACTACATCCAATGGACAGATCGTTTCACGTTTGACGACCGTGGCAACGTCTATGTAGTTATTAACAGATTATACAATTTTGTGAAAAATCAAGTGTCACAAGATGAAGTCAACTACAGGATTTTGAAATCTCATACGGGATCTAAGAGCTACGTGTTTTCGAAGGAATTAACGCCGCCATCGCCTGCAGGCGGCGGTGCCGCGGCGGCGCCCACGCTGGGCGCATCGCTGCTGCTGCTTGCACTCGCGCACCTGCTCGCCTAGTCCTCGCCAAGTTTCTCGGTCGCGGTCCAGTCGTGGCCCTGACCCTGAAAATCTGTGTTCGTTATGCGACGCTCTCGCGGACTGATGCGTAACATTACCAAATATTAACAGTTACCTTGACCTCACGGTCTTTCTTAACAGTGATAATGTGCATGTAGATAGCTTTATATATTTTATTGTTATAAATTACTTCATACATAGATCTATGAAGCGAACCTTTGTGCCAGGGGTCAAAGACGTGCCGAAGAAGAGCCGAGTCTTCTCGTAGATATGTGAAACAAAAGGTCGGGGACGCGCGGTTTTGTATTGCTAAATGCCGCGCTAACTCAACTATAGAAAACATTCCAATTCCTATGAGATACTCCTAGGCGCATCTTCGCGTCATATTTATTTATAACTTTTTTATTTAAAAAAAAAGTTAAATAGAATTGTAACAACCTGTCTATTCGGAAATTTGTATAATTACCTATTGAGCTCAATCCAAAGCGGTTGAAAGTGGAGTCATTATTATCAAAACATTATCTAGAATATACCTTAATAATATTATGTAAGTTCTAAAGTTAATAACCTAAATTTTATGATAAATTACCTTTACAATATTGTAACTAATATCGTAAGGTTGTTGTGTGGACGTGACCGACTGATTGACAAATAAACGTGTTTATCGTATTATATTGTTTGTTATTTTTCTTAGTATGCATAAGTTCGAATATCATAATGAAGACTGTTAACATTATAAATCAACAGTAGTAACACTTTGGACTCAACAATACGTTCATCACGTGATAAACTGATAGAATATTGAATAACTTTGTGACGTAAATCGTAACTATCATACTCGTACGTTATTTTTGTATTTTGTACCAATAACTTTTAAAAATCTACATTTTAAATAATAAAGGTAGACATTGCACAGATATTCAATGAAATAGAAAGTCGGTCAATAATAATATCAACAAGCGCGAAGTACGAAAAAAAACACAAAATTTGGTATGCAATAAAAAGTGTGTTTTAATTTCACTGGACTCAATTAGGCGACAATTAGAAGCAAAAAGTACAAGTCGACATGTGTCGCTGTAAACAGGTTTTATGGTGATCCGTATATCCGGATCTGATTGAACGATTTTCACTCAACTTTTTTTGTCCATCTTGATTAGAGAGGATAATGTAGAAAGTAAATTTATTATTTCTTCAACGAAAGTTGTATTAGATTTTTTATTGAGTCTTATTAGATACCTATGTGCTCTGCGATGATTAATCAATGAGCACATAACAAAGAATAAAAAACTAATGACGTTGTCTTTATTTGGTATTAGAACATGACATCATCAGCTAAAAGTATCCAGTTAATAGTTGATCTAACACATCATCGTACCTGAGAAGAATTGTCATTGTCCTAATCTTAAACAGATGACGAATCCTAGTTCCTAAACTGCTAACTAGCATTCCTGTAGAAGTTATAAAACATAATAAAAATAAGTAATTAAGGACAACTGTGAATTTCAAAAGAAAATAATCACATTAGTACTATAGATACAAATTATTGATATAATTGTACATTCACTTCTCTGCGACTTCGGATCTCCTATTTCGCTGGGCCCATACCCTGAATACCCTGAATGATACTTGATGTGTGTCAAAAAAATCTTTTATCCATCCATTTGTTTGGATAAAATTCGAATGATTTAAACACCCTGTAATGCATGTATAATGCAAGTACCTACTGTGAAACTGGGGAAGTTTAAGCTGTTATTAATAGTAAAGTACATTAACACGAATTACGTATGCAGTAAGCGATGATAAGTACATTCTTTACATCCGTAGTTTTTTGTTGACAACAAAACAATGGCTGTCATTGAACCTGCATGTCATGAACACAGCCACAATGCAGCTAAGAGGAGTATTTACAACTGTAACTGATCCAAATTCCAAAGTGACATTTAGGTGTTTTTTATAGCTTATCTTCTTTCTTCCTTCGAATGTAAAAACAGCACCTACCTCATTTCTTTACACTTCTTGCTTCCCTAATGATTTAAAAGTGTTGATTTAGTTCGGATTGCAAAATAATGCTCATTCGAAAACTATATACTTATCTCAGCTAAATATATTATAGTTTAGATCTCGGCTAATACATATAACTAAGTAGTAAATGAAATAAATAAAAATAAATGGTATAAATGTACACATAAAACATTAGTATATCTCTTATAATTTAGCTCATTTCTTTTCTCTGGGCGACGTAATGGATTTACTGTCTCATTAGACGCGTGTTTTGGAAACTTCAAATTACAGTTTCAAAAAAGATACTGTTTTATACATAGATAGATAGATAAATTCTTTATTGCACCAAAATGTGTGTACAAAGGCGAACTTAATGCTATATAGCATTTTTTTCCAATACATAGACAAACTTAGCAAAAAATTCCAGGTATGAACTGACTACAAGTAACACTTTTATAATTGTCTAAAGCGAACACTATAAAAACCGACACTTTTCATTAAATTGAACGTCAGTCGCTTGTAGCGTTAATTCCTGGCGGAAATCTTCGTTGTTTCACGGCTTATTTCCATGAAAATATTCAACTTATACTTAACAAAATCATCATTGTTTTTCATGAAGTATTCTTTTCTACTTCTTAATTAAGTGTAGCATATATAATTTGCAAGACGTATTGTATAATCAGGGTAATGTCTGTTCTTTACAACTACTTGTATTGTAGGATACCAATACAATGCACATACTTTTTTGAATATTTACTTAAATATTCATTTATGCATTATCTGTACCTATATACCTATATAATGCGTTTGCATATACCTAGATTCGATTTTTTGTAATGTCACTTGTGCTGCATCGCTTACTTTTCCAAATAAAACTACCCTGTCGCAGATTGTCTGGGAGAGATTACATAATTGCAATAAGATCGTTTATTGTTTTTGTTTACATAGCTATGTGCGCTAATTACTTTGTTAATTTATACAATAAAGAGACAGTAGGTACTTATAATAGGCAGGTACGTCAAAAATTCAAAGTCGACAGAGTTGGTTACATAAAAACTTTGATTTACCAATTATGTTTACTCTATTTATTCTGACACTGTTCGGCAGCGTCTTCTCGGCCAATAGCTGGCCAACAGTCAAGTGACGCTCCTTCATGCGTGAAGGTCGTTGCTGCGGTCCAATATCTACTGATTTCCATTTGTTTTTGTTAATCCAATAGCCGCTTTATACTGTGGATATTTTATCGAATGCTTATTAAGTATATTACTTCTTTTCAATGTATTAATCAAGTATCAGGTAATGTACACATTACACGAGATATTATGGTCGGACTAATGTTTCTTTCTCATATAATATCACATATATGTTCCTATTTAAACATATGTTTAAATTAAAAAAAATATCTTTGTCTTTATTTCTCTCAATTTTTACATAACCTACAATTTTGAGTATGCCCCGTCTCTCAAAGTAGATTAAAAATCTGTATCTATGTATATAAAAACATATTAGTATGTATATAAAATATCGCCTAAATGATTCCTTCAAACATTTCATTAATGTAAAGTATTTACCCTTACTTATGAAGGTAGCTTTAAAGCAAAATATTAGTGAAGAATTTATCAACTGGTCGATATCAACTCGCAGAAAACGAGACCAGCTTGATGTCCCAAAAACGAATAATTATTATGGCAAGAGAACTAGAAGTTATGTTGTACCTACCAAAGTTATACAATAACATATTGCTGCCCAGACGCAATCATGACTCACACTTTTTAAAAAAAAAATAAAAAAACATTTTGTTGGTTTGAAATAAGTAGTGTTTGATTGTTCTGTAATATACCAGTAGTTTAAATATAAATGTACTTAAATATAACAGTGAAAATAAAAGCGTTTCTGTCGACAAACTGCAGTTTGGTAGAATAATATGTACGTAATGAGTATTTTTGAGAGTAAATAAAAAAACCCACCATGATCTTGAACAGTTAATGTACGCACTTATGGATGAACAAAGAATTATTACGGATTCCTTCTTCAAGGGCACCATAGTTATTTTCCTTGTAATCTACGCTTGTATCTACGTTTTATTATTGGTTATGTAGTACGGAGTTTAAATATTTATTAGTTATTGACAATTGTGACTGTGTATAATTATTCCGTTTCGAGATATGGAGATTACAATAAGACTGTTTCACGTTACATTGTCTACCATCTTATTGTTTGGTCTATTGACGAAATAAAGTTGGAATCTCCGTGAGAAATGTATTGTTTTGAAAAATAAAATAAACTAAAATGTCTTTATTGCAAAAAAGACATTTAGCAAAAAATTGCCCGAGAGAGAGATTGTTGCGTGTGGAAAGGAGGACCAGCGGTTGCGGGGAATTACAGACGCGCATGGGCGTGGCATGGTGGCGCGGGGATCAGGGAGACCCGGTGAAACGGTTGTCCGCTAACCGCCCGCGGGTTGTTGGGGGCCCGAGCCCGGGGATCTTACTTTAATCTCCACCCCAGGAGGCTGCCCCGCCGCACGCGAAAAATCCCTTGGGGTAGCAGTTGTGCCGGAGGAGACCGGAGTGGAACCCGACTGCTGCCCCCCCGGGGGGGGGGGGGGACCAGGGGCCCTTCCGTACCCCGTGCCAGCAAGTCACACAACCTTTGTGCTCGATTTGCAATTTGCAAATAATATAAATAAAGATTACACTTTTTCGTACATTTCTCTTGCTACTCGTTACGAGTAACCAGCCATCCCACGACACGACACGACACAACGTCCCCTTCTCCCCTTTACTTGCTATTACTTTTATTTCTCTGTCCGCTACGACATAAATTACAAACTTATAATTTAATCCTCTTCAGTTAATTTTCTTAGGATGGTTTCTTCAGATATTGTGTATAGCTGCGTCACCTGAGTTGCTTGAAAATAGCTTTTAATGTCGAGAATCCAAAAAAAATCACAAAGTTATTAGTGCATGGTGATTGCATTCGTGATTGTTACTCCTAGAAAACATTTTGCTTTCAGTTTTTTTTATAAATTGTAACAAAAATCCTGTAACCAGTATTTATAAACGTGTATTTGTTTATTGTATTTGTAAAAAGTTTTATGAATTTGTATCAATCAGTTTCATACCGCATTATTATCTCGTCAACATAAATTTTATCATCAGTAAATTAAGATAACTTTACGTATTAGGTCCGTTACATAGGCCACCGCTACAGATTTACTCATTAATCATAAAAATAAACTCATAAAATAGCTACTCATAAAAATTCACTATATTCTTTACTGATTTATGAAATTCATGAACTATGAAAAATTACTCTTAGATATGTCGCCGGATGGGCATTGGCAATCATTACGTCGATCTTCGGCGTAGATTCTTTAGCTAAGAATTGCGACGGCCAGGCAAAAACGAAATTATTTTTCAATGTTCATGTTGTAATTCGTCTTAAACAGTTAGAGTCATATACTATGATTGCAAATTGTAACGTCATAGTAGTGAATGCGTATGTTGGATATATACCAAGAGCATTGTTTTGTACTTTATATACAGGTACAATTGTCTTTTATCCATGAATAATTACCATTTTCAGCTGAAAGTGAGTCTCGGATTGAGAGTTCCATGTTTAGTAAATTATGTATTTAGTTTAGTAAAACCTGGCTGCGTCCAATTCATCCTATACTCGTATGAACACATATAATGAAACCAGTAACTTTGTATAATACCTACTAACTAGCTACTAAATAATTAGTTTGTCTGTTATGTTTTATAAATTACTCGTATTTTCACAATTCAGTATCAGACTCAAAGCAGTCGGGACCAGCACAAAACAAATAAATCTGATCCCGACTGCTTCGAATCGTTCGTATTGTAACAGATCCAGGGGTCGATTCGTTAAACATTTATTTGTTTGAAGTCAAAAGTTTGTTCGTGTCTGGGTGGTAGTCTCTGGACCCACGATACGGGGAATCTTAATTTGTGTGGGTTTAACTTAACTTGATTGAGTTATTTATTTATTGCTAAGGTAAATAGCCATAACACCTTTGTCCGCTGGTTGTGTGACATACAGTATTGGTATAGGCACTTCTGGCACTATTTTAAACCAATAAATCAATAAGTTATTGTGTGTAATTGCTTTGTGCCACCAAAATAAAAAAGGTTAATTAAACTTTTTTGTGCATTAGAAGATTCGTTGCGCTGAAAGAAGTAAAGAAGTCATTGGTGGTCATCGGACGTAGACACTCTTAATTATATTTATTTTAGTGAAACCATAGTAGATACTTACAAAAAGTATAAAACACTTTGGACGGGGAGGGTGCACGCTGAATCCTACAGCGGCTGGGCGCACTCGACTGGCCATGTTACCCCACTCTCAATGAAGACTACCTTGAAATATACTGCATTTCCTGATTTACCCTACTTCCTCAATGTACGTACGTGTTTCGATAGTGAGTGAGATATGCCAGAGTCCATTCATAGGAATGGATCCTCCCCATTTTTCCGATCCTTCCTTCATTCCTTTCAATCTCCAAAGGTAGGCAGCGCATCCGGCACATGCTACCGTTAGTCATTCTGAACAGATGTCAGCATGTATCGCGGTTGTCTATGGGCGACGGTATCCATTTACCATAAGGTGGATTGTCAGATCGTCCGCCACCTTCTTTCCATAAAAAAGGTACTTACTATACGATCTATAGTCAGTACTTGCAACTAACAAGTGATGCTTACGATTTTATCCTAATCGTTAAACTTCCAAGTTTTGAGAATGGCTTAAGAAAAAAGTAAGGAAACTGGGGCCCTCATTTCAAAGTACTCTCTCATATCTCGATGTTTTGTGAAATCGCGAACGTTTATATATGTACAGAGTACTAAGTTAACAGCGTTTCTTTACGAATTTTATTGTTGGCTAGTCGCTAGACAATTAATATTAATCACTTCGAAGACCCTGGATTATTATGGAATGGTCGCTACTGAAATGGTAAGCCCGTGGATACCAATGCCATTGTTACAATGTCACGAAGCCAGAGGAACTATTGTTGTTTTTGCGCGACAAATACTCGTAATTACATTATCATCGATGTGGCGGTAGCCCTGATATTACATATTTATAAAAGCAAACCGAATAATTGGTTTGTGTGTAACAATAGCCCTTACTACGAGTTTTATTCTCGTTGATAGAATAAAAATGGAATAAGACGAAAAAGCTAGTTACTTAAGACGAAATTTATTTAGAAACCTATTTTTTTCTTCAATTTTTATGCATAATTTGTTTACTCTAATTTTTTTCGAGGCCTAGTTCTAGTTATAGACAAGCTCTAGGTACATTAGTATACATACTTTGTAAAAATGACAAAAATAACGTAACAAAAAGGTCAAATCAAACCAAATCTAAAATTACAAGAAATGAAATTTATTATATTATATTTCTTAATTATGATATCGAGGACTGATACCATCCTACGGGAGTGTTATCTTTGTTAACCACAGGTTAAATTATTGATATAAGAGAATGTTTAAACCGAGTTGATTTAAACAAAAGGTTAGAAATCCGAGAGTCAAGTGGTTAAAAAAACGCTTAGTAATTCAAACGATTACATAAATTTAACGTAAAAATAATCGAAATACTTCATTGCCAAACAAGTAAATTGCATGGGCGTCGAACCATGCAACGATTGTTGCTTTAAAATTGATATTCGTCTATAGATAGGCTCTAAGTTATTTTTTAATTATAAAATACAGTGATAATTATTAATTATATAATATATTAAGTATATCTTTCCGTCTGTAACTTCTGATACTACTTGTTGGTTTATCGTTGGTTTGTCTGAAAATACTCTGTCAGCCATAGAATGTGCACAAATAGGAACAATTTTCTGCTATGCACTGCGCGGTAGAAGTCTACAAGAGCCAGTTTTTCCGTTTACTAACACTTTTGAAACATTACTATAATAATCCAGCTGTCAGGACAAAACGGTATGTTCTTCATAAAATCACATAATTTAGGAGACACAATTGCACGGTTGTTCTGCAAACATTTAAGCAGAGATATTCTCAAAAACGTTGTTATTGTGAAGTAAAATTTGTACCAAACATTTTAACCTTCGACCCGTGTTATACTACAGTGCTTCCGAATATCAAACTAGATATTTCTTTAAGAAAACCACTCGTATATATGAATACTTAAGTTGGATAGTTCAAAAGTAAAATGAATTTCGTTGTCGCCGCCCCGTCCACTATTAACTCCGAGTAAACGTTGCGTGACCCTCTACAACGGTTACTAAATGAAATAGGTACATGACTCACGTAACAATTGGGTCATAGACTTTTCTTTTTTATGTATGACGAAAAAGCTGTTTCGGGTGGTCTTTGACCTCTGTGGTAATCGTAGGTCTACAAAATTTTTGAATTTCCTTACATACATTTTTAGACTTTGGTACCTACTATTATTTATTAATTATTAAATCAAGTGGATTAATCGACAATATAATGAGTATATGGCTCTACGTCCGATGTAGACATAAAGCCTACGGCAACGCGCGTCGTAGACCGTACATAGAACAGCCGCAACTCGGTGCTTTTAGTATTTTTTAACTCAGTCTAGTTTACTTATTTTAGTCATTAAACCACGTGACTAACAGCTACACTAAGTATTAGGTGTTAGAATGAACTTGCTCTTGATGAATTAATATCGCTTATCAGTTTCATCGAATATAGTTTAAATAAAGCATGTTTACGCAGAAGTCATTTAATTACCTTCAACACCTTAGCACTTATCATTTAAATATTTTAAATTGCGTGCTTTAAATTTCGACATTACTGATTTCATAAAAAAACATACAAAAATGGTATATATTACAAAAAAAACACCATTACTAAGTCAAGTCTTATTTCCGAGATGTCCTTTTTATTATATTAACTCTGTGACCCCTTATAAGTGGTTACGAAATTGTATCAAGGCACGCTTGGTTACCATAGACACGCCATTGCCGCTCAGGAAAATCGATAGACACTATTAATAAAACTAACCAACTTCCTAAAGCGTTGTTCTAACAAATTAAAAAAGCAGCAAAGTTTCTCTATACTTTTAGGAGTATTACTTAGCAGATGTCTATGTCTCGTAGAAATACGAAGATAGGATTGGATATCACTTGGACATTGATCCAAGTATTATCACATTGAAGGAATGACTCTCTCTCTCTCCCTTTAAATATTAGGTGCTTACCTATGAAATGACCAATTTCATTACTCGCCACATTGAGTTTCGATATATTCTGTTATAATTCGAATTTCAAAATAATTCGATTTCAAAATAAAACAAAATGTATCTAATAGCCACGATGTTCTTATTTCAAAATCAGTATTTCATTTATCTTTATGTACCTAAATTTTGTTCATGTGATTATCTTGAAAATAAAATGGATAAATTGAAAATTCGCACTACTTTTGAATAAACTTCGAGAACTGGACCTGGAGACTCTCTCACCCACCATACTCACCGGACCTTGTCCCGACAGATTTCCATTTCTTTCGATATTTGGCCAAATTTTTGAAAGGAAAAAATTTGATTCTGAAGTAGCTAGGACCACGAGACTATTACAGGAGTGGCATCAATCAACTGGCCGTGAGGTGGTGAAAGTGTGTAAATAATATGGGTCAATATTTCAACTAACATAAATATTTTTACAACAGAAAAATCGGTGTCTCATAAAAATCAGTCATTTCATAGGTAAGCTAATGTCATTGAAATATTATAAGTAGTGCTTCTCTACTATTTTATATAAAGTTAAATAACGAAAACGCAAAGCCTAAGAAATAATTGGAATAGATTAAAACATTTTGACCTTTCATGCGATCAATATTTCCACGAGTTGCTGCGGTATTTATGTAATAAAGTTGTTACTTCAAACATTCGTAAATAGTGGTATTGTCGGTGTCTCGGCACTTCATGGTGGTAGACGATCGTTTAGCTTGTATAATGTAATTGAACGACAGTCAACTATGTAGTTGTCCACAAACAGTACCTACCTCGCGTACTTATAAAAACTAATAAAATCTAAGATATTTTAATTTTAGTCATACACTTATTATTATGCAATGCCTTTGTGCTTAAACTAGACTGTATAGTCTAAAGATACATTTTTATTAGTCTAAGTTACTTATTAAGTAGGTATTACTTCAAGTTTTATACTTCTGAAGATTTTTTCGTTTGAGCAATTGAACATTCAAACACTTTTTTTATTCAATGGCAGGGAATTTTTTCCACAAAATTGTTTTCTATTGAGTTATAGCATAGTACAATTATCTAATGTAACACAAGGGAACAGCTAAGCGCGCCTCTTGTACGTAGGTACGTACATATTTTCTTTTGTAACAATTTGTCTTATATATTAACTTGTGTGTACAATAAATGGAGATATACATAAATAAATAAACAACCTGGGTGTGGTGTGTTATTTATGATTTTGAGTAGAATTGCTATACGAGTAGAATCAATCCAGGAACGAGGTAGAGAGAAAACAGAGATAACTTTTGTTTCATATGTCTTTAGAATGATAAAGACATAAGTCGGATTTGATTGTTCGATTATTAACAAAGTTATTTTAATACTTTATAAATGCATAATTTTAGGTAATTATTTCTTATAATAATAATAATAATTAATTTATTTCGGACTAAAAATCCATATTTTCGATTAGTGTTAGTAACAACTTTAACTAATAGACTATGTTAGTACTTATTATTAGGATCTTATTATATATATATATATATATATATATATATATATATGTGTGTATATATATATCTGACAACAACGGTTATATACTCGCAGTGTCGTGGGTTTATGTAATAATAACATATTAATATTATATAACCAAGACGAATAAAACATACATTAAATACTGTAGAAATGAAAAGCTTGAAAGTAAATATGTAAAGAACAGTTTCCTGCCATCATTGTCAATTCCTTGAATTTTTATCTTCTTATCTCATATACTTTGAGAATCTTTATTTTTCATAAGTACGTTATATATTTTGTGGGCATTATGTCAGGTTAAATTGTCACACGTGGTAACCATCACAATTCTGTACAAATACACACTACAAATACGATCAAGACACAAACAAGATAAACCAGTAAAGAATTGTGTGCAAATGGAAAGTTTTAGGGTATATGTAGAATTATTTTCTTATTTGCGAAAATATTGTGTAGTGTCAGTGATAATAATTTGCTTAATTGTTAATGTAAGAGTAAATATACCATATTATACAAGGTGTCAGCGAAATAACGCTGAACCTTTGTAACTTGAGACAAGTGAACGAATTTAAAAAATATGAAATCCTTCTAGCGAAAAATAAAGTTATATTGAGGAATAAATGAAATGTTACAAAAGATGTAAGGTTTTGTTGTCGTGTCTAAAACGTTCTTACTGCTCATTACTCACACCGGGGGTCTAGGCGGCGCGCGCGACGCGGCTAAGGCTACGCACATAGAATAAAAGTTATGTTAGAATTGTGCTATAAATCGTGAAAAAAAGCACATTGTAAAAACTGGTAGAATCGATTCTAGTCTGGATACGGAGCTATTTTCAACTTTTGCGTTAGTTCAGTGACACATTGTAAAGCTATTACCTATTATTATATAGCAGTAAAACCATTTTGGAAATCTTTCTTGTTTTGTGATATTCCATTTTTTGTATTATACATGCAAAATATCAATAATGAATAATAATAAAATTAAGTTTTTTTACAGAACAAAACACCCGCTGGTACAATCTGAATACTATATATATCAAGAATTTTATATATACATCTTTATAACATCCGCGATTGTAGGAACTGATGGCATTTGTACAATAGTCAAACTCGAGTGCTTTGCATACGACTAACGAAATTACTTAAACCAAAGGTCTAGGTCAAACGGCACCACCGGTATAAATAAATAATATAACCGAGCAAAATATTTGTTTATTCCTACTTCCGTTTAAGCGCTTAAAAGAACAAACATGAAATTTTTAACATTTATTCTTCGACGCCTAAATGAAAAACAAGTTTGTATAATGTTCGTTATACATTTGCAGAAACCGTTTATTATTTCATTATTAGTCATTAACTTTATTGTCGATTAGTCACTAAGAGTTTTTCTTATGTAAATAGGTCTTTGCTTATGTTAATACAGATGGCTACAGTTTTCCATTTATCAAGACCTTTAAGAATCATTCTGTTCCGTCTCTGTTTTTAATGAAATAAATTGACGCGAGGGACAGAAAAGATCAACGCGAATTGGGCGAGACCTTTTGTAGTTTCAAACATGTGACTTTTGGAAACTTAATTAAGAAGTATTTTGGTTGATGACGTAAACCTGCACCTACGTGCAGCCTATGTTCCTCGGGGGTAACATCTACTTACAACGATTTTATTAGACAGAAAAAAATTGCGGTCGTAAAGCTCAATCTCTAGAAGTAAGACGTTGGAAGAAAAAATCCCTCTTGAGCACCAAGATAGTATAATAACAATTAATGACATAGTATATTATTTTGCGGTAACACCTGCATAATAGGTACCAAGTCAATATACTGTGTTTACAGACAACAAAGTAATTAAATTTAATGTTTTATTATGCATATATTTTAAATAGTTTTAGCGTTTTATTATAGCCTACTGGAGTAATTAATAGGTATTGCAATTAACAGTATTTTTCTCATCAATTATATTGATGTATTGTGCAGATGACAATAACTACTGTGTTGTTTCAAACATGTTTTGAAACGCAGATCTTCAAGTAATTTATTAACAAATGCCATACAAACAATTAGTTGCGGCGTCAATACTCTAAACAAAACAGGTATCAGCATTATTGACATACAATCGCATTGAACGTATTATTTGTAGAATGACAACACTTTACGAATTTCGGAAAAAAATCATTATATTTATCTTAAGCTGCAGGGCGTAGTTCTTAATTGAAATGAAATTTGGCAGAAAAATAGATTGTGTGTATATCTCAGTTAAGTTCATTGTTCGAATTAAAAATTACAACGGTGTATACTTTTCAAAAACTCCAAAAAAAAATCGATGCCATTTTATATATACACACAAACTACATTTTATTATAAATGTATGCTTTTGGTTAGGGATCATGAAGCTCTACAACTTTTGGTCGGGGGTCATGAAGCTCTACAACTTTTGGTCAGGGGTCATGAAGCTCTAAAACTTTTGGTCGGGGGTCAATGCTTTTTGTTAAAATTATAGGTACCTTAATAGATATGCTTTCGTCGATTATCCTAAACGATTTGCACTTTATACCTACTGTGTTGTAAATTAGATCTTCCTCTAATAATAAAAAGTATGTAGATTAGACTAAACAAAGTTATAAGAGTGGTACTTGTATCAGCCTATAACGTCCCACTGTAGGGCACAGGCCTCCCCTAGTGGATCAATGGGGGCTTCTCGGGCTGTAATTCACCACACGGGCCCCGTGCGGATTTGTGAATACATATACTCCAGATTTTTTTTTTGTTTCTTGAGCATGCTGATTTCCTCACGATGTTTTCTCTCACCGCCGAGCTAGTAACAATTTTAAAAACATCCGCACTAATACGATCAGTAGTTCGAAAGGAGTTGTAAAGAGTCGCTTCAAATTGTTCACACGGCGTCATCGAAGCCTTATTTGCGTTGAGAGACTTTAACGGGACGACTTGAACAAGTTGCCGGTGATGGTTGGACGAGAAGGGTCGACTATCGTGATTGGTGGCAAGCTATGGGAGAGACCTATATATATCAGTGGAGAGACATAGGCTGATGATATGGTACTCTTATAGTTTTATCCATCGACTGCGGTAGGTCTTGCTGTCGCGTGTCTTAGCGAGCAAAAGCACGACCACAACGGTCATCGCGATCAACAGTATTTACGAAGCCTAAAAATGATTTTTTTTTCGGAATGGCTAAATTCTTGTGGCCCTAGTGGCCTTTCAAGAGTCGCCCTAAATTAAACTTTTCAAGTTTAATTTAGGGCGAGCGCAGAAGGTGCTCAGCCAGGAACAAAATGTGTGTTGCAATGAGCCTAAGGTCTCCCCCGCCGGTAAACCGGCGGAAGGAACGGACCTCAGCTTAGGGCGTTGCATTGGGGGGATACCGTGGGATCACGAGTTGGTGAGAAGCGCCCAGGCACGTGCCGATACCTGGTAAAAGTGTTGGCTGAGGGTCGATGTGTGTTGACGGTGTAACGAGGAGGATGTCCACGTCTCCGCCGGCGGGGACGGTGTATCTGTGTAGTCTGTGAGTGTAATGTAAGAACTGCATTGGCAGCAATGATTGGGTCGTCAGGGTCGTCTAAGACGTGCCGTGGACGACGATAGCGGGGAGGGGCACTCCTATCTGGGACATAGGTGAGGGAGGTAACTATCAGGGGGTTCGAATGATGCGGAATCGAGTCATAGTAACGTCGGGCGGTGTCTTTCATGTATTTGATGATGGTGAGAAGTTCCAAGTCCTTATGGAGGTCGACATTGCGTGAGTACCATGGGACAGCCACGGCCTTACGCACGAATCTATTTTGGAGACCTAAAAATGAAGCCAAAGTAGAACCTCCTATCGATCCACTTTGAAATGCTCTTTCCAAATAATTTCGTGGGTGGAGCCTGCAAAAGTACAATTTAAGTTAAACTAATTGTAAAAACAACCAACCTTAATATGCCTAACAAAAAAAATAGCAAAAATATAAAATTTCTTAGTTTTATAGACTGAGCTCATGGGCGTAGCCACGGTGGGGTAGGTTGGGACGCTTTCCCTCTGGCATAGGGAAGAATAAGTAACAGACCTTCTGCATTGCATTATCTCTATTTCAATTACATATAAGAAAATTATTTACATTGCCCCCACCCCGGTACCCCGGATAAAAGCCTGACTACACCCTTGACTTAGCCACAATAGAAAAAAATGTTTTTTTCTGTGTTGTATTTTGAAAGATACGGTCCAGTGCCGTTAAATTGTTAGAGGAAGACTGTTTCTACGGAACAACAGCCCGATTAATTAGTAAGCACCTTGTCATTGTCACGCTATTGCTATTGTCAGTGAAATACATCATATTACTGTGTCAATACATATAACGACGAATACAACAACTGTATAAGAATGTACTCCTACGAATACATACGAGTATAACGACATAAAGTTTGCAATTAGTACAGTTCGTATAACATTTGAGATTTTCGCGTTTTTCCCACCTATTTATCTATTTAAACGGGTCTTAACGCGAATGCTTACCTTATTTATTTTACTCGACGTTTCGGCTGGATGGCTACAACCATGATCACAAGCCGACTGAAGAGGCGAGTAGTCCACGTCGAGAGTTGCGAGCAGTTTCATTAATTACCCGCATTTGGTCTTCATATTCCGGAAAGTTGCTCACAAGTGACTCACAACACTCACAATATCAGAAGTAGCGTCAGAAGAAAAATCGCGATGTTTGATTTTATTAAATTTAATAAAAAATATTAATCACTGGATTCCATGTCAAGGATAATTTGTATCCATCTTCTCGATTGAAATTTCTGTTTTTTTTATTTCAAATGCTTCACGCACAATTCTGGAGAAATAGTGGCGATCAGTAGAGAGGACGATCAGTGCTTGATCCCGGCCTTGAGTACATGGTCCGCTATCGCCGATTTATTCATCTGGCGATTCTTCACGGCTCCGATATGTTCTTTGACCCTCTCTGCTACGGTGCGCTTTATTTGGCCTATGTAGGAACTACCACAGCTGCAGTCTACCTTATAAATATCTTGTATCTGATAGGATATTACATCCTTTAATGTGCGTAGGTTTTCCGCTACTTTGGAGGACGGTGTATATACATACAGTCTTAATGGAGTATTTTCTTAATGCTGTTCCAACTTTGTCCGTCACTCCTTTAACGTACGGCATAAATGCACGTTGTCTGCTGACCTCAGGATATCTTTCCCTGCGATAGCGCCGTGGTTGCCTTCCACTCACTTTATATCCATTTCATTTAAGTTCCTCCCGAACATGTAGCAACTCATCCTATAAATGTTCAGGATCACAGAGGTCCACAGAGATCTTGTGCTCAAAGACACAGCTACTGATTGTACTTCTCAAGGGTGGTGATGTGAAGTGGCATGTAGGTATCTATCGGTGAGTATTGATTTTCTATACGCAGTGTGGGGGAAGGAACCATCGTGTTTAACCATTATTTTAACTTCTAGGTACGCTAAAACTCTGTTTTTCTCCATTTCATATGTGAATCGAATTTTTTTGATGAATGGAATTCAGGTGTTGAATATATTCTTCTACTTTCTGTCTACTTCCTTTGATAATACTGAAGATTGACGATTGACTGATAGTCAACTCGTGGCCACGGCTGGTGTAACCCGTGCCGAAACGTCGAATAGGAATAAAATGTTAACCCGGCCACGCGTTGCTGTGGCTGCCTAACAGATGGCGCTTACCCTGTTTTTGGGTAAAAAGCATGTTTTTACTCTGTGATAGTTATATAAAAACACGCGCGTATTCGAATGCAACGTTGTGTCAAAATTTCAAAACAATCGGTGAAGAACTTTCGGAGATTTAAGATTTTGAACAAACGAACCTTCACATTTTTATTTATATAGATTCCTTTATTGCAAAGAGTGACAAAACTCGGACTTAATGCTTTGAAGTATTAGATAATACTTCAAAGCATTAAGTCCGAGTTTTGTTCCAAATTCCAAATGTTTGTCTACCTTTGGACTATGCAGAAATGGTCCGGTAGGTGCAATAACAGTAAATAATAATGAAAAATAGGTACTAAAATTACAATGCTAAATAACGCGAACATAATACTTTATGCGCGTGAACTTGTAATCGATCGATAATCGATCTGGATAAAAAATATCCTAAATGATAACTCGGCACATAAGCTGTACTAACTATGCCTAGGTTGAAAATCCGCCCGGTTGGTAGTTTTTGAGCGATGCGCGTTCAGACAGACTGACGGACAAAAATTCGAAAAAATATTGTTTTGGGCTCTGTATCACTCGTGCTTTACACGGTAAAAATATTAATTATAACACGGCGCGACAGACACGGCTCTGTCGCGATTTTATTATATGTAAGAGGGCCACACTAAAAGTTTCCGGAATGAATAAGAAAAAATTACAATGAAGGGCCAAAAATCAATTTGTTGTTTCTCAAAATATTCTCGGTGAGTATCAATACACTTTTTCATGCGAATAAACCAATTTCCATAACATTTATTCCACTCTTCCGCGGTGGCCTCGGAAACATGTTTTTCATACTCTTCGACAACCTCTTCTGGCGATGAAAATCATTCACCGCGTAATTGGTTCTTAATGTTTGGAAACAAGAAGAAGTCAAGGTGCCAAGTATGACTGTATGGCTGTATGGAGGATGGCTGATGAGTTCTAGGTTTTTCGCCTTCAAAAAGTCGTTTGTCTGTTTGGCCGTGTGAGAGCTGGCATTGTCATGGTGCAAAATTATGCGGCGGTTACGGTTCTTTTTACGAAGTTCGTCAATGACTTCCGGCAAGCAAATGGTCGAGTACCAATCAGCATTCACGGTAGCCACAGTAGTCACAGAAGCAACAGTAGCCACGTGTCCAGTTTTTCTAAAAAAAGAAGCAATCATCTGCTTCGCGGCACTTTGCACACGCGCCACTTTGGTGCGGTTCGGCTCATCTTGAAAGTTCAAATGGTCGATTGCTGCTTTATTTCGGGGTCGTAGCTATAAATCCATGTCCGTCACCTGCTACTATGTTCCACACCAATTTTGACGCCCCTTCGTTGAATCTGGTAAGCATGGCATTGCACCAAGTGACGCGTTCCGTTTTTTGAGCCTAAGTCAAATTGTGTGGGATCCACCGCGAGCACAGCTTTCGCACAGATTCATTGTATGTTTGTATAAGATTCATTGTATCTGACTCGTGTCTATGCCTAAGAATGCCTGAATCTCATGGTAGGTCACATGCCTCTCTGTTTCGATCATATAGCGCACAGCATCGATGTTTTTGTTATTGACAGGGGTGGACGGGCGACCTTCACGAAATTCGTCACTAAGATTAACACGACCGTGCTTGAATTCTGCATACCAGCTATAAATTGTCGACTTACTTGGTGCTTCATCGCCAAAAGCAGTTTGAAGCCCAGCGAGGCTCTGCTGAGCTGTCAAATTACACTTAAAATCATAGTACAGCGAAAATTTTCACTAGTTAAATCCATCTTAATGCAGACACGCAATTTTTAAAATGACGCCACAATGAAAAACAAATGACTGTTAGACGAAACAAACTTTATTATACAGCCAAAAAGTTCCATTTCCAAATATTGTAATTATCTACCTTTTAAATATTATTTATGTAAGTGACCAGTTCCGGAAATTTTCAGTGTGACCTATGTACTAGTGATGCCAACGATTTCGTTCGCGTAAACTTATGATTCCCGTAGGAACTTCATAATTTATCTTGATAAAAAGTACCCTAAATGTTAACTCGGATATAAGTTTCATTAAAATCCGTCCAGCGGTTTTTGTGTGATGCGCGTTCAAACAGACAGTCTGAATGACAAAATGTACACGTGCCACATGTCTTACACTGCAATGACTTTAAAAAAATCATGTATAGACAAGACTCCGTTACGATTTTATTATATTATTATGCAATAGTTATATTATTATGTAATAGACTATGTTTGGTAGGTTCATTGTAAATATTAATAAACACATATAGGCAGTTAGATATATAAACATCATGTATTAACTGCCTGTAACAAATTGCTTGTTAACAATATTTTTTACATTTCTTGTTATTTAAATAGTAAACAAGCATAAGATGAAAAAGAACTATGTAGGTTACTTTGTTACTTTCACGGTAGCGGGAGTTATTAATGAAAACGATTGTTCTCGAGAACATAAAGATGTTTGTGATATTAGTACCTACGTACAAAGTTATAATTTAAATATGGTTGAATATGGTTCAAACATAGAGATACGCAATCTAATCTAACGAGAATCTAATAACGAAAACGTGTCTTTTTCTAGGGAACGTGATTTCCTTGACCAAAAGGGTAAACTACAACCATAACTTTTTTAAACTATTTTCATTTAATTCTTTGAAAATGTACTCGTATGTTAACAAAATATTTTCTTAGGTTTTCGCAATTACTATACATAGCAATTAAACAACTTTGAACGGTTTAAATCGCGTATATTTCACATTATTTATATCCCGACGTTTCACGTGGTCACGGGGTGACGGGGTGACTCACCCCGTGACCCGTGACCAGTCACCCCGTGACCACGTCCACTACAAAGTGTTCGAAACGTCGGGATATAAATAATGTGAAATATACGCGATTTAAACCGTTCAAAGTTGTTTAATTGCTATGTATGTCAACAATTCACAGACGGTTTGTAGTTTTTACTTTTACTTTTTAAATATTTTATCTCAATCAGACTTTCAAGAGATTTACAAACAGATAAATAAAAACCTCTCACTCATGAAAAGAAGCAGAATTTATAAAAATGATTTTGTTCCAATTACAAAAAATAATTACGAAATATGAATATATAAAATATATTATTGTCGCCCTAGTGATGAGAGACTGGTCAGACCGGTCAGTGCAATGGTGGCATGTCACTGCCATGTTCGCGACAAACACGTAAGCTATTCACACATACACGGCGATAGAAAACCTTGTCCTGGATAAACAAGGTAATTAGCCATATTCCGAGCCTAAATGTGGGTCACAAAGATCTGCAATAGGTTTACGAGTATAACTGGAATATCTTATTCACCAAATATTTTTTCTCTAATAGGTTGGTAAGTATTCTTCTTGGCAAATAATTCTCAAAACTTCCTTTTGTTGTAACTATCATGATCATATACGAGTATGTACCTAGTCTGGCCATAAATACCTTTACAATAAAGAAAAAAAATTACATTTGAATTTGGAAACTATCATTCTCATATGAGAAATAAATGTATTTTCTCAGCACCAGGTCGACTCCCTCAACACAGGCGTGGCTAGAAAGGAATATTCCCGACTTCATTAGAGCTGAAGACTGGCCGTTATTTTTAAAATATGTAACACAAATTGTTCTAATAATAAATTGATAATGTAAAAATTTGTAACAATATTTATGGATAATTAAATTAAATATATATATGTATTTTATATTTATTAAAATTTTAACGCAAGTTTATTGTAACTCACGAGCGCGCGTCAACTTTTGGTTACTTGTGCATAAATTTCAATGTATGTATACGCGATAAGTAACTTTCACATCATTGTATTTAAAGCTGTATTGCGAAGGATATAAGATCTCTTTTTATGTAATATATATTGACACTTACCACTACAAGCAAGGTAGACGCGCGCTTGTCAGTTGCAAGAACTACTGATACTTTAATTAGTTGTTCCGTACTAATACAATCAATTTGTGTCTCTAAGACTGTAAGACAAGTGTAGGTCTCTCCCAAGGCTCGCAATCACACACGATCTTCCGCTCTTATCATTCAGCCACTCCCGATGTTATTAGTCTAACAGCAGGACGTTCCACACTGCACTTCCCCGTTCGAGTTAAACACTCGCCTACTCTATTAATTTTCAGTCCTGCGGAAAAAGTAACCTGTTCATTGCCGCTTCAGTTTGCTAATTCTATGCACCATCAACTAATTTCTTCCTTTCGGATTTTATCCCGCAAAGATACTCCCAACAATCGAAAGCATATTATGTACCAGTTCATACAATCCAAGTAGTAAGTATACTAAATATAAATAATATTTGCGCATTAATCTGTATTGTGAAATAAATACGATTATTTCACTATATTTTAGTTAAAATAGGAACAGAAACAATGTGTACCTAACTATTAGCAAATACCTACAATATTCACTCTACGATATTTTTTATAAACAACGCCGCTCTCAATAACCTACAATGAGATTCCCTTTGTCGTCCAGAGACTCGTACAAAGACGAATCCTACAACACGTACAACACTCAGACCCACAGAACATAACTGTGCTCATACCCGAACAAACATTTGTATTTAAACAAATTAAACAACATATTTTGGTATGTTCCCAACTAATGTTATAAATATTATAAAAATGGCTTTCCTTCTGGATCTTCCGGAAGGTTAAGAGTTAAGCTATTATTAAGTGAGTAAGTACTTTTACTGTTTCACAACGCCCCAATAAAAATGTAGGTAATTCAGTCTTATCTTTTTACATAAGTAAATATTGTCATTAAAATAATATTAACTCTTTTTATCGTTTATACCTACCATATTAATATTTAATTTAAATTTAAAGTGATTTTATATTAGTAATAAAAAGACCAACACAGTATGTAGGTACCTACAGTGGCGTAACTATACCAACTGAGGCCCGTGGCAAATTCATTGGATGGGGCCCTCCCAGTAAAAATTGTCACGTTGTAATTTAATTTTAATAAATCACTTAAGTAGTTACCCAACAGTATTACTAATTTTGTGTGCATTTTAGTTAAATATCTAATAAATTTTATTTTCAAAAGCATAGGTATTACATAATTTTAATGAAATAACAATTTAATATTAGCAAGATATTTATTAATAAATTTCTTTTCTCCGAGCTTTCTGTTCCGCAAAAGTATCAATAACATTATCAAAGTTTAAAGATCGGGCCATAGAATTTTCAATAGACAGAATAGCCAAGTTACGTAGCCTGTCTTGTCCCATAGAGTTTCTTAAATAGGTTTTTATTAATTTTAGTTTCAAAAATGATCTTTCAGCACTAGCTGTAGTCACAGGAATTGTAACAAACAACATTAATGCAGTACATACTTCAGGAAAACTGCACGACATAAAATGATTCTTTAATATTAATAAATCAGCAAATTCTCTAATACACGAAGACTTTTCTATTTCGTCTCTGAAGGTGGACCGAAAACTGAGAATTTCCCTGGCAAATGATTCAGATATGTCTTTTATAAGATCAACAAATTCTAGAGCTTTTTTTAATAGTTCAGTATCATTTAAATTTTGCAAAGTGGCAGGTTGCAAAACACTGAAATTTTATTTTTAATTTTTACTAAATTTTGTTAAAAATGTTAGGTTACTTCTGAGCTCGCGGCCTCTCGGACCGGGGGCCCCCGTCGGGTCGGGGGCCCGTGGCATTTTGCCAGCCCTGCCACCCTATAGTTACGCCACTGGGTACCTACTTAGTCGTAAATGGCAGTAACATAATTCTTGTTGGAAGCTAGACAAACTAGAAATCGATATTGAATATATATACTAAATAGGATAGCATACTAACATTAGATCTGGAACTGTTTTATGAACATTTTTTTATTTGTGAACGTTATGTACCTAGTTAAATTTACTATATTATTGTTAATTTGCTTATTGATAAATTGTCGAAAACTTACATCGTAGCTTGTTTCCAGCAAATATTTTGACAATTTGATAAAGCTACAAGGGGATAATGAACTAGATACATACCTAAGGTGGTTCATATCCGTAAAGGTGATCAGAAAACTAGAAGTTTGTTGGACATTAGTCAATAAATTGATGTTTACAGATGCAATAAGCTAATGTGTACTATTAAGACGAGTATAAAAATGCAAGCAAGTTTGCATGAGGCGATCAATACCTTATTGACTATCTGTAATCAGTAGGTATATCACAATTAACTCACAATTAACGTGCAATGTGCAAATAAAACATTACCTTTGCACGTAAACAATTGCACGTAAAGGGAGTAGCCCTTTTATAAAACACACCGGCTTAAAAAAATAAAAATAAAAGCATAAATATCGTACCTGTTTAAATACATGATGTAAACCATTACCGTCTTACAACATCAATGATAGACTACTAGGATATGATCTGATGATTTATAATGTGCTATCATCATCGTAACCTTCACAAGAAATCGCTATTGTCACAGTGTTAATAGGTAGCTCTAGATCATGAAAAAAGTCTTGAACAATAATAACTTCAGTTAACTTCAGGGTTATTTTATTAATTATATTTTTTTTTGGTTTTTTATCATTGTAGTAGCTTAAAAATTTAATAACAAATATTTCACTGTATTGCAAGAAAACATCCAAATAAAACGTACGTGATATTTACGTAGTTAATTATGAAAATGGTCACCAAAACCAAGTGGGTCATCATCAGACCTCCAGAAACCTATTCCGTTTTAATCTGAATCATCAAACCGCAATAATTGTTTTAACGGTTAAGTACCGTATATGGTGGTAGTATGCGTATATACTGTTGCAGAATATTTGCGCAATAACAACGTTTCACCGACGTCGGAAAAGGAAGCTAACTCGGACGCGACATGCTTGAACGATTTTACCGAGCATTCAGGAAAATGTGTTCTTCAGGTAAAGTACATATCTATATACACATGTTTAAGCAAACGTCAAACTTTACTGTTTATTCGATTAATGTTACAGTTATGGGATCTTGGTAACATCCTGCTTTCGCATTCCCAAAATGTTGGAGGATTACTTACCTATCTCATTACTACCAGTCAGATAAGTAAGATAAGTGCATTCCAGTTACTTTAAAATTTTACCCAGAACCTTCTACAATGTCTTAGATATTCAGTTTTAAAAGAGCTTTATACCTGTTGCACCTCATCTACCATTTTTTTATAGGAAGTAAGAAGGCGGCAGACTAGCATACAGTCCACCTGGTGGGTATCCGCGGTACATGCCCACATCAGTCCAGAATGACAAACGCTAACACGCCCTCGGACTTGCTGCCTACCTTGCGAGATGCAGGAATTGACTTGGAGAAAGGGTTGGGAAAATGGGGAGGGATAGGATAGGATGGGAATGAGCTCTGGCATATCCCACTCACTAGAGAAACACATACGAACATTGGGGAATAGGATATTGAGGGAAATGCAGTACATTTAAAGGTAGTCTTCTGCAAGAGAGGGGTAACGTGACCAGGCTGTTGGATTGCAGCGTGCAACCCCCCCCAAATACCATTGGCCTATATCTCTCCACTGTTGGATATAAGCCTCTCTGAAGGCCCGCCACCACACTTGAGTCTACTGCTCTTCTCATCCAGCCGGACAATACTTTTTGAAGTCATAGATCCACCTGGGCTGAGGACGTCCCACACTGTGTTTCCTAGACACTCTCCATCACCGGGACATAATATGTCATCTAAACATTGTCACTTTAGTTTACTAATTTTTTTAACTATGTCAGTGACTTTAGTTCTTTACGAAGTCCTTTAACGGATCTAGGCAGTTGAGCACATGAAAAGTGCCCTAGGGCCAGTTTACTTTAGTTAATTTTTGTCTGAAATATTTTATACCCAATTTAAAACACCTACCCTCTCCCCTAGAAGGGGGTGGCAACCCTTAACGTTAAAATCGAATTTCTTCGAAATTATATATCTTAATGAAATCAAAACTATAATATAACATTTAATACCGCCTATAACATGTAACCGATCTGACTTGATAGCAATGTATTTTAATTAGTATCTACCTACCTACATACATACATATTGTGATTAATATATATATATACTCTTACTATTGAAGCAGGTGTCTGAAATGTGATATAAAAATATATTTCAAACAAAGAATAATAAATTTAAATAGGAAATACATGTATACTGACGGTAGGCCCCTTATCATGTGCTTAACCGGCAACACATTTTCATGGTGAAAATTGGGTTGGCTGTTTTCCTACCTAATGTTACCTACTAAAAGTAACTCAACGTGGTTTTCGTCGACTTTGTAACAGCCAGTAAGTAGTTATAATATGACAACTGTAATTTTTTTTATTGTCTGCAGCAAAACATAAATGTTGCGACACAAATATTGTGTCATCGCAGGCGTTACTGGGGGACGAGTTGCAACGATAATCAAACCTGACACATAAAGTCACCATTTATTTACTTGGGTTATTCAACCGAAGCCATATTATAGTCGTAAATAAGCACATTAACCACATTGTTTTTTTTATTATGTCAACGCAACACGATGTACTATTGCACTTTTAATGTGCTATCTTAAACGGGATCTGTAAAACTTGCGGTCACCTGACGTCACCTAATATTTATCTAACCCCTTCACCTTCCATTTCTTATTATCATCGCATTATGTATATCTGTGTGGTGTCATCGCAGTCACCGCTAATCGTCGCTAAACTTCAATCAATCGCATCATTAAAGCGACATGTAGTTTTTGTAATTTGCTACAGGTAGACCAACGGCTTTTTATGTTTTCCGTATAACTTTCCTTAGACATACGTAGCTATTTCTTATCATTGCTTTTGCAACATAGGCATACTATTTTACTAAAGTACATTGCTAAATACCGTATTACATTTATCTTAGTTAATCTAGCCAGAGTAATAATAGTATAGCAACTTGTTTCTGTATAAGAATCTGCAACAACTTATTTATTTACATGCCACAACACAAATTTTGTCGTCTGACATGACATTACTTATGATGGAAACGGGGCACTGGGTACGTTTCATACCGGTCAGATGCCAAAACTCTACAACTATTGATTCTGAATTAATTTTATTTATGGTAGCGAGCCTTGGGAGAGACCTATATCCGGCAGTGGAGACAAATACTGATGGACTGTAATTTATCAAATTTGTATGAAAATTAGGTTAAAATTCCAAAAAATAAACGTACAAAAAACATTTACTTCATTAATGATTTATAATTAGGCCATATTTCAAAATATTCGGTTGTTCAACACCCATACTAATAAAAAAACAGCTTGCCATACTGTATATATTTTCCGTAATGATTTTTCTGTAATCTGTAATACTGTATATTTTATTATAATATAAAACTGAAGCATAAATTAATGCAGAAAGAAATGTGATAATTACATCTAAATCTTACTGCATGGTTATTTTAAACTTGTTAGCGAATTTTTTAACTCATTATACTATTAAAATTTTTACTGAAGTGTAACGTTTCCTTCGCCACACTCCACTTGATTTTTTTATACATGTCAATACATATCACAGGTATGTATTGAAATGTGTTATGGCGTATGATGAAAAGGGGTTTTGGAAATCCATTCAGCAATTCCAGGTTGGCCACGTGGTGTCGGCCGGTTTTAAAATAGCACCAACCCATTTTTTCCCGTGGATGTCGTAAAAGGACACTAAGGGACAACAAAGCTGCTACCACGAGTGCTGACATACACCACACCACCTCTGAAAGAGTGAGGTTTCCAGGCCATACATCCCTTGTGTACAAGACAATGTGCATGAGGAGGCCCATGTCCAGGTGTAGTTTCCAAGCGTGATTGAATAACACACACTAATGAATATAAATGAATAAGGAAAATAAATATTCATTCTATGTGGTCATCGACAAGGTTATGAAAGAAAAAAATAACAATAAATAAACATAAAATTTACCATATATTTTCTTACTTTTCTTACAAAATTATTTACAACACCATTATTATGCACAGAATATCCACTTTCATATAAATTATTACAATTATGATAAATTAACATTTATAAAAGCCAATATACAGCACTATCACTATCACTAAGAACTACAACTAGTTACAGATCGATAACATTTTAGGCACCTTTCCCTATCAAAAATGATTCAAAATATTAAAATATGTGTAACCTTGTAAAATATTTTATGTTGTCGAAATTAGGCGTGGGCAGTAACATAACAGTTTATTTAAATAATTCATGTTGTTTTTGCTAAAAGAAAATAGTCTTCGTAGTTCGTATTAGTTAAAAAGTGACTTAGTCTTTATATATAAGGTCCCAATTACCTTATAGGAATCTGGAATTTAAAACTCACACTCAGATATCCTTGCATTAGCTACAAGTTACAGAATAGCTGCTTATAAACAGTGTGCAAACATTTTCGTCGCTGATCATTTTATAAAAGGATTCCATATTATGATTATTGACATTTTAATGATTTTATGATATTTAAAATTATTTTGCTTGCAGCTGCCACGTGAATTCAACAATAAAGTACTTTTCCCGGTTGCCATAAAATACAATTTCATTAATATAATTTCATCAGAATAAAATATGGATAATTCAAAGAATAAAATCAATACATTCTTGAGATGACTTATGTTTATGAGCTTTGTTGCAGCACAAATATGAAAATTGTAAAAATTAGAATAAGTACAGGTGAGAAAATAAAAAAAATATTATGAGCGTGACTGCTATAATTTGACAAGGAATGTAAACCGAAACGTTTTATATTTCCATCTAAATTACACGCAGCGTATTAAAAAATATCGACAACTGGTCATATTTACATTCTCATAAGATACAAGCTATGGCTGTTACTATACACTAGAATTACATTCATGCGATGGCTATTTATACAGTACTTTGCATTTTACACTATTCTGTTATGTTACATGTTTACCATAAAGTAATACTTTCATCTAATACAAATAGCCGCGGACGTCACATTTGCGCGTTCATCGAGCAATAATGATCGTGTCATTATTTGGCCAAGTATTTGGCAAATCATACCCAATATACATATTTATTGTCACGGCAATGAGAAGCATGTTTACACAAAAATATCTTCAAAAAACACCTAACAAAACTTCAATTATACCACAATGCAAATCATCTCAAAACAGAAGCTGTATACATACAGATTGTTATCAAATGCGATGGTATCATTTAATTTTAGCCTCGTTTTGATAACAACTCTTCGATGAATAATCAGATCCGCTTGCTGCACACATATATGTTCAAAGAAACAACGTGTAAAAATTACACTAAACATTTTCAGTCTTTCCTTCGATATTTACATGGACAACAGACATTCACGAAATGCTATTTCTCAATAACATAAGTACTCTACAAGTAAATACATGTGGCTCTGGTTTCATATTAGCAAAGCGACACTAGCGACGCGCGCGGTTTCAGTTATAATCATCACTGCTAATGATGCATCATTAAAAACGCTGCTGCCTTTTCGTATCCACTGCTGGATATAGTCATTTTCGATCTATTATAGGTTTTATCATTTTTATATGGTTCTATTTATAAATCCATTGCGTTCCTGCGATAGCCTTTAACCATCTTGCCAGGAGTTTATGATCGCTTCTTTAAGCTGTGCGCGCGCGGTATTGAGTTGGTAATTAAAGAAAAACATCACATAATTATTATTTTTTCTTTCCAAATTATGTTTCATTGTCCCTCGTTATTACGTAAAACTAGCAAATATAACAAACCTTCAGTTAAAAAACTTCGATATAAGGTAAGTCTATTTTTTTACTATCTTTGAAATGTATAAGAACTGTCAATAGCTACACGTATTTATTGGTAAAGTATGTATGTCACTTAAGTCTGGTTACATGGACAGCAATGTGTTTGATATGTACAACACAAAGAGCGACTGTCGCTTGCTAAAATGGCTGTAAATATCACAATATCAGTGAAATATGACTAATAAAACATATTCAACGATGGACAAACACGTCTCCTTATGTATTAGTTGGACGTCATATTGGATACAATCATAATATGACGATATGGACCGTATTTAGAGAACTGTTTGAACAAGTTACGTAATACATACGTGTTAACATGGGATGGGTTAGATTTAACAATATACATCAGGAATAATGTGGACTGAAATCATTAAGTGTTAACACTGTAAGCAAACTGTTCGCATCTGACAGTTCTCTTGAAGTGTCCATACCTTTTGACCCTTTGACCTTTCGACCGTCAACTATAGATTAGCTAACTGCCAATGATATATCGGTCATAGAAGTAGTAGACAATTAATACTATATTTTTGACAAATGAATAGTCCAGTTGCAAACATCGCTATTTGACTTTTTTATCGAATTACGCAAGAATTTCAATCATTATTAAAAAGACGCTAGAAAATGAACGATTTTTATTTATTTCTAACCATAAACTGACTCTTCCAATATATTTCACTTCTTCAGCACTCAATCAATAATTAAATATTTAGTTTTATTTTATTTTACGTAGTCTGTTTTGACAAATTAGCAACTTAAATAAGTGGACTAATCAAATGTGTAAATAATTGTTTTTCCTATGTTGCATTCGTCATAGACGTCAATGCATATAAGCAATTATTTTAGAAAATTAAATACATCGATAATTTGAATTCCCAGCACTAATAATAGGGATTATTTTTTACATTATGAGGGCTTGGCGTCTGAAGTTTGGCAGTCAAAAAGTTAAATTAGGGGCTTTTATGGCCCATTTTAGGCGCAAAATGTAAATCGACTAGAATCCCCTATCGATGTTAAATTATACCTTCAGTTTTATAGAAATATCATTTTTAATTCACGTAAATTGAACAAAATAATGTCCTGCATTTATTCAAATTGACTTCATAATATACCTATGTTGTCCTACAAATGTTCTATACACCACACACTGATTGTTTCACGCACAGTTTAAAAATCTATTAATAAACAAAATGTTTGTGTAAAAAATCTTTCTTAGATTATTATTAGTTAATATTATATTAGGTTACAGATCCACTCTGGCATAGAAAAAATACAGATCAGCTATTTTAATTAATCGTTGGAAAGACAAATTCCATTCATTATTTAACATCAGACTCAATTGTGTTTAATCAGAACCAAATATCAGGAAGAACGTAAAGTTACCTAATACGTAACGTGTGACTTGCGCTTTTAGATAGGCTCTTCAACGGTTTTAAATTCATACCTACAGTACTATTGGCAATAAATTGCATTTGTCTTTCACTGTCTTTGCCTTATTCGGTCACATCCAGTGTGACTGATTCTTAGTTTTGAAGAGTATACGCCTGCGTATTCACCACAAGAAAGTAAGCGGGACGTTTAAGTCGACATAATGCGAAGTGTTTAGAATACGACGCGGATATTATTACTGGATAAATAGAAGTCTCTTTACTCAAAGTAGTCCGATTGGAAAGTAATGTTTAAGCAAGTCGCATAATCTTATGCAACATTTCTGAAAACTCAAACTTGTGAATAATTCTTATATATATAAAGAATTGGTTACTGAATGATCATTCAAACAGCATTTTTCGAATTAACTGCAGGTATAAATTGATGTTGAATTCATCGCGCTGGTGAGTAACTTTACTCGGACGCGAGTTTAAGTTAAGATCAAAGAGGCTATTGGTATTTTTAAATACACCTTAAGCTGGCGCCAGAAGTAACTTCAAGTACGTGTGGTGTTAAAATGAAACGATATTGTTAATGTTACGTGTGGCCACTATTGGTTACTTTCGGAAGCGCGAAATAAGGCTGAAATTAAAGAGGCCTTACATAATTTAAGAGCGTCAGAAATAACACAAGTATGTGTGGTGTTAAAATAGTGGCACTGACTGTTCACTTTCCGTAGAATCAGAGAGGCCATTGTTAATTGAAACTACACACTCACAGTCACTCGACTAGTGCGAACTAGAATGTACACAGTGGTACGCTTTCTTCTTGCGTTGCGCGAGCATGTCGTGGAACGAGTTGTGACTGATGGCTTCAAAAATAATTGCAAATACGTGGTATTAAAATTGTCGCACTGGATTGATCACTTTCAGTAGACGCGAGTTAAGGTTGAGATCGGAAAGTCCATAGTTAATTGAAAGTACACACTCACAGTCACTAGACTAGTGGGAATTTGAATGTACACTGTGCTGTGCTTTCTTCTTGCGTTGCGCGAGCATGTCGTAGAACGGGTTGTGACTGATTGAACGCCGGAGACATTCTATCCATTCGTCGCGCTCCTCCACTGTAGCTGCCGACATTCTGTAAGGGAAATTATTATTTCATTATTAAGTAATATAAAGTGTCAAATTAAGAGAGGAGACGAGGAGGGGGGAGATAAAAGAGCTGTAAATTTCCATGTTGTAGATGAAAGAGTGGTTGGTCCCATTCAGCAGACTTTATGGTGCCAAGTAGCTCTGATACACTTATAGTCCAGTAACTTTATACATCACAGCATGCGTCAAATCCGGTAGTTCTGATTTTTTGCAGACTTGTTTATGATGTTGGCCTAATGAATAATCCAAGTTTGTGACCTCGAGCGCCGAACGCAACTTTGTCAAAAATCGAAAAAACCGCGAAAAAATCATTTTTTTTTTCAAATTTTGGCGATTATAACCCTAAAGGACTAATTTTTGAAAAAAATTTCTTAGGACGTTTTTAAAGTAGACTAAATTTGCTACAATATGATACTAGAATTGTCTCTGTAGACAAAATAGTTTCCGAGATTAAGGCTTTCAAAGTTTATCATTTTTTTCGAACTTCGCAATTTTTTGCAATTCTGTCTTTCTGAATGAATTTTGAACCTGATTATCGAAGCCCTGTACTTTTATGATGGGATGTTAAAAAAGAAAGTGAGAAGTGTGCACGATGATGTTTAAGCTAAGCTACGAATAATGAAGTAAAAAAGATAAGTACAACAAAAGTTAATATGTTTATTTGTTAGGAAATTGAGTAATATTCAAAATCAAAAAATTAAATTAATTTAGCCCTCTTGGAAGGTCCCGGTTGAGGTTCGTCCGTATCTGGATCGACGTATTGGGATGGCATATCCTCATCAGGGGATGGTGATGAATCGTCGACGTCTTGTGCCCACAAGTCATCCTCCATTTCGACATCGGATAGATCGTCGCCTTCTGGGATATCTACTGCAACATCAGGTTTATTGTCACAAGAGGCCCCGCTGCAGTGCGTGCAGACTGATGAGCATTTTAATTCTGCCTTCCTGCAGCTGCACGCGTTCCCACAACCCTTCGTGCAGCCGCAAGAAATCATCCGCAAGAGGTGTTGTGGGGCTGCATCTCTGGTCATCATTTTGGGGTTGAGGCCTTGTGGCGTGGATATCCACCCCCAGGAGAGAGGGTTCAGTGTGACTCCCAACCACGCCTGTACCTGTAAGAAGATTGTACATGAGAATAGAAAAATGATGAATGATATGTAACTGATGTAAGGACAAATTTTTACCTGATGGTATGTCCGCAAGGAGTGAAATCGAGCAGAGTCTCGTGTAGGAGGTAACCTGGCTAGATTGAAGCTGGTTTTCGTCGCAGCCCTGACGAATAGTTGGTACCGCAGCTCGTCAAGGTTATGGGTGTTGGGGTTGCCTCCGTATAGAGCAATTATGACTCCCTCTCCTGCTGCTGCTATCTCGTCAGGTGTAGAGTTGGTGTCGAGAAAAATAGCAGCTTGCTTTTCAACGTCCGGATTTGTTTCGACTATGGACATCATTTGCTTCTTCCCTAAGCCAAAGAAGCAGGATGTCGAGTCACAACCACTAAAGGCATGGATGAAGAGGAAAAGCTCTGGTTTCAAAGAGGATTTTGAAGAAGCGATGCTGGAATACATGACATCTGATGCTTTGCCTCTTCCACATTTATTGTAAAAAAATTCACGTTGGTTTGAGATCGCAGTAAGGATGATCAGCAAGTCAATGTCCTCACCAACGACTACCACTATATCATAGGTAGAGGCAGCAGTTACAGCTGTAGTGATGATGAGCCTATCAGCATCTTCCTCTGCTTGGAGTACTTGAATGTTGTGATTTCCCATTTATGTTGTCAGCAGCTTTATGAAACGAATCTTGGTTTTGTCATTTGACAAGAATTTCTGTTGAGGAACCTGTGCCATGGTTTTCTCATCAACGATTATCTCTCGCGATGAGTGTAACTTGGCTCTTCGAAGACGCTCAGAGCTCTTTGTGTTTTTCTGTACAGCATCTATGGGGTAACCATCGAAAACTACTGCCACGTTTGAGCCATAGTGATGAGTAATGTACTGTATGTATCTGTCAGCTATCGCACCAAATGATGAGCTTCGAGGCCACACAACTTTGTGAAGTAGATTCCCTCCATCTACTACTACAAACTTCGTTAACACTTGCTTCTCATTTAAGGTTACAGGTTGAAATACTGAATACAAGGTGGATTTTGTGCCCTTTCTCATTCCCTCTTCAGAGAACAATGACATTGGGATTGGTGACAGTTCGTAAGTGAAGAACTCTCGCAATTCTTCATCCGATTGTTTTAAGATACACAACCTGTGAAACAGTGTTAGAGGATCAACAGTTACCTGTTTATTGCCAACAGTAATAGTTCGTACAGCTGAAGAAAGGGACACCACATTGTTTTTACGTTTGAATTTCACTTCCTGGAAGTTCTGGCCAACCATCTTTAGCATCGATTCTCTCCCAATCTCTAGAGCCATGTGGCTGTTGACACTAGATTCTCCAACCAGGCCACTGCTGATGGACATAATGAAATCTGTTGTAAGGAATGGAGGGTGCTGTGCAAACCATCTACAGTGTTTTTCAGTATCTGATTCATCTCTGGTGACACGAGATGGTCGCATGTCAACATGTTGTTCAGTTGTTGCAGTGGTAACCTCGCAGTATGTTTACACTTCATGGCAGATATTATGTAGATACACCATGCCTGATGTCCATCGAGAGAGTATACTGTAAGTCATACCACGTCCTCGGGTGAGCCCTCCATAGCTTTTCATAGATTTCATCAGTACTTGCTCAATGGTCATATCTGACCATATACCCGACCAAAATTTGTTAGTGCGCCGGATGGTGAAGTATCCCTTTTTTGTGAATTTATCGTACTCAAGTGGGTCCATTTTCCTTTCCATTTCAAGCATATCTTGCAGATATAATTGTGCGCACTTCGCATAAAAGAAGTGGCCTGCTGCGTGAAAGAAAGGGAGCATCTTCTGGATGGTGTCCAAATGCAAATTCCAATCGCCTGTACGTTCTGCTTGGATAAATTGCTTCATCAGTGTCACCATGCGAAAATAAAGACCCCACAGCTTTGCGGTTGTGCTGTTATAAATGCTGTTATAACGAAAAAAAAAAAAACTTAGGGAAGGTGATAAACTTGAAAAATGATAAACTTTGAAAGCCTTAATCTCGGTAACTATTTTGTCTACAGAGACAAATCTAGTATCATATTGTAGAAAATTTAGTCTACTTTAAAAACGTCCTAAGAAATTTTTTTCAAAAACTAGTCCTTTAGGGTTGTAATCGTCAAAATTTGAAAAAAATACACATTTTTTCGCGGTTTTTTCGATTTTTGACAAAGATGCGTTCGGCGCTCGAGGTCACAAACTTGGATTATTCATTAGGCCAACATCTTAAACAAGTCTGCAAAAAATCAGAACTACCGGATTTGACGCATACTACCCCATACTTTCAGGCGACAAAGTTACTGGACTATTAAATTAGACTTGTATAACTTAGTAGTGATTGGAAAAATTAAGAAATATATTATCTATCAAAAAGATCAGTCAATCCATATATCTTTTGAGTTTCTCTTATCTTACTCACTCACTCTTATCATTCTCTTTATCTCTGTGATTTAAAATTTATTTAAATACGCACGTGTAGTGCCATCTTTCCGCATCGGGCCCAGGGTTCCGCGACCAAGGGCCCTCTGTGCGATGGTAAAACAAAATGTAAGTTAAAATGAACTAAGAACCACTATGCTTCAAGAAAGATTGTCTAGTCTGTCGTTGGTGAGCATAGAAAATGTTCTCAAAAAAAAATACTTTGAAGGAGTATAATTTTGCAAATCAAGATAAGTACCCTATTTCCTATGATTATGACATATTTTTTTATATGTAGGTATCATTTGTATACAACTTTTGAAATTAAAGTTACATTAATTTGTTTATTCCTGTTGATAAACCAAAGTTGTTTAAGAAATAATTTCTGTTAGAGGGCCCAAAGTGCCAGTCCCCCCATTTGGCTAAAAGCGGCCCTGCCCACGTGATGGCTTGTTGTCAACGCCGGTCGTGGACGGCTGCAACACTAGGCGTCATGCAGATGCGCTACCCGCCAACCTTTCAAAATCCTATTCATCCTTTTCCTATTACGAAATTTTTCAAAATACTTTGATTTTAGTTCAACGTGTCCATCTAATTATTTTAGTTTTGATCACTGACGTGTAATTTCCATCGTTACCTTGACCTAATTTCATTTATCTGTCGTACCACATATCTTGGCAAGTATATCTTTAAACCAGTTTATATTTGAGGAAAGATTGATGTCATAATTCATATTTCAAATCACTCAGTTCTCAATAACCGGTCTTTTTGTCAATTAATCTACTCGAAGTTACAGATAATAAAAGAGTGGTTATAAACTGTACCCTCTTCCCTGCGGTCGTTTCTCTCCAGCATCTCCTGTGGTTTCTCAATGCAAAGTGGATAAGCAAACAATACACGGCGCAAGTTCTGATCTTCTATTCCGCATATTTTACTCAAACAACTCCATATCGTAAAAAGTTCAAAGTGCAATGTGTGTGCGTACCTGTACACAGTGTGCTTGCCCTCGACGACCTTTCCTTCGGAGTCGGTCTTGCACGCCTTGATGAGGTCGGCGCCGCCGCTTGCGTACAGCTCCAGGCAGTGCGGCCGCTGCCGGTCGCTCGCCGCGCGCACCTATAAACAACCGACCGCATTATTTTTTTCTTTTAATATATGGCAATGGTTCAATTAGCACAAACTACCAGTGTCAATCGAATCCTGTCAATGTCCAGTCCCATAGTAGTACGACAGGCGTCGCTCAGTAAAGTGATAGTAGATTTACTGAGGACAGAAGAGAACTCCTTGGAAACACGCATAAAACGCAGTTCTCTACTTTTATTTGATTATCACAAACATTAAGAACAAAAATCACTTAAAATTTAATAAACTATCACTACCCACAAAACGCACAATACACAATTTTTATAATAATCAAACAAAATCTCAAGTTCCCTTCTCGAGTTCTCGTTAAAAAGTCTCGACAATATTATTAAGTGAGAATTAGGCGTGGGTTAAAATTAAATGAATTTCCTCCGCACACTGACCTAATAACGTTTTTTATTCACTTCAAATCTTTTCGCGAACTGTTACTCATTGAACTCTCTGACGAACGAAACCGCGATAGAGAATATAAGGAGCAGACGACATGAAGTATATTTTTCGTGACGTTTTTCGTGAAGGATATTTTTCGACATGAAGACGACATTTCGTGACTGACGTTTTGGCCGCGGAGAGGTAAGCGGGAGCGGAAAACTCGGCGTCGCGTTCCGCTGTTTGATAATAACGTTGTTTATTTGGTAGAATCGCTATACATTATAAATTATACTATTAGTAGACAAAAACTATTAACCTTTATACTATTTTATGGTGTTGTTGAAGTGTTATAGGTATTAACAATAACATTCAAGATTGCATGAGCAGAGAATTTGTATTCGTTCACACAAAGAATTTTAGTTTTCTAAAAGGACGGATCGATATTTATTAAGTAAAGGATCCATTATTTAATAAACAATGACCTTTATTTTTGACGTATTTGACATAGTTTGTTCCGCGGCCAGCCATTATGGGCGTGCAGAAGAATACTCTCTGACAAGCTCTTCAATAATTTATTATAAAAAGGCTACTTTTTTCGAATCAATTAATCTCAGTAATCACTAATCAGAATCACCGATCAGATCAAGTGATCACATTTTTGGTTCGGTTTCATATAAAATATTTCATCATTCAAAATGCATAAAGTTTCCGTTGAAACCTGAACTAGGATAGAGGGAGATAAAAATTCAGGGGGATTGTGAGCGTTTAGCGTTAAGTTTCGAATAATTTAAAAGAATTTCCAATTTTATTATAGATCTAGGGTTAGTGATTACAATTTTGATACATTTTTGCGAAAAAGAAAAGGCATGAAAAATAAATTGAAAATTGAAAATATCGAAATTTTATAACATACCATCGACCCACCCTCGCTTCGCTTCGGTTTATAAGTTTTTTTTTCTCAAAAATTTACTTTCAAAATTTCAAAATAAAATGTAGCCTATATTAGACACGGATAATGTAGCTTCCTGTTTCTGAAAGAAGTTTTGAAATCGGTTCAGTAGTTCCAGAAATTACTCCCAACATACAAACACAATTTTCCCTCTTTATATATTAGTATAGATTAGGAGCACTATATAAAAATCATTAGTCATGTTTTAGTAAAATTTCTATTTATACTGGTTAAGCAGTCAAACAGCAAATTTTGTAATAAAACTATGTTTATTTATATTATGGTATTTAATTAATATGGGTCACTCTTCACTATAGTTTTACTGAATCTTAACTGTTAGTACCTACCGCGCCATTTCTGCATAGGCCAAAGGTTGACTGGGAGCTAATGATTCAAAGCATTATGAAATAAATGAAATGTAACTACCACTTTATTAATATATATTAAGTAATGTTTTAAACTTACAGAAATGTTTTCTAGAGGAATAATGCCTCGAGGTTCTTTGTCCGTTGTGTATTCGAAGTAGTACAGGCAGTTGTCGTTCAGTATAAACCACCGTCTCTTCCACGACTTGTATCTGAAATAATGCCATATTATTAGTAATAGAATTTAGTAATAGATATTATTAGTAATAGAATTTAGTAATATATATTATTAGTAATAGAGTACATTCTTGTACCATTTCATCTCAAAGGAAGAGGTGTGAATATCGGTTTGGAAAAATATTTGATATAAATAATGAGATTAAATGATATAAATAACACTAAGCGCGCGGAGCGGTTTAGCTTTGCGGCATGAGGTGCTCATAGCTATGTGCTCACCTGATTAAATATAATATACTTTTTTCGATATCGACATAATTTGCTTACACGCCCAGCCCTATTGCTCGCTTATAGCATTCCTTCCGTAGTTCTACTGCTAGCGCGTTGAGTAAACAAGATACCGTTTTTAATTGACAGCGGCAACTTTAGGGTCGTCTACAATTCAATTCCGTACTGTACGTATAGCAAGCAATTTCAAGAATTTATTGTTTCATTGATTTGCGTTCCATTTACATTTGCGATCCATTGATCCATTGATCGCAAATGTAAGAGGATAATTATAAGTTACGCTTATCTCCGACAAATGTTCTACAAATCTATACAACTAATAAGTACATTAGACACTTTTATTTACTAAGAAGTGTGTATCCGGGGCTTTCTATATCAAGAGAACGTTATGTGATTCTTCAAATTGGTCAATAAATCACTGGCTTGATTACTTTGGAATCAGTAAAAAATATACATAAATTTCCGTGTTAAAAATAAATCGGTAGCAAGAACCTAAACGAAGAGTCACGAATTTATTTCATGCTAATTAATTTCATGTTAGCCAAGTATATAAAAACTTTTACGGCTTTTACGTAAAAAACGTTAATTGACATTCTTGTGTAATTTCAAAGAAAAAAATTACAATAGTCGGATGTTTAGTTTGTTATTATGTGAAGTATCGATCCATAGCGTACACACGTCCATACCATTGTTTCTGTAACACTACGTGTGGTGATAGAACAATGTATTGAATTTTAGGACTTCACATGCAGTTAAACAATATGAATGTACATATATGTCTACCTTGTTTATATTGTACAGTTAGCTCCGTTTTTGTCAACGTACACATTCATAGCATTGGCCAAGTAAGCGTACGCACGATTACAATTTTTTTTGGGCTCTTAAACGAGTTATTACGGTGACTTTAATATTCATTTTCATTGCTCTAATTGAATGAATACCTTTGTTCTACAACGTTATATTTGCGGTTAGCGCTACCTAACTGCTTATTGAATAAATTGATAATAAGCTACAAAGGAGTTTGTATATGTGCGAAAGCTAGATTAGTCGATTCTATAAGACCTTTCTATATAATGTATTATTTTATATATAATACAGACAATCCATTTGGTGCTAAGTAACCGCCCATGCCACCCACAACCTCAGAAGTTTACTATACCATCTACGGATCTACAGCCTCAAGAAGGCCTTGGCTGGTTGATCTTTTCTATTAATAATAAAGTATTTGTTAAATTCAGATCTCTTTTGACCTTCTCCTTCCAGTGGTGTAAGCCAATTGCTTTAGCATCCTGGTTTACGCAATTCAAGCATCTCAACTTGAGTCATCTTAAGTCCCTGAACTCACCTCAAAAGGCTATGTGATGAATTCTTATGAGACTATGTGCATAGTTACCGACATTTTTTTTATTCATTCAAAACTGATATAGACTCATAATTTTCGCGAGATCAAAATATTGCTAAACTAGATTTGTGTTCGTTAATAGCATAGATTTGTAAATAGCAGTGTCCTTTCCTATCAGACAATTGACCTTTGATATTATATTGTTTTCTTTTGTTTAAAATGTCACCGGTGGCCCTCAGTCACCGTATAAGTTAATGTCCTGTATTAATAGAGACTAAAATAATTCAGTTTTAACTATTTTGTGCTACGGCCTCGCGGAAGTTATCAGTCGATTTCAGTCAGCAAGAAAAATATATCTGCAGGAATCGGTCTCGCCTGTTGGACTTATATCGCTGAAATTAGTGGGTTGCCGAGAGCTTGGCATGATACAATTATCAATTCAAACACTTTTAAATTCAATTTTGCTTACGAAGAGACAACTAGTTTTGGCGTGTATATTTTTAGGAAGATTTCGAAGAAGTCTACTGATTGCAGATATGGTGACTTGCGAATTTCGAAAAAAAATCACATCTCAACTACGTAACCAGCTGAATCCAAACACCAATCAATTCTGGAGAATTTTCATTTCGCGCCGTTAATAATACACTGTTTTCAAGACATGAAATATATATTTTTTTTTTCAATTTCAGTGTCAATAAACATAAACTACATGTTGTTGTATAGGTCTCATTAAACTGTACAACTGTGGACTAAACATTTTTTTATGAATCGTACGGAAAATATCGAAACCTACCTTCCCATCAGGCGCGTGCCATTGGCCATTTGTATGTACATATTTGAAGGTTTTACCTTCTATCTGTAAGGGTAGTACTATTAGCTATAGTACGACAGTAGGAACGCACCTGCCGCCTTGTTTCCACAGCCAGCCCTCTTTGTCGGGATTGAAGAACGTGTGCATTAGGTCGTTCCCGTCATCCTCGGGTATCTTGAACGGCTCTGTCTTTATAGACTCGTATAATGACTGTAATAAATATAACACAACAATTAATCGGGGGAAATAGAGGGTGTATTAGAAACTTTAATAAAACTTCAAGATTTATCCACTTTAGAACTGTAAACTGACTTGTTCTATTCAGTGTTCCATGTCAGTCTATAACCACCCACTGAAGGGAACAAACCTGCCCTAGTAGCTACTCACTACGAGCGAATAACCATAATCCACTATACGGAGCAAGCGAAATCTCCCATACGAAAACCCTCTAGATATTTACCTTGATCTTCGAGCTAGTGATCATTTAAAAGTTAATATTTGAGTAGAAACTCAAGGGTACACGACGGGGATTTGAACTTATGACCTCACGAAAAAAATTAAGAATAGATACAATTAGACTATCTTTTTCATCTCTCTTCGATGTTCAATATTAGTAAATTCAAATAAGTTTAATTGATAAGGTTTTGAATATCGGTTTATATTTAAAATGGCGCTTTACAAAGATCGTTTGTAATGCATTTATAAAACGAAATTTAACAATTCATTTCATAGCGTGCAGTACCTAACAATAAACTAATAAACCTTCAGGGGTAAATAAGAATGTGGTTTATTTAATCCCTTGTTTTACTGTCAATTATAGTATGTTATCAGTTACCCCTATTACCCTGATTGATGCTACACAATTATATAAATTATTTTATTTGATGTTTTATGTTATAATTATTAACTAAAATGAATGAAGGAAAATGCCCCATTGCATTCGCATTTGAACTACTACAACATTTAATATAAGATATACAGAGAAAAAGTAGTAAAAGGTGGACTTATCGTTAAAAATAATCTCTTTCAGGCAACTAACAGCTTTATTAATTGAATCTTCCGGGCTACTTGGCCGAGGTCTTCTCGAATCTCTTCTCTTTCTTCCAAACATTTCGTTAACAACTGCGGTTGACATTTTCAGTGGTGACTGCGTTCACTTTCGGAGAGATGTTATCTCTTCGGCTTCTCGAGTTGCGCAGTTGTTGACGAAACGTTTGGAAGAAAGAGAAGAGATTCCAGAAGACCTTCGCCAAGTAGCCCGGAAGATTCAATTAATATGGACACCGGCCGAGAAAGCCTACACTCCACTATAACTAACAGCTTGTTTGTATTTTGTAACTTGGCAGTTAATTATCTTTGTTTCATTATATAATTATTTTCAGTGATACATTTAGAGATAGCCTTTATTTTTATGTTCGCACATCGGTAAGGCGAGATGAATACTATAAGCAGAGGTTTACGGCTAGAAGTGGGGAATACCGCTGACGCACTCTCAAAACCATACGATCGCAAATTATTGCGATCCTTTCCTTTCAACACTTAAATCTCTGATATTTTGCCAAGTGTAACAAAATAATGATCGTATTAAAATTAGTGCTCACATAACTAGGTGTGTATACGTAAGGCATCATGTGAGTGTCGTGATAATCGTGGTTTAAATATTAGTTATATTATGTAGATATAACGAGCACGCGTGTTTACAGCGCTATGGTTTGCGACAATAGTGTAGATAACGGAACACTTGTGCTAAATATTGTGTTAGCGACACACACTATCAGTCAGACCATGGAGTTTCTCGACCGAATTCGTTCAAAATTCGGTCCTAATTGAATTGTATTAAGGGACCGACCCGGTTTAATATTTTCAGATTTTCATGTCCCTGAAGCAAATTCGTTTCAATTTGGTAAACGTTTATCTCAATGGTTTTACGAAGAATAATATTTTCACAACATCAAAATTTGTAGAGGATACAGATATAAAATAATTCAATGTTTTTTACAAATAAGATATTGCCATTTCAAAAAAATAGCAAGTATTACTAGGAATATCTTTTTAAAAACAACATTCTATGGAAACAATACATTTAAAGTAAATATTTATATATTTTTTTATTCAGCTTCAGGTTGAATGGTTATGCAAATAATGTTCGTATTTTTTATCGTACGAAGGTCACGAACAAACGGTACCGAGGTTTGACTTTCTGGAAAATGCAATATATTCGTAACAAACGAAAACAAGACGCGTCGACATTTTTATTAGAATATAAAACTATCCTTAGTATATACCGTACACATAAGGAAAACGAGTAACCGATCGCGCCGATTTTTCAAATAAGGAGTCACAACGATTTATTATTATACCATAATAAAATCGTAACAGAGCCGTGTCTGTAGATGAAATATTTTTGAAAAAATCATTTCATTGAACTCTACGAACGATAGAGCCCAAAACAACCATTTTTGGAATTTATGTCTGTCTGTCTGAACACGTATCACGCAAAATTTACTAGACGGATTTTAATGAAACTTGGTATAGTTATAGCTTATGTGCTAGGTTAACATTTAGGGTACTTTGTTATCCAGATCGATTATGGAGATCCCACGGGAATCACAAGTTCACGTGAACAAAACTCGTGAAAACAATATTTTTATAGCTAAATGTTAAAATATCTATACGTATTTACATAACATATCCTACAAAAACTTGCAAATGTACCTCAGGGTTATAATGACGTAATACACACGACTGAGGCGTGACATACCGCTGCCAACTCATGAAAGTTCACTGACACTTCAATGTCATTAGAAACATACTAAAGCCACTTACCAAGAGCAACTCCTGTGGGAGATCACCTCCATTGTTAATTCCTCTATTCATGGCTACAAATTGTTCCGGCGAGGGTTTGTCCTTAACGCTGGGGTTGTGTAGCGAGGTATTGAGCATTATAATTGCGAAACTGAGCACATAACAGGTGTCCGCATTGGTGAAGATGTCGGGGTTAAGCTGGCAGTAGCGTTGTGCGAAACACTCCATCATGCGATCGATTTTCTGCGCCTCGCCAGGCAGACGGAAACTCCATAAGAATTGTCTGCAATTGATAACGTGATTTATTAGTGTGAGCCCGAATACTGCAATGCTGTCGCACGGAATGAAAGTTCAAACTAAGTTCTCACTCCGCGGATACAATATATTGATTGAACGAATATCAACCTCTTTGTGAAGTTGACTTTGTGACTTTGTGTAATCTCAGTATTTTGTGGACTCGTACTTAAATGTCCTTTTAATCTTGACAAAATAATCTCAATATTGAAGTAATGTGTACTATAATTTAGAATAGACATTTGAAGAAATTGAAAACTTACAAGATATATTACTTGTAATTTTCCTTTCAGAACATAACCAGCACCCGAGGTAATATTAATTAATTGAACACACTGAACAAAATCAAATAATTTTGTTAGTTCTAATTGTTGATCAAGAACATATATTCAACATCTAAATACTATTTTTTTAAGATGAGGCAGATTAAACGAGCTATGCAATGATGTACGAGTACAATTGAGGCACTCCCCGAGATACTACATACACATTTTTATACAATTCTCTTGAGTTATACATAGGTAAATATAAATACGTCCACCCTTAAGAATTTATTTCGTGAAAATGTAATCTACTCTGTGAAGCGAAAAAAGAAATAAAGTTGTCAAATTATTGAGCAACAGAAATTGCAAGCAGATGGTGTATTAGACGAAGACAAGAAATACAAAAGAAGCGGGACGAATAAAAATATTAGATTTTTTTTAGAGAAATTATCAAGTTCGGAAAGAAGTAGAATTACAGGTTGTAAGTTTTAATGATAGGCATTCAGTGTTAAGAGGGTGCAGGTATTAAGTGTTGGCAATGGAATGAAAAACATAATAAATCGGAAAACAATTTCCGGCAAAGGTTGTTTTTTTCATCAGTTCTGCTTACTGTCACACTCGAGCCAACAACTAACTATTGAACAACTAAGAATCGCATTTACACGGCTCCATTTCAGCAAATATTTGGCTCAGTTTGTAGTTAACGTGACTATACTGATTACACAAAAGTTTTCTTAGAAATATATTATCTTTCCGTTTGTAATGATATTGTTACTATACTTGTTTGCACATGAACTATATACCCAGTAAGATTAAAATGTTCTTGGGAACAATAAAATTTTGGGAAGAGTTATAACTATAATAATATACGTTATGCTATATGTTCTAAAAACAACGTTCTCAATTCTACCCATATGCTCATCTTATTTACGGAATTCACATGCGATTCTGTTAAATACAGTCACAACGCCTTAATATAAAACAACCTCTCGACTCTTCGGCTTCACTAATACATGACGACACACTGGTATTCTGACATCATTAAAAATTTTAACGGCGTGCTCAGGGAATTCTAAACGATTTGAGGTCCATTTGTTTTTTTAACTGGTAAAATAATCCTTAGTTCATTATAGCTTACCTAAGTGCTTGGACGAGTATTAAGTCCGTGAAATCGTGTAGCTCAACGAATGCTCGCAGCACAGCTTCATTGAACTCGGAGCGCTCTCCGAGGTAGTCACCGATTGCGGTCTTACTTAGACCCTCGCCCTTATGGAGAAATTGTGCTACATCTTCTGGTGTCCTCTGGAGCAGTCCGTTTTCGTACAGATATTCAATACCTGAAACAAAAATTAAACTGATTGTACAGTTTTATTTAAAAAAAAACGTCACATTTTTGCTATTGTAGATTAAATTGCTTTTTTTAATAATATTATGAAATGAAAAGTACTTTTTAAGACAAGTACACAACATGTCAAATATTACCATCGTATATGATTCTGTATGATTTTATTATTATAACCTTCACATTGATATGTGTGTCTGGAAGAAAATAATGTAATTTCGTTCAAAAAAAGAAACAGTTCCATTTGCACAGATGGGGATCAACACATGAATACGAAATCATATCGGGCTGGAAAGTGACAAAAACAAGAGATTTTGAAGTAGACATTTTAAAACGTGCGATGATTTAAAAATTTGTGTAAATAGTACTTGGCAAGGCATAAATTAAGAGTAGGGAAGGACAAAGTAGGGAACTAACAGCACACGCGCACGTGTACGTGCTCAACTTCTAAGATGAAATTATACTATTGTTAATATCAATTACACCAAACATTTTATTGGAATAGTGTTATAGACGCTTTTCACTTCAGGTTTAATAAGATCAGGATATGATCTGAAAAGAAATTACAGTATTTGTAATTTCATAGCTGCCTGTAAAATCAAATTCTATTCAAAAAAAATAATACCCATTTCATTTATTCACCCCTTATTTTAATACTAAAACTGAGTGACGTAAATTATCATTAATCGTTTCGTATTACACGTAATAAACGACGCTGGTTAAGACGTCACTACTCGATACTCCCACGAGTTTGTACTGATGACGCCACCCGCCCCCGCGAGGCTTAAATCAAACTCACTCTTGAATGAATGGGGGTGCAAGTTGTGTGGGTGGACCGATGAATTTAATCTACTGGTAACATGAAATTAATTTGATGTCCCACGACTGGGCATGGGTCTCTTTTGGAATCACCGGAGGTTCAATCTGAACCTTGGCCTAATGAGGGATTATGTCTGAAAATATGTGTTTTGAGGAATATAAGAGTTACGTGGCAGTTAACCTAAAATAAACGTATATAAAACAGCTTGTCCTTTTATTATAGCTGTATGATAATTTCTTGCCACCACATAATACATCTTTCTTTATCCTCTCTGCATGGAAATATTTTCTGCTAAGTCATTATCCTTGATACCGCGCTTGTAGACGAGCTATTAATCCTCGGTACGGACGAGAAGTAGCAAAAAAATCCACTCCAGTTATGAATGCTTTATAACCTCGATATCCATCAGAGGCAAAAATATCTGTACATGGAAAATTGTAGATAACGGCATGTCAGATCGTAATAGTGCATTGTGGTATAGAAAAACTGAGTCATGCATGCACAAATGGCGTTGAACAGGGACGATGACAAAACTTGTAATTTGTAACTTGTTTATGGCTAAGTAAACAGACGTAAATTTACGTAGTAGACATTAACGGCAACAACCTTGATGTGCAACGTGATTAATGATCATGGATCGGCAAGAGGTAATTAGGTTTAACTTTATCGCCGCAATTTTCCTTCTCTTTGTTTACTACGAGGAGAGCGAAATTCCCAAATGCAAAAATAAATGTCCTTATGAAACGTACATTCATACTATGAAAAAACGCCCAACTTTAGTGAGGCCGTAAAATTATTTCCCGAGGGATGAAGCCTTAGAAGTCACGTGCCGTACGCCATATTATTTGAATTATGCATGATCATTGCATATGCAAAGGATCAAAGTGGAATTATGTGATATAATCTAGGACTAAGACATCGCTTTTAACGATATTCGTATGTGCGTTGTGACGAAGGAACCAGTACTTGGTAAAACCCTAACCACAAACATTCACAGTATCAAAAATCCCCGATGATACATAGTTTACTTTTAAGAGGTAAAACTATGTATCTTATCTACTAATTTTAGCGAACTTCGAAAGAGATTTTCGTAACATTGGATTGGTAAATAGATACTGTCTTAATTATTTAAGCACAATTACTTACAACTGAAGAAATTCCTCTCCCCAAACACCAAAATTTCCCTCACGATTGCTGAAATCTTTGTTTGTGGGTCATAAATTTACCGAAGGAAAGCTACATCCTTCAGAAATAGTCATTTCTATCATTGTATTTTTAGGAAAACAAGAATTAGAAAAAAAAACAAAATGTTTTTAGTGGTTCTTTAACTCGTTATTAGCAAATTGGGAGAACGAAAGGGGAAAGTTATGTCGAGAGTTGCTCGAGACGTCGAGGGAGTGAGTCGTATTTGGAGTGTGTATTCAAACATGTTCCTACTATCGTCGCTCGTTTGCGTCGTGAGTCGTCACTCGAGGAGTTGTATCATTGAGGACGTGACACAATTATCTAGCAAGCGAGAAGTGTACTAGTTAGTACAGACAATGTGCACATTTACAATGTATATTTGTCTTTATATTATTATTAATTTATTATAGTAGTTATTTTAATGTTACATATACTTAGTCTGGCTTAGTGTTATATATAGGAAGAGGGGGAGAGGGTGCGTGGGAGTCTAGATGCGGTTGGCACGACAAAATTAGTGTCGGCGGCGACAGTTTTATCGTAACCACATTTTAACCGGGACGACAATGTGTCGTCACGACAAGTGTTAACAGTACAATGAGAAATAATATGCCAATAACTTACGACACGGCAGAAAATCTTGACAAATCGTTCGGTAAAAGCGTCGGTGACGATAGTTTTATCGTGCTCGACTATTTGTGAACAGTTCCATTTAAATATACAAGCCACGACATTATTATCGGGACGATAATGTGTCGTCACGACCAAGTGGGAACCGGCTCTAAAGGAAAAAAAATAATATCTGTCATTATCACGTGAAAAATATTGTACTAATATTAAAATAGAGTGGGGGTGATAACGAAAACCACAAAACATTACACAAAGTAGGCATGGAGCCAACTGCATTTTTTAAAACTCTCCATCCATTGCTATTAGCCGAATGTTTGTGTACCGGGCTATTGGTAGGTACATTGAAACGTCCTCTGTTTGTGAGAGAAAAAGGTCTGGTCGTCCATGCACTATCCGTACTAAACAGACGATGAAAGCTGTGAAAGAGAGAATCCGAAGAAATCCCGTCCGGAAGCAAAGATTTTATCCAGAGAGATGAATATAGCACACAGAACCATGTCACGTATTTTAAACTATTATTTAGGAGTGCTGCTCACAAAAGACGTACTGGTTATCTCTTAACTGATCATTTAAAGAAAAACAGAGTTCACAAATCAAAACAACTTCTTCGGCTCACAGACAAATCTTATTTACGGACGAGAAAATGTCCACCATTAAGGAACATTTTAACAAGAAGAATGATTAAATATATGCTCATACCTCTAGAGAAGCTGAACTTGGCCATTATCCGGCTTCAGTGATGGTTTGGTGGGATATTAGCTATCGGGGTATTAAATAACTCTGGTATTAAGGGTATTAACTCCGCCGATGCCGATATCAAGCTCGGATGTAAAAGGAGGAGGGTTGGTCATGAGTAGGCAATCCCGTCGCAAAATGCCAACGGCGAGTATCGGGCGGCGGTAACTAATCCGACAACTCCGCGTCCATCCAGCCCACGCGGAGCGGTCTTTGTGACCGTGAGGTACTAAATCAATTCTAAAAGACTGACACGAAAGGACGTGGAAACCCACCGTGTTTATTTTCCCAATAAAACCACGCATGGTTTCCAATCCGTGGACGTGGTCACGACTCTCAGCAATGAGAAGAACGATGCAAGAAGGAGGAGCTATTAAGGAGTGACTGAACCATATTTTTGTGAAAAGGTATTAAAACGTCGGCTCAAGTGTATCAAGATGCGATTCTTGAGAAGGTCGTAAAGCCTTTTAACAACACCCTGTTCCATAACCAAGAAAGACCGTTTTAGCATGTCTCAGCACCAGGTTCATTAGAGACTTAGTAGACTTAGAGACTCCCGACTTCATTAGAGCTGAAGACTGGCTGTCAACTAGTACCGTTCTTAGCATGCTCTAAACGCCATGATGATATGAATCCCTTAAACATTCTATATGGGTGGCAGTTGCCAATTTTCCCTGGAAAGGGTGCGTGTTTAAATCGAAAATTGACCACAACGTTTAAACGATTGTATAGAAGCAAATGGTGACCTTTTCGAATAAACGTGGTATTTTTAAAATGCTTACCTATTTATTTCTAAAATAACACAAATTCTTCTAATAAAATGATCATGTAAATACAAAAATATTAATGTTTTCTTTGTAACAATATTTATGGGTAGACTAGGTATGTTATAAATTAAAAAGAGAAAATACGACATCAAATTACAAAATGATCTTAATCTTACAAAATGATATTTGAAAAGTAAGATATCACATATGGAAATGATAGTCATCCATGTATAAAATCGTGTGATGGAGTGGCTTTGTATTCTAATACCCGTAAAATTGTTTTCGGGTTTGATTCAGAGTAATCTCGACAACAAAAGTATGCGCCTCGTTTCTCCCTTTGTATGTGTAAATAAACGATTTATCCCGAGTCGTTTGCTACAAGACGCAATGATTTAAGTTTTAGTTACGCAAGTTTTAAGAAAATTACTTAGAGCAATTAAATAAATGTGAATGTTAACTTAATTTGAACTGTACAGTGTAGTATACTGACGTAATGCCTTAGCTTCGCTCAGGAGATAAAGATTTACTATGGAATTCAAACATAATCTATGTCCACATGCATTAGTTTAGCTTCCTAAAAATGTAACATTTTCAAAATAGGTTCGGCTCACATAAAAAAGCTCAAGTCTCTCTATATAATATTAGAAGTATTAATGTATGTGTATATATAATTATTTTACATTTAATTGAAATTTACCGTTAGAGTTATGCATAACTGAGATAATAATTATAACGAGAATGAATGTAGTTGCAGGATGTTGTGTACTGATACAGATTGCATCTGCTGTAACGAGAAAGTGCTAAGGTGCTCGATTACACATAACTACCTATACAGCGGCAACACACATTAATTCGTGTTTTGCGACAACGGAATAAATGTTCCATTTAGATCTGAAATATGCACTGTATAGAAAGAAAGACAATTTCTAAATTACAGATGGATACTTAACAGCTACTACAAAGATACAGACAATGTCCTCTAAGTAAAGAACAAAACAGCTATTTTTGTTACACAAAACTAAGATCCGCAATACATAAGTATGTATATTATTTATTTAATAAAAACATTTAATGAAAGCATTATTTAATGAAAACTCAACTAATTAAAAGTTTATTGACTACTTAGTCACTTACTTATGCTATACCAAATACAGGAGGAAACTATAATACATTAAAACTTAGGCTTCTAAACATTCTAGATATAGCTAAACAGATTGTCACCATAAATTAATTCACTACTTAATTAATTTATTTAAACTGCCTAATTCCACATAGGTAGTTTAATGCCACAAAAATCTATAAAGTTGCTAAATCTACTTATATGTACAACATCCGTAGTTGTTGAACATAATTATGTCGTAGGAGGCAATTCATGGCGGGATTCCTTAAACCGTGGTCACTCGGCCAGGTGCATTAACTGCAGGAATAGAACAATTTGCTGTGTATGTCGCCTGGCGAGTATGGCGTGGGAACGACACACCTGCCGCATCGAACGCCATACAAACAACCCACATACTTATCATATTAACACCATTCCTTTATTTTACTGATTCGAGAATTGTTTTCATGTTTGGCTTTGTTTATACTTCATTATAAATTTAAAGCAGTTTGGCTTAAGCGACGTAATTAAACGTTTGATACCGAGGTCGGGCTAAGTGCGTTTTGCGAAAGATTATTCAGCGACGGTGGGTAACGTTAAAGCGGTCAATAATGGGGTGATCAATGGCTAGAAATCATTACATGAAGTATATAGCATTTTTTCTTACCTTTCTTGGGGTCCATGTTGAATTTTTTTCTTCCAATACTCATCTGCTTGGCTTTACTATTCTGCTTGCATTCCTCCTGCCCGTCCAGAGCCTCCAGTTCGGAAACCACCTCCGAGAGCTCATCTTTGAGTTGCTGCAAAGAGGAGAAGACATATTTGTACAACGTGATACATCTAAAACAAGAAATTGAGTTGACATCAGTTACTAATATCATGTGTCCTGCGCGTTACTTTTTTTTTATATGATGTAGTTACAACATAGTACATGGAAGTGAAAAAAATGTGTCATATCAACTATATATTCAAGGTAGATAAGCAGAACAAACACCTAATTCCAAGTACAGTCCAGTTAAAGTTAAGTCAGATATCGTACAATGATATATTTTCGGCATTCCTCTGTTTGGTTACCGACCACAAGGCAAACCGCAATGCATGTTGCTAGGAATATACAGAACGTGGGCGAGTTATAGAGAAGTGGGCGGACGAGCAAGCGGTCCCACGTGATGGTAAGTGTTACTGCCGCCCATGGACACCTGCAAGACCGAGGGGCATGCGGGTGCGCCGCCGACCTTGCAAAATCCTATTCACAGCTCTCTTGAAGAACCCCATATCGTAGCTTAATGGAAAGACCTCTTGAGGCAGTTCATTCCACAGCCTACGGGTTCGCGGGTATAAAATTATTTTTGGACCGAACAGTACGCGACACCTCCGTATCGGGGAAATGTGGATGGACCGCACTTCTGTGACGGGAGGTGAGGTTGTAGAAATCCGAGGTGGGAATTATATTGAACAATTCTTCAGCGCATTCCCCTATTGTACAGGCGATAGAACACAGAGAGACGCAACGTCTCACCGAATGACGAGGGGTTCTAAAACGGCCTTTTTTTTCGGAATGTCTAAATTCTTGGGGCCCTAATGGCCTTTCAAGATTCACCGGTCGTGTTTGATTTAGGGCGAGCGCAGAAGGCGCTCAGTCAGGAACAAAATGTGTTGCAACGAGCCTAAGGGCTCCCCCGCCGGTAAACAGGCGGAAGGAACGGACCTCGGCTTAGGGCGTTGCATTGGGGGGATATCGCAGGATCGCGAGTCGGCGAGAAGCGCCCAGGCACGTGCCGGTACCTAGTAAGTGTTGGCTGAGGGCCGGTGTGTGTTAACGGTGTAACGAGGGGGACATCCACGTCTCCGCCGGCGGGGACGGTGTCTGTGTGCTGTGTTTGAGTGCAGTGTGAGAACCGCATTGGCAGCGGTGATCGGGTCGTCGTTCTAAACCGCCCGTGAGAGTGGGATCGTCGACAATACGAATAGCACGTCGTTGGATGGAGTCAACCATTTGACCCATGTCCAATTGATATTTCGGTGCGCCGGCCCAGAAATGCGAGCAACACTCCATATGGGGACTAACCTGAGCTTTATAAAGCATTAGGAGTTACCCAGGGGTGAAGTACCGCACTGAGCTTTTTGGAGGCCCTTTTGGCTTTATTTTCCAGATGACCCCTAAATTCGGTTTTGCTGAAATGTCGACACCAAGGATTCCGATACTCTCCAAGATCTTAAAAAGTATGCTCTGAAAGCGAGCTGCTACGACAAAAAGGGTTTTTTTAGCGGTGAATGCACAGACTTGCGTCTTACTAGGGTTGAAATCCACTAGGTTTAGAAACCCCAAATCGAGACTAGATCTAAAAAGTCTTCAATTTCAGACACAAGCCTGACGTGAAAACTACGTAGTATTTACAATAAGTTCGTTGTATTTTGAACCTAAGACAACCAACTCATCCATTCATTAGAAATTTACTCATTTTAAATGGAAGAATAGCTTAAGTGTTTAATTAATAGACACAAAAATGTCTGCCGCTCGACTATAATAATATTAATTTTATAGACGAGATAAAATATACCATTTTCTGCATGTTATCTGTTGCCAACAATGTTTACAAACATTTTTATTCAGCATTTTTAAACGAATTTTCAAAATGAAATGATTCTTACATGCGTCCTTAGTTTTAGTTAGACAATGTCGTGACATTGTCTGAATTTGTTTATGTGGAACAAGTTGACAAATGACCTGTGTTAACGAAAAACGTCAGTAAAGAATCTTAATTACTAGCATAGCAAGCTGAAAAATAGCTAGGCTTCTAATAAATCATACTACTTCCCAAGCATTTGGAATTCGGTAGTCAAGTGATAAGCATAACCACAAGTCATCATAAGAGATAGCTCATGACATTACGAATTAGAAACAACAACATTGATGACATTGTTAATTTTTAATAATGTAAATAATAATGTGTTTAATAATGGACAAATACTTTTCATTTATAATGTTTATGATCGGAAACCACAAACCATGTTATTAGCAAATTGTAATATAATAATATGAATAAAATATTTTCAGGTACAGCATTAGTATGTAATCCCAGTAAAAATAACTTATTAAGGAAATAAAAATAGCTTTCACTTCTCGTACACAAGAAACCATATCAATTATCTTGGTTCTTAAAAAAGAACGAGTGTGCAACTGAAAGGGATTGTAGCTGCTTTCAGTGCGTTGAACAAAAGTGAGTCGGCCTGAAAACACGAGTGTCGTCGGGGAACAATGACCGACCGGGCAGAAGGCGTTTGGTTACGACTTGGAGTCATTACGTTTGCATTGCAGCACCATGCTGTACTTTAACTTTTCGGGGGATGGCGTCCCTATATATGCAACGTTCTTTTCATTAATTGGATGTAGAAATGTTTTAGTATCATTGTATTTAGTAGCTATTATAAAGGATTTATAAAAATTACAGACGTAGCCATGGCGCTCCCAAATTTTACATAACGTCCATGTCCCACGACAGGGGACAGACCTTCATTTGGAGTGAATCAACAACACTGAGCTAGTGATCATTAATTTTTAAATAATATCAGTATCACGAGCCACGGTTTGAACTTATGGCCGTGTTAAATTTTTTAAAATCAGTATTTTAAGTATAAATGTGGAAATAAATAGCAATAAAATTGCAAACGCAAATGGGCAGGGCATTAGGTTATAAATTAAGAACGAGCCTAACAGTCTTGTGTATAAATAATGTTCAGGGTATTACCCTAGCGTGTTATTGTTATTACTTTAGATATCGAATAGTGGTCTAATGAAACCCTACTATAATTAGTATGAGAACAAGTTTCAGCTCTGCAACGTTTTGAATTCGTATTCAGCCGCTAATCTCCCTAATCATATGTACATAGTTCCTTATTTTTGCCATATTATAATATATATCAAAATTATGCAATTAAAAAAATGTCTACCTACCTATCTAAAGGTAAATTATAAGGATTGAAATACCTTTTGAACTCTAATATAACCCTAATAAAGAATTTAGCTGCTTACCAAGGAAACAGCTCCTTGACCCTAAAAGGTAACCAGGTCAACGAGGGTAATTGTAAACTTTAAAATTATAAAATTCTATGTATGCTTTAAAATTCCTATATATTATAATAAATGTTTACAACCGTATATTTAAAAGAAAAATTCGTATCGTTGGGTTAGCTTTATCGACTCAGACAAAATAAATAATCTTAAGGACTTTATTCTTTTTGGTTACATTGTTTTTTTATTTCGTTTTCGTTGGAATAATATTATCAGTTCTTAAAACGGTATATTCAGTGTCATGTTCCTGTAGACACCAGGGTAAAATTCAATTTCGAGTGGACAAATTCAGAGTTTGTAAAGATAAATCGCGCGTAACAGTGATGATTGAGCGAAGGGCCACAGAGGGGCAGTCAGTTGAATCGAATTCAAATTCTCCAACTATTACTCACACGGAAAAACCGCATTGCAACCAATATATTGATTTCGTTTTTCATTAACATTCTTAGTTGAACATAACATTGAATATTATTTGTACTGAAATGAAAAAGTTGGTTTGTAAAATAAACAAATTTGTAAGAAACTGTCGCAAAAGGAACTAAGAAAGAGTTGTTATAGTGATTTTTCATAAACTGCACGTTTGCTCTCAGCAGAGTCCCTTATAGTAGTGGTAAGAAGCATAAAGCGAGGCTCCATTTGCTTCGCCACGGTCTGGCTGCGCTGCGTTGCGCTACCATACTCTTAATATAATTTGCAGTTCGCGACTATTCCCCAAGGCCCACAATACCGTGGTCTTCCCCGTCTAGACGATAAAAATAATAAAAAAACTTTAAGTACACCCTAATAGCATTAACAGTTTAGAGGGACTACTAGCCGCACATAAGCTAATAATTCGCTTTCACATTAAATATGTGAGGGATTGATTGATAAAAGTTAAAGCCAATAAAGTTCTTCTAAGTATTGAAAAACAATAAAGAACAATAACCTCACCAAATAGGTTATGATGTAGTTATTGGTAAACTACAGAAGGCATAAATGAGCATTGGGCTCATTTTCATGGTACAAATACAGTATTTCTGACGAAATAATGCCGGTTGGTCACTTTCGTATTCCGAACAAACACAAAAAGACGATGAGTAAATAACGAAACAGACACGTAAACAGAACTTCAGAGTTTGTTACGTTGTTTATATACTTGTATTAGGTTCTTACCAATGAAATTGCCATTTATATGGAAAAATTCAATATATTTTTTGTATGAAAATTACATATTTAATTAATTTTAATGGAAGTTGATTGATGCCTCTGCTATAGAACTCCTAGGGATGCGAATTGATGAATTATCCGAAGGCATTTTTCACTGCCTCATCGGGGTTGAATTTTTTCCGCTGTAAAAAATATCCAAATCCCGAAAAAAAAATGGATTGGTAGTATGTGAGCCGGGTCAGCAAAGTAAGGAAAGCTTCGACACGTGTTTGCAACTGACTTTTATTAAGCTCATACGATACCCACTTTCCGAATTTGACGCAATTTGATGAATCGATATCGTTATGTTACTTACGCCGAAGGGTGCTGCTAACTCAGACGTGGCTCGAGATGAATCCGTTTCCACAATTGCTTTCAATTGCCATTATAGTCTCCGGTCGTACACAGGGCATGTTCTTCAAGTCGAAACTTCAAGAACGGAAACGATTAAACCAAAAACGCACCGTGCGTTCATATGCACTGTTTGGTCCGTACACATCGTTGATATTGCGTGCCGTCTGCGCTGCGTTGCTGCCACAACGGAACTCATATTTTAAAATAACGCGAATTTTTAACTTTTCCATGGTCGCAAACACAATTATGTCTAAGCAAAAAGTCGTTTGACGGAAAAGCAAATGAATAACTGATTTTGAAAAAGAATGTCATAGCTTTAAAACGAAATTAATTTGAATTTGAAATTCTAAGCCCAACGCAAGATAACAAAGTGGCTACTATGAACAAACGGCAATTTCATATGTAAGGCCCTAATATATCTCACAGCGTTTTGTCACGGTCAGAATACGAAGAAAAAGGGAAAAGCGAAGCAAAATGAACAATAAAAATCAGTATCCAATAAGTGCTCTAAACCAGGAAGGTTACTGTAAAAACTTTGTTACACAGAATACAAAGGTGGCCCGGGATGTCGAACCTCTTTCTGAAGCGTGAATCTAACATCATCACTTTGAAAGTGGCACCAGGCTGACAATGTCGTAAATGCTGACTTCAATTTTATCGATACACAGGCAGCATGCAGGGGCCGTTGTTAAATGTGTCTAGACAAGTTTTTGCACAGCAGCAGGTGCGTGGGTGCTTATCACTTAGAAAAATAACGGATACAACGACATCAAGGCTTTCGTTCAGAAAATGTGAGATAGAGAAGGACGGCGTTTGATATAAACTTTGAGGAAAATGTATAGAAAATCGATAGCAATGTTCGAAAATTGGATATTTGAGTACGTGAAAAGGATTTTTGTAAAAGTTGCAAAAAGGAATTCCTCGTATTGATCTTTGCCTTAATGGTTTATATTATATACAAGAAGATGTAGGAACATGTGATTAATTGATTTTCAATTAGCGGTAGTTCCTAGCACGATTACAACACAATGGTCAGACGATCCATGCGTGTACGGTGACAGGCTGATATAATATGATGTGATCTACGAGTAAGATCCACCACTTTCCTAGTCACATACGGATATCACAGTATGCAGTTATTACATAAAATTATACTTAGGTGCTTTTAACGCAGAATATTAACTTTAACATCACTGTTGACGCATGTTTAAAATGTAAATATCAGAAACATAAACGTTTCGTCACTAGTCCTTTTATCGTGCACTGCTTCACACGGGCTTCCTTACAAACATTGTCTTGCGCATGAGGGATATGTGGCCTCAAAACGCAACGTTGGTCAAGCGGATTGACGAGTCCACTCATTTAGAGGTGGTGTAGTTCCTCAGGGCTTATGGTAACAAAACCTTTAGTCGCCTTTACGGGAAGATAGGGGGTGGCGCTATTCCAAAGCACCGGTTTCAGAATAGCGTCACCACATGGGCAAACGTAAATCTTTCACTATACGACTTTATAAACAATATCATGTTATCAAGTGAATGTGTCGAACCGGACACCGAAGCTTAATATAATCTACCAACTAAGATACTTTCACTATTGGAATCTAATATTGGACACCAATAGACACTAAATTTTACAATATTTCATAAGGTTGAAGAGTCGTGCTTTACTACAAAATATCAAAAACTTGAGCCATTCGCATTTGCGGGCCCATTGAATGTGCAACGGTCAATATCAGCAAAAAACGATGCTGCTCTCCATTTTTATTTTAAACGTCTGAATGCAACGGGTATTGACTATCGGTATGATCAGCAGTCTATGGCACAGTGTATAAATAGTTTTCTAATCGAAATAGTTGAGTATAATTATACTGACGGCATAGAGAGCGGTGATTTGTTGTGGTGCGGCTCATTTGGATGCGACGCGAGCTGAGCTAGTAATGATGGGGAGCGATTATGTCGCACGCCGTATATAAATATAGCTGGAGACACAAATGCTTGGTTGTGATGACAAAAATAGTAACAACACGTGGTCGAATCCTAAATACTCGATCGTTAATGTAAGGAATAAGTGACTGGTGAGTGACGACAGCAAAAAAAATTGTACATATTATAAAAGAGTATTCCTACTTTATACAGTAACCAGCGGTTTGGTCCAGCTTTATTAAGAGTAACAGCTTAATAAATAATATACCCAATAAGAAGTCATAAGGAAATTATAAACTTTGCTTTGGTAAAAGTAACAGTTTTAGGTATGAAATTGCCGTTTGTGGGCACTTGTCCATTTTGATTTTAAATTATGTCTATGGTGAAAGATTGCAAAAAAGAAGTTCACCCTGGAAAATATTGGCGACTGTTTGAACGCCCAAACTAAAACCACCAGTTGTCAAATGAACATGAATATCTATCTCTGCACCGATACAATTAAAAAGATTTTGCAAGAGATTATTGTTAAAGGCTCTATTTTGAAGTACATACTTTATCGAATACACTAATTTTGACCGATGATCGTTAGAAATAAAAATTATGCTACAAATGTCACACAGTCAGAGATTTTGTCGAGTCCCTTTCCGACTATTTTCTATTGTAATGACATAGACACATATCTTCTTATAAAATAGCTAAAGTACCTACACAGATAATGTGGATTTTTATTACATTGATTAATAAAATATTTCTTTTCATAGAACATTTTTGTTATCAATTTTACTACAGAAAAGCAATTTCAAAATAAGTAGATCCAGTTTGTTGAAATTCAGACGTAGAAGACTAAGTATAAATGTAGATAAACTTAATAATTCTCATAAAAGTAATAGAAGTATTGAGTATTACTCATAATATAAAAAAATATAAAAATAAATGTATGTGTCCCTTATTCCCTTCAACAGTGTATCTGTTGAGTAATTATGGACCGCGCTATTTCCGTATTATTATTACGGATAATAAATTGAACGTGCAGTAAAAGTTTGACCAAACAAAATCAGTATTCTAATAGAATACTTTCTACAGATTTGCAAATTAGTTAGATCCTGACAGATTTAGAATAAAAGATTATTTTTTAATCTTCTGAAGTAAGACACTATCGACAAGAATATAATTAAAAGCGTTTTTCTCTGAAAAACATTAATTAAAGTTTCTACTTAACGTATAACTTGGTTCAGAATGATACACAATCAATGATGGGTAAATCACAGATAATTTAGAGACAGCGATCAATAAAACGTCATATGAGAGGGTCACATACGTAACCGATCAGTTAGTTAATGGAGTCGAAATCATTTATATAACAATGAGACATTTTGAACGCACATTATCGGATCATGTCGCACGAAAAATGTTAATTGTTGTTAACATTAGTTGAAAAGCATGAATAAAAACAAAGTTTAATCTAATATGGGCCCACGTGTAACCAATTAGTTAGTTTAAAAATATTCCCAATACACATGGCACCGGTACCTACATTAGTCCTTTGAGTGCAGTATCGTATTATCTTCATTTATTTTAAACACAGTACATTAAAATGAATCATGTGAAACAAATGAGGAATGCTCTTAGCGTTGCAACATTTTAAAAAAGAATTCATTTATTTATTTATAAGGCATATAATGTAGTACTAAAGGCATGCTCAGCACGCCCAATAACAGACTTAATTAAAAATATTATATAATTTAAATTTATAATTAAAACGTTATGCTAACAGTTTGACCAGTGACCAGTTTATTATAAAAGATCAAATTAGGAAGCAGAATTTTCAAGAAAATTCAATATATTAATCTTAAATTTCGGCGTACTGTCCATACGGACAGACCTGGATATACATATCCTGACCAACATCTTCATGTTTTCTACAGAAATCATTGTATGTGCGGCACACAATGATTTCGATGAGGAGAGGAGAGTTTCGGCCTAGATTTTCTCGGCACAGTGGCAAGTGGAACGTCGCGATGTCGTGATAAATGCATTAAAATGAAACCCATTAATCACGACTACTTGTTGCCTTTCACTCAGATACAAGGCTAGAAGAGCTCGTTTGACACCAAACCCATGTCCAAGTTTATTGATAAAAAGTCCCGTGATCGACTTTATCGAAGGTGCTGGAAAAATGTGTATAGATGGAGTCTATCTGGCCGCCTCCGTCAATAGTTTTGGTTAAGTCGGTAACGTAAGTTAGCAAGTTAGTAGAAACCGATCTTCTCGCTCTAAAGCCGTGTTGTCTGTCACTGACCAAATGACTACCTACTATGATTTGTAATTATTGGGAAAACAATTAATTCAAACAATTTCGAAAACAAGGAGAAAATTGAAATATGCGTGTAGTCTTTTACGCTTTTATTGTCGCCTTTTTTGTAGATACGAAATTTTTGGGCTTTTTTCCATTCAAGCGGAACCAGAAGTTAGAGATGTATTGAAAATGATTGTTAAGGGAGATGTTAAGGAAATCAGACACCTTCTGATGAGTAACGGTGGCAAACAGTCTGGACCAGAGCCTTTGTTGACATCGATACGTTTAATTTTATCTAAAATCTGCTGTTCGGTAAATTTAATAGTGTGTGAGAGTAGATAGATCAGCTGGTGTGTCAATACTATTAAAAGTGCAGTCTCAACCAGTGTTATAATGAATGATATTACGGCTGAACCATGGCGGATAGTTACATACGTGGGAAAATGGCTTATGTTTAGGAACATGTACAGTAACGTTAATACACTATATAAATCTTCGGTCATGTCGTCCACTGTTTTACAACTGCGATATCTTTCACGCCAGTCAACATTTAGCAAGTCCCAATTAATTATGTCGAAATCAGCTTTATAAAAATCAGAAATAAGGAGAATGTATTGAAACATACGGGAGCATGTAATTATGAGATTATTATAACAAGAATTGTATCAAGTGATGCTGATGACGATACACATAAGTATTGTATAAATTTAATACATGTGCTAACAATTTATTAAAGATGTGTTTCAAACGTCAAATGCACAGCTACTTGAATGAAAACAAGAGATTTATCTGAGAACAGTTAAATATGAACGAGTATCTACGACTTAGCATACAACAAAATGGAATAAGCGAGGGGTAGCCGGGAATGGCGTGGCACGTGACCCACATATTCAAAAAGCAGTAAATGTCCGTGGATAGGGCGCAAAATAGTAAGTATAATGGAGATATTTTAAACTCACTGCTGACAACACTCAGTGTATATCAGTGTTTACACGTTAGATATATTTTACTATGTAGGCAGGTAGAACGCGTTCTATGTAGGACTTTATGCAATCATCCTCACGAGTCCTATCGAGAGTCGAACCATAAATCCATATTAAGAGCAACGATGCAGCCAGCAATCATGTAATTTAAACTGCAAACCTCTATTTGCAGTTTTATTACCAATTGCCCATAGGTCGTTGTCTGTTAACTATATTACATTACGGGCCGTTATTTAATTAGAGATACCACTTAAATCACTGAGAACTCAAATACTCGTATATACAATGTATTTTAAATAAAAACAATATTAGTCACTCTGATGTGCCACAAGACGCATACTGAGTGGCGACTGCGAATCCTCAGACTTTCCCCAATTAATTCACTTTCCCAGTGTTATATTTGAAAATTCAGTTCCGTTGTCAGGTCCGCAAGAAAATGTGCCACGGTTGAATAAAATCTAAGAAAGTTAAAGAAAGCCCATCGCAAATGTTTCAATTACGAGATTCTATTTGAAATTTCACTAAGGCGCGACAAGAAACCTTATACCGTAACTGGTAAAAAGAGTGAGATACATATTTAGAACCATGATTACGGCAACGCCACAAGTGAAAATAATATTGATCTCTCATTAATGGAAAAGAAGAAATTAGTTGGCATGACTCTCATTACATTTAAAAAAACTTTTACTCTTGAGAATATAACAATGCAGATACGACGCAAAATTTTTAACGGAACGGTCAAATTATTGCTACTCTCGCTAGCTTTCTTATCGTCAACACTTAGAAACCGGAGTTCGCATCTCCCATTTACACGGAGACAAGCGGGTTTGTCCATAGTTCACGTTAGGTTGAGTTACATATGTGCCTTACTGCGTAAGCCGCTAAGCCCATGTGAATAAACAAACTGGCCCCCAGTTGCGAAGTATTAGGGCAACGTATGTTTACAAACATCCCTTGAGCGTAGTGTCTGAGATCAAATTTATGGCTTGCACATTATATATACAATGTACTTCCTGAACTAAAAATATATCATATATTAAAGGCATTAATATGCTTAAAAATAGAAACGCACACACTTAACAAAAGGTTCCAGGTCATTACTCAGCCTTTAACGACGGTCCATTGCCCTAATGGGCTCGCTAATGTATGCCAACCCATACTTACTATACTAAGTACACTAAGGTTCATATTTTTTTCAACAAACAATCTGATAGATAATAATTATCACGACTATGGTAAAAATATCCACGTTGATGATAATAAGAACAGTTAGGTTAAGGCGTGTTATCTACGAAAAACTTGTATTCCTTAATACAAGTTTGTCCTTGTCCTTACAATATAAGATTTTAAACTTTTGTTATCGTGGTGGAACATAATAATTATTATATAAACAGGTTACTCACGATTTATTTATTTATTACAGCCGATACTTGGGTCCAGTTACGTGAACCGTGGTCGCGGCGAGACTGCGGAGCCGGGTGGTGTTGTTACTGTTGTTGCTATTAACAGACAAATCTGTCTACCCTCTGTAGTGTTCGTTTTTGATTCACCTGCCCACACTGAACTTGTTTTTGTTGATTAAATTCCTTGCACACTATACTAATAATATCACCATACACGCGAGTTTGAAAACGCATCTACTTTTCTGGGTTTGCAAAGGTTCAATCACTGGGTCCCATGTACGTGCCAACTTAAATTCCTCCTGGCGATTGAAATTTCGACATTTTTTTAATTTCTATTGCCTCTAGAACCCAGCGCGGTATGTAATGGCGTTCAGTTGAAATTACTTTTGGTTAGTGTAATTCAATCCAATGATTCCTTCCTACCTCTAATAGGTGCTCTGCTATTGCCGACTTGTGGCGGTTGTGTTCCTTTTTCACGGCGTACTATGGTTCGCTTGGTTTGCCCAATGTATGAGCTTCCACAGCTACAGTTCACTTTGTAGACTCCAGGGCACTGATAGTGCAATTTATAAGGATAAGGACAATAATTCGCAAACGAATATTTTTTGTCAGAATCATAATTACAAGAGATGTCTGTGTGTATATCATACGTTTATATTTCGTGACATTGGAAACGATTCAGTTCCGACTGCGTAGCGCGGTGATTCGCCTTCAAACACCGCAAACAATCCGCATTATATTACGCTGGCAAGATTCCCAGGCAATAATAACAAAATACACTATAGTCAGTATTGTCACTGCACTTCGGCTCCTACGTCGATCTTTGCTGTTTGTTATATTAACGAAGTGTTAATATTAACGCAGTTTCTCATTGCCTTAATTTCTACTTCTTTAGATTCGCAAAACAACGTCAAATCTAAATAAAAACTGTTTGTACTCCGACTAATTTGTTCGTTCAATTCTGCAACAAATATGTGGCACAACAAATAATTTCTATCATACTACATCGGCTCCCACGTCGACCTTTGCTGTTATAATAAGAGTGTTATTAATAACATCCTTAACGAGGAGCGTAGCTTCTTATTCGTTCTCGACTTGTACAGGTTAATGGAAGTAGTGCATTAAAACTTCAATAAAAACTGAACGTGCTCAGATCAATTTAATAATCTTAATCTGCAATAAATACATGACACAACAAATCAATTCTAGATATTGATACGAGTACTTCAGTTAGGTGATGACAACATAGGTCACGCGAAATTGAAAAGTTCAATTGGGACAAAGCCATTTTCAGCCTTTGATCAATTTTAAATTGCCCTACAAATACCTATGTAGAATATTTTAAGAAGTAGAGTATTTTAGGAATACGAGGCGCCCCCGGAGGCTATGCCTATATTATTTTGGGTACTTTGTGTGGCCCAGTGATATTTGGGATTGGCGGCGGCATGTCTGCCAACTCCGCTATTATTGGATCCGCCATTTTGGGATGAACTGTGATCTTTTCAAGGCGTCTAAATCTGTCATTTTTTTAGAAATTCTTTGATGTACGTACAATGAGTACACTAAATATAACGTTATTAAAGTCTTTTTCCGTTTTCGTATACATGTTAAGATCTAAAACGTTATAAAATTCGATTAAAATATCGTAGCTTAAAAATAATAGTATTCAATAGTATATCAATAATAGTATCGTAGATTAAAAAGCTTAGGTCACACGGACCTAAGCGTTATGTCCTTACATTGACACTCTAATATGACTACACTATATTCCTCAGTTTGATATATACATCATATACATACACTATATTCATATCAAAGGTTAGCAAAGGAGGCCAAGAACAATTGAAATAATAGTATTCAATTTAGACGGTGAAAGGAGGATGAACGTCAACCAACCGATCTTCTAGTTCGCTGAAGCGCTACCCACAAGGTCAAGTGAAGCAAATCATTTATCAATGTTATTATAAATAATATTTGCATAAATATTTATACAGTAGTTATGTCGTAGATATGAGGTGTGTTAGTTATACCAAACATGACCTAACTGTAAGGCAAACAGAAATATCATAAACACGTATCGAGTTGAAAACAGTTAGGACCTAGCACTCCCAATTGCCTTTTCCCTTGGCAAGAAAACTTTAGAAGAATTTCTTTGTTTTCGTAAACACAAATTACTTGTACTGGTAAATGTAAGGAATAACGCAATTAGGTAACATTTTGCATTTTATTATATTTGAATAGATATTCACTTTTTAAGTAACAAGTGAGGTTCACGCCTGAACACCTAAACGATGCTATGAATTACCCACTTGTACAAATAATAAATTACTAAAGAAAGGAGTACATAAACGTGACGTTAGATTATATAAAAATACCTATAAATAATAGATACATCTAACATAGAACCCTCTTAGGTAAATGATAAACAGGAGTGATTGTAAACATTCCTTAATTTACTGTAAAATATACTATATTTACGGATTGTTTACAATAATCCTAATAACCAATATTTGACTCGTTTTAGATAATTTTATGATTAAACTTTAAAAACTGGCGCACATTATAGCTGCGTCGCGCCGCGCTACAAAACTGCGACAACGCACATTACAGACGTGGCGGGCCGCAGCTCAAAGCAATAATTTAAGTCAGTTAGTTGTACATTCAATTGTTCATGTCATTGCACAACGAATAATTCTCGAATTACGTCCGTTAACTGTGCCCGTTAAAAGTACATTGAGTAGGGCCGCTTCGCAGTGCAAACATTGGCGTATAAAATACGGCTGGCAAGGGATCCGCCAGTGCGCTACGTTGCGGTGCGATGCGGCCCGCTTGAAGTGTGCTTGAAGTTTGTTTAGCATACAAAATGTATGAAAGTGATTCAGGAAGATTTGAACTTGCAACTTATGCGCTGCGGCCCGCCGTAATATGCCTTAAGCAATATGAACTGACCTCTTATTAGCTTTGTTCGCGGTAAGGATTCAGAACTAATTCGGAACTAGTACTGAACTAATTTGGAATCGTAGTAGAGCGCATGCTCGGTTATAGACCGATTCGTGATTTTTATTTCCGCGAACGATTTCGGAACCAAACTGCGTACGATCTACTGTCATCGGCAGTGTTACCAACTCTCAAAAATATTTATCCCTAAAGCTTAAGTCAAAAACCCCCAAAATCGCCCCAATTACTTAGAAATCCCCCTAAAAAATATATAATAAAAGAAAAAATATAAATTACAAAAATGCAATGAAATTTCTTTACCTGTTAAATCTGGATCGGTTTCCCAAATCTACGTGTACTTCTGACTGTACATTTTTTTTATTTTTAGTTTCTTTAGGCATCATTAACAAATTGCTTGTCGGCACAGCAGTACAACAACAAAATCGAATTAAACAAGTAAACAATAATCAACGTAGGGGAACCCGGGGTGGAACGGGATAGCTAAGCTTTGGTCACAATTTGTGAGAGTTTGAATGAAACAACACCATTATTTGGCAATTTGTAGGTTTATTTACTTCTTTCTCTACAAGGAAATTAAAGCTAAACTTATCTAAATTAATGATCACTTTGAAAAAATATTGTTTGAAAAATAAAGGGAAATTTCCCATTCTGCCCTACCCCCCGGGGTACAATGGGAAATGAACCCGGGGCACGATGGGGTACTAATTATTGGCATAGTTCACAGATGAGAACACTGTCATCGTCGTCACTATTTAGACCAGCACACGCCAAATGTGGCCATTTTTTACAAATGCTATAAGACCACTAGCCTTCATTGGACTTGGAGTATAAATCATGGCAATACAAGCAGATCGCGTCTTCATCTTCCGAGCTTTCTTCAGATTCAGTTCCGATTCTTTTTTGTTTCTTTCTTCTTGTTTCATCTTTGTTTTTGTTTAAAATTTTCTACGTCTTCTGAGTGTTCTTCAGGTGTAGTTCTGATTCTTTTTTGTTTCTTTGGCTTAGCTTTCATTCCTTCAGGTATGTCTTCTTTACCTTTTAACGTCAGTCTTGTTTATTTTTTTCTACTTTCGCTTTATTGATATTTTGTGTCTTTTTAATAGATTCTTCTAATTCAGTCTTGTAAGGTGAAGCGGTCAGGATTGCCGTTTTTCCACCCTTTCTTGTAACTCTTTTCATTCCAGCTTTCACTTTTGGCAACGGGATTAGCAATGTAGACCAGGACAGGACTGTCGGCTAGTTTTTCTTATATATGAACGCACCATCTGCAGATGAAATAAAAATGCGTATTTATATGAGAAGTACAAATATTTAAGGGGCGGAACGGGGTATACCCCATTGTGCCCCACCCATTGTGCCCCGACGCACCGTTCACGTAAACACGAGTGTTATGACCGGTTATATTTATTGGACTTGAGTTATCACTAGACGTTTAGTTAGTCAAAAGTATGTTTAAACAAACATGTAATGTTAATATCCGAACAAAGAATAGTGTATAGTGTAATTACCTTGGTATTGCATAGCAAAATTAAAACTTGCAAGCTTTTTCGTCGACCTTCGATAAAATCCAAACTAAGCGCACTCTCACACTGACAGCGGCCACTCCGTATAGCGCAGCACAGCGGACCGAACGTTGTGCGCGATGGTCACGCATCTCTGTTGCCTGTAGCGAGCACAACGCCTCTTTCCCGTTCCGCCCCGGTACCCCGTTCTACCCCGGGTTCCCCTACATATGTATAGGCACAATAACCACCAGTCACCACAGAGTAGTTGTAATATATTTGTACTAGATGTCGTTAAGTCGCTAGGTCAACAAATAAATATGATTAGCTATTATAGTTTGGATTGTCCCAGGGCCTATACTTTCACATAATATATGAAAAATATATATTCAAAAAAATATATGAAGAGTCAAAAAATCCCTAAAAATATAAAACCCCTAAAAAAACCCATTCCACTTATTTACCCCCTAAATTTGGGGGGAAAACCCCTAAGTTGGCAAGTATTTAAGTGGACCCACCAAAACACATTACTCCTATTAGAGTATTATATAAACTTATTTATATAAACAACAAACAAAACTAACCATATTTTATTTAACCCTTAATAAATTAATAAAATTTATATTTTATTTAACCAGTTTATTAGTTTCTAACCAACTGAATATAGCCGCAGCATGTATGTCAAATGTCGTTAGGTAAAAACTGCGCATGTCTGGAACTACGGATTCTTGCCAAAGTTATAGAACTGATAGAACTGATTCTGAACCGATCCTGAATTGAGTTCGACGGTTCCGCGAACACAGAACTGTAACTAGAAATTCTGAATTGTGTGTTCCGCGAACGGCATTATTTGAACTGCGCATGCGTATAGTTCCGAATCCTTACCGCGAACGAAGCTATTATTATATTTTGAATTATCCCCGCCGCACCGGTGGGCAAGTGTTGCTTGATGCAATCGAAGTAATTACTTTAATTAGATCAAATCGAAACTTTCTACAAGAGGACGCACTAATGTGTCCATAACGTCAATAATACAATAGTATCATAACGGGCGCTCGTGAGCAACAGAAATAACGTTTCCACCTCAAATATTATAAGCTCATATCTATCCAATTTTATACTGAATTTGAAAAATTCTATCTATTATATGTTTTGTCTATTATATATAGTTGTTGATAACTTGTAAAACATTAAGAGTCCTACCCTAATAACCTGGTTAACACTAACATTTAATAAAAATGTAATAAGTGTAATTGTTAAACCACATTAAACATTGAGGATTTGGAACACGTCGCAAAGAAAACTGTTTTTCTACATTACCATACGGACCGTGTGTTTAAAGTTATTGGTCTAATTATTCTGAACATTGGTCGATCTATTATTGTTTGGAATGCGTGTGACGGTCAGTATCCGTACAAGGTTTAGTATCTGTATGATTGACGTACTTACAAAAGATACATTTTTCTATTTTTCGTTATAATCAACTCGGTCTGATTCCAGCTGAAAGCAGACATAGTAGTAACTTCCAGTTCCCATATTTAAAAAGCGAATGTTAACAGACCGTTATGCTATTCGTATATTAATCAGTAAAACATATAAACTTTTCTTTTTATTGAAATGTGTACAAATGTTATATTTATGTACAAATATATAAGGGTAATACATTCTCATTTAATAATATAGGGCATGTAAATAAAATGGTAGTAATCATATCTAACAAAAATATAAGCAACAAAAACTAAATTAAGGAAAGAAATGAAATGGAATAAACTTAACGTCATTTGTTAAAAAAATATAACAAAGTCAAGAGATCAAAATATTTCAATCAACTACAGGTTTTTCGAAATCAAACTTTTTCAAAATTTGGAATCTCGAATCTGTATTGTCCTTTTTCTGGCAAAATTTTAATAACATATTCATAATTTACGTAGCTGATATCTTTCTTATCAAGTCTGAACGTCTTTGCATCTAACAACCCGCAAGAACATAACTTTCACCGCACTAACTTCTTCAATAGGAGCCAAAGCTTTGCTTTGCAAACAAACGATTTTCTTTTCTTTTTTTTGGTATTGCCTTATACATAGACATGCAGAAAATCACAAGCTGATACCTGTCGCGGATCTCCATAATTACTCGTCGAAGCCAGCTGTCCTCCTACATTAACTTTCTCAAACGAAGAATTGCCAGTATACATGGATCTACGGTTTTCTCTTCCTTAGTCAAACACCTGTGACTCTTCATCATCACTTTCAGGATCCATAAATTGCTCGATAAATACATGGGCGACGCGGCACATTGTGAATTTCTTTAAGCACGGCAAGTGGCGCGTCTTCATCTGATGGATATATGATTCAAGAAAACTAAATATTTAAGCTACCAATGATAAGTAGTGCCATCTATGTGTCTGCTGACGAAATTCTTGAACGCAACTCAGCATACGCGAGTAAAAGTATTTTTTTGGGGGACAATAATGTATGGTTTATTGTTGTTCTAGATTAGACATGATGAAATTTATAATTCCATCTTTTTCTGTAATAAATGGTTGCTTGGAAAGTTTCTTTGAATAAAATGTTTACGAGTCACTGTGGTATCGGAACAGGGATATTTTATATGGTACGAATACATATTTCGTATACTGAGGGTACTATAAAATGGATTATAAATCAAAGATTCTCAGAAACGTAAACACGTTTCTCATAGTTCCCAATAATTAAAAATATATTTGCAATAACATTTACGTATGATATTATTGTAAATTAGTGTATTTTTATCAAGAACTGTCGGAGACAGCAAAGTGTGAGTAAAATAATTAATTGACTGTTTTAGGGTTAAGAATCGATCTCGTAATAACTTTAGCAATCTCCCCGAGACTTTATCAACGACCAAACTTTATATGTACCACCACGGTTTACCAAATGTTACCAGATAAACTGTTTTTGTCCAGACATTAGTATGAGTCAAGTATCTAATGTTGTAATTCCTAAAGAATTTCCTAGAAGGCAACATCATCGCTTGATTGAAACAAGCTGACCTTCAGGTGCGACTCCGAGAAAACAACTGCGTTGTATGAAATACACTACATTCCTGGGAGTGTCGTAAAAGCCAATCACTAACAATGTAACGTTTTAAATAATGTATATACATTAAATTAAGATCAAAGAAACTAATGATAGGGAAGGATTTGTTATTTCAATATCATTTTCAGAGATTCCTTTGCTATTTTATTATAATTTAAACTGGGGCTAACAAAATAAAAACACGATCTCTTAATTCTTTGTTAGTTTTCGTGTTACTTGCAGGTTATGTGTGTAAGGTGCAAATGAATCACTGTTTACGATGTGGAATGGAAAGTATTTTGGTTAAAATGTATAAAAACCTGTTAGCATTAGGAAGTTACGAGTACATTGTAAATATAAACTCTAAAATGAACTTTTAACGATCGAGAGATTAAAAATAAACAACTCAAGAATGTTTTTGAAGTCTTATTAATTAAATACCTTACAGGTTCTTTTCTACTGAGAGCACTCCAACTTCCGTTTTTTTCTAAGAATGTAATATGAATGTAATGGGAATACATAGGTTTCCGGAACTGACTACGTGCATAAACAATATTTAAAAAGTAATTACAATATTTGGAAATGGAACTCTTTGGCTGTAGAATAAAGTTTGTTTCATCTAACAGTCATTTGTTTCCTCATTGTGGCGCCCTTTTAAAAATTCCTTGTCTGCATTATAACGGATTTAACTCGTGAAAATTTTCGCTGTATGATTTTCTACGATTTTAAGTGTAATTTTAAAGCTTAGCAGAGCCTCGCTCGTCTTCTAAGTGCTTTTGGCGATGAAGCACCAAGCAAGACGACAATTTATAGCTGGTTTGCAGAATTCAAGCGCGGTCGTGTTAATCTCAGTCACGAATTTCGTGATGGTCGCCCGTCCACCCCTGTCAACAACAAAAACATCGATGCTGTGCGCTATATGATCGAAACAGACAGACATGTGACCTACCATGAGATTTGGGCATCCTTAGGCATAGACGTAAGTCAGATACAATCACTGTTACACAAACATTTGGCTGTGCGAAAGCCGTGTTCGCGGTGGATCCCACATAATTTGACTGAGTCTCAAAAAACTTGGTGCAATGCCATGCTTACCAGATTCAACGAAGGGGCGTCAAATTTGGTGTGGAACATGGATTTACAGCTACGACCCCGAAACAAAGCAGCAATCGACCATTTGGATCTTTCAAGATGAGCCGAACCCCACCAACGTGGCGCGTGTACAAAGTACCGCGAAGCAGATGATCGCTTCTTTTTTTTAGAAAAACTGGACTCTTTAGAATTTGGAAGCTTTAGATTTCTTCTCACAACCCTCTTTGAAAATTCTTCACATCCAGCGAAAATAAAATTAAATAATAAGTAGTATTATAATCACTCATTTAGGAAATTTTAATCAGTGTAATATATTTAAAATTTAAATATGGCAGTACGTTTGTAAATATAAAGAACATCATTCGGTGTATGTACGTATACCTTCAAGTGACTCATAATAATATGCATTTTCAACTCATTTGCGTCGTCGGACATTCAATGTTTCTGAGAAAGACCCACGCAGTTTCATTAGAATTAAATTGCTTCTTCATGTGAAACTTAAACGTTCAGGGTTGAGCTGAGTCGCATGTAAAAACTCAAATATCTTGATCAAGTAAAAATATTGTTTGAAATTGGAAGTCTTAGTATACAATGTATCACTGAAATAACGCAAATACTAAAACACGTGAACCAATTTAAAACATTATAAAACCGTTCTAGAGATATAGAACATTATTTTAGGGATACCTAAATCAAAAGTTACAAACATGTAAAGTTTTGTTTTTCTATCTAAAACGTGGGTAGCCCGCGCTCATTACTCAGTACAGAGTAAACCCGACGTGCGAAGAATAAAAGATCTTAGAAATGAACTACATATAGTTATGAAAAAATACGTATTGTAAAAACTGGTGGAACGGATTCTACTCTCGATACTGAGCAACCCATTTTGCGTTATTTAAGTGACACGCTGTATATGTTCTTTAACGCTAACGTTAACATGAAGATCAATGTTAACACTGGTGACAATTTGCAGTGATTAATAATCGAGCATCGGCTGTGACCTGCGCGACCTCGAATGGTCTCTGCCGCTGCATTCTTGGACCACGCACTCATTCTTCGCCCAGCGATAAAACTCGTGTAAATGAGGCTTTCGTAAAGTAACGTTATTTCGCCGAAACAACTTTAATTTGAATTCATCTGTACCTGTAGCTTATTCTTACCACTCCGCCGAATATACAGTAACCCTCAGAAACATACCTGCAAAGAAAAAATAACGTTTTAAAATTCCGTTTGATTGAAATTATTACAAAAAATGTCTATATAGTATGAAATTCCGTCATATAAAATCCCCGTTTTATCTGCAGGAAACGGACGCGTTATTTTTAACCAATTGTTTAATATCAGTTAGTCTAATGACTAATAGCTCAATATTAGTGATAAATAAAACAAATACTGTTCATTTTTAGTCGCATATTCTGAAAATGCAAAAGATACTTAAATCCATAGAAAAAAATTATTGGAAATAACGAAAAAGACACAAAACAAACAGTAAACTCTAGGCATAAAAAGGCGCAAAGCAGCACACAATGGTTTCATATTTCCGATCTGCGCATATGCAGTGGTTTTTGCTTTGAACAGGGTCTCAACAAGCGGCGTGTAAATTAAGGCCGATTTTAAATCTGGCATTTGTCCAAAAAGAACGCAGCGACATTAGGAGAAATTTACGCCACACCGAACCTTTCACAGTCTCGTTAATAGACAGTCGCAAAAAATGTATTGTTAACCTCGTTTTAACCATTTGAAACTCAATCAGAATTGAATACTAATTTTGCATGAAAAGGTCGGCACCGTATTAGAACCAATTAATTTTCTAGCGTAATATTAACAAATACTATTTCATGGCTACATAAAACTGATTTTACCAACGTCCAATAAAAGGAAATAATGATACAAAGTGTATCAATATTAATGATAACAATTGTATTAGGAATCAGAAAAATTAATATAGACATTCCCCTTTTCCGGGAATGATATTCTCGGATGCCATTTTAACATTCCCACACCAAATCTATGACTTTAAACTAAGATTAGTTCCAATTAGTTTCGTAACAGTTTTTCTCTTTAATCGTTAAGTTATCTTGGGATGGAGAAGTTAAGAAAAGTATTACGAGATATTCCAATTTTCTAAAATAATAATTTTCTACGTTACATGTCACAAGTTTGGCTCATGTCTTAAACCTCGTAACTGAACAAATTCGTTTACAGTATCCAGATGTGGATATAATAGTAGGTATCAAATGTTAAAAAGTATTTCTAAAAGTGCCAAACAATAAAGATTATTCTAGTTTATCGCTGCCTCCAAAACCATTAATTACTAGATGGGGGACTTGGCTGGAGGCAGTATTCTATCATGCAAAACATTTTGATGAAATAAAATCCGTACTTTCTTTGTTAAATAGTCGAGAAGCCGCGTCATTAAGAAAAGCTAAAGATATTATAAATAGTGAAAACATAAAGGACAACTTGATGTACATTTATGATAATTTCGAAATACTGAAAATAGAAGTAAGAGGCAATGCAGAAAACAAATTTATCGTTAACTGAAACAATTGAAATATTCGATATTTTTGAGTTTTGAGTTGGACGTCGTGTAACGGTCCACAAATAAAATTAGAAAATGTTACGAACAGGAATTCCGACTTGGATACCTGTAAATGCTGTACAGGAATGTTATAAGTTTGCTCCTCTCGTCTCAGGAGACGTCGAAGGATCTTTTTCTTTATATAAATGGATATTAGACGTTAAAAGAAATTTATTGAAAGCAGAAAATATTGGCAAAATCATGATTATTCATTTCAACTCTAAGAATCGTATCATTGAATCCAATATTTCAAGTGTTTCAGGAATTGCAACTGATACCGCAGGTGACATAAATATTTCAGATATTGAAACAGAATATGTAGTTGAATAGAGAATGCTCAAAACAATACAGAAAATATTGCTATACCGTGTACTTTTATAGTATATTTATTTATATTTTCACATTTGTAAAAGTAGCACAGATTGAAAATCCATTTTTGCTATATGTATACCTAAGTTTATTTCGCTATGTAACTGAGTTTACTGCAACAAATATTGTTTTTTAAACCCATTTCAGTTTTCTTGATATATTAGATGGCTTATCTATGAAATAACCGATTTCTATGACTAAATGAATTTTTTTTTTTTTTATTATAAATGTATTTAACATGTTAGTCGAAATATTGACGACTAGGGATGTAACGATTCCGATACCAATATAATCGGCAAGCCGATATATCGGCATCGCCGATTATTAATTACTTTCTTAATTACTTTGATTGCTTGATGATAATTCCATAATAAATATTTTCTTTGAATTTTGATTTGTCATTTTTATTTTTTACACTTCTCAAGGTTGAGTTTCTGTTAAATATAGGTAAGTTTAATGCATAATAAAGACATACAAAAGCCCGAGGTACATACTTTATTATTTATTTGATTTATTATCTATTAAGCCATCGATATCGATATCGTATCGGCAAAATTATGTATCGTTACATCCCTAATATTGACCCATATTATCTACACAATTTGGCCACCTCACGAACAATTGATTGATGACACTCCTGTAAACGTCTCGTACACAGGTATCAATGAATTCTTCAAAAACCCTAATCACAGCTACTTCAGAATCAATTTTTTTTCCTTGCAAAAAGTTGTGCTTTCGAAAGAAATGGAAATCTGTCGGGGCAAGGTCCGGTGAGTATGGTAGGGGAGTCTCCAGGTCCAGCTCTTAAAGTTTTAAAACTGTCGTATGAGAAGTGTGATGAAGAGGAAGTGGAGATGAGGGATTAACCAAACTTGGTTGCTTTGTTGCCAGCTTTTCCATCATCGTCTGCAGCTCCTTACAGTACGCATCTGCATCAATCGTTTCACTGGCTCGCAAGAAACTTTATAGACAATACCGGCACAGGACCACCAAACTGATAACTTTTCCAGTAGCTTTTTCTTATCTTATCTTTTCTTAGGGGTATATCCATATTATTATATACATTTTGTCACATTACCGAATCACTTTACCGAACCCCGACCACTGATTATAACACAGACTGATTATAACGTATTTAGTTCAAAATTGTTAAACACGCTGGACTCCTGTTGAAATAGCATAGTGGTATGATCAACAGTTCATGCCTATAAATGAAAAAGACATCTTTTTCCTAATTGAATATAATGAAAAATATTAGCTTTCGACGGAAAATGCATAATTAAAATTAAATCAAATATCACAAAGTAGGTATTATATTATGGATTTTTCCCTACAAGTAACTACGCACAAGCAGTCGGTAAGTAAATGCAAATTGCATCAAATAAGTACGTAAAAGTATGAAAATATTTATCTGTTTAAACGGATCTTAACGCGAATGTACCGTATTTGCACCAACCATGGTGACGAGCTGACTTGGGTTACCAACGCAAACGAAACGTCGAGTAAAATAAATAAGGTAAACATTCGCGTTAAGACCCGTTTAAATACATAAATATGTGCGAAAAACGCGAAAATCTCAAATATTCTATGGGATGAAAATGTTGAAAACGGAAACATAGTAGGCAATAAGATAATAAAAAAAGAAGTGACAATTTAGAATCCTTATGGAGAAGCTTATACAAGTTACTTGAACGATGACGCAAAAATGACTGGACGATTAATTTCAATTAAACATAACTTCCTACAAATAAAACAAGTGCTATATAACATCGAGGGTTAAACAGGCTTCAACACGAGCAAAAAATATATATTCGCAGAGGGAACTAATGAGACAGTTCATATGGGAGCGGCGGCGGTGCGGTGCGGAGTGGGGAGCACACGCAGAGTCCATCGGCCAACGCCCCCACAAATTTCAACAACGCCATTGACATCGGTTAAATAAGATTTGAAACACCAATAAAATAAAAGCCGATACAAAATTCCGACTACAACGCGGAGCTACGACGGCTAACAATTATGAAGAGACGAGTGGAATATAAAATAGATATACAAATACGTCTGCAGTAAAAATAGAAAGGAGCTAAAGTAATCTTTGAAACCTACATTTTAATTTTAATAATGTGATTGTTATAGAAATTCCCACGAGGGCGACTGTGAGAAATCAAACAACAGTGTGTGCAATGATAATTTTCCATTTGACCTAAACAATTTACTGGTAACAAAATCTAGACTCAAACAATGTCGACGCGACGGAATACGTAACGTGTTGTTACACGTGTTTGAATGTTATTGTTATAAAACTGAAATCCCAAAATTGTTGACTTTTGAACTTCCTGCATAAAGTGTGTCGAATAAACCGAGTATAATGTAATTAGCTATTATGTAGATATAATTGTATTGTTGAAAACAGTGTAAATAAAAGAGCACCAGTCGAGAGAATTCCTTGGCATTGTTATATTATGCAACTTAATCTAGAAATTAATTCATTGTGATACATGTAATTTGTTTGTTATATCACTTTGCAATGTCTTGCATACCAATCATTATTTTTTAATATATTATTTGGATGTGATGTACAAGAAACACTCATTTGTCTTGAAATATAACAGTGAGATGTGTTTAGTATTTAGTTGTTGTTTTTTTATTCAAGTGGTTAAGATAAAGAAGCCATGTGGCGGGGCACATGTTCAATTATAGTCTGTTTTCGACGACCCTGACCGTGAAACTTTAACAGCCAGAGCAGCTATAGATTCCCGATGAACAAATTGTACAAACAAAATCACATATTACTACACGCCGTCCTATCTTCTATCAGTATACAAGAAATAACATTTCAAAGAAAATCTAACCTGCTGTAACAATATAATTCAAACTATTTTTATCTGTTTAATATCCTTATGTTTTTACACCAATTATGGTCGTATTTGATGCACCAGCTATTAACTATTTCAGTGACCTCATAACCATCTTTGGTGTAAACCAGTCGAAGGACTAGCAAAATAAAAAAGGTTCATACTACGCGTTTACGAACGAACCATTTAACAGATAAATAATATTATTCGTTATTCCCCAAAAGATTTTTCTAAAACATTATAATGTACAAATAAATAAATAAACATGTGTTAATAACAATAGACAATGCAGCAAGAAATATTGGGCAAGCAACATTAAGCTGCAAGTGTGTATATATTTAAGTCTGGCATTCTAGCTAGAACAATGATAATGATAAATAATTGAACAAAAATTCAAGTGCAAGAGAAAGACAAGGTCGAACAAAAAATAGAACATTGACATGTAACACATGGCGCGACTTAACTCACTGTTGCTCGTTTCGGTAATTATCACAATTTTAAATTTTCATCTAAGTAATGTTCCTAAGATTTTGTTGAATAAATAAGACTTTTACCTCGTAACTCCGCTGTTCTCATTATAAAAACCCCCTCTGACCGCCCGTACATTACATATGCAATGAAATAAGTTATAATAAAATTAGGAATTCTAATAAAACTATATTGCTGTGGATGTGGTTACACTATAAAGATCAGAGAGTGAGCATCCAAGTGCAAAATTTGTAGAAAAACGTGCATAAAAAGGAAGTCATAAATTACAGTCTCTAAACAAATATGCCCAACAGCGTCCACAATATGGGCAATTATATCTTTAGCGGGGCTTCAAGGGGCATTAGCGAGCCCCATGGGAGCATAGCAAGCTGTCGCCTCGCCTTCACAAAGGATCGCCATTTAAAGAGGGTGCTTTCGTTGCGCATCAGCGATAATAAGCTTCCCTACTATTGTAAACGCGTTCTTGGTATTCAAAGGCAAAAGGTTGATTATGCCCTGATCGAGGTTTAATTTAATTGAATAGTTAAATTAAAACAAGTGTTCTGGAAGTAGTTTGTGAAGAACCACTTAGTGTGCATTAATGACATTTTCTGACAATTTCGGAGGTAGACATATTATGATTAGAATATTATACTGAGATCAGAAATATATTTATAAAAAAGGCAATTATCTTGTAACGACAGGTGGGGGGTGGGGGAGGGGGGCAGTAGCGGCGGTGACATGAAGGTAATTTGTTGATATTATGTAGCTGCCACCCCATATCATGTTTGTGGGTGAGTAGTTCGCTCTACTTTATGCCAATAAAGCAAATTTATGCCTTGTTTATTATATATGCTACTTAGTATATTGCGTACTTCCCGTAATATTTATGTGAAATAATAACATTTCTAACATTTCTAAACAAATATATCTTATTATTTTAAATGATGCGAACTATGCTTTATATTAGGCAACAGCAAAATTTGACGTTCTCTACATGTAATGCAATAGAGATTGATGTTAACCCGTCTTCCGGTTGGTCGATTTCCCGCATTTGTGAGAGCTGCTAGACACGGAACTAGTGTTAATGTCGCATTGATAGTATCTTCCTTTTCCTAAATCTTATAATGGCCCGGTGATGTAAAACTCATATATCACTTCAAATACCGTGTTACGGACGCGTTTGCCGCAGAGTGCAAGCAACACAAAAACCTGAATGTTTAGTCTTATACAAATTTCCGCAAAGTCATATTTATAAACGAAATTGTAAGATTCTTCACAGACTCATTAATCAATTTGACACGATTCGAAACTAATTCGTTTATTACTGATGGATGTCTTTATGAAAATCTTTAGCAACGCTCTGATTTATGAAACTGGTATACTATAGTTTGCATTGATCACCGTTACGTTTATAAAGACGGTACTTAAAGACTTCTGAGAAACAAGGAGAACCTAACACGTGTTAACATATGGCAGACCGTTGTCAACTTACTAGAGAAGTTCGCTTATTTTTAAGTGTCCGTACTTACATATGCTACAATGGGTAAAGAAAACAATGCTTGAAGACAAAAATCGGTACCTATTAGAGACAATTTGTTAAAAACTTGGTAGAGTCGATTAACTAAGCAGTTACAAAGTATAGAAGATAACGTTAGTTAATGTAATTTGTAATTCGACTGGTAAAATTAACGTAAAACTCAAAGGAAGACAGCTTACTATTTGTTTTGCGTTGCTGAAACGGTGTGTTTTACTCTTTATAACATAATCAAATCTTTTATCTAACAAAAGCGAATGAGCGAAAGGGGCTAGCCTTCGATCTATTGCAGATGGAAGCAAAACATAATGCGGTGTGAGTAAAACCAGTCTAGCAAGTCAGTGACCGTGCAGCGTGCAGTTCCCTGCCTCCTCCACCCCCGGCAAGGTCAAGGCACCCCTTCCCATCTTAACGAATGCTATTCCGGCGCTGCTCCCGTACAAACGACAGCTGAATATTGATAGAAATAGCTTTATTGTACTCAGTCGTCTCGTCTCGATCAAATAAACAACTAAGTAAATGCATCGATTTAAACCGTTTAATACTGTCTTAAACAGTAGCGAATTAAAAGATCTAATTAATGATATTGAATGTAACTTCATCTACAATATGTGTTTCAACGTCATCAGTAATATAAGTCTGTATTTAATCAAAGTACGTCACAATCAAAACAAACTATTAGGTATATCTACTAACGTAAGGTTAGTTTCCTAATCCTTCTTTGTATCCTTATCCTTTTCGTAAATGTGTTCTTTTTATGAATTTGTTTCATTTTTCACTAACATGTGGTGAAATACGATCTTTAGTTAGTGGTATTAGCATATTTTACACATTTACAATATCGTTGACGCCAGTCTAGCTCCAATGAACTATTACGTAGTATAGATAAGTAGATCACTGGGAAATTTGCGAATGTGAGACAAAATGTAAAACATGCCTTGAGTGTCACACACAGACTAATAAACCCCATTAGCGCTAAGTGACGCAAGGGCTATGAATAGTCAGTCAGCTCCAGAAATATCATTTATATGGCAATATGGGCACAACTGATACAAACACTTTAAACATTATTTAGAAACAAGAAATTGCCAAATAATACTTTACATAACAGTTCACAAGAAGCTTCGAGCCAAACGCAATGCAGATGTCATAGGTCTCTTGCATGTTGAATCACCGTATACAATAATAATAATCCAAAAATGTTACGAATACGTAACGGTGCTAGAAGAGAATGTGGCAAGTGTCATGTCATTAACTATATGAACACATTAACTACGGAAATTACCAGAGGTAATCTAACACAGTAACTGAACACATTCACTTGATAGCACTTTTTATTAAACGTACGTTCTTGGATGTTTTAGTTGTAACGAGTTAGAACATAAAACATGTACAAGGTCCTGGGGTAGAGCTAATGGCATTAACCGCATAGACGTTAAAACGTTAATATGATCAGCAATCTATGTATTTGCAAAAACACAATCATTTTGTGAAATATTTGCTCGTAAATGGCATCCAAAATCATTTTATGTTCCCTGATCATTATTCCTATTATTTGCTTGGCATATAAACAATGTGTTCTAAATATTTTAATTCCATTCGCTTCTACACTTATTCTATCTTACTTTACCGACATTTTTACGTTACCATTACATGAAAGTGCATCATTAACTCTATCGCATGTAGATACGATTATTTAAACAGCAAAAACGCATATCATAGAATAAAGTACAGAGTGTCACGCATGGTAGAGTTTTTATATAAGCTTTTATCCCGACAAGTCACGGTACGCGAATGTCAATGCATTTGTAACATTACTCGTTCAATACCTCGTTTGAACTAGACATCGCTGAACAAGAACTACCTAACTAGAAGATAAAACATAATTTAAAATGGGTTTTACTAAGCTCCATAACCTTTAACAATACTTCAAAGTTATTACTAAACATGAAGCAAAATGTTGCAGTTATTATAATTAATATCTTCGCACAAAAGGGGTTTATCAGTTTGAGATATGGGTTGACATGTCACATTAATTACGCACGTATACGACTGAAATAGCCTTATAAACCTTTAGACATTTTATAAATAATATATATATATATTATATTACGCAAAGGTTTGCATTAAATCATTCATTACATAAAGTTTTATTTCAACACACAAAAAGGTATGGAGTTTTAGACTTTTTTCCGTGCTTTAAATTCGTGTTTGGAATATTAATTGCAGAGTCTAAGCCTGCAATCTAAGCCTAATAATGAAAAGGAACTCATTAGTGTAATTCTGTGGCATATAAAGGTTGAAATAAAACTTAAGTTTAGATAACTTACGCGACCACGACGGCGCACGGATAGAAGAAAGCGCGGACAAGTCATTAGTGGTATTTATTTAGGTATCATTAAAATATAAACGCATTAGTAATAAATAACTCTGACTCACGTGAAATAACCGAAGTCATGCGGAAATACTTTCATGCAAACACCTGAACAACATAGACTAACGAACAAAACAAGCTGTTTCTTAAACAATGAACACATTTGCATATGCTATAAATGTTTGCTTCGGTAAAGTACGCGATTATAGAACCATCGATAAGTCGTCATGGACTGTTGAATTAAACACATTACAAGCTGACGAATAATTCATATTATTAAATTATTGTCGAGTGGAAATGATTACCTATATTAGATAGATGTTATGATATTGAATGGAGATATGGAGAACATGTGTCGGGTATTGTACTCAAACTATATATTGCATGTGTGCACACTTTATTGGGTCCCTACATACATTGTGTACCTTGAGCACACAGCCACTGTTTGCTCGATGATGTGATGTCATATCGTGGACAATACTGCTACTTTGTAATCACTGATTCAAAATGAGGTTGGAAACTTCTCTGTTGACGAATAAATATTTATCCATTTTAAATTTAATGCAGTTTATATTTAGAGTACCTACGCCATTAATGGGTGTATCTTTTGCTTCTCTAATTGGTACTTCTATAAATATTACGTAGTCGGATAAGTTCGCGGCGTTTCGTATTACTTTTCGTAAAGACTTATGTGTATTACATAAATAAAATCATGAGGCGGAATATTGTCCATTTAATTCGACTAATTTTCGCTATTTTTCTGGAAGAGCCATTATCCCATAGCTTTAAAATTTTTGGGGTTCCGAGCGAAAAACTGATTTAAATGATTTATACAGACTGACTCCTCTTGAATGTAATTTTACTCCATTTAGATAATTTTGTAACGAGCGGAATAAATGATAATCCGATGGTGCTATCTAGACTGTATGGAGGATGCATTAAAACTTCCCAGCCAAGGTCCATCAATTTTTGTTTAGTCATCATATCGTGATGGGAAACTACACCTTTCTGTTCATTAATTTTGGAGGATTTTCTTCAAGTACGTCTTTCAATTTTACTAATTGCTGACAGTAGATATCAGAATTAATCGTTTGGCCATGTGGCAAAAGTTCGTAATACACAATGCCTTTCCTGTCCCACCATACACATAACATGACTTTGTTCGGAGTGAGGCTTGCTTGGCTTTGGGGGTATTTATGATGGCTCACCTCACTTAGGCCTTGTTCAGAAGGGGCGAATTTCGCGCGAATCGTCACGCACGTATACGCGCGAACGTTGCATCCAGAAGGAGCGTGAAACGCGCGAGTATTTGGGGACGGAATCAGTCAGTACTCAATATGGAGTTGGACGAACCGGTCGACTTGTAGCTTGTAGCTTACCGTCGTTGAAAGAGAAGAGAACAAAGAGAAACCAAAATGTACTTAGTACATCCAATTCTTTATGATTGAATAACACATAGTATATTTGTAAATTTGTATCCAAAATTGAGACAGTATGAAAAAAAATTTTTAACTACTTTCGTATGTCCATAAAATCTTTTGATAATTTACTTTCATAATTAAAGAATATTTATCGCCATGTGAATAATTTCAATAATCCATCGCCGCCCTTTTTTCTACCTCATCTACATATAAACAACTCCGTATCAAAATTATCCCGCTCCATTTTGCTGAATCCTTGCACTCGAGAGTCGAGTCTGGCGTACTGCACGCGATTTACGCGCGAATTTCAATGTGAACGCGCGATGTTTGTGGACGTGATGTATTGATGCTTAGAACCTTGCCAACGCGCGTGTTGATTCGCGCGAAATTCGCCCTTTCTGGATAAGGTCGATTTCGAACATTGTTATCGTAGGTGATCCACTCCTCATCGAATGTTACAAATATCTTTAGAAAAGGACCGATTTCATGTCGCAATATGGAAATTTTATTCAACAAGTTTCTGTTATTTAAATCGTGCGGCACACAAACATCTAGCATTTTTACAAAATTCATTTTATGCAGGTGATTCAAAACTGTTAAGTGGTGAATGCTAAGCTCTTCCGCAATTTGATGACTGGTTATTTGTCGATCTGCTTCAAATTTTTGAATGATAACATCAACATTTACCATAGGACAACCACAGCGAGGATCATCATTTACATCAAAATTACCAGACGTGAATCGACTGAACCATTTTTTGCGGTAGTTTTAGATAAAGCATCTTCTCCGTAAACACCTACAATCTCTTTTCGGGCATTAGAAGCATACATAGCCTATACAAAAAAAAAAAAAATATCTAATTTTCTCCTTTTTAACTTCCATTTAAAAATTGTTAAAAGATATGAAAAGATAAAACTTTTAACTTGTAATTTCAATTTTCCGCCATTACAAGAAAGTCAGCTAGCTTTCAAACGGTATACTATCACTTTCCCTCCAGTGATCAGTGTAGCCAGAAATATAGGACGTTGAAGTCATACGTTCAAAAAGTCCGCGAACTTTTCCGACTACCAATTATTTTATTTATGTGGTGTTACTCAAGACTTCTTTTCAATCGTTTCTTAAAAGTTCAAACCAATGTTGAACTTGCAATTCATGTATACACCAGTTTTATGTACTTTATACCTTTACATTACAAATAACGGTCCGAAGTATCTAATGACGTAAACTTGTAATAAAAAGACTACGTCTTACATTACAAGTTCCACTGAAAAGACGCATTATAAACTCTCTGCTTCAACGTGTAGACATAGAAACTAGGTCAACCCAGAGTAAGTCTGGAATGGTGTTATTAAATCTAGTTTCTGGAGTTGCTTCGCTAAAGAAAAATCTTGTCCAGATGTTTTTTATTTCTTTATTTTATTTTATATAAGACTTAATTGTACTATGGATGTGATGACTGAAAAATATGGAGATTATAATATCCTTTCATAATAAGCAAACAAGGGGATCGGAACAACATAAACGAGTACAAGTGGTCGCTATAATGTTACAATGTCCACAAGGGCTGTTCCCTCAGCACAAGCGCATCAACTTCATTTAGAACATTAACCCCGGCAGTGGAGTATACGCGATGCATGTTCAAAAACGGATGCAGCAAACCTTTCAAATGCCGCTTGTTGGTTCATCAGTTGTCTCTCGTCAAATAACCTTGAACTTTTTGTTGTAAAGCGACATTAACGTTATTATTTTAGTAAATATAAGTGAATAATTAGGGTTATTCCATTTTGTGCACCTAGGTGAATAAAGTTCACTGATCAATGATCTATAATCAATTGATCGACCAATGATAAATCACCTGGGTGAATAAAGTCTACTCGACTTTATTTACTTTTTATGTATATTTTTTTACCTACAAAATTAATATTGAAGTGCTGCCAAAACCTGTTATTGTATGGATCGTTTAATACTGAAATACTGATTATATATATACTGATTATAATAAGCAATTTTATAAATAATCTATATAGTACACTTATAGACACCTTGCAACCCAAAAAGGTACTTTTCACAAGTAAAAAACGAAAAGAACACTATGTTTATTTTGTTTCCATAGCTTTTAAAAAAATGTGCAGATGAATAGTGCTTATTATTCATCTGTGAGTTTCAACAATCTAAATATCAAATTCCATTATGTGTAGTATTATAAAAAATGTATGTGTTTTATGACCTAAATTGTATTATTTTGGCGTTTACGTCCCACCAATAGCTTTTAAAAAAGGATTGATTGACGTAAATCAAATCGTTTACTAAATTCATGACAAATCTGTGGTGTATACACCAGTAGCACTCTGAATTTACTCAGCCTATTGACGTTAAAGCCACACTGTATGAACGAATTAAAAGTTTTTAAATAGAACTATTAAAATAAATAATTCCATATTATAAGAAAATCATTAGTAACGCATAAGAAATCATTATAAGAAATTGGGCTGGACAAGTTTCGAGTCATCTTATTTGATACAATTAACTTAGTTTATGATTTTATCTAAAGGGGATTGCCCATGAGCCAGTATCGTTTGAATCTAAGTTGTGCCACAAGTTCAGGATATGAATAATTCCTGTTCTTAATTATCATGATTTTATAAGATAAAACAAAAAAAAACCTTTATAAGTCTTTCTATTGTGTATTTTTGTTGGATTCTTACTGTATTTACTGTATAAAAAATTCGATTTCTGTATAATATTTTTGGCAACACTGAAATGTCACTTGTCGTTGGCCGGCGCATGACATTACAAATTATCGCTGTCTGAGTTATTTCTCTCAGGTGTGATATTGAGACTTCCCACATTTTATGTTGTATTTAATAAGAGCGATAGCATACATAAGTCTTAATTTACCTATTTACTAAAAGGAAAACGATGTGTTTTAATATTTAGACTTTCGAAGTTTACTCATCTATTTCCATGAAACTGTATTATGTATTAAACAATATTATGTAAATTCTGTTTATTTTTCTTGAAAGTATATATTAATTCCAACATAAGACAGTAGTTTTCATCTTGGCACAACAATATTTGCACCGATACTAAGTTCCATAGTCACTTGGGCATTTCCCTTTACTTATACTTTCGTATTCGTAACAAGAATGTATAAATTAAAGTTACTATTAGAAGTTTTTAAATATATTCCTTATCCTTATATATATAAAGCTCGATTACCACTCACTCACTCACTGACATCCTTGTTCTCCCAGTTCCCACCACCCGGGAGAGAAACTTTGAATGAGAAAGTGGACCCTCGGGGTCGGTGAGTACCAGAAAAATCCGACTTCTTCGAGTTGTCCAAACCTGATGAAAAATTCCAACGGCCAGCACAAACGGTAACAGCTGCGCGGGAGGTGCTCGACCAAATGTCATTCAGGAAGATGTAAGCTTTATCGTGGTTGCAATTTTTTTTCAAAATGGCCGAATCAAGAAGGCGACCGATTATCAAGTTTGTCCGACGGGGGTGGAAATCGGCATCCGGGGGGTCGTGGTTGCGAATTGCGATTCCGCCGTTACCAAGATGGCGGCCGTCAATTGAAATTTCAAATTTCGATCGGCCATAACTCCCGCGAGGGCGGAGGCCGGGCGGCGCGGGCAAGGCCGCAGGCCGAGCTCGCCCGGGAGCTGCACCAGGAGCAGGCCCGTCCGCATCCGGTGGACCTTCAGCTCGACGGTCGACGGCCTGCCTGAACGGTGAGAGATAGTCACATGAGGCTCGACCGAATGTCATAGAGAACCGCAGGCAGTTTGACGAGAGCGCGACAAAAATTCAAAATGGCGGATTCAAGATGGCTGCCACACAAATTTATTTTGATCGTCTCTCCCGAACGGTGGGAGATATCGGATCGATGCTCAAACTAATATGGTGGGGCAAGTCGATGTCCTTCCACTGGACGATTTTTTTTTCCAAGATGGCGGCCATTTTTCGAATTCATCCGATCAGGATAAAAATAAATATCGGGGGGGTTCAGGGGATCCTGATTAAGGATTTATGGTTGTTTCCAAGATGGCTGCCACACAAAATTCTTCGGATGACATCTCCGAAACGGTTAGACATATCGGATCGGTGCTCAAACTAATATTATTTATCATGACGATGTCTTTATATTGACATAATTTTTTTTTAAGATGGAGATTCCAAGATGGCGGCCATTTTTCGAATTCATCCGATCCCGATGAAAATTGATATATGAGGGGTGCAGGGGATCCTGATTAAGGATCGAGGTTCAGTTATAAAATTTTCCAAGATGGCCGCCCTACCAAATTCTTCGGATGACATCTCGGAAACGGTTAGACACATCGGATTGGTGCTCTAACTAATATTGTTTATCATGTCGATGTCTTTATATTGAGATAAATATTTTTTTAAGATGGCGAATCCAAGATGGCGGCCATTTGTCGAATTCATCCGATCTGGATAAAAATTGATATCTGAGGGGTTCGGGGGAGGCTGATTAGGGATTTGGAATTCTTATTTCGATTCCGCCATTTTTGAAGATGGCCGTCACGCAGGACCCGCACAACAAAAACTACAACATCATCCTCTCCCCCTTGTAATCTACACGAGGCCGAAGGCCGAGCTCCACTTCGCGAGGCCGCAGGACGAGCTCCGCGCAGGGCGAAGCCCGGAGCGTCCACCCCTCAGGGGGAGGCCGGCGCCCAGGGGGCGCCGCTGAAACCTAGTTTAGTCATAAATGTCTATTATTTCATGGTAGTAAAATTTGGTTTTTACGCGGCAGAACCGTCTGTAACGACGAGACTCGCTCTGGCCGCCCAACAACCGCTGCTACTGAAAACAACGTTATTATTGACCGAGACCCAGAATCTTTTTGAGTACGTTTCGTGACCGTTGATGAAACATGGGTTCACCATTTTGACCCGGAGAAGACCAAAGTAAGTTAAGTAAGACCAAAATAAGTATAACCAAAGACCAAAGTAAAAACCACCAAAGTAAGGTGTGGAAAAGATCGTCCTCCCCGTCAGCCAAGAGATTCGAGGTCTCTGCGTCTGCTGGCAAGATAAAGGCCTCGGTTTTCTGGGATGCGGAAGGTATCATTATGATCGATTTTATTTAACTAAAGGACAGACGCAACATTGATCAGCTCGGGTGAGGCCCCATATGGAGTACCTATTGCTCTCATCTCTGGGCCGGCGCACCGAAATACCAATTGGACCCATTTGACTTTGGGACATCCAATGACGTGCTGTTCGTATTGTCGACGATCCCACTCTCACGGGCGGTTTAGAATCCCTCAGCATTCGGAGAAACGTTGCGTCTCTCTGTGCGTTCTACCGCCTGTACAATGGGGAATGCTCTGAAGAATTGTTTAACATAATTCCCATCTCGGGTTTCTACAACCGCACCTCCCGTCACAGAAGTGCGGTCCATCCGCATTTCCTCGATACGGAGGTGTCGCGCACTGTTCGGTCCAAAAATTATTTTATACGGCGAACCCGTAGGCTGTGGAACGAACTGCCTCAAGAGGTCTTTCCGTTATGCTACGATATGGGGTTCTTCAAGAGAGCTGTGAATAGGATTTTGCAAGGTCGGCGGCGCGCCCGCATACCCTCTGGTGTTGCAGGTGTCCATGGGCGGCGGTAACACTTACCATCACGTGGGACCGCTTGCTCGTCCGCCCAAGACTAAAAAAAAAATAAAAATAAAGCTACGCGAGGAAATAAACAATAAACGACGTGGAAAATTGCATGCCTGAGTGCTTTTTCATCATGACAATGTACCTGCGCATCGGTCTGATTTTGCAGTCGCTGCCGTCCGAACGCTGGGTTTCAGTTAATGCGGCATCCGCCATATTCTCCGGGCCTAGCTCCTAGTGATTTTCACCATTTTACCAATTTGAAAAAACACTTGCGTAGTATAAAATTTCACGGAGATGATGAGGTCATGTGCGCTGTAGTCTTTTTTCAATACCCAAGATCAAGCCTTTTTGTCCAAGGGAATTGAGCAACTTTCAAAATGTTATTCAAGGTGTATTAGATTAGATGGTGATTACGTTGAAAAATAAATACAATTTAGATACTTATACGTTTCCTAAAGTTTAGAAACTTTTCCAAAAATATATTGATCAACCTAGTATAAAATACGAATGATATAGGACCCAAAAGAACATTTTATTTTTTGGGGTATCAACTTAAAAACTTATATGTACATTTAAGGCGCGAACAAACTATGTATGTTAAATTTCACAAACATTTGATATATTATTATGTAGTTTCTAAAATAGATTTGAGATCGAACCGCTCGTAGGAATAAATTGTTTGTCTGAAGCAATCAAAAGAAAACACAATTCTTAAAATTCCACTTGAGGTATGACTTATTATGAGTAATGTTTACTACAATAACGCTTTAAAAATCTCTACACTACCACCTATCTAACGTAGCCTCAAGAACACGTGGATGCAACACAAAAACAATGCGGATAGCAAGTGATGTGATAATGATAACAGAGGGCCGTTACGATAAAAACATCTACGCATAGAATCAGAACAATGGTTAAATTTGTGTATGTTGCCCGTCGTTTCTTGTCAACTGTCTTGATAATATAAACCAGTATGAGTCATCATATTGTCTAGATTTCAAGAAAAAATACAGTGTGTAAACGATTAAGTGAAGGCATTTTTTTATGGACGAAGGCGGCAGATGAGCATACAGTCCACTTGATGGTACGTGGATACTGTCGCTCATAGACATCCGCGATACATGCCAACATTAATCCAAAATGTCAAACGTTGGCACGACCCCGGATGCGCTGCCTACCTTTGGAGATATAGGAATGGATTTGGAGAAAGGGTTGGAAAAATTGGGAGGGATAGGATGGGAATGGGCTCTGGCACATCTCACTCACTACCAAAACACGTACGTACCTTAGGGAAATAAGATACAGTGAGAAATGTAGTACATTTCAAGGTAGTCTTCTGTGAGAGAGGGGGTAACGTGGCCAGTCGAGCGCGCCCAGCGGCTGTTGGATTGCAGCGTGCAGGGGAGGAGCATGCAAAATTTACTTGTGAAACTAGTAAACGAAACATAAAATTCACAAAATTTGTGCACTCATCACACGACACGCAAACTAAAGAGTGTGATCGATCCAGCAAATTTGGATTGTTGCCAATAAGTCTCCAGTAGGAATTTTTTTATCGGTGGTCGTATGCTATTCATTGATTCATTCATTAATCTTTAAAAAATGTGATATACAGACCAGTTTGGTGACTGTGGTGAGATCCCAGGCAGACCTTGTCTTGCCTCGTGTCTGCGCGCCATCTTTTCGCCTCCCTAGAGAACCGTAATTAGCTGGCACAGCACTTTCTTCTCGCTTACGCCGCCCGCCGCGTCGCAATGAGGAAAACCAATTGGAGACCGAGCCACGACGCTCTTGGTCGGCTGTACCCGGTCCAGCCTTGATGAACATTACTTCACAATTGCTAGCGCACCGCACATCACACTCACACACAGCGGGCGTAAACCACACGAATACACCAACAAATTAGTGAATCTACGAATCAGCCGGACCTATAAGCCCACAAATAATGCACTTAAAATAAAAAAGGCAAAATAATAAAGCAAATTAAGTGGAAAAATTTAATGACTGCACGTCGTCGTAAAATATAGTAACACGGAACTTACAACCAAAAGAAAGTGCCAAATTAGAGCAGGTGAAGCAACACGACATGGAGTTTGGATGCAAAGTGAAAAGAGTTGCTACCCTTAGACGCAATTAAAAATGAAAGGTGGAATAAGAGTAGCGACTGATATCTGCACCACGGACACACCTGATCATAGTCGTCGTCGTAGCAGCGTGTGGCGCGGGCAAAACGTATCAGCACCGGCCACCACAGCGCGCCGCACAGCAGCCGAACGTGAAAACACATCATGCGCCATACACTTCCCGCTAAGGTACGCACTCAACTGAAGATAGTCGCGGGCGCCACTCTTTGGCACGTTGACAATAATACATACACGTCTACGTAGGTAGACCGCTTATCTTTCTGCACGTCACTGACAAGGTTGTTGTTACACCTTTATTTTTTGACAAGCATAAACTTTGTATACAAATTCATATCAAAGCGTTTTTTTAGTAACTGTACTACCCAAACCAACGCTATTTATAAACTACATTAATAAACTAAAATTATTTTGGAAAACGCTAACTTAGAAGACTGTTCAATTTGGAACAAGGGTATGTCAAATCTTCTCGTCCTTAATGCAACAATGCCGTACGGCCAAGATATACAACGCGAGTATCCTACATGATCTCTACGGGCGAAACAAGGACACTCGCTAAAAAGCGAAACTGACACAGTATTTTCTTAGAGGGTTAGAATCTCTTTATAGAACAAACTCCATTCATCTAATGCCCAAACTAACGTAAACAACACGATCAAAGGATTAGCATATTGATATGACGTCCCTGGTCAGATGAAACACTAGCTTCATACTTCGAGCAGATAGGAAAAGCAGATAATAATTGATATGAAGTATCTTGGGGGAGCCGTAAGTTCCTCGGTAGATTAAATATATTTGTACAGTGATGATTATAATGGTACAAATGTAGAGTGACGATGACGACATTAATCCAGTAACTTAAAGGACTGTCTAAGTTACTCACTTTGAACAAAGAGCAAATACCAATAAAACATTCATTGCGAATACAATGTTTAATAAAACTGACATCGACAGTTCGTTATCGAAACTTGCAACAACCACACTGCGGAAGCGGGAACATGATAAAAACACAACGACCATTGCCTGTTTCTGAGGAACGTCCCGCTTCGAAATATTACAATGAGTCAACAAGTTGGGACCTATCAGAAAGTACAACAATACATAACAAAAATATAATAGACAATAAAAAAAGGGAACAATAAGGCGCGATTTAGACTAATAGGGTAGGAAACTATTGTGTTTATTTGGGTATACACAAAAATACAGGTGTAGGTATCCAATATCAATGTAGAGAAATTTAATAATTAAGAAAAGATGACTCAAGGGTGTATATAAAATCTACATTTTACATATCCTAAAATCTATTAAAATTGGCACATTACAAAATACCAATCCGAAGTTATCGACATTACTTTCGTTAGGAAGTACAAATTCTCTGAAAAATCATCGCGGCTTTATTGAATGATGCGGTTTTCTCCCGACGATCTCACAACTAAATTCGATTAACGTACAAAACATAAGTAGGATTTTAACATTAAACCAAAAACTATAGAATAATTCGGTATATTGAGGAGGCTAGTAAATTGTCATTAATACTTTTTTGATATTTCGATTGATGACAACCAAATCTGGTATGGTTTACATCAGTGGAAAGGGTAAGGTTATCTTTAAAGAACGTTTGCATATTGACAATAAAGACAAATATGCAAGCAATTTTATTTATAAATTTATCATTTATAATATTTATCATTTTCAATCAAAAATTCAGTCATTTTCAACCCCTATAGATTTTGTATAATAGAGATCTCATAAATACTAAATGATTGCAGATTATTTCATATAGAAGTTGAGTCTATAAATGTCAAAAAACAATACTAACAAAACTATAGAATCAAGACACTATATCTATGGTATATTAGATCAAGATTAGTGAGATAGTGATATAATCAAGATGCTAAATCTTTAGTGACCACATTGTTTATATATTTGGAACGGATAGTCAAATCATTAATATAACATTAATATAATCATCGTAATGAAATAATCTATTGCTCGTTATTCATTATCAGTACAATTGAGATAAGGCGCTATTTGCCCACTTAGTCATCATAAAGTACGAATAATTGGTGACGAACTATACAATACTGTTTACAATTAGTCATGTAACAATATCAAAAAGCTTGAGTAGAATAAAACATTTTTTTTTTTTCAATTTTGACGATTTCAGGTCACCAAATATGAAATGGTAATGTTATCCAGTACAAATGCCCTAACCGTCTATACTTTTAATTCCTCCGATAATCTCTTGCGTCCTTTAACGGCTAATAATTTCAAATCCATTTCTTTGATTTACTTTTCAGAAAAAGACTAGTTTGCGTAACAATACCAATCTCGTTGTTTGCAAGTTGATGTAGCAGAAGTTGAAGTGCAAGCATGCCTCAGGTATGCTTGTCTGTAGATTTATAGTTGAAGGAATCCGTATTCATTTAGTAGGTATTACTAAAATTTTTGAATGCCCAATTGGATCTATTGTACGAAGCTGTTGCTTTCAAAATGGTTAAAACTTTTAATTAAGCAAGGACTATTTTTTTACCTATTGTTAGCATTAATCTGTAATTTGCATGTCTGCGTGAATATTTCTCTCTATTTGCCAATATGCAAATGTGCTTTACTTTTGAACAATGAATTACAATAATTATTTACTTTTATGAATGAATAATGGATTTCTGCATTATTTAAAATTGAAATTCATGATACAAATCATTTTATCCATTCATTTGAATGCATCAACATGTCGGTATTTTGTAAATTCATCAGAGAAGTAAGGTCTTTATAGTTGTACTGTAAGAAGGTTAACATGTCTAGGAACGACAGTTCAACCGACGTTTTTGCAATAGGAATGACAAACATTTATGTTACCTACAAATGAACGATTCATAATGCATTACGTATAGGTAAAATACGATCACAAACTGCGTCAGCGTTATAATGAAATGTTTATCCTGTAAAAAGGACGGAAGAAGACATTACATAAACCAGTAAAAATGATTTACTACAGCACAATATAAAACCCTCGAGAATCGACGACGCAGTCATAGCAATTTCCACTTATCCGTCTTATCGCTTAAGACAACTTACTACTGATATTAGCACTACACGGTCAATATTGTACACTTATGAATGAAATATCTTCAATACAGTTGGCACTTCACGTTTTGATGTTTGTTTCTCACAACACTCCAGTGATATGGGCGCCAGTGATAATAGAAGGCCGGTTTGCGAGACGCCACGGACGCGACGGACGCGGGCCGCGGTCCCACAGTTACTGACTTACGTTGTAGTAAGCTGAGCATTGACGGCCTACGTCAGAATGTTTCGCGCCGCGCATTGAATGAAACGTCCAGGGGTGACTTTGGTACCTATGTATTTCTGAACGCTTTTATAGATGATTAATCTAAGATCTTAAAGATAAGTATCTAAAGATTCTAGGAGAATCAAGTAATCAAAAAATATCAATTACATAATGTAGCTCGCATAGATAGCAGATGCATATAAAAAAAAATCAATGGTACGCGTTAAAATTTTGGTGTCATTTTGTTAGGTTTACTCAAAAGTTGTCCATCTAGTACAAAAAAAATAATGGGATTCGTTTTCACAGTAAATTAGAAAAAAATAAAATGTGGTTGCTATTTTTTAAGTCTGTTATGTCAATAAATATTTTGGAACAAATTGTTTAAATAATCGACGGACTGTTCTGTACCTTTACCTCTCGAATGAGAACATTTGCATGTTTTTACGACCCCTATGTACAATATTGTCTTTTTAATAGTTCATATCTTAATCTGACCGATTAAAGAAATAAGATGGCTGTCATTCATGTATGAGGGGTGGAGTAGGTTGGTGTTTCTGTCGATAAAAACAAGTTTATAACATTCCCTTAAAATATTAGTAATCTATGCCCTGACACACATGTACAGGCAGCAACTGAACTATTCCCAAACACTTTTATATCAGTCAACTCATGATTCATGAGTTGACTGACATGAAATTTTAGGTATTTTGTGGCTAATTTCTTAGGCTTTGTATTTGCATGTATACATTGCATTATAGCTCAAGTGGCTTCCAATCCGACTTCGCAGAAATACGCATATACTTTCACTTCTCTACTCTATACTTTTTAATCCCTTGACCCCTCAATATTTGAAGGAGCATTTTGAATTCTTTGCTTCACAATCCACGTACTTACGTTCTTCTGAAAATTTACTTCTTAAATTTCCTACCCATTCTTCAAATTTCTTTACCAACTCTTTCACAGTGCAGGCTGCTAGGCTTTGGAACTCCTTACCAGTTGACATTAGACGTGCTCAGTCGCTGCCTAGTTTTAAAAGGCAAATTAGAAATCATTATTCCATTAGTTAGTTCCTTTGGATTTCTACTTTCTTTCTTTACCTAATGATTTCCTCTCGCTACGTTTTTGTTTCTAACCTGGTTCTATTTCGTCCCTTGGAGACTTTCAATTCTCTCCTATTTTTCTTTAATCTTATTTACGAACTGATATTGTGTGCAGTGTACATGTAGATATGTATGTATGTATTTATATATTATTAAGTTATTTATTATTATATGTATTTATTATACTATATTTATTGTCGATGAGTATATATTTAACATGATCCATCTCTGGATTTCGGTTCTTTTGCACTACCTATATCCCTTTTATTTTTCTCTATCCTAAGGTTGCCTGGAAGAGATCGCCTTAGCGATAAGGTCGCCTATTGTATTCTGTCATTTATTATTTGTGCACATGTAATAACTATTGTATGCAATAAAGAGTATTTATTATTATTATTAGCATATACTGATTATTTGCATATTCTAATAGGTATACTCTTATTAGCATATTGAGGTAACTATCGGCACAGCTTGGTAAAGGTATAGGTGTAAAGTGACCTTTTTTTTTATAGATTAGTGGGCGGACGAGCAAGCGGTCCTACGTGATGGTAAGTGTTACCGCCGCCCATGGGCACCTGCAACACCAGGGGGTATGCGGGCGCGCCGCCGACCTTGCAAAATCCTATTCACAGCTCCTGACCTGTTAGGATTATATTCACTTGCAAGGTGAGACATGTCAACAAGCTATTGTATATCAAATGTGACAACACATTAAGGAGCAGTTCTGAATTCCGAAACAAAGCACAGTCACAGTATAAGAATTATTGCTCACAGAAAGTTCATCCATATTACCTACTGACTGCTAAACATAAGGTTACCATTCCTCCCACTTTTTGAAAAACAATGTACCTTAAATAACATTTAGAGGATTTAAAAAAAAAACATGAAAATATTTGTACATATTGACGAGCTTTGAGAGAGACCTTATACAGCAGTGGAGACAGGCCGACAATATAATATTTAAAAATTTGAAGTTACACAATATATTATGGCTCGACATTACCACGTGAAGACGTTAAGTTTTAAGTTAATTTAAAATAACTAATAATTAGATCAGATAAAAACTAGAGATTTCAGAGATTTGTTATAATTTTCCCTTTTTATTGGTATGCAAACTGTCGAGGATAGGGATATGTGTGTAATCTTTGTTCACTGGTGAAGTTGATGGCACTGTTATATTTTATCATTTATTATTATTCATTGCTAAGTCATCCTGATCTTACCCCCTTAAAAAATACACAGAGAGTAACCATTGATTAAATTACATTGATTAAACTATACTCATAGGCTGTAAACACTGACTGAGATTTCCCATTCTTTGCAGAAATTAATGTATTCTTTATTAATATGATTAATATGAAATATGAATTAATATTCTTTATTCAATGACATAAAAATTTTGTTTGATGAAAGAAATATTTAAAAATATTGACAATTTTGTCAATTTCCTTTTTGTCAATTGTCCTTTTTTGTCAATAGAATCACGCAATTTTAATTGCATCTCTCTGTGACAAACATCAGTTGTGACAAATGGGATGGCAGTCACATGTAGAATGTGAGTAACATTAGACCTTGATGTTGAATACTCTTAACCTTTCTAACTACAGATATAAGTTTTATGAACTTTTATATTGAAGATTCTAACATTGACTTATATTCAAAAGTACTCAAATGGATTTCTTATCATTGTATGAACAATAGGCAATCAGCAGAGCAAATGAAACCATTAAGAAAGTCACCCGATGAGTATTATCAAATTATCTTCAGTGTGAATAGTATAGTCTAGAAACAAGAATAGGAAATAAACTTTAAGAAAATACAGTTTTACAAAAAGATAAAATTCAAAGGTGACACAAAAAGCTGACAAATGCATATGCAAAAACACAAAACTTATTACTGGAAATATATTGAAATTGTTAGACATTAATTCCTTACAACATATAAATTAGTCATTGCTCTGGTAAGGAAGTGCCCTGCTAATGTTTTCTCTAAACATTACACAAAACACATCTGTCTATTTACGTGCACATGCTGTCTCCTATTATGTATTCAACCTGTTTTAAAAGCTCTCGAGGGTATAGCAGAATATGCAGAATATAAAGGAAAATATGCCTTTAATTTTAGGCAATTGTAAGCTAAATATTTTAATACTAAGCTACAAGATACTTTAATTCCATGCTTAGGATATTTCTTTTCATTTTAAATTCCACTATTATTCATGAAGTGACTATACCTTCTACTCTACCAGTGGTTAAAATGTAGACAAAAAAAATCATGAAATATGTAGTAAAATAGATGTTACACACCTTTTAATATTATTAAGAATAATTGCATTTTCACTAAAATTATCACAAAATTATGCTTCAGAGTTGTAGTTGCTTTTCCAATTTTTTTATTTATTATTTAACAACTTAACATTAAAATACAGGTTACACTAACTAGTTGTGCGTGAATAAACTATATCTCACATATTTACCATTTACTCGAATTCTTCAGATTTCACCGTTTTCTTTCTTTATGTTGTGTTTTCTTTTAAATACACAAAAAGCCTTGGCTGGAGACCTGGTCTAATGGGTGCTAATGAGTTTACTCTGATCAACTCAAAAGGTTGTCTGGTAGAGAATACCTTAATAAAGCATTAAGCTCACATTTTCTATAATCAATTAAGTGTATAATAAAAAAATAAAGAAGTAACATTTAAAAAAATACATTTTACTAAATGCCCAAGGATTTCTCACCAGAATTAGGTATAATATTAAAAATTATCCTATTTATCCCCCACACTACATGATGCCAATTTAGTAGCATTTCCTTGTTTGATTACAGTTATTAAATAAGAAATAAACAAATCAACTTTTGTATTTATAATACCTACTGATAATCTGACAATAATAAGTAATTTACCATCAGACAGATTTTCACCAGGTGTGAGTCACTCAGCCAGAGCTACATAAGTTAAATAATAAAAAGGAAAAATATTGGCACTGTTTATTGCTTAGTTCTCGTCAACATAATTATGTAAGAATTTTCAAGGAGCACGAAATTGAAAATTTGATTTTAATAAGGGAATGAAACCCATACCAGATCTTCATCACTAAATCTAATTATTAAGTATTTTAGTCCTGAATATTACTGCATATTTTTTCCTAACCATTTCTAGAATAGCCACCTTGTTGGCATGCCTAAAATTGGTGGGTATTATTGGCTCATACAAACATATTAAAACAGATATTAACACACTTGTAAACTGAATCATCAACTGGCAAAAAGATACTTACCAATATGCAAAACAGGCAAAAGTAATGTTGTTGATGTAATTCATGTAATATCAAAAACCCATTTTACTAAACTAAAAACCTAGGCACCTACATACTTGAAAATATTTAGTACCTTTAGACTTATGAACCAAAATAAATAATACATGGACATTTTATTACAATTATGCACCTGTTTGGTTTTTACAATTACACCTAGGTACTCATTTGTACTCACAGACATTATTATTGTCATTTGTAAGGCTATTACAAAAAACCTATATGGACCTAATTACATAGGGCCAAGTAAGACTGGTTAGAATATTATTTCTTTGAGTGAGACTTACCTGTATCTCAAGAAGTACTTCTTGTTTCCGACGTCGTATTTCAATTAAAGTTTTTTGTTGTTCTGCTGTTAACTCTGAAAAAGGCGTTACAGTTTATGAAACAAACACGATTATAGTAAAAACACAGGCATTGAAGTAATTTTATATAATTGAAAAACAATTTGTTCTACGTCTACAAACTACGATAGAACTAGTTAATAGGTATGTGCTTAAATTACCAGTGTGCGTAAAAGGATCTCCATGGTTGCTTGTAGCATTATTTCCACCAAGGGACAAGTTTTCAAATTCACTTATCATTTCATAAACTAATAAATTAATAAAAAAATAGTCAACAAAAGTTTACATGGTTATTTCATTAGTGTCGGCCATATTTATTTACAACTAATGTAACCAGTGTCGCCAACCCTGCGGAGTGAAATTATTCTACTTGGTTTGCGTTCCAAAACAAGTAAAATTTGCTCTTTAACAATCTTAATAATTATAATTTACTCGTAACTATGTCAAAAGCATTTCTCAAAAGGATACAGTCCCAAAACGTGTGATTATGGCTCGTCGACTGTCTAATCAAGCTGAATTCCTTTCTATAAACATTTCATGATAGAATTCATTTATGGTACCATGAAAATAAAAACATCCAGGAATCACTCTTGGATATATTTGGTTTGGTATCCTTTTTATCCTAATAAAGTGACGCAGATTTTTTTTTCAAATTCATCCGATTCGGATAAAAATTGATATCTGGGAGGCTTAGGGGATCCTCACTAAAAATTTAGAATTATTATTTAAATTCCACCCTTTTTGAAGATGGCGGCTATACAGGGAGGCCGCAGGCCGAGCTCCGCGTAGAGCGAAGCCCGGAGCGTCCAAACTTTACCATTTTGTAACTTACGCGAGGCCGAAGGTCGAGCTGTGTCTTACGAGATCGTAAGCCGAGTTCCCGTAGGGCGAAACCCGGAGCGACCGGACCATCGTACTACCAGCGGCGCACGCTAGTAATGCAATTATAAATTAAATCATGTAGAATAGGTAACTCTGGATAGTTAGTTAATAGAAATACTTTAGATCTGTGGGAAAGCACGATATTATGGTTAATCATCTTCTATTGCAAGAAAATATTTTTATTTATATATTTTTTACTATAAATAATTGAATTAAAAGTACGAAAAGTACATACTTGTTTGCTATAGGTACTATTAAACTAAAAAATAAAGTAAATATTATTTAAGTGTTTTAAAGTAGGACCTATGTAAAATTAACTTAAATGACAAAAATAAATAAAATTGAATTGTAAAATCGATACCTACTAAATGAATCCCGATTATTTATTTTCTGTTAATGCATAATATTTAACACAACAAATAATTTACTTCAATATACCTACTATAAAATACTTTCAAGTTTATAACCCGAAGCAATTAAAAATACACTATGTTGTCAAATTTTATTGGGAAGTTTGACAGATCCACACTAAATCATTCTTATCAGAATAACATCTTTGTTTTATTCGGTTTATTATTCTGAAGACAGCTGCCTGGTGGGGCTCGTAGGCTTGAAGAGTGCGTCTCGCTCTCTTCGTCTCGCACCCTGACCAGTTAGGTTTGCGAGAAATACGAGTTGCGTAGCTATTTAAACCATAAAGGAACGCGCCCCTTATTGGATACTTCCCCGTTTGTTGCTTTCATCAAGATTTAATTCATATTGTGCTTAATGTTTGTATAAATCGTAAAAAATGAAAGGTCCCAAATATTGATAGAATGAGAATTTTTAACTGTGTTTTATATTTAATGTAAAGCAGTGCTTTTGCGTACCTTCTTAGCCGGTGTTGATTTACAAGTAAAATATGAATGATAATGGATGCATACATCTGAGTAATTTTAAGGCTGCAAAAGGGACAGATCCATATAAAATCGTCAATGCATTTTTTGTATCGAGCACGTCGTATGAAGCTAGAAGATATAAGGTATGTTGCAAATATGTATATATGCATTTAAAAAGTAACATTGTTACAATTAGGTAAATTAATAGAAATTTAATAATATGAAGCATATGAATATATTAAAGCTCTATTATTTATACGTTCGCGAAATTCTATAAACATAGCTGTAAATTTAGGTAATCAGCTGATTTATGATCTTTGACCTCATAACAGCTGTTCACAATGTTTGTAGCATTACCTTCGTGATTGGCTTGCTGCTAATTCATTACCTTTTGTTTAGACGCAAAAAGTGAATGTTTATTTCATAATGATAAAAAGAAGCATTCTACTCTGATCTGTCTTTAATATGTTCCTATCTAAATACTTTTGAACAAAGACCTTAATTGAAATATAATGATCATACAACATTTTATTAGATGTTTAATTAAATGTAATAAATAAAATTACAAATCAATGTTCATTATTTCAGTTATTCTCATTTTTCTTCCCTAGGCGATTCTGCCTTATGAAAAAAAGGGCTCACTTGCATTATGGCAATATTCGAGAGAATTGCAGAAAAATTTGATAAAATTGTCATTAATACTAAAATCAATGTGGAAACTTGGAGTTTTGGATAAAAGAAAAGAATAGCCATTGTTTATTGTCTTTGTTTATTTTTAATTTCTGAATATTATGCTACTTATGCTTTTATTAAATATGTTACCAATGCCTTTTTTTAGGATGGCAGAATTATCAACAAATAAATATTATTGCAGGCTACAGCATGTGTCTGCTTCACATGTCATCAGCCTGGACCACGTATGCACTCCTGCCTCCACTGCATACACTTTGCATGCTACAATGGACACATACAGGACCACTCCCGGTCGAAAAAACATTTCCTATATGTGGATCTGAGCTATGGAAATGTTTACTGTGCTCAATGCCAAGACTACATTTATGATAGGGAGCTAAGTGAAATTGCAAGAGTAAATAAATTCAAGCAAGCCAAGTAAGTGTATGTAGCTATAAATGTTGTATATATGAGTTAGTTATTTATGTTTTTATTCATTTTTCTATAACTAATATTGCAGTACAGTTGCATAAACCATAGTTACTGACAGACTGACTCCAATTTCTTCTCACAAGTCATTGACTGACTGGTAGTCTCACTACGGTCACAATTTATATAACTGAACTGAAAATAAATTAAATTAAATAATTAAGTAAATATTAAAATTAAATAAGGCTGTCTCAAATTAAATAAAACCTAGAGTAACACATTTACATTACATTTATGTTGATTTGTGATAACAAGAATTTAAAATCCACAGGTATGATGTTTAATATCAACTAATTTCCATATTAAAGTGTACCTAGTGTAATGCAATATTAGTGTAAAGTATTGTAAATAATTCCTAAAGGGAGAAAGCACTGTAGTCGCTGGTAAGGGCTGGATCCTTGGCTTGGCTTGGCTGTATCCAGTAGTAGAGAAATGCATGATATATTGTGATATTTAGGCAGTGTAATCGGGAAACCCAGTCCTAAGGGAGACATATAATTTCTAAGATTTTCAGATTTTTAAACATATGTTTTAATCTATTAATGGGAGGCCTGTGGCCTGAGTGGGACATTATAGGCTGATAGCACTATAGGCAGTTATATATATCCTTATTTAAAAGGTTTCTGACTTAATTTAGTCAAGGACGGAAAAAAACAAAACAGCCAAAAGATAAGCTAATAAAATAAGTTATACTTGTTAGATAATTTTCGTATTTTAAACAATTTTTTTATAATTTTATGTTAAATAGCAATAAAATCTATTTCAATCTGAATATAGATTTAAATTTAATCAAACAATGGAAGTTTACCAACATGGTTACACATTGCTACATTTTTTACATTTGCTACTACACTATTTTTACATTTTAGCAATAAATGTAATACCACATACATACTAAAACCCAAATGAACTTTTAAATTATTTGAATTATTTTTATGAGTTTCACTAGACTTAATTAAGTAGCGGTGCCAGCGACAGTTTCGTGTAAACTTGTGATTCCCATGGAAACTAATTGATCTAGATTAAGAGTACCTAAATGTTAACCTGGCACATAAGCTATAACTATACCAGGTTTCATTTTTTTTATAGGAAAAGGTGGCAGACGAGCATACAGTTCATCTGATGGTAAGTGGATACTGTTGTATAGACATCTGCGATACATGCCAACATCAGTCCAGAATGACAAATGTTGGCACGACCCCAGATTAAGCAGCCCATCTTTTCAGATTAAGGAAGAGATTGGGAGAAAGGGTTGGGAAAATGCGTAGGGATAGGATGGAATGGGAATGGGCACTGGCATATCTCACTACCGAAACATGTACATACATTGGGGAAATATGATAAAGTAGGAAATGCAGTATATTTCAAGGTAGTCTTCTGTGAGACATTTTAATGTATTAAACTTTATTTATTTGTAACAATATAGATAATATTTACCAAGCTGTTTTTCTTACAGATCTCTAGGTATCAGTGCCCCATTCATGCCATGGCTACCAAACTCTAATGAAGCCATGGCACTTAAACGTCTTCGTAAACGCCGACTGATCAGCCCTCACACCACCATTGGCCTGCGAGGCCTGCAGAACCTTGGTTCTACTTGCTTCATGAATTGCATTGTTCAGGTAAGCAAATGTTAAAGTCTACATAAAAACTAGGCATAAGTTATGGGCTCTACTTCTTCCGGTCAGATTAGAAAAACTATTAAAAAAAAAATCATTAAAAACAGCATTAAAAAAAATGTTTAGAATTTAAGAGAGGCTGTCAGTTGGCACATTTGGCTCCCTGGAGCCACCTCCTGAGGCCATCATCTATTTTGCATCCTGCTCAAAAATTATAAGGGTATAACAGTGTTTTATTGAATGTATTTCTAAACATTCCTTTCTCCTTTCCTCGCTAGTCTTTATTTCATCTATACATATGGAAAAATGTAAACTAGAATTTTGGCAGATCATCAGTATAGCTGATATATAAATAAAAATTATGATTACTGCCACTGCCAATGATCCAACACTACAGATTAAAATTATAATTTACTTAAATGTTTATTAAGTAGACTGATTATTTATTAATCTCAGACTCAAATTTTTTGTTACTCTAATTTTACTCTTAAATTTTGTTTTGTTTTATAATAAATATAATATAATTTATTATAAAACAAAACGTTATATAAGTTTTATAATAAATTGTCTATTAATCAAACTCGAAAGTTTTATTGAACAATTTTGACGATCACTTACCACTTACACTTAAAACTACTTACAGAATGAAATTCGCGTCTTTTTTATATACCTACATTCTCATTATTTTATATATTTTGTCTCATTATTGGATTTTGTTATTTATTATAAATATCGGAGTTTTACGATCCCTGTGTATTAGTGTTGAATATGTATTGATTAACTAAAATAACACTTCATGAAACTTATGATACTGAAGAGTTTATGGCTATTTTTGACTAAAATTAATGGGTTGACTGGAGCAGAAAATAAAGTACAGCTATTGTTATTTTTGTAATGAATTGTAATCATGGATATATTGGCACTACTGTATTATTGACGATAGTAGCGTGGTCCATTTCTATCGCTGATTTCTAAGCCCTATAACTCTGTCATTTTTCTAGATAACATACCTACTCGTATTTTGATTTCACATAGCGACATGGAAATGGCTAATTAAGAAATTACAATAACAGTTCATGGCTATAAACTGCAAAAAATACAATCAGTTTTAATGCACTTTTGAGTTATGTATTCCCAAATATCGCATGTTTTGTCTCAATAAGATGCCATTAGACATAGGTATTGACTTATGTTTATGTAATGACTTACATAATCTATACAAATATACCATGTGTGCGAGGTGTGCATTTTATGTTCAATTTCAGACTCTAATCCACACGCCACTGCTAAGGGATTATTTCCTCGCAGAGAGGCACAAGTGCAAAGCGCAAGGTTCTGGCAAATGCCTTGTGTGCGAGGTCTCTAAGCTATTTCAGGTAAGGCCAAATTTTACTATGACACTACTCAATTATCACTTGCGCGGCAGCTATGGAAAACATTGTTCCACTTCTATCTACTCTTTTCAATTTCTGTCCTTATCTAATCAAAGGCGTTTTCCTCTCTGTTCCATTTATAACTATTTATTATTATATTGTAGTGGTATGCGTATATAAGACTGGAGTCGTATGTGAGGGTTGTACTTAGTACTTTCAAAAAGCGTGCAAAAGCAACAACCAGAGATGATGTCGCAATAGGAGGATACAACTTTCCTAAGACCAATGAGTTTGTGTACCTGGGCACTTTAACTAATGAGAAAAATGTTAGTGCAGAAATACAGCGACGAACACTTGTAAGTGCTATTTCGGACTGCTTAAATACTTGACGTCAAAAATGTTGTCCAGGAACCTAAAGCTAATGCTATATAAAATTTTATTAAGACCTGTGCTGAGTTATGGTTCGAAATGCTGGGTCCTGACTAAAAAAGATGAAAACAGGCTCCTGGTCTTTGAACGGAAAATTCTCTGAAAAATATATGTAACCGTGAAATGCGGAGACCAATAGCGCATCCGCGCATGTGCTCTATGACATGTATCCAGAATCAGACATATTAAAGTTGGTCGGATGCGATGGGCTGGACACGTGCAGCGCATGGATGAGGAAAGACCGCCAAAAAAGTCCTAACCGTGGCAGGCCGCGGTTGAGATGGCTGCATGGAATCGACATTGATTTTAAAGCTGTTAGAATTACAGATTGGAGGACGAAGGCCATGAACAGAACGATCTGGAAAAACTTGCTGGATTAGGCCAAGGGCTACCCGGGCTGTAGAGCCAAAAGAGAGAAATATTTGTGTAAATATTTAAATGTAGGTATTATATTTATATGTATTATATTATTGTACCTACCTGTATTGTTATGTATATGTTTGTACGTTTATATACGGTTCTAATTCTTACGAATATAATACCAACTTTATAATGCATCCCTCTTGATTCTGTTTGTCTAAAGGTAATGCCATAAGGGACAAGTCCGCCCTTTGTACATTTTTTCTGTGTAATAGTTTAAATAAATAAATAAAAACTAGGGCATGTCTTAACCCGTCTTGGGCCCGGACCGTACATTATGGCTCAGGTTCCCTCGTCATTATAAGGGAAGACTTGTGCGCTACAGTGGAAAGTTTATAAGCTGATATCGAACTGATCAGTTTACCCTTCCGCCCAAGCATGTTTAATGTCTTTTAATAGCGCAGTTACTATGACTTAGAAAGCTGCTACCAAGTAACCGAGTTGAGAGTCTCAGGCCTCCTCACTATTTTTGACATTGTTATTCTGAATAACTATAGTGAACTAATTAGCAAGAATATTGTTGTTACAATTCCGTGTGCGACTAGTTCGCGAATAATAGTTGGTGCTACAAATAGATGAGTTACATAGAGTATTGATTTTCCCGAGTGCAGCGCGCGCCGTTAAATATTCAAGGATGTTTATTAAAGGGCAGCGGGCGTTGTTTATTGTTTTAACAAACGTTTTCTTTTATTGGACATTACTTTCTTTATCATTTACTCTTTTCAAATACTCTGTTAATGTAACTTGTGTCCTCATTTTCTACATTTTTATCACTGTTTACTGAATAGAGAATATGTGTTCTCTTTTATTATTAATCTTAATGGTCACAAATAGTCACAATATGTACTGATAAAATCATATTTTTATCATATCACCGAGTTTAAGATAATTTAAAATTCGAACATAAGTGGAAACTCAATGGTACGCAACCCGCTCCGTACCACTGAATTTCAATTTCAAGAACGGATTTTTAAATTATCATTAGCTCGCCGGTGAAGGAAAATATCGCGTGTTTTTCTTCACATGCCCCGGAACTTGAAAAAACATCGGACTTGTGTAACATCCATAAATCCGCACTGAGCCCGCGTGGTTGATATGACCCGTAAGCCCCTAGTGATTGCAAGAGGAGGTTTGTCCCCTACAGTGGAACGTTATAGGCTGACAGCAACAGATAGTACAAGATAGATAACGCAATACATAGATGATATCAACGATATGTACATAGACAAAATATACAACTTATTTTGTAACTTAGACAACTTAGGTACAACTACTTGTAGGGGGAGAGTGCACGCTGCATTACCACAGCCGATGGGCGCACTTGACTGGCCACGTTACCTCTCTCTCACAGAAGACTACCTTGAAATGAACTGCATTTTCTACTTTATCGTATTTCCCCAATGTACTTTGAGATATGCCAGAGCCCATTCCCATCCCATCCTACACCTACCCTTTCTCCCAATCCATTCCTTAATCTGCAAATTTGGCGTGCCAATGTTTGTCATTCTGGACAGATGTTGGCATATATCGCGGATGTCTATAGAAGACAGTATCCACTTACCATCAGGTGGATTGTACGCTCGTCAGCCGCCTTTTTTCTATAAAAAAAAGAAAAAAGTCGCGAAAAAAATTTTAGTGATGGGAAACCTGTAACCAATGAAACGAAACGTCTCCCTTGACTTGACTTAACCTTAGGGCAAATAGGCATTTTTGTGTTTTGTAACAATGACAAGTTCCGCGAGAAATAGGCTCCTATTTCTCGCGGTGCTTGTCATTGTAGCGTCGACTTCGGGCACGCAGCGACGGACAACTTTCATTTTCTATCTCTATATATCCTGTGGATATATTCAATAAAATACTGACACTGAAACGGTCTTCAGTTTTCTTAGGCGTTATGGTCACATGGTATTTTTGTGTAGATTCTCATGTTTACCATCAATCGGAATGTCTGTCCATCTACCATCTACTTTATGTAACAAAATGTGTGACATATATTCAGGAGTTCTACTCGGGAGCTAAGACACCGCTCACTCTGCACCGCCTGCTACATCTAATCTGGACACACGCGCGTCACCTGGCGGGTTATGAACAGCAAGATGCCCACGAATTCTTCATAGCCACGCTTGATGTTCTACACAGGTATGACATGATTGGACGTTGCATCTAACATCTAACCAATATAAAAATATTCTTTTAAATTTTTTGCTGTCGTATATTCTTCTTGTCTTTGTCTTATGTAAGGGAGGGTAAACAGGGACAAGGGATAGGCCATGGCGTGTATAAAAGATGTCAAATCTATCGGTAAATAGTTTACCATGGTCTCAACATTATGTTACATTCCTAGCTTGAATTTAAGTGTAATGACAAAAAAGTTTGACATCAGTGAAGAATCGCATCTGCTTCAACTACTTTATTCAAGTATTACCACAGAATCTGTTATTTTTATGATGATATGGGGTAATTAGGTATGTCCCCCCCATAGGGCATGCGCCCAATTGAAGCGATTTTTTTACCTTATAGGATAACTAATACAAAAGGAAACAGTAAAAGTTCAAAGGCCATATTGCTTAATGGGATAATCAATTTGTACGAGTATATCGTATATAATTTAACTAAACTCTCAATTTGATTGACGCTATGATGTATTCATAATAAGTATTCGTTAATTTCAGACACTGCATGAATGGTGTAGAGGAAAAGAAGGAAGAAAAGAAAGAAAACGGTCGATGCAACTGCATCATAGACCAGATATTTACCGGAGGGCTTCAAAGCGATGTGGTTTGCACATCATGTTCGGGAGTGTCTACTACCATCGATCCCTTCTGGGACATTAGTCTTGACGTGGCTGGGCCGGGCTCGCTACAAGCCTGTTTGGAGCGTTTCACAAGGGCTGAGCACCTCGGTTCAGGTGCGAAGATTAAGTGCTCAAACTGCCGGGCGTACCGTGAATCCACCAAGCAATTAACCCTGGAGACTCTGCCAATAGTCGCCAGCTTCCATCTAAAACGCTTTGAGCATTCCTCGCAGATTGACCGGAAGATATCCGCGTTTATCTCGTTCCCAGCCGAGTTAGACATGACGCCGTTCATGTCTTCGCATCGGCGTAACGTAGACGTTGGTGCTGATAATAACAACGCCCCAGAGGGTGTATTTGAGGATAACCGGTACTCGTTGTTTGCTGTGGTGAACCACCTCGGGTCCTTGGACGCGGGCCATTACACGGCTTACGTGCGGCAGATGAAGGGGAGCTGGTTCAAATGCGACGACCATATGATCACTCGGGCTTCGCTGCGTGAAGTTTTAGATAGTGAAGGGTATGTTATTTTTTTAATAAACTTTACTTTGTTAGACCCTTATAAGTTTTTGCTGTTACGTTATTACACGGCATATGTGTGCCAGTTGAAGGAGAGACGGTTTAACTGTGATGGTTAAGTGCCTCACTACGTGAAGTTTTCGATACCGAAGGACATGTTAAAATTTCCTATGAATTTATCTTATTAGACGTTTATAAGTTTTTGCTGTTATGGTAGTTTGTAATATTATATTAAGTAAAGGTGGGCCGAATAGCTGGGAAACAGAACTTTATTTCTTGTCTCATAAGCAGGCACTGTTGTCCATGGATACCTGCAATTCTAGGAGAAATGCTAGTGCGCCGCCGACCTTGCAGAATTCTGTTCATAACTCTTTTAAAGAGCCTCATATCGTAGCTCAGTGGTAAAACCTCACTATGCAATAATTAATTTCACAACTTTTGAGTTCACTTTATAAATTGTCTTTAAGAACGCGAACTTCTGTACACAGAAGTTCTTATAGCAGTAGTTAAGAAATTGTGAATAAAACCACTCCTTTGGTAAGGGGAAGTGCGATAAAATCCCGGAATTGGCATCAGATTGAACAGCTTTTTAAAACATTCCCTACAAGCGTAAAAAAACTCATAGAGATGCTACAGCTCTGTAAACGCTCAGCGTTTATATGGCGTTGGACACACTATCACCTCGAAACCAATATCTTCAAAGCTATATGAGGTCACTTAAGTGTTCATACGGCGTTGCGTAGTCACTCAACTTGACTCAGGTGTATGCACAGTCAAGGTAACTGGGGAACCTTGACTGTGTATATACACGGGTGCCATTTTTCAAATGTTTACGTATGACATATTACTTATTCTTCTGTTTTATAAAAAATGTGTATTTTTTTCGTTTTTTCAGGTACCTTCTCTTTTACCACAAGACTGTCCTGGAGTACGAATGTGATGTGTCGTAAATTATTCCACCGTTCATTCAGTATCGAGTATCTGATGTACGTGTCATATCTGTCGGATAGTTCGCTTTGCTATCCTACGGAAACACTTTCCAGCAGGGCTTGAAACCGATTCTGGTGTTATTGATATTTTTTTAGGTCAAACTTAATTTTTTCCTAACTGGATGTTCTTCTACTGGAATATATTTTTCTTAATTTTTTCTACCTATTTATCCTCTAAATTTAATGGTAGTGATTGAAAGGCAGTAGGTCAGATCAAGTAAACCTAAAATCGCTGCTCATATAAGCAAACCGCTCTGTATTTACATTTCGTTTCTTAATAAAAGTTTTTACTTTTTTATGGAAAGAAATTGTCAGTCGAGTAGACTGTCCACCCGGTGTATCTGTTCTATATATTCTAGTATCTATTCTCGCCTCTCATTCTTACTACTGAGTTTCAACTTAAGTATGGTTTAAAAAATATCACTAGTGATGAAGAAAAACATCGTTAGGAAACCCGCATTGCTTGAGAATTTAAATAATCTGAAGCATGAGTATTCACTAATCCGCAATGGTGGATTATAGTCCAAATTATCCTAGAAATTAGTAGATCTAGGAATTTACGAGGGCAGGCTTGCAGTGGGACGTTATAGGCTGATATAGGTTTTAATTGTACTCTGAAAAATAATCGGTTTTAAAGCTTTGCTTTGTAGACGTGTTTATGAATGTATTTATGAAAATGTAACATTTCTCTCGTGATATTAGTGAGTAGATGTTCCACGGGGTTCATGGTGATTGTCATGGTCACAGTTTTTTGCTGAATCATTTACGAATTTGTTAGTCATAAGCTTTAATTTAATCATAATATATAGATCTTATTTGTGGTAATTTTAAAATATATTGCCTGAAATGGTAAATTATAGTAATACTTCATTAAGTGGACTGAAAGAATTCACTACTACTATTAACTACTTTCGAAGTTATTAAACTGCATAGTGCATTTGTATTATAGGCTTTTTCTGAAATTATATGGGTATATTTATTATACGATGCAATATACGTGTTTGGTGAACTGCTGAAAATAGTTAGGGTGTTGTCCATTCGTTCATGCAAATACAAGCTCCTTTTGCAGCTCAATATACGCAATATTCAATACACGACTAGGTGGCTTCAACCGCAAATACAACGTTGTAGACTCAGATCAGGCAAAACACAAAAATAATTCCTTGTGACAAAACTGAGTCCATAAGTGATACTAGTGGTGTAAATAAAATATCATTACTGTTACGAAAAATGATCATTATGTTTTTGGGCTGCATCACAAAACGCGAATATTGCTCGGATAATATATTATTACATAATATTAAAGGGACATTCTTATCTATCTTCATAAAACAAAAAGAGATGCAGTATGATTTAGATTGCTAAAGAACGCTATTTACATGTTGTGGAACTCAGCCTTAACATTCTTTGCCTTATTTATTTACTTAAAATCAATTAGCAAACATTTACCGTGAAATATTTACATCCTTAATGTTATATTGGTTTAATAGATCAAGGTTTTCGCTTATATTTCTATCTTGACAGTACCGTTCACACAAAAACAAAATACCTTATTGGTAGTTTCTTGCAGCCATGTGACTGATTGAATTAACAGGAGATAAAATTAATCGTCTTGCACATGCCTCATTTTTAGGGCCGCAATTCCACATCTCTGTATTTTGGTTGATTAGTGATTGTAGAACACCTACCATGCAATTAGAACAGCGAATAATGAACGTATAGTCTCCAGAATAACTCGTTTACGAACACAAAATAATTTTGTAATTTACTTTGTAACTTTTACGCTCATTTGGCTTTCTTTATGATATACATAATATTCCAATCGGATTTGATATAAAATAAGTGCATGATGTAAGCGTAGCCAGTAATATTTATACTTTAGTGATGTGTGTATCTTTTTCATTTTAGTATATCTTTGCGGAACAAACACTTCAATCTAGCTCGCTGTTTATCTCTCGTTTGCATTTTTGAAGCTTCGGGATAATGTTTTTAAAACCCTAATTAGTGACCATTATCTACTTGTGTTGATAAATGTATGACACTAAACACACATGGACAGAAGGTAGCCGAAGGTATGCGAGTCACCCTGGCAGAGTCGCTATGTCAAATGTCTACGTCATGTCTCAAAAGGTTCAATAACATGTTCATGTAATAATTTTCTTTAGTGCTCAATAACTAGTTAGTACCTACTTTTCGATATCAATATCAGTTTATACAACGTGTCAGAAATAACATCAAACCTGAAACACTAATTTAATTAATATTTATTTCTCATTTACTTTCTTCCAATATTGTTCTGTCGTTAAAATATTTTTCTTTCTAATTAAAAATTAATTTTAATTTAAAACAGTTCTAACTAATAATAAATTCATTTTAGGGAATAAACCAAAAGTAACCATATAAAGTTTTGCTGGTCTATCTAAAACGTTCGTGTTCTTTCTAAAGCCGTATAGTTTTGTTAGACTGGGCGCTAGCGGCGGGGCGCGAACTGTGCCCGAAGATTAAAAGATTCAAATTAAATTAATAATAAATTAAGAAATGAGCAATTAGGTATGAAAAAAAAACATATTTTTAAACTGGTGCATCGTTCCTGGTCTTCGCACCGAACAATCTATTTTCAGCTTTTGCGTTATTTCAATGACACGTTGCATACAACTATAGTCCATAGTCCCACTACAGTGCACAGGCCGCGCCTTGTAGTCATGATGGGATTTAGCACAACACCATTGCAAATTGCCTCTTTTTAAGAATATGTAGATCTCGCGGCTTGTGGTAGCCGCCCTGCCGAGTCAGCTCGGTTTGTCGCCACGTGATATTCGGCATTGTATTTTTGTCTAACTAGTACCACGTGTAGGGTGCTGGACCGTAAATTCTATGAATGCGATCCAAGTAGCTACCTTATCTAGAGGGTGGGGCGGAAGGTCTGTTCCTGGCCGAATTGTGCACTGCCAGAGGTTGTATCGCTTCTCGCTACTGAGTGCATGTAGGTACTAGGCCCGGTATCAGATCTGATTCTTCACACTACCCGCGCAATCTAGCCCACTGGGTAATTTCCGCTCAGTGAGTGACCCGGCACGGACCGCGACTTATGTGTCATATCCAAAGTTGCTTCAAGCCCCATGTTAACTAGTATCAAGGCACTGGTGATCGAAGGCACTATCAAGTCTCGTGAGAAGGCTTTGCTGTTTGGTGGGCGCGCGTCCAGAGGTGCCAGTCCCTCTTCACTCAAGCAATTGACCTTTTATTATTCTCTTTTGTTAAATTTTCGCATCCCGAAGACTCCTGAATATTTAATGTGTCCGCGTCCGCGCGCACAAACATGTCAAAGACAAGATGGATGGAGCCTAGAAACAGTTGCCTCCTTCTATACATACCACGTCAAAGATGGAGTGATTACTGGAGTGACATTACCGTAAAAGATACCTACTTTGTTGAACAGAAAATGAGCTACATATCCGTGTATTTGAAAAAATTACTACTTCGTTAGTATTCTCTAAATATTGATTATTTAGCTGACTGATTTATTTGAGCCTTGTCGTTGACTTAGCTCTTTCCATCGGTTATTGAATGACTTATAACTCTGTTGATTTAATTCAGCACCTCGCTGGAATGGTTGGACCCGTTCGCGACAAACGCGGGGCGGGGAGGGGCCATATTCCAGCGAGGTGCCGCGTTAATTCAACCAAGTAGTAGATTCACTCTCAGGTAGCGAAACTGTTAGTATGATTTGGAAAAATTAAGCGAAAATCCATTAATCTTTAAAATATCTGTTCTCATGAAAATTATAATAATGGAAATTATTTTTGCGAATTTGAATATGTTTATGATGAAGGAATTTATTACATCTTCACGTAATGTTTTGTTCGTGTGTATTTAGTGTAGTGAAGTGTGTGAAGTATGTAGTTTGTAACATTTGACTGAACTGACATTAGATTAAATGTGATATTTAATATTTATGACTTGTATTAAAATGTAGTTACTTGTATGGATTTACATTACCCGGAACTATATTATTTATATAATTTTTCTCATGCTTGTTCAGTACGATGCAAATTAAATTATTTGTCTTAATAAGAATATTATACAGATATACATCTTTCGTAAACAGTAATTTATGCTAAGCATTTGCTAGTATAGAAAATTATTTGCACTCGATTGATATTTTAAATACGTGTATCCGAGCCTAATCCAAACCTCCTCATTATATAATAAACTAATGAAATATTTAAATGGTATTATCGCATATATAATCAAAATATTAAATACGTAAAACTAAATGTGCATTGAAAAATATACTTTCTTCTATAAAAATGTAACCAGAAAATAAATGTGATGTATTTTAAACTTTAACCATTCTTACTAGTGTTGCTAAGTATACGTGTCTAATTCAAACTTTCGTCATAAAGTCAAAAATTGTCTAGCTGTATACATTATAATAACTGTGATGTTATAAATGTTAAAATATCTGTGTCATGAAATTGCAATTTAAATTACAATGTTATAATAAAATTATCTTACAAAGGCTATCATCATCTGATATTATTGTAATCATACGCGTATGAATCGTCATAAAAAAAATATACGATGCAAATTAAAATGTAGTATATATTTTTTACCTTATTTTTGAGTATAGTCTATTCAGGAAAAACATCGTAAGCGATAATTTCAAATTTTTAAGACTGGCGATATTACTTATAGGAGACAAATTCATTCCTTTTTGAATTCATTTATGAATGTTCTTCAGAAACAAGCTCGATACTTAGCTTACTAAAATAAAAGTCGATTTATATGCAATCATATTTATTTATCCAAATATCACAAACAATTTTAATTAATTAAAACAGAGTCAGCATTTTATCAATAGTACGAGTACATAGTACAAACAAAATCTAATTTCGAAAATAAATACAGTTTATTATGGGAACTGTGTTCAACGAAGCCATTTGATGACAAACGTCTTTATAAGATCTTGATATATAATACATCATAACAGAACGCTACAGTATAAATGAAACAAACTATTTATAAAATTTGAATCGTCGCTAAGCGACGCTATCACATTAGACATCAGACTAATAATTTTCCAATTTTCAATCACTATTTGCAGCGATTCGACTTATATATTCCGATAACGGATTCAATAGTACCACACGAAAAATGAATACAACAGTATTAATTTTTCATGATTTTTCTTACAAGTTAACACAAATGAGATTTCAATTTGTAGATTTTAGTAAATTATTCAGATTTTAAGCTACTGTGTAGCAGAATTCTACTTCCTTTTATAACAACTATAGTGTAATTCCTATCCTACATGCTGGTTAAGTGGCAGAGAGTTACATAGTACGAATACTTTAACGCTTTAATTCGCAATAGAAAATTATGCTCTTAACCATACGATACCTTTTGCATTAATGTCTTAAAATAGTCGATGCCAGTTTTAGAATATAAATCGTAAAATCAAAGGGAGAGCGGCTGCATTTTACAGCCGCCTGGGCGTGTCCGACTGCCAGAGATAGGGATCGACTGGCTCTACGGGGGATACGGTCACAGAGGGCTGGCTCTGTGAAATGTATATTGTATTAACGTGATTCTGGAGAGAGTGCGATATGCCAGAGCCTAAATCCCATCCCAACCAATGGCAAATATATTGGGATAAGGACAGTTTTTTCTGTTATACTATATCTTACGCCTCCCTAAAGCAAGAATTCATCTCAATCCTTTTTCATTATCCGCTCCTAGATCTCCAAAGGTAAGCGGTAGGTATATTAAGGGTCGTCCACGTTGTGACTTGATTTTGATTGAAGTTAACATGTATTACATTATCACCAGGTGAACTATCAATTGTATCAAAGTATCGTATGTGCTCTTAGATAATAAATTATACTTTTAAGTTATGAACTATAAACTAGAGCTACTCTTATAGGGTGGTATTATAGAAGATTAATTCCTAATCGAGTTTTTAGTCTCTCGACTAGTCTGGCCAACGAAACATGACAAGAAATGAACGGTAAATTTAAAAATAAATCTTTTGCTGTTTTAATTACAGTTAGGACAATATGAACACGATATTTTATAAATTCTAAAACTACTGACTTTCTAATGCAGTGCATGTTATATTATTTCGTTATTTATACCTAATAATTTTCAATATTTCTATGTGATCTGTAAATTTACAAACCCATACAATCAATAGATACAAAAGAAACGACAAGTATAGTCTGTCTAATAAGATAAGTTATTGTATGGTAATTTTTTTAAAAGGAAAAAATCGCCATGTTCCAATCTCACCGAGTCGTTGCCATGGCGACGAGATGAGTGTATATTTATAAAATAAGTAATTTTGATAATTTACGTTCTTATTTTTAGACGATGAATTCGTGATTAATCATGATTATACAAAATATATTTTTCTACTTATTTTATTGGATTTTGGGGGCAATCACGATAATCCAATCATTAAAAGAAATAAATGAAATACAATAAATATTAAAATTACAAAAACTTATTTGAAAGACCTGTGTTGATGATATACTCGTAGATTATAAATCGCATGTTTTGCTATGGCACTATTTAAAAGTGTTATATAAGAATACAGAATATATCAATGTGCCATGTTCCTTTGGTCAGACCAAATTCCTAGACACGAATTAGTTTGCGGTTACAACAGTTATTAGCGCGATTACCATATAAAGGTGTCAACAAAAAGCAAAGCGGACGAATCTATTCTAATTTACCCACGTGTGGGGTGTTCACATGGTGGGGGTTTTATATGTAGCTACACAATTTTGTTTTATTTATTAATATACCCCTCTATGTACATTGTCCACACACTGTTCTTGGCGGGTATAACAAATCTCCTTCGTTTATTCTTGCAGTGTAGCGTGTTTCACGCCCGAAATATATTTATTAGCTGCAATGCTAGTACTCACTTAATTGCTAATAGAAATAAAAGTAGAGAAATATTATGTAAAAATAAACTCTATCACTGACAAAGGAAGAAATTCCACTCAAACCTTAAGAGTGGATTACACTACAGTGGGTACTGTAGTGTAATCCACTCTTGCACTACAGTACCCGGCCATGTTTTTTTTTTATAGAAAAAAGAAAAAACAGATAAGCAAATTCCACATGGTAAGTGGGTACGGTCACTCATAGATAGCCGTGATACAAGCCAAGAAGCTAAGAATGACAAACGTTGGCACATCCACTGGATGCGCCGTCTGCTTTTGGAGGTTTAGTAGCGAATTAAGAAAAAAGGATTGTAAAGGACATGGTAAATGAGAACTGCTACTCACAGTGGCGTAAGGCCTCTGTTATTGTAAGAGATATAATGTATAGAACCCCAAATAGCCAATCATGACTGATTATCTCTTATTTACGATGTGCCATATACGTATATATCGCGGGGTACTGTACATATACGGTAAAACATGTATTCCAGCCTTTAGGTTAAAGTTTACAAACGTTAAAATGTTTACATCTACTATAATGAAATATTTTTTAGTTATAGTAAAAAAGAAATAAGCAAACTTGAATTTAATATATTTTTTCCCGTATAAAGTAATTAAATACATATACGAGTGTATATGTATTTTAAAACAAAAAATAATGACGTTCAACGCCAAATATGTTATTGTCAGTGCAGTCTACCTATAGTAGATTGTAATTAAGCGCAACGGTATTACGAAATTTAAGCTACAACTTAGTTAAAAAAAAATATAGCTTTAGTACTAATTTCAATGTTTTTATTAAAAATCTGTGGCTTGGTTAAACAAACTGATCTTGACTTAAATATCTATGTTATACGATATCTGCATACAGGCCTGTAACCCACAAGCCTACAAGAGGGTTTATCAGAAATTCTGAGATTTTTCAGATGGTTTGAAATGTTTTTTTAAACATTCTTTAAAGAAAAGGCTGTTGTGACAATTTATTCCTTTCGAAAAAATGACGAAAGACTAATGATCAAAAATAAAAACGATACATTGATCGATAGGACACGAAAGTTCAAGATCATTTCTTTAATCACTTTTTAACTTATGAAAAATAACGAAATCTACTTTCCCGACCATCGGCTTTCTTAATTTTCAAATTACAATACTACTAATTAAATGTCAGGCTTCTTTGTATTCCCGACCGTGACTGAACGCCGAGAGGTATAGAGTGGTTACAACGAAACGTAAAAAATAAGCTCTGAAAATGTGTTTGGATATTTATTTTTACTTATCATCTCGTCGTGTTTGTTCGGAATACGAAGATGGCTGACGTCCTATTTAATGGCCAGCAAATCATGATCAATAAATATCCAACTACTTTTGAATAAATAAAGTAACCATTCAGTAATTTCTGTTGCTCGTTTAATTATTTCTCTTTAATGAGTAGTACTGTAGCTGGAAATAATTACTATTCACTTGTCATTCGAGTTGCCAGCCGGTGCCTCATCAAGCAAGGTCTCCAGCTGCTTCACGTCGGTGACGGGCAGAGAGCACGCGTAGCGGCGGCACACGTACGCCGCCGGCACTTCGCCCACGGCACGGATGCGGCTCAGTACTAAAGCGATTAAAACATACTATACGTAATGAGGAACACATGACCATGTATATATACGTAATACTAAACGTACAAATATTATACGTAATTAAACAGGTAAAAGGTCTTATAAAAATAGTGTAAAATATTGTAATACATATATCAATCAGTACACTAAGGGCTTTTTCTCACCAACTTCTGATAAGGTATTAGAAAGTCAGTATCAGCTAGATTTAATTGGCAGATAATTTACCTATTAGACTGTTAACAGTTAATGGTGAGAAAGGCCCTAAAAGTATTAGGTATATCTAACGAAAAATTAACATGTATTTCTCTAACGCGCCCGCTTCTGTTTACATGGATAGTTCATACCTACTTACGGGTACTTAATAAATTGAACTTTTAATTAATTGGTAGTATGATTTTAATTCTAATTTTCCATCACACTTTTACAGGCTTTGAACTGTCAAATTAATGCAGTTTCTTATTGAATGTCTAATTAAGTAGATACCTATATCCTGACGTACATCATGCCGCTAGGTACCTACTACCTGCTTGCTTTGATTCGGGCCACAAACCGTTGCGCGCGTGCTTGTTATCATGGTATGCTTTGAACTAAAATGTATAAGATAACGTTAAACTATGAATTTTTATTTTCTAGGTTTAGCTTTTTTTATAAATATTATCACTATAATCTACTGAACAATACATTATAATATTTTACACTATTTTTGTTGAACCTTATATATGGAATGAGGAATACATTTTATAGATAATGCGGAACACATACTATACGTAATTAGGAGCACGTGATATGTGTGAAGAACATGAGGAACTTAGTAATAAGGAACTTTTGTAATGAGAATCGTTTCGCACTCATATAGTTGTTAGAGTATGAACTTCAGTGTCGTCGAATAATATACATAGAAAACTAAATGTAAGGTAAGTTTGTCTATTACAACCCTTCACTTGTTCCTTAGCTACAGAATACGCACATACTACATTACAGATCCCTTTATGTTTTTTATACAATAGTATGAATTAGCATGATATTTATAATGCAGTTAGTGCGTTAATGAATTAATAAAGCCTTTAATTTCATAACTGAAAATGAGATGAGTTAAATTCAGCACAAGCACTTGATGTTACCAAATACCACAGATACTCGTCGAATAAATGCTTGCAGATTTTGACAGTTCTCATATACATTTCGAAGGCAACAAAAAACTGTCTAACTGCTTGAGTTGGTATCTAACAGTTGAAGGTTAACCGAGATTTTGTTAATAAAGGAGAATGGGCAAGTGTCCCAAAAATTTAACATGAACCAACCATGAGTTTTATTTATATACCTCGTATGAAAGTTTTAAATTCACAGATCTTTTAATGTTAGGGCAATTAATGTCAAAACCGTGGGCAAACCTCGGTATAAACCTTTTTTGTATTATTATCTTTTACTTATTGAAATCTTTATCATATTTTTTTAGTAAATAAACTCCACCACTTTAGAGCAGTTACAATTGCTAATAAAGATTATGGTAGATTATTATTAGATTATTTTATATTAGTTGGCGCGTTGGGACGACATACATACATTTTTTCCCATAGTCCATTATTTGTTGGGTTTAATTATGATAATGAAAAAGCTAAATGAAGGTTTAAGGAAAATAAGAATAATAATCTAAATTATGGGATTTTTTATAAAGTTACAATTCCTGCTGCACACGTCGTTAGACACACACACACACATGTATTTACTTGTAGAATATCATGATATTTGATTGGTATTAAATTATAGATAACTTAGCGACAAATTAAGTTTAGTGCGACTGCAATGTTAGTCAATTTTAGTATTTTATAGTTAATAAAAAAACGAAAAATGTTCCAAAGGCTATGCACAGAGTTGATATTGCCACGGAATAACTAATAGTACAAGTACAGAAGATCACTCTTTAAGAACGATCCATAAAACCTACGAAATAAAATATCGATCAGCGCGAGCCAAATTGAATCCTATGCGCATCGGAGAAAGGCGATATTACACCGAACCGATGAAGGTCACGCACACAATGACACTCCGTGCGTGAGTGGCAAAGGTTTTCAGGTTGTCACCCATAATTATAATAGAACTAATTATTATAGTTTTATTCGTTTTAAAAATTTTTTGTTCTCAAATTAAATTAAATTTTGCGCATGCGTTACAAAGAGCTCGCAGCAACTGACAGACTGCCCCTGCGCAGGGGCCTGCCATTGTAAGCATATTTTCGTACCTAAAGTGCGGAGTGGGCCAGACCTGATATTAAAATGTTTCTTTGGTAACTTGAAATTTGAAACCGTTCCGTCACCTTACTGCTGTACAGTTGGAGTTGCGAGTTGTTTCATTGCACCTTGCATTTCGTAGAGCGGCCGTAGGTACTCGTTATTGATTTACATTTAATGATAATTTGTTTTTTTGTAATTGGAGGAATTGAATTAGTGGGCAACACTGTAAATTCCCACAATCGATTTGGAACTACACCACCTCTAAAAGAGTGAACTTGCGAACCCGTTTGGCTATCCTTTCTAAGGCCCTACATCCCTCTTGCACAAGATAATGTGCATGACGAGGTCCATGTCCATATACTGCAAGAGAGTAGAGAACAATGAAGAGTAGATACTGAAACGGCTGGTTACATAACGTTAATACTTAAATAAATGGCTATAGTGAGTGATAAAGCGGTGCGAGCACATGACAACATAAAACTCACGTATGTCAGACATACCAACGACGTTATCGGCGCGCGCGTTGGGGTCAGCGACCGCTAGCACGCGGCCCGGCAGCAGCCGCGAGCGCACCACGCGGACCAGCTCCAGTGTACGGGGGTCCGAGCATCCGCCTGCTATCAGTACCTGCCACAAACCAAGGCGTAGTCATCATTTTATCCAGGGTGGAGTAAAAGCAAATATTTTTTTTATAATGTAAATAGAGGTAGTGTAATGCAGAAAGTCTGTTACTTATTCTTGCCTACGACTACGGGGGGGGGGGGGGGGGGGTTAGAACCCCCAACCTGCCCCACCGTGGCTACGCCCATAGCCACACAACATCACTTGTTGTCACCACTTGTAAGATCTTTACTTTACACCACCGGTAAAAGCAACATAATACAAAAGTTTGCAAAAGGCAGTCTTATCGCTAATATCTAGGGATGCAAATCATTATATATATATCGATATTTTTATTGATAGATCTTATAAATATATTCAATATATCGATCGTCAAAAGCCTATATTATCGATAAATATAGATATTTTAATTGAATCTTCCGGGCTACTTGGCCGAGGTCTTCTGGAATCTCTTCTCTTTCTTCCAAACATTTCGTCAACAACTGCGGTTGACATCTTCAGTGGCGACTGCGTTCACTTTCAGAGATGTTATCTCTTCGGCTTCTCGAGCGCAACTGACTCGACGATTGTGGCGCACCCATATTTATAGTGGGCGAGGGTAGTTGTGATTGTGTGTGTACCGAGTCTGTTTTTGTCCCCCCTCTCGTCTCTCTTCCCCGTGTTCCTCTCTTCCTCTTCAATAGGGAAGCTATTGAAATCTACAAGCATCCCAACAATTTTAACAAAAAAGAAGAAAATCTAAGACTCCGCAATATTTGGTATCCAGCACTCCGAAGACATCAAGCTCAAGGGGCCTCTGTTTTGAGCCTCAGTCAAATTGGTTGGTATCCACCGCGAGCACAGCTTTCGCACAGCCAAATATTTGTGTAAGATTGATTGTATCTGACTCATGCCTATGCCTATGCCGAATCTCATGGTAGGTCACATGCCTGTCTGTTTCAATCATATGGCTCACAGCATCGATGTTTTTGTTGTTGAGAGCAGTGGATGGGCGACATTTACGAAACTCGTCACTGAGATTGACACGACCGCGCTTGAATTCTGCAAACCAGCTATAAATTGGCGTCTTGCTTGGTGCTTCATCCCCAAAAGAAGTTTGAAGACGAGCGAGGCTCTGCTAAGCTTTCAAATTACACTTAAAATCGTAGAAAATCATACAGCGGTAAAATTTTCAAGAGTTAAATCCATGGTAATGCAGAGGCAATATTTAAAATGACGCCACCATGAAAAATCAAATGACTATTAGATGAAACAAACTTTATTGTACAGCCAAAGAGTTCCATTTTCAAATACATATTGTAATTACTTTTTAAAATTATTTATGTAAGTGGCCAGTTCTGGAAATTTTCATTGTGACTTATGTATAATTGTTACATTGTAACTGGGTTACTCACGATTTATTATAGTCGATATTTCAAACTCGCGTATGTGTGGTGATATTGTCAGTATCTAGTGGTGATATTGATATTGTCAAATCAAAAACGAACACGACGGAGGGTAGACAGATTTGTTTGTCAATAGCAACAACACCTTCACCCACCACCGCAGTCTTGCCGCGACCACGGTTCATGTAACTGGACCGAAGTATCGGCTATAATAAATAAATAAATCGTGAGTAACATGTTCATAAAATAATACCTGTGTGGGCGAATCGTTGTAAAACATACAAGCAGACAACATCTCGGGCATCGCACCGACCATCGCCCTCAGCCGAGGCGAGAAGGTGGTGAGTATTTGTTTAGCCATTTCCCTCTCGTGGTCGCCGCCCTCGGGCGCGGTGCTCTTGTCCGCGTACGCCGCGAGCCGTTGCAAGTTGTGGCAAGACACACTGTTGCCAGAAGGCTCAGCTCCATCCCGATCTGTGGGGACAAACATTACAATGCAATAATATTTTCTTAGGTTTTCGCGATTACTATACATAGCAATTAAACAACTTTTAACGGTTTAAATCGCGTACATTTAACATTATTTATATCCCGACGTTTCGAACACTTTGCAGAGGACGTGGTCACGGGGTGACTAATTGATTTTATTTGTCACTTGAGTTATTAAGAAATTATTACTACCGTCTGAAATTTTTTTAATCATAACATTCCCTATGCACGCAGTATTCGCTCACGGTGTCCAGAGGTCTTGCAGTATTGCGTTGGCCTTGTGATTTAATTAATTTAATGACTGGATCCCAAGCCGGTGGTACTTGCCAACCATCTTCTCTATTGAAACTTGGGTGTTTCTTGATTTCAATAGCCTCGCGTAACATTCTTGGCATGAACCGGGTCTCTCTAGCGAGGATTTGTGGATTATCAAATCGAATGTAATGGTTGGGTTTGTCCAGAACATGTTCACAAACTGCAGACTTGGTCGAGCGTCTGTTCTTCATGTCAGCTATGTGTTCAGCAAACAAAGAGGAGCATCGGTATCCGGATAAAAGAACCAATAATATATAGCCAAAGCCAAATAACGGAACATCCACCAATCTGCATTTTTAAATATTAAAATATTCACTAATCCACACAGGGTGGATTTAAGATCAACACTCTCGCGATTGAAAAGGGATGTTTATGCCCAGCAGTGGAATGTCATTGACTGATATCTGTTGATATTCATATTCATCTGTCGATATGTTGATTTCATCAATAATGGAAGGGAATATATTTGTACAAAGATAACAGATGAGCACAGTCTACTTTGTGGTAAGTTCAGCATATAAGAATCTATGATACATTAAAGGAAAAAGTATTAAAAAATGTTGAACTAACCATCCTTCATCCTCAACACAACAGTAATATCCTCATCAGTGCAGCTGAAATAAGCTCCGTCCTCATTATCCCAGAACAGTTCATTCTGTTTGAGCTGCAATTCTCGCGCCCAGTTCAACCAGGCGAGGTCGAGCGACGCCTCGTACAGGTTGAGGAGCCCTTTGATAAGGAACGCGTAGTCGTCCAGGAACCCTTTGATGGGCTGTTCACTGAAACAGTTTACAACACTTACAGGAAAGGATCCACATTACGTCAATGGAAAGTGTCACAAATGTTCGGAAGAAGTAAAATCTTATCGACCAATTAGTTTGCTACCGATCTCATCGAAAGTTCTCGAAATTGTTTTTGAGAAGACTTACGCCTATTATTGGAAAGAATAAGTTAATACCTGATCACCAGTTTGGGTTGCGAAGTCAACACAGTACAATAACCGATACATATTAATTAAAAACTTAACTTCACTAAACATTAAAAACATTGCTTTCTAACCAATCGACGGTGTAGTAATAGGAATATTCGCTGAGGATACAGCTGCATTAGCTGTACATAAAAACCCCAAAGAAGCCTCTTTTACTTTTACTGCAAAAAAGCCTTGATGACATATCAGTGTGGCTAAGGAACTGTTGTATGAAAGCAAATGAATTAAAGTCCTTACAAGTAACTTTTACCACTAGAACCTTTAAATCAAGTGCAAATACCACAATCTGATGAAGCTAAATACTTTAGCTCGACCGGCGGGTAACGTGGAGAAAGGAACCAAAGGACTTTTATTTACTTACTTTTATTTTATTTTGCAAAAAGGAAAGATTTGAGTCAGCAGCTAAGGAAATTGTACTGGTTAATAGGACGAAAATCTCAAGTTTCTCTCGAAAATAAGCTCATTATTTATAAATGTATCCCATTTGGACTTATGGGTACAGCGTCAATTCTACTTTGGAATTCCTCCAATGGTTCCAATCCAAAATGCTACAAGCTGTAACTGATATCATGACCGTTTACCAAGTATAGATTCCAAGTATCAAAGAGGAAACTAACGCCAGGATGGAGGCATATAAGAAAAGAATAAAAACATATTAGACTCATCGCTGATGAATTCATCGACCACATTCCATAGGTTAAAGAGAAGGGTACCACAGGATCTTTTACAGTAGAAGATGATCACTATAATGGATGTCACTGAATGCATACCTGACATCACTTTCATGACCTGAGGCTGAATGTCAACATTGAGATGGCATCAACAGCGAAAATTAAAGAAAATATTACAGGGAAAGCTTTTTTTTAAGGAATAGTGTAATCAAAATAGTAGTGTGTTAATTTATATACAGCTATGTAAGAAAGAGCGCTGATAGCCTAGGGGTATCTATACTTTACTCACATTCATGTCATGGAGAGTTCAAATCCTCGGCCCATACCACTGTTTCTACTCATACTTAAGTATGAATTTTTAAACATTGGCACTAGCTCAGTGGTGAGGGAAAACATCCTGAGGAAACCGGCATGCTCAAGAAATTTTATTAGGGGAGTCCCGTGTCCTTTATTGTGGGGCATTATAGGCTGATTGATACAAGAAGTTACGACAATTTATGAAAAAATTACCTTATGTTACCCACTTTCTATATCAACAGTTGAACAGATACATTACGAAAACATTGGCCATCGGCTAATCCGGAAACACCCGAACGCGTCATCCACGTCTATGCAATAAAGTTTGTGTCATATACTCACTATATTCATTAATTTGATGCACACTTTAACATTCACTAAGCAGGTTCACAATTGACTTCACATTCTACCCCCATCTGTCATGCATGTCACACTTAAAGTCGTAGTACCCTTAATTGTCCAATACATAACATGCCTTTCCCTCAGGATAGATCACCCATATTGTCCACTCTAATATCACTAATCACTATCACTAATAATAAATCTGCATGATTTAATTACTGCATGCTTTAACTTAATAATCAGTTCCTGTCTAATTCTGTAACTTCATACTCTTGTTCCTCATAGAGATCATCTGGGTCAAACGCTGATGCTGATGGGCCAGATAACGGTGGCGGTGATAGAGACTGTCCACGTTTACTTACATTGCTTCTTTCTTTATCCAAACTCTCATGTACTATGACATCTTGTAGGCCTGACACACCAATAATATTTGGCCATTGTCTTGGGGGATGATATTCTTATTCCATAGTCTTTTTCATCAGAACTATTTCTTCTTTCTATTCGCCTTGTTTCCGTTTCTACCATGTTACCTCCTTCCCCCCTGTTTTAGCAGCACCATTCCCAGCATCCATGTATACATCGAATTCACTGATTTTTACTCATTTTAGCTGTTTATTTTTACAACAATATTTAACTCTGATCTTACACTTTATTTGTACATAAATCCGCTATTTGTTTTTGACGCCACTATTATATATTCACTATTTTCATTAATTTGATACACATGTTAACATTCAGTGAGTAGGTTCACAACCAACTTCACATTCTACTATCTGTCATGTCACACTAAAAGTCGTAGTAACCTCAATTGTCCAATACATAACAGTATGCAATAAAGTATCTCATACTAAAGTAAGCAATTAGAGGTAGGGTAATTCATAGATTTGGATGACGCGTTTGGGAGTTTCCAGATTAGCCGATGGCCAATGTTTTCGTAATGTATCTGTATGGCGCATTGTGTATCTTGTATTTTTTTTATCAGTGGGTAAATCACCCACTTTAACCTTCATTTTTTTATGAATAAGCTTATCTTATTATCATTATCTTTTTCAAGCACTATTGTTTAAAATCAATTAAGGGGTTGCAAACAAAGCTAGGCATCCACCCTGCGGACTCGGGGAAGAAATTAGTAAGCACTTAAATGGCTATTTAGGACTTTTTTTACTGGTTATGGAATACATAAGTATTAACTAGGAAGAAAGATTATCATTCCGAGGTGAATAAAAAAGTTTCTTTCCATATTTTATTATATTCTGTCATTGCTAGCAAAATTTTAATGTTATTCTCTAGTAGTCGAATGTTATATACAAGTTAATAAGTTGCAGCGGTGATAAAATATCAAACACTTTATCACATTGTTTACTGTCTGGGACTGATTACAGAGTACTATCGTGTAGTGTTCCTAAGGAGTCTTACTAGAAAGATTTCAATTAAAATTGCCGATAGCTAAAATTGTAATGTTCCATGGTCATTGCTCAAAAGCAATTATAGTCTTTACAATATTCAACCATTAGCTTTTATTTGCGGCTTCACCCGGATGGATTTTATTTTAAGAGGTGCTTAATATTTAAGAATACAAATTTTATTAAAATTGGTTTAGTAATTTAGTCATGAAGACATAACAAACAAACAGACAGACAAATACACTTTTCATTTATAATATTAATGTATTGTTGATACCTTATAACACCTGTCTTAATTATCGTGACTCTTGATGAATAAAAAGTGCTTACATTTGTGTGATGGAGCCATCCTCAGCTCTATAGCAGGAGTGAATTAAGGTCTTTGATGAAGCATCATATAAATACTTCTTTATGAAATTAGCTGTCTTAATTGCATCTTCTACATACTCTATATCTCCCAGTCCTTGACCTGCCTGGGCCAGGCCAGCTATCATCAGTCCGTTCCAAGAGCACAGCATTTTGCTATCAAGATGAGGGTGAGGTCTCTTTTCTCGAATCTGATACAAGATATCAACGAACTCAGAGAGAACCTGTTCCAACTGTTCCATAGACAAACCAAACTTTTTCATTGTATCCTCTTTGCTACCATAGACAATCAATACATTTTTGTTTGTAAATTCATGATGGGGATCACTTCCTACAGGGATATTTCCATCTTCCTTTACATTGAAATAGTCACAAAAAATATCTGTGTATGAGATAGAGTTAACCATTTTATCATCAAGAAGAGTTTTTATTTCATTATATTCCCACACATAAAACGCTCCTTCTCTCTTTTCAGAAGATTGTACAGTTGGATAGGAATCAGCATCCTCTGCACTGTAAAAACCTCCAGATCCATGCCTTAGATCTCTTTTCACATACTTTATAATGTCTCGGACAACTTCAGCATAAAACTCATCTTTAGTAGCGAGATAAGCATCAGTATAAGCAACAGTCAACTGTGCTTGATCATATAGCATTTTCTCAAAATGAGGTACATGCCAATAATTGTCCACAGAGTAACGGGCAAAGCCACCACCTATGTGATCGTGGATACCGCCTTTTGCAATTTTTGTCAATGTATGTAAGCACATATCTAAGCATTTTCTCCCTTGTGGATGACTTTTATCACGAGCATAGTAATGGAACAGAAAGTTGAATATAGAGGCTTGTGGAAATTTTGGTGCTGTGTTAAATCCACCAAATTTTGGTTCATAAATGGATATGTATCTATGGACTGCTTTATTTACTGTTTCTTCAGTGGGTATAGATTTAGAAATCTCAGCTTCTAGACCAATATCCAGGATGGACAATTTTTGCAGCAATTCCAGAGCATTAATACCATTTTCTAAACATTGCTGTCTCTTCTCCCTCCATCTTGCAGATATAATGCGCATGATAGTTTTTAAACCTGGATAAGGGGGACGATCTTCAGGTGGAAAATAAGTGCCTCCGAAAACAGGCAATAATTCTGGGGTGATGAAGATGGACATAGGCCAGCCACCCCTTCCAGATGTAGTTGTAAGGTATAGCATGTAAACACGATCAATGTCTGGCCTTTCTTCTCGATCAACTTTAATGTTGATAAAATGTTCATTCATGACTGCTGCAACATCCTCGTTTTCAAATGACTCTCTTTCCATGACATGGCACCAGTGGCATGTAGAATATCCAATTGACAGAAAGATCAATTTATCCTCAGCATTAGCTTTATCTATGGCTTCCTGGCCCCAAGGATACCATTCTACTGGGTTATGGGCATGCTGCAATAAATATGGTGACTTTTCAGTTACTAAACGATTGGTATATTTTGGCTTCTCAACTGAGTTTGATTCAGTGGATGTAGTCATTTTTATAATGTTATCACTGAAGCTTCTTGTAAGCTGAGTGGACAAACTATTGGGACCAAATGTTGACAGCCTGAAAATAGACCATTATAGAATATATTAAGAAAGTTTATTTAATAACATAGCATACCATTGCATGGTATACTATAAGCCTGTCTCTCCACTACTGCATATAGGTCTCTCCCAAGATCCTTCACAATACTATTCTTCCCATCCTCCTGTAAGTCTTTAGTTAGAAGGTAAATGTTGCCTCTCAACACCCTAAATGCTGCCTCTGGGTGTTGCTAAATAAACAACAACACAATGACAAACTTTGGGTTGTGATAACTAGTCTGACTGCCTGGCCAGGTAGAGCAGTTAGTGAAGAGCTGATTCATCAATATAGAGGAAGGTAGAGAAAGAGAAGACAGAGAATAGGTGATTCATTGTATGTATTGCTTAGTGTTGTTTTGAGGCCTTTTTTATACCTTTAAATCTTTCAATGCAAGCCACATAACAGCCCGTAGTCTTCAGCAGTCTTATTATTCTTAGCTATGACAGTCGCTATTGTTCCCTCCAAAATAGATTCGTGCATAGGGCCGAGGCTATCCCATGATACTCACGCAATGTTGACCTCCATAAGGACTTGGAACTTCCTTCCATCGTCAAATACGTGAAAGACACCGCCCCACATTACTATGAGGCGATTCCGCACCTGATTGTTACCTCCCTCACCTATGTCCCAGATAGGAGTGCCCCACCCCGCTACTATCGTCCACGGCACGTCTTAGACGACTCCGACAACCCATTTACTGCTGTCAATGTGGTTCTTACACCACACTCACCGGCCCTCAGCCAACACTTTTACCAGGTATCGGCACGTGCCTGGGCGCTTCTCACCGACTCGCGATCCCGCGGTATCCCCCCAATGCAACGCCCTAAGCCGAGGCCCGTTCCTTCCGCCGGTTTACCGGCAGGGGAGCCCTTAGGCTTGTTGCAACACACATTTTGTTCCTGGCTGAGCGCCTTCTGCGCTCGCCCTAAATTAAACACGACCGGTGACTCTTGAAAGGCCACTGGGGCCACAAGAATTTAGCCATTCCGAAAAAAAAGAAAAAAAAGTCACTATTCTAATTCCAATTTCTTAATATGGCCCCGTCGAGACTTCGATGATTCTGCCAATGTCAAGGTTGAATGAAACAGTAAAAAAACATTAATAGAAAGACAAAAACACGCAGAGATTATGCTGGTTCCAGTTGAGCTCACTAAAACAAAGAATACCCAAATTTATATATATAAGTATATAAGATTAAATTAGATAGGTATTAGTTTTATAAAAGTATGATATGAAGACAGGGAAAAAATGTTTTTGGTTAATAACAATACACTTAACATAAAATACTGATGATGAATATGATGTAATAGTTAAAAAATAATTAAAGAACGATGTTATTAACTCTATTAAAGAACGATGTTATTAACTCTAATGAATTTGTGAAGAATATTAATATGAGAGGAAAAGACAAGGGTTAGTATGTAATTCACATTTACAGGGCGAGGAAAAGAAGGGGGAAGTATATCGTAAAGAGGTGTTGCGAGGCGGGGACAACTAAAAAAAATGTGCTCCAGAGTTCCTTCTTCAAGTCCACACTCACACAAGGAATGATCCCGAATACTTAGCTTAGCCAGGAAAGCCGGCGAGCATACGTGTCCTAATCTTAAACGAATTATAACTGACGTGGCCAATTTATTGATGTTCTGATACTTAAAAAACCAAGGTCTAGGAGGGATAGTCGGCTGGATGGAACCATAGTGTCGGGCTTTAGTTTGACTAGACGACTGCCACAGATCATTCCAGGATTTATCCAAATAAGGTTTAGCCAGAGCCCGTAGATCACGAAAAAAATGTTTTGAATACGAGTCGCATCCCACACGCATAGCGTCCTTTGCCAAAAGGTCCGCTGTCTCATTACCAAAGATGCCAGAATGGCTAGGGATCCACGCAAGAACGACTTCTATGCCTGATACGTGGCATTTATAAAGGACCTCTTTAATCTTTAAGGTGATATAAAAGTTGTCTCTAGCATGGAAAGGAGACTTGTTAATATCCTGCAGACAGCTTAATGAGTAAGAAAAGACGATGGATTTATTTAACTTATGAGATTCTATGAACAATACCGCTTCCAAGAGAGCTAAAGACTCCCCAGTGAATATAGAGGTTTGAGGGGGACAACATTAAGAACAATTTTATATTTGGGAATCCACACAGCAGAACCTACATTATTTTCTATAGAGAACTTAGCTGAATCTGTATAAACAGTTAACCAGCCAGGCCATTTTTCGTCTAATATGCTATTGCTTTTTCCAATGCCAAAATTAAGAATAACTCTCGGGATAAAGAGCAGAGAAGCAGAGATTCCTTGATTGAAATGGAACAGAGGATTCTTATCAAGTTGAAAAAAAAGGGAAGGGACTGCAGAAAATTTTGAGAGGCTTTTGAATAAAAGGGGGGGTCTCCTTATGAGACCAGTAACTAGCTGAGGGCAGTAACTGAGACAATAATCTAAGTCTTTGAAGTAGCGGATGAGAGGAAAATTGTATAATATTGAAAAAGAATCTATCAGATAAAAATTGTCGGCGGAGGTTTAAAGGTGGTTCCAAACATTCTACTCGAAGGGCATTAATGGGGGAAGATTTCATAGCACCAGTGATGATACGCAAACATTTAGACTGGATCCTCTCCAGCTTGCAAAGTGCCATTCTACTGCAAGGTTCCAACAAGAAACATCCATAGTCAAAGTGGCTTCGGATAATCGCGTTATACAGCAGCTTCTGACTGTAGGGGTGGGCGCCCGAACGTACCCCGGAAAGTGCGCGTAAGACATTGATGTTACTCTCGCATTTGTTGACAATATGATTCATATGGTGTATACCCATCCTGTGAGAGTCAAATATGACCCCTAAAAATTTTACTCTATCTTGAATGGATATGTGTTGACCACCGACTGATAAATTAATAGTAGGAATTGAGCGCTTACGAGAAAAGACTACTGCCTTACATTTAGGGACAGACAAAGACAGACCATGATCATTCAACCAGACGTCTAAATAAGATAAGGCTGAGTTCAATCTGCTACTAGCATCAGAAATTATTTTTGAAGATACATAAAGAGCAATGTCATCTGCATATTGGAGAATGCTGCAAAAACAGTCTACAGTTTTATCCAGGTCATGGGTATAAATATTATAGAGCAAAGGACTAAGGACAGAGCCCTGTGGGAGTCCCTTCCATATATATCTAGACGGAGATAACGAGCCTTGGTATCTGACGGATATGGAGCGTGCCATAAAAAGGTTGCAGATGATGTTGACCATCTTCACGGAGATACTCAGCTGTAGCATCTTCTGCCTGAGTATTGGAAGCTGGATGTTCTCATAGGCTGAAGATATGTCAAGGAAAACACCAATCAAGTGTTCTCGGTGAGAAAAGAGATTCGGACATCTGAAGTAAAGATACTAAGGCTGTCCATGGTACCCATACCTTTTCAGAATCCAAATTGAGTTTTTGGAAGCATACCTCTATTTTCTACCATCCACTCTAGTCGATTCTTGACCAGGTGTTCAAGGATTTTGGATAAAACAGATGACAATGCAATAGGTCTAGGTAAGAGGTGCAATAGGTAAGAGGAGCAGTCATCTAGGTCTTTACCCGGCTAGAGAATGGGGATTACAATTTGAGTTTTCCAAGAGTCTGGGATCAAGCCAGAACTGTAAATGTGTTTGATTAATTTTAAGAAGAAAGTTTTAGCCAAAATAGATGACTTGGTGACAAAAGAGTAAGGGATCCCATCTACCCCAGGGCTAGAATCTCTAAGGTGATCAAGGGCACAGTGTAGTTCAATAAGAGAAAATGGTCTATCAACGGAATGGGAAGAGGTAAGCATAGGAGGCGGCAGGCTATCTACCGAAGGAACGAAGGGAGGAGCCAATTTATTTAGAAAGTCAGGAAGCCAAGAATCTACAGCATTAGAAGAAATATTACTGTTATTGGAGTAGGATCGGCGGAAAGCTTTTACACGTTTACACACTAGAGAAACAGGAGATCTGGGAGAGAGGGATTCGCAAAATGCAAGCCATCCTTGCTTTTTCTTTTTAGAAAGCAACCTTTTAGACTGAGCTAGGATTCTTTTGAAGTTAATATACGAATCCATGTTTGAATCTATAGCAAAAATGGATTCAGCTTCATTTCGTTGTCGAATACTGGCGGTGCAATCTGCATCCCACCATGGAGGGGAAGGAATTCTACTACAAGAGGAATTTTTTAAAGGGATAGATTCATCCGCAGCAGCTAAGAGAACCGATGCATATTGAAGATAGATACTAAGAAAATTAGAAACGTTGACTGGAGGCAATGAAGCGATTTTGGAACCTACTAGCTGGGAGAATTTGTCCCAGTCTGCCATAGATAATCTATATTTAAGAAGAGGGGGAGGGTCTTTAGAGAGTGAGACAGAATGGTGTATGGTAGTCAAAATGGGAAAATGATCACTGCCGTAGGAGTTAGGTAAAACTCTCCAAGAAAGAGATGTGCAAGGTGCTAGGCTAGGGGAAGTAAGGGTAAGGTCAACGGCACTAATGTTCTGTATTGGAGATACTCTACGAGTGCTGGCGCTGTCGTTCAAGATACAAAGATTTTGATCATCCAGAAGGTCAAGTAAGGTAGACGAGACCGTGTCACAAGTGTGAGAAACCCACAGGGTATGGTGGCAGTTAAAATCTCCCATGATTATCAATGGGTCCGTAATAGGAGACAGTAAGGAATTGAACTCAGATATTATATTAGGATTCGGTTGGGGGATATAAACTGAAATGAAAGTAATATTTAAGGCTTTTGCAGCCACTGCATGAAAGTCAGGGCTGTGAGGTGGGAGTGGGATTTGGGAGAAAGGTACAGAAGTATTAATAAGTAACGCACAACCTGCATATCCATCAGCAGGGTCATCTCGGAGGCATGAGTAGCCTGGTAACCTAAAACGGGAATCCGGCTTAAGCCATGTCTCCGAGATGGCGTCCAATATTAGCTTATGCAGGTTCATTAGCAATATAACGTCAGGTTTTTGGATACGAATATTCCTACAGTTCCACTGAAGGAGATTTGGAGATTGATTTGTGAAGAGAGTTTTTTAGGAGAGAGAGCAATGGCTGAAGCATTTGGATAGTATTTGGAGGAATGGAGTCACTAAATTTAGACAAGAAGTTTATTAAGAGGGAGACAAGTAGTTCTACGAGATTGTCATTAGGGGAAAAGCCACAAGGATCTGACAATGCACAGCCATTCGGGAGGGAGGACTGAGGAGTTTTTGTAATAGAATTACGGGCAGCATCTACATCGTATGATTTGTGAATGTTTTGTTGTGGGCGGCGATTAACATACACTGTTTGCTTATATGAAGATTGACTAGTAGGGAGATTGGCTCCAGAGGAGTGAGGATTAGGAGAGGGCAATGTGGGCCCATTGGATGTAATGGGGGAGGCAGCAACGTCTGCATAAGGTGTCCTCAATGCGCGGAAACATTGAGATGCCTCAGAATAGGGAATATTTTCTTCCGACATTACTATTTTGATTGATTTTTGACGCGAGTGCTCTGGACATGAGAGTGTATGTAGCAGTGTGCTTGCCCAAACAAAACAAGCAAGTGGAATCTGCTTCAGCTATCTGGCAAGAGTCGCCCCTGTGAGGTTGTGCACACTTGTAGCACCTTGGACTTGACCTACATTGGACTGCGGTATGGCCGAATCTACAGCAATTGCGACACTGTATGTAAGGGAGGTGGTATAGAGATACGGGGATGGAGGAATCAAAACTGTAGATTCTTTCAGGAAGAATCTGCCCCAAAAATGTGATGACTACTGTTGTAGATGATGATGATGATGATGACTGTTGTAGATGGAATACACGTTCTCACACGTCGCTAGTAGATCTTTTATTCAAACGCCTGGCCTTAATGACCGGGCCACAATTAGGGGGGAATGTTAGGCTTTCCATAAATTCTTCTAAGGTCCAGTCAGTAGGGATCTGTCTGACTAAACCTAATCTGGTTATATGAAATGCAGGAACAAATGCCCCAGTCATTTTTTTGGAAGTTTTCATTTTCTAGAGCTGTGTTAGCCAACAGACTCCGTTAGACTGTGTTAGACTCTGCATTCTTGAACTCCACTGAAACTTTGTTTCTACCGGCCGATTTTATACCTCCTACAGCTATGTCCTTGATATTATTTTTGTGGATAAATTGGGCCAGTTTTAGTGTCCTTAGAGGGGCACTGCAAGTAGAATCTGATTTGGTTTTGTGGATGAGGAATGGAGCTTTATCCAATTCCCTATACTTTGATTTCTTAAAACACTCAAACTCTGGTTTGGTGTACATTTCCTGTACTGAGGCAGAAGGAGAAATAATCTTTTTGGGATTCGCTTCTACAGGCTCACGCTCTGCCGCACGCTTTCCCTCAGACTTAGTGAGAATATGACGGGAACTTTGAGATATTTCGGACATTTCCACGTCTACTTGAGACCGGGGGAGGGTCAACCTCCGAGTCCATTTTCCTTAGTTTTCCCTATTATGGATGTTTATTTTGTCTTACCCAATACCAAACACAAATGAATCACCACCACCACAAAAAATTAGGTTCTCAACCGAAAAATAGTACTAAAAGACCTAATTGGATGTCAAGAGAATGTTTCACTCAACAATAGCTTTGTTCGCGGTAAGGATTCAGAACTAATTCGGAACTAATACTGAACTAATTTGGAATCGTAGTAGAGCGCATGCTCGGTTATAGACTGATTCGTGATTTTTATTTCCGCGAACGATTTCGGAACCAAACTGCGTACGATCTACTGTCATCGGCAGTGTTACCAACTCTCAAAAATATTTATCCCTAAAGCTTAAGTCAAAAACCCCCAAAATCGCCCCAATTACTTAGAAATCCCCCAAAAAAATATATAATAAAAGAAAAAATATAAATTACAAAAATGCAATGAAATTTCTTTACCTTTTAAATCTGGATCTGTTTCCCAAATCTACGTGTACTTCTGACTGTACATTTTTTTATTTTTAGTTTCTTTAGGCATCATTAACAAATTGCTTGTCGGCACAGCAGTACAACAACAAATCGAATTAAACAAGTAAACAATAATCAACGTACATATGTATAGGCACATAGGCACAATAACCACCAGTCACCACAGAGTAGTTGTAATATATTTGTACTAGATGTCGTTAAGTCGCTAGGTCAACAAATAAATATGATTAGCTATTATAGTTTGGATTGTCCCAGGGCCTATACTTTCACATAATATATGAAAAATATATATTCAAAAAAATATATGAAGAGTCAAAAAATCCCTAAAAATATAAAACCCCTAAAAAAAACCCATTCCACTTATTTACCCCCTAAATTTGGGGGGAAAACCCCTAAGTTGGCAAGTATTTAAGTGGACCCACCAAAACACATTACTCTTATTAGAGTATTATATAAACTTATTTATATAAACAACAAACAAAACTAACCATATTTTATTTAACCCTTAATAAATTAATAAAATTTATATTTTATTTAACTATTTAACCAGTTTATTAGTTTCTAACCAACTGAATATAGCCGCAGCATGTATGTCAAATGTCGTTAGGTAAAAACTGCGCATGTCTGGAACTACGGATTCTTGCCAAAGTTATAGAACTGATTCTGAACCGATCCTGAATTGAGTTCGACGGTTCCGCGAACACAGAACTGTAACTAGAAATTCTGAATTGTGTGTTCCGCGAACGGCATTATTTGAACTGCGCATGCGTATAGTTCCGAATCAGTTCTGAATCCTTACCGCGAACGAAGCTAATGACACCATCCGAATCCAAAAGTCACTATTGTTACAGTAGATCTATAGGAATATAGATCCATTAAAACATGAAATAAATAATAGTCCTTTTATTTGCTGATATAGAATTAAGATTGATGTTATAAGGAAAATTATATGAAACGGTTCAATCAACGAAAATTAAATCATATTCTTATCATATGAACATTGTAAACAATTAAATAGTACAACAGGTAAGTACGTAGTTTGCAATATTGTAAAAAGTAGTAATAACGATTTGTAATTTTATTACATAACAAACGTGGAGTGACTTTCCTTTCTCTTCTATAAACTAAATGGGAACAAGGAAAGTATGATTTAAAACATGTAAACAAAAACAAGGTCACATAACGCCATCAAAATAAAGCTGATGATAACAAGTTGAAATAGAAGTACAGAATTACGGTTTATTTATAGTTAGAAATGTTGTCTTGTTGGAGTATAAAAAGCTATAAATACCTTTTAGGCAAACTCAAATCGCGGTGACAACAAACGGGATTCACGACCAGCGGTTCCTTAGTAGGGTTTTGATTCAAATTCACATTTTTTACTCTATTATCACCGGACAACCGGCGCAGTAACAAAACGGCTCGTCCGGTAGGCATAATAACATATTATCACAAAAATCTTTGATACTTTAAATAGAATTTCGCTTTACCCAAAGGTAAAATAATTATTGGTATATGATGAAAATTTAATGTAAAATTAAATGACATGTATTTGACATTTTGTGATCAGTGTTGCAACTTGCAAGTATTTTTTTAAAGTCTGATTTATAAATAGAATTCTATGTTCTATACCAGTGGTTCTCAAACTTTTTAAATGACGGAACCCTTTTGGGAAGCAAAATACTTGATGGAACCCTACAATAAAACAATTATTTTTATAAGTGTATTCTATATTAATCAGCATAATAAAAGTACAATGTATCAGTTACTAATTATTATTTACTTCACCACTTGGTAAGGACAATAATAGAAAACATTAAAAAAGAAAAAATCTAACTAGTGGGAGGTATGAAACTGTTTTTTATTTTTCATCAATTGCTTGATATCAGGTTTGATGGAAGAAAGTTGGAGTCTCATATCAGCTTCGGCGTCCAGTCTATTGCGATATTTTGTTTTCGTGGCTGCGTAGGTAGAGAATCCTGTTTCGCACAAATATGTAGTTGGGAACGGGAGAAGAATATCCAGAGCCATTTGGCCAAGCATTGCATATTCATCTTGGATTCTGCACCAAAAATCATTAAGAGGCGTCGTTTTGAACAATGACTCCATACTTGTGTCTGATGACATTTCTAAAAGAGATTCATATATCTCATTTGACATGTTTTCAGGCTTTTCCAAGTTGGGTAAAAAAGGATTATGAATCCAGGAGTTCACTTTAATTTTTGTATTGTGTTCTTCGGGAAAATACTTTTCAAAAGATGCGCGCATCGAACTGAGATATTGGACCAATTCTTCAAACACATTATCTTCAAACATTTCTGAGTCGTTTTCGCTAACAAACTCACTGAGTAACGTAAAACTTTCTATTTCTTTCTTACCAATGCAAATGATCCAAAAATCTAATTTTCTTTTAAAAGCAGTTATTTTATTATAGGCCTGAAACACTGTTGTCTGTTTACCTTGCAACGATAAATTTAATTCGTTAAGTTTTTGAAAGATATCCGCCATAAAAGACAATCGGAACAACCAAGTTTTATCATACAAACGGTCCTTCAAATTAAAAGAAGTATCTGCTGAAAGAAACATTTGTAACTCGGCTCTAAGTTCAAATAGCCTTGTTAAAGTTTTTCCCCGAGACAGCCATCGCACTTCTGTATGGAGCAGCAGTGTTTTATGTTTGCTGCCATAATCTTCACACAATAATGAGAACAATCGGGATTGTAGTGGTCGTGATTTGATAAAATTAATTATTTTTACCGCTTCATCCATAACTAATTTTAGATTAGACGGCATTTGCTTCATCGCAAGTGCTTGTCTATGCAGAATACAATGACTGGAACTACAATTAGGCGCTTTATTTTTCATTCGTGACACTGCTCCTGCTGTTTTACCTGTCATCGCCTTGGCCCCATCTGTACAAATGTCAATGCAATTGTTCCAAACTGAGATTATGTTCTTCAAAAAATATATTTATTTTATTAAAAATTTCTTCCCCGGTAGTGTTTGTAAGCAGCGATGAACACATAAGCATGTCTTCTTCAAAAGAACTTTTATATGGATATCTCACAATAACCAGCAGGATAGCCAAACCAGCGACATCAGTCGACTCGTCCATTTGCAAAGCGAATCGTGTATTTTGTAGACGTGTAACTAGTTCTTGTTTGACGTAGCTTGCCAGATCATGGATTCGTCGTGAAACAGTATCGTTTGATAGCGGAACAGTAGAAAGATGCTTTGCAGATTTTTCATCAAGCATACATTTTGTTATGTCTAATACACATGGTTTTATTAATTTCTCAGCGATAGTGTGCGCTTCACCTGCTTGTGCAATGCGATAGCTAACTAAGTATGATGCCTCCGTGGCCTTTTCGTTGGTAGTTTGTGTTACATGCATCATATTTTTTTGACTTTCTAATAACTGATCTTTTTTGCGAACAAAAAATTCTTTATTCTTGTCTTTAGTCTCGGGGTGTACGGTTTCTAAATGTCGACGCAATTTGGCAGGTGCCATGGAACTATTAGGAAGCAGTTTACTACAGAGCATGCAGAGAGGTGAGCCGTTGGAATCAACAAATCCGAAACTGATATAAGATTCATCATACTTCCTTTTTTTCGTCTTTGAAACCGTCGAGCTTGACGTCGTGGCACTCGTGGCATCATCTTCTGGATCGGTGATTGCTAAATTCTCCGCGCGCATTGCTTTTGAACATTCAGCGTCATTAGAAGATGTTGTTGGAACACGTTTAACACCTTTAAGCCAACGTTCCATTCTTCTTTATTTATAATGTTACAAGTCAGGATAGTGGGGTTTAAATAATGCACAATCGTTACTGCGTATAAGAGACTAAATTTAGAACCTACAGGGAAGAAATGTATAAAACTGAGACAACAGAATACAGCAGGCAGTAAAACAATGAACACTAGTTTCTCGCTAGCGAGCTTGTAAGTAGGTAGTAACTTATCGCTCCGAACGCTAATCATCAACTGACGACGCCAACGCGCGATCGCCGCTTTTATACTTAGTCCTAGACTCGATCTCAAATATTCTCGAAAATACTCGAGTCGGCACCTTTGATAAACAAAAAGCAAAAATAAAAACAGAAATTTAAAAATAGCGTTGTAAACAATATCGACTTTATCCTTTGAAGTTAGAGACGAAAGTCGCTAGTTGACAACTATAGCGTCTAATTCAGAGGCGGCTTTTATCAAAGAGACTGAGCGCTTACAAGTATACTACCCGCTCGTTTTAAGTTTGCCGCTGGCGATAGGTATGAGTGTATGACGTTCGAAATTTTTTATTTAATTGTAACAATAAAAATTGTGTACGTTAGATATTTGGGTAAAACTATGACACATTATAAGTTTTGTTGTCACGTGGGGGAGGGTACGCGCATTCCACAGACCGGCAAACTTAGAGCGAACGCGTTGTACAAGTATAAAATTGTTGAGACCAAACTTATGAGATATTGTACCAGCTAATGTAACACAAGCTTATACAAATACAAATAAATAAATAAATAACATTCATAGCGTTTTGTCTCCGCGCGGCCGCGGAGTCCGCACAGCCGCGGAGCGACCAGAGAGAGGTGTTTTGATTTTTTTATTTCTAAATTCTTGCGGAACCCCGACAGAGGTATCACGGAACCCTAGGGTTCCGCGGAACACACTTAGAGTATAGCTGTTCTATACACATAAAATATATATATATATAATTCTAATTACACAAAAAATTATAGTATGTATTTATATTTTATGCGATTATGTGTAATGTTTATTCCTGTGGTTTATTCACTATCTATCGTATTGACGTTTACAAAAATTACTGCGGTTCTTGATTCTTTAGCATTTGCTAATTTTATGTTATAGGAGCTATTGTTTAAATTGTTTTTTTCGAAGAATTCGAATAGAAGAGACTATCAAAGGATAATACTGATCCTTCATCCAATAGATACCTATCACATTTAAAATACATTTCATCTCTACATTGAATATATAGTTATAGAGCTGGTTCCTAATGAAATAGGGCTGCCTAGTACCATCACGCTCAATTTCATTACATATACATACCTACATGTCCAACCAATATTTTGACCATTACTTTTTCATAATATGTAGGTATTAGGGATTGTAATCCCCAGTGTCGTAGCGTAGTGAGGGCGAAGAGTGCAACCTGCCCGGGCGGCACTCTGCTGGGAGCAGCAAGTTTTTTTTTCGAATAAAATTATTAATCAAAAGCTTGACGATAGCTATGAATAATAGAGCAGATACAGATTGTCACATGAGCAAACCGTCACACTTTATTTTTTGTGTTAATCAGACTAATAAATAATTAATTGTTTTCCTAATCCTAATCAAGTAATCAACAACGAATATTGTTTCATTAATTTTTTTGTTGACGGGGGAATTCCCTTTCGTTGGGTGAGTATGATTATCTCGCTCGCTCTACAGACTGCTGTACTTCTATCTCTGTTGTTACATTAAATTAAATGCCATGTTAATTAAAAAGAATCACGGTCAGTGGCCAGTGCGAGGATAGAAAGGATTCCGCAACATATCATAATGTAAGCAATTTATTGTAAATAATAAAATTGTATATGTTGGTAATCCTTATTTTTATATATTTTTTTAAAGTTGATACTGATGTATGATTTTATGCAATGAAGAAAAAATATTGAATATTTTTAATATTCCAATTTAATACTTCTTCGTTCAAGTAAATTTTATCTTCATAATAATAATATTTTTTTCTCTCAGGGGGCGGCAAATTTGGCCTCCGCCCTGGGCGGCAGAAAAACATAGTACGCCACTGGAAATCCCGCAGTATTAATCAATCCAGTTGTAAATTCACGGGATTCGAGTCAATACCGCGGGATCCCTCATAGGATTTTAATATTTTATGAGATGAAATAAAAAATACCTTTAATTAGTAAAAACAAAGAACAAAATAACATTTATTTGAATCAAATGTTAAGACTCTCTTAAATATACAACTGAATCAACATTTCATATGGCTTCTCTACACTCTGGGCGAAGTTCCTCGAATGAAGTAGGTACTCGGTTATGTTTGTCTCGGCGAAATAACGCCGCCATCCACATACTCCATACTCGCATATACTCGTACAATTTCGCGAAATTCTGAGTCGCGAGACAGGTCTCAAACACGGATAATATTTATTATTTAATAATGTGCATGTTTATAGCTCAAAAAAAAATAAAAAGAAGTGGAGAAAAAAGAGATGTGGATGATTGCAGCTCACCGCAAATAATACCTTTACTTAAGTACCTATATACGTACTTAAAAATATAAGGTCGGGGAAAAAGTTTTCTTCGTATTTTATATACAAATTCAACACATTTTTTTAAAAAGTTTAATTACATTTAATTATAATATATATGTGCCGTTTTGTTCTATAACTTGTTGCCATCTTGTAGGTAGTGACATGATCCCGTTGCTGTAGAAATTTTGGGATTTTTGGTCAAAAAATTGCGACATGTAGTTTTGACAGTCCTCTCTTCATGTTAACCTTACACTACCTAAAGAATTCTGAAGCAAACAAGTGGAAATCTGAGGGCGCAAGGTCAGGGCTATATGGTGGGTGCATCAACACTTCCCAACCAAACTCTCTCAATTTTTGCTGAGTGGCCAAAGATGTGTGTGGTCTGGCGTTATCATCATGAAAGACTACACCCTTTCTGTTGATCAATTCCAGGAGTTTTTTCTCAATTTCTTGCTTTAGTCTCATCAGCTGTTGGCAGTAGAGATCCGAATCGATGGTTTTGCCCGGTGTTAAAGCTCATAATGAACCACCCTTCCAATCCCACCCTAAACACAACATCACCTTATTGCGCGTTAACCCGGGTTTCGCCACAGTCTGTGGAGCTTGGCCGCACTTAGACCATGATCTTTTCCGCACGTTCTTGTCGTAAGTGATTCACTTCTCATCACCAGTTATCAGTCTTTTCAAAAATGGTTCGGTTTCATTGCGTTTTAATAGAAAATCGCAAACGAGTACACGGTTATTTAGGTTTCTTTCAGTGAGCTCGTGTGGTACCCAAATATCGAGATTTTTTGTTAATCCAGACTTTTTCAAATGAGTCAAAACTGTTTTGTGGTCAATGCCCAGTTCATCAGCAATGTCGTAACTACTTATATGCCGATCTTGCTGCACTTTTTAACAAATGGCATCAACTTTATCGGTAACAGGGCGACCGGAGCGAACTGCATCTTTCATATTAAGATTTCTTGACTGAAAACGCTTAAACCAACTTTGTGCTACTCTTACTGACACTGCATTAGGTCCATAAACGGCACACATTTTTTTCGCGGCTTGTGTCGCATTTTCTTTTTTTTGTAATAAAAGTTTTAAAATATATCGAATTTCTTCGTTAGATTCACTCATTTTCTTGGACAGAAAAACAATTGAAAAATGGCGGGAAAAAGTTTTTTATTTTTTTTATTTCTTTTCTTTAAATGTTACCTTTTTAATGGTATTATAACCAGCCAGGTAGGTACAAACAGTTCAATTAAAGATATTGGATCACAACTTATACATACAAAATACGAAAAGGACTTATATTCTAATAATCCCCGACCTCTTATATTCTAATATAAAGTACTCCGATAATATAGTAAGTCACTATACTCGAACTTCGAAAAAACCGACGATCAAAGTCAGCCGAGGTGAGTTTAGGTAGCATAAGGTACCCTTCTACATTTTCGACTTCGACTAACTTTGCCCAGAGTGTAGAGGAGCCGTTATACATTAAAATAACTTTGTGTAAACGAATTTTTAAATTTCAAATATTCAGTTCTGTACCTAAATCTAAATTAAAATTAAACCTTATCAAGTAATGGTAACTAATCGCTTAATCAGCCATACTAATTTTCATCAGCTTTTATGCTGATACAATAATAAATCTGGTTAGTTTGTATGCATAGATCAAACAATGTTTCGGTTTAACGAAATTTATGTACAATCTGTAATGTTATGTATGTAAAATATCTTAGCAGTTTCATTAATTTTCATAAAATAATTGTAGATTATATTACATTGAGTTGTAATATAATTAACACGCTTATTTTAAAATTATTGGATTGATTATTATTATTTTGCTTTTAAAACAACACTTTTACCTTTTAAACAAAAAGGTATCGATTAATTCGTACGTCAACTTAATTTTCAAAGAACTGCATATACGAGTATTTACGATACGTCAAACTAAAAGTTCTTAGAACTAGCTACTTCCCATATAATACGATAGAAAAAAAAACAAATTCGTATTTTGAAATGGAACTCTACTAGTTAAATTTTCAAAGCTGTCATTTATTTTTTTATTTTAGGTAGTAATTTGAAAATTAAGTGTTTGCGGAAAAATAAATTTAACAAGAGAACATTTTCGTTCAATGATTTTTCATGACTTTCGTTGCGATGTAAACCAAAAACAAAGTTCAGTGAATTTAAACGTGGTCGTACCTACCTCAGTGCAGATGTCAGAGAAGGGCGTCGTGCGACGGTGGAGACAGAGGAAAACATCAAAACTGTAGCAGACAGACGAACGACATATCAGCAGATACGGGCATCATTAGATATTAGTATGAGTCAAGTTCAAACTATTTTACACGATCACCTACAAGTAAGGAAGCCTTGTGCTAGATGTATCCGTCAGTTTGAGCAAAGCTCAAACACACTGCTGCATAGAATGGTGTCTCCAAATGCTTGAAAAATTCCACAATGGTCAATCGAATGCTGTTTTTGATATAGTAACAGGTGATGAAAGCTGGATCTACTGCTATGAGCCTGAAACTAAGAAGCAATATGGATATGGATATTGAATGCAATATGGAAAAGTGGGTTTTTTTTTTTCGAAAAAGTCAAAGAACGACGCCCACGAAGCAGAATGATCCTCCATCACGACAATGCCACTGTTGCCGATAGCAAGTTCAGTGCAGTTTCAAATTTTTTGATGTCATCTTTAATGACTGTCCATTGCGCAGACACACGATCGCGCTATTTTTTTGAGTTAGGGATCCCGCTGGGTTGCGGGATTGCAATCCCTAGTAGGTACATTTTTATTCCATGCTTTCTTATCAATGAATTAAAGGATAAGTTGATGGAGTGGAGTGGTTAGTCACGAATAAGTTCCCAGGAGACGGTGTTTGAATATACTCACGTCGACACACATCGGAGTCAGCAATTAATGCTTAACATAAGCTATAGGTAGTTTATTTTTATAAAAACGATGACAACGGACAGGTGGCCTATCTAATGGTAAGCGGCCACCACCGCCCATGGACACTTGTACACTAGAAGAGATTCGTATGCACTATCGTCCTTACAGAATTCTATTCACAGTTTTCTTGAAAAGCTTCATGTCAAAGATCGCGACATTACTATAAAGTATCAAGGAAGTGTGATTGGATCGCGCTTCAGCAACGACAGCTTTAGTTACGAGTTGTATTTACATTACTATCTATCTATAGCATTCTACCTAAGTAACTCTAATGTCACCTAAAGTGTGTTTAAGCTCTTATTTAAAAGTAAGCATATACCTAAAAAGAAACACGTTTGTCTATACAAACGTACGTTTGCGTAAATCTTGGATAGCTGGTCTTAGGCCGGAATTACATTATTGTGGTGTGGTCTGTTGTGGTGCGCTCTGACGTGACGGCGAGTGTGCATACTATTCTGTCGTGTCGGGGCGCGCTCTGACGCTATTTCGAGTCAATACAGCGGTAGCCTTCGGAGTATATGCACGCGTCCGTCTACAATGTTTTCCACCGACTCGGATAGTGATGTAGAAGAAAATCTTACGTGTCTGCTTATGTTCAGTCTTCTTAAAAAGAAAAGAAAGAAGAGTAGATATTGGATTCATCCAGCAAATAGACTGAGAGGGAGTCGAAGCGAATATCATTTACTAGTGAAAGAACTACAGAGGGATGAAGATAGATTTCATCAATATTTCAGAATGACAGAAATTCAATTTGAGGAAATACATTCTATGATTGAAAATGATCTTAAAAAAGTGCATACAAAATTTCGTCGACCCATTGGAACAAAAGAAAGGCTTGCTGTATGTTTAAGGTAATCTTTTATTTTTATTTAATATTAAAACAATTAAACACTGTCATTTTCAAAATTAACACTTATAAGTTTTCTTCAGTGATTGTACTCGAATCATGTGTCCCGGGACTTCCGAGTATAGACTCAGAAGGGGGTGGACTATTGCATGGCTGTATGGATGTGAGTGATTGGTTAGGTTCCTGATAGTAGTGTGTCCTGGGTGAAGAATCATATGACAGTGCACTGTTGTATGCCTGGATGGATGTAGGTGATTGGATAGGGTGGTAAGAACGCGGCGAAATAATTGTTTGAGATGTTATGTTAAGCGGTGTTCTTAAAACGTGTTCTGTTTGAGTAAGTTTTCGGATTTCTGCTTGAGAAATAGTTGTATGTAAATCCAATTTAATTTTTGTTTGATCGAGTTTTGGGAGCGCCTTTACTGCCTTACTCATGCTCAGAAAAAAAAAGTCGGTCTCGTCCATATCCTGCTTAGAATGTTGTCTTTGCTGTCTTAAATCATATGATGACTTCATCAAGTCATACATTTCTTGTAAGCCAGATTTGTTATTCGCTGATAACGATCGTTTCGATGCTGAGCTCCTTTGAGATCCATCGCTAGAACTTAGAGTATGTGGAGGGTGCGATGCTGAGCTGCTTTGTGACTCATTGCTGAAAAAGTCAAAAGGGCTGTATGGAGTCGAGTCTAGAGGTGATTCTGGAGCTGGTGCCGTCAAATTAGTTTTGGTGTTTCTCGATTCCATGTGTGGACGTAAAAAATTCATTTGCTCTTCGTATTTCCATGCTATCACTTGTGTTGCGGCTTGTCCACTTATTTTATTTTTACGCCGTTTTAGTGCGCTGGCGTATGCATTTCGTAATTTTGTCCAGATCTCTTTACACTTTTCAACTGAAACGAAAATAACAATATTCAATATTTGTTTACAGATTTTTGGCTACTGGAAACTCTTTCCGTTCACTGGGATTCAATTATCGTATGGGATTTACTACAGTTAGGAATATAGTACAAGAAGTGTGCGGAGTGATCTGGAAAAATATTACACCAATTGTAATGCCTCAACCTTCAGAAGAGAGATGGAAAGAAATTGCAAAAGATTTTGAAACTTATTGGCACTTTCCAAATTGCATTGGGGCATTAGATGGCAAGCACGTGAACATAATTTGCCCAATAAATGCTGAATCAACTTTTTATAATTATAAACAAGAACATTCAATCGTACTGCTTGCTCTTGTTGACGCTCAATATAGATTTGTTATTATAGACGTAGGTGCCTATGGTCGAAACAGTGATGGTGGTATATACGATAAGTCATTGATGGGGAAAATGTTTGAACGGCAACAACTGAATGTTCCACAAAATAAACCAATACACCAAAATTCAGAACCTATGCCGTACACAATTGTCGCTGATGCAGCGTTTCCTTTGAAAACTTACCTGTTAAAACCCTACAGTAAAGCAAAACTGGTGAATAATGATCCAAATAAAGTATTTAATTATCGCTTGTCACGTGCTCGACGAACTGTGGAAAATGCGTTTGGAATTTTAAGAGCACGATTTCGAGTTTTCCAAGGACCTATGCAAGTACAACCGGACATGGCGGACAAGATCGTACAAGCTGCTTGCAGCCTTCATAACTACTTACGTACCCGAAACCCACAAGAACATGAAGAAAGTTTGTTAAATCCAAATGAAAACAACAGTTCTCCAGATTGTCTAATATCGAGTTTGTTTCGAGAAATCCATCTCAAGACGCTATTTATGTTAGAGAGAAATATAAAGAATATTTTGTTAGCCCAGAAGGAAAAGTACCATGGCAAATGGAATCCATCAGACAGGGTAGAATAGAATAACCAATTTTTTGTTATTGTATAACTATGTAAGTACCTACACAAATTAAAAAGATTAAAAACTTACCTGGTTCATTCAATTTTTGAGAAATTTCTTCCCAAGCGGCGGTTCTTATTAGGTGATCCTTGTACTCTTTACATTTTGGATTGTACAACACTTCATATTTCTGAACGAGTTCAATTAGTTCGTCCGACATCTCGTGCGCAAATAAACGCACACGTGGAGGAGTAACAGTACACATCCACTACCTGGCTAGTAACGCGCCGTACTGCGCAAGATTCTCAGAAACATACTTGTGTGGAGTGTTCTGACGCGTAATAACCCCCACCACCGTTCTGTCGCCGATCGAAATCGAGCGATCGCCGTCACAACACAACGCGTCCCGACACGCTACGCTTTAGTAATGTAATTCTTATCATACTAAATGTATGAATTCGATATACTTCTGGCGCGTCACGACACGCCCCGACACAATAATGTAATTCCGGCCTTATCATACTAAATGTATGAATTCGATATACTTCTGGCGCGTCATGACACGCCCCGACACAATAATGTAATTCCGGCCTAATTCCGGCCTTAGAGGTCCGATTATCGTATTGTATAGGGTATCCATTTCAGCAGGTTTTAGTGTAGTATTAACAAAATTATTTGCGTAGTTTTGAAAATAATTAGCGCTTTTCATAGAACAAAACGACCAAAAACGATTTTCACGGTGGAATCAAATTCTAAGCCAGCTAGTTCTATAATAAAAGTGATGTCTAGTAGTAACTGGATTAGTGGCTAAACTGAACACCTTACCTACGTACAATAGTCTTAAAACATAAGTTATACATGTACTCCTTACTGTAGACACATGATGGGTTCCTTTCCTTCCATGCACAATAGTAAGTGAATAGCGTAACATTTTATATGTACGCATGCGCTAAATCTGGACGCCATTCTCACTTTCACTGCAACACAACGTGTTTTGACGTATAACAATGTCCACCGTGGTTATAGGCTTAATGGTTTCTTGACACGAAACGGTGTATAATAGTTAGGAAATGAATCTCGGTGTGAAATTCCCCTTATGATAGTGAAGTGAAATATTAGGGAAATTACCGAAAGGTGAGTGTTATTGGTTATGTTGGCATTAGAGGTTGTTGCCATCGCTTTTTCAATACGATGTAAACAAGTACATTATACTTATAACTACTAGGTTGATAGACTATACAAGAAACTACCTACTAATATGTACCTATATCGTAGTTCTAACAAATTAACCTATCCGTAAAGAAAAATAAATAGCGATTTGAAAATAATCTTTTTTATAAAAATATTTTAATCAGATACTTGGTTAGAGTTCTAATAAATAACATAATTTATGTAAACAACAATGTTTGTTTGAATAACAGGTAATGAAAAATGATTTCCCAATAGGTCTAATTAGGTTCAGTTATGTTATCACTTATCAATTATTGTGAGATATTTTTGCTATTTTAGTTTCAAATATTACTCTGCCGGCCGTGATACCGGGGTATAAAATTAAGTCCGTTGCCACGGGCAACGTCAAGAGGGTCGTTGTGGTCCGAGGGGCTTTGCTCTCGTTTCCCTCCCTCATCTGATTGCCTACTTCCTTACTCCGGAAAATCTCATTAAATTTGTATGACACTAATAATTAAAACTGTAATTAAGAGTGAATGAACGAATGAAAATTCTTTATTGCATTCCTGTAACCCTATTTTAACTACAAACTAGTTATATTAAACGTAAGATATAGGTACATAAACAGTAGGCGGCTATGGAAGCAATAGAAGGATATTTTAGTTTTTTTAAACTTAATGGCACAATACAAAAATAAATTTAAGCAAATATATTTACGACTTGAAATCACAGAAAAGTTATTTTTTGATTATTATTTTCTATAAATTCTGTGAAGTAGGTTACTACTTAGTACTACTTAGTACTGCTTAGTACTACTTAGTACTAATTACTTAGTTACTATCACACGTTATTTTTGTTACTATAATACGTACCTTAGTACTTTCTAACACAGTAGATATGTGATGAAGATCATTTGATATTGATTTAATAGATGATCTTACTTTTCCCAAAAAAAATGATGTATTCTGAGGGAGAAGACGGGCTCGATAGTGTTTCTACGTCATTCGTAGCCCTTTGATGTAAATAAACCCAGAAAACTATATTTTGCACAACCTTTGGCACTTGTTTAGCAAAAAGCCCAAGTTTGTTACTATAATGTTACTTTGGTTGTTAATTTGTTACAAAGTAAAGTAGGTAAAATAGGCCCTTTGTGTAATATCCTCCTCCTTGCATCGTTGTCCTCGTTTCTGAAGGTCGTGACCACGACCATGGAATATTTTTTGACGAACGCAATTGCGCCATCTGTTACGGTCCTTGGCGGTAGGTACTCAATGCATCGTGGATTCCACCTAGCCAGTTACTATGAGCCTCTCCAAATTGTTGTCTCCCTTTCTGGCAATGTGATCGATGTACTCAAAAATTATGTGGAGTCAGGTGGTAGTTGTGCAATATAAGTAGGTAATTAATAATAACTAAATTAGAAGTTTTTGTTCCAGGTGTAATAAAATGAAGCCAAAGAATAATAATAAATCACGTGCCTTATTATCTTCCTTCGCTGCTTTGTAAATATAATCCTTCCTATAAATATTAGCTGTGTTGTCGTGTCCGTGCCAAGTTCAAAGTGTTCAAGAATACAAACAATCGAATTTCGTCGGTCCCAAAATCTGTCCAACTAGAGAATAGTTTTCATTATAACTTGAATAGATAGAATTAAGAACTGGTAGATCGACAATAAAATTGAATAGACTGTATTATGGACAAACACTGCCAAGACAAAATTGTTATTAACCGAACAGTGCAGTAGTGTGGATGGTGTTGCTAGCAAGATGTCAGTTTGGGTGGGCAGCGGGTGCGCAGGCGGGGACGTGCGCGCGCCTCCGCCTGCCTCCGCTACTCTCCTATCAACCAACACCTCCATGGAGTCCGGAATCGAAGCCGGAGTGTTGCCAACGGTCACTGGTTCTCTCGCTTCAGCACGAGACTCCTTGGTGTCGGTGTCTCGAGCAGCCGAGCCTTTGTATGATACAGACCACACGGACCTCGGCTCGGAATTGGACGAGGCGGAGATCCGGCGGGAGTTGATGCATGATGTGAGTAACTTTACAGTTCAGTGCTTATTTTGATTATTGTCTTTTGGTTGGAACTTTTTCATTTATTAAATAAGTACCTACTGTTGCCCGCATGGTCCAAATGTCAAATACAATGTTTTTTTCTTATCTATATATGAGTTTCAATTTATAAAAAAGTGTTTATATTTTTTTTTAGAAATGGCGCCTCCTGTTCGATAGGGTGAGTTATTTTATTTTACTTTCCATAATATAGTACTACGAAATTCAGTCGCCTATTTTACAGATAAACATCACGAAGTTGCGGAAAGGATATAAATTCATGCAACTTTGCCAGAAAACAAAAAATATATTTTGTTGACACCTTGTCACAACTGATATTACGCGCGATATCTTTATTTTATTGTCTACCTGTTACCTCGAGATGATATATATATGAACAGTTATAAACAGACTAACGGCCGACTGGCTTACACATCGTTCTAGTAATTGCAAGTATCAATTAATCTGTAATTGTAGAATCCATGAAAACTTGAGATTCTTGTATAGATATGATACTAGCTTAAAATGGGTCTAGAATACCTATAATCTTTGTATTTATAGGTGTTCCATTATAATTTACAATTCACTCTTTTAGAGAAAATCTTTAGACTAATATGTCTATAGGTATTCTAAAACTGTCCTACTGTGAAATATCACGATACGTAAGAGTACCGTATATTTAGATCCTCTACAGAGCACGCAGTTACTTGGTATTTCTCTTTTCCTTCATGATTTTATCATTTCTCTATTGTGCCTCCAAGCTTCCACTAACCATCTTCTCTATGTTTAGGTTCAAAGAAACTTTATTTTCATTAAGATACTTACAGGATAACTTAAAAGCTAACATAATAAAAGATAAATAGTCATACAAGTCAATCTACACTAAACACAATCTACGTTTAAATTACAGTGACTAAAACAATGTAATTGTAATTTTAGTAATATTAGTTATTGTAATATTAATAAAATTATTGTACTAAATATTATTGTAATTTTTAATTACTAAGCATATTATTCAAGAATAGTCTTGAATAATATGCTTATCTAATATAGTCTTAAATACGCTAAAAGAGGAAACATTTTCTAAATCAGACGGGAGATTATTATATAATTGTGCACCCCCCCGTACATGATCATTTTCTTTCCATAATTAGACCTAGCCTTTGGTAAATTTAAATGGCTAGCTCGACCAGTTATAAAATTATATGTCTGACCTTGCTTCATTAGTATAATTTCCGTATGTATTTTTTATTTAGAATTTTCTATGCATGTAGAATACCTGTGTAATTACTTAATATTCATTAACTTAGTTTCTCTATATACTCTTTCAATGGAGGTTAGGTAGGGATAGTTAAATAGCATTTTGATTATTTGACGCAATGTCTGTCTGTCTGTCTTATAACTTGCGTACTACTGTTTTTTACTATCGTGTAGGTTATTTCTTCCGGAAGGTTTTAGTATAAAAAATATCAGTGTATGTTGCACCATGCCAGCGCGAGCGGTGTCGCAGGCAAGAGACTAGTTTATGATAAAATACATTTGTATTCTGTTTCAATAACACTATACATTAAAAGAGCTATCTATCAAAGTAGAGTCGTTATTACATACCATATTGTTTATTTTCTTAAACTCGTGTAACACGCTATTCCTTGTAACAGGTAAAGTGTACAAAATTTTAGTGCTACTGTATACTTAGTTCCCCATCACACGAGGAAGTTGGATGTAATGTAATTATTATTTAACGTAGAAAATGTCTATGAGGGCGCATCATTTTGAGAAATAGTCAAGCTACTTACACTTTAAGAGAGCTCTTAGATAATTTTATTTGTTACTCACTAAACTAGTCAACTTGTAATTTAGTAACAGATACGGTTCTGCCTTAATTACGAATACGAGTACTAGACATTTTAAGTCTTACTATTGCGTTAAGTATTAGTAAAATATAATGAAAAAAATTAGAGACTCATACTTTGAAGAATAAATTTCTTCCAACTATAGAAGTATTCATAAAAAATACAGACAATGAATACAGGCGACACTCTAACTATAAAAATTCATAATACACCCTCATAATTCATATAAAAATGAATTTCGAGGAATAAGTATTTCTTTGTTTTTAACTGTTTAAAATGTACAGAAGGAGAATATAAAAGTTTTATAAGCTGATAAAGAGAGGCGGTAGCGCCGCGGATCAAACGATGTGCTGTCACGTACTAAGCATTGAGATAATACAGCCAGAAGGCAAGGGCGCTAACATTTTTTGCCCTGTTCTTTTTGGAAATGGATAAAAAACTATAATAACAGCTATACACACGTGTGAGATAATAAAAAGACGTGTGATTATAAGGTTACGGATGCTGAGTTCAAATTATTATTTTAATACTCCATATAATTATCATATTACATTTTTGTTGCAGTTTGATCCAGAGGGTTTCGGCGAAATTCCGTGGTCAGACTTCCTTGAGACTCTACAACACTCCGACTTTATAGCGCAAGTGCCACCTCACAAGCGTGAGGTAAATATTTATTAGATAACAAATCTTCCCTTCGTTCTGTTATTGTCAAGATTAATGAAGAATAACGTCAGTCCTCTTTGTATATGAGCTTATTCTTATCAATTCGATGCAAATAGAGATAAAAACGTTGTCTGATTCTACAAGCGATACGATATCAATTACTATGCCAACTGCTTATTAAAGATTTTTATAGTATTACAACTGCATGCGCCAAATAACTGCCTCAGATGGAAACTATTTTGATTAATAAACAAGGGTTTGTTCATTTGAAAATAATATTTTTTCAGATTCTTCTGGATAAAGCCCGCAGTGCAACGAGCGACGCTATCACATTTCAAGAATTTGTCAATGTAGTGAGTATTAAGTATTTTTTTATAATTTGCATTACCTACCACACCAGCTAAACGATAAACTAGTAAGTTATAAATAAAGGTTAAACAAGTTAACAGATATCGTAATATTTCGAACATTGAACAAATACCTATAATGTTTACCTGCAAACGTAGGTAGACAATTGCGTTCATAAATTATTTTTACACTCTCGTATAATAAATATAGGGACTTATGCGTCAGGGCTTCGGCGTCCTTTACCTTCGCAGTGGGTTAGGTTATGTCATTATGTCCCACCGCGCCGCTCGCCTCCCACTATACAAGACAACTAAATTAAGATGCAACACCGATTACGTTCGACTCCGAATACTGCACGAGTCTCCAAAGCCTTTTCACAACAAATAAAAGTCTCACCCTAATCAAGATATAGAAATCTAAACGCAAACGAAAAAGTTAAACCAACGAAACCTTTCATTCCAAAGGACCTCCGTCCTTATCGGGTTCTTATTGTCGCGTCTCGAAGGACGAGGTCCGGCACGATTTATTAGGTGGACATTTATTTTTGTATGGTAAAATATATTATCTTAAATGCGTATTAACACCGAGCACCGGCGTTTATTATTTACTTTATTTTGATTAGTTCGTTTTGCTTTATTTAATGTTTCCAGACATTTATTATATTAATTGGATAGGTCTTCTTTTTATTCTAATTGAAAAAATAAGAATTTACCTATACATAATAGAAATGTATAGGTAAATTCTAAATAGGTAAATAGAAAGTGAAAATATTTCTACAAGGAAACATTATAATAAATTTGGCAACATTTGGATAATTATGCCTTAGCGGCTTAGCGCTGGTAGCAGTAAAACCTACAGTTTCATGCAGTTCAACATTCAACTGCAATTTTAATAAATACGGTATAACGCCAGAAATAATGTATCATAATAACATAACGAATTTACCAAAAAACAAAACAACAATGATTTATGAGCTGTTTAAAATAATTAGGCTATCTGATTAACCTCGTATATCAGTTTAATGTACAAACCCGTCAAATGTCGGCATACCCCCAATTAATTTGGTACCGCAACGTATATTTCCAACAATATTTGCATGAAGGAATCCTAAGAAGCACTTTTGCCCACCTAATGTGGGTCGTGATTTATGAACGGTCGTTTGCCTTTAATAATTAAGTTATTGCTTAAAAAAATAAATTTAATTTTACGAGTATTATTGATATTTTTGTCACACTAGTGACAAAAAGCTCTCAACATTTTTAAAGTTTGTAAGTAATTATACGTAACGCAACGTATAAATAGTTATACGAACGAACGTAACTCTGAAACATACCGCTTCAAGTTTTTGCCTTCTGTTTTGTCACAGATTAAAGATTTTTTCTACCTGTGTGGTAGAGATTTTATGACTACGCCATATACCTGAAAAGCATGTAAAGCATCAAATGGAATACCTTTACCTGATAGTAAACAGATATCGATGTCCGTGGACATCTGTGATATATGTCAATTTCAATCCAAAACAGCGAACGTAAGGTACGCTGACTACTGTTAGGGATTAAGGAAATTTGAAAAAGATTTGAGACGAATGAAGTATAGAGTGCAGAGTAGTGAGAGCCTTTCCTCATGAGTGGCTATTAAATGTATGCTTAAACACGTTTGTACGTTTCACTGCATAAGATTGAGTTAACCCTGCTAGTTGTCCAGCTTTTAATTTAACGTTGTCCCCTTCTTGTAACGTAACCTGTAACACTTGTATGGAAATGTTTGTATGTGTTAGTACTACGCTTCTGTTTTAGGGGAGCTTCCAAATTGTAACAGATTTGAAAATTCATTATTAAATTTAACGATAAGAAAAACCTTATGATACTTTGAAAATAGTCCACGCTCACAATAGTTCACATGAATGTCATCGAGGTTCGTGATCGTGGAAGATGGGCACCATCGAAAAATGTTTTGCGTACAATTGTATGGATAGTCGTAAATCAAAATTAAATTCGATGTATAAGAGACAACGAGGGACAGTGTAAGGTCGTGGGCGTTCGTGATGCGGCATTCTTATGCTAATCCCGGCGAACCACATTCGAGCGGGGTGGGCCAAATTGTTATTTATATTGTCACCTCGCCTCTTTTTGTTCGGACTCCGGGTGTACAGTACTGACTGCGGTACCACAGTCAACTTTCAACACATCTGCCAAGGTTGTAGCCATCTTCAAAAACACGGAAGTTGTTAGGAAGGTGTTTAAAAATATGCATATAATATAATGATAAATATAGGTAGGGATTTGCTATATATCGATAAATTTCAGTCTATAAAGTCCCACTGCAGTAGGCCTCCTGCTGTCGACACAAGAGAGTTTAAAGACAACGTTAATTCAAACGTCACGCTGGCTATTTTGAATTAGCGAATAGTGAGTCCAATATTTTTGGAAACATGCCACGGCTCACAGCCCAGCTTAGCTCCTCTGGCTTTATTAGCTAGCTGGTATAGCCAGAGAGTCAAATTGTAGCCGCCAGATATTTAGCGTTATGTCTACGAGTAGCTACGAAAGATTATGTATTTATTATAAGTATGAGACCCATAAAGAATCTCAAGTAATTTATGGAAATTAGATTAATAAATTTATAATCAACAAAAATCTTTATCAATTACAATTATTATTAAAAGTAGAATCTACAACAGAATTGGGCAATCCGTATCCGTATTGTTTATAACATATTAGATGTTGCTCGTACTCACAACATCGCTCGCTTTTCTTTCCCATACTTTGACACCCCGTTTCACCCTTTTAGGGGTTAAATTTCGAGAAATTCATACTTAGGAAGACATTATGTCATAAAAGGAAACTGCTGTCCACATTTCTAGCTTCAGCTGTTTCTCCTCACCGTTTATGAGTCAGTCAGTCATGAAATTTCTCTTTAAATACCTAATAACTATATATAAATTTAGCTCCATTGACTCAAAATCTTTCAATTTCAAGGTGACTTTTAAATGAGTGCTCTGCATAGAATAGGGGGATTCATTTATTCTTTACGTCTTATGTGAGGTCATTATTATTTCTTTATTTTAGTTCAATTGAAATCGAATCAAATGGGCTTCACAATGGAGCGACCTATACAGCTTTTATTTAACATACAAAAGCGAAAATATCGGAGTCATCTAATAGAGCTTACGCACAGCGACGGATCTAAACATTTTTCTGAAGGGGGGCAAGACTGCGTAGTTACCGTTCGTAGTTCGTAGTAGACTTCGTTATATGTACCTACCTAATACCTTATAGTATCTCTACCACTATATTGATTTATATTAGTACTATTATTATTATTACTAGTGTTATTATTACTACCGCAGAATAGCTAGATAATAGAATAGCTAGCTAGATAATATAATAGATAGAATAGTCACTTCCTAAGAATATTATAAATACATTAGTATACCTAGCAAAATGAATAGCAGTTGTGCACGAGTTCATCGAAATGTCAAAATGTGATAGTTGACTTTTAACTGAAATCGATATGTTATTGGAAAATCCCGAACAATGGTGAATCCTAAAGTTTTCCCGTAAAACCTATGATTTACCAAGCTGTAACGATAAAACCTCGAAAAATTAAGTACATAGTGGTTTCTTTCAGCTTTAGGTTTTAAGATAGTAAGGACGTTTCTCACCACTTTGTGATAAGATATCAGGAGGTATCAGAAAATCAGTTATACTTTATCAGAAAGTTTGTATCAGCTAGATTTAATTTGGCAGATAATTTATCTATCAGATTGTTAACAGTTACTTTATCGGGAGGTGGTGAGAAAGGCCTTTAGGGCCTTAGGGTCTTTCTCACAACCTCCAGATACGTTACCAAAAGGTGGTGAGAAGGGCCCCAAATGTTGAAAAACTTTTATGTTGAGCCTTACAAAGCCGCGTTTTCGTACTCGTGCGCGTGCTTCTTCATCTGCCTCTTGTACTATAGTAAACCAGGTCTGTTACTACAATGATTATATTACTTCTACTACGAACATATCTATCTACAGCTTACAGTTGCGGCTATACATATATAACCCGTAGGTCATATGAAAAGGAGAGTCATGCTCGTAAAGGTAAGGTAAAATCTTACTCGACTCTCCTTTTCATGGCCGTACAATGGAAAGTCGTAAGGTATTTGATTAGATCTGGATTCACTCGCACACCAAAGGGATTCAATCTGAGTTCTCCAAATCGCCCCTCTCCTAGTCTACAGATCCAGCCCTGTCTTCGAGTATGTCGATTCCCTGGAAAACCTTGTCATCTTTTGTTATGAAAATATGTTTTATATCGGTCGAAGTAAATGATTGATGTTCCGGCGGTGACTGGAACTGAAGCTTTTAGATAAATGGTCGGTCGGGAAAGCAATTTCCTAGCAGGAAATTAGTTGGCTCCATTATGCTGATTTAGTCGTGAAAAGATTAACTGTTGAATATCTCGTTTCTTTCATTAACTTGTAATATTGTTTATGCTTCGCTGCTTATACTACAAACATTTATGAAAAATGGAAAATTTACACGCGACCAGGATTCGATCCTACCACTTATGGTTGGTAGTGGCCATCGCTCTCACCACTCAGTTATGTTGTCCCCTCATAGTTGTAGAAACTGTCGAATACATCATAATAGCTCAGTTTTAGAGCAACACCGTGCTATATTTATGCATTAAATATACCATTTTACCGTGCCTTTATTTTATCTTTACATTTAAATGTCTAAACTTCGGGTATAATAAAAAAGGTAAAAGCGAAGATTTCAAAAGTTATAATAACGTGGTAATACTAGAGGTCACAGTTTCAAATCCTTCTTGCATACAAATTCAAATCTTTACCTAAATTTTACAGTATCGTCATACATTTATGCTTACAAAAAACAGATTTAAAAAATCATGAATTTAATATGCATTTTCTGAAGATATTTTTTTAAACTAGATAATTTTTTAAACTAATTGATAATTCTGAATAATTGGACAATTTATTAAATATTTCATTTAATATGTTTTTGGATTTATTAGTTGGTATTTCATATCCATACATATATCTTTATATATCAATTTTGTGAATTTGTTTTTTTAATTATATTCATATATCGTTTTTCTTTATCTGTGTTTACTCATTTATATGTTTGATTATCTCGCGTTGCCCACGGAATGGCAGCACCTAAGTCATTACCTGTCTCGCGCCACAAAAAACTTTTGAGCACCGCCGCGGTCCCTTAATCAATTTATTGGGCGCTAACTGGAACACGGAAAATGTATTAAAGCCCGCTGTGGGAACGAGCCACACGCCAAATACAATATTAACATTAATATGTCATTTTAGAACACTAATAATATTTAATTTTAACGTTGACTATGAAAGGAACGAAAACTGTTTTGAATTTGTCCAAGGTAGCTAAAGCATTACGTATTGTAGTATAGTAAGTATGATGCAAATATTTATTTACGTCATGGAGAACATCAAAGCAGCTACTCGTAGTTATGTAGGAATAAAATTAAACGCTCGCTATAGTGCTCGTATCGGTCGTAGCTAAATATACGTAGCGCTACGAAATACCTACGTAAAAACAACATTGTACACACATTGTATTTTTACAGTGCGTATCTAATCTGCATTGGGAACAAAAACAATTACTTAATAAAACACACCTCAATCAAAATTAATTGCTTTACGCGTTAATCTCTTTATCTTCCCTCACCTACAAAACAACGTGTCTGTTCTCTAAGGTAATGGAAGCAATCATTCCAGATAAGATCCCTCTAATGTGAGAAAAGGTAGACGTCCGGGTCGGGTCGTTAATTTAATTTGAAATAATAAAAGTTATATCCATCATTTATCACTTTCGACAAATTTATTTTTAAATGCCCACTCCGACGTCCTTCTTATCTGTGACTGGCCAGTGGGGTGGGGGAAAAAGACAAAAAGGTATGTTATAAATAGGCGTAGGCGTTCCGCTGTCAGCGAGGCGTCAAGCCGTCATTAATTCGTGGTGGCGCAGACTCGTCGCGCGGCTCAGAGCAGCGCAGGCGACACCGTGCTGCGCTCTACATGTACCCTGTCACCGCTGAAGGGTCTGTAGGTACAATGCTCCCTCCGACCTCCATTAAATCTATAATTCATAATAACTTTCCTAAAAGCTGCTAAACAGTCATCCTTTAAACAGTATCAAAATATATATCTTCTAAGTTACAAGAAGTATATAGGTGTATTTGGAATGTATATTCGTTAGCAGGTCCTGTCGCGGTGCGCATTCCTTCGTCGAGTAGGTTTTCGTGTTCGGCCGGACTGTCCGTCCGTAATTCACGCCACGCGGTATCGGTGCCATCTAAATTGAGATTTTATTGACGATTACTGTTCTAGTGACGATATCGTTGCGATCTTGGCGCCGAACCCTGGCGCTCCGCTTTGATTCTACTGTTGATGGAATGTTTGTACATTTACCTTAAGAAACACGCAGGTTAGTGGGTTTATTCTCACGATTTATATGCTTTATGAAATGTAGCAGTTAACGCATATACAAGTTTTATTGCAAGATAGAATTTGCATGTGCCTTCATAATTTTTCTAAATCATCAAATATAGGTAATCACCAAAAATATTAAATTTTTAAGAACAACGATTACAGCAAGAATTAATAAGAAGAAAACATAAGTCTAAAGAGTTTATTTAATACTTTTTTTCATAATTGACATTGTAATCAATTATTTTCTGAATTTGTGAGATGAAGGAATTACTGGGATTAAATATATCTGTTTGAAATATTCGCATTCAAACATTTTTATATCGAAAATTTTACACATTACCATTCAAAGAGAAGGTCCTTCTGAGTAGTACCATGAAGAAAATTAAATATTTCTGTGTAAGTATGTAATATCACGCATATGTATGACACAGTGACACTTTAGTTTCAGAATGTTGTAAGTTACATAATGTTTAAAAATAAGTGTCAACTTAAATAAGTCTACTTAATCATGAAAGTAAGTCTAAATATAAATGACATTTTATGCAATCTGTGATACCTCAGGTTTTTAAGTGACTCATATTTTCTTTACAGCGACGATAAAATCTTTTCGCCCGCCTGTAACCCTCAGTTATTTGACAATGTTTTACAAAGCCCCGATCAGTTGGCAACTCCAACTTTAAAGTTACCAAGTTTATTTCATAAGTAGCAAACCTAGGTAAGCAAGTTTAGTAAATAATTTGAATAGAACGTTTTGATTTTCTGTCGTAGTGTACAAAAAGTAGGGAGTCCGATATCCCTCCTAGGCGTAATGCGTCTGGGAGGAACGAATGATGATCGAGTCAGGAGGTCGTGCCCGTGGCGAATCTTCGGCGGGGGTGGAAGGCTCATAATATAATCGCTACAGTTATTTTTTCTAAGACCACACCGAAGCAAATTTACGGTAATTTCACGCGCGGTAAGTTCACACGCACCTGCCTTTTTGATAGTTTTGTTTACATTGAGAAAAGGGTAAAAGGTAAAATCGGTCAAAGTGTGATCATCTGATGATAGTGTTGAAATAAAAATAAAAACGTATGTATCTCGTGCACCTAATTTACTTTTTGTATATTATAGTTAGACACTATTAAAATGTACAAAAAGCCTTGACATTGCCGGAAAGCCATGTTCGAATATTTGCTCTATGAGCATTTTTAGATTTTAAACTCAACGATAGAAAATGCCTGACTCTTAATGCTAGTGCTATGTTAAATGTATGTATGTAAAATGTTAATTATAATGTACACATTTAAATTACTTTATTAACCTTGATAAAACTAATAAGGTACACTTAGATATTCATACTTATAAGCCTACCCATTTCAATAGATGATATCACAACTCCATATTTATAGTACACTACATATATGCTCAACGAATTTATAATGATGCCGGCTGATGTACTCGTGTTGCTGAAATTTGTTTCTCAGATAATTAGTATAGATACCAAAACTTAATAAAGATTAAAAAAACTTACAAATAGACGAATCTGAGTTGACAATGGCATTAACATTGTTGTGCCGGTGAATGAACTGTGGCGAATATGTGGAGGTGTCGATCGTAAAGATTCCAAATCAGGCCCCTTATGATGCCATACTCGGTGACATCACCCGGTAACAACAATAAACACTGCTTCGAATAGGAGTCCACTATCCCGCCTCCACGACAAACAAATGGCATTAATAAGGAGTGGTAATCGAAAAGGGATAATAAAACATTTGGACAGTTAACCGAGTACGAGGCGCCTACCCATGGAATGCTGCTCTCTATATTTAGCGTACTCGTTTGCGTTGTGTCGAAATGAATAATATAATATGAAAGAACAGAAGTTGAGCGGCGCGTATAAATTAGCAGATAATCGGCCTACATCACCTGTCGATGCCCACGCGCACGCGACGCACCGCACCGCGCCGCCGCGCCCCGCCGCCGCCTGACTTGTGTATCGATGCCTGATTTACGGCGCAATCTCCCTTACTATGATATTGAAAGCACGTGTCTACAATCTACCATGGGCACTTAAATAAATAAACTCTGATTACCTATCTGAACAAGGTAAACTTCAAGTGCTCATTAAAATGCTGTCTTATTCAGTATTTACAAATCTGCTTCCTGTATGTTGTCAGGGCGGCATGCGTTTTCGGGCTTCCCTGTAAAGTGCCCGGTGTAGTGATAAGGCGAGGGCGTTGCCAGACGCCTCCCGGACCAAATATTTACAGAGTGGCTGCGACTGCAGGGAAACATAAATAGTCCATGAGTCGGACAGCATTCGTTAGTGTTGTTAATTGGATTCGTCATGCAGCCCCGGGCTATCGTCGACAGCGGCAGATCATACTGCGAACAATTACAGACATCACAAATATTATTACACCACGCTATAAACCAACGATTGAAATGGTGATAGTTGAGATAGCGATATGAACACTGACTAACGAAATAAATCGTGCTGATTAAGTACCAATTTTAAGACAGGTGGTTGTAATGGATGAAGATGGATACACTTTTGATTCTTAACTGATTCAATTTTGACCCTTAGCGTGTTTACAGAAAAACATATTTTTTATAGTCTTACCTAATTAGCAACTTACATAGTCAAATGACATAAGTTTACAAATAACAGCGAGTACCTACATAAACGAAAGCGTGTTTTATAATGAGTTTTAAATGGAATGCTCACACACGGGAATTACCATAGCTAAGCATGGGATACATAGGGTAAACGCCCTTATTGCTGGCACTAGTCCAGATAATAACACAGGTGGCGCCTCAACTGTCAATTAACCTGCCGTTCTCAGAGGGCTGCCAATTAAAGGAAGCACTGGAAACGAACTGCAACCGGTAAGAAACTGTCTGAAGAGATAGTGCTACACTAGGAAATAATAGACAACAATAAGCAGTCTGGAGGAAGGCAGTAGTTATTCGTTACGCTTACACGACCACCTTCCTGTTTGTAAATACAAAATTATTTTTAAAACGATGTACATGTTAAAAATCATCGTACTTAAATTCACAAGTTGGAAAGCATAAAAATGGGAGCTTAGATTTTAATAACATTGGGAAGTGTTTAATCTTCAATATTAATCAGCAATCAGAGTTATTGTTTTGAAATATATGTTTGAGTGGTATAATTTCACGGTAGGGTAGGTAGCTGGAGCAATTAGTAGGTGCGACGTGAGAGTAGTGAGAGGGAGATAAGGATCTGTCTGGCGTTGCCACGTTTCCAACGCTGGGAGCCGAGTACACACGGCATGCTTGCTACTAGCGCTGGCGCATGGTACAGGTTCTCACGGACTGTAACACTCGCTGTAACAAAACGGACCGTCTACAATATTACAAGATAATTATCGCATGAACACTGCAATAATGGTAGGTTACTTATTACTATTAGATATGTTATCATTGTCAAGTTTTACAATAAGCGGGCACTGTAGTAACAATTTTGTGTTGTCTTAGGCTTGCATTAAATATTTGTAATATACAACTTTTCAGATTGTAAAAAATGAATGATAATATGTCCTACAATTAATTTATACGACTATATATTGGATATAATAATTATTTAAAGCTATAATAATAAACATTCTATTACTTCAATACGCCTATTTACTAAAATATAATTTCAGACATAAAGAATTTTTAGGATTATCAAACTTTTACCCTAGGAGTTAGTTAATAAAGAATTAAAAAGTCTTGCAAAGCATTTGGTTTGCCTATCAAGAGCTTTACCAAGCTTAGAGTAATGAGACTAAATTCTAGACTAGGCAAAAAGTTCTAATTTGTATAGTTCAGTCAGATAAACTGAGGGAAATAAACGTATAGATATCGCCGAAGAAACGATATAACATAAAGACTCCGAGTGTGGCAGAGGTACGTGTTTGACTAGTACGAGTACATTAGCAACGCAGCGCCGCACCGCCTTCGCGCTTTCTCACGCCCACTGCGCGGCCACGCTTGCCTTTCTTCTTTATTGCTCATTATTCATTGTCTTTGTTCTACATCTGCGTTTTATGAATCAATTAACCATATTTCTTATTATTACAATTAATATTTTTTGGATATAAATGGCACAGAGGCAGACGGCTTACTTGATAGCACGTAATTTAATGTAATATTTACGCTTGGGTATACGCCACCTTTGACGACTATTAATAATGAGTCCAATCAGAACAGACGATGTCAATTTCTTACCAAAATTACCTGTAGACTGGAGAAGTCACTTAAATTTCTTTTAATGTATTTTTATTAAAGAAAAACTTGCTAATAGAATAATACGTAAAATTTGCAAGCAATAATATGTTATTATTACGTCCGAACGGAACTAATCTCTTTCACTCGCACGCCCCACAAGACGTTCCGGTCCGTCCTCTGATCTCCGTTACCGGGAAATGTCGGAACTAAACCTCACAAGCGGCCGGATATAATATTCATTGTTAGTGCCCACTAATGTGCTGTTTACCCCGCATTCACCGGGCTTCAGAAATAGCTCTTTGTATTTTGCAGAAGGAATCCTTATTACTTTTGCATTAATTGTTGGTACGAGTATTAAAGGATTTTGTTTAACGCCTCGGTGTGGCCCGGGCGGCATCTTAAGCCGATAGATAACACATAAAAGATTGTGGGAGATTTTACATTGTAAAAACGCACAAAACGCATTGTTGCATGGTTTTACACTCGCTATCTATTGATATAACTGGACAGTGGTATTATGTGTCTAAATGCTATTTAACGGTTTACCAACTTTTGTTAGCTTCTTCCCTCGCTTGGATGAAATTTGAACAACAATATACTAAAACAATTCTAAATAAGGCTATTTAATACGTATATTGAGGAGAATGTGTAATAGCCGTTTGGTGTCAGCCGGTTTTAAAATGTCACCAGCCCATCTCTAAAGGATAAGAAAGCCGCTAGCTACCACAGCCCCTGAGGATTTACGCTACCTCTAAAGAATGAACAGTACATTGACAAGACAATGTGCATGTGTAGTGAACGAAAATGGCTGGTGACGGTGATGGTGTAAGAAGGAAACAATTATGAAATAAAGTTTGGCATCAGTTTCTGAGATTATTAGCTTCTGACCTTAACATGAAGCTAAATAAAAAGACAGACAAACTGTATATGTAGAGAAAGATATGCATTCGGTGAATAAAATCCTCCCAGACTGAATAAATACGCAAATAAAATATACCCATTTAAACCAATTTAGCTCAGTGTTAAATAGATACAGTGAAAAAGGTCACGCATATAATTTTTGGCAATAATCCTATAGTCACGTACACTTCACATTAATTACCCACGTCTGCCGATAACGTGACATCACGTCTCCGTATCGTCTCGTGTTCCCAGCACACATGAGGTGTGGGTAGACAATAGCAGAATACAGATACGAAGTAAGGTAACTTCATATCAACACTCAGTCTACATTTCTAAACAGATGCATTGAATTTTCAAATGAGGTAGAGTGGCGAGGATCAAATGGGCACTTGACTGGCCATGTTATCCCTCTCTCACAGAAGACTACCTTGAAATGTACTGCATTTCCTACTTTATCGCATTTCCCCAATGTACGTAGATACGTGTTTCGGTAGTGAGTGAGATATGGCAGAGCCCATTCTCATCCCATCCTATCCCTCCCAACCCTTTCTCCCAATCCGTTCCTTAATCTACATAGGTAGGCACCGCATCCGGGGGCGTGCCAACGTTTGTCATTTTGGATTGATGTTGGTATGTACCGCGGATGTCTATCGACGACAGTATCCACTTACCATCAGGTGGACAGGATGGTCTGCCGCCTTTTATCTATAAAAAAAATGTGATTCGACCCGTTTCATGTCTTGTATATATACAGGACAGACGTATCACACGTTTGTATGAAATGGCCTTACCATCTGTCGCGATACAAATATCCATGTGGTGTGGGTAGACAATAGGCTACGGCGTGGGCGGGCGCGACCAAAACGCGAGCCTACGCGGTCATGCGGCTCCCGCCCTGACACTGACCCCGCGACTACGCGTGTTGTGCCATTTCATTAGCTTTTTATGATATTTAAGCATTATACCTACTTATGTATTTCATTTATCAGGGGCACGACAGTGCCCCCGCCAAGACTCGCCGCACTGCAAAACACGCACCCCTTTCTCGTAGCAACTCCGCGCACTGTTAACCCCCTCGTTTTACACTGGAGAAACACAGATGCTTCAAAATATTATACCGATGAGAATTATAGGAGGTAAATAATTACACTGTGAACTTTCAATTTCCTACGGCTTCCAATTTGAAAGATATTTAAACACAAAAAGCCCCAATTTGGTCATTCATTCACTGATCATCAAAAATCTATGGTAAAGTACTTGCAGAGAGGCTAGGATGCTGAAATTTGGCATGCTGATAGAGGTAGGAATGAAACCCAAAGGAAAAATCTGAAAATGGAAATTTTTCACTCTGGTCACCTCCAAAGTGAGAAAGAGAGGTTACTATTACATTAAACTCAGTTAGTTATAGTAATTTGGGAATACATTAAATCGGGTATGTGTTTTTATTCAAACAACAAAGCAATCATTAGAAAAAGAGAAAAGAAAATAGAAATTATTGAGGAGAGACCCGAAGGCGGGTCACCTACTTGCGAGTCCATACCCGCTACATTTTAACCAACCAGCAAAAAAATAAAATTTACAATAACACTCTTTTCTTGCCACAACCAATGTGTCAAAATAGCATCTAATTATAAGTCAAATAAATGATCTCTTGCGACATTCAGTATGTCACTATGGTAACGCTAAAGATGGCTTCACATGTATACGGGTACTTCTCTACTAAGTGGTCAAATTTTAGGTCAGAAATGTCCTGTGGTATTTTTTCTTCCAACGATGTAGGAAAAGGTATGTTAAGAAGAATAATGAAATATAATAAAATGTATTAAAGAAGGCTGGATTTTTTTAATAGTTTAGGAGTTATAGATGTTTTTTCTGAAAAATCTCAACAGAGGACTGTTATAGCAGACAGGGGACTGTTTTCAATTATCAATAACCACACAATATTACAAAATTTAAGAATTAATTTAAGAATATAAAGTTTCATATTATTTTTAATGGAAAAATAAATAATCGCGGTACTTACAATTATTCATCAAAGATTACACTTTTTAGTTTGAAATAGTAAATCTCCTTAAATTTAATTATTAATATTAAACATTTTCAAAATCAACAGTAATTTCTGTAATATCTTTTACATTTCTAATAAAGTATGACCTATAATCACTACCTATCATAGAAAGTCTTCTATCATAGAAAGTTTCAACGTGACTTGAAATGTACTGCATTTCCTACTTTATCGTATTTTCCCAAATGTACCGTACGTGTTTCAGTAGTGAGTGCCAAAGCCCATTCCCATACCATCATATCCCTTCCCGTTTTCCCAACCCTTTCTCCCAATCCGTTCCTTAATCTGCAAAGATAGACAGCGCATTCGGGCACGTCCTGACGTGATTCGTGGGATTCATATGAGGTCTTGACAAGCTTCCTCATACTCGTTTCTTTTTCTTTTGATACTGCAGACGTTCTTTTTCCGTTATTTTTGCTCCTTTTCTCTCATTTTTAAAATGTTGTTATCTCAGTCGTTTTATTTCCCCTTTTTATTCTAGTATTTCTCTTTGATTTCTTTTTAGGAAGCATCATATTAGAGAACCTACAAAGAAATACTAAACAGTCAGTCCCCTCAGCATTCGGAGAGACGTTGCGTCTCTCTGTGTGTTCTACCGCCTGTACAATGGGGAATGCTCTGAAGAATTGTTTAATATAATTCCCACCTCGGGTTTCTACAACCGCACCTCCCGTCACACAAGTGCAGTCCATCCGTATTTCCTCGATACGGAGGTGTCGCGCACTGTTCGGTCCAAAAACTATTTTATACCGCGAACCCGTAGGCTGTGGAACGAACTGCCTCAAGAGGTCTTTCCATTGAGCTACGATATGGGGTTCTTCAAGAGAGCTGTGAATAGGATTTTGCAAGGTCGGCGGCGCGCCCGCATACCCCCTGCTGTTGCAGGTGCCCATGGGCGGCGGTAACACTTACCATCACGTGGAACCGCTTGCTCGTTCGCCCACTAGTCTATAAAAAAAAAACTGAGTCATTTGACATGGAAAATTTACCAGTCTTTTTTGCTAAGAACTCGTCTTTTTATTTAAATAGTTTGTACAGATTTGGTAGATACAATCCATAAAAGATAGGTAACATTTCATATCAGTTCGCACTGAATCATTAGTGAAACCGTCCCCAAAGAGTTTCAAGCTTTGAGAATTGATCGGTTGCACCCTAAAGTATATGGTTATTTCAAAGGTTTGAAGCACATAGATATTTTTTTTAAATAGTCTATTTCATTCATAGAAAATTAAAATTAGTTTCCTTAGTTTACCATATTGAGGTAATTGTATCGCCCGCCATCAACAAAGTATCGAAGTTATTCAATCAGTAACCCATGGAACTAAGTTCTGGTCTATCGACTATTATGTTTTAGAGGTACCAAAGATTGGCTGATTATTCGCAGAAGTCTGGAACTACAGGGGTTTTTGTGAGATAAGTACCACAAATGGCTGCGAATGGTAAAGACGGTGATAAAGTCACCAATCATGAAACGAGACATCTATCAATGAAAACAGGTATAACATGAACTCAACCGGGTAATCAATGATTTTGGTTGCTAAGCTACGGGTAAATTTAATTTATTCATTCAACCCATCTATTTATTTTATGTCATTAAGATACCATTATCTAAGTCTTTAAACTTAGATGAAACAACAACATACCTTCAATGGTAGAACTCCTCTTGGAGATATTTTTATTAGCAAAGCTTTAAATTGAATGTCCTTTATTTGCGTATTATTTATTTATTTACTTGTGAATTACAAAAGAGACATTCGTTCCGAATTTGTCTAATTTCGAATCAAATCCGATTAGTGCCTATTGATTCATCCCACCCATTGAACAAAATTGTCTCTTTATATTTATTTATAGACCGATCATATTGGGAGGTATAGGTAATTCTTGAAGTGTCGTGTTATGACCGAATATCGCCTCGGTATGCGTGTGCGCAGTTGGAAGCGGTGGCCGCCCCCCGGGGCCTTTGTCGGCGCCCCCCGCTGGTGCCGTCTCCCACTTATGTGAAAAATTACTCTGAACTACATTACATTACATATGCCCACACTAACTTATACTAACATCCTAATTTAGAATCAGATTTGGAGATTAGTTTGGGTAACAATTGTGAATTTTGTTTATGATTATATTCTTAAAAAGTGATATATGCCACTACATATAATTCATTATCAGCATCATCATCACCTTCTTTTTATCCACTCCTAAGTACAAACCTACTTACGTATGTGCCACCCTCTTTGGTTCTGCGCTGTTCTTACCCATATTCCTCCGGCAACTCTCTTAACCTCATCGACCCACATTGCTTATTTATACTGGATTTATACTTACCTATAATTACTGTATTATAATAATTCAGTTTTCACTAAATACTATACCAAACAATGCCAATTTATATAATTGTATCTCTACGGATTGTTTACCTACGTCTCTGCGATATATTCGTAGATAAGTCAGTCTTTGTCACTGTATTAGCGTTAATCTGACATTGAGTAAGAATTGCATTAATTTTATTACTTTTTTTATATGTGTATTTAAAGAAATATGGTTGACATATTTTTAAGTTTTATGGAGTTGAGATATCACGTATTGAAAATTATCTGGCGATTACCTTTAGAGTCCTTACTCTTCGCTGCGTGTATGTCTCAATAAAGTGTTGGTGTCTTGTAGAGCGGTCTCGGTGGCCACCGCGATATATCATTGTGGACTTAGATAAATAAAGGACCTCCGCCGCCGGTTCGGACGCCCATTAACTACGTTTTTTCTCACAAACCGTTTTATTGATGTTATTATGCCCCCTACTTACTTAGCAACAGAGAAGCTGTATTTTGTCAGCAGTCAGACAATTAGTTTGTAAATATTTGATAGACATCAATTATGCTCTTATAATTTGCAATTGAACAAACATGTATATTTATAGTTTATTACGTATTCACGTTTTGTAAAGCCTTTAATTGTTTAAGCCCCGATTTAAAATATATAATGTCGACATAATTCCGATGAAGTCATCAACGTTTCATAAATCAATTCGTCATCGGTCAAACGATGTGATCCACCGTCGTGACAGGTGGCCGGCATCGCACCGACACGCTCTCGATCGATACTGATCAACTGTTCGATCGATTATTTACAAATAATTGACCGCCAGAGTTCTCAAGCGCTACCTGCAGGCCAGTCACGTCTGTTACCAAAAAATCGATTTTAAATTCGTGCGGAAAGTTGATATCGATTATGTGACTGAGCAACGATCATGGTGAAATCTTCATTTAAATTGAGGCGTTTATGAGTAAAATAAGTAATATCGCCACTTATATGCGCGTGAGAGAAGAAGTGTAAATAAAAAAGAAACAAACTGTAAAACAGCTTATTCACGGCGCATCAGCAAGCAATGCGAAAGCTCTCGTCTCGCGCTGATAAATCACAGAATCACTGGCAGGTAGCAACGCTAGTGTGGTGACAAACCAAAATAATCTTATCGATAATATATATTATATTATAATCCCTGCAGCGCATGTAAGAAGTAAGGAGTGGTGTCTTTGCGGGATAAAATTCGAAACGAAAAGATTCACCAAAGAACTAAAGTCCCAAAATTCGTAAAATCAGTACACTGAAGTGGCACTAGGTAGACAGACCTTATTTGGTGCAGGATCGATAACCGATGGGGGAAACGAGTCCTCGAATGGACGTCATATACAGGAAAGCGCAGTGTGGAACATCCTCTGGCCAGGTGAACCGACGACACGAAGCCGAGAATCGTGTGTGGTGGCGAGACTTGACAGAGGCTTATATGCAGCGGTGGAGTGACATAAATTGATGGTACGGTATAGTGAGTAGTCATGTAGTATTAAAACATCAGTAAAGTGAATTACTACTCTTCAATAAATCTGTTTTAATTCACACTCCAATTTTATTTTAACTTAAATTTTTTCGCCTAATAGAATCGGATTGTAATTATCGATCTGATTATTATCAGGAATTTAGCGCGTCCTACGTTTATACCGACAACTGGAAGCACGGATCTGGCTACGAATCTGCTAAAGCCCATTTATAATATATAATGAATTAATTTTTGACAAGGCCCTAAACCGATTATTACTAACAAGGTGGTCCTTGGCACCACCACCATCTCTTTCCACCTTACGTTACAATTTACTCTCTCTCTCTCTCTCCGTCAGAGATGTGATGGTACAGTGTAAATAAATTTGCAGTAATGTTTTAAGACTGCTACCTGTAGCTGAATTTAGTAGGTACTAAAGAATTGTGACCTTCAAAGGATTATTTTATAATCAATCATCAGGCTGGTATTGAAGTAAAAATCGAAAATTTCGTGCTTTGCATAAACAGCAATTATATTCGTTAGTACAGCTAATTTCTCCATGTTATCAGCTCCTTTAGTAACAACTTTAGTACTTACTATGTATAGTATGTTGCCATCAGTTAAAAATGTAGAACAATCAATTAGCAATTATTCTCATTTTTATTTACTATATTATCCCATTTGATACCCGATTTATGATTCACGAAGTAGATATTTAATGTTTATTAAGGTAACAGTATATTAAGTAGGGTATGTTTTTTTATTTAGTACTTTAACATTAACTGTGTGGTATTATCTTACTAGACAAATGGAATGTGCTCTACAAACAAGCCCTACTGGCTTCAGTAGATTATAAATCATATGATGTAGGTAATGTTTTATTTTGGCAATAAATAAATAAAAAAAAGTTTAGGAAAACCTTATATCTTAATACTAAAAATATAAGTTGCCTTCAAAATGAGTAGGTAATCTAAGAGTATCATCATTAAAAATGATCACGCACTAGAAATATTATATCATCAAACATTTAGAGCTATATGATTGGGACATAAAATATAGTTTCAATCAAGACTGCTCTTGACAAACTGGTGCAGTTGTCCAAAAGAAGTCTGGGTATTAGCTTAAGGTAACTTTGTTTAAACGTCTGGGTCCAACGTCTGTTCATGTGCCAAATTCTTGTAAAAAGGTTCTCACGTCATGTTGTTCTCAACCCCAGCTCTTTCCACCGTCAACGTGACAGTATTGTGCATAACGATGACTAACCCATCCATCCATCGTTAATACATAATCCATCGTTTCAGTAAAGTCTATGCTCACTGGGTCCGTGGGATCCTCGAGTCTAGCAATCTTTTTATAACTTCATGCACTGGTGCCACAAATTTCGAAGGGATTTCTATTATAAATTTTCTATTTACTAGGTAACACAAACATAGCTTATGTCTATCAGCCTTCAACAATACAATTCGACAATTCGATCGAAGCTATCAGTTTAGTTTCCTAAAAGTGAAAGAATTTTCAAAGTCAGTAGTAGTCTCTCATTGTACTTTATTAAGAATGCATTTGTGTATTTGATTGCGATTTAGATGTTAAGCAGAGTATCAGCGCTGCTATTCCTGTCTTGTCCCGGGTTAGCGGTTCCCGGAATCCGGCGGAAGTCCCGCCCGGAGTCCCGCGAGCCGCCTCCTTATTAATGGCCTGTTTAGACGGGCTCCTTTGTTACTCACTCACGTCCTGCCACTTTAGTACATCACATACTAATGTTGACATCAATAGATGTACAGCATCCGACACACTGTTCATATGAAACTATAAATAAGGATCCAACGCCGCACAGTAATGCATATCGCGTCGATTCATGCGTTCGTCGCCGAGAACAAATAGTTAAAAGGTGTGCTTGGCATCCTTGTTCTCAGTTTCGACTAGTTTAAATTGACGTATCCTGTTGTCAGATTTCCTGGCGTTAATCCTGTGGATTGGTGTAAAAATTAGTCACGAACGTTGTGGCACTTTCTTTGATGTTTTAATGATTGGGTCTTTGGAGGAGATATTTTAGGGCCGCTATCGATAGGTTCGTGTTGGTCTACTTGCTTGTTTTGTGCGAACGACGCGACCATATGATGTATGTATATTTTCGATGTGCTCCCAAAAACTTTGACCGTGAATCACTGCATGCCGGTGAGCGTGAGTCAAAGCTAGCGACATTCGCAAGGTCGTGTGATTGCCCCTGTGTATAGCCTACATCCTGCACTGTGACTATGTTTATATGTAAATTTGCTCGTTTACCGCTACGGAAGTTATGAGATCCTGTAACTTCATATTAACTGAGTTATTAAAATACAAGTCAAGTAAGTACTCAATCATTACTTTACTTATACTTATTCAGTATAATAATATTTATTCAGTAGATACTTATTGAGTTTGTCATGCACAGTACTATAAGCTATTCTGTGCTTTAGATGAATGAAATGAAGTGCGTGTGCGCCGCGCCCGGCGCCGATACCGGTAAATAATCGCAGGCGCGATCAATGAGTAGGCACCCATTCACATCAACCCACGTGCTTCCACGATTGTATATATTCACATTGGAGACTGGTAAGTAAACATACTCGAATTCGTTACAGATTTTTGTCCTAGTTTTGTCCTCTATAAACGCTTAGAAGTTCAAAAATATTTTTTGATGTTGACTACAAGATTTAAATATCAATATATTTAAATCTTGTAGTCAAAATTAATTTATAGTATTTCCTTTCACTCTTCGCTCTACTTTAATTTATATTACTTAAGTACTCATAAACTCGACACGTTTACTTATGCTGGGTTACTAAACCGAAATAACTTTGAAACAATGAAATTACCTGCCCAAACTAATTTCATTACCATATTCAAATAAATAAAACAAATATACCTACGACTTGGTACATTCCATTATTTTCTATTCGTTGCTTACCGCAACCAGCTAGAGTAGATGATTGCACAATTACCAGGACCTCCTTAGTAGAAACATTAGCGGCCATCACAAATTTAGGTATATTTTCGACTTTACGACAATCAAAATAAACGCTTTTCTTACGTTCGTTACCTGGATAATCTCAGTCGGCTTTATACAAAAGATGGCTCACAGTCCGCGCCTTGTCATTAGGGCGCAATCAAACATTATGTTTAGGGATCGCCGACAGCTTAATTTGGGTTTTTCATCCATTTCATAATTTGTTATATTTGGAATTATAGGGAGCGTGCCGCAGAGACAAAGTAAACATTAACACGGTTACTGGCGGCGGCGGCTCGGCAGCGCAGCGGTGCAACGGACAATAACCGCTCATATAATTGACCAACTACAGCTTTTTGCATTTGTATTGGACGACATAATAATTAAACATTATGACGCACGTGAGTGCAGTTAAAAATCATCTTTAATATCTCTTCATGTGCAGACATACTTATAAACAAAAAGTAAAGCTTTATTAAAGGTTTAACTTATGTTAAGTGATCAGATTGATCAGTGATCAAGTGATTGATCGATAAGTATTGATCGATATATTACGTTTCACTGCAGAATATAGACCTCCCCTTGCAATCACGATGGGGTTTCTGGTCATAATCCACCACGTAGACTCAATGCGGATCGGTGAATATGGTATTACACATGCCACAGGTCGCGCACGCTGATTACCTCGTGATGTTTCTCCTTCGTCGAGCTAGCATTTACGGTGGCGTTAGGATTCCTGCATCCCAACAAACAATAAAAGGTCAAAGGTTATTGCCTGATTGCCTAGTGATAATAGAAAAAAAAACCTTAGTACGGACTGAGGTTCAAACTCACGAATGTGAGTCGAGAATGGATACCCCTAGGCTATCACCGTTATAATATAGGTGACATTATATACAAATAATGATAACAGTTGCATAGCGTTGATTGTTCTCACGCCAAATAATTTTGTAAGCACATAATCAAAATCACCTATCGCCCTTCCAGATTTACTGATAGAAATCTCTTATGGGGATAAGCACGTCTTTTGTATCTAATTTCTTTTGTAACTATTTTTTTATCATTTGTGTGTACAATAAAATACCTATATATATAAATTAAATAAATAAATAAGATAACATTTACTTCTTATGAGATCGAATTTGCATACGCTTTCTACTCTTGCATACGCTCTCTTCTTACACTCAATAGACAAACGACACATTCAATGGAAGCCCCGTTTAAACTCCCACAATTCATTAATCAAAAGAGAAACAATACATCATAATCCTCTGTTACGACATTTCATTAAAATTGTTAATTGTCATGAATTTAATTATTTTCACACGTATTTAAACAATTATGATTCTTAAAAAACAAGCTGAAAATGTTATATTACTCTACTTCACCGTTATTATTGTCTTGATGTTGTCTCGGGTTGTTGACTTCATACGTTTTAATGTGTGATTTTCAGATAATCACCCATTGTAAGCGTTTTTGGCGCATTCTACAAGGTTCACTTGAACTCCTATGTGGTTGTACATTGAAATAAATTAAGATATAAAATAAGTAACCATAATAAAAAACCATTTCAACATAAAATTATGAACCAAAGCTTGTTAATCGATTATACTTAAGACAAATCATTGCCCCATAGTGCTAAGATTGCCGCTTAATTTCCTATTCCAGTGCGACGAAGACAACAGAAGGGTATTGCTTTTTATTATCATTATTTTTATTTTTCTATATCCATTCTTTCAACAGATAGGTAGATACTGTGAATTACTCATAACTTGGACATCATCTAGGTGTCGTCATTAACTATATACCTATAAAGTGGATACGATAAATAATGTTTACGGCGACAGTGTATATATTTATATTTACATATAGTTTTTATATTTTATAATTTTGAGCTTTGTTCAACGGAAAGATAAGACATTCTTAGACTCTTACCTAACTTTTTTTAAACCACGACGACTTTCAACTTCTCCCCTTCCAGTTCTCCCATGACCGCTATGCACTCTCTCATTATCTCTTCTAATTCTTATTAATCTGTGTACTCTTTTTCTGAATAAAATTTATAAATTTCAAATTATATTTCATTAATAATTTTAATGTTTTAGATATACCAAGATAACTGTGTTTTACATTTTTTTTAAACTTTTTGGACTAATAAATCATTTCATTTTATTTCACAATAACCACTTATTCGAAAAACTAATTATGTTCGAAAGACTGACGAAATCTTATTCCTTTTTTCTGTTCCAACTTTTTCTTTCCACTTCAGGACTTATGACGCTTTATGTAAAACATCAAAAAGGCTTCACATAAAAATAAGTTTTATGGTAATTTTTATTTTATTTTAACATTGTCTAATTTTACTGAGCTATGACTGTTACATTTTACTCTCTAATTTTACTATTATAGTTTTATTTACCTATTCCGTAGTGCTTCATTTATCCTACAAAATACTTGCTACAATTTTATTAGGTATACACTTATTAACACCTACTTGTAAATTTGATGTTTGTAAACTACATTATAAGTAACAATTACCGTATAGAAATGTAAATAAAAATAAATGTAAATGTCTTAAATAAAATAAAATTTTTGATAAAATACGGTGTTTGAAACTATTTGGTTTATATATTAGTTGCAGGTTTTTAGGTTCTGATCATTTTAAATCGTCGAAGACGATCGATTTGTTTGCACTTTGTTTGTTTCTAATTCGGCTACTGCTACAAAATATGCATAAAGTGATTGCGCAGCGCGTGCAAGGTTTGGTGCGTTACGATTTTACGGTAAATGTTAATTCGACTTGTTAGTTCCGCCACATACCGCGGCGACCACTCGCCGCTCCGTTTCACGCAGCACTCGGTAGTCACGGTTGACGACACCTAACTACTACTGTAATTTGTTTGTTTCCCTTTTTTACTGATCGTAGTGGTATTTGCTCGGGATATACTCCAATTTAACAACAAAAATGACACTTACTCTTCGGCAACCATTGACATATACGGTCACCATATATGTCAATGGTTGCCGCATTGCCGCATTGGTTGCCGGTTGTCAATATTTCCAAAATGAGCAAAATAAAACTTTGTGTGCTTTTTTAGTGTTTTAGTGTTTATCTTGATAAAGCCTACCCTCAGCTGGGTCAAGCCCCACCCCAAACCTAAATCATGGATCCGCCACTGCTTATACCTATAATCTATGTCGGCAACACTAACCATTCCATTTTGTATCACTGCTGACATGGGCTTCCTCATGCACTTGTGCGTGAGAGATATTCGGACCAAAAAACGGCGACACCTGACCAAGCGGCGAATCCACTCTTGTAAAAGTTACAAAAATTATATATTATTCTATGTTTGAGCATCAAAATTGGACAAACCCATGTTATATAAAATACGTACCTTTATTTTCTCGTATTAATATTGTATTTTTCTAAACGAGATGATTGTTCACGTCTAAGTAAGTTTATTTTATGAAAGCGAATCCTTTCGCAGTGCATTAAATGATACAATAAAATAACTGTTGCACGTAATAGCAGCATAAAACTGTTTGTTGTTGTAACAATTTCCAATTTGTAACGGTACGTTTTGAGAATTGCAGTTGTTGATGTGTTGAAAATGAGATAAAAGGATATTAGAAATCGGTTAACAGAAAAAAAGGGAAATAACAAATGTCTGATGTTATTGGTTTGTTTATAATGTGAATGCCATCATAAAACGATGGGTCTATGGATATTGTGTCAACTATGGAAAGGTTTATGTATAACAATATGGTCCAGCTCAAGCTATGCGAACCGAATATGAGACTTCTTTATGACAATGAGACTAATAATTTATTTCTGTTATTATGTAATAATTGCACCATCTACCTTTATTTGTTATTATTTTCTCTTTTAAACCCAAAAGTTGGTCTGGAAGAGATTGCTTTGGCGATAAGGCCGCCTGTTGACCTTTGTGTGTTGTTTTGTCGTTTTTGCAATCCTGTGTTATTGTGTAAGTGTACAATGAAGAGTTTATCTATTTTCTTATATTAGTATGGCTTCACAACTCACTTTTACATCGGAAGTTGAAATGCAACGACTGCAAGTAGACCGAGTGTGTTTTCCTTAAGATATAGGGTAATAAAATAATATGTACCATCACTTAAAAACTATGTAAACATCTTGTAGTCGTATAAATAATCATTACCTCAATATTGAGATGTCCAGAGAATGCGTGTAACCCAATTGGCCGCAAAGCGCAGCTGATGCGCTCTGACAGTTATTGCTTCCCAAATAGCAAAAAAACAAAAAATGCGAATTTGTAAACATTAGTAAATCACAAGAATAGCGCAACACAAAGACGAACCCGGATCTAGGTCCTCTACCTGCGGCTTCCGAATCCATTCGCAAAAAACGGAAAATTGATTCAATGGGTCGGCGCAAAAAGCATTGTGTCCCCTGTATTTAGCGAAGCCGATCCAACTCGACAAATGAGGTTAAATCGCTTGTAAAAAATAAACTTATTGGTTTGTGATTTGCTGCCAATCTCTGCAATAAAGGACGTGTGTCTGTCTGCGCGTCTGCTTGTCCGCGTAGTGTTCGGTATAAATACCGGCCTAATTCTCTTACGTATTGTATAGATAGGGTATTTGTTCTACCAATTTTTATATCTTTCAATAAATTTGATTAGTATTTCTTAAAATGTAACACGTTTTGCAAAAATAAACTAGTTAAAATAGTTAAACAAAGAATGGTGTTTAAAATTAAGAGTTTCGTCATGAAAATCTGTTGCAAGCGCGCGAAGCCGCGATCAAATACTAGCGAAAAGATAAAACGCAGCTATTGAAATTTGTGCGCAATGAGCGCAGTCTAGCTAAATCAGTACAATACAAAATCTGATTGGCGATTATCCCTAACTGATTATTCCGATTCCAGGAATATGGATCATTGTAAAAAATTACAATACGACGAAGTCACCAGCAAATGCTAGAGAATCTACAAAACGCTTCCATTGTATAGTACGTGCTAAAAAACACGCGATCTAGTTCACGTGGCCCAATACCTTCTCATTGGCAATCGACCTGATTATCCCGATTCCTGGTATATGGGTCAGTGTTAGATGTAGGTAGGTTGCAATTGAAGACAGGACGAGCGGATGGACGTAATGAGTGTCCGCATGAATGCTAACTACTTACTTAATGTGACGCAGCCCACATGTAATAGGTACATGCGATTACGTTAGTTGACTACTAGATTAATCCTGATAACAGTTTTCTAATTATTAGAAAATTATTATTTACTTTATACCACATAATAATTGTGTTATAATATTTATAGTTACTTATTATATATGAATACATAAAGTTGCTGATACTGTCTGTATTGTACTTAATCGAAAAATTATCTTTTTTTTTTATTTGATTATTCTATACAATAAAAGGATTTTCTTAAAATAATAATTTGCGTAAGACAATTCACATTTTTACTCTCTATATATTCCTTACTACAGTTAAAATTAGTTAGAAACGACAAGCAAAGTCTTCAAGCAAAGTAAGTTCTTTAACAGATTATAACAGACAAAATCCAAATTATAACTGAAAAGTCCAGTATAATATAATGAAGACTCCCCTTTTTACTCGGATACTTGACACCTAAGAGCCTATCCGTATATCTAATAGTGCTACATAAATATATGAGCAGTTATTACGCAGGCAGGTATATAGAATTTCAAATAACCCCTTCGGCAGGTATTTATGGGTTCGTCATCTTTATCTTACTATCTAACGTCTTCCCGTTCTGTCACTTTGTTGTCCACTTATAGTTTGACTACCACCGAACAGATTTTAGTAAGCTCAATTTAAGCTTGTTTGTTTATTCGCTCATAACTGTAAACTGGAAGAACGTCATTCAAGAATGATTTTCATCAAAATTAAAATAATGGAAAGGAACACGGTATGGTAAATTACCAAATTAGTGGAACAGAGATGGGAACAAAATTTCAAAGACATCAATACCGATAAGAGAGGGGACATAAGAAAAATACATTAAATAAAAGTAATAAAACTAAATGATGGAATTAAAAGTACATATTCGTATGTTACCTATAAGACAAAAAGAAGTCGAGCGGACGCTAGCCGGCGCGTGCGACAATGAGGAAATGCCTCGGATGTTCAAGCGGACCGCGTGCGCAGGACATGCGACATCATACAGACAGAACATACGCGCATTACCCACGTTCCTGACTTGCTAATGTACTTGCATTCCTTCTTTGAATATTTTTCAACCTAAAAAGTTCCTTTGTTGGCCATAACCAATAAAAAAAAGATAGAACTAATGCAGTTGAGTATAAATGACTAATCGATTTGCATTTGGTCTCATTGTTGTTGCCATAAAAGTAAAGTATATGACCGTTGGCGAAATCAATTATTATCTCGCTCAAGGAAGTACAAAATACGTACATATGATATGATAAAATGTTAATGAAAGACATTTTTTTAATACAATTGGGAACAAATAAATTACATTAAAAAACTATAATATGTCCGTCCGTACACGGCACGACCAAATTGAAAACTCGAAATTTTATAAGTTCTAACAGCTTGTATCATTCATTATGGATTTACGATAAAAAAAAATTAAACATTCGAATTTAGAATTATTGTAATCTAAAGTGTAAGTGTACGTCTAAAAACATATCAACGTTTTCAGTGTGTTCAAACATATATGGACGTGGCATCTGTGCATAAAAATATTAAGATCCAAAATTATAAACATGTTAACAGACAATAATATCTGAACTCATCACGTCTCTAATAATACCAGTATGTGATGGACGACAAAAATATGTGACTTTGAATTAATATTAGGGCCTTACCTATGAAATTGCCGTTTATTCGTAGTGTCCACTTTGAATTTAATTATGTTGAGGTTGGCTTAGAATTTCAAATTCAAAAATAATTTCAATTTAAAGCTGACATTCTTCTTCAAACTCAGTTATTCATTTGTTGTTCCGTGAAACGACTTTTTACTTCGATATCGTTGTGTTAACGACCAAAGAAAAATTAAAATTCGCGTTATTTTCGAACGTCCTGGCAGTAACGTGGGACAGACGGCACGCAATAGCAACGATGTGTACGGACTAAAAACGAATGCACGATGCGTTTTTAAGTTGATCCTTTTCGCTCTGGAAATTTCTACCTCAAGAACAAGTACCGTGGATAACCGGAGACTAAAGTCGATAATGACGAATTGAAACAATAGCGAAAGCGGATTAATCTCGAACCACGTCAGAGGTAGCAGCAACCCTCAGCGTAAGTAATGCGTAAGTAAACACAATAATTAATGCAGATGTGTACTGTGAAGAACTGCAAAAAATCGTGGACAAGCTCGCTATCAATCAAGTCTGGTCAATCGCTCTCATCCACTGCTTCTCTATGATAGCGCTCGCCCGACAATTCGACTGCACGACAATCTTAAAGTTACAGGAGCTTCAACTGAAAACTCTCCGTCACCCACCGTACTCGCCAGATCTCTACTGAGTTCCATTTTTTCCGAATTAGGACTTTTTACAGAGAAAAAAATTCAACTCCGATGAGGCAGTGAACGATTCTTCAACGATTCTCGTCCCCAGGAGTTCTTTAGCAGAGGCATCAATCGACTTCCATTAATGGCAAAAGTGCATTGATAATAATGGACAATACTTCTGTAAATAAATATATAATTTTCATACAAATAAAATATTAGGTGCTTACCTATGAAATGACCGATTTGTATGAGAAACTGATTTAAAAAAAAATATGAAATGATTTATTATGCTAGTCGAAATATTGACCCATATTATCCACACACTTTCGCCGTATCACGGACAGTTCATTGATGCCACTACTGTAAAAATCTCGTGGACAGCTAACAATGAAATCAGAATCAAATTTTTTTCCTTGCAAAAAGTTGTCCTATTAAGTGTGAGGGAGAGTCTCCAGGTCTAGCTCTTGAAGTTTTAAAACTGACGTATGAGAAGTGAGAGGGCGGGCATTATCATGAAGAAGAAGTGGAGATGAGCGATTGACTTGGTTGCTTTGTTGCCAGCTTCTCCATCTCCATCTCCAGTCGTCTGCAGCTCCTTACAGTACACATCTGCATCAATTGTTTCACCGGCTCGCAAGAAACTGTAGTGGACAATACCGGCACAGGACCACCAAACTGATACCAGTAGCTTTTTTTTAGTTATCTTGCGTTTTGGACATTGTTGGGTTGCAACTTCTGGATCCAGCCACTGATACGAACGCTTGCGGTTATCGTGCAGGATCCATTTCTTATCACAACTCACGATGCGATTCAAAATTCCTTCGTTTTTATGACAGTTCAATAACACAGTGCACACTTCGTCGCGTTGTTGTCGCTGACGTTCGTTCAGTTCATGCGGTAGCCACTTTTCGAGCTTCTTTATTTTGCCCATTTGACGCACATGAACCAACATTGTTTTATCATTAACATCAAATCCTGCTGCTAACTCAGTTGTACTTTGAGATGGATCTGCTTTCAACTATAGCCTTTAATTTATAACGATGAATAACGATTGACCTTGGTCTTAGGTCGTCCGTGGGGCCTTCCTTAAGGGATCATCCTTAAGACCGAAATTTCCAGAACGGAAGCATTATAGGGTATAGCAGAACGGAATAGGAAGAGAGTGCACGCTGCAATCCAACAGCCGCTGGGCACGCGACTGGCCACGTTACCCCTCTCTCACCGAATACTACCTTGAAATGTACTACATTTCCCTAATGTACGTACGTGTTTCGGTAGTGAGTGAGATATGCCAGAGCCCATTCCCATCCTATCCCTCTCCATTTTCCCAACCCTTTCTCCAAATCCATTCCTATAGCTCCAAAGGTAGGCAGAGCATCCGGGGGCGTGCCAACGTTTGACGACGAGACGAGACGAACAGACGAGCACGTCTGTCGCCTTCGTACATAAAAAAAAATTCAATCTATCGACGCACGGGTCGATCGCATACACACTATTGATATTGTGAGCTGTCTGAGTTGCGTCGGTGGCGCAACGAAACTCATATTCAATAATAGCAGGATTTTTTTTGATTTATCAATTTTATTTCCAAGACAATCAATCACATGAACAACATTTAGATACATAAAAACAAATTAAATACTAATTTTGTAATAAGAACATCGTAGCTTTTAATGCATTATGTTTTATTTTGAAATTCGACTTACAACAGAAGATATCGATACTCAATGTGACCAGTAATAAAATCGGTGATTTCATAGGTAAGCATCTAATATTTTAATTTTTCCATATAAAACGTCAATTTCAAGGGTATTTCAAAATTGACAAAAACATATTAATAATGTCTAATACTGTATAATAGTACTAATACTGTGTGCAGATATTAATGTAAATACAACCATTATACAGTACTAGACATTATTCATGTGTTTTCGTCAATTTTGAAATACAGGTATTATCGCAAAGTGAACTGTTCACATATTTTTAACGTCCATCATATATTTTTAGTCTAGACGAGTTCAGACGTCAGAGTTCAGATGATTATTTTTGACGTCCATCACAGACTTATCACAGATATTATCAGAGAATTGACGAATTCAGATATTATTGACTGGTAACATATTTTTCTTTAGTGAATATTTCGTATAATTTTGGATGTTAACATTTTTATGTAAAGATACCACGTTCATAATATATATATATATATATATTTGACAAACTGGAAACTTTGATATATTTTAGACGTGACTGCACAGTATAGTATAGTGTAGCGCAGTGTAGTGCAGTGTGATGCATTGTAGTGTCTAGTATATCTAACACAGCATAGCACAATAACGAGAACAAGTATGAGGATTAAATTTCACACGACTGTTAAAAATAACTAATATATTAATTTTGTAAGTCGACTGATATAGGTACGAACATAATATTACAGTGTTTGCTTGCTAAACTAATATCGTGTTCACACAAATGCAGGAATGTTCTCTAATTCATTATGCAGATTGCGCAAGTAAAACTATAAAGAAAGCTTATTAGCTTGATAATGCGTGATATATAATATGATAAAGACAATGATACGTCTACTTGTTCTTACTTATAGTATGTAGGTATGCTGTATTCAGTCAGGTGTATGATCTCACAGTCCCTAGCACGAGCTATAAATGTTCTAATGAGCAAATTGTGGTCTCCTTCCGTTCACGGCGTCGCGGCGCCACGTACTCGTATCATGCGCACATGAAAATTATAGACATGGCAAACGGGGAGGCATGGCAAAATTTACACATTATATATTAAGTATATATTAACATATATATTAACTCTGTAAATTAGAGGTAATCAAATTAGTGGTACCTACATTTTCGTTTACCGGTTGGCCTACGAGTATGTTTGTGTTAGATGGCATATTTGAGCTTTAAATCCTGTATAGTGTATTTTCAAATAATACTATTAGCTTTTGGCCACGGCTTCGTCCGTGTGCATAATATCCCAGGGGAACCATAGATGTGTAGCCTATGCTATGTCATGTTCCTGGTCCCTAAGAAGGTTCATGCAAATTTCAGTTCGATTAGTGCTAGATTCAGCTCGATGTTGATGCTTGAAAGCATTTAAAAAAAACAGAGTTAGTTTATTTTTTATATTAAGTTATTATTTATTAATCACCAATGAATAAGTTACTTAACTTATTATTCATTAGTGGTTAATAAATAATAAATTAATATAAAAAAAAATAACAATATATAAATGACTGGCAACATTCAGTCACTCTGTCTGATGATACATTATACGATACGATATGATATCAATGTATTATGATATCGATGTGGTCTTGCCACGACTATGTAAAGTAACAACAATTGCTAATTCTTGGAAACTAGTTAACCTTAATGACGCTTATCAGTTACCATCTAACCTCGAGACAAAACCGTTGACGTCAATCGAAAAACCTTTTCCATCACTTATTGTGTGTCACGATAATGTCGCCCAGGTACTTTCTAATCAAAGCCATCGTAATAAACAAAATATGTTTATTTATTACGCCCTTAAATATTACTCCATAATACTTTTCTGTAATTTCCTTTTCGAACTTCAAAAGGGACTTCAAATATTGAAAAATATTACTCGACCTTCTAGCAGATATTAGCGGCAACATTAAGCGAGTATTGAAAGTCGGGCGCCGTGTGTTTATTGGATAATGAGGCAATCCCGTGGCGACCCCGTCTCAATCAATTGAATGATTGCCGGCAGTCGTCATAGTTACGCCACACACCGCACCATACGCCACACGCCGCGTGCCCTCGCCCCCACACTAACTATAATTACGATATAATCAATCCACAAAGACACTACAATCTTTAAAAGTTAATTTAAATAATTTTCCTGCCTACATACCTACCTACTTTTTAAGAAAAAACTATAGCCGGAACGGTGGAAGCGCTACGGCCATTAAAATACAATGACATTGTCTTTTTATGGGTTCAAAATTCCAGCAGAGTTAATTACAAAAGTCATCCGTAAAGACACGTGCAAAATGCGAATCCCATCAAAACGAGGCAGTAACGAACTAGGGCCGTTTTTCCGAGTTTTTCATTGTAGTAAAAACAGCTACTTTCCGCAGTGCATTGCCACGGTCGTTGGATCCACGTGAACTCGGCCAATTAATTGTGTTGTTAATTAATGGATTAGCGAGCGGCCGCGCCATTATTTGTGTTGGGAAACTACACAGACATTACTATTGTCAGAATTGTACCCAAGCTAACTGTAACTAATTTTGGTGGGCACTCATGCCCAAAACTTGAACGTATCGTACTTCTACGTCCACTCCCTGAACCCTGAATCATCAGAATAAATAACTAAGCAAAGTATCCTTGTATCAGCCTTTATTACGTCAGCAAAGTGTGACTTCATATAATGTACTCAGTCTTCTTGGCAGGAGCTCGTAGCGTTCTCTCGTGTAATACTTGTGCAAGAATCTTATGCTGCAAAAACAGACAATTAATTAAAACAACTGTTTCGATTGTTCCGGTTTAAAACAATCTTATGCTAATGAAAATGCAAAAATGTGTCTATTAATTAGCAGATAATCAGATGCATATTTAAAACCGTTTCTTTTCTTAACACTAACGTGGTATATACGAAGCGTGTAGGAAGCCGTCACGGTCCGCCTCTGCGCGCTTTCACGCTAACCGCGCTGCGTCACCATCGTTGTTACAACTCGGACAAATCATTACGTACGAACTTTATGAGATTTATGAGTTAGTTATTATTAGCATTAAACGTAGGGAAATGGACAAACATCACACGAGGATGTAAGAAGACAAAGATAGAGTCTATCTATTCTGATGTATTCACCACTGACATAAGTACACGAAACTCATATAAAATGCAAATAACCATAAATATATAATACTCTACTAACTGTAAGAGATGCTGTCTATTTATTCCTGCTTCTCCCTAAATCGGACATCAATTACAGAACATTATCTACTCGCGTATATGTAGCCAAACAAAATATTGACCAACCCCACGAGTCGTTCACAGTTTTCCCACATCCATCGAAAAACAGTCGTCCATATTTGTTGTGGGCGGCAAACTGTCAGCGCAAACAACTTGTGGTCAAATCTCTAAAGTAGGCAGCGGGTCAATATTTTTGTAAATAATTTAGAGTACGCTCGTTCCCACGGTGGGTAATGGAGAGGAGTCGGTTACAGGTCACACCCGCTGACACTGATCACTTTGTTTGCATAGAGATGGAACCCACTGGTACTTAAATTTTATATGAGTAGAATTTTTTATACCTTTAAAAACATGGGAAGCTGAAAATACTAAATGGGCAGCATATCGATGGTAGCAAATGTAAAGATGGGTTTGGGTTCTCTCTATAACTTGACATTAGTATTAATTTAAAATTATTTACTTTAGTTATTCAAAATATAGTTTGGTTTGTTAATAATGATTTGCTGTTCATTTGGTATTTTTTGCTGTTTGTTTACAAGCCTGAAAAGATTTCATAATTTTGCAATTAGCTTATATATTGAATGATAAAAATTAGTTTCATATAGGTATGAGTACATATTTCAACGAAGAGGAAACTTATTTTGATGATTTTACGAGTATTGTGTTTTGCTATTTTACGTAAATACAAGGTTAAAAATTAAAGCGGTAAAAATGTTTCATTTATATACTCGTATAGATAACGATTGCCAAAACTTTTAGCTCTTTTTGTATACTAACATCTTAAGTATCACAATTTTAGGATGTTGCAAAAACAGTTCATTGTTTTTGGCTACTTAATAACATTATAGCGGTTCGTTAAGTGAGGCAAAAAGTCGGTCAATGAACAAATTAACAATACAACTCTCAGACAAAAGATAATGAACACGTGACGCAATAGATAGCGTTCGCTAAACTGACAACAATGGAGGGCCAAAAAACTGCAAAGAAAGATAACTGCAGATACAAAGATAGTTGGTGTATGTATTCCAGAAGTTTTTGTAAAAGTGTTCGCTAACAAAGTGTGATTAATTTAAATAATGGCAGAAATTTAAATAATCGCCATTTTGCGTGACAACTCTGGGAAAAAATTAATTGAAAATCTCAAATGTATCTGACGTGTCATGGCTCATTGAACGTTCTAATTAACATCGATTAAGGAAACCTGATTGAAAAAGTACTGTTTATAAAGTCCGTTCATAAGAAAGGAGGCAGGGGTGTGAAGACGCTGGCGCCGGCACTCGGTCGGTGTGAATTGCAAATATCACCATTAACCGTGTTCCAAGCATTCCCACGAGTAAAAATACAAGTATTTTAATATTTCTTCTGGAAGTCTGTATTGAAATACCTACATTGTTAGTGGGGAAATTCTTCATTTGCTTTTATTTTTGCAAGATTCGTAGTTAAGGAAAATGTGTATGGAATAGATAAAAACTGTACTCGTAAGTGTAGAAAAATGTTAAAAACTTGAAAAAAGCTTTATTGTTTACATTATTAAGGGTTGAATCTCTAAGAAACCTTCCAAGAAAAAAATGCTCCTTTAGTATTAAAACTCTTATAGTAATGCTAAAGTATTAAAACTAAACATCAACTCTAACGAAAAACTTTAAAATATTACCAACTCTATCAATATTATTATAAGGTTGTTTTAATTTAATAGTTTCTAAATTTAAAATTGCAAAATATGTGACGTCAGACCAGGGGTGGGGGGGGTCACACAAATGTGATCACCTGTGACAAGGACAGAGGGGGGACTCCAAAAATCATGAAATTCGTGTGACTTAATTTATGGATGGCCCCTTATAGTTGAATCAATTTATATAGGTATATTTGAGCAATCCCAAGACACATCTACAGTTTATATGATACCAAGTAACATTTATGTAGTTTTCTATTTTGTGTTTAAAAAACATGTATGAAGGTATTGCGAAGACGTAATGCGTGCTCCTAATATCCATAATATCTAGAATATCTACTAACTACTAACTAATATTGTTGAACAAAACCAACCTTGGGAAACTGTTAAATTGGGTAAAATTGATGCAAGGCTACCACTGTTTGCTTGAGACAAACGGAAAAAGTAGAACATCAGTCAATTATAATATTCATACCTTCGTAGAGGTAAAAACAGCTCATGTTCCAGTTAATCGCAAGATGATTTGAGAGTTTTATTATAGGGTGTTACACTTCAGCTATTGTTTCATTATTGAGCGTAAAAACGATAAATAATATGGTAAGGAAGCGAGTCAAAAAGGTTGAACGACCTGCTGCAGTCCTACAAAAGCAAAATTATTCACACACTACTGACACTAGTTGTAGTCATATGCATTAGGCAGCAGGACCAACAATTTTATTTACTCTAATGACTTCCGCGGTGACCGGCGTATAAATATAGGCGGCCATCAATGGGCGCAGTTGAAAAAGTCCGTGAATGGGCGAGCGACAAAGAGCGGCGCACCAAAACAATAACAATGCGGACAGTGCGCGTGCGCAGGGTACGCAAGTGTAACGAATTGTTTCACGCTCCGCAATAATAACAAACAGGCTGTTTGAAACAGGTATACACCACTACCACTATGTTACTACTGTGTTAGTTATTTTATACCTCATCTATAGATTTCGAGAAAAAGCGCTAATTTTGGCTACTTTTATAAACAGATATTTAAAGAATAGGTATAAAATTCGTTTGCTTAAGGTAATCAGATTTTAAAAAAACGATTTTATTTAACTGTCAAAGTTATTCGTATGTAAGAAATATATATTTTATCTCAACCTTATTATTTGCTACTTATGGCTACAATATAAATTTCAAGAAAGTATAAAAAACTTATAATCCCTATCTCCGTTTCAGGTGACATCGAAATGGTACCTGAAACAGAGAAACTCGTTCCGACACAATTATGAGTATCTGGACTTTTGAGTATAAGTTTTTTATACATTCTTGAGATTTATAGTGTTGCCATAAATAGTAAATAATCATTTTCTTCAAAAATTTTAAACTCGTAGCAAGTGATTCATTATAGATTATGAGTACAAACACGTACTAATGTCAAGGGACTGTGAGCGATTCATTTTCATCTGTACTAATAATAAAATCGTGATATATGTGTCTGTATTTTCATACTCATAAGTATTTGTAAAATAATGGAGGAACCGACTTAAACGCAGTCATACATGAATAGATTTCAACTTTCTGTTACCGTATGAATTGATACTTATCGGCTCGAAATACCTTGGTTATATTATTTTATCTGTATCTGAAATGTAAATCATTCACTATCTGTGATATGTCAATGTAGAACTGAATACCCATTTAAATTTTTTTTAGAAAGTTGAAATTCCCGCCGGGGAAACCGCACGCTGAGGTTAGTTTGTGAATGAGTCAGTGTGGCAGCGGACAGGACTTACCGGAAGGCAATAACGGACATGGATGACGTATATCAATCGCTTGATAAAGACTGTCTATAGACATTATGCAGTGCCGTATGCACCTGTGTCTTTGAGTGAATTGCACAGAGTAGAGTAAAATAATGTCTCACTATTGTATATCATTTACTTTCAGTTATGAATGAGGTATAAATTATGGTGATCGAGTTTGAGACTTCATCGGAAAGAAATCCTTACATGGTTGAAGTATTTGCAGTTGCTTGATATATACTGTCTATAGCTGCTATACATCACGGCCGCATTCCACCTGTCCTTGCGTAGAATAAGATAAGAAAGCGTCAAGTATATCCCTCTATTGTGAATGATGTGTGAGTCACAATGGAAACAGTTGGTAGGACGTAGTAGTTGCGAGAACGGACATGGATGACTTATTGCAATAGACTGTGTACAGACTATAGATAGACTGGTAACATTGCAGTCACAGCTCTGGTAGGACAGACCTATGAATAAATAGGATACTGCAAGGTCAGCAGTGCACCCACTGTCCTAGTGTTTCAAATGTCTACGAACGCCGGTGACCACTTACTATCGGATGAGCCGATCGTCTTCCCTCTCTTTTATAAAAAGAAACCCTAGAACCAGACGTCCACTGGACGCGCAACGCGCCTACCAACCCCGCACCTACTACGCGCACACAATCAACGCGCCACCTTTCTACAGTCAGCGTACAAACTAATTTGTAAGTTTTGTTAATTGTGGTATACACATTAAATACGCAGTCCCGCATTGCACTTGTGTCGCGTTCGATATAGTACTTAATTATGTAATGCCGTATTGCATCTGTGTCTTGACTAATTAGTATATGCCTAGAGTAGGACAAGAGAGTATTTTATAGGTAAAATTATATACCTACATATTAATTTCATGCTATCGATAACCATAATAAAGGTAGCTTTACGTAGGTAAATTTTGTTCAAACGACACAGGGCTACTTCATACCCAATAATTTTAAAATTAATACTATCCACGTGTAAACTTTATTAATTTATTTTATTATTTTGCGCCTTATTTCACTTAATTTGTCTATCGTAGAAATCTGTGCTCTCATAAATGTTACCATTACGAGATTAATTTCATCATTGCGATTCTACTCTACTGTATCAATAACACTTTACTGAATTGAAAGGACCGGTCGTGCATAGTAAGTAACATCAAGGCCCTAATACTATATACCACACGTGGACACCATACCAGTGTAAACTCATTTAGCGGCGCACCGACTGACGAGCGCTTTAAAACTTCCATTTATAAATCGAACTTGTAAAAATTTTTTCATTCAATAACGTACCTTTTCACGCCGTTGTTTACATTTCACAAGCTAGTAGAATAGAACAATAGAGGCAGTAAACGAAACGTAACGGGCGTCCCCTGGCGTTTAGTGTTTACAATGGACACGGAACGTGAGAATGTTGTTTTAAATCAACTTTATCCCGAAGGTGCGTTTACTACGTGCCCGGCACAAAGACGGCACACGACAGACAAACTTTAATTTTATTGTTAGACGGCCTAATGTAAAGGTGTCATAAACAATGTCCGAGTTCGCTGTGAGACACTTTAAGCTGCCGAACTTGCATACAATCACGTAGTTTTGAGCTAACAATGCAATTATTGGTTATGTAACCCGTGGGAACGAAAGCGTCCTTCCTGTAACCGGACAAGAAACAGTGAGGGGATCTATAACCAAACGGAAGTAAACTGATTACAAACAAAGCGTACCGGCTCATGTGTTACTGTCCTTTTCAAAGATAAAATATCAGGTACCAGATGACTAAAATATTAATTCCAATTTTATTATCATATTTTCCTATCTGCGAATGTAACAGAAAAAATTGACACGTAGGTATTATTTATTTTCCCTTATCCCTTAGTTTAGGGTAGAACCATCCAATCTCTTTGCGTGGTTGTTATAAAAGACGACTAAGGCATAATAAAGCCGCTACCACAAGCCCTGAGGAAACATCACCTCTAAAAAAGTGATCTCTCTAACCCGCTTGACCACAAGACACTGTATATGAGGAGGCCCACTAGAAGTGGACGTTAAAAGGGCTGCTAACGAATTATTATCCCTTACTGTGAATCTCTCTGTGGTACAGCTCTTACTGTACTCGTATTTATAGACACTACTTATAGTCATTACTCTGATGTTTCTTCCTATCAATATTCTGTTTTTCATTTCCCTACTACTTATAAGTGTCACGTCTTTCTCAACGATTTCACAACCTTAAAAATTTCCACCTCGTCAATATGTGACCCGCCTTGATTAGTGTAGGGTTTATTCCCACTTGTCTCATTGAGAAGTCCCATAATGGGAATAGTATGTACTTACGGCATGATCGATGGTGGGCCGACTTCCGGCGGACACACACTTCCTACCCACTCCCGTATTGTCTTCTATCTCCTCCGCTCTGAACCCCTTCAACGTATCCCGTGCACTGTGCACCATGCTAATTATTTATTATTTTTTTATAAATGAGCTAAATGAATAAATTCAATAGCTCATTGTTCAATTGTGCATAAAAAGACACATATTTATTGATTAATTTATTTATTGATTTTGCTCATTCGATCGTATGATTAATTTATGTATAAAATTTTCATTTACTAGTAAAAAATTACAATAATACTTATTAGTTATTACGCACAATATAGTACAGCACAATAGCCGATAAAGAGAAATACACCGTGGCCCTTGTAGAAGGCTACCAATGGTATTCGTGCACTGTTGACGACAACAGTTTAATCTTTGATATAGTTACATACCTTATATATAGCGTTATGAGAACCGAGCATTGCAAACGTAGATGATAGATTGCCTTTAATGAGAGTCCTGCCAATTAAATATGTAATGTCAATCGACCATCGTCGTATTCCGAGCAAGAACGACGAGATGATAAGTAAAAAAGAAACGGTCACCGAAACTACTTTCAGAGTTAATTATATTACGTTGTAACCATTCTAATACAACTCTCAGCATTATTTAACTATCCGGCAATATCCGGCATTGGAAAGCCTTCACTCCATGAACTAGTAGTTAACAGAAGCTGTGTTCTAAAGTGTAACAGAAGCTGTCTTAGTGATATAATCACATCTGTCGTCCTCTTAAAGGAACGAAGAGTTATTCAAAACTCTTAAGTTTCTAGCTTGATTTTAAACTAATTAAATTTTAATAACATTTTTTGCATTTTCCTCGAATATCATCAAAATGCACTTTTAACTTTTTTTCCAAACAAAGTAGACGTAAATCGCCAAAGAAAACGCTACTACAAGATTTTAAAACTAACAATATCGAAAAGACAAGTCCTATAATAAAAATGCTAACAGGTGCGCGCGCACGTGCGGAGCAGCTTTGCTCTACCTCCCCCGATGGATTAGCTAAATAGCGAATTTTGGAAAAAACTGGAACCATGAAAAATTTAAAGTAAACCAGGTGTTTGATATTCAAACACAATTATGGCGTAATGTTCACGACAATCTGCATTTAAGGAAGTAGTGATAATCTGAATACAATGAAAATATAAAATTCAATAAATAACTAGAAGATGAACATTAATTTTAAGACATTTGCCATACACGTAACGTTTTATAGATGTCCCGTAAGAGAACAAATAACAAGTTTCTAGAAAAGAACACGCTAATAGATCGAGTTTGTGGATTTTACGCCCAAATCAAAACAAAATGAAGGAATCCAGTCTTTCCTTTTTATTCGACATTCTCTAAAGTTAGTATCTACACATTAACCAATTCACGATATTGTATACCCAGAAAGTTCAGTTTCTTTTATCATCAGAGATAAATGAGAAACAAAATGTTCTGTGGTTTACTGAACATTAACTTCATCACCTACAATTACACAAAAAGTACATATTCTAATTCTTATGGGAAATCCCTGAATCCCATTTTATACATTATATTAAAATAAAATGGCAGTATAGAAGCTATTATCTGATACAGTCATCGCTATTACTGAAGCAAAAATGTTTTTAAAACAAAAGTCTTTTTGATTATTTTATTGTATTAAAAAAGAAAAAAAACACGTAGTAAGACATACCAGATCAAACATAACAATAAATAGCACAATTATGTAAGTATTACCGTCACTCTCCTTGAACATTTCTCTCTAAGAAGTATAAATAAGTACACATAAATTAGGTGACGGTGCGCTGATCAAAATGTATGATGAAAGAAGGTAATAAGAATAAAAAAAAGATGGTAGTCACTAAAGAACTAATTCATAATTATTGTGGTTTAATTGCATAATTACAAAATATTACGGTCAGACATTATGGGATACAATAACTAGGTGTTACTTAGGAGTAGATCTCGGACTTTACTTTTAAACATGATTAAGGAATGAATGCATAAATTGATAAGATGTTTTACTTCATTAAAGCAATATTATTACATGTATTATTACATGTTCGTAGAGGTATTTCAACAATGTATACCAATATACTTATTTAAGACTTAAAGTGCAAATGCCGTAAAAGACGGCTATTTTTCAAGTTGCATTTAAATTTTCTTTTCTTCGTTTGTCTTCCAAACAGTTGACATTTGACAGTAATTACATATAATAAAATCACGAAAGCATGATTTTAATATATTAAAGCCAAGCAAATGTTTGACTTCAATGAATTGATTAACCATATACCATTACTTTTTGTTTGCTTTCACCGGGATGATGAAGCACATACCATACTATTCAAATAACGCGTGCAGCTAACTCTGAACTCTTTCTTTATTGTTGTCAAAGTCACGGTACTGGACTAACTAGTTCGCGGTAAACAATGGTAAGCGACAATGGTCGGCAAGTCACCGTGGAAGCCACGTCAAGTAGCTTGTTGTCACAATGTCGTGGTACCACTGACGTTATCTGTAGCAGTATTTCACTGTCGCATACATTACCGTAATTAGAGGTCATTCATTCTATAAGTAAATAATTTTCTCAATAAAGTTGTAAGTTAGCACTTTCAAATTTCATTATATATATTTCTATTCTTCTTAAAGAATAAATGCACTAAAGATTATTAAGTCTGAGAAGAGTTAAGGTTAGAAAATAAGAGAAGTAAGTACCACCATTTGCGTTTGCTGTTGCCAGGTTTTACAGAATAGTTATTTATATCCTACTTTAATATGATATGCTATTAAAAATGATCAGAGTCTAACTAACTTGACTCGCCATGTCGAGAAATATAACTTTATAAGTTTTATTTACAAAGTTAAAAATAAACATTCGCAATAAATTATAATGTTTGTGAGTAGATTGCTAGGTATAATTAGGTATATTTGTACTTATATATTATATAATTATATTTATACTCCACTACATTTTAAAACACTTTTAATGTAAAATTATTTATATTATTCTATTATTTATTTATAAATTATTTATATTATATTATTAAATGCAATGAATCGGGAATTAATAAGAATAAAATTTGTTTACAAATTGAATTCCAAAAGTCCAAGAAAACGGTCATCCGTCAAAATTCACATATAATTCAATGTGCCCTTGACACATCAATGTTAAGTAAAAAACATTGGATTATACTCTCCTAGTCGCGGCATTTGCTGATGTCAACGTCCACCCTTACCCGAGTGGGTACTCAAAGAACATCGAGGTACAATCTGCCGGAAGCGGAAGGCGCGTTTCGCGATCTCGCGGCGAAATTTGGCGGCAGCTGCTTGCCGGGCCAGCTGCCTTATAATAGCTCATATCCGCTTTGAATAGTACTATTCGGACGTTTCTTAATTCAAAGGCGTTCAATTGCCATTATTATAATTAATCCATAAGTTTCTAAGGCTTTGTTTAAAACCAACCGCGAGCCAAAAGTAACAGCATCTTGGAACTACTATTTCAGACTTATGATCATATTTTTTACATTTGGACTATTAAATAATTCCACATTCAATGGACTCCCTGTATCGTGGGTGAGACACACACAAAGACAAAGACAAATTACTCGAGTCTGACCAAATATTCGCAATCTTTCGTACAAATCACAAGTCACAACCTACCGGATGAGTCGGTTGTCAAACTAAACTATCGTTCATTTAAACAGTTTGTATATTACTAGCTATTTATTAATGTATCGTGTTTAAAAGTTACTTATGTTTTTGTTCGTCAGTGCCAATATCTAAACACCTAAAGTTACTCACTTCGCTCCTCGCATTCGCTCAGAAGCAGAAAGCTTAATGCCGTATGAAAAACTAACAGCTGTAATGTTCTATATTTAATTGCTCACATTTGGTTCATGTTATTTTTTTATCAATTTGCATCGCGTGCCGCGTCCGTTGCGAAGTATATATAGACATTTAGAAACACAACAGTTATGACATAAAAAACATAAAACATCGCTTCTATTTTTAGTCGAGATGGGGAGGAAAGTGAAATTTTTCAATTTATCACCTGGATTACAACAAAAAATGATCCCTGGAGAGACAGCCGGCGCGAAAAGGGAAGCCAGAAGAAATAAATTGTAATTTCCTTTCTCTACTAAAAAGGGTTCTGTCTATACTAAACTATAATATCGACAAATAAGACCCGACACATCTTATGATAATTTTAAAAGTATTTAACATTTATATAATTAAGTTTCATTACTTTATCATTCAGAGTCAATATTTGGTCAGGTATTTTAAAGAACAAGTAAGCAAGTAAGCGAAAATCCGATTACTAACATAAAATCTTAACACGTTCAAACCTTTAATATGGATCCCTAAAAAAGTTTCATTGTCTTATCTAAGCTTGTCCCATTATTTTCTGTTTAATTGTTTTCACGGCAAACGGAAGCCATATAAACAGCTGTTTTTCTTAGACTCCTGAAATAGATACGCGAGATCAAGAACACGTGAACGTTTTTCATCTTTCAGTGATGACAAATGAACCGTGTCGCGCTATCTGCTCTTGTTAAATTTAAATTAAAGAAATTTAATAAAAGCAAAGTTATTTATTTATCAGCTTGTGATCGCAGGAAGTGTTATTATCGCAGGAACTCATATTAGAGTTTCCTTTTCTTTATCTCCTATAGTCAGGTTTAGCTTTAAACCGTGCTCAATATCCTTATTTTTATACTAGCCTGATTCCCTGATTCCATAACAATTCCTAGAGATCCCAAATATAGGCTTCATCTGTATTAATTATAACTTCCTAGAAGCAAAAGTATTTTCAAAATCGGTCCTGTAATATACCTCTCACATGAAAAAGTAAACTTTTTATAATAAACGTAATATTTTTATAAATGCAGTAGAATTTTTTTTCTTAATTGTATTTTTGTTATATTATTACGCGTCTTTGTTCACGGGGGCGTAACATTAATACAGAACACGAGTACATACTTACAAAGACATATGTTGCACTTTACATATTGTGGTAAACAGTAAATGATTTAATCTGAAATATTTATTATAAAATGAACGCCTAACTACATAATTTTTTTCTACCATAATAAAGTAATCCCAAAGTGGCGACGGCAGTACACGCACGGTAATTCGATTACCCCTAGGATGCGTCAACTCCCATCCATCTGTCAGCGAAGCCCTCCGCCTCTTGACTGAAGCCACAAAAAGCCACGCGCCGAAATACCTCTTTCCACCAACCTGCTTCCGGTTCACGAACGCTATTTATACATATAATCAAATCGTAACCAAGTCATGTGTGTTTTTGAAAAAAAAAAAATAATTTTGCATTATAAAGTATCTATAATAAAACAAAATTTTTTGGTGTGTTTGTCTGTCTGAACGCGCATCACGCGTAAATGACTAGACTGATTTTAATGAAATTTGGATAGTTATAGATAGCTCAAGGTTAAGAACCCTGAATGTTAACCTGAAAATATCTAAAGATAAAGATAGATCTAAAATAGATAAAGATATCTGGATTATGTTTTTAAATAATTTTTTTTTATTTTTTTATTGGAATTTTTGGGATCATTATAGAGTTCCCAAGGGAATCAGTCGAAAGTTCACACGAAGGAATTCGCGGGCACTGCTAGTTGAATATACAGCGGTACTTTTCGAAAATACTGATACTTTTGCCATCGTGCTCTGAGGAGTATTAGTAACTCATGAATTAGGAAAAAAAAACTTTATCTAAAAGATTTTATAGATAAGCTATAAAAAAAATTATTACGGGTAACATTGAATTTTCCTAAAACAGCGAAGATTTTATGAAAATTACAATTTAAGCCTGATGCTTTTATAACGTTAGGTACTAGCTTTTACGCGCGGCTTCACTCGCGTAGACTAAGCAGCTACAAAAAAAGTTGTGACTGTAAAAGCACCGATATGATAGTAAACCTCAGGGATGCGCTTGCTTTCAGCCTGGACATTATCTTCTTGCTTCTCTCTTATGTATTCATAGCCGCCTGGAGTATATGTCAAATGTTGTTGTTCCTCATCACTGCTTTCAGAAATACTAAATACCAAGTAAACACACATATTTTTCAAGCCCTATCGGATATTTTCCAAAAGTTGGACATTTTGTTCTTTCCACAACCTTCAATTACGTGATATAAATCGATATGAATATCGCATCGTACGCAACGGCTTATTGATAAAGAAGTGGGAGTACATCGCACTTTGAAGACGGAAGCCACGGTTATTGTAATCCGAGGTGGGCGTTGTAATGAATAGTTCTGCACAGCAATCGCGTTGTATATCTACAACGAACACGCCGAAAGACGCAATGTGTCTCCGGATGCTAATGGGATCTAAACAGCTTGTGAGAATATCATACCATACCATCAGCTTTTATGTCTTTCCACTGCTGGATATAGGCTTCTTCCAAGGCTTACCACCACAAACGGTGTTCGGCTCTTGTTATTCAGCCACCAGCGACGATCTCTTTCAAGTCATTGGTCCACCTGGTTAAAGAGCGTCCTACACTGCGCTTCTTGGTGGAATGGTCGAATACCCGAACTCCAATCCAGAAATGCGAGTAGCACTCCATATCTTTTATCAGCCTCTTGATATAAGATAATGGACTGTCTCACCACCAGGTACTAATGATGGCGACAACATTTAGTGCTATTTATGGTTTATATCCTATCATTGTCAGGATCCGCTAGAAAGTCAACCGAAAACAATTCATTGTTTTCGCCAGGATTCATCCTGGCTAGTGTCCACAATCTGTATAAAAAAAATCCCATAATTTATTTGTCCTATAGTATGGTTAAATACACTTCTATGTTCAGACTGGTTCTTTCGTTATCCATTCTGCATCCCATGGAACATTTGTGGTTAACGTGCAGCGAAGCGTTTAACCACAAATTATTATTGGACTTTTCGTGTTCTTCCTAACTCAAAGGAACCAATATTCGCATATCCGTTTAGCACAATATAGTTTAGTTTTTTGAGAATCTGTAGTTTAAAATGCAGCTAGTAGAGCCAACTGTTTTCGAAAAATCTCATTGATTAATTTAAATAAAAAATATTTTATTTTAATGATATACATATATAGGTAATACAGGCATCATCATAGCATCATTCAGTCATACAACGGCAAAAATACATTCAAATGTGGATGGAGTTCTTACTGTAGTTGTGACATTGTCTTCGGACCTCGATGCACATTGAAGTCGCTAAGCTACGATAAGACACCAACGTTATGCTACGGTGGTGTGTAACAAAGTGTTTAATTACAATTTATTGTTCTTTCTTTCTGACATTCAAAGGCGTGAACTTTCGCATATTTAATATATGTATATGCTGTTTTCGGGTCTCATTTATTAAAATGCACCTAGCAGAGCCATCTATTAGCGAATAGTGTCATGAAAATAGTTTTAAGTAAAAAATATTTTATTTGAATAATTAAATGCTAAACTGACTTCAAATAATATATTTTCAATAATATAGTGTGCTATATTATAGTATGGTGTACTGTAATATAGGGCATTTAGGGACTTTCTCGTTCCGTCATACATTGAAATACATCGAAACTCATTGAAATACCTACTTACAATTGATATTATTTACATTTATTTTCTCTACTGCTCGCTTTCCTAATGTCACAGCGAGATGCCACATATTCCAAACTTCCTTCTGGATAATAAGTTATTCAACAGCGTAAATCCCAATTGATTAGGTGTAATATCTTTTACAAAAAGAGAAAATATTTTTATAATTTTTTTCAATCCACTATTGATATAACGCATTTAAGGATAAGATAATGGTGAAGTTAGTAGGCTGCATATTGAGATACAGAACAGTGAAAACCTCGTTAAAGTTCCATCCAGTAGTTTTTGAGTAATTCTATTAAAAGTTTTTTTTTTATTTTCCTTTATAACTCAACTTTCTCGTGTCATATGAAGATTAGCCGGAGAATTAGCTATACATTAGTGAAAACCCGATCAAAATCCGTTCACTAGTTTTTACGTGATACTCAAACATGACAAAAATATTACAAATTTCAGTTTTGTGTTCTGTAGCTTTCATTTCATTTAATTTACAGATAATAAAAATCCTTTTACTGTTTTATTATATGTAGGTATATAGAATATATGCATAGATAACATAGTTCCCAATGTCATAATGTAACAATTATTCATTAAAGAGTTTTATCTATATATCTATCTTTTAGTTGTCTTCATTAATAAGAACGCTAAATTGTGTTCTAATATCATATCTAACTATCTGATGGTTATGAAACTGAACAGTGATCATTGTTCTATACAAATTCCCGTGATTCATTTTTGCGAATACTAGTGTATATGACGAAATATATAGCGAGTACATATAACAAAAGAAGACGAAACGAATTTAGAATCGACAAAACTAATTGAACCTGATAAATCCCGGCGAGAAAATCTGAAACATCTGGTAGCCTGTGTTGAAATGTCGATATGTTGAGATTCTACCACAACAAACTACATCGCTTTGGCCTTTTAACATTCAAGTACTTTTGCTGACTGGCAATTTTATTAAGAAGTTCTAAATTTCAATGTATATCAATTATTTTTTTTACGATTCGGAATTATTCGATTTATTCATTCCTTAACTTTTTCACAATAATTTCATAAAACTTCTCTATAATATACTTGTTTTAATACGAATTTCACAAAGTGATACATACTAATGTAGATAGATAATCTAACATTAACTTTAATTTCTGTAACAGGTACGCATCTCCAATTACATAAAAGTTTGGTAAATGGATAATAATCGCCTATTAGACAAACAGTGGTTCCACGGGGGCGCTTCGTAATCTTATTACAGCGTTTGTTCGAGGCTCGTGTAAAATGAGATTAGGCTCTTAACGCGCTTCTGCCATGATCTATTGTATTTCAACTTGTAATCCCATTGTCCGTACACAACATAGCGCCTAGCGAAACCGCCTTTATCTCTGGTGTTATCTCGTTCACCGTAGAACTGGCAAAAGAGATTATGTAACCCGATACTGTTTAGTTATTTACGGTGTATTCTAGTCGTTCCTCTCTTCATTTTTATCTCCCTAATATTACCAACCCCTAACTTAGTTGGAAAGTATCGTTTTGCAATTTTGTAAAATATAGTTGCTTTTTTCTAAACTACATATTACACATAATTGAAAACCGTATTTAAATCCAGTATTTGAGACCCAGTAGTATTCAGACATTACAGAATACTTAAACGAGCATGTACAGGTACGATAACGCTGCGTCATGCAAACTTACATTCTGTTATTAACTGAATAATAAATATTCTGTAGTGATTGATTGTTAATAGTTTCCATTTTTTTATTTTATAAAATATAGTGACTTTTACCGATAAATATTGATTCTACAAGTTACATTTTTAAATATAATCGTTTTAGTGACGAGACAGGAGAATATTTAAATAATTTCATAGAATATTATTCATTTGTTGCAACAGAACATCGGACAAATCACATCCGTCAGTGTTTGGCCCACTTCGATAACATCTGGTGAGACAAGGTGTCTTTATTGTATCCACTCGGTAACCTTTTTGCAACACACGTACCACGCTACTGGATTATCAATCAAATTTTGACTTTTATAAATATTTATAATGCATACAAACAATATGAATTAGATTACAATTATACAAAACGCGATCAAGATCAACAAAAGAGAGGGTATTCCAGCTGCTTTATGTAAATATCACAAAAATATTGGCAATTATTTTCTCTTTGTCATTGGAAGTATTTAAAACATAAATTAGTGTTAATAATACAGCAAGTAATATTATGGAGATTTCGAATTTCGGAAACATTTCACTGCGTCTGATTATGGCCCGCAACCCTCTATTGATTTTACTAGTCGAGGCTTGCGTCCCGCGGTGGGACGTTATAGGCTGATATCAATCATATTATAGGTAACATCAGTTAAATTAAAATATTTCTTATGTGAAACCTTAATAATTTTGTCATGTGTTCGCTACATCCATTTTTATACTTTCACGGCCCACCGAGCACCCTTCACCGCTTGGGGTGAATCTGGAACATTAGCCGGGTGTTAATGCATTTTTTCTAAGACATGTGCTACTGCCAATTTACTATCAAACTTTTAAATCTGACATTTCATTTAAGATAATATTGAATCTTACTGCGTTATTAATAAGATACATGACAGTGTAGGTGGACTTGTAAATTAAGTTTGTGAGGCTTAATAGCAAGCAACTGGCAAGGTGTCCCTGAACTGGCAAGCCGCGCACTGATTTGGCGGACAACAAACATCTATTAACTACACAATAACATTATGTTTCCATTAGTTAACACATGTTTATACTTTTTAAAGATGTCTTTTACAATGAAATAATTTTGCGATAAAACTTTTTGGAAGCCGATAGTCAAGTAAAAATAAGGAAAATTAAAGTAAAAATAAAGTAATGAATAACTTTTTATGGAAAACGGTAGCAGCAGAGTCGTAGACAGAACAGATGATACACAAATACCATTACTGTCACCCATGGATAAGTGCAACATCAATCAAAAATGATGAACGTTGATATATCATTGGCAGCCTACATTATGCTAAACAACGGGAATATTATGCTTCCATAAAGTTAATTGTTCATGAAAACATGATGTTGTGTCTTTACTGTCTAGGTGGGTTTGGGCCGGACTATTATCAGTTGATTCAGCGGCCGTTCGGGGAGGTAAATTAACAAGCCGGATATGTTTTCTCGCGCAGTGGATGCGAAGGCAGTGGACGCAGACTGCTGTGTTCCAGCAGTAACTGCACTGGTGGAGAGGCGGCGGCGCGCGGCGCAGCTACGTCCCTGGTGTCTATGCATTAAGGGTGTAGATCGTGAAAATCACCGAAAAGAGTGTTACGATTTTTCATATTTAACCTATTTACATATGATTGATATCAATGATAATTTGTATATATTACAATCAAAGACCAATAAGTATGTTCATGCTTATATTAAACTCTTAAACCTAATAGTTGTTATATAATAAACGTCAACAAACGCACAAAATTGAGTAAAAATGCAAAAACATGACTTCGTATTTTTCAGATTTAACCCCATAAATCAACACAAATTGATAAAAAGAAACACTTTTTGAACACTGAAGAAACCAATAAGTATAGCTGTATACTTCTTTTTATACCTTTACAAACAAAGACTTCCTCTTTTAAAGCCCTAAAATCTAGATATATTTTAAGGTAAATTTTTCATACACAAATGTATGGGATAAAACGTTCGTTTCATTCGTGCAATCTCGGTGGTCTGCAGCGGCAGTTCCTTTCTGTAAGTGAACGCGACACCACGCTTGTCGGCTGCAGACAGCAGAATTACGTATTGTGAATTTGTGTTTTTTGTAAAAAACTGTAAGTATAACATTTTTATAATTAATTTATTTTCAGTTAGTAGAAAGTATCGATATAATGAATGTCTGAAAGAAAACCATGATGGAACTAGATATAAATCGTAAAAAATACAATATCTACACTAATAGGTATTATAAAGAGGAAAGATTTGGATTTTTGTATGTAACGAATAAACTCAAAAAGTACTGGACTGATTTTAATAATTCTTTTATCATTCGAAAGCTACATTATCACTGAGTAACATAGGCTATTTTTTTCGCAGGACTGATTGAATTTGAGTGGCATGCCAGGGAAAAGAAAGTTTTGTACGCATTATAAAAATATGAAAGCCAAAAGATCTCGGAATAAAATGTAAGTTCCTCCCTACTTATTTATTATCGCATTTGAACAGGGTACATTACAAAGCTAATACAATATGTCATATGATTTAGATCGCCCGATTCAGACATATACCTACAATAACATGTAAATATTGGTTTGTATTATCTATATCTATACTGATAAATAAAATTGAAGTATCTGTATGTAATATCAAAATAATAGGATTTTTTAAAAAAAAAAAGGCGATACGGAGTTCGCCGGGTCGGCTAGTATTGTCTAAATATCAAATTGTGGAAGTAGGTAGGCGACAGCGCAACTTTGTCGACATACCTATACCGCCAAACAGACGCGAGGCGCCTAGCGTCTGGCTTAGGGTTGTACAAAATAAATAAAAAGTGGATAATATTGATGAATAATATTTCCAGTATTGAAAATAAAGAAAACCTTGGGGCCGAGACTCTGAGCAACAATGCTACGCGCTGTATAGAGGTAAGTTGTTATACGTAATTCTTGTAGACTTGTTACATAAATAAACAAACTACTTAGTTAGTGATGGGCGAAGACAAAATCTCAATACCTACCTATAGATTTTTCTTGCAATATTTATTATTTTCATCGAGAGACAAACACCTTAGTACCGAAATACTTCTCAATTACTTTCTCAAAAGAAAATTTACGTTCAAATAGGTGACGTCATAAAAAAACAATACCTAATGCGTAAAGAAATTATAATTTCTATTCATCAGGAACCTAATATTGTATTAATTCTTTTGCATTTTTTTAAATTTTTAATTATTTTTTATAAAAAAAATCAAGCCATTATCTTTCTTTACAGGAACTAGTTATTGAAAACGACCAAGAGGGAAAAGTGGATGAAATGGATGGGCGTAGAGTTGTAGACGTTTCTTTTTTTTTTAAAGCTCTTCAGGCCATAGGGGACCACGGTCCAATGGATTGTAAGTTAAGTTACCTCAGTATAATAGGTGAAGTAAAAGTTGGTCTGGACTCAAAACTCATCATGAAATGTAGTATGTGTAGTATGAAATTTACTGTGTGTTTGATTGAAAAGAAAGAAGATAGAATGGAAGTGAATCATCAAATTGTATCTGGTATCATATCATCTGGTGGGAGCTACTATCAGTTAAAAACATTAACTGCCGCAGTAGCCCTACCAATCATGTCACCTTCATTATACAATGAAATTAATAATACGGTTTGCGATTGGTGGGAAAAGACAGCAGCACATTCCATGGCAGAAGCTGTCAAGGAAGAAGCGGAGTACGCAGTGTCTATAAGTAGTGTTGATAAAAATGGTACACCATTAATATCTGTTGCTGTTGACGGTTGTTGGAGCAAGAGATCTTATGGTAAGAATTTTTCCGCCTTGTCCGGCGCAGCTGCGATAATTGGCATTAAAACTAATAAAGTATTGTTTTTTGGAGTTAAAAATAAATACTGCGTAGTTTGTGCACGAGCCGCAAAGAACGACAGTCAGCCCTCGGAACACCGTTGTTTCAAGAATTATTCGGGATCATCTACCGGTATGGAATCGACCATAATAGTTGAGGGGTTTAAACGTTCCATTGTTGATCACGGTGTAATTTATAATAAATTTGTAGCAGACGGCGATTCCAGTACTTATAAAAAAATATTAGATTCGCGACCGTACGGTAATTTAACAGTAGAGAAAATTGAATGCAAAAATCATCTTTTACGAAACTACTGCAATAGCTTGGAGAAACTGTCGAAAGACACTAAGTATCCTTGCGAATTGCGGAAATTCCTAAAAGAAAGGTATTTGCGTTTAAGAACGGGTGTAAAATGCGCTATTAAATATTGGGGCGATCAAAATCAGTCACTCGAAGAAAAAATAAAAAATCTCAGTGAAGATATCCTAAATGGTCCACAACACGTATTTGGTAATCACCAATATTGCAAGGAGTATTTCTGTAGACCTGATACTCGTCGAATAGAACCTGTTGGGTTGCTTCCAGCAATTGTTGGATGCGGATTAATGGACGCGGTACACATTTTAAGTAAAAGACTGTCATATCATTCTAGAAGTTTAATTCATAATTGTACAAGTAATATAGTTGAAAGTTTTAACGCAGTGATTGCCAAATTAGTAGGGGGTAAGCGTGTAAATTATTCTTCCCGTGGTTCTTATGCGGGCCGATGCGCAGCTGCTGTTGTGTCTTTTAATACAGGATCGATTCATAGTAAAACTCATGAAGTAATATTTAAATCTAGTCCTAATCCTTTGATCGCGAAAGTGGAAAATTGTAATCGTAGAATCCGTTTAATTGCTAAACCTAAATTAAGATTGAAAAAGAGCCACAGCGCTGTATCGAAAGACGCTCACTATGGACCAAACTGCGAAAAACCTGATCTGAGTCCAGAATTATATGAGAAAGCCAAGTCATCTTTTTTAGCCGATTTAAAGTTGTCTTGTGCTGAAAGAGAGGAGCTTGAAAGGTCGACCCATTTGCAAAGAAGTAGTTCTGAGTGGATGAGTACAAGGAGAAAATTACTAACCTCATCATCGTTCGGGGAAGTTTGTAAAAAACGAGAGAGCACAAGTTGTGCTGTTCTTGTTCGTAAAATCGTTTATGGTAGTAATATCTCCAGTTTGCCTGCTGTACGGTACGGTATCGAAAACGAAGAAACCGCAATTAAACAGTTAGAAATTCAAGAGAATATTAGTATACAAGGTTGCGGTTTGTTCGTCGACGATCAATATGAATTTCTTGGTACTACACCAGATGGCATTTATGCAAACGGTTTAATTGAAATTAAGTGCCCACATTCTTTAGCTGGCATGACTCTTGATGAAGCAATGGCCAAACATACCTTTTGGGTTAAGGACAAGGCTTCCAAGGGTTATGTCATAAATAAAAATCATAACTGGTATTTCCAAATTCAGGGACAGGTACATATTACTAAAAGAAACGTTTGCATGCTTGGCATCTGGTTTGGTGCTACTGTACCTATGAAAGTTTATATTATAGAAAAGGACGACAAATTTTGGGAGGAGAAAATGGAGATGAAATTAGTTAGGTTTTATTACGATTGCCTACTTCCAGAATTAGTTGATCCTCGGCAGTCACGAAGCATGCCCATTCGTGACGCGCCCAGTATCATAGAGGCTATGAAAGAGAGGAAAGAAAGAGCTTTACGTGTTATGAAAGAGAAGAACGCCTAATGATTTTGAAAGATACAGGTAACTTAACTACCCAGCCAGTCGATTCACGTAAACACGCCAGTCCAAAAGTCGTTTTAACTTAGGAACTTAGAAATCGCCTTTTGGTTTTCTGTTTTAAACGCACTTACTTATCTAGTCTTGGATTGTCATAAATCTTCCAATAGCTCAATTACTATACAATTTCTGAGTTACCTGGTGTAAAGAATCATAAAAATTGGTTCAAAAATACAGCGAATTGAGAATTCTCCTTTTTTTAAGTCGGTTAAAAGGGCTAAATTTGCAAAAAACGAAGTGACGTCACTGCGCTACGGTTTTTATTACTTACGTGAATCGGGCAGCTGGTAACGTTTTCATTCTGATAGGTTTTGTGATAGCCATTGATTTTATCATCAAATTAGCAGAAATCAGAACTTGATCCGTAATCGAATGAAAAACCATTAGAATTTTGAACTCATATTTCGTTATTGTTTAATTACATACTTTTAATTAGTATATTAATAATTTACAAACTTCTGTTAAAATTAGTAAATAAATGAATTATTTACTAATTTTTGTACAACCCTAGCACGCTTTTGAGATAGCGAGTAATGGCGACTCATATTTGTTATTGTGTAGTAAATAAATCATTTTTATACTTGTGTTTCATTTATTGACATTTTTTTTAAAACCCTAGGATTTTTTTTAGATATCGACGAGGTGATCGTAAACAAAAAGTAAGTATTTGAGTTTACGCAATAGGCACATTTCCTTGCGTAGAGATAAACACACTTCCTACTGAATTTGCAATTATTTTATTGAATGAATATTTTACGAATTAGAATAAATTTTGGTAGTGAAATTACAAATAAATAAATAGTTGGAATTTTAGGTAAGTAGAATACAAAAATGTCAGATGTCAAATGATAGAAAAACATAAAAATTGTGTCTCAACTACTCTTATTAATCTATTAAAAAGAATCAACAGCTAGTTTCCAAAAATTCAACGTTATTGTTATGCTGTAAATATTCAAGTTCAATAACAATTTCTCAACGTGGAACGTTTGTTGCAAAACATTTTGAAAATCGCGCTCTCTAGGTCATTCATCCGCCCCGTCGGATGTTACATTAAACTTTGGCGCTGCGGTCGCTCGAAATCGAGATCTCAGGCCAACAATCTACACCCTTAAACACAACCTACGCTATATGATACTATATGTACAATAAATATTTATTTAAAAAAGCTATAAAATAATCTATAAAGTCATTGAAATTAATAATATATGTAATTGATAAAACAACCTAAAACAATCTGAAACAATCTCCCCTTGTCAATGGCTTATAATATATTATATTTTCAATGTATAGTATAATCTATATGGTATGTATGTAAGTATATATTTTTAACAATATGCATATATATATATGTGTGTGTGTGTGTGTGTATATTGTATTATATGTACTGTTAGTATTCATTTTTAATGATTGCACGATGCATCGCCCTTCATATTCCTGTTTAACCAAAGGTTGACTGGCAGAGAATGCCACTAGGCATTAAGTCCGCCTTTTGTACAATGTTTGTTTTTGCATAAAAGATTAAAAAATAAATAAAAAGAATATATAATTTTGATATGTGTCGTATAAACTGGATGAAATGGGCTGTCGTATCTTGTCCTCTTAATAGTTTATATATTCCACAGGAATGTAACGGCAATATTATCAAGCTTACTTAAATCCTTATATTGTAAATCACTCTATACGTGTATAAAACATAAATCATTATATGTTTATACATGTCTCTATGAAACATAAAAATGGTATACTACTTTATTACTACGGTAAAACGAAAAACTCTAAAAATATGCTCGTAGCAGAATACAAGAAATCAATTAACTTCAGTACTGCAGTGTCATGAAATATGTAGGTACATAATAGTAACCTTCACGTTCAATACTTTCAGTAAAATCCCATGACGCAGCAGTCGTAAATACAAAATAGTGATAGGGGAGAAAGGGGAATCAGGCTAAGTTATGGCCTACCTGCTTTTAGGGGAGGTCGGCCAAGTTTACGAGGGAAATTATTTCGCAAAGCGTAACTGACATTAGTTACTTACTTGAATAAATTATTCACAAGATTACATTAATTGACGGTTAATGCAGAATTATTAGGTGGCAAGCAAATAAATTTCGCATTTATAATATTAGCTAGGATTTTTATCTTTTTGTGTATATTAGTCGGCAGAAATGTAGATGCCACTTGTATGTAAGCTTTTTTACTCCTAACTCCTAACTCCTAACCTTTAGAGGTAACTCTGTAGAGGCATAACTTTGTTATTGTACAAACGACAAAAGAGATTAGTTTGCAAGCCTTTAAGGCCTTAGTCATTTCGTACAACAAATGACTGTGGCCAATGACGTTAACTATTCACTGAATGAGTAACAAAATTGTAGAAGGCTTGAGAGCCGCCAGTAAAATTTTAACCTATTTTCAGTAAAGCTAAGAGTAGCTTCCATAGTTTAGTTACTTGAGCGTGTAGTCTATGAACACAGTCAATTGCATTTAAACTTATCTATTTTGCGGTTTGTACGAAGATGCAGCTTACAGAAGCTATGCATAGAATCATCTACAGTAGATGATTCTATGCATAGCTTCTGTAAGTTGCATCTTCGTACAAACCGCAAAATAGAATTATTAGTCATGCCGTCATCAGACGGCGATTCTGACTGGGACAATTAGTGATATTGCTACGTGAAAATCGAATACATCTATATTGTGCATACTATGTAGTGATTTGTCAGTAAATACCTTTTTACTTTTATTACCTATGTACAACATAAACCCAACTTTATATCAATCATCACTTCAACCTTAATAATGAGAAAACCTTTGTAGAACTCTGTCGGAAATGTCGCCGCGATATTGGAATAATTGCTGTTCATTTTTTATAATGATTACACGGTGTATTTAACCGCTGCGCCCGAATCTCCCCGAGCAATACCACAGAATAACTAATAGTTGGCAGTACAATGGCAAATAAACTCACTATTATGTTTGAAAGTACTTTCTTTTAATTGGAGAACATTCAGGACAATTTCGACTATGTACTTTAAAACAGCATTTTGAAGGTGACTTAATTTTAGCAGACTATTGAAACTCATAGGACGGACAGACAGGGCGAAATTATAGTGCCTTTTTAGAGTTCAGTACGAGTAGGAGTTCAGAATCTTCCCGTTTCATTTTGCTAGAGGTATCGGGTACCGTAAGCAGCCCTTTTTATCGGCCCTTGGATATGGGCCTCCTTATGCATCCTTATTGTCTTGTGCATAAGGGATGTATGGCCTCAAACCCCCGAGGGACTCAAAGGTACCCACTCAAAGGTAGTGAGTGACCTTTGAGTGGGCTCGCCAACACGCTAGGGCAGCGTACCGCTTTGAGGCCTTAATTACCTCTCGCACAAGGTAATTGGTATTATCGTGTAATTTCTTGCAAAAAAAAATGTAATTTAAGTTATTGATGGGTAATTTTTAATTTAAGTTATTGATGGGTATGGTAATATTAATAACATAATTATTTAATTCTACAATCACAGACTATTTAATGCTGACTACAATAGTATAATAGTATTTAATGAAATTGCTTACATTGAAACAAATTTTACGGGTTAACAATAAAAATCGATTAAGTATTTAAGACAAACTTACAAACTGAAGTTTGTTTTTCCCTAGCACAAAGAATGAGGGATTGATCTGGCGCCACTAAGCCTGAAACTTGATACGAAGAGCGCTGTAGATCGTTCATTCTCTAGACAGTGTCCTAGAAAGCTGCGAAATAAATAGGCATCTCTTGAAAATAATATTAGTCAACTCTTTGTTAGACGTTTACTCAAGAACTTGAAACTCTTCTCTAATGCGTAACTGTACTAACATTAATATTTGCCCTAATCTATAATATAATAATGCATGAGTATATACGGACCTCCCCTTGTAACCGTAGGGGTCTTCCGGGTCATAAGCCACCACACGAATCGGATACAGATTAATAAGTCGATATCACACGTGCTATAAATAATTCATATGTCTTCGTAGGTGTCACTGAGTTAGAGGTAATTGAAAAATACATATGTGCTGACTTCAAGACACGCTTTAAGATTTAAAATAATCATACCGTGATATAAATATAATTATCTAATTCTTTTCTGCATTCGTTAATATATAACACCACACCACAACTTATACCTGTGATCACACTCAATAGCCTACACTAGGATTCAATAGTGTAGTGTATTTGTATCGTGGGTTCAGAGACATATACAAAGACAAACACACCATCCAGATCTGAACAAACATTTGTTTTTAAATAAATAAATGTCTGATCGGGAAAACCTAGGACCTTTTACTATTTATAAAGCAAGCAGGGTTATTACCAACTGGGCTAGTCGGCCGTCAAATGTTTTAGTTTCATACTAGTTTTAGAACAGAAAATATAAAGTATCAAGATTGTTTGTTGTGATTAAAATGAGTGTAAACACACGATTTTTTTAGTATTCTAGATCGTAACTCTTTGTTTTTAATTATCTATTTCATGCATTCAGGTTGAGTCGGTTCAGTAACCGCATCAAAAATACGTTTACATGCTATATTACATATTTCGTGAATATCTCAATCAGTACCGCAGCATGTTTAATGCATGAGATGTGAGTGGTATTATATTCAGGCCGCGAAAGCTGACTCCGTTTTATGAAAAAATTATATCAACTCCGTAATGAAATAAGAATTGTTTAGACTGACCGGCGCCAGTGTTACTACATATTACGGATTAACTTCGTACTAGCTGGTTCGTTCGCGTGAACTTTATAGAACGACTCCTGTGGGAACTCTATAATGGCGCATGAGCTAATAACTATGCCAAGTTTCGTTGAAATCCATCCAATAGTTTTTGCATGATGCACGTACAGACAGTCAAAAATTCTAAAAGAAAATTGTTGTTATGATCTCTGTATCGTTCGTAGAGTACACTGCAATGATTTTTTCAAATAATATTTCATGTACAGACACAGCCCTGTTACGATTTTTTTATACGAATAGAAAAGTGAATAGTTGACATGATTTTTGTCAAGTAATTTTCAATATTGTCTAGTCTTACGCTTCAGAATTCAGCCCTCCTATAAAATACTACAAAAAATGTAGCTCCATAGATAAGGAAACCCTTCAAGAGCGGAAGACGTCGCGCGCGACACCATCCCTTCCCCTCGTCGCCACCCTCGCCGAATTTATCGCAATCCGATACACCCATAGTCGGCCATGTCGACATCGACACTTGCCAAAACCACCATTTTATGTACTGATAAGAGGTTCACGCATAGAAAAAACCCTTTGAGCGCACGATTCGTGGGTTTGATTTTCTTTCTAGGACATAAATATTTCAAAGAATATTACGTAATAATATTAGGTCACTTAAAGCGAAACTAATAAATTTTCTGTGCGTATGAATAAACAAGTAGCTAGTATTTTTTTATTTTTAGTAGTAATTTATACTATCTTAATATTTAAGAATCGGGCCTATATTCGAAAAATATTCTTTTATTTACTTACTGCATTCTAAATTTCAGGTAATCTTTTAATGTAAGTACTTTTACCCTTGAAAACATCTAGAAAATTCACTTCTCTGCACCACGAACATAGTGAAAAGCTTTCTGTTTGCTTTTCATACAAAAACATTTTCGTGTAATATGCTTGACTGTAAATGCCTGCGAGCTAAGTTCACCTAGGCCACGTAACACGAGTCACCACCACCTTAAATAAGGTCTTGCATGTTCTGAAACTGCTGCTTTATAACAGTTCATATTTTCATCAGACGAAATTTATGCTACTCGTATAAAACTACGTGTAAGTTATGTGCTACGCGGCCGGTCAATGCTCGCCTAGCCCCGCCGTGCCTGAAGGTTGCATGTTTCATTATGAGTACCTGAGCAGTAATGATGTTTTTTTTCGGAATGGCTAAATTCTTGTGGCCCTAATGGCCTTTCGAGAGTCACCGGACATGTATGGTTTAGGGCGAGCGCAGAAGGCGATCAGCAAAGAATAAAAGGTGTGTGCAGCAACGAGCCTAAGTAAGGGCTTCCCCGCCGGTAGACTGGCGGAAGGAACGGACCTCAGCTTAGGGCGTTGCTTTGGGAGGGTACCGCGGGATCGCGACTCGGTGAGGCACGTGCCGATACCTCATAAGTGTTGGCTGAAAGCCGGTGTGTGTTCACCGTGTAGCGGGGGGGACGTCCTCGTCACATAGTAACGATGTTCTGTCAAAACTTGTCTATGAAATGCATAAAATAAATTAATGTTATTAGTCTTCAAATAAATTGACAAAGAAACGAGAAACAGTACTTTTAGTTTTAAGATGCTTCTATGCACGTTTGTTTCTCTGCTTTAACAGTAGACAGACCAGTAAAGAATGCCGTTAAAGTTATAAGTCCGCATTTGTACTTCTTAGTGTAATAAGCTTAAATAAATAGATAAAGAAAACTTTTAACAAAAATATGGGTTTAAAGGCAAAGTAACAACATTTTCTGACTGGATTTTCTAATTTAAAACACTTCGACATATTATATTCATTATTCATGCTAAACAAAATGCTAGACGGATTAACTGTTTAAGTATTCTACGTTACTTGTAAGTAGCGGTACACATAAGCACCTTTATATGTCTGTGCTATTTGCAAGCTTCTCCTTCAACATGGCTATTTATGTCTGTAATATAAAGGTCATTTAACATAATACTTGATATAATTATATCTTCTCTATTCGTGTGTATTTAGAAACACGAATACATGGAACATTCCAATTGAACACCATCAAGTCTCCGTAAATTAATAGATTTGAAATCGATAACTAAACAATATATTCGTGTAACATGACATATGTATATTACTACGCATCGATTAGAGAATACGTACTAGAGAATACATACAAGCACTCTAGCGCAGGCACGTTAGTCTAACAGTGTTCTATGTTGAGTGGGTGTCGAATTCATTAATTCATGTGTTTTGAAAATGAGACATTCTTATTACGTAGTACTTCAGTTTCAAAGTTGATTTTTTAATGAGCCCCTCCTCATATGTTCCACCTCCCTAGAAGTTCCCAACCAGATTTATTTATTTAATATACAAAATCCACAGCGCTTAGGATAAAAATTATACATAAATTTAAGATGCTGAAGCTTAAGACCAATTATGGATTTACTTTATATAAACCAACCTATAAAATTAACATCTATAAACGCAAAAGAGAATAAGGTTCCTTAGATAAGCATCTTTGATAAGCTATATTTTTTATGGGAAATTTAAAAATATATATATATATTATTTAAGTGATATGGAAATAAGGGCAGGAATTGTCTAAAGTAGAGAGCTCAATATTAATAATATGTTATGTTACATTAAAAGTTATAATTATATCCAATGAGTATAAACATTTTTAAGAATCATTTATTGAATTATACAGCGAACTTACAAATACACTAGTCAGATATTACGTTACTTAAAATATCTGGTTCATCAGACTCGCATGTGACATCGACATTGGAACACGCATTTTCTTGACAGTTTTTTTTTCTATTCGAGAAAAAATTCTTTTTTTTTCACTTGTGAGAAATGGTATCAATCATTAAGCACGACTATACAGTTAAAAATACGAAAATGCATAAAAGTTCTTATTTTACGCGATTCTCGCAAGGAAAAAACATGTCATTTTTTAAAAACATTTTTCAATGGTGTAATGTTAAAATTTATACACCAAAAAAATGGAGTATTTTTAGTTATATCTCTTAGTTTCCAAATCCGTTTGATTCGTTCGTGATTTTCAAGGATTATCTCATCACTAATTTTTATTGCAATTCAATAACTTTTACAAAAATAATTGTTTATTTCAAATATGGAATTTTATAAGGTTTTATGCATTTTCCGGAGCAACAAATTATTTATCGAACTTGATCGTTTGACTCTTCATTTTATAGGTTTTTTATACAACTTCTCTCATTAGAGTATTGTCATAAAACTAATAATTATTATCCGAGTTATAAGGAATTTATCCGGTTAATTGTTTAAACTATTTTTTCAAAATCTAAGGAAAAAATCCTACAGGACCACATTGTTCATTGCTTGTATATAATTGTATCACAAAATCCTACTTTTTACTCTCCACTGACTAGCTTAATAAGTGATAAAAATCTCAGAAAAAGTCTGTCTGTAGAACTTCATGTTTCACTAATAGTTTTCTCAAGTACCTACCATGAATTTTATTTTTTTACAAACCTACTTATAATTAAGGCTGTAAAATATAAATGTATATTTGGTCTTAAACATTAAGCATTACACTGAACTTTTACTAAGTATCGCGATATTACAATAATTTCAAAATTTAGTCACAATGGAACATTTCTTAACATTTCTTATTATTTGGACAATAAAAACACCTACATAATGTACTAGTTATCCTATCGTGGCACTAAGTTTGTCTCTAATTCGTATAAATTGTATTGTTAGCGCTCGTAATTGCTTTGGTGAGCACATAAATATTTCGGATAAGAACCCAAGGTAAGGCAGTTTGATTAAGGTATACGGGCTCTTGATATATTATTAGGTCTTATTTAAACAAAACACAACACCTTATTTAGGGTTTTTTTTAACATTAAGACGTGTGTATAGCTAGGCACAGCAAACAAACTAATGATCAGCTCCACCTTTACTCAGGTAGGAGCGTGATAAATTGATATATGAGCGTATGCCTCCTAATTTCTGTTTTTAATAATGTCAGGAACTGTCAGCTTAATGTCAGGAACTCAGATCCGTTTTCATTATTTATTTATTATTTATGTGTCACCGAAAAAACTCAAAACCTGTCGACTAATTTATTAAAATGTATTTATTTCGAGCGAAAACATTAATTGTTTAGAGTAAAAATTGTTTCAGCGTAGAGAAAAATATTTAGAGTGTATAAATAAAAAGTTACAAATCATGTAAAGGTACAAAACTCATTACTCAGTACAGGGTAATGATCGCCCTATCTTGCCCGGTAGTTGCAATAAGTGTATTTGTTTTGCTTAACAGCGCATAGAATACAAGACATACTAGAAATGAACAATAAAAAAAACTATTGTTAAAACAGGTAGAATAGATTCTATTCCCTATACTGAACAACCATTTGCGTTTCAGCTGTTGCGTTTCAGTGTCAGGCACTCCTTGACACTCCTTGACCTTGACCTCCTTGACAGGCATATTAAAGCAATCACTCCCCGGAGCAAAACCAGATAAATAATTTAAGTATGTGACGAACGTTAGTTTCATACATTTAGGTCGTGAAAATTTACTTTTAATATATCCACTTTACGTAGGTAAATGTAAATCATAAACGGTTTATGATTTAACACGTATACGGTCTTAATAACCCTGCAACGATTAAACACAAATAAAAAAGCGTGACCACGCCTCGAGGAGAAAGACTAGTAGTAATAACGTTAGCTGGTTCCTTTTTGACTTGAATTTTACGACATAGAAGTACTTAAAAATGATTTATACACGTAAACTTTCTTCGATTATCCACCGTTATTGTCAATTCGTTCTTATCTTATAGAGAAAGCATCAGGAAAACGTGGGAGTTTCGCGGCGCAATGAAAGTAAGTGCAAAACGTAAATATGACAATACTGTGATCCCGCTAGATCACGCAGAAACGTGAGCGGCGCGGCGTTTTTACCAACTCATTTGCTATGTACCACAGAACAATTGTCACCATGTAACAATAATCATCTCCAATGGAACAACTTAATAACATCATCATGTTTTATTTCTCTCGGTTAAATTTTATATTTCTCTACTTCTTACTTATTAGAACTTTATTAGTAGCAGCTATGAATTATGCAACTTCTCAACTTATAACATAATGGTTGAATTAACAATGTTTTCTTAATATATCTAACTCTTCATTGTTATATTTTCTATTGGTAAGTGGTCCAAGACTTCAAAGCGAAAAGTCCGTCCTCCCGGGTTTTGGCTTCCTTGTATATTATCTTCCATTATAAATTCCCGGTTTATACCTACTGAATTTATCTTATCATTCAACATAGGGATGCTGTGTCGAAGGTCACTATACTCTGTGCACCTGCACGCTCCAACCTAACCGGATGGACGCGTGCGCGCGGGCGGACGAAATGTGCAACATATAATGTGTTATGAACACTCATTGAATTATCCATTAGCAGACAATTTTATTTTTAAATCAACTTACTGTGCAGGGCTGTATCTTGTAACTCGTGGTTATTTGTGTTGTGAATTGTTTCCTGAAGATTGTACGAAAATGTTCACTAAAACAATGTTAAATAATATAGTTGGAAAATATAGTCAACTTTTGGACTAATGACCACAAAAACTGTACTAAGTTTTACTTTAATATTTTTCATAAAGTTAACAACCTATAATTTAATACTTGCCGAGTGGTTTTAAAAGTGGCTGCGTGAAATTATGAAGGTATTAATAATAGTATAAAGGTACGTAACCATAAATTCGTTACGCTTTCTAAACAATTGTTTAATTGTTTCTGGTTCTCTTTTCTCGTAACATACTGTACCCAACCTAATTAATTTTGTACAGGGAAGGTATTGGTTATTCACGTACCACAAGAAAACTCATTTACGTCTCCGTAAACTTTTACGTGCTTTAATGTCGTATAGTAATTTACTTGTTAGTAGGTACTCTACAAAATCAACAACCGATATTTCTTTCTTATAAAAAACTAGCGACCCGCCCTCGCTTCGGTTCGGTTAGGAGTTTTTTTTTTTCAAAATTTCACAATAATATATAGCCTATATTAGACACGGCTAATATAGCTTCCTATTTGTAAAACAATTTTTGAAATCGGTTCAGTAGTTCCAGAGATTACTCCCAACATACAAACACACAATTTTACCTCTTTATATATTAGTAAGTATAGATGACAGAATCTTTTCTAAGGTTTTTGTTGCTTCCATAAGATTGACGGCTTACTTCTCAATCTGAATTATCAAGACATATATTACTTTAACAAAACAAGTTAGGTACTGAAGAGTTGCACGTGTAGACTTGTGTGTATGAAATCACTTTGAGGAAGCTTGTTGCAGACAAAGTACCAGACGTCTACCCGGGTAGGTATATATAGACGAATCCGTGGGAGCGTTTTAGTGAGCGCGTGTGAACAACTACGCGACAATAGCCCCAGTACACATGATGCACTGCGAAGCTCCGATTTAGAGGAGACATTACACTGGGACAAACTTACTTATGCATGTAGATGAGGGCGCCACTATCTAGTTTTCGATTCAAAACAAGAAACGTTTTCACACAATAAATTAGTTCTTGTTCTGACAATTGAAAATACTTATTTAATTACATCTCAGCAGCCTTCCTTGTGTGTTTTTAGCCATTACGTATAATGTTATGTACCCCAGGTCCTTTGTGGCCTGATACACGACTGATTTCTGATGAAGTAATTTCTGTTTATTTCTGTTTTTCATTATTTTTCCTTTTTATGTTTAGCAAATCGTTTACAAAATGCTTTGTATTGTAATTTGTTTAAAATTTGGGTGACTTTTATCAAGAGCGTTTTTGGGATCTAAAATTACGTAAAATTTAAAAAATTCAACATTGTCAATCAAACCTTAAAGTACCTAATTGACGGTGATTCCCAATTTTGCCGCATGCAAACATGAACTTGTCGGGCTGCGCATCGAACAATGCCAGATCGGAGTGGCGCAATCGTACAATAATTAGGCTGTTGCGTAGGCGGCATGGGAATATGAATCCCTTTAGCGTCTCCATACAATAAATACAATTAGTTCTATTTCCTTAATCACATGCCCGCGAACTAATTATCGTGAACTAGCCTAACCTTTGCGGGAAAGGGTAGTAAACTCCTTTATTAGAAATGAAGACCTAAATACTTATTTATACGTATCTAGCTAGGTATATGATTCTCCTATCGATATCAGCCTACAGTATCCAACTTCAGTGCACAGACATTAGTGAATCACACGGAAGTTTCGGGCTGTATCTACCCTGCTCTCCGAAGAAGAAGATTTTTAACGAAAGCATAAATAACATTATATTGGATAAAATTTGAAACGAAGAAATTTGTAAAATATCCAAAATCACCGTTATAACGACGAGAATCAGCTGAAGTAGCATTGGGCTGGCAACATCTATCGGAAGACTGAAAACCATTGGCGTTGACGTGTCATCGAATGGAGATCACGTATCGGGAAACGTAACGATACTGGGCATCGCATGCTGGGGCCAGGTGGTCTGATAACTTATATAAGGTTGTCGGTAGTGGTTGGGTGAGAAGATCGGAAGACCAAGTATGATTACTGTACTTTTATTCAGCATTGGAGGGACATAGACTAACTGTATATCATACGATAGGTGTCACTGCCTGACGCTACTTTTTACACCGACTATTTACACTAGTGGTATCATGTTATATTAGATTGTTATTCGTGCCTTCTACAGAGCTTGCGTATTTAATTATTACACGTATTTATAATAATTAAATTGTAAATTTATAATAATTAATTATAGCCATTGTAGATCATTAGTCCTTATAGCAGATATTATTTTCAATTCAATTTTAGTTATATCTAGAAAAAAACTGAATCACCCAACCTGCTGTAATGTACTTAGGTACGCAAAATATAGTTAGAATCCCGCCCGTCATTTATTTTAACAATGTCTTGTGTCCGCATCGTAGCGTGTGACACGACAATTTCTGAATAGTTATCGGTCCTAATCTAAATGGCGATGCACACAATATTTTTGTAATGCTGCCAACAGTTTGCTACAATGTCAAGGCAAAATATTCAATTCAAACTTTATTTAATTGTCTCATGCTTTCAGAAATTTATTATGCATTTGTCTCAAAAGTAATTTATAAATCTTAATGCATAAATGCCCAATTTCTGTGAAACGTTTAACGGCACATGCGAAGTAAAGTCAGACTGTTAACCAGTAAATGAATTGCTACAGAAATATCTGAAACGATCAAAGACGAACAGTCACCGGCTTGTTTACTTACATTCAGGTCCATGTTTCGTCCGAGACGCAGTTTAACACAGTCACACCAAAATACAGGTTATTTTTAATACAAAGACAGGATGGTTTAATTATATTTGACCGTGGCCTACAGCGGCGGCACTGTAAAATCGCCTCGCAACAATATTAGTGAAACATGAAAGTTTTTGTTATAGCAACATATTTACACATTTAGGTATACTTTGAACTGCATTAACGTAACATATTCTGACCGATAACCTATTATTTCAGCTCTTTAAAACAATTAAATACGCCGCACCGTAATGCATGAAAATAGTTATATTTTTGTATTACAAAGTAAGGCTATGTTCAGACACACCACTTTAGAAGCAGGCCGCAGTCACAAAAGAGTGGGCGAGAGAAAATTTTTCTGAATTGCATGAAAACGCTTGGTATTATTCACATTTTATAGTCCATGTTGACGGCTGTCGCAGCGTGGTGACGACGACACCACGCCGCTACGTCCCACTTCCCTTCCACAAAGCATAACCACAAGCAGCTACAGCGGGACTAACGTTTTGTCGTTATGCTAAGTCACACTTACCACCATGGCACCACCCAACCATTGTTTTGTACATGTGGTTCTAAAGTGGTGTGTGTGTCTTGTGTCTTGAGTGTTGAACGCTATACATTCGAGTACCGAGTAAGCGCTAATAAACTTTTAAGACTAGCGTTATAAGCTAGTAAGGGTTATAGTTCAAATTGTTAATGTTTGATAACCATAAACTTTTGGTAGTTGCTCGAGTTTAAAACAGTTATGGTTCTATACCAAACTCAAGCGTTCAGCATTCTTTTTAACAACATTATGTGTGTCTGAATTCTCCCTAAGAAGTTTTCTTTTTCACCATAAATTCGCTAAACATATTAACACTCTATTGTGTGAAGGGCCTTATCGTCGCGACGCCACGTGAAACCAAAGAGAGTGCTTAGAGTAAGCGTCGGCGACGACGCGGATGTCGCCGGATTTAGAAGCTCTCCGTTCGAACTAAGGCTACATTCACAACAAAGGTGGACAAAACACGTGATATTTATATATTTATTTATAGGATAAAAACAGATAACATCTTAAAAATTTACAAAAAAGCAAGATGTCAACGATATGATACCTATTATCCACCTAGGAAAGGTGGGCTAGGAAAAATCAGGGCTCGATATAATATTAAATTTAGGGTTGTATAACTACTAATGAACATTAACTTTTTGGCAGACGAGCGGGCGGGCCACATGGTGGTGGCAGGCCACAACATTTGTGGCCACACGGGCCCCAAGTGTTAAAGGTTCATCAGCACTCTCTCAGCGCTCAAGAGTCGAGAGTTCATTTTTGCCCACTGGCTTAAAGGGTATTGTAGACATACGCTACCCGTTGTTGTAGGTACCTCAATTGTTGTTGTTTCTCAACGACCATGTGTGTCGCAAGGCGGATTTTTAAAAATCGCGTATCTTGCAATTCCAACTAGCAAGGCAGTGAAGTTATGGCACCTTTAGTGGGATAGCCGACATGGCCATTGAGCCACTGAGTTATCGCACCATACCGGTTTGGACACATCCTAAGGATATGGGGTGCGGTACCGAAGCGTGCTCCTCGCTTCGCCAATTGTTCCAACTAATTCTGTCATTACGCCTGTATACGGACGCGAAATGCTCTTTATTTAAGACATAATTTAACTATATTCATAAAACAATGTTATAGCTACAATTGTAGTCATTAACATCAATATGGTCACAGCTTTTATCAAAGTTCAAAACTAGATATTTCTGGTCCTACAGTTTTTGACCATTTTATACTCTGAATAAGTTAACAAAAAAAAGTGATGTAATCACTATCAGTCACGTGATTTCACCTATTGACCAATTAAAAGAGGGAGCGTACCTCGATTGATCAATAAGGTTGTATTATGCTACATTGGATGGATGACGTCACTATTTTCTTAACGTGAATATAGTTACACATTTTTTCTTACTTGCTATACAAATGAGGCAGTCATGATGTATAAAGAAACCTTTTTCTGAAATTACTATATTTTAAAATTGCTTATAAATTTAATTTATGCAACGCTTACACACTAACTTCGGCACATAAAGATAAAGATTACTTTTTGCATATTCTTTACATATCGATAAAAATATTGAGATGTTTTAATCCATAAACTATATATTAATCAGTTAAAATAGTGCATCTGCATAGCAAACTGCTATGCAGCAGGCACCTAAAAGGTTGGACCTTGAACTGCGCGAGGGCTGACGCGTGCGGCTAGCGGGCCGGCCTTGTGACCTATTACGCGGCCTTGCAGATGCGCGCTGCGGTTGCAGGTGCCGGCCGATAACTAATTAAGGAAATTAAAATACATTTATATAAATAACATTGGAGATATTCGAGAACAATCTCAATAACACAGACTATTTTTTTATATAATACAGTTGATACAATGACACACAGTCTGCAGATACAATCACAATTTTACAGCCTGAATTCCTTAAATTAAATAGATTATTCTTTTGCTATAATCAACATTATACCAATGTCATTTTTGTCGTCACGTTCACGATATTATAGTTTGATGGTCAAACGGTGAAACAAGCTCAAGATCGAATAATTTGTTCAGTAAATAACTATAGAAGTTTTTCTACAACAAAAAATTAGCAAAAGTTTTTGTCATGAGACATTTCTAACGTTCGTGCAATTCTCAAAATAGATAAGACAAAAGATTTACGGCATGTCATAATGTAAATGTTGCGGAAACCAAGATTCTCCTAACAAAGGTCCCAACGAACCTCTCCTATCCTAACGAAAAGTCTGACACTAAACTAAAGACCAGAACAAAACGATATCGAGACACTTGCCATGTAAACACGAGCAAGTGACGCGTGACTTCACTTGAAGTTATTGATAGCGCGTCGCGTGTCAGCCCCGAGGACTAAACACTCACTTGTGTCATTACAAACATTTAAAATAATATAAAGTTAGGTTGGAAAATAGTTTTTAGGGCAGTAAAGTAAAGTTGTTTGTCGGCTACGGTTCAAACAAGGAGGTGTTTGCGAGAGATAGCAGCTATCGCCTGGGAACGTCAAACAGGCGAGCCCGGCCCGCGTGCCACTGCCAGCGGCTTGCGCAACACTGTACCCACTGTACCCACTGTACCGGGGAAACACCACGATAAGGGCTGTTTGAACTGTTTGAACTGAGCCTGGGAAATAATAGAAGATGACTACAATGGGTTCCACTAATTACCAGTCTCGTCTAAATCAAACAATTAACGTACATATTCGTATTATAAAATAAATTATTATCACTACACTCAAAGGCCTACTCTAGGATTCTCCGTGTCGTGGGTCCTCACAAACGAACACACATCTCACACCCGAACAAACGCTTATATTTAAACAAATACGTAACGTATTTAAACAATACGTTTAAACAATACGCACTGCATGTACGGGTACTGGGCTAATTGGTCGTCTAAAACTTATAGAATAAAGAAAGGGATTGAAATTAGACAACACCGTATGTTATTAATTTATAAGAGCAGTGATAACCTAGGGATGTCTATTCACAACGCACATTCCTGACGTTCGTACGGATACATCAGTGTCGTTCGAAGTTTCTACTTAAGTATGGACTTTTTCACTTATCACTAGTTTGGCTGTGAAAATATTGTGAAGAAACTCGCATGTCTGAGATTTTATAAAAGTCTGAGGTAATGTAATATTCGCAAATTCGCATTGGACCTGCTTGTGGTGTCAGGAGGAGGCCAGTGCTCTGCAGTGGAACGTTATCGACATATAAACGATTGTAGGAATGATCTACATAATCTACATAATTCTCTGTTATGAAATTTCCTAGATCGATTTGGAGAAATATTCTTAAGCTTGTTAAGCTTAACTATCCTAAAATTTCACCCATAATGTTCAACTGATTGAACAAAAAGTTGATCCATTCCTAGTGCGTTCAAAGAAATTGAACTGAAAAGAAATGTTGTTCATTCAAATACCTACACCGTCATCTCATGTCTCATCAAGAAGTAGTATAAAATTTACCGTGCGAAACTATCTGCATTTCATTTGCCTCTACTAAAGGAACATTGTAACCGTTCATGCTCTGAGTTGCATAAATAGCTCGAAATTTATAAGCCAGAGCGTGCACCGGCGGCGGCGCCATGTACGCACTATCCTCCCGGCCACAAATATTTCCCTCTCTGTCGTCTACTATAAGGTAGAAAAAGGTGGAGTGATTCAATGCAATAATTCACTGAGTCTGTTGATAGTTTAGCCAGTGGTGGAATGAATTTGACTGGTGTCGGAACTGGGTCGCTTGGTATGCAGAAAGCTGACGGCGCGTCCATCCGGTGCGAAAGAGTAGTGATGACTGGTGCGTGTGGGATATCCGTGGGTAATGATTTTATAAATTAATGTTTTAAAGTCTGTTTTGCTGACTAGCGTAATGACAACTACTATATTATTAACCTATAGCAAACAGTAGGTAAAGCAAACCCGCTTTAGACAATTCGACAAAATATTCATTTCTTCACTAGCATCTCGGGTTGTAACTGATTATGTATTAGAAAAGTCGTATACATAATGTTGTGTTATGTTATGATCTTCAAATTCCTTCGTTTTGGTAGTTACCTACCTGAAAATTTTCATTCCTATCGATCCACTTGAGAGGCCCGTGTCAAGGGGACCGATGGTAACAAACCGCCTAATGGGGCCAGATCGCGGCGACCAGTGACCAAGCCATCAATAGCTCGAAATAAATTGCATGGGTTCGTTTGTAAGTTTTCACACAGCGTCGCGCAGTCACACAGCGTCGTCTATCAGTCAACTTGATAGTTGGCCGCGCGACCAGATGACACCAATCGTTCGCAATCTCCTATCACTATTCATCAAGTCGTTTGGTTACGTCAACTATTCTATGATAATTGAACATTTTGTTTAAAGGATAAAAACGTCAATTATCTCTTCATGAGTTTGAGTAGGAATCGCGTATGTTTTTTTTATAAAGAATCCTGGTTGATAATCTCCGAGCCGGCGAGCGCGCGCGCGGAATGCCACAATCGATTCACAGGTGCGCGGACACCTGCCGCCAACTGGTGACGATCCGACTACGATATCGACCAGCGATACCGAATTATATTCGATACAATTAATAAGATAAACCACAAACGCACGTAGAATTCACTCGTGAAAATTAACGATGTGAAAATTAATTAATTTTAAGAGTACATTTATTTATTCACTAGCTGCGCCCACGACTTCGTTCGCGTGGACTTTTGGACTTTAATATGTGATTAGTTTATTAGTTAGATCAATAAACGTGTGTAAGCTAGTCGACCTAGTCGAGTCACTGATAGGCGACATCTGATAGGCGGATGTCCACAGTCCTTGGATTCTTAAGCAACCACAGATGTTATGACAATTTTTTAAAACACAGGAAAACGTAAGGTATGGCTATTAGCCGGTAGTTAAAGTTTGGTATGTAGCTCTAATAGCTCTAACAGGATTAGCAAGGTTGGCGCGCACCCGCAAGCCCCCTGGTCTTGCAGGTGTATATGGGCGGCGGTGATCACTTACCATCCTGTGGCCCGCCCGCTCGTCTGCCATCTATTCTATGAGAAACAACATACCAGACTGACAGGACAGTGATAGCGATGACACACACGTACATCAAAGTAGATATTAAAAAAAAATTATAGAGTAGAAAGCTATATTTTTGATAAGGGCACCACTCTTGTAGTTATATTGTTTTGTTGTTATTGCAATGTATTAGAACCTCGCCTATGAAATTACTGTTTGTTCATAGTGGTCACTTTAAACTTAGTTATCTCGCATTTGACTTGGAATTGCAAATTTAAATTAATTTCAATTTACAGCTATGACATTCGTTTTGAAAATCAGTTATTCGTTAGATTTTTCGTCAAACGACTTTCTGCTTAGATATCGTTGTGTTTGCGACCATGGAAAAGTAAAAAAATGCAGTATTTTCGAATATGAGATCCGTCGTAGCAACGACGCAGCATATACCATACCTCTTAAGATCTCGGAGAGTATCGGGATCCATGGTGGCGACATTTCCAGCAAAGTCGAATTTAGGGGTCATCTGAAAAATAAGGCCAAAATGGCTTCCAAATAACTCGGTATGTTGAACAGAGCGAAGAGATACTTCACCCCTGGGCAACTCCTAATGCTTTACAAAGCTCAGGTGAGGCCCCATATGGAGTACTGCTCTCATCTCTGGGCCGGCGCACCGAAATACTAATTAGACCCATTTGACTCCATCCAACGACGTGCTGTTAGTATTGTCGACAATCCCACTCTCACGGGCGGTTTAGAAGCTCAGCATTCGGAGAGACGTTGCGTCTCTCTGTGTGTTCTACCGCCTGTACAATGGGGAATGCTCTGAAGAATTGTTCAATATAATTCCCACCTCGGGTTTCTACAACCGCACCTCCCGTCACAGAAGTGCGGTCCATCCGCATTTCCTCTATATGGAGTTGTCGCGTACTGTTCGGTCCAAAAAATCATTTTATACCGCGAACCCGTGGGCTGTGGAACGAACTGCCTCAAGAGGTCTTTCCATTAACTACGATATGAGGTTCTTCAAGAAAGCTGTGAATAGGATTTTGCAAGGTCGGTGGCGCACCCGCATGCCCCCTGGTGTTGCAGGTGTCCATGAGCGGTGGTAACACTTACCATCACGTGGGACCGCTTGCTCGTCCGCCCACTTGTCTATAAAAAAAAATGTCCAAAACTTAAACTGAGTCCAAAGATACCTAGTGGTCCTTCTTGAATGTCCTGTATTATCCATTATAGCTTCTTGAGATCTAGCACAATAATGAGGCAGTAAAAAACACCTTCAGAGTATTAATCGATTCATAGGTAAGAACCTAATATAAGTAAACACAGACATTCATACATATGCATGCATACGTACATACATGCTTAACTATAATATACGTTTCATAATACGTACGTCCTTTAATTGACTTATGCCTGAGCAATATACTTCACATTAGGGTAAATATTCCCTGAGTCTGTTCTGAAAACTTGCATGCGACTGAGTACTGACGACAGGCAGATCGTCCCAGAGTTGAAGAGCCTGTACGGCGAAGGAAAAATGACTCCTGTTCAGTCACAATTTATTCAGTTCAACTGTAAACATGTTTATTACATTAATTATGAGACCATTACGTATCATTGTATTGGCATTTCTGTTGTTGTAAAAAGAAAGCGCTCATGTTGTATGTATTTTCTCTGTGGAATTCTCGCTGAAGAAGCCGATCGCGTACACCTGTGCGACCAGTTAGCCAATGATAAAAACTCTCGGGACGAACGAAGGCATCTAGACCGCGCAGGTACACCAGCCTTACTATATATCACAAATTATTCGAGTCACAAAACAATGACACACAAATTACTTGAACCAACCTTACTACTAGACTATCTGTGGTTTCATAAAAAGCTTCTAGAATTAAAAATTCTCCTGTTGCACTGTAATTGTAACGTAATACCTACATACCGTTGCGTAGTGAGTGTGTCCACGAGTGGAGATACCGTTATTTCTGGATATATACCCCATTCATGCTAACAAAAGGATAGCTTGGTTTGAAATGCTATCGCATACATATATTATGGGCTATGTTGATACTTACACGCATTTATTTTCATTAATACACCTTTCTGTCTGAGTTCATTGCCGTGAAAACTTTAGGATGTTTTGGAATAATTCAATTTTTTTGCGTCTCCTAACGTTCTATGCAAATTTGGTAAATACAACGCCCCAAAAATTTATATTTTTTGCAAAAAAGTAACTTTATGTAAAATAACTCACAGACATAGTTTGAGTAATTAATTAGGTAAGTTCGGTTACACCACATGAGTAAATATCCGTATAGAGCAGTCATTCCTAAAGTGGTCGATATCGAACCCTGGGGTCGATTTGAACTTTTTAGGGGTCGATAGACTGCTATTCGTTTGTTAGATCAAAATATCTATGATTCCAATAGGTACTTAATTAAGAAGATAAAGATTTTTTATCTGTATGTACACCGCAAAAAGAGTCACACGTAAAATGCATGAAATAACACGTAGCACAAACATGTCTGTGCATTGTCTCATCGAACGTAGCAAAGCAAGTGCCGGGCATAAAAAACCGTTGCAGGACATGCACTAACACATGACTATTAACATGTCTTCTTTGCCGTGACTAAGTTTAATTATCCGTGATAAAGAAAATGGTGAAAGGTCAACAAACAAATCTGATTTATTAATAAAACACAAATCAGACATAAAATTGGGTGTTCAATACACAACAAGGCAGAGAGAATACAGAGATAATGGGTCCGTTACGGCGGGGGCGTGCACACTCAGACGGCCCATATATGTAGTGTTGGCCAAACATGTAGTGTTAGCCGGGCTCACTGAACCTAACAGAGAAATAGCCTTGCGTTACTAGCGAGGATACAGCAATTGTTCGAAACCGATTTAAAAAATACTAAGGTTAGCTATGTTCTTTCCAAACGGATTTGCAAACGTTTCACAAATCTCTATTAACCGGTCCCAGTCGCGACAACGGTAAGAACTGAATTGTACACCTATGTACGCTGTTAAATAAACATTAAGAAATTGATACTTAGAACTCAGGCTGAAACTGATATGAAAAACCTGTTTCCAAGCCTTACTTACACATAGATTTCCCACCCTTATTTGAGTAGCACCTATCTAATTCAATCTAATGTCCATCAACCCAGACATGTCTCTCCTGTCTCCACCATATACGATCTTGTCATTCAGTTACTACTGCATCATTATAGCACTTATCAGTACTTACATCGATTTTAGTGAATGAAACATTCCGTAACTAAAACGCGCCAGTAATTATGATAACGGATGTTGCGCGACAGCGCGGAGGCTCCACTGCGATTGTTGCGCAAAACGTTGCATTGCGAGCGCGTTACGGACCGACGCCTCTGCAAATACATAATAATACTCGTATATTATATTGTACTTACAGTAAATAGAACTGGCGACCCCGCTTCAGATTATTGTGTTAATCGAACTATTGTGTCGTGACCGACTCCGCGGTTATATGTGGGTGTCCAGATAGGCGGTGTTGGAGTTATGGGCAGATCTCGAAACAAGAATAGATGTCATTGACCAGAATGGAAAGAAAACGACAAGTTAGATAAGGATTACTCTGAGAAAAAAGTTCGAAGTCAAATACAAGTCAAAGTCAGTCAAGTCAAAGGTACCTACATATCGAAAAAATCTAACAGTAAACTTCACCAACTTCAGTAAACGTGAATATTGATGAAAATAGAAGCCGAGACCAGTACCCCGAGCACATTGATATCTTTCGTATAGTAAACACACAGCCATCGAGAAATGTTGTATGAAAAATCTGTCAGCGCCACTGCACCGTGGCCATAATCGGAACTAAAATTTATAGCACCGACATTTTGACGTTTGCGGTTTGCCGCATTAAGTTCACGTATTGCCATCGAGCAACTAAGTCAAAATATTATGGAAGCGGCAAGGAATCGGTGGCATGCATTCAATCTTTGACGTATGGTATTAGGTATCGCCATCGGGAAATTTTGTATAGAAAATATATCCGCGCCACACTGAATTTTTGAAAAACATTGGAAACCACGACAAGATTTGAAAGTTAACGTATAAATATATAAAATCGGCAGCACGCAGCCATTTTATATTGTAAGGATAAATACAGTTCCATACATTATCGGAGTTGTTAAATGACCGGAAACACAAAATTTTCCCCAGCTACGAACACAAAATAACACGTTAAAAGACTTTAAAGACAATCATTGTAGTAATTGGAACGTCCAAGTGAGTTCAAAAGCGCCGGTCTTTATTCACAGTTGAGCGGATAATCAGTCTTGTCCATTGTGCTTCCGAGTCGGAAACCACAACATTCTTCGCTGTCCTGTACGGTCGCCGCGCGCCGGCCGCCGCCCGCGCTCCGCCGCCGCCGGCGCCGCCCGTGAGAATTGCACTCCTTCACACCTCAACCATAACGATAATCACCCTAGAAACCATGCAAAAAATATATCACAAAACAAATTGATTCTATTTATCAATCCGAATTATAATCGGTTCCATTTGACGTTACACATGGCTTACGTCGCCTAAAATCGTTTAGAATTATGCAATTGGAGCAAAAACTAAATTACAGCGTAATATCCGGCGATAAAGGCGAGAGATGAGGTCAGTGAGTTGTTGCAAGTTATAATTGAACCGAAGCGATTCCATGGCGCCCGCATCGGCGGCTCGTCTACCTCGCTTCGGTAGTGTTTTAACAGCAGTTAAGTTAGGGTTTAGGTGATTAAAAGCGGCGGAGCGGTGCGCGCGTGCCCCCGGGCGCTCGCCGCCGCGCCCCGCGTATATCACATTCCAATATAAATTAGTTTTGGACGGTGGGGTTATGTGCCGAAAATAAGCTCTCCGGATAACCCAAACAATTAACCGGTGCTCAAGGTAACAGTTTGCGATACATGTAGAGTAGGTGATTCCAAAAACTCAATCATAATATTAATAAGCATGTAATCTGGGAAGTCTATATTATATCCTCAACGTACCTACTTAAAGGATTTATTTCTGTAAAATGATACACATAAGTATCATCAATTAAGAGACCAGAATAAAAGACATCAACGCGCCGATCCAATACGGCAACTGCAATCGTATGTATGTGTATCATTAATGCATTCACGTCGAAATTTACGATTGATAATTGAGGAGTGCATTTCAAGCGGGCAGGCGCGAGCGCGGGGGCGGTTGGCGGGAGGCGCACGCGATGCTGTAACAATTTAAAGTAGACTGCGAACGTGTGCTGCTGAAACAGAGCGTAATTTCATCGTCTCGCCCGCGGGCATCGCCAAATTACAACACACGCCGGCAGCGTAATTGCGAACGCTGGCCGCTCGTCGGACGCGTGTGGGAACACCGACCGATTTATTAAGATTTAATCATGGCCAATTAAAATACGCACCGCATAATTACGGAATACAAAAAGCTTATGCAAATTCTCGGAGAGAGTTCACAAGCGCCACATAAACCGGTTGCTACGAACAACCTTGCTACGAATACGTGGTACGTTTTTGCCATGCTTAGTTCTCCACTTATAAATGGTTATAATGATTATAAATGGACATTCAATTTATGCGATATGTACCTAGTGATCTTTTCTAAATTACGGTTCAGTATAACAAAAAAGAAGCCTTTTTATTTTTTTAGCAATAGAATATAAAGATTGCGGGAGATGGATTCAAATAATAAGTAGCAAAGATTTACCCCTTTTTTGTCATAGCGTATTAGAGGTGGACCGCGACAATGGTCTTCCCACGACAGACCTCCCCTGCGCGCATACATTACCTACCATGCACGGCAGCGGCGCGGCGCGAGCGTCGCGGGGCCACACGCATGCCCACTATCGTCGGCGTACCTCCTTGAATGTTACGTATGACAACTGAAACATTTTTTCAGACAAATATTATTTGTATTTGCAATTTTATAAGTGATCGGAGTTCTAAAAATTATATATTTAGTCGCTAAGGTTAAGGCGAGGTAAAAGTTACGTAAAATGTGTTGATTTTACAAGTTAAGTATTCTGTTTTCGTACGTACGTGTTTCGATAGTGAGTTAGATATGCCAGAGCCCATTCCCAGCCCATCCTATCCTACCATACTATACCACCAGCCTATGTCTCTCCACTAAAACTGGACTTTCTCCACTGGATATAGGCCTCTCCCAAGGCTCGCCACCACACGATCCTCGGCTCTTTTCACTTTAGACTCACTTTTCACTTTCAGCTCTTTTCCTTTAGTCTTTAGTCGTCGGTCCACCTGGTCGGAGGACCATCCCCTTTCTCCAAACCCATTCCTAAATCTCCATAGGGAGGCAGCGCAACCGGGGTGTACCAACGTTTGTCATTCTGGACTGCTATTGGCATGTATCGAGGATGTCCATTGGCAACAGAATACAATTACCACTGTGTGGACTGTCCGCTCGTTTGCTATCGTATTCCTTCTTTCTATAAAACAATGCAATGTATTTAGAAGCCAGTTAAAAATAACTTTCACTATTTAAAAATAACGTTAAGTATTCAATGAATCGGTACGCGAATGCTCTCTACTTCAGCACTGAAAATCTCTTCATAAACATTGATCGATTACTGGTCAATTAATTAATCTCCATGCCTTAGTAATTTTATATTCGGATATAAGAGATTCCACTTAAGAATAAATCCACTTTTGTACCAGTAAGTATTGTACCCTACATATTTATATGACATTCTGTTTTATTTTATTTTATACAGGAAGAATAATAAATAAAGAAAAACATTTTTATAATCAATACAATTGTTTTAACGCTTTAAACACTGGAGGCACAGCATTTGGTGAGTAAAATTTAACTGTTGTTGATAAGTAGTTTTCCAGGAAAATAAGAAATAAAACTATTAATAATATGGATATGTATGTAGTACGATGGTTGTGTATGTACTACAGCTTTCTTTGATGTTTAAATATAATATTTCTACATTTTGTAGGTTCCTTGAAAATCTACTATAGGGATGTCGTGAACTAAACTTTCATAGTCCAACAGCCGCGCGGCCGGTGCTCCAGAATCGGCATTAGCATGGTAATGAAGGGGCGTGTCGGGCCGTCGGTTCCACACAAATCACGTCCTGTGTCTCCCACGCGCCTTTCCTCGCGCCGTGATATATGCGCCCTTTAATAACCAATTACATTGTCCACCTTACCTTAGTTTTTAAAATAGAAATATCAGAAAGAGATTCCATTTATGAAATGCAATAAACTTACATGTAGGTACATTTTTATACAAACTTGTTATTACTAATATCCTTCCCAAAATCTCTTCAAAAACTTTCGTTTTTATCCATAATTATTAAGTTACGATAGACCTAAAAATACACAAAAATGCAATAAACTTAAAATACATGTAAAATCATTACAAAGACTATGTGTTTAGATACATATGTGTATAAAACACAGCCATAATTACTAACAGTACAGTCGCGGTTAGTAATTATTGTGTATATACTGTATAGTGTATATATAGTAATTGTGTGTATATTATCACTGTGAGTAATTGATACTTGATCAGTATCAAGTCATATAATAATCGGCATCCGAAAATCGTTCAAATGTTAAATAATCATGTTTTATATTTTATTGTTATAATGAAATATCTAATTGTTAAATACGTGCAGGAGGCAGCTTATCATTGTTGCAGGCTGCAGACAGGTAGACGGTGATGGTAGACCGCATTACCATAGTAACGAAGGGGCGGGCCGGCCGGTAACTCACGCCCCGCACAAAATAAATAAAATTGACAAGTGGAATGTGGCCAGGTAATGGACCACGGGCTTATGTTTGGTAGTTAAATTGACTGGTATTTTCAAGAATTATCTAAAATTAAAATATGATGGATTTATAAAATTAAACCTTTAAGTTCTATTGCAATAAAAAAAACAATAATGTGCCAATCCTCCAAATTATCGAATTATCTCACTATCGACTGAGAACAATCGTAATCAATACTCTATTATAATTCGTCTTTAATGTGTAACATTAAGAACCTTGCCGCTGTAATAAAAGAACACCTTACCTCACTAACTATCTGTCCGTGTAATCAATTGAATCATCATCTAAAAATAACAGACCTACCTAATCAAAAATCTTAAATAAACACGTCATAAGGACGTAGGTATAATAAAATTAAAATTTATTATACCTACCATAAAATGTTATTTTGACCCTACCGTTAGTTTTTGCATGTCCGACCTCCTAAAAGATCAGACATGTAATCCTCAGACGTCCTCTGGCCCCCAAACGAACTTTTAAACTGTCCCTCTAATTTACACGAGCCGACCAATTAAGTAGATAACGAAATAAATGCATCGCCTTGGAATTTGCTTTACATTTCTGAGTCAAGAATTTTAAGTGGTTATGTTATAACAGTGTGAACCGAAGCAATTTCGCTCTCATATCAAATAAGCCAAATAATTTACATGTTGTATTACTTTTTAATGCGGACGTTTAAAATTTAGTTGTAAAGAACTTAGGACGTCAAGACGAAGACGTAAGGATTTCAATTAAATGAATAAAAAGATGTAAATATAAATATGTGTTGTATTTATTGGATGGTGTAGCGGCGGCGGGTCGTGCGTGCGGTGGGTGGCTCAACATTTGTCACCGACGTCTCTGAGGAACGTTCCAAGTGAGCACAGTCTGCGTTTTCGGAGCACACGTATCTCAAATACGAACAGGAAACTTAACTTTCCCTAAACTTAAATCCATTGAAAATTATTAATGTAGCTTACGAAAAAAGATACGAATCTCGATAAATTTGTAATTATAACTATTTTATCGTTATTTATATATTTACATTTAATTATTTTATAGAAGTTGACAGCAGGCAATCCACCTGGTGATAAGTGGATACTGTCGCCCATGGACATCCGTGATACATTCAGAATCAGTCCAAACCTTGGGGGGTGGGGTAAGATGGCGAGAAGAGTATAATGTACTTTAATTCCTTTATACTCTCCATTCGGACTGGGTTCTGGCATCGTACTCGCTACCGAAACACGTATGCACATTAGGGGAAATAGGATAGTGGGCAATAGGTTAATACATTTACGGTAGTCTTTTGTGGGAGAGGGCTACCTTGGCTAGCCGAGTGCGCCCAGCGGCTGTGGGCTACTTAATTACACACTAACGAAAAATATATTTGAATATAGTATATATTAGGGATTAAATTAAATTATGTATCAACACAACAGGTACTTTTAACTTGATACAAATCCTCTGTAACTCTCCTACATGTTAGTAAGTCATTTTGGTTTTAAATGTCTTTTGTCTTCTACAAATTTACTGTTTCACGTTATTATATCGCTTTCTATCTCCTTGTTGAAACAGACGTCTATCAGACCAATAGACGCTTATATTGAATACTTCGTCAGTTTCTGTTTTGGTCTCGCAAAGCTCAGATGCCAATTTAAACCCTCTATTACAGCGAAATTTTGTCTTATCCAAAAGTAACATTTACTTGGTACAAATTCAATGTAGGTAAGTGTAGAGCGCGGTGGGCACTATCGCGGCAAGCATCGAGCTCTATGCAAATGCAGTTTTTGCTTGCTACCAATTGAGGAGCAGAACCGAAGGTGCATCTTGCGGGAGCTTGGGTGGCCGAATGAATGGAGATTGGACGAAGTAATATAAAAATAAGTAAACACTAAACAAAACTGCCTCTCTGTTTTACCCAAAGGTTTCTAGACTTTTTGCATTGTAATTCCATAAAGTATAATAGACTACACTTTTTTGTTCTCTTTAGTTCTTTAACTCTTTAGTTCAGTAAACAGTAATTATTACGAAGTGTTTAATGCTTAATAGTGTTTAAAATTACAAAAATCATTACATTTATAATACTATTTACATATACTTATAAAATACTTAATACTAATGTAGTAAATCTAATATTTATATATTATATATAGTATAAAAATTGGGATCTTGGGTATCTTGGTACCCAGCATGCTGGCGGCATTACCTCGTAGGATAGGTATGCTTATGCGCTTAGGTGCTTCTCTATATCTTTAAAAAGATTACGTGCTCCGGAGCCCCACGGACCTAGAATTTTGACACCAAAGAGAATAAAAATGTAGTTGGTGGCGATGTCCCTGTATTTATGGATCTTGCGTTTTTCAGCCACTTCTGCGGCAGCACCAGCTTTTTCTATAGTTCCCTGGAGATGGGAAGGTGACAGCGTGTTTACACAAGTTGTGTCCCACACTAGGAGTCGCCCCATACTTCACGGAACCAGGTACACCCCATCCGGTCTCTTGCCACTGTCACGCACGATACCGTTAGGCTCTAGAATAGCCGGTACATCAACGGAACCAAAAGACTGACGTAGTATATCATTTAAGCTGGAGTGACGTGAATAGCTGCCTGCACTGAAATGCATAAAAGCCCGTGGAGACCCAGAAGGTCGACATCTCTGCCACAAGGGCACCTGTGCGAAACACTAACTGTGGCACCCAATCGGAAACTAATCGCCGGACTGAGGGTGTTGAAATCTAAAAAACATCCCAAGTTTGGAGATGACAGCGCTTCGAGCCAGTGTCCAGACTCATTTTGGGCAACAACACTCAGTCTAGCGCGTTTAGACCCCGAACTATTCTGCAAAATAATTTTGACAACCATTTTCCTCTAAGTACGCAACCTCATAGTTTGAATGAGATCGGTTCAGTATTCTTCCTATGAGACTGGATATCGCATGGATAGGGGACAGAAAAACAGGTATAGAAAGACTACTAATTTTACGTATTGCGTAATGGCGGCCCGCATAACGTATGGGGAAGGATGCTCGAGTCCATGACTGATCACTAATATTGAGGTTAATGATTTTTCCAGATGTAATTTAACTAAATTGTCTATGCTAGATGTTAAATCCTATATTTCCAAATGGGATTGGATTGAACAAACAGAATTTTAGAATGCAAATAGTCGAATGCGCGTTAATAGAGTGTAAGCGATTTAAGCACTCATTGAATATTCAAATTTTATCTTGTACTACAGGAATGATACACTCCTCAGATACTGGTGATCCTAGGTGCGTAAGTGAGTTTTTATTGATTAAACTGATATTAGAGTCCATATCGTTAAAATTTCGAATAATTCTGAATTGTGTCTAATGAAAGTTTGTCTGAAATATATAATTCGCATTTGTCTAAATTTAGGCCTAAGCCGATGCATTGGAATTTAGATTTAATTTTGAGAAGGTAGGAAATGACTGTGTTGGCTTCACCACCCAGAGTCCCATCATCGAGGTACCAAACATAGAATTTTGAATTTAGATTCTGAATTGTTGGATTAATAGAAAGGCTAAAAATAACTGGCCCAAGGGGGTCACCTTGGTGGCATCCTGATGCTGATGCGAGTTCGTGAGTTCTATACATCAATTTTTAAGGGCCTGAATGAATAGCATTGGTTTAGGTAATTGTAAATTTCGGGAGTGTTTAAAATTCATTGATATTCTTAGATATAAATACGTACATAATATAATGATGATAAATATTAAATAAAATGGTTCTTAGATTTAGTAATTGATACTATAACAAAACAAAGAAGTTTCAAATTAAATACACCAATTACGTACAACTATTACTTAATGAAATTTAAAACATATAGAATGTGTCCGAATCTTTCCCGAAGCCGTATTCTGCTCATGATTCTGAGTTCATTGCCATATAAATAATGTTTCTTTTTTTTTGTACAAACTATTTTTTTGGGGCTTTGAATTTATTTTTTATTATTATTTAACCAATTCGTATCAAAAAAATGATAAAAGCTCAAGAAATGTGTTTTCTTTAAATTGATTCAACTCCTAAAGTTAACCTTTGTCATGAAATATACGGTTCTTCTATTCTTCTTCCTATTTATTCTGCTATTATATGACTTTTCTTCTTTATAAAATTTTCCTGACCTTCATTTAATTAAAAAAGTTAAATTGGCCTTTTTATTTCGAGAAAATGAATTTTTTAATAGTTTACTACCCCCAAAAGAGCTGATCAAATATTTTTAAATCTTGTACACTCATTTCAAATGTAACTCTCTTAAAAACATATTCATACGATGTCATTGCACACAATCGTTGTTCTAATAAATGTCACTAATTGTGAAGAGGCACAACAACACGAGCGCCCCGCCCTTACGACAACTACTTTACATATTATAATATTCAAAATTGCTCTCAACGACTGAGTCATCCTCCGTCAGGAGTTTACATTCAATTTTTAAGGTGACATCTCATTACACACGATTACTTTAAATTGTGACGACAGAAAGTTTCATTAGCAAAGTTTTTGTATCGTGTTATGACACTTAAAATACCTTTTGCAAAATTATAAAAATCCTTAATTACAATATCATTAATTAATTAATTAACACTGATCCTCCTTTTATTCGCTGAAAGTTCAGTTCCGTATCTTCGGCGCTAAATTAGTATGCATGTCGTTATTAATCGGTTCTCCAGTATTGTTTAACTAACGAGATGCTTTTGGTAAAAAATACCACCTAGGTTGCAAAGCCCACTTTTTGTGTTCAGGGGTATCATAAGCTATTTTTTTCCACAAAAGCGACAAAGGGAAGCTTTGCAAAGCCTGCGGTGCTTAACACGGTCAAGTTACTCACGCACGCGACAAATTAGCCTTCGCGTGAAAGCACCGCTCCTTAAGATAATATTTTTTGCGCGTCGCGGCGCGATGCGACACGAACGATAAATTAGATGCGTTGAAATGTTTGTGTTGTGGCGTCGTGGCCGCCGTCGCCGACGCTGCACGCGCATACATTAGCGCACAATACCACGGGGGGCGCCCATTGTGTCCTCACACTTATACACCCCGTCCCCCGGCCTCGCGACCCACCAGCACGCCCCTAATGAAGGATTCAACGCGAGACCTGCAATTATGAGATAAAAATCGGTCCACGTTCCTTCAACACAAGTCTCCTTTTTAATACCTCCTCTTCATGAGTAAATAGTTCACCGGCAGGACTTGGATGAGCGCGATTAGAGTTGCACATACAAATTTCGATGTACCGCGGGTTCCGTGCCGACTAATGACCAGATAATTGTGCGGCAGGTGCGCTCGCGCCGAGGCCTGCACGCCACACGCCAAGCGCCGACCTCAACCTCCTACTTTAACTTTTCGAAGACGAAACCATAAAAAAGGTATAATAAGAACGGTTAAAGGTTCTAAGTGGAACTTCAACCAACTTTGAATAAATTAACGGGAGTAACGTGCAGCCTTCGTTACTGTATTCCAAAATCGTCAATTCTCTGTCTTTATTTATTATACACATTATTGTACACACAAATGATAAAAATAGTTACAGAAGAAAATACATACAAACTTGGGAGAGCGACAGGTGAGCAATGAAACGCGCAGATATAGTGGGTAGTCTTTTTTATTTTTATCTTTTGTTTTCGATCATTTAAAAATCCATCATATCTACGCATATCGCAATATCTCCTGTTCTTCATGGGACTTCATTTACATGTCAATCGCAGAGTACACGGACAGCTCACACGGAATGACGAATTATTATGCAAATAATATCAAAATGAAGTTGGTTCTTTACAATTGTGGGATTCAGGAGTCTGATACTGATACAGATACCAACTTTCCAACATGGCGAGCACGCGACAGCTGCGAAATGGGCTTCCGACGTCGCTTCTTATATATTTTTTATTACATATAGATAAAAAAATCAGTAGGTACTTTTAACATACTTAATTTTACAAAACGATTGGTCATCTTTAATGTCATTTTAAGTAAGCTCACTTAACAATAAACATTCAGAAGTTCGAGAAAATCGTAGGTAATCTATACTTGTAGAGACAGGCAATTAAATAAGATCATAAAAGTTCAATATTTTACAGGTATATCTTATGGTTAAAGTACAGTGTCCATGTTCTATTAGGCAGAAATTATTATTTAATACTGTCAATCACTGTTAGGTTAAACAAAGAAAACATAAATATTACGTGATGATTATTTATTATTATGTTCTATTTACCACTGTAACGATACTTTCAAAAAAAAAACCTAGCATAAGCTGTGAACAAAAGAAACCTTTTTATTTCGAGACCACCTGCATGTCATCCCTGTCAGGATCTAATATAAAAAAACGAGTGAAAAAACGTCATCACAAAATTTAAATATTACAAAAAACAATTAATATAAGGGTGCCGCATGTCACCTGTCGTGGGCACGAGATACACATTTGCATAGAAACAAAATTCTAAGGCTATGGCCTCACGTGACAAGCTGACGACATCACGACCGACTATAGTTAGAGGTAAAACATCATACATTACGAACTACGATATATGGAAGTCAATTATCTATCATAAAATTTAAACTTTTCTAAAGAGTATTACTGGTACGTCCGTATTAGAAGTAAAAGTTAGATAAGAACAGCGCTACTGTGTTAATGACGTCACTAACACAGGAGTGCCATTACATTCACGCGTGATTAACAGTAATAACTCCTCACCTCAAATATTCTCAAACTCATACCTGAATAATTCAAATATTAGGGCACCTATGAAATTGCCGTTTGTTCATAGTGGCCATTTTGAACTTAATTATTTTGCGTTTGGCTTGGAATTCCAAATTCAAATTAATTTCAATTTTAAGCTATGACATTCTTTTTCAAAATCAGTTATTTTCAATTATTTTTCCGTAGAAAGACTTTTTGCTTACATATCGTTCTGTTTGCGACCATGGAAAAGTTAAAAATTCGAGTTATTGTCGAATATGTGTTCCGTCGTTGCAACAACGCAGCACAGACGGCACGCAATATCAACGATGTGTACCGACCGAACACAGAAAACGAAGGCACGGTGCGTTTTTGGTTTGATCTTTTCTGTAATGGAAATTTCGACCTCAAGAACAAGCCCCGTAGACGATCGGAGACTAAAGTCGATAATGACGAATTGAAAGCAATAAAGAAGCGGATTCATCTCAAACCACGTCTGAGATAGCAACAGCCTTCGGCGTAAGTGACAAAACGATATTGATTCATTTGCGTCAAATCGTAAAAGTGAAGAAGCTCGGAAAGTGTGTATGGTATAAGCTTAATGAAAGCCATCTGCAAACACGCTTCGAAACTTGCCTTACTTTGCTGAACCGGCACAAAATGAAAGGATTCTGAATCGTATTATCATTTGTGATGAGAAGTGGACCCTGCATGACAATTGTAGACGTTCGTCACAATGGTTGAACCCAGGAGACACAGCCAAACAATGCCCCAAACGTAAACTGAGTCAAAAGAATCTCATGGTAACTGTATTATGGTCCTGTGCCGGTATTATCCACTACAGCTTCTTGAGATCTGGCACAACAATTAATGCATATGTGTATCTACTGTGAAGAAGTGCAAACGATGTTGGACAAGCTCGCTATCAAACAACCGAGTCTGGTCAGTCGCTCTAGTCTACTGCTTCTCTATGATAACGCTCGCCCACACACTGCACGACAGACAGTCTCAAAGTTACAGGAGCTTCGACTGGGAACTCTCCATCACCTACCGTACACGCGAGACCTTGCCCCTATAAATTTCCAATTTTATTCGATTTTGGATAATTTTTTACAGGAAAAAAATTCAACTCCGACGAGGCAATGAAAAATGCCTTCAGAGAATTCACCGATTTCCGTCCCCGGGAGTTCTTTAGCAGAGGCATCAAGCAACTTCCATTAAAATGGCAAAAGTGCATTGATAATAATGGACAATACTTCGATTAATTAAATATGTATATAATTTTCATACAAAAAAAATGAATTTGTCCATATAATTTATATATCATTTTCCATTTATGACACGGCAACTTCATAAGGAAGGACTATTGACCTAGGTAACAAGTAAATGGGAAGGACCTAATATTATAATCGTAATCAACTGCTGTATTGTATATTGTCTTCTGAAACTTAAAACTAGTTGACATGCACTAGATATTAATTTTAATTCGAAAATGGAATCTTCTCCTAAAATCGGTACTTCTAGTATCGATGGCCGTACATGTTAAATAATTCAATTTTGTAGCATATATTCATTAATAATATTAACAATATTCATTTTGTTAGTATTACAACATATTATGAATTCAAAAAATACACAAATAAACATCATCAGAATTGGCATTGTACTTCATTATAAATTGATGACGATGATTGTGAAAACAAAAACAATTTCGATATAAGAATACAAGCATTATTCATTGTCTATTGGGAACTAATCATCAGCATGCTGTGGATACTAGCGCTAATCAACCGGCGCCGCCTGCACCAAAGATTTTCTATGAAGATGATGATTAATTTTAAATATCGTCTACAAAACTTGCTACATTTTCAAAACGAACTGTCCGATTTTGACATAAATACATATAATTGACATATACCTGTTAGGTATTACCTAGGTAGTAAGTATAATACATGATTCATGATCCATTCATAATATAACTTTTTTTTTAAGTTTTACCAAATTTTTCATACAATTTTTCTAAATACAAAGCTAATAAGATATGTAACAAAAAATATGTTACAAACAAAATATAGCTTTACATGTCACTACATGCATTACATGTGTAACAAAAAATATGTTACTAACAAAATATAGCATTACATGTCACTATATGCATTACATTTGTAACAAAAAATATGTTACAAACAAAATATAGCATTACATGTGACTACATGTATTACATGTGTAACAAAAAATATTTTACAAACAAAATATAGCATTACATGTCACTACATGTATTACATGTGTAACAAAAAATATGTTACAAACAAAATGTAGCATTACATGTCACTACATGCATTACATGTGTAACAAAAAATATGTTACAAACAAAATATAGCATTACATGTGACTACATGTATTACATGTGTAACAAAAAATATGTTACAAACAAAATATAGCATTACATGTGACTACATGTATTACATGTGTAACAAAAAATATGTTACAAACAAAATGTAGCATTACATGTCACTACATGCATTACATGTGTAACAAAAAATATGTTACAAACAAAATATAGCATTACATGTCACTACATGTATTACATGTGTAACAAAAAATATGTTACAAACAAAATATAGCATTACATGTCACTACATGTATTACATGTGTAACAAAAAATATGTTACAAACAAAATGTAGCATTACATGTCACTACATGCATTACATGTGTAACAAAAAATATGTTACAAACAAAATATAGCATTACATGTGACTACATGTATTACATGTGTAACAAAAAATATGTTACAAACAAAATATAGCATTACATGTGACTACATGTATTACATGTGTAACAAAAAATATGTTACAAACAAAATATAGCATTACATGTCAATTAACTCAGAACTGTGAGCAGAATCCATCATGATTTCTAGCTTCGAGGAACGTTAGCTTGAGTTCTGCTAAGTACATTTTTACAGAAATTTAAATACAATTTGGAAACTGAATTAAATCAGATCAATTAATAGTTCTGGGCATTTGTCTAGACAAACAGTCAGATAATTAAACTATGTATGTAGAGAAAAATAGTATATATGGTACACACTCGCTCTGCCACATCTTTCCATTGTCAAATGGGAACAATCCCGTGTTATGAATACCCCTGTATTGATTAATCGCTTGACAGAACTAGACAAGGCCCATTATTACATTATTATTTGTTTGGAACTACTTGAGAATTATAATATTATCGTAATTTAATTGTTTGACAAGGACTTGTTCCCACAGCAATCCATGCGGCATGCAAAACATGCTATCCGAGAAAAATCTTTCGTCTATTCTCCTTATTGTTATTTTTATTATTGTTCTGTTCTTATTATTTTTCTGTCATCTTATTATCTCTATTTCTTCTTATTATGTCTTTTCGTGTGTGGTGGCGAACCTCGAAAGAAGTGTATAGCCACCAGGGGGGAGCCTCGTATTTTTTATTAAACACACCTAACGCATACGTCCCCAGTTAAAATTGAAATTTCGACGAGATTGGTAACTTTCTACCAGTTCTATGCTTGTAAAAGATGCATATTTGCGCATATGCACCTTTGCATAACATGTATATATCTGGATATATACATACATATATCCAGTACTGGTACTGGATATATACATATCCCAAAGCTCACGAAAACACTAATGTAACAAAAATTTCAATTGATAAGCGTATGATGTCCATGAATTCCCATAGCCAAATTATTATTACCCGTGGACATGGTTTCTGTTGCCGACCGTACATAACTGCGAGTTTCGTCTGACGCAGATGTTGAAAATCTGTTACCAGATAAGACTTCACAACACCAAGACCGGTAAAGAGCACAATGGAAAGTGAAAATAGTTATTTTTTTAATAAGTATTAATAGGTATGCATTTTTATCGAGGTAGGTATTATTAGGATTATTATTAGGAGGTATGCATTTTAGGTTCGAGTACTATAGGACTATTTCAATAAATCTATTTGCTTGAAAAAACAAAATTAATCAAAGTTTTGATATAAACGAAATTTTTTATCGCATTACAATGACTGTATTAACTTATTTTATCGTATGCACTAAACGTAAGCTAGATGCTTAATAAAAATGGTTGAACTTGTATCTTAAACTACAGTATAATAGCCGCGCGCCGCGTGCGACGAACATTCCGCGGTTTGCGGCTGAAAAGGAGCCCTTTGAGTTCCAAAATGTCGTATGTACGAAATCATTTAATAATTAAATAAACTTTAAGATTGTACACACAACTCCTTAAATGCATTGTATCGGGTTACAGTGGTGGGGTTATTATAACATATTTAGGGGTAAGCAGGTGCGGCGGCGGCTTCGCATCTTTGATGACCGCTGATCTGCGCATTGATACAAAGTACCTCGTTACGGTTACTTGCAAGTAGTTCTAGTGATATGTAATAGTCAGTAAAAATTGTTCGGATATACTACAGCTTGGTGTTATGTTTATAAAGTGAAAATTATGCTGGTCTTCATGAAAGTTGCGTTTGACCATTATTTTACTATTTTCGATCTGATTCAATCTCATTACAATTACATTCTAATTAGATTATAATATTTACTGTTTGGTATGTAAGTGTTACAAATACAAAATGTTATAAATAATGTACCAACTAATGTTTATGCGGCTTAATAAATGAAAATCTTGTTTTTGTAGCATTTATATGTATGATAATTTGCTTACTTATTACAACGTATCCTTTATAAATGGTGAATATATCAAAAGTTTACCTGAAGATTTCTTTAAAACGATCAAAATAAAAACAAGCATACGGATCCTTATCAATCGGTTCACCAGACAACAGCCATTGAAAAGAGCTAGAGGCGACATTCGGTGGAATCGGCAGTCGAGTACTCTGTTTTATTGAAATGTCGACCTCTGACGACTGACAGCGACTGATGATAAACTTTTCATGAGTCAGTCATTTAACTGATATAAACTTTTTCGCTCTTCTGATGCGCAAAGAATAACTGTTCTAAATATCAATCTACAGATTATAACTGATTTTTTTCGGAATGGCTACGTTCTTGTGGCCCTAATGGCCTTTCAAGAGTCACTGGACATGTATAGTTTAGGGCGAGCGCAGAAGGCGCTCAGCCAGCACCAAAGAGTGTCTGCAGCAACGAGCCTAAGTGCTCTTCGGCCGGTAGACCAGTACAAGGAACGGACCTCGGCGTAGTGCGTTGCTTTGGGAGGGTACCGCGGGATCACGAGTCGGTGAGAAGCGCTGCCGATACCTAGCAGGCACGTGCAAATACCGGCCGCGTCTCCGCCGGCCGGGACGGTGTATATGTGTAGTCTGTGAGTGTAGTTTAAGAAGTGTAGTAGTGTAGTGTAGTTTAAGAACTTGACGATGGAGGGAAGTTCCAAGTCCTTATGGAGGTCGGCATTGCGAGAATACCATGGGGCAGCCGCGGCCTTACGCACAAATCTATTTTGGAGGGTTTAGACTATTTTCCTGTTGGAGGGGGCTGCGTGTGCAAAGACAACGCTAGCGAAGGTCATCATAGGACGCACGCAGGTTTTGCACCATGTCAGTTTATTTCTAAGCGACATTTTACTTCGCCTGTCTATGAGAGGCGACCGAGTACAAAGGCAGCTCAGTTTCAGACAGTTTTTATGTGTTCTCAGAAGGTCAGCCAATGGGCTAGGCCCTAGCTAGACCTAAGACTGAATATCTTGGAGTCACCCTAGACTATAAGGTGACTCCAAGATATTTAGTCTTCCTAGCCCAAGGGATAGTTTGACCGAAAAGGATTTCGGGTGTAGGGAAAGACGAGGCCTAGAGCTACGAGTGCCGCCCATAGGAAAAGGGAAGCACATGGCTGCACTTGCCTCGGGGTCGATAACTGAAGCTAAACATAGCTGACAAAAGGACTTTTTTTCATAGCCATCACATGATATTATGTTGAGGTCCCCTTTTGTTGCTGCATCACAGTTACTTACTTTGTTTACTTTGTTCATTCAGTTATAAGAAGAATTTATTTTTGTTATTTATAATTTGTTTATTCTTAAATATTATATTAAGTGATTGTAATTATGTGTGTTGTAATGGCAAAATAAAATGTTCTTCCTATAATTTACTAAGAAACACTACACGAAAAAATTGCACATCTCGTACAAAGAGAGAATAATAACACCTTGTCACCTCATACTCTCTACACCACGTTCTATTCCCCCTACCATAACGGGGGAAGTGTAATGGGAAAACTTATAACTTCATCTTCATCTTAAATTTCATCCCGTTATAACTCCTATTTCCTATAAAATTCCATTTCCTATTCTATAAAAAGTAACGCTCATCGTAGATATTTTGCATAGGGAATCAAAGATTTTCGCAAATTTACTGAATTCTTTTGACGAATGTGCCCAGTTATCATTTTTACACCGCCTCTTAAAACGATATCCATTAAATGATTTAATGTCTCTTAAATGATTTTACCTAATCAAAATAAAAACCTTCGCTGTACCAAATTCATAAATTTTATAACTTTTATAAGTATAATTTTTTTACAGAAAGCCTCAAAATCGAATCGGTCATAATACCTGTTCAAAAATATCTTTTTCTTAATAATTTATTATGACATGAACAAGGGTGGTCCATAGATTCTACGTAATTCATATTTACATTTTATACATCAAGTCCAATATTGCAAGTTTCGATGTATAATAATACAATTTGATTCCCAAGGATCGAGGACCAAATTGATTCATGCATTGTTATGCATGAATCAATTTGGTAAAGCACCAGGTGCTTTGTTAAGCACCAGGCTAAAATTGCGTAACGCAATCTGCGCCACTGAAGTGCACCTAGATCATGTTCCGTGAATGTAGGAGGTATCGTGGTTTTAAACAACTACAGGTGGCATGGTTTTTAATACAGAGCCTGAAAATATTGGTGGACTCATTTCTAATTCTTGCGTTAAGCATCTACGTCCCTACAATATCTATATACTCGTAACGCCACTATACCGCGAACCCTAAAGTTGTGGAATGAACACTCCGCTGAGATTTTTCCGCTATGCTGCGACGACATGGGACTCTTTAAGAGAGCTGTGAACAGGATTCCGTAAGGTCGGTAATGCACCCGCATGCCTCCTGGTGCTGCAGGTGACCGCTTACCATCATGTAGCCCGTTTGCCATCTCTTCTATAAAAAGAAGCATTAATCGATAAGAAAATAACATTATTAAATCATTTTTCTTAAACAATATCTTAATTCTTATTCTTTGCAACATTTGTTGATACAACCAAAACACAAGCTAGGTAGGTGCTTTCACGTATTTATTGCGATGAAAAACGTAAAAAACGGCTATTTCCTTTCGATGTAAAGTTGCGTGTAGTTCCGACTGGAAACGATTGCATTTCAATACGAAATGGGCATAAATAATATCACCTATAAACTTAGCGCCAAATTACGAAGATTACAAATAAAAGTAAATGGATGAGCGTGTATAGTGCAGTCGGTAGCGAAGCCGCAGGCGCTTGTGCCACTCGCGTTACAATTTTCAATGCAAATTTTACGAAAACCAAAGTGGATTTACATTATGACCACTCATATTCATGTGAGGATTTTGACTGCTCGCGTGTTGAAAACATTGCACCTTGCTACGATACCCCCGGGATATTATTTAACGGGGATTTGATAAGGCAGTGCAGCATGAAACTCAAAGGTATAATGCCCTCAATATAATTTATTCATTGCTGTAGAATTAACTGGAGAATATTAATTACAAATTACAAAAGTTATTTTACTATCAATGGGCATGGGAATCGGCATGGGAGTGAGAAGATCAATAGTTTAGCTTGTCCTTGGCCACCCTGACTGCCTTCTTATTGACTAACTTTCGTCTGTCAGTATTATGATACAATTAAGACCTTAAAGTTCTGCAATCACAAGTCCATGGTAATGCAGGTAGACAGCAAACGTTTTATGTTGTTCAACAGATTGAAAATTTTTGTCACTGCACTAGCAGATAAATGTCGCATTGGCCTAAGCAATGCAGCCCTCTCGCCCTGTATCGCGGGTGGCAATCGTCGATTAAAGCGGGTAATGCTCCCTATTACCTGGTTATTATTCACGCTGAAATAAAGCACTCTGCGATAAATAATTGAGTGTAGTGCGTAGGTCACGCACCCGCCGCCACCCCTACACGCTTAACCTCATTAACCCCTTTTGTAAACATTTCTAATATTTGAACGCGTATTTATTTAGCCAATACTATATGTATAATAATCGGGAACACGATGTCGTCAATAGCTTAAAAGAAGTTATATGGGATCGCTTGGAAGTATTGAAACGAGGTCGCTGGTTGCGACAACCAGGCACATATTATTATTACATAAGTAAATCTCATGTAAATCTCAACCACTTCTCGGCCTTCTTTGAATGCTTTGTACTGAAAATTTTCAAACGCGCCAAAACTTTACATGAATATTAGCTATAATAGTGCCAACCCAATAGCTATATACTTTTACGCAGGCATTTTAGGCGGGCATTCTTTTTTCAAAATTCCCAATACCTAGTTGACAGTAAGTACATCGTATTATTCGTCTAATACTTAAATATGACGGTCAATATTTACCAACATGTATGCCATAATTAAACAAACATCAGCTCTATAACATTTTTGCTTATATCAAAATTCGGCCTTTTGTGAATTGGCGCTCTTCAAAAGCTGTTAACTACTGTTTTAAAACTTGTTTGACCATTTCAAATCTATATTATTACTATTTATGCTTATATTACAAAGACATGACACATTTTTCAATAAAATCCAATATCGTGTGTACGACATATGTTTAATTTATTAATCTATCTGTAATACTAAATCTCTACTATAAATAGGCCACAAAAATACCTGTTACCTACCTACCTACCTACCTAATAGGTACCTACCTACCTGTTTTTATTTTTTCTTCGAAGTATAATTCATATATAGGTTACATGTATGTAACTATATATTAAAAAAAACAATATGTAGGTCCTACACGTAGGGCAAAATTTCGCAGCATACAACACCACATAGGTACTTCCCTATAGGTATACACTCCACAGAGTGAAAACAAAATATTGCTATTAAAAATTAGCGCATAGTTGGCCTTAAAATTTACCTAATTTGACTGGACTATTAAGGTACTTAGTAAGAAGATCTTTCTGGGACGAATGACGTATGCAAGGCCGGTCACTCACATTAGCGAAATGTATGTGTAACATGGTGTAATACTGACTCACGACACAAGTTCAGACGAGATACTATGAATCACATACCAATAGGTATTTTTTAATCTCTTACACAATTAATTTATGCAAGGCAGGTATAATAATAGACATCTCATACGACGCTATGAGATAACATCAATCTACTACGTGGATTCTAAATAAGTACCTACCTATGATATTTTCAGCTCATCAAATAATTTCCTTAAATGATTTTGTTCAGTTTTAACATTCAAAACTATAGAAGGACATTATTATAAAATTGAAATGTAGTACAAATAAACCCTTTTTCTGTAAGAATGTAAATGATAGCATAGTACGCAATGTCCAACAGGGTTGAACCGGGTTTTTACTATCCATAAAAATTTTATGAATTCGCAAAAGTTTCAGACAAGTTTTAGGTCCTCCGTAAGAGTGCCCCTGTTACTGTATTTACTGTGCACATATTTACTGTCCCTTCGCCCAAAAGTAATGTCTTCTTAAAAAATATAGTGTGAATGGTTTTGTATCCACCTGACATTGGTATCATATTGACAGGTGGTATCATATTGGTCTCATGCGTGTTCAATATGCCGTTCAAGTCTCCTGCATGAGAAATTCTCCTGGATTCCTCTTCTCAAGTAGACACATACTTCGAGTATCGAGTACAAGAACAACAACGAAAGATTGAACTAAATGATGCACCGCCAAACTATAAACGAAATTACTGATCGTTTACCTTCGAGTCCTTGTAATTGCTAACCGCTTAACATCCAGATTACGTGGATGTAGCTGGTGTATCGATCATGGATCGATACGGAACGCCCAATTTGTTGGTGCTACTAAATCATCGGACAAAAGCGCCGCTCGATCTAAATCGATTTGTCCAAATTATGAGATCGGTGTGGGTAATGCGGCCGCCGCCAGTGGTTGCCCCCTTAATCATTTTCTTTATAAATATTGACCACTCCTTGGAGAAAAACAGTTTACGCTTTATGCGTTTCACTTTTTATATTTTGATCGAGGTTTAATAAATGTCAAGATCATTGTTTAAAAGATTCGATTGTTAGTTCGACTAAAATAGATAGGATTACATGTTTGTGGCGAAACATTGGTTACATACTGAAGCTCTGGAACATAATATGTATGAAAATAATCAGTACGGAACTCTTATACCGGAAGACAATTCATTGTTAGCGTTTAGACACAAGTTTATTTTTACAGTTCTCAACATGTTATTCGGGCAAATACAGATTCGAAAGTTTCATAAACGGTTTCATAATGGATGTAAAAATGTGCACAAGAGCGTAGGGAATGAACAGCAGAAGGCATGACTGGTTGTTTTGAGTAGATTAACAAATTTTTTGATAAAATAACAACAGCCGCTACGATGCACGGTGGTGCACCGCTGCGCCATATGCTGGGATCGTTGAATAATGCCGTGTGCTGACTTTACTTACAACGAGCTATACCTGGAATTGTAATATTTTCATTAAACCATTGTAATGTTTAATTAGTTTCAAGCTAAACATTATCATTTAGCAAAAAATTAGTAATCTTAATATTTGTCTTTACTTCTTATTCATATATAATGAAAAAATCTGTAAAATTAGTGAGGCAAATACTACTAATTGTTCTAAAAATGTATCGTACATTGTTACCAATGATAATTTTAGTTAATTAAATTAGTAAGATTAATTTAGTTGCCTGCCGTGCAGTTTTTGATGTGCAGACATCTATAGCTATGAGTGTAATATATAATTACAGTCATATTTAAAAAAAGAACCTAAACAGTGTTGGAATGGCGATGGCGGTGTAAACACGTCACCAAAGCCGCCTCACCAAATGACGTTCGTAATGACCACCAATTTGTGTGGACGCCATCTTGCGATAAATATTGGGCAAATTAGTGGACCCCCTGGCGGCCACCTGCCATTGTTGCTAATAACGGGAAACCCCATGTGTTGATGTTGAATGGGCTGATGGATGGGGATCGCGAAGCAGGCGTGAAATGTCATTAACTCATCACGTCCACGTGACTATGATCTACTTACATGGTTCTTCGAGGAAAAAATTCAGTAACCCTTAAAAGATGTATAACATTGTGCCCAATCTTGATAATTAAGTTACGTTCCAATTTGAAGCTCTAAGCTTTGAAATAAACTTCTTATTTAGGTATAGTATGAATACCTCATCCATCCACAGTCAACGAAGGTAAATAATTAATATCTAATTTGTATTATAATTAAACTTTCTTTATAAATGTTTCTAATAAAATTACTTTACGTAACCTATGTTCATAATTCTTATCCCCATAGTTACATACAGCATTTTAAAAATTAAGAATTAAATATTTCCGTTTCCAATTTTAAAATGAAAAGTACAGTAAAATAACATCCAACGGTATTATCCAAAGTATATCCAATCAAATATTTGACTTTTAAAAATTTTATGCGGACTGCACCTTTTTATCGAAAAATTTACCCACGGACCCAGACGAACACCTGAAAAGGATAATAAGGTGGTTGTAGCAAAGGTACTTAGGTAATTTAAAAAATAAACACGTGGCCAACAGATGTCCAACAATGTTTAGAAAACGAACAATAATAATATGGAGTTTTTGCTCTTTATTGTCTAAAAGTCGCCTTATTCTCTTTTTCCTATCTATTAAAATATCTGTAGCGGCATACATTTTGTAGTGCACATCGCCCGGTTGGTACCGACCTACTTTTATTTAGATTTTTTTTTTCGAATTGGTACAAACATACATATGCACAAATATGTATAATAATAATAAAACAACATTATTATAACATTTATAAAACATTTATTATAAATGTATAATAAAACAACGTAGTTATATATAAGGCTTGGAAAATACCGACATTTGTCCGATATTAACATTCAAAATACCGGAATTTCGATTTTCGGTATTGCAATTTGATACTTATTTTATGATATAAAAAGAGAGAAGTTCTTATAATGAAAACTATCTCTATATTTTGATTTCCTTTTCTACTGAAAAGGGCCAATGAAACAAAACTTTAAGACTTCTTTGGATATTTATATTGTTAGATCTCATTCTAAGGTCTCAGTTTCACAAAAGACTGACGTGAAACATTGAAATGTTTTCTCATCATAACATAAATATCGAACCAATGGTAATAAAAAAAGACCTTACAAACTTTCGGAATATACCTATACCCTAATTATATCAGCCCATAACGTCTTATAGAGAGAGTACTGACCTCCCTTGTATTCTCGGGTATGCGATTTCTTTCCCACGTCCGTGTTAATCGCCGAGCCAGTGACACTTAAGAACTCATTTTATTTAATTTATTCAAAATATACTATGTAACAAGAAAACTACAATCTGATCGCCCAGTACCTAAATCCCGAGATTATCGTGAATAAGCAAACAGACACTCTGGACGTCTCGCGCTCCCCTGACGGAGGTGAAACTACAGTACCGGATTTATATTCTCTCGCTGTATGATTGCATCTCGATGGGTCCTATGTATGAGGGCTATCTTAAAATTCCTAACTTTGCATTACAACTAACTGCAGTTGTAAACAAATATAAAAACTTGTGTTAAATACCTAATCATACAAGCATTTATAATTAATTAAAAAGTCCCAAAAATATCTTTATTATAATCTATAAAAAAACGCCAGATTGATTGACATTTTCGCCTTTATACGTAAAATAGGAGCCATCGATCTGTCCGCCAACACTAAAGTACCCAAGTGGCGTCAATGTACTCGTGTACTCGTTCGTATACTATGATGGTACCGCTTCAGGATTCTTCACGTAGCCCTAACGGTAAAAAAGGGTAAAAAGTATCAAAATAATCATGTAACTATGGCAATTGTTTTCATTTCATATATTACATTATAATTATCTACTAGTAATTCACAAGCTTATAGGTACCTACCTACCTACTTATTTACAAAAAATTCACTAGTAGTAGTTTTAATTCCATACAAATCTGAAAACACATCAATTGATAAGATGTGATGTGATCTTTTTGATTTATTTAGTTGAATTAAAGTATGTACTTTATGTATGAATTCAGGCAGTCAGTCAACGAACGTAGTAAGTTACTCTAGGTACCGGTTAAATCACTGTCCATTGACAAGACAAACACAAACCAAAACGAATAATATTGAAACTAAATAACGATTTTGTCATCCCAAATATTTATCTTCAAACTTATCTAAAAAATTACAGTAATCCTCAGTCCTTATTCTACATAACATACAATACATATGAACACTCAACATACATTCTATCTACTAACTAGTGCAGTCACCAAAAAATGAAATATTTAAAGGGCAACTTAATATAAAGGCATGCATAAAAATCGTATTCAAATCTCCCCACATGTCTCTCGGAAACGGAACCACCCTCTCAAAAGTATGGTCTAAAAACCACCATCCGCGAGCGCAGGAAAAAAATCGACGGAGGTCGGAGACGGTGCGCTCGGCCGGACGAAAACGAAACGAAACCAACGTCAGTCTGCATGGAGAGCTTGAGAGAGTGGTGTGTGTTGTTTTTACCTGTAACCGCACAGCTGATCACGCCCGCGTCTTTATATTTATCGAATTCATTGAACATATGGATTATAACAAAATAATATTAGATCATTAAATTAATATATCAGTGACTTTTAGTGCAGTGGCAATATTTTAAAACACAGATATTATAATAACTATCACTGATTGATGGTGACATTTTAAAATAACACTAAAATGATGGGTAAGTTTATGTTCATAATAATTTCTATCTTAATAATGATTGGTTTACTTGTTTTCAATCACATAATTTTAAAGCTAGAGCTCAAATATGTAATTATTAAATTATATATGTACAACTCAACGTTTAATTGGTTTTAAGGTTATGTTATTATTAAATATTACAAAACTTTATAAATAAAAACAAAAACTGACAAAGGTATAAAATAATAAATATTCACCCAATTAAAATTATAATTTATTTGAAATAATTAGGATATGATTAAAATAAAACAAAAAGTACTTTAAACGTCAATTTGATTGAATTTATACACCCGCTAACATGTTTGATACTTCAAATTTTTAAGCCAATTAAAAATTTATAATTACTTGTTTTATTAATAAATAATTTGCATAGTGAAAAGTGTTATATTAATTACTTCATCCCATTGTATGAACCGGAAAATATATCGTAGAATACACATGTTAGGTATGTTATTCATATAACTTATAAACATTATATTTTTTACAATGTTTATGTTCCAATATATTATAATAACAACGTATGTAGCTATATAAATACCGTTGGCTCTTGGGAAGGACTGTACAATGTATGGTAAAGCCTAATTGTGTGAGCTTTTTTTTTTAGACAGAGGAGTGTATATACATGGTATTTTTGAAATTGTGAAAGTGCGGAAAAGCACGATTTTTTTTTAATTTTATTTTTTCAAAATTTTGAGGTTATCTGTGTTTTTAGTTACTGGGCAAAGAATATTTTGATGTCATAACGATTGTGGCTGTGATGACGATTTATAAGAACATTCTAGGAGTTATTAATCTAGTACCAAGTTTTGTGTTAGTACCAACTTTGCTTTCATCAGTGATTTTTTTTTTTAATTTCTAAATTTTGAGGTTATTTCAGTGTTTTTAGTTACTGGGCAGAGAATATTGATGTCAACAATAATAATAATAATAAATGAAACAACCATTGTTTTTTAACAAATATAATTTATTTATAAACATATTTAATGCACTTTATTAGTTCCTCAAAGGGATCCAATTTATTTAAGATAATTTCTCTCTTCCAGGAATACTCTACCAACCAATTTGTGAAGTCACCTTTATAATTGTCTTTATTAAATCTCCTTTTTAAACCTTGCCAGTGACCTTCTATCCTTTGAGTGTGTGTCCCATCTGGTGCCACAAAGCGGTTCTCAGGATCACTATGGTTACATTTTTTATGGATGTAACCATGTTCAGGCAAACAATCGTATGCCCTCCAGGAATCGGTATGTATAATTGAACCTACCTTGATATGTTTTTTTATTAGTGGCACCAGTACATCAGTTGTCCTTCTATTACCGGGACACACCTCTAACCTCAAATCATCACTATTATTGGCAATCATGCCGATGACCCAGTGCCCTTCCACTTGTCGTCCCCTATTATATTTTCTTTTTCCAAATTTGGATTCATCAATTTGAACAATACAGTTGGGGCCACCGATTTTTTCTTTTTCAATTTGATTGTCTAAATGATACACTCTTACTACTTCACTACAATAATTGTACCAATCTGCGATAGTTTTATGGGATAATACAGTCTCCCTATCTTCTGCGCAGCACTCTTTTTGTACCACGTCATAGGAGTAACTATTGCAAAAACAATACATCAATTCGAACACTACTGGAAGTGGGAGATGAACATTTTCGAACCATGTTCCTTTTACACGGGAAGTGTATTTTGTTCTGCAGTTACTTTTTCTGCATCTGTATACGCCAAATTGACATGAACTGTAGTCCAAATACATTGGCTTCTTATGATAATTGCATATCATGATCTTGGATATCAATCCTCTTTCTTCTGCAAACTCGATGCACTGCTGTTTTGTTCCGAGTTTTTGTATCACTCGTCTTAAGTTCCAGAGTGAGCGAACTTCTTCAGCATACAAGTGTTTACGCCTGTAATAAAATGAGATATTGATATGAATAAAGTGCCTTGTGATGAGCTTACAGTGATGGACTGATACTACTGATAAGGAAGCACTTTAGAAAGGGGAAACTCACCAATTTCTGTGATTCAACTGAAGGTGATAAAAGGACAGATTCGGGTCTGGCGCTAGCTTGGCTTGCTCGTTGTGGTCACAAGACAAATCTAACCATCAGAGTCAGAGTGCTCTGAAGATAATAAAAGGCCAGATTCGGATTTGGCGCTTCGCCGGCCGCTACCGCGGCACGCTCGCTTCGCTCGCTCGGCTCGCGCGTTGTATTCACAAGACAAACGTAACCTAACCCAGCAGTCGGAGTGCCCAGAACATAATAACAGGCCGGATTCGGATTTGGCGCTTCGCCGGCCGCTGCCGCGGCACGCTCGCTTCGCTCGCTCGGCTCGCGCGTTGTATTCACAAGACAAACGTAACCTAACCCAGCAGTCGGAGTGCCCAGAACATAATAACAGGCCGGATTCGGATTTGGCGCTTCGCCGGCCGCTGCCGCGGCACGCTCGCTTCGCTCGCTCGGCTCGCGCGTTGTATTCACAAGACAAACATAACCTAACCCAGCAGTCGGAGTGCCCAGAACATAATAACAGGCCGGATTCGGAATTGGCGCTTCGTCGGCCGCTGCCGCGGCACGCTCGCTACGCTCGCTCGGCTCGCGCGTTGTGTTCGCAAGACAAACCTAACCTAACCCAGCATAAAAGGCCCAGATTCTAATCTGGTGCTTACAATTTAAATTACATCAATGAAAACTATTTTATAAATAAACAATTGAAAAATTATGTTACCTGTTCGAAATGCCAGATAAATTAGAGCTATGTGGAATGGTAGACGGCCCAGGTGTCGGCTCATCTTCAATTATGTTAGCAAGCGGCTCCTCACTTCCAGACTCAGCAGAAGTCGCGAACACAAACGGCTCATTAGAGTCCAACGTTTGGTCACACACTTCACTATCACAACATAACGGAGAAGAGGTTTGGGGCTTCTGTGATGCCATTTTAGTTAAAGAATTGCTCTCAAACAGGTAAAAACGGGACGATCTCAACTGCGAGTACAAACGATAACTAAATTGAAAAATTCAAATTAACAATTGCCATGCATCAAACTGGCGAACCGTTATTGCGTTCTGTTCCCGCACGGTATATTTGCGGTATAATATAAAATCCATAAATATTTGCGAAAATGAATTTAAGGTATTATTTAATTAAAATTAATTAGTTATTATTTAATAAAAGTTAATTAGTTATTATTTAATAAATAATAATCACATGTAAAACATAAAATGATACATTCATTGATATGTGTAACGAAACGCGTTGAAGAAACCTGTCAAAATGTCGGACCCACAAGTGTAAAATTTAAAATTTTAATAATTTTTTTTCCGCAAAATTATGCTTTTCCGCATAATAATATATAGCAGGTCAGGTACCATATTACTTATAGGATCTAAATAAAAAAAATGAGCCAAAAACTCGCTACCATACATTGTACAGTTGAGCCGGCTCTTGTATTTACTTTTTTTTACTTTTTCATACAGTGTTATTTTATTATTATAATTATAATGGAACATTGTCTAGCTATAGTTTGTTTAAAATTAATTTGCTAGTGTCTACGCCTCATAGATAAACTTATAGGTATAGGAATCGTGGGTTCGTGGGGTGGCTGTGGCCTAAGTACACTAAGTGGGCGAATGTTTATTTATTGCAATAAAATAAGTTAGTTGAGTTCTTTCTAATCCTAAGTTCGAAATGAACCAGCATTAACGGTTTACCACCTAAATAGTGAGAAGATTTTTCTGAGATTTCATTTAAATCACAGACAAAATGATGTTCAACAATTCATAGTTCCAATGTCACGAAAATCGTGATCGTAAATTAGTTCATCTTGTCTACATTTATTTGGAAAAGGTAGCCAATATTGCACGATTTCATTCTTACTTTACAACTAGCCGCCCGCTCGGATAGAGACATGATACTGAAATTAATAGTTTTTTTTTATCATAATAAACAAAATTTTAACAAAACCAAACATTAATACAAGATCTTTTAGTTTAAGATGCTTATATTTTAGATTTTAATTACCGTAAATATGACGAACTGTAAGAAAATTACTTTGTTCTTTTTAATATACCTACTCGACTTCGAAAAATATAATTAAATATACACAATTAAATTTTGAAATATCAAAATAAATATAAGGCAACATCAATTGGACACATTTAATAATATTGTCACCTCCGAAACAAAATTATCATCTATTTATCATATTCCATCTTGTGATTAACTAATACGATTACTGTGTAAAATGGATTATCCTGTAGTTAACAGAAGCGTGAGATTGTTGACTAGTTACCTTATTGTTCATAGTTTTTCAGTTGTATATCGACACAAACTAATTCTTTTCACCTGTAACAAACTCACGAGCGTGCGTAATCGCCTGGGAAACAGAAGCGTGATTTATGCTCTATTTTTTATGTGGATCAACCGTTACTGACTTCACGGTATGACATCGTATTGACATGAATCTCATACTAGCCATCGAAATAGAATTAAGTGAAACGGGACAATCAGACACGCTAAATCGTGAATTACATTGCTGTAAGTCTAATACTTTTTACAAAGGAAAAGATATTGAAATTTAACAACTCTCTTTAGAGAAAATGTTTAACAACTATTAATACTCCAATACGATCGAACTTACCATACTTACAATTTGTGAACCTGTGGCCTATACTTGAACGCATCAGTGGTTCAGTAGTGGGTAATTAATTCACGCACCCGCCATAAATACCGTTAGAATAAAGAAAAACAAATAAATTACATTTGAATTGGGAATCTGTCATTCTCACCTGAAAATAAATGTTCTTTCCTCATATGGGCGCCAATAATTACTAAATATTGTATTAATATTAAAATGGAGTGGGATGATAACGAAAACCGTATTGCTGTAATTGCATTACACAAAGTAGGCATGGAGCCAAATTCAATTTTTAAAATTCTCCATCCGCTTGGTATTAGTCGAATGTTTGTGTACCTTTTGGTAGGTACATTAAGGGTGTAGATTGTTGGCCTGAGATCTCGATTTCGAGCGACCGCAGCGCCAAAGTTTAATGTAACATCCGACGGGGCGGATGAATGACCTAGAGAGCGCGATTTTCAAAATGTTTTGCAACAAACGTTCCACGTTGAGAAATTGTTATTGAACTTGAATATTTACAGCATAACAATAACGTTGAATTTTTGGAAACTAGCTGTTGATTCTTTTTAATAGATTAATAAGAGTAGTTGAGACACAATTTTTATGTTTTTCTATCATTTGACATCTGACATTTTTGTATTCTACTTACCTAAAATTCCAACTATTTATTTATTTGTAATTTCACTACCAAAATTTATTCTAATTCGTAAAATATTCATTCAATAAAATAATTGCAAATTCAGTAGGAAGTGTGTTTATCTCTACGCAAGGAAATGTGCCTATTGCGTAAACTCAAATACTTACTTTTTGTTTACGATCACCTCGTCGATATCTAAAAAAAATCCTAGGGTTTTAAAAAAAATGTCAATAAATGAAACACAAGTATAAAAATGATTTATTTACTACACAATAACAAATATGAGTCGCCATTACTCGCTATCTCAAAAGCGTGCTAGGGTTGTACAAAAATTAGTAAATAATTCATTTATTTACTAATTTTAACAGAAGTTTGTAAATTATTAATATACTAATTAAAAGTATGTAATTAAACAATAACGAAATATGAGTTCAAAATTCTAATGGTTTTTCATTCGATTACGGATCAAGTTCTGATTTCTGCTAATTTGATGATAAAATCAATGGCTATCACAAAACCTATCAGAATGAAAACGTTACCAGCTGCCCGATTCACGTAAGTAATAAAAACCGTAGCGCAGTGACGTCACTTCGTTTTTTGCAAATTTAGCCCTTTTAACCGACTTAAAAAAAGGAGAATTCTCAATTCGCTGTATTTTTGAACCAATTTTTATGATTCTTTACACCAGGTAACTCAGAAATTGTATAGTAATTGAGCTATTGGAAGATTTATGACAATCCAAGACTAGATAAGTAAGTGCGTTTAAAACAGAAAACCAAAAGGCGATTTCTAAGTTCCTAAGTTAAAACGACTTTTGGACTGGCGTGTTTACGTGAATCGACTGGCTGGGTAGTTAAGTTACCTGTATCTTTCAAAATCATTAGGCGTTCTTCTCTTTCATAACACGTAAAGCTCTTTCTTTCCTCTCTTTCATAGCCTCTATGATACTGGGCGCGTCACGAATGGGCATGCTTCGTGACTGCCGAGGATCAACTAATTCTGGAAGTAGGCAATCGTAATAAAACCTAACTAATTTCATCTCCATTTTCTCCTCCCAAAATTTGTCGTCCTTTTCTATAATATAAACTTTCATAGGTACAGTAGCACCAAACCAGATGCCAAGCATGCAAACGTTTCTTTTAGTAATATGTACCTGTCCCTGAATTTGGAAATACCAGTTATGATTTTTATTTATGACATAACCCTTGGAAGCCTTGTCCTTAACCCAAAAGGTATGTTTGGCCATTGCTTCATCAAGAGTCATGCCAGCTAAAGAATGTGGGCACTTAATTTCAATTAAACCGTTTGCATAAATGCCATCTGGTGTAGTACCAAGAAATTCATATTGATCGTCGACGAACAAACCGCAACCTTGTATACTAATATTCTCTTGAATTTCTAACTGTTTAATTGCGGTTTCTTCGTTTTCGATACCGTACCGTACAGCAGGCAAACTGGAGATATTACTACCATAAACGATTTTACGAACAAGAACAGCACAACTTGTGCTCTCTCGTTTTTTACAAACTTCCCCGAACGATGATGAGGTTAGTAATTTTCTCCTTGTACTCATCCACTCAGAACTACTTCTTTGCAAATGGGTCGACCTTTCAAGCTCCTCTCTTTCAGCACAAGACAACTTTAAATCGGCTAAAAAAGATGACTTGGCTTTCTCATATAATTCTGGACTCCGATCAGGTTTTTCGCAGTTTGGTCCATAGTGAGCGTCTTTCGATACAGCGCTGTGGCTCTTTTTCAATCTTAATTTAGGTTTAGCAATTAAACGGATTCTACGATTACAATTTTCCACTTTCGCGATCAAAGGATTAGGACTAGATTTAAATATTACTTCATGAGTTTTACTATGAATCGATCCTGTATTAAAAGACACAACAGCAGCTGCGCATCAGCCCGCATAAGAACCACGGGAAGAATAATTTACACGCTTACCCCCTACTAATTTGGCAATCACTGCGTTAAAACTTTCAACTATATTACTTGTACAATTATGAATTAAACTTCTAGAATGATATGACAGTCTTTTACTTAAAATGTGTACCGCGTCCATTAATCCGCATCCAACAATTGCTGGAAGCAACCCAACAGGTTCTATTCGACGAGTATCAGGTCTACAGAAATACTCCTTGCAATATTGGTGATTACCAAATACGTGTTGTGGACCATTTAGGATATCTTCACTAAGATTTTTTATTTTTTCTTCGAGTGACTGATTTTGATCGCCCCAATATTTAATAGCGCATTTTACACCCGTTCTTAAACGCAAATACCTTTCTTTTAGGAATTTCCGCAATTCGCAAGGATACTTAGTGTCTTTCGACAGTTTCTCCAAGCTATTGCAGTAGTTTCGTAAAAGATGATTTTTGCATTCAATTTTCTCTACTGTTAAATTACCGTACGGTCGCGAATCTAATATTTTTTTATAAGTACTGGAATCGCCGTCTGCTACAAATTTATTATAAATTACACCGTGATCAACAATGGAACGTTTAAACCCCTCAACTATTATGGTCGATTCCATACCGGTAGATGATCCCGAATAATTCTTGAAACAACGGTGTTCCGAGGGCTGACTGTCATTCTTTGCGGCTCGTGCACAAACTACGCAGTATTTATTTTTAACTCCAAAAAACAATACTTTATTAGTTTTAATGCCAATTATCGCAGCTGCGCCGGACAAGGCGGAAAAATTCTTACCATAAGATCTCTTGCTCCAACAACCGTCAACAGCAACAGATATTAATGGTGTACCATTTTTATCAACACTACCTATAGACACTGCGTACTCCGCTTCTTCCTTGACAGCTTCTGCCATGGAATGTGCTGCTGTCTTTTCCCACCAATCGCAAACCGTATTATTAATTTCATTGTATAATGAAGGTGACATGATTGGTAGGGCTACTGCGGCAGTTAATGTTTTTAACTGATAGTAGCTCCCACCAGATGATATGATACCAGATACAATTTGATGATTCACTTCCATTCTATCTTCTTTCTTTTCAATCAAACACACAGTAAATTTCATACTACACATACTACATTTCATGATGAGTTTTGAGTCCAGACCAACTTTTACTTCACCTATTATACTGAGGTAACTTAACTTACAATCCATTGGACCGTGGTCCCCTATGGCCTGAAGAGCTTTAAAAAAAAAAGAAACGTCTACAACTCTACGCCCAACTTCCATTTCATCCACCTTTCCCTCTTGGTCGTTTTCAATAACTAGTTCCTGTAAAGAAAGATAATGGCTTGATTTTTTTTATAAAAAATAATTAAAAATTTAAAAAAATGCAAAAGAATTAATACAATATTAGGTTCCTGATGAATAGAAATTATAATTTCTTTACGCATTAGGTATTGTTTTTTTATGACGTCACCTATTTGAACGTAAATTTTCTTTTGAGAAAGTAATTGAGAAGTATTTCGGTACTAAGGTGTTTGTCTCTCGATGAAAATAATAAATATTGCAAGAAAAATCTATAGGTAGGTATTGAGATTTTGTCTTCGCCCATCACTAACTAAGTAGTTTGTTTATTTATGTAACAAGTCTACAAGAATTACGTATAACAACTTACCTCTATACAGCGCGTAGCATTGTTGCTCAGAGTCTCGGCCCCAAGGTTTTCTTTATTTTCAATACTGGAAATATTATTCATCAATATTATCCACTTTTTATTTATTTTGTACAACCCTAAGCCAGACGCTAGGCGCCTCGCGTCTGTTTGGCGGTATAGGTACGTCGACAAAGTTGCGCTGTCGCCTACCTACTTCCACAATTTGATATTTAGACAATACTAGCCGACCCGGCGAACTCCGTATCGCCTTTTTTTTTTTTAAAAATCCTATTATTTTGATATTACATACAGATACTTCAATTTTATTTATCAGTATAGATATAGATAATACAAACCAATATTTACATGTTATTGTAGGTATATGTCTGAATCGGGCGATCTAAATCATATGACATATTGTATTAGCTTTGTAATGTACCCTGTTCAAATGCGATAATAAATAAGTAGGGAGGAACTTACATTTTATTCCGAGATCTTTTGGCTTTCATATTTTTATAATGCGTACAAAACTTTCTTTTCCCTGGCATGCCACTCAAATTCAATCAGTCCTGCGAAAAAAATAGCCTATGTTACTCAGTGATAATGTAGCTTTCGAATGATAAAAGAATTATTAAAATCAGTCCAGTACTTTTTGAGTTTATTCGTTACATACAAAAATCCAAATCTTTCCTCTTTATAATACCTATTAGTGTAGATATTGTATTTTTTACGATTTATATCTAGTTCCATCATGGTTTTCTTTCAGACATTCATTATATCGATACTTTCTACTAACTGAAAATAAATTAATTATAAAAATGTTATACTTACAGTTTTTTACAAAAAACACAAATTCACAATACGTAATTCTGCTGTCTGCAGCCGACAAGCGTGGTGTCGCGTTCACTTACAGAAAGGAACTGCCGCTGCAGACCACCGAGATTGCACGAATGAAACGAACGTTTTATCCCATACATTTGTGTATGAAAAATTTACCTTAAAATATATCTAGATTTTAGGGCTTTAAAAGAGGAAGTCTTTGTTTGTAAAGGTATAAAAAGAAGTATACAGCTATACTTATTGGTTTCTTCAGTGTTCAAAAAGTGTTTCTTTTTATCAATTTGTGTTGATTTATGGGGTTAAATCTGAAAAATACGAAGTCATGTTTTTGCATTTTTACTCAATTTTGTGCGTTTGTTGACGTTTATTATATAACAACTATTAGGTTTAAGAGTTTAATATAAGCATGAACATACTTATTGGTCTTTGATTGTAATATATACAAATTATCATTGATATCAATCATATGTAAATAGGTTAAATATGAAAAATCGTAACACTCTTTTCGGTGATTTTCACGATCTACACCCTTAAAACGTCCTCTGTTTGTGACAGAATAAGGTCTGGCCGTCCACGCACTATTCGTACTAAACAGACGATTAAAGCTGTGAAGCAGTGAATTTCAAAAAATCCCGCCCGGCAGCAAAAGATTTTATCCAGAGAGATGAATATAGCACCCAGAACCATGTCACATATTTTAAATTATGATTTAGGAGTGCTTCTTGTCGACGTACTGGTCATTTCTTAACTGGTAATTTAAAGAAAAATAGGGTTGACAAATCAAAACAACTTCTTTGACGGTAAGCCAAGGGAGCTCACAGACAAATCTTATTTGCGGACAAGAAAATGTTCACCATTCAGAAACATTTTAACAAGTAGAATGATCGCTCATAACTCTAAAGAAGCTGCTCAATTGGCTATAATCCGGCTTCAGTGATGGTTTCGTAACTAAACCATATTTTTGTGAAAAAGGTATTAAAACGTCGGCTCAAGTATATCAAGTGTTCTTGAGAAGGTCGTAATGCCTCTTAGCAACACCCTGTTCCATAACCAAGAATGGTCCTTTCAGCAAGATTCAGTACCAGGTCATAAGACTCGCTTAACAGATGTGACTAGAAAGGAATATCCCCGACTTCATCAGAGCCGAAGACTAGCCGTCATCTAGTCCCGATATTAATCCGCTCGATTATGATTATGGTCTGTTTTAGAGAGCATGGCATGCTCCGCCATGATAATATTGAATCCTTTAAACATTCCATAAGGATGGCAGTTGTCAATTTTACCATGGAATGATTTACCATAGTATACTCTTAAGCTTGCATTAACCTCATTCAATTATTTGAAGGCATTAATGAGGCAGGTTACCAATATACTCATATTTTAAAATTATATAATTATGACTCATTGTTATTTTGTTCCATCAAGCAATTTACATAAGTATCTATTTGACTGGGTTTTACCGGCTGGATTCGTTAAATCACAATATTTAATGAGATATATAAACTGATTTACCGGATCAATTTTATTTCATTACAAAATGTCTAATATCTAATTTTCATATTGACCTATATATTACATTAGATTACATCTTTTTTCTGTCCTACACATTTTACTTGAGTTCGATTTGCCGATCGAAACTTCACAAGTAAATGTAAATTTATTACTGAAGTATTTAACATCTTCAGTCTTCTTTTCATGCCTTGTAACACTGAAAGTATTGACCAATTTATAACTTTTTGTAAACATTTCAACCTGGTACGGATATTCTCTTATTCAACGAGTCTTCTAGTACTTTTTATTTACTATAAATACTAATATTTTTGTAGTCTTATGAAGAGTATTTAATGAAATATTTGTTGATTATTCTAGCTTCCTGACATTGATAAACTATGTTGCAATTTCTAGTTAACAGACTTACAACTTGGTATATCTTGGTAATTTATGAAACTACATCATACTAGGTCCCTTATGGAAAGGTAAATTATTATCGAAGATTTCTGAAACCTAGCTAAGTGATGCGATTGTACTGAACTTCTGCCAATTTGACTCTTTTCCACTGTTTTCGATATAGCGGCAGATGTTCGAAGTAGAAAGTGCTATATAGCACATTTTGTACTCATATTCTATATATTTTTTATTCTATTTATTCTCATGTGCTCTTGTTTTCATAAATGTAAAACTTCGAAAAAAATATTAATTTCTAATTTTTTTGAAGATAAAATGCGCGTTGATAGATTTGTGATTACTGTATATATATATGTACTATCCATATATATATACTATCCACGACGATTTTAAAATAGATCAACAAAAAATGATGTTACTGGTACGAACATGTCGCAACTGGATTTGGCGCGGGTGTAACAAACGCAATGATAATGGCACATTTAATTCTGACATAATTTACTTCGATTTTTATACATCTTTATTTACATACGTTTATCGTACAGTAATAAAACATAATACATAAATATTTATTATCGGTTAAGTATTGTAATACATTAGTAATTCAAAATTTAAGAGCGAATACGATTACTAATTCCCTTATTAATAATTTAAATTGAAGCAAAAACAGTACCTATTGGTGAGGCAGTGGTCGGAACCGGAAGTTAACACAGGAAAGCGAGGGCTACGCACCGGGCCGCCGCGCCCGGTCGTGGTGTACCAGTCGCCGTTTGAACCAATTCAAGTCACCCCAACAAACTTTATATTGAACGGTAATTTTTAACCCTTCCATATTGATTTTATTTGTCAGCTTTTCTTACAACCAATAAATGATAGCAAAAATATTTGCAATGCAAACGGTTCGCAAGGAGTAAATCAAATATTTAGTTATTTTAAAATTCATTTTACTGAGCTAATAGTAAAATCACGTTATATTATAAATGATGAAATTAAATAGTACATAGTAGGTATCTAAACAAACTTATTTTTTATTTAGCCTTTGCTCTAAAATATACTAATTCACTGTTTATCAGTTCATCACATGTACATATTATATATACTTATTTTACGTACCTACTTATTAGCTTTCCGTCTACAAAACGCACAGTGTACTTTCACAGGAACGTAATACTGCAAAGAGACTAGTAGAAGAGATTAGAACATAATAGTGCGGAGGTGGGCGCGTGGGAACGCTCCCAGCGTTCACGTGCTGGCACATCACTGCCACACTAAATCTAACATTAATATGCCAGATTTAGATAAAAACCCCGTTCAGTACCGCGGATTCATTGGTATAAGTTATTGTTTTATGGCGAAAGTAAAGTAGTTAGTAGTAGTAGTTGCTAGTTAGTAGCAGATCGTTAAAAATCCTGATCTTATCGCCTTAAAAAATATTCGTATAAAAATATTCGTCTTGCTTGCACGTTTAAGATTTTATTATTTTTTCTCATCAATTAGAATTTCAGAAAGAAGGTTTCTTTATAACAATTAAATATTTATTTTATTTCTATAGTAGAATACTCGTTGAATTTATAGAGTTAGATTTACTTGTTCTAGTTACTAAAATGTTTATAAATATTAATAAGATACACATGAATAATACAAGTGAATGAACTACGCAAGAAAATCAATTATACTTCCATTCATAAACTCGCAGTGATTCTATCGACGCGTAGGTGTTCATATGTCACCGACCAATAAATCAGCACCCATACATGTATTTATTATAAAAATACAAATCTAGTCGTACAAGGCAAAAATATTAGCGTTTTTATAGATTTATTCAAGTATTTAAAATTCATACGGACATGTTAATACATTTGTACAATGATATAAGTTTAATCAAATACTTTTAATTATAATTTTAACATAAGTAGGCCCTTTATGTGATCAAATTAAACAATGAATAAATGATAATTCTCTACTGTTCACGCAATAGTTATACAAGCAACAAATCATGAATGGTAATGTGGGTTATTGAAATGAATGTGGTGTCGCGTAGGCTTGCGCGCTCGTTTGACGGGCGAGGGAATAGTGCCTAGTTAGTGGTTCCGGATACGTATCGGACGTGTCGGATGTCGGTGTGACTCACGCGGCGCCCACGCGCCCGCCACCGCGCCCAGTGCCGATGCCGGTGGCGCCCGCGCAACCGCCCCGCAAAAGCTCATATCGCGATGTTTCATCAGCTTAAAAAAATAAACATTATTGTCAAACTTTATAAAAGACGATAATTACAAAAAAAGAATAATCATCATATTTTCTTACAGGAAAATAGTACATTTTTAGGATCAAGATTTATAGTCGAAGTACATCTGAATATATTCTGTAACATCGTGTGCATCGTACAACATGCAGAGACATCAACAAAACAATAGTTTTGTAACGTAACAACGTTGATAAAATTGTGTATTTTGTAATGGCAACGGTAACGACTGCACACATCGCTTATTATTATATTATATATTAATAGTGTTCTAGTAACAGCGACCGTTGCCGAGACAGATTTAGACAGCGTCTGCGACGCGTCTAGGCTATTTGTATTTGGGCTTTGGCAGTGGACATTTCGCAGTCTCGTGGGAAACCGAGTTGAACGACTGCGGAGACAATGCGGTTGTCTGGTCGGCATCGCGGGCAGTCGTTCACCGGCGCGCACCACCGCCCACCCGCGGCCTACAACCACCCACCGCCTCATCTTCAACTTACGCTACTTGTTTCCTACTTGTTCTAATACATTACATTTTAGGCCTATTTTAGACCAGTTAAAGAAATGCTGTAAATGCTTTTTCCTCAATAGATTCCGTATGTTTACGAGTAGGTATTTTACAACACATTACTTCAGTCACAAGTCTTCTCAAGGATGTCTGGAAGAAGGCTGTCTAGTTGTATTCTTTTCATACTTTTAACATAGTGTAACAATTATACAATAAAGAGCTTTTCTATATATCTTGGCCGCGCAGTTCACAAACAATTGAAAGACAAAATTAAATGACGTGAATCGCCGTTCTACATGGTACCTTTTTTGTTTTCTATTACAATAGGTACCTGACACACGAGATTCAAAACATATCGATGGTAGAACGAGGCGAGTCGATGTGCGTCAAGGGCGCGGGCGCGGGGGTTGGCGGGGTCGATAGCGCTGGACGCGAGCCAGCCGCCGGCCGCGACACATAAATCCACCCTCGCTACGATAAACTGGCAGTTCTCACAGCACCACTCGATGCTTTTACAATAAAATAACAGCCACATAACACTATTCTACATATAAACTCGGGGCACATATAGCTAATACAGTCATAAGAATAAATAATAACTGTATAGCGTGTCTATACCGTTGCCGTGTCTTAGAACTACCTATACCACAGCTTACCGTATTTAGACCATATGTGTACCTGAGAAGCAGAAGACTGTATCCGACAAATTATGATTTTTGAGCTTTTAATACTGTCTTATAGTATCAGACGTGCTCTATTGATTCATGAGTTTATGACACTGTAATTATCAGTTTATTTATAAATACAAAGTAACGAAAAGTGTATAACTATTGTAACACCCACAATGTATTGTTTAACATTACACTCTACAGTTACAATACTATAAACTGCGACTGATAGTATTACTGCATTTTATTGTATCTGAGCAGTTACAGTGTGATCCATCCATGAAGTGATTTTCGACACTTCCCCAGTGACCTCTGGAAAAGCATATAAATAAATAGCTCAACAGTTATAGTCTCGCATTCGCGAGAAGACGTCTTCAACTTTTTACCACGTTAAACATAAAAATGGCGAATTTTGAAAATTCTATTCAAACAAAAAAAGATATTTCAATTATTATTGTTGCGTATTTGCTATAAGTATTTTTATTCAAATATTTTTATGTAAATACTCTAATATTACTTACTGTTTTGTTATAAAAATAACATAAATACAAAAATGAGTTTGTAATGGCTTAGTGAGAGAGGATGGTAAATAGTGTCTAAACCATATCAGCCTATATCTCTCCACTGCTGGGATAAAGGCCTCTCCCAAAACTTGCCACTACACAGGATCTCTTCTTATCCAACCACTACTGGCGAACCTGTTCAAGGCGTCGGTCCATGTGGCGGAGGGCGGAGGGCGACCCTCGCTCTGCTTCTCCGCCTCCATTCAAGGACTCGTCTACCTATAGAACGGATAACCTTCGGTATGCTGATTTTATTAGCTGTGCCGGTAACTTTGGTTTTCTGGCCAGTCTCTTCGCTTCGCATCTTATCTCGCAAAGAAACTCCGAGTATAGTTTGTTGAGCGACTTTGAACTTATGGATCAGACTTCATAACTGGCAGGATGCACAGCTTACACTTTCCGTATTCAAGCTTGTGGTATAGACAAATATAAGTTCTCGTGCACGGTGCCTGTTCTTCACATCACTGATATTTAGCATCTAGTCATTATTTATTACAGAAACGCATGCATACGCGAACAAACTGTTTTCGCGGTTTGGCGGAACAATATATATCATAGGTCGATATTATGTAGATAATAAAGATCATAACTACGTGTGTGTAAATGCGTAGATGCGTGTAAATAGATAAATAAATAAAAAAGGCCTGACCATTTTGAACCGCCCGCAAGACGCATTCAGCTCGGCTGAATGCGTCTGTCTAAATGCATCTTCCAAGCTGTTTGTGAACAATTTCAGAGATATGTATTACATTTCTCTATCTCACCACTCGACGCAGCTTTGTTGGATTGGTCGGATTGGTTGGATTGTGTTATACAGACATCTCAGCACTCGACATATCGCCAATCGACTTAGCATCGCTGTAACTAGTCCAGAACAGCCCAGGTCTCGCTACAGTTGAAGGTTTTCTCGTAGTCCACAAATGCAAGTGTAAGACACAACGGCTTATTATACTCTCCGATCTTGTCTATAACCTGCCGCAGTATGTGATCCACGGTACTGTAGACTTTTCGAAACCCTGCCTTTCCGGCAGCTGGAACTCGTCTGATCTCCCTGCCATACGACTCGTAATAGAGAACAGCTTATGAACATGACCCAGGTGAGAAAAAGAGAGAAGTTCCTCTTCTTGACAAACGGCACTACCACGCTTCTACCCCACGCCTCCGGTGTTATGCCACCGTGTAAACCGGCATTGAAAAGATGTTGCAGCTCTTGTAAAACGGAAGCTTCTTCGGCTTTCAAAAACTCTGATGTTATACAGTCTTTTCACCGGCGGCTTTACCTTTCTTAAGCTATCCGAGGGCAATATTGATTTCACGCAGATTGAAGTCCGGGATATCGTCGGTGTAATGTCGATCGTTCCCACTTCGCACGGCGATCGTTCTGTTTATGGGCTGTTTATACCTCGGCTTATTATATATCGACTTACCTCGTGGAAACTTACCAGATATTAGGTATTGAAGAAGAAGAATATTGACTTTCCTGTTATTTACCTAATTGACTATTTTTGTGTTTAGTAGCTGCCAACTTAGTTTCAAATTAATTGATAATATTAATTTTATTGAAAAATGACGTTTTATTATTATTTTTATTTTTTGGAAGTTATTTTACCAAAAAAAATGTACAATAATATTAAGGTAAATGTCATAAAATACTCTACATGCACTTGGTGCCATAACAATGTAAATAGGGTACTTTTTTGTTTGCTCAAAATCTGAAGAACTAAGCCATAATGATCTCGTTTATACTAAATTAATATTACTAATTATTATTATATGAACAAAAACGAGATAAAAACTATAAGGTATTAGTGGGAAAACATATTAGCTTCGTTCGCGGTAAGGATTCAGAACTGATTCGGAACTATACGCATGCGCAGTTCAAATAATGCCGTTCGCGGAACACACAGTTCAGAATTTCTAGTTACAGTTCTGCGTTCGCGGAACCGTCGAACTCGGTTCAGGATCGGTTCAGAATTAGTTCTATCAGTTCTATAACTTTGGCAAGAATCCGTAGTTCCAGACATGCGCAGTTTTTACCTAACGACATTTGACATACATGCTGCGGCTATATTCAGTTGGTTAGAAACTAATAAACTGGTTAAATAGTTAAATAAAATATAAATTGTATTAATTTATTAAGGGTTAAATAAAATATGGTTAGTTTTGTTTGTTTAAATAAGTTTATATAGTACTCTAATAAGAGTAATGTGTTTTGGTGGGTCCACTTAAATACTTGCCAACTTAGGGGTTTTCCCCCCAAATTTAGGGGGTAAATAAGTGGGATGGGTTTTTTTTAGTGGTTTTATATTTTTAGGGATTTTTTGACTCTTCATATATTTTTTTGAATATATATTTTTCATATATTATGTGAAAGTATAGGCCCTGGGACAATCCAAACTATAATAGCTAATCATATTTATTTGTTGACCTAGCGACTTACGACATCTAGTACAAATATATTACAACTACTCTGTGGTGACTGGTGGTTATTGTGCCTATGCTTACTGGAAATACATATGTACGTTGATTATTGTTTACTTGTTTAATTCGATTTTGTTGTTGTACTGCTGTGCCGACAAGCAATTTGTTAATGATGCCTAAAGAAACTAAAAATAAAAAATGTACAGTCAGAAGTACACGTAGATTTGGGAAACAGATCCAGATTTAAAAGGTAAAGAAATTTCATTGCATTTTTGTAATTTATATTTTTTCTTTTATTATATATTTTTTTAGAGGTATTTCTATGTAATTGGGGCGATTTTGGGGGTTTTTGACTTAAGCTTTAGGGATAAATATTTTTGAGAGTTGGTAACACTGCCGATGACAGTAGATCGTACGCAGTTTGGTTCCGAAATCGTTCGCGGAAATAAAAATCACGAATCGGTCTATAACCGAGCATGCGCTCTACTACGATTCCAAATTAGTTCAGTACTAGTTCCGAATTAGTTCTGAATCCTTACCGCGAACAAAGCTATTATTATCACATCTTAGGTACTATAATACCTTGTAGTTTTTATTTTACAAAGGTTCAAACTTTAACTCTACCTGTTTTTGACATCAAAACGCTCGTACTGAAAAATCGCTTTTTGCGTGTTACAGTCTTCTGCTTCACAGGTACAGATATAAGCTGTGCCTATACCGTGTCTTAGAACTAGAACATAAAATCCACGAAGTTGCCAGTACACGTAAAATTTACATAAGACTAAAAAGTTCGAACTCATTAAAAGTTCAAAAAAGGCAAGTAAACCGTCATAAATTCAGAATACAAATTGTTAATATGCGTTATGGCAGTTATGTATGGCACATGTTTATAATAAACAGGGAAAAGTTAACACCATTGCATATTCGAAAGTAGTTAGATTGAGGTAGGTAAATGCTGCCGAAAATTAGACATATTGTGCTTATCCAGTTCCTTCAAACATTATAAATTGTTTATTTGTACTCGTACGCTTTCTGTACGCGTACGAGTACAAATAAACAATTTATAATGTTACATAGGGTTGCTGGAAAATATCGTCCACGTCTCGATACTAAATTCCTACTTACAAAACTATGCTCTAAATGTACATTTAGAACAGAATAAGGTTGGGACGTACAGTCCTAAAATATTTAACGCTACTAGTGAGGCATTTGATAAATTGATTATAAAGTGCCTAACGCACGACAACCGTATACATCACATCACACAAACAAACATTTGAGACTAATATACCGTAACAAAGCGCCTATAGCTTGTCTAACATAATAAAGGGAAATTATGAAATCAAAATGAATTTATTAAATTATAATAATTAAATTATTTTTAGGTATTATTGAATTATAATGTCGTACGTACGTTAATTACGATCTATGCTAGACAACTTATAAGCCCCGTGTTTCTCTCTTATGTATATTTTTATTTTATTGAATTTTCATTGTATTTTATGTCGTAAGACTAGAAAGTTTTTGCTACAGTCACTATGCATAGGGTACTTTTCAATAGTATTGTCTATGCATGTTAATAAGCAAAAAAATTCATAAAACTGGTAAGCATGCGGTACAGCATGTTTGTTAAGGACGGCTATTTAATTACATAGAATTGCAATACAATAATATATATTTTCTATAGTACTGTTTCAATAAAGCGATAGTGATCGATCTATAACAACCTCCGACTCAGAGACGTAAAACTATAGGTTTTACCGAAGCAATGGTTGATATTCAATGTGGGATAGACGTCAGTATTTTTGTGTTTAGATTTTTTAATTTATAATTTATATACCATTATAACACTTTCTTGTCTTATCTCAGAAATAGATTCTTTAGTATAGGTACAGCCATACCCTTAGTACCGACCTGCCCATAATATGTCAGGTCTTCTCATGATTGTTATATCATTCTATTATAGCACATAGTGCTATTTATATTATAGCACACCGAATGCTAAATAGCTCATCTACATAACTACATATATACTTAAATCAAATGAATCGCAATATAAAAATCCTACCATTCCATCACTTTGGCATTTAGAGATTAGGAATCAAGGACTCGAAATAGGATTGAGAACTAAGCGAAATAGGAAGTATAATTATTTAATTATTCCACCATATCTTCATTTTCACGATTATATGTATGTCCCCTATTTGTGTCGGGGCTTGAAAATAGTGTTGCACAAATCATACAAAAATCGTACAAAACTTACATGCCACGGTAATTATTATATGGCATATGTTAATAAACAGTCCCGGCTTTAGGGGTGTACGATAGGACCCGTGCGACCGCACAGAGCGCCGGAGGTCCTGAGGACGCTTGCAATTAGAGGCGCTCTGCTCAGTAGACGGGCGCACAAACAGAGAAGTGGGCGCAATCGAATATCTTACACAGGGTGGCGAAGCCGCCAATGTCGGCACTGTTGATAAAAATCCATTGTTTGTTGCAGATGAGCGGGAAACGCACACGCAGCTATAGATGCGCAGTTCACCAACGCGACCGCGAGGTCAGCTCAGAGAACGACTTCCACCTACTGCTCGAAGACCCCACGCTATTCGCCAGGTACGTACAATATCCGTAACCTGCCGCTCTATCGTCCACTGCTGCACACGGGCCTCCTTGTGACATTATCTTGTACACGAGGGATTTATGGCCTCAAAATGCCACCTGGCCGAGCCGGTTTGACGAGTCCACTCTTTTAGAGATGGTGTAGTTCCTCAGAGCTTGTGATGGGGATTCTATTATCCCTTAGTCGCCTATTACGACACCCGCGGGAAGAGATGGGCTGGTGCTATTCTATAGGTACAGGTATAGCCGGCCCACACCACACGCAACTTACAATATGACATCATACTAAATACGACAGTTGCTCTACGCATTCACCTATATATATATGTATAGAATATTTGGTTGTTATTTTAAATTTTATAATGTCATTGTACGTAATATAAAATAGATGGCTATTTGTGAAATAGCCGCCAAACTGACATATTTCGTAAATAAGGAGGATTTTTTATGATTCTTAAAATAAGGCAATGAGCTCTCTTTGAAGCAAAAAGCTCATTAAAGCTCTTCAGACGTCATGATTTATCGCCAATTTAATCTCAATTTGGATGATCAAGTAGGTAGGTAGATTTACTTTATCTTTTTTAATTTCCTAGTATCAAATCAGGTAGGTATGATTGTCAAATTTCCGTTAGAGTAACCATTTACCCATGATTTATCCGTAAATTTTCAGTAAAATGTAACAAAATAATAACAAAATTTTTGTTTCTCAAAATCATTGCGTGAAATTTATAAATTACATTGACATAAACTCAAACGATTTACCTGATCGTTAAAAATATTTATGTTGGTTTGTCGTGTCAATTTGACGCGTGATGTGCTTGAACTTACGATGAAATAGTCAACAAATTGCTTTATTGTCGAAAGAGTAGACCAAAAGTAAGTCAATTGAAGACTTAAAGAAAAATAGAATGTGTGACCTCACGTAGCAAGAAGCGGATCAAGAAAAATATTTTGCAATTGTAAGATTAAATGAGCAATACTTCATTGGGGTGTAATTACCTACCCTCTTCTAAATCCAACACAGAAGGCTGAAAATGGTGCCACAAGAGCAAGACCTGCTTCATCTTGAAGCTTGGACCTAACATTCATCAAAAGCAAGACAAGTATGTAAATAATAACAAATCTTATAAACAATTTTAATGATACTTCTCAAATAGATAAAAATAGTGTCAGCAGCATATTCTTCTTGAGAAGTGAATATTAAAAATAGGGCGTCAGCTCCATGAGTCTGTCTCTCAATTAATTGCTATAAATTGTTCTGCTCTGGTCTCAGATGAAGAACTTGCTAACCAATCATTATTCTATTGTTTTTTTTTATAAAATAACCACGATACGGACGCAAACCGTTTTATGCAATTACACAAATTGCGATAAATTTATAGCCCTTCAAAATTCCAAACTGCCGCTGAAACTACGTTTCTTGATCTGGATCTAAATTTTTTTTTTCTTAATTGATGTAGCGCTTCCGACAAAAGAAATGAATTTAAGGTACTGCTCGCAATAGGAGATAAAACCTTTTGGTGCGTTACGACTAATCTAAGTACAAAAACATTCTATTAGGTCAGAGGCTTCCATATAGATTCTAGCTAGTTACGCGGAGAACGACTCATTCGTGCATTCCGAGATTTCTGGCATTTAAAGTAGAAACGATTAGAAGCGGTATCGCATTGTTGTTACCTCTATACTATAATTTTAAGATTGAGATAATAATATTTTAAGAGAACATTAATAATTGTTCACAGAATGGTGCACTTAGTAGCAATGGAAGTGCTCCCGGAGGAGCGAGAGCGCAAGTATTACCAAGAACGGTACACGTGCTGCCCTCCGCCTCTGTTCATCATATGCGTCACGTTACTCGAGGTATGTATGACCTATATAACTACAGAATATCCGAACATTATGTCTTGCCTCTGTCTGCTCTAACAGATATTTATTCGGAAATCGCGTAGTTTATTACATATTCGCCTTTGTGTGCGTCTCTGCACCCACGGGAATCCTAGCGTATGACCATTGCATCAATTGCAATCGTTTTGCACTACCTATATCCCTGTTATTTTTCTCTATCCCAAGATTACGTGAAAAATCGCCTTAGCGAAGGTCGCCTATTGTATTCTGACATTTGAAGATATGTGCACATGTAATAACCATTTGTATGCAATAAAGAGTATTTAATAAATAGTCTTTATGATTATTGCACCGTCCTGGTGGAATAGTGAGGTGTATGATCAATACTACGGCCATTTTCTACGAAGTTAAACCTCCGTTAGTTGTAAACCTCTATCTTCTGCAGGCCGAGAGACAAACATCGCTGTTTTCATTTTAAAACATCTAAAAGCAAAACAAGTATATTTTTCAGTGAACAACCCGTCGTTGAAGAACCAATAATAAGTTTTGAAAAATACTGAGAATGAGAAATGAGAGAACTATTTGAGAAATAAGAAGTTCCTTTAAAAATCCGACATTACGATTCAATGCCACCAGCGATGCACCAATTTTGCAATCAAATACAATTCGGCAATATAGAAATCGTGCAGGTCACTTTCTACACGCTAAGCACCGGTGCTCCCCGCTCCAATTGTTTCACTAATTAAAATGTGTAATTGAGGATTTCACATTCGCGCTCGCGAGGTTTACGTGAATCATAACAGTCTGTACAGTTCGTCAGTGGTCACACGTTGATTCACCACAGCCCCGGCAATGCGTGCTATTCCTATGAAAGGTGTGCGGCGCACCGCTATAGATAAGTCACAATCCAACCAAACGGTTTCTCGTATGAATGAATAATGTAAAACGTCATAAATACGTAAATAATAAACATTTCGTTTTCCGTGTTGTGGTCGACCCCGTTCGCAACTCGAACAACTTGAAATGATTCAATTATTATGTAGACACGCTATGCTAAGCTTAATTGATATGAATATTAGATGGGTATGGCGAAAACACAAAACCTAACGACTGACTCTGTAGTTATACTACGAATTTTTAAAATATGTATGTCTAAACCAACAAATCTGGTAATAGAAAAAATCATATTATACGAGTACAGCGCAGGCGAGCAACCAAACGCAATCACTAAAGACAGTTGCAATACTTTAACTATACATCCTTTTACATCACAACAGTCCCTTACCCTTTAGCCTAGTTAGCAGACATTTTGCCATAACACTTACCATCATGATGATGTTGCGTAGCAAAAAACACAATCCTTTACTACATGACACGTCTCTCTCGGCGAGATTTTCTTTGTACATTTAAGTTGTTGACTTGTAGTCGTTTCAGCATGTCTACCTAATGTATGTCTTCTATGTTTGCCAATAAAACTAATACCAAATGTTAATAGTTGCGTCGGTACTGGCATTAGTTCAGTATAATATATTAGTTTGGTATTAGTTCGACATTCGTCGGTATTAGTTCAATCGAAATTGTAGATGAAGATACATAGTTATCATATTCCCGCACCAAAAGTAATAATAATTGTTATTATGCTACGTGCTAAATAACACTGAGGTAGCTAAATAGGGCGGTGAGTGATAGATAAGTGATAACTTTCCTATCGGCCGTTTTAAATTTATTTCCTTCCATAAAAAATTGTACAGAAGTCATTGTCCGCCTCCTGTACATTTTTTTTGTGCAGTAAAACTTAAAATAAAATAAATAACAACAACCTTTCAGACATAATTAATGTTCTTATTAATAAAGTTCCTTATTGTTGTCAGCTGGGTGTGTTCGCGTGGTACGCGTGGGGCGCTGGTGGCGTGGCGGCGGCGGCGGGCCCCGTGCCGGTCGACTCACCGCTCGTGTACCGCCCAGACAGGCGACACGAGCTGTGGCGGTTCCTCACGTACAGTGTAGTGCACGCCGGCTGGCTGCACTTGGCGTTTAACCTTTTGGTGCAACTTGCAGTAAGTTTTCCGTCAATCGCCATTTTTAACTGAATATAAATGTTTCAAGCAAGTTTATTAACCTCGGCTCTAACAGCATTTTCTTCCCCGCTACTGTGAAATAACATTTCGTCCTATAACTGCCTTTCACGTCGCCCTTGCGACAGCAAACAAGATATTCGTTACATTATTTCTCTAAAATAATTGTCCAAAGTCCAAACATGCTCTTATTTTGCGGTATTAAATACCCATTTAATACCGCAATTTAATACCGCAATTTAATACCGTGTAATTCTTCACAGATTTTTATTTCTATGGAAAGAAGGCGGCGATCGAGCATATAGTTCACCTGGTGGCAAATGTATACCCATGGATCTCCATGATACATGCCAACATCAATTCAGAATGACAAACGTTGGCACGCCCTCGGATGCGCTGCCTACCTTTGGCGATTTAGGAATGTACTCGTATTCGGAGAAAGGGTTAGCAAAATGGGATGAGATGGAATGGGCTCAGGCATATCTCACTCACTACCGAAACATGTACGTAGATTGCCGCTAAATTAATTACTGTACGTTTTTCAGGTGGGCCTACCTCTAGAAATGGTGCACGGCGCTATGCGATGCGGCGCCGTGTACCTGGCGGGCGTACTCGGCGGCTCGCTCGCAGCCTCCGTACTCGACCCCGACGTGTGCCTCGCAGGTGCCTCGGGCGGTGTGTACGCGTTGCTCGCGGCACACCTCGCGAACGCACTGCTAAACTTCCACGCGATGCGGTACGGCGCGGTGAGGCTGGTCGCCGCACTGGCGGTCGCCTCGTGCGATGTCGGCTTTGCGGTCCACGCTAGGTATACTAAGGTAAGCTTTACATTCGATTACATTTTTTTATATTCATACCTTTAATATCATATGCCTTCTTGCACCGCAGCTTATTTTTTATATGAACATCAATTGTCTGGAAGATAGCTTTATGGAATATAAAAAATTCAAAAGGCCTGATCAAATCGTTATCATCATTTTATGTAGCTTCCTGACGCAGCTAAATAACAGTTACTTTCGATATTTTCATAGTACTTTAGGGATTTGGCGTAGATCGTCCCATTCGCAAACGTCATGCAGACGCAAAATTCCCTATTCTCATAAAGTCTCTTTCGCAAAAAGTCCCGTTCAGCAGATTGTTGAATTCAATAAATGGCTATAAAAATAATATTAGTTATTTTTATTATTGCTGGACAATCCTAAATATCCAGAACAAAGCAATAAACCATTATTTGTTCGTAGAGATCGACAATCTGCTGATGGTATTTTCTACGAATGGGAACTATCTGAGAATAGGGCATTTTGTGTCAGCGTGACTTTTTGCGAATGGAACCTTTTGCGCCAAATGCTAATTTCGATTGAATTAATTTCGATTATACCGGCGAATGTCAAACTAATACTGAATGAAAATACCGAACTAATATATACCTACTGAACGAATGTCAATACCGACCGAAGTAATAAAATTTGATATTAGTTTTTATTGGCAATATAATATATAGAAGACGTTTTGATAGACATAAAAGTTTTATTCTGTTAGTTGATTTTCATCCAAATATTTTCTACTCAACTGATGATAAAATAGATCGATGGATAGGTTTCTTACTAACATAGTTTTTTAGTCTCTTACTAATCCTACCTGTTGGTATTATATTATTCGCCCCTCGTTTGACGTTGTGTGAGCTGCAGTGTTTTAAGGAACGATTCGTTTGTGAATCAGGAAGCGCCGCCGGTGTCGTACGCGGCACACGTAGCGGGCGCGCTAGCCGGCCTCACCATCGGCCTGCTCGTGCTCAAACACGCACAGCAACGGCTCTGGGAGCGACTGTTGTGGTGGGCGGCACTCGGTGCATACGCCGCTTGCACACTATTCGCGGTACTTTATAACGTGTTCAGTGCACCCGTGGATGAGTTGCACTACATGCCGCCCGACCCGCCGCCCGACGCCGGCTTCTGACCGGACATCGCACGCCGCCACCACACTTAGGCTTGGACTCGCCCGCGCGAAATGGGGCCTCGATATAAAGACACTTACCGGCAGCATTCGAATGTAACGGTCCCAGTTTGAGTCAAGATGAGCGCGTTAGCCTCATTTATATAAGGACAGTTTTTCGAACGCGCGCGAACGATAAAACGGGTCAAATGCTGTTATAAACAATTGTTATCATGATGTGATTGATCACTGTTGTCATCCAGTAAACAGTAGCGGGAGAGAGTCGTATGAAGTTTGGTCGCATACGAGAATCGTATACAAACAATATTCTCGCCCGAACAGTTCAAAAAATTCACCTGTGTATATGAAGCCTTTACTCTGTACACGATATTTGTCTTACACAGAAACGATAGCGACATCTTGTCTCAGCGCTGTCCGAGTAGAAATAACAAAAACAGATGTAAACCCGTATAATTTTCTTAGCGTGTACAAGCGCTCTAAGGGCTTGCGCAGACCAGACGAAGCGCAGCGCAGCGCAGTTTTCATTAACAAACAGCGACATTGGAACGTTGACAAAGTTAATTGTCGATTTAATGCGCCCGAAGACTGGTGTTGCGTTGGTGAATTTTCGATCTTATTCCAATGTAGATAAAGTTGATTGTCGTTTGTTAATGTAAACCGCTGCGCTGCGCTTCGCCTTTGATTTGAGAAAAACATTACAGCGCCTTGCACTTGTTCGATCAGTGTGCCTAGTGATACTCCCAAGTAGAATTGTATACAAGCGAATGCTCTCGGTCAGTCTCCGCCCTAACGCACCAAAATTGGGTATAACTATACCTACTTTATATATCTAACTTAAAAGGTATACGTACTTTTGTTTCTAGCGGCCCAAGTGGCCCCTTTCGCAGGGCCTAGCTTGATATAATGGTGAATTAACGTCTGAGATTATATTCTTGTTTAGAGGTACAAACTTTAGGGGCCGCAAATATACTCTCAGACGTAAACGCACCATTGCTTTAATACATTGAATTAAGTCCATTGAAAAGACTGTCTAGTATATTGTAGGCGCTCTATTAAAAAATATAATAAAAATATCGAGTAATGTTAGTCCAAAGTATTGTAAGGGGAAGTGTTGTATACGCATTGTCCAACTTTGGTGGCAGGTCCATACTAGTTGGTACCTTAATGCGATTAAAATTACGCTCAAGTTTACGTGAAAAATAAAATGCCTCGTTGCTTCTAATTTCCATTGTTTTGCCCCCCCCCCCCCCCTAACTAAATAGCGCATTATTTTGTACTAGACAATCTTTTTCAAACTTGGTGAATGATTGTCATATAAAGTCTAAGCCTGAATGTTGATCCGGCGCGACCAATCACAACTCGCCTAGTCAATTTACCATAGTGTGATTCGCGATAAGTAGCATTATTATTTGAGGAGGCTCGTACTAGTGGCCAGTGTATGTTACACTTTGTGTATAACCCGTGAGAAAGATTCATGAATCTTTGCCTTTATTGCTGCAGCCTCTTATGTGTTGATTATATGAGGCTGATTCTAAATTTAGTCCAGTTATTCTTGTTTTAAAGGTATGTGTGCAAACTAGAACATTCATTTGTAAGAGAACAGGGGCCAACAATCACTCGAATTGAACGTCGAGCGCCGAACACTCCCGACATAAAATTGTCAATCCACGCATTAAGTTGTTATTCGCTGTTCATTATACATAGATGTTTCATTATACGAGTACAGGACATAATCGAAACTTTCTCGTAGCCTGAAACCATAGATTCCATTCATGATTCCGAGTTCATTGCCATAAAAAATTACAATCTTTTTTTGCAAAACACGTACCTTTCTTTTTGTTTTTGACAAATTTTTATACAAATTTGCAAAATACAAAGCCCAAAAAGTTAGTATATTTACAAAAAATATAGAATACGTGTCAATTGACTCAGAATAAGCAGAATGAATGGATTCGGGCTTCGAGAAAGGTTCGATTCGACCTACCTACCCTGAATGGAAGCATTTTAGTCAACCGCACATTTCTATGTTGGACGTTATGTTACAAATAAACGTTCTAGTTGGCTAGCGCCGTAGCACAGGCAGTCGGTGACGTCACGCGGCCTCCTCGCGATACTTAATTGTTAAGTAGTCCTAATTGTATTGAATAGGTGAACTATTTTTGTACTATCTTCGTCCATGATATAACAGGATGGAGACGTTACCGCTACACGTTGTTCCCTCACAACTGACGCCTCCACTAAATGTCGTGTTAAAGCGGGCTTTAATATAAATTAAATATAATTGTTAGGTAGCGAGTCGCTCAGTAACATTGCATTTAGTAAAGAAAGTCAGCATAGTTATGGCCGCACACCAAAGATTAGTATAAAATGGCGTCCCCGTGCGAATGCTATTGTTTTACCTTTTCCGTTAATTTTATAATAATAATATCCGATTTTTAAATGACGCAAGTAGACGTTTTGCTCACAATAATGTTGTTTTATACACGTTCAATGCTGTTACTTGCTCAATCGCAATGATAATTATGTTTTGTGTTCCACTTTTTCTTCAGCTATTGTTTGCCAATTGTATCAATTTGTACAAGAAAAATAATTATTTAAACAATCAACAATGATATCTGACGGGAAGAGTGGAACAGATTTTAATCTGAAATGATTATGCTCAAAAGTGAGTTTTTTTTATTTATATGGGATCAATTGTTAATTGATTATGATTATTAATTGTTAATATTTTGTGCAACTTTGAACTCGTCCATGTCAATGTACCACTATTTTATTGTACTCAGCGTTTTAGCCGATTGTCGACACTCACTAGCTCATAGTTTTTAATGTGCCTGATTCCTATTATTATAAACATAATTATATACTTTATAATCAAATAGTGTCGCGAAACTGACTGAATTTTTGTATAAATTATTGCAGAGTGATTTTTTCATTTAATTTATTTTAAGCGTGAATCGAAATAATTATAATTATTTGATTAAATGAATGAATGAATATAATTAAAAGTGATTGAAAACTATTTTGTGTTTTGTTTCTCTCAGCGAAAATCTACAAACGTGAGTGCTGATCCATAGCCAAAATAAAAAACGCATTGTAATGTTAAACTTCTTTATTCTTCATAAATTAATTCTCATTAAAAATAACATCACATTACAAGAACAACAACCAATCAACCGTTACCTACGAGCCCTGTAACAACGATGCATAATAAATGCCGCAACACGCGATCAAACGCACAACCAACCAATCTACACTTATATAGGTTTTTATATGCTACATGGGAAATTATTAACAAATAACAAACTTCTGATAAAATGTAATCATAGTAAAAGACAAGTAGGTTATCTTTACAAGACTGACAGACAAGCGTGTCATTTTCGTACGCACTCTTAGACACAAAATCCTTTACTCCCAGAAGTTGCATGTTGCAGTTGCATGGAACTACTGCAACCCACTTGTTCTATACATGAAACTTGGGTATTAAAATAATTTATTTTTCTTTATTCTCAGAAGTTTCACGATAAACACAAACAAAACTAAAATACAATGCAACATTGATTTAAGGAAACACTAGATATTTACACAAGCACTCTACTCCAGGGCAACCACGTTAGTCTAGTAGTGTTCGATGTTGGAGTTTCTCCCGTATGTGCTTCATACGATGTTCATAACATTTTGGTAATTTTGGTTAAAATCAATTTTTTAATTTTAAAATCAAGTTAGAAACTAAAGTTTTGAATAAAACAAAAAAAATAACCATGGATTATTCTCGTTCTTTAATATAATGTTACTTATACTTTCGTTAAAAATGTTACTAATGCCCCTTCCTCGTAGGAAGACAGTATTGTCGCCATAACGTATTAGAAACAACGTTTAAAATGGAATGGTTTTAGGGAGATTGACATATTGTCAATCAATAAAGTAAAGTGACTGTAAGAAAAATACACTCCCGGACACTTGAATCGAGCCACCCTGCATTTTTATGTATAAAGGCCTGAAATATAAAATATTGGAAAAAAGGAAAAAGTTTTTATGCAATTTTTAAGCTGGCATATTCACCATCATATTGGTGTGCATAGTGGTTCCAAATTTGAATTCACGAATTTCAGAGAAGAAAAGCCGAGTCAGTTGAATTTTGAATTCTTTGAAAAAAATAAGCAAAGAAGCTAAAAGTTTGATTCTGTTTATTTATTGGTATTGTTTTTCAATAAAAGTTTCGTCTAATTGTTTTTCCTGGGATTTGAACCCAGTTTGACCTTAAAATTATGGATACTGCGCCTGAAGTAGCCACGCAAGCTGTGGCACCTCTTCAGTCTGGGCTTAGCGAAATGTGAGTGCACAATTTAATTTAAGCCGTTCTGCTGTTCAAAGAGTGCCACCACTAAATCGTTACCATTCGTCAATGCCTAGAGACTCATGTGACGCCATATGATGGGTTTGTTAGTCATGATTTCATTTTTATGCATGAGAATGTTAAAGCGCACACTGCAGGAATCGTCAGGGAACACATTCATAATGTCGGTATCTGAATAATTTATTCCATGCCAAACCGCATGACGGCCGTCGTAACACTCTTGGAGGCAATACAAATTACTGAATAAATGATTTTTTATTCAAAAACCCAATACAAGTCTTCTTCACAAGAAAGGCGGACGGACATACGACTTGTTACACTTAAACTCATTTTTTTAAGTACTCTGAATTCAAATTTGGAACACTGGCGTACTGATAGTTAGTCTGCCAGCTTCAAAACTGCATAAAAACTTTTTGATCAATCAAACATTTTTTTAAGCTTCAGACCATCAGAACTGGAAATACAGGGTGGCTCGATTCAAGTATCCGGGAGAGTATTATAAAATTATATGTGAAATTATCTAATAAAAGGAACTTTATTGTCAATTTTAGTTTCCCAGATACTGAGACTAAAAAAACTAAAACTAAAGAGTGAAAAACAAAAAAATACTTTTATTGTTCTTTTTAGTCATAAAGTCAGATATTAGAGCATGTTTCTATTCAAACAGAATCTTGAAGCAACAGAATTTTTAAGTTAAATAATAACCAATGTCAGTACGTCTATGCTGACAACGGGCTCTGTTCTTTTTACGCATAACCCTTTGCTCGGATAACATCACATATAATTACACATCCCGGCCGAATGTAATACACATCGACTATGATCGGCTAGCTCGGTTTTGTAAACCGTCATCTCTATCGTAACGGCGCACGATAGAGACGACGCTCTACAAAACCAAAACCAGCCGATAGTCTCTTTCTAAATGTACCATTGTTTAATATTTTTAGTTCCTGTGTAGAAAATTGGAAAAATTATTTGCGTCCCTATTCCTGGTATAGTTGGTATATTCCTGGTATATGGTATAATTCCTAGTTGTATATGATGGAATTGAATTCTGACTAGTCGCAAAAAAGCATAATTAGTCGGTTTACCGTTTAAAAGTTATAAGTTTATTTAAGTGTGTAGATAACCGCTGTATATTTCGATAACTACTTTACGTAGCCAACATCGGATTGGTCCCAGAAATAGTCGCTAATTAGTTGTCAAAAATCAGAATAGGGATGTAATTTATTTATTCATGAAAATGTAACTCTCATGGCTAATGTGATACAAGAAGATAACCTACTTGCCTTTTACCTACTTGATTTCATATGAACGATAATAAATCAGAAATATGTTCGGAAGAGGCCTACGGTGGCACGAACCCAGAGCGGCGCCTGTCTTTCCTGCAACTCATTACTGCATTCCGATGCATACTGATGTAACTTGGAACACTCCTCGTGGAGGCTCTCCTGTAGAATAATATTATTTATTAATCATTTATTTCCGAAAACAAAGGTCTATACATGTCAATTTTAAAAACAACGTTGAAATAAATTAAGTTAATTAACAATTCAATTTAATTTTGATGTTAATATACATTAAAATCAAAATTAAATTACAACTAAAACTTCAAAACTATAATTTTAAACCAAGAGAAAAAAATAATAATATAATTAAATAGAAAATTAATTAAACTAAATTCAATTTAAATTTTAAATAAAGTTAAAATCGAAGTCAAAATGAAATTAAAATGTTATTATTATATCACCTACAAAACTTCTTGTAAAATGTCTTAAATGAAGTGAAGCAATACGAGGCAACATTTGTCACTTTTTCACTTGTCACTTGTTTTAGACAAGTGCTAAGGAGACCTCACCTCTGACAAAGTGGACTCACCAATCCACTTGGACAGTGTGGTGTTTTAAAACAATACATCCCTCAAGCACAAGACAACGTGCATGAGGAGGCCCATGTCCACCAGTGGAGTCCAGGGCTGGTTGCAATTGAAGAATTAAGAATGATTGTTTCTTTTGAAAAAAAAAATCTCATGTATTTGTCTTATAGTTTTTACCTGCAATTGTGGTGAAACTGTGAATATGACGGCCTGCGCCTCCAAGTCGCGTCGAACTGAGCGCTCGCCCAGGTTAGCCGAGCCCACGAGCGTGGCCCACGGCACATTGCTCCCCGGCGGATAATACCTGGAAATATAATTAGAAAATAATACCTTAAAATATATGTCAAAATGCAATGCAATCAGGCCTTCCAGTATCCACTGCTGGACATGGGCCTCCTCATGCACATTTATCTTGTGCACGATGTATATATGGCCTTAAAACGCCACGCTGGCCAAGCACGTTGGCGTGTCCACTCTTTTAGAGGTCAAAGCTGCCGGATATTTTCGAATATTTGAAAACATCCACTCTATCTTTGTGGTAAATACAAAACATTATATTTAATGCACTTCATGAGACAAAAGAACGTCAAATAGTCATCATACTACAATGGAAAACATGACAGTTTTTATGTTTGTATTTATTTTACAGTCAAAATAAACGATTTTTAGATTGTATTGCATACCATAAGCCTTTTGCATGGAAAGTCCACCCTGTACGTTCATACTCCAACATTTTCACTCTTCTTGTCTGATTTGAATCCTCCACCCTCTGCCAGAATCTGAAATTAAAGATGAAGAAGGAAACAATTGTACTTGTACTTGTATCAGCCTATAACGTCCCACTGCAGGGCACAGGCCTCCGCTAGTAAATCACTGGGGGGGATTTCGGGCCGTAATCCACCACGCGAAACAATAATAGGCCTAAAATTAAAAAAAACGCTTGAACATAAAGGTATTACAATATTGCAACATACTTCCTTGCTATTAATGAGTAAGCATGTGGGATTCCACCGGCTGGTCCTGCAGCACCCATGAATCCATTAGCCTGAAAAAAAAGAGTTTGTAAGACTAACAATGTGACATATATTTTCAAGGAATGAAAGTCAACACACATATAACCATAGCCAGCTCTTTTATCGTCCACTACTGGAGATGGGCCTGGGTTGGCGAGCCCACCCAGGCCATTAGAGGCGGTTTAGTTCTTCGATACTTGTGACAGCCCTTAGTGGCCTTTTAAGCCCTTTTTTTTTCAATTTTATAGTGTATCTAAGCATTTTCTTCTGTTAAGATATTTTGACTTGTTTCACTTAAAACACACAAAAATTTTGTTTACAAGTAAATATAAAGAAAAAGTAATGTGATAAGATAACTAAGAAATGTATGAATCATATTAAAAAAGAACTTACATTTGGATGTGCCATCAACAAACTGATATTCACCTTACAATCTTGCAAAAGTGTAGTAGCATACTGATCTGTAAGGTTGAAATAGCCAGTAGCAAGGCGTATGTGTGCGCCCTCAGGGGCTGATGCAAGGAGTTGCTTTGTTGATCTCTCGTCTTGGTTTATCCTGAACTCTCCCATTTGTATTAGCGGGAATACCCAGGTGTCCTTTTGAGCATCTGAAAAATAAAATCCTATGATGAATATCAGCCTACAACATTCCACTGTAGAGCAAAGGCTTCCTTCCCCGAGTATATCACGAAGAGGTTTCAAACCCTAATCCACCACATGGGGTCAGTGCACATGTTTTCATAAAGTAACTGTATTTAAGTAGAAACTTTGTAGTTTGGGCTAAGGATTCGAACTCACCAATTTCACTAATGAAAGTCGAGAATAGATATTATAGCCTAGGCTATATCAGTCTACAACAGTTACTGACAGTTACAGCAACAGTTACTGAATGCATTTCAATCAGAGTGACTGCAATGCTGTTTAGTAGTTGTTCAGTAACTGTTGCTGAAACTAGTTGAAGCTACAAGGTGATCCCTTGCTAGGTCCAGAATTCAATTTAAAAGGTCCACCTATCATGTCATAGAGTTGCCTAGGTCAAAGCAGTGATGAAGGAATTCATTGAAGAAAAATCCTATGATACTGTTGTGTGATTTTTTTCTGTTCCATCTATTGAAGTTTAGCATTGGTGGAGTTAATAAATACAGTAACAAAGAGTTATAATTAAATATTAATAATTAAAAAGTCAAAACAGTGATGAAGGAATTCATTGAAGAAAAATCCTATGATACTGTTGTATGATTTTTTTCTGTTCCATCTATTGAAGTTTAGCATTGGTAGAGTTAATAAATACAGTAATAAAGACTTCTAATTAAATATTAATAATTAAATAATAAATATATAGGAAAATACAATTATTGCTACTACTCACCTTTAGTGGCAGATGACAGTTTTACATACTGCCTTTCTTTCCATTTCTCTATAAATCCTGAAATTTTCTCATTCATTTCCTGGATCATCAATTCTTTGTTGCTAAAGTTGCTGTGTACAATGCCATCCTTAGTACACTTTTTACTAAAATTACTGACCTCATCTAGGAAAGGAAAAATATTTAAAATGTAAATAATTTAATAAAATATAATAATTAATAAATAATCCATCATAAACATAAAAACTGTGATATTGAACCATGGTTATAACTTTGCCAAGTTAAATCACTTTATCTAACTTTATACAGCAATAAATAAGAATACATATAAAACAAACTTCAGAATTAAAAAGACACAGCACAGTATTTTTTTACTTAATTATAAAATTATACAACCCGCTCACATACTTCAAATTTTAAAAAGAATTTAATTAATAAACATAAATCATAAGCAATAACTTACACAGGCATACCTATAAGTTCACAATAAAAATCTGCTAAGTCAACATCTTCAATCTCTATGTACCGGTCCTGGCGCTGTTGAAAGTAGTCATTGGAACAGTTGGCTCCACTCAGCAGTATTTTGTCATCTGCTATATAAAGCTTCATGTGTTGTAGACCAACAAGTTCATTGTAGCGTGAGGGCAGAGCTTTTGACCATGAGCCTTGTAGTCGAGGGGTTTGGTACAAAGCAATATTGCACTGGTCAGGAACGTCGTTGAGAAATTCCTTCAACATACTCCAAGAGTTTATCTCTCCGCGTGTTCCTCGTTGATAGTCCAAAAGAACACTCAAAGACAAACTTTTATTTAGCACCATATTCTCTTTTGTAACTTTCAGCAACTGCTGCTCCATAGCACTCGTGCCTATATAGAGACTTGCTACTGATATTCTACGACTAGCATCTCTAAATCTTTCACATAGTGTATCGTAAAACTTCCTTGGATCAGTTATTATGTTAACCTTAGAAGGATTTATTGGAAAGCAAGGGGCTACATTGTATAACCAGTTAAAGTAATGTAGTTCAGGTGGTTTGAACCGCAATGATACATTGCCGCTAATTAACATGTTTCTCATATATGTTTCTATAATAAATAAGACAAGGAGTTAAATGATACAGATTTCTATCAGTTAAATAGTACTGTTTTTAGTATTTTGGCTCATTGTTGTTGATAGATCATAGTACTGTAATCATGAGTGTCAATGTCAATAACAGCGGAATGTCAAATAGTTTTAAAAACAGAAAATTAGCTTAAATACTAGTATTTTAAATCTTAAAAATCTACACTAATATTTCTAAGAGGTAAAGTTTGGATGTAGGAGGTAATCTCCGAAACTACTAATCCGATTTCTAAAATTCTTTCTCCATTTGAAAGGTACATTATTCTAGATGGACATAGGCTTTAAATTATGTGCAAAAAAATTGACGGGCATGCAACGCATGCCGGGCACAGCTAGTATTAAATAAACCAGAAACATCTTTAAAATGGTCTTTTCTTAATTTGACAAAGAACATTTTTTCTTTTTTTATTTAAAAAATTACGATACTGTACGATTAAAGGTATCATGGTCATACATATACTTATCCCAGATCTGTGATCACTGATCACCACTTGAGACATGCTGTCATAGAATATGTTATAGGTACCTATAGATTTCTGGACAAATGCCATCCGACAGACAGATATCTGAGAAAACAATAGGCTATTTGACTAATTTTAGAAAAACGTTTTTTAAATTATTCTTTATTAAATAATAAGCACACTACATTATTATATCGGGGATTATTATTATCATTATTATTTGATCTACTGTATTATCAATAAAAATCAAAGTTAAAGTTTAAATTTCGAAAACCGCGCCAAAAACGCTGTTTCTGTAATGGCGCTGGTAATATGACACGTGTGACATCACACGCAAGTAAACAAAAACAAGTTAATAACCTTAATAAAACAATGCAGCTAAAGTGAACTTTATCATTTTTCTTCAAATTTATTGGATAGAATGGTGTATAAATGGTGTGTAGTGCCACAATGTACAAATACATCTATAAATAGTCCACACAAACTGTTTGTTTCTGTTCCAACGAATCCCAAAAGACGAAAAATGTGGTTACAATTAGCTCGAAGAGACCCAAAGAGCATTTTATCCCATTCAAATGTTTTTATATGTGAAGATCACTTTGATGTAAGTAATATTTAACTTTATATATACTAGATAGTAGCTAAAAATATCGGTTTTTATAAAATGAAATAACATCTTTAATACCTAACCTCTTAATACGGCTTAATCTTGCAGCATAAGTTGGACGGACCCTTTTCAACCCTACATTGCAGCACAACACCCCAATCTGTAGGATTTCAAATGTATTCTGTTATGTTGTTTAGCTATCTTTTTTATAGTTTTCTGTGCTGTCTTGTAATGTCTATTGTTTTGTCAAACATAATATTAGGTATTTCACTTGTTGTATCGGCAATAATGTTGAATTACAGATGGAAAAAGACACAATTAACTACATGAAGTACAAAATGGGCTTCAGCCAGAAGATACTTTTGGCAGATGAGGCTGTGCCAACTAAATTTCATTGTCAAGAGGATTGCAAAAGACGGCTGTCTAATGCTGGATCTTCTCGAAAAGTGTTCCTTAAAAGGCAAAGAATTGATCTTATCACAGAATGTATGCAAAGTCAAAGTGCTACTGAAACCCATGCTGAAAGCTTACAAAAAGATGACGATATGATACAAGAAATTATTGAGCCTGAAGGTATGTTATCTATTTATTACAAATGTCATAATATAATTAAGTTTATGTTATTCACATTTAAATAAAGTAATTAATTTTGCATGTTTGTCTTTTCAGAATTACCAAAAACTCAAGTTCCCGGGATTGAAAAATACATTATTTAGATAGTGATTGTATAATTGAGTTTGATTGTTAGCTTTGTATGTATATTATACAGGTTCTCGAGTTTATTGAAATGATTATTGGAAAGTTTTGACACCCATAAATGAAATGTAATTTAAATTACAATGAAATACATATTTTAGACTAACCAAGTGTAAAAAATATAATAAGAAACCTCCTTACCAGTTTACTATATTTTTTAAGACTCGCATGTTATTGACGCCATACATGAAGAAAGCAATTAAGAATACATAGACAGAAAATAGTACTTAGTTTAGACACAACCTCAAGCCGGACCCACGGAACATAGAAACAAGTAGAATTAGCATGAGGACTATTTAGTATGAGAACCAATGTCGCCAAACACAATATTTACATTTGACACACTATGATTCTTATGCTAAGATTGGTCAAAAACGAAAATTAAGAGAAAGCTTAAACATAAAACTATTTAAATGAAATTCAACCTTATTTACATAAAATTTAATTGAATTTGTATAAAATTGTCAAAGTAGGTTACAACCTTTTTCTTTTTCTTAACTTTGAATAATCTGAATTGGACACTACATTTATTTACTGTAAGTGTGTTATTTGAATGAGGGTATATTATGTTTACAGCTACTAGAATAGTGATGTACCCCACATTACACCATTTACTTAGGAATATATGCATAGAGTAAATAGCAGAAAAAATATTTAATTAACTAGGTAGATAATTACTGAAAGTCCTTCAGAACCTCTTTAATTCCGTCTTGCTCGAAGGTATTACGCCGGAGGCATGGAACAGAAGCGTGGTGGTGCTCTTCTTCAAGAAAGGCGACAAGACCTTGTTGAAGAACTCTAGGCCCATCTCGCTTCTGAGCCATGTTTATAAGCTGTTTTCGAGGGTTGTCACGAATCGTCTCGAGCGCAGGTTTGATGACTTCCAGCCTCCCGAACAAGCCGGTTTCCGAATAGGCTATAGTACCATAGACCACATCCATACGCTGCGGCAAGTTATACAGAAGACCGAGGAGTATAGCGTTTGTGGACTATGAGAAAGCCTTTGATTCGATCGAGACTTGGGCAGTGCTACAGTCCCTCCAGCGGTGCCATATTGACTATCGGTATATCGAAGTGTTGAAGTGTTTGTATAACAACGCCACCATGTCAGTCCGAGTACAGGAAGGGAGCACGGAGCCGATTCCATTGCAGAGGGGTGTGAGACAAGGAGATGTCATCTCTCCGAAGCTCTTCACCAATGCGATGGAAGACGCTTTCAAGCTCCTGGAATGGAAAGGACTCGGCATCAACGTTGATGGCGAATGCATCACTCACCTTCGATTTGCCGACGATATCGTGGTCATGGCAGAATCGCTGGAGGATCTTAGCACAATGCTCGGAGATCTCAATCGAGTTTCCCAACAGGTGGGCCTTAAAATGAACATGGACAAAACGAAAATCATGTCGAATGTCCATGTCGTGCCCACCCCAGTTTCAGTCGGGAGCTTGATTCTCGAAGTTGTTGACGAGTACGTCTACCTAGGCCAAACGGTCCAACTAGGTAGGTCCAACTTCGAGAAAGAGGTCAATCGACGAATCCAACTCGGCTGGGCAGCTACGGGAAGCTACGCAGCGTCTTCTCGTCCAAAATACCTCAGTGCTTGAAGACGAAGGTCTTCGACCAGTGTGTGTTGCCAGTGATGACCTACGGCACCGAGACATCGTCTCTGACTGTGGGCCTCATAAATAAGCTCACTGTCGCACAGCGAGCTATGGAGAGGGCTATGCTCGGGGTTTCTCTACGTGATCGAATCAGGAATGAGGAGATCCGTAGACGAACTAAAGTCACCGACATAGCCTCTCGGGTTAGCAAGCTGAAGTGGCAGTGGGCAGGGTACATAGCTCGAAGAACCGATGGCCGATGGGGCAGACGGGTTCTCGAATGGAGACCACGTACCGGCGGACGAAGCCGAGGACGTCCATCTGCTAGATGGACAGACGACCTCATAAAGGTTGCGGGCACCCGCTGGATGCAGGTCGCTGCCGATAGGTCTAAATGGCGGACAATGGGGGAGGCCTATGTCCAGCAGTGGACGTCCAAGGGCTGAGAAGAAGAAGAAGAAGGTAGATAAAAACTCTTAATAATGCATTTAAAATTGATTTCTTAATCACATTACACGTGTAGACTGTGTTTAGTTCTACGTTAATTTAAAATATAGGTATAATTATCACTATATCTAAAAATTCCATCCTGTCTGGATGACCGCTAGAATATGCTGGTTTTCAATCATTTACAGTAGAATAATGAAAGGCAGTTTAACAATTTATTCTTTATACTATATTTTCTAAAAAATAAATGAATACAATTCGTGTTTTCTTATAATACTGCCCTTGAAACAATATGTAGGTATTTATTAAAAATCTGTCTTTTAGTTAATTTACTGTTCATCTTTAAGATGTGATCAATTCGTACATTTAGGTAACACTCAAATATCGCTTTGATTAAATTCGTGACATGATTGGATGTTAGGAATTATGCAATCTGATTTTTTTATTTTATTTATTTATTTGCAAGATACACCAACAGCATTTACACGAAAAAATACAAATGATAAAATATTTATAAATTCAAAATACCGTGTGCAATACTTTAATAGGTGCATACAAGTTCAAATAGCTCGAGATGTCTAGATTGCTAACGACATGCTTAGATGCGGTTGTCTAGATGCTTAATCGTGTGCCTATTATAGCACATTACTAGGCAGGTTCAATAGGTTTCGAACCTAAATACCCAATGATGCTCCTAGTTGTCCAGTAATTATTTATTTTTTTATTTATGTACTTTATTGTATACACAAATGATAAAAATAGTTACAAAAGAAAACACATACAAAATGCGTGTTTATCCCCTTAAGAGATTTCTACCAGCAAACCTGGGAGGGCGATAGGTGAGCAATGAAATGGGTACACAGAGTAATAATATGCCTAGATGCGTAGCGATTTGCTTAGATCCTTAGTATATGCGTAGATGCCTCATGATATGTCTAGATGCTTATTGATATGCTATGATATAATGTGGTCACATTCAGTCGTCTAGAATATATTTATTTCAGACTGTATAATTTAATGCTTTAAAAACGTATTTAGTTAAATTTATTTCATTATAAACGTAAGCAAAACGCGTAATCGAATTGAAACTGACACACTGTACAAGTATCTCATTATGGTTAGGTACAATGATATTTAACATCTAGGACGAGGCTTCGTTTTACTCCATAAAAAATCTCATGAAATCATAAAAACGATCGTAAACATGTACAGTTATCAAATAATATGAACATCAGACGGTCTCTCTATTGCTGCATGCATAGGGTTCTACGAGTAAACATATATCATAGGCCAGAAGTGACACATATATTTGTGTGGTGTAGAAGCGTTGTAGGAGGATGCAGAAAGGAAGTGAACAGGTACCAAAAAAAAAAAACACGTTGCTGTCTCTTTCTACTTATTATACAAACAGTGTGTACAATTTGAGTAGGTATGTTGAAATTAAATGGAAGGCGGTTAAAGAGATTTTTTTTTTCTTTATGAAAAAGCGGCGGTCGAAGGCAGTCCACCTGATGGTACGTGGATACTGTCGTCTATGGACAACCGCAATACATGCCAACATCAATCCGGAATGACAAATTTCGGCATGCCCCCATATACGCTGCCTATCGTTGGAGATTACGGAATGAATTTAGAGAATGGGTTGGGAAAATGGGTGGGATGGGATAGGATAGAATGGCATGGGAATGGGCTCTGGCATATCTAACTCACTAGCGAAACACGTGCATAAATTGGGAATATAGGATAAAGTGGGTAATACAGTACATTTCAAGGTAGTCTTCTATGAGAGAGAGGTAACGTGGGTTGAGCTCTGGGGTGCATTTTCCCCCTCCAAAAATTGTTGTGTCTGAATATAAGTCTGAATCTGATTATGAAAGTTTATGTTATCAAATACATTTGTTCCAATATACTTTTGACGAGAAACGTCTTTAAAATCACACCGAAAGATAACGAGTACCAGGTCAGAAAAGTGAACCGTAACGGAAAGGTCTATGTCGTCTTACCTTAATAATTACAAAACTATTAGTCTTAGAGACATAAATCTAGTGTATATAGTCAGCTCGCTGTTATGACCTTGACTTTGCGTCGGGGCCGGGGGGTTGACGGGAAGGGGCACCGCGCAGAATGGCCGAAATCGGCGCTCTCGCTCCTTTATATTCAGTGTAGCTCACGACTCATACGTCATAGCACGGTGATTCGTGCGTGTGTGTATGGAGTTTATATAGACCGATTGATTTAAGCAAAACATAGTGTAATTTGGACAATATTTATACGTAAAAATAACAAGTAAGTCTATAAAAAATTATTTAAATACAATATGTCGGCCTCAGTCCGTGTCCGCCAGTCGAAAATATAAATCACGCCTATCGTTGGAAAGAGGAGGTTATGGGCCACACACAGGTACCCCAATGTCCGGCGCCGAACGGGCGAGGCGGTTTCGGGAGCGTTGCAAAGCTGCCACTGCACGCTTAGTGAACGTCGCCGACTCCGCGAGCACCTCTACTTCTGCTGTACCTGTACCATAATGGACATAACGAGTAAAGATACCAGCGAGATAAAAGCGACTCGCCGACATAGACGTTTCACGTTAAACCAACGGCCGTGTACCCCGACACAGCCCCAGCCGACTTTTTCAACGATATCGTCATTAGTTTCATTTTTAAAATTTTTCCCCTCTGCGAACGTCACATTTTGTAGCTTTACATATTTTTATTGTCTCTTGATGGAAATAGGAGGCCGCCTTTATTTTTCGCAATAATAAATTTATGTAGTTCATTACTTTCGTTAGTGATAAGAGCCGTAACACATAAGTCACACTTATTTTTTTTAAAAGGACATGTATTAGGTCTGCGTCAGTTATAAGGTTGCCTTTCTCATCTCCCAGCATTTGACTTGTCGGCTGATATGCCCTTTTCACTGGACTCAGTTCCTGATAGAAGTTTCGCAATTTATTATCTCTTAAAAGCGTCTCCATATTGTTTCTTGTTATTTATGTATCTATACTCTTTTTGCTAGTTTTATAACAAGTTTTCTTTTTTTTAGTCTTTTTTTTAACGAAGGCGGCAGATGAGCATACAGTCCACCTGATACGACAGTACCACTACTACCACATGGTAGTAGTACCACATGGGCGAGAGCCCATGGACATCCGCGATACATGCCAACATCAGTCCAAAATGACAAACGCTCGCACGCCCCTGGATGCGCTGCCTACCTTTGGAGCTATAGAAATGGATTTGGAGAAAGAGTTGGGAAAATGGGGAGGGATAAGTTGGGAATGGGCTCTGAACTACCGAAACACATACGTACATTAGGGAAATAACAGTGGGAAATGCAGTACCTACATTTCAAGGTAGTCTTCTGTGAGAGAGGGGTAATGTGGCCAGTCGAGCGCGCCCAGCGGCTATTGGATTGCAGCGTGCACACTGCCCCTCAAAAGCCTGGAGTTCTATAATCTTTTCTTACCATATTTCAGTTGCTCTAATAATATAGTATACCTTCTCCTATCTTCTATTCCTCCGTCCACCACATTCTTCATTTTTCCTGCTACTTTCAATTCTACCTCCTTAGCTTTATTTTTTTTTTTATAGACTAGTGGGCGGATGAGCAAGCGGTCCCACGTGATGGTAAGTGTTACCGCCGCCCATGGGCACCTGCAACACCAGGGGGCATGCGGGCGCGCCGCCGACCTTGCAAAATCCTATTCACAGCTCTCTTGAAGAACCCCATATCGTAGCTCAATGGAAAGACCTCTTGAGGCAGTTCGTTCCACAGCCTACGGGTTCGCGGTATAAAATAGTTTTTGGACCGAACAGTGCGCAACACCTCCATATCGAGGAAATGCGGATGGACCGCACTTCTGTGACGGGAGGTGCGGTTGTAGAAACCCGAGATGGGAATTATATTAAACAATTCTTCAGAGGATTCCTCATTGTACAGGCGGTAGAACACACGTCTCTCCGAATGCTGAGGGATTCTAAACCGCCCGTGAGAGTGGGATCGTCGACAATGCGAGCAGCACGTCGTTGGATGGAGTCAAATGGGTCCAATTGGTATTTCGGTGCGCCGGCCCAGAGATGAGAGCAGTACTCCATATGGGGCCTCACCTGAGCTTTGTAAAGCATAAGGAGTTGCCCAGGTTTGAAGTACCGCTTCGCTCTGTTCAGCACACCGAGCTTTTTGGAGGCCATTTTGGCTTTATTTTCCAGATGACCCCTAAATTCGACTTTGCTGGAGATATCGATACCAAGGATCCCGATACTCTCCAAGATCTTAAGAGGTATGCTCTGAAAGCGAGGTGTTACAACAAATGGGTTTTTTTTAGCGGTGAATGCACAGACTTGCGTCTTACTGGGGTTGAAATCCACTAGGTTCAGAGAACCCCACATCGAGACTAGATCTAAAGAATCTTCGATTTCAGACACAAGCCTGGCGCGACTCTCTTCCACTTTGACCCGAGGGATGTTGGCGCGGCCTCTGTACAAGGCGTCTCCAATGCTGTCATCTGCATAGCAACGTATGTTACCAATTTGCAACAGGTCGTTGATATGCAGAAGGAACAGAGTTGGGGACAGCACGGAGCCTTGCGGGACGCCAGCGTTAATAGCCATGGTGTCGGAGCAGCTACTATCGATAACGACTCTGATGCTCCGTCCAGTCAGGAAACTGGCAACCCATTCGCATAATCCCTCGGGTATCCCGAAAGATGGCAACTTGGAAAGCAGCGATTTGTTCCATACCCGGTCACAAGCTTTAGCAATGTCTAGGCCTACAGCCAGAGCCTCGCCTCTACTCTCAATGGCGTCAGCCCAGCGGTGTGTTAAATACGCTAAAAGATCACCAGCCGAGCGATTATGGCGAAATCCATATTGACGCTCGCTAATCAGCTGGTGATCCTCTAGGTACCCAAGGAGCTGTGTGTTTATGACACGCTCCATCACCTTGGAGAGGAGGGAGGTGATCGCTATTGGCCTGTAGTTGGCCGGGTCTGTGCGGTCACCCTTTTTAGGCAAAGGGTGAACATGAGCTACCTTCCATGTTGACGGGAAGCTTTTTGTAGAGTATGAGAGCCTAAAGAGTCGCGTAAGCACCGGGGACAACTCGGGGGCGCAAAATTTAAGCACCACTGCACTGGCCCACTCGACTTTCGGATATCAAGAGATGCTAGAGCTCGCCGGACTTCACGCTGTGTGAAACAGATTTCCGGCATGGAGCTTGTGCACCTTGAGATAGACGGTGGTGAGGCACCTCTATCGTCCAGAGTCGAGTTTGAGGCAAAGAGATAGCCCAAGAGATCGGCTTTCTCCTTCGCCCCATGGGCCAGTGAGCCATCGAGTTTCCTTAATGGAGGGAGTGACGACTGACAGAAGTTACCTTCAGCAGCCTTAGCGAGCGACCAGAAAGCCCGGCTTCCAGGAGGACAGCTAGCTAGTCGGTCGCCAATTCTGCGGATGTGCTCATTCTTTGCTCTGACAATGATCTTCTTACTGCACCTCAAGGTAGCGTTAAATTTCTTCCTCAAGTCGGAGGTATTCGGATCTTCAGATACCTGCGCTCTGGCCCAGGCCCTGTATGCGGCCCGTTTATTACGACGGGCCTCTCTGCAGGACTGATTAAACCATGGTTGGCTCCGTCCGCCTACCGGTATCACGGTGCAAGGAATATAACATTCGATGCCCTGCAACACCACGTCGGCAACGGAGTCTGCACAGGTATCCGGATCTCTCGACGAGAAACAGAGCTGCCCCCAGGGATAAGAGGCGTAAAATTCGCGCAACTCATCCCAATCTGCTGGGCTTGTAGTGCCAGACTTTGCGCGTTCCCTGTGAATGGGTCGGCATGGATTGCTTAGCTGGCAAAGCAGTTCGAATGACACAATGATCGGATGATCCTAACGGGGCATCAACAACAACATTGTAGTCATTCGGCCGCGTAGTCAGCAGGAGGTCCAGTAAGGAGGGAGTATGGCTCTCGATATCAGGTATCCTCGTAGGTGCGGACACCAACTGCGAGAAACCATAGGCCAGGGCAAAGTTATAGGCTGCTCTTCCTGCGCAGTTGGTAGTTCGGGATCCCAACCACTCTTCGTGGAGAGCGTTGAAATCACCAAGGACCACCACTTCCGCGCAAGGGAACGTCTCGAGCACTCTGTCAGTCATCTCTTGTAGACGCTCAAAAAAACGAGTCGTCTCCGTATCACCGCTGTGGGACCTGTAAAGGCAAGCGTAGAATTTAGTGGAACGTCCGTAGTCAATACGCGCCCAGAGAATCGACAGGTCCCCGTCTTCAAAATGGCTGAGGCGGCGGCAACAAATATCCTCCCAGACGTACATGCATACCCCAGCACGTCGCACAAAACAGTGCTCCAGTTTGTAACCGGGGTAATGAAGATATGATGTATCGGCCGGGCAGGAAATCTGTGTCTCCGTCAAGAAAAGTAAGGCCGGCTTTGCCGTCTCAAGGTGGTAGTGGACGGCGTCGATGTTACTATGCATCCGTCTGATGTCACCATAGACATTCGCGATACATGACAACATCAGGCCGTAATAAACGTTGGCAGGAAACCCCCGGATGCATCCATCGCCTCTGTATATTTAGGAATGGATTGGGAATGACGGAGAGTTTTTAACTAGGTAGTGGCCCAAATAAGGTAAGGAATATATCCTCTAAGCGTGCTTCATGATCATGATATATCAATGGGCTGACGATATAATACAGCTAGCATGTAAAATATGTGAACAGATTAATAACAAAAACATAAATAAATTAAAAAAATATTTATATTAAAATATAATTCGAATACATATTTTATTTTTCAAATTTCTCATTTATTTCTTATTTTTCAAATGACTATAAAAAAATATTAAATTCATTATTATTGATAATAATTAATTTTAATTCATATATGTATACAATAAAATCATTTTCATTTCTCTTCCAATGAAGTATTATACATTCTTTGGAACATATTCTTCTTCCAATACTTGTCCATGTTCTATGCCGTATACAATTTTATTTTGTTTTATATAAGCCCAAGACATTCTTTTAGAACTGAAGTAAACTCCAACATCTCCATTTTTGGATAAAGTTATGGCACCAGCTGTATTGTTCAAACGAGACGTCATACCTGAAATATAGCGAATAATTTAATAAATGTATAAGCCTCAAAATGACTAATAATCTGAAAAATGAAAAAGTCATGTTCAATATGAACAATAAATATGTTTTTCTGAGACCGGTAACCGTTAAAGGCCTGACACTTGAAGCTATTAACTATTATATCAATCTTCAGTAGACTATTCAACTAGGCTTGCTAAAGTCCAACTTTAGCAAGGAGGCCGAATACACCAAACAGCATTCGGGAGTCAAACCACAATGTTTAGTCTTCAATCAGCGCGTCCTACCAGTTATGTCGGACGCTGCCGAAAGATGGCCTCTAACGGTAAGCCTGATCCATAAATTAAAGTCGCTCAGCGAGCTATGGTCGAAGTTTCTTTGCGGGATAGGATTCGAAACGAAGAGATTCGCCAAAGAACTAAGGTTATCGACATAGCTCGTAACATCAGCTTGCTGAACTGGCAATGGGCAGCTCATATTCGTCGTAGGACTGACAAACGATCGGATAGAAGAGTCCTCGAATAAAGGCCACATACCGGGATGCGCACTGAAGTACGCCCTTTGGTCACGTGGACTGATCACTTGAACAACTTCATTGATGGTGGCTGGATGAGAAGAGCCGAAGATTGTGTGAGGTGACGAACTGATAGTATGATATATTTCAAAATTATAATGTGCATTGACAGTAAAGTACTGACCCTGTACAGCATTCCTCGTGGCTGTATTGGCATCAGAGCCGCTTTCCATAAGTTTTATTATGCTATGCGCTAAGCAATATTTAAGTATGGACTCTCCATGACCTGAAAAGAATATAGGAATTTATACGGGACTTATACATTTTTCTATTACAAAAGTAAATGTTTTCATAATAAATCCTATCAACTGTAACTGAATGAATATTCGAAAGATAATTGAAATAATATTCTAAAACTGTTTTAGAATAGAAAATAATAATAAAAAATATGGTGTTTCCCACTTTGAATCATTTTACTCATTTTATTTTAGATAATAAAACTAAATAAACCTGGTTATATCGGTTGGTACTGTGAATATCCGAATAAAACGGAGCAAAATTAGTGCCAACATTATCGGAAAGGGGAAAAAGCTATATAATTTTCTATTTGGAGATGTTCCGCGCCTGAAGGTAGTTTTTTGTATGTAGGTAATACGTATATGATGGTAATATATGATGTTAGGTTTTTATACGTCCCACTGCAGGGCACAGGTCTTTCCTAGTCAATTAAAAAAGGATTTCGGGCTATGCTACATGTTGAATATCTTCAATAATTTACAGGTAATTCCAGGTGTAAGAGGCTCACCTACCATGTTCGGAGCCTAAGCCAAGCTCACCCGCTAGTGGTGCACCGTGCTGTTAACTAACGAGGCAATGGCGTTCCCCTTTTTGCGGTGGGAGGTTACTCCGTCGGCATAGCTATCACCCTTCCGTCGGAGTCCGCCGCCATAATGGTGCCCCGTATTAGCCGCGGGGTCCGTATCGTCTTTCGGGGGTGCGCGGAAGAAGCCGTCCCGAGAGAGAGATTGTTGCATGTGGAAATAATGAACAGCGGTTGCGAGGAGTTACATGCGCATAAGCGTGACATGGTGGTGCAGGGATAAGGGAGACCCGGTGAAACTGTTGTCTACTGGCCGCCCGCGGGTTATTGGGGGCTCAAACTCGGAGATCTCTCTTTAATCTCCACCCCAGGCGGCTGCCCCGCCGTACGCGAATAGTCCCTTGAGGTAGCAGTTGTGCCGGAGGAGGCCGGAGTGGAACCCGACTACTGCCCCATGGGAGGGGGGACCGGGGGGCCTTCCGTACCCCGCGCCAGCAAGTCACACAACCTTTGTGGCCTAGTTTTTCTCTGCCCCGTGCTTTGTCCTTTGATCCACATGCAACTAAGTCGCTCCGTCCCCCGCTTTTTTCCCTATTTACATTATTTCAATGGCCAAGAAAAAGAAAAGCTTATTGTTCAATCAGCGGCCCATCCCGTAAGTTCCACACTACAAGTAGCCTTCTGCAACATCAGAGGGATGCATAGTAACATCGAAGCCGTCCACAACCACCTTAAGACAGCAAAGCCGGCCTTACTTTTCTTGACGGAGACACAGATATCCTGTCCGGCCAATACATCATGTCTTCATTACCCCGGTTACAAACTGAAGCACTGTTTTGTGTGGCGTGCTGGGGTATGAATGTACGTCAGGGAGGATATCTGTTGCCGCCGCCTCAGCCATTTTGAAGACAGGGACCTCTTAACAGGGTTTTCTCTGGGCGCGTATTGAATGTGGAGGTTCCACTAGTCTACGCTTGCTTTTACAGGTCCCACAGCGGTGATGCAGAGATGACTCGCTTTTTTGAGCGTCTACAAGAGACTACTGATAACGTACTCGAGCAGTTCCCCTGCGCGGAAGTGGTGGTCCTCGGTGATTTCAACGCTCACCACAAATAGTGGTTGGGATCCCGAACTACCGACCGCGCAGGGAGAGCAGCCTATAACTTTGTCCTGGCTTATGGTTTCTCGCAATTGATGTCCCACGGCTACCCACGAGAATACCTGATATCGAGAGCCATACTCCCCCCTCCTTCCTGGACCTCCTGCTGACTACGTGGTCGAATGACTACAATGTTATTGTTGATGCTCGGTTGGGATCATCCGACCATTGTATCGTTCGACCTTTTTTACGCTTCTTATCTTCTTATTCTTGATATCCGAAAGGTGAGTGGGCCAGATGGTATTCTTGCAGTGGTGCTCAAATTATGCGCTCCCGAATTATCTCCGGTGCTTACGCGACTCTTTAGGCTCTCATACTCCACTAAAAGCTTCCCGTCAGCATGGAAGGTGGCTCATGTTCACCCTTTGCCTAAAAAGGGTGACCGCACCGACCCGGTCAACTACAGACCAATAGCGATCACCTCCGTCCACTCCAAGGTGATGAAGCGTGTCATAAACACACAGCTCCTGGGGTACATAGAGGATCGCCAGCTGATTAGCGCCCGTCAATATGGATTTCGTCATAATCGCTCGGCTGGTGATCTTTTAGCGTATTTAACACACCGCTGGGTACCATCTTTCGGGATACCCGAGGGATTATGCAAATGAGTTGCCAGTTTCCTGACTGGACGGAACATCAGAGTCGTTATCGATGGTAGCTGCTCTGACACCATCTCTATTAATGCTGGCGTCCCACAAGGCTCCGTGCTATCCCCAACTCTGTTCCTTCTGCATATCAACGATCTGTTGCAAATTGGTAACATACGTTGCTATGCAGATGACAGCATTGGAGACGCCTTGTACAGAGGCCGCGCCAACATCCCTCGGGTCAAAGTGGAAGAGAGTCGCGTCAGGCTTGTGTCTGAAATCGAAGACGCTTTAGATCTAGTCTCGATTTGGGGTTCTCTAAACCTAGTGGATTTCAACCTCAGTAAGACGCAAGTCTGTTCATTCACCGCTAAAAAAGCCCCTTTTCTTACAGCACCTCGCTTTCAGAGCATACCTCTTAAGATCTCGGAGTATCGAGATCCTTGGTGTCGACATTTCCAGCAAAGTCGAATTTAAGGGTGATAGGGGGTCATCTAGAAAATAAAGTCAAAATGGCCTCCACAAAGCTCGGTGTGCTGAACAGAGCGAAGCTGTACTTCACCCCTGGGCAACTCCGAATACTCTATAAAGCTCAGGTTAAGCCCCATATGGAGTACTGCTCACATCTCTGGGCCGGCGCATCGAAATATCAATTAGACCCATTTGACTCCATCCAACAACGTGCTGTTCGAATTGTCGACGACCCTACTCTCACGGGCGGTTTAGAATCCCTCAGCATTCGGAGAGACGTTGCGTCTCTCTGTGTGTTCTACCGCCTGTACAATGAGGAATGCTCTGAAGAATTGTTCCACCCCGGGTTTCTACAACCACACATACCGTCACAAAAGTGCGGTCCATCCACATTTCCTCGATACGAAGGTGTCGCGTACTGTTCGCGTATAAATAATAATACATTAAATATCAATGTTAATTGGTTCCATTTAACTTGATTATTTCCAAGTAACTCTAAAATTGTTCCGTATATTTGTTTCCATCTACACATACACGTATTCCCTATGGATAGGTATTCTATGAAATTCATAGGATTTCATAGAATCATTCTACCAATGTAGGTTTACCAAGTTGTCTCGGTAGTGAGTGAGATATGCCAGAGCCTATTCTCAGACTATCCTATCCCTTCCTATTTTCCTAACCCTCGCCAAATTCATTCCTTTAAATAGGCAGCGCATCTGGGAGCGTGTTAACGTTCGTCATTCTGTACAAAAGTTGTCACGTATCCAGTGGTGGATTAACCACTAGAGTTTGCTAAAGCCCGCACCCTCGAGGCATGATGTATAAAATGAAAAGGATTTTAATTTGGAAACGTATTTTAGTTTTGATCCATTAAAAGGGTCGTCAGTCGTTATTCCCGAGTCCCGTTTTTTTTTTTTTTCGGAATGTCTAAATTCTTGTGGCCCTAATGGCCTTTCAAGAGTCACCGGTCGTGTTTGATTTAGGGCGAGCGCAGAAGGCGCTCGGCCAGGAAGTCCCGCAAGATCTTAGTCCCCCACCGCATCGCTGATGACAATATCCACTTATCACCAGGTGGACTGTCTGCTCGTCTGCCGCCTTTTTTCCATAAAAAAAAATATGAATTCAATGTGTACCTGTAGTGGAAACTCCGCCAATGTAGTCATCCGCGTAAGTTCCGCTGCCTATCTGCGGCGTGTCTCCAATACGGCCCACGGCCTTGCCGCTCATGCCGCCTGTGCTTGTCCCCACGGCCACTCGCCCTGCGGCGTCCATGGCTACCGCACCCACTGTACCCACACCACCCTACAAGGTTGGTATTATTCTCGTATCTTATCTATTATTGTAAAACAACTTCTATTATTTATTTATATTACATGGAAAACCAACAGCTTAACACTAACCTTATTATTGTAAAAATTGTCTATTATGCGTTTTATGGTTACTAGTGATAGTTTATTAAACTTCAAAGTGTTTTTATGTGTAATGAATGTCTGTGATACTGATAATCAATAAAAGCGTGGGACTGCGTTTTTAGTGTGCTTCCAAGGAAGCCTCTTCTGTCCTTAGTAATTACTGTCACTTTACTGAGCAACTTCTGACTTACTTGAACTGGACTGAACATTGACAGGATACATTTTAGACTTTGAAATTGTGTATTATGAAGAAAACTTGACACTGGCAGAATGCACCATTGCAATGTGTATGAGGGATGTATTGGCAAGTTCACTCTTTTAGAGGTGGTGTAATACCTCAGGGCTTGTGGTAGCGGCTTTATCATCCCTTAGTCGCCCTTTACACACCCACGGGAAAAGATGGGGTGGTGTTAATTTATAGCCAGCCGACACCACACAGCCAGGTACTACTAATATGATTTAGAACACATCTGCCAGATTCCACTTTCACAGTACCCATGCAATATAAATTTTTGGTTTAGGAGTTTGTAGAGAATTGGTGTAGTCCATTGAGTATGTAGTTATTAAATAGATTCTCTTACCTCTTCTGTGCCAATTTCAGTTCTTCCAAATTCCCCATCTTTTAGAAACTTTTGCAAGGCGTCTTTAGCATTCTGGCTAATTAATGAAGAAGGTAACACAGTTTCAAATCCCTCAAAAATAAAAATAACTAAGTGAATTTTCTATTAAAAACTATTAAAGTATTATTTATCTAATGAAACAAAACATATCATACATGCACAACATATACATACATATATATCGCTGTAAATTATATACCTTCTCTAGAGCAAACATTTTGGCACCTTGCCCACCAAGTAAGGAATGTGGAGTGTCAGTAAGTACTTTATGAGCAATACTAATGGGATTTGCAAAGTTCTTAATCAATGTCACAGCCCCTACTTCAAGATTGGCGCCACTCATAATGCTGGCCTCCATTTCTACCTCCCCAGCAAGGTTTAAAACGGATCCGTACCCTGAAATGTAAACATGAAAATAATTATGTTATTTTGAAATCTATTTATATTCTTTTTGTTTTATAGAATGAGTGGCAGATAAGCAGTCGGGCCACATGATGGTAAGTGGTCACCACCGCCCATGGACAGGTTTCTGCCGACCTTGCAGAAACCTGTTCACAGCTCTTGTGAAGAGCCCCATATCATAGCGGAAATACCTCAGCTGGCAGTTCATTCCACAACTTTCGGGTACGCGCTATAATGTGGCTTTTCGACCGCACACTTTCCTTGACTCTGTGTCAAGGAAGGATGAACCGCACGACGATGACGAGCGGTGCGACGGTAAAAACCCGAAGTTGGCATCAAATTGAACAGCTCTTCAGAACATTCTCCATTATAAAGGCCGTAGAAAACGCAGTGAGATACTACATCTCTATGGATGCTGAGCGATTCTAAACCACCTGTGTGAGTGGGATCGTCGACAATTCGGAGTGCGCGTCGTTGGACGGAGACAAGAGGGATGCAGCTGGTACTTCGGTGCACCAGGCCAGAGGTGTGAGCAGCAGGGCCGTCTTTACCAGGGGGTGCAAGGGGTGCGGTGCACCCGGGCGCGGAGCGCCCGGGGGCGCCTGTCGAGCGCTGAATTTTTGGATATTTCATTGAACTTAACGCCATTGCACAGTTTTATATACTAGTTACTTACGACAAATATGTATGCGCAAGCAAAAAAAAAATAGTCATTAACAATAATATTTTTTTTACTTTTATTACGCTTTCGGCGCTTGTCATACCGCATTACTACACTACACAAATAACAATTTTATTTAATACAACACGCGCGCGGCAAAATCTCTAATCCAAAGACAGTGTATGTGTGTACGTTTGACACGTTGCCGCCCGGTAGCAAAATGATCTCTAAGTCAATAGAGTGTAAGTTCATTTGAAATGGGCGCGCGGCGCGGCACCTGTGCGTCTGTCATAGGCGAGTAATTGCGCCCTTTGACATTGCCGCCCGGTCGCCCGCACTTGAAGCAAAATGATCTCTAAGTCTAAGTCAATAAAGTGTAAGTTCATTCATTTGAAATGGGCGCGTGGCGCGGCACCTGTACGTCTGTTGCATCCTTTGACATAGCCGTCCGGGCGCTCGCACTTAAAGAGAAATGATCTCTAAATCACTAAAATTAGGTGTAAGTTCATTTGAATTTACAGCGCGGCGCGCGGCGGCTATGTAAGTGTCGGTCAGTGATTGATCTGATTTCTTCTTTTAAGTAATTGAATTCGTTAGCTCATTTCATTTGCGACAACCGGCGAATTAGCACGAAGTTCTTAGAGAAAAAATATAAAGGTGTCAATTTTATTTTTTAAGTGTTAGTGTTAGGTACATTACAATCATTATCATCACATCATCATCATCACATCATTTGTTTATGAGAGAGAGTCATGACTGTTTTGTTTATTTGTTTCTAATTGCAAAAATACAAATTCTTAGTGTTAGTGATTGATAAAAAACTACTTACTTTATTTAGAATAAAGAAAGAAAAATTAAATACTAAATTGAAATTTGATTTTATTGTAGATGGCCGAATTAGGGGATAAAAAGAAACCATCGGGTGCTCAAAATAGAAAAAGGAAACTGGAGAAAGAAGAAAAAATTAAAAAGCTAAATTCTCCGATTGACTCTTTCTTTCGACCTGGTAAGTTCAGTCAGTTGGTACCATAAATAAAACATCTGAAGTGGCATAAACAGTGACAGAAGTCGCTGGTGTATCCTGCCTGGGTTCCTACCTACTTATTATTATTACACTTCTTATTTTTTGTATAAGTTACCTGTAACTGTATACCTAATGAGTCTTAAATAAAGTAGGTTTTTATGATTATGACAATATATCTAATTAATTGTTTTTTGCGGATTGCGCACCGGAAGGCGCAATGGTTAGTAACTAACATTCACTCTTGTGCCAAAGGTCTCGGGTTCGAATCCCGGCCGGTGCAATATTTATTTAAATACATACCTTCTCAGACCTTGTGTTAAATTTTTGTATTGTGTGATATGTCCAACACGCGTTCCAATCGTGGAGATTATGGCAATAAATAACCCCATAGTTTTGGAGGCTCATGTCTAACAGTGGACTGGACTGTCTGTACTTATATGGCTTGTGTGTTTGTGATTTGTTTTTGGGGATTATGAATTATGTTTTTTCATGAAATAGCCGCAGGCGAGATCCGCCAATCGCAACTAAAGTATTTTAATTTCTTACTGTTTGCGCATAGAGCGTGCGTAAGCGCCTCGGCAATTACACACTGAGCGCGCTCGCCCGGACTAACGGATTAGACTATGCCCGATTGCCCGCCTTAACTTTAAGGCGCTGTTTTTAATGTCCTAAAATATTATTGCGTGGCCCTATTACCACACTTGGTTACACAAATTGTTGACTATCTTATGTTTTTTTTAGGTACACCTTCGTCAACATCCACCCGACAGTTAGAAGAGACAGTCAACTTGGAAGAGAATGATCCTGCTCTCTGGCCGCAAGTAATACCCGATAATTTAAGATTATTTTTAACAGAACGTGGACCGATTCAGATAAAAAAAACCAACTATCCTTCAGATAGTAACATGAGGTCGTTTTCAGATACATATTACAGTAAAAAGTTACAAAACAACGAAATTATTCATCGAGTTTGGCTTGTATATTCCACATCTACTGATTCTGTATTTTGTTTTCACTGTAAGCTTTTTAATAATAATGTCACTGCATTTAATGCCCCCACTGGTTACAAAGACTGGGGGCATTTGTCGAGAAATATAGAACGACATGAAAAAAGTTCAGGGCATATATGTTCTTTAAAAAAATATTTGGATCTAAAAAATGACTTATTGAAAGGGCAAACAGTAGACTCGGTAAATCAAACTGAAATAGACCGCGAAAGAAAGAGGTGGACGGCAGTTTTGGAAAGGATAATCGAAATTATAAAATTTTTGGCAGGTCAAAATATAGCATTTAGGGGCACAACCGAGAAGTTGTATGACCCAAATAATGGTAATTTTTTAAAGTTGGTGGAGAGTATATCTAATTTTGATAGTACACTATCAGAACACATTGCTCGAATTCAAAGAGCTCAGCATCGCATGCCACATTATCTTGGTCATAACATTCAAAATGAACTGATTAGTATAATTGCTGAAAAAAATTAAAACGACTATAATTAGTCTTCTGAAGCAATGTAAATACTACTCTGTAATTCTAGATTGCACACCTGATATTTCACACCAAGAACAACTTACTGTTATTGTGAGGTTTATTTATTTAAATCCATCGACAAAACGCGCTGAGGTACGAGAACATTTTTTAGGTTTTTTACCTGTAACTGATAGTACCGGACAAGGGTTGGCGACATATTTGTTAGATTTCTTAAAATCATGCGATATTGAATTAGATGATTTGCGAGGCCAAGGATATGATAATGGGGCCAATATGAGGGGGAAAAATATAGGCCTCCAAAAAAAAATATTGGACATGAATCCTCGTGCTTTTTACGTACCGTGTGCTGCTCACTCCCTTAATTTAGTAGTAAATGACGCCGCTAAAAGCTCATTGGAAATTACAAACTTTTTCTGTATTGTCCAAGAAATCTATGCATTTTTTTCAGCATCCACATCACGCTGGGATGTAATTATGAAACAGATACCTACTTTGACATTAAAACCTCTTTCAAATACGCGTTAGGAAAGTAGATTTGATGCTCTTAGAGCACTCCGTTTTAACATGGATAAAATTTACGATGCATTATACTATATTTTTACAAATAACAAGTATGACAGCGACACAAAAAACATAGCGAGTTCATTAATAGCCAAATTAAAATCTTAAAGATTTATATGTTCAGTAGTTATATGGTACAATATTTTACTAAAAATTAATATTGTAAACAAAAATTTGCAAAAATCGGACGTAATTATTTCAGAAGCTACCAAAATGATTAATCTGGTTAAAAAAGATTTGGAGAAATACCGCACCGATAGCGCGTTTGAACAGTTGTTATCTGATGCAAAATTAATTGCTGAAGAATTAGAATGCGAAACAGAATTTAAAGAAACTGCTCGTCCACGTCCCCGAAAAAGACATTTTGATTACGAGGCTGTAGATGAGCCCATTTTAGACCCAACCAACAAATTTAAAGTATGTTTTTATTTTTTTCTACTAGACACTGCTATCTCGAAATTAAATGAGAGATTCGATTTGCTGATGGAACACAATTCAGTTTTTTCACTCTTCCAAAACATTGAATGCTGGAATAAATTAGAGATGCATGAAAAAAAATCTCAGTGTTATCGGCTCCAAGAAAAACTAACATTTAAAAATAGATTTGATATTGACGGGGAGGATTTATATAATGAATTAGAATTGCTGCCAATATTTTTTCCCAATGCATCAACAAGTACTCCCACTGATATTTTAAGCTATATATATTCTAATAATTTAATTTCTTCATTTCCCAATATCTCAACAGTTCTGCGTATATATTTAACACTGCCTGTTACAGTAGCAGAAGGTGAAAGATCCATTTCAAAATTAAAATTAATAAAAAATTATCTTCGTTCAACCATGGCACAAGACAGACTGACAAACTTAGCCATTATAAGTATAGAATCCAAAATTGATATAAAAATAAATGATTTAATTAAAATCTTTGCCAAGTCAAAAGTAAGAAAAATTGAGTTTGTTTGATGTATGTGTATGTACATGTAATAAATAGATATTCAGTAATCGAAGTTTTAAGTTTAATTTTGTTTTTTAGAGTAATAAATAAATAAATTATCAAAATTACGTGTATTGTGTTTTCTTGGTTGACTAGGACCCCTTTCATACTGTAGTGTGTCGTCGGTCGCGTGCCACGCTGCAGTGTAAAAAAAAACGAGGGCGCAGGCTGAGTCCCACACCCCGGCGCAGAATAGACTTAAGACGGCCCTGGTGAGCAGTACTCCATATGGGGTCTAACTTGAGCTTTATAAAGTGACAAACATTGCCCTGGAGTGAAGTACTGCTTTGCTCTATTCAGTATACTGAGCTTTTTATTAGCAAGTTTTGTCTTGCTCACCAGATGACTCCATAAGTCAACTTTGCTCGAAATATTGATGCCAAGGATCCCAAAACTCTCAGAGATCTTGAGAGGAATGTTCTGAAATGACAAATGGATCTTTCTGAGCGGTGAATGCACAGACTTGTCTTTTTGGGGTTAAATTTGACCAAGTTTACCCCAATTCGAGACTCGGTAAGGAGTTCTCGATTATGGACACAGTCCTTACTTCCACCTTGGCCGGAGGAATATTCGTATGGCCCTTATATAAAGCTTTCACAGTACTGTTGTCAGCATAACAACACATTAATAGAGACATACATTACACATAAATGGTACTTATAATTTTCTGGTGCCTAGGTAAAAATAATCCACATTTGGAAACTAGAATAGATGTCTGACTGCATAACAAAGAATATTACAGGTTCGATATGTGTTATTCAAAGAAAAAAGACCACAGTTTAAAGAAAAAAGACTACAGTTTAAAGAAAAAGACTACAGTTTAAAGAAAAAAGACCACAGTTTAAAGTAAAAAGACCACTTCTTGAGGATACTGAACATTATCATTTGGTTTTAAAAAAACAATTCTATTTGGTAGTTACAGAGAGGATGGTTTATTGGGATAATACATACTTTTCACAAAACAATTACAATCAAATAAACAATTAGGGACACAAGTATAAACAATCTATGTTTAGTAAAAAAGGGTCCACATTTCAGTGTTTAGGAAAAATCACATAAATTGTATAATATGTTGACATTATAATGTTGGAAAATCAATGTACCTATGCTTATAATATTTAAAAACAATAACATATAACTAAAGAACATAGGTACAAAATAGTTTAGCATTAATATTTTATAAAAAATAACTATTCTTAAATAATAATTAAAATATATGTATGAAATATACTTGCCAGCATTGAAATTCTCATCATTTTCCATAGAAACTACAGCTGCCTCAACAGCATCTAATACACTGCCTCCTTTGGCCAACACCTCATAGCCAGCACTAACTGCTACCTTCACTCCATCCAGTTTACCCTTCACGCGGGTTTGAGGAATGTCACCAGCACCCCCATGGACTATTATAATTGGCTTCATTATCAGTCTATTCCAAATTTACCTTGCTTTTTTTAAAATATTATAAATGTAGCTTCACCAGTAGTCAGTCACCTCTGTATCAAATGTTAAGTAAGTTAAGTACACTGCTTATCAACAGAATAAATATAACACAGTACTTACACTAACATCTAATCCAATTATAATAATAACATTTTTGTATTGTAGCTAAATGTTGTACAAATAAAATGTTCATTGACAATGTGATAATAATTCCTTCAGACCATTTCATATTATCATTTCAGACTACATAAAGATTAGATTGAGTCAATAAAATTTATCAATTTTATCATACAGCAATTCATATGAGCATCTATATAACTGCTAATAAGATTGTTGTCAATATGTTTGCAATGCAATGTTGTATGTATTGACCTAATAATAAATCTATAAAAAATATTCTATAAAATTGTCCATAAAATTCTATAACTAATATCAAGAGACTTGTTTTTAATTCTTTATATGTAAGATATAAACTCAAAAAATATTGAACTGATTTTGAACAGGCCCCTCTTATCCATTGGCCATTCTGGGCAAGTGCCCAGGGCCCCGTGAATCGATGGGGTCCCCTAGTTCGTGCCAGATCACCAACCGATAGCCAATATTATCAATAAATATATTTATTTTGCAAAAATCAAACTATTTATAACAGATAATTACTGACTATAATAGGTACCTACTTACTTATTAGCTTTTTTTGGTATTCTAATGAACAAGAGTTGGAAATGGAATATCTGCATTTAACAGAATACTTGAAAATTGTCCAGTATAGTGAAAATGAAGAAACTATCTGTTGCATAAATTATAGTCTGTGCTTTAGGATTGTCTATGGTTGTGATTTTTAGTCTATGGGTTCTCCGAATAAATGTCTCACGTGCAATGTAACACCGAGTTTTTATTTAAACAATTAACCCAGCAGCCCTGCACATATCTAGCAAATATGTGACAGTGGCGACGAGGATAAAAAGAAATCAGTGAAAGTTTTACGTGTTACGTCCGTAAACTACAAGAAAGATAGTAGAATAATTTCGTCTTGTTACGTCGGACGAAATTTCACAAAATGGCGGCTGCTGGGCTCTCACTGCCTGAGTTTTCAGCTGCAAAATGCACATTTAAGGTGTACAAACAGGTGTTTGAAAACAAAATGAAGATCCACGAGGTGGATGAAACGAAGTGGTCACAATATTTAATCTCGTTTATAGGTTTTGACATGGTCACGTTGCTATCAGAACTCTGTTTCCCGGAAACACCACAGGATAAAACGTATACTGAATTAGTGGAACTTGTTGAAAAACACTTGGAGCCACAGCAATCAGAAATCGCGGAAACATATAAGTTTATGAAACGTGAACAGTTGGCAAACGAGTCAATCTCTGAGTTTGTGGCGGCATTAAAGAAAATGGCACAGACGTGCAACTTTACCACACATTTAGAAAGATGTCTAAGAGATAAATTCGTTCATGGATTAAAGAGTGAAAGCATAGTTAAAAGATTATTTGGTGAAGAAAATTTAACGTTTGCAAAAGCCGTGAAGATAGCAATGAGCATGGAGCTGGCGGAGAAGGGAGCAAAATTAATAACTGCTGGCAGTTCTGGGCAAGAAAGCTCAGACATACACAAAATAAGTAAAAAACAGGTGAACATTAAATGTCATTGCTGCGGGAAGATGGGGCATGTAAAACCCCAATGCAAATTTAAAGAGGAAGAATGTTTTAAATGCCACAAGAAGGGGCATATGGCAAGTGTTTGCAAAGCAAACAGTAACAAAACTTTCAAACCCAAGAGGGTCCATGAAATTACAAATGATGAAGAATTTTCTGTTATGCAAGTTAGTGAAGTACAATTGAATAGTGAATCTGTGGGTGATAGTTATGATTTGTCTAGTTTATTTCAGAAAACAGAGAGTCAATTAAATATTAACAAAGTGGTATCAATAGATGAGAAGCGTCCAAGTCCTGGGTATATAACTTTAAAAATTAATAATGTAAATATATCATTTGAAATTGATTGTGGATCAGATGTCACGTTAATGCCTGAATCTATGTTCATAGCATCCTTTCCTAATTTAAAATTATTTCCATGTAACCTAAAGCTATCAGGATATGGTGGTAACAATATCACTGTATTGGGTAAGACAAATGTAAATATTAAAATTATAAATGAAAAATACTTAGCAACATTGATTATTGTCAAAGATGGTAAAAAGCCATTGTTAGGTAGGGATTGGCTGAGTGCTATGAAAATTGATTGGCAAACTTGTATGAAACGGTGCAATTTAATTATTCACCAAGATTCACAAATTAAACTTAACAATTTAGTAGAAAAATATAGGGATATATTTTCAGGGGTTCCAGGCGAAATTAAAGGTACTGTAGGCACTTTAAAATTAAAAGAAGCTAATATTAAACCCATTGCATTTAAACCAAGAAGAATAGCTTATGCTGTAGAAAATTTAGTTAAAAAGGAGCTTGACAAGTTATGTACCGAAGGTAAAATGTATAGAGTGACAAATAAAGAAACAGGCACATGGGCTACACCCATAGTGACCATCATTAAAGGACCTCATAATATAAGAATTTGTGGGGATTACAAGGTAACAATAAATCCATTTTTGGAGGTGCCAAATCATCCAATCCCTGTCATTGAAGACATTTTTGCAAAATTAAATAAAGATGATCAAAATGTTAAAACAGTATTTAGTAAAATTGACTTAAGAAAGGCATATATGAACAGGCGAATGGATGAGGAGGCACAAAAGCTTATGACAATTACCACACCATGGGGGTTGTATAGACCAACGTTCATGATGTTCGGTATGTCACCTGCTCCACAGGAATGGCAAGATTTTATGGATGAACACTTTAATATGCCAAATGTATATTGTTTCATTGACGATATTTTGGTTGCAAGTAGTGATGTGGATTGCCATTTAAAAACTTTAGAGTGTATATTTCAAAAACTTAAAAATTTAAATATTAAAGTAAATAAAGAGAAAACTGTGTTGATGTCCCCACAATTAGAGTATTGCGGGCATGTGATTGATAAGGAAGGCATTCACAAGACACCAGGGCACATCAAGGCCATATTGGAAGCACCACAACCTGAAAATATTAAAGAATTACGTAGTTTCCTTGGCACTATTAATTTTTATCATAAATTTCTAAAGAATGCTGCTGAAAATTTAAAACCTTTATATACATTACTAAAGAATTCAGAAAAATGGGTATGGTCTAAGCAACAAGAACTAGCATATGAATGGGCCAAGAAAGCTATTGTATCAGAGCAAGTATTAATACATTATAATCCAAAGCTACCAGTTGTATTGAGCTGTGACGCTTCCAAGTATGGGTTAGGAGCTTGTTTAGCTCATGAAATTAGGTTAGGTAATAATATTGTTGAACGCCCTATTGCTTTTGCAAGCAGAACACTCAATGAAGCAGAAGTAAAATATTCACAAATAGATAAAGAAGCCTTAGCCATTATATGGGCAGTTAAGAAATTTGATTTGTATTTAAAAGGTAGAACATTTAACATTAGTTACTGACCATAAACCACTGATATCTATATTTAATCCAAATAAAACAGCTGGTAGTATATATGCAGATAGAATGACTAGGTGGGCATTAATTTTATGTAATTATAATTATGATATAAAGTACAGGACTTCACAACATAATGCTGCAGCAGATTTTCCATCTAGGTTACCAATTAAAAATAGTAATGAGGAGGATAAAATTAATCTGGAAGGCAACATTAACAGCATTGTGTTGGATAATCCACCTGTAACTTTATCTGAAATTGCCAAACATACTCAGAAAGACCCTAATTTAAGCAAGGTTTGTACTTACCTAAGAGAGGGCTGGCCAAAGTTGATTAATAGAGAGTTATGTAAATTTAAAGGCAAAGAAACTGAGTTATATATAATTAAAGATTGCATATTATGGAGGGATAGAGTAGTTATACCTGACAGTTTAAAGGATAAAGTTTTAACTGAACTGCATTCTGGTCATTTGGGTATTAATAAAATGTTATCTTTAGCTAATAGTTGTTTTTGGTGGCCAAACATCACAAATGATATAAAAACATTAACTAATAATTGTGCAGGTTGTATCCAAAATAGGAACTTACCACCTATCAAACCTATACATAGATGGGAGTGGCCAGAGGAGCCATGGAAACGTATTCATGCTGATTTTGCTGGTCCATTTTTAGGGCATATGTGGTTAATCATTGTAGATGCACACTCAAAATGGCCAGAAGTAGTTAAAATGAACAATATTACCTCCAGCAGTACAATTAAATGTCTACGTAGTATTTTTGCTAGATTTGGTCTACCGGAACAAATGGTGACTGATAATGGTCCACAATGGACATCTGAAGAGTTTAATACTTTTTGTAAAAATAATAATATTAGACACATATGTACTGCACCTTATCACCCAGCCAGCAATGGCTTAGCAGAAAGGGGGGTTCAAACCTTCAAAAGGGCCATGTTAGCATATAAGTTTGATAAAAATTGTTTAGATCATAGTATACAGCATTGGCTATTAGCTTATCGTACAGCACCACATGCCACAACAGGCAAGGCACCATGTGAGTTAATGTTAGGTAGAAAACTCCATACACGTTTATCTTTAATAAAAAAAGATGTAATTATTCCTCGGCAGTTGATTTGTAAGAAACCTGTAAAGCAATATTGCCAGGTGATAAAGTACTGATCGCATCATATGATAACTCTCAAAAATGGTTAGATGGTGTTATTGAAAAACCAGTAGGAAATGTTATGTATGATGTGCACACTGACAAAGGCATACTCACCAGGAATGTTACTCAGTGTTTGCCTAACTATAGTGTACCTAATGAAAGTGTATTGGAGCAAGAAAAAGAATCGGAGAAATTAGAAGTAAATAAGCCGTTAATTAACAAAGAAATACCAAGTAACATTGCTAATTCTCCTATTCTAGTGCAGCCAGAAGTGCGTAGAAGTGCACGTACTCATAAGCCTGTTCAGAGACTTGATTTGTAGTAATTTAAAAATTTAATAAAAATTAGAAGAGAGGAGTGTTGCATAAATTATAGTCTGTGCTTTAGGATTGTCTATGGTTGTGATTTTTAGTCTATGGGTTCTCCGAATAAATGTCTCACGTGCAATGTAACACCGAGTTTTTATTTAAACAATTAACCCAGCAGCCCTGCACATATCTAGCAAATATGTGACACTATCTATCTATATATCTCAAAATAGTACCTATCTCAGGAATATGAGTATATCATCTTTTGATAGAAAACAAAATTGAAGACACATTTCCAAATGTAGAAATTGCATTGAGAATCCTTTTGAGCATGATGGTAACTAACTGCAGTGGGGAACGCTCCTACTCCAAATTGAAAAGAATAAAAAATGAATTAGGAAGTGCAATGCTTCAAGATTGACCACTTTGTCGCTGATTTCCATAGAATGTGATGTGCTCAAAGACATAGACTTTGAAGTGATTGACGATTTTGCTTATCTCAAAACTAGAAGGGTACCTCTTCAATCAACATAGATTTTTAAGCACTAACCTGCGTATAGTGAATGCTAAAAGAGTTACTTTTCCGGATTATATTATAATTACCTATAAATTGAATATAGAAGTTGAATAAATCTAGAATTCTGCTTATCCGCTTATCTACTTCATTTGCCTGTTTTAATAAAATAGTCCTCTGTCATAGTCATTATCCTAGTGCCCAGGGCCTCCAATAGGTTAAAGACGGCCCTGATTTTGAACATAAAGATAATGGACATAAACTGTTTGGGTTCCCTGAGAAATGTAATGCCACCTGAGCGAGTAGATAAAATATAGCAAGAATGAACCGATTCCTTACTTATAAGGTTACGCAACGCAAGCTGCTTTCAATAGAATAGCAAAGCAATAGAAATTATATAAATAAATTAATACCATGTATTCGTTTTCTTCGTCAATGGCATGGATCAAATCCGTGGCTTTGAAAAATAAAGTAAAAAAGAATCTGTAATATTGTATGGACTATGATTTAATGAATAAATTGGCATGATACACGCTTTACTACGTACAGATTAAATGAAAAATACTAATTTTTCAATAAATAAATTTGTGTTTACTAAAAAAAATAACAAAAACAATAGACATTATAAACAGTTGGTTATTATAACAGACAACAATGCAATGTTGGTTGACGTTGACAAAATAATGTTAGTCAGAGCCACATGCGGTGAGTTAACATTTTTCATTTTTAACTACATTTTTGAACAAAAATTAAAAAGTCAGGTCATTGCCGATATAATTTTCCGATTCTCCGATTGCCGATTCTCCAAATGTAATATGACTCACAAATATGTACATTTACCTGGTAAAATTTTAGATAGAAAATACCACAAAAATAGAAAATTATTTTTGCACATGTAATAAATAATTACATGCACATAAATAATACAGGCAAACCGCGTCCACAAAATCGTCGTCCATCCTATTTGTCGTCTATTCGAGTAATGTGAGCGTATATGTTTGCAAAGCATGTCTGGCAGGTACACTTATTTCCGACAACATGTGTTCAAATGTGTGTTGCAAGGTCTTCAAGCAAGTGTTCAAATCTTTGAAATGATGTCTGGCGCCAACTTTAGAAAAATAAAAGGCAGCCTCTATGATATGAACGAAGGAAATAAATGAACGAGTTGAACGATTATCATAAATCATTCACAATTCATAGAAAGAAGAAAAATGGTGGCCTAAAGTTAAAAGGAATTTGCTGTAATGTTTAGTTAAAAGTTTATATTACCAAAAATGTCCACTCCTGCGTCAAATCGCAAATATGGAGCCCAAAAAATACGACTCACGAGTAGGTTATATTTTTCATCTTTGATTTTTATTAAAAATACTGAAATTTTGATTTTGAATCACATTCTTAATTATTTTAACGCACGAATTCTTTCCTTTTTAGTTCTATGTGCAAGAAATTTAGCCCGGAGAGATCTTTTTCGTAAGTGTTCACATGTCTTATCGTTACCAATGATTATCGCCATAAGTTTATTTCCCTCAAGTTCTGTAAGTTACGGATGCAGTATACGATATGCAATTATTGTATTATACATTATATTTTGTTCAAACAAACGTAGTTTTCTATGTCGCACGATTATATTTGTTTCTACATAGGACTTGTGCATTTTTCACCAAACATTACTGCTAATTATTGTCCTCAATTTTGTGACAATTGTAACTAAACACGGTATTCAAAATAATTATAGTATCTCTTGTACGAATATTTCAGGACTACCAGACCCATTCGCCAAAATCTCAGTAGATGGCAGCGGACAAGTTCATTCAACAAATGTAGTAAAAGCCACTCTAGAACCCAAATGGAATACACATTATGATTTGTACCTAACTAAAGGAGACGGGATCACTATCAGGTATGTGCTTGATTCAAAGTTATTGTATAATAAAAATTAAACTACACTATATAAATCATATTAGTTAAATCTATTTGGAATTACAATTAGGTTTTACATAGTTGATGTGAAATAAATGAATCATAAATAGGGGAAACACCTTTTATTAATGAGGATATTTGGGAATGGATCTATGGTTATTATTTCTGTTTTAAAATTGGTTATTACATAAAATCAATCATAAACGAATATTTTTCAGCATAATATGTATTATTTCTATATTCTTTCAGTGTATGGAATCAAAGAAAAGTTCACAAAAGGCAAGGGTCTGGATTCCTCGGTTGTGTTCGTATTCAACCGTCCACTGTACACAAGTTAAAGGACACTGGCTGTAAGTGTAACTATAAAACAATATTTTCTGTGCGTAGAAATGATAAAAATCTACATTGCATACTATCAAGTTGATAATGAGTTTATTTTCTGAGACTTTATGGATGTTTTAATTTACTTATTTAATTTACTACTTGTTTAATTTTTGTTATTTAATTTACCAGTTATTAAGGATCTATTTATTAAGGAGTAAGTATGTATACATTTTCTTCTTACTCAACATTTCAACTGGGTTATATCAACTACACTGACAGCTTTTGACCATGGTTGGTAACCAAGCTGAAATATTGATTAATATAAAAAAGTTAAATGTACACTTTTAAGGCCCTTTTAACAAATATCTGTGTAAAAGACAAAATATGGGGGAAATGTTAAAGAATCACCAGTAGTTGTATCTGCAGTGTGGTGTCAGCTGGCCTTTGAATAGCACCATGCTACCTGTTCCATCAGGTGCCATAAAAGGCATCTAACGGAAAACAAAGTGGCTACCTTGAGAAACTACCTTGAGCCTTGAGAAACTGCATCACCTCTAAAAGAGTGGATTCACCAGCATCTTAGCTATTGTGGCGTTTTAAAGCCATACATTCCTCATGCACACACAATGTACACAAGAAGGCCCATGCCAAGCAGTGAATGATAAAAGGGCTGGTTATGGTTTAGATTAGTTAGTTGTATTCAGTTCAGTGGAAGCAATTATAGACCTATATTTAAGTGAAAATTGTTTATCATATCACCTAACATTATTTTAGTGTAAATAAGTTCTACACTTTTATCATAACACACCTTTAAGGTTGTCTCACTGCCTTCTACGCAGTCATGTATGCCATCCGACCCCGATAACGTCAGTTGCCTTCAGGCAGTTACAGTGTAAACATGTCTGCTCTGCTGGCAGTTTGCACCAAGGAGGAACAATAAGCAGTGATCGGGATTTCTGCGTGGAAGGTGTGAAAGGGGCTGAAATTCATCTAGACTTTTATCACAATACACGGACAGTGCCTTGTCACATAAAAGTGCTTTTTAGTGAATCGAGAAGTTCAAAAGTGGTCAGATGAGTGTGACGCATGAAGAGGGAGCAGGATGCCTGTCAATCTCCACTACGGACAACAAGATTCAGCAAGCTCGAGAGATGATTCTCGTGGATAGACGAATTACCGTGAATGAGGTAGCATCTTCTTTGAATGTGTCATGGTTCTGCCCATCAAATCATCCACAATGAGTTCGGCTTCCATAAAGTCTCTGCACGATGGGTGCCAACACAAGTAAGCGATGGGTGCCAACACAAGTAAGCGATGGGTGCCAACACAAGTAAGCGGTACAAAAGTGTCGTCGTGACTAATCAATAATCTTCTTGGAAGGAGTAGACGGCACTCTTGTGGACTTCTGGACCAATTGTATTGACAAGGGAGGAGACTATGTTGAAAATTGATGTACATATTGAACCCCTATTTTTGTGTAAATAAATTTGGAAGGAAAAGTGTATAGTAGCCGCAAACTTCTTGAGCATTAGTTGACGTAGTGGGGGAATCTTCGCGCATTGTACACTTACGTGCGAAAAAGTATTTACTCTTATTTAATTGTACTCTCATATTAATTAGGGTATTAAAAAGCTTATACGTATTTATTTATATATTCGATCCGTAGTAATCGAATGTTGCTTTTTTCAATTAACAGCTTTCGATTATTTTCTGTTTTTTTCCATCTGAAGCCTAACTCTTTCAAAATTCGTCGTAAACTTCGTTCCGAGCCATTAAAATTTATATCTTCTTTTAATTTTTTATGAAGCCTTTCCACGGTAGGGAGTTCATTGTTTGTATTATGGTAATTATGAATACATCTTTTTATAACAGATTGGTCGAAACTATCAATTTCCGTGACTTTCTTTTTCCCAGATCTTTTCTTACTCGGAGTCTGGAACACGGTGAGAAAGTCGGAGCCCTTAGCTTCGTTAATAATTCGCCTAACAGTACTGACAGATATTTTTGTTGCCTCCAAAGTCTGTTTCACCGTTTCAATATCATTCTTGCCCTGTTTCTTCATGAAGCAATATACATCGTAGACCATTTTTCTGGTTTGTCTTTTTAATACTACGCTAGTTTGTCGTGGCATAGTGTATTTTTTATAAAACAATCAACAAAAACTCAACAAATCACAATAACAACAAAGTCAACAAACAATAACGAAGGACTTTTTCACTGCACGCAAGTGTATTCGGGAGCAAGCGGAACGTGGACGCGGTGCGGGAGGCAAGGGTCGACTGATCTACCAATAACGCGCTCGATACGATACTCCCCCGCCATCGCGCCCCGCACTCACCACCAAAGAGACCTAAAATTTGGTTCTGCGCAGTCAAGGACATTTGCTCAAGAAGTTTGCCGGCTACTGTAGATAATGTTTTACTCACCCTCATAAAGTTTTAATTCGCATTATCTTTATTGAAGTTTGAGTGTGCCTCTCAATATGAATGTATGTTATTAAGGCTAGTTAACCAAATTGTTTATATTCAGAAGTGCATAAGAATATTTTGCGTCCTAAAGGTCTCTAGGAGTGTGGTCAGATTATATATTTTGTAAAAATGTAAAAACTTCAAAAAATTAAACAAATTATTCTAATTGGAAATTAACACAAATTTAACTATGGGTAGTCCACATACAGTTGTCACTAGTTTGTCAAAAATAAATGCAATGCAACCACCCCTTTCACTATCCGCTGCTGGACATGGGCCTCCTTGTGTACATGTGCACAAGGGATCCATGGCTTTAAACTGCCACACGGCCAAGTGGGCTAGCGAGTCCACTCTTTTAGAGGTGATGTAGTTTCTCAAGACTTGTGGTAACCACTTTGTTTTCCCATAGTTGCCTTTTATGGCACCCACTGGAAGATATGGGGTGGTGCAATTCTGTAGGCGGCCGATACTACTGATGTGTCGATCACCGTTTTTTTTAGTTTGAATCATTCATCAGTACTTTTCAATACTGAACGAGTCACAATGACTCCATCAGTGATTGAATTACTTATCCGCGCTCCGAGATCAGCCCGTGCGCGTGTCGATCAATTAGTAAGACACGAGTCCTCGGAACAGTCATGAGACTCATGAGTAAATTGAGTCAGTCAGTCAGTCCCTGCACTCCGTGGTCGCGCACGCATGTAGTTTGACGATTGTTTAGTTTCATTTAGTTCACGATTATGAGTTCTCGGTAGTTTTTGGTTGTTTTTTATTTTCTAATGCTAAACTAGTACATTAATTTTGTAAGGTGGTCGTATTTCTTTTTTTTTTTCACATTTTCTTGATGGTATTTTTACTTGAAACTATATAATCATGATTTCTTATAATTATATATCTAAACAACTAATTGTGCTCAAATTATTTTGTTGTTTGTGTTATTTTTAAATTATAACAATTCCATGAGTTCTTTGAATAAACTATGGATCTTTGGAATCACTACAATTTTAAGTGATATAAGTTGATAACAAAACAAATCCTTTGAGTGATTGAATCAAATTATTGAAATGGTGTTGAATTGTTGATCAAGTGGAACTTAATACGACGTAATTCATCCCGTCATTGCCAGAGACTAAACGTTCGAACGTTCGCCCTACCAATTGAAGCGGTCCTTGATCAAGGCGTGAATCAATCAGTCAATCAGGAGAATTAAATTAACTGAATCACTCTTACATAAAAATGTCAAAAACAAACTACGTAAAATGGGAAAAACTAAACATTGAATTATTCATTGGTGCTAAAAAAACTAAAATATCATTAGTCTACGGTTAGATGTTCAGGAATTAAATAAAATAAATCTAATGTCTGTTTTTGAATGAAATTCATTCATATGCTTGTGTGTATTGGGTGAAAAATCAAATAACATTGCGATATTTGTAAGTGAACTTTTATAATCAATAAACTCATATGAACTTTATAACCAATAACAACTGTTAAATTAATTACCAAATTGTTTCACTTAAGTTCTACTATAATGAATACATTGATTTGTCGAGTAGTGTAAATGCAGTAATCATATTCTCACTTCTCAATATGTAATTAACTTACGTAATATTAAGCATATTATGCATATTGTTATGTTCTGTCTGTCACATTGGGTATTTGGTAATTTTGTATTAGCCTATTGGATCACTCATATAGGTTATAAAATATAATATATTCTAGATATATATACATGAAATATTTTTTGACATATCATGATACAGAGCCCATAACAACTATTTTCAGAATTATGTCCATCTGTTTTTAGAAATTTTCAGAATTTGTGAATGCACATCATTTAAAACCACTGGACAGATTTTAATGAAACTTAAACTACCTAGTTATAACTTAACTTAACCTAGTTATAGCTTATGTGCTGGCTTAACTACTACTAGGGTACTTTTATCCAGATCAATTATAAAGTTCCCACAGGAATCAAGTTGACCACATATACTCTTAATGTTTACGCTCACGAAATCACAGACACTGCTAGTAAAAATAAAATATAAATATAAAATAAAAACTTTTGGTTAAAACAATATTTCAATTATAATTTTCCTACTTTCAGACCAATGTCTAGAACTTTGTGAAGATGGTTCTGGTGAGACATGTGGTGTCAGAGGACAGGTCATTGTATCCCTACTTTCTAGGGATGGGACTAGGGGTGAACCGGCGTCAGCCGCGGGGGAGGGATCGCCCCTTGCAGTCGTTGGTCCTGCTGGGGATGTGAGGACTCCCAGAGACCAAGTTATGCATCCCAATGCCTCTCAGACAGCTTTACCACCACATTGGGAGGAAAAGACTACACCTGGTGGAAGGTATGTTATCAATTCATTATGTTGATTTGTTTTTATTTGAACTAAGAGCAGATAACTGGCCATTATTGTTAGATCTTTTTGAATACTTTTTGTTAAAGATTCTTTAAATTAGTTTAAATGATAACATTCATAACATTGACTGAAACAAAAAAAAAATATTATTGATTATAAATATTATAATGTTAATGACTAAAATTACTGAAATATTTATAAAATTATTGTTTGTAATCTGACTTCTACCAATTTTATTAAAATGTTGTTTATTAAAACTAGCTTTTACCCGCCGCTACTTTCGCGTGGACTAAGCAGCTGTAAAAGATTTTTAACACTTGTCAAAACACCGACATGATGAATTTCACAGAAGCCCTCACTTTCAGCCTACATATTACCTTTTGTCATATTTATTCATAACCTCCTGGGGTATTTATATACAGTTCCACCTTGTCACTACTTTCAGAAAAACTAAATTCCATGTAAGCCATACATTCTTTCATAGCACTAATGGATATCTTCCAAAAGTTGTTCTTGCTCGTTACTAGTTTGCGAAAAACGCAATTCTTAAAGATACCCAAGTCGTAGCGTAGCGGAAAACTGCGGGGGGTAGTTCTTTCCACAAACTTTGGTTACATGATATAAATCGATTTCTATACCTCATCGTATGTGACGGTTCATGTCAAAGAAGTGCGAGTGTACATTGTACTTTGATACCTGTTGTTATTATAGCCCAAGATGGGCGTTGTAAAGAATAGTTCTGTACAGCAATCGTATTGTATATCTAGTAGAACCCGTGGAGAAATGCAGTGTCTCTTTGAATCCTAATGGGGTCTAACTAAACTGCTTGTGAGAGTGGAGTGGTCGAAAATTCCATAGTTGGTACATAGTCCATAGTTCAAATGAGTTCACAGATATTCTGGTATACTGATCCAGAAGTGAGAGCAGCATTCCCTGTCTTTTACTAGCCTCTTCCAGATATTGGTCCATCTCGATCGTAAGTAGGCGAGTGCATTTAGTGCTATTCAAAGCTTATCCACATATTTTTCCGGTAAATGAGTTTTTCTTGCATCTCCAAGAAAGTAAGTCAACAGAAAACAATGAATTCTGGCTAGTGTCTACAATACGTGTAGAATTTTTTCCAGTAATTTACTTGTTTTATACTTAGAAAGCTCAGGTACATTTCTATGCACCCAGACTGGTTCTTTCTTTGTTCATTGTGGTTCACAAGGCCGTAGTTGTCCATAGTCGTAGCTGGTAAATAAGCCGAGATCACTGAGCCCAGTACCCATTAACCCAGCACATGGGAGTGCAACCGCATTCCCAAGATATTGTAGACGTCCATAAGCGTCGGTAATCAGAATAACTTACCATCTTGGTCGTCCGCCCGTTTGCCATGCTATAAAAGTGATGATAGACAAAAAGTAGTGAAATTTTCCACCAATAAACAGAGGTCACGCGCAAAGCCACTGCTAAAATGTACTCGTCCAGGGACATCTATGGACAAATAAAAACACATTTAATATTGGGCTTTGCGTGTTCTTCCTAACTCACAGGAGCCACAGCCTTCGCATATCCGTTTAGCACATGTACTGTTTTGGAGTCTCTGTAGACCAAATTGCAGTAGAGCCTATCTGTTATTTATTAAAATTATTTTATTTGAATGATTAAATATTAAACTGTCTGTGAACATAAAATTTTAGCATCTTCGCAACATCATTCAGTCATACAATAAAAAAAACATTAAAATGTAGGCGAAGTATTGTATTGTGACACTGTCTTCGAACTGTTGTACACATATCAAATAAAAAGCAGAAGTTTGGAAATTATCCATAAAAAATACAAAAGTGACGGAAAGCCGAAAAAACTACTTGTTTACTTGTATTACTATCGAAGGAATTTATTGACCATAGGGAAACTTTTTTAATAAGCTTGTGTTGATGTGTGTTTAACCACAATTAAATGAGTATATTTATGCTTTTGTCGAGTTTCAATTACTAAAATGCACCTAACAGTGCCATCTGTTAACGAGTAGTGTCATTAATAGGTAAGCAGTTTAAGTAAAGTTTTTTATATGTATTTATTAATACTAAACTGATTTCAAACTTAATGTACGTGTACAAAGTACCTTCGCGACGTCATTCCGTAATAAAAAAATCAATTGCAATGTTAATTGTATTTACAATTATTATTATTTGTAGTATTATTTACATTTTTTTTTTCTGTACTGCTCAGCTTCCTAATATCGCAGCGATATGCCACATATTCTAAATTTCCTTTCGAATAATAAAGTGTACAACATCGAAAATCCTAATTCATTACCTATAATAGTTTTTGCACTGAGACAATAAATATTTTAATGACTTTTCATCCTACTCTTGATTGATATAATGTATTTGAGGATAAGATATTGGCACTGTTGTTAGATTGGATACTGAATTACACGACAATGAAAACCTCGTTAACATCCGTCCAGTACTTTTTAGTAATTTTATTAAGTCATTTCTTTATTTTTCTCTTTAACTCATCTTCTTTGCGTCATATGAATGTACCAGTTTTCCTTCTAGACTGTCGGAACTCTAAACAATTATATGTACATTAGTGAAAACCTGATCAAAATCTATTCCATTCAAGGACTCGTCTCCCTCATCGGTTATAGGGTCCTGCGGTATATAAGGCGTACTCACTGCCATTATTATTTACTTTATGCACCTATAGTTCGCGACAGGTCGACTTGACAATCGGGGTACGCTTGGGTCGCGCGGGGAGCACGCTGCCCTACCTTCAGCGTTATACGCATCGCGCTCACGCAAGCATCGATCGATAACCTTTCTCCACTTTTGTCGCGTTAATAATAAAACGTTTTTAAATTATATATTCTCCAAGTGGTTCAGATACCTCGGGCATGAAGAAACGACCGTTTATACATGGTCAAGCACGGAAATTAGCTAGAAAAGTGTTACAGAATTATGAGTTGGAACGCAATATAATTCCTACAAATATAATGTTAATAAAAAAAATTGTTTTCCTTTTTTAATTTAAAAAAAATGATAACTACAGTTCTCACTGTCCCTTCACTAAGAAATTGCCAAGTCGACCAGTCACGAACAATATGTAGGTACACTTCCCGCCCGAAAGTAATACACATCAGCCTTTAGAATGAGACTATCGGCTAAGCTTCGGTTTTCTAGAGCGTCATCCCTGTCGTGTGTCGTTACGACAGATACGACTCTCTACAAAACCGAAGCTAGCCGATCATAGTCGATGTGTAATACTGTCGGTCGGGATGTGTACTTATGTGCCTATCATCATCAAATAAACTTGATTTACAGAACATACTACGTAAATCACGCACTGCGCATATCACAATGGGACCGGCCCACGTGGGAGGCGCCCGCGTCCCCCTCCTCGCCCCCCTGCTCGCCGTCACCACCCACCCCCGCGTCTCCCGTGACACCGTCCGGAGACACAGACGTCAATCACGTTACATCTATATCTTTGAGGTACTACTTGATATTTTGCTTCACTACATCCATCTCCCAGTGACTTACTAGAGGCTTATGACCTACAGTAGGATGTAATCGGCATCAATATTAGCGGGCAGCTGATATGCTTGTATATAATGTGCATAAAAGTATTTAATAAACTGCATCCTTCGATTAAAATGTAACCAATCAAACGTTTTAAAAAAAGTACTCTTTGACAAGTTACTTTGTCGGGTCGGTGCGGAACATACAAACATATATTCTAGGGTCGGTTGGTCGGTCGGTCGGTCGGTCGGTCGGTCGGTCGGTCGGCGGGTCAGCGGTCGGTCGCGATGTAAAGCGGCCGCGCGGCATTTCTTTGAATTAGATAATAAATAATAGTAGTGACAGTATGGACTAGTTTTTTGAATTATAAAAACAAATGGTTAAATATCAATAAAATAATTTCGTTACATATCACGTACATCAATATATCACGTTTACAGTAGCCCCCTAAAGGGATGTCTACTAGCTTAATTGCACATATATATGTTTGTATGTATGTATGTACATGTATATATATATATTAGTATATATATTTACGTTTATATTTTTGTGTATATGTACAAAAATAATCTGCTGTTTGTATAATAATATGTTGTAGACTGCTTGTTAATGACATAACTCCTCTCGGTTATTCTAAGGTTGACTGGAAGAGATTTATTCTAGGAGTAAGTCCGCCTTTGTACTTATGTTGTCTTATTGTTACAATTCATTTTAAGTACAATAAAGGGCAAGAACAACGATAACATGTATTCTCTATTTATGTTCACAGACCAGAGCCCCAACCGCAGACAGCAGTGCGACGGCAACCACCAGCAATGTCTTCACCCACCAGTCCATCCACTCCTGTATCGCCCACCGCACCCATAACCGCAGCTGATTTACCACCTGGTTATGGTAATGTAATTGACATTATCTGAGAAAAGAGACCCTATTGTCGGTTCTAGTTTAACAAACAGAAGTGAAATCTTAAAAAAATCTTACATATATTTTTTATAGGCGGCAGACGAGCATACAATCCACTGTGGTAAGTGGAACTGTCGCTCTGAAACATGCCAACGGTACGTGCCAACTTCAGTTCAGAATGACACGTTGGTACGCCCTCGGATGCGCTGTTTACCTTTGAAGATGTAAATGGATTTGGGGAAAGCGTTGGGAAAATCGTGAGGGATACAATGGGATGGGACCATTCCCATCCCATCAATATTAGCGGGCAGCTGATATGCTTGTATATAATGTATAGCTGATATGCTTGTATATAAGAGCCCATGCTCTTCGGCATATCTCACTCACTACCGAAACACGTTGGGGAATGGCAGATAAATAACTAAATGAGTAGCAGAAAATAGTGAATGAACAGCAAATGATAGGTTCTCTTGTGACAATAATATAAATAGGAATTTCCGTGGACTTTGCCATGACATTCTTAGTAATTATAATTATAATTATTTATTTCATTTATTGAAACAGTTTTTGTTGGTCATGATTTGCTCCTCATTTAGTTTTTTTTTTGCTGGTCTTGGGTGCATTCTGATTTATGGAAGGATGATGTGGTATGGGAAGGAACAGTACCTACACTACGGTCCGTTCGCGTTATAAAATAGTGAGTCGGCTATGTGCATGGGGTAAGGTGTAATCACAGTCGAGTTAAATATTAAACAAAACTTATCTATTTATTAAACATAATAATTATTTGAAAAATAATACATACATATTACTCAGAATCCTCAGAACTATCATTGGTGTTTATAATAAAAGGATTTTGCTCTGCAAGTTCAATTACGTCGTCTAATTTTGGTCTTCTTTTATTACATGATTACAGCATTTCTTCCATGTATTTTAGCTTCCATGTATTAACCTTATTGTGTCAGAAAACAGTTTTTTACATCGTTTAGTTTTAATGTATTGTTATTTGCAGGAATATATTTTTTTATCCGACCCCACCCCAACTCTACAGGGTTCAAATTACAATGATATAGCAGTAGTCTAAAAATTTTAATGCTAAACTATTAACCGTTTCGTAGACTAAAAATTTGTTATGTTGCAGGGCAATTTCGTTAACTTTCTCAAGCAGTTCCTTTTTTAGGTACTCCATCAATATTCCTTTACTTTGACGGCAGTCTATTGTGCCTTTACAAGATGCCGACAGCTACCTGGAGCTGGCTGTCGGCATCTTGTCACATTTGACGAATTGATAAGTGATAGCGTTGTCCATAATAACATCCCTTCCGGGCTCTAGTTTAGATACAATATTTTAAACCATTCTAAGAACTTTCACCATCCATCTCTTCGTGACAATCTTTTGTGGATTGTAACTCGAATATAGTAAACCACCTTCAACAATTTCCTTGTGATTACCAATGTGCAAAACGATTAGTTGAATAAATAGACGTTAAATAAATTGATAGATTATGTGTCACTTGAGACAATAATTTGGCTGCAAATTATGTATTATAATATATTACTTGCAATTACTTATTATTATATGAAAAAATTTTGATTATTATATGAGGAGGTAGGAGGAGGATAAGGTATCAGAAAGACCCATTCTCACAACCTCCCGATTAAGTACCTAACTGTTAATTATCTGATAGATAAATTATCTGCTAATTAAATCTAGCTGATACTGACTTTCTAACACCTTCTGATAAAGTATGAGGAGGTGGTGAGAAAGGCCCTAAGTCTTATTTATCTCTTTAACCAGCAACTGTAACACCAACGGCTAAATATTTTTTGACTGTATAAGCAATTGTACAGCCTTAGCACAGCACGTTTGAACTACCTAAATAATTGAATATTATTATAATAAATATTGCTTATATTTAGACCAAAATTTCACCACTGGTCCCTATTTCTATTTGATCTGGCGGGACTGATAGTTGACTGATAGAAATAGTCATATGGCATTAAGTCCGACATATCTACAATTACTTGTGCAATGAAGTTTAAATAAACACGCAAAGGTTACAGAAATCGCTTTTAGCGAGAAAACCGCCCTTTGTGTAATTTGTGTCCATAATATATTTTCTATATATGTTTAACAATGTCTGTTATTATTTGTTTTGGTCTTGGCAAAAAGCAAAAAGAGCTTTATCTATCTATCTCACTAAATGTCGACAGAGATGCGCACAACAGCACAAGGGCAAGTCTACTTCTACAACTCGACAACGGGCGCGTCGACGTGGCACGACCCACGTGTACCGGCGCACTTGCGCCACAACGCGGCCGCCGGGCCGCTGCCGCCCGGCTGGGAACTGCGCCATACGGCTTCCGGACGAGTCTACTTTGTCGACCACAACAATAGGACTACGCAATTTACAGACCCGAGGCTCACGTTGCCCAGAACGGTAAGACAACACAAAAAGACGAGTGATATTAATACATACATATAACGTGTCACTGAAATAATGCAAATGTCGGAAATGTGTAGTTCAGTATCGAGAGTTACATCAAATATACTAGTTTTACAATAGGTTTTCTTTTTCATAATTTATTGTCCGATTCTAGTATATCCTTTATTCTATGTGCAGTTGCATTCTATACGCATCGCTCTCGAGTCTCTACCCTGTACTGAATGAACGCTACGAACGTTTTATGTTGCTAACTTTTGCTCTATTCCCTAAAATAATTTTATTTTTTACTAAGGTTTTATATATTTTAAATTAGTTGACATGTTTAGGGTTTTGCAATATTTCAGTGATAGTACAACCTGTATATTATAACTACACACAAATATGGTGTATACAAGGTCGATGGCAGCCGCCAATCGGGACGGATGGCTTTCTAATATCGGAGATATGTACAACAGCATAAAGGCAAGTGTAGTTCTACAGTACAATAATGTCCCAGCCGCCCAATTGGGAGCTTTTGAATTTCCATATTTCTTATGGAAATTTCAATCAGGAAAATGGATATAAACTGTTTTTGACATGAAATCTAGTGATTAACACACCTTGCGATTTATTGTCGAATACGTCCGCGGACATTGTTAGTGTCATAGCATTTGATAGATTGATAAACTCTTTATTGTTCGCCAACACATGTTGCAAAATAACAACTTAATAACTAACACGAAAAGTACAACAGACGGGGCCTGTCTTATCGCCAATGCGATCTCTTCCAGCCAACCTTTGTGAATGATAAATGAGAAAACATAAGAATATCAAATAAAGGTAGTGTGAAATTTCATATAATATCAATACGATTTTTGGTAGTTGATAAAATTGCTCGCAGGTCCCATCCTGGAATACCCGTCTCTTAAGTCAGCTCATGACCATAGCTGGTGTAATTTGTGACGAAACGTCACGCGCGTAAAACGTCACATAAATATTAGTAAGATTACGATGTTAGTAATAAAAAAATAATTATATGTTAATTGTTATTAATATTTGTATAGGTAGCCACCCAATGTTTGAGCAATAGGACTGTCCATCTTTTCTGAAAGTGTATTCAGTATGCTGCTGGTAAATAAAAGCTTTTAATCATTCGCATTTAGACCTGATTCACAATATAGAACATAAATTAGGTTCAAAATGACAAATTAAAGAAAAAATGTTTTCTGTACATAAGGCATGTATTTACATTCTCAGAGTCCACCAGAACCGACAGCCCCTTCAAATAACACGGTGGTGCCTACAAACAACACGGTGACACCCACGACGCCCGCTATCAACGAGCCATCCGAGGCGGATGCGCTGCCCAAATACAAGCGCGACCTGGCGGCCAAGGCGCGAGTGTTGCGCGCCGAGCTGCAAGCTCTACAACCGCAGACCGGACATTGCAGGATAGAGGTCATTCACTTGCTGTTTGTATTATTTCTAGAATATTTTTAGTACAATTACTTAATTACATAGTAACATGACCCGGAAGATATGAAATTTATTATCCAACGCGATCCAGTTAAGATCTATTTATCCAGGGCTTGACTAATCAGTCAATACTAGTCCCATAGAATAGAATTATATTAATTCCCATAGTACGTACGTAGAAATTCATTACATTTCATGGTAATATTCTGTGAGATTTTTATCTTTATGCAATCATTCGCGTTATTCACATTATTTGCGGCACAGGTATCACGTAACGAAGTACTGGAAGAATCGTACCGGCTCGTGATGAAGCTCCGCGGCAAGGAGCTGCGGAAGCGTCTCCTGGTGAAGTTCCGCGGCGAGGAGGGGCTCGACTACGGCGGCGTGGCGCGCGAATGGTTGCACCTGCTGGGTAGGGAGCTCTTCAACCCACAGTACGGGCTATTCCAATACGCGAACGCGGGCGATGATAGATATGCGCTGCAGATCAACGCTGACTCGGGGGTAAGTCGAACATTTTATAATAAAATCAATGCCAAATCTGGGATATTATTATGTTCTAACACTACGCCAAGTAGAAATTTATGGTTCTTCATACTAAAAAGAAAATACACCCAGATACAATATATCTCCCCTGAAAACACCCGGTAAAATATAAGTAATGGAGTAAGCCAGTTTCACATTTGTATCATTTCACCGTTGTGTTCACCGTATTGTATAACGTGGTGAGTGAACGGTATGGGCGTGTTTTGATACACTGTTACGAGATACGTCATTATTGCAACTGCGAATCAAAACACATTCATGTCTACGTTCATGCGACACGTCGCGGATAAGATACGGTGATACGGAATGGTGAAATGATATAAATGTCCATCTGGCTTTAGTGGTTGGTATACCACCATGCGGAGAGTTTTAAATTGAAATCTGAAAAATTTCTCAGAAAATTTAAATTGAAGATTGAGTGTAAATTAGAGATGGGCGTTATCGTTTTTATATGCAAATGGTTTTGTAACCGATATTTTGTTTTCATATCGATATGGCAAACCGTTTTCAAATATTGATATCAATATAACATGATTTGTGAGAAAATTCAACATAACCTTTTTACGTTGCCAATAACTACGCAGTTTTTGTCAACAAAACGATATCTCCCATAGCCAGGATAGGAGCATATCCAACTCCGATAGGAGCCAACCAACCCGTCCATCGATTTCGCTTTGTCTCTTTTATACGAACCGAGTCCACGAATGGTTCGAGAGAGAGGTAGACAATATCCTGTGTTTTGCATCCATTTGTTCGCATCGTGTTATTTCAACCAATACTCGCTGCCTTTCTCTCGAACCCTTCGTGAGGCGGCTTCGTGCGTTCGGTCGTGTAAAAGAGACGAAGCGAATATATCGATGCATGGATGATTGACAACTAATAACCCACATAGTGACATCAGTTACCGTTTTCAGGTATATCGATATGATCTGTTACTTGATTAACCGTTTTTAGTTACGTTTTGATATAACCAACTCACCTCTAGTATAAATAGCAATATAATCCCTCTCTTACAGATAACTACCTTGAAATGTACTACATTTCCCACTTTATCCTATTCCCTAATGTACGTAAGTGTGTAATCCTATTCTATCCCTCCTCATTTTAACCATTCTCCAAAGGTAGGCTGTATATCCGAGGGCGCGCCAACGTATGGCATTCTGGACTGAAGTTGGCATGTACCGCGGGTGACTATGGGCGACAATATCCACATACCACTTACTTGAACTGTATGCTCGTCTGCCGCCTTATTACTATAAAAAAGATATAACAAACAATAATATCTGCATGTGTGATGCAGGTGAACCCAGAACACCTATCGTACTTCCACTTCGCGGGGCGCATGCTTGGCGTGGCCCTATTCCACGGGCACCAGCTGGATGCGGCGTTCACGGCGCCCTTCTACAAGCAGCTGCTCGGGCGCCCCATCACGCTGCGCGACATCCGCGACGTTGACCCGGAGCTGCACCGATCCCTCTCCTGGATGCTGTGAGTTAAAATAAAGATCTTAAATGGGAATAAATAGACGATTCTCGGTCTTAGCATATTTTATAGCACATTTTGCAATTTGCATAGAGGTTAGTTTCTAACGACGGCGTCTAAATCTAAGCAAAAGCACGGTCCTAGAATCATCTATTTATTCGACCCTCAGTTATTTAGATAGAATAGGTAAACACTATTCTGCTATCCTAAGAAGAAAAGGTATTACTATCGGTTCCCGTTAAGAATGCAGTGAGTCCCTGCGGAAGACAGTAAAGCGTCACCTTTATTTGACCAATATTGAAACAAACCTAGGAATTGTAATGAACACTATTGGCAGAAAAAGATAATGTCTACTGTGTTGAGCAATAACTCACCGCATTCTTAACGCGAATCAAGTTTAGTAACATTTTTAACTCGAGCATAAGTAACTTTATACATATTGGGAAATTAAAAATAATTAATCAGTGGCTTTTTATTTTGTCCAAATTCATCCATCTTAAAATTAATGTATATTAATCAATCAATTAAATATACAATCTAATATTTCCAGAGAGAACAATATCGCGGGTGTAATAGATACAACATTCTCTGTAGAATGTTCATCATTTGGGGCAGTACGGAGTGTGGAATTACGTCCGGCCGGCGCGGCCGAACCCGTTACTGACAACAATAAGAGAGAATACGTACGATTGTACGTAGCGCATAGATTCACTAGAGGCGCCGAGAGACAGTGGCTAGCCCTACAAAGAGGCCTAGCCGACATCATCCCACCACAACTACTCCGACCTCTATCACCAAGAGATTTGCAGCCATTACTCGCTGGAAGGGCTGATTTAGACCCAGTAGATTGGCGACGTCACACGCGCCTCAAACACGTAACACCAGACGCGCCTGTAGTCAACTGGTTCTGGGAGATTGTGGAAGAATTTGATGCGGAGATGAGAGCCAGACTGCTTCAATTCGTAACAGGGTCGAGAAGAGTGCCATTAGCTGGTTTCCGTGCTCTTCAAGGATCAACAGGAGCAGCTGCCCCAAGACTTTTCACTCTACATCTGGTAGCAGATGCTTCTCCGGACTCATTACCAAAAGCTCATACATGTTTCAACCGATTGGATCTACCACCGTATCCTACAAAAGAGAAGTTGCATGTTAAACTGACTCAAGCTGTCCTCGAAACAGCAGGTTTTGCTGTTGAATGACCTTGCGATGTGGTGTTCATTTGTGTATTATAGGGCTCGAATGACTGTTTTATAAATATCTATGTATGTGTGACATTATTTGGCAAAAGAGACCTAGTTTAAATACCAGTTTCCCAGAAAAATTAAACGAAATAATTTTGTATTCTGCTTTATCTTTAAAAACAGATGGTACAGGGGGTGTTCAAGTATTACGTAAACACAATTTCTTTCATTCTTTATTGAATATGAAAATTAAAAAAAATCTAACTTTGTAATATTAATTAAATTACTTAATATTTCAAATTTGAAATTGTTATGAGTCAGTCATCCAGGAATTCCCAGTTAAAGAACATTTAAACAAAACTGGCGTAGAAATACTAATATGTTATTGTCTATCTCACCCTTTACAGTAAAAATAAGAATAATTTTAACCCCCTTGTCCCTTTACGTAATACTTGAACAACCCCCTTAGAGTGTTTTAATTTAAACAGAATTTTGAAACAAGTTAGAAAATCTTGACCAAAGTCAAATAAGCTCATACAGTAAGGTCTATTTGCTCAGATAACGTCACAAATAAGTTTCGTGACGGTTAGTGCCTTTGAAATGGATAAACTTATACGATAAACTTGAACGATCAATCGAACGTTCACATAAAAAACAAAACTTCTTTACAGCTCTATCAATTTATTCAGTAATCGTTTAAGTAGCGCCAACCTCAAATATAATGTAGTACAAACCTATTCAGTCAGTTGGACCAACGAATATGAATTTAAAATCAACGCATCAACTCGTTTACGAACGCAAAAAAGAGTTTGTAATCGAGCGAACACTTCGGTTGGCCAATGCCTTGCGACTTTTTAGTAACATTATTTCTTTCAAATGTACTGATTATGGAGAAGACTCAAAATTTGTTTTGGATTGATGACTAGTCGATGAGTTTTATGGAGAAGCGGCAATTATAAAATGAGACTGATGGACTTTTTGTGAAAAGACATGACATGAATCGAATGATATTTTGCAGGATTTCTGCCCATCGAATGTCGAATTATTTAAACGTGGTTAATGTGTCATAATTAAAAATGTTCAAAGCAGTCTAATAGTTTATAAAATACTCTAAAATATACTGTTAGTAGTAGTTCAATAATATTTCGTTCATAATGAGAGATACATAATTATAACCATTTTTGTGATAAATATATAACTGGTGTTGGTTTCACAAGAATTGATACGAATACAATAGGGTATTTGACTGTTTTTAAATAATTATACAGGGTTAAATAAAAATACTCACACTGAATTTCTATCATTAAAACTAATGACTTTTGTTTTACTTCTCGCTAAACTAAAATTCTAAACTTGCTATTTCCCAAACGAGGATTTTTTTTAATGAAGTCTGACTTTGTTACTCTGTACTTACTCACTCACTGTTCGCCGCTACAAACGGCAACGGCGCACACTCCATTCCTAAACAGCAGCTAATCAAACCGCTACTATTTACGTGGTATGAGTGAGTGGTTTGTGTGAAATAAATGTTGAATTTTAAAAGAATAAAAATGTGATTGGGATTATAAATCACAAGTTAGAGAAGGACCGTGCTGCTGTGTTAATGACGTCACTAATAATAGTGCCATCGTGTTTAAATGTAGTGACAAAATAGGGAGAGCTCCACACAAATTTTCAAACTGTTATATAGCTAATGTTCTAATGAATTTGAGAAACTAATAGGGATTTGTATTCTTTTCTAATAAGTTGTTTGTTTGTTCTAATAAGAGCTTGTTAAATAAGCAATAAACAACAATTTGTACTCGGTCAAGTACCCTACTTTAGTTTACCGTCTAATGCATAATATTTCTCCCAGTATATATACTTAATTATACAAGTTAAAAAGAATCAATTATTGCACAAATTGCTCAAAACAATGTACATTTCATACTTTAGTACAAGTTATTTTATTATACATCTGTGTTATACTGTACTACAAATGAAATAATATTGATCGGCCACCATCGTATTCCGCTATCATTTTAACATAATTATGTAAAATGGAAACAAAATTTCAAACACCGAGTTCACTAAATTACGTTGTAACCACTCTATGTTATACATATATAAGATAGAGTGGTTACAACTACAACTAACCACTCTTATGGTATACATATATAACATGGAGTGGTTATATCTCTGCTTTAGATCGCCGAACGCGTTTCGGTCGGAAACACGAACGTGACGGAGCGGCCTTATTTCATTAGTAATACTGTAAATAATATTTTTTTACATCATTTCCAGTGAATTTTTCAGTAGTTACGGGGCTTCCGTGTAAACAGAAAATTAATTATATTAATGTAGAAAATAATGCAGTTTTAATTATCAAATATTCACTTCATTTGTATAATATTTATATAATAATATTTATTGTTATACATTTTAGGGAATATACAAAAAAAAGCAATGTGTTATTTATTATAAATATTTTTGTAGTATGTATTGCGTAATTGTGACAAATGTCCAGTACAAATCACAAGCTATATGCTGAGTTTATAACTTAAGGATCATAGAGTCTGACAAACGACATTTTGCACAACAATAGAGTAAATTCTGTATATGGCAACATTTTTTCAACAGTTAATTGTATTTATAGTGTACCAGAAACATCTTTACACTTGTTGTTTATATTATACAATTATTGAAAACTATAAACTACTCTAAATAATTCAACCTTACCAGTTTTAGAAAATAAACTGATAAAACCAAAAGAAACTGTCTTTAAAGGCTTTCTAAAATGTTTAAAATTATTATGCTATTAGATCTAGATCTAAATAAGTAATTTCCTTCTACATTTCATCAGGTTCATACTACCTACATATTTCTTTAAGTAAAAATATGAAATTTTTATGTATTTCGTTTCAGTATGCTCAATTAATATTTTCGATTTTATTTTTTTGTTTCATTTTATTTAAGCTTGACATTGGTAGAAGTGTTGTAGAGGATAATAAGTATAATAAGTTAATAACACTCGCTAGATCATCAAAGAAATGGGGCCTTAATTTTTTCCCCTTTTTACTTATTCAACTTTGAAATTGGTAGAATAGTCGAAGATTCGATAGGACTATATTAAGAGATTGCATTGGAAAGTATCATATTCGTTTATTACCAGCCTGTGATTTTTTTAAATTTGTCGCTCTTTGTGCCACTTCGTTTGGCAGACTCTGTGTGGTGACTGTCTAGCATTTTAATGTGTTCATAGTTTGCGAGCCAATAGCTCACGCTCTTGGTGCCTTATTTAATTGTGAATATGAGACAATTTGTACATAAAATGCGTAAGCTATGGGGTTTGACGACTTACGTCCAATATGATAATTGTCCAACACGTAAGTTTTGTCCAAATTGAATACTGTCCAAACTAAATATTACTTTTGGAAATAAGTAGAATTAGATAAATATCAATTTAATGAGTTAAACTTATTTATTTATAATTAAACGCCATCGAAATCTTCTTAAAATATATAATTAAATGAAATAAATGTGTAATTATTAATAATTTACATGCCACTTATTAATAGTTTATAATTAATCGTATTTTTAATCCACAAGTGCTCTCAGACCGTAATAAAACGTAACCCATTTTTTTTAAACATAATGTGACCATGGACGAATTTCCTTTTGGTCAAATTTCGTATTGATCGTTTTTATTTTGGACAATTTTCATATTTAACAAGTCATCAAACCCAAGCTATGCCACAAAAAACTTAGATAAGTATATTCTGTTTTATTGATATCTGTCTGAATATTCCATTATAATTGAACTTTAATACTTAAAATAATAAAATAGGTAATGCACGTATTCATGAAATGTATAATATATTTATAGGTAGCCTAGACTAGGTACAATATATTTTATAACGAGGATGAGTGCCTTTTTACATGCTAAAGTGGAATTTACTTCTAATTTTAAGCTTGTATGACTGTTAGTGATTTTAAAAATGTTTTATTATTTAGTATTAATGAATTGCTGTATTTATAATTACATAATATTTTTGCACAATATCTCATTATTTATTTTAATATTATTCCCTTAGAATAATTTCGGACTACCTGAAGGAACTCTACTAGACGAGTATGAATAACCTGGAGCCAAACATGACGGACTCCAAACGATAATTTAGAAACATTTCAAATATTTTTTCGCATCAATCAGGTTTACAATAAATCGCTTATCATTCGATCTCTGCAGAATGTAATTAGTTGAATATGTTTTACTGAACCACCGCCCACTGGTAAAATTACTGGTTTGTACCTAGGGCTTCCAAAATTTCGGAAATGTCAATAATGTAACTGATTACGGATTTTATTTCTACAGTTACGTAATTACGTGACTTTTTCAAATTTTAAGTTACATGTATTTATGGGTAGATTTAAAAGGCAATGAAATAAAAATCAGTTTAATAAATATATGTACATATACAGATATTATTATCGAAACAACGTATTAAGATACTTATCGTAAAATCGTGCCCTTAATAATTAGTGAATGCTAATTATTTTCTGTTCTTGAAAATGTGATCTCATAAATGACGAGGCTGTGTTTTATCATCTAAAGTACTTCCCAGTTTATTACAAAAAAGCCGGCGGAAGAAAAGGAGTCTTTATTTCTAGTCGTAACTTTGTGTATCTCTCTACCCAACTGTTGTGCGATTGTTAACTCACTTCTTTCTAACAATTACTTATTAACGTATAACGATGGTTTGTGACAGACTCCGTAGCTGCATTTTTAACTGACTTCAAAAAAGGAGGAAATTCTATATTCGACACGTTTTTTTTTATGTATCCACCGATTTCTCAAAAACAGCTTAACCGATTTAAATCGTTTAAACTATTAAGCTAGATTCCGAGGTGGTCCTACATATTTTTTTATGATGTGACACAGGGCTGCCATCCCTTCGGTTTTGACCCGGAGTCTCCGGGTTTGGAGCACGCTTGTCCGGGCTACGGGTTAACATCGTAAATCTCCGGGCGGCACGGCCGTGACGTTGAACATTCAAAAATCTCAGAAAAAATTTAAACATTATTTTTAAACCGGCTCTAGTAAACATTACCTATAATACCCACTAAGATAGATTACTTTAAAGATTATTGTTGTGACAAATGCAAAGATACAATTTAAAGCGTCGCTGTGTATATCAAAGACTATAAGTTTATCTTGTACGTAGTAATTTTATTCGTAATTTAGTACTTACTTTAAATTAATAATTTATTAGTATTTTCTGTTTCGTTTTTGTCCCATTTTTTTTAAATGTCCGGGTTTTGTGTATTCTGAAGGTGGCAGCCCTACTGAAGAGCTGAAGGTGTTCGTGAAACTGATGGACGTATGGACGACGAAATGGATAAATTTATTATAGAATTAAATGATAATGAGTCTGATACAGAATCTGACAGCAGTTTTTATGATTCATGTTCTACTGACAGTGATTTTTCATCATTTGTACGTCTGGATCACTTGTATTCTAAAATATAAGCTGATTTTATTTTTTTAAACCTTTTTTCGTCAACACCCATAGGGAGCCCGTACACAGTCAATCTGGATCGCGATCCTATACTTCCCCCTCACCTCTGATCGCGATCATAGATCACAGGATCACGTCTCAACATTACACGTTCAATCCTGATTTCATCAGTCCATGCATCGAAACCGCCGCGTTAACACCTTTTATAATGGATTTAGATGAAGTTAAAACTGTTGTACCCTTAGTTTTAGGCCTAACCTCGAAGAAGGCGTTGGCTTAAACAGTGGTTACGGAAAAGACAATACTATACTCATTTAAATCTACTTAAAGAAATATGACTAACTGCTGAAGATGAGGACTATAAAAATTACCTCAGGACGGGGGAAAAATGGTTTGATGAGTTACTACAAATGATAACTCCATATATATTAGACATGTGTAAGTAATGCCATTGATACATCACGCGTGATATCACTCGAACGCGTACTGTAGCAGTACGCAGTACTCGACCAAATTAAACATCACTCACATTACACTAACATGACGCGTGCGTCGCGCAATTAGACTTGGTCGTTCACGACTGACCGACCTATCTGAAAGGTATACTAAACACAAGCAATGAAATAAGTGATTTAAAAAATTGGGTTAAGTATGAAGGGATATCAACTTTATAAAATGTAGGCCTAATGACCCACTTTAATGATTTTAAATATATAATCTATTAAATTCGTTATTATGAAATAAATTATAATACGTTAAAACGAATGATCATTATTTACAACATATGTTCTCATCTCTCATTTCATTTAACTAACAGTGTCATTACACGCGAGCATTGCATGTCATTGGAAACGAAATCGTGCAACGATAGGAGTAATGGCGAGTGCGCGGGGCACGGACAGCTCAGGTGATGTGTGATGTTTAGTGTCATGATGAGATGTAATATTACTCGGTACGAAATGTACTGTCATATGGCATTACTTTTAAAAGCACTGTTTTGCGCAAGTCTGATATATATATCTAACTAAACATCTTCATCGAGCACACAGCGTAGACTGACGCGATCGGTGCGATCCTGTGCATACACGTTCAATCTTGATCACGATCAGCGGATCGCAGTCTTGATTTCAAAATATCTAGAAATCTTGCGATTCGGTGTATCAATCTTGTTGGTTATTGATAATGGTTAGCACCAGGGCCGTCTTTACCAGGGGGTGCAAGGGGTGCGGTGCACCCCGGGCGCTCACCTTTTAAAGGTAATGAAAAAATATAACGCTATAGTAAACAATTACACAATAGGATATTTGACTGTCATAGGATACACAATAGGATATTTGACTGTCATAGGATACACAATAGGATGTTTGACTGTCTTAGGATACACTCCCGCACCCCGGCGCAGAATAGACTTAAGACGGCCCTGGTTAGCACAGCTAGCGCAGGGTTCACTGTTTATTTAATATAAACTCAGAAGACATAGTAGACAAAATATATTAGATATTTATTACAAGGCTAAAACATATTTTTGTAGTAAGAGAACAAACGACGGTCAGTGAATAATAATGACGTGTGGCCTAGTGATGTGACACAACAACAGTGATGTACCCATCACCAGTCTTATGCGAGGGATTGAGTAATACTCATTTCCAACACTCCCCCTCACGAGCATATTTGAATTTACGCCAAGCCAAGACTTGTCCGACACTGTATAAACTTTGATGTTAGCAGAGCCTTGGTTAGGATGTCCGCTACCATTTTTTCGGTGCATAGATATTCTATTTTGATAAGGCCACTTTCAGTAATCTCACGAATGTAGTGATGCCTCATATCAATATGCTTAGACCTTGAATATGATCGGATTGCTACTTAATTTCTGCGCCGCCTGGTTATCATTCTTTATTTTCATCTGCATTTAACTCAAAATCTTTTGTCCATTCAGGTACTTTTCTAATACGTTTGGGTCTTCCTGTAGATATAGATTTATTTTTATTTCTTTCAATTGCCTGTACTTCCCCTTGGTTATCTATTTCTTCTTCTATCTCATCATCATTACGATCATGATAGTCATCTTGTATGTCGGGACAAGGGAGGGAAAGGTAAGGGTCCTGAGAAGGTGAAAAACCTTTCTTATTTCCTTTTCCATCATTCATCAATATTTCAATCTCTTTCCTTTCTTGCACTTTCTTTGTTTTGAAAATTTCGTTGTTTTCTTCATAAAACATTTTCTTAAGAATTTTGACATTTCTAGTTACTTCAATTCTTTGGTATTCAGGTATCCATATTCTATATGCTTTAGAGAATTCCGAATATCCCATAAAAATACCATCTATGGCTTTTGGGCAAAACTTTCCTTTTCTTTTATTTATAAATATAAATGCTTTTGACCCAAAAACTTGAAGATGTCTTGCCGATGGGGTGCGACCAACCCATTGTTTGAATGGAGTAGTATTATTGTTTAGACTTTTTGTTGGTACTCTATTTCCAAGATAATTTGCTGTATGTATAGCCTCTGCCCAAAATGTTTCTGGTAGTTTGGCTTCAATGAGTAGACATCGGGCTTTATCAAGTAGTGTTCGATTTTTTCTCTCAGCAACACCATTCTGTTGTGGTGTATACGGCGCTGACAATCGCCTCTGTATGCCACATTTCTTAAGGTATTCAGTAAAATCTTTATTTAAATATTCACCAATTCCATTGTCACTTTGGAGAAACTTTATTCTTTTACCAGTGAAGTTTTGTACCTCATTTTTATATTCTTGAAAATATTTGAATACTTCATTTTTATGACGCATAAAATACACTCTTGTATACTTTGTAAAATCGTCTATAAATGTAACAAAATATTTGGAGCCCCCTGGCGATTCGGTTTTCATGGGACCACACACATCTGTGTGTATAATCTCTAATAGCTCACTGCTTCGTTTCTCTTCAGTAGCTCGAAATGGTGGTTTAGAGAACTTTCCACTTATGCATGTCTCACAATCATTTAGCTTTGTATTAATGTTCAGGTCTAGTCCTGTAAGTAATTCCTTTTTAGCACATAATTTTAAATCAGTTTCATTTATATGCCCAAGTTTTTTATGCCATAACTGCAAATTATTATCACTTTTATCTTTTAAATTTTTACCACATGCTTTTGATTCATGTTTGCTTTTATCTGTGACATAATACAAGTTATTTTTTCTGGTGGCTATCAGGATAATTTTTCCTTTAGGGTTTCGTACTACTGCTTTATTTCTAGAAAATGTAACATTCAAACCTTTGTCCGTAAGTTTTGTCACCGATAAAAGGTTTGTCTTTAGTTCTGGTACATGCAGCGTGTTGATGAGATCAATATCACCTGAGTGTGGTATATTAATTCCAACAGTACCTTCACCTCTGATAGATGCTGTTTGGTTATCACAAGCAAGATGCAAAGAACCACTTTTCTCTGTATTTAATTCAATAAACTTTTTCTCATCTGAGCACATGTGAGCAGTACTGCCGCTGTCAAGACACCAATCATTGCTTTTGTTTACATTTGTAGTTAAACAAACATGTTTCATTATATATGATGAATGTTTCTTTTCAGAAGGCTCAGTCTGACGGTTTCTACAATTTGAAGAAGAATGGCCCTTCTTATTACATATTTTACAATAAAAATTAAATTTATTTTTATAATGTTTCTTTTTATTTTTACTGTAGAAAGCATTTTCTGTAGTATGGCCCTGTTTGCTGCGGGCTTCATGGACAAAACAATAACCAGTATAGGATCTCCTGTCCATTGTGCAGGATGCCCAATCAGCATCAGTATATCCTAAAATGGGTTGACTTGTTCTTCTAAAAGCCAATTCAATAATTGCTATGGGCGTGAGCACTGGTGTGCAGCGAAGCGTGTCCTTAGATATTTAAATGGGACTAAAAATATGAAATTGACTTTTAGAAGAACAAGTCAACCCATTTTAGGATATACTGATGCTGATTGGGCATCCTGCACAATGGACAGGAGATCCTATACTGGTTATTGTTTTGTCCAAGCTGGAGCAGCAATTAGTTGGGAATCAAGAAAACAAAGAAAGTGCAAGAAAGGAAAGAGATTGAAATATTGATGAATGATGGAAAAGGAAATAAGAAAGGTTTTTCACCTTCTCAGGACACTTACCTTTAAAATGGTCTTGAAAGAAAAATCCGACGGAATAAAGAAAGCAAGGCTAGTGGCTAGAGGCTTCAGTCAAAGACCTGGATTGGATTATTTCGAAACATTCGCTCCAGTTGCTAAATTAAGTTCTATTAGAAGCCTCATTGCAAAATCCGTTGAAGAAAACCTAAAGGTATTTCAGTTGGATGTAACAACTGCATTTCTAAATGGTCAAATAGAGGAAGAAATTTTTGCTCACACACCTGAAGATTTAGAAAAATACTTACGTCAGATTGTTTTAGAAGAAAGTTCAAATAATAGAACACTCTTCTTGAAAGCAAGAAAAATGCTTGAAGATTTGAAGGAAAATAACAACACAATCTGTAAATTAAACAAAGCTATTTATGGACTCAAGCAGTCTGGAAGGCAGTGGTTTAAAAAACTTGATGTCAAACTAAAGGAATTAAAATTTATTCCTTCCACTGCTGATCCCTGCATATACACATCTACGAAAGGAGAAAAAGTTATAACCGTATGTGTGTATGTTGATGACATTTTAATGTTTGCAAGAGAAGAAAAGGACATTAAACCTTTAAAAAAGAACTTAATGGAAACTTTTGAAATGAGAGATTTGGGACAACTCAAAAATTGCCTAGGTATAGATTTTGAATACAAAAAGGACATGATAACAATGTCTCAAACAAAGTACATTAATGAAGTTCTAAAGAAACACAATATGTTAGATTCAAAATCAGTCTCAACGCCAATGACACCAGGCATAAAATTAGAAAAGCAAGAAAAGTTCGAGGAGGAAATTCCCTACCAAAATCTTATTGGAGCTTTAATGTATATATCTGTTGCTACTAGACCTGATATCAGCCATGCTGTCAGTTACCTTAGCTAATTCAATAAACTTTTTCTCATCTGAGCACATGTGAGCAGTACTGCCGCTGTCAAGACACCAATCATTGCTTTTGTTTACATTTGTAGTTAAACAAACATGTTTCATTATATATGATGAATGTTTCTTTTCAGAAGGCTCAGTCTGACGGTTTCTACAATTTGAAGAAGAATGGCCCTTCTTATTACATATTTTACAATAAAAATTAAATTTATTTTTATAATGTTTCTTTTTATTTTTACTGTAGAAAGCATTTTCTGTAGTATGGCCCTGTTTGCTGCGGGCTTCACTTTCTTCCAAAATTTTTATTTTTAGTTCATCTAGAGTTGGTAATTTATCTCTCGACTCTATAGCCACTCGAAAGTTTTCAAAAGATGAACTTAAGGAATAAAGCATCATAATGCTCAACAAGTCTTCATTGATTTCAATGTCCATATCTCGGAGTTTATCGACTGTTTCGCAGAACTTATTTAAATGCATCCTTGTATCATCGCCATCGCGCATCTTTGCTAGTATCAACTGTTTTAATAATGTCGCCTTTCTAGCAGGACCTTGACTGGCAAAAATTTTGTTTAAAGTATCCCACACGTCTTTGGACGTTACGCAGTTTTTTATTTGCTTTAATTCACTTGGATCTATTAATAAGATCAGTTCACTTTTTGCGTAGAGATCGTTGATTTTCCATCGTTTTAGTTCTATGTCTTCGTCATCCGGCTTTGATGCGGATCCATCCACATATTGCCACAATTGTGACTTTATTAATACGGCTTGCGCCTGAAATCGCCACGTATCATAATTATCCTTTTTTAGAGGTTCAATTCTCAATGATGACGCCATTTTTATTTGGCTCTGCGCGCAGCTTACCTGGGCCCATAACCTGTTGGTTATTGATAATGGTTAGCACAGCTAGCGCAGGGTTCACTGTTTATTTAATATAAACTCAGAAGACATAGTAGACAAAATATATTAGATATTTATTACAAGGCTAAAACATATTTTTGTAGTAAGAGAACAAACGACGGTCAGTGAATAATAATGACGTGTGGCCTAGTGATGTGACACAACAACAGTGATGTACCCATCACCAGTCTTATGCGAGGGATTGAGTAATACTCATTTCCAACAAATCTACTTCATACACAGTCAATCTGGATCGCGATATGAGATTGTGATCACGAATCGCGATCCAGATTGACTGTCTACGGGCCCGCATACAGTAATTAATTTTCTCAATTTGTATTGTAATTCATGTGCGACGGATTCTAAACCAATATACTGAATGATTTTTTCGTTCTAAGGATCATATCAGTCATATCCGACCTTATCATCATCTTAATACATATCATCTTTTTATATTCTACAAAATTATCTCTGTGAGCAACCACTGACATATTATCTGGCAGTCAGTTCATAGATAACAATTCACAGTTGAACAAATGGTGGGAAAACCTTTGTAAATATTGTTAGTAAATATATTAAAACCCACAGTTTAATTATTTTGTGGGGAATGCTATAAACTGAATATGGCTACCCAATGCTCAAGCTTGCAACTGTTTAGCTAGAGGCAAAATAACTGAGAACGTACAGTAGGTATACGAGTACATATAATTATTGCACGAGCACTACCACGAATAGTTCCGTTTATGACGAATAAATTACTGTAATATTACTCGCTAGCAACATATATAATAACAGCGACCAATGTTTACGTGCTTTTGAATTTCTAGTGTTGCCAGCTGTGGCGCCAGAAGGTTACATTTTACGCAAGTTTTTATGATTCCATATAATTCGAATGTAAAAAAGTTTTTAAGCATATTTATGTATCTTTTTTTATAAAGTTATATTTACTCGTTAATGAAATGAGTTTAAATTGTCAGGATAATTTCCGCATTTGAAAATTCATAACTTTCGCCTGAATTATTTCCATTAAAAGAGATGGTACCGACAATAGGATGTTAGCATACACTATTTTTTACACATTATATCACAGGATATCCATCCTTTCTCTCACATTTCAATGAACAATATACGTAATCCTATTTTTTTAATTTTCAGCTATAGTATTTATTGTGATTATAAGAAAATCGAATTGAAAATAAATAAAAACTGTATAAATTCATAAAAACTTCTTTTATTTATATAATATCGGCTTTATTAAATAATATTCATTTAAAAAAGAATATATTTAATCATTCAATTGATAAATTACTAGGTACTACTCCGTAACTTTCAATTTAAAAATATAACTTTTCAGTCATACCAACGTAACTTCTAGCCAAGCCACGCTGGCAACACTGGTTGCCAGGGTCATAAAAAATAATTCCACAGTACATAATTAATTTCTCCCCTTTTTTGACGCACTGTATCTCTAATCTAGTACATAATTATCATATTTCTTTCGATTATTTTTTTACGTTGATTGCAGGATTTGTTTTTTATTATATCTATAACATAGAATAGTCAATCATTCATTCATTCAGTCAGGTCCTCTTATAGAAATTCAACTTTAATCATTCCATTCCATTCTTCATCTTTGTCCGTCTATCGTAGGAGTTGCGTCGCTCTTACTTTTTACGTTTTTATTTTTACATTGCTTCGATTATTATTATTACACTTACGCTGTCGTCAAATTTTCAATTTGATGAAGTTCGTTTATTTGTTGTTGATATTTTTCTGTTAATGTATTAAGTGAAGTGCATTAAGTGATAATTTGTACAGTTGTTTTCGTTGGATGGATGTTTTTTATAAAATTAGTCACAATGCCAACTAGTGCCGTCTACCAGCCTACCACTGTAACCTATGAGCAGCAGCCCACCGACCAGCGCTGGAACTGTCCCATCAGCTACTTTTCACGACGCGTGACAAGTAGCCTGAACCGGGCAATGTGTATACGACTTGGATTATGTCTTTTAGGAAGCACCCTTTTCATCGTCGGTAAGTATATTCTGAATAATAAATAAATAACACAACTGATATTTCATATTAAAATAAATAAGTTTTCAGTTTATAAACAGTAGGTACCTAATCTAATATGAAACTAATATAAATCGCAAATTAAATATTTAGGTACTTACGGAATATACGATAAATACAAGTTTCATGAATTAATAAATCATGAATCACACCCTTCACGAACGTAATCAATCTTTATAGCACCAAATGGGTGAAGTCTAAGATGACTCAAATAAGAACCTTAGTTTTTCCATGAATGTTGAATTATGACAAAATGTTATAAAAATTGTTCATGATCACAAAACAAATTACAATATAATCATACAGTCATATATAATAACAAAATATGCTTTTATTGGAGATTTAATGTATGTATGTAAAATATGTGTTTTTTTTAATTTAAAAATTATTTAATTGATTATAAAACTGATTTTGCCATTTATCTAAGTGAAGTTGGAGCAAAACATTGTTCATCATTGGCAGTCCACATATACATAGATTGGATATATATCTGTTGTCGACAGTCAAAAGGTTAAGAATATTTACACCAATATAATGGCTCATTTACAGATAGAGAGTTTCTTGAATGCGAGTTTTTTGAACATCAATCAAAAACTAGTATAAGCAATGTTATCATCTGGTCACTGTTATCCCTTTTATCATCATATGAACAATTGTAGGTGAGAATTATATGTAGTTTGGTCACATGAGAGAATTGTATACAATATTTTCACCCGAACCATTCGAGAACTCTCCTTGTGTGAACTAGCCTTTGCATTATAATTAATATATATGTATCTGTGGAGTGTACACATTAAGAATAGGTTTGCAGAAGAGGCTGTAGGCTGGTATCTATAGGGATTGTTTTTAGTAAACTGAAAAATATCCAGAGTTATTATGATTATTATTATCACTAGAGACTGCCTACTAACCTCTCATGTTACACATTATTTACATTAAACCTATTTAGTGTACTACTATGTTGTAGTTAAATACTACTGTATTTATCTGCTTATATGAGATGTACACCCCTGATATGTATATATTGTTGTATAGACCATGAGCGCCAAATACAATCTTGACTTAGTGATTAATGGTGAAAAAAAAAAAAAATTCTATCGACTTAAAACTTTTTATTTGCAACCAGAAATATACATTTTGTACAGCAATAATAACATTAACAGTTTTATGTTTATTTAAATGAAAGAAAAAATTAGTGTGACTTGTGCTGTTGCTGTTCCGGCACGGATAGGGCATGGGTGGCGCCCCCGTTCACAATGAACTTTGTTACTATGACCTCAAATGTATTTTATCAAATGTATTGTTATTTTATCCCTGCCATCACTGATGGCAGGGTGCCATTTGTTCGCTATCGCTGGCCTAGGGCAATCTATACTCGGTTCACATTTGTGTGATTGTGAGTTCAAATCCTCTGCCCATACCACTGACTTTCTACTGTTTTTTTATTTAAATGAAATTTTAGATATAAGCAGGTATTAATTATTAACTTTGAATTGAATATAAATTATAGTTATTTATTTTACTTCATTTTGGAATCATTCAGTCACATTATCATTACAATAAAAAGCATAAATGGGGTAATACGTCTACATGTTCTAATACATAACAATAATTTTTATCATAGGTACAGCGGGATACAAGCCAATATTTTTTAGAAAAAGAGAAGAAAGTTGCTCTGAGGACGCTGGCGACATACTATGTGTTTATTAAAGATACCTTTAAAAATAAAAAAGATTAGACATCCATTGGAGGATTCATCTGTCAGAATCTCAACTAGTTGAACTTGTCTAACTGGATTGAGTGTCTAGGATAGACATATTTGTGTACAACTCTGGTGATGCTCCCCCGACCCCGACCAATCGAGGGATGACATGTTCAGTTTCATCCCCTGAGCAATGCATCCTGAGGTCGCATTGAGCCTATTCAACATCCAACTTAAGTCCTCCGGCATGTTTCCATTTAACCAGAATCTGAAACAAAGAAATTTTAATTTAGAAAATCTTAACCAAAGTCAACCACACCACTCACATAAGGATCCTGTGCTCAAATGACGTCACAAATACATTTCATTGAATATAATTAATGCTCTTGTACTCAAAAAATATTCTCTGAGTGCTTAGAAGAAATAGTTTAATGTAACTAGAAATAGTTTTAATGTATCCTTACATTAGACATAATGACATGCTCCTTACTTAATAATTTACTCTAAATCATGTTACATAATAGTTGTTAATAAGCCTACTCTAAAGTAGCAAACATTCAAAGTGGAGGCACAGCTCTCTTAGAAATAAGAATAACGATACCTACTCTGCTAGGTTTTTTATAACTTTTTTATTAGGTCTTTCATTACAGTTTGTTATAAAAACTAAATTGGTATCACGTAACAATACGGCTCTGCCAACGTAATGAAGAAAGACGTTATAGTTGGTTCACTAGTTATTATAATGGTGGTATATGTCATCATGTGAATATACAAGCGGAGGTCCCAGTTTCCGGCCTGACAAAGAAAAAGGTCACTCAAGTTCGTAAAACTATTTTTATTTTTCAATATAGTCCGCCTATTTCAACACACTTTTTTAAATCTTTTAATTATACCAACGGAGGTCCAAAGTTTCCGGCCTGACAAAGAAAATGGACACTCAATTTCATGAAACTATTTTTATTTTTCAATATAGTCTTCGCCTATTTGAACACGCTTTTTCAATCGTTTAATTAGAATTTCTATTCCAGTATAAAACGTCAGTAGTTTTGTCTTCAAAATGGGCGAAAACCGCAGCGGTCACTTCATCATCAGTGGAAAATCTTCTACCCGTTAAGTCCGCCTTGAGTTTTCAGAACAAATAGTACTCGTAATTACTGGGAGCCATGTCAGGGACTATAGATAGGGTGGGCGAATTTCTGTGAAGCCATGCTTTGAAACAGCAGCTTTCGGAACAGCGGTGGTGTGGACGGGTGCATTTTCCTGGAGAATCCGCATACCTTTGCTTAGTTTTCTATGACGTTTCTGTTTGATGGCTTCTCGTAATTGCTCTATAAGGTTAGCATAATAGCTTCCAGTACCGCCGTATTATTGCGTTATTTTATGTCTATGAGCAATATTCCTTGACAATCCCAAAATATCGAAGCCATAATCTTTTTGGTGGACTGAGTTACCTTTTCCATTCTAGGCGGTGCTTCACCAGAGCGACGCCACTCCATAGACTCCCTTTTGGAAAGGGGATCATAGTAAAGAACCATAGTTTCATCCCCAGTAACAATTGACTCCAACAAACCGTTTTCGTTTCTCTGAAAGGCCTCCTAAATTTCCTTAGAACACCCTACTCGTTCACTTCGCTGCACACTTGAAAGAAGTTTTGGCAGCCACCTCACACTAACTTTATTCATATGTAGATGTTCATGAAGAATCCTAAGGACTGTAGTTTTTGAAAGCCCTGTCCTTGGTGCTATTTCTTTCGTCTTTAGCCGTGGGTCACTCAGTACTTCTACCACTAATTAGATGTTGCTTGGAGTGAGTGGCTCCGCGGGTCGACCGGAACGAGGTTCGTAGTCGATGGACTCTCGTCCCAAACGAAATTGCTTACACCGATTTTCGACGGTGGAAAATGATGGAGACGAATCCCCGTGCACATTATCCAACCTTTGTTTGATATTTGGTCGTGCGAACTGATCGCTCATACTTCAATTAGGACACTCAATAAAGAGTTCGTACGATCAATTCGATGCGATCGTTGCATGTTCGTGCGAGCGACTGCCAATAAGGACAGCGTCTAACACCTTCCTTTGTAAGGAATCTTAATTACCGAACGATATACCAATTTAAACATTGTAAGATTTTGCGACTTCCTGTTGTTCTAAGAGTCGAGGAATCAAAACCAGGGAAGTTTGAACTCAAACTAATATACACCAATTAGCAGGATAAATGACAATTACAATGACGTATAATTTGTTTTTTTAGACATCTAGGCTAGAAACTTTTGCATCTCACTGGTAAGTCATATCTGTTTGAAATAACTTTATGAACACCCAAGTAAAAATAATGTTCCTCATTAAAAAAGTAACTGCTCTTATAGAAGTACCTAACCAGCAATCCAATGCTTTTCTTACTGTTCTATCGCACGCGGTCACCCAGGGCGCTAGGTGATCGAGGGGCGCCGTGTCGCAAGCGGAAATTCTGATTTTTCATTTGATTTAGATAGATATATTTCACTTCACTTGCATAGAACATGTCAACAGTTTGTTATATAATAATGAATGGTAGGTACAGTGTTACTGTTTTATATGATTCATCTGATTTTTCATTTGATATATTCCGAAATACACAATAAAATATCAATCATTAAAAAATCCTCGATCTAATTGTTATATGCACGAAAAACACTGCCCTTAAAGGGGCGCTGCAGATTTTCTGCCCAGGACGCTAGACACGCTTGATCCGGCCCTGTAACGGTCTACTGTTTTATGGAATTGTATTCAACCCATAATTTGCGTTTACTTTGTGGTCCAACCATTGAAATCGGTGTAAGTTATTGCCGATATGCGGGCGATAACGTTAATAGGTTTGTTTGGGTTTAACGTAATGTTTTGCATTTTACAGTTAACTCCCGAATACCAGCTGCCTTTTTATATGAGGCAAAATTAGTTTATTTCGGATGCGTGTAATTGAAATCTTCAAAAAGTTTAAACATTAACTAAAAGGATTTGTTGCCTCGTCATCCGTGATTTCCCTCCTACAAAATCATTATCTTTTGGACTTTCCTTCCTCAATAGATTGCATTTTCTCATTATTTTCTGAACCCTTGCTCTAGGTTGCAATCATTTATCATACTGTTTATCCATAGATATGTTGGATATTTATGTGTTTACCTATCAAGTCATCATTCATCGGATTTATTATACGTTTACGCAGGGAACTCAGAGTTTTGCGAAAAAGAAAAAAATAATGTTGTACGGGTTCCAATTTATTTATTACATTTTTTCAAAGTACTCTCCACTTGCATCTATACAAAGTTTCATGCGTCGGAACCAATTTTGAAAACATTTTTTACCTCTTTCATACCCTCTTTGAATGTAGCCAGCGCGTCTTCCGGCGACGAAAACTGTTTCCCTTTTAGTTGGTGTTTAATTATGGGAAATGAAAAAAGTCACAAGGTGTCAAGTCGGGACGGGACTGTAAGGAGGATGGCCTAAAACTTTTAACCGGGGTACTGTCCAAAAGTATCTCGTTTTAAAGGCTGAGTGAGCGGACGTGTTGTCGTGGTGCAGCAGCAGTCCGCGGAGACCTGTATTTGGACGTTTGTTACTCACTGCAGTAAAAACGTTTGTCAAGCACGTGGCTATGTACCTTTTCACTTTGGTAGGCGTTGGCTCACTTTGAAACATCTAACCGCCTGCACTGCCGCCACCACCACCACGTTTTCCGTTAAATGGCGACCGCTTCTTTATTCGTCACCCAAACTTGTCGACCACGCTCCAATTCATTGTACCAACGATATATACGTGGGTGACTAGATAAATGAGATACAAAAAAAATATTTGGGTTACAACACACATTTTTATACTCTCCATTATACAGCGATTCATTCGTCTAAACCAAAATTTAAAGCATTGGCGATACTCTTTTTTAGCGAATTCCTCAACAGCTGCCATAAAAGCATTCCGATAAAGCATAAAGCGTCCTCAGTGCTATCGAAAAGAATGCCACGGAGTCCAAGCTTCACTTTTGTACAGAGAAAGAAATCGCATGGAGCTAAATCAGGCCTATAAGAATTCTTGGATCTCTGTTTTCTTCAAAAACTCTTGGTTAAGTTTTGCAACACTTAAAATACAATTGGTAAACACATTTCACTGTACCATTGGGCATTAATAGTTTTTTGAGAGTCTAAAGAAATTGTCGCTAAATGGCCACCCGCAGAGAAGAATGTTGCCACCATTTTTTTGCTCACACTGCGCCCACGTTTAACTTTGTTTGGGAGGCTCTTCGTCTGAAAACACCCAAACCGTTGATTGCCGCTTAGTTAGTGGGTCATACTGATAGATCCAACTCTCATCTCCAGTAATAATATTAAATATATTCCGTCCCTCTCTATTTTCGAATTTTACAATCATTTCCCTGTATCATGTCACGCTAGCTTGTTTTTGTTCAGCAGGCGGTGAATGAAGAACCCAACGCGAACAAAGCTTATTGACTTGAAGGCGTTGGTGTAAAGTTTCATGAATGACCGGCGACGAAATCTTAAGTCTCCTATATCTATTTGTAGGTAGTTTTTGGGTATTCATGCAACATTTTCTTTAATGTTTTCACTCGTTACAGAAGTCGCAGGACGACCACTTCTCCCATAATCTTTCAAGGAAAATTTCCCTTGTTTAAATTGAGAAAACCATGTAAAAATTGTTGCACGGGACGGTGCGAGGTCCCCAAAAGCTGACACTAATCTATCTTTACACTCACTTTCATTTAAACCAACTTTAACTTACTAATTAAATTAAAAAATCAACTACGTAATTCTTCTAAGTACCTACTACATATTTATTTTTGTACAAAACCTATTTTATGTACTATTTTACATTGGGCTTTTACTATTTGATTAGTATTCGAGTATTCGTTTAGAAATTTGCGAATATGAATGTACGAATACGAATACTTGAAAATTGGCGAATATTCGCCAAAACGAATACGAATATTCTGTACATCCCTTCCCTGCTACGAAGTACGGCCGTTGGCTACGTTCAGAATGATTCTGATATATTTGTATTAAATTATGTGCAGTCACGGCCTACAACGGCTTTTGTTTCCTCTCGTGCACTCGTGAGGCTTGTGAATGACGGGTAACTTCCGGATATAGTATAACATAAAAGGCGCTGGAGGAGGTACGTACGTACAGTCACCTTGACGGGACGTGTTTCGCTTGAATTATTTATGTCTACCACTACAATGAAAACGACGTATACAAAACCCACCAATTACATCGGCTATTTGCATTTCTAACAAAATTTTAACACGTTTTCTTGTATGTATAAATAAAACGTGTATAAATTACGTGTCAAGATAAGGTATTGTTTTGTTTATCTTCTTGAAGGGCATGAGTATGAAAGACATTACAACAAAACTAGTTTTCTCATTATCTGATCAACTTACAGGTATTATTACTCCTCAAATATTATTCTTCCAGAGAAAAATGTTTGAGACTTCTTGCAGGAGTTACAACTTGTTTGCAGATGTCGCTCAAAGAGAATCTTAATGCACCTACTTTGCTAACCAGAGTATTCCAATAGGTACCAACATACATACACTGATGGGGCTCAATAAAGGAACATGGTTCTGTTCTATCGAGCTCACATGCTAAAACCCCCTATATGGACGCTACCAGCCAGATATTATGAGCTACTTGTTAATTAACATTCCTCGTTTCAATGAGGCAGGCCCGGTTTTTGTTACGTTGGTGACGCACACGGTAGCAGAGATAAGCTTGTCGATTATTCGTGCTGTACAATGATAGTGTTGGTCGTAAATGGTATCGGGTGTGCGGACCGCAAGCGCCGCGAGCGGTGACTCATCCGGTGGCTGCGTGATCTGATCACGACGTGCCATAGACATAGCAAGTTGTAGACAGACCATAGTTACAACTTGACAGTTGAACTTTGACTTTGTAGTCGAAATAATTACCTGATTTTCAATTTGCACTAAATCACGGGGCGCGCAGCAACCTCGACGTCCTGAATGTTCATTGATCATGTACTATTTGTCCGTACATACAAACAAGCAAACCGTGTCTCCTGCGTTTGTAAGGTTAATTTAAACTTCATTGCACAAGTAATTTGTACAAGTGGCGGACTTAATGCCCTATGGCATTTTCTACCAGTCAACCACCAGATCAAACAGAAATGATTCTGTGTTAAATTCTGTTACTAGGCCTTTCAGAGATCTGATGCCCTATAGAAGTAGGAATACGTACGTTTTCAATGCCGCTGCTTTGGTAAGGATTTCTCAAAATAAGAGAAATGATGTTGTCAAAAGAGGCTTTCGCGTTTCAACATTCTTTTTGAATGGTTTTAGGATCTTTTGGGAAAGTCGTGATTTCATCAAGTGACCAGACACTAACAACTTGCAAGTCACGGTAACTATATTTACCATCAGATGGAATATCTACGTGCTTATGACACCGTGTTATCGATTCTTCCATAAAATAGTGAAGTTGATGGGAGTAACTGAACCGTTCTCTTATTCAAATCTCAATTATTGTGGGAAAATGCTATTATAATTATAAAATCAGTGCATCTTGTCTGTTTATGTACAGACAAGAGGTAGACGCTATAAGGCAGTTCTGATACTTTTTAACGCTATAGCAAATGGAACTGGCATCGCGCTCGAAGGTCGACAAACTCCAGTGAGTGCGCACCACCACGAAGTTTCCGTAATACCTACCTACTATATATTCACTTCCATCATGGTCCCTCACAAACAAATACAGTCATCCTCCAAATGATATACAGCTTCAGTTCCATTGTTGGTATATGACGTTATTCAGATAACGCTAGAAGCAATAAAGGGACCTTATTGTTAGAATGAACTTATTGATTTTGCTTAAGATTGTTTATCTTAAATTTTTAAAATTTCACTTCTCAATATCCGATAAACTAGAACTGACAAAAAGGGTTTTTTTCCTAGGTAGCCTAAAAACTTTTGTTCCAAAAGAACATTTTCTTTAATGAAAGAAGGCGTCAGAGGAGCAAACTGTCTACTTGGCGATAAGTGGGTACTGTCCGCCCATGAACATCCGCGATACACGCCAAGATAAGTCCGGAATGACAAACATATAATAATATGTACATTACAATTAAAAATCATATCTACATATCTTATATGTATCCAGTTTACAACTATACATCGTACCGTAAATTCATACAATATTATCGATGTTTAAAAATTCAATTGGCGTAAGGGACCCAAGGATGGTATTCAGTAAAGTAAAAAATAGTTTCTGGGTATACGTTTCCTGCACAGCCTGCACACGTATAATCTTTTTGAGGATGACTGTACCCGAAGATATAACCTTTTTTTGTATGCAATAAACTCCGGAATTTTATTGTTCGACTTTATGAATACAGGCGAAATGCAACTTTCTTTGCCTCTAGGCTTCTGATGACGATACGAACTTGAATCTCCACAATTTGCTCCTGTGTATAAAACAATACGTATTATTATTCTAATTTGACATTGAATGTGTCTTCAATACCTAAGTTGTTAAATATACATAATTAAAAATAAAAGGTTAAAAATTAAATATATGAAAAATACATTAAAATTAAAAATGAAAATGTTTTTTGGTAATAGCTTCATTTTTGTTCAAAGATCGAATAATTACGACATCCTTCTCTTCGGATTTACTTCTAGTAACATGAAAACTAGACCATTGTATCTATGAATAGTAATAATATTGTAAAATTGTTACAAATCTTACAAGCCTTGCATTTAACTTATTTTCTACTAGCTTCTACCCGCAGCTTCGTTCGCGTACACTACTCAGCTGTAAAAAAAAATAACTGTAAAGGCACCGATATGATGGACCTACCGGATGCGCTTGCTTTCAGCCTGGACATTATCTTCTCACTTCTCTTTTATATATTCATAGCCTGCTGGAGTAGATGTATGTCAAATGTTGTTGTTACTCATCGCTACTTTCAGAAATACTAAACTCCGAGTAAACATGCATACTTTCCCGGCCCTATCGAGTATTTTCCAAAAGTTGCTCATGCTCGTTACTGATTTTGAAAAGACTTGAAAATGTCCAGGTTGTTCTTTCCACAACTTTTAGTTAGGTGATGTAAATCGATTTGTACCTTACCATACCATATCCTAATATTTTTCTCGTGTATATATTTGTCAGCATTCCGTAGAAAGTCAATCGAAAACAATGAATCCAGGCTTAGTGTCCACAATCTGTATAAAAAAAATCCGATAATTTAATTGTTCTGTAGTAAGTAATTTTTTATTTTGCTCTACAACTCGACTTCCTCGTGTCATATGAGGATGACACATACACCAGTTTTCTTTCTGGACATTTAGCTATACATTGGTGAAAACTCGATCAAAACCTGTTCAGTAGTTTTTATGTGATACTCAAACAAACAGACATACAGACAAAAGTTTTAAAAACTTCTTTTTTGAGTTCTGTAGCTTATAAAAAGACCCCTCATTTTTTTATTTACTCAATCATACACACAGCCCTTTTACTATTTTATTATATGAACATTTAGATTAAATAACATCCACTGAACGAGTTTTACTTCAACGTTAACATTAAAACTGGTAAATTCGAAGATAAAGGATTTGTCAATTTAAACTTTCGCTTAACTTTCATAAGAAAGTAAAGTCTGTCCAATTTTTATTAAATTTTCCCACATCAAAAGTTATACGGGAGGCCGCTTTTCTGTCTTGATTTACGTTTTTAGTATAGCGTCACTGGGAACATACATCAATCCATATTAATACATACTGGTTTTGAAGCAGACATATTAAGTACGGTCTCTGCCAAGGGACACGTTGGCGTCATTTTAGTTGTCGACTCTGAAGTTTTCAAACTCAGTTTTCTCATTCACTATGTCCAAGAATCTACGGTGGACATGTGTTGTTCTACTTAGTCGAAGGCACTTATTTAACAAACGAATTTCCGTCAACTAATCGCCAGTCGACACCTTAGTACGCAGGACATAACGATCATTTATCTACGTCTACAATCTGACAGTGATTAAATCTATCCAGTTTCCGAATGTCTGCAAAACATAGCCGAGATGGGTTTTCTAATGCTAATGACCCCGGGAGACCGTAGCCACGTAATGTTGCTGCAGCTACAGCAAATCACACGTGGTTATTGTATTGTTCCACGCGTAGGTAGTTATTGTTCCAGTTGCTCTAGTGAAAGCCGACTAATAATGAATCACTAATGCGTTTCGCTGCCCACTGCCTCAACCTACCGTTTCCGCTGAGCTGGCCCATTTTCGCAACACTCCAGGGCAAACTGCGCTGCGAATAACGGTTTCAATGCACCACCGGAATGACGTATTTGGGTCTAGTTAGTTGATGTTATTTTAATAATGTAACTCAAGACTTTAACGTTCACTTCTATTGTTAATTATTTGAGACGATATCTGAGCAAAGGGACCTTACTGTTGCTATAGATTTATTGACTTTGGTTAAAATTTTCTAACTTTTGTTAAAATTGAAACATTCTCTTCCGACACCTGATTTTTTAAGATTTTGACTAAAGTTCCTTTTTTTCTCAGATAATGTCAAATATGTTTACAAATATTAAATAAGAAGAAATATTTTAAAATTATAACATTTCTTTTGAATAAGAAAACTATCTATTGCGTTGTTATACGTCTGAAAGTTTTCTTTCCTCTGAAGAGGTTAGGTTAAGTCTCAGAAGTTTTGTAGACAGGTAACTAGCCGGATTGCTCAAGCTCTAGTAGTTTCTAGGTATACTTGATTGCAGTCGATAACGCGTATTTCATAATTTACTTCTTTATCGAGAAGTTCGTTCTCTGTTGGCATCGTAACCTACCAGATAATATCAATGGTATACCCATTGGTTGAGGCTACCAAATCATTTTCTGTGCCAAACGCTGCAATTACTTTGGTTCTTACAGGCTCATCGAAATTAGTCTTTTATATATTTATAGTTCCAGTGCATACAAATTGCTCACTTTACAAGTCGTATAAATATTTCGTTAAAGTCGAATCCACCTACTGAGTGAATATTAATCACTAATCCGCCTTCCACCCACCACCTGGTCACTGCATTATTGATGCAGCAGCGCGCCCACACACCTCGGACAACACAAGCGCCGCGAAGAATAGAGTAGGAAAATCGTTCGTTTTAATCGAGATCGCACGAGTTATATTTTCCATTACCGCAGCGTCAATTTTATCATCTATAATAATCTATATCCTCGTGACTCATTCTGCCGGTGTGCAAAATGATTATAAAAAGTTTCAATGTATTCATGTCGTACACTACAAAGGTAAACTATTCAATTATCACAGTTAATTTATGTCAATTTATTAATTCTAATGAATTGATAAATTTCTAATGAATTCTATTCTAATGAATTAATTCTAATTAAGTCAAATAATGAATTATATAAAGTTATTTGTCAATACATCTCAACAATCAAATATTAACACGACACATCAATCTAAATGTTGCATAATTGCAAAGTCACTCTTTACCACTAGGTACTCTATATATACACCTATACATAAATATGTACATGTATGTTCTGTAGCCACTACAGACCTAGCGTCTATTTACAGCACCACCTTTCCACTTACACAAACTGTTTGATGGCACCGTAAAACACTAAGCGCAAATAAGCGGTTATTTCTGTCGTCTTTATTTTCGCCCTTTGATCTATCTGAGCCAGAATAACAATGCGACAACAAAAGACGATGATATTTAACGATTCACTGTTAATTTCAACATTTGGAAGATTAAAAAATACTATAAACTTCTTCGTAAATATAATAATAACGCTTTTAAACAGGGGAATTGAGTAAATTGGTAAGAATTTGTTTGAACGACAAATGGTATCAATCAATTAGTTTCATTAGGATAGTGACGTGTTTCGCGCTGCTGACCGACAATACAACCAACAGCTATTATTTATGCACTACCGGAATTCATTTCCTGTCCATGTTCTGCCATAAACTGGGTCTCTTAACTTTAGCGATGATTCACTGGATACCCGCTACTATCTACTTATTTCTTAATATGTGAGCAATCGCTAAATACGCAATATGGTAATACGCAAAATGCAATATAAGTGTTTATAAAAACTACTCATCAGTAAATCCGTGGCCATGCATTTATGAAAGTTTTGTGTTAATTTTCACGTCATGATTTTTTTCCTAGTCATTTTTATATGTTTAATTAATTGATTAATAAATTAATAAATTAATATTGATGCCTGATGCATAACAACTTGATATCGGTGCAAGTTCACCAACGCAGTTTATACTATGGGAAGGTTCTAAGGATGTTTGATTGTATATTGTCTAGTATGCCCATCAGATTAGTTTCATTATGAGTTTAGAGATCGACAAAGCTCTAGTGAACCCTTAATACATCGCGAAAGTCGAAGCGCTCCAACGCGACCCAGTAGCCCCTTATCTCTACCTTATACTATACCGGTCTCCATATATTGACGAAGGTTTGCTTTCATCAATAGACCGTCCATATGCTACGTCTACCTTTCGTGTGCGCTTGTTGATGTGCATGAAAAAGCGTCATACTTCGACGTAATACCAATATATGGTGTTGGTTTTCAAAAGTATTCTCCAAAATTTTCTACATAACACTATAACTACATTTTCATATCTGAAGGACAGGGGTGATACTAGTAGTAGCCTATAAATGTTTTATTTATAATAACATAAACCGTGTCCCTACCTTCCCAGCGAGGGTCCTATAAAATAATTCAGTGATATTCCCGTAACTTTTTCTTAAACTAAATGACTTGTTTTGGTTTCTTCTAAAAGGATCCCTTATTTTCTAAATTAAAAAAAAGATTAATTCACTGATACTCAATGATATAAAACATTTCAAGAGATTGAATACATTTCTTTGTATTACAAGACGGAGATTTTCATTATGTAGGTCACAGTTTATTTATCTTCAGGGAGTTTATAAACCAAGGACTTTTTAAACTTAGGTGTGAAATCGATTTTCATTAAGAAAACATGTGTATTATACTGTTTCGTACAAGTGGGTCAGTGTTGGAACATTTATTACCGTTAAAATTTTAATAGGCTCTAGTTAAAGTTCATGTGTAATCAAATCATTAAATGGTGGTATTCGACTTATACTTTCTATTTCGTTTATAGTCTACTTTATGGTATGTTTATTTCTTTCATGATATGGGTTCCATATCATGGGTATAATGCATGGGTGAAGAGATTCCATAATGCATCTACTATGTGAATGTGACAGACTGACAAAATGCAGACTTTCACCAAAAGACCGGTTTTTATGTATTGTATGGTTTTATGTAGTCCTTTCATCGTCGACTGCTGGACACAGACCTCCTCACCACATTGTCTTGTACATGATGGATGACCATAAAACGCCACGCCGCCCAAGCGGTTTGGCGAGTCCCCTCTTTTAGATCCTTAGAGCTTGTGGTAGCTAGCGACTTGGTTAGCCCGTAGTCACCCTACGGGAAGAGGTGGGGAGGTGTTAGTCTGGTAGTCTGTCTAGCCGGCACACATCAGTGACATCACACAGCAAGTTTATTGTGTACATTTATACATTTATAGGGTTCCACAACCGACATACTAAATATAACAATATGTAAATATGTACCACGTTTACTGACTAGACGTAAGAGAAGTTTTAATTCTTGAAGAAACAAAAAAATATCCAATTGGATCGAAGTGATTTCGAATTCGGAAAGATAACAAAATAACGATAGATAATACGTTTTGTTACCAATGTTCGTACGTTATTAGGAGTATGTAAAACAGGAACCGTGTTATACGTTACTAAATAAAATATGCCATTCGTTTAAAATATGTTTATGTAGACTTTATTTAGATAGACATAACAGGCGCCAATATTTTTATTCACCATTCGAATCTCAATGATGTCACTGACAACATTAAGTTGATCGGATATAGTACATTAGCCTAGTAATTTCAATAAATAAGCACTCTATCTCGCAGGCTGTGTCCTCAAGGTAAATCAGCCTGATATCGGTTATACAACACTTTCAGTTAATGTCTGATATAAACTACTCTAGAACTTCGTCATGAGAGAATATCGATACTCTAGGATGACTCGAATATTAAATGGCTTACAGGAAAACATCGTGAGGAAACACGCATGCTCCAGAAAAAAAAAACCCGGAGCAAGTGTTTCCACTAATGTGTACTAATAGGGGTTGTGCTCCGAAACGTTATAGGCTGATATCAAACTAAGAAACACACACTATTGTATTTGCCTTATTACACCAAGGATTCATATATCAGGTTTGGCTGCGTCATTGCTTGGTAACCAAAGATGTGGTTAAATGACATTCGGATAGGTAACGCGAGATTGCAATAACTATAGTAGATATAATCAGTTTACATTAGCGCAAACTGAGTGACCTACTTTCTGTATTCAAATTAGTGTTTAATTAACATAGAATACGAATGTGATTCATTTGAGTTTAGCTTGACGTCATCATGTATGGATTGCTACAGCATATCTATCTCATCGTCGTCATCTTTAGGGTGGTTGTGCATTGCGCCGATCTTACAGATACAATCCGTCATTAAACATGATGATCTGGAGTAGGGATGATCCGTCTCTGATATTCGTGTATACACCCATCCGAACTCTTAAAAAACTTTGTGAAATCTTAAAGAAAAAAAAAAAATATTTTTTATTGCTTTATCTTAAAAATCAGATGTAATTATAGCATGTTTCTATTTAAACATAATCTTTAAACAAAGACATTTTAAGTTAGAAATTCTTAACCAAAGTCAATAAATTAAGTTCATACCGACAATAAGATTAATAAGGCATGCAGCTTAAATCTTCTGTACTCAAGATGCGAAATGTACTCAACATTCACATTGATTCCACGTCCACTTCCAGTCCAGAATCCTAAATGCATCTTCCAGCGCGTTTGTGAACACTTTCGGAGATATTACATCTCCCCGGGTCTCTAGGGGTGTAAGGGGTCCCAACCTACATCTCTGGGACCCAAGCCAACCTCACCGGCTCGTGGTGCACCCTGCCGACCAACGAACGAGGCTCTGACGACCCGCCACCACGCACTGGACCAGCGCGGCGGGTTACGGTCCACCCCCCACCCACCCCCCCCCCCCCACCCCTATGGCAGAAAAAGTAAAACGGCCCCAAGTTCCCGGCGGCTCCAGTCGCAACACCGGCGTGGACGACGGGCGCTGGTCGAGCGCTGGAACCAGGGGTGCTAAGAATCGCCGGGAGGGATTCCACCGTCGAACGACCAGGGCTTTGAAAACGGATTACCGACGTAGGTTGTCACTGGTGACTTACAACACGCGCACTTTGAGGACAGACGAGAAGATCGCTGAGCTGGAAGAGGAGATAGGCAAGTTGCACTGGGATATATTGGGGTTATCAGAAATCCGAAGAGAGGGGGAGGACACCATAACCCTGAAGTCCGGCAACTTGTTCTATTACCGGGAGGGCGACCAGCAGTCCCAAGGTGGTGTCGGGTTTATCGTCCACAAGTCCCTCGTAAATAATGTTGTAGCCATCACGAGTGTGTCGAGCAGGGTCGCGTACCTTATACTCAGAATATCCAAGAGATATTCGTTGAAGGTCATACAGGTCTACGCACCGACCTCGGCACACCCGGATAACGAAGTGGAAGCAATGTATGAGGACATTAGTAGAGCCATACATGCTTCGAAAACACACTACAATATTGTTATGGGGGATTTCAACGCGAAACTGGGCAAAAGAGGCGACGATGAGTTGAGAGTGGGGCAATTTGGATGTGGGCACCGGAACCAGAGGGGCCAGAGGCTGGCCGACTTTCTTGAGAAAGAGGGACTCTTTATGATGAACTCTTTCTTCAAGAAGCCGCCTCATAGGAAGTGGACCTGGATGAGCCCCGACGGTTCCGTTAAAAATGAGATAGACTTCATTATGGCCACAAAGAGACAAATATTCAATGATGTCTCCGTGATCCACAGGGTGAAAACCGGTAGTGATCACCGAATGGTTAGAGGCACATTGAATATAAACGTCAAGTTGGAAAGGTCCCGCCTGATGAAGTCTACGCTCCGACCTACTGCTGCCCACATACAAAACCCCGAAAGCTTTCAGCTTGAATTGTCAAATCGCTTCGATTGCCTAGAGGATTGCGTTGCAGTGGACGATATCAACAACAGGTTGGTAGAAACTGTCCATACGGTGGGGTCTAAATTCTTCAGACACCGTCGAAGAGATGGACCCCAAAAGCTCACCGACCACACCCTCGACCTCTTGGCGGAACGACGTTCGATGGCACTGCAGACTCCTGATGACGCGGAAGCATATCGGCTGCTCAATAGACGGATTCACCAGTCCTTGCGACACGACATCCGTCTCTTTAATACTAATCGTATTAAGGAGACGATGGAGCGGAATAAAGGCTCCAAAGTGTTCGCAAGAGACTTATCTATTGGGCAGAGCCAGTTGACGAAGCTGAAGAGGGAGGACGGCAGTGTCACTTCCGACAAACAAGAGGTACTGAGGGAGATCGAGGAGTTCTATGGACAGCTGTATACCTCGGTCGCTAAACCTGTTGGCAACTTGGCCAAAGAGCCAAGTTGACCCGACACTATACCGAAGATATCCCGGACATCAGCCTGTACGAGATTAGGATGGCCCTCAAACAGCTTAGAAACAACAAGGCGCCGGGCGAAGACGGAATCACTTCAGAGCTTCTGAAAGCGGGTGGAACACCGGTACTGAAAGTCCTTCAGAAGCTCTTTAATTCCGTCTTGCTCGAAGGTATTACGCCGGAGGCATGGAACAGAAGCGTGGTGGTGCTCTTCTTCAAGAAAGGCGACAAGACCTTGTTGAAGAACTATAGGCCCATCTCGCTTCTGAGCCATGTTTATAAGCTGTTTTCGAGGGTTATCACGAATCGTCTCGAGCGCAGGTTTGATGACTTCCAGCCTCCCGAACAAGCCGGTTTCCGAAAAGGCTATAGTACCATAGACCACATCCATACGCTGCGGCAAGTTATACAGAAGACCGAGGAGTATAACTTGCCATTATGCTTAGCGTTTGTGGACTATGAGAAAGCCTTTGATTCGATCGAGACTTGGGCAGTGCTACAGTCCCTCCAGCGGTGCCATATTGACTATCGGTATATCGAAGTGTTGAAGTGTTTGTATAACAACGCCACCATGTCAGTCCGAGTACAGGAAGGGAGCACGGAGCCGATTCCATTGCAGAGGGGTGTGAGACAAGGAGATGTCATCTCTCCGAAGCTCTTCACCAATGCGATGGAAGACGCTTTCAAGCTCCTGGAATGGAAAGGACTCGGCATCAACGTTGATGGCGAATACATCACTCACCTTCGATTTGCCGACGATATCGTGGTCATGGCAGAATCGCTGGAGGATCTTAGCACAATGCTCGGAGACCTCAATCGAGTTTCCCAACAGGTGGGCCTTAAAATGAACATGGACAAGACGAAAATCATGTCGAATGTCCATGTCGTGCCCACCCCAGTTTCAGTTGGGAGCTCGATTCTCGAAGTTGTTGACGAGTACGTCTACCTAGGCCAAACGGTCCAACTAGGTAGCTCCAACTTCGAGAAAGAGGTCAATCGACGAATCCAACTCGGCTGGGCAGCGTTCGGGAAGCTACGCAGCGTCTTCTCGTCCAAAATACCTCAGTGCTTGAAGACGAAGGTCTTCGACCAGTGTGTGTTGCCGGTGATGACCTACGGCACCGAGACGTGGTCTCTGACTATGGGCCTCATAAATAAGCTCACTGTCGCACAGCGAGCTATGGAGAGGGCTATGCTCGGGGTTTCCCTACGTGATCGAATCAGGAATGAGGAGATCCGTAGACGAACTAAAGTCACCGACATAGCCTCTCGGGTTAGCAAGCTGAAGTGGCAGTGGGCAGGGCACATAGCTCGAAGAACCGATGGCCGATGGGGCAGAAGGGTTATCGAATGGAGACCACGTACCGGCGGACGAAGCCGAGGACGTCCATCTGCTAGATGGACAGACGACCTCATAAAGGTTGCGGGCACCCGCTGGATGCAGGTCGCTGCCGATAGGTCTAAATGGCGGACAATGGGGGAGGCCTATGTCCAGCAGTGGACGTCCAAGGGCTGAGAGGAAGGAACATCTCCCCGTGTCACTGGTCTGCTGGTCTTGGATTCAGACCATCATGCTCGCAGTGTTATACTACTAGTAATAAATTAATATATTTACGTTATGGGCATCCGTTAGGTACCCACCCAAAATACCACGAATTGCACCCACCACATTGCAAAATAACGAATCTCGATCGAGACGTCAACGACGCACTTTGGCAGTTGGCTCTCATTTGTTAAGAATATACAAATGGTAGTAAGCTTTGCGTTTTAAATCAAACTTCAAAATACCATTAGTTAATATAACTATATTTCTAAAGTAAAATCTTTTTTTATGTTGTTTGTGATACTCTCACTTTTCTTTTGCTGTTTAATACGATCTCCCTAATCCACTCTTACCGTGATACATCTAATTTCTGTGATAAAAGTTAACAATGCTGTTCACTTTGATGAATTTGTTTAATTTTATTTGGAAGAAAGCAAAAATAACTTCAACATCCCATAAGATCCCTTAGAAACTTCTAGGATTTTCTGAAATCTTTCAGTTTCTGGCTCTGATTAAATTATCCAAGAAGATTGTATTCTGTATACTATACTATTCTTGGATTGTATTCTGCTTCTCCACAGTCCGACTACCTTCCTGCCATCATTTTTATAAAAAATGTGAAAAGCGCGTATACTATTCCTCTGATTCTAATCGTACAAGTATATTGTCGGCTACGAACGTCTGCGGTACATGCCGACATCAGTCAATAACCCTGGTACGCCTTAAAATACTTAGAGATTTGAGAAAAGGATTGGGACGAATAGATATATTTCCTATAATTCCTATATACAAGTATAATATCTGTCGTCTTGGGACGAATAGATATATTTCCTATATACAAGTATAATATCTGTCGTCTCTCTCTCTCAGCCTTTTTAAGGTCCCACTGCAGGACACAGGCCTTCCGTAGTAAATTCACTAGGAGGTTTTCGGGCCCGGTGCAGATTTTGGAACGTGCGAACTAAAGGCATTCTTTTTAATTCGTACTTAAGTAGAAACTCAGTGAGTGGGGTACGGGTACTCAGCACGGGCCGAAGATTTGAATTCACCACATCACGAATGATCCCTGGGCTATCACGTTTCTTTTCCATAAAATGTATTAATTTGGTTTTAGAAGTAATGCTTTCATAATGTGTTTCCAGGTCTGGCGCTGGTGATAGCGGGCGGCGTACAGTACTCCAACACACCGGCGGCTCCCGTGCCGGATGGCGTGCCACCCGTTGAGGACAGCGGTGTCGGCACGCTCATTGCGGGCGGTGTTATGCTATGCATTGGATTGCTGTTTGCAGGTGCGTACGATATAACAGCTCTAAAAGATTTGGATGTCGTACTGATGGTTACTGACTGCGTACACATACGACTACACGTGCTAGATGAAGATCTGTAACCAGCCCTTTTAACATCCACTGCCGGACATGGACCTTCTCGTGCACATTGTCTTGTGCACACGCCACACTGCACATTGGCGAAGCGGGTTGGCAAGTCTTTTAGAGGTAGTGTAGTTCCTCAGGACTTGCGGTAGCGGCTTTGTTATCCCTTAATCACCTTTTACTGTACCCACACGAAGAGACGGGGTGGTGCTCTAAAGCCGGCCGAATTCACCCGTGACAAAAGGGGACGATCAGCAAGTTTACTGTAGGCGGCGTGGTGTTCTATTGGGTATCGAATTGTTGTTTTCAAATGCTTTGCTCCCTGCCTACAAACGACAGAATTGCTATGACAATTATTATAACACATTGAAGTTCCCCATATCTCCAAAGCCAGGCGGCGCATCCGGCGACGTGCCAACGTTTGCCATTCTTGATTGATATTGGCATTATCATGGACGTCCATAGGCGATAGTATCCACTTACCACCAGATGGACTGTGCTCATCTGTCCCCTTCTTTCTACGATATATAATTTTTTTATCATAATGTTAATTTCATTTTATCCGTACTAAGTTTCTAATAATTATAGAAACTAATACGAATTATAATTCATGTTACGGCTCGGAGGTTGAACCCACGCACGTGATTCAAGGTACTTGACTAAAATCACAAGGCTATAACGTAAAAGCTGAGTCGTATTCTCGTGTGTATTTCATTCGCTCGCAGAATTCTATGAAAAAAGTATAACCTTCACCTCTTCGTCGACCTTAACGATATGATAGTGAGGGTCAATAGTCTCTTCCGTTTATGTAGTTAGATTACCTGGAATTTCTGCTAATAATTAAAGTTGTTTTATTTATCAACTGCAAACAATGAAATTAAAAAGAATGCTAGAATTCTAGAATTTCCATCTGTGAGAGACCTTGGCTACCAGGTCATTATCTTACCATGGATATAGGAGTATCCCAGCTTTCCGACTAGTTGTGGCTGCATTGTGAGGCAATATTTGTGAGTTAGAACACGATAGTTGCCAACCAATTCATAACAGACGTCACACTGCTTAAATACGATTAGAGAACACTATTGAATTGAATTTACCGAAGACTTGAATAAATTGGTGAACAGGCCAAGCCTTACTTTATTGGATTACTTATAAGTAGGGGCTAACATAATATTATAATGACTATTTTATGTAGGTTACGTGGAGATAAGTGGTGTTACATAAACTTACTGGTCTACCTATTATACAATATCAACAAATTATAATTATTATTCTGTCTGGTGGTAATGACGTAAGACCTAGCCTGATTTCATGTCTATTATAATCATCCTGTCTTACGGAAGAAACCGATCCGCCAGAGCTTACCACAGCTTAAGCACGAGAGAGAAAGATAAACAGATTTGATATTTCGCGTTCTTTACACATAAATAGTATTTGTAGCCCACAATAAGCTCATTTAAATTGTAAAACAGGTGTAGGCGGGTGGGCGTGGTCAGCGCGGTGGGGCGGCGGTAAAGAGGCGCCTACAAGCGGCGCTGCTGCTCTCACCGCTTTGAACCCCTCGACCGACCCGCTGGTGGCCGCACAGTATGCACCTGTGCGCGACGCGCCGCCCGCACCCGACGACGAGATGCGCAACCTCATGGACAACAAGGAATGGTATGTATTATATATGTAGGTAGCCTCTTGTAGCTCATAGTTTCTTTGCTCCACAGATAACGAATGAAGAATTGGATGAGATGAGCAGAAGGCCGTATGTGGTGGCGGTCCTTGAGAGAGGCCTATGTCCAGCAGTGGAGAGTACATTTGGACGTTACAAGTGCCTCCTGCCTTATTATTGAAAATTAAGATCTATATGAAACGTAACCTCATTGACATTAGGGATTGGTGTACGTAGTGAATAGTGTCAAAACTTTTTTTAATGGAAAAAAGGCGGCAGACGAGCAATACAATCGACCTGGTGGTGAGGGAAACTGTCGCATTTATACATCCGTGATACATGCCAATATCAGTTCAGAACTGACAAACGTGCCCACGTCCCGGATGCGCTGCCTTACCTCTGGAGATATAGCGTCGATTAGAGAGATCGGGTGTGTACATTTCATTTAAAGTTCTCTGTGAGAGCGAAATAACGTCGTAGATTCTTCTTTCTAGTTCAAAATATTCTCATTTTGGGCTTGAAATTCCAAAATTTCCTCAATGCACCTTGTATTCGCGCTTCTGACCCTAGCTATAGCGCCAGATGAATAACATCACTCGAAAAAGAAACTTAATCTTTGGATAGCATCAGACAAATTTATTTCAACATAATTTATTTATTGAAACTTCATTGCACTGACAAGTATTTGAGGCGTACAAAAGACGAACTTAATGCCCTACGACATTTTCTACCAGTGGTTGACTACCACCAGATCAAACAGAAAATAAGAAACAAACTGATATATCGTTGAAAGAGGCAACACAATCATTAAACCTTTAAACTGTGCCCTTGAAAACAGTTGATTTTGCATTATTCCCGCTATGCACGGATATTACTTGTCCTAATTTCTTGTAGTTTCTTCCAGAGTTTCATAACTTCTAGTTAATGGTTATAAAAATAGTATGTTTTAAAAATATAAATCAGGTACCGAAAATGCGAATTCACTGCAATGTTCTGTTTGTTTAATCCTAAACTCTTTTAGGACGCACTGAGTACCTACCCTTTTACAAAGGGAGCGAAAGGGTAGATATAAGTTTGGAAATCTATGGTATAGTCTATGACAAGAGATAAAATTAACAAAATGTAGAATGAAGCAGGCTCTATTTGCGTCAAGTTGTTTATACAGTGCAGTAGATGAGCTGTGGGTATATGTCGCAGGTGCGATGTTAAAGTTCACGAGTCGTGAGCCATTGTCTCCTCTTGTTTACTTAACGTTCCCTACTGTGACGTGAGATCGCTTGTTATTCTCATATCGACACGTTCCAGTTTTCCGCACGTCACTAATTATGCAGTTGACGGGCGCCACTTTCGTGACCAATCAATTTAAATTGTAATGTGACGATAATTTTTAAAGTGAAATGTTCAAATATTTTTCAGCTTAAGCAGCGCGGAGGAGAGCGACAAAATGTTGGACGGGCGGCCCTCAGTGGCGTAAACATTTGCCGTCACCTTACCGAGATCATCTTATGTTCAGCGAGTTTGAACTCGTCTTGAAACAATGTTGCTCCAGCCCTACATTACAAAATTTAATCGTGTGGTATTACTGTTACATATAGAAATATAAGAATACATACAATTTATTTTTATGATCATAAATAAACTTTGTAGTATGGCTTGTAATCATAAATCACCGTGACGTAACGTTAATACCATCGGTCGTCGTAAAACTTCATGTCCATAATATTAAGAAAGTTGCATGCATTTCGTGGTACAAAGTATAGAAGTGTGAAAAGCGGTTATTTGTTCGGTTTGCCAGCCACTTCATTTCGTTGGCGCTTGCTTGTGTGATAGTATGTTTCATTTATTAAGCATATCTTTTCGCTTTACGACATTACATTTAAAATAACGAACTTTAACCTGATTATTCCATAAATATGTATGAAATTAAAATATTAATTGCGGCACAAAAAGCCTTGAAACATATACATAGGTAGCCTTAGTCATGTACTTAAATTATAAAGCTAGTAAAATAAGTACTGTCATATTTTTGAGTGTTCAGAGTCTAAACATACATTTTTTATTTTGCAAATTTCTATCTTACCTATATAATATACAATAATAGTGTTGAAAACACTGCTTAATTGCAATTAAATTATGGTTTATTATTATTTATTGTGTAAGTTGGTGAGATTTGTTTCAATTATTACAAAAAGACAAGTGGCCAAATTAATCGTCCAGAAATTAGTAGATGTAATGTGAATGTTACTATGTAAAGATATGAAATAAAAACACATATTTATCTGTATTTTGATAAATCAAATACCGAAACGTATTAATCAAATTAAAGACATTCAAATTGTACGTTTATTCCATGTTCATTAATTTATGTATCTCCTTTTAATGATAAGCTTTATATGTAGTATTTTTATTTTAGGTAGATAGTTCTTTGAATATATTTTCAAAGTACTTACAATATATTTTTTAAATGGACGGAATTATTGAACGTCTCTGTTGGGTTTCTTTCTCTAAAACTTAACACCACAATAAATACAACGTAAGATTGCGCTTCGCGGACGCCGTGTTTCAGTACAGTGGTTCGGTTCAGGCTTAGCTCAGCGCAAATATTGTAATTTTTAAAAAATATTCTTAATTTATCAATATTCTTTAGATTAAAAGTTGTAAGCAAGTATATTAGCCGCGGAACAAAACGCGAGCCTTACGCGTTCTTCGGCGAATAAAAGTTAAAAAACGAGCTTGTTGTGCGCCGAGCTCTACTAGAGCCGATCACAAGGCGGTCCGTTGCTACAAATTTCCTTCGACTTATAAATATTTTAAGTATCATTTATTTAGTTTGTTTAGAAATTACGTACACGAGAAAATAAGAATGCGCGAAGAAATGAGTTAGATGAATCGCAAAAAAAATAAAAAACAATGACATCTTTATTTTAATAACTACTATGTACCTACTTAATAATCATTCTACAGTTCTAGCATTAAAACTACGCATTGAGTAACAGAGATAGCGATTGCTTCTCACCTCAAATATTCTCAAACCCTTAGCATCTTTTTTATTTAATTTTCTAAAGAATTTCAAAGATTTATATTATTATTTTCTTTAGTAGTCGAAATACAATAAGCTATAAAACAGAATCAGGTAGTCAACTAACTACCATAAATGCAGGTTTATGGTAGCTATTCATAGTAAAGAAAACCATAGAGACGTCCGAGGATCCCATGACTGAATATTAGTACATGTTACACTGTACATCACTAAGTTTAATCCATTTCGTGAGTACCTACCGTCCCCTTTAGTTTGTAAGAAACAAGAGATCTTTGGTTGACTAATGTTAATAAATAACATGGAATCGGCTGTAGGTAGGTTGATGTAGGATCGTAGTTAGTGGATTGCATAGCATTTAATTTTTACAAATTATGTCTATAAAAGTTTCTTAAATCATATTATGAATGCAATATTGACCTAACTCCTGTTTAATAAATAATCGTTTAAAAAATATGTAACTTAGTTCTTACAACTCACGATGCACTTATATGGTGATTGTGATTGGCCTTGCTTGTATGGTGATTGTCCATACGCGCAAAAAGAGACCTTATTTCCTTAAAATATACCTTTAAATACAATAACGCGAAAGTCCTTTTCGTGTATGCGGACTGTTATCGGCAAGCAAGGTTTGACCCGTGCCCGTGAGTTTCACGAACTATATCTTGTCCGTTTAACTAACGATTGGTATTGTATTGGTCAATCTAGCGTTCGCGAAATAGGGTATTATACTCCTTTTATAAATAACTACTATTAATTACATAATAAAATTTAACGTTTACATTCATTATTACTCTAAGTGAAAAGCAGGTTTGTTCCGCGACGTTGTATTTGCCTTTAGCGGCATGTAACAAATGTACACAATAACTTCCAAAGGAGTTTGTATTTTACGAACGCTCTATTGCTTAACACAATAACTTATTTCGCGGTAAAAAAGTTCGCTTACAACATAATTACTCAGTTAAATGAAATTAAAGTGCGTGGAATTTTAAACAGCTAATTAAATATAATCTTCCAATTGCGTACTTCAAATTAAGTATTATGTACGTATTACGTATGAGATCAATAAATGAATCTTTCAAAAGATATTGCGTTAGGTCCTTATTGCAATTTATATTTAAATAATAAATATAAAAGCTCTCTCAATCGTCGAAAATAATATTCGAATTCGAAAATCTTCGAAGGAAAAAATAATAATCGTATATTATGTGTATTATATTTATTAAGTTATTATTGTTATTAAGCGTCACGATATATTTTTGTAAATCTGGATCAATGTACACTAAAAAAGAAGTTATCAGCCAAGTAGCTATCTGTACAGCTCTGCAAAATTATAAATTGATGTACAAAGCTGAGAAATAAAATGTTATACGAGTACACATCTAAAATACTATGTAAATATCCCAGAGTTTTCAATTAATTCCGATAATATATAAGTGATGTGTTATTTTGAAGTAGCTATGTGTATTGTTTTTAATTATTTATAAATGGTGCATTTTATTTTGTTAAATGACATATACCTACTCATGTATTTTAATATTTTAAAATTATAACGTACTTAATCAGAGGACGATTACATGTTTCACGAATAAATATCAGATAATTCATATTCTAGATAAGATGGTTGTTTTATTTCACTTTGTAGATAAAATGTAATTTCTGATAAAAGGTAGATATGCAATAAAATTAACTGCATGCAATTTACAAAAAGTAGTTGTAATCTTCATGTACACTGAAGTTACCCCCTTTCCTGAAGTTAACTTCACTTTATCGTAGTCTCTTTAAAACACAGCACTAAAGCCGAAGTTACATTAAATTATTATCCTGTGGTATCTGCACTGCAGACCATCATTGACAGCGAACTATACGAACAGAAGTGATCACAATAGATCAGCGATGGTCGCAGCGATGAGATAATTTACTCGTGACGAGATATTGACTAATCCTCACGCACATTATCTCGAGGGATGTATGGCCTTGAAACGCCACGCTAACCTAGCGGTTCACTCTTTTAGTGATGTAGTTCCTTAGGGCTTGTGTTTGTGTCTATTCATTCTCTAGTCTCATATTCATGAGGTTGCGAGTTCAAATCCCTTCTACTCCGATTCTGCGCTTCCGAAGTTTCGGGCCTGATCGACGTTCGAACAAACGACTTTCCATCGTACAGGGCTCTATATATCGGGTATCTCGGATTAATTTGATATTATCATCGTGAAATTTGACGTTTGATCCCCAAGTATATGTTGTCCAAATCTATATTTCTATCGTTATCTCTGCGATCGAAGTAGTTTCAAATAAATGTCAAATGAACTTCTTTCGGGCCGATATAGCGGTTGTGAACGTTTTCGTGGTAGGAACTTGCCGAAATATCGACCGAAACTTAGTTTTTTGAGTAGACAAGTGACTTCGTTTTTTTTTAAATATCTCTTAGTGGTTGAGGAAAACGAGAAAAAAATATGTATCCACTAAAGTCACCGACAGAGCTCGTAGAATCGGCATGTTGAAGTGGCAATGTGTAGGTCATATTTGCCGCAGGACCGATAACCGATGGGGTAGAAGAGTCCTCAAATGAGGTCACGTACTGAAAAGCGCAGTGTGGGCAACCAGTGGCGGTTGGATGAGAAGAGCCGAGGATGGTGTGTGGTGGCGACACTTGGGAGGGGCCTATATCCACCAGTGGAGAAACAGGGTGATGGTATCCTCTGTTAGAGCATATGTATGTACCAATCCGTACTGGGCCCGCGTGGTGTGTAGCATAGGAGAGATTTAGTGATAAAAATATGTCAACACGGAAATTGGAGTAAAGTACTGGATCAGGTTGCTATTTTTGCCGCAGTTTGTCTTCACGTGCAGCGGCGAAATGAAGTTTGTCGTTCAGAGAAGCTACTTTGCAAATAGAGCGTCGGTAGTAATTATAGTTTTACTCGTCTCCAAATGCTGTATTTTCAGTATGAAGTTATAAATTTCTCAATTCGTGCGCTAAAGAGGCTGCAGCAGACACCTCTATACAAAACTATTTATAAATGAAAAATCTTCATAAATGTTATAATCAGTAAAAATTAAAACTTTTAATGACATTGTAAAGCAATATTTATTGTATAACAGTACACTTTATGTTCATTTCTGAGGATTACGTAATTTATACAAATATAATCTTACAATATGAACAACTTTTAAACATGAATCTTTAATTTTATACAATACACTGGGACAAAATGGTTAACCCATGCGATGCGGCATACGCCGATTGGCGTGTATTAATACTACATACACACTTCGATCGGCTTAAAACATGATCTCTTGTGACACTTACACACCGCCATACTAACTATTTCCTCTACAAAACTGATTTTGTAATTCACATATCCTGATTAGGTACTGAAAACTCCGATCGGCGTTTACTTAAAAATCGCCCGATCGCGCCCCGCATCTCACTAAAAATTTTAATTTTGGTCGCCGCTTCGAATGGATTAAAGTGGACGTGTTGACATGGAATACTTATATAATTATTATCTTAAAGCTAGTCAGTCTGTTGCGGTGCGACGCCACCAAGGAACTCCGGTCACTTCCTCCTCTGGGTATAAGGACGCTACTGGCCTGTCACAAAAATTAACCTTTATTTCATTTTTAAAACAGTTACAAAACGTGCGATAGTCGTTCTTTGACAATGTTACATAATATGTTTTTTTTTGTACATAAGAAATTTACATGAACATTTACATTTGTACATGAAATTTATAAAGATGGAAAGGTGCACTCCATCTTTATAATGTTTATACTCGTATCATATAAGAACCATTTCCGCACGTTTTGAAATGGCATCCTTAAAACGTAAAATGTTCCTAATTTGGTTACTATCAAAATATCGCTAACGGATCATAGTTCCCTTCGAGACCTTGATTGTGCTGATTGATGTTAATTACTTGCAAATTTTCATTTTCTGACCAATAATTATAATCAAGTGTAAAAATTACCTATATATTTGACTATGAGGCAATGTTGAGGTCAGCAAAGGGCAAGCTGTGGCTGGTGCTTCCTGAAAATCATACAGATAAGACAATGGATTTATACTTTGTGCAAAAATATAAATTGAACAATAAATATTTTTAATGGAAAGGCGGCAGATGACCAACTCGTGGACGATACATGCCAACATCAGTCCAAAATGACAAACATTGGCACACACCACTATGAGAAACCTCTATGGAGGCAAAATATGCAAAGCATATTTGCTTTGCTTTGCTTTGCTAGGATGCTTTGTATGCAAAGCAGTGTCAAAAATGGTTTATTCGTAGTCATCGTTAGGGGATACAAATAGAGATTTTATATAATTGAATAAACAGATTTTACGTTTTAGTAGATTTCTTTGTTTTATTCACATTTTTACATATTTATGTAAAATTACCTTCAAACATCCAAACAAGGACATGATTTCATGGGAGCGCGTAGTGATACTCGTAATTGATGCCTCTTTTTTTCAAAACTTTCTTAGGCAACAATACCAATGTTATACTTTATTTTATACCTATATACTGTACCTATATTTTCGAAATATATTATTTTTATTAACTTTAAAATTTACCTAATTTTTAGTTGTATTTTTATGTATATCAAACAATAAATAAAAGAATATTATTTATCTGATAGCCTGTACATTATAGTTTATATGTGCAAATTACAAATATTTTTTGTAAGAAACTACAGACTTACAATATTTACATTTAAAACCCGATTTATAATATGGAACGCATGTTTTGTTTACTGACGTAGCCTCCAATGTGAAAATGGGCTTCATTAGAGAAGAATATGTTTCTGAGAGTCTGTTGCGTCCGATAACTACCGTTACTACCGTTACGATTCTGGCATAAGTCTCTCGCAAAATATAGTCTTCTTCCTTTAGAGATTGCAAGATTTGCATTTTGTACAAATGAAACTCAAAATGACATGCTCGGGCGATTTTTTAATCCCTCTCGAAGCCGCAATCTTCCTTAGTGGTTTTCATGTATTCCTAAGGATTTTTTATCGCACTTGGGCCACATGTTTCGGCGTCGCTGCTGATGTCGATGGCTCTGGCTGGCTCTTAACTCTTGTCTGAATTTCTGCACCCACGACCAAATATGTGCTCGAACCATCACTCAATCAACGAATATCGAAGTGGGTACAGAAAATTCGATGTGCAGAAAGGAATGATTCGCCACACTTTAGATATTACTCGACCGTAACTGCGCGGTGCGCTCCTGACCAATGACACGTGGTTACTGTCAAATCTGTAAAGAGCACGCAACGAATGGTACCCCTGCCGCAGTCCCGATTTATTGAGTAATTGAAATTCTAACTAGAAAAAATCCTACTGGACACTACTTTCTATTCAAAAATACCTGTATGGATTGCATGGGTATGTGCATGTTGGCTCGTATTTTCCGCTGCCTGATCTCTCGGCGCACACAGCACTGCACACCAAGTAACACAGCGCACACACATGACGAGAGGCATCCTGTAGTATCAACAAAAGAATAATCATGCAGAATGTTATTTCAATTTATAATAACTATCGCTACCTCTAAGCCCTAAAACCACTTCCTATCAAATATTTAGATTGGTCAACTCATGAATATACGGCACGAGATAGTTAAAGCAGGAGTGAATAAATTCAAGTGTTTAGGCCGAAAGAAGGCAGCCATGAGTGTACTGATATAGGCGCATCAGCGAGATCTATCTTATAAAGTTGGTCAAAAATTGGATAGTGTAAATCGATTTATTTATTTAAAAAACTTTATTGCACATTATAGTACAAAAGGCAAGCTTAATGCCTTAAGGTATTCCTATTAATGTTTATAGACCAGTCAAGCGCAGCTTAACCTAATGGAGACACTAATACAAAAGAAAAAAATCTAAGGTTATATAGGACCCTAACCATCGCCCACAGCTGGACAAATTTCCTCATGCGTTGTCTTGTTCATGAATGATGTATGACCTTAAAACGCTATGTTGGAAAAGCGATTCAAGAGTCCTCATGAAGGTGCCGCGGTCCTGCAGCGCGTGGGCCATGTTCGCCGAGGCACCGGTCGCCGGCTATTTTTCCATTATGAGGACGCGCGTAGCATCTTTCTGGAGTAGACTGCGGACGACTGATAATACCATCTTAAAAGCCGAGAGTGGTGACTTGACTAGCAGAATCTTAAAACATTGCTTGTTCGTCCACCGGAGCGTGAACGTAAAATGAGTCTTGTATAAGTTACAAAGTTGTTGTATAACGCCAAAGTTATTGTTATAATTAATTATATACCTAATTATAATTATATACATAGTTACAATTATTGACTTTTTAAGTGCATTTATTTACTGTCGTTATTTTAATCTATGTTATTGTATATGGGTTTTTTATCCTTTTAATAAAGATTATTATTATTATTTTAAAAATGGTGTTGTTCCGCAGGGCTTGTGGTAGCGGCTTTGACCATAGTCGCCGTTTACGACACTCACGGGAAGAGATGGGGATTGTGCTATTCTAAACCCGGTGACACCACACGACCTGCTCACAGTACCACAGTTTTGTGTCCGCACAGTCCACAGTACCACAGACACCACAGTATCTGCTCAAAATCCTGTTATATAGCATGACAGGTTAAAATAGTGTTAATAAATAGTGGTTAAAGTAAATATAATATTAGCTCTTTAATTGTGCTCTTATGTACGAGTATAATGTATTAGTGGCCCCATTGGGGCTAAAACGCACTTAAGAAAAACTTACTTTTAATTTTAGTTGTCAACTAATAAAATGTTTGTAATACTAATATGTCTTTATATGAAAATGTGAATCAAACAGTATATGTACTCTTTGCATCGTTAAATATGGTTTGACGATCGATTGGCGCAGTTGGTAGTGCCCTTCATTTTCTGTGCAAAATGGTCGGGGTTCGATTCCCAGTCGGATATTTATTTTTTTAAAGACAAATGTTATTTAGATCTGGGTGTGTTTGTCTTTGTGTGTCTCTGGACCCACGACACAGAGAAGCCTAGTGTGGGCCATTGAGTGTAGCGTTATTTATTGAGTACACTTAAGATGAAATTAATGTTATACTTTAATATAAATGTGTGTTACCTATGTACACTAATACACCGAGATCACCATTACGGTTTGTTCTTCTTAATACAATTCCTGCAATACACAGGGAGATCCCAGTCAATATGCCTACCACAAAAATAACCTGAAACAAAATATTACAAATAATTAATACTCAATTATAATACGGCGATATGGACGAAAAGGGCTCATGACAGGAGGCTGTGGAGGACTCTGAAGGAGGCCTTTGCCGAGAGGCAAACTGATCAGGACAGCCACACCAATGTCTGATGGAACTATGTTGTGCATGCATGAGTAATGAGATCGAACAATTAATAGAAATAAACCAATTAGTACTGAGTACAGTACTAGTAATTAAATAAGGGTATGATTTAACTGATCCCTGCTTTAATAGTTTTGATGAGCGATAATTATAAATTGATAAGCAAAAGTATTGATTTATCAGCGATGTGTGATCAGAAGACAAAGTGAAAACAATCAGCTGTTATTTTTATTATGAACTGCTCTAAATTGAAACAATTAACAAAATATACTTACAGTCTAAGGGCTTAAAAAACTTTTGATAGATATAGATACTTTGAACTGCATATTTTTTTATCAACTCTAAGAGTAAATATGTTAGACAATGTACTGTTAATTTTTAAAGAAAAAATGATGAATACTTTATATTAAGTCTCACTTTTATTTACTTTATATATTTCATATGCTTTTTTTATTATGCAAAGATGAAATGCAATTGTATTTGAAAATGAAATGTAATGTAAATTGCGTCTGTCATTTTCGCGTGAAATTTGTTTTGAGAGCGTGTAGTAAATACAATATTTTTGTCCTAATTTGTACGTCATTTCAAAGTTATCTCAACCAACTGTTCATGAACTGACAAATCGGTAACCTGTCGACGGCCCAACTATATATGTAACTATACATAGTAGAATCTGTTATTGGCAATATGTTTGATGTACGAGGAGAAATCAAAAAGTAGTGAGAATGAGATAGAATATAATGACTATTGATAACTTAATAATTTATTTTTCTACATAGTCTCCGAGTCTCTCTACACACCGAGTCCAGCGCTTTTCCAAGGCTTCAATCCCTTTCAAAAAAAAGTTTTGTCTTGGTCCTGCAAAAAGTTCTCCACGGCATCTATCACCTCGTTATCGTCTTCGTACCTGTTTCCCCTTAAGTATTCTTTCAATTTGGGGAACAGATAAAAATCGCTAGGCGCCAGATCTGGTGAATAAGGGGGATGGTCAACCAATTCGAAGCCAGCTTGTTGAATGGCAGCCATCGCAACTGCCGAACTGTGCGCGGGTGCGTTGTCGTGATGAAACAGCACGCCCCTTCGAAGTTTCCCTCTCCTTTTCTCTTTGATGGTATTCCTCAACTTGGGAATTAATGCTGCATAATATTGGCCTGTAATAGTGGTTCCACGCTCCAGGTAATCAATCAACAATATCCCTTCTTAGTCCCAAAATATTGAGGCCAAAATCTTGCCAGCCGATGCCACGGCACGAAACTTCTTCGGGGTCGGTGATGATGGCCGTTTCCATTGTGAAGATTGCTGTTTTGTCTCGGGATCAAAATGATGGACCCATGTTTCGTCCATTGTTACGAAACGAGACAAAAAGTTTTCAGAATCTTCTTGAAACTTGTCCAACAATGTCTTCGAAATGTCAAGTCGATTTTGTTTCTGACTGTCTGTTAACATTCTCGGCACCCATCTTGCGGAGACTTTTCTCATATTCAAAGATTGTTTCAATATGGATTGAATACTTCCATCTGAAATGCCCGTTTCTTGAACTAAGTAACGGATGGTAACTCTTCGATCGCTCAATACAATTTTCTCGACTTTAACAACATTTTCTTGGGTGACTGACGTCGATGGGCGGCCGCAACGATGTTCGTCTTCCGTGCTCGTTCTCCCTACTCGAAATTGAGAAGCCCACCTTGCGACAGTGGAATACGGCAGAGCAGACTCTCCTAATGTTGCCTCCAAATCGCAGTGAATCTCTTGCGTCGTTAACTTTTTTAAACAGAGGTATTTAATAACGGCTCGCACTTCGTTTTTCTCCATTTTCGAGAACACGTTCCGACACGAAGCGAACAAATGACTACATTCAGAAAAAAAACAAAAGAGAATCGAAGACTTTTTCTTTATTAATGTTACAAATATCTGAGCTATGCCTGCCAGTATTTTTTTTTTTTCTTACCAAGGAGTATATATGTCGTTCTCACTAATTTTTGATCACCCCTTGTATATATTTCAGTTACTTATTTCTGTTATACTGTTAATATTATATTTCTCTGTATTTACAGATTTATATGTTAATACATGTTCACAAATAAATAAATAAATATAATAATTTTAATACTGGTAGAATTTTATTGCATGTTAAATCAGGCTGATTTATAAATTATAATACTTATCAAAGCAATTAATTCAGAGGTCAAATAATTTGTTCCCAGTAAATAACACTGAACACAATATAACATAACATAATGTTCTCTGAAAGTGTGCTTGGAGTTTGTTTCTATTTTTACTCAATCATGCTGAAATTACAGAATATGAAGATGGCCAAGGGCATTATATAATTAGTTGCATTTGATATATTACCTGTAAAATATAATAGCATACATATTCAAATCCTGGGCAATGGCCGCCACAGGCACCAATTATAGGCACTTCTGGACTGACGGAAGAAGCAGGAGGCACTGGAGACCTGCTCCCAGCCTGAGTGTGTCCATCCACATCACACAAGGGAAGGGAAAAAGCTGACACACACTGAGGAAATGTAAACGACTCAGATGGAGCATGAGTACGAACTTTATCCACTTTTTTATAATTGTGCCATGTTCCAGCATCATAAGGAGATTGATAGACAGGTGATGGTGGGCCGAGCTCTCTCATTGTTCCATTATAATACTGAGGAACCTAAAATTTAACATAAAAATAATGAGCCTTTATTTCCTATTAACAGACAAAGAAATTCAATCATACACATACATTATTTAATTAGGGTAGTTACTATTACATTATTAAATAGCCAGCTATAAATAGCTTCAAAAAATGATTAGACCCACCCAAAAACTGACTTCCAGGAGAAGAAATGTCATAACTTTTAATACCAGCTATCACTAAATATAGGCATACCAGCAATACTGCTTGCCTATTGGCAATGCAACCAGCAGTATCCACTGCTGGACATGGTCTTCCCTATGCACATAGTCTTGTGCATAAGAGAGGTATGGCCTTAAAACATCATGCTGGCCAAGTGGGTGGGCGAGTCTACTCTTATAGAGGTGGTGTAGTGCCTCAGGGCTTATGGTAGGTGCTACACAATAATAATAATAACCATAATATGAGAAAAGGAACCTTATTATCTAGTTATAAATATAGACATTCCTGAAATCTTAAATTTCATTTTTAATCATTAATCTAGGTCATGGCAACAATCTAAGTTTTAAGCCAAGCCAATTATGAACTAATATTATGGAAGACATCTAATATTTAAGACATTTAATTAATTATAGTAGGACTATAATCAAATACCCCTGTGTAGTGTATGTATGGTCATTGAGCAATGTGTAGTAATGTGGGTAAAATTTATTATTGCAAAAATATATTTTTTATTGCTTTATCTTAAAAATCAAATATTAGTGCATGTTTCTACTTAAACAAAAGCTGAAAATGAATCTCGAAACAAATTCTTGAATCTTTTAAATTAGACAATCTTGACCAAAGTAAAAAGGTTTTAAATTGACAATAAAGTTCATGTCCTCAGCTAACGTCACAAATTATTCACAATTATAATAAATTGAAAAAAATAAGAATGCGAAACTTACATGATACGCATTGTCTGAGGTGGAACTATCAGTTCCTGCGACTTGATAGACGGGGGTGTTTATATCCTCCGCCCACGGGTACTTCGCTCTTTGTTGTGTGGCCGATGCGAACTGATGTTCGTTCCGAGACACTACTGTAGTCTGATAAGGATGCACGCTTCGTGGAGATAGCTGTTGTTTAAACATTTCTCTACGCTAAAGATTACCTACCTAGAAAAGGTAATTTCACTCACAATTATTAAAAACAACGTATTTAATCTCCCTATGTGAATCCTCAAATAAATACAAGTCAATCTTACCTCATTATAGAATACCTAAAGAAAGTAATACATTATCTTAAACACAATTTAAGTATATTATAAATCATAAGAAATATATTATGCTTTTCGTTATTGTTTCCAATTCGTCATTTTTTAATCTAAACATTAAGTACTTGAAATAAATTTCAAGCCCGAACACACCATGATGAAATGTTTGACTGTCACTTCGACTGGTCTGGCTTATTTGACACATTTGAGCTATAACTTGAGTATATATTTTTTTATACATAAAATCTATTTGGACACTGGCGTAGCCAGATCCACATAATGATATGAATCGCACAGTAAAGTTGTGCTTACTGAGGGCAGAGTTGGACTCCTTGGAAGAAAACGAAAAATGCATATTCACACTTTTTATCAGAAACGTTATATATGCATTACCACTATTCTAATAATTTACGGCAACGTTATTGGTTGGTAATTGGTACAATTACTGTTATTGGTTTACTGGAAAACCATTAACAACCGCACACGAACAATATGCGCAGTACTTGAAACGGCTGTTTCCTGAAATTGTCCGAATTTCTTTGAACGACAAACTAAGTTTGATTTTTTTTAAGTAAACCGACTTGTTTTCATATGTTTGGTAAATTTCATTGTATTTTTTTAGTTTTAGTGTCCCACATTTAATATTCTTAGTTCTTCTACTTTTGATCAGTTCACTGCAATACTTTCTTTTTTATAGGGCAATAGGCGGACGAACAAGCTGCCCTACGTGATACCACCGCCCACGGACACCTGCAACACCAGGAGGTATGCGCGTACGCCGCCGACCTTGCAAAATCTTATTCACAGCTTTCTTGAAGAACCCCATATCGTAGTATAACGGAAAGATCTCTTGAAGCAGTTCGTTGCACAGACTGCACAGTTAACGATTACATAATATAGAACGAGATGCAGCTTATGTCAACTGTCAAAATTTTTAGACCCTGAGAATGATTGCCACAAAAAATAAAAGATTTCACAATAGAAGCCAGTTAAATGAAAGTTGAGTAAAAGATTATTAAGACTTTTTGGCGGGAACTCGAAAAGTGAAGTTTAGTAACTTGGATAAATTTTGAAGTCTGACTCATTAAGTTGCTTAAAAAAGCTATCCGCTCAAATCAATTTCGTTCAAAATTTAAATTCCCATTATTCATATAATTGTTGCGAAGAAAACTTGACATTGCAGAATGTGCTAATTACACCATTACCACATTTAGAAAAAAAGGAAAGATTATTATGGCGACATTTATTCATTCATCTGCTAACATTAGACATAGTGTGTTGAAAATATAAAGTGAAAGTTATTTCAATAACCAACCAATTATAAATTAACTTAGTATCGTTTAAGTTAAATGTAGCAAAGAAGGATCATAAGTATCAGAAATAATGCAAACGCTTCTATAAAGCAGCAAGTGTTTAAAACAAGCTGTCTCCTAGTAATGAAGTCATGATTGGTAACGGGGTAACAAAATCAGACGTCGCGATGAAAGCTTCAGACGATATCGACAATTTGCATCCAAATACTTTTTGCAGAGATTACATTAGAGGTTACTGTACTCGAGAAAATTGCAAATTTATACATGAAGTACCACCAAAACCTTTTCTAAAGGATTTGTTCCGTTTTTGTCATGATTTTCAAAATAAAGGCTGCTTCAGAACGAACTGCAAGTTTATTCACAGCACCTCAGACGATGAAGAGCGCTTCTATACAATGGGAGTTTTTCCTCGCGACACTCGCAATACACCTATATGCCAGGCTTATTTACATGGGACATGTTCCAATCAAGAATGCAAATTCATTCATCCACCTGAAGCAATTAGTAATGAAGTGATAAATATATACAATGTTCTCCCACCATACAATGTACCACCACCACAAATTCGGGATGAGGACTCTCCTCCAGAGTCAAAAGTTAGAAGATACGAAGAGAATCCAATTGATAAACAAATTTTACCTACTTCCAGCGTATGTGCCAACTGTGAGGCTTTAGATCACAAAGTAAAGATATTGCATGATAACATTAGTGTGTTACTAAAAAAAGTAGCTGATTTAACTGAGAAAAATGTACAACTAACTTCAATGAACGAATTTTTATTGGAACAGACAGCATCAGTTAGGGGTGAGCAGTCTTGTGTGATAACTTCAAGGCATGGTACTTCAGCACCAGTGTCTTTGGCAACTGTTAGTGTAACACCAGTGGTGAGTCTTGCACGTGCTTTACCAGCATTAGTACCTGCAGCAGGAACTCCAAATCTGGCATTAGCCCCTGCAGCATCCAGGGCACAGTTGCTAACTCCAGCACCTCAAATTCTTACAGTGAGCACAACACAACAACTTGTCGGCAATTCAGGAGCATTAATTGTGACTAGTGCTGGAGCCCAACAACTGATGCAAGTCAGCGATTCTGGCACTCTAATGGGTGGTGGCCAGACAGTAGTGGCTGTGACACCTGCTCAGTTGACATTAGCTCCACCTGCACAACAACTAATGAGTAATGGGCCACAAACGGCTGTTCAGCAGCTTGTGCAGCAGACAGCACTACCGCCACAGCTTGCGCCGCAACATCAAACTCCTCAGTTTGCAGCAGCACAGCAATCTGTGCAGCATTTAGCTGCCCAACAGTCTGCTCAGCACTTAGCTGCACAGCAGTCGGCGCAGCGGTTGGCTGCACAGCAGTCTGCACAGCACTTAGCACAACACTCGGTGCAGCACCTTGCAGTAGCTCAGCAGTCCGCACAGCAACTAGCAGCACAACAATCGGCTCAACAGCTTGCTGCTCAGCAGTCTGCCCAGCAGCAACTTGTACCCTCAGCACAACAGTTGGTCCATCAAACATCAACTCAACAAATCACTATCTCTAGCACTAGTCAGCCAATGGCACTGCCCAATTCTCAAGCTCAGCCTATGACTTTCCCCATAATATCACAGAGCATATTGCCTCATTGAGTTTTTAATTAATATTGTTAAATGTGTGCTAGACTTGTTTAGCTCTGTTATTAGGCTTTCTCAATCCTATCATTTGTATTAGCTTTTGAATGTAGTTTGAAGCTTGAATCTGTATCTCACAATACAGCTAAAAGTAATCATTATAAAAAAACTAAAAGTTCAAATAGCTTTAAATTCTCTCAGAAGAAAGGATTTTACATCTGGTGTAGTTAACTATTTACTATTTATTTCTATCTCTATACATATATTAAGTATTTAATTATGGGTGACCACACCACATGTAGAGGGCTTTACTTCAGAAAGCTTGTTTGAGCCTTTCATGGAGTCTGCTGTCTGAACCTGCATATTTATGTCATACTTTAATTGTTGGGTGACAGATTGCAAAGAAAATTGAGTTAAAAAAAGTACTTTATAATGAATTAAACCATTCATAATTTTAATAAAATATGCTGTATAATTTTTAACAGTACACTGCTCATTTCATTTAGAAGGATAGTATGAAAAGTTCACACAAAAAAATATCTCCATCAGTATTATTCTGATGAGTAATGTCTATTTTTATTATACTGTCATACATGATTACATAGATATAAGTGTATAGACAGCTAAAATTGTAATCCTTTTTGGCTTCGCCATAGTCGGGTGTAAATTATGTTCAAGCAAAAATATAGAAGACATTAGTGGATTTTCAGGATATGGATGGGCTGAGCTGAATAAGCCTTCTAGCAAACCTACTATAAGTGAGCATTGAAACATAGTTATAGAATAGAAATGAAATTATTTCTAGGATTGTAAATGAAATTTGAGAAATTAAGTATAAGGTTAATACCTTGAAAAATAGTTGTAGAATTTGTTAATAAACAGTGGATTGAATATACCACAAATATTTAATTAATGTAAAAAATAATCAAAACCTACTTTTTGAGCACCAGAGACCTTTCCTGCCTGCTCCTAATGCAGTGATTCTTAACTGGTGGTTTGCGGACCCCTTATGATCCGCTCTAGAAATCATCTGCACAGTTATTAAATCTCTTAATCAGAAATATCTGGAAAATTATTTAATAAATGGCATGTTTGAAATTTTATATCCAATCAAGAATCCAGCGTTAGTAAGACACAAAATGGAAGCTCAAAAATCTCAGTAGGTAATGTAATTTTTGTGAAGGATGTTTTTGAGCTTGTTATATTCCATATCTGTATTTTTATAACTACTTGTGCCGGGCATGCGTTGCATGCCCGTCGATTTTTTGCACATAATGTATAATGCACCTTTCAAATGGTGAAAGAATTTTTGAAATCGATATAGTAGTTTCGGAGATTACCTCCTACATCCAAACTTACAAACTTTACCTCTTTATAATATTAGTATAGTATAAATTAACAAAATCACCTTATTTCTTAGAAAACCATTTTTTGTAGGTAGTATGTTTCATTTGTTTCTTATATGGTTAATGATAGATCATTGACCATTTGGTCCATAATGAGAAAAGGTCTCGATTAAGAACCTCTATCCTACTGGGAAAGCGCATTCTGCTAATCACAACTATTATATATTGCTATAATGTTAGGAAACTGTTATTTAAGTTGATTTTTAATTATGCGCTAAATACCATATTTCTGGATTTTGAACCTTGCAAGTCAGAAAAAGGGCGTGAAAATAGATGTTTCATCGTTCTTGGCTTAAATTTAGACTGAGTGGTGAAAAATTAATTTCCCATAAACGACTCTGGCTAATTTTAAGACCGACAATCGTTTATTTATCGCCTTAGTTTCTAGAAGCCGTGTTCGTCAAACTGCGGTCCTCGGTCGTATTTTATAACCTACTTAGCCAGGCTCCAGAAACTGATATTGAATACGATTTAGTTATAGCCAATAAATAAATATATATGTATTTATATTTATTAGGCTAGCCTACGCTCCAGTGATATACACGGATTTTCGTTTATATCACGAACAGTTTCTTTTCCCGGGAAGAAATATAGCCCATGGCCTTTCCGTGTTCCCCAGTAAAGTCTGTGCAAATTTTCGGCACAAACAGACTTCGTTTATTTTTTATATATAAGTAAGAATAAGAATCTATGCAGCCCGAGGTGGCATCTCCCATTGTCTGTATTAACCCTTGATTCAAAACGTTGACGACCACTGGTCTAGAGGGAGTGTCAATCAATTTATATTGTAAAAATAATATTCGCAAGAGCAACGAATAGTACCTAATTATTATGATAAGCAGGTTTTAACAAAGTAATCCTTTCCTTACTATATACTAACATTAATATGCAATCAAGATTCAATTTGCGACATATTTACACTAACGGTGCCAGCCACTTCGTTCGCGCGAACTTGTGATTTCCCTGCGAATTCTATAATCGATCTGGATAAGTACCTACCCTAAATGTTAACTGTACCAAGTTTCATTAAAATCCGTCGTATTTTGCGCGTTCCGATAGACAAAAATTCTGAAAATGGCTATTTTGGATTTTTTCTGAATCTTTCGTAAAGAGCACTGCAACGAATTTTTAAACAAATTATTTCGTGTACGGCTCTGTTACGATATTCTAATGTACGATTAAATTATTACGATATGTATCGATAAAATAATATGTAATGAATTTTATACCTTGCCACAAGGACAAGGAGTCAGGATTTCATCTACGGAGAGGCAACAAAGCTAACAATTTTCTTATAATTTTAAATAAAGATTGGTAATGCAGAAATATTGTTACTTATTCTATTCTCATACTTCCCACACTTCAACAGCCCCACTATAGCCACGCTATGTCATATTCTGGTTATTTTTTTTGTTTTTTGAGGGGAGAGTGCACGCTTCAATCCAACAGCCGCTGGGCGCGCTCGACTGGCCACGTTACCCCCTCTTACAGGAGTCTACCATAAAATTTACTGCATTTCCCACGTTATCCTATTTCCCCAATGTACGTACGTGTTTGGGTAGTGAGTGAGATGTGCCAGAGCCCATTCCCATCCTATCCCAACCCTTTCTCCTAATCCATTCTTTCATCAACAAATGTAGGCAGCGCATCCGGGGGCATGCCAAAGTTTGTCGTTTTGGACTAATGTTGCCATGTATCGCGGATGTCTATGGGCGACAGTATCCACTTACCACCAGGTGGACTGTATGTTCGTCTGCCGCCTTCATATATAAAAAAAAAACATGTTTCTAGCTTTATTTTTAATTAGGGAAGATTTTATCACTTTTTGAGTTTCGAATGCCATCAAAGTACACTTATGGCTTTCTTTCTAAAGAGGGTAGTATTATTGTCAGCTTAAGTGGCAACTGGTCCGCTCAAAATTTGATCCGCGAGCGAGTTAACTGGTTCGAAAGAAATTCTAAGTGGGCTAGTTTTACTACTTACTAACAGATGAACTGAAGAGTGATTCCCGTGGTAACTAGAACGGGCCGAGATAAAATGTACCTACTCTAAATGTTAACTGAAGTGATAAGCTATAACTATGCCAAATTTTATAAGTTCTGTTCAGAGTGAATTTTGTGTGATGTGCGTTCAGAGAGACGGACATAAATTCTAAAAATGATCGTTTTGGGTTCTGTATCGTTCGTATAGTACTTACTGTATTTTTTTTTTAAATCATGTATGGTCACAACTCTGTTACGTTTTTATTATAATATGTATAGATTTGTTCCTTTTTACGACTTTACAATGTGACAAAATAGTTAGGTACCTTCCTAATATATGATTTAGGAATTTAAATAAAATTGGCAAGTGGAAAAGTGTATTTTTCAATAACGTCCCTAATGGCCCACTAGGATTCCGTGTATCGTTTCTCCAGAGACAGATTTTTTTGTATAAATACCCTATTTAAAATAAAAAATGTGTACACATATTTTTCAAAGATTATTTATTCTTACAATTACGAACGACCGAATAGGCCAGTTTGTAGGTACTCCTGCCTGCTCTGCTAAAGGTCCCAGGTTCGATTCGTGGTCGGACATTCATTTGTTTAAAGATTAACGTTGATTTGGGCCTGGGTGTAATATTTATCCAATGAAAAGGTAATAGTTTGTTAATAAAAGGTAGTTGAATTATCTAAATCATGTTTCAATTATGTTATTTCATCTAAAAACTATGTACAGTTAGGTTTCCCATAGCAATCAATTCTTTAACATTTTTTTTTTCATTGGCTTTCTTAATTTCTTCTAAAGTAGCATTCATTTTTCCTGTATTTCATTATTTTCCCAGGAATGCCCAGCACGAAATTACCCACTTGATCAAAAGCTATGGCAGTTAGATTCCCAGGGACGTTATCCACCAGGTTCAGTCTGCCAGTTTCATTTTCATGGAAGTACGCTAAGTTGTCACTAGCAATAAATACGGTTTCTTTATAAAATGATATCTGAGCTACACCGTCGTAGGTTACATTGCCAATACAAATTGGCTTCGATAGCGTCGACTTCAGTACATAAAGTTTTTCTTCCTTGATGAAGTAAATGTTATTTTTATCATCTATAGCCATTTCATTTAAAGCTTCGAGTACGTTGAAGCGTATTTTCTTTTCTCCATCGAGCAGATACAATACTTCAATGCCATTGTTGTTCTCCTTTATGTATTTATTACCATCTTTATCCACAAAGAGCATATCCATTTTCAACGTACTTTCAGATACAAGCGTGACGTTGTCACTTGCGTAATTATATTTGTATATTCCCTTTTCAGTGCCAAAATATACACTGCATTTGTTTTTATCTACTGCAACAGAGTAACTTAAGCCTTCGGGTAAACCTGACAACAGGAAAATTTGTGTTTACATATTTACAATATTAAAAATGGCAACTCAAAAGAGAAGGTAGTTATGAAAGATGTAAATATCGAAGTAAAAGCCATCAGGATTACTACCGGATTTCACATAAAACAAATTGCCGAACACGTCGTAGTGGGCGTCGGCTGGATACGCGTCTCCTACGTGGTATCTGTTATATTGTAGTGATCGTTGTTTATTTTCAAATCTGACCTACTATCGTCGCGAGGAAGATCAAACCAGAGACATTTGTGAAGAAATAAGAAAAACGCCAATGCCACTGTCATTTCTTTTCGTTTTTATACGAGTATACTCTCTTAAATCTTACTTGTAAGTGTTCTCAGCTCTGTTATTGCTATTATATCGAAAGCTTCGTGAACCCATTATAGTGATAGATTAATCTTGGTTTGATGCCATTGCCTTATTCATAGTCGGCTTAAAAGGTTATAGATAATAATAGCAATAACAAACATCACACATAACTTAAACTGAATAAAGGAATGCAATAAAATCTTCATTTATTCTAAGTATAATTTAATCATAATGTATAGTAATAATAGAAATTAATTACTATTGAAGATCTGTTGTTAATAAAGTACTGTATTTCTTTCAAATATCATGTAAAAATATCAAAAACGCTTATAATAAGTTGCAATACCATATCCGTGCACTAACTATAGAAAAACTAGATACACAAATGTAATGTTCAGTAATTATTCACATTATTTTCGTTCATTTGCATTTGATGCTGTAGGTACGAAGGCAAGCGGCCCATTCTCACCGCCTTGATCTTGTGAATCTTCCGTTGATGACCTCTTAATATTTTCCTGCAAGTATAGTTCCAATATGTACAAAACGAAAATTTGCTTAGTAACAAAGTCAGACAAATTGGCTAAAGACTAAAGATACACCTAGACTACGGTCGATAGATGTCGGCTAGTCGATTAAGTCGATATTAATCGTCTGAAACACAATAGATGCCACTGGATGGTCGACGAGTCCATTGATTGATCGATTGCCTATGACTATACATTTTGAAACGGACTGCGTGAATGAATCGATGAACATCGAACGAAAATATCAATCACGTCGATCGACCGCAGTCTAGGTCCACCTGAAAGTTTTCATTAGAACAGGTTAATTAACCTATTAAATCATGTTTTATTCATTTGATTTTTGTATCTATACCAGTGATTTCTAGTCCTTTACCGGCCTGCAACAGGCGCTAGAATAATCTAATGCGTCAGGTTACATGTCTGGTCGCAAGGAAGTAGCCGGTTGCGTGGTCGAACTGCGGCTCGTTAAGATAAGGGACGACATAAACTATCGAAATCGATCGATAAAATAGAGGAGTCGTTCGTAATGTCATATGTTAACATTTAAAAAATGCTTTCTTGTAGAAGTTAGAAGCACCTTTATACAGACATAAGTTATAACTATGCACAATTTCACATTTTATTTTATAAAACGGGTCTAAACGCGTAGAATTAAAGACTTGTTTACGTTTTCTACTCGACACCAGCCGTGGTCACGAGTTGAGGTGTAACCCGTGCCGAATAGGGAATGCAAATCGGTTTTAACCGAAACCGGAAAGATGGTTAAAAATCGGTTTATAGGCCTAAAACGAAAATCGGGATTTAATATTTTAAAATCGGTTTCGATTTTCACAAAAAATACCAGCCATTATCTAAAAGTACAATAGATCCTCTTTCTAAATAATATAAAAAAATGTCATTATAGGAATTATGTTTGTTTAAATTGACCTACATATTGACTTAAAAAAAAGAGTTAGTTTAGTCAGACATGAAGTACATGTTTGATTGCAAACGCCTTTATTATTGATACAGCGTAGTAGAAATCTCCAAATACGTTAAACGACTAGTCTTAAAATATATAAAATAGCTATTTCTTATACTAGCTTTTCAAAAAAATTACCATCGTTCATTATTGTAGTTGATAAACAATAGGTCAAACTAAAAGTTCTTAGAACTGACATTGTCATAGGGTGCTACAGATAAAATTGTTTAGACGAAAGTTGTAGAGCTTGATGAGCCCTAAGCAATGACATATCGTTTGTATCTATGTATAGAGGGCTATACATAGATACATCTATTTATATTTTTTGAGAATGTTACATCGTTTTGAAACTATTGAACCGATTTGACTCATTTACGAACTTAGCTGAGATACGATAGGCCCAATTAAAAGTTCTTAGAACTGGCTACTGTACAATACGCTAGAAAAAAATAAATTCGAATATTGAAAATGGAACTCTGCTTGTCAAACGCCATTAAATATTCAGAAAATTTGAAAATTAAATTTGTGGAAAGATGAATTTAACAAGAGAATATTTTTATTAATGATTTTTTATGCTTTCGTTGCGATCTAAACCAGAAACAAAGTTATGAAAGACTTAAGTTACCATTTAGCGATGAAGCCCTATCCAGTGCCACTGTTTATAATTGGTTCAGTGGATTTAGACGTGGTCGTACCCACCTCAGTGACGATGTTAGAGAAGGACGTCCTCGGACGGCGGTGACGGAGGACAACATCAAATCTCATGATTGAAACAAGACAAACGAACGACATACCAGCAGATACGGGCATCATTAGGTATTGGTATGAGTCAAGTTCAAACTATTTTACACGATCACCTTCTGTTTTGGAATATGTCAAAGAATGACGCCCTCGAAGCAAAATGATTCTCCATCACGACAATGCCGCAGCTCACTCCGCTAGACAAACGAACCAATTTTTGAGTACTGTAAATGTAGAGCTAATGGGTCATACGCCATACAGTCCCGACATTGCGTCCTGTGATTTTTATTTATTCCCTAAAATTAACTATAAACAGAGAGGAATATGTTTTATGAATGCAGAAGAGGCAAATAACGGCTTTCCAAACGGTTGTTGAAGAGGTGTCTAAAGAAGGGTGGTCTGAATGCTTTACATTACACAATGGTTTCATCGCAAGTGTATCAGTTGTCGCGGAGAATACTTCCAAAAGCAATAAAACAATTTCATCTCTATATCTGATTTCATTTTTGACATTCTAAAAACTTTCAATGTCACCCACGTATACTCGCATATTTCGTTAAAATAGTTTTATAAATACTAATAGTGACTTAAATAAGATTGATTGATTACTGTTGTTTTATCTGCAAGTAGTCGAAATCGTAAGTATAATATTTGTTGATAGTATTATGTGGTGGGTGGCAAAATAAACGTAGTAAAATCATTTAATACGATAGCGTTTAACGCTGTATCGCCTAGCCTTGATATAAAATATCGTAGACGTATATAATGTAAGAATTGAGTATCCAGCATCGAACGATTGCAGATTCCTTTGCAGTCCTTTATTAATTTATTCAATAAACAGGTAGCCGCAGAAACTTTGTAAAAGAAACAAATATTTTTCATAAAACGTTTAAAGAATTATATAATGATAATTTCGAGACTATATAAGAAATGAGTCAATACATTTTATGAGGAGAGTTTCGAAATCTCCCTCTAACAACAATTATTTTCTTTGTAGTCATATGTTGGCAAGTTCATAGTCAAAGCATGCTCCTCTATTTTATTCGAAATCTTACTGTAAACTTTTAGTGAGGCAGTAACTCGTCACTACAAGGCATGTTCACATTGATTCCAATACAGTCAAGGCTCCTTAAAGGATGATTCGCGTTACACCGTGCCGGGGCCGGGCCGTGTCACGTACAGGGCACGGTCAAAGATCTATAGTATATTTTTGTATGTATCTTCTTTTTGGATATCTTATTTTTGTAGTTCGAATTCATGTTTCGAATACTTCGTCATCAATAGCAATTGCAATAACTGCTAACTCAAGTTGTGAAAATTGCATTATAAAAACACACGTCATACAACACTAAAAATACACTCAAGCGAAAAATGGAAAATAATAAAAAACTGTAAATAACAATATCTTATTATCGAAATGGATACACACTTGACAACACTCGGTACATACGCGGACACGGTCGTTCCCGGTGTAGCATGAATGAGTGGCCCGGCCGGCGCACGGTGGAAACGTCACGGCACGGGCACGGCCCGCCCCCGGCACGGTGTAACGCGAATGATCCTTTATTCGCGGTTCCCGTATTCGTGGAAAAAAAAATTGTGACCACTTTCCGTATTAGGGGTGAAAAATTCTGTATTGGCGGATCCAATACTAACAGTACATATTGTATTTTTATAATACATATGTAATGTGTATTTATTTGTCAAAATAAACAAGTAGGTATCAAAATATTTATAAATAAACAAATCTTAAGTGTCGTGAAGCCGAAAGTCCTTTGACAAAAGCCCCCGCTGCCATTAAACTTAAAAAAGTTGAGTGAAGGTTTACGGATGGCAAATGAGCATTGTTATTTTTTCATAAAAATTGATCCGTCTAAGGAAATAAGTCTTGTTTTTAAGAGGTAAATTGATAATGCCACAGTTGAATATCAATCCGAATTAAAAGGCCTTTTATTAGCTGCAAAGCAAGAAAAAAAACCATTGCCTAAACCTGATAATAATAATTAATAGTATGTATTGTTAAAATTTATCTCAATAAATTACTTTCATTATATTTTTTAATATTTTGCAATCTTGGAATGTATTCCCTATATTTCCATACAAAATGTCACTCAGTATTCACGGTACATTTTCAGAGCGTATACCCCGCGAATAAGGAGCTTTGACTGTATTTAAAAATAATCTGTAATCCATGTATACACATTTAATGGTATAGGAGTATCGAGTAAACTGAAATGTGCATGTTACTGAATTGTGCATATACTTAAGAATTCTATACGACACCCATTTTCATGACCGATGAGCCACCGAATTCTTAACGCGAACACACCTTATCAAAATATCGAGAGTAGGTGTGTAGTGAATGAGAGGTAGAACACATGATTGATACTACAAACCACAAAGAAGTCTGTAATCGTTATGGCCAATGTTAACGTACTTGGTGTTGAATTCCTTGAAGCAAAGGTTGCACGCAACAGTGCGCTGTCGCAGGTGTATGTCGCGTACGTGTTGCCGCATGTCGTGCTGGTATGAGAACGCCTTGTCGCAGTATGTGCACTACAATACATGTACGAGTAGTTACCCACAAGATACAGGCCCTGTCTAGTTTGGGGGATCACCACAGATAATCCTTCTATAGATAACGCAAGCTGCCCGTTATTGCGTGTCCGAAGTTGGCGCCAAGCTCTTAGTTCTAGCCTGCTCGTTGAGTCTATTCCGACTCGTGTCGTTAGCAAGTCGTTACAGAACACAAAAATGCCTATTTGCATTATAATCAATTGTAAAAATTCGTCCAAAGTGGTGAACTAAATCGAGATGTTTCGTTTCATCGGTGAGTGGTTTCCCTTTACTAAAATGTACTCGTCGCGTGACGGGATTGATTTACATACAATTTCACGGAACTCCGTTTTCTATGTCTATGGGGACCACCACATATTATAAAATTTGTAAAACAATGTCTTTTGCAGCCCACTTTATACTTTAGAATACTTGTCTTTAGTAGTTATACTTTAATAATGCTGCAACGTCTTCAGTAAATGAGATAATGGCATTTGTATCTATACTGCAGCATTCATTCTACCCAATATATACTTACCATCAAAAAAATGGACTACCCCTGCAATATCGATATGAGTGACGATTACACAAAAACAATACATTTATTTATTTATTTATTGTTATAAACCCATTACACATTATTCAACGGAAGGTTCGGTTTCGGCCAAAAACCGGCGCAATCTTCGGCCCGACCGAAACCACCCGATTTTTTGTTTATGATAAGTGTAATCTCAACACTAATGTTGAGATGTGACTTACCTTATAAGGTTTACTGGAGCTATGTACGTGTCGCACGTGTTTTGCCAAGTTGCTGGCGGTCGTTGTCGCTTTGTCGCAGTGCGGACATTTGAATGGCTTCTCTGCCAAATGAGACCTTTTATGAACTTTCAACAGATCCAATGTCCTCCCCCGGTACGGACAAACGTCACATTTGAATGGGAATATGTTTTCGTGGATGCCTCTGTCAATTTTAAAACGGGTCGTATTTAAATGTCTTATTACTTGTATCAGCCTATAACGGTCCACTGCAGGGCACAGGCCTCCCCTAGTAAATCACTGGGGGCTTTCGGGCCGTAATCCACCACGCAGGCCCAGTGCGGATTGGTGGACAACATATTCCATATATTTTTTTATTTCTGGAGCATGCGGGTTTTCCCACGATGTTTTCCCTCACCGCCGAGGATTTGAACTCACGATCGCAGGAATGTGAGTCCTGCGCAGATATACCTACGCTATCACCATTCTATTGTCTTATTAACAACATTAAAATAAGTGTCAAATTCAAATTTGCACAATGTGAGTACAAGAGATGTTATTATTAGGTAACATTCGATCGTCATTTTAACATTCATGGCATGCAACTTTAAATAAAATAGGACAGTACAAAATTAAATTGAACAAACATGATTTATACAAAATTACATCGAATCAATAAATACGAATGTCAATTATAAAAATGTCATCAGTGTTATTAAACCACTAAGTGTTGTTGATACTTTGGCAGTTGCTACAATGGAACATTACATGCATATATTATCATTATCCAGTAAACAAATATTATATACTTATGGTTCTGAAGGTTTGATATGGAGCCTGCAACTTTCCCACAGATGTCACACAGATAAGTCCGTTTTTTTTTCTTGTCCGATTTCAATTCTTCACTCGCATCTGGGTTGCATTTAGCCAAATGATTATCATATGATGCCTGTTATAAAATATTTTAATTTTATATTGTAAACTCACGGCATCGGTCGATCAAACGTTCGCACAAATACAAACTACGTTGCAGTTCATTAAAAACTTATTAATTTTGCGGTTCGGTAGCGCCAACCGCAAAAATAACGTGAAACAAAACCTATTCATTCAATTTTGAAAATCACAATAATAAGACGTTTACGAATGCAAAAAGTTTGCACATTCGGCTGGCCAATGCTTTACATACATAACCAGCAGTTATTTTTTTAATGAAACAAAGCAATATAATGTATTGTTAGTGAGAACAAAAAAAGTGATAGATCTTGTCAACAAAATTTTAAGTCTGCAAGTAGTAAAAGTATCTTATTTCATTCCTGTTAAATCAAAAGTGTATCCCAAATTTGTTGACACAAGGAACTTTTAGTCTACACTGGTAATCAGAAAAACCTGCTTATTTAAGTAATCTACTTAACTTTGACTATACTCCACTGGCCAATTAACCTCCCACACACAGAGAATATTATCATAAAATGTACTATATATGTGTTTCTACAGTAAGTCACATATACCGGGGTCTATTTTTCTTCCGATCCCATCCTATTTCATCGAATGAAGATGAAACTCCTTATTCCATTATACTTTATACTCTTGGCAACCCATGATCGCAAAGAAACCAGGTATAGACACAAAAATTCTTAATGTTCTGCTGAAACATGGTATAATTAATATTACTGTGTTTTAAGGTAAGCAGGGTAGTGTGCACCACTGTTTGTACCTAACCGAAATGTTACATTATTGGTAATCTACTAAAGTCCCCTGTAAACATTCAAATAATTTGTCAAAGCTCAATTGTTTAACAAAAAAAAAATGATAGTGATGAACTTTGCTTAACGTGTTTGACACAAAAAACTACGAGATAAATTTGTCATTGTAATTTAAGGTATTGTATTCAACATTTGTATTATAAATATTTTAATTAAAGGTTTACGCAAGTGTTTGTCAAATTTCTCAAATGTGTGAACATCGGTCTTTGACAATATAATTATGGTGCCTCCTTTTCTGTCTTCAAGATACAGAATGGAACGTGTCATGGATTATTATTATTATTCATGCTCTGTTTTAGAGAGAATGGCTTTGTTTTTTTCGGAATGGCTGAATTCTTGTGGCCCTTTCAAGTCACCGGACATGTATAGTTTAGGGCGAGCGCAGAAGGCGCTCAGCATGACATGCTCTAAACGCCATGATAATATTGAATCTCTAAACCATTTCATAAGGGTGGCAGTTGCCAATTTTCCCATGGAAAGTGTGCGTGTTTCAATCGAAAACTGGCCACAGCTTTTGAAAGATTGCATAAAAACAATTGGTGACCACTTCGAATAAACGTTATATGTATTTTTAAAATGCTTACATATTTATTACTAAATAAAATGACACAAATTCTTCTAATAAAATGATAATGTCAAAATAAAAATATTAATGTTTTCTTTGTAACAATATTTATGGCCAGACTAGACTAGATAATATTACACTAGCAACTAACCAAGTCATAAAACTCTTTAGTGCACGTTGAACATGCCCATATGTCGGAGTCAAATTCTGTGGGTGAGGGTGACAGCGAAGGAATGTTGATGTAAATATCTGTGTTATCCTGATGATTATTTACTACTTCATGATAGTTGTGCTCTGGAAAATATTTGATCATTAATATAAATAAGGTATATTGAATAAAATTTGTTCAGCAACATCTGTATTGAGATCGTAAGTTATAATTCCCAGCAGCGCCAATGAGTTTGTATTTATGTATAGATTTTTAAATTATCACCAGCTCTGCGGTGAAGGAAAACATCGTGAGGAAAACCTGTGTTCTAGAAATCATAGAAAAATCTGAAATGTACCAATCTGCACTGGGACCATTATGCTGGATTATGGCCCGAATCTCCCTAGTAATTTTATTGGGGGAGGCATAATATGTGACGTAATCTCAGCAATTATTATGAATAGCAATGAATTAAAATAGGTTTAAAACTTAAAATTTCATTATTTCAAGTCTGTTTAAACAGAAACATGTTCTAAAATCAGATAAAGCAAATTAAAGACTTCTAGGTAATCAGGTTTAATTTTATATCGATTTCCATTGTGTAATACGATGAAAAATAATTAAATGAGCAGCAGAAAATACTGAATGAGCAGCAAATCGGTGGTAGAAAATTTAAAGGTGGGTTAGATTTAGGTTCTCTGGTGATAATGGACTTCGTCAACTCGGTGATGGCATTCTTAGCTATTTAAAATTATTTACTTAAGAGGCTGACAGCACCCTATGACCTGGAGGGTTGAGAACCCCCCTGCCCCCGCCTCACCGCAGTTACATTACGTCAACAATATGCGCTGCCGCCTGTCGAAATTTACAAGTCGACAAATTTATCTCATAAAGCTATGAATGGACAATAATAGACTAAATAATTTGTTTTGGTAACTATAATAGTACATTACTGTCCAGGCCCGAAACAAAGCAATTGACGGCCGAGTAATATTGGAAGGACGAGGCAAAGCAGAGTCCTTTTTAAATAAACGAGGTCGTTAACTGCTATTTCGGCCGAGACTTGTATAGTATTTTTCTCTAATTTGCGAGGAAACAATAAATAAATTAATTCAAGAAACAGAAGTTTTCCGAGAAAGAATTCGCTTTTTTTTCAGTTTTCCGCTTGATGAAATCTTCATATGCCTTTTCATATTTTTCTCTCAATTTCGGTGGTAACAGGTTTTCAGAAAGTATCTTTGCTTCTTCAGCTATGTCTATAGCTGAAGAAGCAAAGATACTTTGGTGGCGTTAAATCTAATTCACCTTCCAACGAACTAGTACTCATTGTTTATTAGACAACTTAAAATTGTGATAAACTTATGAGAACATAAGATCCACAATACAGAGTAGGTATCTGATTTTCATTACTTCTGAAAATCTGAAAAATTCTGTTTCTTGAATTAATTTGTTTATTGCTTCCTCGCAAATTAGAGAAAAATACTATACAAGTCTCGGCCGAAATAGCAATTAACGGCCTCGTTTATTTAAAAAGGACTAGGCTTCGCCTCGTCCTTTCAAAATCACTTCGTTAGGACTCGGTTTCGCCTCGTCCTTGCAATATTACTCGGCCGTCAATTGCTTTATTTCGGGCCTGGACAGTAATGTACTATTGTATAAATTATTTCTACTTTTCTATAATGTAAAGATAAGATTCTAGAATATTTGTCATTCTGTTTTTAGTTGTTTGTATGAAATCTACGGAATTATAGTGCTTAAAATATAGCTTGATACCTATGACATGTCAGAGTGATATGCCTAGTGCTGGGACGATATTGATGTAATCGATCATAATTATCGATTGTTGTTGTATTTGTTGCATTGATGTTTGGAAAATCTGTAGCGGAATATATTTTAATGAAATCAAACAATAGGAATAGGTATGTTAAATGTTTTTTTTTTTTAACTTAAAGTTGCACAACCCAAATCATCGTCAACGTCATAATCAGATTCAGAGTCGCTGGAGCATTCGTGCAGATTAATAATTAATTCTTGATCACATATGTTGTCAAAGAGAATATCGCGCTAACAATTTTCTTGTAGGTACAGTTTTACTAGTCCCGTTGACCACCTTCTTCCAATCTTCTGGCGTAAGATGTTCACATGCATTGTGCAATAATGTCAACATTTTATTTGCCGTGAAAGGCTGCACTGTATTATGTATGGCTGCGTGACCTATAAACAAAAGTTAATTAAATAACAATCAAATATAAATCCTTTAAGATATTAAATTTAAAAAAATTCGTAGAAACAAACCTTTGATTTGGGCCCAGATCTGTTCAGTTGCGTTGTACTGGCAGAGGAATAGTGGTAAACGGATGACATTTAGCCCGTTTTCTTTGCGATTTCATCCAAAATGTATGTCGGAGTTCGGGGTTTATGGATGCTAACCAATCTTAATAACCCTTTCTTCAGCATCGCCTCGTTCGCCTCCACCTCTTTATTTCTACTTCAACTAAAAGTTTCCTTCACTATTATAATGAATTGAAGTCTATTTTGACATCCTTATTTGACTAAGATTACTTTAGATTACACATTAATTTTTTAACATTTATTTTTTCTTTATTGATTATTATTTTTACAGGATGACATGAATTGTATTCTTTTATTGCTTACATTTGTATGCCCTAGATTATAGGTGGAATATGGCAGCCTATTGACTTGAATATTGATAACTATTATTTGCGCACCCATATTGAAATAAATGATTCAAGAAAATAGCTTAGAAAATTATCATGGAAACACCCGCGAGACACTAATAAGTGGATTATATAAAACACAATGTTTGTCTGCTGTTTTCGGACTAATCTTCAGATCCACTAGCTCGATGTAATTTTAATCATTATTTATATTCTAGACACCGATGAAAACTACAAAATCAAAATTGAAATAGTATTTTTCAATACTAGCCCATACAAACAGACAAATGTTTCGTTTTATAAATGGAGAAGAAATATTATAAGTTAGGTAAAAAGTAGTCAATAAAAATAATTACAGATGCTTTATGATGTTTATTGCAAGTGGAAATAACATAACAACACTTTTTATTTGATACATTCTGCCGACTTTAATTACAATTGCGAAAATTGATAAAATATACAGCGCCAGCTTGCGGTCTGACCAAGAACGACAAAACGAAGAGCGATGAACTATTTTCTCGCCCAAGAATCTTACTAATTCTACAAAACAACGATTGAAAGACAAAGATAGAAATAATAGTCAACGGTTTTATTGCAAGCCAGGATCCTCGTTCTAGTTTTTTAGGAGAGCCAAAAGAGGCTCGCTCAGTAGCACTCACCCGCTAATCGTTTCCCGTTCTTAGTCGGCCCGCAGCGTAATCGCTAAAAATAATGTATGTATGTATAAAAATTGTAACAAAGTCATACCTGCACATTAAATTGTTTGAAAAATCCGTTATAGACAAGTGTCAATTATTGAAAACTGTCTGTTTGTTATTAATGCGCTTTCCAATATGCTGTATCTTGTGGTTCAACAGATATTTCCATCTGAGAATATTAGAAAGTGTTATACAAGTTACATGCTTCCGTTTTTTTATAGAAGCAGGCGACAGACGAGCATACAGTCCACCTGGTGGTAAACGGATACTGTCGCCTATGAACATGCCTGATTCATGTCAACATCGGCCCAGAATGACAAACGTTGGCATATCCGCGAATGCGCTGCCAAGCTTTAGGAATGTATTTGGAGAAAGGCTTGGAAAATTAGGGAGGGATAGGACAAGATGAGATGGAAATGGGCTCCGATATATCTCACTCACAACCGAAACACGTACGTATGTACATTGGGGATATAGGATAAAGTGGCTAATGCAGTACCTTTCAAGGTAGAAATCTATGAGATAGGGGTAAAGTGGCCAGTCGACCGCGCTTATAAAAGGTATCCGTGCTGTAATCTATTAAAATTTTATGTTTTTAATTAGTAAACAGGTATTCAAGTTCCAAGATTTTTCGCGTGGCATATCATAGATAAAACTATTGCCATCAATAACACGTCAGACTTGTAAAATAAAATGCCACCTGCAAATAAACATGCAACCAATTTTAATTAAACTTTCCAAATAATTTCAGTATACTAAAAAGTCACAAATAAATGTACAGAATACACAAAAAGAATAAAATGAATAGACTGGCTGATTAATATTGAAATTTCATATATTTTCTTATTATTACCTAGTTCACCATTAGTACTCGGTCTGCTTTCAAATTGACACGTCATCTGCATTTTCATTGTCTCGCCATCACTGCCTCCTATACTCTAACTATATTCATCAATATTTTTTTGCCTGCAACAAACAGAAATACCATGAAATGGTATACAGTATGAAAGCGTTATTTTTCATGGATGAAAAATAATCAATGAAAAATTGAAAAACCTTATCGGGCCTTATCTTAAAGATTTTTCGGACCTGTGGTCGTCTGGTTTTATAATAGTACCACTTCATCTCTTCCCGTGAGTGTCGTAAAAGGAGACTAAGGCATAATAAAGCCGCTACTACAAGCCCCGAGGAACCACACCACAGAGAGAGAACCACACCCGAGGAACCACACCAAAAGAGAGTGGACTCGGAAACCCAATTAGCCAGTGTGGCGTTTTAAAGCCATACATTCCTCGTGCACAAGACAATGTGCATGTACAGGCCGCATGTCCAGCAGTAGATGCGAATAGGGCTGGTTACTGTTATACCTACACAAAAAAGTTTAGTAAGTCGTAAGTAAGAATTTTTAATAATGCAAAAACATAATAATTATGTAAATTAGGCAAGTAAGTTGGTACTCACAGTATTTCATTCACCCTGCAGGATTTTTATCTCCTGGCTCTCTTCAAATTCTTGATGTTGGGCATATTTCACAAACTATATACACAACACTAAAAACATAAATTAATCACAAAGAAATTAAATATTTAGTAATAGCGTCCATGCGCGGGAAATATAAAAATACGTATTATATGTAGTTGCAGTGCAGTAAAAATAATAGAACGACACAGGCTGACATAGCCACCACGTTCCATAAGTAGCGAGAGACAAGCGAGAGATAGCGAGAGACCGATATTGATAATTAATTAAATATTTCCAAAATGAAACATTGGTTCGTAATAGGCATGATGACAGTATCAAAGAATTAAAGAATAAATGATTTCAGAGAAAAAAATATGTTGAAAGAATTCTAATAAATTAACCAGTTTTAATGTAAACATTGAGATTAATAATATTTTCAATAAAATAAAAGTATAAAATACTGCATTCGGCCATGTTAACTAAAACGCCTATCAGAGCGAATGACGTCACGCCTCAGTGAACATCACCGTGTCGCTTGAACTTCGATTGATTTACCTACCTACGTTTACCTAGGTGTAACGTCACAAGCGACGCCATGACACCTGCGAGTGTTTTCGCGCATAATTCAAAGTAGATAGAAAAAAAATGCATAATTTGCGTTAAAACTTATTTTATTGCTGAAATAATGTTATTTTCGTAAACAGTAGACGTGAATCTACATTATAGAAGCGGATTTCAAAATCCGTCATCATGCCTATTCTGTAACCCTCCAGTTTGTAGATATCGAAATTTCCTACGACTACATTTATTTATTTATTCATTCAGACAACACAAATCCATACAAATGTTAGTAAGTAACTTAAAAACTATGTTAGTTTACATTACAACATTACAATTACTTTACAACTAGGGTGGATTTAGTAATTTTAATTAACTGTTCCACAACTGGATAGTTAAATTTCTCTGAAATCATCTTCAGAATGTTGTTGGAGTTGCCCCTCGTTCTACTTAATAGTGAGGCGGTCTTCCGTAGGAGGGCCTCAAAGTCATCCTACGGTTTTCGGCGAATATCGAAGACGCGCTGCAGAACCGAGGCAAACGCAACAGCGCCTTGAAGGCGTTATTATACTGGATCTGCAGAGCATTGTACGACTTTTGAGTATAGTGAATCCATAGACTGCCCTAGTAAAATGAAGTGCTACTGCACTTTGAAAAATGCTTACTGCTTACTAGCTTTGAAAAGTGTTAGTTTTACTGGTCTAGAACATCAGGCCAACATATTCGCTCTCACAGACATTGCTCTGCATTCTCTCTCTATATCAGTCTTTTAAAGGGTCTTCTGTAAAAACATGTCCTAGATATTTAAATTTGCTCACTCTGCTTAGAACAATTCCACTTAACATTTATATTTTATACAGAACTTATATTAACTTCGTGAGTTATTCAACAGTTTATATTAAATTAAACACCATTGAAAATAGAGAATTTTCACACATTTTTAATGGATTTTTTTATAGTTAAGGAAAGGATACATAGGACATATAGGATATATATATTTTATAGTTAAGGAGTTATGGTTTTGATACTGTCAGCCTCTTAAGTAATTCAAAAATAGGTTACTTTATTGATTATATTTGCTGCTCATTTAGTATTTTTTGCTGCGTATTTGAATGCTTTACTTATTTGTCAAAAATACCTAATATAATTAGTTAAATTAATAAGACAAGTTGAAAATTTAGCAGAGATATATCTTCGGCAGGTTTTAGAAGTGTTATACACATAGACAACGCAAGTTCGTGAAATTGTATGGAAACCAAACATGTCCAGCATGGTACCAAACATGGTAGGCAGACCAAACATTTGTCATTCTGGACTGATGTTGGCAGGTATAGCGGATGTCTATGGACGATAGTATCCACTTACCATCAGGTGGACTGTATGCTCGTCTGCCGCCTTTTTATATAATTTTTTTTAAAAAAATCACATCTTGAATAAATTTTAGTATATATAACATGTAGAACTGTCAGTAAAGTGTCATCCCTGTACAAATTCCATTCTGTTTGACAGTTCTACAAATTTAATATCCTGGAACTGACTGACTGACTGGAATAAAAAATCTGACTTTAGTAGGAGCTTAGCGCCAACTTTGGGCACACAATGAAGGACAGCTTGCGTTATCTATCCCTCTAAATCTGTGGCTACATGTGTACATTATGAATTTTGTTATTTCACAAGAGTTTAAAGGGCTCGTAAACCTGTATAACTTTTGTCCAAGCACTTCTAAAACGTACCGAAAATAGCTTCCGACTGGTGCTGCCATCAGTTTCTCTAGATTCTTCCAACATGGTAGATACCGTACTCTGTCCAAATCGTAAAAAAACATAATGAGCTATGATTATTACATCATAGAGTATAACTTGTATACACCATATTATGATCTTGTTAATGAAGTTTCATGACATTAAGCCGAATATGTTAATTTTACAAATCTCAAGTTTGGATTGTTACTAAATAATTCACCTTTTCTGCTTACCTTTCTTAATGGCCGCTTCTAACATTATTTTATTACTCTTTTGACACATGTCCCGAAATAAAATGCACCCATTCAACAAATCCAAACAACTTTGGCATATATGTTCAGACATATTATCTGACTTTGTCATCTAAAACATACAGAGATGGTCAGATGACACACAGTATTTTGTCTCTGTTAGTGTTACTATTATATTTTATACTCATATATATTTCATTAATATGATGCACACATTAACATTCACTTAGCAGGTTCACAACAGACTTCACATTCTATCCTCCATCTGTCATGTCACACTAAAGTCTTAATACCCTCAATTGTCCAATACATAACAATTATTATACCATACCATCAAACTATGTCTCAGGGTCTTCTGCTCTTCTTATCGAGCCACTACCAGTTTTATTAATACTTTGATCAAATTTATTAACATTCAAATAATGTTGGTATGTTCATGGACATGAATGAAAGGATTTATTTTTATTTATTTATTGTACCCACAAAACAGAATATAAATAAAAAGGAAGATGTACAAAACATAAGCCTGTAGTTATCTTTTCTAGATCTGGGAATGTGAAAGTTTGGTAAAGACTGACTAGGCAGGCATACTGCATACATCAAAAATATATATAACAGTACTAGTTATTGCCAGGGGTTTCACTCATGTGGATTGTATTAAAACTAGAAGGATTGCATCTCTCTGTGTGTTCTACAGACTGTACAATGGGGAATGCTCTAAAAAATTGCTCAATATAATTCCCACTTCCGGTTTCTACAACCGCACCTCCCGTCACAGAAGTGCAGTCCATCCGCATTTCTTCGATACGGAAGTGTGGCATACTGTTCGGTCCAAACATTATTTTATACTGTAGGCTGTGGAACGAACTGCCTCAAGAGGCCTTCCCATTAAGCTACGACATGGGGTTCTTCATGGAAGCTGTGAATAGGATTTTGCAAGGTCAGCAGCGCGCCCGCATACCTCCTGGTGTTGCAGGTGTCCATGGGCGGCGGCAACACTTACCATCACGTGGGACCGCTTGCTCGTCCGCCCTCTTATCTATAAAAAAAATACTAAAAAACCAATAAATTTTCTAAGGCAAGAAGATTCCTGTGCCCTTCTCCTGATTACAGGATTACCTTATTACCTCTCTGTTTAAATTTCATTGAAATCGATTCAGTAATTTAGTGTCAACTATTGTAACAAACAGACAAACACACTTTCAGATTTATAATATTAGTGTGTGTATGTATCCATATAAATTTCAATGTAATATTTTGAGACATATTTTTACTTACTGTAACACTTGAGAAGTGCTCAATTTCTTCAGGAATGTTTGGTTGTGTGATATTGTCAAATATAGGAATATTTCCTATTTCGTCATTACATATTCTGCACAATTTTATGTTGATCATAATTGTATGAGGCGATCTAAAAATTACCGTAACAATATGTATATAATAATATTAATATAAACACGCATAAATTCGCTGTAATATATGCTTTACTTACGAGTTTTTAATCTTTTTCTTCTCTTTCTTGTTTTTGTGTAACGCATTAGCAAATAGCATTGATTTAAGCAATAAAAGGGAAGACATTTCTTAACAATGAAATAATAATGAGTCTACAATATATTAACGAATACCTATTCTAAATTTTAAGTGATGATTTTCTGTTTATTCCTATTTCATAAATCAGATATAGCAAAATATAAACTATTCAACAAATAAGTTCGACTTGACAGCCAAGACGATATAAACACTCAGTTTTACTTGACACTACACATTTTTATATATATAATTTATTCGGACAATGGCATAGTCATTGGTCTCCACAAATAGCAAACAATAAAACAGAATTATACCAAAATTTGTTAAGTCAGATTAGTGTACATTTAGGCATTTCTTAAGCACTCAGTTTTAAGTCAAAGTTATATTTTAATATCTTGTATGTTTCTGGTAAGGGTTATTGCCTGAAATAAATGCTCATTATTGTTATTATTAATTCATTAATTTTGTCGCATTACTTCCAAGAAAGTAATGTACCTACATAGTTTCTTTTTGCATATCATGTTTTCAATATTTCTAAAAGTGTGAATATAGGTACTTATATATTGAAAATTGTGAAATGGGTCTGAATTGGGAGGCAGGCAGATAAACCGACATAACTTAATATCTGGTCTATTGGCGGGAACTCGAAAAGCAAAGTTGAGTTTATGTTTGATTAATTGTGAACGTGTATATAATGTACGTTTTATGGTATAAAGTAAAGGCAAACTATAGTTTAACATAAATTAATAGTAAACTGCTTTTTTTTTCGAATCGTTGAGTTAAACATTACTCTCGATAAAATTAATATAAAATACAGATAAAATAAACGCCACTTCAAGGATTATTAATAGTAATAGTTAATTAAACTTCCAGGTGATTATTGAGCTACTACCTACTTACCTACTTTGAGTCGACGGAACTGGACATTCTGACAGAATATGCTAATTGCACCATTGCCACATGTGAAACATATGAAATAAAAAAACTTGTCTTCTGTCATCTCATCTCATGTGTCAAATCAATAAAATTGATAAACTAGTTTTCGTTTATTTTCATGTATTGTTTAATGTTTTTATTTTATTTTAAAAATATGTAGTAGGTATATGTACCGCAGAAATTAAAAGATATTTTTTTTTGTAAAATGGCAGTATATTTAACTAAATCAATGATGGCTAAAATGAACCAGCTGAGGTATCCAGCCACTTCGCCTTACGAAGATGAAGGCAGTAACAGTAACAGTAGTAGTGATCATTGGCAAAAACTTTTCTTGGACAGGTATGCTGTTTAATCCTTACAGTCTCTGTTTAATGAGTTGATACTCATTTTAATACTATTTTTTGTGGTATATTTTTAGTAATAATAATAACACATAATGGTCAACAAGAATTCTTCGTTTCTCTTTTTCTAAATACTATAAATAATTAATAAACTGAAGCTTCACGTTTATACCTTCATTTATTAATCAATCAATTTAAGAACAAAACGGATAATTACTCAAAATCGGTGTGTACTTTCAGCAAGAAATCAGTACAGCTATCGAAGGACATGATATGCAGAGTGTGCGCTAAGAATGGATGTACACCACTGAGTGAAAAACTTAATGGTTTTCATATCATGAGTGCAATTTGTAGCCTAACAAATGTTAATGTAAGTTACTTATTTTAAATATTTTATGAAAATGACAGTAGTGCAATGATAACAATTATTAGTTTGTTCAATACTCATATGGACAAGAGAGAAAAATATTATTATTTATAAATTTATGTATGTGAGTGTTTGCTTTATCAATTGAGTAATTTTTTACATAGAAATGTTTATTTAAAATTCAAATTAGTACATTTATAATATTTTCAATTTCATATCTCACTTCTGTATATATCACTATTTTCGTTATAATTTGTTAACAAATAACAATATCTAATCATTAAAGAAAATTTTCATTTTGTAAAAATATTTAATAATTGCTACATAATAATAATTTGTTAGCTGTATTTAATTAGATTAATATTTTACAAATTCTTTATTCAGATAACTGCTGATGATTCACTGCCTAAGTATATATGTACAGAATGTTTAGAGACATTGAAGATAGCATTAACATTCAAAATGAATTGTGAGGCATCAGACAAGAAGTTCAGGAAAATCTTAAATCCTACTGGTAAGTCTTATGTTTCTGTGTAACATTTATTGCAACATATTTTTAGTAGCTACAAATAAATCAATACATATAAGTTTTTTTTTTTTTTTATAGATAAGAGGGCGGACGAGCAAGCGGTCCCACGTGATGGTAAGTGTTACCGCCGCCCATGGACACCTGCAACACCAGGGGGTATGCGGGCGCGCCGCCGACCTTGCAAAATCCTATTTACAGCTCTCTTGAAGAACCCCATATCGTAGCTCAATGGAAAGACCCCTTGAGGCAGTTCGTTCCACAGCCTACGGGTTCGTGGTATAAAATAATTTTTGGACCGAACAGTGTGATTTTTAATTTTTTTGCTGGTATGAAACATTTAACTCAAATTCTATCTTTATAATTCTATATCATAGTAAAGAGTGGTGTTTGTTTAAAAATATAATTTAAATTATCTACTTGCTCATGGTTACAGGTGACCCATCGCTCCACTCATACCCATACTCAAAACATAACTTCCAACTTATCCTGCATCAAATGAGACTGAAACGGAAAGAGTATGAAGAGGACAAAGAGAGGGAGCGCAAGAAGAGAGCCAGAATGCTGGATAAATTGGCTGCACCTAAAATAAAGGGACCTAAGATAAAGCAATTCAAATGTTCTCCATGTGATATGACATTCCCTTCTAAGGTCAGTATTCAGCATACATATAAATTGCAATGAGAAAGAAACCATAATCTGTTATTTTTGTTTCTAATCAGTTTCTTATTGGTTTCTGGTTTTTTCAAGAGTATCCTTGATTTAGAACAATAAATATAAAATTCATCTTCTGTTTATTGTTGGAATTACAATTAATGACAGCTCATAAGTCTTGTTCAGGGTAACTAATTTGGCCGTGACAATCAATGACATGTTTACCAACTTTTTAAATCAACTATGACAGGTATTTCTAATTATAATCTAATTGTCTTTTGTCCATGGTTTCTCACTTGCTCTCAAGGAACCTTAGTTTTGTACCCAATGTCCTTTATGGAAGATAATCCATGTAACATTTAAGCTTAATTAATCCATCTTGTTGATTTGTTGAGCATTTCAAACCAACAAACAGTTATTGTTTAATTTATTTATTAAGATAATAGAAAACAGTTACCGTTAAGATTCTTCTCAGTCACCAAACTCTAAAACTATTTAATTAAGGTCATATAATAGTGCATTAAGATGTCATCCATTAACAGGAGAAATTAGTGGCACATCGTCGCGAGCGACAGTGCATGCGGCGCGCGTGCGACATATGCGGGCAGCTCGTACTGAGCATTGCTCAGCACATGCGGCACATACATAAGCAGAGTGTGCCGCACAAGTGTCCCACTTGCGGCAAAGAGTTCCCCATCATTGCGAGACTCAAGAATCACATGTAAGTTCAAAATAGAGAGTGACAGAGATTAAATTAAAGGTCAGTTTCTATTTATACTGTCAATGAAGAGCGGAAACAGCAGTAACGCGTTTCAGGAAACCTCTGCATGATGTAGTCATCTCTTTCTGAGTGAAATGGATTTCTTCTAGACTGATAAAGTAACATTTTTATATATTTCAAATCTTATTCATTTGCTAAATAATATTTCATTGAACTTCAGTTTTGTTTCTCTTATTCACTTGCAAACCGAATCTAACTGAAAGAATATTCAGGTAAATTTGTATCTATTCATACATACTGCATATCTGAACGCACTTTACGTATTCAAACACTTAACTAACTAATACACATGATCTGTGTATTAGTGACTCGTGCAATTCTATGGAGATCTTTTTATTATAACAGAGTATATGGTAACTAGTTGCTGACTGTACAAACTAATAAAATATTAAATTATCGCCTCGTAACTACAAGTTTAATGGAAGGATTAATGAGTTAAAAAAATTCAAATTGTAATTTATGTTAAACTAGAGTATATTGAATTCACTGTATGTATCTTGAGAGTCGACACTATCCGCATGAGTTTGCTTTTTAGCCATACACAAAATTTCTTAAATATTTTAAATTAATATTGCAATAAAAATTTTGTAGTGACTACAATTTAAGTAAACACAGTTTGTGCTTGGCAATCTGACCAAGAGGAAGAACAAAACTCCATTTTGATAGATCAGGGACACAGATACAGGGAATCATTTCGGTCACAGACCCCTTTCCCAAAAACTATTGATCCCCCAAGTAACTTACTTTACTTACTCAAAGTAATTACTTTGAGTAAAAAATTTACAAAATTTTGTACAGTACTTGATATTAAATATTTCACTAGATATCATTTTATTTTCGTTTTATTCACTTGTTATCATTGTTATTAATGATTGAAAAGATAAAAAGAGTATGGAAAATGGCATTATCATGTACAACATTTAATATTCGAAATTAAAGCAAAAAATACATTTATATTTATAAAATGCAAATTAAAAATAAATACAAAAATTAAAATCACTTTATTAAAAAATAATATGAAAAAATAATCATATTCAGACAGAATTAAAAATCAACAAGATTACAAAAATTAAAGAATTGTAAAAATAAGTACATACACCAAATAAATCAGTTTGCTAAAATGAATTTAATGAAATGGGTGCATCCTGGTGAACTGTCAACAATTTATCTATGTCCGGTTTTAAATTAGTGAGTTGCATTCTCAAATCTGTACTTTCAGTGATATGCAATCAATTTCTGTTGCTGAAGCAGATTTAAAACTACACTGAAGCCTCTTTCTACTAGATACGACGATCGAAATACCAGCAAATACTTTGTACAAATTATATTTGGTTCTGTACTAATAGACCTAATAGTGTATGGGTTTTGTTATTGGAGAAAAATGTTATGATTGATCCAGATGAATGGAAAAAAGTTTGTGATCACGAAATCGAATGTGAAAATGAATATAGCAAATATGAACATGCCATGGATGATTTTATGGATAGGATAATAATTCATACTTCTGAGAGTTCTAATGATTCTGAAAGTGACAATGAAGACTACCATTATTCTTATTATGACATGGAAGATATTGAATACATGCCACCAGAGGGCCAATCAAAATCTAAATGATCTGTACTGTTTGACTGATGATTGATATATAGGTGCAGTGTTGATTTTTTAACATATAATGTGAATAAGGCTAATAAAAGCAATATAAAGATATATCTACATACATACATTATACAATATTAATACTTATTATAATTAATTATTCTAGTATGCAAATATAGATAAATAAATAAATAAAACCAAAGTAGAAAAACGTAATACCATTCATCATCATCATCATCATCATCATCATCATCATCTCAGCCCTTGGACGTCCACTGCTGGTCATAGGCCTCCCCCATTGTCCGCCATTTAGACCTATCGGCAGCGACCTGCATCCAGCGGGTGCCCGCAACCTTTATGAGGTCGTCTGTCCATCTAGCAGATGGACGTCCTCGGCTTCGTCCGCCGGTACGTGGTCTCCATTCGAGAACCCCTCTGCCCCATCGGCCATCGGTTCTTCGAGCTATGTGCCCTGCCCACTGCCACTTCAGCTTGCTAACCCGAGAGGCTATGTCGGTGACTTTAGTTCGTCTACGGATCTCCTCATTCCTGATTCGATCACGTAGGGAAACCCCGAGCATAGCCCTCTCCATAGCTCGCTGTGCGACAGTGAGCTTATTTATGACGCACGCACGCACTGGACCAGCGCGGCGGGTTACGGTCCACCACCAGCCCCCCCCCCCCCCCCCTATGGCAGAAAAAGTAATACCATTATCTAGCAATATTGTTTAATAAAGATATAATGTCATTAGTTTTTCAAGGGAAAATAACAGCTCCATATATTCTCTGTGATATGTTCATAAAGTTTTGTATTTTTCTCGTAATAAAGTATGCAATTAGAGGTACGATAATTAATAGACGTGGATGAGCGTGCAGGTGTTTCCGAATTAGCCGATGGCCAATGTTATCGTAATGTAATGTTCAAACTCGAATAAATAAATTGTGTCCTCTGGTTTTCTTCTTCGTAGTACATACAGCTCATCAATAATTATATTCAAAGTTCAAATTACAAATAAGTACATGTCACATCAAACGAACCAATTTATAATGTTTTATGAAAGTACAACCTTGATAGATTCTGCTGATATCGAATATCGTCTCGTCTCACGGCGAACAAGTGTGGACATGCCACGGTTTTTCATTCCCGCACTTGTTTTGCTACGTTCGATGAGACAATGCACATACACGTTTGTGCTACGTGTTATGTTATTACAGGACTCTTTTTGCGGTGTACATACAGATAAAAAATCTTTATCTTCTTGGGTATTTTGAACTAACAACTAATTTTTATTGTACCTGTCGACTCCTAGAAAATTCAAATTGACCCAGGGAGTCGATATCGACCACTGGGAATGACTGGGTTAGATCAATCCGATCAACTAATTTACTAAAACAATATTGTTGTCTGCAGGCTGGTACATTCAGACACATTCAACTTCTTCTGCGACCTCTGCCCATACAAGTGTAAGCACAAGTACTATCTCGTTATGCATATGCGCACGCACACCGGCGAGAAGCCATACAAGTGTGCGAGCTGCCCCGCCACTTTCGTCAACCCCTCCAACCTGAACAAACACAAGCTCACACACCAAAAGAAGCAGTTCGAGGTAAGTACGTACAGGGAATAGGGATGCGTACATAAAGTACGCAACTAAAGTATCACAACCACATGTATACTATCTTAACTACAAGTACCTACTTTCAAATGAATTATTATTTTTATTTATATATTAGGCTAACGCTTTCGCTGATGTGGCCATATAAATAAACTTGTGCTGCCTTCAATGAATTAAGAGTAATTACAATAAATTTCATTAAATGTTGGTAATTAGTGTAATAATGAAAGTAAAATTCACATTGTGGCATAACATCATTATCATTTTCAGCTTGATTCTTCCCACTGCTGAGTATAAACCTTTGAGTATTCTTTTGTTTGTGCCACTACTTCCTCGATTCTGAGCTGTTCTGAACCATATCCCCGCCACAACTCTCCTAATATTATCGACTCACCTTGCATTAGCTACACTGAATTATTTATAAATCAGTGTATTGATATAATCAAGTGCACGTAGCTTGCTTGTTGTCGAGTTTTCGTAATTGTACAAAAATATTCCCATAACAGTATGTTCAGTTTCAGTAAATTAGTTCAGAGTTTTAGTCTTACAGAAAACTATATTTAAATGTAATAATGCATTTCCCACTTCATCCTATTCCCCAATGTACGTACGTGTTTCGGTAGTGAGTGAGATATGCCAGAGTCCATTCCCATCCTATTTTAGCCTTTACCTCCCCATTTTCCCAGCTCCTTCTTCAAATCCATTCCTACACCTTCAGAGGTAGGCAGTGCATCCGGGGGTGTGCCAACGTTTGTCATTCTGGACTGAAGTTGGCATTATCACGGATGTCGCAGGGCGACAGTATCCACTTACCACCAGGTGGATTTAATGCTCGTCTGCTGCCTTCTTCCCATAAAAAAATAAGGTTTCCTTTCAAATGAAACGGTTTTGGACGTTATGTTCAGTGCATGCTGTGCGAGAAGGCGTTCCGCACGAACACGGCGCTCCGCGAGCACCACCAGGCGGCGCACATGAACATCAAGCACACATGCAACTATTGCGGCCGGGACTTCTGTTACAAGTGAGTGCCTATCTTACCAGCTCTGTGACACTAGCGTGCCAGTTTGGATTTGGTTATTGATCAGACAAAAGCTAAAAGCGTTTACAAAGCCGAATTTACCGACCTGTCAATTCAGTCCGTCATTTGTCAATGTAATTTTTTTAAGAAATATAGAACTAATCAAAACAAATTAAACCAATATAATATTAATGATGTAATATTTGGGAGTAAATGGTTTTGCGTTACGATCGACGCGCTTGCTGCGCACCGCTACTCGTCCCTCTTTTTTAATAATAATTTAATAATTGTTACTGTTATTTTGTTATTGTATTATCGTATTATTTATTATATAGTTTTGTTATTTTATTATAGTATGTTATTTTGTTACAGTGTGTTATTTTAGTATGGTATGGCTTCAAACAAATTACCTAAGTAAGTAAAGTAAGTAAAGTAAATTAATAAGTAAATATAGTCAAGTAAATCCATAGACGAGATTAAATAATGTTAAGTGGTCAATCAACAAGGAACATATATGTTAATACTCTTTAATAGATAAATATTAATTGGTTCTTAGGCATCGAAATCACTTCCATCTTTCCAATACCTTTTTTCATGTTCAATGTTAGGTCGGACCTCCGCAAGCACGAGATCCGTCACCACAACCGTTTAAAACGCGACTACATCGGTGGCGAGCCCACGTACAAGCAAGTGGAGCGACTTCAGAAGTTGCAGGAGAACGAAGCCATGGACAAGTGGCGGCAACAGCAGATCGCTGTCTCTCAACCCGCGCCCGCAGTACAGGCCACGTACATAGATCAGAACAAGGAGTTCATACAGAACCACTCAGTTTACTTCTCCGACGTGGTGGGCTTGCTGCAACAACAGCAGCCGCAGATTGGTAAGTTTTTTCTATAGTGCTTTTACTAATCTCTGTCTAGGAGCACGATAGACCAGAACTCTCGGTTATTCTAAGGTTGACTGGTACAAATTCCTCCTAGGAATACGTCCGCTTTTGTACATATGATAATACTGTAGTGTCTTATTGTAGCAATTCATTATAAGTACGATAAAGAGCAACAACAACAAGGACATACAGAACCACACGGTCTACTTCTCCGACGTGGTGGGCTTGCTGCAGCAACAGCAGCCGCGGATTGGTGAAGTGGTTGGTTTATTAATCTCTGAGCAAAATTTGATGCCATTATCATTTTAATAAAGACGTTAAATTGGACCATACTATGCTGGGTTCGACCGGGACTGGACTGCGGCTGGGCTAGGGCTGAACTGAATTGGACGGAAGTGATTTGGAACCACTGGACTGTACTAATTTAATAGGTACATCATATAAAGAATTAAACAATTTCTGTTTGTTCATTTGTCAGTTTGATGCACGACTCGAGCTGAAATTTTGCGTCGACTTTCTTGGAGGCCACGAAAAAGACATAGGTTAGAAAACTAAAGTTCCCATGGAAGTTCCCGCAAGATAAAATGAAATATACTGTAGTTACTATACCATCAACCTATATCTTGCCACTGCTCTCTCGGTCCGCCATCATACATGACACTTTTCTCATCCACCCACTACTACCAGCGACATTGTTAAAGTTATTACTATATTCGATTGGTGAAAGTTCTATAAATTAGCATTAATTTCATTTTTTTATTGTTTCAGTTCAACAACAAACTGTACAAATTCCGATGTAAGTTATAGACTTAAAATACGTTCTACTTACCGATATCCATTTAGGGTGCATAAATATTATACGAAGCACGCTTTGTGACTTTTGTGAAATTAATACTTGTTATGTAAACGGGTTACTCACGATTTATTAACCGTGGTCGCGGCGAGACTGCGTAGGCGGCTGATGGTGTTGTTGCCATTTACAGTTAGAAATAAGTTGACATTATACAAAACTCTCGTCCGTCCCATTATGACCTATGCTAGCGTTGTGTTCGCACACGCAGCTCCCTCCATCATTACAATCCTTCAAAAACTCCAAAACAGATTAATGCGCAAGGCCGTGGCTGCACCATGGTACTTGCGTAACGTTGACCTCCACAAGGACTTGGAACTTCCCTCCATCGTCAAATACATAAAAGACACCGCCCGACGCTACTATGACGCCATCCCACACCATCCCAATCCTCTGATTGTCTCCTCCCTCACCTACATACCGGACAGGAGTGCCCCTCTGCGCCATCGTCGCCCGCGGCACATCCTGGACGATCCCGACTACCCGATCACCGCTGCCAATGCGGTTCTCACACTGCACTCAAACGCAGCACACAGACACCGTCCCCGCCGGCGGAGACGTGGACGTCCCCCTCGTCACACCGTTAACACACATCGGCCCTCAGCCAACACTTTTACCAGGTATCGGCACGTGCCTGGGCGTTCTCGCCGACTCGCGATCCCGCAGTATCCCCCCAATGCAACGCCCTAAGCCGAGGTCCGTTCCTTCCGCCGGTTTACCGGCGGGGGGGCCCTTAGGCTCGTTGCAACACACACTTTTTTTCCTGGCTGAGCGCCTTCTGCGCTCGCGCTACATCAACATACGACCGGTGACTCTTGAAAGGCCACCAGGCCCACAAGAACTTAGACTTACACGATGTTAAGGCAATCAAGGTTTTTTAGCCGGTAGGAGTCCGGCACTACCTGGTACCACCTAGACTAGCTAGACTAGCTGGTACCAGGTGACCATGACCACGGTTCATTTAATTGGACCGAAATATCGGCTATAATAAATCGTAAGTAACATACCTAACAATAACCGTTTACATAACAATTATTATTAATAATATTAATAATTGTTATTTAATTATTTAATAATAATAATAACCATGATAACAAAAGTTTAAAATCTTTTGTGAAGTTAACTAAGAAAAGAGACCTTATTGTCGGTCTAATTAGTGAAATCTTTAAAAACTATCATTTTTTTATATTGCTTTCATCTTAAAAATGCTTTAGATGTTAAAGTAAGTTTCTACAGAATCTTAAAAAAAATCTTAATTTTAATAAAGTATATTTATACAGAATCTTTATGGAATGAATTTTTAAGTTAGAAAATCCTATCTAAAGTCAGTTACTCTATACCGACAACAAGGTCTATTTATACAGAAAATTAACATTTTTATGTTCAGTTTTTTTAATAAATATGTTTTTTTCTAGGCCCGACGTTCCTTGTGCAGGAAACAACTGCATATTTTTAGAGTGAAGATTTACATAGATATAAGGAGAATCTGAGAACAATCAATTTATTATGATTTCGAAATTTGAATTTCTCTATTTATACAATATTTTATTATTGCATATTAATTATATGTCAACGATTATTGCGTTATGCCTTAGTATTGAAATAAATCAATTTTTATAAATGTCGTTATTTTAGTCAAAATTACCTAAACCGGTTTATTCAACTTCAACCTTGGTTATATCTCCTGGGTGACCAACGGCATTTTTTTTTTATAGAAAAAAGGCGGCAGACGAGCATACAGTCCACCTGATGGTAAATGGATACTATCGTCCATAGACATCCGCGATACATGCCAACATAAGTCCAGAATGAGAAACGTTGGCATGCGCTGCCTACCTTTGCAGATTAAGGAGTGGATTGGGAGAGTCAGAATGAAAAGAATGACAGATAATATAATAAAAGAATCGTAATATTTTGCGTTCTCTTCCTCGAAATGCACAATTTACGTGAAACCGTTTACTCGATCCCAATGTACACGAGCTGTCTATGTGAGAGAAATGAGTTTACTCTGTAACAAGTTAAATATAGAAACCCTATATGTCATTTAAGGGATGAATATAACGTAAATGCTATAAGAGAATTCTCGAAATATATTAATAATTTAAAACGATGGTTCGGACCAAGACTATGTATAATAAAGGGTGTCAACAAATTAAGAGAACAATAAAATTATTAAATAATTGACATAATTTAAATAAATACAATTATTAATTAGTAAATACTTTAAAAAGATATATGTAATTAAATTAATATATCTATACCTCATTTAATATATTAAAACTATATCTGAAATTAAAAAGAAAAAGGAAGAAAAGGAAAAGAATTGTGCCAGTTGTCTATGTCGATAGTTTTAATGCCGATGCAATTCGCAACCACATTTATGGTTATTTATTATTGTGAAAAGAGTAGATATCCATCTGGAAAAAAACATATATGTTCATTAAAAAAAGCAGGCTTATTTTCTGGTGGAATATAATTTTTAATAAAAGCTGCGTGTACAAATGTTTCAAAAGATGACTGGAAGAAAGTAGTAGAAAAAACAAAAAAATATAATGGAAGATTTTTAATGTGATTTAAGAATTGATAATAATAGCAACGATAGCAGTTTCAACGAATCTGATAGTTCCAATTAATAAATAATAATTGATTACATATATAAACTGGTTTCATTATATTTCCCATAATTACATTTAACTTTGAGGTCATGTGGAATGTGTAGAAGGTTTCCAATGCTGTGTATACTCTAAAAATATTACTGGAGAATTTTTTTTTATGAACATTAAAATCGATTCACTAATATTACGACTTATATATCGATTCTGTCTTTAATCGATAATTTCTGTTAGATTACCTCACTATGACAACCAGTTTGACACTTGTGAAAAGTGGCCTATTAAATTGACTCTACTTTAGGAACATCATTACTGACAGAGGTACGGAGTTTATAAATTCAACGATGAAGGAGGTTTATAAAATTGTGGGTATTCGCCATTTGACATCTACTTCTTACCATGACCAAACTTTAGGCTCTATAGAATACTCACAAACATCTCGGTGCGGATTTGCGAATGCAACTAAACAGCGAGATGAAAGAGTGGATGGAGTACGTGCTAACCATATTGGTGTTTCTCTTTTAACACTACTGTTCATAGCGAGATTGGTTATACACCCTACGAATTAGCCTGACAAAGAATGTAATATACCTACAAACCTATCATGTAACATAGATCCTATATTATATAATCACTATAGTTATCCCGTAGAATTAAGTTAGAGAATACAGAAGTCGCAGTTAGATGATAAGAATTACCTACGTGAATGAAAACAATTACGAAAGCTGGAATATGAGTCATACTCTTATGTAAACTGCATTAACTATAAGCCAGTGTTGGCAACACAACATTAAATTTGTAGCCTTTTCAGCCAGGTGATTTAATCTTACTTAAGAATGAAAATTGTACTAACCTAGATCAATTATATTTAGGTCCATTTACTGTTTCTAAGAGAAGAAGGACCAAATGTTATAATTTTAAGAAGTAATAAAGAATTAGTTGTAGATAAAAATAGGACACGTCCCTATTATAAGTAAAAAATAATAATAATAACAAAAAACTTTTTTTTTATTTATTTTTCAGTGGGAGTATAATGTAGTCACTACATCATACTCCCACTGAACATTGTAGTGTTTAGTATAATAATAATATAAGGTGTGACGTAGTTTATAAGCATTGATATGGAAACGTCAGATTTGATCTTAATAATAACAGTCTTTCTCTTTCGCATCTTTCTTTTACACTAACTCCCGTCCGTACAAACGAGCTTTTCTCTCGTTAATTGCTAATTACTTTTTGTCAAGTCTGCCGCTCTTTGTCGTCTTGTTGGAGGGTAGCCTAATTAGTTTCTAAGTACTTACGTTACTTATGCACGTATTCTTTACTCAACATTTTTTTTTATTTTAAATTTCTTATTAATCCAACAATGATCTTAATATATATAAATAAGTTTGCATTATAGTGAATACACTAAGGCCAAAATACACATCTAGGTAATTAGTACAATAACTACAATGTTCGTGGAAACCATGCAGTAAAAGAAAAAAATAAAAAGTATTTTTTTTTAAGTATTCATATGCGTTAAGTACAAAATATCTATCTCTGACTAGTTTAATGAACGTTAATATTTGTTTAAAACGAAATTACATACGAAATGAGAAAGTTGATTTGTTTGTTTATACGAGTATCTAATATCTCGGCATGAAGTCAACGCAATACTACCGAATTTGTTGTACGAACTTGTATTTGTTGATAGTTTTTGTGTAGCTCAGAACTTTCGGAACAGCCTTGTTTAGTTCTTAGAATAGATGAATAAAATAACACATAATATTTCAATAGTTCAAGTCCCATTTAACGTCATCAAAATGGCGGACAACGGTTATCAAAACAGGACGAAACGTAATAATGTAATAGAATCTAGTACCCAGGTACTAATTTTTAATTAATCCGAAATGATATTTCAGCGAAGTATAAGATTGAGCCTTAAAGAAATAACGAAGCAGAAATCGAAACATAGTTTCTCAACCATCTGAACCGCGACTATATCGGTGGCGAGTCCACCTACAAGGCATATGGAGCAACATCAGATTTTACAGGAGAACGAACCCATGGACAAGTGGCAGCAGCAGCAGATAGCTGTCTTTCAATCCGAGCCCGCAGTACAGGCCACGTACATGGACCGGAACAGAAGTTCATACAAAACCACTCGGTCTACTTTTCCGACGTGGTGGGCTTGCTGCAGCAACAGCAGCCGCAGATTGGTAATTGTTTACTATTGTGCTTTTACTAATCTCTGTCTAGGGCCACGATAGACCTTACAACCACAACGACCGGACTGTACTAACTTAACACATAAAAATGAATCAATGTCTGTTTGATGCATGCCTCAAGCTGACATTTAACGTGGACCTTATTGGAGACCACGAAAATGGAAGTTCCCGTAAGATAAAATGAAATATACTGTACTATACCATCAGCCTATATCTTGCCACTGCTCTCTCGGTCCGCCATCATACATGATTCTACACTTTTCTCATCCACCCACTACCAGCGACTGTTAAGGTCATAACTACATTCGATTGGTGAAAGTCACGAGCGGACACCATCCACGCTGTATAGAAAAAAACAAAAAGAAAACTTCAATGAAAATAGAGCTACCAAAAGACTGGGCTAATTTAATTTGAACAGTACATAGGACTTCACCAATAAATATGATTGAAATGCACCAGTCACAATTTTTTAACTTCCGAAAACAGTTTACATCATACTGTTTACATCGAAAGGTAAATACATTAAAAGAATAGGTAAATTGGAACCAAATAAAGTGGTTAAAGTGTCGAAAAGCAGAACCAGTCATACTGTTCTATATTCGTTTACTCATTTGACGCTAATGAGGAGTTCAAAGCTTTAGACTTGAACGAAACCGTAATGTAACTCTTTCACAACAGCTATCATACGACATTACATCAACAACTCTCATGCCGCTCAATAATGAACCAATTAAACTTGAGGCACAAAAATTAAGACACCTTCATCATATCTTGACTACTTGCAACCATCAAGCCGTTCTTTTACATGCCGCTGTTACCGGGACCCCAAACTGATGACATTGTTATCAGATTCAGAACATGAGACATTGTTATCATGGTTTATTTTTGTTGACTACAAGGATACATTTCTAAAAAATAACATTAGCTTTTATTTTTATACATCAATTGAGGTAAATTCTTTTCAGTGTTAAAAAAGCTTATGTAGCAAATTTTTTTTTAAAATTAGGTACTCATAATTCTACTGGCAAGAAATAACTTCATAATATTACATGTAAACAATGTTATCAATATTAATAAATTGTTATTATATTAATAATTAAAAAACTAAAAGTATCATTACCAGGCCGCTCGACAGTGACGCTACTAGCACCAGGCCACAGAAATAATTTAGAAGTTATGCGCTTTTCTAGATTAAGATTTAATATTACAAGATACACTTTTGTGTCATTTGATTGGGTAATTATTTGAATTATCTGTAAACTACCAAATTTGTCACGGATTAAAAGGTCTTCATTATAAGTTGTTTAATAAAATAAGTATAGGTATTTATCTATAATTTAAAACTTAAAATTATTTAATATGTACTATTCAAATTTCATGTTTCTAGCTTCAGCGGTTTCGACTCGTCGATGATGAGATTGATGAGTTAGTCAGGATCAAAACAGCACGCTGCCATTTTTCACGCAATACTGTATTAGTTGGAAATCTAAAACAGATAACTTAGTTGCGGTAAAAATGAATGATTATTGATGAATCATAATAGTCTTTTTTATCGTAATAAGACAAATTAAAATTAGTAAAATTCATCTCAGTGCTATTCATTATATGTAGTTCATCTCATCTGTGGGTTATTCAGCAATATTCATGTAGTTCATCTGTGGGTGATTCAGCAATACTAAAAATCAAGTGAATTTTAACCATAATTATAGTCGCATAAACCACCTAAATCACAGTAGGTACTAGGTTAATTATTTTACAATGTTCGTGTTGCGTGAATCATTTAGCCCTTTGTTATGGTAATGGGCGGCTTGTTTCAAAGTGGCTTCAAACAATGATTAATTTGAACACAATTTCGACACTCCACAATAGCACATTTAATACCTACAGAGTTCAATTACACTCCTGCAAAATGAGCGATTTTCTCGTGGACTAATTACATTTTGTCAAGTCTGTTGCTGTTTCTCGGCTTGTTGGAGGGTAGCCTAATTAGTTTCTAAGTACTTGCGTTACCTTTGCACGTCTTACTCGTTAGACATTAATTAATTTATTTTTGGTTTTATTTACATTTATTGGTAATCCAACAATGAATATAACACATTTAAATAAGTTTACGTTATAGTGAACACACAATTTCACAGTAAAACACCCAGTGAAATGCACAATTGGTACAATGATTAGTGTTCGTGGAAACAACATTGCGGCACAAGAAAAAATTAAATGTAATTTTTTTTTTTTAGTATTCGGTTGCGTTAAGTGCAAAATACCTATTTGTTATATTTCTCTGACTGGTGTAATGAATGCTATTATTTGTGTAAATGAAAATTAAACGCTAATCTCAACTAAGTATTAAATATAAATGGGAAAATTGATTGTTTTTTTTTTTTATAATAATATCTCTGCATGTAATCAACGAAATTTCCGGATTTGCAGTACTCACTCATATTTGTCGATAGTTTTTGTGTAATTAAAAACTTTAGAGACAGCTCTCATTTAGTTCGTGGAATAGATTACCTAATAACATATTTCTTTATGATAGTTTGAATCCCATTTCACGCTATCAAAACTATTAAAACATGAAGTAACGTACCGAATGTAATAGTAATACCTAGGTACTAATTTTTAATTACTAATCTGAGATAATATATCAGAGAAATATTCTTACAACGAACCAGAATTTGAAAAATGTAGTTTCTCAATACGTGACACAGTTGAATTTGTTTTCAGGTGTTTATTCTCCTTAGATTACGAGTAGCGTTAGTTTTCTGCGCGTGATGGCACCGCAAATGAAGGTCTCTAGAGCTTTCACAAAGTTAACGTTTTACAAGGCAAGATTTCCGACGATTTATTATGTCTATAAATGGAAAAAGGCAATTTGCGTTCAACAAAGTTGCAATCTAAATGGGCAGAATATAAAGGTTCCCATTTTAATGCATTTATTTCGATTAGGACAAATGGGGACCATTATTACCAGCGCAGTGTCGTTTTTTATTGGTACATTTCAAGTAAGTCGTTTATGTAACTACCATTTGCTTTTATTTCCGGCATTTGCTGCGACTCTTAAACTGTAGAAGATAAATTCAGAGGCTTATTTTTAAGAGGACTGCTTATAACATTGCACTTAGTTTATTAAATTGTTATTTGACATAGACTAACATAGCGAGCCCTTGTCTTCAGTTAAAATAGTTAGGAGTACAAAGTGGCGAACCTCTCCCGGGGCTAACAACTTTATGAAAGTTTGCGGTTCTATTTGCTTAAAAGGCTGACCATAATTGCTACGTAAAATATAGTTTGAACCTTTAGGTGAAATATGTTTTAAATTGATCACACGTTACGAGATTTTCAGACGTTGAACTTTTAAGCTCCCAGAATTAAAGTAAATATTTACTCCCTATTTACTCGTAATAAAAAATGAGAAGCTTTTAAGAATTCGAAAGCGATTCTAATGAAAGAATATAGAGTGTTTATCAGGAACAATTACTTTTATTCCTCGTGCAGCGTTTAAGGACGCTGATCTGAATATTAAGCAGTTCTTTGGGTTACTTGATATTTAGTTAGCCACGACGTTCTGGGTACAAATGAGAATTACTGACAATAAAGGCAGACAATATTAGAATTTTGTGCCATCTACCTATTGTAATGTTTTCATTATTCTACACTAGTTTTAAAACAAGGTAAAATTGCTTTGATTTTAAAACTAGATAAACCGTAGTGTAGTCTCGTTTTTGCTCGATAAATTATAAAATTTACAAAATCGTACAGTCCTGTTCACTAAGTTTAGATAATATAGTCTTACACTATATTATCTAAACTATTTCACTGATTTCTCCAAAAAATATCCTTAACTTTTAATAATAAATGTGAAAAATAAAAACGTGAAAACCACAAAAAATCCGTCTAGTAGGTCCTTCTCGAGCGCGCACAGATTAAAATAGATAAAAAATTATGTAAACAAATAATTTGTTGTACACGTCCTGTGTGGTCAATCTTATCGTTTATCTTCTTTGCCTTGCCTCGCCTTACCTTAAGGCTCGTTTACACAAAGGGAGTTTCTCGAACGGCTCAGTTGAGAATATTGTATACGATTTTCGTATCCGACGCAACTACACACGATTTTTACCTACAATTGTTCACACGATGATAAAAACACCATGATAACAGGGATAACAGTGATCAGATGATCATCGTTATCCGCGAACAAACACACAGATAGCCGACTTTTTTTTGACATCTAGAGATTAGTAAGTCTTTGAAGTCAATTAGGTGTCGGAATTAGGAAAAAAATGGCGATTAATATGATATCCATAAACAGAAAACCACGATTCAAGTAACGAATGGAATCAACGAGTGGGCAGTGAAGGCTAAAGAGAATCCGTCGAATTTGGTGGAGGAAGCCTGGCTCCGGCTTAAGGAACAGGTTTCGATAATAAACAAAGACCGTCTTAGGCCATCTGCGTGGGTATCAAAGCAAGATTGGATGATCGACAAGATATACCAACTAATAGAAGAGCGGAGACTCCACAGATACAAAAACAATGTCATGTATCATGCCTTAGACAAGGAAGTTCGCACGGAGGTCCCTTTTCCTCAGAATACAAAGACTGGGATAGTGTTATGGATGTAAAAGCCCGCATTGAAATCGCTAAAAATGCCTTCACCAATACGAGGAAAGTTCTTTGCAACTGAAATCTTAGATCTCCTTGTGCACCGGTTTCCTCCAGTGTTCTATCTAGCTTGTCCTTCTGTACGGATACGAGACCTGGACAATGAACGTAGACCTCGGTAAACGTATAGAAGCGTTCGAAATGTGGGCGTACAGACGTATGCTGGCTATCAGTTGGACGCAGAAGGTCACCAATAGGGGAAGTCTTGCTACGAGTAGATCGGAAATGCCAACTCTTGCAGACCGTCAAGTGCAGAAAAGTTGCGTATCTGGGTCACGTTCTAAGTAAGGCACGAAAGATAGGAACTTTTGGTCACGTATAGATACGAGGCGTATTGGTCGCAGGAACAAGTCGTGGCTGTGTAACATACGGGAGTGGACTGGCATCGCGAGTGCCGCCGATTGTTTCGCTTCGCGAGAGACCGCAAAATATTCAGAGCTGATTGCCAGCCTCCACTAGTTGGAGAGGCACCACAAGAAGATGAAAAGTGTCGGAAGTAATTTAATTATTAATTAACAGACGTTATATATCATACATTATACATTCTCAGTTTAGCTATAAGTATTTAAAATGTTATAGTTTACTTCACACATGCGATTTCCTTATATTTCGTGGTTGACACAATGAATGAAAAATACTCCAAATAATGCCTTAATAATATTTTATTATTACGGTAAATAATAGGTTTAATAACCTATGTAGTTAGGTACTTATACCTAAAATAATTAAATCTAAAAGTTATTATGTAATCATATCCAGCGCTACGATCGTGACGTTTATGTGGATGGCATATCTCATCATAATTTATGACGTATTACTATACTATCTACGTATTACTATGTAAAATTACTATCTCGGTGTTGAGATAGCAATTTTCAGGATTTCACGGAAGGCAAATGTTTAGAGGGAATTTTATTCATCTCATTTCGAAAATGGACTTTTAGATAATTAATAACACTCAGGTGACGAAATTTTGGAGGTTGAATAGGGTCTAAACTGTAAAATTTTTACAATAATGAATCTATATTTTGAGTAACGAATTTATAAAAAAATTAAAATGTACCTATACACACACGAAAATAAATTAAATGTAGGTCATTACGAAGATTATAGGTATACTTTTTGCAATTGTTTTTTTATGAGTAAAAAGAAAGGAATCTGAAACGGAAAAGCAGCTTTTCTCTTTACAATTCATTTTGCGTTTGAATGTTTTCTCATTCAGAGTTCACAGCCAAAGTAGATTCTATTTCCGCTCGGAAATCATTATGTTCGACATGTATGTAATACAAAGGGTAGCTGAGGCTGAGGAAAATTCGTCTCATTTTCTTATGGATGTATTTCATATGTTTCAAAATAAGGCAACGTCAAGGTCTTTCCTGTTATCGCAGTTTCGACAAAACACCTGTTTTTATTAATAGTAATTTATATTTTATTTTGTCCCTGCCTTGTTTAAGTTGGGAGAAATGTTATGTTTACAAATTTTTTTTATGACTTTTTATATTAAACTACAAAATCCACTCATAAAATATAAACAATCTATCGAAATAAATAAATACCTTTTAAACCAATGAATACCGCAACAAATTCGGATCAGTAGTTTCTAATATTAGTTCTAAAAGGTAAATGCGCTAACGAAATAAAAGACATTTATTTACTCGATTTATTAGTAATTCACTTGTATATATTTTCTAAAGATGGAAGGCATTACGGCGAAATAGGCGAGAACTTCATTAACCGTGCTATACAAACATTTAGTTAAGTGGATCCGGAGGGCCGAGAAGGTTCAAATAAGTCGATTTCGTGTAATTTCGACTAGATTGCTTTCAGTTGATCAAAATCCGTTAGCAACGGAATTCATTTAGTGTAAATTATCCTTCGTCATCAATATACATTTAAAGACTAATTAATCGTATTTCGCACTTATGGCCATTATCACAAAAGGGATTTTCTTACTATTCTGTGCCCTTTGATACTGATATCACAACAGAAGTTAATATATCAAAGACAAATTACACATATATCATGAAACTATTGGTGCCGAGACGTGAACTGTAACATTTGGCCGGAGTCATAAGTTTAAAGTCGCTCAGCGAGTTACGGAGAGAACTGTATTTGGAAATGTGAAATTAAACCTGAACTAAAGATTTTTGTCAAAGTACTAAAGTCACTAACATAGTTAACAATAATAATATTTATTTCAGGTATATGTCTATATACATAAAAATACATACAAAATAATGAAAAGAAATTCATATAAAGAGACACTGCACAATTGCACTGATATGTGCCCCTGTCCAGTGTCTCAGTATAGTGTCCACACTCTCCGCCAATGTCGCCAGGATATCGTGGGCGGTGTTTCGCTTGAACTTTCGTATCGTTGGACTGGGATCCATCCACGTGTGCCTCAGCAAACATCTGGGATGCGCTGCAGAAGCGTGGCAGTTCCAACAGCACCCTGAATGTTGTATTGTATTGGATAGGCAGAGCACTGAGAGCCTTGTGTATAGTTGACCCTAAGGCTACAGTATAAAACGACTGACAATAAGTTCTGAATAGTGTCACTTTGACACTCCTAGTACAACGTGCAAACCTGCGGGCCAACATATCACACGTGACCGTCGGCACCCTGCGTTCCCTATCTATGTCCAGGTCATCACTAAGCGGCTCCATGACCCAGTGCCCCAGGTACTTAAACTCCGATACTTTTTTGAGAGGGGTGCCACATAATATGACTAGCGGTACATTGTCATAATGAAGGAGCAATATGCAAACCATATCTGCTGCATGACCGTCAAGATGGGGTAAACGAGACCTTGAATGGACACCACATGTCGGAAAACCCAGTGTGGGGTGCGTTCCGCCAACGTCAATTAGCGGCGACCTGAACAAGTTCTGTGGTAATGGCTGGATGAGAAGAAACTGAAGATCGTGTGTAATAGGTGAACCTTGGGAGGGGCCTACATTCGTTTGCTATCATTTTGCAGGGTTATTAATTTATCATAGGTTATATCGTAAGAGATAGTGAGTAGGCGAATTGGTAGGCGACCTTATAAAGCCTACACAGGCAATACCTAAATACATAAATATGTATTGTATGGTGCCTAAGTATGACACGTCATTATTGTCTTACAGTCTAAAGTGTCTTCCATTTAGCTGTTTACTTATGTAGGTAAAAATTGTCTTGCAGATTTTCACGAAACTTGCATCAACCCTAAAATCAGTGTCGGATTTCTACTTCACCACTTTAATCCCTTTGATTTAACCTACGTTACACTGTTTGACTGGTAGAGAATGCCTTAAGACAATACATAATTAGTCTGCCCGTGTACAACATTAAACAAATAATGTATTTCTATAAATAAATAAAATGCTATTACCATTAGTTCATACTTATAAATAATTGGTAAAGGCGTTTATTATATGCGCAAATATTAAACTTTCATTATTTATCGCCGTACCTAACTCTTTTTAACAGTTGCCATACTTATCCTTTAAATTCTTATGTAATTAGTGTAGTGAAACGAAAATGACAATTAATTCTGTAGGTTTTTACTGTAGGTATAGATGATACACATGCGGATATCCTAATAATGTAAAGCGATTTGTCCCTATCTATACTATCCCGAGGACCAACATTCGTGGACTTACTGAAAAACTTACTTGTATATATGCTAAAATGAAATGAGCTGGTTGGGGGCGTGATTACAGAACGCAATAATTCGAGCCAGGTCACTCTCTTTCATTTTCTTTTAAACAATCATTCTTTAAATCGCCACATAGGACTGTTGTTCTTCTGTACAAATCAGATCATTATTCACCAGAATAATGTATCCGGGGTGTACATTAAATACCTACTGTAATTCACGGGGCTAGAACTAGATTATGTAAATTTATGTGAAATCGTACACGCAACTCTGCGCTAATTACACTTAGTCTAAACTGCAACTTGCGACTAAACCATTACCGTCCGACAATAAATATGTTTTATTTGGATTATTCTAGCTGTAGTCGATAAAACTTGTTTAAAAGTATTCCATTTGAGCCCTTATTTTTTATAGAAATAAATGTGGCATACGTACAGACACTCCACCTGGTGGTTAGTGGATACTGTCGCACGTGGACATTCGCGATACATTCCAATTTCAATCTACAATGACAAACGTTGGCACACCTCCGGATACGCTACCTATCTTAGGAGATTTGGAGAAAGGATTAAGAAAATAGAGAGGGATAGGATGGGATGGGAATGGACTCTGGCATATCTCACTCACTACCGAAACACGTATTTCGAATTCACTAGGTTATTGCGGAATTGTGGAATAATAGAGTTATTGTAGATATCGAAATTGGATTTAATTAAAAGTACAATATTTTAGGTATTATAGTGAAGGAGTGCGGATTCACTCGGCGCGAGACGTGCCCTGACTGAGAGGCCTATCTCTTGCCCCCACGCCGGGCGTTATAAGTGCTGAAGGCTGAATATGTTCTTTCACGTACATTTCAATGCAGTACATTTTGAGGTAGTCTACAATGAAAAACATAAAATAACATTACATGACATAACATGGAAAAACATAATATGAGAAGCGAGAAACATGACCAGTTGAGTGCGCCCAGCAGCTGTGGGATTGCACCGTGCACCCTCCCTCTTCGATTATTACTCTCTTATTAAAGCATCTATGGGTAGTTATTCTGTTGCCGATCGTACTTAACAACATTCGCTTTGTTAAGAGAAGTTCCTTAATTACGACGACTGCGGTGATACGTTGCTGTACATTGAAACTAACGTTTGCTAACGCCTGATCCGCATTTTAAATGAGATCTGTTTGTTTTCTTTCTGAGATAAAGTAAGTATGCGGTAGCAATACGTAATAAGTGGAACACCAAATGAAATTTTATATAAGTTTTATGCTGGAGGTTACGATACTTAATTCTTGGTGTAAGTAAAAGGCAAACAATATAAATTTTTTTTTAATTTTTTTATTTCGGGGCTTTTAGTTTAATAATGATCTTACAGTTAAGATACATATTAATATTGCGTTCAAATGCGGCTCTACTAATATGTTAACCTATACCGTGCCCATTTATATTATATTTATTCATCAATGACGCACTCTCCCTCTCGTTCCTGGCACACTTCGTCAGCAAGTGTTGGACATCTTCCACACTCCCGCAAACTTCACAATTACGTAAGTCTACTTTTTCATTAAATATCCAAACTTTCCACTTGCCCAGAACATAGTCTAAAAGTTAATTTAAACCTGGATCTATTCATTTTCAACTCGAAAAGCCAAGGTATTTGACACTGAATGGTTTTATACCATATACCTTTTTCTCTACTTCTCTCATCAAAATATTTCTTAAATTGTTATAAGATTTGTCTTACAATTTCGTGAGTAGGTACTTCTGTGTAATTTAATACAGCTAACTTTGCCAGTCTGTCGGCCTCCTCGTTACCCATTAATCGTATATGAATCATTATCCTATATAAAGAATTGCGTTTTATGAAAAAAAACAAATTACCTAAATTTTAATCAAAACTTCACAGTCAAGTATCCTCGTAGTTCAGCGAATCGTTAAATTACACTTACATTTTATGTTGTAAAATAAATATTTCATCAACTCAAGGGCTCTTTTTGTTTTCTTTTTGTGGTTCACTTGTGCCAAACACTCGACTGCACGAAAGAATTTTTGTGGAATTTTTGTCCGTAACATTTCGACTAAAATTGTATAAATAAAACCGAGCGAAAATGTTGTCTTCACCACAAAACATTTAATAGTTGTGTAAACTCTCATCCACATTACTGTTATGTAGCACCACGAAATTGTTGCAGATTCCATGTTATCTTTTGTTTTATGTCTTTACACACTTAGCATATCTATGCTTACCTAAATGAACGTAATGAAGGTCAATTAAAAATCCAATTACAGCATTGGCCAAGCGATTGTTCGCACGATTACAAAACTTTTTGAGTTCGTAAACAACTTATTGCGGTGATCTTAAAATTCATATTCGTTGCTCAGAGCAACGAATAACAAACCTACTTAGATTTGTTTAACAACGTTGTATTTGCGGTTGACGTCACCTAGCCGCTTATTGAACAAGTTGATAATGAGCTGCAAAGGAGTTTATATTTGTTTTGCATTTTATAGCCGCTTTTTAGCTAGCGGACGGTAGAGATATTAGAGAAAGATTTTACACGACCCGTAGCGTGTGGACTGTTATACAATGTTCGTAGACACTACAACCGTAGCACAATTCGTAGCGCACGTACGAGTACAAAAGTCAGCACATTAAGCGGACAATAATGTAACTGATATACTCGTATTACGTCTGATGTGTTTTTTTCTCTACGTAAATGTGACTACGTAACCTACGACTCCTACGAGACTATGTACTTTATGCTACAACACCAAGTCACACTGCATCTGTGCTGTTGCATAGAGTTATAACTACATAATATGTTTAGTAACAGTAAGTATAATAAGTATAAACTATAACAGTGGTTTATGCTATAATAGGCATATAATGTGTTTATAACGGCTTATATTAAGTATGTGGGACGCGCGAGAGCTATATCGATTATATAATCCATGACAGCTGTAGGGTTAAAGGCTGGCTGTGATGTAGGTACAGTCGCAGGTCAATAAATTATCCCGAAGATTTAGAAATGGTTTAAGATTTATAGCTATTTTATCTGAGACACGGGTTCATTTCGAGGGTTCGAGTCAATAGTTATGAGCAATTAGATATAAAATGTGAAGTTAATAATAATAATAACTACCTATCTAAATATAATTAATTTATTATATTATTAATGTATCTCTCTAAATATGTTTGTTTAGTCACATTTGGACCCACGCGGCCACGTTGTAATCAATCTGGATTTATTTTTCTGACAATTTTTATTAAATGTTGTTGTTCTTTATTGTACTTATAATGAATTATTACAATAAGATTACAGTATTAACGTATGTACAAATCGAACTTATTATAAGGAATCTCTTCCAATCAACCTTAGAATAACCAAGAGGAGTTATGTCATTAAAAAGCAGGCTACAACATATAATACGATACATTTGTATATGGACAAATATATATATATATATATATATTACATACACATATAGATACTTAGAGTAGCAGCATGTATTATACTTCCCAAAAATACTTTGTGATATTATAATCATTATAATTATTTACAAGTAGCGACTCGCCCTCGCTTCGCTTCGGTTTACTTAAAAGTTTTTTTTTCAAAATAACAAAATAGAATATAACCTATATTAGACACGGATGTAGCTTCCTACATCCGTGTGAAAGAATTTTTGAAATCGGTTCAGCAGTTCTAGAGATTACCCCCAACATAGGTACACACAATTTTACCTCTTTATTATATTAGTATAGAAGAGTAGCATAATTTACAGCATCATATAAGCATTTATATTTACGATCTTCCATTATAAAAGGTGCTTAAATATTTTATGGACAAAACATTTTATGTCAACAGTGAAAGGAAGGCGATTTCATTGTTACTTACATACTTGTACAGTGTCCAGTTGACAAACATTACTTGACCAACAGTACCTGATAATATTAGTGACGAACGGGTACAATGTTTAAGTTTTCGAAATTAATTTAAGATTTTTATAGAAAGAAGAGGGCAGACGAGCGGTACTGTACGCCTGGTGATACTGTTGCCCAGCTACCTACGATATATTATGTCAAAATTCATTTAGAAGTGACAAAGGTTTGACACCTTGTTAAAATTAAGTATTGTCAACATCCAACATAATTCAGAAGGTTGAAACGGATGGTTTGGTATCATTGTCCCGTTTGGACTATTTGTAATTTTAGTAAATAACATCAGACTTTATATTACGTTCATTTGGTGATTTTTATTTTGGCCTTTTGTATTTCGTAACAACTATAATGGGGACAACAAAAATTTCAACACAAAACTTATGACTGTTGTCCCCACTCATGTAAGGGGGGACAACGGGAATAATTTTGTCTTCAATTCCCGTTGCCCCCCCCCCCCCATTTACAGTCCGTTACCAGGACTGTAAATGGGGACGACGGTACCAAACTGAATTTCACCAGGTACCTACAGTTTAATATTACTTACGTGCAGACTAGATTAGTGTTGAGTAAATCCATTAAGTTGCGCCGCGCAATATCTAAATTATAATCACAACAAAATCAAAGAGGCGCTTCATAGGTTTCGCACACAGACGCAGGCCAGGGTCGGCGCGGCACTAAATTATATAGGTAATTATTATGTATATATAATTATTTGCTTGTTTCTAGTAGTGAGTATCCATACGTGTAAAAAGGACCATATAACCTTCACAATATATATCGTTAAATACATTAACGTTAAAATAATATAGAATCGGTTATATTACAATAAATAGGTTCTTACCTATGAAATTGCAGTTTTATATGAAAAAAATCAAATACATTTTTTTGTATGAATATATATATTTAATTAATTAAAACCTTGTCCATTATTATCAATGCACTTTTGTCATTTTAATGGAAGTTGAATGATGCCTCTGCTATAGAACTCCTGGGGTGGGACATCGATAAATTCTCTGAAGGCGTTTTTCACTGCCTCATCGGAGTTTAATTTTTTCACTTGTAAAAAATTACCCAAATTCCGAAAAATAAATGGAAATCAGTAGAGCCAAGGTCTGGCGAGTACGGTGGGTGACGGAGAGTTTCCAGTCGAAGTGTAACTTTGAGACTTTCTATCGTGCAGTGTGTGGCCGAGCGTTATCATGGAGACGTTTGGGACATTGTTTGGCCGTGTCTCCTGAGTTCAACCATTGTGACGAACGTTTACGATTATTATACAGGATCCACTTCTCATCACAAGTGACAATACGATTCACAATCCCTTCAATTATGTGCCGGTTCAACAAAGTAAGGCAAGCTTCGACGTGTGTTTGCAGCCGATTTTCATTAAGCTCATACGGTACCCACTTTCCGACCTTCTTCAGGTTCCCGATTTGACGCAAATTAATCAATATTGTTTCCTCATTTACGCCGAAGGCTGTTGGTAACGCAGACGTGGTTTGAAAAGAATCCGCTTCCACTATTGCTTTCAATTCGTCATTATCGACTTTAGTCTACGGCCGTCCACGCGGCTTGATGTTGAGGTCGAAATTTCCAGAACGGAAATGATCAACCCAAAAACGCACCGCGCGTTCATTTGCGGTGTTTGGGCTGCACTCAATGTTGATATTGCGTGCCGTCTGTGCTGCGTTGCTGCCATGACGGAAATCATATTCAATAATAAAGAAAATTTTTATTTTTTCCATTGTCGCAAACAACGATATCCAAGCAAAAAGTCGTTTGACGGAAAAACAAACGAATAAGTTATTTTAAAAAAGAATGTCACAGCTTTAAATGAAAATTAAATTGAATTTGGAATTCCAAGCCAAACGCAAGATGACTGAGTTCAAAGTGGCCATAAACAAATGTCAATTTCATAGGTAATGCCCTAATAGGTAGGTTAATATAGGTTAGTGGATTGCTTAGCATTTAATGTTTATAAATTACGTATTACAAGTTACTTTAAATCACACTATAAATGCAATATTGGCGTAATACGTGTTTAATACATGATCGTTTAAAAAAACGATGATCGTTGGTAACCGTTGTAGTCCTTGCAACTCACAAGCATTTGCTTGCGTCGTAATTTGCGATCTTATGTCTGTCACAGTATATCTTTAAATACATTGACGCGAAAGTTACTTTTCGCGTATTTATCCACAAGCAACGTTGACGTTCGTGAGTTGTAAGAACTATTGATACATTTTAGAAAATAATTTGTGATTTAAGTAACGTGCGTCCGACGTATGTCCAGTTTTAATCTACTACTGTTGATAATTCCCTCCCCCATGTGACTCATATTGATGCCTCCCCCATGCCTTAATTTTTTCAAATTCAAATTTTATATTTCCATAAGTGAGTGGAAGAGGTGATATCAGCGTATATTCGATCATGCATTGCACGTATTGCGATTAGAAAATAGAGAATAAAACTATATGATATCCTTAATAGGTAGGTAAAGAAATCATACCAACGAAAACTAGCAATAATTGTATTTGAAACAGTTTCTCAATGTACTATCGTTATGAGAAAAAAATTCAATTTATTACCATACAAATCTAATATGAACGTTGCATTGCTTCGGGCAATATAACTCTTATCAGATATGGTGGGAGGCCGTTCGTCCGAAAATTTTATCCCGTGTATCATTCACATACTACTATATTCTTCATAAAATACCCTTTTAATACATATTTATTCATAGGTCAATGAATAAAGCAAAGCGAAATACGAATTGATAATAAATTCTGGTCTCGTATTTTATAACGTGACTAGTAATATTTATTAATTTAATAAAATTCAGTACATTGGGGCTAGAGTTCGAATTAATGGGAATCGTGTTAATTTTACTAGATGTTGCTGTGCTTTATATTATAAAAAAACAATTATTTCTTTCTTTATTTTATATTTGATAGCATTTTTTTGCGATAGCAATGTATTTGACTTAATGGTATGAATAAACATAAACTCCATGTATATGTTTGCAAGAAATAATATTTATTACCAACTTATAAGTAGGTATGTAGGTATATACCTAACATTAGTCGTGAAATATAAATAATATCTAATAACTGTTATAAACATAACAAAGATTTTTAACAAACACAAGTTTTTTTATGGTTGGCATATAAAAGCTATAGTTTGATCAATGATTTCTATGTATTACATAAAAAACGTTTAGTTTGGTAGGCTTATTATAGTCAGTGTCCTCCATTGTAGGATATATACTTCTATCAGCGCCAACTACAGCCATGTACGAATGAATACTAATGGCTCATTTTGCACAAGGAGAGTTTGTAGAACGCGAGTTTATCGAATATCGGTCAAAAGCAAGCATAAACAACTGTTACCACCATCTCATCACTATTATCTCTGTTGCCATCAGTTTTTATCATCATGTGAATAGTTATAGGCGAGAATTGTATGTAGTTTGTTATCTCTGTTGTCATCAGTTTTCATCATCATGTGAATAGTTATAGGCGAGAATTGTATGTAGTTTGTTATCTCTGTTGTCATCAGTTTTCATCATCATGTGAATAGTTATAGGCGAGAATTGTATGTAGTTTGTTATCTCTGTTGTCATCAGTTTTCATCATCATGTGAATAGTTATAGGCGAGAATTGTATGTACGAGTAGTTTGGTCGCCATACAAATCGTATACAATATTTTCACCCGAATCATTGGAAAAACTCTCCTTGTGTAAATGAGCCATTACTCTAATGAATATAATGAAGCGATTTTAATACCTTCATCGAGTCTTTGTTTTATAGTCTGCACTGCAAGCTCGTAAGTAGGTAGGTAAGTAATGGCACTCTTCAAGGCTGTCAGCTGAGTGGTGTTAGAGTCGAGACTAGAAGTTTTTGTGCTTTTACTCTTGTACTTATAATGAATAATGTTAAACTTTGTAAGTATACAGATTTTGCAAATGGTTCAAATCTCAACGTCGGGTTTTTCTCGTAAATCAGGGAGTATTCACGATCAATAGAACTGTTTGCTCTTGGTGAGTAGATAAGCGCTAGCGCAAAGTGATGCGTAAAAAAATATTATTCTGCGAAAAACGTACAAAACAAGTCATCAACAGAAATTGTTTAAACGCTGGTGCTCGACGATAGATCTAACAAAAGAGATTAGTGATTTTACTTCTTTGAAAAAATATGAGTTTTAAATAACCCTTGCTACGCTCAACGGACCACGCTAGGACTCCCTATGTCGTGGGTCCAACGACAAACAATACCTAGACTCGAGCAAACATTTGTCTTTAAGCGAATGAATTTCTTACCGGATATTAAACAAAATGGAACCTTCATCGTTTGACATATTTTCAGTGCTAATGAAGAAATTACATTTTGCTATTGGTTGGTACACACATTGTTAACTGTTACTGGTCAGTGGAGACTTTATTAATCGCTGTATTTGTAAATGTTCAAACAACGATCAATTGTGCGAAGCGAAATCAAGTTAATTACCTTCCACACGAACTGTGTCTGGAAACGCGATAAAGTGAAACCCCCCAAATAGCTAAAAAGCCTTTAAATCGGAGTACATACTCGTGCAGTTTTCTGTTTAAAACCGGCAAAAGCAATTTTATAGTATAGGTACTTTATTGTACCGTTATAGTTACGATAACTTCACATGACATTATGATGGAGCGTCTGTCTCTGCTCCTAAACTTAGGCTAAACAACAATAATAACTCATCCGGGAAGCTCGTGACGGGCGACTGCTTATGTAGATATGGTACACACACCGCACCACATACAATTACCTTATTAACAATAGTTGTATGTAAAAGTTCTACATATATCACCGCGTTGAAAATAAATCTCGATTAGCGATCTGTCTCTACTTAAGTATTGATCTTTTGAAGGATATTAAAAAGTAGCAAGTCGTCCAAATCGAGAGTTTTTAGGCTTATGCGTGCGAGAAGCAACACAGCATAACCAATTTATTAATGAGCTACAGTAGTTTTTGCACAGGAAAGTGACTAAGTGGTTACGTAGATTAAATTCATTCCGTGATACATTGCATTGAATTATCATGTTGTCTCGATTAAGGCACTTGTCCGACATACGACGAGTAGCTAGTAGAGAGTTGAGCGAGAAACTAATAACGTATTAAAGCGAGTATTAAAGAAAAGCGAGTATTATTTCTGTCGCTGGGCGATGAGCGAGTAGTCACTTCGGTCTATAAATAGATCTACGTAGATCTTATGATATCACAAAAGAGTAGGCATGTACAATCAGCAACGAAAGTCGCTGAACAGATCCAAAACACCTATGCACGATAACTTTCCATAATATTCATAGCAGAGTAATATACAAAACAATATTAACATCAGAGAATTACAAAATTCGCTGAACACTATTGTGCCATTACCTGCTAAACATTTTTGACTACATAAGTATATTCTACAGTGTAGAATCCACATAGTATATTCGTTGTCATTGTCAAATTTAGTCGACAAGACACGGAAATTACCGACTAGCTAGCTGTATTTGTCATTTTGTGCATGACGTTAGTGATGTGTCATTTATGACATACGTTGTCGACTTTGTTCAGCGACATATGATATGAAAGATGATCATCTATTTATATAGGCCCGGTTCAGTACACCGATTTATGAAAAGATAGTGTAGTCATTTTTAGCAAAATATTGTGATCATCGACATTTGTTGTTAACTGTATTTATTTGACACGTGGAAACTCTTTTCTATCAAAGAATGTAAAAATACAAATTTATTTAAACACTATATTCTTGTCGAAAATAATTTATATTAAGCATTCAATACCTTCTTCGTTTTTGCATAAAATGTTTCTTTCTTTTTTTTAAAGCATCTTTTTCCTCTACACTGATATTGTACTATGACATTTGCTGTCTCCTCGAGCTAAAAAATAGTTAATCGCCCACCGCTTACTCGCTGTATGTCGGACAAATGCCTAACTCTGTGAATAAACACACGAAATTTATTTACTAGATTTCTTAAAGCTTTAATTAATCACACTCAAATTAATCAAGCAATAACTGGGCTATTGCACACTATTTCAATCTATTATTTGTAATAATAATAGTCACAATCGATATCTAAAATTCCCTGTGTCGTGTCGTCACAAAGACTATCACACCACCCAGATCCAAACAAATATTTGTCGTCAAATAGAAACCAGGACCTTTTACAGGGGAGACACTACTACCAAATGAGGTTAATCAGTTATCAACGTACGAATATGTATATTTCTATATGAATCTATTCTATTTCTAGTTAATGTCATACAAGAAAAAAAATATTCATAGCAATCATCTCTTTGACACGACACCTCGACTGAATCCTTAAACAATGAATCAATTTATAAAACAAACAATAACAAAACTCGATTTCGTATTTGAGTATAGAAATATCCGCTTGTTTGGAATATGATACATTCAAACTTCTTTCAGCGAATAGGGAATGTTATCGAATGCAATACCTAAGAAAGTTTTCTACCGATTTATGCCAAGGCAATATTTGATTTATTTTTTACAAGGGTTGCTGGCAAAGTTCATGACATGATAAATCACTTCAGAATGAGTCAATTTGGGGCTAAGGCACGTATATTTGTACGCACATGTTTTATTTATAACGACGTCATTCATAGAACTTATGAATGGAAATTAACATCCATCTCATCGCGTCAAGGAGCATAGTATAATAAATAATCTATGGGTTTATAGATGTAGGTCTTTTATTATATAGAGTTATTTCCTTCCATTCTAAAGGGTTCTTGTCTCATATTAGAGAGAAATATTGATACTTGTTGACTAATACATAATATCCATTGTATTATAGGTATGTAATACAACATGTGTCAAAAACTGAGGTTTTGAAGCATCGGGTATTTGTTCCAAATCATAGAAAATCTAAAATTCGTATAATGTTCGTATCATGATAAATACAGGGCTATGTTCTAGCTTCTCTTGGGGAGGTGGTAGAGTAACATAGTACCGATCCTAAGTGATTTTTTTTTTATGGACGAAGGCGGCAGACGAGCATACAGTCCACCTGATGGTAAGTGGATACTGTAGCCCATAGACATCCGTGATACATGCCAACATTAATCCAAAATGACAAACGTTGGCACGCCCCCGGATGCGCTGCCTACCTTTAGATATAGGACTGGATTTGGAGAAAGGGTTGGGAAAATGGGGAGGGATGGGATGGGAATGGGCTCTGGCACATCTCACTCACTACCGAAACACGTACGTACATTAGGATTATGGAAAACTTTGTAATTTTGAAGTAAATTATTGAAAATAATTGTTTCGCGCTATGCACTTAACTCAAGATACTTACACACTGCACCAGTATAGATGGCGAACTTTTTAGGTTATCTGGCGCACTTATTATTCAGTATTAAATGAATTAATTTTATTGTCGAAAAGTAATAATGAAAAGTAACATTTCGATTAAGTTCGTGGGTGAACCATATAAATTCAGTAGTCCCAAAAATAGGACGGTGAAATTTTTTATAAATTCTCAAAACAAATTCAACATCATTATTGTATACAAGAGGTCCATATACAGAGTATACATACAGATACATATATGTATACAGAGTCCATTAAGCTTTATAACTTTTGTTTAAACATAGATTATTTTAATGTACGAAATATAACTTTCCGAATGGTGCGTGATCTCGGACTCTTTTATTAGGAACTACGACTCTAGTGCTCAGGAACATCTATAGTCTCTATATTATTAAAAAAAATAACAAGAGCCTGCTGATTTGTTATCACCATATGTTTAACAAGTTCTAAAATTGATATAAAAATACAAAATTGATATAAAAGATATATTTATATAAAAAATATACCTAAATGCATTAGGAAAAGTAAAACGGCGTGCAACAAAACTAGGGTTTTCTATACGCAACTACCGTTATAAGGATCGTTTGAAAATACATAATGGATTCACGACATTAAAATTACCCAGAAAATGTGCACATCTTATAGAAACATTTAAGATACTGAGAGGATATGATGACGTATGCGAATACTGGGATACTTCTTTATAGTAAACAATTCTTTATAATGAACGAGAGGGCACTCCACAAAAACTAACAAATGCAAGCAATTTCAAAAACCACTTCCTGCCTCATCTCGTGGTGAAATACTGAAATACGCTATCTAAAGAAGTCGTTAGCGGCATCATCAATGAACTCTTTCAAAAATAGACTGGACAAGACCTTAGAAAAACATTATCCGAGTGTAGTGATTAAAGATATAGATGCATCAGAGAAAACTGCTATTAACCAACAATAATAACAATAATAATATTCTATTCTCATTGTTATTCTAAATTAATATTTATACGTTATTTTTGTTGAATATTTATTGACTTAGATATATCAATTTTAACTGTATAGATTAATGATTCTTGAATCCTTAGTTACATTTTCATAATAATTAAAGAGAATGCGACGTCGTCCTTCATAACTTTATGTAAATAAATTCAATTGGTTCCGCCGAGTCCCGTTTATTCCCTATTTACATGCTAATTACTGTGCCTACATAAATTAACATCATTTGACGAACATTAGCGTGCCTAATGGTCAGACTCATTACGCGGTTCTGATCTAAAATATAGAACTTCTTTTGTGTGAATATTTCACCTCACGTGAATTTATTAGGGAAGCCGTGAAGCCGCAGCCAGGATCCATTATTTATAAAGGTATCAGTTTCCGAACTTGATTGGCATAACTTGGCAAACGGAGAAGACCATTTGCAATTGTTAGATATTGAAGAGGGTCGGACATTGTCTACATAGCTCTCCCAACAAGAAGTTACCAAAGTACCTACTCATAATACATTATACTCATATTACAAATGTGGAATTATATTGGCAAAGTATCAAGTGGGTACCTATTTACAGAAAGCCTCTCTACTGTAACAAGTGACGTGTTGAGTAGTATTTTTCCTTTGATGAAAAATAATTACTTAAATACATTTTGATATAATTTAATTTTCTAATTAAAGTAATTTGTAATATAGAATTTAATGTAATATATAATTTATTTTATTTAACTTTAATTACACAGATATAATTAATGTACATTCAAATTATTAATTGAATTGACAGACAGAACAAGAAAAATAACAGTAGTTTGTCTATATGTTTAATTGCGCTAATCTCAACACCCACGGGGTTGATGGCTGTCAGCTGCCGCCGCGACCAAAATGCCTAAAAATATTTTCTCTATTTCCTATTTCCATAAATATGTATCTACCTGATATGCCGTTCATTCAAGAAATCAAAATTTATATGGCTCCATTACAGATAAAATCTTGAAATTTAGCGTAAAAAGAAAACGTTTATAAGCCATTTTCCCCAATGGGAGGTCTCTTGCCTTGAATACATTTAGTTATTTGTGGACGTGATCGACGCAAAACAATAATATTATTCTAATATAAAGGTCTATACTAATACTCAAGCTCAATAGTGGATTCACGCACGCTGGTATCTACTACATATTAAACATTTGTTAAAAGTGTATTAATGCGATAACATCAAAACAATTGCTATCATACCGTTAATCTCAGATTTACGATTATATTGCAATCTCCTCGTAATACACCTTTAAAACACCTATTTTATATTCGCAACTGGCTACAGATTTTTAATTTTCAGCTACGCTGATTTCCCTCGATCTTTTCCTTCATCGCAGACTAATCGTAATTAAAAATACATAATAATTAAGTAGAAACTATAGTAATAATAATTAATAACATAATAATTAAGTAAGTAGAATTTTCCTTACAATAAACACATACTTATTATAGAGCGATAACATTTATAATAGTTTATAACAATCTATTAGTTACGTTCTACTGGCCGAGTTTCATAGAAGACTACTGTTGAAATGTACCTGTTAATGTGTTAAGGGGATTTATGAGAGTTGCCAGAGCCGTTACTATGCCAACCTTGCTACACGAAATGGACTAGATTGTAAGGTATGTACCCAGGCGAAAGCAGTCTGATTTTCCTTTACCTCTCAAAAATGGTAGACACGCAGTTACTTTTTACATCAATCTATATCACTGTAAGCAATATAAGATACGAGATGATATACGTATCCATGAAAAGCTATGTGACAGTTGACCCGCCGAGGATTTCGTGTTACCGGCTCACTTTCACAGGGTAATATGATCCACTCCATTAAGCCGTGCGAAGTGGCGAACGCTCAGAAAATAAAAAAGTCCCGCTCGTTTCATTTCGGTTTAACACGTGACAAGCGGGAGAAACAGAAAACAATGTAAAAATTTACCCCAAAACATGGGAGCAAATGTTGTTTACTGTAGGTAGAATAGATTTCTATAGTACAATTCGTGATTTTGCTTCAATTTAGTGGCGAAAAACGCGTACAATGTCCCATTCAAAGCCATTTGTATAAAGTCAGAGCTTTCGACTTTCTGTTATTCGCTACGATTTACAGGCGTACTGAAATGTTTAACTCCGGTTTTATGAAGTGCGATCGACGATCATAAAAATGGTTGAACGAGTTCGCAAAATTCCAGTGATAGACCGCTTTCAACCTCGAGCTCGTCGACCCGGCCACATTTATGGTATTTATTATTATTTTGCTTATTTTTATTGCGTGTTCTCTATTCACACTCTTCAACATACGTTTAAATTTTATTTGTTATGATAACTTATAAATATCTATGTGTTTAATACTTGCACTTTGCTTGTGAGTTTTCCTATAGAACAAACATTCGTGTACTTATGTCAAACATACTTATGTCGTTGCACGTAGACGACACACTACTTATGTCGTCGTTGGATATATGTATATAGCTATTAATGGGCTATTAACATATCCAATCATTTTTCACATAAAGTAAAATACGAATTGAAACAAGGGAAATTAAAAATAAAGAAAACAGACAAAGTTTTATAACAAATTCAGAAGGTAATAAAAAGAAAATGTCGTAAATAAACAATTGAAAGTGACCTTTCCTTTGTTTGGTTTACGTTTCTGTTCGTTTTTTATTTTATTTTTCAGAACATCTTTGTGTGATAACAATAATTCCACGTCTGCTCTTGACACGAGTATTATGGTACCTACTATTGTATTGTTTTTAAAATCTAGTTAAATTTTAAAGAAATTTTAAGCGAGTAAAATTGCAAATATGGTTTTAGGTGACGGAAAATTCGACAAGTGTGAATTGTATGCCTGTCACAATTCCCCACCGTACATTTTTGTGGGATAACAATAATTCCATGTCTGCTCTTGACACGAGTAGAAAGGTCTCGGTAGTGACACGAGTATCGTATTATTTTTGGAAACAAGTGTTCACAGATTAGAAATTTCGTGTAAAATTGCAAATATTGTTTTGGAAATTTTGTCAAATGTTAGTCGTATATATGCACGCCTGTTTCTACTCCCCAACATGCCAAACTTATTTTCTGAATAATTTCGTTTCAAAGGGTATGGGTAAATTGCCCAACATTTCAGCATGCAAAATCAGAATATTTTTTTAAAGTGGCTCTGCAATTTTCTTATGAATTTCTTAGAGTTAATTTCGTAGCTATTTAAATGTATTGGATTATATCTCTATGTATGCATAGAGATAATCCATTTTTTTTGTAGATAATTAAAACGACGGACACAGAAGAGCAGATTATCCATCTGATGGTAACATATTACTGTCTACCTTTAACATTCAGGTCGTGTAGAACGATTCAGGAAATTTTAATTTGAAAAAAAGGATTGTCGAAGATGCGACATAGAAATAGAAATGAGGAAAAAGAAATGGATTCTGGCATAAAACATTGTCGGAAGACGTCGGTACTTGTATTGTAGCATTATTCTTTAGTGAGACTGGGGCAGATTAAGACTGGATTTCAAAGACTCATAAAATATAATTTCATTTTTTTCCGAATATTCCAAATATGTAGCATGGCTCAGTCCCCCTGCGAAGCCTCATGAAAGTTATCATAGATTCTCATAAACTTTGAATTTATTGCTCAATATTGAATATTACATTACCTACATACACAGATAAATGTGGCTTCGAATTCAATCTTGAGAATGTCACTTTTCGGGATCATATTCGCATTGGATTTATCCTCAAGTAAATAGAAGGTACTATATGAACCTACAACTAAAGATCTCGTTTATTCCGCAATCGACGGCAGTTACGAAAAGTGGAATATTATGTTCGTTAGTATGTTTTACAGAGCAACGTTAGAAGTTGACGCGTTGAACTAAAAATTTCAAAATGAATTATGTCTTCAATGTCAGATTAGAAATAAAGATTTTATTATCATTTACGTATACTACACCCGGAGTAGGTAACTTCGAGGGTTTTTAGAGTCGAAAAAACGCAGATGTAAATATTATATTTTCCGGTTTGTTCGACTACATAAAACAGTTATAAGGAAATGCTGAGTTACCTGTTCTAGTTAATAAAGACAAACTTTTAAAATAAAGCTTTTAACCGATATCAATCATTTTATACCGCGAACCCGTAGGCTGTGGAACGAACTGCCTCAAGAGGTCTTTCCATTATGCTACGATATGGGGTTCTTCAAGAGAGCTGTGAATAGGATTTTGCAAGGTCCGCGGCGCGCCCGCATACCCTCTGGTGTTGCAGGTGTCCATGGGCGGCGGTAACACTTACCGTCACGTGGGACCGCTTGCTCGTTCGTCCACTAGTCTATAAAAAAAAACGTATAAATTGAACGTTTATACGTTATAAGCATAGCTAAGATCTTTTATATGATTACGTACAATGTTTAATGTAAGTAGGTACTGAGTACCTACAGTAAATCCTGTAATGTTTTACTTAGTTATGTCACAAATCCTTATCGAAATCTTGCAACTTATAATACCCGGCTATTCAGAAAGTTTTGCAACAAAGGGTTTTTATGTATGGAATATCGGCTGGTTTTGATGTCAATTAAAACTATGACTATCTATAACATAAAAACAAAATATTCCGAATTCAAATTTCACTACATATTTTTTACGAGGTGAATCAATATATGATGTATCATTAAAAAATGGATATTCACCGGGAACATTTCCGCCCTATGATTTTGTATGATTTTAAATGTCGTTTTAAAACTGAAGATTCTTTTAATAGATTTCATATGGTGTTTGCAGACAAGTGCCCTTTCTAAAGCCTTGTATCGTTGGTACAATTAATTTAAGCGTGATCCACTAAGTTTGGCTGACGAAGAAAGAAGCGGTCGCCCTTTAACGGCTGTAACGGTATAAACGTGGTGACAGTGAAAAAAATAATTTATGAGAACAGGCGAATTATATACGGAGAGATTCAGGAGATATTGCATAGATGCAGAGAGAGGTATCCGAGGAAGAGTGAAGAAAATATTTTCAATATTGGTTCAAACGCATAAAACTTTGCATTGATGCAAGTGGATAGACTGAAAAAATGTAATAAAAAATTTGGTACACATTTTTTTCTTTTTCGCTAAATTTTTGATTCGCGTTGTTACAGAAAACTGATACGTGACAAGAATACAAACAAATAATGAACATCACATTTATAAGATTTATAAATCTGTCTTCAGACATAAAGATGTGGTAAAAAAGGATTGTGAAAGTTTTTAGAGTGTAATAAAATAGTTATATCGAAAAAGTTTTCCGGTAATGGTTGCGCTGCGTAAACGCGTGTATTGAACCTTTGGAAATTTTTTTAGAGAGAAACAAAGAATTAGCGTAAAGAAGAATTTTTGTATGTAATTTTACGAATATTATGCAACTGTGGACAAAAGTGAATATTATGCAATCACGTCATACAAATTCCTTGCAATATTACCAGCAAATATCTATCACAAAGTAGGAACCCAACTTGAAATAAATTGCATTTTTTTCAGATTCGCCTCCCTGCACTCTGTCGAGACTTGAGATCTAGATGCAGCCATAGAGAAGCAGTCTTAAGCGTTAAACTCAATGATACTTCACCCTTCTACATATTTACCGGTCGATAGCGAAAATTTTTACAAGTGTGTTCTCTTTTTCAGTCTGCACGATGTTAATTCTTTTAGGTTTATATGCGTCAACCACATGACGTAACAGTTCCATTTGGAATTTTATTCGCATTTTTGAACCCGGTTTTGTAACTAACTGAGAAATGATAAGAGCTACTTATAGCTTACTATAGATAAACAGATGTATTTTTTATAAAAATATTGCTTTGTATTATGGGATGTAATAACAGTAACGTAATGTTATAATGTGCGTTCATTCATGTGAAGTTTCTAAAGCGAGGTTGTCTGAGAGGGCCGGGCCCGCCGCAGGTGTTATTTACGGCGCAACATATATATTTTTAAAACTCGAGATTGATTGAAGTTTAATGGTGTAAGACGCACATTTTTTAGAATATTGAGTATTTACGATTGCATATAAGTATGTATTTGTATACGCGTCTGACTGTATGTTTGTAGGTACTTATTAGATATTAAAGATTCGGAATTATAACAAAAATAAAAGGTACTCTTCTTTTTTTTCATCTTCTAACGATGGTTGTCAATCATCATGGCTATTTGTACCTACTTTTGAAACTACAGCACGGAATAGTGATCGAGTGTTCTTGACGTCCCAGTGGCGTAAGTTCTTCAGTCGGGCTGTTCTTCGCCTTCCGGTTTCTTGGTACTTTTTAGGAAATTCTAATTAGAAAGTAGAAATTTCTACACATACCTATTTCTTTACATTATGAATTTTCAAATTCAGAAAAGTGTTAATAGTTCTGCAGAACTATGTGTAATGCTTTGAATAATTGAATATTTGTTTGGAAAAAATGCACTTAAATGCTGTAAACAAGTCACATATATGGTACTAATTTATACTATCTAATACTTTAATTATCATGAATCTCAATAGATGTTTACATACAGAGATATCAAATATGAACTGATACACAGAGGAGGTATGTTCTAGTTAGTGTAGGAAAAGCAATGGCAGTGGCATTCATTGTGCGATTCTCTTATATCCGACGTTAGATAAAGTTTTTCTAGCTAACAGTTAATTTCATTTTTTTACTGGTCTATTGTTTTATCTAGATAAGTATAACTAAACCACTTATCAAAGTATATTTTTCTTTAAATGGAATATTACAATTTTGACATATAATTAAGACTTGTATTTAAACGAGCGGCAAAAAATAAATGAGCAGGAAATAATGATTTAAAAACAATATATTACTTTAATAGGTGTCGTGTTACCCTAGTAGATCTAATTAAAAGAGGGTAATCAACTTCTACTGGAGTGGAAAGAGGTAAGATTTTTATTTGGAGAGCGACAAGTGAAGACGTTTTAGAAAAAGTCACACGCCTGTTCCGGGGGACTGAGCTATCCTGGACATCACATCTGGGCCACTACTCTCGACGGCCGCCGCAGCTCTGGTCCGTCGCTCTTTGGGCGCTGGTGCTCTACCTGGGCGCCGCTTTTTGCGCCTGGCCGCCATCGCCCCGTCCGACCGCTGTGTAGATCTAATTAAAAGAGGGTAATCAACTTCTACTAGAGTGGAAAGAGGTAAGGTTTGTTTCAATAGCTCTTTATAATTTAAAGAAAACCTATTACAAAATTAAAGAGGAAAACTAGTACGATACTTAGAGTCTGTAAATGTCTGTTACCAAAATCACGGCACTAAAAACGACGGTGTAGGAGAGGCGGCGCTTAGCAGAGCGCACGCCCAGAGTGATGCAGAGCGGGCACTGCCGCCGACTGGAAACAGCGGTCGGACGGGGCGATGGCGGCCAGGCGCAACTCTGGTCCGTCACTCTTTGGGCGCTGGTGCTCTACCTGGGCGCCGCTTCTTGCGATTACCCTCTTTTAATCAGATCTACTAGGGTAACATGACATAGGTAACGGAAGTAAATAATAATAAATTACTAAGAATGTTATTATTAAATAGACGCCGACGGAGTCCTATACTTTATTGTCACCGGGGAACCTAAACCTAACCCACCTTTTAATTTGTTACGATTTGCTGCTCATGCAGTATTTTTACTGCTCATTTAATTACCTCTCTATAATTAGTATAATTAAATATAATTTTAGACATTCAGTTTTGACTGACTGTCAATTTTACTTTAGCTATTACGATTGCACAACATATTGTTCAAAGCTTTTATAATTCTCTAGCTTTCTGATGACCTAGCTTCTTAACTTTCTTTGTACTTTATATTAACCATTAGTCAAACAAGGTGCTATAATATTTTACTGTCCATTTATAATACCTATATGTGTTACGAAAATAAAAATATTTTGAAATTGAGTTAGAAAAAGTAGCATGAAACGAGTAACTGAATTTTGTGGTCTTGAAATAAAATTTACGTAAACGTTGAGCTGCGCAGATATTTTTCAGTTCGTTAAACACCGTGGAACATTTGACACGGGAAATAAGACTGGTAACTACCCAATGAAAAGGGAATTGCTAACGTTGAAGCAAATTAATCCTAGAAAATAATATATTATAAAAAAATCAATAAACTAACATAAAATAATAATAATAATAAATATAATTTAAAAAATATTGTAAAAATTTACAGTTCCCACAGGTATTCTTGTTGTGGTGCCTCTTCAACTAGTGGAGGTTGGCAATCACCTCCCAATATTTTGCCGTGTCTGTTCTGAGGCGAAACAGTCGGCGGTAGGTGCTCGCGATGCCAGTCCACTCCTGTATTTTACGCAGCAATGAATTGTTCTTGCGACTAACACGCCTCTTTCCGGCAATCTTGCCAATCATAATTAGTTCCTATCTTTCGTGCCTTAGCACGTGATCCAGATACGCACTTGACGGTCTGCAAGAGTGTTTCCGATTTACTCGTCGCAGGACTTCCTCATTGGTGACATTCTGCGGCCAACTGGTGGCCAGCATACATCTGTACGCCCACATTTCGAACGCTTCTATACGTTTACTAATTTTTAAAAAATATTGAAAAATAATATTTTATGAGTGATATAGTTGGCTTATTTGATACCTATCAAACTTATCGCTGCCCTGTGCGTATGTGTACCTAGTGAATGGTACGAGTGCAAGTGGAACACAGTAGGACATAGAAAAAGATAGTGTTCAATCCAAGTTGTGGCCGAAGCCGTGTGCAATATAAATTAGCTAGTGGATATATAAATTATTTTTATTTTTGCAAATATAATTTCAACCAGTTTCTTCGGCGTAATTAAAACGAGAAGTATTTTTATTTACATTTTATTCATTACTTTTTCAAACAATAAATACTTGGCGGACAAGCTCTCATTTTAAAGAATATATTGTATATTAAATAAAAAAAACTCTCAAAGAGTCACCAAGACAAATATCATTTATTAAAATCATTTTACAAATCATCTCACATATATCTTCGTACTTATTTCACGTTGAATGTGAAAATATCCGAACAAAATGAAATACGGAAAAATACATGAAAAAAGAATGACTGATTTTGTAATAGGAATAACATTTCATGGCTTTTATATTAAATATACCTACTTATTTTACAACGAAATTTCAAGTCAAACGCAAAATAACAAATAATACTTCAGTCAAATTAGACTTTGTTTTTTGCATTATAAGCATAAGTATTTTTTTTGTTTTAACTTAACGATAGGTATATTCTAAATAGGCACACTAAGTAAGTTATCGCAGTCTGAAACCTTTAACTAAATCTGCTAAATTTACTCTTTTGAGGTTAAATATCTGGCAAATCGTTGATGCTGCGACACTTAGCATTATTTTTTATTTTGACAATTTTACCTTAGGTTTTGTCTACCGTGGAGTTAACCGTTTACGAGTTCTTAATAACAATTGTGTTGAATTCTGCCTTTTTAACATTGATAATGAATGATATACAAGTAAATTTATGTAAAATTAACAGTTTAATGGATATTGTTATACGAATTAAATGAATCCGAATAACGAAATGAACGAATGAACGAAAAATTATAAATCTTTTCATTTTTTATTGCAGAAAGATTATGTATATTATATCCGACAGCGCTCCCTAATGTCTTCTAATAGGGGCCGTAACTTAGAATAACACCAACATAACATGCCTCTAGATAAATGAATTTACTGACATATTGGGGTGATTTATAAGGTTCCTCTGTACTTTGTACCCTTTTAGGTACATAAAATAGGGTCGGCAGTTACTACGTGTTAATTATGTAAATGAGGGGACCTCATTGAAGCCAGTGATGCTCGGCGTAAGACTACATAACCTAAACTACATAACCACTAGATGTTTTATTCAGTAATGCTGATCGCTGACCTCCATGCGAATAATATAGATATTTTTTTCAGCAAAACACTGAATATATAATCTTTTTAAGTAAATATTTATTTTAAGGCGGCCAATGTTAAAACAACTTTTCAGGTCAGCGTACAAATCGAAGAAGACTATAAAGCCTCGGTTGGCGAACAGCCAGTAAAACTTTAAGAATACATTTAATTTTAAATGTCGCGTGTTTGTGTGTTAATCGCTTTTCTTTTCTCATTGTAATGCAGACTGGAACTTTAGTATTTTGCAACAAATAACGGAAATTTTCACATATATTATGTTAAAAAGTAACGCTTTCTACGATTTCCACTATTATAAAAATATGTCGACTAATTAAATTGATGTATACCTACGTGGGTGACACTGAAAACGTTTAGAATTTCAAAAATTAAATCAGATATAAAGATAGAAATGTTTTATTACGACAATCGATACCTTTTTTCATGCGATGAAACCATTTGTGTGAAGCATTTAGCCCACCCTTCTTTAGGCACCTCTTCAACAGCCGTTTGCAAGGCCGTTACTGCCTCTTCTGCATTCATAAAACGTATTCCTCTGAGTTTATCCTTAATTTTAAAGAATTAATATTAATCACCAGGCGCAGGATCTGAGACTGTATGGCGGATGACCCATTCACTCTACATTTACAGTCAAACATTGCTTCGTTTGTCTGGCGGAGTGAGCTGGACATTGTCGTGATGGATGTGTAAATTGTGTCTGCTTCGTGAGCGTCGTTCTTTGATTTTTTCTAAAACAGAAGGCAAGCAGCTTTACACATACCAACCAGTCCGCAGTTACTGTTCTTTTGTTTTCTAATGTTATAGTGGCAAAGTGACCCGCTCTGCCAAAGACTGAGGCAATCATCTTCTTTTCAACACTCCGACCTTTCTTCAATTTCGTCGGCAACTCTTCGAAAGGAAAGGCCCAATGCGCAGATTGCCTCTTAGTTTCAGACTCCAGATAGTAGACTAGTAGTCAGACTAGTAGAAGATCCAGCTTTCATCACCTGTTACCATATCAAAAACAGTAATTGATTGACCATCGTCGAATTTTTCAAGCACTTGGATCATTCCATGCGGCGGTGTTTTTGAGCTTCGCTCAAATTGTGAGAAATCCATCTAGCAGAAAGCTTCCTCACCCGTAGATGATCGTGTAAAATAGTTTGAATTTGACTCGTGCCAATACCTAATGATGCCCGTATCTGCTGATATGTCATTCGTTTGTCTGCTTCAATCACGAGCCGCAAATGTTTGATGTTTTTCTCGGTCACCGCCGTCGCAGGACACTCTTCTCTAACATTGTCGCTGAGGTGAGTAAGACTACTTTAAAATTTACTGAACCAGTTATAAATAGTGGTACTGGATTGGGTTTCATCACTAAATGCTAACTTAAGTCTTTCATAACTGTGTTTCTGGTTTAAACCGCAACGAAAGTCATAAAAAATCATTGAACGAAAATGTTCTCTAGTTAAATTCATTTTTCCGCAAACACTTAATTTTAAAATTGTAGCCAGACATAAAAAACAAATGACAGCTTTTAAAATTTAATGGCGTTTGATAAGCAAATAGGTCCATTATCAAAATTTTAATTTGTTTTTTTTTCCATACAGTAGCCAGTAGTACAGTAGCCAGTTCTAAGAACTTTTAATTTGATCTATCATACAACGTAAAAACGATCAAAAATGGCGGTTTAGAAGAAAGAATTAGTAACTTGAAGGAAGGAAGGAAACTGAATAATTAGTCAAAAGTAGCTGACAGGCTTTGCTTGGTTTAATACTTATAGTTTAAGCATATTTTCCTTCTATTTTGACATGCCAGTGTTCCGTTAAAGACGATTTGAATGTGCAGTAATTTAACTTCGCTAACACTATAAAGTTCGATCAAGTTCGGAATGGTGCTGCAATATCGGTCCGGTTTGTTCATAGTGTCTAATTGCCCAGACCACCAGCTGAAACCAATCTAAATGGAAATGCGTTCTTCAATTTACGTTCACTTGAAACAATTTAGCTAGGACGGAAAATCCGTCAGGTTTTTATTAAAAGTTCACAACAAATTCAGTAACCTGTGGCTTTGTTCCTCGGTTGGCTGGCGATTTGCCAATAAAATTTCATGAAGACCTACGTTCCGGTGCGAAACAATTACGCAAACCTCGCGCAGATTATTTCTTTAGCTATTATTATGAGCTCAGAGTAATTGTGATAATAACTGCTATTATCGTGTTCCCAAACGCACCCAGTCAAATGACCATCATCATAGCTAACGTGGGGGTTAATTAACTTCCGTAAATATGCCTATGTTCAGTCTAGTATATAAACAGGATATTAATGATTAATGTTTATACGACTGTAATGATTTGTAACTTTGTTGTATCTAATTTAATAACACAGTATAACGAAACTTAATGGTAATACAAATGTATTTTAGTATAATGAGAGTTCTGACAGAGCTCTGAAGCTTCCGTTGTAGAAGTTGCTCTCACAAAAGCCTTTTGATTCGACTCTTCGGGTGCCGGTAGTACCTATCTTAAATAGCGACACTTGAAGTGAAAGGAAGAATACAGATTGTGCATAAATAACAAAACATGTCAAATAATGGAAACGAACTTGAACATAAAAGTATAAATAAATCTGCACAAAAGTCAATATTTTATTTATTAGTTACTGCTAGTCACATAAATAACTAACTACTAAATATTAGTTAGTGCTCGTTACGTTGGACATTCAACATTTCTGTGCAAATTTGAAGTGTCCTTCGACATAATGATACATCTGTGTATAGATGAAAACCTTTCCAGGTACAGTACGAGATAGCGCAGGAGTATGTGAAAAAAACTTAGGAACTTGTTTACGTTTATTATTGTAAATTAATATACTTGTATATAAAATAATTTAATTAAAAAGTATCGAACAACAAAACTAAAGCGATTAAACTCAATACCTCAACCGCACTCCCGCGCTGTCGTATACTGTAGGTACTACTTAAAGAAATACTTAGACAATTTTCGCAATCGATAATGTGCCAAGTAAATATTAAACTACGTCTTATATTAATCATACGATCCAAATATTATAACTTGGATCGTATATATAAATATTCCAGAAAAACTTAAAGCAAAGTTCTCATTGTCTACCATTTCTCCTACAACTTATCTAAATGGCGTTTTAAAGTAGTTAAATTTATTTTAAATATTTGTTGTAGGAAGAAGTTGCTAAAGCGATTCAAGAAAATTTCCCATTATCTCTTTTCAACTTCGTGCAGTATGCTAGTTAAAGTTAATGCGCCCGTTGAATTATAACAAAAACAAAAGTTTCATTTACGATTTTAATTCTATACCTACGTTCTATCAACGTATTAGTATATCAACGTATAACATATTAGTATAATATAGTTATATTTTAAGTATATTTATAATAATTTGTAGTTATAATTAAATAATTAGAATTGTATAATCCTTGCTTCAGTAACCGGATGTAAGAAATTATTAAAATTAATATTAACTTCACAAAAAGAGAGGATATATCAATATATAAAACTACATTTTTGAAAATAAATAACGCCACACTATGACCCACACTAGGATTCCGTGTGTCGTAGGTCCAGAGACACATAATATACATACAAAGACGAACAGACCCGAACAAACATTTGTCTTTAAACAAGTTGCAACAAATGAACGTCTGAACGGGAATTGAACCCGAGGCTTCTGACACAACAGACAGGCGTACTACCACCTGTGCTAATTGGTCGTCAAACATAAATATGTCGCAGATTGAAAACAAAGGAGTAGATCTCGATTAGTTTATGTTGACTGTTACTAGTGAGATTCTTCGATCGGTATTTAGCAAACATTTCTAGTAAAGAATTTAGACGGAGACCTTGCGGTTTCCGGGTTAACCTCTAGATCACTCCTTGCTGACAAGGCAGTTCTTCCTCGAGAAGATATTAATAGTTAGTACAATCAAGAAGCTCCCTTGTAAGTATAATGTTTATTAAAGTAGCATTACATGGGACACTATTAATCAGTAATTTCAATGACGGGATATAATAACTCACCGTAATTAGTTATAGGAACACACAAAAACACTTCTTTCACTGCTAATGATGGTATGATGTTAACTTTATGGCGACTCATTCATAAAAAGAGTGTCTGCTTCCTACCTTCGGCTGTTATAGAGCTGCTAACGAGCGAGAATAAAATGGGGTTGTCAGTCTAGCGCCCTCTCTTTCCTTCGACACAAGTGCCCTGTATTGTAATGAGTGTTTACTAATTCTAACTTTAACTATTATAACCATCTCAAGTTAACCAAATAATTAAGATATTATTTACTATTGGCCTTTCAATTATGATTTTAGAAGATAGTAAAATAATCACTAAAACGACAACTAGCGACATTATCAGTTTCCCTTCGATAAATAAGTTTTTTCCAAACACACGAGGCAGACATTCATTGCACTTGCACTTCATAACTTCACTTTTACTCACATCAATCTATTTTAAACAGGTTATTAAGTAGGTAGGTGTCTTGTATTGTAATAATTATGATTTCTTACGAATAATTTGACTTCCAATAAAAGTCGTCTGTAACATCTTTTTTGTTCGTTTTATTCGCATGTTTCCTTTCCCTTATATCAGGGAAACTGTATGCTGAAATTAAAATTTTACTTCAGGGCAAGAGATCCGTTATAAAAATAAAAGGTCTATTCAAGCCCTTTTTATTGTCAAATGATTTAATTTTTTTTATATACTCGTAGGTGATTTATGGAGTTAGATGTTATATTCCGAAAACGGTGTTATTTTATGAATTTTACGAAAATGTCTGTCGGTTTTAGGATAGTACCATCATGGCACCACCCAATTTCTTCCCGTGGGTGTAGTAAAGGGCGACTAGGGGATAACAAAACGGCTACCACAAGCGCTGAGGAACTACACCATCTTTAAAAGAGTAGACCCGCCAACCCACTTGGCCACTATACCGTTTTAATGCTATACCATACCACAACTTATTGACAACACACGAACAGTCCCCTCGAATTATCCGTATGTTCCCTTAATTCTTTCCGGTCCCTTCAACCGCACCCCTGTGGTCTGTGGTGAGTGGTCACCCTAAACAGTTTATTATTTTTAAAATATTTACGACATTTTTTGGTGTTGACTAGTGTTATCACATTATCGGTTAAACCTCGAAGTCAACCGAGGGAAGATTTTATTTGCGTTGACTATATATACGAAGCCGTACCACAGCGTTGGCCAGAGCTCGTAGCGACTCGTGGATTCCGTTTTCCGCTTGCTACCTACATTCTACAACGATAATACAAATAACTGTAGAGTGCTAGTGAATTCCTATTTTATATAGGTTTAGATAAGTAGATATGTGGACTTAGATAAATGTAAGTAGTGTAATTAATTTATTAATTACTCAATCTAATAATCAATTGTAATTGTAGGTCCGACGTCCGTCATAATTTGTTTACCATAGGCAGTGTCAAAATTGGAAAATACCCACTATTTTAGAGGAGATATTTCATGTAAGATACAACTGTTCGACTGTGATACAAATTTAACATAGCATACGTTTATAAAAGAGGTGTTTGAAAACGATATCGAGCAAATGCTTTCATTTCGTTTGAGTAGTTGTATTTATATAATCGAAAGTTGCAAAAGGTAATAAAGTTAAAATTTTATTGTAGACTTGCTGTTGTCCGCGGCTTCCCTCACTTGTATCTGTGTATAATTGCGTTTAATTGTCTTATTTATTCATGTTGGTAAAACATTTTTTATTTATTAATATAGTACAATATATTAACTGAATGTAAATTACAAAAATATGGATATCAAGCCACATTTGTAACATTTACCATCCAAATTTAGACACCCATTTTTTAGCTGATATAATTTTGAAAACCGTAATATATGTTATTAATTATTATTTGTATTGTAAAATATTTATACTTAATTTCAAGTTAATAACACCATCAAATATTTCTTTCAGACTTATTTTGTCATCACATTTTCGTCCCTTTGAATCACATTCACACATTGAATTTCATCTATACATATGATAAAACTGTAGAACCAGCGTGTCTGTACATTGAATATATTTACCAAAAACTGATTGGGGGCGATGAAGGAAGAGTATCAGAATACAAAAGACGATTTTGAAAATTATTGTCTGGTTGTCTATTCGAACACGCTAATCTCCAAAACTACTGAACGGATTTTCATGGGGTTTCCAACGGTTAATTAAGCTTGGCATGGCGCTTCGAATAGGCTTTATTTCATCGAAATCGGCTGATGGGAAGAAAAGATATCAAAATTTAGAGTTTAAAATCTAAATAAAGTTCCTAATAAAAGATAGCTAATGAACAAATTTCATGTTTTAATTTTGGCAGTTTTAATATGGCGTAATATAGCGGTATAGATACATTTGTATAGATTTCATCGAAATGTCAAAAAAGGTCATTGAATTGATGTCGGCGTTATCTAAAAATACGTATTCCGCAGCAGTTATCACAGTAATTATCACGGGAAAATTCACTAATGCCTGCCATTCCGAAACGCTAATTAAAAGTTGGACGTACTCCCGTCATAACTACGAAACCTATTAAATAGTACAAAGTCTGACGGCGATAGGTGTTACACGAACTCCAACCTTTAGTTGCCGAACGTCTTAATTTTCTCAGTAAAAGTTTCACGTGAAACTTTGGTCGCTGAAAATTTACTACCTGAATGTTGGGAAGCCGTATAATTCTTTCTCGCTTCGTCCATTTTGTTGAGTTACATATATAGAAGATGATCGTCGATTTGCGCATATACATATACTAGATATGTTAAATAAGCTAAGTACTTTAGGCAACCAGTTTATTATCTAATACTCAACAGTCCAAATACTGAGTCTAATACTCAACAGAGTAGCTCTCGGATTCTTTAATTCGTATGTTATTTGAAAACCGAACGGTACACCCCATCCCATAGGCATTTTGATGAAAATATGTAGCTTTATGCAATCAAATTGTACAAAATATATTAAAAAAAGAAACAAACAGAACTTTAGTATTAAATTTTACTTTAATTTAAATCTGACAAATTTAATATAAATCCGTTAGGAAATACGGCCTGTAGGTTGTGTATAAATTTTGGTATTTTTTTGGTTAAGACCTCCGCAATAGGTATAAAATTTCTAAAATTCTTACAAAAATGTCAATGTAACTGTTGATGAATAAAATTGAAACGTAAAAGATATTAAGTATAAAGTTCCTTTTTAAATACAGGTACAATTCCCAGTTGCACTCATTAGAAAGAACCTGAAACCAATGATTCATTCGGACTCTTCGTATTCCACCGCATTGTTGCTCATTAATTGGAGCAGAGTCAGGGGGAGAGTGCACGCTGCAATCCAACAGCCGCTGGGCGCGCTCGACTGGCCACGTTACCCCTCTCTCACAGAAGACTACCTTGAAATGTACTGCATTTCCTACTTTATCTTATTTCCCTAATGTACATACGTGTTTCGGTAGTGAGTGAGATGTGCCAGAGCCCATTCCCAACCTATCGCTCCCCATTTTCCCAACACTTTCTCCAAATCCATTCCTATATTATATGTTCAAAGGTAGGCAGCGCATCTGGAGGCGTGCCAACATTTGTTATTTTGGATTAATGTTGGCATGTGGCATGTATCGCGGATGCCTATGGGCGACAGTATCCACTTACCATCAAGTGGACTGTATACTCGTCTGCCGCCTTTGTACATAAAAGAAAAGAACATTGGAGAGTCCAGCGAGAACAAAGTCATTTGTACGTAACGTCGTAAAAACTCGTTTCGTTTCATTGTTCACGACGCGCCGTCGCATTTAATTTAGAGCTACATATTTATTTGTCATTCACAGCAAAGCGCAGGAGGCCCGATCCATGGGAATGGTAAATAATAAATATGTAATATTTATAGGTATTAATGTGGTTACTTTTGATGCAGAGTTTGTATTCGATTAACATTGGACTTCACACAAAAAGATAAAACCTATAAATTAATAAAGAACTTCATATTCTCATAAAGAAGACAATCACAATTTATCTTTAAGTTTTACTAGGATACATAATGACGATTTTTTGGTTCAGTAATTATTAAGCTTCAAACGCGTATATAAAAATTATTAGTATCATCACAAACATCTACTTCCGAACACGGATTTATAATATTACATACTAGCAACTCCGTTGCGTCTCTCTTCATCATGTATGTAAGTGCACGTCATACATACAGATAAAAGCCATACGACTCTAAAAATAACCAATCGATATTTTGTGCATACCGTACCTTATATCAGGGAATTACTTGCAAAGTCTGTCGAGTGTATATTTAACTCAAAAGAGCTGGCGGGACCTTTATATAGTACATTAATTTTAAGTATCAAGGTTTAAGGTACGTGCACATTTAAGAAAACGTGAATGAGATAATAAAAATAAATACTCTTTATTGTTTACAAATGGTTATTACGTGTGCACACATCATAAATTACAGAATACTACAATAGACACATTATCCGTAAGGCGATCTCTTTCAACCAACCTTGAGACGGAGAAAAACAAAATATTTTTGTTATTAGTTATTTTTAAATATAGGTATAACTTTCATCCAAGTTGCATTTTAATCATAGCTTCTTTTTAACTTTTTACATTGATCAACGTTTTGTAAACACTACGGTCATAATAGATTGTTTCCAAGCAACCTATGCAAGCGACATTGTGGTTATAAATATTTCATAAAGCAGCTCCGCATCGACAAATTGACCTCGATGAACGTCAAATTACTTTCGGCCTATAGAGGGCTAGTAAATATTAACTTTGATGTTTAAGGTTGAATCACTGATTAATTTATATCAAAATTGTAATTAGTAACGGTTCGTTTAAAATGTCTCTGAGTAGTAGGTAACTAATGAAATTGGATTTTAATAGACTGTTTTATAACTTTTGCAAATTTAGTTTGCTAAAATTAGAGATAGAGAAACTCTTTGTTGTCTAGTAGACATATGGTAGAATCTTTATAGACTTAAAGATAATTAATAGAATCATAATAGACAATTAGATAATTAGACAGATAATTATGATTATTATAATTGCCATCATAATTATCGGTTTATTAATTATATGTTTGAAAGCTATACGAATTTAACGACATCGTACTTATGAATGAAACTGATCAATTAGAAAAAACACGTTTTCCCCCAAATAGAAAAGCAATTTTGAAAATAAAATATTACATTAATCATTTTATAGAAGTACGACAGACAAAAATTAAACTCTTAAGTTTGTTTTTTGCCTAGTTAAATAATTCAGTCTTCCGGAATTAAAACCGATTTATTAATTTTTTACTCATTCAAAGTATTTTTAAACAGGTTTAATCTAAATTACCTGTCAAGAACAAAGTTGTTCTTGTTAATACTTATGGAAAAGATGGAAATGGTTTCAAAAGTTTAAAATAAGAATCTCTGTAAAGTGTACCGACAACATATTAAAACCTTGAGTGAAGCGTAGCGGCGTGCACGTAAAAAAAATTGGATGTAGGCTAAAGGAAAAAGGAGAATATCGTATAGGCCGAACCCTCGTCAAGAAATCTTGAAGGTCTCCGACTGCGAAGCGGTGTTTGGGAGACAGAAGGGGCATGTTTTGAATTAATAAGCGTGCCTACGTGTTGCTATTCTCATAATTACATTTACGTCGCCCTAGTGTGATAAGCGGTGCGTAATATGAAAGGCGTTCAGCGGCCTTGTTATCTCATTCCATTCATATCTATCTGTATGTTATTCATTTTATGTGACTATTATAGAAAATCTGGTTTAATATTTGCAGTGCGGCGATAGCCTATATTCTCGACTCTCAATTATGAGATCGTGAATTTAAACCCTTTCTTGAACCACTGAGTTCCTACTTACGTATGAATTTTTAAAATTATCACTAACTCTGCGGTGGTGTAAAGATATCCCAAGCTTTTTCCAGAATAAAATAAAAACGGGAGCATGTACCACAACAAATGTGCGATTTACATATCCGTGCACTGCTGTAGGAATAAGTTGATAACTCCATATATATACGTATATAAAATTCTAAATGAGAAATTCTAATCTCTGGATTTGCAATAAAAAAAAATCTTTCGATACTCGATAGCTTCAGAAAAATTGATTTCAGGATTAAAGTTTGATTACAAGAATATCTTGATATTCAAAGCTAAAATATAAATGTTAAACTTTCAAATTATGCCCTTGAAAACCGTTGATTTTGACTTATCAACTTATTCCCGCCATGCATGGATATATCTCATGGTATCAATCAAACCGCCTTGGGGCTGTGTGGTCCTGGGGGGTTAAGGCTCCCCTTAACCCTCCCTATTACTTCCCTTATTCCTTACTAGGTGAGGCCTCTGTCGTGCAATGGGAAATTATAGCCTGATATCGATATGCAATGTTAACAACACAAATTTACTATTTCAATCACGTGTAATTAATTCTATTGTTATATTAATTGTCTCGCTTCATGTCGTCGCTGGCGGTACCAGTACTGTTATTTAACCTTATTACTGGGTTTAATAAATAATATAACAAATGTATATAAGTATGGCAAAAACTATAAAATATTCTAGACTGCATTATGAAAAAGGCTACTTATAAGTCTTTCAATTTTGTTATTTGCTCGATGACAGATCGTTAAAGAAATGATCAAATTACATTACATCGATTAGGTACCGGTTAGATTGTCGATTTAATTCTTGTACAATTTTGTATCGATTCTTCATGCTTCGATTCATTTAATAGTTACTTTACAATAATTAATTGATTTAGTTATTAGATTTATTATTATTTAACATAAAAACAACCATTTTAACTAGTTACATTGGAGGACACATAAAAATATATATGTTACATACATATGTTAATATATTGATTATATATTATTTTGATTGTTTAATTTGTAAAACAATCACAGAAAATAAGTACCCATTTCGTATATGATTACATTTATGGTAATTCATATCGATCAGTAAAATTACGTTAGTGCGAGTATTAGTATTTTATAATTTTTGTTAAAATCTAGCGAATAAATTTCGGTTCCATTCCATTCGTATCTTACGTTACATTATGTAACGATAATCTGATAACTGGATAAAATTATTGTACATATTTTATACAATAATAATTTTTTATGTAACGATTTTAAATTTTTATTTCGACAAATTTCACAGAATATGACAAAAATAAAAATAACAAAATGGAAAGACTATAAGTATGAAAATGTTCTTATATTCTTTATTATTGAATTACATAGCGAGATAGTTTCAAGCTTCCAAACCTGTTTCACACCTGCATGGTCTCCCGCGAGACTCGGATTGGGCCAATCAGGATTTTCAGCTTGGCTCGCCGCCAATCCACAAATTTTCGGCATAAAATTGAATTTTTACTACGCTTTAGCTCCTCGCCTTCATAATTTATTTATCTTTGAGCAGACGTAGATAGAAAGTGAAAACAAATAAGGGAGCCAGTGGTATAAATATAGTTCTAAATTGTCAACTGAGTTTTGTTTATTCGCCGCCTTTTCTCAATAAATATCTTAATAAATACCTGAGTAACTAAACATCACTAAAACAATATCAGTTGTCAATAGATAACAAATGTTGTCTTTTACAATGTGAACTACATATGTATATAGGTACACCGTTATGCAATTAGATCGTCCCTCCACACCGGTACAGGCCTCCCACCGAGTCATAATCAACCACGTGGGCCCAATATGAATTGGTGGTTACATGCTCCAAATTTATAAGCTTTATGAATAAGCCAGTTTTCTCACGAATGATTTTCGTCGTCGAAATAGTGTTATTTTTCTTAAAAATATGTACTTAAGTTCAATGAAACTCAGCGGTATGGCCCAAGAATTTGAACTGATGACCTCACGTGCGTGAGTAGAGAGTAGATACCCCTAGACTATCACCGCTCTAAGAAAGACAAACGCAGAGTTCAAACAATGATCGGGTACTAATAAAGTCGTTGAGTTTGTAGCTTTTATTAACTAGACTTTATTAAAAGCGGCAACCATTTAATGAATCCGCTGAATCCAAAATGAGAACCGAGTAATTACTCGATTCCTATTTTGATGAACACCACGATCATATTTTTATAATCGTTATGATCTGAATGTTAGTCATTTCTAAAATTATAGGCATGGATAGGAAAACATTGAAATGTTTATGATAATTTTCGAAGCCGATGTCTAAGTCAATCATCGTAAGCAACACACTGCGGGTTCATGAAACGGTCGGGGCCGGACGGGGCCACATTCTTTTCGATCCATTCTCTATGTGGAATGGCCGGAGTACAACAGAGTCACGTTCGATGGAATTTCATGCCGACCACCTGACACAAGCTTGAGTTTAACGTCAATTTAGAGAAGCATTTATATTAATAAGTGAGATCATGAGAGTTTACTTTAAGTTTTGAGTGAATTTTTAGTTACTCCTCAATATAGGTAATTACATTACTAATAGGTACCTATAATAATTTAATACCTATAATAAATATAACTAACATTACCTATAATAATTCGTAGATTTTAATTTGTAGAAAGCAAACGATATCAAAATGTTAGAAAAATAGAATGTGCAATCATACTTCAAGAAAGTTTACTATTTTACTCGACATTGCGGCCAGCAACCGAGGTTGCACCGACCATGCAATCCAGTTGAAATGTAAGTTTATTAAAAGTTATAAAGTTTAGTAATATTACATATTTTTTGTTTATAACTTTGTGTGCGTGGATGCAAACAGCAGCTTTTATTGCTCTCATGAGGTGCAGCTTGATATTGCACGCGTTAGGTAGACACACCTTATTACACAAAACTGAGACATATTGCTAGAGCAATAAGATTCCTCAGGTTTAAAATGAGTAAAGAGTCTTGAAGTTATCGTATAACGTGAATGTATCAGCCTATAACGTCTCACTGTGGGACACAGGCCTTCCGTAGTGAATCACTGGGGGTAAATCACCACGCGATCCCAGTGCGGATTGGTGGATCACATACTCCATTTTTTTTATTTCTGAAGCATATGATTTTTCTCATGATGTTTCAGGTGACGTTCACGAGTTTCTCACGATGTGATGAGGGACCACCGAGCTAATGGCAATTAAAAAAAAAATCATTTAAAATAACTTTCCTACACAAATTACAAATACATATATATAATTTCTACAAATTGAACGTTATGATGAAAGCCAATCGAGAGACTTATTACGAGAACACTTTCATATGACATTGTTTTGGGTCGACTCTGCGCCATCTCTGCGCTCCATGAAAACCTGGGAAATATAACACGTGACGTCACACTGTTTGAGTGTGGATTTCCTATATGCAACAGCTACTCTGATTTTTAAAACCTATGAATGAGGAATGAATTAATCAATTTATTCCATTTTTGTTACTTGCTATTTTATGTAACTTCTGCGCAGATATTGATTTATCTCGCAATTGTAGTCACCAAATTATTTCAATACGATTACCAGTTTTTAAATTATTAAGAAAAGCACTAAAATATCATTGTATTATCCAGTATTTTCATTTAAGTTTGAACTATATTTATGTACGATGATTGGTACAAAAAATACGTAACAAATCATAGGAACATATTTTAATAAGTGTTACATTTTTTAATAGAATTATGTCCTTGTTCTATTTATGGAACTAAAGTTACACATAGACTCATAATACGTGTCTGTACACTACAAACACTCAGGGCCGTCTTTACCAGGGGGTGCAAGGGGTGCGGTGCACTCGGGCGCGGAGCGCCCGGGGGCGCCTGTCGAGCGCTGAATTTTTGGATATTTCATTGAACTTAACGCCATTGCACAGTTTTATATACTTGTTACTTACGACAAATATGTATGCGCAAGCAAAAAAAAAATAGTCATTAACAATAATATTTTTTTTACTTTTATTACGCTTTCGGCGCTTGTCATACCGCATTACTACACTACACAAATAACAATTTTATTTAATACAACACGCGCGCGGCAAAATCTCTAATCCAAAGACAGTGTATGTATGTACGTTTGACACGTTGCCGCCCGGTAGCAAAATGATCTCTAAGTCAATAGAGTGTAAGTTCATTTGAAATGGGCGCGCGGCGCGGCACCTGTGCGTCTGTCATAGGCGAGTAATTGCGCCCTTTGACATTGCCGCCCGGTCGCCCGCACTTGAAGCAAAATGATCTCTAAGTCTAAGTCAATAAAGTGTAAGTTCATTCATTTGAAATGGGCGCGTGGCGCGGCACCTGTACGTCTGTTGCGTCCTTTGACATAGCCGTCCGGGCGCTCGCACTTAAAGAGAAATGATCTCTAAATCACTAAAATTAGGTGTAAGTTCATTTGAATTTACAGCGCGGCGCGCGGCGGCTATGTAAGTGTCGGTCAGTGATTGATCTGATTTCTTCTTTTAAGTAATTGAATTCGTTAGCTCATTTCATTTGCGACAACCGGCGAATTAGCACGGAAGTTTTTAGAGAAAAAATATAAAGGTAAGTCAATTTTATTTTTTAAGTGTTAGTGTTAGGTACATTACAATCATTATCATCACATCATCATCATCACATCATTTGTTTATGAGAGAGAGTCATGGCTGTTTTGTTTATTTGTTTATAATTGCAAAAATACAAATTCTTAGTGTTAGTGATTGATAAAAAACTACTTACTTTATTTAGAATAAAGAAAGAAAAATTAAATACTAAATTGAAATTTGATTTTATTGTAGATGGCCGAATTAGGGGATAAAAAGAAACCATCGGGTGCTCAAAATAGAAAAAGGAAACTGGAGAAAGAAGAAAAAATTAAAAAGCTAACTTCTCCGATTGACTCTTTCTTTCGACCTGGTAAGTTCAGTCAGTTGGTACCATAAATAAAACATCTGAAGTGGCATAAACAGTGACAGAAGTCGCTGGTGTATCCTGCCTGGGTTCCTACCTACTTATTATTATTACACTTCTTATTTTTTGTATAAGTTACCTGTAACTGTATACCTAACGAGTCTTAAATAAAGTAGGTTTTTATGATTATGACAATATATCTAATTAATTGTTTTTTGCGGATTGCGCACCGGAAGGCGCAATGGTTAGTAACTAACACTCACTCTTGTGCCAAAGGTCTCGGGTTCGAATCCCGGCCGGTGCAATATTTATTTAAATACATACCTTCTCAGACCTTGTGTTAAATTTTTGTATTGTGTGATATGTCCAACACGCGTTCCAATCGTGGAGATTATGGCAATAAATAACCCCATAGTTTTGGAGGCTCATGTCTAACAGTGGACTGGACTGTCTGTACTTATATGGCTTGTGTGTTTGTGATTTGTTTTTGGGGATTATGAATTATGTTTTTTCATGAAATAGCCGCAGGCGAGATCCGCCAATCGCAACTAAAGTATTTTAATTTCTTACTGTTTGCGCATAGAGCGTGCGTAAGCGCCTCGGCAATTACACACTGAGCGCGCTCGCCCGGACTAACGGATTAGACTATGCCCGATTGCCCGCCTTAACTTTAAGGCGCTGTTTTTAATGTCCTAAAATATTATTGCGTGGCCCTATTACCACACTTGGTTACACAAATTGTTGACTATCTTATGTTTTTTTAGGTACATCTTCGTCAACATCCACCCGACAGTTAGAAGAGACAGTCAACTTGGAAGAGAATGATCCTGCTCTCTGGCCGCAAGTAATACCCGATAATTTAAGATTATTTTTAACAGAACGTGGACCGATTCAGATAAAAAAAACCAACTATCCTTCAGATAGTAACATAAGGTCGTTTTCAGATACATATTACAGTAAAAAGTTACAAAACAACGAAATTATTCATCGAGTTTGGCTTGTATATTCCACATCTACTGATTCTGTATTTTGTTTTCACTGTAAGCTTTTTAGTAATAATGTCACTGCATTTAATGCCCCCACTGGTTACAAAGACTGGGGGCATTTGTCGAGAAATATAGAACGACATGAAAAAAGTTCAGGGCATATATGTTCTTTAAAAAAATATTTGGATCTAAAAAATGACTTATTGAAAGGGCAAACAGTAGACTCGGTAAATCAAACTGAAATAGACCGCGAAAGAAAGAGGTGGACGGCAGTTTTGGAAAGGATAATCGAAATTATAAAATTTTTGGCAGATCAAAATATAGCATTTAGGGGCACAACCGAGAAGTTGTATGACCCAAATAATGGTAATTTTTTAAAGTTGGTGGAGAGTATATCTAATTTTGATAGTACACTATCAGAACACATTGCTCGAATTCAAAGAGCTCAGCATCGCATGCCACATTATCTTGGTCATAACATTCAAAATGAACTGATTAGTATAATTGCTGAAAAAATTAAAACGACTATAATTAGTCTTCTGAAGCAATGTAAATACTACTCTGTAATTCTAGATTGCACACCTGATATTTCACACCAAGAACAACTTACTGTTATTGTGAGGTTTATTTATTTAAATCCATCGACAAAACGCGCTGAGGTACGAGAACATTTTTTAGGTTTTTTACCTGTAACTGATAGTACCGGACAAGGGTTGGCGACATATTTGTTAGATTTCTTAAAATCATGCGATATTGAATTAGATGATTTGCGAGGCCAAGGATATGATAATGGGGCCAATATGAGGGGGAAAAATAAGGCCTCCAAAAAAAAATATTGGACATGAATCCTCGTGCTTTTTACGTACCGTGTGCTGCTCACTCCCTTAATTTAGTAGTAAATGACGCCGCTAAAAGCTCATTGGAAATTACAAACTTTTTCTGTATTGTCCAAGAAATCTATGCATTTTTTTCAGCATCCACATCACGCTGGGATGTAATTATGAAACAGATACCTACTTTGACATTAAAACCTCTTTCAAATACGCATTGGGAAAGTAGATTTGATGATCTTAGAACACTCCGTTTTAACATGGATAAAATTTACGATGCATTATACTATATTTTTACAAATAACAAGTATGACAGCGACACAAAAAACATAGCGAGTTCATTAATAGCCAAATTAAAATCTTATAGATTTATATGTTCAGTAGTTATATGGTACAATATTTTACTAAAAATTAATATTGTAAGCAAAAATTTGCAAAAATCGGACGTAATTATTTCAGAAGCTACCAAAATGATTAATCTGGTTAAAAAAGATTTGGAGAAATACCGCACCGATAGCGCGTTTGAACAGTTGTTATCTGATGCAAAATTAATTGCTGAAGAATTAGAATGCGAAACAGAATTTAAAGAAACTGCTCGTCCACGTCCCCGAAAAAGACATTTTGATTACGAGGCTGTAGATGAGCCCATTTTAGACCCAACCAACAAATTTAAAGTATGTTTTTATTTTTTTTTTTCGAAATTAAATGAGAGATTCGATTTGCTGACGGAACACAATTCAGTTTTTTCACTCTTCCAAAACATTGAATGCTGGAATAAATTAGAGATGCATGAAAAAAAATCTCAGTGTTATCGGCTCCAAGAAAAACTAACATTTAAAAATAGATTTGATATTGACGGGGAGGATTTATATAATGAATTAGAATTGTTGCCAATATTTTTTCCCAATGCATCAACAAGTACTCCCACTGATATTTTAAGCTATATATATTCTAATAATTTAATTTCTTCATTTCCCAATATCTCAACAGCTCTGCGTATATATTTAACACTGCCTGTTACAGTAGCAGAAGGTGAAAGATCCTTTTCAAAATTAAAATTAATAAAAAATTATCTTCGTTCAACCATGACCCAAGACAGACTGACAAACTTAGCCATTATAAGTATAGAATCCAAAATTGATATAAAAATAAATGATTTAATTAAAATCTTTGCCAACTCAAAAGCAAGAAAAATTGAGTTTGTTTGATGTATGTGTATGTACATGTAATAAATAGATATTTAGTAATCGAAGTTTTAAGTTTAATTTTGTTTTTTAGAGTAACAAATAAATAAATTATCAAAATTACGTGTATTGTGTTTTCTTGGTTGACTAGGACCCCTTTCATACTGTAGTGTGTCGTCGGTCGCGTGCCACGCTGCAGTGTAAAAAAAAACGAGGGCGCAGGCTGAGTCCCGCACCCCGGCGCAGAATAGACTTAAGACGGCCCTGCAAACACTTCTACGTTTCTCCTATTATTAAATTAATTATTTGTATGCGTGAGAAACGCTATGCAGGGGACGCCTCATTTATCTAACGCCAGACAGTCTCTATTAATAAATAAGAAGTCCTAATAAACATATTTTTATGTTGGAACGTTAAGCAATAATTTTATACGTATTAATTGTTCTGCTGCGTTGTTCAGTTTATTATTTCATTTCTCTCTGAATATTCTACAGATACTTTACGTAGCCTAACCTTTCGAGCTACACGTATATTTGATAAAAGAAAATTGAAAAGGGCATCTATAGCTCGCGGGTATGTTTGATTGAAAGTTTTACCGTTCGCATGAGTTCCTTGTGGCTTCTCTCCAGAAAATAATGTTAATAAAAATAGAGCCACGTTTTTACAAGTATTGGCATTTTTACAACATACATACCGATATATGTGTTATGATGTATTTCGCAAACACATAAAAGGAAACAAAGATTGATTGTCTAAAGATTGTTTAAAAATGTTTATTACAATAATTATGGTCGAATGGGAGCAGCCTGTACCAAGTCATTCATAAACTAATAAATTAATTAAATATACCTATTCCGCAACAAAAACGATTTATCATCCTCACTGAAGGCGTCAATGCTTCCACAGAGATTTTATTCACCACAGATTATTTTCCGTGAACCTGTTACGTTCCTACTCAATTTTTGATAACCAACTCAACGAATTTTTCGTAAAGCCTATCATTATGAGGTAGATCACGTTTTACAGGTAATGGATCTTACAAGATGTATCAAAAATACATCCCGATTTTTCATAAACATAAGAGCGAGGCTTTTACGGGAATACTACGTAAGGATCGATTATTTCTGGTCCTTAAACGTTCTTAATATCTTATGACATTTCCTTTATCGGGTTGCTTTTACAATATTGATGACTTCCAAGTAGGACTGAGGACTTTTATTATTGATTTATGATTCGTTATTGATTTTTGATTCATTTATTATCTTCATGACATGTGAATTTTTGTGACTTAGGTTGTTTTTAGAATTTCTCCTTGTATAATGTATAATGTTTCATATTTTAATGCTGACAATTCTTTTATGTTACCATATTCTTATACAAATTTAATTGTTTCAAATTAATACATTAAATAAAAATAAATAAATGAAATCCAAACTACACAACTTAATATTGAACTAAAATTCAGATGCATTACTAGGACAACACGTTGTACCCAAATGGCTACTAAGGTGTAGCAAGTCCATACCGTATTAAGTGGACAGAACAATACCTAATTAACATTTATTATAATGTTTTATCATATCTATTAAATATACCATTAATTCCCCTCTTTAAACGCTTTAACGAGAATCTTCTGGCTAGCCACGTTATTATACCTCAATGACCAATACTTTAGTATTCCGATCACTAATAATAATGAATAAGTACTCAATAGATGTACCGCCCATTCAATAAAGTACTTAGATGTTCTAGGTATTTTTATTGAATATGCATGTGCGCACCGTAAACAGCATTCGCGTTGAAGCGATTTGCATACAAACATTTCTGTAAATTTCATTCATTTATAATGAATTAATCATCCCTTTTATCTCGACTACGAAATTTATATTTTCCCATTTTTTGCACAGGGGAAAGAAATCCTAGATAAAGGCCTATTTAAAGAGGCCATTTGACCTGGATCTTAAGTGGTCCATAATTTCTGTAACCATTCGTCTCACGGTTGAAGTACCACTGCCTTATGTCTCACTAGCATATACACAGATAGACACACCAGAATATAAACACCCCGTGGTATGCATGTACTCGTATGCCAAAGCGAGGTAAAGTTGTAGGCGTATAAGGGAATAACGCCTCTTAGTATAAAACTTGTCTTGCTTTGTAAGAAATTACTTTTCCAACAGTTAGTGCGTACCTATTTATTTCTGCTTCGGGGTATTTGTACAACATTTATGCATCGGATATTTTCTTATTTTCATTTGTAAAATAAAACATTATCAATATTACTCAGTGGTACATTAATGACGCTTTATAAAAACACGCAGAATCCTGTTCACAGTTCTCTTGAAAAGCACCATATCGTAGCGTAATGGAAAAACCTCAGCAGGCAATTCATTCCTCACCTTAGTAGGAAGGGAAGGATGCACGCTCAAATCCAACAGCCGCTGGGCACACTCGAATGGCTTGGTTACCCCTCTCTCACAGAAGACTAACTTGAAAGAAATGTACTGTATTTGCCTCTATTCTATTTTTCAATGTACGTACGTGTACGTACGTAGTGAGTGAGATATGCCAGAGCCCATTCCCATCTCATCCTATCCTATCCCTCCCCATTTTCCCAACCCTTCCTCTAAATCCATTCTTATATCGTAAAAAGGCAGGCAATGCATCCGGGGGCGTGCGAACGTTTGTCGTTGTGGACTGAAGTTGTGTCCACTTACCAGGTGGACTGTATGCTCGTCTGCCGCCTTCTTAAAAAATAAGTGCCAAGTTTCATTAAAATCCGTCCATCGGTTCTTGTGTGGTGCACATTTAGACAGTCAGACAGACGGATGAACAAACTTTTCCTGGTATCCAGACTTTTTCAAATGACTTACCACCGTTTCGTGAGCAATACCTAGTTCCTCGGCAATGTCATAACAACTAATGTGTCGATCTTGCTCCACTTTTTCACAGATTGCATTAACTTTATCTGTAACGGAGCGACCAGAGCGTGCTGCATCTTTCACGTTAAAATTTCCAGACTGAAAACGTTTGAATCAACTTTGTGCTACCCTTATCGATATTGCATTAGATCCATAAACGGCATAATTTTTTTTGCGGCTTGTGTCGCATGTTTGCCTTTTTTGTAATAAAATTTCAAAATGAAGCGAATTTCTTCATTACTTTCACTCATTTTCACAGACTGGAAAACAATGGAAATAGCTGAAAATAGTTATTTTTTTAATACTTTTTTTTTAAAATGTCAGCATAATGGTATGGTCAACTATCAAAGAGATTTGATTACAACTTCATATGTACAAAATATGAAAAGACTGTCTCCGACCTATTGTTATATATACAGATCATATTGCAGGTCATACTAATACATAATATACATAGATTAGGATACACAATAAGGATTGTGTATCCTAATCTATGATAGTCCATAGACTTGATTGTTTTTATCGTAACCGCAAAGATCAACGAGCTTTCGAGCTAGAATTAAAACTGTAGCACGTTCATCATAAGCCAGAAATAATCAGAACCAACTGTTCAACGGTACACATTTCTAACTAGTTGGGATACACAGAGATTCCTGTCATACAATTAGTGGTGTCTGATAAGTCAGTGTTATGATTCCTGCTGTAAAACAGGTGTCTTGCACACTTCGACACAATTGCACACAATTCGACTTATGGTATTTTAGTAGGCGTTTTTGAATATATTGTGACAAATCACTCACGTACATTTAATCAAGATATTTTTTATACCGTATGAAATGTGACAGTCTTTATTTAAAAAACTTTATTGCACTTAGTCGTACAAAAGGCGAGCTTAATGCTGGGAGGCATTCTTTACCAGCCAACCTTTGGGTTGAACAAAGAATTACGTTGAGAGGTGCGATGATGAAGTCTGGTAAACTTTGCGTCATGTGGTATCTTGCCAACCTGCGGTCAGCCTAACTTCGTTTGCTTATGAACACTATAAATATGAGTTCTTAATACGTATATTTATTCTTATTGGATAGTACGGTACACATAAATCGTTATCATATTGGAAATCTAGACGCATAATAAACGCCCGGCACGCGTCGCATGCCCGTCAATTTTTTTGCACATAATATATAGCCTATGTCCATCTGGAATAATGTACCTTTCAAATGGTGAAAGAATTTTTGAAATCGGATTAGTAGTTTCGGAGATTACCTCCTACATCCAAACTTACAAACTTTACCTCTTTATAATATTAGTATAGATGAAAATGTAGGGTCAGTAGTAGTCAGTAGTAGGGTCACCACAATGGAGAAAGAGCTAAGCGACTAAAAACTGTCTTATCTAACCGCTTATATTTATGCATTTAGACTATATTTATGCATGTTATATTGTGTTTTTAAAAAAAAGACACTATTATTTTTACTTTCCCAAACAGAATTTTTATTCGTTAGTACTTAATCGTAATATTTAAAAAATATAAATATCTGATGACAATGACGCTGCTCTCTATTACCATAAACATAGTTGACATTTAAGGATATAAATACATGTTTTGGATAATAAATTATTATTTTGAAGTTTTATATTACATGCTCGTGTACGGTGGTTACCTATTAATTTTGACTCAGCAGCCGCCGCCGCCCCCCCCCCCCCCCCCACGCCCTCCCCGACGACTGCAAGAGGTCTGAGTCCTGCGGTGAGAGTCGGTTGGGACATAATAGGCTGATATCGAAAGTATGATTTATTTGTAGTTCTAGAAGGTGTTCAAGAATCTTTTGGACATTTATTAGTTACCAGAATACGGTATCGAATCAAACATATCAAAATTTTACTCATGAGTTCCTACTCAAAAAACAGTATGGTACAGATCAACGTATACAAGGGTATACAATCACAACGTATATCTTATCTTGTTAAGCTTATATTATTTTAAATTAGGTTAAGCGGTGGATGCTAACCGTTCCCGAGAAGTAAAATAGAATGTATTGTAAGTCGTAACCACTGTTCCCACGATACAAGCATGCCTAGAGTGGTAACAAATTGTAAAGCGTAGTTCGAAATAAAGTCATTTCTCATTTTCGATACTTTAATAGTAAATTCAGATTTTAATATATTTTGTAGATATTTTTTTAAACTAAATTTGTTGGCTTCCGTTCGATCGATAGTTGAGTAACAGATGTTATAACCATTGTATAGCAATAGACTGAGATCCATTGTAACTAAAACAATGTTTACCTACGATCATTTCATTGGGTCCTAAACAACCTAATAGAGGAATATAAAAATTAGCTGGTATTTTTACGAACACAATTGTTTATTTAGTTCTGGTAACAATTTTAGGAACGGTACTTACAAATCTATTGTACATATATAGTATGTTTGAATCTATGAATTTATCTCGTAATGTGTTGGTTTGCGGTTAGCAAGCGGAATATCCCCAATGCGAGTTCTGTACACTTAATAAATGAGCTCCTGAGCTTCCTATCGCATTCGCGCAAGGTTATTTTAAGTAATCCTAAAATCGTACTTGTAGTTTACGAAAATGTACGATCAAATTATACATTATTTAATTTAATATATTTAATATAACTTTATTGGTAAATTCCTTTAATAAAATAACGCATTTTTTTAAAACTAGTACATGTCAAGTTCTTTTTCGTTTTATTTTCTTTTATTATTTTTCTTCTATTCAGGAGGGGAAGGATGCACGCTGCAATCCAAAAACCGCAAGACTACCTTGAAATGTACTGCATGTTCCACTTTATCTTATTTCTCAATATCAGAGTCCAGGACAGTTTTATTCTATCCTATCCCTCCCCATTCTTCCAACCCTTTCTCTAAAAGCCATTTCTACAACTTCATAGGCAGAGAGAGCATTCGGGGGTGTGCCAACGTTTGTCATTCTGGACTGAAGTTGGCATGTAGCGAGGGTGTCCATGGGCGACGGTATCAATTCACCACCAGGCGGACGGTATGTTCGTCTGCCGCCTTCTTTCTAAAATAATATATATAAGTTACTAACAATTTCGTACGTCAAAACATCTCACTCTGCTTCGCTATAAATTGTTTAACATCCGCTTAATCATGTCACAGAACCTCTCCGTCTTGAAATCTGCTATGCTAAGAGCGAAATACATGAAAATACATATTTAGCCCGCTACTACTAACAAAACTCGTAACTTCGAGGACTATTTCGGTCACGGTGGAGTTGAGAGAAGTGTCGTGCCGTGTATGCCATTTTGTTCCAGAGATCGGCGACTGGGGTCAGTAGTAGGGTTGCTCGACGCATTCAACCTGCGTGGAGGCCGGCGGGCGCGGCAGCCACCCCGGGAGTCGTCACCGAGCAGTACTCGCCCGGACCGCGCCCGGATGGCCGTTTTGTTGCTTTTACCAATAACAACCGCACACTACGCGATCTAACTTCGCCAGAAGAATAACACAATGGGAACAAATCAGATCACTGCCTTTGATGGTTTCGGGTCGGCAATATAAAGTGCGCCATTGTGCTCTATATCTGTGAAGTGCTCAGATTTTCTGAAACCAGGATTGTTTGTGGATTTTTCATATTATGTCGTCGACTAGTGGTTTAACTCTGTAATTTATATGGTTGGTATATATTAATAATTCATAGTTCATAGATCTAAAATTGTATTTAACTACTCAAAAGGAAACTTTTTAATGTTTGTTCTTTACATTTAATTAAAATACTATTTTCATTGGTAGATTATGAGTATTACTATAAAACAAAAATTACTTTAGTGTTTAGCAGTACGGGACACATACACCTGTATAGAAATTATTATAAGAGGTAAAATGTTAAGCAGGAGGCCTCATTTGCATGATTTAATATTTTATTAACAATTAGCAAGTGTCCGCGATTTCTCCCGGGAAATTGCACAATGTAGTAAAGTAAATTTAGTAAAGTTTTGGCAGTAAAGATAATATAGTAGGATTTGCAAAACAAGGTAATCAAATTGTGCAATTTCCCGGGGGAAATCAAGTCAGTTGATAGTTGACAAGTCAAGTCAGTTGACTTGACCAGAAAATGAACAGAAATCTTGTAGAATAAATACTTATCACAGTTAAAGCGAAACCTAGTCTAGTACGAATATTTATAAAAAATAACACGAACTATTAGGCTAAAATATATGAAACGATATTAGCCTGTACTTGCCACTGCAGGGCACAGGCCTACTAGTAAAAAACTAGTTACTAGTAATCATGTGGAAGTTTCGGGCCATAATTTACATGCCTCAGTTTTTTAATTTCCGGACATGTGGGTTACCTCACAGACACGATGTTTTCCTGCACCGCGTCACTAGTAATGAGAATCCGTATAGTAGAAACTCAGTGATATGGGCCGGATTTTGAAATCATGTCTTCACAAATAGGTACCCCTAGGCCATCACCGCTTTCAATATAGAAAAAGGTTTGATTATTGAAATAATTTGCTATAAAAGATGTGTTTTTAAATGGCTTTGTATAGGAAATTCTAAACTACACCATCTACAAAAATGTGGTTCTTTAAACGACAGAATCAAATTAAATAAATAAAAGCTGCTTTACAATTTTCCTCTAATTATTTATAGTTTTCGGAAAAAAAACAATTTTGCAAACAAAAATACTGAGAACATTAAACTTTTGGATAAAACAACTAAACGAATTACAATTGCCTTACGAATTTACAATTAAATGTGGGTGCAATTAATGGGTGAGATATAAACACTCGTTATAAATTCCACTTATGAACATTAATTAATAAAACCAATCGACATGAGACAACGTTCTTCACGTTACCGTACCTGTTTGCTACGAAATAACGTAGCAGCGCTACAGCGTAGCATGTCCGTAGGACTGCTACGACTGTTTAAATGTACGATTAGTAAAAGATAAGTAGAGCGAAGTATACTTTGCCTAAATTTGAATAGAGTATCCGTTCACACAAAGATAATTTTGAGTAGAGTAGAACTTCGTTGCAATGAACATCGCACGAAATAAGCATTTATATTTATTTACGCTTCCTATTACTCCACACTACTGTAACTCTAATGTGTAATCGCTTATTATAATGTAATTACATTATGCTAGAGTCAGTACGTGTGTTACTACTGCACACTAAAAGTTCCATAACGTTCGGAAATCACTCTTTTATAATCTAAATATGGTGTATCTTTTTCTATCGTCGTAATACAGAAAAGAACACAGCATGAATGAGATTGACAAAGAGCAATTTTTGCACATTATGAAAGTCAGTCTATGTAAACCCTACTTTGTATTTTTGTTTTAAACTGTACTACAAAAATTGAAACAGCGATGACAATTGATGATTTCAGTGATTATCAGTTTTAATTACATACTAATGTTTTAATTACATTTAAATAATGTGATGTCATTAAGGCGACGTCAAGACGACAAGAGGTCCATATGAGACGCTTGGACACGCAGCGGGTAGCATACCGGAGCAGTCAGTAGCCAGCGAACGAGCGCTATAAATAATGCTCTTAATGGAGACGGCGATTTATTATTCATTATACAAACAACAACGCATACACAACGAAATTGTATGGTTCCAATATAAGGTTGAGAGCACCTGATATAGATGTCAAAAATATCTTTCAGTGCTCAATACCCGTATATTTATTTTATGACAAATTTCCGATCTGTGTTTCAATTTCTCCTAAAAGGATATATTAACTAAGATTTGTTAATGCCACTCTCACTGGCCCACTCTAGGATTCCCTTTGATTTCAGAGCGACATACAAAGACGAACACATCACCCATACTCAAACAAACATTTGTCTTTAAATAAATGAATGTCCGATCGGGACCTACACAGCCGGAAAGCATTTTTATAGATATCTATAGAAAAAGAATAGTTTCAAACATTAGAAAACAATAAAGAGCATCTAGAAAATCTAAGAGTGAATTTAGAGCTGCGGAAGTAACAATGTGCTGGACATTGTTAGCAAGAAGAAATCTCATTTCTCGATGTTTATATGTACAAATCACAAAATCGTGTCTATTATTTGTGTCATAAATTTTCCTAAGTCAAGGTTCTTTACGAACGGCTGTCAAAGAGCTGAACAATAAGCCCAACTGACAGACAAATCGAGAAATTTGGTTGAATAGAGCTGAGACTCGGTATAAAGCAAAACTAGTTTCAATTAATAACTTCGCACGTGTCGAAAGGGATTTTTTGTATAAATTCAATTGCGACAATTCAAATTCAATTTTTAATAATAGTACAAAATTATCTTTTGTTCAACAATATGGTATTTTGCGAAATATAAAGTTCGAATTGTTCTATACAATTATGAAAATACATTTTTACAACATTCAATATGTTCCACCACGCATTCATTAATAGCGTTGCATTATTCGAGGGCTTTACTGGCGTCCACGTATTGAGGACGTCGCGCACTAGAATAGATAGACGCAACATTACTATGACTAATAACAAAGAGAGATTTATTCTAGATTATAACAGAGAATTTATCCTTTTTCTTCTAGCTTCTTCATACATAATACTTAAGTACTACTATTAAGTGAGACTTGGAAAAAAGTGTTCTTTCGGGACTAAGTAAACATGTACATAAATCTATATAGGCGGCAGGCGGGTGAAGTTGGCACATTAGCGCTGTTTTTCTCTATTTTGCTAGCAAGGCAGGCATCGTCGGTCGACTGTCCACTACAGGGGGAATGGCTCTACAGAGGCCGGAAAACTGAGAAGAACACTTGATTTTTGTTTGTATTCCTGAAACGCTTGTTTTGTTAAAGAATCCTCGACAAAATTGTCCTTTAAAAGTTAATATTTTTCTATCTTCATATAATAAAATCATAACAACTCGTGTCTGTACATGAAATATTTTTTGGAAATGACATTGCAGTGTAAATTGCGAATGTTACGGGGCCCAAAATAACCATTTTTAGAATTTCTGTCTGTCTGTCCAATGTTGATTGCGTGATGCGCGTTCAGACAGACAGACAGGCGAGGACAAGCACTACTTAGTATTAAAACAAGTAAGATCATACTTAAATATATATGTAGCAATTTAACATATAGATAATATAGATATATCAACATATAACTCATTTGATTCTTTCTTGCACGTCCTAAATTAAACCTTTCTGATCGACCCGAAGGTTGGCCGGTAGAGAATGTCTTTAACGCGTTAAGCTCGCCTTTTGTGCGATATTGTACAATAAATAAATAAATAAGATATACCTCAGTAGTAAAGCACTAACAATATTTTAATCCCATTCTGATTTACATAGCCAAATCACATTTATTGTTAATAAAAAATCATTAATATTTCAGTGGTTCCAAACGCATCTGTATGTACAAGTATATTTATTTAATTACTTTTTATATTATAATATACAGTTAGTTGATAGTTATTAATGTATATACGTGTCATAAAACTCGGATCGTAAAATAAAATCTCGTTGTACGGGTAAATGTATCTGGTTACCGCAAATGGCAGTGATAATGTAGGTGAAGGCGTGTTTGAGAGTCTGGCCATTTTATTCGTCAATTAATCCTTTTGGCCTTTTTCCTTGGACGCTAAATATGGCCAGTAATATAATTATATTAGTGTTAAATTATATTAGCCAATATTAGTGTGTACCTACTTACAATAATAGTAAATACTAAATAATGTCGTAATTATATATACATATGTCGAAGATAACAAAGTGGTAGATGTCACTAGGTAGTTTATTTTAACTGTTACTAGGGAGTTTCTATCGGTATTTAGCAAACGTTTCTAGCAAAGAATTTAGACAGAGACCTTACGGTTTTCGGGTCAACCTCCACATCACCCCTTGTTGACCGGGTCGTTCCTCCTGAAGTAAAAAGATGTTAGTAGTTAGTACAATCAAGAAGCTCGCTTGTAAGTATAATCTTTACTAAAGTAACATAGGATACTATAGATCACTAATTTCAATGACGAGATATAATAACTCACCATGATAGCTATAGGTACACTTCTGTCACTACTAATGATGGTATGATAACTTGATGGCGACCCGTTCGTAAAGAGACTGTCTTCGTAGTGAGTCGTCTCTCGCCCCCTGAGTTGGAGACGGAGAAACTGTTACTGAGCTATTGCCCACTGCAGTAGTTGCATCTCTGCCCGCCAAAAGACGGGCAGGTCCCTAGGTGGGCCTCGTGAGGCCCCGGTATGTCTTCTGTTGCTTTTTCGTAGTCCGCGTTGTTTGGCCCGGCGTTGTCCGCGGGCGCTCCACGCGGGCGGCGGTTTACGATTCTCATTTCTTTAGAGCCCTTTAAGCGGCGGTATCCGAGGGCACCACCAAGTCGCGCGGATATGTTCTGCTGTCAGGCGAGCGGGTGTGGTGAGGTGCCAAGTCCTTGATGTACGCCATGCGCGAGTGGTCCGCGCGCGCGAACATATCGGTGGCTAGGCAGCCGACGAATTCGTCCAAGGTCTCGATCCTGAGATCCCGTGCGATGGTCGCATTCCTCACATAGCGTGGCGCGCCGACTAGGGTACGCAGAGATTGTGACTGCTGAGCATGAAGTAGTTTCTTGTTGGTATCGCTGACGAGGGCGTACCACGCCGGCGCTGCGTATGGGATCTAATATATATTTTGTAGATCCCGAGCTTTGTGCGTAGAGGGAGACGGTACGAGAACACTGGGCGCAGATGGTTTCGCGCGACTCTGGCTCCGGCAACCACGTTCTTCACGTGTTTGGTCATCGTGAGTCTTCTGTCGATAGTCACCCCCAGGTATTTGACTGAGGGCGGCCATTCGATGTCTTAGCCTTGTAGTCAGAGTAGTGGTGGGGGTCGCGCGTACCCCCGGTTATTATTGCTTGGGTTTTCTGTACGTTCACCGATAACTGCCATTTGGCGATTTGGCCAGGGCGGGAGGGAGTCGAGGGCTCGCTGCATTTTCCTCGCAGCGAAGGCGGCGTTGAGAGACTGTGTGCTTCTTACCTTCGGCTTTTATAGAGCTGCTAACGAGCGGGAATAAAATGGAGTTGACAGAAGTTTTCGCGCCACTCGGATATCACCCTAGCGCCCTCTGTTTCCTTCGCCACAAGCGCCCTTTAGCGTAAAGCCTGTTTATTAATTTTAAACTTTGATTATAATCGTCTCAAGTTAACCAAATAATTCACAAACTATTTACTACTGACCATTCGATTATGATTTTACAAGATGAGAAATTCATATTTTTTATAAGCGCGAAATTTAAATTGATTAATTATGTTGGCAGTCTCGAATCAATGGCTCGTAATTGGTTAGAATGATAGTGAAAATCGAGTGAAGTACGAAAGCGAGACGAGTGTTTTGATTGGTTGAACGTGACGTTTGTTAGTTGGATGCATTGTAATATGAAAGTAGAGTATGAATGAAAATAAGAACATGGAGAACGTACGTACGAACGAAGATAAAAATAAGTTTAAGTTGTGAAACTATTAAAAACCAAAATAGAAGAAGTTTAAAAATTGACACTGATTTGACTTCTCTCAGATCCCACTTAAATAAATTAACTTTAGTATACTAGTACGCAATATATATCGTAGCGAGTTTGAGATCGTCATTAGCTTCTAGCGCCTTTTTAATTTTATTTGTTTGTTGGTTTTCAAACCAAATAAATCAATTTGTTACTCATTACCTTGTATCAAAAGAAGCCAGGCTGTATGGAACGTCCTGATAAGTGAAACACGACAATATACCAATAAAATATACAATATACCTGCGTCAGTAATTATTTATAATTTTATTTTCTTTGGTGCGCCTGACAATTACGGTGCCGCCATCTATTTCTGAGAGAAAGCAAAGACGTCACATCAATTAAGGTTTAATTTCGTTACATTTACGAAAAATAAATTCAATGAAAAACGAGAACGACACGTTATTTAGAAAACTTCATAGGAACTTTTTTGTTCTTATAATGAAAGAAAACCGCTCGCAAAGTACTTAAATCGCCTCCCAATACCCAGTAATTTATAGTGTATACGTGGTAACAGTATACAAAACTAACATTTTTGCCCCAAACCAATGAAAGTAAATTATATTGGACATACAAAAAAAGTAAAACATATCACAGCACGTGGCAGAAAATTTATAAATCCGAAATACGTAGTAGTTTACATGCCGTAATATGAAAAATCCATTTCGCGCCAGAATACTTAATTTTTAATAAAATTTGTCCCATTATTTTCAGTTCAGCTAATAGACACAAAATATAACTCCTCCATAACAAGCATTTAATAGGGGTTAAAGTATGAAATTGCCGTTTTATAGTAATAGATACTTTGAATTGACATAAAACCTTCACGGTGTGAAATTTTCGAATGAATTTTTTTTCACATAATACCTATGAGGTTCTTGTTTTAAAAAATGTGCAACATTCGATTTTCGACTTTCAATTGTTTTTTTTTATTCGGCTTAGACGGGAAAGATGGATACTTCGAAAATCCGAGTAATCTTTGAATACGAGTTCCAACGCGGAACTAACGCGGCAGAAACGGCTCGGAATATCAATGCTGCGTTTGGAGAGGAGACTGCTAATGAACGAACCGTGCGTTTTTGGTTTAAACGCTTTCGTAATGGAAACTTCGACTTGAAGAACGAACCACGTGGAAGCCGCCCACACAGGTGAATAGCGCTGAATTGAAGGAGATGGTGGAAGGCGATCCGAGTCAAACTACCCAGGAATTAGCGGCATGGTTTAACGTTACCTTACCTACAATATTGACTCATTTGCATCAAATCAATAAGATAAAAAAATATGAAAAATGGGTGCCTCATGATTTGACTGATCTGCAGAAAGAAACGCGTGTTGAAATTTGCGTTGCCTTGTTGAATCGGTACAGAAATGAAGGAATATTGGATCGAATTGTGACATGTGAAAGTGGATTCTTTACGATAACCGAAAGCGAAAAATGCAATGGCTGACACCAGGTCAAACGCCGCAACAGTGCCCTAAGGCAAAGCTTACCAATAAAAAGGTAATGGTAACTGTTTGGTGGTCTATTCATGGTGTTATTCACTATTGCTTTCTCAGGTCTGGTCAAGCAATAACAGCAGATGTTTACTGTGCCGAACTTCGAACAATGATGGCGCCAGCCCCGACTCGTGAATCGATCTTCACCATTATTGCTCCATGATAACGCAAGACCTCACACTGCACGAGAAACCGTTGTAACTCTACAGGAGCTGCAGTTAGAAACCATACGTCATCCTCCGTACTCGCCAGACCTTGCTCCAACGGACTACCATTTTTTTCGTGATTTGGACAATTTTCTACGTGGTAAAAAATTTTCCTCCCAAGAGGCAGTACAAAATGCTTTCACACAGTTTGTCGAATCTACATCCCCAGAGTTCTATCGCAAAGGCATAAATGAACTTCCGATTAGATGGCAATAATGTATAGATAATGAGGGTAAATATTTTGATTAAATAAATATGTTACATTTTAGAAAAAAACGAGTTTTAATTTTTCAGTACAAATCAGCAATTTCATACTTTAACCCCTAATACTATATATATACTTGTTATGGAGCATAACAAGCAACATATTGAGGGGGAGAATGCACACTGCAATCCAACAGCTGCTGGGCGCGCTCAACTGGCCACGTTACCTCTCTCTCACAGAAGACTATTTTAAAATGTACTGCATTTCCCACTTTATCTTATTTCCCTAATGTAAGTATGTGTTTCGGTAGTGAGTGAGATGTGCCAGAGCCCATTCTCATCCTATCCCTCCCCATTTTCCCAACCCTTTCTCCATTCCTATATCTCCAAAGATAGGCAGCGCATCCGGGGGCGTGCTAACATTTGTCATTTTGGACTAATGTTGGCATGTATCGCCGATGTCTATGGACGACAGTATCCACTTACCATCAGGTGGACTGTATGCTCGTCTGCCATCGTCGTCCATAAAAAAAATAACAAGCAACAAGCACAACATAACACATTGTTATGTTATGTTGTATACCGTTATCATTAGATTTAGGGCAAAAAATTTGATCTAAGATAGTTTTAACAGTGGATTTCTTTAGATTAACTGCTGTGTTGAGAGATTACTTTTAAATTAATTGGATATTATGCATACTATAAACCTTGATGTTTTAGCTACAATACTGCCCTCTAGAAAAAAGACACAAGTGCATTTTTATGACATTCGAGAAAAGTATAAAAAAATGATAATATTTTTAATTTAATTTTTAATTTGAAGTTTTGGATAAAACTAAAAGAATAACCATTATTTATTCTATTTTTCAATCTCAATTTAAGAATATAATGTTACTTATATTTTCGTTAAAACTATTACTAGCACCTTTTCTTCTTAGAAGGGTAGAGTAGTCGCCAACAGGCGTGAGGCGTGTGCTTCTGATATTCACAAAAAAGTATTTCCAATAAATTCATGCGGGACTTTCCGAGGCGTACCAGACAACCGACACGTAATTTGGGTCACCTATTGCCTCGGGTAATGTGGAATATACATACACACGCATTGTTCTACGTACATTTATGAGATCAGACGCAAATATGTACGTAATGAAAAATATAAAAGCCGTAGTCTCTGTAAGTGGACCTAGAAGTAGAAGACGAAGTAGAAGTGCAAGTAGTGTAAAAGTATATATATGCATCAATCAAAATATGTATAGTCTTTACAGCCATAAATTGAATTAGTAAGTAACTCGTCAAAGGGAACGATAATATGCATAGCGTTCATATTGTAATATTCGTTTTATAAAAACGAAAAATTCAGACACCTTAAAATTTAGAAAATATTGTTATGTGTATTTCTACTGGGAAAAAGATATAAAAAGCCTTATCCAATTTTAGGCCCATGTTCATGGGCACTTGAGTAAAATTTTAATAGGCTCGAGAACAAATTGGCGGTTAAAATTTCATGGAAATCATTTTTAATTATGAAAAATAAGGATTAATCTGCATTGGACCCGCGGGTCTGGATAACGGCCCGACCCCCCCCCCCCCCCCCCCGTTGATTAATTAGCCCATAAATTCCCACTACAGAGCACAAGAATTACTTACTCTTAGTGATCACGAGGGCAGGTTCAAGCAAGGACCTCAAGGCTGTTTAATCCTCACGGCTCATGGTAGTCGTTTTGGCAAGCCAGGTCTTGGAGTTGTCTCCGCCCGAAATGCGGCGTTCTATTGTTGTTTCCGTTGCGATACTGAGAGAGCAAATATGTACTGCATTGACAACTCATTGCATTGCTTATTTTCTTAATATTCATTAATTACAAAGGTTGTAATTAAAAAAAATCTATTACACAGTTTTAATAATCAGCCTACCCCCATTTTAATTTTAATTCATTCTAATGGGTACAAACTATACAACACAAAAAATCTTGAATATACATTAATGTAAATTATTTAGTTTGGTGTACTTATTTGGTATTTTTTTCTTTGTTTACTAGCACGTCAGAGTCAACATGTGGTTGACGTAGGCAAGTTATGAAGAGAGGGCTGGTGACCAGGAATTTATCTTTAGTTACCTTCACTTACACAATGGCGATAATAATCAGTAAGTATCACGTATTTTTTTATAGGAAAGGTAGTAGAGGGGCAAGCGGCCACCATGATGGTAAATGGTCATCGTCGACAATAGACACCTGTATAGTATCCTGTATGCGGGTCGCTGTAGACCTTGCAAAACTCTATTCTTGGAAGATTCGGTTTCTTGTTCTATTTTTGATCTATCTGTTATTATCGTTTTATTTTTTCATTTTTCTGTGTATTTTCTATCTCACAGCTTTAACATACGTGTACTTATAAACTAAATCACAGTATAGTTATAAGCCTCTATGTTTTTGACCTTTCCAATCCTTCTAATCCGTTTGTGTAGTCCTTGCGTACAGGGTAAAATATATTTTATATTCGTATAATAAAGCATACACATGTTGTATTAGTTTTCACAATATAAACACGTTCATTGTTTAGTGTTTTGCTTAAATAAAGTTCCATTCATGGATATATAGCTGTGAGATTCCTTTCCATGTATACCTACATAGGAAAAATGTAAATAATTTTCATATCGTAATTACATTGCAGATATTTTAGATATTTATTTTTTCGTCCTATCTAAAGATGTGATGGGTTAGTTGAAAAATAGATGTTATCATAACATATGTTTCTTTTTTTAATGCGTAGGTCGTGTGTCCGTGCGATCGGGCGTGGTGGTGCTGGCAATGGCCGGGAGTGCGTCAGCCCGAGTCGCCGGTAAAGTAGGCGGCTATTCAAACAAGAAAGGAGGTACGAACGTCCAATTAATTTACAAATATTTTCTATTTTTTACTTACATACAATGAACATATCAAAGTATTCCTATTATTATTATTGTATTAACCTTTCAGTTATCATTTTATCTATTCAATTTCGCTCATTTCACACACGTTCGGTATTCGCACTAACAATAGTTGTTTAAAGCGACGGAGACGAAGACTTCTTTATAAACTATTATTATAGCAAACACAATTACTTAACATGTGACATATATGCACATAAAGGATTAGAAAATGTTTAAATTGCTAATACGAGTAGAAATTTAGGGATGTCACAATTACTAATAAAATATTTTTTTGAATAATGTTTTGTAAAAACTACATGCATGATATAAGCGCTCCATCTCGAACAGGCAATAAATTGAAAAGTGTTTATTTTCACGGTTTAAGGAGATCAAAGGGGTCTCAAAGGAGTTCGCTACCGTCTGGATAAAGTGCTAACACTCGCGATTCGTTCTATAATCGGACGGGTATATCTCCGAGGAATTCATTTTTGCATAGTTACCAAAAGATAATACCAAAAGGCTTCAAAAGATAATTTAATTTGATTTTGTTTTATCTTAGAACTCAATATCTCCAATATGGAATCAAACATAGGTAAAAATATTTTGTTTGCCGCAAGTCAATTTTCAGTTCCGCGTGCTCGTATATTTATTGAACACAACGGTGTATTTCACAACATCTGTTATTTTGGAGAATCTTTGATGTTTCAATATATCCGTCCTGCAAATTCCGATTTTCTCAAAACTCTCGTACGTTATTTTCACAGTGCGAAATATATCCATTTTGCAAAAAGTTGAACAATACTTACTCGTACAATACTTTTATTTATACTTATTAATTATTTATATTTTATTTATATACTTTCAAAAAATATAAAAATATGAATAAATATGATACTTCTAGGGAAGTCGACAAGTGGCATCAACGAGGAGATTATCTGGATCAGCATAAGTATGGCGGTGGCGATAGCAGTACTCATAGCGATCGCTCTTTGCTACATATTGAGGGAGAAGTGCGCCAAGCGAAAAGCCTATAGAGAGCAGTCATGACTATACAAGCAGGAGTTCGCCAAGCACGCCCTAGCGGACTCCCTGGCGAATCTCGATCTCGACCTGCCCTTTCCGCAGTACTCTCCCGACGGACACGAATACTTCTACAACTTTCATCGCTTCTCCTACCTCAAAAACAGCTTCAAGCTACCACCGAAAGATTATCCTCTAAGAGAAAATCAAGAAATCTATATCAATGCGTGATACTGGTACTGAAACCGTGCATTATAACCGAATCTTGTCTATTTATCAATTCACTGCAGCTCAGAGACGTATAATGCCACATTCACTATCAATGCAGAAAATTATTCTTAGAATACATTTTCGAGAAAGTCTGTGTGTTTAGTTGAATAAATGTTTAGACGGTAAACATCGAATGGTAGCGTATGTAAATAAAATGAGTGTACTCGTATACAAAATATACTTTATTTATATGTATTAAATTGACTACAAAATGTAAAATCAGGGATAGGCAAATTATTGTACTGCAAAGATTAAGTATGGGGAACCTGTAAACTGTGATAAAAAGTTCAGGATCAAAGAAGTTAGGAAACTTTCTCTCTCAATGATGCTTAGCAAAATGGAATTGAGAAAACATGCCGTTGTTGTTTGTATTTTAACACATCAAATATTATTCAATATTCATCAATAACAGCTACGATAAACTAACCAAAGATTATGAATCTCGTTGACTTGGTAGCTAGTCGCATATAAATCCGTCGCCGGTGCTACGCCTTAGCGGACTCTATGCGATGCTATACAATTCTTTGGTTTATAATATATGTTTTTTTAATTCATTTAAAATGCGTGAAAACAATATTTAAAATAGTATGTACTAGTTCTAATTTCACATGATAAACTTTCAAATATTAATTCTTAAAATGTTGTCTATTAATTACTGTATTACTTGCTGCATTTAACATTCTGTAATTTCTGATTTTTTTCTCATTTCTATGCTTAAAAGATTTTTTTAATAAGATGAATGTTATTCAAGATTATATCAATGTGTCAAATTTATGTGCCAATAAAGAGTTTTATTTAAAAAGTGAGGTATAAATAAGGATAGATAAAACTATATTAATAAAATTATAATTAGTATAAACTAACAAGGTAACGAACAATTAAAATGAGATGTTTAATGACCAAATTATCGTCTATTGTTTTTAGAGAAAATTAATGAATAAATGAAAATAAGACAACTTGATCTGATTTGTTATTAATTGTAACCCTGACGACACGTGCAAATTAGATAGACGTATGTATTTATGAGTACAAAACACATACGAGAATGTTTTTTTTTTTTTTATAGAGAAGAGGGCGGACGAGCAAGCAGTCTCACGTGATGGTAAGTGTTACCGCCGCCCATGGACACCTGCAACACCAGGGGGTATGCGGGCGCGCCGCCGACCTTGCAAAATCCTATGAACAGAAGATGCAGGTAGTTGCACAATGAACTCGGTCTACAACTAAATCTGTTGACGTGGATCATTAATATTTACGAGTACTTCAAAGCGTCTAGAGTAATAATGCAGATTACAATTTATACGGAATCGTGTATGGAAATGTCATAAAAATAACACGTGCCTAATTACCTAATGTAAATAGAGTAATATAATTAAAGTGCGTTATATGCTTGACTTTATGTAGTTAATCGAAGTGTTTATTTTAAAATGAATGCGGTTTTAGCTATCAGTAAAAAAATCACTATATCGGATATTATTGAATGTACATATATTATGTTATAAAGCATCTATTCGCATGAAGTTGCTAAGTATTACATATAGCGTTTTTAAATATCATATTTTACCCTTGGGTTAACTATTAATTCTGTTCACAGCTTGAGATGAACTTGAGCTTGTGCCATAATATTGGATAGGCCTATATTGATCTCGGAGTCAAAGGCGTCAAAGGCAGACATCTCGAATTCTTTATTATTCAAATGACCAGAAAAAGAAACGATTCATCGTAATCTGATAATATCTTTTGTGTTCTTGGATTCATTATTTGTCAATTAATATTCGCTTAGTTCAGTCTCGGTTTATGATAATATACTCGTATAACAAACATAAATAATTCACGAACGAATTTGAATGTTTGATATCAATAAACAATGTACCCAATTTTTTATTCCAGTACGTTAAAGATTTTGTATATAAAGTCTGGCCATAAATACCGTTACAATAAAGAAAAATAAATAATATATATTTGAATTTGGAATCTGTCATTCTCCCGTAGAAAAATAAATTGTTTTTTCTCATTTTGGCGCCAATCATTATTAAATAAGGTACTAATATTAAAATGGAGTGGGGTGATAACGAAAACCGTATTGCTGTAATTGCACAAGTACACAAAGTAGGCACGGAGCCAAATGCAACTTTTAAAACTCCATCTGCTTGATATTAGCCTAATGTTTGTGTACCGGTGGTAGGTACATTGAAACGTCCTCTGTTTGTGACAGAAAAGGGTCTGGCCGTCCACGCACTATTAGTACTAAACAGACGATTAAAGCTGTGAAGGAGAAAATCCGAAGAAATCCTGTCCGTAAGCAAAAGATTTTATCCACAGAGATGAATATTGCACTCAGAACCATGACACATATTTTGAAAGATGATATGACTTGCTGCTTACAAACGACGTACTGGTCATTTCTTAACTGATAATTTAAAGAAAAATAAGGTTAACAAATCAAAGCAACTTCTTCGGCGGTACGCAAAGGGAGCTCACAGACAAATCTTATTTACAGACAAGAAAATGTTCACCATTGAGGAACATTTTAACAAGCAGAATGATCAAGTCTATGTATAACTCTAGAAAACTGCTCAATTGGTCAATACGTGACCATTATCCGGCTTCAGTGATGGTTTGGTTGGGTGTTAGCTATCAAGGAGTGACTGAACCATATTTTTGTGAAAATGGTATAAAAACGTCGGTTCAAGTGTATCAAAATACGATTCTATAGAAGGTCGTAAAGTCTCTTAACAATACCTTGTTCCATAACCAAGAATGGTCCTTTCGGCACCTCTTCCGGCTAAGCATTAGGAATGTGGGTTGTTCAATCTGCATACTCTTCAATGATTTGTCATAAGTATATAGATCACTATACTAGTAACAGTAGATTGTATCATTAATACTTTATAATACTCATGTATGTATTCAATAATATGTGGCAATTACTGATAATAATAGCAGTTCTAAGTGCATCCAAATGTTCCATTGTGATAACTTCTCGTGTATGCCCTGCAAAACGTTGTTCAACCACTTATTAGGTAGTTAGGAGTAGGGAGGAAATGGTCAAAAGTCAACTCTGTAAATAAATAAACTGCAACTTCCTACATTTGTTAGCAGTAAGCAGGGAAAACTTCCCTCGTAGCTCCTTTGTCTGTTGCCCATTAAGTGAGGAATTGACTAAAACATATTAAGGCTGCCCACTCAAAGTAAAATTGAGCAAATTTTCATATCCTGTTGAAGTTAAATTTAAAGTGGGCTGCTGTACTTCTTTAGTCTTTATAAAGGTGCTTGAGTTAATTATGAAACTCGTGAAAAATAGTCAGTGTCAATGGCTTGCCGACAGCTACCCGTCCTAGAGAGCCGTGCACCGACTCGCGCGCGGTATCAACAAACGTCTGTAAATAATTTATACCTATTGACTCAACAAGAAATAATAAAGTATGCAGCGCGAATATTAATGTAATAAATATTATGTAAATGGGTCCACTTGCGACTTTTATTTATTTTTGTATAACCGATATTATAATATTTTGTCTAGCAATAAATACTAAATGTCGTAAGTCACATTGACCCGTTTACATATGACATTTATTATGTTCAACCACGCAACAGAAGTTTAAAAATATTAATGTACTTCAGACGCTTCTAGTTGATGTTGTGTAACTTTATATCTGTAGTCTTACCGAAAGCATAAAGTCTTGTGCTAAACCCGTTCTTCGAAGTCTATGTCCGTTCGTAACTCACGTCCATACAGTTCATTTTCGTTATAAAAACAATTAAATCATCCGATCTGACTAGCACATTATTGTAACTTTTATACTAAATCATGAAATATGTGATAGACCATTTGCCGACGATTTCGCCCGGGACATTCTTAATGATAATCTTGTCTTAAGAAATTCCTCATGTTTTTATAACTACTGAACCTATTTTGATAAAAGATATCCTTTAACCTTCCAGGATATATACTCATTGCAGCCAGCTCTTTCAGTATCCACTGCTTAACATGGGCGTTCTCATGCACATTGTTTTGGGCATGAGGGATTAGTGGACTTAAAACGCCACGCCATTACTACAGTGAAAACTCCAAGAAAATCGCCCAAGTAGACCCCAAGATTAGCGCAGATAGAAGACAATGTCCTTCTATACATTCGTCTGCACGGTAAAACTCATCTATATTGTAAGTGTATAAGATGGTATACCTATAATTTTAAATACATCATAAATAATATACTTGTGTGTTCAAGATAGAAATATTTACCCATTCCAGACCAGGTCGCTGGTTGCCACATTGATTAAAATCTGAAGTAAAAAGAAAGCTTTTGAGTTAGTTATCTGTTTCAAATTCACAGTCCGTTTCTCTGAATAAGTGAACTTATTTCTTTTTCAGGCTTCTAAAATATACTTTTTGAAACGAATTTATAGAATTATATTTAAATATAAAATTATAATTAGGTATGTATATTTTATCTACAGACTTCTTACCATTCAAAGGTTGCCTGGAAGAAATCGCTTTAGTGATAAGGCCTCCGGTTGTACTTAGAACCACTTACATTTCGTGTTTCTCTGTATGTTTTCAATTTATTTATTGGCAATGTGCGTTACAAAAGGTGGTAGATCGACACATTTGCCAATAATGGCGTGCAAAATAATGGTCTTTTGGTGTACCATAAAGCATATCTTATCTATAATGTAAACTAAACAAACGAAGATGCGTCGTCTTATGCCACTATGAATAAAAGTAGCATGAAGTTAGGTGCATATAGTCGTTGGTCAGTATAAAGTTAACAGTAGATTATCTTCATAAAAAAACACGAGTCTGCTACTCTTTGCGCTTTATTAGTTAGTACGCACAACTACGTATATTCTCACTGAATGTTATTAACAACGCGCGCTATAAAACTGCAGTTGATGCAGTGCCTCTCTTTATTATTCAAAGCAAGAGTAATAATAAAAAAATATAATATAATCTCAATTTCAAGTAACTAAGACTCATATGCTAAAATTATAAATTAAATTACAATAAGAATAAAATACATACCTATCATTATATATTACACACGTATATAGAATCTAAGAATTTTTGTCAAACACCCAACCAACGCCGGGGGCAGGATGGGAGAGTCATACTTGGCAGACAAGGCTGTCGGGATACTGTTGGCGCTGCACTGCGTACTGTGCAACAGGAAGGCCATTTTGTTGCGCCTGATCGCTTGAAATCCATTAATCACCTCGCCTAGAAGCCGGAGTTAACTGTTATACGAGTATTAAACATAGCTAAAGTTATGCCAAAGTTATTGTTCTTTAAAAAAAATACAAAACATGAATAGAATACTTTTCTGCATATACCTACCTGTTTAAAGAAAACTATAAAACTTGGTATAAAAAATTTCCTCGTCTAATTTACAGTGAGTAATAGATATTATGCTCGCAATAAATTTGCCGTGAAATGGGCATCAGAAACATACTAAAATAATTTAATATCATGGCTTTTTCTATTCCATTGGAAGATTATTTCAGCTCTTATCGAAAAACTATAGGTGCCTATTAAACTGACGCCACGTAAATTATACTCTACATAATAACCAGACTGCGAAACTAGAGTGTAATTTTTCTTTTGTTTTCTTGGAGTATTATAAAGAAATCGATAACACAAAAACAGCGCACGCTTCGACTTTCGACCGATGACAAAGACACATGCAACTAATTGCATTAGTTCACTTTGTTTCAATATCAGGCATTGATGAAAAATGGTTTTCACATTGCGTGGTCTTAAGGAATATGTTGATCGTCCAAGGTGTTTATTATACGAGAACAACAACATTTTCTCACTACAGTATCGCAATTGTAATACTAAGTATCAATGTATTATTAAGAATTTGAACAAAATACAATCAGACTGTGGCTGTAGGCTGTGGAACGAACTGCCTCAAGAGGTCTTTCCATTGAGCTACGATATGGGGTTCTTCAAGAGAGCTGTGAATAGGATTTTGCAAGGTCGGCGGCGCACCCGCATACCCCCTGGTGTTGCAGGTGTCCATGGGCGGCGGTAACACTTACCATCACGTGGGACCGCTTGCTCGTCCGCCCACTAAACTATAAAAAAAAAAAAAAAGACTGTCTCCACCAGTGGATATAGTAGTTCCGCTACCATACCGCATTACGCTCATTTTTTTAAACACTACACACTACTTTGAACCTAGGAAACCTAGAAATAGAATGGGGTTACCAACTAAAATAATTATTACAAAATTATTCAGATAAGACATGTTTCAAGAGAACATTAATTAATTTATTACGAACTGTTCCGCCAGCAACTTTGTTCGTTTTTCGTTTCCAGACTTAATAACTTCGTTAGACATCGAGATGAAACAAATCTTGGCTCGGTTCATTCTCTGTTCACTGCAAATTAAAATTTCAGCGGTAGACAGGGCATAAAGTATTTTCAATAATAATTAAAATCAGCACAGAAAAAACAGATAAAAATGTTTTACTTCTTTTACAAATGTTCCTTTTTAAATCGATATCAGCCTATAACAGCTACGAGTATCTCTCTATGGGGCACAGGTCTCCAGGTCTCCCTTTGCAATCACAAAGGGATTTCGGGTCATAAACTACTACGAGTACGTGGAAGCAGTGAGGATTGCTTGAATTGGCAGCAGAGCGTGTTTTCAATTTAGTACCCGTTAGAAATCGATTTTAAAACGCTTTACAGTTCATTACTAAATATCTTCCATATACTGAAAATATCTAGACAACAATTCGTAGAAATCCTTTCTCTTTGTAAGAAACTGTAAGAATTTCTGACTGAATGCTCCGACGTCACAGAGGTAATTTCTTGGCACGACCAGTGCTCCCGATAATCTGTCTGAATGTACTGGACAGCGTGAACTGAATTGGAACACAACTCCTAGCAAAGATATTCGATTTTAAGGTAGAGTCACACGAGGCCATTTTATCAACTCAATAATATTGTACATGTCAATACACTGTCAATAGCGCGTCCGGGATTCATTCGTTTAATCTTCCCTTGTTCTTGCTTTTCTAGAATATTTGAAAGTGTTTTATTTAAGAAATCAGCGTTTTAGGAAGTTGTGTCTCAATATCGCAATTAGTACGAAGTATCTACTGCAACTGAGGCCTCTTATTGGATTATTGCCCGAAACCACCTTGTGATTGTTTGAGGAGGCCTATGCTCTGCAGTTCTATGCAGTTCAGTGCAGGCCTATGCTCGTCTAAGGTGGTATAATGCAATGTAACTGGGTAGCTACTGCATTAGTATAGCTTTAGGATAAAGCTGTGGCGTTAGGGTGATGTTCGGTGCTTCTTATGAATTTATCACGACGCATCGAAATGCATGAGCCTTTATTCTACAGTATAGGAATACAAAGTAAACATTAACGTAATTGAATTATGTACCTACTAAGTACATATTCTAAAGGTGGAAGTTGCCTCGGAGTTAAAACCGACTTAATTAATTCTTGTGTGCCCCTAAATCTCCAATTAAAATAGCGCGAAGAAAATTCCACTGTACATACTGTATTGTGTGTGAATATTAATTAAAACAAAACGTGTATACAAGGAGGTATTAAATCGCTTTATATCTCATAGGTTAAGTGCACCAGTATATAATTGAAACAGTTTTTTTTCTGGATGTAATTCAGACAGAAATTCCTTTGCTAACCGTTTTGTATAAGATTGTAAATCTGGTATAAATGTTTAATGTTAAACCTAAGATTTTATCACGACTTCGACCGCTTGGGACCCGATTTTCACATAATTCTGGCAGTATGTTTAGACGGGTGATATACCTGACGTCACTATGTGACGTCATTAGAGCATGTTTCTACGATATTATATTGTAATGTAGATAAATTACCATGATAAACCCTTCGTATCATTGTCAAAACTACTGGGATCGATTTTGATGAAAAATACTCTTAGAACTTTCCGAGATGTACAGTTAAATCCCGATATTAATACGAATAAGCAGATGAACAGACAGTAAAACATTGTCCTTTATTATATTCTAAACGAGATATAAAATATAACGTAATGATTCTACGTATGCAAGTTTAGCTAAATAATTGGATATTGTTTAACATTTGTAACAATTTTGTTCTGGAAATTTCTGGTAGTGTGATGAGTGATGACTGATGACTGTGATGAGAAAGTATAAAGTCGTAGGTACTTCTCATTCGTAAAACGATTTTTTTTATAGATTCCAAGAATAAGTCAGATCTTACTTGATTTGGACTTCAGAGGAAAATTCTTGGAAATCCTTATTACTTAACTAATAGCAGTGTGTAATTACAGTTAATTAAGCCGTGTCTTATACTCGTAGAGTGGTACTTGTCATCAACGTAATTGTGAACAAGAAGCTCTTGCCGGCACTTTAAGACAAAGTGCCTAAGACAAAGGTCATTTGTGAGATAGAAAATATAAATGTAGTAATATAAAAAAGGAATGTACTTTATTTATACATACTAATATCATAAATATTTATACTAACGTATATACAAAAATATATAGATTTGCTGATATACAACATTTTCATATGTCAGGATTTTATGTTCGTAAATCAGTGTGACTATTCGGCGAAGTAATGCTGCCACCTTGCTAGAAATATCAATTTTGAACAAAATATTCAATATGTAGTTATTATTAACGCTCTATATTGGAAATGTACATTTTATTTTTTAACAGTATATCTAATTTATTTGTAATATGTGGGGTTCCAAACAAAAAGAGTACAAATGGACGGTATTGGTGTTATGGGTAAATTGACAATCTAGAATGGATGATGTCTGACCGAAGAACGCAAAGAAAACGAAAGGTCAGGTAAGAACAATCCTTATCCTCACAGAAAAAAAATCCAAAGTTTAAAGTCGAAAAGTACATTTCGTTAAAATCGAACATTAAAGTTTGATCTAAAAACACAGTTTCACTTGGCAGTTTCATACAGGTGATTTATTGTATAATTTTAATTTATTTCTCATAAATTCACCCATGACATAGTACTATATACATCGTAGATATACTGATACCACAATGTTCATTATGAATTATATCTTAAAGTATAATTTTGTCGGCAATAGTAAATTGTCCATAGCGACCACTGGTCGTTTAGTCATTATTTGTCTGTCAGCTCGCCCGACACCTTCTTTCCATTAAAAAAATCTGTTTAGTCATTGTCTGTCTAACTAGAACATCAATACAGAAATAACACAGATGTTATTTTTGTAACCATTGTCTCAATTTAGGACAGTTGTGTTGTATGAACAGTATTTTAGGTCCTATCTTTATCTTTTATATCTGTGTTTTATTTCTCTCTGCAATCCAAAAAACGTGCTATATTTTTTCTCCCAGCGAAAGGACTAAAAGGAATGGGAACGATACATAACAGTGATTATAAATGCCGTCATTCATGCGGATATTTTTGTCGGTAGATATAATGTGCCCGGATTCAGCAAATGTCAGTAAGTAGGAGTTCTGACTGCACAAAACTAGGTCACTCGCAGTGAGTTTCCATGAGTCACTGCCCCGTTACAGAACGCGTGCATCGCTTACATTTCACAAGTACTGCAAAATAATAATGTCATTACCAATATATTTATTTGTTTAAAACTACTCATTATTTATTGCATTAGTGTTCCAGTAGGTACGTATATGATCTATAGGATTGTGTACAAAATGAACATTTAAGCGAGAAGACGATAGTATACTGTATATTGTGCCTAAGCTAAGTAAATTTTAAACCTTTTTAAACAACTATTTCATTCAAACAAGATAAAAACAACTTTATCGAAGACATATGCTACAATATCGAACATCACTCACTCCCATAAATTTCAAATATCAAATCTCTTTAAAAAAATCCGACTGCTCTCCAAGCAATGCAAACCCAAATCATGGGTCATTGAAGATGCCAATCGTCACCTTATACATAAGCTTGACGCTATAGCAGAAAGATGGCGATGCTAGTGTAGCACTACATAGATTACCAACAGTTTTGAACTGGAACCAAATATACTTCGTTCCTAAATGACACCTACCATATGTTCACTGAAACTTAAGAAGACTCTAGGATCATATCAAATAACAGCCGACATATTGAAGGCTCTTGATGGTGCAGGCATCGACACACTGCACTTGATCTTCAACAACATATGGCGTGCCGGCGAGTGGCCCAAAGATTGGACAAGTTCGGTAACCTTTCCGTTGCATAAGGATCATCGAAGAAGTGCGACAATTATCACACCCTTACGCTAATCTCCTATGCCAGCAAAATTCCACTTCATATAATAAATTATCGCATTCGACATTGCTTTGACCGGCAGGTCCCGTAGGAGCAAGCGGGTTTTGTCAAAGGCAGAGGCACTCGCGAGCAAATATTAAATGTCAGACAACTTATTGAAAAGGCCTATGAATTCAATACGCCTGTCATCGTGTGCGTTATGGATTAAAGCAAGGCTTTCGATTGTGTGAATTGGATCTATTAGTGGGGAGTATTATTGGATTTGGGGTGCCTTAACATCTGATTGCACTAATCCAAACCCTGTACAACAGTAGTCTGGTAATTGTGAGGATCGATAAAAACAACATCAAACTCCTTCAGTTTCGAAAAAGGAGTGCGACAGGGCTGCATTTTATCTCCCATCCTGTTTAACGCTTACGGCGAGTATATAATGTGGCGAAGTATGTACTGAGATGGAGGAGTGAGCGTTGGTGGAGTAAAAATTACTAACCTGCGCTACCTTGACCACACAATTTTCTTAGCCGCGAATGAGGCTGAATTGGTGGCCTTACTAAACAGGATGGAGTGGATGAGCAACAACCTTGGCCTATCCGTAAACATATCCAAAACCAAATTCACGGTGTTTGACCGCACTAATCAGTTGGAGCTCACTAGGACACTAAATCTCCAAATAGTTGATAACTTCATTTACCTGGGCTCCAACATCAGCAACAACCCATCGTGCGTGAATGAGGTGCAGAGACGAAATGGAATGGCCAAGTACATTTATAAGCACAACGTCTGTAAGTACTTATTACAAACTTATACTTAAAATTAAACAAACTGTGAAAAAGTTGTGAAGGTATGTACGAGTATATCATACATGTACGAGTATATCATCAAACTGACTCACTTGTTGTAGCTGTGTGTTAAATTCAAACATTTTAACCTTAGTAACTACACTTCTGTCACACCCACTCAGCTTTAGAGTTTCCAGCAGCTATAGATAGCAATTATTCACTTGACAGTGAATAATTACCATTGTGACTGCAGGATGGCTATTTAGGTATTAATATTCCATCTAAATGGATTAAAAAGAGATTTCTTGTTGCAGTGCATTTCTTAAAACATTAAGATACAAAAACAAAAATTTACGATTAATAAAGCTATTATTATTATTTATTGATTAATACCGTGTGGTGTCGGCTGGCTATGGAATAGCACCACTCCATCTCTACCCATGGGTTTCGTAGGTTACTAAAGAATAACAAAGCCGCTACCACAACCACTGAGGAACTACACCACCTCTAAAAAAGTGGACTCGCCAACCCACTTGACCAGTGTGGCATTTTTAAGTCCATACATGCCTCATGCACAAGACAATGTGTACGAGGAGGCCCATCTCCAGCAGTGGGGCTGGCTGCAAAGGGCTGCAATTGAGCTAAACAAAATGCCTATTAGTACCCAAAGGTACCTACTTCCTTTCCTATGAAATGCCGGGCAAAACACAGCAGCAGCTACAGATGTATTCCCAGAAGCAAATAATAATGGAAGCAAATCAGCTACCATTTAAACCACATTTTAACATTAATATGTATATTCGCATGTCCAACCGAAAGGATCAGTCCTAATGACATATCCTGGGAAATGTAATGTATTCTCAGCTCCCGAGGGAGTAGTGATGTCACAGAGTAATAAATAATGACGATGACTCGACATATGTAAGGTACATATAAGCTTTGGTGGTTGTCAGAATACTTGCGCTCATCATTCAATCAGAGCTTCTACTAAGAATTCTAAAGTTACAAATACCTTATAAATAAATACCTTGCAATGCTTACAAGATTAAAGGTGTCAAGAGGATCAAAAGAATGATAATGAAAATATATGAGCATATACATACAGAGCGTGTCCAAACCTTTCCCGAAGTCTAAAACTTTGGCTTTCGTTCACGATTCTGAGTTCATTGACATGAAAATTAAAAAAAATATTTGTTAAAAATATTTTTTTTAATCTTAACCAAATTTTTCATACAAATGTGTTAAATGCCCAAGATATAGATAATATAGATTAAAAGATAGGGGAGGCCTATGTCCAGCAGTGGACGTCCAAGGGCTGAGAGGAAGGAAGATTAAAAGATAGCTTAAAATTTAACGTAGAGTTTAAAGAGAGCCCAAGATAGATTAAAAAAAACGTATACATGAAATACACAGCCTGAATATGTATGAATGACGTCATCTAAAGTTAAAATATGTAGGTATAAAAGTTTCATCTATTCAAAAACTCATTTTAAAACAATTTAGATTAGAATCAACATTTAGATTAGATCCCACAACATTAACAAAAAAATTGCCCAGGGAGTGAAATAACGACCAAATAATTAATTAACTAAACTAAACCAATTAATTATTCAAGGTATTTTCTCATAGGAAGGCTTTCAATTTAAAAGAGACCGTGTTGTTTTTTTGAGGATCCACGCCTAGGATTAAACAAAGACGTTTTATTGATAAGGTGCGTCTCGTAAAATACCTATCGTTATTTACGACGAAACCTTACTGGGAATACGTTTACACAAAGGCGTGGTCAGGATTTTATCCAGGGTGGGGCAAAGCAAACAATTTTCTTATAATTTAAATAGAGGTAGTGTAATGCAGAAAGTCTGTTACTTATTCTTCCCTATCGCCCTATCGCGTTTACATCTTTGATCATGTACGTTTCCATTGAGAGTCATACCTGAAAATCGATACACGAATGATGACAAAGACATTCCATAAGCAGTTGCCAATTTTCCTATGGAAAGGAAACACGCACGTGTTTCAATCGAAAATTGGCCGCAACGTTTGACAATTGCGAATATACCTCTGGAGATTTAGGAACGGGTTTGGATAAAAGGATAGAAAATTGAGGAATAGGAAATCCCTCCCAAGGAGGATTGGGATCCCACCTAATTATCCTTCGGGGGATGGGGATAATCGAAGAAAATTATAGAATAAGAAGTTGCTTTTGTTCCAGATAAGATGGGATGGTATGGGAAACATGTACGTTTATTAGAGGGAATAGGGTAGGATAGGAAATGTAGTACATTTTATGGTAGTCTTCTTTAAGAGGGATAACTTCTGATTATGGATTATTGACCTTGTGTCAAATTTATTTATCAGTAGGTATCTATCAAGGCCGGTTTTAAGGTTATACGAGCCGCGCGGTCGCGCTTTGAATTGGAGGAGGCACAAAGACGTACCAAGAGATACATTTTCACGTAAGTTAGTAAGTTATTGGCTCTTGCACGTTTCTTTTATTTTTTTCGGCATCAAGAATTTTTTAGGAACGAAAAAGATACGAGCTTCGATTACGATACGGCACGGGGCGTCGAGATTTGGGGGTCGCGGGGCACAGAGGGCGCCTAGAATTCGAGGCGGCGTTCTACACCGAAAACGAGCGCAAACGCAAAGAGCAGGCGCAAAAGTTGTAGGACTAATATCTCAATAAATAGTGGCTCGATAAACAAAATTATCTTATAGAAATTTCCTCATAGTTAAAAGTTTTTAGTAAAAGTTCTAGTTGTACATAAAATATTCCATTTAATTAGGTACTCGGCTATAAGCATATATTTTTTGGTAAACCAGCAACTTAAAAATGTAACTTATTATGGTCGTTACTCGAAAACTATGTTTGTTTCGTAAGTTTATTGTTTTCGCAAATTTATTTTTGCTAAATTTTAGTGAAGGTTACCTAATAGTTAATTAACATTTGAGATTTTCTCGTTTTTCATACATATTTATCTATTTAAAGGGTCTCAACGCGTATGTTTACCTTATTTATCGACCATGGTCACGTTTCGACGTTTCGGTTCAGTTGCATTAACCATGGTCACGAGCACACCTTGAGAACCCCTTAAATGGATAAATAAGGATAATAATTTTTACGACGTAGCTTCTCTAATTCGTAATGACCTCATCATAACCTCAAAAGAGTTTAAAATACCTTTACATTTTATTTGTGTAAAACAGTTGTGTTTCTGCCCTTTAGGTAAAAAGTTTCTACCATATTTGTACTAAAAATTAGTAGCGGTTCCAGACTTTCATTTAATGTGGTCGTTGAAATCTTGGTAAACCTCCATTACGACAATTATTATAATTTATTTAATTTTGATTTTTAGGATTTATTTTTGTTAGGTACTTTTACATTTTTGTCAAAAACGAACACGACGAATGATAGACGTATTTATCTGTCAATAGCAACAACACCTTCACTCGCTTTTGCAGTCTTGCTGCGACCACGGTTCATATAACTGAACCTAAATATCGGCCTATAATAATAAATAAATCGCGAGTAACCCGTTTTTACATAACAATTATGATGTTTCTACTTTTGCTATATTCTGAAATCATTCGTTTATCAATTCCCAGGTATGGCTCTCAATCGAAACGCACATTCTTTGATCTACTTACTCTATTTGAATAAGACTTCATATTCAGACCGCTTTTATTATATTCACTGGAGCATGTAATAGACAACAATCGTTTCACATTTTATACGAGTACTTTAAACACATTTTAAACAAAGAAAGGGTCGATGCTCGAGAAATATTGGATACTTGAAATGTGACGTCAGTAAACGCCTTGAATTAGAACTTCGTTTTGAATTAGAGAAGAAAAATATCCAATAGCTGAGCCAATAGCTGTCTTTAGGACAGTGACAAATTGCAAACTCTTACCGGCCTATTCGACTACTTGTATTTGTGTGGTTTTGTTGTGAGGGCACGAGTGAGTCATTTATTGTGAGGGCACGAGTGAGTCACTTACTGCCATCCGTCTTCATCTTTCAGAGCTAAATGAAATAGCGTAAGTAGGCGTTTACTGCGCCATTTTGAGCTTAATATTTTTACTCAGCCGTCTGGTTAGGCTTGGCAAGCCTATTATGAGATGCTATTTATATTCTCAAATCTACAGTCATTAGGTGGGTACCAACATGATAGGAATATATGATATCATAAACATACTGGTACGCCAGATATAATTTACAAAATAATATTTCATTAGTCAGGAGTGAAGTTAGGAACCAAGAGCAACAACGATATACCGAAAGGCCCACTATAGGGAGCTACCGCACTGTTAGACGAGGAGTCCATGAAGTCTTTTTAAAAAAAGGTGTTTTTACACTCACATATATTTATTTCAATTCCAACTTATTTTAGGATTACAAAATGATTTTAGTGAATGTCTAGACGCGTCGCGAGCTTAAGGAAGACTGACTCTTTGAGTTGAATGAGAAACCATGGAGCTTATGCTTCCCATGGCGAAATCTAAGCTAGATAATAAAACGGGCAATATAAGATCATGTTGAATTTATCCTGAGTATGGTTTCGGAGAAACCATTCATAAGGCGGATACGGCTGTGGGAATATGGTCTTTAATGACATGAATCTCGGGTATAACAGAACGAATTAAATGAAAAAACTATTGAAACATCTTTTCATCTGGATTTTACCCACCGTAAAATATCGAATTTTATCATACTTAGACATATGGAATATCTTTGAATAATGTCATCACGCTGATATTCACTGAATGAAACGAGGCGAACCTTTAATATACGCAGTATATCATTATTGTATATCATTAAAATATTATTTTTACTGAGCAACAAACCAGCTACAAACTGTATTGTTACAAGGTAGGGATCACGTGATGATATCTCCTCACTTTCCACTACATTGTCATTGCATCGAAGATGAGTATAAAGGAGACCCCATTAAAACTATTTCTTAGGTAAAGGCGAACGCTATAAAAAACGCTATTGTTCTATATTCAGATTATTTAACATAAAACAAGAATTTCAAGTCTTTATAAGGGCTCTACTATATTATCCATGATGTTTGATCATACTTCACGACCACTTTATGAATAATATTTACACCAACTTTGGAATTTTGGAAAAGTTTCAGTCAGTATATATCCATGAAGGATGACCAGCTAAACCGAAAAACACCCATTTGTATGGTAAACAAAATTCGTAGAACTGCAGGTCAAATTTCTTAACGAATTTAAATGAATCTTGAAAGAAAATAGTTTGGTACTATATGTGGGTGACACTTTAAAGTTTATTTCAAAAATGAAATCAGATATAAGATGGCAGTTGTTTTATTACTTTCAAAGTATTCTCCGCCACAATCGATACACTTGCGATGAAACCACTGTGTAAAGCATTCAGCCCACTCTTCTTTAGACACCTCTTCAACAGCCGTTTGCAAGGCCGTTACTACCTCTTCTGCATTCATAAAACGTGTTCCTCTGAGTTTATCCTTCATTTTAGGGAATAAATTAAAATCACAGGGCGCAAGGTCGGGACTGTGTGGAGGATGTGTGGAGGAGGATTAACTCTACATTTACAGTACTCGAACATTGCTTCGTTTGTCTGGAGGAGTGACTTGGACATTGTGACGGAAAATCACTCCGCTATGTGGGCGTCGTCCTTTGATTTTTTCTAAAACAGAAGGCAAGCAACTGTTCATATAGTCCGCGTTACTGTTCTTTTATTTTCTAAGGTTATAGTAGCAAAGTTACCCGCTCTGCCAAAGACTGGGGCAATCATATTCGTTTCAGCACTCCGACCTTTCTTCAATTTCGTCGGCAACTCTTCGAAAGATTGCGCAGATTGCCTCTTAGTTTCAGGCTCATAACAGTAGATTCAGCTTTAATCACCTGTTATTATATCAAAAACAGCATTTGATTGACCATTGTCGTATTTTTCAAGCATTTGGCGACGCCATTCCATGCGGCGGTGTTTTTGAGCTTCGTTCAAATTGTGAGAAATCCATCTAGCACAAAGTTTTCTCACCCGTAGGTGATCGTGTAAAATAGTTTGAACTTGACTCATACCAATACCTAATGATGCCCGTATCTGCTAACATCGTCACTGAGGTTTAAATTCACTGAACCAGTTATAAACAGTGGCACTGGATGGGGCTTGATCACTAAATGCTAACTTAAATCTTAACTGTGTTTCTGGTTTAAACCGCAACGAAAGTCATAAAAAACATTGAATGAAAATGTTCTCTTGCTAAATTAAATTTTCCGCAAACACTTAATTTTCAAATTACCACCAAAAATAAAAAGTAAATGACAGCTTTAAACAGCGTTTGACAAGCAGAGTTCAATTTTTTTAGATTCGAATTTATTTTTTTCTATCGTAGATGAGTCACTTCGGTTCAGTCGTTTCAAATCGATGTAACATTCTCAAAAAATATAAATAAATGCACTCTAAACAATCGATATGTCGTTGCTTAGGGCTCATCAAGCTTTACAACTTTCATCTATAGGAGCCTAAGACAATGTTATTGGAATGTAAATTTATATCTACAAACTCAATACTGTATAGTATTAGTATTGGTGTAGGTCAATTTTGATTAACTAAAGATGTGCTAAATATACTTAATTTGGTGCTAGGTACTTAATAAAATTAACCTTCTCGTAATTTGGTTTTTTGGTATGGTAGATATTGTGGTTAAATAAAGTTCTATTTTTATATGTAGAAAATGGGGTGTAAAGAACAAAACATGTTTATTTTATCTCAAAAACCTTCGTAGATTTTTACAGAATAAGTGTGAGTTGATAGTATACGAGTATATATATCCCTTACGGTTCTTTATGCCAACCGCAACTCCAAAGGGCTGCGAATTTGCACTGACCCATACACTGCTCCAATCTAAGAATTTGGTTTCTGCCTATATGTGTAGTATTTTTTACCAAATAACTCTTTATGAAATGAATTTATAACTCTTTATGATTAAGAAATTAGATAAAAGTATCACGCGGGACGTTGGAATCGCCGTGCTGTCATTCCTAATCATATTTTACATATTCCAGACTTTATAACATTAATTTTCATCAGTTTCGTTATAATCCGTTTTTTTTTTAATTTTACTGTTTATATAGAATATTTAAGTCACATTAAAATGCACGAAATATTTTAGAAAAGATATCAATTTTAACCTCAATATTTTTCAACTTAAGAGCATTTTACGGAGACTGTTTTTGTTTTTTTTTTAGAAAAATTGTATCTTGTATCATTTGCTCTACCAAAAACTAATAAACTAAGACCACTTCAGTGGCTCTGCGAAGGTTCAAATAAATTCACATATGTACATAGACTACTAAAATTACTTTTCCTTTGTCTTGGTCAAAGTCGGGTTAAAATGAAAAAGAAATACGAATACGTGTCTAGACACTTATATTGTCATGAGACTTACTTTTATTTTACTTTATAGTTATTTAAAATGTATTATTTTGGTGCAGATATTAAGCCCCCCCCCCCCATATATTAACCCCTTAAGTCTTTCAATTTAATTAATTCCAGTTTCATTAAGTAGATACTTATTTAAAATGGATGCAATACTGATCAACTGAGGGTCAACTTACCGATACTTAAAGACCAATTATTTAAATAATTTTAAACACAAACACACTACAAACAACCGAGCTGAGTGTAAAATTGAGCGAAATCTCGTTCCATTGCATAAATCCATAAAGTTTAGCAATCTCGCCGGGTGGGGTTTGTGTAACACAAAGCTGCGTGGTCTAGCATAATGCATATCAAAAGAAATTGTTCAAATTCTGAATGAAATATTGCATAGTTTCCGTAAAAGCATGAACTAATATTTTTTGTTTCCAACCGAAAAAACATACAAAATGTACAGTCAGTAACAAGCTAATGTATTCAAAATCGTTCAATTCTAGTCCTTATTATCCTTATTACACATCAAGGTGCCCATGGTCTCTGTTTTAGGCCCACATTCGATTGGTTTGGTATATATTAGCGTGTATAGTTACACAATTGTCAACATAACTATATGCTGTTAAATACATATGTACATATTTGTATTTTTTATGGGGAAGTAGGCTGACGAGCAAGCGGTCCCACGTGATGGTAAGTGTTACCACCGCCCATGTACACATGCAACACTAAGAGGTATGTGGGTACACCGCCGTTCTTGTAAAATCCTATTCACAGTTTTTTTTATAGAAAGAAGGTGGCAAACGAGCATACAGTCCACCTGCTGGTGGTGAGTGAATACTGTCGCCCATAGGCATCCACTCTACATGCCAATAGTAGTTAAAAATGACAAACTTTGGCACACCCCCGGATGCACATCTACATTTGTTGATGAAGGAATGGATTTGGAGAAAGGGTTGGAGACATGGGAAGGGACACGATGGGAATGGGCCCTGGCATATTTTTTTTTGGAAAAGAAGGAGGTGGGCGAGCAGTCAGTCCACCTGATGGTAAGTGGATACTGCCGTCCATAGACATCCGCGATACATGCCAACATCAATCCTGAATAACAAACGTGGGCATGCCCCCGGATGCGCTGCGGACCTTTGCAGATTAAAGAATGGATTAGGAGAAAAGGTTGGGAAAAAGGGGAAGCATGGGACGGAATCGGAAAGGGCTCTGTCATATCTCACTCACTATCGAAACACGTCGGTACCTACATTAGGGAATACGATACGGTGGGAAATGCAGTACATTTCAAGGTAGTATTCTGTGAAAGAGGGGTAACGAAGCCAGTCGAGTACGCCCAGCGGCTGTTGGATTGCAGCGTTTACTCTAACCCTCCAAAATAAGAACCCCCATATCGTAGTGTAAAGGAAAACCTTCTTGGGGCAGTTAATTCCACAGCCTACGGGTTCGCGGTGTAGAATGGTTTCTGGACCGAACTATACGCGACACCCCCATAGCGAGGAAGTGCGGATGTACTGCACTTCTGTGACGGGAGGTGGGGTTGTAGAAACTCGAGGTGGGAATTGTAGTGAACAATTCTTCAGAGCATTCCCCATTGTACATTCAGTAGAACACATAGAGAGGCGCAACGTCCCTCCGAACGCTGAGGGGTTCTAAACCGCCCGTGAGAGTGCGATCGTCGATAATTCGAACAGCACATCGTCGGCTGGACTCAAATCTACATAACATATATCATGTAATATGCTGACGGATATTATTCACATAACATAAATATCAAGAAACAAAGAGATATATTTAATTTGATTCTGAAATATAGAGCTCCCTGAAACAACAGATCACTTGCTGAGGTTACCTAATACTAACAAAGATTCATTGACACTTGTATGTATGTCACTTTCTCTTGGGTAGTGTTAGAATAAAACCCAGTTCTCAGAAAGATAAAGTGTCCAGTGTCCTCTGCGCCATTTATCCTTGAAAGATATATTGCCGACGGCACTCGGGACTCCTATTTGCCGAATAGTGGGTATAAAGTTTGTTATGTCCCAGATAACTATATTCGTATTTGTATTTTTGATCTCATCTTATATACATAAATTAACACTTTCAAAGGGCTATTATTATTCACCTTAATATACATATACGACTCACAATATCGATTCAAGGTAATCGCGATGTACAATGGATAGAACAACCTTTACATTATGTTTTGGCGTTTTACTTATTCAACAAATAATGTTATATGGTATCTATAATAAATGTAAGAAGATCTATAATAAATAAACTCAGAGATGTAAGAATGCTCTGCACCTTCTTCTCAATTCTATACGATCCAAATTGTCCACAGTATTTGAAATGTAAATTCCAGTTTCTGGGCGACATCCATGACCTTCGTTCCGCAACCAAATCCTTACTCCAAGTCACTTCTTACCGTATTGGCTTTATGATCAAATCTTTCACTGCGCGGGCAGCTAGATTCTGGAACACCATCCCCACTGGACCTTCGTTCCGCAACCAAATCCTTACTCCAAATCACTTCTTGCCTACTGGCTTTATGACTAAATCTTACACTGCGCAGGCAGCTAGGCTCTGGAACACCATCCCCACTGACATCCGGAAAGCTCCTAACAAAACCTTAGTAATATCGGGAACATTACCTCTCTATTTCTCATCGCAGGTGGTTCAGTCAGCTCCTTTTACTTTATCTTTTCTTTTCTTTTTATTTTGCTTTTGTCAGCAACATGTTTATTTGTTATTTGTTTCTCTTAATACAACTTACATGGATATTTGGTTTATATAATATATTCATTAATTATGTATACCTTGTATGTTAGGGTGTCCCTTATTTTTCAAAGTTTTTATTTTCTAACGCATAGGTGTTAGTTTTGTTCATTTGCTCTTAAAACACTCGGAAATAAATTTTAACCTTATTTGGAGTACGATAACCCGTGCCGAGTTGCATCGAATCATGTTCATACAAGTTGCGCGGAAGTAGCAGCGCGTACTCGCAGTATTTGTCATTTGTTCTCAGTTATTCTCGTGATTAACACGCATTGTTTTACATTTAGAAGATGGCAGTGGAATTAAGAAGCAATAAAAAAAGTATTTTCTTAGTTCGTGAGGTAAATTATCAAATAACAGGCGCAAAGTTACCGTCTAAACGTCAAGTTCTTGCAGTACTTTTTTCTAACATTTGCGAAGTTAAATTGACTGTTAGTGAAAGCGCAAATCTCGTCATTCGAGAGTGTAATTATATTTTGCGAAAAAGCTAGAATCCATACCAGAGCTATACTTAACTGTGTAAAAAAACTTGTGGATCTTCACCATGTTTGGAGTTGCAAAAAAAATCCAAAAAAACACAAAATGTTTACGAGCGAAGTGAGGAGGACTTTCAAAACAATTTAGATAATTTATTCGATATAGCACACGCCGATGCTGTGGAACGGATGAAAATAGAGGAAGATAAAATCTTTTTACAAAAACAAAGTGAACCAGGGCGTCCAGGATGTTTAGCGGGTGTAGACAAAAAGTTAGCCGAGAAAGAAGAAAGGGCAAGACAGAGAAAATTAAAAGAAGAGGAAAAAAGACATGAGCAAATGTGTTCCCAGAGTTTATCGTCATCTCTTACTACACAAGATTTTATACAAACGCAAGGACATCACGATCAACCTACCAGCTCTGATGAAAGCCTTGAGGAACCCTTGCCATCGACATCTCAAACGGTAAGTTCTGGAACTACTACAAAAAGAGGAAGGAAAGACTTTATCACGCCTAAGTTAGTTGCAGCTTTACATAGATGTCAATTAAGCATAAGGGATTCTGTCTATATACTTCAGGCTGTAGTAGAAGCACTAGATCTTAGCTGTGATGATTTCCCGATAAACAAAGCGTCCATTCAACGCATTCGTATACAGAGTAGAAAAGATAGAGCGGAATCTATAAAATCAAATTTTCAGAATATATGCCTGAAATGGTGACCGTTCACTGAGATGGGAGATTATTACCTGGACTGGACGTGAGAAGTTCTAAAGAAGAACGTCTTCCAATTCTTATTTCATTTGGAGACGTCATTATTTCATTTCCAATTCATTTCAAGACGTTTGTTTATTCAGTGCGGTTATATATGTGAAACCATGGTTTGGATGTAGTCTGGCGGTGAAGGTACCAAATCAAGATTTGTGCTTTTTAAAGAGGCTTAAGGAATATGAAATTGTTGACAAATTGATTTCCAAAGCAGCCCTGAGCAAGTTTAGTCAACATCTTTGGTACTTGTCAGAAGAAATTGCCGTTTTATCACTCTTTGATGATGAAGTTGATGAACAAACCAAGAGAAAAATTGTAATAAACTTACAAAGAGAGAGTTTATATGTCTGATTATTTGTATGGTAAGTGGGAATACGAGGGGTGATCAAAAATTAGTGAGAACGACATATATACTCCTTGGTGAGAAAAAAAATAAATACTGGCAGGCATAGCTCAGATATTTGTAATATTAATAAAGAAAAAGTCTTCGATTCTCTTTTGTTTTTTTTCTGAATGTAGTCATTTGTTTGCTTCGTGTCGGAACGTGTTCTCGAAAATGGAGAAAAACGAAGTGCGAGCCGTTATTAAATACCTCTGTTTAAAAAAGTTAACGACGCAAGAGATTCACTGCGATTTGGAGGCAACATTAGGAGAATCTGCTCCGCCGTATTCCACTGTCGCAAGGTGGGCTTCTCAATTTCGAGTAGGGAGAACGAGCACGGAAGACGAACATCGTTGCGGCCGCCCATCGACGTCAGTCACCCAAGAAAATGTTGTTAAAGTCGAGAAAATTGTATTGAGCGATCGAAGAGTTACCATCCGTTACTTAGTTCAAGAAACGGGCATTTCATATGGAAGTATTCAATCCATATTGAAACAATCTTTGAATATGAGAAAAGTCTCCGCAAGATGGGTGCCAAGAATGTTAACAGACAGTCAGACACAAAATCGACTTGACATTCCGAAGACATTGTTGGACAAGTTTCAAGAAGATTCTGAAAACTTTTTGTCTCGTTTCGTAACAATGGACGAAACAAGGGTCCATCATTTTGATCCCGAGACAAAACAGCAATCTTCACAATGGAAACGGCCATCATCACCGACCCCGAAGAAGTTTCGTGCCGTGGCATCGGCTGGCAAGATTATGGCCTCAATATTTTGGGACTCAGAAGGGATATTGTTGATTGATTACCTGGAGCGTGGAACCACTATTACAGACCAATATTGTGCAGCATTAATTCCCAAGTTGAGGAATACCATCAAAGAGAAAAGGAGAGGGAAACTTCGAAGGGGCGTGCTGTTTCATTACGACAACGCACCCGCGCACAGCTCGGCAGTTGCGATGGCTGCCATTCAACAAGCTGGCTTCGAATTGGTTGACCATCCCCCTTATTCACCAGATCTGGCGCCTAGCGATTTTTATCTATTCCCCAAACTGAAAGAATACTTAAGGGGAAACAGGTACGAAGACGATAACGAGGTGATAGATGCCGTGGAGAGCTTTTTGCAGGACCAAGACAAAACTTTTTTTTTGAAAAGGATTGAAGCCTTGGAAAAGCGCTGGACTCGGTGTGTAGAGAGACTCGGAGACTATGTAGAAAAATAAATTATTAAGTTATCAATAGTCATTATATTCTATCTCATTCTCACTACTTTTTGATTTCTCCTCGTACATAGTATTATTTTTTACACTGTTTTCACTAAACTGATAATAGTACTGCCTTATTTATTGTTGCAGGAAAATTATTAAGTGATTTTGTGTCTGTCAAGAGCACAAATTTATTTTCTCGATTAAAAATTGATGAGAACTTCCTCCAGAAACCCGTTTCTACGTAGGAACTATTTAGAGGCAACAAGAAAGTTTATTTCTTTAAGGGCAGTTAATAATACAGCTGAAAGAGCTGTAAAACTTATGCAAGATTTTCATGGTTTGATCACTGCAAAGGAAGAACAAAAGCAATTTTTGCTACGCTGTGTGCAAGAGCATAGAAATCTGTATCCAGACTGTAAAAAAGAGACCCTCAAAAGAAAATATCCTGGTTGATCTGTAATTTTATCTTCTTTTAATAAATAAGTACCTATTTACTAAATTTCTTTTTGATTATTATTTTTCTAATATATAAATATTTCAATTGATTTAGCTACATAACGGAAAGGGTTAAAAACAGCAATTTTCAAAATCTTCAGAGCTCTGTCGGCACGGGTTAATGTTGACGTAGGAAGATAAAATTTTGTATTTGAGTAAGTCTGGGTAGTTTAAAAAGAATTAGGGGGTATGCATTTCGATATCCGAAAAAATATTTTTTTCACCCATATAAGGGACACCCTATTGTATGTATTATATTTATTCTTATGTATATGTATTTGTGTAAGTTTTCATGTATGTATATGTAGTAATGTACTATATTTATTTTACCACACCATCTAAATTGTGTCTTCCATGTACCTCCTAATTGAACTTCCCTGATCAACCTAAAGGTTGGCTGGTAGAGAAAGCTTTAAGGCATTAAGCTCGCCTTTTGTACGATATTGTGCAATGAAGTGTAATAATAAATAAATAATCACGACATAATGACTTACATTTATTACATTTATTCAATTTGCAAACTTTTAACCATAAATCCTTAGAAAATGGATATATTATTGACTATTTCACTGTTATCTGTGGCGGTATGGCAAGTCTTGGAGATCTATAGCAGGGCCGTCTTTACCAGGGGGTGCAAGGGGTGCGGTGCACCCCGGGCGCTCACCTTTTAAAGGTAATGAAAAAATATAACGCTATAGTAAACAATTACACAATAGGATATTTGACTGTCATAGGATACACAATAGGATATTTGACTGTCATAGGATACACAATAGGATATTTGACTGTCATAGGATACACAATAGGATGTTTGACTGTCTTAGGATACACTCCCGCACCCCGGCGCAGAATAGACTTAAGACGGCCCTGATCTATAGGTTACTTATCCAAAAAAAAAAAAAAGAAGTCTTGTAGATTCTTACAAGGGCAGATAATTTATAATAGTTAAATACTCGTATTGTCCTTGAGATTAACATTGTTTTGACTTTTTTTTTTAAATTTCACCTCGATATATATAATAAAATTAAAAGTTAGAATGAATAAAGACATCTACGAAATGACATTCAAAATCAGATAAAATAATTAAGTATTCGAAATATTACGAGATATTGGGATATTCCCCTGTCTACAGGAAAAGGCATTTATTAGGAAGAGGAAAAGGCATGTGTAGTCGAGATATTGGTAAGACAATTCGTGAGTAGTTCAGTTGGAGTGGTTTTGTCTCTAGCACTAACTGCCCACTCACACCGGTGCCAAATTTGAACCATAACAAAGGCTCTTTAAATAAACTGGAAGGATGCCAGTACTCCACATAAATAAACGTGACAAGTATTAAAAAGAATAAACAAATAAATAATGGTAACACAAAGAAGATAATATGAAAAAATATATATAGTATTTTATAAAATACTCGTATCACTTTCTTAATCTTAAAACAAATAATTTCAAAATCCTAATCATATTACAAATGTTCTGTAATAATAAGCTAAAATAAAAAATAAATATTATTTATTGACGGGAAAAGATATAATTATAGGAAAAGAAAATACTTAAATCTAAAAACTAATCTAAACTTAAAAACAAACTATACATCAAGCTTAATACGTCTATATATTGAGCGTAATGTACAAATTGGGTCCTTGTGGCAAGGTACGCGCGTGCTGGCCGCATTACCGGCGGCGGTAAAATGAATAAAATTAAACGGGATTTACGAGTATGTAATAGAAGTAGAATATAATTATTATTCGACCACACCGAAAATTACTGAAAAGTATCTTTATACCTACGGTCTATACAGATAAAGATCTGTAGAAGAATCTTTATTCTCATAAAATATACTTCACTTACGAGTAATAATGAGAAAAACAGAAGTAAAAAATATTTTGAATTTTCCCATTGAGCAGTCTTAAAATTTTTATATATCAAATATTCTACAAATATATGACAGTTTCTATGTCGAAGTAAATTTCCCCGGGGAACTCTCTGATTGACCGAGATAAAACCAAGGGTGTATAATCCTATATTCTAATCTGGGTCATGGACTGGGAATGTGTAAAATTTTATCACTGGCTATGAGCCATTTCAGTTGGAATGGAACATATTGAAAGACACCAGCGTTACATAAGTAAAAATAGTAAGACGCAATAATAAGGACATGCGTAGTAGTTGAACGTAAAGACCACTTAAGGCTTTAAAAGATATCTGAAGTGATTAAAACTACTTTGTGTTGTTCGTCGTGTTCCTTTAGTCTTCGATTCGAACATAGACAAACTAGTGAAGCCAAATCCATAGATATATTTAAGTGTGAACATCTACAAATAGATCTAGGGAGTGATAAGCCGGCGGATAATCCAATCATTAGAACGAGGAGCAGGGAGCCAGCAAGCGAGCGGATTTGTTGCGGGATCCCGGCTTACAATGAGTGACGTATGTAGGCGTGTAATACTCACTGTTAGTCTAAAACTATCTATATATTATATACGTATGTGTAATCACTATGTCACTACGTCTTAATTATTTTTCTTTAATACCATGTCATATCTACTCATATTTTGTGAATTACTTATAGTTTTGCCAAAATATAACTATTGATTTTCAGTCAGTTTTGAGATAACATCGTTTTTATTATGTTTAAATTTATCAAATTGTATACTAAGTACTAAATGCAATGATAAATGTTAATTGCTTAAATGTAATACATTTTTAAAATTATTTACAATTAAAAACAACCCCCTTTTATTTTTGTACTCGTAATTATCAACCTGAGTCAATCGTAATTAATCTAATCTGTAATCATTTCCACACCGAAAAATTCGCCTGTCACTTCTACCAAATCTCATTTATAAATGAGATGTTAATATATAATAGTGAATCGTACAAATGTAATAAATAACGTATTACCTCTCAGAATAATAACGCAGGAGCGGCAATTGTTGCGACTTTGAACATGGTGTAATCGACTTAGACAGCATATCAAGCCACACAAAACCATTCAATCTCTTATTATTAGCATATTAAGATAACCGAGAGAGGCTTTTGTGGTATACTGTACATTGTACCGCTAACCGCACAAAACATGATTGATTACCTATCAAACACAATAACATCTGCTAACAGTCTAAACTTCTGTTAGATCCAAACTTGGTTACACGACTACGTCTTACAAGTACAAAGCGTGTAATTGCCAAAGTACTTACTTACCACGGGTACATATTCAAGATTTACAATTTCACCAAATAATCCCTTTTCAGCTAATAGCTCAATATACTATATTATACAGAATCAAGTAAATCTAGTGATTACACATGTATTGTGAAATGGGTTATTATAATATATAATACCTATCTACTTTGCAAAAAGAGGTACTTTTACATAATACAATAACACTTTGAAGAGGTACTTGAGAATGTTGACGACTACATCACCAGTCTAATACGACAAACCTGCCAGTACATAGACTAGTACGACCAGCAAATACGAGTACCGGGTGTGAGCGGTGTAAGAGAACACGTAAAGAGTGGCATTAATGTATGTGGAACCGAGACATCCAGCATCGTTTTCAGTATAACATCCTACACTATCATGTTGCCAATTCCTTGTTAACTTAGAATATATCTTTACAAAGCAGGAATAAGCTGATGATTCAACATATACTTTTAAATGAGAAATATTGACACGTTGTCAATTTTTCAGTTGTCAGTGTTCCACAGTGTGCTGGCCTTCCTGGCTACAGCATCAAGTCAAGGTCATCAGATTATTGTATTGTCATCGGTTTTAAATACATATGAAAATTTCAAGGCACTAGTACAAGTGGAAGTAGATTGAAATCGACTTGGAAGATTTGACCTAAACAAACAACAAACATGTGAAGTCAAATAAAAGCTTGTAATAATAATAAAAAGGAAGACTACAAACAGACAGAGACAAGAAAAGAGAATAATCTTGATTATATATTGAAAAGAAAATGACTGCTTTTAAACATGAAGAAGTGAGTAAGTATTATACTTACCGTTGATTTATGATTACAGGATGACAATTAAACTAACATGCTGCAGAAAGCGTCATCTCGGCCGCTGGTTATTATGTCTTTGCTCATACACACGTTCGCGCCATTTTTTTTAACGAATTTGCGGCATCCGCGCGGATCTCCATAGCTGTTGTGGGATCCCGGTTTCCGTGATTGCAATCTCCTAGCATGGATGTATTTATAAAGCTTCAAATGGAACATGATTTATTATTATTACTGCAGTGTAAAATGACATGCATGACATACGGTCTGTCTATTTACCACCATAAAGCACGCTGCAGTCGTAATCAATTTTAATATAATCACACCTAGCGGTTTACCAGCTCAAATTTTCACAGTTCAAAATATGTAGATATATTATCTATCTTTATTGCTGGAATATTACTTACAGATAATATTTTGACTAGTACGATATTTTAGTTTCAAATTTCTATAATTATTTTTGAGATATAATCCACGTGACATTTATTTAATCATCAAACTTGGTCGAACACCTTACCATTTACGAACATAATAGATAAACATTCTTATCGCATAATAAAATATTATTTTTGAATATTAAACCAACAAATTGTTTATTTTTCAATAAAAATTAACAACTAATTAATCAATAATGTATTCTCCCTTGTTGTTTACAACTTCTTCCCAACGTTCAACAAGATTTTCAATACATCGTTGGTAGAAATCACCCGGTTTCGACTCAAAAAATTCATCCAACCAAGCTCTCAATTCTGCATCAGTATTGAACGAAACTCCGCGCATAGCATTTGAAAGAGATCGAAAGAGGTGGAAGATGTCGAGTGAAGATGCTTCTCTACAGCAGTGTGGGAGCATTACATTTCCTCTGCCAGTTCCCTTGTCGTTTGACTCGAATTTTCGTGCAAAAGTTGGTTTAATCGCTCTTCATCGAACTCACCTGGACGGCCAGAACGAGGTGCGTCTTTGAGGTCAAAATTTCCATTTTTGAACTTGGCGTACCAATCACGAGCGGTTTTTTCAACTATGGCACCCTCTCCATACACAGCACAAATATCGTGTGCAGCTTTTGCGGCCTTAGAACCTTGATTAAAAGCAAAAAGAAGGAGGTGTCGAAAATGCTCATTTTTTTCAACTTGACATTCCATTTTAATGATCTGAAAATTAACAAATTAACTCGAACAAAAACAAAACATAATGACATGCGAAATGTTAAAATTTAAAAAAACGGCGGAAACTTAGTTGCCAACCTTAATAAATTTTTTTATTTCGTATCATTAAATATTAGGGCCTTACCTATGAATTGCTGTTTGTTGATAGTGGCCACTTTAGTAGTTATCTTGCGTTTGGCTTGGGATTCCAAATTCAAATTGATTTCAATTTAAAGCTATGTCATTGTTTTTCAAAATCAATCTCATTGTTTTTCCTATTCATTTGTTTTCCCATCAAACGACTTTTTGCTTAGATATCGTTGTGTTTGCGACCATTGAAAAGTTATTTTTTTTAATTAGTAATGAGTATCAAGTTTGCAGTGTTTGATCAGTACACATGTACTGACCAAACACTGCAAACGAACGCACGGAGCGTTTTTGATTCCGTTCTCGAAATTTCAACCTCAAAAACAAGCCCCGTGAACGACCGTAAGCTAAAGTCGATAATGACGAATTGAAAGCAATAGTGGAAGCGGGTTCATCTCAAACCACGTCTGAGTTAACAGCAGCCTTCGGTATAAGTGACAAAACGGTATTGATTAATTTGCGTCAAATCGGGAAAGTGAAGAAGGTCGGAAAGAGAGTACTGCCGTATGAGCTTAATGAAAGTCAATTGCAAAGACGCGTTGAAGCTTGTCTTACTTTGCTGAACCGGCACAAAAATGAAGGGATTCTGAATCGTATTGTCACTTGTGATGAAAAGTGGATCCTGTATGATAATCGTAAACGATCGTCACAATGGTTGAACCCAGGAGACACAGCCAAACAATGTCCCAAACGTAAACTGAGTCAAAAGAAGCTCATGGTCATGTGCCGATATTATCCACTACAGCTTCTAGAGCTCTGACACAGCAATTAAAGCAGATGTGTACTGTGAATAACTGGAAACGATAATGGACAAGCTCGCTATCAAACAACCGAGTCTGGTCTATCGCTCTAGTCCACTGCTTCTCCATGATAACGCTCGCCCACACACTGCACGGCAGACAGTTACAAAATTACAGGAGCTTCGACTGGAAACTCGCTGATTTCCATTTTATCCAGAATTTGAATAACCTTTCACAAGGGAAAAAATTTAACTCCGATGAGGCAGTGAAAAACGCCTTCAGAGAACTCATCGATTCCCGTCTCCATGAGTTCTATAGCAGAGACATCAATCAGCTTCCATTAAAATGGCAAAAGTGCATTGATAATAATGGACAATATTTCGATTAAGTAACTAGATAATTTTCATACAAAAAAATCTATGTAAATTTTTCAATATAAAATGGCAATTTCATAGGTAAGGACCTAATATATAAATACATGGGCTGTACTATAGAGTATGTGATTATATTTACTTAATGTATTATAGTGTGGGCTGTAATAAGACCCTCGCTAAGTTTTATTTTACGAGTGCCCACCTAAGTACGTGACTCTCAGTGTTATTTGCAGTTACAGACCACGTCGTCATTTAATCTTATGTCATTTAATGAACGATAAATGACCAAACCATAATTTAATCCGCCCACATAGTTTTTAAATGAGCCAGTAGTTAATTGATTGATAACCGTAGCTTGTCGCAAGTCTAGTAATTTAAAACTACTTATTTTGCAATCCTATTAAATTCATAGCCTTGTTTGTAAAGCACATAAAAATTCAGGAGGTTACAAACATCCATGTGGGATTTTACGTTCTAGTCATGGATGTTCTGTTAAGCTAGGAAAGTAACATTTTCCATGTTCAAGGAAGGGGGTCATAAAGTCAGAGGGGTTTTCTTCTAGTTGATTTCGTAGTTAAGTTTTTATTTTTATGGCACACGTTTTCCTCGCTCCGTTGCCGTATTTACCCAACAGTCCAGACAATAGTTTTTGTAGGTATGCATCTTATAGTCTGTTATCCTGTGATACATGTGATATTGTACTGGGATTATCTCTATGAAACATTTTCATTTTCGATTATAACAAATTCTACAGATTTTAATGAAATACATGGTATATATTACATTTATTCTTAATAGATTTTGATTAGTCGCATTTTTATGCATGAACAGTCATATTTCTTTTCGTTATTAACTTCATTTATTCGTAAATCTCAAAATAAGTACATGATGATGAATTGTAGAAGTGAACTATATGTACACCACTGATATTATAAACGCGAAAGTTTGGATATTTGAATGTTTGTTACTCAATCACGTTGGTTTAACCGATTTCGTTGAAACTTCGAAAATGGGTAGATTCTAATCCAGATTAACACGTAGGCTACTATTCATATACGAGTAGACCACGCGAACGAAATCGCGGCCAAAAGTTGGCATTAAATATTAATGGATTTGAAAATAAATATAAGAAGTATAAGAAATATTTTATGAGCTCAAAACTGTATTCCTACTTACACAAAAATATACTTAAAAATACACCAAAGAAATTACAAAAAGTAAAGGTAAACTGCCACCTAGAATGTGATTCGAATGCGGTCAATGAAAGTTAATCACAAAAGTTACACGATTTGTAATACATATAAACTTGGGAGGGCCCATTATTTTGTTGCATACGTTACTGTAAACAAAGATTCTTTCTGTTGTTATATATACCAGTGAGTCCCAAAAGTTTCTGGTCTGACATATTTCTAGATGTCTAAAAAAATGACGTCAGTGAAATTGTTATTTAACCTGTTAATTCGCGTATAAGTTTTAGAGTTCAACTCTCGTTAGTTTTGATTCCTCGACTCTTAGAAAAATAGGAAGTCGCAAAATCTTTAAAATGTTTAAACTGGAATATAGTTCCGTGATTAGATTAAGTTCCTCACAAAGGAAAGTGTTAGCCCGACCGATATCAAACGAAGGTTGGGTAATATGTACGGGGGGTTCTTTTCCATCATTTTCTCCGTCAAAGATTGGTGTGTGCAATTTCAACGTGAGTCCATCGACGACAAACCTCACTCCGGTCGACCCGTTGAGGTACTCACTCCAAACAACAGCAAATTAGTGGAAGAAGAAGTTCTGAGCGACCGACAGCTAAAGACGAAAGAAATAGCAGCAAGGACAGGGCTTTCAAACACTACAGTTTGAATTCTTCATGAACATCTTTATATAAATAAAGTTAGTGCGAGGTTGGGGTGCCAAAACTTCTGATTATTTATATACTGGGATATAAATACTAATTAAACGATTCGAAAAGTGTGTTCAAATAGACGGAGGCTATATTGAAAAATAAAAATAATTTCATAAACTTGAGTGTCTTTTTTCTTTATCAGGCCGAAAACTTTTGGATCTCCCCTCGTATATTTAAGTAAATAAAGTAGCGTTACATTTTTAATTTAAAAAAGAAAGCTGTAACAAAATTAAAATACCGGAACGAGACGAGATTGGGGACTCAATAGCAAAATACACACACTTTATTTGCCACCGTAAGTGGGAATCATCACTTCACCTTTACTACGTCTTTGTTCACTCAAACAAAACGATACTATAGTACATAAGTCTACCTAGACAACTACGCTTTAATTATAAGACTTTTCTTATTTGCCGAATTTAAAAATAAATTACATTAATCTTGTCGTGTAATTTAAAGCGCTAATAAATAATTAATGAATTATAGCGATAATAAATAATTAATGCATGTGTTTATAATATCAACGGATCATCATTTTGACATGAATTAGAACAAACAGAATTAGATCCTTGAATGACTTAATATACAACACAAGGTTAAACGCCTTTAAGTCATTTATAACTTTATATGACTTCAAGTCAAGACGACTTGAAGTCATGTATAAATATAAACTGTAGATATCATTATCTCATTGTAGAAAACTTCAATAGAACAATACGTACTGAACTCAGATTTTTTTAAGAAATGTAGATCTTATGTAATTAATTATGTACATGTATGTAGTAATTATGTACAATGTAATATTTTTAAATAGGTAAGTACATACTCGTATATGAGAATGCTATCATAGCCGTTACGTTGGTCTAACTTAAAAATGTTGAAGATGAGTTTAATCATGTAATTAATTTGTGAACATTACAAATGTTCAATATCCTTCTCCATCATACTCCATCAATTTCATATTATTTTAATGATTTTTGCCTTCCTACTTCTAATTAGGAGAAGTTACACAGTGTTCGAAATTCAAAGATTACAAAAGCGCTTAGGAAAAAAGTAATATAAAAGATGTTTTACGAAATTCTAATTTGATCCTTATCAGCTTAAGAAGTTAGCGAAATTATATTTTCTTAGAAAATTCATCAGTACATATTAAAACTACCTATGATGAATTTGTTTAACCTTTCTTCATTATTGTCACTAACTAAATAAATGTAACGGACTCTACTTCAGTTTCTGTTAAACCATTTACGGTTTTTATGTACAATGGAAGACCCTGGCCATGTACCATCTTTATGTATTTTAAATATTATATAAAAAATAATGTCAGATTATTCCTTTGTTATTGCCAGATAAAATAGTTTCTTACGTTGAATATATCTGTATAATAAAATTATCTAAAAGGCACTGTGCTATATTCTTTACCATCCTAAAGAATAGTTGTTTTAATACAAAATTGTCTTCTTCTGATCGAAATCAAACTGTCAAAGCATGAAAGCGAGTCTTCGATAAGACTTTAAATATAAATTCATCATTCTATAAACCAGTATCATACTTCCGACATCTATTTACATCAAAACTGCGATGAGTTAAGCATATTTTGACGTTAATAGAAACTTTTATAAAAGATTCCAGTATCTATCTACAAATGAAGAATTGTGATTCGCTAAGAATTTCTTTAGAGTATAGAGATTTGTTTCAAGTAATGGCGTCGATATTTACGAGTAATATGGTAAAACCTGATGGATCAATAATAAATTAACCAAAAGGGCTATAATTCATCCATATAAGTAATTATTGTATTTAATATTTAATTAAGTGTTAAATTAGTGCTCGACATGTCCCTCATCAACTTCAGGTTCCTACTCAATGTTTTAGTTTTATTACTCAAACATTCTCAAGTCCAGAGCAATTAAAGTGATGTCTGATCTGAAATTCTGAAAAAACGCTGACGAACCGTGTCTGATATTACGAGCTGTCAGGGACATAAAAGTTTCAGAGAGTAATTTACGAGAAGACTTCAATAACACATACAGATGTATGTGGTCTCGTGATGCTGGACTATAACTGAATGCAAACAAAACTAAATTGATGCACATACACTCTAGTCACATCAAGTTCGATAATACGATACAAATAATCGCCCATGAACGCGAGTGTAGGTATGCACAATAATATATATGTCACCTATATGTGTCACCTACATTCACCATGTACGACCTATTCTGAAGATAATTTTTACAGCACTTCAGTAGTGATCCTCTTATACCAGTATCTTCTAGTTTTTAATGAGAGTAGGTACCATGTCGTAATGTATCGAAGGCTTTACTATAAATAGAGAATATGTTTTTCATCGTTAAGATAAATGAAGAAATGAATTTTAATGAATTTTATCGTTAGAAAGGAATTTATGTCATCAATAAATTTAGAGAGAAGTGCGGTTGTACTCATATTTGTTTGAAACCCATATTGAATTTAAGATAGTACTAGCTGTACCCAGCCACGCGTTGCTGTGGCTGCTTAACAGATGGCGTTTACCCTGTTTTTACCTGTTTTAAGTAAACAGCATGTTTTTACCTTTAGGTGTAAAAAACACGCGCGTATTCGAATGCAACGTTGTGTCAAAGTTTCAAAGCAATCGGTGAAGAACTTTCGGAGATTTAAGATTTTGAACAAACGAAGGTTTACATTTTTTTTATATATATATCGTATGACCTATAAAAATCTTATATTTGTTGTAGTATGAATATTTCGGCAATTTTGTCCATTGTGGGTAATATAGTTATATGGGCCTATATTTATTATATTCTTGCAAGTTGCCTCCTTTATGAATCGGTCTAACTATAGGTACATCCAGTTTTAAGTTCATCTGGATAATTTCCATTGAGAACACTTGTGTTGATAAGTCTCGTTATTGCAGCTCTAATATTATTGGCTACTCGCTAATATTATGTATTATTATTTATGCCAGACAATTTATTAGTTTAAGATTTCTTATTATTTTAAATATTTCGTTATTTGTGGCTTTTTTATACAACATAGATTTGTTTTCGATTTATGTATAAGATCTTTTATCTAACAGTGGTTTGTTACAGTTAGATATATTTTTTTAAGATTATTTTGGAATTCATAAGCAAAATTTCCTATTTGCAATATTTTTATCATTCACGTTTTTTCTAAAAGCTTTCCATATTTGTCACTTGTTTAATTCGTCATACTTATTGAAATTCTACAATGTTCTCAATTGGGCATAAGGACTAAATGCAGAGATAGTGTTAGATATAATAAGAAATATATCTCCAAATAGGACAAGAACTTGTCTAATACTCTAGTAATTAATGGTAGAGGTCCTATTGATCGTGCAAAAAAACGACGACTCTGTAATCTAATAGACAAACCAATGTCGAGAGAACTATTGACAATGATAAATACACAGTTTCGAGCACGATCTCGTATTGGCCCATGATTATTAATCTTACGCAAAACTTATCGGGTCGGGTACATTCAACCCTGCGTCACGTACATTGCGTATAATTAGGTAACGTGACTAAAGACGAGGTCTAAAACACGTAATTTAGAGATACATTCATTATTTATTACCACTTCCTACATTTATATCTCTTTCTCCACTTCATTCGTCTGTGCTCATTTATTTTTAAATTCGTCAATTTAATTATATTGCCAATAAGTAATAATAAAAGTGATAATACTGAGATTATGAATTAGTAGGTACATTTTAACTAACATGCAGTACAGTTCACTATAGAACGTGGACTAGTAAAAGATGCCTAGTAAAATAGATATAGCAATAGTAGCCCAGTCATTTTAGCCAAAAAATAAAGCAATATTCTCAGTCTCCCAAAAAATGTTAACTGAATTTTGGCACATACCTTTGTAACAGTGTCCTAAACAACATTTCAAAACTCGACATTGTTATCGCTTGTGCGTTTTGAGATATTCAAGGTCAAAGGTCACGAAATACAGTTCTTGCGAAAATCTCACATTATATGGCTCAGAGGTCAATAGAAGTTATTATAAAAAATATATATCCGAAAATTTCCTACAAAGAAGATTGTATTTTTTTTTGTGGAACCAACCATTTTCATCGTAGAGCGCAGGGAATATTCAACTATTCATTTGCATATTCCTTAATACCCTTTATGGCAAGGAGTAGGTATACTGTACTACTAATCTATGTAATAACTTTAACTTTATTACAGTACCATTATTATAAGTATATAGATAAACAGTAGAGCATATAACTAAAAAGAGTTTCCGTCCACCATATATACAACCTCGAGTAACAGATGTACTCTACTCCATTGTCATAGAACCCATCGGTATATACGTGCGATAGTCCCATTTCGATGTTATGTTGTTTACCTATCTTTATCACCTACTACCGCAGACGCTCAACAGCAGGTTTATCGAATGTGCTATGAAATACAAACTTGGCTGGGAAGGGACATTGATCCTGAACAGTGGGAGTTGAAAAATAAAAAACAATATATTGGACAATTACAATTACAGTTACAATATTGTTACCAATGTCTCGACGATTTAATAAATACAATATTTTGTAATTGCGCAAAAGGTTGGTATAGGAATATATTTAGACGTCTGTGTCATCGGTCACTTAGTAACTAATAAAGATTATTATATATTTTATATGAGGGCAATACTTCCTCTCGCTTCCAAAAGACCAAAAACGACGCATAGATAATCTATTAGCTGACTCGCAGACGACTCCTTATGAGTTTACCCCGCACCCACTATTGGCTCAACACACAGTTAGGTACACGTCGATTCAATAAGCACACCCAGAATACTGTACAATATCTGTACTCTGAGTGCACGCATGAGCTGGCACAGTCGGACCGGGCCATGACAGTCCTGTAATCATGGCGGTACCACCCGCCTCTACCCCGCACACGGTCGATGGAGAGGTCGTCCGGGTGAAGGCCTTTTAGAATTCTGTCTCCACACCTATGCAGTTAAGTACACACCCCATGTGTTTGCATTGCACATATGGTTTCAGCATAGCATGCCATCCAGATGTCTCGGTAATACAATATTGTGTATTTTCCGGAACCACTAGGAGATCATAAAAACTTAGGGTGGGATATCAATTTCATTGCCCGCTTTATATGTAAATCTAATAATTAAGTAAATTTGTTGTAATATTGTAATTGATCTAAGCAACGGGATTATGATGGCGAGAACCGCTGGTAGGGACAAACTGGTATGCAAGACATTGATATTGCAATTATATCCAAATTCCAGTGGCAAATGACGAACTGCATCGGCGGTCTATAGATGGCGCTTACTGTGGCTACAGGTCGCTGCTGGCTGTCACCGTAGACGAAATTAAAGCTAGGTATTTAATGTTAATCGCGAATTAGACGACTAGGGCCTAGGTCTCCTCTCAGGGGTATCGTTACAGTATATCGATTAAAAGAACGCACTTTGATTAATTAGTTAATTAGTATTGATGCCGCAGGACCGATAATCGATGGAGTAGACGAGTCCTCGAATGGAGACTACGTACCGGATGGACTGACCACTTGAAGAAAGTCGCCAGTAGTGTCTGAATGAGAAGATTTGAAGTGGCGGTCCTCGGCAGAGGCCTATATAGAGCAGTGGAGAGGCACAGGCTGATGGTATGGCATGGTAATTACTGATCGACCAGGTTTTATCATATTATTAATTATCACTCCAAGTTAGAATCTACATTTATAAAAAAAATGCTTTGCATACGTCGACTTTCACTTGTATAGGTACCTTATACGTAGGTTCAATAACTTTGTGAAAAATTTAACTAAAGCAAAAACGTAGGTACTAATCTTCCTTGTCAGGTGATATATTTGTAGATGGATGTCATGTATCCTTTTTTTACTGAATAATTAATTGCTTAACGATGCGTTCAAACATTAAAATTTTTCGCTGAAATGACTTTGTAATGAAGTTTTTTTTTTATATAAAAAGGCGACAGACGTGCATTACAGTCCACCCGATTGTAAGTAGATACTGTTATCCATACACATAGACATCCTCGATACATGCCAACATCAGTCCAGAATGACAAACGCTGATACGCCCACGGATGCGCTGCCCACCTTTGCAGATTAAGATTAATAGATTGGGAAAATGGGGAGGTACAGGATGGGATGGGAATGGGCTCTGGCATATCTCACTCACTACCGAAACACGTACGTACATTGAGGAAATACGATAAAGTAGGAAATGCAGTACATTCCGAGGTAGTCTTCTGTGAGAGAGGGGTAACGTGGCCAGTTGAGTGCGCCCAGCAGCGGTGGGAATGCAGCGTGCACTCTCCCCCAAAACAATATAGATATAACTGACTATGCTGTTGTCAATAAAATATAAATGATGCGTATTGACCAGGTTAAATACGAGTACTATGATGATAAATAGCTAGAAGAATGTACAGTAAACTGAGGATAAAATTGTATTATTAATTACGAATAACAAATGAAGTGTTAGATACAATAGAATATTGTAAGTTATTCATATTTGTGTAAATTATATTAATTGATTTTGGGTCTATGTAAATTGTATTCCAGGAATTAAAAAAAATTAATAAAGTAGCTTGATTGGCTCCCCACCGTACATTCAAGTTGGGAAGTCAATAAATTACGTAACTCTTTGGGAAATTAAGTGTATTTACGTTTTAAAGATGGAAAAGACCAATAAAAGCTTGCACTGCTACCAGGCTGCTACGCTATTAGTTTCTGGTCGTGTCATTTCAAACTTTGAGCACACATATTACATACGGTGATTTGGCCGTGGGTACCTACAGTAAAAGGGATAACAAAGCCGCTCAGATAACCATAAGCTCTGAGGAACTACACCACCTTTAAAAGAGCCAATACGTTTGGCCAGCGCAGGGTGGCGCTCATAAGGTTATTCATCCCGAATTCGCAAGACAATGTATCTACACGAGGAGAACCATGTCCAGCAGTGGATATTAAACAGTCTGGTTACGATTACGATTTAGGGTTAGGTTATTTCTTTCAAAGTTTTTGCATTTCTAATTTTTTAACACACTTGCAACACACTCCTTGTATCTCATTTTACCGCTTTCTATTTATTTTTTATTTTTATCGCTTCCATAACCAAGTAAATCATTATCAATTTTGTGCTCTTAAATATGAATAACATCTCACTATATTAGGGACATACTAGTCCAATAAACGTAGTATTACTTATATTAAAACGATGTAGGCTTAAACTAATAGAAATACGAGTTGACAGGCGCTATCAATTTTCTAGAAATTTTCCCGGGCGCGGGTTCAATTCAGATTAATTAGACCCTCACACAGCTCGCCGTCCTCCATAATTACCTCCCCGCTCTTAATCACTGTTAACACTGTTACCTTAAACCATGGTATATGAATATAGAATATACATATATTATTGCATAGGTACCTTACACATTCATTTGGTTTAACAGCAGTAGCAGATAGTTATTATAATAATTAAATCTTTTGTAAACAATATTATAAAATTTATTTTTACAAAACACTGATTTTAAACCTGAGATATGGTGTCATATAGAATTGAACAAACAACTCTATTTATTAACGAATGAATAATCCGTAATCAGCCTTTTGTCGTCCAATGCTGGACATGGGCCTCCTCGTGTGCATTGCCTTGTGCATGAGGGATGTTATGACCTTAATTAAAACACCACGCTGACCAAGCGAGTCGGCGAGATCATTCTTTAAGAGGTATTGTTGTTCCTCAGATCTTGTGATAACGACTTTGTTATCGTTTAGTCAATTTATTTAAATAATTAATCTATTTGGTTTCATTAAAATGAAGACCATAATAATCACGTCTTCTTACATAATTACATACTTCCTACGTCTTCTTATAATAATCGTCTTACATATTCAGAAAAAGGAAAATTAAAAAAATATATTCTATATTTTTCTTCCCTTTCGTTGTTGAAGCTCATAAACGTCGCTATTGACAACGAAAAGGGTATAATACAATTTAAAGGGACCGTTCCACGTAGGTAGATGTATTCAATAAACAATTTTCATGGTGAGCAAAAGTGCAAATATAAATGTAACCTCATATTTCAACAGTAAATATGAACTTTTAACTGTTAAAAAGGTATTTTTCAAGTTGGTAGTAGTGTATATAAATAAAAAATATACTTAGTTTGTATATGTTTTTACAAACGCGGTAAATTAGACTAATTATTTACTATTCGTACATTCATTCCATAAACTGCTAGCAATTTGTCTTTTAAGTAGTAGAACTACAAATCTCGCCTTTGAAAAACATCTCTAGTTAACAAAATACAAAAATCACCGTTATGAAGTGATCCTTTTCCCTTGAAAAAAGTCATTAGCAGACCTTTACACATTGTCACTATGCCGGATAACAAGAACTCATCCGAGATAATGCGCTCTGACAGGGGATAAAACGCGCCAATGATCTTGTTGATAATTTTAATTGTAACCTTTATTTTATACGACAATGTCATTGATAGATTAGCACTCAGGTAATAACAGCACATTAAACCTAAACATTTTATTCCGTTTTCACTTTTAAGTTAACGCAACAAGAAATCGACATACGTTTGATGCTAAACACATCTACATTTTTCGTCGTAAAAAAAGTAGACATTACATCAAATAATACTACAGTAGAGTCAATGTAATAGGCCACTTTTGACATTTCATTGACTTTGTGACGATATAACTTTGCATCGGTCCCATATATATATTTAAGTTTATAAATTCATTACTGACACTAAAAATATGTAACTGTTATTGTAACTAAAACTAAAAATGTTATTGTAACTAAAAACTAACTGTAACTAAAAATATGAAATATGTAATAAAAAAATATAAACTTGTCTTTTGATATCAAATTTAATAATTAATTTAATAGTTAATTTGGTTGCTAAACATCATTATCAATTTATATTTCAAGAAATTCGAACCCTACTACAAGGTTACGCCTGTTCACATTTATTATTTTTTTAATAATAGGGATGTGATCTTTATAATCGAAGTAACTTGTAGAGAGCAAGGAATATAGAAGAAAGTTACCGTTACGATAAATAAACAAATTAAGAGAACAATAAAATTATTAAATAAATAATTGACATAATTTAAATAAATACAATGTAAATTTAAAACAATGTAATTAAATTAATATATCTATACCTCATTTAATATATTAAAACTATATCTGAAATTTAAAAAAAAAGTACATCTATCTGGTCTATTTTACGTACGGCGAAGAAAAAGAAAAGAAAAGCCAGTTGTCGATGTCGATAGTTTTAATGCCGATGCAATTCGCAACATTTATGGTTATTTATTACATATATGAGTAAAGAGTATCCATCTAGAAAAAAACACTTATGTTCATTAAAAGAAGCAGGCTTATTTTCTGGTGGAATATCATCTTTAATAAAAACTGCGTGTACAAATGTTTCCAAAGATGATTGGAAGAAAGTGGTAGAAAAAACTAAAAAAATATAATGGAAGATTTTTAACATGATTTAAGAATTGATAATAATAGCAACGATAGCAGTTCCAACTAATAAATAATAATTTATTACATATATAAACTGGTTTCATTATATTTCCCTTAACTACGCTTAACTTTGAGGTCCTGTGGCGTATGTAGAAGGTTTCCAATGCTGTGTATGCTCTAAAAATATTATTGGAGAATTATTTTTTATGAACACTAAAATCGATTCACTAATATATGACTTATGTATCGATTTTTGTCTTTAATCGATAATTGCTGTTAGATTACCTCACTATGACAACCAGTTTGACACTTGTCAAAGGTGGCCTATTACAATGACTATACTTTAGGAAGTATTTTTTTCTTTAGTGGCATCCTCTGCCAGTCAACCTTTGATTAAACAGAAATATGAAGGTGTAATGCTAATGATGCACCCATCGTGCAATCATTACACGTAGATAAAATTATATATATATATATTGATAACAATATATACTTATATACACATATACTCATATAAATACATACAACAATAAATTATACTATACATTGAATTACTTAAAATATAATATATTATATAAGCCATTGACAAAGTAAAATTGACCAAATTGACAAAGTAGTTTAAGAGAAAGAAAAAATATCTAAGCAACTATATTTATCAACTCTGTTGCATTGACAGATAATAACGCTGAATCAACTTTTTAAATTAAAATTTAGAACGGGCTATCTTAATGTTATTGGGAAGAGTCTTCCAGAGTTTGATAGCCTGAGCTGCGAAAGAATTGGACATAAAGCCGGTGCGGCAAGAATACCTGACCTGGTAGACTTGTCTATTTTCGATTGTCATTGATGTGTAACTAATTCCAGTCTTCGTTCAAGTTACATACATATTCATGTACCTCCATAAGCAGGACCATCAAAAAAGAAACAATAGACATGGGGAAAATGATTGCGTTGTCACCGTTTGTACAAATCCCAATCACTGTCCGGATAAGCCATATTATTTACGGGTTTTAGACAAAAGGCAATTCACAATGAGTTTTCGGATTTTCTCAAATGTCTATACTGTTTTTTGTACTGACATGTATTTATATAAGTTGTTTTAATTGTAAACGAGTTACCATGCTAATAGAACATTGAAAACTGACTTGTTATCGCCTATTTCGTTCTGTCCTTGGATACCATAGCTTTTGATGGAAGTTTACTAGAATATTATATTTTAGTTCTGCAACACTCCGGTCTTTTATATATGTTGAGGTAGAAGGTTTTACTGCGCCAGCTACATAGGCTTTATAAGATGAGACACAAACATAATTGTCCCAATGAAAAATAAAAAATAATTAGTACATTAAATATTATCTACACGTAAACCGTTAAAATTATGTTAAAATTAAATATTTATATTTTCAAAATACTGAGGGTTATTTTTTGTTAATTTATTTTTTTCTGTTTGCTAATGTATAATTCAAACCGGGCTTCAATGGATATATTTCATCAATGGATGGATATACGTAAACTGAAAACGTTAATTCGGGTGTCTCGGTCGTGAAAAAAATCGTCCTCTTAAGTTTAAGGAGCATGATTGTAAATCTTACTTCGTACACTCCGAAAATAAAAGCTCCCTTGCTTTCGGGTAATGTGAAGTATAAAATACGGTACGCCGCCGTACGACATTTGAGAGCTTAGCCATCCAGGGTAATAATGGGGGTGACATGGACACAAGATAGATCAGTTATTGTAATACAGTATTATACAATAATTTTATAAAGTACTTGTACTTATAATTTATACAATAATTAAGTATCCAGATAATAAGATTTCAGTCTTTCGAGACAGCTTACTTAATATTAGATATTCTTATCAGTAAGTAATGGTACTTAGGTATGGACCTACCATCACCCTGTGTCTCACCACTACTGGATATAGGCCTCTCCCAGGAACCACCGCCATATACGGCTCTTCTCCTACAGCCACTGCATGCGAATTTCTTCAAATCGTCAATCCACCTGGCTGGCTTTCTCTAATGAAAACGCATTAAATCAGAGATTAACAGCTAGTTCACATTACGCGGTTCGACCGGGGGGTTGTTCACTGGCATATTTAACTGTTCATAATTAACCGCGCGGTTGAAATCAACCGCACGGGCCCCGGTCCAGTCCATTCTCCCCGTCTCGGAGCGACCGGGCGGTTTGAACCGCGTAATGTGAACTAGCTTTAAAAAGAAATATATATCTACTCATACCTATGTACTCAGTATACATATGTGGCAATTCAGTCATAGTGAAAATAACGTTGGAGGGAGAGCGCGATGCGTCCAAGACGGATTGCAGTGTGGCCTGATCTCCTCTCTACGCCCACTTAGTTGCGGCTCTCTGTAAGGGTACCGATTGTCTATTTAAAGTGAGCGTATCGAGCTAATGCGTCGGTCACCGACCCGACGTCCTAGAAATTATCGTTTTAATAAATATAGCCTTACATCTAAACATCACCCTATCAGAATAGAACATCACCTATCAGATAGAAACCCTATCAGAGTTAGACTCCGACCACCGCGCCGTCCCGTAGTCATGAAATTAGGGCGGCAGACCGACCCACCTCCCCAATACAAGGCTATTGTTGACTTGAACAAGCTTGAGGAAGCTCTTAAGGTTCCTAGCTCCCTAGACTAGACTCTATGTCAAACGACCTGACCAGTACGGATGACGCACACACAGCGGTCTCTAGACTCGGTAACCACCTTTGAGACATAATCCAAAGCTCCACTAGGTCTCAGTGGCAAATGATCGCTGATGCGAGTTGCTTGAAGACATAGGGGAGCTGATAAGAGCCACGAACGCAACACATTTAGACACATCGGATTAGTGCTCAAACTAATATTGTTTATCATGACGATGTCTTTATATTGAGATAAAAAAAAATTTCAAGATGGCGAATCCAAGATGGCGGCCATTTTGCGAATTCATCCGATCTGGATGAAAATTGATATCTGGGGGGTTCGGGGGAGCCTGATTAAGGATTTATGGTTATTTCCAAAGTGGCCGCCCTACAAAATTCTTCGGATGACAGCTCGGAAAGGGTTAAACATATCGGATTGGTGCTCAAATTAATATTGTTTATCATGACGATGTCTTTATATTGAGATATTTTTTTTTTAAGATGGTGAATCCAAGATGGCGGCCATTTGTCTATAAACTATAAAATGGACTATAAACTGTGATAAGCAAGCGTCATAATGTGAAATCAGTGCGCATAGTGTGTACTGGCATCCCAGTTCTCGGAGAGAAGGGACTTGTCTGAATAAGGTTGCGCATGGAGTAAATAGCATCGAAAGAACTTCTGAGCATGCGCAGTAGAACCATATATGAAGATTTGAACTCCTTTTCTCCGAGATTATGTGATGTTAGTTATATCTTCTATTTACCATTATAAAACATTATAATGTTATATTTCTATTTATATAATAATGTTGTTGCTTATTGCAAACTAGTTCCATTATTTTACTTTATGTCAATGATCTTATCTTTATTTCAATGTTTATGTTTTACCTTCACCTTTCCATTTTATTGAACTTGTGTATGTCTAGGTCATAAGTTAGGTCTTAAACATATTCTAGAAACAAATAAAATTTACGTTTGCTGTGTGTTTTATTAGAAAGAGATAAAAACATAAAATAGCAAACTAGATAGAGAACGTCAGGGAGTGGCGCCATCCCGGCACTCGAGTCCAGACCCTCTCCCGCATTCTTTCCGAATTCCCTTGCTACTCGCCGGGAGGGGTGAGGAAATAAAAGTTACGATTCATCAAAAGGGGTATCAATTCGTGTCTTTCACTATGGAAAATAGTATATGTATATACTTATAACTTGTGACCTGTGGAAAATATGGATGAGCGAAGAGTAAATAAATTCCTCACGGAACGAACGGGGGGATCTCAAGGCAACTAGCTTGTATAAATAGGGGAAGCTCTAGCCTTCCCGATACAGTTCGACTTGTACAATCGCCCAATTAGTATGTAGTAATTAGTAGGCAAATCTCTGCCAAAACTCGAGTTCGTTGCCGACTGCCACTCCCCCTGTGTTTCACACAAAACCCCCTGTGCAGTTTTGTGTGAACCAATTAAGCGATGTTTTTATTTTTGTATTTTCTCCCCTACAACCCCCGTTGACCCTCGCCGTCAATGGTTATAGGTGTCAGATCGTATTTGCAAGCTTTTGGAGCTTTTGTGCAGATGCCGTCATAACCTTCTTAATTTGTATCATTCAGGGAGCTTATTAATTTTAGCGTTTCACACTTGCTGAGTGGTTTTAAAAATATACTGGTTCCAAGATTAGAACTAGGGTTCCCACCTCTCCCGGAATTGCGGGAGTCTCCCGGAATTGAGCCCTGAAAATTAAAATCTTCCAGCTCCTGGAAAGAATTTAAAATAAACAAAATTCTCCCGGAATTTCAAGTTGGTCGAAAATACCGATGCTCGCGGGCGAAATGGCTAAGAGCAGCGAAAATCATATGATCGCGGGCGGCAGCGGCGGCAAGTTTCATGTGGTGACTAGTGTCAAATGAAAGAGTGGATTTGAGATGGGCAAAATTTTTCTTAACAGTCGAAAATGGATATGTTGAAGAAAGTTGAAGAAGAGTTTTTTAAATTTGTCAGTTCCAGACCAGATATTTTGAAATCTGTACGTTCAAATGTAAAATATAAGTTCAAAATAAAATAAAAAGTTATGAAAATCGATGTTTTTTTTATCTCCTGGATTTAGACAGCCATGAGGTGGCAACCCTAATTATAACTGACACTGTTAACGTTATTAGATAGTTAATGGTAAGCTCTGCTTATTTTCTTGAAATGCACGCCCATGAGCTATATAAACATTTAGACAGAAGTTGTAGAACTACATGAGCCATATTCAACAAAATATAGTTGTTATTGACTTTGATTTTTTTTAATCTGTCTTGAACATGACCGAGATATAGACAGACTCGAATCGTTTTTGTACCATACGTACGTTCTCTTTTCAATCGGTTAAAAAATACACCCTCCAACAATATGTCGATAGTTTACATTTCTTTATATCCCACTTTGGAACTGACGTTAATATTGGAATCTGCTGGTCGCCCCTAGTCGAGATATAGTGATATTTTCCTTAAATTTAAGTGGGGATCTGAATCCCTAATAAAAATGGTAATCTCGCAAATGATGCCTGAGAAATCTGCTACTGTAGTTAGAGAACGATATTACCGAGCGATGTTTGGATTGCGCCTCACGTCACTCTCTTTGTTGTGATGTTAGTTAGCTTCGGGGCAATCTGTGAATAATATCAGGCTCATTTTTTTCTTGGAATAGGTACCTTCTTGTCACTCTATTTATTTCCTTTGTGGTGCTAATGATAAAGTCATCAAAGGAGCCTCACTAATGAGGTCTCCGTTTCGACGGATCCAAAAAAAATACTTTAAATTGTATTGTCTCAGGCTCGTTTGAAAACAGGTTGTTTATTTGAAAGTGGATATTTTCAAATAGGTAGTGAATATTTCCCACAAATACAATGCTAATCGTTCACTTGAAATTACAATGGCTAGGGTCGGGTGTCCGGACACGTAAGACGTATTAAGATGAGATGGAGAGGACTCGCAACAAATTGCACATTCTATTATACTGCCTACTCCCCATCCCATTCCACTCCATTTAATAGAGTATAATAAGATAAAAAAGGAAAGGTAATATGATACGAATATCTGTTGAATAGGTACTCTCTTCTCCGTCAAATTACTTTTCGTAATTTCTAATTTCACTCTTCATTGAACCTAAAATAATAATATGTAACTCATTGATAGTGTAATCTATGCCTGTATACATATATAACACAAATCTCTTCCCACATTGTCACAGTCGCCATCAGATTAATATAAATTACCGTCCATTTATGACACTCATTGCACTAAATATAGATAATTGCATTCGGTGCATGTCCAGATGGCCATAAAGACTATTAACTAAATTACAGGACATTACTTACACGCTAAGGTGTATTAATAATGATAGTATGTAAGCATTTTTAATAAATTAGGTGGAATTTGGTTGCAGACTATATTAATTCTTCTGATTCCTCGGAAATATCAATATTTTTATTGTATAAATTCTGAATTATCAGTTTTATTATTCAGCTATTTCTTTTGCGATATCCAATCCTAATTACCTACAGTTAATCATGCACAAGGATTACGATGACTAAGGCGCCAGGGCACGCAAAACGTATGAAGATAGGATAGAGAAGGATCGCAAAAGAAAATCAATTTATCCTACCCCATTCCATTCTTATTATTTATTTCGAAATCACTTCCCAATATTCTGGTATTTTGTGCAGATCACAAGTCTCTCCTTGCAAACAAGAGGGAAATTTCGAACATTATGTAATCCACAACGCATGTCCAATGTGGATTAGTAGATAACTATTACCCACACATGCCCCAGATTTTTTATATTCCTGGGCACACAGATTTTCTAAAGATATTTTCCTTCAAGCCGAGCTAATGCTAACAGGAAAATCCTACATATGAGAAAACTCAACGAAGCGGACCGGGTTCGAATTCATGACTTAGCCCAATAGGGCCACTAATACAAAAGACAATACTTCTGTCAGTCGTCACTTCCACCACTGCGGAAACTCAATGGCTTACTGGCCCATGAGGCGAAGGAGAAAGCCGATCTCCTGGGCAGTCTCTTCGCCTCAAACTCGACTCTGGACGATAGAGGTGCCTCACCACCGTCTACCTCGAGGTGCACAAGCTCCATGCCAGAAATCTGCTTCACTCAGCGTGAAGTCCGGCGAGCTCTAGCATCTCTTGATATCCGAAAGTCGAGTGGGCCAGATGGTATTCCTGCAGTGGTGCTCAAATTTTGCGCTCCCGAGTTGTCTCCGGTGCTTACGCGACTCTTTAGGCTGTCATATTCCACAAAAAGCTTCCCGTCAGCATGGAAGGTAGCTCATGTTCACCCTTTGCCTAAAAAGGGTGACCGCACCGACCCGGCCAACTACAGGCCAATAGCGATCACCTCCCTCCTCTCCAAAGTGATGGAGCGTGTTATAAACACACAGCTCCTTGGGTACCTAGAGGATCACCAGCTGATTAGCGACCGTCAATATGGATTTCGCCATAATCGCTCGGCTGGTGACCTTTTAGCGTATTTAACACATCGCTGGGCTGACGCCATTGAGAGTAGAGGCGAGGCTCTGGCTGTAAGCCTAGACATTGCGAAAGCTTTTGACCGGGTATGGCACAAATCGCTGCTTTCCAAGTTACCATCTTTCGGGATACCCGAGGGACTATGCGAATGGGTTGCCAGTTTCCTGACTGGACGGAGCATCAGAGTCGTTATCGATGGTAGCTGCTCCGACACCATGTCTATTAACGTTGGCGTCCCGCAAGGCTCCGTGCTGTCTCCAACTCTATTCCTTCTGCATATCAACGACCTGTTGCAAATTGGTGACATACGTTGCTATGCGGATGACAGCACTGGAGACGCCTTGTACAGGGGCCGCGCCAACATCCCTCCAGTCGGAGTGGAAGAGAGTCGCGCCAGGCTTGTGTTTGAAATCGAAGACTCTTTAAATCTAGTCTCGATTGGGGTTGGGGTTCCCTGAACCTAGTGGATTTCAACCCCAGTAAGACGCAAGTCTGTGCATTCACCGCTAAAAAAACCCTTTTGTCGTAGCACCTCGCTTTCAGAGCATACCTCTTAAGATCTCGGAGAGTATTGGGATCCTTGGTGTCGACATTTCCAGCAAAGTCGAATTTAGGGGTCATCTCGAAAGAAATGCCAAAATGGCCTCCAAAAAGCTCGGTGTGCTGAACAGAGCGAAGCGGTACTTCACCCTTGGGCAACTCCTAATGCTTTACAACGCTCAGGTGAGGCCCCATATGGAGTATTGCTCACATCTCTGGGCCGGCGCACCGAAATACCAATTAGACCCATTTGACTCCATCCAACGACGTGCTGTTCGTATTATCAACGATCCTACTCTCACGGGCAGTTTAGAACCCCTCAGCGTTCGGAGAGACGTTGCATCTCTCTGTGTGTTCTACCGCCTGTACAATGGGGAATGCTCTGAAGAATTGTTCAATATAATCCCACCTCGGGTTTCTACAACCGCACCTCCCGTCACAGAAGTGCGGTCCATCCGCATTTCCTAGATACGGAGGTGTCGCGTACTGTTCGATCCAAAAATTATTTTATATCGCGAACCCGTTGGCTGTGGATCGAACTGCCTCAAGAGGTCTTCCCATTGCAGGTGTCCATGGGCGGCGGTAACACTTACCATCACGTGAGACCGCTTGCTCGTCCGCCCTGTTCTCTATAAAAAAAAAAAAAAAAAAAAAAACTACGACATGGGGTTCTTTAAGAAAGCTGTGAATAGGATTTTGCAAGGTCGGCGGCGCGCCCGCATACCCCTTGGTGTTGCAGGTGTCCATGGGCGGCGGTAACACTTACCATCACGTGAGACCGCTTGCTCGTCCGCCCTCTTCTTATAAAAAAAAAAAAAAAGAATCCAATAACAAATGTCAAAGATCATAGTTTAATGGGTAACTTGGATAGCCATATATTTTAATATGCAATTTATTACATGCTAATTATTTATCTCATAAGTATAAAAAAAATCTGCAGTCACGTCGTATTGCACGAGTAAGTATACATAATGCAGTTTAGTCAATTACTAAACAACAGGATCACTTGTATCGGAATATTTGTTGCTCACAAAGTATGTATCCATTTTTAGGGTATAAATTAGGTATGTAGCTAGATAGTCGACTTTCTTTCTGTTATCTCCCTTAATATAATAAGTCTTAATATATACCTACACATTATTAACCTAAAATTCTAAAAACCATACTTACTGGCCGTGATTCTAAGCAAATTGGAGTGCAATGCTAGTGCAATAAGCGTTTGCTAAGTTTGCGTTCTCGAAGAACTCAGTTCCTATGAACAGAAGACCCGATTAAGAGGCGCCCCGCTCCAAGGCTTTTGCCTTGGAGTTAGCGTTTGCAAGTTAGTGGCTTAAAATTCTTTTTTTTTTTTAATTTTCAAAACATATTTTTGGTTACATTCATGAATTTACAGGAAGGTGGAGAACAATATAATATATACCTACTAATATAATAAAGACGTAAAGTTGTGTGTTTGTAGGTATGTTGGGGGTAATCTCTGGAACTACTGAACAGATTTCAAAAATTCATTCACAAATAGGAAGCTACATTATCCGTGTCTAATATAGGCTATATTTTATTTTGAAATTTTGAAAAAAATAAATTTAAAAGAAACTTATAAACCGAAGCGAAGCGAGGGCGGGTCGCTAGTTAAAACTATCGAGTAGATATCGAGTGTAAACCTCCTCCCGCTACTACCATGTCGTTACGCTTAGTTGTTGGTTTGCAAATTTCCAAATATTACCTATATAATGTTTATAAACTAACTTTTGCCCGCGACATAACCCACATGAATTTTGTTTAATCCGTTTTCATTAATAAAATATGTCTTTCTTGGGATTTCAGACTACCTATCTGCCAAATTTTATTGAAATCGTTTCAGTAGTTGAGTCTTTAAGACGTAACCAACAAACAGACAAACACACTTTCGAATTTATAATATTAGTATGGATGGATCTGCAACACGTATATCTATCTATACTACCTACCTTTCTTTTCTTATTTTACTGGATGTTTCAGCTGGATTTCATCAACAATGGTCACATGCTGAGTTAATGCTGAGTTATAATCAGCTAAGTAGACTCAGTCACTATTTATTAATCTGAGTAGCAATCATCAATCACCCTGTCTTAATTTAAAAACTTATAAGGTTTTCTAAAGTTTCTAAAATTTTTAGTGGTTCAGTTCAATCGGTTCAATAATATTAAAATTTTCTCAAAGACCTGATTCGGTCGTTATGGAACCTTAAAAATTACCTACATGACCATATAAAACCTATAAACGCCAGAATAACATGAATCTTCTATTTTATCGATTTGCCTCGTCATACAGTTACCTACCTTGAAGCGTATCTAATCAAGCTATGTATATAAAACTGAAAAACTACACTAAGGTATGTGTAGTACCTATCTGATGGTTGACCATGCGCAAATCACTATTAACATTGTTAAAGATTCTTTGTTTTTTAAATATATTGTTCAGTGTTAACAGCAACGTTTATGAAAGTCAATCAGTATTGCCAAGAGTACAAAGGTCTCTATTTAATGTGATAGTAGAACGGCCTCTCACGCATGTTGTAAATATTAGCGAACAGGCTATTTCGTGGGTGGCCAATTTTATTCCAACCATGTTATCATATTTATTGAAACCTTTTACTAGCTGTCCATCGTTAATCAAAAGTGACCTACCACGTAGTATTATCGAGACTATTACTGATGAATACTCATCTGGAACCAAGAATGAAGATATACGATTGAATATTACCGAATTGATACGGAAGTACGGATTTCCAGTAGAAAAACACACTGTGCAAAATGATGATGGATATATTCTAGGCATGTATAGAATCCCAAGGAATGGATCAGTTGTGTTACTAATGCACGGATTACTCAGCAGTTCTGATGATTGGGTTACAGCAGGGCGGGAAAGTTCAATTGCATACTTACTGGCTTCAGAAGGTTACGACGTATGGATGGGAAACGCTCGCGGAAACAAACATTCTCGACGTCACGCACTATTGTCGCCCAACAATGCGCAATTTTGGGACTTCAGTTGGGATGAGATTGGACGCTACGATTTACCCGCTATGATTGATTATATACTGAAAGTAACAGGCCAGCGGCAATTAAAATACGTGGGTCATTCACAGGGAACGACTGCCTTTTTCGTCATGTGTTCAGAAAAACCAGAATACAATGACAAAATTTCACTCATGGTCGCCTTATCCCCAGTGGCGTGGATGTCACATTTGAAAAGTCCCGTAGTAAGGCTTTTTTCTCCGCTAAACCCTTTCCTGTTTATGATGTTTCAATCATTTGGAGTGCATGAATTTTTACCACATAATGTTTTAATAAAATCATTACAAATTTTAATTTGTGGTAAACAGTCTCTTTCAGAACTTTTGTGCAGTAATTTAGTGTTTATCCTCTGCGGGTTTAATTACGCTCAGTTAAATGTTACCAACTTACCTGTATTTTTCAGCCATTTGCCGGCAGGAGCAGCTACCAAACAGATTGCTCATTATGGACAGGAAGTAGTATCAGGCAAATTTCGAAAATTTGACTACGGTGAGAAAATTAATATAATAAAGTATAACACAAAAGAACCTCCTGGATATCCTGTCGAAAAAATCACCGCACCGGTAGCTCTCTTTTACAGTGTTGAAGATTGGCTGGCGAGTGTTGTAGATGTGCAGATTCTACGCAGCAAATTGAAAAATGTCGTCGAATTTTACAAAGTCCCCGATAAAAACTTTAATCACCTTGATTTCATATTGGCTAAAGACGTAAAGAAATTAATTTTCTCTAGAATATTAATTTTGTTTAAGATGTTTTAATTGTTCACCGTATTACCATTTTTTTACTCTTAGATCTTATAATGTTATTTAAAAAGTTGTTAGTAGATAATATAATATTTAGCATAATTGTTTACCTATACGTTTTTTTTTCATGAGTCTATACCAAGCAGGCAGGGATACTACGCGCGACGTTCGTATGTTCTCCCTTTATCGGCCCCCCGCAATTGCTGAGCAATGTAATAACAGCATTTCTCCAGTGTGCTCGAATTTCACTTCACCACCACCCACGAGGATTAGGTAAATAAATAATCAGTGTCCCACGGATATTCGATAGATCCATTATCGTAATTTTAGGTAGCAATAAATAGAAGCATATTGTTATATAAACATTACCGATTAAATAGCAATTAGATATGTATTATAGACTGAGAGCTATCGACACAAGAAGGTCGCGTGTATAGTATACACTGGCATAGTATATAATATGTAGTTCTAGGTGTAAGGCAATTTAACCCTAGGGGGTTAAAACATCACGCACCCCCCGCGTTGCCGGGATACAGGGGTGAGATCATATAACTAAAAGCCACATTGTGATGAAGCACTGGCATCGATGGCAAATCACAGAACATCACTTTTTGAGAAGCGGTAAGTAGGTCCCAGTGTTCGATAAGGCACCATAAAAATTTGGGGCTCAATATTCCAGCCGACCAAAAGTCGCAGTCTTTTTTTTTCGGAATGGCTAAATTCTTGTGGCCCTAATTCCCCGCTTCCCTGTGGCTGTGGCTTCCCCGCCGCTAGACCGGCGAAAGTTTTGGTTGGGTACCGCGGGATCGCGAGTCGGTGAGAAGCGCCTAGGCACGTGCCGATACCTAGTAAAAGTGTTGGCTGAAGGCCGGTGTGTGTTTGCGGTGTAGCGAGGGTGACGTCCTCGTCTCCGCCGGCGAGGACGGTGTATATGTGAAGTCTGTGAGTGTAGTGTAAGAACCGCATTGGCAGCAGTAATTGGGTCGTCGGGGTCTTCTAAGACGAACCGAGGACGACGACGGCAACGGGCAGGGTCATTCCTATTGGGTACATGGGTTAGGCTGTCAACTACTAGGTTGGGGAGGGTACGGGCGGAGAAGTCACATTGTCATGAAAGTTTCTAACCAATGTCATTTAATTTTTTAGACCATACAGAGTATATATATATATCTTATAAGGCCGATAATAAGATTCCTTTTCTCAGATAATGTCACATATTACTAATAATAATAAGTAGGTATATTAGATTAAAAATCTGAGCTTTTATCTATTATTAGCATTTTAAAATAATATTAAAACTGACGAAACCTTTGTTAATACAATAATATATCACTAAAAGACTGTTTAATGATAATTTGTTTGAATATAAACAATGTAAAATGTAATTTAAAAAATATTAAATATTAAAATTTGTGCTTTTAAATATTTGCTTTGCTATCGAAGTTAAGTTTTACTAATACACTTTGTTTGGTCCGTATACCTAACCTAATGAAAATCCATATTAGGCAGTCAGTTTTTAAATTATTAAAAGTAAATCTTACAACTATTAAGTTCTGTAGATTTATTATTATTGTAAATAAATAAATGTAATCATTGACTAATTCATCAACGCAGAATCGAAATAGCCGGAACTAGAAACTTAAAATTTGGATAGTAATTTTCTTTTAATAGGTATGTAAAAAGTTACTGACAAAATATTTCTCCAAATTCAATCCCTTATACATATAAATGTCTGAAAGAGGATTTCAGTGTTTGGAAAAAAAATGCTAATACTAATTAAACAAGAGTTATATCGTATCCCAAAATTGTATCAAGGGGCTGAAATACAGGGGGTAAAACTATCCACGGTATCACTTGATTATACTACTTACGGCTGTTCTGCTATTAGTGCTGTTCTTAACATAGATTCTTTTTGCCTCGTATGAAATTACACCGACAAGTGGAAACTAAGTTCGATCGGTTCGAAACACAAGTATCCATGAATTCCTCAATCGGTACCGGGCGGCGTTGCCGCAGTAATGATCCAAGAGCTGATGACGAATTTGGGGAAGGTAGGTATTTTAGGCACTTTGAAATTATAAAAAACAGTACTATAACAATTAGTGGTGGGTAATCAAGACTTTTCGGAGTAGTTTAATTCACCTAATCCTACTCCGCCTGCGGATCCAATTCCTCTTAGTAACTGCTTAACTCTTTTACGTAATCACTATCGATGCTAGTACTGGGTAATCAAGCACAAGGAAAAAAAGAAGCTCTATGAAACACTTAAACAATTTAACTCTTGATACACCTATCCTAAAAAAAAAAAAGGTGGCGCCATCGAGGAGTAATCTCCGACGATCGGAATAGTGAGGAGTAAATGAAACAATTAAGGGATTACACTCTTGATACACCTATCCTTAAAAAAAAAAAACAAAAGTCGCGCCATCGAGGAGTATCTCCGACGATCGGAGTAGTAAGGAGTAAATGAAACAATTAAGGGATTTCACTCTTGATACACCTATCCTAAAAAAAAAAAAAAAAAAAGTCGCGCCATCGAGGAGTAATCTCCGACGATCGGAGTAGTAAGGAGTAAATGAAACAATTAAGGGATTTCACTTTTGATAGACCTATCATAAAAAAAAAAGGTCGCGCCACAATCCAACCAAAAACAAAACGTCAAAAGAATAAAAATAAAATAAAAAAAAATACGATAACAACCTTGTTATTTAATAAATGTAATAAATATAGGTATGTCAACTATTAATTAATTAAACCAAATTTTAACCTTTAAGGGCCTTCTTCGCAGAATTGGTAAAAACAGCGTCTAGTGTTCTCCCTTTTTTATGTAGTAAATCAAGTTATTTCGGAAAATAAAAAATATAATTTCTAGTTATGAAGTTTATCTACACCTGTAGAAAATTTCACTGCTGTATATGTAATGGTTTGTTGGTAATTTAATGACGAAGTACCCCTTTGCGCGCAAAAAGGGCTTGCTCAATTCTCAATATTGAGCGTTTCATATATATTTTAATGAAAAAACGATTAATCAGTTATAATTTTAATAGACCAAAGAATGTATGTTCAGAATTTCCTCATAAACAAAGTCACCGTTTTTGAGTAATGAACACTCAAACTTTCGGATTTTTTTCTCATAGATTTCTCATACTAATTAGTATGAAGCGAAAACACCCGGTAACAACTACATATTTAGTCAATTCGAGAGCCTGTGACCGACATTCGCTAAGGCGCAATCAAAGAGAGATCACGTCGCTCTGAGTGATTTTTGCGCCGATAAATTGACGCGTAAATTATACGTACGTATACAAAAATTTGTGCACAGTGGGCTGTTGACTATTTTGGTTCGGGTAAGTATCTGTACCTACATTTTTGTGTTTTTACTCGATATATTGTTTGTGCCTTAGGTGGCGTCCAGGGTCTGATGATGGAGCCGGAAGGTGGCCATAGGAACTCCTCAACTATACAACATAAACCCGTCGCGTTTGGGCTCGTTGCATTTGTCTTGACAAGTACCATAACCCTAGGTGGTCTTCAGGGTCTGATGATGGAGCCGGAAGGTGGCCATAGGAACTCCTCAACTACACAACATAAACCCGTCGCGTTTGGGCTCGTTGCATTTGTCTTGACAAGTACTATAACCCTAGGTGGTCTCCAGGGTCTGATGATGGAGCCGGAAGGTGGCCATAGGAACTCCTCAACTACACAACATAAACCCGTCGCGTTTGGGCTCGTTGCATTTGTCTTGACAAGTACTATAACCCTAGGTGGTCTCCAGGGTCTGATGATGGAGCCGGAAGGTGGCCATAGAAACTCCTCAACTACACAACATAAACCCGTCGCGTTTGGGCTCGTTGCATTTGTCTTGACAAGTACTATAACCCTAGATGGTCTCCAGGGTCTGATGATAGAGCCGGAAGGTGGCCATAGGAACTCCTCAACTATACAACATAAACTCGTCGCGTTTGGGCTCGTTGAATTTGTCTTCAATTATTTATTGTCTGATTGATTTTATTGCAGGTAATTATGGGTAAAAGAAAAAGCAAAGAAGAATATAATGCCCGGAGAAAAGGCGTCCAAAGTAAAAGAAGGAAGAAAAGGTATGAATGAAAACCTACCATACCTACATCGTTTTGTTCTTTTGAACTACGATACGAATTGTTTGTAACTTTCATCACGTGCAAAAATGTACCTACAGCAGGTAGACTGTCGGTCGGCGGACTGTGTGCGTTTATCGACAAACGAAACATGTGTTGCGCATCCTTGTTGAAATAGTGGTTTACGACCGAAACTTTACGTTTTCTAACGGCGCGGCTATAGTAATGTAAGTCGATTGTTTAAAATTAGAAACATAATATTGTAAATCTGAGCGCAAAATCTATATACGAGTATATTATGTTTTTATCAAAATTAATGTATCTTTTTTTCTTTGTTTGTTTGTTTTTTTATGTACATATTATTTAGCAAAACAATTTTTTATGTATTTGCTAAATGTACCTCTGTAAAATAATTATCACAAACCTATATGAAAATATTAAGATTTGTATTATTTTATTTTATTAATTAATTTGTTTAAACTACAATTACAAAATACTAATCACTGTATTTCAGTATCAAACATGTATTTAGACATAATAATATCGTTCACAATTGGTGTCGCGGAACCACTGGGCAACCTAAAGATGTGTGTGTGAGCGCGCAGACGCTGTGTGCGTACCGTTAAAAACCTAAAGTCGACACTGTCCGTTCGCTTATACGACCCTTAAGTAATACAGAAATATTGAAAAATGTTTCTGCGTACCGGTAAAGTAACGTCGCACGTAATACAAGAAAACCAAACAAACACAGAGAGCGAAATATAAGTTGTTTGATAAAGAAGCATCTAACTGTAAACAATTAATTAACAAAACAATCAGTGGACACGATAACAGTGTCGAACTACGACGAGCGACAGTAAGTAAAAAGACGTTGGATGAAAAGCAAATATCCAAGTAAAATCAAAATTGCTAAAAAAATATAGCACCGGCGAACGTCAAATCAAATGTCATCAAGTTTAACGTTTCGCTCGCAATTGATAGAGTTCATAATAGGTTATCACAGTTGATAAATTTAAGTTCAGTTAGTGTAGAAAAACTCAACCTACTGCTTAATTAATCAAGTGGTCACCATTGTAATATAAAATTATGAAAAAGAAAATACTATTATCGCGTATTTTTGACGTGACTCGAAGATTTAGCGGATTATCAGTGCATCTTTCTAAGAACGTTTCTGAAAGACTGCAAAGGAGAATCATACTTAACGTAAGTTACATTAGGACTTTTAAATTGTTTTGTTTACTTGCTGTAGTAGTGTACAACTGTGCGCTGTAACTATTTGTGCTGTACTCGCATTGCCCGAATTCATATAGGTTATGTACGTTACTTAACAGTAATATTTAAGTTTATTTTTTTTCCTATAACCTCTGATCTGTCCACTGATGTTCATTTTTGTCATATTATAATTTTTTTTTAATTATCGTAATAAACTTAGCACAGAACATTTCATATAAATATCACGTGTCTGAAATATCTCACGTTTTAACTTGATAAAAACAATCTGAAATTAGTAAACAGGAGGAAGGCTCATATTGTAATATAAGCTACGAAATGATTGAAATCAATTCATGTTTGTTATTGCGTTATGTTTAGATTATCAGTATGAGGTCAATGTTTCTGTGATATATTTAATACATACTATTTGTTGTTCTTGAGTTTGAACAGTCACAACCCTCTCATCAAAGAGTAAAGGCGTGGAGTAGATAATTGCGTAAAATACATTATTTATTTCAGTATAATTTAGTAAGAAATTTACATAATACGCCAACAATGAGCAATAAGCTGTTAAATGGTAACCTTTGGGACACCGATCCAGAGCTATTTGAGATCATCAGAAAGGAGAAAATGCGACAGGAAGCAGGGCTTGAGATGATAGCGTCAGAGAATTTTACATCAGTTCCTGTGCTACAGTGCCTCAGCTCTTGCCTTCACAATAAGTATTCTGAGGGCATGCCACATCAAAGGTGAGAAAACATTGTTAAGATACAAATTATATTTTTGGTGTTATCTGAGAAAAGGGTGTTCTAGTTTTCCAGATAATGAAACATTAGTGAAATCTTAGAGACGAAAGTACTTTATTAATGCTTTAAATTAAAATCAGATGTTAGAGTATGATGTTTCTATTTAAACAGAATCTTGAACCAACAAAATTTTAAGTTAAAAAGTCATAAAGAAACTCCCTTAATTAAAATTAGTTAAGTAATGCTAATAACATCATTATATTTATCAAAACATAAAGCTAGAGACAAATTTCTCTGACCTATAAAAGAGTGTATTAACATAAATAATTGTTTTCAGATATTATGGAGGCAATGAATTCATTGATGAAGTAGAAATATTAGCACAAAAACGTTCCTTGGAGGCTTACAGACTGAATCCAGAAGAATGGGGAGTGAATGTACAGCCTTACTCAGGTATTATCATTATGAATTACTACATGTCCTTTGTACTATGGTCTCAAGTGTAAGAGCTCTTTTCTTCAAGGCTTCTGTGTACCCAATGTTGAACAGTCGCACATGAACCTTTCATGGATGGGAATTTCTGGTTCTGTATGATAAAATTACATTTTTATCATACAGAACATGAAATTTACGATAACTGTGGAGGCCCTTCTTCAGCCTGCAGTGACTCTTTATGGCCTACTTAGCATACTAATTTGAGTTAAGGCCATGATATACATGCCAGGAAAAATTCATGCTAGATGGAAATACCTGGCATACTAAAAACTAGCAAATGATGACAACTTAATACACATCCCAGTAAAAAGCACGACAGTTACGACAAAGTGCCATTCATGAGTGCCAGCTGAAAATCACAAAATGGAGGCTCATTAGTCTCAAGCTTCCCGGGACTGTTTATTCCTTTTTTTATGGAAAGATGATGGCAGATGAACAGACAGTCTACCTAGTAACAAGTGGACACTACCACCCATGGACATCTGTGATACATGCCAACATCAGTCCAGAATGACCAATGTTGGCACACCCAAGATACCCTGCCTATCTTTGGAGATTTAGGAATGAATTTGAAGAAAGGAAAGGAATGGGCTCTAATATATCTCACTTACTACCAAAATGTGTACATACATTGGGGGAAATAGAATGAAGTGAAAAATTCCAGTACATTTTAAGTAACTTGCATTTTAAGTAAGTTTAAAGAGAGGGGTAACTTGCCCAGTCGTGTGTGGAAGTGGTTGTGGAATTGCAGAGTGCACCCCCCCTCCCGAATACTTATATTGAGAATATGAAGCTTAAATCGAATTTCTTGTAGGCTCTCCCGCAAATTTCGCCGTGTACACGGGAGTTGTGGAGCCACACGGCAGGATCATGGGCTTAGATCTGCCCGATGGCGGCCATCTCACTCATGGCTTCTTTACTGCTAATAAGAAGATATCTGCCACATCCATCTTTTTCGAGAGCATGCCATATAAAGTAAGTCTACTATAACCTTATTTAGTTTTTGTTGAGTCTATTGTATCCACTTGTATTGTAGATCACAGTAATATTGGATAGATACAGGCAGGATATAGCTAAAATGAAATAGTCCTACAGACAATCAGATCCATACTCATATATTGAAAAATTATAGGTATTTATTGACTCATATACATTTAGGAATATTGTTGAAAATTATATTTTTAATAAGTTTGAGGGTGTAGTTAGTGGTAAAATTCAACCCCTCGAAACCCTCAATGGATCCGCCATTACGTGACTGACCTCCACATTAAGAAAAAGAGGCACCTATAAGTTAAAATTAAGTGATATAGGCATTTAATTATAACCTAATATTTTACATTAAGATAAACGTTTAGAAAGTCAATGGAAGTATTGCAAAATCAATGCATCTGTAGGTATTTAATTATGTAGTCAATCAGTATACCTATAGTATAAACGGCTTCATAATGACACACCCGCCTGACGTAATAAAAACAGTAATGTTACATACATCAAGTATCAAATACATCTTTATCTGAAAATTTTACTTTGACCTATGATGTTTGTGCCAGTAACATTATGCTTATCAAACAATGCCTATTGACATAACAAGAGGTTGTTTATGAAATGTATGAAGAGACTGTTTGTGTAATAAAGGAGTGTTTAAACTTCTCCAACTCTGGATTCAATAAACTAGAATATTACAATGAAGATAAATCATTAATTCAAATGACTTAAAAAATCATTAATTCACTTCAAATTAATTCTTTTTAAAAATTGCAATTGGTTTCAGATAGGCCGGAAAAAACTAAGTTTTTTAATATAGCTTAGAGTCCATCTGGTGGTAAGCAGATACTGTCTGCCCATCTGTGATACAGGCCAACATCAGTCCAGAATGACATCAATCCAGACTTAAAGAAAGGCTTGGGAAAATGGAGAATGATAGGATAGGATGAGAATAGGCTCTAGCACATCTCACTCACTACCGAATAACCTACACATACATTAGGGGAATGGATAAAGTGAAAAATGCAGTATATAATGTAAATGTTTTCCGTGTGAGATTTGCCTTAGGCCATTTTCTAGCACATCCAGTGAGTAGTATAATGTTATAAGAGAGGTCTCTTGTCCCATTGAGTAAAGGCCGTTATATGCTACACTTTCCATTTCATCACAAACAATGAGAAGTTTAGTGCGTTCAGGAAAACTTTCTCCTCCTGTTGTATTCTTCTTCCCATTCTTCCCAATCCTTTTTCCAATTCCATTCATAAATCTACAAAGGTAGGCTGTGCATTGTAGGGCATGCCAATGTTTATCTTTTTGACTGATGTTGGCATGTATTGCAGATATCTATCACGGACAACAGTACCCACTTACCACCAGGCTGAATGTCTGCCACCTTGTATCCATAAAAAAAAATTGAAGTGCAAGAATAGATGCACATCAAAAAAAAATGTTTAACTTTACAGGTAGACCCGGTAACTGGTCTCATAGACTACGACATGCTAGCTAAAACGGCGAGGATCTTCAAGCCGCGGCTTATCGTCGCCGGCATCAGTTGCTACTCGCGTTGCCTCGATTATAAGCGATTCAGAGAAATCGCTGACGAGAATGGAGCGTACCTGATGGCTGATATGGCGCACGTCTCGGGACTTGTTGCTGCATGTAATTTTACACTTTGTTACTACTATTTTAATTGCTTACTAAAAGCCTTTTTCACCACCTGATACTTTATCTACTGATAAATTAACTGTTAACCATCTGATAGATAAATTATCTGCCAATTAAATCTAGATGATACTGACTTTCTGTTTCTCAAATTGTTTGAGATTCTGATACCTCCTGATAAAGATAAGGATAAGGATCAGAATGTGGTGAGAAAGGCGCTTAATATTACTACAGGATGAGAGGGAAAAGCAAATAGCGGTAACTTCGATTGCTCGCTGCTTTAGGCGGTGGTTGTTGTCTCGCCCTTTTGTCTTTCTATTCCCTGTTTCTCTCCATCCAGGTTGATTTTCTTAGGATCGCTAGTAGACCTAAGATTATGTCTTGACGGTACGGCGTCCCGCAGCCAAGAAAAAACATGGCCTCTCCGATAGGGTGATTGATGGTAGGAAGGGAAAAATTTCCACTTACCGCAAAAAGCCGTCAACGCGAAAATTCCTTTTTCGTTTCGTTTCACATTTTAACAACGTTCTAGATTGGTTTTAGACTGCACAGCCGATTGATTGTGGTTGACTGTTTTTGATGTCATAAAAAAATCGAATTTCTGATTTCTCCATTCAACTGCAAAATAAAATCGTTCTTTCATTAGAATTCCATTAGGTCTATTAGAAAACCCCCACTGGATGGACTTACATAATTTTTAGTTCATGACTTATCTGTCACGTCAGTTTATCTTACTATTTTTATCTTTTACTGTTGCTTTTTTTGTCACGTCCTTTTTTTCCTCTAAAGAATTAAAACACTACACAAGACTCAAGTCATTCATAACTCGCAGAGTAACTGTACCTGTAACTACATAATACTTACAAGAAATTACATATCAATATCATGATTGCACACCTTTCGTAGATAACCGTTCTTTCAGGGTTTGATACAATCTCCAATTTAAGTACGAAAATAAATCTAAATGAAGACACCCCGCCAGCGGTGTCGTTTTTACTGAAGCGTTTATTCGTTCCCAAAGTGTTGCACGTACTGACTGTAGTAGTCATTCTACAGCAGGAATGCTCTCACTTACATGTGGGTGACACTGAAAGTTATATGGAAGTTGTTTCATTGCTTTTAGAAGTATTTTCTGCGACAATCAATACACTTGTTCACCCGATGAAACCATTGTGTGAAGCATTTAGCCCACCCTCTTTTAGGCACCTCTTCAACAGCCGTTTGGAAGGCCGTTACTGTCACTTCTGCATTCATAGAACATATTCCTCTGAGTTTATCCTTAATTTTAGGGAATAAATAAAAATCACAGGCAATGTCGGGACTATATGGCGTATGAATCGGTATGACCGATTAACTGTACATTTACAGTACTCAAAAATTGCTTCGTTTGTCTGGTGGAGTGAGCTGCGGCATTGTCGTGATGGAGAATCATTTTGCTTCGAGGGCGTCGTTCTTTGACATTTTCCAAAACAGAAGGTGATCATGTAAAATAGTTTGAACTTGACTCATACCAATAACTAATGATGCCCGTATCTGCTGATATGTCGTTCGTTTGTCTTGTTTCGATCATAACTTCATGAGATTTGATGTTATTCTCTGTCACCGCTCTCGTAGGACGCCCTCTCTAACATCGTCACTCGTCACAGAGGTGTGTACGACCACGTTTAAATTTACTGAACCAGTGGTACCGGATGGGGCTTGATTACTTTAAACGAAAATGTTCTTTTATTAAATTCATTTTTCCGCAAACACTCAATTTTCAAATTGCCGCCAGAAATAAAAGTCAAATGACAGCTTTGAAAATTTAATGGCGTTTGACAACCAAGAGCTTCATTTTCAAAATTTAAATTGTTTTTTTCCTATGGTATTGTACAGTAGCCAGTGCTAAGAACTTTTAATAGTTTGACCTATCAGAAAAATTGGCCCACAAGCGACTGACTAGACTGGGCAGAAAAAAAACAAGTTTTGTTAAAGAACATTTATTGCACTTAAATTATGCAAATAGTCCCCTGGTACTACTAACTGTCTACACAATAATTAGATTCAAACTCGCATGTTCGGTGAATTTCTGAAAAATAATTAGGTGGTGGTGTGAAATAGTGATTTCGGAAGTGCTGCAAAGTAAATGTAGTCTACAAACCATATCCGCGGTAAGAGATCTCGCCATCGAACTGTTTGAACACCCCTATTCTACAGGAATACATCTACGTCGTATACGCTGGCTAAAAGTTAAATCATAACCACATTTTTCAGCTGTGATCCCCAGCCCATTCGAATACTGCGACATAGTATCAACGACTACCCACAAAACGCTCCGCGGGCCGCGCGCCGGCGTGATCTTCTTCCGCAAGGGCGTCCGCTCGGTGAAGCCCAACGGCGACAAAGTTCTGTACGACATTGAGGGCAAGATCAACCAGGCGGTGTTCCCGGGATTGCAAGGCGGGCCTCATAACCACGCCATAGCTGCCATAGCTACCGCCATGAAACAGGCCACCACGCCGGATTTCATCGAATATCAGAAACAGGTATATCTACTGGTATATACTTTTATATTGTCAGTATCATATTGTATTTTATCACCCCACATTAGTTGTAAAACTTAAAATTGAACTAAACATACTGATTTAAAATTGGACTAGAAATTATTTATTAACTTTACAAAGAGCGTGCGTAGTAAGTTAGTTACTATTCGTATTTGCGAATAGTGTGTTTTTGCTATTCGAAACATGTCTACTACATGTGCGTTGGATTTTTTACATGAGGGTTTTAGCATAATATTTTCTTTCAACATAAGCTAATGGTAATTGAAAAATAAGAAATCCAATTTTTTTATAGAATAGGGGGAACAGACGCGCAGACCTTACACCAACTGGACACTATCGCCCATGCGGGATATGTGACAACATTAATCAAGAATTATAATCATTGGCTGGTTTCTGAATGCTCCGCCTACCTTCGGAGATTGGGAGTATATTAGAAATTTGAGTAAAACTCATTATTGGTAGGGGCCGAGGTTTAAACTTAGGACTTAAATTAGGAGCATAACATCCAAGCTGCCTAAAGAGCAAATGGTTCATATCTAAGTTACAACAAAATATAGAAGTGCCCTTCAAATAAACGAAATAGAATAAAAGTATTTGTACAGAAAACCATGTACCTACCTAAATATTTGCACGCCAATAAACGGCGGAACATTGTACCCATATGAATTTGTTAACTGCTGTTTTATATGTATTATATACTTACTTACCATCAGCCTGTGTCTCTCTACTGCTGGATATAGGCCTCTCCCAATGACCGCCATATACACATCTATACTAATATGTATATAAAAAGGTAAAATTGTGTTTGTATGTTGGGGGGTAATCTCTGGAATTACTGAACCGATTTCAAAAATTCTTTCACAAATAGAAAGCTACATTATCCGTGTCCAATATAGGCTATATTTTATTTTGAAATTTTGGAAAAAAAATCTTATAAACCGAAACGAAGCGAGGGCGGGGCGCTAGTAAATAATATATGAATTACGTTATGTTCCATGCAAATAAAATTTGATTTCATTTCATAAAATAAGAACATCCCTAACCCTGTCAAGTGTGCAATCTGATGTGGCTACTTATTTTTGCGCTAAAAGATATCAAATTTAAAAATTTCGCCATATATTTGACATGCCTTTACATAAATAATAATTCAAACTTCACTATTTTCTTAACATTAATTTTATTTTTTTATTCCAGTTAAGTTAATATTAATTAAAACGTTTAATTTTTATTTTATTTTTTAATTTCATGTGACTTCAAATGTTTAATTTTCAATTAATTTAATAATTTGGATAAAATGTTGAATATGTTTTAATTAATTTGAATTTAATTTTTTTATTTATCTTCTACAAACAGTATGGGCAACATATTTGTATAATGCATAAAGGTGGCAGGTGGCCTACATATGAGATACGCCCATTGTGTATGACAATGTACATTATAGATGACACTTGGACATATTGTTTCTTGGACAATTTGCATACCTTAACATTTTGCTGCTCAGAACGATATACTCGTAATTCGTTTACTTCATCACTCACATGGAAGTACTGCGTCCATTGGGAACGTCCTACCTAAATCTTATTAAATAAGACATTTAATTTAATTACCTAAAATCTCGCGAATACGACAGCAACGAGCGGTACATACGTGCACCTCGTGCTAGTGGACATGTGAAGTGTGGAACATAGCGGGGCGCTCGGTGCTTGTACGAGGGTCTAAAATCGCGTGGGTTCGACATCGCCATTGGTTTAAAATGTGCACCAAAATTTTCCATTTTACTCTTTAGATTACTTGAACGCCCTCAATGGAAACAGTACTTCATCCATTGGAAACCTTGGATCTAAATCATAATTAATGTGGCAGGTGATAAAGAGCGCTCAGTACTTGTGCGAAAATCTAAAATGTGCATCCAAAGTCTCCATTGTCTCTCTAGATTATTTATTACTTCATCACTTCATTTAAAACCTATCTAACTTGTCAGGTGATAAAGAACGCTCAGCGCTTATGCGAAGGTCTAAAATCGCGCGGTTACGACATAGCCACGGGAGGTACAGACGTACACCTCGCGCTCGTGGACATGCGAAGTGTAGGACTTAGCGGTGCGCGCGCCGAGAGGATCCTGGAACTGTGCAGTATCGCGTGCAACAAGAACACCGTGCCCGGTGACAAGAGCGCGCTCAACCCTAGCGGCATCAGGCTGGGTAAGGACTTTATCTAACTTGCCAGGTGAAAAAGAATGCTCAATGCTTGTACGATAGTCCGAAGTCCCGTGGATACGACATAGCCACCGGCGGCACGAACGGTGCATCTCGCGCTCGAGGACATGCGAAGTGTGGGACTTAGCGGTGCGCGCGCCGAGAGGATCCTGTAACTGCAGTGTCAAATCAAATCTTTTATTTTGCAAGAACATAGGTAACAAAAAAAAGGTTACAAATAATAATCACTGGAAAAAATATGACAATAGACGATAGTAAAACTTACGTAAAATTAGACGGAGCTAGCAGTCTTGATGCTTGGGACAAAAATTAAATGATTAAAAATTTTTTTTTAAGGATTTTTTTTATTATTTTAACTACTCATTCACTATTTACACTAAATATCATTCAGAGTCAGATGAGTCAAAATTAACATTTATGACAAATCTATCTATATGCCCTTGCAATAAAAGTGGCTTTTTAACGTCAACAGTGTGTCTAAAACTATTACGGAATAATTGGTTTTTCATTTTTATTACTACTGTTTTAATCTTACTGTCTTGTTTTGTTTTGGTGTGCATGCACGATACCTATTGGCTCGCACGATTCTTTTTAAAACTTATTTATTATCTTTAATCCATGAGTGAATCAAAAAATATCAATTTTAGTAACACTACCCTGTTAATTTTTTTCTTGAAATTCGTTATCTATTTATACTAACGTCCGTCGGCCGTCTTCAAATTCCGCAATAATTTTTCATCATGATCGAATAAAGTAGAAATGAAACAAACACACTTTCAAAGTTCATTAAATTACGTTGTAACCACTCTATATTATATACATGTCTCAGCGTTCGGTTTTACGATCGCAAACAAGAAGACAGATGACCGGCATTATGTAGTAAAATATATGTCTAATGGTAGTAGTACTGCATGTAACTAAGCAAACAATTTTAAGTAATAAGAAGCTACACCAGAACCGTCGGAACAACTGCAACACAGTTTAATAGTGGAACATTACCGAGCACTAAATTATACTTTTGAAAATAACCTAGACTGAAATTTAGGCCCACAAATGAGTATTTATGACAGTAACACGATAAATATTTTACTATAATGCTGTATGTTTTCTTTTCTCCAGGTACCCCCGCTTTAACCACGAGAGGGTTGAAAGAACAAGACATAGACAGAGTAGTTGATTACATTGATAAAGCTCTGAAACTAGCGCAAGAAATCACAAAAATATCTGGACCTAAACTAGTTGAGTTTAACAAAGTTATAGAACAAAACTCTGACGTAAAAGTTAAAGTGGCGAAACTGAAAGAAGAAATTGAAAACTACAGTAGGTCTTTCCCATTGCCTGGGATAGAAAATTATTAATTTTAGTAATACCTATTATTTGTTATTTTGGTTGCATTCCGCTCATATTATATGCTAAGTGCCTTTTAGACGTATTTATAAATTAAATAAGTATGTTATTTTATCAATCTCTGTGAAATCTCTATAAGAAATAAATGTATTTTGTCAAAATTAAAACTTATTTCGGTTTCCTACAATGTCATATACAGTAATATGGCCCCCTTAGTAGCATCACCGATTATCTGAAGACGTCATGATTGAGAACCCTATTTTAAAATTTGGCAAATAGAACAAGTAGGTAATTAACACAGTACTTAAAGCATTTTTTTTCGAAGTTATCAATCACTGAATAGGTTGATTTTTTTTTGTATACCGTGCTAATAATTGAAGAAAGACTTGAGAATCGCCGAAAAAAAAATTGAACATAATTAGGATTTAATCAGTTTTTATCTCAAAACTCTGAAACGGTTTATGGTAGTAGCAAACCGATTTCACCAGTTAGCTCAAAAAGATAAACCTTTTTGTATAATTACCTAATTTTTAGAATAATCATCGCATAAGCGGTTTTGCTCCTAAGGAGACAATATAATAATATAGTAAACTAGAGGATTCATACGAAATCACGTACACTAGAATAAATAACAGAATGATCAAACATATATTTAACATCTTGAATGTGCTCGGGATGTAGTACGATTCGTCTTATTTTTGAAGGCTGCAGATGAGCTATATCCTTGTACGGTAGGAATAAATTGGTATCGTAGGTCCCACTGACAATCCCCATTGGTGGGGATAAGGGAAATTATACACAAAATTTGTCCACAAGCTGGGGATATCAGTAAAAGTTTTGTGTTTGAATTTCCATTGTCCGGACTATAAGGGGAGAGTGCATGCTGCATTCCCACAGCCGCTGGGCGCACTCGACTGGCCACGTTACCCCTCTCTCGCATAAGACTACCTTGAAAGGTACAGCATTTCCTACTTTTCGTTTTTCCCCAATGTACGTACGTGGTTCGGTAGTGAGTAAGATATGCCAGAGCCCATTCCCATCCTATCCCTGTCCATTTTCCCAATTCTACAAAGCTAGGCAGCGCAGCTGCCAAGGTGGTTCCATCTGCTCGTCTGCCGTCCTTTTCTATAAAAATAAATAAAATACAAATAGTTATTACGAAATATTCTATGGCATCAAAACTACACGAGCAAGTCTCGCGGCGAATATCCCCGTCGTTACAATAGTTCGGCGATAGTCAGTTACTGTTGAAATTAATGGAACGGGCAAGAATACTATCGCGACTGGCGATTCGCGAGAGGTTTGCTCGTGTAGCTAAAGCTGGTCCCAAACATAATTGTACGATGACAACTACGAAGGTACATTCCACAGAGTATTATATAGTTGTCTATGTATTTTTTTTCCAAAATATCCTAATTATATTCATTCTCATTTGTACAATACTCAGAAATGTTTCTTAATTTTATTTAATTTTCTCTATCCAGACAATGTTTTTTTTGGGCACATTGATTTTTTTTTTTATTTCCAATAACTGATAATACCTAAATAAGCGCAAAATTATTTTTTTTTTACAATAATTATGACTGCCCGAATACCTCACACCGAGTTGGCAACACTGGTAGTTTATCTTTATTTCATTCGTTCATTATTTTTATTGGAACTACCTTGTTTTTCTCTCGCTAAATGTAATTAAAATTAATTGGAAAGGTCTAAATGAGGAAATTGTGCTATTAACGACTGTGCAAAATTGGACTTTTCCTCAGTAAATGGTCATAATTATGTGAAAACATTACTATTTGAGTGACGACCTTGTGCTAGAACGTAATGTGTATTTTGGTTTGCACATTGTAGATGCAAAAGTGAAAATATTCTTGTACACCGTATTTAGGCGTATTTTGTTTCTTATATTATCTCGCGAATGCCATGATAAAAGGAACAGTTTTATGTTAATGAGATTGACAAAAGACTAAGATTCGCCAGTATTATGTATACATTTGCGTGTGGTAACGACCACCTGGAGATCAGGCGAGTTACTACAGAACTATGTTTACCACGACTGGGATGGTAGCAGCACCTCAGCAACCGACTAACCAAGTCGCACAAAATGGAAGCACCACTCTGCCAAGGTCCCATCATCAAAGAACAGGTACAATTTAGTTATATATTGATTGTATTTGAAGAAACTAGATTCATATACTGGTGTAAAATCACTACAAATATTATTTACGTGATTCTCATAATGTTACTTATTTAATCTCATTTATATTGGGTTGGAGAGAGAGAATGTTTCTTCATATTTACTATAGATATTCAAGACAAAAAAAAATTAAAGATGAAAATAATCACATTTACTTATAATAAATATGCGTTTTGATCTATAACTTGTTGTCATCTTGTAGATAGTGTCATAATGGCATTGCTATAGAAATTCTGGGATTTTTGGCCAAAAAATTGCCACAAGTAGTTTTGACAGTCTTCTCTTGATGTCAAGCTTACACTACTTAAAGAGTTCTGAAGTGACCAAAACAGGTACAAATCTGAGGTCTATATGGTGGATGCATCAACACATCATGTGTGTGGTCTGGCATTCTCATGGTGAAAGATCACACACAGCCTTTCTGTTTATCAGATCAGGCTGTTTTGTGTCAATTGCTTGCTTTAATCTCATCAGTTGCTGGCAGTAGAGGTCAGAATCGATAGTTTCCCTGGCAGTAGAAGCTCATAATAAACAACAATACCTTTCCAATGCCACCATACACACAACATCACCTTGTTTCGCATTAAGCCCGGTGGTTTTGCCACTGTTTGTGCACCCCCTCCATGCTTTGACGACATTCGTGTTTTTTTGCACATTCTTATCATAAGTGATCCATTTCTCGTCACCAGTCATCAAACATTTTAAAAATGGTTCAATTATGTTTTAACAAGGAATCCCAAATGGAAACATGGTTTATGAGGTTTCTTTCCATAACATCATGTGGCACCCAAATATAGAGCTTTTTCTGGTACCCAGACTTTTACAAATGACTTAAAACCGTTTTATGATCAATACCCAGTTCCTCAGCAATGTCATAACTACTGATGTGTCAATCTGTAACTTGGCGACCAGAGCGAGCTATATGTTTCACGTTAAAATTTCCAGACTGAAAATGCTTGAACCATCATTGTGCTACCCTTATGGATACGGCATTAGATCCATAAATGGCACAATATTTTTTTGCGGCTTGTGTCGCATTTTGGCTTCTTTGTAATAAAATTTCAAAATGTAGTGAATTTCGTCATTACTTTCACTCATTTTCACAAACTGGAAAACAATGGGAAAATGGCGAAAATAGTTTTTTTTATTTTGTTTTAGAATGTCAACTTTTAATGGCATTACAACCAGCCAGGTACAAATAGTACAAAAAAAAAGAGATTTGACTACAACTTCATACATATAAAATACAAAAAGACTTTCTCCCCGACTTATTGTATTATGTAGATCTATGCAATTTAAACATATCATTCCATGAATTATTCCGATTAACTAGATATCAATCTGAAAATACCTGTTTTTATGCTTTCATCATGTTCTTAAACCATATTTCATTAAAAATAGAAACACTAAATTTATCATACAGATTATTTCACTGATTTTACCCATGGGTTTAGTTACCTTAACTTGGGAGCAAATGAATTGTCACACAAAAGAATCCGTCAATAAATAAAATAATAGTTAAACAGTCCTGTAAATATAATTAATTGCACTCCTATTAGATTAGTATAGATCAGTGTTTCCCAAAGGATGGGTCGCGAGCGAATATTGGGTGTGCCCCGAAAAAAATAAATTTAATCTAATTTTAAGTGTTCTGATTTATCTTATTTTAACTTATTAAAAATTTCGATCATCACTGGATACTGGATTTTTTCTTATTTTCTTAATTGTACAACCTTTCACATAACTACGCTACATAAACGAGAACATGCTGCAGCAATGACACAATGCTATTTTCATCTAAGGCGTAGGGTGGGTCCCAAACTTCATCATTTTTTTTTAGGTGAGTCGCGGTTCATATAACTTTGGGAATCACTGGTATAGACCCATGTTTTTATATTATTTCTATAATTGAGGTTTCTTTATATGTTTAGGGCGTCCGCCAGCAGCACCCAAATCATATGACTACCTTTTAAAGGTATTATTGGTTGGTGATTCTGATGTCGGGAAGCAGGAAATACTGCAGGATCTGGAAGACGGCTCTGCAGACTCACCATTTTGTAGTGGCAGTGGTAAGATATAATAATGATTGGTAAACTTTAAATAAGTTGATTGATAACAATCTCTCCACCTGAGCTTGATAACAAAATGATGTTGAAATGTATCATAATGTTATTAAAATATCAACTTGCAGAGTTTCTATAGTTTCTAATAATGATGGACTGAATGTGGATTCTGCTAAATATAGAGTTCGGCCAAAGAATCGGTTAAAGTCTGTGCCAAAGCCGAACTTTGATTGAATTTTGTGCACCTTTCTGTTAAATTGGTTAAGAAGTTTCTTAGCTGCCCGGCCAGCACAGTATACAGCACGAAATAGATACAAAGAGATGAGAAATAGCATTCCGCCAAATAATGCAGGAAAAGCTGACTTTTATGCATCATAATTTGCCATTAATAGAAAATAAGACAACAGACATAAATAAATATTATGTAATCTAATATAGATATTTGACTATTATATATAGATTGATTATTAAGAGAAAAACAGACAATTATCGTTATTATTAGAAATAATTAAGTTTTAAATTATTTCATGGCCTTGAAAATCAATATTTCTTAATTTGCGTGAAACCTAGATGAATCTTTGACTGCTATAATATTTTAAAGTAAAATATTTATTTACAGTAGCAAATAGATAACTTTAACCTATCACGTTTAAGTGAGTGACTCCTGACTTTGATGGGACTAGACATAGACAAAATACATTTTAGACTTTAAAATTGTTTATTGCGAAGAAAACTTGACACTGGCAGAATAATTGCACTGATGATGCCATATATAAATAGAAAAAAAACCTGTCACGTTTATAAGATAATAATAAAGGTTCATACATAATGTGGTAATTGAGAAGAAATATGAATAAATAAAAAATAACATTTATGAGCAGTAAAACTTAATCTATACTTATAATAAAACTGTAAAAAGTTAAGTCTATATATTGAGTTAGTTAAAAAAAAAATTATGGCTCTTATAGAATCTACAAAACCCAAACCAGAAGTTTTTAGAATTGATGCCTGTATTTGTCTGTTTGTTCCCGCATCACATAAAAGCTACTCAACGGATTTTGATTCAGTTTTCGCTGATGTATAGCTAAGTGCCCAGAATGGAAACTGGTGTATGTGTATGATCATTTCATCTTCATTTGACACAAGGATTAGGTACAGCTCTTTACAGCTGCTTAGTATACGCAAACAAAGCCGCAGGTAGCACCCAGTTACTACTAGCTGCTCTAATTGTTGTAGAATACGTCATTTTAGCTGGCATAATAAATAATGCGAGTTCCTGCACCGAATGTTCGGCACGTAAACCGAATTTTCGGCTCCTGCACCGAATGTTCGACACGTGAACCGAATTTTCGGCTCCTGAACCGAAATTCGGCCGAACGCCGAAGTTCGGTAAAAGATTTCGGCATTACCCAATGTGAATCGAATTTCCGTCCATCTCTAGTTTCCAATTTATGTAAATTTTTTGAATCCTTGAAGTATAACTTTTCTAGATTTGTTGCATGAATTGCATTTTCTTCCAATTTTTAGAGAAATTTTAGATTTGTTAGAATTTCCATTTAAAGAAAGAAAACAGCCTAATTTAAAAATTGACAAATTTCTAAACTCAGTGCAAATGTATTTAGAAGTTTATTTATTTATATTGATTGAGTTTAAAGGATTGTTGTAGGCTTGCAAGGAATAGTCTACTCAGCCATGGCCGAATACCGAATATTCATTGTGTTCCTAAACCAAATAATATTCAACAGATTTGGTGAAATAAAGATCAGCTTGATAAAAGTAACTTCTGCACTTTTTCCTTTTTATTTTCTATTGAGAAAGAATGAAGATTTTCAATGTTTGATAAAATGAAAAAGTTATTTTATTTCCTTATTTTAAATACTATTTATTTATTGTGAGGTATATATGAATTCTTTATAGTAAAATAGTATACTTTTGTCTTGCGTTATAATTATAACAAATTTAAATAAAAGATTAGCATAAACTTAATTGCTGTGTTTTTAAAACATTACACTTCAGTATTCATATCTTACTAATTAGTATATTTTGATTGAATAGTACAAAATTGCAACTATTCCTGCCAATTGTCGAATATATTTGTTGCAAGCCTAATCTATTCATATTTCAGCATACAAAACCACAACTATCCTGCTGGATGGCAAACGTGTAAAACTCCAACTATGGGACACATCTGGCCAAGGCCGGTTCTGTACCATCATCCGGTCATACTCTCGCGGCGCGCAGGGCATCCTTCTGGTCTATGATATCACAAATAAATGGTCTTTTGATAGCATTGACCGGTGGCTGGAAGAAGTTGAAAAGGTTTGCATTTATGTATTCGATTGTATATGTAGTTAGAATGTATGTGACAAACGAATGTAATAAAATGTGACGGTCTGGCAAGATACAGAATGTGTCTTCTAGGTAACCATAAACCAGAGCCAAAGACTGCAGGCTTCTACGACTGCCGATATCCTAAAGTATTTGGGAAACAAGAATAGATGATAGGGTTATGGATACACAAAGGATCTCAATGAGTCGAAGTAATTGGGAATCCACGTAGATGACCACCCCTGATAAGATAATATTGTACAGTTAGTCCTGAGATAGCATTTATATTAAAGATAGTTTTTATGTTTAAATTTTACATCACTGAGGATCATAGTTGTGTGATCTGATCAATTATTTACGTGTAAAGCATTGGTTATTTGTTTTTGTTAATTTTCAGTTCTAAGAATTTTTTGTAGTTCACTTTTACAATATTAATGGAATCTTACGAGCTATTTTCACTTTTACAATATTTATTGTTGTATAATTTGTTAATTATGAGACTATAGATGAGAGTGTCAATTCTGTAGAGATGGGTCGAGTTAAATTGTACAATTGGGTTTTAGAAAAACAAAAAAAATTTTTTTTATTTATGTATTTTAAAACTTTATCATAAATTATATTAATAATCGATGCGAAATACTCTTAAAAAATGTTTATTTAATTTATTATAAACAATTTAAAATTGATAAAATTTTAAAAAGAATCACGTGACTACAAACGCGCTACGATTGGTCGCCATGTTTGTGACGTCATAATGTTAAAAGGATTTCTCGATAGTACAGTATCACAGGCTTCTACATATAAATTGACGACAAATATCCGACATTTAGTTTAAAAAACTATTTATATTAACTACTTTTATTTAGTTATGTGTGATAAAGGATTTATAAAGGCTAAGGTCCGCGTGTTTTCGGTACTGGATTCAAAAATTTATTTGTAATTAAATATAACTTTTTAATTAAAGCGAAAAAAAAGAAACTAAAAATAGTTTTGTTATAAAATGTGTATATGATCTTTCCATTAATGTTAAAAAAAATTTTTTTTCAAAAACCTAATTGTCGAGTCGAGATTGAATTGTACTTAAAAACGAACTGAAAAACGAATTTTATTCGGTTTCTTATTTAATTTTATCAAATTGAATATTCACTCACTTCAAATATTTCACACACCAGAAAAGTCGTAGCTAATACAATACGAAGTTTTATTACGTTTACCTATTTCTTACCCATCCTTAACCATATGACCGTTTTACATACAATTTAAAAAGTAATATTTGATGTAAAATAGTATATTTAAAATACTATTCTGTCTTCATCTGAACAGTTTGATTGAATGTGAACATTTAAATTGTGGACGTGGCGAAAACGAAATATTGTAACAAATGTTCAGCACATATCTTAGTTATAATTTCAGTAATTTAGTGTGAAAGTCATAGAAAATATTCTAACTTTTTATGTTGTCATATTTTAGCATGCTCCCGGGGTGCCAAAAGTACTAGTTGGTAACCGGCTTCATTTAGCCTTCAAACGGCAAGTGCAAGAACGCGATGCGGAGCTCTACGCTGCTAAGAACCACATGGCTTTCTTTGAAGTGAGCCCGCTCTGTGACTTTAACATCAGAGAGAGTTTCTGTGAACTGTCGCGCATGGCCCTCCACCGAAACGGCATGGAGAGACTATGGCGGAGTAATAAAGGTATGTGATTCTGATTTAATAGGACTCGATATTATTTTAAATATTCATTATAGACTATGCAGACATTAGCTTCGTTCGCGGTAAGGATTCAGAACTGATTCGGAACTATACGCATGCGCAGTTCAAATAATGCCGTTCGCAGAACACACAGTTCAGAATTTCTAGTTACAGTTCTGTGTTCGCGGAACCGTCGAACTCGATTCAGGATCGGTTCAGAATCAGTTCTATTAGTTCTATAATTTTGGCAAGAATCCGTAGTTCCAGACATGCGCAGTTTTTACCTAACGACATTTGACATACATGCTGCGGCTATATTCAGTTGGTTAGAAACTAATAAACTGGTTAAATAGTTAAATAAAATATAAATTTTATTAATTTATTAAGGGTTAAATAAAATATGGTTAGTTTTGTTTGTTGTTTATATAAATAAGTTTATATAATACTCTAATAAGAGTAATGTGTTTTGGTGGGTCCACTTAAATACTTGCCAACTTAGGGGTTTTCCCCCCAAATTTAGGGGGTAAATAAGTGGGATGGGTTTTTTTTAGGGGTTTTATATTTTTAGGGGTATTTTTAGGGATTTTTTGACTCTTCATATATTTTTTTGAATATATATTTTTCATATATTATGTGAAAGTATAGGCCCTGGGACAATCCAAACTATAATAGCTAATCATATTTATTTGTTGACCTAGCGACTTACGAAATCTAGTACAAATATATTACAACTACTCTGTGGTGACTGGTGGTTATTGTGCCTATGCTTACTGGAAATACATATGTACGTTGATTATTGTTTACTTGTTTAATTCGATTTTGTTGTTGTACTGCTGTGCCGACAAGCAATTTGTTAATGATGCCTAAAGAAACTAAAAATAAAAAAATGTACAGTCAGAAGTACACGTAGATTTGGGAAACAGATCCAGATTTAAAAGGTAAAGAAATTTCATTGCATTTTTGTAATTTCTATTTTTTCTTTTATTATATATTTTTTTAGGGGGATTTCTAAGTAATTGGGGCGATTTTGGGGGTTTTTGACTTAAGCTCTAGGGATAAATATTTTTGACAGTTGGTAACACTGCCGATGACAGTAGATCGTACGCAGTTTGGTTCCGAAATCGTTCGCGGAAATAAAAATCACGAATCGGTTTATAACCGAGCATGCGCTCTACTACGATTCCAAATTAGTTCAGTACTAGTCCAGAATCAGTTCCGAATCCTTACCGCGAACAAAGCTATTAACAAGTCAAATTCCTCGATGATGATTGTGACAATTGTTATGCAATATGGTAAAAATATAAACCTTTCTCATAGCGAAAATTAACGCAACCATATACGAGTTACATGTACGGTGACTCCTTAAAGGCCATTAGAGCCACAAGAATTTAGTTATTCCGAAAAAAACACCGAGTTCTTAACCATATATGAAATTCTGTCTATAACTAAACTACCGGCAAGCTAAGACGGCCGTTTTGACACATTACAATGATGACGTGAAATGTCAATTTATTATCGAAAGAAATATAATCAAATGCGAGTCGCATCTATAAGTTTTTGGATTTATAACTAGTATTGCAAGTAGTAGCTGATTAAAAAGTTTTAATAAAACGAAAATATAAATGTTTACTTAATATATTTGAATGAATTGAATATTGGAATGAAAATGAATATACATACTTTATTTGCACACAAGAAGCAAATTCATACAGAAAGAAACAGAAAAAAGGTGCCACAAAAGGCCATATTTAATCACTGTCGTCGCTGCTATCATCACCTACATTAATTATAAGATCATTTTCTAAAATATTATCTATTTTCACATCTCTTTCATAATCTTCTCTTATTAATTTAACAGTTCTATTCACAACCTTTTCCCAGTCTCCTTTAGTCACATGAAGCAACGTCAAGCCGAAACTGCTTTGTTTTGCATTGAGCACTGACGCGAGTTTGCCGGAGGTAGTAGTTGTGCTGGCCAGCGATCCTATATGTGACGATCGTATTAGCTATTTTTTGTTAGTAAAAACGTGAAAAGGTTTGTTCGCGGGATCATATTATATAGTTAGACCATAATATATATAGTTCAGAAACCCATGTAAAATTTTGTGTCCTAAAATTATACATTCGATAAATTTTATGACTAACTGCACGTTACTATTGACAATAAAGAACAGCAATTTGCTCCTTCAAACGTAGTTATTAATTTATACGAAACTTCATGAGCGGACAAACGTCAAAACGGCCATCTTAGCGTGCCGCTAGTTTAATGACTATCCTTAGGACCTAAACAGACTATAAGGCTGTGGTCTGATCAACAACGAGAAATGATAACTAATGAACTATTTTTTTCGCCCAACACGTACAAATTCCACAAGATAACGATTGAAAGACAAAGATAGGAATAATAGTTCAACAGTCCATTGCAAATAAGGATCCTCGCCCTAGTACTATTGCCCTACCCAAAGAGCTAGTAGCTCAGTAACACTCTCCTGCAATATGATTATGTGATTTGCAACTTCAATTAGTGTGCGGGAACGTGGGGGTCGAACTAAGCGAGTTGTGTCTAAGGAGAGTCTCGCGTCGATAATTTCGCGTCGCGCCGTGCCTCTAATTTCAGTAGTGACCACATAGCCGAGTCAATGTACACACGGCGACATTGACTCGGCAATAGCTCATATACCTACTATTGAAATTAATAGTGGCACGGCGAGATTATTGCCGCGAGGGATTCGCTCGTGTAGTTGACGCCTAACTCATCGGTGTCGCTCGCTGCACGCGTTTCTCGCCCAGCAACGTACAAAATACATCGCGCAGTTGGCTTTACTGGTTGAACTGTGTAGGGTGTACTCGCTCCTCGTTTATAGTTTGATTATCAGCTCATCATTTCTCATTCTTGGTTGGGCTGTTGCTATATAGCAATCCATAAATAAGTACAATATGGGACAGTATATAAAAGTTTATAAAAGGGAGTAGACAATATTGTAATTTGTAAAGTGAGATTCATTTATAAATGAAGGATGCGACTATCCACGTATAGCATTTTGGAAACATTGTAATAATGCGACAGGGGCAAGCTGAAAATCGCAGTGTAGGCGAGTACTCACAGTATACGCTGAGCTTGCGACCTTTTCCGTACTGAGCTGTTTAAATTGCATTAAAACCTCTAGCACACAGAACGTGTGAGCGGGACATGAGCGGCGCGACACGCGGTGTGATATATGGAACTATTACTAACGATGTCAAATAGAACGCTGGGCGGTAGCGGCGCGGGACCTGCGCGGCGTGGATCACAACGCATGCTGCACCTCTCATGTCTTGCTCACGTGTATATACCACGTGTTTACTGTATATACCACTGCATTTTTGTATTATTTATCAATGTGGTAAATAAAGAATTTATTTATGCAGTACTGAGCTTGCAAGAGCTGTGTTGTCGGGCCATAGTAGCGCGCACCTCTGTGTACGGTCTGGAGCGCTTGCCGCTTCCTACCACACTCAAGTCGTACCTCAAGTCGTACGCGATCTCCGCGGCGCCGACGCGCCACCGCGCGCGTACTTCCAAGCACCCGCACCACACGCGACTCAACTGCAGTGGACGAAACTCTTGTACAATCACTTAAAAACCCTCGTAAAAATGTTCAGTGCAATGTTTTTTCGTTTTCTTGGTATTAAAATAATAATTATAATATTTTAACAGGAAATGTTTGTACATTATTAAATAATATAGTTTCCATCATGATATATGACACTCTGCCATCTGGAGTATGGAAAATAACTAGAGACTGGAAAGGGAAAATTAAAAAAAATGGGTTGTCACTAAAAATAGTTGAAAAAATAATTTTGATACTTGAATTTAATAATAAAATTAGACTAGCATTAAATTCAAGTATCTAAATTATTTTACAAATAAACGGTAGTAACGAAGGTATATCGAGGTTAAAGGAACTGGTGTTCCTTTAACCTCGATTAGTTTGGTACAAAGTTAGTTTACTCCAAAGTTAGTTTGGTAACTAACTTTGGTATTGAAATAAAAACAAACTAAAGTAACTAGAAGCGACTTCGTTCTCGTGTGGCCTTCAGAACACATGCGGTTACTTTACAGTGATTCCCGCGGGAACAGATAGACAATCGGACGAAAATTTTAAAAAAATGTACTCTGTATCATTCGTAATTTACACTGCAAGAACTTTTCAAAAAACATTAAATATACAGATACAACTTTGCTACGATTTTATTAAGAATTTTATAAAACTATTATATTTTACTGCCGGATGTCATACATAGAAACTATATTTATTACTTAATAAGGTACAAATTCTTCCTATTAATTTGTTTTTATATAATACTGAGAAAAACGATAAATCTTTCCGGTATCCCTAATGTTATCCTAATATCCCTAATGGTAACCCCTAATGTATTCAGTTAATGTGTCAGGGGATGAGTAACTATGCTATAGAGGCACTGTCATATCAACACGATTGAGTGAAAAAAGAAACAAACATCCAAACACACTTTCAAAGTTCATTAAATAATGCAGTAACCATTCTATGCATATGTTATATAAGTCTTTCAGCGTTCGGTCACGGTCGGAAATATGCAGATGAAACGTTCCTTTTGTGTTATTAACTCTTAATAAAGTTCTAATAAATAATTGAACAACGTGAACCTTTTTCTTCCAAACTGTTCAACTATAATTGGGCCGTTCTAATAGGTCGGATTTGTCATATGACGAACCATATAATCCGCCGATGTGAAATTTTAATTGTCATAGACGCAACGCTTCCAAGAAAACTTAATATTTTTCGAGTTATACGATACTAATATAACTCGATCAATTTTAAGCGTCGTTTTCTTGGACTATGACAATTGATATTTCACATCGGTGGATTATATGGTTCGTTAGATGTCAAATCTGATCTATTAGAACGGCCCAATTATAGTCTTGAATAATTGAAAAGTTGACATATGTGGAAAATAATCAGCCAAATTTACAACTGATTGAACAAAAAGTTGAACATATTGAAACAGGAAAAACAGCAGCATTATAACTTATAGCCATACGGTAATGTATTTTTTTTTTAGAAAAATAATGATTACTTCAGGGTTGTTTATTCTCCGTGAGTACGCCGCCTCACAATAGTTGTATTTACCGCATAATATTCTAGAATATAAAACATATATAACCGTCTCAAAATTGTAAGAACTATCTCCTGTTTTGTACTTCTCTGTGTTCTAATTGTGATGATAGAAATGTAACGTGTTTGTATGACAAAATAACAAATTGACCCTGACTGCCATTGTATCGGTAAGACCTAAGAATATAGTTGTGTACATAATGTACACAAATTTTATTGTATTACAGTTGATATTTATGTAAAAATAATGAAATATCCACAAATTCCTAACACAAAATACAGGCTGTAACTGACAACGGATTTGTGACTAGTTCGTAGAGAGAGTAGTGTTAAGGTATTGTTACTTAACATGATATAATGTGAATAAGTGTTATTTAATTATAATGATAAGTGATTATCTTTAGTCCGACAAATATTCAAATCACTTCTATTCGTAAATGAAATCCATCTTATTGAAAGCAATGTATCAGAGTTATTTTGCACTAACTAGCATTGTTATTGTAAATACCTTGTGCCGTAATAATTATCAAGAGAAATAATCTGAATGAGTGCAGACAAACAACGTTTTCTGTAATTAATCTCTTATATTTGTATATACCCACTTACATACCTATATTGTAGTTAATTAAGTAACCTTTACATATATGTATGTATATATTACATTTAATTATTATATATCAATTTTGTAGTCTCGACTAGAAAAGGCTAAATATCCTTTTAAAACATTACTTTCTCTTTTTTGTGTTATTATAACGTAAAGATAACATTATCTTAGAGAATGCATGCTAGCAATTTTGGATATCTAGCCTTTTATTGTGCAAATCACTTAATGTCCACTAAAGTAATGTAAGTTTTAAATTAGGACGTGTATCTGTTTGAAGATTGTAAATATTTTTGTTAAATTCGCTCTATTTCGAGGATCAAATTTCGCACCATATGTTCATTCAAAATTACCTCGAAATAGTTAAAAGATGAATATTTTCTGAAATATATATTTTAAGATGTTCATAAGTACGGGCGGCAAGCACTCCTTCACTTTTCAAAAATATGGTTGTGTGTTTTATGCTTGAGACAGACTTACAGTTTGCATTTAACATAATATAGCTTCATTAAATCTTAAAAGAATAAGGTAAAAAGAAAAAAAATCAGCTATCCACCGTAAACTGTCAGTTAATACAGAGTTTGTTCCATCCGTCCCTAGAAGGTAAATTACTCATCAATATTGTTCATTGGTATTCATCGCTTTATCGTTTTCACCATGTTTGTTGTACGCAACTAGAGAGAATCATACAAATAGATAAATGCCTCATACAAAATAACTATAATTACATTAATATTAGTGAATATAGTCCTTTATAATTACACTAATCTTATTGTCAATTTAATGATATGAAAGTTCTTCATGTACAAGTTCAAATTAAATCGTCTCAAAATTATTCTGTAAATTACTTACATTTTATACGTTTTGTATCATATATGCAAATAAAAATAATTTTAATTCCTTACTGCACTAAAGTGTTATATTTGAAAAACCATTTGTTTTGTAAATATCGTTTTCTTTTTATAAAAAAAATATTTTCATATTTAACTTGTCATAGTTTTAGTTTATAATATAATCCAAATGTACTAATGCCAGCTAAAAGTTTGGGTTAGGTTGATACAGTCATATGTTATTGCCTACTATTGTAAGTTGTGAAATAAAATTAATTTGTAGTCTTAAAACTACTTGGCTTTTTAATGTTTGAAACCTTTTTGAGCCTGAATCGAATGAATGATTAACACTCTTGTTTCTATTCTAACATAATACAAAGCATTACAGAAGTTTTATAAGCGTACTTATTCCGAAGCTTGTTTACCACAAATGCGCAAAATTACATGCGCCAAAAGTAAATCAATACTTATAAACATGCGCGTCGCAGTATGTCTGCTTGACAAAATATAGACCCAAACAATGTAGTGATTTTTACTGGTAATATTAAGACAAACAACACCATGTTTAATAGAACGAAACAGTGTAAAATGCCTCACGACATCATACAGTTGAATAATTTCTTTTATATTTTCGATTTGCGTCAAGGCACAATCCTTATTGCCGTCCATCAAATGGTAAGTAGAGACAAGACAACTATTTGCATCTGAACTTTTAACTTTATATTTACCTTTTAACACCAAAGCAATGTAGTTTTTCCAAACGTTAGTTAACCTATATTTGATGAAAATAATGTTTTTCTGTCCAGTTGTAAACAAACTACGTGTATACATGTAAAAGAACTTGCGTCTATAACATGAAATCATAATTTTCTGCTTATTGTGATGTCATCGTCGCGTAACATTACTATTTGCTATTATATTTTTCTAGGCTCTATCATTCTTCCTACTCATAATACTGCTAGTGGGTATTTCCCATGTTGGTGGAATGATGTCCATGCTTCACAATGATATGGAAGACGATGCCGAGAGGCGAGGCTTCTACGAGGTTACCTACGGGGAACACTTAACTTTTCATGAGGGAGATATGTTGAGCACAAACAATCAGCGAAGATTCGCTAAGGCTCAACATCGTGCTACAGGTAAGTAATTAGGTACTCAGTTGTGATGATTAATATGATATGTACCTAAACAATATTAATACCACTGAAAGTTCTGTTTAACGTGTTTACTAAGTACAGATAAACTTCTAAGGACCTTGTCTCTGCTAATTAATAGATAACATATTGACGGGGAGCAGTGAACCTTTTTACTAATGTACACACACTACTAACATTTCTTTCATTCTGGCTTTCTGGCCACTTTCTGGCGGGAACTCGAGAAGTGAAGTTGAGTTTTTGAGGTTTAATAGTGATAATAGTGAATAACTGAAAGGACTGGTTGTATGGCATTACAATTGATATTTATCCTTGAAATCAAAATATCTAGAAAAATGTCTGAGTTATAAAGTTATAATATTAGGTAGTCGGATAAGTTCGCGGCCTTTTTATAATGAAAATTATTAAATATTTATTGAACGGCATTTTGTCCATATAATTCGACTATCTTTCGTCATTTCTCTGGGAGAGTCATTATCCCATCGCTATAAAATGTTTGGGGTTTCTGAGCAAAAAAACTGATTTAAATGGATTATACGGGCTTCTCTTGAATGTAATTTTACTCCATTTAGAGAAATTTGTTAAGAGCGAAATCAATGATAATCCGAAGGTGCTATGTCTGGACTGTATGAAGGATGCATTGAAATTTCCCACCTAAGGTCTATCAATTTTTGTTTAGTCATCAAAGATGTATGCGGTCGAGCATTGTCGCGATGGAAAACTTTCGGGGCGTTTTTCTTCAAGTGCTTGTTTACTATTTTACTAATTGCTGACAGTAGACATCAGAATTAATCGTTTGGTCGTATGGAAAAAGCTCGTAATACACAATGCCTTTCAGTCCCAGTATACACATAACATGACTTTGTTCGGAGTGAGGCCTGGCTTTAGGACTATTTGTGATGGCTCATCTCGCTTAGACTAAGATCATTTTCGAACATTGTTATCGTTAGTGATCCACTTCTCATCGCCTATTACCAATCTCTTCAGAAATGTATTTCATTTCGTTTTAGCAACATCTCGAATATGGAAATTTTATTCACCAAGTTTCTGTCATCTAAACCATGCTGCACCCAAACATCTAGATTTTTTTACAAAATTCAAATTATGCGGGTGATCTAAAGCTGTTAAGTGGTGAATGCTAACCTCTTCCGCAATTTGATGACTGCTTATGTATCGATCTGCTTAAATTTGTTCAATGATAACATCAAAATTTACCTTAATAAGACAACCACAGCGAGGAACATCATTCACATCAAAATTAGGTACCAGTTTTAGTTAAAGCATATTCACCGTAATCACCACAAATCTCTTTTCGACCACTAGATGCTTTTATACCCCTGTAGAAAAAAATGTAAAACATTCTAATTTTCTCCTTATTAACTATCATTTTAAAATTGTTAAGAACTGAAAAGTTAAAACTTTTAATTTGAAATTTCAATTTGCCGCCATTACAAAAAAAATCGGCTTCAAACTGTATATCACTTTCCCGCCAGTGATCAGAATTGCCAGAAATATAGCACGCTAAAGTCATACGTTCAAAAAGGCTGCGAACTTTTCCGATTACCTATTATATAAGGCTCAGACGAAAAGGCCGCGCTAAAATGTTAACCAACTCGCGCCAGGCGGGGCTTAGGCGGAGCAGCTCGGCGGCGCGCCGCGCGCTGCTGGCGGAGTCCCTACCCGCCGACTGTTTGACGGCAGGTTAACACAATAATGTCATCATTAGTATTCACGATAGAGATAGCTCATACCAGCTCTAATATTTTTAAGCTCATACGAGGTCCAAAGTTTCAGGACTGACATATTTCTTGATGTCTAAAAAAAACAAATTATACGTCATTGTAATTGTCGTATATCCTGCTAAGTCGGATATAATTTTTAAAGTTCAATCCTCGTTAGTTTTGATTCCTCGATCATTTAGAACAACAGGAAGTCGCAAAATCTTTAAAATGTTTATACTGGAATGTCGTTCCGTGATTACCTAAGTTCTTTACAAAGGTAGGTGTTACCCCGACCGACATCAAATAAAGGTTGAATAATGTATACCGGGATTATTCTCCGTCATTTTTAATTTTTCGTCGTGTCTTAAAAAAATATTTGTAATTTTGGCTTGTTGTAAAAGAAGCCATAAAACATATAAATTCCAAGAACAGTCAAAAACCGTATTATAGGTATAAATTAATGTTATCTAAAATTCCAGTGACCGTAATGTTCCTGTACACGAGCACTATCCTCGTGTCAATATACATAATGTGCTGTATCTCGCTGCTTCGCGGCGCTATCAAGTACAAACGGGAGTACGTGCTGCCGTGGATCGTGGCGGCGTGCGTGGGCGTCGTGTTGGTGGTAGCAGCTATTGTCATTGGTGACGGCTACCCGTTTATTGTTAACATCTTCGGTGGACACAGCGTTTACCGTTAGTATAAAATGAATTTAATGTTATCAAGGTTGTATAGTAATGAAAATTTGAAGATAAAAATAACTTACCAAGCGAAGTTCGACCAAAATTATGTGAAGAGATATTCGACGCAATTTACTTATTGTAGTAGCGTTGCTACGCACTAGCCTTGCACGGTAGTAGACAGGTATATTACCGTTTTTATTTTAGCAACATTTTTCCCTACCGCTCCCATCCCTCTACGTGTCATATCGCGCGACATTTGGTTGTTTTTTAGTATACTAAACCTAAGGTAAACAAAAATAATTATTTTACATTCTATTTTGGTTAGGGTATGTATAGTAAATGAATATAACATTTATACAATGTTTAGTGTACTTCGATACGGATGTTGGTCAATCGCGTTGAATGAAGCTGCTCACATAATTTCGATAATGTCATGACTGACTGACTTTTCGAAGGAATTTTTCTTCTAATTTACGTATCTTGTTCTTCCTCTTCACTCGAACACTTTCTGTTCTTCCCCATGTTGAGAGTACAACCCACAAAATACTAATTATCATTATAACATAATTGAAGAATAATATCGTAGTGGTCCGAGACACGTGGGAAGGCTTTAGCACGGAAACACAATTAAACCCAAATGGCGCGTGATATGAGTGCGCGTAGAGTGGTGGGAGCGGTAAGGAAAAATGTTGCTAGTATATAAAAAAAAAACAAGTAAAATACCTCTCTCTAAACTACTGTGCAAGGCTTGTCGCGAAATATCGCGAATATGTAAGTGGTAGCTAATGATTAATTATATAAGATAATAAGAGAAATATATATTGGAACAATACTCTATTAAACCTTTATGGGTCTCTATAATGGCAACACTATTCGATGACGTGTACCGTTTCGGAGAGTATAAAGGGGAGGTAGTTGAGAAAAGGAGGGGTAATTAACGACGCAGCTCCGTGAAAAAGGTTAGGAACATTATTAGAGCCGAGGGGAGGACAGGGGGATGGACTGAAGATGCTCGTGCCGGAAGAGTGGTATACTGAAGAGTTTATCTTTAGGGTGAGTGATTTCTCTATGTTGAAGAACTGTTACAGAGAGAGATAAGGCATTTCTATTATAATAATGAGACATTGCAAAATGATAGTTACATGAGAGAATGATGAACATGGTAAGGCATAGCTGATAATATAGAGAGCTAATGAGTGTGGCGCGTGGCGGTCAGGGCAGACTAGAAGGGGTGATGTTGGAGGTCTCCCGGGGATCAGCATAAGGTCCCCAGCGCACCCGAACCACGATGCGTCGTGGTTCTAAGAATCATAAGAGGAAGTTAATAATGCCTTATCTCCCGATGAAGTGTATACGGTAATTACAATTTACAACAAGTTAAGATACTTTGTCGCCATAGACATTAAACGAATTTATTGAACCTAGGCTGCACGTAATTCGATAAATTCGAAAAGGGTGGCGACAAGGCTAGTGTGTGACAACGATATACAATAAGTAAATCACAAAGAATGCAGCTGCGAAACAATGATAGCTGGGCATTGGCCCATACAAATTTGGGCATTGTACTTTACTAACCAAAGTTTCGCTGTGTAAACAAGTAGCTGTGATAAGTAAGAAGACAAGAGCAGGACAGCAACATGTTCTTCAACTAACGGCGTTGTAATCACAGAGTGGCTGCTACAATGTTATTTATGGGCAAGGTACAACAGCAATCCATTACCTACCTAAATGAAAGTAGCTCAATTATGTCTATCTTGAGACCCAAACAAAGCCTGTTGGGCGTTAGAGCCAGTTGAATTTTATGCTTCACTTGCATATTAAGTCTGTTTTCGTGTATAGAATTGTACTACTACTACACATGATTTTGATGAGACAGTTAAAACATTGACTGACCATCGCTCTTCACCCATAGAAGACCGTGTGGTGGTGGTCCTTGGACTCTACCTATATAGACTATATTTAACAGTGGAATGACAGGCTGATTTTGTGGTATGGTTTAGTATTAATGTGGTGATGGTATGGTGCAATTAAAGTAAAATTCGTACCATGGTCCTTAAGTTATAAACAGGTGCACAAACAGCATTTTATAAAAATGTTTTAATTTCAGGAGTAATCTTTGCGCTATTCGTTTTAACATATATCTACGCCATTTTCACCGTGAGCAGTTTCGCTCTGAGTACAGGCCAAAGGCGACGAAACTGCTCGAGCGACGAGCGCGGTGAACGATTGCTATTGCTCGACCACGCAGCTCACTCCAGCTTGCTACTCTCCGCCGCGCAACTCAACAAGCTATCGCACGGCACGCGGTCGCAATTCGTGTAATTATCATGTAGTGTCAATTACTCTTAACAGCAGCTATACTTTAAATGACAAATCGATATTTTTTACAACACATTTTGCGGATTTTTTACGGCAAAATAAGTTTTTTTTGTGTTCTCAAATATTCATTATATGAATTTTTCAAATGTTTTCCTTAGCTTTATAGATTTATTTGCGGTTGTGTAAAGCACAATCAATATTATTGTAAAGAAATAGTCAGTGCTTTTTAATTGGAAATTTGGCAGTTATTATGCTGAAAATGCTTTTAAATAAGAACTGGTATTTAATATTTGTAACGGTATATCTTTATTTTAATGTGCAGAAGCAAAATGTTATATTACGTCCAAAATAATTGCATTAAGTAGTTCATATTTAGCTACAAAAATAGGTACTATTACATATTGTGATATTTTTAATTATAAAATACAGGATAGTACAATGTAACAATTGGTACAAAAGCTTATAATTTTAAAAAGAAACAATAATAAGGAAACGTTTGTTGGTTTTGCTGAATTATCATCAAAAATATGATTGCAATGTTACAATGATGCTTTAAAAATGTTGAAAATATGTTACATATGTACAATGTTGGGAATAAAGGCATAATGGGAATAAATGCGATCATAGCAATTTTTGGCAGTAAATTTCGACAACTAAGAATCGGAAACTGGTAACGGATATATCAATGGATATCAGCCTTACTGCAAGATACAGGTCTCCTTTGTAAATTACAAGTGGTTTTGGGTCATAATCCACAACGCGGGCCCAGTGTGAATTGATGTATAACAGAAAAATAATGGATATATGGATACTTTTATTTGATTTCTATGTAGTAATTTTAGCCGCAAATGTAGCCACTTTCAAATCAATCACTGATTCCAGTGACTCGATAATTAATGTAGTGGATGCAACTAGCATCTTGAAAATTAAAGTACCAAATTCGACTATTGTAAGGCGACACAAAAAATACCACTTGTTTTTGAAGGCAGTCATCAGTTGGCACCACGGAAAACTAAACAAAACAATGTAAGGCAGCAATCAAAAGTTGCTATGTTTGTACAGCTCCTGTCACTAGGCCATTTGAAGGATCTGGTGGCTTCAAAAGTTTATTCATAGCATAAAAATAGAATTATTTAAAAATAAGATGACTTTTAATTTACCATTAATATACACATTAATATTACCTATCCACTTATCCTTATAATGAGCAGCCATTGGACTATGTGCATTATCGAAAAAAATGATTATTTACATAAGAAAAAATGATAACAGATTTTATTATATGCAGCGTTTATAAATATGAAAGTTGTAAATGCACATAATCTGATTTGAACTCAGTTATGCCTTCACAAGTCAAGTATAATTTCAACACATCAACATAAAAATAAATTAATTATCAACAATTTTATCTTAACATAAGAGTCTGGAAGACACTATTAACATAACTTACAAAATATATTCAGTCAATTTTCACCCCCACCTGCCACTCTCCAAAGGTCTTTGAATGCCTTTGAAACCTCTTGCGAGAATGAACTTCTCTGATGAATCTGATCTACTTGCTTGTGGCTTCAGGATTTTTATTGTTTTATAAAATCTCTCTAGGTCCATTTCTAATATTGGCACTTCCTTTCCATCCCACACTTTGATTAGCAAGCCTCCATCAATCTTAGTAACTAGCGCTGCAAATCTTAGTGCCATGTAACAGAGCCCCAGTATTCTGTCTTTGTCTAGTTCTTTTACACCAGTAGCACTGGGTGCCATGTCTGATATAACTATGTCCACCTTCTTCCCACCAAGAGCTAATACAACTTTGTCGTGAGCATCAATAGTTGAAAAGTCTATATTGCTCATTATTGTTGCTCCCTATAAAAGAAAGTAGATTTTAAATACTTTGGAATATAAAACATCACACATATACAGGGTGTCCCAAGAAATGATGTCAAGAGGAAGGAAGATAGAGGACCGAGGGGTACTCGAATCACCCCCGTATTCCTATGACAAGACAATGTGCAGAGACCATTAGACCTAACCTACTCTGGCCCTTATAAGATTTTGGAGCAGTTCTATGCACTACACATTGGTGCACTACACATGCACTACTAGACTTTTTATTTCATCTTCACTGTTAGTCTACTTATCCCGTGGGTGAGATAAGGATGCACACACATGTATGCATCCAGATAACATGTATACATAACATAAAAGCATCTCTGATTTTTAATTTTATCAGGTCAAATGCGACCTGATTCACAATATAAAACAATGAATAAATTGCCATAATAGTGGGTTCCTTAACAGTGGGGATTTTCAAATCAAGACTAGACAAATGGATGATGGAGCAAGCGTACACCAACATAAGATATAGGCACATCAGCTGCTAGCTGCTCGTCTATTATATGATAATAATAAATCTTCAGTAAAAACTAACCTTGATAGGGAAAATTTGCAGTTTGTCAATAGACAACACTGTCCCTTTAGGTTTTTTTAGATCTGCCCCATCTGCATTAGTTTTCTGGACGGCAACTTGTGTCCACGAGCCCGGGGAGGCGCCGAGATCCACAACTGTGAGTCCAGGTATCAGGATATTAGTTTTCTCATTCATTTCTAGGAGTTTGAAGGCACTGCGACATCTAAAATAAAAACCTTTAATGAATGCATGCTGAATGCTTCATATGAATTAAGAATTTTAATAGTCACTTGCCTGTAATTGTATATCTTAGCCTTTTCGACGTAGGGATCTGCTTTTTGTCGACTTAGCCACTGTTGAGAGCTTTTCAATCTTTTAAGACAATTAACCAGGAAGCACATTCTTGTCAAGTTTAGAGTGTATTGCGAGGGTAGCATCGTTTTATACACAAGAATAAAGTTCCCTTTGTTGCAGATTAACAAAATATACGATAAATTCCCTAAACAGTGGGGATTGTAAGTTATTCTTGGTTCGGGTTGATTGATGGCACTTGATATATTATAGCAGCAGTTTATGTTGTCAAGTTTGTCAACGGTAACTTTTCTTCTTCTTATACGGCAATGGCGCAATTAGCACATTCTGCCAGTATCAAGTTTTGACTACTAATTTTGAGATTCGAATGAACTAAAATGCATTCATATACATTTAAACTGAGAACAATATGAAGACATATGATCATACTTACGAAGACCATAGATGAAATGTATGCAGTTATTAAGAAGACGAACCAGTTTGCTTAGAAGAGTTTGGTTAATATTAAAGTAACATACTGGTACATCGGCGTAATCAAAAATATGCCACACAAGGGTCTGTACAAGCAAAACTGGTAGCGGTCGGGAGGATTTTTTTTAAACGGTACAGACATCGTAATGTGGTCATGACCTTACGACTTACCTCAGTTTATGGGATCTCTATGCCGCACATGCGCCTGTAGCCTCCACGATCAACGAGCGGGACTAACCCGCTACTAAACCGACGATATCCCAGACATCAGTCTGGGCGAGATTAGAATTGCCCTTAGACAGCTTAAGAATGGCAAAGCATCGGGTGATGATGGAATTACGGTAGAGCTCCTGAGAGCCGAAAGGAAGGGGGCTCCCGTTCTTACGGAGTTACAACGACTCGATGTCGCTCTCCACAATGGCATCACACCCGAAGCGTGAAACAGGAGTGTAGTTGTATTGTTCTTCAAAAATGGAGACTGGATATTAGTGAAGAATTGTAGGCCGATCTCACTCTGTCAAATAGGTTTCGGGATTTTTTTAATAAAACAAAAAATATTGCTTCAATAGTCTAAATTTATTTTGTCATCCTCGAAATAGGCCATTTGACACAATACACTTTCGCCAGCCAATGATCTGCACAGAAAAAGGTGGGGGTTTGTAGCAACCCCAACCCAGCCTAAATTTATTGCACTAAAAGTCTGCCCCCACTCCAGTGTCGGAGGAACAACGGACTACGAACCTAGGAACTTATCTAGGGAAAAGTTCGATGCAGACGACGTTGCGAAATATATATATATATATACATAATAACATAAGCGTGGTATGACAGTGGTGTCTGTTAACTACTTTTATTTTAACAATTTAATGCTTTTTTGAAACAAGTCAGGCAATTGTCAAGAAGGCAATTCGTGTCAAGGGCTGTAATGGCACCGCGCTGTCAAAAAACTGGACAAAAAAAGCTGGTGCAATAAATAAATTTTTCATTTTACTTGAATTTAATTAATCATACAGACAATTTAATAGAAGAGGAAATTAAAGTACGTCGGAAGGATTTTTTTCCAATTATAAACAAACGAAAAAAACAATTATTTTACGAGATAGAGTTGTTGATAATAATCTTACAGGTTTCTTTCGTTTATTAAATAAATAAAGAGGAGCAAATTTTTTAATTAATATTTTTAAGAGAGGAATTAAAAATACATCGATTTGGCCTTTTATTTTATTAATTTTTTAACATTTTTAGGGCTGGGGTGGGGTTGCTGGGTTTTGTATCATTCGTATAAACATTCCCGAATCCTTTCATTATTTATATGACACACATTTATGACGTAGGTACGGGAATTACTACAATACAAATTCATTTATGTACCATAAAATTCAATGAAAACAATCTTGATTAACGTACAAAACAGCAATTGCCATACAAACGGCAACCCTATTCAAAACAACCTGTAACTGTCAAATGGTCTTAGTAGTTGTAGAGGCCGGGAGTCCACTTATTTATTATTTTTTTGTACTTATATTTTCTTGTAGAAAACGGAATACCTAACCAATTATGGTATCGTGTTCTTTTGCTGATTGTGATGTTACAAAATGCAATAATCCTAAAAAGTACACTTTTCACAGGTAAATATGACTAGGTATAGAAAAATGTAATTGAAGTGTAATCTAAACATAATCAATCTTGGAAATAAAACTATTTTTATCGGAATATAACTTAATTCTTTCAAGTTTTATTACATAACATTAAAAGAATTGTGTTAAAAACATGATATAAATTGTTGTCTTTCAGTTATAATAATATGAAAAAAGTTATGATAACACAATATAGTGCGTAACCTGTCTAATGTTTTATCGATAAAATGTGTCGATAAAAATGTCTAATTAATATGAATTAAGTCTTTATGTTTACAATATTTCAAACAGTTAAAAGGAAGGTATAAACAAGGGCGTGATCTATCATATCTGATTCATATATTTTAAATTCGTGACATCTACAATAAATAATTTCTTCGAAATCTACCAAATAATCCGTTGCGATTGACGTTCACTTTGCCGTAAATTAAAAATTACTAATATTTATTTTAGATTTCCATCTGATCCAGTAGTGCGTGAAAAATGGCAGCATATAGTTAATCGAGAAAACTGGACCCCGAAGAAATTCTCTGTAGTGTGTAGTAAACATTTCGAGGAAAAATATTTTATTCAACAAAAGCATCGTACAGTTCTTCGAGAAGACTCTTTGCCTACTCTTTCTGTACCGGTATGTTGTATTATGACAAAACATTTGTCTTGTTGACACTGCATCCAAAAGCCATTGGGCTTTTCTGACTGGCTAAGTTACTTTACTCGCATAGAAGTCTACCGTGAAATATATTTACAGTGAGTGAAGTCTATTAATTCATTCTCTATCATATTCGTGTTTCTTTCTTCATCACATGATAACCTTCAACACATGGTATTATTATTATCCTTATAATCATACCATAATCCTCATTACTGAAGATATTCCCCATCCCTCATCCCTATCCTCATCGCCCATACTTATTCCTTCTGTATCTTTCTGAATTCTTTTTTTTTATTGTTAGAAAATCGACGACTTATAATAACTAAATTTCACGTGGGCATACATCTTTACATTATTTAAATCAACGTGCTTTACAATATATTGCAGTAGTTGCTAATCAAAAATGAAAAAGGAAAGAAGCCGTGCTTCCACGAAACAATGTTATTCTACAGGGAGTTGTGAAGCATGTATGAAGTCAGGTTACTAATACAAATATCCAATAGTACATAATTTTAGATACTTTACTGTTAAATATAACTGTGTGAAGTATCGTTTATAATGTAATCGACACTAGATTAGCAAAACAAGAATAAAATATGTGAGTATTTTCATTTCTACATGCCTAAAGACGGGCAGCGCAATTGCGAACGTTTTTATAAAAAAAAACTACTCGGTTTTTAGCTTTATATTACTTACAGATGTTTTAATGTACATTTTATATTTAAAATATATTGTTTTCTACAGATACAGTTGAAAGAAAGAAGAGAGGCGCCATTAAATATCAGTCAGGTCCCAATACCAATGCCAATGCCGAATTTGTCACAAAAAGTATTGAGTCCACAGAAAATATTAACAAAATGTGCAGAGCTTAGAAAAATAATTGTTGAAAAAAATAATGTTATTAGAAATATTAAGAAGAGAACGAAAAGAATGTCCAAAAAAGTTCTATATTTGGAATCTATTGTAAATGAGCTAAATAGTATACCGGGTCAGATCAAATCTCAAGGGTCGGACCCTTAAATTTTGGCCAATCTTATAATACCTTAGTTAAGTATGAAATTTGATGGTTTGTGAACAATAATTAAATTTTATAATTATAGTAAGTGTTTATCTTAAGCATAAATGCTTTCCGATTTATCTAGTTCATTAAATATTTCAATAACTAAAATTATCACTCATAAGATAATGAGTGAGTATTATTAGCTGCATGCAGATCCAGCATACCTATATAGTCTAAGACTAGTTTAGGTACATAAAATGTAATCAACAAACATCAGAAATGTTTTGTTATTATCACTTATCATAACATAACTAAATAATGTATTAAAAATGTATTTTAACATACCTATAGTCGGATTATTTTTCGAGTCAGGGATATGGTATGTAGAACTGTCAATAAAGTGTCATCTCCCTGACTCGAATAATTAAAACTTGAGATTAAGACAGCTAAGTAATAAAGACCTTCTTTAACTACTTCGTTTTCTTTGAATATTTCCGTAATGTGACACTAGAAGATTTTCGCTATTTGGATTCCAAAGAACACTTGTATCCCTTCTACACTTGTATTATTTACAATAATTATGACGTATACTTATGTCTTCGGGATATGTTCGGTAAATCGAGAGAAAGTACTAGTAATAACCGATTAAATAAGCTTTCTCACGTACAGCAAGACCAAGGAAGAATTTCCAACCGACTCGACGCTACACTGATACTATAGCGAGGGTAAATACCGATGATAAAATAGTCCTGTATTTAGTGAAGGAAAAACTGGAGGTACATCATAGTATAGTGAGCAAGAAAGTCGTGTTTAGCAATTTTTAAGATATACGCTCGTTGTCACGCAACTCCTTTTGTATCCTCAGTTTCATTATTCAGAACTCATCCAATCCTCATACCTTTAGCGTCCTTATGGCATCATTTTTGGAATTATAATAGCCCTAATGTTTGTTATGTGTTTAATGTTAAATATCGATATCGAAGTTTGTTATATATTTCATGTGCACATCCCTAAACGTCAACTCTTGCCCCCCCCCCCCCCGTCTACGAGGGACGTGCGGTCTCGCCACTCTTTCCATTAAGAATGTATCAAGGGGATGTAAAATCGATTTTTAGACATACATTTTTTTTTTTCTGTGATAATCAATTTCTACAATTGATAATTTTTGTTTGTTAATGATAACTGCACTACGCTTCGCCTGGTCTGCGCCAACCTTAACACACACTTCTACTTTCTACTTAATATCATCTTTTTTTTTTTTATAGACTAGGGGGCGGACGAGCAAGCGGTCCCACGTGATGGTAAGTGTTACCGCCGCCCATTGGCACCTGCAACACCAGGGGGCATGCGGGCGCGCCGCCGACCTTGCAAAATCCTATTCACAGCTCTCTTGAAGAACCCCATATCGTAGCTCAATGGAAAGACCTCTTGAGGCAGTTCGTTCCACAGCCTACGGGTTCGCGGTATAAAATAGTTTTTGGACCGCATAGTGCGCGACACCTCCGTATCGAGGAAATGCGGATGGACCGCACTTCTGTGACGGGAGGTGCGGTTGTAGAAACCCGAGGTGGGAATTATATTAAACAATTCTTCAGAGCATTCCCCATTGTACAGGCGGTAAAACTCACAGAGAGACGCAACGTCTCTCCGAATGCTGAGGGATTCTAAACCGCCCGTGAGAGTGGGATCGTCGACAATACGAACAGCACGTCGTTGGATAGAGTCAAATGGGTCCAATTGGTATGTCGGTGCGCCGGCCCAGAGATGAGAGCAGTACTCCATATGGGGCCTCACCTGAGCTTTGTAAAGCATAAGGAGTTGCCCAGGTTTGAAGTACCGCTTCGCTCTGTTCAGCACACCGAGCTTTTTGGAGGCCATTTTGGCCTTATTGTCCAGATGACCCCTAAATTCGACTTTGCTGGAGATGTTGATACCAAGGATCCCGATACTCTCCAAGATCTTAAGAGGTATGCTCTGAAAGCGAGGTGCTACAACAAAAGGGTTTTTTTTAGCGGTGAATGCACAGACTTGCGTCTTACTGGATGAAATCCACTAGGTTCATAGAACCCCAAATCGAGACTAGATCTAAAGAGTCTTCGATTTCAGACACAAGCCTGGCGCGACTCTCTTTCACTTCGACCCGAGGGATGTTGGCGCGGCCCCTATACAAGGTGTCTCCAGTACTGTCATTTGCATAGCAACGTATGTCACCAATTTGCAACAGGTCGTTGATATGCAGAAGGAACAGAGTTGGGGACAACACGGAGCCTTGCGGGACGCCAGCGTTAATAGACATGGTGTCGGAGCAGCTACCATCGATAACGACTCTGAAGCTCCGTCCAGTCAGGAAACTGGCAACCCATTCGCAAAATCCCTCGGGTATCCCGAAAGATGGTAACTTGGAAAGCAGCGATTTGTGCCATACCCGGTCAAAAGCTTTCGCAATGTCTAGGCCTACAGCCAGAGCCTCGCCTCTACTCTCAATGGCGTCAGCCCAGCGGTGTGTTAAATACGCTAAAAGATCACCAGCCGAGCGATTATGGCGAAATCCATATTGACGGTCGCTAATCAACTGGTGATCCTCTAGGTACCCAAGGAGCTGTGTGTTTATAACACGCTCCATAACTTTGGAGAGGAGGGAGGTGATCGCTATTGGCCTGTAGTTGGCCGGGTCGGTGCGGTCACCCTTTTTAGGCAAAGGGTGAACATGAGCTACCTTCCATGCTGACGGGAAGCTTTTTGTGGAATATGAGAGCCTAAAGAGTCGCGTAAGCACCGGAGACAACTCGAGAGCGCAAAATTTGAACACCACCGCAGGAATACCATCTGGCTCACTCGACTTTCGGATATCAAGAGATGCTAGAGCTCGCCGAACTTCACGCTGGGTGAAGCAGATTTCTGGCATGGAGCTTGTGCACCTGGCATGGAGGTAGACGGTGGTGAGGCACCTCTATCGTCCAGAGTCGAGTTTGAGGCGAAGAGACTGCCCAGGAGATCGGCTTTCTCTTTCGCCCCATGGGCCAGTGAGCCATCGAGTTTCCGCAGTGGTGGAAGTGACGACTGACAGAAGTTACCCTCGGCAGCCTTATCGATTTATCTCAAAAATTCTATTCCGCCTAATAGGGTTAAGGCATTAAGCTCGTCTGTTGTACGATATTGTGCAAATAAGTGTAAAAATAAATACAACTGTTTAACTCTGAAGACACTATATATGGCGCTGTTTGAAAAAAATCTATGAAACGTTTGAAATGAAAATGTCGATTAATTTATAATTGACGATTATTACTTCTACTAGAATCAATTAATATAAATCGATATTTTAACTAAGCAATCGATTGGAATGAAAGTCGATTCCATTCGACATCCCTTGCGTTTTGCAGCCGGATAGAGGTGGGCACTAGCAGGTTTTCGCCAAAATGAAACGATAGCAGGTTTCTAATACCAATAACGGTTTCTAAAACTATTTATTCTCAGTAGCAGCTTTTTTCGACCACATTTGTTTTTAATACGTTACTCAATAATCGTGCACTTTGGGAACGAGTTGCGGGTACGCTATTGCTTCGTTTTGAACTAGTTTGTGATGTATTTATTGTGATGTTGATTCACTAATATTTACTTATTTACAGTTTATAATACACTCCCACTTACTTAACACAGTTTTTTGAATGATGAATAAAAACACAATATAGATATTTTGAAATCGTTACTAAAATAATTAAGTACATATTTAAAAACTATAAAGGTGACCTAAATTAAACGCGAACTAAGACAATGCAACTTATCATCACTGATCGCTCAACTTGAGTCAACTGTCAAATTATGAGAATGATTGATATACATAGTTACATGATATTAATAACTAATAGTATCCATAATTGCACTTAAACTATAAAAAAGACAATAAGTGTCAATGTGCAAAAATTCCGCAACAATGTGTGAATGAAATGGAGAACGTGTCGCTTCGGCCGTCCTACTTGTGCCAGCGGTCGATGCCGCCGACATAAAACGAACGTTTCCGAAATCAAAAAGCAACTTTGTAATACTGCCAAATCAAAATGTACTCTTATCTCGGACGCTTTGTACACGCAAACTGACCTATATTTAGCGTTCGGCTAATAATACCAGTTACTCGAAATAAATAGTTTCATTTGACAACGAAAATGTAAAAGCTGCTATTGGACCGAAACTAAAAAACTGTTTACGTTTTGAAACGCCCATCCCCACTGCCGGCTGTCAAAGTATCTTCTTGATTGTTTATGTTTGTTTACTACCATTTTCCATTTTAAAAACTTGTAAAGTGGATAAATACGGCGATATAAAATTATAGAAAACTATTTATTTTCGCTGTATGAATAATGAAAGTAACATGAGTTTGAGGTTTCAAATATAATATGGGATATTTGCTACGAAGTGCACATAACCTCAAGCAAAGATTTCATTTGTGTACAAATGTTTATTATCCGCTTGTAATACCGTCAAGGAATAAAACTGTAATAATGAAATATTTGAATGTTGCCGAGAAAAACGATGCCGCGAAAAATATTGCTTTACATTTGTCTCGAGGACAATCTAGAAGGGTAAGCTAAAAGTACTTTTCATATTATCTATTTAATAAGAATTCGAATGATATTATCACCTATTTCCATTTTAGCGTGAAGGACTATCCACATACAACAAAATTTACGAGTTTGAGACTGAGGTGAATGGTCAAATGAGTCAGATGGTAATGACATCAGTGTCAGGCCACTTGCTAGCTTTAGAATTTGTAGGTGCTTACAAGAATTGGCAATCTTGCAATCCTCTTTCATTATTCGATGCACCTGTATTCAAATATTGCCCTGACCACTATGAAAAAATAAAGGTTAGTATTTAAAAATTCTTAGGATGAGATATCTCAAACAGGAGTCTAGTTGCTTAGCTTTGCATTGTTAATTTAGCCTCTAATCTAAATTAATAATTATCTTATCTAACCCGGTCTTTAATAATTATCATATTTTTTTATTCCGAATAAAAAGAAAGAAATTAATAAAATTAACTAAAGGCATATTTAAATAAATAAAATTATCTCACTTCACCCTGCAGTGCTGACATACAACACAAAAATGGGATTAAAATTTATAACCCTTTATCCAGCATTCAATATAATGTAAAACTGTGCACATAATTTTATCTTTCCTAAATTGTTTATTTTCATGAAAAATTCAGAAAACACTAGAAAGAGAAGTGAGGGGTTGTCATGGACTAATCATATGGACGGATTGTGACAGAGAAGGCGAGAATATAGGCTTTGAAATCATTCAAGTGTGCACTGCCATGAACAGTAATCTGCGAATATTAAGAGCTAAATTCTCCGAGATTACCACTGTGTCTGTACAGAGGGCACTAAGGACACTGGAGCCACCCAACAAGAATATCAGTGATGCTGTTGATGTCAGGCAGGAGTTGGATTTAAGGATAGGTAAATAATGTGCCATGCAATTGAGATATCAACATAGTATTCCTAAGCCCACTTTACTGTGTGACAACTTCTCATTATGTGGGCTGCTCCCATCTATCATTTCTTCTATAAAAAATAAACTTTTCAGGTGCGGCATTCACAAGGTTCCAAACTTTAAGACTGCAGAAAGTGTTCCCTAGCAAACTAGCAGACAGCCTCGTAAGCTATGGGTCATGTCAGTTCCCCACGCTTGGCTTTGTTGTAGAGAGGTATAGAGCTGTTGAAAACTTTGTAGCTGAATCATTTTGGAAGATCAAAGGTTTGTGCTTCGATGTTATCCCTCTTTTACTTTGGCCAGCTACCTACCTTTACCTTTGAAGATTTAGGAATAGATTTGGAGAAAGTGTTAGATAAATGAAGAGGGATGGGATAAGAATGGGCTCTGGCATCTCACTCACTACCGAAACAGATACATACATTGGGGAATAGGATAAAAGGGAAACTGCACTAGGTACACTTTACTGTGGTATTCTGTGTGAGGGGTAATGCAGCCATTCGAGTACACCTAGCTGCTGTGGGATTGCAGCATGCACCCTTTAGTTTCCCATTTAGCACCATCTTGATGTAGAGATTGTCTAAAGTAAAATGACCCACTCCACCACTTAATTACTTGATTTGATGTGTGAGAGCAAATGCCAATTACGCCACTTCATTTGTTTGTGTTTTAAGTTTACATTATAAGATTATATTATAGGTAAATTCGGCATAAAATAAATAATTTAATGGCTGATAGATTTAATATGTAGGTACATATAGATTTATTATATGTCAGCAAGAAACAGTAATATACAACTATGATTATAGTTACCTACTAGGTATATATACAGATTTAACCAAAAAAACATGGGTTGTGTTTATATTACATATTAAATTTGTGTGTTTGATTTTTCCAATTATTAAAAAAAGTAGCCCGGAAGATTCAATTAATATTAAAAAAAGTATCTTTATTCACTCATGTCATTTGAATCGTTTTCATCTGAATCAGAGTTAGTAGATAACAAATTATAAATTTGTTGTCCGTCTCAAAATACTGTAAAATATTGCTTTTTCTGTGTCTTCAATACCTCAACAAGTATTTTACCATAATATTTTCCTAAGTTTTCGTGATTACTATACATAGCAATTAAACAACTTTGAAGGTTTAAGTCACGTATATTTAACATTATTTATATTCCGACGTTTCGAACACTTTGCAGTGGACGTGGTCACGGGGTGACTAATTGATTTTATTTGTCACTTGAGTTATTAAGAAATTATTTGAACTACCATCTGAATTTTTTTTTAATCATAACATTCCCTATGCACGCAGTATTCGCTCACGGTGTCCAGAGGTCTTGCAGTATTGCATTGGCCTTGGGATTTAATTAATTTAATGACTGGATCCCAAGCCGGTGGTACTTGCCAACCATCTTCTCTATTGAAATTTGGGTGTTTCTTGATTTCAATAGCCTCGCGTAACATTCTTGGCATGAACCGGGTCTCTCTAGTGAGGATTTGTGGATTATCGAATCGAATGTAATGGTTGGGTTTGTCCAGAATATGTTCACAAACTGCAGACTTGGTCGAGCGTCTGTTCTTCATGTCAGCTATGTGTTCTTTTATACGGATACCGAGAGGTGCTCGTCTGCCTACTTCCCTATAAAAAAACATCCACGGGCGTGAACAATTGTGACATGCATGCCTTTGGATAACTTTTTTGTAAACGTGACTCTCCCTTTACACCTTTCTAGCACTTGTTTTGAATATGTGTGCAGCACATAACTTTTGTTTGTAAATACAATATATCGGCCCTCATTGCGTTATTTTTTTAATTGTTTCAAATATTTTAAGCGCAACATTTTTATGTCGTGATTTTCAACTAGAGCTTTACGGTTGTCATCTATGTTGGACCACTCGTAGTTTGATTCCCGTAAAATAGTGCACAGAGTTTCTGTACAGCCATCAAAACCAATTCGTTCGTTAAAACCTGTTTAAGTTTTAAGTTTAAGTTTAACTGTCTGACAGTTCTTTAAAATCATTATCAAATGGCATTAACGTTCTTCTTAATTCACCCATATCAAAATCATCCATATTAGACTTAAGACTCAACCTTTTCCTTTTTGACGGCAATTTAAAAAAAAATCTGTGACGTATTTGTTGATGGAGCTTTGCTTTTCTTCTCTCAATACCTATTAGCGTAATTGAGGCTTCACTAACACCAACAGTTCACCAACAGTTTGGGCAGTTCACCACCTAGCGTCAGAAGGTTTTTCTACTCCATTTTTTACTTCATATTTCATTCGATGATACACTTTCGCGACAATAGCTTTCCCCTGTAAAATAATAAGGCTATAATTTAAATCTAATAAAATAAATGTAAGTCTGATAAACATTCAAAAAACGTAGACAAATATTATACAAATATTATAATAAAAATAATTACCTGACTCCGAAGATGCTTTTTGTTGACATGCTGACGGTAGTTTTGCGATCGAACAACGCGTACTCCAGTCGGCAACTGAATAATGACCAATGAACACTATGTACCGCGTCGATATTTTCATTTTGCAAGTTGGCGAGAGGGTACAACATAGAGTTGTTAAAACCACGACATATATTTATTTATTTTTATCGAATCCCGTGATCCCGGAAATAGTCGCTTAGAAATAAGCTGACATTGTACAAAACCTGCGTACGTCCCATAATGACCTTCGCTAGCTAGCGTTGTCTTTGCACACGCAGCCCCCTCCAACATTAAAATACTTGAAACCCTCCAAAATAGATTCGACCGTAACTTTAGGTAAATTAGCCCCACCTATTCCGATCACTGCTCATTATTACCGTTTACCTGGTTTCAAAACCAACCAATGCATGCTATTATACTTTGAGTTATGTTATCATTAATGTAATTATAACATATGCCCACGAGTACGATTGTCGGCTAACATTACTTGACGCAATTTTTAGTAAATCACACTATAAACAACTTGGACGTCGACTTCTTATGGGAACGAGTGAGACTGTTCGATCGGGACGCTTGTCAAGTGTTGTTCGACATCTGTCTCGACGACCCAATAGCAAAAGTGGTCGATGTGAAGACTAAACCGAAGTCCAAATGGAGACCCCTGCCTTTAGACACAGTGGTAAGTGATTTTTCTTGTTCGTATTCACATGAGAATCTGGTTCTTCTCACTCGTATCCACTAAAAAATAAATTATGGTCACCACACAATCAGATAAAGCTGTCCGTTTTTACGACAGGTTAACTGATCAGATCACCTATTTATCATTAGTCTACTGATCATTTAGTTTTATCATGTGTAGTATAAAAAATCAGTTTTTCATTCTGACTTTCACAAGAATTCGACGTTTCGCCACGGGTTCCACCGGCCGTGGTCACGAGTTGACTGAACAGGCAAACAAATATCTTTGTTATACGCGTTCGCACCCAATTTACAATATAAAATGTGTACAAAACGTGAAAATTTAAAAAGTTATGTTCATAGAAACGTCAGTTTTTAACTGATCGTGTGTGGCGGACATTACAAAACTAAAACCTGACTACGAAAATTTCAAATAAATTTCAGATTCTTCAGTAGAAAGGTATTTTAACTAAAACACACTTCAAACTTTAATATGATATGAACTTCTAATCCCACACTTTGTGGCGTATCCCCTCACATGACAGGTCTTTGAAAGACAGACTCCTATTTTTTTCAAACTGCGGGTCTATTTTGATTTGTTTTAATATATTTCATAACACTCAGATAATGATGATAAATAGATTGACACCTCATTTGCTGAAATACACATCTGCTAAATTTAACACTATTCCTTTTTGAAGGGTAAAAAATAGGTGCAGTTTGATAGTCCCATTGTAGAAAGAGATTCATCTGACCCTCCCCATTGACCCCATGTCAAACATAACAGTTACGTCATGCTGTTTTAGAATTAAATATGGCAATAATACGGCAGACATCTCTTTCCTGTACGATGCCACTCTTAAGTGTCTACAAATGAGAATCGTCTACAAGGAGTATTGGTCTATGTAAAAGTGTCTCTGAACCCATGTCATGCAATCACTGTATAGATAGACCCTATATGTGGCGTTATTTAATTATATTATTTATTTATTACATTATTTATAAAAAAGTTCTGTTTATTTGTTTATGGTATTTAAGTGATTATGAATTTTATTATTGGGATAATTTTCTGAAGTTTCTAAAGTGTTTTTCTAAAGTGCGCGCCACGAGCAGGAAGAAATTGGGTTATTGACATGAGATCAGCCAAGACTGGCCGGAAAAGAGATTTGTATGAAATCGTCGCTTAACGAAATTCTTCCTGCTCGTGGCGCGCGCTTTAGTGAACAGAGTTCTTATTATTATACCAAGATCCACAATGATTTAAGACGATTGCCTATATACAAATATATCTACAGGAACTAGAAAAAATAGCATCACGAAAGCTCAAAATAAGTGCAAAGGAAACAATGAAAATTGCCGAAAAATTATACACGCAAGGTCTCATCAGCTACCCTCGTACAGAAACCAACGAGTTTCCTAAGGAGATGAACCTGACACAATTGGTGGGGCTTCAAACCGGCGATCGGAACTGGGGAGAGTTCGCTCAAAGGATATTGGATAGTGGGGGGCCAACCCCAAGGCAAGGGAATAAGAGTGATAAGGCCCACCCACCGATTCATCCTACAAAGTACACAAACAGTAAGATTTATGTGAGAGTATTTAGATTCCATTACACTTAAGAGCAGTGTTAACCTTACAGTATACAGGGTCTCTTTTGATATGGTCAGTATGGAAAAGTCTAAAATGATTAGAAATAGAGAAATTTTGTTTTAAGGAACCATGGCGTCGATTTCAGAGTTATCGAAATCTGCATTCAAAGATTTTCAAAAAAATCTCGTACACAATCGGGAATCAAACCCATTCTTGAAAAAAAAATCCTTGAAAAAAAGTTATTTTAATGCGTTAAATGATAGTGTAGGTTGTAAGAAATGAATCTTGCTAAGGAACCTGGCATGTAGAATAAAAATAAAAATTAAATTTTTACGATTTCAATTCCGGAAGTTTAGTGCCTGTTGCTGTGATGGTCTATCTACTGTTAATGTGAAGTTACATTACCATACAAATTAATGTGAAGAGGCCACTGCCAACAATTTTATTCCTTTGAAAATGGAACAATGTCGTTTTGTGTATCAGTTTATTTAAAGATTTAAAAATTGCAATATTGTTGTTACTTACATTTTTTATACCTGTTGCTACCACATTGAACATTTATTTAAGTAAATGCAGGGCACACAGGGCAGGCAGGCACACGCTTCGAGCTCACCACTTCTTGCGTTCCTTCGATAAATGGGATTCAGATCGCAAACAGGACCTGCGATCTCGCGAGTTTTCCTTGCACACCAGCACAGATTCAGCGGTAATGAGATTGTCATCGACCTCACTAAGCTTTATTACAGTTGTAGACGAGGTCTGCCACCACGTGGTTTCCTCATGAACCGGTACACAATCAGCTACGACGAGGGCGGGTCGTAGACACCAATCAGCGGAATCACAGTCGTGGCAAGGTCCACGACCACGCGGTTTCCCTCGCGAACCGACCCAGAACCATCTGCGACGAGGTTGAGTCATAGACTAGCCGGCGCTCATACACACTTTTAACCCCAGGGCGATGGGGGGGGAGGGGTAGTAAGAAAAAGTGATGTGTGGATGTGCGGTCGAAATGAAATAACATGACAATGCTCGACTTGGTGCGAACAATTAATGTGAGCTTTCACCTAGTCATTTAGATATCGCATTTAGTTCAGACAATCTGATGGACATGCAAGATTTATTCCTTACAACCTACATTATCAATTAACGCAATGAAATTTTTTCAAGAAACATTAACGCGTTCGATTCCCGGTTGTGTATGAGATTTTTTGAAAATTTTCAAGGCAGTTTTTCATAACTTTAAAATTGATACCATAGTATCTTAGAACAAATTTCTCCATTTTCTAATAGTACTGACCCGTCTCAAAACCTCAGAATATTCTCAATTCAGAGAATTTTGAGTTTAGTGAATACTTTTGCTCTACAACCTTATATTTGCGGTTGGCGCCACCTAATCGCTCACTGAGTAAATTGATAATGAGCTGCAACGATTTTGTATTTTTGTGAACGCTCAATGGGCCGATACTGTACTGTTGCTGTTTAGTCAATGTCCTAATGTTAATATTTTGGATTAGTGTAAAAGTAGCAGTAGTCTCTCTGGTTTCTTGGTGTTCACTATAGATTACAAAATTTGAGTCTAACAAATATTTTTGCTTGCAGGTTTATCCGGCAACGAGGATCGTCTATACAAGTTCATAGTGCGTTCTTTCCTCGCGTGTTGTTCGAAAGACGCGCAAGGCAAGGAGACCACGGTTACCACCGTCATAGCCAATGAGAAGTTCACCGCAAACGGCCTTATGATAACTGAACGGAACTATTTGGACGTATACCCTTATGACAAATGGTCCTCCAAGGAAATTCATGTTTATGAGGTACTGACGTTTCTTGTGTGATATGCATGTATTATCTATACATATATCGTAACAGTCTTGTCTGTATATTCAGTATTTTTTTGAAAAATTCGTTACACTGTACTCTACTAATGATACAAGAGGACTATTCCCTGACGAATGGGGTCCCTGGGGTCTTTTTTTTATAGACTAGTGGGCGGACGAGCAAGCGGTCCCACGTGATGGTAAGTGTTACCGCCGCCCATGGGCACCTGCAACACCAGGGGGCATGGGGGCGCGCCCCCGACCTTGCAAAATCCTATTCACAGCTCTCTTGAAGAACCCCATATCGTAGCTCAATGGAAAGACCTCTTGAGGCAGTTCGTTCCACAGCCTACGGGTTCGCAGTATAAAATATTTTTTGGACCGAACAGTGCGCGACACCTCCGTATCGTGGAAATGCGGATGGACCGCACTTCTGTGACGGGAGGTGCGGTTGTAGAAACCCGAGGTGGGAATTATATTAAACAATTCTTCAGAGCATTCCCCATTGTACAGGCGAATTGTCTATGAATGAACTATTAGAACCTTACTCTTTGCTTTGATCGGAGCTCTATACATCGGGCGCGATCTTCGATAATTTGACAACGAAGGGAATGTATCATACAATGAAGTGCTTTATCGATGTTTTGCCATAACTCGCGGTTTTTAAATGAAATGCATATTTTCCACGTATTTGCTGTGTTATATTCTATTAGTAATGTTTAATATTATCTATATAAATAAAAATTAAATGCTGTTCGTTGGTAAGCGCATCACTTGACATCGGCTGGACCGATTAGGTTATTTTTTTTTTTTAAATGTTCGTTCTAGTCCGAATAAGGTTTTTAGGGAATGAAAAATTGGAAGAGTTGCCCGGAAAATTGAAAAATTCGGGAAAAACTGAAGTGCTTTTTTCTATGGGATTTTTGTATGAACTTATTGTATTATTGAAATTTGGACAGGACAACGTCTGTCGGGTCAGCTAGTTTTTTCTTATAGAGCTAGTGTATGTAAGACAGATGTTATAAATATAATTATTATTTTAATATAAAAATTTGTTATTTAAGATTATTTTAATATTGTGATTGTTTGAAGTTATGATTGTTGACTTTTTGAAGGCGAAAAATTTAGAACTCATGAGCCATCCTCCATACAGTCCCGACTTGGCAACTTGTGACTTCTTCTTGTTTCTAAAAATTAAGAATCAATTACGCGGTCAACGATATTCATCGCCAGAACAGGCTGTCGAAGAGTATGAAAAACGTTTTCAAGGTCACCGTGGAGGAGTGGAATAAATGTTATGGAAATTGATTTATTCGTATGAAAAGGTGTATTGACGCTCACGGAGAATATTTTGAGAAACAATAAATTGATTTTTGGCAATTCATTATACTTTTTTCTTAACATTCCGGAAATTTTGAGTGTTTCTCTCGTAGAAGCTAAAATAGTTATAATTATAATGATGTGTTATTGGTAACTTGTATTTAATGTTTGTGTGCGCGACGGAAGTTTGTGTATATTATTATTATCTGCAAACATTATATTTCTTTTGCAGAACGGTCAAACATTTATGCCAACAAATATAAACATGGTAGACGGAACCACATCACCACCAAATTTGTTGACAGAAGCTGATCTCATCGCACTCATGGAAAAACATGGAATTGGTATCTAAACCCACTTTTTATAAATTACACATAATAACAGTTTTTTTCCATTCTGTCATCACAGTTGATGTATATTGTGTTGTGTAAAAGAAAATTTAATAATACTTTACATCTAACTGCAAGCTAGCATGTTTACCATACGCGAGAAACAGTCAACTGTTAAACACACATTTTCAATTAATTGTAGAGGTCTCTGGGCCACTAGCATCTATCGAGCATGTGTATTATAGAGTGACTTGTTTTAGACGTAATCGTTATAAGAGCGTTCTAAACGCTCGTGAGCGTTAAAATCAAAGTTATTAAAGCCGGGTTCACATTTGTATCATTTCACCGTTAAGTAATATCAATTGGACCCATTTGACTCCATCCAACGACGTGCTGTCGGTATTGTCGCCGATCCCACTCTCAGGGGCGGTTTAGAACCCCTCACCATTCGGAGACACGTTGCGTCTCTGTGTGTTCTATCGCCTGAACAATGGGGAGTGCTCTGAAGAATTGTTCAATATAATTCCCACCTGTTTCTACAACCGCACCTCCCGTCACAGAAGTGCGGTCCATCCGCATTTTCTCGATACGGAGGTGTCGCGTACTGTTCGGTCTATAAATCTTATTGCCGCGAACCCGTAAGCTGTGGAACGAACTGCCTCGTAAATAAATATCCTAGACAATAGTGAAAACTGAATCGAAATTCCTTGAGAAGTTTTCGAGTTTATCTCGAAAAAAAACAAACGTATTCTGTCCATGGCGGGGTTAAATTTAATGTTTGTGTATTCGCTTTGTATTTTTTTGTGTTTTCTAGATATCACTAATTGCTGAAATCGATTTCTCTAAACATATCGACTACTAAAAGATTTTTTTTTATTGTAAATCCAAAGTGATACAACGTGCTAGAAACTCCTTATTCAAAGTTATATTCATACATATAATATATTATTGCTATATTATAATATATAGTTGTTGATTCACTTAAGGTCGAGTTTCGCTTGGTTGGTATACTATACAATGAAAGACGTGTGTTCTGTTCAACAGTCTATTGGACACTACCTTACTTTAAAACATACCGATATTAACTCAACATACCGCCCACCAAAAGGGCTTTAAGGCCTTTTCTAATTTAAACAAATGAATATTACAATGTAACATAAGGCCATGAAAGAAGCAAATTATTATTATACATAAAGTTACATAAAATCTTGATATACCTATTGATTTACATTTTCATATACTTTCATACTTAATTATGTAAATGAAATAATGAATTTATAGAAGTATTAAACACAAATTTACAAAGAAAATCTTCTAAGTTAATACTAAGTTAATCTTTAGTATTGATTGGTAACGCACACAAATTTGAGATTGATCTCCGAGTTGATTTACCATTGTAACGCACGGTATACACTCGCGTTATGCTGTCTCGTCCGGGATGTTTTTCTATTATTCGTGCCAGTGCCCACTTGCTAGGGGGCATATTTTCGTCCTTTAGCAACACAATGTCGCCAACTTCGAACTCTGGCGTTCTTTTCAGCCATTTAGGTCGCTGGTGAAGTCGCGACAAATATTCAGTCTGCCAGCGTTTCCAAAATGCTTGAACCAGTCGTTGGGTATGTTGCCATCTAGATAACAGATTGATGTTAGCAATTGTATAGTCGCGATCTGGTACAGTTATCAATGCTTCTCCAACAATAAAATGTCCCGGGGTAAGTACTTGTATGTCATCGATCAAATCCACATCTGTAGTTACCGGTGTCAAAGGGCGAGAATTAAGACAGGCTTCGATTTGTGTGAGCACTGTCGTGAACTCTTCGAATGTTAAATTCGAAGTCAATATTTTCCTTAAGTGCTGTTTGACGGACTTGACGCCGGCTTCCCAGAGCCCCCCAAAGTTAGGACTATATGGCGGAGTGAAGTGCCACTGCGTGCCATCATTTGCCAATTGATCTGCTATAGGGCCGGGTATTTCAAGTCCTGCTTCTCTCCACATTGCAAATAATTCCTTGTTGGATGCCACAAAGTTAGTCCCGTTGTCGCTCCAGATTTCCTTACATCTTCCTCTTCTGGCCACGAAACGTTTGAATGCTGCGATGAATGCATCAGATGTCAGATCGCTCACCAATTCTAAATGTATTGCCTTTACAGCCATGCATATAAAAATGCAAATGTATGTCTTACTAGTCTTGGCTCCTCTTCCTTTAGAATTTAATACATAAACAGGGCCAGCAAAGTCAACTCCACTTCTAGAGAATGGGCGCGAAGGAGTCACACGGGGTTCAGGTAAGTCACCCATCATCGTTTGTCTACTAGTAGCTCGCTGCCGTGCACAGGTAATACATTTATGTATGTATTGCTTCACCAAACTCTTGCAGCCAACGATCCAGTATTTACTCATCAGGTATGTAATCATCATTTTTATTCCACCGTGTAATGTCCTCAGATGTGCGTCAGCCAGTATGAGTGATACGAGGCTGTTTCTTTTGCCTAGCATCACGGGATGTTTCAGGTTCTCATCGGCGTCTGCGTTTCTCAATCTACCGCCCACCCTGAGGATACTCTGCTCGTCAATGAATGGGTTTAGGGTCTTCAAAATGCTAGTGGTTCTCACAGTTTTATTTTCTTTTAGTTTTCGCATTTCATCTGTAAATTCATCCTCTTGTATTCGTCTTATGCAAATATCTAACGCATTTTGTAATTCTTCTGTTATAATTTCATATTCTAGCTTCTTTGGATTTCTTTTCATATTCAAAAACCTTTTACAATGTACTATAACTCTCAATAGCTCGGTAAGTGAATTGTAATTTTCAAATTTAAGATTCTCTTCGTGTTCTGTTATATTAACGTAGGACTGTATGTTTTTCTTTCTGTCTATATTTGTGGATGGTATTGATGGTCTGGTACACGCCTTGTAGTATTCTTCTCTCAATTCAGGTGTTTTTTGTAGTCTCCCTTCTTGCTGAATCAAGCGCTTCATTGCAATTTCTCTTGTATTCCCATCCGGTGTTAAAGGATTTTTGGTACGAAATGGGAGTCTCACGACGTATTTTCCATCGCTGTTTCTTGTATAACTTTCTTCAAAGAAATCTTCGCATTGCTTTTCTTCTATTGTATATTTTCTGTTTGAATCTTGTTCTATTTCCCAAAATGTTTTTAAGAAATCTTCCGCTATGATCTGATGATGCATAACGAGAACTGATTCTGGTTGTTTTGTTCTATCTTCTACCTTTCCGAACAGAATCCAGCCAAGTTTTGTATTATTAGTGCATACACGTCGACACCCAGGAGCAAATCTATAGAACCTGGCTTGTGGTAGTTTGGATCAGCCAGGACTAGTCCATCTAGGTGATGCCAATTGTTTGCGTTGATTGTATGGGACGGTATTTTAGTAGTCAGTTGCTTTGACATAACGTATGTTCTAACCTTCAAGTTGAAAGCTTCACATCTCGACTCGACGTTGATCTGAACTACTTGTTTGATATCTTCTGTCGTTGATCCCACACCGACTATTGTACCCCGTATTGGATACCGCTTGGCCTTGAGTTGTTGTGCAGCTCGTTCACTTATGAAGCTCGCTTGCGAACCTTGGTCAATTAAAGCTCGCAGTGTAATTGTATTGTTGTCTTCACTTCTCACTTCAACGATTGCTGTTGCTAGTAACGCTGTACTTTGTTTAGTGGAAACGTGTGACGTCACCAGTGTTACATCTTCCTTTTCTTCAATCTTCTCCACGTTTGTATGAAGTGCCATTTCGGGTTGTTGTGTTTGTTTGTTCTCAGTATAGCCCGTTGTATTCGACACACTTGCCTTTCTTTCCTTGTTTACGTGAAGAAGCGAATGATGACGCCTTCTGCATATTCGACAGCATGTTGGAATGCGACATTGCCTTACAGAGTGTCCAGGTGCGAGGCAGTTGAAGCACAGATTGTTTGTTTTGATAAATTCACTTCGATTGACTGGTGAACGTTTCCCGAACTCCTTACAATGGCTAAGTGTATGATTTTCACTACATATTTGACATCTTTTATTGTTTTCGACGGTGGTTGAAATGTGAAATGACTTCTCTCGCAGACAAACAGGATTTGACCTTTGTTTTGTTGGTTCTGTGAGCTCCAGCGTACGGAAACGGCTTTCCAGAAACTTGCGTAACATATCGAGCGAGGGGAGACTATCGGAATCTGGGCAATTGCTACTCACATGTTCTTCCCAGTCTTTATGAGTTTCAGAGTCCAATTTCTGCACTATGACGAATATTATCAGTAGATCCCAGTTTACAGTATCTACTTTCATGTTATTTAGGTGATGTAAGCATTCGAAAGTTGTGTCTATTAAATTCTTGATTACACTTGAATTATTAACTGTCATTTTCTTTTGCGAGAAGAACCTCTTCATGACGGCATTGATAAGTATTCGTTTGTTTCCATACTTTGTTTTTAATACGTCCCATGCCTGTTCATAGTTAGAATCCGTCACTTGTATGTGTTTTAATATTGATGCAGCTTCCCCAGTAAGGCTTGTTTTTAAATAATGCAATTTTTGTACATTATTCAATGTCTCGTTGGTGTGCACAAGTGTATTAAATAAGTCATGGAACGACAACCACTCTTCATATTGTCCACTATAGGTAGGTAATTGTATTTTGGGTAACACTACACGCGCATGTTGAGAATCGCTGGATATTGGTAACGAAGCGCTGACGCTGACTTGTTGAGGAACTAACAACTCCTTCAGTTCAGTTTTTAGGCTGATGTATGTTTCTTCATGCTCATAAAATTCTTCCTTTGCGATGTAGGGTATTTGATCTCTTTTTTCCCTCGATGTGTTGCGTATTATTTCGCTATAAGCCAGTTTATATTCGTCCCAATAGTCTTCTACACATTTCAGGCGTACTTCGACGTAATTTTGTGTTAATCTTGCTTTTGGGCATTTTCTCAAATTAACTTGTGTTTTCTTCAGAGTGTACGCAATATTTTCCAGTATATTTAACGCTTTTTCCACTTCTGTAACCATTATAAGCACGAAATTCGATTGTAGCAAAAGTAATGAAATGAATTAATATTAAAACTCAAAACTTTGTCAACACATCGAACACTTGACCGTCTTATCACACTCTTTTTTTGTTAGGCGGCCGGTAATGTAGTCGCTGGTATCCGGTTCGATTTTGGACCATATGTTGTTTCACTTAAGGTCGAGTTTCGCTTGGTTGGTTTACTATACAATGAAAGACGTGTGTTCTGTTCAACAGTCTATTGGACACTACCTTACTTTAAAACATACCGATATTAACTCAACAATAGTTATTATTTCTTTTGAGAGGAAACCAGTAATTTTAATATTACCTCTGAAACCTTAACGTAGATTTTTTCTGTAACATGAACACCGTAAATTAATATTTCAAATAAAGAAACGTAAACAATATTAAAATATGGTTAATAATAATAATAAGTAGTTACGTAATAAATCATTTTGACAGCGTTATTGAAAAAAGGCATTATCTAACTAAAATTGCAATTTAAGGTTATTTATTCCCCTTAGACAAATAGGTGTCTTTCTTGTCATTAATTTACTACCAGAAGTGGGAAATTCTGAGTTTAATCAATGTTTTATAACTAATTTTGTCACTTTGAAATTCAGTTAGTACGTAAAGTGATTAGTAGGCAAATCTCTCTCCGACAGTGAGTTCGTTGACGACTACCGCTCCCCGCGCACCCCTGCAGTTTTGTTTGAAATTAAGCGGCGTTTTCATTTTCGGATTTTCTCCCCTACAACCCGTAGGGGTTGAGCTTCACCGTCAACAGTATCATATCCGCGACTTGTGTTTTAAAGTCTTATCAAGGTTATGGACACACTCTTTTTCCCCGTATCAGCACCGCGTATCATCGTATTATTTCGCCGCCATTTCATTGACACTTCGTATTCCATTTCCAGTGGTAGTTCATCCCATGCTTCATTCTGTTGATTTTTACTATAATAACTTTGTTACCCGGCTCCCACAGAACTTCCTTAGCTCAATATATAGACAAACTTGATCACTTTCTCGTTATATTTTTTTTATAGACTAGTGGACGGACGAGCAAGCGGTCCCAAGTGATGGTAAGTGTTACCACCGCCCGTGGATACTTGCAAGACCAGGGGGTATGCGGGCGCGCCGCCGACCTTGCAAAATCCTATTCACAGCTCTCTTGAAGAACCCCATATTGTAACTTAATGGAAAGATCTCTTGAGGCAGTTCGTTCCACAGCCTACGGGTTCGCGGTATAAAATATTTTTTGGACCGAACAGTGCGCGACACCTCCGTATCGAGGAAATGCGGATGGATCGAACTTCTGTGACGGGAGGTGCGGTTGTAGAAACCCGAGGTGGGAATTATATTAAACAATTATCTCACTATATTTTGGAAATGTATGCACGGAGACACGACTAGGTCCAACGACGACTACGTATTCACCTTCGAACGGGGCAAAAAATATCTCGTATCTGCATCAGGCAGCTTATTTCGTAACTGCGTATCAATACACGTCCATATTAGATATGTGCAACAAGTCGCAGATACGATACGGTGATATGTAACGATAAAATGATACAAATGTGGAGCCGGATTAACGCTCGTGGGTCTTAAATCCTTGAGCGTTAAAAGCACGAGTGTGTAACGTTTCGTAACCAGCCCTTTTATCATCCACTGCTGGACATGGCTCCCCTCATGTACATTGGCGCACTAGACAGGCGGCTTGGCGAGTCCACTATTTTAGAGGTTATTTACTTCCTTTAGGCTTGTGGCAACGGCTTTGTTATCCCTTAGTCACCTACTATGACATCCACGGGAAGAGATGGGTATAACGTTCACGAGCGTTTAAAGCTCGAGTCTTAAAATTCATTAATGCTGATGCAACTTTCGGGCGCTCATTTCTACAACACTATACTGATCTACAGGGACGGACGCAACTCACGCCGAGCACATAGAGACAATAAAAAGTCGTTCATACGTGGCGTTGGCCGACCAGATACACTTCGTGCCCGGACTACTCGGTATGGGGCTGGTTGAGGGCTATGACGCCATGGGGCTACACATATCCAAGCCACACCTCAGGGCACAGTTAGAAGCCGATTTGAAAGCTATATCTGAGGGGAGGAAACAGCCGGCACAGGTTTTGGCCGAACAGGTAGGTTTTTGCCGTTGTTTATCATCTGTAACATTTTACTAGATATCTAAACTTCGTGCTCGGTCTCCTTGGCATAGGACAGGTGGAGAACTACAACGCCATGAGGCTCCACATATCCAAGTCCTATCTCAGGGTACAGCTAGAGGAGGATTCAAGGCCATATCGGAAGGGAGAAGCAGCCGGCGCAGGTTTTGATGGAACAGGTAGGTATTTGCCGTTGTTTATTATCTGCAACATTACACTTTGTGGCTGGCCTGCTCGGCATAGGACCAATAGAAGACTACGGTGCCATAGGGCTATACATACTCGTATCCAAGCCGCACTTCAGAAAAAAAAACCTTATACAAATATAAATAAAATTATAATAAATGTGCCTAAAAAGCAACGATTCCGGCATTTAGAATATTTTACAACGTTAGACGCCATGATGTCAACGTTAACGTCACTTTTATATTAACTTTCGTGTTTCGGCAGTAAGTGAGATACGCCAGAACCCATTCCCATCCCATCCTATCCCTCCCGATTTTCCCAACCCTTTCTTCCAATCCATTCCTTAATCTGCAAAGGCAGGTAGCATATCCGGGGGCGTGCCAACGTTTGTCATTCTGGATTGACCTTGGCATGTATGGCGGATGTCTGTGGACGACAGTATCCACTTACCATAAGGTGGACAGCTCGTCTGCTGCCTTTTTCTATAAAAAAAAAACAAATGCGACGAAACTGAAACACTTACCACCAGATAGAGTGATTTCCATAAAAAGGCTAGACAGGCTAAGTACATAAGAACACTTTATAAGTTTTTTTTTTATAGGGAAGAAGGCGGACGAGCAAGCGGTTCCACGTGATGGTAAGTATTGCAACATTGCAACGTGATGGTAGAGGGTATACGGGTGCGCCGCCGAAATCCTATTCACAGCTTTATTGAAGAACCCCATATCGTAGCGTAATGGAAAGACCTCTTGAGGTAGTTTGTTCCACAGCCTACGGATTCGCGGTGTAAAATTATTTTTGGACCGAACAGTAGTACGCGACACCTTATCGAGAAAATGCGGATGGACCGCGCTTCTGTGACGGGAGGTGCGGTTGTAGAAACACGAGGTGGGAATTATATTGAACAATTCTTCAGAGCATTTCCCATTGTACAGGCGTTGGAACACACAGAGACGCAACGTCTCATCGAACGCTGAGAGGTTCTAAACCGCCCGTGAGAGTAGGATCGTCGACAATTCGAACAGTACGTCGTTGGATGGAATCAAATGGGTACAATTGATATTTCGGTGCGCCGGCCCAGAGATATGAGCAGTACTCCATATGGGGCCTAACCTAGGCTTTGTAGAGCGTTAGGAGTTACCCAGGGGTGAAGTACCTTTTCGCTTTGTTCAGCATACCGAGCTTTTTGGAGGCCATTTTGGCTTTATTTTCTAGATGACCCCTAAATTCAACTATAATACTATCAAGTATAAATACAGGCCACTGGCCTACTTTAGTAATTCACTAGGGGGTTTCGGACCGTCCATGCACCACGCCTATCCAGAATGTATTGGTTGATACACATGCTCCAATTTTTTTTCAATTTTCGAGTATGCGGGTTTCCTTCACCGATGTGCTAATGAAAATATGCTTACATCGTTAAATAAAATCTGTTTCCAATTATTTAGATAGCAGCGTATAAAGAAGTGTACGTAACAGTCTCGGCAGAGGCTGAGAAAATTGACGCCGCTCTAGGGGAGAGGTTCAGCGAAAGACCGAACGAGTACGTCCCTACCATTGAAACAATGCCCGCTGAGATGCCTAAGGGTAAGAATTATTTAATTTATTTACGTTTTTATTTAGGAAGCTTATAGGTAGTTACTATTCATACTAATAACCACCATTCAGTATGTATAAGCCACTTTGTTAACGACAGGATTTTCCTACGGTACGGTGAGTTAGCCGCACCGTAGAGAAACCGTATATGCTTGTTAACGGCACGTTTTTTCGCCGGTGAAGACACGGCAAACGTATTTTAGGAACGGACTACATGTCCTAAGCTAAAAAAGAATAATTAAAATATTAAAAAACTGGAATCAGTACTGGTAAACGGTCACGAAACCGTAAATGTGCGGTGTCGATAACAGACTGCCATACAACACCGCTCGATCTACGGTTTCGTGACCGCTTACCAGTACTGATTCGAGTTTTTTTCCACTTAATACTTGCCGTTATACTTCCACGGTGTATAACGGCGGTCGTGGCATCGCTGCGTGTGTTAACAAGCTCCCATAGTGGCCCATACAACACTGACGACTGTAGCACGGCGGAAAATCGTGTCATTAACAAGTGGCATAACGATGCCATGATGCATACTGGAATGCCATACATCAAGTTGGTATTTCTGATGTGAGTAGTTTTGTTGTACCACAAATGTACGGCATATCACAAATGTTCTGACTGAGCGCCTTCTGCGTTCGCCCTCAATTAAACATATCCTGTAACTCTTGAAAGGCCACTAGGCCTACAAGAATTTAGCCATTCCGAAAAAAAACACATATATTATGTCCCTTTGCTCTGTGGACCACAAATGTTGTGCAGTACGCAGTTCATTTAACGTACACTTGTACTAAGGATTAGAAATGTATAATAATTAGTATACGTTTATAATTAGTATTACCTATGTTTTTTCAGTTTTAAAATGTCCGAAATGCGATTCAGACATGACTCTGAGACAGAAAAAAAATAACTCCGATGAGTCATTCATAAGTTGCGTATCATATCCAAATTGCAAAAATGCCGTCTGGTTTCCTAGCATAGTTAGAACTGTAGAGGTTTTAACCGAAACATGCCCCAACGTAAGTGTTTTGTTTAAGTATAAATAATATATAATAGTAAATTAGATGATTGTGGGTTAAGAAATACTTTATGCATGAAATAAAATTCCATATATAATTATAATATGTACGTAGGAACTTCACATGAAGGGAATGAAAACAGTATTCTTTTACACTTCCTCTTTTAATACCAATAAATATACAAAACCAAATACACTTTTTTCTTTTGTTGTCGTCCACAATCACTATGGTATAATACCTGTTTTCACCATTAAACAGAAATTATTATTTTTTCCAGTGTGGACCAAATTACAAGAAGGTGAAATTTGAATGGAGAAACAATTCAATAAGTCACTTATATCCTCCACCTTACATTGCTTGTATCGGTGGATGCGACATGACACTTCTAGAAATGCTCAAAATAAATCTTTCTTCAGTCAGAACAGTGTCTGAAAACAGTAGAACACAACATTCTAATACCAATAGGGCAAACGTCACACACAATTCTAATTCTATTGTTAATAGGCCTAACATCACACAAAGTTCAAACGCCAATGTTAGACCAAATATGAGACAGAACTTGAACACTGGCCCTACAGTGGGCAGTGGGTGCAGCGCGCAGGTGATCCCCGCGCCGGCCACGATGCCGGCACCCGCGAATACTGACAGTGCGGATGACAAAAATATAATGTGTCGATGCAATAAGCCCGCCATCTTGCTGACAGTTCGGAAACAGAACGCGAATTTTGGTAAGTATGTTTGCGAACGTTTCAGAAAAAAAATTAAGCAGTAATTTGTTTCATCAGATATAGTCATGAGAATGACATATACAGATGTAGTCTGTATTTATATTAAATTTGATTTTTTGTTTTGTCAAAATATGGGAAATTTACCAAAACAGGAATTGGTTGTTTTTAAAATAGTTTTTTGATTTATTCAACAGATAAAGAAAAAAAGACCATATTGATATAATATTGAAAAAGTTAAAATACGAGTATGTTAATAACATGAACGCTAAAGATTACTTTTGTGTTAAGCCTATCAATAATAAGGTGCGTGGTGTCGTGTGGCTTTAGAATAGCACCAATTCATTTTCATATAGACATAATAATAAATAGATATACACCTTCCTATTTTCTTATATCTAGACAATATCTATTTTCAAATTCTACAATAACGAAATAATTTTTAGGAAAAAAGTTCTACAAATGTTTAGACGGGAGAGATCGTGGTGGTTGCGAGTTTTTCCTTTGGACTTCGGAATCTGCTGAAACGTCTACACAAAGTCAATATGGCCCTCCTCCACCCAACAATTCCTGGGGAAGCTACCCTCAGATGGCCAACAATAACCAGAATACTAGAGCAGTATCTAGTTCTTCTAGAAACAGTAACGCGGATGACTTGAGCCCCGATGTAATACCGGAATGCCACTGTGGACTTCCTAGCAAAAGGTACACTTTTTTCATAACATACTTTACATACAGGATGTAACCGCATTTTTTTCAGAATTTTGAAAGCATGGATTCCATTCTGTATAGAGCTTCCCAAAATGGGTCCCGAGGAGTCAGCAAAGTATTTATGAGAGCTCCAAAGAACACACAGAGTTCAGGACAAAGGTATTTAATTTTCCTGAGGCCGTCTCTCACACCCCCTTATAGGGAGGCGGTATATAATTACCTGAGGCCGTCTCTCGCACCCCCTTATAGGGAGGCGGAGGAAACAATTCCGGGATTTCTCCCTTAATGTGGTTTCGCCTCTGTCCGTTAATACGGACAGGTCCTTGAGGTGACCCTATTGGGTCTTTGGTAGTTTATCCTTGATAGGGATTATTTGAGGCTTCGTTGCTAGCTCCCGCCCCTTTTTGGGCGGCGGTGTCTTAAGAACCCCGACGTTTGACTCGTCCGCAGGCGTGATCAGGTCGCGTGGGAAGGCCTTGCCATCGGGCGGCCGCGCGTGCAGCGGCGCCAGCCCTCTGATGTGAGCGAGGCGCGATGCATCAGCGCGGGCGAACATAGTTGTGGCAAGGCGGCCGATAGCGGTATATAATTTTTGAGATTCACAGCGGGTCATGTTTTGGTGGAGAATCTTAACACCGCGATCTAGACAGAGGGCACAACGCCCTCTATGGAGGTGTAAGCAAATCAATCTTATATGGGACTTAACACATTCATTATTATCAGTTATGATGAGTTAATTGATATGAAAATTTTATGAACACAACACAAAATAGTTTAAAAAAAGTACTTTACACAATTCGTGAAAAGTGGTGAACGGAGTGGAGGGAGATGTTTCATTCATCGGTTACTGGTTTCGCGTCACAATGTATTCGTGGCGCGACTCGCTTGTATTCCACACAATTTCTCGAATTTGTGTTATCTATGTCTATGGATAGAACTACGTTGTTTATTTTCAATTATTACCAGTGAAAGGAAATACATTTATAACATTAATAAGTTATACGGAGACGTTACGATCTTTGTGATTTATCGTAATGGCGCCTACTAAAATAACATAAGCCATTTCGTAATACACTTTTGATAGAACTTTGAGCCTACATCTAGCTAGTTGAAAACGTGCTCCGTTTGACACTTGGCTCTGACTCTTTCTTGCTTATGGTGAACGTGTTCTGGTTTGAATTTTCTCTTGCGCTCTGTGCGAATTTGAGGTAGATGGCCAATAGTGCTTTGTGACTACTGCATTATTGCATTTGTCAAAGATGTATTTCGTCAAAAGACTATTCTCCAAAGGTGCCAAAGGCCAGTGTCGTGGGTCCAGAGACGCATACAAATGCGAACACAACACATGCAACACCCCGACCCGAACAAACACCTGTCTTTAAACAAGAGATTATCCGGCCGGGAATCGAACCCGGGACCTATTGTACAGCAGGCAGGGCCTGATTGGTCGTCAAATTCTCATCCTCCCTATAGAGGAATGAGTGGTCTAATAGGATGAGAAAAACTCGTCTTGTTACACTTCCCATCCTTCACAATCCATGTTCTAAGTCTACTCCTCAATCAAACGGGTTCTACCTTTTGGAAATCTAGAAACGTGCCGATATCTGTCATTCCGGACTGATTCTGGAAGTGTCCCGGATGTTGCAAGGCTAGAATATCCACTTTAAAATAAAGAAAAATACAATGACCGAATAAAGTGTTTTCTTTATCCCTTTACACTATATGGTAAAGGGATAAAACGTTTGGGCCGTATTTAGTACTCCACTGACGGTCAGTACTGACGTCAGTCCTCCGCGTGGCTATCGTATGGTAGCCGTTTAGTTTTTTGAGTTTAGTTTAGCCGTTTAGTAGCGCACTGACTGCGCGTCAGTGCGCTACTAAACACAATAGTTGAATTCTATAGTGATATGATACAATAGCTATAAATACAACCTTTCACTTTTTATCTTTTAAAAAGTGTAAAGGATAAAGTGTAAACTTTGTATCGCTTACATTTACATACTTTATGGGTTAGATATTAATGGTGTAATATCAAGATTTTTTTAAGTGCATCATTACTTTTTTCAGATTAACGGTGTTCAAGGAGGGACCAAATAAAGGCAGGAAGTTCTTCAATTGTCAGGGCCCCAACTCCTGCAATTATTTCAAGTGGGCGGATGGCAGTCCTAGTAGTACGTATATATTTTTTTTATTAAAAGCCGATAAATATAGAGACTATGCAAGGCATCGTTTCTATAATCATTATCTGCTTTAATTCAATTTCTGTTATTTGTGGGCGACCAAGTAAAAGGGGTCCAGATAGGCACCATTGGACTTATGGACAGATTTGGAAACTAGAATGGGTATGTGGTCAATTTGACCACATAACGTATAGACAACTACAAATGACTAAATATATCTTTATGAAAGATATATATCTATATCTTTATGAAATAATTATTGAATAAATGAACACTTTATGAAACATTGTTGTGATACGACACGTTTGTGAACTGTTGTTTTTTTATTTGAGAAATTGTGATATTGGTTGATGAAACGACAGGCAACCGTGTATGTATAAATATATAAGTATTGTATCTGTATATGGTAGGTATATAGACATATATTTTTATCCCTTTCATTACACTGTCTATCTTAAATTGTCTTCAGATTTCACCTCACTGCTTAAAAGTTGCCTGGAAGAAATTCGATTTAGCTTTAGCCATCTTTTGTACTTTTAGTTATAGTACTTGCAGCTCATGAACGCGGCTCTGCCTTATTTGCTGATAGGTGTCCATACGCGTAGAAACAGACCTTATATCTTTCACAGTATATCTACACCTTATATCTTTTTCACTTTTCGCATACGGACATTTTGTCACAAGCAAGGTGGACGCGCGCTCATGAGTTGCAAGAACTATACGTGTATTACGTTTAGTGTTGTAAGAACCTAGCATTGGGCGCTCGACGTTCGAGCGCTGAGTGACTCAATCGTGAAAGACTCGAGTGTTAAAGGCCAGTGAGTGTTATAGTCCAATTTTTTTATGTTTGATGGTATTAAACCCTTGTAGACCCTCGTGTCTGAAACGATTAAGGTTCAATAGCATTAACATGGCACGCCAGCGGTCGAGTGCTCGTTTTAACACCACTAATCACGTTACTTTTTTTATGTTATGGTGTACAATACAGTGTTTCATTGTGTACAATAGGTAGAGCAGCCACTAGCAGCACAAGTACAAGGAGTCGGGGTCGAGGGCGAGGTCGTGGGGCGGCGAGAGGGACCGGGCGGGGCGTCGGCGGCGGCCGCCGATGCGGGGCGTGCGGACAAACAGGACATGTCAGGACCCGATGCCCCAATAACGCTCCCTAAATTAATATGTACCTAATTCCTATACTTTCCTAGATTCGCTTTATCTTTTTAGATCGCTATTACAACGTTAGAGATCTATGATTGATTCAAAGGACCTACACATTACTTGTTAATTAAGTAATTTTCTTACCAAACGTACGATGCACGTGAAATATGTATTATTATTTTTGATAGTGTGCCCATAACCATAACACAAATTCGAGGTACTCCAACAGCACCCCCGTTGCAATTTCTAGTTTTAATTGAAAAGTAAATACAAAAACGAAAACGTCGAAACAAAACCGTTCGCTTGAAAATAGTTTAATCTAAGTATTTGTTTCTGAAAAAAAACCTATCGTGCCGTATGTACCTGTATTCTGCCTTAATATACAATTCACATTTACAAATAAGTACCTATACTAGTAAGAACTTTTAAAACAATTCGTGTTTAAGTTAAACTTATTTTTTTGTAATACCTATATTATTTTTAATTTTTACTAAGCCTGCATTGTAATCATATCTTAGTAGGTATTGAAACAATAAGTTTCAATAAAATGTTACAAACACAATTTTAAATATACATATATCTAAGTACAGATCTAAGTACATTGTTACAGATAAAAAATAAAAACGCTTTAATTATTTAATCTTCGTGTTTCATTTCATCCTTTATTTAAATAAATCGCAGAAAATACATATGAAGTAAATAATAAATCATTTATTGGCAATGTGGGTAGTAATAGATGGTAATTACATACACAGCTCCTCACATTTGCCAGAATTGCTGTGCAAGATTAAATATAAAATTATTATAGAAAATTAGTCAATTATTATCAATACATTTCAAATTAATTCCATTAAAAGAAATAAGATGTCAGTTTTACAATCAATTGACAATAATTAACTACATATTAAATGTCAATTTAAATGTTTGCAGCTTAATAAATTGATGGCTCGGTGCAGTCGACTGCAAATACGTTTTAGAATAAGCTGTTCATTTAGAACAAGGAATGAACGTTAAAGTCACCATAATAACTTATATGAACGCAAAATGTCTATAATCCTGCAGACGCTCATTTGGCCAATGCTTTACAAACATGTATTTTTGAAACATTGTTATCACCATTTTGTATATTGAGTTCCTAACCTTAGCCTATACCTACGTTTAACAAAAGTAATAAATTTGATTTTACTTTTTATTTAAGTTGTTGCTTATTATAGTGCCCGCCATGCAACTCTGCCGACATCGGTTTGACGACAGTTACCTATGTTAAGATATGGGCCAATTAAAGTTTGTTATTATTGTGTAATTTGTTAGATTATACTATACTAGCAAAACCCGGCAGACGTTGTCCTGCCTGTGTATATTTATTTACCTCTGTATATAAAATCACAAATTATTCTGTTTTACCGTCGATATAATTTTTGCGATCGATTGAACGGGTATAGAAGTTGATGTGCTGCAGCGCCATCTAATGGCGAGTTACAACAAAGTCGATAGCTCGAAAATATTCTCCGTGCCCAAATACCTATGTAAGTATACCAATTTTCATGGCGATCAGTTGAATGGTATAGAAGTTGATGTGCTGCAGCGCCATCTAGTGGCGAGTTATAACAAAGTAGATAGCATAAAACCTCCATGAAAAAAATACATATATGTGCCAACTTTCATGGTGATCGGTGAAACGGTGTCGAAGTCTATTAACATCAGATATACCAACATCCATTTTTATATGTATAGATAGATTACATAATAAATGCAAGTTCAACAACAGCAGAATTGTTCGACATCTACAGTCAAACCAATGTGACACCGGCAGAGTTGCATGGTGCATACTATTAGTAAAACGTCAAGTTACTTTTCGAAGGGCTTAAAAGCAAAGGCGATACTGTTCAGACTCCTTAGCCAAGCAAACTGATGGAAAATCATTAATGGCGTGTTTCAAATGAGATTTAGTCATACATTTAGGTTTTTTAGGTCAAAATATATTTTCTGAACACAAATAAATCACCAATCTCTAGTAAGTTTGCGAAATCAAGAGATATTTGCCATTATGTGGACAGAGGTGTTTGTTTCTCAATAGTGGCATTACATTGAACAGTGTTACGTTTGCGCCTTGTCTCTGCCGCCATTCTAATATTATAGTATGGCCCGCGTCGGAATGGAGTCCGCTGATTGGTCACATTGTATGTGGGTAATTTTTATATTAAAGGTGCATGGGAGTGTCATTTTTTAATCTAAATTTGATTTTCAAACACTGTTTTCTATGGAACAGTGCCTACTTTGAAAGTCATCTCTAGCAAGAGCAATATTAATTTTAAAAATATCGATAATATAGCTTTAATAGTTTCATTTTGACCCAAAGTGGACAGTGTCGCCTTTGCTTTTAGACCCCTCGTATCATATATTCGTTTACACGAGAAGCAAAGAATGTGGCGATGAGTCTTGAAAAAGACTACCACTGTAGGATTCATTCTGAACATACCGACTGAATAAAGTATATAAGATAGGGTAGGGAGCTTCTACATAATAAAATATGAGAATACACACATCGATAGATAAAATTGGCAACAGGGGTATTTGAGAATATGCTTTAATTAATGGTATGTCCCTCCCATTTCCTCCGCTTTCTATTATCCTGATTAATATTTGCATTAGTTCCACTTTTGTTTTTTACTCTTCTGTTTTAAATTGCCTAAGCTTTGAGCTCGTTGCATCTCCTGTTGTTCTGCTTCTACTGTTTTTTCAGTCATCATGTCCAGTAACACTTCAAACTTGAAACGCAACATGTTATTCTCCTCTTCCAATTGTTCTAGTTCTTTCTTTAGCCGAATATTCTCTTTATGTGCAGCACCCGCTTTTCCCGAAGCTGAAATTTAACATTTTTCTACAACTAGCCAATACAACTGTTAGTACAAAAACTAGCCAATCCTACCAGTTTTCGCGTGGTGAAAATGAAAAGACAGGCAAATGCATTGTTTTTATGACAAACAACCTTCACATAAGGAAATATTGTTTGTATTATGTGTGTAAGGTACATTAGTATACCATAGTCTTAGATACACAGTTAAATTACCCAAAATGTACATATCATTCCTGTTCAATCATTACATAAAAGTTAACAAAATGCTCTGCGTGTACTGAGGGTGTGTACAAAAGTAATGAAGTAGATACCTGGTATCCATTGCCCATCTTCAAAAGATAATTCGAAGTCTCCAAGTTTTATTTTCAGTGGTGGCACGTTAAGGGAGAGTTCTCTGGACGCGTAATCACCACCAAATTCATTCTTTAACACCGAGGTGTCGTGTCTTCTTACAGGAATTGTTTTTGGGGAGAACTTGTTACTGAAGAGAGGCATTACTTTTGAAATATAGGAAACTAAGAGACTACGTTGTAACTTCGATATATATACGCGAAATTCATACACACAGTGATATACAAAGCTCATTTGATTAATCTCGTATTATAATAAATCATAATAACAAAGTTCATTGTTGTGAAAACAATCCGTTGCCATGGAAACTTGGTGTGCCAATGATATTGACAGTATGGCCAAGAGAAAAAAATATTTTTCACTTCTCACAGATATAAAAATTGACATAGTAATAATTCTATAAATAATATTTTTTTCGATTGAAATATACAATAAATAAAACAATTATTCATTCATAATTTTAATACTATAATTCGAGATAAATCTGTAAATATTAAAACGTGTAAATAATAATTTAATAGTGTAAAAAATAATATAAATAGTAGGTACATTGCAAGAGGTATGAAAAATATAACATCTTTTATATAACAATAAATCACTGCATCTTATTCTAAGTTATTATGTAATTATTGCTCGTTAAAATACTGTATACTATAAACTTGTTACCGGTCGACAGTTTAATCAATTATGTCAATACTTGTAACTAAACAAATTGGTCGATAAATAGTGTGCGATGGGTGCAATAGTGCAATGTAGTGTGCTTTGTTCATGTTTTCAGTCTATACAACAGCACAGCTGGCAGGATTAGAATTATTGTTCCAATGATGTATGTGATCGCCGCTCCATAACACCAGTACACTGTAACGATATATTAAATTAAAGTCAAATATGCTATCAATTAATATATATATTTTACGAAGCGCCTTCATTTTTAGATATAACTGTACAATAACAAGTTATTTTTTATAGGAAAACGCGGCAGACGAACTTACAGTCCACCTGATATCAAGTGGATACTGTCGCCCATAGACAACCGCAATACATGCCAACATCAATCCCCCGGTACCTCTCATGTCCGTACATATAAAGGTACCCAAACCCGCGCCTTCCGTGTACCGCAAGTCGGTCGCAGTGCCTCTCAAAGCGGCATTCTCCCCGCTACCCAAACCCACGCAAGCCTGGAGGAACACTCCACTCGCCCCGGCGGCCTGTCACCAAACCCCAACCTTCCCTAAGGCCACCTCCTCCCTAGTCTAGTCTTGATCTAACGGAGGATCTGGCCCTAGTCAGTAATTTCCTCGGGGCCATCAATCTCCAGTAAATTAGAAACCTAGCCCAAGCCGTCAGGTCCACCGACGGATACCCTATGGCTCGTCTGGACCTAGTGGTCAAGTACGAGCCCGTACGTGCACGTGACTCTTGAAAACCCACATGAATTATCCCATTCCGAAAACAAAAAAAAACAACATCAGTCCAGAATGACAATCGTTGGCACGCCAATGGATGCGCTGCCTACCTTTGGAGATATAGGAACGGTTTTTGGAGAAAAGGGGAAAATGGGGAGGGATAGAATGGAGTGGGAATGGGTTGTGGCATATCTCACTCATTAACCGACACACATAAGTACATTGGGGAATAAGATAAAGTGGGAAATGCAGTACATTTCAAGGTAGTTGTCTGTGACAGACGAGTAACGAGACTAGTCGGGTGTACCCAGTGGCTGTTGGATAGCAACGTGTACATTCCCCCTCCTACAATACCGTTCATTGCAACAAGCATTGGAATTTTATAATATTTTAAACCAAAATTATGATATATTTAACTGAATACAATGTATTTTCTAACTGTCAAGAGCCTTTAAGAGCTCCTTTTCATACTGACTTGGCTTATTTATTAGATTATTTTGCAAAATGGTTTTTAGTAGTTTAGTTGACTTTGTTACTGACTATCTAGTTAAGACCGGACATAGTAGACTCCTTTTAATATTATACTATGATTAACAACGTTCATAAAATAAATTAAATTTATTAATAGAATAATAAAAAAAAGAATTTTGCAAGACTCACCGGAGGAGGCTGCCAGCGGACCTGCGGCCCGGGCTAGCGCCCCCAGCGAGCGTAGAGTACCGAGCGCCGCACCGCGGCAATCCTCTGGCGCCTGTCCACCCGCCATCGACGTCATGCACGACACCGCGAATGCGGTCGCTGGAATGGCAACGATAGAAGTTGGACCATCGATCAAAGGAAATGTATACATGGATAATTCCATGTACTTATAATACTTACATATAGCAAAGAGTACTAATCCCAGCCAGAGCCAGGCGATCGGCGTGAATACAGGTGGGTGCGCGAGCGCAGCGGCCGCTACACAAAGAAATGAGGGTGGTGTAAGAGCAAGGGCGACTCGCGCCGCCCTCTCGGCCCCGCGCGCGCTCAGCCGCCGCGCCGCGCCGCCTTGCAGCACTGACATTATTAACCCTGCAACATTAATATGTTAATTATGTCTTAATTAAAACAAAATATAATCATTATTGTGTTTTTATGTTAAGCATATTACTTGTATATAAGTGTGTATATTAAGTATCATTGTAACTCAATATACACATATAGTTTAAATTACAGTATACCATATCACGGACAGTACTATTCTAGGGAATAAGCCTGATATCGTTTAAAACAGCGATGTATCAAAACTGTTCACTCTATACATTTTGTGTCACTGTAGGTAAACATTTGTGAATAGATACTGAGTGTGAATATTTGTGAACTTACCGAGAACTAGGAACATTTTCCCCTGCTGCATGGCAGTGTAGTTAAAAGTATGATGCGTTAGGAATGTTATTGTGAATTCGAGACCAGAGTATATAAATAAATATAGAAAGTATATAAAGCCCAATTTCGATAGCACTGTGTTCTGATGCTTAGAAAGATTTTTAACGGCAGTGAATTTCAACAGATGCCAAGGAGAGACAAAGTCAATAACTTTGGATATAGTAAATGACAAGGGTGCTCTTTTATCCTGAAAAAGAAATAAAGACATGTTCACAAATACTGCAGGAAACATAGAGGAATAATAGGCATTATATAATTTACATCCGTACTACAAAGAAGCAATGTTAAACGAATCTTACGAATCTTAACTCTCGACCAATTTGATTCGTAAAACATCTTTTAATAATAATAATAATGGGCATTTATTTCAGTCAATAACCCATATCACAAATATACAAGATATAAAAATATAACATATAGATAGATAGCTTAGAATTAAAACTGAGTGCATAAGAAATGCCTAAATGTACACTAGTCTGACTTAACAAATTTTAAGATGACACCACATCCGTTAGACTTTGTCGATCCATAGGTACTGACACTTGATAAGAAGCAAGACAAACAGAAATCGATTATTTTTTTGACAATCTACAAAAAAGGGAAGTCACATTTACTAAAGAACCGAAAGTCGAGGGTCGAAAGATATCTACTTACGATCGTAACATCATATAATTTCCTTTCACTATTGAAATATGGAACAACGAGGGCGTGTTCATATTAGTTGCTGTAGTTTTTATTTTACTGGTTTTTATTTGACGATTGGGAAAGTCGATTTTGTCTGATCACGTAGTTCAATCGTCAAAAATCGAGGGATTGTGGCGTCACCTTTAAACCACTGTTATTTTTTTTTTGGACCTTAAACACTAACCTCGGCTAATGTCTCCGGTATACAAAACAAGACTAGGGCAATATTTGCGAGTGAGAGAGACAGAGCGTAGAAAGCGGGACGCTCCCCCCACATGCCTGAAGTCTGGTTATTGTTTATAGTAAACCACGCGCCTGCTAGGGGACCCACTATGAATCCTATGGAGAACGCCAGACCAATCAGAGCCTGAGAAAGCAAATTTTATAAATAAAATTAAAAAACTGAGTATGTACGCAGTATTTGTAGGTACCTAACTTTATACACTTAGACGTTGAGTACACAGGGTCGTTGATTACGGCGACCAATCAGTCGCGTAATCGCGTTGCAGGTTACTAAGACACGCGACCTCTCACTCACTACCAATCTATTAAACCTTAGTCATACTTCAGCTAAGTATGACGTATAGGTACGCTTCCATGTGAATTATAGAGACGCGACCGGTTGCGGTCGCAGGTGGCTAGCGATTTGGTTACAGCGCCAGTTGCAAAGTCGCGCGATATGTGAACACTTTAAAATGACCCCATACAATTTTCAAGCTACTGGTCGCCCGGTCGCGGGTCTCGTCGACCAACTAACACTGTGTGCCCGACACTTTATGGTATTAGCCAATCAAGCGATTAAACGATTAAACACATTTTCTGTTCACAAACAAGTTATAACTTTAACATTGATATTTGTTGGTCTAACTAAATAATAAACAAGTTTTGTTCTACAACACATTGTATTTGCGATTGGCGTCACTTATGAGATAATGAGCTGCAAAGGAGTTTGTATTTGTTTAAACGTTTGATTGGCAATAGTACTCTAACAAGTTATTATTAGAAGCACAACGTTATAAAAAGGTATTGATGTGGTTAAATTGTTTGTATCAAACACATACTCGTACGTAGGGAACACAGAAAGTTTTGCGAAAAAGAAAAAAATGTTCTATAGGTTCCAATTTTTTTATTACATTTTACATAGTACTCTGTAAAAATTGCATCTATACAAAGTTTTATGGGACTGAACCAATTTTGAAAACATTTTTTCTACTCTTCAGGTATCTCTTTCACAGCCTCTTCGAATGTAAACAGAGCGTTTTCAAGCCATGAAAACTGCTTCCCTTTTAGTTGGGATTTACTTTTGGGCAATAAAAAACAGTCACAAGGTGCCAAATCGGGGCTGTAAGGAGGACGGCCTAAAACTTTAACCGGGATACTGTCCAAAAAGTCGCTTAGCGCTGAGTGAATGGACGCGTTGTCGTGTTGTAGCAGGAGTCCGCGGAGACCTGTGTTTGGACGGTTGTTTCTCATTGCATTAAAAAAGTTTGGAGAGCATGTGGCTACGTCCCATTCTGCGTTAATGCTGCTTTAGTTTCATAAAGGTACAGATATCACGTAGATAGTTAAAGTGAAAAACTGGCGATTAACATTTTTCGAAATTTAACTTTTAGCAAGGATGAAAAATTGATTCTGAAGTAGCTGTGGCCTTTGAAGAATTCATTGAATTCATTGTCCACGAGACTTACCGGAATGGCATATATTTTTATAACATTTTTTTTCAGTTTCTCATACAAATCGGTCATTTCATAGGTAAGTATCTAAAATACGTCCTTAATTACAAAATTATGTTTTACCAGTCAGTGCGGTATAAAGAGTTTTTGTCAATAAAAAAGTAAGGGTACTATTTACATTTAATAAGAATCTAAATTGTCTTTGAGATAATCTTTTATTGAACAATATGTGTTGTCAGATAATAGTTTCTGTAATATACTTTTAAATATTTTGGGGAGATTGTTGTCACATATTGATTTGGGTAGTTTATTGTGTATTTTAGGCGCCATAGAAAATATACTATTTTTAAACAGCAGTTCGACAAGACGATGCGCATAACATATTCTTAAGTCATTCACTCTTAAAACAATCTGTAAATAAATTTGGATTGCTTTTAAGAAATACTGCAATTTCTAAAATGTAATAGTGAGGGAAGGGTGAAAACTTTTAATTTTTTGATATATGGTTTACAGCTTTCTGTAATACGTCAGACTTAGTCTTCGTCAGTCAAACATAGTTGAATACGCTTAAATTCATTGTATCAATGATACACAGTTACCTTAGAAGGGCACTTGTCGGCAAACGCCATTTGAAGTTTATTAAAGTAATCTTTATATTTTAAAAAACATTTAGAATCATAGCGCGGGAATGTTCTCGTCGAATATCTATTCTTTAATGAGACACGATATTTTCATTTTTGCTCGTAAAAAAATATGGAAAGGAATTTGGAATGTTTTGTTTTTATGTTTTTTTTTTCTTCATATTTGGTAGTGCATGCAGTGGTGCAATTAACACATTCTACATTTACCAGCACATAAAAAATGCAGTCCTTTGCTTTTATTTGATTATCACAAACATTACGTACATACAACACTTTGAAGTTTAATGAAACTATCACTATTAAGCCACAAAACGTACAGTACACAACTTTTACAATAAATCAAACAAAAATTAAACTACACTTCGAATTCCCGCCAAAAGCCCTGTTTTTATGTTATAGAGCTATATCTAGTTACAAGTTTTGTCACGTAAAAAGAGCGCTGAAAGAGAGCCAGTGTTCCATAGAGAAATAATCTTTGTCACAAAACTTTCTGAATATCCTACTAGGTGTTTCCTATGTAAAATTTAGAAAAATTTAATCAATATGTCAAATATAAAAGAGGCAATTCTCTTACCATTCCTCTGGCTCTTGACTTCTCATTAGAAGCATCAGTGACAATAGCCATGCTGAGGCTTACATTGGCTTTGCTCAGGCCACCAATAAATCTGGCCAGTACAAACACACTGAATGTTCTTGCATATCCCCATAGTGCGTGTGATAGTGCTATCCCTGACTGGAATAAAAAGAAAAAATATTTGTAACATGTATATACAAGTAAGTATTGTAATATTAAATTAAAAAGGGTGTAACATTAACTATGTCTTATGTCTATTAACATTATGTCTTTCTTACAATAGTATGTTTTAGAAGTGTATTTAAACATACAGATTTGACTTCCTTTCTTTGTTTTATTAGTATGTGCAGAACTATACTCGGTTATGTGAAAAAAATGCTTTTATAAAGCTTTCGAAGTTTTAAATAAAGTTTCATCTAATCCTATGAGCCGGATTTATGAAACCCAAAATGCTGAAATTTGCTAAATTATGAATAATGGCTTTCATAGTTTAGAGTTCAGTCTATACAGGTGATCTCTCATTTTTCGATTTACAGTTTTGAGAATTTAGGTTTTAATTTATGAAAATTTATTTATGCCAACTGATGGCATCTAAGCTAACACCAATCAAGTAATGCAAACAAACAACAATAAGGACATTGTTAGTTGCAATGCAATTTCCTTAAAATTGCAATTACAGGAAGGAAATATGGTGTAATTATTGTTAAACATATAGCATTCTGAGGCATAATGCAAAGAATGATGTTTCCTATTTTTGACCTTGTTATGAAAATTTTTCACTTGAGTAAACAATACACGTGTAATAAAACCGAATGTTGTCGACATTCCTTTTTATTACACATCTTACAGTAATATTTAGAATTATTATACCTTCTTTTTATTTTTTTGGAAAGCAAATACTTTGGCTTTGCAAAAGTCGTTAAAATTATAGTGACATGACATGGCTGAGTTATATATCTTAATAAAAAAAACTTCAGTTAGGTTTTTATGTCATTAGTCTATATATATCTATACTTCTATACTAATATATAAAGAGGTAAAATTGTGTGTTTGTGGGTATGTTGGGGGTAATCTCTGGAACTACTGAAGTTGAGCTGAGTTAGTATCAGCTTCATATATTGATGTATCTGCTACTTCATTTACACTTTACAATATAGAACTTAAAATTGTTGAAAAACAGTCATTCGTACTCAATAATTTAAATTATTGAAAACAGTTCTGGCTTATCTTATCTTCTTATCTCTTGATAGAATCATGAGATGTGGAATGTTTGAAATGTCTTTTTAAAGATAATTCTAAATAAATGATATAAAGAAAATTAAATTCGGTTTTTTTTTAATTCATAAATGTGTATGTGTAATAAATAGAAATAGTAATAATAAAAATGTAATATTCACCAGACAAATTAAAAGCATGGGTTTTCGTCCATATGCATCTGAAAGACTGCCGACAATAGGACTTGTGAGAAATTGTAGAAAACTATACATAGAACCGAGGACCCCACCAAAGAGAACAGATGCGAATTTATCTGGAGCACCTGTAAGTTTCTGAAAGCCTCTCACACCATTTAATAATGAGGCATACAAACTGTTTCCATTGCCTTCTTCTCGGTTATAATAATCTAGTAGGGAAGGTAGCAGAGGTAAAATCATCGTAAAGGCCAACAAATCCAATAGCAGTGATAAAAATACTAAAGCAATAGTTTTTAAATTTGTAGGTGCCACTTTTTGATAGTTCTCTGAGACATTTTCGTTATCTTTTTCACTAACGTCGGCTTTTTCCTTTCTCTTCCGTATTTCTCCGTTTCCATGTATATGATCCTGAATTTAACAGACACAAATTTTATATAAATAAAGTTGAAATTTAAAAATTACACATTAATTATTTTTTAAATGAATTATACCATTATTTATACCAGATTGACGACACTAGTGTTATATCTTCTTTCTGGTGACTATCTAAAGCCATTTAGTGCATGTAATATCTTTAGAAAATAATAAAAACAGACGATAAAACTTTCACTTTTCAAAGCAAGAAATGTAATGCAACAGATTAAATTTGCACCCTAAACTGTGTCATCTGACGTTCAAGCACCCGCTCAGTTGGCGCACAAAATAAATGACGTTGCTCTTTAAATTGGTTGTATTATATCTGTAATCTGATGAAAGAAAAATATGACAGTTTTAAGTTCTGTTCCTAAACATAAAATATTTCTTCAATAAGAAAAATATTTAATAAATAACTTAAGACTGTCTATTTTAGGATGTAATATATTTTTTTTACAGGATGGCATTAAATATATAACAAATTTTTATCATCTAAATTTTGATAAAAATAGTTATTGAAACCAAATATAAATAAATCATTAATAATCCCGCCCCATTTTCTCTACCCTTTAAATCCATTTCTACATCTTTAAAGGCAGGCAGCGCATTTGCGATCATGCCAACGTTTGTCATTGTGGATAGAAGTTGGCATGTCGTGAATGTCCATGGCCGACAGTATCCATTTACATATATTATGCTATCATTTTCTATCTACCTAGAACAGAAAGAAACTAAACCTAATTTAGATTGTCAAATGGCCGGCGCGGACGAGCAACTGTTTTAAACAGCAACTTTTTTGTCCGTGTCTCTGGCTGTGCGCTGAGATTTGGACGATGCGCACACGGGAGCGACAACAACGTAACTTTTTCGAAAAATTTTGCATCATTCATCAACATGGATTTCAAAGAGACGGTTGTGGGTCTGTGCGCTTGTTATAAGAAACCGAAGAAGACAGCGAAAAAGGCAATACTGGGTGCATCCATTATGGAGTGAAAGACTGACATTAGGAAAATTTAATGTTTGGAAAATTATCTCCAGTATCTCCAGAAAAACCTGGCACATCCCCTCCCAAGCATTAAATTTAGCGTGTATATCCGAGCATACTTTTAGGGTTTTGTTGTACAACAACGGCCTGCTCTTTACTTTGTCAATCAGTCTGTGATTGTCAATGTTATCTTCAGAAATCGACATTTTATAAAGTCTGTGATTTTGAATTAAAGAATTGTAATCATTATTATGCATTTTTTCTACGTCCCGATTTTTTCGTCCCAGTCTCGTGTTTTTCCATTTAAGTCACGATATTTGAAAAAACGGATCTGGCAATACTAACTCCAACAGTCAAGTTCAAGATCAAAGTGCACTAGACAAACAATAGTTTGTTTAAAATTAAGTCCTAACTTTTTGCAATAAGTCATACTTTAATAGAAAATGTAGTAGCAGTGTCTTTTTTCGTGGATCTCAACAGAAACAACTCGAACGACATTTTTGTTGCCTCTCAACTAATATGGGAATAGTGGGATGTTTGCGGTTCATATGCCTCGATAAATTACTAGTTAACCCCAGAGCCATATTCAGTGTTTGGGAACAATAAACATATTTCGCCTTATTATTTTCTATTTGATTAAAATGGTCTCATATGGGACTTCGCTTCTTCCCGAGTTGCAATCGATCACTCATTGTCTTAGTATTATCAGAAAAACTAAACTATATAATAAAAAAGCAACTAAGTATACAAACAACTTAAATACATACAATACTTAATACATACTTAAATACAAGTGTTAGAATACATACTTAAAATTAATCTATTCGTTAAACACTTTAATTTAACACTTATTTTATATTTACACCGTTATATTTGTTTTACTTCTTCAGAGAAGGCACAACAAACGCACGCATACAATAACGGTTTAGTCCGCAAATGAATTTAGACGAGAATCATCTCGTCGGGTTAATCAGGCGAAACAGTTGAGACACAAAATAACAATGCATAATTGATAATGTTATCTATTCTCTATAATAAGTCCCAAATATGTATTTGAATATTAACAGGGATATCGCTTATGGTATGATTAGTGGTGGAGTGAACTGGAATGTGCTAAAGAAATGTAAACATAAACAAACTATCTATGATAAGTATTTGAAAAAAGCGTACAACGTAACTTGATCGAGCAAATTTTAATCTTGTTTCTAATTCATAAGAAACGTTTTTTACTGCTTGTAAAACGAAGGGCAGGAGCATCGCGCGTGTACGTATTTGAAAGAACTACTCTCTTGCGTTCACACACAGTTCATGCTATTGTTGTATCTCGCTTTTGCCTGGACTCACGACAGATGTCGATACGCGGTCACATGGCGAGCGAACAGCAATCCAACCAAAAACAAAACGTCAAAAGAATAAGTAACTCCTCGGGATTAGTAACAGTTCGGTGGAGCAATTAAAGGTTTCTTCTCCGCTCGCGGTTTCAACTCTTTTAATTCATTAACTCCGGAGTTACCCATCGTTATTGCGGGATTTGTGGTTTAATAGTGATAGTTTATTAAACTTTAAAATGCTTAGTGTTAGTGCATAATGTTTATGATAATTAAATAAAAGCGTGTTCTTTCAAGGAGTCCAACTCTGTCCCCAGTAAACCTATACTCTACTGAGCGACCTACTTCGACATGATAAAACTATTCTGTTTTACTAAAGGACATCGGTCAAAGCGTACCTAACCGCGACCCAATATGCCTTATACATGAAAAAAATCACTATTTTTTACGGACTTAGAAAACATAAGAAATATATCAATATGAAGCCGGAAAAAAAAAGAAAATAAGTTTTTTCTTAACTTTTGCTTGAAATTATATAGTTACTGCTCAGAACGCACCCATTGTCGTTTCATTTCATTTATAAAATAACTCCGTAATGAAAAGTTATTCTAGTATTTCTTAATATTTATTCTAGTATTTCTTAGATATTAACAGTAATTCAATTCATTGAATACCTAAACACCAAATCAGCTACAGGTTTTATTATTTGTTTGATTCTTGTCATAAAAAATAATTATATATGTGCGTAGTAAGTATTAGGGTTTTGCACAAATGCGTAATACGAAACGTCAAATCATTGCCGCCATCGGTCGATTGACAGTGACATTGTTTGTGTTGTGTACTGTGCGATTTTGGCTTTTCCTTGTAACCCTGGCATTATTATACTGACTGATATCTACCGCTTGTGACGATTATTCTCTGCTTTTGATTCCTGAACACCGATTTTGCTTTCGATTGGGACTGATTGTTGTGAGTGGAATCAGTATGCAGACGGTACCAGCAGCCCTGCGATTGTTGTGTGTTAACTGCAATATACGCATTAACACACTTCGCCGCCATCTCGTTTTTGAGCTTGACACGAGAGTAATTACTGTGATCTGCAATTGGAATTCTTCAATAATAGTACGTATTTACATACCTACCTATCTACCAACCTAATCTTATGTTAACACAATAACTTGAATCACACAACTCTAATTCTTGTTTTAGATCACTGAAGAAGATTACATTTGTGATGCTTGTTACCAATTGGCGATGCAACTTATAAATACTGGCTTAACTAATGATCCTGGTGCTTCATCTTCCCGTGGTCACATACATGTTTGCATACTTTGTGGAAGTTCTTTGCTAAACCGTAGACATGATCTTATTGTGAGACAGAATCCGTCTTCGATGCAACAAGCAATACATATTGAAATTGCAAATAGAATTGCTCCACGGCAGGTATTTATTATTTTTTTATTATATATTAAGTTTGATTCCATTATAGAGTATAATAATGTTTGAATTGTTTATACCAACAGCTGCCATCGATATTCTCATTAAATTCATCAGCTATTAAATATTTTTAGTAGCTACATTTCTATTTGCTTGGGTTTATGAAATAATAAGCCGTAACATTTATATTAAGACTAGCTTTTCTGGTTGTTGCAGGCAACTTCCTCAGATCATGTTTGTCATCCCTGTTGGCTGAGAATTAAGAGAGCTGTAATGCAGGAAAATATTGAGCAGCAAGCAGAATCAGAGCCTCAGCCTCAAGAAACTCTAAACTCTCTAGATACCGACCATGACCAGCAAGCTCACGAAGTACCCAGAGTGATTAATCTAACTCAATATAGACGAGCAGCTAATACTGCATCACATTGTGTTGTTCATGGTTGTCAGAACACTGATTTGCGTAGAATATCTGACCCATTGAGATCAACAACTCTATCCCAACATAAATATTATTTGCCTAAAAATGCTCGAGTCTGTGTAGAACATACATTTAGTAATAGTTGGGATGTGTTGTTCCATTCTGAAAATAGCAGTAGTACATTTACAGCTGAACAAGTTGAACATGTATTTTCATTTGTAAATTCTTTTAATACATTTCTGGATTTCTCGAGCATAGAAAGTGTAGAAAGAATAGATGAACATTTATTTCATTATTGGTTAGGAATGCAAAAACAACAATTTGAATTGTTATTATATGAAATTCCACGAATTATTGAAACACATAGAGGTATTTTGGGTTTAGGTGCTCTATTAATGAAAATGAGAACTGGTGACTCAGATGACCGGCTGTCCCAGTTGTTAATGATCCCAAGGCGCACATTAGAAAGATTGATGGATAAGGTTAGAGAAATATTGGTGCAAGATTTTGTGCCTAGAAATCTGGGAATCCAGCATATATCCTGTGAGCAACTGTTGCAACACAACTTAATGATACCAAATGCAATATATAATCAAAATAATGAAAATCCAATAATAATATGTGATGGGACTTATATTTATTTAAATAAAAGTTCCAACTATATGTTCCAAAAGGACACATATTCTTTACACAAATACGGAAACCTATTGAAACCATTTCTGCTGGTGACGCCTGATGGCTACATTGTAGACTGTCTTGGCCCATATAAGGCTATCACATCTGATGCAGAGATAATGATTTCTCTTTTCAGAGATGAAAACTCTCCTCTCAGGCAATACTTTCAAAATAATGATATTTTTATTCTTGACAGGGGATTTAGAGATGCAATTAGTCTGTTAGAGTCATGTAATTATAAAATCTACATGCTAGAATCTCTACTTGAGGGTCAGCATCAGCTCAGCACTGAACAAGCCAATAGGAGTCGTTGTGTGACTATATGTCGTTGGGTGGTGGAAGTTGTAAATGGATATTTTAAACGTGATTATAAATTATTCCGGCATGAATATTTTAATATAACTGTGCCTCATATGATGAAAATGTTTTCCATAGCTGCGAGCCTTTTAAATAAATTCGGCGTTAGATTAAAAAATAGGAATGATGCTGAACAAATCATAAATGTAATTAGAGAACGATTTCCATTAACTAATAATTTGTCCGATTTTGTAATGACGATGAATATGAATCGACGAACTTCTAGTTTTACTAGTATAACAGCTGATAATACTAATATTACATTTCCCCGTCTAGAATATAGTGAAGTAATATTATTTGCCCTAGGAACTTACCAAATCCGACAGGCAAGGTCATATTATGGCGAACATGTCAGGTTTCATGGAGGTTACAGAATTGAAATATGCAGAGAGAATATTAATGTATTAGAGCAGCTATACTCTAAGTGTGTTCCGCGGAACCCTAGGGTTCCGTGATACCTCTGTCGGGGTTCCGCAAGAATTTAGAAATAAAAAAATCAAAACACCTCTCTCTGGTCGCTCCGCGGCTGTGCGGACTCCGCGGCCGCGCGGAGACAAAACGCTATGAATGTTATTTATTTATTTATTTGTATTTGTATAAGCTTGTGTTACATTAGCTGGTACAATATCTCATAAGTTTGGTCTCAACAATTTTATACTTGTACAACGCGTTCGCTCTAAGTTTGCCGGTCTGTGGAATGCGCGTACCCTCCCCCACGTGACAACAAAACTTATAATGTGTCATAGTTTTACCCAAATATCTAACGTACACAATTTTTATTGTTACAATTAAATAAAAAATTTCGAACGTCATACACTCATACCTATCGCCAGCGGCAAACTTAAAACGAGCGGGTAGTATACTTGTAAGCGCTCAGTCTCTTTGATAAAAGCCGCCTCTGAATTAGACGCTATAGTTGTCAACTAGCGACTTTCGTCTCTAACTTGAAAGGATAAAGTCGATATTGTTTACAACGCTATTTTTAAATTTCTGTTTTTATTTTTGCTTTTTGTTTATCAAAGGTGCCGACTCGAGTATTTTCGAGAATATTTGAGATCGAGTCTAGGACTAAGTATAAAAGCGGCGATCGCGCGTTGGCGTCGTCAGTTCCCCCGACAGAGTACTGCTCAGGACTGATCTCGAGTCGCTTCTCGACTTAGGTAACTCAGTCATCCTGGCAGGCGATCTCAATTGTAAGCACCCCAGCTTCAATAGTCATACCTCCACCACTAACGGTAATCGCCTTAACAGACTCATTGACCTACTCGACTTTGACGTGATAGCTCCAATGACGCCAACTCATTACCCTGGTACTGTTACCCACAGACCCGACGTCCTTGACATTGCCCTTTTCAAAAACGTTGCCCTACGTCTAAACTCGCTAGAACCCCTCTCCGAGTTAGACTCCGACCATCGCCCCGTAGTCATGAAACTAGGACGACAGACCGATCCACCTCTCCAAGACAAGACGATTATTAACTGGACCAAGCTGAAAGAAGCCCTTAAGGCTTCCAGCTCTCCCCACCTCGACTCTATCCCCGACTACCTGACCAGCGCGGATGACACAAACACGGCGGTCTCTGGCCTCGGCAGCCACCTTAAGGATTTAATCCGAAGCTCCTCCAGGCGAGTCCCAGCGGCGAACGATCGCCGCTGGGAGTTGCCTGAGGACATAAGGGAGCTGATAAGAGACAAGAACGCAGCCATCCGTGCTTATGACTCTTTCCCCTGTGACGAGAATAGGCGTAGAATGCGAGCCTTACAAAGGGAAGTAAAGCATCGCATCGCTGAATTCAAAAATCACAGTTGGGAATCCCTGTTGTCAGAGATTTCGCCATCACACACTGCCTACTGGCGGATGGCGAAGTCTATGAAAACAGACAATACAGCCTCGTTTCCCCCACTGACAAGACCAAACGGACCTCCCGCATTTGACGATGCAGAGAAGGCCGAATGCCTAGCCGACAGTTTGGAGGCCCAGTGCTCCCTTAGCCGTCAGCCGGTGGACGAATCCCACGTCGACACGGTTGACGGAGAGGTGGGACGTCGAGCCTCCATCCCCCCCTCTGACTCCCTTCTACCGGTTACGGTAACAGAAATCCAGGAGATTATCCAAAATCTCAAAATCAAAAAATCTCCTGGAATCGACGGAATACCCAACAAGGTGTTCAAAATCCTCCCGATCCATCTGATCGCTCTCCTCGTGGCCATCCTCAATGCCGCCATGAGAAATCATCTCTTTCCAGTCGCCTGGAAAGAAGCCGTCGTCATCGGCATCCCCAAACCGCGCAAACATCGCTCGGATCCCTCTAGTTACAGACCCATTAGCCTATTGAATACAATGGCTAAAATCTACGAAAAAGTCCTCCATTCTCGCCTGCTGAGTTACATTAACTCAAAAAGGCTTCTCATTGACGAGCAGTTCGGCTTTAGAGCCAAGCACTCGTGTGTCCAACAGGTGCACCGAATAACGGAGCACATACTCCCGCGTCTCAATCAAAAGAGGCCCTTCCGAACCCTAGCTGTCTTCTTCGACGTAGCGAAGGCCTTCGACAAGGTCTGGCACAACGGTTTAATTTATAAACTGTACCAACTGGAGGTGCCAGAAAGTCTCATTCTCATCATCAGAGACTTCCTTACCGATCGCACTTTTCGCTACAGAGTCGAAGGCACTCTGTCTAGCCCCCGCCCAATCAGAGCTGGAGTCCCACAAGGCTCCGTTCTAGCACCCACGCTCTATTCCCTCTACACTAACGACATCCCCCACACCCCAGGAATAGAGCTCGCCCTTTTCGCGGATGACACCGCCCTCTACGCCTCAGATAGGAACCTACGTATGGTATCTCTACGCCTCCAGCGCGCAGTCACCGCCCTAGGTGAGTGGTTTGCGAGGTGGAGGATAGAGATAAACCCGACGAAAAGTGCAGCCATGTGCTTCCCTTTTCCCAGGGCTAACGCTCGTAGGCCTAAGCTGTCCCCTCTCCCGATAACCCTTTTCGGTCAAACAATTCCTCTCGTCAGGAAGACCAAGTATCTCGGAGTCACTCTAGACCATAGACTGACCTTCCGAGAACACGTCAAAACCGTCCGCAACCGAGCCGCCTTTGTGCTCGGTCGCCTCAACCCCCTCGTAGGCGGGAGAAGTAAAATGTCGCTTAGAAATAAGTTGACATTATACAAAACTCTCGTCCGTCCCATTATGACATATGCTAGCGTTGTGTTCGCACACGCAGCTCCCTCCATCATTGCAATCCTCCAAAAATTGCAAAATAGATTCATGCGCAAGGCCGTGGCCGCACCATGGTACATGCGCAACGTTGACATCCACAAGGACTTGGAGCTTCCCTCCATCGTCAAATACATAACAGACACCGCCCGACGCTACTATGACGCTATCCCAAACCATCCCAACCCCCTGATTGTCTCTTCTCTCACCTACATACCGGACAGGAGTGCCCCTCCGCGCTATCGTCGCCCGCGGCACATCCTGGACGATCCCGACGACCCGATCACCGCTGCCAATGCGGTTCCCACACAAACCACAGTACACAGACACCGTCCCCGCCGGCCGAGACGTGGACGTCCCCCTCGTTACACCGTTAACACACACCGGCCCTCAGCCAACACTTTCACTAGGCATCGACACATGCCTGGGCGCTTCTCGCCGACACGCGATCCCGCGGTATCCCCCCAATGCAACGCCCTAAGCCGAGGTCCGTTCCTTCCGCCGGTTTACCGGCGGGGGAGCCCTTAGGCTGTTGCAACGCACATTTTTCTCCTGGCTGAGCGCCTTCTGCGCTCGCCCTACATCAACGCGACCGGTGACTCTTGAAAGGCCACTAGGGCCACAAGAACTATACATACACGATGTTGAGGCAATCAGGTTTTTTAGTCGGTAGGAGTCCGACACTACCTGGTACCACCTAGGCTGGCCCAGCCAGACTAGATGGTACCAGGTGTCCCATGCAGGATTTTTCCTGATTGTCTCTCCTAACAAAAAAAAAAAAAAAAAAAAAAAAAAAAAGGCGTCGTCAGTTGATGATTAGCGTTCGGAGCGATAAGTTACTACCTACTTACAAGCTCGCTAGCGAGAAACTAGTGTTCATTGTTTTACTGCCTGCTGTATTCTGTTGTCTCAGTTTTATACATTTCTTCCCTGTAGGTTCTAAATTTAGTCTCTTATACGCAGTAACGATTGTGCATTATTTAAACCCCACTATCCTGACTTGTAACATTATAAATAAAGAAGAATGGAACGTTGGCTTAAAGGTGTTAAACGTGTTCCAACAACATCTTCTAATGACGCTGAATGTTCAAAAGCAATGCGCGCGGAGAATTTAGCAATCACCGATCCAGAAGATGATGCCACGAGTGCCACGACGTCAAGCTCGACGGTTTCAAAGACGAAAAAAAGGAAGTATGATGAATCTTATATCAGTTTCGGATTTGTTGATTCCAACGGCTCACCTCTCTGCATGCTCTGTAGTAAACTGCTTCCTAATAGTTCCATGGCACCTGCCAAATTGCGTCGACATTTAGAAACCGTACACCCCGAGACTAAAGACAAGAATAAAGAATTTTTTGTTCGCAAAAAAGATCAGTTATTAGAAAGTCAAAAAAATATGATGCATGTAACACAAACTACCAACGAAAAGGCCACGGAGGCATCATACTTAGTTAGCTATCGCATTGTACAAGCAGGTGAAGCGCACACTATCGCTGAGAAATTAATAAAACCATGTGTATTAGACATAACAAAATGTATGCTTGATGAAAAATCTGCAAAGCATCTTTCTACTGTTCCGCTATCAAACGATACTGTTTCACGACGAATCCATGATCTGGCAAGCTACGTCAAACAAGAACTAGTTACACGTCTACAAAATACACGATTCGCTTTGCAAATGGACGAGTCGACTGATGTCGCTGGTTTGGCTATCCTGCTGGTTATTGTGAGATATCCATATAAAAGTTCTTTTGAAGAAGACATGCTTATGTGTTCATCGCTGCTTACAAACACTACCGGGGAAGAAATTTTTAATAAAATAAATATATTTTTTGAAGAACATAATCTCAGTTGGAACAATTGCATTGACATTTGTACAGATGGGGCCAAGGCGATGACAGGTAAAACAGCAGGAGCAGTGTCACGAATGAAAAATAAAGCGCCTAATTGTAGTTCCAGTCATTGTATTCTGCATAGACAAGCACTTGCGATGAAGCAAATGCCGTCTAATCTAAAATTAGTTATGGATGAAGCGGTAAAAATAATTAATTTTATCAAATCACGACCACTACAATCCCGATTGTTCTCATTATTGTGTGAAGATTATGGCAGCAAACATAAAACACTGCTGCTCCATACAGAAGTGCGATGGCTGTCTCGGGGAAAAACTTTAACAAGGCTATTTGAACTTAGAGCCGAGTTACAAATGTTTCTTTCAGCAGATACTTCTTTTAATTTGAAGGACCGTTTGTATGATAAAACTTGGTTGTTCCGATTGTCTTTTATGGCGGATATCTTTCAAAAACTTAACGAATTAAATTTATCGTTGCAAGGTAAACAGACAACAGTGTTTCAGGCCTATAATAAAATAACTGCTTTTAAAAGAAAATTAGATTTTTGGATCATTTGCATTGGTAAGAAAGAAATAGAAAGTTTTACGTTACTCAGTGAGTTTGTTAGCGAAAACGACTCAGAAATGTTTGAAGATAATGTGTTTGAAGAATTGGTCCAATATCTCAGTTCGATGCGCGCATCTTTTGAAAAGTATTTTCCCGAAGAACACAATACAAAAATTAAAGTGAACTCCTGGATTCATAATCCTTTTTTACCCAACTTGGAAAAGCCTGAAAACATGTCAAATGAGATATATGAATCTCTTTTAGAAATGTCATCAGACACAAGTATGGAGTCATTGTTCAAAACGACGCCTCTTAATGATTTTTGGTGCAGAATCCAAGATGAATATGCAATGCTTGGCCAAATGGCTCTGGATATTCTTCTCCCGTTCCCAACTACATATTTGTGCGAAACAGGATTCTCTACCTACGCAGCCACGAAAACAAAATATCGCAATAGACTGGACGCCGAAGCTGATATGAGACTCCAACTTTCTTCCATCAAACCTGATATCAAGCAATTGATGAAAAATAAAAAACAGTTTCATACCTCCCACTAGTTAGATTTTTTCTTTTTTAATGTTTTCTATTATTGTCCTTACCAAGTGGTGAAGTAAATAATAATTAGTAACTGATACATTGTACTTTTATTATGCTGATTAATATAGAATACACTTATAAAAATAATTGTTTTATTGTAGGGTTCCATCAAGTATTTTGCTTCCCAAAAGGGTTCCGTCATTTAAAAAGTTTGAGAACCACTGTATTAGAGTATTGTTTGAGAGGCAGTGGAGATAATTCCCTAATAAGAGGAAAAATTAAATCCCGACACATTTCAAGAAAAATATATTATGTATATTTATTAATTGAAAATAATATGTCAGGAAGGTCAGGTATTGTAGAATACTGCTGCAATTGTTTAGTAGGTAGACGAACAGTTGGGTGCTGTGCACATATCATGACAGTTGTATGGTACCTTGGGTGGGCCAGGCATCAGCCGACAATATTGGCGCCAGCAGAATTTCTCGATGCTGTAGTTGTAAGAGAGGGTGACGAATAAAATATAATTTTGACAAAAGACTCTTTTCTTTATACCCTTAAGTTTTCTTCGGCGATTCTCTAATCTATACCATATTATACTTAGTAAATAGAAATAAGGTCACTAAAAGCTGAAGGCTATTTACCTACCAATTAATCGATTGATTTTTTATCCTAACCTCAAAAGTATTTTTAGCAATAATAAAGTATCGTGGCTACTTAGATATTATTTTCGCAGGCGATGGTGTTTACTACATAAAAACAATCCAATCTTACTATAATTTGTTTCTGTATGTGGAAAATTAAAGTCAGGTACAACTTCTATAGAAATTTGGCCGATGTTCTTTGCGGTGTGTGAACTGTGAACCAATGGCTATGCCAGTGTCCATATAAATTATATATTAAAAAATAATACGAAGTGACGCCATTTTCCTTGTGGTATTTTAACCTACTTACTCGGAGTTTTTATTGATACATTTATACTAAATATTCATATTCATTGTTATTATGGGTGAAGATAAAGGTAAATAGCCAACGACACCAAGTAATTTAATGTATATTTCTTTACAAATTAAAATGTGCATTGTCCCATTTTGCAGATCGTCGACGCAGATCTCGTTCAAGAGAAAGACGTCGTTCAAGATCTCGTTCGAGGGAGCGCCGAGAAAAGAGAAGGAGTAGATCTAGGTCTCCCAACAAAAAGTCTCGTAGACGCAAGCCTTCTCTGTACTGGGATGTTCCGCCACCGGGTTTCGAGCACATTACACCACTTCAGTACAAGGCTATGCAAGCAGCCGGGCAGATCCCAGCCAATATCGTAGCCGATACGCCGCAAGCCGCAGTGCCGGTTGTTGGTTCGACAATAACGAGGCAAGCTCGGAGATTGTATGTTGGTAACATACCATTTGGTGTTACTGAAGAGGAGACTATGGAATTCTTCAATCAACAGATGCATCTTTCCGGTTTGGCTCAGGCTGCGGGCAACCCGGTCCTGGCTTGCCAGATCAACTTGGACAAAAACTTTGCATTCCTTGAGTTTAGGTCTATTGATGAAACAACACAGGCAATGGCTTTTGATGGCATCAATTTCAAAGGGCAGAGTTTAAAGATTCGGCGACCGCACGACTATCAACCAATGCCTGGCACTGAAAATCCAGCCATCAATGTACCAGGTGAGTATTTATTTTTTCTAATATGCCTATCTTGTTATAATGTTTTTGTAATATACAGATAATAAAATCATAAACCCTCTGTATATGAAATATTTTTTGAAGTGATTGCAATATAAAGTAAAAAATATATGAGTTCAAAACAACAATTATCAGAATTTTTCTCCATCTATGTCTAAATGGGCATCACACAAAAACCACTGGATAGGTTTTAATGAAAGTTAGCATGATTGTAATTTATATGCCGGTTAACATTTAGGGTACTTTTTTATTGAGATCTATTACAAAGTTCCTAAGGGAATTACTGAAGTTCACATGTACAAAGTTGTGGGTGCTCTTAGTATTCTTTTAATTTATATGAAGTCAAACTCTGATTTATGTATTAATTCATTTTCAGCTGGTGTTATAAGCACAGTAGTCCCAGATTCACCACACAAAATATTCATAGGAGGTCTGCCTAATTATCTCAATGAGGACCAAGTAAGTATAATTTGTAAAATTGAAATCTGAACTCTAATACTACGAAATCATAATATGTACAATGGTAGATAAATAAGTCTTACAAATTTGCTTAAGAACTTGTCAATTTATTATGGGATGATTCTACATAACTAGGTATGTTTAAATCTATGACTTGAATTTCTTGAAGTTTGTGTCCTAACCTAAAAGTACCGTTACTAAAAAATATCTTTAGTTTTAAAACAATAATATATGTCCTGAAACTGATAAAGACAATTACTGTTTTATGAATTAGTATCAAAAAACTTTTTATTACCTTAACCAACCACCTTTCATCAAAACAATAAGGGAGCTTCACATACATACTTTGGTTATATAGCCCACTGTTACTGATTTATTTTCATCACATAAATATTTGAATATATTCTTGAACCTGTAGCAATCAAGTCTGTGGGTTATGGACCATTTTGATGAATCAATCTATAATGTACCTATATACATACATAGAAAATGGTGCCCATTGTACATATAATGACCACTTCCAACAAAGCAGTTTTTATTATGCAATCTCTTAGAAAATGCATTATATTTATAAGACAGCAGATGCAGCCTTAGTCCTAATATTGGGTGACAATAATCCACAGAGTTTACATAAAACAAAGTATTTAGACCTGATTTAGAATATAAAAATTCATTATCGTATTTGCTATTATCTAAACAAATATTAATTGAATAGTAAAAACCCAACGGAAGGTTTTTTATAAAAAGAAAGGAATACCAACTTGAAGAAATAAAAATTTATTTGAAGATCAGTTACATACTTAATTTTAAATTAAACTGAAAAGTTAGGTTTGAATTTAAATTGTTAGTACTATTCATATTAGTGAGACAAATTATTCACATTTGTATTTGTGAATAGTGTTTTTTTTGCTATTCAAAACATAGGCATGTTTCGAATAGTATATATATTAAGTAGTGCCACATTCCATCTCAGTGATGCATTATGTAGAACATTGCTAAACGTTTTCTAAAGTGTAGGTCAAGTCAGTAATGCAGGAACTGCATTATTGCAATTGAGCATCCAATACAGTGTTATTCATGTCTAAATGAAAAGTTCTTTATAAACCATTGCTGTAACCTACATATAAATGCTAACACATAGTTCTTTTCTGCATCATTTTTCCACATGACTTACCATAAAGGCACAAAGGCTGCTTCTGCAGATGATAGAATTCTTCCCATTTTTGATGTTTGTTTCTTGTACTACCTATTTAGTATTATAAACGACAGTGGACTAAGCAATTACTAAGCATTTTGAATTTACAAAATTATGTTTTCCAGGTCAGTTCCCAGACTACATCTAGAATTCATAAAAACACGAGTACCATTCTACATTAATTAATTCTACTTAATGTGTACACATATTTTTACACTAACATTTTATATGTTCGATTTAAAAATGCCTCTGAGACATACATTAGGAATCCATTCAATAGGCCATTTTCTTTAGGTAGCTAGATGCCACTGTATTTCAGGGCGAGATTCAACAGTTGACAGGGCAACGTTGGAGCCAGCAGTTAGCCGCGTCCTAATTTGCTCCGTTTCAGGTATTTTCAGGTACCTCTAGCTGGGACGAGCGTGTGCGCTTCACGCTCGCCATGTTTACAAACAATTCACTGATATAGTTTGCTTTCTGCCCCTCCCTAGCTTAGATATGGCACATTCGCGGCCCGCGTGTCACTGTTGTCTCTCATTCTCACCTATACGTCTTGTACTTGAACGAGACGTCGGCATTAAAAGGCAAGTTCATATCTGATTCTAACAGGCTCCACACAGGTCAGAAACATTCATTTATATGTTTGCCGCATTTTTACAAGCAAATACTAATGGGAACATTCTAAAATTGTGTAATTATTATTTATCTAAAATTATACAAATTATTATGTAATGTTTATTCATATTGACATTTTGTTTAAATCGACTCTGTCTAATGCATAAAATGCGAAACAGGTCAAGGAACTTCTCATGTCATTTGGACAACTCCGAGCTTTCAATTTGGTGAAAGACTCCTCTACTGGACTCAGCAAGGGCTATGCATTTGCCGAATATGTGGACATTACTATGACTGACCAGGTAAATGAAATGCCAACATTAAAATTTGTCTACAAAAGTTATTTATATTAAATTTCAATCATATTGGTAATATTACATTTGAACAGGCTATTGCTGGTCTTAATGGCATGCAGCTGGGTGACAAGAAGCTGATCGTACAACGAGCTAGTATTGGAGCAAAGAACTCTACATTGGGTAAGCTTTATGACATGTTCAGTTTTTACTAGGTCCTCTGTGCAACCATAATCTGCAGAAAATACCGTCATAAGGCACCACTAAAATTGCCACGTCTCATTATATAAATCAATTATAGAAAATTGTATCTAATTTCCTGGAAATGTAAATTGATTTTTGAAAGTTCTGAAAATAGTAAACTGATTTTGAAAACTCGATCATTTAAAAGCTGATGCTTTCTATAAGGAATTTTACTTTAACTCTTCCTACATATAAACTGTATGAACTTTACTTCTTTGTTCTTTACTTCGTTCTGTACTTACTGCCTTTATTTAAATTCCTTTTTTTTTTCTCCTTCCATTTCCCATATTATGTACACATTCCGGCCGAAAGTAATACATCGGTTAGCTTCAGTTTTGTAGAGCGTCGTCTCTGTCGCACAGTCACCCGACAGAGACCACGCTCTACAAAACCGGTCTTTTTCTAAAGGCCGATGTGTATTACTTTCGGCCGCGAAGTGTAGGCATGTTTGTATATATTTATGTATGTATATTTGAATGTACATATGTATCCATCTATGTATTTATGGATTGTATTCATCTTAAGTGTGTTATTATTATTACTAAATTATATTATTTTGATTTCATATTACGTAAAATTGCACCGGCTGCCTATTTTTGATATTGTTATCTTTTTTCTCCTTACCACCCAAAGGTTGCCTGGAAGAGATCGCTTTGGCGATAAGGCAGTTTTTGTATTTTTGCAACATGTATTGGTGTACAATAAAGAGTATCTATCTATCGATCTATCTCATAATGAATTGAAGACAATAAGAAAATAACAAAGAGAATTATCATGGAAAGACCCAATAATAAGTGCATTATATTATTATAAAACACAATGTTTGTCTGCTGTTGTTGGGATCAACTAACGCAATACAATTTTAACCATTATGAAATATTCTAGACTTCGATGAAATTGAAATACCTACTATTTCTCAATACTAGTCCATAGAAATACACAAATGTTTCGTTTTATATGGAGATGAATTATTGGTTAGGTAAAAAGTAGTAAATATAAATAATTTCAGATGCTTTATGATATGTTAATACAAGTGGAAATAATAACAAAACTTTATTTGATACATTCCGCTAACATTAATTACAATTGTGAAAATTGTAAAATATATAGCGTTAGGCTACGGTCCGGACTAAGAACTATTAGAACGATGAGAGATGAACTATTTTTTCGCCCAAGACTCATACAAATTCCATAAGACAACGATTGAAAGACAAAAATATAAATAATATTTCAAGGGTCTTATTGCAAGGATCCTCGCTCTAGTTTTATGACCCGCCCATAAGGGAGCCAAAAGAGCTTGCTGAGTAACACTCGCTCATCGTTTCTCGTTCTCAGTCAGACCGCAGTTTAAGAGTAAGAGTTAACCCTCACGTACATAATTTTATTGTTGTGTAGCAATGACCGGCGCGGCGCCAGTACAACTACAAGTCACCGGTCTGACACTAGCCGGGGCCGGTCCGCCCACAGAAGTGCTGTGTCTCCTCAACATGGTCACTCCGGATGAGCTGCGCGACGAGGAGGAGTATGAGGACATTCTCGAGGACATCAAGTGAGTTATTTGGTATAGGCATGTCTTATTTATTATGTCATTTAGCAATGATCTGTGTGACGCCACTACAACTCCCAAGTCACCGGCTTGACACTAGCGGGGGCCGGCCCGCCCGCAAAAGTGCTGTCTCTTCAACAAGCTCACTCCGGATAAGCTGCGTGATGATGATGAATATGAGGACACGGCGGAATCTGCGCGGTTACGACCACCCGGATTCAACCGCACGGAGCTTATTTACATTACCGCCTTCATATTCGTTCACACTTGACCGCACGGTTTAAAGATCCGCGCGGTTGCCGTAAATCGACCACCAGAAAGTGAATACGCGCGGCGTCCTCGCGGATCTATATTATATAGATCCGCGCCTAGAGGGCGTTCAGTTACTAGGCGGGAGCCGCGCGTTTCCAACATGTGTCACCATGGATCGCTTTGACACTGAACTGTTTATCGATGAACTGGAGAAAAGGCCAGCTTTATAGGGAAATTCCAATTACTTTGCTAAAAACCGTGTTTGACAGGATTTACTTGGAGATGGAGAAGATTAATTGAAAAAAAGTACTTTTTAGAACAACCATAAACATATTGTTTCTTCGACTTCCATCTTTGCACTGAGGCGAAATTCCGCTTCTCTCCTCTATATCCGCATGGTCGCCGCCTCTGTCTGAACAGCAATCAATTTCCACGTGGTTCCACCTGTTCCACAATCAGCTGTTATTGCGAACTTGCAGTTAGATTGACCAGCGCGAGCGTGTAAACGACGTAGTCTCAAATGAAACGTGCGTGGCATAAGAAAAGCGCGGCAAATTTAAAAACATAGTTTTAATTTTGTTCTGAATGTTTCTAAATTCATTATATTTATATTTCAGTTTCATAGTATTTTTATAATAAAAAATATAAGGTATTTGTTTCTTTCGATTAAATTGAGTGTAAACAGAATAAAAATTTAAAATATGCCGCTCTTTTCTTATGTCACGTTTCATTTGATATACTCTCTACCTGCCGCCATATCATCAGGAAATCTAGCATGTGCCGTGTCTTAAAAACGAAAAATAACGCAAGGCGTTTATTTTAAATGTACCGAGACTGTTCTATCGTTCACACAACAGTGTCTAGGCGGGTAATAACAAATCTCCCGCGTTCACTCTTACAATGTGTTTGGGGCCTATGAGCGTGATGTCAAGGCATATGCTTTAGATATTAAGTCCTTCACTATGAAATTGCTGTTTATCGATAAGTTCTCTGATAGCGTTTTTCACTCTCATCAGAAAATTCCGAAAAAAAAAAATGGAAATCAGGGTCTGACAAGTACAGTGGGTGACGGAGAGTTTCCAGTCGAAGTGCTGTAACTTTGAGACCGTCTGTCGTGCAGTGTGTGGGCTGGGCAAGCGTTATCACGAAGAAGCAGTGACCAGAGTCGGTTGTTTGATAGCCACCTCTGCATTAATTGTTTTGCCAGATCTCAAGAAACTGTAGTGGATTATACCGGCACAGAACCGCTATACAGTCACCGTAAGCTTTAGAGTCAGTTTATGTTTGGGACATTGTTTGTTTGTGTCCCCTGGGTTCAACCATTTGTGACGAACGTTTACTATTTGATAATACAGGTCCCGTTTCTCACCACAAGTGACAATACGATTCAGAATCCCTTCATTTTTGTGTCGGTTCAACAAAGTAAGGCAAGCTTTGACGCGTATTTGCAGCTGACTTTCATTAAGCTCATACGGTACCCACTTTCCGAGCTTCTTCACTTCCCGATTTGACGTAAATGTATCAATATCGTTTTGTCACTTACCCCGAAGGCTGCTACTAACTCAGACGTGACAAATCACGTGACAATTTATCTCAAAAGATGAATGTGTTTCCACTGTTGCTTTCAATTCGTCATTATCAGCTTTAATCTCCGGTCGTCCACGGGGCTTGTACTCGAGGGCGAAATTTCCAGAACGGAAACGATAAAACTAAAAACTCACCGTGCGGTCGTTTGCGGTGTTTAGTCTTTTCCATGGTCGGAAACAACGATATCCAAGCAAAAAGTCGTTTGACGGAAAAACAAATGAATAACTGATTTTAAAAAAGAATGAGAAGTAGGAGTCGCTCAGTAGGTTTACTGAGTACAGAATTGGACTCCTTGGAAGAACACGAAAAATTAAGTCTCACACTTTTATTTAATTATCACAAACATTATGTACTAACACTAGGCATTTTAAAGTTTAATAATCTAAGCTATCACTATAAAACCACGAATCTCACAATGCACAAATCTTACAATAATCAAACAAAAACTCAACGTTACTTTCGGGTTTCTGCCAAAAAGTCCGGTAAGATCATAATATTTATGGAATGTGTGAGAAAGACGAATAGACCCTTTTGACGATAGCTTTGCAGATGGTTGCGACCAGATAATTAAACATTTCTTCGATTATACTTTGCTTACTCTTCAAGCAAATAGTTGTCAACCAGTCTGTATGTAAGCTGCGTAAGTGGTCCCATGAAACACGACTCGTAACTAATTATGAGGCAGAGAATCGTCTATTTATCCAAACTGTTGAGGACACTTTTGTCTACTGCGATCTCTTCAACAGATCGAGGACAGTATTGTCCCACAACCTTATAGGTCGCCGGGGGATGTGGACTGTATATATAGGGATGTTGTACAATAATAACGCCTTATTTCCTTTTCTTCGATAATATCAGCAGAGCCGGGGGCAGGGGGCAGAGGTACTTGTTGTTCTACTACTTGTCCTAGTCACTTGGTTGACCGTTTGTAGTGTTCGGAGTGGTGCCGCTGATCGGAATGCCGGAAGCCCAAAATGGTTCGTCTTTTATTCCATTTTGGCTTCCCCTTCTACTTTTCTACATGTGTACCCCTCCCGCTACCCCGCGGGGGATCATTTATTCATACAAGACACTGTTATACATTTTTATACATTTACAAGATTCTTATTAGATAAAACTTAGATGTAAACTAACCTAAGGGGGATCTAATAAGATCATGACGCTATAACGTTCGGTTTCGAGTGGACGGGGTGCGCGGTTTGCGCGACATATTTACGTAACCCCGTCCCCCGCTTCAGGACTATAAATATTATATTCGTCCGCCAGGTGGCGGAGCGCTCAGTTGTTTCCCGAACGCCATAGCGCCCACAACTTATCCCTAGCATGCCCTACTTACCCTATTCATCAATAATTATCCTAATAGGGTAATAAAAGACACACTAGGGATCATTTTAATATCAATTACACAATACATAGTTATAAAACGGACATTATACAAATAGTGTAAACCTAATGATATTAAGAGATATTCATACATTTTCATACATTTATAAGACACTAAAGAGAAACAACTATACAAGCGAAATTAATATCTATACACATATACAAGTACCCTAGCTTTTTACATTTTTATTTATTCCGTCGTTAACATACTCCCGCCGTCGCCGTCTCGCGACCTAACCGGTAGAACGACGATCTTCTTTGTGGGTCGCCGCAGAACGTGTCCGTTGCTCGTTTGTAGGTCGACGACGCGCACTTCGCCGTCTTGCCCGGGGTACGTAGCGATGACTCTTCCTCGCGGCCATGTGTTCCTCGGTAGATTTGCGTCGCACACGATGATTAAATCTCCGACGCGTGGTGCCTCGCCGATCGTGCGGGGCTCCCGCCGGTATTGAAGCAGGGGGAGATACTCTCGTACCCAGCGGCTCCAGAAGGTGTCGGCTAGCCGCTGGGCGCGCCGCCAATGCGCGCGTGCATCTATGTCTTCTTCGGTGAAGGCGCCCGGTGCTGGGACATGGGAATTGGGTCCCAGCAGCAGGTGATTGGGTGTGAGCGCCTCCGGTTCCCCTGGTGTTACTGCCACGTGTGTGAGTGGACGGGAGTTGACCGTGTTTTCTACTTCGACGAGCAGTGTGTGGAGTGTCTCGTCGCTCGGGTACTTTTCGTGTAGCGTTGCTCGCAGGCCTTCTTTTATCGTGCGGACCATGCGTTCCCATGCCCCGGCCATGAAGGGGGCGGAGGGGGGAACGTGACGCCACGCGATGTGCTTCGTTGTTGTCTCTTCTCGGACCGCAGTGAGTGCGGCCTCGTTGAGTTGTCTTTCCGCGGCTTTGAAGTTGGTGGCGTTGTCGCACCACAACTCCTTTGGGCAGCCGCGTCGCCCCATGAATCTTCGCAGCGCAGATATAGCAGAGTCTGCGCTGAGTGATGCCGCTACTTCCAAGTGGACGGCCCTTGTCGTCATGCAGGTGAATAGGGCGACATACCTTTTTTCTCGGTGTCGGCCCACGGTTACTTCGAGTGGACCGAAGTAGTCGAGCCCGGTGAAGGTGAACGGGCGCGCGTGATGTGCTACACGCGCGTGCGGCAGATCCCCGGTGGCTGGACTCGTTGGTTTCGCCTTCTTCAATTTGCATGTTATACATACCTTTAAAACGCCCCGTACTGTAGGGCGAATTTTCATAATGCAGAATCGCTGTCGTATTTCATTCACCACTAGCTCGACGCCCCCATGATGCATCTTCCTATGTACATGATCTATGTACATCTTTGTGTAGTCATGTGCGCCGTCTAGTATAGCTGGATTTGCCGTTTCCTCGCTAATCCCTTCTGTGGCAGCGATTCTTCCTTTTAGTCTTAGTAGTCCGTCCGTTCCCATGATAATACTTAGACCGGCGAGTTTGTCGTCTCCCGCCGGTGTGGTGCTACGCTCGATGCGTTTGCGTTCGCATGCGTAGCTGTCTTCTTGCGCTGCCTTCGTCCAGAGATGTTCGGCTTGGATGAGATGATGCGCCTCTAATGGCACGAACTTGCGCTGGTCGCATGCGGATTCTCTTGCCGTTGCCGCCTTTGCGTCGCTCCTTTTTGTCCTTGACCATGCCGGGTCCGATGTCGGGTTGGCGATGGTCCTTTTGCGACGCGCTGCTGCCACGGTGTGTCTCCTTTTCCGACATAAGTCGATGAATTGTAGTACGCGTGCGGTGGCCCGGATCAGGCGCTCCCATTTTGAAAAGCGCGTGATATCGGGCAAGTGTGCGTGCCCCTTTATGTCGTTTGTTGTTGCGCAGCATCTCTCCCTTTCTTCCCCGGTGCGTTCCTTTGTCGTGCTTGTCTCGACCGGCCATTGCTCTTCAGGTGATAGTAGGAAAGGCGGGCCGGTGAACCATCGGTGTTTTTCGTTGAAATCCGCGGGTGTCGCTCGTGTCGCGTCGTCGGCTACATTGAGTTGTGACGGCAGCCATCTCCAGTCCTTTTTCTTTGTAGTATCTTCAATCTCGGCGACGCGATGTGCGACGAACGTTTTGAACGTCCGTGGTTCGGCTCGGATCCACGCGAGAGCGGTGCGTGAATCACTCCAATACACCTGTCTTGCGGCCATGAAGTCGTGCTCTTTCGCGACGTTTTTCGCTAGTCGTGCTCCGAGTACCGCCGCCTGTAGCTCAAGTCGTGGTATAGAGACGGGCTTGAGCGGTGCGACGCGGCTCTTTGCAGCGGCTAGTGATATTCTTACGGTGCCGTCGGCTCGTTGTAATCTCCAGTACACGGCGGCTGCGTAGGCTTCTTCACTTGCGTCTACGAAAGTGTGCAGTTCTCTTCTTACGGCCGGTTCTACATCATAGCAGCGGGGAATGCGAAGTTCTTCTAGAGCGCGTAGTGTATAAAGCCACGCGCTCCATCTTGGTTGCAGCTCTTCGGGAAGCGGTTCGTCCCAGCTCGTTCCATGACTCCATGTATCTTGCATAAGTCGTTTCGCCGGAGTAGTTATCGGCGATACGAGTCCGAGCGGGTCGAACAGCGACATTATCACGCTGAGTGCTTCCCTCTTGGTGGGTGGACGTCTACCTTCTATTACGTCGGGTGGTGTCTTCATAGCATTTATGTGGAAGCCGATGCAGTCTTCATTTACCTGCCAAAGGAGGCCGAGTGTCTTCTCTATCTCGCTCCCGCCTATGGTGACTGTCGTGGTTCCGGGATCCGACGAAAATTGTTTGACGACGGACTTCTTGTTGGACACCCATCCCCGTAACTGGAAGCCGGCTCGACGGTGTATCTCGTCGACCGACTTTACGACTCTCGCAGCCTCCTCCTTGTCTGGGAAGCTGGTTATGAAGTCGTCCATGTAGTGGTTTGTTTGGATCTCTCTGGCGGCGCGTTCGTTTACATGTGCGAACTCGGTGGCGTTGCGATTCTTGATGTACAGCGCTGTGCACGGTGATGACGTTGCCCCGAATATGACTGACGTCATCTTGTACTCACGTGGTGGTGTGTTGCCTCTTTCGTCTCCCCTCCATAGGAAGCGTAGTGCGTCTTGTTCTTCCGGTCGTATCTTGACTTGCATAAACATCTCCTTGATGTCCGCTGACACTGCAATGGGATGTTGACGGAATCTCATGATGACTCCGGGCAGTGATTGAAGTAGATCAGGCCCTGACAGCAGCATATCATTCAGGCTGCGGCCGAAGGATCTCGCAGCGGCATCGTGGACGACTCGGATCTTCTCCTTTGCCGGGTTGATGACGGCGAAATGTGGCAAGTACCACGTCTTGTCTGCAGGTGGCGCTGTAGTCGCAGGCTCGGCGTATCCGGATACTAACAGGTTCGTCATACGTTCCTTGTATTTCTCCCTAAGCTCCGGGTCGCGGTCGAGTTTTCTTTCTAGGTTGTGCAGCCGTTTGAGAGCATCCCCATAATTGTTAGGGATCTTTACATTATCCTCTTTCCATAGGAGTCCGGTTTCGAACCGCCCGTCAGGTAACCGTCGACTTTGCTTACTCAAAATGTCGATAGCTCGCTGCTCCGGGTCATCCTTTGTTTGCCTCGGCTCGATGCCCAGTGACTCCAATTTGAAGAAGTTCTTCATTAACTCCTCCATTTCGTCGCGCTTCTCGCTGATGTGGCCGCAGAAGGTGACGGGTTCACATACTGAAGTGCGGCATCCATGCAGTACCCATCCCAGTAGCGTTAGCGATGCTACTGGTTTGTTCCTTTTTCCCGCTCGGATCTGACGGGAGACGATCAACTCCCAGTTGTCCTGTCCGATGAGAATCTTAGGGCATGCATTTTTATAGATGAGCTCGTCCTTGACGTCATCTAAGTGTGTGCAGTCTTCTAGGTCCGTTTCTCCGACAGTCTGCGATGTGAAGTTTAGACGTTTGATGGTACGTGCGCCTTTCAATGTGTGCACGCTGTCCGAATGCAGCCCTTGTATTTTTACGTCGATAGTGCGGCTTTTCTCGTGTTTTGTTTCTCCGCCGTTGATGCCCTGTATGGACATCGTGTCAACTGGCCCGTTGATGCCAAGGGAGTCTACTATAGCATCCTCAATGATGGTGACGGTGCTGCCTTCGTCGAACAACGCGTACGTATGTACCTTCGCGTGTGGTCCGGCAAGCACTACGGGTGCTATCTTTAGATACGCTCGGCGTCGATGTGGTATTGAATTTGCGGAGGTGGCCTTGTTGACAACTTCCGTTGTAGACGTAACTATCTCTTCTTTGGGCTCTTCTGACTTCACTATTGGCGATGGAGTCCGACGCGTATGATGTAACAGCCGATGATGTGCCATCCCACAACCGCTGTGCCCACATGGCTTAACTCGGCAGTTGCCCCGGCGATGGTTGCTAGACAGGCAACGGAAGCAGATGTTATTTCTTTTTGCTATTTCCCAGCGGGTGTCGATATCGCTGTCTGCAAATTGTTTGCACGAAGGCAAGCTGTGATCTTCCTTGCATAGTGGGCAAAGCTTCATTTTTCCGTCGGTTGTGGCGCTGTAATCATGTTTCCCCTTTCCGTTGGCAGAGGCGCTGTATTCAAACTTGCCTTTTCCGTCGGTAGAGGCGCTGTGTTCATAGTTCCATCTTCCGTTGGTAGGGGCGCTGTATTGGGGCTTCCCCTTTCCGTCGGTAGAGGCGCTGTGTTCATACTTCCATCTTCCGTTGGTAGGGGCGCTGTATTCGGGCTTCCCCTTTCCGTCGGTAGTGGCGCTGTATGTACGTTCGGTTTTCCTCCTTATTGCTTTTTCTCTTATATTCGCAGGTACGGACCTTTCTCTTGTAGGTACGGCGATGGGATTAATGACTTCGGGTGGTGCGTAGGCACTGCACTTATCGGCTTCTATGTTCAGGAACGTCGATAGTAGGTTTAGTGTAGGCACCTCGTGTTCCCATGCGCTCGCAAAGTCGTACCATTTGCTCTTCAGTATTGGGGTGAATTTGTCCATTATAGCCCGGACTAACTCGGGGCTATAGAGGTAGTTCTCCCTTTTCATTTCCTGTATGGTGGCCACGGCGTTGGCCACCTTACTGGCGAATACGCAGAGGTCGCGGGGCTCGTCGGTCAGCTTGCGCAAATATCGCAAGTTTTCTGCCTCATACGCGACGAGTGCATCCGGCCTCCCGAATCTTCTTCCGAGAGCCTCCATAATTTCGTCCGGCTCTCGGTGGGCGGTGAATAGGCTTGCTACCGCCTCCATAGCGGTACCCTTTAGGCTCTTTCTTAGCCGTGCCAGGTTGTCGCTCTTCATGAAGGCGCGCCTTGAATCCTCATACGCGCCCTTGAACCCCAACCATGCGCTGCCATGTCCGTCGAACGTAGGCAGCTCGGTTATATACCTTGGTGTCTCCCTCGCCGATATCTTCACCGCCTTGGAGATCGCAGAGGCCATTTGCTCCACGATGTCTGCGGTAGGGCGTGCGGGCCGAGACGTACTATGCTCTCGGTGCTTATTTCCGTCATCTTCATCATTGGCGGTGTAAGCTCCCTGTCCTCGTCCTCCTTCATACTTTATCGGCGAGATCTTGCGAGACTTAGGCTCCGCCTCCTGCGGGGGTACAGGGGGGGGTGCGTCGTTCCGGTTCAACCATTTTTCTAACCGGAACGATTGGTCTTTGTCTTCCTTTTCTTCATCATCTGCCTCGGAGCCCGATTCTAATTCCGCTAGCCTGAGTTCCTGCTCCTTGGCTTGCAGGCGCAGCTGTAGTAAGGTACGTTCGACCTCCAGACGTTCCTTCTTCTTGGCGGATGCGGTAGAGCGGTGTGACCTCGCCGTGACGCTTGCGGCTCGTGGAACGATCGTGACGTCCGCTGCCGCCGAAGTCGTCTTCATAGTGGCCTCGGTGCTAGTAGTACCGCCGCTGGTGGTCGTCGTCCCTGTCGCTGTGGTGCCTGTGCCCGTGGTAGCGGAAGTCGTGGCTGTGGACTCCGTGGTGGCAGATGTTGATTCCGTAGTGGTTTGTGCTCCGCTCTGCGATCCCGTCCGGCTCTGTGATCTCGTTGTTGACGGCATTGTGAAAACAACGGTTTGTAGTTTTTGACGTGGAAATTGAGACGTTTATGACGTGGAAATTGAGACGTTTATGACGTGGAAATTGAGATGTTTAAGACGTGGAAATCAGGACGTGGAAATCAAGACGTAAATCAAGACTTGTATGCACGGACGAGTACGACGCGTCGTCTCTTCCCGCTGTTTCTTCTTTAAACAACGCCGTGCAATTCTTGATTCGGCGACTCGATGAACCGTGGACGCTGATTCTTCTTATCCGGCTGCTCGAAGGACCATCGATGTTGAGGACACTTTTGTCTACTGCGATCTCTTCAACAGATCGAGGACAGTATTGTCCCACAACCTTATAGGTCGCCGGGGGATGTGGACTGTATATATAGGGATGTTGTACAATAATAACGCCTTATTTCCTTTTCTTCGATAATATCAGCAGAGCCGGGGGCAGGGGGCAGAGGTACTTGTTGTTCTACTACTTGTCCTAGTCACTTGGTTGACCGTTTGTAGTGTTCGGAGTGGTGCCGCTGATCGGAATGCCGGAAGCCCAAAATGGTTCGTCTTTTATTCCATTTTGGCTTCCCCTTCTACTTTTCTACATGTGTACCCCTCCCGCTACCCCGCGGGGGATCATTTATTCATACAAGACACTGTTATACATTTTTATACATTTACAAGATTCTTATTAGATAAAACTTAGATGTAAACTAACCTAAGGGGGATCTAATAAGATCATGACGCTATAACGTTCGGTTTCGAGTGGACGGGGTGCGCGGTTTGCGCGACATATTTACGTAACCCCGTCCCCCGCTTCAGGACTATAAATATTATATTCGTCCGCCAGGTGGCGGAGCGCTCAGTTGTTTCCCGAACGCCATAGCGCCCACAACTTATCCCTAGCATGCCCTACTTACCCTATTCATCAATAATTATCCTAATAGGGTAATAAAAGACACACTAGGGATCATTTTAATATCAATTACACAATACATAGTTATAAAACGGACATTATACAAATAGTGTAAACCTAATGATATTAAGAGATATTCATACATTTTCATACATTTATAAGACACTAAAGAGAAACAACTATACAAGCGAAATTAATATCTATACACATATACAAGTACCCTAGCTTTTTACATTTTTATTTATTCCGTCGTTAACACAAACCTTAGATTTTGACTACACTAGTACGCGAGCAGTTGAGTTTTGCGGCATGAGGTGGGGAAGCGGAGGAAATGCCCATTCGTTCATCCCCAGCTACCCGATTAAATATATCTGTATTTTACCATATTCTATAATGTCAATCGATATCGACATAACTTACTTACACGCCCAGCCCTAGTGCTTGCTTATCGCATTCCTCCCGGAGTTCTACTGCTCGCGCGCCGAGGGTAGTTTATCTTATAGTTGTCAAATATTAGTTACAAATGTCAAAATGATTTATTTTCAGAGAGGAATGCAACAAATATGGGTGTGTGCGTAGTATAGAGATCCCGAGACCGATTGAGGGTGTTGAAGTTCCGGGTTGTGGAAAGGCAAGTGAAACTTTAACTATTTAGAGATATTCAAAATATTTTTTAAAAGATCCCAACAAACTTGAATTATCCTATCTACGAGTATATTGGTCACCGGAGAGAAAGTTTTCCGCTGATGAATTTATAACATTATGAAAAATTATTATAATTTATTTAGAAGTCTCAAAGCTATTGAATTTATTTCATCAATGAATGGTTTTGTACTATAGTTCAATATTTCAATTTAATTATTTTTCCATTTTTATGTTTTTTTTATACAAGTGTGAAAAGAGCGTATGGTGTGCGTTTAATAGTTTTATTAAGGCCTTAGGCCACTCTAGAGGCCGAAAAAAATAGGCTTTTTGGGAATTTTTTTTCAGAAATACTACAAAATAAATCGAGATAACAGAAACGTGATTTTATTATTCATATCAGTGACTGCTTACAATAATTTTTTTGAAACGATTTAGTGCAAAATGGCGGCTGCGCAGCGTTTTTGCGATGACGTCTCTTTTTTTTCGGGGTCCACGGCCGGACTAACAGCTCCTGTAACTTTTTAAATCATAATGAGCCAATGAATTTTTTTTATTATATATAATAACTGCTATAGAAGTACGTAGGATTTTTGCGATATATTGATTTTTGGCCAAATGGCGCCCTTCTAAAGTGGAAAGTGAAGAACTTGCCTAAAAAATTGTCAGATAATTGTTAATAACGAATGAACTACGCAATATAAAAAAAAAATCCTACGTACTTCCATAGACAATGTATTTTTCAAGATATTTTCAAAATTTCAAGTTAATCGGTTGAAAATTGCCTGAGTTATGAGTCCGGCCAACTTGAAAAATGCAGTATTGAGATAAACGCGTTTGAAGTTTTGAGTAGTATAAAATCATGAATAATTTTACAATACCTTTAATCTGCGATGCCTGCACCATACAATTGGCCTTCCAGATTATCTTCCTGCTCTTGCATTTCTTTTCTGCTTGATCTTGAAGCGATTCTTGGTCGGACAGCGATCTTTCTGCAAGCTTTATGCGCTGTTTGTCGATCTCCAGGCACATTTCGTAGCTGTTCGGGCCGATTTCCAAGTTCATTGCCTCCATTACGTGCAAAATTGAAGCAAACCCGTCATTGAACACACAAACTGCAATATCCGTGGCTACATCCAAGATTGTTTTACCACTCGAAATGGATTTCGGGGCCAATGCCCACACAGTGGAATTGAAGCTTTCATTATTGTTTTGTGTGTAACCACCGATGCACCGAGTTAGAAGATCTTCACTGGTCAGTTCTTCATAGATTGGTTTGATAGCTTCATAGACTTGAATTGGAAGAGCTGACTTATGTTTGTAGTCAGCCAAAGTATTTGTAGCTTTAGCGCGTTGCCATGAGCACCATGAATCCTCTCCAATAGGACATTTGTCGTGCTGCGGTTTATCATCAGTAGATAATTTGTGATCCAGTGTAGCCCATATACTGCTTCTCATGTTCTTAACTGAATCACTGTTTCTACGAATCGCTAATCCATAATAAATAGATAGCTCGTCTATAAGTTTCCCAGTCAATTTGCCCCTTCCACCGAGACCTTTTGTCTTCTTTTTCAACTTACGTAGTCGGGTGCCCATTCGCTTTTGCACGTGATCTATGCACTCTTTCTTGAGTACTGTGAAATCCTCATACGGCTTAGCATCTGTAATGCCTTTGAAAGTCTTAGAATCACCGTCACCAATATAGTGAGTATATTTGAGCTGGTGCAAAGTTTCAGAGCGGCGAAACATCTCAACAACTGCATCGACTTCCATTTTTCCTGCCGATCCATCGTGATTCACAGCGCATTCTTCTGCATGATTTTCTGCCCACTCCGCATATTCTTCGGTATCTTTTTTTTTAGCCCAATATTCACACGCCTTACAGTATTTTGATTTTACTACACAATCAACGATTTTTCCAGAGTTATAGCCAATAAGAGTCGTTATCCCATATAAAGACGTAAATCCACGTTTTCTCCACGAGCCATCGCCTGATACTACAATTCCATTTTCTCCATTTTCAATAGATACGGTTTTCTCTTCTTTCGCAGCTCTCATCATACTGTTCTTGCAAACTAGATTGGTTGCAGTGCTCATTTTTTTGACAACCTTATCGTAGAATGAGTGAAAGGTAGACCGAGGTAATTCCATGAATGCACAGAATTTTCTTATTCCGTGCCAACCAACTCCAAGCAATCGCATGGCAATTATGATTCTACGGTTGATTTCATAGCCTTTCTCAACAAGTGGACAACTCGGTATCTCAGTCTTTTCACAATTCTGACAGGACACTACTAGTTTGAATCCCAAACCACGCTTACTGCTTTCAGTAAATTTCACTTCCGATTGGCATATCTTACAAACGACAGCGTTCGAAATAGCCGAAAATACTGCGATAAAGTTAATGATACGATACCCAAACGCTGGATTCACTTCAATATCATACAAATCTTCCGATTGCTTCAGTTTTTTTGCCGATGTACTGGCATTCAAGTCGTCTGGTGCTTCTAACTCATGGCGATTCAATGGTCTTCTTCGAGATATTTTTGGTCTCTTTCTGGTGCAAAACGTCGTTTTTATTCCTTTCTTCTCACTGTACACCACTTTATCACTCATTGTAGAAACAATTTAATAATTATACAGGGAAAAAGAAGTGAAAATTCACAGAAGTATCGAGGAAAACAAGTGTTTGTCGACTAGCGTCCTTCTCAAATGCTTGGCTGTGCCTAACTAACTGAAAGAGACGTTCGACAAGTCTAAACTCGTCTAGACTAGTCAGGAAATAAATACTTTCAATAACATCTGCCGTATACCTGCTCTAGTCCCCTAACGTACCTTCTCCCTAGCGCTCACAAAAGGAACTCGCTGCGGACCAGACGGCCTTGTACTAAAATTCGAAAACCGAGTACCTAAAGGTTTTTCCCGGCCATAATCTTTTGGGACATCATTTTTGAGGTCCTAGGGGACCACTTGGAATTAAAAAAAAAAATCGATTTTTCGAAAATTCTAGGGTGGCCTAAGGCCTTAATAAAATATTAACGTAATAACAAAAAGACGCGTTTATATACGCGTTATAACTATGTACATAATATATAATAAGTACTATTAAAGTAGACCATAAAAAATTAAAATAGACAATAGTCAAAGATGAATATTTGAGCTATGCCACTTTAGCTTGCTGATGCAAGGTGAAGCTGCAGGTCATATCTGCCGCAGAACTGAATGAGAAGAGTCAAAGACCTTAATTGGTGATGAAATGGGTCTTGGAAGAAGCCTATATCCAGTAGCAAAATGTAACTGAACCTTTCCCTGACCTGACACCTGACATCAAGGATTCTTTTTTTTTGTTTTTTTTCGCAAAATATCCATTTTTTGAGATTTTATCACGGGAGTTGGGACATTTTTGTATGTAGCCTGGCATATCTACCTTCCGCCATTTTGAAAGATTCTCAATTTTGCGGCCGTCAACCAAACATCAATAAATAGATAGAAGAAGCCAAAAGAAACAAAAATAAAATCTAAAACCTCTCGGAACTAAGATAATCAATTTCAAAGTTGAAACTTCTACGAACAACCAATCAAAGGTGATACAACGGCTGTGTATGTGCTGGGGAGTGGGACAAAATATTTTTTGTCTAAATTAGATGTCCACATAAAACATCAAAATAAACAAAAAATGTTGGGTAAAAACTTTTAAAACGACTAGAAACATAATTAATATCGAGTTATAATTTTGACTTTGATTATCTCAGTTTCAGAGATGTTATAGGAGTTTTTACCTACAAACATTTTTTGTTTGTTTTGATTCATTCTATTGATTTATTTAGTTATTCTATATATTCTATATCTATTAGTTATTCTTTATTTATTTATTCTATTCATTTGGTTGGTGGCTGCAAAATTGAGATTTTTTCGAAATGACGGTAACTAGGTATGGTATTGTAGGGGGAGAGTGTATGCTACATTCCCACAGCCGCTGGGCGCACTCGACTGGGCCACGTTATTACCCCACTCGTTAGAGTCTGTGCCAGTCTGTGAAGAAGACTACCTTGAAATGTACTTCATATTTGAAATTTATTGTACTTGAAATTTTAAGTCCCAGTTAAAAAAAACACACTGTATAGTCCGTCTCTGTACAATATAGTTTCATAAAGAGTAAATAAATAAAATATACAATTATGAAAATAATTAACAATCATTTGTCTTTTTAAACAAAGGAATGTCCGACCGGGAATCGAACCCAAGACCTTTTGCACAGCAGGGAGGGTCACTACCCACTGCGCCAATCGGTCGTCAAATAAATGTACCGTACCATCAGCCTATGTCTCTAAACTACTGGATATAGGCCTCTCCCGCGGCTCGCCACTACACACGATCCACGACTCTTCTCATCCAGCCACCACCGGCGATTTTCTTCAAGTCGTCGGTCCACCTGCCCGAAGGGTGTCCTACACTGCACTTCCCGGTACGTGGCTTCCATTCGAGGACTCCCATCGCTTATCAGTCCTGCGACAAATATGTCCTGTCCATTGCCACATCAACATGCCAGTTCTACGAGCTGTGGTCGGCGACTTTAGTTCTTTGGAGAATGTCTTCGCTTCGGATCCTATCCCGCAAAGAAACGCCGAGCATAGCCTCTCCACAGCTCGCTGAGTGACTTTGAACTTATGATTTTAACTTGTTTTAAGTTAAAATAAATGTAATATCATTCAATTGGACTGTATCCAGGTGTTTGTGGAGTTCAACAGCATTGCGGACTGCCAGAAGGCGCAGCAGACGCTCACCGGGCGCAAGTTCAGCAGCCGCGTCGTCGTCACCTCGTACTTCGACCCCGACAAATATCACCGCAGAGAGTTCTAAACCATTCCCATCTCACAAATACTCCCCACAATCATCCCAATCTTCGATGTTTTGACATTCAAAAAATTTCATGTCTATCAACTTAATGTGTTTAACAAATAAAAGAATTATATCTGATGTTGTTTTTATTTATTAAAATCGGATAATGTGGTTACACCTACGCGAATCCTAGTAAAGGTTTACAAAAAAGTTGAACGACTCGCACTTCTAAATATCCGTGTATGCCGGGAATAAGTTAATCTATTCTTACCGTGCACGAATATAAGTATATATTGTAACATAAATTAGAAACCTAAAAGTACATACGAGTATGGCATTAAGTAAAATATTACAGGTACACTTATATAAAACAATTTGTAGAAATCTTAATCATAGCAACTACACGTCTTCATGTTGTAGTGCCGCCTGGTATGTATTCAAGGAGCCAGACTCTGAAGAAAGGACTATTTTTCTCATTACGACGTATATGACGCCACCAATCATTAACATGCCTATACCAGCCATCAAACTTATAGCCCATGCAGGCACAGCATTCCCACCTGAAAGATTTAAAAGTCTAGCTTAACATTGCTAATTCAGTTAGAATTTGTTTTTCTCTATGTTTTAAACCTAGCATTTGATTGTAACATATTGAAGTTTTAAAAAAAATATGCTATTAAAAGTTTATATGTTAAAAGCTTTTTCAGAATCGACTCAACTGTTCTGAAGTTATACTGTGGTTAGATGATTTTAAGTACGGGTATGAGATGAGTATTTATGATTATTGTGATGAATAATGATGTATTGTAAAAATATTATGACTAGGCGGCACTTACGATAGTATGTTCGCGTCATCACTCGCCTTCCTCTAAGTATTTTCCTTCGGCCTTCTGTCTCTTGTGTGAGGGTACTAAGTATTACTGTAAGAATAAATACAAAAGGGTCTATAGTATTCTTCAATTAAATGACGTCATGAATTGGAGAAGGTAATTTCATGTACCTATCTATGGTGTAGTGGCGGGTAAATCATGTACGCATTAATCTACTACTTTAATTTAGGTGAACGGCGGGCGAATGTTAGTGATGTTATTGCTCTAACTTCAAATTGGTTAAAACCAGTACTTATTTGTAAGGGTACCTGTTTACAAAATTCAATTCAATTCAATGTTTCAAAATTTGATGTTTCTGTAATAACTCTCATTTTATTTTGTAATATAACACTTCTATGAGTGAACAATAAATAGACCGTAAACTATATAGATTAAGTCTATATAATCAAACTGTGAAATAATTAAGTCGTCGTCAGCATCGGTTCTTATAATAATGACGCTTTTGTTGTCGGGTGAATAAATACAGAACACAAGTACTTACCTAATATAACAGCAAAGTAGAACAAGTAAGATTTCCTTTGTGTCATTTTGGAATAATTAACCCACGTTAAGTAATAAAATAATCACAATGTACAACAGTATATCCAGTCACACTACAATGCAGGACCAATAGGTGTGTTCTCTTTACCATTGGCACGCTTATCATCTCTGAGATAAGATAGGATGATTACTAATAGCAAATATATGAAAAAAAAAAGATATGAGTATAGTAAAAAGACAAGTAGGTTATTTTATACACAGACGCACCTTATTTATACGTACAAGTGAACAATCTTATCGGATTTCAGTGCGCCGCAAGCGGGCACATAAGCAAACTGTTACAAACTAGTTGCCAATGTACGATAACTTACCTACTTGTTTTTTTACTATGTTATCTATCAGCATGGTTTGTTTATTCGAAGTAGGTACTTATTCTGTGATACAATGCCATGAAAATTTAAGGATGTGAGTCAATTATTTATCTTTTCAGTCGGTGCTCTTCAGGGACTTTATCATAGTAGGTCAAGCTACTACATTTAAAATTGGGTTTGAATAGGTGCTTAAATGCATTGTATTTTTGTTATAAAAATCTTATGTTCTACAAACGGTAATAGAATTCGTACGATTAATTTTAAACGGGTCGAAATGAGATATTTTTTGTTCTTGTAGAGCGCCTTCTAAGTCTCTTTCATGGTGGTACTGAATTATCTCATTCATGATGCCCCATATATTATTATGTCGCCAGGTACACTAGGATTTTTGAGCGAGTTGAGTATTTCGAACTCTATATAGAGTTGCAAAGGGGTTCGGACATTTTTGTATAGAGCCTGGCATACCAACTTTCCGCCATTTTGAAAAATCGATTTTGTGGAATTAAGGTAACGATTGAAAAATCTTAACCTTAATAAATAATTAAGGTTAATTAACCAAACCTTAATAAATCTATAGAACACGTCAAAACAAACGAAAAGTGTTTTTAGGTAAAATCTCCTGAACGTCTCGGAACTGACATAATCAAGGTCAAAGTTATAACTTTCAATATTATTTCGGTTTGCAGATGTTTTAGAAATTTTTAATTTAGCACATTTCTTGTTTATTTTGATGTCTTCTATGGAGTTATTACATCTAATTTAGACATATGAAAATATTTTGGAACGAATGTTTATAAAAATACGAAACTTCTTTAAACCGAATAAATCAAAGGATAACGATATATCGATTGTGTAGGTATGTGCTTGTGACAAAATATTGAATGTCCAAATTAGATGTAATAAATCCACAGAAGACATCAAAATAAACAAAAAATATTCTCAGGTAAAAACTAAAACTACTAGAAACCGAGATAATATAGTAGGTATAGGTATGTCACTTAGGTCACATGCCCTTTCGGATGTAGTTGGTGGGTTTAAGTTTCAACCAGAGCTGCGAATAGGGTGGGTAGGGTTTCTCATATGCGCTTCAAGGCGAAAAACTGTTTAGAGTCTATCTATCTATACCTACCTAATACAAATGAAATCTGGATAAAATTAAGTATGCATAAATTCCATCTATTTTCAAATCTTTTTACATCTAACAATAACTGAATACCTATTACTTATTTAAAATCTTAAATATTTAATTTTTCATTAAAAATGTTTTTCAAATTTGCTTCTGCTAGAATTTGAGAGGATACCGTTGCTGGATTTTTCGGAACATCTTTGACTGATTGTAGTTGCCGTTCACTGCCCACTGCCACAGCTGACTTTTCAATAAGTTCTTCTTCCGGCACACCCTCAGATTGTAGCTTTTCATATTGTTTTATAAGTTTTTTGGTTTGTGTTTCTGATGCACTTTGCACGTCGACTGCGCCTAAACCATGTCCTTTGGAATGGAACTTCCTGTGAAAACCATACTTATAAATTTTCATACTTGTAATAATTAAGAATTCAATTGCAAGAGGGCTGGTACACCATACGCGATTACCTACAGGGGTATAAGTAATTCGCTACATGACTAGACTGTTCAATAAAAATAAACGTTGTCCTCAAGGTACTTATTTCCTTAAGGCTATTTAATGATGAAGACTCATACGTGTCATTGAAGTTTTACGGAAGTTCATTACTTTTAGGCCCATTTAGGCCGCGCCGTGAGATGACAAGCAGTTTTTATCATTTCATTATACCCACGTTGCCATATTCAAACTAAACAGGTACCTGAATGGGACTGAAAAACTGTAAATTGTGACTAAACAATAACTATGAAAATTAATATGATCTATTGTAAGAAACAGCACAACGAGATTTTTGATAGGTACGTAGCAACTAAACAATACATATATCAGAGGAGGCGGTGTGCCACCTACTTACCTAACAATTATTGGACAGATTCCAAGACCTGAATATGTAGACTAATATTGTAGAAATGAGCACTGTCTTAAACGCTCGTGAGCGTAGTCCAAGTTTTTAACGTTTGATAGATATAAATCCATATGGTTATGAAAAGCTTCACTCTAAAATGGTAAAGGTTTAAGCTTCTTAATATTCATTAGCACTCGGAACGGTCTGCGCTTATTTTTAAAACAATAAAATTATCGTTTCGCGGTCTTCGAAATAGCGCCGTGTTTTATAGTCCGAACATAGGCAGTCTGCATAAAGGTCAGTTTCGAACTCAAGATGTAGAAAGGTCTTAATTGGTCAATTATCCAGACCCTAGTGATAATTTTAATGCAATAAGTTTTTAATTGATACATACGCCCTTAGCACATCTTCTTTATACAAGATTGGCCTAATTTCTTTTATTTCTGGTTTAGGTCTTGCATATTTAGGTTCCACATCAGGAGGGAAGGCCCTATACACATCAAACCATAGAGGCCTGTCATCGGGTTTCATTGCTCCACGCGTGAGAAGTCCTTCTACACTGAAAAATATAAGAATGTAATATATATTAAAGAAGCTCACTGTATATTAACATTAAAGATTTAAAAATATATATATAGATGAATTGTGTTTTAGACAACATTCTCTTTTGGGCAAAGGTTTGTTCTTGCCTCATTTTTTCGATATCGGTCTATAAAAACCTACTGTAGAGGATAGGGGTCTCTCCTAGCAAATCATAGATATTTCGGGCCATAATCCAATGCGCGGTTTGATGGATATATACATTTGTCACAGTTTTTTTTAAATTCCCCATGATCTCCTTCACCGCCAAGGTAGTAACCAGGGCCGTCTTAAGTCTATTCTGCGCCGGGGTGCGGGAGTGTATCCTAAGACAGTCAAACATCCTATTGTGTATCCTATGACAGTCAAATATCCTATTGTGTATCCTATGACAGTCAAATATCCTATTGTGTATCCTATGACAGTCAAATATCCTATTGTGTAATTGTTTACTATAGCGTTATATTTTTTCATTACCTTTAAAAGGTGAGCGCCCGGGGTGCACCGCACCCCTTGCACCCCCTGGTAAAGACGGCCCTGGTAGTAACTCAATGGTACGGGCCGCGATTGCAACTAACGATCACCTTAATGCGAGACGAAAATAGATACACCAATACTATTATCAATCTATTTAGGTTATTATCCTTTTAGTAGAATGTGCTGCTCATTAAAACCTGAAATACCATAGTGCTGCAATGACTTATACTGTAATAAGCTTCTTACTATGCGATAGTCTGTTATTATAACTCTGCTTGTAATTTGAGAGCTACTGAACAGAATTTGATATAATTGTCACTAATGATTTATATTTATCTAATGTATTTGCGTATGTAAATAATAGTAAACATTTGCATTACAAACTTGGTAAAATTATTGGTTAATCTTATGTAAATAAATATTTGTATAATTTTAAAAATAATGAACAGATACTTATTGATGCGGAGATCACATTTCGAGGTAGGGATAAAATTAAAAATCATACTGAATTTTAAATGGTTATATATGTATTTATTTTAAGTATTACATCTGAACCTTAAATTGAGGGGTATACAATAAAAACCAGCTATATCTACGAAGGTTTATTTTCGTAAAACAATAAATATTTCAATTTCTTTAATTCTGACAAATTTGGCTGGATAAATGCCTGTATAGTTTTAATCGAAATGAACCATAGAGTACAGTAAAAACATGTGTCCTGAGTAGATAACAAATTACATGTGGATTAGTATGACATTCATAGTTACTTTTGTGATAGGTATGTTTTAGCTGTTTTTGATTCTACACCCCTCAATTAATCTAATGTCAAATTAAGTTAAGAAATTGAGGCTGTGTTCCAAAACACGTAATGACACTAAATAATATGATCCATATAAAAAGCAGGATAGCTTTTATTTTTTACAGAGACATAATAGGTACCATGAATTACTATGTCACAAATTGATGATTGGAACTTGACCTTAATTAATATAATTAGACAAAAGAAAAAAATCATCTTTGGACAATGAACCAAAATTAAACTTTACAAATCATTTTCCATGGCATGGAAGATTGTTTCACGCAAATTTTCCCATCCACTGCGTTTTGTTTCAGATATTAATTTATGTTCTAGTTTTTTAATATCTTCTTCAAGTTCATCAGTTTCTGCTTTGTGGTCAGTCTCCATTGCTTCACACTGCTTTTTAAATGAAGAACGAATTTCATATAATTTCTTTAACATTTGTTTATGAGTATTGTTGGTTTGTTGAATACACTTTATGACAGCATCAGTTAAATGCTCAATTTTCTGTTTATTATCTTTTAGAGCATTATAATCAGCTTCCATTTGAGCACAGATTTGAGATAAATTTTTAAGCAGTTGATTATTGCTTTGTTTTCTGGAATAAATGTTTGATTTTGAAATAATGAATTCTCTAAAGTAAATATTATCTAATTAGAAGACATACTAAAATATTTATATTGATTTATGTTCATCTGATGTTTAGAAAAACAGCTTTTATTTAGAAAATATAAGGCTGCTATGCATAAATGAAAATTTTTAATATTATTTTATTACAATTGAGCAATGCTTGGAGCAACTGTACTATGTGATAATGTTTATTAATATAATATTTTATTTTACAACAGTGATTGCATTGTGATATCAAAAATTACAAAAACTAGTTTATGCTAGTTTGAAATTTAAAAATTTTAAACAGACTAGTAAGTGTAGAATGCTGAAATGTTAGAGTGGATTAAAAATCATTATATTTAATGCAAGTGGGCTTCACTCTGTCAAACTTCCTTACACTTCAATAGCTTCTAGCCCCGTGTTACAAAATACTATAGGGAACAATAAGCATCAATAATGAAGCTTTTGCAAGCATCAATGATGAACATTTTTCTGGAATTGATTTTTGATCGAGGGCTTTTCACAAAGAAGCATACATCCAAATTTAATGTCATATATTGTACAGTCCTAATCATTGTAAGTTTGCCTTTTTCTTATACATAAAATCACTCATTTCATAATTTACCTGGTGTCCAATTGATTACTCTTAACATTCAATAACTTCTGACGTAACTCTTTACACGCTTCAGTATTTATATTTATTTTCTTCTTCTTTATGTTAGTTTGTCCAACTAATTTACTATTTATTTTGTTGTCGTCTTCCTCAACTTCTTCAGGTATTTGTCGTTTCTGTGGTTTCTTGTTTTTCGGCGAGATCTTTAAATATCGGGATCCGTTTATTATATCACTTAAATCCTCAGATATGAACTTAGATTTAGCAATCGTTTTTGCCGACATTTTATTAACAAAATATTAATCGGAAGGTAATCTATATTTGTTTCTGCCGTTAGTATATTTCCCGCCAAACAGATAATTTTTCTTTTCTCCAAATTGGCGCGGAGATGCGAAATCGAATATTAAAAAAAAAGTACGCAATAAATGTGCAAAGAAATCTAGACATAAAAATCACACAATACTGAATACACTATACTTACCGAGTAAATATCGTCCCGATTCTCTCAAGTCTGCTGCTCGCCATAATGTGTGATTAGTAATTTTAAAAATAAATTTTCTATTCCAAATGAACTTTTATTACAAGTAAAAATTTAAATTACAGTTCTAACCTATATTTTTTTATTTGACACTTGGCGTCTGTGGAGTGTCGTCATTCATAGATGAATGATAGTTCTTCAACGTAGGGATATTCACTAAACATCGATGTATTGAATCCATTCGATGTTTACCGTTCGATACATCGGATTGATACGATGTTTTGACAAATGTTTTTCTATTCGATGTATCGATGGTTTTATTAAAAACATCGAATCAATGGAAAAGCTAACTAACGAATAATATATTTCTAGTTCACATAACTTAGTAGGTATTGATTTAATAATTTCAATTTTTAACAATTGTTACCATGAGAAAAAGTCATCTGATTTTTCTTGCGGTTGGCTGCATTGGTTAAATGAATGGATATTGGATAATTTTGTTTACTCACTCACTCGCTCCTCCCCCGCTCTTGCAGGCTGCAGTTTGCTGGTGTTTGTTGTTTGTGAATCGAAATTTACTCTAACTAATCTAAACAAGTAATTAAGTGATACGTGATAAGTGCATTTTAATATAAACTGGCTTGACGTATCATTTAATTCCATGCTCGTAGTTGAAAAGGTATGTAATAATGTTATTATGCTTAAGAATATATTTAACCTAACCTCAACTTGTGTGTGACAAACAATCTAAGTTTTTTAACATTTTGGCCCAATATTCATACTAATACACGCACTATTGCACGAATAATTCCTCTAATAAGTTATTTTGAACAAATTAAGTCACGTTTATTTTACTTTTTTTTACTTAGAATGTCGTGAATTCCGTCAATAGTGATGTGATTCTACAGAGTGGTAAATTAATCGATAAATATATACCTCCATTACTTTGTTTTCTTTTTTCAGTTGATTAAATGATGGCGCCTCCAAAGAAGAGTAACGTGTGGCAGTTTTTCACTAAAATTGAAGGAAATGGAAACCTTGCAAAATGCAAGCTTTGTCAAAAATCTATTAAATCGAGTGGCAATACGTCAAACTTGATTGGGCACGTAAAACATATCCACAAAGCTGCGTTTTTAGAAGTAAATAAAAAAAACTTGCAAGCGACGAATAATGTAAGTTCATCCGATGTCGACAGCGAAACAATTAAAATAGTCTCCAAACCTGCTGTCTCCAACCCTGAGTTACTGCCATCAACCAGTACAGCTGATACGATAGAATCGAAAAATAAAGCTTCAACATGCTTATCAACAGAAGATATCCATATCAACGATCCTCTCCCTCCATCTTTAAAGCGTCAAAAGTCGATTGTAGAGAGTTTCGAACATATAAATTCATTTTCGGAAAGTGGCGATAAATTTTTGAAAATAAATAATGCTTTGATTTATATGCTTTGTAAGGATAATCAACCATTTATGATTGTTTAAAATGAGGGTTTTCGTAATCTGATGAAAGTGATTGCGCCGCATTACAAGCTTCCCAGTAAAACGACAATAACTCGCTGGGTTGATGATAAATATGATGTATTATCAGCTGTTTTCAAAAATAAAATAAAAAATGTAGAAAACCTCACCCTTACGACAGATATGTGGACAGAAACAATGAGCATGAGAAGTTTTCTTGGGATTACAGCACACTTCGGTATAGGTATTGATTTTTTTTCAATAACTCTTGGAGTATATCAGTCATTTGAGCGTAATACTTCAGAGAACATTGCTGAAATGCTTCTTAATACTTGTGTCGAATGGAATATTAACACCGATAGAGTTTCGGCTGTAGTTACTGACAATGCAGCATCTATGATTAAGGCCGTCGATTTGGCTTTTGGTAAGAAACACATTCCGTGTTTTGCGCACACTTTAAATTTAGTTGTTCAGAACGCTTTACAACAGTGTCCAGAGTTGCGAAGTCTATTAACAAAGGTTAAAGAAATTGTTACATGGTTTAAACAAAGTAACATTGCAAGCAATGACTTAAGAAAAGCCACCGATAAAGAAACAAAATTGATTCAAGAAGTTGCAACAAGGTGGAACAGCACTTATTATATGCTTGAGAGGTTTTTAGAATTACACATTGTCGTAAACGATATAATTATCCGCCATAAAAATGCACCAGCAATGGTCAATGCGTCAGAATTGTCAATTCTCTCTTCAGTATTACAAGTCTTACGACCGCTCGAAGCTGCTACGAGAGAAGTATCCGGCGACATGTACTGCACTAGCAGCAAGGTAATTCCTTTAATCCATTGCTTAGTTTTAAAAATTCAAGCTCTCAGATTGGTAGATTCACTCGCCAATGAGTTGAAATCGATTGTGCTTAAAGAAATAGAAAAAAGAATGGGTGCTATAGAGCGAGTTACTCCACTTGCCATAGCCACTGTACTGGATCCACGGTTCAAAAAAATGCATTTCAGGGACGCACTAGCTTGCTCTACAGCAGTCTCAAAAATCAAGGACTTCATGAAAAATAATACACAAACGTTGGAAATGTCGGAATCTGATTCAGATCAATCGGAAAAATTAGAAGAGAGTTTTTCTTTATGGGAAGACCATCATAAATTAGTAAACAAGAGCTGGAAAGCAACGCAATCTGAAGATGCGATTTCTGATGAGTTATCCATTTATTTGAGAAGTCCTGTAGGACGACTGAATGAAAATCCTTTGGAAATCTGGAACGATCTCAAAATTCAGTTTCCTAAACTATATAAAATTGCTTTCAAATACTTGACTATTGTTGGGACTTCGGTCCCATCCGAACGGTTATTTTCAAAGGCTGGCCAAATAGTAAATCAGCAAAGGAATAGACTGAAGGGTAAACGTTTGAGTAAACTTTTATTTCTACAAAGTTTGCCTAAACAGCATTGGTTTTAAAGCAGATCACAAAAATAAAAGTATTGATTTAGACTTTAGTATTTTTTGTCTCATTTTGTAATATGTGATGTCGCAATAAAATATTTCTAATGTTTTTTGTTTTACTTACAATGTCTCCCTTACAATAACTACTAAACCCGAAAAAAAAACATAAAAGTATTCGATGTTGAAAAAACATCGATGTTTTCAAGCGATGTATCGAAAAACATCGATGCAGGGTTACGATGTTATACATCGATTAAAAACATCGATATATTTTTTAAATGAACACCCCTACTTCAACGTAGACAGAGAAAAACAAATCGTGCTATAGACGATACACTATAATAATACTATTACTAATACTATAGTAATAATACTTAATAATACTATAGACCTAGGTGTGGCCACGTGCGATAGAAAATGAGCTACTTCAGATAATTTTGTTCTTCTTATAGTTCGACTCTTCTGCTATTTATTTAATGTATTTCTCCAATGGTCACAGTATGCAGCATGCCTAGACTGCAATACTGTAATTTTTATTTATTTAATTGTTATTTATGAAAATATCAAATAGAGCTATAAATACTCAGTACATTAATCTTATGATTAATCTTATTAATCTTAATGATATGTAAATTTTATAAGGCTTAATGTGATTTGTAATTTGGCTGGCGAAACAATGACTACTTGCAAAGAAGTTTCCAGAGCGTTTAAATTAAACCCAAGACGGTCGGAGGTTAATTGACCGGCCAAATCTTACGATTTAACCCGCTGCGGCTTCTTTTTGTGGGGATATCTTAAATCGAAGGTTAAATCGATAATGAACTGAAAATTTCGTCAAAAGAATCAGATCCTGCAGCCTTAGCATGGGTGGTCATTTGATCGACATCATTTTCCATGTTTAACCGCATATTGTCTACTTTAAGAGGATAATTGAATAACAATGAAAAATAAAATAGCTATTTAATCCCAAAAAGGGTTGTGTTTTAAAACGTCCCAAAGGGTTAAACGCATGTTTTGGAACGCAGTCAAAATTATCATGACTGCGTTCCAAAACATGCGATTAACTATGTCCAAAACATTTGATTGTCAAAATGACTACTTTGCTTGGTTTATTGATTTGATAGGTACATACATACATATGTATTTGAGTTCTTGATATTTATTAAATTATTTTCTTGTTTACATATTCTCTAAGTATGGTATCGTGTGCTTTTATCGATTGCGATGTTACAAGATGCAACAATCCAAATAAGTATACTTTTCATAGGTAAATATGAAAAACATAAACAAAATCATTTTTCATTAAAAAATTCACTTTTGTCACAACAAATGTGCTTGCATACTTTTTATAACATTTGCGGAGCCTCCGTTAGTGAAGGCAATGAAAACCTTTTTGTATGCTATAAAGTAACATCACTGAGCTATCCATTGCCAGTTTTTACTACTACTGGTTTTGTCACCATTATTGACAATTGGGAAAAATCGCCCCTTTGTTCGGAGTGGTGACTATTTCTTATAATCTTATATACATCCGTATAGCGTATAGCGTGTATTCCGTATAGCGAAAAAGTAAAAAAATCTGGAAATACATATAGATCGAACCCTATCTTGGGGACCTCAAATGCGGTGAGCAGGAGGATGTTTGCTACGACATGCTCCTTGAAGCGTTTACGGGAATTCCTTCCGACAGATACTAAAATTGCGCTAGTTCAATCTCTACTTTTCCCTTTACTTGAATATGCTGATACCTATTATCTCGACTTAACGGAAGACCAACTCAACAAACTTGAATGCCTCCAAAATCTTTGCATCCGGTTCATATTTGGACTGCGTAAATATGACCATGTTTTCGAGTTTCGTAATAAGCTCAAGTGGCTTCCAATTCGACTTCGCAGAAATACGCATATACTTTCACTTCTCTACTCTGTACTTTTTAATCCCTTGACCCCACAATTGAATTCTTTGCTTCACAATCCACATACTTACATTCTTCTGAAAATTTACTTCTTAAATTTCCTACCCATTCTTCAAATTTCTTTACTAACTCTTTCACTGTGCAGGCTGCTAGGCTTTGGAACTCCTTACCTGTTGTCATTAGATGTGCTCAGTGGCTGTCTAGTTTTAAAAGGCAAGTTAGAAATCATTGTTCTATTAGTTAGTTCCTTAGATTTCTATTTTCTTTCTCTACCTAATGACTTCCTTTTGCTAAATTTTTTTGTTTGTTTCTAACCTGTTTGTTCTATTTCGTCCCTTGGAGACCTCAACTCCTAATTTTGCTTTCCTTGTAAATTTTGATCTTTTTTGTGAATTGATATTGGGTGCAGTGTAGAAGTAGATATGTATGTATGCATTTATATATTATTAAGCTATTTAGTATAATATGTATTTATTATACTATATCTACTATCGATAAGTATATCGATAAGTACTATCGATAAGTATATCGATAAGTACTATTGATAAGTATATCGATACTATTGATAAGTATATTGATACTATCGATAAATATATATTGAACATGATCTGTGAATTTCGGTCTTTTTGCACTACCTATATACCTTTTATTTTTCTCTATCCTAAGGTTGCCTGGAAGAGATCGCCTTAGTGATAAGTATTCTGTCATTTATTATTTGTGCACACGTAATAACCAATTGTATGCAATAAAGAGTATTTATTATTATTATATTATATTACATCTATAAATTTCTTATTTTATTTGCCCACTTGTTAATATTTGCTATTCTATGAGAAAATTACCTCTATGTAGACACTTGTCAGTACAGTTGTCTCATCTATATATATAAAAATTAATGTTTGTTTGTTTGTTTGTCCTCTATGCGTTCCTAAACCTTTCGTCCAATTTCGATGAAACTTTGGTGACGCTTGCGAAGGTTTCTGAATTAGTACAACCATTTTCCACACGAACGAAGTCGCGGGCAACAGCTAGTATTGTATAAAACTTTATTGTGGTGAAAGTAAATGTTCAGCACGGTTAACCCATTCGATACGGCTACCCAAATTTCAATTTTTGGTGAGATGTAGGGCGATTTTTATGTAAACGCCGATCGGCGTGCTCAGCACTGTGAAGAAAATATTAAACCCCTTTCGGCGTTTTTAACACCTGATCAGGATATGTGACTTTCTCAGGAAATTCTGTTTTGTAGAGGAAATCATTAGTATGGTGGTGTGTAAGTGTCATAAGAGACCATGTATTACGCCGATCGGCGTGAGCCGCACTTAGTAGTTAGTATTAAAACATGCCGATTGGGCATATGCCGCATCAAATGGGTTAAGTCTTACACAGTAATGTGATTATAAGTTATTAATTATGTAGGTATACTTTGTATTATTATAATAGCAAACTGCATTTTTTGATATGTAATAAGTTTCTCACTTTCTGTTTTGGTCACACAAGGCAGAAACATCATGCTAGTCTGATTTGAGCTGTTCCAGCTCCACCATCTGCTTTAAAATAGAAATTCCTGAAAGGTTCCTAAACAAGGACAAGCAAAACAAAAGGGTTCCTCTTTTGATTTTTTTGAACTTTTGAAGTTGATTTCATCTATGATTGTACTACACTGCTATGGCAAAAAGTGCAACAATATCATTATGGCATTCTAATGCAGACTGAGCCAATTCAAACAGCCTATTATGCATTAAAAGCAAAGCCTATTTCATCTTTCATATGTCTGATTTTCTATATATCCACAAAAACTCACGACAGTATTTTTTCAGCTACTTGCACACAGTTTAGGAGCAGCAATTAGGAGTTTAGGAGTCCTTACTCCTAAACTCCTAATTGAAGTATTTGAAGGAGCAGCAAATCATGATCAGCAAAACAAACTATTTTTGAATAACTGTAATAAACAATTTTTATTACTCAGGACTTGTCTATGTCACCAGTGAATCTAAACCTAACTCCCCTTTAAATATGCTTACACTTTCAGTATTTCTGCTGCTCATTTAATTATTTCCCAATTAAAATTTCTGCTGCTTAGAAATCATCAGGCTGAAATAAAAAAAATGTAAGAAACAAAGTTCTTTTTTGGAATGGGTAAATTCTTGTGGCCCTAGTGGCCTTTCAAGAGTCACCGGACATACTGTATGGTTTAGGGCGAGTGCAGAAGGCACTCGGCGAGGAGCATAAATTATGTGCAGCAACGAGCCTAAGGGGTCCCCCGCAGGTAAACCCGCGGAAGGAACGGACTTCGGCTTACGGCTTAGCACCGCCCTAAGTGCCCAGGCCCGTGCCAATACCTAGTAAAATTGTTGCCTGAAGTCCAGTATGTGTTCACGGTGTAGCGAAGGGGACATCCTCGTCTCCAAAGGCGGGGACGGTGTATATGCGTAGTGTAAGAACTGAACTGCATTGGCAGCAGTAATTGTCTCGTCGGAGTCGTCTAGGACATGCCGAAGGCGAGGATGAAACTAAATCAATATAGAAATTTGTTGCACATTTTTGACATTTCCTAAGTAAAATTCAAGTTAAGTTTAAGTATCAGCCTAAGTTTCTTTATATAATCTGCCTAATTATAGATAGGTGTATAAAAGTTCCTCTGAATCAGCCATAGTTATAATTATTTTTAATATTTATTTTAGATTTCCATCTGAGCCAGTACTGCGTGAAAAATGGCGGCGTATTGTTAATAGAGAAAATTGGGCCCCGAAGAAATACACTGTAGTGTGTGCTAAACATTTTGAGGATAATTGTTTTCAGTATAGGTTTAATCGCAAACTTCTTCGAAGGGACTCTTTGCCTACTCGTTTTGTACCGGTATATAGTACTTTAAATACTTCACTTGACTTTTTCTTGACTAAGGTGCAATGCAGGGCCGTCTTAAGTTTAATCTGCGCCGGGGTGCGGGAGTGTATCCTAAGACAGTCAAACATCCTATTGTGTATCCTAAGACAGTCAAACATCCTATTGTGTATCCTATGACAGTCAAATATCCTATTGTGTATCCTATGACAGTCAAATATCCTATTGTGTAATTGTTTACTATAGCGTTATATTTTTTCATTACCTTTAAAAGGTGAGCGCCCGGGGTGCACCGCACCCCTTGCACCCCCTGGTAAAGACGGCCCTGGTGCAATGTACTCGGAGGGGGAGGATGCATGCTGCGATCTTACAGCCGACTGGGCGCGCTCGATCGGTCGAGTTACCCCTCTTACAAAAGACCGCCGTAAATTGTATTGCCGAAGTATGTATGCTGCAATCCCACAGTTGACAGCGCGCCCGATTGGCCGAATTACTGCAATCTTACAGAAGGCTGCTGTGAAATGTACTATTTATGTGTTTTGGGAGTGAGTAACATACACCAGAATCCGTTCCCCATCTTATCTTATCGAGTGAAGAGATAATAGTATATGAGAGGTCTCCCGCACCTTTATGGACCATTTACACGAGGCCTATTGTTAAGCCTATTATTCCCTCCTGTCCCGATGAGTACTGAGTGTAATGGGATAAAAGAATAACCTTGCCCCATTATTCTGTTTACTCGCCATACCACTCCATCCTTCCAAATCCATGACTAAATCTCCCTCATAAATTGTGGGTGGGAGCAATAGCCAGCAGGCCATCGCAATTTTTCAATGTAAGTTGGAATTGGGTTGGGGTCTCGAACAGTATGTAATAAAATAAAAAATCGTATAATTTGTAACGTTAATCATCGAAACTCTAGTGAGTGCTTGGTGCACACTGGTGTAAACACCTCAACATTTTGGTAAAAAAAGAATTATTTTTTTAGGTTCCAGTGAAAAATGAAAAACAATCATTGGATGATTGCCAGGACATGATACCACCATCGAAACCTGAACTAACACCTAATTCAAAAGTGTTGAGGATACAGATGAAACTTTTAAAAAAGTATGAGATGCTTAAAATGAGAATTGTTAATAAAGACACAATTATTAGAAATCTTAAGGCTAAAGAGAAAATGATGACAAGAAAAATTGTAAGTTTATCGGCTACTGTAAATGACCTGCGCGAATCCCCGATAAATAAAGATAATCGAAATAAGATTCAAATAACTTGCAGCAGTGTTGGGCCAAATTTAATTTTGGTCCCAAATAATTAATTGCCAGGGCATGCGTTATATCAATTTCTCGCCGTGGTGGATTGTGGTCCGATACACGAGGTATTTCAAGCCATAATCCACGCGGGATTTAGTGCTGATTGATGGATAACACTCATACCCCAGAATTTATAATTTCTCGGGTAAATAAGAATAAATTAAATTATAATTAGAGTAGGCGCCATAAAAGAAGTCCCTTAGACGTGACCCTGTGATCGGCCCATAAAATGTTTCCAGTTTATTGGTTTCAATTTACCCTATCAAATTATGTATTTTTTTATTTATAAATACCCATATAGATATCAATTAGGAAGTAAATTATAAACGCACATATTATAAAAATATTTATTTTGCAGAATGGCCGACCTGGTCATATTTAGTTCCCTTAAATTACCTGGAACTTGTTTGCTGGCGAGCACTCTACAAGTTTAATACATAATGCATTTGTTGCGTTAGTAATAAGTTGTGTGTTTGATTTGAATGAATACAATTTATTATTAGGAGTTTAATTCGGTGCATTTATAAAGGATAATACGAATTGTATATTATTAATTTTATTATTACCTTATGTACTATTTGTTTGGTTGTTGCAAGTCTTTCATCACAGCGGCGCATCAAAACATTCGTCATTCATTGTGGAGGCATGTTGCGTTGGGTCTTTCTTCGTGCTCAATCTACGTTCTCCACCTGGGTGACGCACCAGCAAATATATGTCCTTGTGCTCCTATGCTTGGACATTATAGTTCTATGCTAATAGGCCCGTGCAATGAGCCATCGTTTTAAATGATGTTTTTTAATAATAATATAATATACTAGTGACCCGCCCTCGCTTCGCTTCGGTTTATAAGTTTTTTTTTATATATAATATATAGCCTATGTTCACCTGGAATAATGTACCTTTCAAATGGTGAAAGAATTTTTCAAATATGTGCAGTGGTTCCGGAGATTATCCTCCATATACACACAAACTCACAAAATTCGCACTCTCTCTTTATTATATTAGTATACGAGTAGATATAATTCGGTAGTTTATTATATTTGAGTTCCAAAGATATAGGTACTTTTTCTACAAATTGCAGTTCTAATCAATGGTAAGTATAACTTATCTTTTTGTCTTAAGGAAGCATTTCTTACACGTACTTCTTATCTTTTTAATAAAAATCACTTGATCTTTATATTACCTTATATTTTTATCAAGGGTACCTATATATGACCATGGTAAAAAAAATTAGCAATGTCAAGTGACGCCACATCTACCAGTAGTGACAAAGCGAACCGATAGCTTGATATCTTGTTATTAATATGTATTATGTATATGGTTTTTCCAATTTAAATGTGTATATGGGACGCCTTCTGGTCAGGTGGCTTGACAACTTGAAGAAAATCGCCGGTAGTGGATGAGAAGAGTGGAAGATCGTGTGTGGTGGCATTCCTTAGGAGAGGCCTATATCCAGCAGTGGAGAGACACGGGCTGATGGTATATATGTATCTATGGATACGCTTAAGAATTTTACTTGTTCTACTTCTTCAATTTTAGTATTATTTACGCATATATGTAAAGATGACAGGTTTTTCCTGAAAATTTTAAGCTGCATTATATTCGTATTTGATTTACTTGTAAGTTAATGCTCTTAAGCCATGTTCTTAATTGTGCAAGAGTATTTATTATTTCGTTTTTGTATTCATTTCGAGTCAAACTATTATTGATAAAAAGTATTGTAGCGTCATCTGTGGACATTAACACGGGTGCTTTGAAAGTTCAGGTAGCTCGTTCACGTAAATTAAAAACAATAAATGTCGGTCCCAGTACACTGCCTTGATGCACCTACAACTAAAATGAGAAGCTATGTAAATTCATTAAATATATGGAACAAAAATCCATAAATAGATACAGAAGAAAATTTCAGAAGAATATAAACAATGTAGCGGAGAATTGGAATGCCAAAAATAAAAAAAAAACACGTAAATAAATTACCTACCGTCATATCGCTACGATTCGATTCGACTATGCAATTAAGTAATAAACAAGTTACAATAGTTCATTTTTTGGACAAAATACGTTAAAATATGCATTAAAATTCATCGCACATCTTTCAAGATACGAATATAGACTTATATAAATATTTTTTCTTAAGTAAACGCCTTTTAGGTATCTAATAAGTAAATAATGCCTTTATTTTTTCACTAAACTGTATTTGTCGGTGTTTTAGCACAAAGACATTATAGTTCCTCGCCCTTCATCCGGGTGGAGCACGAAGAAAAAGCCGTTGTCGGGTGTGTTTGTCTTATTGTGTTCTACATGAACGAATATTTAACATTTTGTGTTAACGGCATACATTGTACATATTTTTTCACTTAATAAATTTGTATATTTTTTATTGAATATTTATTTCGATGGTGTTTGTTCCTCAGGTTAATTTATGTCATCTGAACCTTATCGTCGGTATGGAGTATGGACTTAACCATTTAACTAAGACTTTATAACTTAAAATTCCTCTGTCCACTTAGCTCACGTGGCAGGCTCCTAGTGAACCTTGTAATGCACTTCAATCCTTTCGGAAACGATTCTACGAAAATGGATTACGAAAAATTTCCGAGTTCACTTTGATCTCTCGGAAACACTAAGGTTTTAACTCACGAAGGAGGATTACGCTTAGTAATCGTTATACTCGTACATGTACCTACAGTGATTTTTTTGCGTTTACCATATCATTGCGTTTACCTAAAACAATGTATATGTAGGGGAGTAAGGGGCAGTGGCGCTCATCGGGCAATGGCGCTCACCCCAATAACTTAATAGATACGGTGCATATGAACACGTCGCGCAGGTGGAAGTACGGGGGGAGTGACGTAGAGATGGCAATAATGGTTGAAATTGGTTATTAGTTAATAGTTAATTGATAAAAAAAAATATCGATAATTTTATTGGTTGAAAATATTAGTTAATATTCTTATTCAAGTACCCCTAAAACATGTTGATGTTAATGATGATAAAGTCGAATATTCTACTTATGCATGTTAAATTCAATGAACTTTCCTTCATACTTGAACAGGCTTAGGACTGTCTAGCATTATCTTAGTTAGATATTTAAACATTTTAACACGTAAGAACAGCTAGGCGTATTTAAAGTTCATTGATTTTATGTACATTGTTTTAGTATTTACCTACACTTTTATTTTTTTTATGGATTTTGTACATTTTTTTTGTGTTGTTCATTTTTTAGTTTTTTTTAGTTTAATTTTTTTTTGTTGATCATTTGATTTTATTTACATTTAATAACATAATTTGGGCCACTCTTGTGATGTGGTGAGGCGGGTTCTTCTATCATTTACGATATATCCCGCCTTTGAAAATGCCCGCTCACGGGGCACCGATGATACCATTATATTACATTTGGTTTTGAAAATTTTGTATAGTACAGGATATATACATTTGTGTGTCCGCCACCATGTCAAGGGACAAAGTTTTCTGTTAATAACTGTCTCCTTTAAGAACAAGGTTCATTTAAGAACCTTTAAGAAGATAAGTCTTTTTTACAATACTTGCAAGTTGCGACTTTTTCTACTCCCACACACTTATCAAAATGGTTCCAAGTCTCATTATTCCGTCTCGGCATTTTGTAAAACAAACTTCACATTCAGGAGAAACACAACAACGACGACGCTACTTTGTTTTCAAGATACTTATTACAACTAACCAACCAATAAAAACAACAACGACTCGACTTTGTTTTTACTTAATAACACTGACCAACTAATAAAAATAACAACGACGCGCAACTAACCAACCAATAACCAATAACATTACCTACGTATTTGATAAAAATATCACATCACTTTGTTTAGAATAAAAATATCGACAACAGTAAATCAATGAATAAATAAAAATAACAACGACGCGCAACTAACCAACCAATAACCAATAACATTACCTACGTATTTGATAAAAATATCACATCACTTTGTTTAGAATAAAAATATCGACAACAGTAAATCAGTGAATAAATAAAAAATGTGCTTTATTTTAAGGGCGATAGGCCATGCAATTGAATGCACTTAACTTTTTAAATATTCTTCACAACGGCTAACTTCAGTCCGGTCACCTGTACCTACTATCATGTCGGAAAAGGACGGAAGTAAAATATGTCAGCGTACAAAAATGTTCCATAACTATAAAACTTTAAAGTTGAAATTTAAATGCAGAGGCAGGCAAAGCGTGAGGTGAGGTCATCAACCCAGATTGAAGTTGATATTTTTATTCAATAACGTTAATTTTGTTTATTAAACAGAATGGTTGATTTTTAATATTAGTTAATTTTAATGGTTGATGGTTATATTTATCATCTCTAGAGTGACGCAGGAGCAGGCAGCGACAAGTTACATCAGTGCGCTCATAGTGCGCTCACATGACGGGAGAGTGAGGTAAGTTTGTTTGATTGCGGCCGGGCTGATCTAATTTTCGGTCGGAGATTTTTATCGGTAAGTCCAGATTTATAGTATTTATTTATTATTGGTTTTATTACTCGGGATATTAAAACATTCTATTTAGCTATAACGCAAACATTTTTGAACAGTTATATCTATATGTTTTCAAATTTCAAATCTTATACAAGACGATCGTTTGGGGTTATGTCGCTCAAGTGAACGCCATTACCCTTTAGTGATGTATTTTTTTTTAACAGATTTTTTTTTAACAGATATGCCTAGAAATCGTCAAAGGACCACCGCCAAGGCGGCTTGGAGCGATGAAGACCTACTGCACGCTAAAGCTGCGATTGAAAGTGGGATGTCCAAACGACAAGCAGCGAAATCATATAACATCCCATTTACCACGTTGAGAGATAGACTAAAGAATGAGAACACGAGCGGTTCTCAATTGGGTCGTAAGCCGGTTTTCAATCAACAGCAAGAAAGTGAAATAATAGCTGAACAGGTAAAACTACTGGGATCATTGCATTATGGACTGAGTGTCGCAGATTTACGTAAATTAGTTTACAAGTAAGCCGAGCTTAATAATATCATAAATAATTTTGATGATAGAAGTAAAACGGCAGGATTAGACTGGGTGCAAGGTTTTATGAGGCGCAACCCTTCTGTTGCTGTACGAAAAGCTGAAGCAATGAGCTTAAATAGGGTGTCTGCCTTTAACAAAGAAGAAATAACTTGGAGAATAATGGAGAAGTATAGGTTCCCTCCAAATAATATTTACAGTGCTGACGAGACAGGTATCACAACGGTCACAGATCCAGAAAAAGTGCTTGCAGAAAGCATATGCACAAGTTGCAAATATAAACAAGGGAGAAGCTGGATTCTGAGCCACGGGAATATACTCTTTGAACCCAAATGTTTTTACCGCGCAAGACTTCTTGGCAGCATCGCTGATGACTCAAGACTCAGAACAACCTCCTCAAAACAAAGACGAAAATGTCAACAATCTTGGAGCCGCACAGTCCCGTGATATGATTGTGAATCAAGGATCTATATCCCCTATACACAGTCCATCAAATGAGTCTCGGCGTCCTGATTCTGAATCACCTATGCCTGGCCCATCTAATCCGGTACTTGTTGATGAACAAACACGAACTCCTGTGCCTTTTGCTGCTATAGCATCGAAACCTATTATTAAGCCCTCTTTAAAACCAGGTCAGAAGAAGAGAAAACAACATGCTGCCATATTAACAGCAACCCCATTAAAAAGTGTTTTGGAAGAGAAAGAAAATAAATAGAAAGCTAAGATCAATAAGACTAGGAAATATGAAAAAACAAATCGTAAAATAATAAACAATTATAAAAACATGAAAGGAAAATCTTACAAACGTAAAGTTTCTGCAGAAAGATACATTTCTGATTTATGTGCCTAAGATGAAAATTGTTCCTATTAATAAGGATAATCATTTATGCCCAGTTGTAATTTTACATTTTAATTTAGTTGATTAAGGCTGATCTCTCTTGTATTTGATTAAAGTTTGTGGATCTCACTTGTTTTATTTAAACAAACAGGTCTGAGCGTTATTACCCCTTTGCCTGAGCGGTATTACCCATAGTCAGGGGCAATAGCGCTCAAACCTGTTTTTTTTGGAAGTTTTTTTTACTGATTATAAATGACAGATAAATACGTTTTGTGTTAAAATGTTGATTACTGATTAGTTAAACCTTTATTATTTCTTCATGCTTTTAATATAAACCAAAATATTAAAAAAATCGATGGATTTTCCTTTAAGTGAACGGCATTTCCCCTGCTTCCCCTACGAGCACAACCACTACTAAGCGTAGACTTCGTGAGATGGAAGTACATACTTAATTACAAGTCCGCTAGACATTACATATAAAATATTTTTTTATGTAATGTCTATGCGGAAGGGATTCAAGTGCACTACAAAATTCATTAGGATCCCTAAGGGATCCTGTCACGTGAGCCAAGTGGACAGAGGGCCATTAGAAGGAAAATTCGAGAAAACCCACGTACTAAGGATTTTAAGATTTCAACCAGCATTAGGCTCGCGTGGTGGATAATGGATCGAAACCACCTCGTGATTGCAAAGGGAGGCCTGTGCCACGTAGAGTGAAGTCATAGGCTGATGTCCATCGACAAAAAACCAACTGTACCGATTATTTTTTTAGAAACTCTATAGCGACAACAATTCTATTTGCGAATACAATTCAAACAATTTCTTTCTTTATAATGAGTGTACGTAATTCAGGGAGAGGCAAAAACATTTTTCGCGATATTTACCTACATGTTTAATTGAAAAAGTAAATTATGTAGTAATTACACATTAATACTAATTTTAAATAAAAACTTACAAAAAATATTAAAATAATCGGTCATCTTAGTTTGAACTTTTTTGACGTGCCAATATTTTGCCTGTATTTTTGTGTAGGTATAGTGTCTGTCTATATTGCTTTGGGAAAGGCTAGGGCCTTGGAACAATATGTACCTACGTGTCTATCAATTTCACAGCATCAAACACTTGTTGTAAACTTGTTGGTGCAGAAATCTTAGGGTCTTCAGATTGATCATCCTCTTCTTCCTCCTTGCCTTTCGTCACTGAATCGAGGATTTCCTCATCGGTTGGGGTCTCTGCTGTAACCATGTCCTTGTCTGCTTCGGTAAAGCTTTGTAGGGCCTCTAGAGAGAATGAGTGAGGTGAGTTAAATTGTTTAAACCACTCGCTCAGAGGTAAATCATCTTCTCTCTCTGATTGCTTTTCAGCTGCTGCAGAAGCGTCACCAGAACTTCACAAAGTCCCGCATGACGAAAGCAATGCTGTATTGTTGCCGGAGTCACCTCTTTTCAGGCCTTGCTCAAAAATTCACTGCGTCTCGCATATTAATGGAGACTAATATTTGACTAATTTTGATTAACAAACAGATATTTTCTTTTACAAGCCATTTTCACTTCACTCTTAAACTGCAGAGTTAAGACCGATAATGTGTTTATAATCGAATCCTAAGTAAGCCTATTCATTCAGCTTTATGTACTTATTGGCTTGTTTTCAGTGTAAAGTGCAATAAAACAATCTGTTTGTCGGCTCTTGCATCCGCCAGTAAAAATTAAATCACACAATAGAGAAAAGAAACACAGATGTTCACGAATGCATTGTCTGCTTTGGGCTGGGCATCCCCAGTTTGAACTTACCGAAGGCAAATAATTGCTGATATTACACAGGCATGTTAAAAAATGTGGTATTTTTATAATGTTAAAAGGTGTGACCAATGCGTTATAGCGAATAATCAATGTATGAAACAAATAGCAAACCAAACAAATGCATGTGATATTGATGTTAAAGTGAGTTTTTCGTAATACATATCGAGTTTCGCTATAGCGGGTCTTGACTGTACTTTGTTGTACACAAATGGTAAAAATCAATGATCTCTTTTTTATATAATATCATTGGTAAAAATAGTCTCCAAAAGAAAATATCCGGAATGTATAGCACCGTACCACAAATTTGAAGAAATGAAAATTGAATCAATAGAAAGAGATATTTGTATACAAACAGACGTTGATTTTCATCAAATGTAAGGAAAGACAACGTGCAAGTCATAATGAAAATACAATGTTTGTAATTAATTTATTTAAATATAAATGTTTACTAAAACAACTTCAAAGACTTCTCAGGTTCTTATCGTTAACATTGCATTATAACTACATATTTACATTATTATATATTGTGCGTTTCAATCGATAAACGAAGACTGACATTATTTAGTAGTAACTATAAAAATGTAAAAAGGAATTCTGTAATTAGTAAAAGGAAATTAAAGAAATTATAACGATCCCTCGATCTTTATTTATTTATAAATTAATAAGATCGCTTGGATTATTACCTATTACGATTAATACGATTGGGGAGCATTTAATACATACTCGTAGGTAACGATATTGTTCTATTCTAAAAATCATTTAGTTTCAGACTTCCATTTAAAGTTGTTGCTGTGATTTCAATGACCCTCATTAAAGTGGTCTCTGTAATTGAGGAAGACCTTTCAAATCATTATAATTTCTTAATTTCCTTTTATAAATTCCAGGATTGCTGTAAACATTTTTTTGGCAAGTATTACCAAATCTTATCAACTTTTGTTTATAGATTCACCATTAAGGCTCACGCATATGGCGGGCCGCACCGCAGTATATAACATTGCAAAATGCTCCTGAATCATTTTTTATACATTTTGTATAAAAGGGACGGCTAAGGGAGCATTGGGCCTCCAAGCTGTCAGCTAGGCATTCGGCCTTCTCTGCATCGTCAAATGCGGGGGGTCCATTCGGTCTAGTCAGTGGGGGCATTGAGGCTGTATTGTCTGCTTTCATAGACTTCGCCATCCGCCAGTAGGCTGTGTGTGATGGCGAAATCTCTGACAGCAGGGCTTCCCAGCTGTGATTTTTGAATTCAGCGATGCGATGCTTTACGTCCCTTTGTAAGGCCTACGTATTCTACGCCTATTCTCATTACAGGGGAAGGAGTCATAAGCACGGATGGCTGCGTTCTTGACTCTTATCAGCTCCCTTATGTCCTCAGGCAACTCCCAGCGGCGATCGTTCGCCGCTGGGACTCGCCTGGAGGAGCTTTGGATTAAATCCTTAAGGTGGCTGCCGAGTCCAGAGACCGCCGTGTTTGTGTCATCCGCACTGGTCAGGTCGTCGGGGATAGAGTCGAGGTGGGGAGAGCTGGAAGCCTTAAGGGCTTCTTTTAGCTTGGTCCAGTCAATAATGGTCTTGTCTTGGGGAGGTGGTTCGGTCTGCCGTCCAAGTTTCATGACTACGGGGCGGTGATCAGAGTCTAACTCGGAAAGGGTTTCTAGTGAGTTTAGACGTAGGGTGATGTTTTTAAAAAGAGCAATGTCGAGAACGTCGGGTCTGTTGGTAACATTATGAGGGTAATGTGTTGGCGTCATTGGAGCTATCACGTCAAAGTCGAATAGGTCAATGAGTCTGTTAAGGCGATTACCGTTAGGGGTGGAGGTATGACTATTGAAAGTGGGGTGCTTGCAATTGAGATCTTCTGCCAGGATGACTGAGTTACCTAAGTCGAGGAGTGACTCGAGGTCAGCCCTGAGCAGTTCTCCGTCGGGAGGCAGATATACGGATGCCAGAGTGACAGGTTGATGACTTGTCATAGCTATACGGCAGACCGAGGCCTCCATGTTAGTCAGTGGAGGGGTAGGAATCGGAATGCAGTGCAGAGACCTCTTGTAGTAAATGAGGGTGCCGCCATCTCGGTGCGCTGACGGATTGCTTGCCGGCCGTATTTATACGCCAATGTTATGAACTGCGTCGCCGCCCCCCCCCCCCCCCCAATGTGCGTTGAACTGAAGCGTTAACGGACGCAGGTAATTCGAGTTATTCGCTGTGCCGCAACGTGATGAGTGGAATGCCAACAGCAAACTGACCTATTGCGTTGTGCAGCGGCTCGCTGCGTGTGTAATGGGCATCCTCGGTAGTTTGCAATGCGGCGCGCGACGTGGCTGTAATGAAATTATATTTTATACGCAATCCATTTATTTCCCATTGAATTTATTGAGGAATGCGAAGTGCAACATGAAAATTAAAACAGTTATTAGTTATTGTAATAATGTAAAAAATGTGAGACCTTTCGAAATCTCATATGGACAAGTTTCTTATTTCGAGAGAAACCTTGAGATTGAAATTTTGCAAAATATTCTAATTTCTTCATTTCATGTGAAACCTACTATAAAAAGCTTCATACTGCACACGGTCAGTTTTAACTGTTCAGTAAAAAATGACAATTTTTAACTAATCGCGTGTGGCAAGCATAAGACACGCGACAACAATCGATCGATAAAATCATTTCAGTCGTACTGTCATATCATTCTTAAGTTAGGTCAACATTTAAAACATCGGTTCTTAACCGGTGGTCCATTGAGTGCTTAAGAACCTTTAAGACTCGAAGAACGTAAAGCGTCAGAGCGTTAAGCTACAAATTTTTAACGTTTGGTGTTAGTCCCTTGTTCGAGTCTTGAATGTTTAAGGTCATTAACGCTGACTTAGCGCTCGTTTCTACAACACTAGTCAGGACTCTAGAAGTGGTTCGCGAAGTTATTATCACAAGCCTTAAGAATTTAAGCTTATGAACTTTGAAGACCCGAACGTTAAATGCTAGTGAGCGTTAGGCTAAATTTTAAATGTTTGACGGTGTTTGACACTTGTGGTTTAAATTTCGAGTCTTAAACGTTTAAGATTAAGGTTCATTAAAGCTGACAGCGCTCGAGCGCTCGTTCTTATTACACTAGTTCGGAGTCTTAGGAGTGGTCCACGAAGTTATTAAGTCACTTAAAAACAAAAAATAAATCTAGAAAATTATGTAATAAATGGCTGTTTGAAACTGGATACCGAATTAAGAATTTACAACTTAGCAAGATAAATGCAAGGTTAAATATCTCATTAAAAAAATTTTGCGAAGGATATTTTTGAGCTTGTTGTAACCCATTATAACCTATTCAAAACATGAATTCACCTTGTAACCGACAAAGCTAGGGAGGGCATTGTCGCGATGGAGGATCATTCTGCTTCGTGGGCGTTGTTTTATGACTTTTTCCAAAACAAGGCCAGCAGCTGTTCACATATCACTGTCACTTTTTATTTTCTAAAGTTATAGTAGCAAAGTGGCCTGACCGGCCAAAGAAGGAGACAATCATCTTCTTTTCAGTTCTTCGTCCTTTCTTCACTTTCGTCGGCAACTCTTCGAAAGGACAGACTACGCAGATTGCCTCTCAATTTCAGGCTCATAGCAGTAGATCCAGCTTTCATCACCTGTTACTATATAAAAAAATAGCATTTCATTGACTATTGTTGAATTTTCCGAGCATTTGTCGACCACCATTCCACACGGCAGTGTTTTTAAGCTTTGCTCAAATTGTGAGGAATCCATCTAGCACAAAGCTTTCTTACCTGTAGGTGATCGTGTAAAATAGTTTGAACTTGACTCATACCAATACCTAATGATGCCCGTATCTGCTGATATGTCGTTCGTTTGTCTGCTTCAATGATGAGCCGCACAGTTTTAATGTTTTCCTCTCACTGCCGTTGTCTAACGTCATCACTGAGGTGGGTACAATCACGTTTAAATTCACTGAACCAGTTGTAAACAGTGGTACTGGACAGGGCCGTCTTAAGTCTATTCTGCGCCGGGGTGCGGGAGTGTATCCTAAGACAGTCAAACATCCTATTGTGTATCCTATGACAGTCAAATATCCTATTGTGTATGCTATGACAGTCAAATATCCTATTGTGTATCCTATGACAGTCAAATATCCTATTGTGTAATTGTTTACTATAGCGTTATATTTTTTCATTACCTTTAAAAGGTGAGCGCCCGGGGTGCACCGCACCCCTTGCACCCCCTGGTAAAGACGGCCCTGGTACTGGATGTGGCTTCATCACTAAATGCTAACTAACTTAAGTCTTTTATAAATTTGTTTCTGGTCTAGACCGCAACACAAGTCATAAAAAGTCATTAAACGAAAATGTTCTTATTAAATTCATTTGCAAATTTGCCGCCAGTAGTTCAGTCATTGAAGATGAAAATACTGTAATACCTGAGAATTCTTTCGGACTGAACCGATTTGGCTGAAAATTTGTAAGCAAGCTTATTTTACCATCTTCTTCAAAAGTTATATGTTGCCGAGGTGTGCTCAATGCTTTAAAGGGGGTGAAAACCACCCCCTATGTATATTTCACCTATTCAGAAACTTTTTACAAGTATATTTCACCACGTGTATGCTCTGAGAATTCTATAATAAAAAGTTCATCTCAGCCCAGATCAGATCATCTTGAAAGTACAACTATAGAACTGGTATATTATAGCTCCGGTTAGAAGCGCGTCTTCTTATAATGTATACGTACAGGTATATGTGTGTGTGTTATGTATATGGACTTTACTCTCTAAAGTCCATAGTTATGTATGGAAATGTAAATACAGGATTTCGTGGCTATATATATTTGAAACAGCTTCAAAGTGTTTTTGAAATAAAATATTAACATGCTCCGAAATTATCACAATAAAATTCGATTCGTTTTTTAACAATCTTCCGTATTTTTGAATATATTAAGATGATTAACGTCTCATTTTGCAGGGAATTACAAGGGCTAAAAGATCTATGTTTGAATTTTATTAAATTCTTAGTTTGAGATTTTAAAGTTCAAAGGGTTAAAAAAACATACTTAATGCATTGAAATGCAAACTTTAAACAACAATATCTCAGTCAATTTTCGTTTTTAAGCAACGAATAGAAAACCAAAATTTTTGTTGAAAAAAAAGCTAAATTTTTGGTCTCTAATGTTTTTTTTGATATCTCTTTTCGTTTACAAGTTATTGCTAATAAAGGATTTTTTTTTAATTAGAAAAAAATTTGGAAGATCTTTTTTTCTTTATTATTAATTTTAAACCGGTCAAACTCGCAGGACATGTTATTGGTACCTAAATTAAGACATCTGCTCATTTCAATTTTTGAATTAATACCATTGATTTTATTGTTGATTTTTTCTTCGTAAAATCGAAATTAAGTTTCTTTTCATCATAACTTCGTTAATTTCGATCTAAAAGTCTTTTTCAAAAACTAATTTTAAAGGTCTTTTTGAGTACTTTTTTTCCTAAATCTCTTCGTTTTTCCGTTATTCAACGTAAAAAGATTTAAATTAATTTTTCAAAAAATTACATCAACAAGCCATAACTCGGTTTCTATTGCATTTATAGGGATGAACAAAAAAACCAATCGATTCGTTTTTTTAAAAGCTTTATTTTTGTTCTTAATGATTTTTTTCTAAACCTCAAGTTTTTCGAGTTATTTGTAAAAAACTGATCGAAACCATGTTTTTTTCAGATGAAAAATCGTTGTTTTCAATCGCAAATAACTTAAAAAGTATTAACTTTAGAAAAAAATGTCATATAACCTATTTTGCTTAAAATGAACCCCTCTATCGATTCCCGTTGGCTACTTACACATAACATTTTTCACCCCCGACAAAGGGTGGCATTCACCCCCCGGGGGCACTATATAACTTTGCACACCTCGGCACTATATAACTTTGACCTTTGGACTATTTTCTACCTTCTGTCACATTTTCAAGTCAATCGGGTCAGTCCGTAAGAATTCGGAGGTAAAAACCTTCAATGACTGGACTACAGAAATAAAACAGCTTTGTAAATGTAATGGCGTTTCGCAAGCTGAGTTCGATTTTCAAAATTCGAATTTGTTTTTTTTCTATCGTATTGTACAGTAGCCAGTTCCAACAACTTTTCGTTTGACCTATCGTAAATCTGTACATAATATGATTTATTCATCCGCGAGAGATTTCAACAACTCAGTGTTTATGTATATAGTGTGATCATCAAAACAAGGCAAATTAAAAAAATCTTGAGCTTGTTTATCTTTTCTGTAACTAACAATCTTGTTAGTATAATCCTAATCATTTTCAAGATTTATTATGTAACTCGTGCACCTGTACAGGGTTAAATATAAAAAATTGTGAATACTGAATTTCTTTCGTGAAACCTAACTATTGATTTTTTTTTAAATTCAGCACTTTCTTCACACAAACCACTCGCTCGCACTTCGTAAGTACACTCGTATCCATTTACATAGATGTAGAGCCGTTTAATAATAGCGGTTCGATTAGCAGCTGTTTACGAATGGAGTGTGCGTCGATGCCGTTCGTAGGTAGCACGGTCCGAAACGAAATAATACGATGCGGTTGAATATTTAAAACGATAAATGCAAACTACACAACGAAGTAGTTTCGAAAAGTGCGGTTAGCCTATCTATACCTTTAATAATAGTCTTGTGCGGTGATGCTACACAAGAGTTCGTCATCCTCTAACGCGGTTATTAGAAGGCGATGGCAATGTATGATATAATACGGAATAACGGAACTTAAGTGCGCAATTAAATGCAGAATGAACTAATGCATAAATTAAATGCGGAATTAATAAAGAAAATAATAATATATAAAGAAATATTAAATTGAATGCAGAAATAAAATGCGGAATTAAATTCATAACGATGGATTAGATTTAATCCACAAAGGATCGCAACCCAATGCGGATGATTAATAATTTATGCGGATGAGTCCTTGTGACAGACGATCGGCAGGATTGTCGATACTAGACACGTGAAAGAAGTGATGCGGAGATAAGCTCGAGTGCATTTGCGTCACCCTATTAGAAATGAAGATACCCCAGCGATGGAGCTGCGAAGATTTAAGAGCCCATTGATCTCAGACTTACCTAATTTCTTAAAGGAACAAAGACGATGCGAATACGGAATTGAATTTGAAACATTTTGCGAATAACTTGTCCGTTTGACTGACTTAAATTGGGTAGTTGTCATTAAAGGGATGCTCTGATAAGATGCGGTAATAGCTTTATCTCTAATATTTCTGACATTAGATGGGTCGCTGGCGGTCGTGTGACTATAGTTATCCCCACACTTGTGGTTCCCTGAACCTCGGATCGACTTTTCGACTGAACTCGGATTGAACACTTCGACTTTTCTGGCTCCTGGTTTTTGGAACAGCAAGACATGGCAACATTGCTCTCTAGCATAGCTGGGACCTTACCTAAAACAACGTAACTCAAAACTGTCTCTAATGCATATACGGAATTCAATTTAGAATGCGCCTGCACCTTGTGGGTTAACAGATGTGGGAAGAGAGAAGCTTAGGAGCTTCTCTCTTCCCACATCTCCTCTATATAGGTTGATAGGTCAACACATCTATATCCCCAGGGATTGCGTAGGTATTGTCAGTTAGTGGCAAATCTTCGAATATAGAGAGCGCGGAAGTATCTAACGAGACGGTGGGCGAGCGTTCAGTTAGTTATCTTGTCCACGACTAAACTATCGATGTCATAACAAATATTGTGGTTAAAACGGGAATGAAATTTAAAATGAATAGTACTCTTAATAGATTTAGATGAGCATCTTATTCCCCTAACAACTTAATGTGTGGGTCTACGATATGCGGAGAACACCAAACGACGACAACGGTCACGAAACTTAATAATGAAATTACTTTGCGATGCGCTATCTATAGTCCACTATTTTGACGCGCCCCTCTACTTTCTATAAGGGATAGGTAGGGAGCTCAGTTCGAACATCAGTATAGAGTGGACCACGACTCAGACCACATGGTTTGTTTAGTTCACGTCACTGCGAATTCCAATAGTGAAAGTTGCTCCACTTTTTTTTCAATAAGCATAGAAGTGCGTATAAATTTAATTAACTTCATACAGATTTTCTTTATCAGATTATTAATATATTATAAAATAAATAGATATATTAAATAAAAAAACGAATATAATCCAAATATATTATATTTATGAAACATATGTAAAGTTAGCAAATCGGACTTAAATCTTGAAATGAAATGTAATTTTATTTGCATGGAACATATACATATAAGGCAGCTGTTAACAAATTCCTACGGGTACAATGTTCCGCCGTTTATTACTGGCGTCCGGATATTTATTTCTTACTTGTCTTATTTTGTAAACAAACATCACTTCGAACAAAATCATGGTTTTCTGTATGAATCACACAACATAGGCTGTGAATAAACGTCTTGCGTTCTAAAAGAAACATACAATATGAATTTCACATAAAAACTGATAAAATTAACCTTAAAAACAAAATATCCTTCGAAATCAAACTATTGTCCTAACCTATATGGTAAAACATTTCAGAATATGTGTAATGTCAGAACATTATGCGTATCTTTATTGTCTTTGGATTATTTTTAGTGATGGGAGTGATCACTGATCAATGAATGAATGATTAATAAGTTCACTACCAAATATAATAGACTCTTTTCTTAATATGAGATCACAAAACGCTTTTATAATATTATGAAAAATTGTAGATTAAAGAAGTACAAAGAGTTTTAATATTTAACACAAAGCAATGGTAATAATTAAACTGTGGGCGCTTATTAAGGCTAGTTGTTATTAAGGCTAGCTATAAGCCAATACGATATTTCATTTTGATGCATTAATACTTCTCACGTACCACGAAATGCTACATCGAATTTTATAAAGCGGGAATGAAGGTTTCGTAACTAGGATATAAATCAGGGCCGTCTTTACCAGGGGGTGCAAGGGGTGCGGTGCACCCCGGGCGCTCACCTTTTAAAGGTAATGAAAAAATATAACGCTATAGTAAACAATTACACAATAGGATATTTGACTGTCATAGGATACACAATAGGATATTTGACTGTCATAGCATACACAATAGGATATTTGACTGTCATAGGATACACAATAGGATGTTTGACTGTCTTAGGATACACTCCCGCACCCCGGCGCAGAATAGACTTAAGACGGCCCTGATATAAATTTCCAAAAATGATCGATGAATGACACATCGCTGTCAGTCATTCGTTTGAAAATAGATTTCTTCTTGTTGAGCAATTGACTTAAAACATAGGGTATATTTAATCTCAATCGGTTGAGTAGAAAATATAAATCAGAGTTCTTGATGGCTGGTTTACGAAATGACTAAACCAATTCTATTGAGTCTTAATACATAGATAGACGACTATAGGTATCCCGCGGCATGACGAACTTTTCTATGCGGGCTATTTCTATAGTTACATTTTTTAACTATATACCGACTAAAGAAAATTTTTGTTAAAGTCAGTTGAATCACTATTTTGATCATAATCGTATAACGAAAAAAGATTACGTTCTTTGTAAATTCATTCAACAGTTATCAATACGCCATATTTGTTTACATAATAAGACAACTAAGAAAAAAACGCAGTTTTTCCGTAGAAATAAAAAAAAGGAAAAATACATGAAATCATACAGTCATATTAATTCAAATGTCATCATCCATTTTATCATTATAATGTTATATGAGTTTCTTATCTTTCTTTAGTCACATTAATAGTGAATTTGAGATGCTTTGATAAAGATTAACGATTTAAATTATTATTATTAGCAAAGTATTGTGTAGTAAATTGTAAAATTATATGTTACATTTAAATTAATAACATGGTTTACTAGTAGTATTTTTTTTTTGTTTAGTAAAGTTTTTTGCATTGCATTGCATTGGTAAAACTATTGTTAAATTTAAATTATTAACATGTTTTTTATTTAAACGCAACATATCTAATTAATAATAGTTATGTTAAGCAAAAAAATAAGTAATGAAGTAGCGCGCGCCTTCGAAATGAATATTTCTTCCTTTGATGATTTAGTGTCCATTCATTCGTGGACAAGTAAAGATATTACAACCATTGACTTATTAACTCTAAATGGACATCGGGTCCGCGCTCAAAAGTGTCCGAACTAAAAGAGAAACAATTCCGCGTCAGTCTTCATTCAGCCGAGCAACCGACGAAAAGTTTATAAATCAATTAGTGTTTGATGTTACATATCGTTATTAATATGTAATAAGTTAATCATATTGTTTTTCAAAAGTGCATAGATATTATGGCACTCCGGACGTTTTGTTCGTGAATTTTGTATTAGACCCGTCGTCCATTTGATACTAGTTCAATGTACTGTAGTCAATGTCGTTAAATTTTTCAATTTAACGAATAGTGGGATGGTTAGGGATATTTATAATAACGTAGACAATAATGACATGTCTATAAGAATGCGATAAATTCAAATTAAATTCATATTTTTTTACAATTTTCGAAATAAAATGAATCACTAACATGGAGTAGATTAAACTGGAAAAGCGAATAAAATGCGATGGAGCAATAATACGAAATAGGGAAATACATAATCCCAAAAATGCGAGAAATAAACTGTAATGCGTTACATCCATAGGACGACCTATTAATTGTCGTTATAGCGAGATGGGGTTTTGCGCGGTGGCGAAAATGGCAAAACGCACTATGCGACGAAAAGAGGTTATAATGACATGCGCATTTTTCTCCCGGTAACAACGCAGTCGTCATCTGTCAAGGGCTAAAAGGCCGCGTTGCAAAATGTGGCCAAAATAATAAAGCGGCGCTAACAGAAACATTTCATTCCGTTATATTCCCCATTTTTCTCCCTCATTCTGTTAAATTTGGCCCCGGGCGGCACATATGTAGGGGGGAGGGGGCGGCCGAGCTGGGTTATCCTGTCTGTAGCATCAGGCCATGGTCATTAGGTCAGATAACAGTATTGTCATCGGGACTACATAGGTACTTATGCAGAATTTCAAGGCAATTGGACAAGTGGAAGTGGATCAAATAGAGTTGTAAGATTTGACCTAAACAAATATACTTACATTTATGTGAAATTAAATAAAAATTTCTCAAATATTTTATTCAAAATAAGAGAATGAAATTCACTTTTTGAATTTTGAAACGTACGCGGCCGGCCACGATACGCTGTTGCCACGCATGACCCAACCAACAAATGCAATTAGTGTGCCCGTTTTGATTTTTGAATTATTGTCTTATTGTCCTTGTATAATTCATAGACGTGATGGTAAGCAGATAACATTTAATCGCACGAAGACGATTTAAAACGAAAAATGTTTCTTCATTAGATGGAGTAACTGCTGAAATTCGAGAATTATGCCTTCTTCAGGCCTGCAACATTGGGCGTCGATGATGAGGAATGCAACCTCAACCAAGCTCCTCAAGATATTGACAGAGAAGAGTTTAAGCTTGAGTGCGTGAGTCTACGGGCTTTCGTAGCTACAACAGACTGTAAGAAAGAACTTATTGATTCCGGCCCACTGAGTTTATTAAAATTTATTTTTAAATCCAAACTTGAAGGAGGGTTACCTAATATACGTAGGCGGGATGATAAGTATCTGGCCTAAACTATGTAAAAAGAACATACATTTAAAAAAAATATCTCATTTTACAAAAGAGATTTCTAGCTATCCATATTCTAAATTTGAAATCGAAGGATCCAATACTTTATAATAATAATCTGACATTTTAGAAAATCTTGTGTTGAAATTTTCACAAAATGAATAAAATTGAACAAAGAGCAGTGATAAAGTTTCTTCATATGAACCCTTCAAGGATCAACAAAGGGATCAACAATTTTTGACGAGTTTAAAATGTTTTAGGTGTAAGTGCTCTTTCATATGCCACAGTCAAGAACTGGGTTGCCGAATTTAAGCGCGGCCGTACAAGCGTCCAAGTAAATCCCGATCCGGACGTCCAAAAAGCGTCACCACCCCAGAAATGATCTCCAAAGTCCATGAGATGGTCTTGGACGATCGAAGATTGAAATTATCCGAAATGTAAGCTGAAAGTGTAAGCATCTCGAAAGAACGGGTACATCACATCCTGAGTGAAGAATTGCATATGAAAAAGCTATCCGCCCGTTGGGTGCCGCGCTTGCATTAAATGTTAAACTTTTACATTGAATACATTAAACTTTTGCGAAGATTTGTAACAACAGAAGAAACGTGGGTCCACCATAGTGGTGGACCCACGTTTCTTCACCTGAACCACACCTGAATCCAAAATTCAATCAAATCAGTGGACAGAAGCTGGGTGTTCAGCTCCAAAGAAAGCCAAAGCTGTGAAATCGGCAGGGAAAGTGATGGCATCTGTATTTTGGGATGCGAAGGGAATTTTGATGACAGATTACCTTGCGAAGGGTCAAACTATTACCGGCGACTACTACGCTGATCTATTACACAAGTTACAGGAATGTATTCAGCAAAGAAGACCAGGTTTGACTCGAAAAAAAAAAATCTTTCACAAAGACAACGCAAGGGTTCACACATGCGTTAAGGCAATGGCAAAAATCAACGAATTACACTACGAATTGTTGCCCCATCCACCTTATTCGCGTGACCTAGCACCGTCGGACTTCCAGCTGTTCCCTAAGCTCAAAACTTTTTTAGGCGGACAGAAATTTGAGACGAATGATGCCGTTATAACTGCTGTAGAGGAGTATTTTCCCGGCCTTGAAGAAACGCATTTTATGGAGGGCATAACTGCTTTGGAGCGAAGATGGACTAAGTGCGTAGAGCTTACAGGAGACTATGTCGAAAAATAAAAACCACTTCGTTACGTTAAACTGAGTATTTCTTTCCTAGGCCAGGTACTTATCATCCCGCCCTCGTAGTTATAATGCTGAGAATATTCCTCACAGCTGCCATAAGTAATGCCAATTGTGAGAGAAGCTTCTCTAGATTGAAACTGGTTAAAAAATTATTAAGATCTACAATGTCCACGGTCCACGTTGAGATTAACAAATCTAGTTATTTTGGCAATCGAACAAGAGGTACAAATTAACATTGACGAATGTATTAAAGAGTTTGCGTTGCAAAAACACGCAGAATAAAATTTTAATTTAAGAAAAACGTTTTATTTTGAATCCATTTGAAAAAGTGACAGAGTATCACAGATTTTTTGCTTAATTGCGAAAATAGGGGGGCGGCAAATTTAGGGTTCGACCCGGGTGGCAGAAATCCACGCTACACCTCCACTTACCACCAGCATTATCTGGTTTGTCATTTTGTTTCTATTTATAAAAAGATTATGGTACAAATTCAACTGACATTTCTAAATGTTGCCATTTAAAAAGTGCTATATATTTATTTCCTTGACATATTTTGATTGATAAACTATAGTTATTTTATGTACAGCCGGCCAATGATAATGTTGAACACTTCAAAGTTGAGTTTCAATTTGATATTTCTAATACGTAAGGGCGATTTTCGCTTGATAATTTATCTTTGATAAGTTAGATTTGGAACATTATCACTGTCTGTTCTTTCAAACTAATTAAATGCGATATCGTTCGACATTTTCACGGGGCCACCGTATCTACAACAGGTCAAGATATATCCATTGATATAATTGAAAACGCTGGCAATAAGCGTTAGTATTGAATAGTTTTGGTTACATTAGCGTGGTGCTCACTCTACAACGGGCTACAATTATTACAATAACCTATCAATTTATATGATTTTTAACTTTCTTCTCTTTTGTATCAGTGGCCGTATTGGGCCTAGCCGCGTTTGACTGAAAGTTTTCATTGAGTTCATATGCCATGTAAAATATTAACGTACTTTACAATCAGGCACCGAGGACTTGAATGACAGTGAATGTTAACATTCTTACATTCACTTACGCTTCGGGTTATGCTATGATTGGGATCTATGTTTCCTGAAACACCTCTTATCAGCTTGTCGGGACAATATTTCAGAGACATAGGTCCTATGTGTGAACACATTCAGAATGTCCATACGAGCTTCTTGTATTCCTTCACACACTATCTTGCTTCTCTGTATGTTACCCTGAAAAAAAAAGGACTTAGTTAAACGAGCAGCTAATGATCATCAACAAAACAACCTATTTTTGAGTAACTGAAGTAAATAAATTTTATAGTAATATACTAAAATGTCATCATTAAATCGACGGAGTCCCGCGCGACTCCTATGTCTTCATAGTCACCATAGAGTCTAAACCTAACCCACCCTTAAATTTGCTGCTCTTTCAGTACTTTCAGATTCTCATTTCATTTTCTCCTAAAAAAAACGTTGTTGGTTTCTTATTTTAGCCAGCAATTATACTAGACAAGTATAATTGCTACTAACTAACTAGCAATTATTCTCTGGACCTTATCAATTTCCACTAATTACTAATTACTTTAGGACAAACCTAATATGGGTTTTTAATGAAATTTGTAACTATAATGTGGAATGTATTAATGTAAATTTAAATAACAATAAAGGACAAATAACAAGCTCTCAAGTATGACACATCAAGGTGACCCGTGAAAAGCATACTGAGAATTGTTTATGAATTTCTTTTGTATGTCCACATGTTAAATTACTTAGTGGCAGACATAAAAATCATTTAATCCAAAATTATTTTTTTCAAATGACTATTACTGATATGCAATTATTTATAAAAATTTTGCCACATACTGATAAATCAGCCTGTATAGAAAAAGGTGTAATAAACAAGCGTACCTTGATTAGTTCTAATAAGTTATGTGAGTGCGTTTGGAGCGCGGCGTTGGCGCGACTCGAAGCGTTTTCTAGCGCTCGCAACACCCCCGCTAACTGCTCGCCCACATCCCCCTCTAGTGACACCTGTACAAAATACATTAAACTAAGCCATATATATTTTTAGTTTCATCTTTCTAAAAGAAAGTTATATTAGTATCAAAAGATTATAAGAAAAATCCCCAAAATGAAGGGGGGGTGCACGCTGCAATTCCACAGCCGCTAGGCGCACTAGACTGGCCACGTTATCCCACTCTCACGGAAGACTACCTTGAAATGTACTGTATTTTCCACTTTATCCTATTTCCCCAATGTACGTGCGTGTTTCGGCAGTAAGTGAGATATGCCAGAGTCCGTTCCCATCCCATCCTCCTATCCCTCCCCATTTTCCAAATTTATTCCTAAATCTCCAAAGGCAGGCAACGCATCCGGAGGTGCGCCGTTTGTCATTCTGGACTGATGTCATGTGTACTGATGTGGATAGGTACTGTCGCCGACGGAATACGCGAGTATTCCGTCGGCGACAGTACCTCGTATTCCGTCGGCGACAGTACCTATCCACTTATCACCAGATGGACTGTATGCTCGTCTGCCGACTTTTCATAAAAAAATATATCTTATAAGCAGTTATTATCTCAAGAAAGAATAGAGAAGAGCAATTATTCAGAAGCCTGGAATTATCAAATATGCCATGTTAACATTAAATTATATCGTATTGGAGCAGCTACCTTGATACTCCATTAAGGAGCTGGCATCCTATTCTCATAACTACTCAGATATCATCAATAATGATGGGTTAAAAAATAGCGCTTCGTACTGAACCTTTTCAACGTGGGTGTATATAGTAGTCGCTGAGCTCGACTAGATACAAAACCCTACTGCGGATGTACATGAAATTATGTGTTCTGATAGTGACGCCAGAGCCCTCAGGAACATCGTTCGTTGAAATGTTACACACATAGAGTAGTCCATGGAATAGTATTACCTCAGATTCCCTGCAATCTGTTAGTGTATCTACGCTAACTGTACTCTCTTAACCTATATCTTAGCTGGGGGCGGGAAGCGACGCGTCGCATCGCCAAAATATGAAATATTCGCTGTGCACGCGTGTGTCCAACGTGCACTTAGCGTATAGCGTTACGGCGCGAGAAGCGCGTGCGTTTACGTAAATTTTGCTACTTGCCTTTTTGAATGTAAATACTTTAAGTAAATGTTTTCACAGAATAATAATTTTAAAATTCGAATAATACTAACGGCAATCGGGCGTTCACGACTCCCATGTAGGACTACGCGTCCGCGACACGACGCACCGCTCCGTATGCTCGACGCAGGGTAACGCACCGCGTTGCTCAATTAGAAAAAAGCCTTATATACGCTACTGTGCACATACCAAGCCGTCCACCTGCACAGTGACCTGTGAACTTGTCTACACTCATCTACGCTACTGTGTACATACTCCTAGCAAGCCGTGCATCTGCGCAGTGACCTGTGAACTTGTCTATACTAATTACATTCATCTACGCTACTGTGTACATACCAGGCCGTCCACTTGCGCAGTGACCTGGAAACTTGTCTACGCTAACTGTACACTTACCTACGCTATGTGTGTACATACCAAGTCGTCCATTTGCGCGGTGAGATGGTGTACCTTCCACCCGTCGGCACTGGCCCGCGCATGCTTCCTGCCCGCTATATGCACGATGTCGGCCTTCCGTACTTCCCTCCGCCGCACGTCACTAGGGCGAGTGAAGTGCAACGCCGTGGCCCGCCATCCACACACGTAGTGCGAACTTAGTAACGGTCTTTTAGCGGGAGGCGCGGTAGGAGCGGGAGGAGGGGTGAGAGGTGTTTCTTCTATTGGGAACTCGCATTGTCTCACTTCGTTGGTTAATCTGTGGAGGAGAAACTAGTAAATCTTGGCGGGAACTCGAGAAGTGAAAGACGAGTTTTTGTTTGGTTATTACAGAAATTGTGTAGGTAAAGTTGGATTATTTATTCGACTCGGTGATATGATATGTAGAACTGTCAAACAGAGTGAAATTTGTACAGAGATGACACTTTATTGACAGTTCTATATGTCATATCCTGGACTCGAATAAATAATCCGACCATACCTAGTGTGGGGTTTTGTAGTATAATAGTGATAGTTTATGTAATAATTAAATAAAAGTATAAGACGTCATTTTTCATGTGCATCCGAGGAGTCCAACTCATCTGTCCTCAATACACCTACTATCACATTACTGAGTGACTCCTAGCTTTGAGGAGATATGTTTTTTAATTAAATTAAAATTGTTAATTACGAAGAAAACTTGACACTGGCACAATATTATTATGCTAACGACGCTATTGCCATATAAGTAAAGGAAGAAAAAAGACCATTTATATGATATTTCATTTTGTATTCATATTTAAAGAAACTCGCCGGTGGTGTTCGATGAGAAGAGCCGAGGATCGTGTGTAGGGGCGAGCTAGGAGAGGGATATACATATCCAGATCCATATCTAGGTCTAGCTTATATGGATATCTATATTCGACTCATATTCATGTGGTCGTGTGAGTTCATATCCTTGGCCCGTACCATTGAGTTTCTATTTCAATGCTGATTTAAAAAAAAAATGTCACTATGTGGGCGGTGAGGGAAAATATCACGAAGAAACCCGCTCGATTGAGAAATGAAAAAGCCAATATCAGTCCAGAATGACAAACGTTGGCACGCACCCGGATACGCTGCCTACCTTTGTAGATATAGATATATAGACAGTGATTTACTAGGGAGGCCTGTGATTTACTAGTGGGACGTTATAGGCTGATACAGTTCAACTTACATCTGTTTCCTGGGTTTCTTCCGTGGCGACATGTCATCCATTCTGGGCAGGTCTGGTTCGTCCTCCGGGGGCGGGGATGAGGCGGCGGACATGGTGGTGGATCCACCAGAGCCTGTGCCGCGTTCACCGGAAGGCACGTCTTCCCATCCCGTGCCCGCGCACGGGGGCGTGCTGTCCGTATGGAATGGAAGGGAGTTCGAGTTCTTTGTGGGTGATCTGAATGATACAGGATTATATTAACTTTTAGAGGATGTTGGGTGCAGGTTGCATAACATGCTACAAGATGTTCGATAGTATTAAATAAATGAGCTGATGTTATAATATAACAACCCAAAAGCGGTGTACAAATTTAAATTACAAAATGTCACAAATATTAAATTATCAAAAATTATTAAATTGTCAAAAAAATATTATCAAAAATGTCGCAATGAACTATAGCCATTATATTCGTTATAGTCCTTGAAGTGTTTCACAAAGACCGTCCATTTTATAAAAGCAAACGACTCCTTTTTAAGAAATTCGTCATTAGAATAAAACATTCGTCAATTACATTCCGGTAAAATTTTATAGTATTTTTAATTTAAATATCGCGGTCAAAAATAAATAAACATGTAATTATAAAAAACATCGTGGAGTGTAGGCTTTCTCGACCGGTGTCCATATTAATTGAATCTTCCAGGCTACTTGGCCAAGGTTTTCTGGAATCTCTTCTCTTTTTTCCAAACGTTTCGTCAACAACTGCGGTTGACATCTTCAGTGGCGACTGCGTTCACTTTCGGAGAGATGTTAGTGGATTAGCTGGAATGAAGTTATCAGGATCACCTAATAGATATGGATTAATAAGGGTAATTATAATTAGGATTAATATAAGAAATCCGATTAAATCTTTATAAGTAAAGAATGGGTGAAATGGAATTTTATCTAGATTTCTGTTAATTCCTAGGGGATTATTAGATCCAGTTGAGTGTAAATCTCTCCGAAAGTGAACGCAGTCGCTACTGAAGATGTTAACCGCAGCTGTTGACGAAACGTTTGGAAGAAAGAGAAGAGATTCCAGAAGACCTCGGCCAAGTAGCCCGGAAGATTCAATTAATATAAAAAACACCACTTATTTTTTACTATTTTTATTTACTTTCATTATTTATTTATTTATTATTTATCACACACACATTATATAATATAGTAAGTAGGTATACATAATTTTTAGTTTTAAATAGGTATTTAATATTTAGTTTCGAAAAATAAAGTTACTAAAAAACAAAAAGAAAAAAATACAAAAATTACTAATTGAGAGAAATATGAAAAAAAACAATATTATAACAACAAAAATCTACTACGCATTACATTATTAATAATAATATAAAGTAACTTAAAAGTACTAAAAGACACAAAAGAATATCATATTGTTTTGAATGAATATTAGTCACTACAATCATCACTTGTAACACCTGATGCAAACAAGTCAGAATCAGGTTTGGTCGCTCATTTTAACAAGTAAGTATAGTAAAAAAACTACCCAACACGTGTTATATCGATGACGCAAGAGAAACAATAGAAAGCGAGCAAGCGTATCACTTAACTAGCCGGCACAAGTGCGGCGAGACGGCTGGGAGGGTGGTGTGCTCGTGTCCCCACACCTCACACCGCGCGCGCATTTAGCTCATTCCGGGACAGTAACTGTATACTCTTATATTATATTTTGTATAACATTACAGTAAGTGATAATTGTAATCAGTTGTAATCACAAGAGCAATGAGCAACAATTAATTTTATATTTTTTTTATAATTATTAACAATTAATTTTATTTTCCCGGAGCTACCGAGCTGGAGTCGAGCCATTCGAACCGCACTACATAGCGATTGATAACAATTGGCAAAAATACAATTTAAAAGAATTTTTAATATCTATCTTCTACATAATAAAATCGTAACAAACCCGTGTCTGTGCATTTAATATTTTTTTAATAAAAGTTCGTGCAGCGTACAGTATGAGTGATACAGACAAGCCTTAAAGGTCAATTTTCGAAAAATTGTGTGCCTGTCTAAACGTGCATCAGGCAAGAATCATTAGATGGATTTAAATTTAAATTGACATAGTTTAACTTACGTGCTGGGTATAAACTACAACTGTGTCAATTTTAATGTTCAAATCAAATCACATTTATTTACATTCGTCAATACAGATACATTTTCACAATTTATCCTAATATAAGTAAGGTGGTAAAGTAACATTCATTGTAGCAGCCATCTCCTGTACTAGGCAAGCTTGTGTTGCAGGTGAATAGCTTACAAAATAAACAGGTAACATTGAATTTTGTAATAAATATGGAGTAAACACTTTAATTTTAATTACATAATAGTGTTGAATATACAAATGTACCTATGTGTATGTGCGTGCATGCATGCATGTCTCTATGTGTGTGTGTGTGTGTGTGTGTGTGTGTGAGAAGGCGTGTATTGTACCCTTACGCGTATATATGTGGTCTCTTTAAAGTTTGAATTCATTTATTTACATTATTCCAAAGAATTATTCTTCATTTAATTCGCGTTAACAAGTTTTCCGTTTTATCACATCAAAGGCTTAGGAACCAATCACGCACTATGTTCTTACGGGTACGTTTAGTGAGTGGGTATATGGAAAGGATTTTGTTGATTTTATTATATAGGGACCTAAAAAGAAAAAAAATGTTTTTTACTGAATTCAAAGTTAGTTATACCGATAACCGATTTACCGTTGTACACTATGTGTTTCGTGCGTTTTGATTTAAATATTTGTGGCATATAAGGTGTCCATCCATGTCGCTTAAGTATAGTGAACAGAATAAATATTTGTCTCACGGTCAGAACCTGAATCTCATACAAGGTTTTTGTGGGGAATCAAATGGGCTTGCACAGCATAACCTTTAACACAAGTCTCTGAGCTTGTTCCACAGTGAGAATCCTAGTTTCGTTAGTCCCGCCCCAGGCTACCATACCCTATGATTGATTGATTGACTAATAGTGAAATAGATCATTTACAGTATTTTTAAATTGGCAGCCAGTCTAATTCAACGAAAAATCCCCACTAGTTTTCTTATTTCATTAGTGAAAGTAAATGTGATATTGCCGTTTAACTGATAATCAAGATTAAGTCCTAAGTATTTAATAACATTTATTCTTTACAAGGATATAAACGAACAAGTTTTATTATTAATTACTATATTATACTTAGGGGCACGAATTAGCTCAACGTTAAGGTACTTCTTAAAGAGATCAATTATAAAGATAAAACGGGAATGAAGCTAACTAAACATACTAAACGTCTGCGCGTACGAAGTCGTGAGCACTTAGTCTATACATATTATAAAATCGTAACAGAGTCGTGTCCTTATATTAAATATTTAAAAAAAAGTGATTGAAATATGAAGTACGAATGATACAGAGCCCAAAACAACAATTGTTGGAATTTTTGTCTTTTTATCTGAACGGCAGCACGAAAAAACTACTGAACGGATTTTAATGAAACTTGGCATAATTTTATAGCTATAGTTATAGGTTTTAACATTTAGGATTCATTTTTCCAGATCCATTATAGAGTTCCCACGGGAATCACTACAAGTCGAACGAAGTCACAGGCACCAGCTACTTAATTAATAAATGCCTTATTTTTAATCAATAAAATAGAAACATGTCATCGACAAATCTTACCCGTCGATATCCCGTTTCCTCAGTATGGAAGGCCTGGGGAGCACCGGCGCCGTCTGTAGGGGCATGGACTGCGGCCTCGCCTCCGGCAACGTTTGTAACGTGTTCACTACACTTACTGTTGTACCTGGAAATGTTTCATCTAATATGAAGTTCATTAGATTTGCAAATAGTCTTTAAGTGGATAACATTCAAAAAGCTGACAGGTCTGCAATTCATCGTTCATGTAACATTTTTCGCATAATTCGCTAAAACTACATATCCCCACAACAAAAATAAGACCAGAAGAAGTAATTTTAATTTTACCCCTTTAGACCCGATTTACAATATCAAATGTGTACAAAACGAGAAAGTCTAAAAAGTTAAACGAAGAAAGAGGTCAAAACATAAGAAGGCCTTAAAAAGTATTTGTAAGAAGCGTGTTAACACTAAATAAAACCACACACTACTGTTGTAACACAAAACTCATTTATTCACGGTAATTAGCAACGACTCTATTAACAAGCGTGAACGAAACCGTAGCGCGATTTAGAAGCTCGGCGCAGCGCCATCTAGTGGTTGACTGTGGAACTAAACATATGTTATTTTGTTATATTTATGTATATTTATCTACTTTTACTATCATTTTAGACATTCCGCCCACCAAAGGACTTGTCCTTTCACTACATTTCTTGATAACTAGGGTCAACGAGGAATTAAACTCTACACAACTCAACGTAACGTTAAAGAATCAACGCTGGGTCCACACTATGTCCTGTATGCATACTTGATGCCAGGAACAAAAACAAAAGCTTGAAGTAAACCATTAAATGCTATCAAAACTGCAGCACTTATTAAATAATACCTCACAAAATTTGTGAGTATCAAAGAGTTCTAGTTCACACTAGAAATCCTACTCTTATTTCAACAAGGTATTAATTACCCTTAACAAACAATTTCAAACTAACTACTACCAAGGAATAGAAAGAAAGAAAAAGTATAGAAAAAATCAAAGTTGTTAACTTTGATTTAACATAACATAAACTAAACATGCAAAACTTAACCTAAACCTCTCTTATAACCTGGGTTATAAGAAGAGTAGCCTTGGCGTCGTTGTCGTTGTTGTTGTTTGCAAAAAAAATTTTTTTTTTCAAAAAAACTAAGTTTTAATTTTTTTTAGTGACAAAATTTCTACCGTTGAGAGAAATACCCCTGTACATTATTTACTCGTACCATAAACTTATCAAAACATTAACAAGAATAACTATTCTTGTCCTTGAATAACAATTTAAATGTAGTTCAAATTTCATAAAATAAAAAAAATATGTAGGTAATATCATTTGTTATCCTATTCTGCAAAACAAGATGACTTTCTTTTTTGGTAATTTAGTTCAAATTTCATAAAATAAAAAAAATATGTAGGTAATATCATTTGTTATCCTACTCTGCAGAAAAAAAAATGATATGACTTTCGTTTTTGATATTCAGTTTATATGTCAACCCTTATTCTGACACAAAAGCAATGTAGGCAAGTATCTTCCTACATAATAAACAAAATTTAGTTATATGTCAACTCTAATTCTGACACAAAAGCATATTAGGTACATTATAATGTCCTACAAAAAAAAATCTATAAAGTACAAAACTTTATAAATCTAATATTTTGACCCTAAACTCACTGTTTTTAACCCTACAAGCTACCTAACATTATGTAACAAGCATGTAGGTTGAGTACACTTTGTATTTTTATGGTACAAGTTTAGGTTAACAGGTTCAAAATTAACAATATACACATGAACATGAGCAAACACAATAGCAAATCAATAAGTTTCTACAAAATATATAGAAGCTACAGAGAAGAAAGCCAGTACATATCGTACTTCTTTTATTGACCTTCCACCCCTCAACTTCTAGAAGAGAGTAGTTATATTTTCACCGAAATTGGGCGCCACTGTAACGAAGTTCTTTCTTACTGTATATAACTTCACTATGGTTATTTATATAGGTTAATTCACTGTAACGACTGTTCTTTCTTACTGTATATAACTTCAAGATGGTTACAGAAATTTATAAGAACCTGTTGTTGTTTTATTTTTTATAAATAAAAGAAAAGAGACCCTTTAAGATTGATGTATTTATTGTTTTGGTTGTTGTATGTTGTACTAATTTCCAATAGTAATTAAATTTACATAGGCACACTTAAGGGTAATTCTAAAAAATCTCTATTTATTACAACTTTGCCCACCCTTAGGCATCATTAAAGAAATATTAATCTCAACGGTAAAGATCAGGGGTGTTTGTTCGGTTCGGTGGTGAAAATATAACCCTCTTTCCGCTAACTTTAAACTCAACTATAAAAACAACTTCAAGAATTATTATCACTGTTCTCTTGGTCAAATCTTCAATACGAGGAAACGCCTTTCAGCTTAGTAAGGTGAAAGGGTACCTGTGATCCGACGTTTCTGAGGGTGGTCCACCAACGGTTCCTTCCCTGGTCCAACCAGACGTTACCCACCTCCTGACACTGTGCTGAGGAGTCTCGCTCAATCAGAGGGAAAATCTCTAATAATCATTTAAATCTAATCATTTAAATCACAGCATAAATCTTGAAATCCTCATGTATAATCTAATCATTGAAATCCATATCGATCATATAACAAAACAAAAAAACTTCTTAAAATTATTTTAATTTAAATGTACTATGTAAATGTTGATGATTTAAAAATAATTTAAAAATAAAAATGTGAATGTAACTGTATAAAAATAAAATGTCGTATAAAAATATAATCATTTAAAAGTAAAATCCCAGCATCTGAAAAGAATACGATATTTTTAGAATTCAATCTATAGAAGAGGGTAGGAACGATCCCCATGAAAAGTTTCAAACGAAAAGGAAAATTATCTTACAGTGACGTGTAGCTCATTCATTCTGGGCCCTCGTCACATGCATCCCGACCCTGCCTCAAACAGGGTGTTTGCTGAAAATAAAAAATGTATCATGAAAACACGCGTTCGTTGTGACGCGTTGAAAATCAAATTAGAAAATCCGAACAACATCGACTAAATCTCTTACCTCATGTCCATCATGTGGAATCTCGATGAGATTCCTCCTGCATCGCTGGATTCAACTATTTCAATCAAATATATTTATTTTTCACCCATCTTGGTGAATCCCAAAAACGAAAGTGCCTTCCTTCCGTCAAACCTTTACATTTAAGATCCGTTCTGAAATCCAAATTCGAGTCTGCGACGATTCAAATAAAAGGACACCTTTTAAATATTTTTTTTAAACACTTGTAAATACAAGAGGAATAATCCCTGAAGAATTTTATTTATTATTTTAAATATAAACGAATCCTAAATTTCTCATAAATCGATCCATTTTAAGTTTCCGAACTGAACTCCCATCGATATAACACCAATTAGTTCAACGTAAGAAAAAATAGGTGGCGTTAGTAGTACTAACCACCTCTAATGCCAAAACGGTTCAACAGATGTCCTAGACGTTTTAAACTTGATAAGAGAAAATAGTTTTTACAAAAACGCAACATTACAATACGAATAGTTCTTCACACTTAATTTCTTCTCTGGTAAATTTCTTAAAGATCGCATCTGGTTCTCTTTCCATTTCCCAAAATTGCTTTAATAAATTGTCTTCTCTTGTTCGTATATGAAAGCAGATGACTGTAGAATTATGTGATGATGAATTTTGTCTTACTCGACCCGAGAGAATACACCCAAGCTTGGTCTCTTGTGCTATGGGACCCTTCCCTGATGGATGTTTTATAAGGCCTTCTAGTATGATCTCTTCGTAGACTTCGACTCCCAAAATTAAATCGATTGTAGCCATTGATCCGTAATTTGGATCAGCCAAAGGCACCTTCTCAATTTCCAGCTAGTCCGTAATTTTAGTCTGACACGTAGGAAGAAATGATGTCAGTTTTCTCAACACATAAGCATCGAATTGTACCGAATACTTTGAATTGTGAATAGATTCCACACTTAATGACACCATTGTCTTTGATCTAGCTGGACTCTCTCCTATTGCAGATACTAAGCCGTTGATGGGCTTTCTCTTTAGGCCTAGTAACTGTGCCTCTGTAATAAATGATACCTCTGAACATGGATCAATTAGAACTCGAACAATTTGTGAGTAACCATTTGTTGAATATGCTCTGACTATAGCTGTAGCCAATAACATCTCTCTGTGATTTTTCTCCGTAACCAAATGAGCTACCACACTATCTGTCGGTGTGCTTGCTTTTGCAGTTGATGTGGTGGTCTCAGTTTTGTTCTCAGATTTCTTATCGTCTCTTTCAAAATGCAGCAGTGTATGATGTCGTCTGCCGCAGCGACGGCAGCAGGCTGACGCACGACATTCTTTGACTGAATGATTAGGTGTAAAACAGTTGAAGCACAGCTTCTTTGATTGTACAAACTCTGATCTCTCTTTCGGAGACTGTTTTCCAAACTGTTTGCATTGATATAACAAATGCTGACAATTACATTTCGTGCAGCTGACGTTAGATTTATTGTCATCTTGCGTGGTTGAATGAAAGGCTTTTGCTTTAGGGTTGGCTTGGTTATCCTTCTGGGACTTCGATGCGGGTTTGTTACCACCATCTATCATCTCAAACGTCCGAAACCTTGTCTCCAGGAACTTCACTAAGTCATCCCAGGTTGGCAACATCTCTGACTCTAATTGACTAATTTGTATTTCCCACAGCTTTCGCGATTCTGGATCAAGCCGGGATACCACAATGTAATTGATGATGACATCCCAAGACTTAGTATCGATGCCAAGGTTTTCTAAAGATTTAAGAGAGGATGCTGTGACATTAAGAAGTTGTTTGATGGACTGAGCGGATCCGTTTGTGTTTCGTTGAGAGAACAAGCGTTTCATAATTTCATTGCAATTGTATCGCTTATTGTTGTAGCGACGAATTAATTGTTTGAACGCCTCTTCATAATTAGTATCAGTGGTTGAGAAGTTCTTCAAAAGAATTTCAGGCTCACCGGTAAGACTACTCTTGAGGTAATGTAATTTTTGCACTGGGCTTAAGGCAGCATTCTTATGTATCAGTGACGTAAACATATCATAGAAAGTCTGCCATTCGTCATACAGTCCAGAGAATTTTGGCAGCTGGATCTGTGGCAATTTTACTTTCGTACTTGACAGAACTGAAGAGCTAGATTCTGTCGGTGTAGATGTCCTTGGAGCGTACTGCTGCAAGTCATCCTTCATCCTTGTTTTATAATCAGCGTAAATGTCTTCAAATTTACTATATGTATCTTCGGCGAAGTAGGGTAGCGTAGATCTGTCCTCTCTTTTAACACTTCCAACAATTTCGAAGTGTGTTTTTGTAAACGCTTCCATTAGCTTCTCTAACATTTCATGCCTGGATTCTATATATGAAGTTTTCAACCGATCTTTACCAGTTTTCTTGTAATTAGAGAACGCCTTGATTAAATGCTCAAACTTATCTTCTTGTCTCAACAATAATTTATCCATTTTGATAATATTTAAAATGTCCGCAATAAATCACCAATAAAACTTCGAGTGAAATTGTCAAAGTTCAACGATCACAAGATTTTTCTAAGTCCAAATCACTAAAACTTTTCTAAGTCCCGTGAACGTGAATTTTTGTAAGTCCCGTGAACGCGAAGTTTTCTAAGTCCAGCCAACACGAATTTTAACTAAGTCTTTTTTACTCACTGTTTTCACAAGTCCTGTTCACGCTCACTGCACTAAGTCCTTGTTCACTTCACTTATAATCCCAGAGTCCAAGATTCACGATCACTGCACTAAGTCCTTGTTCACTTCACTTCACTTATATTCCCGGGTTTCGGCACCAGATGTTAACACTAAATAAAACCACACACTACTGTTGTAACACAAAACTCATTTATTCACGGTAATTAGCAACGACTATATTAACAAGCGTGAACGAAACCATAGCGCGATTTAGAAACTCGGCGCAGCGCCATCTAGTGGTTGACTGTGGTACTAAACATATGTTATTTTGTTATATTTATGTATATTTATCTACTTTTACTATCGTTTTAGACAAAGCGTTTAATGAATTTGATTGATTAAGAACCTGGTAGACCAGTGTTGTGTGTACAACACTACTGTTTTAAAAGTGTTTGTTTCATTGTAGTAAGGAGGACAGCCTGTAGACGAGCGAGTAAGACCAATTACATAGTTAGATCGGTGCCGGTCCCGTGCTCGGGTCGGGTGTGACCGACAGATGCCGACCGGCGACCCGCGCGCGTCGCGTGCGCCGCTCGGACCGAGCGTCGCGATACTTTCATACTGAGGACGTGGGTCGGTTGCGTTTAAGTACAATCGTGGCGATAAATACTGAACGTTTAATAATGTATATGACCTATTTATATATCGTTTCATATATATTCGTATCAAATGTATCATAATGAAATGAGAGAATTGTTGGACTGAATCATAGATAATAGCTAGTAAGTACGAGTAATAAATGGAATATACGCTTAAAGTGACAGCTAAACGTTTCACAGGAGTATAAGGTCTCTGTACAGACTGGGTGTGTTATCTTATTTGTTATTTAATAAGTATTTCATGAAAAAGCGACAATTTACATTCTAAAATAGTTTAAAAAAAACTTGATTTCATCTCAAGTCTCAAAATGTTGTTACGAATGTGCCTTTCAATAAACGAGCTGCAGTTTTTGGGATCCATATTCCTACACATGTTGTTATTATTTTTTTATAACATCCTTTTATATTATTGTGATATAAGAAAGTTATTATAACAAAAAAAATCTTTTCACATTTGATTCCGTGACTGTACATCATAATCGCCTACCAAGCTTGCGAACGGATCACTGTGAAAGCAAAACTCGACCGGCAGAAATTTGACGCAACCGGCGCCGGCTTATCTATATAGTTGACCTAAAGGTCAAACTTAAAGGTGAATTTCTCTGGGTCGCGTCTGACAGACGCGGTAGTGACAGACGGGCACCTCACTGGCGCCGCGCCACTTGCGAGAATAAAGCAGAATCAGCTGCGTGCGTCTCGGAAGGTGTCCGATACATTTCGATACTGTCACAAGTGTCGCGAAGTCAATGACGCCAGCATCTGTAACCACAGACGAGACTCACGGAAGTCTATTTTAAGAGTAAAATTCACACCCTCAATGTTGTGTACCTTGTGCGGGCTGCGGGTGGTAAGGCGCGAGGGGACGTGCGGGGGGGAGCGGGTGTGGGGCGGCGGGGCGCGGCACCTCGTAGTAGAGCTGCGCGGGCGCGCTGTTGCCCACCGAGCCGCGCACGCCTGCGCTTGCCACTCCCACTACCTGCGCGCCGACAAACAAACACATCAAAGTGTAGAGAAGCCAAATATTAAGCATTAATAAAACACATGAAATAGCGGGCCTGTACTGCAAGCAGGGATGGCATAATTCTAACAAAGTGTTTTAAAAGCTCGTCGTTAACAGTGTTTCTAACAAATGTATTAAAAACAAGTTTTAAATGGACTGCCAGAAACAGTCAGAAACACTGTTTCTAACAAATAAAAACATGAAAAAAAACATTTCAAACACTTGTGAGTTTTGTAATAAATCACTTTTAACGTTTTAACGGGAATCAAACATCAATAAATATAAATTTGCTAAGGCTAATATAACCGAAGAATATAGCTCCAGGATTCCCACATCTATAATACTGAAACATTGTATGGAGGGTCCTATTACGTATAAAAATATAAATATACATTGAAAGACATAAAAGACCTTACTGAAAAATCTAAAGCTTATTAGATTTTTTTAGTCAGGTTTTAGTTTTCCCATTCTGCACACTGGATTTCAATTAATCAATTAATTAAAAATACAATTACTTATATTAATATGGATTTATATCACTGTAAAAATTAGTTCTGTTGATCAATTAACTGCCCTCCTAAGAAGAAAAGGCATTAGTAACATTATTAACGAAAGCAACATTATATTACATTCAGAAGCAAAGAGAATAAACAATGGTTATTCTTTTTTATTTTATTTAAAACTTCAAATTTTTAAGCTTGATAGTAAAAATTTAATTAAAATAAATTAATGAAAAATTACCAAATATTGCACTTTTGGCATTAAAATGCACTTTTCTGTTGAATGCAGAATACTTAGTGAAACATTTGATCATCATTGAAGCCTACCTTTGCCGGCTGATAGTTCCTCTGCAGTAGCGCCAGGGGACGTTGAGGTGCAGGCGCGGGCGTCGATGGACGAGGCGTTGTACTTCGTACCGCGCTCGATATTACACTTGCTGCAAAAATACGTAGATAACCCTTAAATATTTCATCAAATAGAGATTTATAGTTAATCTAGAGGGTCGTGGAATTGGCAGCGCGAATTTGGGTTGATTGAGCCATACTATATATTAGGGCCTTACCTATGAAACTGCCGTTTGTTCATAGTGGCCACTTTGAACTTATATATATTGCATTTGGCTTAGAATTCCAAATTCAAATTAATTTCAATTTAAAGCTATGTCATTCTTTTTCACAAATCAATTATTGATTTGTGTTTCCGTAAAAACGACTTTTTCCTTGGATATGCGTTTGCGATCATAGAAAAGTTTAAAATACGCATTATTTTCGAATATGAGTTCCGTCGTGGCAGCAACGAAGCACAGACGGCACGCAATATCAATGATGTGTACGGATCAAACACCGCAAACAAACGTACGATGCGTTTTTAGTTCGATCGTTTCAGGAAATTTCGACCTCAAGAACAAGCCCCGTTGGATGACCGAAGACTAAAGTCTATAATGACGAATTGAAAGCAATAAGTAGAAGCGGATTCATCTCAAACCACGTCTTAATTAATAGCAGTCTCCGGCTCGAAGTGAATTTCTCTAAGTGAAGAAGCTCGGAAAGTGGGAAAGTTAATGTCAGTGGGAAAGGTCAGTTGCAAACACGCATCGAAGCTTGCCTTACTTTGCAGAACTGGCACAATGAAGGGATTCTGAATCGTATTGTCACTTGTGATGAGAAGTGGAATTGCATGATAATCGTAAACGTTCGTCACAATGGTTGATTTCAGGAGACACAGCCAAATAATTTACATTACATTCTAAATCGGTCTCGTGGTCACTGGTCAACCGAAGTCAGTCAACTCGTGATCATGGCTGGTGTAACCTGCGCCGAAACGTCGAGTAGGAACAATAGGTAAACAAATACCTTTATTATACGCATTCAGACTAGATTTAGAATATAAAATGTGTACAAAACGCGAAGTTTAAAAAGTTGTACAGCCAAACAATGTACCAAACGTAAACTGAGTCAATAGAAGCTCACGGTGACTGTGTACTGATCCTGTGCCGGTATTATCCACTACAGCTTCTTGAGATCTGGCAAAACAATTAATGCACTAATTTTAATTGTTCCATATAAAACGGCAATTTCATTAGTAAGAACCTACATCAACATTATGTAGTTGGATTGTTCAAATATTGTGGTGTTATTCCAGTATATGATAAAGTTAAACTGAGTTTATTGATAGAACCTTTTTTCAGAACAGAAATACAAAATCGTAGTTGATCCAATAGTCACAAGAAAAGTTACAAGGAAAGAGTTACTAAAATGTAAGTTTAAGAATTTCTATGGAAAAAGAGTGTCGCAATATATAATTCCTGAACTCATAAATTGATTTCCGTCTGATATTAAGGATAAAATAAAACCTCATAATATTAAACATGTATAAAAAATCACTTGTTTAAACATGAAAACGTATAATGATTACAAAAAAATAATGATAATATGGCATTAGGACAAACCTAATTAGGACTTTTAATGTAATTCGTAACTGTAATATGAAATGTGCTTATATGTAAAAAAACAGAATTTTTTCTAATTATTGTTATTGCTATTGCTATGATGCACCCGTTTTGTGTTTTTCCATTTGGCCAAAAGTTGACTGATTGAGAATGCCATAATAAAGCATCAAAGTCCGCCTTTTGTACAATGTTTCTGTGCAATAAAGTACGAATAAATAAATAAATTAGTGTATTTAATCAGCAAGTTAACTTACAAGTGAGCACAGTAGTGGTCGGTAATGTGACGATAGCGGAGTGCGGTGCGGATGAGCTGGGTGGCGCGGGGATTGTCGTGGGCGGGAGACCGGGGACGCGGGGGGCGGCGCGCGGTAGCGGCGCGCTGCGCGCCGTCCCGTACACCAACGCGCCGCGAGCGCGCGCCGGCGGCCACGGACCACCTACCATTGATAACAGGTGACATTGAAGGAAAGAAAGGACTTATTTATCTTTAGGACTTTAGGATCTTGCGGGGGCCGGGACTAAGACACGACGCAGCGATTATTTCGTCAGCGTATCGCCGCGTATCCGTGACGAGGCGCTGAACGTATTGCTGGCTTTCGAGTCAAAGAGCACTTCTGAATACCATGAGGAGATGAATGCTGACACACTTTTAGAGAGTGGTTTGAACATGGTTTGAACCAAGCCTGCCCGAACCTTCAGTTGCTTTAATGGACAATGCTTCATACCATTCTATGCAGGTGGATAAAGCGCCTGGTTAAGTTCTTGATTTTCTACTGGCCTGGGTAGACTACTGCCTGGCTTGAAAAAAAAACGCATTGAAACCAATGTCCAGATGCTGAATGCAGACTTGATAAAGCTAGTGAAAGAGAACAGGGCGACAAAAGTGCGATACGTGATAGACGAACTGGCTCTAGCACATGGTCATGGGACGGATACGGTCGGTCTTCGAACTCCGGCGTACCATTGTCAAATTAACTATATTCAAATTGACTTTCTCTATCATTTTAAACACAGTGCTATATAATAAATATCTTGGTATATTTGTGTGTGGTGATGTCAAATAAAGATTTTCTATTCTCTTCCATATATACCTACCAGTTAGTCTGTTATTATTTATAATATACATATATTTGGTGCTATGGCTCGGATTTATCCTACACAGAGACTAAAAAGTTAAGCACCAGATATTTGTTCTTTTTTATATATGTATTACTGGTTACGCAGCTTGCCACAATACGGCTCCGCTATTCAGCGTTGTTAAATGTTGTACCTATTAAAAGAAGCTTGTAAGAAGGTCACAAAAGACGACTGGTCGAAAGTAGTTGAAAAAACAAGGAAAATAATTTTGGATGACTATGATCGCGATATTAGGATTGATTCCATAATTGAGGCGTGGAATTTACAAATGGGCTAAGTGCCAAAGAAGCAAAATCAAGATTTTGGCCTTTTAAGGTGCTATGTTGGACAGCCATTCCATATCAAAGGTGCAAATTGCCTACAAAAAATTATTATAATTTTGAAATTTTTTCATAGATAGCGTTGGGTGTAAGTTCCAAACTTTGTTTCTTTACAAATGGGTCGTGTGTGTATCCGATCGTAGTAAATGTCAATGTTTAGCTGTCTGTCGTCTATTAGCTATCATTTCATATGGTATGATTTGTCTGTTATAATATGAAATATTAGAGAGCATTTTGAAAATGAGTGATTCAGGGAATAAAACTATAATAAGAAAATCTTTGAAGGTACGAGGAAAGAGTTATGTTAACAGGAAAGGAAAAGTTATGCCGGCAAAAAGACCACCTTCTATGCTGGTCAGTACATTGTTATTGTTTCATCTTTAAATATTGTTTCATTTAATTTTACAACAGCTGTGTTAAGCAAATATTTTTATTGCAGAAAATATGCAAATGTAAGAACCAATGTGATACATTAGATCATGACATGAAATTGAGTTTATTTGACAAGTTCTACTGAGAAGATTTAAAAACACAAAGAACCTATTTGATGGGATTGCTACATCTGCATAATATTAAGCGACGCCGACATGGTAATTATGATGTATCATCTGATAGTAGACGACAAGCAACTATTTCTTATGTCATGCCTAAAGGTGATGGCACATTAGTACCAGTTTGCAAAGAAACATACATTGACGTTTTTGCGGTTTCTAAAAAAGAAATAGAGACATTGATTCGCAAAAAGAAGCATGGTGAGACAAAATATTTTATTGACAAAAGAACTTCCCATAAAATGCCAACATATACTGAACTCGACATGCTCCGAGTTAAAGATCACATTAATATGTTCCCCCGAGATGAAAGTCATTATACAAGAGCAAAAAGCACAAAAGAATATCTTAGCCCTGATTTAAACATACATAGATGTTTTAAAGCCTTCAATGAAATGCATCCTGATAAAAAAAAAGTAACATAAGTTTTACAGAAAAATATTTTTGAGAGATTTTCCTAATTTAAAGTTCAAGAAAGTACGATTGCATACTTACCACAAGAATATCAAGAATTCTATAGGAATTTGTGTAATAATTAAATTATTTAATTTAATTATTACACAAATTCCTCAAATGTCAAAATGCAACATAGGGGCTAAGTACTACGACAATAATAATTATTATTTTAAAATAAAGGCACTTTGCTCCAATGACATTTGTTATGGTACTTAGCCCCTATGAAAGGTAAATATCTTGCATTTTGACCCATTTCTGAATTGATTTTAAAAATAAGGTTTTTTTAAATAAAAATATGTTCAAAACTAATGTTATTGATAAGTATAGTATGCACAGTACCTATTTAATTTAGTTTTTGATAATAGAATGCCGCAATAAAATGATGACTAAGAAACTAATTAATTTTTATTTATTTCTCAATAATTGTGTTTTGGCACTTAACTCATTTGTACATTCCAAGCCTCAATTGACAACGAAATAATTATTCAACTAACTGATAGCGGCGACGACAGCAGTAGGTCACGTGATTCTGATTCAGAATAGTGTAAAATATTCTATAAAACAGATTTTAACCACAATGGCATTTTTTATTTCCGTATTCCCCATTCCATCACTTCAACGAAAGTATTATTAATATCTGTTAATAAAAGACTTTAATGCTACTACTACGATTGTCTATAGTTACATCACTAGTTACATTAATCTGATATATGTCAAATTAGTAATCTGTAGACGGCCTGTTGTGCAAGTTTTAACTTCCAGGTGCCTAGTGTATGTGCGTCATGTTTGTGATAATAAAAAAATGAGACTGCATTTCTCGTGTGCCTCTAAGGAGTCTATCTCTGTCCTCCTGACTTATTTCGACGTGGCTAGACATTGACAAAATGTGTTTTAAATTGTTTTGACTTGTAATTTAAAAAAAAACTTGATACGGGTAGAATGTGCTAAATGCACCGATAAAGAAAAAAACGCATCTGACTGATTCATTTTCCTTGTTCACTATAAATAAATTAGACAGGACGTTAAGAACGTTACTTGTCAGTAACATGAAATATTTCCTTGTTAGCTCAAGGTCATAGTATGCAGTAGCGGCGTTAGTGTAGGGCGCGGTTGGACGACCGCCTAGGGCGCCAGACATAAAAAGGCGTCGAAGTCGCCTCTTCATGACTGTCCGTTCTTGCAAGTTGCATATTGTGACTCGTTACACTCAGCAGCGGCAGCGGGCATGCAGCTAGGTGATTGAATTACAAAATATCGATTTACTGTACATCAACTAATAATCTAATAAATCTACGACATATCTATTTCATATTTCAAAGAAATTTGAAGTTGAATTTTTTAATTGTCATTTGGACACTACCTTAATTTCACTCAATGAAAGATTTGAACAGTTGAAAGTTTTCCAATTGTGTGAATTGGAGAGCAGAGAGGGGGCGCCGTAGAAATCTCGCCCAGGACGCCGGTAGTGGTAAAACCGGCTCTGATAGTATGATATCAGCCCTACAGTAGTAAGGCGCATGGCTGCCCTAGTGAATCACTGAGTGGTTTCGGGTCAGAATCCACCACGCGGATTCAGTGCTCCTGGAAGAAGCTGGGGTGGCTCGAGTAAATGCCATAGTAGAGGAAAGACCATACAAAATGATCTCTTTTGATCAACTAACTGTGGAAGAAAGAAAACAAAACAAGATATCGACGATAGGGTCATATTTTTAGAATATTTCTTGCACTGTATAGTTACCCTGCGCAACGGGCATTGCGGGCGCGACGGGGCGTACGGCGAGCGACGCTCCGGCAGCGAGCCCTCGCGGCACGTGGTGCGTCACGCCCTTATTCACGAGCACGCCACCTGCAGTGCTCACGTTCACTGTTGACAGCACTGCTGGAAAGGAATGCTAACATGTCAGTCTTGGTTAATTCCACTCTACATATACTGTAGTAGTAATAGGGTAAAACCGAAGCCCGCCCTTTTATCGTTCACTGCTGGACATGGACCTCGTCATGAATATTATCTTGTGCATGAGGAAAATACGGTCTTAAAATGCTATGCGGGATAAGCGGGTTGATAAGTCCACTCTTTTAGAGGTGGTATAGTTCATATAGATAAAACTAAAAAACTAGAAAAGATAAGTATTTAATTTGCAAATCAAAGCCTTATAAAAAAATCAAGAATATACATTGATATGTAGCACAATCTCCTTAAAAGAGGTCCTTTATAAATGCCACGTATCAGGCATAGAAGTTGTTCTTGCGTGGATCCCTAGCCATTCTGGCATCTCTGGTAATGAGACAGCGGACCTTTTGGCAAAGGACGCTATGCGTGTGGGATGCAACTCGTATTTAAAATCTTTTTCTCGCGATCTACGGGCTCTGGCTAAACCTTATTTAGATAAATCCTGGAATGATCTGTGGCAGTCGTCTAGACAAACAAAAGCCCGACACTATCGTTATATCCAGCCGACTATTCCTCCTAGACCTTGGTTTTTTAAGTATCAGAACATCAATAAATTGGCCACATCAGTTATAATTCGTTTAAGATTAGGACACGTATGCTCGCCGGCTTTCCCGGCTAAGCTAAGGATTCGGGATCATTCCTTGTGTGAGTGTGGACTTGAAGAAGGAACTCTGGAGCACATTTGTTTTAGTTGTCCCTGCCTCGCAACACCTCTTTACGATATACTTCCCCCATTCTTTTCCTCGCCCTGTAAATGTGAATTACATACTAACCCTTATCTTTTCCTCTCATATTAATATTCTTCACAAATTCATTAGAGTTAATAACATCGTTCTTTAATTATTCTTTAACTATTACATCATATTCATCATCAGTATTTTATGTTAAGTGTATTATTATTAACCAAAAACACATTTTCCCTGTCTTCATATCATAATTTTATAAAACTAATATCTAATTTAATCATATATAAATTTGGGTATTCTTTGTTTTAGTGAGCTCAACTGGAACCAGCATAATCTCTGCGTGTTTTTATCTTTCTATCAATGTTTTTTTACTGTTTCATTCAACCTTGACATTGGCAGAATCATCGAAGTCTCGATGGGGCCATATCAAGAAATTGGAATTGGAATCTCCAATTAAGGTTTACTATCTCTTCAAAGATCAAAAGCATTAATTTTCTTATTCTGGTTTTTGAAAATGGCTTCAAAGTAGTTTCTACATTATAGTGAAGCAGAAAGTTTTGAATAATCAAATTTAATATTGAGGATGATTAAGTTTCGTTCGAGCCATTGAAAAGAGCAGACAGCCATTGAAAAGAGCAGACGTGTACTTGAAACAAATTGGTAAATTCAAATTTGGAACAATAGTACACGAAAATAATGGTGAATATTCAAAACTACATAAAAACTTTTTCTTTGACCTAACATTATTTTAATGTTGCATAAAAATGCAGGGTGGCTGTGATTCAGGTGTTTGGGTGTAGATAAAAAAAAATAACATTTGGTATTTTTATTCTAATATAGGTAGTGTGCGTGGGACGGCCGGACGGCCTTCCGGCCGCCTCGTTGAAGTGGACTGACGATTTGAAGAAAGTCACCAGCAGTGGCTGAATGAGAAGAGGGGAAAACCATGGGTGGTGGCTAAGTAAACCTGCACTGATATCTTTTGGAGTTCTGCAAGGTTCCAATTTGGCGCCATTGCACTTTAATCTTAATCTATATAAATAATGTACATCAAATAGGGTAACACCATCAGCTCAATCTGTATGAGTGGACACATCCCTGTTTTATTATGAATCATCCACACATGAAATTTGGTAGAGGGAGAGTGCATGCTGCATTCCCACAGCCGCTGGGCGCACTCGACTGGCCACATTACCCTCATTCACAGAAGACTACCTTAAAATGAATGCATTTCTTACTTTATCATATTTCCCAATGTATGTACATGTATTGGTAGTGAGTGAGATATGCCAGAGCCCATTCCCATCCCATCCCTCCCCATTTTCCCAATCCATTCCTTAATCTGCAAAGGCAGGCAGCGCATTCGGGGGCAAGGTTTGTCATTCTGGACTGATGTTGGCATACATCGCAGATGTCTATGGATGACACTATCCACTTAACATCAGGTGGACTGTATACTCATCTGCTGCCTTATTTCTATAAAAAAAAAAAATACTTCCATCATTGGAGAGCATAATATTATTATTGCATAATAGGCAAGCTGCATTACAGCATTAGGTGGTATTACAAGATTTGCCATATCTCTATCTCTTTTTGATACTATTTACAATTTATATTCTTCATACCTGGCCTGGTGTTATGGTGTGGTAGAGGTGGTAGTACCCTGACACTCGGTGTTAGAGCTCGCACAGATGAACTGACCAGCAGATTGCCTGTTCCACTTACAATTTGACCCCCTACATTGAGCACTTGTGGCCCACTGACGGGTGTGGTAATACTTGTTTGCAGGTTACTTGAGCCTGTGTTATTTGCACTCGATACTTGTGCTGACAATTGACTGCCTTGACTTATGATCTGAGTGCCAGGGCTTATTAACTGGCCGCTAGGGCTAATCAGTTGCGTAGGCTGTGATATGATTTGTGAGCTCTGTCCGATCAGTTGAGAGCCTTGACCGACTATTTGTGTTCCCTGCAGTATTGGAGATCCACTCACAATCATTTGAGGCTGCTGAAAGTATAAATAAAACTTGTTTGAATAACATCATATACAATAAATACCCTTTAGAATGTACATCCTAACTAATATATAAAAATGAAATGATGTTTGTTTTTGAAATGGTTTCATGCATCTACAGAATTAGCTAAAATTTTGCATGCACCTTCTTAGGGATGACAAAAAGGACATATGCTACAAAAGTAAGGTTCCCATGGGTTAGTTCTTGTCCGACTTGTGGTTAGTGGCAATTGTTGATTGCAGATAAAAATTTGTATTATTATCATAGAATAATTATAAAATTATAGTAAGATGGGACTGACCTGTCTACTGAATGAGAACAAAAGTCCTTATTGAAAATTGAGAATAAATAAAAATTATAATTTATGAAACTTATATTTATAAAAAACACGTTTTTTTTATTTAATACTTTATTTTAACAATCAGATGTTAGAAGAGCAGGTTTATATTTAAACAGAATCTTGAAACAACTTTATTTTAACCATCAATGTTAGAAGAGCAGGTTTATATTTAAACAGAATCTTGAAACAACTTTACTTTAAGCATCAATGTTATAAGAGCAGCTTTATATTTAAACATTGAATCTTGAAACAATTAAATTTTAAGTTATAAAATCTTAGTCCATAAAAGAAATGGACTCTTTGCTCAGATAACATCACATTTTAGCTTCAGTTTTAGATAACTTTAGCTTGGCATTAGGTTCGTTTTCAAGGAATTCAATAATTTACGACCACTTTCAAAAGATAGTGCTTTAGATTGGTAATGACTTAAACATTAAGACTTCTATATGTAGCTGTAACATAATAAAGTTATTGTACATGTTACCTGTGAAGCGACGCCAGGGGAGATGATTTGTGCTGCAGGACGCATAAGGCCTACAGGGCCGGCGTGTGTAATGATTTGACCTGTAGTCTTTGGTTGACCTGGCAGTAAATGTGCCATTTTCACTTCTGTGTTAGACATGCTCTTAACTATCGTAATTTTTTGCGGAGCCAAGTCAATTGGATACATTTTTCCAGTTGTGACTGATCTATCATTTTCTAAATTGGTGCTCATTATGAAATTGCACTTGTTATATTTTCAAATTAACATTATACAAATACATTCACTATATTGATTACTTTCTCATAAAAGTTTAAAGAATAACAATATGTTCGTAAGAGAATTTTAAGAACAAGAAGCAAACAAAATGAAAATGAACGCCAGAAACAAACGTCAAATAAAGTTTTTGGGTTACCGATATAGAAAATCAAAGTGACAATAATACTATCATGCAGATCCCACACATATGGTACTACTAGACTAGCGATGGGTAACTCCGGAGTTAATGAATTAAGAGTTGAATCCGCGAGCGGACTAGAAAGAAACCTTTAGTTACTCCACCGAACTGTTACTAAGTCCGAGGAGTTATTTAACTCCGAGGACTTACTTATTCTTTCGACGTTTTGTTTTTGGTTGGATTGTGGGGCGACCTTTTTTTTTTTTAGGATAGGTGTATCAAGAGTGAAATCCCTTAATTGTTTCATTTACTCCTTACTACTCCGATCGTCGGAGATTACTACTCGATGGCGCGACCTTTTTTTTTTTTTAGGATAGATGTATCAAGAGTTAAATTGTTTAATTTTTCCATAGAGCTTCTTTTTTTCCTTGTGCTTGATTACCCAACACTAGCATCGATAGTGATTACGTAAAAGAGTTACTAAGAGGAGTTGGTTCCGCAGGTGGAGTAGGATTAGGTGAGTTAAACTACTCCGAAAAGTCTTGATTACCCACCACTATACTAGACGAAGCGAACTAGACGAGCAGGTGGAATGCGGTTTCCCTGCCCGCATACCGTCTTAGCCTCCGCGTTCGTTCGTCTTAGTACACGTATCGATACGTTTGCACGTCTTACGCTAATCTTATCGGAACTGTTAAATTTTGTTATTAGAAATTGTTTATTTTTGTGGTTATTATATTATTATATTTTATTTATTATTATTATTATTATTATTATTATTATACTATATAAAGCTGGATTACCACTCACTCACTGACTGACTCACTGACATAATTGATCTCCCGGTTCCCACCACCGGGGTGAGAAACTTTGAATGAGAAAGTAAAATCTCGGGGTCGGTGAGCACCAGAAAAATCCGACTTCTTCGAGTTGACCATACCTGATGAAAAATTTGAACGGCCAGCACAAACGGTAACACCTGCGCGGGGGGTGCTCGACCGAATGTCATAGGGAACCGCCGGCAGACGCCAGCGGGCGTCGCGAAAATTTGAATTTCGAACGTCCAGCGTCGCCTCCATACAAAATGTAATCGCTCGTATTTTTGAAACGGTAAGAGGTAAGTGGGATGTGCTCGACCAAATGTCATTCAGGAAGGTGTAAACTTTTTCGTGGCTGCAAAATTTTTTCAAAATGGCCGATTCAAGATGGCGGCCGATTTTCAAGTTGGTCCGAGGGGGGTGGAAATCGGCACCCGGGGGGTCGCGGGGGCCCTGATTGAGAATTTCGGGTCGGTTTCTCGATCCCGCCCTTTCCAAGATGGCGGCCGTCAATTGAAATTTCAAATTTCGATCGGCTATAATTCCCGCGAGGCCGGAGGCCGAGCGGCGCGGGCGAGGCCGCAGGCCGAGCTCGCCCGGGACTTGCACCGGGAGCGGGCCCGTCCTCGTCCGGTGGACCTTCAGCTCGACGGTCGACGGCCCGCCTGAACGGTGAGAGGTAGTCCCATGGTGCTCGACCGAATGTCATAGAGAACCGCCGGCACTTTGACGAGAGCGCGATGAAAATTCAAAATGGCCGATTCAAGATGGCCGCCATACAAATTTATTTCGACCGTCGCTCCCGAACGGTCGGAGATATCGGATCGGGGCTCGAACTAATGTGGTGGGGCGAGTCGATGTCCTTCCACTGGACCAATTTTTTTTTCCAAGATGGCGAATCCAAGATGGCGGCCATTTTTAAAATTCCTCCGATCGGGATGAAATTTCATACCCGGGGAGTTCAGGGGACCCCGATTCGGGATTTTGGAACATTTTTTTAATTCCGCCATTTTTCAAGATGGCTGCCATACAAAGTGGAAATTTCGATTTTGGGGTCCGAGGGCATTTCCGAGGCGGTAGCTCGAATCGGGCGAGGGACGCGAGGTGGAATTTCCCCTCGTTGGAAACTCTGGTCTATGGGGAAATTAGGCGGAAAAAAAAATCCAAGATGGCGGACACCAAATGGCGGAAATTTAAAAAAAACCTTGGGAAATTTAGAAATTTCTGAGCGAATGTGTTTCGAGGTGGAAAATCGAGGAGGAAATTTGAGGATTTAGGGTAGGTGCCGAAATTTTCCAAGATGGCCGCCATACGAAATTCTCTCAGCGACGGCTCCGAAACGGTTAGAGATATCGGATTGGTGCTCAAACTAATATCATTTATCATGACGATTTCTTTCTACTTAGGGGAAATTTTTTTTCAAGATGGCGAATCCAAGATGGCGGCCTTTTTCCAAATTCATCCGATTCGGATAAAAATCGATATCTGGGGGGTTCAGGGGATCCTGACTAAGGATTTGGAATTATTATTTATTTTCCACCCTTTTTGAAGACGGCGGCTATACAGCGAGGCCGCAGGCCGAGCTCCGCGTAGGGCGAAGCCCGGAGCGTCCGAATTCGATCACTGTGTAACTTACGCGAGGCCGAAGTCCGAGCTGCGTCTGACGAGGCCGCAGGCCGAGATCCGCGTAGGGCGAAGCCCGGAGCGACCGGACTACGGCACCACCAGCCGCCGCGCACCATGTGTAACTTACGCGAGGCCGTAGGCCGAGCTGCGTCTAACGAGGCCGCAGGCCGAGATCCGCGTAGAGCGAAGCTCGGAGCGACCGGACTACCGCACCACCAGCCGCGTACTCTGTGTAACTTACGCGAGGCCGTAGGCCGAGCAGCGTCTAACGAGGCCGCAGGCCGAGATCCGCGTAGAGCGAAGCTCGGAGCGACCGGACTACCGCACCACCAGCCGCGTACTCTGTGTAACTTACGCGAGGCCGAAGGCCGAGCTGCGTCTAACGAGGCCGCAGGCCGAGATCCGCGTAGGGCGAAGCCCGGAGCGACCGGACTACCGCACCACCAAAATTTCAAGTTGTCCGATCTGGATGAAAATTGATATCTGGGGGGTTCAGGGGAGCCTGATTAAGGATTTATGGTTATTTCCAAGATGGCCGCCACACAAAATTCTTCGGAAGACATCTCCGAAACGGGTAGACATATCGGATCGGTGCTCAAACTAATATTGTTTATCATGACGATCTTTTTCTATTGAGGTAAAAATTTTTTTAAGATCGCGAATCCAAGATGGCGGCCATTTTTCGAATTCGTCCGATCCGGATGAAAATTGATATCCGGGGGGTTCGGGGGAGGCTGGTTAGGGATTTGGAATTCTTATGCAGGTCCCGCACAACATCGACTACAGCGATCTCTCTCAGTGTGTAATTTACGCGAGGCCGCAGGCCGAGCTCCGCGCAGGGCGAAGCCCGGAGCGTCCCCCCCATTAGGGGGAGGCCGGCGCCCGGGGGGCGCCGCCGAAACCTAGTTGTTTTGATACGTTCGCACGTCTTACGCTAATCTTTTCTGAATTGTTATTGTTAAATTTTGTTGTTAGAAGTTAAGTTTGTTTTTGTGGTTATTGTTTTTTGGTTATCTTTACAACTTTTAACTTTACAAAATGGCTAAATGAAAAACTTTTACCAAACCTCCCGCCAAATGGTATTGTTGTAATGGACAATGCCCCGTATTACAGCAAGCAAATTTATAAACCCCCTACAATGGCCTCACGTAAAGAAGTAATGAAAAACTCTCTGGACCAAAATTATATTGAATGACGCCAGAATGACCAAAAAGGAATTATATTATTTGATTGTGCAAAATCGTCCACCAAAACAGTATCATGTGGATCAATTCTTTCAGGCAAATGGCCACAAAGTATTACCACTTCCTCCTTATTAGTGTGAACTAAACCCGATTGAATACGTGTGGAATCCAATGAAACAGAAAGTCGCGGCAAAAATGTAAACCAATCTGAAAAGGAGATTGAGAGACTCGCTCTAGTTGTTTTCATGAGACGTCAAGAATTGTTTTAAAAGAACACATTCTTCTTGTAGATTATCCGCAAGATCAATCGGATATAATTTTTGGAGTTATATGGAGTAACTCTAACTTCCGCTTCAGACATTGTATCCAATTTGATAAAAATGCAAAATTGGCGGTTACTGCGTCATCGATGTTTTGCGCCTCCTTAACTCATCCAACAATTGGTCGCATATTGGGAAGAAGGTATTAACCCTGAAATAGTCCCGTCCTTGTAACAACACTTCTCCCTCGCGACACTCTTCGTCTCGTTTCTTCCTCTTAATAATTCTCTTGCGACTGCTTCTGTATTCTTTTGAGGATTTTTTTACCAGCTTCTTCAAAAGCATTAAAAGATTCCCGTTTCTTTTCTACGAAAGTTCTACCTCTACGTCTGTGTCGACACCTTATAGAATTTTGGAAACTATATTAAATTGTTTTAATACAGATCATCAAAATTTCGATAATATGACCGTTTCTAGGAAATTTAGCTGAGCCAATAGCCCTGTAGCGTCATTTTTAACCAAAGCTTTTTAGTGGGCAGAGTCACTTTTTATAGCTTCAAGAGCCGTTATTTGGTTCCAATCTTTATTAAGGCTGGCACAAGCATCGTCCCTGGTTGACCATCGCGTATGTGGCAAATTTTTCACAGTTACATTTTCAGGCTTAGTCAAAAATGATTGCAGTAATTTTGTACGTTCCGTTGATTCTGTAAAAAATACGTATAGGTTTTGCAGCAACCCCAAAAATCTTGTAGCTTCTGGGCAACATTCAGCTTCCGATGAACCGATCAAGTTTAACGAATGTGCGGCGCAAGGTAGGTATGTTGCATACTGACGTTTTTCTTTAATCTCAGCCTGTAGGCCATTATACTGCCCAGACATATTGCTAGCATTGTCATAAGATTGACCTCTGCAATTAACAATTTAGCGCTGCAACGTTTTTTGAAAATTATTATGTGCTTATTACATAGGAGATGATCGATTTTATTACTGGCCACTTTGAGTTTCGATAACTTCTGTTCTAATTCTAACTTCAAAATAAAACAAAATGCATCTATGCTACGATTCTAACGATTCGAGTGTGATTTTCTTTTATTATAGATAAAAGGCGGCAGGCGAGTATATTGGTAAGTGGATACTGTCGTCCATAGACGTCCGCGATACATGCCGACATCAGTTCAGAATGAGAAACGTTAGCACGCCTCCGGATGTGCTGCCTACCTTTGTAGATTAAGGAATGGATTGGGAAAATGGGGAGGGACAGGATAAAATAGGATGGGAATGGGCTCTGGCATATCTCACTCACTACCTAAACACGTACGTATATTGGGGAAATACATTACATTTCAAGGTAGTCTTGAAATTCTCAAGAGAGGTAACGAGGCTAGTCGAGTGCGCCCAGCGGCTGTGGGAATGCAGGTGCACTCTCCACCTATAAATGTTTGCGATAATCAAATACAAAGCGTGGAACTGCGTTTTTAGAGTGCTTCCAAGAAGTCCTCTTCTGTCCCCATTAAACTTACTATCACTTTATTGAGCGACTCCTGACTTACTCCGACGAGATTGGATATTACGTATACGTTTTAACTTTTAAATTGTTCAACGTCAACCTTCTATTGTGAAGAAAACTTGACAGTGGTAGAATGTGCTATAAAGAAAAAAAAGTAAATGTCAACAGAATTAAAAAATATAAGTTTGTTTATGGTTCACCATGGCGGACTCTCTTAGTGATGGTGATTTTTCGAAAGAAAATATACAAAAATTTAACAATGAAAGGCGGAGTAGTAAACAATGGGTTAAACTTAACGTTGGTGGAACATATTTTTCAACAACTAAAACAACGTTATCTAGAGATCCTAATTCATTTTTGTATCGATTAGTTCAAGAGGACAGTGACTTGATATCAGACAAGGTTTGTTGGATTTCCCATCGTCTTTTTGTATGGTAATGAGTTTTCCTTTTTAACTGACTACGTCAACCGTTCCAAAACCTTATTGAAATTATTTTATTACAGGATGAAACTGGCGCTTACTTAATAGACAGAGATCCAACGTATTTTTCGCCAGTCCTCAACTATCTTCGACATGGAAAATTGGTTATCAATAATGATATTGCCGAAGAAGGTGTGTTGGAGGAAGCGGAATTTTATAATATTACAGAGCTCATAAGATTAGTTAAAGAAAGAATATGCATGAGAGAAAGAAGGCCATTGAAAGATTCTAAAAAGCATGTGTATAGAGTGTTGCAATTCCATGAAGAAGAGTTAACTCAGATGGTTTCGACTATGTCAGATGGATGGAAGTTTGAGCAATTAATAAATATAGGGTCTCAGTATAACTATGGCAATGATGAACATGCAGAATTCCTTTGTGTAGTGAGCCGTGAGTGTGGTAGTTCACTCAACAGTAATGACATTGAGCCCACCGACCGTGCGAAGGTGCTCCAACAAAAAGGCTCGCGTATGTGAGCCTCATTATAAACATACTCTACAAATGATTTGTGAGACTGTCAGCTCTTATGTGAACTGTGTAACAGATATTTGTAGATTGTGAACAATAATTATGTTATTTTTCATTTGAAAATTGTTGAAGTTTTCTTAAGTCAGTGTATAAAGAGATAATAATTGTTTTATAATAAGTCAATTAGGTGGTAATTTTCTTGTAATAAAGTGGCTTTTTTCTGGGAGTAAAATGAAGATATGAATACTCAGTTTGATATAAAAGTATAAATTAGTAGCATAAATTATGTTAGATAAATATTTCTTTGGTAAAATAAAATTTTGTTTGAAAATGTTTGTGAGGATCTGATGATAAATCTAAAATCACATTGTTAATGGTGTGTGTGGTGTTAATGTATCTCCAATCATTACACTTTGTAATGACTTGTCAAGTTATCATAAATATATATAAATACACATAAATATATGTGGTTCAAATGTATATGAGGCTGTCATAATTTTTACTATTATCATCTGATATACAAACTAAGCCACATTTATAATTGTTTCAATATTATGTCTGTAATCAATTCCAGATATGCTCATTTGCAAACTGTTAATATATAAATTTATGATTCCATCTGTCTTTATTATTTTTTAATTGCAAAGACCACATCTGCTCCTTTGATGTGGTTTGTAATGCAAAGAAGACCTGGGTGTGAGTTGAGTCAGGCTTATGCAAAGTTCCATATCTAAAAATTTTTTATCAAAAGAAAATATAAATGATGCATATAGTTATAAAAGGGGCACAATAATTATCTGGTGTTAATGTCGTCTATATAGGATTTTTAGAGATATACTTTTCATATAGTACTAGATGGTGGTGTTGAGCTAACAGTACATTGTGCAATCTTAAAAAAACTGGTCTGCTGTATGGGAAATATTACCACAGGATTGCCTTTAAAATGATTCAGAATTCAAGTTTCTTTTTCATTTATCAAGGGTAAATTCTTGTGGCCCTAATGGCCTTTCAAGAGTCACCAGACATATATGATTTAGGGTGAGCGCAGAAGGCGCTCAGCCAGGAGCAGTGTGCAGCAACGATCTAAGGAACCCTATCGGAATGGACCTCGGCTTAGGGCGTTGCTTTGGGAGGGTACCGCAGGATCGCGAGTAGGTGAGAAGCACCCAGGCACATGCTGATACCTGGTAAAAGTGTTGGCTGAAGGCCGGTGTGTGTTCAAGGATTAGCAAGGGGCACATACTCGACGATTTTTTATCAAGTACCTGTGCCAGTCGAAAACAGTGCAATAAAGCTCCATTTGTACCCTTTGGGTACATAACATCAAAAATCATGAAGTGGCAGAAGCAAGGATGGAAATTATTTATAATCTTATGTTTTATATATAACTCTTTTACTAGCATATTACTTTTCTTACAATACATTGCATATGCCCAAAATTATAACTAATGATTCCTAATTATTAAGACATAAAACAAATTTGTGCTGGACCATAATGCCATCTCTTTTTAAGTTTTTCAGTTATTTCAGTTCAGCTAGGTTGTAATGATCATAAAATAAAATAATAATTTTGATGATACCTTTATTTCACAGAATAAGTAAACAACTGACTGAAAACGTTAAATGATTTGACACGCCTTCGCTTAATAACAATTATTAATAATTTCTAAATTAATTGTCTCAGCTACATTATAATAATTCTTAACACGATGTTTCAAAAAAATAAACACCACTATGTATGTTAAAACTCATATTAAATTACAAAATTTATTATAAAATATTGCATTTTAACAGCACTAAATACAAGTTAACAAGTAGGTCTATAATAGATATTCCGTAAAGATAACAATTAATATTATCAAAATACAGAAATGTACATTCACATGCTTTTGTAAGGCAATGGGGGTTTATTGTTTGCATAAAATTGTGAAATTATAACTTATTTCTGTTTATATTTTTGACACACTTTCCTTAGCACCAATCTGCCATGTAAGTGAAATCAAGAAATTGTTTATGATCAGCTGCACTAAGCGGGCGTGGTTCTTTCGGCGGCGTTAGCACTGGCGCCTCCGAAGTGAACTCGCTGTCAAAGTTGCTTACGTCCTCCAGGTTATTTATTGTTGGCACAAATGGCGGTTTCACCTTGCGAAGAAGAAGTTGTTCCCAGTTGACGCTGCGGAAAAATGCCTGCTTCTTCACATCTTCAGCGTCCCTCTCAGAAGAGCCTAAACGTCTTTCTGGATTTTTCCTGAGCAGACGACGCATCAATGCTATTGATTCAAGAGACAAAGTTCTTGGGTAACGAACTTCATCATTCACAATTGAGTCAAACACTTCTCCTTCGTCCTCTCCGGGAAAAGGCGACTCACCAACTAACATTTCAAAAACCAGGACACCAAGACCCCACCAATCAACGGCACGCGTGTATGAAGTCTCTGTCAATACTTCGGGTGCAAGAAATTCGGGAGTGCCGCAAAATGTACCCGTTCTATCTCCCCATCCCATTCCTTCTTTGCAGAGACCAAAATCAGCAATTTTAACATAACCATCTGTGTCTAAAAGTAAGTTATCTAATTTTAAATCTCTATAAATAATATTATTCTCGTGTAAATACTGTAGGCCCAATACTACACAAGCTGCATAAAATACTGCCCTTGGTTCAGTGAACACATCTGCATGGATGTGCATCATCAGGTCACCTCCAGCTGCATATTCCATGACAAAGCATACATGTTGCTCTGTCTGGAAACATGCAAAAAGATTCACCAAAAATGGGTGTCTGATTGCATTAGCTACCTCAAATATTCGTTTCTCCGACAAAAGTGAGTCTACTTCATCTCTAACTATGATATCACCTTTCTTCAAAGCTTTTATTGCAAAATATTCATTTGTAGGTTTGTACTGAGATAAAATTACTTTACCAAAATGGCCTCTTCCCAAAACGCTCAATAATCTAAAGCTGTCCATAGACATTTCACCAGACTGTCTCTTAGAGTCTGGTTCTTTTCCCAATGTTTCTATAACTGATGATGAACGCGATGTAGATATTCTCATAGTACTTGTAATTTCAACAATCTGGTCGTCATTGCTGGGGAATTCAATAACCATCTTGGGTGATGGTGATGGTGGATATTCTACTAGTGGTGTATCACATGTTGGTGTCTGTGGTTCTTTTGTGACATAATTATCTCTAGTGTAAGAATCTTCCAAAAATGCAAAGGCCTCTTGTAGTTCTTTTTCCATCCTAAGAGTAGATACATTAGGAGGTGGTTGAAGGGGTAAAATTGGCTTTGGTGAAGGAATAACAGGCACATGTGGTGTTGTAGGAGTGGGAGGCAGGCCGAGCGGCCGTACCCCCGCCATACCACCTAGTGTGACATTGGGGTTCTCTAAATCTTTATTGTCAATGCTCGATTCAAAATTAAGTTGTTGTGGTGGGGTGATATGAGCAGTTTGTATGTTCTGAATTGAAGGTGAGGAGCGCTTCAGAAGTCTGCCCAAAACAACAGCGGGAATATGCATATCACCATGTGAGGTCCTTGGAATATTCTTGCCTTGCTGTTTAAATATTTTCCTCTGGCGTTGAAGTTTTGGTTTCCTTGAAATAATGGGGTTGAAGAACTTAATTTCAGCAAATAATAAGCCTTGTGGCTCCAGCTCCAAAGCCATGCCATGTCGGATATCATCAATAAACTCTTCCAACCTCAAGAATTTTACAGCACACAATCCACGCCAATCTTTCCAATGTATTCCAATTTCAAGCTCCCTTGATTTATCTAATTTAATAGTAAATCTGAAAAGAGAAAACAATTTATGTAGTATAATTGTATCTAAATAAACATATGGCTAGTTCTGCCTGCACAACTAGGATTATTATCTAGGCAGGGCTGACCTTGACTTCATAAAATTGATATCATGTTTATAAATTGATTTTCTATTTTCTTGGCTATGCATTTATCTAAATAAACTAGGGAGCAATAAAAGAAGTCAGGCACAACATTCATTATTTTTTCTATTTTAAATTCCATTAAAAATTAAGATCACTAGTTCATGTTTATCGGAGGTGTAGGGTAACCCTTCGTTAACCATAAACAGTTATCACGCTGTCAAACGTAATGTAAACAACAATCTCAAGTATCATCATTATTAGCCTATGGGGTTTAATGTTACATAGAGTAGTAACACTAAGAATTTCTTTGTTTTCGTGTCGCTTTGAGTATTGTGGTGCCTTCCATTTAATTTTGGTCATTTAAAATGGATCTTGGAGAAGCACAAGTTGTCGGAATCGTTACTTTGTTAGAAACTGGAATGAGTCAGCGAAATGTCGCACGTACGCGTGAAGTGTCGTTCAACTGTCCAATATGTCTATAAAAGATATATGGAGACAGGTGGCTACATCAGAAGACCAGGATAAGGTCGCAGAAGGAAGACGTTGGAACGAGATGATCGATTTATTGCATTAGCGAGTTTAAGAAATCGTCATCGCACGGCTGTTGACGTGCAGCATATGCTGTGAAATGTCAGAAACGTTGATTTAGCGAGTGGACATTAAGAAGAAGGCTTAAAGAACGTAATTTGAAACCATACAGACCAGCAAGTGGCTCTAAACTCACCCCAGCTCACAGAGCTGCAAGACTACAGTATGCCCATGATCACCGAGAGTGGATTTTGGGACAATGGGGTCAGGTACAGGTTTTTTCTGATGAGTCGCGAATGTGTCTTCATGTCTTCATGGATGGACGTAAAAAAGTATACCGCCGCCCAGGAGAACGGTATGCACAATGTGCCATAACCGAAAGGGTAAGCTTTGGAGGTGGTTCTGTTTTGTTCTGGGGAGGTATAAGTTTGGAAGCCTGTACTGAACTGGTCATTATGGTAGAGGTACTGTGACTGCTTCATAATACATCTCCAACATCTTAGAAGAACATGTATTGTCATACGCTGGATATATTGGCGAAGGGTTCACGTTGATGCACGATAATGCTTGTCGCCATACTGCAATGTGTGTCAGAAATTTCTTACGGGAGACTAGAATACAGGTTATGGAGTGGCCAGCGCAAGATCCAGACCTTAATCCCATACAGCATTTATGGGACGAGCTGAAACGACGTGTCCGACAGTGGGAACCAGCTCCAGAAAATTTGTAAGAGCTAAAGACGGTTCTCGTGGAGGAGTGAGACAATATTTCACAATCAACCATTAGAAAGTTATTACAATCAATGAACAAGAGTATGGTGTGTGTAATTAAAGCCAGAGGAGGCAATAATACCTCTTACTAAGTGAAGTAATTGTTTCTAAAAATAAAAAATCACATCTTAGTTATTAATGTTTGTTTTCAAGTTTTTTGGCTATATTTACTTTTTCCTGTAAATCTAAAAATAATGGTTACCTTAACAATAAAGTGTTATTTTTTTTAATGATGGAAGGCAGGAAAATAAAAAAAATACTTTTTGGAACCCTATTCATCCGCACTTAAGGAAATGGCATATTTTTAAGGTGGCCTAATTTTTACGCTCCCCAGTTTATATACTACAAATATAATTTTTGTGTTAAATTAAATGTTATGAACTCATAATTCTTGCAACGATACCATAGAAGCTATCTAGGTATAGCCATGCAACTGTACCACTGTTTATCTCATTTAACTCACGTAATAGTCAGTTAAAATGAAGTGAGGCTTAGTCACTACAAAAATATCATAGATAAGAGATATGAATAACATTTAAGAAATTGCCAGTAGATTGTATTCAAGGAAGTAGTCAGATATGAAATATCATTAAGTAATTCAAGATAATTGTATGTGTACACATAATAATATATATGTGAAAACTATTGTTTTAATTGGTATTAATGGTCATAATAATTATTTTCACATACAGAAGTTAGAGAAACAGTGATAGCATAGTATTTATTCTACACTCCCTTTCCTGAGGCTATGAATTCAAATCCACGGTTGCTATTTCACAGCCCATACCACAATTGCTATTTCAACATGAATTTAAAAACAAATCCACTAATTTAGTGCTGAAGGAAAACATTGTGAGGAAATCTGGATGCGAAAATTTAAACAAATAGTGGAACATCTACCAATCTGCACTGGCCCGATTATGGTCTAAAATTCCTAGTGGTTAGTAAGAGGAGGCCTGCACCCAGTAGCAGGACGTTACAGGCTGATATTGACAGAAGTTACATTACCTTTGATCCCAAGCCTGCTGTGAGCAAGGTCTCCAGTTGGTCTGAGCTACAGTGTGATTATCTAACTTTAGAACAGCCATTATCTCATTGCTGGTGTCTTCCTTAATGCTGTATGTGTACTTCATTGAGTTACGGATTGTGACACCTTTTACAAATGATTTTAGATCTGAAGGGCTCGCTAATGGGTCACGACGGCTACGCCCAGGTACTTCCTCCAGTAGATCTTGACAACCCATTAACCTTACTTCCAATGTACCAGTCACTTGAACACAAGGACTGATCATAGGAGCTGGGGACATAAATTGAGCCCTTGATCCACTTCCTCCAGTAAGACTCACATAACCAGGACTCGAACCAGTTGTACGAAGCTCATGCCCAAGTTCTATAAAAGCAGGGCTTTCTGCAGGAAGTCCCTGTCTACGCATATCTAATGCTTTGCGTAACAAATCCAACTTTTGCATTGACTCGAGAAGACTGGTCTGTGCCTCTTGTAATGCTTTCTTGTCAGTAACCTTTTTGTCAATCTGCAATAATCTTATGGCATTCTTAGATCCTTCTACAACAGCTGATTCAATTCGAAGGCGATTTCTCAGCTCTGCAATTCTCTCATCTAGCAAAGGATCTATACCACTCATATCAGAGCTTTTGCCATCCCCATTTGCACCAGCAGTGTCGCCCTTCTGTTGCTTGGTTAGTTTTGATATACGTAACTTTAAATACTCAATTTTGTCTTTCGAGTCTGCAAGCATTTGGTGTGCTTCTGCTAGAAGTTTTTTATCACGCGACTGATTACTGCTGCTTATACTTTGTATCATGTTCTCGGCGCCTTGTTTCACTTTTAACTCAATGTTCAGCTGCTTTTCAAGTGAAGCCATTTTCCTATCAGTTGTCGCCTCGCCGAGCTGCCTTTGCTGTTGCGCTGCCTCCGAAGCTAAGATGATCTCTTCATCGTAAGACAAATCTTCCGGCGACGTGGGAGTAGACTGGCCACGCGATAAAATAAGCTGGGACTCTAGTTCTTGTAAATCTGATTTGAGATCATTTAGCTTTAGATTAGCTTTCTTTACAATATTAGCGACATCAGAGAGTGATCTTCTATCCTTGGCGACTTCTCGTAGCTTCTCAGCACCCTCCTTTATTTTAAGTTCCTTACGTATCTCTCTACGTATGACATCCTTGAGTTCTTCTAGCTTAGAAGGCAAAGCTATTTCTGGAATACCTTCTGTCTTAATTCCATATTTGACACCCAGTTCATAAAGGACAGGACGCCGAATATAATCACTGTGGTAATAACCTGGGTCTGCCATAATTGAGGATGCACACACTAACGTCAGTTAACCATAATTATGTGGGAAAATATCACTACTATTGCTTGTAGATCACAAAACGTATATGAAGGTAAGATATATCATAATACAACTAGTCTTTGATATGTTAAATGAAATCATTATGTCAAAACGTAAAATTTAAACATAATTAACAAAATTAAATGCAAAATCACAAAACGAAACACATCTATGACGAACCAACGAAACCCTACCATTACATTAAACCATAAAGAAGATGAAGTACCATAAATTAATCACAGTATTTTTTAATACTGTACGTTGGCTACGGAACACGCTGCTGAATTCTCAGGACAGTCATAATGACTCATGGGTAGGTAAATCTATTTTTCATTCCGTGGTTCGTATGGTATTTTTCCACTTTTAATCATAGTAAAGTGATTTAATCAATACATTTAAAGTTTCCATATACCGCATCCATATCCTAATTTTTACCGCATTTTTATTTTTTTTAATACTTCTAAATCCAGTTTTGTTTTTTGGGGTTGTGTGAATGAGCTCTTTCCGTCATCCCGTCTATCTATCCGTGCTGTGACATTTGTTTTAACTTTCACTTCCTTTCTTGTAATTTTAAAAGTGTATAAAAATAGAAATGCTGTCTACTCAAAAACATTTGCTCATAGATACCTTGTAATCTTGGAACATAACATTGCATAGAATTTGCTGGAAAAAGCAAAGGGAAAAAACACCAGAGTATCATCTGTCTAGTGCTGTCAATAACATCGTGCAGAAGCTGGGTCATTGTTTTAATGGAAAAATAATGCCAGTAAAAGTTGATATAAATCCACCGCCTCCAGCGAACTCTAAGCAACCTGGCGTAACAAAATCCCTGCTTTACAACGGTTCTAAATTTCAAGGCCATCAAAAATCTAAAGGAAATTCATATGAAGTCGAGGTGGTTTTGCAGGTTAGTAACAAAATGTTCAGGTGGGTAGGTAGGTACGCAATATTGTTGATTTTGTAAATTAGTATGATTTTTAACTTATTTAATCTTTCTAGATAATGAGAATTCATCTTTGCTTCGATATGTATTGTTATTTTTCTTGCAAAGGTCATAATCATGATAGGCACTTTAAAATTGCTTTTGAATAAAAGCACGAGAATCCCTTTTAAGTGAAACAATAGATAATTTGGTGCTACATTAATTAAACAGATACTTGTAACTTTTACAGCATGTCGATGAAGAAAATTCATATCTTTGTGGTTATTTAAAAATAAAAGGATTGACAGAGGAGTTCCCTACGCTTACTACGTTTTTTGATGGTGAAATTATATCCGCTAAATATCCTTTTCTAACGAGAAAGTGGGATGCTGATGAAGATGTGGATAGGAAACACTGGGTAAGTAACAAGTTTGGTTTGCAAAAACTGCAAATACATGTAAGTATAAATTCACAGAATGTGGAAGAAACTTGCAGAAAATAAAATAGTATTGGCAATGTATGTACATAAATAATGCCAATTGACCATCTGTGTCAGTGGCCAATTGGCAAATTGGCCAAAAGAAACATATCAGTGGTCCATCACAGTCAGAAATATTAAAATGGAATATGGCTGCCTGGCATTGTTAATTAGTACTGTATATACTTGTAGATAACTACAAGAAAACACTATAAAATAATAAAGATTAGATGTTTTCTTTTAGATACTTATTGGATTATAATAAGTTATTTATAATAAGTATTATAAGTAACTTATTAGATTACTTATAATACTTATTAGATATTTGTCTATTATTTGTAGTGTAAAACATTGTAGTTGCGTACACCATCAACATTAATAAACATATTTGTGAATAATTTATTGTGCTTATTATTACATAGCAAAGTTCTTTGGATGATTTCCTGATCTTTGACTTTCAATTGTTCTCTTTTGTATTAGTGACCCTACTGGGCCACACCACACTTGACTGGTAATTATAAATTTGTAAGGCTTGCTTGCTAATGTTTATATGCAGAAATTTTGTACAGACATGACAAATAGATAATGGAAAAATAGAATGATATAAATTTGTATACAATTTATTACCGAAATAATGCAAAACTGAAACATGTCAACTAATTTAAAATAGGTATATAAAACCCTTCTACCTTTGATTTAGTCTATAAACAAATAAAATTATTTTAAGGAATAAATCTTAAGTTACAAATATTTAAAGTTTTGTTGTTCTGTCTCTATGTTCATAGTGGTCATTACTAGATTGGTTGCTTAAGCGGTGTGCTGACAACCTGTCATATGAGTTGCTAGAGTTGATTCTACTCTCTATACTGAGCAACCAATTTTACCTTTTGCTTCAGTAACACATTATATAATAATGGCCACAGTGTTTTATTATAATTAAAACTATGAACTTTTAACAAGTATCTACTTGTTAAGTAAGTTCATTCTGTATATCTGTACAGAATGAACTATGCACAGAGTTTCTTTGATGCATAGGACCCAAAATTAAATTTGTAAAAACACTAAAGTTATCAACATGGCTTCAAGATCAGTGAGCTAAAGTGGCACAGTGCAAGTCACATCTGTCGCAGGACCTACAACTAATGAAGTAGACTAGCCCTAGATTGTAGATTGCATACTGTGAAACAGCATTTGATGTCCTCTGGCCAAGTGAACCAAAGACTAAGAAACTTTTTGGTAATGCCATGATGAGAAGAGTGGAAGATCAGGTGTGGTGCCCAGCCCTGGGAGAGGCCTATACCCAGGTGTGGAGAGACACACTCACAATAGTAGTCATATAAATAACACAAAAGTTGAAAATATGCTGTTCAGTATTGAGAGTACTGAACAATAACTTATGAGAAACCTTTTGTAAAAAGAATAGACTTTTTCCTTCCTAACTTATTGGTAATTTCTAGCATATCTTTTATTCAATGTGCACAATTCCCTGTACTGAGTAATGAGAGCTATGAACGTTTTAGATAGAATAACCAAAACTACAAGTTTGTAACTTTTGGTTTATTCATTAAATTAATTTTATTTTTCGCTAGTATGCTTTTATATAATATTTTTAATTAGTTTTATATATTTTAAATTATTTTTATGTTTCAGGTTGCGTTATTTCGGTGACACGTGTACTAAAACGGAAATTATTATTTTTTTACTACTAAACCAATCATTTGATGAAATAGGTTCTGAATTGGAAATCATTGTAGCAGTTTTTATGAAACATTATACTTAACTATCTCTGATGAAAAAATTGTAGGTCGCAATGAAATCCAGTGCTCCTCATTATATAAGAACAGAGAAATTATAATAGATTTTATCGTAAATGTATGTTTTCAGGGTAAATTTGAGTTGTTCAATCCATATTATAAGACATTTAATGCAGACTCATTTGACTATGACTCTCTCAAGAAGGCTGATTACGTATTTATGAGATGGAAAGAGCACTTTTTGGTGCCAGATCATACGATTAAGGATATAAATGGTGCTTCATTTGCTGGTTTCTACTACATATGCTTCCACAAATCTGCAGCAACAATAGAAGGTTTTTATTATCATCGAAGTTCTGAATGGTAAGCTTATATATCTATCACTTCGTTTGCGTGAATTTTAGTGATTGAATGCGTGAATGAAGCGTCACAACTCTGTAACGCATCAGGATAAAATTTACCTTAAATGTTAATCCAAGTCATAAGCTATAACTATGTTACGCTTCATTAAATTCTATCAAGTGGTTTTTGCGCGATGCGCATTCAGACAGACAGACAACCGAAAAATAAAAAAAAATATTGTTTTGGGTTCTATATTATTCCTACTTTATATTACAATCACTTTTTTTTTAAATATTTCATGTGCTGACACGGTTCTGTTAGGATTTTATTATATGTACAGATTTATTTATTTATATACTTTATTCCACATCATCATATAAAAGGCAAGCTGTTGGTTGATTGTGTATCAGCCTATAAATACCACTGCAGGGCACAAGCCTTAGTAAATTACTGGGGGGGGTTATGGGCTATAATCCACTATGCCTACCCAGAGTAAGATAGATTAGAGACACTCAGTGGTCCCCACTAGGATTCCTTGTCTTGTCTGTCCATGGACACATACAAAGATGTACACACTATCCAGACCCCAACAAACATTTGCTTTAAAGTTTAAACTAATTAATTTCCGAGCGTGAATCGAATCTGGGATCTTTTACACGGCAGGCAGAAGTACTACCACTTGCACTAATTGGTCGGCATTTTAATTAATTATTAAAAATTAGTCAACTACCATATTATTTTCTATGGAGGGGGTTTATTCCATAAACCCCATGTAGCGGGGATCCCCTAGAGATTATTCTTAGAATACAGAACACAGCATTAATCCGTCAATTAAGGAGTCATTGATGAATAAGTGAAATCACGTGACTGATAATGTTGACATCACTATTTTCTGAACACATTCCTGGACATTAGGGTCACAACAGTAAATTTTTAACTCTGAAATATGGCAGAACGAATATAGCAGTGGAATTTTAAACAAGTGAATAGATAGCTGCAGCGGTTTACAGTTTGATATCTATGAGTTGGTTGTATAAAACATTTATGCTATTGTATTACAACACCTTTTCAAGTAATTACCGTCATCCTATAACGCTTATATGTGCAAATGTATTTGCTGTTGTGTGAATACATACAAAATGCCACTCACACAGACACAACGCCTATGACACTTGACTTGACTTAGGGCGATTTTAGGAATCCAAAGTTGTGTTTGCCCAGTTTTTCCTCTGTAGAGGTCAGGGGGATATTTGGACAAAATTTGTTTTCAAGTTCAGTTTCCCGTCCTAAGGGCGAAATATTTAGGGGGCATTTGTGAAATTAATCCCAGATTATATCTTTTTATTGTCTATTCAGTCGATATCATTATTTTTTTTTATTTATTTTCAGGTTTCAATCTTTGACGTTAAGCCATGTCCCAGAACATAGTATCCAAATTTATGAGTTCAGATGAAAAGATTTTACGCAAACTTATATTTGGATGGATATTGTTTCGCTAGTACTTACTTTCTAAGTCTAATTTCAGTTATCTTTTTAAAAGATACAAATCCGAGTTTTATTACTAGGTTTCATTATTGTAAGAAAACAAGAAAAAGCCTTTTTTAAGGTTTTTTGGAACAAAACAGTCAGGTTTCAACGTAGCTAGTGAATCTGTTCTTGCATGTACTTCTATTCAATGGCGATTATATTGTAATATTGTAAGATGTAGATAGATACTTCATTAGTAAGTACTTTTTTTTAGTAATGTTTACTAATACTTTGTTTTCTTTTGTTATTATTTCTAATATTAAACTGACTTTGACGTAATTGGCCAAAATGTTTGTAATGTATATGTTACTGTAAACGCTCGAATTGTGATAAATGTAGGGTTTGAGAGACAAGAAACAGATTTTTTGGGATTTTACCACCTGGGAGAATGGTAGAATTGGTAAAAGTTGTTTTTTGGAATAAAACGTGATAAAAAGGTAGAGTATTTATTAGTTATTGCCTGCTTTTTCATTCTTTTTAATATTTTTGTTGCTTTTTCTTAGCAGTTTCCACTTCCTATAAACATTTTAAGTATTTCTTTCTATCAAGATGAAACTTACTGTTTTCTTTTTCGACACTAACTCGTTCATTAAATCTATTTTTCACACTAGTTTCGATTTATAATACATTCAGACATCAAAAAAATATAGAAAAGCGAATTACAGTACCTTAATATGCGTGCGCGTTTCAACATAAAAGTTTTGCAACATACATTTAGTATCTGAGGTAAAACCTAAGAATTACCAGTGAATGTTGGTAAAAGTATGAAGTAAACAAGTATTTCACAATATTTGGAAGTGAAAAACTTTACTAACGTTACTACTTAGTAAATCTGGATCTAGTTTTTACTCGAAAATCTTAGGATATAGGTAACATAACTCAGCCTTTTACAGTAACCATATACAAGTATTTCAATATTCATTAACATTAGGTATTGTTGTTATTGTGATATTTTGTACAAATTACTCGTATGTAAGTAGAGTTTGTGTTGCTATAATTGATCATCACTATCATGTACAATACCTGTGTATGTTTGAGTTAGCTTTGTAAATTGAATGAAGTATTTGCAAGTGCACATATTCTTTCTTTGTTCGAACAAGATTTTATTTAATATGACTTGATACTTGTAGTGACTATTTACTTCAAACAATTTAAAATATGATTATTTTTTTTCAATAAAATATTCTTCACTGAAATGAATTTTATTTATAACTAGCTGTGCCCGGCCACTCGTTGCTGTGGCTGCCCAACAGATGGCGCTTACTCTGTTTTTGGGTAAAAAGCATGTTTTACCCTATGATAGGTATAAACGCGCGTATTCGAATGCAACGTTGGGTCAAAATTTCAAAGCAATCGGAGAAGAACTTTCGGAGATTTAAGATTTTGAACAAACGAACGTTTACATTTTTATTTATATAGATAATATGCTAATTTTGTACGTGTCTATTTTATGAAATAAAACCACATTTTCTTCATTTGATTTCAATTTTAATATAACACAATGTATATATACAATACTGGCATTCTTATTTTATAATGTTGTAGGGTTCACCAAAGCGAAAATCTTCAGTTTCCGAGAATCTATCACTATTTTTAATTCTTACACTATTTGTACAGCATATGGTTATCTTTATATTTGTGCTAAATAGTGCAATACGAGGCTGTAAAACCGTGACTTAAAGCAGTATTTTAATTATATAATAATACTTTAAGAATCAAAAGTGCATTGAAAGCTTTTATGAATATTTTTATATGTTTTTGTACTTTACATTTGTACAGTGTGTTAACACTGCTTAAATGTGCATTTTTAATTTAATTTTTAACGATAAATTTCAGGATAGCAATGTAATTAGTTTTACCAGATAGGTAATTCGATTAAAGATTTTCGATTTTGCTAATGAAGGACATTTATTATGTTGATAAAAGCATTATAACTTTATTTGAATAGATTACGCTGTTGGTATTTATTTACAATAGATTAAGAAAATAAATAAGTTCTACAATAGATTAAGAAAATAAATAAGTTCTACATTCTACATATTTCAAATAGCAGTACATTTATTTAATAATTATTAATGTAGTATTTCATAGATAAAATGCACCAATTCATAAATTAGAGACTAATGACTTAAACTAAACTTTGGTGGGATAATTATAATATGTGTAATAGTTCGGTTAAAATTGTATTTTTGTAAAGAACGATTACCAGACAACAAATGTACAAAATAGTAATAATACAAGTCTTTTAAAACGTAGGTAGATACATGTTATTTTATGTATATATTTTATTATTTTTGAAATATATTGGGCAAGTTTATGTGACAGATACAAAATTGAGAACTATAGTCAGTCAAATTTGTTGGCGGTGCTCATCATCTCGCGCGGGACGGCGGGGGGAGGGAAGCATGACTAAGTAGCTAATGTGTCTCTATTTCTCGTTCATACGGTAGCGCTTTATGCGAGATTTTTCTTCGGATTTTTTGAAGATATACTCTTTATATCTCCTTTTCTCGTGGATGTCGTAAAACGCGACTAAGGGGGTAACTAAGTAATTATCGCAAGCCACCTCCACCTCTATAAGAGTGGACTGGCCATCGTGGCGTTTTAAGGCCATACATCCCTCATGCACAAGACGATGTGTATAAGGAGGCCTATGTTCAGCATTGGATACTGAAAGACTCGTTGCATGCATTGCATAGCATATTTTATAAATGCTTCATTATTTTTCGCCTCCTGCCGTCTCGCGCTCTGATGAGTTGTCGCCAATGAATTTAACGGACTATACATCTCTATTAACACAAGTACATAATAGAGAGTTGCGTTTCACTTATATGTTAAGGTGGGTTTGCAATGTCCGAATTCTCTATTTGGTTCTCTTGAACTAACACAAATCTACTAGCTATATCTATAACATACAGAGTTAGGTCCACGGACGTTAGTACATACCATTTTGTTTTTAGAAAGGTTACGTAAATTAGGCAAGCCAGTGCCAATAAGTTTGTATACAATATTTAAAGAAACAAACGCCTAGGTACTCGTAGTTTTTCTACGTATGACTCAACATCGAACATCTATAGACGTAGCTACACACTCACAACGAAAAATCATTACAAAAATATACACCGAAGAAACATAAATTAGAGATTAATAAAACATTTACATTTAACATAAAACAACGATAATACTATATGAACAACTTTCAGTAGCAAAATTAAACACTTAAGTAATTATATTTACAAGAACTTAAAATATAAAAAAGTTGAACTTAATTATGACTGTAATATTTGGCTTTGAAATAAATAGGCTAATATATTGAAAGCCATGGACAGAAATGTATGAATAAGAGCTGGATGACATTAAATTTAGGATAATATTAATGATAATATTAATAGCGGTGTGGTAATTTTGAAAATCTTATTAAATTAGCAATTTCATGTCTCCCATAGCTTCCATTATATGTCGTCGGGTAACATCGAATTGTCTAACAATGGGGCAAACAAGCTATCTTTTCGAAGTGCCTTCGCTGCTGAACCAGTGCCTTAAACCGAGAAGACTATAGAGATCCTGGTTGTTTGTGTAGGAGCGCATAAAGTTGGCGTGATGTTGAGACACTCTATGCGGGTACCCCTGGAGATATGGATACGTCTTTTGGAGTCCGGAATACTGGCCTGGGTAACTGCCGTAAGGGTTGGGGAAGTTGTGAGGCCGATAAAAGTTGTGTGGGTAAGAATGATGATGCCGCCTAGGATTTTCGTGCATATTGCTGTAGACTCCTCCGACTTGGGTTCGACCAGGCCAGTAATCCTGTAGATGCCGGAAGGGATAGTCGGCAGGCGGTGTCGCAGACTGGTGATTCGGCCATGGATATCTATAGTATGTGTAACTTGGTATTTTATGGCTGATCGTCATTTCCAAAGTAGAATCTTTTGGTATCTCCGGTTTCTTCGCTTGTTTTCGGCGATGTTGAAGTTTAGTCCGCGTGCCTAGTATGCCATCATCATTTTCGTCATACTTTTTCTGGTCTTTGGAAAAATTGTCGTCGGTGGTTACTTCAGCGTATCGGCTTATGAGCTTTATGGCTTCACCGATGTTAGAGTACTCGTTCTCAGGGCTTAATTTAGTTTTATCGTCATCTCTTTTAAGTTCTTGGTTTGTGGTTTTAATAGAGATATCTTCGTTAACAGTTGTATTAATTGCGTTTGAGGAGTTAAGAGATATTATTTTAGTTTCTTCGGTATTTTTATTAACGACTACATTGGTCTGTATTGTTGTTGTTTCCTCAGGGCTGACTGTTTCAGTACTTGTAGGCAAATCATTGTCATGAGGGTTTTGGTATTCTGTATCGTAGACTACAGGATCGACGTTAACATGTCCATAAACCATTTCCTCTTGTCCTACGTCAGCGGTGGTATTATTTGTGTCGGGTATATAGGTAGTTTCGTTAACGGTTGAGCTGTCGCGTTTAGGCTTGTCCGGGAAAGGTAGAAAGTTGTTTAGTACGTTGTGGTATAGAGCATTAGTTCCCCCAGGGGCAGCTGTGTCGTTGCGAGAGTTATGTTGACTAAGTTTTAATATTTCTAATTCAGCCTCTATGCTTGCGTCTGCATTGGGTTTGTTTTCGTCCTTCTTATCTACTTTTACATAGGTGGGTTGAAATTCCTGAGCCTGAAAACAAAACAATTTATTAAGTATTAAGTAGTGAATATAGTATTAAGTAAGTTAAAAGTTTAGAAAGTAAAGTAGTTTAAGTCTTTGGACGTGAGTACGATAACATGTGGTTTTCGAACTAATTTATGGCGCAGTTATTGTGAATTCTGTTTATTTATTTATTTTCTAGGGAAATTCAACATTTCTATACAAGTATACTTGATAATATGTAATAATAAATAATATACATAGGTGTCACAAAAGTTAAACAAAATTTCCACATCTAGTGTCTTTAATTTTTTTTTTCCGGAATGGCGAAATTCATGTGGCCCTTATGGCCTTTTAAGAGTCACCGGACATGTATAGTTTAGTGCGAGCGCAGAAGGTGTCGCGAAATATCGCGAATATGTAAGTGGTAGGTAATGATTAATTATATAAGATAATAAGAGAAATATATATTGGCACAATACTCTATTAAACCTTGTTTATGGGTCTCTATAATGGCAACACTATTCGATGACGTGTATCGTTTCGGAGAGTATAAAGGGGAGGTAGTTGAGAAAAGGAGGGGTAATTAATGACGTAGCTCTGTGAAAAAGGTTAGGAACATTATTAGAGCCGAGGGGAGGACAGGGGCATGGACTGAAGATGCTCGTGCCGGAAGAGTGGTATACTGAAGAGTTTATCTTTAGGGTGAGTGATTTCTTTATGTCGAAGAACTGTTACAGAGAGAGATAAGGCATTTCTATTATAATAATGAGACATTGCAGAATGATAGTTACATGAGAGATAATGATGAACATGGTAATGCATAGCTGATAATATAGAGAGCTAATGAGTGTGCGCGTGGCGGTCAGGGCAGACTAGAAGTGGTGATGTTGGAGGTCTCCCGGGGATCAGCATAAGGTCCTCAGCGCACCCGAACCACGATGCGTCGTGGTTCGGAGAATCATAAGAGGAAGTTAATAATGCCTTATCTCCCGATGAACAGTGTATACGGTAATTACAATTTACAACAAGTAAGATACTTTGTCGCCATATTATAATAAACAAATTAACAAATTATAATAAACAAATTTATTGAACCTAGGCTGCACGTAATTCGATAAATTCAAAAGGGGTGGCGACAGAAGGCGTTCAGCCAAAGCAAAGTGTGTGCAGCAACGAGCGTAAGGGCTCCCCCGCCGGTAGACCGGCGGAAGCACGTGCCGATACCTGGTAAAGGTGTTGGCTGAAGGCCAGTGTGTGTTCACGATGTAGCGAGGGTAACGTCCTCGTCTCCGCCGGCGGGGAGCGTGTATACGAGTATGTGTAGTCTGTGAGTGTAGTGTAAGAACTCTAGTGGCAGCAGTAATTGGGTCGTCTAAGACGTGCCGAGGACGACGACGACGTCAGCAACGGGGAGGGTCATTCCTATCGGGAACATAGGTTAGGCTCTCAACTACTAGGGGGTTGGGATGGTGAGGGACTCTGTCGTAGTAGCGTCGGGTTTTATTCGAGTCAAATAAGGGATATGACATGTAGAACTGACAAACAGAGTGAAGTTCGTTCGGAGATGACACTTTATTAACAGTTCTATATGTCATATCCCTGACTCTAATAAAAAATCCGACTATACATTAGCCGAAAACTTACAAAATAAAATAAAAGTTGATTATATTATTTTTTATTATATCAGTGGGCTGAGTTTTTTTATAAAAAAATAATAGAATTCACCTGTCCGGATGGCTCCTGAGCTTGAAGCGGTGCTGCCTGGGGATCTAAGCCAATTGGAATCGAGAGTTGCAGGGGTCCTGGTTCATTATCATCGTAGTCGTAGAGCACGTCTCCACTCGGCGCCGAGGTGAAGAGAGCGTTCAACTGTTCCAAAAGAATACGCTCATGTTCGTCCTTGTTTACTGTTACCATCTGCAATTAAAAATTGGTTATTAATATTTTTGTTCTCAAATCCGTGTCTGTGTATGAACAATTAGCAGAACTGCAGACGATTGTAAGTGATTTGCCGTTGTTTATGGCATTCGGAGGACTTCTGATTTACAAACCCAAAGGGCTGCCAACTTTCTACAGACATTTCTTATTAGTTATAATGTTTTTTTATATGACGTTTAGTAATTTAATTAGAAATGCAAATGTCTGTTTGCATCTTCGCTTCTGTCTGGCTTTCTCTAATAAAATCTATGTTTACTGTAACACAGTTTATAGTTTACACTTGCGAATGCCGTCACCGTCACCTGCCCATTTATTGTCTCCTCATACACATTGTCTTGTATGATGTATGGTTTTAAAATGCCACGTTACCTAAGCGGGTTGGCGAGTCCACGAGGTAGTGAAGTACCTTTCGGCTTGTGGTAACAGCGTTGTTATCATCTCATAACCGCCTTTTACAATACCCACGGGAAGCGACGGGGTTGTGTTATTCCAAAGCCGGTCGATACTACGCGGCCCACTTGCGGATACAAAATATATTAATAAAAAAAATACTACATCACCTGAACGCAGCCGTTGCGATCGAGCCGTTGCCCCTTAGGACACACTAGAGGAGTGATGAACAGCGACTTCGTCGTGATCCGTCTTGGCGGCGCATTTTGGTTGCCGCTCTCCGGACTCTGCAGCCAGTTTCTCCAAGCGAGCTCCGCGCCTTGTCGGTCGAGGGTGCGGGGAGGCGAACGTGTGGTTGCCGGCGGCACCGCGATACTTGTTGTTCCCGGGTTGGCCGCAGCGGCATTAACTGCGCCCGCGTTGACCGTACCCGCGTCGACCGCACCAACTCCCAGCGCGCACGACACTACCAATAACGTGGTCCACGCGTACCACATTGCAGACACCTGTGGGCAATGTTAAATGTAACCTTTTTTTATGGTTTAAGTATTTTATTTCGGGGATTTCTCTAGCTAAGTAATGACTTACTGTCACGGTGTTATACAACTCTGTTTCATTTTAGGAATAAGGGCGTCGGTTATGTAGCCAGAGAAGATCCAGCTCAAGTTTTTGCAGTAAACAAAAATGTTCGTAGCCCTCTTGCTATCCACTGCTGAATATGGGCATAGAAAAATAGAAGCACAATTGTGAAAGGATTTTGTTATTGTTTATAATCAAAATACTCGTAACAATAGAATATTAATAAGAAAACAATCGTTTGTACTTAATTGGTACAATAAAATCAGTCTTGTTGACTGAGTTTGTAATGAATGAATAATGCATTCAAGGAGATGGGAGGATTGCGCGTGGAGCCAGAACCGGTGTGATGTCAACTGGATCAAGGTTTCGGCCTTAGGTATCCATTAGTTCAGTAGCTCAGAGCGAAGTGCGTATTCATCTAGTCACAATTGATGAGAGCTCTTCGATATTCGTTCAAACGAATTGTTGCTTTTTATTTTTCTTTATTTTTTACAATTTCATAACAAGGACATATAAGTTATCAATTCCATGTTATCATTTATAAATTAAGTATCATTTTAATTAAAATCAAATAATTTTCGAAATCCCTGAATAGGTGTATTGATGAATATGTAGGTTCTATTAAAACGTAATGGGCTATACTTATAATAAATAGCATTACCAATTAGTGCTGCATACAAAGGAGATGGATTAATTCCATATGATCTCGTTCCAAATACCTATCACAAACGTGACCTTGGAGCCCTTTATCACTCGAGAAAGTGAAAGCGAGTTAATACCCTCGCCTTCACTTTTAATGCGCATTAAATTATATATTATTTCGATCCCATTATTGAGTGGTCCGCCAGTAATGGATGTCTAATTACACTGGCATTTCATGAACGGTCACTTTGTTGACTCAGATGCTTTTTAAAAATCCATGATCGTAAATGTTTTATAAATTTTACGCTGTAGTAAGTTTTGTGTCATGAATTTTCATATGACATAACATGTAACCGAAATGCTGAGCCTAATAAAAAGGGAATCGCATTGATTATTGGAGACCTATAAAGCTGCTCGCTCTCTTAGATCAAATCAAAAGGCCTCCTTTTGATTTGATCTAATGTCTAGTCCAATTTAGCGCCGAAGTAATCTAAGATGTATTGGAAACATATCCCTCTTTTAAAAGAAGAATTTTATGTATGTATTTTATACGTAGGTATTGTATGTAATATGAGAAAGTGAAAGACATAAATGACACGTTACATTTGGAAGATCAACATAATAACATGCTTGCAAGCGGGCGAATGTTACTTTTTTGCACAAATATAACTTGCCAATGTTTTTGATTCACAAAATTTCTAAATAAGCAGCTCTTGGCATCTTGTAAAGAAAAATACCTAATCGTAGATGAATCCATGCAGAGAAATTACGTGTTTGGAACAATTTACTACTATTACCCTGAAACATATTAATTAAATTAAACTATTATTATAAATTATCAAAGCTATAGAACAAAAAGACAAAAATTTGCGCGTGGAAGAAACTGACTTGGTGGGATGTAACATGTACCTACATATAATTTGGTAATTTGGTATAACCTACATAGTGTTAATCAAGTTGTAGTAACTAATTATTATGTCGCTAGCGAAAAGAGAAGAAGAGACTGTGAATAAGATTGGTAATATATATTCAGATCATAGATGAGGTCTTAATAGTTTTATTATTATTTCCAAACGTTTGTTTTGAAACAGAAGGACTACGACAGTTATTTGACTATTATGAAAGAATTATGTATGTAAAATAATTTGTACTATCGTAGCTCCTAAACCAATGAACCAATTTCAATAAACGAGGTTTCAATGGATTCGCTTCGGTGGCGTGAGTCTTTTTTTTTTTAAGAAATAAACGGGAGTTATTAAAAAAAGAGGCCGATAAAGTGAATACCTATCTTAAATTTAAACTATTTAGCGTTGGGTAACGAAGAGTAGAACACAAAACTTATGTAATTCCTTATTGACATACTTATGTATTATATTAGGTATATGTACCTACTCTAGGTTTAAGGTTTGTATGAGTCTTAGTTGCCTGAAATAAGTAAATAAAAATATTAAATAAATGAAGAGTAGAACCCCAAAATCCCAAAAAAACCTCGTTCCAATCTAATTTGTTGTTGTTGTTGTTGTTAACAAACATGGTAACCTGAGCTAACTGAGAAGCCCTTAAATTAAATAGTGAGGTGATAATTGTTTACATATCCATTATTTGACTTATCGAGACTGCAAGTTTGCCCTAGATATAAAGCTAAATGTTGAGGTATTTCATTGATATGGTTTTGCTTTCGGCACGTTGGATTGGAACGGACTACATGTTGTTGGGGTAACAAGTAATAAGTAAAAAGAAAAATTCGAAAATATAGGTTTCGATTGGGAGAGTAAAAAGTCTAAAGATGTAATTTCAATTAGAAACGACTATTTTTGATATTATTGTGTAATATGCGATTGATGTATGTAGCATATTACATTGCTATGTTATGTAGCTCTATAATTTGCTTAATTATTATTATTATTATCATTTTACGAGCACGAAGTACGCAGGCAGTATAGTAGTATGGGTACTGGGAGGTGACTTGGAGTATAGTTTTAAAAACGCAAATCCGCTTTAATTGTCTTTTTGCAACATGTGTTGCTGTATAATAAAGAGTTATCTATCTTAAGTGTTGTATCATATCTATCTCTGCTATAGGTTCAAATAAGTCTAAGTCAAAATATTAAACTCTTCACGTTCAGTTTTACAATTCAAATTAAGAAATAGGTAGTCGTTCACACTAATTTATGAAACAGCTGTTTTAGCGTTTCTACTCTCTCAATCACTCAATCTCTAAATCGATCTCTCCCAATGCTACACAACAATATGTAGTAGGTACTGACAAATATTGTTATTGTTAAAAGCTTAAATATTATTTTTGAAGATAGATACTTCACGAGTACTATGCAAGAGGCAAGAGGATTACGAGATTTATACATAAACACTCAGTTTCCTTTTCAATTGAAGTTGATGAGCTTATTATGGATGCTGATAATGATTTTGTGATAAGGTTAATATTAATCAAAAGTTTGGAAAATCTACGATACATTTAGATATGTTATTTTTTACAATAGTATTTCATCCTCACCTGTGAAAGAATATTCAACAAATGAAACAGTTAATTTACGTAGGTACAGGGAAATATTTTGCAACGAAGAGAGGCGATTAATGTAAACAGTAACTTTGTTCAGTTTACAACCACAATGTAAACAAAGTTGACTTCCTTGACCTCAAGAATGCATTTGTCTATGGTGTGTTTGTGTACAGAGTAAATAATTTAGTGCGCAAAACAAGGGCACTGGCTGTTGACCCCGCCGATCTATCGCCGCCATCTGGCAATGATCTCCCGTCAGGCGCCGCATCGCACACGCATGCGGAAGCAGCTCATTTGACCGCGTTCTATTGGCTCCTCCATTCAAGCTTAGCTTACAAATCTTAGTGCGAATTTGGACAAAACTCTTCATATTGTAGGTGTGTCGATATAAATGCTGGGTCTTCTTAGACTCCCGATATAAATTTTCGAGACTATATTTGACCTAATGAGATCATTCGTTTTACATAAAACAGATGCGCCTTAGGTATGTTCTGGTGTATTATTATCTGGGCGTACCAAATCCTCGAATGTTGAACCCTACCTTGACATGCATGCGGGAGCGAGACGACTTTGCGGAACAGAAATGCGCGGCGCAGGGTTGCACACAAATAGCTCCCAGTCAGACTTGATTCAAGTATTTCCGAGAACATTTTGTGCCGGACTTAATACTTTAGCGAAACTTAAAGAATCCTCATATTGCCAGGCTATTATTTTCATATTTAGCTTGTACTTTACCGGTATAATCGTAGGCAAAAATATCATTCTTAACTTTTTATGACTCACTAAAAAAAGCCTAAATACAAAGTCTAAAAATATCAAAATTCCGAATAAGCTTGTTTCGTGTACCTACCTAACCATGCGAGATAGTACTCTCTAAAGTTCAATTTAGATTAGTTACTTAGATATGTGTAGTTCCTTTAATTAATAGACTGCGTGAAGCCACAAGCCGGCGCTGAGGGGAACGTATTCCTAACTTTCTTTAGTCACGCTTGAGCTACATACGAGTTAACTCACAATCGCACCCTCACAGGGGCTGGCAGGTGTACGACGAGAATTATTCACGAATAAATTTAAACAAATGGGCTGGGGTCATCTAGGGTGAAGCTACTTTAAAGATGACAGGTAAAACCTTTTCTGTGTATCATCTAAAAATAAATTTTTAAAATCGTGATGTCGATTAGTGTGATTCACGAAGTTTTTGAATTGCGTTACATCAGCGTTGAAGGTTAAATATGTTTTAATATTGTTTGTTCACGTTTCTTCCAATTCTCATCCTTACTGCCTGTATCTATAAAGAGTTGTAGGACTTGTAGGAGTCGTGCGTTGATAGCCATTAATGTTCATTGTATGGTAATGGCCGTTGACGTCGAGAAAGTGTTCGCCCGCTAACTGGACAGACACGATGTCGGACAAATTTGCATATTAGGTAACTGCTGTCGCTTGCGCCGCGACAGGATTTCGATTGTTGACACAGAGAGCGCCGACTCCTGATTGGATAATAGAATTTAAGTTAATTACGATGTGAAAATTATTTATTTTGCTATGTAGCCGACTCGAATTTACCTTTTAAGACATTAATGAACAATTTAATTTACGTCTATCACAAATTATCCAATTGCGTTTCCCTAACAGTTCTAGAACTTCAGGCGTCGATAAAAAGAGAAAAAATAACATTTAATACTCCTCTAAATTAGTATTCGGAAGCGCGGTTAATTTGTTGTGTGTAATGTGAATAGTGTTTACAATGTGATCGTGTCGGTTGTTAAAATGCATTCCAGTTGGTTATTCCGATACATTTTACGCTTACATTATTGAACTTCAATATATATATATATATATATATATACATATATTATGTATATACTTAACTATATTTTATATAAAAGGATCTCTTGTAGCTTTTTAGGTTGCAACAAGAAGGTGGTGTTAACAGTATATTCCATGTTCTGTTGTAGGTATGTGTAAAGACAAAGGTTTGAGTGGAATAATCCTACATAGGAGTATATGGTTTTACTTTTATCCTTATAGGTATTGCACTATATTTCTTTAATTATCATTTTTTACTAAATTTACGTGAATATATTAAATATAGATGCTATGCATCAATTTTATTTGAAATTTGACATTACTGATATTGAGATTCAACTGTAGGTACTTATTTGGATGTTGGAGGAGGTAGATAACATTTTCTAGTCCACTCAAGCAATTTGGCCTAATTTAGGTGATCTATGTGATCAACATCATCTCCATTTGTCTGCCTAGCCTTTGCACCTAATTTATTAACTGTATTTTTTAATATATGGGATATTAAATATTACATAAAATTACGACTATAATAAATATTGGTACGTAGTATAAGTATACAATTAAATAATGTTTTAAATCGTATTAATATAAAATACAAATAATTAGTATGCACTTATAATTACTTATTGTTTCTTTATATGCATGTGCAAATCTTGTACACGAAATTTCTGATAATATAGGTGTAAAGCCTGTAATTATGGCCTGTAATGGCTGCATACAATTTTGTCAGTCTCCTGGCCAAGTGTGTCGGTGATTGCAGAGAGCGACCTAGTGACTGAGCGATGAACATGTGGCGCGACATTTCACTATCGTTTCTTACATCTTATACACTTTTCTGGTGTCACGACGAGTTGGCACCGTTGTTAAGACGTTATATTAATTAGGTTATATATCGGATAAGTTCGCGGCCTTTTTATACTGAAAATAATAAAAACTTTTTGTAATTATATAAATATTTATTGAACGGAATATTGTCCATTTAATTCGACTATCTTTCACCATTTTTCTGGCAGAGCCATTATCCCATTGCTATAAAAAAATTGGGGTTTCTGAGCGAAAAAGTGATTTAAATGGTTTATACAGGCTTAAATGTAAAATAAATGTTTAAATGTAAATGTTTAAATGTAATTTTACTCCATTTAGAGATTTTTTAAAGAGCGGTATAAATGATAATCCGAAGGTGTTATTTCTGGACTGTACGGAGGATGCATTAAAACGTCCCAGCCAAGGCCCATCAATTTTTATTTAGTCATCAAAGATTACTTTTCTACACCTAAAACTTCTAAAACTACACCTTTTCTGTTCATTAATTCTGACCGTTTTTGTTCAAGTGCTTGTTTCAATTTTACTAATTGCTGACAGTAGGCATCAGAATCGTTTGGTCACGTGGGAAAAGCTCGTAATACACAATGCCTTTCCAGTCAAACTATACATATAACTTGACTTTATTCGGAGTGAGGCCTGGCTTTGGGACTATTTGTTTGGGGCTATTATTTGGGGCTCACATCGCTTAGACTACGATCATTTTCGAACATTGTTGTCGTAGGTGATCCACTTCTCATCGCCTGTTACTGATCTCTTCAGAACTGGATCGATTTCGTTTAGCAACATCTCGCATATGGAAATTCTATTCACCAAGTTTCTGTTAGCTTTTTACAAAATTCATTTTCTAATCCAAAATGTTGAGTGGTGAATGTTAAACTCTTCCGAAATTTGATGACTGCTTATGTGTCGTTCTGCTTAATTTTTTTCAATGATAACATCAACATTTACCTTAATGGGACTACCACAGTGAGGAACATCATTCACATGAAAATTACCAGACCTGAATCGACTAAACCATTTTTTTGCAGTAGTTAAGCATCTCCTTCGTAAACACCACAAATCTCTGTTCGAGCATTAGAAGCACTCATGTCAAAAAAAATTGTAAAACATATCTAATTTTCACCTTCTTAACTACCATTTTAAAATTGTTAAAAAATATATAAGATGAAACTTTTAACTTGTAATTTTAATTTGCCGCCATTAAAAAAAAGTCAGCTGTCAAACGGTATATCACTTCCCGCCAGTGATCACTGTTGGCAGAAATATAGCACGCTAAAGTCATACGTTCAAAAAGGCCGCGAACTTTTCCGACTACCTATTATAAATGAAGATGTTTATTTGTATTGAGATAGTAGAAACCGTCTCATAAATCAAGCGTGCAGCGGCTATTATTATAGACTTTTGTTTTACAATGCAGAGAGAACGTATTTTCCCTACGTTAGTCCAGCAACAGATGTGACATGTCAAGCTGCCGAAACCATTTAAAAACAAACGGAATTGTTGTAGTGCGTACGCCGCCGCGGCCTCCGATACACATGGAAGACACCCAGCGAGTAGTGTTTATTTATAAAAACGGCTCATTCATCTCCCTTTATTAATTTAGCTCCCTCAATTTAATTTCAAGTACCACATCGCGTCATATTCAGTTGTACGAGGCCCCGTTATGTTGTGGTTTGTTTTAAGCTTCCTTTGCAAGTCGTGGAATTGTTGCCATAATTATCGCGGATCCTTCGGGAGCGAGGCTACTCCGAAGTCATGTTTGGTAGGTGGATAAGAATGATAAGGCAATTCCAATTGACTTAATTAGCGGTGAGTTAAGCATGAAATTTCATTACAGAGCACAGGATTTGTAAGGGTGCGTTTATTTTACGGTCTAATTATTAAAGTATTTTCTAAACGGACGGATGGACGTCGTTAATAAGCGTGCGAATACGAAATCGTACGCAACGTTGCGAGACGGATATGTTTGGAATATTATGTTTTTGGAAGGGAAACGGAGTTTGACGGAAGCGGCGACAGATTACTTTTTGTGAATTACAAATATACCACGCTTGGAGTCATGGCCGGTGGCCGTGCCCTACACAATGAATATGCAGACGGAGTCAGGCCTTTAAAGGTTACCTGTATAAGTTGATACAGGACTCGTTTTACGGACTTATCCGCGAAGAGCTTGCTTTACTGATTTGTATTGTTTCTAGAAACAGGTTTCATGTAGGTAGTAGTTATTATCAAAAGGACGACCTACTCGCCCAGTCGCCTAGTCGATAAAGCAATTGCTTGCTATGCCAAATGGTCTGTCTGCTATGCGAATGTCTCGAGTTCGATTCCAGTTCGGGTAAACATAGTGTTTAAAGGTTTGTGTTTGTTGGGGAACTGGGTAGTTTGTGCGATTTGTATGTTTCTAGACCCACGCCAAAAGGAGTACTAGGGTGGGACAGTGATTGTGGTGTAATTTAGTGAAACAAACGGTGACCGTTAGATGAACAGTTATTATCATTGAATAAACATCTATTACGTTTTAATGAATGATATTATTAAGACAACCATTGGCGCTCTGTAATAACTTTCATTTGTTCTTATTTATTTTATTAAAAAAGAAAATATTTTAAATATTAATTGTCAACAATTAGTTACTTATAATTAGAATTACCCATATAATTACCTAAAATACTAACAAATATCCAACAATTCAAACAACATAATAATTAATAACCCCGTTTAAATAATCAGACACTCACTATTTGAGGTAGATGCATTTTTTAGCTAAGTATATGAAAACGAAAATGAAAAAGCCTACTCTAAAAGCAGGCATGAATGGAAAAATCATGTAATACGGCTTACCTTGAGGAGATACGCGCGTTGTCGTGCGCCGCTCACATTATAACGGGCGGTCGTTCTCGCCCGGTCCAGTCCTGCAACGAGGAAAACAAGAATTAATTGAAGCTGTCCAATAAATGTAATATGTTGACCAGAGACAATAAACTCTCATATACGTAAGTATAATCAACAACTCAATAGCGACAAAGTGGTTCCTCTAATGGGCATAATTAAGCGTTTGCCATTCCCTGTACGATTTGATATCGGTCTATAACATCCCACTGCAAGGCCTGTGCCTTGTGCCTGTGGAGATCTGTATCTCCCCTAATAAATCACTGGAGGGTTTCGGGCCATCATCCACCAAGTGCGACCCAATGCGGATTGATGGATACATATACCACAGATTTTTTTATTTTTCGATCAAGCGGGTTTCCTCACGATGTTTTCCTTCATCGCCGGAGCTAGAAACAATTTTTAAAAATCCGTACTTAAGTAGAAACTCTTTGGTACGGTCCGGGGGTTTGAACTAACGATCACACGTATGAGAGTCGAGTATAGATACCCTTAGGCCATTACCGGCCTCATGTAACGGTTTAAGGCTGTGAAATTAATAAGCCAAGCTAAAGCAAATCGATCGGATTATGTCTTTAATTTTGCTCTAAGCCTACGCATTACTATTATCTATACATCAAGTTTCTAACAGAAATATTATTACATTTATTATTGCGGTTTCTCTTCGTACTTTATTAATTTACTGTATAGTTTAATGCTATATTAACTCGTCATCATAAAGTTCCAGTCGGTGTCCTACTGATTCGTCTAGAACACTTTCTAGGTGCTGTGTGATGTGCCGCCGTTGCCTGCTCGCCTCGGCACATAAACTGATTGAAACTTGAAAGTAAACCGTCGGAGCTTGAGGCGTGTTTAAGTATATAAATATAGTACCTACAACGCCACACAACTAAGCCCTTTAATATTAAATCTTTCAGGGCGAGAATATTTTTAGATGAGTGAAAACTCGATAGCTAATTAATCAAATCTACGACTGGCCAAATATGGCCAAAGGAACATAAACAAAAAAAACAAGTTATTTCATTGTCACTTAAGATTAAAATTTTCGACTTCAATTTACGAAGTAGATATAGAAAAAACAGCCATGGCAACATAAAGATAGAGTTGCAATTACAGCAATTGCAATGCACGTAAAGATATGAAATCCTTTATAGTGTGAACTACAATACTGACTACGCTTATAGGATTGTGCAACAATCTCTTGTGTTAAAAATGTTTAATAAAGTCTGCTTACTTCAAGCTTTTTTAAAAAACACAAAAGTTTATCCCATTGTTGGTACAAAGAGATTAGCCGTCAGTTCATAGACAAAGAATGTCAATATTGATTTGTATGGCCGGTAAACAGTGGACGCCTCGGTCGGACTCCCGAGAATCCGACCATGTTCCAATGGACACTATAGGTTTGATTGTTTTAGAAACAAAGGGGCATTTTAATTCTTGAAGAATAAATGAGATTCATGCTGTTTCTCAGATGTTTGTTTTAAAAAAAAATGAGAATAAGTAGATTCTACAAGTAAACAAGTTAAGAGTAAATATAGACATATTCAGAAAAAATGCCCCGAATAAAATTCGTAATTCGTTTTGTATTGTGACCAGCGCCTGGTAATAATATTTATTAAAATCGAAAGAGATTACCCGCACAATTATTATCTATCTACAAGATTACTAATGTTATTTGTGCAAGTAAATTGTAATTGAGGGTGGCAGTCTTACAAGATTATCTTTTGTCAAGTAAGTAAAACAGTTGTCAGTACAGTCTATCTGTACAAATGAAACATGAAAATCTTTAAATCTTTATAGTTAAGTTTATAGCAAAAAGATGACAGAGGAGTAGTTAGTTCAGTCCGGATACACATCGGCATCAACAAATAATGCTTCGTTTCCGAATTCGTCATTTAGGTTTGAAGATTCAAGAGTCCGAAATTGAAAAAGGATTCATCCTTTTTCAATTTCGGATACACTTAATAGGATGAGATGTGGTGTAGAGAGCATAATGGAATAAAAGGAGAAGGAAATGGGAAAGGAAACCATTTATTTCATTATGTTCTCAATTCTATGGGACGGGATGAGGAAGACTTCCTTTATCAGAATATGCTCACTATTCAACGAGCTTGAAAAAATTTAAAAATGTAACTGTTTTGTAAATGTGTATTAGTACTTTTTTACAAAAACACTGCAATTTGCGTATAAAACTAAACGACTATACCAAAAACTAAAAGTTTAAAACATTTGGTGTTGAAATAAAAGAACATTGAATTGTATGTAATAAAATAACAGTAGAATTATATTCCCCGCTAGAGGTGTGAAAGGAAAACATCCACTCCGTTTGTTTCTAAACATTGTGTGCAAATTTCTTACGATAAAAGCAAATACGAGAGTATGCGTATACGTTAGCTATTGCTTGTTTATGCGTTTCGTAAATTGTTTACGGATTTCCCACCTGGATTCCTTGCATGCGATTCCAAATAAGGGCAAAGGAATGTTTTACATATTGCGCTACTGTTTCTATATTTGCATATTATTATCGTGTTGCTTTTGCCTTTTGCACTAAGCTTCCCGAGATATCAAGCACGCGCCGTAATTTATCTTTAGAGAACGTCATACTGTAACAATGTAGTATTAAAAGGATGAAATATTACCTTCCATTAACCTGGATTTTGATCAAAAGGGTTACGTGAGATTGAATTTGTTTCTATCCCGAAACTGACCTTGATTAATTTCGTTTTTAAAAGGCACAACAATATAAGTAATTAAACACAGTTTAGCATAAATAACAGTCCCTCCCATTACGCTATTATGTGATACACTGCGTTGAGTGGATCTCTAATACTACTTTAGTTATCTATCAGTAACCAGATTATACGTAATATTTTTTGTTTACTTTAAATCAATCTATTTCATCGACAGTTCAATGTAAAACGTCATGACTAGAAGCGATTTGGGAGGTGAATTTGTTTTTGTAATAATAAGAGAAATAAATAATTAAGGAAAGATAATATTTTATGACAGGTTAAAGGTTACACGATAAGTTCACACTGACACAATGGTATCGAGAAAAATACATGTGAACGCCTACGTGAATATTAATGTAATAAATACTACAACTCACATACTAATAATCGATTAAATTGATAATGTTAATTGATACTGTCATGTGCTTTACTGGTTATCACAGTATAAGTCATAGTTTCTTGTATGAAATATCTAATTAGTAGATGGACATTAATCGGTTAAACGTTAACCCCAGGACAGTGATTGTTGCTGATTTCAAACCCAGATTCTAATTGTGTTTTATCTTCATCATTACAATATTAGACCGTTTTATGATAAAACGACCAAATTAAAACTAAGGTTTAACACAGTTTTAATTCAGACGGAAGGTCCATATAGAATGTTTAGTTTCGTTTTATGAGGTTTATATATCTGTGTAACCTTTTATGATTGACCCGTATATTTTGTTTTTATGTGTGATATTGTTTTGTTGGTTGTAGTGATGTGTGTTAGAATTTTTCCACACATTAATGTAACATGTATGTATGTTTAATTTAATAAGATATACTTTAACTACAGATTATTATTTTTTAGCATGGATCAATTATATTTTAGATTACCTACAGGCGTATTTATGACAAATAAATTTGAATTACAAAAACATTCGCTGAGGTTTTTAGAAAGTAACTACATATTTGATTTTTGGCATGCACCGTAAATAAATTTAAAATTACTTAAAATTTTATGGGATTATTTAAAAGGCTACGAGGGATGTAAAGCCACGATATTGCGTTGTTTATGGCAACATTTATTGCATCGTAAAATTTCACAGTGAATTATTGTAATATTACAACCACAAAGTCAGGGCCTCTCTTTGTTGTAAATTATTAACTATATTTAATAACAATAAGAATTAATGTTAATTACTATCCTTTGTTTTAGATGTTGGATTTAGTTGTTTAAACTGGCGACCGAGATCACTGTATCTATTACCATATTATATATAGTCTTTGCATATTTAGCTTATTAGGATAACCACACACAGAAGTCTAGCGATTAAGAGTAGCTTGAGATAGAGATGTACTTGCATAGTCACATGTATACCTTCAAGAAGGAAGCTTTAACAACTTACAGATAGGCTATGACCAAGAAAGCGAAGAATATCTGTGCAAGAAAATTGCAAGACCAAGCATAGATCAAGTTGCATGACTTAGCCAACTTGTAAGTACCCATGACTTTGCCCCCATATAATGTTATATAATTATTATTGAATAAAAATAATGATAACTATATAAGACAGTTAGACACTTACAGTATTGGCCAACCAAGCGTTCGCACGATTACAAGCTTTTTTGCGTTCGTAAACGAGATATCAGAGTGATTTTAAAGTTCATATTCGTTGCTCTAACTGAATGAATAGGTTTGTTCTACAACGTTATACCTATTTGCCGTTGACGCTACCTTATCGCTTATTGTGTAAATTGCAATGATGAACTGCAAAAGAATTTGTATTTGTGCGAAATCTGGATTGGCCGATACTAAACGAATATCTAAGTGTCTGTGTCGCAGACTTTCTTTTGACTTATTTCTTAAAAAATATTTTTGTATTTTCCAATATTCCTAAAACAACAGCGATGTAATTAAAAGCAAGACCTTGTAAGGTTCGGGTGATGATGGCAGTACCCAAAACCAGTGCATTCTAACCATTATTTTCAGCTGGTCAAGGTGCAGTACAGATAGGCCGACTGTACCTAATTGTCATTTGAGAATGTAGCAAACCGATACAATGTAAACACACTCGTTAGTGTTAGCTCACACCAGCGAGATGGGTCGATGTTTCACAACACGGCAGCTACGTTTAATTGGACTTAGAGATTTCTATGTTGCATATTATTATGGGCAACGTCTGCTTCTAGAAAGGTAGGAACTATTGTAGAATGGTTAGTAAAGGGTTCAGAATACTTTGTTTAAATACTTCGTGATTGGGTTTTTTCCTAATCAATGAACGTATAAAGAATTATTAGCCACGTTTTGTAAAACACTAGGGGTTTCGGATCATAATCCACCAAGGGCCCATTGAGTATTGGTGGATACACATGCTCCAGAAAGTTTTTTTTTGTTAATTCTCGATCATGCGGGTTTCCTCACGATGTTTTAATTCATCGCCGAGCTAGTGATAATTTAAAAATATACAGGCCGAAGAATTGAACTCACCATCTCATGGATAAGAATCTAAGAAGAATACGAATTTCGTATTCTATAAAATTAACCGTAATCTTAACCAGCTCTTTTAGCATCCACTGATGGACATAGGCCTCCTCGTGCATATTGTCTTGTACATGACGAATGCATGGTCTTAAACGTGCATGAGGAATGTATGGCCTTAAAATTTGTGTATGAGGAATGTATGGCCTTAAAACTTGTGCATGATGAATGTATGGCATTAAAACTTGTGTATGAGGAATGTATGGCCCTAAAACTTGTGCATGAGGAATGTATAGCGTAGTTCCGTGTTGGCGGGTCTACTCTTTCAGAGGGGTTGTAGGCTTGTGGGCTTGTGGTGGCCCCTTTGTGATTTATAGTCGTCTTTTACCACATCCACGGGGAGAGATACTATATTAAAGCCGGCCGACACCACGCGGCCAAATTTCATACACACAATGTACACCTACCTTAACTGATAATTTCATACATGTCTAAATTGCAATATGAACAAATATCGTTTAGTGAGTAGAACTTAGGAGTTACATTGCTATGCGTGGTCCTAGCTAAAACTAGTCAGTTAACTATTCATGAAAGTTGCTCCTGCGTCGAGACAAGAATGTCAACTGGCGCCATTCGTTGCGACTTTAGAAATACACATGTACTTGTATGTTATAAAATACTTGTACTTGTGATTACTACACAGTTTCAATATCAACGTATTTATTGCATTTTATTGCCTGTATAATGTATCAATTACGATGAACATGAATATATATGTACGTCGTAGAGGCACCAGTAAAGTGACTTTTACTTAGTATATGTTACTTTATCCGAGCAAAGGAACCTTAAGTATTCTGTCGTCTTAAGAAGGAAAGACATTATATAGTAACATTTTTAACGAAAACACAAGTAAAATTATATTTGAAATTTCAAAATAATCAATGGTTATCCTTTTGTTTTATCCAAAAGTTTAAGTTTCCAGCTTGATTTTAAATTAATAAAGAACTGATTCTGGACTGGACAGAGTAGTCATAAACAAAACAATTACAGGTTAGGTTTAGGTTGTGTTTCTTTTAATTCACAAATCATTATAAACTAAGAATCTTTTTGAAAATCTGTCCATATGCGAACAAAGTGAAAATTTTACGATTTGCAAAAATGTATAATTTATATATAATTATAACGAGCTAAATAATTATAGAGAATTACATAGTTGTAGACCATAAAATGGTTTAAAAAAATTTATTTAAAAACTAAAACCCGACTACGCAAAAGTTTCAAATAAGTTTTAGGTTCTTTAGAAGGAGGCTTTTTACATATGGCGTAGTCGCACGTTTACAATAGTATTTATAATTGGATTCTTTCAATTTTCCTTGCTCGCTATAAATAAATTAGATAAAACGTTCTTAAGTAAGTACTCCCTAGGTACATGAATTATTTCCTTGTTATCTTGTAATCTTAATATATATTAAGTAGCTATATCAGAATGCAAAAAAATGTTAAAGCCGCTCTCAGCAATGTATATTTACTTCACACTGAATAAAGATGAAATATAAACATACTGTACCTTGTGCATAACAATTAGTTTGAGAGCATCGTGCTATATTAAATAACAGTATTCTTTCACGGTGTATTTATTGATAATTTTCAAGATATCATCTATGTAGTTACTAATAATCATACTATCTGTTAGCTACAATAATCAGGAAGATTTGTATCTCGAGAAATAAATGTACATTTGTACAAGTCATCTTTTGTTAAGTAAATTTGAAACGGAATGGCCTAACTAAAGCATTGGTCAGCCGAGTGTTCGAACGATTTCAAACTTTTTTTCGCGCTCGCAGACGCAGTTATAATTACGGCGATTATAAATTTAATATATGTTGCTCTAACTGAATGAATGGGTTTGTTCTACAACGTTATATTCTGTACAGTGTACACTAGCACTATGTATACTGATCAGTTACAAAAAAAAAAACTATATATTGCTTTTATTTTTAAAGATAAATCAGGGAAAAGGGACTTTATTCTTGGTTCTAGTTTTCCAGATATTGGAAATTTATTGAAACCCTAAAAAAAATGTTTTATCTTACAAATCATATGTTAAAGCATGATTCATTTAAACATAATCTTGAAACAACGGAATTTTAAGTTGAAAAATCTTAACTAAAATTTATAAGTTCATCCGGTTAAGTAAAGATACTTATATAAATATTCTTTCCTCAATAACAATTTCAAACAAAACATAGTTATTAAATTACTTTTTCCAGGAACAATGTACCAACAAATGTATCATGAAACGACGACTGTCTTTTACGGAAGTATTCAAAGAGTATATATGGACTATTACCTGGCAATGTGTTATTCTTACCACCTTACATCGGTGTTGTTAAAACGTGCCTCCAGGGCAGTAAGTTTCTACATAAACTCTTACTCCTTTGAGACAAAACTGAACTCGTTTATGCGGTTATTCAGTTAATACCCGTTAAATATAAGTGTTTGACATATGAACATTGCCAGGTCACGTGACACTATACTGAACCAAAAGAGGCGTAGTTGATTACAGCACATCCTATACAATGCTATTCACTTTTACTCGGGCCGTATTGCGACATAATAATATCGTTATGTCACTGTTAAATGTGATTATGATGCGTGATCGAGATTCGCCTTTGTTCAAGCGTGTCATTATTTTCTCAGTTACACAGGATTCCGTTACAAAATTATTATTTACATTTATGACGTAATCAAAGAACAATTTGGTTAGATAAAGTGATTGATTATAGATCATTCCTACGATCCTTAGAGAAAAGGAATACTGAGAACGATTCGAGAAAATTTGACGAAGAATCAAAATACGATCTTAATCTCTTAATTAAGAAATTAAAGTTGAAGATCAGAGTGTTAATTGGAATTTGAATCGTAAATTGAAGATGACAATATGATTCATGATTCAGGGATGGTATTCCTTTCCTAGTTTCAAAAGTGATTCAACAAAAAACGACACTGCATTACAACACAGCACAGCTCGATGCCGGGGCTAACTTAACGCCTTCATTAATAACCATAGACGTCAACGTCTATTGGCATTCAAATTGATATTGCATTCAGAGCCAATTGCGAGCACAGTAGCTGTTTTCACTTTCATCTGCAATGATAAATGAGACGATTAGCTATTCCGCCCGTGGGCAGGATGTCACGTGGCTACCAGCTTCCGCATTAGCATGGCAATCCCTTGACGAATGCAAAACAATGCTGGTCTGCACACGCCTTTACTTTCTACTCTTTCTGCAGTTGATAATCACTGCTCGGTAATTAATGTTAACAGCTCATTTCAATTTTAAATTCACGAAACTGTACATTAAACGTGGGCGGATAATACTAATAGTGAACTTTCACTGCTTTGACAATATTTATCGCTGTAGACTGAATCCACAATGCTTAGTTAGGCTATGCAAGGCAAGAAAAATAAAATAATGCAAGAAAGATTGATTGACAACTTGGGCTGCCTCAAAGTCAGAAGTAGAAATAAAGAGAAATGTTGATTCTCAAAAACACACCTCACCTATGATCAAAAATAAAAATGAAAACATTTTCCAAACCCGATGTTATTGATTTTATAATCGCATCAAGTTGTTATCTTCGCTAATCCGCTGCCGGATGTAACGTTGAGCTTGAAGATAAGAATTCGCCAAGCTGTCAATCACATTGCGCAAGCTGTCGGCACGCAACTCGAGGTAATCTAATGATACGCTAACACTTGCTCAGGTTGTACTTAGTAATTCTTAGTCATGGTCTGATGTATGCCTTAAAATTATTTGATTTGGTAAATATGTAGGTGACTATCAGAATAATGGCTTAGGAATAATACAAACAAAAATTTCCTTAATTCACACCAAATTTTACTTGACATTTAGTGATTTTTTTCGTGATTGTAAGAACTAGAGCGTTCTGAATTCGCAACAGTATATTATTTATTGTCAATCTGATTAGCGTTAATATTATTCTCGTCTTAATATTATACATTTTTGTTAGATTTTTTTATTTATTAGATGTTAAATAATGTGGTTAATTTCAGTTGCAACATTTTAATGTTTCTGGTGTTTTGTTAATGCGATGTTTAAAGTAACTATAAATTATAATATGACAGAAAGGGAAAATGGTATGACAAAATACCTACATAATCATTTTTTAATTATAGGGGTTTTACGATTGACGTTTCGAAATTATTCGGTTATTCACAGTATACGTTGATTAAAATTCATTAGTCATATTAGTGTAATTAAAGAAATAATGTTAGTATGATAGGCTATTTAAAGGAACTTAGTTGTTCGAAGTGGAAAAACTGAACGATAATTGTATTCACCGGCAGTTTAGAACCACTCAGCGTTCGGAGAGACGGTGCATCTCTCTGTTCTACCGCCTGTACAATGGGGAATGCTCTGAAGAATTGTTCAATATAATTCCCACCTCGGGTTTCTACAACCGCACCTCCCGTCACAGAAGTCCGGTCCATCCGCATTTCCTAGATACTGAGGTGTCGCGTACTGTTCGGTCCAAAAATTATTTTATATCGCGAACCCGTAGGCTGTAGAACGAACTGCCTCAAGAGGTCTTCCCATTAAACTACGACATGGGGTTCTTCAAGAAAGCTGTGAATAGGATTTTGAAAGGTCGGCGGCGCGCCCGCATACCCCCTGGTGTTGCAGGTGTCCATGGGCGGCGGTAACACTTACCATCACGTGAGACCGCTTGCTTGTCCGCCCTCTTCTCTATAAAAAAAAAAAACATGTATGGTAGGTACGTGGGCAAGGCTGAGTGAAACTCATGCCTTTGCCTCCTTTAGTGAGAAGTTATTGGGCACGTGTACACTTACCTACCGGTTTTGTTAGTACCTGTCAAACTAGGCACTGCAAGCCCAAAATTAACTAGTAAACCAATATTACATATGAAGTAACTTATTGCCTAGTTCCTATTTGATTTATGAGTATATAAAATAATTGAATACAATCGTACAACATCATGAATTGGACGAGGTTGAGAAGCATTTGTTTGCCGAGCGCTGTGAGATTTGATTTGTTTTTGTTAGGTAAGGCATAGGATTTATCATTTTATACATAAAATGTGGCAGACGAGCAGACAGTCCATCTGGAGGTAAGTAGATACTGTCGTCCATGGACAAATGTTCAGGGCATGGGGGCCATGACTCCGGAGGTAAGTAGATATTGTCGTCCATGGAAAAATGTTACGGGCATGGGGGCCATGACTTAAAAACCTTTAAACTTATCTCGTGAGCTACTATTTCTTTTATGTTTATTTTATTGTTCTCAAAACAACTTCTATATAAATATAGAACTCATAATCGTAATAGAGTATTTTTCGAGTGCAGAAAGCCCTTCTGTAATTTTTAAGTGCATAAATGAAAGTTCTCAATGTAGAAAGTACCTGGTATAGAAGTTCTATACTATAAGAGAACGAGCATTTAGTAGCTACTAAAGTTAGATAGACAAGATTTGATATCTTTAGTCGTAGGCAAGGTGCAACATTGTAAGTGACGCAGTTCTCTTAACTGGTGGTTTATATCTCTGGAAATAAATTATTATTCGGTCAATAAGGGATATCTCAATGGTGAGTACGTATTATAATATGTAAATTATTTACTCAGGTTACGATTTTCTAACTGATTTTTAAAATTTTGTTGTTTCAAGATAATATTTAAATAAAATGAATATGCTCCAATATCTAATGTATATATAATATGCAGCAGATTTTTTAAATCCTGACCCGGTTTACTCTGTCGAGCTACCGATAATTAAAAAAAAAATCGTACTTAAAACATTTTTTTAAAAATTTCAAAAGAGGGTTTTTGATACTTGTTAGAAACGCAATGGTACAGGCCGAGGATTTGAACTCACGACTTCACAAATGAGAATTTAGAATACTTTTAGACTATTACCGCTCTATTTATTACTAACTTGTTATTTTCCATAAATTAGGTGGAGGGAATCATAAATAACGTGTTCTTTACGAGTATGTTGTTAGGACGTGGTTACACAAACGATCGCCAGTTCCGATTCATTAATACTGCACTCGACAATCGATACGGACAGGACAGCCGGTTTCTTGACCCTGCCATCTAAAAAATTCAACTCGTGTATTATGGGAAGTATAGAAATACGTAACTAATTGCTATTTATAAACGTAAACATTACACCACAATGCGACCATGTCTTGGTTCCAAGTTCGGATGTCTGGCAACTTTCTCCGTATTTTTATTTAGTATTTCATATAAAGACTGAATTTGAAATGAAGGCTGTTTAAGAACGACAATTCGAGTCATGCAGGACAACGACTTTATCTTTGATTAATGGAATTTCAAGGGTATGTAGTTCAATAATACTTTCAATTTTACTACTCGTATCATTTTTAGAATGTTTTGTAGCAAGTTAAATCAAAGTATACTTTTTGATTTTATTTCATATGTACCTATATAACGTATGTATGTATATATTGGCTTGGTGCATAATTATCAGGCGTTTTTTAAACAATATTTATTATGAAAAAAGAAACATAAAAAATCTACAATAACATTTTTAAATGATTATTCCGGAGCGTAGTCACCGTCTACTTCGATAACTGCTTCCCATTTGCTTGGAAGACGGTCGATTCCACAAGCAAAGAAGTCACCGTTCTTGGAGGCAATCCATGCTTTGACATCGGCCACTGAGTCATCCAAATCGGCTTAAACTTTGTTCACCTGCCAATTTTTCAGCGATCGATTGACGTGGTAGTTCGGAGAATATGGCGGATGTGGAAGCAGTTCCCAGCCTTTATTGGCAATACATTCGACAACACGACGCTCAACATGTGGACGCGTGGAAGTTAGTTGAGATCGCGAAATGACTGCGTTGCTTTCCATCCTTTTTCGAAGTGGTAAAGCATAATATGACGAATATGAGTATGATTATCGACATGCATTTTTATAAACTGTAAATAAAATAATATTTTTATTAAAGAAAAGTAAACAAAACAGCAATTTATATTAACAAAAAACCCGCCTACAAAAATGCCTGATAAATATGCACCATCCTAATATTTGACGTACATATCTGCGGTGGGCTCTGCGCCTTCTCACCGATTTAGTATTACGGAACTTGAAGTTGGACTTTTCCACTGCACCTTGCAAACATTTCGCAGGGCGCCATCTGCAGTAATTGTAGGTACCTATTCGATTGTGATTTACATTTGATGATTGTTTGTCTGGTTTAAAAGTATTATTGTAAGTCCTGAGTAGGCGTATTGGTGGGTACCTAATACTGTAAAGCCTACTCAGGTAATAAATAAATAGGTATGTATTTATACGTGATAGGAATATAGATAACAATTTTAAAACCAAGGCGTGTACATTCAGGACTTTTTTCCAGGAAATTTATTTTACGACTCACAACAGTTCCTTCAAAGCAACAAAATACATCCCATATCATCATTTCTTTTTAAAATTTAATTAATATAATATATAACCCTCTATATATACATAGGCCTCTAACGGTAGGACTGATCCATGAGTTCAAGGTCCCTCAAGGTACAAGGTTCAAGTTTCTTTGCCCGCAAAGAAACTCCGAAGCGAAATGATTCGCCGAAGAACTAAAGTCACCAACATAGCTCGTAGAATCTGCACGTTGATGTGGCAATGGGCAGACCATATTTACAGCAGGACCGATAACCAATGGGTTAGACTATCAAATGAAGGCCACGTACCGGGAGGCGCAGTGTGGGACGCTCTCCGGCTAGGTGGACCGACGACTATATCATCAATCTACGTCTGTCCACCGCTGGATATAGGCCTCTTCTTACGCTCGTCACTACGCAGGATCTTTAGTTTTTCTCATTCAGACACTATCGGCGAATTTATAGCTATCGGTTCACGTGGAGGGCGATCTGCACTGGCCTTCGCGGTACATGGTATCCATTCAAGGACTCGTCTACCTCATTGGTTGTAGGTCCTGTGGCATATATGACCTGCTCATTGTTTCTGTTAAACTCCTGCGACTATTATATCCTAAAATTTTGCATTTCTTTAACAATAAATGGTAGTTGTTCATTTGTCAAAGCATTAGGTACCTACTCATACACAACTAGGATGTAAACATAAAGGTGATTAACATAATGAGATAAATGCTTATTTAAGGTAACTAGGTGTCACGCCTGGACGCTAATGAACCTTACCTGGTAGTTAAAAAGGCAGTTAAAAACACACAAACGTTATCAGTTACGTATTTAGGTCAGTTTGGTATTACGTGGATTTAAGATTAAGTTTGTGATTTTCTTGGTGTTGATTACGTACTAGTTAAAGCGTTAATAGTTATTGTTTAATATTTTTTGTTATAATTTGAAATCTTTTATGATGTTTTTGCTTGAAAATTGAAATTTCAGTTTGAAGACCTTAATATGTCTATTTGTTCAAAAGGATTTAAAATAATTATAACTACACCTCTCTACGAATGAATACTGTTTGTCAATGTTGATATTTGCCTATAGTGACACACTGCAGGCTATATGCCTCTCCTGGCAATCACAAACGAGTTCGAATGAATACTGTTCAAGTAGAAAAATTAAAATTTAAAAGTTATGCTTTCAATAACAGCTTATAAGGTCCCACCGTAGGGCACAGACCTCTACTAATAAGTCACGAGTCAGTTTCGGCCCATAATCCACTACACGGGCCCAGTGGGGATTGGTAGCTTAGTTACTACAGTATAATAATGCTGTCATTAAATACGGTATCTATAAGTATGTGTGTGAATATGTGGTGTGTATGCCAGTTAAAATGGTAGATGTTCGTAAGAACAACGAACAAAGAACCATCAGTACTTATTATGAGATTTAGTCACTAGACTCAAGAGTGATTTTTTGAGTAAGCATTTATTAGCACAGGACAAATTAACGGGTGCGAAAGATGATGGAATTTTAGTATAGTTTTAGCATTTTAGCATATGGAATATGAAAGAGTGTTTTGCTTCTAGTGCGTGTTGTTGGGCATGCAGTTGAAGGAAAAGGGTCGTACGTTCAGGGCTGTCAATAGATCCTATGCATACGTTATAGGATATCCTATGCATATCCTATGCATATGCATAGGATAGAGAAACAGCATTTCCAAAATTATATGTCTCTTCACAAGCGACATCAAGTTCTGGTGTATGCATGATTCTTCCTAATTCTTACATTCGTTATGTGTTTTGGAATTTAAATATTTAAGGGATTTTTGGATTGTATTCGCTCGATATCTTGTTTGTAAGCCTACTTACCTATAGTATAATGGGCTTTCCAAATATTGCTGCAGTGTTCAAGAGTGCTACGGACATAGGAGTAATAGATTACTTTGATGCAATTTGTGTCTGAAAAGGTTTAAAAATCCGCAAAAGAAAACCGAGATTCTTAAACGCTACGTTGGTGATGTGGTGTATATGATCAGAAAAAGTTAACTTTGAATTCAAAAATACATCCAAATCTCTGACTAAATTTCTTTCATTTATATAAGTATTGTTTAACATGTACCGTATTGAATTCCTATTGCGCGCGAAAGTGATCTTCGAACATTTATCAACGTTGGCGTTAATTCGGTTTTCCCTATAATACGTATTGAGGCATTTAAGATCACTGCAATTTTATACAGTCATTTATATTATTAATTTTCATGTAGATCTTTGTGTCATCCGCATACACCTTGAATTTTGCATGTTTTAAACATTTTTGAATATCGTAATCGAATGATACCAAAAACTGAGCAAAGGACCTAAAATTGATCCTTGTGGAACACCAGAAGGAATAGCTACAAACGCGGAACGATGCCTGCTGATGACAATAGCCTGGGAACGATTTCGAAGGTAAGATTTGATACAGTTGCCACAGATTTTAAAGCTTCACATGATCAACTCGGTCGAATGCTTTCTCGAAATCTGTGTACACTGCATCAACCCGAGAGCCATCATCCATTTCGCGTAAAATGTGATTTGTACAAATTGCAAGATTCGTAGTTGTTGAACGCCCTTTAACAAATTCATGTTGCTGTGACGGTATGAAGCGGTATATGAAAAAATATATATAATGATGAATTGCCTTTTTAAGTAGTTTGCTCAGGACATTAAATATGGATATTGGTTAATTATATATTTTCAATACTTTAATAATATTCATTTATTAAGTATAATTGTTTTAGTATCAAATATGATTAAGGGAAATACCTTTTTACTCATAGTTTAAGAGGAAGGATTTTAGAAAGTAGGATTTTTAATACAAATGTATTGTGATCATATTGCATACAAACTAAGTTTATAGCTATTATTATCCTCCAAAAGTGGGCGGAATCAAAAAGGGAAAGCACCGAATCAAATAGGCATGGACTCTATTGTTGGCTTCCACTTTTACTGCGTGAAACACGTCTGTGATGCCATTATTATTGCCGTCTAGCTCCACTGGCCTCGCTTGGACAATAAGTCGATTGTTTGGAGTCGTACAATTAGTAAGAAGCGGAACAAGAGGTAGTACCTTTTTACTCTTACATCACGCAATAATCGGACCGAACGACAACCCTGACAGGATATGAATTTTCTCTTTTGACGATAGCAAGTCAACTGACATAGGAAGCTGCGTTACGGCTTATAACGTTATTATTGATTTATTCTCTCTTTTTTCATATTACAGTTTACATAATACTAAAAACTACATAATATTTGACACAATTCCAATATAACTATGTATTTTTTTCTTCTTATATCTAGTGGTCCCTAAACTAGTATTTGTTAAAATGTGTGTGACTAAGAATACTAAAACAGTTAAAATATGCTACTTCGTAGGTAATATACGAGTACAATACCTTGTTGACAGGACTCCGGGCCTTTCTGCTTATGGTGAACGTGCTATGTATGACTTGAATTCTCGCGCGCTATGTTTTTTTGAATGACAAAAAATAAAAAATAAATGACATTTAATAATACATCATAAAATGTGTACGAAATAGTTCACCCAGAGGTAATTTTAGTCCTCTATACACAATATATATAATAAAACAGTATAACGGTTAAGTTTGTACATTGAGTTAATTGAAACAAAAAATTGAAAGGCCTTTTTAAAAGCTGCAGAGCCCAAAACAGTAGTTATTAGAATTTTTGTCTGTATGTCTGTTTCTGGTTAGCATCAAGTAAAACTACTGAACAGATGTTAATCGGGTATTCACTAATGTATAACTAAGTGTCTGACAAGAAAACTGGTATATATTAATATGACACGAGAAAATTGAGTTATAGAGGAAAATAAAAAAATACTTTTAATGGAATTACTCAAAAACTACTGGATGGATGTTATCGAGGTTTTCATTGTTGAATTTAGTGTTTCTGAAAGTAGTGACGAGGAGAAACCGCATTTGGACGACATGCGATACTGAATATCTATAACTGTGCGTGGATTACATGAAATATAGTTTACAGGTGTTAAAAACCTTTTACAGGTGCTTAGTCCACGTGAGCGAAGCCGCGGGTAGAAGCCAGTATTAGATAAAATCAATAAATAGATTTAACATTTTGACATTCTACCAGTAAATTACAACTCAGTAGTAACATAATATGACGTCAAATTCCTAAACTGAATCTCTAGTCCTCGGAGGAAGCAATGTCTTCCGAGTTTTGGTTAGGCGGAAAAAAAACAATATGCGGAATAGGCTGTGTACATGGATAATCAAGCAGTATTTATAAATAATACTAGGTAGTCAGATAAGTTTGCGGCCTTTTTATAGTGAAAATAATGAAGACTTTTTTGTATTACATAAATATTTATTTAACGGAATATTGTCCATTTAATTCGACTATCTTTCGTCATTTTCTGACAGAGCCATTATCCCAACGTTATAAAATTTTTGGGGTTTCTCAGCGAAAAACTGATTTAAATGGATTACTCCATTAGAGAATTTTGTTAAGAGCGGAATATATGATAATCCGAAGGTGCTATGTCTGTACTGTATGGAGGATGCATTAAAACTTCCCAGTCAAGGTCCATTAATTTTTGTTTAGTCATCAAAATGTTCGAGCATTGTCGTGATGAAAAACTACACCCTTTCTATTCATTAATTCTGGGAGTTAATTATACTAATTGCTGACAGTAAACATCAGAATTAATCTTGTCGCTATGTGGCAAAAGCTCGTAATACACAATGCCTTTCCAGTCCCACCATACACTTATGTCTTTGACGGACTTTGACTTTGTTCGGAGTGAGGCCTGGTTTTGGGACTATTTGTGATGGCTCACCTCGTTTACTTCAAGTTCGTTTTCGAACATTGTTATCGTAGGCTCTCATCGCCTGTTACCAATCTCATCAGAAGTTGACCGATTTCATTTCGTTTTAGCATCATCTCACATATGGAATCTCTATTCACCAAGTTTCTGCCATTTAAATCAAGTGGCACCCAAATAAGTAGCTTTTACAAAAATCAGTTTATGCAGGTGATCCAAAATGTTGAGTGGAGAATGTTAAACTCTTCCGAAATTTGATGACTGCTTATGTGTCGATCTGCTTCATTTTTTTCACTGATAACATTAACATTCACCTTAATAGGCCTGAAACATTTTTTTGTAGTAATTTCAGATAAAGCATTTTCCCCGGAAGCACCACTAATCTCTTTTTGAGCACTAGAAACATCCATACCCTTGTCGAAAAAAAATTGTAAAACATATCTAATTTTCTCCTTATTAACTTCCATCTTAAAAATATTAAAAGATATGAAAAGATAAAACGTTTAACTTGTAATTTCAATTTGCCGCCTTCACTTTCCCGCCAGTGATTAGTGTTGCCAGAAATATAGCACGCTAAAGTCATAAGTTCAATTAGGCGGCGAACTTTTCTGACTACCTATTATATTAGTCAAAATAACTTCAAAATAATAACTTCTAAAATAGTTATTAGTCAAAATAACTTCAAAATAATAACTGACGTTCAGTGAAAGACTAATGAGCACCGAATATACTATGAGCATATTAATTCTCATAGCTTAGAGTTTGCACAAACTATTAATAAATGACAGGGATATTTTAAGTTGACAGCGTGACACCAAACCCGTTGTTTGATGAAGGTACAGTGAAGGTGTGGGCTTTCATGAACATCCGCTCTATTGACAAAGCGGTACTTGGTGGCTTACCGAACTTAGTTACTGTGCCCTGTTATGAATTGATACTTGGAGGAGTAATTTACTATTGTAATTTAGGACTACGTTGATCACAACCATCCAAGCGTATTCGGTATGCCGATGGAAAAACAAGTAATAGATAACAATACAAGATCAAAGGTTAGGCGCTTGAATGGATAAAAAGATGAAGATATTGATTTCGATTAGGTGGTAAGTAAGCTAGAATTATAGTGCGACTAAAAATACATTGACATTGTTGCGAATATTTCATGTAACACTATAAAATACTTATTTACACAGATGTTTGAAAATATACCTACTTCGTCGGCAGATTGTTCCGATAAATATAAATAAACAATAGTTATTGTAAGATTCATCCTAAACTACAAAGCGGATTTGTATTTGTCAGGTTATAAAGTACCTTCAAGGCAACGTTTTGTGTGATAGTCAATAGTCATTGACAATTGACAAATCCGTGCGGAAAAGCGGTCGGCGCAGTATGGAATAATGATCGATGGACGTGACTTCACAAGGGTTCCTTAATAATAATCATAGTATGACGGTAAGCTAACTTTATACGAATATGGACACTAAACGCACAACGTAACTTACAATGCAACTTTGTGGGCACAAAGACGTTGTAACAAGTAGAAAAGATAAATAATTTGTCTTCTCAGGTATATGTGTCGCGACTTGCACATCCGCATGGTTATTGGTACTACACGATCTACACAACGTAATTGGCTTTCACAGGGCAACGGGTCGTCTATTCTGCGTAGTTGCGTGTATGAAAACCACACAAGCAAGCTGTGACTCCGTTTCTACGACAGATGAGGTCTTTTTTACTGTGGGCATTCTCGTATACTGGTGTGCATTTACATCCCATCGACAGATCATCGCAGTACAACATCAACACAAACTACTACTTACTGAGAAATCAGTGTTATCTCACACAGTAAGGCATAACAATTAAAGACATGGTTAATATTTGCAAGTTTCATAAGTTACCTATATTTTTACACAACACAATACTTTATAATTATTATCATAATAATAGGCATTTTAACAATTTGCAAATAGCGCGCATGTTAGCATACTGCACATAACTCCATCGTGGTACAGCAACGGACACTGTAATAAGGACCCCTCTAAAGTAAGGGTACGTACTAAGGATGTTCCGAACATTCGTATTCGTACTCGTGTTCGCCATTTTCTAAACGAATACTCACATACTAACTGAATAGTAAAAGCCCAATGTGAATAATAGGTACAAGAGGTTTTCTACAAAAAGAAATATTTTTAAGATTAAACGTTCATTTTAAAATCAGTTACGTAACTGCTTTTTTAGTTTAATTAGTAAATGTTTTTTAGATTAAATTGAAGTTAGGTAGGTACCCAACTTTAGATTAAATCGAAAAGGTACTTATTTAATGAACTAAAAATACTCATATCACTAACTTTAAATTGAACCAAAAAACACCTACTTACTAATTTTACAAGTGTGTGCGTTTAGGAATTCATTACAAGTAGTTTAGGTACTATTAGTAATCGTATTCGCGAATAGTGAGGCAAATTATTCGTATTCGCGAATAGTGATTTTTGTTATTCGGAACATGCCTAGTACCTACACGTGCATCGACTTTTGAGTGTTGTTTTTAGGACGGGATAATTTTGAGTGACTAAAAGAACTGTTTTTATTGCATTCGCACAAGTATTTCAATCGTAAAGTGGAAACAGCAGGGTAAAATTTTACCACCCTTTTAGAAGTTTTTGTATTATGCTATCTGCAGATTAGGTGGGTTAGTGGATTCACGTGGTTCTAATGTCAATTGGACAAACTACGGTTATTTATTGTCAATTCCAAACTTAAAACCTTTAATAGGCTTTGTGTTTAATTAGATAATAACGTGAACGTGCACAAAGGATACCTATTCGGTGACAAAGTGTTATATATATTATAGGTGACTATTATAACCTAAACCAGCATCGTTTAAAGTAAAGCATATCGTGTTACATTCAACGTAAACTGTTAATCATTTATCGATCAATTTAGGAATGCTATAGTCCTAATAAGTACATATGTACGTGTTCGTTTGAGGGGGAGAGTGCACGCTGCATTCCAACAGCCACTGGGCGAACTCGACTGGCCACGTTACCCCTCTCTCACTGAAGACTACCTTGAAATGTACTGCATTTCCTACTTTATCGTATTTCCCCAATGTACGTACGTGTTTCGGTAGTGAGTGAGATGTGTCAGAGCCCATTCCCATCCTATTCTTCCCCATTTTCCGAACCCTTTCTCCAAATCCATTCCTATATCTCCAAAGGTAGGCAGCGCATCCGGGGTCGTGCCAACCTTTGTCATTTTGGACTAATGTTGGCATGTATCGTTGATGTCTATGGGCGACAGTATCTACTTACCATCAGGTGGATTGTAAGCTCGTCAGCCGCCTTCGTCCATAAAAAAAAATCTCCGTAGCACTCATGCTCCTCTGACGTATTTAGTGCAGATTAAAATAAAAAAATGAATGGGTTTCCCAGGATAAAAGATTTTATTTTTGGTATTATTACATAAAATTTAAACCATTCGCTCTTTATTATCTGATCGAGTTTTACGTACAGTCACAATATTTAGTTGTTGAGTCACTATCATTTATTATCAATTTGACAGTATTAGACAAACATCGACAACATAAATGCAATGATATCACTTCACAATTGTACCGTATCAAACACAGAACTGGGATTCCCTAGTAAAACATATATTCCGTGGTATCAAAATTAAGACAGTATTATTATAATACGACAAAATTGAGAATAAAGTGGCTCAACGATTATTTCTTGAGGACGTACTAAGAAATAACCAAGTCAAAGCCTATGAACGGCTATGTAATTGTTTGTATGTATATTTAATGCAATTGAGATCCTGTGGATCGGTTTAAACCTTCATAGTAGACTGTGTATGTAGACGGTTTGAATGCTATTAGCTGAAATTTAAATATGTAAATGATAATGCCGAATATAAGTATTCGTATATAAATAGCTCGAGAACGACACAGAATTTTCCGTTCATTTGTCAATTTTATTTTTAATATAATGACTAAATGTTGTTTACCATGACAATTAATTTACTGTATTTACATACTTCTTTTAGAAAGGAACTTTCCAGAGCCTTATAACCTTTTTATATATAATTGTATTTGACTATACTTATTCTTTTTTTTTATGGACGTAGGCGGCAGACGAGCATACCGTCCACCTGACGGTAAGTGGATACTGTCGCCCATAGACATCCGCGATACATGCCAACATTAATCCAAAATGACAAAAGTTGGTACGCCCCCAGATGCGCTACCTACCTTTTGGAGATACAGGAATGGATTAGGAGAAAGGGTTAGGGAAAATGGGGAGGGATAGAATGGGCTTTAGCACCTCTCACTCACTACCGAAACACTTACGTATATTGGGGAAATAAGATAAAGTGGGAAATGCAGTACATTTCAAGGTAGTCTTCGGTGAGAAAGGGGTAACGTGGCTAGTCGAGTGCGCCCAGGGGCTGTTGGATTGCAGCGTGCACTCTCCCCCTCAAAGATTGTATATGAATCTTTGAGGGGTACCTCTCTCTTATTCTGTCGCATAATCTCGAATGGTAAACCAAATCGAAGATTGTATATGAACAGAAATAGCAGTTTCTGAAGCTTTCGACTCGGTTTATATCAGTGGTTCCGAACCTTTTATATATGAGGGACCATTTGATCCATTTCTTTTGTCATCATGGACCATAGGCCTCATATGGCCATTGGCCATTTATTAAATCATTTTCTAGATATATGTTTTTGGTTAAGGGACTTAATAATTTCGGAGACCACTCCTAAAGTTCTGACGGAAGTGACGGACCACCGGTGATCTGCTGAACCACCGGTTAAGAACCACTTGTTTTGACGTAAGTGCTCATTCGACGTAAAGAGACTAGGAGACACGTCTTGTTTTTGTTGAATCCAATGAATAATTTTTATTCTAACTATATTTTTATGCAGAAATGATATGTGGGGACAAAGTACCTATACCTATAATTTGTAGTGGGGACGAAATGCACTACCGTGCAGGTAAATAACATTGTGGAGACGACCAGGGCATAAATAGGAAATATTTTCCATGAGAATCGTAATCATCATGATTATTTTATTTAAAACTAGCTATGCCCGGCCACGCGTAGCTGTGGCTGCCCAACAGATGACGCTTACCCCGTTTTCGGGTAAAAAGCATATTTTTACTCTGTGATAGGTATATAAAAACACGCGCGTATTCGAATGTAACGTTGTGTCAAAATTTCAAAGCAATCGGTGAAGAACTTTCGGAGATTTAGATTTTGAACAAACGAACGTTTACATGTTTATTTATATAGATAAGTAGGTACAGAGTCTAGTTATAGTAATTATACCCTTTATCCGTTTAAAATCAAATAGGGTTTATTTAATTTACGAATGATAAATATTCATATTCGAATATAACTTTTATTAATTCCGGTTGAATTAAATTATTATTTTAACTAGAATGACTATGTTTAAATGTTTTAGACTGACCGTTTTCAAAGATATGTGAACAGAATATTTAAATAAGGGATCAAAATATATCGTAGCCATATATATATACAAGACTTATGGTATGTAACAAGTTCTAGATTAACAGAAATACATAAAATCTTCATTACTTTTATAATATTCCTCCACATAATTGTATTTTAGACTCATTCATCACTTTATACAAGGAGACGATTATGACTATTTAAGGGTGTAGATCGTGAAAATCACCGAAAAGAGTGTTACGATTTTTCATATTTAACCTATTTACATATGATTGATATCAATGATAATTTGTATATATTACAATCAAAGACCAATAAGTATCTTCATGCTTATATTAAACTCTTAAACCTAATAGTTGTTATATAATAAACGTCAACAAACGCACAAAATTGAGTAAAAATGCAAAAACATGACTTCGTATTTTTCAGATTTAACCCCATAAATCAACACAAATTGATAAAAAGAAACACTTTTTGAACACTGAAGAAACCAATAAGTATAGCTGTATACTTCTTTTTATACCTTTACAAACAAAGACTTCCTCTTTTAAAGCCCTAAAATCTAGATATATTTTAAAGTAAATTTTTCATACACAAATGTATGGGATAAAACGTTCGTTTCATTCGTGCAATCTCGGTGGTCTGCAGCGGCAGTTCCTTTCTGTAAGTGAACGCGACACCACGCTTGTCGGCTGCAGACAGCAGAATTACGTATTGTGAATTTGTGTTTTTTGTAAAAAACTGTAAGTATAACATTTTTATAATTAATTTATTTTCAGTTAGTAGAAAGTATCGATATAATGAATGTCTGAAAGAAAACCATGATGGAACTAGATATAAATCGTAAAAAATACAATATCTACACTAATAGGTATTATAAAGAGGAAAGATTTGGATTTTTGTATGTAACGAATAAACTCAAAAAGTACTGGACTGATTTTAATAATTCTTTTATCATTCGAAAGCTACATTATCACTGAGTAACATAGGCTATTTTTTTCGCAGGACTGATTGAATTTGAGTGGCATGCCAGGGAAAAGAAAGTTTTGTACGCATTATAAAAATATGAAAGCCAAAAGATCTCGGAATAAAATGTAAGTTCCTCCCTACTTATTTATTATCGCATTTGAACAGGGTACATTACAAAGCTAATACAATATGTCATATGATTTAGATCGCCCGATTCAGACATATACCTACAATAACATGTAAATATTGGTTTGTATTATCTATATCTATACTGATAAATAAAATTGAAGTATCTGTATGTAATATCAAAATAATAGGATTTTTAAAAAAAAAAAGGCGATACGGAGTTCGCCGGGTCGGCTAGTATTGTCTAAATATCAAATTGTGGAAGTAGGTAGGCGACAGCGCAACTTTGTCGACATACCTATACCGCCAAACAGACGCGAGGCGCCTAGCGTCTGGCTTAGGGTTGTACAAAATAAATAAAAAGTGGATAATATTGATGAATAATATTTCCAGTATTGAAAATAAAGAAAACCTTGGGGCCGAGACTCTGAGCAACAATGCTACGCGCTGTATAGAGGTAAGTTGTTATACGTAATTCTTGTAGACTTGTTACATAAATAAACAAACTACTTAGTTAGTGATGGGCGAAGACAAAATCTCAATACCTACCTATAGATTTTTCTTGCAATATTTATTATTTTCATCGAGAGACAAACACTTTAGTACCGAAATACTTCTCAATTACTTTCTCAAAAGAAAATTTACGTTCAAATAGGTGACGTCATAAAAAAACAATACCTAATGCGTAAAGAAATTATAATTTCTATTCATCAGGAACCTAATATTGTATTAATTCTTTTGCATTTTTTTAAATTTTTAATTATTTTTTATAAAAAAAATCAAGCCATTATCTTTCTTTACAGGAACTAGTTATTGAAAACGACCAAGAGGGAAAGGTGGATGAAATGGAAGTTGGGCGTAGAGTTGTAGACGTTTCTTTTTTTTTTAAAGCTCTTCAGGCCATAGGGGACCACGGTCCAATGGATTGTAAGTTAAGTTACCTCAGTATAATAGGTGAAGTAAAAGTTGGTCTGGACTCAAAACTCATCATGAAATGTAGTATGTGTAGTATGAAATTTACTGTGTGTTTGATTGAAAAGAAAGAAGATAGAATGGAAGTGAATCATCAAATTGTATCTGGTATCATATCATCTGGTGGGAGCTACTATCAGTTAAAAACATTAACTGCCGCAGTAGCCCTACCAATCATGTCACCTTCATTATACAATGAAATTAATAATACGGTTTGCGATTGGTGGGAAAAGACAGCAGCACATTCCATGGCAGAAGCTGTCAAGGAAGAAGCGGAGTACGCAGTGTCTATAGGTAGTGTTGATAAAAATGGTACACCATTAATATCTGTTGCTGTTGACGGTTGTTGGAGCAAGAGATCTTATGGTAAGAATTTTTCCGCCTTGTCCGGCGCAGCTGCGATAATTGGCATTAAAACTAATAAAGTATTGTTTTTTGGAGTTAAAAATAAATACTGCGTAGTTTGTGCACGAGCCGCAAAGAACGACAGTCAGCCCTCGGAACACCGTTGTTTCAAGAATTATTCGGGATCATCTACCGGTATGGAATCGACCATAATAGTTGAGGGGTTTAAACGTTCCATTGTTGATCACGGTGTAATTTATAATAAATTTGTAGCAGACGGCGATTCCAGTACTTATAAAAAAATATTAGATTCGCGACCGTACGGTAATTTAACAGTAGAGAAAATTGAATGCAAAAATCATCTTTTACGAAACTACTGCAATAGCTTGGAGAAACTGTCGAAAGACACTAAGTATCCTTGCGAATTGCGGAAATTCCTAAAAGAAAGGTATTTGCGTTTAAGAACGGGTGTAAAATGCGCTATTAAATATTGGGGCGATCAAAATCAGTCACTCGAAGAAAAAATAAAAAATCTTAGTGAAGATATCCTAAATGGTCCACAACACGTATTTGGTAATCACCAATATTGCAAGGAGTATTTCTGTAGACCTGATACTCGTCGAATAGAACCTGTTGGGTTGCTTCCAGCAATTGTTGGATGCGGATTAATGGACGCGGTACACATTTTAAGTAAAAGACTGTCATATCATTCTAGAAGTTTAATTCATAATTGTACAAGTAATATAGTTGAAAGTTTTAACGCAGTGATTGCCAAATTAGTAGGGGGTAAGCGTGTAAATTATTCTTCCCGTGGTTCTTATGCGGGCCGATGCGCAGCTGCTGTTGTGTCTTTTAATACAGGATCGATTCATAGTAAAACTCATGAAGTAATATTTAAATCTAGTCCTAATCCTTTGATCGCGAAAGTGGAAAATTGTAATCGTAGAATCCGTTTAATTGCTAAACCTAAATTAAGATTGAAAAAGAGCCACAGCGCTGTATCGAAAGACGCTCACTATGGACCAAACTGCGAAAAACCTGATCTGAGTCCAGAATTATATGAGAAAGCCAAGTCATCTTTTTTAGCCGATTTAAAGTTGTCTTGTGCTGAAAGAGAGGAGCTTGAAAGGTCGACCCATTTGCAAAGAAGTAGTTCTGAGTGGATGAGTACAAGGAGAAAATTACTAACCTCATCATCGTTCGGGGAAGTTTGTAAAAAACGAGAGAGCACAAGTTGTGCTGTTCTTGTTCGTAAAATCGTTTATGGTAGTAATATCTCCAGTTTGCCTGCTGTACGGTACGGTATCGAAAACGAAGAAACCGCAATTAAACAGTTAGAAATTCAAGAGAATATTAGTATACAAGGTTGCGGTTTGTTCGTCGACGATCAATATGAATTTCTTGGTACTACACCAGATGGCATTTATGCAAACGGTTTAATTGAAATTAAGTGCCCACATTCTTTAGCTGGCATGACTCTTGATGAAGCAATGGCCAAACATACCTTTTGGGTTAAGGACAAGGCTTCCAAGGGTTATGTCATAAATAAAAATCATAACTGGTATTTCCAAATTCGGGGACAGGTACATATTACTAAAAGAAACGTTTGCATGCTTGGCATCTGGTTTGGTGCTACTGTACCTATGAAAGTTTATATTATAGAAAAGGACGACAAATTTTGGAAGGAGAAAATGGAGATGAAATTAGTTAGGTTTTATTACGATTGCCTACTTCCAGAATTAGTTGATCCTCGGCAGTCACGAAGCATGCCCATTCGTGACGCGCCCAGTATCATAGAGGCTATGAAAGAGAGGAAAGAAAGAGCTTTACGTGTTATGAAAGAGAAGAACGCCTAATGATTTTGAAAGATACAGGTAACTTAACTACCCAGCCAGTCGATTCACGTAAACACGCCAGTCCAAAAGTCGTTTTAACTTAGGAACTTAGAAATCGCCTTTTGGTTTTCTGTTTTAAACGCACTTACTTATCTAGTCTTGGATTGTCATAAATCTTCCAATAGCTCAATTACTATACAATTTCTGAGTTACCTGGTGTAAAGAATCATAAAAATTGGTTCAAAAATACAGCGAATTGAGAATTCTCCTTTTTTTAAGTCGGTTAAAAGGGCTAAATTTGCAAAAAACGAAGTGACGTCACTGCGCTACGGTTTTTATTACTTACGTGAATCGGGCAGCTGGTAACGTTTTCATTCTGATAGGTTTTGTGATAGCCATTGATTTTATCATCAAATTAGCAGAAATCAGAACTTGATCCGTAATCGAATGAAAAACCATTAGAATTTTGAACTCATATTTCGTTATTGTTTAATTACATACTTTTAATTAGTATATTAATAATTTACAAACTTCTGTTAAAATTAGTAAATAAATGAATTATTTACTAATTTTTGTACAACCCTAGCACGCTTTTGAGATAGCGAGTAATGGCGACTCATATTTGTTATTGTGTAGTAAATAAATCATTTTTATACTTGTGTTTCATTTATTGACATTTTTTTTAAAACCCTAGGATTTTTTTTAGATATCGACGAGGTGATCGTAAACAAAAAGTAAGTATTTGAGTTTACGCAATAGGCACATTTCCTTGCGTAGAGATAAACACACTTCCTACTGAATTTGCAATTATTTTATTGAATGAATATTTTACGAATTAGAATAAATTTTGGTAGTGAAATTACAAATAAATAAATAGTTGGAATTTTAGGTAAGTAGAATACAAAAATGTCAGATGTCAAATGATAGAAAAACATAAAAATTGTGTCTCAACTACTCTTATTAATCTATTAAAAAGAATCAACAGCTAGTTTCCAAAAATTCAACGTTATTGTTATGCTGTAAATATTCAAGTTCAATAACAATTTCTCAACGTGGAACGTTTGTTGCAAAACATTTTGAAAATCGCGCTCTCTAGGTCATTCATCCGCCCCGTCGGATGTTACATTAAACTTTGGCGCTGCGGTCGCTCGAAATCGAGATCTCAGGCCAACAATCTACACCCTTAAAAGCTTAATATAAAAGATAATAAAGAGCTTAAAAGATTTAATATAGAAAAAAAATAAAGTCATTGTTTCTCCGGCTGTGTGACATGTGGCACTGCGTGCACCGGCCCCTGTTTGAACCACAGTTGAACGAGGTCCATATCTTCCAATTGGTGCCAAAAAAACTCCTGTAGCAGGTTTCGGTACCTCTCTATGCCTACCTAAATACCGATACCTAAAAAAAATTGGCCCTGTGATCCCGCCGAACCGAAAGCCCCACCAAACTGTAACTCTTTGAGGATGCATCCGTTTTTCATGAATTCATATTTTTCATGAAACATTAATTACCTGGATAGAATAGCAATTAGGGCATTAACGTTAATCTCCCTATGTCCATAACGATGTGATGAATACGATATATTAGCATTTGCACATAAGGTTGACAGGATATTTGCAATTTAATAATAAATGTAAGCTGGCTACATACTTTCCTCTGTGCTACTGGTGGTTTACGACTTTGTTATAGGGTACAAACGTGCAACTTGAATGTCGTAATAAAATTAATAGGATGACATCTTAAATATGATTATTGTAACAAGAAATTCCATTAGGCGATTTAAGGCGGTTTTCTTATGTCAAATATTTTAAACATTAAAAACATTTGGTAACGATCGAGAAAATTAATGTTATTACATATTTAATTAAAAGGCTGTTTCAGACGACCGAGTGAGGGATGAATGTAACGTGACGATATTTTTTGAACTATGGAACTATGAAAAATGGAAAGAATAAAAAGCCGGTGGATGTTGTCCTCCGCGAATTAAATATCGTAGCGTCACATTTAAATTATATTGTATTTAAAGTGTGTAGCAAATCTTAGGTTATCGTATAGTTTCAATATGCAATTTCCAATTACGTTCCACATCAAATCGACGGATTTTAATTCCACTTTCACAACGGTTTAGTATGCTCAGAAAAGATAATCAATTTGAGCTCGTAAAAGATAAAGTAAACATTCGAAACATTATCCCCTTTCTCGCTTTACCGAAAGTCGTGTCAATGTAAAGACAATATTCGTCTCCAATCACTTTTTCGTATCTGTCCGTCTATATCTGAAGATCGTGACTGTGACTAGGCAAGTCGTTGATCTACATACTACCAAACGTAGAACGGTTTTACATGTTTTAAATTATTAAAATTCACGGCTGTTTGAAATCTGAGACGAATGATTTTATATTTAAAACAAACTGTCATATCTGCCTGATTTTTATTCTATTGTATAATGTGTTCTTCATATTCATATCGCTGTTTATTAATAAAAATAAAGTATAATTAATTTAAAATTTTATTTGGTCAATACGTTTTTCATTTACCTAATTGCGGAGTGCCATTGAGTCAAGAGCTATCTATGTTCGCCTTTTGTATATAATACAAGAGGAAAAACTTAATTAATTGACGATGAATTAAATCAAAGTATTAACTAACCAAATAATGCAGGAATTTGCAACAAAAACACAAGACGACATGTAACAATACTGTTCAAATCCGAGTTTGCGCGAGTGTATTCACCTCACAGATGCCTTCCTGTCTCGTGCATTAACCGTAGGGTCGGTAAATAGTAAAAACAAAACGGAGGGAAACCTGCAATTTCCCCCGAGGGAGCGTGCACACCGGTGAAATTTTCTCTGTTACTGTTCAATCACATTACTGTAGATCTTCCCGGGCCGGTAAATTTTTGCCGACCTTTATGTAGGCGATCTATCTCGTCGTCCATGTTCAATACGCATAATATTTAAGATACTGGTCAACTGCGAAAATATTCAATTATACAAAATGTTCAACATGCATAATATTCAATACACAAATAGTTCGACATGCAATATGTTCAATACACATAATGTTCAAGATACTGGTCAACTGCGAAAATATTCAATTATACAAAATGTTCAACATGCATAATATTCAATACACAAATAGTTCGACATGCAAAAAGTTCAATACACATAATTTACAAAACATATTGTTCAATACGCAAAGGTAATATTTTGCGTATTGAACATTATGCGTTTCGACGGGCGATCTGACACTGTAATTCTCCCTACCTTGTCTTTCTTCATTAGAGGTGGGTAAGTTGCCGGTGAGGAGTTTCGTTAGCTCAGTGAGTTATTAGGACAGTTTGTACAGACCCGTGTTGTATAGAGCTCTTGGGAATTCCGGGATGAAATAATAGAAGTGCTAGGTCAGATATAATAAGATATACTATAAGTGTTTTGGCCTTTGCATTTAATCGAAAATAAATTGTGTTTTGTATAAATTAGGGCCTTACCTATAAAATTGCTTGCATTTGGCTTGTAATTCCAAATTCAAATTAATTTCAATTAAAGCTATGATATTTTTTTTCAAAATCAGTTATTCATTTGTTTTTCCGTCAAACGACTTTTTACTTAGATATAGTTGATTGCTACCATGGAAAAGATAAAAATTCGCGATATTTTCCAATATGAGTTCCGCATGGCAGCAACGCAGGACAGACGACACGCAATATCAACGATATGTACGGACCAAACACCGCAAAAGAACGCACTTTTGCGTTTTTGGTTTGATCGTTTCCGTTCTGGAAATTTCGACCTCAAGAACAAGCCCCTTGGACGACCGGAAACTGAAGTCGATAATGACGAATTGAAAGCAATAGTGGAAGCGAATTCATGTTATCCCACGTCTGAGTTATCAGCAGCCTTCGGCGTAAGTACGCATGAGTTAGGAGCAGCATTCGGCGTAAGTGACAAAACGATATTGATTCATTTGGGTTAAATCGGGAAGTGAAGAAGGTTGGAAAGTGAGCTTAATGAAAGTCAGCGACAAAGATGCCTCAAAGATTGCCTTACTTTGCTAATTTGGCACAAAAATGAAGGGATTCTGAACCGATTCCGAACTTGTGATGAGAAGTAGATTCTCTATGATAATCATCACAGTGGTTGAGCCAAACAATGTCCCAAACGTAAATTAAGTCAAAAGAAGCTCATGGTGACTGTATGGTGGTCTTGTGCCGGTATTATTCACTACAGCTTTTTGAGATGTGGCACAACAATTAACGCAGATGTGTACTGTGAAGAAGTGCAAACGATGATGGACAAGCTCGCTATCAAACAAGCGAGTTTGGTCAATCGCTCTAGTCAAAGTCTAAACTATGTACTTTCAAGACTTTATAGGTACTTGACGAATATTGTCCATAATTTTTTATCCCGCCTGGTGTATCTAGTAAAATGTTCGATATTCGTTATTACGAATATATCTTTCTCGTTATTATGAACATAATTTTGAAAAAATGCGTAATGTTAAATTTAAATAGCTGTTGCTCGCGATAGGATTTAATAATAATAAGATTAATAATAATTTAATAATAGGATAATGTTTAGTATTAAAAACTATTCAGTGTGTAAGTCTTTTCTATGAATTACATTTATGTGTTTGGTAGCGATTCGTCGATTTATTATAGAATTATAATATACATAAAAAAAATCAACAGTATTGCATAAAAATGCTAAAGTTAATTCGTTTGCAAAACAAAAACTAATTTATCTTATCTAATATAAAATAGGTTTATGTTATAATCACCTAATTTCTAAGATAATATTCCATATTCAAAATTTGAAAAGTTTATAAAAACGAAGTCTTTTGAATGTAAAAGTTTAATTACTGTCCTGTAAACATTGACGTTTTCACAAAAAAATATTATACTCGTATGATTACACGAAGTACTATGAATTTATCGTTGGTAATGTATATTACCAAATTTATTAATTATGTAATTTATTGTTGTGATTGTATTCTCGTTGCTCAACCTCCTTGTAATTACAACGTTGGTAAAAACAATGTCTATTCTACTCATAACGGCGGCGGCCGCGGCGGTGGCGTGCCACCCATGGTCGGTGAGTGAAACTTACCCTAGTTGTACATATGCGAGTGTATCCATTTATATGTCTGTCTAGGAGGGTGGCAGGAAGGGAATGTGCGGTTGCACATCGAATGTTTTTTTTTAAAAGTCTTATACCTCATCTACATCATGTATGACAAAGGATAATGACATAATGCCTGATGGAATTATATTGCACCGATTATACTTGTTGATTTTGAAAATATTGTTCACGAGAGTTTGTCTCGAATTCACTTTTTTCTGCTTGTTATATTAGAATGTAAATATAGATATTGCAATTGCATTATTCAATATCTATATATTGTATATATTGCAATATTCAATATCTGATATTCACTTTTGCCTTTATGTTGATGTAACTAAACCATTTAGTGAAACCAAGAACGTAGTTTTTTTTAAATTTGTTCGGTTTTGCACTGTGAAATTCGAATTCGACACATGTTAAACATTTACTATACCTACCAGTTTTGATTTTCGCCTGCTATTTAGAAACGGAAGTAAGATATGACTGTATTTAATTGCTCTTGTGGGTAGGTAATTGAAATTCAATATGTTTTATGGAGGTTTCATGAACTCATAAAATCGCGGACGAAGCTTAAAACGGCTTGAGAAGCGTGTAATTTCTGGAGATAGCATCATTAAAATTATTTATTTAGTCGTAAAGCTAGTAGACAATTCACTTGAAATTTTATACTTGGCTAATTTTGTTCTGAAACCCTATTAATTATGATTTATGCCTCTACGTGTTGGTTTTATACAAAAAGGACAGCGATGAAGTATATTGTTGCTAACCAAGTACGTGAGCATACTCAGAGGTAATTTTATAAAACCCGTAGAGATTTATCTTGTTAATAAATGTTTATATATTATATATAAAATTGATCTAATTATAATTTTAATCTTACATACATTAAAATTATCTTATCTAGATTAAAAGTTGGAATATAATATTTTCCTTATACTCATGGTTAGTATGACATATATGAGTATCTTGTATTCATTACTGCATCAATGCTATTTAGTGTACACACACCCACACACGCACACACACATGACACATACGGGGAACGTCAGAACGCAGCTCAGACTCCGAACAGCAAACCGCTAATTGCTGAAGACTTCTAGCAGTTAGAAGTCTCTGTTAAACGACACGGGTTGTATTAAATAGTTTACACGTAATCGTACTATCATGCACACATATACGCGCGCACACATTACACACACACGAATATCATACATTTGCACATAGAATATTTTAGTATCATTGGTATTATGTATTATGGTTTTGAATTGTAATGAGCAGGTATGACCGACTGCAGTTTCCTGAATATGTTTAGTAATAAATATGTTTAATAACTATTTACTGTAATCTTGTTTTTAGCTTTAATTAATTTAATTTTGTCTATACCTATATATACTCTGTATTGCTTGATGTTGAGTTACCAATGAAAAAAAATAAAAATAATATAAACTTATTAAAATACCTGCGTTATCCGCCTATCGAAATAATCTCACTTTCTATAGGAGGACGAAATTATCACCTCGTGGGACATTCCATTTCTCTCTCGTTAGTTTTGATAATTGAGCCCTCGTTTTGCTTTTATCGAGCAATCGAATGGATAGAAATACGATTCAATTCACATTTTTACCCGTTAGTATTTTTAAATGTACAAATAAATTAAGTTATCGATTTCTTTGATTGTATGTACTATTGATATGAGTATTTATTTTTATGAGCATCAGCCGAGTCCCTCCGACGGAGCAATGAGCGCGACATCCGACTTATTTTCTCAATTGGGTCGCATTTATCCGTCAACAATCATTGAATTGTATACCCGCTGCTCCATTTACAGAGACCCGTTGCATCGAAACATCGTGCTATATATCGCTCCCAGGTCACAGCCGCAAATTTGATTTCCTGATTCTATCACCACCCCTTGATACGGAAGCTGTTTGGCGAATTGAAGTCCGTAAAGAGGACCGACAGAAATTGTTTTAGTAAACGTTGTCCACAAACACACTTAACCAAATCTCAAATATACCATTGTTGACTAACAAACAAAGGGCCTTAAAAGCGCTTAGTTCGACGACCTCGAGTAAAAAGTGTGCAGTTACATTGTAGCTACAGAATAGTGAAGACAGTTGAAAGAAATGGTGGCTAGCAATTCATTTGAAACAAAGGAAGCGTATAAAAATGTCTTAATGCACAAAACATGCAGTTAATTACTGTCCAGTGTAGCCAGTAAGTTGGCAACTTGGGCGTTTTTTCCTTAGGTTTAGGGATAAATAAGTCGCAGCAGGATTTTTTGGGCGGTAAAAATATTTAGGATTTTAAAAAATTTTGTTTAAGGGCACCCGAAAAAAATAAATAAATTATTTGATTTCGAAACCATGACTAAACTTTAAGTGAAATAGTAGCTGTAATCTGCTTACAAATGATCAGCAAGCAGATTGCTTGCTATAGATTGGTGAATCTATAGTCTTTCCATTGTCTTATTTGCTCGATGACAGATCGTTACAGAGATGCCCAAATTACATACATTATGTCGATTACCGACTCGATTGTCGATTTAATTTAAGTACAATTTTGTATCGATTCTACATGATTCGATTCATTTAATAATAACTACGAGTATATAATAATTTCGATTCTAGGGGGAAAAATTTCGATGTTGGCGACACTGTTGCTGTCAGTCGTGGAGTACGCATTCAAGTTTGCCGTAGATGGAGACAGATCTTCGCTTAGAGTGATATAAATAGCGAGGCGTGCCACGCCACAGATGTAAAGTGGACACCAGTTTTAGAAGTGCTCGCGTCTATTTCGAACAAGTGTAAATAAATCTAGCGAGTCACTTTCGACTACGGTTGTCACTTTCGTTGCCCGACGCTTGTTATCCAAGCGCAAGGCGATGCCCATACGCGTCGATATAATTTATCATGCAAATGATTTATTGAGACATATTTAGCGAAAGGTGATGTGAAATCTCTCAATACTTCGTTGTTGCAAAAAATATTGATAACGATGCCTTCTTGTATTTGTAAATATTTAGCAAAAAATGATTACGCTGGCAGATAAGAAATCTGCTAATCAACGATCTCTTTAAGTTAATTAATGTTTAATTGATATTGTTTTGTTTATTGCACGTCATTGAATGTGATATTGGTCTAATTCGTTCAAAACCAGAGTTGCCATCCATGTAGATATGTGTGGACACAGCTGTGAAATCCTTATAACCATGTCTATAATTAGTTTCATGTCAACAAGCAATTAAGAATAAAACAAAACGCACACCTAGTAGTAGTAGTGAGTCATCGTATTATGAATACAAACGCTTTCCTAAGGGCAATTATTGAACTGTCTAAATGTTTGTTTTATATTTTTAGTCGATTTATTATTTTTAGTTTTATAAATATTTGTAATGTACCAATACATATATGTATATGTACGTATAATATACAAATATTATGCGAAATGTAGATTTATTACTAAGATGAATTTTTGAACTGTATTTCTAGCTCATACTGGTAAATTATAGTACTTACATTCAGTAACAGATTAACCTATACTTTTCAATACTTTAATATGTTAGTAATAAATGGAGTAGGTATTAATCTTTTTTTTTTGGGTACATTAGCGTGCTACTGAGTGTACTTACCAACTAAAATAACATTAAATGTCCCCTACACATCAATGTGAATAGTAATTAATTACTAATTAATACACACATATCACTGCAGTGAAACGATAACCTTCGCTGATACTCGTCAAATCCTACGACTTGCAAAGTTTCATCATTTTCCTCTTTGATTTGAGTTGAGCTGCAATGATGTGCTTGTTTTCTTATTAGCCAATGAAATTAATCACGATTTAAAAGGACCTTGAGAGACGACAGTATACGAAACAGCTACACAATTGTATGCAGTTTATTCACATCTTCGCTAGCGCTATCGGTTACAACAATATAATTATGGCTTTTTATGAATTAAAGTGACTAAATCCTCACTGCCCGACTGTTGTATGTTATTTAATAGTTACAAAGTATGCTTGAGTTTGTATTCTTAAAAGGCGCCCACGTGTCGATAGCTTCTTCACATTTCGCTGATACCTGCAAATTCATGCATTTTTAAAATATCTTGTTACGAAAGTCCATTCATTGCGCGTTTTTTCATTGCCTTACAAACGTAATGACAACGTAAAAGTAGTCAATTCTTTCTATAATTGTTTACACCAGTTTAGTGTTAATTGCGAGTGATGCTGATGAGTGATGTTGATGAGTGATGCTGATGACATAACAACACTTTAAAGCTTACCTTTTAACGCAACAACCTTCGGAACACGGCTATTGGCGAACCAAAACAAATGGACACGACACCGTTACAGCAGCACTTCGCGGAATTAAATAAAGAAAAAAAAATGACAGCGGACAACGGTAATCTTTGTTCGCTGCGTAAGGTCGAAACTCTGTCTATACGGTAAGGCACCGATGTGAGATACCAGCCATAAGACGGTAATTAATATCAGCGAGAACGGAACGCTGGTCTAGCTTTAAAGTCAATGTCCGTTTTATAACAGTAACAAAAAACGTAGGTACTTTAAATATCACGTAATATATAAAAGTAATTGTAAATTAAATTATAATGTTACGCTCCGCACTAGCTTGTTTATAAAGACGACTTTTGAAGAGCCTATTGACAAAAGCGATGTCGTGTAGGGTCGCAAGTGTTTTAAAAGGGCCATAAATAAGCCGAACTCGGTCGGTTGTCACCTCTAGAGCACCCAGATGGCACAGTTCCCAGTAAAATAATTTTGGCTTCTCTATACACACGTGAATGTTCTCGAATTGCTCCAGTCACGAAAGTAACATGTTTATATACGCTATTGGGATTATCGAGCTTACGATACAGTAATTGTAGGAAGTAGTTATTATTATAGAGAGGAAGTATCTGAATAATAATAAAAGAAAGTAACTTCGCGATCCACAATCAATTTATCAACTGTTAATAAAATTCATTGAGTGTTTTCGCGCACAATCAAGGTTCATCATGAGATTGCGCGTTCCAGATCAGAATTAGACCAGGCCGATGCTTGCCTGCAAGGACTGGTATCGATGGTATGATCGACAAAAAGTCGATACGTGGAAGCCGTCGTGTTCCTACACAACGAGAGAAAAAGACAAGTTTCACTTCCAGGAATTCATGATGAACGTTAATGATTAATGTAAACTGCGACAATAAAGAAAAAAAATTAGTAACGTGCAGCTATTGTATGTCCATGAGGCAAAGGCGGAAGGCGTCGGTCGTGGGAGTGAGTGCCGGAGCCGACCTGCCCCGACGCGGGAAATTCTCACTGTGTGCTTGTTCACATGATCCAATAAACATGAACACATATTTGTTATTAGGTTATTATCTTCATAGTTTTTATAGGCAAATTTCGAATTCAACGAAATTTGTTATACATTCGATTAATTATGTATTTGACTATATTTATATTCAATAAACGTGTACATTTAGGTGTAGATAGTAAAAATATTTTCATAATAATAATCTTAGATTCGGGTGCCATTAAATATGTGTTTAATTGCGTTAATTAAAGGAAGTGTTCCACGTGAAATGTAGCACGCGTAGTACAAGCCCGTCGGCTCACGCGAACTGTTTGAAGTTGTATCAATTTACGAGGCCTCGGCAAAGTTAATACAAGGTTTTGAAATCGGACATTCAATTAATCACAGAGATGCTACATTTAAATCGGTGATCTAAAATGTTTTGCGAAACGACAGTTTTCATTAATAAGTCTCAAAACTTTGCTTTTAAGAAAGTAAATAAATTCTGGAGCTAGAAAGTAAAACCAACAGCGTCCAAGTTTTAATCAGTCGTATTTGAAATCAATAAAGGTTTGAAAGGTAAAATAAAAGAGAACACACGAAAAGGGCGGCTCTGATAGTGGTAAGTGGTGAAAGCAGTCTGGAAAGATTTGTTGTTAAACAAACTTGAACTCGATCTAAAGGTCTTCTTACTTTTACTGAATTAAAGCCTACAGTTACTGTATTGAACAAGACGCAAGTTCTTATCGAATGGCCCAGTACTAACTGCTGTTTAATTTAGTTGTAAACGTCAACTTAGAAAAGAAGATTTATATCAACACGATCAAGCTCAAAGCTATTAACAGTGTAATCATCACAAACCGTAAAGTTGATATTTCGATTTCTATATTCGATAAGTGTGCCTTCTCTAAATTGATCTTGAACGATTTTGGGAGTTTCAATTTCACTATAATAAAGTGCAATAAAAATGGAATGGTCATTGATCAATTTCGTTTGTGTGTCGAGCAAGCAGCAGCAAGCAGGTGCGCAGTGATTTCGCGACAGGTTCCAAACGCCTGCGGCTCTCGCGGCAATGTCAATGTGACCACTTCTGTTAACAGGCTTGTACCATTGTACTTATAACAAGTACAGTGAAATGCAGACTTTATCTTTATAGTGTGTAGTTGGTGTTATTACAAGGATACAATTGCAATGCCATTTAGGATTATAGGTGTTTAAATTATCCTCTACGCTTTACAGTATGCACATCAGTTATCCAATTACACTCGACATGAACCAAAAATGCATTAGCGAGGTGATTTCATTATAACAAAGATTTTTTTTCGTCTAATGTTAAGAGATATGTCGTTGGATGTAAATAGTTATTGTTTTTAACTTATTTCTAATAATGTTTTTATTCGTGTAGGTTTATTCAAACATTAAGTAAATATAATCACATTAAAGAATAATAAGAAGAATATTAATTAAGAAGACCTTCAGATCGAGTTCAAGTTTGTTTAACAACAAATCTTTCCAGACTGCTTTCACCACTTACCACTATCAGAGCCGCCCTTTTCGTGTGTTCTCTTTTATTTTACCTTTCAAACCTTTATTGGTTTTAAATACGACGAATTAAAACTTGGACGCTGTTGGTTTTTCCTTCTAGCTCCAGCATTTACTTACTTTCTTAAAAGCAAACTTTTGAGATTTATTAATGAAATTATAGATTGGAGACAAAATAGAAGTAACTTAAATTCACTTTAGAAAGCACTGTGTCATTACAAGAAAGTTATAGGAAAGTTAAATAAAAATTCGTGGTTAATTAGACAAATGTTGTTAGGGCATAATGTAATTACGCAATTAGCAATTCAATTAGTTAATAAGGTAAATGTCGATATAATAACATTACTATCTATACCTTCTATATAAATATGGTCTTTGAACAAACGACACCATTCGCTATATCTTTACTTGAAATAGCACGCACTTGCGCATGTTTCTTTTTTAACTCAACGAGATATCGAACAACAACAGTTTTAACAAATTACATTGTGTTAAATAATCTCGAAATTCTTCATGAATTGTCTATAATGTTTCCGTTGTTATTTGATTTAATAATTTATAATAAAAGGCAATAAATTAAACGAATTGCAGTAGAGAAGTATTCTCTATTTGTTTTAGTTAATATTTAAGATGCAACAGTTATCTCACAAGCCCCTATTCAATTACAAATTACAATTACATCACAATAACAAGTTACAAAAAATCAATAAGAGGCCTATTCTGAAGTCATAGTATTTTTTGTGTATATAATATGGTTATCAAATCTTATATACACAAAACATCAAGTTTTTTAATAGTTCATGGGAATATTCATAGTCCGACCAATGGTATTTTTGAAATTATTTACATGGCGATATTTTTAAATATGGAGTTGAATTTATTGTGTTCTCTTTTCTTGGGTGTAGTTTTTTTCAGTAGGTAAGTAGGCAGACGAGCAAGCGGTCCCACGTGATGGTAAGTGTTACCGCCGACCTTGCAAAATCCTATTCACAGCTTTCTTGAAGAACCCCATGTCGTAGTTTAATGGGAAGACCTCTTGAGGCAGTTCGTTCTATAGCCTACGGGTTCGCGGTATAAAATAATTTTTGGACCGAACAGTACGCGACACCTCCATATCGAGGAAATGCGCATTTCTGTGACGGGAGATGCGGTTGTAGAAACTCGAGGTGGGAATTGTATGGAACAATTCTTCAGAGCATTCCCCATTGTACAGGCGGTAGAACACACAGAGACACGCAAAGTCTCTCCGAATGCTGAGGGGTTCTAAACCGCCCATGAGAGTGGGATCGTCGACAATTCGAACAGCACGTCATTGGATGGAGTCAAATGGGTCCAATTGATATTTCGGTGCGCCGGCCCAGAGATGTGAGCAGTACTCCATATGGGGCCTAACCTAAGCTTTGTAGAGCGTTAGGATTTGCCCAGGGGTGAAGCACCGCTTCGCTCTATTCAGCACTCCGAGCTTTTTGGAGGCCATTTTAACTTTATTTTCCAAAAAAGCGCCTTTTTAAAAGGCGATAAGGGATAAGAAGTCCCGAGGACTTACACCACTTCTAAAAGAGTGAACTCGCTAACCCACGTGCAGCGTGATCAGGCAGCGTGGAGTTTCAAGGCTTTATTTACACCCCTCATGCACAAGACAATGTGCATGTCCAGAGGTGGATAATAAAAGAGCTGGTGACGGACACTAGATATGAGTATAACTACGCAATACTGTAACAGAAAATTAATTAAAGAAGTTGTCAGTTTTAGAAATGATGAAATATCAAGTTCATTTTGTCATGACTATAGTTGGGACAAAGTGAACTTGAACTAGGGTTAACAGCCCAAGATTTTCTAAATTTGCCGCTCTTTTCTTGTGCCACGCTTCGTTGGTTAGACTCTAGTAGCGTAACTGGCCGTTTGAGAACGTTTTAAAAAAGTTTACATAAAAAACTGATTGGAATTAAAATTGCATATTTTATTATTGTTTTCACAATCTGGTGCGTGATACTAAGAATCTGAGGCGCATACGGCGAAGGTGTCTCAATTGAACTGCCTAGTTTCTGTATTCTGTAACATAATCCGCGATTGTACGCTGCCGGCACGCTCGAGCTCGTTTACAAACGGTGCGCATTGTACTCACCATTGTCTCAAATCGTGCTAAATACACACTATGCACTTGATTTTTTGTAAACTATGCAATGTACGAAGATTAAATACGAGTAAATCTTCGAATTTCTTCCTAGATGGAAAACATTTCTTGCCCAATGGGTATTACACTAACAACTGGTATTAAAATCTGCAAGAATTCATAATCAACGTTCACTTCCATATATTTCATGCTATTTTTATTATTAACAATTTTAGGCCTTCGAAGTTACAAAAAATTATAGTATGTATCTATAAAAAATTCGAATCAGGAAATCTTTAAAATTATCAAATTTCTTTTGGTCCAGCATCGTCGTACAATGTATTGTTTTTACGTGCGAGATATACAAATATTGTTTATGAATTCCTTCGATAAAATAATATTAAAAGTATGCGTATACAAGCAATATTCCCAGAACTGAGTTGGTGGTTGATTATGAGATAAGCATACTAAAATAACGTTTTCATTCCATTTAGTAATTGGGTAAGGAAATGCTCAATACTTACAGTTACTTACATATATTAATGCTGTATGTCAGCGTTACCTGCATATGTTATACATATGCATATACATATACATATGCATATGTAGGTAAGTGCTGTACTCGTAAGAAAATCAAACATGTTTGAGAGTCTCTTAAGTATTGTAGAAAAGGTAGTGAGAAGGTGAGCTGAGTTAAAGTGTTTTACTATTTTTGAAATAGGCAGCCAGGCAGAAACATTCGGCTACACAGGTAAAATAACAAGTAAATGACCAACCATTTGAGAGAATCTCTTTTCTGTAATTGTTTCTTGTTTAACATAGAAACATAGCCAATGGAATTGTAGGGTAATCTCAGTTACCTTGGAATCTTAGTTTGTGACTACAGGACAAGGTCCTTATAATTCCTATTTTATTTTATAAATACAATAGAATAAAAATAAATAAAATTGAATAAATAACAAACAAATGAAACCAGTTTAATCGAATAATTGAATTAATTGAAACAGAAAAGTAAAAAAATCCGTGAAATGCAGTTATCGAAATGCTGGCAAAACGATTTCTCTTTTCAATCTCTATATTACAATCCCTTAACGAGATTTGATTTAAGAATACTCAATTTTATAAGTTTTTAAAGAGAGAAGGTGGCAGAGCAGCATCGTGCCGCCTCTGGATCAGCGATTCAAAGCCAACATACTTCAAAAACAGATTTAAATCGTTGGTCAAAACTGATGAACGTCGGCATGTTCCTAAATGCGATTTTTAACTAAAGGATTTTGATTTTTATCTAAATTATAAATTTATATTTCGATATAACAATCTTAATATAATCTTAACTACTCAATATTAATTATTATGTAGAATAAAGAGTTAAATTCAGAGTAAATTCAGAGTTATTTCATTTAATTGTATGCTCGGCATCTCTTTACTGGATAAAACTCGAAACTAAGAAATTCAACGAAGAATTAAAATAGTCGATATGGCTCAAAGAAGTGGCAATGGAAAGGCCATAATTATATACCTCAGGTCCGATAACCGATGGGGAGACGAATCCCACTGTGAAATATTAAACACTCATTCAGATATTTAATTGAGTGAAAAACGGAGAATTTTTAAAATTTAGTGAATTATTCAATTAAATTAGTTGCCCGAGAAAACCAGAAGAGCGGTATGATTGTATCGGGTGGGGCTATGGTAAACAAATCAATTATGAAACGTCGTCTCATGGTTCCTAGTACTTGAATGTGGTACTCGTCGAACAGGGACGTACTGCCATAGTTCTTAATCTATATATTTACTCCACATGTAGTTAGTATTTTGCCCTATTCTTAAAATTAAATAGATGCTTAGTTATATTATTAGCTGATTGATATTTTGAAGGGACAAGGAATAAGGATGTCAAATACGAGTATAAGATAAGTGCATGAGTTGAGTACATACACGTATACATCAGTGTCGTGTTTACATAACAATAAAGCAAATTAATCTAGCAAGTGGAATGCAATCATTAAGATATTTGTTTACGGACCAAATGTTATCAGCGGAATAAGTGGGAATAGACATAGGCGAATAAATTAATTGAAACTTATGTAGGTACATACAGGTCCATTCACTTTGAGTAAATTGATTTCTAAGTACTGTAATAAGCCCGAGTAGCTATGACATTGTTAGTACACTTCGGTAATAAGGTTGTGTTTTCTTTATCACTTTTATTACTTCTTAGAAAAGACTTCAACGCGCGACTCTATAATAATGTTAATTGAAATAGACATGCTATTATTATTTTGATGATTAGTTAAGTATTTTCGAATAAAATGACCTTATCGTATCTATCTGCATTATCAGATGGTAACTTATTAATTATCATTATCAGATTTAACGATTCATAATACATTTGTGGCGCTATTGTGCAATTAGTAAATACAAGCACTGATTCAGATAGTATTTTATGAAGGTAGGTTATATTATTTTGTATTTTGGTATTGTGATTTCAGTTTAAAAATAAAAATAATGCACTGGCAATGATGGATACAACTTGTAACTAATTGAATACAATTCATCTATAATTAAATACACGGTTAAAATGTCTATATCCGTGGTAATTTACATTATAATGTCAATGTAAATTGAAAATCAATTAACGACAATTATCATTTGTCATTCCATTAAATAATAACAGTAGGTATCAACAAGTAAACTTCGTTGACCCTATAACAAATAGTGACATAGAAATCGATTCGATTGCAACGAATGCACGACCTTCGTACAATAACACGCAGTTCACGCCGCGATTTCCTCTCCATCGCATAAATCAGCTGGGCTCCTACATATATAAATTAAAATTCAACTCGTACTCACCGCAAACAGACGGCCGTATTGAAAATAAACCGAACACCTCCAATGTGCAAAGTCACAAAACAAAAACAACACAAAGCAGAACTGTCAGCTCGATCACGTAAATAAATAAAAAGAAAGTATTCACGAACTAAAAACTGATCGTTCAAAAACACCACTTCATTCACGATTTGCGAACGGTACGAGTAAAGTTTGTGTCACGAGAAGCGCGCGCGGTACGTGTGCAGCGCTCAGCTGTCTCGAGTCGAATGGTTCGGTGATCGGTCGGGGGCGAAGCTGTGCGCGAACATTCGTGCGTCGCGCTCCCGTACCGTCCACAACCGTTTCCGGACCGCGAAGCATCACAAAAGAAAATTGGGTGCATTTTACACTACATTAGCATATAATCAGACATCAGCCGGCATCCGGTGCGGAACACAACTTAGAATTATCTACCAAGTTGTACCTATTTGCATTTCGCTCTAAGCGACCGGGCTATCAAAAAATATTGTGCGATTTCAGACGGCAGTTGTTTAAGTTGAGCCTTAGGCGAGATTCAATTATGTTTTACTGTTTTATTAAGATATAATAATTTAGACATTAAACAAGCTTTTTAGAAGATAAATTAAGATATAAAATATATTAAGGAAAAATTATATTAAGACGTTATCTTGTCACAAAGGACCAAAGAGCTTTTATTAACTTTGATTCTTCCGTTTTGTTAATGTGAAATTTTAGTAACAAAGCAATATAAAACCGCTTCTTTTTGTCGGAAAATGTTGAAGTTTAAGAAAAACATTAGGAATGTGAAGAGTTTAAGATATGTTAAAAAAGCAAGACAATAAAAATGAATAAAGAACCATGGATTAATCATGAATTAAATTAATGAACAGCAGAAAATATTGAATAGGCAACAAATGGATGGCAGCAAACTTATTGGTATTTTTATAGCTCAATTAGTAGATTAGGTTTGGATTCTCTGGTGAGAAAAAGAAAGTAGGAGTCCCACGAAGCGGGACTCCGTCGACTTTGTGATGACATTTATTTTTATTTATTTATTTAACAAACTTGATTGTACATTTAAGCTCGCCTTTTGTACGACACAAAAGGCGAGCTTAATGCCTTTAGGTACTCTCTACTAGCCAACCTTTGGGTTGGGTTGATTTGACATTCTTAGTAATTTAAATTGATTTATTATAGTTATTTATCTTATATATATATATATATATATATATATATATATATATATATATATATATATATATATATAATATATTATATTATTATATATTATATATATTAATATATTATATATATATATATATATATATATATAAATGGATGTTTGTATATACATCTGTCTGAGATTAATAGACTTCGACACCGTTTGACCAATCACTACGAAAGTTGGCCAATATATGTATTGTTTCACGGAGAAGGTTTCTATGCTATCCACTTTATTGTACCTCGCTACTAGATGATGCTGCAGCATATAAACTTCTATACCGTTCAACCGATCGCAAAAATCGTATCGACGGCAAAACAGAATTATTTGTGATTTTATATACAGGGGTAAATAAATATACACAGGCAGGACAACGTCTGCCGAGTTTTACTAGTTTATTATAGTTATTCAAGTTAGGTTACAGATTGATCGTGATTTGCTGCTCATTTAGATTTTTTGCTGCTCGTTTTAAATGCAAGCTTTTACTATTATTACGATTACTTTTACTATTGTTTATTGTAATGAAAATATTAATAACAATTTGTTAGAAATGTGACAGTTCCTTATAGCTTCTTAAGTTGTTAATTAATTAAAGAAAGAAAGAAAATATATTTATTCGATGTCACAACACTACAATTACGTACGCACAATGATACATTAAATAAAGATATATCTGAGTATATTAATGCTTTTTCTGAAGACACTTGAAGTTAGTCGAGGAAGGGGGCGAAAGTGTGTATACGCTTCGGTCCTGCTCATTTCGTTGCTGCCTCTTTTCTTTTTTACTCGTACAATCTCGATCAAGTGCATTTTACCCTAGCGTATATACGACGCCAAAGAAATCTATTTTTGTAGCATGTGAAACTCTGATCGTGGTCAGCAACATTAACCAAATTGGAATGAAGGTGAATTGTTGAGAAAGAATCGTCCCCTGTTTTGGTTCTATGAACTGGTATACGAAGCATTGTTTAAGTATGGTTTGCTTTTCTACCGTCCATTTCCTTGTTTATGGATATAATGTTTTTAGTTTTAGAAATATTTAAATGTGAACATACACAAGAATTGTGGAAAAGAAAGCTAGAGTCATTTGTTTTAATTTGTAAGGCTGTCAGAGTAATAGTATCATTATTTCGCATAAAATTTTTCACGCGTCTTTATACTCGTATCTTAAGCATCGTGATGAGAGGGATCTGACGAATTCAAATCGATGACGTCATTTATTTTGAAAACGAGATGGCAGCGCTAATGTAATGTATTTTGTTGTATTGTTCGCGTGATGAGTAAGAGTATTGTTTGTGCGAGCGTAAGTAAAGCAAGGACGTCATTGTATCGGCGTAGTGGACAGTAATGAAAACGACGATGAATTAAAAGTTTGACCCCTTTACCATAAAAAACACACACAAAAGTGTGGCAAGATTATTGTTTATGGGAGAGTAAGTAAAGCAAGGACGACAAATTATCGGCGTAGTGGACAGCGCATTTTAGTAATTTACACTTTTACTGTAATAATATATCCGTTATTCTTTTTATTTATTTTTTATTTTCCTTTTCCTTCCTTTTTTTGCGCCGCTGTCATTATTATCTTTCCTCTCCCGAAGGTAGGCTGGAAGATAATGTCATGTAGCATTAAACCCGCCCATTCCATATAAATAATGCAAACGATGAACCAATAAAAGTGTGACCCCTTCACCACAAAAAACACACACATATTTAAAACAGTTTTCAACGCTCTGGTCTAACAGGTTCTCGACCAATGAGATTCGTTAGACGCTTTTTTAAACACTGTATCTATCTATTTTGTTAAGGGGCAGTGTTTGAAACATATTCATCGCAACAATTAATTCTCCGAAGAATTGGTTTTGATAACTAACATACTGACTTTAATGAACAACTGAATGGAATACGAGGAGTCATAATGATAGTCTTCATTGACTAATAGTTTTATTGTTTAAGCTATATGAAACTATTATACTCGCAATGTCCATGATAAACTACCTGAGGAAATTATAAAAGATTCATTACAGATTTAAAGACATTACTTATAGAAAGATCTTATTATAATTCATAACATTTATTGGGAACAATCTGAATAAAGTACCTACGTACTTTATTCAGATTGTTCCCAATAAATGTTTTGAGTTTCAGTTTAGGTAAGGAGTAATTTATGTGAGCTATGAACATTTAGTATTTGCATATAAACACATCAACTAATCAGTAAATCGTTTGTTTGGGATAATTGGTTGATTAGCATTCAAAGAGTTTCAGAAAAAGATAAAATACAATTTGCAGGAAAGTGCTAATCCAACTAAAAATTAATAAAACCAACGTCTAGTCGGGAGTTTCACTATTAAGTTACGAAAAATTTTCTTTATGTAGTTAGCAGACGTCTCAAGTGTAGGAGCTGCAATAAGGAGACCGAGTCTATGCCACGTGTCACTGAAATAAAACAAAAGTTGCTCAGTGTCGAGAGTAAAAACGATTATCCCAGTTTTAATTAAGTTTTCATAATTTATTGTTCATTTCTAGTATATCTTTTATTCTGCAAACAGTTGCATTCCACGTACCATTATCATTACCCTGTACTGTGTAATGAGCACTACGAACGTTTTAGATAGAAAACAAAACCTGTTCGTAACTTTTGATTCATTCCTAAAAATAAATTTCTTTTTGGTATATTTTCCAGTTTTGTATATTTTAAATTAGTTGAGTATATTTTAATTAGTGTTTCGCGGTTTTGCGGTATTCCAGTGGCACGTTGTATAAACATTTAAGTCTACCATAGGAAACAAATACACCTTTAAAACTGTATCATCGCTGTTCTAACAAGCCCTAGACCAATTAGATTCGTTAGAAGCTTATTAAAATACTGTTAATGCGTTTTATCTTTGTTGTAAGATGACTAATATGTAATTATAGCGGTTGGCGACACGGTAAGTCTCCTGCATATTTTCTTGTTCGTGAGGGATGTATAGCTTTAAACATCACGCTAGCCAAGCGGGTGAGTGAGCTCACTCTTTTAGAGCTGTTGTAGTTCCTCAAGGCTTGTGGTAGCCACTTTGTTATGACTGTTATGAAGTGACTGAGGTCACATTTTACGACATCCATGGGAAGAGATGGTGTGGTGGTGTACTACACGGCCATCATCATACAATACTGCTGATTATATTTATTATATGTATCATTATGTGAGAAAGCGACCTCACTGTCGGTTCCCAGATGTTAAAAGAAATCTTAAAAAAGTAGCATATAGTTTTATTATGATACCATCAGCCTGTGTCTCTCCACTGTTGGATATAGACCTCTCTTAAAGACCGCCACCATACACAGTCGTCCGTGCTTCTCATCCAGCCACCACCAACGAATTCTTTCACATCATCGATCCACGTGGTCAAAGGGCGGCGTGGTCGAATACTCGAACTGTCGTCTCGAAAGTTGAACTCCAAAGCCGCCGGTGCAACTTTATTCAAGTAGTCATAATATTTTTCTTATTTTATCTTCAGATGTTTCTATTTAAATAGAATCTTGAAACAACTAAAGTTAGAAAATCTTGATTAAACACAAGTCCATCCCTCCCTTACTCCCTTTGCTTAGACCTCCTGCTCGTCCGCCTGCTTCCCTATAAAAAAAATAACGTCACATAAGGCGCACGAAACAACCAATCATATTGTGTAATTTTATGTATTGCGCAATGTTTTTGCTCATTTAGGCCCTAAATACACACTCCCTATTCAATACACTCCCTAAAATTTAGGGAGTGTATTGAAAGTCACGTAATTATTGCATAATATTTATTGTTTAATTTTTTATAGGGCTGTGTGGGACAGATATTGCCCCATATTGAAATTATACAATATCCATTCTTAAATTCATCATTCCTCGCGCGTACGTCATTCGACAAAGAAGCAGCATAGCGGTGTTTGTTACACTACTTTTTAATGGTAAAGTTTAGTGCGTGTAATAAGATAATTTCCAAAAAATGCTTCGGACTTGAGTGCAGCAAATGTGAGTCAATGGCACACGCAAGTACTTCCTGTGCTGGCCTCATTAATAAGCAGCTGAATGCACTCCGCGCAGCCGAAAACCTCGAATGGACTCGCAGTGACTGTTCACTAAAATCACCTCGTAAATGTTCATTTAGTATTCCAGAAGAGGAGGCCGGAAAAGAAGATGCCCTTAGTGTTCAATCGTTCAGTTATCCGTTGGATATGAAAAAACTTCTCAAAGATATGACAGCAGAAATGGAACGAATTTTGAATAGACAATTAAGCAAGATAAATGAAAGTGTGGAGTATTGTAATGATAAAACAGTTAGCTGTATAGAAAACATAGAAGTTTTAAAGAAAAAAATAAAGACATAGAAAGAAAAAATACTAACTTACTGCAGAGAAATGTATACATGGAAAATAAAGTGGATGCGCCCGGGCAGCACATGGAACAACAAGATTTAAAAAATATATAGAGGTAATTGGGGTTCCGATTGAGGATAAACAAGTCCTAAGGTCTGGGGTAGTTAAGTTATCATATAAAATGAACATAAATCCGTCAGACGTTAAGTTATTTAAAATGTCTACCCCAATGCCCAAGAAAACCTAGTATTATGATGCTTGAGTTACGAGATGATGAGACAAAATAATAGGTAGTCGGAAAAGTTCGCGGTCTTTTTGAACGTATGACTTTAGCGTGTTATATTTTTGGCAACACTGCCGTAAAATTGGTATACCGTTTGACAACTGACTTTATTGTAATGGCGGCAAATTGAAGTTATAAGTTAAAAGTTTTATTTCATATTTTTTAACAATTTTATAATGGAAGTAAATAAGAAGAGAATTAGATACACATATATATTTTTTTTCGTTCCTTTATTTTTATACGTTAACTGCAATGGCTATATATGATAATAATGTAACAGAACTATTTGATTGTAGTGACATATCACATTATACGAAAGCTATTCCTTATGGTATTAATAAACTAATTTGTTTACTAATATAATAAAGAGGTAAAATTGTGTGTTTGTGGGTATGTTGGGGGTACCTAATCTCTGGGACTACTGAACCGATTTCAAAAATTCTTTCACAAATAGGAAGCTACATTATCCGTGTTTAATATAGGCTATAATTTATTTTGGAATTTTGAAAAAAAAAAAACTAATGTTAACATAAGATCACTAAAAATAAACTTTTCCAAACTAGAACTGTTATTGCAAAGCATAAAACACAAATTTGACGTTATTGTGCTTACGGAGGTAGGGATATCTGATTGTGAGTTCGTTATTTCAATTATGCACACAAATTTGCGGAAAGGTAGGAAGGGCGGAGGTGTGGTAGTCTATGTACTAAAAATTTTGTACATATAAAGTCAATACTGCTCACTATGAACTCATTTTAGGCAGACTAGACACATCATAACTACACGGCATACTTGTGTGCACTAGATAGACCACCACATAGTAACAAGCACTGTTTTGTTGAGTAATTAAGATGTATACTTGCTAATTATTCACAACACGATTTTATTTTTATGGGTGATGTAAATATAGATTTAAAAACTGATAGCTATATACGTAATCAATATATTGTATCAATGTATTGTATGAGTACGGCTTAGTGTGCAGCATCAGCGACTATATGAGAATCGAACCTAGACAAGATATAATTACAAAAACATGCATAGATCACATATTTATAAGATCGCACATACTAGATGTATACTTGGCCGCACTTAGTACAGTACCGGCGGACCATCGACTGACAATTGTTACCTGCTTAGGATTGGACGACAAACAGGTTGTTCCAACTTGCATTATAAAGTATAATAATTGAACTTGATAAAATGAACTGGACAAAAGTTGATAATATGGAACATGCGGACGATATATACGACTATATCAAAAACAAGGTGCTAAAAGAAATCAAAATACGAGACAAAGTGTAAAAATTCCACTAGAAATAATCATTGATGGATTAATAAAAACATTATTAACACGTGAACTAAAAAAAAACAGAAAATTAATGAAGTTAAAAAAGATCCCTCCAATAAAATAATAAGAATGGTATTCCATTAGACTACGTAATCAAACTAATAAACTTGTAGAAAAAGCACGAAATATGTATTATAAATAAAAAATACAGTAATGTAGGTCAGACCCAAAAAATATGGTAATTATTAGAATCAACTATCTGGTAAAATAGCAAGTTCATTAGATGACGTAATATTAAAAGCGTTCAGTAATAAAAAGATAAATGAAAAAGATATTGCCCACAACTTTGCCATAGGTTTTAACAAAAATGTTAAAGATATACTATTAAAGTGCCAGGTGCCACTACTTAATCAAATTGATTATACAAAAGCATGTAATGTGTCAATGCTCGTAAAAACAGTGGTTTAAAAAAGTATAAAATATTCGATATAATACAAAATATTAATACAAATAAATCACCAGGAATATATACCATTCGTTCGATTGATATAAAACTAATTACTAAATTAATAAACGTGTCGTTAGATACCGGCATAAGAGTGTATCCGAAAGAGCTCAAGGCGGGAATAGTAAGGCCTAGACACAAAAAGGGGATATTTAAAATTATGACACCTACCGATTTATCACAATAAATAAAATAAAATAGTTGAAAAATATATTTCAAAACAATTTTTTGAATTTTATAATAGATACCAAGTACCAGATATTTTTCAGTAATCAATTATCGGTAATCAATTAAGTTCAGTTCAGACGTTTAATGATTACGTCATCGTTTATCTTAATAGAAAAAGTCACGTACTTATGGTTTTCATAGATTTTGACACTCTGCGACACAACACATTAATACAAAAACTTAACAACACCGGTATTACAGGTGTGATAACTACCTACAAGCCCGTGCCTACAGAAAGTTGGTAATGATTACAGTGATGAAATTTTAGTCACAGAGGGCACAGTACAAGAATCTATAATGGGGCCATTACACTACCTAGCCTATGATGTGAAATTGAATGATATAAATAACATTCCAAAAAATGTGCAATCTTCCAATATGCACACGACACACACGTTTGGCGTTTTTTTTTTTTTTGTGTTAGGAAAGACAATCAAGGAAAATCCTCATGGACACCTGGGAATGGGGGCCCAGGTAGTGCCGGACTCTTACCGGCTAAAAAACCTTGATTTGTCTTAACATCGTGAATGTCTAAATTCTTGTGGCCCTAGTGGCCTTTCAAGAGTCACCGGTCGTGTTTGATGTGGGGCGAGCGCAGAAGGCGCTCAGCCAGGAACAAAGTGTGTGTTGCAACGAGCCTAAGGGCTCCCCCGCCGGTAAACCAGCGGAAGGAACGGACCTCGGCTTAGGGCGTTGCATTGGGGGGATACCGCGGGTTCGCGAGTCGGCGAGAAGCGCCCAGGCACGTGCTGATACCTAGTAAAAGTGTTGGCTGAGGGCCGGTGTGTGTTAACGGTGTAACGAGAGGGACGTCCACGTCTCCGCCGGCGGGGACGGTGTCTGTGTGCTGTGTTTGAGTGCAGTGTGAGAACCGCATTGGCAGCGGTGATCGGGTCGTCGGGACACGTTTGGCGCAAATCGTAGTATAGATACAGCAATAAAACACCTACAAGAAGATTTCACTGTTATCACAAAATGGTCGCATGACGCTGGCTTGGTTCTTAACCATAAAAAAACAAAAATGATTCGTGTACGCTCTAGCCATAACTATACTAATCACGAAATAAAACTTATGGCTCATAGCCACCTCTGTTTACATAATCCTAAGCCGAACTGTGATTGTGGAAACATTGAACTGGTAGAGGAACATACGTGCTTGGGATTAGTAATTGACAGCAAATTTAATTTGGATAGACAAATTAAGATGGTTTGTGAAATGTTTGTGTTGTGAATTGGCTAAATTCTATATAATTAAAAACAAAGTTCCGTTCGCCGTTAGATTTTTTTTTATATATTGCTAGATTGCAATTATACAATGCTCTAATGGATAGTATTATATATCATACGGTCTAAGTAGTTATGAACGAACATTCAAAAGTTATATCAATAATATATACAACATACAAAAAAGAACATATAAAAAATATTGCACCGCTCAAAATTATCCAAAAATATAACAATAATATGGAAGAACTATTTAGATATTGCAACATCTTACTAATACACAAGAAAGTAGAAGTGCAACTTATTGTAGAAAACTATTTTAGATATTATCAAAAATACATTGAACATCCAATAACTACCAGTTTAATTACGCAAAAAAAGATTGTTCATATTGCCGCGAAAATCTTTCATGGCAAAAGAACGGCTGAATGTACAATATATATGAATATATACGAGTATATATGTACCGAGATTAAATAACGAACTACCAACCGAAACTAAAAATAAAATTAATAAACTGAATATGAAATGCATTATTAAAAATATTTTACGCAAAGTATATGACATATATAGATATATAGTATACACATACATACACACACACATATATATATATATACCAGGTGTATGCATAAGTTTTTTCCGGTTTAACTAAGAGATGGCGTCAGCGAAAAGTACGCAGCGTATTAATTTGACACATACGTCATTTGTTCGGCTGACATTTAAACTAACTACAAACACACACAAGTTGAGTCCGCCAAAAACTAGCGTCTTTGTTTTATCGTTCAGTGATCATGTCGAGTTTTGTGCCTGAAAAAGAACATTTGCGGCACGCATTGCTTTTCTTATTTAATCAAAAGAAAAAGGCTGTTAAAAGTCATCGTTTGCTGGTAAAAACATATGGTGAACACGCTCCATCGATTACAACATGTGAGACATGGTTTCGACAATTTAAAAGTGGTGATTTCAATGTGAAAGACAGTGAGTGCTCTAGGAGACCACAAAAATTGGATGATGACCCAACTCAAACTCAACGGCAATTAGCAGAAGCATTACACAATAAGCAATCAGCAGACGTTTACGAGCAATGGGGAAGATCAATAAACTCGGTAAATGGGACCCACACGATTTGAATGAAGGTCAAAAAGAAAATCGCAAAGTCACTTGTGAAATGCTGCTTCAACGCCACGAAAGGAAATCATTTTTGTTTCGAATTGTGACGGGTGACGAAAAATGGATTTATTTTGAAAACCCGAAGCGGAAAAAATCGTGGCTTTCACCTGGTGAAACCGGTCCTTCAACACCAAGGCCAAATTGCTTCGGCAAGAAGACCATGCTCTGTGTCTGGTGGGACCAGAGCGGTATTGTGTATTATGAACTCTTGAAGCCCGGCGAAACCGTTAATACACAACGCTATCATCAACAAATGATTAATTTAAACCACGCATTAATCGAAAGACGACCGGAATGGGCCAGAAGACATGGCAAAGTGATTTTGTTACACGACAATGCGCCGCCTCACACAGCAAAACCAGTGAAAGACACCTTGAAATCGCTTGGACGGGACATTCTTCCGCACCCGCCGTACTCCCCAGACTTGGCGCCATCTGACTATCACCTATTCGCATCAATGGAGCACGCGCTCGCAGAGCTGCACTTCAGCAATTTCGAGGAAGTTGGAAAATGGCTCGACGAATGGTTTGCCGCAAAAGACGAGCAGTTTTTCTGGCATGGTATTCATAAATTACCTCAAAAATGGGCGAAATGTGTAGAAGCCGATGGCCAATATTTTGAATAAAAAAAAATCTCTTGAAAATTACGTGTTTTTTTTACAAAAAACCGGAAAAAACTTATGCATACACCTGGTATATATATATATATATATGTGTATATATATACATATATAGTATACATATATAGATATGTATGTATCTGTGTTTTTGTTGCTGTTTTTTATAGTTATTAATACATATGAGCATATTACATACATATCATTAATACATTAATACATAATAGCGATTTAAACACTTTCAACCTGTATATATGAGCATCAAACCGGTTTATGCAATTGACAGCGATCGCCGTGATCGCCGCGGTCGCACAGCGACATCTGCCAGTATGTGTTTTAGTTGGAGTGTCGGCTTCATTCAATTACGCATTTTTATTGGCTGTATTTGAATTGCAATGTTGTGTGACAGACATTTATTCTGCTATTTGTAAACTTATATGAGGAATATTCAGGATCCGTATAAACCAGTGTTGGCTTATGGATCCCAAGTAATTTATAAGTAATGTTGTATTGTGTTTTATCATAATAAAAAAAAATTTTGAAGTCACCTTCCTTAGCTCCCTTTCTTGTAACAATTTTTCGAATTCAAATCTTTGTCCGACATGTTGCTCCTTCGATGAATATGGGTCCTCAATTTTAGTTCGTGTAAAAACAGAAAGAATGACAATCTTCATTAGAACATAGATTAACATTCATTCAATTAACTCGATACACATCTTAAATTTCAATTGCGTATTTGTTCGTTAGTTCGATTCCAGGTATCGAAATTTGCTTAGGTACGGAATTTGCATACTGGATTTGATTAATCAAAACATTGATATTTGACACTTGCTCGTTAGTTTTCATATTTGGTTCTGCCTATTATGGAGCTTTTGGAGAAGTTTTAGTTTAATTATTATAAAAAAAATGTATTAGGCGTTGTGTGGTTTAATAGTGATAGTTTAATAAACTTCAAATTGTTTTTCGTGCGTGGTGTTGGTGATAATCGAATAATAGCACACGAAAACCGCGTGGGACTTCCAAGGAGTCCTCTTCTGTCCTCAGTAAACCTACTATCGTTTTACTGAGCGACTCGCGACTTATTTGGACGGGACTGGACATTGATAAGATACGTTTCAGACTTTGAGAATAGTAGGCGCTCCCGCATACCCCCTGGTGTTGCAGGTGTCCATGGGCGGCGGTAACACTTACCATCACGTGGGACCGCTTGGTCGTCCGACCACTAATCTATAAAAAAAAAAAACTTTACTCTGGCAGAATGTGCTAATTGCACCATACTCATACATGAAGACAAAAAAAACAGCTTTTGCTTCAATGCTTATTCCAATACAAGCCTATGCAAATTCGATAAGTCATTTGTTTATTGCAATGCTTGTGAGTTCGAATTTGATACTCATCGGGATTAATGATTAAGTACGCGAAAGTTTTGTTTTAAATAAAAATATTAATCTACATCAATTATTATTAGTATTAAGTAAATGGTAAGGGTATATTATATTTAAAATAGAAATGGAAAACTTAACATTTCGCTGTAAGTATATTTGTTTTGTGTGCACTATTGTCTTATATTTTATTTAAATTCAACGTAGTCCACACTGTATAAACTGGCTTGTAACCACGCCAATTGAAATGCAAGTCAACTTCGACTGAAACTTTGTTTTTACAATTAATCGTGTCGGTACATTCGTTAGTATAAGCAGTAAACTGTGGAATTTGTAAATAAAATGCACTTTACTCGCTGTCTTGTTTGTTTATGAATGTGAAATAAACACGTGTTTTATTACGTAAGCGTATTCCAAAATTATCGCATCACGTGACGTCCCTGTTTAATTTTTGGGAGTAATTTAATTACTGAAACAATTTATATAGAGCTTTGAACATATTATCATACCTATTATAGGGTAGGTACCGATATATCACTGATATACCTTATAGTTTCGGTACCCCATCTGTGTAGAAGCCCACAAAATTGCATTAAGTTTAGTTTTTACCGGTTTAGTTTGTCCTAAAATCTACCTTTTTTGACTGAAAATACTGATAGAATACATATCTTTATTAACATGACAATCTTTAGACTGTTGTATTTCTTACTATAGTTTACATAAAGTATTTCTATGGCAAATTCTAGTTTTATTCACCACTAAAATCTAACGCATCTATGTATATTTTTACGAAGCAATTTGACAACTGTTTTATAAATATATATGTTTAACAATATATATACATATTATATTAATGTACGTAGGTATTATAAATGTACAAAAAATAATATATTTTTTACAAACTATAAACAATAACTATAAATTATACTTACAAATTATAAATGTAAGAAATAACTACAAACAATACTGTTTGTAGTTATTTCTTCTTGATTGCACGATGCAATGCCTTTCGTATTTATGTTTAATCAAATGTTGACTGGCAGAGAATGCCACTAGGCATTAAGTCCGCCTATTGTACCGATGTTTCTTTGTGCATTAAACTTTAAATAAATAATTAACTATATGTGAAAGGCAAAAGGCAGTAATAAAATGAGTAATAACATATCAAAGCTGGAACTGGCAACAGATCCAGCATCGAAGTAGATAACTGCTTCGTTATAATAAGTAACTGCGAACCACACCACTACTTATTTTGTCCAATGCTAATTTTTAGCATACTTTCTTTTGTTGAGCATTCATTTAACTCAGCTTTACATAAAAACGAGGTAATACTAGAAAGAAATTGGAAGTTTAAAAAATATTCTGAGCGCTATACAATGTTTAAATGAACAGTGAAAATCCGATAACATTTTAATTTTCTAAATTCCTTTTAATTTTATCGTGGGTCCATAATTCAATACTTTTCAATAACGTCATAATACTATTAAAATATTATATAATTTTTGGAGCCTTTCTCGCCACGTCCTGATAAAGTAACTGTTGACAATCTGATAGATAAATTGTCTGCCAATTAAAATTTAGCTGGTACTGACTTCTTATAGAGTCTAAGAGACTTTTTGATGCCTTCCGATAAAGTATCAGGAGGTGGTAAGAAAAGCCCATAGAGTTGTGTGTAAAGAAGAGTTTGTGTCTATCAATAGTGTGACCTATAAATGTGTGGTAACCATAATGATGTGATGTGGCCATCATTAATAAGCAAATAATTATGATTAGCTATCATATTGGAGATAATGATTAATTGTAGGAATACATTTAAAGATTTTTTATGTGAAGACAAAATCTCACAGTGAGAGTTCGACAATACGTAACACTTTGGAATTTTAAGCTTTAAACCAGAAGGAATTGTTAATCTGTATGTTGTTAGATTTACATATTTGTATGATCATAACTTAGATTGAAAACCTTTTTTTAAACTTAAGGATTTATAGTAATAACGATGAAATATATATTATTTTAACGATGTAGCTATTTTGTGTTTTTAAACGGCCGAATATGATATGTAGTAATAAAAAGACAATATCTATGAACATAGAGGTGCAAGCAACATGAAAATGGTCTTATTTGAGAGGTAAATGTACAGACAAAGTTGAACTACAGAATCCGTCTTCTGAGATTATTGTACGAAATAGCGGATTTTATATTAGACTGCCTTATCATGTCAGTTACTACGCATAAACTCGTGGGTCTATTTCCGTTAAAAACATCTGTCACCCGCACGTACCTATTGGGAATCGAGTAATGTACCAATCATCATAATGAATAAAAAATTATAAATTTAGTATAAAAAAAATAATAATTATATGAAAAATTTAAGTGGATTTAAAGAATATATGAAAAAAATTGATTGGATTGTCGAAAATTATCTGTCTATAAGTTTAGTTTAGCTATGAAAACAGCTTTTAATTTTATATATATCTTATTTAGAAGACGCTGTGTTAGCAGACTAATGTTCTAATCGGATTTGTTAGTGTTAATAACAAGGCAATCTTTACTGATTACACCAATATTGTTTGACTCGACCTTAATAATAAGCCCATGATTGAGTATTAGATAATTTGTGGAAAATAATTTTCAATCTGTCAATGGATTCAAAATTAATGTTTCATAATAACTTGTAATAAAACGTTGGTTTCTTGTTGCTAAGTGCTTCACATACATATTAAAATTACAGAGAATAAGAAGTTGAAAGCTTATGCGACTATTGACATTATGAAGTCGTGACTTTCTTATCAAGATAAATTATGTTTAGTATGTTACCTAAAAAAGCCGAGCCGGATCATAATTGTTCTATGTGCCTGCACATAAATGCATAATTTTATCACACTTTTGTCTCTCTAAAATTGTATTAATAATTTTGACCTCTGTGTTTGTTTGGCTTTAGATTATATACTTAATCTTCATATATTTTAATATTTTTTTTATAGTAAGAAGGTGGAAAATACCTAATCGTAAGCGGATACAGTCGCTCATGGATATGTGATGTCAACATTACTTAAAAATGACGAACATAGGCATATCCCCAAATACATTGCTTTAGGGGGTTTAGGGATCGGAATTTGAGGAAGGTTTGGGAATGATGTGGAATAGAGAGTATAATAGGACGAGGGTGTTCCACAATTATATTACATTCGAACAGGGTTTCGTTGGTATGGGATTGGAAGGATCGGGAAGAAAATATGATCTCTCACGCACTCCCGAAACACGTTAATTTTCACGCGAGACCGGATTGCACCTGTGAGATGCAAAATCCCTTTTCCTATATCTTCACTAATTTCACTAATTGAAGCTGGTTCTTCCACATTGGAATTTTAAAAATAAAGATATACCTACAGCATGTCACTGAAATAACACACAATTGAAAATAGGTTGTTTAGTATCGAGAGGAGAATCGATTTTTCTACTTTTCACATTTTTTTTTATAACTTATCGTTCATTTCTAGTATTATATAGCTTTTATTTTGCGCGCAGTTACGCTAAACAAATGCACCCATTACAAATCGCGCAGCCTAGGCGCCACTGTACTGAGCAAGGAGCGCTACGAATGTTTTATATAGAACAACAAAACTTTGTAACATTTAATTTATTCTCTAAAATAGTTTCATTTTTATTATTCGCTAGAACGGTTTTATATATTTTGACTTAGTTGGCGTGTTTCAGGTATCGCATTATTTCGGAGACACGTTGTATTCACAACTGCAGATTTAATAATCAAAGAGAATGTACTTCAATGCAATCTAAATAATAAGTGCATAGAATAATATCTGTGGATAGAAAGGCTCGGTTTAGCCGCGCAATCCGCGACAGATGTCACGACTCAACTTTCATTCATCACGCGTAATTATTAGTATTATTATTGGTGGTGCATTACTTTGACTCGTTGCGATTTTGTATTGGCTGTTGCGTAAATGTTTACATAATATTTGAGTTATTTCTATTTAGGTACTTTGTGAACTTCAAGAACCTAAGTATTCTACTTCGAAGTCTACACCTACTTACACATACGCTAAATTGAGTTAGGCACTTTAAAATTAGAGTTTATTTTAAGATTAAAAGCTACTTGTTAATATTAAGATTTATTTATTCATGAATCACATGTGTACAACACAGGATGTATACCGAATATTATTCGGGATGTACGAGTAGCTGAACAAAAGTTTAGCTATTACGATATTACGAATTTTATCATAATAAATTAATTAAATTATCATGTCATTAAATCATAACTAACTCTTAAATAACATTTATTTATACTAAAACAAAACAGTCACAATATTCATGATTACAGTCACAATTATAGGCAACGCGATTTTACAAGATGTACCTACTTACAATGTCTAAATTAGGCAGTTAAACTTTAAAACCCTTGTTGCTTATTAAAAAATAATAATCTATTATTGTTAGAAAAGGATGTTTTTAATGTCTATCGTCATTATTTCGCGATGTATAGGAACAGAAACATAACTATGGTGTCCCCATACCGATTCAATAAAAAGAAGTCGTGTATCGGATACCCAGCTTACGATTTTAATTTTTTCACTCAACAACACCTAGACAATGACTAGACTACTAATGACTAGACAATGATGGGATAAAACAATAATGTTTTATTATTTGCTATGTGTGGTCCATGGGCTATACCAGGGTCCAAATAAATTATATATATAAAAAAATTAGAGTTTTTTTTTTAATTCCTCGGCCCTTGTAGTTCTGCTTACTACAGTTGCGGGCGGATTGGAAGTATTTAATGCAAATCTGGTAATAATGTCTTTGAAGTCTTCTAATGTTGCAGTCTGCGCAGCGTCTTGCAGCACCTACTACCTACCGATGTTTGCAAACTGGATCGTTAGAGTGTAGGCTTGTTGACTGCTCTTCAATGGTTGTATAAGCAGAGTGATAAAACTTACTTATAATACTTAAAATACAACTTTCAATAACTTGTGAGTTACCACGGAATAGAACAATTTCTATGAACTTTTAGAGAAAATCTATGGCCCCAAATACATCTCAAAGCGGGCGCGTGGGAACGTCCATTACCTATGAAGACCTAATGTGTGTATAACAGCGACCGTAATCGTAGTCAGCAGTTTTAGCATCCACTGCTGGACATGGGCCTGCACAAGATAATGTGCATGAGGGATGTATTACCCTATAACGCTGCGCTGGCCAAGCGGGTTGTCAAGTACACTCTTTTAGAGGTAGTTCGTTCAGCTCCTCAGGGCTTGTGGTAGCGACTTTGTTAACCCTTAGTCTCCTTTAACAACACCCACGTTAAGAAATGGGTTGGTGCTATTCTAAAGCCGACCGCCACCATCAAGTCATAAAAGGGACGTTTCTGGAAACGTTGCGTTCATGCCAGTGCCCTATCGCTTTGTTATGTGTTTATGGCCTTTCTACAGTAGAATCAGTACATGTTGAATCCGACATATCAGTGTCGGTGTGATAGGTGGTATGTAGCGGACTCGGTGGCAAGGGCGCTCAGGCTTACCAATTTGTCAATGTCGCTCTTCAGTACTCTCGTTAGCACATAGATAAAACAGCTTATCATTGTCGAGTACTTCTGTCAGATTACCAGATAACTAATGCATATTAATTTATGCTAATGAATATATGATGATATTGTATATTATATAGGCTGGTAGAAACCAAATTAGCTGCACATTAGAGTGCATATTACATAGCAACTTCGGGGAATTTAAGTGCTTATGAATGAGATATTAAAAATCTGCGAAGTGTATCTATGGTGCACATGGCGCGGGTTCTGTCAAGGATAGTACAACTGGAAGGGACATTTGGGACATTTGGAATGCCTATTTTTATAAGATTAGTATTTGGAATGTTTACGAAAGGCTGTGATAACTATACATATTTATTTATTCTTTTTGAATAAATAAATAATACAAATTACAAATTATTAATAATAATTAATTACAAAAGGCAGACGTAATGCCTTACAAACAGCATTATCTCCCAGTCAAGTTTTTTCGGTGCAGTAACCCATATTTCGAATTTTCCTGTTAGCATATTAATCTTATTTTTATCATCCTAATTCGAATATATTTAATATCGAATACTTATTTCGAATTTTTATCATCATAATTTCGATGGGTGGTTAAAAGTATTATTATTAACTTTAATATACAAAGAAACATTGTACAAAATGCGGACTTAATAAATATGTTATGTTGGAACAAATTCAGAAAAAGTTTAATTATAATGGAACATTCCAATCATAGTAGACAGGTGTGATGTTATGGATGGCTTTTCCAGAATATCTGAAAATGCCAAAGAACCCGAGCTGGTCTAAACTTCTTAGTGGTTTAGATATATGTAAGTTTCGCACTAGTCTACAATAAAACCCTAGTGGGTAATACGTACGAGTATCTGGGTGACGAACAATTTATAACAATTGAGGAAGTTTCAATATACGTTGTAGCCCACTTAGCAATATGTGGCTACGATAGCACTTAAGTATCAAATGCTGTATCAGTGTCGAATCAAACAAATGAGCGAACTATTGTTATAGTATTTCGATTTTTATTTGTAACAATGTTTTTATTATAAAAAGAATCGTACAGAGATTATGTATGTTTAGATTTAAATTAAGTGTTATTATATATTTAAATTATATTTAAATTAAGTTAATTAAACCTATTAACTATTCCTACGGAACTATGGCACAACCATAACCTCACAAAGTTGCGGCGTCAATGTCGCGTCGTCGCTCCGATTCGTTGATTGTGTGAAAAGCGCGCACCACGTGCATTATTATTGAACCTTAATATGAGGGGTATAATAAAGTGGTCAGTGATCGTCGATTTCATACAAATATCTTTACCGTACAGTCTTGACTGACCCCATGTCAATTGTTCGTGCACTTCTTCCTTAATCTTTTGTTGTTTTATCTAAAATGTTCGTAGCGCTCAATACTCAATATAAGGCAACGAATGGACGCCGGAGGCGTGGCGCGGGTGACGCCTGTAGAATGCAGCTGCGCCTAGAATAAAATATATATTAGAAATGAACAATCTATCTATTAAATGAAAAAAATCTACCATAAAAACTGGTAGAATCCATTGTACTCGCGATACTGAACGACTATTGTCAGCTTTTGCGATAAGTCAGTGACAAGTTGTATATCCCATAAATGCGAGTTTAATGACCAGTAAAATATGCTCTTAAAATTCACGTGTCACCGCGCGAGTGCGATATGCTCGCAATGTTTACTAACATTACTTTTATCATAGTCACGTTATGACCGACGCTGGTTACAGCAAGGACGTTGCTTCGTTAGCGACGCTTAATCATGGAATGCTTTATGACTAGCGATTCACCATGGTTTTGCTTACGTGCTTTTCAAAATTGATCCAATAGTTTTTGAGTTTACCTCTTACATAAAAACAAACAAAAAACAACAAAGTCTCTCTTTTTACTATTACAATAGTTAGCAATATTAAGACTTACCAGTAGGTGCAAAAGTCTCTGGCCTGATATATTTCTAGATGTCTAAAAAAAATTTTACGTCATTATAATTGTCATTTATCCTGATAATACGTGTATAATTTTTGGAGTTCAATCCTCGTTAGTTTTGATTCGTCGACTCTTATAAAAACAGGAAGTCGCAAAATATTTAAAACGTTTAAACTGGAATATCGTTTCGTGATTAAGTTCCTTATTATTAATTCCTAATTATTAATAAAAGGTTGGATAATGTGTACAGGTATTCTTCTCCATAATTTTCCACCGTCAAAGATTGGTGTAAGCAAGTTAGTTTAGGACGGGAGTCCATCGACGACGAACTCGCTCCGTTCGACCCGTTGAGGCACTCACTCCAAACAACATCAAATTAGGGGAAGAAGTGCTGAGCGATCGACGGCGATTTACGAGTAATTTAAATACACTGTAAATAAAGAAATCCACAGTGTATAAATAAAGAATTAATAAACTGTAACCGAACCGAATTATTATGTACACACCAAATATTTTATTAGGGGCAAACAAGTTATGTAGATAAAACTGTATTAGAATTTACTGTGCTGCCGAACAGATTTCTCCATTGCAATTTTGGTATTACTATTACGGTGAAGTTCATGCAACTCATGAGCGCCCATTTGCTAGTAGTAGTGAGTTTCTGTACGTGTAAAAATAGACTTTATATCTTTACAAAATATACCTTATTTTAAATAAATCTTAACATTTATTTTCATATACCTTATTTTAAAATAAACTTAGATATTTTTAAATATACCTTTATAAATTTTAAATACATTGACGCGAAAGTTACTTTTCGCGTCTTACAAACATTTATCCACATGCAAGGTTGACATGCGCTCCCTTTCTCTCTCGTTTCTTCTTTTTCCTTTTCTCTCGTTCTCGCTGTATTGCAAGAAGTACAAGGTTTGCTTTAAATTGCGGTAATATTAAAGTCTAGCAGGCATTTTGGATTATATGTTACACACAGAACTACAAGTAACACGGTTAGCATGTAATATTATAATGGCAGTGCACAGTCAGGCAGGTGAGTCCGGCAGGTAGATAGCCCGCTACTGCCATTTTTTCCACAAAAATATAAATGAGAAATCACGGAATATTTTCTGGTCACCACTTTCCGGAAACCTCAACGTGACGCGTCTCCTGTAATTTGCGTGTGCTACCACATCTTTACGATCGTTTTCTTCGTAAGGCAATAAAAGTTTTTTGTTCTGTTCTCATAAAACACATACGAAGTAGCAACCGTTCATCAAAACATCCGTGAAACCTTAAGAACACAATGTTTCTGTTTTATTTCCTTATTTACGAACGTTTTCATTGATGAAAATCGTAAGAGGGATTTATTTATTCACCTATAAAGATCGTTTTTGTTGGTGTTACAACGTTATGTAGATTAATAAGTTTTGAATGAGATGGAAATATTAACAGGGAAATATTATTGTCGTCAAAAAGTACTGGATTTTAAAATAATTAAAAAAAAAATGTTTAAAAAGGCATTTACAATTTATTACATGCGAAAAAGTTCGCATACTTAATTCAAATCTGTCAATACCTATATACCGGGCATTTCAAGATGGCCACCATTTATTTTTTTTTATTTTTTGTTTTGTTACCGCATTTAAAATTCTTGTCATATTGTACATGATGGATTGGGTCTATCAGAACAGATACCTACCTATCTATGTATACATTGCACAATAATTAGGTGTATAATTATCATAAAATATGTTTATAACAAATGAACGCCAGCTACAAGTAATATTTCTACAAGTAATTCAATCAAAACGTCGCCGACATAACATCGTGTTTTATAAATAATATAATTTCTGATAAAAAGTGGGCAGGCACTGAGCAGTCTCGTGCCTTCGCACATGTGAATGAGGCACGTGAGTGACTCACGTGAATACTACATGCTTCGTCATCCACTCACTATTTTAGTAAGATATACACACATTTTATACAAAGTTTGTTTGCATTTAATTAAAATGTAGCTACCAGAGGACTGGTTCCTGTAACGACACTAAACATTTCAATTTCTCCATTTAATATAATTGGTATACTATAAAAATTGTGAATATTACATGGGGCTATGTATGACTACATTTAAGTTTAATTATATAGTGATCGCCGTCACAAGCCCTGTAATTAATTACTGCTGCAAACAGGCCATCTCATGCATATTATCTTGTGCGTTTTAGAGGTGGTGTAGTTCCTCAAGGGTTGTGGTATCTACTTTAGTATTCTTTAGACGGCTTATACGACACCCACAAGAAGAAATGGGGTGGTCCTATTCTAGAGCCGGCCTCACGGCGAAATAGGACACCACACTCACGGTCGAAATCTATAGTAATGATTTTCCTACAATTTTTAATTCTCCTTCTCGGTACATCTAAGTATTAAGAGTATAAATGAAATAAGCAAGATTAAGAATGTACTTTACATGATACTTAGTCACTCAGTGGTACAGGTCTGGTTTTGGGTTCACAACAAAGTCACTTGCTTGTACTTATTGTGGGCGACATATTTAAGACGCAGATTTTTCAGAAAAGTGAACTTGAAGTTCATGTAAAAGAAAATATTTAGAAATAAATATTTCATTAATCCAAAAAAGTTCCTAAGATCTTAAATCCGGCTCTGAACGAGAGTTCGATTTCAGTTACATGCATAACATGTAGATGCAAATCTGAGGCTTGACGGAAGTAAGTGGGTCACGGCCAGGTCGACCATAAAACATCATCTGTTGCCAAATTTTCCGGAAGTTTCGCAACAGGTGGGGTTCTTTAAATTACTTTAAAAGTAATGCTACACTTCGTTTGTTGAGCGAGATTGGCCTTTATTGTTTCTTTAGATATACAGGCTCAGAAATGTGGCGTGCTTTTATGTCTTTAATATAAAATTTCTTTTTATATGTAAAAAATAGGTATATCAGAAACTGCGTGAAAATATACAATAAGTAATTGCTTAAAGTATCGACCCATACTATTGGTGATTTTGTAATTTTAATTAAAATCAGTTAATTAATGTGTTTTCTGTATAACTTTTTCGGGTGATAATCGACGGATGACTGAAGTGTGGCTTTCAACGCGTCTTGGAAATTTGATACCTTGAAGCGAAAAAAATTAAAGTCTGATGGTGCAAGGTCCAGTGAATGCACTGAATAAGAGATGCAGTCTACTTAAAAAAAATATAAATATGAATAACGACCAAAGTATAAATAAATATCTAAACAGGAAACCTTCAACAAATATGAATAAACATTCTTAGTTTAAAAACAATGTGTTCTAACTGTACAATGATTGTAGAACAATTGGATACAATATTCATAGGTCAATTGTAACACGAATTGATGTTCTGGTGTGGTTTAGAAAGCGTTAAAATAGTAAAGAGATATATTAATTTAGCTGTCATTGTAAAAAAATAGTTTATATTGCACATACATAGGTACTCGTATAATATGTGTGTAGGTTGGTATAAATGATAATACAGTAATTATAAAATACACAATTCTATATACACAGTAATTTGATATATATAATTATTGTGTATTTTATCTAATATACTATATCACCCCATTTGAATCCTCTTCGCACCTCTCAATTGAACCTCTTTCATCCAAAGTTTTCTAGTAAAGAAAGAACGATAATGTGCAATGAAGCATATGATAAATAAATATATGTACAATATATTGTATCATTTTGTTCAATACTCGCAGATGTCACAAGCGTGTTAAATAGTCATATTTGATATGCAACAGATGATGTTTCAAAATAACAGAAAATACTTTGAAGAAGAAAGAAAACACGTAAACGCAGCGTACAGTCAGCATCTACTAAAAAATATTCACAAACAGCTTTCAGTACCTAATTCAATTTAAATGAAAACTCAAACTTATATTAATTATTCGCGGATATATATTTGTCATACTGTACTTAATTATGACGTTTCTAGTTCAGTCATGGGCTGGCCGATGCTCCCATAGATTAGTAGCTCTATAATGGATTTTCTATATCTAAGAGGTATCAGTGTTACTAGGTAATGTTTTTTAAATGATGTATGAGTGTAGCGTTCACGGACAAGGTGACTCAGATCTGGGAGTTCTACAGGTAATTTGTTTTTATTTTACCTCTCTTTCCAACTATTAAAAAATATAATTTGTTGTCTCTTTCTGTCATCAACTTCATCAGAGAAAAGGAATTAGCTCTTTCATCCGGCATGAGTCACGATTGTAGTAACCGCAAAATATTTTTCAAAACTTGTTTCATCCGAAGCAGATGTAGTCCGCCAAACTTATCTCTGCGGGTGGCAAAATTTGGAACTAGTATTCGGTATTAGTGTTAGTAATAGCAACAACAGAGGTTTTCGTTACGTTTATACACGACTGAAAAATACATAACTATTCATACTTTATACATATATATACGATACAACAAAAAAAGGTTATTTAAAAGAAAGAAGAAATGTGAAGAAAATATAACAAGTAAGTTAAAAGAATAACATTATTTAAATTATTTCCGTGTTTATGTTTTGTTTCAATGCTATGTTGAATAACTTTACATTATCGGAGTGTTTTTGATTTGCTACCAAACTGCAACCAGTGCCATGAACCATACGCATATAGAAATTTGTGATACTGTGTTTATTGACATCACCATTATGAAGATATAATAAATACCCCTGACTCATGATCTCCGAGCGCGTGATTACTATGAATCGTCGCAAATATGCGTGAAATTCTATAGTCTTGTTTCTGCTGAGACAATTATTTAGAAAGCTGCGAGACAAGAATAATGGAAAATACAATTATTTTGCACTAACCTGTTGCGCCCGCGGTTTCGCTCACATGTATCTAGAAATCGGAGGTGGACTGACCACTTAATGTAGTTCGCCTGTGGTGGCTGGCTGAGAAGAGCAGAAGAATGTGGTGGTAGCAAGCGTTGGGAGACTGATGGTATGGTATGTGTTACTTGGGGTTTCTAGACATACGATAATTTTTGATGGGATTTGTATAACGAAAAATTCTAAGAATTTTTTCTCTAATGATTCCTGATTCAAAATTAAAAAGATCAGATATACACGTCTTGCTTACGTTACAGCGAGCGCAGAAGACGCTCAGCCAGGGAAAAGTGAGAAAGCAACGAGCTTAAGGACTCCCCGTCGGATGAGTGATGGTAGGAATGGAAATTGGCTTAGGGAGGGTAGCGCAGGTTCACGGGATCAGATTAATAAATAATTGCTTATTTCCCGGCATACATTATACGTTATAATATTCTCATAAGTATAAATATAATATATATTTTATATGTAATTTGTCTGCAGTTATAGATTTATGAGCAATTTATAAGTATGTAGTATAGCGGCCATGTCTATTTTTTCCGTGTAATAAGCAATACAAAGAATGAAATATGTTTTCCATTGCCAATTAACAAAATAACCCTATGTCAAGGGATATTTTGGCAATTAACAGTATTACAAGTAAGTATGAGTTATTAAAATTGTAGTGTCAACTCTTTCGCAAATAACTAATTGTTTCTGATACACCCTAAATATGAAATGGTAAAATGAAAAACTCATGCTAACTAATGTAATTGATTCATAGAAACTTCACCAGCCCGTACATTAGTTAATTAGTAATTCAATGTGTATCTAAGACCTTCTGCACACTGGCGACATTTTTAACCCATCATTATACGACGCATTTTTGAAAAAAAAAGAAGATTTTATGGCAGTAATAAACTTGTATAGATTCATTATCACAAAACGCTTTCTTATAGGAAGAAGGCGGCGGACGAGCATACAGTCCACCTGGCGGTAAGTGGCTACTATCTCCCATAGACATCCGCGGTACATGCCAAGTTGAGTGCCGAATGACATACGTTGGCATGCCCCCATGAGATGTAGGAATGGATTTTGATTTTGAGGTTATGGTAGTAGTGAGGTAGACGTTCCGGTAAATAAGTCCGAAACGGATTGTTTTTATAAAATACTAGCTGTTGCCAGCGATTTCGTTCGCATGGTCTTCAAGTACTAATTCAAAAACCTTCGCGGGCGTGCGCACAACAACTCACCAAAATTTCATCGAAATCAGATGAATGGGATGAATCAGATGAATCAAATTAGGAACGCACTGAAGACGAACAAACAAACATAATTTTTTATGTATGTATTAGATTATATTTTACATATACAACCCACTTACTCCCGTCTGTCACCGGGGCTCTAGCTGAAAATCAGCGCGGAGTGTTGTCTCAGACATTCAGCATTAGCTGAGCTGCAGAGCTGGGAGACTCTTTCGACGGGGCACCGTCGCGCACGGAATGACAATTATTATATGCTGTTAAATTATCTTTGTGATTATTTATTTTTTGTCATTCTTTCTGTCTGTCATCATTTTCTTTTCCTTTGGTGCTTGTTATATAAATGTTTCTTTCTTTCTAACAGTTCAGAACTAATGATGATCAAGTTTATCCAGGTTATAAACTATCTTTGTACTACCTAGATAGATGTCACTAAAATCCATCCACGCAGACTTGCAGATGAGCCATCAAAATGATAGTTTTGCATCACATGTCGATAGATCGTTGGACGGATTTTAAAGGAACGTTCACAAGATCAACTGTTATTAGCTTTAGGCTCCTTCACTCGCTTATACAAAGCTAAAAATAATCTTTTAACACCTGTAATACCATGGATATGTTGAACCTCACGGATGCCCCAACTTTCAGACTCGACATTATCTTCTCGCTTCTCTCGCATATATTTACAACCTCCTGGAGTTATACTATATGTCAAATGTTGTTACTAAACAAATACTAAATTCTGAGTAATGTTAAGAAAGGGATAAAAAGAAGTTACAAATACAAAGGTCATAGGCGAGCAAAAACATTGTCAAATACTACTTGTTGTTATCTATTGACTATTGTTGTTGAATATTGTGTTAAATATTGTTGTCGTTATCTATCCAAGGAATCTATTGACAAAGAGTAAGGTATTTAATAAGGCGTATTGGTATGTAAATGTTTGACCTCAAATTATTTTCGTCTTTCGGACTTTTTGAGCTCTTTCTAACATTCAAAGTGAACCTTTGTATATTCAATTAAATATATGCTATTTTCGAGTATCAATTAGTAAAACGCGCTTTACGGAGCCATCTGTTAGCAAATAGTGTAATTCAAACATATTTTACTTAAATAATAAACTCACTTAAAATAATATAAGTATACTGGAATAACGCCAAGAAATTACCTTCGCGGTATTAAAAAAAAACAGTTTTTTATTTAACATCTTCAAAACTAAAAAAGATATATTGCTTATAAATATAATGTGCCTATGAAATAAGTGCCTTATACAATCTATTTTAGAAAAACATGATATTATTATATTTTAAACGATATTATGAAATGAAATATTTTGTTTCCCTTTAATTAAAAAAAAAAATGAAATATTTACTTCATTATATGGATAATTCACTTTGAATTTGCAACAGTTTGTATACATTTATTTTATAACTGTTAATTAAATATAGATTTCTCAACTTATTACTATATTTTTTTATTTATTTAGTTATTGCAAATCTAGCGTCATAATTATAATATGTTTTTTTATTTACATGAAATAACACGATAAACACAGAATAATAATTACACTGTATACAATGTATACACTGTATACAATGTAATTATTATTCTGTACGTTTCAATTAAAATTTGGATTAGGAAAAGGTACTATGATAGAAAAATCGGATACAGGTTCTCCGGAGTTCTCTGACAGTTTGGAGTCCACATTTCATTACGTTCAGGAACTGGAATAGGATCTTAAGGAGTATCTCAAGGACTCCCTGTTAATCAGAGGACGTATAAGGAGAAGTGTAACGTATAGTCGATTGATATGCAAATTCTTCGACAATATCTTGCATGCGACTTCTGAAAGATAGTAATCTATATTGTGGTATTTTTCGGATATGGGGCAGTATACTTTTGAAAAAATGCAAGTGTTCGTCGTCTTCATCATTATCATCTACTTCCTCTGCTTTTAACCGTTTTTGATGATGTATTTCTCTTTCTTGCAGATATTGTGGTTTTCGTCTTTTGACAATCACCCTATTTCCTTCTTCTTGATGTCTTGATGAAGATGGAACATTACAATTGTTTTGATCAATAGAATCAGATCCATTATTATTTTGATTCGTGGACGTACTAAAATCTGTTTCTGAGAATTCTATGTCATCATTATGCGTAGAAGATTCCAGATTAACCGTTGATGACACTCTTGGTTTGACAATATCTTTTAGAAATAGTAGAGATTTAAAATATGGCCATTTGACACTGTATGTTTCTGCATCTCCTGAAAGGGGTGGTGGAATCTTGCCCAGCTCCACGCAAAACTGGTCTCTTAAATATTTCCATTTTTTCCTTACTTTATTTTCTAAAACAAACAATTAAAATTAAATATTATTTATACAATAGGTTTTTCTTTTGGGGGTTTTTCATTTTAATTTCGGAGAGGAGTATCTACTATAACACAAATCGTTGAATAAACACAGAGTGCATTGTTGGATAAAACAATCGTTGAATAAACACTGAGTGCGTAGGTATATTTTAAGAGAATAATAAACAGCAGTGTGGAAGCGCAGCGTGCTACGACTTCCGGCACCGACGACTTGAAGAAGATTGCCGGTTGTGGTTGGATTGGAAGAGAGGGAGCGGAACGTTGTTTATTCTTCTTAATTAATCCCTTAAACACGAAATTACCGAAATGTTCATAAATATCGCAAAAATAACACATTAAATTGGTTTCTCGTTCAAGATTAGGCTACCGCTCGTCACGGCAGCGAGCGGCATTATTTCCAACGCATATTGTTTAAATTTGCATGACCCCCCAACGTCCGTTGATTGAGTCGTGCGGCTCTGCAAGTGTTAGAAGAGATTCGGTAGTTTAAGAAATGCTGTGCGAGAGAAGAGGAGCGATAGCGCGTGTATAAATAATACATAAAAACCAAGAGAGTAAACACAATTATTATAATATGTACATCATAAGTGCATGAACAATTCCAGTGACGGTGGCTGGCGGCATCGCTGTACACTTATTCACATGAACCAACATGACCCACGCAATATCGATTTACTTACCGTCTTCCTTCATATCCAAGCTGATTTCCCTCCAACACTTGTCGACGAAATTCCTGTTAGAGTGCAGTTTATTTTTTCTATCCCATACAGGTATTTTCTTGGCAACTAATGCGATTAAAGTGTCGTTGTCCATTATAAAAAAATATTATACGTTCGGCGCTGACAGTCAGCGAGTCAGAACTGAATAAACGATCCCGGCAAGCAGGTCGGAGCGCGGGGCGCGGGTTCTACGAGCTGCCAGGTTCAACCGGCTTCTGTTATTGTTATTGAGCGGTCGGTTCTGGGGGTCTACTCCGAAATCACAAACCACGAAGTTTCCGCCGATTTTTCGTGTGATTCCTACCACGAAAACGTTCACTACGTAATATCGGTCCGAACAAACGAAGTTAACTTGACATTTGAAACTACTCCGATCTCATGAGACAATTATGGAAATATATATTTTGACAAGGATACTTCGAGATCAGATGTCAAATTTCAAGATAACAATATCTCATTTTTTAAATAATGGTAGATAGCCAACAAATGACTTTTGATATCAAAAGTCAGTTATAGCATCGAACTTAGGTCGGGTTCGGAACTTCGGAGGTGTAAAATCAGAGTAGACCCCCTGACCTCGATACATTCTATACAAACATTTTTATGATATTTTATCAGCGCGCAGGTGGATTTCCAGGTAACTGAAAGGGCATAATTGGATGGTGTACTGCGTTTGTATGTCAACTTGCATAAAACAACATAAAAAAATTTTCGTAACAACATTTTACGTTAAATATTTCAAAATGTTCCGAAACATTTATAAACGTTGCTCAACCTATAGAAACAGATGCATATTGCTGATGATTTCGGCTCTGCAACAGGTCAATCTAAATATATTTGATTTATGTGCATCTTTTTCATATTACAGAAAGAAGGCGGCAGTCAGGCAAACAGGCCTACCTAAGGTAACTAGATACTGTCGCCCATGGATATCAGCGATACATGCCAATATCAGTCCAGAATGACAAACTTTGGCACGTCCCTAGATGCGCTGCCTACCAGATTTAAGAACGTAATTGGAGAAAAGGTTCAGAAAAATTGGGAGAGATAGGATAGGATGGAATGAGAATGAGCTCTGAAGGATGAAGGTGATGGTGAGCAAATATATTCTTCCAATTTTTCGTTTTTCCTTCCAATTTTAATTTTTGCTATACTTAAGTTTTTTTATATTGATAATTCAAAATTATTTCTGTGTTTTTATATTAGGTTTTGAAATTCTACCGAATGTACAAAGTCTTTACGCCGAACACAACATTGTTTACTAATGTTGCGCTTCGTATGCCTGAATAATAAAATCAACACTTAAAATGTATATCTTATAACTAGAGGTAGGTACGGAATTTTCGTTTTAAAGAAATAAAATTTCTTATATTTGCGAATAGATGCGAAATATACCAATTTGTGTTTTTTTACGAAATGTGGCGACATCTTATCTTTCATCATCAAATCATCATAGATGATTCATCTCTCCCCGCCGTCTAGCCCGCCGTACTAATCACACAACTCGCGCATCAGTTTCATCAGTCAGTTGAGTGAGTGCACGGAGAGCAATGTAGTAGAAATGTATATTACTATACTCTAACAAGTAAAATTTACTTTAACCTCAATGTGAGTCTTACAAAGCAGCGGTTAGTGTCATTTACTATAGCGGTCGGGAAGTATAGTCTATGCAAAACTGGATTTATTCCCATGCTGTCGAGTAGTATGCCTAATGCCCAAAAAATCAAATTTCCGTCGCTCTGCGCAAATTGAAATGAAATTCCCTAATTGAAATGCTCCTAAACGCTGCTTTGTAAGAATCACATAGAAGTTAAAGTAAATTTTACTTGTTAGAGTATAGTAATATTTTAACCAGTTATTATTGGCAACAAAAGGAAGATCTTGAGATCTTGATCAATTTTTTTTTTCAAAAATTCGACTTTTTACAGCCAAAAGGTTAAAAACAAGGATGTTGAATTCAGACGTCGATTAGTATATGTTAATATTAACGAAATTTCAATTTTTATTTGCGAAAATTCCGTACCTCTACTTATATCTTATAAATGACCAAATTATTTTTAGGCGACAATGATAGTCTATACCAAAATGAAATTCCAGTTTGCGTGTGTCTCCGCCCACTTTTTGCGCACCCTTTCACTGAATTACACTTCACTTTACCTTGTTTGCAATCCATAAAGCCAAGTCTATCAACAACTTATTAGATTACCGCGTGAAAGGTTCCACCGCTTCACTTGTATCTTCTTGCGAGCCACATTCAACTTGCCAAATTGGCCAAGAATGGGTGAAATGTGAAATGTCTTGCCCACAGGAGCCTAGTGTAAAAAAATATATTTAAGTGAATCCAGTTAGGTACTAATATATTTAGGTTGTGATGGTGAATTACTCTGATTATATTTAGGTGATAAAACTTACTCATTTTTATCAATTCGAAGCACATCATTTGGTAAGCTTCTTGCATGAGTAGTCTTTCAAATTTTCTTTGGTATATGAGAAAAGCGGAAGAGTAGAAGATGGAAACTGAAGCCAACGTAAGAGAAGTGAAGTCTACGTAAGAGAAGTGAAGCCTGTGTAAGAGAAGTGAAGACGTCTTCTGATGACGTACAAGATAAATATCAGACAGAGGAGAGACGGGCTAATATATTAGACTATTGATCACACTAATGTTATAAATGCGAAAGTATGGATAATTGTTACTCAATCACGTCGAAACGACTGAACCGATTTCGTTGAAGTTTGGCAAATAGGTAGATTGTAATCTGGATTAACACTTATGCTACTTAAATCATGTAGACCACTCGAACAAAGTCGGGGGCAAAACCTACTAATTTACCTTTCCTTTACATTTTTACCATGCTTTCAGCCTCTTACTGCTGCTGTTACTGCTGCTGGTTCTTTACTGCTGTTATGTACTTCTCCCAATGCTTATCGCCGTAAATAATCTTCCATTTTTCTCATTTAGTCACTACCAGCGATTTTGTTTGTTGTCAACCCATTTGGCAGGAGGACGTTCCTCTATATTTCCCAGACAGTAGTTTCTTCTGGAGAGCTCTTTACCCACTGGGTTTTGTCCTGCGACATGGCCTGCTCACGGTCCAAAAATTCAACATATTCCCTTGGATTTAATTAATTATTATTTAAATTCCAATAACTTAATTGCCAGTCTCAACTTGAACCCGTTGAATGCCTTAAAGTTTATCCAGGGAGTACGAATGTCTTATTTGTTTTTTTTCTAGTTCCAATAGATTTCTAGTTTTCTAGTTCGGAGATTTTTGTTAGTATTTATACTAACAAAAATCTCAATTGGTATCACAATCAGAGCCTAATGGAGAAGAATTGTGATTCTACTATCGTCAAGAGTGACAATTGCAACTAAGGATGTAACACCTTCAACATCATGACCATAATAGAGTTGTCAAAAGTGCACGACTCAAGGGGGACTTTGGTGGGAAATGTAATATAAGCCAAAGGTATGTCAACCTTAGTCGATAGGAGCAAAACATTTATGAGTTGATAAAAATGTATGGTATTTATAAATTAGGTGGAAATAGGTTAATGTGTTTAAGCAAACGTCTTTGAATGCAGTGGGGTATCAGATAAAAGTAATTTAAATTCCTCGTACAGTTACATTCATAAAAATGTGTGTATTTTTATAGTGTCGTTGAGTAAGCTAGTCGAGAGATGCACTGCTGTGGCTGGCATGACGAAGATGAAGAAAGAAATAATTAATGCACAATTCACTAAGAACAACATGAATAGGGCATTGTGTAGCTATTGTTGTCGGTTCTGATTGGACAAATTTATACGTCTAGTTATCTTCACACAGATATGTGATGCCTATATACAGGCGAAGTCTTGACAGATATATGTTGTCTATATACAGGCGAAGTCTTGACTTACAGACACTTACAGGATTTAATTGGGGAGCCACTATCCTTTATGAAAATCTCAATTTTGCCGTGTCTGTCATGTTATGTTTGTCATGTTAATCTGTCATGTTTGCTACGTACGATTGTGACATGCCTGTACAGACATTAACATCAACAACAACATATTAAGAATAAAGGATATTGGCTTAATGATTGAATCTTGAGACTGTACACTGCTGTACTGAAGACAAAAATATTGTATAGTAATCGAATATCGTCATGATAGGTATTAACCGGTCAACAATTAGAAGAACTGGCTTGTAAATACATTAATAGTTTATGGTAAATCGATTATCCTCTAAAATCCTGTTCAGTACCTATGACATTTTTTTAATACCGTATTACCATAAAATACTCAAATGTTGCTACTGACTGTACTAACTTAATTACCTCAAGTCCCAATTCTAGTAGTTGAATGCAAGCCCAATGGCGCCAGACGGTGTCGGCGCCGGCGCATTCTAGTACAAGGGAAATGTTAGGCGGATGGGCTTTCGTTGACATATGTACTTGTTTGTAAGAAAGATTTATTAAACATAAGGCCAAGGTCAGCTGTAATTCGGCACTGCTGTTAAATAGCAAGTTTTCATTATTTACACAGAGAACTTAACTTTTAAATTTACATTATTAAGAGTTTTTGTATATAAAGCTTAAAAAGGAAATGATCTATCTAACTAATATTATATGATTATATATATACCAGTGCTCGCGACTTCGTGCAAGTAGACGTTAGAGTACATATGCTTGGTTAGCTACATTCCCGTGGGAACTCTATTATGGATCTGGATAAAAAGTATCCTAAATATTAACTGGGCATAAGTTATAACTATGGCAACTTTCATTATAATCCGTTTATTGGTTTTCCAAAAATGTCTTTTTGGGCTCTGAAGTGAACAAAGCAGTGATTTTTTATAAAAAGGAATCTAATGTACGTGTTTGTTATGACTTTATTATATCGTTATAGTTTATAAATTATATGTTTCTAATAATAGTTATGTAAACGGGTTTACTGTTTGTTCATCCACGATAACAAAAGCTCATAATATATTATGGTCTAAGTATTATCTACTCAAAGTATTATTATTTTTAATTCATTGGTTTGATTTAAATTGGGTTGTTCAAATAAAAATAATAATGTGATAATGGCATTCAGCTTCCGATATTCGCGTGCAGATTTTAAATAAAGTTTTGAATATCAAATAAGCATGTTCCGGTATCGAGATGAACAGGAAACGTTGTTCCGTGATCAATGGATGCAGCATTATGTTAATTGACGATTAATTTGCCAACACGCTTCGGGTTTCCGCCGATTTTATAGGATTATCGAATAAATATTGAAATCTAATCGCCGGTTTTAATGGAGAACAATCGGAAACATGAATAGAAATGAGTAGAAACAAGCTGTATTTATCTTTTATTTATACATTGTATATCTGTTTTTGGCTCTGCCTCTTCCCTTGCCCTCCTCCTCCAGGTCACCAGTTTCTCCAGTATCACAGTAGCAGCTGAGCCCGATATTTTTTTCTTATTATTTACGTAAAAAGCTGGGTTTCCTTTTGGGAATCCATACTTACTTCAAATTAAGTGCACGAAGGGGTACGATTGCCGCGCCCTACGAGTACATGCGTGTTAACTCGCGTTTTTTAACGCTCGTAAAAACCGCATGCTATGCGCGTATGATTAACGCGCCTAAATATGCTCTTAAGAGCCATTTCACGTTTCTAGTGAAAAATACAAGTTTTTGAGTTGTTCTATAGGTGAAATGAAAGCTGCTTTACATTTCTGAGTAAATATTTTAAATAGCTCATTTCTTTGTATTGACATTAATGTACATTTCCAAATATTTCTTTATTTATCCTGTAGTACTCAACCATGTTTTAGCAAAAACGCGCGTAGTAAGAAATTCAGAGCCGTGCTTCTTCCAATAAAATTCATTAATTCAACAAGATAAGGTACAATTATACGTAGTATATAATTCTATTGACACATAGTGTACTAATATTTCCGTAAATTAACACAAATCGCGAGAAAAAATAAAATAATGTGCGTCAATTTCGACGTAAAATACCTGGCATTTAACTGCAATTTTTTATCATTTAATAAAGATTTCTTTTAATTATACTTAGAATAAAATCAATTTTGTACCTAATTGAAGCGAAAATATAAGTATTTTTATAAATTATTATTTATTATATATATTTTTTAATATCACAAAACTGCTCTTCGCGTTCCGATCGCACGCGATTACGAAACATTATACAAGGATTGCAACGTCTTGATCAATTGAGTTTTTTATTGTTTTGTTTAGTTGACCTAGTAAAATATTATAGTGGTTGGTATTATTTGGTAATATTATTTGGTTTTTGATGTCTTTGAATTATTTGTTTTTTTGCACATCTATACTAATATAATAAAATTGTGTGTTTGTAGGTGGTAATGTTGAGGGTAATCTCTAGAACTATTGAACCGATTTCAAAAATTCTTTCACAAATAGGAAGCTACATTATCCGTGTCCAATATAGACTATATTTTATTCTGAAATTAAAAAAAAATAATTGGAAAAAAGAAAACCGAAGCGAAGCTTTCGCTCCTGAACGTCTTCGAGAAAATCTCATTCTATAAATGAGCCTTTAAAGTTGAGATCGCTATTTCTGTGATAATCATTGAAGTGAACATGTCCTAAATCTGGTTTAATGAGAGGAAATGCTTCAGAGATATGCATTAGCGAGTAGGAAGAGTCAAGACTTGTCAGAATTTAATCGAGTTAAGATCGAATGAGGATTGAGATGGAGCGTGTAATCGATGTAGGTGCGTAGACGCCTTCCTGGCGAGGTGGTCGGTTTTGCTTATTCTGAGTCACTATGTTATGACATGAAGTCATCGATCAACTGAAATACAGAGATGTAGCATTGTAGTCCAAAAATGAGGTGGTCAAATTTACCTGTCAATTCTGGCGTAAAAACTACCAAGAACGGATTATTGATAGTTTTCCTTTTTTACAATAACCAATATTTTGATGTATTTGTAGTCAATTTAAAAAGGAAAAGACATAGTTGAAAAAAAAAAAATCTATATAAATCGAAAAAATATTAATGATATATTATGATAATTTCACGGTAAATGTGTTTGCGCAATTGATTTTAAGTATCTAAATAAAGCAGACTCTTACAAATGAGATTATTACTACTCATATATACTGACAGTAACATTTCATTTATACCACTGGCATCACTCATATATACAGTTTTGTCATAAGAATTATCCTTTTATGCATTTTGTTTGATCGATGTATGAAGTCAACTATATTGTAATAATTGTCCAAATACTCTGTAACTTGTAACTCTATACATATTGGTATTTGTAACTCTGTACATGGTGCAATGATAAATAAATAAAATGGAAAAATAAATACGCGGGGAACTCAAAAAGTTTTGCGAAAAAGAAAAAAACTATCTATGGATTCCAATTGTTTTATTACATTTTTCAAAAAACCAATTTTGAAAATATTCGAACGTAGGCAGCGCGACTTCCAGCGACGAAAAGTACTTCCCTTTTAGTTGGGATTTAATTTTAGGATATGAACAAGCTGCCATGTCGGGACTGTAAGGAGGATGGTCTAAAACTTTAACCGGGGTACTGTCCAAAGCGCTTAGTGAGCGGTGTCGTGGTACAGCAGCAGTGCGCGGAGACCTGTGTTTGGACGGTTGTTATTTACTGCAGTAAAAACGTTTGGCAAGCATGTGGCAACATACCATTTTGCGATAATGCTGCTTTAGTTTTGTAAAGGTATAGATATCAGGTAACCAGTTAAGTGAAAAACTTACGATTAAATTTTTTCCGCCGATTCTTGCTCTTTTTACTTTGGTAGGCGTTGACTCACTTTGAAACAGTCAAACAGTAGATCGAAGCTTAATATCTGGATCATACTGGTAGATCCAAGATTTGTCACCTGTGACAATGGTATAAATGCGCCGAGACGACCCTGCTTCAAATTTTGTTACCATATCACGGCACCATTTGACACGAACTTGTTTTTGAGCGTCGATGAGGTCGGTGCAGCACCCAGCGCGATATTATCCTCCTGACTCGTAATATTTCATACACACTCCCCGATCCAATCTACAATCTCTCCTGAATCTCCTCATATGTAATTCGCCTGTTTTCACAGGTTTTCTACCGTAACAGCTGTTAAAGGGCCACCCTTTTTTAAATTATTATAACATGTTTATATAGTTCTATTTATTTTATTTATGTAAAAAAGGTTATCACAGATGACAGTAATTATTGAACATAGCGGCCGTCCAAATATTGAGAAATAAAATAAAATAAACTTAAAACATGCATTATTTATTAATAACTTTATGTTATCTCGTTACCTTAATCTTTATAGCCACACGGATATATCGGCGGAAAATCCTCATTGGAGTAAAAGCTCTCTTGGATTAGCCATTTCCGAAGGGCAAAATAAAATTTAGTACAACGAAGATCTGTTATACTTTTCGGATTATATATTAACGACGTGCAGTTTTTCCTGTATAATTCAGTCTATGCACCCCCTCTAACAAATACATCAATATTCGCGAGTGCATATACTATTTCTTATACGTTATATTTCTTATTTGAATATCTCCGGAAGTATTGAGCTGATTTTAACAATTCATTGGCATTTTTTTAACGTGATCAATCGGTAAAGAAATTTTAAAGGTATCGTAAGTTATACTACAGACAGGTGAATTCATTTTCAAAATTGAAAGTAGTTACAGTTTTCAATAATGCACTAAAATGTTTAAAATGACTATTTTCTTTTTTTTATATATTATGTGCCTGTGCTAAAATTAAAAAAAATACAGGTACCGTAAAATCTGCTGTCTTTGCCAAATGGCTACTAATTTTGCCATAACAAAAAACACCTTAGAATGACTTCAATATAGTTTTTTTAAGGGTATGGATGCCTTTATGTCAAAATTGAATTTATAAATGACAACACCAAATTATTTATGGAAACCCTATACGTCATTTCGATGTCATTTTTGTCAGTTAATTTTTCGTGCGTGAGTGATCTACAATCAAGTGCTCCCAAACTTTTATTAAAATAATTAGGATAAACTTTGTCTACGTAAGTATATTTTTAATATTACATTAAACTAAGGTTTATTAATTGATTATTTAAATTTAAATTATATTTTATTAAAATATAATTTATTTAAATTATATTGATTTGCAGTGCTGCAAGCTACAAGAAATTCGCAATTAGTGTTGGCAAATTCAACATCCAGTGTAAACCAGATCGTGATGTTAACTTTGCCATATTTAGTGAGAGGTTAGGGCTGCCACATTTTTTAAAATAAATAGATCAGTTTTATTATTTTTATACATTAGGTTATTCTGCGAATCTTTATGTAAAAGTAAAGTTGAAGCTGAAATATGTTAATTCAGAATTAAAATCTTTAATTTCTTAGACGAACTATACCAAAACATATCGCACCTTTGTACTTTTAACTTGTTGTGCGTCTTTGTCTCCTTTGGCATACCTATTTTAATTTTTTTTGCCAATTATGCCCGTGCCTTACTGAAAGTGCAATATGCGCGGATCGCGTACACAATTATTATTCATATAACGCAATCAAACCTAAAATTCATATATTTGTTTTTATTATTTTAGAACATGGAAGATTTCAGTTTAACACATCGGTCCACATACAAAAATTATTCTACCGAAATGTTAGAAGTTGCCATAGACCTAGTCAAAAGTAGAAAAATTTCGTCCCTGGAAGCCTCAAAACGATTCCACATACCACGGCGAACTATCGAAAATAAAGTAAAAAATAAACATAATAAAAAGCCAGGGGGCCAACAAAGACTTACCTATTCTGAAGAAAAACAGATAGTAAATGTTTTAATAGCAGCAGGTGATTTTGGCGCTCCCCTCTCACGATTAGATTTAAGTTTTGTTGTATTTAATTACTTGAAAGGAAACAATAAACAACACATTTTTAATAACAAACCGCCAGGTAAATGGTGGATAAGTAATTTTCTGGCTCGCCATAAGGATAAACTAACAACCCGAGCGGCACAAAATATCAAAAAAGTTCGCGCTGCAAAAACTGTCGATGAATTTACTATTTATTTCGCAAATCTAAAAGATACCTTAAAAGACATACCTGCAAGTAATATATTAAATTACGATGAAACAAATCTCTCAGATAATCCCGGATCGTCAAAATGCATTTTTAAGCGCGAAATAAAATATCCTGAAAGAGTTCTCAATCACACCAAGGGTAGTATATCGATTATGTTGCAGCAGATGGAATGGTACTCTTGCCAACTTATACTGTTTATAAAGCAGAGCATTTGTGGACGTCATGGTGTCAAAATGGACCAAACGGTAGCAGATATAATCGAACTAAATCCGGCTGGTTCGATTCCACTGTTTTTGAAGATTGGTTCCAGACAATCGTTATACCTTGGGCTGAAAAGCTACAAGGCCCCAAAGTGGTTATTGGTGATAACCTTTCTAGCCATTTAAGCGTGAATATAATACGCCTATGTGAAGAAAAAAATATAAGGTTCACATTTCTGCCTCCTAATTCTACGCACGTTACACAACCTTTAGATGTCGCATTTTTTGGTCCACTTAAAAAAAAATGGCGTCGGATTTGAACTACCTACAAATATGAAAATCCATCAGAAAGTCAGTTAAATAAAACTCATTTCCCATTATTACTTAAATCTCTCATAGATGCAATAAACGTGACAAGCAAGGAAAATATAATTTCTGGGTTTAAGGCTACAGGGATAGTCCCTTTTAACCCTGAAAAAAATTTAAGGAAGCTTCCTGAATGTGATGAAGAAAATAAATATAAAGTAGACACCGCACTTTTGGATTATCTAAAAGCTAACCGGTCTGTAAATCCTCTTAAGAAAACTATAAATAGAAAAGTCAGTATTGTTGAACCCGGTGCATCAGTTTCTTCTGAAGAAATAGAAAACTTGATGTCAAAGAAACCAATGAAAGAAAGAAAATCGAATAAAAAAGGTCTAATAAAGAAACTGAAGGCTGAGGCTCTGAATCATACTACATCTGGATTAGAATGCGAATTTCAAAACCCAGTACCTTCACCAGAACCTATTATGAATCAAACACCAGAATTCGACTCTACATCTAAGTCAGGTGGAGAAAAAGTAACTATTTTATCTGAAATAAAATTCAGTCCATATAATCGTGCTTACACTGATTTGAAAAAAAGTAATTTGCAATTGAATGTAATAGATAAAACTCACGATATATATTCATCATTATCACAGAAACGGTCTTATTTCAAACCAGAAATTGATTTAAAATTATTTGACTATTACAACCCGGTCAACCCGGTAGCATCGACTTCCACGGGGAAAGTTGATTTGACTTTATCTAATATCAGAAAGAGAAAACTTGGCAAAAAAATTACTCATAATAAAAAAAGATTATTAGAAGAAGAGACTGATGAGGGCAGTGATGATGAGTATTCATTAAGAGAGTCTTCTGATGATGGAACTTTTATTTCTACATTAGAAGAAAGCGATACAGTAGAGGAATTAGAAACGCATAATTTAGAAAAAACAACACAAAGTTCTTCAGAAAATATGGTAGAGAAACAAATTTACAGTTTCCTTCTCGTTAGATTTAGAGGACATAAAACGAATAAGTTTTATGTTGGAAAGATTTTAGAGTTAACGGAAAATTCGGGAATGCTGGTTAGATTTATGAGAAGAAGGAAGGCGGACCTTTTTTATTGGCCTGACGTGAATGATGTTAGTTTTATTCTGGAATCCGATGTGGAGTTGGTCTTAACAAACCCCCGAGAGGGTCGCCGGGGAACATTTAAGTTTGAGGATATTGATTACTGAAAGTACAATGTCCAATAAATGAGTCATATAGAAGCAATATTCATGAGGACATTCTGATGGCTCGGAATGTAATAATAAGTTCAAAACTAACATAATGAAACATTGAACCTTTGTTCAACTTGTTATCATAAATTATTCATAATATGTATTCGTAATTACGTATTCACGATTTTTTTCAAATTCTCAAGAAAAAAAAATTCAGGTGGATGTTGCTGGTTTTGCTTTTACATAACTTAAATATCTTGGATTGTACTTAAAGAGTCCTAGAAATCTGAAATTATTTCTTGCCGATACCAATTCAGCGTAATTCTTCTTTATAGCCAAAGAAAAGATTTTTATATTAATTCTTTACTTAATTAATATATTATAAGTATTTCATTTTTGTTTAAAGATATAGGTATAAGTGCAATATACTTTAGTGCCAGGAAACATCTTGAATAATCATCTAATTAATCTTGCTATAAGTTCCTAAGCTACTGTTGTTGTACCTAATACTTACACTATATTTTAGGTTTGTATTAATTAATTAAACTGATATGCAACCCGCAATAAACACGTTTTATTCTTTCGTGGTGCCTATGAACGCAACACATAAATGCAAAATACAAGAACATAAATTGAAATACTACTGAAATCTAAATGTTAGTCAGTGCATTGACGCGCTCCAAACAATATCCTTAAGTTTCTGTAGGTAGACTTCTACGCTTGTAAATTGCATTTATGTACTTTTATACCCACCAAGGAATCACTATCTTAAAGATTTCAAGTTCATAAAAACTACGAAAACATTTGACAACCCTAATATCTTTCTCCTTTTTGTATGAAGAATTTTGAAAAGTTTGGTAAATTTGCCACTTTCTTAGAAAAAATATTACCAGTGCTAAATAATGGGATTATATTATTTTCATATTGATGGATAGAGGCCAAGTCCTGCTATATATTTTTGTTCGAATGTAATTCCTATTAAATATTATTTTATTTTCGTCTGGCAATCTTAGCAGAAGTGATCATAGACTTTGCCACATTTTTCTTTAGGCTTTTAATAATGAAAATGATTTAAATGAAGGATTTTTTTAATAATAGTAAGAATTTGTACTTGATAAAATATATTTAGAAATAAGTAACTCTTAGCATCTTCTTATATTTTTTAATAAAAAAGTCGAGTCAAAATTTTTTAGACCCAAAAAAGTGGCAAAGTCAGCAAGTTTCACGGTACCTACTTAGAGAAGTCCAACGGCTGGCTATGTTTAAAATCATTGACTGTCGGTAAATTATTAGTTATCTGTTGTTGTTTTACAAACCATTTATTTAATTAGCTCTTAAAATGTTATGGGAGGTCATTAATGCTGTTTCACGATGTGACTACAATCATATACACATTTAAGATAGTACTTAAATTACGACATGAATGTTGATATTCTTTTTTTATTTATTTATTTCGGAAATTTCATAGCACGTCACGTAGTACAGAATATAAGGTTTACAATATTTTTAAGCCATTTACGAAGTAACAACATTTTAAATGGTTCATGTTCGTTTTATAATGATGTTCAACCTACATATGAAATAATAATAGAATTTGAAAATCATTATTAAACGATATCCATTAATATTTATTTTGATTAATTCTAACATTTACCCAATCTATTTTACAGATAATTCAAATTGCTCTGCTCTTATGATGTCCATTATGTAAAAATTGTAACAATTACCTTTATATTTATAATGTTTTTAATAACTTTTCAAAATATCCTTTTCATAGAAAAAATATGTTGAGCCGTTATTGACCAAATGGTTACACAGGGATTACACAGTTTTGAGTTTGAGCGATTGAATTAATCAATAACAGAACGTGTGTGGCGTGACGAACGATGACTAATTCCATCATTATGCCGGCTTGAGATTCTAGCGGTACTCCAGCAATCTCATAATTTATCCAAATTTAGGAGCGCCAGGCATTTGCATAGATGTTACATTCATAATTGGTTGCGTCTTAGTTCCAATTGCCAAGATTCGTGAGAGTTGGGAATGAGTTATATCAGTTAGAACAATTAAGAAGTTAACGAGGGGCGATTACATTGAACAATTCTTCAGAGCATTCCCCATTGTATAGGCGGTAGAACACACAGAGAGACGCAACGTCCCTCCGAACGCTGAGGGGTTCTAAACTGCCCGTGAGAGTGGGATCGTTGACAATACGAACAGCACGTCGTTGGATGGAGTCAAACCAGTTTGTTTCCGTGGGTGTAGCCATGGTGGAGCATCAAGAAAATCAAAGGAAAAGCCAGAAGTGAAATTTTAGATATTGATTAGATCCCTATGAGTTTTAATTGCAGGAGTATGCGTCGTTGGCCACGTGACTGAGACGTTACAAAGGCCATGTTAGTAAACACTGCAAACATTTTACACGCTGGCCACCAGCACGTGACTATTAATAAAACATTGAATAATTTAACACGTATGAAAATTAAAAGATACTATTAAAGGATATTGTTCTACAAAAGTCAAAGAATACCTGAACGTGGTGGAAAGAGCCTCGTCTTTAATTTTAATAGAAAGAAGACGGCAGCCGAGCAAACAGTCCACATGTTGGTAACTGAATACTGTCGCCCATAGACATCCGCGGTACATGCCAACGTCAGTCCAGAATGACAAACGTAGGCACGTCCCCGGATGAGCTGCCTACCTTTGCAGTTTTAGTAATGGATTTGGAGAAAGGGTTGGGAAAATGGGGAGGGTTAGGATGGGAATGGGCTGTAGCATAACTCACGCACTACCGAAAAATGCACGTACATTGGGAAATAAGATAAAGTGGGAAATGCATTACATTTTATGGTAGTCTTCTGTGAGAGAGGGGTAACTTGACCAGCCGAGTGCAACCAGCGGCTGTGGGATCTATTCTTGAGTGGGGGATAGAAAGAAAGAAAAAAAGAGAGAGTAAAATAAAGAGACCTGCGATATTATAGATAGATAGATATTTATATAAAAGATTTACTTAATTATCTCTATTCTATCCTGGAGAGTATATGTAAAAAATGAGATTAAAGGATTAAAGTTCGTTACTCTTCGACTTATGGCCAAACTACTGTTGTTTTTTACAACCTTCATAACTGGCGAGCACCTTCGCACGGTATTTTGAAACGGAAATGTTACCACTCATTAGCGAAAGTGACCAGTCGATGACGTGTGGACAAACATAAGTAGCTATTGACGTACGAATTACGCAGTGTTGTGTCAAGAGTATTAGGCCAGCAAGCAATTTAGTATGAACTTTTCTATAGTTCAAGTCGATTTTCCGTATTGTTTACGTAAACACTTGTAAAATATGTAGTTGAAAAATGTGGGCAGAAAAACATTTAGTTACAATAGTCTTGTTAATCTCACTTTGCTGTTACATCATAAAGGATACAAAAACATATTACAAAACATAAAATCTCGGTGGTTGACATAGCCGAAGAGGATGACAGTCGAGTCGTTAATTTAGTGACGTCATAGGTTTATTCGCAATACCTATAATACTATCCGTATTATTGCAACCAGCCATGTCAGTTGTCGTGTTAGACACGTAAATAACAAGAACTACTAGGAAGGAAAGAAATCAGTTATTGTTCCAATAACATATAATAGGTCGGGGAGAAAGTCTTTTCGTATTTTGTATGTATGAAGTTGTGATCCAATATCTTTGATTGAACTGTTTGTACCTGGCTGGTTATGATACCATTAAAAAGGTAACATTTAAAAAAGAAACAAAGAAATAAATAAACTGTTTCCCGTCATTTTTCAATTGTTTTTCTGTCGAAGAAAATGAGTGAATCTATCGAAGAAATTCGATACATTTTAAAGTTTTATTACAAAAAAGGGAAAAATGCGACACAATGTGTGCCGGTTATAGACCTAATGCAATGTCAGTAAGAGTAGCACAAAGTTAGTTTAAGCGTATTCAGTCAGGAGATCTTAATGTTAAAGATGCAGTTCGCTCCGGTCGCCCTGTTACCGATAAAGTTGATGCCATTTGTGAAAAAGTGCAGCAAGATACGGCATATAAGTAGTTACGACATTGCTGATGAACTGGGCATTGACTACAAAATATATTTGACTCATTTGAAAAAGTCTGGATTCACAAAAAGCTCGATATTTGGGAATCTCGATAATCTCATCTGCCGCTAATCGAATGCCAACGCTCACAACGTTCAGAAAAAAATGAGTTCAGAAAGGGACAAAAAATATTTAAGAAAGGGAAGCTGTTGCTAAACGGGTGGCAATTGCCTCTTGTCCCGCACTGTGATCGTGGCTCATTAAAACCGTTCCAAATGCAAAATCGATATGACCTTCAGGTACAATAACAAATGTGGCGTCCGATGAGGCAACGCGCGTCAAATCGGCGGCATTCCAGATTGTCCGCAGACCGTTACGATACCCGGACTTGCTTACGCAACGGAACCCATTCTGGTATGGATGGTTATGTAACACTGATGCACCGTGCACTCACACTATACGGTAACGGAATGGAAGCAATGAACTTGTTGTTATGATTTGTTGCTGCAGGACTGGTCATAAATAGATACAGTTATGTTTAATCGTACTTATCAATCATTGTCTTTGATTTGAATTAAGTAGGTTTGTACAAGCTTTCTCGCGGTACCTACCAAGACTACCAAGAAAGGTTTTGATGATGAACATTGCTTAAATAAATAATTGTGTTTAAATATGGAGAAATAAATTTGGAATGCATATTAACTGAAACCTGATTTCAGGGGTACTTGCGTATTACGGACTACACTTAATTTAATATTGAATTACAAAAATGCATATTTGTGTATAGGTACAAAAATACATATTTGTGTATAGGTACAAAAATGAATATTTGTGTATAGGTGTCAAGTTTTTATCAAGTGGGGATAAATCAAGAAGTCGCGTAGTGTGGTGTAGTGTGAAAGCGCATCCAACTGATCCATCGCGCGCATGCTACGAACCAGTGCGCAAATGACCGCACGCGCCGGCCTCGAGCGGCCTTGACAATGTCATAGCCACAAGAAATCAGCTCTTTCTTTTACTTGTACAATATAAACTACTCAAAACAAAATAGGGCCCACTTAGTTTTTACAGTGTAACTTAATAATATACATATTTATATGGTTTTTATGAATAGACATGTTTAAATTAGGGATTTAGAAATCATGTAAACATAATCAATGGTAAAAATTGTTTATTTTTTTTTAATTACTCACAAAAAAGAGTAATTAGGGAAATTATCACTAAATGAACAGTAAAAGTAAATTTTGGTTATGACCATTTTTCTAAAAAAAACTGATGATAGGTGTCATGTTTAATAGCGTGTAGGGCCCCCTCGGCTCCGTATGCATTCTCTGACCCTGTCTGGTACACTTTCAATCAGATGGCTAACGTTTTCATCAGGTATTCGCTCCCAAAGGACTTTTAGAGCGTTTATAAGCTCTTGTTGACTGTTGACGCTGCTGTAATTTTCTTTGAGGCTTCTTTTCAATTGATCCCATAAATGTTCGATGGGATTGAGGTCGGGACTCATCGCTGGCCATGGCAAAACTGTAATACTAGCGTCAGAGAGTGCTCTTTGTGTGGTACGGGCCGTATGCGCGCGAGCATTATCTTGCATAAAAACAAAGTCATTGCCCACTCTTTGTGAAAATGGGATCACATGAGGTCGGATTACTCGCTCGACATAACTGGCAGCGGTTACGGTACCTTCATCCAGAATTACCAGTCCTGTTTTGCATATTAAGCTTATTCCACCCCATACCATCACACTTGGACCCCAAAAACGGTCTGTTCCGTGGATGCATGGTTGTGAAAAACGTTCGCCTTTTCTTCTCCACACGTGTACTCGTCTGTCATCACTAAAAAACTTGACCTTACACTCAACTGTGAAAAGTACAGTCCTCCAGTTATCTATGGTCCAGTCCAAATACTCACGTGCGAACCTTAAACGCGCTGCACGATGACCACTTGTCAGCTTGAGCCGAACAACGCGCATTCTGGAACGTTGTCCGTCCTCGTGGAGTCGCTTTCGGATGGTTTGATCACTAACGCGTGTACCAGTAGATTGCAGTAGTCGGTTTTGTAAGGTCCGGGTAGTTACAGTACGATCCCGACGTGCAGTTAGCCTGATGTACCGGTCTTCCTGGGCGGTTGTGGCACGAAGTCTTCCTGATCCTCGTCTTCTAGCCACACTACCTGTCTCCTGGTAGCGGTCCCGTACATTCCGGATAGCTCGTCGCGACACACTGAGATGTATTACTACAGACCTCTGAGATTCTCCCCCCTGAAGCAAAACAACCGCTCTGGTCGCGGTTTCCGTATCGATATGATGGCGAGAACCAGGCATAGTAATCAGGACTAATACCGAAACTAAGCAGAATAGCTATACACAATGGCTTTCAACAGAAGCGTATACAACGAGACTGGGAACTCAAGTGATTAAGAAATAGTGCATAGGGTAATTTCAAGCACCTCGGATTTTTTGTCTAGCCACTTGAGAATAACATTAAAGTTGTCGCTCAAAACATTGATAAGGACTCATAAACATGTCTACTATAAGTTTCAATGCTTCAAATCGCTAATTATTACCTCACGAGTTATTTATAAACAAACTTCGAGCTTAACTCAAGATGGGCCCTATTTTGTTTTGAGTAGTATAATTGGGAAAGGCGACGGTTAGATCTTTTAGAACAAAGTGCCTCTGAATAGCAGTGAAAACTGTGGCGTTGTAATTGAGTTCTCACAAACTTTATGCAGGGAAAACGGTTTGTATAAATTTAGTATTGTCTTTCTACTAATTGTTTTAAAACAAAGGATGATGTAATAATATACTAAAACAGTAAATGTGTATATGTTTGGTATAGTAATACCATATAATCACTACATCATGTTGACTACGGAATGCACAGGAAATCACAAGAAATAAAATATAAAGATATATATATATATATATATATATATATATATATATATATATAAGTACATAAAATCTGATTAGTTTAAGAACATAGTTAAAGAAAAGCACATAAGAAGTATTGTTTGAGACTAACAATGTTATAGAAGCAGATAAGGGACAGACAGAAATTGCGTCTCCTGGGAAAGATGTGACGATCAAAGCCAAAGTATGCGAGTTACAGTTACTGATTGTATTGTTGCAATCACTGGCGCCAGAAATCATCGCATCATGGATGCATTATGTCAAGGTAAACTCGTATATAATATGTCACGTTACTAGCAAAAGTTATTGATGGTTTGATAATTACGTACGAGTATGTATTCTATTGTGATAATTGCAGGCATTTAATACGTACATGTTCTTCGTAATATACCAAATGGTGGAGTAAAAATATTCTTTATTACAATTTTGAGTAAGTATATAAACCACGCCATCTCATCCCGTGGGTGTCGTAACGGGCTACTAAAGGATAATAAGGCACAATAATGTGCAATAAAGTTTGTAAAATAAAAAAAATAGGCGGATGGTATGGTATATAAAAACAAAACATTAGTTATAAAATTACATTTCTGTATGATACGTATTATGACTATAAAATAATAGAATACCTCAGCGTACCATTAGCCTCTCCACTGTTGGATATTGGGCCTCTCCCAAGGACCATCACCACATACGACAGACGCATTCGGGCCGAATCTCCTCTTCTCGTCGCCTATATCACAATTTTTGAAGACGATAATTTTTCACGAGTGCCTTTCTCAAAATGACGTATGATGTCGAAATGTTGTCTCTGACGATTGTTCATAGTTTCATAATAATACAATAAAATAGTTTAATTTGAGAAATGCTAATCCATATAGATTATATGCAGATTTACTTTTGCCTGATAGTATCACATTTGGTATTTTTATTCATCCTACTGCAGGGTACAGGTTTACTCAATCACGAGGGGTTTCAGCTCATAATCCAGAACCAGTGATGATTAATGGATATATATTTCATATTTATTGTCATGCAAATCGGATTCTTTGCCAAAAGCTTTCGAATTAAAAGATAAGCCCCTATATTTATTTATAGATGAAATTTGAAATTCCTTCATATTCATAGCGATAATCCTTCAAGTAATAATATTCATAGCGTGATTTTGTAGTTGTCATTCAACAATAATACAAATGATAAGATCAGCATTTTCCATCCCGCTGTAGAAATTACATATTACTTGATAACATAACATTTGATTTGGAATTAAATGAATTACACAAACAATCGTAAACATTTATCTAGTAGATAAATAAACATTATTCTGTAGGGCGAGAGTGCACGCTGCATTTCCACAGCCGCTGGGAGCACTTGACTGGCCAGGTTACCCGTCTCTCACTGAAGACTACCTTGAAATGTACTTGAAACTACTACATTTCCTACTTTATCGTATTTCCCCAATTCAACACGTACGTAACGTGTTTCGGTAGTGAGTGAGATGTGCCAGAGCTCATTCTCAGAAAGTGTTGGGAAAATGGGGAGGAATAGGATGGCCTATTTCTCCCCATTTTCTCAACACTTTCTCCCAGTTTATTCCTTAATCTGCAAAGGTTAGCAGCATTCTTGACTGATGTTGGCATGTATCGCGGATGTTTATGGACAGCAGCATCCATTTACCATCAGGTGGACTGTATAACTGTCTGCCGCCTCTTTTATAATAAAAAATACGATTAATTAACTAATCTTAATTTTTGAAATATCATGCCTTAATGAAATGAAATGGGCTACTAATTTCACCCTTGTCGAAAATCAATTTTGGAAACTGATACAGCGATGTGGGTAAACACATCTAGCCGAAACTTTCCATCAAGTTCAATGAGTCTGTAACATATTCCTGTTATTGATTTGATAACTTTACATAAATAAACAATAGACTCGTATGTATGTGGTTCGTTATAAACACAAAAACGACTTCGATCTAGAACAAACAAATTGTTTTTATTGTAAAACAATAATTGTTTTGATCTACAGGGGTTTATTTTCCACAGATTTCTATCGGTACTGTCGGTTGTCTCGTACTGTATGTTTTTGTATTAGCAACTTATATTCAGACTGTTTTTAGTTATTAAAAATAAAATAAGCGAGGATTTCTTCTGAAATTTGTAAGAAATTCTGGGATGACTCAACATGGAGAACTAAATTATTTGTCAACATGTTTGATCGTTATGTTATGTTCGTTATGTAACTAATTTTATTGTACAGGAAATATTCTTAGGCAACGTTCAAAGGAAGAAATGACAAATCTGACAAAGGAAGTTCTGATTAATGAAGCTGCCCCGAGGTGACTTGTTCAAAATTCTCGATCGTTTGTCACAAAGGAAGTTTTAAAAGATTCTGTTTTTAAAAAGGCCCATATCAGCGCCAGTCGGAAAGAAGGATTCGCTATTTTTAAGAGCTTTAAGAGGTCTATCCAACTACTAGATGTCGACGTTTTTGTGATTTTTTGAAACTTTAGATCATAATTTTGAACTATTGAACCGATTTGCCTCATCTTCGAATTTAATCGTGATATGGACGCGAATATGTTTTTCTGTTAATTTTCACTTCAATCCCTTTAGACATTATATTTATTATTACTTTTTATTTTAAAAATTAGATGCTAACATCTGATTTTGTATTAAACATAATCTTGAAACAACGAAATTTTAAGTTTGAAAATCTTAACAGAGTCAATAAGTTCATTCCGATAATAAGGCCTTTCAGCTCATATGATGTGACATTTATATATTTATTGCTATAGCTGTTGGTAATTTTTGTTAGAGTAATGTGTGTGCCCTGTTCGTAGAGTATATAATTTGCTTTGTCTATTAATGTCATTGTGTATAAAAATAAAAGAACATCTCGATTTTTTGGCAGGAATTCGAGAAGTGAATGTTGAGTTTTTGTTTGATTAATGTAAAAAATATGTGCCTATAGTCGGTTTTGTGGTTAAATAGTACCTAATAGTTTATTACACTTCAAAATGCCTAGTGTTCATACAAAATGTTTGTGATAATCAAATAAGAGCATGAGACTGCACTTTTCGTGTGCTTCCAAGGGTCCAAGTCTGTCCTCAGTAAACCAACTATCACTTTACTGAGCGACTCTTGACTTGTTATGACGTGAATGGACATTGCAGAGATGTTTTGACTTACGAAGAAATCTTGACACTGGCAGAATGTGCTAATTGCACAAATGCCATATATGAAGAAAAAAAGGAACGTCTCATTTATATAAAAAACACTTTTATTTTAATAACTCTAAAATCATTAAAAACTGGCGGAGGTAGGCTTTCCCTACAGTTTATAAGTTAAACAAACATAATATAATAAGTTAAAGTAAAGCAGATTGCAGATTAAAAGTTTAAATAAAATTTTTTTATCACGAAAAAGCTTTTTCTTTTAAAGATATGTTCTGCAAAAGCCCTTTGGATGCTTTGATGACTTACCTTTTCCTTGCAGTTTTGAAAAATTTGGCTATATGCTTTTGTAAATACACAGTGGATATCCTTCATTTAGTTCGCAAACAGCTTTATCTCGAACAAACACCACAAATGGAAAGGTAAAGTTTATTACTTATTGTAATAAAAGTTCTGGTGCTGCCATCTTTTAACGAAGTGAGGAATCATTGAATTAGGATTTTGCGCCATCTGCAGGTACCTATCTCTACTACTAACAAACTATGTCCTGGATCATCAGAAAAAATATAATATACATATAAGAATAAACCTCTCCATATAGGAAATTTGCACAGGCTCTTTTTATGTTACTCATCTATATGATTATAATTACTTTATTGATTGATTGGACCGCGCCACTAAGACTAATAAATTAATTTCCCTCTTTGTGGCGGGAATTCGAGAAGTGAAGGTGGAGTTCTCGTTTGATTACTGTCAAAAATGTTTATTGTGTCTAATTTATTTACTTATTTAACAAACTTGATTGTACATTGTCGTACAAAAGGCGAGCGTAATGCCTTAAGGTATTCTCTACTAGCTAACCTTTGGGTTGATCAGAGAAATACATTGTTCGTGATTATCAAATAAAAACATAAGACTGCATTTTTCGTATGCTTTCAAGGAGTCCAACTCTTGCCCTCAGTGAAGCTACTATCACATTACTGAGCTACTCCTAACTTCGATGGAGAAAATGCTTGATAGAAATTAGTTTTCACTTGACATTGGTAAAATAATTGTCGTGCTCGAGTAGACAACTGATATTACCATCAACCCAAAGAAGAAGTAGAATTAATTTCCACCGTTTCCTAATAGTAGACAGAGGATTAATTGTTATCTCGTTGTCAATCTTCCACAACCTCATCTATTAAGGTATTTAGAACATATAAGTTTTAGAAGGATTACTAGCATACGCGTTATCTTCTTCTTGTCGAAAGAACTCAAAGTAAACCAATATTAACACGCTGATTACCCGTCTGTTGCTAAGCGTTTTCACAAATGTTTACGAGCACTTACATGTAAACCAGCACGTGCATTTGGTACTAAGCTAATGTACTCAAAAACATTCCATTATAGCCCTTATTACTATCACGCTAAGGTGTTCATACGCATAGGTTGATCTGTTCCACGCGGCACAATCTTAGTGCAAATAAACCAACGAACAAGTAATGGTTTGCACATCAAATGAAATAAGAGCAACTGTAAAAATCGCGTCTGGATGGGTTCAATAAATTCAACAGTGTTTGTGTTCGTTACGCTTGATTGTTTTACTGGAGGGCCGCCAAAATCTCTGACACGTTACGTACGGACGCGGACGAAATGCGAAGTGCGACGTACGCAAGTGTGTGAGATTATGTTCAAGTTCGTAATTTTTAAAGAAACTCTGCAGCGTGGGAATTTTTAAAGAAGGGACATAAGGGATTCGCCAAAAGCAAAAGTTACCGTCATCGGTCACAAAATTAGCAATCTGAAGGCAATGGCAATGGGCAGGCCATATCCGCTGCAGGACTGACAACCGATGACAATCGCATACCGTGAAGAGCAGCGTGGGACGCCCTTCGGCCACGTGGGCTGACAACTTGAAGAAGTTTGCCTGTAGTGGCTGGATGTTAAGAGCGGAAGACTGTCGATCCAATAGTGAGCAGTGATACAGTGTACCGGGGCCCAAAATCTCAAGAGGCCCTCGACCAATGCTGAAACTCCTCGTGCAAAAATATAGTTTACATTCGGGTGCCCAATTTTTATGCACTAGGTCCCTCGGCCACCTCGCTGCACCGCTGCTATTTAACTATACATAATCTTTGACATTCAACTGTTCTATTTTATATATACATGTATAAACTATGTGGTAGATATGTTAATGTGATATGATGATATGTATGTAAACGATATGTTATGTGGATAGCACTCATAATTCTCGTAAAGCTCTACAACTGCCGCCTGCCATCGCCTTTTTTAATGACAATACATATGTAATAAAGTAATATGAAAATGTGTTTCCTTTTGAATATATTATTTCCAAAACCAATAAATAATTATCTTCTTTCAGATGTCACAAATGCCCGTAATTCAGATAGAACTGTACATTATTATATTCTTATTTTTTAAAACGGATTTCGTATTGCCAAAATCCATTTGCTGGAAATAATAATAGGGGTTAAAGTATGAAATTGCCGTTTTATAGTAATAGATACTTTGAATTGACATAAAACCTTCATGGTGTGAGATTTTCGAGTGATACTTTTTTCACATGATACTTATGACGTTCTTGTTTTAAAAAATGTGCAACATTCGATTTTCGACTTTCAATTGTTTTTTTTATTCAGCTTAGACGGGAAAGATGGATACTTCGAAAATCCGAGTAATCTTTGAATACGAGTTCCGACGCGGAACTAACGCGGCAGAAACGGCTCGCAATATCAATGCTGCGTTTGGAGAGGAGACTGCTAATGAACGAACCGTGCGTTTTTGGTTTAAACGCTTTCGTAATGGAAACTTCGACTTGAAGAACGAACCACGTGGAAGACCGCCCACACAGGTGAATAACGCTGAATTGAAGGAGATGGTGGAAGCCGATCCGAGTCAAACTACCCAGGAATTAGCAGCATGGTTTAACGTTACCTTACCTACAATATTGACTCATTTGCATCCAATCAATAAGATAAAAAAATATGAAAAATGGGTGCCTCATGATTTGACTGATCTGCAGAAAGAAACGCGTGTTGAAACTTGCGTTGCCTTGTTGAATTGGTACAGAAATGAAGGAAATGGAAAGGAAAAGGTACAGAAATGGCTGACCCCAGGTCAAACGCCGCAACAGTGCCCTAAGGCAAAGCTTACCAATAAAAAGGTAATGGTAACTGTTTGGTGGTCTATTCATGGTGTTATTCACTATAGCTTTCTCAGGTCTGGTCAAGCAATAACAGCAGATGTTTACTGTGCCGACTTCGAACAATGATGGCGAAACTAGCAGTGAAACAGCCCCGACTCGTGGATCGATCTTCACCATTATTGCTCCATGATAACGCAAAATCTCACATTGCACGAGAAACCGTTGTAACTCTACAGGAGCTGCAGTTAGAAACCATACGTCATCCTCCGTACTCGCCAGACCTTGCTCCAACGGACTACCATTTTTTTCGTGATTTGGACAATTTTCTACGCGGTAAAAAAATTTCTTCCCAAGATCCCCAGAGTTCTATCGCAAAGGCATAAATGAACTTCCGATTAGATGGCAAAAATGTATAGATAATGAGGGTAAATATTTTGATTAAATAAATATGTTACATTTTAGAAAAAAACGAGTTTTAGTTTTTCAGTACAAATCGGCAATTTCATACTTTAACCCCTAATATTATGTTGTAATATTCACTCTAATACTAAAATGAAAATTTCCTCGTACTATACTCATGTACAAAATGAAGAAAAATATTAAAAGTGATGGAGGCCGACAGAACTGGAGGGGTCATACCTTGCATCATTTATTCCAACACGTGTACCTCCCTTTATGTTCATGATTTATGGGTATTACGATATCCTGAAATCCCCTACAATGGTCTAATGTTATACGTTATAAAAACGATGATTTCATCCTTTTCACTAAGGCATTGATTCTGCAAATCTTGCTCTTTACTAACTAAGGTATTAACCTACTCTATTTACATTTTACAGTATTAATTTCATCAAACATTATTTTTATCTTCCTTCAACTTTGACCGTCTTCTGGTTATAATTTTAAGAGCAAGGTTTGCAATTATACAAACCGGTATTAATATTTACTAAAATAAGCAGCCGAGCATTCGCTTTTGGAAGGCCTTTACCTTCGACCTTCATGTTTTTTGTCTCTTTGTCTTTAATGTTATAAGCTACAATTGTTGGTATGAGGATAAAACACAGTCGGGGATTTGATAAAGATTTGTTAAAGGCTAATTAATGGTCGTGTAGCCAAATGAACCGCAGCCACGTGAAGAAGTTCGCAGGTGGTGGTTGAACAAGAGAGCCGAAGATGTGTGTGGTGGCCTGCTTCCTGAGAAGCCTATATCTAACAGTGGAGAGATATAGGCTGAGAGTAAGGAATAGTATGGGAGAATAAGTCTACAGACTTTTGTAAAAATACTATCATGTTATAATTGAAACGTTGGGTCTTACTTTTTAATTCAATGTATATATAGTACAAAGGCTGAAATATATGAGAGATTTATTCCCCAATTAAACATTTTAGTAAACAATAATTTTATTTTTGTATTAGATGTCACCGACTTTCACAAGGACATGTAAATATAAATTTCAGGCTGGAGTGAGTAAGATGGCCTATTAGTAAAGTTCGTCCCTCGTTCAATTCATGGATGAACATACGTTTCATACGTAATACACAGGTATTCATTATCTTAAAAATATTCATATAAAGTAAATTTAATTCCAACATGTAAGCTAAGAATTTCACTTCGAAATAAATGGTAATATATAAATACATATATAGATTACAAGTTAATGTTACAAACTCACTTTAAGTTTGGGTAAGCCCCAATGGGGACGTAGTCCATATAAATTGTCAATTCTCCTTTTCTGAAGTTATTTCCAAGAATTAAATTGGAAACTGAATTTTGAAATGTCGTTTGATTTAGTGTTAGGTATTGAAAAGCTCTTAATGAAAGAAATAAAATCAATAAAGTTAATCATTACCTACTTTGTTCACTAAATGAAGGAAGTTAAAGATTATTTATAAACGGTAGGACTATCAGTAAAGTCATAAAATGAAATAAAATGATAGTATAAAATGAAAGTTGTTCAGCGAGCTGTGAATAGAGCTACGCTTAGAGTTTCTTTGTGGGATGATTCGAAACAAAGGATTCGTTAATGAGCGAGAGTTACTGACATATCTCATAGAAACGGCTTGCCTAAGTGGTAATGAGCGATTAATATCTGCCGCAGGACCCAGGGCCGTCTTTACCAGGGGGTGCAAGGGGTGCGGTGCCCCCAGGCGCTCACCTTTTAAAGGTAATGAAAAAATATAACGCTATAGTAAACAATTACACAATAGGATATTTGACTGTCATAGGATACACAATAGGATATTTGACTGTCATAGGATACATAATAGGATATTTGACTGTCATAGGATACACAATAGGATGTTTGGCTGTCTTAGGATACACTCCCGCACCCCGGCGCAGAATAGACTTAAGACGGCCCTGGCAGGACCCACTACCGATTGGGTAGATGGGTCCTTGAACGGAGACCACGTACCGAGCAGCTTAGAGTGGAAAGCTTTCCGGCCATGTGGACTGACGATTTGAAAAAGTTTGCCGGTGGCGCGGCGACGACGGTTCGAAGATCGTTTTTGGTAGCGAGCCCTGGGAGAGGTCTATACCCAGCAGTGGAGAGACGTAGGCTGATAGCATGGTATGGTTATGGTATTTAGTTGTAATGATAAAATAACTGCGCTGTATGAAAAATGTACTTAAATATCGAGGCAAGTACTCGACAATTACCTTTATAAATATTACAACATCGAACTAACTCTGTGGAACACGTCGCTGCTTGCATTAACCGGTGTAGTCACAATATAAAAATAGAATAAAATATTACTTATCTCTAAATAAGAATAAAATAATATTGTAAAAATTAAACGAGAAATAACGATTATTTCTAAATCCCAATTGTTTTGGACACATAAGTTACTTAATCAATGAATTTAATTAATCGTTTAATATTGAATATTATCTAGAACGGTCGCTGTTCAGAACTAGTGTCTAACGTTTCTCAAATCTACCCAAGCAGTATAAAACATTTATTTTGCTAAGCAGAATAAAAACATTTATTTTTAATAAATAAAAAAGTACTAGAACTAAATACATAGAATGAGGATCGTCACTTAGAGTCAGTTTTGACATATCACAGATTTAATCCGAGGAAATGAAAAACCTTTGTAGTTTTTTAATTGAATTTTAAAAACAACGCACACAGAAACCAGCCGCAATAATTATAACAGTGTAAAACAGTTGTGTTTTTAACAGTACGATTGTATCAATACGTATTTCTTGGAATCGTTCTGGAGTAGTCGGGAGCGCTGGGTAGTGGAGCGAAGGTCGCCGCTCGCCGCGTCTGGACAGCGTGTCGGCAGTTGTTTATTTGGAAACGAGTGGTTTGTTGTATTCATGTTTTCAATTAACACGCAGATAGTGTATGCAATACGCTGTTCGATGAACACTACTATCATAGATAATAGAATATTCGTATAGATTATATTTTTCTTTTATATTTTTATTTGTCTCAGGCAACTGAGCCCCGCCCCATAGGATATACGAGTACCTATAACTCATCCAAAAAATTTTTTATACTATATATGAATTTATCATTATTATCACTTTCAATGACTATTTAGGATTTTATGGTTTGGTTATCCGCCTCCGACCAACCTTTTGATGTGCAATCCGGAACATATAAGTTTCTTTTTTTATAGATTAGGGCGGCAGACAAGCATACAGCCCACCTGATGCTAAGTCGATAATGTCGTCCATAGACATTCGCGATACATGCCAACATCAGTCCAGAATGACAAACGTTGCCACGCCCCCGCCCACCTTTGGCGATTAAGGAATGGATTGGGAGAGAGGGTTGGGAAAATGGGGAGGGATAGGATGGGCTGGGAATGAGCTCTGGCATATCTCACTCACTACCGAAACACGTACGTACATTGGGGAAATAACATAAAGTAGGAGATGCAGTACATTTCAAGGTAGTCTTCTGTGAGAGAGGGGTAACGTGGCCAGTCGAGTGGGCCCAGTGGCTGTTGCAATGCAGTGTGCACTCTCTCTCTACAAAAAGGGTTAAAGTTGCAGTAATATAGTTATAGTAAGACTCCAGCTGCTGTCGCTTCACATTCAGCGGCACGACCTTAATCCGGCCCTGGAGTCTCTCCTGCATGTGTCGTTTGATGTGTTCATGCGCCTCTAGGCTTCAGGGTGTGAGATAGGTGAGATACCTATGGTTGGCACTGCAGCCTTGAGATGGTAACTGGGGCAGGAAGTGTGGGACGCCTGCGCTATGCAAGGGCCATCACGGCTGTTGACAACACATGATAGAATACATCCAATAAATTCAATATGTGAAATTGAAACGTCACGAAGCTAGGACCCAAAAATACTAATTAGTGTGGTTCTAAACGGAATACTCCAAAGGATGGTTTTGTTTGTTCTTGTTGTTAGTTTTATTTTTACTTTTACAACAAGGAGAAACACAATCATTGATATCATCTACAGAGAACAGAGAGTTGGACATAGAGTATAGAGCTGTCATTATACAATTTTTCTAATCAGGCAATGGCAATGACACATTAAGCCAACAATATTAAGCAAAGTTTATTACAAATAAGTTGCTTGCGGACTCCAAAAAAGTTGTTTGTTGGAAGGAAATGGGCTATTTACCTTTTCCTTTTCAAAAAAAAAAAGATAATAATGAACTTGAAATCGTTAAAAATCGTTTGTTGTTTAAAACTAATGCTCTATAAAGGATTCGTGCGTCAGACAATATGGCTACTACACGCGAAAACTTCCACTCATTGCTAGTGATTGGTTTTATTGCCTAATTTTGGCAGATTGCCCGGCAAACAAGCTTCATCGTGTTCATATCAAAGAAAACTCTCGGATTCGTAGGGTTTGTGTATCACAAAGTGATTTCTATTAGCTGCTCTTGCTGTTAGCAGGGTAAGAATTACAAGTAGGGGAGAGTTGAATATTGATGAGCCCTTAAAGAAATATGTCTATCATTTAATACAGGTTTCATATAAAAAAACAAACTCAGCATTGAAAAGAGAATTTATTTGGCAACAAGTAATAATTGTAGAATTATAAAAATCTGAAAGAAAAAAATATTAGGAACAAAAATCTAAAATCTGGCAAAACGCTCAATTGTCAGACCCTGTACGGTAATACCGTGCCTGACCTAATTAATAACCTAATGTGGTCCTAATTTAATTTTAATTTATTTGTATGGACATGAGTTCATACAAATAATTTTAAATTAAATTAGAAAATAAAAAAAAATAGGCGTATGGTAAAACTTAAATAATACAACTCCTGAGATATAATCTTTGCAACCGCAAAGTCATACGCCAGTTTTTGTAACTGTTGTTGGATATTTCCAGCTAATAGAGTAACATGATCACATAGATCCCTCTCTTGTTCTATCAAGAGAGTACCAGGCGTAATTAATTGTCAAACTCCGTTGTTTTGAAATTAAGAACTAATCTTGAAATTTGAATGTGAATATAAAGAAAGTATTTGCACACCGTTCTTTAATATTTTTTAACAATCACAAACATTGAAACAATAAAAATTTGCATAGATAAATTATAACTTACCTTGTAATGGAAAGCCATTAAAAAATATAGCGAAAGCGCAGGAAATATTTTGACTTACACCTACCTCACATGATTGCTTGCAACGCACGCATCGCCGGTGCATGGAGATGCCGGCCTTTTAGATTTTAGACTATGGTACTCATATTACGCACTCGATGTCCTGTTACGTTGGATATGAGTGGGCATTGTATTCTCAACCGCGCGCAATTATCCAACTCTCACCTACTATTAACTTGCGTTGAGTTATAAAGAGAACTATTTAGAATTTTAGTAGAATCTATTTAGATCTCAGAATTTTAGTATGCTCGAAGATGAAGACGAAATCAATGCGTCCTGCCAGTTATGGACTCAGCGGTGGACTCTGATGGTAGGTTCAAACTCCCTAGTGGGAAGTCTGTGTCTAGAAGTGGGACGTTAGAAACAGACACCACGACTTAAACTGTTTCGGAAAGTTTATTTTCTTCACTCTAAACTTATTATATCTGGATGAGTTTTTTTGTAACAGTCAAAATTAGATTATAATCGTTAAGGTAGTATTTCTGAATTAATATTTTTTAGTATGGTGTTAACATGTTAGATATAGGTTTTCCTTTAAGTTCCTTTACGCGGCTTGCGGGAGGTGTGATTCGAGAGAAAATGTAACGTCACGTAAGATTTTTACCCCCTCCATACGCCTTTCCCTTTCTCTGTGTGTGTGTGTGCCTGGGAGTATCGAGAGCGAGACTCAAGTAGAATAACAGACGTGCAGACTATAACCCAGTGCCGGTTGTATAACCTAAATTTTTGATTTGATTTCTTATTATAAATTATTTGCATTGAAAATATGAAATAAAATAAAAAAAAATACATGAACTATACAGATTTTATTTCGAATTACATTCGGAGTTTAAAAAAAATGCGTGAGGATCTTCGTTCCTGACGGGGGGGGGGGGGGGTCCCCTGAGCGCACATTTAATTTTATTGTAATATATATTGTATGCCTGATCAGGGTAGACTGTTTCACTTCTAACCATAGGTTAGGTATTGGTACCAACATTAAACAGTCCAACAATAAATACAAAAAAGCTTAAACATTAGCCTCACTGACACTAGTTTTAAGGAGGTAGATATGTATTGAAACTAAGCTTCATTCGATTTTAATCAAAACTAAACGTCATTCGATTCAAAATTATAAGTATACCTACTTACCTTTTGGATAAAAATAAAAGTTCATTAAAAGTTATTTTAGTTCCAATAATCACAGTATTCTTTATGAAAAATGATCTCTCCGTCTCTCTATTTGTAGCCGTCGTAGTCGTAAGTTACAACTCGTAACAGATGTTATGAAAAATTTTAACAAGAAATTAATACTTACGCAAAATGGAAACACTAGAAGTTGTATCAACATTGTATATTTTCGCAGTACTCGTGAAATAAAAACCTCATTAATTTTGAACTTGGTGAAATATCACCGACGTAACAATTGTTACGTAAAAAGAAAGCTGTTTATTTAGAATTAGAATTCTGAAAACTTTTTAGAATTCTTATTGATTTTATATAAGACAACAGTTCATTTAGAAAATCTAAAATTTAAACTCATTTGAAATTGCGTATGATTTCTTTCTTGTTATAAAATATACTTAAGAATATTGTGTGTAATAGTATATACCGCATGTCGAAGAAGAACATTTTTAATTCTACTTAAAGTACTTTTAGAATATTGATATGTCTTGAATAAAGGTACTTACAATATGAAATATTTTTGGAGGTTTAAATATCATAGATCTACTTCAGTTGTAAAAATTAACTTTAAGAATCTTAAGCTTAACCATTGTATATTCAAGCTTTTGACACAAGGATTTAAGACCATCGAACGTTAACAATTTGAACTATAACACTCACGAGCGTTTAACGCTCGAGTCTTATTAGCTTCGTTCGCGGTAAGGATTCAGAACTGATTCGGAACTATACGCATGCGCAGTTCAAATAATGCCGTTCGCGGAACACACAATTCAGAATTTCTACTTACAGTTCTGTGTTCGCGGAACCGTCGAACTCGATTCAGGATCGGTTCAGAATCAGTTCTATCAGTTCTATAACTTTGGCAAGAATCCGTAGTTCCAGACATGCGCAGTTTTTACCTAACGACATTTGACATACATGCTGCGGCTATATTCAGTTGGTTAGAAACTAATAAACTGGTTAAATAGTTAAATAAAATATAAATTTTATTAATTTATTAATAAAATATGGTTAGTTTTGTTTGTTGTTTATATAAATAAGTTTATATAATACTCTAATAAGAGTAATGTGTTTTGGTGGGTCCACTTAAATACTTGCCAAATTTTCCCCCCAAATTTAGGGGGTAAATAAGTGGGATGGGTTTTTTTTAGGGGATTTATATTTTTAGGGATTTTTTGACTCTTCATATATTTTTTTGAATATATATTTTTCATATATTATGTGAAAGTATAGGCCCTGGGACAATCCAAACTATAATAGCTATAATCATATTTATTTGTTGACCTAGCGACTTAACGACATCTAGTACAAATATATTACAACTACTCTGTGGTGACTGGTGGTTATTGTGCCTATGCTTACTGGAAATACATATGTACGTTGATTATTGTTTACATGTTTAATTCGATTTTGTTGTTGTACTGCTGTGCCGACAAGCAATTTGTTAATGATGCCTAAAGAAACTAAAAATAAAAAAATGTACAGTCAGAAGTACACGTAGATTTGGGAAACAGATCCAGATTTAATAGGTAAAGAAATTTCATTGCATTTTTGTAATTTATATTTTTTCTTTTATTATATATTTTTTTAGGGGGATTTCTAAGTAATTGGGGCGATTTTGGGGGTTTTTGACTTAAGCTTTAGGGATAAATATTTTTGAGAGTTGGTAACACTGCCGATGACAGTAGATCGTACGCAGTTTGGTTCCGAAATCGTTCGCGGAAATAAAAATCACGAATCGGTCTATAACCGAGCATGCGCTCTACTACGATTCCAAATTAGTTCAGTACTAGTTCCGAATTAGTTCTGAATCCTTACCGCGAACAAAGCTATTAAAGGTTTTTTAGCAGTCATTTAGTGTTTGGGCGTCGAGCGCTCATTCTATTGGCGTCAACCCCATTTTTACAACAATACTAGTTACTCTAGTCTGGCTCTCTAACTCTTTTCATTTCACTTATTTTTCACTCTACTTTATTTTTTTCCTCGGACGATTTGCTATCAAAACAATTTTGAAAATTTTAAATATTTTTTTTAGTTTAATTCCTTATTCTGATTTAATGGATTCTTTGATAGTATGATCCTTACAAGTAACATAAAAAACCTCAGCTTAACATTTATTTAATATATTATGCTATGCATTATTCCTGTATTTTTATGGGTATGACTTTCTTTTCGTTATCAAATACCAAGCGTTACCTTTGTACCCTTCACGGCTGATTGACGGTAAACAGATTCCTGAACAAAACAAACCATGTAAATATGTGCCTCATATCAAAAATGCCTCTAGGAAAAACTATAAAGGCCGAATACGTTACTTTTGGCAACTGAAGCGTTTAATAACAAAAGGTTTTGAATAACAGTTTACGTATTTATTTAACTAGTAATTCCCGTCAGATGTTATTTGGGTTTATCAAAACATCGGGTTTATTGTCTTCACTTGGCTTGAGCCGCGAAATCTTTATTTTTGGTAAAATTGCGATTACTGATTTATAAATGTTGCGATATTTTAGAGGATAGTTTATTAAATATGGATATATACATCCATATGCATTGGTTTAACTTCCTAACAGTGAAAGAATTTTTAAAATTGATCAGTATTTTTAGAGTAATCTCAGAAAGTATTGAATCGATGAAATACAAATATGTATATTCTTTTAATTACTGAATAGTACTTACACTTGTATAGTATATAGGTACATACTCGTAATTTACATTTTATTTCAGTTTTACAAGAATGAAAGGGTGGTCGCTTCACTTTTTTTTAAATTATGAAGCTAATGTACACTATATACAGTACATTAGTTAAATCATTTCAATTTGATGAAGAGGGAGCGTGAGATTACCGATATTACTTTGTTTGTAAAGAATTCTTGTAACTTCAAGTAAACATTTTTCAAATCAAATAGAAGCTCATACTTTTCTTATAAAAGGTATATTGCTAACTCGGACAACGCCCGGGTAGCTGTATAATGAAAATAAAATCAATAATGACGTAGGTAGATAGGTACCAATTTATTATTATCTAGAGTCGATACTTGACAAAAGACAATTTGAATACGAGTTACAAACAACAGCTTATATCTTATCTTCAATATACATATATTTAGTTCCTATTATTTGTATGCCCGTATTGAGCTGAATGTCGTATGATGACATTGATGACAAAGGTAGCGTAAAGACATTATGAGGGTCTTCACAAAGCCTACAAAGTTCTGTAGTACATACTACAGTATTTATGTTTTAAAATTAATAATTGTATAATAGACAATCCACAATGTTGAATCCGTCTTAATCATCGATATTATAATGTTTGGGTTATCTCTCAACGTCACTTTGCGTAATTTGATTTGTTTTTTTTAGTTTTAAGTCTTAGTCCTGTATACACACATTTAAGTTAATTAATCACACACATTTAAGTTAGTTAATCACACACATTTAAGTTAATTAATTAATAAAAAATGTTGTTACTGAGCATTTGACAGAACACTAACATCTTTATAACGACACAGTTTTTGCAATAAAATATATACCTTCCTTCTTACTGATTTTTCCTGTTCTGTGCTGTGCTGCGGTGCTCTATCATGCGATGGACTGGCCTGTGCTATTATATTCTATGAGACTCTATGAGACAAATCTAAAATTTTGATTAAATCTTCTTTTTAACATATTTTAGGCCTTAAAGTACCGTATCACGGGGCAGAATCTAGGATTTTTTGTTTATTTATCAGACAATAAATAACTAGTTTACTCAGTCAAAACTGTATGAGAGTCGAATTTATCTTTTCGTAGACAATTCAATCGAATCAAATGGGCCAAGATTTACAATAAACAAGTTATCCCACCAATGGTAAATGAAATACTAAAAAAAATTAAATCAGGTCCCCGAAGGCAGAGCTGCAGGAAAATGGTTCGAGAGAATGTTTCATTCATATGAACTAAATTTAAAAATGTTTTATTTGAGAGCAAAGTATGTAAGTTGCGTCGTTTTATTATACTGCTACGTTCCGTAGTGTTTACGGAGCTGCTACGTTTACGGAGCATAGCTTAATAATGAGAGAAATTGCAGTTTATGTACATCACACCATTATCCTACGTCTCTTCACTGCTGGATATAGGCCTCTCACAAGGTTCGTACATGATTTTCGGCTCTTTTTATTCAACCACTACCGGCCTACTTCTTCAAATTCCCGGTTCACCTGGTCAGAAGTCGTCCCATACTTCGCTTCCACGTACATGGTCTCTATTCAAGTACCTACAACCCGTATACTTCACCGAATGTCGACCCTGCAGCTCTTTGTATATATAACTCAAGGTATTCTCTGTGAAAAGGCCCTAATACCTAATAGGTGTAATGTCGTAGGTCAAAGTGCCAAATTAGTCATCTGGAAATGACGTGATAGCAGGCGAGTGGCACCGTATTTGGGTCAAGATAGAGAATTGCAGACAGGTACGTCCACCACAGTGAATGCGCCCAATTCCAACGTCGGTTGTGTAAAATTATGATTAATATTGGTGAATTGAAGTGAATCATTTAAAGTGGTTTTATTGTGCTTGAGGCAAATTCATAGAAATTGTTTTAAAAGAAATATGAGAAGTTGGGTTGTTTTCCAATTGCAATTTTGCGAGTAATGACTAGTAGGTAAATATAGCGGGTAAAAACATAAATGTTCACGGCAACTGTCTTGACCAAGCGTCATCTCTTTTACTCGTATAAGTTTTATTCGTTCATCATATAAAATATCGGTAATGCTTGAAATGAGTTCATTGGGTAGAAAATATATAAGACTATAATAAAAAAGTCGGGTGGGGCTGTGTCGGGGCACACGGCCGTTGGTTTAACGTGAAACGTCTATGTCAGCAAGTCGCTTTTATCTCGCTGGTATCTTCACTCGTTATGTCCCTTGGTACAGGTACAGCAGAGGTAGAGGTGCTCGCGGAGTCGGCGTCGTTCACTAAGCGTGCCGTGGCAGCTTTGCGACGCTCCCGAAACCGCCTCGCACGCTCGGCGCCGGACATTGGAGTACCTGTGCGTGGCCCATAACCTCCTCTTTCCAACGATAGGTGTGATTTATATTTGCCCGGGCTGAGGCCGACATATTGTATTTCAATACTTTCTTATAGACTTACTTGTTATTTTTACGTATAAATATTACACAAATTTTTGCTTAAATCAATTGGTGTAGATAAACTCTATACACACACGCACGAATCACCGCGCTATCACGTCTGAGTCGTGAGCTACACTGAATAGAAAGGAGCCAGAGCGCCGGTTTCTCGCCATTCTGCGCGGTGCCCCTTCCCCGCCAACCCGCCCAGCCCCGACGAAAACTCAAGATTGTAACAGCGAGCTGACTATATAAGCTAAATAATGATGCTAAATAGATTTACGAGTATGTCTCTAAGACTAATAGTTTTGTAATTATTAAGGTAAGACGATATAGACCTTTTCGTTACGGTTCACATTTCTGACCTGGTACTCGTATGTTTCGGTGTGATTTTAAAGACGTTTCACGTCAAAATCATCAAAAATAATAACAATAATAACAGAGGATGCATAGAAGAAGGTATGAAGAGCAAAAAATGGTAACAGAGCACACAGAAGAGAGATGCATAGGATAGAGAAATGTGTATGTGTCTTTGGGGGTCGACACAGGGAATCCTATTCATAGTATCAGCCATTAAGTGTGCTGTTATTTATTAATTAATAAATAGATGCAAATTGTAGAAGAGTACAAGAGCTGTAACTAATTGTGTCGTCATAGAAACTAAAAAGGTGCGTTAATTAAATAAAGAAAAAGAATTTTCAAAAAATTATTAGTAGGTATCAACCTTGTCGTGTAATTGTGTGTAGGTATCAAACAAGATACCTTGTCGTGTAATTATGTGTAGGTATCGAACAAGATACCTTGTCGTGTAATTATGTGTAGGTATCAAACAAGATACCATGTAGTGTAATTCATCAGATAATATATAGTCATATAAAACAATCAGAGATCATACGGTAAATGTTAAATTGCCGATGGCTGTTGGCATGAGTAACGTGTTAAAGATGTTTGAATTCAGCTCTCGATTAGTGACATCATAGATGTTACTCATCGGAGGTAAACGATCCGATTGAAATTCTTCACACATGTTTGTTTACAAGGTGTAAATATTTATTATTTCCAAAATATAAATATTTTTGTATAGCTCATTTCATGGATAGTTAGGAAAATGAAGTGAATAATCGCGCCATTGATATTAGGCAACATGATTTATTTATAAACCTTATTTGTGGATACATAGATACTAATAGATACTAAGACTAAGTTGATAGTATTAGATACTAGGTTGAGCGGCGACTACCTAGGGGTAATTACTAATTGTACTCGACTGAAATACGCGTCATCGTGAGTTCAAATCCTGGGCCCGAATCATTGGGTTTTTACTTGACGGATTTATAAAAAAAAAATTCACTAGTTCGTCGGTGAAAGAAAACATCGTGAGGAAGCCCACATGCTCGAGAAATAAAAAGAAATCTGGAGTTATGTAATGTCAATCAATGTGGGTCCGCGTGATAGATTGTGACCAGAAACCCATTCATCATTGCAAAGGGAGGCCTGTGCCCTGCCGTGGGTGTTTGTCAAGTAACATGACGTGTGTATTTAAAAAAAAATGTAAATCTAAAAAAAATCCCGGTTAAAAATTTTATGTTTCCAGGCCATAGATTGCGATTTACCAGAGATATGCGATTTACCTCATTCGTATGTACATTCCTTGATAAAAAACTACACGAGTAAACGTGACATAAGAGAATATGAACGTGGTTGTGATGATTCAATTTTAGCCCGTTGAAGATTTAAGACAAGCAGACAAGCAGATAGTATACCTTATGTTAAGGGGATATTGTCGCCCACAGCGCGATATATGTCAAAATCAGTCAAGAATGACGAAGGTTGACACGCCCACTGATACGTCACCTACCTTTGGAGATTAAGGAGTTTATTTTAAGTACACCTATTATAATGGAACACGGAGTCACGTCGAGGACACGAGGAATCTATGAGGAATCACTTAGGCTATCAGTGGCTGTGCACAGTATAAACTCGTGCGACGTTGCGGCAAGCTTTTTAAAGGCATCACGTTATCGTGAAGAGGTGATGACGGAGGCGTGGATGGTTTACGTCGTCACCTTGTTGCGTGAAGTGTAGCGAGCATAGACATCCCGCCAGGAAAGAATGTTTTTTACCTACGTATGTAAGTTATAGGTAGCAGCGATTTTACCACTTTTCAAGGTTCACGTAGAAAGCCAGCGAGAGATACGTAAGGATGTTTATATATGTTTTTGATATAGCGCTTCAATTACGCACGATGTTATACTTAACTTTTCAAGGGTTTACCTCCTATGAAACACTTCTCCTATGGTTTGTCGAATTTGGTAATTTTAATTATTGGGTTTACTTTCGCAGTTTGTTATGGTTTATGTAGATTGTTATGTATGTATTATAATAATATTTTATAATTTTCAAATACGAAGTATTTATTCCGAATTTATTCCGATTCCGAAGAGTCGATAAAGGATTATTGGTTATATCTAGGTTTTAAAAACTAGGGATCTGCCCTGGCTTCACTCAGGTGACAACTCACACAGCTTATGTTCATTTGCACTAATTTAGCTTCCGAAAACAGAAAGATACACAAAAAAAGAATAAATTTAGTAAGTTAAAGAACACTATCTTTTATAACATAATAGTATAGACAGCAATTTCCTTCATAAAATTAACTACATACTTAATTAAAAGTCGGATAAGTTCCCGACCTTATTATAGTGAAAATAATAAAGACTATTTTGTATTACACAAATATTTATTGAACGGAATATTGTCCATTTAATTCGACTATCTTAAGCCTTAAGATTAATTAGCCTATCTTAAAGGCTTAAGATCTGGCAAAGCCATTATCTTACCACTATAAAAATTTCTGGGTTCCTGAGCGAAAAACTGATTTAAATGGTTTATATAGGTTTCTCTTGAACAGGTTTACTCCATTTAGAAAATTTTGTTAAGAGCGGAACAAATGATAATCCGAAGGTTAATAATTAATAATAATAATAATTCGTCTGGACTGTATGGGTTATGCATTAAAACTTCCCAGCCAAGGTCTATCATTTCTTATTTAGTCATAAAATATGTATGCGGTCGACCAGTGTCGTAATGGAAAACTACATCTTTTCTATTCATGAATTCTGGGCGTATTTCCTCAAGTGCTGGTTTCAATTTTACTAATTGCTGACAGTAGACATCAGAATTAATCGCTTGGCCATGTGGCAAATGCTCGTAATACACAATGTCCTTCCAGTCCCACCATACACAAAGAAGTCAGCTGTCAAACGGTATATCATGGCAGTGATCAGTATATAGTCAAACGGCAGTGATCAGTGTTGTCAGAAATATAGCACGCTAAAGTCTACGTTCGAAAAGGCCGCAAACTTCTCCGACTGCCTATTATTTAAAATGTTTTGTAGCTTTTTAAATGTGAAAAGAAGCTCCTAAATCATATTCAATACAAACGAGACCTACGGTAAAATCTTATGACTTGTACCAAGACCCGTCAAAGCAGATCGACAATAGTGTGCAAGGTGAGGCAACCCGATGAAAGGGCAAATTCAACAGATATAAAACGTGGAACACCCCTACAGACTGTATTCTATCAAACCATCTCAATCACATCTATCTCACAGCTATCTCAACATGACTAAACTGGTAATACACGAATCTTCTTGACGCTTAGAAAATGAACATTCAGTATCAGATATTTACTAATATCTATTCGATATTAGATACTTTCTATTCACTTATTGTGTACTTACCATGTAATTCACTGAATACAAGATTATAATAAGTATTTTCTCAATTAAAATCGTAATTATATTTACTATTTTTTGTACTGCATAGTGTACCATTTCATAAATGGTTACCTATTTCTTTTGACGGTGAATTTTCATTGATTGTCAATGTGTTTTTTACAGATTCTCGTAATCTCTGCGTTGGTAGCAGTGGCTTCCAGCGGTCTTCTGGAGCCACAGTTTCTGGCTCCTCGAGCGGTTAGCTACGCCACAGCACAAGCATCAGCCAGTGCTGAAGCCTACAGCGGAATACCTTACCATTATGAGAACGTTAACGATGGTGCTGGAACTTATCGCTTTGGGTAAACATAATTATTTTTTGCAATTTTTTTTCACCTACCAGACGTTTTATACCACAAACCCGAGGACTGTGGAACAACATACCTCCTGGGGTCTTTCCGCTGCGTTATGATATGGGGTTCATCAAGAGAGCTGTGAATAGATATTTGCAGGGTAGGCAGCGCGTCTGTAATCCTCTTGGTATTACAGTCGTTAATTACTTGACGTCATGCCATAGACGACGGTAATTACTTGACGCCAGGTGGACCGTCTGCCTGTCTGTCATCTTTGTTATATATAAAAAATCTATTTCTTTTATTGTTAACTTATCTGTTACGATTTCCAAATTTCGTCAAGTTTATCTTGAAACATATGGCTTTTCAATTTTCAATAAACAAAGTTTAAGTTGTATAGTGGTTTACGCTACAAGTTCATTGGTACGAGTATATCTTAGCAAATGGTTCTGGATAGCAGTAACTAAAATGAAGTATGTAAATTAACACTTCAGAATTGATTACGTAGAATATATTATGAAACTAATATTGGTTACATTACAATTGCATGTGATAGCTCCTTAATATTTTGTTTGTTGTAGCTACGACGCACCAAACGGTATTTCAGCTCATGAGAGCGGAGCCCCACGCGCTGCTGGTTCCGAGGGTCCCGCTGTGACGGCAGAGGGCGGATTCTCTTACCGCGCTCCTGATGGCCAGCAAGTCTCTCTTACATACACCGCTGATGAGAACGGATTCCATCCCAGTGGATCTCACATCCCTACCCCGCCCCCAATCCCTGAGGCCATCCTTCGCTCTTTGGAGTTCAACAGGCAGCATCCTTCTTCGTAAGCCGAACATTAATTAATTTCTTATGGAATGAGTATCAAAGAACAATAAATTGAGTTAATTTAACTATTTATAATTGAATGCTTGAGTAGTTTATAACATTTTATATGTTTTGTTTTCAGTGACGATGGTGCCTACAATGGCGGAAGTTACGGCTACTAATTATTTATTACTATTGAATTGATATGAATGTTGACATTTTTCTGCGAGCAACGGGATGCCATGAAAAATGTATATAAATATCGTAAAATTGTATTTAACATAATGAATATACTCGTATTATTTATTCTTTAAATATAATAATTTCTTTTATTTTCACCCACTCTTTCATACGTAATACATAAAATAAGAAATACATAAAAAATATTGCAATAAAACCGATTAAACCAGATTTTTAAATACCCAATCTAAGTACTTTCAATATCTATTCAGTTGCCATGTAAATATTTCTTGTTTATAAAAGGTTAAAAAGATTTTTATGAAATAACGATAGGTCATTGATATCATATCGATAATATCAACCCCGGAAATGTCTATTGGTGTAAGGTAGCGATTCCCAACCTGTAGTACGCGTACCCCTAGGGCTACGCGGGGTCCCATTGAGGGTACGTGAAAATTATATTGGAAATGGCGGAAATACTGAGAAGTTAAAACACTTAAAACTTATATAAACATTATTATAATGTATTATGTCTACAATATATAGTTTAAAATGAACCTTATAACTAATAACTTACTAAGGTGCTAGACTATGAGCGTTGGGTTGGTAAAATACAGTACATTCGTTTGTATACCGCCTGTCTAAGCGGCTACTGTACCCAAAGGATTCTTTGTAATTCTTTGACATTTCTAGGAGTAGTTAGTTTTCGGTAGGTGTAGTGTAGTAGGTGTAGGTGTAGTAGGTGTAAAACTTTTCAGTAAACAAGTTTTTATAAAAAAAATCCCTGTGATTTTATTAGTGTTGATAAAAGTTATGGGGAATTTTATATAAAAAATGTATTCCTGAAAAGGAGAGATTTATCCCTTCCGCCAATAATTAAAATTTTAAGAATGTTTTATATGAACTGAGGAACCGAGGATGAGCTAATATGACAGCAACAAAGTATGAATATCTTAACAATCTTTTATAGTCATAATATGGCTGCTTATACCAGTAAAAACCAAAAGTTTCTGGCCTGACATATTTCTAGATGTCTAAAATAACAAATTTTAATTCATTGTAATTGTCATTTATACTATATTTATATTTTTACACTGGCTTACAAATGCTAATTAAACGATCCGAAAAGTGTGTTCAAATAGACGGAGAATATATTGAAAAATAAAAATAGTTTGATAAACTTGAGTGTCCTTTTTCTTTGTCGGGCCGGAAATTTTTGGACCTACTCTCGTATGCTAAGTGATTTACGATCAGCATGTTGATGCAAGTACTAATTTCTGGAGATATTCATATCCCCATAAATACGAAAGATTTTAACATGGATGTCTTTGTATTGCTTGGAGTCATCGATATGAGAATAGACTAGGAGATACATCATACGTTCTTATCAAAGATACCTGGTTGACAACTTCTAGGAGGGTGAATCAAATGGGGAGGGGTTCATTAAAAAATCAAATTTGAAACTTATGTTACTACGTAATATGAATGTTCCATTTGAAACACATATGAATTAAATAATTCAAGAGATACTGAACATATGTAGATCACTATTAGACTCCAATGTGCTTGCCCTAGAGTGTTTGTTTATATGTGATAAACAAACACTCTATTCTTAAATCGATGTTTGGAGGGTAGCTTTCTAAGTCAAATTTTGTCAAAAGGATTTTTTCTCTAATGTTCCTTACTGGGTTTTTGTATAGGGCAGCCATCTTCCTTCTATCAACAAAGGTTGTCTTATACAGTGTGTTGCAGCCAACAATATAGTCACATGACTGTTCTGTTGCCTTCTTTACGTCCACAATATTTAATACGGCGCTTCCATTTCGACTACGTATTCGAATATGATGCAGTGCAATATGTATTTAAGCATGCACAGCAAGGTTTACAGAAAGTTGACAGTTGGATAGTATGCTATTTCTGAAAAAGGTGGCTACTATTAACTGAGCATGATATTTACTAGCTTATTTATTGTACAAGCAAGTTTCTTTAATTGGAAATTGGAGATTGGAGACGGGAATTGGAGAAATGAAGTTGAGTTTTTGTTTGATTTATTATAAAAAATATGTATTTCTGCATTTTGTGGTTTAATGGTGATAGATAATTAAACTTCAAAGTGTTTTTTTGCGCGTAATGTTTGTGATAATCAAAATAAAATCCATAGGACTGCATTTTTCGTACGCTTCCAACGACTCCTCTATCCTCAGTAAACCCACTACCACTTTACCGAGTGCCTGCTGGCTTACTTTCACGGGACTGGACATTGACAGGATACATTTTAGTCTATGAAATTGTTAATTAAAAATAAAACTTGACACTGGCAGAATGTGCTAATTGCACCATTGCCATATATTAACAAAAAAAAGTTTCCAGATATCCTTCACGATATAGACAAACGAGCTCAAACGCCAAGCCTGAGAATAGGGTATTATAGTGAGAATAGGAATAGCCGAATTATGTCTACGAGTATATTGCAGCAAATGCTAGAGGATTTCCCAATACTCTAGCATTTGCTGCAATCCCAATTTGGGATAAGTATTACGTAAAGATATTACGTGTAATACATGATTAGGCAGATTTTCAAGTAATTGAATATAAAAACAGTAGTATACATATGACATAGCACTCGCAGTGTACTATCTCGGTACTAGTGTAGTGTATACCTACTGAGTTTGTGGCAGTAGGGCGGGCAATACTTATTAAAAGCAGTAAACTATTCTAGTGCGATTCTGCTTACATGGAGTTTGGATGCCGTAGATATTAGTAATTGAACGCGTATACAAATATATATTACGGTGAACGTGCGAGGCGACCTACATATATCGAATTGTATTTGAACTCCTCTCAATCAAAATCAATTTGTATCGTAGAAAAAAAAAATAGGGAAAACACACGATTAGTTCACTTTACTACTCAATTTTCAATTGTAAACCCGCTTTAAAGATAACTGTGGCTATATGTAGTTTCTCCTCACCTAATTAAGCAAAAACAGCAATAAGTTATAGTAATGACTTTATCTCGCTATCAGCCAAGATACAATTCTAGCGCTAAAGATGCCTGAGATCGAGATTTTGACGTTTGTTTCCATTAGAATGTCTGTTTGGTATTTTGTAAGGAAATACCGCACTCGAATGTGGCGCGTGTGAATACAGAGCGGATCGCGGGAACGGAATCACGTCTTGTAGCGTTGTTTATGTATTCATGAAGGGGATACAACAATTTGACTTTTTTAAGGCACGAGGTAAGGACATGTCTTCGGTGTCTCTGTGACAATGTTTTCTGACTCGATAAGTATGTATTGGTAGAGAAAGACAACTACTAATTTAATACGTAGGTATTCCCACTGACAGAAAAAGGCAACTCTTATTATAGACTCATATATGTAAAGTATTAACATTAAAATAATCTCGGTTTTTAAGCACTGCTAAAGATTTTCGGAAACTAGTCTGTGTAACCATAACCATCCCATTTTAACGACCACTGCTAAAGAGATAAATAAATAACGCCACACAAGGATTCCCTGTGTCGTGGGTACAACAAAGACATAACACATACAAAGTTGTAACACATACAACAAACACATACAAAGACAAACACACAACCAAACCCGAATCTACATTTGTCTTTTTTAAACAAATGTATGTCCGAGCGGGAATCGAACCGGGACCTTACTGTAAGCAGGGTCACTACCAACTGCGCCAATCGGCCGGAGTAGTATGGTATGTATGACATATGTATATATGATACCTATGTATGTTAGCGAGTCCACTCTTTTACAGATGGTGTAGGACTTGTGGTAGCAGCTGTGATAACCCTTAGTCGCCTTTTACGACACCCACGGAGAGAGATGGTGTGGTGTATTCTAAGGCTGGCCCACACTCAGTTTATATATTAGAATAAATAGATACATACCCGTATGTATACACAGAAAAGAGCTAAAAAAAAATATTTTTCTTATTTTCTAATAAAAATTCTCATTATCTATTTTGTATAGACTGCCGACATGCGAGCGTTATCCGTGCATCATCTAACAAATATGCAAGAATTCGTTGCATCTGAACTTGAACATGAATTTCTAAGCTCTCGTGATTTGCACCAAGGCTCATCAAAGCAGATCGACAATAGCGCGCAAGGTGGGGCCAACAAAAGGGCAAATTCAACAGATATAAAACGATCGTACATCCCCGTTGAATGTATTCCAACGCCGCGGCCGCTGCGAACAATATCAACACCATTTATTTAACTCCTCGTTTGTAGTTTATACCATTATGTCAAAACTGGTAAGGATAAACGAAGCTTCTCTTTGAACTAATCCAGCTGTTCCGAAGAAAAACATTTTTTTATCTATTTAAATTAAACAGAATGGTTTTACGAAAACAATGCTATTTTCCTAATCGAATGTTGCCAATTTATTTGTTTCCTTATGGTTTAACGGTAATAAAATTTAATTAATGATACCGATTTGACACATTTTATGTCTGAAAGTGTGGTCATTGTCAATGATAAAGGGAAATTGTATTTGAAATCTGGAAAAACGAAGTGTTATTTTGTGTACATTTGTTTTTTTTTGCTATTGCATAATATTATTTAAAAGCTAGTGATATAAAATTGTAACTACTCTTATAGTTTTGTAACTATTATGTTTTGTATTGTAACATGAAAAGTGATTAGTAACTTCCATTATATTATGTAGAATTTTATAATCGCATGCGAATATCGTCAACCAATTTTCAATCTTTGAAATTAAAGACATGCATTTTAGGATTACCTTTAAGATGTTGAATTGTATCTGATGGTGATAATACCTACAAATACAATGGTAGTACGTACCACGATAAGGCCTTCACTTGTAACGTGTACCTAATATGCAATGGTTCTGACATTTCACCACACGCTGGCTTACTGTTGGTTGGTGCATGTTCTAAATCACTATTTTATGTTGGCTCTACACTCATACCGTGAAGCCCCGCGAATAGCCGCGAACACGAGCGCGGATGGTTTACGCGACTTCTCACGTGATCACGGCTCTTGTTTCCCGGTCGGTGTCGGTAATCTGTGTCCGCGGCAAAATGCGCTTAACGCTAACGTTGTTACAACGCTCGTGAACAATTTTGAATTTGGAGAGTAACAGTTGTTCACGGAGCACGCAGGCTCACAGCGTGAATCCTAGCCGTGACATCACGGAGTGAGTCGTGAGTAGAGCCAGCATAAAGAAAACAAGTGTTTTTTCTTCCAGATAATTCTCGTTTCTGCCGCTCTGGTAGCAGTGGCTGCGGGCGATCGCTTGGACCATCTCGTTCCTGGTGCAGGTGGTTACGCTGGTGCTGGAGTACCCTTCCACTACGAGAACGTTAACAATGGGGATGGAACTTACCGGTTCAGGTGAGTCGTTTGGTGTATGTTTATTGTTAATCATTTTATGGACCGCGCGGTATGTAGAGTGTCAACATTGTGAAGTCTAGATTATGTATAGTATGGCATTACAATATGTTCATACAAATAATAAGTAAACAGCTAGATATAGGTGTGATGTAGTTGTGTGTTGCACATTCTTGCAACACACAACTACATGGTTGTAAATGGCTGTAATGCAAGGAATGCATTTTCGTTAACGTAGCTATAATACCTATATAATATGTCGAAGTAATTGGCCTGTCTATTCATAATGTTGTCTAACATAGGTATATAAAATAATATAATGTTGTGAGAACAATATCTTCACAGCGTATTTCTAATGTAACTCATATTTAACTTTGTTTTGTTATTTGTAGTTACGATAGTCCAACCGGTATCTCAGCTCACGAGAGCGGAGCTCCACGCGCCCCTGGCCCTGAGGGTCCCGCGGTGACGGCTGAAGGTGGCTACTCCTTCCGCACCCCCGAAGGCCAGCAAGTCTCTCTTACTTACACCGCTGATGAGAACGGATTCCATCCCAGTGGATCGCACATCCCTACCCCGCCCCCAATCCCCGAGGCCATCCTGCGCTCCTTGGAGTTCAACAGACAGCATCCTTCTTCGTAAGTAGAACAGCAACTATCTTATGGGATATATATCTCATCTGACCACCAAATATGTTTTTTGAAGTCTTATGAGGTATTAAACATGCAGAGGTCAGAATATATGCCATTGTCAAATTGTGGTATTAGTTTCCCTCCCATCTACGGTTCCAATCATGTGGACTTCAGCGGATAATTCCGTGTGGTGAGGAGTCATAAGTGAATCCTTACATTCATTATTAGACCCAGATTGATACCTTCCGTATCTGAATGACATATTAGCAAAATGTCCTACGTATCCATAATGCCCTAAATGGGAATCGTAAATACAGCAAGTTATTTGGCGGTGTGTGATTTTATAGAACGCACTTCGTCTATCCAATATTCCTCTTCAATTCCATTCAATTCCATACCATAAAAAACCTGCTAAGAGCGCAGGTGTCCTCCTATCGACAACATTTTACAAGAATCACCCGTCTTTTGGGTAGGATTACAAATAATAATAAAGCATTTCAGATTTAATGTACCTACATTTTGTATATAATTTTAAAATAATATCATAGTCCCCATAGTAAGGCATAGGAAAAAATGTACCAAATAATATAAAAAATGTACCGGTCAATAAATGATATACATACATTACACTACATTACAAATACATACCAAATATACAATAACCATACCAAAAATACATTACAAATGTACTCATTAATAATTTTAGTAATTAACACACATTTGTCGATTTTCAGGGATAATGGCGCTTACAACGGTGGACGTTATTAAGCTGAAATAATGTGAAGAAGAAAAATTACGTATCGACCGAACCTTATGCAATGGACTGTGATAAAGATGAATGATGATTGCTATTTATTATGTTATTTAGTAATTTATTCACTATTAACTTACTTACTAAGTAAGTACTAAAAGTTATTGTAAATAAAGCAATGTAACGAAGCAAGAAATAAAGTGCTTTACAAAGTACCAAATATCGAGTTATTATTGTCAGAATAAACCGATTTCATGATATCTATATGCATATACAGCTTCACCACCACGAATACATTAACAAAAATCCATATTCCATAAATAAATTTAAAATTTATCACCTGGGTGAAGTGTAGAAGGATTTCAACTTATCTATGATCGATGAGTGATGCATGGTTTATTAAAATCGTTATAACTTAAAATTGTCCCACTCTGAGAAGCGGTTTATAATTTCTGAATATGTGGCGAGTTGTTGCTTTCCTACGTTTTCTAACCCTTGTATAATGGGAAATGTATAATGGGAATGTTATTAAATTTGATGGCAACTTGGGGTTTTTACTATTGCATCTCTTGTCATCAAAAGGCGGTGCCATTCGTACTTTTTTACAAGACGTCTTCAAGACGCTTCATGTCGCGCACCTGAAAGTTGTGGAATGAAGTGTCTACCGAGTTACTATATCAAGTTCTTTAACCAATACGACGGCGGTAGGATGTCTTCGACATATCTACCAACCTGTAGGACCAAACTAGGCAACGGTTAGTTTAAATTATGCTATTAAATATCTAATATCATACTTTATGGCGTACTAGTGTATGCCTAGGAATACTAGTGAATTCTCTGTATCATGGTATGGGTCCAAAAACATTTCGTTCACTCCTGATAATTGTTAAAGGGTCTAGTTAAGCATTCAGATGTGAACGGACACTTCTTGTTCTTAAATCGCACAGCAGGTAATGGTACTACCAACAAGAATAATCGATCTCTTTCGAAGCCCGCTGCTGGCAAATCAATAACGACCACAAACATAACGATGATGACTTTAAAATAAATATAGCCTCTTACGACCAATAGCAAAGTTTCTAAACACTTACATCACGCAGGCTGTTTCAGTTCATTGTTCTTTTTCTTTATTTATTTTATGTATCAAACGACAATATTATACACATTGGTGGAAAACATCAGTTTGAAAATATATATTAGACTAACAAAACTCGGCAGACGTTGTCCTGCCTGTGTATATTTATATTTACCTCTGTTTATAAAATCCCATATTATTCTGTTTTGCCGTCGATATGATTTTTGCGATCGGTTGAACTGTATAGAAGTTGATGTGCTGCAGCGCCATCTAGTGACGCGTTACTACAAAGTCGATAGCCTAAAAACCTTCTCTATGAAAAAATACATATATGTGCAAACTTTCATGGTGAACGATCACACAGTGTCCAAGTCTATTAACATCAGATATACCAACATCCATTTCTATATATCGAACGAGCAAGCGGTCCCATGTGATGGTAAGTATTACCGCCACCCATGGACACCTGGCACATGGCAACACCAGCTGCGCCGCCGACCTTGCTATTCCTATCCTATTCACAGCTTTCATATTGTTTAGTGTGGCAACTAGTTACTATCTAGTTTCCGATTATATCCAAGTAATCATTTTTCCTGGATATAATCGGGACCAGTAGTGTATGAAGTCGCAAGCATATGCTATATATTTCAGTAATGAACCATTGGATTGAAGTTCCAGTAGGAACTTGTTAGTCAGTTGACTAACAAGCGGTAAGCAAGTTTAATCGTCTTTAGAATTCTACGTAACTTGTTTACCGTCGATCGACGCTTTGAATAGAGCATTGTTTGCTTAATTTACTGGCAATTTGTTCAGGTTTTACATTAAGACAATTATTTTTTATTATTTTACAATATTCATTTTTTTGTCGAGAACATGCTAGAGCAAACTTACAGTAGGTACTATCGGCTGGGGTGCTCAAAGTTATACTATCGGCACAGAGTATATGTATAATCCAAACTATCGGCGATCTAAGGCAAAGAATTTGGGCAGCGAGCGATCGACTACGCTTTGTCATTTATTTGACTAAGTTGCCTCATCATTATCATCTTTATTTTATCATTTGTTAATCTTACTATGAACTGTCAGTATAAGTAGGTTCAAAATCCAATGTTCGGTGAAATAGTAAAAATGAAATGGGTGGTGGTGTGAATTAGTAATAGGAAAGAAAATTATCGGTAGTGTTCCCGGTGTTGCCGTGTTGGATGGAGGAGGGCAATATTTTTTTAGTGAATGTAATCTACATTGTAAGAAATGTAGAACTAACTCCGCGATCGATCGTAAAAGTTCTCGCCATCGACTGTTTGAGCACCCCTGTCCTAGAGCATATAGCATAGGAGTATTTGTTTTCGATTCACATTCGTGAGGTTTGAACTTCTGTCCGTATCACTGAATTTCTACTTCAGTATGGATATTTCAATTATTACTAGTTCAGCGGTGAAGGAAAACGTTGTGAATTATTTTTTTATTCTACGAGTAGTGTATTTGTCAATAACTGAATGTATAGAGTAGATAACTTAAGCTGTTGCGAGAACTCATACAATTTATTTTTTAAAATTTGTATTTATTACATATTTTCCTCGAGAAAATTATCAATGTGGTAGAAATCTATTCATGTATTATTATGAAAGCTATATCCATACATATTATATTACGTTTTTTTTTAAATGTGCTGGTGATAAACAGAAACAAAATTACAAGTCATTTCAATAGCATAACGAAAAATTGAATTGGAGGAGACAAAACTTTCCTTAATAACAATTACAAGCTAGAAGTTAGGTACACACTTTTATTACGAGGTATAATGTAAACTTAATTAACTTGTTATTTGTACGTATACTAACTTTCTATAAAGGCGTCCTAGAATAGCTACTGATGATTGAATAAAGGGCATTGAACTTTTATAGACAAAGTTTTAGTTCCCGTCAGTGAATAGAGGTTCTCAAAACAAAAAGGGTCTATAGCGTGACATTTTGCGTGATGTATGACTTTTTTAAGTAAGTACTATATTTTTAGAAATAAAAATAAAAGTATTCTTTCAAAATAAAAGTTATTTGGTGAACTAGTAAGTCAATAATATATATATATATATATATATATATATATATATATATACTAGCTGTACTCGGCAGATGTTGTCCTGCCTGTGTATATTTATTTACCTCTGTATTAATCACAAATTATTCTGTTTAGCCGTCGATATGATTTTTGCGATCGGTTGAACGGTATAGAAGTTCATTTGCTGCAGCGCCATCTAGTGGCGAATTACAACAAAGTGGATAGCATAGAAACCTTCTTCATGAAAAAATACATATATGTGCCAACTTTCATGGTGATTGGTCAAACGGTGTCGAAGTCTATTAATTTCAGATATATCAACATCCATTTTTATATATATACAAGATTAATAGGAAACTTTTTACTTTCATACACATTCTAATAATGACACATGTTTAATAATTGTAATAGTTCAATGAGTCATTTATTATATCAGTTTAGTTTATACTTTTACAGAAAATTGACATAAAATGAGATTAAAAATTAAATTAAAATTCGTATTCACCCACCCTCACTGCACCAGCGAATACGAGTGAGGCCTCCCTTACTGTAAGGGAGGCCTCACTCGTATAGGGTACTGATATAGGATAGGATAGGATCACTCTATTGATATATATCAATAGAGGAATAGATTTCTATGTGATTTAATTAATAATATTATTAGTAAGTAAGTACGTGATAAAAATCAAGTCAATTCAAATTTTCTTCAAATCATGCTTTATTTATTTAAAGCTCTATAAATTACAGCAACATTGTTCAAAAAAACCAGTGCAAATAAATGCATCAAACAAAGAAAGAAAAGAAGTTATAAATAAATAAGAGAATTCATGATCACAGTCCACATTCATTTCAAAAGGAAGTCGTCATTGGTATCTTATCTCTCTCAGTAGTGGTAGCCACCGTTGTTGTAACGGCCATTGTAGGAACCGTCACCTCTGAAATGAAAAGCGAGGTGAGAGATTACGTTGACAAGGAATCAATTGACATTGTTAATACAGCGGTGAATAAGCCATAAATTGAGTTATTCAAGAAATAATTAAGGAGCACCATAAGCTACAGAATTGGCAACAAATCGATTGTAGCAAACTTAAAAGTGGATTAGGTTTAGGTTCCTCGGTGACAACTGACAACAAAGAAACAGTTGTTCATCATTATTTGCTGTTTGTGTATTTTTTTTTATGGAAGAAAATTTACTGTAGCCCATGGATATTCGCGGTTGAGAACACCCCCGATGCACTGCCTGCCTTTTGAGATGTAGGAATTGAGAAAGGGTTGGGAAAAATTGGGAGGGATAGGATGGTATGGGAATGGGCTCTGGCATATCTCACTAACTACCGAAACACGTACGCACATTGGGGATATAGGATGAACTGAGAAATGCAGTACATTTCAAGGTAGTCTTCTGTGAGACAGGAGTAACGTGGCCAGCGGCTGTTGGATTGTAGCGTGCACTCTCCCCCTTCAAAATAAGTCTTTTATTTGTTCTTTTATAAAAAAGTTGGGCAGAGGTTAAAAGTTCCTTAGCAGTTTTATACTCAACTGTATTTTAAAAAATATTGATGGATGCCCCATAAGTTTTAGTTCCTTTTATAATTTTCGATATGTAAAGTTTTAATTACTTACGAAGATGGATTTTGCCTGTTGAATGCCAAAGAGCGCAGAATGGCCTCAGGAATTGGGGGCGGGGTGGGGATGTGCGAGCCGGTGGGGTGGAAGCCGTTCTCATCAGCGGTGTAGGTGAGTGAGACTTGCTGGCCATCAGGAGCGCGGTATGAGAAGCCGCCTTCCGCTGTTACCGCGGGGCCCTCGGGTCCGGGAGCGCGCGGTGCTCCGCTCTCGTGAGCTGAGATACCGTTGCCAGTCTCGTAGCTGAAAAAGATAAGTTAGTGTCAAATCGAGAGATGGATGTTCGTTTCCTTTAAAAAGTCCTTCGGGAAATTTCATAAACATTAATGTAAGAAAACCTTACAACATCAGTTTTAATTTAATACAACTACAAACTACATATGTACCTCTATAAAAATTAAAAACTATACCTCTGTAAAATTGAGGTAATTTTATATACAATATACAATAAAATAGGTATAGTTTGTTAGTTAATGTTTTTAATAAGTTGTCCGTTAACGTCGCGTCGTCTTGTTTTGCACTAGCACAGCACTAGCAAAACAATCCCTATATTTAACTCTTTTTATGTTAATTGCTTTTTTGTTTCCGTAGACCTAAAATGTTTATCTAATAGATTATAAAACAGCAGTGGTTGCTTATTATTAATATTTATATATGTCGTTATATCTCAATTGATATTTTAAATGTCTGTAAATGTTCTTTAAAAATAAATATATACTCCTATAAAAATATAAAACAAAGATACTAGTAAATATTTCTATAGTAGAGTTAATTTCATAGAATTTGATTAAAATATTTCCTTACTTATATCTGTAGGTACCATCACCGTTGTTCACGTTCTCATATCGCAGGATGGGTATGTGTGCTCCGCCGCTATATCCACCACCGCTTCCTGCCCCGAAACCCGCTCCGAAGCCACCACCGAAGCCTGAGCCACCTCCGCTGTATCCTCCGTTAAAGGGCGGCAGGTACTGTGGTTCCAGGCGACCGGCAGACACCACAGCCAACACCGCGAGGGTTGACACAATCTGGAATGTTAGACTTACATTTAAGAGCTAGATAAGCACTAATGAAACCTGAAAAGAAGCAAATGAAAATAAAGCCATTTAAAATAATAATTTTGATTCTACTGTAACTTATTCTGTAACTACTGTGATCAGCTCTTTTAACACTCAGTTCTGGACATGGGCTTACTCATGCACATTGTCTTGTGCATGAGGGTTGTATGGCGTTAAAACGCCACGCTGGTCAAGCGTGTTGGGAGTCCACTCTTTTAGACGTGGTGGTGTAACCGTTTTGTTATCCCTAGTCGCCTTTTACGATAACCACGGGAAGAGTTGGGGTGGTGTTATTTTAATGCCGGCTCTTGTGTCTTGCACTCGAGGGTTGTTCAGAAGGAAGTAGACTTTTTAACATAAAATATCTTGAAATTTTTTCACTTCATTACCTAAACACAAATAATAAGTATATATCCTATATCCTATATAGTAATATCCTTTCCGAAATGCTTACCTTTAAGGAAGTCATATTTATATTTTTAACTGTTACAAGAAGTACTAGTTATTCAGTTCGAAGTTGTTCACTGAGTGATGCCTGCTAACATTTTAGCATCATTTTTATATTGATCTAAGTTGCCCTTCCCTGGTATCACCTTGCTTGGTATCAATCAGTTGATTCAGACGATCTGAACGCTACTACGATCATTATTACAAATCGTGAATTACCGTCGAGAGTAGTGCATTCTATTAGACTCTTGCTTGATACTTATTTCCTTGAGTGTCGGTGTCCTTTTTCGACTGTCCTAGTTATCATTGAAAAATCGTGTAGACCTTGTCGAAATATTTATCGAATCAATACAATTTTTGATAATCAAGCAAACAATCAAGGTAATCCAATTAAATCCAGATAATAGTTTGATGAGTTATTGTGATGAAGCATACAAAACATGCATAGTATTATAATAGAGTTATCTATACATTGTATAATAAAATCGTAACAAAGCTGTCTACGTGAAATATTTTTTGAAAAAAAATGACCGCTATGTAAGTACGATTGATATATACAGCCCAAAACAAAAATCTTTGTACTTTTTGACTGCTTGTCCGTCTATCTGAACGCACATCACACAAAAAATACTGAACGGATTTTAATGAAACTTGGCATAGTTAATTAGTTAGAACTCAAAATTGCTCAAAATGTTAACCTGGTACCTGCCGGGTTAACATTTAGTGTATGTTTTATCCATTACAAAGTTTCCACAGGAATCCTCCTAAAGTTTCCGCGAACGAAATAGCTTCTTGTGAATATAGAATGTCGAGAAATCGTGGTAGGGACCAGTGGACTTATTTCTGAAGAGCATTCCATGGCGACCACCCGCCGTTCAGATGATTGTAATTTTTAACGACACTGCACTGATTTTGGCATGTTTGAAGTTTATGTCAGTTCCAAGGATAACATTTTGCTGAACTTTTGATTGATATCACATTTTCAGAGGAAATGGCCGGGACACGAATTCTAAACAATTATAATTAGATCAAATTTATAATAACTACACAATCTATTTCAATGTATTATTGTTACATTCTTCATGAATGTTTTGAATGGATTTTGGATTATTGCCATTTGAACTTCAATATTCCGCTGACAATTCATTTATTATTAATTAATTACTAAATTTAATAAATTGGCCACTTTGCTGTTGCTCATGGCTTCGCTGGATTTCATTGCGTTTAAATATCTCGTGGTATTTAGCACAGGAAAAAATATATTTATTTAATTGTATACCGATGAAGTGAACTGAATTGAAAAATATATCACGCTGAACTGAATTGGAACATTTCAATGATTCCCTATAAAATTTGACACCCCGATTTTAGCCCCGTGAATCAATTTTTAAAACAAGTGTTTAATTATTTGTAAATATTAGTCTCAAGTTAATAGAAACATCAATGTTTTTTTTTTTCATACAATTATTGTCAGTTCGTTTTACCTCTTTAGGGGTTGTATTTCGAGAAATCTCTTCTTATTAAGTCTTTAGGTTCTAAAAGTAAGCTACTGTCCAAATTGCATGTCCTTAGCTTTAGCGATTTCAGTGCTTTAGCGGTTTCACTCAGTCAGTCAGGACATTTCTCTTTATATGTATATATATGCACATACTATCTTTTACAATACCCAAACCTTAAACCATTATCTTAATTGTCTGCGCTGCTGGATATAATCCTCTTTTAAGGCTAGCCACCACACAAGATATTCAACTTTTCTCATCCACTCACTACCAGCAAACTTCTTCTGGGAGAAGAAGCATCCTACACTGCTCTCGTTTAAGAACAAACATTTTTTTTAACTTAGTTAAAAAAAAAATATTAAATTGATGAACAAGGTATGAATTTATTTAAACTTTATTGAACACAAACACTGAACAAAAGGCGGATTTAATGCTTTATGGCATTCTCTACCAGTCAACCTTTGGGTAAACGGAGAGTCACAAACGGGGCGCATTAAACAATAATAAAAATGCATACATATATACTCTTACATGGATTATAAAGGAAAGTTAATAAAATAAAAATATATACCTAAATATATATAGGTAACACTAAATAAAATAACAAGTCAATAAATATCTATATTTACATAAATATATATGAATATTAAATAACAAATAACAACTAATAATAAGGCCTTCGACAAAATACGTAAACAGTTGCAAGGAATATAGTGCAGAGACGTGATATAGAAAATACGGAAGAGAACAAAAATATTATGCTATTGAGTTGTAATGATCGCGGAGCAACCTTTTGAACGAATGTTTGTTATGAGTTTTTCTAGTGGGAAGCGCGTTCCAGAGTTTTGTAGCCTGAATGGCGAAAGAAAGGGACATAAATCCAGTACGGCAAGAGGAGACAAGTAAAGAGGGATTTTCATTCTATCGAATGTGAAAATCATAAGTATCTATTACATTACCTGTCACTATATATAGTATTATTAGATAGTTTTTTTCTGAACGGTAGCCTTCGTTTCAACATTTTTTCCTCTTATAAGTGACTTTTACAATAGTAGGATTGATCACTCATTTTATACTAACAATATAAACCAATTGTAAGATAACATTTTTAATGATTTAACAAAGTCTCAATATACAATAAAGGTATATACAATAAAATTTGATTGGTCTTCAAGCTTATTAAGAAGTCATTATATTCATTAAGAATGTTCCTATTGAATCAATATAAGGAGTAGATTTTGTAAAATGTGTGAATCATTTAAGTTTTTGTTAGTAGAAATCTTTGCAATTAGTATACGTACCTACATGGAACGTTCGATTAAATATTCCTGAAGTGGACACAGTATTAATTTTACGTAATGCCAGTCGTCCATCTTCGTATTCCCGAGCGTGACCGAACGCTAATAAATGTGTGTAACATGTCACCGAAATAGCGCAAACATGAATCACGTCAACTGATTTAAAATAGGGTACCTATATAAAGCAGTTCTCGACAAAAATAAAATTATTTTAGGCAATACATAAAAAAATACATACATAAAATATACTTACGAGTACAGTTTTGTTGTTCTATCAAAAATGGTAGGCGTTCATTACTCTGTACAGACCGCCTAAGCGGGCGTTAGGCGTTAATGTCGTGACACGCGCGACGCGTTTAGAATGCCACTGCGCGTAGAATAAAAGATATACTAGAAATTCACAATAAATTATGAAAAAGAATTTATTACAAAAAACTAGTAGATTCTACTCTCGATATTGAACAATCTATTTTCAGCTTTTGTGTTATTTCAAAAGCACACGTTGTGTGTTGTGTTACGTTTGTAGTTACAACGTAACATGTTATTAACACGCTGTATTATGATTACAACGTAGTGTGTTTGAATGTTTGTTTCTCATTTACTCAATTATGTTGAAATCGTGAAGGAATACAAAAATTGCAGTTATTATTTAATTAATCTATCTAAATAAAAATTAAATACTGTTCGTTGGTAAGCGCATCACTTGAGAACAGCTGGACTGATTTGGCTATTTTTTTTTAAAATGTTCGTAATAGTCCGAATAAGGTTTTTAGGGAAAGAAACATTGGAAAGGTTGGCCGGAAAATTGGAAAATTTGGGAAAAACTAAAAGTGCTTTATTCTATGGGATTTGTGTATGAACTTATTGAAATTATTGTATTATTGAAATTTGGACAGGACAACGTCTGTCGGGTCAGCTAGTAGTAAATAATAATAAGAAAATGTTACTAGAATTTAAGTTGAGGTAGGCACGTATGCACGGATGGACGTATACACGTATGAACACATGCACGTATGCACACATGCACGCATACACGTATGCACGTATGCATGTATGTACGTATGCATGTATTTATGTATGTATGCATGTATGTATACGTATTTATGTGTGTATGTATGTGTGTATTTATCTATCTAAACGAAGGAAAATAAACGGTTTTGAAAACACAATTTGTTTTGTTTTTAAATAAGTTTATTTTGGTTCCAAACCTATTTATTATTGTTCGATATTGTTGTTCTATAATTTTCTATAATTATTGTTGGATTTTTTTTTCAGCTGCAATTTTTGTTTTGTGATTTATTTTATATATTTATCACGTCAATTGCATCATGTGCAGAGTTACAAATTACAAAACAACTTATAACTATTATACATAGGCCCTGTTAGGGCGGGTGTAGCAAAATTAAATAGGAGAGGGCGCATCTCCATACTTAATAGTAAAATCTAACGCAATTAACATTGTATGTGAATATAAACTATTTATTACGAACATTTATTACGAGATGAATAGCCGTGAAAAGTAGGAACCATAATAATACTATAATAATAGGAACTATAATATTTTGAATTAGAGAAGGAAAAGGGATAAATGTCTCCAGCAGCCAATGGAGATCGCCCACTAATAGTCATATTATACCAATCCCGGGAGGAAAAAGCATGTTGTAACCCTACAGCCGCTGGACCTGCCCTATTGGCCGAGTTACTTACTCACTTCTTACAAAACACTGCACTGTAAACTTTATTGTATGAGTGAGATATGCCAAAGGTAATATTCCATCCCATTCTATCCCATGCCATAGCTCCATCCCATTGAAAGAGAGTACAATGGGACCAAGGAATTTAATTATCCCTAAATGATTGTTAGCAGTGTAAGATTTTTAAATATGCAGCTATTACCTTGTGAGATATTTTTTGTTCGCGAAACTCTAATATGTGATTTTTGTTGTTTCTCCTTTAAAACTAAAAACTAACTTAAAACTCCTTTATACTAAATAAAACTACTTCGAAAGAGTGATAAGGACGTTTCTACAAAAAATAAATACGAACATCATATGAATGACGTTAAACAAAACACAGAATAAACATATGTTATAATAAATATTAACAAGAAACGATGGTAGTTGTAACTGCTGGAACAGCTATATTATTGATGTACGGTGTCTGTACAAAAGACGCACACAAGTTTCTATTTCTAGGATGCGTTCGACTCAAAGGATGCAATTTAACTTCGTCTGGTGTTATTGCTATTTGCTGTAAATATCCGTAAATGCTATTTACAAGTCCGTTTGATTTTGTCTTTGATTTGAATTTGAAACACATAGAATTATTTATGTTCTGACATTGAATGTTTATTAGCTCCTCGTTTGCACTTTGATTCACAGAACGCGGACGGCAGAATAAAAGTCTTGATCCAGAACAAAAGTATTTATTATACAGATCAATATAATTTTGATCAGGAAAAGTATTTACGTAATATAAAGTAATATTTTACGTATAAAGTATAACGTTTAGTACGTTTAGTTTAGTACTAAGTTGTTGCAACATAGTTTATATTTTACTTGAAATTCAAAAAAAAATATTAGTTATATAAAATATACATTCTATATAGGTACGTATACTTATGTATGCCACCTACATTTACAGAATATTTTGTATTAGAATTGTAGATTTTAAAATCATGAGAATTAAATTTCCATGTGTTGGAACCTATACTCGGATTTTTTATTCGAGTGAGGCATATAATGTTTAGAACTGTCAATAAAGTGTCATCTTCGTACAAATTTCACTCTGTTTGACAGTTCTACATTTCATATCACCGAGTCGAATAAAAAATCCGATTTTAATCCTAACTAAAAAACGTGAATGTTGATTTGTTTGTTTGCTTAATAACTCTTCAACAAAGCAACGAATTGTTACTAAGTTTGGCATACCAACTACAAGTCTTGTAGTTAGTGGGACGAATTGACCCTATTCCTTTACAGAGTTGTTCTCCTCTGAATTAGTTGCCTTGTTTGGCCAAGCCGCGCTTGCCTGATCAAAACAGAATTGGTTTTATCCACCGCAATGAGAGTGAAACCGCGGGAAAAGCTAGCTTTATATTTTCTTCAAAATTTTCACCTAAAATACACATTTATATACCTATAATATATGATAATACTCTTCCCTATTCTTACTCTTATATACGTAAATATTAAAAGGTACAAATAAAAATAATAGCAATGTGTTATTATTTTAATCCCCATGCTTATTTATGTACAGTGCTATGCTATACTAAATTAATAATTATAAATAAACTATTAATAAGTGGTGATTGTCGCGTCGTGGTATCACAGTCCTAGTTGAGGTCAGGTCATCGGGAGTCGGGGGCGAGAGTGAGATCAGTAGCGGTAGCCGCCGGAGCTGCCGGAACCAGCACTAGGGTTGTACGCACCCTCTCTGTAAAATTAAAGAAAAAAATAGTTATTTATACAACATTTTATAGAGCCTGTGAAGAATCAATATGCTGAAGTGGTAATGAGCAGGCCATATTTGCTGCAGGACTGATAATCGATGGATGACTCCTCGAATGGAGGTCATGTACCCTCTCCGGTCCGGTGGACCGACGACTTGGAAGAAATTAAGCGGTGACTAGATGAGAAAAGTGAAAGACCGTGTGTCTTGTGGGTATTAGGAGAGGGCTATATCGAGCAGTTGATACACATAGGCTGATGTTATGGTAGAGTTAAAAGCCTTCTGTGATTAACCTTGTGTGATTGATTTTGAGGTAACTTGATATTTAAGGCTAAGTACGAAATCCGTTTTGAGAGTTTCTTTACTCTTCGAGAACACATTCACACCGGAAACATTAGCAATCCTTATTCGATATTTAAAACTTCGAATACTTTTTCGCGCGAATATTACAGGAACTATTTGGATACACACCCGAAGAAGCTGTATTACTGAAATGTCTCCGTAAATAAAACGCCGACTGCATATTTCGAATAATTACACATCACAGAAGATCTACGTCATAATCCCTGCACTTCAACGTCCACAGCAGATTGGACATGCTGCAAAATTGTTTGTAGGTAACAAGTAAATATTTCTGAATATTTAAGAAACTTAGCGACCGCCATCAGCATCATTTTAGTTGTATATTTTTTTTCTTTTTACGATACATAGTATTTTTCTTTGTTGTCAGTATGAGGCCCCATTGTTATATTATTAATTTTGAATGATGTCGCGCAAAGTGTGAGGATTCGGTGATTTAATTTGCTTGAACAATTCTATGACAGTTTTCTGGGCTCAGCCGAAAACAGATCGAAGAAAAATGATTGAAGGTGGATACATTTAAATGCAATTAAAATTAATGCCTGGGATCACATTTAAATGCAATATCCTAGTGTTCTGACTATACTTGCAAGAAGTGTTTAATAAGAAACTAATAGTTTTACTTACGACGATGGATTGCGCTTATTAAACTCTATGGAGCGCAGGATTTCTTCAGGGATGGGAGGTGGAGTAGGTATGTGAGATCCAACCGGGTGGAATCCGTTCTCATCAGCGGTGTAAGTGAGAGACACTTGCTGGCCGTCGGGGGTGCGGAATGAGAAGCCGCCCTCAGCCGTCACCGCGGGTCCCTCGGGACCAGGGGCACGCGGGGCCCCGCTCTCATGAGCTGAGATGCCATTGCCAGTTTCGTAGCTGCGAAAAAATTAATAGTTTGTCATAAATCATGTCAATTTTAATAAGAGTGACTAAACAGTCACTCTATATATACATAATATAAAGATATTATATTTGTGCAAATATACCTACTTAGATAGGTATTAATATTATTATTATACGAGTATAATTGAGCAAAACGTTGATCATCGAACGATATCTATTGAATGAACTAAAATCCAATAATTTTGGCAATAAGCCTAATTTACACGTATAATAAGTTCACATTCTTGTTTCTCTGTGGATTTTTGTTCATAAATAAAATAAATAATTAAGTTTCTAAACGTAATTATGTTTTTTTTTCTAAAACAGGTGTTTAAATATCAAGCAACAATTAACTTATTATAATATTTTTATTTCTTTTTTTACTTAATTTTGTCAAAGGAATAAAATGTAACTAAAGATTAAATCAATTAGAATCTATGATCTTTAATGTTAAATTTCCATAGTTAACTACTACACGCCTTACCTGTAGCGGTAAGTGCCATCTCCATTGTTCACATTTTCATATCGCAAGATCGGAATTTGCGCGCCTCCGCCACTGTACGAGCCCCCGCCAAACGGTGCGGCACCCGCGCCGCTGCCGGTACCGAAACCAGCTCCCGGTCGGGGAGGCAGGTACTGGGGTTCCAACCGACCACATGAACTCACGGCTATCAAAGCCACTGATATTAATGCGAACTGCAATAGTAAAATGCTCATGAAAAATATAATAGAGACGAATGCGGATGAAGTGCCGAATACCTAAACTTTTCAGATTTAAAAAAATGAAATTGCACTCAAAACAATTTTTCCTCTAAGTAAAATTACCTACTATGTAGAGTTGATATAAAAGGACATGTTTATATTCATATTCCGTTAAAACTTTCATTTAATTAGTTGTCGATCTCAAGGTCTGGGTTGATATATCCAGCTGAGCACGGAATTTGTATTAATGAACCGAATGTGAATTAGAAATTTAACAGTTAACAAACACACAAAGCGTTTCATGTTAAAATAGTAGTTTGTAATGATCGAGAAGTTAATTGCTTTGGAGCTTCAAACTTACCAAAGCTGACATGATAATTTGTACTGCGGGCAGGTACTCTTCGTGGTTCAGCTTCACAGAATACTGTTTTGCGAGGATGTGCATCGTTTTATATTGCTCCGATTTGCCCTTTCTCGGTTGCTTCACCTTCAAGTGCGTGCTCGTCGGTATCGGCAGTGAATCCGAGCTTCGGCCGACGCCTCGAGCCTTACAGCCATCATGTTCACGAGGAATTCCCTTAAAGGATCTGCTCCTTTAAGAGGAAACATTTCAAATTATACTTGAGGTATTTTCATGAGAATGCTGCGGGTATTCTCATTGAATATTCTTCATGTACCTAGTTTCTATTGTGGATTATTTGTTATTGTGTTCGGTAATGTCTTCAATTATGCAAGTTGCATTTAATTCGCAGTTATTAGGCTACTAATTACAATAATGATTAGTAGTTTAGCTTCAGTAAAACCACATTAGTTTTGGCATCCATTAGAAAACTTTCTTTTTACTAATGTATGAATATATTTTTCATGTGTCTGATAGTTGTACAGAAAAATATTGTGTTAATTTGGAATTACTTTAGTAAAGTTTTAAAAATGTGGCAAAGATCCACTTACGCTTTATCATGTTGATCCAGAAAAGTAATCCAATAGCAGTAGTAGTAATTATTATACTTTTATCTCCTTGAAAATGTCCTAAGATTTTGAACATATTTTATTAATTGTAAGATGCACCGCCCTTCGTACTTCTGTTTAACCAAAGGTTGACTGGCAGAGAAAGCCACTAGGCATTAAGTCCGCCGTATGTTCTTTGTGCACTAAAGTTTAAATAAATAAATATTTCTCAGCACTGATTTAACTTCTTTAAGCAATGAAGGTTGCGAATAATTCAAATAAAGATAAAACCTAATCACTTATAGAATCATTTATAGAAGTTAATGAAATATCTTTAATCTGACAGCTGTTTCTCTATTATTAATGTCCAAATATTTGTTTTGTTTGTCATCTTTAAACTAAAAGTCGTTTTCATATATTAATTTGGAAATATTGATGTTAATGGTGCTGCCATAAATACAAATATGTGGTTAAATTTTATTGTAATTGACGTCAGTATAGCATAGATTAACTAATCGAATAGAGGTAATCACAGTACTTAAAGACCTAATTACTAGGTCAGCTTGGAAGGTACAGAACGTAAATGCGAGTCGACAATCATAATCCTGAAAGTTAACTAACGACTACAAGTAAGACGGCCGTTTATACGGACACTGAAAAAGGTAAAAGACAACAATATATTCTTTCTTCCCCACAACGAGTTGATTGTTAGGTAATCATAAAAAATACAATTGTGCCGAATTGTATCGCTCAGGGTTTAATAAGCTTTGTTTTAATGGAGTTGTTGCGAAAGCGAATAATATGGTAAGAAGCGAATAATTTTAGCTAGATGGAAATCCTATCCATTAATCGGAGTCTGGAAAGAGACTTCAATATACTTAGAATATTTGTTAGTTACAGGTTAGAATAATTGTACAAAGGAGCAGGACACAATTGTCTAAATCTAGACATTTTTCATAAAACTGCGGATAAAGCTTCAGCTGGACAAATAATCCACAGAGTCGCATACTGTTCTTTACCAATAATTTCAGTACAAACTTTTGTCTATTTCCTTTTTTTTTATTTTTATAGACAAGAGGGCGGACGAGCAACAGGTCCCACGTGATGGTAAGTGTTAACGCCGCCCATGGACACCTGCAACACCAGGAGGTATGCGGGTGCGCCGGCGACCTTGCAAAATCCTATTCACAGCTTTCTTGAAGAACCCCATATCGTAGCTTAATGGGAAAACCTCTTGAGGCAGTTCGTTCCACAGCCTACGGGTTCGCGATATAAAATAATGCTTGATAATTGCAAGTAAATTAATGGGCGGTGCCAGGTACGATTATTGTAGTGTAAATGTCACATCGCGAAGAGTTTGTGTCCGTGACCGCGGCGGCGGCGGCACTCCTCTCCGCTCATCCACTATTACAAATGATCTTGTTCCGTTCACAAATTGTATCGACTCACTTACGAAATTTACTTGCATTCAAATACTTGGCAAGGACTGCACTTTTACTAACATTTTTATTCGGGCATCTTATGTATGAACCTTGTATCTTGTTATCTTGTCAAGTAACTATAGTTGATATGAAGAGAAACGTTTTTAATACAACGAAAATGGGCAGGCGAGCGGGCAGCAAATGGATACATGTTAACATATGGATGTTACAAACATATGCCTCTATATATCGCAATCTATAAAGAGGTATATCTGCGTGACAATGTCAGTCAGCAATGTCGAACATTGACACGTGACAAGATGCGTTGCTTATTGAGATAGGTCACAGTGAGACAAGATTGAGATATAGGATTGTGAAAAACGAAGGATAGGGGGAGCATAATGGGGAGATTTTCTCATTTCCCCAATCTTCTCTTTCAATAGAATGGAATAGCTAGTAGAGAGTGTATGGTATGAGGAGCTTCCCATATATCATTATAATTCCTAGTGAACGGGATTGGATGGTATGAGCTTGGAAGTATAGAGTATAATGAAATGAGGGTCCTCCCTTATTATATTATATTTTCTGTTATCATTCTCACGTGTGGTATATCTCACGCTAGTCTTCTGTGACAGGGCGATTGTTTTCACCCCTTCCTGTTTTATTAAAGTAAGCATTGAGATTACTTCCTTCTTAAAAACTATATAATAAGGTGGAGATTAAGATGAATCTGTACCTTAACATCTCTATCAGTTTTTCTGTTGCTATTGTCAATACGTTTTTTATCTGTTTGTCTGCTGCGACAGTTATTGTCACGTACCTACATAGAAATCTAAATAATAAGAGATTTCTATGGTCACGTTATTTGAATGTCTATATAGGTATACGTATATACGCTTATAGTGGAGTAGTCCATTTGCACTCACCGCTATTTGACTTTTTTACCGGATTAACATTGTGAAAATTACAATTATGATAAAAAGACGCTACAAAAATTAACCATTTTTATTTAATTGGAACTTGTAAACACATAGAATGATATTTTTTAGCACTCATATAATATAATTCAATACTTACATATTTTTATTTTAGATTTAGTCTGGTTATGACTTAAATATTTTATATATTCACCAGTCAAGTTCGATTTGTCCCAACAGGGTCATTAAGGGTGTAGATTGTTGGCCTGAGATCTCGATTTCGAGCGACCGCAGCGCCAAAGTTTAATGTAACATCCGACGGGGCGGATGAATGACCTAGAGAGCGCGATTTTCAAAATGTTTTGCAACAAACGTTCCACGTTGAGAAATTGTTATTGAACTTGAATATTTACAGCATAACAATAACGTTGAATTTTTGGAAACTAGCTGTTGATTCTTTTTAATAGATTAATAAGAGTAGTTGAGACACAATTTTTATGTTTTTCTATCATTTGACATCTGACATTTTTGTATTCTACTTACCTAAAATTCCAACTATTTATTTATTTGTAATTTCACTACCAAAATTTATTCTAATTCGTAAAATATTCATTCAATAAAATAATTGCAAATTCAGTAGGAAGTGTGTTTATCTCTACGCAAGGAAATGTGCCTATTGCGTAAACTCAAATACTTACTTTTTGTTTACGATCACCTCGTCGATATCTAAAAAAAATCCTAGGGTTTTAAAAAAAATGTCAATAAATGAAACACAAGTATAAAAATGATTTATTTACTACACAATAACAAATATGAGTCGCCATTACTCGCTATCTCAAAAGCGTGCTAGGGTTGTACAAAAATTAGTAAATAATTCATTTATTTACTAATTTTAACAGAAGTTTGTAAATTATTAATATACTAATTAAAAGTATGTAATTAAACAATAACGAAATATGAGTTCAAAATTCTAATGGTTTTTCATTCGATTACGGATCAAGTTCTGATTTCTGCTAATTTGATGATAAAATCAATGGCTATCACAAAACCTATCAGAATGAAAACGTTACCAGCTGCCCGATTCACGTAAGTAATAAAAACCGTAGCGCAGTGACGTCACTTCGTTTTTTGCAAATTTAGCCCTTTTAACCGACTTAAAAAAAGGAGAATTCTCAATTCGCTGTATTTTTGAACCAATTTTTATGATTCTTTACACCAGGTAACTCAGAAATTGTATAGTAATTGAGCTATTGGAAGATTTATGACAATCCAAGACTAGATAAGTAAGTGCGTTTAAAACAGAAAACCAAAAGGCGATTTCTAAGTTCCTAAGTTAAAACGACTTTTGGACTGGCGTGTTTACGTGAATCGACTGGCTGGGTAGTTAAGTTACCTGTATCTTTCAAAATCATTAGGCGTTCTTCTCTTTCATAACACGTAAAGCTCTTTCTTTCCTCTCTTTCATAGCCTCTATGATACTGGGCGCGTCACGAATGGGCATGCTTCGTGACTGCCGAGGATCAACTAATTCTGGAAGTAGGCAATCGTAATAAAACCTAACTAATTTCATCTCCATTTTCTCCTCCCAAAATTTGTCGTCCTTTTTATAATATAAACTTTCATAGGTACAGTAGCACCAAACCAGATGCCAAGCATGCAAACGTTTCTTTTAGTAATATGTACCTGTCCCTGAATTTGGAAATACCAGTTATGATTTTTATTTATGACATAACCCTTGGAAGCCTTGTCCTTAACCCAAAAGGTATGTTTGGCCATTGCTTCATCAAGAGTCATGCCAGCTAAAGAATGTGGGCACTTAATTTCAATTAAACCGTTTGTATAAATGCCATCTGGTGTAGTACCAAGAAATTCATATTGATCGTCGACGAACAAACCGCAACCTTGTATACTAATATTCTCTTGAATTTCTAACTGTTTAATTGCGGTTTCTTCGTTTTCGATACCGTACCGTACAGCAGGCAAACTGGAGATATTACTACCATAAACGATTTTACGAACAAGAACAGCACAACTTGTGCTCTCTCGTTTTTTACAAACTTCCCCGAACGATGATGAGGTTAGTAATTTTCTCCTTGTACTCATCCACTCAGAACTACTTCTTTGCAAATGGGTCGACCTTTCAAGCTCCTCTCTTTCAGCACAAGACAACTTTAAATCGGCTAAAAAAGATGACTTGGCTTTCTCATATAATTCTGGACTCAGATCAGGTTTTTCGCAGTTTGGTCCATAGTGAGCGTCTTTCGATACAGCGCTGTGGCTCTTTTTCAATCAATCAATAATTTAGGTTTAGCAATTAAACGGATTCTACGATTACAATTTTCCACTTTCGCGATCAAAGGATTAGGACTAGATTTAAATATTACTTCATGAGTTTTACTATGAATCGATCCTGTATTAAAAGACACAACAGCAGCTGCGCATCGGCCCGCATAAGAACCACGGGAAGAATAATTTACACGCTTACCCCCTACTAATTTGGCAATCACTGCGTTAAAACTTTCAACTATATTACTTGTACAATTATGAATTAAACTTCTAGAATGATATGACAGTCTTTTACTTAAAATGTGTACCGCGTCCATTAATCCGCATCCAACAATTGCTGGAAGCAACCCAACAGGTTCTATTCGACGAGTATCAGGTCTACAGAAATACTCCTTGCAATATTGGTGATTACCAAATACGTGTTGTGGACCATTTAGGATATCTTCACTAAGATTTTTTATTTTTTCTTCGAGTGACTGATTTTGATGGCCCCAATATTTAATAGCGCATTTTACACCCGTTCTTAAACGCAAATACCTTTCTTTTAGGAATTTCCGCAATTCGCAAGGATACTTAGTGTCTTTCGACAGTTTCTCCAAGCTATTGCAGTAGTTTCGTAAAAGATGATTTTTGCATTCAATTTTCTCTACTGTTAAATTACCGTACGGTCGCGAATCTAATATTTTTTTATAAGTACTGGAATCGCCGTCTGCTACAAATTTATTATAAATTACACCGTGATCAACAATGGAACGTTTAAACCCCTCAACTATTATGGTCGATTCCATACCGGTAGATGATCCCGAATAATTCTTGAAACAACGGTGTTCCGAGGGCTGACTGTCGTTCTTTGCGGCTCGTGCACAAACTACGCAGTATTTATTTTTAACTCCAAAAAACAATACTTTATTAGTTTTAATGCCAATTATCGCAGCTGCGCCGGACAAGGCGGAAAAATTCTTACCATAAGATCTCTTGCTCCAACAACCGTCAACAGCAACAGATATTAATGGTGTACCATTTTTATCAACACTACCTATAGACACTGCGTACTCCGCTTCTTCCTTGACAGCTTCTGCCATGGAATGTGCTGCTGTCTTTTCCCACCAATCGCAAACCGTATTATTAATTTCATTGTATAATGAAGGTGACATGATTGGTAGGGCTACTGCGGCAGTTAATGTTTTTAACTGATAGTAGCTCCCACCAGATGATATGATACCAGATACAATTTGATGATTCACTTCCATTCTATCTTCTTTCTTTTCAATCAAACACACAGTAAATTTCATACTACACATACTACATTTCATGATGAGTTTTGAGTCCAGACCAACTTTTACTTCACCTATTATACTGAGGTAACTTAACTTACAATCCATTGGACCGTGGTCCCCTATGGCCTGAAGAGCTTTAAAAAAAAAAGAAACGTCTACAACTCTACGCCCAACTTCCATTTCATCCACCTTTCCCTCTTGGTCGTTTTCAATAACTAGTTCCTGTAAAGAAAGATAATGGCTTGATTTTTTTTATAAAAAATAATTAAAAATTTAAAAAAATGCAAAAGAATTAATACAATATTAGGTTCCTGATGAATAGAAATTATAATTTCTTTACGCATTAGGTATTGTTTTTTTATGACGTCACCTATTTGAACGTAAATTTTCTTTTGAGAAAGTAATTGAGAAGTATTTCGGTACTAAGGTGTTTGTCTCTCGATGAAAATAATAAATATTGCAAGAAAAATCTATAGGTAGGTATTGAGATTTTGTCTTCGCCCATCACTAACTAAGTAGTTTGTTTATTTATGTAACAAGTCTACAAGAATTACGTATAACAACTTACCTCTATACAGCGCGTAGCATTGTTGCTCAGAGTCTCGGCCCCAAGGTTTTCTTTATTTTCAATACTGGAAATATTATTCATCAATATTATCCACTTTTTATTTATTTTGTACAACCCTAAGCCAGACGCTAGGCGCCTCGCGTCTGTTTGGCGGTATAGGTATGTCGACAAAGTTGCGCTGTCGCCTACCTACTTCCACAATTTGATATTTAGACAATACTAGCCGACCCGGCGAACTCCGTATCGCCTTTTTTTTTTTAAAAATCCTATTATTTTGATATTACATACAGATACTTCAATTTTATTTATCAGTATAGATATAGATAATACAAACCAATATTTACATGTTATTGTAGGTATATGTCTGAATCGGGCGATCTAAATCATATGACATATTGTATTAGCTTTGTAATGTACCCTGTTCAAATGCGATAATAAATAAGTAGGGAGGAACTTACATTTTATTCCGAGATCTTTTGGCTTTCATATTTTTATAATGCGTACAAAACTTTCTTTTCCCTGGCATGCCACTCAAATTCAATCAGTCCTGCGAAAAAAATAGCCTATGTTACTCAGTGATAATGTAGCTTTCGAATGATAAAAGAATTATTAAAATCAGTCCAGTACTTTTTGAGTTTATTCGTTACATACAAAAATCCAAATCTTTCCTCTTTATAATACCTATTAGTGTAGATATTGTATTTTTTACGATTTATATCTAGTTCCATCATGGTTTTCTTTCAGACATTCATTATATCGATACTTTCTACTAACTGAAAATAAATTAATTATAAAAATGTTATACTTACAGTTTTTTACAAAAAACACAAATTCACAATACGTAATTCTGCTGTCTGCAGCCGACAAGCGTGGTGTCGCGTTCACTTACAGAAAGGAACTGCCGCTGCAGACCACCGAGATTGCACGAATGAAACGAACGTTTTATCCCATACATTTGTGTATGAAAAATTTACCTTAAAATATATCTAGATTTTAGGGCTTTAAAAGAGGAAGTCTTTATTTGTAAAGGTATAAAAAGAAGTATACAGCTATACTTATTGGTTTCTTCAGTGTTCAAAAAGTGTTTCTTTTTATCAATTTGTGTTGATTTATGGGGTTAAATCTGAAAAATACGAAGTCATGTTTTTGCATTTTTACTCAATTTTGTGCGTTTGTTGACGTTTATTATATAACAACTATTAGGTTTAAGAGTTTAATATAAGCATGAACATACTTATTGGTCTTTGATTGTAATATATACAAATTATCATTGATATCAATCATATGTAAATAGGTTAAATATGAAAAATCGTAACACTCTTTTCGGTGATTTTCACGATCTACACCCTTAATACAAAATAGAATAATGATGGTCAAAGGTCATATAGCTTCATAAGTTAATTGAGGTTTTTATGTAGTTTTACTAGTAGTTATACTCGTTATACTGTTATTGGTAATGCAATGCAACCAGCCCTTTTATTATCCACTGTTGGGCATGGGCCTCCTCATGCACCTTGTCCCGTGCATGAAGGATGTAAGGTCTTAAAACGCCACGCTGACCGAGCGGGTTGGCGAGTCCACTCTTCTAGAGGTTGTGTAGTTCCTCGAGACTTGTGGTAGCGTAAAAGCCCTTAGTCGCCTTTAGGCAAGAGACCACGGCAAGAGATGGGGTGATGATATTCTACAGCCAGCCGACACCACATGGGCTATTACAGATTAGAGTATGTATTGTTGACCATTCGTGCTGATTAGAGTATGTATTGTTGACCATTCGTGCTAATTAGAGTATGTATTGTTGACCATTCGTGCTGATTAGAGTATGTATTGTCAAAATTAGCGCAGTAATACCAATTTAATATCTGGTGGTAGCGGGTGTGACATACCAATAAAACCTATTCAAAGCGATGTTCCTACAGATTCTCTCATAGTTGTATAGTTGTATATTCTACTCCGTTGCACCATCTTTTACTGGAACCACGCCCATAATATTGGTAATAATAAGACCGGCCTCGAACACCGCAAATACTTCGCTATAAACCTCGCTGTGATCCGTATTTCACGAATATCACGACCACGCGTAAACTGTCACGAATCAATTCTCGATATGCCACACTTGTAAACTTTTAAGAGCATTGGATTCACTTACATTTTTAAAATGTCGCCCAATGTTATTGACAAGTTAACTAAAGAGAAATAATTAAATGAGCAATAAATACAAATAACAAATAAAGGTGGGTTAGAGGTGAGTTCTCTGGTTACAATAAAGAATAGTTTCGTCGACATGGTATTTATTCTAAGTACTTAATTTAAAATTATTTATTCAAAAATATATAGTTTCTCATTAAATAAATAAATAATAAGTTCGAAATTTTAACGATTTGGCCCCTAATATCAGTTAAATCAATAAAAACTCACTGACGCTCCTAGGATCACCAGTATGTGAGGAGTGCATCATCCCTGTAGTACAAGATAAATTTTCAAAATTCAATGAGTGTTCAAACCGTTTATTCTCCTCTATTAACGTGCATTCGGCTATCTGCCGAATCTCTTTGAGGGGGAGAGTGCACGCTGCAATCCAACAGCCGCTGGGCGCGCTCGATTGACGTTACCCCCCTCTCACAGAAGACTACCTTGAAATGTACTGCATTTCTCACTTTATCTTATTTCCTTAATGTACGTCATCATCATCATCATCATCTCAGCCTTTAGACGTCCACTGCTGGACATAGGCCTCCCCCATTGTCCGCCATTTAGACCTATCGGCAGCGACCTGCATCCAGCGGGTGCCCGCCACCTTTATGAGGTCGTCTGTCCATCTAGCAGATGGACGTCCTCGGCTTCGTCCGCCGGTACGTGGTCTCCATTCGAGAACCCTTCTGCCCCATCGGCCATCGGTTCTTCGAGCTATGTGCCCTGCCCACTGCCACTTCAGCTTGCTAACCCGAGAGGCTATGTCGGTGACTTTAGTTCGTCTACGGATCTCCTCATTCCTGATTCGATCACGTAGGGAAACCCCGAGCATAGCCCTCTCCATAGCTCGCTGTGCGACAGTGAGCTTATTTATGAGGCCCATAGTCAGAGACCACGTCTCGGTGCCGTAGGTCATCACCGGCAACACACACTGGTCGAAGACCTTCGTCTTCAAGCACTGAGGTATTTTGGACGAGAAGACGCTGCGTAGCTTCCCGAACGCTGCCCAGCCGAGTTGGATTCGTCGATTGACCTCTTTCTCGAAGTTGGACCTACCTAGTTGGACCGTTTGGCCTAGGTAGACGTACTCGTCAACAACTTCGAGAATCGAGCTCCCAACTGAAACTGGGGTGGGCACGACATGGACATTCGACATGATTTTCGTCTTGTCCATGTTCATTTTAAGGCCCACCTGTTGGGAAACTCGATTGAGGTCTCCGAGCATTGTGCTAAGATCCTCCAGCGATTCTGCCATGACCACAATATCGTCGGCAAATCGAAGGTGAGTGATGCATTCGCCATCAACGTTGATGCCGAGTCCTTTCCATTCCAGGAGCTTGAAAGCGTCTTCCATCGCATTGGTGAAGAGCTTCGGAGAGATAACATCTCCTTGTCTCACACCCCTCTGCAATGGAATCGGCTCCGTGCTCCCTTCCTGTACTCGGACTGACATGGTGGCGTTGTTATACAAACACTTCAACACTTCGATATACCGATAGTCAATATGGCACCGCTGGAGGGACTGTAGCACTGCCCAAGTCTCGATCGAATCAAAGGCTTTCTCATAGTCCACAAACGCTAAGCATAATGGCAAGTTATACTCCTCGGTCTTCTGTATAACTTGCCGCAGCGTATGGATGTGGTCTATGGTACTATAGCCTTTTCGGAAACCGGCTTGTTCGGGAGGCTGGAAGTCATCAAACCTGCGCTCGAGACGATTCGTGATAACCCTCGAAAACAGCTTATAAACATGGCTCAGAAGCGAGATGGGCCTATAGTTCTTCAACAAGGTCTTGTCACCTTTCTTGAAGAAGAGCACCACCACGTTTCTGTTCCATGCCTCCGGCGTAATACCTTCGAGCAAGACGGAATTAAAGAGCTTCTGAAGGACTTTCAGTACCCGCTTTCAGAAGCTCTGAAGTGATTCCGTCCTCACCCGGCGCCTTGTTATTTCTAAGCTGTTTGAGGGCCATCCTAATCTCGTACAGGCTGATGTCCGGGATGTCTTCGGTATAGTGTCGGGTCAACTTGGCTCTTGGGTCTTTGGCCAAGTTGCCAACAGGTTTAGCGACCGAGGTATACAACTGTCCATAGAACTTCTCGATCTCCCTCAGTACCTCAGTAATGTACGTACGTGTTTCTATAGTGATTGGGATATGCCAGAGCCCATTTCCATCCCATATTATCCCTCCCCATTTTCCCAACCCTTCCTCCCAATCCATTTCTTAATCTGCAAAGGTGGGCATTGCATCCGGGGGCGTGTCAACGTTTGTCACACTGGACTGATGTGGGCATGTATCGCGGATGTCTATGGACGACACTACCCACTTACCATCAGGTGGACTGTATGCTCATCTGCCGTCTTCGTGCATAAAAAAAATTTAAAAAATCTGCATTCAAAAATTCTGCTTGTTAGTACCTAAATTTACATACATAGTTGCGTTCTTGTTCCGTTTTGGAAATATAGAAATTTAACATCTAGCATAGACAATTTCGTTAAATTACATCTGGAAAAAATCATTAACCTCAAAATTAGTGATCAGCCATGGGACTCAAGCATCCCTCCCCAGTCTCCATATGCTAGGGATATACAAAATTAATAGTGTTTCTATACCGGCTTTACTATCCTCTATCCATGCTACATCCAGCCTCATAGGGAGAATACTGAACCGATCTCTTTAAAACTTCCAAGGTTACATACTTGTAGGATGCTGTTGCACAAAATGTGTCTGGACAGTCGCTCCAAGCGCTACCATTTCCAAACTTGGGTAATTTTCTAGATTCCAACGCCCTTCGTCTGGCGATCAGTCTCCGATTGAGTGCCGCGGTGTGTGTCCCACACAGGTTATGGCAAAGATGTCGACCGTCTGGGTCATCACTGTCTGTCATGCCTTTCCAGTGCAGGCCGTTTCCCACGTCACTCCATCTTAAATTACATTCTATGTCGGTCTCTTACTTCCATTAATGTACCGACGGCTATTCTAAAGCCGAACAGTATCGTGCGTGACGATGGCAAGAGACCGGATGGGATGTCCCTTGGTTCCTTGGTGTATGGAGCGACTCCTAGTGTGGGACGCAACTTGTGTAGACACGCTGACACCTTCCCATCTCCAGGGAACTATGGAAAAGCTGATGCTGCCGCAGAAGTGGCTGAAAAACGCAAAATCCATAAATACATGGCCATCGACATCAACTACTTTTTTATTCCCTTTGGTGTCGAAACCCTAGGCCCGTGGAGCCCCAGTGCACTTAATCTTTTTAAGTATATAGCGAAGCGCCTGGTCGATGTCACCGATGACATCAGGGGCGGCAATTACCTCTCTCAACCCATAAGCATAGCCATCCAACGGGGTAACGCCGCCAGCTTGCTGGGTACCTTGCCACATCTTTATACCATATATAATATATAAATATTAGTTTAACATTCGATTTACTACATTAGTATTAAAATATAATTAATTTATGTTTCAAAAAAATTTCTGGTCAAATTCATAAAATAGGTTGTTTGTTTTGTTGATTATTATTTGCTTTTCCTTTAGAATGTTTTGCTGTTTGTTTAAATAGAAGTAAATAAGTTTGAGTACTAAATATATATAAAATGTTATATGTATTTAACGTTATTAATACAAACTAATAACGTCTCACCTTAATTATATTGCCTCTTATTATTGCCTCTGATTGCCATTTGTGATCTTCTGAGATATGCAACTCCAGAGGGCTGAAAATGCTTACCACAAGCACATAATAGTACCAATATTATAGTACCAATAGTACCAAAGTAAAAAACTAATAAATTTTTACATAAAAAATATACTTACCGCAACGAAGAGATGTTCCGCGCGGACTAATTTGAATTAAGATAAGGAAGAACGCTTCTATTTTGGCGGAAAGCGACCAGTAGTTTCATCATCACTAGCTCGCACACAGATTGATTTCAGTACAGAAGGGCCCTGTCGGCGGGGTGTAGTTCTTTAGGTAAAAAGAGCGATATGTACTGGATCTCACTAAAGGTCAAGGATATTATCTCGTGTTTAGTTTTGACTACATATTCTTATTTGTCCAACCCTATGGTAGGAGCGTTGTATAACTGTTACACAATACAACTCCTCGACTCTCCTAACATCCCACGACTTCTACTACAAACTTTCTCTAAATGCATTTGCGAGTGCTGAAACTTTTATCACATCAATAAGGATTAAATGTTATGTTTTTATCTACGGTCCCACAAAAATGTCCAGTCAACTTTTCATTTAAGATATTATCAACAGGTAATTACAGTTTGTAAGAGCTCGTCCGATCAAAGCGCTATTAGATTCGCGTTGTGAAATCCAATATGGGGGAGTTAATGAACGCACAATTGAAGACGCGCAATAGCGGCCAAAGCGGCCATGCTAACACGGAAACCTGCTCACTAAATTGACAGGTTATTGAAACGGTTCACCTGCTGGTTGCTGTCGTGGATTACTAACTAAATAATGCCGGTCGGCCATCTTATTATTGGGTAAAATTAGAATCAAATATCAACTGGACTCTAACTTGCCAAAATAGGAATAAGTGGAGAAAGTTGAAAAAGGCTTACACCAGGCAACTGGTCGAAGAAAGCTAAAGACAAGGAAGAGAAGAATCAGACATTCAAACACACTTTCAGAGTTCATTACGTTACGTTGCAACCACTCTATCTTACATACAATCTTTCAGAGTTCGTACACGATCTAAGATACGAAGATTTAATAATACGAAGATGGCTACCAGCGTTATTTAATTACAGTACTCGACAAGTTTTACGATAAGAGAACTGCACCTCAACGCCTTCAGCTTTTACGATATTCTCAATAAAAAAAAATGCAATTGAGAAGACCCAATTGTCAACGAAAAATCCAACATGGGGGTCATAAAACGTTTGCATCTAGGTGACATCTAGTTATGTCGACCAGAATGAGAGTAAAACTACACTGAAAATGCTAGTATAGAAATTTCAAGAACATGAAAGCATAAATAACCAATAAATGTACGTAATATCATATTCTGATGAAATATTTATAGAACTCAATGAAACACAAGGGTAGATAAAAGTCAAAGGTTAACTTTGATGTTACAAAAGGATAGATCACAATAAAAAGACAGTGAAATGACAGTGAGATGTAAGCGTTTGTGAAGTCTGTTCAGAATGCAATCAACGTTGCGGCTGAAAAGGGGGGATTGGATTTTAAGAAATGAAGCCTGTTGAAAATTTAGAAATGACTTCATTATTTACATCAAATAACTATGTTTTTTTTATAGAAACAAGGTGGGAGACGAGCAGACTCCACCAGGTGGTAAGTGGATAGCTACATCTATGCGCTACAGCCAACATCCTCGGATGCGTTGACTATCTTTGGAGATAGATAAATATGTGTGAAAAAAGCGAAAATCTCAAATGTTATTATACCTTGGAGATTTGGGAATGGATTTGGAGAAATGATTGGGAAAATGAGTAAGTACGAGTATATTGGGGAAGTGGGAAATACAATATTGTATTTTTCATAAATACGATATCAGTCTATAATGTCCCATTGCAAACCACACTCCTCCGCTGGTAATTACAGGAGGGTTTCGGGCCAGAATCCACTGCGTGGACCCAGGGTCCATTGGCGTTCCAGATATTTTTTTTTATCCTCGGGCATGCGGGATTTCTAATGATGTTTTCCTTCATCACCGAAAATTGGAAAATCCATACCGGTACGGACCGGGATCGAACTTACGACCTCACAAATGAGAATCGACAATAAATAATTACATAATATTAACGCTCATGGCCGAAAGAATTTTAAAAAATTGCGAAAAAAGTTACAATATTATCCAGTAGTTCCGTATTGGTAGTCATATCGTCATATCGTACGAGGTAGTCATATCGTCATATCGTCATATCGTCATATCGTACGAGGTAGTCATATCGTCATATCGTCATATCGTACGAGGTAGTCATATCGTCATATCGTCATATCGTACGAGGTAGTCATATCGTCATATCGTACGAGGTAGTCATATCGTCATATCGTACGAGGTAGTCATATCGTCATATCGTACGAGGTAGTCATATCGTCATATCGTACGAGGTAGTCATATCGTCTATCTACTCACATAGCACTAATTGTCATATAATTTAAATTCTTATAATGTTTTTGTCTTTTTTAATTCCTCTTAAAATAATCTTCGCTTATTTGTGAATATTATCTGTCTCTCTGCTTCTTGAGACGAATGTCAGACATTTTAGCCTGGTTTTTGCGATTTCCCCTTTGATCAACAATTTTAATTGTCAATGGAAGGTTTTCTCTATTGTAGCTATAGAGTATACTCGTATATTAATTCCAGCTGATTATTTTTTACGCTTCAAGAGTGTAAATTTATCAATAGTGTACAATGGGACTGTATTGTCGGTATGGATTTTATTGAATTCAGTTAAAAATTTCGGGCTTAAAATTCACTGTTTTAAGATTCTGTTTAGATAGAACTCTGTTTTAATATCTGATTTTTCATATAGAATCATAAAAGATATGTTGTTTTTTTTTAAAGACAACACTGATATTTCAATGTGTGGGAAACTAGAATCAGTAATAACGTTACTTTAAGCGATATTTCCTATTTCACTTATTTTTAAGCGAAATTTCAAACATGTATATTAAAAGTAGCAACAACATAACTTAAAATATTAATTTTGGAATATGGAATATAGTTTACCTTGCTGTCAGATGCAACAATAACAGATGTAAAACCAATTAGTAGAGTAGTTCAAGTCCGCTTTCTGTGTAGGTGTATTGATTTGTTAATAACATTTCGTTTGTTGATGTTCCAACGATTTAATTAAAAATAAAAGTTTTTATCCTACCAGATAGATAAGGGTGTTCCATACGTACTGTAATCGTTGGAGTTTCACATATATATAGTTGTAGTTTTAGTCAAATCAAATCAATTTATTAGCATAAATGTGGGCGAGAGGATTTTACAAAAGTGGTTAATGCCGACACATTTGGCATTTCTGAAGGGCAATATACATATTTGAAAAGAAAACAGTAATTATTAGTGAAAAAAACAGCAATAATAATTAGAAAAATAAAAATAACGTGATAGGTAATTGGAATGTCATATTAATAATTACTATAGAACGTCATTTAGGATAAGTTAAAAGGTTTGAAATTTCAATATAAGATATGTATGGTACAATATACATATACAGGTACACCAGATGAATTAAATAATATAGTGAATTAAACAAAAATGAATCTAATGACAACAGCTATTGTGGAGACACACACACACACACACACACAAACACGCACAGACACACACACACACACACACACATACAAATCGAAGAACTGGCAACGTGGCATTTTTGTGAATATTTATATATTTTTGTATTTTTTAGTGTTCTTTATTTATTAATGTAATCTACAGCCTTTTATGTAACTTATTTAACTAATATATTGCTAGTGCTAATGGCCAAATACAGATTACACTGACATTATATACAGTGTTTAATGCATTTTTGTGAATATTTATATATTTTTGTATTTTTTAGTGTTCTTTATTTATTAATGTAATCTACAGCCTTTTATGTAACTTATTTAACTAATATATTGCTAGTGCTAATGGCCAAATACAGATTACACTGACATTATATACAGTGTTTAATAGATTGTCCGCAAGTAATAGGTGTTTAATTTTTTCTTATTAATAATACACGTTGATTTGTGTTTGCATTGGTGTGTCCATTTGAGTGTGCCGTGCGTGTGTTTGCGCCCCAGTGTGAGGGTGTCATGTGTTCGAAACATTCTTTTGTTTATTTTTTTGTCTCATTGTTTTGTTTTCATTGTTGTTATTCCTATGTATATTTTGTGTGTGTTTGTGTATGTCGGAATAAAGTTCTGTCTATTGTCTAGATAGATTCATTATGGATAGTGTCCTGCCTATAATGTCCAACTGAAAGACAAAGGCCACCCTCTGTAGTCACGAGCGGATTAAAAAGGCCGCAAAAACCAACGTGTTGACCAACAAGTTGGCGGGACCACTATTTGCAGTTTTTAATATTCCTTCAAATTAAAAAAAATACCGCCAGTAAAAAAAGTATACCTGGCAGAAGTACCCAGCACACTCATAACTAGAAAGTGATGACGACCCAATACATGTATGCTAGGAGTATGACAGCTGCTAGAAATGTTTCGTGAATGCAGGTTAAAGACTACAAAATGGAGGTTCGTAAAGATCTATGCAGCACGCCAGCTACTGGCAAACGTTTCGACGTGTGTAGCTGGCATGCGAGCTCCCTTCATGAAAAATTAAACCGCTTCCGATCTACTGGCATTCTGATTAATACGCATGCTTCTCTGGCAGAATCTCAATACACATTGGTACCTAGCAAGCATTTACAAGGTACTGCTACGCTTTTATATGAATTACGCACATGTGTATCACCGGCTATACACAAGATATCAAATGTTTGGTTGAAAATTGTTTTGCTCGGGTTGGAAAGTTTTGGGTTAAATTTGATTCTGTGTTTCTAGCACAGGGACCGGCCGGGAAAATAACTTTCTTCCACAAAGGGCAACTGGCTACTGGCCCCCATTTATTACTACATCTCTGGGGATTGTCCCATTGTAATAGATGGTACTATTCTCTATTTCTTTGTTCTTTATCAATTCCGGCACATTACCGAGGAAGTATCTAACCAGTTTGATAAACAAGTAGGTACGCGGCGATATATTGGCATATCGGCAATGTGAAAAATATGACTGATTCTAATATACTTAAATATACATCTATATACAAATATACATATCTAATATACTTAATTTATTACATAACTTTTGTGTATAACTGATGAGGCCTCATAGGACGGTGCATGAAGGAAAACGGGCTCTACAAAAATTCCCTTTCTTGTTCTAAGACATATATTTTAAGACCTTTTAATATATTCTATACACCAGTCCGCATCCGGTAAAAGAGGATATCAGTGTCCTGCAGGATATCATAGGAATAATATCGATCAACCTATATATATAAAGAGAAGTGTTCTGACCGATCCATCAAAGTCGCCAAGCCGAAATCGCTGAAGCTAGAAACATGAAATTTAGACAGTAGCTTCCATTTATTAGGTAAAGATTTCTCTAAGTTCACTTCCTAAAAGGAAGAAACGGGTGTGTCAGTTCGTAAAAAAATTGATTTTAACTTTGAACTTAGTATAAATATCCAACGATTTTTGAAACGTAATGTGTTACACGTTTGTTGCTTTCATTTACTGTTTATGTATAAAGGCACTTTTCTAAATATTTCACCACATAAACGCTCCAATAAAATTTTTAATAGATACCACATTTTCTGTAAAGAGGCGTTTAATACGTTTTGTCCCTTTAACATGCAAATTTTATTGTCGTTGCAAACCCTCTAACGAGCTTTTTTGCGCCAAATTTAATCTGGTGTACGAATGAAAAATTAAAAATTAAATTTCTCATCTCATGGTGAACCCAACTTTGATTATTTCAAAGATATAATTGACATTATGTATATAATATATATATATAATTAAGTATATGTATAATATTTAATTTTAGTTAAATGGGATTTATTATTATTGAGGATTAGGGACTCTGTGAGCCAATGCAGTCTTGTGGTTGTACAAATACACTTTCTATTGTACAGTCTAAATGTACAGTTGTACATTTTTACAAACAGTTTAAAAGTTAATTGAAAGTAATCCGTGGAGAACGCCGCCGTCTGGAAATGATGGTAAGGTAAATGTCCCAATCCTCGTTTATTTTTTGACAAATTAATAATCGACTTCATGAGTATTCTTTATTATAAAGTATAATTACATGGGTTTGACACCAGATTACGGTGAATGTAATAAACTTCAGTAAAAATAATAATTCTAAATTATGTTTAGTGATTTAAAGTTACCGGAAATGAGGCTATACCAAAAGGAAATACGTAAACACTTAATCATTAATGGAATGTACATGAATATTAATTATTCCTTATGTATCACAGATTTAATTAAAAGTTTCGCATGTTACCAGTAACGGCGTACCAATTTCAGCCCGCTAATAGAGTGAGTTTCATACGCGCCTCGCCCTTTCTTGTCATCGTATTCAATAATAATATTCAATACACCCACACTCAATTTATACACGTAAATTCTTTCTTCAGTGGTTTCTGTCATAAATATACGACAGATCAGACATATATAGGTACATTTTGTATCAAATTATTTTTCCAGATATGTAAGAATATCTTTAATAAAACTGATTTTAGTACAGAACAATGTAGTAAAATATGTTATACATGTTAGTGTCTTAAACGAATATGTTTCCCTATTCGTCTCGTCTCTAGTCAGCTCTCATCAGACGAGCAAGCAGCAGGCGAGCATACAGTCCACTTGGTGGTAAGTGTATACTGTCAGCCATTGACATCCGTGGTTTACAAACACTTACAAACATTAATGCAAACTAAGCACATCTCAAACAAACATTTGTATGACAAGCTGTTTTGATTTGTTGATTGACAAATGATTTGTTTCCGAGACCGACTCCCAGATTGTTTCTCAGATTTATTTAACAAATGCTTATCGCAACAACATATAGCCTGCATCTTTCACAGAGTGGGATGGACATAGGCGACTAGACATAGACATCGTCATTTCATTAGTTGGTAATATTTACGTACAAATCTTGGAATATCATTAATTTATTACTAATACATATGATAATTATCATGTTCTTGGATCAGTCAACTCATTAGTCCATTGATCCCCAACAAGCTCTAAAGTTCTCGTATTACCTTTAGACAGGTATCAGGTTTTCATTACGATAGGCTTACACTTCGTTATTGATTCTTTGTCAATTTGTGTAGGTTTATGATACAAATTTTCTCAGTTTAACTAACAGATCTATTTTTTTATGGTTTAATTAAGATTCATTAATAGTTTATTTTTATATTCGTTTTTTTTTTTTATAGAAAGAAGGAAGGTAGTGAAGCTGACAGCCCACATGGTGGTAAGTGAACACTGTCGCCTATTTGTAGACATCCGAGACACATGTTAACGTCAGTCCAGAATGACAAACGTTGCCACCCTCTTCGGATGCGCTGCTTATCTTTGGAGATTCACGGTTAGGTTAGGTTAGGTTAGGTTAGGGCGATGGGATGGTAACGGGCTCTGGCTTATTTCACCCACTAGCGAAACACCTACGTATATTGGGGAATAGGATAAACTGGGAAATGGGAGATATTAAGAGAAAAAGTATATGAAATCCAAATAAAAATAAATTAGAAAGATCATTAGTAACAAATATTTGTTCAAGTTTTAAAATTTTCTAATCGAATTTTCTTAAAATCGGGATTTCGTCAGACAATTATCACTAAGTTAGTCACGAAGGAGACGATATTGCAATTTGATAAAATTGAGGAGAATATTTAATCACGGCTGTCTAATTAGACAAGAATTACATGAAATTTATTTGAACACTAACTTTATTGCAGTTGTAGCATCTCAGATAATCTTTAAATACTGAATGTTTTTTTCCGAACGGTCCGAGTAAAAAAATAAAAAGATACACACAAGAGAATTGCTGGTGCATAATACTTTATTATACAGTTTTCATCCACTATTACTGATCGCAGCAGTGGAGACTCCGCTGTTATCTTCACTTCTCTTCTTATTATTTGCAACGGTTTATTACAATTTGCAATCCGTATTCGTGCCTTTATTACGTATACAAATCTCATAGAGATTGGTATAGATCAACATAAATCTGCGTGTTTGTTTGAGCAGACCAATCGCGGGGTCAATAAATAGTTTTGTTTTGTTGTATCCGAATTTTCCGTTAAAAATCGTTGTTTCAGAGTCAATTGTTTTGGCTTAGTGGTATGATAGATAATAGCCCTTAATTATAGTGAACTACCTGCTAGAACTGAGTTGGTGAGATGCGTAAACTCTCTTTCACGCACTATAAATTCGACCTAAATATTATAATAAAATAAAATAATATAATAACCTAAATATAATAAAATTCGACCAGTAGAGTGTTATAGTACTGCAAGCAGCTCCCAAAAAGCCCTTACAAGTCGACTAGATGACCACGACGAGATGACAACCTGTTTGTTTTTGTGGATATGATAGCTTTGCATCATCGATGAAAGATCAATATGAGTTTCGATTAAAGATTGGAGAGGGGTAAATCACCCTCTTAAAACTACCCGCTTTTATTTTATTATTTTATGTGTGATAAATCGGCTTGAAAATGAGTTCTAGTAGGTTTTTTGTTTGCCGGACTCGAATCCGGTGTCAAAATCAAGCTGCATCCTCTTCATCGATTCAATCTCGTCAGGCAACGATTCGACGAGTTTTCAACATACTGATTTTTTCGTATAAAAAATCTTACAATAAATTATTATTAGATAGACTACAGTCGGGTCAATAAGATCGTCATTGAGCGAGTTTCGCACGTTTTGGAACGGAGCCTAGGTATGAAATATAAGATACATATAAGACATATAATATAAGTGCATATAAGAAACCTAGCCCGAAACGGGCGCTCATTCCATTGGGCAATAAGGCGCTAATAAAAAATAAAGGCTGCATCCTTATTAATATTTACCGCAGAAGCTCCTTGAACTTTACTAGTCACGGAATGGGCGGTTCGTTTGAGGCAAAATGAAGATTTCGTTTCAACAAATTTTTGATTTTGTTCGCACCTTTGATTTGATGTTTTGATAAATTGAAAGAATTAATGCCAACTTCTGTGTTCTTTTGTGCAAGGTTTGAAGCCTAAAATGGTTCGTCTTTAAGTTGTGAATTTGTAATGTAAGTACCCATATTTGGGAGAATCTATTACTTTTACATTTAAATTGCAATTATATGCATTTATGTCTATTTTTATAAGTATTTTTCATTCTTGATCGATATATTAATGATGTAAGGTCCTATATGCAAAAGTTATTTCCTTCAATGACCCTCTTACATTGTCACCACATTGTCACATTTATAATGCACACAATGCATATGCAATGTGTTTTTGTTTGTTCGCTTAGAGTTATAATTTAAGTACCACTAGACAAATTATTATATGTACGTATTGTACATATATTACTGAGAAGATCTCTGTCTCTGTCTCTCAGAATATTAATGAACTGTTCATTGAACATTTTTGCTAAAATATATTTGTAAATATGTACCGATCGCAGGCAAATTGTGAGTTGGTTTAATGTCTATGATATATTTTAAAACCTTTTTAAATAAAAAAACATTACGCAAAAATATATCACGGTTATGTCACAGTCAAGTGACCGTTGTCAACCTGTCAAGTTTGGATCCCGTGTAAATTAATTTATTGTGATTTAATTATTTAGCAGTGAAAAAGATATTTTTCAATTTTTATCACAGTGTAACAAAATGTTAATACCGACGTGTTTAATAAAATTCTTAGAACTTGTAAGTTATTTTATACTGTAACCGACTTTACTTATATCGTTTCATGAATGTTTCACGACTTGTTTATTGACGGGAGGGAGTAGGTAGTGTTATTTTCATTGAAAAAATATGGAATTACTAGGATTGTCAACATAATACTAATATTTTATGTATTGTTTATTATTACTATAACAATAATAATAATTTAATCGAAAATTTAAGGGAATGAAATAATATATGAATGTATTCCTGATATATACATATATATACTCCACATACTCCCGCCCCATTACCCAGAAGAGATCGCTTTAGCGACAAAGCTACCTTTGGTGTACTTATTTATTTAAACTATTATTATTATAATTTTCACTGTATCGTCCTTTAATGTCCCACTGCAAGGCACAGGCCTCAGCTACTAAATTACTGGGGGATGTCGGACCGTAATTCACCACGCGGTCCTAGTGCGGATTCGAGAATGTACCTACTTACTTTATATCGACAACATAAATAGGATTTGTTAATAATACCATACTTATTTGGATAATTGATTATTATTAATATTGCCTTATTATTAATATTGATTAATAATTTGCAGTCTTTAACAATAGCGTGCCTGACCCTACACCACTACAGCTACGACTTAACAGACCTTCCTACGCTGATGCTTTGTTCGGGCACGTACGTGGGCTACGTAATTATACTTTCGGGGGAAATTGTCGGTAAGACTCCTTTTACTTTGAGCTTGGTTATTTAATTATTTATATCTACTGGAAACGATTATAAACATAATTATAATAAGGATATAAGTAGCGGGAAGATCTGTGTTTAAGATAGTGTCATAGTTATATATACATTAACAAAAATACATTATCAAGTGCGAATAAACTCATAGAATAGAAATAGAAGTAGATTCATTTTTTTATACCCAGTAAGTTGAAATCCAGAAATTTATTTTTTTTCGAGCCATTTTCAAGGTCCGCCACCACACACTATTTTCTGTTGTTCAGATCTAGCCATTAGTTTTCGTTATTTTATTTTTCTGTACTGTCTTTTTATTTCGTCACCTTGTGATTGAATTGGGGTAAAAGCCAAAAGGTTACCTTTTAGGAGAATCAAATAACGAAAAAAAAAATACTATTTTTAATATAACTTTTATGTAACTAAATATTAAAAAAATGTGTAAATGAATAATGCTTGTCTTTCTGTGACGCTTTAACAATCTAAATACCAAATTCTATTACGTATAGTATTATAAAAAATGAATTTATTTTGCGCCCCAAACAAATATTTTTTGCCTTTCACATGTTACCAAATAGCTTTTAAGAAAGCATTGATTAACGTAAGTCAATTTTTTTTCTCGAATCATTACAAATCTGTGCTGTATACACCAGAAACATTCGGAATGTACTCAACCTAACAACGTGATAGCTGCACTCTTTATGTATACATTAAAAGTGTTTTGACAAGAAATGATAAAATAAATAACTTTATATTGATAGGAAAATCATTAGTAACAGTTTATAGGGATGAACAAGTTTCGAGTCATATTATTTGGTACAATTTATTTAGTTTATAGATTCTTCCTTATGAATTTAAACGATTTCATTTAAATTTACATATATTGGTTTTTCGGACCATAATGGCTTTTAAAAGTCATATGTTGCTTTTAAGACCATTTGACAAGTGCGTAGAAAAAGCCGATTTTTTTTGGCAAATAGCCACTTTTTAAATATACAGATCGATGAGCGCAGAAAACTTATGAAAACTCATTTTCACCAGAGTGGCTTTTACGCCAATTGAGTCGCAAGGTGTTTAATTATTTGTTCAGTATTGAACGAAGGGCTTTTCATACTGTTTCTCGGTAAAGCAAGGGAGCGTTGCAGGCATAAAATAATGCACAAATTTAATAGACAAGAGTTTATATGTTGCATGTTTATATGTTATATATGCGGAGTTGCATGCACGCCTCCGTAGTTCACGCAACCAGAGCGCCTTGATTCTTCACTAAGTGTACTGTGCAAACCACGACCGGTGACTCTTGAAAGGCCACTAGGGCCACAAGAATTAACGATTCCGAAAAAAAAAACTGCACAATACGTCGCGCGTCGCAATGCCGCTAAGACATATCTAACGCAATATCTTTTTTTTGCAGTTTGTGTTTGGCCTTTTTAAAGATTGTCTAGACTGAACTCATTGTTAGTGACATCACGAACTAATTTCATGAGTCCTGTATGAGTCTTTATGATGTTGAACTTAACCTTATATGGTACCGACGACATCTTGTCGTGATAGATAATTGTTGGACTTTATTAGAGTCATGTTCAGTTGTTTTTATTAGTACATTTAAGCACAGATTTAACTGTATTATAATTTACCGTTTCCTGTATGTAGATGTGTGTGTAACTATAGCGAATAATAAAGTAAAAGCCGCATTTACATTCCTCTTGTTATTTCCAAAGCAAAATTACAAATTGTTACTCGTTTCAAAATTTGGTGCTTAAGATTAAAATAGTTAATGGTATTAATAAAATATTTTAATAACACCAACCCTAAAGTTTATACTTGCTTATTAATATCTTGACCTTAAAAAGCTAAACCGTTTTAGGGGAGATGATATTCGCGCCACTGGACCTCGTGCAAGACATGTACTTTGGTATTGTCGGACTTGGATTATTCGCTATGAGCGGGAGCAAGGTGTTGTCTGCAAGGAGCAAACCTTCACTATACCCGAGGACCGGTGACACTACTGCGGCGCTATTTACTGGCGGACTGGCCATTGTCAACGCCTTTATCATGCTTTTCGATCTGACCCTGGCGTACCTGGACTCTGAGGAATATGACGAGGAGGCTAGCGTATGATTTCGAGACCGAATTATTACAAAAGTAACAGTAACTTTTTTATATAGACCTTTTTGTTACTAAATGTATCGTGAATGTATACGTGTGCCAAGGTGTAAATACGGCTTTTCTTTGTTTTCTAGTCATAGTAGATGTTTTACTTTTTCTTTAGTTTTTAGTTACATAAATTTAGAAATAAATGTTTCATTTATTAATTATCAGTAATTATTGCTTCTAAAACAAAATCTGATACTTATAAAAGATTAACTGTGACGTTATCCGTGAAAAGCGACATTACTGTCAGTATAAAGTTATTGACTTTGGTTACTTGAGCAATTAGTTATTCTGTGTTTTGTCTAAGACTTTCTATTAAAATGTAATTGTTTCAAGCAACGAAAACATTTGTTGCGATGAAAACATATTGATGTTCTCTAGGCCACATATCGGGCAAGTTTAGAAGATTATTAGATTGCATCGTCTGAGGCGATGTTAAGAATTATAGCAAGTATAATAGTTTCTCAGATCAAACGTTAGATATAGTCGTAATAACGTAAGCAGCCCTTTTATCGTCCACTACTGGATATGGACGTCTTCATGCGCGCTGTCTGATGCGGGAGGGATGGCTTTAAAGGGATGTATGACTTTAAAACGCCACGCTGGCTGAACGGGTTGGCGAGTTCACATTTTTTGGGGTGGTGTCGATCCTCGAGGCTTGTGGTAGCGGCTTTGTTATCTCTTAGTCGCCTTTTCGGACACCCACGAGAAGAGATGGTGTGGTGTTATTCTAATGCCGGCGAACAGCTGTAACAGATATGATATTATAATGTGCTGATGTAAGTTAGTGCAATGTGAAAGCGCAGACTGTCATTATTGTATTTTACGATATTACGCGCAGACTTCTATTTATAACCAGTTTACTGATAAATATGGACTTCTCCCAGGATTTACTACCATTAACGACTTTCAGCTTTTTTCCATCCAATTAATAACAGCGGCTTTTTAATTGGTGCAAATTACGCTGCTCCAAAACCCAATTCCTAATTTGGTGGTATGAGTACCTCCTCCTTGCATCGTTGTCCTCATTGGTGAGAACAACGATGCACGCTGCAATCCAACAGCCGCTGGGCGCACTCGACTGGCCACGTTACCCCTCTCTCACAGAAGACGACCTTGAAATGTACTGCATTTCCCACTTTATCTTATTTCCCTAATGTACGTACGTGTTTCGGTAGTGAGTGAGATGTGCCAGAGCTCATTCCCATCCTATCCCTCCCCATTTCCCCTATCCCATTCCCCATTTCTCCAAATCCATTCGTATATCCAAAGGTAGGCAGCGCATCCGGGGCGTGCCAACGTTTGTCACTTAGGACTACTGTTGGCATGTATCACGGATGTTTATGGGCTACAGTATCCACTTACCATCAGGTGGACTGTATGCTCGTCTGCCACCTTCGTCCATAAAAAAAAAAAAAAGTTATGACCACGTCCAGAGATTACTATTTCTCGGATAATATTGCGCCATCTATTTCAATCATTGACAGTACTCATGGCATCGTGGATACTGGTATTGAGTACCTACTTAGCTGTTCAATTTCCGCATAAAAACGGAATAAAACTGGCCCGCTGCTGTTTGGAACGTGCGACTTACAAAATCAGTGTTACTACGAAGCGTCGCGTAGCTAGATGTGATTTGCACTACATTTACTGAACTTCCTTGACATAGAGTCAGTGCGTTGCGTACATTATAGTACAGTGCGGTCGTCGAGTCACTTTATACCGTGAACCCAAAAGTTGTGCAATGAATTGCCGACTGAGGTTTTTCGTTATGCTTCGATTGGGGGCTTTTCAAGAGAACTGTGAACAGAATGCGGCAAGGTCGGGCCCCTTGATGTTGCAGGTGTCCATGGGCAGCGGTGACCACTTACAATAGTGTGGCTCTCCCTGTCGTCTGCCATCTCTTCTATAAAAAAAATGACTAACTTTGACATCATTTGACCTACTTTATTATTTTGTATGAAAGAAGAATAAAATTGTCCCACTACTGTTTGAAACAGGTGATTCTTGACTCAATGTTACTACGGAGCGACACGCAACCAGATTGCACAGCATTTACTGAACTAATCTTGTTTGTAAGGTGAGGCGGTGTCAGCAGCAGCGGACGCGTACGTGGACGCATGGTGGTCAGCATCTGGCGCGATGCTCTTTGGAGCATGTGGTTATATGACTCAGCTTTCCTGGCGCGACGTTCTACCCTGTCCTCGTAGGAGCAACGCGCAAGCGGCAGCGGTGTGCGCTCTCATTGCATCTTCACTATTTGTTCTGGACGCGTTGTTGGCAATCTGTTCTGCTCATGGAGACGACACTAGCTCAAGGGGTAAATCTGTTAACAAGTGTAATATGTGATGTTGTTCTGTTGTTTAGTAAAGTACGTATATTATATACCTGTCGTTTTAGGGAGGTATTTTGTTTTTTTCTTTGGCGATGCTCACTTTAGCTAAATAAATAAGTAAAGAATATATTCGTAGGATTATATTGAGCTCTACTCTATACAGAGGTTTGTATCACGGAGTTCGGTATGTATCTACTTGTATTTTAAGATAAGTAAACACTACAAATTTGTACATTTATAAATTTAAGAGTACGTAGAACGTACTTTCAGTTGCGTTTGTATCGTCTGCTCTAGTCTAAATGAGGCATTTTAGTTAGCATCTCCCAAATAATTAGATTAAAATTACTAAGTATATGTGTCCTTATACGTAGGCGAATGGCGGATTATTGGTATTAAGTCCCCAGTTTTTTTAGTTATTAGACTAAAAATATGTTAGACCATTATTAACATGGAAAATAGACATCGATATGCGAATATGCATCTTGATACCTTCCCATTAAGAAACAAATATAGTACTATATTGAATATATTACTATAATCGCGACATCTGTTGGAGAGTCAGCGAATTACAGTGTAAGTACAGATCAAGGACAATTGGAACATAGAAAACGTACGAACGTTTCAGTTCACGAGCTTTCCTGTAGATGGCACTTTGTAGATATACTTTAGGAAAATCCTAAAAAAATCAAGACATTGATATTAAATATACTGAGCTATATCATGCCTCGAGTGTAGTAAAAGATCCCTAAGGGATAATAAAGGTGGTGTTGTTCTGTAGGGCGTGTGGTAGGGATCACAAGCCCTACAGAACAACACCACCTCTAAAAGAGTGGACTCGTCAACCCGCTTGACCAACGGCGTGGCGTTTAAGCCTATACATCCCTCGTGCAAAAGACAATGTGCATGAGGTGGCTCATTTGAGGGTGGATCCTAAAAGGGCTGGTTATGGTGGTAACTGGTACGTACTTATTACTATTACCACGGAATAGAAATTGCAGTTATATGATTATTCGTACCTACTAATATTATAAAAACAATAATTACCTATGCCTCTTATCAGCTTTGGTCCATAATATTTGTGTACTTCTTTTCTATGACTATTCTTGCCAACAATTAGTGACTTTACACTAATGTTTTGTGTGCAGAGGACACACAGTAGGATTTTGTGGCGTTAGGTAACTTGAGTCGTGTTTGTAGGAATAAATCAAGATATCCTTCTATTCTATTAACGCAAAAAGTCGTTATATATTGACGTTATGCTGTATATACAGCATAACATAATATACGGCATAAATAGCAGTTGTCTATCATAATATAATACAGCTATAACCTAATATACAGCTGTATAGCGTAATAGCAACTGTAAATATAGAACAAAAACACTTTCACATCTTGTTTTTACACGCTTATATGATATGTTTGCAATTGAGGCGAAGTGTGCAAAAATCATGCAAAAATCTGAATAAAAATGCATATAAGTCAACTCTTTAATCTTTCCCAGGTACTTAACGCATACTTATAGCATTTGTAATACTTAAAATAACCACCTCATGTGAATTGACTAGTTTGTAATAAATTGAGTCATTGTAGGAGCGTGTTAATTAGACAACACATCTAACGTTGTTCTATTTGCGCACAATTTAGTTACAAACATCGAACATCTCATAGCTGGATATAAGGCTCGAAGGACAAATTCTTGTAATATTGCGTAAGTTTTCCAAGGCAACAATTGACCTAATATTATCCTGTTCATGAGTATGTCGTTATAGACACAATAGAAACTCTAAAATTATAAATAATTGTACTAAACCGAATGATAGACACGAAGACCGTACTCGGGCTGCGCCCCTTTTGATCCGTATTCGAGCAGTTTTTAAATCAGTTTCAGACACAAAAAATCAGCTTTCTATTCAAATAATTGTCTAATCAATACCGGGTCGTGAAATAAATCTTCAAACGTAAAATGCACAAAGTTTTAAATAATTCTCAAATGGAAGTAGCTACAATCAAAAAGGTCCGTATAATGCCCCAAACAATACCAATCTAGACCTTTTAACTAATATTAAAGGCGCATGGGCTCCGATTACACTGGACAACAAATTTTAGTTTATTTGTTGTATCTTGTATGAAAAGTGCATTTTTTTTGTTAATTTTGGGGCAGTGAATACAAAAATGACAATGAAATTAAAAACTTAGTTGCAGTTTTCAAGAACAAGTTTTTTATTTTATTTTTAACAAAATATTAAAAAATAGATACTTTTACACTTTTAGAGTCACAAATGCGCTGTCTTTTTGCTATTCTTTTCTGAAATGTTTCTGGAGCATCTCTATCAAGAGTCCAACAGTAGTCGGCAAGCATGGAAGCATTCCAGTTTCCCTGGAACCTTTTCTCCATTGTTGATATTCCGATATATCGTTCGCCGTGCTCCGCAATTGTCAGGAAAAAAGTCCAGGTGTGAGTGTAGGAAATGGATCTTTAGAGACATATGGCAACCCATTTTTTGATACGATGACAGCATATTTTCAACAAGAGTAACGTAATTGCCAGCTTTTTTATTTCCCAAGAAATCAGTGACCACGAGGCGAAAGTCATTCCAAGCATTTTTTTCAATATCTGTTAGAGTGCTGTCTAAATGTCGTCTATGCTTTCAGCATATTTTGAATCTGTGGCCCCACAAAAATTCCTTCTTTAATTTTTGCTTTGCCTTGGGAATTTCTGACGCAGGTAGTGAAAAGCTGGCCCATCTCTATTCAGTGCCTTAACAATATAGTTCGTCAATATGGGGCACAGGTCTTATGGCAGATGGTATATTTGGATAGTTGATAACCGACTTTTTCTTCTTAGATATACCTGTGCCTTGCCCAACACGAGGTATCATACAGAAATAGCAATCACTAACATGATTTGTAGGCTCTCTCCGGACGATTGGGACAGCAAACCGCATAGATCATTTTTTACGATTTAACCAGTTTCTCAGACTTGAAGCGCATGCATTACAGCAGATATGTGGCGCCCAATGTTTGTCTTGATCCCCTATTTTGCAACCAAAATAAAGCTGATATGCCTTTTTTATCAATGGAGTAATAGACCGCTTCTTAGACGCAAAATTAACCTCACCACAAACATAACAGAAGAGATCTTGATGGTTTACACACTTTCGAGACATCTTACAATCTCAACTATTCGATTCAACTCACTAACTTCGAATGACTAACTTCTTTTTTTTTTTTTTTTTTTTTTTTTTTTTATGTTAGGAGAGACAATCAGGAAAATCCTGCATTGGACACCTGGCACCATCTAGTCTAGCTGGGCCAGCCTAGGTGGTGCCAGGTAGTGTCGGACTCCTACCGACTAAAAACCTGATTGCCTCAACATCGTGTATGTCTAAGTTCTTGTGGCCTTTCAAGAGTCACCGGTCGCGGAATGACTAACCTCCCCGCTTTGTAGCTGCTTATATACCCAAATACGACTTCTAGATTTTTAGAGAACATTAGAGAAGATACGAGAATTTTCTTTTTAATTTCATAATATTCACGATAGTGGCGTTTGTCATTTGTTTGTATACAGGGTTTGTATATTATTGTTGTTATTATTGTTGTTGGGTATTGTTTGTATTGGGGAAAACGTAGATTTAGCAACGCCGCACCCCTCTATTGTTATGACAATACAAATATACCACATGCGTTCTTGGGGTTACAGTGTTAATATATAGGGACACATGACATCACGTATCTCTAAAACTTGAACTAATATTAAAAAGATAAGTTTATTTTCGGTTTTAGCACACCAAAAATAGTAAGATTTAGTCGATTTTATTTTAGATACATTTTGGCTGTTGTCCAGTGTTATTTAATCGTAATCCACATAAGTATGGGCTGATTTGTAGACGACAAACAAACACAACAACACGAGTACAAACAAATTCGCTCACAAGTACTTCCATGTAAATCATCACGTTTTCCTTTCTTTTGTTAGTTTCCTGCTATAGAGCAATCAATTAGTGGATGTTCACTTAAGTGCTGAATACATATTGTTCACCTGAATGAGTTGACCAGCAAGCAGCTCAAAATCAAAGCGCTAGCTCAGCACCGACCCAGAAAAACATTGCTTCACACTCACATAAAAAATAGTGTATTCGTGTTAGTTTAATTGCATGTGTATATATAGTATTATTTTTTATGGAAAAATGAGATTGCAACCGACAGTGTTGCTTCTCGTCACTCTGCCCAAATTTACCCAGATCCCATTCTTTCCATCCAACTCACTCTACTCCGTTGGCCAGGACAAGTCTCCTTTAACTAGTCCAACATCTCAGACGTTCAGCGTACCTAACATTTCTTATACATATCCCTCACTGCTGTGGGGTTGTAGTAGGACTCTTACACCGAAACTGAGATCCTGTCCAACAGAGTGAACACTGGAGGTCACCAGTAAGGTGTGACACCAACATACAAAAGGGTAGGACCAAGGCAAGCCACCCCGATACAACTAACTTTCCTACTACTACTTCAAATCCCACGACGCCACTTCCCTGGCGTGGACATATTACCCATTCTATCATATAAATTCTATCAGTCAGACGTAACTCATTTCAAAAGTGTTTTCGTAGTTTGTCCACGTTATATATTAGATACCTTGTGTAATAAGGTGTGGTCAACTGTATCTACCTGCGTTGACCTATATTGTGATTAAGCTCAAGGGTATAATATAAACGTAATTAATAAAGGGTAGGAATATGAGAAATATTTATTAAGAGTGACAGTAGCGGAGTTGTGTCGGCTATTAACCACGTGTTTGAGGGTCCGTATTCCGTCGACTAACGATGTCAATCATGAAATTAGTATTCACCAATGAAGCGTTCACAAGATTTTACACATTTGTTGCGTTCGTAAACGAGCTTAGTGATTTTAATATTCTTGAATATGAATATGTGTATATTCTTGAACTTGACTTTAACATTTAAAAACTCCTCGTCTCGTCCTATTCCCCATTTTCCCAATATTTTCTCCAAATGCCCTTCCTTTGAAGATTAGGAATGCATAAATCATCAAATGCAGGCAACGTATTTGAGGCGTATCAACATTTGTCACTTTGAACTGATTCTGGCGGATGTCGCAGGGCGACAGTATCCACATGCCATCAGGTGAACTGTCTCCCCTTTTACAGTCTTCTTTCTATAAAAAAAAAATATTCCCATTACATTAATCTGTGGGTTGTTTTGCAACATTGTATTTTCAGTTGGTGCCAGCTAAAAATAGGAAATAAACGCCTATCGACTAAACACGTATATATAAGCATAATAAGCACAGTTTAGTTTGATATAAGTGGAGCGGATTTCATTATATTAAAATGAATCGTCTGTCTTGAAGCTTAGGATGCAAGAAAGGTTTGGTGCTAAAAGACTATATTCAGGAGTTGGTATAGTAAATAATTGTTGTTTACTTTGTCATATTTGTACTCAAAAGGATTCGTGTATTGTTGTAGGCTCTATTGTGCAGATTCTTTATATTTAAAAACGAGCAACGACTCACGATCAACAAAACAAGCTATTTTTGAATAACTATAGTAAATAATTTTAAATTAGTGAGACTGTCATCACAAAGTGTACGGAGACCCACTTCGTGAGACTCGTGATTAGTAAACTAACTAATTAATTCAAAAGATTATGCAGAGGCCTGAAGGCCGTTATTGGATTATTATATTTATATAAATTACTCGTTATGAACTACGCTAATTGACGAACAAGCTATGCCTTTATTCAGTTTATCCAGACTTTATTCTGACTTTATTAAGACCTTATGTGATACCGACATTTTGTTATTCCGACCTTATGCTACTAAATGGAACTATTATAAACACCTTTTATAGTGTAATAACATCCCAAGGATAAGACAAATGAGTTTATTTTATATTAACTTCAAGATTGTTGGTGCTGAATTGGTGCACGCACGGTACATCAAGGATGAGACTCTTTTCAGTATAATTGGGTTATAGCCTTCTTTTTATAAAAAATATCCCTTTGCCTAATTGCATGAAATAAACCTGTAGGTTTGTTTTACAACGTTGTATAATTTGCGTTTGTTCATATTTCTACCACCAGCTCGTTAAACTGTAAAATCTCGTTAAACTCAATAAAACCCTGAAAGTTTATATACCTACTGCAGATTCCTGCTACGTCGCTGCCGTGTGTATTGGTATTTTTTTAAAAGGACTTTAATCACTTGTTATGAAAACATGTTTCAGATCATCCAAGTATTCGTTTGATCCTATTCAGTTTTACACCACTCAGATAATCCGCACAGTTTATGATATGATATGATTGTTTTATTACTACAAATGCAGTTAAGAATATGTAATCTATACATATAATAAAACTGTAGAACCAGCGTGACTGTACATTGAATATATTTACCAAAAACTGATTGGGGGCGATGAATGAAGAGTATCAGAATACAAAAAGACGATTTTGAAAATTTTTGTCTGTCTGTCTGTCTGCTAATCTCCAAGACTACGGAACGGATTTTCATGGCGTTTCCACAAGTTAATTAAGCTTAGCTTGGTGCTTCGAATAGGCTTTGTTTCATCGAATTCGGCGAACGGGAAGAAAAGATATCCCAATTTAGAGTTTAAAAACTAAAATCCCACGCGTACGAAGTCGCGGGTACAGCTAGTATGTAATAAAATATATTTTAGGAGTTTATCAAAACCTAACGTACCTACTTACGAGTACCTTACGGTCTGTGCTCAAAAATATTTAAAGCTAGCCGGTGATTATAAACCGGTGTATAGATTAGATACTATTTACAATATACAAATCAATTGATACGCGATAATTTTATTTTTACATTTTAGAGATAAATAGAATACAAGTATATTAAAGATACTTATACATTTAAAAGATACTTAACTAATTTAGTTGATACTAATTGCTGTTTTTTTTTTGAAGAAAATTCTGTGTGATCGTAAACTTAACATACAATTACGTGCGCGTCTAGCATCGGGTTACATTTTCTCTATTCTTCTCAATAAAAAAGTACGGCGCAGAATCCTGGACACTTACTGAAACTATGTGCTGAAAGGAAGTCTTTGGAATGTACGTTTATAGAACAAGAATCCTGCAGAGATAAAGAGCGAAATGTTACTCTGTTGGAGAGCGTATAGGCAAGACGCTTAAAGTTCGTCCTGCAAAAAGCTTGAATATTTAAGGTACTGTGGGTGCATCCTATTTTCACTCACGGCATAGGTGGACTAAGAGTGAAGATTTAATATGAAGCAGATGCGTGGCAGTGAACGCGAGGCTGACAGTCGATGTATAGATGATGAACGACAAATAACGAACATATTAGAAGATGAGAACTAAGGTTTAATCACAATTAAGGTTTAATGAGTTGACAATATTTACATATAAATAGCGAATAAGTTAATCGATCGAGTGCGAAAAAGCAGATGGTAGCTAGAAAAATAGGGAAAAACATTATACACATTGTATTTTTGATGTTACTTTTTTCAACTGAAGTGGCACAAGAGATCAAAGAAGAAGGTCAAATAATATCTATTTAATATGAACACCACACTCAATTACCCTCACTAGGATTACCTGTGTAGTAGGTCCAGAAGCACATACAAAGACGAACATACCACATTTGTCTTTAAACAAGTAAATATCCAAACCTGGTACTTTTGCACAGTAGGTAGGGGCATTACTTTTATATAGCAGATGAAGTAATTTCACCAAGTTTTAGCTTCGAATAAAAAGAGGAATTCTGGCCAGCCAGCAACTAAGTATGTCACCTGACCCACTGGTTTTCCTGATTCTAGGTGGGTCATGTGTAAGTCGAGGTTAATACCTGGGTGGGATTAGTACAGAACGAGGACATTGAGCAGAGTAAAACATTTTTAGCTAATTACTTTCAACAAAAAAATGAACTGGGATAGGTTTTATTTTATGGTATAACAGAGGCACTTTTATTTCTTTTCAGTAAAAATAAATGCAATTTGTTAGTTCCCTGGTAGGTCTGGCCCTATCTAGCGACCTCATATCAAGCACGACAGTTATACTCGTATCATGTTGTGATTTAAAACAAAGTACAACAAATATCGGCTTCCTTCCTGTGCGATGCATACCGCTCTTCCCTTTAAAATAAGTGAATATGAGAGTGCACATCAATCAAAATTATTTAAACTATCGCACTGTGACTATGTTGTCTCAAATTAGTATAGAGCGTGGCCTATGCCATGCAATACCGGTTAACTGACAACCGGTAAACCGATAAAACCGGGTCACTTCTTGCCATCGGTATTTACCGATAAATTCGGTAAATAACCGGTAAATTACAGAAGGCTATTTTTACATTTTTACATGGACATTCATAAATAAAACGATTCTATTTTTATTCATCTATTATTCTTAAGTCCTGTACACGTGGTGAGGTACATTATTTCTGTTTTCAGAACACTATACCTAAGATTTTGACAATTTTTTTTTTTTTTTATTTATCAACTTTAATTACCGGTAATGAAAAACCGTCGGTAATGCCATACCGTAAGCATGACTATTACAAATTAATACAAGTTCACGTTTCTCCAGTGAATTGACATTAAAATTTACGAATCTTTTCTTATCTAAAACTTTAGTTGTTTGATTATTTGCTAAATATTTCATGCATTTTTGCTAAGTATAAAGTCAAAAAAAATATTTAAAAAGTAATAATTGTATGTCAAACTCAGCGGTATGAGCAGAATCCATGATTTCAAGCTTCCGAAATACGAGTACGTTTGAGATATTTTGTCTCTATAGAGAATCTTAACCCCTATAGCAGCCTGTATATCATAGACTCTTAGTCCTTTTCGATAGTTATTAGATTAATATACATACATACACCGTATTGTGTGTCGTGCTTGCCTTGGAATTTGGTAAATTAGTTTGTTAGTTTTAATTGAAATCAATAAAAAAATATCGGAAATAGTGAACTTAGGTTGCTTGCTCATTAACTTGCATTGCTCATTTAAAAATAAATCGTTGTATTACCTAGTATGAAATTATGTAGCATTAAGGAGAATGATGTCAGTGTACCTCGTACTAAGATTATTACCTAGTCAACGTGGCCAACATTTACGTTCAAGGTAAATCAAAGTGTTGAAAGGAAATAATGAATAACTAAATTATTTGATGTGATGATGTCAACCTCTAAAAATGACAGTAAGATACTACACACTAGTACGTATTCTGCGGTTTTAATAATAAATAATTAATCATCAGTGTCTCGCGACTTGATAACCTGAGATAAATCAGATGTTATGCAACAATTACTACATTTGATGTATCAGTTCATGTATTACCTACCGATTAGTGAATAAATCTCCATAAATAACTAGGCATTCTTCTTCTTCTCAAGCTAAATAAGGATATTTAGTCGCCAGTTAGTCCAAATCTCGATAGGTTCAAGGAGTATTATAACTCTATTTTTTTTATACAGTGTCATTTAAAAATTATTTCGTAGATTATTATTTGTAAAGATTCAAAACCACCAGTCAAACTCGTTTTGATCTACAGGGCCACAAATACAAAAGGGTAGGTACATTAGATCAGTCATCACATTGGTGTAAGCCTTTTATGGCGAGACATATCGCTATTATAGTCCTAGATTATGACTCATAGTCACTTCTAGTACACGTGAGAAATTCGTAGATTTCGTAAGAATTTAATGGACCGCGTACACAATTATTGGCAGCTCAAAAATAAATTAATGTCGAAAACATAATGACGGGCTTTGACCGTAATCTTGTGCTATATCGTGTAGAACTATTAATACACATTACGTAGATGTTTTGTAATTACTACGAGTACGCTATATATGTTATCTATACAAATGGTCGACACATTAACCGGTTCCTGTGTTGAATAAAAATAATATAATATAAATATAATAAAAACGGCAACGTCTATCTGTATGTTTGTTTGTTCCCGTTAATATAGTAATAGTTAATAATATCTACTGTGCTGATTTTTATGCGGTTTTCCATGTTGTATTGCATGTTTATCTCAAAAGGTTATTGGGCGCTCAATTCAAAATTTAAAATAAGGGGTAGGCGTCATAATGACTATTTATCTAGATGATGGCATAATCATAATGTATTATAGGAACGTACAATGAAAACATATTTTTTATAGGAAAAAGGCGACAGACGAGCATACAGTCCACCTGGTGGTAAGTGGATACTGTCGTCCATAGACTTCCGCAATAGGTACATGCCATCATTAGTCCAGAATGTCAAACGTTGGCACGCCCCGGATGTGCTGCCTACCTTTCGATATAAAGGAATGAATTTGGAGAAGGGATTGAGAAATTGGGCAAGGTTAGAACAGAATGGGATGGGAATGGGTTCTGGCATATCTCATTCAGTATCGAAACACCTACGTACATTAGGGAATAGAGTAAATTGGGAATTGCAGTACATTTCAAGAGTCTTCTGTGCGAGAGGAGTAACGAGGCCAGTCGAGTGCGCCCAGCGGCTATTGGATAATCATGTACTAGCGTGCACCCTCCTCCTCAAATATATGACAAATTGATTTGCACATTGAGTTTTAAGTCGAATAAGTCACCAGTAAATGCTAATATATAACGCTCCATTCAATGGCCTACGCTACATCATTGGGCAAGGATCACTGGGTTAATAGATCTTGGTAACATTAGGACGAACGCCGAGTTAGGGCGATCTCTAAGTATAAATAACAACTACAACATTGATTCCTTTAGATATATTCTAAATGGTACATAAAATATCCCTTCGATAAAAATTATTTTAAGATCCCTTCGATAAACTATCTATCTACCTGCTACGAAAACTTCATTGAAAGCAGCTCAATGGTTTTGAAATTATAAAATTGGAATAATTATATATAGATTATCGCAAATAATGATAATATCGCAATAATATAGATCTTTAATTATGGTGTCAAAAATTATTTTAATTTTTTATAAATAACAATAAAGTAATATTTTGAATATTGAAATAGAATATTTCTGATTTAATTGCGATTTTTGGGTTATATCTTTACTTCTACAGCCCTAACTTTGTTATCCATACCGGGAAAAAAATGTATTTTGATCATAACAGATGAAGTGTTGTGGACAGCCCGTTAAACGAGTAACACTAATTGAAACTGTAGTTAAGCTGGATTCAATAAATGAACATATAAATAAGGTTAGGTACACGTGTAATAAAGTACACTATTGCTATCTATTGGAGCTACTGAGACACCGAGACATGGCTCATTGAAAACAATTCAGGGGTCACGTCCAATTTGATGTAAAGTTGTAATATAAAATACCATATAATTTTGTATTTGTATTATCTATTAACGGGTCTCAGTGCGTACGATACCTTTTTTATTTTAATCGAGTAAAATTTTAAAAAATATTTTCTATTTACTACTTATAGAGAAGTCTAAGAGATGAATGAATATTAGCAGTGACTTGTTGCTTTAAAACAGGCAGGTTTGTAGTGAGTGTCACTGTTATAAATATTAGTGTTACGGGAGCAGGAAGTGGTTAAAACACAAACAATGTAAAATGAATACTAATAAGTATCATTAAAACAAATTCAACAATATTTTTAGCTATGACAAAATATTACTACGCCAATTCATTTGTTTGGTTCATAAATATTTTTATTATTCCTATGGAATGGGTGATTAGCCAACCACGGACTTCTTGTGTGCTTCGTGCACGCGAACATCTCGCTTGACAAGCTCCAGACTAGTATAAATTTAACAGTAGTTTAACAGACCATCTTGCGCCTTGCCGAGATATCAGTTCAGTGCCGTGGGTAGGTACTTTTGCCATGGTTATTTAATGTTTATTTATTTTTGATTGATTATGACGTTCCAACATATTTGTTCGGTGCCCTTTGTTGTAAAAATTAAAAACATTTATCCATATTTTCTGTCTTTTATGTCATGCTCCAGTGCAGTGGGTCCACGGGGAAATAAAATTACCCATGGTTTTACCGGTGGGTCAAAGTGATGGAATCACGGTAGAATTACTTTTTGTCCTAACTTTTCAATTACGTTACTTTTCATTTTTGATACTACAAATAATGATTTTTTTATAAAAAAAAGTATTTGTGGATATTTCCATAGTATTTAACGATTCATACAACATAGTAAAAATAACATTTTTGCATTTTCGACAATATTTAACCACTGTTAAAAGACTTGACGACCTATGAGAGTAGGTTCGCCATCATCAGAGATGACACGCGTCTTGAACGTTCGGTGAGATTGTGTGCACAGCGTAAAAAGTCAGGAGCGCACATAAGCCAAACCGTAACCGTGGATTTTGCGTTTGTATCAAATTAAAATCTACTGATATATTTTTACTATAGCTCTGACATATACAACACCAGAGGGCCAATAATTTGTCGCTGACAAATTGGGTAAGGGTTGAAGAAAGGGTCTGGCAACCCTTCCCAACTCAACTCTTCTTCCAAACAACTAGCATATGATGTATATGTCTATGGATTATAATAACGGGTGCGTTTATCACCAGACTGTTTGATCACCTGCTACACATTCTACAGTATACATGTATTATGTTTACATATTAACACAACGTTAAAGACTCATTATTTGTCAGGGTTAATTAAATTGTTTACTCTCATCGCTCTATTTTTGTGCTAAAAACGAAATACTATAACTTCTTCATTGTACGAGTACCTACCTACGAACTCGTCGATTTACTAGTTGATGATGTTACGGGGCGAATGGTCTTTTTCCGTAGGATAATCACAAGAGTCCTTTAGTAGGGAAAAATGAGTGACCTAAATTAGAATATAATTGTATGTAAATATTGACCGATTTCGACACGGTTTCTGTGGTGCATCAAAAGCTGTCCGTGAGTTCGGACTTTTGGCACGAGAGGATAGTATTCCGACGCTTCAAGGAAGCGAGACCGAGTAAGAATAAAATTACTTATATTACTTAGATAGATGCACTTTATTGTACATCAAAAACATACAGCTTAGTACAAAGTACAAGTTATTAGAAGTACAACCGGCGGCCTTATCGCTAAAGCGATTTTTTCCAGGCAACCTTTGGATGGTAAGGATAAGTCAGTAGACGAAATAGAGGTGGATGGTGCAATAATGTCTGTGTATATACATTCATAGATACATATATACAGAAATATGTAGATACCTACAGGCATTAATATATACATGCATTAATACATATTCATACATACATTCAGAAAGACACGAGAAATGAATTTGGGCGTAAGAGAACTCTTAATCTGCGAGGTAGTGTTCTTTCACGTAGTTACAAGTAGGTGGGTATTATTATTGTAAGGTTACATGAATCTCACTAAGTGGGTATTTTAAATTTGTTAGACTGACACACCGGCGGCGATGGGGGTAGGGGGGTTTTGACAGCGGACACGCGATCGGGGATCGCGGGCCGGCTGGAAGTGACAAAAAGGAAGGGAGATATTATAATAAGTTTAGCTCTGTCGATGGTTGCTCAGTTGATTGTTGACTTTTGTGGGAGACATTGGAACGAGATATTATAATAAGTTTAGCTTTGATCGTTGAACGGTCGATTGTTGATTTTAGTAGAAGACATTGAAACGATTGTATTAGTTCCTGAAGTTAAATAAAGTTTGTGAACGCTACTCCAGTGTTGGTTATTTCTGAGATACCCTCAAATTATATTGTATCGGCCTTAGTTGTCGCTTTAGCGACAACTAAGGCGAAGAGATAGGTTTAGCGATAAGGGCGCCCATTGCTTCTGTATATATTAGATTAAAGGTAATTATTAGGTTAGGTTAAAACAAGAATGCAATACAGAATCATTCTTTTTATTATTAGTTTTCTCTGAATAAATAAATAGAAAATATTAAAGGTAAAGTTCGAGCATACCTGCGTCCGAGCAGGTAAAGTTGCAGTTAACAATTTATAAAGTCATTGTGAGTTTTTAGACGTTAAGGGTAAAAAATGTTCTCATCGATTCAATAGAGTTCAAGGACTACTGACTATAGGGTGACAATATATTAAATTAGTATACATATGTTTAAACACTAAACTAGACAACTTGGAGAATACGAAAATTTATTGTAACCAATTAGAACAAAAGAGAGGTCTTTTGTTCTAAGTTGTTGCTTACAATAAATTTTCGTATTGCGTATTTGCAATAAATTTTGTATTTTCGCTCCAATCGCTATGGTAATAAATCGTAAATAATTTGAGTCACTCCATTCTTTTATTTAATTGCTAGATGTTATTGAAGACTAGGACGCATTATAAAATTCCACTTCATGAAGAGGCCAAAGATTTTCAGCATTTCTGTGGAAATTAATACTTAACAAAATACAGACTACGTTTTCTGATTGCGCTTCATTAAGCGTATAGACTTCTAATGTATTAGAAGCAAGGTTAACGTCATAAACAGTTCACATTTCACAATCTGACAGTTCCTGAGATACACTTGGAAAATTGTTAATGTTTATTGTTTATGACTTCGGCAACTATTCTTCAATATGAAATTTGCGATTTTCGCGTTCACACATATTTATCTATTTAAACGGGTCTTAAATAAATAAGGTAAATGGTCGAGTCTAAATCTTAATTAGTCGAGTAAAATAAATAAGGTAAACATTCGCGTTAAGACCCGTTTAAATAGATAAATAATCCTTCATATAGATAGATAAATACGATCGGGCAAAAAGTATTGAAATGAATTAATTGTTCCTCAGACCAGCGTATCACAACATCGTAAAGCGTCTTGAACACATTGAATTAAAATCCTGCTCAAATACAACATCATGGCCACATCGAATAATATGATCTCATTCTTCGTCATTCGTGAGTGAGTCGGCACTCGGTAACCTCGTCGCACACAGTCGGCGCAGTCTCTGTTGTAACCGCGCCCATCTTGTGCGTGTCCAGTGTAAACAAACCGTAAACCTCCTGTTCTTTCTACGAATTTATAAGTGACACAAATACCATGGCAGTCAGCCGCTTATCTATTATCAAATTTTTGGAGTTGGTAAGTTTTTTAAACTGTTTTAAAAGTGAACAGGTGGCGTAGCACCTCGAATAGTAGCGTTATGAACATCTGCGTCTTTGTTTTTATTTTGAAGTTTGAATCACCAAACTTATTAATTAAATTTTTTTTTCTTGTAAACATCCATTTTGCGTATATTGTAGACTTTTCATGTAATTTGCCTGCCTATTCTTTAAAATATTATTCATTTTAATGTATTTTTTCACTATTCATATTCTTACAATTAATTACTTTATTTCAATTAATGTATTCCGGTAACATTTCGTATGTCATGACTTCATGACCTAAACATTTATCATGTTATTTCTTAACGATAACAAAGAAAAAGTAATGGACGTATTAATTTTGTTAAACACATTTTACAAATATGTTTTTATGTTTCTATAACAAAACATTTGTAAAATGACAAATATTTGTATAAGACATTTCATGAAATGTGTTGTTCTTTTTGAAAATCTCAGATTAAAGGTTGATAACATTGGTAAAGGAAAATTAAGATTGGTAACAATGTTTTGTATACAATAATAATATGATTTAATACTAATAACTGGTGACAGCCCGGGAGTTTATTCTCGACTTACATTCGTGAGGTCCTCAGTTCGAGTAGAATTTCTACCTATGCAACGATTTTGCTTGTCGTTGAAAGAAAACACCGTGAGAAAATACGTGTGCCCGAAAATTTAAATAAAAATCTGGAACATTTGTAATATTTATCCACCAAGTTGCACTTGGTCCGTGTGGTGGATTGTCCCATAGCCTCTTGTGACAGTCGTGACACTTTACAATTCACTTTTATTTTCATTTCTTGTATGTACTTCACATTCTACTTTCCTTATATTTATCCTAAGCATTGACGTTATCACTCCGATATCGCTTCAATGCATCGTAGCTTGCGTTAGTGTCATTAAAAGTGCATTGACTTCTTTCGTTTTCATCCGGCGATGCACATTTAAAGGGCAATATGATTTCTACTTTTAAGTTTGGTAATTTTAACAGTCATGTTATGATCAACAAGTTGTTAAAAATTATCTTAATCCTATTTTCTTATTTGAAAATAATATTTAGTACTAAAAATATTTAGAAAATAAAAAGAAATTATGTTGTTATTCTTCATTTAAAATTAAATTAATTGAAATATTAAAGAACGTAAATGTGTCATTATTTGACAAAACGGACCTTATCGTCAGTTTTATTGATTAATCTTAGTTAAATTAAACATTTCTCTAACATTGACATCTTGCATGTATTTGCTAATACATTTTGTAATGAAAATAAAATGTATGTAGGTATTATCCCTCACTTAAAACCTAATGAATATATTATTATGATAACATTTTATCTGTATCCCACTTGTTAATGTTTATATAATATGTAGTAGCGTAATTGGTATATAAATTAGATATAATTTTTATGTATTTCTGTGTACAATTATATACTGTGTGTGCCCAAATAAAATAATGTGTAGAGCATGTTTCTATTTAAACGGAATCTTGAAACAACGAAATTTGAAGTTACAAAATCTTAACCCTTCATATATCGACAATAAGGTCCCCTTCTCAGATTATGTCACAAATTATTGATATAATATTGGAATTATGTAATTACTAATTATGTATTATAATGGGTAGGTACATATATACCAGGTATAATTGTACTCTTGTATACATCATTTATTTATATTTTAGTATATTATATATTTTATACGATTTATATTTTTTATTAATTATTTATTTATACATATACATTTATTGTGTTGTTACGTTTATACAGATGTATTATTTACAGGAATGTTTCTTTTGTGCAGTCAGTAACAGGTTAATCTATAACCAAGTGCACCTTAATCCGATAGTACCTACCTAATGTTGAATGATATTAAGGACATGGATTTAACTTTTATAGACACATATTTATAATCTTATCAGAAGCATTAACCTTAATGATAAATTGTTTTAGATAAAAATAAATTTGTAAAAGTACGCTAAAAGTAAATAAAATAACATTACGGCTAATAAAAATAATACCGTAACCGTACACCTTACCATTAATCATCCACTGCTGGACATGGACCCACTCATGGACATGGTTTGGTGCAGGAGGGGAGGGGTGTATGGTGCTGTAACGGCATCTGGCCAAACGGGTTGGCGAGTTCACTCTTTTAGAGCTCTTTAAACGCCTTTTACGACACCCACGGGATGAGATGGGCTGGTGCAGAAATAACAATAATAAAAAATAATAAAAGTTACGTCTTTACCTTAGCTTTTTACTCTTAAATCTTAAAGTGATACCTTGACAAAAGGTCTAGGGTTAATACTCAATCAGACACCCATTTTTTATGAATGAATATCTATCCATCATATCCTAGACTGAAGCATTAAGTGTGGCATTATTTATCATCAATATAATACCAGGGAGAAACACCTTTGAAAATCCAAACATTTAATTCATATGAATGAAATTAAGTGACGGCTTGACGGTTTCCGGCTTCATGTGATCCTAAAAGCTTACGATTTTTTTTTATGAAAACCGGTTTACTAGAATGAAGTACTATCGCGCTACATTACCTCACTGTCCATCTATTCTTGGCGGTACTGTCAGATCGACGTAGACAAACTCGATAGTATAAACATCCAAGATACGGCAACCGCCGCCCACATTTTTAGTATACGGGTCACACGATGGACTTCGAGTTAGCTGAAATTGGACAGTTCCGTTCTACTATGCGAAACGCATAATAGAGATAATAACGCATAACAAACATGTTTATCTAAAAGAATAACGATGATAGCCTAAATTAGAAATCTTGGGCTTGTATATCCACCAATCGCGTGGATTGGTGGATACAGGGCTGTGATCGTGGTGGTGATGATAAGTGGTTACCGTCGCTCGTGGATATCGGCAACACGACGGGAGATGCGAGTGCGCTACAGAGTATACATAGTATACATATATACATACGAGTATACATAGGGGCCTATTTTGAAAATCTTGTCTAATAGACACATCCAATTGAATCAAATAAGCATTTATATTCCATTAAAAATTTAGAATTTTCTTTTATTTATCATTTATTCAACATAATTTTACATATTTTAGCGAGGAAATCAAAAATCAGAAAAATGCTAAATCGACCCTTGACCTTTTATTTGATAATAATAAGAATTGTATTTGATGGACTGTTTTATGTTAGTGCCAGGTCTTATGGTTAGAAGCGAAACAGTCTACCCCGAGACCCCGATCGGGCCATACAATCTACAATAATATAAACTTATATCTAACATGTTAATATTTTACTATAAATTATGAATTTAGAAATACTACCTTAACATACCTTATGTTAACATAACTTATTGTAGAACCCAATGCCGTAGTGTAACGGAATACCTCAGAGAGTTCGTCTTGCAACATTTGCTCATCAGTCATTTGAGGTCAACTAGCGAACCAAGGAAACGTTGTGGGAGACCTAGGTAATAAAAACTAATATAAATAATATAATAAACTTATATAACGGAATATAATTGATATGATGAGTGATGAGTTGATGATTCACTCATTAGACACATCATTGAGTATTTTTAGTATAAATGGAATTAATCATTGAGTAAGTACTTTATATAAACAATATGATCCTAATTTCTCGATAATTTAACTCATTATAAGCCTAGTCCTGTAGTTGTGTGACCGATAATATGGACCGATTTAAAGTTAGTTGTGTGAATATGGGCCCATTTAAGGTTAGTTGTGTGAGATTAATATGGACCGATTTAAAGTTAGTTGTGTGAATATGGGCCCATTTAAAGTTAGTTGTGTGAGATTAATATGGACCGATTTAAAGTTAGTTGCGTGAATATGGGCCGATTTAAAGTTAGCTGTATGAGATTAATATGGACCGATTTAAAGTTAGTTGTGTGAGATTAATATGGACCGATTTAGGTTAATCTCTGTGGAGATTAAGTTTGATTTGTTTGACCAAGTTGTGCAATTAGATGTTTTGTTTTTCTGTATTCCTAGTTACATCCTCAGATATGTTTTCTATTAGGTGCTCACATGTAACTATTACTATTCAAGGCGCAAACGACCCCGGCCTCGTGTTTGTGCATCTCATTATCTTTTTTCCCACAACAAGCACGACTAGAACGAGTCATTTATTTTTATTGACTTCAATCTGTATCTGGAGTCTAATTAGCGCAGTTTCATTTTATTTACTAGGTACAAAGAAAGATGTTGGGGATTATATTTATCTGCGATCAAATTGTGGATTGTAGGTAATAAAAAACATCGATGGCATGCGCCAGTCGGTAGGAAGATTTCATTATTTTCCGTATGTATTAGAATAAAAATGTATACTTAGACAAAAATTGTAGAGGAGTGTAGGCTTTCTCGGCCGGTGTCCATATTAATTGAAGACCTCGGCCAAGTAGCCCGGAAGATTCAATTAATAAAAATTGTAGAGCTTCACGAGCCCTATCCAACAACACATCGTTTATAACTATCGGGCGCTAGCACTCTCTTTTATAATTTCCCAAGTGATAACAGCGTATAATTAAAAACAAATAGCATGGCTAATTAGAATAATTAGACAGTGAAATGCAAAATGTTGTTTTTTTAAACTTCATTGGTGTAGTATCCATTTTGTGTTTGACGTAGACTATGATTGACTACAATCCTTTTGAGTCACATTACCCTTTACCGTAGAGTCATAAGAAAATTAAATATAAACAAAGTGGTACCAAACAATATTATCATAAAGTGACCTCACACTTCACTTATTCTCACTCTCACACTCCTTATTTCTGCAGAATGTCGTTTCAGAATGAGAAATTTACGTGAAACTTGTCATCTATTGGAAAGAAGGTTTCGTAATTGATAGATTTGGAGAAAAATAGTCTGATTTTATGATACGTTACCCACCCTATTTTTTGACACGTTATCGAGTATTATTTTATTCAAACCAATTAATTTATTTTCGTAATTGAATACTTTTGTTAAAACAAACTTTTATTTAAATTTTTTTCTTCACTGTTTTTCTTCCTTTTTTTAAATATTTATAAAAATATTACAACATGGTTTTGATTATTTTATTGTTGGGTATTATGTATTGTAGTAATTTAGTAATATTTGGAAGTTCGGACCTACTAAATTTCGATAATTCCTACGATTCGTCATTTCTGATACAAGTCTTACGTCAAATGTTGCGTCCTTGACTCTGTAAATTAATATATAAAGTGATTTTCATATATGTTGTCGCCGAATATCGTAGGTATATTTTTATTTATGTAAAGGCAACTATTCGATATTCTGTGGTAAAGGTAGATAAATCCTATTTAAATTAGCCACTTCAGTATAGAACTATGTTTGCATACCTACTTTGTGTATGCAACAAGCTAAAATATATGCAGGCTAAAACTGAAATGTAATGTAACGAAATGAATGAAGTGTTTCTTGTGGGCAGTGAGTCAGAAAACCGCTGAAGAACAAACACGTTTATGATGTTGAGTGTACTATGTATTTTTATTTTAAGTGTCAATAGAATGATGAACTCATGGCTTTAGTGATCTTGTGTTCGCATTGACATTGATAACAATTGCGGATCCTAAAATACACTGTGCAAATACAATTAGTGCGTGTTTTATAAATAAGTGAGTGAATTAGAAATCTAGCTAAACGAAACGTTAGTTTTAAAAACCATTTCAAAGTTAAAAAATATACCTACCAAAATTTCAAATAATGTGGAACCAATATTAACCAATTGGAACCAAAACGTATCCAATATTGTGATATCCAGTATTGTATCATGAATATTGTATTTTTTAGAATATATAAGTACCTACCCCCGCTATCTATAATTTAAGAACCCGTAAAGGACGATTTTAAATAATTTACTTTTGAATATTGCATTCAATAACACAACAAATTTTTACTAACGAAGGAACACAATTAATATTTTAATCAGTGCTAGATCATTATCACGTCGCTGTCATAGGAGATGCGTATCTAAATAATCCTTGGGTACCTTACGTGATGTAATTCTGACTAAAACAATAAACAAGACCTTGTATAAAAGGATTGTACTTGAACCAAACCATTCTACTATTCTAGTATAAATTAATGGATTTGTTCAATAGTTGTATACAATTTTTAGATTTTCAATTTAATTTTTTTTAAGTAATTTTTAAAATACAAATATTGTAATGGACAACACCTACTAACTCTTTTTTACAACGTATAAACGAAACCTATTGTCACCCTTTATCTTTTATATTTATCTTTATGACTTTTATATAAATGAATAAATAACGCCACACTCAATGGAGTGTGGCGTTATTTATTCATTTATATAAAAGTCATCGATCTCGAAGATAAAGGGCCATTGCCCACACTAGGATTCTCTGTCGTGGCTCCAGAGACACATACAAAGACAAAGACACGCCCAGACCCGAACATACATTAGTCTTTTTTTTTTAAAGAAATATATGTCCGACCGGGAATCGAACCCGGGACCTTTTGCACAGCAAGGAAGGTTACTACCAACTGCACCAACACATATCGTCATTGTTTGAGATCGATATATTATTTTGATTCAAAAACATAATACCTACCTACGTTTGGTTTACAGATCCGCCACATTAACATTCGTCATTCAATACAAAAGTCAATCTTTATTAAACTGTGTTTTACAATAACAATATTGAACTGATATCGACCTAACTATATTAGATATTGTAGTGACAATATTGAAACCATATAACATCTTGAAAATGCATATTTTATTATTACTTAAGTACATTTAGAAAACCAAATCGAAACTGGGTACATTCGGAATGACAATATTTTTACAAGGTTTTTTTGAATGCGTAATACCTAAATATTTTAGTGAATTATTTTATATAACGTTAAAACTGCAAAATTAACCCCCACTTTCATTGAAAGTCGAGTATACGAGGTCTCTAGAGCGGGCGACCTTGTCACGTAGCTTACTACTCGCGTATAAAATGGCATCCGATGATATCATCGCCCGTGCCCCCGCCATTACGTCATCCATGTGAACCGATAAAGATATGGCCGCTGAGGTGACGTTATTTAGGTCTGTTATCGTCCTAGAATCTAGGATAGCCCAGGGCTACGACTGCTATTTATCGTAGCTTCAATAAATTCAGCTAAATAAATTATAAGTGTTTTTATACATATAAGCGTCTATAGTGTTTTCTATCCGAGAATGCTCTTTGTGATTGATGTCTTGAGATTCACTTTTTATTTGAAAATCATAGTCCAGCTAAAACAAAAAGGAAAATTCCTTTCTAACTTTCTAAAGTATACAGAACAATAAGATCCAATTTTCATTAATACTCTCGCTAATATATCATTAGTCTAACATTGACAAAAAGAAATTAATAAAGCAAAAGACTTAAAAAAATTAATTAAATGAATTAATTTACTAACACTATGTTACTTTATTAGTAATTCTGTCCGCGACTTCTTTCACGTGGCCTTTATAATGTCGGCCAGCTTTAGAAAAGCACCACCATATCTGTTTTCATGGGTGTCGAAAAAGACTAGTAAGGGATAACAAAGCCGCTACCACAAGCCCTAAGGAACCACAACACCACCTCTAAAAGAGCAGACTCGCCAACTCGCTTGGTCAGCGTGCCGTTTTAAGACCATACAACCCTCATACAACAATGTGCATGAGGAGGCGTATGTCCAGCAGTGGACGATAATAGGCTTGGTTACGGTTTTTTTTCTTTATATATGCCAATGGTGCAATTAGCTCTTCTGCCAGAGTCAAGTTTTCTTATTAATAAACAATTTCCAAGTCTAAAACGTATCCTGACAATGTCCAGTCCCGTCAGGTATCGCTCACTAAAGTGATAGTAGGTTTACTGAGGACAAAAGACGACTCCTTGGAATCACACGGATAACGCAGTCCCACGTTTTTATTTGATTATCACAAACACCACGCACGAAAAACACTCCGCACTTTAATAAACTATCACTATTCCACAAAACGCCTAATACACAATTTTTACAATAATCAAACAAAAACTCAATTTCACTTCTCGATTTCCCGCCAAAAAGCTCTTGGTTATGGCTACAGTGTAATATTTCAAGAATTGTTCGCAACTTCAGCTGTACTACCATAGATATACACTATTTCATGTGTACATACAATAGTATGTACATGTAGTATGTAATTTAAAATAAATCTAATAAAAGTATGTTTAATGTTTACCAGGCGCTGACGTGTTCGTGCGTGGCGCTACACTACCACAGTTACAATGGTGAACCTGACATCGGCATGCTGGTCACTGGTACCTTCGTGGGGTACCTCATCATCTTCGCCGGCGCTGCTGCCGGTAATACACTTATTAAACTAACAGACAACTACTTTGACTTACTAAATTATTTACGGGGCACTTCGGTATAAAAGTCTACTCTACAGAATGAAGTTAGCAGATGACAACATCTGCAGAGTCTAATGAGGAAGCAGAGTCCATGACGCATCATCTGTGCGAATGTGACGGACTGGCGAGATGCAAAATTATTCGCCTACTTAAGAAGACTGAAGTATGTGCCAATATGATATCCACATTAATCTTTGAGTTACTGAGTTGCGGGGCAAAAGATTTCATTGCGTCAAAGTAATCGGGAATATGAATAAATAATCATCCTCGATAATTGATAAGATTAGATCTACTCGTAACACTAAAGAAACGGATAGGCCTTATTCATTTCTTATGTATATGACATTAATGCATAATGTCCTATGCTTCTTTTTTCTAAGGCACAAAGTCATAAAATACAAAGACTCATATGTCATAGAAATATATCTCTAAGGCTCTAAGGAAATCAGATGATGACTTTGCAGAAGAAAAATAATTGTAGCATCAGCCTGCAACTGATCTATAAATTAAAATAAGACATCATTTTGTTTTTGCCATTTGAAAGAAAACTTAATATAGCAAAGGTTATAAACGAGGATATGACAATAAGATATTCCAAATATGATAAATTATTTCAAAGTAGGAATTATAATGTAAGCTAGTAGTAATTATAAAGTTCAGTATTTAATTTAATAACTAGCAAAATGCTTTACTTGTAATGCCCATGTCTTATTATTTTTTCTGCCCCATTTCAGGATACATGATGCAGACTCCATCTCATAAGCGCGTCGACATATTTTACTCGTTGGTTGGTGTCGCTCTTTTCGTTGCTAGCGGGGCTGTTATCATTGACAAGTAAGGAAATAATCAGTAATCAAATAATAATAAGGTTTATTAATATCAGCCTATAAAGTCCCTGGGCATAGCCCTCCCGTTGTAATCACGAGGGGGCTTAAAGGTTTCAAAAATACTTGAATCGCCAACTCGCAATGGCTAGTTGGCGAGTAGTCTTTTTGAGGTTATCTAGGGCTTGTGTTGTATTGGCGCTCAGCACTACCCGAGGGTCATGGGGTGTATGTATGGGGTGCTGGGGGGTAATTTCTACGGGAACGCGTGCGACAATTGTCTCCCTTAGATCTAAACGAATTAAATAATTTAAACACGTGATAGTATAAGAATTAATCATACAAGTAGGTTATATAAATGTAACCTTTTTTTCTAATTATTATTATTTTTTATGTGCAGTTGTATTCAATAAAAGTTTCTTTTATTTCTTTCTGTATATCAATAAAGTTAGGAGCACTATTAAAAAAGGTTATCTATAAACATATAGGTACCTACTTTCCAGGACTGGAATTTATCTTATTCTTCGGGATCTCATTGCAAATACAGAGTGAAGTGAAAAAATGAAATAATAGAATGAAATACTGTATATTTTCAGGTACCAGCACGCCTACAAGAGCGAAATCAAGGACAAAAACTTAGCAAAGGCTTCATTGGCCATCATCAATGGAGCCGTTCTACTCGTCGACGCCGTGTTGACGCAGCGCGGTGGCTAGATGGCGCTGTGTAATAAAAATGCAATAACGTCCATTTAAAATATACTTCCAATGAATAAGGTCTAAACTCTTTAATAGATTAAAAGTTATAAAACGGATGATATACAGATAAGTATATTTACTTTTATAATAACATTTTTTGTATAGATAAAAGGCGCTAGATGAACATATAGTCCACCTGATGGTAAGTGGATACTGTCATCCATACACATCCGCGATACATGCTACCATCAATCTAGAATAACAAACGATGCCCCCCCCCCCCCCCTGACCAGTTTATTACATACACATTTACAAAAAAGTAGTGTAATTGGCATCACATTTATTCATCCAAACATGAGAATTAAACAGAATTTAATTATTAAAGAGAATTGTTATCAGCCCTTTGTATGTGAAGTAATATATATTCTTTACATTATTTTTGTATGTACCTATTAGAATTGGCCAATTTAGGTCACAAGCTATTTGTAAAACAAGAAAACTTCACTTGTAATGAGCATTTTGATGCCATAATAACTTATGGATATTCCAGTTGCATGTATCGTATTTATTTCGCTTATGTGTTCGCTTGTAGATGATTAGATTTTTAATAAATCACAATACTGATTTAACAAGCTATAATACTAAGCACAATTCAATAATTGTTGTATGTACTTGGACGCTGAACTAAGTGTCCGTTAGCATTTATAGAGGAAAAAAAACATACAAAATGACGAATATGTTTTGCATACAACCAAATTAAGTAATATTTTATAAGTAAGTAGTAGATATTCATTAAAATAAAAGAATCAGTTGGAATATAAAGCTAAGGTAAGGAAAGCCTACCTACCCTTCCACATCGTGTTAGTACATGAAATATTTACTTGAAATGTAGAATTACTACATTACAGAAAATCTAAAGAGCAAAAGTCTAAGATTTAACGGTGCCTACAATGTAAAGCTAAAGTTTAAGATGCATAATGCCTAAACTGTAAAAGATCTAGGTAGTAATTCACCTAAAATGGTTTAAGTATATTTAATTCAGTCTAAATTACAAAATGTCACAAATGAATAATTAAATTGAATTTGAATCAGGTTGTGTTTAGGTATAAAATTTCTCTGTTGAATTGTCAAAATTCCCAATGACATGACATTTATTATATTTCAGTTCACAATTGAAAATTAACAATAAAAGAACAATTTTATTATTAACTTTCATTTGATAATCTTAATTATCTTAGTTATTTCTACTTCCACCAAAATAAACATTTGTAAAATTATGCAGTTAAGGAGGTTTTTCTGCTCATTCTTTTATTTTTATTAGATATTAATGTAGATTGCTAGATTAGCTAACTTATTTTTTAGTTTATAAAATATGTAACAAAATCCAATGAAAACCACTTTACCTGAAATACTACACACACTTTTTGTAAACTTTGATGTTTTATTATACTGTTATTCTTTTTATCGACTATTTATTAAAGCCTGCTCCGTCACATTTTCATCTATACGTGTTCACGATTATAATGATTCATATTAATTCAATAATTGCATTTTCTTTATAGATACACAATACCTTATATCATACCATCATCCCGTGTCTCTCATCTGCTGGATATTCCACAGTTCTTCTCATCCAGGCACTATCGACGATTTTCTTCAAGTCGTCAGTCCACCTGTACGAAGAAATTACATTCTGTAACGAGGAAATTCAATGAAGAACTAAAGTTGCTACCCATAGCTCAAAGAATCAGCAAGCTGAATGTGGCAGTGGGCAGGCCATACCTATATGCCGCAGGACTGATAACCGATGGGGGAGACAATTCCTTGAATGGAGACCACGTACCGGTAAATGTAACCGGGTGGCGCACCCTCCGGTCATTTGGACTGACGATACAATACCTTGCGGTTGGATCATTCTCTTAGTATTGTATATTATTGATTCTCCTTGTGGACTTACTATTGTGTAGGGCATATTTTTCGGTAAGTTTCAATATATATTGTTTGTTAAAATTGTACATAGGAGAAGTGGTTACAAAGGTGTACACAAACAAACACACATTCTTATATCAAACCCATATACCATACCGTTCCGTTGTGAGTAAAAATAATAGTTTGAATGTAACGTGCTTTGTGAGAAGTAGGTACTCAGATGTTCTTCTAAATTATATTAGGTAGTCGGAATAGTTCGCGGCCATTTTATAGTGAAAATAATAAAGACTTTTGTATTACATAAATATTTATTGAACGGAACCTTGTCCATTTAATTCGACTATCTTTCGTCATTTTTCTGGTAGAGCCATTATTCCATCGCCATATTTTTTTTGGGGTTTCTGAGCGAAAAACGTATTTAAATGGTTTTATACAGGCTTCTCTTGAATGTAATTTTACTACATTTAGAGAATTTGTAAAGAGCGGAATAAATAATAATCTGTCTGGACTGTATGGAGGATGCATTAAAACTTCCCAGCCAAAGTCCATCAATTGTTGTTTAGTCATCAAAAATGTATGCAGTCGAGCATTGTCGTGGTGGAAAATTACACCTTTTCTATTTATTAATTTGGGTGTTTTTCTTCAAGTGCTGATTTCAATTTTACTAATTGCTGACAGTAGACATCAGAATTAATCGTTTGGCCACGTGGCAAAAGCTCGTAATACACAATGCCTTTCCAGTCCCACTATACATATAACATGACTTTGTTCGGAGTGACGCCTGGCTTGTGATGGCTCACCTCGTTTAGACCAAGATCGTTTTCGAACATTGTTATGGTAGGTTCTCATCGCCTGTTACCAATCTCTTCAGAAATAGATTGATTTCATTTCGTTTTAGCTACATCTCGCATATGGAAATTCTATTCACCAAGTGTCTGTCGTTTAAATCATGCGGCACCCAAACATCTAGCTTTTTACAAAATTCAGTTTATGCAGGTCATCTAAAACTGTTGAGTGGTGAATGCTAAGCTCTTCCGCAATTTGATGACTGCTTATGTGTCGATCTGCTTACATTTTTTCAATGATAACATCAACATTCACCTTAATAGGATGATTACAGCGAGTAACACCATTCCCATCAAGATTACCAGACCTGAATCAACTGAACCATTTTTTTGCAGTAGTTTTAAATAAAGAATATCCTCCATAAACACCACAAAGCTCTTTTCGAGCACTAGAAGCATTTATACCCTTGTCGAAAAAAAATTTACGTCGACCCCTGTCGACTACCTATTACGAGTATATGACAAATATACCTACTATTGTTTGATAAAAAAATTATCCTTCAATATACATTTGAGTACAATAATTGTACAATAATGATCTTTTGTTTTTCTAGCTACTTACAAATGTTGGATGATTGATTTGATTTCTGGAGTGAATTGTATTGGGTACCCTTTAATTGAGGCGTACATCAAGGTCTCTGATATTAGGAATATAGAGTGAATATAAATAATAATAAGGCCTAATGATTACTTTTCAACTGAGAATGAAATAGGCTGATATCAACGGAGAATGTCTTCTTATTTCAAAAATAAGCAATGAACAAAAGATATTTCTATAATGTGTTATTTAAAAGCTAAATATAATAGGATTTCACTTTTTTTCATCCAAAAGTGGTAGATAGGAGAGTGGTCCGCCAGATGGTAAGAGGCCACCGTCGCGTCGCCCACGTACACCTTACAACACCAGGTTAGATACGGGTGCGTTGCCGACCTTACAGAATCCTCCTCTTCACGGCTTTTCCGAAGACTTCCATGTCACAACTTACAGGAAAAATCTCAATAGGTATTCATTCCACATCTTTCGGGTTCACGGTTTAAAAAGTCTTGAAGTTCGCATGGTACGCAGTAGTTCTCTCTCAAGGAAGAGCAAATGAACAGCCATTCGTTGACGAGAAATGCAATAATAAAAAACCGAAGCCTGACAGCGAATTTAAAGGCCTTTCAAAACATTCGTATATAGGTAGTAGAAAGAACAGAGACGCAACATCTCTTCGGACGCTGAGCGATTCTAAACCGCCTGAGAGTGGGATTGTCAACAATTCGGCCAGCACGCCGTTGGACCGTAGGTTACTCATGAATGTATCCATTCTTCTACAGCAGAGCTATTCATTACAAATTAGCAGTTTACAAAATTAAGATATAATCAAAATTTAAAGATTATATTTAGGTTAGCTTATGCAGTTACCCGAAAACCATACATACATAATGTGTAAAAGCCAGTAATTTCTTGGGAGTACACCTAAGATTTCTAGAGTTAAGATGGGTTCGATCTTGTATACTTATTGTATACAAGATCAAAAAAGCTTACTCATCTTTTTTAGCTATATGTTTTGAACCGTGATGGCATTGGATCTAAAATCTAAATTTGATCGGAGATGTTAAATTCTAGTGTTGGAATGAATGCGAAACTCGTTTTGGGCATGCCAGGATACCCGGTCCAAAACGAGCCGACACTGACCTTGTATCACTGACATGAAGAGACGTATAGTACTGAGACACAAAAACTGCTAATGCTTTTGACGCACATTTTCGCTTAGTGTTCTGGGTTTTTTTCAGACTACCCGGCAAGAGCTACGTTGATTTTCTTTTATTCAATAGGAAACTAAGATCTCACCTCTTCGGGACCGAGCATGATATCCTCGAGAGGTGTATAGGTAAATTTCTAGGGTTATTCGATATAAACCTATAATGTTTCACAGCAGGGCGCGGGCCTGCTCTAGTGATCACGCTGGGGTTTCGAGCCATAATCTACTATCAGACCCAGTAAGAATTGGTGGATGCTCTAATTCGTTTTTTTAAGTCTCGGGCATGTGGGTATAAATGAAGTAAAAATACCCGAACTTAATATAAATTTATTGGTACAAATTTGGGATTTAAACTTACGACCTGATGCACAAGTGAGAGGCGAGACTAATAGGCATCCCGTAGGCTAATATCGCTCGATTATTACTGGGGATATTATTTTCATATATTGATAATTTGGTATTAAAACCATGCAGAATCCTATACAAAAGAACTGACTGTCAGCCAAAAATCGACAACTGATTTAACGTTCCAGTGAATACGTTCAACAAAGACTTAATTTCCCTTACCAGACCCAAACACATCACACGTTTTTACCGGAGCCGTTTGTGATTACAAACTTGATAAATTTGGTTGACATCAAGTAAATATCTTTTGGCAACATTTTAAAAATCAAGAAGATGTAATGATTAATTTAGATTTCGAAAAAGCGTTTGATCGAGTATTTATTTTAAATAGAAACGTAATTAAACTAAGCACAGTGAAATTCTTCAGAAGATTTCCTACGGCTTTTCCCAGTTACTTTGACCATAGAAAACAATACATAATATACGGTTCGTATGTTGCGGAACCATATCGAATTCCTTCAGGTATCCTAAGTCAGGGATTAGGGATTCGTACAAAAGTAGTACTTTGGTGAGACGTTGTTTAGACAGCTTTTTTTAATAATGTTTACTTATCTATTTGCCTAATTTACTTATTTCTTGGCCCTTCCTTATTAAAAATGTTTATAATCTTATATTTTTATTCTCTTAATAAATTATGGCTAAGGTAGTTTTTCACATTTAATGTTTTTGATGTCATGTCATAATCAAATTACTCAAGGTATAGTTAGCGATCATTAGTTATTTCAGAAGTAATTCGTAGCTAACAAAGTGAATGCTAACATAAACCAGCATAAATGTGTTTTACATTTCAATCAAAGACTTAACAGTATCCGAAGCAAACGTTTTTAAAACTTGTGTAGTGATATGAATTACGAAACTATGGAGTATCGTCTTGCATTGCTTCTTTTGTTAAATATAAAAATTAACATGTGTGAAACTTCTAAACTAACAGACAAGGCCGCATTTATTGCAAATTCTGTGTATGAAGAGCGTTTCGCAACATCGGTAGTTTGGGGACGTAGTGGACCTGAAGATATTACAAATTTCTTAACGATATTCACAGGTTCTGTGTGCACAGCTGATATCAACACTGATAGCTTAGATGCGTGTGTTCAGTCTACACAGTTGGTTTTCTTTGCAGCAGAACCAAATGAGTTCCTTTATTATATAAAATTAGTTAATGATAATATAATTACAGTAATTCGCTTAATACTCATTCTGACAAAACCAGAAACGAAGGAAGAGCTACACGCTATTACAAAAATAGCTTGGGATAACGATGTTGCGGACTTTATATTATTAAGTACTAGTAATGATGAAGTTGTCAAGATATCAACGTATTTTCCATATGGTGATGAAATTTGTGGAAACCACACCCCTGTAACCTTAAAAGATGACACTAAAGACTTTTTTATGAAAAAATTTCGAAATTTCCAGGGTTGTCCAATAAGAGTTTCCCCAATTCATTTCACTCCTTTCTTAATAGTGGAAACGGAAAATGATACTATTACTAAGATAGAAGGTATAGATGGAAATTTGTTCAAGATTGTATTTGAAATACTTAATGCTACTGTAGAAATTATACCCGTCACTGACAATTCTGGGCTTGGAACGATTGTTAATAATACCTGGACGGGTACCTTCGGTCATCTTTTATACAAACGTGCTGACATATTTTTACCAGCCTCGCTTATAAATCCACTGAGGTATCATATGGCACAAATAACTAATGCCTACCGCATTTTTGAAATTATTTGGTGCGCCCCGCCTAGACGAGAGATCCACCCATGGGCTAAGCTTTTCTTTCCAATTATAATGACTTCAATTACATATTATTTTATACCTGCAATTACAGCGTTTGTAGGTATAATAATATTAATGAAACGAAGAAAATCCTTGAAAATAGATCTTTTTAATATATATAAAATATTTTTAGACCAGCACGCTGATTTTGTGACCGAATGCATTTTAATGAATAGCCTTTTCATTGTATGGATTTGGTTTTCCTTCATAATACGTATCACTTACATGGGACAACTAGTACATCAATTTCAGAAAATAGATTTGGAGCCGCATTTTCAGACCTTTGCTGAAGCTTTAGTAACTGTAAATGGTTACGGTGGACCTGATTCTATAGCAGAGCTTTTTGAAGGCACACCATTATTTGACAATTATGATATTATAACGCTAGTAGACGTACCATATGTGATTGAAGATATCTCTAAGGGGAAAAGATATCTACTTGCCACTGATATAAATAAAGCTCGACGATATGCAGAGGTTATGCAAATTATAGATGAACCCATCACTCAAGCACCAGGAGGGACGTACATGAGGCCTCGTTGGGGAGGTGCCATTGAAATTTATTATTATGTTTTACATGCACAAGAAACTGGGTTCCTGAAAAAATTTATTGACGATTATTACTTCTCTATTATGATAAAAAGTAATCACACGTTTGATGTAAAACCATTAAATATGATTGCAGTGGCTCCATGTTATTACATATTATTTATAGGCTGGATTACTAGTTCTATTGTTCTGTGTTTAGAGATCATTTTACAATTATTGAAACATAAGTGATTAAATTGTACAATCATGCTTGTAAATTGTTTTTGCTTAAAGTAAATAAAGCAGCGTAATTAGGTAAATACGAGAAATGAGGTGGTACGCAGACTACGTGGAACCCTATAAAACGTAGTTACCCCAAATATTCAAATGTTATAGGTTGGCCGTGCGCCTTGTCTGCGAATACATCTCCTCCACCACATAGCATCTAGACATTATTAAATAATTGTGAAAACGTCAAATTGTGAAAACTGTTGGCGGATGCATACATCCATCCGCGCATACTCGTACATCATTCATCCGCGTATATTACACATACAACGCATACATCCGCCAACAGTTTTCACAATTGGCTGAACAATATATCTCTCATTATGCACATAGGTCATTAAATTAATAAATTAAAAACACGGTGCGCAGTAGTATAGGTAATTAACAACATTTGGAAGAAACCCGACATGAATTTTGTTATTTCTGTGGTTTTCACCAAATAATGTATAACGTCAGATCAATGTTAACGCATATGTTCACATTTATCCAGTTTATGCCAATGACAATCACACGAGTTTAAGATGACATTAGAAGTGTTAAAATCTTTCTTTCAACGGATTTTTTTTATGAATAAATAAGTCTGGAAGTTTAGTAAACGTATTAAATTTAGCCTCCTGTAGGTACCTAAATATCGACTTTTGTTTGTTTACTTGCACGTGGGTAGTGTTAATGTTCACGAAAATAGCTTATTTCACTGTGAAAGACGGGCAGATGGACGGACATGACTAATTAGCCGTCTGGCTACCAACCTGATTGGTTATTATTGATTAATGTAAGCGATAGGAAATAGATGCTAATGCATTAAACCGCATATTACGAGTATAATATGTAGATTTTAGGTAAACTCTGTTTCGGAAGAATGAAGTCTCGGACAACTTATATCAAAAAGTTCAGAGACAATATTCAGATTTGTCAGTATCATATCCCAAAATCATAATCATTTATTTAAAAAAAAGTAGGTATCGAATATGATATGTGATAAACACGTCCCATTATGTTCTGCCTCAACCAACAAGCTTGTAAAAATATTTACAACTCTTTACTAAATAGTACCTACATTTTATTATTAGTAATTTTAGTTTAAGTAGCTACCGGCATAGGGAACTATTAAGTAGCTACCGGCATAGGGAACTATTAAGTAGCTACCGGTATAGGAAACTATTAAGTAGCTACCGGCATAGGGAACTATTAAGTAGCTACCGGCATAGGGATCTATTAAGTAGCTACCGACACAGGGAACTATTAAGTAGCTACCGGCATAGGGAACTATTAAGTAGCTACCGGCATAGGAAACTATTAAGTAGCTACCGGCATAAGGAACTATTAAGTAGCTACCGGCATAGGGAACTATTAAGTAGCTACCGGCATAGGGTACTATTAAGTAGCTACCGGCATAGGGAACTATTAAGTAGCTACCGGTATAGGAAACTATTAAGTAGCTACCGGCATAGGGAACTATTAAGTAGCTACCGGTATAGGAAACTATTAAGTAGCTACCGGCATAGGGAACTATTAAGTAGCTACCGGCATAGGGATCTATTAAGTAGCTACCGACACAGGGAACTATTAAGTAGCTACCGGCATAAGGAACTATTAAGTAGCTACCGGCATAGGGAACTATTAAGTAGCTACCGGCATAGGGAACTATTAAGTAGCTACCGGCATAGGGAACTATTAAGTAGCTACCGGCATAGGGAACTATTAAGTAGCTAGGTACCGGTATAGGAAACTATTAAGTAGCTAGGTACCGGTATAGGAAACTATTAAGTAGCTACCGGCATAGGGAACTATTAAAAATTGTACCTATAATTATTTCGAAAATAAATTAAAATGCTTTTTAATGCAATAGAAATGCTATTTTAATGCTTAATGCTCGGTGTAAGCTTCTAAACTTGAAAAAAATAGTTCATTCATATTTGATTTTTAGAGTATAATATGAAACATAACTTCATACACTGTTCCACTATTAAATATGATTTAATTAGTTACTATATAATCGGTGTAACTTTCTATTCTATAAATAAAATAAGAATAAAATATGGTGTAGTTTTATTTGAGTTGACAAACGTTGTCAAATAATATTTAAATATTCGTAACCGTTGCCCTGATTGTCATGTCATGGTTTTCCAATAAAGTGGTAAATAAATAAAAATTGTGTATATAATCTATACCGTACCTATATAGATCTATACAGTAGAGGGCTAAGTATGTAAATTGAGTTATTTTAAAAAACATATAATTGGAGAGTCTCTTTAGAAGCCATAGAACCCAAAACAGTAATTTTTAGAATTTTTGTCTGTATGTCTAATTATATCTGTGTCTGTTTGAGCATCACGTAATGACTACTGAACGGATCTTAATCGGGTTTCAATAATGTATAGCTAAGTGTCCAGAAGGAAAACTGGTACACAAGGAAGTTGAGTCATATGAAATAATAGGTAGTCGGAAAAGTTCGCGGCCTTTGTCAACGTATGACTTTAGCGTGCTATAATTCTGGCAACACTGATCATTGGCGGGAAAGTGATATACCGTTTGACAGCTGACTTTTTGTAATGGCGGCAAATTTAAATTACAAGTTAAAAGTTTTATCATTCATATTTTTTAACAATTTGCAAATGGAAGTTAATAAGGAGAAAATTAGATATGTTTTTTATTTTTTTTTTCGACAAGAGTATGAATGTTTCTAGTGCTCGAAAAGACATTCGTGGTGTTTACAGAAAAGGTACTTTATCTAGAACTACTGCAAAAAATGGTTCAGTCGATTCAAGTCTGGTAATTTAGATGTGAATGGTGTATCTCGCTGTGGTCGTCCTATTAAGTTAAATGTTGATGTTATCATTGAAAAAAATTTAGCAGATCGACACATAAGCAGTCATCAAATTGCGGAAGAGCTTAGCATTCACCACTCAACAGTTTTAGATGACCTGCATAAACTGAATTTTGTAAAAAAACTAGATGTGTGGGTGCCACATGATTAAATGGTAGAAATTTGGTGAATAGAATTTCCATATGCGAGATGTTGCTAAAACGAAATGAAATAGATCCATTTCTGAAGAGAATGATAACAGACGATAAGAAGTGGATCACCTACGATAACAATGTTGAAAATGATCATGGTCTAAGCGAGGTGAGCTATCACAAATAGTCCTAAAGCTAGGCCTCACTCATGTTAATTGTATGGTGGGACTGGAAAGGCATTGTGTATTGCGAGCTTTTGCCTCATGACCAAACGATTAATTCTGATGTCTACCGTCAGCAATTAGTAAAATTGAAGCAAGCACTTGAAGAAAAACACCCAGAAGTAATGAATGGAAATGGTTTAGTTTTCCATCACGACAATGCTCGACCGCAAACATCTTTGGTGACTAAACAAAATTTGATGAACCTTGTCTGGGAAGTTTTAATGCATCCTCCATACAGTACAGACATAGCACCCTCGAATTATCATTTATTCGCCTCTTTACAAAATTATCTAAATATAGTACAATTACATTCAAGAGAAGCCTGTATAAACCATTTAAATCAGTTTTTTGCTCAGAAACTCCAAAAAAATTATAGCGATGGGATCTGTCAGAAAGATAGTTGAATTAAATGGTGAATATTCTGTTCGATAAATATGTATGTAATACAAAAACTTTATTATTTTCAGCATAAAAAGGCCGCGAACTTATCCGACTACCGAATATAAAGAGGAAAATAAAAATCGAGTTACTCAAACACTATTGGATGGATTTTAAAAAGATTTTCACTGTCGTATAGCCAGCTCAGTATCGAGTCTAATAACAGTGCCAATATATTAATCCTTAAACGCATTTAAGTTATTTAAACATTCATTGTCCCTTTGTGCAAAAACGAGTACAATTTTCGCTGTTGTACAGCCTATTATTGGAAAGGAAAACTGGAGTACGTGGCATCTTGCTGTAACATCATGAAACTGAGTAAGAGACGTTTTTTTTATATGTATATACGTTATAAATATATTTTGTTATGAAGAAATATCGAGAGATAGGTAGATAGTGAGAGCACAATCAAGCAAATTGTGCTAGAAGTCGGTGGCAATTGGTAACGTGGAGGAGCAACTCCATTTGCGGATGAAAAGTAAACACTCCGGTAACTGTATGATACCTTTGATCAGAGCCCCAACTTAGTCCATGCACAACTTAATTGAATCATGCATATCTTCGATTGGTATCCATTCTCCTAATTAGAATTGCAATTCAGGTGCATTCGGTAAAGTTCAATACACTTCCTAAGAATAATATAATCTACTTATTGTTAGATGTATTATACCTACTTATATCCGAGCATAGCGGGACTAAGTTTTTAACAGTTTAATGATTGTGTTTTCGTTTTGAATAATGAGATATCAATTTCTCTGAAGCTATGGAGTATTGAAAGATTTTTTTTATTGTAAATCCAAAGTAATACAACGTGTTATAACTTCTTATTTAAAATGTTATATACGTGTATCAACTTATTCCTGTCGTATAATCGATAGTATATTGAAACAAGAAATACCTTATTTCATTAACAATCATCATCTTATGTAGCCTGAAATTAAGTACACTATCAAGAGAACAGAGAGAGGAGAAGATCGTGTATGGTGGCAGTCCTTAGGAGAGGCCTATATCCAGCAGTAGAGAGACAGGCTGATGGTATATACCTACCTATCAATAAATTAATAAAGTGAATTACATGTAGATACAAAAACAAAATATATAGCTTAAAATAGATTTTTTAAGTTTTATTTTTGTGTGAAAAGTATTTGGTAACAAATAGGTTTATTATTATGATGTAATTGTGACTGTACTCTTAACCCTGTAACACACACCTGGGGTCCAATGGACCCCAGGTGTGATATTACTGTAGATGTCTCGGAAAGTATTGATGCTGAAAATCTGAAATTTTTGTAATTCCTCTACTAGCCACCCCCCCATACCTGTGGAAGATTTGGGTGATTTACAATTTGTCGTTCAAACGGAAAATAAAAAACAAGATACTTCGGGCATATTTTACACACCTGGGGTCCAAAGGACCCCAGGCTATAACATTGATTGACACATGATGCGACTGCTTTATTTACAGCTTGGACACTCAATTATTGTGAGTGATGCGACCTGTACTATACTTAGGCTGTTATTTTTTTTGTATTTTTTTGGTGTATTTGTTCACTATGTAATCATTAGTTTTACACATTTGTAATTCTTTATATTTTGAAGGTGAACAAAGAGGCCAGGTAGGCCTGTGTTCACTATACACGTTACGTTACGTTACGTTATTATTGTTTACATATTATGCTATCATTGTTTACATGAAAATAAAATGGACGCCTACTGAAAAAGAATAATATTTTTATCAATACAAAACTATCTTAGGCTACAGGGGCGGCGATCCTGGAGGGGACAAGGGGCGGTCATCATCAATCAAAATCATCAATGGCTACACGATTTTCATTATCAGAAGTTGTCGCTGCAGTCCTGGAATCAGAAACTGACAGTGATGTATCTAATGAAAATTCTTCGGACGAGATGAACGATGAACCATTTGAGCCAGATCCAAATGATGAACCAACCAGTGTCGAATCAGAAGCGCATGATCAGTCTTCATCAGAGAGCGAAGGTTCTCCGACGCCACAACGTCGCAAAAGAGCTCGACGCCAGTCACCCTCACCACCGGCATTTCCACTGACACTAGCAGGCAGAAATGGTTACACTTGGTCGACGACTCCACCTCAAACAGGCAGGGTGGTACAGGCCAACATTCTTCGACAGGCAAGCGGTGTGAATGCGTCAGCTGGATTATTACAAGATATATGTGACAGTTTAAATCTGTTTGTCACTGAAGAAATGCTCCTAGTGGTTGTCAGGGAGACAAATCGTCACGGTCGCAATGCAGCACGAGTGTGGAATGAGGCCCACGTCGACAACGAACCGCAGATGTGGGTTGAAACTGATATAATTGAGTTGCGTGCGTTCATTGGTCTGCTGGTGTACGCCGGAGTTCATAAATCTGGAGGTGAAAGTTTGACCGAACTTTGGTCTACAAAGGAAGGTCGCCCACTGTTCAAAGCCACAATGAGCTTGAATCGTGCCAGGGATCTCCTTCGTCACCTACGCTTCGACAACTTCAACACGAGAGAAGAACGTGTTCGCATAGATAAACTAGCTCCGATACGAGACCTGTGGGAAATGCATCTGGCAGCACTCCAAAGTTACTACAAACCAGACAACTGCATCACGGTGGACGAACAGCTGGTGGCAACTCGCGGGCGATGCAGTTTCCGTCAGTACATTCCAAGCAAGCCAGGCAAGTATGGCGTGAAAATATTCTGGGCATGTGATGCTAAGACATCGTACCCTCTCAAGGGTGAGGTATACGTTGGTCGACAACCAGGCGCTGCAGCAAACAGCAACAATGTAACTGATCTTGTAAAACGACTCGTACGTCCATGGTACAACACAGGAAGAAACATTACTATGGACAATTACTTCACCTCAGTACCACTCGCTGATGATATGCTTGCAGTAAGAACTACCATAGTCGGGACAATGAAGAAGAATCGGCCTGAAGTACCGAAGGAACTTCTACCTAGTCCTCAGAAAGAGCAATATTCGTCGATATTCTGTTTTGATAACCAGCTGACGCTGACGAGTTATGTACCAAAGAAGGGAAAGGCTGTCTTACTTTTATCCAGCATGCATCATGACGCCACTGTCGATGCTGAAAATAATAACAAACCGGAGATAATAGCATACTACAATTCAACAAAATCAGGTGTTGACAATTTGGACCACCTCGTTGGTCTATACTCATGTAAACGTAAGACTCGACGGTGGCCCATGACTCTTTTCTTCAACCTCATCGATACAGCAGCAGTTGCTTCTTATGTTCTTTGGTGCCGCAAACATCAAGAATATCATGCTGGAAAGTCACACAAAAGGCGGCTCTTCCTGATCGAACTGGCACACAGTTTGGTCCACGATCATCTTCTTCGTCGAAAGAGCAACCCCCAGGCTATGCAAGGCGGTGTGAAGCTCGCCTTCAAAGCCATTGGCTTTGACGCACGCCCAGATGCAGTTCTGGCCGCTGTACCACAGACCAGGAAAACTCGCTGCCAAATCTGTCCACGCACAGTTGATCGAAAGACGAAAACGAGGTGCAGTGAATGTGGCAACGCATGCTGCCATGAACACAGTAAACCTGTTTGTGAACTATGTCGTCACTTGTGAAATGCTCTCTCTTTGAAGATACATTAACTGATGCACTGTCATGAAAATGATAGAATAAGTAACATCATTATAATGCTTGTGCGAGTAGTAAAAGTATATACTGTAGACCCTAATGTCGTTTTCAGGACTATGACCTTGTTTTAGCACAATCTATTTAAAGTTATTCCAAACCTTATTCTCTCTATACAATAAATACTATAGTTGGTTCATTTGTTTTCATTTCATGTTAATTAAAACGATAGATAAGTTAATCGGAACCTATGTTAATCGATGGGGTCCAATGGACCCCAGGTATGTAAAATAGGTTGGACCGTAAGGTATGTGTTACAGGGTTAACATATTTAATTTGGTACGATATATACTAAGGGATGAGGATTTGTTTCAGTCTTTCCAATTTTGAGCAATTCGTAACCTTGAGTGTATCTAAGGTGGAATAGGATTGGAGTAATAGATAACATGTTGTTAGAGCGATGCGGAGGGAGCGGCAATGGCTCACTTTTTAGGCTTTGTTAGTATCTGAATGATGAGGACGAACTGGCTTGCTGGCCGTTGGGGTTTCCCCTTTTTATAGTAGTTTGCTGCCCAAGCGATCCCCCCGTTCCCTGGGGAAGTTTTATTGCTAATCGCTCCCCGTTTTTGTACATAATATCTAGGTTACAAGTCATACATGTTTGGGTTGGTCCTCCTTTTGCACGGAGGATAAAGACTATTTTCGATGGCGAAGTATGGGTATTTATCCTTTTAATCATTTTTGTCCTGTTTTCCCTTCCTCCCTCCTTGAGTAGCAAGGGGTATTGGAGGATTGAGGGTATATAGTGGAGTATAGTGTATAGTATAGTGTATAGTGGAGGGAGGGTGTATGGCTGCCTAGTGGCGCCGATACCGGAACTTCGCCATCTAGCCCGCAACTTTATGCTTTAAAACTTATACCTAAATAAAACACACTGCGGGCGGTAGTCTTTATTATGAACCTTATTCTATTATCCTGACTTATAACCTAGGTATCCTAGCACATTTGGAGAGCGAGAGCAAGACATATATAAACAAAATATAAGACGTTGTAAAAATACGTAAAGAAATAAACAATAGTATAACATAATCAACATCTTAACTTAACATTTTACATAATATCAATATCCTATCTATAATTTTACATAATATTGATATCTTATAATAACGATAATGTACGTACTAACATCTTATGATCTCGGAGGAAAGGCACATGAATTTACTCTTTACGCCTCTATTGGCGTATGTCTAAGAGTTCCGCCGTTCAAACTTTACTGGTTGCGGAACTCTTTCTAGACGACCCTTTTTTCCTCCGAGATGTGCGATGTCAGCACGTACATATTACCCGCACTGATTCTACACGTGTATATAGGCACCGCACTTACACTATTCACTATTCTGTCGTGCACACATGTTATTAAAAAAATAAGACATCTCCTTAATTAATTACCTGTGTTTCCAATTATGTTGATGACCTTAACATTTAGGTTAAGTTAAGTTTTTTACTTTCTATCAAGTAAGTAAAGTGCACGTGAAAATGTATCTTTACAATTATGAAGCGCCCTCGTTGTGTATTTTTGGAACAAAATTCACAAGAGCCAATGCCTTTTCGAGAATTGTGTTTGCAATATTCTTCCACAGCGACAATATTCCAGTGTCCGAGCCTCGTAAAATCAACATAGTCTGAAAAATCTCCAGTATTGAGACGTATCCGGCGCATATACTCGTATATCGAGAACAATATGAAAGAATATTTACATTTTGAGTGAATTTTTGTCGTATAAATCTGGAATGATTCGTGGTCAAAACAACGAATATGTAATCAAAATGTGCATTTGCTATTTAAATGTAGGTATATAGACTAGTCATTTATTATTTACACTTTGATTATTTATATATGGACAAAATGAGTGCACGTGGCCCTAGAATGAGATAATATTTGTTTTTGTGTTCAGTTAAGCAAGGACATCCATTAAAATGTTTAACTATATATTGACTGGCAGATAATGCCAGTCAACGTTTGATTAGACATTAAGTCCTCCCTCTGTGCTCGTTATCGCTCGTCTAAATCATATCGAATTGATTATATAACAATCATTTATTACCAATTTTGATACAAAAATTAACAATTAGCGTAACGAGGGACGCCTTCCGTCCAGTTGAAGCGACGGCTACTAAGTCTTTCTTAGTCTTGCTTAGATTGTAAGAGTATACAGGTGACTAGAAGAGGTGACGCATTTTCTCAAATGTCTAAAAGCTAGAAAGTATATAATTAAAGTTAACTCATATTTCAATTTTGTACTAATTTGAACCCGACTCTAACCGACTACAATATTTTATCTTGATAGTAGGTACGTGAGTTTTCTCCTCCGGTTTGCAAACAAAAATATAATGTATGCGACCGTTTCGTCTGGATTCATACTTTAGTTCCGGTGATATCGGCATCTCGAGTTCCATAACCGTAAATTGCGAAGTCCGGTCGAACGTGCTAACTTTTGTCTCAAACCTATTCCTGTGCCAATAAAATATTGTAGACTTAAAAGTGTTTTGACGCAAATTATTTTCTTATATTAAAATGTAAAAATGGTCTCCGAGGACTTTAGAGCATGTGTGGCTAGTTCAGATTCATTATATTTCAAAATCATTATATTAATTTGTTTTCAAGGGCGTTATCAATAACAGTTGTACCTTCGAACCTAAAATAGGTTAAACCTGTGCTATTAAACATACAAACTTTTAGAATTATTGTATTAGTGGGATATAGGAAGGTATTTACTGGATAAATAAACTTTTTCAATTTAATCCATCCTATCTGCTGTTTAATGAGGCGTAAATAAAGCCTTTATCTGATCTTTCTATAACAACATTTAGCATTTCAAGTGTCGCATGATTAGACAATTTCTGAAACAAATTATTTATTAAAAAAGGTTTTTTTCTTTTATATTTACAAAATGAATATATTATACGAGGGCCATTGGTTCGTGTGCCTGTTTTACGTCTGTGTGCGTTTCGCTATGATTTTACATTCGACATATCGGAAGGGCACATTTCCATACAAATGAATTTTGTAGCGGTGCGTGATATCTCAGCTACGTATCTTTAATAACCATAAATCTACAAATCGACCCGCACAATTATTTATTGGAGTAGAAAAAAATCACATGGCAATTTCAATTTTGCTTCCAGAAGTTATGTTAATAGAATGTGGTTCATGTAATGTACAAATGCGGATGCGACAGACATGTGACATTATCGAAGAAAGTGGACCTTATTCCGACTTCCCAGTAATTGAAATTTTAGTGCAATCTTTAAAAAACAACGTGATAAGTGTTTTTATATTTTAGTAATCAATCTCAGTTACTAAGTTAATAACTGAAAAATCATCGATCAACAAAAATACAGAGATGAAGCGCTACGACCCTGCATAAGTGAGACATATGCAAGGCAGTCAATTTTACCGACCAACAGGTCTATCGGTCTATCATTTGGAGGCAAACAACTACCAAGAACGTATTAATTATAGTTTATCCTATTTTTATAATAACTGCAATATCTTACGTAACGGTGTTGTTAATGAAAAACAATATAAGAAATATATGGAAATAATTGAGAAACAAAACTTTTCCTATAATAATAATAACGATGATGTAATATTTCGCGATAAATATGTTGTGTAATTGATTTTAAGTAAATTAATAAATATGTTTGTGATTGATTTTAAGTAAATTAATAAAGCAATAACTCTTAAAAACATAATTATTACTACTCGGTTCTGTGACAGTAACATTTTATTTATTCCACTTGCACTGGTATCATTGGATAAATAATTCAATTTATATAATATTAATAAATAAAAGTATAGTTACATATAGTTTTTCACTATAACACATCATTTTTCATATAATCCTATAGACTCCAAAAGAATTAGCTTTAAGTGGAAAGCATTTCTGCCGACATTAAATGATATATGCAGTTTGGCATATATCATTTAATGTGTTATATTGTATGATTATTTTTGTTATGTGTTTCAATATAATACCAGTAACAGATAATTGTATTACTAAAATGCATGAACGAACTAACCTAACCCGAACAAGCTTTTGTTCGGGTTACTAATGGACTTACAGGTATATAACGCAATGGCGGTAAGCAGGTCGACAATCCAAACAGTTCGCGTGGCCCGATGTCCCCCGAGACTCGGTAAGAGTAGCGCCCCGATCGGGATATCTATCTACATTTATCTGCTCCTAATTGCACACATTAATTGGCACTGAGCACAGAGCGAGTAGTTTACTTTACATAAATAGAGGTTACGTTTGCTTAATTAGGTACTGGTGTAAAATTTACCGCGATCATTTTGTACAGAGTTGATTCTTTTTAAGTACGAATACTTTTTTACATAAATAAAACGACAATTAAAATAGTCATGACTTTAAGATACTCGTATTTTATATGCGCTTTTAGTCTGTTCATATTCTAAAGAATATGAATATATTGAAGTGTATGAGGCTGAGTCGCGTGGGCTCATCCCAAATTATTTTGCACTTTAATAAAACTGTTATCCCCCCGTGTTTTAATGTTGGCAGGCTTTAGAAGTGTACTATAAAAGGGCTATGAGAGATGTATGGCCTTAAAAGGTCAAGTTGGCCAAGCGGGTTGGCGAGTCCACTCTCCTAGAGGTAGTGTAGTTCCTCAGGGCTGGTGGGAGCCGCTTTGTTATCCCTTAGTCGCCTTTTACGAGACCCACGGATGTGGAACGTAATATGGATAATGCTATTCTAAAGCCGGACGACACCACCTCTCCTATACATAAGTATCTACTTAATTGTGATTTATTGTCTTTAGGTAGTGAATTGCCTTTCAGATTTTAGATTAACGAGGTCCCTGTACACAGGTCAATTTCAGCACATGCCTCATTTGTAATACCAACGTTCAATGGACAATGGCCGCGCCACCGTCAATGGCCGTTGTTGCGTCCAAGTGAATTGTTATCCAAGTACCTCCAAATACGGATATAGGTTATAAATCGTCCAAAAACAATAGCGCAGTAGGCGGCTGCCTAACGTCGTGCCATCGGACATACATAAATCAGTCGGTTTACTAACGGCGCATGTTGTATGGACAAGCAAGCCGGTGCGCGCTGTTTGCTTTAGTAAAAGCGATGGCAAAGCATTGAAATATCTTTTAACTTTTTAGATTTTTAACTGTTATTTCGTTTTACATATATGTACTTATTCAATAGTGTAATTGGGTAACGTTTTGGTATTTACGTTACGTTCAGATGGGACTAATTTGATGAGGAAATTTAGAAATATATTTTTCTTTTATGAGGGAACATCCGGAATGCTTTGAACGGTGTTCGGCTTTGCTACCACCAAGAGCGAGGCCTTATGACATACATTATTTACCGAGATGTCGATTAAACTTGTACAAAAGGAATGCTTATTGTATGAGTCACAATTTGTCTTAATATTGAGTAAGTGTGGGACACGGGCAAAAATTTTTATAAGAAAACTAGATATTCATATATGACATTATTTATTTTCGTAAATAATGGCTGCAGTTTCCCGAAATGAAATTTTAAGATATAAAATCCTAACCAAATTCAATAAGTCAATGCACCGGCTTCGCGAATGTGACCCTTTGGTGTACAAGAGATACAACTATGTATATGGGCGCTCACCTGCTAGACCGGAAGAGGTCCAACTACGGTGTTCGACGCCTCAGAGCATGCAATAAACTTGTATATAATATATCTTATGTATATGATAACCTATTACATACAAATTTATCTTATTCGTATAAGTTATTATGCATGATCTAAGTACACAATTCTGCCTACTATAATTTTTTAAACGTTCGCGTTTCATACCTTTTGTACACATTTTATATTGTAAATCGGGTTTGAACGCGTAAAATTAAAGGTTTTTGTTTACATTTTATTTCTACTCAACGTTTGGGTACGGGCTACACCAGCCGTGGTCACGAGTTGACTGAAATTTTAATAATTTCTTAATTTCAATCACTTCATCCACAATCCTGGGATAATAATGACGTTCAGTTCTCCACTGAATGTCCCTATTATCCCAGGATTGTATATGAAGCGATTGAAATTAAGAAATAAATATAAAAAATATCAATCGTGAAGATGATTATAAACGTGGAATCCAGTGATTAACAAATTTTAGCCTTGCAATTTACCGACGAATACGCCCGCGGACATTGTTAGTGTTGAAATTGATGGTTATGTGTCACATTGTTACTGTTGTGTGTCGCAACATTTCCGAATGTGAAGATCGAATGTGGGTAGTTGATAAAGCTGCTCGCAGCTCCCATCCTGCTCTGCCCGCCTCTTCAGTCAGCTCGTGACCACCACACAAAATAAAGGTAAACAAAAACTTTTAATTTTACTCGTTCAGACCCGATTTACAATATAAAATATGCCGCGACTAAATCACAGATCTAATATTTTTGTGCTATACAATCTGAGGCCATAGACATTGGCAACGAACTTTAAGAAGGGTGGCGATCATAACAGATCAGTAATGAATGCAGATAAAAGACTTTATTGATTCCTAATCCTTTATTGAGTCCCTAATCCTCAATAACAATAATAAATAAGTCAATACCGACGATAAGTTACCTTTACTCATATAACGACACATGCATTATGTGCATTTCTACATCGTCGGCATTTAGTTCGAATATCGGTTTATGCTTCTGATAGTTCACGAGTTAGTAACAAAACTACTCTTTACCATGTTAGTAGTTAGTATAGCCATAGTAAAAAAAGGATTAGTAGGTTATCTATATAGAAAACACAACTAAACCATTAGCTAATGAAGTGTTCCCACGATTACAAACCTTTTTTGTTTTTATTATAGCTCCTTTAACATCAATATATTATTACTTTATCTGAAAATAGAGATTTGAGAGACATAACCGCTTATTGAAGAAGTTGATAATGAGTTGCAAACGAGCTCGAATGAACAATACAACATACAGAGAATCGACAATTCGAGCGAATGCTGCAAATATCATTAAACCATACTCATACTCATTTAATGCATAATTACAAGTCATTTTTTATTATTGAAATTGAAGCTAAGTTCATATACAAAAATGTTATTTTAAATTAAAAGTTAATTTTTCGAGTTAGCAAAACCACGAAGTTACATAAATTTATTACTGTATTTTGGTACACGCTTAAATATGATTGTCTTTTTATTTATTTTCATGCTGGCGTTGCCTATGCAATGACACTACACATTCCTTTGAGAACTGTATTAATTAGTGTTTACTTCGTATATTTAAATAAATGCCACAAAAAAAAAGCAAAAACAAAAAAGCAACAAAAAAGTTTTGCGACGTGACGTATCTTGGATCTACCAGTATGGTTCAGAAATTAAGCGTCAATCCATTGTTTGGCTGTTTCAAAGTGAGCCAATGCCTACCAAAGTGAAAAGAGCAAGAAGCGCTGGAAAAATTTAATTCGCCAGTTTATTAACTTTAACTGGCTACCTGATATCTGTACCTTTACAAAACCTAAGCAGCATTAATGCAGAATGGTGCCACGTGCTTGCCAAACGTTTTTACTGGAGTGAGTAACAACCGTGCAAACACAACAACTCCGTGGATTGCTGCTATACCACTTCAACGCTCACCCAGCGCTTAAACAAGGTTCATTTTGGATAGTACCCCTGTTTAAGTTTTAGGCTATCCTCCTTACTGTCCCGACTTGGCACCTTATGACTTTTTTTCTTGCCCAAAATTAAATCCCAACTAAAAGGGAAACAGTTTTCGTCACCGGAAGTAGCGGTCTACGTTCGAAGAGGCTGTGAAAGAGGTACTTGAGGAAGAGTGGAAAAAATGTTTTCATATTTGGATCAGACGCGTGAAACTTTGTATAGATAGATGCAAGTGGAGAGTACTTTGAAAAAATGTAATAACAAAATTGGAACCCGTAGAACGTTATTTATCTTTATCGCAAAACTTTCCGAGTTTCCCATGTAAATACGGTCTGCACACAGCAAGCCATGTTTCGAGTGTTCAACGACAGTAACCTATTTAACTTTTTTTTACTATGGTGCAGTTTAACAACTTGTATCTACTGTTCAGGAAATCCTGTAACGTGTAGTTTGGAACATTTATCTGAGTTGCCGAAACCATGTCCAAACAGGTTACGAGGGAATTGTACGTTGCATATGTGGTGTTTGTTAAAACTACGTGCATTACTATGAATCTATAAAACTTACCGATTTATTTTTTGATCCGTTTAACAACTGGTTTGAGTTTAGATTGTATTATGCTTCTATTCACAATTAGCAAATAAAAGTTGCGATTATTCAATACTCGTACCGATGTTTATTATATTTACAAACCGTTCCTTTACCTTCGAGTATGCGGCGTTTCTCGCATCTTACCATACTATCCGCTTATGTATGTCTCTCAACTGTTGGATAATGCCTCTCGCAGAGCTCGCCACCACACACGATCTCTGGCTCTTCTCATCCAACCACCACCGTCGTCTGTGCACGTGGCCGAAGCATCTTAAATATTGCAATAAGATTTCTTATAAAATATAAAGATATATCAAAATTTATAAAGTTCTAACAGGAAGAAAAATTGTTACCAAAATACGATTTTTTTTTTAAAAATTATAATCAATTAAACTGCATAGGACAGGCTACTAATAAGTCCTTTATTTATTTAAAAAAACATAGTAGTATGTAGGATCTTACTTGTATAGGCAATTTATCACAGTACCTAATACTGCAATTTTAGTATATTTAAACTGAAATATACCTACCTATTCTTCTTCTTCTTCTTCTCAGCCCTTGGACGACCTACCTATTAAAGCAGTCGTAAAACAACTTCCATTGTTCCAAGAAAATGAGAAAATAAAATTAAGTATGTCCAACTTAATAGGAATGTCAAGAAATAACGAGAAAACTGAATTAAAATTAATTAAACGATCCTTTCAATGAGCAAAGCGCTGTTTTAACTTCATATTCCGAGTGATTTTGTCCCTCATTACGTAAATGGATATTTATTAAAATCAAGAATTAAGTCGGGTCATAAAGTTATAATCACTCGAGTCCAAAGTTGTCGATTGTAGTAGAAATTGTAGGTGACTGTTGACAACCGTCGTCATCAAGTTCCACGATAATTCCTTTCGTCTACTTCTTAATGGCGTCTTTCAATTATTAAAATATTCCTTTTCATTTAGCTCCTGCTATTCGAGAAAATCTCCACGATAATGTTTGTACTTTATTAGAAAATAAGATTTATTTTGTCGGGGACTGAAACGTGCTCTCTAGTTATTGTTAATGTTTTAATTTTCCTTTTACAATTACTTTCAATTCACTAGTCTTTAATTATATGCACAAGTTTATAATTTAATTTCTTTTAAACGAAGTTTTTAAACAAGTGTGTACAAAAGATAACAACTCTTTGACGACATCTCGATCAATATGAAAGATTTATGTTTATTAAATTTATTTCACATAAGATGTTAAAGATTTTCTTTCAAGATTCTTTAAATAAAAATGCTTCCTCGAATTTTGTAAAAATCTGAAATACAATGTGAATATCATATTAAAGTCTTTTGTTATTCAGCATGTAACGTGTTCGCCGCTCGTGGGTATCGCTATCCTGTGAATATACAATTTTTGCAATTGCGACACGCGGCTCGGGTATAACAACATGTCCTACAAATAGGGCCATTCACGCCTTGTTACCTTATAGTTGGATAACATCATGGAAATCTATGGTTGGAAATCTATGGCACATGCTCTTCATAGATTGGTTATTTTAAGAAAATAATGAATTAAAAATCTTCTTTACTTAATTCATGTTGTAACTTTAAAGTTGTACAATACCTAACATAGTTGTATGTACATTACCGTTGTATAATAGTACAATATGTGTACAGATGCTTACAGAAGTCTATCGTAAAATGTAGTGCATTTTCCATTTTATCCTATTCCCCCAATGTACCTCAATGTTCCTCAATGTTTCGGTAGTGAGTGAGATATGCCAGAGCCCCATTCCCTTCCCATCTTATCCTGTCTCTCTCCATTTTCTATCCCTTTCTCCAAATCCATTCCCGAGTCTCCGAAGGTAGGCAGCACATCTGCACATTATGTATGGTCATGGACATAGAATTGAGGATTAGGGCTCTGCGAATCAACACAGTCTCATATCACTACGCCCATTGGTAATATGTTGTGATTAGCCTTTCCTGTACTTAGTTCGCTATAGACTTATATAGTTCTTATAGGTCTGTCGCAGAATAGGTGGGCGTCCAACGTACTATTTTATCTTTTGTGCTTACATAAAAGGGCTACATTCACCTTTCATAGAATTGATAAGGGTTACTTATAATTAGCTATAGTTCTATTCATAGCTCTATTCTAGTTCTATTCATAGTTCTATTGTTAAATATTGTACGCTGATGATTACTATAGCGAAAACGAATAAAAAAGGTTGTTTTAAGGAAACTAATGAGATTTCTTGTAACGATTAACTTTCTTCATAACTTTATGGGCTTTATAAATGCATATGTCTATACAGGATCTGTATAAACATAGCTTCCCTACCCTTTCCAAAGCTAGAAAATATGAATTTTGTTTATGATTCCGAGTTAATTGACATAGATAATTATAATGTTATGTATTTTTTTTTGGCAAAAATGACAATTGTTTGGGCTTTGTATTTTGTTCATTTGTATAAGAGATGTGACTGATAAAACTATGAACTATGAAACTATAATGACTGATAGATGTATAAGAGATAAAACTTAAGAATTTTATAAAATCTCAAAAAAAAAACTGCGTAAGATTCACAACATTTTCATTCTCGGAACCTTGAACGAAATTCACGGTTTGAGGCTTTTAGGTTCAGTTTTAGGGTGTCCTCTACATTTATTTAGAAATTACTTTTTAAAATTTTAAATCGTTTGTATCGTCTACAAAATATACTTTAAATGCGTACTCGATGAATTTGAAATGATTAGCTAGTTCAATGCAGGATCTGTGGAGAATAACGGCGTCGTCACTGCCCTCCTAAGACAAAATACCTAATTATGATGACTTTTTTAAACTTATTGAGTAAAACAAACAATTGTATATAAAATGTTACACTAAAGTTACACTGCGAATGCAAAGAGTTTGCATTCGAGGAAACTCCGAAAAAGTTTCGTAAAAGTAATTTGAAATCAAGCAAGATTTTTGTTTATTCCCTTTGTTTCTTTTTAATTTCTGCATATGCTGTTACTTATGCTGTAGCTAAAGACGTCATTAATGACTTATGTCTCAGGCGAAGCCATTCGCAAAAGTTAGTCGCTAATAAAACACATGAATAGGAAGTTTACGACATAAGAAAGTTTTAAAATATTTAATAAACAACAAAATGGCCGTAAAGCTATAAAATGTTATAGCAAATATCCTAATAATCCGTACTATTCATATTCGAGTTTTTATGGGGGCCGGACATATCTCTGTGTTTCTTGGGTTTTATGCGGCCGTTATGTGACGCCGACGACGGGAACACTGACCCACGAAATTCGTTTTAGTTTTATGTGCGTATAATTTGCTTTGTTTATTTCGATAGGATACACTTGGTTTATGCTCGTCTTTCTTGTGCCTAAACCTATGCTTTCTGTTTAAAAGATTAATATATCTTCATAAATATCATTCATGAAGAGTCTACTGTCACAACATACTGGTATTGAAGGTTTTATATAGACAGTCATTACATTGTGATCAAACATTTGGATTATGGGATATTGTTGGCCTAGTATCAGTAGTCCGATTATTATAATAAAGCCCGGTCAACTAAGTTCGGTTATAACCGGACTACTGATACTAGGCAACAAATAACTCAAATAATGAAACAAAGGCGAATAATATTGCCTTTGTTTCATTATTTGAAATATTCAACTAGTTTCAATTAACAGAAATGAAATGATCCACCGTAACGACCCCACATAGAATATATTCGGTTCAACATTCCGAAAACATAATCCAGTTAAACAATGACAGGTATATAGATATTAATAAATTAACAACGTGTTTCTGTTGCCCCAGTGAATACTAATTATTTTTTGAATAATAGTAAGTCAAGAGGTCTTCCCATTGAGTTACGATATGGGGTTCTTCAAGAGAACTATGAATAGGATTTTGCAAGGATGGCGGCGCGCCCGCATACCCCCTGGTGTTGCAGGTGTCCATGGGTGGCGGTAACACTTACCATCACGCGGGACCGCTTGCTCGTCCGCCCACTAGTCTATAAAAAAAAAAGTGACACTTGTGAGTCGACCGCGAACTGTCCAACGTCGCGTTTAGTGACACATACATAAGCAGTCGTCAAGAAATATATAATCGTCAATAGTCTTTTTAAAACAAAAAAAGAATTATAACTATTGAGAATAAAGGCGATATTCTAGGCTTCGTTTGAAAATAACTATGTACTACATGATGAAATAGGTAGGAACTGCCAGATTTCCCGATGTCATTGTTATGTAGGTAAATATAATAAAACCACATTCCCGTGTAATATTCAAATTTATTTTATAAACAACCAACAGACACTCTCACTCTAAGCGTCACAATAACCTTTATGCAATTTATTATCAACAGGACAATGCAGGTACGTCTTTGGCAAGTCGACTCTAATTAAATAGGCCATATTCATCTTTAGGCGACATTCTCTGCAAATTTATTCACATATTTTTCCTTTCAAGTTTAATTAGCAAGAAACCAAAACAAATTTATTTTTATTTAAAGGAAAATAAGGATTCGTCTACATAAATGAGTCTGACGCGATTCACAGCCATAAAAATAGGTAAGTACCTACTAAAATGTACCAGTAAAAGCATTGGCCAATCGAGTCAACAAATACAAACCCCTTGCAGCATTAATTAATTATAAATTTGTACCATGAGAGATCGGGTAACGCCAACTGCAAATATAACGTTGCAGAACGAACTTATTCCTTCAGATAGAGCAAAGAATATGATCTATAAACTCACCAAAATAACTAATTTACAAACGCATAATAGATTTGTTATAACGCGAACGCTTGGTTGGCCAATGCTTTATATTGATAGCGAATCATAACAGCGCATACAACGCATTTATAAATTCCTTATAAAATTAAAATGTATCAGAAAAATATATTTCTTGTGACATTTTTCTATTAATATCACCCAAAATGAATATGACGTACATTAAAATCACAAACACAAATGTTCCGTCGATATAATTAATTACTCTAGCGGCAATCCGAGTTAATTTAATAAATAAGTAAGACTTAAGGATTGCCAGATTAAAATTACCTAGGAGACCATTTCATTAACTTAAAAGCTGCAATAAAAAGTTGGCGAAAGCGAAAATAAATTTAGTAGTAGGTACTTTTATGAGCGCTTTCTTAATATATAATAAATATAAATGTGTTGTCAAGTACGAGTACATAAGAGTGTGACATGTGACGTGCTTCAAACTTGTTCAATACTGTATAAAATTCTTTGTATCCCAGAGGCTATAAAGGATTTTAGATTCAATAGATGTGTCGAGCTCTCCGACTACTTACGTTCACAAAATTACAATATATTTGAGTAGCCTTTCGTTTGCCAATATTTTTATCAGTTGTTTCACTTTTTGCAAAGTAATATCTCTGAGGATGAATGAGAGCTGTGCTATCACAAATCGATGAGAATCGAGAAGGTACAGTCAGCGACGCAAGATACATTACATGGCTATAAGTTGACTTGGTGCTGTTCTGGTACATTACTTTTTAGCTATTCCAAAAAACATCGGCTAACATTTTGAAATGTTAATTTATTTGGTAAATTTGTTATAATTTTATGTTTTGGACAGTCATATAAATAAATTTCGTTTTAGTACATGCATCTGTACAATAAGAATCAAGACATGTCTCAATAAGTTATTATATAGGTAATTCAGTTATGTCATTAAGAAAACCGTATAATGTTGTAAACGCGCGCTTAGCAACTATTTCATCTAACAACTATTTTGGGATCATATCGATTCGAGGCTCTATCATAATAATGATTGGCATATAAAAAGCATATAATAAATCAAAGCAGAAAGAATTGAACAAGAATCCAGCATATTTGTACGGTCACATGTCACATCAAACAGTATAAGTGAACAGCGCCGAATAATTTATTATTCGCGAACAAAATGTAGTCGTAACAATGTCGGATGACACACGTTTATTGAGTTTAAGATTTTTGTCATTTCCTACGTCAAAACATGTTCTATGACTTTGTCTATACTAAACGTGCTCCCTAAAATTTACGTTACAATTGAAATTTGTATGTGTGTGTGTGTGTGTACGTGCCTGCGTGGGTGTGAGTGGTGTGTGTGTGAATGTATGTATGTGTAACCATTTTATTAATTCGATCCGACATTGTTGCAATTTTGTCGCGATTCGTATTATTTGGCCAAACTTTCGGATCATAACATGAACATTTTTTTAATAAAAATATTGAACATTAACAATGCACAAATGAATCTTTAAAAATATTCAATATAAATATATTTATCCACCAATCTGCATTGAGTCGCGTGACCGCAAACCTCGTGATTGCGAGGCGCTATAGTAGTATGATATAGACTGACATGAATCCATAAAAACATATAACACATATATTAATTAACATATATAAAACTGATTACTAGAAAAGAAACAATAAAAAATAATTCCCATGCATTGATTACCTACACATGATTGCATTAGTTACAGCTAGCCTCTAAAGCAACTAGAAAGCAATAAACCTTAACAAAATACAGTCAGACATCGTCTGTGAACTATCACACGCAGCTTCCAACTGCTAAATTCTGATATGTGTCTTCTTGAGCTTCGAGCTATGGTAACAGATTTCACAAAATTAGCAAATGATTCTAACAACACATCTAAACTTTTTTATATTGCAAATCAGGTCTAAACGCTAAAAGTCTACTTTTCTTTCATTTCATATATGGCAAAGGTTCAATTAGCAAATTCTGCCCGTGTAAAGATTTTCTTCGTAATAAACAATTTTAAAGTCAAGAACATATCCTGTTAATGCCCAGTTCCGTCGAAGTAAGTCAGGAGTCGCTCAATAAAGTGATAGTGGGTTTATTGACGATATAAGATGACTCCATAGATGACGCATAGGCGTTTTTCGTGTGCTTCTAAAAGCATACGGAAAACGCCTATGCGTTTATTTGATTATCAGAAACACTACGCTATCACTATTAAACCACTATTAAAATACACAATTTTGATAATTAACAAACAAAAACCAACTTCACTTCTTGAATTCCTACCAAAAAGCGCCACTAAAAATTAAGGGCTTTTATTTCTACTCGACGTTTCGACACGTGTTACACCAGCCGTGGTCACGAGTTGACTGAAGAGGCGGGTAGTCCCGGATTGGAGCTGCGAGCAGTTTTATCAACTACCCACATTTCATTTCAACATTCGGAAAGACTGTGACACAATACACTAACAATATCCGCGGACGTATTCGATGATAAATCGCAAGGTTTAGGGCCTCTCTCACCATCTCCCGATACTTATCAGAAGGTATCAGAAAGTCAGTTATTCTTTATCAGAAGGTCAATATAAGCTAGATTTAAATGACAGATAATTTATCTATCAGATTATTAACAATTACTTTATCTACTTGTTAACAGTTACTTTATTACCTCCTGATACCTTATGAGAAGGTGGTGAGAATGGATTCCATGTCGACGACAGTTTATATCCATCCTCCCGATTGACATTTTATATTTCTTAATTTAGCAGAAGGCAAATGTCTTTAATTTTACACGGTTAGACCCGACTTCCAATATCTAAACTTAACACTAAATAAAATTGCATTTTTCTAATATTATGTACAACATCATTGCTCTTAACATTAATAGTCTCATAGAAATTCAGAATTAACGTTACTACGCTAAATATGTACAACAATTTCATTGGTATTTAATATTGTTGGTCGCACTGAATTTTTGATTATTTCTCTTTCATATTTGGCATGTACAATGGCTCAGAAAAAGACAGTGGAATGAATTCAAAATATTCTGAACATCTCACAATTTCATTTGGACGATCTTTGGCACTAAATACTTACGTCTAAAGTCTTGACCAAATTGCATTACTGTCTTGTAAATAAAACTATTACTTAAGTCTTAAGTCACTGTATGTACGAGAGAGTTCGACTAGCAAGTCTCATTCACTGATTGCACCGCCCCATTCATTAGTACCGCATATCACATCACTCAAATAGTGAAACTATTTCTAATTCCATCACAGTTGGTTCGAAGTGGTCATATGAAATCGTTGACCTCGTTTAGTAGAGGGTTTTCTGCTTTCTCGATGCATTTCCTTATAGCGTCGAGGATGATCACGACCCGGCGGTCGAGGGCCGCGAGGTGGGGCTCCCATAGGATCGGGGACACGGGGTCTGTTTTCATCGAATCGCGGAGGACCGACGAAAGAGGGGTCCCGTTATGAAACCTGTAGGTGACACGATATTAAAACTAAGAGTTATTTTTTTTCTTCATATATGGGCAATGGTGCAATTAGCACATTCTGACAGTGTCAAGTTTCCTTGTAATAAACAATTTCAAAGTTTATGTTTTAACGTATCCTATCAATGTCCAGTTCCATGTAAGTCTCCTGACTTACGGTAAAGTGATGGTAGTAGGTTTACTGAGGATAGAAGAGGATTACTTGGGAGCACACGAGAAACACAGTTCTATGCTTTTATTTGATTACCACAAACATTACGCACAAAAAGCACTTTGAAGTTTATCATAGAAATTTGAAGTCTATCACTATTAAACCACAAAACGCACAATATGCAATTTTTATAATAATCAAAGAAAAACTCGACTTCACTCCTCGAGTTCCCGCGAAAAAGCCTCAAAAAACCATGTCGTGAGCCTATCCGGCCACGTGGACTGACCAGTTGAAGAAAGTCGCCGGTAGTGGCCGGATGAGATGAGCTGAAAATCGTGTGTGGTGGCGGTCTTTGAGGTCTGTATCCAGCAGTGGACTGGTACAGGCTGTTGGTATGGTAGGATAGATATGTTATGGAGTGTGAAGAAAACACTTTATTTCTGAGGAACTTGATATTATTATGATTACTGATGCATTATAGAGCACGCGTGTTCGCTTCACCTGCGCCTGGAGAACTGAATAGCGGAAAATGATTGTGCGAGCATAGCCCTTATAAGATATGTGGCCAATACGGCGGCAATAGGACTCCTGCAGCCGAGCAAACAATATACACACAATAAAAGGTCAAAGGTCACCGTTTGACTGGTTAATATACGTTGCTATTCACTATAGTTTTACTTAATCATTAACTGCATATATTAGAACTGTCTTAACTGCACCTATTGCGCCACCTGTGCACAGTCTACCGGTTGGCTGGGAAATAAAGCTTCTAAAAAGAAAACAAATAATAAATATGCAAATCATATTGGGATACACAGAGTAATTTGTAAACAATTCTTTAACAACTCGTATATTTTACAATAAATATAAGGTATTATTAAGTACAATTACCCTTGCTGAGCCTATGAATATTTGTGAAATAGCAGTGCCCGCGATTTCGTTCGCGCGACCTTGTGATTCCCGTGGGAACTCCATAATCAATCTGGATAAAAAGTACTCTAAATGTTAACCCGGCACATGATTATAACTATGTCAAGTTTTATTGAAAATTTGTCGATTAGTTTTTGCGTGATGGCGTTCAGACAGACAGACATACAAATAACAAGAGGTACTACTCACTTGAGCAGTACGGCGAGCGTGGTGTGCCGCACGAGGCAGCACTGCAACAGCGGCGCGAGAATGCTAAGCTCGTCGTGGAATGCCTTACCGAACGCGCGCCCCTGGTCCAGGTGCAGCGTGAACGTCTCGTTGCCGAACATTCTACGAGAACATTGTAAATATAGATTAATAACCTTATTTAGTCTGTAGCTCAAGTCGTCCATAGACTATCAAGTGGGAAACATAATGGAACAAGTTAAGTCTCTTATCCCAGTATATTCCCTACTCACTATCCCATTCCATCCAATTCTCCATGAAATTCATATAATTCTACTGTGGGGAAAATGTACCTATACTTAATCTGGCCGAAAATACCGTTACAATAAGAAATTGAATACATTTGAATTTGGAATCCGTCATTCACACGTGAAAAATAAATGTTCTTTTCTAATTTTAGCGGCAATCATTATTAAATATTGTACTAATATTAAAATGATAACGAAAACTGTATTGCTGTGATTGCATAACACAAAGTAGGCATGGATCCAAATGCAATTTTGAAAACTCTCCATCCGCGTGGTATAAGCCGAATGTTTGTGTACCGGGCCATTGAAACGTCCTCTGTTTGTGACAGAAACAGGTCTGTCCGTCCACGCACTATTCGTACTAAACAGACGATCAAAGCTGTGAAAGAGAGAATCCGAAGAAAGCCCGTCCGGAAGTTAAAGATTTTATCCAGAGAGATGAATATAGCACCCAGAACCATGTCACGTATTTTAAAAGATGATTTAGGACATGCTGCTTCAAAAGACGTACTGGTCATTTCTTAACTTATAATTTAAAGAAAAATGGGGTTGACAAATGAAAACAACTTCTTCGGTGGTACGCAAACATAGCTCAAAGACAAATCTTATTTACATACGAGAAATTGTTTACCATTGAGGAACATTTTCACATGCAGAATGATCGAGTTTATGCTCATTATTCTTGAGAAATAAATAAATGCAATCATTTCAAAATAAATCAGTCAATACTGAACCACATTTTTGTGAGAAAGGTATTAAAATGTCGGCTCAATTGTACGATTGTTGAGAAGGTCGTACAGCCTCTTAACAACATTCTGTTCCATAACCAAGAATGGTCCTTTCAGCAAGACTCAGCACCGGGTCATAAGGCTCGCTCAACGCAAGCGTGGCTACACAGAAATATTGTCGAATTCATTAGGGCTGAAGATTAACCGTCATCTAGTCCCGATCTTATTCCGCTCGATTATGATTTATGATCTGTTATAGAGAGCATGGCATACTCTAAACGCCATGATAATATTGAATCGCTAAAACATTCCTGGATGTCAGTTGCCGATTTTCCCATGGAAAGGATGCGTGTTTCAATCGAAAACGGGCCACAACGTTAGAAAGATTACATAAAAGCAAATGGCGAAAATTTCGAATAAACGTGTTTTTTTTAAATGTTTACTTATTTATTTCTAAACTAACACAAATTCTTCGAATAAAATGATAATGTAAAAATAAAAATATCAATGTTTTCTTTGTAACAATATTTAAGGGTAGACTAGTTAGTATATACGATTAGAGCTGGACAATACCTGAGTAAAACTTTTTTTTATAATAATAAGTTAGTAAACGAGGTGATGGTCCACCTAGTGTTAAGTGAATACTGTCGTCATACGACATCTGCGAGTCAAGAATGACAAACGTTGGCACGCCTCCGAATGAGCTGCATTCCTTTGGAGATTTAGAAATAGATTTGGAGATAGGGTTGAGAAATTAGGGAGGGATAGGATGGGATGGGAATGGGCTCTGGCATATCTCACTCACTATCATAATACTGGCGGAATATAAAGTGGGAAATACAGTGCGTTAACGGTCTACTATAAGAGGATTTATTATGTAGAGAATATACTAAAATGAATACGAACTTGAAGGTCTCGTAGTGATGGCGGTCCATGTTCCCTGTGAGGAAGTCGAAGACGGACATGTCCATGAGGTCGAGCAACCGCCGCCCTGAGTCGTACGGCGGGGTGGTGCGCACCTACAGTTAATTATATTAGAAATTATCCCTGCACGGGAAAAATTAAGAAAACAGATCAAATGTTAAGAATAAAGAAAGGTAAAATTTCGTCTTTATACACCCAATAGACCTCTTAATAGACCTCTTATAGACCTTTTAGACCTCGAATGAAGAGATAAGTTGGCGTGTCCAGAAGATCTTCTTATTTTAAGGGATTACGTGCGAATTGCATAAAAAAGGTTCAATTCAATTTATTTGCAATGTTCGTTACAAAAGGTGGTAAATAGATAGTCAGATTGACACATATGCCAGTGATGGCGTGCAAAATTACATAAATGTTTACAAAAAACATAAGGAACACAACACTTACACCATATCTAATACAAATTAATAACATATGGTTTGATTACATACCATATTTTATTAAATTTACAATTGAATTACAATTTCCATTAACATTTAGAACTTACAATTTATCCAATTATATTTATTATTACATTATAAATTATTATTTACATTATTAGAGAAAAACGAGAACCACACAGAAAACATATTAGGTATTGAAAATTACACTGGTATTATTAATAAATAACATAACAAATGAATACAATAAGTTTTATATTCACAAAATGAAAATAACAAATGAAATGAAATGAATTGTTTATGAAAGCTGTCTATTGGTAAAACAATTATATTTTGAGAGAAATGATTATTATCTCGAGAAAAACTGTAGTTGATAAGGTCACTTACCGTATCACAATAGTCTGATTGCAGTTCCCACTGCGCTTTTCGTCGCTTGTGGTACGAGCGCCTCCACGGATGCCGCCACACCTGCACGCAATTTCATTACATTTTGTTGCTTTATTGCCGTATACACACTCTAATGGCACTTTTAGGACCAATAACTCGATTACGATGATCAAATCATATTACAATCACCTTTATTGATTAAAATAGATGGATGTTATTACGTAGGCGGGATGATAAGTATCTGGCCTAAACTATTTAAAAAAAACATATATTTAAAAAAAATATCTCATTTTACAAAAGAGATTTCTAGCTATCCATATTCTAAATTTGAAATCGACGGCTTCAATACTTTTTAATAATCTGACATTTTAGAAAATCTTGTGTTGTTTTTCACAAAATGAATAAAATTGAACAAAGAGCAGTGATAAAGTTTCTTCATATGAAAGGTTTAAAGGGATCAACAATTTTTGACGAGTTAAAAAATGTTTTAGGTGAAAGTGCTCTTTTATATGCCACAGTCAAGAACTGGGTTGCTAAATTTAAGCGCGGCCGTAGAAGCGTCCAAGATGAATCCCGATCCGGACGTCCAAAAAGCGTCACCACCCCAGAAATGATCTCCAAAGTCCAGGAGATGGTCTTGGACGATCGAAGATTGAAATTATCCGAAATAGCTGAAAGTGTAAGCATCTCGAAAGAACGGGTACATCACATCCTGAGTGAAGAATTGCATATGAAAAAGCTATCCGTCCGTTGGGTGCCGCGTTTGATTACTCTCGATCAAAAACGAATTCGTATGCAAGACTCCCAACACTGTTTGAATCGTTTTAAGAGTAATAAAGTGGATTTTTTGCGAACATTTATAACAACAGAAGAAACGTGGGTCCACCACTATACACCTGAATCCAAAATTCAATCAAAGCAGTGGACAGAAGCTGGGTGTTCGGCTCCAAAGAATGCCAAAGCTGTGAAATCGGCAGGGAAAGTGATGGCATCTGTATTTTGGGATGCGAAGGGAATTTTGATGACAAATTACCTTGCGAAGGGTCAAACTATTACCGGCAACTACTACGCTGATCTGTTACACAAGTTACAAGAATGTATTCAGCAAAAAAGACCAGGTTTCACTCGAAAAAAAAAATCTTTCACCAAGACAACGCAAAGGTTCACACATGCGTTAAAGCAATGGCAAAAATCAACGAATTACACTACGAATTGTTGCCCCATCCACCTTATTCGCGTGACCTAGCACCGTCGGACTTCCACCTGTTCCCTAAGCTCAAAACTTTTTTAGGCGGACAGAAATTTGAGACGAATGATGCCGTTATAACTGCTGTAGAGGAGTATTTTGCCGGCCTTGAAGAAACGCATTTTATGGAGGGCATAACTGCTTTGGAGCGAAGATGGACTAAGTGCGTAGAGCTTACAGGAGGCTATGTTGAAAAATAAAAACCACTTCGTTACGTTAAACTGAGTATTTGTTTCCTAGGCCAGGCACTTATCATCCCGCCCTCGTAGTTTATGTAAGAGGTACCATATTCATGATAAAGACTTAACATTTTTAAATAGTATTTAGTCCAGTAAAGAATAAAACAGAACCTATCATATTTCAAGGTGTGTTGATAGGAAAATGTAGTCATTAAAAATACGATTTAAAAATATGGAATGAAAATATTTTAAAGCATTGGCCACCGGTTGTCATGATTACGAAACTTTTTGCATTCGCAAAGGAATTGTTATAATAACTTTAACCCTAGCTAAAAGAAAAGGTTTTTAAAGCACTGACCATGGGAGCGTTCGGACTATTACAAACTGTTTATGCGTTCGTAAACGAATTATTAGAGTGAATTTAAAGTCATTGCATTGCTCTTTTCATTGCTCTAACTGAATGCACAAATTTGTTCCACAATGTTATATTTGCGGTCGTGATGCCTAACCGCTTATTGAATAAGTTGATAATGGGCTGCAACGGAGAGTGTCCATACGTATAATACATCTAAATCTATTTTAAATATTAAAAAACGAAAATTAATTTTATAATTAATCGACATAAATCTCTTCCTCTTACCTTCCTTTCTGCAATATCAGAAGAGGGTAGGAAGGCAGCAAAGCTACCTTCCAACATATCAGGGTTCCCGCAAATCGCGTGTCCAGTGTCGCAATAGTAGGAACATTTTCCATGAAAACAGAAGTTATTTGCAGGGGACACAAAAAAAGTCTTCAGTATGTCACCTTCTGTGACGTCGTAGATCTCTGTAGTCATGTTGAGCACGCGACCTATGACCGGCATAGCACGACGGAAACCAAGTAATCTGTTTAGAAAAAGAAAAACAATATTTTATTTATTAATTTATTAAAATTTTCTTTGCGGGATGGGGTACGACACAAAGAGATTCGCCACAAAACTAAAGATACCAACATAGCTTAGAATCAGCATGCTAAAGTGACAATAAGCGGGTCAATTCATTATATGTACAGTAGTTACTTGTGGAAAGAAATCGTCTAGCTATATGCCCCTTAATATAAGTGTGTTTTCTTTGTGCAAAGTACGGGTGTGTGAATGTCTCTAGTGGACTGCGTGTTTCTTCCACTAGCGAATAGTCGACGGATTTATTCTTGCTCTTACAGAAACATGCTCTGACACCTGATTTCTAAGATAAACCTTTTAGTTTTTAGTGATTGAAACGTTAGTGAAAATCTTAAAATTAATTATTTTATTGAAGTTTCCTTTTAGTTTTTAGTCATTGAAACGTTAGTGAAAATCTTAAAATTAATTATTTTATTGATTTATCTTAAAAATCAGATGTCAGAGCATGTTTCTGTTTAAAAAGAAACAACGAAACCTTAAGTTAGACAATCTTATTAGTCCCTTTACTTAGATACTTTTCTTTTACTTTTCGTAAGGGGGGAGAGTACATGCTGCATTCCCCCCTCACGTACCCCTCTCTCACAGAAGATTACCTTAAAATGTACTGCATTTCCTACTTTATGGTATTTCCCCAATGTACGTACGTGTTTCGGTTGTGAGTGAGATATGCCAGAGCCCATTCCCATCCCATTCTATCCCTCCGCATTTTCTCAGCCCTTTCTCCAAATCCATTCCTATATCTCCAAAGGTAGGCAGCGCATCCGGTGGCGTGCCAACATTTGTCATTTTGGACTAATGTTGGCATGTATCGCGGATGTCTATAGGCGACAGTATTGACTTACCATCAGGTGGATTGTATGCTCGTCTGAAACCTTCGTTCATAAAAAAAAACATGTACATTATTTTAGTATAAGTATAATGTAGTTGTAATTATCACTTAATTAATGTTCACAATAAAAATTCAAATCTTTCAATGGTCTATAGCGAAAAATTGATTTCAGCATTAAAGTGATGTCTGGATTTTCAATGTGAAAATGCCCTCAGGACGGGATATGGTCGTACCTATGATTCACGAAATTAATAAATCTAGATCTGAAAATTATCTACAGTTTTGTTCCGCAATGTTTGCTATTTACGTCTTTGGTTACGTCATATCTGAATGAGAGAGAGAAACTTTAGGCTCACGATGTGAGTGCTCCATGCTAACGTTATAAATTACTTAGGGCAGTGGTTCTCAAACTTTTTAAATGACGGAACCCTTTTGGGAAGCAAAATACTTGATGGAACCCTACAATAAAACAATTATTTTTATAAGTGTATTCTATATTAATCAGCATAATAAAAGTACAATGTATCAGTTACTAATTATTATTTACTTCACCACTTGGTAAGGACAATAATAGAAAACATTAAAAAAGAAAAAATCTAACTAGTGGGAGGTATGAAACTGTTTTTTATTTTTCATCAATTGCTTGATATCAGGTTTGATGGAAGAAAGTTGGAGTCTCATATCAGCTTCGGCGTCCAGTCTATTGCGATATTTTGTTTTCGTGGCTGCGTAGGTAGAGAATCCTGTTTCGCACAAATATGTAGTTGGGAACGGGAGAAGAATATCCAGAGCCATTTGGCCAAGCATTGCATATTCATCTTGGATTCTGCACCAAAAATCATTAAGAGGCGTCGTTTTGAACAATGACTCCATACTTGTGTCTGATGACATTTCTAAAAGAGATTCATATATCTCATTTGACATGTTTTCAGGCTTTTCCAAGTTGGGTAAAAAAGGATTATGAATCCAGGAGTTCACTTTAATTTTTGTATTGTGTTCTTCGGGAAAATACTTTTCAAAAGATGCGCGCATCGAACTGAGATATTGGACCAATTCTTCAAATACATTATCTTCAAACATTTCTGAGTCGTTTTCGCTAACAAACTCACTGAGTAACGTAAAACTTTCTATTTCTTTCTTACCAATGCAAATGATCCAAAAATCTAATTTTCTTTTAAAAGCAGTTATTTTATTATAGGCCTGAAACACTGTTGTCTGTTTACCTTGCAACGATAAATTTAATTCGTTAAGTTTTTGAAAGATATCCGCCATAAAAGACAATCGGAACAACCAAGTTTTATCATACAAACGGTCCTTCAAATTAAAAGAAGTATCTGCTGAAAGAAACATTTGTAACTCGGCTCTAAGTTCAAATAGCCTTGTTAAAGTTTTTCCCCGAGACAGCCATCGCACTTCTGTATGGAGCAGCAGTGTTTTATGTTTGCTGCCATAATCTTCACACAATAATGAGAACAATCGGGATTGTAGTGGTCGTGATTTGATAAAATTAATTATTTTTACCGCTTCATCCATAACTAATTTTAGATTAGACGGCATTTGCTTCATCGCAAGTGCTTGTCTATGCAGAATACAATGACTGGAACTACAATTAGGCGCTTTATTTTTCATTCGTGACACTGCTCCTGCTGTTTTACCTGTCATCGCCTTGGCCCCATCTGTACAAATGTCAATGCAATTGTTCCAACTGAGATTATGTTCTTCAAAAAATATATTTATTTTATTAAAAATTTCTTCCCCGGTAGTGTTTGTAAGCAGCGATGAACACATAAGCATGTCTTCTTCAAAAGAACTTTTATATGGATATCTCACAATAACCAGCAGGATAGCCAAACCAGCGACATCAGTCGACTCGTCCATTTGCAAAGCGAATCGTGTATTTTGTAGACGTGTAACTAGTTCTTGTTTGACGTAGCTTGCCAGATCATGGATTCGTCGTGAAACAGTATCGTTTGATAGCGGAACAGTAGAAAGATGCTTTGCAGATTTTTCATCAAGCATACATTTTGTTATGTCTAATACACATGGTTTTATTAATTTCTCAGCGATAGTGTGCGCTTCACCTGCTTGTGCAATGCGATAGCTAACTAAGTATGATGCCTCCGTGGCCTTTTCGTTGGTAGTTTGTGTTACATGCATCATATTTTTTTGACTTTCTAATAACTGATCTTTTTTGCGAACAAAAAATTCTTTATTCTTGTCTTTAGTCTCGGGGTGTACGGTTTCTAAATGTCGACGCAATTTGGCAGGTGCCATGGAACTATTAGGAAGCAGTTTACTACAGAGCATGCAGAGAGGTGAGCCGTTGGAATCAACAAATCCGAAACTGATATAAGATTCATCATACTTCCTTTTTTTCGTCTTTGAAACCGTCGAGCTTGACGTCGTGGCACTCGTGGCATCATCTTCTGGATCGGTGATTGCTAAATTCTCCGCGCGCATTGCTTTTGAACATTCAGCGTCATTAGAAGATGTTGTTGGAACACGTTTAACACCTTTAAGCCAACGTTCCATTCTTCTTTATTTATAATGTTACAAGTCAGGATAGTGGGGTTTAAATAATGCACAATCGTTACTGCGTATAAGAGACTAAATTTAGAACCTACAGGGAAGAAATGTATAAAACTGAGACAACAGAATACAGCAGGCAGTAAAACAATGAACACTAGTTTCTCGCTAGCGAGCTTGTAAGTAGGTAGTAACTTATCGCTCCGAACGCTAATCATCAACTGACGACGCCAACGCGCGATCGCCGCTTTTATACTTAGTCCTAGACTCGATCTCAAATATTCTCGAAAATACTCGAGTCGGCACCTTTGATAAACAAAAAGCAAAAATAAAAACAGAAATTTAAAAATAGCGTTGTAAACAATATCGACTTTATCCTTTGAAGTTAGAGACGAAAGTCGCTAGTTGACAACTATAGCGTCTAATTCAGAGGCGGCTTTTATCAAAGAGACTGAGCGCTTACAAGTATACTACCCGCTCGTTTTAAGTTTGCCGCTGGCGATAGGTATGAGTGTATGACGTTCGAAATTTTTTATTTAATTGTAACAATAAAAATTGTGTACGTTAGATATTTGGGTAAAACTATGACACATTATAAGTTTTGTTGTCACGTGGGGGAGGGTACGCGCATTCCACAGACCGGCAAACTTAGAGCGAACGCGTTGTACAAGTATAAAATTGTTGAGACCAAACTTATGAGATATTGTACCAGCTAATGTAACACAAGCTTATACAAATACAGTCCGCACAGCCGCGGAGCGACCAGAGAGAGGTGTTTTGATTTTTTTATTTCTAAATTCTTGCGGAACCCCGACAGAGGTATCACGGAACCCTAGGGTTCCGCGGAACACACTTAGAGTATAGCTGACTTAGGGGTTCTAATAGACGATAGACTGGTATCGGAGCCGCATATAAATCCAATTACATTAAGATTAAGATGACTTATTTACATCTTTAGGAGTTTACGTGCGGTAGCTAGCTGTAAATTGTTAACACAGACTTATAAGGCATTGGCTGAATGCATCATTACCTATTGTATTACTTCTTGGGGCGGTGCGCCGAAAACCTATATGTTAAAAGTGAAACGAGCTCAACGAGCTCTTCTAAAAGTAATGATGCATTTACATTTATACATCCTACTTCAACTGTTTATGAGGAGGCAGGAGTGCTTTCTGTGCGCAAGTTTTATTTTTTGCAGAATATAAGGAAATATCATCGTCTTATTGTTCCTGCGCTGCCCAAGTCCAACAAAAGAATTTTAAGGTGTCCAATGCCGCCAGCTACGAGCAGTTTAGCTAAGAGACATTGTAATTTGGGGGCTCCTAGAATATATAACTTATTTAATAAGTTTGAGAAAATTATTACATTCAACAATAACCAAATTAAAGGAAAAGTTATTAGTTGGCTTGACAACTTCGACTACACAAGCACCGAAGAGCTTTTATTCAAAACATTTTTTTAAAAAAATCACGTACTTAATTATCTAAACTGGTCGTTCATTTTCACATATTCTGACACAAAATCCGTAATTGCTTTTTCTACTTCAGGAGTTGGGGTTCCATATCATGTTATATGTCAACAAAAATCTGTTAACAATAAAGATTTTATTTATTTATTTTTTATTAAAATATTATTTTTGTCACTTATCTAAATAGTGTTTCGAGTTGTTCGATGTTCAGTTCAACTCAAAATTTAATGCTCACCTATCAAGATGAAACGCCGCTATTTCTGCATTGTGTCGCTCATAATCGGAAAAGTAAAAATGATTCGGCAACGTCTGCACTTCACGAGAGAATCTGAAACAAAAGTAGTACACACGGAACTTATAATAAAAAGCTTTAATTGTGGCAAAGTATAACAATTATTTTGACAATAACACATAACAGATTCTCGTAAACAACGCTTTGACGTGGAAATTGCGTGCCATTAGGGACACAGTATCAAATCAAAAGTATCGATACTTTCTTGAAAGCGAAACTCGCCCAAGAATCGATAATTTCCCGAATATTTTTCCTAAATTTTCTAGTAGATAGATGTTTTTCTACAAGTTTCTTGATAGCGAAAAAGAGAAAAAAAATACGTCGACAACTCGACACCCCGAGGTATATGTTCCTAAACTTCTCAACGAAATTTTCGGAATCGAAGTATCACACAGATTAAGAGTATAATTGTAAAGAAAATAATATTTTATTAATTTTGATACGATATTTGCTATATAGTACTCATATGAGTAAAAGTATCGATTTCAAATAAAAATGTACTCGACAGAGAAAAGTATCGATACTTTTTCCGTGTCTCCGCAATTCAATTAAAAAACTTATTTTAACAACATAAAGAGGAGACTCATTCACGTGTCTGAAATATACAGGGTGGACAGAGTAGTCTGAATTTTCTGCTTGTAACATAAAAGAGATTGCCGATAAACGATGCTCCGATAAGGCACGGACTTGGCTCGAATCCTGTTCACGGACACTCCATAAGTAATTCACTAATCACTTTCCAGTTACGATATTATTTTACACATTTTAAGCAGCTCTGTAAAAATTTTAAACTACAACATTTCAAGTGCGTATGAAATATTAATATAGTATATTTTAAAGAATGTGATGCAGATAAACTGACAGTTCATATGATTGTACGTAGATCGCCCATGGACTTCAGCGATATAAACAATGGCTCGTCTCCTGACGCGGTGCCTATCTTTGCAGAATGCATTTGTAAAGAACGAATAAGAATATGTGTAGGAAATAGGTATGGGGAATAGGAAGTATAACGGGACGAGGAACTTTCCTCATTCCATTACACCTTCCGTGCCTCCTTAGGGAGGATGGGGTGGATTGGGGAGTGAAGAGTATGAGATAAGGAAATTACTTTATCTTATTACTTTATATTCTTTACTCAGTGGGAGAAAATGGGATGGGCATCAGTTTATCTTCCTAATAAATCTATTACCTACCCACTACTGATTATTATTACGCCTGGAGAAAATAAGAAAATAACAGCGTCTACTTATTAAAATTAAGTAGTAATAATAAAGTGAAATTTTAAACAAAGAACTGGAGATGAAACCCGATTCTCAACAGATCCATGACCAAAAACAAATTTCCATTCGTATAAAAATCAAGCGGATGATAAAAATTGAGACCGAGTGAAATAAATCCACAAAGTGAAATATCAAATATCGGCTTGGAACGTAAGGGACCGGAGTCCTTTAAAATAAATTTATTGCTTTGAAAAATGTAAAGGAGATAAGGATAACATTTCATTTGTTACAAATGGAGAGGTGAAGTTCATGCCGGCTAATGACTCGAATGTGGTGCTAAATCAATTTAGAAATTGTGCGATTGGGCAATCTGGTTAGATGTGGAACCGCGGTCAAAAACGACATACAGTGAATTTATTACCCGAGTTGATATATAATATTTTTCTGTTGATAAACTTTTTTGCTTTGAATAATGTTTAAACAATTCCGGATACTATATATGTTTCTAGCCTAAATAAGAATATGCACTAAGCCTAATATTGTGGCCGCCTATTTGCAACGCGTGTAATTTGTATTTCAAACTTTACATCGATAATAAAACAATGTTGCGTTAGCACTCAACATGGGCAGTTTTACTTAACATTCACGCTCTTCGACATACGAGTAACCAATGCAATCAACGTCCAGATCCAGATCCAGATCCAGGGCAATCAACGTCCCTTGGATCCTAACATAACAAAACATATAACATTCCCAATGTAGGAAACGACCTCTACAGATTTTATTCATGTGCAATTTTGGTATAGGAAGGTAAAATTTACTTTTTAAGAACAATTCTCTTTTGAAACAAATTAAAAAGTATTTATCGAATCATGCACAATGCTCAATATTGAGCATGTTGGTCCCTGTGACAAGATGTCTAGCACGTTAGCAGCATGTTAGCAGCATCGCCGGTGCAGTCGGCCAGGCGCTTTGAAAAAAAAATAGTTATTAGATAATAATGTCCTTTCATTACAAAGCCCGAGCAGACACGACCTTGAAAACCCAATATCCCACAAATATCTAATAAAATATTGCATACATAAACCTGTAGCCGATAAAACTAACCGGGGGAAAGGGTTGCTATCGACTGTGTTCTAATTTATCGCTCCCCTGTGCCTGGCGCGAGATCCTCGTGGGCCTCTTGATATGTCGTCGGGGCGTCCCCCTGAGTCTATAATTTTACTAGCAAAGCTACTCGGGACCTTGGACGAGTAAGTCGAATGTTAGTACATATCCATATACTCATTTACCTACTCGTATCCTAGACCTTGGTTGTTAAATTTTTTACATTTATTTACATAAGTTCCGCAGGATTTACTATTTTTTTTAGTTATCTTCAGGGATAAAAGTGTTTGAGTAATGTAATCCTACCAGCTGACTAAAACTTGGTAAAAATGCTTAACTGTATAGTATCTTAGGTAAGACCTTGTATTAGGTCATGTATATTATAATTTTATTAAATTTCTTTACGTAAGCCACACGTTTATTTGAATGATTCGTTGCAATATATTTTCGTTCTCTTCAGTCATGCAAGAGCTTGAGTAATGCAGTTCTACAGCCGGTTGGGCTCATTCAATTATTTGAGTTAACATATTCTTACTAAAACCTGCATTGAAAGGTATCAACGTGTTTCGGGAAATGAGATAAGTATAGACGATAGGTGAGAAACTGATTCAAAATAACTAGGGTTTAGATATTAATTAATTCATATACTAGGTTGATCAATAAGTTTCTGGAATCGGATACTTTATATTAAATTATAGGAATGCATTTTATTTCCTTCGAATCTCAAATTCAGTAGTAGCCAGCACTGCAGAAAGAATTAAAAAGTCACCAAAATTTTTTTTCGTTGTTACATTTGTCGAGAATTTTATTATTGTGCAAAATGGAGAAAATGGAAGTTCGTGTGGTTATTAAATATTTCTGCCTGAATTTTTTTTCTACGAAATGTGTTTTTGAAGAATTGCAGTCTACTTTGAAGAATTGTAGTCTACAGAGCATTGTCTCCCATGCTCTGTCTTTACAGTAGCATACTGGTGCGCGAAATTTATACGCGGCAGAACCGTCGGTAATGATAATACTCGCTCTGGGCGCCCAACGACCGCTGCACTGGTACTGAAGACAACATTAAAAATATTGAAGAAATTGTTAAGACAGATCGACGTGTGACTATTCGTCATTTAGCTGAGATTATGGAGCTTTCGTTCGAGACAATTCAGTTCATTTTAACTCATACCTTAAAAATAAAAAAGCTGACCGCGCGTTGGGTTCCTCGAATGTTAACAGACGTACAAAAGAAAGCAATAATAGACATTTTAAAGCAAAATTTGGAAATTATTGACTGAGACCCAGAATCTTTTCGACTACGTTTCGTGGCCGTTGATGAAACGTGGGTTCACCATTTTGACCCGGGGATGAAGAACCAAAGTAAGGTGTGGAAAAGATCATCCTCCTTGCCAGCCAAGAGATTCAAGGTATCTGCGTCCGCTGGCAAGATAATGGCCTCGATCTTTTGGGATGCGGAAGGTATCATTATTATCGATTATTTAACTAAAAGACAGACAATAACCGGAGAGTATTATGCAACATTGATCAAAAAACTACGCGAAGAAATAAAAAATAAACGACGTGGAAAATTGCGTGCCGGAGTGCTTTTTCATAACAATGCACCTGCGATCTGATGTTACAGGCGCTGCCATCCGAATGTCTGGGTTTCAGTTGATGCAGCATCCGCCATATTCTCCGGACCTACCTTCTAGTGATTTTTACGTTTTTACAAATTTGAAAACACACTTGCGTGGTATAAAATTTCACGGAGATGATGAGGTCGTGTGCACTGTAAAGTCTTTTTTCGATACCCAGGATCAAGCCTTTTTTTCCAACGGATATGAGCAACTTTCGAAACGTTATTCAAGGTGTATTAGATTAGAGGGTGGTTACGTTGAAAAAATAAATACAATTTTGATGTACCTTTCCTAAAGTTTTAACACTTTTCCAAAAAATATATTGATCAACCCAATATAATAGTATATTAATAGTGAAATGAGAAAATAAGACAGTCGGTCCTACTATTTATAAATGGATGACAGAATAGGGACGAATTAAAATTTAATAGTCATTTTCGAGCGATATTCCACTATTACATCGACAGAGCCAAAACTCCTGAAATAGAATTTGTAGAGCTGAAACGTCTGACACTCGACACAAAACTCTATTGCTAAAACCGATGAATTCTCACAAGTAATTTTTTGAGTATTCTTTTTCTAAATATAGAAACTTTGTGGAAAAACAAATATTAAGTAATATTTATATACAGATATATACAAAACCGTTGAATGCAGTGAAATACATAGAAGTGTTAGAAAACCTTTAAGTACTTCGCGGTATTGAACAGAAAAACCTATAACTCTTAACAATGGCCTGTGTTCAGAGTTCTGGAACTACTTACTACAATAGCACTTGTAGTTACGAATGGTGGGCGAGCCCCTAAGCCGTTCGTGCGAAAGTAAGTTCTCCAACTTTTGTGAATGGAACCGACGCATACACGGCCAACAAGGTGACACGAAGTTTCTGCAAGTCTGAACCACGCGCGAGTGCTCGAAACTGCTGTTGTAAGTAACTTGTTGACTAAACATGGCGGCGGTCTGGATGACACGATATTCGCAAGAGACAGGTGACTTACGGTGGCTTATTTATTTATCTAAAAAACGGTATTGCCCCTAATCGTGCAAAAAGCATTCTCGACCAGCCAACCAAGTTTATTACATGTTAGATTAATCTGACAAGGCTTACTTTTTGGCTTCTTTAATCTTTTAATAAATGTTAGTAGACAAATTATTAGGTACCTACCTTCTTTATTCTTATCAACACGATTAAATAAAAATACACATGTAATAATATGTAAGTACTTAGCGACAAAAACACGTGACGACGGTTTTTAAAAGAGAAATGCTCGTAATTATTGAGCAGCAGAAAATACTGATCGGGCAGCAAATCGATGGCAGCAAATTTAAAGAAGGTCTAGGTTTTTTGGTGACAATAAAAAATAGAGTACCGCAAAGCGCCTCCGTCGACTTTCTGATGACATTCTTAGTAATTGAAAACTATTTATTTCAGTTATTCAAAAGTAATTTGTTTGATTTGCTGGCCATTTAGTATTTTTTCTGCTCGTTCAAATACAAGCCTTTTTAAAATAAGGCTGAACTAACAACTTATTCTTGAATGATTGTGTTGTTCCTATGTTCAATTAACTTACCTCATTGGTTTAAAAAGCGCTTGAACACCGTTGGGGTAATCAATAATCAGCTTCAACTGCGTGCCTCCTTCCTTTTGTTCTGCCAAACAAAATAAACGCCATTATAAAACAAGAAATTAAATCAATTCTGGTTTAATTCATGTTTTGAAATCAAACAAAATATAACAGGATTTGAAATAACCTTCAGAATACAGTTGCAAATCAAATATGATTAGAATGTCGTTCAAATCGTAATCGATATAATGGGAAGGCTAAAAATAAACGTGGGACCATGCAATAAAGTTGGTTCAACAATGAAATCCAATTAAGTGGTTTAAATATTTAAGTCCAATTTGAAGTAAAGGGCGAGATTGTTGTGGCACTATTGTCCGTCGGACCGCTAACCCCACAACTGATTGCAGACCCAACTTCATTTAATATACATATACTTTGCCTGCTTAAGCTTTTGTATAGACGCAAGGTGGACGATTGTACTATGCTTAAATTATTCAAAAATAACGCTCTAATAATATATTATTCTGCTCTTAAATAAATAATATCGTATTGTATCAATAATCTTGGAAAGGGAGTACTCAAAATTATATTCATCATTGCTAAGGTATCGTTAATATTTCAAAACATAAGTGATAAACATTATTATACACTTGGCATTAGATCGTTAAGATTTCAAAATGCACGCTAATCTTAATAGGAATAAAAATGAAAGGAGTTCTAAATTGTATCGGCTCTTGTCATAAAATGGCGCAACGAAATGTCCAGTCACATAGCGTGGGCACTGTAAAGGTCTTGTCTAACCCTAATTGCTTCGCTCAGTCCGATCACCGTCACACTGAATATTTTATCGCCCTACCTTAATTGAGACTTGTTAGGCCTATAGTTTTCGAAAATTAAGTATATTATAACCGTTAAATATAATCGAACAAGTCCGAATAATAACTCAAACACATTGTAGCTAATAAATGCCGTCCTTCGTCACTTAACGGTTTGACTTCTGAATGTGTTTTAAATGAACAGGATTTATCAACACAAATACTTCTATGTATGCAAGTTTGGAATAATTTTCAATACTGAAATACTCACCAGCATGTAGAATAGGTAACGTGACCATGTCTTTAAGAACAGCGTTCACCAGAGACTCCTTATCTTCATATAGTTCGTGTTGTGCTATCTTCAACTGGAACTTCTCAAGGTTGGATGCGTTCACGCTGAAACAAAATATTTCTATTAGTTTCACATTATTCTTCATTAGTGCTTAAAGTCTCAAGACAAGCGGTCTCTGGTGTAGCATATCATGCCAATAAGCTACATAATACGGTTAATATTTCTACAAGAAAATTACTCACATGATTCACAAGTTAAACTTATCCTAATTATAACATATCATTTCAATTCAATGATGGCATTGCATTTGACAAACGCTGCGCTATGAATTTAAATTGTGATATAAGGCTATCTGCGAATGGGTTTAGGTACCATATTGATACAGGTATATATCTTGGAATTTATCAGAGTTACTTTCTAGTTCATGCACATCCTCGTAAACCTGGTCGTTAACGTCGAGATTTACATGGAAGATTTTCCTATGCCGGTGGCGGCGATGTGTTGGTTTTGGCTGCGTGGAACACATAAGTGGACGTGATGTGCCTGCCAGAGGTAGGTGCGAGACTCCAGGCGACATGGCGCGAGCAGACACTGAATACTAAGGAGCGTACGTGTAGCGTTCTCGATTTGTGGCATGCTCCGATAACCTGCATTTAGAAATCAAGCCGCCAGCTACTCTAAAATTTATTGACTCTCTTTTTGGTGTGAATTGTGTTACGTTCGATGAGAGTTCAAAGATCGATTGTTTCACTTTTGCCCAAATAGAGCAATTAGGATTCTAAACGACACAAAGCTCCGACAACAACTGTCAAGGTAAACAAAAATCTATACAAGGAGCTATTAATAATATAGATCAGACGGGGCAGCGAACTTAGTTTTTTTAAAATGCAAATATAAGGTGGCCTCGTTTCACGTCTACGAGGGTAAGGTAATTTCAAAAATTGTATGCGAAATTAATCCATGTATCACAGCGACCCTTTCTGTATGAAACGTGATTTAGCCATAAGAGGTCCCGTCATATCGTGAGCAGCGTTTGAGAAAGCCATCGTGCATTCATTCCATTTAGTTTTATTGTCCGAGACCCGTGCCTATCGCGGCGGGGCTCCGTAACTGGATTTTAAATAAGATTCCTTGCAGAGCTTGCGAAATTTGCCTCACGAGATAAAGAAAGGTCGCGTTGTCTCATCCATATAGTATCGGTATGTTGAAAGTTGATATGATCCCATTTTTATAGTTTTGTATAAAACAAACCCTTTAAAGCTTAACCCGAATGACATGTGATATTCTTTTCATGCCTTTCAGTCTTCCTGTGAGATCTGGCTTAATATTTACTTTGGTGAAATTACGTCAAGCGGCTCGGGGCTGGTCGCGGCCAACCTGTTTGATTTTGATGCATACTTCAGAGGCCAGCTCGGAATATTCGCAGTGGATGAAATGCACTTTGATTATTTATATTTCATAATGCAAAAATATATTTGGTTTGAATATTCCAAAGACAAGAGGGAAAGTAGGCATTTAACATTTAACAGTAGTAACATTTAACAGTCTTGCCTGCAGTGTTCATGTTATTAAAGTTTAATTGCAGTAATACTCGTAGCAAGCAAGTAACTAATAATTTAATTTGGAGACTCTCGGAGCGCTACATAAATCGTACTCGTGGATGTCAGCTGTCGGCAACTTTAGGGAATTTTCCTTGTAATGTCTTTTTAGCGTCGTTTTTCGCGGAACAATTTTAATTAATATTTCTTAACGGACATAATATTAAGCTAAATGTTCTTGTTGTTTCGTGTTTACATTGTGCGTTATGTGCACCCTTTAAGACGTAGAAAACAGCTGTGCTTACAATATTCTGACGAATTTGCTATCAAAAAAATTTACTTCTTTGTTAATAAGTTCTGAATCTTTACGAAAATATTTGTATAGGAATATATTCTATACGAGTCCATATGGACTATATTTTTATTGTAACGCTTGGGACGCCTGGCTTTGTGTAATTCGTATATGCATTTTTGTTTTTTATGTGAGTTACCTGGGTTCTAAGTCCTCCATCTCGCCAATTGTCGGGTTCTCCGTTCTTAACACATTCAAGTCCCTGAGAGGCGGGACAATAACGGAGCTGTCATCATGGCCTCGTAACTGCGCGATGAGGATCCGCTGTATGTCTTCGTAGCGGTCGACGGGGGGTGAGGGGGTTCGTGGCTCCGCATCCGCTCCGCTCGTCTCGTTCGGTGCGGACTGTTCATATTCGCGGGAACCATTGCTGCTGCTGCCGTTGCCGCTACGGAAAAATAGTTTTCATAAAATTCATAACTACGTTATGCTCATTAAATAAACGTACAAATTGTGCCTAGAATATATGTCATGTTAATTGAATGGGCTTAAACAAAATAATATACTAAAAAGTCAAAGCTCGAGGTTAAATTAGTGAATTCCAGTTCACTTCAATTTTGTCCTTTGTCGACGAGAAAATCTCGTCGATTACAATCCTATGATTGCAGGATACAAGATGTTTCTCGTAAAACAATAGTCAAATAAATAAAGAAGAGAAAACAATATCAGAGATTGTTACATTTTATACATCTTTTACACTAAATTTCCTATTGTGCTTTTCAAGTTTTATGTATAAACCTGTATAACTAATTGTAAGACGATCTTATCAAAATTGGCAATCTGTACAAACAAAGGCAGTAATTTCATAGGATCATATTGTTTCAAATATGACAAAAACAAAATAATTGCTACTAAACAAGTTGTATTCCGACAACAATGGTCGTTATCAAGTAGGCGCGCACTTTCGATAATTGTTTCACTTAATTGAACAAATCAGCAATCTACTCAATAAAATTAGGCTTCATTAGTTATAATTACTATGCTTGGATTGGAGCCTCTCAATGAGAAATAAGGCTTGAAAATGTTCAATTACTTTTCCACAACAACATCAAACAGTGTTTACGTAAGCTTGAATATTTGCGAAAAATTCACGTGGGCGTTGCTTTTATTAGTGTCGAATACGGTGATGATTTTTTTATAGAAAAAAGGAAGACGGATATTCATTGCCCACTTAAGTGACTACTGGCGTCTTCTTTTTCTTTAATTAATTAGATCTTTTCCACAATTAGTCGATATAAGCGACTATTTTGCGTGGAATCCCTTGTACGAGTGGACTCGGCTCGAGTCACTAGCTACTTCCAGAAGTCGAATATTTGCTGGACTTGCTGCATGCTTCCGACAGCGTCCCTGGATTTCCGAGGAACTACGTTTGTTGGGATGCCTCATCCGTGCATGGCATTCACGTGGGCTGGTGTTCCCTCAGCTTCCATGTATCCATTGCATAGTGGGCTGCTACCGCCGTTCGTGGTCCCCTGCAACACTGGGGGGGATGCGGGCACGCTGTCGACCATGAACAAACCCCATTCACAGCTAACTTGAAGAACCCCGTGATCTCAGGGGCAGATCTTTTCACAGCCTTCGAATTTGCGGTATGGTTCGATTTGTAGAGCGTCCAAACCGCACACGCAGTACACGACACTTTATAATTCTTTATACTCCCCGTTTATAATGTATACAGTACCCCCCCCCCCCCCCCCCCGTAGTACAGAGACGGTAACCCACGACGCTGAGAATTTTTAACCTCTAAGTGAGAGTGAGAAGAATTTTGTAAAGTTATTGTAAAATAAACTTGCTTTTCATTAAAAAATATACTAATACTACATGCTTTTCATTAGAAATATGTATTACAGACATCTAAATGAGACTCATTTATTACTAGCCTTTTGCCCGCAGCTCCTCTCGTATGGTCTTGTTACTAAATACTAAAATACTAAACTAAACGATACTAAAACCTACACGATGGTGAAAACTGCATCAGAATTAGTCCAATAGAATCCAATTTATAAACGAATAGGCAGACAGAAGGACGTTGCGTTTTGTAACATGTATAGATGTATTTGTACATAGCGTAGTCTGGAAAGTAAGAAATACTGGAAATGAAAGAAAATTAACCATTTCAATTTAGTTTTCAAGTTTCTTTTAGGCGCCTGTTGATTTTTGTGACAGCTTGTCGCTATTCGTAACGAAATTTTTTCATTATACTTTAATTTAATCTTAGATATTATAAAATTTTATATGTACTTATTATAATTAGAAAACGTAATATGTATTTACGTATTTAAAAGTTGTTCCTTTATTGAATACATAATATTATTGGCCGTATCTCTTCCTGCGGGTGTCGTAAAAGGCGACTAAGGGTTGACAAAGCCGCTTTCAAAAGCCCTGAGGAACTATACCACCTCTAAAGGAGTGGACTCGCCAACTCCCTCGGTCAGCGTGGCGTTTCAAGGCCATTTATCCCTCATGCACAAAACAAAGTGCATGAGGAGGTCCATCTGGTCCATGTCCAACAGCAGACGGTAAAAAGGGGCTGGTTACGGTATATAATATTTTACGGAAAATAGACTTCATCAAACATAAGAAATAATTATCCCGAATATCACCTATTCTATAAAAAAAATGTTATCAAGTTTGGCAAAAATAATAGGTGAATTTGTGCTCCTGACGTTAATCCTCCTTGTTTATGTGTATGGCATTGTATGTGTCCATAGACGTAGGTAACTTGATTGTGCACCATTGTTACCAGTGGAGAAAACATTGAATGGCGGTCTCATATTTCGTTTGAAAACATAATATTTGCCCAGCCGACGATGACAAATTAATTAATGCATTGTTCTACAACAAAAGCTGTAAGCAACGTTTAAAAATAATACAAATCTCAAACAGCTTGTGAACAAATATAAAAGAGAACTAGAAAACAAATGTTATAAAATTTCCCGTTAATAATAGTGTATTGTCGGAAAGTCAGAGAATTTTGTCACAGATAAAATGTTATAAAAGATCGACCAAATAAATGATAAAACTCGTATGGAGAAAAGACACATCGAAAGATTATACTAAAAATAATTACAGAGTAACTACTTCTGGGAAAAACATACGAAAAATAACCATTTATTTATCTTGAAAACGTTATCTTACATATCTTCTCCTCCATCGGTTATCGGTCATGTGGGCTGCCATGTGGGCTGTACATATGGGATGCCCACTTCAGCTTGCTGACCCTTTGAGCTATGTCGGCGTAGCTCAAAGGATCAGCATGATGGAGTTTAGAAATCTTAAACAAAATGTGGTTTAGTAAACCATCTACCTAATATTTATGGTGACCCCCCCCCCCCGCCCATATATTCCCTATATGGTGATGAATACATACCCAAAGTATGTACATTAATCGCCTATACCTAAAGTGATGATCTAAAGACTTATTTGTTCGTAAGAAAATATTAAATAAATTCACTTTAACGCCCTAGCGACTGCAAGAAGAGGCTTGCGCCCTATAGTGGAGTGTTATAGGCTAATATCTTAAAAATACAGATACATGAAAAACATAATAGTGGGTTAACGTTTAACACAGATTTCCGCACAATTTCCCGAGTAACAGCTGATTCAATAAACTTTAATTGTATTTAACAGAATTTGCATTGCTAATAATAGTTCAAGTCTGTTGGCTATAATTACACTCACGGACATCTGCATCGAGCCACCCCCCATTTTTATGTATAAAGGCCTGAAATATAAAAATATTATTAAGTCTAAGAAAAAGTTTTTATGCAGTTTTTAAGTTGGCATATTCACCATCATTTTTGTGGGCTATTGTTCCTAATTTTAATTCACGAATTCCAACCACAGAAGAAAAGCCGAGTCAGTTCATTGATTTTGAAAAGAATGAGGAAGCAGAATGCTTGAATTAAAGCAGTTTCTTTTTATTTAATGGTGTTGTTTTTCAATAAAAGATTTGTTAAATTATTTTTCCTGAGATTCGATCCGATTTTGGCTTTAAAATTATGGATACTGCACCTGAAGTAGCCGCGCAAGCTGTGGCACTTCTTTAGTATGGGCTTAGTCAGCGAAATGAGTGCGCTCAAATTTCGTCGAACTTTATTTAATGTCCACATTCCAACTTCATTTAAGCCGTTCTGCTGTTCAAAGAGTGTACCATCGATACCTAAAGATTGGCGGCTTCGTTCACCGTCCAGGAGGACCACGATTTAGAGTGACGACGTAAAGACAAGATCGGTTTATCTTCACGACCAGCTTACGAAATCGTCACCTGACCTCAGTATAGATCCAAGAGCAGCTTCGAGACTTTTATGGAACAGCTGTTAGAACTCACCTTCATGACATTCATAACTGTTACCTTCATAACGTCAGTATCACAGTCACGGAATGGCCAGGAAGAACCCCAGATATGAATTCCAAAGAGCATTTATAGGATGAGGTAAAGAGATGTGTTCGAGCTCTCCACCCAGCTCCGCAATCTGAACACTGCCATCGAGGAAGAATGGGAGAACATGCCACAACACGTCATAGTAACGTTGATTGATTCCATGCCAAACCGCATGACGGCCGTCGTAAACGCTCTTGAAGGTCATACAAATTACTGAATCAACGATTATTTTTTAAGGTAAACCATTGTTTTCTTCAAAAATCCAATACAAGTCTTCGACATGAGAAAGGACATACACTTGTTATACTTAAACTCAATTCACGTCACTATTCTGAATTCATATTTGAAACAATAGCATACTGAAATGATGGCTAATATGCCAGCTTCAAAACTGCATAAAAAGTTTTTGATGGATCAAGCATTTCAACAGTTTTAGGCCTGATGGCCGCTTTTGATAAACCGAAAATGCAGGGTGGGTCGATTCAGGTGTCCGGGAGTGTATATCGGAATGTTGATGCATTTAACATTAAACTTAATAAAAATAATTTTCGATGTACGACGTAATATAAATAACAGTAAGATATAATATTCTGTATATTAGCAACAGAGGCTAATATAATTGGATAAAAGTCCATTTCGTCCAGCTGAATTGTAACTAGGGTTGCCAGATATAAATACACTTTTTGTGGGACTTTTTCGAATTTGTGACCAAAAAACCCTCATTCAGACGAGTGGCGTGAGACTCAGACACGGATGATAAAGCTAGCAAACAGCGCCCAATCTGTTGCGTTGAACAAGCAATAATTTTGAGAAGAAACAAAGAAAGATCTTCTTCTTCAATACTTTTGTGTCATTGCTGATGATCTTTACCATAATTTTTGTCATAGTGACCATTTCCCGGACAATCTGCTTAAATTCCTTGGACACGGAGCACAGTAACAACTTCTGAGACTATCCGGGAAATCCCGGAGAACTGGCAAACATAACTGCAGAGCACAGGCTTCCCTTTGCTATCGTATGGTATAACCTCATATTATTATCATGTTTGTATTGTCAAAGATCCCACTCTCACGGGCAGTTTAGAACCCCTCAACGTTCGGAGAGACGTTGCATCTCTCTGTGTGTTCTACCGCTTGTACAATGGGAAATGCTCTGAAGAATTGTTCAATATAATTCCCACCTCGGGTTTCTACAACCGCACCTCCCGTCACAGAAGTGCGGTCCATCCGCATTTCCTAGATACGGAGGTGTCGCGTACTGTTCGGTCCAATAGTACATTGTTACCCTAGGGGTGAAAGTGACTTATTTCAGTCCCGAGACTGGGTTTGGTGCCCGAGCGCAGCGAGGGCGCCAATAGGTCGAGGGACTAAATAAGTCCTGAACCCCTATGTAAACACTGTGCTTTTCATTACGAATACAAGGAAAGTAAAAATAAAACTACTAATTAGCAAAATAAAAAATGAATGAATTTTATTTCATAAATCAACAACTTTGGTGAGATATTTATTTAAAGTTTATGGTGACATTAGAGCAATTATTTATAGTTAGTGAAATGTTTTTTCCGGGTATTTTCATATTTGATATTTTCTGGGATACTTGAGTTTCCATGTCCGAATCTGTTGAACTCATAGTGTTAAAAAATCTCTGCTACACTACCACAAAACACAAAACACAAAAAGTTTACAAAACACCACCACCCGGAAAAACAAATGAAAATCGAATTGCCGCTTTCCCGCCTGTTTTGTTTCTTTTCTGCCGCGCGGTTAGCCAGCTTTTCAGCCAATTACTTTTCATTTTCATAAATGTTTTTTTTTATATATTTTGCCGAAATCTATGTTATTTTGAAGAAATAATTGAAAGTTAATTATAATAAAGTAATTTAAGAAATATACTCTTTAATTAATGGGTGCGTTTCTTTATGTTATTTCAATTTTACATCTCGCTGTAATGGAGTGGCTGTATAGGAAGTTAGATCATGGTTACATAGAAATGTGGAAATAGCTCTTTTTTTTCTCAATTTTTCAGTTGTCTGTCAGTTGAAAACGCTCACCCTAGGGTGTATTGGGCTATTTTCACTTCGCTCCACAGGCAACTTCGGACCTACTTTCAGAGTATGAGTAACGAAAAAATTATTTTATATCGCGAACCCGTAGGCTGTGGAACGAACTGCCTCAAGAGGTCTTCCCATTAAACTACGACGTGGGGTTCTTCAAGAAAGCTGTGAATAGGATTTTGCAAGGTCGGCGGCGCGCCCGCATACCCCCTGGTGTTGCAAGTGTCCATGGGCGGCGGTAACACTTACCATCATGTGAGACCGCTTGCTCGTCCGCCCTCTTCTCTATAAAAAAAAAAAAAATACGAACCGAGTGCAGATTGATGCCAATACAATTAGTATATTTCATGTATATTATGTATAAGTAAATTAATTATTATTATTTCTCATAATTAAAGTTTACCTATGAGGTCATAACAGTCATAATAACATTATTTAGCCCCAGATGCTGCATTACTATCGCGAGGGAAAGAACCGACACTGATTTGTCAACACTGCAATTTATACTACCTACTGATAAATGATCTAATGGGACTTTTTAGCGTGAACTCGAGAAGTGAAATTGAGATTTTGTTTGTTTAATTGTAAAAATTGTGTACTATACGTTTTGTGGTTTAACAGTGATAGTTAATTGCACTTCAAAGTGTTTTTGTGTGTGTAATGTTTGTGATAATCAAATAAAAGCATAGGACTGCGTTTCTCGTGTGCTTCCAAGGAGTTTTCTTCTGTCCTCAGTAAACCAACTATCAATTTACTGAGGGACTTCTGACTTACTTCGACGGGGCTGGACATTAATTCAAAGTCTAAGCGTATCCTACGTTTTAGACTTTGAAATAGTTAATTACGAAGAAAACTTGACACTGACAGAATGTGCTAATTGCAACATTGCCATAATTATATAACAAGAAAATAAAATGATCTAATAAAATAACAAATCAAGAAGTGTGCAACCAGACTTACTAGCCTGGATTTGAGCACGCAAAATGAGCGCGTAAATATTTTTAATTAAAAAAGTAGATTAATTTGCCTAAAAGTTTTAAAAAAACAAATGTCTGTTCGGGTCTGGGTGTGTCTTTGTGTTTGTGTGTGTCTCTAGGCCTACAACACAGGGAATCCTAGTGTGGGCCATTGAGAGTGGCGTTATTATTATTTTTAATGCCTCGCGATTCACGCCGGCTTCATCCGGGCAACAAAATTATGATGATAAGTTTATTTATTTACTCTTTATGCACTACATACAGAGGCGAACTTAATGCCTTAAGGCATTCTGTACAAGTCGACCGTTGGATACTTGTGAAAAATTTAAGCGGGTGCAGAAGAATACAAATAGTAAAGATTAATTCATTTCTATAAATAACAATAATAATATGTATAATAATACATTGATAATATACTTATACGATATAATATATAAATATACGTACTAATAAAATATATAGACCATACATATGAATAAGATAATATAAATATAATACTTATAATACATACATAGAAATAATATAAATATAGAGAAAAAAAGGAGAAAAATACCATTAAGTAGTAAGTAGTAGCTCTGTGAATTACGGAGGTAGTGCTCGCAAAGCTTCCTCTTGAGGCTGGTTTTATTAGTAGCCCTCCTTGTGTACATTATGAAAGTGAGAAAATATTAAATTAAGATAAATATTAACGATGGCGTCAACTGTTTTAAAAATCTTTATCGGTACTCTTAAGTACGTCAGTCAACGCGTTATTCATGATACTATAATCACAGTTCTGTGTTTATCGTAACGTTTAGCATTCCTTAAATTAATGGCCGAAATAAAAATAATTAAAATTATAATATGTGGTAACGGTCGGCTTTAGAATTGCTCCACCCCATATCATCCCATGGGTGTGGTAAACGGCGACTAAGGGGTAACAATGCTACAAGCCCTAAGAAACTACACCACCTAAGAGTGGACTCGCCAATCCGCTTGGCCAGCGTGGCTTTTAAGGCCACACATCCCTCATGGGCAAGTCAATGGACATGAGGAGGCCCATGTCCAGCAGTGGACAGTAAAAGGGTTGGTTACGGTTAGACCTCTTGTTAACGGCAACGGGAACCGGTCCGTTTCTTGCAACGGGCCGTTGCCCGTTGCGCAGTGTTCTTTAGGTAAGTAGGGATATTTGTTCACGCACCGGACATGTACCCGTCGGGAGAATGCGCACCGGGTGCGGACGTGTCGCCCCTCGGCGTGCTGTTCGTCGGCCCGTTGCAGTGAACCGCGTCAGTTCATACGAGTGTGTTCACGACGACGGACGTTTCTCGATCTTGAAATTTTTTTAGTATAGGTACTAAAAAATTTTTAGCGCGATTTGCAGTAAATTATGGAGCACAACGTAGATATAGATTTATTAATCAGTCTAGTTCAAAATAGACCTGTGCTATGGGATAAGACCATAGAGAGTTACAAAAATAAGCAAGCAAATTTCACGGCATGGAAAGAAATCTGCATAATGTTATGAAGAATTCGAGACATTATCTGATAAAGACAAAAACGATTTTGGTAAGTTTACATTATTTATTTAAGTATACTTCTTAAACATATTGATTCTGCCACGGCAATCTTCCATCTGGTGTCATAAAATAATTCGCAAATTTATTTCGAATCATATTTGCTGTTAAACTACCTCTCACTGAATTTGAACGAGGTACTTCGCGTAAATTGGAGTCGATGGTAAAAGAATCACCAGCTAGGTTATTAATAATCCCTTCTTCTTTGTGGATGAAATTTTGCAACAAACAACAAGTTTTTACTATATCAACTGCCAAGTCCGGTGAAACATTCATTGGCCGATGCAAAATTCGCCATTTATTCGCCAATATACCAAACGCACATTCAACATACCGTCTTGTTCTTGTCAGATTGTCGTTGAATATCCTTTTTACTTCATCAAGTTGATGGCCACCAAACGGGCGAAGTAAATGTTCATGCAATGCGAATGCCTCGTCACCTACAAATACATAAGTTGTTCACAATCTGTTCCTAATGTATTTGTAGATGATGGCATGTTTAATCTATTATCTATGAGGCTTCTCCAAAATCCTGTTTCTTTAAATACAGCCGAATCGCATTCTTTTCCGTATGCACCAACATCAATGAAAATAAAATTATAATTTGTGTCTACCACAGCCATCAACACGATTGAAAAGTAGTGTTTGTAGTTAGTTTATCCACTTTCTTCTGGTTTTATAACTCTTATATAAAACTTGCCGTCTATGGCTCCTAAGTAAAGAGGAAAATTCACAGCACTTTCAAAATTATTAGCTATCATTAACCACTCTTCCTCAGATGGAATTCTCATATAAATCTCACGTAATTCAGACCATATCGTTGTACATACTTCTCGCACTATGTAGCTTATAGTTTTTATTCCGATTCTGAATGTGTATTGAAGATCCGTGAATGAATTTCCTGATGCCAAGTATCTGTAAAAATATTGTTTTTTATGAATGTTAGTTCTTTTTCAGGTAAACTTGTTATGAAAAAATGGAGTAATGCAAGAGACAATTGGATGAGATGTGCTAAAAAACTTAAAGAGTACAAATCAGGTTCAGGTGCAAAATCAGTTCAAAAATATAAATTTTATGAACAAATGCTATTTCTAAACAAAATTGTAAGTCATCGACCGACAGCATCAAATATGCCACGTGCCGAAGATGCAGAAGGAAGTCCAACCGCAGTCAAAGAATATATTGCAGTCCCGAAAAAAAAAGAAGGAAGACAACAAAAAAATATATCTTGGAAAAAAAAATTACGAGCTTAGTGGATTCTGTTGAAAAGGAAAACAATAGCAGAATTATGTCGTTTTTTAGAGGCATCGCACCGACTAGTGAAAAATTTAATGATGCTGACATTGTAGAATTTCAGTATGAGGTCATAAAAACTATGAGAAACATAAGCCAAAGAACTTTATCCCCATATTATTCACAGTCATCTCATGCCTCACGGAATTTTATTCAAAATCCAACTCCTGCGCCATATTATTTGTCACAGCCATCTGAAAATCAATATAGAGGATATCGTACTGCTACAGCATCAACTTCATCTACAAATTATAATGAAAATGAATCGAACCGAGCTCGTAAATATGAAACATTAATTTCAGGAAGACCTTTGAATACAGAATCTCTTCAATCAGGCGACAGTCTAGACACATCCGACAGTCAAACAGTCAATTCCTTTCACGATTTTGATTTTTCGAAATCAACTGAGTTCTACGAAGAATGAAAATTTAAGCCGTTAATTCCTGATTAATGTATTATTTTTGTTAAAATTAAAGTACTTACCTACTATAAAACTTACGTTGAGCTACTACAAAACCTATTATTATATAATAAACAAACAAATTCGTTTACATGTTTATACTTTATTTTTATTTTATTTTATTCAACTATCTAATGATTATCTTATTAGTACAAAATATTCATACATACCTTATAGTAACAGCCAATCTTTCAGCAGGTGTAATAGATAGGCGCATATTAGTATCAGCATGTCTTAATTTATCATGTACCATTTCTAATAATTTACGAAAACTTTCTTGACTCATTCGAAAGAAGTTAAAAACTTTGTTTCGTCTTTCTTCAATTCTTCAATGAGTGTATTGAATACACCATAATATTCTCTTTCTAATAAAATATGATGCACCCACATCTTCCTCTTTCTTTCTTTTTGTAGCTGCCGTTTTTTATACAAATAGTACGCTATTATAATAAGCTTTTTATTTCTACTGGACATTGTGAAACGTGAAGCCCTCCTCACTTCTTGTTTGGAACTGATGAGATTATACATGACGCGACGACGGAAGCGTCCCCGTTATTTAAACGGATCGTGTACAAGGGCAACAGTTTCGCGACCGCCCGTTACCCGTTAAAAAAACGGTCGTTAACAAGAGCCCTTCGGTTATTAATCAAATACTAGAAACAAGAGTTTTGTCTGGGTCTCTGAAGTTTAATATAGAAATACGGAACTCCAGCTGTGTGTCTACCGTCTCGCACTTGACCTCATTTTTTAAATTGCAGATGTCAAAGTACAGTAATAAAGTAAAAATATAGCGTGATAACACATTCGTCATGGCCTTAAATCATTGTAGAAGAATTTCCGTAAATACCTATATATAATACTATGTTAGTAATATTGCAATACAAACTATGACGAACATAAAATTATTTAAAACAACATAACACTTGTACTTGAAGACCAATGTCTTCAACCAATGTGTCCTACATACAGTGTACAGATTTATACTCTAAGGGTGGGGCTGATTCACAAGCTAAAAGTCGCTCAGCAAAGTATGGAGACAGCAATGCTCGGAATTTCGTTAAGGGATAAAATCCGGAAGGAATTCGCCAACGACCGAAAATAATCGGCATTGCGGAAAAGATAAGCAAGCTGAAGTGGCAGTGGCAATGTAGGTCGTACTACCGATGACCATTAGAGCAAACGAGTGATGGAGTTTAGGCCGCGTACTGATAAGCACAATGTGGATCATCCTCCACCTAGGTGGATGGACAACCTAAAGAGAGGGGTGGGTGGCACCTGGATCAAGAAAGAAAATAATACAGCATTTTGACACATCTTGGGAAAGGCCTAATGTTCAGCAGCGGAGAGATATAGGCTGACAAACAACAATAAGACACTTGTTTCAATGCATTCATAAAATTTATGTAAAATTATAGTCTGAAGATAAGTTGCTTTTACTCTCCAACTGTGAATGACAAATAACATAATAAATATTTATTAAACCATCTAGTTGTATGATAAACTGATCATGAAAATGAGAATTAATACACATGAATGCAAGTTTACCCAAAAATATAGCCTTATTTAATTTACAAGTTCATCTATAATACTCGTTATTATTTAAATTAATATATATAATGAGCAACTACAATACACCGTAATCTGTGTAAGACTGCGTAAACTCTAAAAAATAAATATAAATCTCCTATGAACTGTTCTAGAATTAGGTTTACGGAAACTGTCGTTGCATAACAACATGCAATGATAGTATAATCAAAAAATAAAATTACCCCTTAATCTGTAGATTCGAAAAGATTTAATATTTTGATATCTTTTAATCTATTTAGTAACATGTATTTAATATTATTTCTTACAAAGTGGCATAAATAAAAGAAATGTGAAAAGTAGAATCTTTACATTTTCTTTTATAGAAAACTGTCTGCTTGTCTATCGGCTGGTGGTAAGTGGATACCCTCGCTAATGGACATACGTGATAGATGCCAACGTCAGTCCAGAATGACAAACGTTGGTACACCCTCGAATGCGCTGCTTACCTTTGAAGATTTAGGAACAGATTTTATATTTCATTATATTTACTCTTCATTCGATGGGATAGGGTAGGATTGAATGAGAACGGGCTCGAACAAATTTCACTTACTACCGAAACACGTACGCACATTGGGAGAATAGGTAAGAGGAGAAATGCAGTATGTACATTTTACGGCACCCTTCTATGAGAGAGGGTCAACTTGAGAGTTTGTGAAAAAACATGTGAAACTTGTATCTATGAGCTAACCTGTTAGTCTGTGAATAACTTGGGACTTCTGTGAGAGAGTCGAGTGCGCCCAATAGCTGTGGGATTGCAGCGTGCAATGGTATAGGAATAATTACAGTGTTATAGGAAATAGTGGGTATTGATTTCTGTCAATGTCCTTATAAGCATACAGCAAAGGGAAAAGGTTGACAGTCTGTCTACAAGTTCTAATCAAGCGTGTTTGTCTAATATAAATATAGATAACATAGCTGACAGAAGACTAAATGTTTATCTTTCCATTCACGACGAGAAATATAAACAATTTCTTGGAATTCTATTATTCATTATATTTATTTGTATCAACTTGTCCTCCACATGAACATTAGTAACATAAATATTATTTTTGACAGGCTTCCTTATCTTTTTAACTTTTTTTTTTTTTTAAAAAGTATCTCCAACGAGAGGCAACACGACATGCAAGTCACTTAAAGCTAAGAAATATAATACATAACAAAAGGGGAGATGCGTAACAAATTGAGTATTTCATTAATTTTCCGTTAAACAGATGATTAGGTTATTTTCTACCTTCTTTTTCCTATTATTTTATCAATGCAATGTGAGGATGAATCGCGGCCTGTGATCCCTCGAGGTCTACTATCAGAACGGTAAAAAAAACCTTTATTCTATCAATCGAACTGGAGTTCCGGATAGTTCTATCGTCACAATTAACTATGAAAGTGGGATACAAAAGGAACAACCCATAATAATTGGCAGGATTATTCTGAAGGTTGTATGGAGTATAATCGATTCTAATAACAAAACATGAAACAAAATAAAATAAAGGTGTAAGTACACACACATACATACATTCTCTTACTCCAAATGCATATACCACCGTTCCGTCGTGGGTAATCCATTTACATGTGACTAGAACTGTATTCTTCTTACTTTAACGACATATTAAACAAAATAGAAAATAGACACTTTATTCTTATAATGCACTTTATCTAACATGTTAAACTTTCCAAAAAAAAGGAACCTACAATTCACCATTTATTAATTTCATTAGAGCGTAAATAGTAGAACTCAATGGAAAATAAGTTCCGGTGAGTTCTTATTTATACTGTATATTATTTATTACTTATTTATTATTTATACGTAGAACTAAACGGATTTTTTTCCGTTGAGTTCTGCTAATACAACTAATAATTAACTATAACTAACTAACGAACTAAACCGAATCACGTAAGTTCTTGTATTGTTGTCATTACAAAAAAAAAACAATTTAATGAAACTATTATACTCGGATTTTTTGTTCGAGTCAGGGATATGACATGTAGAACTATCAATAAAGTGTCATTTCCGTACAAATATCACTCTGTTTGACAGTTCTATTTTAGTCTATAAGTCTATTTGTAAATATAATTTTACTGCTACCAGAAAAGATAATTATTCACTACTGATAACGTGGTGATATTTATAACCCAGTTACTAGGACGTGATAATTAAACTTAATAATTAATTGATATATAATTAATTGATGATTGCCAAAAATGTATTACCCACATTTATGAAAAGCTGTGCTTCTGAGTAGACGATTACCGTAAAATGTATTACACTTTCCACTTTATCCTATGTATGTGTTTCAGTAGTGAGTGAGATAAGAGTCCATTCCCATCCATTCTTATTTTCCCAACCCTTTCTCCAAATCCATTCCTAAATTTACAATCGTAGGCAGCGCATTCAGATTAAGAATAGGTGATATGCAAGCTCCTGTACCACCTTCTTTCTAAAAAAATAGTGAACTTACTCGTAATGTTCAAGTAATGTACAAGTATAAGTGTAACCATTAGTTATTTTTTTCCAAATCACGTAAGTCATAGAGTTTATTTGCAAATTATTGAAAAAATATGGAATTGTAAATTTGTAATTTGTAATGTTGTTGAAAGCTTTAATAAACTTAATAAAAAAGACAAGATGTAATCGAAATAATTACGTATAAATATAATAAAAATATATAATCAATTTTTAATAAAAATCAGTTAAAAATTGTAAATAAATAAAGTGTCTCCTAAATAGTCATTAAATATAAGGAATAACTATTGTTATATACTTAGGTATAACAATATTATTTATGATAATATTAATTGATAGAAAATATTTATTTATGATTGAACGTAACATTTTTCTCAGGTTTTTTTCTCACTGCACGGTACAGGCCTCCCCTAGTAAATCAGCAGCGGGTATCGGGCCACACTCCACCACGCGAGCCTAGTGAGGATTGGTGGATACACATCCTCCACATTTTTTTAAATTCTGCATCAAGCGAGCTAAAAAAATCGTAATTTTTTAGCTAAGTAAGCTACTTTTTGTTAGCTAATTTTTTTATTTAAGTAAAAAGTCCCTGGTACGGCCCGAGGATTTGAACGATCACGACCTTACGAATGAGAGTCGAGAATAGATAGGTACACCCGTAGGCTCTCAGTATTCTTGAACATAATCTCACCTCTATCCTATCTCCTGTACATACGAGTATGCATACATATAATAAACATATATGTATATTGTTGAACCTTACGTATGTACGAGTATATGTACCGAGCAGTGGATAATGCTTTGATAGTTGTATCGATTATCAAGATAGCGGTTGTCGCAAAAGTGGCGAAATTACTTGTATTCCACTAAATTTTATCTAAATGCACTGATCACTATCAGTTTTATCACTATTCACCGATAATTGTTGTAGGTTCGTAAAAGTAAAAATAATATATTTCAAAAATACACCTATGTTCATATTTTCATTTAACAGAATGTATGTCAAACCGACTTCTTGTTATAACCCTAGTAATAATTTTTGGACACTTGAATTTAATGCACATTGCAATCCTACAGCCGTTGGACGCCATTCGACTGGCCACATTAACTCTCTCTAACAGAAGACTACCGTAAAATGTACTTTATTTCCCACTTTATCCTATTCTCCCAAAGTACGCATGTGTTTCAGTAGTGAGTGAGATATGCCAGAACTCATTCGCACCCATCCTGTAGTATCTCTCCCCATTGTCCTAACCCTTTTTTTCAAATGCATTCCTAAATCTCCAAAGGTATGCAGCATATCCGAGGGCTACCAACGTTTGTCATTTTGGACTGATGTTGGCATATATCGCGGATGTCCATGAGCGACAGTATGCATTTACCACCAGCTGAACTGTTTGTTTATGTGCCGTCTTCTTTCCACATAAAAAACATTTTAATTTAGGTGTTTCACAGAAGAATTCTTCCCAATCCTTTCTACAAATCCATTTCTAAATCTCCAAATCCATCCGGTGGCGTGCCATTTTGTCATGTCATTTTGGACTGAAGTTGGTATGTATCGCAGATGTCCATGGGCAGCAGTAAAGTCAGCAAAGGCAAGTAAAGCAGTAAAGGCAGCGTATTTTTTTATATACGGCAAAAGGAAGAAGTCGGCAGACGAGCATACAGTCCACCTGGTTGTAAGTGGTTACAACCAGGTGGACTGTATGCTCGTCTGCCGACTTCTTCCGTTTGTCGTATATAAAAAAATACGATTTGTCTATGTCAAAAGTAAGAAAGGATTTTTAGTTTTGTGACGTTAAAGTATTCGTTGATTGTATCTTTTTATTTTTGGCAACACAGTATGTAAACATGTGATAACGTTAAAATGGAAAGTCCTTGAACTACATAGTTATAACTACGTAATTCATTATTTTAAATTGAATTTCTCGAAACCTGGTTATGAATTTTTTCTAAGTTTCAACTAACTTAAAATACTTTTTTCTCAAAACATGCCTTATTTAACCTTATTTTTTATTATTTTAACTTTCTTTATTCCACTTAACCTTACATTGTTTAGAGCTCACAAATATTTCTAATAAATGGTGAGGAAGTGACCGAAATCATCAAAACTTCGAGAAACCGTCCCTAGTCATTTTTAAAAAAAACAATAAAATGGATTATTTTATGTTTACACTTTGCATTCTTCTATACTTTATTGTTTTCTATTTTTCTATTCAATTCATCGCATAGAATTATAAATATGTAATTGTTTATATACATACCTAAACTTTATTGAATTTACAATGACATGTATATATTTATATAATACTTGTATAGCTATATACATAGATATACAAATTAACCATTTCAATTTGCTATAACCGTCGTCAAAGGCACTTAAATCTTACTGCAATCGATAGTTCCATTATTGTCCAGAAGAATTTCATTTCTACAAAATTATGTTTCCTGGTCACAGTAGTCATTTCATTTGTCGTATTATCCCGTACGTAAAATAAATGTAAACAGAAATAGATAAGTAGTTAAACAAATAGTTAAAGTGGCTCGTACCTATATCTCTATGATATTTTACCATAACTTCATAATTTTGTTAATTTGTTTGTTAAACAAGCTATACTCGTACTTCAGTGGAATTTGAAAACATTAAATGTATCATATATCAAAACCTAGCAAGGAATAAATGTACAAAGAAATGTTTCTTGACAAAATTTGATTTAGAAAACTAGCCTGGACGCTATACAAACACACTATTAAAATATTAAGATATTTAAATCTTTCCTATTTATGGAGATGCCTCGAAATTTAGTAAATAATGCTCATAAATAACAAAGAAAGTCTATAAAACATGTATGGTAATATATGAGGTAACTATAACATTTTGAGCATGTTATATCTATAACCTTGTATTGTGTATAATAATGTTCAAATTTTGGTTCTGAATTTTAGGCTCTGCTGTAAAATTCGTGAAAAAATACATAGGTAGGTACTAGGTTTTGATAAGGAGCAGCCGAAATGGCTCTAGTCCCAAAATTTTGTTAATTTGTTTTTAAAAGATATATTAAACAGATTTTATAGAATTTGACATCATTTTGCATTATATAACTTAGATAAGAAATAAAATTACCAAGGCATTGCATTCTCACTCCATACTCAATAATAAATCCGAAAGCGTTTTTGTTTATTTTGTTTTCACGGCTAAACCATGGAACCGATTTCAATAAAGTTTGACAGAGACGTAGCGTGAAATTCAGAGAAGGACATAAGATGCATTTTATCCCGTAAAATTGATTTGTTTTCCCAGGGGGAGTCAATTACTTTTAAAACAAAATCGACGTAGGTTAACTCCCAGGCAAAAGTTAAATTCTACTAATATTTTAAGGTAAGCCCGAACTTTTAATTTACAAATAAGAGCGATTTAAAAAATTCATAATATTTTGCATCACAAGTATGTAACTATAGATATCTAGTAAGTCCCTAGTCCCTCCTATATTTCTATTAGGTCCTTACCTATAATATTGTCGTTTTATATGGAAATTTCAAATATTTTTTGTATTAAAATTATTTAGGTATTTAATTGATCGATTATTAGCAATGCACTTTTGTCATTTTAATAGAATTTGATTGAAGTCTCTGTTATAGAACTCCCGGGGACAGGACTGGATGAATTCTCTGAAGCCATTTTTACTGCCTCGTCGGAGTTGAATTCTCTCCTTGTAAAAAGTTATCCAAATTCCGAAAAAAGTGGAAATCAGTAGGAGCAAGAACTGGCGAGTACTGTGCGTGACGGACACTTTCCAGTCGATACTCCTGTAACTTTCAGACTGTCTGTTGTGCAGTGTGTGTGCGAGCGTTATCATGAAGAAGCAGTGGACTAGAGCGATTACCGGACTCGGTTGTTTGATAGCGAGCTTGTCCATCATCGTTTGCAGTTCTTCACAGTACACATCCGCATTAATTGTTGTGTCAGATCTCAAGAAACTGTAGTGGATAATACCGGCACCATGAGCTTCTTTTGACTGAGTTTACGTTTGGGACAATATTTGGATGGCCCAACCACTGTGACACAACCACCTGGGTTCAACCACTGTGACGAACGTTTCGATTATCATACAGGATCCACTTCTCATCACAAGTGACAATACGATTCAGAATCCCTTAATTTTTGTGCCCGTTCGGGAAACCGAGGCAAGCCTCGACACGTGTTTACAGGCGTCTTTCATTAGGCTCATACGGTACCCACTTTCCGAGTTTCTTCGCTTTCCCGATTTGCCGCAAATGAAACAATATCGTATTGTCACTTATGCTGAAGGCTGCTGCTACGACGTGGTTTGAGATGATCTGCTTCCACTATTTCTTTTAATCCGTCATTATCGACTTTAGTTTCCGGTGGTACACGGGGTTTGTTCTTGATGTTGAAATTACCAGAAAGGAAACGATCAAACCGAAACGATCAAACCACAAACGCGCCGTGCGTTCGTTGGCGGTATTTGATCCGTACACATCGTTGATATTGCGTGCCGTCTGTGCTACCTTGTTGCCCGACGGAACTCATATTAGAAAATAACGTGATTTTGTAACTTTTCCATGTTCGCAAACACAACGATATCTAAACAAAAAGTCGTTTGATGGAAAACAAACGAATAACTAATTTTGAAAAAGAATGTCATAGCTTTAAATTGAAATTAATTTGAATTTGAAATTCCAAGCCAAACGAAAGATAGGTAACTAAGTTCAAAGTGGCCACTAAATAAAAATTTTACATCATATAACTATAGATAACTAGTAAAAGTTTCTAGTTCCTCTACGTCTAACATTTTACAAAAAAATAGAATTATCATTTGTTTAAATTTTGCTGATTTATTTAAGATATATTTGAAAAATTTTACAAAATTTAGAATCATTCTCAAACAAAAGATAATAATGGGCTAAAATTAATTACGTTATCTATACTAATATAATAAAGAGGTAAAATTGTGTGTTTGTGGGTATGTTGGGGGTAATCTCTGGAACTACTGAATTGATTTCAAAAATTTTTTCACAAATAGGAAGCTACATTATCCGTGTCTAATATAGACTATATTTTATTTTGAAATTTTGTAAAAAAAACTTATAAACCAAAGCGAAGCGAGGGCGCGTCGCTAGTACCTACTATATAAAGTTGAAAAAATATATAATCTGTAATATGTATATACCTATTTATAGCTTATACGTGTAAGCAGGAAAACATGTCGATTTAACAAAAACAATAAATATAATATACCTTTACGTTTTATAAAACATTACCTATATCTAATCGATTTTTATATTATACATTAAAAATTGTTTTATCAAGATAACGCTATTGTGTTTAATTGGGTAATAAATAAAATTATTAGTGTTCTATCGCGTTTTTTACGGCACATCCGTGCCATATTGATAACATTTGAAAACTGTACATTACTTCAAAATAATATTTATGTTTTATTGTCGCATTTTGTGTTTGTCTGTACGTACAGTCGGCCAATGATAATGTTGAGCAATTCAAAGTTACTCAACTTTTGAAAATTGAACTCCAATTTGAAATTTCTAAAACATAAGAGCGATTTTCACTTGTAAATCTATATTGTCAATGTATATTTGGAACTTTATAACTGTTTTTTCAAACGAATCAAACGTGAAATTGTTCAACATTTTTGTGGGCCCACCGTACGTACCTACATATGCCTATCTATTTTAATTTAAAATGTCTAATAGAAAAGCCAAAATCAAACAATATTCTTTTTTCTCATATATGGCAATGGTGCAATTAGCACATTCTCTGCCAGTGTCAAGTTTTCTTCGTAATTAACATTTTCAAAATCGAAATCGCATCCAGTCCCATCGAAGTACGTCAGAAATCACAGATAAATCACAGATCAGGTTAAGTGATAGTGACAGAAGAGGACTCCTTGGAAGCATACGAAAAACACAGTCCTATGCTTTTATTTAATTATCACAAACATTACGCTCACAAACATTTTGAAGTTTAATAAACTGTCAGTCACTATTAAACCACAAAACGCACAAATACACAATTTTATAACAAATCAAACAAAAACTCAACTTCACTTCTCGAGTTCCCAACAAAAGCTAATTTTAAATTTTATTTATGACATTTTTATTTGTCGGAAATAAACACAATTTTCTTGAATCAAATTTTCCCGCAGACAAAGGCACAGGAAAGCCCTAGCTCATAAATATGGTAAATCTCATACGGCAATCTATCAGTAGTTATTTTTAAACAGTTGTCTTCAAATTTATTACGCGCGGAGCAATAATGATCGCATGAGAGGACTGTTATCTACGAAGACGCTGTCAAACGGGTACACTAATGATAACGACTCGAGATAACATAGCCATGTATTAAAATATATTCAATACAAAGAACAAAAATTGGATCATTATGTTACTAAAATTAATTATATCGAATTTTCAGGATACGTGTGTCTATCTAATGTATATGTGTTCCATTGGTGAGTGAATAAAATGACGTTTATTACGCTTTAATAATTGTAAATATTTAATTATATAGGAACATAAACAAATAATGTCCGAGGTATATACAAATAAAATAGGTTTGTATATTTTATTGACATCTATTGCATTGGCGTGTTATCAAAGGATTATTGCTTTTTATTTTGATAAGATATTATTTAATTAGTAGGTAATTTAAGTATTATGAAAGTGAAGGTTATGGTTAACAATAATACGAGAGTGGAAAATTATAGTAGTGAGTAGATTACAATAATAGTTAAAAAAATGTTTCAAATAAGAGTAGGAAATATTTTATTTAGTTTATTAGGTAACCCATTATTCTATATTACTAAAACAAAATTTTATGTACGTACCCTTTTTAAATAATTCTTAGATACTAAGTACCTATTTCAAGACACAAAATTCACTGACCACTGCACTACACTGTCCTCACCTTTTCTGCAGGAACCGCTTCCGAAACTCGATATATGCCGATCGTCCTTTATCCTCATCGTCTGCGATTCGAACGCGCCCGTGGAGCGGTACTCTATGTCCTGAGAGGCCATAGTCCATCTGTATATCGACGACCAACATTAGTGTGAAGAGGATGAGGAACGCGCTGATGGCGAGCGCGAGTCGCTCCTTTAGCTTCATGTTCATGTTGCGCGCGTTCTGGCGGCGCGGCGCGAGCGGACTGCGCGCATCCTCGGGCGAGGGCGAACGCTTACAATCGCGCACGCACGCTCGGCGGCGCCAGCGCGCGCGCGCCCACCCGCTGACGCTGCGGACAAATGGGCCAATCAGTGAAATGTATTCGTAGTAACCAGTTTAGCTACTTAGAAACGGAGATTAGATTTCGGAACTACTTAGATTTCAGAGAGATTTTATTTTTCTTTTATTTAAAAAAAATATTGCACATTGTGATACAAAAAGCGAGCTTAATGCCTTAAGGCATTCTCTACCAGCTAACCTTTGCTGTAGACAGGGAGACGTATTGGGAGGTGCGATCACTGGTATAACTTAAACGGTAAACAGTATAAATAATTTACATACAAATAAACATACCCAATGGATCATATCATACAATATACATATATCATACATATACATAATATACATCATACAAAATCACTAAGATATACTGATTTAATAATATTATATTCTTAGATGGAAAAAATATCAGCACCTATTTGAAGTATTTCTTGTTACTCTGAGATAAACAGCTCAGAGTAACAATTCAATCGTAAACAATAAAGCCTGTATCTTGGTACGATGATATAAAAGTGCAAGACAGTTTTCTTCTTACCAAATAATTACAAGGGATTAAACTCCAACTTATGAGTGTGGATTGTTGACATTCCTCTTAAATCACGATAATCAATCTAAATGTCAAAATCGTGACACAATTTGTTTCAGTTATTTTAAATAACACGAATTAAACACGGTTAGACATTGATATGGTATTTAAGACCTCTTCACCTTATTTGATTTCAGCTTATAACGTTCTACTGCGGAATACAGGGGTCAGTCAAGCCGAATAACTATCAGTTAACATTAATGTTATCTCTGACTTTAACCCTATGTTCGAACAACAAACGATTTTGACCTAGATAAATAAAATTGAAGAATGCGCTGAGATACGAGATTCGAAATCCATGTTCCAGTACTTAAATTATTAGTGGGGGTGGTAAAGACCAACTACTATGATCAACAACCACTATTACACTCTTGGAATAAGCTGAAGAAAAAATATTGTGTCGTTTCTGATGTCCCGAGGACAACGCAGGACGTAATCACTAGGGGTTTTTGGAACACTTGGACATCACACGGCTCCGGTTCTTATTAGTGGATGCATAATACACATTCTCCAGAGATTTCTTTTAATCCTCATGCATACGAGTTTCTTAACGATGTTTTCTTTCGTCGTTAAGCTAGTGATGATTTAAAAACAACGCACTTATGTAGAATCTATGTGGTACGGCCCATGGTTCGTACTTACGATCTCACGAATGAAAGTCGAGATAGTCGAGGTAAGCTATGAGTATAATTAAAATAGAGATTTGTTTAAGTAATTGTAAATAGGTCAGGGGGAGAGTGCACGCTGCAATCCAACAGTCGCTGAGCGCGCTCGACTAGCCACGTTACCCCTCTCTCACAGAAGACTACTATGAACTGTACTGCATTTCCCACTTCATTTTATTTCCCTAGTGTACGTACATGTATCGGTAGTGAGTGAGATGTGCCAGAGCCCATTCCCATCCTACCCCTCCCCATTTTCCCATCCCTTTCTCCAAATCCATTCCTATATCTCCAAAGGTAGGTAGCGCATCCGGGGGCGTGGTAACGTTTGTCATTTTGGACTAATGTTGGCATGTATCGCGGATGTCTATGGGCGACAGTATACACTTACCATCAGGTGGACTGTATGCTCGTCTGCCGCCTTTGTCCATAAAAAAAAGATAATTTGGTAATCAGTCCCCGCGGTGACGCATCTGTGACGATGGCGCGAGAGAAAATTAAGATAAAAGAAGTGTAATTTAATTTAGTCACGAGCAATATAATTGACAAAATCTATGAAAATTGGACAACGTAAGTATATGGTAGTTGGAGAAACACTTGTTAGTGCAAGTTACATATAATTCGTGCCCATGACTACGTGCGTGTGGATGACAGAGTATGTGTGGTCAGCTTGATTCCGGTGGGAACTTTACAATTGATTTAGATTAAAAGTAACCGAAATGTTAACCCGACATATAAGTTATAACTATGCTTATTTTCATTAAATTCCGTACTGTGGTTTTTGCCTGATGCGTGTTTAGACAGACAGACAGTCGGCAGACAGGCAGACAAAATTTCAAAAAATGTTGTTTTAGGTTCTGTATAATTTGTCCTTTATCCAGTCAAACAATTAACGGCCTGGAACTTTTTACTGTTTGCGGAATGCAGAAATTCCAACGCCACCGTGCTGGTTATACTGCAGCGACTTTAAAAAAATATTAAATGTACAGACACAGCTTTATTACGATTTTATTTTACATATGTAGAGATTGATATAGATATAAAATATTGTATATGTATGCATAGTTGTAGATTCAGCAATGTTAACATCACATCCAGATCCTCCCTGGTTTAGTGTTTATGGGCCCCAGTGCAGTGGCAATTTACCATTAGTGCTGAAGTTGTGCTGAGGTGCTCCTTTGTCATCTCTTAATAAAAAAACACATGCAGGTTACAAAAAGTTTGCTTATGTTGTAATACTATTTAGTTACCCTGGGAACTTATGCCTGGAATAGAATAATGTGTAACATATTGAGTCCTGCATGTCGCGTGTTTATTATTGCAATTTACATATTTAATAGATACACATTAGTACAATGTAACACTGCAACTAAAATTATAAATTAACACCTTATTAATAGTGATTTACATGTTTGACGAAATGTTGCATGCATATAAAGTACTGAATTTTTAGTTTGTCTTCAGAATAAGTATTTTTGAAATCTGCCACGAAAATGCTACGCCGTAGTCTCTACGAGGCGTAGGGATGCGCGATCGTAATGGGACGTCTACGAAAAGAATGTAACCTAACGTTATAGCCGGGGCTTTCGATCGATTACAAATCCCTTGCAGTTCGATATCAATTTAATTAATAAACGGCAACCGCAAAAATAATTTTGCAATACAATTTTATTTTTTCAACCTATATAAACATTGGTCACTTTCGGTAAACTGTTTGTGAAGCGAAAAAAATAATTGTTCATATGCTTGTTTGACCTACATGTTTAGGTATAAATGAATTTGATAAAGGTATAATGAACTAAGTTTAGTTCTATCACATCGTATAGTACTTCATATAATACCATATCATTTACAAGATCAACTTATCAGCCTTCGGTTTGTCGACTACTGGATTTTTTTTTATGGACTAAGGTGGCTGATGGTAAGTGGACATACATCCGTGATACATGCCAACATTAGTCCAAAATGACAAACGTTGACACGCCCCCGGATGCGCTGTCTACCTTTGGATATAGGAATGGATTTGAAGAAAGGGTTGGGGAAATGGGGAGGGATAGGATGGGAATGGGCTCTGGCACATCTCACTCAATTCTCACAATCTGGATATACCCAAAGCTCGCCACCATGGAAGACTATCGGCTTTTCGAATATAATAAAATCCTTTATGTTCAAAAGGAGATCCTAGCTAAAGAATAGGGCCTCCCCCTTCCCTTGATAATGCTTTGTGTAATTGAGTTGACGAAGCTAATATTTCGTCGGCTCCTATGTACAAAAAATACGTCAAAATATCGATATTTTATTATGTAAAACGGAATGCGAATTCTTCACATGATGCGACTAATCGTGTGAGATGAACGGGACGACTGCGTTTTCATTATGGGACGTTATACAATGTGCCGTTTTCGGTGGGAGGATTGTTAATAGAAAATATTTGGCTCTCACGTAAAATACAATAATGACATACATATATCGTTTTGTACGTAGCTGTCGTCGATTTACTGTTTCTCATTATATGATCGAATATCCTGAAAATATTTTGTAATTCGATATAGAATGCGTCGTCGTAGTTATGTCACAGTGAATGAAGTGGGTACAAACTAGAACAGCCTCATCAGGAGCTTAAGAGTATTAATCTATTTGAATTTAGTAGAAAATCTTATTTCAATTCTACACTTAAAAATATTATCGCATAACTCTCGCCTCGTCTTTTCCGTGTGGCTTTAGCCTTTACGTATGCTTAGATTTATTTACATAGGATTTTGTTAAGTCATAAAAAATACTATCGTTGCACAATATGCTGGCTCTGTAATAATTATGATACGACACAAATATAAGTAGAACAACAATGTAACACTATCCACTGCGAACAAAGTTCAGTAGGTATTTTATCGAACACACGACAGCTTAAACTTGCAATCATTAATCATAGTTGTTCAAAATAATAGTTGTTCAGACTTCATTATGATTTACTTATATTATTGTAAATGTCCGAACGATGGTAAATCCTAAGACTTTCTAGTAAAACCTAAGATCTTGAAAAATTATGAAATAGTTGTTTGCTTCGTCTTTTTACTAGCATTTAATGGTAAATCTTGGGCTTTACGTGGTAAATGTTGAAAAACTTTCATGTTGAGATTTTCATGCGGCGGTGTCGTAGCCCCGCTCCTCGTAAAATGAGAATTAAATTATTGTTTGATTATTATAAAAATGTGGCTTCCAAGGAGTACAACTATTCCGTCATCAGTAAACCAACGGTCACTTTACTGAGAGACTCCCTAACTTATTCGATGGGAGTGGACATTGACGAAATGTGTTTCGAATTAAACTATTTTGAAATTGTTAATTACGAAGAAAACTCTACACTACCACAATGGATAATTGCCCTATGATAATTTTAACAGAAGACAAGAGCAAAAAAAATTAAACAACTTTTAACAATCACCGATGGTAAATCCTAACTTGTACCAAACCCAAGTGGTAATCTTTGAAAAAATGTTTCATTTCTCTGAATAACAATTCGTATTGGTAAATCTGAAAATTTACACGTAAGACCTAAACATTAACCACTGTTGGAACTTTTACGGTAACACTTATCAAATACTTTTACATAATTGACTCATTCGTTATACTTTAAATCGACCATGATAAAATTTTATTTTATACTCAATAAGTGAGTAAGATTGGCAATAAATTTTCCAATAAAAAGCCAGACTTTTTTTTAAAAATAGCGATGAGGTTTATTTGTAAAGAGATACAAGCCATGTTAAGCCTACAGGCTATGTGCTTATATAAGTACATTGAGTAATATCTTACTTAAAAACTGCGTTTTGGACAGAATTTCCTAATATAATCGATAACACAAGTCACAATTTTCAATAGTCTACACTCATAGATTTAAATAGTAAAATATAAAAACTATGCCTACACTACAGAATATCTTGTATCGTTTATCCATAGACATAAACAGAGACAAACTACCCAGATACCGAACAAATACATATTTTTGTTACAACAAAGAAATGTTTGGCGACTGGGAATCGAACCCGGGACCTTCAGTGCAATAGGTAGGAGCACTACAGGCTGGACTAGCCTAATCGGTCGTTAAGTCGACGAACATTACGAGCTTTTGTCTACAAACCACATATATCATAATTTATTAATCGAGTCGTCTGACATATGCTAACTCCATTGCAGTTCTCTATTTAATAGGCGACTAGGTAGTCGTGTGGCCACCCCATCTCTTCCCGTGGGTGTCGAACAACGCGACTAAGGGATAACAAAGCCGCTACCATAAACCACGAGGAACTTCACCATCTAAAAATGTACTCGCCAACCGGCTTGGCCAGCGTGCCCTTTTATGCCCTGTTATTCCTGATGCACCAGACAATATGCATGAAGAGGCCCACGTCCAACATTTAATGACATAAGAGCTGATTACGTTTACTGTACGGTAGGGGGCACTCATCGCAAATACAACGTTGTCTCATCTTGTAAATATACACGTAAATGTAATATATCTCTGAAATGCAAGTGATATTGAAACGAATTTGACTCGTCAGATTTGTAACTCGCATACATTTTTGATTCAATATTAATTTTTTTAGTGCATCCATTTAAATGGCACTTAAAAAGTTACGTCATATTGCAAATTTATTTTACTTACTCATAATACAGCTTTACTATTGGTTGGCTTCTTTGTATAATAGTGAGAAAAAAATACGAAACAAATGTTTTCTGCTATACAATAAAGTACAGTCTGAATGTATGTTGGTTAGACACAAGGTAATTCGTAAAAGAAAATATTTAAGTCTCTTCTGTGTAAAATTAAAAAACAAATTCATTATTATATGTATTATATAATATTCCTCTTACGGTAGTGTATATGTCAAGGTACGTAATTTTTAATGTACTCGTAAATTTGAATATAATATGTAGTAAAGAGAGAGTGCACGCTGTAATCCAGCCGCCACTGGGCGCGCTCGACTAGCCACGTTACCCCTCTCTCACCGAAGACTACCTTGAAATGTTCTGCATTTCTCACTTTATCTAATTTCCCCAATGTACGTAAGTATTTCGGTAGTGTGTGAGATATGTCAGAGCCCATTCACATTTCCAACCCGTTTCCAAATCCATTCCAAAACGTTTCCAAATCCCGTTTCCAAAACTCCAAATCCATTTCAATACCTGCCTAATAAGCAGTGCCAACGTTTGTCATTCTGGACTGATGTTGGCATGTATCGCGGACGTCTATGAGCGGCAGTATCCACTTACCATCAGGTGAACTGTACGCTCAGCTCTCGCCTTTCATAAAAAAAATCGCTTCACATGGGTTCGCAACGATTTACGATATATCAAAGGAACCATCTTGGGGGAAGCCAATTGGGGGGCCTTTGAATGTCCAACAGTAGACAGGGATATACTATTAAAGAGGGAAGAAAGAAGACCAATATTTTTTTTATTAGAAAAATACTCTTTTAATGTCACCCGGAAGCAAATTGAGTAAGTCGAACATTTTAAAGTTTTGTATTGGTCTGAAAAGATACCTTCTTAGTTTTCAGTGTAAAAATTTCTCATTTGTCAAAATTAAATAGCAAACCTACGTTTTTTTCCTTTCCATAGACTATATCAGTTATGAAATAAAAGTAGTTGAGAGAACATTTGTTTCAGAGGGCACATTCAATTCAACGGGGTCCTGAGTAGACCAATTGGTGGGCAAGTAAGCCTACTCAGGTAATAAATAAATAAATTATTATTTGTTTGCCATTAAGTACCTACTACGTTATAAATTTTCTCACTTTATCACATTTATTCAATAGTGAACTAGTATTTTGCTTCCGCTATGCCCGGTTTAAACCAGATTTCACCAATAATTTTCATTTTGTACTCCTAATCTAGGAACCTAACCTACAATATTTAGAAAACCATTGAAAATTTTAATCTAAATCTTGGTCGATTTTCATGAAAAATGTATTAAAACTAAACTTAAAATGTACCAATGAAACGGGCTGAACAAAACTCGGATCAATAGATCCTAAGATAAGCGCCAAGAGACTGATAGATAGACGTTGTTACATTTTACATTGGTATGTAAAGACGCAATTTATATCAATCATGTAAAAAAAATTGCTGGCTTTTTAGCTCTTTTGATATTGGTCCCTCGTGTGAATAAAGAGTAATTTATTTTGTTTATAATTATATTATAATGATCAGCAGAATATTCAGACAATACCGTTATATAAAAGTGGTCAATGCTCTGGAATAATTCAAACTACCTACGTACTCATTAGATAAAATAAATTATTATAACAATTATTATCTCTAGGTATGTTAGGTAACATAAACATGTCGTAATTCTAGATATCAATATGCTGATGTAGCACAGGAGAGTAGCCTCATTTGTATGTATGTATAATATGTTCTTAATGTGACGTTATATCGCCTTAACTTATTGTTAAGACGATATAGGTGTAAGCGACATGGCTTATGTTCTTACAAAATCTGCTTACGAACTGCACTATTTTATGTATATATTTATTTAAGATACATGAACAGACCACATTTATACAAAATGATAAATGCTTGTAATTGTATATACATAAATAATTCTACATGTTATTTATTAATTTCCTCGATATGGAGGTGTCGAACCTGTACGGTACGGTCTAAAAATCATTTTATACCGCGAACCTGTAGGCTGTGGAATGAACTGCCTCAAGAGGTCTTTCCATTAGCTACGATATGGGGTTCTTCAAGAAAGCTGTGAATAGGATTTTGCAAGGTCGGCGGCGCACCCGCATGCACCCTGGTGTTGCAGGTGTCCATGGGCGGCGGTAACACTTACCATCACGTAGGACGGCTTGCTCGTCCGCCCAAAAAAAAAATACATATCGACTATGATCGGCGATCTAGTGGAAAGTAATACTACTTTCGGCCGGGATGTGTAGTTACGAACACGCGTCTGCCTTATTTGAAAGAACCTTAACATGTTCGAGTATATGACATATGACGTATGTATCGCATTTACACTAGCTATTGGTATGAAGCATGTTTTATACCATGAAATGTTACACAATACGGATTCTCCTTTAGGTAATGCCATAAGAATAAATAATATTCTTATGGTATTGGCATATTGTCGCAGAGCAGTGGCGTGTATTAATTTTGAAAATTGATAAATGGTAGTAGTGGTCGTATGCAGGTGTCTATACTTGTATATCGATTGTTTTTAATTTATTGGATAATGTGAGTACTAAAAACATTAGCGATCGCCGGTGACTTCGCCCGGACTACCGTACGTAAGTACTCGTATAGCGTACATAAAGTATTAATTAAATGGTAAGCTCTGCTTATTTGCTTACAAAAGATGTACACGTTTCTGGTGCAGTCAGATAGTAAGATATAGGTAAGAGGACGCTTAGTTCACTTTTTGATTTCACTACAGATGGTGGTGAGCCGATGAATTAAGTTGCCGCTGTCTGTAGTGGCTGAATAAGAAGAACTGAAGGCTGAGTGTAGTGTTGGGAAAGGTCTATATCTAGCACTGGAGAGACGCTGATGGTATTGTAGTGGTGTCTAGCACATTTGAACTGAATGAACTGAAAGTTATTAATCTTCTGACCTTATAATGCCTAACCTACACATGTTGCGCTGATAATTGGGTTATCTGTGTATCAATAAATAACCTATTGACAATTGATACATTGTAAAGTTCGTTATATAATGAGATGTGTGTATAGTTAACATCAATTAGTATTATTGTCATTTTTGTATCAAACATCTAAAACTTAAGTGAGTACTTACTTATAAGTGTTTCAATTATGAATGTGTACAGGATTTGCAGTAATAAATATAGATAAATGTGGCAGATAATGTAACATTTTATATTTTTCTAGTTTATTGTTTCTTAAAGTGATATTAATATAACTAGCAGTGCCAGCGACATCATTCGCGTGAATGTTAGAATGGTTACCATGGGAACTCTTTAATGGATCTGGATAGAACGTACCCTGGATGCAACCCAGCATATAATCTATAACTATGACACGTTTCGTTAAAATCCGTTGAGTAACTTTACCGTGATACGCGTTAAGATAGAACAGACAGAAAAAAAATCCAAATAATATTGTCCTACGCTCTATATCATTCGTATTTTTAAATGCAATCACTTTTTCAAAAAATATTTCATTTACAGAAACGGCTTTGTTACGATTTTATGTATAGATTGAAGCCCGATGGGGGAAAATAACCCAAAAAATCAATATACCTCAAATGAAAGCTTTTATTCATAGATCTTTTAAGTTAAGCGCAGTTACTGTGAAAACCGTGGAAGAACCACCTTTCTGTTCTTATGTTTAATTTGTTAAAATCTTTTTCATATTTTATTAAAGAAAAGGGCATCGCTTTAGCAGATACAATTGCTTACAACGATTATGGTAGATCATAATAAATACATTGTTCATACATTTTTCCTATCGTCCTTCATAATTCAATTTTTATAGGAAATGTTGTAGTCAATTACTTAATCTAATGACCTAATTTATTATGTAAAAATCAACTAGGCACATAAGTGACTTGTGTGTACGACCCAACTGTACATATTAACTCGATTAATAATGAATTAATAGTCAACTTAATTATTGGATGTGGTATGCTTAATCGGTATTATGAATCCCCAATGAACTCAATGAATGCATAAAAAATGACGTGTTTAATTTTAAATACCTATATAATTTCCTTGAGTATTCATTATTTTTAAACGTGTAATAAAATAACACGAAAGAAATTCTATCAGAGAAGTGTTATACATATTATAATCCATAATTTATTATTATAATTATATTAAAATGACAAGTTTTATTCGTTTCCTTTTTAAATATTATTTAAATTTTAATTAAAAGAATAATGATGCCTCAGGGACAAAATAATCTCATTTTACCATTTGTTGATTATATTATCTCTTTTTTTCTAGAAAGAAGTCGATAGACGAGCAGATATTAGACTTGGTGGTAAGTGGACACTGTCGCCCTGCGACATCCGCGATACATGCCAACATCAGTCCAGAATGACAAACATTGGCACGCCCCGGGATGTGATGGATCTTAGTATTTGGAGAAAGGGTTATAAACGAGAAAAATGGGGAGGGATAGAATTAGATGAGATGGGAATGGGCTTTGGGATATCTCACTTACTACTGAAACACTTACTTGGAGGAATAGGATACTCTTTTGTGAAAGAGGTAAGTCGAGTGGGCCCAGCTTTTATGGGATTGTAGCGTGCACTCCCCCTCCCCATTTCAAAAGTGAATCATTCTCAAAGACAGAAGAACAAATATTCTAATTTACTGTGCTTTAAAAATATTTTGAAGAGTTGATTGAAATTAAGTAATTTAAAAAAAAATGGCGAATGAGCGGCTAGCCTTTGGAGATTTAAGAATGGTTTTGCAGAAAGGTTTGGGAAAATAGGGAATACAAAATATAACGGGACACATTTATTACGGGACCTTTACAAGCATTTTGATTGCATGTAAGAACTACTCACTCAACCAAATAGACAATTTTGATTAATCTCTGAGCTAAATACCGCTTATCTGTACTACGAAAGTTTTTAAAAAGCCATACAATTTATAGTCATACAATTTCTTAACTTAACATTAACTTTACTTAAGGTTTTATGACACGTAGGAAAATTCCCATAGGATTTATAACTGTTTCTAAAAGTAAGCCAAAGTTTCAATACGACAGAGTTTTAAACAATCCGGCACCAGATGCACGAGTAGTTTGGAAAAACATTGATACGTTCTAGTAACAATAGTACATGTCTACGTACATGTACATGTTTTCGGAAATTGTGGTCATACTATCATTGTACTTATGTTCTCAAATTATAATAAATATTGGTACTTTAATGAGCTAGGAATAAAGACTAGAACGGAGTTGTATTTTGTATGTTGCTGACTATACGTAATAGGTAACTTTATGCGTTTGTACTTTGACCTAACATCGCTAGAATGATTACGTTGTTAATTATAATAATGTATACAATGTCATTTATAATTACATATGCAATAAGATACAATAAACCAATAAGATTTTAACTTAGAAAACGTTATTAACGGCGCGGCGTCTACAAATGTTAATTTATATCATTTGTGTTATTAAAGTGTTAAAAATTATTTAAAAATCTATTTGTGTCTTTCGCATTTGCAATGTATAACAGAAAATTATAGTATTTATAATTTTTGCTTATCATATGGTACCTAAATATTTTGTTCGACTTTCATATATCGTATAATATATGGTATGTAGGTATAATAAAATCCTATCAGAACTGTGGCAGTTTATTTAATATTAAAGAAAAAGTAACTACAGTGTACGAGTGATGCAGAGCCCATAACAACATTAGGAATTTGTCTCTCTGATCTAAATCACGCGATAACTACCAGATTGATTTTAATGAAACTAGGCATAGTTAGGTATATATAGCTTATATGTCGAGTTAACATTTAGGGTACTTTTTATCAAGATCCATTGTACAGTTCCCACGGGAATCATAGGTTTACACGAACGAAGTCACTAGCACCGCTAGTTAACCTATACCTAGTGTAGCCATAAATATTGTTACAAAAAAAAACATTGTAGTTTTTTAATTATCATTTTATTAGAATTGTTTATAAATAGGTAAACATTTAAAAAATATAACGTTTATTTGAAATGGTCACCATTTGCTTTTATACAATCTTTCAAACGTTGTGGCCAGTTTTGGATTGAAACACGCACCCTTTCCATGGGAAAATTGGCCAACTGCAACCCTAATGGAATGTTTTAAGGATTCAATATTATCATGGCGTTTAGAGCTCTCATGCCATGCTCTCTAAAACAGACCATAAATCATAATCGAGCGGATTTAGATCGGAACTAGATGACGGACAGTCTTCAGCTCTAATGAAGTCGGGAACACTCCTTTCTAGCCACGTCTGTGTTGAGCGAGCCTTATGACTTGGTGCTGAGTCTTGCTGAAAAGACCATTCTTGGTAATGGAGAGTGTGGTTAAGGTTACGACCGCTTCAAGAATCGTATCTTAATACACTTGAGTCGACGTTTTAATACCTTTTCACAAAAATATGGTTCAGTCACTCCTTGATAGCTAACGTCCCAAAAACCATCACTGAAGCGGATAATGGCCACTTTGAACCTTATTGACCAATTGAGCAACTTCTCTAGAGTTATAAGCATAAATTCGACCTTACTGCTTGATAAAATGCAAGTGTTAAAGATTTGTCTGTGAGCTCCCTTTGCGTTCCTCCAAAAACATTTGTCAACCCTATTTTTCTATAAATTATCAGTTAAGAAATGACCGGTACGTTTATAGTAAGCAGCGAGTCCTAAATCACCTTTTAAAAAACGTGATTAAAAATCTCTGGATAAAATATTTTGCTTCCGGGTGGGATTTCTTCGGATTCTTTCCTTCACAGCTTTAATCGTCTGTTTAATACGAATAGGCGTGGACGGCCAGACTTTTTTCTGTCACAAACAGAAGACGTTTCAATGTATCTACCAATAGCCCGGTACACAAACATTCGGCTAATACCAAGAGGATGGAGAGTTTTAAAAATTGCATTGGCTCCATTGCACACTTTGTGTAATAATGCAATTACATTAATACGGTGTTCGTTATCACTCCACTCTCTTTAATATTAGTAAAATATATAATAATGATTGGCGCCTTAATGAGAAAAAATCATTTATTTTTCACGTAAGAATGACAGATTCTAAATTCAAATGTAATTTATTTATTTTTTTCATTGAAAGAGTATTTATGACCAGACTAGGTATACGTATACCCGTCTTAAGAGCTTTTTCCATTACGCTACGACATGGGGATTTTCAAGAAAGCTGTGAATAAGATTTTGCAAGATCGGCAGCGCACCCGCATAGTCCTTGCTTCATGGACGCTGGTAGTCAATTACCATAACGTCTGTCTCTTGCCCATCTGCCTCCTTTGCTATAGAAAACAAATCTAACTAAATAATTTATATGTGTAACTCTAGTGTTTTATGAATAATTATTGAATTATAATAACGCCTACTAAATACCTTTATGTGTACTGTATATTGTAACTACTCTAATATTGTGTTTTTGTGCACTATGTGAATTTATAGGAGTAGATAAAATACTCATCTGTCCAGTTGATGCATACTGTAATTATTGGCCATTATCCCAAATACAGGCATTACGGGCAACACTGGCATTCATAAATCCAGCCTGGTTGCCTCTCGAATAAAGAAAGATAAAAAAATAAAAGGGGTGAATGTAAAACCTATCAATTCTCCACCTTTTAAGTTCCAACGAAAACATTTTATCCGCTTTTGAGGCTAATGTGTTTTTAACCAAAAATTTTGCCCGATTAAAAACATGTTTTCGTGTGTTTTCCTGTTGTGTGATGATGTGATGAATCATACACATTATGTGGCAGAGATTTTATAAAATCACAATTGATAAACAAAATAAATTGTATAAAATCGAAACAGATTTCCACCAAACAAATGTGACTCAGATCTTTTTCATGTAAGCAATATACTCGTATAAAAAATATTTAAATATTGCCTGTTCATGCGCGGCAACGCTTAGTGATTTTCGGCATTCTATACAGTATTGTATCCGTGGTTGTATCCGATCTTTTCCCGAAGCTTTGGATTCTTCTGCTCATGATACTGACATATAATGTTATTCTTTACTTTTTATTTAAGTACTTTATTGTACAACCAAATAATTACTCGTACTATGAAAAATTGTTACAAAAAAAAATAGGTACAAAAAGACTAGCTTATCCACTTAGATTTCTACCAGAAAACGTAGGAGAACGATAGATGAACAATGAAATGGGCAGACATAGTGCGTATCTCTATGAATTTTGATTATATATTTGCATTTAGCATAATTATTTGTATAAAAAATTTAGTAGTCCAAAAAATCGGTTGTTTTTGTAGAAAAATTTCCGTAAGTTTTTCATGTCAATGAACTCAGAAACTTGAATGGAATCCATGCTGTCAGGCTTCGGAAACAGATTAACCACATCCTTTATAAAATATAAAGGGATTCTCTACAATTCTATCATAAGAAAGCTATCTCCGGAACCTACAGCCATTGCACATTAAGCATAGTGCTAGTACACAACCAAGTTAACTTAAAAGTGATAAATAATGAAACAAGAACGTCATTGTTCACTATGACATTTAAAACCAGATACATCCAATAGTTAGGCCGTAAACAGGATCGAACTAATAAATGATGATTGTTGTAAAAAGAAAGCAGAACAAAACACAATGATCCTTCAAACGTGCCACAACACTTGAATATCGCAACAATGCCATGATGCCAATTAATTGAAACTACACTAAAGCACCCCGCAATAGTGGTGATAAACATAATGAACAGTAATGTCAGTTGTTACAAAAACTCGAAAAGACTTGCCGTTTTAATAGATCTTAATAATTTCCGACTGCGTCTCAATAGTTTGAGTTTGCGTCTTAATAGTTTGACACTGCGTCTTAATAGTTTGAGACTGCGTTTTCATAATTTGATACATATATGCGTTTTCCTTATTATAATTTTCTTATATTCCTTCCTTATTTTATTTTAAAAATGAAAATAACTTTAAAATAAGTTTATAATTCGTAAAAATCACAAGTTAGAAAAGGATCACCATCACTTTCCACCGTCAAGATTGGTGTATGCAATTTCGTTTAGGACGAGAGTCCATCGACGACAAACCCCGCTCCGATCGACTCATTGAGGCACTCATTCCAAACAACATCAAATTAGTGGAAGAAGTTCTGAGTGACCGACGGCTAAAGACGAAAGAAATAGCAGCAAGGACAGGGCTTTCAAAAACAACAGTTCTTAGGATTCTTCATATGAATAAAGTTAGTGCGAGGTTGGGGTGCCAAAACTTCTTTCAAGTATGCAGCGAAGTAAACGAGTAGCGTGCTCTAAGGAACTTTTGGATGCCTTTCAGGTAAACGGAAACAATTTGTGGGAGTCAATTGTTACGAGGAATGCAACTACGGTTCTTTACTATGATCCCCTTCCCAGAAGGGAGTTGATGTAGTGGCGTCGTTCTGGTGAAGCACCGCCTAGAAAGGCAAAGGTGACTTAGTCCACCAACGGCTTATGGCTTCGATATTCTGGAATTTTCAAGGAATATTGCTTATAGACATAAAATAACGCAATACTACCGTGACTGCAAGTTATTATGCTAACCTTATAGATAACTTACTAGAAGCAATCAAGCAGAAATGTTGTGAAAAACTAAGCAAAGGAGTGCGGCTTCATCAGGACAATGCACATTAGCACCCGTCCACGCCGCCACAGTTGCTAAAGCTGCTGTTTCAAACTGTGGCTTCACGGAAATTCGTCACCCACCCTATAGTCCTGATTTGGCTCCCAGTGCTTACTATTTGTTCTCAAAACTCAAGGCGGACTAAGGGGTAAAAAAAATCCACTGATGATGAAGTGCCCGCAACGGTTTTCGCCAATTTTGAAGACAAAATGTGTGACTATTTTTATACTGGGATAGAAATGCTAATTAAACTATACGAAAAGTGTGTAAAATAGACCAAAAATATATTGAAAAATAAAAATAGTTAGCAATTAAACAACTTTGAACGGTTTAAATCGCGTATATTTAACATTATTTATATCGGGACGTTTCGAACACTTTGCAGTGGACGTGGTCACGGGGTGACTGAACGGGAGTCGAAACGTCGGGATATAAATAATGTTAAATATACGCGATTTAAACCGTTCAAAGTTGTTTAATTGCTATGTATAGTAATCGCGAAAACCTAAGAAAATATTAATAAAAATAGTTCCCTGAACTTGAGTGTCCTTTTTCTTTGTCAGGCCGGAAACATTTGGACCTTCCCTCCTACTACCATCTACGTTCAATCGTTGGTAAAAAAGACGAAACAACACATTTTGAAACTTTATGTTTAACGAATTTTGTTTTTAATGATCTCTACTATTAACCATTAAAAAGAATAGGTGTGAGGATCTACGCAGTACTTACTCAAAATACAAAGTTCGCTGCATGTACGAGAAGTACGTGTCTAAGCTAAGCTGAAATGCTAACTAGACACTGCTAGATTCGACTTGCCTATTCTTGTTGGCCCATAGATGAAGTGTATTTCAATTATCTGCAGTAAATTTTTGTACTGTTTGCAATCTTGCATAGTGTTACCTCTATACATATATTTCGGCGCACAACTCCACAACTAGCGCTAATTAGTGCTGGTAAAGTAAAACTTGAAATTGAAACATAAATTCATGACGTTTTAAAACTAAGAACTGAAGTACTTCTGTTTGTTTGGAGAAGTTGGAACTGCTATTTTGCACGGTTACCTTTCATTGGACTTTGTGAATTCGTTGAAGGTAACAAATTCTGTAATTAAACCCTTTATCTTATTAAAAAAAAATCTAAACCAGTGTAATATATACCTCCTGTTTTATGATAATGCGAAAAACGCAACTACTAATTTTAAGTTATAACAGGAGTAAATAGCGTTCACGTCCATATAGAGAATTAATAGTGGATATAAAAATTGAAATTTTCGCTTTTAAATTTATCTATTTAAATGGGTCTCCGTAAGTTTACCTTATTTATTTTACTTGACGTTTCGGTTGCATCAACCATGACCTCGAGCTGACTGAAGTGGCAGATAGTCCGCGTCAAGAATTGCGAGCATTTCAGTAGAGAAGATAGATGCAAATTGTCCTCGACATGATAAATTTAGTAAAATTAAGCTATATTTCGTCTGACACTATTTCAGATATTGTGAGTGTGTGCAGCAACTTTCCGCAACTTTCAGCAACTATGAAAACCAAATACGGGTAGTTGATGAAACTGTTCACAATTCTCGTCGTGGACTAACTGCCTCTTCAGTCAGCTCGGGACCATGATTGATGCAACCCAACCGAAACTTATACTCGTATCAACCTACACGTCGCCTAAGCGGGCCCAGCGCGGGTTGGTGGATTACATACTCCAGATCTTCTTTTTATTTCAGGAGCATGCATGCGGGTTTTTCATCATGATAATTTTCCACCGATGAGCTAGTGACAATTTTCAAAAATCCATAGTTAAGTAGAAACTCAGTGATACGGACCGAGGATTTAAACTCACGATCATACAAATGTTAGTCGAGTTTAGATATCCCAAGGATATCTCACTCAACCAAAACGTCGGGTAAAATAAATAAGACCCGTTTAAATAGATAAATAATTAATTAATAGTGGGGTTTCGAATCGATTCATTTCACTTATAAATAGCTAAAAATTTAAAGTTTGCTTTTAGAATTGTACAATCATGTTTTTTAATAATTCAAACAAAACATTACGGTTTTTTTAGACAAAATAATTAAAAATCGCAACAACTTGGTGAATTTCAAAGATATTGTGCCCAATATTATTTTTGGAGTCGCTGAAAAAGAATATGATATCAAAAATTCAAAATGGTTAATCCAATATGGCCTGAGTTTATATAAAAAATGGATAAAAACGTATTAACTTGGTAAATGAAAAAAATATATATTGTGTTTATAATGTTATTGAGGTCCCTTGGAAACGAATATGGTATCAAATATTTTAAATTCAAAACGGGTAATCCTATATGGCTGGCTATTACGAAAGAAATCGTTAAAAAATTACAAATGGATGGGAAATTCTTATTACAGTTTGTAATTGTAAGTATTCTACAGCAATTTAAACATAATTACAATGAACGAGAAATCCAAAATATTTATTTCTATGAGTAACAATTCAATACTTCTTTTTATTATTTTTTATAGGCAGCGCGCATCCGGGGGCGTGCCAACGTTTGTCAATTTGGACTAATGTTGGCATGTATCGCGGATGTCTATGGGCGACAGTAACCACTTACCATCAGGTGGACTGTATGCTCGTCTGCCGCCTTCGTCCATAAAAAAAAAACTAAAGTCACCGACAGAGCTCGTAGAATCGGCATGTTGAAGTGGCAATGGGCAGGTTATATTTGCCGCGAGACCGATTTTTTTTAGATCACGCATATTTTAATAAATTATATAAAGACCAGGAGACTATTTTAATGTCGGCGTCAACAATTAATTTTGTATAGACATTTCTTATTTTACTACATGCTTATGAACATAATCTGACAAAATACACAATGTCCAAGACGTGGCGTAAAGGATCTCTCTATCTCTCATTCGCAATTGTTTCTGACTCTTTCTCGTTTCGAATGCGCTATGGTTTGATTTCTCGTTCGCATGGTTTGTTGACAAAAATTTTAAATCCTTAAATGTCTATAATGGTGCTGGGATTATTTTACACAAATGGCCTGTATGAAAAGGGCTAGTAAAATATCTCATTTACTTACTCGAGCTACAAGGAATAAGGCCTTCTAATAATGCACATTTAACAAAACCCTTCTCTTGCTCATTTCCCACGCGATCCCCTTCTTTATTATTTTTAATATAGCGTAAACATTAAGACCGGCAACAGACCATTTTGCACATCGTTAAAGAAAAAAAATGAGGCCACAGAATAGTTCGCTGTGCACATATTAAGTTCATATGAAACTATAAGTTGCGACTGAATTGTATAAGGTACAAAATCGTAATGTGTATGGAAGGGGTGGCCAACAAGTCGATCGCCAAAGACAGAGCGGTCGATCGCGAAAGGAAATTAAAATTTTTGACCGGTAAAATTTTCGTTAAGGTTGACATTATCAAATTATCCTCCTTTTTTTGTTAATTTCACAGACGAATTGAAAGTGCAAACTTCTCATTATTTTTTTGTTACCTATTGATATTAGTTTTACATATTAATAAATAATATAAAAAGCTATCTAATTATTATTTTATTCATCCCACTAAAGCACAATTAAGTCGATTGCAAGAGATCCGAAGTTTTTTTTAAGTAGAACACTGTTCTAAACAAGTTGGTCACCCCTGGTGTATGGTCCTACACGGTCTTATTTACATTACCTACTACTGAACGTCAAGCAAATATTTAATAAAAATTATAATATAACATTGTCAGATTTTTTTATAAAAATTAGGTGGCAGACGTGCATACGGTTCACTTAGAGGTAAGTGGTCACTGTCGCCCTATGGACATCCGTGACACGACGCATGCCAACTTCAGTTCAGAGTGACAAATGTTGACACGCCCTCGGATACGCTGCCTACCGTTGGAGATTTAAGAATATCTTCTGAGAAAGAGCCGGGATAATGGGGAGGGATAGCATAGGATGGGATGGGAATGGGCTCTGGCATATCTCAGTCACTACCTAAAGACCTATGTACATTGGGGGAATAGTATCAAGTGGAAGTGTTTATTTTGCAGTAATCTTCCGTGAGAGGCCCCCAGTCTCTCGAATGGCTAGTCGAGAGCGCCCAGTGTCTGTGGGATTGCAGCGTATACTCTCTTCCTACCTAAAACTTTGTGATACCCCCCCGCATCTTTATATTTCTGCCTATATTTAAATTTCTTTATACTAAAAATTCCCTATAATTAATTTAGTTTTACTAAGTAATAATAACTTACTTAGTTGCATTGTATTGTAACAAGACTTAAAACTAAATTTTTGGTTTTTTTTCTAGAAACAAACAGAAGTAACTGTTTACTTACCGCCACTGCGTTTAATCGCAGTCATAAATTGATACCAGATAATCTAAGCACAATAGCCCATGGGAAGGCATTTGTGCAACACCAAGCGATCATTACACGGTGCATACCCGTATGTATTACACGTCATTATGCGCTTGCATGGCTATGCACACGTATAATACCGTCATCATCGAATGACAGTTGCAACAGGCTGCAGGAAGACCTAATGAGTTGCGAATTGCACGCGTGAAATTGTTTAATATCACTTCTTGCTTGTATGAACTCGTTTATCATTGTAATACGTACTTATGTAACATTAGTTTCTCTCTCACTACTAGGTGTATTTTATGCAAGTCGTTTAAGAATTCTTAAAACAAACTGTTATGTTCAATTTTGCGATAACCCCTTCTCAATCGGAAAGACTTATTTAAAATATTCATATAGTCAGACTATGTGATTGTTATAGTTAAAGAAAATAATTTGTGCTTTAGTAAGTAATTTGGTTTTGCTAATTTTAGGTACATATCATTTAGTGTGATAATCTGATAATGTACATCTGTCTAAATCTTGATGAATACAAATTAAAATTGTAACGCCTAGAACAAGGAAACTAAAAATGGTCCAGACATCCTAACGTCAGAATGGCTGACCACTTGGTTAATTATTTATTTTTCTTATTTATAACGAAGTACCAAAAAATTCCTTATAAGTACCAAATAGTATCAAATAGGTACTAAATTCCTGTGATGCATTCACCTAAATATATCATTTGGTTGAACATTTTGAAGGATACCAAAGAGGTAAAACGAAGAACAAAGAAACTAGCGCTAACACCCGCAGTCTTAAATAATATACCAGAGTGGCATAAGCGCAAGGAACACGCAACGATCAACTCATTCAACACCGAACAATAGCTGAAAATCGCGCATTCTGCTGATAATATCTTGATCGCAGTCGCCATTAGGAACGTTTTGTATCATCACACATTACAAACATGAAACAACTAGACACGTAACGGACATCGGGCGTAATTCAGAACCGGATGGCATTTGTGCTCATTTCCTTGAAAACCTGTGAAATAATAAATACTAAATTATTTTAATACGTGAATTTATTGTGACGTAATTTTAATTAATATCGTATATCAGGGGGCTAAGACTCACTGCACTACCGAACACTGCACTCTTTTCTCGAAGCAAATCAGCGTACTTTTGACCTCCTGGTATTATTACACCGGAGAAACATAGACGGCTCAAAATGATACTCCGATGAGAAGTTTAGGAGCTAAATTAAACTGCTAAATTTCTACGACTTTTAGTTTTGAACATATATAAATACGGAACCCCATAATTTTGAAAGAAAATACTTTTATTCGTTATCACAAGATCATAATTAGATACGTATCAGTATGATACGTACAGTGATACATTAAATAAAGATATAAAATATTGTGTCGTTACAACAAAATGCAGCGAACGCTGCAGATAATCCACTGATATTCTGCCAGCACCTATATACATATATTCTCACGGACAGCCACAGAAGTAGACAGCCTTACCTTAAAATAAAAATATACTCACTCACTCACTAATCATCAAAAATCTGAAGTACTTCCAGAGGTGCTAGGAAGCAGAAATTTGGCATGCTAATAGAGGTTGAAATAGAACCTAAGGGAAAAATCTGAAAATGGAAATTTTCTAGGGATGGGCTGAAGTTCGGTTCACATTCGGTTCAACCGAATTTCGGCAGCTTGAACCGAACTTCGGCATTCGGCCGAAATTCGGTTCAGATGCCGAACATTCGGCACAAAAAAAAAAAAATACCTACTGGCACTATTTTGACTGAAATTTAACAGAATTAGAATAGCATTACTTACTGTAAAATAAAATTATGTCTTTTACTCACTCATGGTCATTTATTCTAGTTAAGAACATTGTAAATGTTAACCTTAAATTAAATCAGTTCTTCTTATTAGTCTTGAAAATCTCTGCCTAATTAATTAGACATAAAAATTAGACATACTATTACAAAAATGAACTAAACTTAGTATTTTTCTAACAAACATCTGGATTCGTAAATTGAATAAAAAAATCACGTTTTTGGTTCACAAACTAAACATTCATTAACATCAAGTATTTTTTATTACAATAATTGAAGGGTATTTTTTTTCAACAATCAAATTAAACAAACTTTTCTCATCTATCTACTCACTCATATTTAAAATTTACTAGAGGCAGGTTATGATGCAAAAACACCAAAGACTCTGCCTTATCTGGTAGAAGTTTGTTACGTTTTTTTTCGTATACGTTTCCTGCCTCCGAAAAAAGTCGCTCAGAATATACAGAGCTTCCAGGAGACGATAAATATATTTGAGCCAAATAACTCATGTTAGGGAACTTGTCTTTATTCTTAGCCCACCAGCCATATGGACATAAGTCTTTGAGTAGCAAAACTTCATTGAGAAATCTGTCTAGCTCTGACGCAATCGGACTTTTGGTCTCTTCTACATCTAGTGGTAACTTTACTGCTGCTAGTTCCTCGTAGCAGCTCCAGAACGTTCTATGTATGTTTTCGTTATTGGATGATGGTGTGGATCTCTGTGCTACCTGAACAACTTCTTCATCACTGCTTGAACCGATATCCTCGCTCCTTCTTACAAATTCTGCCAGGACAGTTCGTCTGATCATTGGTACGTTACCTGGTGTAAAAAAATTCATTTTATAGCGCGGATCTATCAATGTTGCTAGACTATAGCACTTGTCATCTTCAATCCCCCGAAAACGCCTATCAAGTCCTTCTTTTAGTGACAAACGCATTGTGTTCACATTAGAACAAGCCACTTGAACTTCTTCTTTGGTCAAATACCTCGAAAGAATCGTAAAGTTGGGAATGACCTCTGATATGCTGGAGTAGGAAGAGCTCATCTTTTTTGTGATTTCTTCAAAAGGTTGAAGTAAGGTAAGACATTCTTTAAGAAGATCCCATTGTCTCTCTGTCAAATTTTGAAAATTTATTGTGTTACTGTTGTCAGATACGTATAACGAAATCGCTCTCTTTTGCTCCACTAACCTTTCAGCCATATAAAAAGTACTATTCCAGCGGGTGCTGACGTCTTGAATAAGTTTGTGCTTGGGTGTATTGAGCTCAGTCTGTATCAGCTGCAATTTTTCTTGAGCCGGTTTGGAGTGATTGAAATGAGTCACTATACGACGCCCTGCCGCTATTGCTTCATTAACACTTTCCTGCGCTTCCAAAGCACCGTGAATTGCTCGTTGCAAAGTATGGATGAAGCACGTTTTTCCTTCAAAACGACTGTCATTTACGGCTTTCACAATGTTACGGCCGTTATCTGTGACGATAACATTTATTTTGTTTGAGATGTTCCATGACTCAGCTATCTCTTCTAGGGCACACTGAATATTATGCGCTGTATGCTGCTCTGAAAACGATTTCATTTGCAGCACCCCATGTTGCAGTACAAACTTGTTGTCAAGCCAGTGAACAGTAAAACTTAAAAAACACTGCATATTATTGATGCACGTCCACATGTCGCTTGTAACTGAAATCGTTTTAGTTGCGGATAGTTGGTCGAAAATCTTCTTTTTTAATAGTTCATACATTTCAACTATAACCGTTTCAATAATGTATTTTCGGCTGGGCATCTGGTATTTTGGTTTTAATATGGCTACCAACCGATTAAATCCAGCATCTTCTACGACAGATGTAGGTTGATTATCCACACAGATCATTTCTGCTATGGCTCTGTGAATTTGTTTAGCCCTTGGGTCATCTATTTTCCACTTACTTTCAAATGAGCCCTCAATGGTCGCTTGACGTAATGATGACTCCACCACTGCGGGTATCTCCTCAGTAGTGTTCGACGTTGAAGCTCTTGTTGAAGGTAGGATCGGATTTGGCGAATGAACGGGATGTTGTAATTGTGCGTATTCTCGATTATGCTTCACACGAAGGTGGTTGCTCAGTGCAGAAGTAGACGCTGAACGTCCACTATCACCACGAGATATCAGCGAATCACATAAGATACATTTCACTTTATTTAGTTGGTCAGTTTCTGTATAAAATGTCCAAACACTTGATTTTTTCCTTGCACTCATTTTTGCATTAAGCCAGTAACAAAACTTACACCTAAAACCTCGTCAATCCACTTAAAACAATTATTTTTGTTGAATGTAAACAATCGCACGCGACACGCCGATGACGTATTTGCTAATGACCGGCCGGCTCCGGGCCACGCGGTGGGAGCGCGGTGTGCGGGCGGGGTATATCTAGCAATAATTGAACTAAATGCACGACGTGTCATTCACGACAAGTCACGACGTGTCGCTCTCGAGAAAGCGCGTGAAATTGAACCGAAGTTCGGCCGAACTTCGGCCGAACTTTTCATTTTAACCGAATGTTCGGCCGAAGTTCGGGTTCGGTTCAAACCACATTCGGCCCATCAGTAAAATTTTCCACTCTGGTCTCCTCCAAAGTGAGAAGGAGAGGTTACTATTACGTTAAACTTGATTAATTATGGTAATTTCGGAACATATTAAATTGTGTATTTAGTGCCATTCAAACGGCAAAGTAAACATTAGAAAACGTGACGAATGAAATAAAAAAAGTTATTGAGGAGAGTCCATACCGCTACATTTGAACCAACCAGCAATACAATGAACTTGATAAAACACTCTTCTCTTGCCACAATCGATGTATCTCCATAACAACTAACAATAAGTCAAATAAATAATCTGTTGAACTTTTTGGCGGGAACTCGAAGTTGAGTTTTTGTTTGATAATTGTAAAAATTGTGTATTAGGCGTTTTGTGGCTTAATAGTGATAGTTTATTAAACTTCAAAGTGTTTTTCGTGCGTGGTGTTTGTGATAATCAAATGAAAGTGTGCGACTGCGTTTTTCGTGTGCTTCCAAGGAGTCCTCTACTGTTCTCAGTAAATCTACTATCGCTTTACTGAGCGACTCCTGACTTAGTTCGACGGGACTGGACATTGAGAGGATACGTTTTAGACTTTGGATTGTTTATTACGAAGAAAACTTGACACTGGCAGATGGCAGAATGTGCTAATTGCACCATTGCCATATATGAAGATTAATAATAATAATCTGTTATGACATTCAGTATGTCACTATGGTAACCGCTAAAGCTGGCTTCACAACTTATAGATCTCATAATTTTTTTCGGTCAAATAGTCGCAAGGATTGGCAACATTTTACAGAAATGTTTCTGTTGGGCTAAACTTCATTTACAAATAAAAATAGAGAAAATAATTCAAAATTGTATTTGTTCGTATGTATGTTCGTATGTCTTCACTGTCTTTGAATAGTCAAGACTATATAATTTGTAATGTAAAAAATATCCAATGTTCGATAATATAAAAAAAATCGGCCATCGAAAACGTAACTTGTCAATTTGAAATAAAACTACCGGAACTCCCGGTGACGGTAACCTGTCCCAACCAGAAACCGGTTAACCGGGCGGTAACGGACTGAAGTCCGTGAAGTCCTGAAGTTGTGAATGATATAAGCGGCGGATAAGACTATGGGTTATTATAACATTTTATGTTAACGTTTTTTTGGCCTAGCCCATCAAAAAATACATCGCTCAAATAATTAAAGAAGTGGGATGTATCCATAGAATATCATATCGATTACCTATAGAAGCATTATTGTTATGATTAAGTTATTATAATACTAATAGAATTCTCTATTCACACGTCATTATATGTAATATGTCGAGAAATTATCGATAAACAATCGATTTACGAGTATGTCATAATTATAAATTAAACAACTTCTAATATAAAACCTATACCTACATTATATTATGTACTTAATAAAATTATCATCATCATCATCATCATCTCAGCCCTTGGACGTCCACTGCTGGACATAGGCCTCCCCCATTGTCCGCCATTTAGACCTATCGGCAGCGACCTGCATCCAGCGGGTGCCCGCAACCTTATATTATAGTTTGTATAAATATTTTTTTCCTGTTATGTGTTTTAATTATGCTTTTATTTTAAAATAACACATCTCAACTGTGAGACACATCTCACAGTATGTATCTAAGCGTACATTAAGTACATACTTTATAGTACACTGAGTCACTAGACAATAACAAGGAAAATCTATAGTGGGAAAGAGGACAGTTTTTCACAGCGATCGCCTTACAATAAAATCACCCTGTCTAGCGCTAACAAAGAATCATTAGATTAGCAATAACTAGGGCTGTCACGAGAATCATGCGGAAAATGAATCATTAGACGATTTTATGAATAGGCAGAAAGGTAAAGAATCTTTACAATGATTGTTAAATCCCACAAAACCATGAATATTCCATGAATATAGTTATGTTATGGTTTCTACGGCTGGTTAATTTAAAAACGCTTGTTAGTTCAATAATTTTCGTGCGTTTCCAAAATTGGACTATAATATGGCATTTTTTGTGCCGTGTGGTGTCGGTCAGCTATTGAATAGCAATATGCCATCTCTTGCCGCGGGTGTCGTAACAGGGATAACAAAGCAGCTATCACAAGCACCGAGGAACTACACAACTTCTAAATGAGTGGACTAGCCAACTTGCTTGGCCAGCTGCGCAAGACAATGTGCATGAAGAGGCCCATGTTCAGCAGTAGATACTGAAAGGGTCGATTGCATGGCTTTGCGTAGCAAATTTTGATCTTTGACAACCCTAGCACTATCCTACCTCCATTGTACCAACAGGTATAATTTAGGTATATTTTTTTTTTATAGAAAGGAGGTGGCAGACGAGCAAACAGTCCACCTCGTGGTAAGTAAATATTGTCGCCCGTGGACATCCGCGATACATGACATGACATTATATGACATGCAAACATGCATCCAGAATGACAAACGTTGGCACACCCTCGCACCCCCCCTGGATACTTTGTCTACATTTGGAGATTTCAGAAGGAATTTGGAGAAAGGAATGGGAAGATGGAGATTATGTATTCATTATCCAATTACAGCACCCATTTCTCCTTGGCCTCCCACGTCCTCACGTGGTGGGAGTGGGAGAAAAGTATAATGGCTTAATTTTCCTTTATTCAATTATACTCTCCATTCGATAGAACAGGAGGGGGGGGGGGGGGATAGAATGGTATATCTGTCTCATTACCGGAAAAACGTATGTAGTACATTTTACGGTAGTCTCCTGTGAGGTTGGTGTAACTCGGCTAGTCGAGCGCGCCAAGCAGGTGTGGGATCGCAGTGTGCACCCTCAATCTCTAAACTATAGGAGCTACAAATTATAGCATCTCCAAACTATGGGAGCTACAAATTACAGGAGCTATAAACTATAAACAACGATAAGAGAGAAGTTTAAAATAATATTTTGCAAAATCTAATTCCGACTAAACTGGAAAGCCAAAATAAGTCTTTCACTGATATTAATACACGAAATTGCCTTCACGAATTCACGGAAACATTTAATTAACTCCTATTACTTTGCCATTGGAACTTTAGAAAAAAAAGACTCAGAAAACAGTTTTTTTTTAATTCATCTGTGGTTTATGACGAGGCCTTTATGATGAAACCTACACGTTTTTTATAGTTTGTCTAATGAAAATTTAAGTCACACTGGTAAAGAGAATAAAAACGAGTTTTCTCAAAGTGTACCGCAGTTATGACTTTTCTGTTACATTACATGTTACGTTAATGTGTTTGGTAATACTTTCACGAACAAATACACGGTTATTAACACAATATAGCCAGTTATAAAGCTAGGTTCAAACCACAACCGAGGCCGCTCCGACCGGAACAAATACGCGTCTTCACAATACAAATATTTGTCCTTCCACGGGAACAAACGCGGCATTTGTCTGGCATTTTATTTTTCACGCGCATACATTGTACTAGTGAGTACAATCATTTAGAGACTCCTTATGTTTCTCTTACTCTCATTTACTGCGCCTGATGAAGGAGAATTTCATATACATAGATTGATGGATTGGATTGGAAACATATACTCGCATATGCATAAGCCACTATTTAGCCTCATTCTTTAAGACGGGAATAAAACAAAGTTGATATTAAATGTGACTTCCACCTACCAGGAAACAAGTCTCATAAATTGGCTACCAGCCCGCCTACGGCTAATTTAAAGACGTCTATCCAGTAGTTATCATTCCCGGGACTAGTTGTTAAAGTCCGCGAGCCAACTAAGTGACAAATAGTTTCCTGTTCACACGCAATGTGCGCTGGATTCACCGGCGTATTGTCATTGCCGTGTTGCATTATTATTACAAAAAATATTGTCATCACCTCGTATAAATAACCTACGGATCCATTTAAAAGCGACTGATAATAATTACAGTTATATAAAAGCATAAATTCATATAATAATAATAATGAAGTTCAAGTTTCAAAACAACTTATTGAAGAAATTAATGACTCCACGGGGAAAAAACATCTCAATTTAATTATGTATGTTTTTCGAATAGGAGTACAAGACAATTATAATATTGACGAGATATCGAGAGGTACTTAATTGTACTAATAAATCAAACCAACGAGTATCCATTAAAGAAACCTGTACCTAATCATTTCCATTAAAATGTAAAGGAATTGGTCCTTGACGTTTTTAAATGCTCTATTTAAAATATGACTGGCATTAAATAAATTTAGAACTTGTTGCATTTGGTTCGCAAATTAATGCAAGTGTCTGCATAATGACCGGTCTTGTTCAGCTCCACTGTCTGTTTATGGACTGTAACGTTATAAAATATTGTTTCAATTTATTTTGTATGTTTTATGTGTTTAAAGTCGAATCATGTTTTCATACAGAAGGAAATCCTATAAGAAACGACTTAACTAAGAAGTGGAACGGTTCAAGAAGTAAACAAATGATTGTTTTTCTTCGTATGCCATTCTGTACAATCGGCTTTATATTCGTATTTCGAGGTAAGCAAATCATTATACGAAGTTCGACAACTAAGGACAATGACTTTTACACGAAACGAGGTAGTGTTGTTAATAAACGCTAACAAATTAGTTATTAAATAACTATAATAATTATTCGATCACAGTAATATCTTATTAATAAAAATTACTGTGATCTGATCTAAGCCGCAAAGCTTTATTTGGAAACAGACCCATAATGTTGGAAAACGTACAGAAATAATGTGTTTTGTACTGTAATGTTCTTTGTACAATCCAAGATGTTCTAAATATGTACCTAATGTAATGTAATGTGTGATGATCTAAAAGATGAGGGATGAGATGAGAGAGATGACAGATGAAAATTCTCTTCGACTGTGATATGCGTTTAAAAATAGGTAAGCAAATCGCCTCAATTCTTTACTTTTTTTTGAACTTCGAAATTGAACAAAGAAAAATAATAAATTATTTTGACTGTCATCATTATATACGACAATAGTAAACCGCTTTACAATAATTGAAGTTACAATAGTTACCTAATAATTGAGTGGACCGTTGAATTTAATAATTGCAGTTTACAACACAGCAGGATATGAACTAGGAAATGATAAAATTACTGTAGACTAAACCAGTCGACGCAGACTTGTCCAATGACGTAAAAAATGCAAAAAACCTGATTACTCACTAGTAAGAGCGACTTTCTGCTTTATAACCTTGGCCTCAAACTGTACTTTAATTATTGCCAATTTTGTAAATTCCTCCATCTTTGCTAATTTTGTCATGGTGTTTTTATTAAGAAATATATCACGAATATGAGAACTCCATTTAGTTGTTTATAATGGTAGTTTTTGTGACGGGCAGCGTACAGTCAATTCGTTTACCTATAGAAAAATATATTGTTTAGGAAATATATTTATTTGGAGATGAGCTATAGTTGTTTATTTATCATTTGAAATTGTTGCATTTCACTGAAAATGGAAGCCTTTGCTGCATTTCTTAAACCACTTGGTCTTATTTGTATAATGTGAAAAGTCAATAAACAATGAATGTGTCCTACAGAAACATTTGCAATTAAGTCAAAGTAGTAGTGATTCGAAACAGTCCATTACACGAATACATAAAATAAAAAAACTGTAGAATGCTTGACTGCGACGTTAAAAGGGCGACAAATTGCGTTTAAAGTAGCTATCTTCTAGAATAAAAGCATTTCCTTGTCTTAGTCCGTATGAGGCGCCAACGTGCAAATTAAAACTCCTTAGCATGTAGAGGACTTGCGAAAAAGTATTTAAATGAAATGTATTGAGAAAGTCGCGAGCGGAAATGAGGTTCTTTCAACGCGAGCTCATTCCCATTTTTGAGTGACTGTTTAAGAAGTCCACGCCACTATTTTATTTAAGTTCCTTTTGGTGCCATTTCTTTTAGTATATTTTATTGTGTGATATAAGCAAAGATAATAAAATGTTTTTAATTAAATCACGTTTGTTATTGTAAAGTTAATTTTATATAAAAACATTCGCTATTTCTTGTAAATTTCACTTCAAATTATTACCCACTAAAGTCTTTTCATTTTAAATATTGAAGCCAGATAATTGCATTTTCTTAGTTCAAATGCAATTAAGCAATAATAGAACCAATTAAACCGAATTACAAAACGGAAATACGTAAGTGATACACTATAATAAGTAGGTAGATATGTATCAAATTGTTTAATAATATTTATTTTACTTATCAAAAATCTACGGCAAAAACAACACAAATTTCATAGACTAATGTAAATTAGTTTATAACTTATTGCCGTTAAGGATTAGACTCCTATGTTTATACTGTAGGTACAATAGGTTAATTAATATTGAGTATATTTTTTTTAGTTTAAATTCGTAATTAAATGTTGCCGTTTTTATTTTCAAGTTTACCTAATAATCGCTACGTTTGCTGTTTCATCAATGTCGTTATTAACAAGCATTATATACACATAGTACATGTATTTATGTTAAATTGAGCGTAACTACATCAACGCATGGTCAATATCATTCGAATGGTTATCTATTGACATTGGCCAGACAAATTACACAATAGCCGATGAGACCTTTAGGTAACGCTGTGATACGTTAACAAAAGTGACTGTGACCTATTCGTATCGACGGATCAAAGTCACATTTGTTAACATAACGAAAACCTTCACTTGATATTACAGCTATACACCTACATTTTAGTATTCGTTATTGTTTAAAGAATTATCACACATACAACCGCAACCAGCCCTTTTAGTATTCACCAAAGCTGGTTAACGTGTCCAGTCTTTTTAAGGTGGCGTGACTTATGGTAGGCGTTTTGTTGTCCCTTAGTCGCCTTTTACGACACCCACGGGAAGAGATGGAGCGGTGGTATTCTATAGCCGGCCGACAGCACACAGCCTACAGATACGCATAACTCGCAAATGATCATGGGCCTCTCGACAATAATCGTTAGTTGTCCGGAAGCCCGACGTGAAGACCGCGCTCAAGCAAAATAAGAATGGGCTGATCCTCAGCAAGTTCGTCGAATGATATAAAAGTCATCGCGGGAACTCTATCAAAAGGAAGAAGATTGAAAAAATATAACAACGTGGTTTGTTCATCTTATGTTTTCCCGTCGGTGCCATAAAAGGCGACTAGCCCAGAGAAACTATATATACCCCATCTAAAAAAGAGGGACTCGCAAACCCGTATGGTCTACATATATACAACAGGTCATAAGGTCATACAGTCTTATAGATCATTCACATTGTTTTATGCATGAGGGGGACCATGCCGAGCAGTGGATAATACATATATGGGCTGGTTACGGTTTTTTTAAAATGTATTTATATTGTAATTTCTTTCGATACTGAGAAAACCGTAACGAAATAAAATTCCAAACTACAATTGAATTCAACTGTTTCAAATCAAACAATTTAAGTACACAAATATTGATATCGATAAACGATATAAGATTTATTGTCAAATTCGATACACTTTACGCTTTATTATTAGTTTATACAATACTAGCTATGCCCGGCATGCGTTGCATGCCCGGCAATTTTTGGAACAAGTTCCTTTACGCGGCTTGCGGTAGGTGTGATTCGAGAGAAAATGTAACGTAACGTAAGATTTTTACCCCCTCCATACGCCTTTCTCTTTCTATGTGTGTGTGTGTACGTGCGAGTATCGAGAGCGAGACTCAAGCAGAATAACAGATGTGCAGACTAGTGCGTGGCCGGTCGTATCACCTAAATTTTTTATTTGATTCCTTATTTTAAATTATTTGCATTGAAAATATAATAGAAAATAAAAAAAAATACATGAACAATATTTTACATTTTATTTCGAATTACATTCGGAGTTTAAAAAAATGCGTGAGGATCTTCATTCCTGACGGGGAGGGGGTAGGAGGGTAGGGGGTAGGGGGTTCCCTGACCGCACACTTTTTTTTGCACATAATATATATACAAAATATATAACCTCTGGAATAATGTACCTTTCAAATGATAAAAGAATTTTTCAAATAGGTGCAGTGGTTCCGGAGATTACCCTCCACGTTGTGTGTATGTACTCACAAAATTCGCATTCTCTCTTTATTATATTAGTACAGATATCACTAGTGATGTTAGTGGTGGATAATAATAATAGTCGATCTAATAATATTCTCGGTTTCCTCCAGAACCTCCAGGGGAACATGTTCCAGTATAAAATCATATATAAAGTGTTTTCAAAAATACGAGACAGTTTTTGATGAAAAATATACTAAGACTCTATAATGATAAGTACCATACACCATGTGGAGCAAGTGCAAAATCAGAGTAGTTTTACAGATCGCAAAAACGAATGCTGTCACTTTATACTTAATATACTTACTTACCTGTCTCTATTCAACTACAAATCTAATGTCGCTTTCGGCGGTTGACTTTTAATTTCAAATTACGTTTGAGACTGTGTTTTCACGTTGAGGAGTAATACTATCACAATACTAGTAAAATTCAGCAAAACACGTCAATGACATCTAAAAAACATTACACGTACTGCAGCTAGAGCCGAATGGAAAGCATGTGCTAGAGGCATGTGGCGTCTTTAAAATTGATTTTCACTATACTTGGATATTTCTTAGGCTCGGGGGCTTCCACTTTTTTTGTCAGGGCAGTACTTCCTTATTTTACCAATTCTTAAAAGATATTTTTGGGACATCGACAGCTGTCAAATTATCCATAATAAAACTATCTATCCGTTTGTTGCTAAGTGTGTCAGCTGGTTAATAAGGTGCAGTCGCCTGTCACAACGTGCGGTGCATACAAAACACTGTCGCTTCTAGTTTCACGGATGTGAACATGTAAAACAGCGATCTTTATCGTTGTCACGCCGAGAGAGAAATGACAAAAATAAGATCGTGCGACGTTTGAGTTTAATTTGGATTTAATTGTTGTTGTAGGCCCTGCAAGTCACGATGTTCCGCAAACTTGTCGCGCTAAAAATAAAGAATAGTGAAAACAGTCCAGTGAAAATAATGTCCTACTCTTTTTAAAACACAAATGGTCATACATAATTAAGCTCATGTCGTTTTGATTACAAGTCGTTTGGTTACATTCTGATTTTATAAACATAATCGTTTTTGGCTATACACGATCTTTGGCTCTTTTCATTCAACTACCACCGGTGAACTTCTTCAAATCGTCGGCCAACCTGGTTGGAGATCTTCTACACAGTGCTTCTAGATACGTGACCAGAATTCGAGGGCTCATCTGTCACGTCGGTTATCGATTTTTTTATACGGCCACTAATATTCTTCTAAAATTCTTTTTGAAGATCCACTTTTCTACGCAAAAATCCTACGTTTATCGGAACTTTTTATTTTTTACTAACTAGTACTACTATTACTATTACTATTACTGTACTACTAGAACTAGTACTTTTACTACTATATGAGTACCTACTTATACATGTCAAAAATGTGACATCGGATCGGAATAAATTTTCATAATACTAATTAATTATCTTTGCCTGTGGCTGATCGTGTTATTTCTTGGTGATCTGCCCACACACGCAGGATATCCGAAAAAGGATTCTGCTCCGCATTTCAACATTTCGATACAGTTAGGCGCGTACCTACCTAAATGTCGTTGATGTCAGTTACCTTGGAAAAGAATTCGTTTACCTACCACATTGTTGCATTGCGTGATAAGAAGTTTTAAAGTGAACATTTCGTTATGAATACAGGTCTCTTTCAAGGCCCGCCATCGAAATACCCGTATCTACTACGAGTACTTGCGCTCTTCTTATCCACCCACTACCGGTAACTCGTCCTTTAGTCCTTTTAGTCGGAGGTCCACCTAAAGTGGATTTACAAAACATGATAATTTTTATTGTGACTTTTAAAGAATCTTTCAATCTTCTTTAAAAATCGCTAAATACGATTATCGTAATGTAAAATCAACCTATAGATTTTATCCAGTATTGGATATGAGCCTCTCTGATATGTTTACCAAAAAACTCTTTTTCTGAATAAGATATTCATGGAACTCGTTACTCATGGATTTCTAGATGGCGGTAAGCCACATCAACACTGACTCCTCAATATTTAGATAGAAGTAATCTTTGGATAAACTTACAAATAATAGCAATAGTACAAATATGCAAATTGACATCTACACTATAGAACTAAACAAATGCCAGAATACTTGTTTCAAATAACCGTTAAAGATATGCATAACATTCTGCACACAAATTCTTAAATTTCGTTGCTATGCACATATTATTCGTGACAATACAATTTATTGCCCGTGTATCGATGTATGTATACCAATTTATCGGTTAGAATTGATATGGCAAATAATGTATTTTCTAAACAATTTTACAGTACCGGAACAGTACCTTTTCAGACTGACTGACGACTTGAAGAAAGTCGCTGATAGTGGCTGGATGAGAAGAGCTGAAGACCGTGTGTGGTGGAGGTCCTTGGGAAAGGACCTCCACCTATATCCACTATATCCAAGGGAAAGGACTATATCCAGCAGGGGGGAGACACAGGCTGATGGAATGGTATGGTATGGAATGGCATGGAACAGTATCTTTACAATTTGTTACATTGAAAATGTTTTTTTTTTCTTTATGGGAAGAAGGCGGCATACGAGCTTACAGTCCACCTGGTGTTAAGAGACCAATGTTAAGTGTTAAGGTGTTAATAGACATTCGTTGTACATGCCAATTTCAGTCCAGAATAACAAGCATTGGCATGCCCCCAGATGCGCTGCCTACCTTTGAAGATGTAGGAATGGATTTGGAGAAAGGATTAGGAAAATGGGGAGGGATAGGTTGGGATGGGATGGGAATAGACTCTGGCATATGTTGTAATGTTGCGTTACAAGTCTTTGTAGACTTTGCCTACTTTTACAAATTACTATCCAGAAGTTCTAGTCAATAGAATTTTCTTTGTTCTAGGTGTTCTAGTTATCCATTGTTTTTCTTTGTTCTCCTTTTAACCTTGTTGCTGTATATTTTTTAACTGCCATAGTTGCTGTATTAGTAATAACGTAATTTAAAATACCCCCATGTAACAATTATGATGGCATTTGTTATTACGTAAATCCTTGGTAATACTCGTAGTTGTGGTTGCGGGCAGTATTATTGAAGCTTGATAAAGCTAATGTTCTTAATTTTGTAATTTAAATTTAGTTAATTGTGTGTTCCTCCCGTTTTGATACTGACCACAACCACTGGGTACTTTAATTATGGCACACGAGGGTGGTCACAATCAGGCGGAGCTGTGTGGTGCGATTTTTAATCATGCTGGACGTTCCGTTCCAGGGTGCGAAGTTGTTACGTTCGGGCTACCCTTACATCCCGGTTAAAGGGATGACCTACACAGCCTTCTAGCGGGTCTTCTAGCAAGGCATTACGATCTCGCCACGCCGCTGCGAATCCAAGGGAGTACCGGTCTGTGTTTGTGTGGCTAGACTAGAGGCAATCTATACCACGACCCTTATAATAATTCAAGTCTCGTGTGACACTTATACTGCCACTTGTTTTTTTATAGAATTAAATTATATAGTCTTTATAGTTCATAGAAGTGTTTTTGTTTTATCATAAATAGGATTCAAAAACCCGAGCCTTACAATCTCACTATGTATGTAATATGAAAGTAAGTTTTTATTGAAAATCATTTTGTCACATTATAGAGTTACATATTATATTATGTACCTACATGATCAATTTTCTGTTACCAAACTTTTTCAGAGTAAATATTTTTAGAGTTTTATTGCTTTTGGACTTATAAATAGCTTCTATTCTAATTAACACAGAACTCTACAGACATAGATAGTTCTTGAAAATCGCGAGCGCGCATCAAAAATAGTTGCAGAAACAATACTGGTATGTTATATTTTGCTATTATCGTCAATGCAATTTTATTTTATTAGTAGGTACTATATTCTCAAATAAAACCTAGTTTAATTATTATTGGCATCAGGTGACTTGTTTACAACCAATTATTTAAAATAATAGTTAATAAATTAAAATTTGACTATCATACAGTTCAGAAATAGCATAGCGCGTTGCTGTGTGCCGACTTAGAGTTTGAAATACTGGTCTAGCAAGCTTCTGAAATCCCTTTGCAGCTCTTTACTAACTTATTCAATAGGCAGTTACGAGTACGTAACACCAACCGCAAAAATAACGTCGTAGGACAGTTTTATTCTTTAGTTAAGAGCGCAATAAAGCTTAATCTTATTAGATAAGTTATTTGCTAATATTGTATTTATTAGATCACTTTTGGTGCAGTGTTTGTTAAAACAGGATATTAACTGACCAAACTAACGCTTCGTTTAAAAATTTCTAGTAACTCGTCATAAATATGATTTTTCGCTAACCGAAAAAAAGTGCGCAGTAGAGAAATCTATCTATCCATAACTGTTTTTTGCCTTTTATTGGGTTCTGTTTATATTTTATATTGTTAGACATCAGTGTATGTACCACGCGAGCGAAGCCGCGGGCAAAAGACTAGTAATTTTATATTTATCAGCGTAGAAGGCATTGTAATTGTGAGGATTCATTAGAGGGTAATTATTATTAAAATTGATATGATTGTTTAATTTAAATAAATTAAATGTAATTATTTGCACCTGAGATTAAAAAAAAATAAAGAGAATATTTTGTTGGAATTAAAGATAATTATGGTAAGTAACATAACATAAGGCGTGGATAAAGTATGAGTGCCTTGCGTGCTCATATCTCTAGCCTCTTGTGTTCCTTTGAAGACGACACCAGCATTAGAGGTTGTGTGGACCGTGAATGCAAGGGTTAATCTAAATTTGAAATGAAAGAACATTTTAACACGAGAAATTAAAAGAAATCTAAAAAAGAAAATATGAAATGACTAAAACATAATATAGGCATTATACGAGTACACTTTGCAAATTCATATTCATTAATTAACTAGGCATATATGTGCATAATCCCATACCTAGCGAAAGAGTAAAGTTTAATAAAACTGTATCTATTGTAGTGGAGTGTAGGCTTTGTATCTATTGTATTGTTTTTTTTTAATTATCTATGAATATGAAAGGTCTGGGCATAAACACCTCTGAACGTGTATCTCTTTCTTACTCTCATATAGATAATAGAGATAGACAGATGGATCTGAACTTGCATGACATGTTATCGTTCATCATTGGCTAACAGCCAAAGCTTTCGATCCGATAGAGCTCTTGACCTAGAGTTACATTTATAAACAGAGAAAACTTCGCACTGGACGGGAATAGTTGATATCAAAACAAAGGGAAACTCACGAAAAGTGTATCTCATTTACATGTGGGTTTGTTGTCTTTGTCTTCCTATCAATTGGATATAATCTCCTCACTGCTGTATAATTCGTTTAGACTGTTGACACCAATAGATTAACTGCAATTGCAAATAGAATCCAAAAGCAAAAGCGAATGGGAATTATTTGGCTATGGAAGTAAATCTTGGTTGAGTATAAAAAAAACGATTGGTATGATGACTTAGTATGATGGTTTTGCGATTCACGTGCGGATTCTTTAATTATCTTTGTGGTTGAGGAAAACAATGTGAAGGAAAACGATGTGTATGATAACGCGTTTTGAAATACTCGCATCATATTGAATAGTTGAATTCACGTTTGGATATTATATGTATATTGGATTTGGATATATATGTATTATATTATACGTTTGGATATTTGGATATTATAAATAAAATATCCAAACGTGAATAAATAACGCCAATCTCTAAGATTTCCTTTGTCGTTAGTTTACAATTATGTATTGTACTTAAACATAGTGTGGCCTTTGGGGAAGATGGACTGTAGGCTTGAAGAAAGTCGACGGTAGTAGTTGGATGAGAAGAGCAAAAAATCGTGTGCGGTGGTGGTCCTTGGGAGTGGCTTATATCCAGCAGTGGAGAAACATGCACTTAGCGCGCGAGCAGTAGAGCTCCGTATGGAATGCGATAAGAGACCACAAAGGCTGGGCATGTAAGCAAATTATGTCGATATCGATTGACATTATAGAATATGAAAAAATACAATGGATATATTTCATCAGGTAGCTGGCGATGAGCGGACGGGCATCTCCCCCGCTTCCCGGCCTCATGCCGCAAAAGTCAACTGCTCAGGTTGGTGGTATGGTATGGTTATTAAGTGATGGGGAGCCCTTAGTAAAGTAATATATTTAGCAGTAGAGAGACATAGGTTGATGAATTCGATTGCAATTATTCCATAAGAAATACAATTATAATATATACATAACACTTTTACGTCAGTTAAATAAAGTAATAATGCAAAATGTATTTGAATTTCAAATGAACATCGATAAATGGTTGATGATAACCTAAAGCGATTACAGACGAGGGCAATGAGTAACATGTTGTTAAAAGTGAAGCCTTAGTAATTGCGAGATCCTACATCACTTTGACATGTGACTTACTGTACCTTCTTAATAGCCAGCAAACGTGATGTACTATGCAATGTAATGTACTATGCAGTTTTATGTAATTTACAAATGTATCTCTATTTTGTTTTTATGAAAAAATAATATCTTATCTTTGAAAATTTGAAATGCACAATATAATAACCGAACATTTGATGTCATTTCGCATGAATAAAATTTACGTATATTTCGTAGGAATTAAAAATGTTGTCAAATCCTACAAAATCAAATAGACATGATAAATCAAGAGAATTGTAACTTGCTTGGTGACTTTACGCTCTTATCGCTTCACTATATCTACTAATTGTATGCATGCCTTGCCTCTTCACGTGCCTTTATTACATATATTTTTTTTAATATTACCAATCAAAGCAAAATAATAACTGCACATCCAAAGTTTATTAATCATCACGTATTACAACTTCCAACTCGTCAACCCACTACCTTAAAATTAAATGATAAGAGTTAATACAGACGACGAGCGTTTGATGTGTTTTAAATACAATAAAGAATATCTAATTTGCGTACCGAACCTGATAGTAGCACGTGTGTTTCATATTTAACATATAAACACCGTCAATACATTGCCGGCAATATATAAATACATAATAAGACATAATAAAATCGTAACAAATACAATGTGTACTCCGTGACAAAAAATATTTTTTTACAATTTTATCTATGCATCTTCTCTTCCCGCGGGTATCGTAAAAGGCGATTAAGGGATAACAAAGCGGCTACCACAAGCTCTGAGGAACTATCACCTCTAAAAGAGTGGACTCGCCAACCCGCTTGGCCAGCGTGGCGTTTTAAGGCAATATATCCTTCATGCACGGGACAATGTGCACGAGGAGGTCCATGTCCATCAGTGGATACTGAAAGGGCTGTTTTTTTTATAGACGAGTGGGCGGACGAGCAAGCGGTCCCGGGTTACGTCTGACTATCTATTTACCACCTTTTGTAATGCACATTAAATAAATAAATAAATTGAATTGAATTGAACTTATAGATGTATACAGAAATATGACATTTATAATGAAGTTCTAGTTGTCTAATAAATTTGAAGTATAATCGATCCGCCGTTGAGATCTCATCTAACGACAGCCCAGCGGCAAGGATTGCACCTTAGGTACACTTGGGCAAACATCAATATGCAGTGGTGGACTAAGATCTTGTAGAGCCCGGGACTAGCGCCCTTTTAAAGTATAAAAATATTAGAAAAAAACTGGTAAAAATGTTTGTATATAAAAGGTGGGCCCCCTCGAAGGTGGGGCCCGGCGTTGTAGTCCTCTCTAGCCCCTAAGTTAGTCCGCACCAAATGTACACTTTCATGTAACTGTTACATGTCACAAGTGCAGCCGCGCGCTTGACACCATTCGTATGTGATTACCTTAATTGTAATCTAAACTAACAGTGATACCTCACGTGAGTATTGTTTCTGACTCAACAATAATCGATTACCTTGGCACAAGATTCTACAGGTGTCGTCGCCCCATCAAAATAATCTCTTATGACATAAGTACTTATGCTAGAAACAATTATTTACTATTACGAATATACTCGTACCTTGTAGTGTTACGGGTATATTATTTATATATCGTAATGTCTGCCAACTGTCTCTTTTTCAATTTTCGATCATCTTTCTGTTCTAATTATTACTTAAGTACTCTACCATAAAGAGTTGGAGTAAGATATAACTTTTTGAAATATAGTAATTTGCAAACTTGCGTTTTAATTACACATGATAACCTCAGTGTCGAACAATGAACGATTCTACCCAAGAAAGTATTTTAAAGAAACCTATATAGTTGTAAATATAACTGGAACGAATGGACTAAATTTGAGATTCATGCAAATCGATTATTTTTGATGACACAATACTTCTAGAAAGCTTCGGAATAAGAAACCGTTTGTAATAAAATATAAATTTATGTTCAAATATTACATAGCGTTTTAAAATCAATATGCGTAATGATGTGCAAAAATTGTAATGTTTACGTATAAAATAATAAACACATAACATTGTAATAATAAAAAATAATAACATTGTATTTAAAATAATAAACAATAGTAAAGAACAACGATAGAAGGAGAAAATAAACATTTACTTGTCACCGTGAAATTGGAGTTTATACGGTCGGCGGCAAGAAATGACACGGCTAATATAATTTTGATTAGTTTCGATTATTCTGATGCATGAATTTATGAAATAAGTCAAGTTATTTCGGAATGCTGATTTTAGATAAGAGAACAGTTCAGAGCGACGACTTAATAAGAAATTAATGAGTTATGATTCCATTACCATCAGTGCTCCCAAGGCTCGCTACCGCACACGACCCTCGGCTCTTCTTGTTCAGCCACCACCGGCGAACTTCTTGAAGTTGTCGGTCCGGCTGGTCGAAGGGCGTCTCACACTAGGTTCTTCGTTAACATGGTCCTCGTTAACAACGTTGTGTCGGAAGTATTCTATGTGTCCACGCTTGTGGCTTATCTTGTACTTAGATTATACCAGTTCAAAAAAAAAAAAAAATTTCAGACGGTAGTAATAATTTCTTAATAACTCAAGTGACAAATAAAATCAATTAGTCACCCCGTGACCACGTCCACTGCAAAGTGTTCGAAACGTCGGGATATAAATCATGTCAAATATACGCGATTTAAACCGTTAAAAGTTGTTTAATTGCAATGTATAGTAATCGCGAAAACCTAAGAAAATATTAGATTATACCCTTTAAATCTACCCTTTAAAGATTGTAGAAGCATATGCTCCCACGTCTACGGACGATTACGCGCACGCGGACAATGAAGTTGATTTTTATGAATTAATGAGTTATAGAAGAATATTGAAAGTTTTAGAGCTAATGTGTCTGTTATTATAATAACATGTTATTATGTTATTATGATTATTTATTAAAATAATCTTAACAGAAAGTAAGGAAATAATTCTATTGGACATCTGAGTCCAATAGATGTATTTTCTACATACATAGAAATTAAACTACATACGAGTACCTAGGACAAGCAAATACAATAATTGATAAAAGTAATGAATTAGGTTTATTCCGGTCTGTCACCACACGTCTGTCCTCGATGGGGACAACATATATTTAGGTGGAAACTAGAGCCTATTAGATAAAATTAATTAAAGTCGAATTATAGAAATGTCTCATAGGTACTAAAATTTAATTTAAAACTGTTTCCATTACATCATTATTATTCTAAAACTTGATTGTTTTATGCCAAATTGTTATTTTCGGGACCTTTTCACCCACGCTTACTTTCTCTTCAAATGATTGGCATTAGTCGGTCTAATAATTCATTTTTAAGGTCAACTAGCAAAATACCGCATCTAGCATGGAGCAAAAAACACTACAAAAATGCCTTACAAGACAAGCTGATTTCCTTTACAATTATTTGATGACCCGTTTAGTGCTTTAACAACTAACTCCAAGTGCCACTTTAAAAGGCAAGGAACTTTGGAAATGTGCCTATAAATACGATTCAAAGACAATGTCTCTGTCATATGCAAGGCCTGACATGTTTTAAATAAATTTATTTTTTTCTTAATAAAGATTTAAATGAATGGTTACTCTCAATAATCTTATCTACTGGAACAATGAAAGAATGTCACTGCATGTGAAAATATCGCCTGTAGAATTTTTGTGATAAGTATTTTTTATGATAGCGTAAACTATATTTAATGATTTCCTAATTATGGTACAATAAAATTGTCTAGTCATCGCTTTAGACCGTAGATGCATTCAAACCACGCGCCTGACCAAAAAAAACAATAAGTGCGTTTCTAACACCTACATTGTTGATGAATCATCGCGTTAGATAAAAACGACACGAGTACTGTAGTGGTATCGAGTACTGAAAGGTGATGATGTTCCCCTGTTAGGTCGTCCACCGATCAAGATCCGTGAGACTTTTTGTCTTTGTTGGTTTTCAAGGTTCAACTACACGCGTAGTTGCCAAAAATTAATAATATTTAATTAGCGTTTTTTATTAGATACTATAGCAGTAGTGTAAATATGTTTCGTTTGCAAACGCCTAGTGCGAATGAATTGTTTTTCTATATGATTTTTTTTACATACAAATACTTCTAGTTGTTTGCCTTCAAAGAAACATTTTCTTTCAATCAAGCACATGATATTAACACATCACCTGACATTAACACAAAGAAGACATAGAAAGGATCATAATGAACAATCAAAGGAAGAATAATATCAGCATTAGATTATAAGGACGTTCTCATGGACGTTTCGTATTCGTCTACTCACATAAATTAGTAAAAATTAAGCGGTCACAGACACCTATCAAACTGGTTAATCTAACCATCCATCATTCACCTAACGTGAACGAGTGCGTTAATTTTTCACACGCTCGTTTGTAACCGCATCTTCGGAAGCGGAACTGTCGGCGCACGCGATTGTAACCCATGATGAATGACCGCGCATCGGAACGGTTTGCGCAACTAGATACTTAGCACGACGGAAAGTGAAAACAATGAAACCGATATCGACGTGGTTACGGATGGTCTACTTTACTGACCTTGACTTTGAAGTTTGGTGGAAATAGTGCGGTCATCAAGACACTTTATATCGAAAACCTGAAAATTATGGAATTAACTGCCCGTTGAAGTTTTTCCGCTATTCTACGGCATGGGGCTCTTCAAGAGAGCTGTGAACATAATTCTGCATGGCCATGGGCAGCAGTGACCACGTACCATCATGTAGCCCGCTCGCTCGTCTTTTAATTGAAAAAATTGTCTAGTTTTTTTAATACGAGTTTCACTATAGCAAAAATGGTGCACAAAATTATTGTTGTTAATGTTTACTATGAAATAACAGTTACATACCAAAACGCCTACTGCTATATCCGTTAATAGGCATAAACTTCGATACGGTGTTATATAAGTATATTAGGAACAAGCTTGTTTCAATAAATGATACAGAATGAAAAATTAAGAACTAACTTACAGTTAGTCCTATAGACAAATTATCAGTTAGTTATTAGACAAATTATCGTGTCTGACATTTGACCTTTGGGCACTGAAGTGGCTACTGTTGATATACTGCAATCGAACGCTAATGATGCGTACTAGAACAGTTGCACGAATAAAGTGACACTGAAAAGTTGATCTGCCTAAAATATGGAAAATATGGTCCAAATTGTTTGCTAGAATTATTATTTTATTGGTATATTATTCAAATAACATGTTGAGTATGAGTACAGAGTTTGAGTTTGAAAGGTTTGGTGATTAAGTAAAATAAATGTATCGATCTTTTGCTATCACAGTCATATGAAGCGAGTTGCATAATAATTTTATCCTTGAGCACCGATTAAGCCTTTAAAATGCAAAATATTCTCAATTTGGGGCAGGAGATATAAACTTAGTCCGTTAGAAACGAATGCGTATGGGTCTATTGATAAGAAATGTAACATAGTGAAACAAAGTTTATCAATTCAAAGAAGTTTACTTTCTGAATATCTGAATAATAGCTGAAAAATGAGGGAGAAAATATATTAATAATAATTCGACCTCCATTAATAAACTAACAATAAGATAAAAATAAATTGAAGATGACGGGAAGAGATGATTACTGTGCCACACTATATGTATATATTTATATATTTCATCGCACCTGCCAACGTGCCTCTGTGTTCAATGACCTCTAAAAGGCCTAAAAGGTTGGCCTGTAGATATACGAGTAGCCTCTAGGCATTAAGCTCGTCTTTTGTACGATTTAATGCAATATTTTTTAAAAATAAATATCAAGAATCAATATTTCTCCACTGTCGGAAAAACGCAACGAATTAATTTTTAGTTTTTTGAATACCTTACGCACAATATAATGTCAGTGAAGTCCTTTTAATTCGCATGCTTATAATGTTATCGGATATGTAGCCGTAGTGTAAGTTTCTATAGTTAACAAACATTATTATTTCGCCCATGTCTATTATTTTTTCCGTATTAAATTCCTGAATACGTCTAGAGTACTTAATTCTCTATACATACAGAAAAAAACGACAAAAACGTGATGATTTTAGCGTTTGCAAAAGAGAATAACATATTTGAGGGCCTCTGAAGTCACACGCACACGGTAGTGCCAACAACCCCTATTAAGACTCTCTGCCGCACATAATGTTACAAAAGAGACAAAACTACAATTAAATACCTATCTATTTAAGACATAGCTTTATTCCCTTTACAATTGCAAGACTCACCCGTAGCCAGTCCGCAAGCCCGTCTCAAACACAAATTAGATAATACTTTGTTAGAGCTACTCATCTCCCCAATGTCATCGCCATTATACAGGCAGACAGGACTTCCTTCTTTATGTTCACCTCTCTGTCTGCGCATAAATCGCAATGTTTGTTTGTTCGAGATTATCTGGAGAACTACTTCATGATTATGTAGAGCATCATTTATTCCGGAACGTTCTTAGTATAATTTTTATCAAAAGCTGAGTAAATGTTGGAAATTAACTATTTTGTTGGTTGCCGGTTGCATTATAACCTGTAGTGTAAGTTCCCACAATTTGCAATCGCTACGATCACTTTCACGTCTACTGTATTTTTTCTATATGTAGATTTTAATTTTAAGAAAAACCTTTAACGCAAAAGCGATGTTAAACAAGGAATTTGCAAATGAAAAACCTTGCACCAGCGCTACTATCAATGTTTCTGTAATTTCTTAAATTATGTACGCATGTATATCTAATTGTCTGTCAGTTTGTGTGGCGTGCTACGTGGAGCATGTGCTGAAAGCATAAGGGAATACATCTCTCGTATCGATAACTAAAAGCCACACAGGTCATTCATTCAGCCCGTATTTTTCAGTGAGATATAGATATTCATTCAGTTATATACTGACTTAGAAAACCTTGGAAAAGGTGTCTATGAAATGCTAAAGTTGGTCATCAAACACGATCTATCGTTGTTCTCATTCAAATTATAATAAAACGTAAAGCAAAAGGATGCCATTGTTTGTCAGACGCTTTCAGTTTTCAACAACTATGACATAGAAAGTGTAAGCATAGGGCACTCATACGTGAAATACCGAACTTTCCAGAAAATTATAGCGCGATGTTCATTGCTATAGGGTTCTGTTGATACCGATTTCACGACTGACCGTAGTCGACATGAATCTGTGTATAGCAATACAATTAAGCAATGTATATCAAATACAATATCTCGTATTTTGAGAATCTGTTGTTTCGAGAATCTGATATTTTGAAAGTCCGATGTTTTGATAATCTAATGAAATTCGCCATTCATTCGGAGAGAGGGTTAGAAATATGGGGAATAGGAAGTACAATGGGATGAGCAACTCAAAATTATGAAAGGTAAAGATATACTTAGGAAGCTACAATAAGAAGTGACATTGAATCAGTATAAATTAATAAAATAATATTCTTAATAAAAAAAAAGATAAATTAATGGGTACCGACGTAGAGGCAGACCGAGGTGGAAATGGCGAGGCGACTTAAATGCATACCACAGGACTCGGCGGAGCGTGGCGTTAAGCAGAGAAGAGGGGAGACCTTTGCACAACAGTGGGACACAAACATATACTAATAAAAAAATGGGTTACGTTAAATTAAATTATGAGTAAAGGTAGGTACGGTGCAGGCCACGAATCCAACTCATGAAATTGATTTAAACATTACCTAGTAATTTTCGCGTACCGAATTTCAGAAAACCGTTAAAGAACATTAAAACCCATTTATTTGATACAAAAATAATAAATCGATAATGTCTCCGTTAGAACGCGCCGTGAGAGCAATCGGCATTTTATTGTTGCTCTGGGTGCTGTTATCGACCTGATTTTTTTATCTATATTAGAGAAACGTGATCGTGACTCATATTCATATGTCTTCCCACATCTCTTGCAAGTTCTGTAGATTTTGCAACAAATTATGAATAAGAAGGTTGTGACGAATTGATTTACTCCGGCATTCTCCATTCCATTCCATCAGCCTATGCTTCTCCCCTGCTAGATATAGACCTCTCCCAAGGCTCGTCATCACACACGGTGTTCTGCTCTAATCATATAGTCCTTACCGACAAACTTTTTAAGTCGTCGGTCCACGTAGCCAGAGGGCGTCCCACGCTGCGCATCCCGGTATTGAAAGACCGCCTCCATTGAAAGACTCGTCTACCAATAGGTTGTCGTTACTGCGACAGACATGGCTGAATAATTGCCACTTCAGCTTACTAATTCTGTGATAAGGATACGTAGGTATTAATAATATCGAGCATAAAACATCCAAAAGTTTTGCTCTGATATGTTATGAATTGAAATTTTACCGTACGATGGACTCGCAAGTAAAATCAAGTGTACGAGTTGACCCATTTGTATAAAGTTGGATAAGTTGTAAGTTGTACGACAATGTAGGAATTCTTCAAAATATCTGTATCCGATATACTGTATAGTGTAACTTTAAATCTAAATTGACAACTCGATATTATTCAGAATACATACGTATACGCTTTGAATGTTGACCCCTTAAAGCGAAGAATGGCGAAGAAGAAGAACAAGAATGTTAAATATTTATTGTGTTTCGCCTTTCAAGACGAACACTTTCAAGTTGTGTTTCAACACAACTTACCATAACTGTTGTACTTGACACGTATGTATTGTAGTTGCGCGGGATGATCTACAAGGAAGTCATTTTTAGTGTATACAAACTACAGTTCGCCTCTGTATCTACCTAGTCGGTCTACAAACCCTTCACCTGACAATAAATACATCTATTGAAGTGCACTACGAATTACGGTTTTAAGAGACGGTGGTTAATTTATAAGATTTTAAATGGATTAATTATTGGGAATTATTATTATTAACAATCTTATGAATCTTATGAATCGTCCAAAGAAATTCTAGCATTAATTTCCAATTTAATGCACCTCATAAATTACGGAACATTTTCATGAGTATTGAGTTAATTTTAAATGGAAACACTTACCCTTTGCAGAAATAAAAAACTGCGCCGAGGTTTCTGAAAAAATAAAATATTAAAACTACGGACAGTTGCATAAATTAATAAAAAAAATCTTATTTCTGTGTGTAGACATATTTCATAATCACTGAAATCATCCATTCAAAAACAGTTATTTTTTACTTGACTTTTAAAACTTGAAAACAGTTACATAAATGACTCGTAATTATCTAATCTCTTTTTAGAATTTTTAGAGTTCAGCAGCAAAAAAGATAGTTAAAATGTTGAAAATGACACTGCGAAACATAATTACATTACTGCAACCTCCATTTTACACTTTTTAATAAAGTGACGAAAACCGAATTTGTATGTAGGCTTAAGGCCTCAGCAATAACCGATTAAATTAACGAGTTTAAGTCGTAGAAAACACATTATTTTATTAGGTACACGAGGAGGGTCAGCCATGGGTTGGTCCCATTTGCACAGCGGGGCTCCAGCAACGCACTATACCAGTACTCATATAAATGCATTGTAATTCATTTTAGTCCCCTGTGAATGACGTCACAATATGATTGCACCGACATTTACGCCGTAGGGTAGTCATTTCTAAACCATGGGGTTCCTGGCATATATCCCACTAATATGATATTATTGCGAAAGTTTGGATGTTTGTTAAGTACTCAATCACGTCGAATCGGTTAAACTCATTTCGTTGAAATTTGGCAAATAGGTAGATTGTAATCCGGATTAACACATAAACATTCATGTAGACCACGCGAACGAAGTCGCGAGCAAAAGCTAGTGTATACCTAATTAAACAATATTCAATAGGCGCAGCATTTCTTTTAAATGTCTAACTGAATGTTCAACTCTTGTCAAGAAGCGATAACATTTCTTAAGCGGAGACACAGCGATAAGCGGTGAAATTTAAAAAGAGAGGTGACACTTGAGGGGGAAGGTCTTGTCCGCTGAATTGTCACTATTACAATATGATCAGAGAATAAAGTAACTTGCACAAATACTTGTAACTTGCACAAGTCTTGTAACTGGGTATTATTATTATTTAGAAAACTGTCTGTGAAGTAATCCTGTTTAGAAAATTTAACACTATCCTCAGAAATGTAACACCATTGAAACGAGGGAACGACTGAGACGCTTATTAGAGTATGTTACATGTTGTGTAGTAGTAGGTATAAAAGGGCTGACCTATGTTTAAATAGGCGCGGGCAGCGAAGTCGCCACACCACTTTTAGCCCTGCAGATGTTCTATACATAGATATTCATATTAATTAATCCAGTATAACGGTCATCCATAAAGGGCAAACTATAGTCTCTATAACAGCTAAATATCAAATGGCATTTGTAATAAATATTAATAACTAGCAGTTAATGTCAATAAAGTGCCTCCAACCGCCATTAAGAAGGGAGGCGGCCCGGAAACAAAATCGGTCATTAGAGGAAAAACATTTCAAAATCAAATACAAACTCGCTTTCCTGAAAGTACTCCAAACTTCCACCTAATTGCTGTCAAGTCCTCTCTACAGTTACTTAAATATGCTGCCAAATAAATGTAGACAAGTTATCAAACAAAACAGCTTTCAAACGCGTGTGTTTGTCGATCTATTTCTATTTATAATAACGAATGATGAGATTCGTCTGTAATAATAGCGTAAATAATAATAAGCCAATAAAAAGCTTATTAATATTTACATTACAATTATTATTTTAATTTTAATAATACCACCATTCGTTCTTCCTGCCTACTATATATTTCTAACAAAGCCTGCACTTCTATCTATTATTTGTTTATTAATCATAATGGACATTATTAAGTTCTTCTTTTCTATTCTACAGAGTACATTTTACATTTAGTAAGTACATTTTACATACTTTTTGGATGAAAATTGTTCTGTTTTCATTTCTTTATTACCCAAACAACGAAGGTTACAGGGCTCACTTAATTTTAACGACAACAATTTGCATATATGATAAGTATCTTTAAGCACATGACCTAATGCTCGAACGTTATTACCTTGATGACCTAAATTAGATACAATAAATTGACAGCCCTATTTAATTTAAATTGCAAAGATATTAGAAATGTTGACCTCAATCTTTCGAGTGATTAAACAACAGTGAAGGAAATAAAATAAAATTCCACACTTCAGCGACAGTGACCTGATAAGCAAGGTAATATTTAGTGAATTAGTACACTAGTATATTTACATTTATTAGTATATTTAGTACACTTTATTATAAAAATAAATATGTTATAAATAACTGGTTCTTTGTTTAAATGGTTTGAGTTTACAAAGAAGCCGTCAATATTTATCTAATGATCTAACTACTTTAATTTACATAATAGAGCGATATTTCTGGCTCCGCGAATAATAAAAGTCTGTCTCCGAATAATAGGTATAAAACAAGACAAACTAACAGAAGGTCGAGAGACTAAGACAAAACGAACAGACAAGTTTTTTTGACGAACATAATGATACGTAAAAGGAGAAAAGGTTTTGTCATTGGAGAACGAATAATTCTGAAGTGAATATGGGCCGAGCCCCTGAACGGATTACCAAATGGACGGTGAGAGTGACTGAGTAGAGACCTAGAACATGACGTAATGGTTTAAGACAACTCGCCAGGTGGCGGGATAACACCGTTCATACCATAGCGATAGATGAAATTGGCACGAGACACAGAAGGATGACGTCAGCACGAAAAGGCTACATTCAGCAGTCACACAGCAGCAGACACAGGCTGAAGGTAGACAGAATGATCTTGAAGAAATATTTCACTGTAGAGATCGGTGATATTGAAAATGTAGTAGAGTGGAGAACAGCATAGAATTGAGAAGGGCAACACTAGCAAAAGAAAGAAGTAATACATGTCAACATTAGTCAAATATACAATATGTGAACTTTAGTACGTCAACAGATGGACTGCCTACGTTTGGAGAATTGAGAGTCATGATTTGAGAAAAAGAAAAAGAGGATGAGGGCTAGAGAGCATACTATGATAAGAGATAATCAGCTCTGGATGAAATTGGGCTGTCAACAATGATGTTAATGAGGTAAGTACCTTTTCTGACCATCCCATCTCGTCCCGTGGGTATCGTAATAGGGGACTAAGGGATAACAAAGCGGCTACCACAAGCCCTGAGGAACTACATCACCTCTGAAATAATGGACTCGTCAAACCGCTTAGCTAGCGTGGAGTTTAATGCTAATATCCCCCATGCACATGGCAATGTGTAGGAGGAGGCCCATGTCCAGCAGTGGATAATGAACGGGCTGATGACGAATCTATTCTGGAAAGAGTGCATTCAAGGACTTCGAACATAAAATAAAATCGCAGAAGTGCAATCAGAAAGTATGTACTCGTGTTTCTGTCACGTTGGAATTATATTAACCAGTTTGTGTTATAATATTACCGGTTTCTCGACGGTTATTTAAGAGACAAGGTCGGAGACAGGTTTGAGGCGGCACAGTCAAGAACCTCGGAGCCATGCAAAATAATAAAAATTGCTTAATAATAATAATATATTTAACATTTTTGATAATGGTCAAAATTCGTGCTGGATAGACTTGGAAAGATATACATGTCTTCCTATTCAATTGGATTCACTTTGGATAGGAATCGAGTTGAAATGTAAGTAAGAAACTCTGGACCTAATTATGATCCGGAATATTGGTTGAAAAAACATTACTCATACAGTGATCGCAAATTACAATTTACTTAGGAAGGATCACTTGTTACCATTGACGAAATGTTTTACTTATTTTTATACAGGGTTAACGTATTTTTTATATCAAGAAGGCGACAGACGAACAGTTACTCCAGCCGATGGTAAGTGGATACTGTCGCCCATGGACATCCACGACACATGCCAACATCGGTCCAAAATGGCAAACGTTATCCTTATCACGCTTCCGAATATAGTACTCGTACATTTTACGGTAGTGTTCTGTGCAAGGTGATCTGGCCAGGTGAGTGCGCCAAGCGGCTGTTGAATTGCTGCGTGTACCCTACCCCTCCCAACAATCTTTCCTATAGTTTGAAGGCTTTATCAAAGTATCTACATGAATTATACAAATTGTAATCATACAATACCTTCGCATACAACTGACACAAACACGACACCATGCTATACAAATAAAACGGAAATGTTTTATATTTCTCCACAACCATGTTACTGGCATGCCAGTAATCACACAAATAAATGTATAACAATATAAGCGTAAAAAAACACAGGCTCTCTCTTATTGTTTAAATTCGCATAAAATACACGCAGTTTACATCATAGCGATGGCGAAACCCAGCTAGCTATGTTCAACCTTCAAAAATAGCGAGTATTTATTATATGTTGTGTTCGTTATTCAAGCCGCACCTTGACTTTGCATCTCATCTCGTTACCTTACTAAAATCACACTGTAATAGATCTATAAATGTATTGTAGGTTAAAGACTGCTGTACAAGTTAGATTCGATAACTTTTAGCGTAATGGTATGGAAAATATTTCCGTTTTCCAACAAAACAGATGCTTGTTTCATACTGAAAATGCTTATACATAAAACAAAGACGACTGTGACTTGCCTAATGTCATAAAATGCAATACACGACGGGTAATTACAAGACCTCGACTATAAGTAACTGCCAAACCTATAAATAGGAGTTTATTAAACGGTGTAGTTATGCTAAGATTAATTTCAGAATTTTACCTTATAATCGCCACACCTACAATCACATTCATATTTTACAATCATAGTCATAAAAGTTGTTATTAGAAAGTTATAAACTAAAAAATGAAACAGAAAACGTGAAAAAACTTCTTGCAACGCGCTCGGCACGTTATGTAAACTAGGTTTAATGTATCATTGAGGAAAACAACAATGCATGTGCAATGAGCACAATTAAATTATCCTTGTCATTGTATATAGGCTGACATAGATATGTACGTACAGACAGATTAATTAACTTAATACTTGTTAGCTTACGTTATAAAAAGTTACTTATGTCTCGGAAAATAACGCAAGTACTCTTTTGAAATTGCTCTGTAACTGAATTAACTTTGGTTTCTTCTCTGGTTCATTTTAATCATATTTTATGACACACGCATTACCCGGATTACCAACGGCCATTTTCAAATCAAACGATAACAAATAACGAATTACCTGTACAGTAATACTATACATAATTGAACGCATCTCATTATTGAACCCGTATCAGAAACACAAACACTGTTACACAATTGAATAAATTGATATTCGTTATTTCACAAAGTCACAAATATTTTCGCATCAAAATGAGAAATATACGAAAGAGATGTGTAAAACGATACACGAATACACGAATACACGAGTCGAGTGTTTTGAGCAAATCGCATAGTAAAGAAAGATCGCGCGCCCACGCATCCCGCCGGCTATTACGAGAACTTGACTGTCGCCGGCCCTGCGGCAAGGTTGACTGGAATAGTAAATATCTCGATATGTTACAATCGAATTAACATCTCAAAAACAGAATCGCATTCTATTTTTGAAAGTCTATATTTGCCTCTCGGAAAATCGATGTTGAAAATCAGTTCTTTTGAGAACAGAACACCTTTTTTCGTAGCACCTCGCTTTCAGAGCATACCTCTTAAGATCTCAGAGAGTATTGGGATCCTTGGTATCGACATTTCCAGCAAAGTTGAATTTGGGGATCATCTGGAAAGTAAGGCCAAAATGGCCTCCAAAAAGCTCGGTGTGCTGAATAGAGCGAAGCGATACTTTACCCCTGGACAACTCCTAATGCTTTACAAAGCTCAGGTGAGACCCCATATGGAGTATTGCTCACATCTCTGGGCTGGCGCACCGAAATACCAATTAGACCCATTTGACTCCATCCAACGACGTGCTGTTTGTATTGTCGACGATCCCACTCCCACGGGCGGTCTATGGTTGAGGAACCCCTCAGCGTGTTCTACCGCCTATTACAATGGGGAATGCTCTGAAGAATTGTTCAATATAATTCCCACCTCGGGTTTCTACAACCGCACCTCCCGTCACAGAAGTGCGGTCCATCCGCATTTCCTAGATACGGAGGTGTTGCGTACTGTTCGGTCCAAAAAATATTTTATATCGCGAACCCGTAGGCTGTGGAACGAACTGCCTCAAGGGGTCTTCCCATTAAGCTACGACATGGGGTTCTTCAAGAAAGCTGTGAATAGGATTTTGCAAGGTCGGCGATGCGCCCGCATACCCCTTGGTGTTGCAGGTGTCCATAGGCGGCGGTAACACTTACCATCAAGTGGGACCGCTTCCTCGTCCGCTCTCTTCTCTATAATAAAAACAAAAAAACAGTGCCAAATTTACGCCCTGGACATAGGGTTAATTTGGCGCCCAACATTTTTTTAGATTTCACCTAGACTGAAGCCACAATTTTGTTTCGCTTCTTTTCGCATGGTTTTGTCCCAGAATAATTCGAACCATTTGAAGAATCTAGCCTCAGTTATTTCGGAAATTATTGCATACCTATCGATAAGAAGACGCAGCAGAAATATATTTGTATTCAACGTGGCATGCTTGATTAATTTTCTTCAACGTCCATTAGCAAAATTAAATGTGTTCGCTATAACTATTTTTATTTATCTTTTATCAAATGCAAACGACATTTGAAATTGTTACGTAATTCTTGCAGCCAGTTACAGCATAAATAGGTATTACAAATATTCTAAATACAAGCCTAGGTCTAGATAGGTCAAACTTGTTTGACTTAAAATATTTACTATGAGTTTGTTCTAAAAACCAAAATTATGAGATTTATTCTACAATTGCTATTAAAATGATTGACGTGAGAACATGATGATAATATGCAACTCTTCATTATATAAAACAATCGCAGTTTTATATTTCCGTTTGCATTAGAAATAGTTTCCTCGCATCAAAAAGTAAGAAAGATTTTTATCGTAAAAATTGTATTAAATTGAATTTCACAACAGAGAAGTAAAGTTAGATCGTACACAAAATATTTCAGATTAGTTTCCGAACGTTCGCTTGGTTTGTAAAATACGAATATAAGACGAAAGGAATAAAATGCAGTTAACGATCAAGGTAAATTATCTCTGAAGGTCAAACAAAAGTACTTACTCGCTTTAATTATAAACACTGAGTGATACTCTTATAATGGAAAGAGTTAACAATCGCTGTAATAATTTGTATAACAATTTATCAAAAATAAATCGATTTTACATGCATCTGAGTCACGATTACGCAATGTTTGCAGACTCCGGTTCCAGCATAATGTTCCAGAAAAAATAATGTTGCTAAGCAGTACATTGTTATAAGTACTTCTGCGTACGGAGAATCCGTGACAGAGTGTGATGTAAGAGTTCATGGATGTAACAGTTTACTTGCATTATTAGGACGAGCGACGAAAGTTGTAAAGCCGGTCTGTGTTCTTGCAGACGACCGATGCGCCTACTATTAGGGTTGTCACATACTACTTTATTTATAGATTAATTGTTAATTTTAACAAGTAACTGTTTAAATATAAAAGTAGGTAGGTAACTACAACTTTTTACACTTTCGCGTTTTGTACACATTTTATATTGTAAATCGGGTATGACAGAACGCGTAAAATTAAAGGGTTTTGTTTACCTTTTATTTCTACTTTTATTCTATTCTATTTAATTTTACGCGTTCAGATCCGATTTACAATATAAAAGGTTGGTAACACTTATTGTATTGGATGTGTCTTATATTAGCAAGGAACAAATTAGTATGTAGGTAAAATGCATTAAACAGAGTTCTTTTCTTCAAGTCATTTTTATTAACAACATAATCACAGACCCTGCGATTATAATGTGGCCATAATATCATTGTCCAATCATCGATTATTTATTATATCATCAATTTGAATATCTATTTGTTAAGGACTACCAGATTTTATTATATTATTTCTAACATCTAGAGACATGTGCAACTTCTATAGCGTACTGCAAAAATTTAAAGTTTATAAAATTATAAAATTAAAAATAAAGCCTAAAAATAAAAACATAAGTAAATATTAAGTACTGTGTTAAAATTTTTCACTTGTTACATTAATAATATGGTTGACAACCTTATGGTCAACGCACCGATAGCAGTCGATTGACCACTGTGTCAACGGAGCAAGGCGAACGAACCGCGAATAATTATTAATTACCATTACGCGAACTTTTTCTTGTCTTCGCGAAGAAATTACGCTTTTTACTGGTCTGTAACTGTTGCCGCTTGCCGTTAATATAACTGTTTCTGGGCGAGTTAATTGTTTTATAATAAAGTAGAAGTATTCAAAATATAAAATAAAGCAGTAATAATAAAGAAGAAGTAAAAATAATTAAGTGGATTCTATCACCTCTGTGTATCTGCGATACACGTCAACATCAGCCAAAAATCATACGCGTTGGCATTTCCGTATAATGTGTTAGGAATCAGGATTTAGAAAAAGATTCGAAGAATATTCAAACCCCAAACCGTGGTCTGCCTCTTCCCTCATTCTATTAGATAAAGTAACACAGAGATGACATGACACTAAATTTATTCTTTACTATCCCGAACGACATAGGATAGAGACTCGATGGCACAGGGTTGGTGAGTAAGAACAGCTATCAGCAACATTGCTCAATATATTGCTAACTTTAATAGTTTACATTGCTATTTCAGACGAGACTTCCTAAGATAATCTTTTTGAAGCTTACTTTAATTAATTCTAAATGAGATAAAACGCCCTGATTTCACAAAATAAATATTTTTTATATCAGTATTTTTTACAAATATTGCAATGTCATCATCGTTAGCCAATCGAAGAAAACGCAATCGTTCACTAACTGTCGATTCTGTTATTGCTAAAGAACTTAATAAATGACATTGCTGAGTATACCGCAAGCTTTGGTAAGTTTACTGGTGTTGAGGCCGTTATACATTGACTTGCTTTATTATCCAATTTAGTCGTTTCCGTGAAAACATCCACAGCGCTATAAAAATAGTGATTTTTCTTAAAAAAAAGTAAGTATTTAAGAAAACAAGGTTTTGATTGTTCTACATTGGATAGCGTAATACTATTTTAATCTATGATATTTGATAAATGCGATATATTTGCAAGATATGTCATTGATATGAGATATACATATATTAAACTGTATGTGATATTTTTATCTTTTTGTGGAGAAGCTACTCGAACGGTCGGATACTAATTCCTAACAGTGAAGGTATTTTGGTTTCACGCAAAAGGAAGTTTCGGCTTCCATCATTCTCGCCAGTACAATATTTATGACAACATATACTTATATGAAAACCGCCCTTAGAATTCACCATTAGAATGTCATTTAACACTTGGTAAGTGTAACCTAACCTAACCTAAAATTTAATAATATGTGAAAAATCTCAATGATCGTATGTATTCGAATGCCCATGAGAGTAAGGCCCCAATCCTAGGAGTTATTCATAAAATGTCTATCCAGACGAGTCATTCATCACGAATAACTCAATAATATTCAATTTATTTATTTATTTTTTCCTATTGTACTCATGTATCAATTAGACGCAATATTAAATTAGATGCAAATGAATTCATAAGAATAGACCTACCCAAGCTGCAATATATAAAACTTGTTTAATGGAATGCCTAAGTATACTAATACTATAAAGATAGATTTTTTATAGTTTCTTTTTATTTGTTTATACATATGTAAGAGGAATACTCGAAACTACTGGACTTATTTTGAAAATTTTTTTGACTTTAAGTATTACTGTAGATGGACATGGACTATATTTGTGAGTTCACTAGTTATCTCACGATGGCCATCTGAGCGAAATTGCTCTAAAAAATTAGGCCTAGTCGCTAGTATCCTTTACTATAAAAAATATATTATTGTAAGCAAGTTGTTGTAATCCATGTTAGTCCTAAGTAGGTAATAATACAATATTGTTCATTCATTTTAATTCCTCATCGAATCTTGCAATTCCAAGAACAGAAGAAGAATGACGAAATAAAATTCTATTTTTTTTTTTATAAAATGTTTTAAATCTTACTAATTAATAAAGCACTGCGACATTAATTAAGCCTTTATATTTTGATTTTTTAAGTATTTTATGCGCAATTTCATCATATTGTGTTCTCACATACTAAGTTATTTATTATTTACGAGTTCGTAAAATTACGTGAGCGTAACCATGACATAGTTGTTAATTAATATGAATAAACACTGTAACGAAACAATACGTAATTAAAATAATTTTATGCTCAAAATCAGTATATTACGTTTGTATAAGTATATTGAAACGTTCGTAATTCTACATTGTGTATTGTAGTGTCGTATACATATGTATATGCGACTACACGATGTGAAATAAAATTCAAATCTAATATGGCATGAGGTCGTTGTAACCTTTCGGAAGTCGTGCCGCCTCAATTGCATCATTCATGAAATGTCATGAGGTTTAAATTGTAGTTACTTTTTACTAGGACCAAATGATATTAACACAATTTAGAGCAATTTTACAATACTTTGTTTATGGAAAGAGGCGGCAGACGAGCAGACAGTTGTTTACCTGGTGGTAAGTGGATAGTGTCGCCCATGGTCATCCGCGATAGGGCGCAACATCAGTCCAGAATGACAAACGTCGGCCGTCTCGCGCAAATGGGGCCCCCCTACCTTTCAAGATTTAAAGAAATTTATTTGGAGAAGTTGGGAAAATGGAGAGGGATAGGTTACTCAATAGGTTACTTAGATAGGTTACTAAAATAGGTATACTTAATTGGTTTAATTTAATTGGTTCAAAATCGGAACACTTATCGCCTTAAAATAGGGATTGTTATTTAAGTGTGATATTATATTCTTGCCATTGAATCAACGTACGCGCTAGGGCTTTCATAAAACTGTTCAGCTAGTTATAAATATGACTTATTCACAATTTTTATGTCGAGGGGACAGTACGAACTTAACAAAATCCATTCAGTCTCCTAATGACAGAATGGGGCCAAACCGAATGAAAAGTCCGATCGGTCCCCGTCGGGGACAGAGAAGAAATAAATACCCGTTGATTGTCTGAAAGAGATCGCTTTTAGCGATAAGGCCGTCTATTGTTTCTGTAAATGTTATGTTTAATGTAATTACTAGGTAAAGTTAATCAAAAAAAATTCATTCGTTCATTCATTTACTTGTACATCAAGGAGCAAAAAAATATCGTATAAAAAACTTAGTTTGATTAGTCTGTTATTCGTGGATGAAGTACGGGATGGGTTTTAGATAATAGAAGTAAGTATCTAGTTTGATTATTTATTGATAATCATCGAATATAAAACACAAAAAAATAGTCTAGGTGAGAAAGCAAAAAAAAAATTCATGTTTTAAGGCACAAAAGTTTAAATGCAATAAGAAACGACAAAACAGAAATGGCCGCGTTTGTTGCGCACGAGTTAATCTTATTACGTTGGTGCGTACCTACTAAGGTTTCACCAAGAACGCGGTTGGAGGCCACGGACGATATTGAGATAATGATTAGCAATAGCGTCTCATTTTCCGTTTCCATAAATACAATAGGAAATAAAAATAGTTAGTCGAAAGATTTTTTAGGATAAAAATGTCAACATCTTAGGATAATCTTTAAGTGTGAACTTTAAACTTTCGCAACATACCTAATATACTAACTCGACAACGTAAATATTATGGAGTTCCCCAATTTTAGATTTTTCTTTTCGAAATAAAGCCATTATTACTTATGATAATTTCGTTCAAGGAAATTCACAACTGCTGTAAGGGACAAACTAATACTTCTCAAAGACGAATAGAAATTATTTTTTATGATAAAACTCCCGACGTTGAAAACTCTAATTACCTCAGAAAAGGTTAAAACAAAAAAAAATTAACCAGTCAGTAGTCTTGTTGACAATCTGCAATAGTTTAATACAATCTATCACCGTTGTCGGGCTTAAGGAAAGATCTTGTTTCTATCACATTCGATAAACCTTCGTTACGCGCGACCATGGTGATAGGTTATAGTTAAACTAATACAGATTGTCAACAAGACTAGTGACTGGTTTGTTTTTTTATTTTAACCCTTTCAAAGGCAATTCGAGTTTTTACCGTCGAGTAATTCAAAGGTAATTAGACTTTCATTTTGTCTTTTTATTTCAGCTTTTTTAACAATATTCGAATTTTGCGAAAAAATATGTTCTAAGGTATCCAATTTTTTTATTAATAATTTGTCAAAATACTCTCCACTTGCATCTAAACAAGCATTTAAGTCAAAAGGTACCAGATGTAAGGAGGATGACCTCAAATTTTAGCCGCAGTACTGTCTAAAAGTCCTTTGTTTTAAGCGCTGAGTGAGCGGGCTCGTTGTGGTGCAGCAGCACTCCACCGAGATCTTTGTTTGGACGGTTGTTACCCACTGCAGTAAAGTAAAAATGTTTGGGACGCACGTGGCTACGCACCATTCAGCGTTAATGCTGCTTTGTATCTGTATCTTTACGAAACCAAAGCAGCATAACTATAGTGAAAAACTTGCGATTTTAATACATATTTCCAGCGCTTCTTGCTCTTTGATTCACAATCAAATTTCAAGGAGTTCTCTTATCCACCTTAGGATCCAGTTATATGTAAAGTATACACCTTTAATTATTTATTAACCAGTTTCATCCAGTCGGCTGTGGCGTACGACATCATTCTCCTCTATACTTAGTCTGACCTTGAGTGTTCATGAACTTGAGTGTCCTTTATGGACTCTTGGAAACTTTTAAATCTCCCCTTATACATACATTCTGTTACCCCAAATAGGTACATATACCATTTCGGTTCCGTCGTGGGTAAAAAAGATTCTATAAATTTATCGACCTTTCGATCGATCTTTTGTTCTTTAAAATTTTCAGATTAAGCAGATTTAAGCAATGGTTACTAATAAAGTGAGTGGATTTTTTTTTTATAAAAATATTGTTCTTACTAATGAAATTTTATAAAAAAATGTTACTTAAAAAGTCTCATAAGTCAATTATAAATTTGATGTGCGATTTGCCTCTAAAAAATAATATTCTACTAACATTTGGGATGAATATTTTTCTGTCTATTGTCTTAAATTTTATTGATCCAATAATAACACAGTACTAATTGTTATAAAATGTTATAGTTACTAAGTAATGCACTATATCCGTACTATGGACATATCTGTATTACGGAATCCAGCACCTTCCAGGTTCTCTTTAGGCGAAATACACTGGTGTTGTTTTCCACAATTTTACCTAGAATTAAAGAACAAATCTCGTACATACGACGCTGGATACCAAAGAACTTACATAACGCTAATTTGAAAGGTATAATAAACCGACGCGTCGTAAATTACAACTAGCTGCCAAAGTTTTGTGTCCATGACGTACAGCAAGAACGAAATTACATTGCTTTACTAAATTCTACGCATATTATTTTGATATTTACAGCACTAAACTTACGTGTCATTGTACAAATGACGTATAGACACGCCCCGAATGACGATGAAAATAGGTATGTTTATTCAAATGTACTATTTTAAATCTCAAAAACATGTGGGCAGCGCGTAAAAATGTAAGATCACATATTTTTACGATTACAATAACAAATTGTTTTTCCGATTAATTATCTAATACTTAATTGTAACCCATGTTGAAAAATGGGGTAATGGTGAAGGTAGCAATAAAATTCGTAGAGGTTATAACGTCTTGAATGATGAGTTGACTATGCACCGGGAACGTTATCGTGTGGGAAGTCCGAGTGAATGACTTAAATCCGTTCAAATTATTTAGTTACCTATTTAATGATACGAGTATATTGGAACTATTTCATAATTTAGTCTACGAGTAGTACGAGTAGAGTATAGAGTAGTAGTGGCACGCAGCACAGGAGGTTAGATCGCTATGATTGAACGTGACACCAGATAGATCGCCTGACTTCGTTTTTCGACTCTATAAACTGATTTTTTAAGGAAGATGCTGCACGGTCCGCGTATTAAATACTTAGGCAATATACTGATTGTATAATCAACTTAATTTGTCATATCCGCTTCGTTTTACAAACCAACGAATGTTCGAGTAAAACTAGAAGGTAGCAATGCATGCGTCCCGCAGGATGGGCGATTACGTCACTGGTGTATAAATGTGACACCAGACTATGCCGGCACGCGACTGGCCTTGCTCTTGAACTTCTACTCATTTGTTTTCTTAAGATGGGTAGGTACTGTTCGAACTGCATATCAAAAACACCTCATAAATACGTAGATCTAAAAGGCCTCTTACTACTAGCAGTCTGTGTCTGCTACTGCTGGATATAGGCCTTTACTAAGGCTCGCCACCACACACAACCTCCGGCTCTTCTTATACAGCCACCACCGGCGAACTTCTTCAATTCGGCTATCTACTTGTACCTGGCCGTTACCGGTACATGGTCTCTGTTCGAGCAGTCGTCTATTGTATAGTTTCTTATGGCAGTAAATTAACTCTCATAAATGCCTTTAAAAATAAACTTTTGGGTGCACTTTAATTTTATTGGTATTTCTATAAGCCAGATTTTAAACAAGAGTTACCACCGCCCTTATCTTTAGTATCAACACATATCAGCGCATCTTTATTTAAACCACGGTACGAATTCGACAACAAAATCTTTATGGAATCTGTTGATTAGGAGTCTTATCATTATCGGTTATCACAGTGTTATTTTGTTCAATATGCTAGCGCCTCGATCAATTTGTAAAATATGACTACGTACATCCTTATTTATTGCGTTCGATCTCGTTGCTTCAGCAATGTATAAACATAAATAAGAAATATATTTTAGGAATATTAGCTGGCGCTACACCAAAGGGGCGGTAACTGATATAATGCCCAACATAAATAATGCGATTTATTAGTCAGAACGTAATAAAAGACAGCCAATGAAATTAATTATTGCACAAGTACAAAATAGACACCGTCATATTAAATGCCAATACAGTGCATAGTGGCTCCAACCACCTAATTCGTTAGATACTCGTCCGTTTGCAGTGAACAAATGTATGTTGCCAAAGCAGTACAGTCAAAGCTTATTCGGGGTTTCGTTGCTCGCGATTTCAGTAATTGAACAAATTTAGGGCTCCGTTAGGCGAGAAATAATAATGCTTTAGTACAAGTTACTAGTACTCTTTAGCGTTTATTCTTTGAAACGATTCACCCATTAAAAATATGCCTTACACTACTTATACTAGCAGAGGTAACGAAACCATAGCGAGATCTAACTCGACGTCAACGCCATCTATCGAGCGCATAGGTCAACTCTGGACATTTAATGAATAAATATTAGAATCCGCCGTGGTTTCGCTATATACTTAAACAGTAATCGCGGAGAACCTTCTGTATTAGTAGCTTAGAATTTCATTATTCGTGGATCCGAAACTTAACGATATTGTAATTTTTTTCTCAAATTGCAACTGCTCAGAGGACGAGATAGCTTTGAGCGATTAGAATCCAATGACATTCAAGAGATGCTTGAATCAAGACGAGGACTTGACTGAAATAGAAAGAAATTCTCAACACCAATTGAACTACAGAAGAAACCGCAACCAGCACGGAGAAAATAATGTTAATCTTAAAAAGTCTGTTGAATGATGAGATGAGTTACGAATGACTAATGATCTATGTGATTTTTTTTGTTTTTAAAAGGAAAACTGATCACGCCACTGCTGAATACTAATCTCAATTAAAATACTTTTTAATAACGACGAAACTTGAAAAAATAACTTAATTTTTTAAACAACAGCCTAAGCCTGATAATATTTAACTTTTTATTTTATAAAAAGAAATTAAAACTGTTTTTTATAATTATTTTTCCGTTTCATAAACTTAGAACGTGTCTCTTATAATCCTCTTCACGGTGTCTGTATGCACTGTATTTCCGGAACATAACCTCCGTGAATAAAGAACTTTCAATGTACGAGGCGTATTCGAAAAGTAAGGGCCGTTCGCTTATATTTCAAAATCGACAAGTCGTAACACGTTTAAACTTGTGCATATCTGTACGTGCACTACTCGTGCAGCTATTTCAGGTGTTGTTTTGATTCAGTAGTCATTTGCCTATCTGTGCGTACAGTAAACAATGTCCGCGATAATCGTTGCTCCCGCCAGCTGTGAAGTTCGCGCTGTAATAAGATTTTTGTGTGTAAAAGGATCTTCAGCTGCTGAAATTCATCGAGAGTTATGCCTAGTTTATGGACCTACTGTAATGAATAAAGGAAAGGTTAGACAATGGTGTCGTGATTTCAAAACTGGACGAACAAATGTTCATGACGAAGAGCCGAGTGGTAGGCCCAGTATGCAAACCGATGAAATTGTTTCTCTGGTGGACCAAAAACTGCGATCTGATCGTCGGTTGACGATTAGTGCCCTGGCTGATGAATTTCCTCATCTTGGACGCACTACTGTCTACACAATTGTCACGGAAAAAGATCCTTTTGCACACAAAAATTTTATTACAGCGCGAACTACACAGCTGGCGGGAGCAACGATTATCGCGGACATTGTTTACTGTACGCACAGATAGGCAAATGACTACTGAATCAAAACAACACCTGAAATAGCTGCACGAGTAGTGCACGTACAGATATGCACAAGCTTAAACGTGTTACGACTTGTCGATTTTGAAATATAAGCGAACGGCCCTTACTTTTCGAATACGCCTCGTATTTTGTGTACAAAAGAAACATGTTTAGAATTTACAGATTCTCGAAGGAATCTTTAAAAAAACTAAGTGACATCTGTGTTTCTAGCACGTAAAGTGCAGGGTGGTTCGAAAGTCGTCCAGTTTGATTGGTCTTAGATAGGAAGCAATAGTGGCGGACAGAGATAGACTTCATGACAGACGCACATAGGAATTTTATCTGTGAATTTCATTGTCTAGATGTATGTACTTGCACGTGAGTATCATCGTGTGTATACAAACTCATTATGCGACCACGCGTATTTGTCCGGTGCTTGTAACGAATGAATAACGAACGAGACTAATCTATTCATGGGTACTTACCTCTTTATGTTGTATGTTTTAGCAGCCCAGGCACTTATTATTAAAGAAACGTGCCTCATTGAACTTTTTAAAATATCAGTCATGGCCTAAACAATACCGTCCTTAATTTGTCGGTAATAATGTCATAGTCCATAAAAAATGTGTTGTCAAAACAATAAACTCTTGCAGGAAATGTCGAAAATTGAGGCCTTAAAACATGCCTATAAGGAGAGGGAATGTGCACGTTGCAAACGTACAACTACTGGGTGTACACACTCGACTGGCCACGTTACCGCTATCTCACAGAAGACTACCTTAAAATGTGCTACGTTTCCCACTTTATTCTATTCCCCCAATGTACGTACGTGTTTCGGTAGTGAGTGTGATATGCTAGAGCCCATTCCCATCGCATTCTATACCATAGTCCTAACCCTTTCTTCAAATCTATTCCTAAATCTCCAAAGGTAGCCACTACATCGGAGGGCATGCCGACGTTTGTCATTTTAGACTGATGTTGGCATATATCGCGGATGTCCATGAGCGACAGTATGCATTAACCACCAGGTGAACTGTTTGTTTATGTGCAGCCTTCTTTCCATATAAAAAGCATTTTTATTTAGGTGTTTCAGAGACGAATTCTTTTTTAATTTATAATTACATCCTAAAGCCCACGTCCTAAAGGGACCACGCAAAATATCTAGATTAAAAATTTACAAGATCCTGACTATGCACACGAAGACGTCCCCCTCGCTACACCGTCAACACACACCGGCCAACACTTTTTTTTAATAGAAAAAAGGTGGATAACCAGCATACAGTCCACCTAATGGTAAGTGGATACTGTAGTCTATGGACGTTCGCGATACATGCAAACTTCAGTCCAGAATGACAAACGTTGGCACGTCCCGGGATGCGCTGCCTACCTTTGCGGATTAAGGAATGGATTGGGAGAAAGGGTAACGTGGCCAGTCGAGTGCGCCCAGCGGCTGTGGGAATGCGACTTGCACTCTCCCCCTACAAACCTACCTACTACCTACTGTCCCGGAATGAGCTAAATGCGCGCGTGGTGTGAGGTGTGGGGACACGAGCACAACCCCCCTCCCAGCCCCTCCTCGCCGCACTTGTGCCGGCTAGTTAAGTGATGCGCTTGCTCGCTTTCTATTGTTTCTCTTGCGTCATCGATATAACACGTGTTGGGTAGTTTTTTACTATACTTACTTGTTAAAATGAACGACCAAACCTGATTCTGAATTGTTTGCATCAGGTGTTACAAATGATGATTGTAGTGACTAATTAATATTCATTCAAAACAATATGATAATCTTTTGTGTCTTTTAGTACTTTTAAGTTATTTTTTATTATTATTAATAATGTAATGCGTAGTAGATTTTTGTTGTTATAATATTGTTTTTTTTTATATTTCTCTCAATTAGTAATTTTTGTATTTTTTTCTTTTTGTTTTTTAGTACCTTTATTTTTCAAAACTAAATATTAAATACCTACTTACTATATTATCTAATGTGTGATAAATAAATAAATAATGAAAGTAAATAAAAATAGTAAAAAATAAGTGATGTTTTTTATAATTACATAGTCGTGTGTTTTATTTTTGACCGCGATATTTAAATTAAAAATATTGACTTTTACCAATATCGATATACCTATCTTTCACTAAGATCATTGTAGTACAACACTAAAAACAAGTGACATAAAACGGTCACATTCCTTCCGCGCGCATTCAACTCGTTCCGGGACTATATCTACTTTCACCAGGTATTGGCACGTGCCTGAGCGCTTCTCACCGACTCGCAATCCAGCGGTACCCTCCCAAAGCATTTGTAAAGCCTCTATTTGTAAAGTCCCATTGTTTGACTTAATCTTTCTATTAAATGCATCTCTCGTGAAGTAGCGTTCATTGGTATCAACCAATGAATCATTGGTATAAATCGCTAGGTAGAGGTACAGATACCTGCTTTGATAAGCTTTGATAAACGGTAGTGGCAATATGCAGGTATCTGTTTAAAGATTGTTTATAACTGACTGGAAAATGTCAGCAACAATAACAACACTAGCGATCTCCCGCGGTTCTCCTTTGTTAGCGTACAAGGGCGTAGTCAGGATTTTATCCAGGGTGAGGCAAAGCAAACGAATTACTTATCATTTAAATAGAGGTAGTGTAATGCAGAAAGTCTGTTACTTATTGTTTCCTATGCCGGGGGGGGGGGGGGGGCAAGCACCCCAACCTGCCCCACCGTGGCTACGCCCACGTTAGCGTAGGTTTAATGTAGAAAAGTAGTATATTAGTTAAGTGATACCAGCTGCTTATTCGCTTATATGAGATGCTCGCCCCTGCTATCGTCTGACTCGCACAGAATCGCACAGCTGTCGTTATCGACAGCAATGCAAAATACATTTTTTTTGAGGCCAATTTTTTTTGTGATCATAAATACATAATGTTTTGAGTTATAGTGGAATAATAATACTTTTAAAACAAAGGAAGAAATTGTATAAAACTACGCAATGTACTTACAATGTGTAAAATCAGCACATTTGCCTAATCATGTCAAGAAACGATTGCAAAATTTTTAGTTCTATGCACAGTGCATACTTTTATGTTCGAGTCCAAAGGTTACACACACCTCGCAGAATATTGCAAAACAACATCGACATAGCTATTATACGCCTACATTAAAACTGTATAGTGATGTAAATAATAGGACAGTTTTTTCAGGAAATAAAGGTCATGAACCACTGCTCATGCATAAAATATATAGTTGCCGAATATCTGACATAGGTATATCATTATAGATGCTGAATGTCTGAGTAATAAAGTTTACTTGTCATCTAAACATCTTGCTATACTTAATGATATAAGGAGATTTTTGGTATATTTGGAACATAATTTACTAAATTCGCCTATGTCTCTATACATGTAATAAAATCGTAAGAAAACCAAGTCTGTACATGAAAAAAAATCATTGCAGGGTTACACTACGAATGATACATCTTATAGATTTTTGACTGTCGGTCTCTCTGTCTGAAGGCATATCACGCGAATATCACTGAATGTCGCACAGTTTATGTTGGGTTAGCATTTAGAATATGTTTCATCTTAATCCGTTACAAAGATCCCGCAGGATACACCGTCAATTGTCAGACAGAAAACTATTAAATTAATTTTAATGAAAATAGAGGATTAAATCCTGAATCTATTTACAATAACACTTATCCCGTATCTGCGTCATATGTGATGCTTCATGAAATATACGATGAGATGTTATGCTCATTGCACATGCTACCCTATTATGTAGATTTTTTTTATAGAAAACTGCGGCAGACGTGCATACAGTCCACCTGATGGTAAGTGGATACAACAGTCCATAGATAGAATGGGGTGAGATTGCATTATAAGATGGGATAGGATGGAATGGGTTGAAATGAAATGATTTGAATAAAATGTGGGATTGTAATTGTATATATGACATAAATAATAATATTATTTACTTATTGATATTTTTTTCTTAATGATTTGCATGCCTGATAGGTAGAATAAAGTTTACTGATTTTCTTTCTATTAATCATCTTTATTTAAAATACCCATATTCCTGCAAATGATTTGACTTGATTTGGGAAATAGAACTGCATGGGTTCCGACAGAATAATATTGAGTGAAATGGGACATGATGATGTGGTGTTGGATGGAATGAGGTAGTAGCTACAATGTACAATGTAATAGCTACACATGTATGAAGTCGCGGAAACAACTAGTGTTTATAACAAAACACATTTGTCTCCGATATATTGATAGGCAGACAGACAGCTGATCATTAAGACCGTCTCAATGAATCAATTTTCTCCGAGTGACCCCGTGGCTGGACTAACAAATAGTCGATTGAAGTCATCGTTTGCTCTAGTGATTCGTGTGACTGAGTCTACTGTAAATATTTCAACGTTTTCCTCGTACATTAAGTCAAATAGTTTATTACTAGTATATTTATGCGACATAATCATGTATTCTGAACTTGTTCCATGCTGAATGGACCCACGTACAATTCGTACAATCCACTACAATTACGCTAAAACAAGTCGATGCCAGAAGTAAAAAATTAACACAATATTTAATATTTCCGCCGCATACTAAAAATGAACCCATTGTTGTAACAAAATTAAGTAACTCAGATTCGAAGTACCTATTCATATAGGTACTTCGAATCTAATTTTAATGTTGTCGCTACAAGGTAAATGTCAATAACATTTGATCTTTTTTTTTACCACTAATATCCAAAGTCAAGGTTTTAAATAAACAAAATAACAATGTCCAGTCTAACAAACAAAGTACACTGTTAAAATTACGCAAGAGAATAAAGTATTTTCTTTGTTGTTCACAGCTGGCAACAAAAAACGTGCTTGATAAAATATTTCGCATCTTATTTTGCGACAGCTATCTTCTTTCGTCATAATCGTGAGAAATTTATCATAAATAGGCGCGCGAACTGCACCAGGTTACACTCAAGCGATAGATAATTAAATTCTCACACCTTGGGTTTACGATGCTATTGTTGATCCGCATTAAAATTTATACATAGCTAGGCTGTTGCCCGCGGCTTCGCTTGTATGTCACTTGTTGTGTGTATCGCCTGTATTCACGTGGATGTAATTTCGTTTAATTGTCGCGTGGTATTTAGAAGAGAGAAAATATTTGTATACAGATGAAATGAATTGAACTAATATATACAAGGTCACCGATAATTCAACCTATTGCTTGAAAGGGGTAATTCTAGATGATTTACATATAAGGTTGCTTTTTTTTTAAATCGAAATTTTCACAAAAAGATCTAAGAGTTCTAAAACATCTGCTAGATACAAATATTCAACATATGTATTTGTTTCTAGTCAATACGACCACAAATATTTTTTTCTATACAAACTTCGATTTTTCACTCCCCGTTGCCTTTAGGGAATGGAAAGGAGTGCCCTTAGGGGTTGAATTTCGAATAATCCCTTTTTAAAAAGTCTTTATGTAATAATAACAAATAGTCTACTGTTCAAATTTCGTATTTCTAGCTTCAGCTAGAAATCTTCATCTATTTGTATTGTAGATGATGATTGATGACTAATGATGACACCTGTGTAACTCGACCTTATACAACATGTATCTGATCTAATTCAGTTAGTTTTAATGACATAAGTACATGTAAATATTTGACTATTCTTCCGAATCTCGATGAGTTACAGACAATACGTGATATTTATATTACTCCGATCGCTTCATAATAAAAGTACCTAATAAATAAATAAAAAAAATCTTTTTTATTAAAAAAATGTTAAAATACACGATTACCTTAATTTAATACTGTAGTTTCAATAAGTCCTGTAGGACGAAACCTTTATCTTGATGTTTTTTTCTTAACCTGGAGTTGTGTCTCGCCTATTATCCAATGACCTCCTCTCTTTCATGCCAGACCGTCCGTCCCGTTAAATGCTGTACATTGCCAAGTTTTGTGATATACGTCTAATCTCCACCTCAGTGTGCCTGCACGTCGATTTTACATAAACTTATTAATCTTGATTTTACGGTGGCTGATAAGTACATAAACAAGTTAATTAAACCGCGTTTAGTCCTTTCCTTTCCCACACATTATTAGTTTTCGCGGTGAGCGGTAAACAAATCAATTTGAAACAGCACCAAAGCGATGTAAAAAACCGATTGCAACTCATTCATTAGGTACTTATTGAAAATTCCTATGATTGAATCATTTTTAACGAACCGAAATAATTGCAACACTGGCAGGCAAAGTAATAGCTGTAAGCTACGTGATTAAAACACTACACAAAGTCATAATATCAAAGATAAAACACTTGAATAAAAACATAAACATATGCAATGCAACCAGCCCTTTTAGTATCCACTGCAGGGGATAAGGGGAAATAAGATAAAGTGGGAAATGCAGTACATTTCAAGGTACGAGTAGTTACATGGGCCTCCACATGCACATTGTCTTGTGCGGGGATATAATGGACTTAAAACGCCACGCAACTATATGACAATCCAGTAATCCCCGTGGACTTAATTCTGTACAAGAAATTATGTTTTTTATATCATCTCCGAAACAATTACAACCAAAATGATAGCTATAAGCAACGCGATTAAAACACCACAGAAGTCAAATATCAAAGATAAACTACAATTGGATAAAAAGAAATATACCTAAGCAAATAACTATAGGAAAAAAACAATAATCCCTTTGGATCTAACTCTGTACAGATACATTACGAAAACATTGGCCATCGGCTAATCCGGGAACACCCGATTAGCCGATGGCCGGATTATCCGATGGCCAATGTTTTCGTAACGTATCTGTACCTACAGCATAATCCTTTTTTAGCCAAATTATTAGTTATTATTTAAAATATCGAATAAAAATTGGAACTTATTTATTATCTATCTGGAATAAATTATTGGACAACTACGTTGAAATAAAAGCCTTATTTGCTGAATTGACACAGACGTGTTACAAAGTTTTCATGGGAATTATTATGAAGTTCATGCGTGCTACATTGTACAAAAATCCGTGATAGTTTATTTCTTGGATCTTCAACGGTGTAAAATATAATTTTTATCACAACTGTACAAGCAACGCGAGCAGCAACGTTATTGGGGAACATGGAGTTTAATAAGATGATTGGTATCCTCATTCCCTTATACACCCCATACAACGGCATGAGATTGGATGGAATGGGATAGAATTATAAGACGGAACGAGGAATATAGAATGGATATGTGAAGAGAAAGAGGATGGGCATGGAATGGGGCGGAATGAAGTTGAGATAGAATAGGAAACGAATTCAAGCAAGTCACACTCGGTTCGTAAATACGATCCGTTTCCGACTAGTAAACGCTTTTTGACAATAATTGAACCGTTCACATATAGGTACTCCATAGTGCACACGAACAAAGTCGCGACATTAACCAGGTATTTATTTAGGCAATAATTCTATATTGCATGGTGTATGTATAATTTGTTAAGTAAATCTACACTTGCAAACAGACGTAAGCATAATTTACTTAAATATTCCATATATGAGCAGATATAATACTTTAATGGTTGGTTTCGCATTGGTTTCGCTGGTCCTTGATAATGGTTGGATGGGAGGTATTTACCCAGACTGAGTTTGTTTGATTCAAATAAACAGTAGATGAGTAAGATCGCGTGTGACGTATTAGACGGGCATTGGATAACGCCCGTATTCTTAGACCTTCCATCGGTTATCCGGCGGTGGAGCCTTTAGGTTCATTGCATCACATATTTTTCTGGCTGAACACTTTCTGCGCTCGCCCTAAACTAAACACGTCCGTTGGCTCTTGAAAGAGCAACTAGAGCAACAAGAATTAAGTAACTTCGAGAAAAAAAAATGTCGGTATGATATTTGCATAAAATTCATGTCATCCAAGTTACTACAAAAAATAATAACATGAGAATATAATAGAATAATATTGGCTGAAGCTGTTCTCAGTGCAGGACTTTCGTCCTACTTAGGATTCAAGTTTTTTGATAATCGTTACATAGGTATACCTATAGACTATCTAAAACCTAAATCTAAATTATTCATAATTCTTCTATTCAAATCTTTTACCTATTAATAAGTTTCTTTTTGAAAATATGATATCTTTATTTTAGGAAAAATGATAATAACTGAATTATTAAAAGTAGGTGTCCCATATTATTTACCTACTTAAAATATATAGCAATAATATTTATAGGAAATTGAACTACTTCACCGTGACCACAAATTTCGTGCCAAAACGGACCAAACGTAATGGTAACTTTCCTTTTCTTATTTTTACGCCACCATTGGATAACCGTGGAATTGCGTCAATTAAATAATGTCAACTTTAGATTTTAGTTGCAGTAATTAACATTTTGTCATAACTAATAAAAAAATCCAGAAGCGTTTGTTACAAAATAATAAATAAGTATAGTCACGGACATGAGATTATATACATATATTGTTAATATATTCAATGCCTATGTGATAAGTTTTAATGGATTCAGATCGACTGGGCAGCATTTGGTAAAATGCGTAGGTAATCTCTTCTTGTCGCCTATATATACCACAATGTATGAAGATGAAAATCTTTAAAATGTGCGTCTGTCAGCTATGGCGTATGGTGCCAACGTCAACGTCACCGTGACGATGGACCTAATCCACTACTAGAAACTTGTTCAGGGAATTATGGAGAGAGCTATGTTCGAAGTTTCTTTGATGGATAGGATCTGAAACGAAAAAGTTCGTAAAAGAACCGAAGTCATAAAAATAACTCAAAGAATGGCAAAGCCAAGTGGCAATTTACAGGTAATATTTGTCGCGGCACTGACAACCGATGAGGTAGACGAGTCCTCGAGTGGAGGCTGTATCTGGAAACGTAGCGCGAGACGCCCTCCGGCCAGATGGACTAATGATTTATAGAAAGTTGCTGGTAGTGGCTGGATTAGAAGAACAAAAGAAGATCGAGTGGAGAATGGTGACGTGCTTTGGGAGAAGCCTATAATTAAGAGTGGAGAGACACAAGGTGATAGTGTAGCAGTATAATAATATATTAGGTACCTATATGAAATTGCCGTTTTATATGGAAACATTCAAATATATTTTTGTATGAAATTATATATTTAATAAATCGAAGTATTGTCCATTATTATCAATGCACTTTCGCCATTTTAATGGAAGTTGATTGATGGCTCTGCTATAGAATTCCTGGAATAGATGAATTCTTTGAACGCGTTTTTCACTACCTCATTGGAATTGAATTTTTCCCCTATAAAAAGTTATCCAAATTCCGTTAAAATGCAAATCAGTAGTAGGAAATCCACCTTTTATCTATGTAAATTAATTTGAATTTTGAATTCCAAGCCAAAGACAAGATAACTAAGTTCAAAGTGGCCACTATGAACATACGGCAATAACATACGTAAGACCCTAATAAAATCCGTGATTATTTATACCTTTCGGATATAATTATTGTTATGTTATGTTTTTCAAGTCTTAGTAGAAATACCACACGAGCAATAGTTTTTGAACTCTATTTTTTTCTAGCAAAAAGTAAACTAACGCCACGGCATGTTACGGCTCACTGAACATGTTAGGAAAACGTTATAATAAAATCCCATGACATGTCCATAAAGCTACATTATCCCTTGTAGCTTTATTTAATAACACATTCTCTCTACAAAATTCCCCACATTACTGTCAACCTCGTTGTAATGTTTGAGTAAGCCACGTAATTATCGACTCTTCCACTCATTACTCGCCATTCGATACTAAATAGATAGAGCTGTTTCCAGCTAAGGCGCCTAATTATACCATAGAGACGACAATTTGCCCGTGCGAATTGGAACATGAAAAAAAAGTATGTTATTACTCAATCATTCACCATGCCTTGTTATTAGAGGCAATCGGAGATAATGGAACTACCTTAATATTTAACAATCAAATGTAATTAACAAACTTTTCAAAAATCACACTCTCAAACTATCTAGAAGACTTCTAGGCATACATACTTATGTATGCCTATGATTGCGCCATTGGATGAGGTTTAGTATATAGTGTTCTCTAATATACATATGATAACATCATTTTTTCTGAAACAAACATCAATGCGAATAATTTTTGAAATTTTCAACTAAAAATCCCAATGATCTGGGTTACCATTCAGGGTACTTTTTATCTATTTTTAAAGTTTCCGCGGGAATTATCATCAAGTCCGCGTCTACTTACATTGTCACTCGTCACATATAGAATCACCACTGGATGGATTTTAGTGAAACTTATTACAAATGATACATAATCGTAACCCTTATTATTATTATTTACAGCCGTGGGGGAGGGGTGTATCCTTCGATCAGGTGGACCGACGCCTAAATGACCTCCAATGTACAAAATTCTCCCTGATTGGAAAGATTCAGTATTTATACTGTACAAATAAAATAGCATTACGTCTCAAATTAAATATTTTTAAAATGTATTTTTTAAATATTCCACAGTGTGACAACTTATAGAAGTTGACCGATGGTGGCCGGATGAGATGAGGCGAGGATCGTGTGTGGTGGCGAGCTAGTCCCCTAGCCTATATCCAGCAGTGGACAGAACATAGGCTGATGGTATGATATGGTCATTAATCCGAACTGTTATAAGTTCCCCCAAGTATCATTGTTAAGTTGCCATAATGAATACGAAATATGAAATAATCTATACTCTCACTTAATAATACACTATTTTATGGTACGAGATGGAATGGGATTGAATTAAAATAGAATAATATTAAATCGTGATAGATGGTATGTAAAAGAAGAGATGGAATGGGATGGGCCGTATGGGATTATGCGGGATTGGGTGAGATGGAATTGGATGTGATGGGATGGCGTGACGGGAGAGTGCAATAAACTAACTATATACATATAGTCTAAAGTGTATGCGAACGAAGTTTCGGACACAGATCATATAAACTTATAATAAAATCGTAACAGAACCGTGTCTGTATATAAAATACGTATTATTTAAAAAAAATCATTGCAGTGTATTTCTACGAACGATTTCCATTTCCATTCCACGAACGATCGAGGCCAAAACAAGCATTTGTTGAATTTTTGCCTGTCTGTCTGTCTGAACGCGCATCACCTAAAAACCATTAGACAGATTTTAATGAAACTTGGCGTATTTATATCTTATGTCCCGATTAACAATTAGGGTACTTTTTAACCCCCAGGAATCACACAAATGTTCACGCGAACGAACTAAGGTCTATACTCGTAGATACTCGTAGATATGACTAATAAATGGTAGTTGGTTCAGTAATTAACACCCTATTTATTTCGATTCCTTAGAAGTAAATATAAAAGTAACAAACGAAAAATTGTAATTTCATGGAACATTCGTTTATTTCGGGTTTCATGCGAAAAGTGAGACTCCATTATGTTCTACGCTGAAGCATAAATTGAAATATAAATTAAGTCCAAATTAAAATACATATATAACACACTATTTAATACTTTCAGAGACGACAGCAATCTACGAGTTAAAACTAGTACCTAAATGCAAGAATTGGGCAAGATAGATGCAAATGAGACACTGCATATAAGTAAAGGGCGCTTAAAACAACATTTTTTCTCAGGAAGTCACAGTTTTGTTCAAGAGGTGTTTCTCAAAAGTACTTTTACATTTATTTATATAAGCAACACAGACATAAGGTACCTGAGGCATGTAAGTCCCAGAGGATAAAACGGCCCAATTAAAAATAGTGATATGTTTTTTTTATATGGAGAAGCGGGCGGACGAGCAAGCGGTCCCACGTGATGGTAAGTGTTACCGCCGCCCATGGACACCTGCAACTCCAGGGGGCATGCGGGCGCGCCGCCGACCTTGCAAAATTCAATTCAGAGCTTTCTTGAATAACCCCATATCGTAGCTTAATGGAAAGACCTCTTGAGGCAGTTCGTTCCACAGCGTACGGGTTCGCGGTATAAAATGATTTTTGGACTGAACAGTATGCGACACCTCCGTATCGTGGAAATGCGGATGGACCGCACTTCTGTGACGGGAGGTGCTGTTGCGGTGCAGTTAGTGTTGCTATTATACAAATGTAGTAAGTACAGCCGTAACAAATTAATACAAAACAAAACACTGGTTCCCTGTTCTCTGAACTAAGCATTAGGCAACTTAGGCAACAGAGATGGGATATATTGGAATAGATATAATATTAGGGGTTAAAGTATGAAATTGCCGATTTGTACTGAAAAATTAAAACTAGTTTTTTTCTAAAATGTAACATATTTATTTAATCAAAATATTTACCCTCATTATCTATACATTGTTGCCATCTAATCGGAATGCCTTTGCGATAGAACTCTGGGGATGTAGATTCGACAAACTGTGTGAAAGCATTTTGTACTGCCTCTTGGGAAGAAAATATTTTACCACATAGAAAATTGTCCAAATCACGAAAAAAATGGTAGTCCGTTGGAGCAAGGTCTGGCGAGTACGGAGGATGACGTATGGTTTCTAACTGCAGCTTCTGTAGAGTTACAACGGTTTCTCGTGCAGTGTGAGGTCTTGCGTTATCATGGAGCAATAATGGTGAAGATCGATTCACGAGTCGGGGCTGTTTCACTGCTAGTTTCGCCATCATTGTTCGCCATAAGTTCGGCACAGTAAACATCTGCTGTTATTGCTTGACCAGACCTGAGAAAGCTATAGTGAATAACACCATGAATAGACCACCAAACAGTTACCGTTACCTTTTTAATGGTAAGCTTTGCCTTAGGGCACTGTTGCGGCGTTTGACCTGGGGTCAGCCATTGCAATTTTCGCTTTCGGTTATCGTAAAGAATCCACTTTTCGTCACATGTCACAATTCGATCCAATATTCCTTCATTTCTGAACCGATTCAACAAGGCAACGCAAGTTTCAACACGCGTTTCTTTCTGCAGATCAATCAAATCATGAGGCACCCATTTTTCTTATTTTTTTATCTAATTGATTTGATGCAAATGAGTCAATATTGTAGGTAAGGTAACGTTAAACCATGCCGCTAATTCCTGGGTAGTTTGACTCGGATCGGCTTCCACCATCTCCTTCAATTCAGCGTTATTCACCTGTGTTGGCGGTCTTCCACGTGGTTCGTTTTTCAAGACGAAGTTTCCATTACGAAAGCGTTTAAACCAAAAAACGCACCGTTCGTTCATTAGCAGTCTCCTCTCCAAAGGCAGCATTGATATTGCGAGCCGTTTCTGCCGCGTTAGTTCCGCGTCAGAACTCGTATTCAAAGATTACTCGGATTTTTGAAGTATCCATCTTTCCCGTCTAAGCTGAATAAAAAAAACAATTGAAAGTCGAAAATCGAATGTTGCACATTTTTTAAAACAAGAACCTCATAGGTATCATGTGAAAAAGTTTCACTCGAAAATCTCACACCATGAAGGTTTTATGTCAATTCAAAGTATCTATTACTATAAAACGGCAATTTCATACTTTAACCCCTATTATTTGGTTACATCAATAACAGTTATTTGATTTAGTTACCTAATAATAAATTCTACTATTCAATAATCTAGTCACTTAGGCAGGGCCGTCTTAAGTCTATTCTGCGCCGGGGTGCGGGAGTGTATCCTAAGACAGTCAAACATCCTATTGTGTATCCTATGACAGTCAAATATCCTATTGTGTATCCTATGACAGTCAAATATCCTATTGTGTATCCTATGACAGTCAAATATCCTATTGTGTAATTGTTTACTATAGCGTTATATTTTTTCATTACCTTTAAAAGGTGAGCGCCCGGGGTGCACCGCACCCCTTGCACCCCCTGGTAAAGACGGCCCTGCACTTAGGGCTTGTGGTGGTGGCTTAGTTATCTCTTGTTGCCTCTTACGACGTCCACTGGAAGATATGGGGTGGTGCTATTCCAAAGCCTGCCGACCCCACACGACCCTGAGGAATTACACCAGAGGAGTTTTCGGGCTATACATACCCCGTGTACATGAGAAGGCCCATATCCAGCAGTAGATACTAAAAGGCTGGTTTAAACTGTTTCTATTGAATAGTTACTATCGAAAATTTAATAACAATAATACTACATTCAACGACCCACACTAGGATTCCCTGAGTCCAGAGACATACAAAAACAAACATACTATCCAGACCTACATAAACATTAGACTTTAAAAAGATTAATGAATGACTGGGAATCGTACCTTGGACCTTTTACGCACTGCCAACTGGGATAATAAAATACAGTCATATATGTAGGGTTTACAGTGTTATAAATAGAATAATTACCATTTCTTGGTATCATTAGTCAATACTAATTAATTAACAGGTAATAAGCAGTAGGTAACTTATAATTAAAATGAGCAATAAACTTCTCATTTAAATTATTCACAACTAATTATTCACAACGATCTAATTGACATTATCGTTCTATCTGGTGAACGTGATTAAAAATGGAGATAATAAACGGTTTGTAACTTATTGAAGGTCTCGGAATTAAAAATAGCTGCTGTAATTTATCCATTTACAAGTCTTATGCGAGTTCCGTTTCCGTTTTACGAGGACAAAGAAACGATCTTGCTCAAACTCGATGTAAATGCTTTAAATTTTATGACTATTTTTATCTCCAGATTTAATCTAGTATTTATATACTCGTATGTACTAGACTTTTATGTGATTTTCAGAAAATTCGTTAATTATATAAAGTAGATAGCAGTGCTCATGATTCATAAGTACTCATACCAATACTGTGTATATTACAGGATGTAACCTGAACCTTCCCCGAAGCTTAAAACCATGGATTCTACTCATGGTGCAAAGTTACGTATTTTTTGTAAAAATATCGATCTTCTGTACATTTGTACAGCATGGGATGAAAATGGGCTCCGGCATATGGCACTCATTAAAGAAAGTACATACCTACATTGAAGGAAATAGGAAGGAATGGAAAATGTTGTACATTTTATGGTAGTCTTCTGTGACCTGTGAGGTCGGTCGGGGTAACTTCGCCAGTCGGGCGTGTCCGCAGCGGCAGTGGGATTGTAGCGTGCAGAAACCTTTAAATATGTTAAAAACGTTGATGCTTCTCCAGGTAATTAGATTTTTCATAGTTTCATTAAGTTATTACAGAAAATTTCATGTTACACACTTGTATCTCGTATTCTCTGTAAAAACGATGCAAACTTTTTGCTCATGATTAGGTATAGGTAGTACCACTTTTTCACTTTAAGGCTGTTTTGTTCAGTTTAATTGCTAAGTATGTAAGCATAGCAAAATTTTCTTTCAGGGTGTTAATCCAAGAAAATAACTTTTATTCAAGTATTTTCAGCGATTGATCGTATCGCTATATCGTATACCTATATATATTTTCTCTACAGCAGAATTATATGAACTTCATTGTTCTATGTATAACGGCTATTTTAGGGGAATACATAGAATAGATATGAAAATCGTGCCTCAGTCATTCGACAAATCAATTAAAGTTCACATTGATTGTGACCTTTCCCGCGTTTCGACCACGTTTTTTATACGAGTAGTTTGCGAACAAACAATCACACGCGCGTTTACCGACGGGCACGAGGGAACAGCTCTGTTGTTCTCTATTCTTGATTGCTGTGCTAAAAGACTTGATTTTATTCTCGAAACTAAAAGCTAATTAGTGGGCTCGCTATTGCTCATAACTGTATAAACAATAACCAAGATAAACAAGAAACAGAATATTCGTAATTTGTATTCGTATCGTACCGTCAGCATAAATAAAAAAAAATCAATTATAACAAAGAAATATAGATTTATAGCGTTGTCAAATTTTAAAAACAATTTAGTCAAACAGTAAACATTGGACACGGCTTAGCACTACTCGTAAAAGGAAACTTGACTTTAGCAAAATACAAACTTTTGTGCAGGAAATGCGATAACACTGGAGCGTAACAAAGAAATTTCTGAATAATTAGAACAAACAAATCGCATCGAACAATCGTGAAGTCGTTAGTAATGCAACAATTTGTAAACATCAGGCCGATGTGTTTATGGCTAGTCCTCAGAGCTACAGCAACTAGTTTTGGCCTGTTGATTATGCAATGGCATGCGCTAAAACAAAGATGGCTTACAAACTAAATTCGACTACTTTTTTCTGGCAATATTGCGACTGAAGCGGAATTGGTCGACTAATCAACAAATAAACCGATACATTTTTAAAAGGGTTAAATTACTATTGGTAGTAACATAAAAATATTAACAATATGAAACATATTTCAAAGAACTTACTTTCCATTATTACTAGTATAAGTAGATGCCGGGGAGTAACCAATAAAACTACTAAAGGACATAGTTATGATATAATGCAAATACATTTGAAAAAACATGTAATAGGTCAAACATAAAAAGGTACTCTTACTAGGTATCCCTTTGGAAATTAAAGGGACCTCACCTGTGATTCGACTTGACTAGAATTTAAGATTAGCAGTATATCTACATTTTTCTGACATTGTATACGGTAGGTATAATACTTAAGGTAGTACATAGGTACAAAAATGGCCAATCCTGGTACATCATTGTTTCATTTACGTTAATTACTTTACAGATTACAAACACACCATTTGTTTCCAAAATGCACCATGAGGGCTTGAGATAGTATAATACTCGTACCTTCTTAACACATAAAATTAAAGTTTTAAATTAAAAATTAATTAAAGTTTAAAATTAAAAAATCTTATAAAAAAACTGGTAAGTAATGGATACTGCTAGTGCATTAGATAGACTACTTACTCTCTATTTAGAAGATTAATTTTAGACATGATGTCAAAATTAACAAATTATAAGACACTAGCTGTGCCCGGCATGCGTTGCATGCCCGGTAATTTTTTGCACATAATATCCATATATGGTATACATAACATATAGCCTATGTCCATCTGGAATAATGTACCTTTCAAATGGTGAAAGAATTTTTCAAATATGTGCAGTGGTTCCAGAGATTACCCTCTACATACACACAAACTCACAAAATTCGCATTCTTTCTTTATTATATTAGTATTCTATACTTTCTAATAATTTGAAGTGACTCCACTATAATAGATAAAAATATGTTGGCTGTATTAATATTTTCGATTCACACGCATTTAAGACTAATGACTTTAGAAGAAGTTCTGTTGGATGCAGTTGGAGAGAATGTGGATCATGTGACCGAGAAATAGTTTTAAATGTAACTGTCTACTTTTTAGACAAGTATATTTAAATAATAGTAAACCTAATTTTATTGTGGAAAAGAAATAGAAACTGATGTAGCCATATTTGATATAACTTTAAAAATGATATTCTAATTCTCACATAGGTTATAAAAATGCGTACGTAGATGATATGAACACATTAGATTGGTTGTTATTTCAATATATGTATTTATTTTTATGATATCCTATAACAAAATGTACCTAATAGAAATTTCGTGTTATAGATGTCAATAAATTTAAATTTAATGTTAGCGAATTGTAAAAACACTACCAAATTCATCCCTTGATGGGAAAATAATTATAATAATTTCATATAGGTACCTATTTTATATAAACTATACTGACAGTTGTAACATTAATCAATACCTACATATGTTGATTTTCATTAGGCACCCACCAACGAACATTCCACGTGTTTATTTATCAACTCAATTATTAACTAAAACGTTTATCAATCTACATTTGTAGATTGTACCGCACATTTACCTCATATTATTTCAAGTTTTTCCCGCCTATAACTAGTAAATACTTGTACAGTAACATTACGAATCTAATGTGAAATATTTAAATTGTATTCATATACTGGGTAAAAAAGTTACAGGAGTAAACACATAGTAATAAAAAATGACGGCATTTGAGGATATTAATATTCCTTGTCAATCTCATGACATTTTGTGGTTAAAAACCACAATAATTTCTTTGTCTCAGCGACGACGGCGCCTTAGTTGAACGCACAGCACACTTCACAGTGAAATAATAATGATTAGGTGTACACAGTTTTAAGAGTAAGTATCAGGTTTTACTGACTAATGTTAATGAGTTTATGTAGTATTTAAAAAAATTAAGTCCAGTTTAGAAATGTTGAATGACATACCTGTAACAGATGACCGGCAAAACCGATCGCGCCGACTTTTCTTAATCAAAACAAATGACAGTCGAGTGAATTGTCCGATTTTAACAACTAAAATAAATTCGACAAGTCGATAAACTTGCAAGTAGGTAGCGATAAATAAACGAAATACACCACTAAAAGAAGCCGTAATCCGATTTTTAAAAAGTTTGTAAAGTTCACGTAAATGTTTACGCGGTTTAAGAATGGAAAGGCGCGCGGTCAGTATAGCCTCGCAGTTATTACTGAGTCACAACGTAGTTCTGCTCCGAGTTCCGACCCACTACGTTCTATGGTAGGTATAACGTAAACGTAGTTATACCCATACAACTGTGTAAAGGGTACTGCATTACCTTGCACCGGAAATTGCAACGTATCGACCTATATGTAAGGTTCAGATAAAGTTGTTCCCTTTACTGACACTGTTCTAATGGTTGATCACTTAAATCATAACAGTGGTCAACTGTGATTACTGTCAATAACAATAAAATGGTCTAATAGAGGCAGTCTATATACCATTGTCTATACTACAACTACAGTACAGGATATCATAAAAAGACACGGGTGTTTTTTTAAATATGTACATCGGTACTTATTTATTAATTTGCTTACTCAATATTTGTTATGTGGGGTGGGGTCGCGGGCCAAGCCCTTATTAATATAGACTTAATTTTTATATTAATATAGTGATATTAATTATTGTTAATACCATAACTCAAGACATAAGTTATATTGCTCAAAAAAAGTGACAATATCAGTTCATAACATTTAACTATAGAGCATGGAGAAAAAAATGAAAAAAATGGTAGTAAAATTTTCATTAATTTAAAATTAAACTTTATTAGTTTTAGATAAAACAAAAAGAATAACCATTGTATACCTTATTATACCTAGTTTGGCCATAAAACGGTTACAATAAAGAAAAATAAATAAATTACACTTGAATTTGGCATCTGTCATTCTCACGTGAAAAATAAATGTTTCTTCTCATTTTGGCGCCAATCATGATTAAATATTGTACTAATATTAAAATGGAGTGGGGTGATAACGAAAATTGTATTGCTGTAATTGCATAACACAAAGTAGTCATGGAGCCAAATGTAACTTTAAACTCTCCATCCGTTTGGTATTAGCCGAATGTTTGTGTAGCGGGCTATTGGTAGGTACATCGAAACGTCCTCTATCTGTGACAGAAAAAGGTCTGGCCGTCCACGCACCATTCGTACTAATCGGGCGATAAAAGCTGTGAAGGAAAAAAATCAGAAGAAATCCCGTTCGGTAACAAAATATTTTATCCAGAGATCAATATAGCACCCAGAACCATGTCACATATTTTAAAAGTGAACATTTATTAACTTAAATTAATTAAAGAAAAATAGGGTTTGACAAATCAACAGCTTCTTCGGCGATACGCAAAGGTTATTTAGGGACGAGAAAATGTTCACCATTGGAACATTTTAACAAGCAGATTGATAGAGTTCATGCTCATGCTCTAGAGCTGTTCAATTGGTCAATAGGAAGCAACGTTGCCATTATCCGGCTTCAAAATTTAAATTCAAATTAAAGGAAATCATTCATATTGGGTCCAAAAGTCAAAGTCAAAACTTCTGTTGGGAAAGTGCACGAGCATTTTTCATTATGACATCAAGTCTGTACGACTATTCCTTCAGGTGATTTTTTAAGCTCGAAAATTGGGTTTTCAATACATTTTATAAAAAAAATAAAAGGACAAGCTGGCGAATAAAAGTGATATGAGCGAGCATGTTGGGAAGGTGACATTGAACAAGTATTAGTATGGCACCAATCCTCTGCGAGTATGTCTTTAACTGTTGTTTGAGTTTTAAGTCCTAAAATCAGATTTTTCATAGGTACATATATGTAACCCAAATAAATAAATAAAATATATTTATTTATATAATTAAAAAGGTTTCGATGTATTTTATTAATAAATAAAATATACCAAACCTCAGCGATATTATACATTGTACCTATAACCACTTAATCCTAGAAATGAAACAGAGTCAAGGATATATATTTTTTAATATTTACCACAAAGCTTAATAGTTCTACTTTTTATTAAAAAAATATTATTATCCTCCTGTTCGTACAATGACTTCCTCTAAGCTTAATGCCGGAAGGCTTATGTGCGGCTCATGCCTCGCATAAGTCATGTACCAAACAATGCACATGACATGCGAAAAACACCCTACTGTTCTTTTGCCAATATTACACCTGCAGTAGTAATGACTAATAGTGCCGATCGTTCCTCGTCCCATCAAAACCTACGTACACGTAGTAGATTTGTGCCTACGCACAAGTAGGCATAAATCCCCTCCTCCCAACTCTCTGTCATGTGATTCTGACAATGTGTCACCCAATTCAATTGTGAATGTCCCATTCCCATTCACATGTTCACCATAGTAACTCCTAGCTTGTTTTAGTTGGTAAATACTAAGGCCTAATAATATTAAATCTTCTTCCGTGAGTTGGGGCACATTATCGAATCAATGAAGATTTGCCGAAATTGCATTGGACGCCAGTTAACAAGATCGGCCAACGTGTTGGGCACTTCTGGTCTCTCCTGTATAATTTCGATGAATGCTGTAGCTCGCCTATTGTCCTCGATCAGTATATTGTAAGCATTTAACAGTGCCGCAGCGCACTATTAAATAATTAATAACTTAAATAATTAAACTAAATAATTAATTAAACATTCTCCAAAGAGCAGTTTATGTAAATGTTTCTCAAAAGCCGGAAGTCCCTTTTGAAGCGTCCGTTCATAACTTCCAGAAGTATCAGAAGTATGAGCGGAGTGCAGTCCAGAGACCTCTATGATAAGACCATCACAACAAGCTGTAAGATAGCTGTAAGATTCTCTCTGAAAAAAATAGTTCGAGCTCTTTTGGATATACTATATATGTACAACTGTACATACCGTGGCAAATAATGATTGCCTTTTTTTCGTTTGTAAGACTTTGGGGATTGCCAAAAAGCGTCTCCGGTACGATGAGATTTCTCTGGGCTACTACTTGACGATTCATGTGACCATAGCCCAGGTGCAGTGGGACAAAGTCCTGCATGAGGTAATCGCAAGCTTTTTTAAACATTCGCGAAAAAGTTGACTGGCTCGTTCTAGAAATCGTGCAAAGGGGCTGCCAACATAGTTTTTTTAATACTTACTTATTATTCAAACTTGGGGTGTTTTGCAACAAGTTTTCTAACTGCTCATGGCTAAGACCTGTCCATGTATAGAATTCTTTTTCGTCAATGACTTCATATTGCTCGAAGTTTAAAAAGTCAATTCTGATGTTTTTCCACATTATAGTAAAAACTCGAACAATGTGTCAGCCAGGGCTGGCTTCAGGGAGACAATCCGGGCGGTAGCCCGGGGCGTCAGGGTCTGAGGGGCGCCGCGCCCAGCGAATCAATCAGTTAAGGATGATTCACGTTACACCGTGCCGGGGCCGGGCCGTGCCCTTACCGTGACGTTTCCACCGTGCGCCGGCCGGGCCACTCAATACTCATTCATGCTACACGGGGCTGATTACAAGTACGCGAAGTAAGTAATTATGTACCGAGTGTTGTCAAGTGTGTATCCATTTCGATAAGATATTGTTATTTTCAAATTTTTTATTATTTTCCATTTTTCGCTTGAGTGAATAAGACGTGTATTATAATGCAATTTTCACAACTTGAGTTAGCAGCTATTGCAATTGCTATTGATGACGAAGTATTGAAAACGCGAATTCGAACTACAAAAAGAAGTTGGGGTGTTCATCTAGCCTGGAGGAAACGAGAATCGGAAGGAGAATTCGCACTACAAAGAATTAATAGATAATGAGAGCAAATTTTACGGTTATTTTAGGATGTCTAGAGAATGCTGTAGTATCTTACTTGAAAAGGTAAAACCTGACCTAACTAAACAAAATTCAAGATTTCAGAAGCCTATTACTATTATTTATCCAGGTGTTTATTATCCAAATACTTATGATGAGTCATATCATAAACCACAGGGTACGTGGGCACAAATTCTAGCAATTTATCGTCATCCATTTTGTGGTTGCACTGATCACCTCACTATAGTCCATCGTCGATTGCCCTCAGGGTGCCCGGGTCCCGGCCCGGTCTAGCATGACATGGTTTATACAAAAGTATACTATAAATCTTGACCGTGCCCCATCCGTGACAGTCCCGGCCCCAGCACAGTGTAACATGAATCATCCTTTATGCCACCACAGAACAAGAGAACATTTAAAAAAATGGAAAATCACCAATACAGTCTGTAGCTGATAACTACCAAAGTCTGTAGCTTTGCAAAGTTGAACATTTGATCATTTTCTCATTGTATCTTATACATAGTATCCAAAGACCTAACTCCATGTCAAATTTCTAAGTCAACTAAAAGAGGTCTAAGTTTGAATTTTGACTACTCTAGCACACACTTGGCTGTTTTTTTTATTTGATTGGCTGAGAACACTGATTTTATTTGCATAAGAAATAAAGGGTGCTGAAGAAAATAAAGGCACCAAAGCCAAGAATGGTCAAGGCCGACGCTGCGTTCAGCAGTAAACTCTAATAATAGATTATCTTGTATTGCAAGCTCATGCCATACATTCTACTCTAGATGTTCTTGACAAACACAATTATTATTTTTGCATAGAAGTAAGTTGTAACTTATGAGCAGTCACAGAACAATATCTTCTGGTATTCTGTGTTTAGAAGTTCCTTCACAGTGTAAAAAAATATAAGTTAGTTCAGTGGTGGGAGTATGAACATAGCCAGGTAGCATCACTAAAGATGGTCGAGGATTATTTTCATCAATAAGTGGTGCATTTGACGCACCATCATCGGCTTGTTGGTTTCCTTCTCGAACAAGCCTTTAGTATATTCGTTCCACTCTTTGCCAACAAGGTCGGCAAGTAAAATCCGTAAGTTCCACCTGTAAAGTAAAAACAATAATATTTACTTTGCCACACACAACGTAACAAGGTGCCTGCATTTAGTAAAAAAGAAGTTAGCATTTCTGTAAATCATAAAGAGATATATATAGCGACAACCCGCAGTCCCCAGAAATACAAACTTCATGTATGTAATAATAACAACACAAATCATTTTCCTTTAGTGTAAACCACGTTTTCCTGTTTTCCTCGTGGACCAACCGGTATGCACAACTAGTTGTGTGATTAGAAATATTTATTCAACATCCTTCCTTTACGCACAACTAGTTACTGATATGATATTTTTCATTAAACGTCGTACTAGTTTTTAACAACTCAGTTGTACAAGTGCGAACCCGCGAATGCTGAGCAAGAGTCCGGCTCTCAACCAACTAGCTAGACTATCACAACTAATTAATAAGTACCATGAGATAAAGGAGTAAGTACATACTTCTAGCTAGATTAATCAATTCTGCAAAATAATCTGCGCCATTTCAATATATTGCTCTTCTCTGGAAATCCATGTATAGCTCTTCCTGTTTCCAATAGCTTCACGACATCAAATACACATTTGTTCATCCATTTCATAACATAGTAATAAACGATAAAAAAAAACATAGTAATAAACTCTTTATTTATGTAATATTTATTAATGTATTTAGTAATAAACTGTATTTATAGTGCTTGTATTTAATTTTTCTTTAGTAAAGTCATTCTTATTTTCAGTGCCTACTTATAAAGTGGCCTATATCTTTGACCTACTTTGTTTTCTATTGTACTATTCTGCAATCTGCAACAGTAGAGAGTCCATTATAGAAGCCACGTTTGAATAGTAAATTATTTTTTTCTACGTTTTCTTTTGAAAATTTATAGGTTATATTATTATTTATTTGTTATGGTGTTTAAATTGATGCAACACTACTCATCAATATCAATCAATGTGCCCAAACAGCGCCATCTATTATCAACTCTACACAAATACAAAATAAAAAAATATTTTTATCTTAAATATGTAAGAGGTAAAAAATTATAAGAAATTATACTTAATTTACTTATGTATTCAGAAAAAAAAAATCAAGTCCCGAAACCTGTCCAGCTAAATTGCGATTTTATAATCACGAATCACGATTACTTTATGATGTTGGTAGTACTGTTGCCGTGACAACTTTTGTGGTAGATGTGTGGTGATTCGTACGTTATGATGTAAATTTCACTAAAAACTTTATTGGCATATTGAAGAACTTTTTTTTACGTATAAATGTGTAAATAAAGTATTTGGTAATTTATTTATAATCTAATTATAGTGCTATACTATTACAATAATCCGCGACAGCTTCTGAAGAAAATGTTATTGTGTGCTGAGTTTCATAATGGCGGCCCGTCGCGTCCCCCGCGCCTCCATTTCGATGACAGTCAAATTATGACAATGCCGATCCGTAAAGTTTAAAAATGTTGTGTATTTGTAAATAATTTATCTGTTAGTTTCTTATTTCTGATATTTATGGACTAAAAATGAATCCAGAACATCACAATATGAATACGGGTGGTGGCCAGCCGCCTGGAAATCCAGAGGTTCGCATAATTTGAATGCTTTTTTTTGCGATTTTTTTTTCCAATGAGCATTATAATTAGTCATAATTTGTTTGTCTGTTGATTATAGCCTCAGAATCAGAGAGTTCAGACTGCGCAACAACAGCAGCCAACAAATAATATGACACCTACGACATCTGCTACTGACCTACGAGTCAACTCCGCCGCTGTGAATGTCGCTTTGTCTAGCGTCGCAAAATACTGGGTTTTCACTAATTTATTCCCCGGTCCTATACCACAAGTTTCAGTGTATGGATTGCCTACTGGCACTAGAATTGAAAATGGAAAACCTGTGCAGGTGAATTATATATAATATTTCATTTTACATTATCTATAGAGGCCTTGAAATGTCGATTCTCTCTTTTCAGCTATTTAACGTAATCTCATTTAAAGTTATTTAATAATGATTGTTTGTTTACTTTTACTTTATCAATAATTGTCAAAAATTATTCAGCTTAAGAAATGAATAATATTTCAGGATCTTGGTCAGCATGCGAGTATTCTTAATGGTGACCCCAACATTATACTGGGACATCATGCCGGACAACCCCAGGTCACAGTGTCAGCGGCTGGAGCTCAACAGATTCCAGTTTCACAGATCATTGCCACACAATCTGGACAAACACATGGTAGGTAATTTAACCCTAGAAGCCCAATGTATGTTGATCCGACATGCATGCAGATGAATATTCCCTGTGACTTTGTTACCCTTAGTTTAATTGTTATACCCTTTCGAGACAACTCAGTAGTTGTCGGGGCTAACACACGATGGCTGTATCATATTGGTAAGTCATTTCTGAAATATTACTTGTTTGTACATCAAGGTGACCTATGATTGGGTGTTGTGACACTTGCATTTGTTACATTCTTTTACATAGATGGCTTTCTGTCGATTTTATTTGTTATTTTGTATATTGCTCCTGATTTTAGATAAAAGAAGATCGTGGCTTCTTTTAGAAAAGTTAGTGCTACAGAAATTGAAGCTCTTTTGTGAAATAACAATGGGTTATTCCTCAAATGATACAAAAAGTGATAGAGTAAGACTACTTGATGACGGTTGATGTTATTACGAGGATTATGATGTTAGAATGATTAAAAACGATATTATGGTCATATTTTTAATAAACCGTTTGTTTAATAAAATGCTAAATTTGACAAAGTGCTATAAATGCAAAAAAAAACCTTATGCAACAAACACAAAAATGGCATGTGCCTCGACTGCATACAAGGGATTACAATTAACTTATGACTGAAATATTATTGTTGATTTGTATTTAATTAATAAATAAATAAATAAAAGGTGTTGATTATTCTATAAAGCATTTTTCTAGAATGATCTCTCATATTGTTTCTTTATTTAGTAATCATTGTGATTTATTTATTTTAATATAAATATATTCCTGACTTTATTTCTTGCACTAGATAACAACTCAAAAAACTACAATATAACAATAATAATAAGTTATAAAATAAACAAAGTTAGCAAGGACTTATTCCTTGTGTATGTTTGGGCTGTATATCAGGTAAAATATGATTAGGTTTATAGGGTTATATTTCAATTTTGCAAATTAATAGCTTTTATATAAAATCACACTTCTATAACATTTTCTTTAACTTATTATAATTGCATTATATTTTAAAAAGATGTGTATTTATCTAATGTTATGTGTAATAAAAGCAGTTGAGATGTTATTCGCTTTACTAGTTCATTTCTTATATTAACCTACTCTTGTTTCCCTTTCTTTTTTCTAACATTGAAATTCACTTTGACTTACTATGTTTTTTCTTTCAATATGTAATTATGGCTGCTGATTGATTTTTTACACAAAATAGTATTAACATGAACACAAACAATTTAGAAAACTAATCCCTTGTCGAGAGATTGTGTCACTGAGTAAAAATAGACCATAACATTCTTAGAAACAGAGTTGTGGATGTATGGAATATGTTATCACAAAAATCATTGAATTGCAAACTTTAAACAGGTTCAAAAACAGATGTGACAAATGACTTCCAGTAGAAGAGTTATGGTGAAACCCATAATAGCCTCTAAAATAAGATATAGGCATACTTCAGTAATCATACTAGCCTATTACACAATAATAATAGTATAAATTTTGTTGCAGCTTTGGTGGCTCACGGTCAACCGCAAGAACTTGGCAATCCTCAGGCAGCAGGAGCAGGTCAGCAACAGGTCACCGTTACCCCAGGGCAGGCGCACCAGGTACCCAATAATCGGGTCGAGTTTGTACAACACCATAACATTGATATGGTAAATCATGTGGTAACCCACTCCGTTTACTAGCAGGAATGCTGAAAGTTCATTGCTGTTGTGTAGAATATAGATCATTTCTTTATCGCAGAGCTTTAGTTAATACCGTTATGTGGTTAGTATGTGTAGGTAATAATTGCATGGTAATCTGGTGTTGTCATTATGAGCTCTGAATGTTCGACGCTCGAGCGCTGCGTCAAACCTTAGATTAAATAGATAAGCCTTTATTCACTGATTTTAAAAAACATATGCAATTCTATAAGACATTAGTGTCACCATCCTAATCAGTTTGCCCCTCTTCAATGTCCCCCACAGTCCATATTGAGCATTTTTTATTTATATGGCCATCCTCCAATCTTCAGTACTGCCTTCCCCCTAATGAACCTTTAAACACTTGCTAAACGATAAAGTAACTCTCCCTATTGTTTAAAAAGTGAGGATTTAACCCTAAATTCATGAGTGTTTAATACTCGAGTCTTAAGGTTCATTAGCTCTGATGCAGCACTCAAATGTCAACCGCTCTGCATTGATCTTTACAACACCGCTATTTGGAGCAATCTACCAATAAATGTACAATTCCCAATGATATTCTCTGAAAGAACGGAGCCTGTATAAAGCTTCCTACTTACAATCAGTTCTGTCCTTGTTTTCTTACTGTCTTATTTTAATTTCTATAGTTTACAAAGGGGTTGTTCTAATTGTTTTCCATTGATATACAATGCATGTATTCTTCATAGTTTAATTTCAAAGTGCATGCTCTTTAATAGTAAATTCAACAATTTATATGATGACAATGCACATATTTCTTTAATAATAGGAATAACTATCATTGTAAACTATTTTTCCTATTAAAAATGTATGTATATCTAACATAATTAGTCTGCAGTTTTATAGTCATTTGTGTAAATTTTAAAGTTACAGATATGGATATATAGAAATAAGTGTAACCAGACCAGAGCATATAAAAGTTTTTTATAGACCCAGTTTCTCAGTTGTATGATTTTTTGAATTATTTGTATATTTTTCATAGACTTGAAACTTCTTTGTTATATGTTTTTCTGTTTTTGCATATATGGAATATTAATGAAAGGTTGTATGGAAGAGGTCGCTATTGGTGGTAAGACCGTCTTTAGAAATACACTGTTTTGTGTTGTCTTTATTTCTGGTGTAAGTAATTAGTATAGAGAATACTTACTGAATTATCAGCATATTTTTAGTATACAAAATAATTTCGGCTGTACGTTTTGTAATCATTGCATATACATCAATGTTCAAAATAATTTCACAAATTACAAAATTTGCTTTTATCAATGTGTATTATTTTTAATATTTTAAACTTTTGTTGTCAATCTGTGTAGTTATTAGTAACAGTGGGTAAATACCGTATAAATACCTTGTAATATATTCCAGGGGTGATTATAACTATTACTTTTGTGTATACAGGGCCATCACTCTCAGCAGCATATAATACAGCAGCAACTGATGGCGACTGCTCGTCCTGAACATAGTAATCAACAGGTATGCTCCTAATTATTTTGTAGTACCATCTTCCAACAATAGTTGACAATTATAGTCAATTGTACTTTAGAAACTGCAACACGAAATACTGACAGAGTGCTCTAGCCATACTAATGGCCATTTTTTATTAGTCTTTGTCATATATCTTGGCCTGGTGGCCTGAAACTTGCCTTGGAGTTGAAGCTCATGTTTGTTGTTTCCGATTACATGACTGAAGAAAAAAAGATTTACACAAGAAACAGTCATAATCTATATATTGTAAATTATAATTATTTCACAGTACTGAGTCAATTTAGATGTTTACATTTTGATTAATTGTAATGAAATTAACTAAACCTTTACTTTAAACCGGTGCAGGCCATTATTTTACTAGATGTTTAATAAATGTTTGCAAATGTATATACACTTTTCCTTAAATATTATTTTCACTTAATTAAATGCTTAAATTTTGAGCACATTATGTGACATTATCTGAGAAAAGGACAATTAGTGTCAATTCTTTACACATATTGAGATTTTAGTGATTTCTTTATACTTTTCAATTTTTATTGCTTGTTCTTAAAATCCAGATTTTATAGCATATTATGTTTAAACAGCATCTTGAAGTAATGGAAGGATGATGAATATGTGTCCCAAAAAAAATAACACATACCACACACTTGAGATATACTTCGCATAAAAGCTTTTATTTTATAGGTATAAAATAAATGCTGTTGATGTCATAACAATGGTTGAACCATGATATGAACCGCTTTTCTTATCTTATCTTCTACTTGTTAAAATATTTTTCTTAGTAAATACCCATCATTTACAACAGTAAATACCTAACAGTTACATTTGGTTATAACGATTATGGTAACTCATAACAAATACATTGTCACTAGTTTTATGTTTTTTGGTTTATTGGGATGATTTTTTTTTCCATCATCCTTTCAGGTTACAAAATCTTAACCATTCCAGTAAGTTCATACCAAGAATAGAGGTTCCCTTTGCAATTCATCACAAATACTAGGTGCAAATATAGCAAAAAAAATATTTTTTTGCAAAATATTCTCAGATTTGCAATTTCTGTCAGAATCCTTCTATTTCAAGTTATTAAAGTTAATAATTCCTTACCGACAATAAGGTTCCCTTGGATAATGTTACATATAAATGAAATGTTACTGTACTTAACGCTGCTAACACTCATGATTGCAGCAAGTCAGTGAGGTAAGATAATTCACAATTTGTCCTGCTTATGTATATCTGTATGTGCATTATTGTTTTTTCATATTTTACGTGTAGTCTGTAATATGAAACTACTTTTTCATTTATTTATAGTTATATCTCAAACCATAACATTGACACTTATTATTTATCTGCATGTAATTAAGTGACTTTGTTATTTGAAGATTTTTTTAGAGGTTTATGGTTTATTGAGGTTTATTGAAGTTTATGAATTATTCGCAAAATATACTAGCAAAACATATATTTTCATGTTCAATGCTCGGCTAAAACTAAAACCATCTTGTAAAAGCAAAGATGGTATATTTTTGCTTCGAACTATGAAGGTATGCCACAATCTCATTTGATAAATCATTCATAAATGTTTACTATTTTTCGATCAAACAGAAATTGGGATATTGGTATAATTTTGGTTTAACCTTTAAATGTACTGCATTTCCCACTTTATCCTATTTCCTCAGTGTACGTACGTGTTTCGGTAGTGAGTGAGTGTCAGACCTCATTCCTGTTCCATTATATCCTATTCTTCCCCATTTCACCAACCCTTTCTCCAAATACATTCCTTTATCTCCAAAAGTAGGCGACGCATTCGGGGGCGTGCATTTTGGCATGTGTCGCGGATGTCCATGGGCGATTGTATCCATTTACAATCAGGTGGACTGTATGCTCGTCTGCCCCTTTCTTCCATAAAAAAAGGGTATGATTTAACTGTTCAGCGTTTTAATCGAGTTTTGATCAGCGATAATTTATAAATTGATAAGCGAAAATTATTGTTTGATCAGCGATCAGTGATCAGCGGACAAGGCCAAAACGATGAACTGTTATTTTTATTATGAACTGCTCTAAAATGAAATTTAACAAAATATACAATCTCAGGGTTTAAAAATACTTTTGATAGATTATACTTTGAACTGCATATCGATTTTTTCGATCATCTTTAAGAGTAATTATGCGATACAAAAAGAAAAATATGTTAGACAACGAAATGTTAAAATTCTGAAAATAATTAATTCTCGCTTTTATTTACTATATATATTTCATATGCTTTTTTTATTATGCAAAGATAAAATAGACATGCAATTGTAATTGAAAATGAAATACTCATATAATCATGTCACAATACTAGAGAAAATAAAATTCTTAGATTAGATTAGTATACGGATTGGATTCAAAAATTTCATTAGATCAGGAAATTTTTGAAATAGTAGTCACTGTTTAAATGCGTCTGATCAATTAACCATTTATTCGGTACAATAATTTATTGTATGCTGATTATATTTTCGAATAATCAACGCAGTTTATTTAGCTGTAAAAATTTATTAAATCTATTAAATGATGATAAAGTGCCGATCAAATGTTGTTAACACGTTGACGGACAGTAGGAACAAGCGAAGTTCACAACAACGTCAACGTGTTAATAGAATAATTTTAATACTGGTAGAATACTATTAACTTTGTTAAATATTTATTAAGCTGATTTATAACATAACACTTATCTAATATATTAATTAATAGTTCAAATAATTGGTTTCGAAAAAAAATATAAATAAATTTTATTATACATATTTACATGTAACGATGTTACCATTAAGTAACTTAAAGATCAAGATGATTTAAATATTGTAGTAATGAACGTGTTTAACAGAATACTATAAATGAATTATTATGCGTATGTATAAATGTATTTTAATATTTTTACTTTAGAAGATTGAAGCCATCTGGGTTCCAAGTCAAACCGACAATGCTTTAAAAAACCTACATTTAAAAATGTACCTGTATTTGTGAAAACGATAAACAATAAACGATTCCTCGATCAGATCCAGCTAACGGTCAGTGAAGATGGCATCGTGACAGTTGTCGAGCCTGGTGGGGGTAAACTTGTGGATAAGGAAGAGTTGCACGAAGCCATCAAGATGCCCACGGACCACACACTCACTGTACATCAGTTGCAGCAGATTGTCGGACAACAGGTAAAGTTTAACTATACATATACTGTACCTTCTGGGAGGGGAAAAACGTACTTTGCAATTCCACAGCCAATGGGCGTACTCGACTGGTCATATTACCCCACGGAAGACTAAGGTGTACTGCATTTTCCAATTTATCCTATTTCCCCAATAATAATAACATTTTATAGTGTAAATCGGGTCTGAACGCTTATAATAAAGGTATTTGTTTACCTTTTATTCCTAGTCTACGTTTCGACACGCGTTACACCAGCCATATTCACGAGTTGACTGCAGAGGCGGCTAGTCGAGGTTGGGAGCTACGAGCAGGTTTATCAACTACCCACATTTGAACTTCACATTCGGAAACGCTGCGACACACTACACTAACAATATCCGCGGACGTATTCGACGGTAAACCGCAAGGTTTAAATTTGAAGACCGACCGAAGCTTCGGCTTCGGCCATAAAACCACCTTAGGCCGCACATTCGGCTTCGGCAGAAATTGAAACCGAAATTTTGTATCAAGCCGCCGAAAACGAACGAACTATTACGAATAACGTCAGCGCAGCGCACCAGCCGGTCTCGCGCACGGTACGGTGGCGGGGTAGTTGGATCGGCCGGCACGAGACACCGCCTAGACACACAAAACAAGCTTGTGCACGCACATGTCAATTTGTCTATAAAGGTACAGACTCTTTATCAGAGTCGTCTTTCATCGTTGGCTTATGGTTTAAGGACCGAGGGAATCGTAAGAATAGGCTTCGAATATGTGAATCGAAAGTAATGCACAAACTACAATGATTACAGTAAAACAATGATTATAGTAATGAATACAAAATATAAACGGAAAATTACTAACTATAACACTATGTTCACGTGAGGTGCGTGCGCGCCCATTTTTTTACGACAAGTCACTTGACATCCCATCTTCAAAAAAACTTCCCTAGATGGCCGCACAGCATTGCGTTTAAAAATAAGTTGCTTCGAACCACCATCGAGCTGATTCTGTCAACGTGGCGTCACGGCCATCCTGACTATTGCACATCCTCGTGCGCATAGTTATCGGGCTGTGGTTCATTTGAGATGGACAGAATGATGAAAGACAACCATACTTAATGTTCGCTTGACCAGTCCTGACAATGGTTCTTACAGGACCAGCCCGGTTATCTCTTTAGACAACTTTGTGAAACATTGCAGGGAGTGTTTTTTTTTTGTTTAAGAGAGATTAAGAGTAAGAGCGGTGACATCTGATTATATCGTTGTACCGGGTACACTGAGTCCGTTCGACCAGCTTATTCACTCATAACATGGACCGGGCGTTCTGAGCCCCTTCGACCAACTAACATACGTGCAGCGTGAACCGGCCACACTGGGCCCCTTCGACCAGCCATCACTCTTGCAGCGTCGACCAGGCATCCGAGACCCCTTCGACTAGCTACTGAACTTCCCCCGTAGTGTAGACTGGGCAAACGAGGCCCTTTCATATACCCGCTACCAAATAACTAGAGCTTGGCTGGGCGTACGTGGCCCTTTCTTCCAGGGTATACTCACTAATGAAACTAAGAAGATACTGTGTGTGAAATCGTTACAGGAATGTAAATGGGAATGGGCTCCTGAGGGCCCCTTTGAAGCTTTACATACTATGCAAGAGCCAATGAATTTGCATACATTTTGACATTTGTGGGAACCAAAATTGCTTGTAAATTTTTCTAAGTCTTATCGTGTCCAAGATGTCGGTTTTTATTATGAACATGATTTATAAGGGTCCAAGTTAGTGATCGCGGAACAATGGGTACTTAAGAACTAACTTTATTACGTTCTATTTTTCTATAGAGAACACCGGACGGTGTTCTCTACGTCATAAGTGCAAACAATAGCCTCTGGTAATTCTTTGTTTTGGTCTTGAATCTCAGAGTCACGCTTTTGCTCTATTTGAAGTCAACTGCTATGAAGTTCCACAAAGTTCACGAATTTGCGAGAAGTACTAGGTTCTGGAGATAGAATACGCACGATTTTCCTATGAACCTTTTCTTTAACTAATTATTTTTCAGAAGGAGACAACCTATAAGGGCATCGTTGCACTATTCTATAAGTGACGACAAGGTCTATATCGAATTTACTTGTAGTGACCCTACTAGTGCGTATGCCGTCTATAAAGAATTGCTGATATTTTTGTAAAACCGCTACAAATGTGCTTCTTTCCCTTAAATATCCGTATTAATATAGTCCTAAAAATCTATTTGATTATAACTATGACAAATGCTAATTTCCTGGCGTGTGAAAAAAAAAATATTATCGCTATATATCAGCACTATTACTATTTAATTTTCTTATGATTTATTTTTTTACGGTTGCCAAATAATAGCACTTAATTAGCTGAATTTCATTGCTCAAAACCTAGTTGGGTATTATGTTACTGTTATATTTCATTTCAATAAATTAATATGAATAAAATTCAGTGTATCATTTTTGTAAAAGTGTTATTTATTTATTTAAAATAAATATTTACATATTATCAACACTATAGCGCATAAAACAACAATGCAGAATTTGCATTGTTATATATACATTTTAGTCAGTCTTCTAAGATTTCTAAGTAAGATTGAACCTTCGGCTTCGGCCGAAGGATATGGCAAAAGCTGAACAATCGGATTCGGCTAAAAGCTCACCCTCGGTCGGATACTATTTAAATTTGTTAATCACTGGATTCCTCTTCGACGACAGTTTATATCCAACTTCCCGATTTGATATATTTCTCAATCGGGAAGATGAATATTTAAATATGCTAGTTAGAAAGTGATACCTAGTTGAACTGTTATCTCAACCTAGTTATGTTGAGTCATAACATTAGCTTTGTTCGCGGTAAGGATTCAGAACTAATTCGGAACTAGTACTGAACTAATTTGGAATCGTAGTAGAGCGCATGCTCGGTTATAGACCGATTCGTGATTTTTATTTCCGCGAACGATTTCGGAACCAAACTGCGTACGATCTACTGTCATCGGCAGTGTTACCAACTCTCAAAAATATTTATCCCTAAAGCTTAAGTCAAAAACCCCCAAAATCGCCCCAATTACTTAGAAATCCCTCTAAAAAAATATATAATAAAAGAAAAAATATAAATTACAAAAATGCAATGAAATTTCTTTACCTTTTAAATCTGGATCTGTTTCCCAAATCTACGTGTACTTCTGACTGTACATTTTTTTATTTTTAGTTTTTTAGGCATCATTAACAAATTGCTTGTCGGCACAGCAGTACAACAACAAAATCGAATTAAACAAGTAAACAATAATCAACGTACATATGTATTTTCAGTAAGCATAGGCACAATAACCACCAGTCACCACAGAATAGTTGTAATATATTTGTACTAGATGTCGTTAAGTCGCTAGGTCAACAAATAAATATGATTAGCTATTATAGTTTGGATTGTCCCAGGGCCTATACTTTCACATAATATATGAAAAATATATATTCAAAAAAATATATGAAGTCAAAAAATCCCTAAAAATATAAAACCCCTAAAAAAACCATCCCACTTATTTACCCCCTAAATTTGGGGGGAAAACCCCTAAGTTGGCAAGTATTTAAGTGGACCCACCAAAACACATTACTCTTATTAGAGTATTATATAAACTTATTTATATAAACAACAAACAAAACTAACCATATTTTATTTAACCCTTAATAAATTAATAAAATTTATATTTTATTTAACTATTTAACCAGTTTATTAGTTTCTAACCAACTGAATATAGCCGCAGCATGTATGTCAAATGTCGTTAGGTAAAAACTGCGCATGTCTGGAACTACGGATTCTTGCCAAAGTTATAGAACTGATAGAACTAATTCTGAACCGATCCTGAATCGAGTTCGACGGTTCCGCGAACACAGAACTGTAACTAGAAATTCTGAATTGTGTGTTCCGCGAACGGCATTATTTGAACTGCGCATGCGTATAGTTCTGAATCCTTACCGCGAACGAAGCTATTGTCATGAGTCATAACATTGAGTTGTCATGTGTTATCATTCGGTAGACAGTCAATATGGAATTAAGAATTATCTGGCTCCATGAATAGACAAACTGGTGAAATTGAGTGATATGCATTTAGGATATTTTATTAGTATAATTAAAATGAGACAACTGCTATATTTTGAATAAAATCAAATAATAATAAACTAGTAATAGCAGTTTCTTAGACTTTCGTAAAGTAACGCCTGTTTCCATAAATTATCATAATACTAGCTATCGTCCGCGGATTGGGTCACCTTGATTTTGTTATACAAGTAACTGGTACCCCCTAGAAAAATCAAAATTTTCGGGATAAAAAGTATCCAATCTTTTCCGCATTTCAGACTACTTACCTGTCAAATTTTATTAAGTAATCAATATAGTATAGAATATCCGTAATAAGATATATGATGCTTTCTTTGAAAAGATACACCAAAAATATTACCACAGATACTCATAACACAATAACAAGTACAAACTACATAAACATATCTTTATAGAATACTAGATTTTTACAGCGGTGTCACCTGCATGGATTTTGCTTTATAAGTAAATGATTTTCCCTGGAAAAAATAATCTATTTTGCGGGATAAAAAGTAATATCCTATGTCCTCCGAATTTGAGGCTACTTCTCTGCCAAATTTCATTAAAATCGGTTTAATAGTTTAATCGTGAACACGTAACAAACAAAGAAACTAACAAATACAGTTTGATTTATAATATTATTTCTCCTGTTTGTGTATTATTTATGTGTGTATTTCTCATCTAGGTGTTAGACAGCGTAGTTCGCATAGAACAAGCTACTGGCGAGCCCGCCAACATTCTCGTCACTCACAACCCTGACGGGACCACTTCAATAGAAGCGAGCGCCGCCGATCCTCTTATAGTAAAAGATGAAAAGTGCACCGGCAAAATAGAAACTGCACAATTCGCTATACCGGCTGAGATAAAGGACATCAAAGGGATTGACTTGAAGGTATGTTTTTACTCTCTCTCACTCTTGGTATTATGATATTTTCGCGTTAAGAATGCAGTGACTCATCATCATCACTAATCAATTCCTGTAAAAACGTAATCAATTTACCGGATTAAAAAGCATCCTATGCCCTTCTCCGGATTTCAAGCTACTTCTCTGTCAAATTTCATTGACATTGGTTCAAGTTTAATCATGAAAACTTAACAAACAGATAAACACTTTCGGATTCATATAATACTTGCCAGTCCTTGCGACTTCGTTAGCATATATTTTATAGCATGTGTGGTTAGGTTAATTCGCGTCTTTAATGGACCTGGATGAAAAGTACCCTAAATATTAACCTGGCAAATAAGTTCAGGGATTTTTGCATGATTCCCGCTTATCAGAAAAATAATCCAAACACTTGTTTTGACTTCTGTATCATTCATACTTTACATTGCAATGCCTTTTTTCTAAAATATGACTTCATGTACAGACACGGTTTTGTCACGATTTTATTATAATGTATAGAGATGTATAGATTAATGTGGATACCTTAGTTACACCACAAGTATTTATAGAAATAACCTTTTGTCATACCAGAGCATGGGTGCAATGGGGATGGAAGGTGCAGTAGTGAAGATCTCCGCCGGTGCTTCTGATCACGACCTCCACGCCATGTACAAAGTCAATGTAGAAGATCTTTCACAGTTGCTGGCTTACCATGAGGTGTTTGGGAAACTTAATGCTGAGGGTCAGCAGCAAGCTAAGGTAAATTGAAAACAACGAATAAATTTGTTTACCTGGATTTATTAGGTATATTCTCACATGCTCTTGTAACAGTTGTAATGGAACGAAAATTGTACTAGAGCTTCCAATTTTTTTTTCCATTATCAATGTACTATTTAAAATAATATATAATGATATTTTCTTAGGTTTTCGCGATTACTATACATAGCAATTAAACAACTATACAGTTTATGAAGAAACACCCAAGTTTCAATAGAGAAGATGGTTGGCAAGTACCACCGGCTTGGGATCCAGTCATTAAATTAATTAAATCCCAAGGCCAACGCAATACTACAAGACCTCTGGACATCGTGAGCGAATACTGCGTGCACAGGGAATGTTATGATTAAAAAAAAAATTTTTTTCAGACGGTAGTTCAAATAATTTCTTAATAACTCAAGTGACAAATAAAATCAATTAGTCACCCCGTGACCACGTCTACTGCGAAGTGTTCGAAAGTCGGGATAAAAATAATGTTAAATATACGCGATTTAAACCGTTCAAAGTTGTTTAATTAATATATAATGCTTAGGGCCTTTCTCACCACTTGATAAAGTAACTGTTAACAATCTGATAGATAAATGATCTGCCGTAAAATCTTGCTGATACTGATTTTGTGATAAAGTATATCTGTCTTTCTGATACCTTCTTATCAGAAGGTGGTTAGAAAGGCCTTTAATATTGCATTTAAATTAAAATGTGGATAAAAAATAATATTCGATATAATATAAATAAATAAGTATAATAAATGCATATCTAAAGAGAATACTCCATAATAAAAACAAAAGATTAACCAAGTCTCATTGCAGTGGTTTTTCTGACAGCTATCACAGCTCTTCTTATGATAACCATAGTATAATTAAGGTACTGCGAATTTATTTATAAACAAAGTTTTCTGCCCCTCCTGAAAAGTCTCCTACTGGTATTAGGGCTGGCGCAGACCAGGCGAGGTACAGCACAGCGCGGTTATCATTAACAAATAACAATCAGCTTTTGACGACATTGGAATACAATCAAAAAATCACCAACGTACCTCGTACCTACCAGTCTACGAGCGCGTTAAAGCGGACGTAGGCGGTAGGTGCGTTGGTGAATTTTTGATCTTATTCCAATGTCGACAATGTTCCAATGTTGATGGTTGTTTGTTAATGATAACCGCGCTGCGCTTCGCGTGGTCTGCGCTAGCCCTTAAATGGATAATTGTTTATTACAGGTGATTGGTGAGGTGGAGGTTGACGTACCGCCGCCGTCCACGAGCACGGCCATGTCGGAAACGGAATCCTCACCGGGACACCATTCCTGCGACCTTTGTGGGAAAATATTCCAGTTTAGATACCAACTTATTGTTCATAGGTAGGCTAAATTATGATACTAGATTTAATATATGTACTAGTAGTATATGTGTTACTAGCGGTGCTAGCCACTTCGTTCGCGTGAACTTTAAAGTGATTCCTGTGAGAACTCTGTAACGGATGGATGTTAAAATGTACCCTAAATGTTAACCCATGTCATAAGCTATAACTATGCCGAGTTTTATTAAATTCTGTCCAATGGTTTTTGCGTGATGCGCTTGCAGACACAGACGGACAAAAATCTAAAAATGATTGATTTCGGTTCTGTATAGTTCGTAGAGTACACTGCAACGGTTTTCATTTTCTAAAATGTTTCATGTACGGACACGGCCCTGTTACGAGTTTATTATATGTATAGATAATTTAACTATCCCATACTATTAATTTAAGAGTTGTTAAGTAAGCCGGAATTTTGGACCATTGGCTGTGTTGACCTATGGCTTTATCTCTTTCCGTGGGTGGGTGGGTGTCTTTAAAGACGACCTTAGTTTGTTTTAACACTGAATCCGCCCCGACCAATTTTAAATGAATATGAAGGCGCTATTTAAAGGTGGCTTTGGTCTATGTATAAATGGCACTATTATAAATAGCCTCCACGCGATTGATATGTGTGCTTTACACACAATTCAATCACGCAGAATTTTTCCAGTCTGAACAAGCTCTTACAAAGCGGCTACCACAAGCCTTGAGGTGCTACACCACCTTTACAGGAATCGACTCGCTTGCCCACCGTACCGTTTTATGGCCATACATCCTTCATGCACAAGACAATGTGCATGAGAAGGCCCGAGTCCAGCAGTGGATGACCAAAGGGATTACGATGATGGGTTTCCACCACTAAATGAGGACTGTGTTCGTGTTGAAATAAATGTTCTTTATTTTTTCTTATTGTAAAATAATTCATACCTAAAATATGTGTTTGTGCAGGCGTTATCACGGCGAGCGCAAACCTTTCACTTGCCAAGTTTGTTTGTCGGCGTTCGCGAATCACGTGGAATTGTCAAGACATGGGAAGTGTCATCTAGGTAAGGGAAAAAATAATTATTACTTGCAATTTCTTAATATGTCTATGACATTTATTACTATTGGTGTACAAGCTTCTCGCCATTGGGCTTCACCCATTTACTTTCACGTCTAACTGACGTGATATATCTTGTGATTAGATGAAAGAGGCTATATTTTATGTAGTCTTCATAATGAGATATATTACACAGTCTTCTCATTTGAGGAAAGCCACTCTATGTCTTATACAGTCTTCTAATTTTACGGAAACAGTTATATATTTTACAGTGTTCTGATTTCAAACTGATTTCTCCTTAAAATTTTAATACAGCCTATTTTCTTTAGCTGGTGATTCAGCCGAACGGCAGGCGAAAAGGTTGTCACAGGACAAGCCATATGCTTGCACAACTTGCCATAAAACCTTCGCCCGGAAGGAGCACCTCGACAACCACGTGCGAAGTCACACGGGAGAGACACCTTATAGGTATGTGGAATTTTTATTATGGCAGATGTTGACATAGTTCCCCATATTTTTTTAAATAGTCACGTGTTATGTTATTGGCAAAAATAAAGACTGATTCCATAGCAGAATTTTTTTTTTAATACAGTTGAGACAGGTCTGTACCGAAATGACATCAGGCAGGACGACAGTTGTCAAAGTCGAATGCCAGCATTAATGAACAATCAGTTTGAGCATGACATATGTATAAGCGTTTAATTTATAAAGCTAGCTTCTAACATATAGGAATGTAGGCGGATGAGCAAGCGGCCCACGTGACTGCAAGTGGTTACCGCCGCCCATAGACACCTGCCACACCAGGAGGTATGCGTGTACGCCGCCGACCTTGCAAAATCGTGTTCACAACTTTCTTGAAGAACCCCATATCGCAGCATAGTGGAAAGACCTCTTAAGGCAGTTTGTTGTTCCACAATCCACGGGTTCGCGGTATAAAATGGATTTGGAATCGCACGGTACGCGACACCTCTGTATCCGTCATTGGCTGTTCTCTGTTCTCATTGACTGGCTGTTTTAGGGTTGTTAGGGATATGATATTTCGGATACAGGTACAAATATATTGTATACTCTTTTACCGGTTACAGATATGGACATGAAATATTGTGCATATGATTTCGGTTACTATGTTTTAATTGTTAAGATAAGATATGTTTTAATTGAGTTTTCAGGAAATGTATTACTAACTGAAAGCAAAGAAAAATAAAATCAAATGAGGAATAACTGTAACTTACTCTTCTTTACTCCATTCGAGGACTCGTCTCCCCCATCGGTTATCAGTCCTGCGATTCGATTCACGGACGACATCGTTATTATGCCAGAGTCGTTGGACAATTTCAGTTGGATGATAAACGGTCTCAATGCGACCTCGCGGCGTGTTGGTCTTGGGATGAATCTGAACAAGACAAAAGCCATATTCAATTCAACGAACACGTCGTCCCTGGACCGATCAACTTAGAGGGAGCTTCACTAAAAGTTGTAGACTATATCTATGTATCTTGGACAGTCAAGTCAATCCAGTTAGATAAGTCTAACTTCAGTCGAGAGGCCGACAGACGCATTCATTTCGGTTGGCTGCCCAACCGAAAATTTGGGAAAATACCTATACCACAATGTTTGAAGACGAAACTCTTCAATCATTGGGCCCTGCCCGTTATTATGTATGGTGCCGAAACGTGCCCTCTGGCGGCAGACCTGATTCACAAATTCAAAGTCTCTCAGCGAACGATAGAGAGTGCTATGCTCGGAGTTTCATTCCTGGACAAAATCCATAACAAGGAGATTCGACGAAGAATTAAGGTTGCCGACAGCTCAAAGGATGAACATGCTGAGTGGCAAGTGGCAGTGGGCGGGTCATGTATGTCGCAGGACCGATAATTATCATTATAAGTAATATTTTTTTAAATATTGAAATTAAAATTATATTGATACATATGTTGAAATTAAAATTATATGATACACAAACATGTAAAATTTGCGTTAAAATTAATTTTTATATATAAGTTATTATAATTACTTTATATCTTTATTATAATTACTCAAATTGATAAATTCTTGGACGGTGTAGAAGGCCTACTCGACAAGCCATCGCCTCAACCTCAATTTAAATACTGCTAGACTTGAAACATTACATTACATTTTTAGGTAGACTAGCGGTGCCAGCAACTTCGTTCGCATGAACTTGTGATTATCGTGGGAACTCTATAATGGATCTGGATAAAAAGTACCCTAAATGTTTTAACCCAAGATATAAGTTATAACTGTGCCAATTGTCATTAAAATCCGTCCAGCGGTTCAGGCAGACAGACAGACCAAAATTCCAAATATGTATTTTTAATAATTGTGGATAATATGTATGTTTAGAGGCTCTATATCAATATTGTTAAATTTTAAGACCGGTCAAGAGCAATATCCCCCTACAAGATGCAGGTGTTTACAAGCTTGATTGTGAATGCGGGTTATCATACATTGGGCAAACAAAGAGGAGCATCGGTATCCGGATAAAAGAACACATAGCTGACATGAAGAACAGACGCTCGACCAAGTCTGCAGTTTGTGAACATGCTCTGGACAAACCCAACCATTACATTCGATTTGATAATCCACAAATCCTCGCTAGAGAGACCCGGTACATGCCAAGAATGTTACGCGAGGCTATTGAAATTAAGAAACACCCAAATTTCAATAGAGAAGATGGTTGGCAAGTACCACCAGCTTGGGATCCAGTCATTAAATTAATTAAATCACAAGGCCAACGCCATACTGCAAGACCTCTGGACACCGTGAGCGAATACTGCGTGCATAGGGAATGTTATGATTAAAAAATTTCAGACGGTAGTTCAAAAAATTTCAGACGGTAGTAATAATTTCTTAATAACTCAAGTGACAAATAAAATCAATTAGTCACCCCGTGACCACGTCCACTGCAAAGTGTTCGAAACGTCGGGATATAAATCATGTCAAATATACGCGATTTAAACCGTTAAAAGTTGTTTAATTGCATTGTTAATTTTTTTCTTATGGGTCTCACGTCACGAGCCTAGCTTGTTGTGAGATCTATAGCTAAACCTCAGTTTAAATAAATACAACATATAATACTTATTATGTTTAGGTATAGTTCGTAAGAATGTACTGTAACTTGAGTTGTGTCAAATAAATTGATTTTCATTTTTGATTTTGTTGTTTTGGGCACTGTACTTTATAACTATAATGACATTTTAAAAAATATTTCATGTTACAGACATAACTCTGTTACGATTTTATTATATGTACAGATAATGTCTGTATTGTTTTATATGGTTGTATAATCTCTATGCACTTTAAATAATTCTTATATATTCAGATGCCAGTACTGCGCGAAGACGTTCACACGTAAGGAGCACATGGTGAACCATGTGCGGAAACACACGGGCGAGACTCCCCACCGGTGCGACATCTGCAAAAAGAGCTTCACCAGGAAGGAACACTTCATGAACCACGTCATGTGGCACACAGGTATGTGGACACGCATGTTTGACCGCTGATAAGTAAAATATCGAAGCTGCTAACCTGTTATAAATAAGATCACTTTAGCAAAAATTTTAGTTTTAGCTTATATTTGTTTAACTAAGTTTTCCTAAAAAAATTAAATAATATTTATTGACATGGCTTAAACATAAATGTTTCTATATACAATTAGTATTTTTAAGTATATTTTTTAATAGTAAATGCGACATGTGACAATGGTTGTGACCTTAATTAGTAATAATACATGTGTAAAACTTGGGTTGTAACGACCACCAAATATATGGTGCTTCTTTTTCTGTCTTCTCTATTTCAATGTGGAAAAACACAGCATGCTTGAACTTGTCAGGCAAGCTGTTTCCAATGTTAAATTAGTGGGACAATATATAACAGGAGTCAATTAGAATGTAACCACATATTTTATTACATAATATGTTCTCACAAAATAAATAATTTGTTTTTTACTTTATAGAATTGCTTGCTTTTATAATCACTTTTCATTTACTCTCTAATTTACTCATTCATTTACTATTTACTCTCATAACCACTCTCTGACATCATAGCTAAGAAACAAAATGTCTAAAATAATCTATAAGTAAATAATACATTCAATATTTATTAAGTAACGATGTATAAATTACATTTTAGCAGTTTCAATATTTTATTTAGCAGTAGTCATTTTGTTTTGTGTGTGAAGGTGCTTTTACGGTATACAGGCAAGATTGCTTTTAGATAGTCCACAGATACTAACATTGATTGATAATCTAACAGCACGATCAGAGTCCTACTTATGGCGATGTGATGTTTATTTGGTTTCGATAGTTCTTTGTATCAGATTAAATGTCTTTCTATTGCTTTTTCTAAATCCGTTCCTAAATTATGTAAAGGAAGATGGCACATCTAAGGCGAGTTAATGTTCGTCGTTCCAGACATGTCTGTGGCGGCTGTAGTCACGAGAAGTACGGGGGTTTAGACCAGATTTACAATACAAAAAGCGAAAATGTAATAACTTGGACTATGTGCTTGTCTGCTACTTTCATTCTATATACATATGTTATATAGAAATTCAGATTAATTAAATTTGTAATGTGAATATAGTAGTTTGTGAATATGCGGTTTTGACCAATCTTACCTTAACTAAACAAACTTTTTGTATAACTACACTAATTACACATATTTTGCATTTCATTTTGTATCTGAAATGAGAGCACTTTTACACAAAACCTTTTATTGTAAAATGTAATGGAATGTTTAAAATTTACTTATTTTTACTTAATTAATTTGCAAATAATTTTAAGATGTATAATATGTTTTTGAGTGAATCAGATTTCGAGTTTTGCATGATCTTTTTTCATAGCTTCATAGATTTTGTTTTAAGTAACTTTTGTAAATTTTGTCACTTATCTACGGATTTATTTTCTGATTATAAGTATTATATCATATTATAAAACCATTCGAATGCCCTGAGCCTGCATCAGAACCACAAGTAGACTTCAGAGTGGTGCAGAAAGTAGAATATATTGAATGATTCAACTATTCACCCAATACGTAAATTGTGAGTTTTAATCTAACAAAAGTAAATGTAAGTAACATTAACATTCTGACTCCCAAAATTATAATTCTCTTCGTTCTGGACCGTTTAGATGCTATGTTTTTACTCACACGAGCGTAGCTTATGCGTGCAAAGACGTAGCATTTATACATATAGCAATATCTAAGATTGCGCGCCCTCAATAAATTGCATATTCAATGCAAACATTTAGATTGCTTGTAGGGAAAGGAAGCGCTTAAACAGCTTCTTACACCAGATTGTACACAATTGTATAGATCGGGAGACTGTCGAAGAGAAAAATAAATTGGGAGTAACATAGTTGCATCATTGAATAACATTTTATTTTCTGCTCACCCCACTAGGTGAAACGCCGCACCATTGTCAAATTTGCGGAAAGAAGTATACTAGAAAGGAGCACTTAGCGAACCATATGCGCTCGCATACGAACAATACCCCGTTTCGATGCGAACTGTGTGGCAAGTCGTTTACAAGGAAGGAACACTACACCAACCATATACTATGGCACACTGGTCAGTATTGTTTGTGCATTTGTATACTGTATTACAGCTGAACGAAGACCTTTTAACGATCTCGATAAACCGTTCAAAGTTGTTTTGTTCCACATAAGGACAAACAAGATCAAAAAAACTATCAGTCGCGCGCGCCAGTCGCTAACTTTAGCGTAAGAAAAATCATAAATCATCATTTTTTCTTATGACCATCTTAGAAAAAAAATGAAAAGGTTGTATTTAAAAATATTTTATATGGATATAGACTTTCTCTCAAGGCTCGCCACCACACGATCTTCGGCTCCTATCGGCAGATTTATTTATGTCTATGAACTTTTCTTAAAATATTTTACTATGTTAAACAAGAATATTTTAATTGTCCCTATCGAGACTTTCATGCTATAGCTTGTTTCATTCTAAACAGTAAAATTTTAAGTAAATCTTAGACCTTCATTATTACGGAATGATTATAATTTATTTCATTTAATTTTGTACTTTACCTTGCTTTCTGGTGTTAAGCTTGCAATTCTTTTTATTTTTGAATTGTATTATTAGTAGTTGGTATTATTTTGTGTGTAGTAGTATTTCCATTTTTTTGTAATAAATGTATGCATTGACTGAAGACTGAATCCAATCTATCATTGCCACACGCGATCACTTCTTCCAAATTCGGTATTCTTATCATCCTGGTGTCCATATGATCATAATACGAATTGCATACTGCATTCCCACAGCCGCTGGGCGTACTCGACTGGCCACGTCAGAGCCACGACTCTCTCTCTCACAGAAGACTACCTTGAAATTTACTGCATTTCCTACTTTATCGTATTTCCCCAATGCACGTACGTGTTTCGGTAGTGAGTGAGGTATGCCAGAACCCATTCCTATTCCATCCTATCCTTCCCAATTTTCCTAATCCATTCCTTAATCTGCAAAGGTAGGCATCGCCATCCAACGTTTGTCATTCTGGACTAATGTTGGCATATAAAAAAATACCCGTTAAGAGAATCGGTTTGTAATTTAATCCCGATAATTTTGTTCGAACAGAACTGAAATAAGCAATATGACCTAAGATACTATCGGTAAATTTTAAACTTGTTTCAAGCGGTGACGTCTATTGAATTTATGGAAACATGAAATATGGAAAGTAGTTTAAAATTTAGTACCCAATTTTTTTTTCAAACAAGATGGAAATAAAAAACTGACTAAGAAAAAGTATTGGTAAAGCCTATTTTGAACGAAAAATAATCAAATGAGCAGCAAAAAATACTGAATCGATGACAGCAAAATTAAACGTGTGTTAGATTTATATTCTGTGATGACAATAAAGAAATCGGGACTCCGTCGACTTTGTAATGACGTCATTAGTAATTTTAAATCATATACTCCAATTATTCAAAAATAGTTTGTTTCGTTCATGGCGATTTGCTGCCCATTTACTATTTTTTTTCTGCTCACATAATCCCTTCGTCGTTTTGTAGCTACCGATGAAACTTTAAACAAAAGAAAACAATAAAGGGTCAATTGTCGGATATGTCAAAGTTTAATACATTTTAAACCTCGACGTGTAATCTAATGTCTAAATTGTCAAACCGTTTCAAGGCGAGACACCCCATCGTTGCGACTTCTGCTCAAAGACGTTCACCCGCAAGGAGCACCTGTTGAACCACGTGCGGCAACACACGGGCGAGTCGCCGCACCGATGCAACTACTGTTCCAAATCGTTCACACGCCGGGAACATCTGGTGAACCACATACGGCAGCATACCGGCGAAACTCCCTTCCAGTGCGGATACTGTCCAAAAGCGTTTACGAGGAAGGACCATTTGGGTAAGTAAATATAACAACCACGGCTCCAAGTACTTCATCCGTCAGCAGCATCTAGCGAGTCACGTACGGCAACATGTGGGCGAGACGTCCTTTCAGTGCGGATACTGTACAAAGTGTTCACAAGGAAGGACCACCGGGATAAATAAATATACCAACCACTGCTCCAAGTCGTTCACCCGCCGGGAGCATCTGGTGAATTGTGATGTGGGACCACACCACATGGTGACGCCCTTACAGTGCAGATACTGTCCAAAAACGTTTACGGCGAAGGACTACTTGGGTAAGTAAATATACCAACCACTGCTCCAAGTCGTTCACCCGCCGGGATTATCAAGGACGAACCCCATGCGGCAGCACACGGACGAGACGCCCTTTCAGTGCGGATACTGTCCGAAAACATTCACGGGGAAGGACAACCTGGGTAAGTCATAAGTAAAAATGTACAATTTAGACAGTTGACAATGTTAGACTAAAACAATAAAATAAACAGACTGGCTGCTTGATATTAAAATATTATATATATATTTTATTAATATATTACCTACTTCATCTATATTAAGACTCGGTCTGGGTTCAAATTGCAGTCATCTTCTGCATTTTCATTTATTTTCGCTCGGCATCACAGCCGCCTAAACTTTGGCGATTCGCGTCAATAATTTTTTGTCTGCAACAAACATAAAAATACCATAAAATAGCATACAGTATGAAAGTGTTATTTTTCATGGATGAAAAATCGAAGTAGTTAGCTACTAAAATTTTTCATGAAATTTACGACCGCCTGGTGGTTTTATAATAAGTTTTATAATAGTACCAATCCATCTCTTCCCGTGAGTGTCGAAAAAGGTGACTAAGGAATAATAAACCCGCTACTACCAGCCCCGAGGAACACAATTTCCTACGACTATATTTATATTTTATGCAGAACTTATATTTACTTCATGACTTTCATGAGTTATTCAACAGTTTATATCAAAATTATAAGAGATTATTGTCATTTCTCTTTATTTTTTTATAGATATTTATAATGTTAATCATTGAAAATAGAGAGCAGAACATCGAGTATACTTTCACATATATTTTTCATGGTTTTTTTTAGTTAAGAAAAGAAGTTATTCAACGCAATTGCATGCAAAATCGTTGTTTTGTTGCTGTCAGTCTCTTAAGAGCATCAAACATTAAAAAATGTACTCTACCGCTCACTAGCCTTTAACTATAGTGTTAAAAGTTCATTAGCACTCAAGCCTCGAGCGATGAATTCTCATTTTTACAACACTCAAGTCTCAGGCCAAGTGGTTCACATTTCTAGACTATCACAGCAGTGATAACCTAACGAGGAGAACAAGAATTATCATACTAAACTACATTGTTTCCAGTAAACCACGTTCGCCAGCACACTGGTGAATCTCCTCATAAGTGCTCATTCTGCACAAAGTCCTTCACTCGTAAGGAACACCTAACGAACCACGTGCGTCAACATACCGGCGAATCGCCCCATCGGTGTTCCTACTGCGCCAAGTCATTCACGAGGAAGGAACATCTCACCAACCATATAAGGTTAGTGTAGTGTTTCCAAAATTGAGGATGTTTTGCGATCATAGTTTACAAACAGTATGTTTTATGGTATTTTTTGTTAATTCAAAAGCTGTTACGTAAGAGTAGCTCTTACTACTCTCAGTACTCTTAGACGATTCTAAGACTGTCTTAGGTCCGTTTAAATTGGTGATTCTAACAAGACTCTGACCAATTTTAAAACAGACATTCTATTATCTGGCCCTTAGCATACATGCAGAGTCTGAGCAAATTTTGACGATGAATTGTATACTTTTTTTAAATTTATTTCCAGTCATACATATTTTTTATTTCAATATCACATATCTTTGGTAAACTGTAAACAAAGTTTATTTATTGACAGATAATTCTCATTTCTTACAATTCCTCTAGTATGGTATCACTTATCCTAATATCAATTTATTAAAATAAAAATTGAAAACTATGGTCACAAAATTACCTCCTATATGCTAAAACGGTGTTATGGTGTTTATAATTTTTAATGATTACATTTATCTATATATTCTAGATGTAGTATAAACAATGCTGTGCTACAAATTACGTATATCAAATTGACCGTCTGTCGTAGATTAATCCTAGAACTTCTGAAGCATGCACCCTCTTATTAGTTTGCATGAATTCAGCATGACTTTCTTTTTGTAACCTCTTGAAGGTAAGACCCCTATTTTACTTCTGGAAATCTTTATTATTTATTATTAGTCTTCAAGAATGGACCCCATAACTTTTGGGTACAGTACGATTTTGTCTCAGACGGCATTTGTGTGAGGTTTCCTTTACAAAATATCTCCCGGTAGCACAGCATTGTGCATTCCGATTTAATCTCAACAATTGTAAATGTATTTAACAAATCCCTCCTGCTTCTCACTAAAATATAATACTGTACAACAGAAATGTACCGAAGGTTACATATGTATACTTACATAGCATATAAATATCCTTCCCAATCTTCTTTCTAAATCTACTTTTAAATCTCCAAACGTACCAATTTTCTTCTGATGTAAAATCTATAATTCTATAAAAAAAGCACTAACGTTTTTGTCGTATTTTCTGTGCCTTCGGTATTTTTCCATTATAAATATCGGGGTGAAATAGTACTACCGCAATGGCGCGACTTTTAAAGAGTGAGCAGTATATAATACAGAACAAAATAGAGCATACAATATAAGAAAACGAATTAGCATCATAACTGCATGAGAGGTCAGGCGGTGGTGGTTCTTGCATTTAGCTACTTGCATTTTGGACTCACGCATTTATGTAATTTTGAGGAACAGATCTTGTAGGTGACTACATACGTGATTTTGACTTGAGTCTCTTATTAACGCTGTATGTATATATCTGTACACTTCGTGGGGCAGCTTTGTGCCATCTAGTTGTTCAACATAATATTGTTCCATTATCATCGACTCTATCTCTTTATTTTACATAGGTCCTATTTGCGTTGCTTAGAAGTTTTTGTAATCAGTACCGACAATGATTTGTTTACTTAGCATTCAAGTAACAAACATCTCTTATTATACACTAAACACGAGAAAGAGTATCCTAGCAAAGTATTTACAAGAAAGTAAAATGGAAACATGAATACAAAAATCCATGCTAAACAATTGCCTGAATTTTCTATCAAGTAACTATCTAAAATTCCTACTTATCATTTATGAACTAACTCCATTTCATTAAATGGTACGAAAGTCGCGCACGAATAATACGATATACGAAAAATTGCTTGCTCTATTGCTTATTACGGAAATTACAATGGGGCAGTAAAGATGGCGTTCAAATGATTACTACACTACACCTTTTTATTCATTCAGTTAAATAATCCATTTTCGAGATAGAACAAATAATGCTGGGAATCTTTTGTTTATATGAACATATAGTATCTTTGGTGCACTTTTTTTTACTGCACGTTTCAGTTAAATATTTCATTATAGAGGTAGGACAAATAAAGGTTGGGAATCTTTATGCTATTGTTTATGCGGTTACATAATAAGTGTACGTCCAACACGTCCAAAGTGCGCGTAGCTAGAGGCTCTTCGCCGCTTTTTGCCGTGTAAAGCGGTAAAAAGTTTACCGTAAGTTGCTAACAAATCGGAATGTACGATGTTGCGCAGACAGCATACGGGCGAAACGCCACACAAGTGCACGTACTGCCCGAAGGCGTTCTCGCGCAAGGAGCACCTCAACAATCACATTCGGCAGCACACGGGCGACACGCCGCACGCCTGCTCCTATTGCAACAAGGGCTTCTCCAGGAAGGAGCACCTCGTCATACACGTCAGGTATGCATTGTCCGGCCCACGACCCGAACAATTGTTTTGTACGTGAAAAAAACATTATTTTTGACTGTTACCGTTACTTTTACAGTTATTTTTTTTGCGCAGTCACGGTGTGAGGAGGTGGGGCGCTTGCCCCACCTCGCCTGTATTTAAATTAAATACAGATTGTAATTACACCAATCTATATTTAAAACAATAAGAAAATTGATTTGCTCCTATGAATAAGTACGCTCATAGTTAGGTAATAATAACTTATATAATAATGGAATATAATGGTGCATATACACTACACTATACTGCATATAATCGAACCTTCCCCGAAGCCGAAAACTGTTTATTTCATTCATGATCCTGAGTTAATTGACATATGGCCCATTCATTGCAATACTCTCATAACTCAAAAAACATGAATTTACAGTGCAGTTTTAAAATAACATCTTGCTGTATTTTTGATGACAGGCTTAAATAGTCAGTGATTATTGGCATTTATTGAATTTTGAATTGGTAAGAATGAATTAGTTATATAATAACTGTATAATACTTAATTACTTTAAAATCAACTAGGTACTTTAAAATAATAAAAAAATGCCTTCCCTATGTATTATTTTTTTAATCAACTCATTTAAAATAAGGAATTGATGATACCTAAAATATAATAGTTAAAATTTATAAAATTGCAATGATCTAGAAGGACCATGTACTTAGTCTATGTTTCTGCCTGTGCACGTGATAGCAATGAATACATATATAAATAAAATACAACAATAATCAGTGTTTCATACTATCTAGTTTTAATAGTAATACTAATAATACTATAACTACAAATGTTGCCAAATATCTTATAATTAAATTTAACTACAGATACATTACGAACACATTGGTCATAGGCTAATCCGCATACACCCGAACGCGTCATCCACGTCTATAAATTACCGTACCTCTAATTGCATACTTTATTACGAGATATATACTTTATTGCATAGACTTGGTTGACGCGTTCGAATGTCCCCGGATTAGCTGATGGCCAATGTTTTCGTAATCTATCTGTACTAATAATTACAGATCAAACAAATAATAATCACACTGTTATTTTTTTATAAAGATTTTTTTTTTAATTTACTACTTCAACATTTCGAATTTAAGGACTCGTTTATAATTAATATTATTAAAAAAAACTTTTACATTTAACAATTTTCCAGTCGTCCAGAGTAAAGAATGTTATTAAAAAATATTTTTTTGAAGTTTCTAACAAATACACGCATTTTACAATAATTAATAGTAACATATGTTGTCATTAATAAGTTTTCAAGTTATATGTTGCAAAGACTGTTTTAAGTCGTTACTAATAGTCACAGGTCTTACTATAAAAATATTATACGGATTTTTTTAGATTCACTATTACATCTCTAAGTCATTGCACAATATTTGAAGGATTCACTTATAATTAAAACTATTAGTATCGATAATAATAAGTATGTCTATAAATATGTACAATTATATTTATAACTAGCTGTTGCCCGCGACTTCGTCCGCGTGGACTTTAGTTTATAAACACCGTCTTTAAATTGATATAACTTTTCTATTTATGAACTGATTGAAATAAAACAAACACTAAATTTTAAGTGAAGCTTACCACAATACATTAATCAAAACCGCACCCAAATCGGTTAAGCCGTTTCTACAATTACACAAACGCACAGACAAATTCTAACAATCATTATTTTTATATTTTTATTCTCCAACCGATTTCGACCAAAATCGAAACTTTTCTTAAGGACTATTTGCTCACTATAAACCTAAAATAGGCTATTTTGAATTATCTTTGATGTAAAAAAAACTTTTTTACTCATTAATTTGTCGATTAACAGGTAAATATTTAAATATAATTGCATGCAATTCATGAAACTTACTCTTACCTTTTCTACAAAAACTAAATCTCTAAGCCACAAAACGATTTATTCCACCTAAATCGATCGTCTATACCTCGGTGGCAAAGCAGGAAGATTTTCGTGCAATGACCTTTGTGCCTACTGCCAGTAGTCAAAAACATTTTTATGTAAAGTACAAATCTATAAAATCTTGACAAGTAGTAAAGAGTTTGAATAAATGTAATATCCTGTATTATAACTAAAATCAAAATATATTGTGCATAATATTGTGTAGGTAATGGGTATGTACGTACATTTATGTATACCTACCGATTTTATAGTCACGACTTTCGAGTTTGGCATGTCTTAGAACTGACAACTCGACGGCATTGTCGTTACTAAAGTGGGTACCTATATAGCGCTTGGTAGATAAAAAAAAATATTTGGTCTTAAAAATAAATTATTTAATTAGAATCAGTTTCTGCTTCGGTGTCTGAGGAACTGTCAGATGTCTCACCTGTTACATTTGAAGAATCAATCGTTTTATCTATTTGATTATCCAGACTGTCAAATTTCATTCTTTTTTGACTTGGCTTATACAATTTTATCATTTTTCAGCGCTAATGTTATTCAAGCCTTCTTGATGTAGTTTTTTCACATCTGCCATCTTGAATGTAGTATTTTTGCTTGCCACATATCCTTTGATGTCTTCCCAGACTAGCTCTATTGGATTGAGCTCACAGTAATAAAACAAAAATAATAATAAATAATAACGGTAAAAATCATAAACGTATTTGTTTGTTAACTGTACAAATTTAAAGTAAAAAATAACTAGGTTCACGAAGGGAAATTAATTACACTTGGGACACATTGAAACTAAAAATAATATCTGACCCATGTTACTACAGGCACGAATTCGGCACATGATGGGAATACTCCTATAAGGAGCCTGTAGCGAAGGTATCCTTTATGACACATTAAAAAAAAAAAATTAAAGATTTTTTTTTTTCAATAACTAAATAATCGGGATTTTTTAACAATTAATGATGCAATAAATCAGCGATATTATAAAAAAAATAACTTTTTTTAAATATTAAGTTTTCGGGCACTGTGTTTAGCAAATTCCTATAAAAAAATATTAAGAACTCAAATTATCAAGTACGCCCTTTTTTAATAATTTACATAAAGAGTAAATAAATTAGGAACGGAATCTATGGTTTTCATGCCTCGGAAAGGGTTCGGTTATACCCTGTCCTGTATAGCGACTAGCGACCTACCGACTTCTTTCAGGTGGCAACACAAACGGATACATAACTTAACACGGTGACAATTCGTATCTAGTTTTTAAGCGATTTGAAATCTATAACTGAAATTTTTACTTTCGCAAAAGAAAAACGTGACTGCATGTTGCACTTTCTATCAAAGGAAACAATCATTTTTAACAAATTTTAAACGAAATATCCTTCTTATGCCCTAATTTACCGGTAAACTAATTTGCGACACAAAAAAAAAAACGATTGTGTATATTTATGTAGTTTATATATTTTGTGAATTTAAAATAAAACTTATATCCGGTATGTTTAAATTTTTTGATAAATTAATCTGCAAGTATGTCACGTGAATAAAAGAAAATATTGCTTAAATTTATGTAGTGCACAAATAAACGGAGTTCTGTTTTATTTATGAACACAATATAGATACTTCCTGTTATTTAAGTAATTTATATTAATTCAGTTTTATCTATTTTTTTTTCTATTCGTTTTAGTCGGAGATATATTCCGTCATTTTTAAGATTATTATTTTAAAAATTACATTCCGATTAAACTAAAACAAATTACGTTGCATACGTAGTGCAGACTAAATAATACGACTAAATAGCCACGTTATTGAAGTAATACTCGTAATTACCTCTAATAAATACCTATTGTAAATATAGGTAAGGTTCTTAAAGTTTGAAACAGACTGAGCTGACGCGACCTTACATACAACACTACACGTGATTTTTCCATTGAGCGTTCGCACTTGACTGATACCATGGGTATCGCGTCATTTATTTCGTAGCATTTGATGGGAATGGTCACTTGCTCGGAAGCAATTTTACATATTTTAGACGTAAAATGTTTTTTTATGATTTTGGCATACGAAAATATGTAAGAATTACATAATTCATTGAAAATAATAAAATGGCATATTCATTTACGAATTTCTCATTACACAACTGGTCCCATTGAACCCCAATGGTCGACTGACACGCGTTTCTAGAGACACTAGTCACATACGGCAACACACACCTTATGGCCGCCATGCACAATCAGTTAAAATTATCAGTTTTGTCTGAATAGTTTAAACTCAGAGTTAAAATAGACCCAATGTGTAAACTGACAGGTTTCATACTAGGAAGGTCAGTTTTAAGTTTAACCTTTTTACTTAAAACTAACAGTTTCAAGCGAGCGTCATGTAGGTTAGCGTCACGTAATGTAAGCTAAGTATGCTTCTACATAGCGTCTTTCCACAAAAAATATATTGGAATTTATCCGTTTGGATCGCGGTCACGTAATATATGTAGCACCACATAAGTGTGTTTCCGGCTTAATCGGAATGTATTGGGGCAGGCAACACACGGGCGAGACTCCGTTCAAGTGCTCGTACTGTTCGAAGTCGTTCTCCCGCAAGGAGCACCTCACGAACCACATACACCTACACACCGGAGAGACGCCGCACAAGTGCCCTTTCTGTACCAAAACATTCTCCAGGAAGGAACACTTGACTAACCATGTCAGGTTCGTATCATACAATTCATATTTTTGTGTCTTGTAGTTATGCAACAGAGACTTAAAAAACTGCATTCATTACTTTCTTTGTGTAAGGCGTTAAGGTTGTCTTGATATTTTACCCATTTTCTTGATTGAAGAAGTCATAAATTGAGTTTGTTAACCAGTCTATCTACTTAATATATGTAGATCAATTATCTAGTCTGTGTTGCATTACTCCAATATCTATAATCTCTCTACTTTGCACTTTTTCAATATTGTATGTAAGAATTTCTAAATGTTTTAGTAATCAAAAATGCCTGCAAATAAATGTCTAATTTAGATAACTTTATATGCTGTTTGTCGTTTAGTTACCCGGATTGTTTATATTTAAATACATAGTTGAACTATCATATGTTCGCGTTAAGTATGCAGTGACTAATCGCTCAAGAGAATGGGCGTCAATTTTTCTGACCCAAGAGTGTTTCTTTAGAATTCTTAGGTCTGTTTCACAAAAACATGCAATCTCAGTCTCATTCGATCGTGCGTGTTGGACTTGTCAATTTGTTTAGTAATGTGCCCATGTATTTTATATGATCTTAAAATTTATCTTAATGAACATTTCTTAAAAACGAAAGTGGATCAATAATACATATTGGGGAAAGGAAATTTAATCAATATAAATAAATACAAATAATAATTACCAAATGGAGAATTAATTAACAATTTAATATTTATATAAACACATTTTGGTAATTAAAAATCTTTCTGTTCAGTTTCAAGTTTCCTTTCCATGCCAATAAATATTGATGCATTTTATTATTTTCAAATATAGGAAAGCAATGTGAACACGTCTTTACTAGTGACCAGCCACTGCTTTCTTAACGCAAACATAATATAATGACATTATTGTAACTATGTTACTTGTTTCTTTCTAGAATTCACACGGGGGAGTCGCCGCACCGTTGTGATTACTGTCAAAAAACATTTACTCGCAAAGAGCATTTGACAAACCATTTGAAGCAACATACGGGTGACTCGCCGCACGCTTGCAAGGTCTGTTCTAAACCTTTCACGAGGAAAGAACACCTTGTAACTCATATGAGGTAAGCGGAAATATCATATACCTACTTTATATCATATTGCAAAATAGCCGCTATGGTTCATTGCATTTTCTTCCACAGCATTATGGTCAATGAGGTATCGTTTTTATCGCCGCCACACACATTCGCACACATCTTAATTTAGCCACGCTTGTTATGTTGTTACTAAACTTATGTGTTTTTGTGTCGTGTCGTGATAAATAAATATTTTCTCTTTCTTTCTTTCAAAGTTTGTAGTACTTTACTTTTCCGTTGCATTTTCTCTCTTTGAAGAGACAAAATTACAGAGCCTAACACCCTTATGCGCTTACCTGTATATTTTATTATATTTCACTGTATTATTTTTGTCTTTTTTGTGTATATTTTTATGTATCAAATAAACAATATATTTATTTATTACAAAGGTCTCACAGTTGTGGCGAGCGTCCATTCATGTGCGGCGAGTGCGGCAAGTCGTTCCCTCTGAAAGGGAATCTACTGTTTCATGAACGCTCCCACAAGACGCCCAGTACCAAACCGTTCAGATGCGAGGTGTGCAACAAGGAATTCCTCTGCAAAGGTGAGTACAATTATCTGAAGAAGTCCCATCGGCATATCTCGAATTTTATCGGAACAGTTCGAAAGTGCCACTAAACAAATTACTCGAAGTGCATTGCTGCCTTTTAATAGAATATCAAGCATCACATGATAGTTTGGAAGAAGTAATGTGATGACACCTCGACACCCTCATAGTACATGTATTAGTTTGTTAATAGTAGACTTATGAATATACAGAGTTGTTACTTACATTTACGAATCTAGTCACCTTTGGAAAGATTATAAAATTATGTATTAATCTTCAGAATCAACTATAGTCACTTTCGTTGTCTGAATCGGTAACATAAATTATAAAACTGTCACTAAATAATATTTCGAGTTTTTCATGTTGTGTCAGAAATTCTTCTTCACAATTAATGGCGTTTAATCTATTAAAAGCTTCTTCACAGTGTTTTTATTCATTTCTATGTTTATATAGGCAACATATCCCTTTAATTGGGCTCAGATGTTTTCGGTTGGATTAAAATCCGGATGACATGGTGGCGAACGAATTTCGGTGTGTCCATATATTCTTGAGGAACTTTATCAACATTAAATTCGGAACAGTTTCCTTTGTGACGTTTTATTATGTCATAAAGTTCAGGCTTCTCTACATCTGTAGTAAAAGGAATGTGATGCCCTTGTAGCCACGGCTTTTTATGGTATTAGAATTAAGAGGTTTCTCTACAAGTTTATTATGGTAAGACGTGTTATCAATTACAACGACACTATCTTGCGGTAAGTTAGGTATCAATTGCTTTCGTAACCACTTCTCATATTTCTCCGAATTCTTCTCCTTGTGGTAAACATCCTCGGGTCTGCCGATTGGTCTAATAAAAGAGCACTAAGTACAAAGCCCCTTTCGTTACCGACGTGAACAATTATAAATCTTTGACCATTGGAAATGGGTTATTTCAAACCTTTATTGGCTGAATCTGTCCAACTCTTTCCTTTAGTATGTCTGGTGTGAATATACGACTCATCTGTATAAACAATGTTTTCACCAGCAGCTCTTATTGTCCTAATTTCTCATAGGTATTGTATTCTTTTTAATCGAATGTCATGTTTTTAATGTCATGTTTAATTTAATTGTCTTTTCAGTAATGTGACGACAGCATGATTGACTTTTTAACAGAAAAAATAATTGTAAATAAGCTAGTGGTTAAAAGTAAATAAAAAATAAAGTTGTGACTAGAATCTAAAGAGTGAAATCCGAGGATGAGGGTGAAAGGTGCAATCCTGTATCCGATTGGCATAGTTACCCCAACTCACAAAACTGTAACCCTAACTCGCCCCTTTAACATCCACTATTGGACACGCGCCTCCTCTTGGACATTCTTTTGTGCATGCGGGATGTATGGCTTTAAAACACCACGCTGCCTAAGCGGCCGAGTGTACTTTTAGAGGTAGGTGGTGTAGTTCTTTAGAGCTTATGGTAGCGGCTTTGATATTCTTTAGTCGCCTTTTACAACCCTAAGTTTTAAAACGCACTTTTTAAACTATTTAAATTATTGTAAACGTTTATCTTAGTCCCTCACATTGTTTTAAACGTGGCTGGACGTTTGGGACTGTGGGGGTCAAATTTAAACATTTAAAGTGTTTAATTAAAGCCAGATTCAAGTTTAATCTCAAATATCTTAAGTAGATTTAAGTAAGTTTTTTTCGTACCTTAGGTCACCTAGCGACGCACCGTCGGACCCACGACCCTGTGGAGCCGGGCAGCGAGGCGCCGGCGGAGCCCGAGGACTGCAGCGACTGCAATAAGTGCATCAAAGAGGACCCCGAGCGCAAGCAAGACGCTAGGTAGGGCACATTGAGGAGACTCAACATTTTACATAGGGCCAGTCAGTGATGCCAACTTAACTCTTTCGCCGTTAGATCTGACGTTTTTTCTGGCTCTGTTAGCGCCCAACAAACTTACTTGACGCATTTCCTTTCATTTTTTAATATTTTCTTTGGTCTAGCTCGTTTTTCCGAAAAATATGCCAAGCTTAACGCTTTAACCCCAACTCAGCGCGCTTTCGTTAGAAAGCATTGGCAACATTGGAACCGGTCTCATGGACACATACAACAACCATTGTAGCCATTTCTGATCTCAATACTGATCTGAATTTGATTTCTGAGTGGTCAACTAAAGGTGTCACTGCCAACCCAGGTAAATGTGAGGCTATTATTGTCGCTTGGTCAGAACCCCCATAGACTGTTGCAACCCATACTATACAATTAAATGTAGTGGAAGTGTGTCGGAAGGTTTCTAATGCTTTAGGGTATTTTTATTGGCTTAAAAATTTTCTACCGACCAAAACGAAAGATAAACTCGTGCAAACACTCATATTGCCCGTTATTGATTATGCGACGTTAGTCAAGAACTTTTAAACAAACTGGATCGTCTCCTCAACAACTGTATTCGTTTTACAATTTGCCTTCGTGAGTATGATCATATCTCGTCCTATCGCTCTCAGCTTAAGTGGCTGCATATCAAACAACGTAGAAGTATAAGAATAATCACAGTTTTATAAAATGATACACCATTCTAAAAACTTGTAAAAATAACATCATATTCTTATTTGCAGAACGGTGGTAACAGAAAATAGAACTGTTAACGCAGAAACGAATGTCGCACAAAATCCGCAAACAAATACAACTGTGATGCAAATAACCAGTCAGGTAAGTTGTTAAAATTATTGTTAATTATTTGGCATTACTCGAGACCGGATTATATGCAACATAAAAAGGCTGAAATATGCATAAGAAATGCTTAAAATATGCAACAAAATAAAACTAAAAGAACGATTATTTTTTATTAAGAAAAATTTAATATTAGAACATACGAAATCAACAATCTTTGTTGTTTTTAGAAATGTTTACAATCTGGTATTGTTCTAATATGTTCCATTGTATGGTTGCGCCTTCTATCACTCAAAATATTTGTATAAGTTGAAAAGGAACGCAAGGAGCCTACCGGGCAGTAGGTAGTTAAATTTAGGTGCTATGATAGCAGATATTGACTCAGGCAAAAGTTCACCCGTGCCATTAATAAAACTATTAATTTGACATAAATGTTTGAAACCGAGGGTGTTGTGGAAAACGTTTGAAACTTTTCTTTAAGTTTATACCGAAATATCTCGGGCAATTCGGAGTTCATTTGTCGGATTGTACTCATCAACTGAATGAATTCATTCAACGTCAAACCATGAGTTTTAAGCTTTTTAATTCTCTCCGGTATGTAGGAAAAATAGGTGCTAATCATAGCAATGTTCTTTTTAATTGAAGAGTCTTCAAATGCTTCCTTGCACTGACAAACTGCCATAGAATCTGCGTTGTCGAAGTTATTTATTACACCTTTAATGGCCTTCCAATATTGATTGTAGAACAGTACAGCTTCAAGCCACGTTTCCCTTTCCATCGTTCAGGTGGTAAAGGCATAGTAGAACGTTGAGACATTTTTTTATCTGGAGAAATCATACACTTTAAAATTGACACAAATATATAGGAGAAACTTGAAACTAGCGTAAAACGCGTAGTATATAGCAAGTTATTAAGTCAACTACAACACGTGTATTATGTATAATTTGATTGGCGTGTGGAAAGAGTATGGTAGGCATGAGGTGGAAGGGTATCGCCCACCCTTGTACCGCGCGGTTCTATGTTTACTTGCATAAACAAAAGACACGTGACTACTAGGAACTCTCATACGAGACGTGTGTTCAATTGTTTAGGTCGGCTACAACGTAAATATTCCTACCTCTACCTACCTAAATGTAGATCTGTAAAAATAGCTAAAATATGCAAATACATAATCAAATATGCATTTCCATATAATCCGCTCTCTAGACATTACCATACAACCTTCCTATACTCTATTCACATTAAGATACAATGTGACGTCATCCTTCCAATGTAGCATAACACAACATTGATTGGCCAATGAAGGAATGCTTCCTCTTGTAATTGGTCAATAGGTTCAATTACGTGAATAATAGTGACTTCATCACATTTTTCTTAAATTGAACAAAGTATAGTAGTAGTAATACATATTTAAAAATATATTATTATGTTATGTTATGTTATTTATAATATTATTATGTAACATATTCACTTATGTTTTATGAACATTCAAAGAAAAGTTTTGGTCCCAATTGGTAATAACTATCGGAAAATTCTGTCTGCTTATTACAATAAATAATATTTTTATTGTAGTACTTGTAAGGTAAGTAATGCTGGTCGGCTATCAATTCTCATGCGAGTTTTCTCATGATGTTTTTCCTTCACCACCTAGTTAGTAATAATTTGTGACGTTATCTGAGCAAAGGGACCTTACTGTTGGTACGAATTTATTGACTTTGTTAAAGAAAATTAACTTAAAATGTTATTGTTGTTCGGAAAGATGCTCTAACATTTGATTCTTAACATAACGTAAATAATATCTTGTTATTTTTTTAAGATTTCGTTTGAGTTTCTATATGAAACTACAATCGACAAAACGGTCGATTTTCTTCGATAATCTCATATTTGAAAATACATACTTATACTCTACTGACATTAAGAAAGAAACGACGTAATTTGTCCAATGTAGCATAATGGTCAGTCGAGCTGATTGGTCAGTCGAGGAATATTCCCTCAAGTAATTGGTCAATTGGTGACATCATGTGACTGATAGTGATGATATTACTTTTTTCTTAACTTGAATAGAGTATAAATAGAAACTTAGTGGTACAAGCTAGAGTTGAAACTAGTGTTGTAAAAACGAGCATTGAGTGCTTGATGCTCGAGCGCTGAGTGAGCGCCAATGAGCTTTTACGACTATATAGCGTTAAAGGCTAGTGACTGTTATAGTCCATTTTTTGTGTTTGATGGTCTTATACCCTTGTAATTAAAAACTCTAGTGTAAAACGGTTAAGGTTCAGTTGCACTGTCATAGCGCGTCAGCGCTCGAACGCTTGAGGCATTCAGCACTCGTTTTAACAACACTGGTTGAAACTCACAACCTCACAAATGAGAGTAATCTATATAAACACTACTAAGCTATCTCCGAAGGTGAAAAATGAACAAAAATGTTAATATTCGCAGCAAGTACGCACAGGGGTGGCTACTGGCGCCGCCGGGGTAACGAATACATTCAACCACGCGGCGCCCGCGCAACACCACGCCAGTACCGCCATCGCACACCACCCTGTCACGGTCAACTATTAGCTTCACACCACACCACCGATACCACTTGACCTGACCCTACAGATATAGATAGATAACGCAAGGGTAAATAACGGAAGCTGTCCGTTGCTGCGTGTCCGAAGTTGACGCTAAGGTTTACTTCTCGCGCTGCTTGTCGTTGTTACAAACCACAAAAAATCCTAATTGCGCTGTAATCAATTGTAAAAATTCTTCAAAAGTGGTGAGCTATATAGTACCGAGTCAAGCTATATATTCATCGGTGAGTGATTTCTCATCACTAAAATTTACTCGCAACAGTTGTAGGTACAAAACAAGTGACATGCTTGATTTCCATACAATTTCATGAACTTACGTCATCTATGTCTATGACCACACTACAGCTGCCTACTACTCACCTGGTCCGACCTAACCTGGTTTGACCAGGTTGTCAACACACAACTCGTGATGATTACCAATCAATGATAACATTTCAATCACGCATACTTCACTCTCAGATAACATCATTCCGTTACAGTCAACTATTAGCCTGACACTACCCCAGACCACCTACTTACTACTCAATTGACTTAGACCTGGTCGCGTTTGTCAAAAGTAACATTTTTTATAATGTTGTATAAATTGCTACATGTATATATTCATTACAACTATTTGTAAATATTTTTTACACAATTTCGTTTTATTACTTAAGTCATCGGATGAATGTCATCGTAAATATATTTTACTTGTGATTTCAGTCCTGCATACACGAGACAATATTTTTTTCCATGTGCACTAATAAAACGCATGTCCATATTTATCTACTACACATGTTTGCACTAAATAAAAATGGACTGAGGCAATAGCTTAAAACAATTTATGATGATAAACGAGAAAAGATATATAGTACGTAGTTCAAAACTGTTGACATTGAATGAGCGCGATTCAAGATTTTCTGGTGCAGTTATTTTATTTTTTTTAAAAAGGATCTCCAACGAGAGAGGTACTCGCGACAAGAAATCACATAAAAGAAGTATGTAAACAACAAAGTGTCCTCTCAATTAGAGGATTCAGTAACATTTTTTAAGATTGAACCTTATTTTTGTTATGTTGTGAAGTTATCAATGTGATAGAGAGTTTAATGTATGTAATAAATACATACCAATTGGTAACGTTTTAGAGTGTAGTGTTCTTTTGTCTATATTTATCGACTTTTATCAATTTTAACTGCTCCCAATTCTCGACTTGGACTATCCGCCTCTTTAGTTAGCTTGTGATCATGGTTGGTGCAACTCAGCCGAAACGTCGAGTAAGATAAATGAGACCCGTTTAAATGGATAAATATTTATCGAGCTTATGTAGAACCTTCTACATAGAACCCAAAAGAACGTAGGTACATTCACTGTCATCCTATATATAGATCTGAGAAAAGAGACCTTCCTGTCTTTTTATAATTTCTTTTGAAATGTGAAGAAATACGGAAAAAATATTTCTATGTCTTAAAAACGAGATGGTTGAACATGTTTCTATTTAAAAAGAATTGTGAAAAACGAAATTGTAACTTAATAAATTTACACCAAAATTAATGAGTCCATACCGACAAAGAAGGTTCTGTTCTGTCTGGGAGCGTGACGTCAAAATGTTAAAAAGTTCAATTTCGATATCATTCTATAAACGTCCCATTATAGAGCACGAGCTTGTCATTATAAACACTAGGGGGTTTCGAGCCAGACAGTCCCGATATATATTGGTGGATATTACACATTTGCCACATTTTTATTCAACCATATATATCATTGACTATATATTCAACCATTTCTCATATAATTTTTAATAATTTCGGTTACACCAACCTTAATCACGAGCTGACATAGTTCACTTCTCATATAGTTCTTGCAGCTGACGAGCGCGCGACTGCCTTGCTTGTAGTGGTGTCCCTACGCGTAAAAAGAGATCTTATATTCTTCACAATATATCTATACATTATACATATACATTGATCTATCACTATCATAATATACATTGATTTGAAAGTTGTAAAGCTAGATTTACACGCGCTCATGAGTTGCAAGAACTATATTTTATGATGCCACAGTATCAGATGGTATTAAAATATAAGACAGAAATGTACATTTGGCCGTTTATTGTTCTTTATTATTGTTTTATTGTATTATGTTTTATGTATCTTCTATTGTTCTGTTTGGCCGTTTTAATTTCTCTCCAGTGAGCCAAAGACGCCGAATTTTTAATGCTGTAAAAATGAACGTTGAGCACTACACTTTCAAGCAATGAGTGCTAATAAATCTGAGAAACATAAATAGACGATTCATCGGTCTTAGAATTAGTCAAGAGTCGTGTTCCATAGCACTTAATGTAGACAGTCTGTATAGAAGTTAATTTTCAACCTCTAAAGCCGTGTCAAACAGCGGGCTGGTCGGGACGGCGACGGGGCGTGGGCACGTTAAAACGCGTTGTAATGTATTGACTTATACGGCAGAAGTTAAACAATCACGTCCTGGCGCCGTCGCGCCAAGCTGCTCGGGCGGCGTGTGTTATATTAGAATACGTATTACCAGACGCGCAGTGAGCGGGGTGTGTGCACGTCGCGCTCGGCGGGATCTTTGTTGATTTTTAACCCCCCCTCCCTTTGTAAGATAAAATAAGAAAATTGCTACCCCTCAAACACTTTTTATTTATTTATCAATATCATGTTTTTATTAGATTTGAAATGAAAACAAATAAAATTGATAGTTAAAATAATGCAACTTATTTCAATTTATCTTTTTATTATTAACAAAAGTAGTACAATGGCTAGAAGTAAATAATTTACAAATAAATATTTCCAAAACAAACATTTTACAATTTCATACCTTTAATAGTAAAATTCAAAATATTTGTAGGTATAACTATAGACAAATTCTGTAACTGGAAGGCTCATATTGACATATTATGTACTCGTAATTCGATCTATGAAACAGATAACAGCTTTTCATGCAGCTATCTCTGCTTATCATGTATATTTTTTTTCCATTCTTAGATACAGCACTATGGGGAAATTCTGGTTCAGCTATGCAAGCTTTTAGAGCACAAAAAAATGTATCAAATCGTTGTGCAAGACTGTATCTATGGATAGCTGTAAACTACTTTTCAGGTATCTAAAGATTTTACCACTTCTATCCCTTTATATTTTTTAAATGGGTTTATTTGTAGCTAAACATTAGATGTTTTCCAGACTAATTCTGAAATAACAGGAAAATACTTAGAAACAATAATAATTTATGTTCCAATTAAAGAATTGCACATATATAAAAATAATGTACACTGTATAGCAATTCGTATTCACCTAATAATATCAAAGAATTGCCGTTTAAGTACTTTAAGAGTAAATTGTTAAAATTATTTTTAGATAAATTATATTATACAGTTGAAGTGTTTCTAAGTAACAAATTATAAAGTTAATATATTAGTTATTCACATTATAATTGAATATTATCATTTTTGACATTACACTTTTACCTATTAGCTATTCACATTTTGATTATTTTATGAAATATTATAAATAAATAGTATACTATTAAATTTATTATAATGCTCAGACACTTATCCGCTAAAATATGTTGGATTATTATTTAGTTTTAAGGTATTGTACCACATTCTGGAGTAATAAAGGATATTTTATTGTTATAAAATAGGTACTTTGAAATACATATTTCTTATTGTAGTGCCTTTAGTTAAATGCAATCAAAAGTAAGTTCCTCCATGTTTGAATCTCTTGACATTTTTGGCGTGACGGCACGCTCCCAGTGTGACATACACACCGCACCCATGTCACGCTCACGCCCCTCCCCGACCTGCCCGTTTGACGCGGCTTTAGTGCTCCGCTCGACGGTACTACCCCTCGCCATCCCAACCCCCTAGTAGTTGCCAGCCTAACCTATGTCCCCGATGGGAATGCCCCTCCCCTTTACCACCGTCGTCCTCGGCACGTCCTAGACGACGCCGACGACACAATTACTGCTGCCAATGCGGTACTTACACTACACTCACAGGCTACACATATACACCGTCCCCGTCGGCGTCCCCCTCGCTACATCGTGAACACACGCCGGCCTTCAGCTAACACTTTTACCAGGTATTAGCACCCTCCCGAAGCAACGCCCTAAATGGAGGTCCGTTCCTTCCGCCGGTCTACCAGCGGGGGAGCCCTTAGGCTCGTTGCTCCACACACTTTTTGCTCCTGGTTGAGCGCCTTCTGCGCTCGCCCTAAACCATACATGTCCGGTGACTCTTGAAAAGCCATTGGGGCGACAAGAATTTAGCCATTCGGTAAATAAAAGGCTTTAGTCTAACGATCGAAGAAACTTCTATTTATCTCGCCCTCGCTCGTAGCGTTAAACGCTCTCAAACAAGTTTTTAAAAGTTTAATTATTTCACGCTTCCAAATCTTAAATCCTCAGGGTTTAGTCTTAATCCTTAATTTACTAACTCAAGGTATAAGTTTTTTTTATTTTATATTTTTGTGCTTACTAGAACATGGTCTGAAATAAAGATTAATTTTCAGCTCGAGTTTATAACGTTACGAGCGTTTATCGCTCAAATCTTAAGGGTCAATACTGCATTCATTTTTACAACACTAATAGTAATAAGTGGATGAACAGCTAAAATCGGTTGCAATATTTAAATTGATGTTTTAAAGCTTATTGAATGTTATAGAAATGATTATTTTTAATGTGGATAGTAAAGAATCTCTTACAACCAACAAACTCTTCCACTTATTATTAGCTCTGTGATGGCCCACAATTTAGTACTAGAATTTCTTCTTAGTGTTCTATTGAAAAGAGAATACATGCATAATTCCATTTCAGTATATATTAGGATATTTTAAAAATGAATTTGAAAACCATTTTTGTAGTTTTACATTGTACCTAATCGTGTTGTAGCTACAATTTTGAACCTTTTAAAAAAAGTAAGCGTGAATTTTATCAAGTTTGAGCTGTGTATGAATCATAATAAATATACTAAATTATTTTATTAGAGGTTACCAACGTTCTATTTCTACTTATGTTGTAAATAGCCAATGAAAAGGGGTTCGAAACTTTGTGGCGTAGTCCCGACCCGCCGTGTTTTTTCGTTTTTTCTTAATTTCGGCGCACGATGGCACATACTCCTATATCAATAGGGGATGCATAGACAAACAAAAAATATATGATATGATAGAAATACCACTATATAGTCATATCATCTTAGCAAATCTTACCTCAGTGTATAAACAAAACACGTGCTTCTAGTAATTAAATTGTTATCAAATAACTGCTTACTTTTATACCTGTTGGTAAAAATTTAGAAGCTTACTTATAATTTACATATTAGTAAATTATAATGTATAATCGATATATGTAGGTCCAACGTGCTACGCAGTTTTGAAAGAACTCAAAATGGCGACTCGAGACTATGCCTACCTCCCTAGTAAAATGTTCGAACCCCTTCTAGGATCGAATAGATATATATTGTTTAGCGGTTACTTTTGCTTAGTCTTAGTTCGAATTATTGAAAACTAATCTATAAGCAGACCGTATAAGGTGTATATAAACACGAAATGAATCGTTTCTAAGAACGAAATCGTATATTGATGCTGGCCTTAGACTTATTCATATTTTATTTGGAGAATAAAATATAAATATATACTGTTACAAACAGGGGTATTCAGGTATATGTATTAGTAAATTGACTGTGAATAATAACATTCCTTTCTACAAATTTTCTTTGTCGAAAATGCACAGCCAGTAGTTTAAATTCGTCTACTATCTACAACAGATTTTATATAAAAGCAAACTAATTCAAAGATATGTATGTTATTTCAATGTGCAGTCTATTGTACTCTCATAAAATTTTACATGGACTTTATTGTTGTAAAAATTTCTTGTCATTTATTATTTATCAATAAATTTCTTTAATTAATGTTATAAAAATGGTTTTGATTACTATGTTAAAAATGATTCTACGAAAATATGCTCTGTATACATAATTGAATAAAGGGACCATAAAGGCGAGACGTAAATAAGAGTAAAATCTCGCAAATTCCCCAGAACTACAAAATATTAACTCTTTATTAAAATACCTTAACTTATATCTTGTGGGCTTCGAAAAGAAGCCCAAAAACTTAATTATAGTAACGTCAAGCTTAGTTTATTGTCTTCTTTGCCATTTATGTACAGTACAAGTGTGATAAAGTTTTAATAATGGAAACTGTAAAGTATTGCTGGTGATTAATAAATTAATCTAGTTTTACCAGCACGTGGAGTGGTGTTATAATCACTCTGGTCGTTACAGTAACACAGCTTGTATTTAATAGTGTATTTTCTTGTACATAGTTAGTTGTAAATTATTTAGATATACCCTGTATTGAAATAAGGTTAATAAAATATATCATTTTAACACGGGCTGGTTTCATAACTGTTATATGAGAGATAGTATCGTTCGGTTCTGAATCGTGTGATATAATAGTAAGCTTTCATTTTGTAAAGTGTGATGAATCATTGAGATAATTTATATTGGAGCCGGTAACTTATCGTCAATGGTAACTTATTAAATGGTAACTTATCGTCAATGGTGCCCACGCTAATTTATATTTTATAGGAAAACTATCCTTAGATACTATAGTATGTACTAAATTATCTTCAGTAATAATTTGATATGAGATTAAAAAAACTACATAAATCTTGTTTTTTTTCTTAATCCTTATTTTCCTTTTATTTTTCAATTATCAGTACTTTAACGCTTTATAAATTTTGTTATAATAAAGAAAAAATTACGAGCTACCCAACTTTGACTTAACTCTAAACGGACATCCGGTCCCCGTTCAAAAGTGTCCGAACTAAAAGAGAAACTGTTCCCCGTCGGTCTTCATTCAGCTGATCAACGGACGACAATTCTAATGCCATGCGTCATTAGACTTGGTTGATCGGCTGTATGTAGCTTAAGTTAAGTAGCTCAAAGAAATGTTATAAATAGGACCATGGTAAAAAACATTGGAAACAAGTTTGTGATCATGCAATCAAATGCGAATATGAATATAGAAAATATGAACATGCCATGGATGATTTTATGAATATGATAATACCTACTTAATACTACTCCCTAAATGCATTAGTTTAAACATCCTAAATGCAATTTTGCATTATACACTGCTAACGCCATGTTATGCCTACGTGTAAAGTGCATAACTACCTTTAAACTGTAATACAAGTTGAACAAAAACATTGAATGGTAATCTTACCAAATTGAATGGTAGCTTTGCTTAAATTGCCTTAGGTCGTTTCAATCAAATTAAGATGATTTTAGTAGTCGTGGGTATTCACGACTCTTCGGAGTGTTTCGGCTCACTTATCCGGCTCCGCTCGCGAATCCGACTCCTCTTAACGATTCCTTGACTCCTTTGATTCAACTACTTATATTTTAATAAGAGCCTGAGAGCGACTCATTCGCTATCCATCATGTTCGTTTATATAACCCAGCAATCCAAAAATGAAAGGAATATTATTATGTAACTATATTATTATGTATTATGTTGCAATATTTTAACAAGTGGTTAAAATTTGAACGAACCAAATATTATTGTCATGGATAATGCAAGTTATCACACGGTATAAATAAATAAACTGCATAACTATGACATAAAATGTTAAAAGCAAAATACAGCAGAAGCTTACAACAGATGACATTCAGTTCGAAGGCCATTATGAAGCTGAAGAGGTTCTTAAACAGCATGGTCACGAGGTACCCAGATTGCCTCCTTACCACTGCAACTTAAATGCCGTAGAGCTCATTTGTACCCTGGTCAAACGCAAAATTGCAAGTAAAAATTTAAATCTAAGTTCATAATAAATGTACCTACGTGAGTGATGGCAGTGATTCGGATGCCTGGAAATTGAATTTTTAGATTTGGAATATGTATGACAAAGTAATTTTTTTCAATTCTATTTATTTTACTACCTTCCTACGACTGTTTTTGTTTCTCAAGGTTCAGTTTATATTTTATTTCAAATAACGTGGATCCATATTTGCATCAGCTATATTTATATACTATATTCATGTAAGTCTTATTTAGTGAAAAATGGACCAGAATTGTTTACTTAAAATTTATATTACCTATATACAATATTATTCTTCAAGTATCAAAATGATTTATTGCTACTAACCTTGATATGAATATTTTTTAAATTATCCGCGCTTTTTCAGGCTCAACTATTCTGTGCTAGACTATTAGAGTTATTGATTGTTAAAGATTAAATGGAGTAGACTTTTGGCAAAGCTGCCGTTGTTGACGGTAATTATTTATATTGCAGATTTCGTTTAGCCAATTCGGCGCCTTGACGATTCCTGCAGTCTGCAGACGAGCAATCAATAGATAGTCGAAGGTCTGGCACTTGATTGGTTAAAATGGACTGCATTTTACGAAGCGGAAAATGGTAGTTTAAATAATTAATTATAGTCACACTATAGAATTCATTTGAAGTACATACTCCATTTTTCCTTTCAAATATATCTATATACATAGAACAGGTATTATTACGAGTACAATAAAATAAAGATTAGTTTATGTCATCAGTTTAATTTTTTCTTATAAAACAATAATGGCTTTTTTAGTTATTTACAGTGTTAATACTTTATTTTTATATAGATACCCATATAAAAGTAGAAATTAATATAAACTGACTATTTAAAAATATAACCTATAGCACTATGTACAATTTATTCACATAAATACATTCAAGCTTCTAGGGCAGTTCCTTTTGGGCTGTTTTTGACCTTTTTGGGTTTTTCTATCACTTTGTCTTCTGGCAGTTCATCTGTAGGCACTTCGGGAAGCTGATCCTTAACATCCAAAATTGCTTCAAGCTCAGCTTCTACAGCTTCATCATCCTCCTCCGTCAAATGACCAGAAATAAGCTCGTCAATCTCTCTCTGTTTCTCAATACCTTCCCGAGTCTCGTCCATAATCTTCTCTATGTCATCAATGCTAAGTATATCATGGACCTTCTTTAGTGCAACATTTCCAGTTTTTAGGCCATCGAGTACCTGAAATTTTAGTTAACTTTTATATATAGGTAACATGTAGAACATCAGAGTACTTAGGTAGCAGAAATTGAAAAAATTCATATTCCCAAAATTACAAATTCTGAAGTGGCAATGAATAGGTCATATTCAGTGCGGCGCACACGGGCGCAGGGTTTTAGGGGGCGCCGAGCGCCGCTCGCGACGCCTCCAAAGAGCTTGCGTCGCTCGCGGCGCTCTCAAAGACCCTGTGCCCGTGTTATAGCCGACGCCGGCGGGTTTTTTACATGGCGCGCCTTACTACCGCAAGGCGCGCCATGTAAAAAGTAAATATGGATATTTTGCGTCTTTTTAGATGAAGACCTCATTGAATCTAGTTAAGTAAGCTACCTGTGCTTGCCCTTAAACTAAGCTACTTTGTTTTTAAATTTACATTTACATTTAGTTTTTAAATTAAATATTTTTGAATAAACGACAAAGTTGAGCTATTTAAACTTGTAAGCTCTGCCTTCCTAAAAAATACTTTTTACTCTCGAGTCTACCCTGCGGGTCCACGGGGGCGTACCGCAAGGGAAGTAAATGGGCTATTGCTTCCCAACATCATTTCTAATTGCCCCATTTGCACCCGAATTTCCGATTACTGGTGAAAATATAACTAAGTATTCCATTCTGATCGCGCACCTACTAGAGGGCGCCAGGGTATTGATTACACCCGAGCGCTACATGGGCTGGAGCCGGCGCTGGTCACATTATCCACAGAATGGATAACTAATAGAGTAGAGGCATCCATGAATTATTTATTTGGTATATGACAGATTCTGGAAATGGCAGATTATGTTATGGCAGATTCCCTAAATGGCAGAACTACAGTGACAAGCTTGAAAAAAGGTTTCTCTATCTATAAATTTAATACAAGCGTTCTGAACATTTTAATACTGAAATTTCGTATTTCAGTGCACTTGTAATTATTTTGTCAATTTTTTTTTTTAAGTAATTTTATATTATTATACTACTACGCCCGTCATTTTCCTTTGCAATACGTTTCTGTAGTTGACTGGAGGAGAATCCTTCTATGAACAGGTCTGCTTTTGTACTTATGGTAATACTGTAATGTCTTATTGTAACAATTCATTATAAGTACAATAAAGAGCAACATCAACATTTATTAATAACTAGCTGTTGCCCGCGACTTTGTTGGCTTAGAATTTTACAATCAACACCACTTGTTATGTCACACACAAACTGAAATGTCGCTGTTTGTATTTGATGCAATTCAATTCTGTCAAGCGTCATACATACACTCAACACATACACTGAAAACACACGAACTGCCACTAAACTATATGAAATACACTCATTTGTTGAAACGACTCGTGCGCCACCTATTGTAAAATGGCGGTACTAATTCAGAAACCTTCACGGGTGTCAACTCACCTCACTACACTCACCTACAACAACTCACCAAAGTTACATTGCAATCGAATGAATGGTATAGGAATGCATACAGGACAAACAAAGAAACATCCATTTTTATATATATAGAATAGATAGATAGATTGTATGAACAGTAAAGTGCCAGCTTTATTGGATATCTGTTTTTGAGCCACCCATGTCACCCTTCAGCAGAGGTATTTTTTCTTTGTAACAACTGAAGGCATTCTGTGCAATTATTAGTCTCATCCATTGTGTTGAAAAATAATTATTAAATCCAGTAGATTCTTCAGAATCATTCACCAATCCTTGGATGGCTAAGACACCTTCAGGGATCAAAATTGGAGGGAGCAAAGTCTTATACTTATAGTTGTGTTTACCAGTGCCTCTGGTCAAGAAGGGATTAAGTCGAGTTATTCCTTTTTATTTTTCAATACCATCATAATCAGATTGAGGAGCTTCACAACATATCAAAGGACATAACTCTAGCTGCACTCTAAGTTACGTTTTTCAATTATGTTAAGGGCATAACTCCTTGTTTGTAAAGGCATAGGCTATAGTTTAATTGTCACTTTTTTAAAACATAAGGATATAAGATAACTCTTGCAGTTACATTTTTTTATATATTCATGGGTTAATTTAAGTTAATTGCAGTTAATTTAATGTATTTAGAACATGAAGTAATAATTAGTGTTCCAATTTAGCAGAAGAGAAGTTCAATATTAAGTAAAGTTTAAAATTTATATTATACATTGTTTAAAAAGGCATAACTCTACTTGTTACTATAATAAATTTTATTGATTAGGGTACAACTCTCTTTATTTACTTTAACTAATGAATGATGCATTATTTTAGTATAAGGCCTCCCATATTAATTAATTTAAGAAACTGCTGTACCTCCGTGGTCATGCCAATGTTTGTCATTTTGGACTAATGTTGGCTTGTATCATGAATGTCCATGGGCTACAATATCCACTTACCATCAGGTGGGCTGTATGCTCATCTGCTGCCATAATCCATAAAAAAATATATTTATAGTGTCACAATTTCTATAAAAGTCTATTAACAAGTTAAACAAAAAGTTGATCAAGTTCCTAATTTGGATATGCATTGTGTTTATAAAAAAGATGATTAATCAATAATATTTAATAAATATTTTCTTAGGTTTTCGCGATTACTATACATTGCAATTAAACAACTTTTAACGGTTTAAATCGCGTATATTTGACATGATTTATATTAAATTTCAGACGGCAGTCCAAATAATTTCTTAATAACTCAAGTGACAAATAAAATCAATTAGTCACCCCGTGACCACGTCCACTGCAAAGTGTTCGAAACGTCGGGATATAAATCATGTCAAATATACGCGATTTAAACCGTTAAAAGTTGTTTAATTGCAATATTTAATAAAATTCAATCTAATTTGCATTTTAATTTTTGTTAAACTTGATCTCAATAACAGTTTGTTTCTTCTTTATAAACTGCTCTATCTATACCCTTAGATGTCTCTAATAAAAGTATTAAGATGAGAAATTCCCTTGGATAATGCTTTATTTATAATGAAGTAATAAATCATTTTATTTCTTTATGGGATAGAAAACAGACTCATACAAATCATGTTATGCTAATGAGCATTCATTAAGTAGTGAATAACTTGAAAGAAATGGTAAAAGTATATAATAGTAAATAAGCTAAACATAGTCTACATAAAAAAAAAAGTCTTTCCCATCAAAAAAGAGGTCCAAAAATATAGTTTCAATAATGTTCAGATTGTTCCATATTACTATATAGGCGTAAACTAAAAAATATCACAAGAACTTTCATTTTTGCTTCCCCTGAAAAGTAAGTAATTTGAGTTATTCCCTTTTTGACTGGAGGCACTGATATGTCCCCGCCTATCTTGTTGGGACCTACTTCCGTACATTTTTTCTACCTACCTATACACATACAGTGCTAACAGTGTGTACACTTCTGTTACTCATAATCTAATTGACTGTACAATGTGTCCTTTAGCGAATCTGTCATAAGAATCTACTAAATTGTTAATAAAACATACCTGAATTTCAATTTGTGTGAACTCAATATCGTGAGTGAGTTGCTCTAATTTCTCTAACTGCGTATCTGTGTTTTGCAGTAGTTGTTCTTGATACCTCTTTTTCTTCAAAAGGAGTTTCGCTCTATCGCGTTTACCTTCATTGAGAAGTTTCTTTGCTAGTTGTCGGTCTCTTTCTAGGTTTAGTTCTATTTTCTTCTGGTATTGCTTTAATTTATCCCTTTGTTGTTTTAGTTGTAAAACTGCTTTATCTTGTTCAGTCACTCTACTGGCAGGTTTTTTATGTTTGCCGAATAATCCACCCATATTTACGCTATAAATTACAACTAAATGAATATACAATGCTTTGCCTAAAAATGCACTAAATGTACCTACTTAATTAGGAAGAAAAGTAAATAAAACGTTTTCATTTTCAACATAATGATGGTTGTCAAAACATCTTGACAACTAGGGTATAATTCCAAAACATAACAAATATGATCTTTGACATTTACTATATCAAAGATGCATATATTTTTTTATTACTTAGATAATTAAAGTATTACAATTCGTTACAAACACAAAAATATATAAAATTAATATGATTATAAAAACAAACAAAAAATAGTGGAGTGTAGGCTTTCTCGGCCGGTGTCCATATTAATTGAATCATCCGGGCTACTTGGTCGAGGTCCTCTGGAATCTCTTCTCTTTCTTCCAAACGTTTTGTCAATAACTGCGGTTGACATCTTCAGTGGCGACAGTTGCACAACTGTTGCGCTCGAGAGACGAGAAGCCGAAGAGATAACATCTCTCCGAAAGTGAACGCAGTGAACGAAAGAGATTCCAGAAGACCTCGGCCAAGTAGCCCGGAAGATTCAATTAATATAAACAAAAATATTTATTTTACTAATCAGTGTCATCTATTGAAATTCAAACAGCCGCCATCTTACCGTTTTTTAAACGTAACGTACAAGATATATAAGATAATCGCCATTTTCGCTTTTGTACTTGTGGCATAAAAAGAAAGGTAGAAACAAAAATAATGATGTAGGAAAAAGATACTTAAATTGAAATAAAAAATTATAAAAATTGAAGAAATTTATTAGAAAATGTGTCATAATCAAAATCCAAATCTAAAAATTCTATTTGCATTGTAACATTTTAATCACTGTTACTATTTTCACGTAAATTTATTATGAACCGATCTTTTTCTTCTTCAGTTATTCTATCTTTCTATGCATTTTCTACGTGGATATAATGGTGGTTATGGTGGATATATGGTACTACGAGGTTATAACGAGCCATTTTTTTTTATCCTGTGATTTTTTTTTTTTTTTTATAGACGGGGGCGGACGAGCAAGCGGTCCCACGTGATGGTAAGTGTTACCGCCGCCCATGGGCACCTGCAACACCAGGGGGCATGCGGGCGCGCCGCCGACCTTGCAAAATCCTATTCACAGCTCTCAAAGGATCCCCCATCAATTCTTTTCACTTCGACTGAAGGTAAATTAATATTTTTACCTGCAATTTTGCGTTTAATCAGATTACCAGAGTACAAATTTATGTCGCAATGGTAAGGAGGCAATCTGAGTATCTCGTGACCATGCTGCTTGAGAAGCTCATCAGCTTCATAAATTGGTTCTGGTTTGTGTCTATTTACCAGACACAACAATTCAGCCTTTGTCCAATGGCCTTCGAACTTCGAACATAAGGTGCTAACATAACCATTACATAACCATAATAAGAACATAACATAACCATTTTCTGTAAGCCAATGCTGTATTTCGCTTTGACATTTTGTGTCGTAGGCTGCTTATTTATTCGCACTGTGTGATAACACTGATAACTTGCATTATCCATGACAGCGATACTTGGTTCGTTCAATTTTTCCACTAACCATTTGTTAAAATTTTGGGAACTTATATCATGGTGGTAGTCGTCCATTTTGGATTTTGTTTTTTAATTCATTCCTATCAGTCATTCGACATTCATTTAACAAAAATCAACATGTCTGACTTTACTTTTGTATTTTTTAAATCTCATAAAATGTAGTGGTAGCGGTTTCTTTAAGAATTTAATAACATAGCTGTTTTGTTGTGATAATATAAATAGTGAAAAAAGAACTAAAATGGCCGTGCTAGCAGCAGCTCAGTTGCTGGATGAGTTGATGGGTAGACACCGCAACACGAATCCTAACGAGAAAATCAAGAAGCCAAACTGGGAGGATCTTGAGGTAATTTGACACAAACTTTTCAGTTAATGCAGTTGGCTATTGTAAAAGATTACTACTCTATAGCAGTAAAACAAAATATATCAGTAATTCTGGTAATAACCATAGTCTCACCGACGAAATTCTTTGCACGTGTTATTTCCTCGGTAACCACTATTTTAATGATGTTAGCTATAAATATTCACTTTTTATCTATCTACCACAAGATTATCTTCTAATTATCCTTGAGTTTATTATTTCAGTATTGCAAATATTACATGGTAAAGTTCTGTCCACATGATTTGTTTGTGAACACAAGGGCTGATCTTGGAGCATGTCCAAAAGTGCATGACGATGAAGTTAAAGAATTGTTTGAAAAAGCTGATCCATCGTACAAGAAGAACCAGTATGTTGAGGAGTTTCTCAGGTTTTGCAAGCATATGATTAATGAAGTTGAAAGTAAGAAAACATTGTATGTACATCTTAATTCATTATTCAGATTAAATATCTAATTATTTTAATTTATTGATAATCATACTATTGTAAAGATGTTATATTATAAATATTGACATTCAACGTTTATTTTTCAGGAAAAATTCAAAAAGGTAAACAGAGGTTGGACTTGATGAATTCTAAACCTGAAGGTCCACCAATGACTCAAGCGCAGACTGAAAAAAATCAGGAACAGGTCATAGAAATATTTAGTTTTTTTTTTTTATTTTGTCTACATTACATAAAAGGAACCCAAGTGTGGGCTTTCAATTTCCATTTCCAAAGTTCAGTAGATTTTAATATTTAATTTTCATAAAGGAAATGCAGCATTCTCACTTTTCTTTTTAGGTAAGTCTTTTATCAGAGAAAGTAACAGCACTAGTGCAAGAGGCAGAAGAAGCAGGAACTCGAGGTGATGTAGAGCAAGCACAGGGTCTGATGAAACTCTGTGACAGACTGAAGGAAGAAAGAGAACAGCTACTCAAAATACAGGAAAATAGGTAAGAATATAAATATCTATACTAAGCAAAGGTGTGTATCTATTATAAGCAAATAAACAGTGTCACTTAGTATTTTACTAACACTAATCTATGTTTTAAGACCATACATCCCTCATGCACAAGACAATGTGCATGAGGAGGCCCATGTCTAGGGTTACCAGATGACAGGAATTTTCCTGACATGTCTGGAATTTTTTAGCCCTCAGGTCAGGTAAACAGGGAAATTTGAAATAGTCAACAATTTTTAAATAGAATGAGAAAAATAGAAGAAATAAAAATTAAAATATTTATTGAGCAGTTTGTTCACAAAAAATAATAATAAAAGAATCAAATCTCAACAATTAAATTAAGTTTCATTCAATCTGATCTGGCTCCTACTTTGTATTGCTGGATATTGCTTTCAGCAACTGCTGGTCTTTCATAACAATTTTATGAAACTCTTCACATGACATGTTCTTCAGATTGAACTATGTCAATAGTAAAGCCTTAACCAGAAGCTATGGACAGTCTATTTCTCTCCTTTGTCCACCCATTAAGGGTGTAGATTGTTGGCCTGAGATCTCGATTTCGAGCGACCGCAGCGCCAAAGTTTAATGTAACATCCGACGGGGCGGATGAATGACCTAGAGAGCGCGATTTTCAAAATGTTTTGCAACAAACGTTCCACGTTGAGAAATTGTTATTGAACTTGAATATTTACAGCATAACAATAACGTTGAATTTTTGGAAACTAGCTGTTGATTCTTTTTAATAGATTAATAAGAGTAGTTGAGACACAATTTTTATGTTTTTCTATCATTTGACATCTGACATTTTTGTATTCTACTTACCTAAAATTCCAACTATTTATTTATTTGTAATTTCACTACCAAAATTTATTCTAATTCGTAAAATATTCATTCAATAAAATAATTGCAAATTCAGTAGGAAGTGTGTTTATCTCTACGCAAGGAAATGTGCCTATTGCGTAAACTCAAATACTTACTTTTTGTTTACGATCACCTCGTCGATATCTAAAAAAAATCCTAGGGTTTTAAAAAAAATGTCAATAAATGAAACACAAGTATAAAAATGATTTATTTACTACACAATAACAAATATGAGTCGCCATTACTCGCTATCTCAAAAGCGTGCTAGGGTTGTACAAAAATTAGTAAATAATTCATTTATTTACTAATTTTAACAGAAGTTTGTAAATTATTAATATACTAATTAAAAGTATGTAATTAAACAATAACGAAATATGAGTTCAAAATTCTAATGGTTTTTCATTCGATTACGGATCAAGTTCTGATTTCTGCTAATTTGATGATAAAATCAATGGCTATCACAAAACCTATCAGAATGAAAACGTTACCAGCTGCCCGATTCACGTAAGTAATAAAAACCGTAGCGCAGTGACGTCACTTCGTTTTTTGCAAATTTAGCCCTTTTAACCGACTTAAAAAAAGGAGAATTCTCAATTCGCTGTATTTTTGAACCAATTTTTATGATTCTTTACACCAGGTAACTCAGAAATTGTATAGTAATTGAGCTATTGGAAGATTTATGACAATCCAAGACTAGATAAGTAAGTGCGTTTAAAACAGAAAACCAAAAGGCGATTTCTAAGTTCCTAAGTTAAAACGACTTTTGGACTGGCGTGTTTACGTGAATCGACTGGCTGGGTAGTTAAGTTACCTGTATCTTTCAAAATCATTAGGCGTTCTTCTCTTTCATAACACGTAAAGCTCTTTCTTTCCTCTCTTTCATAGCCTCTATGATACTGGGCGCGTCACGAATGGGCATGCTTCGTGACTGCCGAGGATCAACTAATTCTGGAAGTAGGCAATCGTAATAAAACCTAACTAATTTCATCTCCATTTTCTCCTCCCAAAATTTGTCGTCCTTTTCTATAATATAAACTTTCATAGGTACAGTAGCACCAAACCAGATGCCAAGCATGCAAACGTTTCTTTCAGTAATATGTACCTGTCCCTGAATTTGGAAATACCAGTTATGATTTTTATTTATGACATAACCCTTGGAAGCCTTGTCCTTAACCCAAAAGGTATGTTTGGCCATTGCTTCATCAAGAGTCATGCCAGCTAAAGAATGTGGGCACTTAATTTCAATTAAACCGTTTGCATAAATGCCATCTGGTGTAGTACCAAGAAATTCATATTGATCGTCGACGAACAAACCGCAACCTTGTATACTAATATTCTCTTGAATTTCTAACTGTTTAATTGCGGTTTCTTCGTTTTCGATACCGTACCGTACAGCAGGCAAACTGGAGATATTACTACCATAAACGATTTTACGAACAAGAACAGCACAACTTGTGTTCTCTCGTTTTTTACAAACTTCCCCGAACGATGATGAGGTTAGTAATTTTCTCCTTGTACTCATCCACTCAGAACTACTTCTTTGCAAATGGGTCGACCTTTCAAGCTCCTCTCTTTCAGCACAAGACAACTTTAAATCGGCTAAAAAAGATGACTTGGCTTTCTCATATAATTCTGGACTCAGATCAGGTTTTTCGCAGTTTGGTCCATAGTGAGCGTCTTTCGATACAGCGCTGTGGCTCTTTTTCAATCTTAATTTAGGTTTAGCAATTAAACGGATTCTACGATTACAATTTTCCACTTTCGCGATCAAAGGATTAGGACTAGATTTAAATATTACTTCATGAGTTTTACTATGAATCGATCCTGTATTAAAAGACACAACAGCAGCTGCGCATCGGCCCGCATAAGAACCACGGGAAGAATAATTTACACGCTTACCCCCTACTAATTTGGCAATCACTGCGTTAAAACTTTCAACTATATTACTTGTACAATTATGAATTAAACTTCTAGAATGATATGACAGTCTTTTACTTAAAATGTGTACCGCGTCCATTAATCCGCATCCAACAATTGCTGGAAGCAACCCAACAGGTTCTATTCGACGAGTATCAGGTCTACAGAAATACTCCTTGCAATATTGGTGATTACCAAATACGTGTTGTGGACCATTTAGGATATCTTCACTAAGATTTTTTATTTTTTCTTCGAGTGACTGATTTTGATCGCCCCAATATTTAATAGCGCATTTTACACCCGTTCTTAAACGCAAATACCTTTCTTTTAGGAATTTCCGCAATTCGCAAGGATACTTAGTGTCTTTCGACAGTTTCTCCAAGCTATTGCAGTAGTTTCGTAAAAGATGATTTTTGCATTCAATTTTCTCTACTGTTAAATTACCGTACGGTCGCGAATCTAATATTTTTTTATAAGTACTGGAATCGCCGTCTGCTACAAATTTATTATAAATTACACCGTGATCAACAATGGAACGTTTAAACCCCTCAACTATTATGGTCGATTCCATACCGGTAGATGATCCCGAATAATTCTTGAAACAACGGTGTTCCGAGGGCTGACTGTCGTTCTTTGCGGCTCGTGCACAAACTACGCAGTATTTATTTTTAACTCCAAAAAACAATACTTTATTAGTTTTAATGCCAATTATCGCAGCTGCGCCGGACAAGGCGGAAAAATTCTTACCATAAGATCTCTTGCTCCAACAACCGTCAACAGCAACAGATATTAATGGTGTACCATTTTTATCAACACTACCTATAGACACTGCGTACTCCGCTTCTTCCTTGACAGCTTCTGCCATGGAATGTGCTGCTGTCTTTTCCCACCAATCGCAAACCGTATTATTAATTTCATTGTATAATGAAGGTGACATGATTGGTAGGGCTACTGCGGCAGTTAATGTTTTTAACTGATAGTAGCTCCCACCAGATGATATGATACCAGATACAATTTGATGATTCACTTCCATTCTATCTTCTTTCTTTTCAATCAAACACACAGTAAATTTCATACTACACATACTACATTTCATGATGAGTTTTGAGTCCAGACCAACTTTTACTTCACCTATTATACTGAGGTAACTTAACTTACAATCCATTGGACCGTGGTCCCCTATGGCCTGAAGAGCTTTAAAAAAAAAAGAAACGTCTACAACTCTACGCCCAACTTCCATTTCATCCACCTTTCCCTCTTGGTCGTTTTCAATAACTAGTTCCTGTAAAGAAAGATAATGGCTTGATTTTTTTTATAAAAAATAATTAAAAATTTAAAAAAATGCAAAAGAATTAATACAATATTAGGTTCCTGATGAATAGAAATTATAATTTCTTTACGCATTAGGTATTGTTTTTTTATGACGTCACCTATTTGAACGTAAATTTTCTTTTGAGAAAGTAATTGAGAAGTATTTCGGTACTAAGGTGTTTGTCTCTCGATGAAAATAATAAATATTGCAAGAAAAATCTATAGGTAGGTATTGAGATTTTGTCTTCGCCCATCACTAACTAAGTAGTTTGTTTATTTATGTAACAAGTCTACAAGAATTACGTATAACAACTTACCTCTATACAGCGCGTAGCATTGTTGCTCAGAGTCTCGGCCCCAAGGTTTTCTTTATTTTCAATACTGGAAATATTATTCATCAATATTATCCACTTTTTATTTATTTTGTACAACCCTAAGCCAGACGCTGGGCGCCTCGCGTCTGTTTGGCGGTATAGGTATGTCGACAAAGTTGCGCTGTCGCCTACCTACTTCCACAATTTGATATTTAGACAATACTAGCCGACCCGGCGAACTCCGTATCGCCTTTTTTTTTTTTAAAAATCCTATTATTTTGATATTACATACAGATACTTCAATTTTATTTATCAGTATAGATATAGATAATACAAACCAATATTTACATGTTATTGTAGGTATATGTCTGAATCGGGCGATCTAAATCATATGACATATTGTATTAGCTTTGTAATGTACCCTGTTCAAATGCGATAATAAATAAGTAGGGAGGAACTTACATTTTATTCCGAGATCTTTTGGCTTTCATATTTTTATAATGCGTACAAAACTTTCTTTTCCCTGGCATGCCACTCAAATTCAATCAGTCCTGCGAAAAAAATAGCCTATGTTACTCAGTGATAATGTAGCTTTCGAATGATAAAAGAATTATTAAAATCAGTCCAGTACTTTTTGAGTTTATTCGTTACATACAAAAATCCAAATCTTTCCTCTTTATAATACCTATTAGTGTAGATATTGTATTTTTTACGATTTATATCTAGTTCCATCATGGTTTTCTTTCAGACATTCATTATATCGATACTTTCTACTAACTGAAAATAAATTAATTATAAAAATGTTATACTTACAGTTTTTTACAAAAAACACAAATTCACAATACGTAATTCTGCTGTCTGCAGCCGACAAGCGTGGTGTCGCGTTCACTTACAGAAAGGAACTGCCGCTGCAGACCACCGAGATTGCACGAATGAAACGAACGTTTTATCCCATACATTTGTGTATGAAAAATTTACCTTAAAATATATCTAGATTTTAGGGCTTTAAAAGAGGAAGTCTTTGTTTGTAAAGGTATAAAAAGAAGTATACAGCTATACTTATTGGTTTCTTCAGTGTTCAGAAAGTGTTTCTTTTTATCAATTTGTGTTGATTTATGGGGTTAAATCTGAAAAATACGAAGTCATGTTTTTGCATTTTTACTCAATTTTGTGCGTTTGTTGACGTTTATTATATAACAACTATTAGGTTTAAGAGTTTAATATAAGCATGAACATACTTATTGGTCTTTGATTGTAATATATACAAATTATCATTGATATCAATCATATGTAAATAGGTTAAATATGAAAAATCGTAACACTCTTTTCGGTGATTTTCACGATCTACACCCTTAATGAGAACACTCACTCTACATTCACATTTTGTGCTTGAATTGCAAATACAAAATAGCAAATTTTGTTCAGTTCTGCCAGTCTCTCACAGCTTATGGATTTTAAAATCATTTCCCATTGTTTAACGGGCACGCACACGTAAGCTACATGCTACATAGGCGGGTAGGCGCATGCGTCAAGCTCATCCGTGAGTTTTTAAAATTAGATATTTTTGCTGCCTCTGGGTGGGTAAAATATAACATATATAACATAAATATAACATTGACACAAAATGTCAGGAAATTTATGTAAAAGTCAGGGATTTTGCCAGGAAAACTCATTTTCGGATCTGGTAACCCTACACATGTCCTACAGCAGACACTGAAAGGGCAGATTGCATTGATTGCAATCTATGTTACACTCATTTTTTATACAATATTGTATTGCTTTAAATGACCAATAAATACTTTGTCAAAAAAATTTAACATTTTAATTTGACAAGCAATTAATTTCGTAGAGTGCCCCTGGTCTATAACAGGTTTGTTTCTGATTGAAAAATATTTTATTAAACACAAATGTTTATTTAGAATTTGAATTGTTTGTGTTGTCTTTGTGTTTGTCTCTGAATTCACAACATAAGGAATAATAGTTTTCAGTGTGATGTATGGAATCTTAGATTTAAACTACAAATTTATCTACAGCCACTGGTCAATGACGGCTGAATTGGCAGCTGCTCAAGAGAAGCAGATGGAGGTCTGTCCTGTGTGTGGCGCTTTTCTGATCGTTGGTGACGCACAGCAACGCATCGATGATCATTTATCTGGAAAACAACATGTTGGGTAAGTGTTGCTATTTATTCTTATGGGAAGATATGTGGTGTTAGTGTAGGTTGTTTTTATCTATATACACTACTGTTTTTCTCAAGCACTTCTTTCTTCTCAATTTTGATAAAGACATGAAGATTATTATCTTCATACAGATCAAACTTTTGATCTCTTTTTGATCATACAGATCTTTTTTGTAGGGGGAGAGTCCACACTGCATTCCCACAGCTGCTGGGCGCATTCAACTGGCCACATTACCCCTCTCTCACAGAAGACTACTTTGAATTGTACAGCATTTCCCACTTTATCCTATTTCCCTAATATAGTAAAGGCGACAGATGAGCATTCAGTCCACCTGATGGTAAATGGATACTGTCGTCCATAGACATCCGTGATACATGTCAACGTCAGTCCAGAATGACAAACGTTGGCACACCTCCGGATGCACTGCCTACCTTTGCAGATTAAGGAAAGGGTTGTGAGAAAGGGTAGGGAAAATGGGGAGGGATAGGATGAGATGGGAATGGGCTCTGGCATATCTTACTCCCTACCGAAGCATGTATGTACATTGGGGAAATACTGTATAATGGTATAATGGACTGTATACTGTAACTATAATGTATTGAACATTTCCTCAAGGGGGATGGTGCATATTATTTCCTCATGTGTAATATATTCAAGATTTCAAGAGGGATGGTGCTAGTTATTTTCTACAATCAACCCCTCTCACAGAAGATTATCGTGAAATACACTTTATAGTAGAGAGTAAGATATATCAGAGCCCATTTCTTGTCCTATTTTGGCATGCGAATACTCTTTACCGCCGTTATTTTTACGTGATCAATACTTTTTATACTGCAAACCCGACAGTTGTGGAATGAACTGCCAGCTGAGATTTTTGTCTAGGTTCTTCAAGTAACCACTTATCACCTGCCTGCCGGCTCTACTGCCTATAAAAAAAATTCCCAAGCAATTTGTGATTTTTTTGCAGTGATAAAAATTGATCTAGGAATTAAATTTGAAATTACTTGTACTTCTTTTACAGATATTTTAAACTCCGGCAAGCTTACGACGAGATGATTGAGGCCCGTGAAAAGGAAGCGCAAGAGAAAGAGAAGAAGCGTCGAGAAGACAGGGAGAAAGATAGAATTTTCCGAGGCGGAGGACTTGGATCCGATCGACGGGATCGGGAACGTATGGAGAGGGACAAAGAACGGGAACGGGATCGAAACGACCGGGACAAAGATAGGGAGAGAGATAGGGAGCGTCACCGGTTAGTAGATACAAGAAATAGAAATAAAATTAATAGAATGAACTGGTTACATAATGAAATTTGACCTATTTTTATAATATAAGATCCTACAGAAATAGTGTAAAATATTTTAATGTGTCAATCAGTAGATTGAAAGTATTATATCTAGCTAAACATTAACATGTATTTTATAATTTTTTATTACATTAGAAATATATAATTAGTCATTAATTTATGTGCATAAATAACACTATCTACATTCACTCGCTTAGATTTTTGACCTATAAACGCGCCCGGCACTGTATACGTAGTTCATTTACTATATATGTGATTCAACTGTGTATGTGATTCAAAATTCAATTTACTAAGTACGTGTGTACACGTAAATTGAACTTTTAATGAGATTTTGATAGTTTGATTCCAATTTTCCATCACACGTTTACAGGCTTTGGACTGTCAAATCAATATCATTTCTTTTTTTTATAAATACTATTGTCACTATATCCCACCGAATGACATACTATATTTTACACTATTTTTGTATGACCTTATATTCTCCGACACTAGTTCATCCATTACTTGCTTGTTATGGCTCATTTACACAAAGAGAGTTTCTCAAACATCAGTCAAAAACTAATGTTAGGTTAGGCTAATGGCTTACCTATATGAAATGGCCAATTTTATTACAGGCCACTTTGAGTTTCGATATCTTCTGTTCTAATTCGAATTTCAAAATAAAACAAAATCCATCTAATAGCCTAGGTACTATGTTCTTATTTAAAAATCAGTATTTCATTTGTTATTTTGTACCTAAATTTTATTCATGTGATTGATTGTCTTGTAAATAAAATGGATAAATTGAAAATTCATGCTATTTTTCAATATGAGTTTCATCACGGCACCAACGCAAGTCGGAGAGCTCACAATATCAATAGTGTGTATGGGCGAAACACCACAAACGATCCCACCGTGCTTCGATGGTTTGAATGCTTCCGTTCTGGAAATTTCGATCGTAAGGATGAGTCCCAGGGATGACCTACGACCAAGGTTAATAAATTAAAGTCTAAAGTGGAAGCAGAAGTAGAACTGAATTTGTAGCAGGGTTTTGAAGTTAGGTATAAAACAATGTTGATGCATCTGCGTCAAATTGGCAAAATAAAGAAATTCGTAAAGTGGGTACTGTATGAACTGAACGAATGTCAGCGACAACAACGCGTCGAAGTGTGCATTGTGTTATTGAACCGTCACAAAACCAAAGGAGTTTTGAATCGCATCATGACTTGTGATGTGAAATGAATCTTGTACGATAACTGCAAACGTTAGTATCAGTGGCTGGATCCAGGAGTTGTAGCCCAACAATGTCCAAAATGCAAGATAACTAAGAAAAAGTCTCTGGTATCAGTTTAGTGGTCCTGTGCCTGTATTGTTCACTACAGTTTCTTGCAAACTGGTCAAAAGATTGATGCAGATGTGTACTGTAACGATGATGGAAAAGCTGGCGATAAAGCAACCAAGTTTGGTCGATCACTCACCTCCACTTCTTGACAATGCCCACCCGCACATTTCTCATACGACAGTATTAAAACTTCAAGAGCTGGACCTGGAGACTCTCACCCACCATACTCACCGGACCTTACCCTGACAGATTTCCATTTCTTTCGAAATTTGGACAAAATTTGTTTCTTTCTACTTCAACGCATATTTATCGTGTTGGTACAGTTCTAACCGGGAGGAGAGGAGCAGTCGTCACGAGGAGCGCGACCGCGACCGCGACAAGGACCGCGACAAGGACCGCGAACGCGACCGCGACCGTCGGCACCGCAAGGAGAGACGTGAGTAGAGAATGCAATCCTGGGCATTATTTCTAATCCCGGGTTATTTTTCACACGCGATCTCGCCATCTCGGGCCTGTACCCTCCCTATAAACTATATATCAGTAATTGTATAATTCAGCTGTATAATTCAGCCTGATTGTATAATTCAGGAAAATATTGTGAAAAATACAATGGCAATTAAGACACGTTTTTAATTATATGGCTTTATTGAAACTATTCAATTAAGGCTTCAAATGAACATGTTTTATCATTATTAATCTTAAAATAGTCTCAATAAAATTATCATAACCAAGTTCAACTTGTACAAAAAATCAACAAATATAACCTAAAGTACAGTCATTGTAATAGGCCACTTTTGACAAGTGTCAAACTGGTTGTCATAGTGAGGTAATCTAACAGCAATTATCGATTAAAGTCAAAAATCGATATAAAAGTCATATATTAGTGAATCGATTTTAGTGTTTTTATTAAAAATTAATTCTCCAATAATATTTTTAGAGCATACACAGCATTAGAAACCTTCTACATACGTCACATGACCTCAAAGTTAAGCGTAATTAAGGGAAATATAATGAAACCAGTTTATATATGTAATAAATTATTATTTATTAGTTGGAACTATCAGATTCGTTGAAACTGCTATCGTTGCTATTATTATAAATTCTTAAATCATGTTAAAAACCTTCCATTATATTTTTTAGTATTTTTCTACCACTTTCTTCCAATCATCTTTGGAAACATTTGTACACGCAGATTTTATTAAAGATGATATTCCACCACAAAATAAGCCTGCTTCTTTTAATGAACATAAATGTTTTTTCTAGATGGATACTCTTTACTCATATATATATATAATAAATAACCATAAATGTGGTTGCGAATTGCATCGGCATTAAAACTATCGACATCGTCAACTGGCTTACTTCTTTTCCTTTTCTTCGCCGTATGTAAAATAGGCCAGATAGGTCGTGCTTTTTTTTAAAAATTTCAGATATAGTATTAATATATTAAATGAGGTATAGATATATTAATTTAATTACATATATCTTTTTAATGTATTTACTAATTCATAATTGTATTTATTTAAATTATGTCAATTATTTATTTAATAATTTTATTATTCTCTTAATTTGTTTATCTATCGTAACGGTAACTTTCTTCGATATTCCTTTCTCTCTACAAGTTACTTCGATTATAAAGATCATCCCTATTATTAAAAAATAATAAATGTGAACAGGCGTAATTCGGACCCCACGGTTCGAATTTCTTGAAATATAAATTGATAATGATGTTTATCAACCAAATTAACCGTCGAACTTATTAAATTTGATATAAAAAGACAAGTTTATATTTTTTTTTTATTAAAACAGTACCATATTTTTAGTGTTCAGTAATGAATTTATAAACTTAAATGGATATATGAGACCGATGCAAAGTTATATCGTCACAAAGTCAATGAAATGTCAAAAGTGGCCTATTACATTGACTCTACTGTAGTAAGTAACAAATATTAGGTAGTCAGATAAGTACGCGGCCTTTTTATAGTGAAAATAATGACTTTTTTTTTATTACATAAATATTTATTGAACAGAATATTGTCCATCTTTCGCCATTTTACTGGCCATCTTTCGCCATTATCCCATCGCTATAAAATTTTTGGGGGTTCTGAGCGAAAAACTGATTTAAATGGTTTATACAGACTTCTCTTGAATGTAATTTTACTCCATTTAGAGAATTTAAGAAAGTACGGAATAAATGATAATCCGAAGGTGCTATGTCTGAACTGTATGGAGGATGCATTAAAACTTCCCAGACAAGGTCCATCAATTTTTGTTTAGTCATCAAAGATGTCGACCGAGCATTGTATTGTCGTGATGGAAAACTACACCTTTTCTATTTATTAATTCTGGGCGATTTTCTTCAAGTGCTTGCTTCAATTTTACTAATTGCTCACAATAAACAGAATTAATCATTTGGTCATGTGGCAAAAGCTCGTAATACACAATGTCTTCCCTGTTCCACCACACACATAACATGACTTTGTTCGGAGTGAGGCCTGGCTTTGGGACTATTTGTGATGGCTTACCTCGCTTAAACCAAGATCATTTTCGAACATTGTTATCGTTGGTGATCCACTTCTCATCGCCTGTTACCAATCTCTTCAGAAATAGATTAATTTCATTTCGTTTTAGCAGTATCTCGCATATGAAAATTCTATTAATCATGTTTCTGTCATTTAAATCATGCAGCACCCAAACATTCAGCTTTTTTACAAAATTCCGTATATATATAAAGCTCCATTACCACTGACTGACTCACTGACTGACTGACTGACATAATTGTTCTCCCAGTTCCCACCTGGTGGGTGAGAAACTTTGAATGAGAAAGTAAACTCTCGGGGTCGGTGAGCACCAGAAAAATCCGACTTCTTCGAGTTGCCCAAACCTGATGAAAAATTCCAACGGCCAACACAAACGGTAATAGCTACGCGGGGGGTGCTCGACCGAATGTCATAGGGAACTGCCGGCAGATGCCAGCGGGCGTCGCGAAAATTTGAATTTCGAACGTCCAGCGTCGCCTCCATACAAAATGAAATCGCTCGTAGCTCGGAAACGGTGAGAGGTAGGTGGGAGGTGCTCGACTAAATGTCATTCAGGAAGACGTCGGCTTTCTCGTGGTCAAAAAAGTTTTTCAAAATGGCCGATTCAAGATGGCGGCTGATTTTCAAGTTTGTCCGAGGGGGGTGGAAATCGGCATCCGGGGGGTCGTGGGGGTCCTGATTGAGAATTTCGGGTCGGTTTCTCGATTTCCGTTCCAAGATGGCGGCCGTCAATTGAAATTTCAAATTTCGATCGGCCATAACTCCCGCGAGGCCGGAGGCCGAGCGGCGCGGGCGAGGCCGCAGTCCCAGCTCGCCCGGGAGCTACACCCGGAGCGGGCCCGTTCGCATCCGGTGGACCTTCAGCTCGACGTTCGACGGCCTGCCTAAACGGTGACAGGTAACCTTATGGTGCTCGACCGAATGTCATAGAGAACCGCCGGCACTTTGACGAGAGCGCGATGAAAATTCAAAATGGCGGATTCAAGATGGCCGCCATACAAATTTATTTTGACCGTCGCTCCCGAACATTTGGAAATATCAGATCGGGGCTCAAACTAATGTGGTGGGGCAAGTCGTTGTCCTTCCACTGGACCAACTTTTTTTTCCAAGATGGCGAATCCAAGATGGCGGCCGTTTTTAAAATTCCTCCGATCGGGATGAAAATTAATACCTGGGGAGTTCAGGGGACCCTGATTCTGGATTTAGAAACATTTTTTTTATTCCGCCATTTTTCAAGATGGCTGCCATACAAAGTGGAAATTTCGATTTTGGGGTCCGAGGGCATTTCCGAGGCGGTAGCTCGAATTGGGCAAGGGGCGCGGGGTGGAATTCCCCCTCGTTAGAAACTCTGGTCTATGGGGAAATTAGACGGAAAAAAAAATCCAAGATGGCGGACACAACATAGCGGACATTTAAAAAAAACTTTGGGAAATTTAAAAATTTCTGAACGAAAGTGTTTCAAGGTGGAAAATCGAGAAGGAAATTGGCTTCCGGAGGGTTCCGATTGAGGATTTAGGGTAGGTGCCGAAATTTTCCAAGGTGGCCGCCATACGAAATTCTTTGGGCGACAGCTCCGAAACGGTTAGAGATATCGGATTGCTGCTGAAACTAATATAGTTTATCATGACGATTTCATTCTACTGAGGGGAAAAATTTTTTTCAAGATGGCGAATCCAAGATGGCGGCCTTTTTCCAAATTCATCCGATTCGGATAAAAATCGATGTCTGGGGGGTTTAGGAGATCCTGACTAAGAATTTTTGATTATTATTTACTTTCCACCCTTTTTGAAGATGGCGGCTATACAGCGAGGCCGCAGGCCGAGCTCCGCGTAGGGCGAAGCCGGGAGCGTCCGAATTTGATCACTGTGTAACTTACGCGAGGCCGTCGGCCGAGCTGCGTTTAACGAGGCCGCAGGCCGAGATCCGCGTAGGGCGAAGCCCGGAGCGACCGGACTACGGCACCACCAGCCGTGCACGGTGTGTAACTTACGCGAGGCCGTAGGCCGAGCTGCGTCTAACGAGGCCGCAGGCCGAGATCCGCGTAGGGCGAAGCCCGGAGCGACCGGACTACTGCACCACCAGCCGCGTACTCTGTGTAACTTACGTGAGGCCGAAGGCCGAGCTGCGTCTAACGAGGCCGCAGGCCGAGATCCGCGTAGGGCGAAGCCTGGAGCGACCGGACTACGGCACCACCAGCCGTGCACGGTGTGTAACTTACGCGAGGCCGTAGGCCGAGCTGCGTCTAACGAGGCCGCAGGCCGAGATCCGCGTAGGGCGAAGCCCGGAGCGACCGGACTACTGCACCACCAGCCGCGTACTCTGTGTAACTTACGTGAGGCCGAAGGCCGAGCTGCGTCTAACGAGGCCGCAGGCCGAGATCCGCGTAGGGCGAAGCCCGGAGCGACCGGACTACGGCACCACCAGCCGCGTACGCTGTGTAACTTACGCGAGGCCGTAGGCCGAGCTGCGTCTAACGAGGCCGCAGGCCGAGATCCGCGTAGGGCGAAGCCCGGAGCGACCGGACTACGGCACCACCAGCCGCCTACGCTGTGTAACGTACGCGAGGCCGAAGGCCGAGCTGCGTCTAACGAGGCCGCAGGCCGAGATCCGTGTAGGGCGAAGCCCGGAGCGACCGGACTACTGCACCACCAAAGTTTCAAGTTGTCCGATCTGGATGAAAATTGATATCTGGGGGTTCAGGGGAGCCTGATTAAGGATTTATGGTTATTTCCAAGATGGCCGCCACACAAAATTCTTCGGAAGACATCTCCGAAACGGGTAGACATATCGGATTGGTGCTCAAGCTAATATTGTTTATCATGACGATGTTTTTCTATTGAGGTAAAAATTTTTTTAAGAAGGCGAATCCAAGATGGCGGCCATTTTTCGGATTCATCCGATCCGGATGAAAATTGATATTTGGGGGGTTCGGGGGTGGCTGATTAGGGATTTGGAATTCTTATTTCGATTCCGCCATTTTTGAAGATGGCTGCCACGCAGGTCCCGCACAACATCAACTACAGCGATCTCTCTCAGTGTGTAATTTACGCGAGGCCGCAGGCCGAGCTCCGCGCAGGGCGAAGCCCGGAGCGTCCCCCCCATTAGGGGGAGGCCGGCGCCCAGGGGGCGCCGCCGAAACCTAGTTCAGTATATACAGGGGATTCAACGCTGTTGAGTGGTGAATGCTAAGCTCTTCCGCAATTTGATGACAGCTTATGTGTCGATCGGTTTCAATTTTTTTCAATGTTAACATCAACATTTATCTTAATAGGACGATCACAGCAAGGAACATCATTCACATCAAAATTAACAGACCTGAATCGACTGAACCATTATTTTTTGCAGTAGTTTTAGATAAAATATCTTCTCCGTAAACACCACAAATCTCTTGTCGAGCACTAGAAGCATTCACACCCTTGTCGAAACCCTTGTTGGAATTGGAATAGTAGGCTAAAGTCGTACGTTCAAAAATTCAAAATTCTAGTTAGAATTATAGGAGCCTGGACTAGTCTAAAAGGACCTTAAACGTTCATATTTAAACAAAAAATTATATATTTTATAACACTTTCCTGCAATATTTTTTTTATTTTCATTTGAATCTTTGACATAAAATATGTTATTTTTTTTAAAAATCAATACCTATTCTGGCCATAAATACCGTTACAATAAAGAAAAAGAAATAAATTACATTTGAATTTGGAATCTCTCATTCTCGCGTGAAAAATAAATCTTTATTCTCATTTTGGCGCCAATTATTATTAAATATTGTACTAATATTAAAATGAAATGGGGTGATAGCTAAAACCGTATTGCAGTAATTGCATTACACAATGTAGTCATGGAGCCAAATGCAAGTTTTAAAATTCTCCATCCGCTTGGTATTAATTAGCCGAATATTTGTGTACCAGGCTATTAGTAGGTACATTGAAACATCCTCTGTTTGTGACAAAAATGCTCTAGCCGTCCACGCACTATTCGTGCTAAACACGATTAACACTGTGAAGGGGAGAATCCGAAGAAATCCCATCTTGAAAGCAAAATATTTTATCCAGAGACATGAATATAGCACCCAGAACCAAGTCACGTATTTTAAAATATGATGTTAAGACTTGCTGCTGACAAAAGGCGTACTGGTCATTTCTTAACTGATTATTTAAAGAAAAATAGGGTTGACAAATCAAAACAACTTCTTTGTCGGTACGCAAAGGGAGTTCACAGATAAATCTTATTTACCGATGAGAGAAAACCAGTGAGGAATATTTTAACAAGCAGAATGATCGGGTCTATGCTCATAACTCTAGAGAATCAATTGATCAATAGGGTTCAACGTGGCCATTATCCGGCCTCAGTGATGTTTGGTGGGGTGGGGTGATAAGGTTTGTCAAAAAGTATTTGTGATACACTTAAGCCGACGTATTACGGCTCAAGTTATCAAGATACGATTGTTGAGAAGATCGTAAAGCCTCTTAACAACACCCCGTTCCATAACCTTCAGCAAGACTCAGCACCAGGTCATAAGGCTCACTCAACACAGGCATGGCTACAAAGGAATATTCCAGACTCTATTAGAGCTGAAGACTGAAGATCCGCTCGATTATGATTTATAGTCTGTTTTAGAGAGCATGGCATGCTCTGAACGCCATGATAATATTGAATCCCTAAAACATTTTATAAGGGTGGCAGTGCCAATTTTCTCTTGGAAAGGATGCGTGTTTCAATCGTAAACTGGCCACAACGTTTGAAAGATTGTATAAAAGCAAATGTTGAACATTTCGAATAAACGTCACATTTTTAAAATGCTTATCTATTTATTTCTAAAATACAAAATTCTTCTAATAAAATGATAATGTAAAAAGAATATCAATGTTTTCTTTGTAACAATATTTATGGCTAGACTAGGTATACCTATCCGACATTCCCGAAAATACCGGTAATGTTGAAAATCGATCCCGAAATTTTCGAGACCAGAAAAGGGTTGGGCTCCTGGAATCCCGAGATTGTATTCTATAGACGTGAGTTTACAGTCGCGTTCATATGGTACATATGGTTCATAGAAAGAAAAGAAATTATTAGTACCAAATACAATTCTTTCATCTTACGAAGGAGAGTTATGTTTTGTAAGCTTGTGCTCGTACATGTATATTATTTTAGTGTGCGGAAACTTGAGAACGCCCAGTTGGGTTCCCGACGCCGCGGCCCACACAATGTACGAGTACAACCACTTCTAAGCATAAGCCGCTTTCGTGAAATGGAAGAACCCTAACCACTACACACTATTAACAATAAAACATGACCTATACATATGGCTATATGTATAGTTAACAAACAAAAACTAACACAAATACTGTCCCGGAATGAGCTAAATGCGCGCGCGGTGTGAGGTGTGGGGACACGAGCACACCCCGTCCCAGCCGTGTGCCCTGATAGTTAAGTGATGCGCTTGCTCGCTTTCTATTGTTTCTCTTGCGTCATCGATATAACACGTGTTGGGTAGTTTTTTACTATACTTACTTGTTAAAATGAGCGAAAACAAACCAAAGCGAAACCAAACCTGATTGTGACTTGTCTGCATCAGGTGTTACAAGTGATGATTGTAGTGACTAATATTCATTCAAAAAAATATGATAGTCTTTTGTGTCTTTTAGTACTTTTAAGTTATTTTTTATTATTATTAATAATGTAATGCGTCGTAGATTTTTGTTGTTATAATATTGTTTTTTTTTATATTTCTCTCAATTAGTCATTTTTGTATTTTTTTCTTTTTGTTTTTTAGTAACTTTATTTTTCAAAACTAAATATTAAATACCTATTTTTAAACTAAAAATTATGTATACCTACTTACTATATTATCCAATGTGTGATAAATAATAAATAAATAAATAATGAAAGTAAATAAAAATAGTAAAAAATAAGTGGTTTTTTTATAATTACATGGTCGTGTGATTTATTTTTGACCGCGATATTTAAATTAAAAACATCGAATTTTACCAATATCGATATACCTATCTTTCACTAAGATCATTGTAGTACAACACTAAAAACAAGTGACGTAAAACGGTCACATTCCTTGCGCGCGCATTCAACTCGTTCCGGGACTATACATACTTAACACAAAATACTAATATGTATACTATATTGTTATACTTAAAGGTGTGCATTGCCACCGGTTTAACGGGCTACAACTTAGCATGTGCTGCAGCAAAAACTGCAGTGCTGCTTCTCAGTTGTTGTCGCTTGCAGTGACTCGTGGACTGTCCACACTATAATCAATTCATAGCTCATTTCCTCATTGGTATTTTTTCATTGTACTTATCAACATTGTTTGCTTATTTTGTCAAAATTTAAAAAAATGATTTCTAATTTGAATGCGTTTCAAACCTATGTAAGGCACAACATCAACCTGTCATTAGTGGCTGGCAGCCAATATAAAGATAAATGTGTTCTGTTTTAATTCTTGATGCCTTGACAGTTTATCAAGCATATGTCTACAATAATCAGTTATGGCATTGTCTTTTGAGGAAACTCCTCCAATGCAGTGAGTGTTCATAGCACAAGAAATACGTGAGGGCCATAAATAGCATGCATTGGTCGGAATCCTGTAAAGAAGTATTCAAGACGTATAAATTATTAACTGTATCCTGTATGTATATTGTGTTGTTATTCATACGTGGCGCGAGTGAAGCCATGTGCACCTTTAGGTCAATTTTTGTAAATGTTTTCCAAGTAATTATTTAATTTCTTTTGTTAATAATAATCAAGACCTTCATTATCTGATTCAAATTATTTATTTCAGGCAATGGTCCTTATAGTTGTTAATTCAAAACTTAAATCTATGTTAGTAACAATAATAAATTAATAACATTAATTTTGTTTATTGGTGTGTATTTGTTTTGTTTTATTATAATATAATCGAAATTTGTTTGTCATATTGATTATCCTTTTGGTGCACAATAAAGTACCATAAGCCCCGAGGAAATACACTACCCCTAAAAGATTAGATTATTTAAACGACTTGGTCAGCATTCCGTTATAAAGCTATATGCACAAGACAATTCTACGGGCCCTGAATCTGTTCAATGTTCTTATGCAGCAACACTCAGATTTCGACTAGTTTCACTGCACCTTTCAAACGTTTCACAGGGCGACAGTGGATACTCATTACTGATTATTTGTTTTGTATTGAAGTAGTTTTTATTGTTACCAGAATTGGAATTCTGTTAGCATAAGTAAAAATTGTAAGGGGCTTTGATTATAGGCATATTGGTGGGATCACTGTAAATCCTACTCAGGTTAATAAATAAAAGTGTACATGAGGTCCGTATCTAGCAGTGGACGATCGAAGGGCTGGTTACGGCTCAATAAAGTGTACTTACTAACTTTTGCTCTAGGATCGCCCCACGAGCGCGTGCGCCGCCGCTCCCGGGATCGCCACTAGCATTGACTGAGGTATCACATTAGCGCCTCTTACCGGTAAGTATACTATTTTCTTACACTTACCAAAATCGCTATAACCCACCCAACCCCCACTTCACATGCTAACATTATACCCTCTCCCACCAACACATTTTTTTTCTTATTTTATTTCTTACACAACCCTGTGCCTACCCCCAAAAATGTACAATGACTAGTAATAAAATGAACACTTGTTTTACAGCGTAGTAACATACCAAAATAAAACATCAGTATATGGCAAAGTTTGGGGTGAAATTCACCCCATTGGTCGTTCGGTAGTTGTCGTCACACCGACGGACTTGGCAGGTATTTGATTGGTATTTTGATAGTTGCCGTGAGCTGCGAAAAGATCCATTATGTCGCTCTATGTTCTAACTTGTGTTTGGACATTGGATGTTGTCTATGAGCGGTCATAAGGTGTTTACATGAGCAACTTCACTTGTCGAGGTATTTCCAACATTTTTGTTTCCTCGTGATCAAAGTTGCGACCGTCGACCGTCCGGTGCTGATTGCATTTGCCAGGTATTTGTTAGGGATTTATTCGAATTTAGGGGATGTAGGCCGGTTTGCCGCACTTCTATTCGTCCAAACAGGCACTCAGCAAAGTGAATAATAATTATCATATTTTATAGTTATATCTATGTAAATTTATACAGGGTTAAATAAAAAATACCATTACCTCTTAGCACTGAATTCTATTATTAAAATTAATAACTTTAAATACACGTGAGCGAAACCGCGGGCAACAGCTAGTACAAACATATATAAATACACACGTACTTTTATATAGATATATGGTACATAACAGACATAATAGAACAGAAATAATTAAGGATCAGAGAAAAATCTAAAAGAGAACAGGAATGTTGAACATGAACTTGTTCAATAACCTTTTCTAAACTTGATATTTTTCCCAAATTAATGTTAATTTTGTTTCTAATTTTGTTAAGAGACTGTTACTCTGTGTTACTCACTATATACAACTACAAACTACAACGCCACACACTACATTTATAAACAGCTACTAATCGAATCGTTACTATTATATCTACATATGTCGTTGCGAGTATATAGGTATCGTCACGTAAAAAGAGCGCTGGTTGTCCGTGGAAGGGATGAGTCCGCGCATCGGTACAGTCGCGCACGAAATTACTCATTGTTTTATATATTATATTTCAATACTTTAGAGTAAAGGTTTGTTTGAAACTAAAAACATAAATTTAGTAATGTAATTTCTAATATGATTTATGTCTGGTTTTTACCAGGAGTTCGAAAAACAGAAATTCGGAATCTCTTGCATCTTTTACAATTCGTCTCACAGTGGCCTCAGAAGTATGCGTTGCCGCTGCGGTCTGTTTCATACATTGTTTTAAATTAATTACCACGCCACTATCAGCTTATTTTTTCACGAAATAACATGTTGTAAAAGATTTTTCTTTTCTATGCAAAACCATCTTGCAATATTCGTAATTAACAAAAACTTTTGGGTGCGAACGAAACGGCGACTCAACGCGGGAATCAAGTTCGACTGACGAACCAATAGCGCGACGGCACTGACATGTGACGCGTAATCCCCTCGTCGCGCCTCACCTCGTACCACAAAATAGATTAATAAATCGCTTACTGCGCGGGCTGACCGTTAGCGCTCTTTTTACGTGAAACAATGTATACTTACATGGTGGTGCGTGTGTGGTTTGTGTGAAAAATAAAACTGAATTTTGAAAAGTAGTTAGTTTTCACGAAAGAAATTCACTGTTAAGAGTTCAGATATTTTTTTAGTTAACCGTATATATCTACTCGTATATAAAGTATGTGAAACATTTGTTACTCGAGCTTGATGTTCTAATTAATATGCCCCTTTAGGTACCAACTATTTATCACTTCACACTTGTTATGTTTCAAATTTTAATTTCTATGAATTATCAATTGTATTATTCGAAAATAAGTATGCAGTTTGCTTGAGAATCAACCTTTGGCAAGCCTTATATTGCTCAAAATTCCAACTAATTAACATAAAATACTTCCAACTTTAAATTAAATTTATTACATTTTACTTATAGGTAGTTGTAAAAATGAAGCGTGTATGTTACTATACAAAAGTTACAAAGCAGAATTACGTTAAACTTATTTTTATCGTCGTATGTACTGTCGATACAATGCCATGTCACGGGGATGTGCGAGGAGCGCGCTCAATGCGCTCTTTGTATCACGATAAAGGATGCTGTGTGTTTGCAGGTACCCAAATGTTGTAATGTGTGGCAGCAAGTTTGACTCGGATACCAGCTATTTGAGACTCTTTTCCGCTTATAAAAACATTTACACCTATGCTGAATATTATAAAAAAACTTGCTGCCAAAATTCCCTTACAGCCCTATGGAAAACAACTGTCTATGATTAGGCTTTTAAATTTTGTCTGGAATTCTATTTTATTGACTATCTAATCATTGACAGTGCTGTGTTCCAAAATATTAACTCAGACACTCTTTACTAGCATGCTCAATGGACTTTTCAGTTGGCAAATACGAAGATAAGGGCACGCGTTCAACAGACAAAGAGGTACTTTTGAAATTAAGACACCTTTGCTGAAGAGAGAACGGCACCAAGCACAAGTCACAACTGCCATCGGTTTCGAGGTGACATAGACATAGGGCGTTATTTATAAGATTTTTTAATGTTAGCTATTGATTCCAAAATAATTGGTTATGTCGTATAGTTCTGTTTTACTAAATTGACTATGCTTAGAATATTGTAAATTGTAGCTACCTCCGCTGTTCCCTAGGAAGATTATTACTGTATACCAGTTTCCACTGAGGATTGATTCAGGTATTTATATATTTTTTTAATTTCATCATAATGATGTTATTTCGTGATTTTGTCAAGTATGATTTGGACATGTGTTATATAGATATAGGTAACACGTTAAAAAATTTCACACAAACAGTCGTTACAGACGTATAATGTACGAGTATGTAAGTTTCATTTTAATTATTGCAATATGATTATTTTTTCTATTTTAAAGTAAATGTTTGCTTTTGTTCTGTGGCATGTGTGAGTTTGTTATCGTGGTATCACAGTAGGGATTCATTGCGAAAAAATAAAGGAAATTATTTAAAATTCTTGTTTAATTTCGTCTTACCTATGTCCTAGGTACAAACAATTACATTGATTAATCATTATAAACGAAGTAAACCTTTATAGAAATATAGACATCGTAAAGATTTTTGTTTAGTATTGGCAAGTCGAGCGTTCTAACAAATACAAATACAATACAACATGAAGCTTATTATCAGCTTATTTACACTTCCCGGCAGAAAGTAATACACATTGGCCTTTAGAAAGAGACTATCGGCTAGCTTTGTAGAGCGTCGTTTCTGTCGTGCCGATACGACAGAGACTACGCTCTACAAAACCGAGCTAACCGATCATAGTCGATGTGTATTACTTTCGCCCAGGATGTGTAATAAATATGCGAATAGACTCATTTGCTTAAAACACTCAAAAATTTATTTGCGTATACGTTATGTACACATAACCGCAAATCTTTCAATTATTTGTCAGGTACTTTTTACATTTTTACAGGGCCTTTTACAGGTATTTCAAATTTTAGGACATTTTATGCAAGTATTTATATCATATTATTGTTTACTAAATATTACAAGAGATAGCAAGTAAACTGAAATTTTTAATGGGAGATATTTATGTAAACAAAGAAACGTCAATTTGACATTTCAGATATGAACATTTTTCTTATGGCTATTTGTTACAAATGTTAAATGTTACCTATTTGTTACAAAAACTCAATAAATAAACGTAAATTCAACAATAATACAACGCAAACAGAGCAAGGAGCAAGGATTCGAGCACTCAGTACTGATGTCAGAAACCGAATGAGTCGAATGACCTATGCGAATGACAAAATGGTGGCCGGCAGCGTAGTGTTCGGCCAACCGCAGCGAGCGACCGACGTGACCTTGAATTGTTTCAATATTTTTGTCGGTCTGGATTCAAATAAACTTTGTACCGGCTAATGATTTAATTATTATTATATTATTTAAAAGAAGGCCCAATGTTATAGACTGCAGTGTTGCCTAGTGTCATGAAAACCTAAATTACCCAAAACCGTTTGGTAGGTAGTAATAATTCTAGTTATGACGGTTATTTACACCAAATGTTATATAATTCAGATGTATCGATAGAAGGGTCAAAAAAGATTATAACTGTTTTTTGTCACAAATCGGTAAGTTACTATTTGACATATATTATCTGCAATGGTCTTACCTTTGTTTACATAAATATTCTCAAATTAAAAATTTTAATTTAACTATAATCACATTAAGAAAAAAGTGACATCCGTTCAATGTGTAGCGCTAATTACTGCTTTAATTATTCCATCGAAGAACTCCCCCTTTCGTAATTGATTAATAAATAATTGAAATCACATGACTGACAGTGATGTCACGTTTTTTTAACTTGAACGGAGTATAGTTCTAGCAGCAATAATTGTAAACCGTCATATTAATAACATAAACATCTCAACGTCTATTTCTTCAGGCTAATTTCAAACCACTGTCAAAGTTTTAAGCTAAGACCTAAGAAACTCCATTTTTTTTTTTTTTTTTATAGAGAAGAGGGCGGACGAGCAAGCCTTGCCCTCAGCCTAAAATATAGTTCTGTTAGATATTCATCAACACAGTAGAAATATTTTTGAAATAAGTTTCTGATCAGCACACCAGCAAGCTCTCTGGTGTCGTAGGTGTCCTGCTTTAGGTGTCGGTGTCCACACCATTATGTGGTTCACCCGCTCGTCTACTGTCTTCTATAAGAAAAATCATTAGCAGGGTAACGAAAACCTAGTCCTGAGTAGATTTTTTTACTCTAGGAACAACAATCACACACGATTGTAGCTTTTATTTTATGCCAGCTCTTCATCTCAATTAAAATGTTCTCGCGGACTAAAATTAACAACAACTCTGAAGAACTGATTGAAGTTTCTCCAATCAGAAAGCTTGTTTATTCAGTAAACACAAACAAAGTAGTCGGTCCTATAAACTATTTACAGTAGGTCGTCTTCTACGTAGCTACTAACTAAACTTGTTAGTAAAACAGATACCTAACCCATCTAATTTCTACGTCTATCTTAACCAGTTTCTAAGTTCTGAAACTACTAACTGAAGAGATTTATTAATAGAAAAGTCTTCATGAGACCTCGAAAGTTTCTACAAGCGTACACCTAATTCTAAGACTTGACAAAGATTTGTTCACTCGTGACGAATAAAATTTTACGAGCCCCGTGAGAAATGTATTTGAAAATTAGGTAAGCAATTTATTTTGGGTTGTCTTGTAAGAGTTCACATGCCAATGGTTTATTGAACTAGACTCAATTGAACAATAGACCGAGAAAGAAACGAATGAAATAAATAAGGAAAACCTTTGTGGAAGGAACAAACAAATGTTCCAAAGTTCCACACACGTTCCCGCTTTGTTTTTCATGGCTTTTTCGTTATTTTCCTCGGCACAAAGGACGTGCTGCGTATGTAGTCTGGGAATTTGACAAATGAAGCACATTCCAGAGAGACAAACAATCTATGTTGAAAGGTTGCACCTATCTATGTTGCGAGGTCATGACCGTTAGGTACCTATGGGTATGTTTAGACTTTGTCTGAACATAGACTGGTCAGGTAATTTATCTAACATCTTTGAGAACTAATTTTTAAATAATATAGTTAAAATTGGTTAATTCACTCACCTAAGTCCTAAAAATGGGGAAAAAAATGTCCAGTGTATGGGACATGCCATACCAGCTTAGTCTGTATCTCTTCGTTGGATATTTTCCTAGCCCTCTTTTAAACACGATCTTGTGTTCTTAAGGAGTTTGTATTTGTCCAAACTTTTCGCTCTATTGCCCAGTAGGTACGAGTAGATACAACGTAACAATGATTATGTCACATCCGAGAATTGGGACCTTATTGTCGGTATGGACTTAATGAATTTGGTTAAGATTTTCTAACTTATCGTTTTAAGATTCAAATAAAAACATCTGATTAAATAAAGCAATAAAAATGTCTTTAAAGATTTCACTAGTCATAATATTTGGGGAAACAGAACCGTTAATCGGGGATTTTCTCACATAATATTATCACAAATACTCTACTCATATTCTTAAAATAACTGGATTCAACTACGGGTATGCTGGAAATTTTACATAAACTTTGTGATATTAAAACTACCACCAGCTGCAGCACTTTATTGGTCCATAAAGTAAAGTACCTACAAAAATTCAATATCAGATTAGATTAGATACTATCAACTACACAATATGCGCCGTGTGTTGTCGGCTGACTAGAATACCCTGTCTATTTCTTCGTGGGTGTCGTAAAAGGCGACTAGGATAACAAAGCGACTACCACAACCCCCAAGGAACTACACCACCTCTACAAGAGTGGGCTCGCCAACCCCCGTGGCCAGCGTGGTGTTAGGCCATATTTTCATCCTTATGCACAAGACAATCTGTATATTCTTAAAGGGTTGTGTTACGGTGTTACGGTATATTCTTACGGTTACACATGTGTAATTAACTAATCATTGTAAACAGATGTGATTCAATTCAGTAGTTCAAACTGAAATGAAGAATTAACACGTAGGTAACGAAGGCGAAGTTAGGTAACACTACTCACATTTCTTCCATAACTTCGTCTATCTGTGTTACTGGTAAAAGCTTCTTTTTAATGGCTAATACTACCTTTGTGATACTAGGATTGAGCTCACCCAGTTCAGATACAAAGACGAACACAATCCACCCAGACCCGAACAAACGTTTATAAACAAATTATTGTCTGAATGGTAATCGACTTTGCGACCTTTCGCACAGCGAGTAGAGGGTTATTACTGACTCGATCGTCAATATTAATTAAACATCAGTGTAGATTTAATTAATTCTTGTTTCTAGCGCTGTTACTAAAATATAAAGATAAAACTATGTCTGTTTGTTTATTTTATTTGAAACTCTTTCACCTATCAACGGGTGGACGAATCGTGCTGAAATTTTGCACCGACCTTCCTAGGTACTACCATGAAAAGGACAACTACATTTCGTCCTTGGAAAATAAACGCTTCCTGCGGAATAAACGAAGTTCCGCCGGTTTTATTGCGGGGCGTAGGCTATTCGAATAACTATAATACATTTATTTATTTATTCGCTATAACTAAATCGTACTTGAAATCAGTTTCTGCATCTAGGCCAGAGCCGGCTTTACCTATGGTGCAGGGTGTGCGGCGCACACGGGCGCAGGGTTTTAGGGGGTGCTCTTAAAGACCCTGCGCCCGTGTTCGCGCGCCTACTAGAGGGCGCCAGGGTATTGATTGCACCCGGGCGCTACATGGGCTGGAGCAACACCTACTACTAAAGGAAGGCCGGAGCGCTGGTCGCGTGACGTCACGTATATGAGGCCGATGCGCAGTCAAGCATGCCGCGCGCATTCATTTTTTGACGAAGTTTAAAATATTTGTGGAGTTATTTTCAAATTGTGATATAGATTTGAGATTTTCTTAGTATTATTTTTATAATATAATAGATTTAAGATTTCTTATTATCATTTTAAATATTATAATAGGTAGGCATATCAAATAAAACAACAGAATTTTACATGTACTAAAATAAAAAAAATGTTTTTTATTAATCCACCGATTCGATTACAACTTTTGAGAAGAATCGGCAAAAAACTCAAAAGTGGTACCTATAGTAATTTATGCAAGCAGGTATTTATTATAACTCCTTGTATAAATTAATATCATATTCTTAAGGACCAAACTGAAACTTCATTATAAAATTGAATTACAAAAATAACAATTTAAATTTATATAATATCACTGTTGATAAGAATGTTGGAATAATATATTATCCAATTTCAAGTACATACTTACCCATAAAATGGTAACAAGTTAATTTTATTACAATACCTATTTTGATAGAGTACCCAACTTTCTTTTCTTTTTTGTTGGCTTTACACTTATAATATCATTTTTCTTTTTAATATAATTATTTAACAATATATTTGCAGAAGTTTTTATCACATGATACATAATAATACTCACAGAGTGCTCTGGTACATTGCAATAAAAATCTGAAAGAAAGAAATCTTCACAAGCTACAATTGAAGATGTTATATTTATTACAACTTTTCTTTGATTTTGACAATTCAAAAACCCTTGTTCAAACTCCATACTAATTAACTTATTCACTACAATATAACTAAATAGAACTAAATTAACAACATCATTATGTGGCAGTAGTAATCCTCCCCTATCTAAACTTTTTATTAGTTCATAATTACAATTTTTATCAACATTAATTTCTTTATCTGATACAACTAAGTAACAATAACAATATTTACAGCAATTTTTTTTAAGCAATGTTTGTGTACAGTAACCAGCAATGTAAGTGAGAATAGGTAACTGATTTTTAGTATTTATGAAATCTTGTTCAGATACAGAGATATTAAAATTTAAGTGTTCTGTTACTAAATTGCAATTATCACTATGGTTGTCAGAAATATTGTCTGTAAAGTCTGTAACATCAACATTAAATTGTCCAAAAGTATGAGATTTTAAAGTTAAGGGCAGTAAAGACTGGATTCTGAGTTTAGACTCAATTTCATATATCTGTCTCATTGAAATTAAATATTGAGACCCAGCCATACCTCTATATTTTCCAAAGCGGTCTTCTAAACTATCAGTTTGAATTTTACCAGGCAATAAAAATTTAAAGTTTAATTCATTAACACAGTAATCTGTTAATTGGATTAGGGCATATGTAGAATGACTAAATGCTAAATGTGTTTGTTTTGTTAGTTGATAGCCAATACACTGACAATTTGCCCAGTGATCTAACCAAGCAAGACATTTAATTAAAAAATTATAATTGTCTTCATTGGGTGAGAGGGGTGACATATAATTATCCATTAATCGCTTGTCTTTATACAAAGTTTTAACATTCACTGTATTCCACCACTTTAAGATGATGTCTATAAAAACAGCGGTAGTGTAATAATTTGGTAAATTATTCTGCGAACCAATAGCAATTAAACCATTGTATATATGATTGTTAAATATATTTAATGCTAATTGAACATTTTGACGTTCAATGCTAGATGAATTTAAAGATTTTACATTTAAAGTGTAAGCATATTTTACTAAATTACTTTTTTCTAAATCATAAATTGTCTTAAGAAGGTTGAAGTTAGCAATGTCAGTACATGTATTATTTGTTAATTGGTCAAAATTTGGATAAATTAATGTTTGGTTTTTCTGATTAAGCCAATTATTTCTAATGCATTTTAATATATGCACTGTATCAAAAACAAAAAATAATGGTTTGTTTTGATCCGCTAGATGTTTATATACTATATCAAATTTAGGCAGTGAATTAAAATATGACATAGCTTTTTTATTGATAGCATTATTGTCACTAACTACGCATATAATGTGAAAGCCAATTGAATGTAAACCAATTATAACTTTCTTAATATATGCGTTTAAATCTTCACCTTTAATATTATTTACAGGCAAAATATGAACCACATAAGCATAAAAACATAAGCGGTAGTCGCAGCTTCTTGACTATTACAAGAAATCCCTACAATATTCCCAGCTTTGTAATCAAAATATGGTTTAATATGAATTTCATCTATCATAAGAGAAACAGTAATGTCTGAATTTCTTAATAAATTAATAATGTATTATATTTATTTTACCACACCATCTAAATTGTGTCTTTTATGCACCACTTAATTGAACTTCTCTGATCAACCCAAAGCTTGTAAACCCAAATCCTTGTACTTATATTGTAATCAGTGCCGGCTTTACCTATGGTGCAGGGTGTGCGGCGCCCACGTGCGCGGGGTCTTAGGGGACGCTCTCAAAGACCCACGTGTTCGCGCGCCTACTAGAGGGCGCCAGGGTTTTGATTGCACCCGGACGCTACATGGGCGAACACGTGGGTCTTTGAGAGCGTCCCCTAAGACCCCGCGCACGTGGGCGCCGCACACCCTGCACCATAGGTAAAGCCGGCACTGATTACAATATAAGTACAAGGATTTGGGTTTACAAGCTTTGGGTTGATCAGAGAAGTTCAATTAAGTGGTGCATAAAAGACACAATTTAGATGGTGTGGTAAAATAAATATAATACATTATTAATTTATTAAGAAATTCAGACATTACTGTTTCTCTTATGATAGATGAAATTCATATTAAACCATATTTTGATTACAAAGCTGGGAATATTGTAGGGATTTCTTGTAATAGTCAAGAAGCTGCGACTACCGCTTATGTTTTTATGCTTATGTGGTTCATATTTTGCCTGTAAATAATATTAAAGGTGAAGATTTAAACGCATATATTAAGAAAGTTATAATTGGTTTACATTCAATTGGCTTTCACATTATATGCGTAGTTAGTGACAATAATGCTATCAATAAAAAAGCTATGTCATATTTTAATTCACTGCCTAAATTTGATATAGTATATAAACATCTAGCGGATCAAAACAAACCATTATTTTTTGTTTTTGATACAGTGCATATATTAAAATGCATTAGAAATAATTGGCTTAATCAGAAAAACCAAACATTAATTTATCCAAATTTTGACCAATTAACAAATAATACATGTACTGACATTGCTAACTTCAACCTTCTTAAGACAATTTATGATTTAGAAAAAAGTAATTTAGTAAAATATGCTTACACTTTAAATGTAAAATCTTTAAATTCATCTAGCATTGAACGTCAAAATGTTCAATTAGCATTAAATATATTTAACAATCATATATACAATGGTTTAATTGCTATTGGTTCGCAGAATAATTTACCAAATTATTACACTACCGCTGTTTTTATAGACATCATCTTAAAGTGGTGGAATACAGTGAATGTTAAAACTTTGTATAAAGACAAGCGATTAATGGATAATTATATGTCACCCCTCTCACCCAATGAAGACAATTATAATTTTTTAATTAAATGTCTTGCTTGGTTAGATCACTGGGCAAATTGTCAGTGTATTGGCTATCAACTAACAAAACAAACACATTTAGCATTTAGTCATTCTACATATGCCCTAATCCAATTAACAGATTACTGTGTTAATGAATTAAACTTTAAATTTTTATTGCCTGGTAAAATTCAAACTGATAGTTTAGAAGACCGCTTTGGAAAATATAGAGGTATGGCTGGGTCTCAATATTTAATTTCAATGAGACAGATATATGAAATTGAGTCTAAACTCAGAATCCAGTCTTTACTGCCCTTAACTTTAAAATCTCATACTTTTGGACAATTTAATGTTGATGTTACAGACTTTACAGACAATATTTCTGACAACCATAGTGATAATTGCAATTTAGTAACAGAACACTTAAATTTTAATATCTCTGTATCTGAACAAGATTTCATAAATACTAAAAATCAGTTACCTATTCTCACTTACATTGCTGGTTACTGTACACAAACATTGCTTAAAAAAAATTGCTGTAAATATTGTTATTGTTACTTAGTTGTATCAGATAAAGAAATTAATGTTGATAAAAATTGTAATTATGAACTAATAAAAAGTTTAGATAGGGGAGGATTACTACTGCCACATAATGATGTTGTTAATTTAGTTCTATTTAGTTATATTGTAGTGAATAAGTTAATTAGTATGGAGTTTGAACAAGGGTTTTTGAATTGTCAAAATCAAAGAAAAGTTGTAATAAATATAACATCTTCAATTGTAGCTTGTGAAGATTTCTTTCTTTCAGATTTTTATTGCAATGTACCAGAGCACTCTGTGAGTATTATTATGTATCATGTGATAAAAACTTCTGCAAATATATTGTTAAATAATTATATTAAAAAGAAAAATGATATTATAAGTGTAAAGCCAACAAAAAAGAAAAGAAAGTTGGGTACTCTATCAAAATAGGTATTGTAATAAAATTAACTTGTTACCATTTTATGGGTAAGTATGTACTTGAAATTGGATAATATATTATTCCAACATTCTTATCAACAGTGATATTATATAAATTTAAATTGTTATTTTTGTAATTCAATTTTATAATGAATTTTCAGTTTGGTCCTTAAGAATATGATATTAATTTATACAAGGAGTTACTCGTATAATAAATACCTGCTTGCATAAATTACTATAGGTACCACTTTTGAGTTTCTTGCCGATTCTTCTCAAAAGTTGTAATCGAATGGGTGGATTAATAAAAAACATTTTTTTTATTTTAGTACATGTAAAATTCTGTTGTTTTATTTGATATGCCTACCTATTATAATATTTAAAATGATAATAAGAAATCTTAAATCTATTATATTATAAAAATAATACTAAGAAAATCTCAAATCTATATCACAATTTGAAAATAACTCCACAAATATTTTAAACTTCGTCAAAAAATGAATGCGCGCGGCATGCTTGACTGCGCATCGGCCTCATATACGTGACGTCACGCGACCAGCGCTCCGGCCTTCCTTTAGTAGTAGGTGTTGGCTGGAGCCGGCGCTGGTCTAGGCCCATATAGATTGGTCTTATAAAATACTACTGAGCTACGGCTTTACCGAATATCATACGAATCAGAACAACACCACTTAATGAGAGAGTTCGAAAGAAAAAAAGCGGGTCGGCAACAAAAAGTAAACTAAATGACCTCCAAATAATTCAAATTCAGATTTTTTTCCCTCCGTCCACTAAAATCCATTAAAAAGATCCACAATGGATTTTTTTGGAGGTTTATATCCACTTTGATCCTAAGTTGAAACTGACGGTACAAAATGTATTTTAATGAATTCACGGGTGTCAAAAAATCCATTATATTATAAAGTAAGTGATATACATACACCCCTAATATCATTATCATCCCTCCGCTGTCTACTGATGTGGTCCTATTCTTACACCGGAAACATACGGTTATATATACGAAAATAGCTGTTGCCCGCGGCTCTGCCTGCCATTTACCTGGACGGAAACTATAATAATAATAATAAATATTCTTTATTGCATACAAATAGTTATTACATGTGCACAAATAATTAATGACAGAATACAATAGGCGACCTTATCGCTAAGGCGATCTCTTCCAGGCAATCTTAGGATAGAGAAAAATATAAGGGATATAGGTAGTGCAAAAGGACCGAAATTCATAGATGGATCATGTTCAATATATACCTACTTATCGACAATATCGATAATAAATATATATAATAATAAATAACTTAATAATATATAAATACAAACATACATATCTACATGTACACTGCACACAATTACAGTTCGCAAATAAGATTAAAGTTGACAAGGAAAGAAAAATAAGAGGGAATTGAGGTCTCCAAGGGACGAAATAGAACACGTTAGAAACAAAAACGTAGCGAGAGGAAATCATTAGGTAAAGAAAGGAAATAGAAATCCAAAGGAACTAATATAACTAATAGAATAATTATTTTTTGGAGGAATGCTCTACAATTATTTGTGTGTGTGTGTGTATTACTGGAGCTACCTTGAGAAGAAACCAGGATCTTCGGAATACGAATATTTATTGAACCAACATACAATACAACGTTTGTAGCGTTGGGAACTCGCTTGTTAAATCAACTTGCATTAAAATGATTACAATATATGTAAATTAATAAAATAAAAACTATCTGTGAAGTGACATGTCCATGTAAAGAAAATTGTTGACAATACATATCAAAAATAACAAAAGCAAAGACATACATATAAAAAGAACACACTTAAAAAGAATTAAATAAATCAAATTAGGAGTTCGACCAAAGAGGTCGGCTTTCGACGTCACAATTTTTAACTTGCCTTTTAAAACAGACAGCGCCTGAGCACGTCTAATGACAACTGATGTGGAGTTCCAAAGCCTAGCAGCCTGCACTGTGAAAGAGTTGGTAAAGAAATTAGAAGAATGGGTAGGAAATTTAAGAAGTAAATTTTCAGAAGAACGTAAGTACCTACGTGGATTGTGAAGCAAAGAATTCAAAATGCTCCTTCAAATATTGTGGGGTCAAGGGATTAAAAAGTACAGAGAAGAGAAGTGATAATAATAGGGGTTAAAGTATGAAATTGCCGTTTTATAGTAATAGATACTTTGAATTGACATAAAACCTTCATGGTGTGAGATTGTCGAGTGAAACTTATTTCTCATGATACCTATGAGGTTCTTGTTTTAAAAAATGTGCAACATTCGATTTTCGACTTTCAATTGTTTTTTTTATTCAGCTTAGACGGGAAAGATGGATACTTCGAAAATCCGAGTAATCTTTGAATACGAGTTCGGACGCGGAACTAACGCGGCAGAAACGGCTCGCAATATCAATGCTGCGTTTGGAGATGAGACTGCTAATGAACGAACCGTGCGTTTTTGGTTTAAACGCTTTCGTAATGGAAACTTCGACTTGAAGAACGAACCACGTGGAAGACCGCCCACACAGGAGAATAACGCTGAATTGAAGGAGATGGTGGAAGCCGATCCGAGTCAAACTACCCAGGAATTAGCGGAATGTGTTAACGTTACCTTACCTACAATATTCATTTGCATCAAATCAATAAGATAAAAAAATATGAAAAATGGGTGCCTCATGATTTGACTGATCTGCAGAAAGAAACGCGTGTTGAAACTTGCGTTGTCTTGTTGAATCGGTACAGAAATGAAGGAATATTGGATCGAATTGTGACATGTGACGAAAAGTGGATTCTTTACGATAACCGAAAGCAAAAAATGCAATGGCTGACCCCAGGTCAAACGCCGCAATAGTGCCCTAAGGCAAAGCTTACCAATAAAAAGGTAATGGTAACTGTTTGGTGGTCTATTCATGGTGTTATTCACTATAGCTTTCTCAGGTCTGGTCAAGCAATAACAGCAGATGTTTACTGTGCCGAACTTCGAACAATGATGGCGAAACTAGCAGTGAAACAGCCCCGACTCGTGAATCGATCTTCACCATTATTGCTCCATGATAACGCAAGACTTCACACTGCACGAGAAACCGTTGTAACTCTACAGGAGCTTCAGTTAGAAACCATACGTCATCCTCCGTACTCGCCAGACCTTGCTCCAACGGACTACCATTTTTTTCGTGATTTGGACAATTTTCTACTTGTTAAAAAATTTTCTTCCCAAGAGGCAGAGTACAAAATGCTTTTACACAGTTTGTCGAATCCCCATCCCCAGAGTTCTATCGCAAAGGCATAAATGAACTTCCGATTAGATGGCAACAATGTATAGATAATGAGGGTAAATATTTTGATTAAATAAATATGTTACATTTTAGAAAAAAACGAGTTTTAATTTTTCACTACAAATCGGCAATTTCATACTTTAACCCCTAATATATGCGTATTTCTGCGAAGTCGGATTGCGAGTCGGACTATCCTATGCTTTTTAAATGTTTTAGTGGTTACGCCATGAAAATGTAACAAACAGATTTACTTACTTACTTTAGCATTCATAATATTATATTTACCTATATTAATTACAAGAATACTTTAACTTAGCTGGCCACTTATAAAATAAATGTTATTCCTGTGTCTGTCAATGTCAAGGAAATTGCCAATGTGTAGGTATTCATATTTTATGATTTTACTGTCATATATTAATTAATTGAAAATTATCTCACCGGCACGGAATCTTGGCTAAGCGCTTATCTCGCGATAAATAAAGTTTTAAGTATTTCTTAAAATACCTACTTTTTTTTCTTTTTTTTTATTTATTTATTCAAAAGAAACTTAAATAGTAGGTATACATATATTTCCGCCAAACTGATGACAGTTTGTTGGCGAATAGTGCGCTCTCAACTTTTAACTTTCCGTGTCTTACCTACTTACATAACATCTTAGGTTAGCTTAACTGATTGACAACTTGTCTACGACGTGAACAAGTATATATACGAGTATGTACAACCCATGAGTACTACCTACATCAAACAGTAAGTACACTTCTAGGTATCTATATTTAATTTATTTAACAGTATCGCTTTTAGCCTTTTTTTAAATACCTGTTTACTATTGCACTGTTCCACGGTTGGACTAATTTGGTTAAATAATTTAGGAATCATGTATTTACGAGTTCTTTTGCAAAAGTAATTGTTCATATTATATTCTACATATCTTCTTTGCGAGTTTTCTCTAAGGTTGCGTATCGGTATTCTACATGTTTTAATGCTATCCTGGCCATAATCATCAATATACATAAAAAGTATTTTACTTTTTCGTGAACTGGTAATATCTTCAACTTATTATACAACAACTTATAATTTTTGTTACAACTAATCCTGGTTTTTTTATCTACTAATACGTTTTTTATTATTCGAATCTGGACGTTACATATTTTATCAAGATAAGTTCTAGAAGTACGTCCATATGCAGTTATACCATAGCTAATTATTGACTCGGCTAGCGAATGGTATAAGGTACCTATACATTATTTTTCTGTTTACAATATTTTTTAGACTAATTAGCTTTGACATTATTAATCGTAATTTATTACATACTACATCTATGTGGATACTCCAGCTGAACTTAGTATCTATAGTTAGCCCTAGATACTTATATTTTACTATAAATACTTATCCACAAACTGAATGCCACAACAATTACAATCTTGATGATTTTTATGTAGGCAGTTATATGTGTGTCCTATAATATTAATACTTTCACGTGGCTCCCGAAGGTACGGTGATTTAATTAACATACATTTTGGTTTTTTCAGTATTAAGTATGATGCCATTATCGTGAAACCATTTAATTATGTTTACAAAATCTGCCTGTATATTTCTTTCCACAGTTTTGATATCTTTGTCCGCATACAGAATACATGTCTAGACATGTGTAAGTAATGCCATTGATACATCACGCGTGATATCACTCGAACGCGTACTGTAGCAGTACGCATTACTCGACCAAATTAAACATCACTCACATTACACTAACATGACGCGTGCGTCGCGCAATTTAAACACAAGCAATGAAATAAGTGATTTAAAAAATTGGGTTAAGTATGAAGGGATATCAACTTTATAAAATGTAGGCCTAATGACCCACTTTAATGATTTTAAATATATAATCTATTAAATTCGTTATTATGAAATAAATTATAATACGTTAAAACGAATGATCATTATTTACAACATATGTTCTCATCTCTCATTTCATTTAACTAACAGTGTCATTACACGCGAGCATTGCATGTCATTCGAAACGAAATCGTGCAACGATGCTAGGAGTAATGGCGAGTGCGCGGGGCACGGACAGTTCAGGTGATGTGTGATGTTTAGTGTCATGATGACATGTAATATTACTCGGTACGAAATGTACTGTCATATGGCATTACTTTTAAAAGCACTGTTTTGCGCAAGTCTGATACATGTGTCATCAGCATACATATATGTTGAGCAATGTTGGACAACGTTACTCATGCTATTAACGTGCATTATATAACCTATGGGTCCGTATACAGAGCCGGTCGGAACGCCATAGATAACCTTAGCCTCCTCACCGCTTCTGCCGTCGATCACAGTGGTTAAAGTCCTGTTACTTAGGTATTGTTTGAACCACCCGATCACCGGACCACGGACGCCACACTCTTGCATCGCAAGAATTGGCTGTCCGTAGTCCAGCGTATCGAATGCTTTTTTAAAATCAATGTATAAGGTAACGACATACTTTTTATTATTTAGGTGTTCGTTAATCTCATCTGTGAACTGCGTCAGTGCGGTCGAGGTGCTGCGCATACGCCGAAAACCATGCTGAGCGTCCGTTATTATATTGTTTTGGTCCAAGAATTTGCTTATTTGTGTCACAATTACCTTTTCAACTATTTTGTTGACTACCGATAGTATAGCTATTGGCCTATAGTTTGTGTAGTCTAAGTGATTCCCCTTTTGTATATAGGTCGAATTATAGATTTTTTTAATAAATCCGGATATACACCAAATGTCGCACAGTTATTCACAAATTTTGCCAAAATGGGACTTATGCTTGTTTTTATATGCTTTAAATCGGTACTTCTTATGCCATCTAGTCCCGGAGCTTTTCTACAAATTAAAGTATCTATAATTTTCTTTATATCCTTATATGACACTTTTTGGTACCTGAATGACACATCACAGTATTTAACATAGTTCTCTCGATTTAGGAATTTTTCACTGCACTCGTGTTTTATTTTTTGAATTTCCAGAGTAAAAGTTTTGGCAAAATTTGTGCACACCGTCTCTGTACAGCTATTTTTACATAAATATTTTTTTATAACATTGTCGCATTCTTCATTTTCTAGTGTTTTAAAATTGAGTGTTTAAAATTCTTTTTTTGTGTAAAAGTGCGTGATCGTAAATAAGCTTAAAATTTATTTACATGCAAGCTACAGCAAAAATCACACGTGGCCAACTATCTATGGCGGTGAGTCTCAGATCCAACTCGTAAGGAAACATATCTATTGGGCACTTCCTATAAAAAATAAAATAAAATGAAACTATGTAATGATTGTTTGCTGTGATACTTTAATACAGCCTTCTATACTTTTTAACAATTAAACTACTTACTTTTTATTATGTTACTTCATCGATAAAAGAATCCATTTTATTCTGTTCGTTTTGTGGTTGTTCGAAAATGTAAAACCTAATAGAAATTTCTATACATTGTTCTAGATTTTTTACTAAGTTGATTTATTTTAAAATTACAACAGGTGGTTCGCTGTCCTAATAATCGATTTTTTGACACCCGTGAGTTCAATGAAATATATTTTGTACTGGCAGTCTCAACTTAGGATCAAAGTGGATATAAACCTCCAAAAAAATCCATTGTGGATCTTTTCCATGGATTTTAGTGGACGGATGTTTTTTTTTCCACAAATCTCACCATTACATTGCCGAGCTCTACGCGGCGCTTTTAACGTCAACGCATCAATCAGTTTGGCACTTGGGGCTATGTTCCAAAACGTACGATTATCACTGACAATTTAAATTATACTGCGCTTCTCTTTTTTCGTTATGAAGATAAATATGGAGTCACCACACTTTGTATACTGTCAAAAAGTTATTTTTATTTTTGTACATTTCGGAATTTAGCCCGTATGTGACAGACTGTAATTTTGCGCCAATTCTTTTAGTTTGTACGTTGTTTTCATCATTACCCATACTTTTTAAGTGTATTTGCCCTTTTTAGGTATTTAAAATATTAGTAATGACATCTGCGAATGAAACTGTGCAGAAAGATAATTCTACAGCACAGCAGGAAGCCAGAGCGAAACTTCGCGAATCTTTCTTGAAGGCATTTCATGAATTCGACAGTAAGTAATTTCCATTTTTTTTAGTCATTTACCCTCGTATTTATGTAGAGAGTCAGTCTTTTCAAGATAAATCAGTTCCCCAAGCTCTGCTCAAAACCAATACCAAAGGTGGTTTCATATACTGCCCTCCTAAGAAAGAGCATTATTGTAGTAAAAAGCATATGTAACATTATATTCGGAAATTAAAAATAAATAAAGAGTATAAATAACCTTAAAAATAAATAAAGAGTATAAGAATAACCATTTATTCTTTACTGTTTTATTCAAAAATAAAGTTTTATTCAATCTTAAATTAATGAAAATTTTACTGAAATATTTTGCATTTTTCTTGACTGTTTTCAAAATGCACTTGTGCGTTCGTTTATAGGGAGGACAGAATACCACAATGAGATTAATATGAGACAATTGTCTACTCATAATATTTTTATTTACTTATTTGCCTGTGTATTTATTTGCCAAACTTGATACCACATTAATATTACATCCCTGTAAAATATTTCTCTTTCTCATAATAATGCTACATTAATGTTTTCACAGTGTCACAATATAAGTTACAATATAATACAATATTCATTTATTTGTGGTACTCATTGCGTTTTCAATGAATTGAGACCAGAAAGTTAGAGATCTGTTTCATAATATTTTTTAGGGGAAATAATTAAATAAGCAGTAGAAATACTGAGTGGCAGCAAATCGATGATAACAAATTTACAGATTAGTTAGGTTTAGCTTCTCTGGTGACATTGTGTTGACATTCTCAGTAATAAAAAATTGTTTATTACAGTTATTAAAAAGTAATTTGTGGAGCTGATCATGATTTGCTTCCCGTTTAGTATTTTTTTGCTGCAAGTTTAAATGCAAGCTTATATTTTGTAATAGGAGATAGTAAAGTGGTCTGAAACAAAAGTATTATTGACATGTTTTTATTTGTGTTTAGGACCTTTTTGTTATCTGGCCTTTTTCCTGTGACTTTGATTGGATCTAAATATAACTCACATATTACCAATTTTTAACACGAGAGGTTTGATGAATGATAAGAACCAAAGACTGTGCCAGGCTTTGGGAGAGGCCTGTACCTAATAGAAGATATAGACTAACAGTATGGTATGGTTATTACCATGTGAGTTATCTGCTTGTTTTAATTAATCCTTTAAAATATCTAATAATTGGCCATAAAAATTCAATGAACAACAACTAACTTGGTACAAAATATGTTATCTTATAATTATATAGATATCAAATGCAAAATGGTTCAGTTTTGAAAGTAAAGTTTAAGTTAGTTAAGCCATTTTTTCTTTCATCCATCAATATATAGTTTGTATTTTCTTACTATATTTGATGTTTTTTAGGAGAACCCTGCAACATCCTAACTTATGAGCAGACATGGCTTAATGCAACATTTTCTGGATGGAATACTGATGGCTCCGAAATGTTTGTCCGTGATATGAAGACTCCAGCAGGCATCAATTTAACCTCAGCTTTGTTGCGAACTTCTGACATGCTAGCAGTGACATTTGATAGGCCATTGGAGTTGCCATAAATATTCTTAGTGTTATTAATAAAATTATAATTATTAAGATAAAATCAATATAAGTTACTCAAAATTTTATGCAGTTGTGTGTTTTATTTATAATACATTTGATTTAATCTAAAAGTTATTACATATTGTTGCAGGAAAGCAATTTCACTGTAAATGACAATTTATATAAAAATTAGTTCTTATTTCATTGCTTTTGTTTTTTAACATCTAAAGGTCTATAGACTGTTTATAGATACATATAATTGTAGCGTATGGCAATTATAATCTGCATGTTTCCGATAATGCAAAAATAATATATATTTGGTACAAACGGACATGCAGATTATTATTGTATATAGTTAAGCTGCGCACGGCAGCGATGCGCGATCGCTGATAAGAGCGAGCAGTCGAACCCGCCGCTCGGTAATGTAAACATAAGACTACCTGTCAAGAAAAAGTTAAAATTTGAGTGTCGTTTTATTACCACTAAACTGGTGACCCCGAATCTGGACACGCCATGAGTGAAAAAGGGAGAACAGATTACGCAGGCAGCTGTGATGCGGGCAAAGCCATGGGCTCATCGAGTGACTTATGTCGGGTCGGCGTGCGCGTACCACCCTTCTACCCTCAAAGACCAGCGTTGTGGTTCGCTCAGCTGGAAAGCCAATTCATCCTGGCCAATATCACCTTGGACATTACAAAGTTTCATCATACGATGAGCAACCTCGACCCCATCTACGCAGCTGAAGTAGAGGATATAATTACTGACACTACCGTCGTCAACAAATATGAGAGGCTGAAGACGGAGTTGGTGAAGCGACTGTCTGCATCGCGGGAGAAGAAGGTGATGCAGTTGCTGACTCGCGAGGAACTAGGAGACAGAACACCTTCCCAATTCCTTAGGCATCTAAAACAGCTGGCAGGACCTGATGTTCCAGAGGAATTCATGAGAACGATTTGGATCAGTCGCCTCCCTAGCAGCACCCAGTCCATCATTGCATCGCAGGCCAAAGCTCCACTGGCAGAAGTGGCTGAGTTGGCGGATAAGATTCATGACGTCGTATCACCTAGTCTGCATGTAGCTGTAGCTTCGTCATCGAGGACAACGCATGAATCTCCAGACTCCATGCACACCCAAATCGCGGAGCTTACCAGGCAAGTACAGGTCCTACAACTCAAAATGGACAGGATGTCACGCGTAAGACGCCAGACAGATGCCAGCAGCCGTAGCCGTGGACGCTCATCATCTGGAAGGTCCCCGTCCAGGTACAAAAAATTCCCTAGGTGTTGGTACCATTACAAATTTGGGCCAAAGGCCAACAAGTGCACGAAACCGTGCGATTACGCTGCGGGAAACCGGTAGGGCAGTCGATTATGGCGACCGGCGACTGCCCAGGTACGGGTTGCTTATTCGTGACGGACCAAAGAACAAAAGTGCAGTTTTTAGTGGACACGGGTAGTGATGTGTGCGTGTTTCCCAGACATTCCCTTAAGCAACAACGGCTTAAAACCAATTTTGAACTGTGTGCGGCGAATGGGACAATAATTAACACTTACGGGTACACACATTTATTGTTAGATATAGGCCTGCGCCGTGACTTTGCCTGGCGATTTACCGTCGCCGATGTAACTAAGGCAATCATAGGCGTAGATTTTTTATCTTATTATAATATAATTGTAGATGTACGTAATAAGCGCTTAATTGACAATACAACCCTATCAACCACGGGTTTGTTTGTTCGATCTCTTAATGGTGTTCCTTCAGTGAAGGTAGTATCAGGAAATACTATGTACCACGATATACTCGCACAGTTTCCAGAAATAACTAAACCGTCCGGAGTACACAATACACCTACACACAATACTCAACACCACATACACACAACTTCTGGCCCACCGGTATCTTGTAGCCCTCGCAGGCTAGCGCCTGATAAATTAAGAATAGCACGAGCTGGGTTCCAAGCCATGTTACAAAACGGTACTTGCCGTCCCTCCCGTTCACCTTGGGCATCACCTCTCCACCTCGCACCCAAAAAAGACAACGGGTGGCGACCTTGTGGTGACTACCGAATGTTGAACGCACGTACCATCCCTGACAAGTACCCGATTAGACACATACACGACTTTGCTCACAGTATTTCAGGTTGCAGCGTCTTCTCTACAATTGACTTAGTTAAGGCGTACAATCAGATCCCTGTTTATCCAGAGGATATCCTGAAGACAGCCATCACAACGCCGTTCGGGCTTTACGAGTTCCCTTATATGACCTTCGGGCTACGTAATGCCGGACAGACATTTCAACGATTTGTCGATGAAATGCTTCAGGGACTGGATTTTACATACTGTTATTTAGACGATTTTTTAATATTTTCTAAAGACCATGACACTCATAAACAGCATTTACAGCAGGTTTTTTCAAGGCTAAAAGAATACGGCATGGTAGTCAATACTTCTAAATGTGTGTTTGGCGTCTCTCAAGTTACATTTCTTGGCTATACGATCTCGTCTGAAGGAACCAAGCCATTATCGTGTAAAGTGGACGCCGTTAAGAATTTTACAACTCCAAAGACTGTACGAGAGCTGCGTAGATTTTTGGGTATGGTGAACTATTACCGAAGGTTCATCTCAGAAGCCGCAATACTCCAAGCACCCCTTAACGATTTGCTTACTGGCTCAGTTAAAGGTTCGCTCCCGGTCAATTTCACGGACAAGGAACAAAAGGCCTTTCAAGATTGCAAGGAGAGCCTTTGTCAGGCGGCCATGCTAGCGCATCCTGAATGCAACGCAAAACTCGCGTTGGTCACCGATGCATCAGACAAAGCGATTGGCGCTATTTTACAGCAGCGAATAGGTAAAGATTGGCAGCCACTGGCATTCTTTTCGCGTAAGCTGAGCCCGGCACAGCAGAAATACTCAGCTTACGACCGGGAACTATTGGCTATATACGAGAGTATAAAGTACTTTCGCCATATGGTAGAGGCTAGGCATTTCATCATTTACACAGACCACAAACCTCTGACCTATGCATTTTCCACTAGAAAAGATACATGTTCACCAAGGCAATTTCGCCATTTCGATTTCATTTCGCAATTCAGCTCTGACATTAGGCACATTTCAGGAAAAGACAACGTGGTTGCAGACACCTTATCACGAGTGGAGGAAATCACGCAGCCTATCAATCTAGAACAGTTAGCCTTGCGTCAACAAACAGACTGCGAACTTAAGGAGTTGCTTGCGGGTAATTGTTCGCTCCAATTTAGAAAGGTTGAATTGCCCGGTACTCGCGTCGAATTGTTTTGTGATGAAAGCAGTGACGGTTTGAGACCTTTTGTAGTGAAAGATATGCGCCGCCAGGTATTTGACAGCCTGCATTCACTTAGCCACCCAGGAGCCAACGCTTTAGCCAGACTTGTTGCTGAGCGATACATATGGCCTGGAGTGCGAAAAGACTGTAGAGAGTGGTCACGTTCATGCCTCGCGTGTCAGCGGTCAAAGGTCACACGACACACCCATTCACCGCTAGGTAACTTTAAATTGCCACGAACCAGATTTTCGTTCATACATATAGACCTGATCGGCCCACTGCCGATATCTGAAGGCTATCGCTACTGTCTCACAGCCATCGATCGCTTCACGCGATGGCCTGAGTCAATACCTCTGCCTGATATAACAGCCGAAACAGTGGCAAAAGCCTTGTTGAGTGGCTGGATTTCTAGGTTCGGATGCCCCACTGACATCGTATCCGATAGAGGAAGGCAGTTCGAATCTGCACTATTTAAACATTTGTCGCAGCTCGCAGGTTTTCGGCAAAGACAGACAACAGCATATCACCCAGCTTGCAACGGATTGATTGAAAGGTTCCATCGTCAGTTAAAAGCCGCTATAGTCTGCCATGCAAACGAAAATTGGGTCGAATGTCTTCCCCTTGTTTTGTTAGGAATTCGTAGCGCTTTCAAAGAGGACCTACAAGCTTCAGCCGCTGAGCTCGTTTACGGACAACCATTACGTCTCCCAGGCGATTTTTTCCAATCAACACCCGATGAAAGCGTTGATGTGACGGACTATCTGTCACGACTTCGCAAAGCCGTCCAGGTGTTACGTCCGTCGCCAGCATCCCACCACTCACAACATCGTCCTACATTTATCTTTAAAGATACGGAAACGGCCTCTCATGTCTTTCTGCGAGATGACACAACAGGCGGTTCCCTCAAACCAGCTTACACAGGACCTTATCAAGTAGCGGAGCGCAGTGACAAAGTTTTTAAACTTTTAATCAAGGGCAAAAAAGTCGCAGTATCGATAGACCGGCTCAAACCAGCCTACATATTGCCTACCACAAACACAACAACACACACTACACCTCCACATACAGACACTGATACTCCCGACCCTGACAGGAGCATTATCAGGACTCGGTCAGGACGTAAAGTACAGTTCCCTGATTACTATCGCCCTTAAAAGGCTGGAAGGGGGTGATGTAGCGTATGGCAATTATAATCTGCATGTTTCCGATAATGCAAAAATAATATATATTTGGTACAAACGGACATGCAGATTATTATTGTATATAGTTAAGCTGCGCACGGCAGCGATGCGCGATCGCTGATAAGAGCGAGCAGTCGAACCCGCCGCTCGGTAATGTAAACATAAGACTACCTGTCAAGAAAAAGTTAAAATTTGAGTGTCGTTTTATTACCACTAAATAATAATTCATAATTTCATAATTCTGAGATGAAAAATATGGTAAGTAATCCAAAACTACCTACTCTTCAAAACTAATAAGTTTTTTATTCAAAGATTATTAGCAAGTAATTGTAGAATTGTAAATAAATTCATTTACAGGATTTATACAACCCCAAGTTTTATCCCATGTGGCACTTACCACATATAAGGAATATATAAATACGAGTATAAGAATATAATATCGCATATAAGGAATTTTACAAAATATTTAATGAGCAATAAATAATATAAAAGGAGAAATATACAAGTATATAAGAGAGAGAAGGAATTAATTATTTTTCATCAAAAGTAACATACTATTTTCTGATTATAGCTTTGACCTGCAAAATGTGTTATCTCTTTAATTCCTCATTGAGCTGTGGTTGACATAAGATTTTAATGTAGCACGAATGGGGCAATATTTTTAACGCATTTAGGTGTTTTAAGGATTAGGTATTAAGGATTCTTAATTTTTGGCCTATATTAATAATTCTTTATACCAGGGTTACCAGTTGATATTTATTGTTAAAACTAGAATTTTGATAGATCGCACGCTTTTAAATTGTTATACTGACATAAATAAAAAATATGATCACTGCCACTGCCAATGATCCAACACTAAAGATTATAATTATATTAGTTGAATGTTGATTAAGTAGACTGGTTTTTTGTTTTTCTAATTATCCTCTTATTTTTTGTTTTGTTTTATAATAAATAAGTCTATTAATCAAACTTAAAAGTTTCATTTACCAATTTTGACACATTAAATAAATACATTAAATAAACACAGAGAATGAAATTCGCTTCTTTTTTTATATACAATACATGATATATATCCTATATATATCGGATATACATACTGTCAAATAAATATCGGGAATTTTGAAAAAAGTTAGGTTTGCACTATTGTAGCTAATTTTCATGTAAAGTTTTGACGCGACTGTCAAATACTTGTTCGAAAATTTTCATATTAGCTAGACGACCTGCACTCGAGGTCGTCTAGCTAATATGAAAATGCGAATTTGCAAATTTTACAATTGAATTGATTTTTTTGAATTGTGATAGATGGTAAATCGTGCGCTAACTTAAGAGAGATAGCTTCAGGAAGTTGACATGTGTCACGAATCCGTTCACACCATATTGGTTGATGTTTTAAGTATGAAACACGTCGCGGCAAGACTTGTTCCGAAGGAACTGTTTTTTTTTTTTTCAAAAAGTTACCCGCCAACAGGTTGCTACAGACATGCTTGAATGAGCCAATACGGATCCCACATTCATGAAACTCATTATAACGGGTGACGAAACGTGGGTTTATGAGTTTGATATGCAAACCAGTCAACATGCTAAGGAATGGCGCTTTGATAGCGAACTGAAATCGAAAAAACCACGTCAAACCCGAGTGGCCCTCAAAAATAAACAGATACTGTTTTATTTTTGAGGGTCAAACAGTCAATAAATATTATTATATGGGCGTCATGAGGCGATTACGAAAGAATATTCGTCGGAACATACCAGATTTGTGGAACAACTATTCTTGGATACTGCACCACGACAATGCGCCGTCTCACACCTCAATCATTGTACGGAAATTTTTAGCCAAAAATTCAACGAATGTCATCGACCAAGCACCATATTCGCCAGATATGAGACCCCGTGTGACTTTTTCTTATTCCCCAGACTTAAATTACCACTTCGTGGCAGACGTTTTGAGTCCGTTGACGTAATAAAACAAAGTGTACTTGATAATTGTACATAAGTGTTTGTTCATGTGTAAAATTATAAAAATAACTTAATTAGGTACTAAGAAAATAGTAGAAAACTTTCGACGGATTATTTCACAAATCCTTCCTAGAGATACACACTTATGGTCCGGTTATTATAGGAATAGCTCTGACAGGTGACATAAATCTTAATATAAATCTTTAATATTTAGTAAAAATCATTTTACAACTCCATATCCTTTAAGAATATTTTTTTTAAGATTAAATATAAAACCGTCAGCGCTCTTCCTATGACAACCGGACCATAGAGGGAAAAACGACTGTAAAGCAGATGAGCCGGGTCTAGTTTCTGTGATCTTACGTTTATTAATCCAAACTTATCAGTTTGGATACTAATATACTAATCTAATCTAATATACTAATACACTATACTAATCTAATCTAATTAATCGGATATACTAATCTAATTAATCGGTAAATGTAGCTAAGTACAAACGCATTTAATTTCCTAAAAAATCCAATCTGCAAGATTAATTCTGTCAGCAACATTCTAATGTATCAGTAATCATTCCATTCTAGTTCTTAGTGGTAGCGCTATAGGGTGGCCATGGGTGTGTCTTGTTGTCGACTGTACGTGATCCCAGCACGTGTTGGATCGTTTCTTCTAATTGAATTTTTTCCGCACAATCGATTGTCCCGTGAACCGTTGGAATAAGGCTCGCTGGTTGGACTTTACGAAAAAACGCGCGAATAACACAGATTGATGCATTACAATTACAACAGAAAATGAGGTTTTACGGATTACGAGGATATCTAGATACATGAATGTTGTAATTAGAACTTTTACTTGTAAGATATAGGAAACAAATTCGTACAAAAAGCACTGCAGGTGCACAAGACGACACGGTTTAGGTTAGACGTTTACGGTAGATAAACTTTTACTCGTCTCGTGCATCCAATGGCGGATTAAGATCTTGCGGGTCCCGGAACTAACGGCTGAAATTTTTTAATGTAATGTAATTTTTAATTTTATATAAAAATCGAGCTTTATTATAATATTAATACATATTATTATAATAAAATCGTAACGGAGCCGTGTCTGTACATGAAATATTCTTTAAAAAAATAATTATAGTTCGGTACTCTACGAATGATACCTAGGTACCTACTAGGGATGTTTCGAATAGCAAAAAATCACTATTCGCGAATACGAATAATACCTAACGTACTACGCACGCACACGTAAAATTAGTAAGTAATTTGTAGGTCAATTTAAAGTTAGTGTTATAAATATTTTTTTAGCTTAATCAGTTAGTACCTTTTTAGTTTAATCTAAAGTTAAGTACCTACCTAACTTTAAATTAAACTATATATACATTACTTACTAATTCTTCTACTAATTAACACCAAATAACAGGCATATATATCTTCGAAATAGAATTGTTCGTCAGAAAACACATAACACTATATGAACGGGTTAAAAAGGAAGGTAGGAAAAATAAGCTGCCACTCCCAAATTGGCAATGTTTAAACACAGCCCACATACTACATAGATCAATGTATATAAAAATTGATGTTGGTATATCTGAGATTAATGGACTTCGACACCGTTTGATCGATCACCATGAAAGTTGGCACATATATGTATTTTTTCATGGAGAAGATTTTTATGCTATCCACCTTGTTGTAACTCGCCACTAGGTGGCGCTGCAGCACATCAACTGCTATACCGTTCAACCGATCGCCATGAAAATTGGTATACCTACATAGGTATTTGAGCACGGAGAATATTTTCGAGCTGTCGACTTTGTTGTAACTCGCCAGTAGATGGCGCTGCAGCACTTCAACTTCTATACCGTTCAACCGATTGCAAAAATCATATCGACGGTAAAATAGAATAGTTTGTGATTTTATAAGCAGAGGTAAATATGTAAATATACACAGGCAGGACAACGTCTGCCGGGTTTTGCTAGTATGTAATAAATTCCCACATGACATAATTAATGAACAAAGAGACACAATATTTTATAATCGACTAAAATCCCCCTTAATCCAAAAATGCTATACAATGAAGAATTCATGACTGGGAAAGAAATATCTATACAATAGTTGCTTAAAACAAATTGAATGTAACATAACGATAATATAAACAATATAACTAACATTATAAGTAATAAATAATCTTGAATAATAATAATCACGTAGACTAAATTATATAGTTTGTATAATCTTTGTATTTGTAAGTGTATTTTTTTATTATAAGTTATATTTTGTTGACATGTATTTCATTATTATTCTATAATTGCTATACCCTGACAGGGTACGTGTACCTGGGTAAATCCTGTTTACCAATAATATGTAAACCATATATATGTATGTCTGCAAATAAATAATTATTGTTATGTAAACGGGTTACTCATTTATTATTTATTTCTTTTAGCCGATATTTCGGTATAATACCGTGGCCGCGGCGAGACTGCGGCGGCGGGTGAAGGTGTTGTTGCTATTGACAGACAAATCTGTCTACCCTCCGTCGTGTTCGTTTTTGATTCACCACCTCGCACCTGAACTTGTTTTTGTTGATTAAGTTCCTTGCACACCATACAAACAATATCACCACACACACGCGAGTTTGAAAACGCATCTACTTTTCTGGGTATACAAAGTTCAATCACTGGGTCCCATGTGCGTGCCAACTTATACATCCCCGCGACTGAAATTTCGGCATGTTTTTAATTTCTATTGCCTGTCGGACCAAACGCGGTATGTAATGGCCTTCAGTTGAAATTACTTTTGGTTTGTTTACACAAATTACTAAATTAATTACATTACATTAAGTCCAATGATTGGCTCCTGCCTCTAATATGTGTTCTGCTATTGCCGACTTGTGTGGGTTATTATTTTTCACGGCGGTTATGTGTTCCTTTACACGGCATGTTATGGTTCGCTTGATTTGCCCAATGTATGAGCTTCCACAGCCACAGTTCACTATGTAGACTCCGTTGTGCGTGATAATGGCCAGTCCTAGCTAGCCAGTACTGTCGACAAGTGCTAACTCATCTCGACACCAATTGCAATAAAAATGTATTTGGTGTCGGTGTCCATGTATTTGAAAGTCTTGCGCTTCGCTGCCTCTTTTGCCACTGCGTTTGCCTTCATGCAGGTTCCATTGAGGTGAGATGGGGCCAGCGGATCGGCGCAGGTCGCATCCAACACTACAGGTCAACCCATTCTCCACGGCAGTAGTGGCATTCCGTGAGGTCTCTTGTCATGCTCGATATCAGTCTATACTCGATATATATTCGATTATCAGTATAACCACCAAGTCGTACGACCTAAGTCTATCTGTGTAAACGCGCGTTTATTTTCACACGTTTTCGAGTTCGCATTCGCATGGACACGGTACCCAAGTGTTGTTACTGACGCTATGGCAAGCCCGGGTAGTCCGGGCACCTACAGACCGACCTGTTGCTCGATCGATCGCGGCCTCCTGTATGGCGCATACTCGTATTCAAGCTAAATGCTCTTTTAAGGCCTTGGCTTTATTATAATGTACGGTTTATTGATATTGGAACTAGCTCGATTGTTACGTGATTGTATGTAATACTTACGTAATCGAATACTTAATACGTCAATAACTATGGAGTGTAATTACTATGGTATTATAGAAATGGGTGAATGATAATGACTATAAGCACTTCATACAATTGCGTAAATACCTTGACTTTATTACAATGTACGGTTTATTTATTTCGTATCCATTATGAATTTGATTTTATTAGTATTGAAACTTTCGATATTAGCAATTAATGTCTTACCTTTGCAATGAAGGGGGTTTCTGGCCATAATAACGTTTACCCAGTGCATACTTTTCGATATTGGTTATGTCCGCGAATGTTTAATTCTCGGACATTTTTCCTTCCATTACCGCCAAGCTGGATTTTTCACCGCCGTGCTAGTTAGCCGTAGAGCTAACAAAACGATTTTTTTTATTAATTTATATTAAAAATCAGCATGTTTCTATTTAAACAGAATCTTGAAACAAAGACCTTTGAAGTCAAAAAATTTTAACTAAAGTTAAGTAGTCCAACTGACGATTTAGTCCAAATATACGAGTATGTCTAGCAATTCTGTAGACCTATTTGCTCCGGATTACTGCAGTGCATCAGAAGCTGTTCCTGAATTCAGTCTTCTGGCCTGAGGGGTTAGTGTTCCAGCGCTTTAGGGAAGCGAAACCCTAGAATGAAATTCCTAATGGTGATAAATACTTATTTTCTTTTACTATATATTTGAATTTCCAAGTTAAAGTATTAAAGTTAAAGTATATATTATAAAGGTCTTTGGTGCCTGATCTAAATAAATTACGTCTTATTTAAACTACATTGCACAAGTATTTGACGTGGACAAATGGTAGACTAAGAGCCTTACGGTGTATTTTCTACTGGCCAAGTGGTTGGCCAATGGTTGTAGTGGTACATGAAACAGAAAATAAAACCGCGGCTGCAGTTTTAATTTTAATAGACACAAGTAGCAGTATACACACATATACACACAAACATACAGTAAAATCAACGAGACATGAGATTTGCATATGTGTGAATGGGTGCCGAATTGTCTAATCCGATTGTCGCAACGAGACATGAGCTTTACATCTGTGTGAGTGGGTGTCGAATTGTACAATCCGATTGTAGAAATGGTTCGCACTGTATGCTATCGGTGTGCACTCAGAAAAACGCAAAGCTCATATCTCATTGATTTCACTGACTTACATAATACAATAAATACAAACATATACATACACACATAGGTACTTTTTATACATTCATTCATACTTTTCTAAAGAAAAATCTGCTTTCTTTTGATGTAATCAGTTTCCTGGAATTACGATAAATCCTATCAGATATGGCAAAGGGAAAAAAGAACTTTGGGATTATGGTAATTGAAGCCCAAGCTTAGGTGATCACTTATCAATACCTGTCATAATTCTCACGTACGATATCTTCTAGTAATTTCGAAAATACCAGGGTTTAGTGGTAAAATGAAACGCCAAATCCTAATTTAATAAGACTAGTTCTTTACCACGGCTTCACCATGAAATTAGTGTTTTACTCATTAGACTGAAATCGTTAATTTACACAGGGAACCTCTAAATAAAAAAAACTAAATTCTCGGTTTCGATTGTTTTATAGAAAGAAGGTTGGCGACAAGCAAACAACGCTGATATTAAACTGATACTGTGAACATGAAAATAGTCTATCTACGATACCTACATGCTGACATCAGTAAAGATGATGGATCGGTATGTCTGCAAATACACTGCCTATATTTGGAAATTAGAATTGGGATCTTTCAGTATCTACTGATTGCTATATCCTAATTTTTACATTCCCTAATCAATAGAATGGGATGAGAATGCTTTGGCAACTCTCACTCACTGTGGAAACACGTTGATACTTAAGTTTCATGACGTTTTGAAAGATTGTATAATGGTCACATAGACGTTATGCAATGCAACCGGCCCTTTCCAGTATCCACTGCTGGACACGGGCCTTCGCATGCATATTGTCTCGTTCACGAGGGATGTAAGGCCTTAAAACGCCATGCTGTCCAAGCAATTTAGCGAGTACACTCTTTCAGATCTTGTGTAGTTCCTCAGGGCTTTTGGTAGCCGCTTTATTGTTCCTTAGTAGCCTTTTCCGTCACCCACGGGAAGAGATTGGGTTAGGCACACACAAAAATAAAATGACGTGAACCAGTAACTTTTATACTAGGAAAGTCTGAGCCCAACAGTGGAACGTATCAATAGGTTCAGAGAAGAGGAGATTCATATAAGACTTAGGGCCTTTCTCATCTCTTCTGATAAAATATCAGGAGGTGGTTAGAAATGCCCTAAAGGCCTTTCTAAAGATAAATTATTTATCTGCCAATTCAATCTAGCTGATCTAGATGACTTTCTGATACCTTCTGATAAAGTATCAGGAGATGGTGAGAAAGGCCCTTAATCTCGCAAAGTACTGATGTGTTTTAAAAAGAAATCGAGAAAAATGTGCAAATTAGTTAGACGCTACCGTTAATCTTGATAGTTAATTGTTAAGTTTTGATGCTATGCTTCTGAGCTGTAACGTCTGTAGGTAGGTAGGTCTGTATTTATGTCGAAGGTATACCGGAGATGAGTGGATGAGTGCACTCCCGGTGGCTTTATTTTTCTGAAGCCTACGAACCAAATGTTCAAGCAGGTGTCCTTGTATGTAGTTATTTACAAGCTTTTATTTAACCTCATATTGTACACATGTTTGTTAGTTTGTTTAGGTCAAATCTAGTAGATTTTAACCCACTTCCATCTACTGATTTGAAAGTTTACTAGTAAAATCGATGACAATACAATAATCTGATCACCTTGACCTGCTACTGCAGCTAGGAAGGTCAGCACACTGTGGAACTTCTCATCGGCGAACGGAGACATGTCGTGTTTGAACTCAATTGGCTCGTAATGACAACAACTCAGTGTTATGACCTTAATTTGATGCTGCAGTTAGAAAGGCCAGCTTACTGTGGAACCTCACAACGGCGAACAGTAGACACGTCCTGTTTGGTGGGTTTGTTATGATTGGTTCGCAATTTTTGATGACAAAAAGTTAGTGACATGAGCTTGACCGTCTGGTTCGGGCGTCGTCCGCTACATAGAACACTAAAAAGGAGTACCTAAATAAATGAAACGTAAAAATACCCTTTAAACAGGCTTTTATTAAAATGTACTATAATGAAGAAAATAAACATAGAAGTCATTACTATTATTTGATGTGATTTAGAAGCTTGTCGCTAGATTTTCCTATCAATTTAATTAATAAAAGATACAATTATACTAATGGCTAACAAAGTCACTACCACAAGCCTCGAGGAACTACACCACCTCAAAAAGAGTGTACTCGTCCCCCGCCGCGTGGCCAGCTGACGTTTTAAGGCCATACATCTCTCATGCATGAGACAATGTGCACGAGGAGGCCCATGTCCAGCGATGGATACTGAAAGGGCTGGTTGAATAGCATTGAATTGCACAATCATGTCAAATTAGATTAAAATTACTTACCTGTTGGTAAGTGGCTACTGTCAATATCTGCTCGTCTGTCACCTTTCCATAAAAAAAACCTGTAGTTATAAATAGTGACAGAACAGAGGATCTATTACTTTCTTAGACTATTTATATTCTGTATGTCGATAAGGGAGTATTTAGTATAATTAGGTATTTGTTCATTAGACTGTAATTCCACACGTAACTAAATGTGTCAACTCGTGCGAAGATGGTGGCACGTAGATAACTTGTCTGAATTCATTCACTTTGAGACGAGATGAGTAATTACCCAAGTTCTAAACCAGATTAACAACTCGCTGAAACCTTATTCAGATATCTGTGTAACTTTATACGAAAATGTACGGGCATGGGACGTGAGGGATAGAAAACTAAGGCTTTGGTACCTACTGTCATATGTACTTATCTACTTAATTACGGTCGTAATCTGCTACGGTATAATAATCTTAACCTTAGGTTACTCATTAGATGTTTTTTGTTGTTAGGTACATAATTTTCTTTTATAGAAATAAAGGCGGCCGACGGGCATACAGCTCACCTGATGGTAAGTGGATACTTACCATCAGTACATGAGCGGTACATGAGAACATCAGTCCAAAATGACAACGATTAAAAGAGCACTATTGAACAACAAAAAAATCTGGCTTAGAAGATATAGTAATAAAAAATGTGTAAAATGTGTGTCATTTTTTTGAAGATTTCATAAAGGCTTATAATATCTGCGAAACTAGAACCGATAATAAGGTCCATTTTTTTCAAATAACGTTACGTATAAATTATAAATAATCATCTCCTCTGTCGCCAACAGTACATTCATGTGCGAATAGAATTTAAAAGTTGGAAGGGTTTCTTTAGGGTTCTTAAGCTTCTAAATAGGTCAGACTTTTATTTACCTCTTGTAAGTAGAAAGAAAAACGTATGATTTTTCTCTGAGGAGCTTTAACGGTTCTTAAGCGAATTAGGGAGTAACTTTACGGCAGTTCATTTCAACGTGCAGTTAACGCCTTTGACTTGGAAGCTTAATAGAAATATATCACAAGAATTAGTATAAATAGTAGGTTCTTACTCTTACTATTATGGGGTCAAAAGTGATGTTTAATTTTGCTGTATTCTAATGACTAATTAATAATTCGGATGATCTTATTTCGTTTTTTAATAATTTATTGTACACAACGTGAAATAAATAAAAAAAGGAAGAAGAAAATTGGAAAAGGCAAGCTTATCTCCTGGGGAGATTTCTTGCAGCTGACCTGGGTAAGTGATCTTATATTTGTACCTAAGTCGTAAAAAGACACTTCTACTTAGTTTTTAATTTATTGAACCAATTAACCGCTTTGAACTTTGTTGTATTTTATTACCATTTTGTTCGAGTGAACTTCAGACTGGTTTCGACGACGCTTGATGAGTTATAAAGTGTTTATCTCATCAACCATTGACTTTCGATTGTTCTTTTTTGTAGTATTGACCCCATTTGACTGATAAATTTTGTAGGACTGATGACCAGGGCCTGCTGTAAGAAGTATGGCCTAGGTACGATTCACGACGTAAGCTTGAATCGTACGCGACGACACAGGCAGTATATGTCTTCCACACTGACTCCTGTTTATTTTATAATTAATAAATATTAATAATTGTGAGCTATCATGGCCTCGGGATATCTATCCTCCACTCACATTCGTGTGATCGTGAGTTGAAATCCTCGGCCTGTACCGCTGAGTTCCTACTTAAGTACAGATTTTTAAAAATTAACACTAGCTCGGCGGTGAGGGAAAACATTTTGAGGAAACACGCATGCTCCAGAAATAAAAAAAAATCTGGAGTATGTGATCCACCAGTCTACACTGGGCCCGCGTGGTGGATTACGGCTCGAAACTCTCCAGTGATTTACTAGGAGATTCCCATGCCCTGTAGTGGGACGTTATAGGGTGATACAAGTACAAATACAAATATAAATTATTAAACATAGTAATTGTTATGTAAACGGGTTACTCACGATTTATTATTTGTTTATTATAGTCAATATTATGTCAAAAAGTAGCAAGCTGCCTGCATTCTCTTAAGGATTACTTGAAGTCTACAAAGTGAACTGTAGCTGTGGAAGCTCATACATTGGGCGAAATAAGCGAACCATAACACGCCGTGTAAAGGAACACATAATCGCCGTAAAAACTAATAACCCACACAGGTCGTCAATAGCAGAGCACATAATCAATCATTGGATTGAATTACACAAACCAACAGTAATTTCAACTGAACGCCATGAAATACCTCGTTTGGTCCGAGGAATAGAAATTAAAATATGCTGAAATTTCAATTGCGAAGATAGATTTAAGTTGGCACGTACATGGGACCCAATCCAAACCAGAAAAGTAGATGCGTTTTAAAACTCGCTGGTGTGTGGTGATATTGTTAGTATAGTGTGCAAGGAACTTAATCAACAAAAACAAGTATACATAGCAATTGTTATGTTCAACCACGATAACAGAAGTTTAAAATCTTATAAATTAATAAATATTTAATTCCATGTATAATGTAATTTTATTTCCGTGGGTGTCGTAAAAGGCGACTAAGGGATAACGAAGCCGCTACCACAAGCCACGAGGATCGACACCACCTCTAAAACTTGGACTCGCCAATCCGCTTGGCCAGCGTTTTAAATCCATACATCCATCAGTGACAAGACAATAAGCATTCTCCGTCCACGTCCAGCAGTGGACGAACAAGAGCCTAGCTACGGTTAATTATATATTTAATTTAATTGAACCAATTGAAGCGTTTTGATGACTTCCAATCGAATTATAATCGAAATGAAACTCAAGAGGAGAGAACGGGGGCTAAGACAACTAGCGGCCCAGTCTTGTTTAATAGTCATATTTTGCTTTTCTAACACGACTCCCGAAGGCGCCAGGAATTACTCACATTCTACGTAGTGGCGTATGTAGACTGTAAAGTCTAATCTTCAGGTAGCCAACAAAGGACAGGAACTTTATATTTAAGATCTCTAGTTAAAGCTATAAAGTTACATTAGTGTTGAGGTAAATAATACCTATCAATAAATAAGTACCTACACTAAGTAAAATGTTAAAGGAGGATCGGAGCGAAACCAAACAACATGTACATACTATATAAATTACAAGTCTATTTTTATGAGTGACTAAGAAACACGTTCGCCCGTCACCGCGTCGCAAACTCAAGAAACGGAAACAATATCGGCCGCACTACGAGCGCGGCGGTGCCCCTCCATTCCTTCGTAGCACTGCCATAGCACACGTAGCGGTCGTGGCTGAGGTCACTGAGCGTAGCAGTGCTACGCGCATCCAAGCGTTCTATCAATAGATAACATTAATAAATAGGTACTACTACCTACCTTAAAACTAATGTAAGTTAACGTACATAATTTTAACACCTAACAACCGTACATTAATTTAAATTTAATTTAGCACTCACTCACTCACATTACGTATGTAGGTACGTAAGAACATGCGTATATATATGTATATGTACCTTCTTACAAAGTAATATAATATTTCAACCGTAAAAATTGTGTAATTTTCTGGGCACATCCCAGAGTTTATGACTATTTTAGTGCAGATTCAGACTACCAGACGATAAATTCCGTTTCCGCTTTACAAGTAACGAAATGTATATTCCAATAAAAGGTTTATGTAAAGATGTTAAAGAAGACGAAATCACAACGCTCAGCGATGTTTTCTAATTCACATACATCGATTTATTTATTTTATATATCAACTTACTGTATACACATGACATGAAACAAATAAAAGGGAAGAAAAGGATAAGACGTACAAAAGGCAAGCTTATCTCCTGCGGAGATTTCTTCCTGCAGACCTGGGGAAGTGCAATATAGGTCAAGACAGAATGGCAGGCGTGGTGAATACGGAAAATTTGTATAATCATTTAATATTACAAACGTATTGCCAAAATACATAAATGTGTATTTATATGTTGGGGTTCACTTGGGGTGTAAGAGGCTCACGTGCCATCTTTGGAGCCTAAGCCAACCTCACCTGCTAGTGGTGCACCCTGCTATTAACTAACGAGGCAATGGCGTTCCCTTTTTTGCGGTGGGAGGGTTATTCCGTCGGAGTCCGCCGCCATAATGATGCCATATTATCCGCGAGGCCCGCATCGTGTTCCGGCGGTGCGCGGAAGAAGCCGTCCCGAGAGGGAGATTCTTGCATGTGGAAAGGAGGACCAGTGGTTGCGGGGAATTACAGGCGTGACATGGCCCGGGGATCAGAGATATCCGGTGAAACGGCTGTCCGCTGGCCGCCCGCGGGTTGTTGGGGGCCTGAACCCGGGGATCTCTGTTTAATCTCCACCCCAGGAGGCTGCCTCGCCGCACGCGCAAAGTCCCTTGGAGTAGCAGTTGTGCCGGAGGAGGAGACCCGAGTGGAACCCGACTGCTACCCCCAGGGGGGGAACGGGGGCCCTTCCGTACCCCGCGCCAGCAAGTCACACAACCTTTGTGGCTTGGTTTTTCTTTGCTCCGTGCTTTGTCCTTTGATCCACATGCAACCATCTCTCTCTCCATATCCCCACTTTCATTTCTTCCCTAATCACACTCACTATTTGATAGCCAAGAAAAAGAAAAAGTATAATGTTCACTTAGCGGCCCAGACTGCTTAGAGAAGGAGGCGAGAATGTCGGTATGTGCGGCTAAATTTTGTTTAGTAATAACCTGAGAAATTATTCCCAGCAGTCTCTAAAGCAGTAATTTGATTTTGCGCAGCAGTCTAAAGTTAGGGTTAGATTTTCTAAGAGCCTTCACGTGTTTTTCGACTCTACAGTGCCAGTTACAATTGTATCATGGATAAATTTGCTTTGGTGTTGTTCAGCTGTTACAGTTGCAATCATAAGTCAAGCGTCTGAGTGCACGCAGATAATCGGTAATGGTCTGTTGAGGCTGTTGTTTTCTCGTAGCCAGTGCATGCAACGCATGAATTTCGTTTTTAGACTTGACATATATTTAGTGTAATACTTGAATAGCAGCTTCATAGCTTTTACTGTCTCGTAGGTATAAGAGAGTAAACCGTAGGTGTCAGATGGTCGATCAGCAACTTTAGTTTGACTGAACACCGTAAACTAAATTCATAAACAGTTGTTAATCGAACCTCCACTATTAGCTGGACACATTTATGAGAAATCGGTGCGCGTGTTCCTATGCGGTGCGACTAAGTGCGATTGAGTGTGATTGAGTGATTGCGCACACATTCGTACCGATTGTGTGAAAAAAAGTGTTGATAATTAAAAAGTCCGAAAATAAAAATTGTATCTAACCCCTGTATCTAATTGTATCTAATTGTAGATAACCCCTGCATCGGGACACTTATTCTACTTCTTCTCATTAACAAGGTCCTCGCTAACAACGTTGTGAAAGTATCCGGTGTGTCGACGCGGGTGACATATCTTGGTACTTAGGTTAAATAAGAAATACCTCTTAAAGATTGTAAAAATTAGAGAAATACCCACGTCTACGCAAACGGACGATGTAGTCGAGGACTTTTATTATGATATAAATAGAGCCCTGAACCAGACTATCAAGACTCAATTTAGCGTTGTTATCGCGGATTTCAACGCTAAAGTGGGAATATAAGAACGCAGTGAATCGAAAGTGGGTCCGGTCCGCACGGATTTGGGGAAAGGAATCACCGAAGCCAAACGCTGGTCAACTTTCTCGAGATCCAGGGGCTTTTTTTGATAAATTATTTCTTGCAAAAGAAGCCCCACCCCACAAAGCTGGCAAACACTGGCAAAGCCCAGACGCTAGGGCATTGATTAAAATTGTCCTCATCATTGCCGACAGTAGGCACATATTTAGTGATGTTACAGTAATCAACAGGTTACAGTAATCGGAAGTGGTCACCGATTTGTACGTGACACTATAAATATAGACTTTACGCTGGAAAGATCTCCTTTGGTGAAGGCCAGTTTACGTCCCACACTACCTCAAACCTCAACGCTTCAATGACTTTCAGCTAGAACTCCAGAATCGACTTGTTGCACGGCAATTTGGTGAAAGTAAATCGAAAAGTGGGCTGTAAATACTTCAAACTACAGAGTAGAGGCAAAGAATCAAAATTCTCAAGCGAGACTCTGGATCTGATGGAATTGAACCGGGAGAGAGCTTTGCTGACGGCATCGCCAGATCGACAACCCAATAAAAAAGCCCGGAGGCCGATACGCCGTGATCTTCGTCGCTTCAATACAAAATGGATTGAGGCGATGATAGAGAGCAATAATGTCTCTAAAGTCTTTACTCAGCCTCATAGGCGCAGTCATCTAGCGATGCTTAAAAGCGATTGTAGTCAAACTTTCTCTTCGAAATCAGTGATCTTCGCAGAAGTTGAGAAGTTTTATGGAAAACTTTACACCACACATGCAACTGCGGCTACAGCCCATTGAGGAGAACGATCACCGTGCAAAGTTTACCCGCAACTACAGCGACGATATCCCGGACTTCAACCTGGCTGAGATTAGTATTACTTTTAAGAATGGTAAAGCCGCCGGTGAAGACGGTATAACATCATCATCATCAGGAGAGGTGCCAATAACACAGCCCATTGGCAAAATACTGCACTGTGTGCTACTATATGTAAATAAAATAAAAAATAAACTTCAACGAGTGAAGCCCATTGAAGAAAACTAGTTTCATTAGAAAAACGCATGTACTTTATTACAACTTCCACCGTGTTACACTGGGCAATGCAATTTCATTTATAGTAGGTACCCATTTGAAAGCCAGTTTTTATAGAGAGACGGTTCTCGACTTTCATTACGTGGAATGGTTGGCGAGTACAAACCTTTTGTAAAGGCTTTAGCAACTACTATTTATAAAGAATTACATATACTGGTTTAATTGATAATAATTGAAATATTTGATGGAAGAAATATATATATACAGATCTAATTTAGGGGTATCGGAAAATTATTTAATTTTTTTTGGTATTAAAATTAACTAATGTTACTCAATAAAGTATAATTTTTTCCTAATAATTTCATTTTAATACCAAGCGAAACAAAAAGACTTCTCGGAGCTCCTAATATTTGATACGCTATAAAGGTCAGCTTTTAGTCCTAGAATGTGCAAGAAAATGACCGCACCACAAGTGAAACAAACTGCTTGTGTCTCTTCGTAGAGTTCTCGTAGCGATCCGGTTCGTAGAAATCATTTCATGCCCTGGTGCTACGACTGCGTAGCACTACTGCTACGACAACTTTTACTTCGTATTTATTCTGTATGGAAAACGGCCGTACAATATTTGCTATTTGCTGTTGTAGAGTAGTTTGTAATCTTATCTATAGCTTATCTTATTTTATCTATAGCGTATGGAAATCTATGCTATTAAGAGGAATCACAGAAAGGATTCAGTTTAAAAGGTTTATACGCCAATAAACATTTGGACCCGAATGATTTAATTTAGGTATATATTGCTTTATACATGCGATCTGTGAACTGTGGTGATGCGGCTCAGTAACATAATTATAATGAAAACTTGATATGTAAAATATTGGCCAACCTAACGTTCGCATAGGTGATAGCCTAGTGGTATCTATACTCGACTCACCGTAGCACAGAGTTTTTACAACGTAAAGATTTTTTAAAATTGTCACTAACTCTGCGGTGAGAGGAAAACATCGTGAAGAAACCCGGATGTTCCAGAAATTAAAAAATCCACCAATCCGCATTGGACCCGAGTTGTGGATTACAGTCCGAACTTATACCAGTGATTACTTCTAGTCAAGTGCTTTACTAGGGGACGTCTGTGCCTCGCAGTGGGACATTAAAGGCTAATGCGAATGCTACAAGTAACGATCGCATAATGCAGCAGTTCACTTGGTTCAGAACTAGCGGTTTTTCGAATAAGCTGCGTATATACGAAGTTTTTCGTAAATCAAAATGTACCTACGCTAAAATAAACAATGGTATTGTGAAAAAAAATGTTTTAATTCTATAGAGCAAAAAATATTGTTTCACTAGTTCCATAGCACAATTGGGATAATTATTGATTCATTTGTTCTAATGGGGACAATGGGGACACAAAAATCTTAACAGCTCTATGGCGTCACAATTCTATAGAACAAACGGGATCCTGTTTATAGCACACCAGTAGAAGTAACACAACATGTGTGTGATTCGATTATGAGCTCCGGGCTGCCAGTCATCGTCGTGTTGTCAAACGATTGAATATCGCATGGCATGCGCTGCATCACGTACTGGGGGCTTAATCACGCCGCGATTCAGTTGTTGTCACGTATGAACTGAAACATTGGTTGTTGCTTCATTTAGTGGTAGACTAGCGTGATACATACAATGCGATTGCATGTAGGTATTCAATAGGAGTTTAAAGTATCGGCCATTCGAGCGCTCGCAGAAATACAAACTCCTTTGCAGTTCATTATCTTTACAATCAATAAGCTGTTAGGTAGCGCCAACCGCAAATGTAACGTTGCGGAATAAATTTATTTATTCAGTTAGGAAACGACAACAAACTTTAAAATTAATTTAAATATAATGCAAAAAAGTTTGGATTCGCGCGAACGCTCGGTTGGGTCAATGCTTTACAACGTACTACTGCAGTCGTATTGGATTGGAGAATTCATTTTGATATTCATTACATTCCATAATATTCATCTAGATTTTTGTTAACTTTTCGAACATACAGGTCGTGTCACAATGTATTCCTTAACCACATTCAAGAAGCCAAAGCAAAAGGATATCAATTAAAATATCAATCAGCCTGTTTTTCCACTGGATAGGGATAGAGGTCGGGCGGGATCAGAGGAGAAACGCACTGCGCTTTCTGATACACGGTATCCATTCGAGAACTCCTCTACCTCATCAGTCGTCTGTCTTGAGCTAGATATGGCCTGCCCGTTGCCACTTTAGCGTGCTGATTTTATGAGCTAATAAAATAGAAACAACTGCCTGTCTTTTTTGTTAAAATTTTCATACAAATTCCTGAATACACAGCATAATAGATGTGTTTTTTTTTTAAACCGTAATATACTCGTATCGATTAACTTAGAACTATGAGCAGATTCCATAGGATTACTCCCTGTGTATTACGTGTTCCTGCAGCAGTGTAAATACACACATAGGTGTAGTAAAATATACATATGATTTATTGTCTTGAGAGAATAAGATTTTTTATCACATCATAATTAAAATGTGTACAAGTTTTAAATAATAATGAATTAAATAATATGTATATTGGCATAAGTTTGTAATCTTTGGCGCCCTTCGCTTACTCAGGTGCATATGTTTGCAATCTTTGGAGCCCTTCGCTCACTCAGGTGCATATGTTTGAAATCTTTGGCGCCCTTCGCTCACTCAGGTGCATATGTTTGAAATCTTTGGCGCCCTTCGCTCACTCAGGTGCATATGTTTGAAATCTTTGGCGCCCTTCGCTCACTCAGGTGCATATGTTTGAAATCTTTGGCGCCCTTCGCTCACTCAGGTGCATAATTTTGTAATCTTTGGCGCCCTTCGCTCACTCGGGCGCATGGAATCTACAAAGTTCCATTACTTTAAAACTGAATGTTGAGCCTCTGCTATTATTATAATACTCAAGAGTATAAATCATGTCAAAGCAAAGTGAACAACTTTATGGAAATTGAGTTATGAACTTGGATTAGACGAAATATGATACGTTGTATTAATCATTTTTGAGTATCATGACGTATGTTATGTGGTTTGATTGTTGGATTGTTGTTATGAATCGATATGTTGAAGTGGCAATGGGCAGGTCATATTTGCCGGAGGAGCGATAACCGATGGGTAGAGGAGTCCTCGAATGAAGGCCATTCGGAGAGACGTTGCGTCTCTCTGTGTGTTCTACCGCCTGTACAATGGGGAATGCTCTGAAGAACTGTTTAATATAATTCCCACCTCGGGTTTATACAACCGCACCTCCCGTCACAGAAGTGCGGTCCATCCGCATTTCCTCGATATGGAGGTGTCGCGCACTGTTCGGTCCAAAAAAAATTTTATACCGCGAATCCGTAGGCTATGGAACGAACTGCCTGAAGAGGTCTTTCCATTAAGCTACGATATGGGGTTCTTCAAAAGAGCTGTGAATAGGATTTTGCAAGGTCGGCGGCGCGCCCGCATACCCCCTGGTGTTGCAGGTGTCCATGGGCGGCGGTAACACTTACCATCACGTGGGACCGCTTGCTCGTCCGCCCATTAATCTATAAAAAAAAAAAAAACGTACCGAGAAACGCAGGATGGGACGCCCTCCGGCCAGGTGGACCGATCACCTAAGGAAATTCGCAGGTGGTAGTTGGATGTGAAGAGCCGAGGTTCGTGTGTGGTGACGAACCTTGAGAGAGGCCCATATCCAGCAGTGGAGAGACATTGGCTGATGGTATGGCATGGTATAATAAAGTACATAAGTATAATTAAATAAAAATAAATAAATCTCTATGCATAATGGCGTAATTTAACAAGAACTGTAATTTATGAAAAAAAAATGCCCGTGAAACCGTCAAAGTATCCAATTTGAGATGACGTCCATTTTATAACTTGGTCTTTTCATTTCACCGACGAATCATAAATTTCATTGGAGCGCGTCTTAAAAGCGTCATAACTCATCAAACAAATTCAATTACTCTAACAACTCCCATTGGGATGGTTCAAGTGACTCCAAAAGGATGGTTTGAGATGGATAACCTAAACAGATGAACCGAATCGTTAGCTGGTCGTCCGAATCGTTTGCGTTAGATGAACCGCAAACTTTGAAGCACTCGTTAATTACCGTAGTACTCGTGAAGTATAGATAGCCAGAAGCGCAATATTGTTGTTAAAATTCCAAAAACAAAATTCTAAAAAATAGCAATGACAATGTTTAAATTAAGTATGACAAATTTTGTTAATGTGACAACTAAACAGCTCGAACTAATATTGTCATTTTATTTTGAAGTGAAGAACTTGACTAGACGTATAGATTTAATTTATATTATTATGATGAGATACAATATCTAATCAAGTTTAAAATAAATTTTCTGTTATTGGACCAACGTTGGGATACTATAAAATACAACTTTTAGGTAACTACGTCATTCGGCGTCGATACATACATACATTCATCAATACATTTGTCTAATAAGTACTACGCTCGCAATCCATTGACGTCACAATTGTCTTAACAATCGTCCGATTTTCGTCCGGACAGTCCGTCCGGTTTTGACGCGATTTGTCCGTGTCCGGTTCTCTACATGCGACCCAACTCAAATTGTTCGGTTTATTCACAAATTTTCAAAGTTACCCAGGAATAGTTCTATTCTTTAAACATCCACGCAATCATCCTTCTTTTGAATTAAAAAAAAAGATTAAACTAAGTAAAAAAATATATTTATAATAGTTTTCGATTAGAATGCTGTAGAATAGGTAATTTATTAATATTATATTTTTTGTGATTGTTGTTCCAAAAAGTCACTTAAAAGTTCGATTTAATGTAAATGCATAATGTTAATGTAAATGCATTTAATGCATAACGTATGATTTTCATTTCTTAGTTAGCACTTTTACGACATCAATTGATAACAATGATAAAATTAAACGGCCTTAACATGGAGTCAGATAACATTTTCGCTAGCATCTGTCCCCGGTCACCATTGAAAATGTTCACCATTGAGGAACATTTTAACAAGCAGAATGATCGAGTTTATTATCATTACTATAGAGAAGCTGCACAATTTTATCATTAATATAGAGAAGCTGCTCAATTGTTCAATAGTGTGCAACGTGGACGTTATCCGGCTTCAGTGATGGTTTGGTGGGGTGTTAGCTATCAAGGAAGGACTGAACCATATTTTTGTGAAAAAGGTATTAAAACGTTGGCTCAAGTGTATCAAGTTACGATTGTTGAGAAGGTCGTAAAGCCTCTTCCATAACCCTGTTTCATGTTCCATAACCAAGAATGGTCCTTTCAGCAAGACTCAGTACCAGGTCATAAGGTTCGTTCAACACAGGCGTGGCTAGAAAGGAATATTCCCGACTTCATTAGACTAGTGGTCATTTAGTTCCGATCTTAATCCGCTCGATTATGATTTATAGTCTGTTTTAGAGAGCATGGCATCCTCTAAACGCCATGATAATATTGAATCCCTAAAACATTACATAATGGTGGCAATTGCCAATTTTTCTATGGAAGGGGTGAGTGTTTCAATCGTGAACTGGCCACAACGTTTGAAAGATTGTATAAAAGCAAATAATGAACATTTCGAATAAACGTTATATTTTTAAAATGCTTACCTATTTATTTCTAAAATAACATAAATTCTTCTAATTAAAATGACAATTTAATAAAAACAATGTTTTCTTTGTAACAATATTTATGGCTAGACTAGTGTAGCCAGTCTAGTGTAGACTAGTGGTATTGTGTGTAATTACGAATTTTTTATCTAAAAATAATGTAAAAACATAAAGTATATAAAAATGGATGTTGGTATATCTGATGTTAATAGACTTCGACACCGTTTGACCGATCACCATGAAAGTTGGCACATATATGTATTTTTTCATGGAGAGTGTTTTTCATGGAAGGAGATACCATTATCGACTTTGTTGTACCTTGCCACTAGATGGCGCTGCAGCACATCAACTTCTATACCGTTTAATCGATCGCCATGAAAATTGGTATACATGGGTATTTGAGCACGGCGAATATTTTCGAACTATCGACTCTTTTGTAACTTGCCACTAGGTGGCGCTGCAGCACATCCACATCTATGGCAGGACAACGTCTGCAGGGTTTTGCTAGTATTCTATAAACGTAAACTCATCTCATCGTCGTGGCAACGATTCCATGAGAGTGTCCAAGTTCTGAACATACCATTTTTTTCTTTTTAATAAATCTCTTAGGTACAATAACTCATCTTATTAGACAGACTAGACGCACATTGCAAATAAATTAATTGAAATGTTAATAGGACTTTTAGGCGGGAACTCGAGAAGAAAAGTTGAGTTTTGTTTAATTATTTTAAAAATAGTGTATTAGGCGTTTTGTGGTTTAATAGTGGTAGTTTTTTGCAAACTGCAAAGTGTTTTTTGTGCGTAATATTTGTGATAATCAAATAAAAGCATAGGACTGCGTTTTTCATGTGCTTTTCCAAGGAGTCTTTTGACAGGATACGTTTTAGACTTTGCAATTGTTTGTTAGGAAGAAAACTTGACACTGGTGGAGTGTGCTAATTGTAACATTGCCATATATTATAAGATTTGTTTAAAAAGAAAAATATTTTTCAGTTTCGCCCTGTCTAGTAGGCCTGCCTAACTTTTGTTCTCTTAGATACACATGTTGCAACATTCGTTGTGTATGCGGCTTTAGTGGGGTATCTGTGTAACCAATTAATCTGCGGTCGGTTTATACAGACTGTTTGTAGCGAGCGGCGACCCAGAAACTTTAAATGAGCATTGTACACTTCGATTTAATTATTTTCGCGTTTTACTACTCCTGTTTTAATTAGTTTCGCTGTAGCTAGTTCACACAATTAAATAAGTACATCTACTCTACAGAAAGTTAGATTGTAGGTGACAGGCAAGGAGACATAAATAGAAAGACGGGAGCCAGATAGTACAATGGAAACCTTTTTATATTGAAAGTGATAGAGGAACAGATAGTCCACCTGGTGGTAAGTGGATACTGTGGCCCTGCGACATCCGCAATACATGTCAAAAAGAGTGAATAATGATAAATAATTGGCACGCATCTTATAAAGAAGACTCGTGCTTGACTCGACTCTAGACTCAGAGTCTAAATCAAGCTTTGAGTCCTGAATAATTCAGTCGAGTATTCAAAATTAAGATTTCACTGCTCGAGATTTTTACAATTCTAGCTACATATTTATGGAAATTATTGTCAAATATATGCACAGTAATACGAAAATGTTCTGTCATACTTGTGACTTGTCATTTGTGTATATTATAACATAAGCCGGGGTTAGCCGAAATGCAATTGCTGATTATGGATCACCGCATCGGACTGGAAGATTAGTCGTGATACATTCACACATATTGTTGGCGAAGCTCGGTGAAATGAAGATATATTATTCTAGAATCCAAGTAACACATTTTTGTTGCCGTAATACTTTATTGATAGGGTAAGTACACGGCATTCCCACATAAGTTGTTAAATAAGAACACTATAAGAATGTACACAATCATTAGATAGTCACGGAATATAGAATTAAGAGTCGCAGTTCTGTGTACACAGTATACACACAATCTATAAATAATTAAATGAACAGCAAATCGATTGCAGCATATTTAAAGGTGAGTTAAATTTAGGTTCTCTGGTTGCAAAAAAGTTACAGGAGTCCCGCGATGCGGCACACTTATGTCTTTGTGATAACAATCTTAGTAATTTATAATTATTTATTTCAGTTATTCCAAACTCGTTTGTTTTGTTGCTCACGATTTGCTGTTAGTATTCTTCTTCTACTTGTTTAAATACAAGCCATCCATAAATATGTGCAATATACATAATATGCATAATGTATACTTAACGATTTGGAGCTCAACATTTTATTCAGATTAGTTTTAAATCAGGAATAGACTGCATAGCAAAGATCCCTGTCAACCTTCATGATCCTTCAACATATTTTACCTCATGTACCAAGGTTTACACTTATTTACTCGTATACTGGGCACAATGAGTGTATCTGAGATGTACCGCTCGTTAGCGCCTCGCCCGACAAAATGATTTATAGCCGTCCCCAAGGATGTACAGCCACTAAATGTTACTTAGTATTAACCGGGGACGGTGAACCCTCAAAAATAAATATCGGATAAGAATAGGGAAACTTTATTAATTCGTTCAGATCTGTAACTCATTTCACCTGTGTGATTTCAAAGACTTTAACGATAATTGTGTAGTTTTTGATGCAAACTATGTATTTAAAAAAATACAAATCTATTCTATAACTAGATTTATTTAGGATTCTTTATTTCTTTTTCTTTTAGAAAAAAGGCTGCAGTCCACCTGATGGTAAGTGGATACTGTCGTCCATAGACATCCGCGATACATGCCAACATCAGTCCAGAATGACTAACGTTGGCACGCCCACGGATGTACTGCCTACCTTTGTAGATTAAGGAATGGGTTGGGAAAATGGAGAGGGAGAGGATAGGATGGGAATGGGCTCTGGCATATCTCACTCACTACCGAAATACGTAAGTACATTGGGGAAATACGATAAAGTGGGAAATGCAGTATATTTAAAGGTAGTCTTCTGTGAGAGTAGTCTTCTGTGGGGTAACGTGTCCAGTCGAGTGCGCCCAGCGGCTGTGGGAATGCAGCATGCACTCTCCCCCTACCGATTTAGGATTCCATAGTGCGAGGCGATAATTTTAAAATAAATAGAATAAGTAGAAACTCAATGGTATGCCCTATTACTTGGCGATACCTACTTTTAAAAATCCTTACTCAATGTTAGCCTACATTGAAACCACTACAGTGGTTTCTAGTCGTTTAGTTTGTGAATCTTATACGAGAGTCGAGGATATGATAACCCTACACTATCACCGCCTTTAACGTAACCGACCGTAATTAACCCTTTTATCGTCCACTGCTGGACATGGGCCTCCTCGTACACATGGTTTTTTGCTAGCCCAGCGAATTGGTGAGTTCACTCTTTCAGAATTGGTGTAGTTCCTCAGTGCTTGTGGTCGCAACTCTGTTATCCGTTAGTCGCCACTACTCGACACTCTCGGGAAGAGATGGATTGGCGCTGTTCACGCTGGCTGGCGCTTGACGTTGGCTACACGTTCGCTTAAACCACACCGCTTTTAACAATTATCACTAACTCGCCGGTAAAGAAATACATAGTGAAGAAACTCGTTCTCGAGGATTTAAAAACAGTCTGGTATTAATTTGTCAATGTGTACTAGGCCCGCATAGTGGATTATGACGCGAAATTATAGTGATGTACTGGAGGACGCCTCTGCTTTACAGTGGAATATTGAAGGTTGAAATCGACAGTGCATGGCTAGAGGGCTTAGGGTATAAAACAATTGAAATGTGGAGAGTTCACCGAAGGGGTGGTCAGACGATATAAAAAACTTAGTGGGATCAACAAGTCCTAGAGAAACCGAAAAATTATCAATATGGTGAAAGCATGGAGTAATAGTGTAATAGTGCTGCGAAGGAGAAGTGTGTGATGGAGCTGAAGCCTTTGGGAAGCGTATATTTTGCAGTGGAGAACTAAAGAATACTTACTTTATGATCTATGTCCGTCTGTTAAAGCAACAGGACTTAAAGGTTTATTTGTTTCCTTCTGGAGTTTTGGATATTTAGACCTGAAATTAAGTTTGCCCTGGCACATCCAGCTTCTATTTTCGATGAGACCGTTTCTCATTAAGAACTACGAGTTTTTGTCCCTGTGTTGTACTGAAAATCTTAGGGATGATCATTACATAAAGAAATAAACAAGGGAAAGTATTGCGGGAAGAAAATATGAACTGTTACGGTTGTTCATCGATTAAAGAAAGAAATTGGTTCCAACAGGGAGTGTACTCTGATTTTACTTAAAAATAATTTGAAAAGATTTAGGTACTTAAAAGTAATTTAGCATGTGTTAGAGAAAAAAGGAAATTATCAAAATTAAATTATTTGGGCCAAAGAAAATATTTAGTCTGTACGTAAGGTGTGTACCGTACCTACTTACGCGTACACAATCCGAGGAATTGTTGACTTCAAACACAAATATTTATACATTTGAAATTTATATAAGTAGAATTTATATTATTTTAATTATTATTTAGTAAATATAATAAATGTAAGCAAATATTTACAGCAGCAATAATAGTAATTATTTTTATAATAGTAGTTATGTCAATATATGTAAAAAATAAGCTACCAGTTAAAGTTTACCAATTGAGGTTTCTAGGAACAGATCGTCTCAATTCTAGGAACAGATTGAATGTCTTGAAATTTAACACTAGTACGAAATATCATCATGATAAATAGAAACGTAATAAAACGCTAATGAAACTTCTAAAAGGTAATTCGTTTTAATCTTTCAGACAACTGTAGACGACTCTGAAATTTATGACAAAGTAGATGCAAAGGACAAAATTAAAAAAGCCATGAAATTAAAATAAAATGAAACCTTTTTCCTCGAACAGAACGTTAATTAAATTAAAAAGCAAGTTGTCACTGTCACTTTATCTCGTCAAGAAGACGAATGAAGCCAAATTATTTTCGTGGGCATATTAAATCGGAAAGTGTTTAGTAAAATGGAGATTGTACGCGCGGCGCGACACACGAGGACAGTAATCGATCATTTGTACCACAACTTGATATTTAGCTTATGATTGAACAACAATTCGTATTTTTTATTACGATTTTAAAACAATTCGTGGAACTTGGAAGGATATTTGACGAGATTTGGCATTAAAATTATATGTATCAAAACTGTATTGAGAACTAAAAACTATATCGCATTTTAATCTTTTGTTGTACATATTTGTTGAACAATTAATATTGTTAACGGTTTTAAAACAATAAATACATTAACTTATTGTTCAATTACGAATTTATTTATCTGTGAAATTATATATGAAGTTTATTATATGTATTGAATGTTATTATATGTGAAATTGAAACTGTTGAAACATTAATTTTATAATCCATTGAACTTATATAAATTACATCAATTGAATGAGTAAAGTTAGAGTGGTTCGATCACGGAGCATATATTTGCATAGTGTTGGGTCGATATAACTTACCCTTAAACAAAGCTACATAACGTAGATGTTACGTTTAATATTAGGTGTCCAGATAAAGTTTGCATTATCTAAGAGTTTTGGATAAAGTCTAAATAGTAGAATATGTATTATTATAGAATTTGCAGAGACAAATTGTTTGTGGGTAGGAAGAATTGTAGCGTTATTTAAAAATATAATATCCACGAAGTCTGAGGTGATCGTTCTTGCTTTATCTTAAACGAGCCAAATCATTTGTGAGTGGTTGAGATTATTGAAAAGGAAGATTTTAATAGAATTTCGGAAAGTGGGTATGTTGTTCCGATCGACGCAGCGAGACTCGACGCTAAGGTAATAAATAGCCCCTTTATATATATATATATATATATATATGAACATATATATATAACCGTAACATATACATGTACCTACGAACTCAATACCTATAACTGCACATTAAGGAATGGAATGGGAAAATGGGGAGGGAGAGGATGGGATGGAAATGGGCTTTGGCATATCTCACTCACTACCGAAACACGTACGTACATTGGAGAAATACAATAAAGTGGGAAATGCAGTACATTTCAAGGTAGTCTTCTGTGAGAGAGGGGTGACGTGGCCAGTCGAGTGCGATCAGCGGCTGTGGGAATGCAGCATGCACTGTTCCCCTACCTAGTACTAAGGAGTGTTGATATTTCATCCGTGTAATACAATGCGATATGATTATCTCGTAACGTTAATATACATTTCACATAGTTTTCGAATATAACAAGGCCAAGGAAAATTTATATTACATTTTAATAGCCGAATAAAGGTCATCAAGTCGACAGTGGAATGGTGGTTTCGTATTTTCGTTTAATATTCGCGTCAATAAAAGGAATTCGGGGCCATTATTACTGCGATCTTCAATTAAACCGCTGTCAATTCGCTTAATGTCCGTATCGGAGTATCAAAAGAAATAAAAATGATCATTTGGTTGAAAAGTGGCGTGCCGGTAAACGGGTATATCGATCACGAGCTCGTTTCAAATACCAGCAATTTTATTCATTACTTTTACTATTGTCAGTAGATAGGAACAGACGCACGCGAAATAGAGCTATTTGGATGCTAATTAAATATAGATATTTTTCTAGATAAGGGGCTGTTATTTAGGTCATAAAACTGTTGTAATATTGTACTACGTAATAATATTGTCAGAAGATTCTAAAATAATACTTTTTTATCTTCTACGCAAGTTTGTGAATGTTAGAGCTGAGTATTTTTACAAAGCATAACTATTCTTAAGATGTAGATATTTAAATACAACTACCATAAAATGTACGGCATTTCCCACTTTATCCTATTCCCCCAATATATGAACGTGTTCCGGTAGTAAGTGCCATCAAGCAAGAGGCCATTCCCATCCTATCCTATTCCTACCCATGTATAGATAAGTAGTCAACCATTTAAAGGTTAAAAGTAGGCAGCATATGTGAGGTTGTACTATCACTAGGTGGACTGTCTGGACTATTATCTACTAGATAATTATTCATGAATCATCACTTTCAGTTTCCAGTGCCGTTTGATTCAGTTAAGGCAAAGTTCGGATCATCATTACTTCATCTCGTTTCCGATTCCGATAATCTTCGGCGGCACGGTTAAATCGTTAGCAATCGGGTGACGTCGTTATCCGTCTATCGGTATGTCAGTCATCTGGAGTCTGGGATATTTCCGGGGACATTAGAAAATTTCCGGGATGAAGGGAGAACTATTTTTGCGATTCGGTAAATTAAAGTACAATCAGTCAAGGGTTTAGGAAATTGAATGTCTGCGATAAGTTTTCGAAACCATCTGTCATTTTCAGCGTATTCCAAATAGATTGACGTTGGAGTTAATTCTTCGAAATGGGATTTATAGGTTGGGGTTCCTGGTTGGCTTCAGTAATTCTAGTACGAAAAATCTACATAAATTCAGTTTGAATCTGGATTCTGCTTAATTTCATCTTTTTAGAGACTTACTATAAATTGAATAGTTAAAAGAACAAGGTATTAATGTTGGCAAAAATTAGATTTAGAGGAGAATTTTCACAAGTCATTTATAGGCATAACTAAATTTGTAGCGAAATATTTTGTAACACTTCATCTCTGTAATTAACAAAATCAAATTAAAATTTAAAGAAACAAGCGCTACTTTAATTTTTAATTTGAAACTTTACCCGTTCAGTTGTAAATATATACATATATAATATCATAAAGCATGTACCGAATTATCAACTACGGTACTTAGCCAAAATCTACACTTACCTATAAAATAATAATACCACACTCCATGTTAGTGTTAATTCTAATTTGTTAATGTCAATATTCACACTATATAAAGCGATACAACTTCGATACAAGCGATACGCGTTCCAGAACACCTTTAGTGGCTTTAGACAGAGACGTGTGGTGAATGGTGTTTAAATGATAATAAACAGCGTCTTTTAACTCCTGTATAGCATTAATTAAAAAATATTTTATTAAATATGACCAACTTCTGCTGTCCCGATTTTTTTCTTCCAATACAATGAAATGATCCTTATAAGAAACTGAGTCGATTAGCATTAAAAAAAAATAGTCAATTTTATTCATTTTTATGGACAACTCACGCTTGATCAAAAAATTGACTATGGTAAAATTGTTTTCATAAAAAAAGACCTAATAATTCCTAAGACAGTTTCCATGTATCTCTTATGGTTTTAGATTTCCCCATACTGTCCCATTTAAAAAAAAACATACTGTATAGTATATATTCATATATATCACCTCTTACTTATATATGGAGGTGAGTGTACTTGTGCATATTTAAAGTATCTGTGTAGTTATTTACGTTTTTATGTATTGAAAGGTATATTATCACTATATACTTTTAAATGTTTTAGGCAAAATTTACAATACAATTATAAAGACATTTATCCACCAGCAAGGCTGACGCGCGTTATTGAGTTGTAAAAACTATAACAGAATAGTAACACTTCAGTATTACAACCCTGCTACGAAGAGAATTTAATCGCATTTTCATGTAAATAATTTGAAATTACGCTGAAAAGTAAGAACAAAACGACTGCAAACTTGCTAATTGAAGTGGAAGACTGTTCCTTTTCATTAATGGATAAGTTTGGATGTTTATCAAAACTTTGGCAAGCTTTATCTTTTCTTCGAATAAAGTTGCTATTATTTCTGACTATCTAAAGATTTTTACATGTCGGGATGTTTGTGAGGTAGTGAGCTCAAACCTCGGATCATACAAGATTATCACTACAACAAGTACATGTTTTTAAATTTTCACTATCTCGGGCTGAAGAGAAACAAACATCTTGATTAGGCTCGGGCCCTGCAGAGGGATATTATATTTGATATCGATTGAAACGGAAGAAATTGTAACAGCAAACACCATCTTTTACGTACCTTCATGTGTTATTTAATTGATTTTAATTTGAAACACTTTGTGTACGGAAAAATCTTCATTTATTCCCTACTAGGGGGGGGGGGGGGGGGTGTAACGGTGGAGATAGGTGGAATAGCCGAAAGAGTCAGTCAATATACCTTCCTTGTGTATACAGCTGCGACCAGCTTGCAATTCGACGAGGTCGTCCCCCTTGCTTCACCGTCAACACATACTGGCCTTCAGCCAATACTTTTACCAAGTATCGGCATGTGCCTGGGCGCTTCTCACCGACTCATGAAACATCATGCGATACTCTTTTAAAGCAATGCTCTAAGCTGAGGACCTTGCGCCGATTAACTGGCGTTGAAGCCCTTAAGCTCGTTGCTGCACATTTTTTTGCTCCTGGCTGAGCGCCTTTTGCGCTCGCCCTAAATTATGCATGCCCGGTGATTCTTGAAAGGCCATTAGGGCCACAAGAATTTAGCCATTGCGACAGTTTGCGACCGCGGGTACCGGGCTGCTCGGTCACTTCGACTTGCGACTTCGCGAAGCCATGTGAATAGTTTTAAGCGATTCCATACTATTTCAAAGTAGCTACTTGTCGCCTGGTCGCGGATAGTGGCGACCAGGCGACACTGTTTGTTCGGCGCCTAAAGTATTATACTTCCTATGTATGAAGCTTGATATTTTGTGCAAACTACTTTATATTCTGATCTGCGGACCCTTAGTAGTGTTTGCAAAGGTCTTCGAAGTTAAAGGTCCCCGATTCAATATTTGTTTGTGCCTTTATGCGCCTTTTTAATCCGACCCTTTGTCGAGTCCTGTTTGTTGTTTAATGCGACCGAGTAGTTTACAGAAAGATTTCATAACGTTTTATAGCCAATGATAGAACAAGTGTGAAATAAAACTGACTAAACAGTTTTATCGAATAAATAAATGAGCATGTATTTAAATAAGTTACCTTCTACTGTTACCTATTGTGTTTTAATGCGTCGTTTTAGGAGTTAAAAATTTAAAATCACCATTCCGTTTCTTGTCTTCCGTTATTTATTAAAACTTTCGTCTTCTGTTGAAGACGAAAAATTTCAATCAGTGTGTCCTACCAGTTATAGATAGATAGATAGATACACGGTATTGTACACCAAAACATACAGAGAAATACAACCTACAAGTAATTAGTAGTACAAGTGGCGGCCTTATCGCTAAAGCAATTTCTTCCAGGCAACCTTTGGGTGGTAAGGAGAAATCAGTAGACGAAATCGAGGTAGATTTTTTTTTATGGACGAAGACGGCAAACGAGCATACATTCCACCTGATGCGCTGCCTACCTTTGGAGATACAGGAATGGGTTTGGAGAAAGGGTTGGGAAAATGTGGAGGGAAGGGATGGGAATGAGCTCTGGCACATCTCACTCACTACCGAAACACGTACATACATTAGGGAAATAAGATAAAAGTGGGAAATGGAGTACATTTCAAGGTAGTCTTCTGTGAGAAGGTGCAATAAAGAAATAATGTCTGTATATACATTAATAAATACATACGTATGTATAGATACAGAAATATATAGATACCTACAGGCATATATACATGCATAACTTCATATACATACAGAAAGATCCAAGGAACTAAAGAAGATAATGAAAAAACGAAGGAAAAGAATTTAAGGAAAAGATAATCTGAAGATCGAAGATTGAGAGGATGTGAAGAAAGATTTTTTTCTTTAAGATATCCGGGTGTCAACGGGTTATACAGCATACTGTAGAGGTTACTGTAACGTGGGTTCTGACGATGGGCCTGATTCATAAGTTCAAGGTCACTCAACGAGCTATGGAGAGAGCTATGCTTGGTGTTTCTTTGCGGGATAAAATCCAAAACAAAAATATTGGCCAAAGAACTAAAGAACTAAAATACCGACTCACAGAATCAGCATGCTGAAGTGGCAGTGGGGAGGTCATATTTGCCACAGGCAGGGTAACCGAAGGGGTAGACTAATCCTGGAGGCCACGTACAGGCAAACGTAGTGTGGTACGCCGTCCGGTCAGTTGGACGGACGATTTGAAGAAGATCACCGATGGTGGCTGGATGAGAATAGTCTAGGATCGTGTGTGGTGGCGAGCTTTGGGAGAGGCCTATATCCTATAGTAGAGAGACGTAGGCTAATGGTATTGTATGGTATGGTACTGTTTCTGGAGCGTTGGAATACCATTAGTCAGGATTGTTCACTTGATTACAGGTAGCTCTGAGTATAGAGAAAATGATTTAATTAGATATTCTCGGAATGTGGTTTTGTCTTGTTTTTAAATAAACAGTAAAGCATTTCATGTTCAGGAATAAGTCGACTGCCGCATTGTGTTGTCGCAATACGTGAATTTCGTACTACACTCTATTCAACAGGTAAACAAAAAGTTTATTTCAAATTGCTTTTCGCGCCCGACACAATCTCTCTTTTATTTTATAACGCGAAAATGATACTGTTTATTTGTTTACATTTCCTCTGAATACGATTTATGTAGCGAACCTGATCTAAACTTTTGATGTGGGTACGTTTAAAATATTTTTTCATGCACTGTTATTAAAAAGGGCCTACTTTTCATGAGTAAACCAGCGTATTATATAACAGCATATTTCATGATTATCAGCATTTTTGAACGACTTTGGATATGGGGGGATAGGATGGAATGTTATGGGGTGGCGGAGGACGGGATGGGGAGGAGTGATGGGTGGGATGAGATTTGGGAAATGAGATAAAGCGAAGCTAAGACGAGATGAGATGATATAAAACTGTTACCATACAATGTAAAACATAATAAAATGTACAATAATAATATAATTTATTAGCAACAGAATTGTATGTCTGCGTAATTAGGAGCTCGAGTTGAACAAGAACTGATTTTAAGCCCAACCCCATACAAAATTCAATTAAGACCAATATTGTCGCAGTCCACGGTGTGGGATATCCTGAACAGGTATAAAATGGCAGGCCCTGGGAGAAGTCCAGCTGCGCCTATGCAAGTATGCTTATACAGGTAGTATGCAGAGTGACGGTAAAGTTTGGTATTTCCACATCTAAGTCACAGGACTTTATAAATATATGTTGCTATAATGCTATAAATATAAGTATATGTATAAATATAAGTATAATATAAATATAAGTGTAACACACAGGTGTTACACTTATATTTATAGCATTCGAAAAAGTAACGTGCTTGTTTGCAGGGCCGGATGAAGGTCTAGGCAAGTTGGGCGATTGTACAGGGCGCCAAGTAATCGAGAGGCGCAGTGGCGCTAACGGAAAACTTGATTTTTCATCTGATTTTATATGATTCATCTGATTTCATTTAATATACATATAAATAAACTGAATATGCTTTTAAAGTTAAAAATACATATTAAAATGTCAATCATTGAAAAAAGTTCGATCTACTTTTTATACGTGCTAAAAACGCTGCCCTCAAAGGGACGCTGTAGATTTTCCTCTCAGGGCGTTAGACATGCTTCATCCGGCCCTTTTTAGTCGATATGTAAGTATTGTAGATAATAGTAAGTAGATGTCTATAAAATTCTTCTATAAAAACTATAAAAAGGGGGTTCTGTATCTGTGTATCGTATGTTCTGTATCAAGAAAGCTGTGAATAGGATTTTGCAACGTCGGCGGCGCACCCGCATATCCCCTGGTGTTGCAGGTGTCCATGGGCGGCGGTAACGCCTTTACGTGGGACCGCTTGCTCGTCCGCCTACTTCATTATAAAAAAAATTGTTTAAACAAGGTCCAATTCAAAATACACAAACTGCATGAACGAAGTCTGCATGGTGTCGGCCGACTATAGAATAGTGCCATCTCATCTCTTACCGTGGGTCGTTAAAGGCGACTAAGGGATAGAACTAAGCAGCTGCCGTAAGCGCTGAGGAACTACATCACCCCTAAAAGAGTGGACTCATCAACCGGCTTGGCCAGCGTGGCGTTTTAAGGTCATACATGCCTCATGTACAGGACAATGTGTATGAGGAGGGTCAGCAGTAGATACTGAAAGGGTTGGTTGCATTGCATTGCACTGCGCGAAACAATTCTCTTCTATAAATATTTTATGGATATTTTACTTTTGTCGTAACATTCAATATGTCTTCACGTAAAAAACAACTTTGAGGGCAAACAAATAAGATTAAACTGTCGAACTTAAGTAACTTCCGAAATCCCGGACAGTTTTCCGAACACTCGGATTCCCTCTACTCTTTCGATTACTTGTTCAAATATTTTGGACATTTCTAATTATTTCCGTAAATCACATAAAGAGACACAAAGATATGTCTGTGGTTCGCATGGACTGCTGAGTAGTGAGTATGTATGATTAGTTAATTGTATTCCTAGCTTATTCTAAGCCATTAGCTTAGTTGGTAGTGCCTCTACTTGCCCTGCAAAAGGTTCAGAGTTTGATTCCTGGTCAGACATTAATTTGGTTAAAGCCAAATGCTTTTTCGGGTTAGGGTGGTATGTTCGTATCTGTATGTATGTCTGGATCCACTACACAGGGATTCCTAGTGTGAACCGTTGACTGTGGCGTTATTTATTTATCATCATAATATCACATTCAATCTCACCAAATCTCATCTCACCCATCCCATCCTATCTCGATTCAATCTGATTCCATTTAATTCAGTTCCATCCCATTTAATACAATTCCGTCTCGTTCCATTCCATCCCATTCCGTCGAATGCTATACGGAATAATAATTATATACCTATATGTAATCTGATTCTTTATCTCAATCGGTGCTCTAGTCTCGGAAATCTCGTCGAAACTACAAGAGCTTAAAGTGGGACGTTATATTGAATGTATATAAGTTGAGGCACATTTCGTCTCTGTGCAAATTACACATATTTCTAATCTCCGTTCAAGTGTTCAAGAGATGTCATCACTACCAGTCACGTGATTTCACCTGTTGCCCAGCAACGAGAGAAAGCGTTCCTCTATTAACTAAATAATGATGTTTGCGACGTTAGCAGGATATCGTCACTTTTATCTTAATGTGAATAGAGTGAGAAAAGTGAATAGGGAATGAGAATACGTATATTTGAAAGAAGAAAGAAAGAAAATATATTTATTCGTTGTCACAACACCGCAATTACGTACGTACAGTAAAATACATTAAATAAGATAATATCTATGTGTATTGTGTGTCGCGACAACAAAATGGAACTCGCTCAGCAAATGCTGCAGGTAATCCACAACATTGTATTCTGTCAACACTTATTTCTACCTTTGACTACAAAACAATAATTAAATAATCGACTGTATCAAAGAAGTTGCGGCTCATCCTATAATGTCTGACTGTAATTAACTCATAAACTTTTACATCTTGTCGGTAATGCTTGCTTTACGCTGCTTTATTTTAATAATAATGTAGTTATTACTTTAAATAGGTGCTCAGAAACAGCGGCTGCTCGTGATTTATACGCCCGCTCTGGTGCGGGAGGAATAAACAAAATGACTTCTTGTCCCAACCAAAATATGTTTCCCAAGTTTTTCACGCTCCACAAAAGAGAAAATCCAGTGGCTTTCCACAAATTAATAGGCATAATTTACAAGCCTTATTGTCCCGTTAAAACTTTTGTTTGGGAAAAAATGAAAATTTAATTTCTCCTCTGACTTTGACATTGCAACATATGAAATGTTATATTTTGAATTTTGAATGTTTATCATGTATCAGAGGATAAAACTAAAAGGACTTCTGTTTTAAAGTATATGTCTCCCATAAATAATTTTTGAGTAGGTACTTTATAATGGACGGAAGTGTTAAAGAAATTCGTCGGTGTTGGTTGGATGAGAAGAGCCGAGGACCGTGTGTGGTGGCGAGCCTTGTGAAAGGCCTATATCTAGTACTGGAGAGACATAGGCAGATGATATGGTATGTTACAATTCATTTTAAATTGATTGTAAACATCCAGATAGACTTCTAGGTATGACTACAGGTTCTGGATTTTAGATTCATCAGGCTATTTGCATATTTTTTTCAATACGTATTGATAAATATGGATCGCATAGAGAGTCACAGAGCATACCATGTCGGCGTTATAAGGATGGAACATGAATGAAATTGGGCAGGTCATGTATCTACATGACCTGCCCTACATGACTTGCATGATCTTGACCCACATGACCTGCGGTCATCTGACCGCAGATTTCTACAATATAATATATTAAAATGATTATCAATAGCAAGTAATCTTATCTCAAACACTTGCAGAAATAATTGAATATATTTGATAATACAATGAAGATTAAGGACAATCTGCAATTAAATTTTAATAGTAGGCATCTCTCGTATATCTTACGCCATTGTTTTTCAATTTCACATATTATAAGCATATTCTGCGGGGGTTCCAGTTCGTCAGAAAAATTAAGCATTTACTAAATTTTTTTTTATTAATTTTATTTAAATAATCAAATGTTAAACGGTGAAAAACAATAATTGTTAGGCGGTCGTGAGGTTATTTACTTTCGTTTTGAACTTTTCAGGGGGTCGCGACACTAAAAGGTTGAGAAACGATATCTAGTGCAGTCCATTGACAAAGTGCTGTTAGGCAATTTTAACAGTTCCTTTGGCATTCATAATTATCACTAAAACCCAACACACTAGAACTAGAATCCATAATTTATGCTGTACGTTAAAATAGTGATGGTCAAAGTTGGAACAGTATTAAGAAAATGTTCCATTAAGGTATATACACCGTCCTCCAAAGTAGCGGAAAATTACGAACACTAAAGGATGTAATACCCTATCAGATGCCAGGTGTCTATACGATAGACCGCAGGTGTGGTAGTTCGTACATAGGCCAAACAATGCGCACCGTTGCAGAAAGGGTCAAAGAACATATCGCAACTGTGAAGAATCGCCAGACGAATGATAGCGGCGAATATTCGGCGATAGTTGACCATGTACTCAAAGCCGGGATCAATCACTGGATAGAAAGAACAAAAACATAGAAATTTCAATCCAGAGGATGGATTCAAATTGTCCTCGACACGGAATCCAGTAATTAATAAATTTAATAAAATTAAAGTTTGCGATTTTTCCTCTGACTCTACTTCTGATATTCTGAGTGTTGTGTGCCGCAACTTTCCGGAATATGAAGACCAAATGCAGGTAGTTGATGAAACTGCTCGCAGCTCTCGACGTGGACTATCCGCCTCTGTAATTATCTCGTGACCATGGTTGGTGCAACCCTGCCGAAACGTCGAGTAAAATAAATAAGATAAACATTCGCGTAAAGCCCCGTTTGTTACTATTATGTTTATTGAACAGATAAATAACACTAGCACCGCCTCTGGGTCAATTTTGTCCCGGCGGCAGATTCACGCATCCATTATTCTGCTGTATTTAAACTAGGGCTGTATTTAAACTAACTTTTAATGAATTATTATTTGCTATAATGGCAGGCAATTTGAATCTTTTCAATGCAATAATTAGGGGAAAAAAGTCTAAATTTACCTAAAACTGCCGCCGGGATATTTTGTCCCGCTATGTGTGATGTTGTTATCTTATTGTGTGGACAGTGTGGATATGAATTTTTTATTTCAGCACATTAATTTTGTGATATCAACTGTCATCGGGCTGGCGTTAGAAGCAATTGGTAAAAGAAATTCGTTAATGGCTCATTTAAATTAGCTAGGGGACAATGGATTTTTTGTTTTGTTGCAAGTGTCATCGATTTACATCATTTATGAGTTTCTAATCAAATACTTACGAACAGAGACATTAAGTGGCAATAGAAAGGACACAAATTATATTTTAAATGACCCTATCTTGTAGAAGATCACAATTACGCTGAGAGCCAAATAAAATTGTGAATGATTATAATTGTGAAGGTATTGATGTAAACTTATATCAATGAAAAGTGAAATGTGTCATTTATGTTACATTTTCATTACTTTCTATGTCTGGACAATTGAGTATAAAGAAATATTGTTTACCAATCCACACTGAACCCGCATTGTGGATTATATCCCGAAACCCACTTGTCACGATATCATGATATGACCTGTATACCAAAGCAAAGAGAGACGCATGCATCACGCATGCATGCATTGCATGCAATCACGCATGCAAAGGGAGACCTGTGCCCCGAAGTGTGTATACCAACATATACCAGTGTAAATCAGTGAATACTAACATGTGTTACTGAATAATATGTCATGAACAAACATTCGCAAAAATATCCTAAACGTATTACTTGAGAAACAATACAAGCGTAAGAATGCAATGTCAAATGAAGTCACAATACGTATAAAGTAAATAAATAGTCAATTTGTGCTTCAACTAATAATAATTTCTATAGTAGGTATTTAGTTCATTACTTCATAATTACCAAGTAACACATCCTTCAGCATAATTGTACCTAATTAAAATATTTTTCAAGTATCTTCCTCTATTTTTTTTGTAACATGGCATAATATTAATAAAAGAACAAATATAAATCTTCATAACAGTATTTAGTACGATTTCATTATACTAAAAATTAAGGCGGGACAATTTTGTCCCCGCGACGGTTCAGAGGGGGCTGCCAAATTCCGGCGGTTCTAGTGTTAATGCACACATGGCATCGTTCAAACATATAGATTCATTTCGGATTAGATGAGACATTAGTCGACAGATAATTTTGGTAATTAACAACGTTGTTTGAGATTCTAATGGAGTTCATGTGTAGTTTGGTTTAATGTAATTCTGCTAAAACGTGTCATATTGTGTAAACCTGTGACGTCTCGCTATAATGTACAAGGAAAGCTTTGCATTGATGAGCAGTTAAAATTGTCCACCACATCGACGTAACACGATTTTTTGGTGAATATTGCACTTCATGTTATATCGACTAATCACTTGTACACACGCATGCACGCACTCACACATACACACGCAGAGACACACACAGAGAGACACACAGAGAGAGACACACACACAAATATACAAACGTACATGGACAATAAGATGTACAAACATAGATATTATGTAAATGTATTATGTAATATAATATGAATACCTTGATAACTGCATCACATGAAGCCTATAAATCATAAAAATCCTATAAAATATGAGATAACTGTAATATTTTCAGCATGATATATCTAATATCTTGTATTATGTGTAATGATAATATTTTTGTGCTAACTTTTTATGTTTAATTTGGCGGTTTGAATGTTTTTGGGCTCTCTTTTAAAATTTGACAAAAATACTTACTGGGTTTTTATATGGGACAGCCGAAAGCCTGGTGACGATACAGCCCTGGACAGAACAAATCTTAAAAATAATATATATAAATATATGGAATAGCACATTACACCAACAACTAAAAAAATACAATAATTATTGTCGTCATGTTTGTGTATTTTATTGCAAAATCGGAAAATCCTGACAGTTCCAAGGTCCGGCCGCAATCCTGACAAGAGCCTAAAAATGCTGACATGTTAGGACAAATCCTGATGTAACCCTTGTGAACTTTAAAAAAATATCGATTTTATTGCTTAATCTTAAACCTAAAATGTTGGAGCATGTTTCTTTTTAATCAAAATCTTGAAACTACGAAATTTTAAGTAAGTAATCTTGAATATTAATTTTAAAATTGTCGAAATCAACAATTATTATAATTTTTGTCTGTCTATCTGAGCGCCCATGACGCTAAAACCACTGGACAGATTTTAATGAAACTTGCACAGTTATGTGCCTGGTTAAAATTTAGGGTACTTTTTTATCCAAATCAATGAACAAGTTACCATGGGAATCATCAAGCTGCTCACACGCATTGTATCGTCTGCGCGCACGAAGTCGCCGGCAGCAGCTAGTTCACAACAAAGTCACATTTACAGTATCATCCAATCGAGCGTTCGCATAAATACAGACTCCTTTGCAGCTCTTTGTCAACTTATTAAATATGCGGTTATATAGCGCCAACCGCAAATATAACGTTGCAGAACAAACTTATTCATGCAGTTAGAGGCCATTAACTCGTTTACTAACGCAAAAAGTTTGTAATCATGCGAACGCTGAGTTGGCCAATGTTTTAGGTAAATGTCTCTCTATCTAAATCTTGTTCATATATTTATGTTTTTTGTCAGCCTTGAGCAGGGGTCGGTCGACATCACGTTCGGGCTAATGTCTGGCGACCTCTCCCGCAAATTACCTTGGTCGTTAATCACAGTCGGCAGTTTCTTTGCAAAAATATACAATGGTAGGGTCAGAAATGTAAACTGAGAATTTGATTTTATTGCCTATCTACTCATTCTCAAATTATTTATTTGCAGAATATGGGTACAACAGATTAGTAAATGTTAATACAATAATATGAAATTAAGCCATATTCTGCCTGTTGGGCATGCAAACACTGTTCTACACTGTTCGGTTTCTTATCTACTACTAGCTGTGCCCCGCCACGCGTTGCTGTGGCTGCCCAACAGATGGCGCTTACCCTGTTTTTGGGTAAAAAGCATGTTTTTACCCTATGATAGGTATATAAAAACACGCGCGTATTCGAATGTAACGTTGTGGCACAAGACAAGACAACACTCCGCTCCCGATCGCCCTAGCGATCGGACGTCTCCTGCTCCGCTGCGCTTGCCGTAGCCGCCCCGTCGTAGCTGCCGTCGTAGCGCCGTAGCGCTGAAGCCCGCGATTGTAATCAAAAGTTGCCTTTCTCAAGGCGGCGGCTGATTCTGTCAAAAACCACTGCAGTTCCGCAACTGCAGTTTTGCCCCTTCTGGGAAAATCCACAGTTTCGTGGTCCTCGGTGGGAACCTAACGGTGCCAACGATCCGAGCGGGGTGTTGACCCAACTACACCCGCCGAGCCCCTTCAGGGTGAGGCAGTCAATTGGACGGGAGCTAGCAAACCGGCCTTGGGGGGTCTCCTAGTCGGCCTAGTCTCTGTTTTCCTTCCACAGCTTGCACCTAGTGTCGGTCGGGTGTGTCTACACCCTTCGCACTAGACCCCGTAGGGCTCCGTCGCACAATAAGACTGGCGACGGATTACAAGCTTAGGGCTCACCTTAGGCACTCACCTCCCTGCTTCACCCGCAGGGAGGGTTACACAACCCCGGGCGCACCTACCCAGGGTGACAGAGATAGCGAAAGTTTGCTCATCTATATCTCACTCTCTCTCCCCCCCCCACCCCAGTCAACTATGGCGCCGCTCACTAACGACGACGCAGCGATAGTTGCAAAATTAAAGGTTTCCCATCCGGAACTCTACAAAGCTCTCTGCCATCGCTTGGCCACTGTCCATTCTAAACCCGTACCCGCGGCTCCTCTTGAGAGCCCTGTGTCCCCCACCCCCGTCCTCTCGCAGGACGAAACCTGCGAAACTTCACAGGAGGACATGGACATAGTCCAGCCCTCCTCAGACTCCGACTCCGCACCTGAGGCGGAATTTTCCCCCCACGAATCCTCCGACTGCGAGTCCGAACCCGACAACGAGTCTCAGCACCACAATGGCTTCACCATTGTCAGCAGAAGGAAGAGGCCTATTAAGACCTCCTCCCCTATCCCCTCCGCACCACCTAAGGCTGCAAAACCAACCCCCGTAGCCCAGCCCGGCACGGCTTCCTGCTCCCGCCAGAGCACCCCCCCGCCCGCGGTCCCCCGCACCGAGAAGCCCCCTCCCCCTGTCTTCATTCAAGACAAGGCCCGTTGGGGACACATCCGCGCCACTATGGAGACACAAAAGATCTCCTTCACAAAGGCTACCAACTCCCCGGTGGCCATCAAAGTCCAAGTCCCCTCTTCAAGGGACTTTAGATCCCTCACCTCATTTCTCCGAAAGGATAAAATCGACTTTCACACGTACGCCACGGAAGAGGAGCGTCGTCTCCGCGTTGTGGTCCGTGGCCTCCCTCCCCAATTGGGAGAAGACGAGATCCTCGAGGATCTCAAATCCCTCGATCTCCCGGTGCTGGAAGTGCACCGTCTATACAAGGGGCGCGATAGAACCCCTTTCAACCTAGTATTGGTTGTCCTTCCCCTCACCTCCGAGGGGAAGAAAATCTTCGACGCCCGCACTATCTGCGGGCTCTCCGGCCTCTCCTTTGAGGCCCCGCATAGGCGTGGCGGCATCGGGCAATGCCACAATTGCCAACATTATGGCCACGCAGCTCGTAACTGTTACGCGCGACCCCGCTGCTTAAAGTGCCTGGGCAACCACGGCACCAGCAGCTGCACCCGTCCCAAGGGCGCCGAGGACTCCCCTGGCTGTATCCTCTGCGGACAACTGGGGCATCCTGCGAATTATCGCGGATGCCCCAAAGCGCCGCGGAGGTGCACCAGGAGGGCCCCCGCTATGCCCCCACCCCCCGCCAAGCGCTCTCCTACACAGGCGCTACTGGCCCCCCTCATGTCGGTGCAAGTGAAAGCACCAGTACCCGTGCCTTCTGCACAACCCACCCCAGCCGCAGTGCTCACACCTGCGAGCTTCCCCTCGCTTCCACCCAAACCTGCGCCGCAATCTTGGCCCAGGATCACCCCAGCCGCCCCCGAGCCGCAATCTTGGCGGAGGACCACTCCAGCCACAACTGCGCCGGCCCCCAATCCCGCCCCTAAGGCCACCTCCTCCCAAAGCCAGGCTAGTCCTGGTATAATGGAGGATCTGGCCCTAGTAGGAAACTTCCTGGGAGTCATAAACCCCCAGGAAATCAAAGACCTGGCCCAAGCCCTAAGGACCACCGACGGTAACCCTTTGGCCCGTCTGGACCTTATAATCAAGTACGAGTCCGTACTTAGCGCCCTTGGCCTCTTCAAGGCGTCTCCCTAAACTCAAACACAGCACACAGACACCGTCCCCGCCGGCGGTGACGTGGACGTCCCCATCGTTACACCGAAAACACACTGGCCCTCAGCCAACACCTTCACTAGGCATTGACACATGCCTGGGCGCTTCCCGCCGACACGCGATCCCGCGGTATCCCCCAATGCAACGCCCTAAGCCGAGGTTCGTTCCTTCCGCCGGTTTACCGGCGGGGGAGCCCTTAGGCTGTTGCAACGCACACTTTTCTCCTGGCTGAGCGCCTTCTGCGCTCGCCCTACATCAACGCGACCGGTGACTCTTAAAAGGCCGCACGGCCACAACAATTAGTCAAAAAACACGATGTTGAGACAATCAGGTTTTTTAGTCGGTAGGAGTCCGACACTACCTGGTACCACCTAGGCTGGCCCAGCCAGACTAGATGGTACCAGGTGTCCCATGCAGGATTTTTCCTGATTGTCTCTCCTAACATAAAAAAAAAAAAAAAAAAAAAAATGTAACGTTGTGTCAAAATTTCAAAGCAATGGGTGATAAACTTTCGGGAGATTTAAGATTTTGAACAAACGAACATTTACATTTCTATTTATATAGATTACAATTGTCAAAACTTAAATGTTAAGACATAAGATTTATCCTTAGTAAATGATCGTATAATATGCTTTATTTGCCAAAAAGATTTTTACACCTACCTATTGTTTTCCTACCTAATGTCCAGTGATAGTCTAGAAATATCAATTCTTGTGAGGTCCTGAGTTCAAATCCTCGCCAAAGGATACAAAGGTACAATATTTTACAATAGGAGTGCGTAGAAATTTCGAGTATGACTAGCACGGCGGCGAGGGAAAACATTGTGAGGGAATCCGCGTGCTTGACGAAATAAATCTGGAGCATGTGTGTGGACACACTGACCGCACAGAGCTCCGCGTGCTCAATTATTTTTTTACAACAACTGAATACACTTAATACATTATTTTGACAGCATGCAGGTTTATTGGCTAAGTATAACGATTAATTAAGTGTAAGTACAGTATAACAAAATTTACGTTAGATACAGATAAGAAAAATAATCTTAAACTAACCAAATTAAATTAAATTGTCTAACAAGGGCCAGGCTAGCACGGTTCTCCCGTCACACAAGTAATTGAGAAGGGTGTTATAAAATTAAAAATATACATATAAAAAACAAAAATCTGGAGCACTTGGCACAAAAAAAATATGGCGCCAGTGTTTCAATACCAATAAAATGAAAGTGTCATTTATGAAAATTTATTATTTTTATGAATTTATTCAGTGGATCTGTGAAATAGAAACTTCTATTTCTGTTTTGTATAAAGGATGAAAGAAGTACACAATATTGCTTTATATCGCCGCAAACAATGGTATAAACCATATCGCCTGCGGTGCCACCAAATTGCGATTTCAGTTTCAGTGAGCTTATCTCGGTAAGGGTATTCGTAGGGTACATAGAATATTCAGTAGTTAATTTCTGTATAATAATGACGTGTTTGTAATGCATATCTGTGGTGTGGGTAGGCTTTACAGTAGCACTACCCTACCTCTTCCCATGGGTGTCATAAAAGGCGACCAAATCCGCTACCATAAGCGCTGAGGAGCTACGCCACCCTCAAAAGAATGGACTCGTCAACGCGTATGACCAGCGTGGCGTTTTAAGTCCATACATCCAAGACAAGGTGCATGAGGAGGCCTATGTCCAGCATTGGACTATAGAACTACTGGTTACTGTCCATAAACGAACTAAATAACCAAATACAAACATACTATACATGCGTCCGTTGAAGAGGTAGGAAAAGTTCGATGAAATAAGAATGAAAAGAACTAATAAAAATGAAATATATTTTTTATAGATTGAGTTTATTGTTGTGATAAAAAGCAATGATTTAAATGAGAATGAGAATAATAATAATTGGTTGCAGTCGCGCCAGCAAATCAAAGAGTATGTTTTCTAAATAGGGTTATTACATATTGATTTGTAATACTGTCTCTGAATTTATAACACGTAAGTACATTTTGGGTTAAAATTAACATATGAACGGTTTATATAAATTGAAAACTAATTGCTTGAGATGACTTTCAGTGTAGGCACTGTTCCATAGAAAACAGCGTTTGAAAATCAGATTTAGATTAAAAAATAACACTGCCCCATGCACCTTTAATTTCAAAATTGCCAAGGTACAATGTGACCAATCAGCAGACGCTGGCCGACATTACATATATTCAGGTATTCAGAGATAAGGTGCAAACGTAACACTGACCAATGCAATGCCACTATTGAGAAACAGAAACACCATTGTCCACAAAATTATTGGCAAATGTCTCTTCTTTTAACAAACTTACTAGAGATCTGGTTGAATACTGAATCTCATTTGAAACACACCATACAGGACAATTAAGCCAAGCAAAGCAACTACGGACGCGCTCATCCGAATTAATCGGAATTTACATGGTATTATTAAGGATACATTTTTTTGCCTGCTGTCTAATTATTTATGCGAGGCCACCGGGACTGAAGGCTCATTTAGGTTAGTATATAATCTTTAAGTAGCACAGACTAGTTGTTCACTTCAGTACATTCATCTTAGGATTAGATTCGAGTTATTGTACCAGTTGTAAATAAAATATATTGAGTTCTAATCGCGACTGCTAATATCATTCGTCAATCACATATAGGTAGGATGTAAAACCTTATACTAGGAACTTCCTATAACGACGTTTAGTGTAAGCTTCTTTAGTGAAAGCTACTGTTTGGATTATATAATTAACGTGTTACTCCCACTCGCCCGAAGCAAACCCGCTAATGGATTACACCGGCATTTTAACATTTGGAACATTTATATCCGTAACATCGACTGGTAATTGTTTGGGTAGTTTGTACATCTTAATGCATGGGCATGGCCGTGTCTTGTGCACGAGGGATGTAAGGCCTTAAAACGCGACGCTCACCAAGCGAGTTGGTGTGTCCTTACTCTTTTAGGGGTGATGCAGTTCCTAAGGACTTGTGCTAGCCACTTTGTTATCCCTTTAGTCGCCTTTTACGACACATGCAGGAAGGGATGGGGTGGTGTTATTCTATAGTCGGTCTGTTTTATGGGAATATAAAGAGAAACATGTAATTTTGATACGTTATCCATTATTTTCTGGTATTACCAAAGGGTAAGGCTGGTATTACCCGCATAAGCGGTCGGAGCACAAATCATTTACTGCCTTTTGTATTCACATAATACGCCGCCAACGATAAACAGATGATACATAAATGTACTATTTATTTATGTTGTTAAAAATTTTCTTTTCATCCCTTTACTCGATTTGATGTTTGGACAGAGGCGAAAATAAGGGTTCTTTTTTAAGGGATGTCGAAAATAAGTTAATGCACGCACACACGCATACATACAGTGATGCATAGATGACGTAATTAATATTAATCAATTCTAGATAAGAGTTAAATCTGTAATATTGTAATTGCCCTAGTAGTTTTGATGATGGATTTCAACATTCGAAGTAGACAGCAGACAGGCTAATAACGCAAGTAGCCAAGCAGTACCAACTGAAGTACTAACGTGACAGTAATTCGAATGTAGGTAATTTGAATAAAACACTGTTATCCATAATGAAGTAAGGTTTATCTATGAAAAATGTATCTATGAAATTAGATAGATAAATAAATTCTTTATTGAACACCAGCAGAATTTGAAAAAAAAAACAATATACGAGTATGTAAGTAACACGAAAAGTACGACTAGTGGCCTTATCGCCAAAGCGAGCTCTTCCATTGGCTGGTAATGAGAAAATAGGCAATAAATAAAAATAGATCATGCAGTGTTTACTGGTTTATGTTTTATTTAGGGTGCTAATTATTAATAGATTTTTTCGTATTAATACCAGTTTTGGTGATAAATTATAAATATGGCGCTAATGAAGAAAAGGTCCAATAGATCCACACGAGAACTACTGCGTGGAATTAATGGGATTAAACTTAAAAATTACACCATATCAGGCGACTACTAATGAATAATAATTGACTTATAACTTATTCATATAATAGTAAATTTCCATATTCAATGTTCACACAATCAGAGGTGAAAAAGGTATTCCCATTTGACAGACGGGAAATAGATTAGGGTCCCGCGAGAAAACCCGTGCAAACCGCAGCCCGAAAGGCCACAAGCGGGATTGGAATTACGTTACCTTACTTTGAACTTGCGCCGAATAATTCCTGGGCCATTTTTCTTCGATCTCATTTGTCGGACTCGATTTTCCGAGCGATATGTCTCCGTTCGATTTGTGAACTTTTAGCAGCTACTTAGGTACTTAGGGTCTATCGATCTAACACGGTCACATGGTACGTGAATTATACTTTGGAAATTCTAGGAATTCTAATACAGGGTTAAATAATAAATACAATGTATATGAAGTATGTGAAGATCTCATAAAATATCTAGTTACTTTTTCCGTCTAAGCTAACTTGAGTTCTTGATAACAATGCATCCACAATCCACATACATTGTAAATCCCGGGTAATGGATGCACTCGGCGCCGCTCGCTTCGATACGGAGTGAATATACTTTATGTATAAGTGATTCGATTCAATTCTCTTTGTGCTACTTTGTATATTTCAAGCTACTTTGTGCTATACCAGATTCGTTATTGTATAATTTTCTTTTCTTAGTTTGGTACTTTTTTCGGCATTGTAAATGTGATTAATATACGAATAATATGTGATTAATATCCTTGCCTATAAAATTTACGTTTTATATGGAAAATTTCAAATATTTTGTTGTATGAAATATTGGCAGAAAAAGTAAAACGGCCCCAAGTTCCCGGCGGCTCCAGTCGCAACACCGGCGTGGACGACGGGCGCTGGTCGAGCGCTGGAACCAGGGGTGCTAAGAATCTCCGGGCGGGATTCCACCGTCGAACGACCAGGGCTTTGAAAACGGATTACCGACGTAGGTTGTCACTGGTGACTTACAACACGCGCACTTTGAGGACAGACGAGAAGATCGCTGAGCTGGAAGAGGAGATAGGCAAGTTGCACTGGGATATATTGGGGTTATCAGAAATCCGAAGACAGGGGGAGGACACGATAACCCTGAAGTCCGGCAACTTGTTCTATTACCGGGAGGGCGACCAGCAGTCCCAAGGTGGTGTCGGGTTTATCGTCCACAAGTCCCTCGTAAATAATGTTGTAGCCATCACGAGTGTGTCGAGCAGGGTCGCGTACCTTATACTCAGAATATCCAAGAGATATTCGTTGAAGGTCATACAGGTCTACGCACCGACCTCGGCACACCCGGATAACGAAGTGGAAGCAATGTATGAGGACATTAGTAGAGCCATACATGCTTCGAAAACACACTACAATATTGTTATGGGGGATTTCAACGCTAAACTGGGCAAAAGCGGCGACGATGAGTTGAGAGTGGGGCAATTTGGATGTGGGCACCGGAACCAGAGGGGCCAGAGGCTGGCCGACTTTCTTGAGAAAGAGGGACTCTTTATGATGAACTCTTTCTTCAAGAAGCCGCCTCATAGGAAGTGGACCTGGATGAGCCCCGACGGTTCCGTTAAAAATGAGATAGACTTCATTATGGCCACAAAGAGACAAATATTCAATGATGTCTCCGTGATCCACAGGGTGAAAACCGGTAGTGATCACCGAATGGTTAGAGGCACATTGAATATAAACGTCAAGTTGGAAAGGTCCCGCCTGATGAAGTCTACGCTCCGACCTACTGCTGCCCACATACAAAACCCCGAAAGCTTTCAGCTTGAATTGTCAAATCGCTTCGATTGCCTAGAGGATTGCGTTGCAGTGGACGATATCAACAACAGGTTGGTAGAAACTGTCCATACGGTGGGGTCTAAATTCTTCAGACACCGTCGAAGAGATGGACCCCAAAAGCTCACCGACCACACCCTCGACCTCTTGGCGGAACGACGTTCGATGGCACTGCAGACTCCTGATGACGCGGAAGCATATCGGCTGCTCAATAGACGGATTCACCAGTCCTTGCGACACGACATCCGTCTCTTTAATACTAATCGTATTAAGGAGACGATAGAGCGGAATAAAGGCTCCAAAGTGTTCGCAAGAGACTTATCTATTGGGCAGAGCCAGTTGACGAAGCTGAAGAGGGAGGACGGCAGTGTCACTTCCGACAAACAAGAGGTACTGAGGGAGATCGAGGAGTTCTATGGACAGCTGTATACCTCGGTCGCTAAACCTGTTGGCAACTTGGCCAAAGACCCAAGAGCCAAGTTGACCCGACACTATACCGAAAATATCCCGGACATCAGCCTGTACGAGATTAGGATGGCCCTCAAACAGCTTAGAAACAACAAGGCGCCGGGCGAAGACGGAATCACTTCAGAGCTTCTGAAAGCGGGTGGAACACCGGTACTGAAAGTCCTTCAGAAGCTCTTTAATTCCGTCTTGCTCGAAGGTATTACGCCGGAGGCATGGAACAGAAGCGTGGTGGTGCTCTTCTTCAAGAAAGGCGACAAGACCTTGTTGAAGAACTATAGGCCCATCTCGCTTCTGAGCCATGTTTATAAACTGTTTTCGAGGGTTATCACGAATCGTCTCGAGCGCAGGTTTGATGACTTCCAGCCTCCCGAACAAGCCGGTTTCCGAAAAGGCTATAGTACCATAGACCACATCCATACGCTGCGGCAAGTTATACAGAAGACCGAGGAGTATAACTTGCCATTATGCTTAGCGTTTGTGGACTATGAGAAAGCCTTTGATTCGATCGAGACTTGGGCAGTGCTACAGTCCCTCCAGCGGTGCCATATTGACTATCGGTATATCGAAGTGTTGAAGTGTTTGTATAACAACGCCACCATGTCAGTCCGAGTACAGGAAGGGAGCACGGAGCCGATTCCATTGCAGAGGGGTGTGAGACAAGGAGATGTCATCTCTCCGAAGCTCTTCACCAATGCGATGGAAGACGCTTTCAAGCTCCTGGAATGGAAAGGACTCGGCATCAACGTTGATGGCGAATACATCACTCACCTTCGATTTGCCGACGATATCGTGGTCATGGCAGAATCGCTGGAGGATCTTAGCACAATGCTCGGAGACCTCAATCGAGTTTCCCAACAGGTGGGCCTTAAAATGAACATGGACAAGACGAAAATCATGTCGAATGTCCATGTCGTGCCCACCCCAGTTTCAGTTGGGAGCTCGATTCTCGAAGTGTCCAACGGCCAAACGGTCCAACTAGGTAGGTCCAACTTCGAGAAAGAGGTCAATCGACGAATCCAACTCGGCTGGGCAGCGTTCGGGAAGCTACGCAGCGTCTTCTCGTCCAAAATACCTCAGTGCTTGAAGACGAAGGTCTTCGACCAGTGTGTGTTGCCGGTGATGACCTACGGCACCGAGACGTGGTCTCTGACTATGGGCCTCATAAATAAGCTCACTGTCGCACAGCGAGCTATGGAGAGGGCTATGCTCGGGGTTTCCCTACGTGATCGAATCAGGAATGAGGAGATCCGTAAACGAACTAAAGTCACCGACATAGCCTCTCGGGTTAGCAAGCTGAAGTGGCAGTGGGCAGGGCACATAGCTCGAAGAACCGATGGCCGATGGGGCAGACGGGTTCTCGAATGGAGACCACGTACCGGCGGACGAAGCCGAGGACGTCCATCTGCTAGATGGACAGACGACCTCATAAAGGTTGCGGGCACCCGCTGGATGCAGGTCGCTGCCGATAGGTCTAAATGGCGGACAATGGGGGAGGCCTATGTCCAGCAGTGGACGCCCAAGGGCTGAGAAGAAGAAGAAGAAGAAGATGAAATATTGTCCATTATTATCAATGCACTTTTGCCATTTTATTGGAAGTTGATTGATGCCTTTACTATAGAACTCCTGGAGACGGGAATCGATGAATTCTCTGAAGCCGTTTTTCACTGCCTCATCGGAGTTGAATTTTTTCCAACGTAAATAGTTATCCAAATTCCGATAAAATCAGCGGGGGCAAGGTCTGGCGAGTACGGTGGGTGATGGAGAGTTTTCAGTTGTAGCTACTCTAATTTTGAGACTGTCTGTTGTGTAGTGTGTGGGCGAGCGTTATCATGGAGAAGCAGTAGACTAGAGCGACTGATCAGACTCGGTTGTTAGTTAGCGAGCTTGGCCGTCATTGTTTGCAGTTCTTCACAATACACATTGCATTAATTTTTGTGCAAGATTTCAAAAAGCTGTAGTAGATAATACCGGCACAGGACCATGAGCTTCTTTGGACTTAGTTTACGTTTGGGACATTGTTTGGCTGTCTCCTGGGTTCAACCAATGCGAAAAAGTTTATGATTATTACATAGGATCCACTTCTTATCACAAGTGACAATACTATTCAGAATTCATTTATTTTTGTGCTGGTTCAGCAAAGTAAGGCAAGCTTCGACGAGTGTTTGCGACGAAGCTTTCATTAAACTTATGCGATTACCTTACGAGCTTCACTTTCCCGATTTGACGCAAATGAATCAATATCGTTTGGTCACTTACGCCAAAGGCTTCTGCTTACTCAGTCATGAATCCGCTTCCACTATTGCTGTCAATTCATCACTATAGACTTGGCTCCGGTCGCCCTCGGAACTTGTTCTTGAGGTCGAAATTTCCAGAACGGAAACGATCAAATCAAAAACGCACCGTGCGTTCGTTTACGGTATTTGGTCCGTACACATAATTGGTTGGGGAAGCGCAGTACCAGCGAGGCTCGCTTGTATCGTCACATTGCATCCCACTTGCAGGTGGCCATTTAATGTAGTCACCAGGAAGAAATAAAAATATAGGTTTCGAATAGGGTTTCTGCATATAATAACTGTTTTATTTTCAGCTAAAACATTTTATTATATGCACTGAACCTTAATTCGATATGCACTGATATGCCAATGTGTGACAAAATCTGTAATTACGATAGAATATATATACAAATAGTATGCTTAAATATAGTATTAATTACATGAGTGAACAATGTCTGAAATAAGAATGCTAAATCATCAAATAATTGCTTATTTTAACAAATTACTGCAACTTAACGCTGATCAAATAGCATCAGAATAGAATTTTGCAAAATTACCTATTAGAAGTACGGCAGTAACCTTTACCCATCGTCTGTATCCGATGATATAAATATTCAGCCAGTTGAGAGACGCCGTAGTCCTAAGCACTGCAAATACTGGCCGCGCTTGTGTGTATATTAGCTTTCTTTAACAAGGACTTAATCAGGACAGAACCAATCTTGTTTTTTTCTTTTTGGAGCACTTTCACGTACGTAATAAGTATTTAGATTTCTTTGCGAGATTCCATATTATACCCAGATCCACATAAAATTAGAGACCGAATATCATTCAGCTCAACAATGACAGGACACAATAGGACACGAATGACTTCCGCAGCCTGGCCCAGTAATGTCCAATCAGCCTGAGTGACGATAAGAATGTCGTCAAAAGTTACAATTATGAATAACAAATAAGAATGTCATAGCTTTAAATTGAAATCAATCGGAATTTGGAGTTCCAAGCCAAATGCAAGATAACTAAGTTCAAAGTGGCCAGTATGAACAAACGGCAATTTCATAAAATTCATAAAACGGCCCTAATATTTTACTTTTAGACAAACTTAATTAATCATTAATAAATCCGCATGTTTGAGAATTGACAAAAAATTATAGGATGTAAGTATCCACCAATTGGTTTTGGCCCAGCGTGGTGGATTATGGTCCGTAACTCTATTGTGATATACTTAATGGAAACCCGAGCCTTGCAGTGAGTAAACATTTTAGATGAAGTAGATGGCTAGATGCACCCTACATTTATTGCAAAAGAAGACATACTTATTACGTTAAAAATATGAGAACTTGTTAAAACCGGTTAAATATCGCTTATATATGAGTTAATATATGATATAGTCATAACCAGTTAATATATGAGAGAAACTGAACTAAAACGATTATTTACAGGTTGTAAAACCTTTCCCGAAACTTGAAACCATGGATTCTGCTCATGATTGAGTTTCAATATAGACTCTAAGCCCTCAACGATCAAAAACATTGCGCAATCTGTAAAATTTATATATACATATAATAAAATCGTAACAAAGCCGTGTCATACATATTTTTAGTGTGTCATAAACAGTATAATAAATATTTTTAGAAAAAATCTACGAACGATACAGAACCTAAAACAGTCATTTTTGGATTTTTTGTCTGTCAGTCTGTCTGGATGATTGTCTGTCCGTCCCTCTATCTGTCTACCTGAAAGCGCATCACGCAAAAAAGATGGTCGGATTTTAATGAAACTGGGCATAGTTATAATAACATATATGCTGGGTTAATATTTAGACTAAGTATTTTTAATCCAGATAAATTATGAAATTCCCACGCGAAACAGAAGTTCACGCGAACGAAGTCTCTGGCAATTCTAGCTGCAGAATATACAATATATGAGAAATATGTATACCTCTTACCGATATCCGAATTGGAACACGTGAATATGCCTTCGGTTGATGACCTATCCTAAGTACTCCTAAATAGTTCGCTAGATTATATAGGATTGATAAAGCTTTTTTAAAAAGTATCTACACAAGTATCCTTTACAAATACATAGTTGGTAATGCAAAAAGACAATTCTCTGTTCTACTCACCTATTGCGTTGTATTTTTTATTAAGCCGGGCAAAGCAGTCCCGGTGAATAGGAAGGCCGTTATGCATCTAAATTTTTAATAAGGCGCTTTTCCTCTCAGAAATGAAATGAATAAGTAATATTTAGAAATCTCTGTTGATCATCTATTCTCTATATCTTTGCTAGATAAGTTTGAAAAGGACGGCTACATATGTCGTAGTCACTTGATGTTATTTAGCACTTCGTGAATGGTCTGAGCATTTTATGAAATGCAGCTAAATAACGTACAATACCTTCTTTTTTATATCTACATATAACCTTTGGTAATACATTGTGGTAGTGTAGTATTACAAGATACTGCCACTAATCCTTATTTAGTTTCACAACCAATGTACGCCCCTGCGTTACAGCATGAGGTTAGGGCCCATATGCACTTCACGAAAATGTTACAAATTATAGACACTTCACGTAGAAATTAATTCTTAGCATTCTACTACGTAGCGTGGGACGCCCTCCAGCCAGATGGACTACCGATTTGAAGAGAGTCGCTTGTAGTACCTGGATGAGAATGGCAGAGAACCGTGTGTGATGGCGGTCCTAAGGCGAGGCCTAAATCCAAGCTGTGGAGAGATACAGGCTGATGGTATTGTATGCTATTTGGTTGCTCTTCACGAACTGGCTAGACTGTTTACGAAGTGCTCAATTATAGCAAATGGCTACGACATAAATATAATTCTCAATAGAACTTGCGAGACTCGAAAGTGTAGCACTAATTTGTTCTCTGTTGATTTAAGTAGTCCAACAATTGTAATTAATAGGTGTGTTTGCGAAGACATTCGCGAAAATAAATTTTAATTTGTTTTATAGTTCTCTCTTTTTTTAAACGGTTTAGAGTTCTTCTACAAACATGTTTAAAGAACTTAGTTAGTCATTTTCATTCTTAATTATTTTTTTAATAATTCATTAAGAGTCAATATAGAATCAATTTTGTAATATTTGGTATAAATTAGAGTATTAATCAGATATTAATCAGCCACGTGCTTCGGAATCGTACCTTTATACTAATCTATACTAAACCTACAAAACCCACGCCAGTGGCCAGTGCAGCCGAAGTCACGGGCGATCGCTAGTGTTGCTAGGGTTCCTCACATTTTCCAGTCGATTAAATACAATTTGTATAAAGATACCTGCATACGGCCACCACCATTTATCAAGTTTCCAAACCGATGTACATCACTGATATTAATTACTACAGCTTCAGAAGTACGAGATGTAAATTGATGTGATAAGCGATATGATAAGATTGATGATGTGACAAGACAATCTCAAAAACAAGTTAAATACATAATTATTTGTTTGTTTGAGCTATTTTAGAATCGACTCAACCTATTTTGTTGCAATATTAACAGTTTAGTCTTAGGCAACAAAACTAAGTTGCATTCTTAGTTTTGTTGCAGTGTAGCGTGGCGTTATTTTTTATTAATTATTATTATTATAAGTATAGTGGTGTTGAAAATAATAGACAGGGGTCATCACGGTGATCTAGATGACGGTGTGATATCGTTGGAACTTGTAATAAAGCTAGTAATACCTATGTAAGCATAGTAACAGATATAGAAATCAGATCCCCAACGAGCAAAGCCGCGTACAAAAGGTAGTTCACCATTAAGCGGTTTGTAAAGATATTCTGATGGTTTGTTCTTTTAGATCCTATTTCTAAGGCGTCAAGTTTCATTGTCAAAACAAATACTTTGTTTAAACTAATTAATAAATGTTTCTGTTTATATAATAGATGACAGATGAGCGGGCGCCCAGGGACACCTACAACACCAGGGGCCTTGCGGGTGCGCTGCGACCTTACAGAATCCTGTTCAAAGCTCTCTTGAAGGGTAGCGTATCGTATCGTAGCGTAATGGAAAAATCTCGCAATGGAAACATGTGTCAGAATTAATAATGAAATAGGAAAATATCAATTAGTCTTAAATATTTAATGTTTTTTTACACTTATTTCATTACTTATGATTATAACTTTTATAAAAACGACGATGTTATCTTATTGATCGATTATCGATGCCCTGCTGTTATTGGTAGTACTTCCTGCCTGTTGTGTAAAAGGTTTTGGGTTCAATTACATGTCGGACATATAATGTGTTACGGACGTATAAAGGTGTGTTCATCTTTGTATGTGTTTCTGAACTCACAACACAGCGAGTCCTACTGTGGGCTGTTGAGTTTGGTGTTATTTAGTTGTGCTATGTACACCTGTAACAAGTATTCATATAAGGTCTAACAGGATTTGTTTCTCTTATGTTATTAATATGTTAACATTATAATGCTGTAAGTTATCATTCATTATCTTTTCAAATATGATTCGAAGACTCAGAGATTTAGCTCTATGGATTTTCATTTCTTTTTTATCATTCAGATTTCTACAAAAATAATCGTACCTATATTATATAACATTTTATAAAATACCGATGCAATTTGAAGATGAAATATTAAGTAGCTGAAAATAATTTTCACACTTCTAATCTCTGTAACCCGGATTCTCCCGGTGTCTTTACAGTGGCAGGCGTTCGATCGAGTTAGGCACCAGTTATAATTTCCGGAGAGAGCAGTTTAATCGCAACGCCCGGATCATATACAATATTAGTATGGGACAGTATGGAATCATCTTATTAGCATTAGAAACATTTATTGTATAGACGAGGTGGCATATGTTCGGACGAACCACCACATGATAAGTGGTCATCTGCAAAATCCTCTGATTTTGTTCCTCCTCTGATCCTCTGTGGAATGCGAGTGCGCCGCCGACTTTGCATAATACCTATACCTACCTGTTCATAGGTTTCCTGAAGAGCCCTATATCGTAGCGTAGTTGGAAAATATCAATAGGCAGTTCATTTCACAATTTACTGATTTGTGGTATAATAGGATTTTTTAAACTGTTCAATACGCAGTATATGTATATATATCCGGGTACATGTTTTGTGTGCCGAGAAACACTTCTATAGTTGCTAACAACAGTTGCCCCTCATATAACATACAGGCAGGACTGCAAGCTCGATTTTTTTTTGTAATGGTTAAATTCTTGTGGCTCTAGTGGCCTTTCAAGAGTCGCCGGACTTGTTTAAGTTAGGGCGAGCGCAGAAGGCGCTCAGCTAGGGACAAAATGTGTGTTGCAACAAGCCTAAGGGTTCCCCTGCCGGTAAACCGGCGGAAGGAACGGACCTCGGCTTAGGGCGTTGCATTGGGGGGATACCGCGGGATCGCGATTCGGTGTGAAGCGCCCAGGCACGTGCCGATACCTGGTAAAAGTGTTGGCTGAGGGCCGATGTGTGTTGACGGTGTAGCGAGGGAGACGTCCACGACTCGGCCAGCGGGGACGGTGTATCTGTGTAGTCTATGAGTGTAGTGTAAGAACTGCATTGGCAGCAGTGATTGGGTCGTCAGGGTCGTCTAAGACGTGCGACTGCAAGCTCGACTAAAACGTATTTCATATAAAACGCCTCGGCTGTTATCTATGTGTGAAAGTTACCTCATAGCGTTTGTGAAATTGACTTTCTAAAGTTGCGTAAACAGTGCCGTTGTGTGCGTGTGACGGATTTTGTATGTTAAATAAAGGTTTTCTACTCAATGTTATATGATTGTGTTCAGGTCATGTAATAGATTTAGCCTACATGCGATACGGGCGAATTTTCCGAATTAGCGCCCCGACTAGCTAATGAGATTTCTTACGACTCCACTTAGTAGAGTGAATGATTAATACAATAATTACTTTCATTGAGACTCCTAAATTGTATCTACAAGTATGTATTATAAATTTGGTTGTGTTTTAAGACAAGATAATGAATGGGTATATGTTTTTTTGAAAGTTCTATTCGTATGTAAGCAGAGAAGTGGTTGCATTTAATCATGTCAACAAGTGCAAAAAACTTTCAGATCATAGTTTTAATACAGTACATATACTAGATGTATTTATAGTTTAAAACTAAATTAAATTAGATTTCAATCTATAACGTCCCACTGCAGGGCACATAGCTCCCCTAGTAAATCATTAGGGGGTTACGGTCCATAATCCACAACTCGGCCCCAGTGTGGATTGGTACATAATTAATAATATTTTGTAATAGGTTTCGTTTCTTTCTTTTTTGGAATGTCTAAATTCTTGCGGCCCTAATGGCCTTTCAAGGATCACCTTATGTCAACTTAAGGACGTGTATAATTTAGGGCGAGCGCAGAATGCACTCTGTGTAGCAACGAGCCTAAACTGGCGGAAGGAACCGGACCTCGGCTTAGGGCGTTGCTTTGGGAGGATACCGCGTGATCGCGAGTTGGTGAGAATCGCCCGGGCCGTGCCGATAGCTGAAGGCCGGTGTGTGTGCTCGTCACAATGTTAAGGGTTTTCGTTTTCGATAAATATTTGTATCTGCTTTATTATCTTTTTTAGATTATTGTATGTAATTTATGCTTTTGTTGCATTATGCGGGTTGGTGGCGGGCGAAGCCGTAGCTTTGGGCGGTGGATACGCCTAATGTTCGTTTTAATGTCGATTCCCGTTTATGTCGCTTCTGCACCTTGAGTTTGGACGACGACAAATAGGTTTGGTTTGCATTTAAATTGAATATCTATTTTCTAAGTGGGTTCAATTAATCCACCAATATCTGTCTGCTATTATCAATTACTGCTATTATTGTTACATTCTTTAGAGAAATATTTAATTTCTTACCGGGGGTATTTTTAAATGTAATTCTAATACGGAAAAATATGAACACACATTAATAAATAAATCCACATTCCAATAATCACGTGTAACCTTTATGGTTAATTAACAATTGGAAGTGCGCTATAGTTTTGTCGCGCTTTCGAGCGAGCATTTGATGATTGTTATTTCTAATAACATGAAATATGTCTTTCATGAACAGTTAGTGTCAGTTTAGGCAACAAATACAAATTATGTTATTAACCTTTGTTTACAGTGTGTACTGTGACAGATATATTGTAAACACATAGAGTGCTACATAATAATATGCGGTAAAAGCGGAATAAGCATTTAAAAAATGGTTGATCACTTTTCTTGTCAAATTTAGTAAAATTACTTACAACGATTTGACAAAAAATAATCAGTTGGGGTGTTTATTAATATTTTTACATCAACAATAATATTTTTGAGTCAAAACACAGATTATTAGTTTAAAAAAGATACTTTTAAAGCAAGCATCTTTTCTTCAATCCCCACATAGCACATAGCATAACAGCACCCTCCAAATACATTCTTATATCTCCAAAAGTAGGCAGCGCATTCGGAGGCATGCCAACGTTTGCCATTCTGGACTGATGTTGGCATGTATCGCGGATGTTTATGGACGACAGTATCCACTTACCATCAAGTGGGCTGTACGCTCGCCTTATTCACATAAGAAATACCGCATTAGACACTGTCTCAAGGTAAATCAGAGTGCAAAAGTTGTACTTTAACAGTATCTTCACTTAATATCAAATCCTGCGACTTGCTATTTACTTTTTCACTTCTCTTGAGTTTACAGCTTTCGCATGGCGTCGTGAATAAGGAATGAGCTTCTTTCTCCTCGGTTTCTTTAAATTCCTGAGATTGTAGAAACATATTAAATATACAATTTTAAAATAGATTCGTAGCAATTACATTGATGAATCTGTGTTAAAACTTTGGATTTAGGTAATATGTTTTCACAATCGCAGGAAATTTTAGGTTAGAGTATAATATTTATAGTATGAAATAACCAATATTAGCAAACTTTGATATATCTACTTACGACGTCATATTATTGTTGTTTATTTGTTTTATCGTTCACTGTTGGACACGGGCCTCCTAATGCACACTGATTATAGCCTTAGAACACCACACTGGTCATTATATACCATACCATCTTTAATTTTTTTGAAAACTCTTTGTCTAACCCTAGAAAGAAAGACAGAAATTTATTAGTACCAGGTAACAATTATACAATATACATAAATTATAATAGCCCAATTAATACGAAGATGCGTTTTTTACCACCCGTCTGATGGGGCACAACTCAACAACTTGCACGACAAAGACTGCAGCGTGGACATTCAGTTGTAGCCGCTTGCAGTGACTTCAGATCTACTTTTGTCTACCCTAAGGTACTATTTTTGGACTATCGACTCAAAACAGCTCCTAAAAGTTGAATGGTTACTTAATAACCCTATTAGTAAGCGATTTTAAAATATTTAATGCTCTTTTAAAATAAAAGTAAACTTTGATCACAATTTTTTGGAGAAATTAACCTTTAAATAGGAGGAGTTTTGTAAAAATATGTTTTTAATAGTATAGGATTTACATTAAATAAATACTTTGTTCGGCCTTAAAGATTTTCTCTAAAAAGAGTTAAAGACAATGAAAAAATTGCCAAATCCATTATAAGTTTAGTTAAGTTAGTACTTTTCAACTTATAATTAAAGGCGAAAATAAGGTCTCGTTGTACAGATTACGTCACATATGTCTAGTATCATAGGGATTTTATTACCTTAACTAATTTCACATATAAAAATAAGATAGATTACAGAATAAAATATAGATGCCTAAAATCCTAGTTTGTGACTAGATTGTGTGAGTAAATGGCCCTCACATTTTGTAACTTTAACGACATATTTCATTGCTCCATTCACGTTGGCTACAGGGGACCGTAGGTACTTATAAGAATAATTGGAAAATATTTTCTATAGACACAATGTTGTATTTTATGCGAACTGAGGATTAGACTCGTTTAAAGTTTCAATCCTTAGGGTGCCTCAGGCATTTTATCGCTTCTAAAGTATTGGAACTTGCGAGTTCGAAGATTAATTAAAGTTTTTCTTTAATCCCTAAGTTTCAAGTCACGGGTTGAGACAAATTGCTCTGTAGAATTACTAGGTTTGATATTACACTCCAAACATAGCCTCTGTACGGTTGTATGATTGTCGAATATGTATTTTTTACGTAAATGTTACATTTTGAATTTTAATTCGCTTGGTTTCATGCAGGGATGCACGATCCGATATGATATTTGATTCCTATACCATATCGATACATCATACGATATTTTGGATATTTGGTAGTATTCGATATTTAGGATCGATACAAACAGACATGATACAGGCTTAGATCGATATAAAAGTACTGGAAAACAAACGGAGCCCTTCGTTACTTATCCGTGGTAGCAACCTCAGCAGCTTCATCAGAACGTAAATTTTCTTCTGCGGGACATAGGTTCCTTAACTAAGGCTAAAAATAGATTTGGCTCAGCCGTTAATTATTTTTAAAGAACAAAGGATTTGAAGATTAAAAATTGTTGTAATTTTGCAATTGACTACAAAAAGGCTAGGCAACAAATTCAAATATTTTTTTATTTTTCATCATTTTGTATTTTACTTTAATAAATAAACTATTGCGTAAATTAAAAAAGTCTTATTATAGAGGTTTACGATATGATATTTGGAAGATCGCATCGCAAATATTCGATATGATCCTAGTATCGCATCGCATAATTACAATACAATCCGGAGCGATCCAAGATAGCGATAAAAACAACAATATCGTATATTCGTAGTTGCATGTACAGTGAAGCTCAGTGTAGTACGCCCCGGCAAGTATGGTAGACAACTCGAATGGCTGTCGTATGGATAAGCACGTGGTTGAAAGCTTTAGGAAGCCCACATTAAGAAGTAAAAATATTGGCTACTACACCACACCATTCGCATATAAGATAAAATCTGCTTCAGTGAGTATGAATAGGGTTTTCACAAGCAGACAGAATCCGTTCACGTGTGAATTGTGTAATCATGTGAAATCAATTAAAGTGAATTACTGAAGAATTTCGAAGTAATACCATTTGCACATTATTTAATACGCAAATTTTAATAATTGCTTAATAGACTCGATTAAATATGGTAATTATTTGCCCGCGACTTTGTGCGTGTTGATGTTAGATTATGTTTATTTAGTTTGATTTGTTTGTGTTTTTTAATGGATCTGAATAAAAAGTACCCTGAATGGTTGCCGGGCACATAGGCTACAACTATGCCAAGTTTAATTAAAATCCAGTAGTTTTGGGGTGACGTGTGTTCAGACAGACAGTCAAAAATCGCAAAAAATTATTTTGGGCTCTGTGCCATGTATCTGTACTACTTTTCCTTAAATATTAAATATACAGACACGGCTTTGTTATGATTTTCTTGTATGTGTAGATAGATAAAATGATTATAGCTTACAAATGTGCATACGATACTTCTGTCGTGTACAAGTAGATGTACTGTTCCTCTGCCGCACTTGTCTCCTACGAGTATAACGGGAACAAAATTGGGGTTCCGCTGGCCATTCGATTGTTGACATTTTTTTCCTTCCCTTTTGCGTAATTTACACCATAGTAAACGAGAGTTCTTTGGACTGTATATAGTCGAGTCAGTGAAGGTTTTTACTTCTTAATCCCCAAGAACAGAACCGAGTTTGATGCTGTTTTTTTTAATGCTTATTATTATCAATTATTTAAAATCAGAAACATTGTTTATTAATATTGTTTAAATAATAATAATAAAACTTATACGGAGTGGCCAGCGGCGAAGTTAGTCAAGGTGGCCAAGTTTGAAACTATCGGTAGGTCAGCTCATAACCTCATAACATATCACTTAGTGTTAGTAGCACATTGTGTTTTCGGTTCGGTAGAGTAAAAAAAAAATTGAAGCGTTCCCAGAACAATTGAGTATCATCATTGTTACTCATAGCTGTGAGATGATTTATCGTCAAGAAACACTGTCTTGCGAGCGTTTCTAAGAAAATCAACCTTGATCGAGAGAAACAGAAAAATAGAAGTACGAAATGGCGAGACTACAACTAACGCCCAAACCATAATAATGATAATAAAAACCATAATAATGATAATAATAAATATAGAGGGGTAAGAGTTACATCCGTAGAGGGTGCCCGCATCCGTAGGAGTTACAAGAGTTACACTCTACGTGTTACACCCCCGTGCTAAATTAGCAACACCACTATTGAGATTATAGCTTCTATATAAATAAAAGTTCAACAGTGAGATGTTCTTATTTATTCGTAAGGTCTAAACGTCTTGCAGTTACACAGAGAGAGCACAGTAAAACAGAAGGGGACAAGTGGTGCCATCTAGCGTTATAAAATTTCAAACTTCAACAACCACAGTGTCAAATATAAGGCGGCGATAACCCGACACCCTGAGTGGTTACCACAAGCCGTGGAGTCTGAATAACTCCCGAAAAACTAGACTCGCAAACTCACAACAGGGCCATCGCGGTGTTTGAAGGTCTACAATCTTGTCATCTCGAAGCAAATGGCATGACGGCACCCAGTCCCAGAGGGTCCTACTATTCCTACCCACGGCAGCGGATATCCTACGATAGGGCAGGCGGTGCTAAGAATCCTCTGGTTCAATTAGGCTGCCAAAACCGACGATTATACTAGGCCACATATAACACACGGACTTTGAGACATGGCGAGAAACGTAGCTATGTACGATAAGGGGGGGATATTCTTGGGCGCAATGACCTTTGAATCAGGAAACCCATTCTACTGCCGCCAAGTTGATCACCCATCCCAAAATGGAATCGGTTTTCTCTTTAACAAAGTCCTAGTTAACAACGTTATGGTAGTATCCGGTATATCCATGCGGATAGCGTACTTGGTACGCTGGTTAAATAAAAACTACTTCCTAAAGATTGTACAAGTATATCCCACGTCTACTTACACGGACGATGAAGTCGAGGCCTTTTATGATGACACGAATAGACTCTGAATCGGACTGTCAAGACTCAGTTCAGCGTTGTTACCGGGATTTCAATGCCAAAGTGGGAGGGAGTATAAGAACGCGATGAATCGAAAGTGGGGGCCGCACGAATTTGAAGAAAGGAACCATCAAGGGCAAACACTGGTCAACTTTCTCGAGATGCAGGGGCCTTTTTTGATGAATTCTTTCCTCAAAACGAAGCCCTACAGGAAGCCAAAGCCAAAACGGGCTTTGCCAAATCTGGCAAAGCCCAGACGGTAGGACATTGAAAGAAACTTCATCATTGCAGACGAGAGGCGCTTATTTAGATATGTTACGTTAATCAACAGTTTAAAGACCAGAAGTGATCATCAACATGTACGTGGCACTGTAAATATCGATTTTACGCTTGAAAAGTGGGTTCTGATGAAGGCTAATTTTTGTCCCACACTACCTCAAACCATGTTAGGCTCCAAAAAGTTTCAGCCAGAACTCCAAAATTGATTCGATGCACTGAAAACCATGGCTAATGTTGACGAGAGAATCAATAACTTGGTGAGAGTAATCTGAGAAGTGGGCTGTAAATATTTCAAACAACAGTTTGGCATGGTTCAAACTCTTAAGCGAGACTGGATTTTATGGAACTGAGGCAGGAGACAGCTTTGGTTATTACATAGCCACATCGACTACTCAATAAAAAAAGTACACCCCTTCAATATGAAACGAATTCAGGCGACGATAAGGAGTAAGAAAGGCTCTAAAGTCTTTGCTCAGCTTATTGGATACAATAATCTGGTAATGCTTAAAAGTGATTGGTAACGCCCTGCAAGACCAGAGATCTTCACAGAGATTCAGAAGTTTTATGAAGAACTTCCCACCAAGAAATCAAAAACCATTCCAAACGTAACTTCTGACGAGTCAGAGTATAGACGATAAAGAATATTCTGTTAAATTCTGATAAAGAACTCTTCATTTTCTAGTGTTTTAAAATTGAGTGTTAAAAAATCTTTTTTTGTGTAAAAGTGTGTGGTCTTAAGTAATCTTTAAATTTGTGTGGTAAACTTTCAAGAAAGTTATAAAAAACACACTTAATATACACACATCACACTTAATATATTGAAGAAAATTTATTTAAATGCAAGCTACAGCAAAAATCACACGTGGCCAACTTTCTGTGCCGATGAGTGTATCTAGGAAAATTTTCAAAAATCTTTATTCTCACAACATATCCCATAATCAGCGACCCCGAAACTCCCCCGAGTAACATTTTCTCGTAGTAAATTAGAATTAACGTAGATAAATAAAAAAAAATATAGTTCAAAAACTTTTCTGCTTCTAAGGTTATGTTTCTGATTACAAATAATAAATAAAAATAAACATTTAAAAAAAAACATCAAAATCGCATTTGTTATTGAGGATTAAGAAGTTTTGACGATTTTTAAATTTCATTGACTCTACTAATAGTGTGCTGTACAAAACCATAATATATGAGATATAACATTTGATATTTTCTAGTTTTTCACACATATTTATCTATTTCAACCTACCTGTTTATTACAACAAGATTTAGCCCGCGACTTTGTTCGTGTGGTCTACGTGATGAATAGCCTATGTGTCAATCCGGATTACAATCTATTTGCCAAGTTTCAATTAAATCGGTTCAGCAGTTTCGACGCGATTGAGTAATAACTTTCGCATTTATAATATAAGCGGGATATTTAGTTTCAGCATGACCCCAATCACAAATTCATTTCTGTAATGATCTTATCTTACTTAATAATCCCCTTCGCCTACCCTCATTTGTGGATCGTTATAATCTGTACTTAAGAGCCGGTATTACGATAAGGTGAGTCTATTATTATTCTAATATCTCCTATTCATGAACTCTTCTTAACCCTTTAGGTTATGATTCGTCCACTGTTGGGTGAATTCGTTTTATCATTGTTAGGACGAATATGGAAACTAAAGTTCTTTTATTTGGTCTAGAACGTCAGTGATACTTGTAACCTCAGATTGAATGGATCGTTGAAGGGATTTTTAAAAGAGAAATAATTAAACGGGCAGCTTAAAACTACTGAACAAGCAACAAATCGATGGTAGCAAATTTTAAGGTGGGTTAGCTTTAGGTTCTCTGGTGACTACAAAGAAGTAGCCGCTATCGGTGACTATAAAGAAATAGCAACTATCGGTGACTATAAAGAAATAGCCGCTATCGGTGACTATACAGAATTAGCCGCTATCGGTGACTATAAAGAAATAGATGGCCGCTATAGGTATCTATGAATAAATAGCTGGTGAATATAAAGAATAGCCGGACTCCTGCGACTTGGCAGTGGTATTCTTACATCATTTATTAAGTCATTCAAAAATAATTTGTTTTTGTTATCATGATTTGCTATCCCATTCTCTATATTTTCCCGCCCGTAAATACAAGACAAGCCTTTTTAAAATAGGTGTAATTTACCGCAGGCAGGACCGATAACTGACGAGTCCTCGAATGGAGATCACGTACCGGGAAACGAAACGTGGGACCCACTCGGGCTAGGTGAATTGATAACTTGAAGAAAGTCGCTAGTAGTGGCTGGATGAGAAACAATTCGGCTGGATTAGGCTGAGATGATCGCTTAGGTGCGCTTCGCCATCGCCTCAGACTACGTGGTTATTTTTTTTAAACAATGCGAACGTGGTTTTTACCCAGATACAATTCAAGCGTATTCACGATTTGCCTGGGCACATCTCGATGTGTTGTGAAATCGGCTTTGGCCCGTAACATACATATATATCTATGTATTATATATACAGTTTATGTAGCATTTATTTTTCTTTAGAGAGTAACTCAAGTACAACAAATCGTATTACCAGGCATTGTTAGCCTACACTTTATTGTTCGTTTAGAAGCATTCATAGAAAATTGCTACGTAAAACGTGTTGTTACAAGTATCGTATTTACTTGAATATTTGATAAATTCCGTCCCTAATTGTATACGTTGACTTCTCAACGAATACAATTGGAAACGGAATTTATAGTCTCAGTTATTATTTAGCGAGAGCACGAAGGTACTCTTTGAAATAATAACTGAGACTTATAAGTCAACACTCAAAGGGACAAATAAACCAAAGTTTTATGTATATACAGCGTGTAACCTTTCCAGAAACTTGAACCATGGCTTCTGATTATGATTATCAATCAGTGAATTGAATGAAATATTACGTATTTATTTATACCAATTTTTGGACTTTATATTTCATAATTAATGAAGTATCCATCATGAATGAAGTATTCATCATCATCATTAATGTGTGTTAGGAGTATTCATTTACCACTACGGGGATTATCTGCTCGTCTGCCAGCATCTTCCTATATCAAAAAAACTGTTTGCTTGGCACGTTATTTCTCTAAAATATACCTATGTGTTTTGTACAATATTGAATACAATATGGAATAAGGAAAAATATTGTTCTTGATTTAAGCATTTTTAAAATTTCTACTAGTGTAAGTACAAACTACTTTCTCGGTCGTATCTAATCTAGTCGTTATAAGCCTTCTTGGTTGTTTCATGGTTAAGAGCTCTTTATGGAGCTCCATTCAACTCTTCAACTTGTCGTCGATAGATTGCTTATTCAGACTGAGATTTTCACGGTTTAGCTGAGCATTAACTCTGTTCGTTCTACAATTCTCTACGTGGAGGAATGCCAAATTGTGATTACTAGTGAGTTACGTTATCTAACTATGCTTCTGAGTAAATGTACGAGTATGACGACGGTATAAGCTCAGCTGGTAGTGTATCTGCTGGTTATGTGATGCGAATTCAATTTTCGTTTGGAAAGACATTTGTTTTAATAAACATTCCAGGATTTTCATGTTCGTCTTTATGTATTGTGAACTCGCGATACAAGAAATCCCTATTATATGTAGTGTTTATAAAGAAATGATTGTTAAGGGTAGAAAACTGCCTTACTTCGTTGGCACATTTAGTATTTCTTGAAGAAAATCATTTTACTTTCATTGGACCACCAACACCAAGAGAACAGTATCCTGTCTCCGCCAATTTATTTTTTGGAAAACATCGTTTTTATTAACAGTGATTATCAACATTATCTCTTCTCGTATATTTATACAATCGTTCGACCTCCTCACGTCCACTATGTATGAAGGCACGTAATGAAACTATGCCGACCGAGTGTCAGTACACGCACTACACACACATTATGCAGTCATATTATACCGATGTTCCCATTACGACCAAGAGCAAAAGTTTTTAAACACATATATCCTTAAGCAGGTTGCTTCAATTCGTTGTTCATTGGCAACATCATATATACTTTTATATAGCAGTGCATTCAACATGTATAACCTTAGTAAGTTTGTTTTCAACTAACATCATTATAGTAGCGTCATAAAAACTTCCACTTTGTTTTAATTTGGAGACTTGCATAGACTTGTATTGTTGGTAAATAAATGGATCGTTAGTTCCAACCGAGTTGAAGAAGCAAATTGAATTTAAAGAAAAGATAGTTTCGAACTCGAAACTACTATATCTTGTTTTTACAAATCCAACTTAAAACTTAACTTCCAGCATAAAATATCCTTTATATCCGAGGTTCTCCATGAAGCAGCCAGTTTGATAAGATAACGAGTTATAACTGAATTTATTCTTCACGTTTTCTCGAACTTCAGAAGACAAAATGAAATAATGATATTTCATCGCCCTCAGAAGTTTACCTTTCTTCTTTCCACTGTTTTCATAAATTGGATTGTTGTTTGCGTTTGACCAGAATTTTATTGCATCAGTAGAGATCTCTTTTGAGATATAAAACTTTTTAATTTCTAAATTACATTTCTTCTAGACATCTTTAATTAATGATCAGTGATAACAGTATTTAAATGTCAAAAGGAGCATTTTTAAAGTAATTAGTTTAAAAAATCATGTCTTTTTATTGATTAGATTAGATATAAAATAAAAAAAATAAGGGTCTGTATCTTCACCTCTGATCAAATGTCTGATAGCCTATTTGCATTTATCCGTAGGATAAATTGTTATATTTCCATTTCACGAGTGTCAGATAACTAACTGCATCTGGCAAATGAAATGTCTGCTAACCTATCAGTATCAGCTAGATTTAATTGACAGATAGTTATCTGTCAATTAAATCAATTAAATCTATCAGATTGTTGACAGATACTTTAACAGAACGTAGTGAGAAAGGCTCTAAATTTTGTTACCAATTAGGTAAATAGGCAAAGGTTTTGAAAGGTATTATAATACGAGTAAACAATGCAATGTCCTTTCCGTATCCACTACTGGGCGTGGGGCCTCTTCATGCACACTGACTCGTTCATGAGGGATGTAAGGCCTGAAGCCACGTTGTCCAAGCGGGTTGGCGAGTGCACTCTTTCAGAGGTGGTGTAGTTCCTCGGGCATTGTGGTAGCCGCTTTGTTATCCCCTAGTCTTCTTTTACGACACCCGCTGGAGGAGATCGGGTGGTGCTATTCTATAACCGGCCGACACCACACAGCTATCTATATAAATAAAAATGTAAAGGTTCGTTTATTCAAAATCTTAAATCTACGAAAGTTCTTCACCGATTGCTTTGAAATTTTTACACAACGTTGCATTCGAATACGCGCGTGTTTTTATATGATTTGTACCCAAAAACAGGTAAGAACAGGGTAAGAGCCATCTGTTGAGCAGCCACAGCAACGCGTGACCGGGTACAGCTAGTAATAAATAAAAATTGCAAACATTTGTATCATGCGGTCTTAACAGTAAAGGAGTTGATAGTGGAGAACATAATTTGTAATTTTGGACAATATATTTAATGGATGTACGGACGCCCTTCTCTATTTATTAACATGTAAATTACATTTGTGTGTATAACACTACAGTGGCGTTTAAACTTGTTAATGAAAGGTTTACGGGTGAACAACTCGAACAACAATAATTTAACAAATTGGTGCGTTTATCGCACAGCCACGGCTATTATGTTGAACAAGGAAGCATTTATCTTATAAACTATTGTAGTATGCGCTGAATTACTCCTCTGGACGTTTACCTTCGAAATCTGAATACCATCGAATCCCGTGAAGAACATATTCCTTACACCCCATTTCTAAGAAAAATTGGCAAATGCATCCTTCTCAATCCTTTACCTTATCTATTCTAATTCTCTTCAGTTTCACTTTTTCGTTTCACAATTTCGCCTTGTGAGGGTGAGAGTGCACACTGCAACTCCACAGCCGCTGGGCGTACTCAACTGGTTACGTTACTCCTCTCTCACAGAAAACTACCGTAATATGTTCTGCATTTCCCAGTTTATTCTTTTCCTCCAATGTAAGTAGGTGTTTCAGTAACGAGTGAAATATGTAAGTGCCCTTTCTTATCCTATCCTATCGTTTTCCCCTATCGTTCATTTTCCTAATCCTTTCTCAAAAACCATTCTCAATCTCCAGACAATCTTGACTGATGTTGGAATGTATCGCGGATGTCTATGGGCAACAGTATCCACTTACCACCAGATGGACTGATCCAGATCATACGATCGTCTGCCGCCTTCTGACTATAAAAAGTAAATAAATGGCCTAACTTACGGATACCAGTGGGAAGCGTGATTCTTGCCCTAAAAATGCTATTAAAAGTCTTATGCTTGGTTTATATTATTCAACAGGTAGCCTTAGATGTGAATCTCAAACAGCTAGATTCCATCTCAATAGATGGATGTGTCAATGCACAGCGCACAATACACAAAGCGTCATCGTCCGGGCGTACGTTACAGATGTATCAATATTAATAGAGGTGTACTCGTCTGAGGTCGCTATTCAATAATGCTCGATATTTCGCGGACAATAAAATGTCTGTATTCGAGATATTCGATATCTTGACATTGGAGACGGGATATTGAAAAGAACGGGAAAATTGCAGATGTCAATAAAGAACGGGATGTTAGGTTGCGGTAGTGTTGGGTAGAAATAAGTCTGGGAGGCAGGTGGTTTATTGGATGCTAAATGGCTATCGCCCATTGATATCTGTATTGCTAGGGCACTGAACTTTTTAACTAAACACAAATTTAAAATAAAACTTACTTATACGTAAAATAGAAATTCTTCAGTGCATTTGCCATCCCAATATTCCCTATCCCCCCTTCTCTTCCATTCAATCTTGACGAGTAGGAAGAACAATATAATGAGAGTTTTCTTCTATTACTATCTTATTCAATTCCAACACGGAGGAGTAAAATGGAACAAAACAAATCCCCCTATCTTTAAAGTTAAGTAACGCATTCGGGACGTGTCAACATTCGTCATTCCTGACTTATGTTGGCATTTATCCCGGATGTCCATGGACCACATCATTGTCTGCTCATTTGCCACCCGCTTCCTTTTAAAAAATACACGCTCTCATTTGCAGGCGGCTTACAAAATCCATTAATTTAACCAGTCAGATCAAATCGACGTTTTAGCATTAGCTACTGCTTAAACTTGTGTTTCGAGCCGAGCCATTGAAGTAAATTAATGAATAGACAACGTTTCATTTCCAACTGTTTCCGATAATTCCTGTTCCGATAAGCGAACTTCATAGATATGCACAAGATGTCGAACTCGCACACAGATGCATAAAATACACACTTTGATCAATACACTCACACTTTGGATCCTTGTGTTACAGCTGTGTAACTGCCATTCGATATTTGACGAGTTGTCTGCTAACGATGGATACGTATGTAAAAAAATAAGTTAGTTGTTGTAGTTTATACTAAATTTTAACTGCGATAATAACCGTAACCATCCCCTATAACGTCCAATGCTGGACATGGGCATCCTACCATACATTGTCATTTGGATGAAGGATGAATGGCCGTAAATCGCCATAGTGGCCAAGCAGGTTTGCGAGTCCATTCTTTTAGAGGTGGTGCAGTTCCTCAGGGTTTGTGGTAGATGCCTTGTCGCCTTTTGCGACACCCAAGGGAAGAGATGGGGTGGTGCTACTCTGAAGACAGTCGACATAACATGGTCAGTGTCAGTCTGGTCATAAATACAGTTACAATAAAGAAAAATAAATAAATTACATTTGAATTTGGAATCTATCATTTTCACATGAAAAATAAATGATTTTTCTCTTTTTGGCGCCAATTGTATTTATTAAATATTGTACTAATATTAAAATGGAGTGGGGTGATCGAAAATCGTATTTGCTGTAATTGCATTACATAAAGTAGGTATGGAGGCAAATGCAATTTTTAAAACTCTCCCGCTTTGTATTAGCCGATTGTTTGTGTACCGGGCTATTGGTAAGTACATTGAACCGTCCTCTATTTGAGACAGAAAAAGGTCAGGTCGTCTACGCACTATTCATACTAAACAGACTATTAAAGCTTTGAAGGAGAGAATCCGAAGAAATCCCGTATGGAAGCAAAAGATTTTATCCAGAGAGATGAATATGTCAAAACCATGTCACGTATTTTAAAAGATGATTTAGGAGTGCTGCTTACAAAAGACATACTGGTCATTTGTCAACTGATAATTTAAAGAAAAATAGGATTGATAAATTAAAAAATCTCCTTTGGAGTTCACAGACAAATATTATTTATGGACGAGAAAATGTTCACCATTGAAGAACATTTTAACAAGCAGAGTGATCGAGTTTATGCTCATAACTCTAAAGAAGCTGCTCAGTTGGTCAATAGGGTGCAACGTGGCCATTATCCGGCTTCAATGATGGTTTGGTGGTGTGTTAGCTATCAAGGAGTGACTGAACCATATTTTTCTTAAAAAGATATTGAAACGTTGGCTCAAGTGTATCAAAGATATCATTTTTGAGAAGGTAGTAAAGCCTCTTAACAACACCCTTTTCCATAACCAAGAATGGTTCCTTCAGTAAGACTCAGCACCAGGTCATAAGGCTCGCTCAACACAGGCGTGGTTAGAAAGGAATAATTCCGACCTCATTAGGGCTGAAGACTGGCCGTCATTTATTCCCCATCCCAATCCGCTAGACTATGATTAATGGTCTGTTAAAGAAAGCATGGCTTGCTCTAAACGCCGCGATAATATTGAATCTCTAAAATATTCCATAAGGATGGCAGTTGCCAATAGAAAAGTGCGTGTTTCAATCGAAAACTATAATCATATATACATACATACGACAGATTGTACAAAAGCATTGTACATTGTACAATTGTTAACCAATAAACGTTATATTTTTAAAATGCTTACCTATTTATTTCTAAAATGACACAAATTCTTGTAATAAAATGATAATGTAAATAAAAGATATTAATGTTTTCTTCGTAACAATATTTATGGTTAGGCTAGGGGTACGTTAATGCGTTTTATCATTCTAAATTCTTTTAACATCGAATGCCTTTGAAATTACTGTTTTAATGATTTTGTTTTTGTCATTTCTTAAAAAATATTTTTTGTGTTATAGCACTTTTGTTAAATATTTCTTCTGATTGGCACGTCAAAAACTGGCCATCTTCGGTTTCGTACGAAATAAATTCCAGAATAATACATGTGTTGATTTACTTATCATATTTCTATTGTGTGTAACCAACCGTGTGGGATCAACGAAATGCGAGTACAATGATTGAATTTCCTCATTAATTAACTTACTGGAAGCTATATCTAGAGATGGTTCTGAGGATTGAATGACTTAAAAAATAATTTAATTTATTTGTTAATGTAAAACCAATTAAGTTTTGATTGAAGTTTGACAAATTGAATTGATTTTTATTAAAATACACTTCATAAAAAAGTCTTAAAAGCTTAATAAAATTAGTTATTTGAAGTTCAAATGATTCCAGAGTAGCTAATTTGAAAAAAATATATTTACTTTTAATTTAACAGTCCGATCATTGATATCAGACATTTAAAAATCTTGTTAATATGTTTGATGAATTTTCATACATAATTCGGATTAATTATTAAAAAGGTTTGCTGATACAACTTACATTTAGTATTTAATTTAAAATGATACTGTTAAAAGACTCAGATGGTTGGCAAGATTCAATAAAAAAAAAAAGAAAACAAGTGACTGAAAATGGATTACAATTTACGCCCTCCAGCCAAATCAAAGGAGCTTTGACAAACGGCAGGCAGCCTTGTTAGAGATTATTTCGTTTATTATCATTGTCAAGTGGAACAAAGCCAAGAAAATTTTGCTTTACGACGTTTCTAAAATTGGATCTACTATATAACGTCTTGTTATAACACGCTCACATCAAGTCACATTGTTATAAACATAGTTTTAAATATAACTGTTTTGCATTCATCAACATTTATACAACATAAGTAAATATGGGGCATTATATTATAAGAAAAAAGATCGTATTGTCGGTATAGACGTATTGACATTGGTTAAGGAATACTAACTTAAAATTTCATTGTTTAACGAATTTGTTCAAACAGAACGTCTGATTTTTAAGATAATGTAACAAAAATATATTATTTTTTTCAAGGTTTCATTAACGTTTGAAACATTTGGGAAATTAGACCCGAAGTCCCTTTTGTGTGATAATGTCACATATTATTGTCGTTCTTTTTAAAATGTCAGCAGGAGAAAACTTCCGACCGGTAATTGAACCTAGAACCTTTTACAAAGCAGGCGGGAATATACTACCAATTGGGCATCGATAATTGACAAATAAGGTAACATATTGGTTTTTATAAAACTTTTAATCACAAGTAATGAGATGAGATAACAGAAACATTAAAAATTGAATACTAATTTAAATTTACCTATTTATTACTTCTGATATTATTCATTCTCACAGAAGACTCCCTTGAAATGTACTCCATTTCCCACTTTACCCTACTCCCTAATGTACGTACGTGTCTCGGTAGTAAGTGAGATATACCAGAGCCCATTCCCATCCCCTTCTGTCCTATTTCTCACCAATTTCGTGATCCTTTTTCAAATTAATTCCTTCATCTCGAATCATCATCTACATCCGGGGGCGAGCCAACATTTGTCAATCTTGACTGAAGTTGGCATGTACCGCGGGTGTCCACGGGCGACAGTATCCACGTACCACCAGCTGGACTAGGTACCTGCTCGTATTTCACCTATCTTTTATAACACAATACTGAGGTAATTTCCAATGTCTGCATTTAACGGATATCAGATAAATGAGATTGTTTTGTTTTCAATTCCCTACAACTCCAAATTTGAAGTATTACTCACAGCAGAACTAGAAACTGGTGAATTTATCTTAGCCAGAACTAATTTACGTCTGTTTGTCAAACAATACCTATCTATTCAAAGTAAACCAATTAGAAGCGAAATTGAGTGCCGTTTACGGATGAAAGGTCTATAAGCGCAGTAAATAAAATAACAGAGTAGAAACTTACAATTTTAAAAAAAATAATCAACTGGAATAGAAGATAATCAACCAGGAGATTGTCTTCAACAAGCACTCCCTTTCTAGATGCCACATACTCCAATACGCAGAGGATGGATGGAAGCAAAGGAAATTCCGCATACGACTACATTACAGAGAGTACGAGAGAGATATAAAAAAATGCATTGGGACGCCACGTCTGTGTGTGTCAGTTTACGTCTTGCGATAGAGTCTCCAACTAATCAGGTTCGAGACTCTGTCTAATAATCTCTACCTCTATCTAGACTTTATATAATATGTATACATAGTGAAATTCCTTATGACGATAACAGTAGTTTATATTGGTGTTCTGCCTTAATTGATTTCTCTGTGGATTTATGTTAATAAATAAAATAATATATACCACTTACCGGAAACATGTGTCAAAAAGAGTACTTGATTTCTTAAGCTAATGTGGCTTTATAGAAGTCACACTCGAGTACGACTTCTCCCACACTTTTCTATCATACTGTGTGAAAGACGAGTAGAATGATAAATCATATTATCTTATCATATTGTGAGAGAATCAATTCTCTCATATTCACATTTCTCTAATCATATTCTCTCATATTTTTTTCATATTTTTTTGTGGGACTCCCACACACTTCGATCGACTAATTGTGGAAAAGAAACGATGGAAGAAGAAGAAAAAGGAAGGACACAAACCGACGAATACGTGTCATAGTACGAGCCAATGATGTGGGCTGGTTCATGTGGCCAAGGCAGTTTGACCAATACAATGAAGTTTCTCATTAAGTTTATGTTTAAATTACATATGCAGAATCAGTTCCCATTACTCACCGCAGACGATTCCATGTCATCCAATTGTAAGTGGCGTGATTGCATGCGTGAATCATAATTTGATAGCATGTACGAGTACAAAGATTACCTACTATTTCTGATCTATATTGTGTTTATAAGCGACAACTCGAGCGACAGCCCAGAACAACGGCGACTGAAAACTGTTTGGAGAGCAATTTAAGGAAATTGACTTATTGTACCAACTTAGAGTCGAGAAGTATGAAGAAAAATTGTTTGACTTATTCCTAAAAATGTGTTGCATTGCCTATTCTCTATTAATACAATAGTTGGCAATCATGTTGAAGATGTGTTGTAAAGAGTGAATTTTATCGACTTTTTTGGCTTCATTTTCTTTAAATAATAGTGACACTTGCTTAATTTTTCGAATTGGCTAAAATGTATGTGTGTAATATTGATATTATATAAGGTCGGGGAAAAAGTTTCTTCGTATTTTATATACAAATTCAAGACATTTTTTTAAAAGTTTAATTACATTTAATTATAATATATATGTGTCGTTTTGTTCTATAACTTGTTGTCATCTTGTAGGTAGTGACATAATCCCGTTGCTGTAGAAATTTTGGGACTTTTGGTCAAAAAATTGCGACAAGTAGTTTTGACAGTCCTCTCTTGATGTTAACCTTACACTACCTAAAGAATTCTGAAGAGACCGAAACAAGTGGAAATCTGAGGGCGCAAGGTCAGGGCTATATGGTGGGTGCATCAACACTTCCCAACCAAGCTCTCTCAATTTTTGCTGAGTGGCCAAAGATGTGTGTGGTCTGGTGTTGTCATGATGAAAGACTTTCTGTTGATCAATTCCGGGCGTTTTTTCTCAATTTCTTGCTTTAGTCTCATCAGCTGTTGGCAGTAGAGATCCAAATCGATGGTTTTGCACAGCGGTAAAAGCTCATAATGAACGATGCTCTTCCAATCCCACCATACACACAACATCACCTTATTGCGCGTTAATCCGGGTTTTGCCACAGTCTGTGGAGCTTGGCAGCACTTAGACCGTGATCTTATCCGCACGTTCTTGTCGTAAGTGATCCACTTCTCATCACCAGTGAACAATCTTTTCAAAAATGGTTCGGTTTCATTGAGTTTTAATAGAGAATCGCAAACGAGTATACGGTTCATTGGGTTTCTTTCAGTGAGCTCGTGTGGTACCCAAGAGCTAGAGCTTTTTTGTGAATCCAGACTTATTTAACCCTGGAACGCTAGCGTACGTCAGACTGACGCATCGTGCGCGCGCCGATCGCTTCCCCTTCGGTCCCTTCCCTCCTGCACCTCTGTACCCCCACTCTATCTCTCAGCGACTCAGTTGCCTCGCAGCCGCCGCGGGAGAAACATCACAGCATAGGAAGCGTCGCGCTCTGTGAGGTTAGTTCTGCAACACTGTACGTCAAATTGACGCATCGCTAGTACAGCGAGCATATTTTCCTGGGAGTCATTTTGACGTACGCCAGTAACCCATGTATTTCTTATGGACTACTTTTATCTGTTCGCACGCTGTTGTTAACTGGTATGTTTACTTTTGTTTTAGTGCAATGGCGGCAAAAAAAATTTACACCGACCCTGACGAGATCTTGGCCCTGCTGAGTGACGTGGAAATCGAGTCAGAAGAGGAAGAGGACTGTACTGAAGTGGAAGAAAATGACTCTGACTCAGGCGACGATTCGGATTATATCCCCGTTGATCACAGAGAGCCCTCCAATGATGAACTGGTAATCGAAGATGATATTCGGCGCATCGAGAAGGAACTTAGACCTACTGCTGGAACATCCAAAAAATTACCAGCTAAGAGGCCTGCTCCAGCTAAGAGGCCTGCTCCAGCTAAGAGGCCTGCTCCAGCCAAGAGGCCTGATCCTGTAAAGAAAAAAACTACTTTGGTTAGGAAGTCCAAAGAAAGTTCATTGCCTGCTGAAGATGGCAATTACATTCTCGCAACCGACTCAACTGAGTTTGAAGCTAAAAACGGGGATAAGTGGAGCACAATTCCAAACAGTAATCCCTCTGATCCTACAAAAACATCAAAGAAAAACGTTATCCATATTCGTCCTGGCCCTGTTGGCGACGCAAAACAAGCTAACGAGCCAATTGAATGTTTTCGACTCTATTTTACCGAAAATATTATGGCTAAAATTTTGAAGCACACCAATGAAAAGATAGAAGAAACAGCAAAAAGGTACAAGCGTCAGGAGGGATCCTTGCAGCCCGTTACCATGGAAGAACTGGAAGCCCTCTTTGGAATACTGTACTTGGCTGCTGCTCTGAAATCCAACCACCTTACCGCGGAGATGTTGTTTCAGACTGAATTTTGTGGCTATAAATTTGTGGCAACCATGTCCCGGAGAAGATTTGAATTTTTAATTTCTTGTCTAAGATTCGACGACGGCAGTACTAGAGAAGAACGAAAATCTGAGACCAAGTTTGCGGCTATCAGCGAAATCTGGGAAATGCTGATCGAAAATTGTAAAACTAAGTACAAGCCCGGCAGTTACGTTACAATTGATGAGCAGTTACTTGCATTTCGGGGAAGGTGTCCTTTCAAAATGTACATACCCTCGAAGCCTTGTAAATATGGAATCAAGACTGTAATGATGTGTGATAATGCTAATAAGTATTTGATAGATGCTCTGCCGTACTGGGGTAAAGGGAGTATTCCAAAAGATGTTCCCGCGGGCGAATACTATGTCAAAACCCTTGTGGCATCCATAAAGGGTTCTAATCGAAACGTGACAATGGATAACTGGTTTACTAGTGTCCCTTTATTCTCAGATTTGTTGAAAGACTACAATCTTACCGCTATTGGCACGGTGAAAAAAAACAAATCAGAGTTGCCTAGCTCTTTTGTTGACGTAAAATTTAACAATAGGAGGATTGAAACAAGTTTTTTCCTTTTCAACCACGACATGACTGCCGTGTCATACAAACCAAAGAAAGATAAGGTAGTGTGTCTGTTGTCTACCATGCACGATGACAATGATCTTAGTAAAGAGGTAGGCCACAAACCCGAAATCGTGTTAGCCTACAATGAAACGAAAGGAGCTGTGGACACGTTTGACGAATTGTGCCGTGGTATTAATACTGGTAGGAAAACGCGTCGCTGGCCTATGTGTGTGATGTACAATATGCTGAACATTGCTGCGATCAATAGCTACGTTATTTACTTACATAACTTTTTCCGTAATCCTGTAAATGATGACGCGAAGCCTATGCCTAGACTACAGTTTATGATCAAACTTCATGAGCAAATGGCTCGCCCTTGGCAAAAATTTAGGTTGGATAATAATCCACGGTTTAGTAAAGAACTACAGCATCAAATACGGTCCGTTCTAGGAGAAAAAGATGTTGCAGAATGCGTAGCAGGTGAACAAACTGGCCCCCGAAAGTATTGCAGTCGTTGCCCTTCCCAAATAAGGCGCAGGACATCTGTTTATTGTTTTTCATGCTCAAAGCCAATATGCGGAGAGCACCAGAAAAAATTTTGCCTTGATTGTTAAAAATCTTGAACTACTCTAAGCCAATTCTTGTGTTACGCGGTTGATACGCCGCACTGTATTTTTTCTAATTCTAGAGATACTTTTGAAACTTTTTTGTACAAGTATTTTTATAAGAACTTTTTCGTCCAAAGGACCAAAGTACAAGCTCTGTTGAGCGCCATATTTCTCTGTGTTCTTAGGTAGTCTCCGGTGAGCGCCATTTTTCTCTGTGTTCTTAGGTTGTAAGTTTGATTTTCATTCAAAAGACACTGTACAGTACGAAAAATTCCTATTTGCACTAGTCTCAAGTTGATCTTATGTAAAGGGTCCACCCTTTACTCTTTGTTTTTTTTTACGTGATTTGAATAAAGACTCTTTTAAAAATGATTATAGCTCGTTTTTATCGCAACTCACCCTATGCTCACACCGTTAACAATTAAAACTATCAAAGGAGTCAAATTGACGCATCGCTAGTAAAATGCGCCTATAAGATATCGCTAGCGTTCCAGGGTTAAATGAGTCAATACTATTTTGTGGTCAATGCCCATTCCATCAGCAATGTCGTAACTACTTATATGCCGATCTTGCTGCTCTTTTTCACAAATGGCATCAATTTTATCGGTAACAGGGCGACCGGAGCGAACTGAATCTTTAACATTAAGATTTCCTGACTGAAAACGCTTAAAACAACTTTGTGCTACTCTTACTGATACTGCATTAGGTCCATAAACGGCACAAATTTTTTTCGCGGCTTGTGTCGCATTTTTCTCTTTTTTGTAATAAAACTTTAAAATGTATCGAATTTCTTCGTTAGATTTACTTATTTTCAATTGAAAAACAATTGAAGAATGGCGGGAAACAGTTTTTTTTTTTTTTTAAATGTTACCTTTTCAATGGTATCATAACCAGCCAGGTACAAACAGTTCAATCAAAGATATTGGATCACAGTTTCTTCCATACAAAATACGAAAACACTTTCTCCCCGACCTATTATGTTGTATAAAATAAGATAACAGATAAAAGTATATCTAATAAACAAGGCAGTGATTAAAACAATACTTGATAATTTTTCATAACAAAAAAGTGTTGATTCCGAATATAGGACTTTAGAATGTTTTTTGTTTTGTCTACTAAATTTTTAGTATCTATCCACTTAACTGTAGGTACATGGAATAAGTTGATATACTCGTATTCTTATATTCTTGTATAATACAACTTATATTTTTATAACAGGTTTCAAACTTTTTACTGGTTCGCAAAACTTGATAGTCGGTCTTCTACAAAACTTTAGTGGGACATAGAAATCGTTTTAATGCTTTCACTACTCCCTTTATTTATCGCCAGATTTTTTCATTCCAAAAACATCATAACTTCATTTTATTGTATTTAATTCACAGACAATTTTTCCTTACGAAGCAGTTTTGTTAGCTTTAATTAATTAATTATTGACGCACGTTTTGTATAAATCACTCTGACAATTAACGTTTCGAGAGAAATGAGGAGAGTAATTAAAAGAGTATATTAAATTGGCAGTCAAAGACACAAAAATGTATTAAAATTTGTTTTATGTAAGTGGATGGTATGTACAGGTATAGCTAATTAACAGGATAATTCTGCCAACATACTAGATACCATATACTTACTAGGACAAGGTCGCAACCTTTATCAAACAGATAACACTAACTAATACTCTGAAATTAGTATACTAATATTGAGAAAATTAAGTCGCCCAATACGATAGGTCGAACTAAAAGTTCTTAGAAGTTTCTACTGTACAATACGATAGAACAAAACAAATTCAATTTTTGAAATTGGAACTCTGCTTATAAAACGCCATTAAAATTTCAAAGCTTTCATTTGTTTTTGATTCTGACGGCAATTTGAAAATGAAGTTTTTTGCGGAAAAATGAATTTAACAAGAGAACATTTTCATTCAATGATTTATTATGACTTTTGTTGCGGTCTAAACCAGAAATTAAACCAATTATGAAAGACTTAAGTTAGCATTTAGGAATGAAGCCCCATCCAGTGCCATAGTTTATTACTGGTTCAGTGAATTTAAACATGGTCGTACCGACTTCAGTGACGATGTTAGAGACAGACGGACCAGCGACGGTAGTGACGGGGGAAAACATCAAAACATGTCATCAGATACGGGGATCATTAGGTATTAGTAAGAGTTAAGTTCAAACTATTTTACACGATCACCTACGGGTAAGGAAGCTTTGTGCTAGATGGATTCCTCACAATTTGAGCGAACCTCAAACATACAAAAAGCAAAAAAAATGTTTAAAAAATACGACAATCGTCTATCAAATGATGTTTTTGATATAGAAACAGGTGATTCAGGAAAGCTGAATCTACTGGTAGGAGCCTGAAACTAAGAGGCAATCTGCGCGCGCAGCGGGTCTTTCCTTTCGAAGAGTTGCCAATGAAAGTGAAGAAAGTATGGAGTGCTGAAAAGAAGATCATTGCCTTCTTCTTTGGCAGATCGGGCCACTATAACTTTAGTAAATTAAACAACAGTAACTGCGGCACGGTATGTGAACAGCTCCTGGCCTTATGTTTTGGAAAAAGTCAAAGAACGACATCCACGAAGCAGAATGATCCTCCATCACGTCAATGCCCCAGCTCACTCTGCCGAGAAATGAAGCAGTACTCAAAAAATTGAGTATGTACTGTAAATGTAGAGTTAATGCGTCATCCGCCATACAGTCCCGACCTTGCCTGTGTTATTTATTCCCTAAAATTAAGGATAAACTCAGAGGATTATCTTTTATGGATGTAGAAGAGGCAGTAACGGCGTTTCAAAGGGCTGTTGAAGAGGTGCCTAAAGAAGGGTGGGCTGAATGTTTCACGCAATGGTTTCATCGCATGAAAAATGTATCGATTGTCACGGAGAATACTTTGAAAAGCAATAACTTCCATCTTTGTATCTGATTTCATTTTTGAGATTCTAAAAACTTTCTGAGTCACCCACGCATGACAAATACTTCAAATATATATAGTGCAATACCTCTAATCTTATTAGGAATTGGAAACTAATAAACAATTGTGTTGCTCTGAAAACAAAGTTTTTTATTTTAGTATTTACATAGGTAGGTACATACAATAAAAATTACACTAATTAACTTAAATCCTACCTGAAAACAAAGAAACGACATTTAAAGTTTATTATTTAAATTGCCAATTCCTTTTTATTCACTTTTTACACTTAAATCTAACATTATAATGAATGATGAGTGACTTCTGTCAAAACTAAACATCAGCTGCTCTTCCAACCGCGAGGGCCGCCATTACTCACAGCGCCCTCTACAGAGTACCGTACATGGTCACTGTTTACAGATAGAAGAGCGCTGTACGAATTAAAGAAATATAAATTTCGTTTATTTTACATCTGATTTTGTTTACAAGCGTTTGATTAAGTCTTTCATTTAAGCCATTAGAAAACGGGGCATTTACTGCAGTGAAGATCACTGGTATTGATTTTTCATTTAAAAATGTTTTGAATTCTTTTGAATTGATTCCCGGGTATTGATCGGTAAGAAGCATTTCAATTGCGTCAGAATCTGTTACGTTATTGATTAGTTTAACAAAATCATTAGCACTTTGTGTTTTTGAGGTAACAATATAAGCATGTCGTGTAAAGTGGTCCACTAGAAGGTGTAAATATCTTTTCGTTGATCGTGAGCCTCCAAAACCTCCAATCGTGTCTATTGAGACTATTTCAAAAGGTTTTGTGGCAGGACCTAAATGTGACATTAGACCATACTTATCCTGTCCTCTCGTTTTATTTTTTATACATATCTCACAACTTTTGCAATGTTTTTTTATATTTATTGTTAAATTTTTTGCTGTATATAACGTACTAATTTTGTTTTGCATTTGTTTTGTACCTAAATGACACATGTTTTCATGTACATCTTTAATAAGTTTTTTACTGAAATTTTCTGATAAAATAATTTTTTCACGTTTCCTAACCTTTTTATAGTAGACATTGTGTCTTGATATTAATTTTGATTTATTATTTTGTATGTCCTCATTGTTTTCCTGATCTGTAACTAAATATATCATTCAATTTTATCATGTTTACAATTTTCAATTGTTCATCTGTATCCTCACTTGCATCCAATACTGGGTTCCTACTTAAACAATCTGCTTCTATATTTTCTTTTCCCGGAGAGTATTTAATTTTAAAATCATACTGTGATAAGTAATATGTTAAATACCCTAGTTCATCATCTGTCCTAGACTTAATATTTAAATTTTCCAATGGTTTATGGTCAGAGTATACTGTAAACGACTTACCTATTAGCCAGTATTGCCAGTATCTTATTGCTTCTTTAATAGCTAAACATTCTAAATAAATTGCCTTTTTTTTCTTTTGTATTTGATTTAATTTTTTTGAGAAGTATGCCACTGGCTTATCTTTTCCATTTGGTTGTGTTTGCTTTAACACTGCCCCAATACCTTCTAAAGATGCATCTGTGTGAATATTTATTGGCAAATTCTGATCAAATATTTCTAAGATTGGTTGCGAGCACAATAAGTTTTTTATGTCTTCAAAAGATTTCTGACAATTTGCAGACCAAATAAATTTCTGATTTTTCCTAAGTAAATAATGAAGGGGTTCTAAAATTACCGCACTTTTTGGTATATACTCATGATAGAAGTTAATTTTCCCCAGAAATTGTCTAACATTTTTCTGAGTTTTCGGTATTGGGAACTCTTTTATTGAAACTAAATTATCTCTTACTCGCCGTACTGTATTATTATGTATTATATGACCGAGATATTTCACCGAACCTGAAGCAAATATACATTTTGTAAATTTTAGTCTAAAACCCTCCCTTTTTATAGCTTCTAACAATTGTGTTAGATGGTTAATGTGCTCAGAAAAAGTCTTAGAAAATATTAGGATATCATCTATGTAGTTAACTGCAAAATCGGTAAGCTTATACTTTCTTAAGATGTTACCTAGTATCCTTTGAAAAATAGCTGGTGATGTCTTCAAACCAAAAGGTAAACATGTCCATTGATAATGTCCTTCCTGCGTTACAAAGGCAGTTTTCTTCCTATCTTCAATTCTCAGCGGGATTGACCAGAAGGCTGAATTGATGTCCAGTGTTGTGAAATATGTTGAGTTTCTTGTCTTAATCACTAGGTCGTCGATCAATGGAAATGGTTGAGCTTGAGGTACCATCATTTTGTTTAGATCTCTAAAATCTATACATAATCTTGTTTTTTTGTTGTCTTCTTTCTTGAAAGCCAAAGTTACCGGTGCCGCAAATGGACTATAAGATTCTTCTATAAGATTTTTGTCAAGTAACTTTGCTATTTGTTCTTCTATTTCCTTTTTGTCTTCAACTGAACATCTATAAGGCCTTTTACTACAATATTTGTCCATGAGTAGATCAATACGTGCTTCATATTCTCTGACCGTACCAATGTCATATTTGTCCCTTGCAAAGATTGATTTGTAAGTGTCTATCAGTTTGTATATTTCTGACTTTTGTTGAGTATTTAAATTACTCATACTTATTTTGAAATCTTCTTCTTTTATGTGTTCATTAAAATTTATTGGACATGAGTTTGTTTCATTTTTCACTTCCTTAGAAGTGTTGTTTTTATAGTCATCCTCATTCATAGGATCCTTTTCTTCTTTTATTTTTATTTCTTCTCTTTTTTGAGTGATTTTTAAATTCTCATCTTGAACTAGTCTAAATTGTTTTATGGTATCCAGTCCAATTAGAAAATCGTATTTAAATTCTTCTCCATCAATTATATAAACATCGGCATTTTCTTCAATATCAAAAATTTTTATTTTAATAGTTGTCAAACCAATTGTCTTTTTAACACCATTAATTGTGATTAAATTATCACTTTTTGAATCATCCTCTCCTTCTCCTTTCAGTCTTATTAATTTGGAATTAATTATAGAAACATTTGAGCCTGAATCATATATTTGACATGTGCATTTAATAATAGTTTGACTTTAATTAATGGTGTTATTATTCGTTTTTTTTATCATTATATTTGAGTTCAACATCAATCACTGAATTGTTTATGGTTTTACTGTTGTTTCTCTTATGATTATATTCTTCTGTTTGTTTGAACCAGCACTTTTCCTCAGGATGGAACCGAATACCTTTGTTTAAATTTTCACAAGTTTTACATGGTTTTATTTTATCAGGCTTTCCTTTATAATCATTTCTTTTATTCTTGCTGAAATTCTTTTTGTTCGCTACATATTCATGTTTTCCAATTTCATTGTAGAGGCTTGCAGTTGATTTTACAGTTTCTTTATCAATTTTATCCATTACATAATCTGGTAGTCCCATTACAATCAGATTTATCATTGTTTGCATGTCGATGTGCTTGTTGACCTCTAATAACAGTCTTTCCTTTTTTGTGGCATATTCCAGTAGCGATCCAGCTTGAAATCTAAATGTAAATGCATATTTGACTTGGGACCAACCTTTATTTCCATATGTTTCACAAAAGTTGTCCTTCCATACTGCCCATTCGGAATTTACTGTAAATTTTATTAACATACTGCTATACCAATCTAGGCTCTGTTTTTCTAGATGTTTTAAAATTTCAATTTTCTCTTCATCCTGTAGAATCTCGAATCTTTCACATTCCCTCTCAAATTCACTAATCCATTGGTTAGCATTTGATGTTTTATTTGAAAATTTTTCTATCAAAAACCGTTCAGCAGTTTTTCCTATATTTTTTTTCTCTGGGGCATTGCTATTAGTGTTATTGTGTGAAGGCATTATCCCTCCTGTAATCTCATCTAAATACTGGTCACCAAACTGTAAATTGTCACCTTCATCCAGATATATTTTCCTTAAATCTGTATTTAGAGGGATCCATACTGCACGTGTTTGGTGCCTTTTTTTAAACGAATTTTTGATTTTCGTAAATACGTCGGAAGAAAATATGGCAGTGTGCTTACTTACGGGCTTTAACTCATCTGGGACCCCAAAAACACATCCGTCTGGTGTCTCAATAGAGGTTATGCATATTACATTTGTTTTTCCGTCCGTTGACCCCAATACTACAAATTTAAATCGTAATTTTTCCATTTTTCTTGATTTTAGCTAGAAATGTCGTTTTATAGTGCAATACCTCTAATCTTATTAGGAATTGGAAACTAATAAACAATTGTGTTGCTCTGAAAATAAAGTTTTTTATTTTAGTATTTACATAGGTAGGTACATACAATAAAAATTACACTAATTAACTTAAATCCTACCTGAAAACAAAGAAACGACATTTAAAGTTTATTATTTAAATTGCCAATTCCTTTTTATTCACTTTTTACACTTAAATCTAACATTATAATGAATGATGAGTGACTTCTGTCAAAACTAAACATCAGCTGCTCTTCCAACCGCGAGGGCCGCCATTACTCACAGCGCCCTCTACAGAGTACCGTACATGGTCACTGTTTACAGATAGAAGAGCGCTGTACGAATTAAAGAAATATAAATTTCTTTACATATATATTAAAGAAATTCTTAAGTAGAAAGTACATGCTCACATGTAAACCTTTTTATTTTCTATTTTCCATTTGCTTTTTTTTCACTCATTAAAGAAGCATAATTATTCATGCATCGACGTAATTAGATATTTAATCAGAGATATAGTACAAATTACCGTTGAACTTGTTTCACCTGTCATATACATGCTGGAACTACGAAAATGGTAATACTTTTAGCAATTTATTTGTGAACAAAGACGGCTTCAATTTTCGGGTGCATTGATTGTAGGCCACCCGTGTCAGCCGGTCTCTAATTCACATACTTTTTTGAATAAAATATACAAATTCTGGTTCTTATTACGTGTTGTTCAATTCGAAGTACTTTCGAACTTTCATCTATACTTTTATAAAAATCTATTAATTAGAGAATTTACTAAATAATACTTATTATTAAATACACAGGGTGTGCGGGGATTTGAATTTAATATGAAGAAAAGACTTTACTTTGACAGACTTTAATGTTAACAATCACAAATTCAAAACTGATCCCACGCTTGCAAGCCAGTGCCCGACTAGCTACTCTCGTTCGCTGCCGTCCCGCTCCTCGTCCCCCCCGCCCCGTCGCCCGCTGCGCGGGGTGGGGCGCTCCCCTTATTACTCCCGCAGACTTACAATTTCAAGTTGGCCAACTAAATCGCAGAGTATGCTAATAGGCATGGTGACATATGATAGCCCGCACACTTTATCCAACTAAATCGTCCAATTAAATTATTGGACACTGATCGGATCAGAACTCCAATTCCTTTCCGATTGTTTCCGATTAAAAAGTTGGCCAACTATCTGCCAACTGCGTATTAGTACGGACACCTTATACAAGCTCGCAAACTATCCAACTTAGTTGGTCAGTCGTCTGGCAAGATGCAAGGAGGACATACACCTGCGCATGATTTTCCCGCGCCCGCGCCCGGGGCATCTCGATCACTAATTGCTAACGATAAAATCGAACAATTGATAGAGGAAGTAGAGAAAAGACCAGCACTTTATAAGAAAAATATTAAACAATACTCTGACAAATTTAAAGAAGAAGTTATGGGAGGAAGTCTGTGAAGTACTTATAAATAATTGGGGAGCGCTTGATGTGAACGAAAGGAAACAACAAGGTTAGTTTTTAATTTTAATTTTATTTTGGCGTTTCTTTTCCGCATTTTCACGCAAACGTTAACTCGTTAGCAACACTGACAACGTCTAAATCAGATAGATGTGCGGCTGACAACCAATACAATTAAATTGACCAATTAAATTGTACAATAACACAATTTAGTTGTTTGATAGTTGGCCAACTTGAAATTGTAAGTCTGCGGGAGCTCTTAGGGTTCAAACACAGGGGTAAATAAAAAATAGATGTATCATTTTAGCACTGAATTTATATCATTAAAACCAAGAACTTTCATTATTATTATTAGAGTTATTATTGGTATGTACAGTAGGGCATGCCGTGGCATGGGTTTTACAGGTACGTAGTGGGCATGGGTTTTGTACAAGGACTTGGGACTTCCCTCCATCGTGAAATACGTGAAAGCCTCCGCCCGACGCTACTACGACAGAGTCCTTCACCATCCCAACCCCTTAGTAGACGACAGCCTAACCTATATCCCCGATAAGAATGATCCTCCCCGTTGCCGTTGTCGTCGTCGTCGTCGGCACGTCTTAGACGACCCCGACGACCCAATTACTGCTCCCAATGCGGTTTTTACATTACACTCATAGGCTATATATATACACCGTCCCCCGCGGCGGAGACAAGGACGTATCTCTCTTTACACCATGAACACACACCGGCCTTCAGCCAATACTTATCCCAGGTATCGGCACGTGCTTCTCACTCACTCGCGATCCCGCGGTATCCTCCTAAAGCAACGCCCTAAGCCGAGGTCCGTTCTTTCTGTCGGTCTACCGGCTCATTGCTGCACACATTCTTTGCTCCTGGCTGAGCGCCTTCTGCGCCTTCTGACTCTTGAAAGGCCAAGGCCACAAGAATTTAGCCATTTCGAATAAAAAGCATGGGTTTTGTGAATAGGTTATGAAATCTACATTATTGACAGGAGGTTTACCCGTTCATCGTGTACGGGTAAATTTATTTACTTAAATCCTTGTTCAGAGAAGTTTTGGCAAATTTAAATTATATTTATCATTTTGTTTGAAGCTTTTGCAAAGCATACTAATTGGAGTCTGCGAAAAATGTAGGTCGGGGTCTTCTAGGGTTGTCAGGTCGGGAAATTTTATTTGTGTACAACGTCAGGGTTTTCAGCTGAAAAGTTTTTGTTTGAGCGCTCTCTCAACCACACACACACACACATAAATTTTCTGCTTTAACTTTTTTAATAACACGAATCGCTTTTAGAATTTATAGTTTTTTTCATAATAGGTTTAATATTAAACGTAATTTACAGATAAATTGTAGTTTGAAGAATATCTGAACACTGCCAACCTTGTTCTCCGCGTCCTTCCCGTGGCTCCAGGCAGGCGCGACGAACAAATGTACCAACGTAAACGTATCGTAGATGTTTTCGTGAATTCTACGGGAAAGGGACGTAAAAGAACTTACTAATGGTTCTATTTTCTTGCAATGTTAAAGCGTAATGAAGTTGTAATTTTTATCAACTATTTGCATTCCTAAACTTAGGAATCCCAAGAATCCAAGAAGAATACTTTCAAGAATTTCAAATATAGCTTAAATAAAGAAAGAAAACCAATGGCATTATCTTAGATATTTCTTCGATAATGAAATTATAAACAATAATCTAGATTCACAAAAATTAAAAGATTTAAACAATAACGCTTTTATTTACTTGACGAAATTTAAAATATTCTTTAAGAAAGGCCTTTTATTCATAATAAACCGGCGCGGCGCCATCTCAACCTTTTTGCGAAAACGGCATTATGTTGTTGAACACGATAAAGAACCCATTAAAATTCGTTTCGAGGAATTATGCAAATGAGATTGTAAGCGCTCGCTAACAAGATAGGATGCTCACAAAGATTGTTGCTAAACTCAATTCAGCCTGCCTGTTGCTCCGCTCTTTGTGCGGGGCTGGCGAATTGTGGAACCAAATTATCCCATTAAACAGTACTACAAAGTTTATTTTATCAAAATATCGCAGTTATAGGTGCATACTATTCGTCAATAGAATATTCAAACAAATATCGGTGGAACTCCAGCTATCAGCAGGTGCGTCAGTCTGGCTCGGCCCATCGACCAGAGCCAATAAGATGTGCCTTAATCGAAAGTACTCCTCTTAAGGAGCATGTGTACCACTCTTTGGTATAGAAATTTAAGGCATCTAAAGGTGGCCGGGTCAGCCTGACGTTTTCAGTTCGGTCCTTATTGTAACGTCATAACCACATTATGTACTGAGACGATGCTACTACAAACGACAAAAATCTTTAGATGCCTTAAATTTCGATATCAAAGAGGTACATTGAAAATGTAAGCGGTACATATGCTTATGAGTAGGTACATTTGATTAAGGCACAGCTCAACAGCTCTAGTCGATGGGCCGGTCCACGTCACTATCGTGTACCTACCTTATGGAGGGAATAAAACACAAATTTGACTTTAGATTTATTTTTCAACCTAACATTTTTTTAACTTGACAGATCACCAGCTAAGTGTAACAGGTGTACTCTAATGAACATTGTTCATACCTCTTAAAAATTACCATACAGTCAGTACCGAAAACAATTATTCACCATTATCACGAAATTTACCTTTATCACGAAACTTCTATTCTTAATAGTACTAAATTCCATATAATTCAATTCTTTAAAATGAGGTTTAAATTATGTTGTAGTTCAGAGTCGTGCTAAAGTTTTAATATTTAATTTACAAGAACTTATTATTAGATACTGTAGTTTAAATCGATAGTATTTTTAACCCATTTGTATAGGTAAGTAAAGATGGAAGACATTGTGTCTCTAGATAGTTACAATGGAAGGACAAGCTTGAAAGTAAGTAATAAAACTTAGTTAAACAGAGAATTCATTAAGCATTCAGTGGATTAAAACAAAGGTAACAAAGGAAGTACAGCGGAATTTCTTTTATTTCGTCTATGAATAGAAAATATAATAGTTTGTTGTACGTTCAAGTTAAAAGTAAAGGTATTTCATATTGAAAAGCTTCTTATATTACAAAATATTTTACACAATATACAACGAAAACTTAATAAAGGTTCAACAAGAATATATTGTAACTACTCTTCAACTCCTACAGTATACATAAGTTCAGAGTTACACCGACAATCAACTCCACAAGCTAATACGTTAGAAATAGGAAAGGCACAGTCGAAGTATAAAATTTATTGCTGACTTCCCTAAGTACGCTCTTCTATCGTAACTAGAACCACATCGTCTCAGAAATAATGATACTTTTCAAGTACACTTGAAAAAAGCACTCGAGACCTTAAACAAAACCTGTAATACTTAGTTTACTTTGGCAATTTTGTACCTTACTCTTCGGTCCTCATAAAAGGTTTGCTAAAGAACCAGTTGTATTTCCTGATAGTGTTGGTAACCATTATACTTCATCTTGGTATCTTCAATTAGACATTTAAAGCAGAAGCTAGAGTTGTTGGTGATATTGGGCTCGGGTGACACGTAATAACTGAACATTTTGAAAAATGATTTCTACATATCTAAGATTGGATTGTACTCTGTCGTGGAAAGTCACAATAGCTGCTTTTTTAGTAGACTTCGTTAAAGGTACCGTAATCAAATTATTGGTTCCACCATCAGGAAACTTTTACAAGCAAGTGGTGTAGTAATTAGACAAAAGATTTGGAAAACAAGAGAAGCAACTACATTATCAATTTAAAGATAAATATAAAAATTTCATTTTAAAAATATTGTAAATTTGGCACGGCTAGACAAATACGCACTAATAGCTTATGTCAAATCAGTTTCGCCTTGTTAATTTTACACAGCGCTAATAACTTACCACAGTTCATAGTTACCTTTACTTATATTTACTGCGATGTTGTTGTCCACATGTCTACCTATATAATCTACATTCTAATCTCTTATGTGCGTATTGCCAGTTACACGTCTAAATTACGTACATGACTCTGTAAGAAAATAGGATTCATTTATATTCAGAAAATATTACTTTTCAACCTTAGAGAGAATAATACTCAATTCACGAACGATTGGTTCCGTTTTATACTCTTATTAGTTTGTAAATGTTCTAGCTAGTAACAAGTCACTACGAGCCTACACAGTCGTTGACTAGAAGTTTCATTGAAAGTAAGTAAATATTCACAACAAATCATAACTAAGTAGCATAGGCTTTTGTCAAATCGTTGGATTACTCCTAAATTCAATGATTCGAAACCTGACCTTAAAGCAGTAGATAACATATCTAATATAACATTTGAATTGACACATAATTGAAAAACAAGATCGCTACCATACATCAACAGAAACTATTTTAATTTCTACAAATTAAATGACTTCGTTGAGGTTCTTTGGAATCTCCTTTTAGTTCACTATTTATAATATAACGAATAAAACTTTAACAGCAAGCACCGTAAATATAAATTACTTAATAAAATTACGAAGTGAACTTTAGCTCTCGTAGAAAACATCTCACCACAACAAATTGACTAGCTCTAATTCCTATCTATCTAAAATTGTTTAAACTTTAGATTTTTTTTTTTAAAAGTCTCTTTGAAATTGTTGAACCGGCCGCAAATGGGAAAAGTAAGGTATAGTTTTTGAAAGTGCTAAGGTAGAATAAGTAGGAAAAACATTCTTAATAACAAACACTAGCTCACTATCGGTCGATGTCTTTAACGCAACATTAAACTTACGAAAGTCACATTCTGAGTCTGAAAACGTTTATTCACTGCATCACTTAATTGTCGTGCAACCGAATTCAAACTTTCACTGTTCCCTGAGCACACAGTAGATACACATAGTGAAAGACAGGGATAGAGGAAGATCGTGCTAATTGGAAAGGGTACGTCCAAACATAGTAAAGAAAGATAAGTAGGTAAAAACGTGTAATAGCTATCTTGATAGAAAGGCATAAGATACTGCTTGCTTATGTGCAAGCTATGACTAGTGCACTTATAAAGATAACCTACTTGTCTTTATTTACTACGGTCTAGATGCCACTTGGTGTCATCTAGATGTAGACTTCATGGTGTTGCTGCGGCCGGCCCCGCCTGGACTAGGAACCTCGTTCCGACAGTTCTACGACGTCATCCGGCTCGAGTTTCGTCGCATCAATTTTTCTTCTCTCTGCTATCACTATCCTTATCCTCTCCTCCTCACTGATTGGTGGATCTACTGATTCTGGTGTAGGTTGAGATTGTGCTGAAGCGCCGTCACCTATCGGCGCGGATTCTGTTGAGGTTCGTCTTTTAGTGGCGTTTAGTCTCGTCTGCCGCGATGACGGGACTGCGAGTAGGACCGGTGCCGGTCGTAAAAGTCTGGCTTCCTCACCACGCAAAGAATTTCTTTTATCGACGCGTTGTCTTCTATTATGGGCGAAGGAGTCCCTTCGTGGTGGACTGCCCGGTTCGAGCTCGTCGATGTCATCGGCGTCAATAAAGCGAGCGTCTTCCTCGTAGAGAGCGGCTGGAGTGTCGGCTGCTGAGTCCTGTCGACGTCGCCCGAAGGCATGAGGTGATAAAGAGGCTCTCCTTAGGGGTAACGCCGCTGGTAACAAAGCATGGTGTGAGTGCAACGTGCGCCGGCGGCGGGCGAGGCGTGCGGGGGAGGCAGGCTGGTGTTTTGGTTCGCTGTAGATAAAGTTGGCTGGTAGGGACGGTACCTTGTTAAGAGACCGAGGTGGAGATGTGCACTGTTCTAGCGCCCGGCAAAGAGCGCGGTCTTCTTCGTCGTCGGCCTCTCGTTCTAATTCGCGTTCTAGTTCCACATCCATGTCGATTTCGTCTTCCATTTGCTTGTGGGACTCTTCTAAGTGTTTCATGAGTACCTGTTCAAACATGAGTATGATAAAGTATGAAATTGTGTATTAAATGAAGAGACTTTGGTAGGGGGAGAGGTATATGCTGCATTCCCACAGCCGCTGGGCGCACTCGACTGGCCACGTTACCCCATCTTACAGAAGACTACCTTGATTTGTACTGGATTTCCCATTTTATCGTATTTCCCCATTGTACGTACGTGTTTCGTTAGTGAGTGAGATATGCCAGAGCCCATTCCTATTGCATCCTCTCCCTCCCCATTTTCCCAATCCATTCCTTAATCTGCAAAGGTAGGCAACGCATCCGGGGGCATGCCAACATTTGTCATTCTGGACTGATGTTGGCATGTATCGTGAATGTCTATGGACGACAGCATCCACTTACCATCAGGTCGACTGTATGCTCGTCTGCCGCCTCTTTTCTATAAAAATAAACGTAAAGTAAACGAACAGAAAAATTAGTATAATTTGTTCTTGATAATACGACTATTGAATTGTCTAATAATTTATATTTATGATTTAAATAATAAGGTGAACTAAGGAATTTTCTCAACATTAAACGCCTTCTTATACTTCTAACAAGTATAAGAGGCACTTAGTAGAAAGAGTAATTAGTATGAATTACTCACTGCAACAACAACGTTGACAAGCACGAACTGAGCCATAAGGACAAACACGACGAAGAATATCGGCGCGATGATAGTAGAAACGCAACAATTGCGTACGCAGTCTACAGAGTTATCACAATCTTCTCGGAGTGTGTCCTTCATAATTCCATTCCAGTTGTCACCAGTTGCCACACGGAAGAGAGTGAGGAACGCCATGCCGAAGTTAGCAAAATGGGCGTGTTCTCCTAAACCTTTAACAATATAACAAATGAGATGGGATTATCAGGTTTGGCGACCTATGTCGAATATGGTGATGAATTTAATGAATCTATGTCGCAGTGCTTTTGTTATCCTGAATGAGTTTTGCAGGTTACAGATGAAACAGAGATTAGATGAGATAGAATAACATAATGAGGCGATGTTACATTTTATGATATTATGTATACAAGGACAAGAAAGCCCTGACATCTTTTGAAGTTTTATTTGATTTGAATGTACTTGATAATATATTCTTGGATAATCTTTACCTACGATAAACGCACCTTAAATTTGTACGTGGTGCTTATGAATCAAATATCAAATCGTTAAAAGTACTAATTGTAAGACGTACTAATGGGGACCAAAATTGGGTAGAAGTTTTGTGTGAAAAAAAAATATTTACCTTGACATGGGATATCATCTGAACACTCCAGCCTTCCAAAAAGTTCCACGCCCAAAGCAGCAAATATAAAGAACAGTAGAAAAAATAGCAGTCCCAAATTCCCAACTTGTGGCAACGCTTGCATTACCGTATCCAATAACGCTCTAATTCCCTTTGCCATCTTTAATAATTTCAGCACCCTTGCTATCCTCAGAACTCGCATCACCCTCATTATAGTCGGATTTATTGGGATTATATTGGTCTCTAGCTCCTCTAAAACGATGCCTACTATGGATAATATCACAATTATTACGTCCAGTTGATTCCATTTGTCTTTTAGATAGATTTTTATTCCGAGCGCTACTAGCTTCATCACTGCTTCGAGAATGAAGACTGCAGTGAAGAAATAATTGAAGATTTTTAAAGCGTATTGTAGGACTGGTGGCATTCTGTAATATTCTATGGCCATAGTGACAACGTTTAAGCCAATAACACCAGCAATAGCCAGGTCAAAGTATTTTGATGTAACAACATTGTGGACGAAAAGTCGTGTTTGGGAGTAGTCTGAGTAGTAAGGTCTTTGATGCATTTCTGTAACAGAAATACATTATTTATAAATATGTATTACGAAATGCAAACTACTTCTTGTTAGTTTTTTGCCATATTATGACACAGGCAGACGATCTTTGCCTCTGTTACAATATGGTATTAGCATTTTCTTAAGACTTCTTTCATTGCTAAAAACACATCAGTACTTTGCGAGATTTAGGCTTAAACCTTAAGATTAAACCTTTCTTACCATCTCCTGATACTTTATCAGAAGGTGTCAAAAAGTCAGTAATAAGTTATCAGAAAGTCAACATCAGCTAGATTTAATTGGCATATAATTCATCTACCAGATTGTTAACCGTTACTTTATCAGGAGGTGGCGAGGAAGGCCCTAAGTTAGGTGAGATTACCAACACATTATGGTGGCAGTTCTTCAGGACCTACCATATATAGGTTTGGCAAGGTAAAAAACTTACTCCGTCTCTTCTTCTCCATCTGCAACGCCCTCTTAGCGGCTCTTCTCACTCTCTCTTCTTTTTCCTGTTCCTCTCGGCAACGATGGAAGTTCTCCACAACGACGCCGACGAACATGTTCAATACGAAGAATCCCACGAGTAAAATGAATGCAATGAAGTATAGGAGACGCCATTCGGAATAGTTTACTACTGGCTGTTATGAAATCAATATTTAAAAAACTTATATGTATGTAGATATTTTATAGTAATTTATAGGGAATAATACAAATATATAATACAATTTTCACATGAAAATTTTATATTCATACAAGTTATCAACCAATATGTTTCAATTGTGTTTATAGGTTTAATTTTATGGTATGTTTAAATGTTTCTAGTTAAAAAAAATTGGACTGTTTACTTTAAGAATTTGGGATTTTCGCTTAATTTGATTTTACAGTGACAGATTTTTAGAAACAAGTTAATTGAATAGCCAATGTTGGTAATTTAAATATACTTAATACTAATCAAATTAGATTGAATTAGACACGAATACACTTGTCTTACCTGTTGATCAACGCCAACAGCATCCAACCCTGTATACATAATGTTAACCCAACCATCCCTCGAACTCAGTACAAACAGGGACATCAACGCTTTGCCTAAATCATCAAAATTGTACTTTCTGTTCACCCACACGTTGCCATGTATTGCGAGACAGTCCGTTTTGTTCCTAACGTTTTTTATATGAGCACCTTCGCAGTAGTAGAATGCTCCTTTGAATAGCTAGAATTGAAAGGAAAAAATTGAAAAGATTAGATCAATTTATTTATTTGTTGTATTTATGAATAAAAAATCAACAGCAAAACGGTGATGTGAACTTACTATACATATAAATTAAGCTTATTGCCAAAAACGGACTTTACTACGAGTATGTATACAATGCAAAATACTTTGATAATATTAGGGCCTTACCTATGAAATTACCGTTTGCTCGTAGTGGCCAGTTTGAACTTAGTTATCTTGTTAGGAACTTAGTTACTCAAATTCAAATTAATTTGAGTTTAAAGCTATGACATTCTTGTTCCCAATCAGTTATTCATTTGTATTTTTGTCAAATTACTTTTTGCTTAGATGTCGTTGTGTTTGCGATCATGGGAAAGTTAAAACTTCGCGTTATTATCGAATATGAATTCCGTCGTGGCAGCAACGCAGCATAAATGACACGCATTATCAACGATGTGTACGGACTGAACATTGCAAACGAACGCACGGTACGTTATTGGTTTATTCGTTTCCGGTCTGGAAATTTCGACCTCCAGAACAAGCCCTGTGGACGACCGGAGATTAACTTGATAATGACGAATTGAAAGCAATAGTGGAAGCAGATTCATCTGAAATCACGTCTGAATTAGCAGCAGCCTTCGACGTAAGTGAAGAAGTGATATTGATTTATTTGCGTCAAATAGGGAAAGTGAGAAAGCTCGGAAAGTGGGAACCGTATGAGCTTAATGAAAGTCAGCTGCAAACATGCGTCGAAGCTTGTCTTAGTTTGCTGAACCGGCACAAGAATGAAGGGATTCTGAATCGTATTGTCACTTGTGATGAGAAGTGGATCTTGTATGATAATCGTAAACGTTCGTCACAATGGTTGAATCCAGGAGACACAGTCAAACAATGTCCCAAACGTAATCTGAGACAAAAGAATCTCATTGTGAGTATGGTGGTCCTGTGCCGGTATTATACACTACAGCTTCTTGAGATCCGGCACAACAATTAATGCAGATGTGTACTGTGAAGAATTGCAAACGATTATAGACAAGTTCGCTACCAAACAACCGAGTCTGGCCAATCGCTCTAGTCCACTGCTTTTCCATGATAACGCTCGCCTACACAGTGCCGAGAGAGAGTCTCAAAGTTACACGAGCTTCGACTGTTAATTATCCGCCACCCACCGCACTTGCCAGATCTTGCCCCTACTGATCTCCATTTTTTTCGAAATTTGGATAACTTTTTTCTGGCAAAGAAATTCAACTCCGTTGTAGCAGTGAAAAACGCCTTCAGAATTTTCATCGATTCCCGTCCCCAGAAGTTTCCAGCAAAATGGAAAATATACATTGACAATAGTGGACAATTCTTCGATTAATTAAATATATAATTTTCATACAAAAAAATATAATTGAATTTTGCCGTATAAAATGGTCATTTCACAGGTATGGACCTAATATCAAGACTTTTTTTAGTCTCTTTATTTTATTTAGGAGCTTTTACACTGTTGTGTATGTCAGCCTCGGCTTCTTGAATTTTTTGTATTTTTAATTCATTTAATTATTAGATCTGCAAAACTGATGCATAACGATATAAATAATACCTGATCAAATTATCAGTGAAACACACTTTCGAATTCATAATCCTCGTATTATTAATGTCGATGTGGAAGTGTGAATAACATAAAATTCAACTAATCTCAGACAATAGACAAAACTTTATTCCGACATTCACAAAATGTACATATAACAACAACCAAAATAAATAACGTAGACAAGAAAGGAAACAAAAGAAAATTACAAACACTAACAAATTATAAAAATAAATAAAAAGTGTGTACATTAACAAAAAAAATGTCACGTCGCCAATCCGTGAAAGTGTGATGTCGGAAATAGTCTCCAACTCAGCCATGTACACTTTTGCAATAAATAATAATTCATTTTAACTAAGAGAAATTCCAGAAATATAAATAACAGGCTACTCACTTGTACACCTAAAATACCAAATATGATGAAGAATGTGCAGCAGATGAGTACAATATTGCCGATGGGCCTCAAAGAGGACAATAGAGTTTGTACCACCAGCTTTAATCCTGGCGCACGGTTTATTACCCTTAATGGTCGCAGGGATCGAAGTAACCTGAATACCTATATAGGAGATAAATATTAATGTAAGTTATTCAAAGTACAGAAAATTCTAATTTGAACATCAGGAACTATTTAAATGAAGAATCAACACATACGAAAAACTTTAAAATATATAAATACCTACATAAAAATAAATTAATCACTATTTCCAAATAGATGTCGTATTTAAGTAATTAATTGCGACGGTAGACCCATTAAAATGTTAAACGAATTCGCGTGTGATTCATTTGAAAAAACAGATAGAGATAAAGTTCTAAATATAAATCGACAAGTAAGCGACAATACATTTAAGTGAAAGTCGCTCTTATGTTTTAAAAATGTCAAATTGACATTCAACTTTGAAGTGTGCTCAACAATATCATTGGCCGACTGTACCTTAGTACTTCATGAAGAGTCTAGACATTTCATAAGTGCTAAATTACATAAAGTGACCACTACATTATATGTAAAAATGCATCTGTGAATATAAGAAGGCAAATTACTAGAATTCTACGAATGTTATTATTAAATGCTTCGTTGACTTTAATTTTCTGCTAATAGCTATGGTTCTTACCCTCAATATCCCAAAAATCCGAGGACTGGATTCGGATACAAGAGACATAAGTAAGTCGATGATGGATATAATGACTAGCGAGCCGTCCATAATGTTCCAACCTGATGTAAAATACGGTTCTGGACCGTAGAACATTCCAGATGCCACAACCTACAAAATAAATTGAGTGAATTTAACTCCCTAAGAAACAAAATTATTGAAGAAAGCATTTTAATTTATTTTAAGTCTTTGATACAAGAATATAGACCTACTTAAATTTTCTCCTGACCAATTGGAAGAAATCGCTTTAGCAATGAGGCAATAAGCGCGTTGTATTTTTACGTCTTTCCGCTATAATATGTCCTGGTGTACAATAAAGCGTCTACTTATCTATGTAATGACTTTTAACTATTACAAATAAACGATTATAATGCTCTTAATGATAATAAACACTCTAGTTAATTATTAGACACACTAGTTATCAGTATTTTAGACGAAAGAAACAGGAACGCTAAGGAAATAATACACTCGTAGTATAGATCAAACTTCATCACATAATGTTAACGGATATACACACCTTTATAAACATTTCAACAGCGAACACAACGGTGAAGACATAGTTGGCAGTCGCTAGAAAAGCTCTCTCTTTAGAGTCAGGCGGAATATTGGGGCGCTCCATTGCTAGTGTGATGCAATTGAGCGCAATGAACAGTAACACGATGTTGTCGAACCAACTTCGAGTTACCATCCACGTGCAGAACCTTCGTATCCTGAACATCGAATTTAGAATTTTATTAATGAATAAAGAAATTATCATATTGATATACCTATGGTAATATATAACCAAGTTCCAAACAATCTACTCAAATCTCTCTATCAATCTCTTTTACAATGTAAATATGGTACGTCTTTTTTATATTCAAATCGACAGTTAAAGAGCTATTTGAATAAAGGACACTTTGATTTTAGGTATTGATATTCTTATCTTTTTTTTTTTATTTATTTATTCAAAAGAAACTTAAATAGTAAGTATACACATATTTCCGCCAAACTGATGACGGTTTGTTGGCGAATAGTGCGCTCTCAACTTTTAACTTTCCGTGTCTTACCTACTTACATAACATCTTAGGTTAACTTAACTGATTGACAACTTGTCTACGACGTGAACAAGTATACTCGTATATATGTACAACCCATGAGTACTACATGAAACAGTAAGTACACTTCTAGGTATCTATATTTAATTTATTTAACAGTATAGCTTTTAGCCTTTTTTTAAATACCTGTTTACCACTGCACTGTTCCAAAGTTGGACTAATTTGGTTAAATAATTTAGGAATCATGTATTTACGAGTTCTTTTGCCAAAGTAATTGTTAATATTATATTCTACATATCTTCTTTGCGAGTTTTCTCTAAGGTTGCGTATCGGTATTCTACATGTTTTAATGCTATCCTGGCCATAATCATCAATATACATTAAGCATTTTACTTTTTCGTGAACTGGTAATATCTTCAACTTATTATACATTTCAACATTCAATATTCAACTTTATACTTATAAACTTATAATTTTTGTTACAACTAATCCTGGTTTTTTTTATCTACTAATACGTTTTTTATTATTCGAATCTGGACGTTACATATTTTATCAAGATAAGTTCTAAAAGTACGTCCATATGCAATTATACCATAGCTAATTATTGACTCGGCTAGCGAATGGTATAAGGTATATATTATTTTTCTGCTTACAATATTTTTAGACTAATTAGTTTTGACATTATTAATCGTAATTTATTACATACTATATCTATGTGGACACTCCACTGATCTATTAACTGATCTATTAACCACGATTATAGTGACGTATATAAAGTTATATAGACCAAGTGTATTTTAAGTCTTTAAAGAAATAGAATATGATTAAAATAACAGCGAGTAAATACTTCTTCTTAATGACATTTATGAAGAAGACAATTAAGAAGACTAATAATCTTTAAAGATGATTAAAATCGTGTATATACTTCAAAATCGACTCAAGTGGTAAATCAATTAACCATCAATAATTATCCAGAAAGGAACTTAGAATGAGTCAAAAAGCATCCTATTTGGTTCTACATTTGGAATCTTAAAAACATCTACTTCATTGTTACTTAAAAGAAGTCGAACAACCGAATATTCCTTTATTATACAAAACTTTTTTAACAATGTTTTTTTGTCCGCATTGTTGATTTTTTTAAAAATTATAGCTTCTAGAAAATTATTTCGTAGAACCTTTAGATTTTTTCCTGTCTTTACTATTCATAAATTATGAATATAGAGAATGATTTAAACAATTTTTAAAATTCTCACTTGTTGTCCGGAGGGAAAATATACAGGGAATAATCTTCTTTCTCTTTCAGACATCCTGTTGGCTCCATGAATTGGAATAGATCTTTGAATCTGAATCGTCCTCTGTCAAATCTCGAACACATTAAACCTACATTATTGTTTATTGTGACCTGCAAATGTATAAATAAAATTATGTATATGAATTCATTTCATTGTTTAATCTAACATTCGTATCTACTTCTATTGCAAATCTGATTTAGTACATTAATAAAGTAAATTAAATTTCACTAAAATTATGAATGTGTACTCTGTATCATTTGACCTTGTCTCGTAGTAGAATGTTGGCACAGAATTTAAATTTGAAAACAGTAGGAAATATTTTCAAATCTCATAATGATTTCATTATGAGATTTGAAAATATTTGAATTGTTTTCCTAGACATTTCTAAAACATTAAATAACAGAATAGACATTGTAATTTCTTGGTATTCTAATACCTAGATACTCTAAATTTCTCCATTTATTATTCTATATAAATAGGTTACAATCATTTCAAGGGAAGACTTATGGGCTGTAGGCTGATACAGACAGACATAAAGACAAACATAATATGCTATGATGGTCTCGTCATTACCTCTTCATTAATCTGCTTAATCAACGGCAATGATTGGTTGTTGGGTCTTGTTGATAATGTTGGCTCTCGTGGCGATCGCGTCGTTAGATGCGACATCTGTGCCGCTGGCGGCGGTAAGTTGCTCGTTTTTACTTCTGCTACGGTTGTTACTACGGAGAGAAATAATAATCTCATATGGCTCGTGGTCACCTTGTGTTAATCAATAATGTTGAAGCTATACAACACATGTGATATTATCTAAGAAAAGGTTATTTAATTATGATTCTAGTTTGCGAAATATTAGTGAACACCAAAAGTGAAATTTGGGATGAAGTATTATAAGAAAGTGAAATGTATTATAAGAATATTTATAACAATTCATTTCGGGGATTGTAAGTGTAAAATTTATTACCAGTCTCACCTGTTAGGTAATCGTTGGTAAGTGATAATCTGTGTGGAGGAGATTTGACTGTCTCGAGGCGAACTGTTGAATCTGATGAAAACCCTGCTTCTGGAGCCTTCCATGACACCTGGTAGACCATATAATGCTTGTAAGTACTATAAGAGTTTCTGTATAAAATATGGTGTTTTCAAATTCAAGTCAAGATTTAGGTATGAACCCGTTTCGTAGTTAATGATGATTTCTAAATTTGTTGGTAAACCAAAGTTAATACATTTTTAAAGTAATGGTTAATTTCTGGTTATAGGTTAATTTCTGTTTTAATAAAAACAGAAATTGATCTTGAGTAGATTTTGCTGGAGCCATTATATATAAGTAAAAGGTAGTGTAGAATCATTTTTCCCGAACAATGTCTGTCGCGTTCGGAAGACTTGATACTGACATCGTTTAGAAGCGTACTGCTATTTGTAATCGCTAAATTTAAATGAAAATAGTTAGGTAACATATAGCGTACGGAGGAAATACGTAAAAGGTATAAGCTGCTAGAATAGCGGTCATGGGAAGTGTGGGTCAAACATTTGTTCATTGGCGCAACGATATCGTAAGGATAGAACGAAATGGATATAAACAATGACCAACATGGAGTACAAGAGGCCCTAGTAAAGTAGTGGACTGCAACGGGGTTATTGTGGATTATGATAACGAAGATGATGGTGATGGTGGTGAAGAAAATCAATGGTCCTTATCTTGAATGCTAGTATTTTCAAATGTTGACATACACGTGATACTTACATCTGGTAGCAATGGAGCTGTGTGAGCGGAGACCCGTCGAGCCGCTGGTGGCGCTAGTACTCGAGGCGCGGGCAGCTGCGACCGCGTGCGATTGTAAGGCAGTTCTGACTGAGTGTCATTCTTGATAACCATCGATGATGATAATAGGAGCTCGTTTTTTCTAAGATTAGAACCTAATTAAGGAAAAGTTATCACTCGTGAAAATTTTAATTGGCATAAAGACTAAAATTACAATACACCTCTATACCTTTCAGGTACGAGTAAAAAAATATTTTTAATAAAAAAATCTGTATTTTTTATTAGTTATTTTATTGGGGACATCAAACAATTCTACATTACAATATTAATAAGTATCTATAAATAAACATGAAAGTGTTAATTGTACAATTAACCACATCCACGTGTTACTAAAAGTGTTGTTTGGATTATCCAATACAATGATATATAACTATGGAATTCAGCTATTATTTTGAATGTAAGATTAAAAATAGGTTTTTTATTGTACACACAAATGACACAAAGAAAAGAAAATACTTAAATCTAAAAACTAATCTAGACTTATTTCTAAAATAACTTTGAAAAATATTGGTTTATTCCTTACGCATATAATTTATATTTCCATAAGCGTTATAGCTATTTCTTTTCTTAGGAATAACATAGGTAGCCAAATTACCAGAATAATGATTTTAACTTATTTATAGTGTATTTAATTAAGGAAAATTTTTAGCTACTAAGATTTAAAGAATTTGGACAACGGACTTCACAGAATTAATTTTAATAAAGTTCTCTGAGAATACCGACGTACACGAAATTATTTAAGACGCTAAACGGTATTATGCAGCCAATGGAATAATATACAACTTTTTAAAATTTTAAGTTGTCAAAAGATTAAAATGACCACGTAAAACACATTTGTGTACAAGAAATTGTATACTTATACAATTTCTTGTACACAAATGTAGAATATTCAGAGGGCACTGCAATTGAAATGAAGCCGAGACTCACCATTACAAGCGGCGTGATCTCTCCCATTGTTCAACACAACCGCATCAGAGTCTGAGCCCGACCTATGCTTTTGTTTCCGTCTTAGACTGGGCCTCGAGAGACGCCAGCTATACCCGCGCTGCACGCGACACTTATCCTCCCCGCTTATGCCGCCACTTGACACACTTGCGCTCCTGTAAGTGCGGACGAATGCACAGTTCTTCTCTATCAACAATAACCACTGTATTTTCCGTTATTTATTCCTCGCATTTATTTATTGCTATGAAAGCAATACTACATTTGAAATGATTATGTGACAAATAAATACATGATACACTAAGGGCATGGTAGGGGTACTGCAACTTTTAATCTTATTACGATCCAAATAAGTATCATCACAAACTAATACATTTTTTTTTTAATTAATAAAAATTATGTCAAACCATTAGGTTTTAATGTTAAATTAGGTTCATGTCAAGAAAGCTGTGAATAGGGTTTTACAAGGCCGGCAGCGCACCCGCGTACTCTCTGGTGTTGCAGGTAATGTTGCAGGGTTGCAGGTAACCACTTACAATCATTTGGGAGGGGGAGAGTGCATGCTGCAATCTAACAGCCGCTGGGCGCGCTCGACTGGCCATGTTACTCCTCTCTCACAGAACACTACCTTGATATGTACTGCATTTCCTACCTTATCATATTTCCCCAATGTACGTACGTGTTTCGGTAGTGAGTGAGATATGCCGGAGCCCATTCCCATCCCTCCCCATTTTCCCAATCCATTCCTTAATCTGCAAAGGTAGGCAGCGCATCCTGGGGCGCGCCAACGTTTGTCATTCTGGACTGATGTTGGCATGTATCGCGGATGTCTATGGACGATACTACCCACTTACCATCAGGTGGACTGTATGCTCGTCTGCCGCCTTCGTTCATAAAAAAAATATATAGTAATTGGTTCGGGCCGCACGCCAGTCTGTCATCTATATCATAAAACATGTCAGTTATATAGTAAAATTAGATTAAATTCTAATTGTTATGGAGGTTAAATATTTGTTTACCCGTTGAGCTGCTTGTGAGTTAAGCCTTCTTAACCAATCTAAAATCTCGTGAATTTCAGAAATAGTGACACATATAAGTATCACGAATGTGATCTTTAAATTAACGGAGTGTAGTATTGCCTAATATAAACTTAATTGCCTACTTAATTGTAGTATTGCCTTAACATAGTAATTAATTTGGGCTTAAAATGGAAAACATCACTTGAGTACAAGAAACAACAAGGGAACTATATTCCAACGTGTTTGTAATTATTTTGCTCTAAGCAAGGGATTGAACCTTTTATTTGACATATTACGACGCCTAAAGGCCTTCAGGCTGATTGTGAGTGTGTTTTAAACTGAATTATACTCGGAATTATCAGTTTCATTCTACAGGAATTAACAATTGGCGAAGTGTAACTATCTCTGCTTTGAATATTTAGGCAAGTTGTTTATACTTGCTATTAACGATTTTATCATCGTATTGCCTAAATTCGTAGCTGCTGGAGATGACATTTAAACCAATTAAATGAAAGGTTGAGGTGCGATTTATATTTAGATAAATAACCCCAGAATATCTATTTGCGAAGTTATAGGATTGAAGTTATTTGTAACATTGATGGCCTCATCACATAAACATGTAACCATTTTACACAACAAAAATGCAGTTTCGTATTATTGAACCTATGCAGCACACTCTCATTTTTTTAAAGTGTAACTTTCTTCATATTGAAATAGTTTCAGTTCAAATCTTTATTCTAACTTAACATATCACATGAGTCATACGAATATTCTTGTATATACTTCGTAAAATTAAACTGAAAGTAAATTTAAAATACATGAATAGACGTGTATAAAATGAAACAATATATTTTCGAGGCCTTTCGGCGCGGTGTCTTCGATTTTGTGTAGTTACTTTACACGTTTCTTCTTGTGAAAATGTAATTATGCATATATCACTCTCTCTCTGTGTGTATAGGAGGGTGAGTGTATAAAGTAGTGTGTAAGTGTAAGGTGAAAGGGTATGTATGTGTGTGCGTGTTTGTGAATATGTGTGTGTGGGAATATGAGTAAGTGAGGGTGCTTATGTTTTGTTAGATGGATGATTATGTATGGTATATTATTCTTCATAATTTATGGTTTGTAGCCATTTCCTTACTTGTTTGGTGGGTGGCATTTCTTTTTGATAGGGAGGGAATTGATTCGGAAAATTTGCTTCCTTTCAGCACTCGAGACAGATGTTGGGTTGTTTCTATATATTCAGTAGTCTGTGTAATGATGAATGCTGTCTGATCAACGCATTTGTGACCAATTTCGGAATCTTAAAATCTTTGAATGATTTAGCAATTGTAACTATGCTATCGGCGAAACTGCGAAACGCAGATTCGAAATGTGTTCATCATTGACTTCACGTCCTTTCCACTCCGGTATAATAAATGCATATTATAACCCATTTCTGAACAATTTCGGAAATACGATATTGCATTTCGGCCCCCATCCATTAAGGGGCATGGGTAGCGCGTTGAGAGGTTGAACGATTGGATGAAAAGAATAAAAGGGCCTGTGTGGCGATGAACATTGGGTAGCCTATATCCTATTAGGATACCCAATGTTCATCGCTGTATGGGTACAGAAGACTACCTCGAAATGTATGAACCTCGAAACTGCATTTCCTACTTTATCTTATTTCCCTAATGTACGTACGTGTTTCGGTAGTGAGTGAGATGTGCCAGAGCCCATTCCTATCCTATCCCTCCCCATTTTCCCAACCCTTTCTCCAAAGCCATTCCTATATTTCCAAAGGTAGGCAGCACATCCCGGGGCGTGCCAACGTTTGTCATTTTGGATTAATGTTGGCATGTACGGCGTATGTCTATGGGCGACAGTATCCACTTACTATCAATTAGACTGTATGCTTTTCTGCCGCCCTCTTTCTATATACATATATAAAAAATATTGGCATGTATCGCGGATGTCTATGGGCGACAGTATCAACTTACCATCAGGTGGACTGTATGCTCGTCTGCCGCCTTCGGCCATAAAAAATAAAAATAAAAAAAATTAAACGTATGAAACAGACGTTCATTGAAGATATTTAGATGATCGAAATAAACTTACTTTTGCGAACTGAGAAGACTGGATTTATCGCTTGTAATAATACAGTTGTCATCCTTCACATCTTTTACCATAGTTATGTGAACATTCTTCTCGGTCAGTAATGGTGATGGTAATGATCTTGCAGTGGTTGGAGACATGGAGCCTTGTGAGGAGGATTTCAAAGGAGGAGGGGCGAGGGTTAAAGGAGGAGGAGCGAGGGTTAAAGGAGGAGGAGCGAGGGTTAAAGGTGGAGGAGCGAGAGTTATTGGTGGGAGTCTGGCTTTCTCAGCTCCTAACTGAGCTGCAGCCGAGTGGAGTGTTAATGTGTAGCTGTTTGGTGGTTTCAGTAAACCGGGAATGCTTGTGCACTGAAAGAGAACAATTGAAGTATAAGAATATTATAAGACGTTTGCTGAAGTAAATCGAAAGTATCTTATGAAATATTTTTAATTATAAATGTTTTACATTGATATTATATTGTCAATAAAATTTATCACCCACGGAAATATTGACGCAGCTTCAAGTTAACAACAAAATAAATAGCTATTTAATATACAAAGTACATAAGTTTCATTCAAACAATTTTTCAGTTAGGATCATTTCAACGTCGTCATTAAAGTGTTTTTTGATATTACGATGTCAATTTGAATCAAGCTTATTTCAAACATATTAACAGTACTTATGCCTGTCGTTTTACTTTTGTAAGGATTCCCAAAAATAAATGCTATGGCTGTTAAGTACAAAACATTTGAAACTGTTTATAATTAGAAAGTAATACTTACAGAAGTCCGATCAATAGAGTCCAAGCTAGACAACATGGAAGACCTCTCCAAGCTAAAAGTAACATTGAAATCTCTGAATGATGCTCCAGGCTCTAAAGTAGTTGATGGTGAGTCTTGTGGTGTGGCCGCTGTATGCGTGATCATTGGAACTGCTGTTGTATCTGATACAGCGGCGTTGCTAGCTAGCATCTTGGATTCCTTTGAAAAAATAGTATTATTAACAATCTGATTATTATTTAATTTTGCTATCATTTAATACATTGAATTTTTCATTGAATATATCTACGGGTAAGGTTTTCGTAACTAAATAAATTTAATGTTAACGAAGTCATTAGTCATTTTTACCATTTCATTTTGTATTAAGTTTCATATTTCTGATGATCATTACTTTTGATTGTTTAAGTGTTTAAAAAAAAAGTTAAACATTATCAAATATGATCTGTTCAACAAAACTTAACTGAAATAATTACATCAAGTAGCATCACTGCTAACTTATTTGAGTTTAACTTTTTAATTAAGTTGCCTTTAAATATTTGCCTTTCTTTATAATTACGTCTTTTTTCTCATTTTTTTTAAATTTATTATGGTTCAAATAATGTCGAATGTTTTTTTCTGTAACTTACCTTTTGTATGTTGCATTTGTTAGATTGAGCGCAATCTTTACATAGAGTTGGATTGTGTGTCGATGACTTTGTCTTTCGACGTGATCGTATTACTTTGTCTTTGTGTCCATTTACATCATCTTTAGCTTTGCGAACGTCATCGGCAGAACGCCAGTAGTTTTTTATTTCGTTCTGTAAAATAGTAGAATTTGTTAAAAATCCAGATTTATTAAATAATCGCTGCTGATAATATATACATACTCAATAAAAGATTAGTATTCGAATCATAATGATTTTGTGAAACGTGCTGTTAACTGAAACTGTATCATTCCGATCCCTATAACATAACATAGGTATTATATCCTTTTCAATGATAAAAAAGATCAAAGGAATTATATTCCAATTTCGTGAAGTATGTTTCTATCAATACGCCACATATAAAAGATTTCACCTGGGAAAAGCTGTCGCTGGAATGTGATCCGGAATTGGAATCGCCGTATTGCATTTCGTTGTTGTCTGAAAAACACTCACTAGACAATTTTGATTTCGCCAACTCCCGTTGCTCGCGTTCCCTCCTCTCGTTCCTCTACAAGAATCAAATTACACATAAGGGGTTGTTCACAAACTTTAGCCGATATTCGTACGGTACTACCTAAGGCACTTACTTCAGAACTAAATCCCTCAACAAGGATAGCTACAAGCAAGTTAAACAATACGTAATTCCCAAAAGTCATAAGGGTCACGAAATACAATGCAGCCCAGTGACTCGTCTTTTCCATACCGTTAAACAAAACCACATTCCAATCTTCCTGTGTCAAAACCTGAAACGTTAAGACTACTGTTAAGATTTAATTTCTTTGTGCATACAGCACTACCACATCAAATAATTTAAATCATTATTTTAATAAATTAAAATAAGCGAGGTGTGCTGTCATAAGTGTTTAAATCGTGCCTTTCAGTGTTTGTATTACTCGTAGAATGTTATTTAAAAGTTAATAAATAAAAGTAAACCAACGCAAAAAACAATGTTATTAAAGAACGTGTTTTGTGTTTGTAAGTGTTATGTAACTGTGTTAGTGTACGCAACTGTACAGGGTAATGACAGGGAACACAGACCGCTAGTTTGAGTACACAAGCATAAAGGGTTCAGCATTCCTAAATCTAATTTACTATCAAAGCGAGATGCACTAACTAAGCTACGGAGCGCTCCTTAATATGCAGTACGATAAATCTATCTAACTTGTAAACTAACTAGTTCTATTATTTCTCACTAACGCCGTGGATTCCTCTGTACACAACCAATTAAATACCTACCAAAACTGTCAAAGACAATCTGATATGTAATGATAGTTAAGGTATACATTGGTCGATACGAGAAACACGCGGTGTCTACCTTCTAACTAATTATTCGGGAATTCGCAAATAAACCCACTATAGTACCTGGTCTGGCGTAGATCAAAGCTTACCTGGAAGACGGTGACGGTAGCCCAGAGGATGTTATTAAAATGTTTCCTGTCGCACTCGCACTTGGGATGATGCGAGATGATCTCGGGGCAGGTGCAATCCCGCTCAGTGGCATTGTCTTCCACATACTTGCAAAACTTACCACCGAATAGATACATGCCCAGAATACTGCGTCGCGAGCCGATGTAAAAATGAAAGAAAAAGAAAATGCTATTCGAACCGACGCTACGCCGCGACCGAATCAATGTGACCTTTTGTTGCGTATGCGACGTTAACACTGCAATTCCCACTTTTAAATTTCTAATAAACATTCGTAGTAATTAATTTGCAAAAAAATATTTTAACGTAGATAAAAATATTGATTTTCAACTGTCTTACTCACAAAATTACGAACAAACAAATCGAATCCGAAAGTCTAAATCGAAAATTCATTAATTTAAATAAAACATTAAAGAATTGGTAACAAAGTAAACTATGTTTAATTAATTCCTATAAATTATTTACAAATAAACAACTTAGCAGTGGTATCGTCGACAGAACATATAAACCAACGGTTTGTTAATCAAATCTAAAAATTACTACTAGTTTTTAAGAGCGTGTTATTTAGTGCGATTTAATTCCCAAATTTCAATATACTTTTTCAACCAATAATATTATCATTCATTCTTTATATACTGCCTCATTATCATGAAATAATTTAAGTAAATAAGAATGCAAAAAAAACAGACAGAAAATAGGCGAAGAAAGTGCATAGAAAGTAAATAGAAGTTTTATTTATACGATTTCATACTTGTAGTCGTGTTTAATAAAACCATTCATAATAAATGTAGCAATTAATAGAAAAAAAATTGAATTATGCAAAAGGGAAAAGAGAACAAGATAAATAAAGTGAGTGAGCCGACCGTTCAAGCATTAAAAAATTTGGAAGATAAATGTTAAAGAAAAGAGAAAGTAATTGGTTAATTAGAGAAAATTGGATTATGTTAGCAAAGTTAAAAAGAAAGATGCCGGGTCTGAAAAGGAAATCTTTGAAAACTTTGGTCGAAGAATAAAATTAAACTTCAAGTAGTTAAGTAGCTATTTGAATTGAGATTCAATTAATCCGACCAAAGAATTCGTGATAAAGTTGCAGATAGTTTAATAGAAGCAGCATGCAAAGTGGTAGAGATACTGTATAAAGTTAATGCAGTTATGGAGTACTGGGAGTAGAGGAACTGACGAACAGGGTAATCCACGACTCGGTTTCGATCGACCTGAAGCGACCTACTCAATCAAGCCCACTGACTAATGTGCTCTCGACAACTCTTGATGGGAGAACTATTGCTGCACAACATATGGTGAACGTGACACTAGATGATGTTGGATAAATTTGTTACAGATGGTACTAGTTCTGTTTCACTACGCGGGTTCTAGTGTAGCGGTACGCGACTGAACGCCTAATAGACAACGCACAATGCTGCAAGCCGCTCTTCCGACGGTGTCGTTAACTGTATGTGAAGCTGTAAGTGTGGAGTCACCCTTGCAGCAGAGTGACCAGTCGGTTGTGTACTCGCGTGGTTAGTCGATTAGCCGTCACGAGACAATGATCTGTTACTGGGAGTCATACTGTCGTAAATGCTGACTGCTGACGGACCCGTATAAGCGTTTTAGTAAATGTTGCAAGTTCAGTCTGTTTTGGGTTGTCTGTTAGGTATTTTAATTGAAAATGTTGAATACCTGAAACACCGTGACAAAGGCCCACAAGAGCGTATCAAAGTTTTTTCTGTCGCAATCTTGATCGCCCTCTTCGTCTTTCTCGCAGAATTTGCACCCGAAGAGGTTCATACCGAGGATGCTAAATGTTACCACGCAATATACGATTAGACAACAGTGTCGTTACTACAGTCCTTGCCACAATAAAGGAGGAGATAGTTGAAACAAATATATATGAGTGATATATAAGAAACAATCTAAAATGAGGAGTGATGAAGTGCAGGTGTAAAGAAATTGAGGTGGACGCGAAGCACAGAAGCGTGAAAGACACACATACATGAGTAAATAAGATATAATAAATATAGAAGAGTATAAAGTTGTGAAGAGTGTGGATAGTGGCAGTGTATGGTATAGTGGGCAGAATATTTAAGACAGAAGTGGTTGACATATAAGGATAAGATTGAAAAGAAAAAAGGAGAAATCACTCACAGTTAGGCAGTGCACGGGGAAGGGATGCGGGTGTGACAGTTAAGTAGAAACATTCAGAATTTCATATTTTATGAAGAGTCGAATAAATCTTCGTGGCTACGGAAAAATGAAGAATCTGATTGAGCAATCAGTGAGCGATTGCTGGGGATCGTAATCTACTTGGTTACTATTAGATAGGTATTATGAATACAATACAGAAGTGAAATACTAAATTAGAACTAAGAAGATTTATACAAAATAAATTTCAACAAATAAAAATCAGTTTTCAAAATGAATTTGGTACAATGTTTTAAAAATAAATTAAAACGTCCTTTCTGCGACACTTTTGTAAGAGCTGAATCAAAATCAAATTTAAAATAAGAAATAAATTCTTCTTAAAATTTTTGCAAACTGTGGTGGAAAGGGAAACACTGAGAAACAAAGTTGAGAAAGGAAACTTGTTTAGAAGTTTATAGAAAATAATAAAAGTAAAGTAGCAGTTTCGACGAAGATAAATAGATTATTTAATTTCAAACCAGTTATATTTAAAATCTTTAAAAACCGTTTTAAATTATCATGCATTTAAATTTAGTCCTTTTTAGTTCAACATTTTTATACCGTCAACACCTGAGCATATTTCAAGAGGTTTGAAAATTTTGCAATTTCAATTAGGCAAAATTGTCAAATTTTAGAAAGATATGTTTTAAAAATAATTACCTGAATATGAAAATGAAGAGGACGAGCAGTGAGAAGAAAACAGCAACATTGTCCATGGTACGTAACATTACGAACAGTTGCCTTCGCAAGTTGGGCATGAACCTCACCAGCTTCAGTATACGCAACAGTCGAAAGGTACGCAACACTGAGAGGCCCGAGCTACCGGCTAGGTCTTTTTCGTTACCCATGCTTTGTGTAAGTTCGAACGCACTGTTCAAAATATCAAAATATAATTATTATATAATATATAATTAGTATAATCCTAATATATTAGTGTGTTAGAAATCGTACATTCATAATAATTATATATACCAAAAACAGTGGAAAAATATGATTAAAACAAAAGTATAAATAGTTATTTGTTATACAAGAGTGCAAAGTTGCTTTTTAACCGCGTGCTCAATTTTGAAGACCGAGCAAGCGAAGGATTCTAAAATTGAATCACGAGCGCAGCGAGTGATTTAAAAATTAGAATCCTGAGCGTTAGCGAGGGAATCAAAAGAGCACGAGGTGAAAAATCTTTGCACTCGAGTGCAACACGTAACTTTTCATCCCACCTCAGCGAGGAAATGACTAAATGCAAAAAAAAAAACATTTACAATCACAAGATACTTTTATTTCAGTTTAGGTATTAACTACTACATTATGATAGGAAAAGTACACCAAGAAGGTTCTGTCTGAGTTTTTAAAAAAATAAAAAAGGTTGTATGATAAATTCGGCACCATGGAGGTAGAAGTAAATAGGTTTAATGATGTTTTGAATTCACAAACTTAGTGCACACGATGTTCTAAATTCAATTTACTTTATCCTCTAGCGGATAAAAACGGCTTTTGCACTCAGATATCGAAGAGCAAAAATACTCTTTCCGAGATAGGGGGATGAAAAATATATTTATTCCAAAAATAAAACAGTTAAAAGTAACTTTATTTTTACACCGTTATTATATCGACAATATTAATCTGTGGTCTTATTTTATCCTGTCATGATGCTCTCATAAGATACAAACCTTAGAATTACGATGACCCCGTCGAAAACGTTGAATCCGTTAGAAATATACTTAAAAGGTCCTTCAGATATTATCTTCAAGATCATTTCAACGGCGAATATTGCTGAGAATACGACATTACTGATCTCGACGATTACAGTGAGCTCTTCGGGCTGATTGTGATATTCGATACCCATTGATAGCGTGTTGATGAGTATGGCCAGAAGAATACCTGCAATTTCATGAGTAATACAGATATTCTCGAGTAACCAATTGTCTTTTATTTCTAGGTAAGTATCTAGTTTCTCGTTCTATTTATATTATCTATACATAATCTTATGTTGAGAAAGTTAGCAACAGACTTATTCGGAAATGAAACGAGTCTTCAGTTCACCCAAGTAACATACCTTGTTGGAAATATTTGTGATTGACGAGATTTTTGATATGTTTCCTGAGAAGCGAAAGAAATTTTGATATTCGTCGCCATAAGCGCGTAAATGCTTTCGAAAAGCGACTTTTCCTTGTTTCTTTTGCTGCCGCCTCAGCCGCTATTAATTCAGCGCAGCACGAAAAATCTTCTATTTCTACAGTCTACAAATTAAATGGCATATTATTATGTATTTAAGAAAAAATATTCACTGTTCTAAAGTAGATTATACAAAATAGCATTAAAATGTAGGTATGAATGTACATCGATATCGATGAAAAAGTGCATGAACGGAGAAATTAGAGATTGCTTCGCAAAAAGAGATATCATTAATCAATGGTCGTGACATCCGGGTGACTGGCTGGCAGTTTGTCTTCGGTTTCACAATTCATTATTTGCAACATTGATTCCACTGTGGTACATTGAGCGGCTCTTTTACAACATTCAGTGAACACGTTGTCCGAGTGTGGTTATATACCAGTAGGTACATAATTAATTAATGATAAAAAGAACAAGGTTCATATGAATAAATGGACATGAAGTGGGAAAACATAAAGATGAATAAACAATAAATGTTAGTATGAAAATACAACGTAAAAGGATATAGTATGCTTTCTCTAAAATTTACGAAATGTGCGGCAATAATTATAACTCAGGAACAAAACAATTACAATGCTTGGGCAGAAAATAATGTTATATTAATGTTGAACATACCTTTGAGTCTGTTTTCTCCTCACCAGTTCTCTTACTGATTCCCTTCGTTAGTTCCTCGAAGAAGGAATCCAAAGCGACTTGACCGGTCGGTAAAGCTGCTGATAATGCGCCAGATAACGCAAGCAATTCTTGACATGACATCGTGCCACCTGCGGCCGCTCGTTCCTCTGCCGTGTCGCCTGTCGGCAGGTCGAACTCTACACGCCAAATGACTGTCGTTACACCGATATTTACTACGAAAACTTCAAAATTACGTCGAACGCATCTCGTGACTTCCCTCGAGTGCAAAATTTAACGTGTCATATATAGTACAGTGTGGCATGGGCTGTACAAATTTCACAATCGAGTTACATTGATTTTGTGGTGAATGCATTTTGAAAATTTTGTAAAATTATTATTAACTGGATGCTTTCGACGTTTATATACATAAAGAAGATACAGATTTACATAATGTACATCATAACGTGAAGGAGTTCATTCTAGTAGATGCTGAAAGGGTATAAGCGAAAATAAAACCTAAAGAATAGTTTTGTGTTGTCAATTATATTTAAATATACACACTTAGTCCTAGCCTCTATGAAGTATAAAGAATAGTGGAAGTGAAGCAAGAAATTTAGACCAGATTGAACATGCCCCTCTAATAGCACCGTCTAGAACTACCCTCTCTAGACTCACCGCTTTGGCTCTTAAGCCAGTCACGTTGACACAATGAATCTGAATAAATATTTATTGCATCGTTATCAAATTCTTTATAGCAATTGGATTTGAAAGTATATTGGAAAAAGTTCAAGAGAATATGACTTGGAGAAAGGTAAGATTGGGAAAGTTTCAAGTGTAAACAATGAGGTTAGGCAAGGCGGCTTCTCTTTTCGAGGCGAGGCTATTGATATCAATTTTTCCTCATACAAAGTTAAAAGTTACGAGACATGAAAAAGTTTAATATCAAAATTTGTGGACGATTTAAGAATAGCTTTTTAGTGATTCAGTAAAAATGTTCACCTGTTTGTGTCATTTTTTCCGAAGAGCATACGTTGTGCGGATGAGCGACATGTGGTGTGTTTGGAGCGTGTAACAGTACTGTGTCACTGAACATCACTGATGATCTCCTCCGGGCGAGAGACGGGGGCGACAGGAGAGATAAATTCGATGCATTCTGGTTTATACGAAATTATGTTATTATTACTCATCAGTTAAAGATATATTTCAATAGTTACTTTCAACTCTGTGCATATTATATCTCCCGTACTACAATATTATCCGAGATGTTAAAATTCTACCCGAAGCTTGAAAGGAGTATCTCGTCTCGGTACATAATTCTAAACTGTCTTATTTTTATGTGGAATGTTTGGAGTCAAGTAAACAGACACACTTTGAGGCTTCGGGAATAATCCTTGTATTTTCATATACTGCTCACAAACTGATCACGGTAAGTAATACTTCACCTAACAATTCTTAACTTTATGAAAATTGGATAATAACAATAATAACCTAACAATCAATCACACTACGAGTATAATGTATATTAGAAACGATATAATATTTTCAATTTGATCATTACATTGCTGTTTTTTTTATACACCAACATTAAGTTTATGTTCTTAGCTGTTCGAAACTCAATTTCAGAGGTGTATTTTCTGACACAACATTACCTCAAGATCCGCAGCCGAGAGGGACGGCACGCGCAACAGGCTGGGTCGGCTGAGGGGCTCCTCACCTCCCCCGCCCTCCTCCCCGCCCACTTTCCCCCCGTTCGCCTGCCACAACCAACACAATACATCCTCTAACACGGCTTCGTAAATCCAACAGGAATATTTTAATTAAAAAGTCCTTGTGCAAACATCCTCATGAGAGTTTAAGGATAATTCATGTTAAAAAGTCGTTGCTAGTCATAATATTACGGTTCTTTGTACTGCAATAGAATGCAGTTGAAAATAGAGTAGAATCGTTGTGAGGAAACGTAGCGGTGATCTCCAAGGAATATTTTAATTAAAAATCCCAGCAATGCAAATACGGAGTTGGGAAGTTTAAAATATTCATAGCTTTCTACAACTTCTTAAGCATCGACGTCATGAGATAAAGAGGACACCCATTACGAATTGCTTCATTAGTTGTGTACAGATACATTACGAAAACATTGGCCATCGGCTAATTCGGAAACACCCGTGTGATGTAGTGTTTAGTAGTATACAAGTATAAGGTGTGACGTAGTTTATAAGCATTGATATGGAAACGTGTTAGATTTGGTCGCAATAATAAATCGGCTCTTATACTAAACAGTCGTATCTTTCTTTTACACTAACTCTACGCCCGATCGTGTCATCCACGTCTATGAATTACCGTACCTCTAATTGCATACTTTATTGCAAGATACTTTATTACTTTATTGCATAGACGTGGATGAGGCTTTCGGGTGTTTCCAGATTAGCCGATGGCCTATGTTTTCGTAATGTATCTGTAATAAAGGATTTAGGGATCATAAATTATTCAAAAATCTTTAAACGAGACTTTAATGCTATGTTTTTTCTAAGACGCTATGACATCTATTCACATTATAATAAAGACTAATTTTCACCTAGCTTCATTCGCTTCGAACTCGCATTAGCAGTGTAATAATTAAGGATAAGTAAAAATCCTCTATATTTTCAAAACTCATTCGACAAATTTCAAATTTAATTTCAATACGAATTCGATAAATTAAGCATACTAAACACTCAATTTGAGTAGTTTTGGAGTTCATTGAAACATACGATCAGACTCCCTATTTGGAACTTTAAACTATTCTTAGCTTAATACATTTACAAAACAAAAAACTTAATTACATAATTACAATTTAATTAATTAGACACAACTAACTACCTCCTGGTTTTCCCACTGCGCTAAGACACGGGGTTCTTTAAGAGAGCAGATTTTACAAGATAGGCAGTACATTAAGATCAGCATCTTACCATAACTACGTACCTACTGTCACCTCTTTAGAATAGTACCAGTTTTGTTTTCGTGGGCGTCATAAAAGGCAACTAAGGGATAACAAAGCCGCTACCACAAACTATGAGAACTGCACCAAGTCTAAAGGAGTGGACATTTTATTGGACTTGGCATTTTAAGGTCATACATCCGTCATGCACAGGCTAATGTGCGTGAGGGGACTCATGTCCAGCAGTGGACGTAAAAAGAAATTGGTTACGGATTACAAATTTAATTGCAGTTTAATAAATTAGTAGTGAATTTTACTGAGGTTTTTCTATTGAGCTACGACATGAGGTTATTCAAGTGAAATGTGAATAGAATCTTGCAAGAACGGTAGAATATGTATTCTCTACCGATCTTGTTACATTTGTCTGTAAGTGGCGGTTGCTGACGACGTACCGTCATACCGTGACCATTTACATTCAGTCACATCTACGAAAAACAGGTAATAATGAAAACGTGAACGTGTAAGTAGTTGTCGTAAATACGTAAATATATGACAATTAAATATGTTTATTCCTGTTCGCGCCACCAAGTCTGGTCTCACCAGTGGAACAGAACTGAAATGTAATGAAAATTCATTCATACCGCCCCCACGTACTTATTGGTGGGCAGAACTTTACGAGTACCGCACTCAAATTACATATTACAGTACGTGGATATTTGTTTCTTTTAAATATTTATTCATTACTTATGGTAAAGGTCGTTTTAACGAAAAAATAGGTAAATTATAATGGAATCTTAAACCATACTGTGCTATGCTTTAAGAGTAAATTTAAAAATACATGATTTACCTGTGGGTGAGCACGCGGGCAGCAAGGATGATGCTGTTTGGGTCTGTTCGCGGGTAGTTGAAGAGTTTCACGACTCGTGCGCCAGCGAACTTGAGCACGTTGGTATCGGTACACTCTGGTTGAGGGAACGGTAGAATAACATTAACATCAATAATGCTTTGTTTGATAAAGATTTGTATAATAAGTTTTGCAAATTGATACTGTAACTGAAACTTTTTTGAAGTTTGCAACTACGGTAGCGTTCATTATTCTGAATTCAATGATATGAACATTTTTCAAATCAGTTCGCACAAAATTGTAATTTTTTAAATTTATTTAAGATTAAATCAGTCAAGATCAGTTTAAGATCCAAATTACAATATGTGAACAAAATGTATTTATCTCAAAACGTTAACAAATGTTAACAAATGAAAATAACTTTTTAAAATATCACCTAATTTTCTTCGCCATTCTTCGTTTAAATCTTCTCCACAAATGTGCAACATATTTCACTATTTCTGCATAGCACGTTGCTGGCTCACTGTTATTAGTAGATGAAGCTAACGTTGAAGATGATGTGAATCGAGCTCGTTCAGCCCGCATTCGTTCCATTTCTCGTTTCTTGGTCTCACTAAATTGCGTTGCTATGACGACCAGGCAGAGGTTAATCATGAAAAATGATCCAATCTGAAAAAAAAGAAGAATATTTTATTCTGTATAGAAATTTACCTAAAATTACATTAAAATAACGCTGGAAGTTACACAGAAGTTGGAGCTAATATTGTAAGTTTTAAACAAACTAAAAGCCAAGGACCTTTCAATAATGATTGAATTTGGATTTTAAGTGAGACTAAGTAAATTTTAATATGAAATTTTAATGTTAAGGCGTATAAATTGAAAATTATTTCTTCTTACCACAATTAATAATACAAAGTATATCCAATCCCAAAAACTATGCGCGTCCTGGACGTAGTACATGATGTCTGTCCATCCTTCTAGCGAAATAACCTGAAATTTAACAATGTTGTCAAAATTCTGATCGTAAATACTTGTGAATTTTATATTTAAAACTTTAAACGTACCAGAAATATTGCTACCCAAGCGAGACCGATGTTGTCAAAGGAGATTGTGCCTTGGAAAGGATTTGATCCCCTTTGGGTACAGTTCGTATAATATTGATTCCAGTCCACACATGAGGTGTTTGTTGGCGTGTTGTATGAGAAAGCTTTTGCAGTCTCGTTGCACACGAGAGGTCCGTAGCGGTATGGAGGGAAATTACCACAACCATGCATCCCACTGTCTTCAGGCGTCGTGCAGATGTAGTCCAGCTCTTTCGAGAACTCGTAGTAAAACGAAATACTGTTAAACAAAAATGTATGTCACAATTCTTTAATGCAATGCGGGGAGTAATCCGAAACTTTATTTGGGGCTTGTATAATTAATTGAAGTTGATTTAGAATTAGTATTAAGTGATGAGAAGCTGATATGGTCAATGTTTTAATTCAAAACAATGTTTCTATGATCACTGACAAGTTATTTAGGGGACACAGATTAAGCGGTTATTATACCGTTAGAATACATGCAATATCTAATTGACAAATTTAACAGCACATTCAGGACTAGTACACTAGACGCATGCAAGCATGCCAGATTGCTAAGATAGATAGGAGACCGACAGTAGTTAGCTCCTCAACCAACGTTAAACGGTGTGCTAATAAGGGTGGCTTAGAAAAGCCAGGTAAATTATATTAGTGGATTGAAAAGATTAACGTCGGCCGCTAGGTCGTTACGTTTAACGACAGCCGCCGTTACAAGCACCGGAACACGTAGCGTTGGCCGTAACCCACTTCATTTGGAGTACCCGGTCGTTACAGGCCTTGTTCCACTGATGATCGCTATAAGGCTTTTATTGTGGTCAGTTCAACATAAAATTGTCTCATCAATGTATGAAGATATTGGGTCAATCAAAATGTATTTATGTACGAATCATAATTGACTTTGAAAGAAATGTGGGTAAACATGATTTAAATAAATTTATGTCTGGAGACAAATATTTTTGGGATGAATTGGATGAATTTACTGATGAGGTAAATAATGTTAATAACGCTAAAGCTAAAATGAAAGTTCGGTCCTCTAAAGAAAAATGATCCTGTTCGTTTTTTTTTTATTGCAAAGATTAATTTCATTAATAATAATAAGTTGTCCGAAAAAAGGAATGGTACAGTTTTTGGAAGAAAGGTTGTGTATAATATATTGAAAATAAAGTGTAAATTCTAGGTTGGTAGTAGTAATTTGTGTGTGTGCAGGCTAGGTTTAATAGTAAGAGTACAAATACCAATTGATTTTGTTAGAAAGTTTTTGAAGGCAAGAAATGTACAAGTGGCATTTGATACAAATATTTAAGAGGATATAGTTGACAGATCTACCCATATGTTTGTTTAACAACGAACTGGCAATTCTTAATGTCATGGTATAAGAGACAATGATTTGTCTAATGATATGGATGCTAGTACCGCTGGTAATGATAATACTGAATTTGTTTCTATTGATCTGCCAGTTTGTTATAAAGAAGCAAATACGATAGCACATCTGGACGGCAGATGTGTGAAGGTACACGATACAACATATTTCAATGTTCATAATAGATACATATTAATTTTTATCTGAAATCCTTACGAGTTCACTCTGACGCGCACTCTGTACCATTCGGACAGGTCTCTGGAACATAAAGTGGGTAATGGTGACGAGTGTTAATGTGCCTATGTTAGTCCGATTAGTTCGTATGATTTGGTAGTTCTAAAAATGTGATTTGATGTTTAAAAGAATGTTATAAAATTAACATATTATTACAACATTATAGAAAAACAATAAATTACATCAATCACATTTTTAGTTAACATTTTGTATGTAGATGGGCAAATTATTCCAATGGGTGTCGAGTTAGTCAATTAAATAGCTACAGTTAAGTAAGTCTTGTTAGCTAAGGGTTTCCTTCTATTTCGTATTCTGTATAGAATTAGTATGTTGGGAATCATGTAATGTAGCAAAGCTTACGTTAATTGTATAAAAAGATCTACAAAGATAATTAGTCTAATTGGTAAATCTATTCTTTGCTACATTTTTAAATGATTCGTCATGCGTGTTTTAGATATTCATTTTAATGTGAGTATTGACAGAATGCAATATTTAAGTGTGTTGTTAATTAGTCACAAAGCCATACACTCTGATTAACTTTTTCAACATGCGCGTTTGACATTTAAAGTGGATTAAAATAAACCGACAACGTTTTAACTGCTAAAAATAGTATGCAACGATGAAATATAAAATGTCAAATGATATGGAGCAGCCATGAATGTGCTCGTCGTGGATGTAAGCATTAAATATTGCATGCAGTCAACGTTAGCAATGGGACGTGCCGCTAAGACGAGCGCTCTCGAGCAAATGGAACAAAATAAAAAACTCATTTCAGCCGCCATTTCATACACAAAACTCTAAAATGTTTAGTTAATTTGCTTCATACAAATTCACTCTTTATTCACTATTAGTTGATGCTAACTGTAGAGAGGAACAAATGAACTCATTTAAAATTGTATGCTTTTTAATAAATCTACGTTATTAAAAATGAAAACGTACTTGGGTCGGAATACATTTGGTGGTAAGACTAGTTCGCAGCGCTGCCTGAGGATTCCTTCCCAAAGCTGGACGCCGACGATCCCGAATATGAAGAAAACGAAGAAACAAAGGAGTAAAACGTTGCCGAGCATGGGTAATGTATCGAGCAACAACATCACTAGAATTCGCATACCTGTGAAATAAGATACTTTTTACAAGGATTGTTCTCATTAAATCGTTTTATATTACAGACGGAGTCTCTTTAATTACTGTTACAGATACGATCATGTTTCTGGATTATCAAAAGCAATTTCCATCTTTTGTTAATAAATATGTATCGTAATGATAATTATTAATTACCGAATCCGTAGCACAAACCTTCGTGTTGCAAATTGCTTTTGTAATTGCATAAATCATGAAACATAAGAATAAAGGAATAGAGATATGAAAGAAATCTTTATTAACTACTTATTTATTTATAGTGAATGCAGAAAATAAAAGGCGTACAATATATCGGGAGCAATTTGCTGAGCTTTGTGAACGTATTTACTGCTGAGTGCCGAGGCACAGTTCCGCGTGAACGAGCCATACGGATTTCAATTAATTCTCTCATTTTACCAATGCTGGTAATGCTGGTTACCAATACTTAAACTGGTTTCTCCACTAGTTTCGCAAAAATTGGAGGAATTTGATCAATAGCAATTTATAGAGTACACAATATTGCAATATAATATTTCATTTATTTTATAAGATTCGAGCGTTACGGGAGATATATATTATATAACATTTGAGGTTTTTCAAACATAGTTATCTATTTAAACGGGTTATTTGCTAACGAAATCGGCGATAGCGGACCATATACTCAACGCCGGGATCAATCAATGGATAGAACTCCATAGTCCAAAAATCCTTTCCACTGATCGCCACTATTTCTCTGGGATTGTGCGTGAAGCAATTGAAATAAAAAAACATAGAAATTTCAATTGAAAAGATGGATACAAATTGTCCTCGTCACATGGAATCCCGTGATTAATAAATTTAATAAAATTAAACCTGACGATTTTTCGTCTGACGCTACTTCTGATATTGTGAGTGTTGTGCACCGCAACTTTCCCGATTATGAAGAGCAAATGCGAGTAGTTGAAACTGCTCGCAACTCTCGACGTGGACTACCCGCTTCTTCAGTCAGCTCGTGACCATGGTTGGTGCAACCCAGCCGAAACGTCGAGTAAAATAAATAAGGTAATTAGCGTTAAGACCCGTTTAAATAGATAAATAAGCTATACATTACGTCGGAGGAAAATTAGTGTTGATGTAGGTCGAACAACAACCTTCGTATAGTTCAATAAATTTGTGAGACACTTGCATTGTCCTAGTTGTTTGCAAGTCCCAGATGGGTTTGCAAAACTTATTGTTGGACTCGACCGCCTTTTGTTTGTGAAACGCTAACAATTTGAAAGTTCGGAGGGTCCGCGAGATTCCACTGATTTATTGCATTTCAATGCCGCTTCAAGACAATAAAACTGTACTTTCTTCGTATTTTATCGGAGTTGCTAACTTACTGTACATTTTCAGAATCATTGAATAGATAAGTTAAAGGACAGAATTTGTGAACATTTCTTTTGGATCCCTTTGTTTGAATTTGTTTTTGTTAGTTGAATTTGAGTGATAGATGCTTTTATGTCTGCAATTGTTGCAAATCACTACACTTTTCCATTACACAATGTTGTCACGTGACAGTTATTTATTATACTTAACCGACATAAATGTAAGGTAATGTAAATGTAACATAAAACATGTACGACATGTTTTGGATCATTTGTAAGGTCGTTATTAGACTATGGAATCAAGAGCTTTTATAGTTTTTGCACATGTTCTTCTATCTTTGAATTAAATCATTTCATGGTGTTTTGTTACAACTATATATTATTATATTACTATGTCTACCATTGCAACAGACTAAAATACATACCTTCCATTATAACCCAAGTGTACTTGTTGCGTATCGATTAGCGACCGACAACTCATCCTATTAATTAAACGTTTAGCGCAATGTTGAGCTATAATATTACATTACACTAATGGATGTGTTGCCTAGTAACTGATACTGTGATTACTTATTTAGGACTCGTCCACGACAGCTAGTAAGGTTTATTTAGTTATGTACCCGCTAGATACTTAGGCACGTAAATTGCAAATTTGTTATGCCATTAAACTCACTTTATTTGCTTTATTAGTTAATTACATTATTATTAAAATTACATTTACTCATTTTTGTATTTGGCAGTGTTCATTTTATCAATTGTAATATTTATCCGATCTACGCAGAATATATTCTTTTACATGTTAATGGCCTGCATGTATTTTGATTGTATTTTGAATTTAGCGTAACAAATACCGACAGACAGTCTACATAACTTTACTACGTAGCGGGTCTATTGCAAGTTTTTCACATGCAGTATTATTATGAACTGCATGTACTTGCAATTTGACAAACAGAAAACTATGTATTTAGTTTTATTTGATTTCTCGGCTAGATTACACCGACAATGGTTACGAGCCGACATGGTCAGTCAGTCAATTTGTTACAATGTCAGTGTGACCCAGCTGAAACGTCGTGAAAAATAAAATAGGTAAAAATGTTCTTTTAAGAACTCGATAATGTATAAATACTAACGCTTAAATAATAAAGGTTTAACTAAATAGCTTGCAAATTCAATTTTTGAAAATCTAAACAGTAGTGCACATTTGTGCACAGTTTGTTATAAAATCTGAATACGTGAATCTTTCATAAAGTTTAATATTTCTTATTCACACCAACATGGAATTATGCATTAGCCGTTACACTGTTTAGAATCTGCACATCCTTTCTCACGGCAAGTATTATAAAATGTTTTCCACTAGATGGAGAACGAAGGTTGCTTGTGTAAGGGAGGGCTGTGGTCGCACTTGTTGCTCATCGATCGCCACCCACCTCTGCTCACAATTTTAGCTCGGGGTTAATTTTTATAAGAGCATGGTGATATGGATTTCTTTTCCTTGGGAGTTGTTAAATTTATAGCTTGACGGTTGAGCTGTATGCTTTATCATCACTTAAATACCGTTAAGATGTAATACACTGCAAAGCAAATTTATTATTGAAGCTGTGCCTTGGTTTGAATTAAGCACAGCTTTGTCAATATGACTAAACATTATATTGTTGATATAATCATAGTATCAATACTGATAATATGATTATTTTATTATTATTTTGGATGAATATAATTTGCACACATTCGACCACAGACATATATGAACGTCATATATATGCTAAGTATGTACTTAACTATATGTATGTCATAACTGTGTAGTTATGATTAAAGACAAAACTGAAGCATGTCATATCAAAATCTTGCAATGCGTGAACTTGTTATGTAGATGGTTTGATCAATATAAATAGGACATAAATAACAAAAATAAATTCTCTTAACTAAATATGTAATAAGGAGTTAAGTTTGTTTTCTATTATCGTGGGTATTTTGCTACGTTCATTTCTATTTTATGCTATTTTCATACTTTAGTCTACTAAAACGCTGTAAATAGAAGCACTGGTACAGAATCCACGTGCACCGGCATTGTTCTGTTAAAATATTAATCAGCATAAATGGTGTGCCTTTGTTCGGAAATGAAAGCTGTCCAAGGTGCATTTAAATTATCTGTACTTTGTTTTGTGGAATTTCTTGTTCTGTCTCTAAATTTTCCTTTGTAAATTTATTATTGGGCTAATTAACTGCGGCTATCGTTTGGGAGGAATTTTCCTTCATAGTTCCTTGAATATTCCACGGTATTCTATCAAAATCTCTCGACCGCCCACTTATCATATTAATCTCGGTCCCCTATAAAACATTTTTTTAATTTTTCTTAAAAAGTGTAATAACTGACTTGATTACATTTGGAGATATGTATTTCACGAGTTATTAACAGTAAATATGTACTTCAGCACTTTAATTACAAGTTTTCTGTTTAATTACATAGGTATATAGTATGATTAAATACACGGCACATTGAGATTTTTTAAAGATGCTTTAGTGTTTATTTTTTTCTTTTCCATATATTGTAGCACATATTGGATTTCTTTTTAATTTAATAAATAAAACTTCGTCATCGCAAATAAGAAAATAAAACATGTACCCACCAGGTATTTTTAAGTTAGCAACAGGTCAACCTACACCCATCGGTACCTAATACGTGAGTAATAAAGGATGGAAAGGATGGAAAGCTTGGTATTTAGATACAGTAAGAAATTCTTTGAAAAGTCACAAAAGACTTGTAATTATTTACCATCGTAGATAAGTACATATTTACCGTTGAAGTCGTGAAGTATGTAGGTATTTTGGAATAACAAAATGTAGAATAGCATCTTAAATGACTCTCGTCTAATGTTGATATTTCAAGCGAATTAATATAACAAGTAACATTTCAATACCGATTTAATTTGTACTTTGATGACTCCACCTTTTATAATAAGATTTTATTAATTACAGGAAGAGCGCCATTTAATTTAATTTCGAAGCGGTAATTTTAATAAAAGTGGCCCCTAAACGTGTCTAAACGGAATATTACTCCAAGAATTACTCAAAGTGCGTGTCAACTGAATTAAAAGGGTTCTTGTATTAAGTGGCCTTATCCTTAAGAAAGCACTTCGGCAGAGGTTTATTGACGTCCGCTATTGTAATACGTAGCATGATAAAGTTTTTTGTATAATAACAGTTATATTATTCTGAGTATGAAAATAACTATTAGGGCCTTACATATGAAATTGTCGTTAGTTCATAGTGGCCACTTTGAACTTAGTTACGAGGGCGGGATGATAAGTACCTGGCCTAGGAAAGAAATACTCAGTTTAACGTAACGAAGTGGTTTTTATTTTTCGACATAGTCTCCTTTAAGCTCTATGCACTTAGTCCATCTTCGCTCCAAAGCAGTTATGCCCTCTATAAAATGCGTTTCTTCAATGCCGGCATACTCTTCTACAGCAGTTATAATGGCATCATTCGTCTCAAATTGCTGTCCGCCTAAAAAAGTTTTGAGCTTAGGGAACAGGTGGAAGTCCGACAGTGCTAGGTCACGCGAATAAGGTGGATGGGGTAACAATTCGTAGTGTAATTCGTTGATTTTTGCCATTGCCTTATCGCATGTGTGAACCCTTGCGTTGCCTTGGTCAAAGATTATTTTTTTTCGAGTCAAACCTGGTCTTTTTAGCTGAATACATTCCTGTAACTTGTGTAACAGATCAGCGTAGTAGTCGCCGGTAATAGTTTGACCCTTCGCAAGGTAATCCGTCATCAAAATTCCCTTCGCATCCCAAAATACAGATGCCATCACTTTCTTTGCCGATTTCACAGCTTTGGCTTTCTTTGGAGCCGAACACCCAGCTTTTGTCCACTGCTTTGATTGAATTTTGGATTCAGGTGTATAGTGGTGGACCCACGTTTCTTCTGTTGTTACAAATCTTCGCAAAAAATCCACTTTGTTACTCTTAATACGATTCAAATAGTGTCTTGCATACGAATTCGTTTTTGATCGAGATTAAGCAAGCGCGGCACCCAACGGGCGGATAGCTTTTTCATATGCAATTCTTCACTCAGGATGTGATGTACCCGTTCTTTCGAGATGCTTACACTGTCAGCTATTTCGGATAATTTCAATCTTCGATCGCTCAAGACCATCTCATGGACTTTGGAGATCATTTCTGGGATGGTGACGCTTTTTGGACGTCCGGATCGGGATTCATCTTGGACGCTTGTACGGCCGCGCTTAAATTCGGCAACCCAGTTCTTGACTATGGCATATGAAAAAGCACTTTCACCTAAAACATTTTTTAACTCGTCAAAAATAGTTGATCCCTTTAAACCCTTCATATGAAGAAACTTTATCACTGCTCTTTGTTCAATTTTATACATTTTGTGAAAAATTCAACAAGATTTTCTAAAATGTCAGATTATTAAAAAGTATTGGAGCCGTCGATTTCAAATTTAGAATATAGATAGCTAGAAATCTCTTTTGTAAAATGAGATACTTTTTTTAAATAAGTATCTGGCCTCTATTTAAAAAGAACATATCTTTTTATATCAACGTGGTCTCTGACTATGGGCCTCATAAATAAGCTCACTGTCGCACAGCGAGCTATGGAGAGGGCTATGCTCGGGGTTTCCCTACGTGATCGAATCAGGAATGAGGAGATCCGTAGACGAACTAAAGTCACCGACATAGCCTCTCGGGTTAGCAAGCTGAAGTGGCAGTGGGCAGGGCACATAGCTCGAAGAACCGATGGCCGATGGGGCAGACGGGTTCTCGAATGGAGACCACGTACCGGTGGACGAAGCCGAGGACGTCCATCTGCTAGATGGACAGACGACCTCATAAAGGTTGCGGGCACCCGCTGGATGCAGGTCGCTGCCGATAGGTCTAAATGGCGGATAATGGGGGAGGCCTATGTCCAGCAGTGGACGTCCAAGGGCTGAGAAGAATATCTTTTTAAATAGAGGCCAGATACTTATCATCCCGCCTACGCATCTTGCATTTGGCTTAAAATTCCAAATTCAAACTTATTTCAATATAAAGCTATGACATTCTTTTTCAAAATCAGTTATTCATTTGTTTTTCTGTCTAACGACTTTTTGCTTAGGTATGGCTGTGTTAAAGATTAAAAAATCGTGTTCTTTTCGAACATGAGTTCCGTCGTGGCAGCAACGCAGCACAGACGAGACGATCAACGATGTATACGGACGACGCACGGTGCGTTGTTGGTTTCATCGTTTCCATTCTGGAAATTTCGACCTCAAGAACAAGCCCCATGGACGACCGGATACTAAAGTCGATAATGACGAATTGAAAGCAATAGTAGGAGGACCGGATTCATCTTAAACCACGTCTCAGTTAATAGCAGTCTTCAGCGTAAGTGACAAAACGATATTGATTAATTTGTGTCAAAGTGGGTACCGTATGAGCTTAATGAAAGTCAGCTGCAAACATGCGTCGATGCTTGCCCTATTTTGCTGAAGCGGCACAAATCCGTCATCGACCGTACTCGCTAGACCTTGCCCCTGCTGATTTCCATTTTTTTAGGAATTTGGATAAGGTTTTACAGGGGAAAAATTAAACTCAGATGAGGCAGTAAAAAACGGCTTTAGAGAATCCATCGATTCCCAACCCCAGGAGTTCTATAGCAGAGGCATCAATCAATTTCCATTAAAGTGGCAAAAGTACATTGCTAATAATGGACAATGCTTCGAAACAATACAAACAAATCGGAACAATTCGGACAATACAAAAAAAAAGATGGTTTCCATATAAAACGGCAATTTCATAGGTAAGGACCCAATATATAGGGTGTGTTAGACGCAGGTATTCCTGATTACCGAAATTATGGATTATGGTCATGATTTTTTTAAAGACCGTTTCCGTCCAATGAAGGAAATTATTTTGTTAATATATAACCCTGTTTGTAAAGTATGTTCTGTAAAGAAAATCAAGCCTTCAACATGAATAGTTTAGACCCTACGACGAAAACATTGGAGGATTCCCTAGTTTAATAAAAAAAAATTAAAAGCTCGATAACTATGTAATATCGTAGAAGAATAAAAATATTTTAGAACAGTCAGCTACACGCAAATGTACCCAAAACCGTGCGATATTAATAGCGAATTAAGGTACCAATAGGTATACTTTGAACTGTTGCTGACTGTACATCATTAAAAAGGACAATCGTAGATCAATAATAGATGCTTATGAAAACTGTTCGCTTAAGTTGCTAAGCCAGATACGGTCCGACAAACTTATCTGTACGGGTTAACGTAAAAAGTGGAATGAGTGATGTATTGACTGCATAAATGTGTTTATTAATGTTGTTTACAAACGTAAACAACATTAATAACTCGGCAAAGGTTTCTTCTTCTTTCTTCGATTTTATTTAAAAGAAGATGGCACACGAATAATCTGTCTAAAACCTTCATGTCTAAAACCGCTGCCCACTTCACTCTTATTATCATCGGCTTAAGTACAAAAATAGAATGACTCATCCGCATATGATGAAAAAAGACAAAGTTACTTCTGCAATTATTGTGAGTGTATAATAAAATAATTAATAAATAGGAGGTAGGAAATGGTACCTAATATTGGCGAATCTATTTGTAATATGACACACGTGGATACGTCAAAACATTAAATGAACTATGACTTGACCTTACGCCTGATGGTAAGTGGTTATAGTCGCTCATGGACATCAATCGGGAATGAGGAACACATCCGCCAGTGCACTTTCTACGTTTGGAAATTTAGAAGTCAGGGTATGAAGAGAACTGAAATAGATAGGAAATAGAAAGTACCATAATCTAATTTCATACTATCCCATCCCGCTTATCTCATTACCCTTGGACTATTGGACAGACACGATATATACGTACGTATCGCCTATGTCCAAGGCCGACAGAATCAGATTACCATCAGATGGACTGACTGCTCGTCTCCTATCTTCTTCCATTAAAGAGATTATAATTGCTGACGGAAGACTCATTTATTATTATTCCATGGAAATATGTATGTATGCATACGCACTAATCACTTACTGGGTATTCGATTTATGGCCCTCAATGGACGAAGCACTCTGATTGTTCTGATCGCTGATAGATTGATGTTCTCCACGTTCAGTGCGTACTCTAGTGCCCTGTTGAGTTAGAAATTAATTAAAACTGTTTTTACTACGATGATTTTATTCACCGACATATTAGGAAAATTCTTTTAAAATGTAGCTCTAAAGAACTGAAAAATGAAACATTTTATAAGCTGCATTTATACTTTAAGGATATTTAAGAGAAATTTAACTAGAAATACAATTTTCGTATTTTGGATAAAATTCTGTACATTTCGACTAAGGGTGAGCACTTGAATTCAAACATCAATCGAGCGTTGAGGAGCGGCGCGGCGCATCAACGACGCGTTGTCCTGCATGGGAGTCATGGACGCACGATTACAGTCAGTACTATTCGAATTTTAATACGACAACACATAAAATTTGTCGCTGATTACTCAGTTACTTATATTTAGAAAAGGCAAGGAGCAAAATAATTCACAAACGGACGAGCGTCGAACGCGCAAACGCGCCGCATCGCTAGACGCATTGCTCACGTAGGCCACATGTTTGGACAGTGAATGTTTGACATTTTAGCGATGCAACGCTCGACGCGACGCGCCGCCTCCGCTTTGCGCCGCCCAGAAGCTCATTGGGTAAGACAATGGACTTATAAAGAAATCACAAGATAAAAACACGATTTTTAGTAGTGTCATTACAACCACGTATGTGTGACAGAGTTAGCGATAACTCCCAACCAAGTCCCTAACTTTAATATTCTCAATCTCCCTGTATCTAAATAATATATAATACCTACAACTATCGAGTTTTGTAATGAATTGTGACAATTATTTTTAATACTTATTTGTTTCTAGTTGCCTCGAGTTGATCTTAATTCTTAATCATTAATTGACAAATGAACCGTGAAATTTATACATTTTGAAAACAATTAACTACTGTATTATGTATAAATCAAGTTACGAGTATAGTAATAAAGTATAATAGGTGTCATATAAAAAGAGTTATACAATGTGAGCTAAATTTATTAAAATATTAAAGTCCGTAAAAAGGACAGTAAAGGACACAAGGTATAAATATAATTCGGAGAATCTTCGTAATATAATTTTTCATAGCAGCGAATTTAATAAAATAATACAAAAACTCACCGAAGTCCTCTTCGGAGATCTAGTACTTCGAAGTAATAAATTCTAGTTATTCTATAATAGATTTTTGTTTAAAATAATAAAATTCACGTCTCGTTACTAAATGTATCAACATATAAATGACCGTCTTTTAAAGGTGAAAGATAACAAGCTAAAATTAATATTTTGTATAAAGATGTTGAACTAAAAAAATTCTCTATATAGATACTAACCCGGCCATAACTATGAAAAAATCCAGTCTGTTCCATGAATCCGCTAAATAAGTACCATGACCATACACGCCCATAGCCACCATTTTGATTGTCAACTCCAGGGTGAAAAATGCAAAGATTATGTCGTCAAAAACCTGAAAAATAAATGTAATATATATTAAATATTCTCAACAATACCATACAAATTTGTGCGTGCACATTGAGTATAAATCAGTATAGAATGTTTTCTTGAACTTCAGAAAGATTTTCCTTTTCATATATGGCGGTGGTGGAATTAGTACATTATGCCAGTGTCTAGTTTTCTTTGTAATAAAGATTTTTTTAGTCTAAAACGTATCCTGGCAATGTCCAGTCCCGTCGAAGTAAATCAGGAGTCTCTCAGTAAAGTGATAGTTGGTTTATTGAGAGCAAAAGAGGACACCTTCGAACCTTTGAAAAACTCAGTCCTATGCTTTTATTTGATTACCACAAACATTACGCACACAAAAACACTTTAAAGTTTAATAAACTAGCACTATTAAACCACAAAACTCATAATACACAATTTTTACAATAATAAAATAAAAACTCAACCTCAATTCTCGAGTTCCCGCCACAAAATCCTTCAGAATGAATTCCGCGCACAAAACAATATTTACTCGTATATGCATAAATAGAAAAGATTAAAAACGGCCAGTTGCATTGGAAGTTTATTTTTCTTTTTATCATTCAACGTTTGTTAATTCTTCTTATTTCAAAAGGTTCCCATTTAAAAAGAGAGCTATAAATTAACATTTATTTATTTTAATGCAGACATTGATTTATGCGGTAAAATAGTACGTATTTCTATTATTGTAGATTCCAGTTTTATCGTTTAAAATGAATTAAAATAGTGATTTTGTCGACAAGAATTTGTAAATATTTTTCTCTTTTTATAGGGACAAAACTATATACGTAACGTGGCCTGAATTATTTGAAGATTAAGATAATTTTGTATTTAAAATCGAGTAGTTAAAAAGAACTATAATTATGATCTAAATAAATGGAATGTAACTAAATTATTTTTAACTGCAGAAATTCTATTTTAGTACCTTGTAACTGTAACTTGTAATGACATGTAGAACTGTCAAACAGAGTGAAATTTGTACGGAGATGATACTTTATTGACAGTTCTACATGTAAACCGACACACCGTGTACATACCGACTCAAACAAAAGAAACGACTTTAGTTCTCTTTTGATGTTTAAAATATCAAAATTGATATGTTGACGAAAAATCGTCTGTTGGTTTGTTTTTGCATACATAGAAAAATGCTAATCATTGTATTCACTGCACAGACACAGTACGAGTACATAGTGTAGGTATTGGAAACAAATTTATCTATCTAGATGCTTTCTTTATAGAAATGTACAAAACAGAATACATACCTAATATATTAAATAGGATAGATGCGTTCTTAGAGCTATTTAGAAATAGGTTGTAAGGAAGCTGTGGGCACAGCTGGCATATATAGAATAATTTATAATTACATAATTGTGTATTACCTGTAGTATTTTACATCTGTTGGTAACGCATTGGTCGTCGACACAGGGCTGGTACATACCCAAAGTGATGCAGTTGAACAGGATCACTAACATGGATATTCTCTCGAACCACGTGCAATAATAGTTAGGGAAAATTTTTATAAGTGACGAAGACATTAAAGTAAACGTTATAAAAACAACTTTAGTATACATGTTTTTGTAGGAAACACGTTTCTTCTATGGAAAGAAGTTGGTGGAAGAGCAGACAGACAGTCCATCTGGTGTTAAGTGGATACTGTCGCCCGTGGACATACGTGATACTTTTAATTATCGTGAGCAAACCCACGTGATCGAGAATTAAACCAAAATCTAAGGCAACTGTAATATCCATAAACCATCTCCAGCAATTTGTGACTCAAACCCCTTCGTAATTACAAGCGAAGCCTCTATCCTGCAGTGAGATGTTATCTGATATCGATATATCGATTAAGGATTTTAACTAAGTCAGGAACGATAAAATCTAGGGTTTTACGTTAAGATGTGTTAAAAGAAACAGCTTGAGCTCTTTAATTAAACGAGCGCCACGATTCTTTCAAATCGAATCTTTGAAAGAATCGAGAATGGCCGGATCAGTTTCAGTGCCTGAAAAGATATCATCTTTATTACTTGAGCCAATAAAGTTTTTACGCGAGAAAATGTAGAGAAAATGAGACAATTCCTGTTTTATAAGCAAAGGCCTTTTATAAGTGCAATTTTACTCGATACAAATTTAGGTTACAAAGCGATTGACAGTGAAGGTTTTGAAGCGTTACCTTTTTATCATTTTATGGAAAATATGTTTTTTAATTGAAATAATATTTTCACATATGAGTAGTTGTAATGTTTCGAGTACGACCTCAAAAATATTTACTTAGAGTCGAACACAACGTGACAAAATAAATGCAATAAATTTAAAGAAATCTCGAGGTATTAACCCTGATTAAAACTAAATGAACTCGATATTTTATAATTTATAAGACTATTAATTTTATAACAATTTTTTCGTTATATTTACAAATCCACACAATCATTATTAATAGTATCAAAATGGTTAAGATAAGCTATAAATTCATCTTATTATTTAATAAATTATACTATACATGTATAAAAATCTGAATAAGTATATCGATGCATTGTTTAGCCAGTCTATATACGTACATTATCTATATTATATTATTAATCGTAGCATTATGCTCTCATCAATTTAGGACAACAGAGAAAAGAATAAATGGAACATACAAACAACCTTTATTTAATTCTAGCTTAATTATTATCCTGCAAGGATCAATTAATTCATTTAACCACGACTTCCTGAAAATATCACAATATATTTGCATTCAACAATAGCGTATTCATCGGTGTTTAAATAATGGGGCTTCTTAAATGGCCTGCTATTATTCTACCTTGAATAATAACAACCACAATGGTCGGAGTCATTACCGGGGTGGGTCGGAGCTCTGATAGTCCCAGGCGCTCTTACATGGTGATTTTCATAACTTGATCCTGGATTATACTTGGCATTAATTAGCGAAAGGAATCTTAAATTAATGAAAGCTTATAATATAGGTACAGGATTAAATAAAAAACATCGGCACCATCTTAACACTGAATCTTAAAACGAACAACTTGTTCTGCTATTTCTTTTGAACTTGATATTTTGTCAAAAAATTTGTTTTTTTAATTTTTTCGTCCGCTTCTTTTGTATTCTTTGTTATATTTCATAATTTATTTCATTGCATAAAAACACGATAATAATAAGATGGAAGAAAATTAATAGAAGTTCTACATGTTTATCAAAAAAAATGACATGCAAAATGACTTTAGTATAATAAGAAAATTTGTATGATTACGTAATTAATATAAGAGTCAGTACTGAAAGGCAGTCAATCTTAATTACAAATGTCAAATGGCTAAACAATGAAACAAGAAGATTTATAGAATGTCAGTGCTATATAATGTCAATGTCAATAAATAATGTCAGTGTTAGAGTGGTTACAACAAAATCATAGATAATTCTTTTATGCATTATATAATAATGCCTAATTTTTGCCTTTTTGTCTAATACATCCTCAACTTGCAGTTGCTTGCAATTAATTGACCACGTTACATATTTCAACACTAAATGTCTGAATGACTTTTCGTCCCACCGACATTGTCCCACCGTTACTGGTGGTCCCACTATTCCTGATACTATGGTCCCGTAGATCCACTGCTTGGTGGGGCTAGTAGTCATTATTATTGCTTATGACTTATGGTTCCATTGAGATGGAAGCTTGTTGTAATAGGAATAGGACAGTTTAATAATATTTTAATAATACGTTTTTCACAAATGTTCCTAATCCACAATCACATTACGATAGGTCATTATTCATTAGGGGGAGTCCGGGAGACTTGCCCATGTGGGAGAGTTGAACCATCTTTTAAAATTCAATTTAAATTTCGCGCTAATGAAACGTCAATACGGTCATTGGTCACGCGCGGGAGACCAATCACAAGTATGCCGCCATTTTGCAAGATGGCTAGTTTGATCGGCTGTCAGGAATTGAAACGTGTTTTTGTCGTTGCGAAGTGATTTTTTATAATTTTAGTAGTTTTAAGATTACGATCGTGTTTATTGAGGTACGTATTGTGTGTTACTACTATTACCTTGCCTGGTAATTGTAGTTTGACGTGTGCTAAGTGTTTTTTCTCTATAATTAAAGATTTTTTCTGTGAAAAAAGTTAAATGTCAAAGTAGTGGGTGCGGGAGACTTGCACCGTGACGCGTGCGGGAGAAATGTTCAGTGGTTCATGTCTCCCTCTGTGGTGTAAACGGTAGTTTCATTTGTGTTTTTATGTTTTAACCTTATATTTTTTTTATTTGCAGAAAATAATGCCATTCCAATATAAGCCCCTAGAAAATACACGTAAAAGGAAAAAATATACCAAAAGAGAATTAGAAAATGCCATAGATGAAATGAAGGAGGGCGCTTCTATTAGAAAAACATCCATCAAGTATGGAATCGACAGAAGTACACTAAGACGTTATAAGTTGAATGAACAAAAATTACATAAATTTGAAGAAAAAGACAGTCCATATAAAGAATCGCAGATATTTACAATTTCTGAGGAAAAGCTACTTGTTAAATATTTACTGTCATGTAGTAAAATGCATTACAGTTTGACCAGAAAACAAGCAATGCAATTGGCATTTGAATTTGCAAAAGTGAATTCAAAGAAGTTTCCTGAAAGCTGGACGAAGAACAACTCAGCCGGAAAAGATTGGTTTCGCGGTTTTCTTTCTAGAAATCCGGAAATAAGTCTAAGAACACCCGAAGCCACCAGCTTATCTCGTGCCACCAGTTTTAATAAAAAAAATGTCGGCGATTTTTTCACAAATTTGAAGATGGTGCGCGAGAAATATAATTTTGAGCCTCAAAATATATACAATTGTGACGAAACCGGTTGCACGACTGTACAAGAATGTCCAAAAGTGATAGCCAGTAAAAAGTCTAAACAGGTCGGACAAGTCACATCTGCAGATAGAGGAACAACTGTAACACTTTGTTTCGCCGTCAATGCGATTGGAAACGTGATACCTCCCTTCTTTATATTTCCAAGGGTTAGGTATCAAGATCATTTCGTATCTGAAGGACCGGAAGGGTCATCCGGAGACGCTTATCCAAGTGGTTGGATGATCACAAAAAGTTTTGTGAAATTCCTTGGACATTTTGCAAAATATTCGCATGCCTCTGAGAACAATCGCGTGCTCTTAACACTAGATAATCATGAAAGCCATGTAAGCATTGATGCGATTAATTTTGCCAGAAATAATGGGATCACGTTGTTAACTCTTCCGCCACACTGCAGTAATAAATTACAGCCCCTTGATGTTTCAGTTTATTCCTCCTTTAAATCTCGATACAACACAGCTATGAACAACTGGATGTTATCCAATCCAGCCAAAACAATTACAATTTACAATATTCCTGGATTCATTAAGACGATTATGTCTCAAGCATTCAGCCAAAGCAACATATTAAGTGGATTCCAGAAAGCTGGCATTAATCCGTTTAATCCAGAAGTTTTTAGTGACGACGATTTTTTGTGTTCTGCTGTCACGGATAGAGATTTGCCTCAAGAACAAGCATCAACAAGCGCACCAATGCGTTTAGAAAGTCAGCTTGTGTTCTCCGCCGAACTTGAGGAATCGTCTCAACTTGAACAGGAATTATCGACTCCTGAACTGGAATCTCCTAGTATTCTGCAATTGCATAGGAAGTCTCCGCAGAATATTCCAGATACTGCTCATGGAAACTCAAACGCTACGAAATCAAAAGGAATTGTTAAAGACGCCAAATTCATATGTGCTAGTTCGGATTCATTGGAGTCATTGAATACTGGTACGCCGATTATGAATAAACAAGATATTGTTTTACAATGCTCTTCTTCTGCTCTTACGGGACCAACACAGCAAAATACACTTGACCGGTGCACTTCCTCACCAATCCAATCTTCTTCAAATGCTAAAATGGTGACTCCAGAAATGGTGAGACCATTTCCACGAGCGCCTCCAAGAAAGATGGCTCGACGAGGCCGCCAGCCCGGCAAAACAAAAATATTAACACTGACACCTGAGAAGGAAAATGGCAGCAGTGAATGTCTTACAGAAATTCCAATATCCAACCCTAATAATGACACATGTCATGACGATAAAAGATCAAAAAGGAAGTTTAAGGAAACTCAATCAAATTTTATGAAGTATGATGATGATGTGATAAGAAAACAAAAGATGAATAATATTAAGAAAAGAGTTTTTGAGAAAAGTGACACTGAATCAGAAAATGAAAATTATGCTAATAAAACAAATAAGAAGTCTCAAGGAAAAACTAAAGGAAAGAAAATAATCAAAACCAAACAAGATCCAAAACAAAAAGACGACAAAAACAAATACGTTCAAAAGAAAACTGGAAAAGGTAAAAATAAGAACGTTGACAGCAAAACGGAGTCTGAAAACGAAGATATTTCGTACGCTGATAGTTCCACTGATAATAATTTTGAAGAAAATCCTGACATGAACGATCGTTGGTACTGCTTCGTTTGCCAGTCAGAAGAAATTATGACTATGCGTTTATGTCGTTTATGCCGTAGATATGTCCATGAGATATGTGTAGGGCTTACAAAAGATATCGATGATTTCATTTGTCACGAATGTGAACAGAATTAGTTTTTTAGGCTACCTTATTGATTTAAAGTAATTATTGACACTGATCGATGATGCCAATTTATTAGAATAAGTTATTAGTTTAAATAAAAATGTTAAGAAAGAAAAATGTTAAGTCTGATTATTAAAATGTTTAATTTTGTTAACTAAATACAAATGTTTGAAAATTTTGTTAACATTGGAATGTTTAGAAATATTGTTAACTTTTGTTTTTTTCTTCACAAGAAGTACTAGTAGTAAATTCATCTTGTGATATATAAGTTAATAAATTCGTGATTTAAGCTTAAAATGTTTTTTCTCTTCCCCAAAAAAGAATGGTCAACTCTCCCCAGCTCCCGGTTCAATTGTCCCTGATGGTGGGGAGATTTGACTCATATCTCATTTTTTATTAAAAACTCTATATCTTTTTACAGTATTATGATATTGAAAAAATAATGATGCAAAATTATGCCTGCATAACTAAGCTATCGCTTAAAATCATAATCGAATCTCTATACCCTATATAAAAGAAATTATGATGTTTGAAATAAAAAGCGGTTTAAGTCTCCCGGACTCCCCCTACTATAGAAGCTACGATAAGCAAGAAGGGTAAGAAAGAGGAAGATTAAGCGTAAGAAAAATAATGGGTAAGGAAAAATATAATTTTGTTTAAGTCTTTTCTCTTTTCAAGCCATTTTCTTTTCAATTCTTCAAATAAATACTTATTTTTTTCATTTCATATTCAGTTTTTAAAGTTGGTCTTAAAAAGTTGGTTGGTTTTTGACTTCTTGTCTTTCATTAGTTGGTTAAGCCGTGAGTCGTAAGGTTTAAGGATTACGAATTGATACTTAATACAGAGCAGTGGGACCACGAACCCATAAATCAAGATACTGTCGCACTGGTTGGTAAAATTAGTGGGACCAGGAGTCAAACGCCAAAAAAACACGATACTGTGATCATTATCATCTGAAAACAACGATTAAAAGTATTTTGACCTCTATGTCCTGAATCGTCGAAGATTTTCAGGGCTTTGTAGGTATGGTGTTTGCGTCCTTCGCGAAGAAAACTAGTGAAAAACAGAACAATTTCCTGGAACGATAAATTATGAGGCGGTTCGCCTTTCCCTCTTGACGTAGTAAAGTACGTTATTTCCTCAGCTATTATCGCGATATTTTTCCTGTGGACGTGTACGGCAAACTTGTAATAACGTGTTCATACTTGATGTCATTTGTTTCAAAGAAAAAAACACGTTGGTAATAGCTGACACTTAATATGGCACTAGAATATAAGTAGAAAGAAATTAAATTATTGGAGTCCATAGACTGTAGGGATACGCTCTTTAAAATAGTAGTTAAGTCTATGGACACCCTATTTAAAAAATAATAAATAAAGTAAATACTTTTTATGGCCAATCACGAACATTGTATGAATGAATTTTGTAGGGGGGAGTGCACCCTGCATTCCCACAGCTGGGCGCTCTCGACTGGCTCTCACAAAATACTGCATTTCCCACTTTATCGTATTTCCCCAATGTTACGTACGTGTTTCGGTAGTGAGTGAGATATGCCAGAGCCTATTCTCGTCCCATCCTATCCTATCCCTTCCCATTTTCCCAACCCTTTCTCTCAATCCATTCCTTAATCTGCAAAGGTAGGCAGCGCATCCGTGGGTGTGCCAACGTTTGTCATTCTGGACTGATGTTGGCATGTATCGTGAATGTCTATGGACAACAGTATCCACATACCATCAGGTGGACTGTATGCTCATCTGCCGCCCTTTTAGTATAAAATAAAAAAAAAACATATTTTTCGTGGAATGGTAATCGTAACTATGTATACCAGTGTTCCGAAAGTCAGTGCCTTTCCTATTTTCGTAAAGAAATCAAATTATGTATTTAAATAAAAAGTAGTTTTAAATTACAAATAGTTGTGTACTGTAATGAATTATAATAATAATCTATACAATAATATGGTCATTCCTTAATATACATCTGTCAAGGATCTTGGGCTAACCATAGACAACTCACTCAGCTGGCGTCCACAAATAGTGGAAGTATTAGGTATTTTTACCGGCTAAAAATTTTCCTACCGAGCAAGACCAAAGCTGTTATAATATAATTTAAATAACTATATTGCACCCGCGTTATTATTTCTGTTTGATCTGGTGGATGACTGGTAGAAAATGCCATATGGCATTAAGTCCGTCATTTGTACAAATTATTTGTGCAATAAAGTTTAAGCAAATAAATAATCTATAAAAGGATGACGATGTGCGCATGCGTGCCTGCGCGTTAGTGTGTATGTATGTGTGTGTGTGAATGTATGTTTGTGTATGAATGTATGTTTGTGTATGTATATGTGTGTGTGTATGTGTGTGAATGCGCGTTGACTGAAAAAAAAGAGTCGCAAATATTATCCTCTATCAGGTAATTTATCGAGTAGATCGGAAAGTGGAATCAGAATATCTCAGGCAATCGTTAAATTACGTACATAAATTGAACCGATAAAATTGTTTGATTTGAACCTGCGGCATTCGCCAAAGTGGAATTACATTTAAAAAGCTATCCTGTTAGTTAACCGTCTCGCGAACTATACGTATGCTTGCAACTAAATTAAACAGACATAATTAACAATTAAAAAGTTATTAACTTTCTCCTTTACACGCTTAACGGTTAAAATGTAACGGCTTAACGGCAGGTCACTTAGAGCGCGATTCAGATGAAAGATGGTCCAGACGTGTCTATTTCGTTTACCTCTATTTCGTTTATAGACTTCTCCTTACTATCCAAAGGTTGCCTGGAATAAATCGCTTTAGCGGTAAGGCCGCCGGTTCTATATACTTCTAATTACTTGTAGGTATTTCGTATTTCTCTATATGTTTTTGGTGTACCTACAATAAAATATATCTATGTATCAATCTATCTACTTGGGCAGGCTCAAGTGGCAACAGAAGCAGAGGACGACCCACAAAACGCTGAGTAGATGAAATACAAAAATAGCTGGAAATAGGTCGATGACAAAAGCGACAGAAAAGACCTGGAATCAATTGAAATAGGCCTATACCGTAAAAAGGGCCTCAACTAACTGAATTGATATTATAATTTACTTTACCTAAATATTATTAGAATGCTCTAAATAGCTGTCTTGACGTAATTTTCCTTTAAACCGAACATTATTAGACATAATATGACCAATAGATAAGTAGAAAGGAAAACGCAAGTCAGGCCGACTTGCTTTGCCTTTTGGACGAGGAAAATCTTGCATATTGAATGGAACTCGGTGCGTATAGATAAACATATATTTCAATGAGGATCTCTTATATAACGATATTTTTCCGCATTTTCCTGTTTTTACCTATTCCATTTAGATTTGATTATATATGTATTATTAGTTGATCAACTTTTAACATATCACAGAACCTTTTTCCTCGTCTTTACGAACATAGACAAGAGAACGCGAAGTGCTACATATTAGGTATAAATGGTATGGACCTTTTAGAATCCGTAACAGTTTTTTTGAACAAAAATAATGACCCACAGAAAAGAAAGGTCAGGTACTATTTATACGCATTTACGCGAAAAATTGAGAACTTAAATAACATTTGTTACCATGTTGTTATTACTTTTCAAAGAAAATAAAAATACAGAAACATTTCTTATTTATTCTTTTTTATCTCATGTTGTTTTTGTTAGAGTTACGCGCCATCTTTCTATCGAGTCTAATCTAATTTACACAGGCTTTTGTTACCTAAGAAGCCTTATTTGTGACTTTGTATGAGACGACAACCGCTATTATGAGTTCCCTCATTTCTAAAGCAGCGTTCTTACTCGTACTATTTGATGTTTAATTCACAGAGCACCTATACATTACCACAAATTGCCTCCTTTGTTCGCACTGATAACAGATAACCAAACAATGAGCGGACCACATATTATTAAGTGTGAGGTAATTTGGTTTAATTATAAGTACGTCTCTTGACCTCAAGTACTGCAATGATGTTGCTATGTGTTTCAACTAATTTCATATATTAGATCAGGATAAAAGAAATAACAACTTACTTTGATGCCATTGATTTGTAATTACAATACAATTTATTTTAATTTCTTTATTCTAAGTTATAAATTTAATGCTAAATTGTGACTATGTAATATTTAAGTGATCTACTTAAATAAGTATTTTATATTGGTAATTAGTTTATAACGGGTATATTTAAACTGGAAAATATTATTTGTTTTCCTGATTGTTTCAATCTAGGCGATCGATATCACTTAAAAACGTAATCCAAAAGCGTTACGGGAGATATAAATTATATAACATTTGAGGTTTTTCAAACATAATTATCTATTTAAACGGGTTATTTGCTAACGAAATAAGCGATGGCGGACCATTTACTTAACGTCGGGATCAATCAATGGATAGAACTCCATATTCCAAAAATCCTCTCCACTGATCACCACTATTTCTCTGGGATTGTGCGTGAAGCAATTGAAATAAGAAAACATAGACATTTCAATCGAGAAGATGGCTACAAATTGTCTTCGATATGGAATCCAGTGGTTAATAAATTTAATAAAATTAAACCTTGCGATTTTTCGTGTGACGCTAGTGCCGCAACTTTCCAGACTATGGAAACCAAATGAGGGTAGTTGATGAAACTACTGACGACTCTCGGCGTGGACTACTCTACCCGCCTCTTCAGTCAGCTCGTGACCATGGTTGGTGCAACGCAACCGAAACGTCGAGTAAAATAAATAAGGTAAACAGACACGTAGAGACCCGTTTAAATAGATAAATATAAGGTATAACGAGTCCTGGTGTAGGGACACCACCTCTAAAAAAGTGGACTCGCCAACCAGCTTGATTAGCGTGGCGTTGTAAGGCCATATTTTAGAGGCATGGAGGTTGGGGCAAGAGCACCCTGCAATCCAACAGCAGCTGGGCGCACTCGACTGGCCTCGTTACCCTTCTCTTACAGAAGTCTATCTTGAAATGTACTGCATTTTCCATTTTATTCCATTTACCAATGTATGTCCGTGTTTCAGTAGTGAGTGAGATATGCTAGATAGAGCTCATTTCCATTCCATTTTATCCCTCCCCATTTTCCCACCCCTTTCTCCAAATCCATCTCCAAACGTAGGCAGCGCATCCGGGGGCGTGACAACGTTTGTCATTCTGGACAAATGTTGGCATGTACCGCGAAAGTCTATGGGCGACAGTATCCACTTACTATCAGATAGACTGTATGCTTGTCTGTCGCCCTCTTTCTATATATACAAAAAAACATCTTTCATACACAAGACAATGTGCTTGAGAAGACCCATCCATGTCCAACAGTAGCCCATAAAAGGGTTGGTAAAAGGGACGATAAAGGGTGACGGTTATTTATATATATATATATATATATATATATATATATATATTATGTAAGGTTTCATGAGAGTATGAATTTCGAATACGAATTTCACTGAGAAAAATAACAAACATAAACCATCGTGAATGCAGCGGTGTCTCAACTCATCTATAATTAGGTACGAGCATATTCAATAAAATATTTGCACAACAGATGGTCGTATACATGAAATTGCTCAAACGAAAAGTAATTCGCGTACACGCTAATATAACTTCAGAGATTATTATATTACATAGCATTGGACACAACCAATACCGACACTGAGTCAGCCCGGCTCCAGTCAACCATAAAACTGTCGTTAAATATCTTGAACATATCGTATACAATCATATATACTGAAGCTGGTATATAATGAAAACTGTACGGTATACTTAACATGAGTATATTGAAAAATATGAGTAGGTACATTTATTACGTTCTTACAATAGTCAAGATTACATGCAATGCAACCAGCCCTTTCAGTAGCCTTTCTTTTAGTATTGACTCAGTTTCAATGTTGAGCATTGACTGGTAATAGTCGCATTTTGCGACACCCACGGCAGGAGACGGCGGTGGTGATATTCTATAGCTGGCCGCACGCCACAGGAAATTCTCGTAACTACATTTATGAGATAAATGCATTTTAAAATTGATTTATAAAGTTAACACAGTTCTTATTAGTATTTCTCCTTTTTTTACGTCTTACTAGATCCAAAGATCTCAGAATCCATTGTATAAAATCGGAAATCCCGAGACTTTAAAAAAGTAGAAGGGACAAGAAATTTCTAATGTAATGATTGGAAACGTTGACATTAAGAAATATGGTAACAGCTCTAAATTATGCATCATGTTGCATGCAAACAAATGAATTGTAATTTGATTAAGGTTCTCAATTGATACATTCATTTTCAATTCATTGATTGAACATTATGCAATCGTATTTATTGAAAACTGATTACTGTTTTGAATCCAGCTGGACATCTTAGTCGAGATATACTCGTAATTCGAAATTCATTAAACCTGTAACAAAACCTCAACATGTGTTCCAACTAAAATAATTGGAAAACTAAAACGTTTTAATGTTCCTTAACACGTTTATACAGATATGAATAAATATCTATCTGTTTGAATGAACAACGAGAAAAAAATTTATTATAATTGTGCAGCTGAATGGCAAATGTTACGTTGTTGACGTATTCATGCCGTTTTCTTATCCTTAGTCCTTGGTGCGGCCTCGGAGTCTAGTAACGACTTATTTTCCTTTAGCTGTTTACAGGGCTGTCAAAACAAAATTCAAAAAGGACGGATTCAGCAGTCGCAAACAAGATTTATTAACTTTGTTTATTATAACATAAAAGTATCGATAAAATATTATGCAATCCTCTATTGAAGATGAAAAACAAATTATTTAAGAAAATGAAAAGATCTGACTGCGAAAAGGCAAGTCAAACTGAAAGGGAAGAAAATAACTTTAATTTTTCAGTAGTCTAATGGTGACGAATACTAATAAGACTAATAGGAATATTTTAAAAACTTAGTCAATATTACTATAATTTAGATGATTAATCTAATATTAAACTAATAGTCTAACAAATATTAGAATAAAACACAACAACCGTTTCCGAACCATTAGCCCCCAGTTCCAAAACGTGTGAAAATTGCTCTTTGACAATCCAAATTATTCTATATCCCTTTTTGTAATATAATAATGTTTATATTTGTATTAATATGTTATTTTAATAATTTATTCGGTTTATTGTTATTGTTTATTTATTGTCCTTATTATCATATTTAGATAGTAAAAGAGTAATTTTGGCAAAATATATGACCATTAAATGTCATCATAGTATAATTTTGTATAGTTTTTCGAATGAATCGAAATTGAACCGTTGTAATTAGCGGAATACGGAATACGAGTGGAAATGACATTTAATACAGTTTTCATTGCTGTTTAAATTACTTCCAGTCAGTTTTATATTAGTAGAATCTACTCCCAGGTGACCAGGTGGTCGCTTGAAATTATTAACATGATTTCGCGTATTCGGCCAATTTTGTAGTTAGTCGCCATGCTTTAAACGGCTTCCCTCCAGATCACGCACATTAAAGCGTCTTCGGGTACACGGCCCCACGACGCCTTAATCTTAGCGTCTACCACTAAACATTTAAGTCATCCACACTTCCACACTTTTCAACTAGTTGATAACATGGACCATTATATTCTGGCCCTTTCTCTTATTGTGATCGTGCTACGGTTTGCATCGCTAGTTGTCTAAGTAAATAATATATTCATCTTATTAATTTAATCTTCCGGGCTACTTGGCCGAGGCCGGCCGAGAAAGCCTACACTCCAATATATTCATCTGCTGACTTCTCCTTACCACCCAAGGTTGCCTGAAAGAAATCGCTTTAGCACTAAAGCCGTCGATTATACTTCTAATTACTAGTGTTTCTATTCTGATATTTTGGGATACAAATAAAGTATATGTACTAATTCTCATTCTATGATTGAAAAGTTGGGACGCCTGGCAACCCTACTAGTTCGTGACCTTCGCGTCATTTTTATGCTCGTAATCTCACAAGTTGAGGAAGTTTGTGAAATTATTAGCCAGTTTGTGAAATTTTCTTTCGATCGAGACTTTATTCTTCGTATCTGAACTAAACAATTAATTTTCCTTGTATAAGGATCGGCCATATTCATTGATTCCTTTGAATTCCTTATTGGATTAAAATAGTTATTATTTTTTAAGGTTTTCAAAGTTTCAGTTGAAAATTGCTTGTGTAGTTTATATGTCACAGTACTTGTATTCATTATTATTGACTCCATTACCTTTAATATTGTTGTAATCACAAAATATGTTTAAAATACGACTTTAATAAAGATGGCTAATTTTATCAAGTAAATTATTTACTATTTGCCGTTTAAGTTATATAAGTATATATTTATACTTGTCATCGCACATCCCAACATATTTGACCAAAGTTTAACCCAAAGGTTAGCTGGTGGAGAATGCCTTGAGGGCTGAGACATTAAGCTCGCCTGTTGTACGATAACGTGCAATAAATTGAAAAGTAAATCCGACAGTGACAAACTTAAGAAATTCTTTTTACATTGCTATTGCAAGTGAATTCATAAATAAGCATTATTTCAGCAATCAAATGCGCCATGACTCAGTAAAGAGCTTGATCCAAATATTATCGTATGGCTTTCAGAATTTAGAAAACATTCGCTGGCTGTCGTTAAATATGAGAGGATGTTTACATTTAGCGCTCGATTCTGTACACACATCTCTCGCGGTGTCACACTAATGACTCGCTTAGTTTTTGCCCGGACACGCGCAAACCGGCACATCACATAAAATATTTTTTTCTTACTAAAATTTTGAGAGCGGCGATAGCCTAGTGGTATCTATACTCGACTCACATTCCTGTGATCGTGAGTTGAAATCCTCGGCCCGTATCACTGAGATACTACTTGAAATATAAAAAAAAGGCTTATCAGGTTTCAGGTTTATCAGGTTCATAATCAATGCACGATACTGGTATAGACTAATTTATAAGCTAATTGTTATTATTAAATTTTGAGTACAACAGAAAATAATGGACTTGATAAGAAATTTTTTGAAACGCCTAAAGGTCATATTAATTTGTTTATCCTTTCAACACTAGTGACCTGTGAAATGATCCGACACCCGCCCACGGCTCTTAACGCATGACGTGCCCTTATGGGAAAATATAATACGTGAAAATTTCTACTATTTTTACTTTCGTTTAACGCAAGATCGGTTTTTTTATAGAATGATTATATTGACATAATGAAATACAGAATTAGTGATGTACGAATTATTGTAAATAAATAATAGGTCGGGGAGAAAATCTTTTCGTATTTTGTATGTATGAAGTTGTGATCCAATATCTTTGATTGCACTGTTTGTACCAAGCTGGTTGTGGTACCATTAAAAAGGTAACATTTAAAAAAAGGAAATAAAAAAATAAAATACTGGTTCCCGCCCTTTTTAATTTTTTTTCTGTCCAAGAAAATGAATGAACCTAACGAAGAAATTCGATACATTTTAAAGTTTTATTACAAAAAAGGGAAAAATGTGACACAAGCCGCGAAAACAATTTGTGCCCTTTATGGACCTAATGCAGTGTCAGTAAGAGTAGCACAAAGTTGGTTTAAGTGTTTTCAGTCAGGAAATCTTAATGTTAAACATGCAGTTGGCTCCGGTCGCTCTGTTACCGATAAAGTTGATGCCATTTGTGAAAAAGTGCAGCAAGATCGGCATATAAGTAATTACGACATTGCTGATGACCTGGGCATTGACCACAAAACAGTTTTGACCCGTTTGAAAAAGTCTGGATTCACAAAAAAGCTCGATATTTGGGTACCACACGAGCTCACTGAAAGAAACCTAATGAACCGTGTACTCGTTTGCGATTATCTATTAAAACGCAATGAAACCGAACCATTTTTGAAAAGATTGATCACTGGTGGATCACTAATGACAAGAACGTGAGGAAAAGATTATGGTCTAAGTGGGCCAAGCTCCATAGACTGTGGCGAAACCCGGATTAACGCGCAATAAGGTGATGTTGTGTGTATGGTGGGATTGGAAGAGCATCGTTCATTATGAGCTTGTACCGCAGGGCAAAACCATCGATTCGGATCTCTACTGCCAACAGCTGATGAGACTAAAGCAAGAAATTGAGAAAAAACGCCCGGAATTGATCAACAGAAAGGACTACACCCTTTCTGTTGATCAATTGATCTTTCATCATGATAACGCCAGACCACACATATCTTTGGCCACTCAGCAAAAATTGAGAGAGCTTGGTTGGGAAGTGTTGATGCACCCACCATATAGCCCTGACCTTGCGCCCTCAGATTTCCACTTGTTTCGGTCTCTTCAGAATTCTTTAGGTAGTGTAAAGTTAACAATCAAGAGAGGACTGTCAAAACTACTTGTCGCAATTTTTTAACCAAAAATCCCAAAATTTCTACAGCAACGGGATCATGTCACTTACCTACAAGATGGTAACAAGTTATAGAACAAAACGGCATATATATATTATAATTAAATGTAATTAAATTTTTAAAAAAAATGTCATGAATTTGTATATAAAATACGAAGAAACTTTTCCCCGATAATACCTAGGCATAAGAAGAAAAAATATATTTAACTATATATCTAAAAAGATAAAAAAAGATTAATTAGAAATAAAACATTGAATGAAGAAGAAGAAAAAAGATAGTGTCACAAAAAAGAAATAAACAAAAAAATAAGGAAAAGAAAGTTTTAAAAATAGAGATACCCACTTTTTGTATTATACTACTAATATCCTAAATTATTAACGATTGCATAATCCGTATTAGCTGTATATCAAAAGTAAATAATCGTCAATATACGCACGTTGCATTCCAACAGTCGCTGGACGCACTCGACTGGGCTTCGTTACCCCTCTTACAGAAGACTACCTGCAATGCATGCAATGCAATGCATATGTAAATCATTTCCCATTTTTTCCTATTTCCCCAATATACTACGTGTTTCGGTAGTGAGTGAGATATGCCAGAGCACATTCCTATCACTATCTATTTTCACAAAAAACGCAGTCCTACGTTTTCACAAAAAACGCACAATAATTTGAAATTCCAAGCCAAACTCAAGATAACTAAGTTCAACGTGGCCACTATAAACAAACGGCACAATGATTATTGTGCAGTTTGTTTATATAGTTGTATATTTTAATAGTTTATACCTATGAACAACAATTTCATAGGTAAGGCCTAATAGTTAAAAACTTTTAATATTTGAACATCCCCAATTTTCCCCTCACCGTTAAAAAGATATCTGTGATTAAATTTAGTATGAAAACCATCCTAAATTTTCGAATATCGATATTTATGACAATTAAAATAGTAGAACTGGATAATTTAACTGGATAGTTTCGTTTATAGTGTTAATACAAAATAGAGTGAAGTGGCAAATATAATTATTACGTTCAAACGGGGCTTTTTGCTCAAAAGGAAAGAACGCGATAACACTGTGGTCGCATTTAAAATCAACGAGTGCCGTTTTTCTTTACAAAATGGACGAACTGTTCTTAAACAGGTTTTATGCAAAATGAAAGAATTTTTTTTTCTTTTCAATTTAATTCTTATTAGATTCTCGTCATAAATATATTCAAATTACTTATAAAAAAAAGAATAAATGTTTTAATCGACATGAAATAAATATTTAAAAAGGTTGACAGTTTGACCATTCTTATAAGCAACAGGCATAAAAGAGATCAAAAGGCATAAAAGCATAAAAGAGGCATAAACTTTTCTTTGTTATTACACTATTTAAATAGAACATTAGGTAAGTTAATGACAATATTACAATCCAATTTTAAACGGAAATCTGTTTATCTGCTCATATTATTGTATACCTTGTAAATACAAGGTAAATACAATATATTGTGAATGTATATTGTAATTGTAATGTGATACATTGTAATTGTAAATACAATTGTAATACTTGTAATACAAGGTGTACCTTGTAAATACAGCTTGAAAAATACACATACCATAAAATATGGTATGTGTATTTTTCAATGTGTGAAGTTTACGAAATAGATAATAAAAAATAAATTGGCAGAGCAAAGTTTATCATTTAACTAAATGCTAAATCTACGCTAACATGGAGGTAATAGTGCTGTCAATGCTATTAACATATTCCAGTTGATTACAGACAATCGTTACGATCTACAAGACAATCAAGATTTATAAGACAATCTTTTTACTTGTAAATATTTATCTATCGCACCTTTCTGCTTACCTAGTATATAAACTGTTGGAGAGAGATACGACCGTGCGTATCTCTGTTTCAATATATTATCTTTTTAATTAAACCTATGTATTGAATATAATCACAGCATACACTGTTGATATTATATAGACAGAAGTAGGTATGTTAATACTAATTACAGAGTTATTTATTCATTAGACGGATCATAAGCAATGTTTACCTGTTTCATTTTAATGAATGTTTTGTTCGGATTGCATCTATCATGCTCACGATTCACGAGTTACCTAGAGAAGCGGGTAGTCGTTGAGAGGTACAGTGAAATCAACGAGACATGAGCTTTGCGTTTGTGTAGATGCACACCGATAGTGTACAATGAGAAACAATTCGACAACCCAGTCACACACATACAAAGCTCATGTCTCGTTCCGTGAACTATTTCGACAATCGGATTGGACAATTCGGCACCCACTCACACAGATGCAATGAAAAATTCGTTACATGCACAGGGAAATCGTTAAAATAGAGTATGCTTGAAAGAAATGTAATAGTTATTCACTATGTATACAAAATATTAACTGCAACTCATTTTAGTGTCTCACGGATGCATGAATTTTTCTCCTTTCAAAGTGAAAAGGGTGAAACTTTTGCCTCGAATATATAGTGAATTGACAATAACCACTTTTTAAAACTACGTTCTTCTCTCGTCTAAAGAAAGGGCTAGATCGAGACGGTAAAATATAAGTGTTTTAAGAGTATGCTGAAATGTAAGAGGGTTCTAACTGCATTTTAATATACCTACATAGTTCAAACTGTTTTGAAACTACGAACTATAGAAAAATAAACTCTATATCCTAAAAATAAGACTGAACAAATGCAGTTTTTGTTACTTTAGATACGTTCGTATTTTCTTTCACGAAAAATAATACTACAAAGCGCCGCTCCGCGTTGCACCATATGCATTCAGAGTCGACTTTATTAAGTCTAGGTATATGAGTGGATTTTTGCTGCGGTTTCAAACTAAAGTGACCGTATGTTGCTGATATTTTTGTAAAGTAAAATGGAATGGACCGAGCGTGTGAGTTGTTATTTCCTTTTGACAAATAAATGAGACGGTAACATATTTTCTTTTGGGATCGCTCTTAGACGGGAGGTCAATCGAAAGGTCACGTCATTTTAGTACATCTAAAAGTCTGTGCAAAATACATATGTGGAATGTTTATACAGCAAAAAATTAAAAGTTTTCCCGGTCAGTAAATATTTAATATTAATTGGGATTGAAAGCAACTTGAAGGGACAAGGGATTTTACACAGTAATTTTTAAACATGTATATGAGTAAACTTTTCTAAAAGGTTTGAGTAAATTTTTCTATTGGGGCTATCCATTTCGACTCTCGTGAGATCGTGAGTGTGTATTCGGCCCGTGCTACTGAATTACTACGCGCGAAATCGCCTGTTTTTGCGCTAACATATTGAATCTCTGTGAACGTATTATAAATAATTTTTAAGTGTAAAAGATACTTAGAATTTACTACAGTGATTTAGTTCCAGGAGTCCATCACAAATATGCAATCAAAAATACATTTTACTAGAGTTAAGAGTATATATCTTGGACTTTCGTTTGTGAAGTCTGAGTTTATAACTTTGCCACTGAGTTTCTACTTAAGTATCCACGGATTTGAGAAAAATATCATTAGCTCGCCTGTGAAGGAAAACATTGTGAATAGGTTTATTCTCGATGTTCCAGAATTTAAAAAAAAAAACGCTAAGAGGAACTGGGTCCGCGTGGTGAATTATGGCCCGAAACTGCCTAGTAAATTACTAGGGGAGGCCTGGCCTGTGCCTGTGACAGTAGGATGTTAAGGACTGATATCGAATACTCAAAAATAATTCTAACTAATATATTTTTACAGGAAAGCGCATTGAAAGCAACTTCATTAGGATAACACCAACTTTTTTGAAGGGTCATTCATTTTAACATTTTCCTTTTAATATGTTCCGTACCTACACTTAACGAAGACTTTCCCTTTCAATTGTGCGGATCATTACCCGACCATTCATTTCACATGAAAAGTGCGTTGGAAAGAAACTTTTTAATTTTTATTTCCTTGTGGCAGTCGAAAGAGGAGTAAGTAGAAATTATTTTCTCGTGGTCATGCTGGTCGTGACCGTAGTCGTGCTATTTACTTGTAGTTATTTGCCTTGTGGAAAACACTGACAACTGTAACACAGGATTCTTCTATCAAGACTACCAGGGAAATTCTCCTCCTGTGTTACTTTAAGATATTGAGTTATTAATAATTAATTAATTAATAAGATATTACTAATTAAATAATTAATACTATAACCTTAATAATAAAATGTCGATATACACTAAATTACCTTACATCTGCACAATTGTGCCTACATTTATTCGCATATAGTCTAAATTTAGGGGAAACAAATCAGTAGCAGAAATACTAATGCTAAAATGCTGGTTTGTAAATGAGAACATCGTAGCTATTAGATGTACTCGTATTTTGTTTTATTTTGAAATTAGAATTAGAACAGAAGATATCGAACCTCAAAGTGGCCAGTAGTAAAATCCGTCACTTCATAGGTAAGCACCTAAAAAAGATCCTCTATGAAATATCTTGTATAGGATGGTATCTTTTAAATATTTAAAAAACATTCACAAGGTATTTCATTGAGAAATTAACGACGTAACATAAGTAATCAGTTGCGCTCGAGAAGCCGAAGAGATAACATCTCTCGGAAAGTGAACGCAGTCGCCACTGAAGATGTCAACCGCAGTTGTTGACGAAACGTTTGGAAGAAAGAGAAGAGATTCCAGAAGACCTCGGCCAAGTAGCCCGGAAGATTCAATTAATAAGTAATAAAGAAATATTTTCTTCTATCACAATACTCTGTCTTAAACGGTCACGAATACTGGAAAAATATCAGCAACAGATATACAAAGTGACCCTCATACGAGTACCTAGACATTAGGTTTTGGCTAGTCCAGAGGCCTGCGCCTAATATCTTTATCGTCTGGGCAACGATCCAAGAGAGGGTAACCTCACTTGGAAGGTTTGTAAGTCACGATTGTATAGATTTGTATATACCTGCTTGTGTAAATGTTGGTTAACTTCGAGGAACGTTGAGGAATAATGTCAGTATCCAAATAGGTTTTTAGTAAAATCCCTACTAAGCATATGTATGTATTATAAGTATTATATTTATATATTTTATAGTATAAGTATATTATTAATGTATTATTATATTACTATTATTTTTTATACACATGAATTAAGGTTTTACGTTTAAATTCATCTGCTCCAGCTCAAATTGTTCACATCTAACCAACAGTCGGGTGGTAGAGAATGCCTAGGGCAGTAAGTCCGCCTCTGTAAAATATACTGTAAAAAGAGTAAATAAATAAATATATTCGGAAATTAAAAACAAAGAAAGAGTCATAAATAATGATTATTCTTACCCTTTTATTCAAAAACTCCACATTTCCAGCCTGATTTTAAATTAGCGAATCAAAATTATTTGCATTTGTCCCGAATGTCATCAAAATGACTTTTTCTAAGGAAACCGGTATAAAGTAGTTCAAAGAAAGGAATCCCAAAAAAAAAATCTGTAAAAATTTGCCCATCTTCCCGAACTGTTTGGTCTTTACAATTTGTGAGCCATCAAGCTCGGTTTAATCGAATTTTTTTTCATGTGACTTAACCATTTCATATAATACAGTTGGCATGTTGAATGCATAAACAAAATTATCAAACCACATGAAGAAACTATCAATTAAACCAAGTTAGACCAAGTTTTACAGTCAAACAGTCGCAAAGATTGATAATTTTTTACAAAAAAATTTTTTGGTCGTTATAAATAGAAAAAGAAAGGAAATTATTTTAATGATAACAACAATATTAGAACAATAAATAAAGGAATAATAATTGTTGTGCCAATCGGCGCCAACACAGCCATATTTCGCAGCGTGAACTGCGACGTTGATTTTCACTTGGAGCCGCACCTTTGACCACGGGCTGCCTACAGTAGAGGTCGTGCCGTTTTGAAGCGTATTAATTTCTAATAATAGCATGATGACATAATTTTTGTCCTTTTTATAAATTATGATGATAATAATTAGAATGATAATTTTCTTAGCGCCATGACAATTATTTAGATATTGTTATTTAGACATATTTTTGGATTGTTGTTGACATTTTTACAAATTGATTATGACAAGTGTTTAATGAATTCATTTTATAGATTTACAATTAATTTTTGCTCGCATGTTGGGGCAGAACATAATGGATCATGTTTGTAATTAACGTCATATTTGTTACTTATGCTTTTGCAAAATTAATGATTTGATTTGGCTTAAGCCCGTTGTAGGTAACCAACCACCTGTTAGAAATATTAAAAGTAAAATTTGTATTTTTTAAAACAGCAACATCATCGTTAAAATTAATTATGACAGATGTCGCTGTATCTTCCGTTCCGAATAAAGCCTTGCAACAAGATGGAGGCAGTTTAATTCTATACTGCCAAATGATATTATTAGTAAAACGAGGCCTATAATTAAAGGATATTAATATATAATTAAAGGCCTATAATTAATTAAACAACACCTTCAAAAATTGATCTCCAACAACTGGTAACCCTGACAACGAACGGAAAGTAGGTACCTCTTAGAATTGATAACTTGACGGAGGAACACCTGCAGTGGAATTATTATTTTGCAATGGATTTTATATGAAAAACCTTACAACATACTTCGATAGCAGCTACGAGTAAGTGTCAAACTAATAAAATGCAGTTTTTATATTTTCACATTTCTTTTTTCATTTTTAAGGCGTCCTATGCTATGTTTCTCGGTAACCGGTCTCCACTCGAGGACTTTTCTACCCCATTATCACTTCTGCGATAACTGTGACCTGCTCACTGTCACTCACTTCAGTTTATGTTATTGATTAGGCCGTAGATTTATCTACTTGTGCTGCTGACTGTACAACCTTTTGTATATGAGGGAAAAAGATAAATATTCACATTCAGTTTCATAAGGGACAGTTCGCAAGTTCACATTAGCATTTTAGTTGTGGACGCGTCAAGCCCGCTTAGTTTGTAATTTTGCATAATGGATCCAACATATTTAATCTGGGTTTACAAAGCGTGCCGTGTTAAGGTTTATGTTTCGTGCATATTATGTTAAAACGGGTCCGTTGTCTCATTTTCATTGCTTAGAATTTTAGTCAGTGGTAATTATTTTCATGACGGATGATAGTCCGTAAGCGGAAGAACTTCGGTTTCCTAGCGGCAGCTTTATTAAAAACTAGCTGTGCCCGCGACTTTGTTCGCGGGAACGTTAGAACCATCGATTTGAGAATACATACTAGATAGGTTATACAAGCACTCTAGGACAGCCCACGCTGCAGTCTAATAGTGTTCTATGTTCAGTAGCTCTCGAATTATTTAATTCATGTGTTTTGAAAATGTAACATCTTTATTACGTAGTACTTAAAGTTTCAAATTTGACTTTTTAATGAACCTTTCCTAGAAGTTGTCAATCAGATTCCTGTGATAAGAACGTATGATGTGTCATCTAGTCTATTCCCATATCGATGGTTAGAACATATGTGGTTAGTTAATCTCTAGTTTACTTTTTTGTTAAACCTTTCTTGTTACCATTAAACATTAATGGTATAAAAATGAAAAGTTGTTAAATCTAAAAACGATTACGAAGAATGTATAGAGTTGGATAATTCCACTATTTCCTATTAAATAAATGTGGAAATTTGGATGTTTGAACGTTTCTTAGACAATCACTTGGCAAATAGGTAAATTGTAATCTGAATTAACAAATATACTACTATATAATATTGTATATATACTACTACTAGAAATATATTATATAAACATGTAAATCATGTAGGTTTTTTTATTGTGAAGGTGGCAGACGGGCATGCGATCCATGTGATGGTAAGTAAGACGCCCATGGACACCTGCGATACCAGAGGGTATGCAGGTGCGCTGCCGGCCTCGTAAAGTCCTATCTATTTACAGTTTTCTTGAAGAAACCCATGTCGTAGTGTCGCGGGAAAACCTCAGCAGGCAGTTCATTCCAGAACTTTCGGGTTCGCGGTATAAAGTGTATTGATGACCGCACTGCGCGCGGCGACTCTTTGTCAAGGAAGTGTGGATTAACCATACGACGATGACCGAAGGTGTGATGGTAAAAGCTCGAAGTTGGTATCAAATTGAACAATTCTTCAGAACACGTACAGGAACGCAACGTCTCTCCGGATTTTGAGTGTGAGAGTGGGGTCGTTCGATGGAGTTAAAGGAGTCCAATTGATATTTTTGTGCCCTGACCCAAAGATGTGAGCAGAACTTCACATGGGGCCTAACCTGAAGTTCCGCTTTGCTCTGTTCAGCATACCAATTGGCATTCAGCATTTGGAGGTCAATTAGGCATTGTTTTCCAGATGACTCCTAAATTCGACTATGCTGGAAATGTTGACACCAAAGATGTCAGTACTCTCCGAGATTTTTTTTAGCGGCGAATGCACAAACTTGTGTCTTACTGAGGTTGAATTCAACTAGGCTTAGAGAACACTAAATCGAGACTTGGTCTAAAGTGTCTTTATTTCGGACACAAGTTGATGTTGACGTAATAACGAAGTCGCAGGCAAAAGCTAGTTTGTAATTGGTCAAACTCCTTTGTCTACTTGTTTTGCTAACAGTACTTTTAAACATTAATGATCTAAAAATAAAAAATATGTATGAAAAATCTATATACAAAGCGATGACTGACGAACGTATAGTATTGGATAATCTGTGATATTGGTCAAACTTTTTGGAACTCGTACGCAACCCATATCCACAATATATAACCCAGATCTTCCCACTATTTGGTTGATATTATATTACGAGTATATTTGTGTTAAAACTGAAGATATTAGGTATTTCTGCAGATATTAGTGTTGAATATACGGTTAATATCAAAGGCGTTGTTGATATTACGTCAAACACATGATACGGTTTGGATCATTATGTCGAAAATTTTCTTTTGGATGTACGCCAATGGCGTATTTGTTTATTTACTATGGACAATTTTATGGAGCAAACAGACGTGTAAAATAAGACATAAATCGAACATATACATAGTACTAAGATTATTTATTATCTTTGGCGTGATTACGTTAGTTTTATTCCTATAAAGAAACATACAATGTCTTTTCTCTCTGGATATAGTTTCTCCCCAAGATAGGTTACCACATTTGGTCGTTCGTTTTTCTCATCCAGCTACTAGTGAATTGTTTTAAGTCACATGTCCACCTGAGGGAGCCTTGCGCAGGCTTTCTTTGTACACGAATACAGAGAAATAGTAGACATGTCTCCACTTGAAGACATGTCTACCTCATCGGTTGTCAGTCCTAATAGATGTGATCAGCCCGCCTCCACTCCAGTTTACCGATTTGTTAACAACATATAAGTATAAACATTTTACGAGTACACCTATTTCTTTCTATTCTTCAATTAAAGCATAATGCTTGATAAAAAAACGGAAAAAAGTGTACCTTTTTAAAAGACCAAATTGAACCTAGAAAATTAAAGTGGCTTGTTATTTTGTGTTCTGCGTTTTGCTCTTTTGTACAGAGCACTAAAAAGCGAGCATTTAAGTAATTGGCTTTTGAAGTACAAAATTGTTCAACAGGACAAGTTATGGTCGATAACATCTCAATTAACGTAAGGGGTAGGTACATCACTATTTTTTAAACAAAATGAGAAATGATTTTTTTGGAAAATTCTCTATGTACTTATTAATGGTAACGCTTTTGTTTTGATCTTTAGAGAACAGTAACACTAAAAAAATTAATTTACATAAAAATCGTTGTTTGTTCGTCCTGGAAAGTCATGATTTATGTTTTATGTTAATTTGAGATTATTTAAACTATAGATTCAGTTCTTTATTTTTTAATATTTCTCAATTTATATTAATGTTCTGGTACTGGCGATATTTTATATTTGCGGTTAGCGCTACCTAATCAGTTTATGGAATAACTGCCAACGTTGGATTGACCGATACTTAGTGAATGTCATTAGTTTTTTTTAACAAGCTTCTTCTAACAGTCAATTGCATCAACCAGTCCTTTTTTGACACGGGCCCCTTCATGCACATTCTCTCGTGTATGAGAGATGTTATGGCTTTAAAACGCCACGCGGGTTCCCCTTTTTAGGGGATCGTGTAGTTTCTCAAGGTTTGTGGTTGTGGCTTTGTTATACCTCAGTCGCCTTTTAAGACACCCACGGGAATAGATGGGGTGGCGATTCTAAAGACGTCTTACACCGAATGGCCTCAAGTCGAGTAGTCAGTCTCCTTAAAATAGAGTGATTTGATACATGAAACCACTAGTTACTTCTATGTATATACTTCTACCTATAGTAAATACCTATTCCTAAATACCTTAGCTATATTTGCAGTAGGTAATAGACACGGCACCGTATTATTAATGTACACTTTACAACGTACAAAGGTATTTTGTCTACAGGATTGATTACCGACAAATTCCGAGTATGTTATATGGGTTTTGATATATATCATTACGGTTTCAGTACCTACACTGAAATATCAAATAACTGTGTTAACAATATCGTATATTACCAATACATATCTATTGAAATAGGTATGTTTATAATATAGAATGTGCGGATTTCTGATCGAACCGTGATCCACTCTTATGAAAATCATATGCAGATATGATTATTGTTATATGTATACAGACAAGCAGCTTGCGCTGATGCATCTACATCTGTTTTCTGCTCCAAGACATCAGACGAGTCTATTTATCAATTACTTAACGTTCTCAGATTATACGACTTCCTTAGGTAAACCGCTCCATTGATTGACCTGTCTATTTTGTCATGAAGTGGTAAGTAAGATTTTCAGGTCGCATAAATTCTTTGTAGCCTTAACTCCTATTTTTATGAATTTGTCTTTGCGATCTCTTATGGAACTTTATTTCAAGCGGTGATGATCCAATTTGTTGTTAAAATTTTGCAATCAGAATTTATACATAACAACGTAAATATAATTATTGTGAGGAATTTGTGTCTGTAAATAAAATATTTATGGAAAAACTCGATGAAATGTACATTACAAATGACATAAAATTCAAAAATTTAATTTTTTGGAGTTTTTGTGTCTGTATGTTTGAACGCATTTCAAGCAAACCCACTCACTGGACGGATTTTAAATTTAGTCTAACTTGTATCTTATATTCGGAATTATATTATTTTTTACACGAAGTAATCGACAGAAGAGCATACAATCCACCTGGTGGTAAGCGGCCACTGTCGTCCGTGGACACCCGCGATAAATGGGAAACGCTGCCCACCTTTGAAGGTGTAGGAATGGATTTTGAGAAAGGGTTGGAAAAATGGGGAGGGTTAGGATTGGATTGGATGAAAATGGGTTTGGCATATCTCACTCACTACCGAACGTACGTACTCGTACATTGGAGAACAGGGTAAAGTGAGAAATGTAGTACATTTCAAGATAGTCTTCAGTGAGAGAGGGGTAACGAGGCCAGTCGAGTTTGCCCAGCGGCTGTTGGATTGCAACGTGAATCCAAAATATTTAAATAGTTGTTATCGTAATCGTACGCAAAGATGGAATGGGATGGAGTAGGAGTACAATAAATAAACATTCTTAAGTCCACGTGTAGGAAACGCGGGCACAGTTAGTCTCATTAATAAACGACGTTTAGATTCACTCTTTAGAAACTTGTCCTTAGATCGAGACTCGCATTTAAGTAATACGATAAATAAAAAATTTAAAAGTATCCTGACATCTAAATAACTTGCACGATTCTTGAAAACGATGGGCTTTAGCAAAAATATGTGTTTCGTTTACAAGAATATCGTGTCTTGAATTTGATAAACTCCGTTCCTATGGGAATGAAATGACTTCATTTTGATTCTCTATTTCGATACAGTAAGAATATGTAAAAACCTCCAATGAATGGAGTGAGTAATAGCCGTCACGAAATAGCAGTTTCCATCTAAAATATTTTTATTAAAAAATTAAAATGTACACACACACTGCCAATTATGAAGAACGCAGCTGAAAAGAATATTCTAACGGTAGGCCTGATTCATGAGTCTAAAACCGCTTAGGGAGCTATGCAGAACAATTACGTAGAGCTATGAGTTTCTTTACAGCATAGAATCCGAAACAAAGCATATTAATAAAGAACTAAAAACATCGGCATAAATCACATAATCAGCATGCTGGTGAAGCAGACAATATTTGCCCCAGGAACGATAACCGACGAGGTAGACGAATCCTTCAAGGAAAATCACATACCGCGAAGAGCAGTATGGGGTGCCATCAGACCAGTTAGACCGACAACTTGAAGAAGTTTGTCGGTAGTATCTGGATGAGAAGAGCGGCAGACTGTGAATGGTGGCGAGCCTTGGAAGATGTCTAAAAAATAATATTTACTGTTTTTATGAATTGTACATTCTCATAATAAAACATGTCATAGAAATGGGTACTTACTAATGTATTTCATTCTGTACAAAACACTGCCATGACACTAACCAGATTCCATATAATTTATATGAGAATTAGAAGCAACTATTGTTACGATCTGTGTTATTTTACTCGGCGCTAACTTTTGTTTGGACTAGACTTTTTAAAGACAGGAAAGTTCCATAGACTTGCTTAGAATTTAAACAATAAAAAGCCTTCGTATTGTAATTAGAAAGACAAAATAAAATAGAGCAATAGTTTAGCAAAATATATATATAATACACGTGAAAATAGCTTCATCTGCGGTAATCAAACGCTCAATGAATTACGACCCCTTTTTGAAAATTAGAAGCTTAAAATTATGATTTACGTAATTTATAACTCTACACATTCCGTTGAAAATGTCATTATTAAAATTTTAGGGATAATGTGTCATAATAAAACTCGTTAACCCTTTCGTGAAATCGCTTCAGTATTAATTTCCCTATTGATATATATAGGTACATACATACCTAATTTATACATTCATTCACATCGGGTTTTTTGACGGGAACTCGAAAAGTGAAAGTCGAGTGTTTGTTTGATTATTATAGCAATTGTGGGCTTTGTGATTTAATAATGATAGTTTATTATATAAGCTCGAGGAAAAAGTTTCTTCGTATTTTATATACAAATTCAAGACATTTTTTTAAAAAGTTTAATTATTTTTATTTATAATATATACGAGTATGTGCCGTTTAGTTCTATAACTTGTTGTCATCTTGTAGGTAGTGATATGATCCCGTTGCTGTAGAAATTTTGGGATTTGGAATTTGAATTTGTATTTGGAATTTTTTCGATTTCAAAATGATTAATTATAAAGAAAACTCGATACTGCCACAATGTGCTAATTACGCTATTGCTATATAGGAAATGCGAAATGTGAGTCGATAATACCACTTCAGATTTCTATTTGCATGAGTAGCGATGACAGTAGACATTTCTATTTATATCAGTAGCAGTGACAGTAGACATTTCTATTTATATCAGTAGCGGTGACAGTAGATATTTCTATTTGTATCAGTAGCGGTGGTGGTAGATATTTCTATTTGCATCAGTAGCGGTGATAGTAGATATTTCTATTTGTATCGGTAGCGATGACAGTAGACATTTCTATTTGCATCAGTAGCGGTGACAGTAGACATTTCTATTTGTATCAGTAGCGGTGATAGTAGATATTTCTATTTGTATCAGTAGCGGTGGTAGTAGATATTTCTATTTGCAGCAGTAGCGGTGATAGTAGATATTTCTATTTGTATCGGTAGCGATGACAGTAGACATTTCTATTTGCATCAGTAGCGATGACAGTAGACATTTCTATTTATATCAGTAGCGGTAACAGTAGATATTTCTATTTGTATCAGTAGCGGTGGTAGTAGATATTTCTATTTGCATCAGTAGCGGTGATAGTAGATATTTCCAAGTCAAAATACAGTCGAGTCAAAATAATATAACCGCAAACGATCTTGAATAAAACACAATTGAGGAGTTTAATTTAAAGTTAGGAACAACTCCCAAAACCTATTTATTTCTTGAAACTAATTAATTTCAGCAACAAAAAGATATTCAGACAGATACGAACACAATGAGACATGAAGGGATATGTTTTAATTAAATCAGCCAATTTGGGTTTCTTCAATTTTGTATGAACTCTTTGCGTATAATGTGTATGTATTATGTGACAAATAGGACTTTATTATAGGTTTTAGTTTCGTAAACATAGAGACTTTAGTAAAATAAAAATCTTAAATAAAAAATAATAAAATCTCTACATATACTTAATAAAACAGTAAAAGGATTAAGTCTGTATATTGAGTAAATTAAAAAAAGGCGCTGAATTAAAAAAATGGAATTATATGTATTAATATTATTTGCGTCGTTTTAACATGAAAGCGAAATTTTGAAACGATAAACAAAATATTGCTTTTTTTAACTGTCAGTTTCAGTGACGTCGTGTGGAGTTATAAATTATTCTGGTCAATGTTTTATTAAGATAAAAAATATTTCGGGTGTTAATCCTGTAATTAACGGCGGATTAGCCCAAACGGCTGAAATCTTGCCTTCTGTGCGAAAGGGCTAAAGCTCGTACCCAGACCGCAAAAAATATTTATTGAAAGTAAAATTTTTGCTCGGGATGTCGGTGATTTGTGTTAGTATTTTGTGTCTTTGGGTGCCCTAAATGGCCGCCGGAGTATTCAGAAAACCATAGAGTATTCAATCTTCCGAAAAATTTATATTAATAAAATTTCTTATTTCTAATTAAAATTGAACAGATACTTTATTGAAATATCAAATTAATTGAATATTAATTTATCTACAAGTATCTACGTAGTTATGTTATCATACATATTCCTATCGTTATCGAGAAGCTAAACGTTTATATAAAACATACATAATCCAGCCTACCAGGCAACTGACAGGTCTAAGTTCAAGTTGACATCTGGAGGTCAGGCTTGAATAAGTAATGCTGAGACTTCCCTCGCAGATATATTTGGTCTAAAAGTGTTGTATATATATTAAAACAATCAAAGATTAAGTTACTTAATTATATGGAGTTATTTATATTTGGTATTTCGAAAAAGCTATAATGAAGGGTGTAGTCAGGATTTTATTCAGGGAGGGACAAAACAAACAATTTTCTTATAATTTTAAACAGAGATTGTGTAATGCAGAAAGTCTGTTACTTATTCTTCCCTATCCCAAGGGGACAAGCGCCCCACCCTGCCTATGAGTATAATAACTTCACTAATTGACAAATAATATGATTTTATAATACTACTAGTTAAATATTGCACGTCAGCTATCTTCGTATTCTGCAATTATTTCAGCATGATTGAGCAAAAAAGGAAGCAAACATGCATATAGATTTTTCACATACATTAACACTGTTATTTAATAAAATTAATCTAATTGTTTTATCAATGCCTTAGATGCACGTTGACGCCTAGAATTAAAAAAAAGGGACATCTTTACATTATAGTACTGTGTTTGAAAAACATATATAAGGGTTTCAGAAAAGCCACAGGTACTATTCTAATGTAAAAAGTCAAGCAAAATAGTGGGAAATACGTCAGAATACTGCATTACACTGACCAATGAAATATTAATTTTGACACCCGCAACACCTACACTACAGAACTGTACTAGATGATCCGTAAAACCCGCAGCGGTGTGTCTCATCTGCGCACTGTTAATAATTTACAGGTGCTACTCCACCGGGGAGTGCACAATGAATCTCTCGGCGGCAGATGCGGTAAAGCTTTGATCAGCGAACGGTTCAATTGTTACACAATACACAAAATTGTAAAAGCCCCTAGATAAAATGAAGACAAAAAAAAATACAAATTAAATGAAGGAAGTCACAGATTAAAGGAATTGAGGGTAAATGATCAGTTGGTAGTTGTTGGACACGCGGTGATGTCCGACTTTAGAACAGGGCCATTCCATCTCTTCTCGTTGATGTCGTAAAAGGTGATTGAGGAATAACAAAGCCGCTACCACAACCCCTGACGAACTACAATATCTCGAAAAGAGTGGACTCGCCAATCCGGCCAGCGTGGCGTATTAACGCCTTAAATCCCACGTGCACATTGTCCTCTCCTTCCAAATAATTTATATAATTTCCCGTCACTACCATTTTGTTTCTAATCTATGTTCTATTTCATCCTTCGGAAACTACAATTCCCTCTTATTTCTCTATCCTTGTGAACCCTGATTCTTATTTACAAATTAATATTGAATACTCCTAGATATGTAGGTATTTATTTATTTATATATATTGTAGATATATGTAGATATATATTGAACATAATTCATTCTGAAAATTTTCAATCGTTTTGCACTACCTATATCCCTTTTATTTTTCTCTATCCCAAGGTCGCCTGGAATAGATCGCCTTAGCTATACTCAATTATTGTTTGTGCAATAAACGACATAATATAATTGGCGACCTCATCATACAATAGGCACATATACAATAGGCACACTGCTTGTATGCAATAAAGAGTATTAATTATTATTATTGTCTTGCCTATAAGGAGGCCCATGTTCAGCAGTGGACGAGGAAAGAGCTGATTATATTTATCAGTTTTTAGAAAATAAGTCATGTTTATCTGTTATAAGCTGTTTCATCTGATGAGAAACGTTCAAATTTGTGGAATTCGCAACAGGCAAGCTTCAGGAGTGGAGAGGTCTGGGAAGAACAAGTAAATTACAGTTCACGGAGACTGACATGATAATGTTATTAAAATATTACTTTATACTAGTTACACATCTTCCGTGCGAGCTTATAAGCTATTAGACGAGCGTTGTGAAGTTGAGATGTTTATATAGAAACAAGATCACGAGACTTGTCGGATACTCTTCTCTTCCATTCTTGCGTCCCAGGCAGCTTGGGTCTACTAGGCGATATAGTCCATGCTCGTTAAAGAATTGCTCTTTTGGCTCACAAATATATTTACGTTATTTAGACTACCAGTATTAAAGTATTTAGTATTAGACATATTTGGACTATTTAGTCTTTTCGAGGACACAATAAAAGTCATGAATATGCAATTGGAAAGTCTGTATTAAAAATTCGACTTCGACATTTCAAAATGTGCCGTTAACATGGTGTCTCTGAAATTCACTTTAGCTGACCCCATTTTCATAGAAAAGTTTAATGGACACTGCTGTCCATGAGCACCGTCAAAAGAAAGGCAATGAAAGTTGCCTATCGACATCACAAGAACCTATTCATAGCTTAATTGAAGGAGTTCATGTGAAGGTTTTTATACACCGAAACGGCAGTAGGTTATTAAAAGTACTTTCTCGAAATTCAGTAAAATAATTAGGTAACAGTCACTCTTTGCGTACGCGATATCATAATTAGTGTTTTAAATAAAGAATAACTATCTTTTTCAGTTTAATTTGATGTTATGACTGGTTCCATTAATTCCTAGGACTATTCTCATTAAAATTTCATATTTTACGAAGTTCGAAGTTCCATGACATATGATGACATAGAATAGAATAGAATGACATAGACATGAAATTGTATGACAATTTATATGACGTTATATGTCGATTAAATAACAACGTCTTTTTGATTCAAATATTACAATGCGGAGCGTTCCAAAGATTATCTACATTTACCGATTTTAATAACAGAAGTAAATAATTTTAAATTACTAAGAATGTCATCACGAAGTCAACTGAGTCCAGCTTCGTGGGACTTATAATTCTCTATTGTCACCAGAGAACTTAAACCTAACCCTACATATTTTGCTGCCATCGATTTGCTGCCCATTCAGTATTTTTTTGCTGCACATTTCATTATTATTGTGTTCGCATGTTTCTCCTTTCACCCAAAGGTTGTCTGGTTGCCGCTTTAGCGATAAGGCCAAACTTTTGTATACCTAGTTTTTTAAACTTTTGTATCACTTTTACTGTAAAATGTACCTAATAATTTTTTCTCCATTATAAAAAAAGTGCTTATACAGACTGTCGGATGCTGTTATTGCATAAAACGACCTATCTTTTTTCATATTAATAAAATATTTACATTAAAAAAGAAACGTATTTTTAGTACACATCATTTGGCATCATTTGCAGATGTGAATGTTGCTCTCCGGAGAGCCTCTATAGAATCTCTCAGCGCAGACCTGTCAAGGCTTTGATCCTTCAGCTGGATCCGTTTCAATTATTCACAAGTCAAGGTTGAGTGACATGCAAAATCGCGCCTCTGTGTAACATTTCTCCTGAACATTCCCTGTTTTTCATTTCCCTAGGTATTTCACATACTTAAGATTTGAGAAGTATTTATTTTTCTGACCTTTTTTGGTAGCATACGTACAGCATGACAATAAAAATGAGCTAGTAGGGACATCTACTCTTGTTTCACATTCGTGAAATCTCGAGTTCATACTTCGCCCCCTATCACTACTTAACTACACAATACCACTAGGAACTTAAGTTGTTAAGATAATCCAAGAATAAAAAGGTCCAAGAAGAAAATATTTTATTGTAGTTTTTTTTTTAAAAGAATTTGGCAGACGAGCAGATTATCCACCTGGTGGTAAGTGGATACTGTCGTCCTGCGACATTGACGATACCAACATCAGTTCAGAGTGACAAACGTTAGCACGGGTCCGACTGCGCTGCTTTTGATGATTTGGGAATGAATTAGGATTTAGAAATTATTATTTTCCCTACTCCCTATTCCATCGCATTCTCCCCTCTAAAGAGGAATGGGAGATGTAACGGAATAGGGAAACCTCCTTGTATCCCGAACACTTCTTATTCCGCACCTATTAGCAAAGCTTTTTTATTCTCATGCACGGATTTCCTCCAAATGTTGGGTGCTCACTCACGACGGGAATTGAATGTGAGTAGAGAATATATATTTCTAGACGACTGCCACACTCAGTTCAGTTGTATACGTTTATTTCCAATACGAGTAGGTATTAGATATGTACAGAGTAATACGAAAATCACATCTGTTTATTTTCAAATTCGATATGGCCACATCTGCGGTGTCTCCATTTAATGTATTCAAATGTGTGTATGAAGTCAAATAACTTGATCCACTGAAATTTTACACGAGTGTGCAGGTAAACTTTGATACCGAATAAAGATTTTTAAACCAAATGAAATGGTACTGGATTAAAAATGTGTAGATGTGTGGGTAGATAGAGGACGTACAACATATCTTGATGGAGGAATGTGATAGGAACAGCCATAAAAGTATGTTGATATTGACTTAATTTAATATCAACACTGTCCATATTGGCATCACCCCATATCTTCGCGTTGGTGTCGGAAAAGGCAATTAAGGGATAACAAAGCCACAACCACAAATCTTGAGGAACTACACCACCTCTTAAAGAGTGGACTCACCCGCTGGCCAGCGTGACGTTTCAAGGCCATACATCCCTCATGCACAAGACAATGTGCGTGAGGAGGCTCATGTCCAACAGTGGATACTGTAAGGGCTTGGTTGCATTACATTATTTTATTCAACGCTCACTATTTAGAACTTGGTATGGCAATAACATTTCTATCAAAGATTTATTGACTACATAAAATATATGTCTTAACATAGCTATTCTAAAATGTCCAACATACGGTATTTCCCCGCATGCATCTAACATTTAATCAGATATCGGTCTATCTGTTACTAAAATCAGCAGTTCCATAATTCTATCAACAAATGTTTACTTCAAACATGCATCCGGAGAGGAATTAGTTTGAAATTCACTCAAGTATGTTTCCTGTGTTTGAATACAAAGTTACCTAACACAGTGCGGTTTCTCTAACATTTATATTTGCTATCAGTCCTGACTTCTATCTGCTTTTTAGTGGTTAATTCAAAATGTACTCATATGTACATTTATTTATTAAACAGGTCTTGAAATAAATAGGTAACCGTACGCACTAAGACCCGTTTGATAGATACATTAAGTATTTTTGTTCATAATTTATTGTCCATTTCTAGTATGTATATATGTATTTAATTCTACGCCGTTACGAGAAACATATACACTCATTCCAAGAGCCGCGCGCGGCGCCCGGTCACGACCCTGTGCAGAGTAACGAAAGCTACGAACAATTCAGGTGGAACAACAAAACGTCACATGATTGTAACTTTTATTAATTCCTAAAATAATTTTTCATATACTTATTTTAAATTAGTTGATGTATTACAGATTTTGCGTTATTTTGTATATGAACATTTTTTACTGAGCGTGTGGTATTCAAAAGTCAGTGATTTATGGACCACTTTGAAGAAAAGTTGTTCTGAATTAAGAATAGTCCCGAGTGAAATCGAGTGTCAAAGGTTAATGTTCAATTTGTAGCTTCTATCGTTGAATCTAAGCCCCATGAAAGGTTCTGTTAAGCAGATTACAAGTAAGTACTCGTAAATCGATATTAGAAGAAAACGTTTCTGTCTTAAAAAGGACGCTTATTCCCGCGAGGGAACTTAATCCGCAACTATTTGTTGAAGGTTCTTTTTAGATAATTATTTCTACGTTCTTTTTGGGGTTTCAGTTGAAGGGAGAAATTTGATTAGTATATACCATACTATACCATCGGCTTATGTCTCTCCACTGCTGAATATAGGCCTATCCCAAAGCTCGCCATCACACGCGATCCTCGGCTCTTCTCATCCAACCTCTATTATTATTATCTTATTACTATCCGACTATCGAAGGACCAAAAAATATTTTGTATAAAATCTTGTTATGGTGAAAAAATATATATACCATTGAATATGTACGAAGTGCTTAACAATTGGGTACAATATGACAAAAAAATATAAATGTTAAAAGGAGTTTCTAACCCTCGTTTTTAAAATCATATAACTAAATGCAGATTATTATAAGCACACATAACACATATTGAAAAGGATATGGATTAGTGATGAGCTTGAGGCACCAGCTTCTAGGTCTCGTATCCTGTGTTAGGTACCGCAGGGCGACCGGAGTGAAGCCAGGATACGGCAGACCCTGGCTCGCCGTACTCTCTGTGCTCAGTCCCCCCTCCGAGTCCGAGTTCCCCCCGTCAGACCCAGAGCAGCCCCCGCTCGAGTCCGACTCCGCCCCCCCTTCTCGATACCCGTAGTAAGGCATTTCCGCAGACATCCACTTAACTTATAAGCTCATTGTATCACTTCGGTAACAGTCTAAATGTTAATGTCTACGACTACTTAACCATTTTTATGTGTTTGTTCAACTATACAGGTAGGTATCTGTTTGGGTCGGGAGCGAGCAAGATCTACATTGCTCCGTCAGTAGACTAACGAACAGCTCCATGTTTGAGGAATGTTTGAAAATCACGATTTATCTGTAACAAAAGAAAAACAGTAAATTAATTCAGCGCATTATTGAAAAGGAGGATTTTTATAATAAAACATATTTTTCAGATCATCGTATTTTCTTTAAAAATTCTTCGTATTTTAATAACTAATTATAAAATCTTCGCAGCACATGTTCTTACATTGCGTCACTATCAAGGCCGTACTGACTCAATACACGGAATTAAGACATCATATTTTAGCTTTTAATACTCCTTCATCCACTCAAAACATTTACAAGCTTCTAAAGGTTTTATCCATTTTAATAAATAATCTTCACATTCTTTGTAAACAGTGACACATTCGTCTGATCACTTGTTTCATTATCACGAAGCAGTTAATTTATTTTCAAGAGCACGAATTTGTCTTCCCTTCTGTTTCATAACATTCGAAGAATTGATTGTAAAACATTTGTGATTTCTATAACTGAAATATTTTCTTCTTCTACCTTTGCCAGATTTGCTTGAAAGATTTACATGAGGGCTGTGTGCGAATTATAAATAAGCTTCTAATTAGGAGCTTTCGTAAAATGATTTAAGAATGTAAGGCGCCTGACTTTGTGATAAAAAGTATTCTTTTAGAATTATAAAATGAGATATTTAGGCAGGCAGAAGAGGATAGGAGGACAATAAATGAAAAAGGAGGACATGTCCTCCTTTTGCATACCATCTGGCAACCCTAGGTGTTATTGGTTATGAGAATCGATAAACGGCATTAGCCGTAAACAAGTATCTATAAAAGTATTGTTTTTAATCGACTAGAAAATTTGAGAGGAGCACTAACAATACTAGTAACAATACAATACAATAATAACAATACTAACAATAAAAGAATAAATTAATAATGCCCGTTGTGAACTATTTAACGATTTCAATAAATAATAATATGGATGGATTATAATATTTATTAGTATGACGTGAAAAATTCAAGGCACTTTTCGAGAATCAAATACCCTATTGTGGCAATGTTAAGGAGTAACAATTATATCCATACTTTAGATTCAGTATAAAATATTCAATATTGCTGGACTGTAAGAGGTACTTTATATTATAACTTATTATATTCATTTTAACTAATCGTTTAAGTCAATATTAGCGACCTTTTAATATTTTTTTTATAATACAAATATTTGAAAGCCAGTGAAACAAAGAATGATTGCGGGTGTAGTAGCGGTGACATTTACATAAGGAATATTTCATATTTTCAAGATAAAATAAATCCCTCGTGTATCCAACGTACTAGAAAATGAGCCAATTGTTTTCCACCACGTTCGTGTTGGGCGCTAATTTCATGTTATGTCGCTTAAAAGCTTGTTAAGGAAATACAAACAAACAATTAAAACAAATATGAATAATTGTTACGATATTTATTATAAAGAATTCATAGAGCCATCGCGTGTTTGTGACACTTATTGTAAGTGCCGCCAGCAGCCAAGGGAATGGGGTAAAACACATTTGGGAGCATAAAAATATTTTCAGTCGACTCATAAATCGATTTGGTCAAATGATTGTTTTTCCGAGAAGGTGGCTTCAAAAATAATGTTTGGAATAGAAATCTTGTTATGTAAATGACTAAAAGATAAACTTGTTATGACAAAAAATTAGGCCTACTTTCATCTCGAATTTAGCTAAGCGCCTTCTATGTATCCACTGGAGCGAAACTGATTACATGCTCGGACGATATAAACATCAGCTTTACGAAAACCGACGCCAAAAACAGAGCCAAGTTGAAATAAAAATGAAAAGGCACTTTGGAGATGAAAAGAGCGCTTTGTATCGATGCCGTCAGTGCAAGAGAATGCAGCTCTCATTTAGCCGTTCGGAATTTCTGATTCGGACACAAAAATTTTACGAAGCCATTAAGTCGGCGTTCAAACGTGGCCCCTGCCAAATTACAGCCACTTTAATTTTATACCTGTTCTCCTAAACGCAACTCTAACTTTACCGCTTCATCTTCATTAAAGCGATGTTGAGAGCTTATTAAGTCTTGTAACTATATTGGATAGGCTGGTTGTTTAAAATGCGGTTAGGTGCTTCGGTTTGATGTTGTATATTTCGTACATAAAGACAAGTATATAATAAATTTAGTTGTAAATAAGAGATTTCCAGAAACATTACGAACAGAGATGAATACGACTTCTAATAACAGTAATTTCCTAAACTAATTCTTGTTTAGGAAACAATATTACAATAGTTATTTTATCCTATTCTCCAATGTATATGTTTTGGAGTGAGATATGCTAGAGCCCATTCCCATACCATTCAGATCTTATCCCTTTCCACTATCCTAACCCTTTCTCCAAATTAATTCCTATATCTTCAAAGGTAAGCAGCGCATATGATCGCGTGCCCACGTTCGTCATTCTGAACCGATGTTGGCATGTACCGCGGATGTCTACGGGCTAGTGTCCACTAACCACCAGGTGGACTTTATGTTCGTTTGCCGCCTTCTGTCTATAAAAAAATATCTATAATGGAATTTACTAAAAACTGACGTATTAAAAAAGCAACAAGGAATACATAGTTTCACAAAGTATTTGTGGTACGATTGTACGTACCATTTTCCTTGAACTATTTTGATTCGCGTCCTTATAATATCCGTGAATGGTGTCAATTAACTTGACAAGTCAAAATCAACTGTTTTTCAAAGGCACAGTTTGTAAGTTGTTTGTGATTTCGCTTTGAATATCAGGACATCTATCACTTTATCTATGGTGACATCTATGGTGAAATCCATTTCTCTGAAACTATGGGATATTGAAAGATATATGTATATATATTTATAGTAAATCCAAAGTGATAATTATTAAAAAAAATATAGACGTATATCTCGAGTTAACAACTTATTTCTCTTGCGCAAAAATAATATTTTTTTTTCATTAAAATATAAATTCAATTATTTGATTATGCCGGAGGAATTCAACAAAATCCACGACTCGATGATATTTGAAAAGTCCCAGATTATTCTCTTCTGGGAATACATCGGCGAATTTATTTTTAAAACCAATATTTTTTATGGCAGTAATTCTGCGACCATTTCATTGGAGAGGCTCTAATATTTTTCCGGTTTAATCCAGTTATATGCGTGAAAGGGATGTAGAGATTCGCAATTCGCAGGCCAATAAAATGTGTTCTGCCGTTACATGGTTCATATGTTGCCTCGTGTTTATCTTATGTTATCTTTTATGCATACCTCATTTCACTTTTCGGGACTTCGCCATAATTTTTAGCTGTCGGCAAAACTGCGAACTCATAAAGTTTGTATATTTGGGCAATCACAATCTTTATATTCTCATAATATAGTATTCATACACTTCGCTGTGTGCAGTTACTTTTGCAGATTCCAAATTGTAATCCCATCTATATTTTATTAATGGTGATACAATTTGCAAATTAATTGCAGTGGTAACAGGCAAATCTTAGATGCACAAAAACTTTTATCTTGACTTTTTGTCAGGAATTCAAATAATGTAGGTTGAGTCTTATATTATTATAAAAAATTGTTTATAGTGGGTTTTGTGGTTTAATAGCGATAGTTTATTAAACTTCAAAGTGAGTAATGTTTGTTATAATCAAATAGAAGCACGAAAATGAGCTCTCCTGTCCTCAGTAAACCTATCACTTCACTGAGCGACTCCTAACTTACTTCGACGTCCAGTACATTGACGAGATGTGTTTCGAATTTTCATTTTGAAATTGTTAATTACAAAGTTAACACGGGCATAATGTGCTAATTGCGCTATTGGCATATAAGAAAAGAAAAAAAATATCTTTATATTGGTCATCTTTGGGTTTACAATCCTGAATTTGTCACCCATATCTCATGTCTTTCAAATACCAATACATTTAGATTTATTTTCCCTTCAATGTTTATCAGGCAAGTCTATTGTCAGCTGACGTTTCCCTTGCAAAATTATGAAGCGAAATCCGTCATGTGATTTGTTCGTGGACGGACAAAAATGTGAACAAAGACTTTGTGCTGAATCCGAAAAGTGAAATAAAATCATGGTAAAATTCAACTCCACGACAATGTGGAGGTACGAAATGACTGTAATTCTTTGTCGAGCTCAGTCCATTTTCGTTTAAAAATCGTATTTGGAGTCTTTGTCAAACAGTTGGAGACGTCATTTATTTTCATTGAAATATTTTAATACAATCCTGGCCATTTCATATTCTTTTGGTCGAGTTGATGATAGATGGACTATTCATTTATTTTCATTTCGTCTTTCTGTCACTTCGATTGCTTTTAATCTATATGTATAAAAATGGATGTGGGTATATCTGAAATTAATAGACTTCGACACCGTTTGACCAATCACCATGAAACTTGGTACATATATGTATTTTTCCATGGAGAAGGTTTTTATGTTATCCACTTTGTTGTAACTCGCCAATAGATTGTTCAACCGATCGCCATGAAAATTGGTATACATATACATGTGAGCACGGAGAATACTTTTGAGCTCTCGAATTTGTTGTAACTCGCCACTAAATGGCGCTGCAGCACATCAACTTCTATACCGTTCAACCGATCGCAAAAATCATATCGATGGCAAAACAGAATAATTTGTGATTTTATATACCTACAGAGGTAAATAAATATACACAGGCAGGACAACGTCTGCCGGGTTTTGCTAGTACAGTGGTTCTCAAACTTTTTAAATGACGGAACCCTTTTGGGAAGCAAAATACTTGATGGAACCCTACAATAAAACAATTATTTTTATAAGTGTATTCTATATTAATCAGCATAATAAAAGTACAATGTATCAGTTACTAATTATTATTTACTTCACCACTTGGTAAGGACAATAATAGAAAACATTAAAAAAGAAAAAATCTAACTAGTGGGAGGTATGAAACTGTTTTTTATTTTTCATCAATTGCTTGATATCAGGTTTGATGGAAGAAAGTTGGAGTCTCATATCAGCTTCGGCGTCCAGTCTATTGCGATATTTTGTTTTCGTGGCTGCGTAGGTAGAGAATCCTGTTTCGCACAAATATGTAGTTGGGAACGGGAGAAGAATATCCAGAGCCATTTGGCCAAGCATTGCATATTCATCTTGGATTCTGCACCAAAAATCATTAAGAGGCGTCGTTTTGAACAATGACTCCATACTTGTGTCTGATGACATTTCTAAAAGAGATTCATATATCTCATTTGACATGTTTTCAGGCTTTTCCAAGTTGGGTAAAAAAGGATTATGAATCCAGGAGTTCACTTTAATTTTTGTATTGTGTTCTTCGGGAAAATACTTTTCAAAAGATGCGCGCATCGAACTGAGATATTGGACCAATTCTTCAAACACATTATCTTCAAACATTTCTGAGTCGTTTTCGCTAACAAACTCACTGAGTAACGTAAAACTTTCTATTTCTTTCTTACCAATGCAAATGATCCAAAAATCTAATTTTCTTTTAAAAGCAGTTATTTTATTATAGGCCTGAAACACTGTTGTCTGTTTACCTTGCAACGATAAATTTAATTCGTTAAGTTTTTGAAAGATATCCGCCATAAAAGACAATCGGAACAACCAAGTTTTATCATACAAACGGTCCTTCAAATTAAAAGAAGTATCTGCTGAAAGAAACATTTGTAACTCGGCTCTAAGTTCAAATAGCCTTGTTAAAGTTTTTCCCCGAGACAGCCATCGCACTTCTGTATGGAGCAGCAGTGTTTTATGTTTGCTGCCATAATCTTCACACAATAATGAGAACAATCGGGATTGTAGTGGTCGTGATTTGATAAAATTAATTATTTTTACCGCTTCATCCATAACTAATTTTAGATTAGACGGCATTTGCTTCATCGCAAGTGCTTGTCTATGCAGAATACAATGACTGGAACTACAATTAGGCGCTTTATTTTTCATTCGTGACACTGCTCCTGCTGTTTTACCTGTCATCGCCTTGGCCCCATCTGTACAAATGTCAATGCAATTGTTCCAACTGAGATTATGTTCTTCAAAAAATATATTTATTTTATTAAAAATTTCTTCCCCGGTAGTGTTTGTAAGCAGCGATGAACACATAAGCATGTCTTCTTCAAAAGAACTTTTATATGGATATCTCACAATAACCAGCAGGATAGCCAAACCAGCGACATCAGTCGACTCGTCCATTTGCAAAGCGAATCGTGTATTTTGTAGACGTGTAACTAGTTCTTGTTTGACGTAGCTTGCCAGATCATGGATTCGTCGTGAAACAGTATCGTTTGATAGCGGAACAGTAGAAAGATGCTTTGCAGATTTTTCATCAAGCATACATTTTGTTATGTCTAATACACATGGTTTTATTAATTTCTCAGCGATAGTGTGCGCTTCACCTGCTTGTGCAATGCGATAGCTAACTAAGTATGATGCCTCCGTGGCCTTTTCGTTGGTAGTTTGTGTTACATGCATCATATTTTTTTGACTTTCTAATAACTGATCTTTTTTGCGAACAAAAAATTCTTTATTCTTGTCTTTAGTCTCGGGGTGTACGGTTTCTAAATGTCGACGCAATTTGGCAGGTGCCATGGAACTATTAGGAAGCAGTTTACTACAGAGCATGCAGAGAGGTGAGCCGTTGGAATCAACAAATCCGAAACTGATATAAGATTCATCATACTTCCTTTTTTTCGTCTTTGAAACCGTCGAGCTTGACGTCGTGGCACTCGTGGCATCATCTTCTGGATCGGTGATTGCTAAATTCTCCGCGCGCATTGCTTTTGAACATTCAGCGTCATTAGAAGATGTTGTTGGAACACGTTTAACACCTTTAAGCCAACGTTCCATTCTTCTTTATTTATAATGTTACAAGTCAGGATAGTGGGGTTTAAATAATGCACAATCGTTACTGCGTATAAGAGACTAAATTTAGAACCTACAGGGAAGAAATGTATAAAACTGAGACAACAGAATACAGCAGGCAGTAAAACAATGAACACTAGTTTCTCGCTAGCGAGCTTGTAAGTAGGTAGTAACTTATCGCTCCGAACGCTAATCATCAACTGACGACGCCAACGCGCGATCGCCGCTTTTATACTTAGTCCTAGACTCGATCTCAAATATTCTCGAAAATACTCGAGTCGGCACCTTTGATAAACAAAAAGCAAAAATAAAAACAGAAATTTAAAAATAGCGTTGTAAACAATATCGACTTTATCCTTTGAAGTTAGAGACGAAAGTCGCTAGTTGACAACTATAGCGTCTAATTCAGAGGCGGCTTTTATCAAAGAGACTGAGCGCTTACAAGTATACTACCCGCTCGTTTTAAGTTTGCCGCTGGCGATAGGTATGAGTGTATGACGTTCGAAATTTTTTATTTAATTGTAACAATAAAAATTGTGTACGTTAGATATTTGGGTAAAACTATGACACATTATAAGTTTTGTTGTCACGTGGGGGAGGGTACGCGCATTCCACAGACCGGCAAACTTAGAGCGAACGCGTTGTACAAGTATAAAATTGTTGAGACCAAACTTATGAGATATTGTACCAGCTAATGTAACACAAGCTTATACAAATACAAATAAATAAATAAATAACATTCATAGCGTTTTGTCTCCGCGCGGCCGCGGAGTCCGCACAGCCGCGGAGCGACCAGAGAGAGGTGTTTTGATTTTTTTATTTCTAAATTCTTGCGGAACCCCGACAGAGGTATCACGGAACCCTAGGGTTCCGCGGAACACACTTAGAGTATAGCTGTGCTAGTATATTATATAATAACGATTGATTACTTGATTGGAATAAGGTCTATGAAGATATATATATATATATATATAATATATATATACGTAATTTAATAATAATAGTAATATCATGGATATGACGAATTCTCCTAAATAAATAAAATGGAAGCTATAGCTATGACAAAATGAGACATTTAACTAACATTTTAATCTTTAATCTTAACATCTTAAATATTAATCTTTTTTATCTTTACCGCCACTCTTCTTCACTTTTCAACATACACACACCTAAACATTTCTTATACATTATTTTTCGGTCACACGTACATCGTCTGTTCTTTTTTCATTGCCATTGCATCCTTTGTGATTCGTAGATTCTTTGTTCTGCAGTTCTGTTGTGTAATTTAGGGTGGAAAATTAAATTAAATTTATGTAATTGATATCTAGATTTCTAATCACAATTTGTGCCGTGTTTCTTGTAAGTAAATAATTTATCTTTCATAAAGCTGATTTAGTAACGCAACCATTAGGTACTCTGTACTTAGGTTTTATGTTCAGAAGCGATTGGTAGTCACTTGTCATTGACTGACTATAACTATTATTGACCGACACATTGGCTGACTATAACGCACGTTATTGCGTCATAAATCACAAAAAGTATCTCATTCTCCCTTTAAATATTGTCAGACAACAGATCCATTGCGACCCAACAAACCCATTTCTCCGTATAAACGTGTGTTCGGAATGAAATAGTCCGTAGCTCGGTGGACGAAGGCAATAGTCACACCATTTGTCCAACAAATCGATTGTCGCCACAACTATTCTATTATGTCTAGTTTTGTCCGAGGAATACACTCTTTGTTGTACTTTATCTGTTTTCGTCTCAGACAGATATGGATAACAATCGTACAGCAACGTGTAGGTGAAAGATGATTTTTTTTTATGTACGAAGGCGCCAGACGAGCATACAGTCCACCTGATGGTAAGTGGATACTGTCGCCCATAGACATCCGCGATACATGCCAACATTAGTCCAAAATGACAAACGTTGGCACGCCCCCGGATGCGCTGCCTACCTCATTATTTATCCCTCAGGTTTAATTATGGACAAAGTTATATGGCTTGTACTTAAACGAGTAGTAAAAGAATAACTAAATGAACAGTAAATCGTGAATAACAAAATATGAGTAACTGAGGTAAATAATTTAAAATTGCTACTCGCAAGAATGTCATCACCAAGTCTGTTCTGTCTGTTATACCATAGATTAGCTAGCTGCTCATCCAGTATTCTTTCTTGGCCGTTTAATTACTATTTCTCAATTTATATCGTAGAATTCGTCCTCCAAAACTTCGGTCCGTTACAGTGAAATATAGTTATTATTAAAAACAAATACCGTTTTTATTCGAGTTATTTATTAGTTTTTATTTTATTAGAGCGACCCATTTATTGATTGAAAGATTTTTTGTAGTCAAGTAAACATCGAGTTTTAGTAACTCAATTTTTACAATTAAACTTTATATTTTGATGTTATTTAGTTCTAAAATAATTTAATAATACCTTATTGATTGGTTATTTTGATTGGGTAAAGTATCTTTCAAAATATTTTTACATTACTTAGGAGCCATATTTATATTTTAAATAATACTTCTTAACAATTAATAATCGAAGATTATGGAAAATAAGAATATAACACTAACTATGACAGTTAAAAAACTATTTAGCCTATCCTAGTGACCCTTAATTGTTCTATATTGTACTAGTGGTCCTATTGAGTGGTCTTTCAAACATTTTGAAGGTTCTTACTAATGATATATCTGCATTCAGTTTGCGTACTGAAACTGACGAGAGACGAGATTTTGAAAAACTCTAAATTATCGGTGCCAATGTGGCACGTAGACCTCGTTAAACGAAGTGCTTTGGCAAACACAGTAAAGGTACAGCAATTAACATTACTGCGCCACTTCCGACTCGATGTAGGTTTATGAAAGGAAGCCGGGATAATGTGTTCGACGAAATTATGCCCATAAACTCGCTGACGATCGCCATCCAAAATTAAACAAATGATTTGATGAATAGGTACTTCATTAAGATGACGGGAATTATTTTTGTTATGGAACAAGAGATGCAGCATTAGTTTAAAATTAAGGTTTCGAATTTAAAACCGGGTAGCGTGATCTTATTGTAATATAAATTTTCTCATGCCAGGTAAGAAAAGAAGCTCACGCGTTCAGCGGCAAAGAGCCAATGGAATTTACAGTATCTCGAAGTTCACGTCAAAGTATTCGGGAACTAACCCAGCCCAACTGTTCGAATATTTGACTACCTACGAGTAGTACAACACAATTAAACCGAGGGAGTTTTAATTATTTAGGAGACCTGCTTACTGAATAAAATACGCAAAGAAAAAAGTCGACGAAGAAACAAATTTGCTGATGAGCCCAAAGAATCAACAAGTTGAAGTGGCAATGGGCAGACTAAATCTGCCGCAGAACCTATATTGTACGTGTTAGACAAGTATTCGAATGGAGACCAGGTATTGGGACAGTGTGGGACGCCATTTAGTCAAGTAAACTGATGACTTAAAGAATGACACTTTTTAAAGTTTCGTCTTTTGTACACATTTTATATTGTAAATCGGGTCTGAACGCGTAAAATTAAAGGTTTTTGTTTACGTTCTATTTCTACTCGTAATTTTGGCACGGTACTTTAGTGCTTTACACCAGTCGTGATCACGAGTTGACTGAAGAAGCGGGTAGTTCAGGATGGGAGCTGCGAGCAGTTTTATCAACTACCTACCTGCATTTCATCTTCACATTCGGAAAGGCTGCGGACACACCACACTTACAATGTCCGCGTACGAATTAGATGGTAAATTGTAACGTAACGGTAACGGTGGTAACGGCAAGAGCAGAGATGGCACCGATCTTGTGTGATGGCACTGGCGGGCCTTGGGAGAGGTCTCAACACTGGAGAGATATAGGTTAATATTACGACATGAAACCCTCAAAATATCTTTATTATACTTAATCCATTGCCAGAGTAACTCAGAATACATTGTGTAAATCTTAAAACTAACATAAAGTCATCGACGTAAAAGAATTGTGATAACTTTCTACGTTTGTAATCGTGTTTGTAAAACTGAGGTTACGAGGTGATATATTACAGTCTGTTTAGTTAGACTGAAATGGCAGAGTGATATTAATGGTTCGGACGACAAACTAACGGTTTCATTCACATCGAGTCACTTATAACATCTTCATATAATAAATCACAAACAAACTCACGAGCGAACTGGTAAACCAAACCTTTCATGTCGTTATATATATTTCAATTTCATTTTCCAAAAGAAATATATTGTATACAATAACAACAAGATGCATTATATTCTTTATAACAGCTATTATAAGTTTTCATTAGTATATTAAAATAGGCCGATGAAAAAAATAATTCATCAGTAAATTAAGAGACGCCAGTCGCTAAATTTCGCTACTTCTTAACCTGTATTCAGAGGTCATTTTAGCGGAAGCACTGCAAGACTTAGACTGCGGCGTTAAGGTAAATGGGCGTATCATTAACAACCTTAGATATCCGTACGACACAGTCGAGAGCCTAAAGAGGTGGAACTGCAGAATAAGTGGATCGTGTTATCGAGTGTAGCGTCAAAAGTGGTCTCAGAATTAATGTAATCAAGACAAAAATTCATGGTTGTCTCAAGAAACGCCGACTTAGATTCCATTATAACAGTAGCAGGCCAAAAACTTGAGAGGGTTTGCAAATATAAATATTTGGGCACCTGGCTGAATGAAGACTGGGATAGAGTTATGGATATAAAAACCCGCAAAATGCCTTCACCAACCTGAGAAAAGTTCTTTGCAACCGATATCTCAAGATCTCCTTGCGCATCCGTGTCCTCCAGTGTTATATCTGGCCCATTCTTCTATATGGATGCGAGTCCTAGACAATGGACGTGGAGCTTAGTAAACGTATAGAAGCATTCGAAATGTGGGCGTACAGACGTATGCTGGCCATCAGTTGGACGCAGAAGGTCATCGATGAGGAAGTCCTGCGACAAGTAGATCGGAAACGCGAACTCGTGTAGATTGTCGAGTGCAGAAAAGCTACGTATGTGGGTCACGTGTTAAAGCATGAAAGATATGAACTTTTGCAACTAATTATGATGGGCAAAATATTAGGAGCTGATTGTCAACCTCCACTAGTTGGAGAGGCACCACAAGAAAAAGAAGAAATACTTCTAAGTACATAAGTATATAACTGTGCTAAATAATGAGTCCATATTGTAAACATAACTTAAACTGTACAAACAAGAAAGTGGACAAAAGGAAAATAAACTATGTTACAATCAAACATTTATATTTGTTTTCGTTTAGGAATACAATTATAATTCAGAACTTTTATTTTATTTAATTTACGAACAAATAAATAAAAATAATAGATAAAAATAAAATGGAACACAGAAAACAGAAAATAAAATTTCTGTTTTCAAGAGTTCAAACTGTCACAAATTGACGTCATATCCGCTAATACTTTTGTTTTTATTGTGCCTTTATTTGGCCTGTGCCAGATAAATAGGCACTCGAACACATACGAGTATTGCAAAATTAAATATATTGGAAAAGCTATTTGCCAGAGATAAAATGAGCACATCACCACTTTGAGACAGGTGAAAATGTAAGATAAAAGAAATACGGATGACTTCGAACAAAATAATATCGCGTTTTGTTTCAAACGTGGATAATTTAATGTTTATGTATTGCAACATGTCGCTGAGCATTGTATTGGCAAAATAAAATTTATTTCTGTAACATGCCTGGATTAACTTAAATTATTTACTCTATCGCAGTTTTAGATGTAAGTGTAATATTACATTTGTTTTACTTATACTAATGAGTATACATTGTATATATAGTAGAATATTTTAATATTGGTTAATATTAAAATATCCGTAATTATTAATTATAATTGGAGTAATCACAATCGGCCGTGTGATGTCGATCGGCTTGAGAATAACACCACTCTATCTCTTTCCGTCGATGTCGTAAAAGGCGATTATGGGATAAAAAAGTGGCTACCACGAGTCCCAAGGACTACGCCACCTTTAAAGGAGTGGGCCTCGTCGGTCCACCAGTCGACGGAAAAAAAGCAGCTGGTTATGGTTAGGTAATAATCATAAATATAAATATTTTGCAAGATCGGCGGCGCGCCCGCATACCCTCTGGTGTTGCAGGTGTCCATGGGCGGCGGTAACACTTACCATCACGTGGGGACCGCTTGCTCGTCCGCCCACTAGTCTATATAAAAAAAAAAGATGAAATGCAATGGAAAGCATTTCAAACGCAATGTAGTAGTAGACAGACTGTTTCAAACGCGGTTACAGACATCAATAATCTAATTTTGTGAGATTTAACGTAACAATCGATAGAAACTTTGACCTTAATTTTTTCTCTTTTTTATTAGACCCACCAATGATTGAACAATAAATGTAGCCAGAAAAAAAACCATTGATTATACAACTTCAACATTGATTTTTTACCAACTTCTAGAAACGTAATAGCTATTAACGATAGTGACGAATACCTATATATGAAAAGAGAGATCGCTTACTACAATATACTGTCTCAGTAACACCGTTTGAATTTAATTATCGCATAAAATTCTTTTTCTGTCTCTAACGATTTTAAAAATCTAAATGCTAGAGAAGGCTAAGATAATTTAAAGTAATTATTACCTTTAGGAACATATTTACACTGAAGTTTAACTACTCGTTGAAATAAATTTCCCCGACGCAGTGAAGTCAACGGCACTCGAGCCGAGTCTCAGTTGACCGATGCGGCTGAACATCGGCCGTCAAGAGCATTCCTGCTAAAGGTCGGCTGGCTAAATTGATTGCTGATGTTACACGATAGCTTGATGTAGACAATTTTATTAATCCATTTAATCGCTATATTACATTGTTTTATACTGAATGAACATTTTAGTTCTTTATGTTAATTTTCCTTAATTTCAAACCTATTAAGTACTCACTGCACGACACATTGTGAATTAGAGGGTCCACTTTGCTTGGGGAATATTTAGTTTCAAGATTTTTGAAGCCAAGTGACAATATTCGGCGATGGCTTGATACGTGAATATTAAGTAAAAATTATTTAATTTTTATTGAATTTTGTTTGTAGGTTGTAAATCAAATACAATTTTTATTCGAATTTTTACACATTTGTTTTCAGTAAATCTTTATTCAATTATTCATTAATTGTTTTTATTCAATTAGTACCGCAAGGTAACACCGACTTATAAACAATCCTGTCAATCTCAATGCGATGTGTACCTATATGTTACATAGTTAAAAACCTCCATCACATTATTGAGAGTGTAAGGTGGATGGAAAAGTGTTTATGAGGAAAAGATAGTTTATATTGAAATATATGATGAGGATGGAGCACATTTTCGGATAACAGCTTTTAGTGACGTGAGGTTCTTACAAATTAAAAACATTACAAAAATGTAAAAGAGTCCACAACACCCTACGCTAGTTACGTAACTTAAAACTAGTGAAGTCCGCCAGGTTCACTAAGGTACCAAGGTGATCAGTTTGACCAGTCATTTGAGAGGATGCCGAAGGGTACTCTTTCTAGTGACACATTCTAGTGACCTGTTATTATTTTTTTGCAATATTCTAGTGTTTTTATTTCTCCTCCGTCTTACAAATTAGTATCATGAATGAACATCGTGCCACGTGGGAGCAGATTAAAACATATAGCGATGTGTAGTATTGAATCGTTACAATAGGTTAATGTTATTTCGGTACGGCCGTCTTCTTCCAGACGTCCGAGATACGCACTTGTGACGTCTGCAATACTTTGAATTAACAGTATTTCAATTCGTGCATTATGTGCCAACTGACTACTATATACATATAAAATATATAGACACATATACAATATAAAAAGTCAATACCATCAGCCACGATCACCACTAAAGATGATCTGAATTTTTCTCATACAGGAGTTAATTACCTATTCTTGGATTGTCCAATGACAGTAGTAACCTTGCATAGCTTGATGTCCTGGATATCGTAAAATTCGTAGAAGTCTATAATATGATTGAAGGCGATGTGGGACAAATTTGGTCTCAGTAAAAAGACACCTTTCCAGATTGTATTCGATATTTACAGTGTCAGATACAATTCGATAGTCGCTTTTGAAGCTGCTGAATACTGTTATTTTCAATATTTGCGATGTATGTCTGTAAAGACGAAGTCAATATTGATTTGTTTACGTCAACGACGAACTGAAAAGTCGGTTATGCAGTTTTAGACACAGTAACCACCACACTATCGGCACTATACGGATAACATTCTATTCGCATCTGAAGTCCTTGAATTATTGTTAATAAATTATATTTTTAAGACGAAGCCTTGCAGGAAGTGGACCTAGCAAACCCTTGACGTCACAACACATGGCCTTCAGTTCCTTACAGGTCTCAAGAGTTGAAGTATTGCGAGTACACACAAGCCTCACGACGATTGTTAGAAAAAGTGTAATTTATAAGATACCATAATTAAAAGAATTCCAAGGATTTTAAATTGAATTTCTCGTAATTAAAGTTGTATTGAGGTAATGTTTGTTTCACTTATTACATTGTATTATATTATATTGTTTCATACTTTTATTAATATAATTTTGATTAATCTCTTTAAAATGCATTGACGTCATTAGGTATCTCAATTTGAGATTTAGTCGTATTTTCTGTACTGCGCTTCTCGCGTACTGGGAAGCGCAGGGCGTCCGGGACACCTTTCGGTTAGATGGACGACGACTTGACGAAGTTCGTCTGTGGTAGTTGAATTTCAACCACAAGAGGAGCAAAACTAATCCATTTGTTGATATGTTTAATTTGTATTAATATAGAAAAGAGATACTTGTTTTATGAGGAATATTCTGAATCTAACTCTACTGTTTTCTCTACTGTCTGCATTTTAACTCTGTGAGTCTGTAAACGTATTGATTGTATACATCGGCTTCGCTGCGAAATAAATTCCTACGTGTAATATATTGTAAGGGGCATGAATAATTTTCTCGGCTATTTTAGCTCTTGATTCAGAATTGAAAGACAGGTGAATTTTTTGAAAGAAATCTGAAAGACGGTGCTCGTATTTTACAAGGTTTAAAATAAATGTACTCTATGATCACCGTATTTCTGAAAAACTTCAGCAAGGAATTTGATTTTAAGGACACACTGAAGGGGGCAGGCCATTTAATTGGTAACAATTGAAATTAAATTCATCACAGAAAGAGTTTGTATTAATACTTCAATTAATTTCTTATATGGATTAAATCGTTTAAGTAATTTCAAAATTATGACGAATTAACTTTTCAATAAAATCTAAAAAAAGAAAATCTCTAAACTAGACATTTCTCTAGACATTTTTTCCAAAATTACAACTCTACTTTCTAAACGAGTTCTGATGCGTGTCATCAGCTTTTTCTCAATAAAGTTATGAAAAAGAATGGTTTATAATAATTGTAATAGTGTGGTTTGTAATGATTTGTATAAATAGTTGTAATGTTCATTGGACTCATTGATGATGTGTCATCTTATAATCGTAATTTGTCTGTATAGACTTTTCTTTTCATATTTATTTATACACTTCAGTATCCGTGGCAGTGACAACAGTATCCTGAAAAAAATAAGTTGTAAATTTGAGTATAATATCCAGAAACACCGGATGGGACTGTTAATTTAATTAATTTATAATTAAGTATACAATTTCATTTAATTTATTAATGTGATTATTTTATTGAATTTCTTTGATTATTATATTTTACTAACATAGCTTTTATGTTTCTACTAACAATTAGTATGGATCAATTACTGGGCTGAAATGAATGAATTATTATTATTAAAAGGCGAGCTTAATGCCTTAAGAGATTATCTACCAGCCAACCTTGGGTTGAACAGAGAGACTCATTTGGGAGGAAGGTGAAAGACTCAAATGAAAAAGTTTTTTAAAATAAATACAAAATACACAAAAAGACTGTATTAGTATATACATCATACATACATACTTTCAATAGAATTATATTCGATCAATAGTCTACGTAAGTACCGGCAAAAATAAACTTGAATAAAACAAATTTTATACGAATAAGTAAATGAAAGTAAACATTAAGAGAAGCTCTGAGATAATCTCTTTCAGGCACGTGTCTGAAAAGGTAATGCGACTGTAAAAGACATTTTACAAGAAAGCCTACTTTCATTTAAAGGATCTGAAGTTGTTAATGTCTCGCCTCTTTCAGTACTTGGCGATATATAATACGATGGTACATCGTGAACTGAGCCTGCTGAGCCGATTATATTACACATGAACTTTAATTTATTAAATACTGCGTATTGTATATAATATTTATTATTTAGGTAGGTAGCTACATGTATTTATATGTATGTTAATAAACACATATTTATGTATTTTGTTAGTATTATTGTACTATTAGGTAGTCGGATAGGTTTGCGGCCATACACACATATTTTCCGTACATTTTGCCTACCTTTCTGTCTTGACCCATATCTCACTTTCCCAGGTCTGCTGGAAGAAATCTCCGCAGGGGATAAGCTTGCCTTTTGTACATCTTTTCATTTTTAATGATAGATTTTTAAATAAATAACTAAATATATGTCTCTTAAATCCGTCAACTAGCTAGAAAATAACTCACACATGCCAAACTAAAGTCCGCGCACTAATTTCCGCTCTCACGAATAAGGTAAACAATATTATTGCTGGATGTAATAACTCTTTACATAACAATGTTGCTGAGCTCTTATTTTCATAACCGAAACGTCAATATTTCTCACGGAACGGGTATATTACTGTGTCGAGAAAATTTGTATCCCCATATTTCATCTTGCTCTCGCTTATAAATTTTCTTGTAGTGTAACTGAGATAGATGGAGGTAGATTTTTGTGTAAGAGTATTTTATACGCAATATAAAAAAACGAATTCTATAGATTTGTTATAACTGATCGCTAGTTTTGTTATATCTAAAATGTATCATTTGAAATAAATTGGGACTTTAATTTAAAAATAAATAATTATATCTATACTTGACTGGCATTCGTGTGATCACGAGTTCAAATCTTCAGCCCGTACCCACTGACTTAAAAAATTGTCACCAGCTCAGAGGAGAGGGAAAACGTTGTCAGGAAATCCTGACAAATTAAAAATCAAATCTTGAGTATGTGCATCCAATAATCCGCACAGGGCCTGCGTGGTGGATTACCACCCGAAACCGCCCATGTGATCTACTAGGGGAGGCCTGTACCCTGCAATGGAATTTTATAGGCTGATATAAATACAAGTAGGTGTCTAATCAAATATGTGACGTTACGGATCTGAGCAAAGGGACGTTAGTATCTGATCTCATTGGTTGCTATGGATTTATAGACTTTGGTTAAGATTTTTTAATTTAAAATTTCGTTGTTGCAATACATATTCTAAAATAGAAACATCAGTATATTGTGGTTCAATTACATTCAGAGATTCTACAATGCCCTGCGAGTCCAATACTTAATACCTTTACTTTCATTAAACGAATTGTTATTTTCATTAAACAAATTGCTTGTTTCATTAAACGGATTGTTACTTTCATTAAACGGATTGTTACTTTCATGAAACGAATTGTTTCTTTTATTAAACCCTATTCTTATTGCTTGTCTCTTATTTATAAAACGAGAAATACTTAAAGTAGCAAGAGAAAATACCGAATGAGCAGCAAATCAGTAATAGTAAATTTAAAGGTGGATTAGGGAAGGGAAGGAAGGGAAATTATTATCTACGAGGTTTTTGAAACATCCGGGCAGTTACACTGGGCAGTAAATAATTATTATTTATGCAGTGAAATGATGATGAATGATGAATGATCACGGCGTTCGATAAAAAATTAACATTATTTTGGTTGAAAAGTCTTTCCTACCCAGAAGCGATTTGGCTGGTTTAGGTTATTTTTTTTAAACAACGTTTTAAAACCCTTTCTTCCCAGAAACAATTTGTTAGGAATAAGTAATTTGCTATTTATTTACTACTTATCCCAATATTTCTAGGGGACCGATTTATATTTAGTAACTGCTCACGGGTTACTGCCCAATTATTCATTTTATCTACCAATCGGATGTTCATGCATTCAAATATTTATTGAGTTACTCATTTCCTAGATATGTTACTCCTCGTTTAAATTTTTGTACTGCTCATATTTTACCGCCCAATCTGTTATTAAACACACAATTTGTTTTTTCGTAATGGCCAAAATTGTACAGCCCCTTTAAATCTTAGCCATAAAAAAATCATGATATATATGTTATTTCTTTAGTTAGATATCATACATAATTTTAGTGTACCTGTAGGAAGCCTGTGTAATGCAAAGTGACGCTATGATATGACCCTATGACGCCTGAAGGTTGATATTGGCCGATCGATAATCTAGTTAAAAAAATGACGAACTGAATAAAAGTTATAGGAAAATTATAGTACACTAATTAAGAAACTAGAATTAAACTAACGTATATTAAAGCCTATAGGGCCTCTAGCCTATAGCCTCAATGGGTATTCAATTACTGTAGTGTATACGGCCTCTCGTTTCTTCAAACTTTGTAAATAAATGGGTCTTGACTTAGCTAAAGTTAGCTCAGTCAAGACCCATTATTTTCACTTTGGCTGGTTTTGACTTGAATACTGGATATGGATCATTGTTCAGTTTCTCTATAGCTTTTGTTATAGTTTGTTCTCTGACTATAAATTACTATAGTCACTTATTACTATAATTAGTAATATAAACAAATTCACTGCTCACCTATCGCTCTCTGAGGTTTGCTGGTAGAAATCTCATAAGCATGCCTTTTATAGGTATTTTCTTTTGTAACTATTTTCTATTATACGTGTGTACAATAAGGTACACATATAAATAAATAAAATAATAATTTATAGTCACTTATTATGTACAACAAATGATTTTTTTTTAAGAAGATTAGTCTACTCACCTTTGGGACGTTACATTTAGAGTTGTATAATAAAAATGGTTTATTGCATAAATCCCCACTAACACATCTAACAGATTTTTTTTTTTTGACACAACCCCTAAGCGCTGAGCGCTTGACGCTCGAGCGTTGAGTAAGCGTTAATAAACCTTTAAGACTTTAATAACCTTTAGTATTCCCGTACGTGAAATTCGATTCAGTCTGGGGAATATCAATGTCATTATTAGATAGAACAGGTATAATTCTCATTTATTCGACTTCGATACTTGAAATGTCATTTACATTTTGCTGTAGAAGAGTTTACATTTTCTACATTTTCGCTACAGATATGTACGCATTTTTGATGATTAGGTTTTTATGTTTCAGATAAAAGAGGACGTGTAATTGATTGATTGATGAAATCCAATTTTGAAGATCTGTTCCAACTATTTTTTCAATTCAGCGCTGCTAAACTCGAATATGTTGTATCTACAATATATTATATTCAACATTAGTGTTACATATATATTAGTTATATTTTCTGTAAAGGACGATGGGAAAAAAAACCCAACCATTAATCACACCCACTAGACCGAAACTTTGGTGGGTTTAAACTGAAGATTAGTGACAATGTATTTGTTATGATCTACCGTAATCGTTATAAGCAACTATAATTAATATGTATAGCAATGGGCTTTTATTTACTAAAAATAATATGAAAAAGATTTGAGCAAAATAAATGTAATTGTTTCTCAAAATATTCTCCGTGAGCGTCAATACACTTTTTCAGTCGAATAAACCAATTTACATAACATTTATTCCACTTCTCCCCGCTGACCTTGGAAACATGTTTTTCATACTCTTCGACAGCCTCTTCTGGCGATGACAATCGTTGACCGCGTAATTGGTTCTTAATTTTTGGAAACAATAAGTCACAAGGTGCCAAGTCGGGACTGTATGGAGATTTTGTGCGCTTTTCGCCTTCAAAAAGTCGTTTGTTTGTTTGGCCGTGTGAGAGCAGGCATTGTCATGGTGCAAAATTATGCGGCGTTTACGGTTTTTTTTACGGAGTTCGTCAATAACTTCCGGCAAGCAAATGGTCGTGTACCAATCAGTTTTTCCGACGATTCTCCAAAGCAACACTAACCAGGTGACGTTTTTCTAAAAAAAGAAGCGTTCATCTGCTTCACCGTACTTAACACACGCGCCATTTTGGTAGGGTTCGGCTCATTTTGAAAGACCTAAATGGTCGATTGCTGCTTTGTTTCGGGGTCGTAGCTTTAAATCCATGTTTCCTCACCTGTTACCATGTTCCACACGAAATTGGACGCCTCTTCGTTGAATCTTGTAAGCATGGCATTGCACCAAATGACGTGTTCCGTTTTTTGAGCCTCAGTAAAACTGTGTGGGATCCACCGCGAGCATACCTTTCGCACAGCCAAATGTTTGTGTAAGATTGATTGTATCTGCCTCATGCCTATGCCTAAGGATGCCCGAATATCAGGGTAGGTTACATGCCTGTATGTTTCGATTATATGGCGCACAGCACTGATATTTTTGTTGTTGACAGCGATGGACGGGCGACCTTCACGAAATTCGTCACTGAAATTGACACGACCGCGTTTGAATTCTGCAAATCAGCTATAAATTGTCGTCTTACCTGGTGCTTCATTGCCAAAAGCAGTTTGAAGCCGAGCGAGGCTCTGCTCAGCTGTCAAATTACACTTAAAATCGTAGAAAATCATACAGCGAAAATGTTCACGAGTTAAATCCAGCGTAAAAAGACACACAATTTTTAAAATGACGCCACAATTAAAAAACAAATTACTATTAGATGAAACTAACTTTATTCGACAGCCAAAGTGTTCCATTTTAAAATATTGTTTATGTAAGTGACCAGTTCCGGAAATTTACAGTGTGACCTATGTATACAATAATACAGTAAATAATATATCCAGTAAATAACCTGAAAATTTGAGCCCTTTAGCACGATGAGGACGCCACCTATCACGTACACGGGATTGGTTAATCTCACCGCCCGGTTAGGTACTGCGATCGCTTTGTCCGCACTGTTTACGTTACGTTCTATTTTTGCTGTCCATCATCTGGCCATTGTTACCGTGTGTTTACAACGCGGTGCGAGTGGACCGAGCCACAATACGTATGAAAAGCAAACAGTAATTTAACTCAATATTTTTATTGAATAGTGTGAACTTTGGTTTCCTAGGATTGTGAATTGTGGTGTTTAAATGTAACGACCGTAAAATAATATTGAAATAACATCACAAAAATTGCCTATGCATCCACATCGAAATGGTTTTACCATTGACTGTCAAACTGCCAAAGAATCCTCAATATTATTAAGTGGCATAGATGTAGGCTTTTACATATACGTTAACCACAAGTAAAATGGTATTAAGACTAATCGTCAAAGGACACACATTTACAACTAGTCGACCCGGATTTATTTATTTAATTAAAATCATTGTACAAATAATTTGGACTAATGGCGGAAGTCATGTCATATGGCATTTTCTGTCAGTCTACCAGATCAAACAGATATAAGACTTCTGATATACGTTTGCGATATAGGACGTATATTGAAGTAACCGTTCTTGTAAAGTAACTATGGAACGATGATAGCCTTTCTATTCTCGATTCACATTCGCGAGGTCGTGAACTCAAATCCTCGGCCACTAAGTTTCAGCTGACGAATCACTCGTTCGGGGGTGAATAAAAAGATCGCGAGGAAATCCACATGTTTGAGAATTAAAATAAAAGTTTGAAGCACACGCTATGCACGAAATTTACAAATACATTATGTGCCGATATCGATACTCATAGTAGGGCCTTACCTACGAAATTGCCGTTCCAATAGTAAGGTCATTCTGAATTTGGCTTGGAATTCCATATTCAAATTAAATTCAATTTACAGTTAAGACATTATTCTTCGAAATCAATTATTCAATTGTTTTTCCCTCACATAACTTTTTGCTTAGATATCGTTGTGTTTGCGACCATGGGAAAGGTAAGAAATTACGTTATTTTCGAATATGAGTTTCGTCGTTTTTTTTTAATAGACTAGTTAGTGGGCGGACGAGCAAGCGGTCCCACGTCTGAGTTAGCAGCAGCCTTCGGCATAAGTGACAAAACGATATTATTTCATTTGCGTCAAATCGGGAAAGTGAAGAAGCGCGAAAAGTGGGTACTGTATGAGCTTAATAAAAGTGCTCTGCAACCACTCGTCGAAGCCTGCCGTACTGTGCTAAACCGGCACAAAAATGAAGAGATTCTGTATAGTATTGTCACTTCTGATGAGACTTCATGTATGAGAATCGTAAACATTCATTCCAAGAGTTGAACCTGGGAGACAGCCAAATAATGTCCAAAACGTAAACTGAGTCAAAAGAAGTTCATGGTGACTGTACGGTGGTCCTGGGTCAGTATTATCCACTACAGTTTTTTTGAGATCTGGCACAACAATTAATGCAAATGTGTACTGTAAAAACTGCAAACGATGATGTATGAGTACAAGCTCGCTATCAAACAACCGAGTCTACTTTAGTCCACTGCTTGTCCACGATAACGCTCGCACTCACACTGCACGACTGATAGTCTCAATGTTACAGGAGCTTTGACTGGAAAATATCCATCACCCACCGTACTCGCCAGACTTTGCCCCTACTGATTTCGATTTTTTTGGAATTTGGATAACTTTTAACAGGGGAAAAAATTCAACTCCGATGAGGCAGTGAAAAACGCCTAAAGAGAATTCACCGATTCCCGTCCCCAGTAGTTCTATAGCAGAGGCCTCAATAAACTTTCATTAAAATGGCATAAGTGCATTGATAATAGTGGACGATACTTCGATTAGTTAAATATTTCATAGAAAAAAAATTAAATATATATTTTACCATATAAACCGGCAATTTCATAGGTAAGGACCTAATATTACGCTAAAGCAACAATTAGAAACCGAAGCTTAAGTGGCTTATTATCATTTAAGCTAATAAGTAACGTGTTGATGTATGGACGAATTGGTGCCATGACAATCACAAGAACCTCGTTCGCCATTGATTCTACTGTGGCTCCACGATGCGAGTCGCTGTGTAATCGAAGCATGTGTGTTTATGAGACATATTTAAACTGTTTGAACGAAGATGTAGTACTCCTTACAATATGTAATGTAGGCCATAGAGAGAACGGTTGCGGTCGTGTCTTTTGTGGCTGAGTGAAGTGTTAAATAACCCTATAACAGTATATTTTATAGCTTCCATTATGATACGAGGAGCAGGTGATTTGGTGGAGATTTTATGTGAAGAAAAAATTGTAGGGCAAGTCCAAGGTCACCCGATTTTTATGCAACAAAAAATGTTTTCGTTTAGAAATAGGTCAGGTCCTCGATCGCGGTCTTTTGTAGTAAGTACTTGCCTATTTCAATGCCGGATTATCGGTCTTCATCTTTATCGATGTCAACATACAGGCCGCTGACTTGGTCATGTCATGAACCAGTACCGGGCCAGACCCCATTAATATTTCATCGATGAAATCAACGAGTATTCTTTCGTTGTTTCTTTTGAGTTACAGTAAATCGATTTTGGAAACTGCGTACATGCTACGTACATGAATTACGTCAGCTTAATCACCGATAAAGCGCTGTGATTGGTCAATTGTTACATAGAGCTTTTCCGACACAACTATTTTCTTTCATCACTGATTTTTAGTGTCTACGGTCAATTTATGACATGAAATTTATTTTTCTAAACTGGCATTTACAGTGGTAAGAACACATTAAAATGTATAAATATTTAAAATGTTATTCAAAACATTGATGTATGTGTTTTCAGTCAGGAAACGTAATAATCCAAAAACATTTTGTGTTATGCTTAATAATGGAAATAACAATCTTTGTAAACACATCAGTCGTTGTGAAGTATCTATTATGAAAGTTGTGTTCACTTTAAATTTACATATTTTTTTTGAGATGGGTCTGTATGGAGAAGTCTGGAATTATTCGAAATAGAGAAATCTGTTCAAAGGAACCATGGCGTCGATTTTAGAGTTATGAAAAATTGCACTCAAAGATTTTCAAAAAACTCAATAACTATCAAGAATCAAACCCGATCATTTTCCTTGAAAAAATCGTAAGCTATTTTATTGCGTTATTTGATAGTGTAGGTTGAAGGAATAAATCTTGCTAAGGAATCTTAATGTCTTCTCTTAAAATAAAAAAAAAGCATTTCAAATAACGTGTTCATTTTAACAGTTGGTCAAAGTAGGGTAGTAAAAAAGATAACTACAAAATTGCAATTCACCAATTCAGAGAAGAGTATTTCATTTTTAAAACTTTACATAAATTAACACGCACAACAATATTGTTCTTTTTTTAAATGTATAATAGTTTTCAAAGGGGGCAACATCCAGTGGCATCTTGACATGAACTTTTGTGATAGATAACAGTTAGATAAATACCTAGGCCACCACCAAGCTACACACAATAAAGTTCCGGAATTCTAGAAAATCGTAAAATCTAAATATAAAGTTCCTCGGCAAGATTTATTCCTTACAACTTTCATTGCCAATTAGTCGCAATACAATAACTTACGATTTTTTACAATGAACGGGTACGATTCTTGATTACGGATGAATTTTTTTGAAAACTTTCGAATGCCTTTTTTCGTAATTCAGAAATAGACGCCATGGTTCCTCAGAACAAATATCTCTATCTGTAATAGTTTCAGACTTTTCCAAAAGACCCTGTTTATCTAACACACATACCTACGTTACGATCAAGTTCGAAATTAAGTAAACATGCAACAATTTATGTTATGTAACTCATATTGCTTATATAATTGACGTAATATTTTTTTTTTCTCATTATTTTATTTAGGGGCTTTTACACTGTTGTATATGTCAGCCCCATCGTACCCTAAATGTTACAATTTCACTATCTATCTATACTATAATTACGTCTATCTATCTATCTTACTTATCTACCTTATTATCTATCTTAATTTATTTATATCAGACTCCTGCATGGAATGATCTGTCCATTAATACAAGCATAAATAAAGAAGACAGCAGAAAAATCTTTGATGTAATGTTAATGGAGGAAACCTTGATACAGCACATTGGCAATAGGGAGCAGGCGGGAATGCATAAACAGTATGTGGACGTGATTGAATACAAAGCGATAATAACGAACAAACGCTGCGAAACAGCGATACTGCGAGTACACTCTGTTATTGTAGAATTTTGACATAAAAATAATCCTCAACGGTGTATGTAGATGCGCAGAAAACAATATTCCGAAGAATGGCTGTTATATTAGGCAATTTTTATTTTTAGCATTTTTTTAGCTGCTCGGATTAAAAACGCAACTGTGGGTAAACTGATATAGCGCGCAAATATTATTAATGGTATTTCTTACCTGTAAAAGCCGGAAGGCAATGGATATCATGATGAACAATGACATCATGAGATTATTAAAGCAATATTGGCATAAAATTATTTATAAAACATAGAAGAATATCTTCTTACTTTTGGTACGGTGATACAGCAGATTATAATATAATACTATACTGTTTCTTTCTGAAACAAGAGTTCACAGATAGAGCTTATGTTAGTTGGTATAGTGTAGAGATCAGGATGTTACACACACACATACATACATACATACATACATACATACATACATAGTGGGTGCATACAATAAATATGTAATGATTGACCGACCGATTGACGCAGTTGGTAGTGACCCAACTTGCTGTGCAAAAGCTTCCGGGTTCGATCCCCGGTCGCATATACATTTGTTTAATAAAAAAAAGACAAATTTATATTCGGGGTCTGGATGTGTGTTTGTCTCTGTATATGTCTCTGGACCCACGACACAGAGAATCCTAGTGTGGGCCATTGAGTGTGGCGTTATATATTTATTTAAGAATGATATCCCATCTGTACATGAATATTTTTTGCACAACTCTTGTTTTATTACGAACGACGTAGAGTCGAAGAAAACGATTCCTATATGCGTTTGTCTATCTAAACGAGCGTTACACAAAAACCACTCGACGCACAAAAATCCTGCAGGAATCATCATCAGACCCACATATTCGATAACACACATAAAAGTTTCTGAATGAATACAGTTATAGTTTATATTCTGGATCAACATATATGCATATTTTTTTTTATCCATAATCATTATAATTTCCCGCGGGAATCAGAGTTTATGCGTCCGAGATCATGGGAAATATGGAATTCGAATATAATGAACCAACTACACATTAAAGTTCATGGGATAATAAATATATAAATAACAATAATAAGTACATTATTGTTTTTTATAGGACGAAGGCCGCAGACGACCGTACAGTTCATCTGCTGGTAAGTGGATACTGTCGCGCATGGACAAACGTCGGCACGCTCCAGGGTCTGTCACAGTTATTTTGTGACAAAATATAACTGTAAGTATAGTACATTTTTAAATATTTATTTCTCGTTTGAATGGTCGGGAATAATAAACGCGTTACATACGAGTATCCCTCTATACCTTTGCTCGGTCTCGTCGAGAACTGAATATTTTATGGCGTACATATAAATTTATTTTTAAATCCTACAAGAGGGAAATACCACTGTTCATTGTAAATTATTCATGCTGCGAATATTTTAAGCACAAAATTCACTCTTTCCTTGGAGTTTTTATTCATAGAAGACGGGCGGCCTACAAGTGGTTACCCTACCACCCATAGACATCTGCAACACTAGGTAGGATGCAGGTGCGCTGCCGACCTTGCAGAATTTTATTCACCATCCTTTGCTCTTCAAAATCTTCACTTAATTAAGACACGGGACTCTCCGTGTCGTAATTAAGTGAAAATACCTCAGCGGGCAGTTCGCCCCACAACTTTTGGGATAACGGCATTAAGTGTCATCAGCCATCAGGCCGCACTTTACGAAGGTACTCTTTGAAAGGAAAGTGCAGTGCTGCAGGAAGGCGACAGTGAAGGATCGCCATTCGATGACGATAGATACGTTGATAAAAATACAAATTTGGTATAAGGGCAAACAACTCTTCAGAACATCCAAACATTCTCTTCAGAATTTGAAGATACATCGACCTAATACATACTCTGCAAGTTTAAATTTTACAAACTTGCTTAAGAGGATTCTCCACATTTTGGGATACCTTCGCTGGAGACCTCCACCACATTTGCTGGATTTTAGAAATATATAAATCATTATTCTTAGTTATTTCTTTTTTCAATATTTTAAATAACAATATAATGCTTAACAATTAATAATATTATATATACATTTACACTAATGAAACTTTTATCTACATATGTATTGTTCATAATATAAAGATTAGGACCTTGTGTTCGCAGCATGCTGGCGGTTTTACCCAATTGAATGGCTGTGCTTGTGTTAAATGACAAGTCAATTCTTTGGGTTCAACGTTTGCACCAGCAGATTTGCGGGTTCCTGTATATTCACCACAGGTGTAAAGAAAAAAACATATGTATATTTCACCAAAGTCCAGTTTTTTATGTGTTAATTAATTAGCGGGTTCTATTATTTATGTCACTTAACTTGAAAAGTATTGTCCAAGCGAAAAGAGAACACTATTTAAAAACATTTTTCTTTAAATTGTGTAAGGTAGATTTGTAGGTATGTAATTACATGTATGTAGGTAATTACATATATTGTAGGTATATGTACCTGTGGTGAAATATGCAAAAATATTAATAAGTAATTGAACTTGTGCCAATATACGATTAATGTATGGGCTTATAAAAAGGTGGTAAAAATTTTCAAGGGGGTTTAAATGCCCAGTTTGTCTAACCTTACGAGTATGATATGATAATTCATTCCTTATTGCTGCTAAATTAGTTAAGTTATAATATGATGAAATGGGTTAAATTACTAGTTATCCAAACTAGTTAATTTTATAGACGGACGGCCACTTTAAAATCTAATCTCACTTGATCTAACCATTCCAAGTTGTATGGAATTGGCGAATCACCGGTTTATGATAATTAAGTTTGGTAAACTTTACACATTTGGCCGCATGCCGTCTCTCAGTGCTGTGGACTAATAAACACGGTAAACGGTAAGCATATTTCATACAAATTGCAATACTTGATTCACGCACACAGATGCAGTGAACTGTGAAGAAAACATACATAACGTGTGAAAAAGATTTAAGTTCTAGATATTTAATCTGACGAAGTCGGATTACGCTTAGTAGTGGTTGTACTTGGTCATGTTACATTGTGTTGGTGTGCGCCACGGCGTCTGGATTCAAGTCGGGAACTCAACTGAGCGTTCTCAAGTTTACACACACTAAAACGATGTACATGTACCAACTAACCACTACTAAGCGTAACTCGCCTTTTTGAGATGAAATAACTATATTAGTCGAGTATTTTATTTTATCATCCTGTCCTCCTAAGTATAAAAGGCGTTAGTAAAATTTTTAACGAAATCTTTAATAACAATATAAAAACTGTTTATTCACAGAAAATAAACAATGGTTACATTTTAGTTCATACGAACTTCAAACTAGTATTTTAAATTAGGTTTTTTTGAATTTATCTCGAATATCATCAAAATGCACTTATGCCTTTTTTCTTTTAGTGTTATACAAGGGTAGACCTGTGCCTGCCTCACAGTGGGACGTAAAAAGATCTAATATCGTATCATGCGCAACGTCAATGTTACCTACAATGCAATCAATAAGAAAAATATTTATCAAAATAAAGCGTAGTAATCATAATTTCATAGTAGATCTTTTTGTTCTCAAAAGATAACGTTGTTTTGACAGGGAGTTCAAGGTAACCTATTCATTACGTAAATGTTTACAAGGAAGCTGGTTAATTTTGGAATCAATCTCAATTTGTTTAACTGACTCCTCGTTATGCATTTACAAAACATTAGTTTGGTTTTGCTAAGAAAATCGGTAACTGGCTTAGAAATATAGATATGCAAACATGACAGAATTTCAAAACGTAGTAGGTAGCAGAAAACTTTGATTTAGAACTTAATGATCTTAAAAAAAATAGTTAGGCAAGAATACATACTATATATGTTATACAAGCACTCTAGGGCAGGCTCGTTAGAGTCTAATATTGTTCTATGTTCAGTAGCACTCGAATTCTTTAATTCATGTGTTTTAAAAATGAAACATTGTACTAAAGTTACAAATTTGACTTTTTAATGGGCCCCTCCTCATCTGCTTCAAACCCCCCCCCCCACCCCTCGATTTCTTTGATAATACCGTATAATGTTTATTCCAATATGGACGGTGTCACTAGATTTCCAATTAGTTTGTTAGTGTGTATTGATTATTATATCTAGTTATATCTAGATCATTTCATTATATATTTTCACGATACTATCACATTATCACTTTTTTATTATTCAAAAGTTATTTACATTTTATTTGGTTGCTGTGAAAACTACTAAACCGATTTTATGAAATATTTTGTATTTTTTTTATATATGCAATGAAAGCGGTAGACGAGCTGACACTCCACCAGATGGTATGTGGATACTGTCGCCCATGAACATCCGCAATACATGTCGACATCAGTTCAGACTGACAAACGTTGTCATGCTTCCGGGTGCGCTGACTACCTTTGGATAATTACAGAAATGGATTTGGAGGATGGGTTGGAAAAATGGGGTAGGATAAGAGAGGATGGGATGGGAATGGACTCTGGCATATCGCATTTACTACCGAAATATGTACTTACTTTGGGGAAGTTAGATAAAGTGGGAAATGTAGTATACCATGCAATGCATCCACCCCTCTCAATATTCACTGCTGGACATGGGACATCCCTCAAGCACTTTGTCTCGTGCATGAGGGATGTATTGCCTTAAAACGCGACGTCGGCCAAGCGGGTTGGCGAGTCCACTCTTCGAGAGGTGGTGCAGTTCCTCGGGACTTGTGGTAGTGATTTTCTTATCCCTTAGTCGCCTTTTACGATCAATGGGAGGTGATGCAGTGGCTGGTGATATTCTATAGCCAGCGTTACACGGCACAGGTAATGTAGTTCATTTATACAATGGCTCTGGCATTTCTCACTCACTACTAGTGGTGTAAAAGTTCGTGTGCTGAGTGAGTGCTAATGAACTTTAAGGTTGCAGCGTTAGTTATTTATTTGTGAGAGGTCATTAGAAGCAATAATTCAGAAGCGAAAGTCAAGACGTGAGATATTCACAAGTTTTAACCAATAAAACATCTGGTCATTTTGGATAGAATGTTTGAGAACCAAGAAAAAAACTTTCAATAAGTACTTATATTAAAATAAAATAAGTCTAAATTAGTGTTTTTTTATGAAAATATTCATAAAAAACACTGATTCCACAATCCTCTTTTCCTCGGGAATAAACAGAATTAAAGAATTGTATAGCATAAAGATGCGGGGGCAGAAATTTTGCTCAGGAACTCGGGGTAGTCAACATCACCCCTAAGCATTAAAAAAAGGAGGTTATAATTTAACCTTGAGGTTAAAAGCTTGAGACTAAAATAGTTGAGGTTATTAAGGTTCATTAGCGCTGACTTAGCTCTCGAGCGCTCATATTCACAACACTATAAACGGCAATTTAAATTACCAATAGGCGGAGAAGGGGTAACATTAGTCCATTATCATTAATGATAATTGTTTCTTTTAGCCTTTTACTTTACTTCGATCGTTGTATAAAAATACAAGCCATTCAACCATACTTGAGCTGATTACTTCAAAGCACCAGACTTCATTCAACCGGAATTTTTCCCATGACTAGGCATTACCAGTATAATATGAACTGCTCTAGACGATAGAGTTCTAAAGAAAACTCAGGCGTGCGATAGCAAGGTCACTTTTTTTTTTTGCTAGTAATTTACATCAAAACGAACGGTACGGCGATTGTGTGTTTGATTTATCGTGTGCACATTCTTGTTTCGTCGAAAAGTTGGCGAGGCTGGTGTAAGGCGAAATCTCCATGAATCATGGTAATGGTTGGCCGAGATAAACATTTAAAGGTCGCGGTCGTGTATTATGCGTCTGTTTTTAGCCTTTTTTTCATTTGTATGCTGTAATTCTATTCACGTCGCTTCAAATGTTTTGTGAATGAAATATGTATAAAGGTGATTTTGTAAGCTGTATCATAGGAGCCGTTCCTGTTTTTATGTACAGACGGCGAAATAGATAAGTTTGCAGGCAACTGTTTTGCTCACTACGTGCAACAACACATGTACACATAGATAGATATAAGATTAATTTACTGACTGAATATGTTACAAAATTTTACTGTCGGTTCTCATAACTTCTGTAGTTCATTTGCTTGAACGTCTAGGTAGTGAACAAAGTCTATTTCATCTAAAATTATCTATTTTGCCGTGTGTACGTTTCTATTGCTATAGTCACCATCTCATATGTACAATATAAAAGCTGTTAAAATGTTGTTAAGTGGCTTCTCTTGTTCAAGTGTATGTGATTAATTAGCTCGTGAAATTAATTAGGCATGTGTGATTGATTCTGCCTTCATTAACATTATTATGGTAACCTGGGTAGGTTAAGAATTTTCCATGTATAGCACATATACTGTTTATACATTTCATGCCATATATAATGAACTTTTATAGCTATACTATGTATGTTATATTTCAGGAATTCACGAATTGTGTTATGTATAGAATGATTATATTTGGTTTATTCGTTTGTAACTCGATAACTGTTGTAGATTTACATGCAAATAATACTCTTACCGTTTTGTTTTTTTAAGTTATGACAAAAGAGAGCTAAGTAGGGATGATTCCTAGTGGTGTTAGTTTTAAACATGTAATCTTCTCTGATGTGAATCAAATATTTAACTGTTAATACTTTTATTTCGATTCGATGCCAAGCCAAGAAGCTCCAACTGCAGAGTACTGGACTCCATTAACAATCACGTGGGGTTTTTATTTATACACTCTGTATTTTACGAATTATCGCAGATAGACTTTATCAATTGAATTATAAATAATTGCAGATGTGTATAGCGACCATCTGCGTATCTCTTATTGCGTACTAATTGTGATGAGTTGAATAATTAGTACCTAGTGTAACTGCACGATGTGAAGCCGCGCTCTAATGGATTGTAGAGAACTAGTTTCCTGGAAACATACATGGATTCCAGTCGTTACATACTCGTACAATAATATTATATAAATTTTTAAAAATTTATGTTTAATATTAGCCTATATTTCCTACCTAACAGAGTATTGTAATAATTACCGGGGCAAATGTGATTGAATCAGAAACTGTTAATCAACTCAAAAATCGTCTCAAAACAGCACTAATAATGTTCACGTTACAGCGCAAACCGTTAAGTCTGTATATAAACAAAAAAAAATACAATTACTATAAATATCTGGAAATAGAAAGTACATGTAGGTAGATCAGTAAATAATATCAGTTTAATCGATATGCTGTTTCTTGTGCATGTGGATGTAATACATTGTCAGTAGCGAACGCGTATTTTGCTCACCTCCTGATTATTGTTGTATAATTATTTATTTTATTATTAAGTATAGCGATGCGCCCTCCTTTATTTGCTACACCCCAACAGGGTCTGTGTATAATAGCTATAAGTTTGTCATCTTTGTACATGGTGTAATAATAAATAAATAAATTACGAACTTGAAAGTTTTCAGTCCATTTAAAATTTCGGCACCTTCTTCTATTATTTTCAAACAAAACCTACATCATTTCAAGGTACAGTTTAATACTGATTGTATTTATTCTAATGTCATACACTTTAATAAACATCAATACTAGAATTTACCAAGAAATTGGCTTCAAGTGAAAATCAACGTTTGCTGTAGAACATATCAGGTGTAACTCATTAGATGGATTGCATAGAAGGTTAAGAGCGCGAGTCTAAAACGGTTAATGTTCTTTTTTTTGTGATGCATGATGATGCAATTAGCATATTCGGCCAGTAACAATTAAATTTTAAAGTCTAAAACGTATCCAGTCAATGTCTAGTCTCGTAGAAGTAAGTCGCTCAGAAAGGTGATAGTAGATTTACTGAGGATAGAAAAGGACTCCTTGGAAACACACGAAAAACCGCAGTCCCACGCTTTTATTTGATTATCACAATCATTACGCACGAATAACATTTTGAAGTTTAATAAACTATCATTAATGAATTTCAAAACACGTTAAATTGTGTTTTACAGCCTATACTTAATATTGTTAAGATCTTTAATATTTCAATCACACATTTATACATACATCTATACATCAACTCCCACTCAACTACAGACTTGAAAGAACTACGACTACACTGAATTAAATTTTCCTACAATCCGATATCCAAAGCCACATTTTCACTTGCACACATACCAACATAAACACGCGCACACAACATACAAATACAGAATACTTACAATCTTTCAAATTTCTATCTTAAATTGGTGTAATGTATGTAGTACATATTTAAGATTTAAGGGAAAGAGCTGACAGCTGTTAGACAGATTATTATAGTACAGCTGTCGGCAGACATTGTTCTTATGTATTATCGATTATTAGAACTTGTAACTAGTTAATCATCATATATCATAACTTTATTTAATGTTTTTGCAATATACTCATGTCATAAGAGACATTTACCCCCTAGAAACTATGTAATAGCATTTCTTAAATAAATAAATAAAGAATTCAACCACAACACGCACACTATACGATTTTTACAATAATCAAACAAAAACTTAGCTACACTTCTTGACTTCCCGCCAAAAAGTCTATTAAGGTTCTTATTAGCGCTGAGTAAGCGGTCCAGCGCCCAGATACGTTAAAGTTAATTCACGTTAAAGGGAAATCATATTTTAGTTTTTACTGTTATTAAACACTGTACTATTACAAATTAAAAAATCAGGCCAAACCCATCCCCAACTCAGTTGCAGTTTTTTTACGTAGACTTGTTTCAACGTCGTTGTAATCTGAGTGAGACGTAATTACGGCAAAAATGTATAATGGAAAAACTTTTAGCGTAATCAACGCGTGGCCGATGCTGTAAGCAAATTTAAAATTCTGAAAATTAAGTAACGAGATCATAATTAAATCACATTGTATATTAATTACAGTCATCATCAGTTGTTAATTTGGTGAAGTAAGCGAGGGCACAATGACAATGTGGTTTAGCCTCACACAAAATTGTATTATTTTATATGGGGGTAAGACAAATACAGGGATATTGGCCTGGAATACACTTTTATTGCTTTCAGTATCGAGACCCTAGGATCGTGGGGTCCCGTCTTTCAAAGCACCTGGTCGACAGCACTGGAGACCCTACAGCTGGCCATTCTCTCGAACAACGTTGGGCATTGCCATCTAGCGAGGTAATGCCACCACCATGCTCGGCGCCTTGCCAAAGGGACTAGATTTGTACAACACTATAATTTATGTTTTGGGCATTTTATACAATAATCACCTATTATATTTTTCAGTCGCTTAGTTTCAAGTTTTTAAATTATATTGTAATATGCTTGGTTTTCGTGAAATAAATATTTAAAGGAAAATTGGCAATTCATTTCATTGAAGAATACAAACCGAGTTAAATATCTTAACTACATTTAGCATCGTTATGTTAATATTTAACTCGCTTACAGAACTTAGCGTTTCAAGAATTGAAACTCGACTAAGTTCCCAGAAGGTTCGCTGTTACTTTTAAATGGGGATATTTTGAATAAAGGCCTGCTATTCCAAGTTGTTACTTACTTTCCTTATAAAACTCCTTTTTTATTCCTCTTTTTGAAAGTAGAGGCAGCGTAACAAACTTTTCTTTTATTCAGCTACGTCGAAGACGAGAGTAATGTATTTGCATTAAGCTGCGGACAAACTAGAGCATTCACTTGTAACCGCTATTACATCATTCACTGAAATGTTTAAACTACTATAGTTTATTTCGGTGAGCTATTAGGTTTGGTATAATCCATTTTAACTTACCGAACTGAACATCGATGATCAAAATGTTTTAGACAAAATTGTTATATTGAGCAATTACTTTTGTATAACTAGCTGGAACCAATGGGACTCAAGCCATTTCCTTCATTTCCATTCTGGCCCGGATAGGATTCTGGTGATCGATTAATGTCGAAATAACTATTCCAGTTGTCCAGTTGCAGTAGGGTCACCCATAAACTTTATGATTATACATTATACAGAAATTTTCATGTTATTACACAGCTTTTAATTTTACAGTTAAAAAATATGCGTTAGGTAAATTTGTCTGTATTAGGTTGGGTTGTGACAGTTTTGTTGTTAAAGGCTATTTTCATGTTACAATCTTATTGAAATCGCAATCACCTGAGTACATTTTACAATACAAATGAGTACATTTTACAATACAAATGAGTACATTACATTTTTTGGCGGAAATGTCGAGTTTTATTATTGTAATTTGAAGCAGAAAAAGTTACTGTAATAATATTATAGAGATGTAGAAAAATAACTGACGTTTTGTAACGTTGTAAATTGGTTTCTATCAAACTTGAAGTCTATTACATCGACATAAGGTGCGTTGCCCTATGGTAGACGGGTACTCTCTGCGAGAGCGCATGTGCAAAACCGACATCGCGACGCGAGGAGGGGTACTGTCTTTGAGGACTCACAGGAGAAATCTTACAGGAGGCGCTACATAATCGTTCTATTTACCTAGATAGACATATTTATATACTTTCGTTCCTGCTACTTCATACGATCAGAAGGTTAAGACTAGTATACCTACAGATTATACGAGAAATCCGCATTTCAGAAACCCTCGGGGATTCTTCTTGTGGAATAAAATAATTAGAACCCAAAATGGTTGTGGTGTTTCGTGGTTACATGGGGACTATTCTGTCGATACTTCACAAAAAGATATTGCTAGAATATTCGCAAGCTTAAAAAATGCAGCTGTTTTTTTATAGGAAAAAGGCGGCAGACGAGCATACAGTCCACCTGATGGTAAGTGGATACTGTCGTCCATAGACATTCGCGATACATGCCAACATCAGTCCAGAATGACAAATGTTGGCAAGCCCCCGGATGCGCTGCCCATCTTTGCAGATTAAGGAATGGATTGGGATAAAGGGTTGGGAAAATGGAGAGGGATAGGATGGGATGGGAATGGGCTCTGGCATATCTCACTCACTATGGAAACATGTACGTACATTGGGGAAATACGATAAAGTAGGAAATGCATTTCAAGGTAGTCTTCTGTGAGAGAGGGGTAACGTGGCCAGTCGAGTGCGTCCAGCGGCTGTGGAAATGCAGCATGCACTCTCCCCCAATGGGTTTTAAATGGTTCACCACATGATCGTTTTTATGGCAACTTCGTTTCGGTTTGCCGGTTTATATAGGCTACGTGTGGGATTTGTTTCTCATATTTTACGATGCAAGTTTTTGTAAAATACGAGTAATATGTAGTAAATAGAGTACTTCTAGGCGAGATCCCATCAGTAGGTTCGTTTTTTCATTTGTTTCCATTTGCCAGAAAGAAGGAATTAGAGTAGATTCATCACTGGACGTTATTATAGGAAAGGAATCATGGAGATATGCGGTCCACATTGTGGTAATGCCGTCCACCTGCATATTATTATGATCTACCTACCCTGTAAAATCCTGCTCAAAGATTTATTGAATGTATTATTCACAACGTATCACAACAGAAACACATCATAGCGCATCGTATAACAACTTCCGGGTTCACAGCATAAAACGGTTAGTGGACAGCACAATACAATTTTATATTATAAAAAAAATTGGATCTGAACGCGTATAATAAAGGTATTTGTTTGCCTTTTATTTTTACTCGACGTTGCGGCATGGGTTACACCAGCCGTGGTGAAGAGTTGACTGAAGAGGCGGGTAGTCCAGGATGGGAGCTGCGAGCAGTTTTATCAACTATCCACATTTTTTCTTTACATTCGGAAAGGATGCAACACACTACACTAACAATGTCCGCAGTCGTATTCGACTGTAAATGGCAAGGTTTAATTTTGTAGTTTCTTGTTTGTTTTGATAAATGTGTACAAAAAGCGATCGTTTAAAAAGTTACACGACAGTTTTTGGTCGATGAAGTGCGAATGGCTCTACTTTGTTGACTGAAAGTGCCGTTATAGAAACCCGAAATGGGAACGAACTTAACAGTACTTCAGGGCATTTTCCGTCTCTCCTAACTCCTACTCTTCTCCTAACTGAGAGGTTTCACGCTGCCTGTGGAAGTGAGATCATTGACAATTGGAATAGTGCGCTAATTCAGATTTGACAACTATTGTTCATAATGTGCATGCCTACGAAAACTAATCATCGTTCCGCGCTTGTTATTAAATTTAAAAGTTAGCAGAAATCGCTCGTAATTTATTAAATGTCGCTTTTGGTACCTGGCACTATGGTCGGTAGTAATCTCGGTGGGTAGACACGTCGAAAGCGTGGCATTTCTTCAAGTTTACGGCAACCGATTCACGTGGTTTAGGCGTAGCCGAATAAGTAAATTTTTTTGGGAAATATAATTTTATCTAACCATACGTACTTGAAGAATGGAGTGAACTACGTATATTGATAGGTAAATAGATCCCCACTGTTTAGAAAATTGTTGTACCCCTACACCGAAAAATAGCCTGTGATGACTCGGTTTTACTAGGTAGGCAGAATAAGCGTTATGAATGCGATTAAAACTGTATGACTAATTTTCCGCCGTTGCCAATTGACACACCGCTATTTATTGTTTTACGACGGTTCTTTGAACTGCAATGACAACGTTCGTATGCGTATTTTATAGGCCATTGAAATTAATTATTCGTTATATTTTCCTGTCTTATTCATATGTGAAACCGATTAGTGATAATAAGTTAGCCTATTAGTGACGATTGTGTGAGATAGAGATAGTAGGAATTGCTAGTATTGAAGAGTGGTCGATTATACCTATATTAGAAGTTATTTAGAATACTACCTGATAGCGGTACGTCATTTTTTTCTGTTATTGGTAAGCAGGCACGTCCTAACTTTTACAGTTTATTATACCACATGCATTTAGATGAAGTTTCAGTGTATACTTATAAAAAACTTCAAAGACGTGCGACTTAACTAAAACTCTTGATGCAAAACATGATTGTCACAGGGCTGTCCGAATACCTCCTATTGGTGTACAAACAAGTATAAACTTTATAGGATAAACGGATTACAGTTACAGATAAACTACTTTATAGCGTGTGACCAAACATTCAAGACCATTTTGATTTTGCCAGCCACATTCAAGGACATGCCGGGAAGCAAAGGGATCGCTGTGATCAAAATGGACGCGGAGGGAGATCCCCATTTAAAATGTGACCATGAAAAACAGTTGATTTATCAGCTTTTATTTATTAATATACAATAATGTTCTAATAATTTCTAACGTCATGAATTACTGGTTTATATGAATTGCTACACTTTCCTCAGTATATTTACATACATAAATCTAAATAATTTATCGAATCGTGATAGTCTCGTATCGTATATGGTTTTTGGTCTTATCTCGCATGTTGCTTCCGACGTTTTGGGTTGTGAACTTCGAAGCTTGCCGACGATAGTAGAGCTAGGAATTAGTGAGTCATATGATATTCTACTGAAAAGCCTGGAAGTAGGTTAATCGGTAGATTGTAAATATTAAATCACTACATAGTATAAAATGAAATGTCTGGAATGCTTATGTTTGTATGTTTCTCTATATAAATAAAAGGTGGTAAGTGGTACTTAGTGGTAAGTGGAAACTGTCACCTATGGACAATAAGCCGTCAATGGATATAATATTTATTTATATATTCATTTTTGTAAATTATTTATTTTACAAAAGACGGACTTAATGCGTTATAGCGTTATCTTCCAGTCAGCCTTTGGGCTATGCTATACATAAATGGAGTCATGAAGTGGTAGAACAGTAAATAAATGTAACAGAAGTATAGAAGAAAAAAGAACTAACATAAGTAAATGTGGCGTCTAGGCAAAAAGGGTCCAGATAGGCGGTATTGGACTTATAGGCAGATTTGGAAACTAGAATAGATGTCTGATTGTGTAACTCAAAGAAAGCGACGAATTACATAAGGATTACTTAGAGAAAAAAAATTCAAAGTTGAAACTTACAAGTTGAATTTTGTTCTCTAAGTAACAGAATTTCGAGAAAGTCGGAGATTAATGTGTGATTCACTTGGCAAGTTATATAGGGGATTTGTTTGTTATGAAAATTTAACATAATATTATGAATAAAATTATTATGAAAATTAACATAAGACAATTTTTTGTAAATAACAAATTAGCCACTTATCCCTTCACAAAATATTTTTGTTTAAAATACTTAAATTAGAAACATCATATAAAGATGTTTGTGGCATAAAATTGTAGATACGTGAATATAAAATGATATACAATTCAAATAAAAAAAATGTCATTTTTACCACCCAACTTCAGAAAAATGTAAATATCTCGGAAACTAGAAGCCGAGATCTAACCTTTTTCGCTGGGACTCCCACACATTACAGTAAGATCAGACTTGCAATAACCGCTGAGCAATAATTAGTTGCGTCAAGCTATGAGGTTAAATGGGAGTGTGTATTTGTAACTAGTTACTTGCTATTCGATTTTAAATTGTAATTAAAATTGCACTGGAATAGTTTTCCATTCAAAACTAGCATCCCGCGCACATTACGCGATAGACTAAACTTTGTTGTATCTTTTACGTAATCGCAGGACGCAATAATTCAAGTATATTCATAAATTTCTAAAGACTCGTACGGGGTAACTTCTTAAATCAGTATACAATATATAAAATTTTCCTTTTATTAATCTTTCGGCAAGTAGTGGATTAATCCATTGTCTTCTTTTTCTTTTGTAATTTTTTCTTACTATCATAATTAAATGCGTGCGTGAAATGAAATGCAATAATTGCAATTCGCAGCACAATTAATTGAGAATGTATAATGTCTTTGCAATAGTTATTAATTGCAATAACGCCGACAAGATTATCGCACAACTTCTATTGCAATAGTCTGCTCTGACTCGTAATGTAAATCTACAAAACAATACTCATGTCTCTAATATGCACGAGCGTGGTATTGACACTGAACTAATCATCAACCGAGCAAACCCATTTTCGCTCGGAGTAAAGCGAAATTTTTTACTACTGCAATCTAAACAAAGTCTGTTTAAACTTGACCCAGAACAAAATTAAAACGAACGTATAAAATATAAACACAGCTACGTGCAAATGTAGTTACGAGTTTAAAACTAAGCGAGATGTAGAGGTCGCTAGTTATCTACATTCCGGAAACCGAGCACACTGTTTTTATTATACCGTTGCATTTCCTTTAACCGGCTCGTTTTACCTTTATTGGTGTATATATTCTGTTTATCTATTGAACGGACGTTGTATGAATCGTAGTTTTTGTTCGTTTTCGGTTGGATAGATTACAAAGGTTTTTAAAAGTTACGTTTATTCTTTTTTAATGAAAGAAGTTGTTAGACGAACAGAAAGTCCACTTGGTGGCGAGTGGATATACTATTGGCCATGAACATTTGCGATATATGCCAGCGTTAATCAAGAATGACAAACGAAGTCACGTCTTCGAAAGCGCCGTCTCTCTTTGGAGATTTAGGAGCGGATAACAAAAAAGGATTATAAAAGATTTCTTCACTGCTATCTGCAACTCTTTTCATTATCTGCAACTGTTTCCATTTTCTGTCAAAAGCGTTTCCTGTTTACTAGCTATTACCTCTTTAAAATATTTATTATTAATGCGTATGTATATATTTATATATAATTATGTAGATATTTATAGATTTGTTATTTCAGTTATATTTATATTATATTATGGTTAATTTATAACAGATAATTTATTCATAACAACTTGCCTGTCCGCTTTTCTCAAGCTCTCACTTTCTCTGACATATTATTATGTAGGTATGCAGCATTTTATTAGAGCCATGATGTGTTTCATTTTTATGGTAAAGACCTACAATTTACAATAATAAATAATTAATGAATTAAAGATTTACTGAAATCGTTTCTAACAATAAAATAGGATTTTGAATAAAAATAAAAACTGTTGACATTTAATATTTAGTCAAATTAGCGATATATCATTAAAATTACACGTCTTTAAAATGTTAATGTCGAATATCAGCCTCATAAAAATCTCTGTGAGAGACGACCTTGCCCTTAAAAATAAGCCCCGGCGAACCAAAACGGGTCTACCTTTATTTAGCACCAAGTACAAAACATGGTACTTTTATATTTTTTGCACAAATATATACATATATACGTAGCGAGAGGCTAAACGTACGTTTAACTAAATACATATTATTATGTCACCCTATGCGCGCTACACACGATCTGATCTGATCACCTGATAACAGAGACGGCGTCATACGAAAGAAAAGGATACTATTACAACGTTCCTTTTCTTTCGAATGACGCCGTCTCTGTCATCATGTGATCAGATCGGATCGGATTTAGATATTACGGTAGTTTTTTTACTTCCAGAGGACATAATTTTCATTTACGTTCTAATGCGGTGTAAAGTATTGTCCATTATTTATTGTCAATGCACTTTTGCCATTGTAATGGAGGTTGATTGATGCCTCTGCTATAAAACTCTTGGCGACGGTAAGCGATGAATTCTCTGAAGGCGTTTTTGACTGCCTCATTGGAGTTGAATATTTTCCCGTGTGAAAAGCTATCCAAATTCCGAAAAACATGAAAATCAATAGGGCAAGGTCTGGTGGGTATGGTAGGTGACGGAGAGTTTCCATTCGAAGCTCCTGTAACTTTGAGACTATCTGTCGTGCAGTGGTAGGCGGGCGTTATCGTGGAGAAGCAGTGGACAAGAGATTTAATTTTTCCATGGTCGCAAACACAACGATATCTAAGCAAAAAATAGTTTGACAGAAAAACGATTGAATAACTGATTTTGAAAAAGAATGTCGTAAATTAAATTTAATCTGAATATGGAATTCCAAGACAAACGCAAGATAACGAAGGTCAAAGGGCCGTTACGAATAAACAGCAATTTCATAGGTAAGGCTCTAATATATCGATAGTTTTGTAATAGTTACTAGAAATTAATTACTTCACAACTTCGGATTTACTTTTGCTTACAGAAGGTTTACAGTAGCCAAACTTTTGCTCCACATAATAAATGTATTTGGTTACGTACTTTTATATAAATAACTAAAGAGCTTTACTAAATACAGACAAAAATACTTGCTCCTTGATACAAACGTTATATATATTGTCACTCAATTTTATAAGCTATAGACAAAATTGGATTAGAATCAATTTGGCGCTACGGAAAAGTAGCCAAGCGCGATCTCGAGTAAAGCGAGTGTCATGGCCAATTTATTTAATCTTGTATTTTCTCACTAGAGTTTCAGCAATCGCAACTTTTATGAATAGATATACAGGTAGAAATTTTATTTCGTACACGAGTGATCGCATACATAATCATTTTAGTTCTAAAATGTCTTGAATAATATACAGATACGCCAGCAAACAAAAAAATAGAATTAAAGAAGATAATGAAACTGCGCGATACCATGTTTGTGTCCACAGCGGTTCCATGAAAACGGTATACAGTGCTGATTTTCAGATGAAACCTAGACGCGTATTATAATTTTATAATCTCCTTAATTACAAGGACATCTCATTACAAAGAAACAAACAAAATAACAGCAATTACGGAACAATTCAGGAGTGGTCATGAGAATGGTGCGAACAACTGCAAAGAGAGTTCCTGTGACCGTCATAAATGTGTGCCGTCATTTCTGAGATGGAACTAACTTTTTGAATTTTGAGGGTTTAACGTTTATAAAACGCAATATTATATAAGGAGTTAGGTGAAAAATACCTATACCATCTTAACACTATATTTCTTTTAGTGAAAAGTAACATCTATGACTTTGACTAGTTCTATGACAGAAACTATGTAGTTCTATGACTTTTTAAAAAACAACACTTTAATTATTATATTTTAAAAGTTTTTATTATTATAAAAAAAAGTTGAGGGGGAGAGTGCACGCTGCAATCCAACAGCCGCTGGGCGCGCTCGACTGGCCACATTACCGCCCTCTCACAGAAGACTACCTTGAAATGTACTGCATTTCCCACTTTATCTTATTTCCCTAATGTACGTTTCAGTAGTGAGTGAGATGTGCCAGAGCCCATTCCCATCCTATCCCTACACATTTTCCCAACCCTTTCTCCAAATCCATTCAAATCCATTCCTATATCTCCAAAGGTAGGCAGCGCATCCAGGGGCGTGCCAATGTTTGTAAGCAAGCAATCTACTCTGTGAAGCGGACAAATGCCCAACGTTGTGAAATTAAATTTTTAATCCTTTATTAATGGGTGCACCGTAATCATAACCAGTCCTTTTCTCGTCCACTGCTGGACATGGACCTTTTTATGCACACTGTCTTGTATATGGGGAATGTATGGCCATCAAACGACACGCTGACCAAGCGGGTTGGCGAGTCAACTCTTAGTCGTCTTTTACGATACCCATCCACGGGAAGAGATGGGATGGTGCTACTTTAACGGCCGACATCACACGACCGACGGTGCTTACCTACCGTACCATCACTTAGTAGTCCCAAGGTTGACGGCAAAGCATTAACTCTGCTTTTTGTTTAAGTAATAAAGTGTAGATAAATAACTCAGGTGTCATAAATTTTCATTCGCATATTAGGAGGCGAAATTACAACGTATCTTCTTGTAGGCGTTGTAATTAAATTAATATACGACTGACCAATTTATTTAGTGCGATTATGGCAAACATCCGGCAATACTGGAATTTATGACTAGGATACGGACATTTCTAGCTAGGGTAATCACAAATAAAAACTTCAGAAAACTATCTATACAGTTAATAGGGCCTTAACAAAGCTGTGAAACGTTTTGTAAAGTTGTATTTTTGGAATTATTCTCTGTCTGTGCAGTACGGCTTATGTCTTGGATTAACCGTTTAGGGTGTTACAAATGTGAATAAAAATTTTGATGATGATTTCCCACGAGAATCATCATGAAGTCCGCAAGTGCAACATTAGTACGTATTGTAAATGAAACTCAATACCAGCCCAGTTTTCTCACGCACATTCTCTCGTGCGTGAGGGATGTAAGGCCTTAAAACGCGACGCTGGGCGAACGTGTTGGCGAGTCCACTCTTTTAGAGGTGGTGTGGTTCCTAAGGGTTTGTGGTAGCAGCTTTGTTATCCCTTAGGTTGCCTTTTACGACACCCACGGGAAGATATGGGGTGGTAATAAAGCTGACCGACACCACATAATGACTAAAATGAATAATAGTACAATTCTATGTAGAATTTTATATAGCTGTAAAGGTGACAACCCTATTCAATGCTCACATACTGGAATTAGTATGAAAATTTATTGAAGCGCTAACAAGAATCCCGTTAGAAATCCCAAGTGAACCGATGAAAACCAATTGCTTGTTATCTAAAAGTTGTGGATACAAATAAAACTCAGCAAATTTTGCGGGTTTGGGTACATTGCGGACCCACTTAAAGCGGTAAATGCGAGGCTGGCTATTGGATCGTTTATTTATTTATTTAAACATAGTCCAGGGGCGGACTTCTTTCTACCAGGTTAATGAAATTGAAGTATGTATAGAAAAACTTGAATTGTTATTAACTAACAACGTTCATACATAACTTTAACCCTCAAGATTTAGGTTCCACAGTTTAAGGGTGTAATGATTTATTAAAATTTGTTAAAGTTGTAATTGGATTATTGAATGTGTTTACTGTACCAACTAGAAATTGTAACTGGAAATAAAGAGATATTTATTTTAAATATTTCATTTCATTGCATAATCAATATTCATTGATCGATATTAAACTTTTGACGACCCTTTAGTTATGTTGGGAGTGACTCTGCTTGCTATGCAAATGATACCGGGTGGATTCCCAGTTTGTTCAATACATTACATTTATTAAAAGAGAAATATTAGTACGGGTCTGGATTTTGTGTCCGTCTTTGTATGTGTCTGTGGACCCACGACGCAGGGAACCCGTTTGTGGGCCATACTTTCGAGTACTTGGAAGATTCAAGCTTCCATTAATCAATACTGGCAACAAGTAATAGGCCTCTCCTTGAAATCACTAAGGGAATTCGAACCATAATCTACTATGCAGTTCTTATGTTGTTTGGTAGATATTAAGTACACATGCACTAGATATTTTTTAAATTCAGTTGAATTTCCTCATGGTGTTTCCATTCACCGATGAGCTAGTGGTATTTGAAAAATCGATACTTAGGTATGAACTTAGTTATACTTACCGATCCATTCTAGATCCAGATGCGTTCCATTTTAGATCTAGATGCGTTCTATTCTAGATCTATTCTGCTTGTAGATCCATTTTACTATACTAAATAAGGTATAATGGAACAAAAGAATCCATGACTATAACAGGTTGAAGAAGAAATAAAAAAGAGGTTTACTTCTCATTTCGACATCATTTCCGCAAATTCAATTTAAACACATATCGCACGCGCCATTACGCATAAATGAAACGTGAATTAAAATACGGCAGCCATCTTTTATGTAGATACTTTTATTTAAATCCGTCGCTTTATAATTTTTCCCTCACCGAGGCTGAGTGCTTAGCGGTGTATTATAAACACCCCCGAGCCTTCGTATCTCCCTCGGTATAATGTTTCCGAGGCACATACATGAGTTTATCCTATACATTTCGTGATATATAACTAAGCCATATACAAATAGTAGGTTACTTCGTTACGTAGTTCGTAAATAACGCGGCGATAAATCAATTTATCAGCCGCTATATGCCAGTATTTTTTGCCCAAAATAGAGCATTTCAGATAAGCTGCTAAACAAATCCATATAATTTATATTCTATTCAAGGTTTTGGTTCTGGATTTTGTGTACCCCGGAAACTTTGTGTACAATCTATAAATCATTTTGGCATCGACCGATTCAGTTGCTATTTTTTATTTCGGTTTTTGCAAACATTAAAAAATCGGTAAAAGTCATTTGCAAGTTTCAGATAAGAATGATCGATGTCGGCATATTATATAGTTCCCGTATGGAACTTGTAGGAGTGATCGGGAGGATAAAGATAGGGAATTGAATGAAGAGGGTAGAAGAGGAGGGAATTTATCCAAGGGTTACAACATTTGTGCGTTGCACTACACGAATGGTGCTACTCTTACGAAATGGAGTGCATTGGGTTTGAATTTTGATAAACGGTAGCGGTTGTATTTACTTATCTGTAAAAATATTGCTTTTATTCGACTGATAAATATTAGCAGCACTAACAACCCTAGCGATCACTGGTGACTTCGCCCTTCCGAACCTAGGTTTATCGAAGATAAGTATTAGTTCGTTAAAATCTCTGCTTATTTCTCCAATTGAGATGCACGCCCCTAGTTTTACGCCGTCTTTCTGTCAAACTGTGATACGATATCATCGAAAAACCAAATTACAGAGATGTAGGTAGCATTACGGCCCTAAACGTGAGGCATCTGCAAGGCGGTCAAATTTACCTATTTATAATATTTCCCTAATGTCAATTCAATCTGTTATTTGGCGGCGAAAAACTATCAAGAATGTATTATTGATCATTTTCCTTTTTACATTAATTGAAAGTCAAACTTAAAAAAAAACAATGTAATATTTCGCGGTAAATGTGTTTGGGTAATTGATTTAAAGTAAGTAAATAAAGCAAAGACACTTAAAATAATTATTACTGCTCGTTCATAGCGACAGTAACTTTTAATTTATACCACTGCCATCATTCATGTACACAGTTTTGTCACAAGGAATTATCCATCTATGTATGGTATTTTAGTTGATCGATGTACCTAATCTCACCGTGTCGGTTTTACCGATTGAAATAAAACGTTCATATTTAATCGATTTCAAAGCTTATTAATAACCACAACCCGAGTTTATAGCAGTCGTAATTTGGCTAAAAGCTAGTATGTACAATTAGTTATAAAATAATAATTAGCTATCAAATATGTAGGGGATACACATCGACCCACCTCGCGGCTGTGCCAGCACAACAGTGTAGGCACTGTAGGTTTACCTAGTTTCATTATGACCGTGTTTAAGTCAACAGTATTTTATGAAAAAAAACCTAGGTTCACTAGGATTAAAATTATCAATATGCGGTACCATAATTTACTTAAATATTCTTCAGTGTCTTTGAGTACGAATATTCAAATAAATACAAACTATTTTGTATTACATTAACAACTCTTTAGTACTGTGAAAATGTCAATCACTAATTCAGCCTTAATGCACCTTATCCGTCCTACCATCCTATCGTATCCCTCCCTATTTTTCCAACCCTTTCCCCAAATCAATTCCTGTATCTCAAAAGGTAGGCAGCGCATTCGGGGGTTTGCCAGCATTTGTCATTCTGGACTGATGTTGGCATGTATCACGGATGTCCATGGGTGACAGACTTACCACTAGATAGACTGCATGATCGTCGGCCGCCTTCTTACTATAAAAAATGCACCTTAAGAACTTCAATGTAATCGGTTTTAGACTCAATCTTTTAACCTTATAGGGTTTAAGGGTTTGACGTCATATGTTAAACGTGATAATGGCATAATACGTAATTACGAGTACGCCCTAGCAACGACAAACGTCCAGTACTAAATTTGTCCAAAAGTAAATTCGTGCAATATGAATCATATTAGGCGTATATTTCCAAAATCAGCTAACTCCAAACGAAAGTAATGTGCAGTAGATCATAAAGTTTGTAGTTTTTTTATCTGTATAACCATAAAGTAAACAATAACTGTTTTCTGAATGTGTAACCATGAAATATGAAAATAAACCATGATTCTACCAAATAAATCTATTACAGCCTGAGAAAATCGAACGAAGAGAGAGATTTTGGAACTCAACCATGGAGTTAGCGGGTTCTGGAAATGATGTTTAAAAATCTGGATTTACTTTTATTACTGTCTGAGAGCACGTGTGAATTAAAAATATGATTATTTAAAAATTAAAATATGAACGTCTGGCATCTAAATAATTAATGATTAATTTTTTATTGCATTTCTACATATTAAGGAAACATTTTGTTTGCGTTTAAAATAAATAAATGTAACTCATTAAATTGATATTTATTTGATATACGACCCAATCCGACTTATTTCTGAAAGTCAATTTTAAGATTGGACAATATTCAGTTTGGACAATATTCAGTTTGGACAATATTCAGTTAAGACAATATTTGGTTTGGACAATATTCGGTTTGAACAATATTCGATAAATTAACGTGTTACCGACTGTACCATACAGACTAAGAAACAGTCACTGAAGTAAGTGTAAGTATTTATCAAATTATATCCCTAAAACATTTATCATGTTAATTTATCAAACTTAATTTAAAATTCGAGAAGTTGTGTAACTTCCGCGATACCAAGACGGAATTAGCGATACATCTTGTGATTATAATTTATGATAATAAATGTACATAAAGACGGCGATGCATTAGATAGAGCGAGAAGAATAACTAATGAATGAATAATGTAGAAGTATCGTTTCAAAATATCGGATGTTGAAAATGGTTTGAGAATTTGATATAGATGGTAGAAAAGGTCCTTTCAAATCTATCTGCCCCATGGGATTAACTTAGGGTGAGCAGTGAACCCAGGCGAATAGAAAAATTTCGTAAGATAGTCGTATGAATAAGTTAAAATAGTTTTATGTTAAGACTAGCTGTTCCCACGAAGTCGTTGGCGTGGACTCTAGAGTATACGAGTATGTCGTTATTTCAATGTACTCCTACCTGCCCCATCGTACCCTAAATAATTCGACCCCTATCCCATAAACCACTATAAACCTACCCCATCTAAAACCGCCATGTTATATTTCCTACGGAAACATAACCCAGGACGTAAGCTAATCAATTATAGCTTATGTCGTGGTTAACATGCCAAGTTTCATTAAACGCCCATTCAGTATTTTTAAATCATGTTTGTTCAGACAGATAGGCAAACTAACAATGATTTCAAAATTTTTTGCCGCTCTGTATCATGTGCAGCTATTTTTTTTTAAATATTTCGTGTTGAGACATGGCTTTATTAGATATTATTTAGATATATTAGATATATAAATGCAAAAAATTTGATCTTAGGATTATAATTCAACTACTTTTATATACATATAGTTACTAAACGACAAAATATATACATGTAGGTTCATATATGTTTATACGGTCACGTCTGGGTACAATTATATTATAACTTAATTACATACTTAGTCATATTATTGTAGATCCATACGTAAAAATTTTGTGGTATAATTACATTATAACTAAGTCGTTGCAACGAACAACGAGTTGTTGCAATGGATACTCTAAATACGAGTACTAAATGCACTCTAAATCTAAATGTGCGTTATCAAAACGCGCGTTTACAACTACACAAATTTTATTCAAGGCGTACACATGCTAACGCGCGTTTAACGCGCTTAAAATGCGCGTTAGCATGTGTACGCCTTGAATAAAATTCGTGTAGTTGTAATGGCGCGTTAAGTGCTTGTCATGTGAACATAGCCTAAATGATATTTTCTATGAAATAACGTAGGTAATATTATTAATATATCTATATTTATTATGTGTTTTTGTGATATATTATAATACATTTCATAAATATCATTTTGCTAGTTGGTTTAAATAAACATCATAGCCCTAAGGGCTATCATGTTTATTTAAGTATTGATAAGTATTTTTTGTCAATGGTTGTTCTTAACCAGTGGTCCTCGGTTTACTGGTGGTCTGCCAGGACTCTAAGAATGGTCCGCGAAATTGTCACAAGCAAAAATATATAGAAAAATATTTAATAAACGGTATGTTGAAATTCGATACCGAAACAAGAATCTAGCAGATAGTAAGACAAATGCAAGCTCAAAAATTCCGTTTATGTATTTTTTGTTAAGAATATTTTTGACCCTGTATTGGGATAAGGGTAGTATCTGTATTTATTTAATTGGCAAAACACTTTTTATTTATTGTTAGTTAGTAAGTTTTCTTTCTTTTTCATCAAACCATAACATCTGTGATCCATGATGAGAAAAGAAATGGGTCAATTGGTCCCTCATCTCTAAAAGGTTAAGAACGACGGCCTTAGATCATAATCTTAAGATTTGCCGACAATCTAACACTACATAGGTATAGAAATAAAACCTATACCACACTTTCTTGACACTTTCCTCATCAGACTTGCGGACAAGAGTCGTTGACGACTCGATGACGCTTTGGTTTTTGTGCGGGCCACGAACAAGTGTTGGCCCCTAGATAGTGTGAACGAGTTCTTGGGGTTAAAATAGGTTGATGTTTCTTTTAGCTCCCTTTTTCTTATGTTGCAGCTAAAAGTGGAGTAATTAAAAGTGCAATGTAAGCTGTAAATTACTGGAGCTAAAGTGATAGATCGATGGAAATGAGAAATTTGATAGTATTTTTTTTATTATATGTTATTATTTCGTTCACAAGCAGTTGTTACACTAATACATACTTAAGCAATGAACATGGGTACCTGTATAAGAAATTGCATTGATGGAATATGGGTATACTACCTACATAAACCTACCTACATGTTAAAAAAACATATACATAAACTAATTATGTCTTATTATAGCAAAACATGTATTTTTTTCTTAAATGTGGCCACGGTGTCTCAAAAATATATACAAAGTAGTTGTAGTTATTTATTAATTTAGAGAGATACAGTACCGACGATTTAGAGTTAAGAAAAATTCTTCTCAGAGAACGTTCAGAATAGTTTTATGAAGATTTGAGGTTTATAAAAAGTAAAAGTTTCCTGCATTACAGTTAAATATCTGTTTTATTTTTATTTACTTATTTTATTTTAAGCAGCACAAAACAGAAGGGGCATATTACAAGATAATACACAATAAATCATTTGACAAAAATGTTTGTTGTTGACCATCCTTTAAATAATGGGTAGTCGGAAAAGTTCGTGGCCTCTTTGAACGTGCAGTCCATACCTATGTAAATGATAATCCGAAGGTGCTATCACCTTCGGATTATCATTTATTCCGCTCTATACAAAATTCTCTAAATAGAGTAAAATTACATTCAAGAGAATATAAACCGTTTAAATCAGTTTTAATCGCCCAGAAACCCCAAAAAATTTATGGCAGTGGGATAATGGCTCTGTCAGAAAAATGTCGAAAGATAATCGAATTAAATGGACGGAACATTGTCCATTTAATTCGATTATCTCAATAAATATTTATGTAATACGAAAAAAGTCTTCATTATTTTCACTATAAAAGGGGCGCGAACTTATCCGACTACTTAATATGTAGGTACTGACATTAAGCCCAGTTTCCAATAACATTTTCCCAATAATAAACTAAAATAGTTATAATAATAAATAAAATAGATAATGTCTTCCTGAATATCCTAGTTGTTTTGTTTGGTTTTATTGTTGTTGTTCCTCCTTATTGTACTTATAATGAATTGTTACAATAAGACATTACAATACTACCGTAAATACAAAGGCGGACATAATCCTCTTCCAGTTAACCTTAGAATGACTGAGAGGAGTTATGTCATTAAAAAGCAGGGTTACAACATATAATAAGAAATATGAGACATATTTGTGCATATACACATACCGCATTAAAAGTAAACAAATAATTTTGTTCCTCAAATCCTAACATTGCCAGTCTTTAACATTTCACGCAACATATTTCTTGTAGCGATAAAGCTAAAGGAAATACGAAAAACTTCATAAATAGTAGAGTTTATTTCGAGTTTATTTCTATTCCTAAACGTAGACCAAACTGCGGTCTACGTGGTTTGTCCAATTAGGGCACTAACTCTCGTGCAGATTACGTGCGAGCTCGGTTACTAAATGTCAGGTTTGTTTCAGTAACTTCGCCGGTAGGTACGTAGTTGGATAAAAAATACACTGGAATGATAAATATTGATTTATTTAATTTTAAGAAGATATTATACAGTTGGTGGCAATTCTATTCCAAACTTCATGTACAGAAATATTTGCTAACAACACACATTACTGATTAGGAGTCCTCATAAATCTATATAATCTATATGTAAACAACGTTCGTTTGTTCAAAATCTTAAATCTCCGAAAGTTCTTCACCGATTGCTTTGAAATTTTGATACAACATTGCATTCAAATACGCGCGTGTTTTTATATACCTATCACAGTATAGAAAACATGCTTTTTACCCAATAACAGGTAAAAACAGGGTAAGCACCATCTGTTGGGCAGCCACAGCAACGCATAGCCGGGCACAGCTAGTAATTAATAAACGTAACATGATGCAACAATTAGGCACAATTATTATTATTATTCCAGTTATTTAGGCATCCTTTATTTACTATCAAACTTTAGGGTCTTCCCTGTAACCTACCGTCAAGTTGTCAAATATAAAAGAATGAAGAGAAAAATCAGAATATAAATACCTTTGAATTACTGAATTTACAAGTCACAAATTAGAAAACATCCACGCGTGAGTAACAGAAATAGCAATAACTCCCAGCCTATTTCCCAGAAATTTCTAATGCTAGAATTTCGTATTTGACTATTTTTTTAACGAACTTGAAGAAATCTTTTTAAGACAGGTTTGTTTTCTTTCTTGTTGGCGAATCATAAAACATTTTCAAGTTCAGTTACTACCGTATTGTCCTTTATACAAGATTATTATGCACTAAGAATTTCCCTGGTAGAAATGTGAAGGCGGTTGGGGTATTACGAATATTTCCCCCGGGAACATTTATTCACGCCGGCTGTAAAATGCGGAGCGCCCGTTTATTCTATTACGAGTCTTTTAACAAGTGCTATCTTAACTGTTTAATTTTATTATCCAGTTTAGAGGGTTCAAATATCCGAATTGGGGACAGATTTGGACAATATCTACTACAGTTAAACATTTCCGCAAAGCGACTGATTCTTTTATTTAATAACGACCAATTAGCTCGTGCCTAACGGATATGCAGTATATTTTACGGTAGTCTTCTGTGTGAGAGAAGTGACTCTAGCCGCGTAGGCCAAGCGGCTGTGGAATTGCAGCATGCACTCTCCTCCTCCAAAATTTGTCTTTTATGTTGAAATATGAAAGTGTAAAAGAGATCCTATAAAATACATTGTTCTTCTTGTAGTCTCATCTTCTAACGAAGGTCCATGCCTATTTGTATTTTTCAAACTGCAGCACGGAATAGTGATCGAGTGCTCTTACACTGACTAACACTGACACACTGACTGTGAACACTGACGTAAGTTTTTAGCAAAGATGATCTTCGCTTTTCGGGCCTCCTTTAACCTTCCTTTTACCTCACCTTAAAGCTCGTCCAGATTCCTACGTCTTTGCAACTCCGTGCAACACTGTCGATATATACCACAAATATAGAGGGTTACATCACGCAAGCTGGCCGTCGCTGCTTATCCGAAGTTGACGCTTCTCGCGCTGCTCGATCAATCTTTTCCGACCAGTGTCGCTAGCAAGACGTTTTTACAAAACACAAAACCAACTACGCTGAAATCAATTATAAAAATTCATCAAAAGTGGTGAATCGAGTCAAGGGAGATGTGTCTTTCATCAGTAAGTCGTAGCCGATCACTAAAATTTATTCACTAAATTGGCACACTTGGTTTCATACAATTTCAGGAACTTGCATTGGCTATGTCTACATATCTCTACATACAGATATATATCTATAAGATGCATACATACGTGTATTACATGTGATTTATAGATTCCTAAAAAGTTTTAAAACAGGCAAAAGTTTGTTTCAACTTGAAACTTGGAAGGACTGTGCACGAGGGACCCTTTTCTTCGATAGTGATCCTTTGACATATTACGAACGCTTTATTCCCATTCTTTAACACACACATTGCTTAGTTTTTATTCAGAGAAAAGGTTACGCTACTGCAAAAGGCTTCATGACCGTAATAAATGCCGAGAGATGCCTACGACCGTTACTATGTACCTACAGTCTAAATGATGCAAAATTCTATCTACAGTATTCGACAGAGTGGGAGTGCAGTGAAGGTATCAGTGAAGGTATGAGTTTAATCGCTTTAGATTCTTTTTAATTAAATCATTATATAAGTAAGTATATCAATTTACAATAATAAACACACATTAAAATTATCGATAAGCACCTACCTATCCACGTAACGTTTTAGATCCTTGTAAGATTCCTACAAACCGCACTCTCGCGCTGTAGGGTGCTCTGAATAGTCTATTTTGCTACATTCTAGTTTGCTATTATTCTGTTTAAAAGTCTGTTTAATAGGCCACTTTTGACATTTCATTGACTTTGTGACGATATAACTTTGCATCGGTCCCATAAATCCATTTAAATTTATAAATTCATTACTGAACACTATAATTATGTAACTTTTTTAATAAAAAAATATAAACTTGTCTTTTTGTATCAAATTTAATAAGTTCGACGGTTAATTTGGTTGCTAAACATCATTATCAATTTATATTTCAAGAAATTCGAACCCCACTACAAGGTTACACTTGTCCATATTTTTTCATTTTTAATAATAGGGATGTGATCTTTATAATCGAAGTAATTTGTAGAGAGAAAGGAATATCGAAGAAAGTTACCGTTACGATAAATAAACAAATTAAGAGAAAAATAAAATTATTAAATAATTGGCATTATTTAAATAATACAATTATTAATAAGTAAATACATTAAAAATATATATGTTATTAAATTAATATATCTATACCTCATTTAATATATTAAAACTATATCTGAAATTAAAAAAGAAAAAGTACGACCTATCTGGCCAGCGAAGAAAAAAAAAAGAAGTAAGCCAGTTGTCGATGTCGATAGTTTTAATGCTGATGCAATTCGCAACCACATTTATGGTTATTTATGGTTAAAATAATAATATGAGAAAAGAGTATCCATCTAGAAAAATACATTTATGTTCATTAAAAGAAGCAGACTTATTATCTGGTGGATTGTCATCTTTAATAAAAACTGCGTGTACAAATGTTTCCAAATATGATTAGAAGAAAGTGGTAGAAAAACAAAAAAACCTAATGGAAGGTTTTTAACGTGATTTAAGAATTGATAACAATATTAATTTCAAGCAACGATAGCAGTTTCAACGAATCTGATAGTTTCGACTAATAAATAATAATTTATTACGTACTCGTATATAAACTGATTTCATTATATTTCCCTTAATTACGCTTCACTTTGAGGTCACGTGGCGTATGTAGAAGGTTTCTAATGCTGTGTATGCTCTAAAAATATTATTAGAGAATTATTTTTTTATGAACACTAAAATCGATTCACTAATATATGACTTATATATCGATTTTTGTCTTTAATCGATAATTACTGTTAGATTACCTCATTATGAAACCGTTTTAGTATCGAGCTTTTAACCTCAAGGGTTTAAGACCACCAAACTTAAAACTTATTTTAAAGTACATTGGCGCTCACTAAACGGTCGAGTGTAGAGCGCTCAGTACTCATTGTTACAACACTATCTCATATACAAAAACATTCCGCAGAATAGTATTCATTCTAACAAAAAAAAGTCTGAAAATTCGTCCATTCGTTAAAGCGAAACGAGACCACGGAGAGACAGACAGATAGACATATGCGTCAAATTTATAACACCCCTTTCTGTCGGGAGTTAAAAAGGGGTAAAGATATAGAAGAGACATGATTCATATCAGGAAAATACTCTTATTTATATTGGTTGTACGAGTATGTTGGTAGATATAACAACCATACAACTAAGCTTGTGCCATATCCATGAGTTGAGGTCAACAGTCTAGCTAGATCGATACGCAGACAAAACTTCACACAGTTTATTTTATTTTTCTTTACGCAAACGCAACGCCCCAACATTGATGAATAAAAATGAATGTTTCTTGGCAACGATCCCCTGTTCCAATTTCATTAAATTCGCTATCGGTTGACTCGAGCTACTTGGGGTACAACAGTAGTTCTGAGAAGTTTCCAGAATCAGTTATTTTAACTTGTTCCGTGATAAGCCTGTGTGGCATCCTCACGTCAAGCAATTTGGCAAGCGAATGAAACTACGCTTTGTGTAGAACTATGCGCAGTATTGAAGTTGTTCACTTCTATACTGTTTACTAAACCATGCTTCTACATACAAATAATAATATGTTTATTTTGTACAATACTAGCAGTGCCTCCGACTTCGTGGGCGTAGACGTTTAAGTATTTATGGTTAGCTGGATTCCCTTGGGATTATATACCTGTTATGTTTACAGTAGCCTCGTTATATTGTTACACCTTAATAATGATAACTTTATTTCACTTAATCATACAAAAGGCGAGTTTATTGACTGGAGACATTCTCTACCAGCCAACCTTTGGGCAGAACAGAGAGGCACGTTGGGAGGTGCGATGAAAGATATAAAATAAATATAATGTAGGAGGAGAGTGCACGCTGCGTTCCCACAGTCGCTGGGAGCACTCGACTGGCCACGTTACCTCTCTCTCACAGAAGATTACCTTGAAATGTACTGCATTTCCTAGTTTATCGTATTTCCCCAATGTACGTACATGTTTCAGTAATGAGTTAGGTATGCCAGAGCCCATGCTTATGCCATTCTATCCCCTCCCCTTTCTCCCACTCCATCCTCTAACCTGCAAAGGTAGGCAGTGCATCCGAGGGCGTGCCAACGTTTGTCATTCTGGACTGATGTTAGCATGTATCGCAAATGATGATCAGTAATAATATCTTACACAAATGCTTGCAATAACTATAAACCTACTTGTAAAGAGTACAATATTACAACTTCATATATATATATATATATATATATATATATATATATATATATATATATATATATATATACACATATATATGAATACCTACTACCATATAATACATATAGAATAGCCAATTAACAGACAAATTCAGGGTAAAAGGCACTAGGTATGGTATTACTAGTGCTTCAAGAGTAATAGGTATTACTTTTAATACGAAACAAATTACGGGATGCGTTAATCAAACGACATAGTTGAGTTTAATAAGATTTATAAGGAAGCAAAATCGCAGAACTGCTCTTAGTTTCAAATAAAGTTACAATGTAATATTGCGAGATAATAGTAGACGTCACCGCGCAACTAGCGAAGAATACTCAATTCAACGGTCCCGCCTCAGAAAGCGAGCCGGTATAAACTAGGCCAACAGTACTCAGTTATCTAGGCAGCCTTATCTTGGTTCCGTAGCGATTATACAGTTGACAATGCGAATTGTTTGAGCTTTATAGTGTCCTAGTGACCATTGGTGGACTTATTTTATCAGAAGAGCGTGTAAATAAAATAGCGCTTCTGATATACTTTCGTTGTAAAGTAAATAAAGCCAATAAAGAAGCCGAATAGCCTAAATTTTATGTCCATCGTCTCTGCACCTGAATGATGTCATGTTGTGATTGTACGCAACCGACACACAGTCCGACATACAGTTGTGCTAAGTCCGACGCACATTTTAACCGACATAACGTTTGATCGACATGACAAATGTGGTGTCGATCAAATAGCTTTCGCACAAGTGAGTCGGACATTCGTTATACAATCCCATGTTGTCGTGTAAAAGAGATGACCGTCGAATCGTGCAAGCGAAATCGAAATTGCGTTCCTCACTGCTGTCTGCATTTGAAGATAAATTATTATAGCCTATTATAGTATAGTAATTCTGTATACCTACCTTGTATTAATGATAAAGTAAATAAAAAAAAAACAAAAGAAAGAATCATTCAAAAGTTCCCGCCTAGGCCGATTTTGATTTATTTCGGCGATTTTTTTTTGTGTATCCATAGCATCCATTGTTGGCAGTGCGCTGCGTTGTGGGTCTTGCGCAAGTGCCTCAAGATTGCGTCCTACGGCATCCCAATGGCCACGGTTTCACCTTTTCAGTAGCTCAGTAGAGTGATGAATAAAATGCATTATGCGGTAGCAAAAATATTAAGTCTGTGATTCAACCATACCATACCATCAGCCGCGTCCCATGCTGTGCTTCAAACAATTCTTTAAATCGTTTAGTCACAGGTACAACTTGTTTGAAAAGGGTTGTTAAATCAAATTCGACAAAGGGCTCTTGAGACTGTCCTGATGGTTTTATCAGATACCATACCCATATTAAAATATATTAAAAGATATATCCACATTAAAATACATATTATAAGGACATTATTTTCCCGATTAATTTAGACATTTTATTAAGCAAAGGACTTCCATTGCTGCGAACTCTTGTTTTATATAAGTAATATTTTGTGTTTAATAATATAAAATAAGAATCTCATTGTTACTATGTCAAGATCTAATTTTGTGTTCCATCTATGTACAATATATTTTATTTAATAAATCATTATCCTCATACTTATATATGGGTGCGCCTGGGGTATATACGTCAGTAGAGACATCTAAAGGCCGTTCTGAACTACAAAGCTCAAAGCGCTTCAATATTAATGTGATTTATTTATATGTAATTGTTATTTTGTAATAATATAGTGAAATTGATCTATTTTCATTTATAATATTTTACTTTGACCTCTTTAATCACTTGTGCTTAAAAAGTAAATTGGTATAATTCATGTCTAAATTTATTAATTAAAAACAGACTAGAAAAAGTCATTAACGGCACTTGTCGGTTCTTGTACAATTTTGCCGTGGCAAACTTTGTGAAAATGTTGTAATTGTTTAAGAATTATATGAAATTACTTATAACTCTGTGCTCAAATTTTATTTTATTCAATATATTAACATGAGTGATTGCGATAGTAATGAGGATTCGCCGACATATAACTATAATCTCGTATCCATTTTGCTTCCACCTTCAACTACCATAATCTATTTATATATAAATGTACGGAACTTAATGTAACTTAAGTACAACGCGTTTTTGTCAAATAAGGCCATTTTATAAAAAAATTAGAACAGTTTAAGGGCAAAGTTATATATTCATATATTCATATACATTCATTTAATTTGACTATTCGTCCTGATAAGTTAATCAGGGAAATACTGTTAAATATTTTTTCCAATTAATATAGATATATGTTATACAACAACTTGTAAGTAAATTACCTGTCAGAAGTAAAACTGATAGCAGGTAATTAAAACTTCCTAATACCTTAACACTTCACTGATACTTATGGGAACTTTTAATTTACTGAGTTAACTGCAATGGCGAATGGAAGGGATCTGAAACGAAATAGAAAACTATGTTGAGAGAATTACAATTAAATAGACATGGAATTTTGATTGTATTACAAAAAGATAATTAAAATTGTATCCGATATATTATGCTTACCTATGAAATGACCGATTTCTATGAGAAAATGAAAACTTTTTTTGTTATAAAAATATTTATTATGTTAGTCGAAATATTGACCCATATTATCTACACACTTTCGCCACCTCACAGGCAGTTCAAATTCACGGCAGTTCACGGCAATCAATAAATTCTTCAAAAGCCCTAATTACAGCTACTATAGAATCAAATTTTCTTTTGCAAAAAATTGAAATTTGTCGGCGCAAGGTCCGGTGAGTATGGTAGGTGAGGGCGAGTCTCCAGGTCCAGTTTTTGAAGTTTTAAAACTGTCGTATGAGTAGTGTGAGGGCGGGCATTGTCATGAAGAAGAAATGGAGATGAGCTATTGACCACACTTGGTTGGTTTGTTGCTAGCTTTTCCATCATCATCATCGTCTGCAGCTCCTTACAGTACACAACTGCATCAATCGTTTGACCGGCTCTCAAGAAACTCGTGGACAATACCGGCACAGGACCACCAAACTGATATCAGTAGCTTTTTCTTAATTATCTTGCGTTTTGGGCATTGTTGGGCTGCAAATCCTGGTTCCAGCCACACTAATACGAACGTTTGCGGTTATCGTACAGGATCCATTTCTCATCACAAGTCACGATGCGATTCAAAATTCCGTCGTATTTGTGACAGTGCAATAACACAATGCACACTTCGACGAGTTGTTGTCGCTGACGCTTGTTCAGTTCATAAGGTATCCACATTACGAGCTTCTTTATTTTGCCGCTTTGACGCAGATGAATCAACATTAACATCAAACCATGCTGCTAACTCAGCTATACGTTGAGATGGATCTGCTTACACTATAGCCTTTAATTCATCGTTATTAACCTCGGTCGTAGGTCGTCCGTGGGGCTCGTCCTTAAGATCAAAATTTCCAGAACGGAAGCGTTCAAACCAGCGACGCACGGTGCCGTGCTATCCTTTGTGGTGTTTGGCCCATACACACTATTAATATTGTGAGCTATCCGACTTGCGTTGGTGCCGCGACGAAACTCATATTCAAAAATAGCACGAATTATTAATTTATCCATTTAGTTTTCAAGACTTATTTTATTTTATCACATGAACTAAATTTAGCTATAGAAAAACAAATGAAATATCTACTGATTTTGAAATAAAAACATCGTAGCTATTAGATGCATATTGTTTTATTTTGAAATTTGAATTAGAACAGAAGATATCAAAATTCAAAATGGTCAGTAATAAAGTCGGTTCTTTCATAGGTAAGCACCCAATATATAGAATGTATACAAATATATAGCATATAGTACATACATAAATATAGTCCGCCATTTGTACAATTACTAGTGCAATGAAGTTTGAATAAAAAGAAATATATACTTATCTACTTTGAATTACTTTTGGTATGGAAAAACGATTCCAATTTTGTTAATTGTGAACGATTACCGAACGTTTAGTTAGATTCCACGGAAGAAAACTAATTACTCAGCAAATAAATTAACGAAGGTGGAAATCCGTGATTTCCCTAATGAAGGTTCCGAAACCAACTGTAATTGATTATTATTTTGGGTGAGGGTATTAATTGCAGAACAACCAAATTTAATTTTTGTTACATTACTTGCTGCCGAGATTTCCATAGTCGTATATTGTAATTTGTATGTATATATATCGTGTGGTGTCAGCCGACTATAGATTAGCACCACCCCATTAATTCCTGTGGGTTTCATAAGGATAGGGATAACAAAATCGCTATCACAACTGCTGAGGAACTACACCGGTCTCAGCGTAACGTTTTAAGGTCATATGCGCAAGACAATGTGTGAGAGGAGGCCCATGTCTTGCAGCGGACACTGAAAGGGCTGATTGCATGTGAATATATCATATAATACACCAAAACATATAGAAGATAATCACAAAAATGCGAAAAGTAAGTAACAATGCACACATACCACACACCCTCCCACATGTACACTCATGCAGACGCATTCACACAAAAACACATGCACACATAGGAAAGTGAAAATTAGCGCTAGCACTTGCTCAGCTAAGTCCTTGCTATTGTCATTAGTTTTTTTTCTTTGTTTCATTGGGCATTGAAGTTCTTTTCTTTTGTAACTATAAAGTGGTAACAAATGTTTCTATTTCTCTCTTTCTTTTGTAATAGTATACAGGGTGATTGAAGTTTATGTTCGAAACCTGCCGATATTGTTGCCGAACATGCCTAAATCATGGATAAACTCGGCATCTACCGATACGATCGACATAGACAAAAGATCCTGGAGGTTAAAATTAAGAGTTTGCAATACTAAAGTGTGCAACTCTACTAACATGCTGCAACATGTTATCTTATCTAACATGTTGCAACATTTTGTAATCTAATTTTATTGGTACATCTCCACTGGATCAAGGGGAATTTATTATAGGAATTCCTGTTTTTGAAGTCTGCACAATCCAGGCATGACTCTCAACGTTCCCAGAAAATCTACTCAAAATAAACAAATTCTATTTCCAGCACCAAAACCAATAGACATTCCTTTCAATATATGTACCGCAAAATATACGCATTATAAATACACACGCGGACACATAAATCAATTTATTAGCAATGTGCAACTTGTGAAAACAACGACACAGTTTAACACAGTGTTTTACAGTGAGTGAAAACAAATACATTGTGAGCGGGTAACGAGCACGGTGTTAACATTGTGTAAAGAAGCATTCGTTGTGGGTAAACCCGGAATGTGAATCGACCTTGTGTTTTCTAGTATGGCTTACGTAGTGACGTACTAAAGCTTTTAGTTATCAAAGTTGTGCATTAGCTTTAGTCTCGGTTTTCGTTTATCCAATATGTGTTTGCGTTTCAATATTGGAGATTTATCACTGTATCTCCTAATATCTCAAATAAAGATTAAATTTTGTGACAGTGAATAGCATAGATTACTCTTCCATAAAAAGCTTTATTAATACTCGTACAAACATTTGTGTGCCTATTCCTGTAGTTGCACTTTTTATAGCAATAATATAGCACTCTTTATAGCAATAATATAGTACCTTATAGTACCTTTTATAGCACCTTATTGTAACTTTTTTTAGAGACGAAATAATTAATGTAAAAAAAAACAAAAAACAATAATAATAAATGAAATGAGAAAGCATTGCATTTGCAATTTTGCGTTCAGCTGTTTTTTTTCTTGCGTGTGTTTATACTAATAATTTCAGGTAATTTCAATTATCTGGATTAATTCAATTATCTGAAATTTTAATTATTAATAATATGTTTCTAATGATCTAATCTAATCTTTAATATGTTTTCTAATGAAAATAGGAAAAGTGTAAATTAGTGGAGTAAAGTTAGCGCGGTAAAACGCATTATTTCGGAATAATTCCCCATTCCCAACCCATAAATTGACTCGAAACATTTTGATTTCACTTATAAGTAGCAATAAATTAAAAGTTTACTTTTTAGAATTGTACGATCATTGTTTTTTAATAATTAAAACAAAATTAATTAAAAACCGTAATAACTCGGTGAATTTCAAAGATATTGTGCTCAGAATTACGTATTATACAATATAGGTATTATAGGTACGTATTAAAGGTTTCGGGAGTCGCTAAAAAAGGAATATGATATAAAAAATTCAAAATGGCTGATCCAATGTGGTTGACCTTTTTTTATAAAAAATTGATAAAAAACGTAATAACTTGATGAATTTCAAAAATATTGTGTTTAAAATTACATATTACAGGTTTTGGGGGTCGCTGTTAAAAGGTTAAAAAAGTAGCTTGTTACATGATATGTAATCCACGAGCATTAAACACTAAACATAAATAAAATTCTGCAAACTGCAAAAAAGTGGTGAGGCCAAAGGTCGATGTAAATGCAAAAAATGTAACTGCATAGCAGTCACTATTTTATCTGCCATTCAATGTTCGAGAGATGTTCGCTTAGCGTTCAGTAATAAGTGCATTCCAATACAAGGATGCGGTATCGAGACCGCTAATGTATTCCGATACGAAGGAGGTCGGCTAAATTTACGTTTGCTGCGAAGCAAAACCCGGATTTAATTGTCTTTTACTCGCTAATGTAATTTACTGATCTGAACGACTAAACAAATGCATATTAAGAAATCAAACAATTTCGGTATAAAATACATTTCATATAATATATTATTATGTTATGTTATTTTTTTTCAAAAACATATACTTAGTACCTATACTTTATACCTATACCTATATATATATATATAGGTATAGGTATATTAAATATATATATATATATATATATATATATATATATATTTAAAAAACCTTATACATATTATATATATTTTGAAAATAAATATAAATATGATATATATTTGTTTAGATTTTTTTGTATTTTGCACACATAATATATACACGCATACTCATATACAATATATATGATACATAAAGATTGAACGACAAATTGCAATAGACATGACATTGATAGACATAGCGCTAGTTCAGACACGGCGGAACCCGCGCGGTTACGACCGCGGGGAGCCTATTTACATTGAAGCCTTCACATTCGTTCACACTTGACCGCGCTGTTTAAAGATCCGCACGGTTACTGCAAGTCGACCGCCGAAAAGTGAATATGCGAGGCGTCCGCGCGGATCTGTTACTATGACGTACCTAGAAGACGTTCAGTTGCTAGGCAGGAGCAACGCGTTTCGTACATGTGCTACCATGGATCGCTTTGACACTGAACTGTTTGTCGATGAGCCGGAGGAAAGGCCAGCGATACAGTGTACGGAATATTCCAATAAAAATGCTAAAAACCGTATTTGACAGGAGTTACTTGGAAATGGAGAAGACTAATTTAAAAAAAAACTTTCTAGAGCAATGGAAACATATTGCTTCTTCGTCTTCCATCTGTGCGCTGAGGTAAAACTCCGCTCCTGTCCTGTATATCCGCATGGTCGCCGCCTCTGTCTGAACAACAATCAGTTTTAACAATCGGTTCAATCCGCGCAGTCGCATCCGCGCGAATTCCGCCGTGTCTGAAAAAGCGTATAAATATAAAGATAAAAAAAGAGACTCCGCCTTGCACTCGTAAGAGTAAATTAATAAACTAATGATTAATGATTGCCATATCTATTCCATTTGAAATAACACCAGAAATCAAGACAAATACTGAGATTACCCGAATGACTTCTGTTTGACTGCTCCCTTTGAAGGTTGATCATGCGATCGGTTGAACATAGATGTGACTGATCCTAAGTGACGTGTCGTAAATCAATTGAGTGAGATGAATCATGTAAGGGAGATTTGTCTTGATGTGGATAATGGTTTATACTAAATTACATATGACAAATATTTATTGTATCATTTTCGTTTAATTTTTTTCATCTTTTTCTTCAATGAAGTTTCATTTCTGATGTTTGGATTACCTTTTTATGTTACTTGGTAACAATTAAGATTTTTATTGTTTATTATATTTGAACTTCATTACGCAAGTATTGGATACGTACAAAACGCGGACTTAATACCTTACGGCGTTCTATATCTATGAACCAGCGGATTAAACAGAAAGTAAAATACAGGTTTAGTTTTAGTTTGAATATATATACATGTACATATATGAATAATAATACTATTATATAGATATATGTACACAGATACATAAATAACAAAACAGAAACATTTAATTAAGAGGTCAGACTGAACAGAGAATATAAATCATTAACTGTCATGGATCATATTTTTTTAAGATTAAAGGGTTTGTATTGTTTGTAATGTTTGTACGTAATGTGTTCATAATTATGAATCTATTAAACGCACATGTTTACCTATTTTATTTTACTTGACGCTTCGTCTATTCGTCGATGGCTGACACCAATCATGGTCACGAGCTGACTCAGTCAGTTGTAAACCAGTCGATACGTCGGCTTCGACAAAAATAAAGTAGGTTAAGACTAAGTGACCAAATTTAGTAGATTTTGTTTCTATTATAATTCATTTGGACACTGACGTAGGCATTGGTCCACACACATAGCAAATAATAACACAGAATTGTTTTTATCACGTCATTGTCTAGACCCGTCGAAGCAAAAAGTCGCTCAGTACAGTGATAGTAGGTTTACCAAGGACAGAGTTGGACTCCTTGGAAGAACAAGAAAAATGCAGTCTCACTCTTTTATTTAATTATCACAAACATTATACACTAACACTAGGCACATTGTACTTTAATAAACTATCACTATTAAATCACAAAGCCCACAATACACAATTTTTACAATAATCAACTGAATTTTACTTCGCAGGTTCCCGCCAAAGGGTATAAAAAAAAAAAAAATCTTAGATAAATATGGGTCATATTCTGTTTGAGTTTAATGACTAAAATGTTAATGTTTTAAAATCGATTATACTAAATTGAAAAGGCAGCAATTTAAAAAAAAAATATTCGTACATTGTTCGATAGCCTTAAAGCACTCTGATGAAGTTTAATAATCCTCCGCGAAGCTGCAAATCGTTGCTGGGAACAACAGCGCTCATTTTTTTTTTCTTTCGTTAACAGTTAATAGCGCAATTAGCATCTTATGCCAGTGTCAAATTTTCTCTGTAATTAATAATTTTAAAGACAAAACAATGTCCACGTAACGTTGATGTAAATTGGGAGTCGCTCAGTAGGGCAGTAGTAGGTTTAATTGGAACAGAGAATTTGGATCACAAACATTACGCACAAGTAAAACTTTGAAGTTTAATAATGAACTATTAAATCACAAAACCCACAATATACATTAGATGATTGTTAGACTAGATAAATATAGAACATTGTATTGGGAAGCTGAGATACAGGTCTACCCTAGTTCAGGAATCAGAGCTTCATAAGATTAGTGTGTAATACTATCTGTCAATCAGTTAATTGATTAGTATGTTATTGCAGTAATTTGTATTGTACGATATTCATAAATAATACATAAATAAAAAATAAATTAATTAAATTTTTATATTAAAGAAACAGAAACTCCATTTCTCGAATTCCCGTCAAAAAGTCAGTGTTCGCTTTACTTTTGAGAGCACTGACATTCCATCAAAATATTTGAAATAAAAAATTTTCTTTATCATTCCTTAAGTTGGCATTATATTCGCGACAGTTTCAAAGGTCACAAACCGTAATCAACGTGTCACAAACCGAGGCTGGGGAATTGCGAAACTACCCGCAACTGCACGACGTTTCACGGCTCGTTTGGCCAGGGGGATAACTTCCTCCTGTCCTTGACTACATTATCTACATACAGAAAATTATTCTGACTTGGAGTTGTCTTTACCGCAAATTATCGTGCCGTGAAGCTACGCAGTTCTACGAAGTTCTGCATGGACAGTTTTACGATTTTGTTACTAATGGCCGTGGGGTTTCAACTACCTACTTTTGTGTAGTCACCTGAGAAATGAACAATTGTCCTCTAATCGTAACAAAATTGACATACGAGTATAAAGTAAACACAGTCTATACATAATAATTAAGCAATAATAATAAAGGGTCGAGTCTGTACATTGACTTAATTTAAGAAAATGAAACTGGGCGTCTCTTTACAGAATCTACAGCTACAGAATCTAAAACAATAGCTTTTAAAAATTTTTTTCGTAGGTATGTTTGTCTGATTTTGATCGAGTTTTCACTAATGTATTGCTAAGTGTCCAGAAGAGAAACTGGTATATCTAAACTGGTAAACTAGTAAAAACTGGTCATGTTCATATGACACAAGGAAGTTGAGTTGAGGAAAATAAAAAAAAATACTCAAATACTACTGGAAGGATTTTCATCCGTGAAATCCATCATGTCGGTACTTTTACTGGTGTTAAAAATCTTTTACAGCTGCTTAGTCCACGCGAGCGAAGCCGCAGGCAGATGCTATTATCACATAATATATACATTGTAATACAAATATAATCTCATACGTTTCATTTCATTACATCTTCCAGAAAGTCCAGCAAGTTGGATTGTAACAATGCTTAATGTTAAACTGACAATAATAATTTTGAGTACAGTCCATCTAATAACAGAGTTAGACTTTAAGATTTTTAAAAGAAAACAATTGACATGTTGTAAATTCTCATTGAGTCGTTGCGACGACGACGAGATGAGTGTACGTTTATAGGAAATTAATTTTGATAATTTATGGTTTTACATAATTTTACATGATGAATTTGTAATTAATGATTATACACACTATAATATTTCTAATTACTTTTTTATGATTGGATTTTCCTGGTAATAAAAAATAAATGAAATCCAAAAATTATTACAATTCCTAAATTTATTTTAAAGACCTGTTCATGATAATATTGCGATGATTATAAATCGCATGTTATATAGGTAATACATATTTTTATACTAATATTTTTAAGTACACTTTTAATTATATTATATAATTAATTAATAAAACTAATGAATAAAATTTATGTATCATTTACATGACCTATCGCACAATTATTACGCAGTGTTTATTGTTCTCAATTATCATTTATCAATGTCCTAAAAATTTACCCAAGTACGACTATTTATCCAAGTACGACAGTTTACCCAAGTACGATAATTTACCCAAGTACGATAATTTACCTAAGTCCGATAATTTACCCAAGTACGATAATTTACCCAAGTATGACAATTTAGCCAAGTACGATAATTTACTCAAGTACGACAATTTAGCCAAGTACGATAATTTACCCAAGTATGATAATTTATTAGACAGACTATATCATATTTTTAAATGTTTTATTATATAATACAAAATATCAATAAGCCATTTCCTGAACGAAATCCGCCAGGTGACAAAATTGGAAATTATACGAATATATTTACTTAAACAGAACCTTTTTCTGATAGCTCAATAGATCATGAGAATGTGTCCTCTACACCCATCTCTATCCCATCTTCATGGGACAAATGACGTAGAAATCGCTAAACCCAACTAGGGACCATGAATTGGACATTCGACTTTCATTATTGAATTTTTTGGTGTGTGATTTTTTCCGCTTGAGGTGAAAGGTGTGTCGGTAATGGCGACCCTTTCTCAAAGTTTTGTGGAATTTATGATCACGGGTTGAGTCCAGCTTTTCACTGAATAATTTTATATTTGACATATTATATTATTGTCATCACGTAAAATTAATTTTGTATATAAAAAACAATGCAAATTAAGCAATTATGTTTGACAGCGTTTTTCTTGAATACTGAAAAAATATTCAAATTATTTCTTTTAGTACCTACCACATCAGGAAATATACAATCGCAATTCCTTTAATTATGTTACGTTTAATTTCTAATATCTTAGTAGTTTATCACTAACTATTTAATTTATGGAAACAATCAATAAAATTTTGTATTTAGCAAATTTGTAGATTTTTTTATTGAAACTCCAAAAACTGAATATTGAAACGAAATATATCCTTGGATAATGAAGACAATATATATATATCCTGATGACAATGAAGATAGAATCACGAAAGGAATCCATTTTTTCAGGCTTTGGAGACGACATCAATACTGCAATATATTTAGGCGTTTAATAGAGAGGTCGTAACTACGAAGTTAAGGCATTGTAGGATTGTTCAATATTTCCATATTTAAAAAAATGGAAAGGAAAATATGAATTTAAAAAAATACCATCGTATTTTCTGAAAATACATATTTATCAACAGAAAATGATTATTTTTTAATGTATTATAACAAAAAAAACTATGCAAGAACTCACCGAAAATGCTACAAATTCCAAGCTATTTTGCAATTTACTCACTTTATGGAAGTTACGCCCTTTTTTGTATTACGGCAGATATAAGCCTTATATCTCGAGAAAACGCAACATAACACTTTCCCCGTGACAAATGAAGTGGAAATCTTGGGACCGATCTCGAAACCATTATTATGTAGATCCAAATACCCAGGCGTATAGGTACTTATAATATACCAGTATTACTGCCTCTGTTCCGAGATTTAGGAATGATTTTACCGATTTACCCACGACGGAACGGAGATGGTACTTGTGTTTGGGGTAAGATAATGTGTGTTTGTTTATGTATTCTTTGTTACCAGTTTTTTATGAAACAGGTAAAGCGATTTTAATAAGGTTTTTTTGCAAATGTTTCAATTTGTTTCGCGCTGTGTTCCTGGATGGGTGTTGTGGTACTAACGCAACACATTTATTCGTTAGCATTACGCATGACAATGCAATGGTGCAGGTTGCAGGTTTTAAGGCCACACATCCCTCATCCACGAGAGAATGTGCATGAGAAGGCCCCATGTCCAGCAGTGGATACTGAAAGAGCTGGTTGCTCTGCAATACACAGATTTTAAAGAGTCGGAGTTGTTTCATAATTCTTAATTTGGAAAAGTTTTTAAAATTTAAACTTACACACTAATTATATTGTTACTTAATATTTTCTTAGGTTTTCGCGATTACTATACATAGCAATTAAACAACTTTGAACGGTTAAAATCGCGTATATTTGACATTATTTATATCCCGACGTTTCGAACACTTTACAGTGGACGTGGTCACGGGGTGACTATTGATTTTATTTGTCACTTGAGTTATTAAGAAATTATTTGGACTACCGTCTGAAATTCTTTGAACTACCGTCTGGATTTTTTTTAATCATAACATTCCCTATGCACGCAGTATTCACTCACGGTGTCCAGAGGTCTTGCAGTATTGCGTTGGCCTTGGGATTTAATTAATTTAATGACTGGATCCCAAGCCGGTGGTACTTGCCAACCATCTTCTCTATTGAAATTTGAGTGTTTCTTGATTTCAATAGCCTCGCGTAACATTCTTGGCATGAATCGGGTCTCTCTAGCGAGGATTTGTGGATTATCAAATCGAATGTAATGGTTGGGTTTGTCCAGAGCATGTTCACAAACTGCAGACTTGGTCGAGCGTCTGTTCTTCATGTCGGCTATGTGTTCTTTTATCCGGATACCGATGCTCCTCTTTGTTTGCCCAATGTATGATAACACCATACATTTCAGTATGGTGTTATTATCCATGTCATCACCATCCATGTCAGTTGGCTACCGTAGGCAAATCTTTGTTACAGAGAGCACACGGCATCTGTGATACTGACCACCTCGAGGAAGAGCTTCTGCATGTGAAACAAGTACTGCGAAGCAACAAACACAAACTCCCACGAATGCGTCACAGAAGCCGCCCCAAGCACCCTACAGTTGAGCGACAACCTGCCATCTTACCATACATCAAGGGCATCACTGACAAAATTGGCAATATCTTAAGATGAGCTTCAATTAAAACCTACTTCAAGCCGCACAAGAAGATTAGCCAATTTTTAAGACCGGTCAAGAGCAATATCCCCCTACAAGATGCAGGTGTTTACAAGCTTGATTGTGAATGCGGGTTATCATACATTGGGCAAACAAAGAGGAGCATCGGTATCCGGATAAAAGAACACATAGCCGACATGAAGAACAGACGCTCGACCAAGTCTGCAGTTTGTGAACATGCTCTGGACAAACCCAACCATTACATTCGATTTGATAATCCACAAATCCTCGCTAGAGAGACCCGATTCATGCCAAGAATGTTACGCGAGGCTATTGAAATCAAGAAACACCCAAATTTCAATAGAGAAGATGGTTGGCAAGTACCACCGGCTTGGGATCCAGTCATTAAATTAATTAAATCCCAAGGCCAACGCAATACTGCAAGACCTCTGGACACCGTGAGTGAATACTGCGTGCATAGGGAATGTTATGATTAAAAAAAATCCAGACGGTAGTTCAAATAATTTCTTAATAACTCAAGTGACAAATAAAATCAATAGTCACCCCGTGACCACGTCCACTGCAAAGTGTTCGAAACGTCGGGATATAAATAATGTCAAATATACGCGATTTAAACCGTTCAAAGTTGTTTAATTGCTATATATTGTTACTTTTTATCTAAACGAATTACTTACGATTTTTATATAAGTACTTTATTATTGATATTAGAGGGGAAGGATACGCGACGGAGCCCCACTGAGCGCGGTCAACTATACTCCTATTTTCTGTTCTTCCCAATACTTTTCTAAATTTAATCCTAAATCTCCAAAGCATCCGGGGGCGGGAAAACGTTTCTCACTCTAAACCCTGATTTTTAATTTGAGAGGATTTCGTCAGCTGACTTTCAGGTGTAACAAACCTTTTCTGTACAGTCTCATTTATATTATAATATTAATAACATGTTTTTGTCAGTATTATAAATATTCAAATCACACAATGTGATAACCATGTAATAATTAAATTAACACAATGTTTTAATTATAGACTTACAATTTACGTTATAATTAACCTCTATCGAGTAAGCATGCTTCATCTAATAATTTAAAAAAACAATCTTCAAATAGGTACTCGTTACTTTAAATACGCTATACTTTCAATACCTTACAATAATACTCCATACCCTTCGTGCGGTTCATCCGCACTTCTATGACATAAAGTCACTGCGTACAGTGCGGTCAAAAAGACACTTTATACCTCGACCCTGTGGAATGTTGTGGAATGAACTGACAGCTGAGGTAATTCCGTTAAGCTACGATATGGGGCTTTTTAAGAGAGTTGTGAACAAGATTTTGCAAAGCCGGCAGCGCACCCGCAAGTCCCCTGGTACTGCGGGTGTCCATGGGCAGCGGTGACCATCATGTGGCCCGTCCGTTTGTCTACCATCTATTCTATAAAATAAATCGAGTGTTCTCAAAATCATGATGTCGTCAAATAATCGGTTTCGCCACTAAGGGGGCAAAATAGGTAATAACCAAGTATTGAAAAAGTATCAAAATAAAACGATACTTTTCGCAACACGGTGTGAAATCATACCAATGTAATTCGGTATATTGGTATGAGAAATATTTTATAAAAAAAAACAAAAGGTTTCAAATATATGCATTATCTCCCATTGTTATATTATTTTAAACTGTATTTTAAATTATCATTTTACGCACTGTGAAGGAAATATACGTCGATTTTTTAAAACATAAATTTTTATTGCTGTCTTTTAGGAAAACTAAATTTTTTGTCTGAAAACACAACCAAATGTCAGAATTTATTTGAATTAAAAATCAGATTTTAGACGGGTTTTCTTTCGATGTGTATCGCTGATGTCCACTGGCTACATCTTGTGCGGATATCTACCCTACCTACTATCAGATGGATTGTCTGCTGGTCACCTCTCTATAAATAATTTTTTTTTCAATTACATAAACGGGACGATCACAAATATACGAGTAGCTTGTACAAAATAATGACCCTTAATACTCCAAAATATGGTAAGCTGAGAAAAGGTTTCTTTCATATTTCCACTTCTAGGAGCAGTTACTGCGATTGTAAATAAGTTCGAGTGGCATAGCTACACATCAAATACACGCAGCGAATGTTGACCCGAATATCCAGTTCTTGCGATCATGGCCCAGAAAAGTCCAATAGCATATTTATAACGGGAAGCTAACTTATACCAACGCGCTACGAGAGGATCACTCACACAGATGTAGGAATTTACAAGTATAATTTCTTCAAGAAAACCTTGAGAAACAGAGTTGTGACCGCGATAATAACGCAGGAAGCGTACACACTCGTGTTAAGTAACGTAGTATATATCATTTTATTAACAAACACTATATGTAACTATAATAAAATATACATATATCTACCTACCTATAAGTATACACATACATAAGCGAATACGAACTTAGAGAAATTAATACGTATATAAGTACACTGAGATCAAAGAAATTTATGTTGGTGGTAACGAAATATTGAGAAAGTAACAGACTAAATTAGTAAAACTTGTTCTCACTTCCTTTTTCCCATATAGTATAACATATTAAGTCAACGCATTTTAATAAATTTATTTCTCTCATCTGTGTGAACTGTCATTGCGATGCTGAAATGAAGTCATGAATACTGACATCGCAGTGAACAAAAGCCTTTCATGAACATTAACGAACTCACATTGGCTATGTTAAAATTCTGGCGTTCGGGCTATTAATCATTTTCATGTATTTCAATACTTGACCGAGTGCCTCGATTGAATACAATAACAACCGAGCTTGTTAATAAATATTTCATTTTAAATTTTAAATTTATTATTTCAGAAATGTATCATACTTTGCTAAAACTGCTCGCGGCTACCATCCTAGATTAAGCCGGCTTGACACTATACGAGTACACTCTATCCAAGTAGGCTCATACGAGCTAGCGTTAAACGAGCTCACTTGTTCGAACATGTTTAACCGAGTGCACGTATGTCATAGCACTTGATCAATCATTTTATTCTTAATTCAAAACGGTAAATCTGACAAATATGATAATCGAAGAGTTGATGTACTACTGCCAATGAAAGAAACCCCTTAAAAAGAAATTGCATTCGTTAATTGATTCTGAGACTTGATTTTTTTATACAAAAACGACCCCAGACGAGCATACAGTCCACCTGGTGGTAAGTGGATACTGTCGCCCCTGGACACCCACAGTATCATGACGTATCATGGTCAGTCCAGAATGACAAACGTTAGCACGTCCCCGGATGCGGTGACCTTGTAGATTTAGTAACTGATTTCGAGAAAGGATTGGGAAAAATGGAGGGGAAAGGATGGGATGGGAATGGCCTCTGGCAACTGCAGTGAGATATTACTTTACTCACTACCGAAACACATACGTACGTTAGTCGAATAGGATACATTGGGAAATGCAGTGTATTTCACGGTAGTCTTCTGTGTGAGAGGGGCGATGTGGTCAGTCTAATATGCCCAGAAGCTGTGGGATTGCAGCGTGCACTCTCCCCTACATACATTGGGGAATATGATAAAGTGGGAAATGCAGTACATTTCAAGATAGTATTCTGTGACAGGGGGGTAAACGTGGCCAGTCGAGTACGCCCGTCGGCTGTTGGATTTTCTGCACTTGCCGTGCACTCTCCCCCTCCAGTAATATTTTTTCCTCCAGTTCTGTTGCATGAAAAATTCCAGTAATGTAAGCTCGAATACGAACGAAATTCATTTTGGTACGACTTCAATCCCTACATATCTTACATACTCTATATTGTATTAGTACTCGTACATTCATTGCCGCTTTGTATTCGCAGTTAAAAATTCATACACATTCCCCTTGTGGCGGAAATAACCTGCCAATATTTGCTTTACTAATGGAAAACGTTTTATCCTGTAACTCAATAAAAATAAGGAGGTAAATCGTTCGAGCTCCTGAAATTATTTTTCTGAAAAATATTGCCATTTATGCCTTTGTTGTTTATTAAGCATGTATTGAAATGGTCTTTGCCTTATTGGATGTTTTTAATTCAGCGTTATTTATGAATTTATTTATTAAATAAAATTTTGCGGTCATTAATTATGTTAAAATTAATTTTGTTTCTGAATCTGATTCTTTACACAATTTTAATTACCGTTTATGTGATTCTGATTAGTCTGATTAGGCACTAATTGTTTAGCTACATCTATTAAAATTATTATATTTGAAGTTTTCTGGCTTTAAAAAAATGAAAGAATCCTCATAAATCTTTATCTATCATACTTAATTATTTCCAGAGAATTTTTATACGTATAATTAATTAATTAAGACGAATCTGTGAAATCAAAGTAGAAAATCTGTGTATTTTTTTACACAGATGTTTTATTTTGATAAAAGGCTAAAAATTATAAGTTAAGAAAAGGACCGCAACATAAAACTCCTCATAAACACTTAATGACAGATATATAAGTAGTGAACAACACCCCATCACATTCCCATCTAAAATATTATCAAGTTCATATTAAATGCCTAATTTTCTAATTAGTAAAGTAAAATATTGTAACCAACCCCTTTATCGTCCACTGCTGGACATGGGTTTCCTCTTGCACAAGATAATGTGCATGAAGGATATGGCTTTAAAACCCCATGGTGGTCAAGCGCGTTGGTGAGTCCACTTTTTGGACGTGGCGTCATTGAAATTTATGGATGGTGTTATTATAGGTTATTATAGGATTACTTCAGCGCTTGTTATTATAGGAAAGTAAAAAGATGTTTCACAAAACTTATAAATTGGACCACCGTAACTTGCCGGATAAGCATAATAAGGAGTGGATATATATTAGGCCTAAGTAATATATTAGGCCTAAGTAACTATACCTAAGTAACCATTATCTAATATTTCAAGTCTAAAAATTCATTAAAATTATAATAAGATTTACTCACTAGAATATCAAATAATATTTCCTTAAATGATGTAATTTCCTTTAAATCGTCAGGTAATTTATTAAATAATTTCGCAGCATTAACATATATACTTCCACTATAATGTTTGGTCTTTGAAGTGTAAATTGGCAGTGCATTATATTAATTTGTTTTTTCGTGGATACTTCTCTTTTCCTCGATTTTAAAACATTTCATATTTTGTTTTACAAATTTACATGCTTCATAAATATATATGGAGGGAAGAGTCAGAATCCGCAAGCTTTTATAGTAAGGCATACAACTTTCGGTCTGACTAATATCTATTTTTTTGTATTTTAAAGACCAGTGGAGTATCAACAGAATTTTCCAATGTATAATCCCATATCTTAAGTTGGAACCGAGAAAACCGTGATAAGCACATATGGCTGCTCCGTCTGATGTGCTGTATGACAGTTTTTTTTTAAGGCGATAATGTATTTCGATATTCTTTTGCAGAAGTGATTTGTATGAGGCTTCCAAGTAACTTGGATGTCTAGTATGATAACAAGAAATCTCATCTCCTTTTCTTGTTCTATTGTTGTGTTATTATATTTAATAGTGATATTTTTCGGTCGCGATTGTGGATAATAAAATTGCATGATTTTTGTTTTATCTATGTTTACTATAAGTTTATTGTCATACCAGTTTACTATTTTTTCCAAATAGTGTTTTCGTATTCGTCAACATTATCACATTTAAGTCGAACTAAAATTTAATCCATAGACGATATTGTTCATTGGGCAAAAGGTATGCAAAATATCTTGGTTGTTTTGAGCAGTTATTTTTATAGCCACCAGCACATTCAAAAATATTTATGTTCAAACTTAGATTCAAATTCGGAATTTATAAATAATATTGCTTATTGCACCAAAGGTACTTATGTAAAATGTCGCATTCTTGGTCATTCTGGGCAGTTCTTTTTATAGCCATCGGGGCAATCAAATATATGTATGGATAAACTGAGAATTAAATTCGGAATCTATAAGTGATTAGGCACTTGCTGATTAGGCAAAATGTATATCAAAATTTCGCGCAAAACACTCTAAATTTATATAAAATTTCAAAATGACTCCTACATTTTGAGAGCAGATGGACGAAAAACGGAATTAATCAAACACATAAGATAACATAAAGACGTCTGAAAATATATACAATTTATATCACATTTTCAATCTTCATAATATGTGAAATGAATATGAATACTGAATGTTTGAGTAATATGGATTTTTTGTATTATCACCTGAATTAATTATAATAATTATAAGTGGCATTGTCTTATTATCGGGTTTAATTTCCAATAATTGAGACTTCAGTAACATAAAATACGAATTTGAAATACATTTGCAATCCCAAATTTTATTTACATGATTGCAAATAGTTGGTATTTCAAACAAAGATTTGACTCATTAAAAGGCCTTTACTCTAATTGAAGTTGCCATTATAAAAATATATATTCATTTAGTAGTAAAATACAATTTACAGAATCAAAATTGAATTAGTAGATTTTTTTACAACAATACAATAATTAAAAATTTAACGCTAGAACATCGTTTTATTTATACAGAATCTTGAAACAATGAATTTTTTTAGATAGAACAACTTAAACAATGTCATGGACTTTTTGGCGGGAACTCGAGAAGTGTAGTTGAGTTTATGTTTGATTGATTGTAAAAACTGTGTACTTACACGTTTTGTGGTTTAATAGTGATAGTTTATTGAACTTCAAAGGGGTTTTTTGTGGGTAGTGTTTGTGATAATCTGATAGGTAATCAAATAAAAGCATATGACTGTATTTTTCGTGTGTTTCCAAGAAATCCTCTTCTGTCCTCAGTAAACCTACTAACACTTTACTGAGCGACTCCTGACTTACTGCGACGGGACTGGACATTGACAAGATGTGTTTTAAATTGTTTTTCCTATAGGAAGAAAATTTGACACTGGCAGAACGTGCTAATTTCACCATTGCCGTACACGACGAAAAAAAAACATACCGACAATATGGCACTGAGAATATTTTCGAGCTATCAACTTTGTTGTAACTCGCCACCAGATGGCACTGCACCACATCAACTTCTGTACCATAATATTTTCTTAGGTTTTCGCGATTACTATACATTGCAATTAAACAACTTTTAACGGTTTAAATCGCGTATATTTGACATGATTTATATCCCGACGTTTCGAACACTTTGCAGTGGACGTGGTCACGGGGTGACTAATTGATTTTATTTGTCACTTGAGTTATTAAGAAATTATTACTACCGTCTGAAATTTTTTGAACTACCGTCTGAAATTTTTTAATCATAACATTCCCTATGCACGCAGTATTCGCTCACGGTGTCCAGAGGTCTTGCAGTATGGCGTTGGCCTTGTGATTTAATTAATTTAATGACTGGATCCCAAGCTGGTGGTACTTGCCAACCATCTTCTCTATTGAAATTTGGGTGTTTCTTAATTTCAATAGCCTCGCGTAACATTCTTGGCATGTACCGGGTCTCTCTAGCGAGGATTTGTGGATTATCAAATCGAATGTAATGGTTGGGTTTGTCCAGAGCTGACATGAAGAACAGACGCTCGACCAAGTCTGCAGTTTGTGAACATGCTCTGGACAAACCCAACCATTACATTCGATTTGATAATCCACAAATCCTCGCTAGAGAGACCCGGTACATGCCAAGAATGTTACGCGAGGCTATTGAAATTAAGAAACACCCAAATTTCAATAGAGAAGATGGTTGGCAAGTACCACCAGCTTGGGATCCAGTCATTAAATTAATTAAATCACAAGGCCAACGCCATACTGCAAGACCTCTGGACACCGTGAGCGAATACTGCGTGCATAGGGAATGTTATGATTAAAAAATTTCAGACGGTAGTTCAAAAAATTTCAGACGGTAGTAATAATTTCTTAATAACTCAAGTGACAAATAAAATCAATTAGTCACCCCGTGACCACGTCCACTGCAAAGTGTTCGAAACGTCGGGATATAAATCATGTCAAATATACGCGATTTAAACCGTTAAAAGTTGTTTAATTGCAACTTCTGTACCGTTCAACCTATAGCAAAAATCATATCGACGGCAAAACAGAATAATTTGTGATTTTAAAGTAAATAACAGAGGTACATAAATATACACAGGCAGGACAAATTCTGTCGGGTTTTGCTAGTATATTATATACAGGTAAATATGTTTTTATATGCTTCAGAATGTTAATTATTTAACATTACTCCTCAACATTAACAAGGAGCAATGAACTCGATGTTATTAGTTAAGATGTAACTTAACGATCACAAGACACGCCTATAACCATATCTAATCTTCGCCAAGTTTTGGACTACAGCCAAAACTAAGATTCGCAATCTCCCGAGGAATACCCTTTGTATCTGCTCCGAGTTATAATCCGGTTAGACTTTAATAAGTTAATATTTGGTTCGTTAAAACGGTAAATTAATATCTGACCATCTTGACAACTCTTTTGGGCTCTCAGGATTGTCTGGGTAGAATCCTCTTAACAGTGTTACAGTTTGTGCGAGTTTCATTTCGTGTTTACGTCAAATAAATGGATTCGAATGTAAAGTCCTATTTCTTCTTTGTCGAGAAAATATTTTTCTAGTTTCTCATTATGTTTCTCCTTGGTTTCTTGTCTTGTATGGTTATTTATTTATTTAATTAACCATTTTTATCAATTATTTTAAAAGGCGTACAAAAGTGCCTTACAGCATTATCTCCCAGTCAACCTTTGGGCTATGCAGGATATGAAGTGGTAGGGGAGTAAATAACTGTAACAATTACTATAGAAGATACGAGTAGAAAAAATAACACTAATTTTACACTAGTAAATAAATATAAATCAATTTTAAAACATAAAAGTGTATCTACACATATGACTATTTGAATACATATATATCTACATAAACTACATACAAACATACATGTATATAGAAATATTCCACAAAAAACATGATTAAACAGTGTGTGTTTCTCAGAATGTGTTTTCTAAGCCGATTTTTGAAAATACCTCAGGAAGATGTTTTTTTAATATTGTTAGGCAGCGAGTTTCTTCTCTTGCCATCAGATAATAATGTGTATTTTTATGTACATATTTTTATGTATTTTATGTACATACATACATGGCACCATTTACACTGAGAACTGCAAATGCGTTTTCAAATTTACATAGTTGTCCTCCAAAGAAAAGTTTCTTTTGTGAGATTCCAACTCTCGGGTACTTCACTTTTTAAATTCGAATTTAACAGCTCAGAACTCTACAAAAAAGGTTTATTCATATGCAACAGTACTCAGGTACTGTAACAATCTTCCCAAATTTTCACTTCTTATCAATTTGACTCTTAAACTATGTTGAACTCTAAACTTTCTAAATGCGATTATATAGAATAATATCCCTTAACATGGGCATGTTATTTGCATATAGAAGCAATGTCAGGATTAATGTAGTAGGGGGAATATAGGACACATATAGCATATACACATATGCTATATAGCTATATAAACTATAGCTTTCAGTAATGCTTAAATTAATTTGTTTAAACGACAATAAATGATAGATGTCGTCGTAAATGGTGACTCTAGAATATTCAGCATCAGACTATTAATTAAGTCTTTGATTAAAATTAAAAACGATAATAAAAGGCAGTGTTATGTAATTTTGTAGGTACTTATAGGACCGACTCTTATTTTTGGTGTAGCAACGAAACTGAATACTCTTGGTACTACATAAAATTTTATCGTCAAAATATTTAGGTAGTTGGTACGAAAAATTTAGGCGAAGCATAAAATTAATTTTACTTTATGAAGGAAACGGGGGAGGAGAGCGATTTTAAGAGTTCCTAATTTGTTGTATAAAGGAAAACAACGGAAGGTTATATTATAGGTGGATTCTAGTGCACGGAGGTATAATATCGTAGCATTTTAAAATTGACCACTATCGTGTGATCGTCAGTTCGACCACTGAGTTGCTACTTAACTACGGATTTTTAAAAATTGTCATCAGCTCGGTGGAGAGGGAAAATATCGTGAGGAAACCCTCATGCTCGAGAAAAAAAAATTTGGACAATATGTATCTCCAAATCCATTCCTATATCTCCAAAGGTAAGCAGCGTAAGTAGCTCAACGAGCGTTGATCACTCGACGCTCGAGCGCTGAGTGAGCGATAATGAAATTTAAGACTAGCGGTAATGGCTAGTGAGGGCTATAGTTCAAATTTTTAATATTTGATGGTCTTAAAGCCTTGTAGTTGAAAGCTCGAGTCTAGAATAGTTAAGATTAAGATTGAGGTTCAATAGTTTTAACATTGTGCTCGAGCGCTGCAGCGTTCGTTTTAACAACACTAGTCTGAAACAATATCATTTTTTTCGGCTTAGTTAGTATTTAATAAATTTGTATGAACAATTTGGTCATGTGGTGTCGGTCGGCTTTAGTATAGCACCACTCCATCTCCCGACGGTGTCGTAAAAGGCGACTAAGGAGATTACACAGGCATGAGCCGTGAGGAGTTACAGCGCCTCTAAAAGGGTGGACTCTCCAACCCGCTTGGCCAGCTTGCTGTTTAAAACATACACCCCTCATGGACAAGACAATGTGCATGAGAAGACCATGATAAACTCACCTATCGCTCTCACTGGCCTTTTGTATATATTTTCTTTTGTAACATTTTTTTTACATTAATGGAGGCAGGCGGGCAAGCGTTCCACGTGATGGTAAATGGCTACCGCCGCCCATGGACACCTGCAACACCAGGGGGTATGCGGGTACACTGCCAGCTTTGCAGAATCCTATTCACAGCTTACTTGAAGAACCCCATGTCGTAGCATAACGGGAAGTCCTCAAGAGGCAGTTGGTTCCGCAGCTTACGGGTTTGTAAACTTTAACTAATGTCATTATAAAATATATATAATTAATTATACCTATTTTACTATTATTGGTGTTTATCATGGAACGTCTGGGAAAAGAAAAATAAGCTTCAGTGGCTTAGCTTAAATAAGAAGTATGGAGTACTCCAGTATGGAGCAAGTGGGTTGCAGTGGTTGCATATGGAACTGGTAACATGGAACTTCTGGGGCACTGTATGGTAGATAACTTTGATTTGAAACATTATATGAAATCAAAGCTACATTGTTATTATATATGGATACGAATGTATCTGCCTGGTGAAGTTTACTATAATGCAACAAGTTAATCCAGTCTGGCCCCGGAGAACTGTTGGCTCGTGGTTATTCAGTTATTCAGAACATCGAACTTTGTATACTGGCTTCAGTCTACAGTTTTACCTGATATTATTAAGTCTTTTGTAATAATTATTCAATATACCTAAGTCTTCAAAACTGCTTTTATCATTTTGAAATACCACGGGTTTGTATAATATCTATTAAATTTATTGTGGTTTCTCATTCTTTATTGGATTTTATTTTTTGATACTGTATTGGACAAATAAATTATTTTTACAGGCTGGAATACTGTTTTATTGACTTTTACTGGTACCTACGATGGATTTTAATTTTCTGTGCCCATATTATTATAGGCAACGAATAAATATATTACCTATATAAAAAGTAAATATATTATTTATTATAAATAATAATACATATATTATAAAAAACCTCCTTAACTATTTCTAGTCATATTAAAAATTAATTGACCTTATTTCAGTTCGTTTTTCAGTCTTTCATAATATATTTCTACAATATAATTTTCCGCAACTACTGCGCCAAGAGCTTTGTTTTCAAGCGAGCTTCTTCAAGCTGCTTTTCTACTTTAGCTTTTTTCATAACTTTAAAATATTTATAACTAGTATAAAGCGTATATTTAAAAATAAATTATAATAATGCCGTAAAGTAAATAGCTTATTAATAATTACATACCTAAGCCAAAATAACCAAAAGCTCGATTTCCTGAAAAGACACTAATATTTTTTTAAACACAACAACACGTTGGAGAACTAACACTGTTTTTAGTTCACTGGTGCACTAAAATTGTTTTTGGAGTCGGCATTCGCGGGTGTATTGTAGAGCGCGTATGTCCTCCCCTAACGGTGGCGGAGCTTGCACTGCCTGTTCCAGCGTTCCCGTTCCCGCCCGCCCTGCGCCCCTGTACCTGTTACAGGTACAGTACAGTCTTCATACACCCAGAACTAAGTAGCTGCTATTGATGGACATCGAATTGATTTCCGCGCGCCCGCCATTAGTGCGAGTGTGATGTGTTTATTTCATTAATTGTTTGATTGTTTTTATGTGCATGATTTTTATTTTTATATATATGTATCAATTATAAGTATAAATATACTATTATAAGTATAAAATTTATGTAAATTATGTAGGTACGAGTATATAGTATGTAAGTGCGCCATCTACTTGTCGGTTATTTTTCATGAACTCCTTCACCTAAAGGTTATCTGGAAGAGATTGCTATTAGCAATAAGACCGCCTTTTGTATACTATTTTATTTTTATGTTTTTATCTGTAGTGTTCAATAAAGAATACTGATTTACATAAACGCTTTTGTATCGATTTAATTTTACCGTTAAAATTTCACTTAATTTTATTAAACGAATATCTAAATTCAAAACCTTTCAATATTTGTCGTGACTAAATACCTTCTATGGACCCTTTCACATGCATACAGCGTTTGTAGCCCATACGTTTTCTCTCACCCCTCACGAGGGTGGAGGTATCTGTTCGGGACTGAGTCCCCTTCAGTGACTTCTCCTCTGTCCCCCAGCCAACACGGACAGGTCGCTGGGTTGGCCCTCTGGGCCGTAATGCTACCTCCGGGTTTCTTCGCGCCGCCCTCTTAGTATAAGCGGCAACAGTGGTGACGCGTCACACGGCGCGATCAGATCGTGCGGAAGGGCTTTGCAGTCTGGTGGCCACGCGTGCAGTGGCGCCAACCCCCTGATGTGGGGGCAAACATTGTGGAGGCAAGGCGTTATCTTAAATGGCCTGTCATTTTATATCACCAAGAAGTAACTATGAACAAGAGTCATTTATTTGTGGAAATCTGTTTATTTTCTATGTAGTTATAAAGGTCGTCTTACTCTGCGTTTCCCTTCTGGTCTGCGCTTCTCCACTTTCTACGGACATAGTACAATTTCGATATAAATTCAGAACTAAGTAGGTACCATTGATGGACAGCAAATCGATTTCCCAACGCTTCTACATTGCGTGCATGACGTCATAATGTGTTTATCTCGTTTAACTGTTTGATTTTTATTTGTTTCACATCTTCAATACTACTTATATTTTGTTTTAAATGGGTACCTAATCTTACCAAAGTAGATATTTTAAGATATTGTATACATAACTTTACGCTTTTAAGGTAAATTGATTGATACATTCTAAAGTAAATTTATTGATACATATAACCGAGGTAGGGCGGCCGAATTGCAAAAAGTCGTCATTTAAAGGTTTTGGTTCAACTCATCGGGGACATATCGACAACTAGCATAATCGTTTAGAGCATGGTTTTCCGAGTTCGAATAAACCGGATATCGGTCTATTAACTCCCCAATTATGACGTCATCAAGATGGCCGGCGACACTTTATTAATTTTCGAATATCACGAGAACTACCCAAGCGATATTCCCGTGTGAGGTATCATATGAAAGCTAATTCAATTATTAATAGGAATGTTCTATTAACTTACCTACATATTACAGAAACTGATTTTTTTACAAAATATGTTTTTTTCACACTTTGCCTCATTTTTTTTAATATAACAAACTAACAACTCACTTTATAGTAAATAATACTTAATTATAAATTGTTTTCACATTATTGCACTTTCTACTAATTTTTAAATCATAACAATACCATATAAAATAACAGATACCTATATGTTATTTTATATAACGACGTGTCCTCATTTCTATGATCGAAATGTCATCAAGATGACCGCCGATGCTGTTCTTTAAATATAAATTTAAATTTAAATAACCTTTAGATATTTCGAGAACTTATTAACCGATTTTGATGTGTGAAACACCAGAAAGCTAATTAAATTTTCAATAAATGTTAGTGACTAAAAAGAGTAGGTATTATAGAAACAGACATATTAAGAATATTTCTTTTCATTCGTTACCTATTAATTTAATGTAACTAACAAACTATGGTAAATTGTACTTTATGATAAATATTTTTTAAAAATAAATTATTGCCACATTACTCCACTTCCTAATATGTTATGTAATATGAAATATATGCTACTTTTTGTAACACGATCCTCACAACTTAATAAAAATGCAAAATCGGGAATGATTTTTTTATATACCTAAATAACAACAACAGCAGTAGGGGTCATTCAGTAGATATATTAAGAACTTTCCGAGCTTAAAAAATACGTTAGGGTTTTATTTGATGCACAAAATTTAGAGCACCGTTAACCCATTTTGAAGGAATTAAAAATTCTTTTTCTTCCTTGTCAAAATATTTTGGAGTTCTGCCACCTTGTAAAGAAATATCCACATTCCTTTTCTTCACACGATGAGGTTTTAAAGAAACTAAGAGTCCGGATTCAATTACCTTTTCCTCCACGTCAAAAATTGCAGTAATGAATATAGTATGGAGGAGATAAAAGTTTATAATAAAGCTCAAAGACATAAGATAATTATCACTTAACAAATTTAGGTCTGAAGTGTTTCAGACGTTGGTTGTTGGAAAAGTGTTATTATTCCACAAAAGAACATTTACTATAGGCCTGATGTATAAATAAATAAGCACGACAATAATTGTGAATATATTCTGACTTTAATAATTTTTTTATACTCTTATTTCATCTCTTATCTTATCTCTTATTTTTATTTCATTAGTTATTGATGTTTTAGTGTAGAGTTCAGTAACATTTTTCTTCTTCTAATGAAGGTTGGCGATCGGCATGGCTATTATCACGCGAGAGACTGCTGCTCTAAACAAAAACTTAGTGCTCATTCCGAACTATTCTCCAAGATTTCTGAGCCAGGATGTCCGAATTCTGCCAGGTTCACAGCGACCGTATATCAGTAATATTGGCTATATACTCGTATTTAATATTTCTACGCCAGCAATGGCTGAATGTGACACAGATAATATAATAATACCTTGTAAATATCACATTCTAAGGAATAAATTCATTGAATTGAAGCGAGGTAATATAGGTAGATAGTAGAAGGTAGTAGTTGGTAAGCGTAGGTAAGCGTAGGTAGTAGCGTAATATATATTACTTATTATCAGGGCATACAATACTCTACAAAACATACTAATAATAAAATAATAACATATTTATAATTTCAATTACATACTTTCACAACGGGTTATAATGTGGTGGTTATTGTGCTTTAAAAGAAACATTTATACAAACAATTGCGCCATGGACCGATGTTCATCAAATCAAATCTTTCAAAAGTTTCATCAAATTACAACTATGGGTTACATTTCAATAATTTTTTATTTACACCAGTTCTGAGGCTGTGTGTGATATAATTCCTATTGAGCATAAAATATTAGGCCTTAAAACAATCTTTGCTAGGAAGTGTGTTGCTAGTAAACTTATAATAAGTAACTAATATTACTGTATGATGTACTTACGCATGATTCCATGTGTCTTGTTTTTGCTCCTTAAGTGATTTGTGCACTAAATAAATGCGCAGGAAGGTATTTTTAAATTTATTTTCCACTACAAAAGTCGCTAGTGACTAAACGAAGTATGTATGTCTATTGGACTCGGTTTTGTCGGACCACGCGCGGTGAATAACGTATCTTCCTCCTTTTGATTTGATCTAAGCTGGTAATAGCCTTTCCCAACTTTTATTGTTGCTATTACCATCAAGAGTGTAAGCCCCCATGGTGAACATCAAGGTATTTTTAATTGAATCTAATGGTCTGCGGCGAATACAAATCGTGTAGATATTGACTTCCGACAATTGTGCGAGTGGAAAGCTTTAACGAATTGTTTTAAATTTGTTTTTAACACGACTCTATTTTCCGAAGGATGGGGGCAATTTGAGAACGATTAACGTACATTTGTGTGGTGGTGCAATTTGGCAGAGTTTTATATATAAAAGTGGAGAGATACTTCTGATTATATAGAATGGAATAGGACGATAATTGAGTAGGTTTTCCACGCAACGGAAAGCCAGGTGGACCGATGACTTGAAGAAAATGTGTGTGGTACCAAACTTTGGGAGAAGCTTATATATTCAGCACTCTAAGACATAGAGTGATGGTATGGTGAATAAATGAATGAATTAAAATTCTTTATTATATTCCTGTTTCAACTACTAATTATGAGTGGATTAAAAAATTATATATACATCTAGACAAGCAATGGGCCTTTTCGCTACACGCGATCTCTTCCAGGCAACCAACAGTTAAAACAGGTATATTGTGGTTTTCAGAACTTCCTGCTAGAAAATTTTTATTTGGCTTTAATTTTACCTTACCTTTAACTGAAGTATAAACATGTGAACTATTAATTTTTCTACTCGTCCAAATCGGCCATTTATCTGAAAATCTCGTCGAGACCATCGACGTTGCAATCGTCACTATGTCATTGTATCTAAAATCTCTCGAAAACTTATTATTACACCTAGCTCTTAAAGGGTCCATAATTTCTGTTTTCTCTATCTACATTATTTTGGCTATTTACAAGTGAAAGAATTTTCAAAATCAGTTCAGTAGTCTTATCTGTAACAATAATGTTTTAATAAAAAATATTAACAATTTTACTTAAAAAATCAGTCTCTATTTATAATGTTAATATCTGATTGATCTGATGCCAACTTTAGAAGTTTACTACAGTTAACTTAAATGTAGATTTTTCTTCTAACTTCAAGTAAATATTTCTCTTGAAATAGAAGAACTGTCGTGAAAGATGTTGATGAATGGTCTCACTGAGAGTTACTGAGAGCTCTTTTGAGACTTGCTTGAGGGTACTACGCAGGTACGAACAACTAACGTACCTGTGTACAGATTCATTACGAAAACATCGGCCATCGGCTAATCCAGAAACAATCGAACGCGTCATCCACTTATATGAATTACCTTACCTCTAATTGCATACTTTATTACGAGATACTTAGTTATTTTATTATTACTTTATTGCATTCTTTTATTACTTTATTTTATAGACGTGGATGACGCGTTCGGGTGTTTCCTGATTAGCTGATGGCCAATGTTTTTGTAATGTACCTATACGAACGTGAGAGTATTTAAAAACTTTGCTACTAGTTGTAATCGGCATAGTATTGTTACATGTGGGTGGGTATGTGTCGCGTGTACTGACACTCAGTCGGCATAGTTTCAGTACTACTTTCATTGAAAGACGCGATACGTCTATATTTATTTTGAAGTATGTGGCTTCTACTGCTTCATTTTCTTATTGATATTCGTAAAATATACAGCGTGGTAAATGAATCTCATCTACAGACATCTCGTTAAGTAATGAAGTGAAAATCTTTGTATATTAAAGAGTATTAATCTAAATTATTGCGCAACATTTGTTGCGCATTATGCGACCAGACTTAAATTAAACTTTCTTAAAAAAGTATTCCCTTAGAGCTATCAAATTAGTCATAATTGCATAGAAAGCCTGTCTCATGTTGTCTTCAAGAAAAGGCAGAAAACAATTTCGTATAAAAAAATCGCCTGTAATTTTATTAGTGTTACAGCTATTATTTTAACTTTGAAGCACTTAAGGTCGACAGTTGTAACAGTGATCAAGGAACCGAGGATTTTATACGAAAAAAATATTTTCTATGCCTCCTGAAAAGTTATGATTTACCCTTTGCGACAATTGAAATTTCCAGAGTCGAATAATTTTTGTAATCGAATAAGGCTATTTCCGATTTTATAATATAAGACATCTCTTTGTTTCAAGATGGTTGATTCGCCAGAGTACTGGCAGTTAATATCATACAATATCATGTCTTTGTTTGTCCATGACTAGATTTTTTTATATAATAAGAAGGCTATATATTCTAAATATAGACAACCTCTAAAACACACGGTTTTTCGCTCTTGCTATTCAGACGAATAGCTATTCGAATCCCTTGCTATTCGAAGATATTGTTAGGTTACCTTTGCATTTGACTATATAAGTTTCTAGTATTATGGTTTCATTACCACTTTGTTTTTATTCATAATAAGTATGGTTACAATGTACAGCTGCTACAAGAATTTGACAACTGCACAATGTTAATATTAGGGCCTTACCTATGAAATTGCCGTTGGTTCATCGTGACCACTTTGAACTTAATTATCTTACGTTTGGCTTGCAATTCCAAATGAAAATTAATTTCAATTAAAATATGTAGAAATGATTCGGTGTACTCCACTTTGTTTTGAACAACGTTATGTGAAAATTATTAATTAAACTGTCTAACTAGTCCAATATTTTCACAGACGGTCCAACACCAACCAAAACATTTTCCTTCAACAAGTAAAGAGAAAAATAGCTCCAAAGTGGGCGTGTTAATACATGAGAACGTTCTCGAACAAAAAGGGCGGTACGAGTTAGTAACACATATTTTAATACGGTCGACTGGCGTTGGAATCACACCAGCAATCTGCCTTTTTAATATCGCCCTGAGACTCTAAATGTGTTTCATTTGCTGTGGCCAGATGCTACCCTCAGGTGAAATATTGTACGCAATTTGGCATCACGAATTCGGCGAAAGTTTTTTCTTTTCACTTAGCTGGACTCCCATGGGGATTCATTTGCTCCGTGTCAACGTGAAAGAGATTATTATGTCGTTATTTAATGTTGTAACGATAATTTGGGGATCAAAAAAGATAAATAATTAAATGAGAAACAAAAAATCCTGATTGGGCAACAAATCGATGGTACTAACAAAACAAGACAGACACTAACAGACATTGTAAGATATTAAATGCACAAAAGCCGGTCTTATCGCTATTAGCGATCTCTGCCACACAACATTTGGGTAGAGAAAAATATACAATATTCAACACAGACATTATTTCAAACCCAAATAGTGAAACCCATTAATTATCCCATTGCGGCAATTGTCAGTTGCGACATGGTGACTTTAGGCTTACTTTGACACAATGGTGTATCCGTCATCTCAAGCCTAACTACGTTGATGAGACAGTGAACTCATGATAATTCGCCTCACCGGTGACATTATTCACACAAATCTTGACATCTTACTGCACCTACCCTGTGAAAAGGACAGCAATGTAGTTGTGTCAATTACATCTTCGTTGAGTGTAACCGGTAAGTCTTATAGTTGCGACTTTGCGATCCAGTTCCATCTCGGAGTATGTCGGACGCCCAAGTCGAGAAGTATGCAATGCAATGGAATGCAACCAGTCGTTTCAGTATCCATTGCTGTATATGGGCCTCCTCAAGCACACTATCTTGAGCAGGAGGGATCTACGATCTCAAAGCATCACGCTGGCCCAGCGGGTTGGCGACTCCACTCTTTTAGAGGTTGTGTAGTTCCTCAGGGGTTGCGGTAGCCGCTTTGTTAACCCTTTAGTCGCCTGTTACGACATCCACGGGAGGAGATGGGTACTAATCTATAGCCGACACCACACGGTACAGTCGATAAGTAATAAAATATAATTGCAAGCCATAAGAAAATGAATCGGAAAATGCAAAAGAGAAAGAAATAAACGATCCAACGTTTTAGAAAATGATACCGAACAAAATTTAGGATAAAAGCTAGTAGTTTTTGGGCTCATTTAGACATGACAAGTTTTCGAATCCTTGTGTAAGGTAGCGTTCGTAACAAAAAATACGTCGACGAAATAATAGGGGTTAAAGTATGAAATTGCCGTTTTATAGTAATAGATATTTTGAATTGACATAAAACCTTCACGGTGTGAGATTTTCGAGTGAAACTTTTTTCACATGTTACCTATGAGGTTCTTGTTTTAAAAAATGTGCAACATTCGATTTTCGACTTTCAATTGTTTTTTTTATTCAGCTTAGACGGGAAAGATGGATACTTCGAAAATCCGAGTAATCTTTGAATACGAATTCCGACGCGGAACTAACGCGGCAGAAACGGCTCGCAATATCAATGCTGCGTTTGGAGAGGAGACTGCTAATGAACGAACCGTGCGTTTTTGGTTTAAACGCTTTCGTAATGGAAACTTCGACTTGAAGAACGAACCACGTGGAAGACCGCCCACACAGGTGAATAACGCTGAATTGAAGGAGATGGTGGAAGCCGATCCGAGTCAAACTACCCAGGAATTAGCGGCATGGTTTAACGTTACCTTACCTACAATATTGACTCATTTGCATCAAATCAATAAGATAAAAAAATATGAAAAATGGGTGCCTCATGATTTGACTGATCTGCAGAAAGAAACGCGTGTTGAAACTTGCGTTGCCTTGTTGAATCGGTACAGAAATGAAAGAATATTGGATCGAATTGGGACATGTGACGAAAAGTGGATTCTTTACGATAACCGAAAGCGAAAAATGCAATGGCTGACCCCAGGTCAAACGCCGCAACAGTGCCCTAAGGCAAAGCTTACCAATAAAAAGGTAATGGTAACTGGTTGGTGGTCTATTCATGGTGTTATTCACTATAGCTTTCTCAGGTCTGGTCAAGCAATAACAGCAGATGTTTACTGTGCCGAACTTCGAACAATGATGGCGAAACTAGCAGTGAAACAGCCCCGACTCGTGAATCGATCTTCACCATTATTGCTCCATGATAACGCAAGACCTCACACTGCACGAGAAACCGTTGTAACTCTACAGGAGTTGCAGTTAGAAACCATACGTCATCCTCCGTACTCGCCAGACCTTGCTCCAACGGACTACCATTTTTTTCGTGATTTGGACAATTTTCTACGTGGTAAAAAATTTTCTTCCAGTACAAAATGCTTTCACACAGTTTGTCGAATCTACATCCCCAGAGTTCTATCGCAAAGGCATAAATGAACTTCCGATTAGATAGCAACAATGTATAGATAATGAGGGGTAAATATTTTGATTAAATAAATATGTTACATTTTAGAAAAAAACCAGTTTTCATTTTTCAGTACAAATCGGTAATTTCATACTTTAACCCCTAATACTTTGTAGCATTTTCGCAGACCAAAAGTGTACAAACTTAAAATGGAAAAATGTAGGCGTTTCTCTTAAAATGAAATACTCTCTCAAATTTCGGGTCACAAAAAGCAAAATGACTCTCACGAATTATTATTCAAATTACTATTGTAAGTTCTGTTCAAAATTACTATTGTAATTTTGAACAGATATTAATCAAATGTTAGAGCAAAGATATAGAGGGTTAAATAACGCAAGCTGTCCGTCGCCGCGTGCTCGAAGTTGACGCTAAGCTCCTACTTCCCGCGCTACTTGTCGTTCTTACAAACAAATATAGGAACAAAGCTGTGAATAGGATTTTGCAAGGTCGGCGGCGCGCCCGCATACCCCCTGGTGTTGCAGGTGTCCATGGGCGGCGGTAACACTTACCATCACGTGGGACCGCTTGCTCGGCCGCCCTCTTCTCTATAAAAAAAAATGTCTAATTGCGCTATAATTAAATTGTAAAAATCCGTCACAAGTGATGAAGAGAGTCAAGGGAGAGATATATCGTTTCATTAAAATGTACTCGCACTTTATTCGTAGGTACGAAATAAATGACACGCTCGTTGGAAGCGTATTGTATGGAATACAACAGAATCCTGAGAGAACGAAATTTTAAGTTGAAAAACTTAACCAAAGTGACAATTAGGTATTCATCGTGTCTCTTTAAAGAGCAATAGTGAAACAATAGCGAAAATCAAACTAGATTCTGGCGTAAGTGATAGTCGATAGTGTTGTGATAGTTGAGTATCCCTTTGTACGAACCAAAATGGTCGATGAGTGATTTCAAACTCGCCTATTAGGTAAATACTTCGTTCTGGTCGAAGTTAAACTATGAAAAAAACATCCATTCAAAGCACTTGGTGCGTTACATATTATCATTACTTCAGGAATAATATACGAGTATAAGAATTGTTGTATGAGAACAAATTCGGTGACTTGTACGAAACAAAGTTTGGACCATTTTTATTGCATTAACCCAACATCATTGGTAGTGTTAACGATACTAAATTGAATTAAAAAAAAAACGATGGCACTTGTTACTAGTAATGGTAAATTTCGCTATTTTTCATCTATCATAGCTATTATTGAATTTTATTGAGTTTAAGAAATAACATTTTTGAAGCAATAATTCAGTCGAACTGACTTAGAACCTCTACACATTTAACAGAGATGAAGATGCAACCTATTTAGATATTTTTTTAATGAGATCTACTAGTTATCATTAGTGAAGACTTAGTTAAAGAATATTTCTAAACACATTTTAGTGTTAGTAAAGTAATATTTCTAACCAATAAACGTGAAAGAAATTCCATGTCTATTAATTACATCTACCCATGCCGATTTCCGGACTGATTTGTCGGTTAAAGTGATCCTGCCATTCCGCATTATACGCGTCAGTGCCACGAAACCTTAAGGGTGTTTTTTCCAAACGGAGTCCTTTGTTCCCAACTGCCATGTTTTTGATGGTAGCACAATAGCGGCGTTTGTTTATGTACGCTGTCGTACAGGCACAGTTGCTTGAAAAGACCAACATGAAAACACTTACTCTGAGTTAGTAAAGCGTATGGAACGTGATGGCATTCACATACGTTTCACAATAGAAACATAAGAACAGTATATCATCTTAACGCTTTTCCTCAAAGTTACACAAAAATGTAAGTTATACGAGATGGATAAAGTATGCATCACAGAATAAACTTATTTTGTTGGTCACGACAATAACGTTTACCAGGCTTTTTACCAGAAAGATTACCAGGCTACTTAAGGAAGTTTAACCGATTCTAATTTTATTAAAGAACTCGTGAATTGATTTACTTTTAAATGTTTGAATAGGGGCCTATCAGTTCTCATTCAGTTATTTTAAAAAAAAACTGCCATTATTGTATAAAAAAACGAAGGTCAAGCAGTAATCGCTTAGTTTTTTGAACTTTAAACTACGAAATAAAGCAAGGCAATTTTTGTTTAGATGATTTTGAGAATTTTGATGAAAACATTGTGTAATTTCATTTATAAATACCTTTATTAATAGTCTTCCACTGCTGGGTAAGACTTCTCCTATTCCCTACCAAGCCCTTCGGTCTTCATCAATACTGCACTTTATTTTTTTCTCAACGATTTATTTTAATAAAATAATTACTTGGAAAAGAAATTATAGTGTATTAGAAAACTTATTTAGAAATGCAATTTTTTTTATAGACTAGTGGGCGGACGAGCAAGCGGTCCCACGTGAGCAATTACAAAATGTTAAGCATAACTATCTGTGAAAAGCTCCTTACAGGCTTTTCATATCGCTTACTGTTTCTAATTATACTGTGCCCATACACTGTACATGTGTTGAAACGACGTAAAATTTTCAACTAGCCGCTGCAGTTACTTATAAAGGACTGCGCACATACAATTTGCAGCATAAAATAAAACCACTTGATTGGCTGTTTCTGTTTGACGTTTGGAAAAGTTTTCAATAACTAGTATATTTGCAATTCGTTCAATAACTTTTTTTGTTATAGAAATAAGGTAGCGAACGAGGATACTGTCACCCATTGACACTCGCGGTACATACATGCCAACATTAGTCCATGACGACAAACTTTGATACACCCCCGAATGCGCCGATACTTTATTCATATAAGAATGGATTTGGAGAAAGGGTTGGGGAAATGAGATGGGATAGGAGGGGAATCTGGCATATTTGGCATAGAGGAAAAGGAAAGGGGGTTTGTAGGGAAACAAGAAACTGTACTCGCAGGACCTTTGGCAGATATCTGTATCTGCTTCTTCCCTGGTTCTTCAAGAAATCGGTGATTAGAATTTTACAAAGTCGGCAATGGACCTGCATCCCCCTTGTGTTGCACGCGACTATGACCACCTATCTGTAATTCTTCTATTAGAAAAAGTTTTGGTCAACTGTGCATCACAAATTATTATTACTTTACAATTTTCTCCCGGACAATTATTTATTTGCAAATTAAATAAAGATAAACAAAGATAAATATTAAAAATAAATATTTTTCATACAAGCATCTAATTAATTCTCGACATGTCCACGTGCTCGTGTGAATATATTAATAGCTGATTAGTTGATTATTAAGCTGATTTATTGAACCAATTCTCAGAAAATCATATATAGAAAGATATTTGAGGACGCACCACTTAGTTTGTATTCCAACCTCTATCAGCATGTCAAATTTCAGTTTCCTAGCATCTCTGGAAGTTTGATTTTTGATGATCAGTGAGTGAGTGAGTGACAAAATTGTGATTTCCCGTGTACGTATGTATAACTTCAAAATTGGAAATTGTGGAAACTTTAAGTTTGGCTGTTTAATTTTGCTCATAAACATCTCACAGGGGTATCCTAAACTTCTCATATGGAGCCGTATATATTTCATCAGTGTAATAATACGAGTCTTGGTGGGGCACTGCCGTGCCCCCTGATAGGTGGATTTACGATCGGTCGCACAAATACGAGTACGTGTCTTTGAAATATCCAATAATCAAATTCAGGAATGTGGAAACTTAGCATACATTTTTATGTTACTCGAGATTTTGGCAATAAATAAAAGTGACATGTTAGTATTTGCACTTATAATTAAACTAGCGCTCCCATTTCAGTTTAACCCGTAAACATTGCAATGCAGTTGACAAACACAGCATTGATTTTTTTTCAAAAAATATTTAAGCACGCCTCTGTTCGAATTTAATTATATGTACTAGCTGCGTCCGTGACACAGAACGCGTGGAATTTTAGTTTGATTTATAAAAAGCTTTGTAGCACGTTTTCTTCCCGTCAGCAGATTTCGATGAAACAAAACCTATTCGAAGCGCCAAGCTAAGCTTAATTAACCAGTGGAAACCCCATGAAAATCCGTTCCGTAGCTTTGGAGATTAGCGTGTTCGAACAGACAGACAAAAAATTTCAAAATCCTTTTTTATAGTCTGAAAATCTTCCTTCATCGCTCCCAATCAGTTTTTGGTAAATATATTCAATGTACAGACACGCTGCTTCTACAGTTTTATTATATGTATAGATATATGAGAAAAGTTTGTATATCTGGGACGGCTGAACATTCGTAAATTTTAGTTCAATTGTAGGTAAGAGGTATATATAGTGCTATGAATAATAAAAATCTCAAAACAGCTGTCTGAATGCACATTACGGAAAAACTACTAGACAGAATTTAATGAAACATGGCTTACTTTTAGTTTATATACCGGGTTAACAGTTAGGGTACCTTTTATTCAGATCCTTTATAGAGACCCCACAGGAGTCATTTTAAAGTTCACGCGTATGAGGTCGCGGGCACTTTTAGTTGATATTTAAAATTTTCGTATATACAGTACAGAGTACAGATTACTTCGAGTTTATTCAGGAATTTTATTGCACTTTAGTTGAATTCTCTTTATTCGGATTTTCATTAGAACGTCGCAGTAACCAAAGCCATAATTAATTAACAAGAGCGACACACATATAAAACTTTGTTAATAAATAACATTTATTTTGCCTCGCCGTACCTACTTCATTTAGTAATTGTTCTGTGTACTCATTCACATGATACCTTACATTTGATGTTTGCCTAAGTTATAAATGTTTGACTTTTTATGTCAAAATTTTCATAAAATAGTACAACCTTCGAAATTCGATGTGGTCTTTCATATCGCACCTAAAAATTTTACCTAATTCCAATGGTAAAATGCAAACTGTTTTTGCTGTGAATATCTCTTAAATGGTTAATCTTAAAATCATGAAATAACAATTTTTAACATCGCCATAACTCACCAACAATTAATTATTCGTATGAAAAAAACAACATTGAGATCTTTTATTTGGAAATTTTGTTGAGCTATAAATTTGATGATAAGTTATTCATCATAATACTAACTAGTTAAGAGATATTCCTAAAAAACGTTTTTTTACCTTCCATCAAAATGATTCCGATGGTGCGTGCGTGTGGTCTATTTTGACTACACTATTTATTGAAAGAAGGTGGCAGGTGAACAGAGATCTTCAACCGATAAATAATAACGCTATGTGTGCCATCATTATTTTTTCATCTAAGGATCTGCAGATGAAACGAGAGGTGCGATGATAGAAATCCAATAGAACAGCTCTGCAGAACACTTTAAAGATGGTAGATAACTCAGATACATGCTACGTTTCTACGGACGCTGAGCGGTTCTAAACCGGTCGAATCTCCCTTAGGATTACTAGGTGAGGACAGGCTTTAGGGAGACGATATAATTGTCTCAGTTGTATTCCATAAAAAATTAACCCGAGGAATACAACATGTATATACCCTCCTTTATGATTTTCATCGTACAATTTAACTGTATACAGCGAATGATGCAGTGGCTATTAACATGTGCGACGAAAATGTTATCGTGACGTATATACAGAATTACCAGTTTATTTTAACACGAGTATGCTACTTTTTACTCAAATGGCAGTAGGTATTATTGTGCAATGAAATTTAAAAAATAGGAATAATCTTTTTTTATTACAAATGACCTGATTTTTTTATTATGCAGTAGTTTTCTAGTAAGGGTAATATTAGGGTTAAATATATGATTAAATATACCAAACGCTGGTTGAATATCTAAAGCCCTCTGAGGTTACGTACCAAAGAGGGCTGCGAGTGTAATCTCTCATGTCAATGGTTGAGATGGTTGCTCATGTCGACACATGCTGAGTTGTCACTCGCAGCCCAAGTGTAGCCTCATTTACATGATTGTTTCACTCGTAGTGAAACAGCCACTTGTATTGTAACAATACACTCCCGAGCGTTGTCTCTGAATGAGCTTTTTGCTTCTGAATTCCTCAAAATTCCCATTGAGCATTAATGCAATTTTCGAAAAACGGTTCCGCGATTCTTACAATCCTGTACGATTTATTATGTTTTCTAAATTTAAAATTCACTCCAGACGTCAGGCGCCCGATCCTCCCGCTTCACTTAATATCTGTCGTTTGATCCCTGTAGTGAGGACGAGCCTACTGCATATCGTTAAAGTCTTCAGTGCTATTATTCGATATCAACCTTTAGCGAATTACTGTCAGGACATAGGCGTCCTAGTTACATATCTAGAGGGTTCCGAGCCACAATTCACTATATGCTGATTGGTGATTATACTTTTTCCTACACCGCCGAGCTAGTGATAATTGAAAAATCCTTATTTAAGCAGAAACTTAGTGGCACATACGAGCCGGGGTTCCAACTCATGAAAATGAATGGAGAGTAAATACAGCTAGGCTATTAATTACATTTAGGAAAAAAAATTAATAATACCACCACCAATTCATATTTTAAGCATTTTTTCATACATTTTTCAATTTATAAATTATGTCGTTTATTTTTTCCTATAAATATAGTCAAGTAGGCTTTTGTGAGTTTGGTCTATAACATTATACCTATTTATCTCGCATATATTAATGTCAGTCAGGCTTCGCGCATTCATGTAACTGCTTGCTCGTTTTACCTGTACCTATTCTGAATCCAGATTGAAACGTTCCAAATTGGCATATTGATGAATGAGTAATGTACAGACGAGAATTCCCTCTGGATTTAGAGTGTTTATTACGAGTATGATGTAATAATTGAATTTTTAGTTAAAAACGGGTAACAAAAATGTTTAATTTAACTTTTAGTAGTATACTACTAAAAATAAATATTATTGTATTTACACGATCACGCATAATAATACAATAATATAACACAAGTAAAAAAAATACATACGATCAATATATAAAGGCTGTCCCAGATTGAGCACCGGATTTAATTTAGAAAAAAAATAAAGTCATTGTTTCTCCGGCTGTATGACTGACATGTGGCAACGTCCTGTTGGAACCATAGTTGATCCAGGTCCATATCTTCCAATTGGTGCTAAAAAAAATTTCTGTAGCATGTTCCGATACCTCTCTATGCCTACCTAAATACCGATACATAAAAAATGGGCCTATGATCCCGCCGAACCAAAAGCCGCATCAGACTGTAACTCTTTGAGGATGCATCCGTTTTTCATGAATCTCACGAGGATTCTTCAAGCCGCAGATATGACAATTTTGCTTATTGACGTATCTGTCAGGGTGAAAATGGGCCTCGTCACTAAAGATGATTTTTTCGCCAAAATGATGGTTCACTTCATACTGCTCTAAAATTCATACTGCGTTGTTCTTTCGTGTAGCGTTCCATGTAGACTAATTGCAAATGTCATATGTGACATCGATACACAAACCAGAGTTGCCAACAGAGAAACAAAAAAATGGCGTGAAATTTAAATCCAGTGCTCAATCTGGGACACCTATGTATGGCATATTCATTGTTCTATCTACCTTATGAAATGCGCGTTTCTTCACATACTATAACACTTTATATTATGTTTATAATATTGTGAAACACATATGTATGTATATGGGTATAAAATTTATATATCTATGTTATATAACGAAGATAACAATCGGAGAGCCGTAGGATGGTCGTCGGTAACAGCTGGATGAGAAAAGCGAAAGCGGATATTAGAAGAAATCTGTATCTAGTAGTGGAGAGACGCATGTTGATGGTATGGTATGGCAATCATGTTCATGGCAATGGCAATATGACTTTATTGCATATTCTACCTGTAGGTTATTTTATTATCCGGTGGTCGCCTGCAAGAGATCTCTTATAGGGATAAGACCATGTAATATCATATATGTGGTATAGGTAACTGATAAAATATATAGAAGTATTATGTGTTATTAAATACACCTTGTAAATGACTACTCAGACAATTGAACACTGACATTTTATTGATTTATTTTCTTTATTTTTTTATAGGTGGTTACGAAATGACAGACGGATAAATTGAAACAGGAATACAATCATTTTTATTCATCAATTCGTTCATTAATTCACTCATTTACATTACCATTCATTACTTTGTATAATAAAACCCTTTAAAAGAAATCGTCAAATTTGTGATTTTCTAACATTACGAAACAATGTATGTATTACGATTGTACCCACCCAAATCCAACATGATCATGCACTCACGCACAAACGCACACAAGCCCACACACGAATATACATGCATACGCAACATAGAATTAAGATATATGTAATGTGAGATATTATAGTATCAAAGGTATTATGTATTATGGTTTCGTATTGTAAAGAGTAGGTATGACCGACTGCAGCTTGCTGTCACCTCAATAGTAATAGATATGTCTAATAACTATTTAGTGTAATCTTGAATTGGCCTTGGTTTTCTAACTTTAATTTTTGCTTATATGTACAAAGTACCGCTGTTGGGTTACAAATAAAAGAATTAAATAAAAAATAAAGTAACTTAAAAAAGTTTATTCCAAAAACTCATACTCCACTTGTTGAAGAATGTTAACGGGTCAGTTATAAATTTGCTTTACATGTTCTATGCTAATATTGTACCTATTACCCAATAAGTTCTTACGCCCTATTTGAATTCTAGGCACGTCCACATTTCTACGAAAAGCGTTGTTGAAGAAATATTCAAACCCACTTAACTGTAATTTGGTGTTATTTTATAAGGAAAAGTTTGATAAGTACCTATTTTCTGTCAAGCCGTAAGGACCACATTTATAATGATATTGTAACATTACTCTTCAAATGGTGACGAAAACTGTTTCATGAGTGATGATGAATTTGTATATGTCGGACACGGTTCTGCATAGTCGGCAGCGCACCTGCATTGCACCTGGTGTTGCAGCTGTCCATGGGCACCTACTATCATGTGGCCCGCCCGCTGGTCTGCCATTTATCCTATGAAAAAGGCACTTGTTGTATTTTATGTATTTCACGAAAAGCCTAAGCAAATTAGTAGGGTTTGCTTTTTTATATAGATAGAAAGACGAGCATTAGTTCATTATATTCAATTCGTGATTTGGGAATAAACTCGGTTGGTGTCTCGGACACACGTTGGTGTCTTCGATTGTTTCCTGTGTTCCTGTGTGTTCGATTGGTAATGTGTTCCTGTACAAATTGGTGCTTGGATGTCTAGATTCGCCCCCGTTACTATCTAAGATTATTTTAATGTTCCATTTACATTGCCACGTCCAGGTAAATACATGTCTTTTACGCTTAACAGAATTGTAAAACGGTATAATATTTTGTTTAAAGCTAATAATATTTATTTATTTTCTGACAGTCTTCCTAAATTTAAATGTTCATTTTAAATGACAAGTGGTTTCTTGTTTTATTTCTTGGTGATACAGTCATTATATTTTAGATCAAACTAGTGGTGGGTAATCAAGACTTCTCGGAGTGTTTTGACTCACTTAATCCTTAATCACTTAATCACTTTGACTCACAGAAAAAAAAATGTCATGCCATCGTTGTATCTCGATTTTGAGCCCCCGACAAGTGCCGATGCGCGATTACACTCACGATCATGATTGGCACCGGAATCGGAAGCGGAATGAATAACAATTCGATGGAACAATTAAGGGATTCTGCTCGGCTCGCGGATTCAACTCTTTTGATTCATTAACTCCGGAGTCACCCATCAGTAGATCAAATTGTTTAGGTCAACTGTTTATACTTAACTATAAAAATGTCAAAAATAACTATACTCTGTTCGCGTTAAGAATGCAGTGAATCTGATTATTTTACCTCGACTACTATCTGTTCGCGTTAAGAACGCATGTTCATTTACCGTTCATTTGGTTCCCTTTTATATGTTTTATTAAACGATAAATAATTAAACTATCTGTCTTAACGCGAACAGATAGTAGTCGAGGTAAAATAATCAGATTCACTGCATTCTTAACGCGAACAGAGTATATTTATGTTTTGTATTTGCATTTTGACGGTGCCTATTTTATACAAGTGTTTACTTCGTTGGCGACCTATTTATATAAATAAATATCAATTTACACAAAACCATTCCCGCTCATAATATAAATTGTGTATGACTCGACATACGGCCGTACACGAAATTCAGCTAGTTAGCTGCCACGTTTGTTTAACGTTAACGAGTGCCATCATTATCCGTGTCTGCTAGCACACTAATATGTTTGCGACGAGTGTAAACATAAATGTGAGGCAACAAAACGTCAATGTTTCCGGTAGTGTAGACTGGGGGGCGAGTCGCTTTCTTGCCTTTATTATAAAAACATTTTCTGAAATAAAATCATTACTATTAGAATCATAATGAGACCCATAATACAATAGATTCACATAAATACATGATCTCAGACTGAGAATTAGTCCGAGTTATGATTATAGGTATTTTATGCGGTCTGCGAAATAAGTTGGTTTCCACTGACTCGATTGATATCGTAATATGGGCAAATATATGGGTCGTTTGTTTCTTTATATAGTAATTATTTAAATCACTTAAATAAGTGTGTCGGTTATAGCGTTTATTTAAAAAGTCCTAAAATAGTATTCAGAAGACTATAGTGATTTAAAAAAAATAAGAAGACGACAATTTTCAATTACTAATAAAGCACTGTAAAGCCGTAGCCCATTACACGAGTACTGGGCTACGGCTTTAGGGTGGCTAAATATACGAATATTATACACAAAACCATTCTCAGAAAAATACTATTTCCAACAATAAAATTGCATGAAAATCCGATCATCTTTTAGAGAAATACAAGACCACAAACAGATTAGACGTGGGCGCCGCGCCGGCGCGGCGCCGCGGAGTATGCACGGCACGCCGCCGCCGCCGCCGGAAATTGTGCGCGGCGTGTGATTTTTACCATATATGGTCACGCGAAATCTACCGCGCGTGTGATTGGTTAGACGGCCGGACCGAAAGACGCGCGCGGATGTCGCGCTCGCTTGAGTCGTTAGTCTGCAGGTCGCGCTCGCGCCCGAATAGTAGGGAAACAATTAAAAACTATGGATTAAGAACACTGCAATTCTAGGCTATAAGTGCTACAACTGCTACAAGTGTATTAAAAATGGAACTTACGAAAGCAAGTGTCAAAAAACTCTCTGTAAATGTATTTTATGACGCAAAAACACGAAGCAGTTTTTGCTGGAAATATTTTGGATACTTAATCATCACTGAATGCAATAAGAAAAAAATCCTTAATGCTGATCAAGTACATTGCTTAGCATGCCTGACTTCTGTGGAGAAAGAATGCGAAGACATTACATTCGGATCGTGAGTACCTGACCTAGAAATTAAAGGTTTTTTTCATGGCACTAACAAATTTGCACAATGGTCTATTTACCTAATAACTAATCAATCCATCCATGGTGTATTCCTTCGGATTTTGTTCGTTTTATTTTGGACCAAATCTTCAAATGTTTAGTATATTGTGGTATTGGTGTGGAGTTTGTTTGCACAGCAATTTATTTCTGCTTTTCAGTGTCATGCTTTAAGCTTTTGCTGTGTTTCAGTGTAAAGATAAAAAGTTATACTAAAACAGTCAGCACGCGAAATTTAATACGTCATCTGCGAGATGATCACCAAATTAGAAATGAGCTTGCAAGCGCCGACAAAACTAAAACAAATATCAAAGACTTTTTTACTGTTGCACGGCCTGCAAAAACCAGTAGCTCGACAAGCTCAATAAAGGGGTCAAGAAATGACAAATGGCTTCTGGCAAGAGATTTGGCATTATGGTTCTGCAAGTCTTTGCTTCCGTTCGACTCTGTTTCTGATGAGGGGATGGTGGATTTTTTTAAGGTTATGGAATAACTTTCTTATTTTTATAACTACCTGCCTTATACCAACTTGCTTGTTTGAACTTCGTAAGTTAAATTATATACATACGTACAAAACGTCATGCCTGTTTCCTGGAGCGATAGCCAGATACTACAGATTTCCACTTGCTACGATCCTGGCATACCTCTTTAATGTTTTAACTGTTTGTGCTTGATCATGCAAAAATGATTTTAAAACATTTCAGAAATATAACATCATTATAGCCGACGATGAAATGCCATCCCGTTACACTGTGAGTGGTCCTGCATTGTCAGATGTATACGAATCTATGTTGGGCAAAGTGAAAGAAAACATTTTCATTGATGCTGCTATGCACTTTGCTATGACGTTTGACTTGTGGACTGATAAATACCGACGTCTCAACTATATAACTTTTACACTTCATTATTTAACTTCAGGTTGGTAACAGATTCACTTATCCAAAAATGAAAAACCTATGAATCATTAGTTAAATGATTAATTCACATACCCTTATATCTTAAGCAAATTACTAATGTTTTGTGAATTGTTCGTTGGTGTGTCTAAATCCCTACTAATATTATATTATAAATGCGAATGTGTGTTTGTCTGCCTGTTTGTTAAAAAGAGTATGTTATTTTGACTGCTGTCTGATTGATTTTAAATAGATAACGTCTTTGTTTTCAGATTTTATCTTAAAAGCTTTGACTTTAAGTACTGAAAAAATGACTGGAAAAAAACCGGAGAAAAAATAAACGATGCGATCAAAGACATTAGGAAGAGATTCGTATTGGACGATAAGAATATTATAGCTGTTACGGATGCTGGGGGAAATGTGAAACGAGCAGTTTCACTGGCAAATATGACTCACCATCTATGTCTTGGTCATGGACTGCACAACCTTGTGACAGTAGATGGCATCAAATCAGTTCCAGAAATTGCATCACCCATTCAGAAATGCAAAAAAATTGTAAAGGCAGTGAGATATCGCGCGCCAGAGTTGCAAGCTGAAGCCGAAAAAGTACAGCTGCAGCTAGAATTTTTGGGTTCTCTGGATAGAATAGTCGAAATGATAGAATGTGACGAAGGCAATCCTATTCCTGGGGTTGCTTTGACATTTGAAGACTCTGAAGAATTTGCAAAAACGACAACACCCTCTGTATCAGGATCAGGAAATTATAAATGTATTTCAACAATCAAAACCGCAACGCCGACTCGCTGGCACAGCATTCTGGAAATGCTAGAAAATGTTATTCATGTTTGTAACCGAGACCCTATAAATGATATGTTGAGGAAGATTGGCCAAGAAGAATTTAGAATCACTCAAAGTGAGTGGATCCTCTTAGAAGATCTAGCAAAATTTCTGAAGAGCTTTCGTGAAGCTGTCCAAATTATGTCGTCACAGAAAACCTGCACGATGAATGTAGCTCTCGTGTTCCGCTCAGAGATTATTGACGTCTTAAACGCCCTTCAAGATGACGAATCACTGATAATGCAACGGTTAAAACGCAACATGTTAGCCAACATCGATAAAAGATTCCCGGTTACTAAAGGGATTGTAGCAGCAGCACTTTTAGATAATCGGTTTATGAGCCTGAAAGAAATTGATATTTTCTTAGAGAACCAAAATATGACCAGAACTTCTTTTCTTTCCTCGTATATCAAAGAAGTGATAAGCGTCGATGACGAGCCAACAATAAACTTATCGGAAACTTCAACTATCACAAACACCAGCAATGACACTGCCACATCATTATTGTACAAACTCTCAAAGAAACATAGCATCGGGGGCGGGACATGCCAGGGAATCCAAGACGATCCAATAGAGCAGGAATGTTGGCGTTACATTGTTTCTGCCGACCCAACAGAACCCAAAGATGGAAATCTACTATCCTACTGGAACAGTAAGAAAAATGTATTTCCTTACTTTTCTGTCCTTGCTAAAGCTTTGCTCTGTGTGCCTGCTACAAGCACGCCGAGTGAAAGGATGTTCTCAGTAGCCGGATTGACTATTTCAGAGAAAAGGTCTCGCTTGAGTCCAGTTAGGGTCAATAAAATTATATTCATCCACGACAATTACAAAACATTAAAACAAGTCTTAATTATTAAAACAAAAGTGTCAATTTTAATCATTGTTTTATTTATTTAGATAGTTCTGCAGTGCAATTCTCAAAGCTCACTCATTGTTACAATGACACCCGCAACGTTGAAGAAATATTGGCAAGTGTCAAATCTACAGTACCGAATTTGACACGTCTTGCTAATGTTTCAACGTTACAGGCGTGGGCGTCATTATAACAATGTGTAAGCTTAGAAAATTGCACTTCTATCGCCTATCTGATTGTGTCAATTACCCGGGCACGGCATTGACATTACAAATGAAGGGGGCATAGCATAATAGCATTTCCTTAAAAAAAAAAAAATTAGCCACGCCGCCGGCGCCGCGCTGCCGCCGAATGAAAATGTTCAACGCGCCGCCGCCGACATTTTTCAACACGGCGCCCACGTCTAAAACAGACAAACATACCAAAAACTTATATAGAAAAATCAGGGGTCATTTTGTGTGGTGGGTAAACAAATATCCGGTTTTCAGCAGAATTTAAATAAACTTAAAACCCAGTGAAATTCAGATCAATAATACTTTTAGTTTGTTATTCTCTATCAAAAAAAATTTGTAAGTAACTAAAATGTCTCCAACCTCCTGGTCTAAGTCAGTTACAGCTGCGCTCATTGTATGAGACGTGTTCGACACGAATTCGCCACATAGAGGAAGTTTCTGTAACGAGCATGCAGAATATAGAATAATGTGACTTGACTTCCATGTAGGACTTTGCAAGCGAACGTATGTTGTTTTAGAGAATATTAAGTCGAGCACTCACTAACAATTATGATTTTTCAGATTAAAATATTATGGTTTCGTGAACGAGCATTATTTTTACTGCAATGTGTAGCGTATTTGTCCGTATATGTATGCTGTATGTCCGCACAGTTGCTGGTATTACCGTGTATTGCCGAGTATGGTACTAAATACAAAATATTGAGCGATAATAAACGCCATCAAATGGCCGGAAATTGTTGATCCACTCATTGCTGGGACGTATATTGAGCAAGTGTTACCAGAAGTGTTGCTGGGCGATTGCTGAGCAATAGATTCCGGTAATGTTGCAAAAAAATTATGCTCGCTTACAAGCTCCTTTCGATGCATTATTTTCAAATATTTAAGTATTTTGAAGACATATATAACAGCCAAATAAAAATGGACAATTACACCACGAATTATTTTTACTTATACTTGTAGACATATACATAGACCTGTAGACAAGGCAATATCGTAAAATTGTATGGAAACCAGGCATGTCATGTCACGTGTAAATTTTAGTGATGAGAAACCACTGACTAATGAAACGAAACGTCTTCCTTGACTAATTGTTACAATTGATTAGAGCACAGTCACGCATTTTTATTTGTAACAACAACTTGTTAGTGATACGGGTCAAGACTGAACAAGCAGTGCGAAAAATAGGAGCTTATAGTCAACTTCGGACACGAAGCGACGGACAGCTTGCGTTGTCTATTCCTCTGTATATGTGATTGCATATATGTGCAGATTTCTAAGACGACACAATCAAATATTTAAAGGAAATTAATAACTAAACCCTTAAATTAAAAAAATCTTTTGCTGATATTATGAAATCCATATTTCATGCAGTACGGTAAACCTTCTAGCGACCGATTACAAAGCTATGGAATTCAGCTGCATATTAAGATATTGAAATATCAATATGCAAACGATTCTAATCCGAATGTAAATGTAATAAAATATACATTAGCATGCAGATATTGACAGATTAGACTGTAATGTATGCGCATATATTTTACAGGCTGTAAGTCTAGCGCTTGCGTTTATTACTTCATGGCGCTTTTAGAATAACAGAATTGGAAAGAGTATTAAAGTGATTACATTTTAGCATTCTATTTTAAAGTACTCTAATTTTTAAAATAGACAGTAATTAAATAAATAAATATCGTACCTTCACTAATTAACGCATCTTGTGCGATATTTATTTAAATAGTACATTTGAATTTTTTTAGAGAAACATTAAAATGAGTAGTAGAAAATATTGAATGGACAGAAATTCGATGGTAGCAAATTTAATTCTAAACCACTTTTTTTGTGTATTTCTTCATATATGAATGGGCAATGGTGCAATTAGCACATTCTGCCAGTGTCAAGTTTTTTTTCGTAACAAACAATTTCAAATTCCAAACTTCCATCCTACCAATGTTCAGTCCCGTCGAAGTAAGTCAGGAGTCTCTCAGTAAATCGATAGTAGGTTTACCGAGGACAGAAATGGATTCCTTGGAAGCACACGAAATACGCAGTCCCACGCTTTTATTTGATTATCACAAATTAATAATTAACAAAACTAATTAATTTTAATTAATAATTTTCAATTAGTAAGAAGCCATTCTACTAATATTCTATTACTCATATAATTATTTCTCAGAAAGAAATATGTACATTGTTGCAGTGATGGTCTGTCATTGGTCCCCTATTTTATTAAAGATTAAAAATTAAAAAAAAAACGGTGTAAAGATTTTTGTTCCAAATATTAGTATTCATTTTGGCGAATCTTCAAAAAAGACAAATTTGGAGAGAATGGATTGAGACAATTTTGGAAAATATTGTATTCAGTGACGATACGTTAACGTCATAATTAGTTTTTTTTTTTATAGAAAAAGGCAGCATACTATCATACAGTCCACCTGATTGTAAGTGGATACTGTCGTCCATAGAGATCCCGCAATACATGCCAACCTCAGTCCAGAATGACAAACACTGGCACGCCCCCAGATGCGCTGCCTATCTTTGCAGATTAAGAAATGGATTCGAAGAAAGGGATGGGAAAATGGGGAGGGATAGGATAGGATGGGATGGGAATGGGCTCCGGAATATCTCACTCACCACCGAAACACGTACGTACATTGGGAAAATACGATAAAGTAGGAAATGCAGTCGATTTCAAATCTTTCAAGTTCGTAGTCTTGTGTGAGAGAGGGGTAACGTGACCAGTCGAGTGCGTGCCTGGTCGAGTGACCAGACTGTGGGAATGTAGCGTGCACTATCCTCCTCTCCTCCTGCTGGACCTAAGCCTCTTCATGCTCATGCGCATGAGGGATATATACCCTTAGAACGCGACGCTGGCTAAGGAGGTTGGCGAGTCCACTCTTTTAAAGGTGGTATTATTCATTAGCACTTGTGGTAGTGACTTTGTTCTCCTTTAGTCGCCTTTTACGACATCTATGGGAAGAATTGGAGCGGTGCTACTCTCAAGCCAGCAGACACCACACGTTCATAACACTGTAAAATATATTTAAAAAAAGTCCTCCATAATTTAGACATGTCGAACAATTTATCGTTTTTGTTAGAATCATTTGTGTTTAATATTTCCTAGGGTAAAAACGAGTTGTCACATAATTTTCCACTAATCGTTCAACTTCATAAAACTGCGTAAACACAATTTCCTTATTGTTCGAACTTGCGTTCGTAACATCTTTGACATGCCCCTATTTGTATTCGCTTCATTATTCATAACTATATAAGTTGGTAAGCTGGGACAGTAAACAACACGCTCTAATGCCTCCCCCTTGCATATCATATTTGATGTATGTTGTTTACCTAGTGGCTCTTAAGGTATACATGCTGTAAGAAATGGCGACAGTTTAAAGGTTTTTATCTTTCGTTTTTTCACGTGAGATTGAGAGTTCGATTTCGTGTCCATTTCATTGAATTTCTGCGGATCTTTCAATTACCCATCGCTTAGTGGTTTATATATAAGCGGAACAAGCAGAGCTACATCTATGCTAAAACTACGCTAATGTGGGAAAAAAGCGAGCGATTACTACTGTCGTTATAGCTTCTAAATTCTCCAGTCCTTTGAGAAATATTCTTTATATAAGTACTTATATACTGCCACCGCTGGATATACGCCTGATGCCCGCCACTACACAAGCTAGTAAAAAAATAAGGAATTAAAAAAAAATAGCAGGATTGTAGAGGCCATCTCTTATAAATTATAATATCTCACTGCAAAACACCGGCTTTTCCATTGTAATCTCGAAAAGATTTTGGACCACAATACACTACGATTAATTATATGAGAAAACCATACTATTTATTATAGTCATTGGTTGGTATAGTAACAGTATGGTATAAACATAAACTTTTTAAAACATTATTAAAGATTTAAACATTATAAAATATTTCCAAACACTGAATCTGTATCTATACTGATAGATAATATTTTCATCTATTTATATAGATACCTACTGCTTACACAAACAAGATTTAACTAAAGAATCCAATGAAAACAATACTAAAGTTCCAAGTCACCTTAAGGAAAGTTAGTATAACTTTCAAGACGTCGTTACCCCTAACCATTGATCAATTTGGTCCCTTTTAGCTCGATCCATTAATTCTCCATCGATTGCCATTGGTTTTAATATTAAATAAGTCAGCCTGTTTATCTCACTCTAACAAATGGAATATACAGCGTGTTTAAGTAAATAGGTAAACACGTCAACGTAATCCATGTTTCATTAAAGTAGATATAACAGATTTTCTTTTAGTCGTAACTTAAAACGGGACTTTTAAAATAGGAAATCGAGAAAAGGTTGACTTTTGGCTTGATCATTAATTGGGTATAGTAGATTTTGTGGTTTTATTAAACTTTAAAGTGCATAATGCTTGTCATAATCAAATAAAATTTCTGCATTACTCGTGTGCTTCCAAGAAGTCCAAATCTTCAGTAAAATTCAGTAAAGTTCAGTAGGGGTACTTTACCTATCACTTTACTGAGCGATTCCTAATTTTGATTTGAGAATACACTCTACTAGATATGTTATACACGCACTCTAGACGTTAGAGTCTAATAGTGTTCTATGTTTTTTTTCGTCGGAATGGGTAAATACTTATGGCCCTAAGTCACCGGACATATATGGTTTAGGGCGAGCGCAGAAGGCGCTCATCCAAGAGCAAAAAGTGTGTGCAGCAACGAGCCAAAGGGCGCCAATGTTCTATGTTTAATTCAGTTCAGTTTTAGTTCTATGTTCGATTTTTTTAATTCATATGAGTTTTGAAAATGGAACATTCTTATTACGTAGTACTTCTATTTCAAATTTGACTTCTTAATGAACCTCTCCTCATCTGCTTCACCCCCCCTAGAAGTAGCCAACCAGGTTTCTTTCATAACAAAGTATGATGTGTCATCTAGTCTATTACCATATCGATGCTTCGACGGGACTGGACATTGACAATTTGTGTCTTTAATTTTGAATTGTTATTTACTACGAAAATTCGACACCGGAATAATACGCTAATTGCCCTATTGCCATAATATGAAAAGGAAAAAATACTTTTTTTAAATTTAAACAAAATTATAGATACTGTTTCTGGATATGTTTAGGAGCAAAAATGTTTGCAATTTTCATAACGCATTTCATTTAGACCGCGTAGTATACTGCTAGCTATTTCAATAATAATCGAAAAAAAAAATGATACTGAAATACGAAAATGATACGTATATTGAAATACGAATTTAAAACTTTGTCCGGAAAAATCCGGATTTAGATATCGGATAATCCGGATTGCATTCCCTATTTCGATCGAATCCGATGTTTTTTTTTTCTTTTTTATGTACGAAGGCGGCAGACGAGCATACAGTCCACCTGATGGTGAGTGGATACTGTCGCCCATAGACATCCGCGATATATGCCAACATTAGTCCAAAATGACAAACGTTGGCACACCCCTGAATGCGCTGCCTACCTTTGGAGATATAGGAATGGATTTGGAGGAAGGGTTGGGAAAATGGGGAGGGATAGGATGGGAATGGGCTCTGGCACATCTCACTCACCACCGAAACACGTACGTACATTAGGGAAGTACGATAAAGTGCGAAATGCAGTACATTTCAAGGTAGTCTTCTGTGAGAGAGGGGCCAGTCGAGCGCGTACTATATGTAAACTATAAACTATCTATACTAATCTATACCTACTAATATTATAAATAAGTAAAGTTTGTAAGTTTGGATGTAGGAGCTAATCTCCGAAACTACTAATCCGATTTCAAAAATTATTTCACCAATATTTAGAATGGATCTTCACCGTGGACATAGGTTATATTTTATTTTTAAATTTTGAAAAAAAATCATTTGAAAAAAAAAATTATAAACCGAAGCGAAGCGAGAGCGAGCGCTAGTAACTAATAAACTATTTGTCTCATAAACGTCAAAATTATTCTAAATCTAAAATCCAAGCTTGATTACGCAGTAGTTTTCGTAAATTGTTATTCCATTTGCGTCTTGCTCAGTAGCTGTACCATATACATGACGATATATTACAAGAAATGAAAAATACGAGTATATAAGTTCTTTACGCTCCTGTTGGCTAATGTATGTCCAATGAACGATTTGTTATTTTGATGTACCTACTGTCTGTGTATCTTATGATTAATCTGATTATTGTTTAATGACTTTAGTTCTAAAACTAAAGTGGCAATGGACAGGTCACATTTTCCACTGGACCGATAACCGACGAGTCCTCGAATGGAGTCCATGTGGGCCGACCATTTGAAGAAGTTCACCGGTGGTAGTTGTATTAGCCGATGATCGTGTGTGGTGGCGAGTCTTGGGAGAGGCCTATATACAGCAGTGGAGAGACATAGGATTATGGTATGGTATTGTTTGATGAAGTAACCTTTGTAAACAGATTATAATGCATAGCCCTGAGTGAAAATGTCATCTATTTGTATTCAATTTACAAAAAAAAAAATTGTCACGTAGATGTTCTCTGTTTACTTGAATTAAGAATTAAAAGTGAGAAAAAAGCAGACAATCGAGAAGTTCTCTGCCATTCGTTATTTATTACATATAATATGTAACCAAGTCATATAATATGCTACAAATTAATAGTTATGAACAGTATGTATATTTAAAGGCGCTGTATCAATATTGCTAATTCTTTTTTTATTCTTTTTTTATAAAAAGCTTAAATAAGTACACTAGTTAAGAACACTAGTTATTGTGTTTACAGTTAGTAAGCGATATACTGCAACTTGAGTTATGTCAAATAAAAATGATTTGATTTGATGGGTGAAATGTATGCTTGTCTGTTGTCTTCTTTTTATCAAAAATGTAATTAGTTTACTACTTTGGGAATGTATTTAAGCTTGAATTGCATCTAGGAAAGAAGAATATTTTTAGAATAGAACGCCGATAACCTCTTTCTTCTATGTTATTATCAGAGATTTAGCAAAAATCTTTTCCCGTGATTCAAGGAGTCTGATCACGCGTATGTAATTGCTGTACCGTGATGTTACAGCCAATAACCCCGAGGACTCGACTCCGTGACACACATACTGATAGGACAATATCCGACAAGATAGATACTTCACTATTTTCAGCCGACCAGAATATTATTGGAAACCAAAAAGTGGATCAATTTTGGGGCTAAATGGCTGATAAACTGTTATGATGAGTAAAACTTTCTAAATGTCTTAATATAAAAGAATATTAAAATGTTAGCGCAGCTGGTCTCTCCAGCAATTTAAATTTTAAAAAAACTATACCTAATGGTTTTTTTTTGTAAAAGTATATATAAAGGTACATCACTGTTAAAGAGTAGCAAGTGCATATAAGTGCTTCATCAGGGGAAATGCACGCTGCAATCCCCAGAGCCCGCTGGGTGCACTCGACCGGCCACGTTACCCCTCTGTACCGTAATTCCCCTAATGTACGTACACGTTCCGGTGATGAGTGAGATATGCAAATCTCCAAAGGTAAGCAGAACAACCACGGCCAGTTTAGGTCCACACCTAAACTCCTTGACCAGACATTTACATTTTACATCAAAGTACAGTTCTCTCAACGCGACATGAGCTTTGTATCTGTGTGAGTGGGCGCCGAATCGTCCAATCCGATTGTCGAAATGGTACACTACCGGTGTGCACTCACACAAACGCAAAGCTTATTAGGAGCTTCTCATTGAGTGAGCTGTACCTTATTAGGTACTCTACAATAAGGTGCACACATTACAGAGAATCTAATAAAGAGTATCTACTTATTCGTTCCGTGTTAAAGACGTCAAGCAAGCCATAAAAATTAGTCTCTTGTTGAATATTGTAATATCGCCAGCGATTCACTTTTAAAAGAAAAACCCCTTTTACGTTAGTACATAATAAAATTCTTTGTAACCCTTACTCACTTTTTATAATACACCTTTTACTACATAAGGCTTTTGTTCCAATATTTAGAGAAACCTTTCTATTTCAAGTCCCTTTAAATTTATTGTTTTCTTAAGAAGTAGCTAATATTAACAACGTTTTAATTTATTTTTCTTTTTATGTCATTTTGTTAAATAAGTTTTAAACTTTCGTTGTCGTCATTGAACATTATAAATGTAAACGAAATAAATGTAACATTATGTAAACGATTTGTTTTAGAATTGCGGCTTTAGAATAGCACCACCCCATCTCTCCCCGTGAGTGTCGGAATATATGACAAAGGGATAGATAACACAGCGATTACCACAAGCCCTCAGGAATTAAAAAAAGTGGACTCTCCAACTCTGATTTCGTTTATATTTAAATCAAACTTGCACCCGCGTCCCCTATTTCTCTTTCATCTGGTGGTTGACTGGTAAAAATGTCTTATGACATTAAGTCCGCCATTAGTACAATTACTTGTGCAAAGAAGTGTAAATAAATAAAAAAAAATTAAAGTCACCTCCACATTCTTACAAATATTGCGTAAAATCTTGATATTCACTACTTTGACTCAATTCGGTTGTTTCGTAAACAATTAATAAGTTTCTCGCTTGAGGACCTCGCCCAAAAATATACTCACAGAAATCATAATGAGTCACAGAGTTAATATTGAATATATATAACACATATCACACAGCACCAGATGTTATAATTCTAACTTTATTTACTATTAAAAACTGAAAATGATTGATACGATGTTTTGTTTACAACAAACTGGATGAAGAATACACTATGCAAATAAAAAAAATCTGAAATATCAAAATGTCGAGACCGCATATTTGTTTTACGAGTCACAGATGACGTTACGACTCGTATAATATTGTTTTCTTTACAGTAACTGCCTCGGTACAGATGGTCGGTGAATCGTTAAGCTCAGTCATTCGGGTGAAAGACTGTTTAATTGTCCACTGAAATAGATGCCCGAATTTTGAAGGAGTCGTGTCTGAATGTGCTGGAGATGACGGAAAGAAATGTTGAAATATAAAATTAACCTCAAAAGAGTCAATTGCGATAAGTTTAGATTATACAACAAGTCACCGAAATATCACAATACCTGAAACACGCCACCTAATAAAAATATATAAAATCGTTCTTGCGAAAGCAAAATACTTACTATATAAAATTCCTTTTGGGGAATAAATCAAATTATAAATAACTATGTGTGCCCGGCGCATGCGTTGCATGGCCGTCGTCGCCTCTTACGATACCCACGGCAAAAGATGGGGTGGTGTTATTCTATAGCCGGCCGACAGAACGTGGCACAAACAAAATTATATTTGAATATACACATACATACACACATATATACATACACACTGTTGTAATGTGATGTATGTCACATCACTACTTTTATACACTCTATGCTACTGTCTAGATTATCCATGATCTTATGTCATTCACATTGGAAGTACATAATAAAAATGTATTATTATAATGTTTCTTTTATTTAACTAAATTAGAGATACAACATGGCGCAGCCGATAAAACTAAACATTGAACCGTGAATTTTATAAAGTTTCGACACAAACTTAAGTTTACAAGTTTGCAACAAAAAATTTTTACGAAAATCAAGATCAAAATATCAAGATGGACGCCGGCAAATGTGCATCCCAATTAGAAAATGTCTCGGTTAAACTGCCACCAAACTTAGATATTTCAAGAGAAAATGCAGCTTCAGAATGGAAGTTCTGGTTGTGCAGTTTTGAAGATTACTTGGTCGTTACGGGTAAAAATAAAAGCCCAGATGTGGTAAAATTATCCTTGTTGCGAAACATGATGGGGCCGGAAGCCGCTAGAGTCGTGTCAACAATCCCTATCGCTGAAACCGAGTTGACCTATGAAAATGTTGTCAGTGCAATCACTGCGCATATAAATCCTCGAACAAATATTGTTTTCGAGCGTTTCAAATTTAATGAACGCAAACAACAAGAGGGCGAACCGTTTGATGCATATATGACGGACTGCAGACATTTGATAAAATCGTGTGAATATAAAACTATGGAAACCGAACTGATGAGGGATCACATAGTTCAAACTGTCTATGACAAAGGAACACAGGAAGCCTTACTCAGAGTTGATGAGCTACTTACTAGATTACACTAGATAAGGCAATAAAATTTTGCCAGACCAAAGAGCAGGCGTCAAGACAAGTATCAGCGATGAATCCTGTGTCCATTGAAGCCGCAAGAATCAATAAGAAACCTTCTAATATATTCAAGTGCAAGAGGTGCCAAACGGAGCATGGTCCACGTTCATGTCCCGCATTTGGTAAAAAGTGTGTGAAATGTGGCTTGTTAAATCATTTTGCAGTGAGTTGCAGGGTCAGCAGTCATAAAAAAGTGCGTGAAGTAAATAAAGAGTCAAATTCTGATAGTGATTGTGAAACTGTTCACTGCAAGGAAGCTAAAAGTATAAATAGCTTAAAATCTGAGTGGTTTGAAGTTATCATTATTGAGGACACCACAATAAAATGTAAGCTTGACACGGGTGCCGATGTCAGTATAATGCCTGTTAATTTATTTAACAAAATTAATAAAAATTTAAAATTAAAGCTACTGCCAACAAATATAAAACTTGAGTCGTTTGAGGGCAGCCAGGTTAGACCGTTAGGCATGATCAGTTTGCAGTGTAAATACAGAGACAATAAATGTCTAGAGAATTTTATAATTGTTGACTGTAAATCCATGCTGCTGGGTTTGCCTGGTTGTGTCAGCCTAAAGTTGATAAAAAGGGTGCATAATGTACAGGCAACTGTACCTGATGTCAATAAAGAAAATTTTATTCAAGAAAATGTTGAAGTATTTAAGGGGATTGGCAAGGTGCCTGGTGTTTTTGAAATTCCCACCAGATGTTCTTTAGATCCAATTTGTTATCCTTCGCCTAGAATCCCACACTCCATGTTGGAGCCGTTAAGAACTGAATTAGATAGACTGGAAAAGAGAGAAGCTATTGTAAAAGTAGAGAATATAAGTAACAAAGCATGTGTAAACAGAATTGTATTAGTTGAGCGGCCAAATAAGAAAATTAGATTATGTTTGGACCCATCTGACTTAAACAAAACTCATGTAACTGAACAGAGTTTCCCCACAAATATTAATGTACCCTATATGACTAGAAGTGGTAGAACTGTTAAACCTAGACAAGTCCTAGATATTTAGCCGTGTTCCAATTCTAGGGAGGGAGGTGTTGTAATGTGATGTATGTCACATCACTACTTTTATACACTCTATGCTACTGTCTAGATTATCCATGATCTTATGTCATTCACATTGGAAGTACATAATAAAAATGTATTATTATAATGTTTCTTTTATTTAACTAAATTAGAGATACAACACACACATATACATACTTGCATACGTAATATTAAAATAACATAAATAAAATATTACTGTAAGTACAAAATGTGATATTGCATTGCAATTAAACAACTTTTAACGGTTTAAATCGCGTATATTTGACATGATTGCAATGTATAGTAATCGCGAAAACCTAAGAAAATATTATGTGATATTGCAGTTGAATCACTTGAATATAACTGCGAGTTAGGTAACTCACAGTGACTACAAGAGCCAGCCTGTATCCAATATTGGGATGCTACAAGATGATTATACTATAGAAGACGCAAGCAGTTTGAAGTTATTTATCTACTTTTCTGACTCAGTTTGCATTTGTACCTCCAGAGGTTTTCCAGGATTACGCTTTAACCAGTTACCAACGTGTAGGCCGTCAGCCTGTATGCCAACCTATAAAATTCTATAAAAATGGAGACTGAATGACAAACAAATCGTTTGCTTTTTTACCTGCCTTTCTATAATCTCTTCTGTTTAAAAATATTAAAGAAAGAAAAAGATTCTATACATTAAAACTTGTTTATAAACAATATTTAACAGAATATTGAAAAGCTATAACAATAAATTCATTCAATTGTGGTAGCAGTAATTGTAAAGTTTTATTAAAATGGAAAACAGCTTTATTAAATCGTGAAATGGAATGAACAAACCGCAGGTTATGGCAAATAATAATAATTATGTTTGCGAGTAAACTGAACTATAGATTATTTTTTATTACTTGCCTATATACAGATACTTATAAATATAAAGATTGTTATTAACCGATTAGACAATATAAAGAGCAATAACAACACTAGGGATTGTCCGCGGTTCGCCCACGTTAGCGTAGATAAGTAGTAGTTAAATTGTAAAGTGTGCTTTTCTAATTGTTGTTGTTGTTTTTGGTCACCGGGGCGCAGTTAGTTTACTTACTCTACTCATCTGTTTTTTTTTCTTTTCATAAATAAAAAAAATAATTCCCCAGACCTTTAAAATACTTTCCAAACACCCAACAGCATCAAAAAACTGCCACCGAATTAAAAAACTTAAAACTTATGTAGCCTACAACACTAATTACCCAGTGCACATGCACGGTTCTGAAGGCATTATTAAACTTTCATAAACATCCGTGAACTCGCAACATTTACACTGGCACACCTTGTACGGGAAACTAGGATGTTTGCTGGAGCCAGAAACGTTGGCAGAACGCCAACTTCATTTGTATGTAAAAAGTTGCAACTAATGACTTGGTTTGAATAGAACATTCTTAAGCGTGTTTTTGTGGTGTCCGGTCGATTGGGAATGTTTTTTAGTTATTATTCTTAATTATAACCGTAACTAGCTGTTTTGTCGTCTACTGTTGGACATGGACCTCGTCATGCACATTGACTTGTGCGTGAGAGATGTGTGGCTTCAAAACACCACGCTGGGTAAGCTGGTTGGCGAGTCTACTCTTTTAGAGGTGGTATAGTGCCTCTGGGCTTGTGGTAGCGGCTTTGTTATCGCTTAATCGCCTTTTATGACAATCAAGTTTCAATCGAAAATCAAGTGTTTCAAGTGTCGTTAATATACAGTGCTTCATTTCGAAATTAAAAATTCTGTTTGCTCTTAAAAAGTTTAAATTTTATAAATGGCCAGTGTGTTATTCTTGTCACGATTTTTTCAGGCATGTTTTCAAATACGCCCCGCGCATATATTACTGTCTCAATTTTGTAACAATTTCAAAATTGATTTAAAGGGATGGCAAAAGAATTTTATGAAATTCGAAATCGCAACGTGTAATGGAATTTTTATAACCGAGTTATGTTTTGATATTTCGAATTCAATATGTCGCTATTTAGGTGTTTTCATGCATTTTGCAATAAATGAGAACAGCTAGAATTATCTACATACTATTCCATCTATATCTCCAAAAGTAGACAGAGCATCCGGAGTTGTGTGCCAACGTTTGTCATTCTGAACTGATAATCCGATATTCTGAGTAGGTACATTTTTTTATAGAATTGATGGCAGACGAGCGGACGGGCCCCACATGACGGTAGTGGTCATGGCCATGGCCCCTGCAACACCAGGGGGCTTGCATATTATTTTGTATATTAAACACCTATTATATTTTAAATAATTATTTTAAGTTAGTCTTAACTAACTTTGTAATATGATAGTTATTATTAATTGTTTACATGAGTATATAAACTATATTTAATACACACTATATTTATCACCATCGACATTTGTTAAAAAAGACATTTGTTTAAATACATTGATGTTTGTTTTGTTGTTGTTTATTTGTCTATGGAATATTTTGAACTAAATACACAGAGACACAATACACTTTATTAATAACATTTTGAGTAACTAATACAAATAATAAAATTGACCTCTTAAAAAGAGATAACACTGACTATACTCTGAGACTAATAAAAAGAGATTACGATTAATAGAACTAATTGAAACTGATTAATCTATTGAATTGAATGATATTTGACAACATTATTATTATACTTCGTTCAGAAACTAAACCAAAAATTAGTCTATATTCAGTGACTGAAACAAAAAGAGATTACAAACGGAAAGACTTAGGTAGGTACTAACATATTTTTTCTTCTACAACTTTTCTTACAGACGACATTAAATTTTGTCTTAACATATTTATCGTCGAAACAAACTCACATAAATAACAAAGTGTACGATTATCGCACCGTATAATATAGCTATTATATAGATAACAGAGGGTTAATTGCGCAGATGTCGTTATAAATCAAGATTTCAGTGATTCCCCCCGCATTTTAATTTAGAGACATTTTAGGACTGTGAACGAATTTGGGACATTTGAGACGTTTCTTAACACATATTGGTACCGTTTATGAATAGTTGGGTAAGAGATGCAGAAGACCGTAAAGAGATGCAGAAGACCGTGCATTGTGACAAGCTTGGTACAACCTTATATCAAATAGTAGAGAGAACATTAAGATGCTGGTTATACGGTATAATCCAATACTTTGAATCGTCAGACTTTGTGTTTTTCGACTTCGTCAAATCACGTCAAAGATACCTAATGTCCATAATTCACGTCGCAGGTCTAATATGTGGATATAATATATAAATAACGCCATACTTCGACCACACGAGGAATCCCTTTGCCGTGAATCCAGAGACACGTGACGAACACATCACCTAGATGCGAATAAACATTTACCTTTATATGTATAAATGAATGTCTGATCAGGAATCAAAGCTCGGCCTATGCCCACGGGCCTTTTACACAGCGGGCAGGGGACACTATCAACTGGGCTAATCGGTTGTCGATATCGCACCTTCCATGGAATAAAGATAAACCGAAAATGATAACTTTTCAGTACAGCAAAAAATATATAAAAAGTTGGATAACTTTTTATTCCTTTTAATATACCTATATGACTAAAATAATAAATTCGAAATCATTATTATTTTCTGTTTAGTGATATTCTTAGGATTATTATTTTTGAAAGGCTTCTTCAAAATATATTTTATGGCTAAAATGAATTTATAACCATAATTATCGCAAATTTGGCGATAACATTGTGAAAAAAATAATTTCAACATAATACGACTTGCGGCTTTGTTAAACTAAGGGTGTGATATATACCACAGATTAAAGAAAAAGATATTTGGAAATTTCAGTCTATTTAAATAACATTCAAATAAAGTACAGCAAATTCATAGTAAATTAAAAAAACTGCTCAAGATTGCAAAAAAATTCATTAAAACAGACTGTAAATCATTTTGATGCCGCGATCTTTCCGTTCGGACTCCAAACGACGTCATTACCGATGTATGACCTCCATTAACGTGATAAAGTAACCGTATTATAGTCAAAAACTCAAAAGAATTCCAATAGCGCGGGTAACTTTGATACTCAAATTTGCATAAAATCCTTCCCGAGTATCTAATTCTATATATGTTAGTCGAATTTTTCGCTTGGGTTGTCGAGTCCACTCTTTCAGAGGTGGTTTAGTTGCTTAGCTCTTATCTTTATTACTGGATTTATTATCAATTAGTCATATTTTACGGTGGGGTGGTGTTACTATAGAGCCACCCGCCACCACGCGGCCTCGTGAATCTATAAAACCTTATTCTATGGTCAACAAGTTACAGGATAACATTGAATTAAGTAACACAAACATTTCAATTTCATTATAAATTTCCACTGAAATCCAATTTTATTTTCAAAGCCTATCTTATCTGTACATCGTCCATTTTCATTATCATGTTTATCATTATCGTATTTTATCGTGCAAATCTCATTTTCATATTCACACGATAAAAGACACCTAAGCGAATTATTATTCTTTTACACTCAATTTTCTTCCAATCGTCTAACCAACCATTTAAGTTCGTTGTTCGACGCCATTATCTCATTTTGTCCTTTGCCAAAGTGTCTTTCAGACATTATTCTTCGGTTACGTCTGAAAAATATGTTTATCCCCGCAGTGACCCTTCTCAATGTTCTAGTTTGTATGTGACAGGTGGCTTTGATTAATATCATATTTACTTTATCAAGTGGTTATTGATTGACGTCATCTCACATAAAATAACTCAACATTTTCAGTATGTCAGACTTGGAAGGACTGTTAAATAATTGAATATGTGTAAAACTATATATAGGAAAATTTTCATGCCTCTACATTTATAGAAATCCGAGATATTTTTATGGTGGAGGATATACAGATCACGTGATGGTAAGTAGCCACCTATGGACACTTTCAACACCAACGCTGTCGACCTTCAAAAATCCTATTCACAGCTTTCTTGGAAAACCACATGTCGTTGCATAGAGGAAAAGCCTCATCTGGTAGTCTTGGGTATTCTTAAAAACTCACAAGCACTTTCCAAGTTAAATTTCTAAAAATATGTTTTTAACTTATGCTAAGAAAGTTATAATGCTTTCTCAACAAATAAAGGTAGCAATGCGAAATATAAAAAAATATATTCAAAATATTCTGTAATTGTATTAAAGCATATATCGATTAGAAAGTCAAACTACTAGATGTACTATAAATATTACGTATAGTCATTCTTTACTCTGTCAAGGATATCTGTCAAGGATTTTGGGCTTCTTCTTGTGGTCCAAGTAGTGGAGTTTGACAATCAGCTCCGAATACTTTGCCGTGTCTCTCGCGAGGCGAAACAGTCCACTCCCGTATGTTACGCAGCCACGACTTTTTCCTGCGACCAACACGCCTCTTTCAAATCTTGCAATCTTGTAATCTTGCAAATCATAATTAGTTGCAAAAGTTCGTATCTTTCGTGCCTTAGCACGTGACCCAGATACGCAACTTTTATGCATTTGACTGTCTGCAAGAGTTCGCGTCTCCGATCTACTCGTCGCAGGACTTCCTCATTGGTGACGTTCTGTGTCCAACTGATGGCCAGCATATGTCTATATGCCCACATTTCGGACGCTTCTATACGTTTACTAAGATCCACGTTCATTGTCCAGGACTCGCATCCGTATAGAAGAATGAACCAGATATTACACTGGAGGAGACGGATGCGCAAGGAGATTTTGGATTTTGGGCTAAGCAATGCAACTCATTCAGCTGGCGTTCCCAAATAGTGGAAGTATCTCGGAAGGTTACTAGTACTCGTGCACACACTCAAACAGCCCGTTATTGATTATACGGATGTGTGTTATCTCGACGTTAGTCAAGAAATTCTCAATAAACTGGATCGTCTCCTCAACAACTGTATTCGTTTTATATTTGACCTTCGTGAGTATGACCATATCTCGTCCTATCGCTCTCAGCTTTAGTGGCTACCTATCAAACAACGTAGAAGTATAAGAATATTGTGTACGCTGTATTCCATTATAGACGATTCGTTTGTCCCTGAATATCTGAAAGGTAAATTTCAGTTTCAGAGTGACACTCATAATCTTCATCTTCGCATTGTCGACAATGTCTCTCCGTACTAGGGTTTCCGATTTCTCGAGGTTTTTTAGTTCTCGGGTGTCGAGAGTTCTCGAGCCTGATTTCTCGGGTCTTCTCGGGTTGTCGAGAAAAAAGTAAATTTTTGTCTAGATTTTTTATTTAAATAATAAAAAGAGTCTTTAATTTAATTGTGTTTATTTTAAATGATAAAATCAACATAATTTGAAACAAAAAACTAATTCTTAATAAAAAATCAGCTCAAAACAAATATACTAACTAAAAACAATCATATTTTTTCTTCTCACCATAACTAATCTCACTAATTTTTAATAAAAAACAAAATCTCTGTTAACAATCAGCTTAAAACAAACATTTTTAACTAAAAACAATCATAAATTTTCTCATCATAACTAAAAGTCACTCACTAATCTCACTATGTGGGTGATATGGTATGCATCACAATTTTTGGCAGTTTTAATGTAATTAAATAATAGGTATCTGCTATTAATACGAAAAAAATAACTGTCTTTAAGCCTACTTATTAATTCTTATAAAATATGCCTTAAGATAAACTAAAGCATTAATAGATTTATCAGACAGGCGGCTTCTAATCTTACTGACCACATTTCCCGATATGGAAAATACCCTTTCATTTTCTGTTGAAGTCGGCTTGACTGAAATTAATGCCTTGTATAGTGTTTCCAGATTAGGAGTCCTCTTGCCTGTTTTTTCAAATAGCAAAAACTCTTTTTTTATTATTGATTTTGAAAGCACCACAGCATTAGTTGATTCATCATTTTTCGAAACACCTTTTATTGCTCTCTCTAATTGAGCTGCAAAGCTGTCTTGTTCAGGTTCTGATTCGCTTACGCCTGCTTCAACAACTTCTGAATTATTTTCTGTCAAAGGTTCTGTAGTAGTGGGAACAGTGGGGTATAGGCGATTGAATAAGTCTTCAGCATATCCAATTAAAAATGTCTTGCTATTATCGATAAAATAATCACTCTTTTTGTGCATAAAATTATCGGGGCTGTTTAGGTAGCGTAGCAGCGATATTAGAGGTGTATTCCGACGATCTGATATTTTCATTTTAAGAGATTCTACTAATTGAAGAGCCAAAGGGTGGTCGATATTTTGTAATTGTTTTAGCAACACGTCTATTATAGCCTCTGCAGTTAGTAAATTGGCACCTTGTCTGCTCAATGCTTCTACTGCAAGTTTCGTTGGCGTCAATATCAACAGCAATTTTTGTAGTACACAAATATTTTCCTCCTTCCATTTAAATGAGCTATCTAAATCAATCAAGGCTTTTTTAATGGAATTTTTTAACTTCAAGAAACGCTCAATCATTGTTAGCTTTGAATTCCACCTAGTTCTGACATCCTGTAATAAGGCTAGTTCTGCCCCGAATTCAGTCTTCACATGTTTTTGTAGTGTGATATTTCTGAGAGGACTCTTTCTGAAAAATCTTATGATCGAACGGGTCTCATTCAGGACTTTATTTATGTCGTCATCAGGTTGCAATATAGATTCTTCATCAGATTCGTCGTCGATATCAGTGCTGGCTTCATCAGAGCTGCTGTGTTCATCGTCGCTAACAGGTGTGTTTCTTCTAGCAACTGTAGTTTCTGGTTTTTTTTTTACAAAAGGTATCAAGAATAGCCAAATGGATGGCATGGTTTACACAGAGGACCATCTCACAGGGGCTCTCTCTGCCAAATTTTTTCATAACATTTGGCCCGTCGCTGGTTACGGCCAAGACGTAATGCTCGAAGTTTACCCCAAAGTATTTCAAACGCTCCTCTACTATTTCTCTAACCTCTGCGGCACCGCATTTTCCGGGTATGTAAACTAGCCCCAAATTGTAAACTTTTGCCTCTGCTGTATGGACACAGACGCTAAAATATCGTCTGTTTCGTATGCTTGTCCACTCGTCAATTGTCACACTTAGCCGGTTTCCTGATGTGCAAATCTGAGAAAGCTCTTTTATCATCTCTTTCTCCTTTTCATCATAAAACTTCAATATTAGGTTCATTACTTCGGTTTGGGTCTTTGGGAGTTTATACCCCTTGGCAACAAGTGATTCACGGATAAATTCACTTTTAGTAATGCCTCTTATAGTAAAACCGTCTTGGGCAGAAAGTTTAGCTAAAATTTCACCTAACGATTTTCTGGGTTGAACGTCAAATTTCAGTGTCTGCTGTACGTGCATAGTTTCAAAAGCACTTCTAGATTTTTTTGGTGCCGTCACCCCGGAACTGGACGAGCTGGTAGATCCGTCTTCTGTGTTCATTTGAGCCTCGGTGGATCTTACATCAATTTTGTGTACATGAGCTAAATGCCTCACTAGTCCGCTTGTGTTTGATCCTTTACAGGATATGGTTTTAGGACATTTTAGACATTGCGAATTTGAGGCGTCCTTATTTTTTTTGAAATATTTCCAAACTTTGGAAGTTTCCATTTTGGTCCATCAGTTGTAAAATCTATAACAAACAGTTCAAGGATTAGTAAGTATTTTAGTACCTACAAAATAACTGACGCAACAGTGGGGAGGCCTATGCCCAGCAGTGGGTTGATGTGGTTAGGTTAGGCTGATGACGGGCGAAGCCGTGGACGGAAAGCTAGTTTTAAATAAATAATAACAAAACTTACCTGTTTGTTCTGCAATTCTATTACTCGTACGTTACTAAATAAGTACACTATGCTGGCTTTATGATCCGATTTTCAATCCGAAGTAATCCGAACACGGCGGGAGTTGAAACACGAATGAACGAAACACAACTGGGGCCGCGCGGGCGCTTGCGTTTGTCGGCGAAAACAAAGGATACCGACAGACACGAGCCGCGCTGTCAAAGGATGCCGCCGATTGCCGCCGCCACCTCGCATTTACAAAGAAAGCTAAGCGTAAAAATGTTTATTTAAATTTCTCGATGTCTCGACTTTTCTCGAGCTGAATTTCCCGGGAACGAGACCAACCGATTTCCCGGGAATTCCCGGGACGAGAATTCCCGGGAACAAACCCTACTCCGTACCTCATTTCTCGCCGAACTGGCTTCATGTACAATTCCTTCGCTGTTCAGGTAGAAACTCTCTGAAATGCGCTTCCTTAGGAAGCAACATTAGGAAACATTAGGAAAGCACCGATTAAAAGATGTTTTAAAAGATGGCTTTCAAATCATTATTTACAACTTCAGATCACTAACGTGATCTATATTTTTTGGCCTACTTGTCAACGTTCCATTATGTTTTCTGCTCCCTTGTGTATTATATATGTATTATAATACTATTTATGCAAATATATGTAAACATGTATATGTGCATGTATAATAAAAGATTATTTGTGTATATAATTTAAATAACTATATTGCACCCGCGTTCCAATTTCTATTGGATCTGGTGGTTGACTGGTAGAAAATGCCATATGGCATTAAGTCCGCCATATGTACAAATTACTTGTGCAATAAAGTTTAAATAAATAAATAAACTTAATACTGAGTTTAGTAAATACGGTAATAGTCACATATATAGAGGTTTAGATAACGCAAGTTGTCCGTCGAATTTGGGGCTAAGCTCGTACTTCTGGCGTTACCGATTTAGTCTGTTCCAATCGGTGTCGTTAGCAAGTCGTTGTTATGAAACATAATGCCTAATGGCACTATAATCAACTACAAAAACCGTTAAATGTGGTATGTTGCTTTCATCGGAGAGTTGTTTCCTATGTCTAAAATTTACTCACTAAAGTGAAACGGTTGGTTTCATACAAATTCACGAACTTACATTGCCTATCTATGTCATCGATATGGGAATAGATTAGATAACACAACATACGTTCTTGTCAAAGAAACCTGGTTAGCAATGCCTCTCCCCGTTACCGTCGTCGTCGCCGTCCTCGGCATGTCCTAGACCACCCCGACGACCCAATCACTGCTGTCCATTCCGTTCTTACACTACACTCACAGGCTACACATATACACCGCCTGCGCCGGCGGAGACGAGTACCTCACCCTCGCTACACCGTGAACACACACCGGCCTTCACCCATCACTTTTACCAGGTATCGGCACGTGCCCGGGCGCTTCTCACCGACTCGCGATCCCGCGGTACCCTCCCAAAGCAACGCTCTAAGCTGAGGTTCGTTCCTTCCGCCGGTCTACCGGCGGGACGAACCCTTAGGCTCATTGTTGCACACACTTTTTGCTCCTGGCTTAGCGCTTTCTGCGCTCACCCATACGTGTCCGGTGACTCTTGAAAGGCCATAAGGGCAACAAGAATTTAGCCATTCCGAAGAAAACTTCTAAGGTCTGGTTCCTGGTTAGCAAACTTCTTGGGTAGCAACTTCTAAGGGTGGGGGTGGAGAGTGAAGCAAATAAGGAGAGGTCGAAAAGTCAAATTAATAGTCGATATATTAAACTTAAGTGTTACGTAGTAATAATATTCCATTTTCAAAACACATATCAATTAAAGAATTCGAGAGCTACTGAACATAGAACAGTATTAAACTCTAACGAGCCTGTCCTACAGTGCTTGTATAACATATATACTATGTATTCTCAAATCGATGACCTATGTCTATGATGATATTGATGGGAAATATGGTATATCTATGGTAAATATTTTGCAACAAAATTGTGGCTTGAGTACTATAATAAAATTTTGAACCCTATATATATTACTGAGGCTGTAATAGATAGATGTCTCCAGTTCCGGCGAACGATACATACGTGCATTTGTAACATTTTTAATTACAATCATAACCGGAATTTTGCGTAATATAACTATTTTAATTTGAAGTTTAACATTATTATGTTATACTTCATTATATATAATTTCACAATACATTTAATGTTTACGTTCAACTAATACATGCCTGAGTAACAATACCAAGTTCAACAACGAAGTTAAGTTGTAGATGTGTCTCATTCAACTTTGAACCTAATTTATTAGTTTTATTTCGAACCCTCGCGATGATCGCACAATAAATATAAAATTTCGCGTCTCACTCGCGCCGCGCATAAAGTATAATTGAATTTTTAAAGTTAAAGTTTTCAAATAAACGAAAAGATGAAATAATAACGCGGTCCCAGAATTTACAGAATGTTTTCTTGAATGATAATAATTTGATAGATAATTTAATTATGTCTACAGATGTTTTAATTAGGTATGCTATTTATGCTGCTTGTGTGTATCGTTTCTTGTGCATGTGTCACAGGACATTATTATGAACTTTAATAACCCATTCAATTTCCTAGCAAGTTAGTTTACAAATCTAAATTGTCTTGACTTGTTTTGTTTCATAACATGAGATTTAATTAATTACTTCTGTTTGGTTGAACTATTGAACCAAAGACAATTAGTCTTTGGTTCAATAGTCAGGAGTTTTAAAATCCAGTGTGTTAGTAGGACGGAGTTCTAAACAAACCGTTTGCAATACCGTTCATAATACGAAATCGCGTGGCAGTTTATTTCACAGCGCAAAGTGACTGGCAATAAGAGCTTGTAATACGCCAACAGTTCTTCTTAATCAAAAATTACTAGCGTCGGAGTCGAGGACGCGACGACACGGGAGCCGTTTCAAAAATGACTAATAACTGTTGATCGTGCTGTTATTTTTAGTTAAAATCAAAATCTCATACCAATAAATCATTATATAACATGTTTCATATACATTTTCTTCATAAAATTCAAAACAAACAGCATGTCGGATGATAAGTATCTTATCGTCGTCCACTCCCAGCTCTACAACATATATGAGGAAGAGGATTTCAAGAGCCAGTAATGTTCTGTAAGAGCTGACCTTAATACTCGCAAAAATTGTATAACACAAGACGCTTAAAATAAAAACCTTGAAGGTCTTTAAAATGTAAACTTATTATTATTCACAGCCTTTGTCACTTGGCTGTCGTTTAGAAGAATTGACCCACTTGCCCCAAGTTATTACTCCGATAATTTTAGGGGCAAGACAAACCGCTTCGTCATTTTCCGAAGGTCCTTCCGGCATTATGTTAAAAAATAGACCTTTTTTACACGACAGCTCAATAAATCAGATTAGAACCACCGCACACTGGACAGTTTACATCGACGGATTGACTGAGTAACTAATTGATTAATTGCGGTTAGTTATATAGTTTCATTTGAGCCATACATGTCGAATTATTTAATAACATCACTTTCAAATAGGTTTCTATAGTTCTATGTTTCTATTTCTATAGTATGAACTCATGTTATAAACCTATTTTATCTTTTTTTTTCAGGGAATTGACTTTTAACCTTTTATTGTTTCCCTTTATTTAATGTTTCACATTTGACGGATTAATAATAGATTGAAAATCTAAAAAAATATAAATTTGATTTTGGATAAATATTGGTACCCAATCGACGTTGCACGCACAGTTGCGCGAATAGAAAAGCCTTATATGCGCGTCTTTCATTTCTTCAATTTTCTTCTCTATTACGCGTATAGACTCTGTAATAAGGCGGGAAAGTTTAAGAAGGTAAATCACTTGAGTGTTTATGGTGCACGGGGGAAATCGAGTGTGAATCGTGAGCGTCGGGTGGAGTGATTGGATTTGCTACTTACGTTCATTTCATCAATGTACTCTGTATGGTTGATTGAATTCAATGCCCGAATTTTGATTATTTTCAAGGGATCCGTTTCTTAATATTTAAGGAATATAAAGGATTTATTTATAGGTATGTAAGAACTGGCTTCTCGCATACAATTACCACCGGCGATGGAAGAGAGAGGATCTTGTGTGGTGGCAAACCTTGGGAGAGACCTATAGAGAAGTGGATACATAGACTAGTTAATATAATAAAAAAAAACTACAAATAATTTTGAAGCATTCCCAAGCACTGAAACTGCTAGGTCCTTCTAACTCTACGTAAGTTTTACTACTCTCTAGTCATATTTTCAATTGATAATTATTTCTTCTATTTTATATTTTGCTTGCAAAAGATAGGCCCCAGACATTTTTCTCAAATGGAATGCTGTCAGTGAAATTCGCAGGACGTATACTAAACGGAAAAAAATATTTATTTTAAAACACCAGGCAACAGGTTGGTTGGTGTTTAAAATAAATAGTAGCAATTAGCTAATCGGTCGTCAATATTATAAAACTTTTATAATTATATGTATTAAGAAACAAAAAGTTTTGGTGTTTTATTACTTATTTTCCATGTATTTTATGTTTATTTTTGTATTTTTTTTTTTCCGATCCAAATATCAAAGAGAAATAGATCGGTGCGAATTCTTAGCCGCGACCTTCTTAATGTTATTTATGTTTTCGAAATATGTACACGTTTTATAAATCATATTGTCAGACTTTTTAGTGGGATTTCGAGAAGTAGTAAAGTTTTTAGCAATTAAACAACTTTGAACGGTTTAAATCGCGTATATGTAACATTATTTATATCCCGACGTTTCGAACACTTTGCAGTGGACGTGGTCACGGGGTGACTCAGTGAGTCAGTGACTTAGTGTGTAATCGCGAAAACCTAAGAAAATAGTAAAGTTTTTATTTGATTTTGGTAAAAATTCTGTATGAGGTGTTTTGTGGTTTAATAGTGATAGTTTATTAAACTTTAAAGTGATTTTCGTGCGTGGTGTTTCTGATAATCAAATAAGGATAAGCGTGGGACTGCGTGTTTACTGAGTGTGCTTCCAATAAGTCCTCTTCTGTCCTCAGGGTGTATGGGGTCCCAACCTACATCTCTGGGACCCAAGCCAACCTCACCGGCTCGTGGTGCACCCTGCCGACCAACGAACGAGGCTCTGGCGACCCGCCACCACGCACTGGACCAGCGCGGCGGGTTACGGTCCACCCCCCCCCCTATGGCAGAAAAAGTAAAACGGCCCCAAGTTCCCGGCGGCTCCAGTCGCAACACCGGCGTGGACGACGGGCGCTGGTCGAGCGCTGGAGCCAGGGGTGCTAAGAATCTCCGGGCGGGATTCCACCGTCGAACGACCAGGGCTTTTGACATGGATCACCGACGTGGGTTGTCACTGGTGACTTACAACACGCGCACTTTGAGGACAGACGAGAAGATCGCTGAGCTGGAAGAGGAGATAGGCAAGTTGCACTGGGATATATTGGGGTTATCAGAAATCCGAAGAGAGGGGGAGGACACGATAACCCTGAAATCCGGCAACTTGTTCTATTACCGGGAGGGCGACCAGCAGTCCCAAGGTGGTGTCGGGTTTATCGTCCACAAGTCCCTCGTAAATAATGTTGTAGCCATCACGAGTGTGTCGAGCAGGGTCGCGTACCTTATACTCAGAATATCCAAGAGATATTCGTTGAAGGTCATACAGGTCTACGCACCGACCTCGGCACACCCGGATAACGAAGTGGAAGCAATGTATGAGGACAGTAGTAGAGCCATACATGCTTCGAAAACACACTACAATATTGTTATGGGGGATTTCAACGCGAAACTGGGCAAAAGAGGCGACGATGAGTTGAGAGTGGGGCAATTTGGATGTGGGCACCGGAACCAGAGGGGCCAGAGGCTGGCCGACTTTCTTGAGAAAGAGGGACTCTTTATGATGAACTCTTTCTTCAAGAAGCCGGCTCATAGGAAGTGGACCTGGATGAGCCCCGACGGTTCCGTTAAAAATGAGATAGACTTCATTATGGCCACAAAGAGACAAATATTCAATGATGTCTCCGTGATCCACAGGGTGAAAACCGGTAGTGATCACCGAATGGTTAGAGGCACATTGAATATAAACGTCAAGTTAGAAAGGTCCCGCCTGATGAAGTCTACGCTCCGACCTACTGCTACCCACATACAGAATCCCGAAAGCTTTCAGCTTGAACTGTCAAATCGCTTCGATTGCCTAGAGGATTGCGTTGCAGTGGACGATATCAACAACAGGTTGGTAGAAACTGTCCATACGGTGGGGTCTAAATTCTTCAGACATCGTCGAAGAGATGGACCCCAAAAGCTCACCGACCACACCCTCGACCTCTTGGCGGAACGACGTTCGATGACACTGCAGACTCCTGATGACGCGGAAGCATATCGGCAGCTCAATAGACGGATTCACCAGTCCTTGCGACACGACATCCGTCTCTTTAATACTAATCGTATTAAGGAGACGATAGAGCGGAATAAAGGCTCCAAAGTGTTCGCAAGAGACTTATCTATTGGGCAGAGCCAGTTGACGAAGCTGAAGAGGGAGGACGGCAGTGTCACTTCCGACAAACAAGAGGTACTGAGGGAGATCGAGGAGTTCTATGGACAGCTGTATACCTCGGTCGCTAAACCTGTTGGCAACTTGGCCAAAGACCCAAGAGCCAAGTTGACCCGACACTATACCGAAGACATCCCGGACATCAGCCTGTACGAGATTAGGATGGCCCTCAAACAGCTTAGAAATAACAAGGCGCCGGGTGAGGACGGAATCACTTCAGAGCTTCTGAAAGCGGGTGGAACACCGGTACTGAAAGTCCTTCAGAAGCTCTTTAATTCCGTCTTGCTCGAAGGTATTACGCCGGAGGCATGGAACAGAAGCGTGGTGGTGCTCTTCTTCAAGAAAGGTGACAAGACCTTGTTGAAGAACTATAGGCCCATCTCGCTTCTGAGCCATGTTTATAAGCTGTTTTCGAGGGTTATCACGAATCGTCTCGAGCGCAGGTTTGATGACTTCCAGCCTCCCGAACAAGCCGGTTTCCGAAAAGGCTATAGTACCATAGACCACATCCATACGCTGCGGCAAGTTATACAGAAGACCGAGGAGTATAACTTGCCATTATGCTTAGCGTTTGTGGACTATGAGAAAGCCTTTGATTCGATCGAGACTTGGGCAGTGCTACAGTCCCTCCAGCGGTGCCATATTGACTATCGGTATATCGAAGTGTTGAAGTGTTTGTATAACAACGCCACCATGTCAGTCCGAGTACAGGAAGGGAGCACGGAGCCGATTCCATTGCAGAGGGGTGTGAGACAAGGAGATGTCATCTCTCCGAAGCTCTTCACCAATGCGATGGAAGACGCTTTCAAGCTCCTGGAATGGTAAGGACTCGGCATCAACGTTGATGGCGAATGCATCACTCACCTTCGATTTGCCGACGATATGGTGGTCATGGCAGAATCGCTGGAGGATCTTAGCACAATGCTCGGAGACCTCAATCGAGTTTCCCAACAGGTGGGCCTTAAAATGAACATGGACAAGACGAAAATCATGTCGAATGTCCATGTCGTGCCCACCCCAGTTTCAGTTGGGAGCTCGATTCTCGAAGTTGTTGACGAGTACGTCTACCTAGGCCAAACGGTCCAACTAGGTAGGTCCAACTTCGAGAAAGAGGTCAATCGACGAATCCAACTCGGCTGGGCAGCGTTCGGGAAGCTACGCAGCGTCTTCTCGTCCAAAATACCTCAGTGCTTGAAGACGAAGGTCTTCGACCAGTGTGTGTTGCCAGTGATGACCTACGGCACCGAGACGTGGTCTCTGACTATGGGCCTCATAAATAAGCTCACTGTCGCACAGCGAGCTATGGAGAGGGCTATGCTCGGGGTTTCCCTACGTGATCGAATCAGGAATGAGGAGATCCGTAGACGAACTAAAGTCACCGACATAGCCTCTCGGGCTAGCAAGCTGAAGTGGCAGTGGGCAGGGCACATAGCTCGAAGAACCGATGGCCGATGGGGCAGAAGGGTTCTCGAATGGAGACCACGTACCGGCGGACGAAGCCGAGGACGTCAATCTGCTAGATGGACAGACGACCTCATAAAGGTGGCGGGCACCCGCTGGATGCAGGTCGCTGCCGATAGGTCTAAATGGCGGACAATGGGGGAGGCCCATGTCCAGCAGTGGACGTCTAAAGGCTGAGATGATGATGATGATGATGTCCTCAGTGAACCTATCGTAGACCTATCTTAGTAAGCTATCGCTTTACTAAGCGACTCCTGTCTTACTTCGACGGGACTGGACATAGACAGGATGCATTTTAGACTTTGGAATTATATATTACGAAGAAAATTTAACACTGGCAGAATATGCTAATTGCACCATTGCCATATATGAATAAAAAAAAACATTTGTCACACTCGTCAAAATTGTCATTGAATTGTGGTTTCAGATGGAATTGATTTATATTACAGATGTACAGATTATTCTCACAATCATTAAATAAACAGTTTGATTCAACTTGACTTTGTACATCAAGTAAAGATCATGCACAATACAAAACACTCTCTGTCATAAGCGAGGTACATAGGTGTTGATAAGGCAAAAGTAGCCCTTCGACACGACGGACTTGCTTCGATTGCTCTTCATCATATATACTAGGTTGTTCAATAAGTTTCTAGAATAGAAATAAAAAACACGATCTTATGGCTTGAAATACTTTTTATTATTCAGTATATTCTCCCAGAAGCTCAATACATTTATTCCAACGTTTCTCCAAATTATGAATACCATCCCTATCGTGCTTTTCCGGAAGGTCTGCAAAATACTCGTCTACGGCTGCTATAACTTCATCATTAGACGAAAAACGCTTTCCACGCATGATTTTTTTAAGATGTGAGAACAGCCAGAAGTCAGAGGGAGCCAAATCTGGCGAATACGGTGGATGTTCCAATAATTCGTACTTCAATTTATTGATTTTAGCCATTGTCAATTTTAGCCATTTTGTGAGCAGGTGCATTGTCTTGATGAAAAATGATTTTTTTCTTCTGTAAACCGGGTCTTTTTTCACGAATACTTGCGTCGAGTTGGTCCAAAAGGTTGCAAAAATATTCAAAATTAATTGTTTTTCCAGTTTGGAGATAATCCACCAACAAAATCCCTTTTGCCTCCCAAAAAACTGATGCCAAAATCTTCTTGGCCGATTTTTGAACACGAACTCGCTTAGGAGCCAAAGTACCAGGTTCACACCACTCTTCAGCTTCTTGTTTTGATTCAGGGTCATGGTGGTAGACCCAAGTCTCATCCATAGTGATGAATCGACGTACAAAATCCTTTTCATCCTTCTTAAAATGTTGCTGAGAAAGTCGCATTCGAATGTGTTTTTGTTCCAAAGTTAGAAAATGCGGCACCCATTGTGCACACAGCTTTTTAACCCAAAACTTCACTTAAAATATGGCTCACACTGCCTAGTGAGATGTCCAGAGCCTCTACTAAATCTCTCTCAGTCAATCGAAGATATATTTCGGCTCATATCATGTATTTTGGCTATGATTTCTGGTGTTGATGCACTTTTTGGACGTTCTTGACGTGGATCATCTTGAAGACTGGTACGACCACGTTTGAACTCAGCAACCCAGTTGTATACTGTTGCAAGTGAAGGTGAAGAGTACTTATAAACTTTTAACAATCGTTCATGAATTTGTTTTGGTTCTACCCCTTCCAAAAATAAGAATTCAATCACTGCACGATACTTGGTTTTTCCATATTAAAAAAACACTGTGACACGTCTACTTTGAACAGCTGTAAATATAAGACTGAGTTGACAGATCTACATGAAACTTTACACGTGTTCATAAAAAAGTATTACCACTTTTAGAAAAATAAAATGGCGGACCTACTACCGCCATCTATGTGTGATTCTAGAAACTTATTGAACAGCCTATTACTAAATGTATATATGAGCATATACTAAATGACACATCATACGTTCTTATCAAAGAAACATGGTTGGCAAATTCTAGGGGTTAATTAAGAAGTCTAATTTTGAAACTTAAGTACCTAGGTACGTAATGTTCTATTTTCAAAACACATATGATTTAACGAATTCGAGAGCTACTGAACATATAACAGTATTAGATTGTAACGTGCCTGCCCTAGAGTACTTGTATAGCATATCTAGTATGTATTCTCAAATCGATGGTGCAACCCAACCGACACGTTGAGTAAAATAAAACAGAAACATACGCTTTAAGACCCGTTTAAATAGATAAATATGTGTGAAAAACGCGAAAATCTCAAATTTTATATATTTCACATTCCGTGTATATCCACATTCACTGTATGTACCTATATAGAAGACGGTAATAAGAACATCAGATATCTATCGCCATAATTAATTTATCCGCCGCTAATCCGCGGTCCATGATTAGAACCGATTGAAACGTTTATGTATTTCAATCACAATGAGGCGAGTATCATTTACAGAACCACCTCAAACCGTTTCAATTTCAATTAAAACTGCCAATTGATTTACCGTTAACTGAATTAATTATTCCCGCATTCGTGAATTTTCTATTTACGCTTCGGGACTTCTTCGTTGTTTTTTGTATTTACGAACACACGAAATGTTCAATGGTTTCAATTGTACATTGAAAGTGGATTTTGAATTATGTACTTTCTATTGCAAAGATTACTTTCGGAATTATGAAAAATTAATACACTTCCAAATGATAGTATAATATTTACTTACTCTGTTGGCTCAGGGATCCGAAGTGGATCTTAGCCTATGTGGGGCTCCCGCAGGTCGTCTCTGTATCGGTGCTTGGGACGTCCGACCAATAGTGATAGTGGAATGATAATAATAATAATAAGTATTAATTCCACCTTTTGTAACTGTATACGCGTTTAATCCTGCGAGTTTAATCCTTTGCCGAAATAAAACCCGAAAGGTTTGCTTGTTGTGACTGGTTTTATTGGTAGATGCAATGTTAGTGCGTTTCGGCTCACGACTTTGATTGACTGACACTTTGTATGTAAAAACATGTAGGTAAGCACCAAAACGGCAGGCTACCTATATTTTGTGGCGGTAGTTGAATATTAAATGAAAAATGTTGAAGCGGCGATGTGGAGCTGCGACAGTAACAATTTACAATAAAGAGTAAATAAATGATTTATGAAATGATTAATCGAATGTATTAATTATGAATTAATGATTTATGAAACAAAGTGTCCAGAGGACTCCAAAATTAGATTCATTTTTTAAATTTGGGTATTCAAATCTGATAGATTTTGATCTGAAATATTCAATCGAACGTTCGCATAGCCAATGCTTTATATCCTGTTTCAATTCAATTTCTCCAAAATGTAACTAAACATGGCGGCCTGAGGTCGCTGACACGGCCCTAATTTAAATTGTGAGGAGCTAATTGTTTATATGTATTATGTCCATAATTTGTTTCATCGAGATTACAAGTGTGCCCTATATTTAATGCTAAATGATAAGATATTTCTTTGATTTGATTTTCAGCAAATTAGATCTGAACTAGCACTGAACGAGGTACTTCAATCTTTTCCACCCATCCTACGCTCCCATTGACATTTTTGAATATTAAGTTAAAAACAAAGCTTTTTCGGCGAAACGTTTTTACAAATTACTAAATTGTAAGTTATCAAAAACAAATATTAGGTACATACATTCGTTTACGTTAACTTGTTTCCAAAACTATTAGTGTTTGGAGAAAATTATAAAAAATACCTTAACGTTTGAAATGAAATTAGAGTACCTACGGTTTAAGTGTGCTATAAAATGCAGTTCAAGAACTTTTTTACTATCAAAAATGAGTTTTTTTTTAAATTACTATAAATTGTTTCTCATGTTTTATTGTATCCTCACCACAACTGTCGTTCTCATTATTTGTTGGATTGCAATAATTTTAAATCAGATTTCACAAATGAATTTTATAGTCGTCCGAATATTCGGTGTATCAATGTTTATATGGCACGAGTTTGGTTAAGGTCCTGCTACGCTATGACATGGGGTTCTTCAAGAAAGCTGTAAACAGGATTTTACACTGCCAGCAGCGCACCCACATACCCCCTGGTAAAGAATTATGAATTAATGATTTATGAAACAAAGTGTCCAGAGGACTCCAAAATTAGATACATTTTTTAAATTTGGGTATTCAAATCTGATAGATCTTGATCTGAAATATTCAATCGAACGTTTGCATAGCCAATGCTTTATATCCTGTTTCAATTCAATTTCTCCAAAATGTAACTAAACATGGCGGCTTGAGGTCGCACGGACGGATTCACGGACACATATAAGAATCAATGCAAAACAAAAAATAAATGAGTCAATTGTGTAATACAATCGAAGGAGAACGCTGACCCCCAAGATGCAAGTTTATGCCTCAAGATGCACTCGAGGGTCAGACGTCCAACTAATAATTTATTTCAAAATTTACAAAATTGTAATTATACTATTGTATGCGTTTATTGTATCAATTAGTTAAGACAAGATAAAATTTTTTTTTTTTTATTCATTTTATTATTGTAAAAAAATTCAAATCGTATTCTAAATCCTATAAAGAATTTCTTGCAAAATTCCCTTCCAAGTTGCAATGTAAAGGAGCGTCGCGACCGAACCGTTTCCAACAAAAAGTACTAAACAGTGACGCAAGAACATAGATCATTATGACATAGACATGCGAGACATTAGCGACATTAGTCTTTATCAATCTTCTTCTTGAAGCCCCGTCGTCAACCGGCTTTCTTTGGCAGTACAATTTGTTTTTGAGAATTACCATAGGTTTATACCATAGGTATAAACACCTATGGTAATTCTCACACTACGAGAGCTGCGACAATCTAATTCTAGATTTACATTAGTGAGGATGTGAGTTTGAACCTTAACTCGTACCACTAACTGTGGATTTTCCATTTATTTACCTCAGTGATGAAGAGATGCATAGTGAAGAAACTTTCGTGCCCGACAATGAGAAAGATCCGAGAAATCTGCAATAACTATTGACCAATCCATGGTGAGTCCACGTGTGGATTATGACCTGAAGTAGTTTATTATTGATAATTAATCATAATATTAGTAAGGGGCTAATATTATAATTAATTATCTATAATTACTACTAATAGGTAACATGTATGAAATCCAATCAGCCCTTTCAGCATCCACTACAGGACATGACCCTCTTCATTCAAACGCAGAAACTAAAAATAAAAAATATCGGGCCACGTTGCCACGTGAGTACACGAATAAAATAGATAGATACACTCTTTATTGTACACCAACATATGTTAAAAAGAGAAAATTTAATTAACGCGAAAAGTACAGCAGTCAGTCGGCTTTATCGATCTCTCCGATCTCTCCAGGCAACTTTTGGTTGGTAAGGAGAAAACAGTTAACAATCTGTACATATAATAAAATCGTAACAGAGCCACTGAACATGAAATATTTTGGAAAAAAAAAATCGTTGCAGTGTACTCTACGAACGATACCGAACCCAAAACAACCATTTGTATGATTTTTTGTCCGTTTGTCTGTCTAAACACGCATCACAAACCACTGGGCAGATTTTAATTAAATTTGGCATAGTTTTAGCTTATGTGCCGGGTTGACATTAATATTAACGGGTGAACACCAATAGTCTAGTATACATAAAAAAATCGTAACAGAGCACGTACACGTATACATCGTGTCAGACGCATACATCGTACTGACACGTACATGAAATATTTTTGAAAAAAGTCATTACATGTGATACAGAGCCACAATTTTCGGAATTTTTGTCTGTCTGTCTGTATATCTGTATGAACGCGCATCACGCAAAAGCTCCTGGACGAATTTTAATAAAACTTTGCACAGTTATTATAACTTATATGCTGGGTTAGTATTTAGTTATAGTTTGGGTTAACTTTTTAATATGTATTTGAGATTTTTTCTCACATATTTATCTATTTAAACGGGTCTCAACGCGGATTAACTTATCCTTAGGGTACTTTTTATACAGATAAATTATGAAGTTCCCACGGGAATCACAAATTCACGCGAACGAATCTGTAAGTACTCATAATTACTTTAATTTGAATGAGTATTTTTTGAGGTAGTTTGTTATAAATTATATAATGCCTTTATGAATTATCTATGGTTTTATTGTAACTGAGATTATTTATTGACATTGACAATGTATAGCATTGCCATTCTATAAATGATTTTCTCTTGATATTTCATTCTTTAACCATTTGACATTTGTAATCATGATTGACTGCTTTTCAGGTACTGACTCTTGTATTTACTTATGATGCAAATTGTGTTATTATGTTAAATTCTTTTATGCGTTGCATTTAAATTTTGCATGCCATTTTTTTAACAAACATGTAGAACTTCTGTTATTTTGTTTCATCTTATTATTATCTGATTATTATTTTGGTTGGGTGAGAGTGCATGCTGCATTCCCACAGCCGCTGGGCGCACTCGACTGGCCACGGTACCCCTCTCTCACAAAAGACTACCTTGAAATGTACTGCATTTCCTACTTTATCGTATTTCCCCAATGTACGTACGTGTTTCGGTAGTGAGTGAGATATCCCAGAGCCCACTCCCATCCCATCCTATCCTATCCCTTCCCCTTATCCCAACCGTTCCTCTCAATCCATTCCTTAACCTGCAAAGATAGGCAGCGCATCCGGGGGCGTGCCAACGTTTGTCATTCTGGACTGATGTTGGCATGTACCGCGGATGTTTATGGACGACAGTATCCACTTACAATCAGGTGGACTGTATTCCCGACTGCCGCCTATTTCTATAAAAAAATATGTTTAGCAAATAAATTATGAATTATGAAGTCACTGGCACCGCTAGTCTATATCTATACTAATATAATAAAGAGGTAAAATTGTGTGTTTTTGTAGGGTATGTTGGGGGTAATCTCTGGAACTACGGAACCGATTTCAAAAATTCTTTCAGAAGTAGGAAACTACATTATCGTTGTCTAATATAGGCTACATTATATTTTGAATTTTTGAAAAAAAATATTGAAAGAAACAAAATCTCTTATAAACCGAAGCGAAGCGAAGTCATATATATAGTCGCTAGTATCAAATAAAGGTACATATATAGAGTGCAATAATAAACTGTGTAGTAGTGCAACGGTATGTTGAATTGTTAATTAAATCAGGACCGTTCATGTTCAGGCAATTGGCTGCGAGCCAGTAATTTATGTGAATGTCCCGACTTCGTTACCGGTCGATGGATAACACATGTCAATGGGACACGTCACTAACTACATATGTGGTACGTTTGGGTGAAAATCCCTTCCCCATAATAGTAATAATAATAATTCCCTTTATTGTATAACTAGCGGTGTCAGCGACTTCGTTCGAGTGAACTTTAGAGTGATAAAGTGGGAAATGCAGTCATTTTCCGGTAGTCTTCTGGGACCTATGAACCTACCGTAAAATGTTGAACAAATCTGTATACAGGGTGTAAGGGACATACTATTGATAACTTTGTGAAAAGCTTATAAATAATATCTATTATTAAATCACACATACCCCTGATGTCGACAATGATGGGTTACCGATGATGTCATTTTAGAGCGCGCAATGTATTGAGAACGATGTGCAAACAACGCGGCTCCACTATTAACATAGGTTACGTACGTACAGGTACAGAATGGCACTCCAAACATTCTGTCTTTCATATAATCTCAAAGAAATTAGTCCAACGGATACTTTGGTATGCACTGGTTATCACACGACTGTCTGCTGGGTGGAGAGCAGTAGGAAAACGCTCCTGTAAAGGCAGAGAGCTCGTTGTGCGTTCCCACGTGCTTCGCCACAGCACAATCATTTGTAAAATAATAATCATAATAATAATATTAATAATCATAATCATATCTAAAAATTCACGAGCACTAAAATTTAATCCATTTCCACTACGAGACATTTTACATTCAATTTCACTAACTAATAACACTCGACCCCTTTTTTTTAGTAAACATTTGAATTTGGCAACTGACAAACGAGAACTAAAAATGAAAATTAAGAAATTGACTAAATTGCACTCGAAGCGGCAAATATCAAAGGACTAAGAAATTGTCAAAAACTAGAAAATGTAGATGTGATATGTTAAAAAGTAACACAGACTAAATTCCACCAAATAAATATCGTTGGTGTTTTGCAATTAAATGTACGTACGATAACAGTTTTTCCTGTAAGTAGAGTGAATAAAAATATTGCAAAAATACTTACTAAGGAAGACTTGAAAATAAAAAAGATATCATACTTTACTTGTAAATTGTAAACAATTTTTATTTAAAACGTTTGGTAGTATAATTATAATATTTTTTTTGGAATGCGATGGATGTAAAGAAAATAACATTCCTATTACTTATTAATGAAAGTCTAATAAGTAACTTGTAGTGTTCAACAGGTGCACATCTGTTTATTTAATTGATTACACGTGCCGTAATACGTACCTACTGTGTGCTACGTCACTCTAGCACCAGTGCGTGCCCGCCTCCATGTTTATGTTTAGTAACTCCATGTTTAGTAACGTAGGTATTACTGGACTGATTTTGTTGACCTGTTTTTGAACTCGGCCGCAAAACAGATGATCGCGTCAAATCGCGTGTGTACTGAGATATGAATTACCTACTTTGCTGATTTATGTTAAATATCGTCATGTGCTTTTTTTTCTTTTAATTCGAATTGAGACGACTACATAAGTGATACCATGCTGTAATTAGTAATAAAATGCACAAAAAAAATCGTGAAAATCATGAAAAGACAGACGAAAAATTCCAACGCCAGGGGACTCAGTATCATGTACTGAACTCCTGATTTTAATTTTCGATAGCATGTCACTAACACCCTGTATTTTATTATTCAGAAACCATGGTTGTAACCAGTAACAATTTCGCTCATTCAAGATTGTGATTGAGAGTAAATTTTTATTAAACAGAGTAAGTTTATTAAAAGAGTAACTCTGTCCAGAGTAAGTTTAAACATACAGTTAACTCATAATAAAATGAGTGGTTATAGTAATACCGATATTGAGGTTCAATTATTATTAAAAAGGTTTAAATCCATCTCTACCTGTACTTCTGCGTCATTAACAATAATTCGATGCATCTCTGCAATTCAGACATCGTGTCAACGCATTACCTTTAATAAAAAAGTCAATATAAAAAGGAAATAAAAGCCTTAAGCTGTGGAATGATCCCTCTGACGCACTGCTGTGTATAATGAGGACATTCTGCTCCACCCGGCCGTGAGAAAGTGTTTACATTATGCAGTGCAATATAGCCGAGACAATGTTGTTTTTAAACGCTTAAAGTTATATCGACCTTTAAAGTTAACATAAACGTAGAGATTAAATTATTTTAGCGCCAATTTTCCCAGTAAACTATGCCCCAATTGTTATTTAAATGTATTGTACACCAAAATATGTAACAAAATGACAAATTATGTTACCTACTAGAATAACAATACTATAATACAAACCATACAACAAGCAGTCTTATCGCAAAGCGATTTCTCCAAGGCAACTAAAGGCAGGACATTATGGTAGATACTACTACCATTACTATACCATGAGCCTATGTCTCTCCAGTACTGGGTATAGGGAGCTCTCAAGGCTCGCCACCACACACGAACTTACGCCCTTCTCATTCAAACGCTTTCAGCAAACATACGTTCGGCATACACAAGAACAATTCCTATTTCAATCCAATTGTGCGCATGTGTCGATCTTTTGACAAAGCTGTTAAATAGAGTCTTCCATCGATTTATTCGACCAGAATTTGATCGCTTTAGACTCATAATTACAAACAGTTTATTTAAATTTATCTGTGTTTCAAAACATATATTATTACATTATTTATCTCGTTTTATAACCTACCTACATATTTGGATGCATTTATTTATATAATTATGTATGTTTTCTATTTGATACTGTATTTGTTTCCTAGATTGTACTTTTTGTAGTATATTAGTGGTAAATTATTGTCTGGGCTTGATATCAGTACATAGTTATGGGATGTCACCTAGCTTTTTGTCAAATTATTTGTTGTGTATTGTTTTGTTTTCTTATCCTTCTGTTTTGTACTGCTTATAATAAAATAAAGTAAATAAATCTGTCTAGAAGACGACACTGCCTTTCCTGGGCCGTCGTTTACATTCAAGGACTCATCTACCCCATGAGTTGACTATCCTGCAGCGGAGTTTACTAATTGTGTTAATTTAGTTTTCTAATTCATGTATCCTTCGTTTCAAATTTAATCCGGTAACGAAACGGGATAGCAGAGCTCTGACTGAGCGTGGCTCGCTAAACGACTTTAGACTTATGAATTAGGCCAACTATTATAGATGTAATGTTATATTTACATTTAATTACAAATAAATTCCAAACTTAAGACAATCCATACGAATAATATATTTTGCTCACATAAAGTCACATTTTGATTTTTATCATCAAACGTCACAAGGAAAGTATTCCACGCAATACTTCAGGCAATTGTTGCTGTAAGTCGTCGATCTATTCATTAATTTCACGAATACTGGCCTCCGAAGTCTTTTGAGCCTTTTTGCTTTCAGTGGCTTACTGAGGAATCTCAGACACGATCGCCTCTTGTTTGTGTTATTCTTTTGTTATTGCTGTTTTGATGGATGGAATAACGTTTGCCAGAAATGGTTTTACAAAGGCGGTAGTATTGCCAAGTGAACGTTGTTCGGTACAATAAAAAATACACTATAAAAATTACTTTTTGGCGGGAATTCAAGAAGTGAAGGTCTAGTTTTTTTATATTTACGGTGACAGACAGGCAGATGATCCACCTGGTGTTAAAAAGTTATCGCCCATGGACTCCTGCATTACCGGGAGGATTACAGACGCGCTATTCACCCTGCAAATATCCATTTGCAGCTTTCTTAAAGAACTCCGTGTCGTAACGCAACAGAAAGACCTTAGGAGGTAGGTCGTTCCACAATCCTTGGCTTCCATAATATTATTAGCGGGAAATTACAAAATATCACCGGAACTTTCCCTTTCGACTGCAGGCACTGATATTATTTCCGCACTGGGCCTTCGTGGTGAATTACGGCCCGAAACCCTCTCGGGTTACTAGTACTCGGGGAGATCTGTGCCCTTTGTTATATTCTTGGTACTTTGTTCTTAGTATATTCCCGACTTTCCCGACATTATTAAGTTTTGTGATGGAAATTAAAATTGATTGTCTTAAATGAAAATTAATGTTATATAATGTTTTAGCAAAGATTTTCAAGCTTTATTACAAACTAGTGGTACCATTAAGTCGAATAGGCCTGCCACGCAGTTCCTTGGAGGCCTTCTTGGACTGCCACCGCAACTGATGAAAGTTTTTATTTTCTTACCGCAGTAAGCGTGTTTAAAAATATTTATTTATTTCAAAAAGTAGGTTTAATAAACTTTTTATTGTGTTAACGGATAATTAAGTTATGATATCATAAAAATAAATTAAAAAAGTGATTTTACAAACAAAGAACGTAAAAATTCTATAAATATAAAATAAATATTTTATAAAAACAACAAATTATAAACAATATAATCTTTTATAAACAAATATAAAATCACATAGGAATATGAAATGCGTAGTTCTCTCTAATTTTGTTTATTTAAGTTATTCTAGCAAATTATGTGTCCAATTTTATTGTATTTCATTGTTTTTAGACTAGCAACGCCCATGTTTTCGTGCGCGTAGACGTTAGAGTCAGTATGGTTGATTCCCGCGGGAACTCTTTAATGAATCTCCATAAAAAGTACCCCAAATCTTAACCTGGCACATAAGCTACAATTAAAATCCGTCCAGTGGTTTTTGCGTAATATGCATTCAAACAGACAGACAGACAAAAATTCCAAAAATGGGTACTTTACTTTCTGTGAATAAAAGTTTTTTTCAAATAATATTTCATTCACAGAAACATGTGTTACGATTTTATTACATTTGTAATAAAACCCATTTGTACCCATAGACGTGTAGCACACATAGGCATTAGGGTTCAAATATAAAAAAATGCACTCGCCCTATAATTCAGTTATCAAAACCACTCCGTCAAGTGAACACGCCTTTTTACCTTCAAGGTACTTCAAAGTAGCTCAGCCTAAAACTATGACCTTGATGTGAAAAGACCAGCCTAAATAAGTATAGATAGATTGATTACTTGTCCGGTTACTCAACGTCGGGTATTTAGGCCTCCTCCATGTTCTTCCAACTCCATTAGTCTCTCGTCTGTCTAATCCAAGTTTTCCCTCTAATATTACGAGTCAAATATAGGCAGAGTATTACGTAAAATCTAAAAAGCGTCAAGGGTGACGTCAAGATGCCTCGTTAGCCGCAGTGTAACTCACTGTGGGTGCCTCTTCACTAAGTCTATTCTTGGCGCTTCACTGCAGCCTTGCTTTTGCTTTAAGTTTAAATACAACTATCATACTACACTGAATTAACCCTCGGCAGGCCTGTTACATGGCTACAAACTCTGGCATCTCATAGGTGTATAGTTATTCGGTTAAATTACCTAAAATATTTATTTATGGAAAGATGACAGCAAACGAGCATACTGTCAATCTGGTGGAAAGTGGATACTGTCGCCCTGCGACATATCAGACCAGTCTTTTCATCAGTACATGCCATCAACTTTGAAGAATGGGAAGTTTATTTGGAGAAAGGGTTGGGAAAATGGGACGGGATAGGATGGGGTGGAAAAGGGGGTCTGGCATATCTCACTCACTATTGAAACACGTACCTACAATGGGGAAATATAAGAAAGTGGGAAATGCAGTAACTATATTTCAAGATAGTGTTCTGTGAGAGAGCCGTAAAGTGGCTAGTCAAATGGGCCTATAGGCTGTGGTATTGTAGCGTGCACAATCTCCCTCCCCAAATTTCGCGGTGCTACGCTTCGCGGTGTATTATAATTAGGATGACAGTGAAACTGATTAGAAGTCGCGTCGCTAGTGAGACGAACCCGCTGGTAAATAAACCTTAACTATTGACCATTTTTATTTTGGAAAAAATGTAAATTTTTGCGGTTTATACAATATTTAGCAAATATGTATGAAAAGATCAGGAAGAACAGTACTCACGCCCATTTTCACAAACAAGTCGCGTATTCATGCATTTATCAAAGGGAACTTTAATAAGTATTTGAGTGTCACATTGTAAATTCTGTAATTTCTCAACGAGTTGCCGGTTTCCCGGGCAAAATACTTTTATGCAAATTAGGCACCTCTCCTGTATAGCCCCGGCAAATTTACTGTGCGGACGGACAGTAAAATTTAAAGCTAACCGTTTTCATGAAACATTTGGATCCGACTTATTTTTACAAAAGTAAGTAGAGCGGTGATAGCCTAGTGGTAGCCTATTCGGACTAGTAATTGGAAGTTAATAAGAATAGCTAGTAATTTATGGTACTCACCGTACCATACCGATTTATGTCTTAGCTTATGTCTGTGCAATTGTAGATATAGGCCTTTCCCAAGGACCACCACCAACACATTCTTGGACTGTTTTCATTCAGCTACTATTGTAGGGGGAGAATGTATGCTGTATTCGCATAGACGCTGGGCGCACTCGACTGGCCACATTACCCCTCTCTCAAAGAAGACTACCTTGATATGTACTGCATTTCCTACCCTATCGCATTTCTCCAATGTACGTGCGCGTTTCGATAGTGAGTGAGATATGCTTGAGCCCATTCCCATCTCATCCTATCCCTCCCCATTTTCCCAATATATTCCTTAATCTGCGAAGGTAGGCAGCGCATTCGGGGGCGTGCCCACGTTTGTCATTCTGGACTGATGTTGGCATATATCGCGGATGTCTATGGACAACAGTATCCATTTATCATCAGGTGGACTGTACGCTCGTCTGCCGACTTTTTTCTATAAAAAAGCCCCTCCCACTTCATGTCGTCATGTTGTATTTAAAAAATCACTTAAATCTAGACTAGTTGGAATATCAATAAATAAAACCTGACAATTTTTTACCCTCATTTGCTAATTGAAAAATAAACTTAACTGAAGTTACAATTATGGATGTCATTCATTTTGCTATGGTGGCAGTATTGTTTTTTTTGTCTGCGTTGTCCCCATTCACGTCAGTGGGGACAACGGTAATAACTTTGTTTACAGTTCCCGTTGTCCCTGCAATGGGGATTGTCAGTGGGGTCAACGACAATCGTTTGAAGAGTACCAAACCGACTTGAAGACACAAATAATAAAATATTGTTGTATACGACGCGTGAACAAATTTTACTTTCAATAATATTATTTTTGTTTGTTAAATTGCTAAATTTAATCTGTCTGACATCATATTATTTATTTTTAAAATAATGTATTTTTAGTAAAAGTTTATACTGAACGATCACTAGATGATGCTAATTGTTTCATTTTTACATTAAATGGACACAAGTGCATGATGAATTGATGACTGATGAGGGTGGCGAACATTTTTTTATTTTAGGCGACCATTTTTACCAAACGGTAGTCTCGGGCGGCACGAACGGTTAACAATTGTTACCAGTCAACCTTTATCATTCATTTATGTCGCTTCGCTAATGTCTATGGGCGACAATATCCAATTACCATTTTGATTTTAGTCTTGCTGTCTACAATTATGTAAACGAAAAAAAAGGGTTTCAAACTTTATGTTGAAAGATCGCCTTAAAAATAGTAGTAAACAGAATCGAAATGATTTAAAACGTTAATTGGATCTGGATTAACGGACATAGATTTAAATCCAGCGCGCACCTGTCCACCGTTAATTAAACAATACCTATAGGTCGATGAAATATTATTACAGCTTAGGTGGTAAAAAACTAATTAATTTGTTTCGTTGGATAACTTCTTTTGTCGGCGTGAAGGCGACTAATCACACTGTTGACTTAACCAATCCTAGCAATCCACCTAATTACTACGACTGGGTGCTACAATATAATGGATCGATATCGGCTTGTAATGTCCCACGCTAAGGCTCAGGCTCTCAGGATAATTTTATTAATGAGTTTCAGGCTGTAACAGAGTGTTTGGTTCTCACCGACTCGTGAACCCTCCCAAAGCAACGCCCTAAGCCGAGGTCCGTTCCTTGCGCCGGTTTACCGGCAGGACGAGCCCTTGGGCTCGTTGCTGCACACACTCTTTGCTCCTGGCTGAGCGCCTTCTGCGTTCGCCCTAAACCACATATGTCCGGTGACTATTGAAAGGCCATTGGGGCCACAAGAATTATCAAGAAAAAAAACGATGTATCAGTGTGTTTATGTTGTCAATAAAAAATATTTATGACGTATTTTGTGTTTTCACTCCGATACCAACAATTCGAAAAAAAAAGTGAACAATAACCCGTCACAGAAATGCTGTTGAATTTCTACAAAACAACAATAATATTACACAATAGTACGCACACACAATCGAGGGATCAACTCTATTTGTTGAGAGCGGTCCCCGAGGCCTTTTACACTTACTGAATATAACGCAAATAAGACCTTTGGAAAACTTGTTGACTGTAAATATATTCTTTCTTAATATTTACAGTATATTTATATATCTAAAAATTATCAACAACAGCATTCGGTTGAAAAGCAACCTACTTGAGTGATTGCATGACATTTTACTACTGTTAGATGTAAGCTTCTCCTGAGGCTCCACACACTTCCGCTTTTCTCATCCAGTCACCAATTGTAACTGTAACCAGCCCCTTCATCGTCTACTGTTGGACATGAGCTTCCTAATGCGCATTATCCTACACATGACGCATCACGGAATTACTAAATTAGAAGAGTAACATTCTCAGGGAAATCAAGAAATGAACTAATTCGCAGTTACCTTGTAATAGAAAATCAAATCATAATAGTGTGTTACGTGTAATGCGTTCATAGTACAGAAAAAATCTCTGCGACTTGGTGTGGCCTCTTTTGAATCATGCAAACCAGTGTTCCAACAATTAAACCTTTTCCTTGTATGTATATTTATGAAATCTCCCAATTTGTATAATCAAATAAGCAATAATTCAATAAATACACTTGGTAGCGTAATTGGAGCACGAATGACGCTAAGAAAACAGGATTGATCAATATTAGTAAGAGTGATAAAAAGGATGTTATTCAAGAAGAATTGTTACGCCATATGTGTGAAAATATATAATGTGAAAATCAATAAAGATTCTGCCGTTTAAGAAATTGAAAATATCCCTAAAAAGTGGCTTCTGGTAAAGAAACTTTTTTTTATAGAAAAAAGGCGGAAGGCGAGCATACAGTCCACCTGATGGTAAGTGGATACTATCGTCCAAGATATCCGCGGTACATGCCAACATCAGTCCAGAATGACAAACGTTGGCACGCCCCCGGATACGCTGCCTACCTTTACGGATTAAGCAATGGATTGGGAAAATGGGGAGGGATAGAAATGGGCTCTGGCATATCTCACTCACTACCGAAACACGTACGTACATTGGGGAAATACGATAAAGTAGGAAAAGCAGTACATTTCAAGGTAGTCTTCTGTAAGATAGGGATAACGTGGCCTGTCGAGTACGCCCAGCGGCTGTGGGAATACACTTGCACTCTACCACTACAAGTATTTTTATTACCCCCCTTTTATTATGTAAAAGAGTTCTAGAGAATCGAAGTGTGAGTGGAAAACGGACATTATACCAGTATGACATTGTTATGTTTATTTGACTTTGTAATATTATTCAATATTATGGTAATGTATGATATTATTTAACAACACTGACGACATTCCTTAATATTTTTATAATTGACATTAATTCTTAATAATTGACATTTATAACTATTCTTTCAATGTAATTTGGTTTGAATCTTTTTTTTTAATTTAATTTTATACAGTTCTATTTTATTTAATGTTAATGACACACACACACACTGCTGGAACATTTCAATATAGTCGCTAATCTTCTGTTAATTATGTGTGACAATATTAATTATTAGCATTCCGTGAATGGTAATGTGAGGATCGAATGTACCAATAACACCTCTTGTACTCACGTTGTGCAAATAAAGAATTTGAATTACATCGCCTTTCTGATGATTCATAAAACTTCATATATTTTCAAATATTCACGGACTTTTCAAATACCGGATGCAATATCACGTCTCGGTGGAGCCAAACAAGGTTATTTGGAAAATAATATACGAGTAGAGTCACTATCATGTATTCTTAATTTTGCCGTGTTATAATACTGTCATGTTTGTTTGATGCGTACGACGTAACATTTTTCAATTATTCATATATTAAGTTGTCGATGTTTATTTACAACTGATAAATCTATATATGTATATAAAACAAAGTCGGGTTAGTTACCCCATTTATAACTCAAGAACGGCTGGATCGATTTTAATGATCTCTGATTTGTTGGATTCGTCTCCGCACCGAATAGCAGAATAACTATTAAAAATCTGAAAAATTCACGGAAAAAAAAGAAAAGAAAAAAAAAATCTGTTGGGCAGCTACAGCAACGCGTGGCCGGGCACAGCTAGTTAATAATAAAAGACAGTGGTTTAACAATTAAATCGCCCGATCATTGATATGTAACCTAACAATAGTAAATTAATTAACTATCAATCCATTGTTTTTAAATGTCGAATATATAATTGTATACAGGGTTAAATAAAACATACTTGCACCTTCTTAACCCTTAGCACCACCCGCTGTCTCGATACTATCTACATATGTACACTCGTGGGGGACTTAGACCCTTAAACATTAATTTTTATATGCTCTGTTTCAAAAATCAAATCGATGACTAATAATAAATGTAGGAATATAATTTCATTATGATTTACAAAATAAAAATGATATTTCTAGCATCGAAACAAAAATACGTTTATATACATCTTTAGTTTTCATTTCTTAATTCTTGAAACTTGAAAGAAACTTATTTATACTATTTTCTCTTAGTGTGTCCGCACTAACTTATTATACAAAAAATAAATTATAAATATGTATAACAATTTAGAAAATCACCGATGCAGTTATAATATCTGTTTATGTATGAAAATAAAATAACTTTGTTGTTCTAGTTTAGAAAAAAAAGCGTGACAGATGAGCAGACAGTTCACACGGTGGTACGTGAATATTGTTGTCTATGGACATTTGCAAAATATGGCGATATCAGTCCTGAATGACAAACGTTGACTCGCCTTCGGATACGCTGATAACTTTTGCAGATTAAGAGATGGATTCCGAGAATGGGTTGGGTAAATGGGGAGGTATAGGATAGTATGAAATGGGACACATTATCGAAATATGTACAGTGTACAGTACATTGGAGTAATAGGATAGTGGACAATGCAGAATATTTTACTGTAGGTTCTGTGAGTGCGGAATAATGTGGCCCGTCGAGTGCGCCCAGCGGCTGTGAGACTGCAGCGTGCACCCTCTAGAGCACCCTACAACATTAATATTTATATAATTTCATTTGATTTTGTATTATCACTTGTAACACTATAGTGAATGCTGGTCGGTAGCTGCTAATTCGGCATCTCAAAGCTGATACTATCTCCGGAATATACTCCTCTCCTTTACTAACTTCCGATTCAGATTCGTTTAATAGGTATTCTATTTGTTCGAATGACAAAATTATAACTATGGTATATACCACAAAACTGAAGAGAATGCAAACAAATGTATAAATGGTGCTACAAAATATACTTACACAACTACGCTAGTGGCGGACCTGGGGGTGAATTAATAACAGAAATGCAGTGCATGTTTGCACACTGCAAGTTCTTGGGAAGTACTGTGTACAGTTGCGTCGCACACACGTTGTAAAAAATATACACGAAAATTTATGTAGTTGGCAACCCTAAGAGGGTTTAAGGTAGTAGGGAAGTGGGGAAAGGAGAGGGTTAGGTTAGAAATTCTATCATTAAAACTAACAACTTATCGCTTATATATGAACAGGCCTTTAAGTAACTATACAAATTGGTGTGAGCGAAGCTACACGGTGAGAGTGTGTGGTTGTATCCAAAAAAGTGCTGAGTTTTAAAAAGTCGTAGATCAAAAGTGGTTTTTATTTTTAGATCGAGTTGTGACACCAACACCACACAACCGCATTATACAGTATGTACAACATAACATAATTAGTTCTGAAAATATAATTAGATGTTTGTTTCTTTTATCACTAATCACCTCTTCGTGTTTGTTCGGAATACGAAAATGGCCGACCGGCATTATTTTAAAGTTTTACTGTACATAGTATTTATTTTGTTCGTGATTGCACGTAATGCAGTGACACGCTTGTTTGTCAAAAACTGAATTAAATAGATTCTCTGTTCTCAGATTGGTATTACGTTCAAAGTTTGACTTCAATTCATGTTTTACTCAAACTTTGCTGTATTTACTTATCTGATTACCTGATCAGCTTCCAGAATGCATGAACTGTATAGACGGACTTGTCAATGATAAACAAACTGAAGCAGACTGCGTAAGAACGTGTGAGTGTTTAAAATCTTTCCTATTGGCCCGTCGCTTTTAGAATGCCATAAGGGAGGCGGTCAGCATAGTATGACTATATTTTTTGTAAAAAAAGGCGGCAGACCATCGTACAGTCCACCTGATGGTAAGTGGATACTGTCGTCCATAGACATCCGCGATACATGCCAACATCAGTCGAGAAAGACAGAAGTCGGCACGCCCTATCTCCCCCTACCCCTACCTACCCCTGCAGATTAAGATTATTGGATTGGGAAAATGGGGAGAGAAAGGATATGATCAGACGGAAATGGGCTCTGCCATATCTCACTTTTACCATATTGTCCCATGTGTATGGGAGAGTACGATAAAGTGAGAAATGCAGTATATTTTAAAATAGTCTTCTGTGAGAGTGGGATAACGTGACCAGTAAAATGCGCCCAGCAGTTGTAGGATTGCAGTGTGCATACAAAATCCATCCAAAAATCCTCTATATAATATGTATCCAGTGTGAGAGATCGACCATAAGATCGGTTGCCTCTACTCTCAAACTATCGATATAAAATTATGTAAATTATCGCAAGGTCACATTTCTAAATTCGGTAAAATTCCACCTTTAGGTAGGACCACAAAATCTCAATATCACAGACCGGCTGGGGGTCATAGTCAAATTTCGGGTCTAGCATAAGTGAATTTTAATCCCCCTGCGGATAAGTGTGTATGTAATTAAGTAAAAAGCTTCCGAACCGGCTTTAATGTGGCTTGTTCCCTTAATTATAATGTATGCTCGCCGAATTCTCTTTCGTTATGTTAACGGGTTTTCAAGTAGTTATAAAGCAATATGGTTAAGGACCGAATTTTACGTCGCTAGAATTATTTCCCATGTATTTATTAAAACTTTGTGTCCCTTTCACTGTATTCTTCGGTGTGTAACAAATTGTACTTATTTACTAGAATTATTTTACAACGACGTAACAGACAAATGGAAACTGGAGCTGGAACTTAACTGGAAAACAAATTGTTTTATTTTACACTTTATTTTAAACATTACTTTATTTTAGATCCAGAATTTAAAGAAATTTAAGAAGAAACTTTGTAGGGTGAGAGCGCACGCTGTATCCCCACACTCGACTCACTCGGCCGCGTTACCCCTCTCTACAGAAAACTACCTTGAAATGTACTGCATTTCCTACTTTATCGTATTTCCCCAATGTACGTGCGTGGTTGTAACATTTGTTGCAATAGCTCAATTTCGTACTCTGTATTTTTACTATGTATTTTGATATCTGTATTCTAATTCAATATTTATAACGTCTGTAACACATTACCCATCTACACGGAGAATAGCACTGGCTGGAAACTTTACGAGATGATAAAAATCTGAAATTCAAAAAATGGGAAATCCAAGAATTCTGTCAAAGAAAAACAAAAGTGAAAAATCTAAGGCGCTGCACGGAGAGTTTTTCTTTGGAGAGCGACCAGTGAAGACGTTTTAGAAAAAGTCACACGCCTGGGGACTGAGCTATCCTGGACATCACATTTGGGCCACTATTCTCGCCGGCCGCCACAGCTCTGGTCCGTCGCTCTTTGGGCGCTGGTGCTCTACCTGGGCGCCGCTTCTTGCGCCTGGCCGCCATCGCCCCGTCCGACCGCTGTTTCCAGTCGGCGGCAGTGCCCGCTCTGCATCACTCTGGGCGTGCGCCCTGCTAAGCGCCGCCTCTCCTACACCGTCCGTGAGTTTTTAGTGCTCGTGATTTTGGTAACAGACATTTACAGACTCTAAGTATCGTACTAGTTTCCCTCTTTAATTTTGTAATTTGTTTTCTTTAAATTATAAAGAGCTATTGAAACAAACCTTACCTCTTTCCACTCTAGTAGAAGTTGATTACCCTCTTTTATTTAGATCTACTAGGGTAACACGACATGGTTCGGTAGTGAGTGAGATATGCGAGAGCCCATTCCCATCCCATCTTATCCTACCCCTCCCCATTTTTCCAATCCATCCCGTAATTTGCAAAGGTAGGCCAATCCGGGGGTATGCCAACATTTGTCATTCTGGAGTGATGTTGGCATGTATCACGGATGTCTATGGACGACAGTATCCACTTACCTTCAGGTGGGTGGCCTATATGCTAGTCTGCCGCGTTTTTTGTTTCGCTTGCGTTTCGCTCAAGCATAGCTCTTTCCAACTTCCGTTGAGCAACTTTAAACTTGTGAATCACTTAGAGGTCGATTTCATACAAACTGATGCGACATTATAACCGTATTGCTGCACTCCACACCGGTGTACGGTACTGTGTGCGATCCACTTTAACTACTGTAGATGAACATAGGCTGTAACTGGGTTCCCTAGATAAATCGTTTCTACCGTCTGAGCGAAGAAGTCAAGAGAGATTGCTGGTAAATAATAATTAGATGGAAACATTGACATTGAAAAGATTCTTATTATTGTATTAAAGGAAGATTAATTAATCATTATTTGTAGTGTATTTGGCGGTAGTCGAAACAAGTCTAACAAATCAATTTCTTCAAAAACTAGCCAATCGTCACGTCCATTTGCTTATATCCGTTCGTAAACGAGGTACTAGATTGACAATCATAGTTCCATTTCCCAACTGTAGCAAATTGAATGCCCTTGCTAGCGCCGTATGTCCGTCAGAGTTAAAGCGTACCCTTGAGAAATTAGGCAGCCAATTGGCGATGATTGAGTGTTGTAAAATGTAGTTAGATATGGCAAAATAGACACAAACTGTATTAGTATCTACAAAAGGATCCATATATTTACCTTTTTAACGTTACTCTATAAGTATCTTTATTTTGCTTGAGTTACGAGTCCACTCACCACGGTCACGAACTAACTCTTAAGACCCATTTGAAATCAAATCAAATGTTTTGCAAGAAAATAGGTTACGTTAATTTGTGTTACATTGTTACATTATGTATTGCCTCAATAGGCGTGCAAAAATAATTTTACATTTCTAAAGCATATATTATTATTAGCATATTCTATTATGCATATATAATAGACTAAAGCATATATTATTATTCAGAATAACTAAGTCATTAGAAGTACAGCAATATCGGTATATTAATATAATTATATATTCATTAAAAATTAATCAGCGGTGTAAGTAATAATATTTTTCAATCAAGAATTTGTAAAACTTTTTCTTTAAATATGTACTTAATATGTTAAATACATTAAGTACATATAAAGTACTTTTAATATGTTTAATTATGTACTTAGTTTGAACTTTTCATAGCGCCAGGTAGTATAATAGATGCGGAATATCATGCAATAAGAGTTATTTTTCTTGTATTTCTTGTTTGCAACCAATACAATGCAACAAGCGCTTTCAGTATCCTCCTCTTGCCTCTTGCTTGTCTTGTGCTTGAAGAATGTAAGGCCTTAAAACGCCACACTGGCCAAGCGGTTGGAGGGTCAACTCTTCTCTAGAGGTGATGTTTAAATCGTACTTCTGGGCTTGCGGTAGACGCTTTGTTTTCCCTAAGTTCTTTGTTTAGGACAATATAATTTACTTTTACTCCTATTTTTACTCTCAATAGATAAATATTATACTATTTTAGTAAATAAATATGTAGGTATATGTAAAAACATAATAGAGAAACGTTATAACAGATAGATAATTTTTTTAGTAATGTTATTTTATCTACATAGATATACAGATATAGGGGGCGTATATCTGTAAGTTATCAGCTATTTAATATATTTTGATTTTAAAGCCCGTAATATTTTTTAAGAAATTTTTAACAGTTCTCAAGCCTCATGACCACGTTCCTAAGACAAAATATTTAAGTTCAAAAATGGATAAAACTAAATTATTATAAAGTTCGTCAGAATGGAGTTGCCAACGTCCAGAAAACACGTTAAAGTTATAACAAAAAATCTTCTGCCCAACGAACCGGACGAATCTTCAGCCCGGCTCTTTAATATACTTTGGAAATTTTTAATGGCTTCGTCAATTTGAAAATATTAAGTCCATCGTGTTCCTCCTTTCTGCCATTTTTTACTTGAGGTTATATGTACAGTCGATAACACGCACTACTCAAAACCATTCGATTCTTGTATTTATTTGTAGCTTATTAAGGTATAGTTCTTTTATCTCACGAAGGCGTGTTACGCTTAGTAGTGATTTGTGCTCGTACATGTATCTTGTTTTAGTGTGCGCTGCGGTGTTGGGAATCCAATTGAGCGTTTTCAAGTTTACGCACACTAAAGCAATATATAATATGACATTTCAGTCTATATTAAATTATAATTATTCATGGTAAATCTCTGATAGTTGTTATGTTGTTATGATAGTTGTTTTGGTGCTATATCTTATTAAATGTTGGTGACCAGCATGGCTATTCGTACATGAGAGACTGCTGCTCGGAATAAGGACTTCATGCTCATCCTGATCATACCCTAGAATTTCTGAACCTAGATTATAAAAAATAGAAGATTAGATTATTGCTACTTTATTCAGGTAATCTCGAAAAGTAGATATTGAGTGGATTTTGATAAATTCTTCACCAATTTGTTACTTGGGGTTATGCCTTAGATAACTACAGTCCACACGTAGTTTACCCTATCAACGCTGGTGATAGCTCAGGCAGTCGCTAGTAAAGTGTATTTTTCAACGACACATAAATTTTTCTCTGAAATTTCTTTCTGCAACACGAAATTCATTTACGGATTTGGTACTGCTCTTTCTGTAAAGCGTGGAACAGTCTCGAATTCCCGCAAAGCGAGAGTAAACTTCATTAGCCTAGATCGATAAAATTGTAGTGCTACATGCTGGCCACTCGTAATGTGATTAGGTTTAGGACGTTATAGTTTTATCATCTCACGAAGGCGGCTTGCGCTTAGTAGTAGTTGTGCTCTTACATGTACATTGTTTTGGTGTGTGTAAACTTGAGAACGCTCAGTTGAGATCCCGACGCGCGCCGCGGCGCACAATAAAACAATGTCAATGAACAATCACTACTAACCCACCTTCGTGAGGTGAAAGAAATATCTATACCTGTATCTATATCTATAGCGTGAGCAATAGAAAAATGTTTAGATAACTCTAGTTATACCATACCTTATTTTCTTTGTCTGTCCACATATAACTTACCATCAGGTGGACTGTATGCTCGACTGCCGCCTTCGTCTATAAATATAAAATAAATCCTATAAAGTCGAGCTTTAATGCCTTAAGCCATTCCCTACCAGCCAACCTTTGGGGTTGATCTGGTCAATTCGGAGATGCATGAAAGACACAATTTAGACGGTGTGGTAAAATACATATAATACATAAAAGGTGTAGGTACATAATCAATTAATACATTATATTTTAAAAAAACTTATTGTTGACAAAAGTAAAATAAAGATGAAGGTAAAGATAAAGCAAGGGATGTATTTGTTTCAATAATACAGATGATATATGTTCATAATATGTATATATCTATATCCTAGACTCTACACTAAAATTCCTTATGTCGGGGGATGTCAATCTAAATGTTAAACGCTTACAACGTTCTATTCCTACAAATGAAACCTAATAGGTCCAAACAAATTACCTGTCTCTCTTAACTAAACGAAGGCTTTCATCCTGACACTTACTTTCATAATTCTGAACTACTTATGTCACACGTCTACCCTTCGTCAAACCAAGTAAACGTGACTTTGTTATAAGATAACATCTTTACCTTCTGAGAATGATTACACAAATATCAATGTGTAATGGACAAAATTATATAAGCCCGAAAACTTTTTTTTTATAAGAGAAAGTGACAGACGAGCAGACAGTCCACCTTGGCGGTAGATAGATATTGTAACATTTAGACATCCACGATATATGTCAACATCAGTCCAGAATGATAAACTTCGGCACACCTCCTACCTTTGGAGATTTGATTTAGAGAAAGTATCGGGAAAATGAAAAGGTTCCTATCTCTAGATAGGATGGGAATGGGCTCTGACATATATATTATCCCATTCACTGCTGAAACAAGTATTGGGCGAAAATGATAAAGTGGGAATTTTACTTTACTTTTATTTTACTGAACTCTTCTTTGAGAAAGAAATAAATTGACCAGTCGAGCACGCCCAGCGGCTGTGTAATTGCACCATGCACCCTCCCCTCCCATAGAGACCCAAACAGGTACTCTCGCTGATGAAATACAAAAATACTTAAAGTATAATAATAAAAATCTCTTCTATTACGTTTTGCCTATTCAAACGGAAAAAAAATTTTGATTTTACATTTTCAAACTCAACCTAGTGTAGAGTGATCGATATAAGCCGGAGGCCTGACCTGTTGCTCGCGGACTAGGTCAAGGGCGTAGCTCGTCTCGAATCAACTACCCTTATACATGAAAGTTATTTTGGATCTAACCAAGTAGGTTAGATAAAAAGTTTCATAATTTTGGTATTTCACGATTGTATGAGACGTGAATAACGTCATCATTATCTATCATTTTAAAGTAATCAATATAACCCAGAGTTGTTTCTGGCCTAGGTTAAGGCCACAATTTGTCTTCCATGACTTTCATAAGAACACGAAAAATGTACCAGAATTTTCTAAGCGTGGACTCGTATCGAGTTCGTTAATGTGAACCCTTATAAAATTATTTATAAAAATCATGATTTGATTCTCATATAGTATTTTCTTGCAACTCGTTTGAATACAGGATAGCACTTCTGTACACTGTTTACCTATTTCATACACACTTGATCACTGTCGCCGGGTTTGTTGGAAGATAAGCTCTTCACATAGGTACATGTGTTTACAATAAAGCTAAAAAAGTTATTCTGACAGAAAAATTATAACGCGATCTTGTGCGAAAAAAACTATGAATATCTCTGTCACGCCAGTCGCAAATCTGAGGAACACGATAGTGCACTGCCATTCTTGAATAAAACGAAATACATTTCAAAATATAACGACTACTGTTCTTAGTGGGTGAAGCCGCGCGTCTAGACAAAAACAATTCTTTCAACCGTACATCATGCTTCAAGTTTTAATCTTCCTGAAAATGGAAGAAAGCCTGATTTAAAATCAGATACTCGAGTGAGCGGATCCGTCGCCTCTCGGAGCCACGATCTCTCGCTTTCCTCCGTCTCGAATATTCGACATCGATTTTTCACCACCACAATAGCTGAGCTTACGCTTTGAACCAACGCAACAGGCGGGAAGAGTGCAGAATATTTCAATGTAGAAAAGAATGAATTCTTTTGTGTCGAAAACGTTAAAACTGGAAGAACTGGCTTCACTATGACATCGAAGGGAATTTGAACCGCAGAGTAAAGTAACAATACATATGCAGTTCTGTGGTTTTGGTTTGATAACTTTTATTTATAGAAGAGGTGGCATACAAGTAAGTGGCCCACCTGATGATAAAAGGTTACTGCTGCACTACCAGGAAGTCGAAAGTATACCACTAAAATCAACCTTACACGATCCTTTCCACATTTCTCTTGAAAACCCCCATGTTGTATCTCACATCATACAGGACTTATTAGTATGAATGATCGGCTGCCGTAAATGAAAATGAAAAAAATACATTCCCGTTTTGATTCTAATTGGTACTATAAACGCATACAATAAAACAATTTCAATTTCATCAATCATAATTAAATGAATTAATTGTACATCTGACCCTCAAGCTAGGTATAAACCTATATCTCGAAGGTCGAACTCGTCCCATATTGTATTTTAAATAAATCCAATACATCCAAACCTGAAAGCCTTTACATAACAGCCCTAAAATACATCAATGTGTTTTAGCAGTGAACGGAAGTTGTTGCCAAACACAAATTTCCCATCCAAAACCTTCTCCTTCCCTCATCCCAAATGTAGTGTATACAGGAATATTGACAAATAAATATCGCTCTTCTCCATCGATATGGGAATCAAAATTGACGATCTCTAATCCATACTTTGTTTCGTGCGTATGTGGGTAGAACGTAACGTCAAATAACCGTCAAGCATTATTATTGCCAGAGCCACCAGAGAGCGCGCACGTGCGTTTGCACGACATGTTCGTTGTCGAGCAAGAGATAAACCGATATATCTTTTACACGTCGTCTTTCCCAATTATTTTTTAATAATGATTGCTGAAGCCCCAAAAATATTATACATCGTATATGGGAACTGACCAATTTTTATTATTTTTCGTAAATATCCAAAGGCTTTATATTCTTTCTACTAAAAAAACATGATTATCTAATCTCATCATCCAATTATTTCGACAATTTTGAATTTAATGTTGAACTGTTTCTAATTAACTGTCTTGTAACCAATAAGAATTATATTGGTTACAAAGCTGTAATTAAACCATATCATAACACGTGCTACAAACTACTAAGCGTATTATAGCATGTTTTAATTAAAATTGTTACACGGCTGGTTACCACATTAATTGAACGGAAAATTCAATATACTATGATCCATAGCGACCCCATTATAATATGCAACATTTTAGCGCTACATTTGTGCTACGGCGTAGTACGACGTAGACTCCTAGGTTTTTTTTAAATAATTATGGTGTTTTCTTGTTTGATAATTCTCTTGTTATCTGAAATCTTCTTTGATACCTAATTGTTTAAAAAATCATTATATCGATTTCACTCAACAACGATATATCGAAGAAAACTCGACACTGGCACAATGTGCTAATTGCGCTATTGTCATATAAGAAAAGAAAAATGGATCGCTATGATTTTAAAGTATTTAATTTTCTATCGTTACATGTTAAAATGTTGGACTTCAACATAAGAATCGAGGCGGTCCTTGATTCTTGTGTAAACAAGCCTTTAATCTGACGACCTTGATCTAACTAAAGACTTCATTCATTAAACCAGATAAGTGCTGATTGGGCAACAGCTATCAAAGTTCTAATCGCGATAAGCACCGAACTGGGCGGCTCATCGACGGCTTATAAACTCAATAGGAACGTACCTACATTTCTATGTAGATACTCGTAGTCTCAATCAAGCTTGTGAGTACCTACATCTGATATACTTAGCGGACAGATAGTGGACAATTTCTTGTGTTCACTTTATATCCAATTCACACATACGTAACATGTATAGTATGTACAGGTACGTATGTCTAGTGTCTGGAATTTGACCCTTCTCCAACTTAAAGGTTATTATTAATATTCAACGTTCTCAGTCTATATTTTACTACGCTGTTGACACAGTTTCGAGAATAATCGATCATTTTGTACCGTATTATGAAGTGTTAAAATACTATTCAAACTTCAATGAACCCAGTTTACAGTTACAGAATTCAAATAACTAAGCGATTTTTGCTTGGTTTGATTGTCTATAGTTAATAGTCATAAATTTCGAATTTAAGTGAGATGGCGCAGCGCTGGTTAATTTCAAACATTTATTGAATATCAACAAAATGATTCGATAAATAATTAATTAGAATTAATTTATACGAGCACACAATCACCGCCGTAGAGGCCACAGGTAAAAAGGGAAAAGCGAGTCCCGATCCGTCAATAAATAATTAATGTATCCGTTCTGAAATTATTGAAGTCACCGCCACACAACGTACCTTGCGTACGAGCAAGCGGTCCCACGTGATGGTAAGTGTTACCGCCGCCCATGGACACCTGCAACAACAGGGGGTATGCGGGCGCGCCGCCGACCTTGCAAAATCCTATAAAATTAAGTTGTATTAATTAAGTAATGTCCAGTACTAATGCACGTATCAGTCAATTAAAATTACATCATTCAAGAAATCGTCATTCGTGTAGTAACACTTATTTACCAGTATAATAAACAGTTTATTTATGAAATTAATTAATTTAAGCTCTTTGAGATTGATTATACAATTTTGTGGCCATCTCATATATGCTCTTTTAGAAGAATCTTGTTCTTGAAGGATAGTGTGAAAGGATGTCTATTCTATTTTGGGCTAATCTGACAAGTATATTTTATTTTAAAGGAAATATTTTTTTTATGTTACTTCACAAAAAGACATACAAAACATGATAATGACAATAACTGAAGTTTAACAAAATATGGTGCACAGCTGTCTTTTTGATTTATCCTTGATATAGCTCGTATACATTTTTTTTGTGTTCTGAATAACGATAGCATATGCACTGAGTTATGCCAACGAATAAGTTTGGCCACCAAAAGTACGACCGTGCCATAGACTTGATACGAATACCTACTACAAAAACGACATTAAGAGTTTAAGAGACTTTAAGAGACTGTTAAGAGACCTAATAGCCAAATCGAAAAAGATTCAATATTCTTTTTTTTTAATTATTACATAAAAATGGTCCGTATGCTGCCATGGCAACGCCAGACAGTAGCACATAAAACAATACATAATATGATGTTGCCTTCGTTGTGCCTGTAAACCTAAAGTATTCGTATACAATCCTCTTCAGGTCATTGATATACTTACAATCAAGTCAATGAGACAGGTACGTAGTTCCCAATTCTAGATAGATAAGTAGGTTTATAACCGTTGTACAAACATTCATATAACTAGCTAAATACTAATTATCAGCTAATGAATAAAACCACAATAAAGATAAACAGTGAGAAATGTTAGCGCTGTCTTACGTTCAACCACTGATGATTCGATTACTAATTACTTACATGCATTTTAAACATTACATTTTAAGTTATACTTAAAATGGTATAAATGTATAACTAGTAATAAGAATACTTTAACACGTAAGTATTATTTCGAAAAGAAAAAGAATGAGTAAAATTTATTGCTCGTTAATATCACTCAATGACAACATAATTTAATAAAAAAATGTTTATTTATTAAAAAAAATCTTGCTAATTATATTTGACAATTTGCTTCAGGATCGATATACTCGATGGGGTCGACGAGTCTTCAAATGGAGGCCACGTACCGGGAAGCGCAATGTGGGACCGCCCTCCGGTCACGGGGACCGACGATTTTAAAAAGTTAACGAGTGGTGGTTATGTGTTATGATGAGAATTGGAAGAGGCTTATATCCAGCAGTGGAGAGACACGGTGTGAGAGATATAAATATGTAACTTAAACGACAAATAGTATTACCTACAAGTAAATATACCAGATCGATACTTATAATATCAAATTTTAGGTATTTGGAGAATGTGCATCCATTGTGTAAAGATTCTACTCTGTTCTTTTCCTGTGTTGTGCCTGATAATAATAATAATATGTACGTATAGGTATTTAATAGATAATTTTAATTAAAGCGTACCTGGGGCCGGTGATAACCCGACCGCGTTTGGGAGCCCGTGCAATTTGCATGCCAACTAATGGTCGGAGAGCTATGGCGCGAATTCGTATTATAATTGGAATGTCCCTCACTATCTCTATCTGGCAAGCTGTATGTGCAATATATTGTATTGTGCTCATGTTAATATTTACAAGTGCAACATTAGTCCTCACTTCAGCAAAGTTATTTATAACTGAAATATCAAGAGGATCGATTCTACCTTGTTGTCACAATTGCTTTTCATAACTCATTCATCATTTCTAAAATATATTTTATTCTACGCGCATCACCCACGCCGATCACAGATCAGTTAAAACTGTCAGTTCTCACTGAACAGTTTAAATTGACAGTTAAAATTAACGTTGCTACTACGTTCAACTGATAGTTTTTACAAACAGTCCTCAACTGATCGTGTGGCTGCAGCCATAGAATTTAAGGCATTTAATGTTTTACTGACTATTTCCTACAAATGACAAAGTCTACAAACTTTTGAAGATAGCCTTTGAAATCCGTTTAAATAGACATGTTTGATAAAACCGACATTTAAACCTGTATACCTATATGCAATAATAATGAATAAAATCACATTTTAATTTATTGTTTTACAAATACGTATATAAATATTTAGACTTTTAGACGGTATCTCCACTGAAGTTACGCAAAATTAACTTTATTTTCCTTGGAATACTAAAAATAGCTTTTACTGAAAGATGTCGGACTAATTTAAAAAGTTTAATTCAATCAATCTTTAAGGTTTCACACGACATTGCAGGAACTTTGTCAGTACTTTTTTAAATCATATATTTTTTAACACATTGCATTTTTTGTATAACGCCACACTCGATAGCCTACACTAGGATCCCCTGTTTCGTGGGTTCAGAGACACATACAAAGACCAATACATGACCAAGACTGGAACAAACATTAGAATGTTGGACCTGGAATCAAACCCGGAACCGGGAAGCAGTCGTCATTAGTTACTTATAATTTGTTATTAAAGTTATTTAAAGTTGCTTAACGATCCTTTGGTGATAGCAGCCTACTGATGGCGAATATGAATCCCTGACTACGTTTTCCGGTAGTGATTGGTTGGTTGGTTGGAAATAATTACAGTATCTTTTTCTATGGAAAAAAGATGGCAGACGAGCCACAGTTACACCTGATGGTAAGTGGATACTGCCGTAAATTGACATCCGCAATATATGCCAACATGAGTCCAGAATGACAAACGTTGGCATGCCTCCGGATGCGCTGCCAACTTTTGGAGATATTTTGGAGAATAGGTTGGGAAAATGGGAAGGGATAGGATAGGATGGGATGGAAATGGACTCTGGCATATTTTAATCACTACCGAAACACGTACGTGCATTGTTAAAATAGGATAAAGTGGTAAATGCAGTACATTTTAAGGTAATCTTCTATGATAGAGCTCTAACTGTGGTCTAACTAACTGAAACTACTTCAAATTGACAGCAGCAAAGTAGAAACGGATATGTGCAAAATAAACAAAACTACACTAAATACTGTGATGCACTAATAATTGTGTGTTCTATAAGTTAAGTGTGTAATTTGTTAATAAAAAGCAACCCATAAAGAATTTACTACACGTACTTTCAAATTTAAAGCGCGGCGGCGGAAGTACGACCAGCTAGCTTAGCAAATGAAGCGTGTTACATGTATTACATTGGCGGCGGTAACACTGACCATCACGTGGGACCGTTTGCTAATCCACCTACTTCTCTATAAAAAAAAATAACTAAATTTAAGTTACTACTAAATTTAAATGGAAATGGCAAAGAATGCGAAAACGAGAAATATGTCTATTATTTTTTAATAGTATTTATTGTACATAAATCATAACAGTCCGATGCAATCCGATGCGGAGTTATGATGCAATAATCATAACTCCGTTAATAATTTTAGTCTGGTTCAGTGGTAAACAAAAAAATGTTTTTTTTGTTCAAACTGTTTTTCCATAAAATGACAATTTTGTATATATCCCTTTTTACTTTACACTTTTTGACTGCTTGCGGTTTTGCCACCAAGAGCAAAGTTTTTAATCAGTCACACATCCTTTATTTATTTTGTTAGTATTTTCTGTCTATTTATACACGAAAAATAATACATGCATATTTTGAAAGGGAGAGAGTGCATGCTGCAATCCAACAGCCGCTGGGCGCGCTCGACTATCCACGTTACCCCTCTCTCACAGAAGACTACCTTGAAATGTACTGCATTTCCCACATTACAATATTTCCCTAATGTACGTACGTGCTTCGGTAGTGAGTGAGATGTGCCAAAGCCCATTCCCATCCTATCCCTGCCAACCCTTTCTCCAAATCTATTCCTACATCTCTAAAAGTAGGCAACGCATCCGGAGGCGTGCCTACGTTTGTTATTCTGGACTAATGTTGGCATGTATCGCGGATGTCTATGGGCGACAGTGTCCACTTACCATCAGGTGGACTGTATGCTCGTCTGCCGCCTTCCTACATATAAAAAAAATATTAAAAAAATATAAAAATTCGTGACTAAACATAATTTATGTTTCCTTCTTCTACGGTGATACAAAAAAAAGCATGTGAAATATACTACGCAATACGTAAAATATAAGGTGTAAACAAACCATTCCTGAAACATGAAGGGAGTGGCTTTGTATGATAAACGTCCGTGTGCTGCCGATACGCTCAGTGGCATGTATGTGTGTGAGGGGTGGGTGCGAGTTATAGAGTGGATTCTAGACTGCTCCAATTACTTTGATTTTTTATTTTATTTTGACATCAGTGTACAACCCGGCGACTACCACCAGTTAAACTGCTTACTCGTCTATCACGACTGCATAAAATAATTCAAATGTGAGCCATACTTGTATACTGTTGTTGTTATTGCTCACCATGCTCTTTATAATGATGACCCTTAAAAAAGGTTCGTGTGTAAACGAACACCAAAAATAATATATGGGCCGCAAACATACAATGAATCGTGATCAACAAAAGAACTTTTTTTTAATAACTGAAATAAATAACTTTAATTTACAATCGCGTGCCTCCTATTTTTTACCAGAGAACCTAAAGAGTGTTTAAATTTACTGCAATCTGCTCATTCAAAATTGTTTTGCTGCTCATATAATTACTTCTCCTTACAAAGGGGGTGGCGTGACCTGATCTCACAGGCCCGAGTCAACTATGCTAACAACACCTTCAAACTATTTTAACTGTATATGGTCAATCTGCTCTAACAAACCGGCCAATTCCAAAATGATGGGAAACTTTTTAGCTGTTTTATCACTGGGATGTTAATCACGTAGATACTTCAAGCTTCAAACAGGTCTATTAACATCGTGTATTTTTCAACACGAGTGAGTGAAACTGTTCACAACAACAGTGAGTGTCTATTGTGTATAAAATGTTGTCCATTATTAAATGGAGTATTCAACTGTATTCATAAAATGTGACAAATTTTATGGTACGTTTGCGTAACATAGAGCAAGCAATATTTGCGTTTATAAACAATAACTGATAAACAATTTGTATTTTCTTTTTCATAAAGAATGCTAAATAGTGCAAAATTTTAAGTAAATAGAAATGAAAAAGATATTTTATTCATATTGATATTTTTTTCATAAAACATATATGTATGGTGATTGAAAAAAAATGTTTTTTTTTTTAATTAAAGAAGGTGGAAGATGTAACCACAGTCGAATTTTGTCGCCAATGGACGGATGTCCATCCATACTGATGTTAGCGATACATGCTAACATCAGTTAAGAAAGACAAGCGTTGGCATCATTCCAGATGCCATATGCACCGCACCGTATACCTTAACAAAAAATATGTATTTAGTAAAACTTTCAAAAATTTTAATAAATTTGCGTCGTTTATTTGAACAAGTGTGGTAAATGGATAATGAGTCGAAGTATTCGAGGTTACATATGTATGTAGCGTATAGATTGTCTTCAAGTAAATATTAGGGGTTAAAGTATGAAATTGCCGATTTGTACTGCAAAATTAAAACTCATAGCAATTAAACAACTTGAACGGTTTAAATCGCGTATATTTGACATTATTTATATCCCGACGTTTCGAACACTTTGCAGTGGACGTGGTCACGGGGTGACACCCTATATCAGTCACCCCGTGACCACGTTATTCACCTGTGTGGGCGGTCTTCCACGTGGTTCGTTCTTCAAGTCGAAGTTTCCATTACGAAAGCGTTTAAACTAAAAACGCACGGTTCGTTCATTAGCAGTCTCCTCTTCAAACGCAGCATTGATATTGCGAGCCGTTTCTGCCGCGTTAGTTCCGCGTCGGAACTCGTATTCAAAGATTACTCGGATTTTCGAAGTATCCATCTTTCCCGTCTAAGCTGAATAAAAAAACCAATTGAAAGTCGAAAATCGAATCTTGCACATTTTTTAAAACAAGAACCTCATAGGTATCATGTGAAAAAAGTTTCACTCGAAAATCTCTCACCATGATGGTTTTATGTCAATTCAAATATCTATTACTATAAAACGGCAATTTCATACTTTAACCCCTATTACTTGACTACTGCACGATGTTAAAAACTTGTTTTATTTGTGTGTTAATTGTTGTTCTGTGGCTGTTTCAGTTATTATTGTCACGGACAGTAAAAAAGGTAGATATTTAATAACTTGTATTATTGTCCAATAATGAACAATAAAAGTAATTTGTAATAGCATGCATTTGTAATAGTCAAGTACTTAAAGATAAGCTATAGGTACGTCAATCATGCATGTGATGTTAAAAAATCTATTTTAAAAAATAATTCTAAAATTACATATAATTAAAAAGTAATAAATTAACATTCAGTGACTTATAAATTAATTGTGTACAAGTCCATTAGTTCCTGCATTCGCCGTGGCCAGAACAGAACAAAACACAACATCAGAATCACCAAAATGTATCAAATTTCAACACCGATTTGGCGGGTCCCACCATTGTCTAAAATTCTGATACATGGTCACTTCTTTCACTAAATCTTCCTCGTTTAATATTGAACAGAATCTACAGTAGTCATCTGTTTCTATACTTTCATGTCTTCTGTAGTAAGAGTAGTGTTCCTTCCACCTGAAGTACTCTGCATACCGCGCAGGATCACGTATGAGTTCATCCATTTTCTTCGCTAATTTTTCCACGCCGAGTTCTCTTGCATTTAAATATATTCCATCTGGCATGAACCTGAAAACATTAAATATTTTTATATTAAATTTTGACAATTTAATGTAAAATATGTATGTAAATTTTGATAATTTAATGTAAAATACGTATGTCAATCTTGATAATTTAATGTAAAATGTGTATGTAAATTTTGATAATTTAATGTAAAATATGTATATAATTTTGATAATTTAATGTAAAACATGTATGTAAATTTTGATAATTTTGACATTAAGTTTGCTTATCCTGTCACTAAAATAAACAGGGATAATATTATTATAATAATAAACGAAAAATGTATTCATTGCAGTCGAGGTGCTCAATCATGTTAACTGTATTATATGCTGCATGTATAAAATTTGGTACTAATTTGTCCCAAATTTTCGAACATGTATTGATTATCTACTTACGATTTCACACTTACGATGTCATGTTCATTATAAATATTATGATAAAGTAATGTATTATTATATGGTAAGTATAGCTATTACCACTACTAAAATACCGTACCTTATCAACTAATAAGAAATGATAATGAACAAACATTTACAACCTTATCGTACTTTCGGAAAAAGATAATTAAGAACAGTTTCTGTGCGATAATCTATGCCAACATATAATTGTGGATTCCGCAAGAAACGTTAACGTTAACCAAAAAACTAATTTTATTTAATTATTTTTTTAAAATGTCGCCGCTAGAGGCTGGATGAGACCATGTGTGGTGGCAATCCTCGGGAGAAACTTATATCCAACAGTGGAGAGACATTTCTGTTGAATATTGAAGTTATATATTTCTGTCACTAATAAAATATATATAACATACAGACTGGGTTTACATAAAACATTGTGTTGAAGGTTAGAATCTTTTTTACTCAAATAGAACTGCAAATTATATGTAAGTAGTTAAGTATAAAAAACATTACCTTGTATAATTGGCACCACCGTACACAATAGGAACTGCATTATATTTCAAACCGTGCAAAAGTTTTTCAGTCACATAATCCTCACTGAACGAATTTTCAAAAGATAAATAAAAATAATAATCAGTTTTAATCATATTATCACACTTCTCTTCATTGTCACGCCCACATTTCAAAAGTCCACATTTTCCATATATATCTAGTGTTAAATTATATTTTGTATTTAGTTCTTCTTGTAGTTCTTTAGCAATTTTTTCCCGACTACTTTTCGAATAGCAATTAGATACAAACCATGCCGCTGCCTTCGTTTTCGACTTTAGTTGCTCTTTAAATTCATCACTTATAGGTTTCATGTCTTCTAATTTCAACCAATGCATTTCTCGACGTGGTCCAATTATTTTTCCTTCAGAGTCTCTTATTACGATGTAGCCCCATTTCGCTTCTGAATCCAACTTGTAAGTCCACGTCCAGTTGAAAAACCCGTCCAGTTGGTTCGAGCACACGGGATAGTAATCAGCTGACTCTATGGTTGCAAATACGAACTTCTGATGTGGCGATCGCTTTGATGGTAATTGTTTACTCATATGTACAACCTCTGGTCCGGCGAAAGCAATTAGATCGAATTTCGTGTAATCATCGAAATAAGTTCTATTGCCCGTGACGAAACAGTTCACATAGGTACACTTTCTGTCAATGAAACCCTGTTGACCCACACCCATATACACAAACGGAACACTTTTTGGCGACGTCCACTGTAGAATATACTTCATTTCAAGCTTCTTCACTTCACTATTATACGCCTTTTCTTTCAGTATTTTTTCGATGTGCTCTATTTCAACCAAATTGTGACTGAGCAACGTATTTTGTTGTATCATGCTGTTCCTCACTGACACGAAAACGAAAAACAAGGCAGTTAATATTGCGCAAAGAAAGAATATTTTTTGTAATTTACTTGCCCCCATTGTTGCTGAATTTATTTTGTAAATTAGCAGTGAGGTGTATATGCGTGCGTGACACGAGGCGCGACATGTCGTCACTGACTGCCATATCTAATCGGTGGAATAGCATAATCTGGCGGAAAGTATAACAGTCAAACATAAATCGGACGCGCACACCTAGAGTGGCGACATGTCGTATTATGCCAATATTTATCAATTAAAATGTAGGTGAACTTGCTGACCTATTATTATATCGGTATTTTAGTTACAATTGAATTCCAATTAATATTGTAACATGCAAAATTTAAAACAATGGTTCGTCGGTTAAATTGACTAATCGCTTCTGTTGTTATTTCTAACTAGCTTCTACGCGCGGCTTCGCTCCCGTAGACTAAGCAGCTGTAATTTTTTTTATAACTGTAAAAGCACCTCACGGATGCGCTTACTTTCAGCCAGGGCATTATCTTCTCGTTTCTCTTTTATATATTCATAGTGTCCTGGAGTAGATATAGGTTAAATGTTGTTCCTCCACATCACTGCTTTCAGAAATAATAAATTGCGTGTAAATACGCATACTTCCCCAGCCCTATCGGGTAATTTCCAATACTTGCTCATGCTCTTTACCGATTTTAGAATAGTGTAATAATTTTTGCACAAAGAGACAATCTATATTTTTATTTTCTTTTTCAACCCACTCTTGATATAACGCATTTATGTATAATTAGACTGCATACGCTACGCGACACTGTGCTACGCGACAGTGAAAACCTCGTTAAAATCCATTCCGTAATTTTTGAGTCATTCTATTTAAAATATTTTTTTTATTTTCCTCTATAATTCAACTTCCTTGTGTTATATGAAGATGACGCATACACCAGTATTCTTTCTGGGTAATTAGCTATACATTAGTGAAAACCTGATCAAAATACGTTAAGTAGTTTTTATGTGATACTCAAACAAACAGACATACAGATAAACATACATGCAAAAATTTTAAAATCTTCTGTTTTGGTTCTGTAGCTTCTGAAAAGACCCCTCAATTTTATTTTCTTTTAATTTACTCCTTGTACAGATAACACTTTTACTGTATACCTTATTAACATACGAGTGAGATATAATCACAGTATAATGGATATATGGTAAAACGATGAAATAAAAAAAATAAAAATCTATAACACTGAGAAATCCACTGATCACTTAACATCGTCCAGGAGGTGTCCATCATTTTTTGAAATCTTGATAAATTGTCGTTTTGCTCACCCTATCTTCGTCATTTAATATGGAGCAGAATCCGCAACAGTCATCTGTTTCCACACTTTCATGTGTACCGTGGAAAGAATAATGATGCCTCCATTGAAAATAATTGGCGTATCGCGTTGGATCTTCGATCAATTCGTTCATTTTTTCTGCTAAAGCTTCTATTCCAAGTTCTCCTGCATGCAGATAAATTTCATTCGGCATAAATCTGAAATTAAATGTTAGTTGAAAACTAGATTGTATTATTTTCACAATTTTTGTTTTGTTTCTACAGAACATGGATTAGCTAGGAATCAACTTGTAAATTATATAGGCACTTAAAATACTATATATAATATTTGAGAGAAAACCAAGCAACAGAAGCTCCAGCGAATAAAAGAATTACATAAAAATGCCTAATAATTTCATTTTTATTTTTCCTTAACAAAATAAATCAATCTCTTTTCGATTTGTATTAAAAGACACCAGTTGTATTTAAATTTTGAGTTATGCTGGAAGCAACGCAGTACACAGTAAAGTGATTAATTCCGGACTTTCATATGTGATTTTCTTTGGGACGTTTAGGCAACCGTTTGCCCAATCTATCTAGTGCATAGCAAATACATATTTGATAAAGTAATAAGATCACCTTTATTAGGAATTATTACAATTACGAAATATAAATTAAATTAATTCAAATAAAGCATATTTGTGAAACTAGTAGTAGTATATAGTAAACTAGTATGTAGAAACTTTTGTGCCTTTTTGGAACATAAGACTCCCTAACGGAAGAGGAGAGATGAAGAAGATAACGGATAAAAGAGTTAGGAACCTCGAAACTAGGATTCATTTCATATTACCTACTGTAATTGCACCACCGTATACTATTAGCACTGCGTTGTTCTGCAACGCCGTTAACAGTTTCTCTGTCACATAATCTTCACTAAAAGAGTTTTCAAACGCCAAGTAAAAATAATAATCCTTTTTAACCATTTCATTACACTTATTTTGTTCATTACGTGGACAATCCAAAGGTCCACATCTGCCAAATACGTCAACTGTTAAATTATATTTTGATAATTCTTGTATGAGTAGCTCAACAAACAAATTCAGATGACTTCTCACATGACATTCGGAGACGAACCAAGCAGCTGCTTTGTTTTTCGTCTTTATTTGCTCCTTTAATTCTTCGCTTACAGAATCTTTAATCCAATGCATCCCTTTCCCTGGGCCAACTATATTGTTTTCTAAATCACTTATTACGGTATAACCCCATCTCGAGTCTGAATCCAATTTGTAAGTCCAGTTAAAAAAGCCGTCTAATTTGTTTGTGCATATCGGATAATTATCAGATGACTCGATGCTTGCGAACACGAACTTCTGATGCAGCGACCGCTTTTTCGGTAGATTGTGTGTTATGTGCACGACTTCTGGCCCAGCAAATACGATAAGATCAAATTTTGTATAATCTCCTAAGCAGGACTTGTTGGACGTGACATAGCAGTTAACATATGGGCAGTTTCGGTCTATAAAAGCCTGTTGACCCACACCCATGTAAACAAACGGCACGTTTTTTGGTGACGTCCAAAGCAGAACGTACTTCATGTTTGATTTTACTTCATCATTATCTTCCTCTTCACTAGCAGTTTCAATTTCATTTAGTTCTCCTATAATAGATTCTATGTTTTTCTCCATTCCGTACAAACGTAGTCTAAATAATTCATCTTGATTTATTTTTATGTTTTTTACTGAAATATATATATATGAACGTGAATAACGTCAGTAAGGTACAAGAGAATATTATTTTTGAATGGGAATTGACTTTCATAGCTATGAAATTAATATTAGCTATATATTTTGTTGTTTTTGTATTGGTTTCATATATTTTTGAAGTAGGCGGTAGTTATAGTCATTTATAGTCACGACATGCACTGGCGGGAAACGCTCGCATGCACTTGTACGTAACAGTACTTACTCATTTTAACACTGACTCGTGATGATATAATTACTGAAAGCAGTGCGGTGATCAACATACTGATCGATGATGTTTATAAGTATAAATAAATATAAGTATAAATTATAATATAAGTTAATAAGATAAAGTTCAGTATAATTTATACGAGTAAGTATAAATGAGTATAAGTAATGTCTATGGTTCTAACACCCACCAATTTATCGTTATAGGAATTGGTTACTGGCCGTCCGTGAATTTCCTTCATTTATTTAAAACATTTTTTTTAATTGTTGTCAAGTTACTTGTGAACAGAATAACTTAGAAGTATTTGATTTCACACAAAAACTAGCCAAGTTATAGGAAAATTATGTATCTATTTACTACATAGGGAAGTAAGCCGTACCTAGATTAAGAACCAGTGATTACAAACGATGGTATCAAGTTATGAACCGATCACTTGAAATGAATATTAATGGCTATTCAAATGATAAAATTAATGAGTTTGTGAAATAAGAGATTGCAAAAGCATGTATTACCATCGTACATAGCGCAATAAGTAGTTCACTTTTCCATATTCTATTACGTTTTTATTTTTGCTATTTTTTCAATGAAAAGCAAAATTAATCATTTCCACCGGACAGTCTGACAGGCACGCCTTTATACAACGTGTCACGGACATAACGCAGTCTGAAACACGTCAACTAATTTTAAATACTTAAAGTCGTTCTAGAGAAAAATAAAAATATTTTAGAGAATAAATCAAAAGTTGCAAATATGTAAAGTTTATTGTTCTATCTAAAACATTCGTAGCGCTCATTACTCAGTACTTGTAAAGACCGGGAGCCGGTGGCGGTATTTCAGTGACACAATGTATAAACAAGTCACCTTCTTTCTATAAAATATCATAAATTTCTAAGATAAACATCACAGTAAAATTAAAGTAAATTGTATTAAAGCCTTACATGTGAAATTGCTATTTGTTCATAATGGCTAATTAGAACTTAGTTATCTTGGAATTCCAAATTCAAATTTTAAGCTATGACATTCTTTTTCAAAGTCAACTGTGAAACAACTTTTTGCTTAAATACCATGGAAAAATTAAAAATTACGTTATTTTCATTCGCGCATTGACGGCAAGCAATATCAACAATGTGTACAGACCAAACACCGCAAACGAACGCACGGTGCGTTTTTGGATTGATCGTTTCCGTTCTGAAAATTTCGACCTCAAGAACTGTCCCTGTGGACGACCGGATGCTAAAGTCCATAATGACGAAATGAAAGTAATAGTGGAAGCTCATTCACCTCAAACCACGTCTGAGTTAGCAGCAGCCTTCGGCTTAAGTGACAGAACGGTATTGATTAATTTGCGTCAAATCGGGAAAGTGAAGAAGCACGGAAAGTGGGTACCGTATGAGCTTAATGAAACTCATCTGCAAACATGCGTCAAAGGTTGCCTAACTTTGCTGAACCGCCATAAAAATAAAACAATTTTGAATCATATTATCACTTGAGATGAGAAGTAGATCCTGTATGATAATCGTAAACGTTCGTCACAATAGTTGAACTCTAGAGTCACCGCTAAACAATGTCCCAAACATAAACTGAGTAAAGAGAAACTTATGGTGACTGTGGTCCTGTGCCGGTATTATCCACTATAGCTTCTTGAGATCTGACACAACAATTAATGCAGATATGTAGTGTGAAGAACTTCAAATGATGATGGACAAGCTCGCTATCAAATCGAGTCTGATCAACCTCTCTAGTCTATTGCTTCTCCATGATAACGCTCGCCCACACACTGCACGACAGACGTCTCAAAGGTACAGGAGCTTCGACTGGAAACTCTCCGTCACGAATCGTACTCGCCAGGCCTTACCCTTACTAATTTCCATTTTTTTTCTTCAGAACTTGAATATCTTTTTACTGTGGATCAAATTCAACTCCGATTGAATTCAACAGGAGTGAGAAACGCCTTCAGAAAATTCATCGATTCCCATACCTATAGCAGATAGCAGGGGCATCAATCAACTTCTATTAAAATGGCAACGGTCCGTTGATAATAATGAACAGTACTTTGATTAATTAAATATATAATTATTTAAATTAATTGTTTAATTAATTAAATGTATACCTATAGGTATATAGGTACATAAATAGGTACATTAAAACAATTATACAGCTATAACTGCTTCATAAGATTATGACCAAAAATTAATTTATAGATAAGGCTACATATATTTACAATCATACAAACATTGTTAATTAATTACCTGTTGCCAACTACGAGTACAGGTCAATGTTAACCCAAGCGCACTGTAATAACCTAATGGTAAGGACTGCAGAATATTGTAAAATTATACAGTCATGTATAATTAAGAACTAAGTACTCCCATTAACAGGCTACTCAGAAAGTTTTGCGACAAAAAGCTTTTATCTATGGAAAAAGGGCTGGTTTTGATGTTAATTAAAACTATGATTATCTATAACATAAAAACAAAACAGTCCAGATTCAAATTTTCCTTCATATTTTTTTACGAACTGAATCAAAATATCGTGTCTCATTAAAAAATGGATATTCGACGGGAACATTTATTTAAAACCCAATGACTTCTATGGATACTATTACACAAGCAATGCAGTACTAAAAATTGCTCGTTACGTCACGGTTAATAATTGTCTAAAACTCCTTCAGTCGATCGTGCGAAAGCGAGAGAAGAAGTGTTTTGTTTTTTAATACATCAAATTGACATCTAACGCTGCAATCGACAAAATACTACATGTTATTTTTTTTGTGAGAGATATAACGTTGTTATTATTATTATTACATGTGCACAGTTTTTAAGTGATTGAAGTTCATTTTATGTAACTAACTCATTTATTTTGTATTTGCCGACGAAACCAAAATATTTTGTCGTAAATTAAAGTCATTTATCAGCCATCTTAGCATGTCTTTCTCTCTTACTCTTTGCTTTAATCAGGTAAGAGCGAGTAGCGAGAGCGAGTATCACCAATCACATTGACATAGAATACAAGAAACACCCAACAGATAAGACAATTTCCTAACAATGGAAATAGGTAGAAAATAAACGTTTGCACATAGTTGATTATATTTTTTTAGATATCGGTTAATGGAAACAGCATATTTATGAAAATGCCGAATTGAATACTTCGATATTGCAAAAAAATATTTTTAAAGGACAAGGAAGTCTTCAGAGGGATCTTGTGAAGTCATCTGATGCATTTCATAAGTACATATATAATTTACATACTCTTAACTATCAGCTCCGATGCACGTATATAATATAAAAAACAATAGTGATATGTATTTAAGTTTATATGTGTTTATAAATGTACTTTATATATATGGCTCTGTATCACATGTATTGTACTACTTTTAAATTACTTTTTTGATATTTCATGTACCGACACGGCACTGTAACCCTTTTAGATACGGCTATAGATTTCATATCTACGAGTACCTACATAATATTAACCACGCACAATTTAATTTTTAGATAAGCATTATGTTAAAAAATCCAATATAAAATTACCTTGACGTTAACCATAATAAAAATGGTATTTTTACAGATATTAGTTATTTTTTATGAACAGACTTGCTGTTGCCCACGGCTTGGCTCGCGTGGGTTTAATTATAATTCCATACAAAATTTGACACCGATTTGAAAATCGGTAGAGCACGTGTTTTATATTGTGGAATATTTATAAGAAAATTCAAGTACCCTCAAGTACCTCAGGACCCTCAAATATATTTCGTCTTTTTAGGGGTTGAATTTTTAGAAATCCCTTCTAAATAAGTCTGTACGTCATCGAAGGAAGCTACTATTCAAATTTCATGTGTCTACTTCAGCGATTTCGACTTGGCGATGACAGTCAGTCAGTCATTCAGTCTCAGTTGGGTCATTTCTCTTTATATGTAGGTACGAGTACCTATATAGATATGAGTATCGTAACACCGTTGATGATGTCTATCACATATTGATGGAGTGTGTCTGCAACGATGGGTTTAGAAGTAGATCAGTAAGTAGGTCTATGGATGTGGGTCACTGTAACAGTGTTCTAGCTGAGCCTCTATCAAGCACAGCTAGAACTCTTTACAAACTAGCTATGCTAAGATCATCCTAAGTTGATTGTTTACCTAACCAGGGCGGCATAATCGCATGTGCGACAAAGCCCTTTACTATGATAATAAAAAAAAAAAAAAAAATGAGTATCGTGTTAAAAATTCCATTATAAATTATATAGACATTAACCGTAATAAAATTAGTATTTTGCAACTATTCGCTATTTTTATGAATTGCTTTATTTAATATCTCTTATTTGACGATTTTCTTTTTGCACAAAAAGAAATCGTTGAACCTACCAAGGTTTGTCTCAGAGCTGAGATCTGTCGTCAAAAAGTGATGAGATGCGTTTTGAATTATTTTGATCACAGATATATTTTTGCTACCGATTTAAAGATGTTAATTACGAGGAAATCTCGACACTGCCACAACGTTTTAATTGTGCTATTGCCATCTATATAAAAATAAAAAATAAAACCGTGGATAGTACATATGTGATACGTATATACATATAGCTAGTTGTATAAATATGGTGTGAAAGATGTAAACCTTTGTGGTTGGGAAGTTATTAAGTGCTTTTGAGAAAAATTGTCAACAAATTTAAGGCTACTGTTAGTACTGTTAGTTATAAGCATCGATTGACCAAAATAAAGAGATGCAGTATTACAGCCCAAAAAGTGAGACATTTGCAAAGCGGTCAAATTTACCTCCTGTCAATTCAGTCTGTCATTTGGCGACAAGAACTACCAAGAACGTAGGTATTTCACCTATTTTACATTAACTCCAAAATTTTTGAACTATCGGTGTTGTGAATGTAAAGAAAAAAACTATTGTAATATTTGAAAAACAAATATTACCCTGTAAATGTGGGTTGTGTAATTGATTTGAAGTAGATAAATAAACCACGTAACGTAATTATTGCTACTCGTATATCTTGGTAGTAATTTCTTTTGTAGATTTTATTTATACCACTGGTTACTGGTATCACTCATTTTATCACAAATAATTATCAATCTATGTATTTTGATTGAAGGTCGACTATTATTAGTTATATCGCTTTTTTATCTCTTCCTTCTATACATACTCGTTTAGATTCAAATGATCTCGTTTAGATTATTATGTTATATTATAGTATCTTTTATACACCTTCACGTACTTCCTTACCGTATTTCGATTTGAGGCGTCACGGTTGACTGATCAACTGATATGGAAAGGTCGCAAATGGTCTCAAAGGTCGGAGATGGTGACAAGGGGATTAAACAGGGCAGAGGCCTTTACGAAGCAAAGGGTCACGCTTTGAAAGAAAACACGGCTTAAGTAATGTGTGGTGAAGGATTACGTATTAAAAGGGTACGGCTAAAAGAATAAACAATTGGTTAACATAATATATTGTATAATGCTTCTATGGCGATAAGAAAGTTGATAATTTACGTAAATCAGTCAATGACTTCAATGTATTCTACTAGACAAGCCATTCTAAAGAAAATCTTGGTCACAGCGCGAGTTGTACGATCAGAGATGCGGGGAGCGGTAGGGAAGAATTTAATGCAGTGATTAACCGAACGCTCACGCAGATGCGACACGAAACAATCTTTGTCTATTTCCATTTTGTCTCTGAGAGTAAACTGTTTTTTTTTATATCTGTTACAATTTTTTAAGTCTAGTAGACAGTTAAGACGTCGCGCAGCTTTAGACTAATAGCTCACGGTAGCGCGGGAGTCTCTTCTGCTTTAGTTATTATTTATTTATTCGTTCATACGAATAAATAAATAATAACTAAAGCAGAAAAGACTCATCCATGGTCATGGTCATCCATACCATGACTTGGACCATATTGACACAATCCCATTTTTAATTGAAATATCTAAGTTTTCTGTTTAACACGAGTTCACATGTAATGATACGAGATTACTTGCTCGGTATACCGGTTCGTGTCATTTATTCTAAATGATCAACTTGGATCAATCCATCTTCTGAATACACGTATATGATTACACTTACCCTTTGGCACAGGAAAAATAAATTGTAAATAAATATATTTCCATAAAAAGGCAAGTAAGCTACGTCGATGTCGGCAAAATCACGAGGTAGGTAAATAACGAGATTTTCTTGTCGTATCCAAACAAATCCACGCAAGATTAGGCCTCCAAACCACATGTGACGACGGCCCACATCCGGAAAATAAATTCGCAAATATATGCCAGAAGATTTTCCCTTTCAATTCGATGCCTTATTTGTAAAAATGTAAAACAGCGGAAGGAAACGCTCGCTAAAATATTTTGTAGCGTATGTTAAGTATTGAGAAAATATTGGTAGAAAATGTGTAATTTAACATTAGAATTTCAAGTGCGAACTAGAATTGCGCTCAATGCATTTAACTGAAGCAAAATATAACAATTTTTAATATAAAATTAATTGGACATATTGTCGGAAATATTGTGATACAAAAAAGTACCAACAACAGTAAACTCCGTGAATGAAGTAAATGAATAATAGACACATCATTATTTAATTCGTTCATTTAAAATTAAGAATTAAGATTAAAATTAACCTATCTACGAATTCATGTAAATGGTTTTTTTTTAAAAATTCGTAATCGTTTAATTATACCGAAGTTTCCTTTTTATTGTTTCAATTAACCAAATATATTTACGATATCATATCATTCCTTGTTGACCATTAAAAAAACCAGTCAGGTTTATTTAAAATGCTGATTCTGTAAAGATACATAACAAAAAATACATAAGATATAAATTACATTATTAATGTAAATCTCTGAATAAGAGATATTTTTATAAATTGTTGCCCCAATTGTAAATATCTTCTAACCATCGCATGTAATAACAAAAAGCAAAAAATTAATTTGAAAACACAAATAGCACGAGTATTGAAATTTGAAACCAATTTATTCAGCATCTATTTCGGCGAATAGTGATCCCACAATTTTAGCCCAATAAATAGCTCCTTTGATCTGACGTCAAACAAAGTGATTGCCTCCCTATATTCTGTCACTTACATACCTTTCCAGAATTCTCTGGCAGAAACACACAAAAAGTAAATAGAGAATAGAGCAATGAATTAATCCGTAATAAATCTCTATTTATTTATTAATTTCTAATATTAATATTTGATATTTTATATTTGGATACAAAACCGAATGTCGATTTGTCTGCGATGTAGTTAAAAATATTGTATTCCACTTTAATGTTGTGTTTATAACGCTCTGTTTATAAGTAACATTGCTTAAGATTCACGAACATCATTTAATATTATAATATAATAAAACAACAACAACGCGCGGGCTGGACGCGGGCGCGGGCGCGGGCGCGGACGCGGGCGCGGGGGCGGACGCGGGCGCGGGCACGGGCCTTCGCTTACCTTTTGTTAATTATTTCAAGAATTGCATTCTTTGAGAATTAATAATGGACTCATAGTGTCCTCATAGTCATAGTTGGACTCACAGTTTTTATAGACTTTTTAAAATGCTTTTTGTTTATATAAAAATTTATTGTCATATTTTAAAAACCTGTCATCCTGAACGTGTGCTTTAGATCGCGAATAAATCATCTCTTACCTTCACAAAGCGTTTTTATCCACCTTCGATCCTCAGTGCATAGCCTTTGAAAGTAAATTTGACTTTGTTTACTTTGCAATTAATAAATATAGTAATCAGTAATCGCTTTGTCCCGTGTCTGTAAAAGGCACCTCTTACGGGACACCTATATTCTGTTCATACCTATGTTCATACCATATACCTATGTTCATCTGGTGAGCAATACAACGCCGAATATCAGATGCCGGTAAAATGACGATCCCGTATAGTAACCGGGCTATAGTAGCCGAGCGGTTACCATAATCCATGGGATATAAGTAACCCGCAAAAAAGGGTGCACTCGGCAGCTAACAATAGCCAAAGGCGCGTTTTAAGGCCTCTAATAAACCTTTAAGGGTAGCCCCGTCATGGAACTAATGCCGATATCGGAATATTATCAGTAACAATAACGAAAACACCCTAAAAAATATTTCATATAATTTTTATTTTTCTTAAAATTTGATCAAACCACTTAATATTTACCAGAGTCGTGGCGGCCAAAAAAGGGATCTCGTAAATCCAGCAAAAATGTTAGGGTTACAAATTCGAACGGCAGGCGACATCAATCATAAAGGAAACCCATAAAACCTGCCCGCAAGATTTTGTGGCTACGAAGACTACAATAAGATTTTGTACTACATATTGGCCGTACGATTAAATAATATTACATCTTACTCGTTTTCTTTTTTATATAGAAGAGCGACGAGCTTAGGCTGACGAGCGGAGGATCGACCGGATGACAAATGGTCACCGTCGCCCATCTTCTTCTTCTTGTGGTGCCTCTCCAACTAATGGAAGTTGGCAATCAGCTCCGATTACTTTACCGATTACAAAAGAAAACTTGAACAAAATAATAAATCTTTATTTTCCGATAAAAGAACTGATGGAAGATTTTGCATATAAATGAATCCCGGAGTAAGTTATTAACATATAAATAAGAACTTTTAAGACGTCATAGATGGAAGGAAATATGAATCTGATTTAATGAATAAATTATCACTCGCCGAATGTAAACAGAATTTGTCTAATAGTACTTACTTGTGGGCAAGTAAAGTACCAGGTAACTGAATGTTTACGCGATTAGGTATGATTTAATTAAGAAAGGTTAAACCTTTCTTTGTGTTTCGTAAGTTGTTTATATAACCGACAACCGTCACATGCATTTTAACCCTTAAGGTAAAGGCGAAAACGTTTTGTAGCACGGTAAGTATTTATTGACTACCGTGACATTGGTCACGTGCGTAATGTTTGTGATAATCAAATAAAAGCATAAGGCGTCGTTTTTGGTGTAGTTGCACCTCTTCTGTCCTCAGTAAACCTACTATTACTTTACTGAACGACTCCTAACATCGACGAGACTGAATATTGGACATGATGTGTTTTGAATTGTTTTGATATTTGAAACTAATTAACTTAAAAACTCGACTCGACACTGGCACAATGTGCTAATTGCGCTTTTGGCACTTAAGAAAAGAAAAAATCTCTAAAGGATATTGAGGAAGATTCTGTAAAGATTTTTTTTTAAATTAGAGTTTACTTACCTGAATTAAAAAAAAATAACCACAATACGCCTAGATAAGTTACATGTGATTAGTACATACCAACCTATAATAATAAAAACATAAAATTGTAATAGTATACTCATACTAATATTTAGTCTGGAGAAAGAAACAAAAGTCAGGTTTAGTGGCCACACAATATCGTTTAAAAAAGGCCAAATCAAATGCACGTGTCGCCACTTGTATGAGGCTAGAGGAACTTCCTCTAGTACCCACTTAAATAAGTCAAACAAGGGTTCCATTCCAGGCCAGAATACAAACTGCGAAGAAATGAACAAGTAATTTTTTTGTAAAACATCCCCGTGCCTCATAAAATGTATTATTCACTAATTAACAGATATAGATATCAATTTTCTTTTCATAGGAGGGGAGGCAGACTGATAAGCGGCCCGAGTGATAGTGCCCATAGAATCCTATAACACAACACACAGGGTTATGCCATTGCGATGTCGACCTTGCAGAATCATATTCAGAGTTTTCTTGGTGAACCCGATGTCGTATTGTAACTGAAAGATCAAAACAAACAAAACCACTTTTAAAAGATTTTAAGATTATTTAAGATTTTAAAAGATATTCTCTATCTGAATTTCACTGCCCCTGTAATTAATTTTTTCTATGTGTATTATATTCTTATGTATGTTTGTATTTAGTATATGTGTATGTTATTATGTCCGTACCAAAACTGTACCAAAACCGTTCTGTTCTCTGTTTGATCTGGTGGTTGACACGTAGAGAATGCCGCAAAGCATTAAGTCCGCCTTTTGCACCTACAGGTCAAATACTTGTGCAATGAAATTTAAATTAATTTAATAAATATTAAATTAACGGGCGATCGGCGCAGTTGGTAGTGATCCTCACTGCTGTAATGGGTCCCGGGTTCGATTCCCGGACAGACATTCACATGTTTAAAGACAAATGTTTGTGTGTTTGTCTTTGTGTGTTCTCGGGACCCACGACACGATCACGACGGGAAATTGGGTGCGCCGTTATAATTACTCGTATTTATATATTTATAAAGACCAAACAAACAATCAACAAACAATTTGTTTTCAATTTGTTCAACAATGTTGATTTCAAACAAATCAACATAGAAATATTAAAATCCATCTGTTGTTGAACTCTGTTGGTGTTGGTCTGTTCGTGAACACTAAATCTCAAACCATAAATAGGCAGGAAAGCACATATAGGACTGTAACAGTCCTCTCGACTGTTCTAGTGTTACCGAAGTAGGTACCTGGTAAATGGTTACGTTAAAGTATTTTCTACTTTTTATATTAACTATGGTATTTTATGGAGACTTCAGTATTCCCGTGTTGTGTTTTTTTAATTCATAATTTGATCAATTATTATCTAATAATTATAATTATTATTAATAGGTACCTACCTATTCCGAAGACTTGTACATATCCGAAATCGGTCACATATTTCTGTTGGCAAATAATAAGCCTTCGATGCTACCGGGTCAACGTCTGTTACACCCTTGGTTGTGAAAATATCCTTTCCTTGTAAACAGAAATAAAATAATAAGAAGGGCCCCGATATGTATGAAAGGGGTATGATTATAATGATCAGTATTTTATTTGAATTTCGATGTGCGAATATTATAGATTGATAAGTGAAAATGATTAATTTATCAGCGATTTATAATCAGCGGACAAAGCGAAAACCACCAGCTCCTATTTTTATCACCAATTGCTCTAAAATAAAACGATTAACAAGAAATACATTCATAGAGCTTAAAATACTTTTGACAATAGATATTCTTTGAATTGAACATAGGTAGGTATTTTATTGATTATCACTAAAAATAATTATACAATACAAAAGTAAAAATATGTTAGACAATGATTGATCTGCGTTTTTATTATTAAATATTTAAACGAAAAATGTCTGAAAACTTTGTTAAGTCTCCCTGTTATACCTACGTTTTATTGATTTTATTTTTATTTGTCGGTATCAGATTGAAAATACGGAACTGTACATTCACTTGAGCGTGTCCCTGTCATGGAGATAAAGTTAGAATCCATGGTAACGCCAAAGAAATCAAAGGCGAATAGAAAAAAACGCAATTACGTTTAAGGAAAACAAATGAAAGTGATGCACCCAAAACGCAGGGACTGATCGTGGCCCCCGCGACGGCAACTTGTGTGCTAATTGGCTGTTTACGGCCTAAACTTCACGTCAAACGAATTTTATTGTCACTCTCATTCAACATTCAACAATGGGTTCTCATTCAACAGATTCGCATCATCGAATTAGTGTTCTTAATTACCCGTATTTTAATCACTCTTTATTCCTTATAAATTGGCAAGTGGCAATTGGAAAGTTAATGTTTATACCAGTATAAGTAATGAAAATTCAATCAAATGGAATCAATTTTATTGAATTTATAAAGCCTTGTTGCTACTCGAATATGTAAAAGTTTGATTTGCGACACTTGTACTACAAATACTGCCACGTTCTATTAAAAATTTATTTCTATGGGTACAAATGGTGCAACATTATAATAATAAATCGTAAAATACAGAAAGGGCGGTTTAGCCGTAGAAGAGTTGGGTCCTATCTTTGAAGTTAAATTGTGTACTTTGAGAAGTCGAGATAGTGAAGAGGGTCTTTATAGACCCAACAAAACTAAACCTTAAGCTCGGGTTAGTTTAGCGCTGGGAAAATAGTCACGTATTTCCAAACCATCCTAAGATTTTTTTTCATATTTTAATGAAGGATTAAATGATTGAGAAAGAATGAATAAAATTCGAAGCTTTCGAAAACTTTCTCATTCATTCAAAATAAATGCTACTTCAAACCAAGTGTTATTAGTTGTGTAACTATTAATATTTGGTCTGAAGTAGTCTAAAATTAAAAAAAAATATAAGTACGCCTAAGTGTTACAATTTTTAAGTGCTTACATAAAGTACAATATATGAAACAGATTTCATATTAAAATTCTTCATGTAATTTTGTTCTTCAAGGGGGTTAATAAGGAAAACTATTGTACCTAGAACCTCAAACTAAGTTAAACCTGCGCTATTGCGTTCAAGGTTTTCATCGCACTTGACGCTTTATCTTAAGTATATACATGAGGTATTATATACTTAAGATATAGCGATATAATCCGCTCGATTATGATTTATGGTCTGTTATAGAGAGCATGGCATGCTCTGAACGCCATGATGATATTGAATATCTAAAACACTAAGGATGGCAGTTGTCAGTTTTCTCATGGACAGGGTGCGTGTTTCAATCGAAAACTGGCCACAACGTTTGAAAGATTGTAAGGCAAATGGTGACCATTTCGAATAAACGTTAATTATTAAAATGCTTACCTATTTATTTCTAAAATAACACAAATTATTGTAATAAAATGATAATGTAAAAAAAATATCAATGTTTTCTTTGTAACAATATTTATGGCTAGACTAGGTATTTACTGTATTTTTTTTAATTATACAAGATAACGTTTGTTTATCTATTTCCTGCATTTACCTAGGAATTTGGGAATTTATTCCGGGATTCAATATAATAAAATTCAATATAATTATAATAGGATAATAGTTTTAAAAATGTTTTAAAGTTTGCCTGAGAAGATGGTCAAAAAGACGACTCGGGTGAAATCGAGTTTGAAGCGGACGAAACTGCAGGCACATACTAGTTAATGCTGACTTTATTATGGCTATGGTCATTTTATTCATTTATATATTCCTTAGAATTTTCAATAGCTTGTTGAAGTGGCAAATATGATCTGCCATGAATGCGTTTAGACGAGTCCTCGAATGGAGGCCATGTACCGGGAAGCGAAGTGCGGAACGCCCCCGGCCAGCTGTACCGACGAATTAAAGAAATTCCCCGGTGGTGATGGATGAAAAGAGCCTCGGGAGACGCCTATATCTAGCATTGGAGAGACATAGGTTGATATTTTGATGGTCTTAAACCCTTATGGTTAAAAGCTTGAGTCTAAACCTGTTAAAGTTAAGGTTCTTCAGCTCATTAGCGCTCAAGAGCACGAACGCTCGGAGCTTATTTTTACAACACAACTACATGTAACGTCTATATTCGGACACACTTCATAAAAGGGTTTTTGTACTGGTCCCATTTCTCCACCATGCTTGCCCAGTCCCCTCGCGTCCCACGGTCCTAATAACCTTGCAGTTATACGGATCGAATCGCGGGAAGAGCGTGTTGAAGTTGTTTGGCTTGTTTATAACGTGCTATTTCTGGAAGTTCTTACCAGACATCATTTCTTTATTGGACTATCGTCTCTTCGTCTATTCGTCTCTTCCATTCTCTTTATAAAAAAAGTGTTCTATGAGCAAACACCTTTTGGTAAGTAAATACCATACTGTCGCAAAGAAGTTACATTTGAGTTTTACTTGTCGCTAAATTATTCGCTTCGCTCGAACCAGAGACCGATCTTTAAAACTGATCTCTTAGAAAAATGTTCGTTAATTCAGATCTGATATAAACCCAAGGAACGGCCTGTCTAAAAATGGAAATTATGGTATGTAATATACATTACTTCACTCTATTTTTTCCGGTATGGGTATATCCACATATACCCATAATACCTGCTTCACTTTCGCAAAGTAACGCGTGATACAATAATTATCTGGAAATTACAGTGACACGTGAAACCGATTGGAGTTTACATTATCAAACAGCTATCTCTATTTGCTTACTTCAATAAACATAATACGCCCAATCTATTCATCATCGCGTGTTGCGTCACTGTCCACCATTAGCTCGCAATCCTCAATACGTTTCCAAAATCACTCCGTAAAAACAAACCGACACACATCCATCTCTCTGTCTTTAACAAAATCGCTTCCCCACGGTGGAGTCATCAATCACGAGAAGCGTTGTCGCTTGGCCAGTCGCACTCACACCATATAAATAATATGTATAAACAACAATATGTCACCAACTCACCACTGAAATCGGAAGGATTGTCTTTCGCTACTAATAATAAATACTCTTTATTTTTTTTATTATTTTCTGTATATATACTTTGAATTCCTCCTACATGGGTATCGTGGACCTTCTGCAGCGTACACGGATATCTACTTTTATGGATCCTTACTTTGTAATCATGGCCCGTATTACACAGACTGTGTAACACGTTTGCCAAGTCAAGGGGATGCATTGCGTTGTGTGTATGTTTTTTATTATGTATAAGTGTTATGTTTTGTATATGATATGTTCTGTATTTATCTACTTACTTTTTTTTTCCACCCCATATACACTTTTCTTAATTATGGCATTGGAAAAAAATCCCCTGATGCAAATATTGCATTCAATAGCATATTAGACGAAAAATGGCCAGGCTGGTTAAACTGTTTATACAGATTCATCTAAGTTGTGTGGTCTAAATGATAGACACACAAGAGGTTTTGCTGTATGGATTCCCAAATATAGAATTGTCCTTAATTATACTACTGCGACCTCGTCTCCTCCGAAGCGAACTTCCGCGGGCTCAGAGAGTTTGCACACCGATGGCACAGGAAAAGGAGCCCGAAAGAGCTGCTCGGCACTGAAGTGGACCGTCGAGTACGTAGAACAGCCCCAGAAAGGGGAGAGTGACGAATGGGACACAGGAAGAATACTTGTAGGGAGGCAGAGCAGATACGCGCCGCAACATAGCCCTTAGCAGGCGAACGGTGCGTACCTCCCGCACATACACTGCACGGTTCTGTGGTTAACTTTTTACAGGGAAAATATTCAACCCCGATGAGGCAGTGAAAAACGTCTTCAGAGAATTCATCAATTCCCGTCCCCATAGTTCTATGGCAGAGGCATCAATCAACTTCCATTAAAATGGCAGAAGTGCATTGATAATAATGGATAATTCGATTAATTAAATATATACAATATTTTTTATACAAAAAAAAATATATTTCATAGTAAACGCCCATTTCGTAGTCTATTATACGAGTACCTAATAGATGTAATTGAACTGTCAATAATGATTACGTTATTTAACAATATGATAAAACATATTTTTTTTGGACGTTGTAATAACTTTGTACATATTATTCAACAAAAGATTATCTAAAAAACTATAATATGTAGATTCTTATTAAGCGTCCCTAAAAAGTACCTACTTAATTATTCATAACAACCTTTTATATAGCAGTAATGTGTTCACAAATAAATGTATTTGAATTTGATTTGGTATATTTTTGTACTTATCGATTTACGCTATACCTACAGCCTATACCTAAATTTTCTGCTAATAAGTAACCTAATAACCTAATACTGCTAATAAGGCCTTAGTCTAGATAGAAAAACAAAACCGTAATAATTTACTGTGTAGTGAAATAAATCAAAGTATAGAGTTGGGTACCGATCCGACCGATCCATCATAGGCGATCGCGGTCGCCGACGCCTTGATCACGGAAAATATGGCCAGTTTATTATTGATTATGGTAAATGGACGTTGGACTTTGACTTAAGTGCAAAGGAGGAATATTGATAATTTTTTGAAAAATTATGACTGTATATATGTGGAGTATATATATATGGAGTTTTAAGTAAGTACGTCAGTATCATACTGTTTTAAGGCTATACACCCCTGTAACACAAGATAATGTGTATGAGGAAGCACCGCAGTGGACGATAAAAGGACTGGTTACGGTATGTATCAAAGATTTTTAAATACAATATACTAAAACTCCCACATCTCACGACTCTCTTTAATTTCACTCATTACCTTAGGCAAAGGCATTTTCCTCTTTTCAGTTCTATTTATATATAATATGTAAGTACCTATATATTATTATTATATACAAGTATGTAGATACATACATACATATTTATAAGTATTATTGTACCTGCAAAAGGAGGAGGGTTTGTTAGAGGTAGGCAATCCCTGCCGCAAAATGCCAACACTGAGTATCGGGCGGCGGTAACTAACGCGATAACTTCCCTTCCACACGAGCGCTCATTGTGGCCGTGAGGTACTAAATCACCTCTAAAAGACTAACACGGAAGGACGAGACAACCTATCGTGTTTATTTTCCCAAGAAAACCACCCATGGATTCTAATCCATGAACGTGGTCACGTCACGACCCTCAGCAATGAGGAGAACAATACAAGGATGAGGATTGTTACGTATACGTTTATGTTTCTAATTACTTCTAATACAAACTTTACAATGAACTACTGTCAATCCTCTGTTAACCTAAAGGTTGACTGGTAGAGAATGTAGGCCGGACTTCATAGTCCGCCTATTGTACATTTTGTGTGTGCAACTAAATCTATATAAAATATATGATTAACGGTATAAACTTTGTAATATTAAAACAGAAATTGAATCATAGAAGTGAATAGTTAAATAAATAAACGTATAAACAATGCATTTTTTTTTAAAATAGATGCTCCTTTTGTTTTATTGACACTCATAGACATTCTGCCGCAAGAAATCCTAAATCTGTGATGGATGACACTCTATTCCATATAATCGTCACCATACTGTTACCATAGGCCTATGTCTCTTTACTACTGGATATAGGCCATCACACACTCTCTCTAGGCTCGCCATCACACACGTTCTTTATCTTTTGTCATCCAGCCACTACTGTCAAACTTTTTTCAAGTCGTCTCTCCACCTGTCCGAATGGGGTCCTACGCTACACTTCCCGGTACGTGACCTCCATTCAAAGTGTCGTTTATCCCATCGGTTCTCGGTTCTGCAGTACATATGATCTGCCCATTGCCACTTCCGCTTACTAATTCTATAAGCTATGTCGGTAACTATCGTCCTTTTATGAATCACTTCTTTCAGAATATTATTCCGCAAAGAAACTTCTCTCTGCATAGCTCGCTGAGCCACTTTTTAATTTGTAAAATCAGTTCAACTGTTAGTTATGGAGATAGATTATCACAGAGAATAGAATGTAAAATTTATCATAGAGCATGTAATACCTACGTAATACAACTTTAGTGAAAAATAAGTTTTAAAATCTTTAAAATCCAATCTTCTTGGTCCATTCCATTCTTACTTTTTAAATATGTATGTGAATGAAATGTCGGAAACTTCATAAATTAATCACAATAATTTGTCATAACTCATAATATTTTAAATTCTTTAAGCTATGTGCTACTGAATTTATACACTTATAAAGTAACAAAAACATCGGGCAAACTATGCGCCCCATTTTCGTATACAGGAAATATCCACAGTATTTTAAAAATGTAAAAAGGATTGCCTGGTATATATTTCACTTCTATTTCAAATCTTTATATTTAATAGTATATTCATTAAGCTCGCTTGAAGTCTTTACATTTAATATTAACAGACATCAAGTGAGCTTGTAAAAGTTGATTGGACATTGATAGTGGCTATATTTAAAATTAATAAACTTAAAAATAAACTACGTTGATCCTTCATTGATCATTCGTGAACTCATGTATACCATGAGTTTTCGATTTAAGGCAGATATAACCTGTCCAATGCCCGTATTATTTTAGACTCGTATTGTTTTCATTGTTTATCGAATCTCTTAGTATGGAATCTTATCCCACTAACCCCGAGTATAGTTCTCTCCATAGCTCGTTGAACGACTTTGAACTTATGAATAAGACCCACCGTCGGAGTACAGGTTTCCGCACTGTACGTCATAAAGAACACACCAATTATACGATTGAGAAATATTGACGAAAGGCAAATATTAAAAAGTATCAAAATATTTATTTATTATAGAAAAAAAGGCGGTAGTCGAGCATACAGTCCACCTGATAGTAAATGGATATTGTCGTCCATAGACATCCATGATAAAGGCCAACATCAGTCCAGAATGACAAACATTGGCACGCCTCCGGATGCGCTGCCTACATTTGCAGATTAAGAAATGGATTGGGAGAAAGCGTTGGGAAAATGAGGGTAGAGATAGGATAAGATGGACTCTGGGAAATAGAAAACACCTACATTGGGAAAATGCGATGAAGTAGGAAATGCAAACATTTCAAGGTTCTGTGAGAGAGGGGTAACGTAGGCAGTCGAGTGCGCCCAGCGGTTGTGGGAATGCAGCGTGCACTCTCCCCCTACCGAAAAGTATATGAATTATATGAGCAATATATGGATATATGAAACCGTTCCCGTGAAAAATAAAATTATTTTAAAAAGAAAAACTAAAGTAACTAAACTACTTGACACATTGTCACTGAAACTCGGCTGGCGACTAGTATGTAGTCGAGATTTTGTTAATGCAATTTTATTTAAAATGCAATCCATTTCGGGGTAGTCTTCTGTGAGAGAGGGGTAACGTGGGCAGTCGAGTACGCCCAGCAGCTGTGGGAATGCAGCGTGCACCCCACCCTCCCTACAAAATTCCTATTATTTATTAGTGTCTAAGAACCGTCTTAGATGAAGTTGTACAGAATGTTTTATGACTTATATTTAAACGAGCATAAAAAAAAAGTTATATAAGCAGCAAATCATGTCCAACAATTCAATCTGTTTTTTTAATTACTGAAGTAAATAATTTTAAATTACTAAAAATTTCATAATCACGTCAGTAATTTGTATTTTTTACATTCAGTATTTTTTACTGTTTATTTAATTAATTACTTCTCATTTTTTATTATTACGTGGGCACTTTAATAACCTTGTCATTTTCAATTCAATGACGGCTGAACTTAATTGTAGAGCAAAGATATTCAGGTTTGTATTATTGCTATTTTTATTTTTCAGGTACATATATTATGCCTTCTAGTTAATTTTTAGTACCTATTACAAATGTGTTCACTCGACTTAATAGATAGTTTGGAATGTTATATGGATGATTTAGTGGATTGTTTCGAAGAATTTGTTAAGAAATCGTTGGTGGTTCTTTCTGTAGCAGTTGGATCGGCCCTAGTGCTGCTCATTTATGCCTTCAAGGTCCTGACTGACCGTTCGCTGGGAACATCTCGTAGAGGTAAAGTGTCAAAAAAGTTTTATTTATTTATTTGAACTTTGTTCCACGGACAAAATGTACAAAACAAACCTTCGGGCAAACAAAGTGCATTATGAAGTGGGTATTGTATTCGAAAGAATTAGAAAGTATGTATATAAAAGGAACTACAGCACCTCTAAAAGAGTGGACTCTAAAAGACGCTTGGCCAGCACAGCGTGGCGTTTTAAGGCCATCCATCCCTCATATACAAGTCCAGCAGTGCATTGACTGCTGGACAGCAGTGCACTGAAAGGGCTGGTTGCATTGCATTTGATTGCATATAAGTAACACATATATAAAATAAACATATTTTTATGTTTATTTTATATATGTCTTACAGGTACAAATCAAATATGTAAATGTTGAGGACACTTTTGTCAACTACGATCTCTTTATAGATCGAGGACAGTATTGTCACTACAACCTTATAGGTCGCCGGGGGATGTGGACTGTATATAGGGATGGGTTTTCTTTCTTCCACGTTGAATAAATAAATAACGCCTTATGTCTTGATTATCAGCAGAGCCGGGGTAGGTCAGAGGTACTTCTTGTAGTAGTCACTTGCTTGACTAGTTGTAGTTCTCGGAGTGGTGCCGCTGATCGGAATGCCGGGAAGCCCAAAATGGTCCGTTTTTATTCCAAATGGGCTTCCCCCACTACTTGTCTACATGTGTACCCCTCCCGCTACCCGCGGGGGATCATTTATTCATACAATACACATTTTACATATATTTATACATTTACAAGATTCTTACAAGATACTTATTAGATATAAACTAGCCTAAGATGGATCTAATAAGATCATGACGCTATAACGTTCGGTTTCGAGTGGACGGGGTGCGCGGTTTGCGCGACATATTTACGTAACCCCGTCCCCCGCTTCAGGACTATAAATATTATATTCGGCCGCCAGGTGGCGGACCGTTTAGTTGTTCCCCGAACGCCATAGCGCCCACAACTTATCCCTAGCATAAGTAGTAGGTAAGTAGGGCTACTTACCCTATTCACCAACAATTATCCTAATAGGGTAATAAAAGACACACTAGGGATCATTTTAATATCAGTTACACAATAAATAAGGATAAATGGACATATAGGTCATTAAACAGACATTGTAAAACATAAAGACATTAATGAGATATTGCGTAAACATAACGATATTAAAGAGACATTATACATTCATAAGACATTAAAGAGAAAACAACTACATAAGCGAAACTATTATCTATCTATACATATACAAGTACCCTAGCCTTTTACATTGTTATTTATTCCGTCGTTAACAGTAAATATTTATATAAATACAAATCTACGTATATATGACAGGTCCTGTACTTACGTATGAAATTTCTGTTTTATATAAAAAAAACTTTTTTTTGTATGAAAATTATATAATATGTAATTAATCGAAGTATTGTCCATTATTATCAATGTACTTTTCCATTCTAATAGATGTTGATTGATGCCTCTGCTGTAGAACTCCTGGGGACGGGAACCGATGAATTCTCTGAAGGCGTTTTTCTCTGCCTCATCATAGTTGAATTTGTTTCCCTGTAGAAAAGTTATCCAAATCCAAAGACAAGGAATGGCGAGTACGGTGGGTGACAGAAAGTTACCCACCGTCGAAGCTTGTGTAACTTTGAGACTGTATGAAGTAGTGGACTAGAGCGATTGACCAGCCTCGGTTGTTTGATAGCGAGCTTTGCCATCATTGTTTGCAGTTCTTCACAGTACACATTCGCATTAATTGTTGTGCCAGATCTCAAGAAGCTGTAGTGGATAATGCCGGCACATGACCACCATAGAATCACCATGAGCTTCTTTTGACTCAGTTTACGTTTGGGACATTTTTTGGCTGTCTCCTGGCTTCAACCATTGTGATGAACGTTTACGATTATCATACAGGATCCACTTCTCATCACAAGTGACAATTCGATTCAGAATTCATTCCTTCCTTCCCTTCATTCTTGTGCGGTTCAGCAAACTAAGGCAAGCTTCGACGCGTCTTTGCAGCTGACTTTCGTTAAGCGCATACGGTTTTTCCGAGTCTGAGCTTTCCCATTTTTCGAGCTCGGGCCCTAATAATCACTGCTATCTAGTAGTCACTGTGGGTTGGGGGTACCTGGGAGGTTTATTGAAAACCAAAACGAAACGAAAAAATAACAGATATTGTAAATACATGAAATATTCTAAAGGTGGTATTATTGCTAAAAGCAATGTCTGCCAGACAACCTTTGGGTAGAACAGCTCTCTACTTATATATTGTTTCTCTTCACCAGGCTTTTATAGAAGAAATGCAGCCCATTCAGACTATATTGCAGGAAATATTGACAGCACTATCAATCCACGCATTCAAACGTTTCAAGACGATGGTATGAACAACAACGAAAACGAAGGAGCCGAAGACCCACAGAGGTTACAAAGCGAATCGGAGATAAGGAATCGAATATATCAAATATCTAATTCTGATTCAAGTTACAATAAAAAGGTTACAAAAAACATAGAATTTTTGAAAATGACTTTTATAGGTGCAAATTTTATGTGTATACGATGGACAGCTTCAGAAGGTTGACATAACGAACTACTATTGCCTTCCAATTAAAATATTCGTTGATCAAATGACCACATCATTAACTAAAACATACAATTGAGTTCGGCGTGTGGGAGACGTGAGGTGTCGGCCGGCTTTCTAATAATACCACCCCATCTCATCTCGTGGGTGTCGTAAAAGGTGACTAAGGAATAACGAAGCTACCACATGCCGAGGAACTAACTACATACACTTCTAAAAGAGTGGATTCTCTCCAACCCGCTTGGCCTACGTTGCATTTTAAGGCCATATATCCCTCATGCACAAGACAGTGTCTGTGAGGAGGCCCGTGCCCAGCAATGAACGATGGAAAGACTGGTTACGTTGCGGGAAACAGCTGGCGCGTAATGTCTGCGCAGTGACGCACACCCCAAATTGTTGACAACGTAAAATACAGTGCACCTTCTGAGTGCATTGTGTCAGCACAGTACCCCTACAGCTTATGTGCAAATGAACTGACTTTCGTATATACAGCCGTATATGTGAACTATCTGAGAAAAACCACCCTATTATTGGTTTCTCAAATATGTACACCAGTGAAATTTAAAAAAAAACCTTTTTTATTGCTTAAATTTAATCATCCATCACTCAACATTTTATTCGGGTGTTAAAGCATGTTTCTACTTAAACAGAATTCTGAAACAAATAATTTTCAAGTTATAAAATCTTACCCAAAGTCAATAAATTTGGTATTTGTTTAAATGACATGATACCGTGTAGGTCAAAGGCCCGAAAAGAGTGAACTCACAAACCCGCGTAGTGAATGTGGCGTTTTAAAGATATATATCCCTCATGCTGAAGAGAAAGCTAATGTTTAACATTGTACTAGTTACGATTCAAGCGGAATTCCCACCGTGGCAGTTAGTTCCTCAAGGGTGGCATGAACAATGCTGAGACGGCGGCGGTGCCATGGTCAAAAACAGGGCCACTTCAGGGATCTGTCCGTATTGGCCGACTGCGGTGCAACCACAGAAAGGGTTTCAATCCCGGCACTGTTTCCTTCGCCCCCCGTATGAGGAAGCGCGAGATATTCCCGAAGCGTTGTATGTTATAACTTTACTGGGAAGTGCAATATGAAACGACCTCTGGTCAGGTGGAGCGACTACTTGAAGAAGTTCGGCGGCAGTGGCTATAAGAGAAGAACCGATGATCGTATGTGATGGCGAGCCTTGGCAGAAGCCTGTACACGACAGAGAGACATTGGCTAATGGTATTATACTCGTATCTTCTAACTTAGCGGTATCTATTACATTTTTACTAACTTTCGACTATTCGTTTTCAGACTGGAATATCAGATGATAGAAGGTCAGTACTGACTGATTATAATTTTTATTTACCTTACAGGTAAGTACTGTAATGTTTTATCAACCACTAACTATAAAACTTCAATATAATGCCCAAAGAAGCGCTGATATCCATTGAAGGAAGAGTAAAGTAATTTAATTAGTGACGAGCGGCATCCTCGGCTACACCAATGTCCAATATCGTTCATTATTGGGAGTTCAAAGTTCCAATAATAATGACTCAATAATGGTATCAAGATCTTTCCAAAATGGTGTAATAAGGAGCAATGTACTTCAATCCTGTTCAACGCCACAAAATTATTGAAATGGTTCAAAGGACTGAGTCTTTCTATCATTTGAGTCTTTCTCGTACCTCAACCCAAAGTTTTACTGGAAAAAAATGCCTAAAGGCATTAAGCTCGCCTTCTTCTTCTTCTTCTTTCTCAGCCCTTGGACGTCCACTGCTGGACATAGGCCTCCCCCATTGTCCGCCATTTAGACCTATCGGCAGCGACCTGCATCCAGCGGGTGCCCGCAACCTTTATGAGGTCGTCTGTCCATCTAGCAGATGGACGTCCTCAGCTTCGTCCGCCGGTACGTGGTCTCCATTCGAGAACCCTTCTGCCCCATCGGCCATCGGTTCTTCAAGCTCGCCTATTGTATGATAAATTAATGTGCAATAATAAATAAAATAATCAAATGAAAAGGGGTGGTTGCATCGCATTGCATTACTCTTATTCCCTTATAATCCATAATTGATAGAATAGAATGGGATGTAATTATAGGATGGGATGGAATGGGACGGAACGAAGTGGGATGGGATCATAAAATAAAATGTGAAACTAACTTTAGCAACTCTGGCTCAATTCCGAAACACTTCGGCACGTTTCATATCAGTCTTCTTTGAAAATGATATAATTCTGGCAGTCACACGCGACCAGTCCGGCTTTATTACAGGATTAGTTTCTATGGGCGACAGTATTCACTTACCATCAGGTGGACTGTATACGTACTCGTCTGCCGCCTTCGTCCATAAAAAAAAACCTGTTTGTTGAAAATGTTAGTGATACAATGAACTAACCACAGAACCACGCTTATTATATAGCCCACAAGAACGAAGCACAGCTAGATTTTTTTTAATTGAATTATGTATGTTTTTTTTTCAGGTCAGTCAAGGCAGACAAGACTATATCGGACCATAACCGTAGGTTTCTTTGCGTTTTAGTTCTCTCTAATCTCGTTACGCAGGGTGTAATAGTAATTTAGGGTGTAAGTGTTAATTTATATTTGAACTACCTAAATATATATGGTACTGGAACATGAATGAAGAGAAAGAATATCAGGGCAAATATTTTTTTTTTGGACTTTGTATTTAGCAAGTATTAAATTATGTATTAAGTATTAGGAACTATATTAAATATATTGCCATGTATGATGCACATACAAAGGAGACCATTGTCACCGGCTTTCATAAAATAATAGGTCGGGGAGAAAGTCTTTTCGTATTTTGTATGTATGAAGTTGTGATCCAATATTTTTGATTGAACTGTTTGTACCTGATATTTTCTTAGGTTTTCGCGATTACTATACATTGCAATTAAACAACTTTTAACGGTTTAAATCGCGTATATTTGACATGATTTATATCCCGACGTTTCGAACACTTTGCAGTGGACGTGGTCACGGGGTGACTAATTGATTTTATTTGTCACTTGAGTTATTAAGAAATTATTACTCTTTAATTAAGTTAATGTTTGTACCTGGCTGATTATGATACCATTAAAAAAGTAACATTTAAAAAAAGAAACAAAAAAACTGTTTCCCGCCATTTTTCAATTGTTTTTCTGTCCAAGAAAATGAGTGAATCTAACGAAGAAATTCGATACATTTTAAAGTTTTATTACAAAAAAGGGAAAAATGCGACACAAGCCGCGAAAACAATTTGTGCCCTTTATGGACCTAATGCAGTGTCAGTAAGAGTAGCACAAAGTTGGTTTAAGTGTTTTCAGTCAGTAAATTTTAATGTTAAAGATACAGTTCGCTCCGGTCGCTCTATTACCGATAAAGTTGATACCATTTGTGAAAAAGTGCAGCAAGATTTTCATATAAGTAGTTACGACATTGCTAATGACCTGGGTATTGACCACAAAACAGTTTTGACTCATTTGAAAAAGTCTGGATTCACAAAAAAGCTCGATATTTGGGTACCACACGAGCTCACTGAAAGAAACCTAATGAACCGTGTACTTGTTTGTGATTCTCTATTAAAACGCACTGATCACTTACAAATCGCTAACAAAAGATTGATCACTGGTAATGAGAAGTGGATCACTTACGACAAAAATGTGCGGAATAGATCATGGTCTAAGTGCGGCCAAGCTCCACAGACTGTGGCGAAACCCGAATTAACGCGCAATAAGGTGATGTTGTGTGTATGGTGCGATTGGAAGAGCATCGTTCATTATGAACTTTTACCGCCGGGTATAACGATCGATTCAGATCTCCACTGCCAACAGCTGATGAGACTCAAGCAAGAAATTGAGAAAAAACGCCCAGAATTGATCAACAGAAAGGGATCAACCAACAGAAACAGAAAGTCTTTCATCATGATAACGCCAGACTACACACATCATTGGCCACTCAGAAAAAATTAAGGGAGCTTGGTTGGGAAGTATTGATGCACCCACCATATAGCCCTGACCTTGCGCCCTCAGATTTCCACTTGTTTCGGTCTCTTCAAAATTCTTTAGGTAGTGTAAGGTTAACATCAAAAGAGGACTGTCAAAACTAATTGTCGCAATTTTTTGACCAAAAATCCCAAAATTTTTACAGCAACGGGATCATGTACAAGATACCTACAAGATGGCAACAAGTTATAGAACAAAACGGCACATATATATTATAATTAAATGTAATTAAACTTTAAAAAAAAATGTCTTGAATTTATAGTGGAGTGTAGACTTTCTCGGCCGGTGTCCATATTAATTGAATCTTCCGGGCTACTTGGCCGAGGTCTTCTGGAATTTCTTCTCTTTTTTCCAAACTTTTCGTCAACAACTGCGGTTGACATCTTCTGTGGCGACTGCGTTCACTTTCGGAGAGATGTTATCTCTCCGGCTTCTCGAGCGCAACTGAATCGACGATTACGTGGCGCACCGGTATTTATAGTGGGCGAGTATTTATATATATACATATACATATATTGTATATTGTACATATATGTACATATATATAAATACTTATATATTGTATTTATATGCACCGGTATTTATATGTTTGTGTGGTGTGTATCGAGTCTGTTTTTGTCCCCCCCTTCTCGTCTCTCTTCCCCGTGAGCTTGATATCCTCGGAGTGCTGGATACCAGATATTACGGAGCCTTAGATTTTCTTCTTTTTTGTTAAAATTGTTGGGATGCTTGTAGATTTCAATAGTTTCCCTATTGAGACGGGAATAATAATGATTCCCGGTTGACAAGATCTTTGTGTCCCTGAAGCAGATTTCGTGGTCCCCATCCGACAAGGCATGTTTAGCTACGGCCGACTTCTCAGTCTCTCCTCTTCGACAATTGCCTTTATGTTCTTTAATGCGGGTATTGACACTCCGTTTTGTAGTGCCAATATACACTGACCCACAGGAGCATGGTATTTTATATACTCCAGTCGAGGACAACGGATCTCTGGGATCTTTGACTGATCTGATGATATTTCTGAGTTGGCACGTAGGCTTGAAAATGGTCTTCACGTTTTTCTTTTGTAAGATCTTGCTGATGCGATCTGTTACGCCGTTTATGGTAAGTAAGGTAAGAACGCCCTGCTTCTCTCTGGGTTGGTGTCGATATTGTCAACTTTTTTGGCTCCTCTTTTTGGTTTTTGCACCCTCTTTATTTCGGAGACTGTGTATCCGTTCCTTTGAAGGGCTTGGTTTAAATGTATCAATTCCAATTGTAGATGTATCGGTTCGCAGACTCGTTTCGCCCGGTCCATCAGCGTCTTCATCATTGCTCTCTTTTGTTTAGGATGATGATTGGAATCTTTATGTAGATATCTGTCGGTGTGGGTGGACTTGCGGTAAACTTGATGTCCCAAACTGCCATCTCCATTTCTGCTTACCAGTACATCCAAAAACGGAAGCTTCCCATTGCTTTCTTTTTCCATGGTGAATTGGATTCTTGGATGGATGTTGTTAAGGTGTTTCAGAAAGAGTTCGAGCTCTTCCTCCTCATGACTCCAGATCACAAAGGTGTCATCTACATATCGGAACCAGCACAATGGCTTTTGGTAGTGCTGTTTCCAATGCAGTCTCTTCGAATGACTCCATGTAGTAGTTGGCTACCACAGGACTCAATGGACTGCCCATCGCTACACCGTCAACCTGCTCGTAGAAATTATTGTTCACTTGGAAGTAAGTGGTGGTTAATACGTGTTCATAAAGAGACACTATATCCTTGGGGAAGTCCTGCCGTAACATTTCTATTGTCTCCTTCACTGGGGCCATTGTGAACAGAGACACTACGTCGAAGCTGATTAATATATCTTCGGGTCTTACTGTAATGCTTTTCAGCTTCTCGACGAAATAGGCTGAATCCTTTATGTACGAAGTCGTGTTTCCGATATGTGGCTGAAGTTTGTGTGATAAATATTTGGCTAGGTCGTATGTTGGGGTACCGATTGCACTGACAATAGGTCGTAAAGGTATTTCGGTCTTATGAATCTTCGGCAAACCGTAAACTCTGGGTGGTAAAGCATCGCCCATAACACAGCGTCGCTTGTCTTCGTTAGGCATCGAGGACAGTTTTATCAACAGATTTGTTTCTCGTACTACCCTCGCTGTCGGATCCCGTGTAAGTTTCTTGTATGTGGACGGGTCCAGTAAGTTGGTTATCTTCTCTATGTAATCCTTCGTGTTAAGGACGATGGTCGCGTTCCCTTTGTCTGCAGGCAGTATGACGATGTCTTTATTGGTGTATAAACTCTTTAAGGCCACTCGCTCTTTGGAGGTAATGTTGCTTTTTGGAGGTTTCGCTTTCTGTAAAATTCTAGATGCTTCCCGACGTATTTCTTCAGCGTCTCCTGATGGTATAACCCGAATTGCTGCCTCGATATTTGCAACAATATCTTCTCGTGGTACATGGGCCGGAGTGACAGCAAAATTTCCTCCTTTTGCAAGTATCGATGTCTCTTCCTCCGTAAGTGGGTGATTTGAGAAATTCACCACAGTTTTTGCGTTGTCCAATGCTGGTCTTGTGTAATTGCCTGTAGTGTATCATTCATACTTTTTCTTTTGTTCTAATTAAGAAAGCTCTGGCGGTATCAAAAGTGATCCTGTCCACTTTTTTCCAAATACCCTCTTCTAATCTTGAACTCACGAGTAGGTGTATTTTTAGGAGTTCCCTGTCATTTAGTGCTAGTTCTTTTCTTGTCAAATGAATACGTTCTTGGAACTATGCCTTTTCCATTCAGTTGTAGATCCGGTTGCTGGCGGCGGTGTGATATTGGCGTTTTTGTTGCAGGAACTTGGGAATAACTTCTGTATCCCTACATCGTACATCCCTACATCCCTACAAAAACGGAGTGTCAATACCTGCATTAAAGAACATAAAGGCAATTGTCGAAAAGGAGAGACTGAGAAGTCGGCCGTAGCTAAACATGCCTTTTCGGATGGGGGCCACGAAATCTGCTTCAGGGACACAAAGATCTTGTCAATCGGGAATCATTATTATTCCCGTCTCAATAGGAAAGCTATTGAAATCTACAAGCATCCCAACAATTTTAACAAAAAAGAAGAAAATTTAAAGCTCCGTAATATCTGGTATCCAGCACTCCGAAGATATCGAGCTCACCGGGAAGAGAGACGAGAAGGGGGGGACAAAAACAGACTCGATACACACCACACAAACATATAAATACCGGTGCATATAAATACAATATATAAGTATTTATATATATGTACATATATGTACAATATACAATATATGTATATGTATATATATAAATACTCGCCCACTATAAATACCGGTGCGCCACGTAATCGTCGATTCAGTTGCGCTCGAGAAGCCGGAGAGATAACATCTCTCCGAAAGTGAACGCAGTCGCCACTGAAGATGTCAACCGCAGTTGTTGACGAAACGTTTGGAAAAAAGAGAAGATATTCCAGAAGACCTCGGCCAAGTAGCCCGGAGGATTCAATTAATATGTCTTGAATTTCTATATAAAATATGAAGAAACTTTTTCCCCGACCTTATACATTGTAATTCCGTAACCACCCCTTTTGCGGTCCACTGCGTGAGGAATGTATGACCTTAAAACGGCACGCTCGCCAAGCCGGTTGGCGAGTCTACTCTTTCAAAAATTCTTTCAGGTTGCCGTCTCTGAGATTGATCCTTAGGTATTGATCCTTATGGTAGCGACTCGTGTTTTCTCTTAGGCGTCTTTTAAGATGCCCACGGGAAGAGATAGAGTGGCGCTATTCTAAAGCCAGTCCACACTACCAGCACAAATATTAAACTGTAGTTTGTTTAATTTTCACAGCTGATCTATTGACAACCCCGACAGAAGACATTTCAAAGATACAATCGTGCTGTTCAGTGTGTTGTAAAAGTAAAAAAAATTACAAAGTCAATTGACTCAACCGGAACAACAGTCCGATGTGAAAATGGGTACCAAACTACGTAGAAAGTTTAGGTTCTTAAATGATTGATTATCCACATACTTATTTAATGATTGTATAGATGACATTATGAAAAAATCGTCAGAAAGTAACGCGCATAGATTGCTATTCAGTTTTTGTTTGTTGTTATAAATTATGTAGTGTGATTTTAAATATTTGATACTGTTAATTATAATTTGTTTGTGAATAGATATTAAAATGGTTAATAAAGGAAAAAAAACATGCATAATGTCCTTCGATTTGATTTGATATGAGCTTACAGCATAGTGGTAATATTTGATATAATGCTGAACATTTTTGAGTGCTGTAAATATGAGCGCTGAGTGCTAGACTTTGGAACGTTGAGTGAATGCTAAGAACTATTAAGACTCGAGCGTTACACGCTCGTGAGCGTTATAATCGCCAAATTTTCACGTTCGATGATCTTAATAAACCTTTGAGGTTAAAAGCTCGTGTTGCAAACGGTCAAGTTGAAGATTTTAAGGTTTATTATAGCTAGCTTAGCGTCTCGAACGCTCGGCGCTCATTTTTACTACACTATATTATTATAACGTCCCATAACAGGGCAAACAACAAGTCTTCCTTATTTCGCAATGGGGTTTGGAGCTACAATCCACCATGCGTACTCAGTGCAATTTGATAGATAATAATCATTGATAAAGAGTGCTGTTAAGCGAAACCCTTTAAACCTTCAACAACAGTTTGAGTAGTACCTATCCTATCTCTTCGAGACCGAAACCAACATTGATTTTGTCAGGGATAAAAAGGACTAAAAATTAATAATTTATGATACAATTAAAGATATATTAATAATTCTACTGACTCAAAGATAACACAAATATCCCAACTACTAAAAATAATCCAAAAAATACACATTAATTTCAATACATTTTAAATAATATTTTTTTCAGTATCTATTATTTGTATAAACTTAATCTTTTTTAGTTATCATACTTGGTAAAACTTGAATAAAGTTTATAAATTACTTAGTTAACTGTAGGTAACTACATTAAATATATCTAACTCTATTTTAACTATAGATACATACTATACATACTAAATTCTGTTAAAAGGGAACGTGTTGTCATTCCTTTTTTTTTCGGAATGGCTAAATTCTTGTGGCCCTAATGGCCTTTCAAGAGTCAGGTGTTGCTATTCTCTATGAATGCAAATGTCAATGTCATGTGTCAGACTTTCCCCCCATGGCTTGTACGGAACATTAAAAAGATTTTCCCCAAAGAAAACTTTTATTAAAACATGGTTAATGTTAATTAATGTTAATAATTGTAACGTAAAAACCAAAAAATACTTCCTACATCATACAATAATAATTTCGCCGCAGTGAAATAATTCCGCCGACAAAACTCCATCAAAACGAAATTGTTTTGGCCATTCTGTTGCCTGTATGTTCAGATGCGGTTTTTCCACGTTATTACATACACGGTGTGGTTATTTAGTTCGACGGTCAGCCGCTCTGTGGTTGAACGTAAATATTTTTCCGGCCACATATAAACGACTGCAGTTTCCAATAGCTGAACCTAATATCCTACTTGTCAAAAAATCGTGGAATTGTAGTAACTTATGTTGTATTTTACGTTAAGATCACGTTATAAGATTATAAGATAGTTTACGTTTTAAACTGTAGACTGACGATTTAAAGAAATTCACCAGGCGGACTGAAGACTGAAGAAATTTGCTGGTAGTGAGACGAGCGGAGATCGTGCATCTTGGGAAAGGCTTAGATCCAGCCATAAGGGCGCTTGCCCCCCAAAAATGAAACAGACTTTCTGCATTACACTATCTCTATTTAAAACTAAAAGAAAATTGTTTTCTCTGCCCCACCCTGGATAAAATCCTGATTACGCCCTTGGAGTATAGTGATCCAGTAGTGGAGAGTAGCACGCTGATGGTATAATATAGCAAGTCTGTCTACTTAAGAAACATTAATCCACGGAACCTGCAGAAAGGTTGGCGCAGCGGCAGGATAAGCAAAGGCGTAAGATCTTAATACGGGGATTAGTTTAGCCGTTTGCATTGGCACCACCCCCTTCCTCCCTCGCCCCCCGCTCTAGTCGCATCGATATGGTTCGAGTCGCGCCCGCGCAGCAGTCGCGTAATGTCGGTCGGCGTAGTTTCTGCAGTAAATGTGTATATAGTGCGTGACCGCTCGCTCGTGGTGGTCGTCGCCAGTTGCCGCCTTGACCACCTTCGCACCGCTGCATTAGCTCCCGTTTGAAGCCTCGTCCGCACCCTATTCCTTATCCAGATACGTGCTACCTACTTTTCAATAACCTCTTTATAGGGTTAAGATAGGCAAGCAAGGACGGCCACACCTACTCATCCAGCATTACATTTTATACTATTTTAATTTGCCGCACATTGCGCAGTCGGGGTTTATTGCGCATTTTATTGCATTCGGTGTGGAGACCCTGGGCCTATGGGATCCTGGTCCGCATTCGTCTTTAAAGACATCCTAAAGCGCCTGATGGACAACATAGGCGACCCTAGGGCTATCTATTATCCCGCGGAACGCATCAGCTTAGTAATCCAGCTAAGTAATACCTCCAACATGCTGGGGACCAATTTGTAAGTCAATATAAACTTAAATACCTAAGTTTGTTTTAATTTCCAGGTTTAATCGTTGCAATTTACGAGTATACTGAAATATTTGGTTTCCCGAAAGCAATAAACAAATTTTAAGATCAAAAAATACTCAGTAATTAAGTAAAAATAAAACCTTTGAGTAATATAAGGTAACTAATACAGTCCATGATGAATAAAAATAACATTCATTCTAACGCCGCTTAGAAAAAAACTATTATGCTATGTTTGAAATTGGCGCGAGCGTCTTTGCATACCCGCATATATTGAAGATTTCGAGGCAACATTTTTTGTCTGCGGAAATTGAAGGCGGTTTGATTTGATTGAGTAGTAACACGCGCTCGGCGGCGAGCGGAGTTAAATTGAGATAAATTCACACCGCGGCTCGGACAGTTGTTATTTGTTATTAGCGCCTAGTAATAGGTCTTGTTCGCTGATATCCTGTACCACGCGAGTGTTTTGGGAGATAAATTCACACCGCGGCCTCGGACAGTTGATTTTATTATTCGCGCCTATTGATTGGATTTGCACGCGGATATCCTTGTGCCACGCGAGTGTCTTGCTTGGAATTGGTTGGATTTGTTGTGATTGTGCTTGTGGTTTGGAAGTGATTCTCGAGGTGATTTGCTGCCGGGTGTGAGTTGCCGAACGATAGCGGCCACCGGCTCACCACAGGACGAGACTTGGATTACTACACAAGTATTTATTGGGAATTTATGTATTTATTCAATCACACTAGGATAGGTCACGTCTAGTAGGGACTAGCGTAGGTACACTTTCCAGATTTGTGTGTGGGCAAAACCACCTGGGGTAAGTGAGACCTTTAAATTGTGTAAATTGTTGATTATTTGCTTATCCACCATTTTGGTGGATATATTGAGTAAGTTTATTACATTTGGGCCCGAGTGCACATTCCTCGGGCTGCTTTCGCGTAACGCGAGGCAGGTGCGCGCCTAGTGTGCGCATCGTAAACATGCTATGTAAATGAATGAATAAATGTCTGTGGATCAGTCTGTATCATCAATAATTTATTCTCAAATCTATGGTCTGTAGCTCTGAATCAACTTTGCATAAATTGTTTGTAGATACTCTATGGTTTTTAGATAATTTTGTCAAAATTATATCAAAATGTGACATATAGTATAGTAGATAATATTCACATATTATCTTAAAACGTAACCGTAATTGGATTTCAAAGTAAAAATAACACAACGTAGATGGCGAGGCGGTGGATTATCATCGGTATTTTTATAAATAATAAAAAATATCTATTGCAAAAATACAATAACATTTCGATATCAGCTTAAGTCCTACTTCAGGGTGTAGTCCTCCCCTTGTTATAGGGGTTTATAGGCCTTAGAACGTAGTGCTGGTCATTGCGAGTCGGCAAGTTTTTTCATTCTGAGTTTTAAATAACCTGGACTTGTGGTAGCCACGCAGGCAAGTCAGGGGATACCCGGGGGACACGTGTGGGGTGCTGAAAACTAACTCCTACCGGACACCAGCAACAGTTGCCCCAATTGTTATATACATAACAATAATTATAAATGTTTAAATTACAATTATCTAAATCTTAAAATAGTGATGGTATCAAATCAAATCAAATAACCTCTCAAATAACAGGAAAAGCTAACACCTGATTGCATTTTATGGAGGTTTGAGTAAAGTGAAAGTTGCTACAGACCAATTCCCTATCCTTCTCGTCTTATCCTATCTCATTTGATTTCATGCTATCCCATCTCGCTGCCCTCATTACACTTGATAAATGTGGTGATATTAACAACCTCCTTGTCATCTATTGTAAGACCATTTAGAAAATATTGCAGTTAAATTTTATGGTTGATAAAGCCTACTATTTATCGGGCTAATAAACTCTTATCATTTCTCACTAAGAATGGCTCAGCGGACTGGTATGGTTGGAATGCTAAATTTAAATGGTCCCGAATGAATGTAGAACTATAATATTACCGAATGGAGGAGACGAGCGAGATACCGAAATACACTAATCCCGTTCCGCTTTCCTTATTCTATAGAATGAAGAGAATGAACAAGATGGGTCTTCTCAATCTTTTACAATCTTTTTTTTCTTTCAAAATTATGCTGAACGGGGACTAAGAGTTTTCTTTTATCTCGTTACCTGTTACACTTGCCATTCTTTCTCGGAGGGAATGAGGGATTCTTTGATCCAATTTCTCGTACACTCTTCATTTTTAATGAGATGCAAGATTTTACCTCATCCCATTACACTTTATTCGATGGGATGCGATTGAGACAATCTCTACAATCCTGTCACTCACTAACGCAACACATAATACATTTCACGGCAGTCTTCTGTGAGAGAAGGGTAACTCTGCCAGTCGTGTAAGTACATACACTGTCCCCTTCTCCTTAACACTTGCCGAAGATAAAAATCTAACGATCAACTAAATTTTTCTAGAGATTTTAATTTTAATTTTTTTGTTAGGAAAATGTTCACAACTGCCCATTCAAGTCGGCAGCCTCTCGCAGAAACGACAAATCGTTACTGAGTATCTCCAGCGCTTCGCCAATATGGTTTCAGAATATTTCATGACATCTTATTCCGCTATCAGCTCTAATTGTGTCATTCTTGCCAGCGTCTTCGTACTTGTTGCGCTGAGCATACTATTTCCCAATATATCGCAGAAAATACAGCAAACGAAGGTGCTGAAAGAAATGAAAAAAGTGCTTGATGTGATGTCGGTAAGTCTGCCAGAAACATATGTCAGCTTGATGTTCAAGATTCTGATATTATCATAAAATGATGGATCTTATGTTATTTATATAATAGTAATATCAAAGCATCATACGTATTGTTCGAACCATCTTCTGCATCGTCTCTCGGAAACTTTTTCTTTTACAGATTCTTTATTCTTTTATAGAGATAAGTACACGAGCGGGTGGGCCACATACATGATGGTAAGTGGTCTCCGCCGCCCATGGATGGACAGTGCAACACCAGGGGGAATACGCGTGCGCCCCGACCATGCAGAATCCTGTTCACTTTATCTTTTCCTCAAACCTTTAACATATTCTAAAGCCCTGTGGACGACCGAAGACTAAAATCGATAATGACGAAATGAAAGTAATAGTGGAAGCGAATACATCTCAAACCACGTCTGAGTTAGCAGCGGCCTTCGGCTTAAGTGACAAAATGATAGTGATTCATTCGCATCAAATCGGGAAAGTGAAGAAGCTCGGAAAGTGGGTACCGTATGAGCTTAATGAAAGTCAGCTGTGAAGACGCGTCGAAGCTTGCCTTACTTTCCTGAACCGGCACAAAAATGAACGTATTCGGAATCGTATTGTCACTTGTAATGAGAAGTGTATGATGATAATCGTAAACGTTCGTCACAATGGTTGAACTCAGGCCAAACAAATTATATGATAATGATAATAATGATGATGATAATTATGATAATGATTATTAATGATGGACAATATTTCGATTAATTAAATATATAATTTTCATACAAAAAAGCAGGCAGCGCATCCGGGGGCGTGCCAAATTTGTCGTTCTGGACTGATGTTGGCACATACCGCGGGTATCTATGGGCGACAGTATCCACTTACCAACAGGTGGACTGTATGCTCGTTGGACCCTTTTAGTCGCGGACTATGCAGTTACCTATATCGATAGTTTTGCAATATACCCGTGCAATTGTCCTCAGAACGAAGTGACCCGAGCTGAAGTCGCGTGTCTCACTGTTGCTGATGAGGTTTGTTGCATGCACTGTTCCGTGCGGGATGACTTCACAGAAACGGTTAGTATCTATTAGATCAGTTATATTCATATTTGTATTAAAATTATTTATCATTTTTATATTTATGGCTATGTATTACTTTCTACACTTGAATTCACATTATCTTTGCCATTTTTCGAATTATTCTGATTTTTGTTCAGTAGCGTATTGTTAACATCTTAATTAATTTTCTGAAAATAGTCAATTATTCCATTTCACTAAATCAATTTCTCCTAGGGTAAAAAAGCAGCAGAGAACTGCGTGTGTAATCCACAACCTACCCATATTTCCCGAGGTTAATTTGAACAGCCTATACGAAGGTATGTTATAATTATATCTGTTTATTTTTATTAATCACTGATTTAATCACTTTGCCATCTTGAATTCAATTGAATCGGCCATAATTGAATAGCTGCCGTGTGGTCGGACGACTGTAATATAGCACCATCCCATCTCGTTCCTTGGATATAAGATAACTAAGGGATAACAAAGCCGCTAGCACAAGCGCTGAGGAACTACACCACCTCTGAAAGAGTGGACTCGCCAACCCGTATGGTCAGCGTGACGAATTAAGGCCATATATCCCTTATACACAAGACAATGTGCATGAGGAGGCCCATGTCCTGCTGTGGATAGGGATGTGAAAAAATAATCGATTTTAATATTAATCGATTATTTTTGTCAAAAAATGTTATTTTTTAAAAATCGATTTTCGAAATAAAAAATCGATTATAAATTAATCGATTATGTAAAATACACATTTTAATCGATTTTTGTATACAGCGCCATCTATGCGCCGGATGAAAGAAATTTTCCCGTTCACTTAACGGGAACAAATAAATCGAACGGCGCTATCTGTATGTATATGTTTGAAATAGGTAGGGCTAGGGGTAGGTACCATCGGTAAAGCGGTACAGACTAGCCAATTACTAAAGTAATTATTTGCGAACATTTTCATGTATACGAACATCATTTCATTATGAAATATCATGTTTCGAGTTCACAAATCATAATTTTTCAAAAGTTATCTCCTAATTTCTCTACCTGTCGACGCCATTGTGACGTCATCTTTAGGGCTCATACAGACAGGGTAACTAAAGGTACTCCTTTTTCGCTATACATGAAAATGTTCGCAAATAATTACTTTACTCACTTTTCTACATTCACAGGTTGACACAGCACTCGGAATAAATTAAAAATACAACATCTTTTTACTACGTGTTAGTATCAAAGTTAGAGTATGTCGTATTTTGTTACAAAAATATTAAAATCTACGTAACTGATTCTTTTCGTACTTGTTTATACACTTTCTAAAATAAGTATTTTCACTTGTAGTTATCTTTTTGTTGTCCAAGCTAGGGACAAAAATAAAAAATAAAGCGACCAAAATAAACACTGTGAGCTCGAAAACACAATAACTTTCATTAATATAAATAATTCACACAATTAATATCAAACAGCTGGTGTTTGAATGGTGTTTTTAGTTTTGAGGAGAGATGTTTTTTTTATTTATTTCGTTTTCGTTTATTTTTATTTTAATAAAGTATTAATATAATTTCTATGTCGTCTATTCCTTAAAACTAACGTTTATAAAACATGACGGCTGAGGCCGATGGTGATTATTTCCTAGTAACCCGTGAGTACTTCTTTGTCCTGGGAAAAAGCTATCATAGATAGATACCCAACCCAACCCAATTATTGATACCCATATTCCTTCGTCTTAAGACCTTAAGCTTGGTTTTATTATTATATAGTATTTTTAAAAAAAAATCGATTTTTCCGAAAAATCGATTATTTTGTCTTAAAAAATCGATTTTTTAAATCGATTTATAAGTAGCGAAACAAAATCGATTATTAATTAATCGATTTTTTTCATTCAATGTTACATCCCTAGCTGTGGATACTGAAAGGGCTGATTGCAAAATCACACGCTGGTTATTCTATGTTATTCCGGGAGATGGTGGTAGATGTGTTGGGCAGCAAAGTAGTGTCGAGTCTAGAAAATATTAATTAAGGACGAGGAAACTTAAAGGCAATTCTAAACATGATACGTTACATTTTTTATAGTTACAGCCAAATGAAGTGCGTGATTTGTTCGTCGGTACCAGCCATCGAACACATAGACCTCTATCCGAACCAATGCGACTCAAACAAAGGAAAATGGGTTTCATTCAAAGAATATTCTTTCCCCTCCGAAACATCTCTCGTTAGGTTGGTAGTTTTGATAGTCTCTATAATTTTTAATTTTGATAATCTCTATGTCGGCGTTGTGCACCTCTTATAAGCAGATAAGCAGAACTTGCCGTTGTACTATATGACATACTACATATCTACGCTAAACCTGTACTAACGTGGGCGAACGCGGGCGATCAATAGTGTTGTTATTGCATTTGACATTTTCCAGTCGGCAGAAATCCAGACTTTATATTACTTTATAAGCAGTACATCGAATATCGAGTGTATCGATCGAGGTATCGATACGTATACGTATACGAATATCTCGATACGAGATAGTGTATCGAGGATCATGCACGCCACTGCTCTTTAACGAGTTACCGAAATAACGCCAAACCCGAAACATATCAACAATTTGAAATATACTAAACCATTCGAGGGAAATATAAAATTATTTTAAGGTATAAATCAAAAGTTACAAACGTGTAATATTGTTCTGTCTGAAACGTTCGTAATGCTCATTACCCAGACCGGGCGCCTAGGTGGCACGCAAGCACGACGCGGACGCTTGGGCTTGGGCGACGCGCGTAGAATCAAAGATATACTAGTTAAGGTCAAACCGCACTATAGCGGCGCGGCGCGACGCTGCAGCGGAGCGGCGCGGCACTTCCTAAACGCACTGTACTGCAGCGGCGCGACAGCACGCGACCGAATTTTTCAGTTGTTGGTTATCTCGCTAAGGAGATGGACAAATTAAGTGAAGAAGTTATTGTGGTGGTTTTATTGTGCGAAGAAGCGGAAAATCTCGAAAGAAATAAAAAGCAATTAAACAACTTTGAACGGTTTAAATCGCGTATATTTGACATTATTTATATCCCGACGTTTCGAACACTGCAGTGGACGTGGTCACGGGGTGACTAATTGATTTTATTTGTCACTTGAGTTATTAAGAAATTATTTGGACTACCGTCTGAAATTTTTTTTGAACTACCGTCTGGATTTTTTTTAATCATAACATTCCCTATGCACGCAGTATTCACTCACGGTGTCCAGAGGTCTTGCAGTATTGCGTTGGCCTTGGGATTTAATTAATTTAATGACTGGATCCCAAGCCGGTGGTACTTGCCAACCATCTTCTCTATTGAAATTTGGGTGTTTCTTGATTTCAATAGCCTCGCGTAACATTCTTGGCATGAATCGGGTCTCTCTAGCGAGGATTTGTGGATTATCAAATCGAATGTAATGGTTGGGTTTGTGCAGAGCATGTTCACAAACTGCAGACTTGGTCGAGCGTCTGTTCTTAATGTCAGCTATGTGTTCTTTTATCCGGATACCGATGCTCCTCTTTGTTTGCCCAATGTATGATAACCCGCATTCACAATCAAGCTTGTAAACACAGGTGCATCTTGTAGGGGGATATTGCTCTTGACCGGTCTTAAAAATTGGCTAATCTTCTTGTGCGGCTTGAAGTAAGTTTTAATTGAAGCTCGTCTTAAGATATTGCCAATTTTGTCAGTGATGCCCTTGATGTATGGTAAGATGGCAGGTTGTCGCTCAACTGTAGGAGGCTTGGAGCGGCTTCTGTGACGCATTCGTGGGAGTTTGTGATTGTTGCTTCGCAGTACTTGTTTCACATGCAGAAGCTCTTCCTCGAGGTGGTCAGTGTCACAGATGCCGTGTGCTCTCTGTAACAAAGATTTGCCTACGGTAGCCAACTGACATGGATGGTGATGGGAGTTACCATTGAGATATTTATCTGTATGGGTGGGTTTCCTATACACAGTATGACCAAGAGAGTTGTCAGGATTTCTGATGACTAAAATGTCAAGGAAAGCTAAGGATTTATTGACCTCAGACTCCATAGTAAAAGGGACTCCATAGTAAACTGCCTTGGCAAAGAGATATAATTCGGCGAGGATGTCGACTACAAAGGCAAGAATAAATTACTTATGTTAAAGCCGCGTTTGATACGCGTGTTTTTAAGTTCATAACAGATTTGCAATTATAAACCCGGCAAAATCCATTAAAGATAATTATCAAAATAAAATGTGTTTACTTACCAGATACGCCCAATAATGTCCCTATCTCGTTCCATATATTGTTTTTTCTGACGTGGTTCATATAGTTTTCGTTTTGCAAGTCATAAATTTCGGGATAACCACTTACAAGAGAAATTAATTTTTCGTCGTCCATCGTGCGTTGTGTCACTCGCTCGCGGGTTGAACGTGAACTGATTGGGGAATTCGCCGCTCCGCATCTCTCCGCCGCCACTAGCTATGTCGCACCAGCGGCAGCGCAGCGCCGCGGCGCGGCGCTGCGCGCCAAAATATTCTCCAGAGGCAACTCTGCCGCGTCGCGGCGCGCCGCTCCGCTGCTGCGTCGTTATAATGCGGTTTGGGTCATATAAATTAATAGAAATAATATTTGGCACGCAGCGCCGCTCCGCCGCAGCGCCGCGCCGCGCCGCTATAGTGCGGTTTGACCTTTACACTATAAATCATGAAGAAACTGTTATAAAAAATTGTAGAATCGATTCTACTCTCGATACAGAACAGTTGTTCCTATACACTACAGGCGTTCCCTATCATTTTCCAAAGCCTGATACCATGGACTTACCCCCAATTTATAATTTGTATTTATAATTTTACTAATAAGTTTAAAATTATATCAAATATTTAGAAAAAATATATGCAAGCTATTTGTAAAAAAAATATATCGATTAACTCCGAATTATGAATGGAATCCGTCGTTTGAGGTTTCGGAAATTAATGTTTTACACTACAGATGTAAAGGCTAACAATTTAAAGAATGTTTTTCTTGATTTTCGCGCCTTATCCTCTTTTTCCATATCATCACAAAATACCTTCTTACCCGTGGTACTACCGGTTGTACTATCGGTAGTATAACGGGTATGTTTTTATGCCCGTATCACTACTAACCAGCCTGGTAGGTAGTATCACGGGAGATTTATTTTACCCTTGTTACTACTGAGTAAAATCCAAACCATTAAAAACTATTCGATCTGATTAAGTATTTATTATTTACTAGAGCTTGAAATAAACTAGAGCTTCTTTAATATACAAAGGAACAAAAAAAACTAATAAAATCCGTGGAATATTTTTCTTGGCAGCTCTAATGTTATCTCATTTGTTATGAGTTGTATTTGAATACGACCGATATTGTCATGTTTTTATAATTGATTAATCCTCTGAGTACATAATAAATATTTAAGTATTTTGAGTCGTTTTTAATAGTTTGGATTTTTTCAGTAGTAATAGGGTAAAATAAATCTCGCGTGATACTACCAGGAAAGTCAGTAGTAATACGGGAAAAAAAATTACCCGCGATAGTGGTACTACCAGTAGTACAGCCGGTAGTACCACGGGTAAGAAGGCCAAAAAATATAGTATGTATATGGATATACTTGAACAAATTCACTTTTCAAAGACGTTAATGATAGAGTAGATAAGTCTCCACCCTCTTCAGTTGTGTAATTCTTTGTCCTACGTTGGTTACTTAAAATCTGTTCCATAGTTACCTACGGAAATATTAGTGTTGCAAGTGTCCATGGGCCACTTACTATCACGTGGACCGCATGCACGTCTGCCACTTTCACCATAAAAAATATGGTTGATTTGACAAAAGGTAATTTATGAAAGCTATTATTATTTCATAAAATTAATAGAAACTTCGCTCCCTCCTATCAATTAGGTGAGTTCTGATTTCCTTGCAATATTGCCTTTTTTCTATTTTTTTTATACTTACTAATAAAACTAAAATAGCTTATATATTCTGCAAGCTGAAATCGTAGTGGACAGGCTATGTCGCACGACCGATAAACAATGGGGTAGATGAAGCGAATCGAGTCGTCACCACGTGCATTAAGAGCAGTGTGTGGCACGCTTTCCGGTCACGTGGACTTACAGAAGTTTGTTGCTGAAGGCTGAATGAGAAGAGCACAAGATCGTGTATGGTAGTAAATTTTGGGAGAGGACCATATCTAACAGTAAAGAGACATGGGCTTCTATAAGCCTATATACTATTATGCAATATACAATTCTATACTATTGTGATAATTACTTATTCTTATGGTATGGTAGGCAGCGCATCCGGGAGCCTGCCAAGGTCTGTCATTCTGGATTGATGTTGGCATCAGGTGTACTGTATGCTCGTATGCCGCCTTTTTTCCATTCAAAAAAATAAATAATATGGTTATGCGTAAACACTAGCTGTTACTCTTATAGTGATAATATAACGATTTATTTTCCAGGAAATCGCTATTATGTCCTACATCTACATAAACTCATTTGTCACCAAACAGAAGTAGAACCGGATAACTGCATATTAAATTCTAAGAAAATTGTACAACAACCTATATGGTTCTCGTTATTGTACCTACTTACCTAAAAATATTAGCTTCGTTCGCGGTAAGGATTCAGAACTGATTCGGAACTATACGCATGCGCAGTTCAAATAATGCCGTTCGCGGAACACACAATTCAGAATTTCTAGTTACAGTTCTGTGTTCGCGGAACCGTCGAACTCAATTCAGGATCGGTTCAGAATCAGTTCTATCAGTTCTATAACTTTGGCAAGAATCCGTAGTTCCAGACATGCGCAGTTTTTACCTAACGACATTTGACATACATGCTGCGGCTATATTCAGTCGGTTAGAAACTAATAAACTGGTTAAATAGTTAAATAAAATATAAATTTTATTAATTTATTAAGGGTTAAATAAAATATGGTTAGTTTTGTTTGTTGTTTATATAAATAAGTTTATATAATACTCTAATAAGAGTAATGTGTTTTGGTGGGTCCACTTAAATACTTGCCAACTTAGGGGTTTTCCCCCCAAATTTAGGGGGTAAATAAGTGGAATGGGTATTTTTTAGGGGTTTTATATTTTTAGGGATTTTTTGACTCTTCATATATTTTTTTGAATATATATTTTTCATATATTATGTGAAAGTATAGGCCCTGGGACAATCCAAACTATAATAGCTAATCATATTTATTTGTTGACCTAGCGACTTAACGACATCTAGTACAAATATATTACAACTACTCTGTGGTGACTGGTGGTTATTGTGCCTATGTGCCTATACATATGTACGTTGATTATTGTTTACTTGTTTAATTCGATTTGTTGTTGTACTGCTGTGCCGACAAGCAATTTGTTAATGATGCCTAAAGAAACTAAAAATAAAAAAATGTACAGAAAGAAGTACACGTAGATTTGGGAAACAGATCGAGATTTAAAAGGTAAAGAAATTTCATTGCATTTTTGTAATTTATATTTTTTCTTTTATTATATATTTTTTTAGGGGGATTTCTAAGTAATTGGGGCGATTTTGGGGGTTTTTGACTTAAGCTTTAGGGATAAATATTTTTGAGAGTTGGTAACACTGCCGATGACAGTAGATCGTACGCAGTTTGGTTCCGAAATCGTTCGCGGAAATAAAAATCACGAATCGGTCTATAACCGAGCATGCGCTCTACTACGATTCCAAATTAGTTCAGTATTAGTTCCGAATTAGTTCTGAATCCTTACCGCGAACAAAGCTATTATAATAAATTAAGTGATTTGATGTATGTACCTAATGTGTTTTATTAACCTTAAATAAACTTAGCACACCGCAACTGTCTGGTCCTACAAAAAGTACGCTCTTGTAAAAAATAAAAAGCTATTTTTGAAAAGATTCTCATGGTGCAGTTGTGAATTCCTGTACGCGATTCATAAACAAACAAAACCCCCGGGTATGTTTGAACTATAGACGTACCTACTAGACGGTTCGCAAAAAATCCTCTTTGTGGTTCTCTTTGTTGCTTACTTGTTTCTATCATGTTTCTATGCTCTCGGTAAATGCTACGGACACAGGAATCGGCGTAATGACAGCAATTCAGGGCGTGAGTGCGTTTATCTGACATACTTATTTATCATATTCTACTACATCAAATATCAAAGTTCAGTGTATTTCGAAAGTACCAATTTGTACCGTCTCGAAAATATCAAACACCCCCCCCCCCCCCCTACCCTCGCCGCCGCTATGCTCGGCACAACGCAACGCAACGCATCACAACGCGCTCCCAGCAGAACAAAGCCCTACCACCTTATTTTAGCATTGACGTGTTCGACTATAGTATATGTTCGCACACGCGCACGGTTTCTTTTTCTTGCAGTTGGGAATAAAAAAAAATGTCTAAATCTATGGTCAAAACCAAGACTTGGCAACGAGAGCCAGAATGTCAAAAATTTAACTTTACTTCCTAAAAAATAATGTATTTTTTTTGCTTCAAAATTAGTAGTTACACGTCAGTGAATATTTACGAATAATATGTAAAGATACAAGGAGAAAAACAATTTCTGTCTCAGAATGCCTCATCATCACAAGTCTATTAAGAGTTTGTGCGTAAAAACTATATTGTTCATTGGACTAGTTACTGTAATTGGACATGTTGGAATGACTTTTTGGGAAAGATACGTAATACAAAATGAATTACTAAATATAAAGAACAATTTACACTCGCTAACGGTAAATAGTGTAATAATACTAGTATAACTGTAGAAATACTTACTACATTTTTTGAGTTTAACAAATGAGATGATTGCACATTCGTAGTGAATGCACATTTTCCGACATTGACAAACAATGTGCAAAGATCATTTATTACCGTAACAAGAAGAAATATTTAATATAAGAATTTTCACAAACACCAACAGATGCAAATCATAAAACACCAAAAATCGTAAGTGAAAGTTTTAGAAAAAGGAAATACATTAATAATGTTTTGCATTCACAGGAAACTGTAAACGCAATAGGGACTGCATACGACAATTTACAAATTGAATTGAATGATTTATCAGCTGTAACTGCAAAAAATCAGCCGTCATTTAAGAGAAGTGGAGAACCAATAACTGGAAGTCAAAGCAATAAAGTTGCTCCTGATAAGGAAATAAAAGTACTAAATAATAATCTTACCTATAATAGAAAAGAACAGAATAAGGAAAAACACACTTTTGGTACAAAAACAATCAGTGCTAGAGTCGAAACAATTGACAAAGTTAACTATATGGACACCAAAATGCCAAAAATTAGAAAGGCAGTAACGATATCTGGAATTGCTCCTTCATTCATCGGTGTTAGTTCAGATTCTACTAATAGACAGCAAAGATCTTATAGGGATAAAAAATGCAATTATCAGAATAGTTGCACGGCTGGTACACGAATACATCACTTTTGTAAGAAATATAATGCATACTGCAGCCCGTTTTACTGGAAATTTTGAAGTCTTATGAAATTATGACTGCATGTGATTATTACAGATTTTTAAAGATCGAAACCTTTTCATGATAATAAAATGATAGGAGAATCTAAGTACATAGTAATAAAAATCATGAAGCAGTTATTATTTTCGCTTTATTTGCTATTTTTATTATTTTCGACAATGTATCACAAAAGGTAGAATGCACTTAAACATTATCTTTGATTTTATATTCCTCTATATTATCTTGATTTTGATGTTTCTCTTACGCTTGAACTTTTACTGGTCTAGGACAACGTTTTGGGCACGACTTGGTTATGTTTTCCTTATTAACCAATGCTTGATTGTAAAAGGCCTCTACATTTGTCTTAGTTGAATGGAATTTTGGGTCTAATATGAAGTTATCATTTTCGAGAGTGGTTGCTAAAGCTTCTAAAATTTCAATTTGGCCTTCAATTTTTGGTAATTCTTGTGAGAATTTCGACACCTTCATTTCCAGCTCGTAGTAATTCTCCCTCATTTGGGACAAATTGTTCTGAAAAAGCTAAAAAATTAATTTATTGATACGATAGTAATATTTTTTGAGATTATTTCTCATGCAGTGCTTTAGATGATAGAGCTCCACTTGTAATTACAATTAAATAAATTGAAGTTGAATTAATGAAATCTAATTGAAAAATCCACAACTCAGTGTTAGGAGCCGTGGTTTAAACTATCGACCTCGTATGTGTTTGACTCCTAAAGCTTGTTTCAGCCCTTTACAGTCGGAATTTTTACTTTTTTATAGAAATAATGTGGTAAGCGGACACTATCGCTCATAAATATTGTGTCAACGTCACAAGCGAAAAGAATTTTAAGCGTTGGCATGACCCAGGATAAACCGACTACCTTTGAAGATTTAGTATCAAATTGGGATGTTAAAAGGTATTGAAAAGACACATTCTTTAGATATTATCTCATTATACACTTGATTCGATGCAAAGGGATGAGAAATGGACTCTGGCATATCTCACTCAATTGACTGTACGATACGTATATGCTCTCGTACATGTATCGCATTCCCTTTTATTTTGTAATTTACGAAATCGGCCGTGTGGTGTCGGCGGGACTTGGAACAGCATCACCCCATTTCTTCCTGTGGGTGTTATAAAAGGCGACTAACGGATAACAAAGCTGCTACCACAAGCCCCGAGGAATTACACCACCTCTAAAAATAGATTCGCCAACCCACTTGGCCAGCATGGCGTTTTAAGGCCATACATCCCTCATGCTCGAGACAATGTGCATGAGAAAGCCCATATCCAGTAGTGGACGATACTTTTATCGTGACATACGTTATACTTTTTTCATTTATTATTATGACATTTTTATACTATTTTTTAAACAGTCCTTTCGCTGGTTAATTAAGAAAAACAAAAATAGTTTAGAAAGATAATTAACCCCAATGTCACTAATGCCCTTCGTGATATTATTCAAATCATGTCTAGAGCTGCATGTAGCGCAATGGTACTCCAGCATCAGGTAAATGACTCCCACTAGACTGGCCATGATGAAGAAACTGTACATTGCACTGAAGAGAGACCAAGACTTATTATTTTGCGGTGGTGTGAATGCGTGTGCTCTTATGAACGGGTTTCTCTGCGAGCGACCCCTTCTTCTGCGTCCTCTTCTGCCACAACCATCCATTATCAATTTTTTTTTTAATTTAGATTTGTCAATGTGTTTCGAGCCACTCTTGCAATGTATTCTATTGTTTTTATAGTTGCTTTGTTTACATTTCCACTAAAATGTTTTCCTGCTTTATTGTTAGAAGTTTAATTATATATAAACTCTTCCATTTTTACAATGACATACATGGTAATGACAAAATTTGAAAGAAGACTGAAATTTACACTAATGACAGTTTTACAAAAATATTGTTAATCAGGAAACAGCCAGTTATTTCTATAAAAACCTTTAATTTGAATTAGAAGAAAATTCAACATTAAATATCCGTATGCGACCACAGACATATTATTACATTAACGTAAAAATCAATGTATCATTCATAGTAGGTACTAATGTATGATCAATAGTACCTAACGATCAATAAGTCTATGTGTAACTATGTAACATTTTGTGAGAAGAGGGACAAATAACGTTGAGGCTTTAATGACATCTTAAAAAAACAACATATTTTATTGCTAGATGTTGAAGTATAATTATATTTAAACACCATCTTTAAACAATGAAATTTTTAGCTAATCTCTATAGTCATATAAAATCACATATTATTTATTAAAACTGATTAATGATTACAACAGTACTAAGTTTTTAAGTTTGTACCATATGTACCTACCATCTAACAGAAAAACGATGAACTGTATTGTTGCATAAATTATAGTCTGTGCTTTAGGATTGTCTATGGTTGTGATTATTAGTCTATGGGTTCTCCCAATAAATGTCTCACGTGCAATGTAACACCGAGTTTTATTTAAACAATTAACCCAGCAGCCCTGCACATATCTAGCAAATATGTGACAGTGGCGACGAGGATAAAAAGAAATCAGTGAAAGTTTTACGTGTTACGTCCGTAAACTACAAGAAATATAGTAGAATAATTTCGTCTTGTTACGTCGGACGAAATTTTACAAAATGGCGGCTGCTGGGCTCTCACTGCCTGAGTTTTCAGCTGCAAAATGCACATTTAAGGTGTACAAACAGGTGTTTGAAAACAAAATGAAGATCCACGAGGTGGATGAAACGAAGTGGTCACAATATTTAATCTCGTTTATAGGTTTTGACATGGTCACGTTGCTATCAGAACTCTGTTTTCCGGAAACACCACAGGATAAAACGTATACTGAATTAGTGGAACTTGTTGAAAAACACTTGGAGCCACAGCAATCAGAAATCGCGGAAACATATAAGTTTATGAAACGTGAACAGTTGGCAAACGAGTCAATCTCTGAGTTTGTGGCGGCATTAAAGAAAATGGCACAGACGTGCAACTTTAACACACATTTAGAAAGATGTCTAAGAGATAAATTCGTTCATGGATTAAAGAGTGAAAGCATAGTTAAAAGATTATTTGGTGAAGAAAATTTAACGTTGGCAAAAGCCGTGAAGATAGCAATGAGCATGGAGCTGGCGGAGAAGGGAGCAAAATTAATAACTGCTGGCAGTTCTGGGCAAGAAAGCTCAGACATACACAAAATAAGTAAAAAACAGGTGAACATTAAATGTCATTGCTGCGGGAAGATGGGGCATGTAAAACCCCAATGCAAATTTAAAGAGGAAGAATGTTTTAAATGCCACAAGAAGGGGCATATGGCAAGTGTTTGCAAAGCAAACAGTAACAAAACTTTCAAACCCAAGAGGGTCCATGAAATTACAAATGATGAAGAATTTTCTGTTATGCAAGTTAGTGAAGTACAATTGAATAGTGAATCTGTGGGTGATAGTTATGATTTGTCTAGTTTATTTCAGAAAACAGAGAGTCAATTAAATATTAACAAAGTGGTATCAATAGATGAGAAGCGTCCAAGTCCTTGGTATATAACTTTAAAAATTAATAATGTAAATATATCATTTGAAATTGATTGTGGATCAGATGTCACGTTAATGCCTGAATCTATGTTCATAGCATCCTTTCCTAATTTAAAATTATTTCCATGTAACCTAAAGCTATCAGGATATGGTGGTAACAATATCACTGTATTGGGTAAGACAAATGTAAATATTAAAATTATAAATGAAAAATACTTAGCAACATTGATTATTGTCAAAGAAGGTAAAAAGCCATTGTTAGGTAGGGATTGGCTGAGTGCTATGAAAATTGATTGGCAAACTTGTATGAAACGGTGCAATTTAATTATTCACCAAGATTCACAAATTAAACTTAACAATTTAGTAGAAAAATATAGGGATATATTTTCAGGGGTTCCAGGCGAAATTCAAGGTACTGTAGGCACTTTAAAATTAAAAGAAGCTAATATTAAACCCATTGCATTTAAACCAAGAAGAATAGCTTATGCTGTAGAAAATTTAGTTAAAAAGGAGCTTGACAAGTTATGTACCGAAGGTAAAATGTATAGAGTGACAAATAAAGAAACAGGCACATGGGCTACACCCATAGTGACCATCATTAAAGGACCTCATAATATAAGAATTTGTGGGGATTACAAGGTAACAATAAATCCATTTTTGGAGGTGCCAAATCATCCAATCCCTGTCATTGAAGACATTTTTGAAAAATTAAATAAAGATGATCAAAATGTTAAAACAGTATTTAGTAAAATTGACTTAAGAAAGGCATATATGAACAGGCGAATGGATGAGGAGGCACAAAAGCTTATGACAATTACCACACCATGGGGGTTGTATAGACCAACGTTCATGATGTTCGGTATGTCACCTTCTCCACAGGAATGGCAAGATTTTATGGATGAACACTTTAATATGCCAAATGTATATTGTTTCATTGACGATATTTTGGTTGCAAGTAGTGATGTGGATTGCCATTTAAAAACTTTAGAGTGTATATTTCAAAAACTTAAAAATTTAAATATTAAAGTAAATAAAGAGAAAACTGTGTTGATGTCCCCACAATTAGAGTATTGTGGGCATGTGATTGATAAGGAAGGCATTCACAAGACACCAGGGCACATCAAGGCCATATTGGAAGCACCACAACCTGAAAATATTAAAGAATTACGTAGTTTCCTTGGCACTATTAATTTTTATCATAAATTTCTAAAGAATGCTGCTGAAAATTTAAAACCTTTATATACATTACTAAAGAATTCAGAAAAATGGGTATGGTCTAAGCAACAAGAACTAGCATATGAATGGGCCAAGAAAGCTATTGTATCAGAGCAAGTATTAATACATTATAATCCAAAGCTACCAGTGGTATTGAGCTGTGACGCTTCCAAGTATGGGTTAGGAGCTTGTTTAGCTCATGAAATTAGGTTAGGTAATAATATTGTTGAACGCCCTATTGCTTTTGCAAGCAGAACACTCAATGAAGCAGAAGTAAAATATTCACAAATAGATAAAGAAGCCTTAGCCATTATATGGGCAGTTAAGAAATTTGATTTGTATTTAAAAGGTAGAACATTTACATTAGTTACTGACCATAAACCACTGATATCTATATTTAATCCAAATAAAACAGCTGGTAGTATATATGCAGATAGAATGACTAGGTGGGCATTAATTTTATGTAATTATAATTATGATATAAAGTACAGGACTTCACAACATAATGCTGCAGCAGATTTTCCATCTAGGTTACCAATTAAAAATAGTAATGAGGAGGATAAAATTAATCTGGAAGGCAACATTAACAGCATTGTGTTGGATAATCCACCTGTAACTTTATCTGAAATTGCCAAACATACTCAGAAAGACCCTAATTTAAGCAAGGTTTGTACTTACCTAAGAGAGGGCTGGCCAAAGTTGATTAATAGAGAGTTATGTAAATTTAAAGGCAAAGAAACTGAGTTATATATAATTAAAGATTGCATTTTATGGAGGGATAGAGTAGTTATACCTGACAGTTTAAAGGATAAAGTTTTAACTGAACTGCATTCTGGTCATTTGGGTATTAATAAAATGTTATCTTTAGCTAATAGTTGTTTTTGGTGGCCAAACATCACAAATGATATAAAAACATTAACTAATAATTGTGCAGGTTGTATCCAAAATAGGAACTTACCACCTATCAAACCTATACATAGATGGGAGTGGCCAGAGGAGCCATGGAAACGTATTCATGCTGATTTTGCTGGTCCATTTTTAGGGCATATGTGGTTAATCATTGTAGATGCACACTCAAAATGGCCAGAAGTAGTTAAAATGAACAATATTACCTCCAGCAGTACAATTAAATGTCTACGTAGTATTTTTGCTAGATTTGGTCTACCGGAACAAATGGTGACTGATAATGGTCCACAATGGACATCTGAAGAGTTTAATACTTTTTGTAAGAATAATAATATTAGACACATATGTACTGCACCTTATCACCCAGCCAGCAATGGCTTAGCAGAAAGGGGGGTTCAAACCTTCAAAAGGGCCATGTTAGCATATAAGTTTGATAAAAATTGTTTAGATCATAGTATACAGCATTGGCTATTAGCTTATCGTACAGCACCACATGCCACAACAGGCAAGGCACCATGTGAGTTAATGTTAGGTAGAAAACTTCGTACACGTTTATCTTTAATAAAAAAAGATGTAATTATTCCTCGGCAGTTGATTTGTAAGAAACCTGTAAAGCAATATTTGCCAGGTGATAAAGTACTGATCGCATCATATGATAACTCTCAAAAATGGTTAGATGGTGTTATTGAAAAACCAGTAGGAAATGTTATGTATGATGTGCACACTGACAAAGGCATACTCACCAGGAATGTTGCTCAGTGTTTGCCTAACTATAGTGTACCTAATGAAAGTGTATTGGAGCAAGAAAAAGAATCGGAGAAATTAGAAGTAAATAAGCCGTTAATTAACAAAGAAATACCAAGTAACATTGCTAATTCTCCTATTCTAGTGCAGCCAGAAGTGCGTAGAAGTGCACGTACTCATAAGCCTGTTCAGAGACTTGATTTGTAGTAATTTAAAAATTTAATAAAAATTAGAAGAGAGGAGTGTTGCATAAATTATAGTCTGTGCTTTAGGATTGTCTATGGTTGTGATTATTAGTCTATGGGTTCTCCCAATAAATGTCTCACGTGCAATGTAACACCGAGTTTTATTTAAACAATTAACCCAGCAGCCCTGCACATATCTAGCAAATATGTGACATGTATCAAGTCTCATCTCAGTACTTAGAATGCTTAAAGCTGTTGTTAACGTCTATGCTAATAAGTTTTCTAGTATTCCGATAGATGGCGCTTGTGAATATTATAATGAAAATCGTTTAGTGAAAAAAGTAAAATAATTTACTTTTATACACTTTTTAGCGGGAACTCGAGAAATGAAAGTATAGTTTTTGTTTGATTATTATGAAAAAATATGTATTGTGCGTTCTGAGCTTTAATATTGATAGTTTAACTTCAAAGTGCGTGTGCTTCCAAGGAGTCCAACTCTTCTATCCTCCCTCAGTGAAACCACTATCGCCTTTTTAGACAGCGACTCCCGATTTACTTTGACGGGACTGGATATTGACATTATGTTTTGAAAGATTTGATATTAAAATTATTAATTACAAAAATACTTGACACTCAATTATTATATTAGGTGTACAAATAAGTTTCCGCGGTTTGTCAAAAGATGGCCCCACCAGAAGGTTATGGAGAAATTATCAGATGTAAAACGTAATATCCCAAGTTTCGTCATCTGGCAACACCATAACCTTAAAGTACAAGTGATTCCGTATCAGCATCACGTAATTTTTTTCGTGCAAAAATGTCAAGTTTTGTGCCGAATAAGCATCATTTGCGGGAACTTTTGATTTACTTCTTTAATTTGAAAAAATCTGCAGCTGAGGCGCATCGATTGCTTCTAGAAGCATATGGTGAAGCTGCTTTAAGTGAGAGAAGTTGTCAGGAATGGTTTCAAAAGTTTAAGAACGGTGAGTTTGACGTGAAGGACAAAGAACGCAGTGGAAGGCCGAAAGTGTACGAAGACATGGAATTAGAAGTACTATTGGAGGAAGATTCGTCCCAAACGCAAAAAGAACTTGCACTTACATTACAAGTGACTCAACAAGCAATTTCACATCGTTTAAAATCGTTAGGAATGATTCAAAAACAAGGAAATTGGGTTCCATATGAACTAAAGTCGAGAGACGTTGAACGCCGATTATGCATGAGTGAAATGCTGCTTGCCAGGAATAAAAAAAAGAGTTATTTGCATCGTATAGTCACTGGTGACGAAAAATGGATTCACTACGATAATCCAAAGAAGAGAAAGTCATGGGTTAAGCCCGGCGAACCATCAACATCGACAGCTAAGCCGAATATTCATGGAAAAAAACTCATGCTGTGTATTTGGTGGGATCAGCTTGGTGTCGTGTATTATGAATTGCTGAAACCAAGCGAAACCATTACTGGAGCTCTCTACCGAACACAATTGATGAGATTGAGTCGGGCACTTAAGGAAAAACGCGCCCATTACTACTCCAGACACGACAAAATTATTCTTTTACACGATAATGCTCGTCCACATGTTGCGGCGCCGGTAAAAACATACTTGGAAACACTCAACTGGGAAGTTTTACCCCACCCGCCGTATTCACCAGACTTAGCCCCTTCCGATTATCACCTGTTCCGGTCGATGGCACATGGTCTGTCTGAGCAGCGCTTCACATCATATGAAGACACCAAAAATTGGGTAGATTTGTGGATAGCGTCAAAAGATGAAGAGTTTTTTCGACGGGGTATCCGAATGTTGCCAGAAAGATGGGGAAAAGTAGTGGCAAATGATGGAAAATACTTTGAATAAAACGTAATGTACTGTTCCTTCACAATAAATTCCTAATTTTTTATAAAAAACCGCGGAAACTTATTTGTACACCTAATACTAATTACGCTATTATTACTACTGTTATGAACACATACAACTTTATTCTGCAATATGATTACAAACAAATAAAAAGAATGTAAAACTGTCACTTCAGTCGTAATATAATATTAAAGTCAATTCATAAAAAATCCTTATATGGCGGACTTTTTGGCGGGAACTTGAGAGGTGAAGTTGAGTTTTTGTTTGATTATTGTAAAAATTGTGTATTGAGCTTTTATGGTTTCATAGTGATAGTTTACTAAACTTCAAAGGGATTTTCGTGCGTGGTGTTTGTAATAATCAAATAAAAGCGTGGGAGTGCGATTTTCGTGTGCATGCAAGGAGTCCTCTTCTGTGCTCAGTAAACCTAATGCCGTTTTACTGAGCGACTCATAACTTACTTCGACGGAAGTGGACGTTGATAAGGTACGGTTCGGACTTCGAAATTGTTATTACGAAGAAAACATGACACTGCCAGAATGTGCTAATTGCATCACTGCCACATATGAACGGAAAAAAAGGAAATTTATACACGATACGGAGTTTTTCAATTCACACAATAATATTTACATAACATTTACATTGGAGTCTATTTTTTCATATAAAATATTCATTTTCTTACGGTTTATACCTACATTTCATAATTTCAGTTTACACGGGTTATAAAGATTTTCATCAATTTTCATTTCTATTTCAAAATTTCAAACATGGATCCTTGAGATTCGATCGTGGCATATGTAAGCGGGCTATTAACACTAGAAAGACCAAATTGGAGAAATATTTTCAAGACTTATTAGCTTGTGATACAGAGGATATAAAGGTCCGTAAAAACCTTCTAACGGAAACATTTAAAAAATACCAGAACATCATCAGAACGGAAATTCACATCATCGATGGTGATGGCGATGAAGATATGGAGTTGATGGAGACGTGGATAACTCGTTCGGGTGTTTCTGGATTAGCCGATGGCCAATGTTTTCGTAATGTATCTGTACGTTCCTAGTTGATATCTACTCGTACTTACGCACTCACTAACGAAGCGGGCGCGTTCAAAAAAACCAGAGAAATCGAGTGTGGATAGTGTTATATTATGCATGTACGATTAAATTCATCACCAATTATGTAATGTAATAAAAATCATGAGATACATGCAAAGGCGTCGCCAAGGGGGGTGGGGGGCAGGGGAGGGCCCTCTTGTCGATCTCTCTCTCAGATTCGAAAAAAATTGTACATATTTGTACCTACAATTCATATTTCCCCCATCCTCTCTCTCATCTTGCCCCCCCCCCCCCCTAGCCCGTTGGGTGGCTTGGCTGGCGACGCCCTTGGATACATGTTAATTTTTAGTTTATAAGCGTGGATAAATAAATATACGATTTAGAATTAATGCAATTTGTGTTTTAAATCACTATGAGTCTATCACAGTCTTAGGTTGTCAAATTGCGGTCGTGGGCCTCATGTTGCCCGCATCAATGATACCAGCGGCTCTCGGTCGTATTTTATAACACCTACCAATAGTCAGCCAAGGTACAGTAACTGATTTTGAGTACCATTTAGTTACAATGAATAAGTAAATAAATATTAGACTAGCCACACCCGGCAGTAATATGATGATATCCATGGATTTTCGTTTGAACCGTTTATGAATATCATACATACCTTTTCGTGGATATCCTGCATGAACCGCTTATTTTCCCGAGAAGGAATATAGCCCAAATCCTTTTCGTGGTCCCCAGGAGGGTCAATGCAAAATTCCAACATGATTCCTCCAACTGTTGATGCGTGAAAGCGTTTCAAGCGTGAAACAGACATCGTTTCATTTATACATATTAGTAAGGATAAGGATGTATGCGGCCCCGCGGCCCCGGGTGACAAACCTCCATTGTCTCTATTGGCCCTTGACCAAATAAATTTGACGACCATTTGTTTAGAGGTTAGTTGATCCATGTCTAAGCCACGAGTATGATATGCATGTTATATTTGACATTATTTGACATAGTATAAAGACCCTATTTTTGGTTCTACTTTCTCAGATATATACTATATGACTAGTCTAAAAACTGGTACATTACTTTATCTTATAAATTGAATGTTTCTATAATGTCCTGCAAAAATAGTATGACATCATTTAATATGTCATTCTGTACCTACACTAAAACTATTTTATCCAATTAAAAATTAACATAGGTGTATTTCGTGATTTTTTTATAACATTAAAAATTAAATAAGCTAGTCACACTCGCTCCCTCAAGTCTTGACCATTGAACTCGGGCGCGCCTCTATTAGTGAGTACGCGTAACTAGGTATCAACTACATAACTTGTTATGTACATGAGAGTAACTTAATCACCAATCATTTATTTTTAATGTAATAAAAATCCATGAAATACATGTTCATTTCATTTAGATATAATAGTTTTAATGTAGGTACTGATTGACATATAAAAATATTTTACATAATTGTTTTGTAGGACCTTATATTTAAATGGCATCTTGAAACGAGTTTAAGTTAGAAAATCATAATCGAAGTCAATACGGCCATATCAAAAAAATAAGGTCCCTTTCTTTGCTCATTAACGACACATTTATTGTAGTTCAACTTCGTTAATTCAAATTGAGAATGCAACTTCAAAGGCCGGTTCTAAGTTGATAAGTGTTTAACAAAATTAAGAAATAATCTAGACCAAACAATAAGTAGCAAGTTAATAAGAATATAGATAAATTAAAATGTAGTTAAACACTTATAAACTAGAACCGGTAAATAGGCCTTGAAGTCAAAATGCATTCAGGCTATTCAGAAAGTTTTGGGACAAAGAGTTTTTATCTAAACACGCACTGGTTTTGATGTCAATAAAACCTATGACTATCTATAATATAAAAACAAAACATTCCAAATTCAAATGTCCCTCCATACTTTTTCACGAGCTGAATCAAAATATCGTGTCCCATTAAAAAATAGATATTCGACGGTAACATTTCCGCACTATGATTTTAAATGTTCTAACTTGAAGATTATTTTAATAGTCTTCTTAATAGATGCGTATCGTTGTTACAATGAATTTAAGCGTGGTCGACTAAGTTTGGATGACGAAGAAAGAAGCGGTCGCCCTGAAAACGTGGTGGCAGTGAAAAATTTAATTTGTGAAAACAGGCGAATTACCTATATACGAGTACATTTAGGAGAGATTGCAGATTGGATTGGGGAGTGTGTATGAAATATTACATGGGTATATTACATGGGTCAGGAGGAATAGTATCGCGCTGGGTGCCATACAACCTCACCGAGGCTCAAAAACAAGTTTGCGTCGAATGGTGCCGAATAACATAATTTGAAGCAGGGTCGTCCGGGCGCAAGAAAAGAGAAAAGTGAAAAGAGCAAGACTCGCTGGAAAAAATTTAATAGCAATTTTTTCACTTTAACTGGCTACCTGATATTTGTTCCTTTACGACACCAAAGCAGCATTAACGCAGAATGGTATGTAGCCACGTGCTTGTCAAATGTTTTACTGCAGTGAGTAACATCCGTCCAAATACAGGTCTCCGCGTACTGTTGCTGCACCACGACAACGCGTGCGCTCACTCAGCGCTTAAAACAAGGGACTGTACTCCGGTTAAAGTTTTAGACCATCCTCCATATAGTGTCTTAGCACCTTATGATTTTTTTTTATTTCCAAAAAATAAATTCTAACAAAGGCAGTTTTCGTCGCTGGAAGACGCGCTGGATACGCTCGTTGAGGCTGTGAAAGAGGTACCTGAGGAAGAGTGGAAAAAATGTTTTCAAAATTGGTTCAGAGGCATGAAACTTTTGTATAGATGCAAGTGGAGAGTACTTTGAAAAAATGTGTTAAAAAAATGGAACCCGTCGAAATATTATTTTTCTTTTTCGCAAAACTATCCGAGTTACCTATGTAAACAGTATATCAGGATATAACTGTTTAAAGTTTCGCGTTAAGAACACATTTTATATTCTAAATCGGGTCTGAATAATAACTGTATTTGTTTACAGTTATTATTCAGTCTGTGTAATAACGGTATTTGTTTACCTTTTATTCCTACTCGACGTTTCAGCACGGGTTACACCAGCCGTGGTCACGAGTTGACTGAAGAGGCGGGTAGTCCAGGATGGGAGCTGCGAGCAGTTTCATCAACTACCCACGTTTGATCTTCACATTCGGTAAGGCAATTAAACATTTGCTACACACATTGCCATTGCTACACACTACTCTAACAATGTCCGCGGACGTATTCGACGGTAAATCGCAAGGTTTGAATTTGCCACGTCGACAACAGTTTATATCCATCTTCCCCATTGAAATTTTTATATTTCTTAATTTCAATCGCTTCACATACAATCTGGGATAATAGTGACGTTCGGTGGAGAGGATTTTGGGAGTGCAGAGTTCTATCCAGTGATTAATTCCAGCGTTGAGAATGTGGTCGGATATTGCTGATTTACTAGTTTGGCGGTTTCTAATAGCTGCGATGTGTTCCTTGACCCTTTCCGCAACTGAACGCTTAGTTTGGCCTATATATGAACTACCACAGCTGCAGTCTATCTTATCTGCAGTATATTAGGATCTCTGGAATCAACTGCATATTATAACTCTTTATTTAATCAGTAATCACTTTATACATACTTGACTCCACACAATTTGTTCTACAAGCTATACCTACGTAACTTCTATATGTAAGTCTATACGTAGGTATTTAGTGTAAAAATATATACCTACCTACTTCCCTAAATTATTTAATAACGAGTTCATGGAAGCATAAAATGGAAGTTATTTGGGCAGTCAACTTCTACTTCATCAAGCCTTCCTTCGGTCTCCGAGTTGCCGATTGCCGCCATTCCATCGAGACGATAGAAAAGAACAGAAGATGTAGCTAGCCTGTTCGCTCTCATTGTATTCCATACTTGGTTTTCATTTTACATTTCGAACTCATAGCGCTGTTCGTGATGTCGATAGTTTTGCTTGTCGATGCTACTTTGCTCGCCTATATGTACAAGTGTTCCTTCACTTTTCTTAGGACTTGTAATCTTAGGATTTTGCCTAAACGCACACCCGATTAGTGAAGTTTTGTTTGAGTCCTCTTAAAGACAACTCTAAAGAAGGGGGTCGTTTTCAATGTGTAATGTCAAAAACTTCAATCGTTTGCCAGTTGTTACAGTTGTTATATTTTGACGGTCATTGAACCTGTACTACCTACACATGTGTAAGGCGTATTTATTACTTTACGTACTGACTTATATTTAACTTTGTAACTGAGTAAACTGAAAAAATACTAAGAAGACCTTTTTGCAATTTTTTTCTCGTTTGCAAATGCTACTGGCGTATACGTGTCGTAGTTACACTTACATCCTAGAATAACACGAAAATTATCAGAAATGTTAATAATAACTTTTTCCTAACAGTTACGAAAATATAATGCATTTTGTTATAGAAAAAGGCGACAGACAGCATACAGTCCAAAATAAAATGATTAAAAATTAAAATGAAGAAAGTACCTACACAAAAAGGTACTTATATTCAACGTGTTACTGAAATAACGCAAAACCTGAAAGATGCCAAGAAATTTGAAATATATAAAAATATTATTTTAGGGAATATATCGAAACTTCCAAATACATATATAAAGTTTTCTTGTTCTATCTAAAACGTTCGAAGCGTTCATTACTTAGTACAGAGTTGTGACGGGGGGGGAACCGCGCTGCGTCCTGTAGACGCAATGAGCATATTAAAATTAGTTTTGCGTAAATGAGCGTAGAATAAGAGATATATTGGTCAACAAGTTATGAAAAAGAACCTATTGTAAAAACTGGTTGAATGTAGTCTACTCTCTATTTTCTAACAATCTAGTTTCAGTTTTGCTTCCTATAACACTATAGATTCATTACTAAAATATAAATATAATAAATATAGATATAGATAAATAAATATAGATAATAAAATAAAATATAGACAATAGAATAAAATATAAATGATATAATAAAATATAAATATGTATATTGTAAATATGAAATTATTACTAAATAGCTAGCTTGAATCAAGAAGTTTGGAAGAATTAAGTTTAAAGTATCGATAATGACACATTCCTAATGCCTTCCCCATGGTGCGCGGCCGGTCGCGACTCGCGACGCGTTGCCTCGTTGCATGATGTCATTCATCCACACACACTTAAAGAACTTAGTCGTGAGTCGACCCGCGCCGCTGTTTACATTCTGTACGCAGTGACTTCACGATAACTCGTGCCTGTGATTTATTTAATTTATTTATATTAGCTTAGTTGTTAGATAGTTCGAACATGGCCAACAACAGGGCTGCCAAGTCTGGATTTGCCGCCGAGGCGCAAAGAAAGGTGAGTTTGTACCAGTATTTTGAATTTTGTACAGTTTACTTACCGGGGTATTATCGGACCATGTTAGAAAGGTCCGTTGTATTGTCAGTGCGCGTGTCGGAAGTTGTTCTTCTTAAATAGGTCGAGTTGCGCAACTAGAATATTGATTCGGGATGCTGTGAGGTCCAGAATTGTGTTACAGGGGCTTAGCCCTGACCTACATTATGAAACATGTGTCGTTCGTTCTCATTTGTGAACGCGCCACGTAATTGTTTTTAAATTGAAGCCAAATGTTGCAATGTAGGTATTCGTTCCTGCACAATTACAGTAATTGTAAACAATTTTAAATAGTTGTTGTAGGATTCATCTGCTAAATTTGGGGATGTAACCCATTACTTTTCAAGCAAAATAATGTAAGATAGTCGTATGACATTTATAGGTAGTTAGCTTTAGAAGAAGAAAAAATCAGACAATTGATACCAAACACAACGGATTTAAATTAGATTGCCACTAATGTCTGTCCACATACCTACCTGTTCACATAATGTCACCTTAACGCACACAGAAACCTGCATATACAATTTTGTATACTTATGCCAGAGGTAGGCATCCTAAACGTCCGTATAAACAGGTTCCCTCACAAAAAGTCAAGAGGTACATGTACACCCACCTAAAATCTACACGATATAATACATCGATATTATTTGTTGTATTCTCGTCGTGTAGGAAAAGTACCGTGAAGGAGGAAGCGGTGTGCTCCTAACTCGAGTTTTTAATACTAATTTATATTCGGAGTTCTCATAATTATGACGTCCCATGACATGTGTATGACTACTTATATGCTTCTTGGAGGAGAAATGCTACTTTGTAAAGAAAGAGAAACTAGATAAAAAAATCTATAGTCTAAAATGAATGTGTTCATAAATGTAAATGGCACTACAGTTGTATGAGTACAAAGAATAGCAATTCGCTGCTTTTCTGTTGTAGTAAAAACGGGTCACTCGACTATTGAAACTATGCCTATTGACGCCGTTAATTAATTTACAATAACTTTTAGGAGTGTTAATATCCAATGATAATATAATATAACAACATTTAGGACTTAAAGCCCAATCTTGCCAACCAAATTAAATCTTGCCCAATCAGGATACCGTCAAAACGATTTGCAATATATAATTAATTAGTATAATTACTCGCGATTTTTGTGTTTTCGTAACTTATATAAAGTCAATTCTTATAATAAACAATTATATTTTTTTAACAATGAAACAAATTGTTCAATCCAATATTGTTTTTTTGTAAAAAATTCATATTTGCTTAGTTCGATCGATTAGATTCGATTAGGGATCTACGCAAGCGCGCTATAAATACTATAGAGGCAAAAAGTTAATATGTATAATATACCTGCGCCAAAGAATACCTTTCAAGAAAACACCAACTTGTGTACAAATGACATGGTTTATGCATTTAAAAGTCAACTCGTGTATCTTCAATACACAGTCGACAACCTTGAACACAGGGCTACTGAGATCATTATTTTTAATTCAGAAAAAGAAATAAATTGGTTAAACAAAAAAAATACATTTGTAACTAAAGCACATGTTAGTGCAATAATTGCGGCAACAAAGCAGTTTGATTAGAGCTAAACGCTTTATGCAATTAATTGAAGCCCTATGTATTCTAATGTAGGTAATATGATGCCACTAATCCCTAAGCTTTAATAAATAAGTAACACAGACACTCGAGTTCGTATATTACTGGAATTAATCAATGCTGTTGCTATTGAAGGTTTCAAATAAGTTTTTTGAATGAAGAATAGACCAAAATCATAGATTCTCTGCTTAGATCATACGTTTTATAGGCCATTGTTATCTACTCGATGTCACTGCCCATATGAATGGAATGAAGTAATACTCTATTTTTAATTGTGAGCAAGCAATTTAGAAGTTTTATAACAAATACGACTGATTCTCTCATTAAATTTTTAAATCTTATTAGTGTGTTACAATAATAATTGTTATTCAAATTCGTTTCATTAAAACAAAACTTAGTTTTGCTTGAAATTAAAACATATTTTTTACCCCCCATGAGTTAAAGTTTTTACAATTCTTTATAAAAATAATATAAATCATAAAATAATATAATGCTCAAAGGTCACATAAAAAAATATATTAAAAATTAAAACTGCCGACATTCAGTTTGCAGTAGGTACACGGTCGTTGCCCTAACACGCTTACGCTTCGTCAACCAAGCCTGCTGCAAACTTAACACAAATTGCGGAACCTTAAAAATAAACCATTATTTTAATTAATCCCGTTGATTTCAAAACTGTAAAAGTACAGTTTGAAGAAGACATATATAAAGATGATGTAACTTTTAAAGAAGATGATAACGATAAAGCAATTCATCGGAAAGATTCAAAAGTATCGAACGTATTTTGTCAGGACACCTTTCTTCCTAGTAAGAACTGATATAGGATGTGGGTCAAGGAGAATCAGTGGTTCAGCTTTTACAACCGGTTTCAGTTTTAATGGATTTTTGTGAGCTCAAGCTGTAACGACGATGCTAGCAATGATGCAAAGAAATTGTGTAATACACTTTAAGAATGGAGTAAATTTATAAATTAATTCACAGTATGACTGTTTCTATTCTACTTATTTATACAGATTTACAGCATCAACTTTTGTATCGACTGCAGGTAGGTAAATAGGCCACTCTCAAATTTTTCTGTTTTAATCGACCTTAACTTTAAATTCCATAAAACCTAAAATTATCAAATTTAGTAAAAGTAGACAAATTCGCCTTAAAATTGCATTTGCGGTATTTGTGGAAATGAAAACCTGTCTGTTAGTCCGTCGGAAGTTTTTTAAGAACCTATAATTTTGGAAATGATTATAATAATATAATTGTTTAATAATTAATAATAACTTCAGTGCCATGTTAGAATAACAAACAAATTTAGTACGTGAAGTAATGCGTCTTATCAGCAAAACAACTATGCAGGTCAACCGATATTTACATTACTCTCCATAATTTGTCAGAGCTCAACTAATGACTTTTAAATATTTTATTTTAATTATTCCTATGCACCTATTAGTTGTACATTTTCCTAACATGTTTGTCTATTTATAATTATTTATTTTAAATACCACGAAAATCATGTTTGTTTTCCATATTATTACTTTAGTCGTAACAAGGTCTCAGTCGAGTTTATTTGGATTCGTCATAGGCTATTTTCTAGTACATACATCATATTATATTGTTTGGTTAATGTATAAATCGTACAAATAAGTAAAGAAGAACAGATGTTAAATTAGCGCAAAAGAATTTATTATACACTAATTCACTGAGACGATGACTCATATAAGGCACGGTTCAGTTACAACACTTACAACACAAACCACACCTTATAAGGTACTAGCCTTTACGCGGGACTTATATATATGGCTTAAATACAGGCCACTTTCAAAACTTCGCCATATGTTTAAGATTGACACTTGACCAAATTTCACCTCGCTCTTGGCGCATTTTCTTAACAATCTATATTCAATCAATTGGATTGCAGTATAAATTCCAAAACCTTTGCTGAAGCCCTTCTGCATGTGGCGTAACACGGCATTCCATACATCAACTAATGTTATTGTGCGAGTACCTTTGTTCTAACTCCATAGTTATATTAGTAGAAACATCTAACACACGTGTGTTGTGCATTGCGCCGTTTAATTTACCACCAAGAATTTGTTTTGACGTGGTGACGTCGATGACTGTAAGCTACACGACTATTTTTGGTTAACATGACAAAATAAAATATTGTGATTGGTTAACAAAAGTTAAATATATCTCGCTTAAAATTGTTATTAAAATCCTCATAAACAAAATAAATATTCTAAAGAAATTCATAAACGTTCAAAATATCAGCATATTGTCATTGTATCTTAACCGCCTTTACCTTTATAGAAATGGACGTACATTTTATGAAAATAATCAACTCTGGAGGTTTGTTAATAAAACTTTTATTAACAAACCTAATTTTATTATTATTCATCTTTACTAGCGTAGGCATCTACCATTCTCAGCAAAATTTAGTTTGCTTCTCATAAGTAAATAAAACAATGTTCAGCGCCAACGTTTTGAATTTCTCTATAAACAATATTTAGTCATTTGACTCCACCTATTGTGTTCGCATTTTCACTAGGGTTCTTTTGTGAGATTCTCATTTCTCAAGCTTGTACGTTCTTTGCACTTGTAATTAAAGGACTCTCTTTTAACTTATTTCCCTTTTCCCAGGCGTATACCGCTTTGCAATTCATTGATCTCACCAGACCGGCCTCGCCCGCTGACCTCATTCCTGTTGCCTTACCAGTCGATGTCGTTGCCATTGTCGACGATAGCCTGCAAGGCTACCTGCTTTTTATGCAGTTTACCTCAATAAAACTGTTTGATCTGATGTTGAGCATCGCAAATGCATTCCTTTCACACATCGTTGCAGATATCGTCTAGATCAGCTATACTCTAAGTGTGTTCCGCGGAACCCTAGGGTTCCGTGATACCTCTGTCGGGGTTCCGCAAGAATTTAGAAATAAAAAAATCAAAACACCTCTCTCTGGTCGCTCCGCGGCTGTGCGGACTCCGCGGCCGCGCGGAGACAAAACGCTATGAATGTTATTTATTTATTTATTTGTATTTGTATAAGCTTGTGTTACATTAGCTGGTACAATATCTCATAAGTTTGGTCTCAACAATTTTATACTTGTACAACGCGTTCGCTCTAAGTTTGCCGGTCTGTGGAATGCGCGTACCCTCCCCCACGTGACAACAAAACTTATAATGTGTCATAGTTTTACCCAAATATCTAACGTACACAATTTTTATTGTTACAATTAAATAAAAAATTTCGAACGTCATACACTCATACCTATCGCCAGCGGCAAACTTAAAACGAGCGGGTAGTATACTTGTAAGCGCTCAGTCTCTTTGATAAAAGCCGCCTCTGAATTAGACGCTATAGTTGTCAACTAGCGACTTTCGTCTCTAACTTCAAAGGATAAAGTCGATATTGTTTACAACGCTATTTTTAAATTTCTGTTTTTATTTTTGCTTTTTGTTTATCAAAGGTGCCGACTCGAGTATTTTCGAGAATATTTGAGATCGAGTCTAGGACTAAGTATAAAAGCGGCGATCGCGCGTTGGCGTCGTCAGTTGATGATTAGCGTTCGGAGCGATAAGTTACTACCTACTTACAAGCTCGCTAGCGAGAAACTAGTGTTCATTGTTTTACTGCCTGCTGTATTCTGTTGTCTCAGTTTTATACATTTCTTCCCTGTAGGTTCTAAATTTAGTCTCTTATACGCAGTAACGATTGTGCATTATTTAAACCCCACTATCCTGACTTGTAACATTATAAATAAAGAAGAATGGAACGTTGGCTTAAAGGTGTTAAACGTGTTCCAACAACATCTTCTAATGACGCTGAATGTTCAAAAGCAATGCGCGCGGAGAATTTAGCAATCACCGATCCAGAAGATGATGCCACGAGTGCCACGACGTCAAGCTCGACGGTTTCAAAGACGAAAAAAAGGAAGTATGATGAATCTTATATCAGTTTCGGATTTGTTGATTCCAACGGCTCACCTCTCTGCATGCTCTGTAGTAAACTGCTTCCTAATAGTTCCATGGCACCTGCCAAATTGCGTCGACATTTAGAAACCGTACACCCCGAGACTAAAGACAAGAATAAAGAATTTTTTGTTCGCAAAAAAGATCAGTTATTAGAAAGTCAAAAAAATATGATGCATGTAACACAAACTACCAACGAAAAGGCCACGGAGGCATCATACTTAGTTAGCTATCGCATTGCACAAGCAGGTGAAGCGCACACTATCGCTGAGAAATTAATAAAACCATGTGTATTAGACATAACAAAATGTATGCTTGATGAAAAATCTGCAAAGCATCTTTCTACTGTTCCGCTATCAAACGATACTGTTTCACGACGAATCCATGATCTGGCAAGCTACGTCAAACAAGAACTAGTTACACGTCTACAAAATACACGATTCGCTTTGCAAATGGACGAGTCGACTGATGTCGCTGGTTTGGCTATCCTGCTGGTTATTGTGAGATATCCATATAAAAGTTCTTTTGAAGAAGACATGCTTATGTGTTCATCGCTGCTTACAAACACTACCGGGGAAGAAATTTTTAATAAAATAAATATATTTTTTGAAGAACATAATCTCAGTTGGAACAATTGCATTGACATTTGTACAGATGGGGCCAAGGCGATGACAGGTAAAACAGCAGGAGCAGTGTCACGAATGAAAAATAAAGCGCCTAATTGTAGTTCCAGTCATTGTATTCTGCATAGACAAGCACTTGCGATGAAGCAAATGCCGTCTAATCTAAAATTAGTTATGGATGAAGCGGTAAAAATAATTAATTTTATCAAATCACGACCACTACAATCCCGATTGTTCTCATTATTGTGTGAAGATTATGGCAGCAAACATAAAACACTGCTGCTCCATACAGAAGTGCGATGGCTGTCTCGGGGAAAAACTTTAACAAGGCTATTTGAACTTAGAGCCGAGTTACAAATGTTTCTTTCAGCAGATACTTCTTTTAATTTGAAGGACCGTTTGTATGATAAAACTTGGTTGTTCCGATTGTCTTTTATGGCGGATATCTTTCAAAAACTTAACGAATTAAATTTATCGTTGCAAGGTAAACAGACAACAGTGTTTCAGGCCTATAATAAAATAACTGCTTTTAAAAGAAAATTAGATTTTTGGATCATTTGCATTGGTAAGAAAGAAATAGAAAGTTTTACGTTACTCAGTGAGTTTGTTAGCGAAAACGACTCAGAAATGTTTGAAGATAATGTGTTTGAAGAATTGGTCCAATATCTCAGTTCGATGCGCGCATCTTTTGAAAAGTATTTTCCCGAAGAACACAATACAAAAATTAAAGTGAACTCCTGGATTCATAATCCTTTTTTACCCAACTTGGAAAAGCCTGAAAACATGTCAAATGAGATATATGAATCTCTTTTAGAAATGTCATCAGACACAAGTATGGAGTCATTGTTCAAAACGACGCCTCTTAATGATTTTTGGTGCAGAATCCAAGATGAATATGCAATGCTTGGCCAAATGGCTCTGGATATTCTTCTCCCGTTCCCAACTACATATTTGTGCGAAACAGGATTCTCTACCTACGCAGCCACGAAAACAAAATATCGCAATAGACTGGACGCCGAAGCTGATATGAGACTCCAACTTTCTTCCATCAAACCTGATATCAAGCAATTGATGAAAAATAAAAAACAGTTTCATACCTCCCACTAGTTAGATTTTTTCTTTTTTAATGTTTTCTATTATTGTCCTTACCAAGTGGTGAAGTAAATAATAATTAGTAACTGATACATTGTACTTTTATTATGCTGATTAATATAGAATACACTTATAAAAATAATTGTTTTATTGTAGGGTTCCATCAAGTATTTTGCTTCCCAAAAGGGTTCCGTCATTTAAAAAGTTTGAGAACCACTGGTCTAGATAAACTTGTGAGATTCGAAACTGATTTGATTAATTATTAAGTAAAATTAAAAAGCTTTGAAAGTATTGTTTTTCGTATTCATAGGAGATATTTAAAGTGTTTTGTTAGTTATAATGTGCGGTACCCATAACAAGAAATCCTAGTGCTATGGCCTAACTGAAAAAAGACACTAAAAATCTGAAGTTAATAAAGTTCTCTTATTACCTATACAAACGTTTTAATATTATGAAATTATTTATCGGTAATTCGAGTATGAGATATTAACAGATATTGATGAAGCCCAAGACATTTGCTTGTGTCCTGAAGTAGACTGACGTTACTAACACCTATAACGGCTGTTTGTCCGTTGACATTGAATCATAGTTATTTACGGCCAGCCGTTTTTGTTGCTGAGTCTTGTATGGAACACATACAATTAGCAATGAATGGCCTTAATTTCATTATGGCACTATTGATGCATATTTGTTATTGCATTCATCATAAACGTCTTTAAATAGCTGGCTCTTTGATGGATGTACCGATATAATTGCTGCTACCGCGTTGGCTACATTAGATACGTTACTATAATTTGTTAGTTATTTTCATTGAATTAATGATTTTTATTTATTTATTTATTTTTTATACAATAATTTTAATTAATGTATTAACTGCTATATTTTCTAACGTGGTAACTAACTCGTTACTATTATCTGGTTACAAATTCACCCAACGACCTTCTGTATGCTGATACGAACGCGTTTCGGTGAATAATGAGATTGATAAAACTATAAAAAAATATTTTACATAAATTATTTAACGTGCACGTGGTATTATGTATTTAGTAAAATTATTTAAGTAAAAGTTAAATGAACAACTGTGTGGTAGAAAAATAATTTTATTTTTCATCTCCTTCCTTAATTTCAACATTTGTAAATTAATATTGTTCATTAAACCAAAATATTAGCAATTTTGAACACAGCAAAATAATTATAGACGATTGATTTTTGCAGACCGTGAAAATATGTTCTGTATTCGTTAAGATGATTATAAATATGCTCCAGTGTCAAGAAAAAGGAAGTTACTACATCAGGAACGGGTTCATATTTGCATAATTTCAAACTAACCTTTGATAGTTTCACTACGCCAATGCGCCAGGTGCTTTAAAAAGTTCAAACAGGACATTGCTTACAAGAATCCACTTCCTTTGTACTCGAACACAAATTAGTTAACGCTTTGGAATAATAATGAAAGACACGAATTGTGGTCAACGGTTTATATCGGTTCGAACCATCTACAAGATGATATTGTAATAAGTATTAATGGTAGATGAACCTAAGATTTTTTTTATAAATTACTTCCATTATTTCGTTAATGTTTTAGATTTTTTGGAGTTTTGACGTAACGCTTTATCGAACATTCTTAATGAATCATATTCGTAACCCAAATGCGGAAGAACATACATATCGCTTGTGTAATTTTTTTTTGCTTAGAACGTCTGTCAGACGCTGCTTGAATCCAACACAGATTCTGAGTCACGTTTGAATCCTTCGCGGATTGCGTCATTATGCGCGTGAGTCGATATTTGGTTGTCTCGTTAGTTCCATAGTTACAGGAATACCTGTTGTGTCATTAATTCTTGCAATTACTTACAACACTTTAATATGTCATCAATGTCGCCATTGATTTATTACTAAACATGATAAAATTAATTAATAATAAAATTACATACTAATATCCACTCAAACTTCTAAAACACAGATAATACGAGTATGATGTAAAGAGGAAAAATACACATACAATATAACGTTTTTAAACCATATTGCAACTTAATACAATACAAGTTAGATCCTTCGAGGCAGTGTCAATAGCACACGCATAAATTAAAATGTAACTGCAAGCATGCGTTCCATGCCCATTACTATCACTGGAAGTACTAAATAAATAAAATGTACGTGACATGTGTGAATTAAACAATAGTAAACTTACATAAAATTCTACTATAAACTCTTCTAACATTTGTCATGCTTGGACTCTCCCATTGAATAAAGGACCACGCCTATAGCAACAAAAAGGTCGTTACATATTACGTGATTGAAATCATTGAGTACGAAGTGTACCTATCCGATTATGTTATGTGTAATTTTGGTAAAAAATTTCGAAGATCGTATCGAGATTTGGGAGAGAATCCTACGTGTCGATGGCCCAATTTAAAATTCCTAATTTTACTTACAACCAATTGGAAGATATAAAAAATTATATAAACCTATGTTAAATACTCAAATAAGCATATACCTGATTAAAAATGCTAAAATAGAAAATATTTTTATATAATTTATCATTATACTAAACATTATTTTACATAACTCGACATGTATTTTCGTTTTATAGGGTATCCGGCTCGTTATAGGCAATAATATCTATATTTTATGTATTTATTTACACTTTATTGTTTTAACAAAAGGCGCACTTAATGCTAAAAGCATTTTCTTCCAGCCAACCTTGGGGCTTTATTGTGATGGTATGGTATGGCAAGTGAATAACACTGTATCAAATAAAATTTGGAATGAATAAAATATATAAACATACATATATATTAGACTGGTTCAAAAAAATCGGCTTTTTTTTTCAAATGTCCTCCTAAATACTTTCGGGGAGGTGAAAAAAGATGCCTGTTATAATCGGAGCACTTAATATTAATATTTAGAGGTCGCTTATCGCGAATTTCTATTTCCCATTTAAATAACAGGATTTTTTTTTAAACTTTGTAATTTTATACCTAAAGATACAATAAATTAAAATAATTAAGATACAAATTAGTAATCAGATACACTATGCAAAGAAAAAAACTAAACGGTGTCTATTTTGAGATGATCTTATCTATACTTTATAATAAAATCGTAACAGAGCCATGCAGTGTACTCTAAGAACGATACAGAGCCCAAAACTACCTTCTTTTTTAGAATTTGTCTGTCTCTCTAACCGCAACATCACGCAAAATCTACTGGACGGATATCAATGAAACTTCCTATAGTTATAACTTATGTGCCGGGTTAACATTTATGGTATGTTTTATCCAGATCGATTATAGAGTTCCCATGGGAATCACAAGTTCACAGGAACGAAGTGGCACCTGCCACCGCTAGTTATTGAATAATTTAAGATACTCGAAATTGATCATATTTTTGTGAATAGGTAAACAACATTAGTTTATAATATTTTAATATGTTGTAATACTATTTTTATCATGTAAAATGTCGAGTAAGGAATATACTGAAACAAAAATACCGATAACGCCTACCTACTACACGATTCCTGCTTTTAAATCACAAAAAATTAAATAAACGGAGGTAAATGGTAGTAAAAGTCGTACATAAAAGGATGCTAATACGCCAGTGTCATTTGGAATCCTTGTTATGTCACTAAGGCCGAAGGAATTCAATGATCTTTCACATGTCACCTGGCCTATAAAGCCTCGAACAATTTAATACTGTCGTATCCAGACAGGCTCGTAGGCGGTGTAGCTGATTTTACGGTTTTCTATAAGGTGTTGCATGAAAACTTGAATTGTACCGCAATTGTAAATCAAATTTAGTTCCTCGACCTGTTATCCGTAATAATCGCAGACCTCTTCATTATACCCTCAAGTCGTACCAACCTGTACCCTACATGCATTCTTTCTTTCTCTTCGTACATTATGTTTCTCTTCTTACAATATCGTACAAAAGGAGAGCTTAATGCCCCATCTCTACCAGCCAATCTTTGGGTTGATTAGAGTTCAATTAGGAGGTGCATGAAAGACACAATTTAGATGGTGTGATAAAACATATAGAATACATTATTTTATTTCCTAAACATAGGTACAAACTTACCTAGTTTTATATTATACCTAGTTTTTAGTTTTCTTTTTGTATTTTACTTTTGTGTCTGTACGTAGAATTTAATGATGACTTCACCTGTCAGTGAAGTACTGACCTCATGATATCTATTCCTTGTATATGCGTACTTTGTTGGTGTACCTAATAAATAAATTAATGAATAAACATTATTAATATTTCTCATAACGTATAACAATACTAAGCCATAAAGTCTCCGAAGAGGTCGCCAAGTATGAGAATCTCGCAAGTCATGGGGTTCAAATACCTTTGTAAAGAATGTTTAGTTTAGCGTCGCGTCCATCAGCAAATACGAATAAAGTATACATAAGTGTAAAATCATGAAAACAAGTCATAATAATTATTGTAGTGTAGATGAACTACGTTACCTACTTTACACACAAAAATCGCCTATTAAGGAAAATCGAACAACGTCTCGTTCTTAGAAAACAACGTTCCTGTGTAAATAGATAGTTACAAGAAGTGAAAACTTTTTGAGAATTACAGTAAAAGCAAAACTTTTTAATTATTTTTTTTTTTACATAAATTAACATTATAAAATGTGTCAACGAAATAATGGAAAGCCTGCAACACTTCTCGCGGCGCCGCGCCCGTTAGTCGCATTGACTGTTTTGCGTAACTGCGCGTAGAATAAAAGATAATACTAGAAATTAACAATAAGTTGTGAAAAAAAATCGATTGTAAGAACTGCTAGAATCAATTCTACTCTCGATACTGAACAACCTATTTTCAGTTTTTGCATAGGTATTTCTAAATTGTAAATATTGTATTAGAAACCTGCGAAAATCACTCTCTGACAATCTTATTATAATGGTGCATCCTTTTTCTATATTCTCATCCTTTTGCTAGGTAGTAGGTACTTACACAATGAGATCCGGTTTAATTTACATTGTTAGAGAGAAATTTTTGCACATTTCGGAACACAGCTTAGGTTGAGACCAATTTTTTCCTATATCCATTTCTCTCAAGAGACGAATTATTAATTTTTTCGCTTAAACGGTTTCTAATTTCGAAATAACGTTCCAAATCGGTAGCATAAAGAGACCGTTGACAATTTATCTGGAATCATAATATTTGCATGCCTTATCGGCACGGCCTTCAACTTCCACAGCGCTTATATGTTTGATAGTTAACTGAATAGGTACTGCATTTTAACCTTAAATGGTTTTGTAATTTCCATTATTACTTAATTTAATGTTATAGAAAACATAAATCAAAGTAGTATGCAAGTTACACGTACTCCGTTTGTAAATATATTAAGTTCACTGTGATTGGAGAAACCGAATAACTTATACTGAATAACCGAATTTCAGTATGCAGAAACTGAAAAACCGTAATTAATTTAAGACCTCTTTACAGAAGATACTACGATTGTATTTTAACTTCATTACGAATAAGTGCTCACTTGGTAGGTAGTTGTGTGTTGGTAGGTAGCCTATACAGCTATACCCACGGCAGTTACGGTAATGAAGCAGTAACTCATGTCATGGATTTATGCATACTTCTGGAGGTACGCTCCAATATTTGTACTTTGTTCCATTCATTACCAGTTCCACCTAAATCCTGCAATAACTGAGGGTGGTGATCATAATTTCCCTATAATATATAGTAAGACCGCATTCCACGTTTTCATTAAAATCAGTTGTTACTAACATCTGTGTTAAAATTTACAGATCAACAGCAAATACAGTGAGGAGTTGGCTCAGGAATGTCTGGAATGGGTGAGGCAGCTCATCGGCGAGCCAGACAACACATCTGGCGATATGGACAACTTCTACGAAGTGTTGAAGGACGGCACTCTTCTGTGCAAGTGAGTAGAAGAGATGTTTCTGTGGAAATCTTTGCCCTTTAACCAAAATCTGGTGTCATGCAAGAGGTCTTGTATGTCTCGTAACGTTCTAGTTTAGCCATGATAAATTTTCCGCCGATACAACAATTATCCTACATCAGTATCAGTGGCGGATCCAGGATTTTGGTTTGGGAGGGGCTTGACCTACGAGGGGCGTTCAATGTATTCTCGGTATAGGCATGAAAGAATAAGCAGAAAATTCTGAATAAAATTTATTTTTCAATGTAGTCCCCCATCACCTCAATACACTTATTTGAACGGGAAAGTAACTTTTCAATACCCTCTGAAAAATATTTTTCTTCCTTGTCTGAAAAATGTTCATTAATTGCCGCCTTCAACTCTTCATCGTCGGAAAAATGCTTACCTCGAAGATCTTTCTTAAGGTTGGGGAACAGAAAGTAATTACTAGTGGCTAGGTCCGGGCTGTAGGGTGGATGATTGATTTCTTCAAACCCGCAATCCCGCACAGCAGCCTTGGCAGCGCGCCCTTTGTGAACCGGCGCGTTGTCGTGAAGAAGCAATACACCTGCTGTCAATTTTCCGCGTCTTTTTTCTTTTATTGCCTCCTTTAAATTACGTGGGGTTTTTGCGTAAGATGCGGCAGTAATACTTTGACCTTTTTTTGTGTACTCAATCAGTAAGATTCTCTTAGAATCCCAAAACACTGTGGCCATGAGCTTTCCGGCGGATGGGGTGACTTTAAACTTCTTCGGTGGGTCTGTTCCTTTTTTATGCCACTGCATGGACTCTTGCTTGCTCTCAGGATCATAGTGATGAACCCACGTTTCATCACCGGTAACGATTCGATCGAAAATATTATGCGGGTTTTCACCACAGAGCTCCAAAAACTCCTTGCAACACTCAACTCGCACTTGTTTCTGAAGCGCCGTGAGCATTCGCGGCCCCCATCTTGCACTGACCTTTGACAGATTCAGATTCTCATGAAGGATAGTGTGAATGGTACCCACGGATAGCTTAGTCCTTTCTGCTAATGTTTTCACTCTCACACGGGCATCTTCTAGTACAAGTTTCTCAACGATTTTGACATTTTCTTCAGTAGCGGTACTAACCGGCCCACCGGCACGGGGGTCGTCTTCAATACTTTCTCTACCCCGTTTGAATTCACTAGACCACTTCTGAATAGTAGATAATGAAAGAGCAGAATCTTGGTAAACAGCCACCATTTCTTCGTGAATAACTTTTTGAGCCTTTCCTTGTTTTGTAAGGAATTTTATCACAGCGCGATGCTCGATTTTTTTCAACATTGTCGTATCAGTCATCCTAGTTGCCTTTTCGTAATGATATCACGAATACTAATGGTGACAATTAAATTAAATTTTATATTTATACCCTCAAAGAGTGTCTTTAACTAATGAGATAATTTAATTACTCTCATCATTAGTATATCACCCCGATACCGAGAATACATTGAACGCCCCTCGTAGCTGGGGGTAGGCTTTATCAAGGTAAACACTAAAACACTAAAAAAGCACACAAAATTTTATTTTGCTCCTTTAACGCATAGTTATCCTCGGATATTTTTTTTGCAAATTCTTCAATGACTTCGACAGGTTGTTGGCTGCCAGATATATCTCGGTGAATATACATGGCAGCCAAATCGTTCAACCTGTCTTCCGTCATTGTTCTAATGATTTTACATCGTCATGATTTTACTGAAATATTTTTATTTGTAGTATTTTGACGTGAAACGTCTTCAAAATCACACCGAAACATACCAGGTCAGAAAAGTGAACCGTAACGAAAAGGTCTATATCGTCTTACCCAATTACAAAACTATTAGTCTTAGAGACATAAATCTAGTGTCATTATTTAGCTTATATAGTCAGCTCCCTGTTACGACCTTGAGTTTGCGCCGGGGCCGGGCGGGTTGGCGGGGAAGGGCCACCGCGCAGAATGGACGAAACCGGCGCTCTTGCTTCTTTCTATTCAGTCAGTGTAGCTCACGACTCAGACGTGATATTCGTGCGTGTGTGTATAGAGTTTATTTAGACCGATTGATTTAAGCAAAAATTAGTGTTATTTGGACAGTATTTATACGTAAAAATAACAAGTAAGTCTATAAAAAGTATTGAAATACAATATGTCGGCCTCAGCCCGTGCAAGAGCCAGTCGAAAATATAAATCAAGCCTATTGTTGGAACGAGGAGGTTATAGGCCACGCACAGATACCCCAATGTCCGGGGTCGAGCGAGCGAGGCGGTTTCGGGAGCGTCGCAAAGCTGCCACGCTTGGTGAACGACGCCGACTCCGAGAGAATCTCTACCTTTGCTGTACCTGTACCAATGGACATAATGAGTGAAGATACCAGCAAGATAAAAACGACTCGCCGACATAGACGTTTCACGTTAAACCAACGGCCGTGTGCCCCGACACAGCCCCACCCGACTTTTTTTCTATTAGTGTATGTAGTATTTGTGGTGTCCTTGGCTATCTTTATAGACATTTAATTTAATGAAAGATGCGACGGCTGTATGTCTAATAAATTTCAAAACTGTTTTCGTAGTTTCTATTTTATAAGATATATTAATGAAACAAATTGATTCAGTAGTTCTACAACTAATAAGGTAATAAACTGAAAAGTTATTTTGGGTTTCAACGTCCATACATACAAACTATATTATTATGTCGTTGGATAGGGCTCGTAAAGCTACAACTTTTCTCTAAAGACTTTTTTTATAAAACGCACCTACGAAAAATAGCGAATGTTCCCTTCCGACTGGTGCAGCCACCGGTCTTTATTAAATTTATGATCGTGAACCTTTACGAACGTCTAGAGTCTAGTTAGATTCCCTACCTTTTTTGGCATATGGCCATATATTTCAGAAAAAACTACTCAGTGTCCCCTAAGGCTCGCGCATATTACGGCGGGCCGCACCGCAACGCATAACATTGCAAAAATCCTCCGGAATCACTTTCATACATCTATATACCTTACATCTTTCCAGGTTGCCTGGAAGAGATCGCCTTAGCGATAAGGTCGCCTATTGTATTCTGTCATTTATTATTTGTGCACATGTAATAACTATTGTATGCAATAAAGAGTATTTATTATTATTATTATTATACTCGTATATATAAAACAAAATCGGGTTAGTTATACCATTTATAACTCAAGAACGGCTGGACCGATTTTAATGATCTCTGATTTGTTAGATTCGTCTACGCCCCGAATAGCAGAATAACTATTAAAATATCTGAAAAATTCACGGGAAAAAAAGCGCCATCTGTTGGGCAACCACAGCAACGCGTGGCCGGGCACAGCTAGTTTTATATAAATCATCGCCCACTTTAGGCGGGTCCCATCGCGCAGCGCAGCGCACTAAAGGATCGCTTGCCAGCCGTATTTATGCGCTACGACGCGGCCCGCTTCGATGTGCGTTGAACGGGTGCAGTTAACTGACAATTCGAGAGTTATTCGCAGTGCGATAACGTGAAGAATTGAATGTCAATAGCTAACTGACTTAAATTATAGCGTTGAGCTGCGGCCCACCGCGTCTGTAATGTGCATTGTCGCAGTTTTGCAGTGCGATGCGAAGCGACGCGGTTGTAATGTGTGTGAGCCTTTAGACTACATTATTTAAGGGAATTAAGGGAAAGTTGAGGATATATGTATTTTATGTATCTACTAGCTGTGCGTTGCAATGCGTTAGATTTTTTTTTGTCAGAAACCGCGTGCGTGCGCACATCAACTCACCAAAGTTTCATCGAAATCGCACGAACGGTTTAGGGTAGCGCATAGAAGACGAACAAACATGCATTATTTTTTATATATACGAGAGGGGACCCAAAAAAAACGGGAATTTCGTCATAACTTCCTTATTTCTTAATATTTTTACACCAAATTTTGATCACCTTCAAAGTATTCTCCCTTGACCACAACCCACTTTTGCAAACGATCCTTCCATTGATCAAAACATTTTTTAAATTCACTTATCAGGATGTTCTTTAGGCCTTCCAGCGATTTTTGTTTTACCTCCTCCACAGTGGCAAAACGCTTTCCTCTCATGTCCCTTTTGAGTCTGGGGAACCAAAAGAAATCACAGGGGGCTAGATCCGGTGAGTGGGGGGGGGGGGGGGGGGGGGGGGTGGACAATTGGTGTCATGCCCGTTTTTGGTCAAAAACTGCATTATGGAGAGAGCGGTGTGGGCCGGCGCGTTGTCATGATGGAAGAACCTGTCGCTTGTACGCCAAAGATCTGCCCTTTTCTTCCGGATACTCTCCCTCAATCTTTTCAAAATCTCCAAGTAGAACTTCTGGTTGACAGTTTGACCCGAGGGAACGAACTCCGCGTGCACAACACCTCTGCAATCGAAGAAACAAATGAGCATTGTCTTGATGTTTGAATTCACTTGGCGAGCTTTTTTGGGACGAGGAGAGCCAGGTGTCTTCAACTGGCTTAATTGCTGCTTTGTTTCGGGATCGTATCCATAGCACCACGATTCATCACCAGTAATCACCTTGGAAAAAAGTTCGGGATCCTCTTTGAGCTGATTTTGAAGTTCAAAACATGCCTGAAGTCGACGCTCCCTTTGCTCGCCTGTGAGAAGGCGAGGGACAAATTTGGCTGCAACTCTTCTCATGTGCAAATCTTCGGATAAAATCCTCTGAATTGAACTCCATGATATCCCAGACATCTCACAGAGTTGATCAATGGTTCGGCGACGGTCTTCACGAACAAGAGCATTGATTTTGTCGACGTTTTCGTCACTTCTTTACGTTGAGGGGCGTCCTGAACGGGGTTGGTCTTCAATTGACATTTCTCCATTTTTAAAACGTGAAAACCACTCGTAGACTCTGGTTTCACTTAGGGCAGCATCCCCATAAGCAGTCTTAAGCATTACAATAGTTTCTGCGGCCGATTTCCCCAACAGGAAACAAAATTTCACAGCCGCGCGTTGCTCTCGACAATCGGCCATCACGTTTTCGGCGAAATGGAAAAAGTTGTTTCACTACAAAAATTCCCACGGGCGAACCGATACACTCACAGCGACAGAACTTCGCACACTAACTCGGGAGACGTGTCCCTAACGGACACCTGGTCGAACAATGGGTTCCCCCACTCTCCCTGCCCACCGCAGCCCAATTCCCGTTACTTTTGCGTCCCCTCTCGTATATGAATCTATATGTGTTCAGAGTCCATAAACCCCTTGAACCATTTCAGCGTCGTTTAGGGGACCGCACCGGCCCCTTTGGTCACCACCGATCTAGTACATATAAGGACACCACTTTTACGTTCATCAACGATTTATTATTTATTTAAATTTCATTGCATAATGATATGTACAAAAGACGGACTTAATGCCAAGAGGCATTCTCTACCCATCGCAAATCTCAGATGCTACACGATTAACGATTTCCTCAATAATATAATTTTAATTGATTGATAAGTCCATTAATATTGGAAATGAATTAATTAATGCAATATTCACATATATTAAAATCCACGTAAAAATATTAATTGTGACATCAAATTGTAATTTTATAATTAATTTTAATATTTTGTATTTTGTAATTTGAAAATTAATGTTGTTGTTATTAATGACAAATCATTGTACGCCCATGAGGTATATTACAGAGATATATTACCTAATTATCACAATGAATAAATAAATCAATGAAATAAATTATAAAATAGAAAGTACAAAAAATATGTAACGTAATACATACATAAATACAATGGTATCATTGAAATAACGCAAAATAAATATACATACATACTTAAGTATATACATACACGCATAAATATATGTATACATAATAATATGATACACACACCAAAATTTAACAGGAAACTGAAAGTAGTAGAGAAGAGGAACCGAGAAAATAAATCACTGTATCAAATAATGTTCCCGTATTATTATTATTTTGACTTTAATATTTATATTTGTTGCTCTAACTGAAAGTAACTACGAAGCTACGGGTTTGATTTACAATGATTAAATTACCATTTAACTTACCCTATTGAATTACATGACGCCGTCCCTAATCCACTAATCCGGTTGTTCGCACCAGTATCACCTCCGGATTAGAGAATTCTAATGAAAACAATTCACTTATGCAAACATGTAACCTAATTCCAGGCTGGTAAATAGCATTCAAGCGGGCAGCGTGAAGAAGGTGAACGAATCAAAGATGGCATTCAAATGCATGGAGAATATCAATGCCTTCCTCGAAGTGGCCAAACAGCTCGGGGTACCGGCACAGGAGACATTCCAGACAGTCGATCTTTGGGAGAGGCAGAACTTGAACTCCGTCGTCATCTGTTTACAATCCTTGGGCAGAAAGGTAAGCAAATAGAAATGTGTATGTTCATAATTATTCTTCTTTTGAAAATGATTTTTCAACTAGTGAAGTTGGCGTCGATTATAATTTGTTTCTATCTCCTCACGAGGCGAAACAACTCGACAACAGTGCGATGCCCATTCACTCTCTGATTTCTGACGGTCACTTAATCATATTTCTTACTGCGTCCATCTCGTCTCTTACTATCACTTGCAAGAACTCACATCCTTCATACCTCATCATATGCGACGTTTTTTTTTTTCTTTTGACGACCTTCAAATGTTGTTGTTTCCTGAGATTATCTTCCTCCAGCACTCACATTCATTTGAAGCACAGGCCATTTGTAATAATATAAGAGACAAATATGCAAATAAATCTTAAGTTTGCGATTGTAAAAAAATATTCACATATTGATCACATGTTGATATCTTAATCTTTTAAGTTATTTTTAATGTTCATTCAAATAATTATAGAGGTGACGTTGCGAAACTCCATGAACTTCATCTTATTGAGGAGTATACTTAGTCATACTCCTCAATACGATCCACTATTTTCAGCCCCAGTCGATACTACGAGGACTTTGTCGTCAGCATATCTGAAGTTCTTCACGAGACGTACATTAACTTTACAGTGTAGATCTTCCAGTGCTTCCGCGATAATGGTTTTTAAATTCAGATTGAGTACTGACGACAGAATGCAACCTTGTCGAACACCTCTTTTATCTCCATATCATTCGTTTCTTTTCAGTCACGGGAACAGTTGCCCGTTGGTTCCATTACAGGTTCATAGTCCCCCGAATATCTCCGTCTTAACTTAATTATAGTTCTAAAACATACAGTCGATTAATGTGTGTGTCCGAGACCTGGCAATTGTGGTGCAATTATATGCGACGTGACGAACAATTTCACGTTATTATAGATGCTTTATTATTGTGACGTGACTGTCTAGCATCCGTCGATTTAATTGACGGTAGGTACTTATCGTTTCGTGCGGGACGACATGGTTTAAAAACAACACGTTTTTTAAGATATAATTTCATTATATGTCAAACAATACATTGATCTTCCTCGCCCCACGGCATTCCTCTCGTCCCGCGCGAACTAATTCACACTCGTTGATTGATGTACTATAGGCTCTTAGTCGCCTTTACGATGCCCACGGAAGAAATGCTATTCTAGACCCGGCCAACACCACACGGCCAATTACTACCGAAATTCTAGGACCTGGGAATCCTAAACCTGGCTTCTCTCTACCTCTAAAAAAATAGGCTCACCAATCGGCTTAACCAGCGTGGCGTTTCAAGGCTATTCATGCATAAGAGAATGTACATGATGAGGGCCATGTCCAGCAGTGGGATATAAAAAACAGCTGGTTACGGTTGCTGGTTAACAGCTCTACGTAGGCTTTCTTCATTTACGTAACAGCATTTCTTCTATTGACCCATTGTGTATTTATAGGTGTCTGGCACATATAAGTTTTCGAACGTGAATCACGTGAATACGCCCACGTGCGTGGCACGAGATGGAGTAACTATTCGTACATTGAAGAAATAATTGTGAAAATTCAACCTAATTTTGTTTGCAAACATCAAAAATATGTATCTACGTAACTTAGTATTTAGCAGTAGTTCAATATTTTTGTCTGTGCGTACGGTCAAATGGAATTAAAATTGTATTCCTTAACCTCTTATCATTTAAGTTACCTAGCTATGCCGAGCTAATGGATCCTATTGCGTTTCATCATTTTGCCCTATATTAACTACGCATTGAACCTTACCCCTTGATACTTCACATTCCAGGCTGGTGCTCACGGAAAGCCTTCAATAGGCCCCAAAGAGGCGGAGAAGAACGTAAGGAACTTCTCCGAGGAGCAGCTGAGGGCCGGCCAGGGTGTCATCTCCCTGCAATACGGCTCCAATAAGGGCGCTAACCAGAGTGGCATCAACTTCGGTAACACGAGGCACATGTAATAACACACCTGTTTGTACACAAATCGAGACTAGGGATAGTTGGCATTATGTGGCAGACACAACTTTCTACATACCATCAGCTTATAGCTCCTCACTGTGAGATATAAGTCTCATCTATAGTTTGCCATCACACTGATGATGTTTAAGTCGTCGGTCCATATATCCGGAGTATTCTTCCATCTACATATATGGTGGAGTCAAGTGACTCCATTAGTGGATTTTAATCACGTGGGTGATTTTCTTCGTAGGTGATCAAAAGATACCATTGAATCGCGTTTGGTAATTATAGAGGAATGAACTACTGAGATCCCTATTAAGGAACTAGTCTATACCATCGGATAGGCTTATAATTTCCAATGATCCAATCTATACCATTATAATTCGGATAGGCTCTTTAAATAGGTATCTTTAACATACCGCGTAAATTAATATTTCAACGACAAATTTGCCCTTTGTTTGTCCATATTAGCGGAAGCCGCTAATATGGACGCTAATGGACAAACAAAAGGCTCCTAAATTTATTTAGGAGCCATGAATTTAATTTTAGGATTCGCCATTAGAAAATTATTAAATTTTATTGTACCATTTAAAAATGTTGGAAACTAAGACTCAATCCTGTTCAGCAGAAAATAAATTTGGTAACACTCGAATTGTAACATGATAAATAGGTATTAACTTACTTAAAACGTTGTAAAGCAAATGTTATGTGTAATCTTTGCGGTTATAAGCCTCAAAGCAGTTGTAACAATAGCCTCTGTAAAACAATTTACTATAAGATCTACAGAAGTAAATTTAAAATGGAGAAGTCCACCAATTTCTTATTTCTTACTTTAAAAAAAATGAAAAATTACAGAAAGCCCCTGAAACGTTTTTTTACCGATATCTTTAAAAATGACCTTTCGAAGTTGTATGTTCACAAATAAATTCGCGCGGCGTCGAACAGCGTGTGACGTCACGATCCATCTTACTGATTTCATCCGCACGGTTCATTCTCATTTTTAATATAAATAAAACTAAATTACCACTCATTCACTGAGAAAGTTGTGTCATAAAAATAGCATAATAACAATCATCCCTTCATATAAATAAATATAGACCTAGTACTTACAACAATAGAATTGTTCGTGTTAGAATAGTATAAAGACTTACTGTAGAGGACCATTTGAACAGTTAAATGACAAATTTGCAAAAAAAAATTCTCTAAAGAATCTCTATTCGAAGTAATTTCTAAAATTGTAGAATACAGTACCTAGTATTTATTCAGTCAATATACTTAATAATTAATATTAAGCATTTATTGTGTATCATTCCTGCTTCATTCCAATTTTGGAATTTATTTTTGTATGTTGATGATGTTATATCTACTATTTTGTTCATATTAAGCTAAGTATTTATCGTTTTTTGGCGATTATATTATGCATAATTTGGCATAGCTTTTGACTTCCAAATATTGCTAATAACCAATAGGTTTTTTACCTATTTTCTTGTGCCAATAAAACATACTGTCACATTATTCAGCTTCTAGATAACTCTTGTTATTTTAACCGTACAATAATGACATTAAACAATGCATTTAAAACGTGCCTTGAAGCTCCGAAGGAGCAAATGATATATTTTTGAAAGTTTCTAGGAAATACATAGCCTATTCAGGGCTTCATTGTTTTAATTTATTAATGTTGAAATTATAATCATTCCGAAATTAGGGATCATATTTTAAATATGTTAGTACACACTGTGATTAATGAAGAATTATTATACCTACATTCTATTATATATTTTCTTATAGCTATGATCTGACGAAGCGTAATGTTAGAATGTAAGTTTCATAAAGCAACCTATGTAGCTTTGTGGAAGTACGTAGAATAAATAAGTACCTAATTTAATTCGTGTGTTTTCTTTACCCACCGTCCTGTTTAGAAAAACTTGCTAAGTGAAAAAATATTCTTTGGAATAAGTTTGCACTTAGCTAATTCCACACCACTCTTATATAGGTCTTTGTTAACACGGAGAGCGGCGAGCGATGACATTAGTGTATGGGTTTGTATTATGGAAGTGGCAAGCGTGCACAGTGGCGGCGCCACTTTCGTATAAACCTATAGAGTCTATAGTATATACTAATGTCACCGCTCGCCGCTCTACATACTAACAAAGGCCTTATACAGATTAACTCGGTCATGCCAGTTGAAAAGGCTCAACCAAGCTTAAAATACACTAAGAAACTTTAAAAAGGAACAAAGCCTTTTTAGAATCTAATTACGGGTAAATAAAGGGCTTAGATAATGTTTTTTTTATATATGTACGTACCGTACTCACGTCAATAAAATAAGACGGTTGGGTGTTCCTTATTCTGGCTACACTATAGTATAATTTGAATTCTTAGTAACAGTTAAATAAATCGGCTTCCAGAAGAGCCAAGAAAGATTACAGCTGTGTCGAGGGATATTGGTGATAGTTTAGATTGTGGTTCTCGATTTACATTAAAGAATTCATCAGTTGGAACCCCGGTGCTTACATTCCGCTGTGTCATTTCACCGTAGCAGCGGTGAAAGAAATTATAGGGAGAAAAACTGGCGTGCCCAAGAACTTAAAAATATCTGGGCCATGTGTAATAACGAGCAACCCGAACTGAGTTCTTATGACGAAGCGCGTGAGAAGACGCTAGAGGGGTTAGAGCGCAGACTCGAATCTCGATCTCCCAACGGAAAATATTGAACTCGGCGGCTAACTTTGTACAGCGAATAGAGTTCGCACCCCGATGACACAAACAAAGAAACAGGTAGAGGTAGGAGCTACTGAACATCGTACTGGCCCCCATCTGGCGTCAAGCCCAAAAAAGGGGATAATTGAATAAAGAGAGGACAGGACAAAAATTTGTAGCGAAACGAGAAGGAGCGCGTCGGAAAGAGCCCTTGCAAGTACTGCGCGCTCCTGCGATTCGGTTGGAATAACGGCAAGGTTGGTAGAACCACATGAAACCATAGCAGGATAAATCATGAATGGAAACCCACTCGTGATTCCAAGGAGATGCCTGAACCAGCAGTAGTACCTGATATTTTTACAACGTATCACTGAAATAATGCAAAAGCTGAAAATCGGGAGTAAAATCGATTCTACTAGTTTTTACAATATTTTGTTTATAAATTATTGTTCATTTTCAGTATATCTGTTACTCTACGCGCAGTTGCGCAAATCAAATACTATTATTGCAACTACACGGTGCGCCGCACCCACGCCACCTATGCATTTGAACACTCTTAATAAATGATAAATTGTAACGAACCTATGTAATAAATCAATTGATTTGTGTCAAAATGCGAATATACATATGTACATTATAGTGCAAAAAGAGTGAATAAATAAATACATTAAAATTGGTATTACATTAAGGTGAGTATGCCTTATACTTTCTGCCATTAGCGTTTTAACCTAAAAATCTTTTTAAATATAGATATACTTAATATAAAGGTCACACTGAAAATTTCCGGAACTGCCCACTTACCTATACAATATTTGAAAATGGAACGCTGGCTGTAGAATAAAGTTTGTTTCATCTAAGAGTCATTTGTTTTTTCATTGTGGCGTCATTTTAAAAATTGCGTGTCTGCTTTACGATGGGTTTAGAGTAGAACTTATGAGCCATCCTCTATACAGTCCCGACTTGGCACCTTGTGACTTCTTCTTGTTTCCAAAAATTAAGAACCAATTACGCGGTCAACGATTTTCATTGCCAGAAGAGGCTGTTGTAGAATATGGAAAAAATGTTGCCAAGGTCATCGCGGAGGAGTGGAATAAATGCTATGGTTTATTCGTACGAAAAAGTGTATTGACGCTCACGGAGAATATTTTGAGGAACAATAAATTGATTTTTGGCCATTCATAGTATTTTTTTCTTATTCATTCCGGAAACTTTCAGGGTGCCGGCGGTGTGGTGGTGTGTGTTGTCGTGTGGTGTCGGCAAGCTATAGAATAGCACCACCTCATCTCTTCCCACGGATGTCATAAAAACTGACTAAGGGATAACAAACCCGCTCTCACAAGCGCTGAGGAACTACACCACCTCAAGAGTGGACTCGCCAACCCGCTTAACCAGTGGCGTTTTAAGGCCATACATCCCTCATGCACAATATAATGTGAATGAGGAGGGTCATGTCCAGCAGTAGATACTGAAAGGGCTGATTTCATTGCATTGCATTAATAATAAGTACAGATACATTACGAAAACATTGGCCATCGGCTAATCCGGAAACACCCGAACGCGTCATCCACGTCTATGAATTACCGTACCTCTAATTGCATACTTTATTACGAGATACTTTATTGCATACCTTATTAATTTATTGCATAGACGTGGATGACGTGTTCGGTTGTTTCCGGATTAAGCGATGGCCAATGTTTTCGTAATGTATCTGTACTGAGTAATGACCGCTACGAACGTTTTAGATAGAACTACAACACTATAGGTAGGTATATATTCGTGACTTTTGATTTATTCCCTAAAACAATTTTATTTTTCACTAGAATGGTTTCATAAACCTATATTATTGTTTTAAATTAGTTGACGGGTTCTAGATATTACGTTATCTCAGTGGCATGTTGTATACATACATTAAAGTTTTTACTGAAATTGTATCTGTTGAACTTGTTGGAGTTATAAACGAGTCTTTTTATTTATGCATAGAAGCCGGCAGACGAGCTGACAGTCCACCTGATGGTAAGTGGATACTGTCGCATATAGACATTCGCGATACATGCCAACATTAGTCCAAAATGACAAACGTTGGCACGCCCCCGAATGCGCTTCCTACCTTTGGTGATTTAGAGGAATGGTTGGGAAAATGAGGTGGGATAGGATGGGTATGGGCTCTGGCATATCTCATTCACTACCGAAACACGTAGGTAGGTACTTACACTGGGGAAATTGGTTAAAGTATTACACAGTTATGTTCATTATGTTATTGAAATAGTAATTACAAAATTTGTTGTCTGTGTTTGAATATACCTAACTGCGTAGTAACGCGATAAAGACGCTGGAGACAGATCAAGAGACTCTTGTCACTGTACTATACCCCCTGTAGTCATCTTATCGCTCTTTACTTGCCAGGCCTTACGATAACCTGACCTCAATTGATACGTTTGATCATAGCATATACTTGTACATACTTTTAAATACTTTAATCCTTATTCATACAGTCCAACAGATGGTATCTAAGTCGCTCATGGCATGGACATCCGCTGCCTACCTTTGGAGATTTAGGAATGGATTTAGAAAAAGGGTTGGGAAAATGGGGAGGGCAAGGGTGGGATGGGCTAAGGCTTTGGCATATCTCAGTCACTACGAAAACACGTACCTACGTACACTGGGGGAATGGGATAAAATGGGAAATATACTACATACATTTCGCGATAGTCTTCTGTGAGAGAGGAGTAGGTCCTGTTGAGTGCGCACAGCGGCTGTGGAATTGCATCATTCACCCCCCCCCCCCCCCCCCCCTCTCTGTTTCTATATCAAACACAGTGTTCGACTTCGCTCTATTGAATTTATTAGGTATATCTAGGTATAATTTGACAATGCTGCCGATAGGTCTAAATGGCGGACAATGGGGGAGGCCTATGTCCAGCAGTGGACGTCTAAAGGCTGAGATGATGATGATGATGATGAATTTGACAATATCATTCCACGTGCCATTTTTGAATTTTTCTCAGAGATCATAAAATTGGCCCTAGCGATAATTTTTTGAAACTATCACCAAAAAGATTACCACTACAAACTTGCAATACGTATCAGCCACGGTATTAATTAATTATTTATTATTGACGCCGCACCGCCGTCCATCCAAAAAGAGGTAGGTAACCTTTTTATATTTTTATTCATAGGCGTCTGTCTTATGTGCGCTATATGCGACAGATTAGTAGGCAAAAATTATTGGAGTGTTCCAAATATCGAGGAAGATACAGGAGAAAATAGCAAAACCTTGGATTACAACAAAAAGGAGCAAAGCTGTTTGTGGAAGAGAACCACAATGTATTCAGGAGACAGAAAAGTTTGATAAATGAAGGTAAGTATTTATTTAATAATTAGTATTGACTGTTAGGTTAGGATGAAACATCGATATGCTATCGAATGAAACAAAGATGAAATCTTAATTGTTCTCTATTTGATCTGGTAACAAACTATGCAGATAAAATTATAATTAGGCACGAACTGCCTCAAGAGGTCTTCCCATTAAACTACGACATGGGGTTCTTCAAGAGAGCTGTGAATAGGATTTTGCAAGGTCGGCGGCGCGCCCGCATACCCCCTGGTGTTGCAGGTGTCCATGGGCGGCGGTAACACTTACCATCACGTGAGACCGCTTGCTCGTCCGCCCGATTCTCTATAAAAAAAAAAAAGCAGAATAACGTGTACCTAAAATAAATAATAATAATTATATGGCTTAAGGCATCGGGATACAGGTATTTATATACATATAATAGAAACCTTTATGGCCTTTCTCGCCACCTCCTGATAAAATAACTGGTCACTCACAATCTAATAGATAAATTTTATCTTTCAATTTTATTTGCCAATTAAATCTAGCCGTTATTTATTGACTGTTCGATACTATCTGATAAAGTATCAGGGGGTGGTGTGAGAGATCCTTATATTTCCTAATAATGGATAATAAAGAAGTGTAAAAAAATGGAAATAGTGATATATTATTTTTTATATTGATTCATAAAATTTTGAATGCAAAGAAATGTAGATTTTTCTGAACGCATTTGTTATAAAAGTCAATGTCAAAACATGGGAGCCAGGTGTTGGTTCTATAATCTATTACAACACCATGAAAAATCATCATATAGTTTTCATTTTCATTGGTCGAATTTTTATTTATTTTTTGCAACTGATTAGTGATTGGTCATTATAATTATTTTGACATTTCAAAATCAAATGACAGTAAATATTATTTGATTGATGAAAAGAGCATTATTGTTTTCAACCAAGTAATGGAAATTCTGCAACGTTTGTTTTTACATTTATAATGCTTATTTTGTATTTATTTCATTAAAATTTATGTTTAAAACAAAATTGTACGTCTTAACATTGAAATGAACCTAAGGGACCTTTGCGTAAACGTTATAGAAGCTTGCGTCAATATGCGTATAAGGTTACGTAGTTGGAACAAATATTTTCAAATAGAATAATGTCGCGATTATTTGGATCGCTCTCCGATGGATGGGCAATCGATACAGCAGCGCCTGTTGACCCGAGCAAAAGTGATAGCGACGTAAGTGGCCCCCCTGCGAACTTGTTTGTTTTCGATAATACCGCCCTCGTTAACCTCGGAACTGTTTGCCTGCATCAAGTATAATGCCTCACATTATCTGCGTACAGCCTTCGCAACTGGGGCTCATGTGACATCAGCTTATAACATACAAATCGTATAAGGATGACCAGTAAGTAGTATCAGAGTTGTGGTACAAACAAGTAGTATTATTATAAAGACAAGTATTATTTTTTCTACTTATATGGAGACTTATTTACAGGTAGGTCTATGTGCTAGATATTTGCTCACAGTACACTGCATAATAATTGCTTTTAATGGGCCAGAAAGATAGTGACTATAACTATATTGGTTATATTGAATAGGTAATATTAAAATATAACTACACTCAAATGCTATTCATTAATTAGGATATATTAATAGTTGTGCTAATTGAAGTTAAAGGAATAACTTTTATGGCTTATAATTAAATAAAAAAGTAAATTTTACATTATAACCTTTTCATTTAAGTAATTAATTATAAGTAGAGACCGGATTATATGCAAAATAAAAAGGCTGAAATATGCATAAAACTGCTTAAAATATTCATGAAACACTTTTCATGAATATTTTAAGCAGTTAAATGCAACATAAAATAAAAAGAATGAATTGGATATGAAAATACTAAATCAATAATCTTTGTTGTATGGTTGGAATCAGATATTGTTCTAAATGTTCAGTTGTTAGGTTCTGCATTCTGTCACTCAAAATATATTTATAAGTTGAAAAAAAATGTTCCATGTCCACAGAAGCTACCAGACAGTACTTGAATTTAGGTGCTGTATTAGCGCATATATTGTCTAAGGCAAACATTCAGCTGTGCTATTAATAAACCATTAATTTGACGAGATTGTGAAAGTGATACAAATAGGTGTTTTTCTACGATTCTACTGATTTCAATATCTGAGAACAAGAACTATCTGAGAAACAAGCACCTGACAATAAGGTCCCTTTTATTATTAAAGTTTATATTCATTGATCTAGCTGAATGAATAAGTTTGTTCTACAACATTATATTCGCAATTGGAGCTATCTAACCACTTACTGAATAAGTTGATAAAAGTTTGTAATTGTATGAATGCTCATTTGGCTAATACTGTAGACTGTAGACAACCATTTATTTTTAATTTACACTGATAATGAAGTGACTAAATTCCCAAATACCCTGATTATACAGCATGCACAGACAAATCAAAGGTCATTTGTTTTATTGATAGTACTATAAATGTATAAAATGTCTCAAAAGTAAATGTATGTGTACCATACTGTATTATCAGACTGTGTTTTCTCCACAGCTAGATATAGTTTGCCTCCAACTACAGTGAATATTAATATGAGTACAGTACAGATTTTCCCTATATTAGGAAATCACAAAATAGATATGAATTGACCCCAAAAGACTTATGTTCAATGTTGTTATAGTTATTATCATAAATTTGAAAGGTTTTAGTCTATCTTTGTAGTAGTCAAGTAGTAAGTAATTAAATTATGAAAGATATTGTCAGAAATTTTCATACAATTTTCCCAGAGAAATTAATAGATAATTCTCTGTATCAGAATTAGTCATCAAGACTATTCAATCTACTTAGAGATTAATTTCAAATTATTTGAATTTGATTAATTGAAGAATGATGAGATGATGAAGATAGGTGAGCCTTTAATTTTTTTATTAATGGGTTTCCTCATTATATCGCAATATTTATTTTGTATGTGCTAATTAAAAAATCCATACTTAAGTGGAATCTCAGTGGAATTCACTAACTTATTGAGTCGAGAATAGATAATAAATGTATAAAGAACATATATTTAATTCGATCCTAAGATTCCTTATCGCAAGAAGGCGAAGCCCAATTATTTTTTACATGTTTACCAGCACAAAGTTTATTCACAAATTAGCAGTTAGTAAATTAAAAGTCTGTTAAAAGTCAATATACTTTAAAAAAGTCCTACAAATTGATTGAAATTGATTGAGTATTGATAATAATTTAATAATACATAGAAAATTTTCTATTACACAAAACCATCCTTAAAATATTGTGGAGGAAAACACAATTGCAAAGTACCATGAATGAAAATCCCAACATATTTCACATGTGAGAGTTGCCAGAGTTCATTTTCCTTCTCATGTCGTACCTTCCCACCCAATCATAAAAACCCACCATAGCGACTCATTCCATCTTGGATAGGATATACTATAGTATATAATCCTATAGGTTTATAGTATCTAAAATCCCTAAGTATATCCATGTGATGGGATGAGTTACATAATCGCATTAAACTCCCTATTGCCTTTGCCAATCCTTTTCCAAGTTATGAATAGTATTTTGAAAGGTCGGCGGCGTACCTGCATACCTATTGGTGTTGCAGGTGTCCATGGGCGGCGGTAACACCTACCATCACGTGGGGCCACTAGCTCCTCTGCCTACTTCCCAATAAAAATCTTATCTGCGCATGTGCCAATACTGATATTAGATTGATATAAATATTGCGATGTCAGTGGGCCACAATATCTACTAACCATTAGACAATGTACCTATATACTTATTACAATGTGTTCAAAAATTATAAAATTTAAGATAGGTTTGTATTTTTAGGAAGCTGCATTTATTGAAATAATTTCGATAATTTGAAAGCCTTTGCTACCATTGGCAATAGTATCATAATACCCAGGCGAATCAGAAGTATTTGCGCTAGTCATAATAAATAACTAACACGGAATTGTTGTTTAATTTTTGTCATTAAGCATTATCTGTGTTTGAGTACATATTACCCCCCGGTCAGTCTATGCATGGATACTCCATTATCTGGGGTTGCGTGACCTAGCGGCTCTCATCCACTCGTCTGCCGCCGATAACGCTCGATATAAATTACCATTATCGTCTTACCACGTTCAGTACGCGATTGCACTCCTTTCTTTCCGCACGTTTCGCTGTTCGGAAGCAAGAATACCTATATTTCATTAAAGTTTTTTGTGTGAAGTTTCGTTGACTGCGATTCTCACCTCTTTTGTGTCTTTCTACGTTCCTCATGGCTAAGTTCGTCAACTATAGAGATTTCCTGTCTCCTTACTAATTCGTTTTTGTGGTGTAAGAAAAGAAGGACTGCAACTTACTCTACTGCGACAGTGGTTTTCAAACTACCCCCTGTGATTCGTATTTCACAGGAACATAAATTCGTTACAATTCAAACTGGCATCAGCATACATGCATTACTATTCGGGCGAGCTGCTGCAAAAAATGACCATTACGTTGATGTACCGCATAAACCCCATCTACTATTCCGACTACTCGGATACGATTTAGGTTTTTACCTTAAGCTATTTCAACGCTCCCTCTGCCATTGGCTCTACCATTTCGAATACTACAAGTTCGGTCTTTACTCCAAGGATATAACTTGAAAGAATTGGAAAAATACATCTATATTTATAAAGGATTTGACTAATTCACCAGAATGGACATCGTGGCTAATGTAAGTTCTACATTCTTGCACAATATGTTTCCAAAAGTTTGTACATCGTAGTGATAAGAGGTCAAAGTGTATCTGTTAAACGAGTGTGCTAATACAATTTGATGATTTGTCCTCAGTACCACCCGGTCTTGAAGGCCTTCTTGGCGGGGTCATTCTCCGGGACTTTCAGTACGATACTCTTCCAACCTTTGGACCTGGTGAAGACGAGGCTTCAGAACCCCGGCCAACATGTTGCTGCTGCGACTGTCAAGTAAATACAAACTTTTGATTTTCTATTTTTTTCTCTCCTTTTTGGAGCACGTGACCAATCTGCGGGACTTTGTTAGTTTGTTTGATCTTGTCAGTTGCCACCTATTTTCCTTTAGCACGCCCATAAAACTTACATTAATCTCACATCATTCAAGACTTCAGTATTTTTTATAATGTGTTGATATTTTTTTTTAATTTGTGTTGATGTGTGTTGATAAAGATTTCGTTTATAAATTCTTTATGATCTTGCATATTTATTTCTTCTTACTAATACTAAGTATGTCCGGGGAGGCCTATGTCCAGCAGTGGACGTCCAAGGGCTGAGAAGAAGAATACTAAGTATATAATTTATATCGATTTTTCTCCTAGACTTATTGTTAATTATTCAAAATTGTCATTTGAAGATGATCAATTGCACTCAAATAATGGAAATGATCCCGAAAGAGATTTTATCAGTAGGTACTCATTTGTTATCTCAAGGCACTCGGGTGAAACTTTCTAGTTTACTCATGAGTGGACTATGCTGTCTTTCTGTTTGTTTATTAATTATCGATGACATAAATCGACCGTATTTTTTTCTTGTGTTTTGTGGTAATGTAATTTACCGCATACGCTTCGATAAATTGAAAAATAGTATATAGGTATTAATGTTATTTAATTATTATAGCTCTTATTGAAATATTAAATTGTTATCCAATCACCCAAGGTTACCCAATTATTTACTTAGTTGTAATCACTTCAGTAATTATAATTCATATAATCAGATAACATAACTGTGTTTAAAATGTAAGCAACAGAGTAAATTTAAATTACATCAAACAGAACGAATTACCTAACAGAAGTTTTACTTAACAAATTAGTGGAATCTTTATTTTAGGTTTTGACATAACCAGAATGTCTATCCTAAAGCGAAGTCAATTCAATTCAGTCAATTTAATGGGACCCATTAAACAGGCAGTTGCATTGCTTAACACATAAACTGTGGAACAAAACTCGACCATAAAATACACTTACGAAGAGATTCACGCCAACTAATTAATATTTAAATACACATATTTCCAACCTTATTTAGCCTACCGTCCACTTTCAGAAAAAAAATGCGGTGCCCCCTTAGAGTGCATTATTTAAATTAATAAAGGAAAAGGATCACACAAAAATGTGCTCATTCAAAGTTTCTATTGCCCCCTTGGGTTATTTAAATGCTCACAGGAGGCCAGTACCACCCCCGTTGGTACTGGTATCTTTTGCGTCAAAACTAACTAATCGCTCCTTCCAGCGGCCGAATCCAACCCGGGATGATCACGATCTTTGCCAACATCGTTCGCCAAGAACAACTCGTGGGCCTTTGGCGGGGCATGGTGCCTTCTATCGCCCGTTGCGTGCCTGGCGTGGGACTTTACTTCTCGTCCCTCCATTGGTTGAAAGCAAAGTTTGGGAAGACAAGGACTGAAGATTTGGGGCCAATGGAAGCAGTTGTACTGGGCGTTGTGGCACGCACTATGAGCGGTGTAGCGCTTATTCCAATCACTGTGATTAAGACTAGGTGAGTTCTGGTTTTAATAGCTTTAGAGATGTCAGTTGTGACGATGGTACGACTACTTTTCTAGTCCCTATACGAATGTCGACAGCACCTGAGATAGCAGTCGGCACCCATATACGTAGCCTATTAGATTTGATGATGGTACTATAGCGGATCAAGCTCGCAAGCGGTAGAAGTTAACTGAGTCGAGCGCAAGAGATAAAGTGCAGACAAAGTTTTATATAGGGAGCAAAAATTAGTATATACTTGACTAGCTGTTTGTTAGCTGTTGACTAGCTCTTGACTAGTTTGCGGCTTCGGCTTAGACATTGTGTATTTTAGCCTCATGACATAATTTTGAACAACACGTCTTTATACCATATATTTATGCCAAGCTTCAAATTAATAGAACTATCAAATAAATGTTTCTATAAAAATTTAGACAACCCGTTTCACCCCTTTAGAGGCTCAATTTCGAGAAATACCTTCTTAGTAAGTCTTTACATTTTTAAAGGGAGTTGCTGTACGAATTTCGTGTTCTAGCTTCAGCGGTATCAGTTCGACTTTGATGTGTCAGTCAGGACATCTCTCTTTATATGGACATAGATATGTGTTTATCTCGAGATGACTTGCTGGTGATTTAATACTGTAATAAAATATCAAATGTCACTTCAGTATGCTGGTTTCAGATTGTAAAAACTTATTTATAAATAGGAAAACATTCTTATCGACGGAGTAATACAATCCCCTTTCACATTAATTAAATACTCGGTGACCTTAATAGAATAAATATTTAAATCCCGTGTTAATACGTATGTACTACGCGGTACTTTCTGAAAACAATGAATAATATATTTGAATTATTTTGTATAAATAAATTTAAATAAACTTGCAGACATTAATTATACAATTGTACATTCATTATCTTAATTACATTGTCTTGCGGAGTCTTTTTAAAATAAACATAAAATTTATCACACAAATAAAAATAAATACATATACCTAAATATTATAAAGATGCTCCTAACTTACATCATTTCTTCCTTCCTATCCCTTGCTAGATTTTATCCATCCCATCCATCCCTTCACCCAAGTCCTGTATTTAAAAGCAGCGGCATCCGCGCAATATGCCAATGACGGTCATTACTGGTGCTAATTGGAATATGTTGCGGGGGTCTATGACCCACCTCTTTCCCTATTTTTTCTGTCTATTTTGTCTATTTTTTCCTACATAAACTAATAACAAAGTTGGCCGATACGTTCGCGACACCCTTGCTTCGCTATACATATGCATAATTGCATGGCATCTCGTTCAAAAATAACCCATTTTCACATTAAAAAAACTTTCTTGACATGTTCATTATCAGAAATGGCCTTGTCTAGTCGCATGTCCTTAACTTTTACATCATATCACGCTCTCAACAAATGTCACAAACTGTCTTTTATCGCATTTTTTGTTATTCCGCTATATAATATTTTTATCATCCTTTTAATTAGCCACATAATTATTCTAATTGGCCCCACATTGTTGTATGTAGATACAACCAATTTATTTGTATGGACGTACTCATATATATATAGATATATACGAGTACGTCAATACAAATAAATTGGTTATTATTTATGTTTTCAAAACAAACGAAATTTAGCACAATGTTTTAAACTATGTTTACATATGTATTTAGATTTTATTGTCTTTTGACTTTTTTGGTTTTATTGACTTTATTCACGTTTATTTCACCATGATATTTTAAATTCCAGAGATTATCTTGTATTTTTATAGAACTTCAAATATAAACATAGGTACTATTTTGAAATGCAACCAGCCCTTTCAGCATCCATCGCTGGACATGGGCCTCCTCATGCACATTGTCTTGTTCACAAGCCTTAAAATGCCAAGCGGGTTGGCGAGTGCACTCTTTTAGAGGTGCTGTAGTTCCTCAGCCGCTTTATTATACTATTTTACTAACGTATAAATCAATGACTACGAGGGTCAATTTTAAGTTCGCAAATAACCACTAGATATTTTTTTAATTAAAATTATGTTCCATTACTTTGCAAAAGGCCTCTCTTCTTTTTCTATTTTTTCTTTATGGATCGAAGGCGGCAGACGAGCACACAGACCACCTGATGGTAAGTGGATACTGTCGCCCATGGATATCCGCGATACATGCCGACATTATTCCAGAATGTCAAACGTTGGCACGGATGTGCTGCATACATTTGCAGGTTAAAGGAATGGATTGGGAGAAAGGGTTGGGAAAATGGGGAGAAATAGGATAGGAGGGGACGGGAATGGGCTCTGGCATATCTCACTCTACCGAAACACGTACGTACATTGGGAAAATAGGATAAAGTGGGAATTGTAGTACATTCTAGGTAGTCTTTTATGCCAGACTATCCTGTATATTGATATTTTACGCCGAGACATGAAACACTAAAGGCTCATTTACACAAGGAAAGTTTCTTTAACGCGTGCAGGAAAGAAAATCCGTCAAGAATATGCTTTATAAACAAGTGTTATCATCATGTGAACAATTGCAGGCGAAAGTTGTACGAAGATTGGTCGCATATGAGAATCGTATACAATATTCCTGCCCGAACCGTTCTAAAAACTCTTCTTGTGTAAATGAGCCTTTATGAAACGCTACAGTATCTAAACACTTAATTTAAAAATCAATATATTACTTGATGAGATATATCAGCCACTGCGTTCCACTGCAGGGACCAGCCTCCCCTAGTAACCTACGAGGGAGATTATTACTTTATAAATCTATTATTTTTTAACAGGTACGAGTCGGGGGTTTACAAGTACAGCAGTCTGGGTGGTGCTTTGAAGGACCTTTATAAGGCGGAGGGCATCAGGGGCTTGTCGTGCGGTCTTGGTCCGACTTTGGCGAGAGACGCACCGTTCTCGGGACTTTATTTAATGTTCTATACTCAGACGAAGCAAGCCATTCCTAAAGGTAGATTTTAAAAAAATATATAGATTTTATAAGAACTAATTTTCCGCTAGTTTAATGTATAAATGTTACTACTATGTATGTCCGAAATTCGTGATTGTCGACTTTCACCGGTAAAAGTGAACAAACACTAATCTCTGGTGAATCATGTGAATCTAGGTGAATGTATGTGATCGAAAAATATTTTATTAAAATTATTGCCTTTGGAGATATATCTCGTAACTCGTAACGAAATGCTTCTGTATGACATGACCAATGTGCAAGGTGCACCAATGTACATCACATTGTTCTGCATGTGATGTTACATACGCGTGCATTGTTTCGTTAAGGGTTTCATTAAATCGCCAAATTAAAAAAATATACAAACATATACTAAAACACATAGAAACACTGTCATTTGTGCCAACAAGTTTTGTTTTTATTAAATTCGCTTAGAATTCTATTTCTTCAATTGATTTCATAATTAAGGTTTACAAATTTGCATTGTATATCCCTTGATGATATATATGTTAAAACGTTGGAATTCAAGATAGGATTGGCCAGTATTATGATTTCCTGTCTCTTAGTGAAACGTTAAATATAAAAATTTGGTAATAAAAATCAATCATTAAAATTTAAAGCTAAAGTAACAGCCCATTGATATTCGACTGAAATATACATTAAAATATCACAATTTCGGTCATTCGCCATCGATCAATATCAGCTCATAAAGTCCCACTGGGCATATGCCCAGTGGGACTATGGTATGGAAGACTATGGTACTAATACTATGGTTATGGTTAGCCATATGGTTATGGGCTTTTCATAGTAAATTATTAAACGATTTCGTTACGCTATTTAATACGCGGTTGTCAACCATTGCGCTTGGTTAATATCAACATTCATCGGGGAATGTCAACGTTCGCGACACTTCACACATTCGGAGTAACATGCAACTTTAAAACGAAGATAGACTCAAACATGCCAGGTGTACTATAACTTTCTATATACAATACTACTTATTAAGGTGTACTTATTTTGTTCATATTATTATAAAATCATATTTTTTCCACATTATCTTTTATCAGTCGTATTATAGACGACGTTTGTCGAACACTTTATTAAATATTTACTATCATTTGTGTTATCTTATTATTAAATATTATTATTATTATTTTGATAATGCTTAATATTTATCTTTCACTATCTTTGTCCATTTAGAAACACAATTTGACTTGTCAAGCAATCTTAACCTTTTTATTATTTGTCTATGTTTGCTGGGATGCAGATATCCTAATGCCACCGTAAATTAGACAAAGGGCAATGCTTTTATTCTTATTTTTATTACATTATTATTAGGTACATATTGAATTATTATTAGGTATATTTACAACAGTTTTATAACAAATGAATCCAAATTATAACGGCCACTGTAGCACTTAGCTTGCGGTTAACTTGATTTCCTTGGGAACTCCGTAATGAATCTGGATAAAAGTAAAGTTACATTAAATCCGTCTAGTGTTGCGCGAGGCGCGCTCAGTCAGACAAAAATTCCAAAAAATGTTGTTTTAGGCTCTGTATCATTCATAATTATATGAATCATGTTCATGCAATGATTTTTTTTCTTCAAAATATACTTCATGTACAGACATGGCTTTGTTACGATTTTATTATACGATATGTATATATATTATTATAGATAGTATATTTTTTGTGGTTAGAATGGCTACAGTCTCCGAGCGCGGCGAGCGTCCTTCACTTCGGTTGCGGCATAGTGGCCGGAATCGCCGCATCCCTTGCGACTAATCCCGCTGACGTGTTGAAGACAAATATGCAGTTATATCCTGACAAGTTTCCAAACGCGTTCAGCGCAGCCGTCTATGTACATCAGGTGAGGATTCTTTATTTATTTAACTAGAGGGTATTTTTTTTAAACAGTCAGTTCTTAAAAATGTAAAGATTTTGTGTATTATTTACCACAATTGGCTATTTGACAATTTTCGAGAAAGTATTTTAAAATATGTTAAATATGTTGATTATACCCTCCACAATTGCTTTTAACGTTTCATTTTCAATAACGTTTCAATTTAAAAAAAAAAATCATTATTAATTTAAATTTCGCTCGAAAACAGCCGATCGCGTGACATCTGGGTCTATGGCGTCACAACACTATATACACTTCTATTTTGAGAGCAAAAGAAAATACAAAGCAATATTTTGATGCATAATTGCAACATTCTTATCAATTCAATGTCTGTTTAATTATAGATTTCATAATAACCTTCCATTAAAACTTGTTATATTTTTCCATTCATTGTAAACTATTTTATTAAGTTGAATCAAGTATACCCATAAACTATAATAATAGTATAAGTATCCCTATCGACTCTCCCTGAAATTCATGTTTTTGTCCAAATTGACAATTAAGAAAACACCGTTATAAAAAGAATTTTCTTAATATTCAGAAATTAAACTGATACCTAATTTTTCTCGTATTGATCAAGAAGACAGAGGTTAAGATTACAAAAACGTTAATCCCTATGTTAATCTTTACGGGGGTGAGAGGTTTACGAAAATACGTAATAAGTAGGTATACTACAGTGACACTTCATTTGAAATACTAAAAGCTAAGAATAGTTAGCGAATCAAATAGCATGTGATAGCTAGAGGTCAAGACTGTACAAAGACGTCGTTCCCCCATTATCTAGCGGGGGGTCTCTGATACTGATAACTGTGTAACTGCGCAAAAACATCCTGTACCACAAATGATATGCACGCATGATATGATCTAAGAATTTAACGAATTTGATTGACTGAGAACCTTCTATACCAACAACAATTTCAACCTTTTGACCGTCTACAAAAGATACGTCCGATCGATTGACACAATAACGGATACATCCGTCATAGAGGTGGTAAACATTTAATGCTATATTTTTCGCAAATGTACATGTTTTGTCTAGATTGTATTTATTATTGACGACAATGCATGTATGTATGTAGTTATTTTCGTATGTAATAATTGAGAAAATATATCGATTTCCATCTTTAATTCTGGGATATCTTGATATATATGATATCTTGCATTATAAAGACTTGGCAACTGAATGCAAAACTTTCAGACAGGTGACAAGACAGGTGTGTTATTTGCTGTAAGACAGGAAGTTTTTCTACTTTCATGTACAAAATGCCCTGAATTAGATTTTATTCTTTTTAATAAAAAATTGTCATTTATTTTTTCTTTAAACTATGATTATGACAGATATTCGAATACAATTTCATGTTATAAATATTAAATAAAATATATTATGGTAGGTATTTAATTAATATGCGTCACTACTTACTTATGGTGTACTTTATTTTTTTGGGCGAAAGCGGCAGTCGTTTTCTATAAAAAAAAAGACGAGCATGCAGTCCACCTGAGGGTAAATGGATACTGTAGCTCATGGACATCCGCAATACATGCCAACGTTAGTCCAAAATGACAAACTTGTCTTAACTATACACCTACCGCGCCATCTCTTGAACGATTGACTGGGAAGTAATGCTGACATTAAGTGTATCTTTTGTTTGTTTCAATAAAGAAATTATAAATAAAAATTAATAGACACTCGTCCATAATAATGCTTGAAATTCTTCTTGCTTTCTTCAACTTTGAATTTCAATTTTATAGAATAAGATACTAGATTTAAAGCTAAATTTAAATAGTGTTTATATGGCAGGCGGTTGATCGTACCATATTCAAAAACCATAGGTCAATATTCACGGTATAAAGAGTATCTTATCTAGGGGGGGGTATGATAGCTGCGAAACTGCGCAATTAATATTATCGATGGCACGCTCTAAAGCGCTGCGAAACTTTAACCCGCCGATAAAAAGGTCTCATATTGTGTTTATAATTTACATTTTTTTTAATTGTTCAATGGATCATTTAACGGATTGACACTAATTTATAGACATTATAATTTTTAAACAATATGCTTGTAGGCTAGGGCTCGTAAAGGTTTTATCTACTTTTTTTTTTCCAAAAACGTACGGATATAATATACAAATCTACTTTTCCGACTGGCGCGCCTGTCATCGGCCATTTTTATATTTATTGCTATTTGAAAGCAAATATTGCGTAACTATGACTATGAGTAATTTACTTATTTTAAGTGAACTGTGGATCTGATCACAGCTCAAGTATCCGAACCGGAGCTGCGAATTAGGCCACAGTTCAACTCAAATTATACTGAATTTGTCAGCGACAAAGCGCGCAGTTCGCGCGGGACTCAAGAGTCGATCTTATTATTACATACCTACCTATTAACGATGGGTAGCTCCGTATTCAATGAATCAAAAGATCCGAAACCGCGAGCGGAGCCGAAACTTAATGATACCGGCTAACTGTTATCGATTCCGAGGAGTTATTTATTCCTTTAATTTTTGGATTGCTGAGTTGCATGAACGAACATGATGCAAAGCGAATGAGTCGCTCTCAGGCTCTTATACAATATAAGTAGGTGAATCAAGGGAGTCAAGGAATCGTTAAGTCGGATCCGCGAGCGGAGCCGGATTAGGTGAGCCGAAACACTACGAGGAACCGTGAATTTCCACGACTACTACCTATGAGTAAACGGCTTGTACCTACGACCTAGTACCTACGACACAACTCAGAGGTTCCAACGATGTACCTCCCGCTTCAACATTTTAGTCGTTGTCGCCTCGAGCGCGCGGAGCGCATCAGACGATCGCACGTGCCTCATACGTTGATTACACATTACATTCGGTAACGTTCGGTTTGACGAGGTTAGCCTATGGCACCTCGTGAGTTGTATTGTACTGTACTGCGCTCGCTTTATTCGCTGTCCGAATAAAGCGCTGCCGAATATTCTATCATTATTTTGAAACCCATTTTTCTTTTGTTCCAGACATACGGATTTAGAGGTTACTTCAAAGGCGCAGTACCCAGAATGCTTCGCAGAACTTTAATGGCAGCAATGGCGTGGACCGTATTCGAAGAAATAACGCGATCTATTGGCTTAAAATGATATTCAGTTCAAGCGATTTCGATACATATGAGTGAAATCAAAGTTTTCGGGAAGATATGAAGAAGTCTATGGGTGAAATGTTCCTTGTTTATGGTATATTTAGTACTTTGTACACTTGTTTATTGTTTTGTAGTTGTTTAGATTTTTAATGTAATTTGACATACGAATGTTAATTTTGTACTCACAACCATTACAACACGTTTTGGATTATTACACGTCAGTTACTAAAGCTGCGTTCACACTTGAGTATTCGTTTTCAACAGTATCCTTTTTTAAGGTCAACACAAACTTCGAGCATTACTTGCAATGTACGATTCTATAAAATTATATGTTTTTCTATAGATTTGACGACTAATTATTCCAGTTGGCAGTTCGATTCGTGATCGGACACTATTTTTTTATAGACAATATGTGTCTGGAGCCACGAGACGGTGTAGTCATTGGGTGTAGCGTTATAATGGAACTTGAAGTATATTTGTATACCTTATTTGTCAACTACTCTTTTTTATTATAAGAGACTATATCCTAAATATTCCTAAATAAACATTAAATAATAAATATTATTCACTGGTACGGTACATGAAACATGCTCATGTCTGTACACACCTTAAGCCTATTGGTAAATACTAAGGGAAATATACCCGTAATACGATAGTTGACTACTATACAAATATGTTTCTTGATGGAAGAATCCATTTTATAGAATTTCAATTTTGAATTATCAAAATTCACCGGAAAGTTAGCTACGAGTAGATATTAATTTGAGAATATTTGTGGCGGGGAGCTTTTGCTATCTTTTACTCACGCTACAGAATGTAGAGAAACGACGTCATTGTATTGCGGTCCTATTCTTGAATAGACTTCTAAGTACTTTATGTCGTCATTAATCCCTGAAATTGATTTATATTGTTTTATTTAACTCTATACTTATTTAAAAATCTTATAAAGTCAACGAGGGAAGCATCTGCCAAAGATCTTTGTTTTTCCATTGTATACATTTCTAGTTTTTGTTCGTTTCTTGTATTCGATTTACTTAAATACTCTTTTGTGCTCAAAGCTAAGTAATTTTGACTTCACTTTATTTTTTTTTATAATTACAATGATGTTATAAACGAAGTGATGTACCTATGATGTAGTTATAGATTCTTATTTTTTAATAATGGACATTATAGTATGAAGCACCATGGACTATGTTTTTTTCTATAGATTAAAACTTGATTAATATTTTTATAACACAAATTAAAGAATGGTAATATTATTTATATGTAAATTGTATGGGTCCTAATTTTCAAATTTCGATTCTTTCATGTTTGAGAAATTCAGTTATCTTCACCGTGGTGGGAGATTTAGATTACTTATACATATTTAGTTTGTAAAGCCAAATAGATCGTGTTACCCGTATAGGAAGATATTTTTATGAATTTGTTATTTTGTACAAGGCTAAATCGTGTATAACATGTTATAGCTAGGATTATATTATGTGATATTTTTTCGAAATACATATATATATTACAATATAGTACAGCTTTTTTATTTAAGTAGTAGTGAAGAAATATATTTAAGATCGGTACAGACTGTCTCTACGCATATTTATGTTGTGAAGTCAACTTTATTATTTTTATTTATTTTGATTTAAAGTTAAAAATTGTACGCAAGCATGTTGTGTAGAATAGGGCGCAAGTCTCATACGTTCATCAAAGTTTAGGCATATTAGTATTTTTGTGGCGCTCAGGATAAACCGCCCTTTCTTCCCATTATTACTACTGATCAATTCTACCGTAGAACTAATGGGATTTTTTTTCCCACTAGTCCTACATTTTGTTCTACCATAGAATAAGTAGAACTAATGGGACTTTTCTTTGAAATTATTCATTTTCGATTAAATCCACCTTTGTCTTGAAATTGAAACATAACAATATTTTATTAAGTGTGGGACTAGTGAGAAAGAAAAACCCATTAGTTCTATTATTCTATGGTAGAACAAAACGTAGGTGTGATGCTCTCTCGCAGCGCCACCATCATCGACCGCGATTAGATGTTCGGTCTGTAATGTTCGTTAAACGTAGTTACATAATGTACATCAGACGCCACCTCAATACTTATACTGTCCAATGACATTTGCTACTATTTCCCGATTCCAATCAATGTACGAACGCTGTTTACTGTGTACATGTTGAAAAACATTGATATCCGACAGAATTTTACATGATTGTGACGTTGAGAACGCCTGAAAATTTAGTTTAGCACAATGTTTTTATTTTGCGTACTTTCTCGCCGCTTTATTAGCGGTTGGTCCAAATCGCAGTTCGTTCAGATGCAGTAGGTCTATTGTCGCAGTACCTTTGAGGAGGAGAGTGCACGCTGCAATCCAACAGCGCCCAGGCGCTCGACTAGCCACGTTACCCCTCTTTCACAGAAGGCTGTCTTGAAATGTACTGCATTTCCCACTTTATCTTATTTCCCTAATGTACGTACGTAATGAGTGAGATGCGCCAAAGCCCATTCTCATCCTATCCCTCCCCATTTTCCCAACCCTTTCTGCAAAGCCATTCCTATAGCTCCAAAGGTAGGCAGCGCATCCGGGGGCGTGCCAAAATTTGTCATCTTGGACTGATGTTGGCATGTATCGCGGATGTCTATGGGCGACAGTATCAACTTACCATCAGGTGGACTGGTCTGCCGCCTTCGTACATAAAAATAAACCTAAGTTTGGTAGAATGTAAGAGCCGAAGAACAAGTTTTTGTTTCAAGAATATATACATTTTTTTAAGAAAATGAAATGTTTATTTAACGTGTTTTCATTTTATTTTTACCTGAACTGTAGGTAGGTACTTAAAAACTTATATATAAAAACGAATATTAACCTACTGTTTCTGGACGAACTGCTATTTGGACTAAACGCTAAATGGACCCACCGCTAATAAATCACGGCCACCAACAATGTTTATATTCTCGTTAACATTTCCGTCTAATGTTATAGCCTGACCAAGTTAGAAAACTCGCCACGATGCGTAAAACTAATACAACTAATATCTTCTATTGACAACACTAACTAGCTATGAAAAAAGCAAATGTGGCGCCCCCAGAGCAAGGTTTTTATTTTTCTGGTCAAGCTTTACATTATTGTACGTTTAACGTACATTACAATCCGCCATATCTAATAGCGATTTGTGATGGTGGCGCTGCGAGGTTCATTTTCTTAAAATGATAAAATAAACTTAAAAAAAATCTGATCGGAAGTGCGTCTTTCCGTTCATTGTTACGTTCTATCGATAGAGATTCATGCTACAAATGAAGTATGATTAAGTAGCTATTCCATTTAGTTGATTAGTAAGTCAACACAAATTCACGTTTAGTTTGAATTTAGAATATCGATTCAAATAATGTTGTATGAACTTTTGATAAACTTTACTTATTCACAATTAACAATAACCAGCGGCATAACAATTATCAACTTTATTAATGTTGACATAATGTATTTATTTAATAATTTAAATGGGGTTTTTAAGATTTTTCATTCATTTAGTATACGTTCGTGAATAAACGAAGAGACTGATCTCGTCTAATGACACGATGGCTTTTTCATGTTCTCGAGTACTGTACAGCACAATTAATATTAAATTTCAACTTTCACCTAATTGGCTTCTATAAAGGAGCTAATAGAATCGACCACCGATCAAGATATTTTCCCTCCAGAATTTGATGATTATCAAATTGAAATATCAATATCCATAGCCATGTACTTTACGTATATGTCTATGGAAATACGCGACATTGTCATAGTGCATCAATAACCGTACTTTTTACCCACAAAAGTAATATTTCTGCTGCCACCTTTAGAATAAAAAAAAAATAAAAAAATCAATTTTTGTCATCGATATTAACAGTTAATCAATTTGAAGTAGGTACTTGGAAGAAGAAGAAAATAATAACTAAACATGAATATAGACGACGATTTTTTAATAATACAAAATCAAAGAGGCAGGGACTCTGTATTGCGGAGTGGGTACAGGTTTAACCTAAGCACAACCAACAAGAATGGATCCACAATATGGCGGTGCGTAAACCGATCAGAATGTACGAGTTCTTTGACTTTAGATAGTGAAAGAAAGTCTATTATACGAGAAAATGTTCATACTTGCCGCCCAGATGTTATAAAAAAATGTATCTATTTGGCTATGTGTTCTTGTAAGCAATAAGTGTGTAGCGATTTGGCTCCTGTGCAAGAAATTTTGGAAAAACATTTCAAAGAATTAAAAGAGAAAGACGGACGTTATGTCCACAATATGTCACTTGTTTAAAAAAAAGCGCACTTTATATATAGAGAGAGGGAAGTTTCTGGATGTTACAAAATAATATTTTAATAAATTGGAATTTCAAAAAGCGCACTTCGCGTATTGACAGAGGAAAAAGTTTCTCTGTGTTACAGTATTACCGAAGAAGTACAGATACCGAAATCACATCATTTTTTTATTTGTGAAGATGGCGTTACAGATAAGATTTTGACATTCGCCTCTAGTTTCTAAAAAAAATATTAAGTCCAAGAGTACTTTTTATTTTGCCAATCTTACCTGTTCAAATGCGCTCTCAAGCCATTTTACCAACTGTTTTCACTACATTTAGATTTAAATTCTAACAGCAGATCAACAGACGTGTACCCCGTTATTTATGCCTTGCTGCCTAGTAATAAGGCAGAATCTACTTACTTTCCCTGTTTCAAGATAATGAAAGAAAAATTGGCCGTTAATATCGATCATTTGAAATGCGACTATGAAGTTGAAATAATGAATGCCGTACCTACGGACGATTTATCCTAAGGTCAGTGTTACAGGTTGCTTTCAATACTTTAATAAAGCGATCTGGAACAAAAGGAAAGAATTAAAGTTAAACCGTACCAAGAAAGGGAGAAATTTCATTCGAATGTGTGGGTCATTGCCACTACTTCCCCCAATTTTTTTACGAGAAGCGTGGTTGTCGATTTTAGAAAATCTCCCTAATAATATGGAGATGGAAAACTTAAAAAAATATTTTGAACGTCAGTGGTGCTCTACTTGTTAGATTCTAAGTTGTGCCAGCAACAGGGATTGGACTAAGAATGCCCTCGAGGGATGGCATAGCCTTCAAGATCCCACGAACTTCAAATATAGGTAGGTATACCTATTCATAAGATTTTAATGAGGCAAAATATTTTAATCATAAAATAACGTACTTACACATCGTTCAATCGGTTACAAAATAATAGAAAAAAAACGGATAGATACCACCTATTTATTTGGATAGACTACAATAAATACTTAAAGCTCATTGAAAGGAACGAAATTACAAGTAGGTACATCGTTTTTAAAAATAAATAATTAGTTATTGTACATTAAACTGTTATGCCGCTGCACTTCATAATAAATAGTTCGTAATTCTTAAGTATAATTATTGATTATATAAGTTTAAGGAAAGGTTTTTGTTTTACTACAAATTATAATTTGTTGTTCAATTTTAATATTTTTTTTAAAATATAGCATAATTCATTTTATCATTGTTTATATTCTTTATTTTTTCTTACTAGACCGTATGTGCAGCATAAGACCCCGATGAGTACACCAGGGAGCACCCTGGTAAAGCACGAGAGTTGCGCTCGAGAAGCCGAAGAGATAACATCTCTCCGAAAGTGAACGCAGTCGCCACTGAAGATGTCAACCGCAGTTGTTGACGAAACGTTTGGAAGAAAGAGAAGAGATTCGATAAGATCTCGGCTAAGTAGCCCGGAAGATTCAATTAATATGGACACCGGCCGAGAAAGTTTACACTCCACTTAAATTGTCAAGTTTTTATAGTTTGTAGTTGATTAAAAATGACAAATACCCAGGATCTACAGATCTTTTAATTATTTATATGTCAATCCATATTTTTTAGGACTGGACTTTTTGATACTAGTCATTTTAGGACGCTGGGCATTATGGGAATTGGACTATTTGATACTAGCCGTTTTGAGACACTTGACATTTTGGGTCTGGAGGATTTTGTGAATTGCTCGTTATGATACAATGGACACTAACACATTGGACCTTATGAATCTGAACAATCCATTTTTTATAATACCTACTACACATAATGAAATTTATTATTCAGATTGTTAACGCTCCCAGAAAAGACAAGCATTATTTATCTACATAATGTTTTAATAAAACTTTGGTTACAGGCTTCGGTAAAGATTCAGTTACACATCTGTAATATGCAGTTTGGCTAGCTTTATCGTGAAACTTCGTTAGTCATATCGTGCTTTATGTGCTATACTATATAAAGGAAAGACCATTTAAAAAAAACTATTTTATTTACATATGTACAATTCATACTTTAAGTATTGCTATTATTTATCTATCTATATCATCACTTAATCTCACTCATATAAACTCGAATCCCTCATATTTCAATTCCTCAACGAGGGAGTCGTGTAGTAACACAGTACCGTCAGTTCTAAATGCAGATATATATGTGGCGGTTTTGCCCTCAAACTCGGTAGTTTTTAAAGCGACTATTGCTTCGTCTTTCGATCCAGGAATAAACTTGAATGAAGAGAAGCCGTGTTTGGGCTGGTGTTTTGTAATCTGTAATAGGAACAAAATATATTAGTGGGTAGATGAATAAAAAATCATTTTGTTATGGAGTTAATAGCTGGAAAATAGTCGCGAAAAACACATTATTGGTACAGTATTAATAAATGTCGGTCGGCCATCTTCATATTTCCGACCGTGAACGAACTCTGAGAGATTGTGTATATAACATAAGAGTGGTTACAACTCCACAAGTATGTTTCTTTTTTTCTCAATTTTGGTGAAATGATAATGTAATACGAAGATGACATTATTAATTAGTACAAAGTAGTAGTGCATTATATTATTTTTTAGTTAAATTCTTTTTAAACATAAATTATTTTTGTATTGAAAAAGGGGTCAGGCGGACGTGCAGTTCACACTGTGGTAAGTGGATACTGCCGTTCATGAGCGCTTAAAACACTAGATGTGATGTGGTTGCACTCCCGACCTTGTAAAGCTTACGTGGAGTTCTTTATTGAAGTACCCCACTAGATTGACCCTTACCAGCGGCTTCGCCTACTTAGAACACAATTCCCAAATCCCTCTCTACACTCTACGTGACAATCTTCCAAATCAACTAGTTTATCACATTGACAAACTTTTTAGTACATCTACTGGTGCTGGTTTTATGTAGATGACTTTACGAGGTATCTGAATTGAGATCTTCAGACCTATCTTAATCTTGCTAAAGGATCGCTAAAGGAGTAATGTGTTTCAAAATATGCGAAATTTGCTATTTGATAATCCCTTTATTTTTTGGCGTTTTGGAAGACTGCTTATACAGGTAAACCCAACATTTTTCATGGACGACATTACCGCTTGCCATCATATTGACTGGCAGCTTGATTGCCACAGTCTTATGAAAAAAATGTATGAAATTGTAGAAAGCTGTCAGTTTATCATGTCTCATCTGATGATGGTCTAGTATCTTATAATATTTAATTATATATTTTTTATTTTCTTCTTAACAGTTAAGTATCTTATTACAATTATTAATTACTAGCTTTTTCCCGCGGCGTTGACGGAGATTCCACAGGGACCTTAGTTCTATAGCCCATGCCCTTTTCATTGTCCCCAAGAAGGTCCAATCCAAATTTCAGCTCAATTCGTTCATCCTTTATAGCTTGATAGTATTTTTTATAAAAAGAAGGCGGTAGATGTGCATATTATAGTCCATCTGATGGTAAGTGGATACTGCAGCCCCGCGACGTCCGCGACACGCCAACATTATCACAAAATGACAAACATTGGCACACCCCCAGATGCGCTGCCTACCTTTGGAGATGTAGGAATTGATTGGGAGGGTTGGGAAAATGGGATGGGAATGGGCTCTGGCATATCTCACTCACTGTCAAAACGCACGTACATTGGAGACGACGATAAAGTAGGAAATGCAGTAACTTACATTTCAAGGTACTTTTCTGTGAGAGAGGGGTAAAGTGGCCAGTCGAGTGGTTGTGGGAATGTAGCGTGCACTCCTACAATAATTACTTAGGATATAATATATTACTAATAATATGATATATTACTTAGGATGAGTAACATGTTTCACTAATTAATTTGAAGGCAATGAACTCAAAAAACTAAAGCAAAGAACAGACAAATAAATATTTCTGTCACAGAGTTGAACATATTTATCAGACGTTGTTTAAGAAAGTATTATTATTTACACGCTTCTGAGTGAAGATAAGATTATTAAGATAAGAAGTGAGGATAAGATGCCTTTGCTGTTACATTAGTAACAGCAAAACTTATTTTATTTGTGGTCTTTTATTATTGTAATTATTATTGGAGAGAATTCATATAGAAATGAATGAATGAGACTATGAATTTATAGGAATATAAGCAAAGAGTGTGACCAACCGATTCCTTACTCCTGAAGCCATGGATTTTGCTCATGATTGACTCAAAATAATTGTGTATTACGATTATTGTGTATTTGTAAAAAATAGATTTTTTGAACTTCGCAGTTAGCAAATACAGATACGAATATATGTATGCAAAATTTAGCAATAAACATTTTTAAGAAAATGTCTGCTTTGATTTTGGAATGAGGCTTTACATTAAAAAGTTGTTTATAAGGGTAATGTGTCCACAAAAGAAATCAAGTATTTTTCAGTTACAACGAAAAACAGAAAATTTACTTGTTATGTATCTAATTATTATGTCAACTTTTTGATAAGTCACTGGGGGACATTACACGAGGGACATTATGTATGGGTACAGGGCTCGGGTTAGCAGTGCCGGTGGAGAAATCAGAAAAAAACGAGTTAAAGAAATACAAGTCACTTGTGTGACATTTTTGAATTAAGCCAGGTTTTATTTGAGAATATCATAAAAGCTTTCACATCTACCAATGTTAAGTTTAAGTAATTATTAAAATAAATTAATTTATGCAGGATGCATTATGCTATTTGCGGGACTATCCGGCGCAATGCAGGACGGTTGGCCGCCTTATATCTTGCGTCAACAATTGGTTTAAAATCTTAGGATGTAAGTTTGTATGATAAGATCTTCATGATATAAATATATGATAAGAACACATGAATGATAAGATTGTTTCCTTACCTCAAAAGCTTGTACATTTTTAAAATTACTATCAGCAGTTATCAAATAATTACACCCCATAACTTCATCCCTTGTTTCGTTATAGGGTTCATGGCTACATCGTCTAGGTAGGAAGTGCCATTTTTCTGTGATCGGAGACCATACACCAGACTCGTGGATCATGTATCCTGGCCACTGGATGCCTATGGAACTCCGTATGGACTTGTAGTGGTTCACCCAACTTAGGTGCTGCACCTGAAATTTTGTACAAGGCTTTTATGATATCAAAATATTAAAAGTACTAACACTTGTACAAATCAATTCATTAATGAGATTGTCATGTCTGGTCCAGTGGCAAGTTTGGTCTGGGGTGATATTGCTCATAAGTAATGGTCGGCCATGCACTCACCATTTTAAGGAAAACTATACTATAGAAAGAAATAAAGAGAAAATTTAATAAAACATGGGATTAATTTTTCACTCATAAGCTTTTAAAAACACAGCCACAAGAAGGCCATTTAACAGATTGCAGCTCCCACCACTATTGCACCAATCCTATACACACATGCAGACACTGTCTTTAAACAAAAATTACCTCTCCATGAATATTGATAGCTTTCACCCACATAGGGTCGAAGCTTTGGAACTCCCCGCTAGCTGTGGTCCATTCTTTGCCCATAGACCCGACATACAGAATCTCATCTTTCACGGTTGCCCATTCTGACTTAAAGCCTTTCTCCATATGGCCGTTTCCATCTGGCAGTATCACCCATGGCACCATTTTATTATTTATTATTTCAAATACCTGGAATGAAATGTTTCAGACTTAAGACAGTATTTGTTAATAAACATTCTCTATAGATTTTAAATAGGGTATAGTAAATTTCCCTTGTTTAGATCAGCTTTAGAATAGAACCACTCCATCTCTTCCTAATGGGTATCTTAAAAGGCAACTAAGGGATTACAAAGCCACTACCACAGGCCGTGAGGAACTACACCACCTCTAAAAGAGTGGACTCGCCAACCTACTTGGCCAGCGTGGTGTTTTAAGGCCATACATCCCTAATACTCAAGACAATGTGCCCATTCCAGCAGTAAACATATTAGCATATACTGTAATATAACATCTTATGATTTTATTTTATTTTATGATATAATATAAATGCATTATACCAAGAAGTGACATATTATGCACTTCAGCAATTATAACCTGCAGTCCTTTATTCCGATAAATATTTCTCTCTGTTTATCACAGGTAAATTGGACACATGTAAGTTAATAATAATTATAATTTGTCACAGGTAAATTTAACATAATTTCAATCACGATATATGTAACTGTGACAAATTAGGACATAATTCATAAATGATACCATCATAATGACCATGGGCCATCTATTGTCTAGTAAAGGTAACCAACCCTTTATGGGCCACTGCTGGACATGTCCTCTCATGCACATTGTTTTGTGCATGAGGGATGTATGGCCTTAAAAAGCCAGACGTCCAGCGGGTTGAGGAGTCTACTCCTTTAGAGGTGTTGTCGTTCCTCGGGGCTTGCAGTAGCGGCTTGTTATGCCTTAGTCGTCATTTACAATACATAAGACAACATGCATTAGAAGGCCTATGTCCAGCTGTGGATGATACAATCGGATTAAAGAGGTGGTCAGGTATGTTCTCTAGTTAAAATAACAAAATGAAAGACTATTACTCACCATACCAGACCGATCATCAAATGTCAGCAATCTTCCATCATACACAATCAGTTCCGATAACTCCATTCCTCTCCCTTTATGGGAATATGGAGATGAAAGGACTACAGCTGGCTGAGTATCCCATGACACTACTACATACTTCTTACTGTGATGATAACTGAGAAAGCCTTTCTTAAAATAACTGTTATATGTATTTGACTGTGATTTGCTCTTCGAGTTAGTATCTAAATCAGTTATTATTCCTATCCTAAATGTTACCAAATCTCCTGATATTAGAGGTTTCTGCAATGGATATGTTGCGTTGTACGGCCTCAGTACGTGCGTCCATCTGTGAAGTTTGTCTTTCTGCGCCTCTGTGTCCGTCCACCAATTGTAGTAAAATAATATGAGAAGAAAGATGCCAACTAGGGTTATTAGTAAGACAAACTGTGGCTGGATACGAACTGTGTTACCGACTCTGTACGTCGCCGGGGTGCGGAGCGCCTTGCGCCAATCACGAAGAGTTCCTTTCATTTTGTTATCCTCAAAATCTAAATTGTATTCGTACATAACGTTAGCACAATTTAATTCATTATTATTCCCACTCAATAAATACTTGGAACTATACGAAGTGACTAGCAAGTTAACTATTCTACAATATTAATTTACAACGTGCTATTTCACATATAAAACATAAGTAAAAACCTAATACATGGAGTGCGATGTGTGACGATAAACTGTATGTTAAATACAGAAGTTCCATGTGATGTCATCAATTTTTGATGCACTGGATAAAAATCTTGAGGAATTACATTGAAATTTAAGTTTCATTTTGATTGAAAGTGAAAAAAATATCAAAAAATTATCTCGTTTCCACTAAATGACACATCAGACACATTGAAGAATTTATTACTATTATCGATATTGTATAGAAAGATGTTCCATACTTTACTTCTCTTTCTACTTCTATATATAAAAAAAAGGATGGAAGTATAAAATATTCCAATGAAACGATAACGATCAAGTATAGGGTGTTGAGGTTACAGCTGTGACGTGCAGATGTGACATTGACATATTAGTTCGGAAATAGCTTGCGAGGATTACTAAAAAAGTTCGTAAAGTATAGCGGTATCACAGATATAATAATACACATTTTAAAGGTACAATATTAATTACATAGGTAGTGATATTAGTAATCCGTGATAAAATAGGCTTTAGCGAAAAAGAAAATTACGTACCATAAAGTTTATACGTACCATCACAGATCTGATACGGATTTAGTGCAATATTCTCCGATTACAGTGATGATGTTATCGTTTTTTCGTTTTAGGGAATGTAGGTACGATGGGTCAAATTAAAAGTTTTTAGAACTGACTACTGTAAAATACGATAGAAAAAAACAAATTCGAATTTTGAGGATAAACTCAGACGAATACGTTTTATGAATGCAGAAGTGCAGTAATGGCTTTCCAAACGGCTGTTGCAGAGGTGCCATAAAGAAGGGTGGGCTGAATGCTTCACACAATTCTTTCATCGCATAAAAAAGTATATCGATTGTCACAGGGAATACTTCAAAAAGCAATAAAACAACTTTCATCTTTATATTTGATTTCATTTTTGGGATTCTAAAAACTCAGTGTCACCCACGCATGGAAACTTACTCGTATTTAGGTGCAAGGCACGATTCAAAAATATAGTGCAATGCATATTATTTTAGCTTTAGAGGCTGGCTTAGGCTGTGAAGCTGTGATTAAACAATGAAAGGATTCGATCAAAACGATTACAAGTATGCTTCTTGGGTCAATATGTTAAAGAACGTCAGCCAATACGATAATATATTTAGGTGTAATATGGACTTTCACTCCATTCATACAAAATCTAAATTGATGCGCAATTGAATAAATGATGTCGAGTCGCTATAGAAAGACTATAATTTTAATCTGTAAGGGTTAAATACGAATTAATACTATAAGTATAACTTTCCAAAGTGTTGGGAAGTTGCGAAATAAGGAGTACCTAGGTCTAAGGAGAAGTTATCATTCGATTCACTCCTTATAAGAATAAGACAGCTCTTGGGAGGGACAGAAGAGAGATTCCCTGATATCAATATATTCTCTCCGCGATAGGATGGGATGGGAAAATAATGGGATGTGAGTCTCTTTAACCTATTATACATGTACACTACATTAGTAGGCAAACGAAATGGAAAGGGTTTTTTCATATCTCGCTGAACTCGAAACGTGTACGTACCTGTAGGTACGTAGGTTCACTGGTAGTGTCTTGTTGCCAGTAGAGCTCATATGACAATCTATTAGTTTAGTTGGTAGTGTCCCTGCCTGCTGTGCAAAAGATCCCGGAATCGATTCACGGTCAGACATTAATTTATTTTAAAGACAAATGTTTGTTCGGGTCTGGATGGTGTGTTTATCTTTGTATGTATCTCTGGATTTACGACACAGGAAATCCTAGTGTGCGCCTTTGAGTGTGGTGTTTATTAAAAAAAAGTTTTCTGTGAGGAGTAACTGAGCAAGTCGGGCTCACCCAGCGGCTATGCGATCACCCTCCCCTTCAAGATATCGCGCAATGACTTCAAAGCTTATTATTATTTGTTTTTACTAATTGATCACTGAGTTAATTTTTAACTCAATAAGACTATTACGAGTAATACCAAAAAACCAAGATCTATGAATTGGCTACGAAATGTTAATAGAAAACAAGTTACTAACTAGATAAGTAGGTAGGTACTATTCTAGTAGATAGGCAAATACATAGTCTAGTATTTAAAAATACAACTATTTTCAAATAGATAGACAACTGTACCTAATAGATAAGTAAGTATAAAAAGTGTACGTTTGCTTTCACTGGATCAAATAATTCAAAAGTGATTACTCTCATCGCGGGCATCCTAGCAAAAAACCCAGGTAATTGAAATAGAATTAAACTATTTGGTGCCCGACAATTGATATTTTTGACTTCCTCTAAATTGATTCAGTGTGTTAAACATCCGCCCAGTAAATAACACACGTAATTGCAATATTATATAGTCTCACACTCTCACTTGCCTTGTTTATACACTGTGTCAGGGGATCGACTGATATTTTAAGAGAGCGTTATACACTTGTTTTTATCGACAAAAACACCTCCCTACTATCTCCTATAGCAAATTTGAATGGCACCCCTCTTAATTTTTTAGTCAGATGGATAAGTTATGTGCTAATAAAGAGAGAATATCTATAAACATAGGGTCGTAAAAACATAAAATTGGTCTCATTCGAGAGGTAAAGATGCAGGCCATCGATTCTATAAACAATTTTTGTCAAAATATTGTAATAACAGACCTAATAAATAGCACCCTCAAAATTTAATACAAAAATGACGCATTATTTTTATGTTTTTCTAATTTACTTCAAAAATGAGACCCTTGACTTTTTTGTACTAGATCGATAGCTTTTGAGTAAATCTATAAAATGACATTAAAATTTTGACTCGATGACAGTCACTTTTAGTGCTAAAAGGAGTAGGTGGGGTAGGAGTTGATAGGAAGGTATTTTTATCGATCGTCTGATACCCCGTATACAGTCGTAAGTGGTTACTTATAATAGGGGTTAAAGTATGAAATTGCCGTTTTATAGTAATAGATACTTTGAATTGACATAAAACCTTCATGGTGTGAGATTTTCGAGTGAAACTTTTTTCACATGATACCTATGAGGTTCTTGTTTTAAAAAATGTGCAACATTCGATTTCCGACTTTCAATTGTTTTTTTTATTCAGCTTAGACGGGAAAGATGGATACTTCGAAAATCCGAGTAACCTTTGAATACGAGTTCCGACGCGGTACTAACGCGGCAGAAACTGCTCGCAATATCAATGCTGCGTTTGGAGAGGAGACTGCTAATGAACGAATCGTGCGTTTTTGGTTTAAACGCTTTCGTAATGGAAACTTCGACTTGAAGAACGAACCACGTGGAAGACACAGGTGAATAACGCTGAATTGAAGGAATGCTGAATGGTGGAAGCCGATCCGAGTCAAACTACCCAGGAATTAGCGGCATGGTTTAACGTTACCTTACCTACAATATTGACTCATTTGCATCAAATCAATAAGATAAAAAAATATGAAAAATGGGTGCCTTATGATTTGACTGATCTGCAGAAAGAAACGCGTGTTGAAACTTGCGTTGCCTTGTTGAATCGGTATAGAAATGAAGGAATATTGGATCGAATTGTGACATGTGACGAAAAGTGGATTCTTTACGATATCGAATGCGAAAAATGCAATGGCTGACCCCAGGTCAAACGCCGCAACAGTGCCCTAAGGCAAAGCTTACCAATAAAAAGGTAATGGTAACTGTTTGGTGGTCTATTCATGGTGTTATTCACTATAGCTTTCTCAGGTCTGGTCAAGCAATAACAGCAGATGTTTACTGTGCCGAACTTCGAACAATGATGGCGAAACTAGCAGTGAAACAGCCCCGACTCGTCATCATTATTATTGCTCCATGATAACGCAAGACCTCACACTGCACGAGAAACCGTTGTAACTCTACAGGAGCTGCAGTTAGAAACTATACGTCATCCTCCGTACTCGTCAGACCTTGCTCCAACGGACTACCATTTTTTTCGTGAGTTGGACAATTTTCTACGTGGTAAAAAAATTTCTTCTCAAGAGGCAGTACAAAATGCTTTCACACAGTTTGCGAATCTACATCCCCAGAGTTCTATCGCAAAGGCATAAATTAACTTCCGATTAGATGGCAACAATGTATAGATAATGAGGGTAAATATTTTGATTAAATAAATATGTTACATTTTAGAAAAAAACGAGTTTTAATTTTTCAGTACAAATCGGCAATTTCATACTTTAACCCCTAATATTTTAATCAAAACATTAAACTATTCTTTTCGTGTTGATATTTTGAGATCCTTTGGAATTATGTTAGAAATCTAGGAATTTATGTACCGTTGCTAACTTCAACTCACAGTTATACAAGAAAAGTAGTGGCATTACTCAAAGTATTAAAAAAATATCTGAATAAATGGTTTTTTGGGCTTCTATTTCTATTTTTCTACTAATAAAGTAGAAATAACTAAGCGGCGCGCCCGCATACCCCTCTGGTGTTGCAGGTGTCCATGGGCGGCGGTAACACTTACCATCACGTGGGACCGCTTGCTCGTCCGCCCACTAGTCTATAAAAAAAATTGCTTATATTTATATCAAATGTTCATATTTATAGCAACGCTAAATCAGAATGTTGATATTTTCATTATTAATAAAAGACTTAAGACAATGTTGTCTTTTTTATAGAAAGAAGGAGGCAAACGAGCCTATAGTCCACCCAGTGGTAAATGAATAACTGTCGCCCGTAGACACTTGCCCGTACATGCCGAGATTAGTCCAGAACGACAAACGACAACTTTAACACGTTTCTGGATGGACTGGATGGCTTTTGTTGAGGTATGAATGGATTTGGAGAAAGGGTTGAAGGAAATGGGAAGGGATAGGATGGGATGGCATGGGAATGGACTCTAACATATCTCACTTGCTACCGCAACACGTACGTATGTTGGGGAATTTGATTAAGTGGGAATTGCTGTGCAGTTCAAGGTGGTCTTCTGTCTTTTTTGTCAGTAATCGATAACGAGGTCAGTCGGTTGCGTCCAGCGGCAGTTGGTTTGCAGCGTGCACACTCGAAAATATATATTATGTAGGTACACCATCTATCTATCCGTCATCAATTATCATCTTGTAATTAGCTATCCAAAGATAGTCTGGTAGATATGAATTTTAGCGATAAGATCGCCTTTTGTGCATTCTGCCAGTAGGTATGTGTTTACAATCTCTGTTTTGGTCTTAATTTTGTTTTGAGAGGTTTTGATGTGCAAAAAAGCGTTTTATCTACCTATCTATCTTTGATATAATATTATTAAATACTTTTCCATAACAGGAAGTTTCAAATCACTGACACCATTCAAATAAGTTTGATCATTCAATACTGAATGTCATTTGTACTGATTAGTTGTTGAAAAACTATATTGACATTATTGTCAACTTAAAATTCGACAGCACTCTGGACTGATTTTATTTCACAATTTAAATCCTGTGATATTTTTAAAACATGCACGGAATATTTACTAATGTTCTATGGTATTTTGAGTTTGTTGTGTTTATTGTTATACTCGTAGGTTTCTTCTTCTTAATTTTGTATTTAGGCAGTTTGAATAAAATTCGTTACAATCTTAAACACGACATGAGGAGACAGTAAGTTCAATCTAATTTGATCATAGAATTAGACACAGTTAAAAAATCAATCAATATTTATATAACCACCAATACCTAAACAAAAGTATTAACATCTTTTGTAACGTAGTGCAGCATTTGCCTTATTATACATAAAATTGTACAATATACTACACTACAATTAATTTAAGCACATAGCAGTTTGTCGGCAGATATTACTATGTGTTATATTGTATAATTATTATTGTTATGTGGTTTAAAATTTAAAAAAAAGATTCAATCTTTTTTGTTGGTACTCTTGTTGCGAAGACGCAAGTCTTGTGCTGTTTAACCACGGACGAATTAGCTGTCCGTGTGCTTAGTGTTGTTTTCCCATAGCATAGACATTTCAAAATATACAAAACTTAAAATAACAGTAACAATTTTTTTGTCTTCGGCATATAAGTATACATATTTTTAATTTGTATATTGATTACGAGTCCACGAATGAAGGTCACGTACCGGGAAGCCCACCCGTGTGTCATTCAGCGTGGGAAGCCCTCCGGGCAGGTACACTGATGACTTCAAGGAGTTTGCCGGTGGTGGCTGGATGAAAAGAGTAGAAGACGGTGTGTAGTGTCGAGCCTTTTGGGAGATGTCTAACAGCTCCAGCAATGGAAGGGACAAGGGCTGCATCCATGGTTACAGCCTTCGGGAATTTTACTGATACACTCGTTATATCGGTAGATACTATATTTTTTAATTTCAGGTACATGTCTGACGGTACGTGGCTGCTGCAGGGGTAACGCTATATAAAGAGTTTCAGTTCACATGAATACAAGAATAGATAGGTAAAGCATTTTCCAATCGAGCACATACAAACACAAACACATTGTTTTTGTGTTCGTTATTATGGTAACTCTAACAGACATGTGCATTTGTCTAAACTGTAACTGAAATAACAAGGTTTGTTCTACAACATCTTATTTGCGGTTGGCGCCACCTAATAGACTTTTGAATTAGTTAATAATGAGCTGCAAAGGAATTTGGGATGCTCAATCGGCCATCAGTTCAGAATGACAAACGTTGGCACACCCCCGGATGCGCTGCCTGCCTTTGAAGATGTAGGAATGGATTTGGAAAAAGGGTTGAGTCAATGAGGAGGGATGGGATGGGATTATAATGGCCTCTGGCATATCTCACTCACTACCGAAATGGAAAAGGATAAAGGCGTTTCATTTTTACAACACATTTCTACAATATCGTCGATATATCTGGCAAATATATCGATCTGTCGCAGTATGAGGCTAGAGGCTAGATAATTGCATTTCATAAAGAGGTTATTTGACTGCTCTTCATAAAATGCAATATTACAGTAAGTGACCACGACATATTATATGATTCGTTTGTCAATAGCAACAACAACTGCATACACCACCGCAGTGTCCTGACCACGATTCATGTAACTGTTTTATACCGCGAACCTGTGGGCTGTGGAACGAACTGCCTTAAGATAAACTGCCTTAAGTCTTTCCATTGTGCTACGACATGGGGTTCTTCGAGGAAGCTGTGAATAGGATTTTGCAAGGCCGGCGGCGTACCCGCATAACTCCTGGTCTTGCAAGTGTCCATGGGCGGCGGACACTTACCATCACATAGGCCGCTTGACCTTTCATATAAAAAATATATAAATTTTGTTTTTTTATTTAAATGTTCAAAATATTGGTCATTTACAATAAATAAAAATAGTGAGTAATTAAATATAACTGCGTTGTGAGAAATTGAAGGATTTTCTTATTTTCAGCCACTCGCATAAAATTATTCAGAGTCTGAAAAGTGATGAACATAATGTGCCCCACAGGATGTTAGACAAGCGTCCAGTGTGCTGCGATCCAGGTTGCATTTGGTTTTGTAGAATTTTCTTCACAATTGTAACGTTAGGTGTATGTTATTATTTCGCTTATTCTTTAATATCTTCGACAAAATTGAAATTTGGATTGTTTGTGCCATGATTTGTGAAATTGTGTACTTACATATTAAAAATACTTTATTATTATTGTGTTATTAATTCATATCAGTTATAACGTCCCACTGATAAGCCTTTAGGAACATACCGTTCAAAAAGCAAATGGACTACCAAGGTAAATCGTTTAAGAAGCAATTAGTTCAAAAAATCAATCGTCCAAAATGCATTTTAGAAAATGTTCATATTCAGTGGCAATATTCACTTTGATGTTACTATGTACTATGGAGCCGACATTGTATTTTAGTGTATCTTTCTTGTTACTGCTATTAATTTCTTGAAATAAATAATATTTTTAATATCACAGCTAACATTTGATAAAAAAAAATACAATAAATACAGAGTAACTAGTAACACCAAAGTGGATAATAGCACTGAATTTGATTCAGTTTTCTTAAATGTTTTTAAATTTTCTTGAATGATTTTAGATTTTCTTAAATGTTTTTTTGGATGATTTGCTTTTTGGACGAATAGCTTTTTGGACGATTTCCCTTGCTTTATTTGCTTTTTGGACGAAATGCTCTTAAAGGGTGGATTTATGTGCACCAGATATTTTCTTTTTATTTCTCTTATATACCTACATGTTTCTTCAGGATGTTTTCCGTCGCCACCAAGCCAGTGGTAATTACTAGAAACTAAGATTCGAACTCATGATCTCACGAATGTGAGTCGAGAATAATTACCTCTAGCAGGGATGGGGAAATGGCGCCCCGCGGGCCAAATCCGGCCTGCGACATGATTTGATCCGGCCCACGATCGGTAACAGTCATCTATATAAATACGGTCCTCGATAAATAAAAAGTAAATTGAGGAATAAGATGACCGACGAACATCTTGAGTGCGTTTTACGAATTACTTCTAGTAACTTGGAGCCAAATTTCAACGAGTTGATTAAAGACCAGTCAAAATTTCATTTCTCACACGGACTCAGTACGTCCAAACAATAAATTAAAAACTAAATCTATTTGGCCCGTTTAAATATTTAATATGACCCTTCTCTAAATTTGTTTTCCCATCCGGGGGATGGGACTAGATATAGGCTAGGTACTAAGACTAGGCATGGGACATGGGGATGGGACAGTCGGTACTCTAGACTATCACCGTTCTATTATTATAACACATACCATTCGCGTATTTTTTATATACGATGTGTCATCGAAATAATGCAATACCTGAAACATTACAACTAATCTATATCGATATATATATATATATATATATATATATATATATATATATATATATACAACAGTTATATTATTTCACTGACATATTATGTTATTTTAATATTTATATTGTTACCATTACCATTATTATTTATTTAGTACCTACCTACATGTTAAAATTCTACAAAATGTGACTTACCTACCACAATACTTTAAAATAAGATTAAATAGGCAAGTTTTAAAGTGATTTTAACAAATTTATTTCAGTTCGAATCACGTAATTGAATTTAAACTTAAATGAGTGCAAACGAAAGTGACGATGACGAGTCAATGAACTAACAAAAGCGTTTCATTCAGCACAGTTTTTGTTACAATTCTAAGTCATTTATGGTCATTGATTGCATTTTATCAACATCTGCTACTAGGAATTAACCGTACTTACAGTTCATACAACATATTCTTTTATTCCCGTGTCTTTGGGAGAGCCTGTCTCTCCAGCAGTGGAAATACATAGGCTGATGGTATGTGTACAATTATTAATTGTAACAATTCATTAATTATTGATTTACACTTTATTGAATAAACAAAAATATGACCGTTTTCTCATATTCCTCCTACTGGTAGGAGCATAAGGAAAATATTTATATTGTTTCATATTGTACGTGTACATGTAAAAGCATTTACAGGCAATTACTTTTCTCAGTGTCAGTTACTTTAAAGAGATTTCTTCTAATAATAAGTCCGCCTTATACTAAAGATATTCTTTTATAGTTTTCTTGTTTAAAAGCTGATATAATATTCTTATAGTGTATTTGTAAAACAACTGTTATTATGTACAATAAAGCGTAACAACCACAACATCCATTCGTATTATATCCTTTGGCATTAATTTGTAGATGACTTTGTACAAATTCCAGCAACAGCGTCTCAATACATGTAATGTGTAACTGAAAAATACATCGCCATCATGACTCGTACACCTTATAGCTACTTATATTTATTATTATTCCGTGATTTTAAAATATTACATAAATTGAAACCGCAGTTTCCTTCAAAAAATTCCTCCACGCGGAATAGTTTTTTGTCGAAGTGAACAATTATAGTAAGTACACATCTTCGCGGTAATAATAAAAACAGTAAACACACTAGGCCACTGACTGGGCTTACTTGAGTTTTTTGTTGTCATATTTTTTGTTTCACTCGATCTAATTTTGTCGGACAAGGATACTCGTATGAGTATAATGTGTTGAAATAACGTTGAATCCCTTTGATCTTTAAAATTGTTTGTATAAAGGCTCTAAAATGTTTACTCAAATAAAAGTTAGGTAAAAGTTCCTCAATAGGAAGATAAAAAAGGCCTCATGATTTAAAATTGTTTACTACTATCTTCTACCCGCGGCTTCGCTCGTTTAGACTAAGCAGCTGTAAAAAAAATTTGTAACTGTAAAAACACCGATATCACAGACTTACTACCGTCTTACAGTCGTCCAAGTAATGTTCTTGCGAGAAAGCATGTGAAGCACAGTGAAGCATACGGGGTGTCGGCCATTCCATATTTAGAAATAATCTATGTAAAATTGATTGTATTTTTTTTTTATGATGTCACAACACTTGCCTTTGAGCGAGTTTCGGCGCTTGCTTTCAGCTTGGACATTATCTTCTCACTTCTCTTTTATATATCCATAGCCTCCTACAGTATATATCAAATGTATATGTATATATAGATACCCATAGTATATGTCTCCTAAAGTATATGTATGTCCTCCTCATCACTGCTTTCAGAAATATTAAATTCTGAGTAAGCACGCATGCTTTCCCAGCCCTATCGGATATTTTCCAATTGTTGCTCACGATCGTTACTGATTTTAGAAAGATTTGAAAATGTCCAGGTTCTTCTTTCCCAACCTTTAGTTACGTGATATAAATCGTATTCCGAATGATTAAGTACTTACTACAATAAACTGACTCCGAACGTAATATAGGCATTTTCGTAGCATCATTCAGTCATTCAACAATGAAAATACATTCAAATGTGAATGGAATACTGCACTGTGACATCGTGTTCGGACCACGGTGCACATATCACTATACTGCGTTAAGACACCAACCTTATGTTACGTTGATGTGTTACAAAGTGTTTAATCCCAATTTATTGAGCTTTTCGAACTCTTTCTGATATTCAAAGGATATTCACATATTCACTATTCAATTAAATGTTGATGCTGTTTCAAACTCTCAATTATTAAAATTCAAATAGCAGAGTCATCTGTTACCGAATGGTTTTATGAAATAGTTTTAAGTAAAAATTATTTTATATTTGAATAATTAAATACTAAACTGACTTTAAATAATTTAATTTCAACAATATAGTGTATAGGCACTTTCTCGGCTTCATTCTGTCATAGAAAAAAAATCATTGAAATACAATGGATACCTATTATTACAATTGATATAATTTATTTTATACACTGCTCACTTTCCCAATGTCAGAGCGAGATGTCACATATTCCAGACTTCCTTCCGGATATACAACAACGAAAATTCTAATTCATTACATGTAATACGTAGTTTTTGCACAAAGAGACGATCAATATTTTTATAAATTTTGTTCAATCCACTCTTGATATAACGCATTTAAGGATAAGATATTGGTGCTGTTATTAGATTTCGCTCCACGACAGTGAAAACCTTGTTAAAAACCATCCAGTAGTTTTTGAGTAATTCTACTCAAAGTATTTTTTTTTGTTTTTCTCTATAACTCAACTTCTTCGTGTCGTGTGAAGATGACACATACACCAGTTTTCCATCTGGACAATTAGCTGTACGTTAGTGAAAACCCAATCAAAATCCATTCAGTAGCTTTTACGTGATACTCAAACAAACAGACATACAGACAAACATTCAGCCATAAATTTTAAAAACTTCTTATTTGGGTTCTGTAGCTTCTAATAAGACCGCTTAATTTTTTTTTAATTTACTCGATATAGAGTCTTGAGTCTGTACATTGAGTAGTGGTTGACACTTTTTCTGTTCTATTATATGTATAGATACCGTACCATCAACATGTATCCCGTCAATGTTGGATGAATAGGCATCCTTTAAAGCCTGTATACACACATAATATTTATCTATTTTCGTTCAGCACTGTTTAATCATATCATAACATCAGGCTGCCTCTCCACTGTTAAATGTGATCAGCAAAAAAGTACTACTAAATTTAGCAGCAAATCTTGATCAACATAATTATGATTTTTTTTTAATAATTGAAGTAAAGTAAGTAAGTACTTACTAAGAATGCCATCATCATGCTACCATTGATTTGCCGCTTATAGAGTATTATTTTTTTCCATTTCATTGACACCACCTGCAACCAGCCCATTTCCACCAGGAGAGTTCATTAGAGGCCCCAACAGAATATCAGAACATGTCCTCGATTGGGGAAGCAATATGTTGAGTTGAGGAGCTATTAGTTGCCGCACCATGTACACACTTTTTGTAAGTACTACATTAATTACTATTTTAATCGTACTTTGTTAAATCTGTGTGCTGTATGTGGTGAGAAATAAATTTATTTTCATTCTTTCTTGCTTGAGGGATGCATGGTCTTGAAACGCCACACTGGATAAGCGGGTAGCTGAGGTCATTCTTTTAGAGATGGTGTAGTTCCTCAGGATTTGTGAGCCATCCATCCCACCGTCCCACCTAACACCACAATAGCCCCACCCCAGCTCCTACCGTGGATGTCATCAAAGAAGACTAAGGGACAACAGAGCGGCTGCTCATTTAATTACTTCTCGTTAAATGTAGACCTCTGCCAACGCCTTCCATCTACACGATTGCCTTCCTCATCCAGTCACTACCGGCGACTTTCTTTAAGTCGTCACCTGACTGGAGAGAGTCCTATGGTATGGTTCATGGTCATCAACAACACCCCAGCAAACTTATTCTTTTTTTTATCTTGGCCTATTTTCTGTACAAATATGCACGCATTATGAATTTAGTATAATCACAATAGGTACAGCATGCACGTAAGCAAAACGAAAGTATTACAATAAAATATAATATCTATTTTGATAATAAACTAAACAATGATAATAAAATATGTACATAATTGCCCTTTAATTATTCCACAATTCTACTTCTTAATAAATGTTATCAATTGCACATCTTACATGCATACAGATCTGTAATAATCTAATGTAATCCGTTATGTCTGGGTAAGGGTAAGTATAGGGGTGTAAGGGGTCCCAACCTACATCTCTGGGACCCAAGCCAACCTCACCGGCTCGTGGTGCACCCTGCCGACCAACGAACGTGGCTCTGGCGACCCGCCACCACGCACTGGACCAGCGCGGCGGGTTACGGTCCACCCCCCCCCCCCCAGGGGGAGGCCTATGTCCAGCAGTGGACGTCTAAGGGCTGAAAAAGAAAGAAGAAGAAGAAGAATCCGTTATGCCCACTGGTGCAATTCACGATAAATAATCATTGTTTAAGAGGCAATAATGTTATAAAAAGTTATTTCGGAATATACTGTCTCTTTGGGACGATCTTAAGAAAATTGAGTAGATTTTATCCCCTTTTCAACCCTGTTAGCCTATATTTTTCTACTATAGGGTGCGCCTCCCCTAGTACACTACCAGGGTTAATTCCATAATTCTCCACGCGGGCTCATTGCAAATGCGTCGATTCTATAACTAATGCTTCAATCCCTTGTATAATTATGTTCAATATATGGGAAGAAAGAAAAAAGGTAATTTTACCTTTATTCTTTTTTCCTAATAAACCTATTAACCCAGGTTCCCCGTTCAATTCCCGGCCGAATAAACATTTATAATTGTTCGTGATTTCCATAGTTTTTGCAACTCTGTATTTTTGTTCTTTTTATATAGAAATAAGTGGTATTGTAAGTGTGTACTGTTGGACATAGACATCCGCGATATATGTCAATATTTGGAAAAGAACTAAAGAAAAGTTTTTGAACATGGGCGGGATAGGGTAGGATGGAATGTGAATGGGCTCCTGGCATTTCACATTTCATTCACTATCGAAATACGTACGTATATTGTGATAATAGAATAAAGTGGGAAATGCAGTATATTTTACTGTAGTAGTGGTTGTGGGTTTGCAGCGAGCACCTGCAAAAAAGCTTTTTCGAGCTCAAAAAAGAATTAAGATTTAGGAAGAAAAAACATGTTAATAGAATAAAGAAATATAGCTAATATCCTACTTAGTGGTACCGCTAGGTTTCAGGTTTGATTCCGATCGAACAAATATTTGTTATTACTCAGGATTTCTGTAAACTAGTTTTTATGTTCATTTTATTGTTTCATTTTGAATTTGGCCACTTATAGTGACGTTTAAACCAACACATGTACCTAAGAAGAGTGGAAGATTATGTATATTGACGAGCTTTCGTCAGCGGCCTATAATAGATAATATTCCGATGATGCCATACCAGGATCCGTGTCTCTGGATACAGCAAATTTTACTTTATCTAAAGAATAAAATAGTACTGCGTCTGGGATCTCGTTGATTCATTGACTGAGAACTAGACTGTGTCAGTATCAGTAGACATGCGAGGATAGAGTAGTGAAATATTTACAGTCATCATCTAATCCTATACTCTGTTCAAGATAAGAAAAAGTGATGTCATCACTATCAGTCAGATGATTTCACCTATTGCTTGATTACGAGAGAGAGTTTTTTTCGACTGACCATTTAACCAATTGACTACATTGGATGGATCACGTCACTTTGTTCTTAATGTGAACAGAGTGTAACTATTTATACTAACTTGACGACCCTATTGGTACCCTGCTAAGCAAAAGGTCCCGACTTCAATTCCTGATCGGACATTCATTTGTTTAAAGACTTTGTATGCGTCTCTAGATATACGATAATAAGTAAGCTTAGTTTAAGTAGATCTAGTGTAGCGTTAGGTGTTCTTTATAAAGAAACACTGTAAATTTGTCCATTATAATTAGTCCTGCCATTTTGAGTTAAGCGTAACAGTGTGATTTAATTATTGTTCCTTTTGTGATCATTGCTCTTTTGAGTTTACTTTTTGACTGCTTATTTATACAGGATTAAATAAAAAATATCTACATCCTCGTAAGCATGAATTTCTATTATTAAAATTAACAACTTTTATGTTATAACTTTAAAAAAACGTTTTTTAATGAAGTCTCTGGCGTTGATATTCTATACTACTCACTATACGCTGCAACGAACGGCAACGCCGCACACTGCATTGATAAACAGCTTTTAATCGAACCACTAATAACTACATCTAATGTAAATCGGTGCAAGTGTACCTACGCGGTGAGAGTCAGTGTGCGGTTTGTATCAAAAAAGTACTGAATTTTAAAATGCGTAGAGCATAACTTGTTGGTTTTCACAAAAGAATTTCAATGATAACAGGTTGCAGATATCTTTTATTTAGCCCTGTATGTCTTAAATTACAATATTGTAAACCAACGACCTTTTAATACTCGTGCTACAAATCACCTATTTATTTTAGACTTGTCTGCTATAAATTCAAACTTACTTCAAACCTACATTGTCACGTCGTATGCTAAAGTTTGAAGTTAGACGTCATTGTGTATTCTGTCCAACCGTGCCGTTCAATTCATTGCACATTCATCGAGGTATCTTCATTTCATTGGCGTCAAACTCGAGATCATATCTCGTCGGTGTAGCCGGTCCTTTTCTTTCATAGAATCCAAACTATTTAAATTTATCGGCATCATAAAATAATAGTACGATGAATGTCCATATATGGTTTACGCGGCGCCACCTAAAGAAGCGAGCGACGTACATGGGCTTGTTTTATTGAATGGGTCGCGAAAATCCATATAAAAACTGTCCGTAGGTACCTTTAAAGCGATCCTGATATAAGTAAGTTTGAGATAAGTAAGTTTATGTTAATAAATGCATGTGAAGAAAATTTAGATCGTAGATAGAGTAATGTTATATTATTTTGTTTGTGGAATTTACAGAGTCACTTAATACTCGTACATTCAGGGATGTGAAAATTAGAAGTTTAGAACCCGCAGTGAAGAAAAATAAAAATAAAATTGATTCTTTACGTTTTAATATTCTTGAGTTTACGTTTCGAAGTGAAGGAAAACATCATTGGGAAACCTGCACGTTGGAAAATGAAAAACAGGTTATGTTCAACATTCACCACCAAACACTGAGCGTGGCGGTCCGAACCCCCTTGGAGGAGAGTGCACGCTGCAATCCCACGGCCGCTGAGTGCACTCGACTGGCCACGTTTCTATCACAGAAGACTACCTTGAAGTGTACTGCATTTCCTACTATAACGTATTTCCTCAATGTACTACGTGTTTCGGTAGTGACTAGTGAGTGACATATACCAGAGCCCATTCCCATTCCATTCTATCCCATCTCTCCACATTTTTCGAACCCTTTCTCCCAATCCATTCTATAATTTGCAAAGGTAAGCAGTGCATCCGGGGGCGTGCCGACGTTTGTCGGACTGATGTTGATATGTGTCGCTGATGTCTATGGACTATAATATCCACTTACCATCTAGTGGATTATATGCTCGTCTGCCGCGTTTTTCTATAAAAATAAAACCTTGTAACAGGGATGTTATGGACTGATGTCAAAATAAGTTCTATCGATTTCAATTTTATTGGCCATTATACCCACTTGTAAATTTATATGCAGATAGGGATACAAAGTAAAATTATTAAATTTTATTTTGCAAATTATTTAAACACCGTATTACCTTATCAAACGACTGATACGTGGTCGTTACGTTGTCATTCAACGTTAAGTATTCAATTTATAGGTTGGTGATGCCATCAAATAATAAATAAGGGTCCCATTATATTTTATTTAACTTCATGGGTTGCTTAAGGTTAAATGCCAATTGATACTACAAAATTTCAGTTTGTCGATGATATTAATGGAGTTGCAGGTGTACTAAGTACGAAGGTAGTCTTAAAATGGTTTTAGCTGCTATTAACGAACTGCAATATGCAAATTGAAAACATTGAATATGAAATAATGTACGTACATACTTAACGTAATTTATATTGCCTACACTTAAACGTAACCATAAAAATAGACCAAGTTTTTAGGAATTAGATATTTATAAAGAAAACTTTAATCAGATCTTTATTTTTTTCAAACTTTATTAAGCAATACGTGCTTTAAACAGAATTAATAATAGTTGTACATAAATTTAGCGACTTTCACATTTTATACATATTTTATATTGTGAATGTGGTCTAAACTGTACAATTAAAGGTTTTTGTTGTTCAGTTCAGTTATGACAAGAATATTTATTATTTTGTAATAAATATAGCTGTCTCTAAATCGACAGCTACTCTGTGCAACCACTTAAGAGCGTTAAAAAGCGTGTTTGGTTGTGCAACACTGTAATGGGGAGACTTCCATGTTGCCCCACACATGATTTTACTAACTTCTGGCCATATTTTCTCCGTATTTCAACTATTTGCTAAATTACTAACTTCTGTAGCTTGCTTAGAACCCAACTTTAAACAACGTTTACTATGTTACTAATTTGGACCCACGATTTTACCAGCTTAGAGCTCAATTTTATCAACTCCTGCTCGCGTTGCATTCGCTTAGAACTTGACTATTATTCTACTGCTATTTACAAATTTACTAATTACTACTATTTTACTAACTTCTGGCCCTATTTTATCTCCGTATTTCAACTATTAGGTGCTTACCTATGAAATGACCGATTTTATCACTGGCCACTTTGAGTTTCGATATCTTTTGTTCTAATTCGAATTTCATAATGAAACAAAATGCATCTAATAGCTACGATGTTCTCATTTCAAAATCTACTGATTTGTTTCATTTGTTTTTCTGTAGCTATATTTTTCATGTGATTGTCTTGAAAATAAAATGGACAGAAAATTCGTGCTATTTTTTAATATGAGCTTCGTCGCGGCATCAACGCAAGTTAGACAGTTCACAATATCAATAGTGTGTATGAGCCAAACACCACAAACAATCGCACCGTGCGTCGATGGCTTGAACCGTTCTGGAAATTTCGATCTTAAGGATCAGCCCCACGGACGACCTACTACCAAAGTTAATAACGATGAATTAAGGGCTATAGTGGAAGCATCTCAAAGTACAGTTGAGATAGCAGCAGGGTTTGATGTTAGTGATAAAACAATGTTGGTTCATCTGCGTCAAATCGGCAAAATAAAGAAGCTCGAAAAACAACGCGACAAAGTGAGCACTGTGTTATTGAACCGTCACAAAAACTAAGTAATTTTGAATCGCATCGTGACTTGTGACGAGAAATGGATCCTGTGCGATAACTGCAAACATTCGTATCAGTATAACTAAGAAAAAGCTACTGGTATCAGTTTGGTGGTCATGTGCCGGTATTGTCCACTATAGTTTCTTGCGAGCCGGTCAAACGATTGATGCAGATGTATACTGTAAGGAGCTGCAGACGACGATGGAAAAGCTGGCAACAAAGCAACCAAGTTTGGTCAATCACTCATCTCCACTTCTTCTTCATCACACTTCATGCCCTCACACTTCTCATACGACAGTTTTAAAACTTCAAGACTCTCCTTCACCCACCATACTCACCGGACCTTGCCCCGACAGATATCCGTTTCTTTCGAAATTTGGTTAAGCAAGGAAAAAAATTGATTCTGAAGTAGCTTTGATTAGGGCTTTTGAAGAATTCATTGATAGTCCACGAGACTTTTACAGGAGTGGCACCAATCAACTGGCCGTGAGGTGGCGAAAGTCTGCAAATAATATGGGTCAATATTTCGACTAATATAATAAATATTTTTATAATAAAAAAAAATTCAGTTCCTCATACAAACCGGTCATTTCATAGGTAAGCACCTATTCTGGCTTGTAGTTAAACGACCAGCCAAAAAGTACGGCCAGCAAATCATGATCAATAAAACAAACTATTATTGAACAATTAAAATAACTTCTACCTACTTGTATCAGCGTATAACATCCCAGTGTAGGCACCCTAGTAAATCACATTGGTGGATCACATACTCCAGATTTATTTTTAATTTCTGGATCTTGAGGGGTTTCCTTACGATGTTTTTACTCACCGCCGAGCAAGGGACAATTTAAAAAAATATATTTACATAAGCCGAGGATTTGATCGTACGATTACAAGAATGTGAGTGGAGTATAGATACCCCTAGGCTATCACCGCTCCTAACTGAAATAATCAGTTTTTAAATACTGAGAATATGAACACAAAGTCTTTATGGTCACCAGAGGACCGAAATTTAACCCCCCATTCAATTCGCCGCCATCGATTTGCTGCCAGTTTTAATGTGAAGTAAAGATAACAATTTTCTTAACAAATATCTATTTAATAATCATAGGAGTCTAATATTATGGAGGACCATATTTGTTAAATATCATTCCAATATTGTAATTGAAATTGGCTCTATCTTCGTATTCCATATTTAAAGTACATAATTACAAGACGCTCTGTTTTAAGTTTTAATTATTGTTCATATTCAGATAGGTAGATCAGTTTAGAAATAATTAGCTGTAGTTATGAGTTATAATTATAAGTTTAATCAGTTGATGAATTGTGGAACTCTTCGGAAATGATTAGTATAATTTTAGAGTGAAGCCAGTGTTTGTGTACAGTTATAAATATTTCTTCGTCGATGGCAGCTAAGTAGAAACGCACAGGCACAAAATAACGGTATTAAATACTGAAATGTCCTAAGTGTGTTCTATGGGTTGAGTGTACAGGATTAAATAAAAAATACCCTGTACCCTTTTAAAATTGAATTTCTATCATTACAACTTTCGTTCTATGACTTTAATTGAGATTGACATTTTTCTCAAAAAGAAGTTTATTTTTATAAATTAAGTCCTTAATCTTGTTGCTCTGTACAATGCTCTCTAATACGCTTTTACGAATGGAACCCCGCACACTTCATTAATAAACAGCTGCTAATCGAACTGCTGCTATTAGAAACCTATGTAAATCTTTAAGAGTATAACTACGCGATGCGAGTGAGTGGTTTTTGTGAAAAAAGTGCTGAATTTGTGAAAAAATGTTTATAAGTGGAATAACACTATAACACTAGAATAACACTCAACAACCGAAAAACATTTATAGGCTAATTAAAATTGAATCATAAAACAGGAGATTTCAGGAACAGTCCAGTTATCAAGGAGTTATCAAGTTTATCGAGGATCAGGAGCACCCTATTCTAAGTAAGCCGTATACCGTATAAGTAAGTGATATACCTATATAGCCAGTGTCATTAACATGAGCGCTGAATGCCTGAGTGCTCTAACGCTGGCATGCTAAGTTAAAGTGCCAGTGAACCTTAACTCTTTTAGACTTGAGCTTTTAACTACAACGGTTTTAAACCATCAAACATTAAAAAAATTGACCAATACTCTCTAGTCTTTAACGCTAAAAGATCATAAGCGCTCACTCAGCGCTCGTTTTTACAACACTATACATATATATAAAAGAATATCTACAAGTAACTATCCAAGATGGATATCTGGATATCTACAAGGATTCACTTTCCCGGGTTGCTGGAAGAAATCTCCACAGGAGATAAGCTTGCCTTTTGTACAATAAATGTTAAGTGTATACTTAATTTGTTAAATAAATTTTTTTTTTATGTAAGTCTTGAGACTTACATAAATATCGTTATTGTTAGCTTTTGATTGAATAATATACGTACATAAAAGACATTTATTTTATAAAGATGGTAAATGATAGTGATTGATATTGAACGTTGAATGGAAATAATTAAACATTTAAATACTACAATATTACTTTTTTTTATGGACGAAGGCGGCAGACGAGCATACAATCCACCTGATGGTAAGTGTATACTGTCGTCCATAGACATCCGCGATACATGCCAACATTAGTCCAAAATGACAAACGTTGGCATGCAGATGCATACGTTTGGAGATATAGGAATGGATTGGTAGAAAACGTTGGGAAAATGAGGAGAGATAGGATAAGATATGCTCTGGCATATCTCACTCACTACCGAAACACCTACATTGAGGAAATAAGATAAAGTGGGAAATGTAGTAGTACATTTCAAGGTAGTATTCTGTGAGAGAGGGGTAACGTGGCCAGTCGAGCGCGCCCAGCGGCTGTTGGATTACATGGTGCACTCTCCCCCTCAAAAAGTATAGTAATTATAAACTATCTATACTTCCTTTTTAAATGGCGTATAATGAAGTGTATCTATAATGATAGAAAATATCATTATAGATATTACTTTCCAATAATTTCAGAAGATAATTTCATATAATATAGATATATTACGTAGGTACCGTACCATTAATGAAAAATATCAACAAGTAATTAAATATAGCATAATAGAAATTATATACTTATCGCCATGATGACACTCTAGCGGTTATTTTCAAAACTGCTGGTACGGTTTTAATAAAAAAAAATACCTAATAACCCTTCTAGATAAACACATTATACAACAGTAAACACCGCAAGTAAATCGGTTTAGTAAATCTCTAAATTAGTGCGAACAAACGAACAGGCAGACTTAAATAGACAGACGTTTTCGTGTTTATATTCAGGGTGTAACGAAATCCTTGTCGAAACATTCTGATCATGAGTCAATTCACATATAAGGTTATGTATTTTTTCTAAAAATATATATTTTTTGAATTTGTATAAAAAATTGTATAAAACTTGTATAAATTGTATAAAACTTGTATAAATTGTATAAAACTTTGTATAAAAAATCGGTAAATTAAAAAAAAATAGCTTTTTTGCAAAAGAAGTTTCGTAAAATTTTTAATGTTAATGAACCCAGAATCATGAATGAAATCTTCGGTTTCAGACTTCAGGAAAAGTTTATTTATAGCCTGTATATGTATATTTAAGAATATAATTTGGTACGTAATAATTTTGCAGTCCTTAGTTTTTATGCGTGTACAGAAAAGACGAAATTGTATCTTTCAGCTCTTTACGACTTCCTTTACAAATGATTGGACGAAAACAAACGGCAATAAACACTTGTAATAAATTTTTTATGTTGTTTTATTTTACGCCTATAAAGTTCGCATCCTGTGCTTTCTATTGGTACCTCCATTTATTTTATCATAAAAACGCATTTTATTCGACTCGTCTGCTGCCGAGCGGACAATTCGTCAGGTGTTCGTCAGATATGCCGAAAAAAGACATTTGCTGTAGGTATGCATCAATTAAAAGTTCCCCAGGTACATAGGAGAGAGCTATGGTCCGAGTTTCTTTGCGGGATAAAGATCCAAAACGAAGAGATTCGTCAAAAAACTAAAGTAAACGACCATGTAGAATCAACATATTTGCCGCAGAACCGATGGATAGAGTCCTCGAATGAAGGCCACGTGCAGCGGCTAGGTAGATTGACGCCTAAAGTCGGAGTACGCAGCGCTAATTTTTCTAACAAAACATGTTTAGTGAACATGTTCAGTACACCTGTTAACATAATAAACCGTTCATTACAACTTTGAAAAAGTTTATATTTTACGAAATTAGTTCGGACGTGGGCAAGGACGTAACTAGGCTAAATATCACCCGGGGCAATACCTCACTTTGGCGCCCCCCCCCCCCCCCCCCTTTCACCCACTTAAACGAAGAATGGCCAACCATGACCAATGAAACGAAAACTCTCCTAAACAACACTCCTGAGATTGTTACCAAACATTTACTATACTTTTCATAATTAACTTGGGTAGATAGTAAGTAAATGCTTGATTTCAAAGGTAAAAAGTTTATTTTAGAGGTATTGAAATCACGCAATCAATAGTTACATAGTGTATTAGGCCTATACAGTTACACGTATATTTATGTATATCTAAAAGATTCTGAAAAATAGTGAAAAACTTTGGTGAAACTTAAAACCTGAATATGAACTAAAATTTTACTTTACGACTTTTTGTAGCTGCAGAAGTCCTTACAATTTCGTCAAAAGATAGTTTAGTTAGAAGCTATTTGGTGCTCTATGGAAATGATGCCAAGGTTGGTAAGTCGTTGCTGTCCTGTCAAGTTTCTGATATATTTTTTTATTATTTTTTATTATCTTTAATAAATGATAATAAATGCAGTTAAATGCCGGTGATTTACGTCGAAATTGACGCCAATTATTATATTTTTTCTCGTGATTTGTGTTAATTTACGGAAATATTTGTACACTATGTGTCAATAGAATTATATACTACGTATAATTGTACTTTTTCGTTGTTGAATTAATGAATTTTAGTGCCGTTCCGGCTCTGAAGGCGCATTTTTGCTAAAACATGATATGGGAGATTGAGTACTACAGGATAAATTAAGAAATATTTCGAAATGCATTACATTAAATGTCAATACAAAAAATGAGCTATTTAAAATATTTACTCAGAAATGTAAAGCAACTTTCATTTCACCTATAGAAGACCTCAAAAACTTGTATTATTCGCTTAAAACGTGAAATGGCTCTTAAGACACACAACAACAGTATCACCTACACACATGGATAGCACTACATCGACAATTTTGCTCTAATTGCCGCTGGTGGGTCTGTGCCCCGCTTAACAGGGATCGCTCAGGAACTGTCTAGTGTAACACTAGATGGTTCCTGTGCGTTTAAATAAGTTAAAACACTAGCTAGTAGTGTTTAAATAATGAAATCGTGTGATGAAGCCAGTGCAATATATAATAGATAATGTTTAAACTAAGCATCCATAGATTACTTACATGCTAATATAAGAAATAAATCACATTTAAATTATCGTCAACTTGCAGGATATCTATAGACTATAGACCAATCAAAATCGAGTACCTTCCCGCGCGCACCGCGCTCTAAATCTTTCTTCACATTTCCAGACTTTTCTGGACTCTGGAGATATCCTTATGACGCAATAACTCAAATCTTTGGAGCGCCAGTTTAAAATTTTATTAATATTATTTATTTTTTTATTATTTTTATCTTCCACTTGTATTTTTTGGAAAACAACAATTGCTATTTTGGCGCCCCTGAAAAGCCGGCGCCCGGGGCACAAGCCCCGTCAGCCCCCCCCCTAGTTACGTCCCTGGACGTGGGAGACGTTTTAGCAGTTGTAGCTGTTGTGTAGTCATACAAAGAAGAAACAGAAACAGCTTCCGTGTTAGACCATATATGTGTTCGTCCGATTATGAGTCCCAAATTGCGGATCTTTCCCCTTTTTAAACTAATAAAAGACAAAGTATTTTCTTTAATCCAATTAATTTTTATAATCACAACCAAAAAACCCTTTTTACTGCCTTTTGGCGTATGCGGTAAGCGATTTAGTCACTGACAGAATTTATATAGGAACAATAAAACGTCTATAATGTCGAAGCACAAACATTAAATGAATTACCTCTCCGCCGCAGGCGAACGCGGGGGAAGTTATTGGTCCGCCACGGATAACATATTTAATGTTTATGTTTTGATTGAACATTCAAGCCCCCCCCCCGCCCTTTTTTTTGTTAACTAAACATGTCAGATGTTAAATTTAACAAAAACATTGGCGCAGCGGACGCGGCTTTAAAGAAGGTGATGACCTGATCAAAAGCCGAAGATCGTGTGAGGTGATGAGCCCTGAGAGAGGCCTATATCCAGCAGTGAAAAGAAATAAGTTGATGTTATGTCTAAGCTGCATGAGCTACATAAACTAAGGCAGATCAGTTAAAAATTACGGAAACTCCAAGTTTCTAGCTTTTATTTATTTTTTATTTAACATACTTTATTGCACATTGTCGTACAAAAGGCGAGCTAAATGCTTTAAGCTAAATGGCTCTGCCAGCTAACCTTTGGATTTATCAGAGAGATACATTGGGAAATGCGATGAGAAGTATTATAAATATATAATAACTTACACGAACACAGTAAAATTCCCTTAAATATACCCAATGAATACATAACGTATAAGTATAATATACAAATGTACATATATATAACATATAGCTTGATTTGAAATTAATGATTATTATTCATTTCTATAGAATGCCATCAAAATGCTCTTCTGCCTCTTTTCTAAGGAGTTCAGTGTTATACTAGGTAAAGACGACATTACAATAAATCCCAAATCAATCATTAGAATATTTAGATTCTCTATCCCTTTTAGCCTCTTTGTTTATCTGGCGCGACATTGTCTTGCGCACGCCTCGCTAATCTGCGACATGCCGTCAAACGTGGGAAATGCATCGAGTATCTAGTTTGCATCCGGCGGCGCATTAGCTAGGAGGAAGTATCTTGATAGGCGACGTAAAACGATTATACAGCTATAAACCCGCATATTCCCTGGGGAACCATATTTTTAATCAATTTATCGTACGCTTCAAGGCTTGATCGCCTTGATCATGTTGTATAAAAAAAAGGGTTAACTATGCGGTTACGATTAACATATGCGCTGACATTTAAAATGATGCGAATCAGGGGGCTTACTGTCAAGGTTTATTACGAATATTCGGATAAAAGCGACATTGCCATTTCATCAAAGTATTTGTTTTATTTATTATGTAGTTTTTAGAAGGACTAGTAGTTCAAAATACTTATTAACTAATGCAATATGTTGTTCTTAGAGCTAATATTTACCATAAAATAATAAGTAACCGTTTTATTGTACATAATTAAAGTCAAGGATAGCATCCATACCCGAATAAACATTTGTCTTTATAAAAATGAGTGACCAACCGGGAATCGAACTCTGGACCGTTTACACAGTAGGCGGGGGCACTACTGCCCACTGTCCGACCAGCCAATCGGCTGTCTTGAAGTTTCGTCCATAAATTAAATAATCTGAGTTTGGGCACAATGATTATTTATTGCAAAAGTATCTTCGAATTGTTAAGTAAGTATCCACAAGGTCACATTCAGCTGTCTCCCCACAGTTTGATATCCTTTACATTTTTCAGGTAAATTGTAATGGTATTGCACCAGGATAATTATCCAATTTTCCGATACTCTTTTTTTGTTTTTTTCATATATGGCAATGATGCAATTAGCATATTCTGCCAGTGTCAAGTTTTCCTCGCAATAAACTATTTCAAAGTCCAAAACGTATCCTGTTAATGTCCAGTCCCGTCGAACTAAGTCAGGAGTCGCTCAGTAAAGCGATAGTAGGTTTACTGAGGACAGAAGAGGACTCCTTGGAAGCACACGAAAAACGTAGTCCCACGCTTATATTTGATTATGATAAACACCACGCACGAAAACCACTTTAAAGTTTAACAAACTATCACTATTAAAACCACAAAACGAAATACATAATTTTTACAATAATCAAACAAGAACTCAAATTCACTTCTCGAGTTCCCGCCACAATAACCCTTCCGGTAAATCTTTCTACGTGAAATGAGGATAGCCTCTAAAATGTGAGACCACCAGTAGAAACATGTCTATTTATATTTTTTTATTGATCGTAAATATCAACATCGCATACGAACGAGAATTATAATCGTATCACAGTCACAATTTGCGAGAAAAACTCAGAAGTACCTAACTCTCAAGTGCCAGATGTTTCCAACTAGTCCGAAAGTGAAGCGTATGATCCACTCATATAAGCGGAGTGGCTTATAGAAGTAAATATACAAGCCCCTTGGTTTATATGTTTTAATAGGCAGTTAACATCGCATTATGACAATACAATTACGATGGCCGCTGCTGTAGACGAGTCCTCGAATGGAGGTGGCGTACCGGCAAGCGCAGTGTGGGACGCCGACCCGCCAGGTCTACCGAAGAATTAAAGAAATTCTCCGGTGGTGGTTGGATGAGCAGAGCCGAGTATGGTGTGTGGTAGCCAGCCTTGGGAGAGGCCTATATCCAGCAGTGGAGAGACACAGGCTGATGGTATGCTATGGTATATATCACAACCTTTATTATCCCATTGCTTTTAGTAACGTCCAAAGTCAAAGGAAAAAACTATCGTCGCCTAAAGTATACAGCAATATAAATATTTCTATGTCTGTAGAACTTGGATCTATCATTCAGTCTACCATTTTATGGCCTAAATAATTTTATAGTACTACTATGGTGCACAAATACCTTTAATAAAATAAAAATAGGGCTTTACACACAGTTTACTGTATTAAAATGTACATAATAATAACATGATATAATACAACGCGCTTTTTATTGATTAGGTTTTACATACAGTAACTATATTTGTTAAACAATAAAAAAGGTTGTAATAACATCTTGAATTAGCAATAATATCGAGAAAACTTATAATTGAAATATAAAATTACAAAGCTGATTGGAAGTCATCCAATAACGTACAGTATAAATAATATTGGCCGTTCGAATATAAACTTCTGTGCGGCTCATTATTAATTTACTTATTAATAATTTACTCATCATTATTGATGGGTATTTTCAATAGGGTTGGGTGTGGGCTGTGTGTTGTGGCAAATTTAAGTTGTAAAACAATTTAGTATTATTCACTATTTCACATTTAGTATATCCCATCGCATACACATTTAGTAGGCATTTCGCTCTTTATTTTCTCTTCCCCTCGGGTCCTTCACCTGCTAGTCCATAGGATACATTTAGTGGATTTTAGATCATCGTTTCTTAACCTTTTTACTACCGCGAATCGCGAATCCCTAAGGGTTAACAACAAAGTAAATAACAATAAGACAACAATAACCTCAATACTAATTAACATGTTCTATATTTTTTACCGTTTAACATTTGATTTATAAATAGTTAATTAACTAATAAAAGTTCTTTTTTGTTTCATTTTCCTGACCAACTGCGACCCACTGTAAATGTGATGGCGTCCCCTCTTGGGGTTGCGACCTGCAGCTTGAGAAACAATGAATTAGATCAACGAACATTGATGTGACTTTACACTATAATTACGAGTAAGTATAAAGTAAACGAACGCAAAATGTGTGTAATCCTGCGGACGCTCGGCCCGGTGCTTAAGGTAAATTTGAGTGTCTCGTTAACAATTTGGCAGTTAAGTGGTAAAGTGGTAAGTGGTACCAGCACAAAAAAAATTATAAGACTAGTGGTCAGTCCACCTGATGGTAAATTAATACTGTCGCCCTGCGACATCCGCGATACATGCAGTCAAGAATGATAAAAGCAGGTACATCCCCAGATGCGCTGTTTACGTTTCGAGATTTAGGAACGGATTTGTTGTGAAAATGGGATGAGAGGGAATGGGATCATATACGAATGGGCTCTGGTATATTTCACTCATTACCCGATACACGTACGTGCATTGGAGGAATAGGAAAAAGTGGGAAAATGCAGTACATTTTACGATAGTCCTCTGTGATAGAGGGTTAACTTGTCCTTGTTGTGGGATTACTTTTATATATACCTACTAGCTTTTGCCCGCGGTTTCGCCTATGTGTAGTCTATCCCTTAATTAATTAGGAACCTTAATTAATTTTACAGCCTACGACAAAGGTTCGTGCTCCCTGATAAGGTCTATGCAAAATTTGAGCTTGAATAGTTCATTCGTTTATGCATGAAATCATTTCAAACAAACAAATAGACATCGTTTAATTTGTATACATTAGTTGTACCATGTAATGAAGTAGTCCTTTGGAAACTTGCACTGTAAAAGTTAGATTAATAATACAGGGTATAGTTATTTAACGACACGGCACAGAAATGTCAATGAACTTGATGCCAACTTATATTTATATAGGAGTGAATATTTTGGTGGTAGGAATCGCATGGAATATAGTCTGAAACTTCTTTTTCTTGATTGATTGCAAGATGAATAAACGCTCATATTTTATGTCATCTTAGATCGCATTATAATTTATCGTATACAACCAGGATTTTCAAATTGTTAATTTAATTTATAACTAACTAACTGCTGCCTGCGACTTCGTTCGCGTGCTCTTCAAGTACTAATTCAGGAACTTTCGCGGGCGTGCGCACAACAACTCACCAAAGTTTCATCGCAATCGGATGAATGGTATAGGAACGCATACGGGACAAACAAAGGAACATTCATTTTTATATATATAGCTGTGAAAACATCCAAATGGAAGCTAAATTACAAAAAAAAAACAATGGCAGACGAATAAATCAATGAATAAGTAGTTGATTAATAATAAGATATTTGATTATATATTACAATATTTAAGTCTTAAATATTTTTTCAATTAAATAACTGAAAATACCAGACATTGTTACGCGAAATCGACATCGAAATGTCTTAAAAAAACAACTTAGTTATAGGAGTTAGAATAGGACCACACTACTGTTTTAATGACTTCACGATTACAGTAGTCTCATTGCATTCACGCATGAACACAATAGCTTCGGACTCAGCCCAAATATTATCAGGCTGATATTCTGACATCCACATAATTTTTCAAATAGATTTGATTTTTTTTAACATGCATCGATATTGTAGTCTCGTATCAATGTAAAATTTTATTTATCTTAAGCATATATATACCTTTATGTAGGTTTATTTTCTTGTCCAGTTGAATAATCCACGAAACATTAATTTAAAGTAAAGTCATCTACGAGGCATATTGGTAAAGTAAGGGCCGTTACCGTATATTTCAAAATTGGCGGGTCTAAACAAAGTTATAAGCATACACTGCCATCTACTGATTGTTTACGAAGGTTCGGAAGTCATTATTGTGTTGCAGTTGTCGTTTAATAGTCAGTCAATGCAGGCAAAGATGTCCGCGACAATCGTTGATCTCGCCAGTTGCGAAGTGCGAGCCGTAATTCGTTTTTTGTGTTCGAAAAGATCTTCAGCATTTCAAATCCACAAGGAGTTATGGCCTCGTTTATGGACCGACTGTAATGAGTGCAGGAAAGGTTAGAAAATGGTGTCGAGAATTCAAGAATGACCGCAATAATGTCCATAATGAAGAACGGAGTGGTAGGCCCAGTCTTCAGACCGATGAACTCGTTTAACAGGTGGACCAAAAGCTCCGATCTGATCGACGATTGATAATTAGTGTGCCCTTGCTGATGAATTTTCTCTTGTTGGACGCACCACTATACTCAAGATTCTTTGAGAACGACGAGAACATCAAGACCGCCGTTGTGTACTGGTTCAATTCCCAGGCGGAGAACTTCTATGCAGAGGGGTTAAAGAAGCTGGTGCAGCGGTACGAAAAGTGCTTAGAAGTAAACGGCGATTATGTGGAAACGTGGAGTATATGCATATGCATATGTATATGCATCGTACGAATATGCATCGTACATATGAAACGTTATATTTAAGAAATTATGTTCAAATACATACAAACAATAATTAGGTATATTTAATTAATGGTGAAATTAGTGGTAGGATTAAGTATTGGATTTATAAAAAATATGTATGCTAATTTATTGATACCAGGTTTACATAATTATGTATAATTAGACAAGTTATGTGTATATGATATAGTTGTATATGGCGCTACCGTGACAATTCATAAAAAATCACTTGAATGCATTTTAATGACATTTAGATGTACAGCGTTCCGCTACTTAAATGGAACGTTCACAAAAGTGCGCAAAGGTATCATACGTATAGGTGCTAGGCTTTGAAGGTATATGTACCTTCAGTAGTTTCAAAATTTATTATATATACTAACTTTTGCCTGCAGCTACGCCCGCAGTCACGAAAGCGTAAGATAATTTCAATCGAGTGGGTCTTTTATTTTTATTGCATGAAACCCTTTGAAAGCAACTCTTGATAACCTCATTGGCAATTGTAGTGAAAGTACATATACCTTCAAAGCCGAGCACCTATATGTACAACACCTTTGCGTACTTTTGTGAACGTTACATTTATGTAGCGGAGCGCTGTACGTCTATTCCTCTGTGTATACGGCTATACAGAATCATTATATTTTTTCCCACTAATGCTGTAAAAATACTCTAAACCAATGACCACCTAACTTTTTCGATTCTCTCAAGTACACTTTGCGAAATAGTATTTTTTAATTTACTATTTAATATTTTTTTTATTAAGTGAAAATAAATAAAACAACATATAAATGGTTTGCACCAATTCCACCAGATGTCGTGTACATTGAATTTAAAAATAAAAATAAAATTATGAAAATAGTATATTATTTCGCGATGCCCAGCCTCAGTGAAGAAGTTGTGATTCTCCAGGAAATCGAATTGTATACTTTGGGAACCACTGCTGTAATTAAATGCAGCCTAGTACTATGTGAAGCGAAAGTACATTGAAGCGTACATGCACATTAAACACGCACTATGCCCTATTTTAGATTTCAATGTATAACTCGCAAACTCAATTCAAATAAACCATCACCTCGCTGTTCTCGTGTCACAGTGAAGTTTAACATCTCGACTCATAAATTAATCTTATTTTAGGGAAATATTAGCCTGAACTAGTGAAACATTGGCAGCGGGGTTGAAAACACTGAGTAGTGAAAGGATACATATGCCCATTTTTTAAATTGCGTACGTGTTTCCTCACGATGTATTCCTTCACCGTTGAACTAGTGCTAATTTAAAAATCCGTAAGTAGAAACTCAATGGTACGGACTGGTGTTTGAATTCACAATCTTTACGAAAAAGGGTTGAAAATAGATACCTCAAGAAATAATATTTTCAAAATTAGACAGGTAATTAAGTGCACTATATTCTCAAATCGTAATCGGCCAAATTTAGTTAAGTACAATACAGTTTAGGCAAATCAAGAGCACGGCGCGGTTAGCGATTCTAGTGCCCGCTAACGTTTCACCGTTCCTTATAATAATATATCCTAGGACAAGTTTATTAATTCAGTTACTGAAAGCAACCCTTAAACGCAGCCTACTGGCAAGTAAAGCGAAAGTGCATGCACCCCACAGTGGTTCGGTGAGCGTATAAACTCGCGCATATCTGGCCGCGCGCCACTCGCGCACCCAGCACGTCAATGCGCGCGCGCACGCACGCACCGCCCGCAGTGCACTTCGCGAAGTGATTCAATTGTCAGTGATTCGATTATCGAAGTGATTTTGAGACGAATCATCGTTGTGTTTTCGATTCTACGTGCAACACTGTAAGTACTTTTTGTAATTTGGTGAAATCTTAATTGATGCAAATTTAAGTAATATTTTGAAAAAAATATGTGCCTTTAGCCTGAGAATTAAATAGCCTAAGCTAATAACCGTGAAAAATCCATTTTAAATTATTATTCTTCTATATCTGTATAATCATTTCTCACAATTTTATGATTTAAATAGCTATCGTGTATCGAAATTTCAATTTAAAATTATATAAAGTTAACAATAATAAAAGGTGTATTTTATAGCTATTTGCTTAATATAAAAGTAGAGATATTTTTTATATTATTCTATTATATTAGTAGATTAATATTTTCTAGTTCATACATTTTTATTTACATTTGTATGCAGCCAACCGGTTAGGCATGTGTTTTTATTAATAGGTAGGTATTGATAGCTTTCATTAATAGATATTTCTACCTTTAAAGATAATAACATGTCAATAAACTTGACATCTTAATGTCAGCCATGTTAATATTTATTTTTATGCCCATAAAACAACTAATTGAAAACTGAATCGTCATAGTGCAAATCTATAAACATATAATTCAATGAAGTATGTAATTTTACGCATCTGTAAATTATACATAAAACTGCAGCAACCTAAAGTGTCCGTAATTGTAGATAATAAGTCATAATACCAATTCAAGCAGTCCTATTCTTCACTTCACAATTACACATTATACGCTGTTTTTATTGTTAAAACAATGTTAACAGCTTACAATAACAGTAAATTAGATTCAGTTTAAAATTGATGCAAAATACCACTTTACTATAGAAGACAACCGTTATTAAGATGATTTTAAAAATGGGTATGTCCAAATAGAAGTTTTCATAAAAATGTCTAAAGCATAGACACTAAGTAACCATTCTATTATTAGTATTATTTATTACACATCATTAGGCTTTTGACTAATCGAATTACTGCGGCGATCGAACAATACAATCGATTATCCGTGCTCCCATAAAAAATAATGTGACTTCAATTGAAAAGTGGACGTTACCGTTTTGACGATATAGTTATAATCGATTAAGAAATCGTTTTACGCACGTTCTCGTGAAAGTGTGGGTGCGAACATAGAAAGTGGTTATTTGGACTATATAGTGTCGAATTATTTTGTGATTCACTCTAGCATAATTTCGCAGTTTGTGTCGAATCGCAAATTACTCTATGTTACATAAAATCGATAGTGCAGTTGAAATGCAGAACATGCAGTTCGATTCTGTTAAAGATGACCTGAGCATCGAGTAATATGACTAATTAATCGAGATATATCTTCAGTACACACAATTAGCACCCAACTCTATTCATACAACCTACATACAATTTAATTTTTTATAGAAGATATAAAGAGCAGATATTTATTATAAACGTATTTCAATAATTAGCGCAATTTTATTTCTTTAAAAATCAATATTTAGTTTTTCTACTATTTTTTTACCAGACTTCGAACGGATATGTTTTTCACCGTTATGTATTGTAAGTATGTCCGATTCTTCATTCCCTCGCAGAGCTGAAAGGGAGTGACCGATTTTAAAAAACGAGGTTTTCTTAGATTCGTCTTGATGTCGCGATTTGTCAAATGCACTATGGTCAACACTATGGTCAAATGCTTGTAAAAAATATCGTAGATATTGCGAAGCAGTTCTACATCAGTTAGTAAAAATATGATTCTTTGCAGTACCTAAGAAGCTAAAAAAAAGTTAGTTATTTAAAATACGAAAACCCTCCCGCGATCAATTCTTTTATGAACACATATATTGAAATAAAGTAAAATTAATTAAACAAGTTTGCATATTTACTGCACACACTAGCTGGTTTGATTGTTTTGTTTTACGAATTACTCTATTATTTTGACAATTCAGTATCAGACTCAAAGTCGTCGGGACCAGGTTTATTTATTTTATAATTTGGTCCCTATAATTAGGTAATCTAAGTTAATAATTAATCTAACAATAATAATTAGTCTAATAAGTTAACAATAATTAATCGAAGTTGCATTATATCGGAAATGCAAAACGAATAAAACTTATTTCTCCAGCAGATACATAGAAACGTCTTCCACAGATTCATGTTAGACATATCTATCTCTTGATTTCTGTTGAGTCTTTAGTACTTATTTAGTTTTTTTTCTTTTTCCACACTCAATAGCCCACACTAGGATTTCCTGTGTCGTGGGTCCAGAGACACATGCAAAGACAAACACAAACACACACCCAGACCCGAACATACATTTGTCTTTTTTTTTATTAAACAAATGTATGTCCGACCGGGTATCGAACCCGCGACCTTTTGCACGGCAGATAGGGTCATTACCAACTTCGCCAATCGGTCGGTCATTTCGTATTAGCTTTAACTTTTCTTAAATCTGTCTGTGTAAACTATCAATCGAGCATTCGTATAAATAATACAAATTCTTTTGCAGTTCGCTATCAACTTATTCAATAAGCGGTTAGGTAGCAATTATAATAAACAATTATATTCATTCAGTTTGAGTATCGAAAATGAACTTTAAAATCACCGTAATAACGCGTTCACAAACGCAAAAAGTATGTAATCGTACGAGCGCTCGTTTGGTTGCTTTAAATAGAAATGGTTCGTCAAAATTTTCGATTCGGTATTAAAATTCATTAGCTTTGTTCGCGGTAAGGATTCAGAACTAATTCGGAACTAGTACTGAACTAATTTGGAATCGTAGTAGAGCGCATGCACGGTTATAGACCGATTCGTGATTTTTATTTCCGCGAACGATTTCGGAACCAAACTGCGTACGATCTACTGTCATCGGCAGTGTTACCAACTCTCAAAAATATTTATCCCTAAAGCTTAAGTCAAAAACCCCCAAAATCGCCCCAATTACTTAGAAATCCCCCAAAAAAATATATAATAAAAGAAAAAATATAAATTACAAAAATGCAATGAAATTTCTTTACCTTTTAAATCTGGATCTGTTTCCCAAATCTACGTGTACTTCTGACTGTACATTTTTTTATTTTTAGTTTCTTTAGGCATCATTAACAAATTGCTTGTCGGCACAGCAGTACAACAACAAAATCGAATTAAACAAGTAAACAATAATCAACGTACATATGTATTTCCAGTAAGCATAGGCACAATAACCACCAGTCACCACAGAGTAGTTGTAATATATTTGTACTAGATGTCGTTAAGTCGATAGGTCAACAAATAAATATGATTAGCTATTATAGTTTGGATTGTCCCATAATATATGAAAAATATATATTCAAAAAAATATATGAAGAGTCAAAAAATCCCTAAAAATACCCCTAAAAATATAAAACCCCTAAAAAAAAACCCATCCCACTTATTTACCCCCTAAATTTGGGGGGAAAACCCCTAAGTTGGCAAGTATTTAAGTGGACCCACCAAAACACATTACTCTTATTAGAGTATTATATAAACTTATTTATATAAACAACAAACAAAACTAACCATATTTTATTTAACCCTTAATAAATTAATAAAATTTATATTTTATTTAACTATTTAACCAGTTTATTAGTTTCTAACCAACTGAATATAGCCGCAGCATGTATGTCAAATGTCGTTAGGTAAAAACTGCGCATGTCTGGAACTACGGATTCTTGCCAAAGTTATAGAACTGATAGAACTAATTCTGAACCGATCCTGAATCGAGTTCGACGGTTCCGCGAACACAGAACTGTAACTAGAAATTCTGAATTGTGTGTTCCGCGAACGGCATTATTTGAACTGCGCATGCGTATAGTTCCGAATCAGTTCTGAATCCTTACCGCGAACGAAGCTATTATTAGATTGTGTTAGTCCCGGCTGTAGTTAAACGATCGCCACTCTGCCCGCGCCGCGCCTATGTAAGGCGTGAAAAGAGATTTGTACACATTAGTGACCGTGTAACAGGCAATGGGCGTTATAAATTGGAATTGTTGGTGGCCGGAGCCGACAGTGAAGAATTCTGTACCTAGTAAATGCAATGATTAAAGTAAAATAATTTCGCCAAGCGCGCCGTCAGCTTCACCAGTCTACTTGAAAATATCCTTGATGCAAAGTTTTCTTTAATTAAATTATTTGCCCTTTGAATATTATTAATAAATCAAATTCTTGATTTATAGACAATAATAACAATAAAATAAAAATAAAACTGAAAAATATGATGAGGTCCAATACAAAATAACCTAAAGTTGCTATTATATGACATTTTCAGTAAACTTTTTGCATTAAAAATCGATTAGAAGCTGTAGGTATATTAACGTTAATGATTTAAAAAGTTAATATGTTTAAAGTCACTTAAAAGTACGAGAACAGATAGAAACTGTAGAAATTGTAGAAACAATGAACATTGGACCTGTGTCTTTTGTGTAAACTTTCGCTTTGTTTCAAGTAGGTTTTTTTTCTTTTCATATATGGCAATGGTGCAATTAGCACATTCTGCCAGTGTCAAATTTTCTTCATTATAAATAATTTCAAAGCCTAAAACGCATCATAACAACGTCTAGTCCCGTAGAAGGAACTCGCTCAGTAAAGTGATAAACTGAGGTCAGAAGAGGACTTCTTAGAAGCACACGAAAAACGCAGCCCTATGCTTTTATTTCGTTATCTTGTGATAATGAAATGTTTGTACATTACAAATAAAAAACACTTCGAAGATTAATAAACTATCACTACTAAACCACAAAACGCACCATACACAATTTTTACAATGATCAAACAAAAACTGAACTTCACTCATCGAGTTCCCGCCAAAAAGTCCAAGTAAGTAGGTTCTATTTATAAATAAACTAGTAATTTTCAGCGGTCTTGCCCGCTTGACACCCAATTTCCAAATAAATAGGCCTAGATGATTTCATAATATATTCTTACCATATCGTATCATTACCATAATATCAAGAACTATGATGAAACGTGCTCGTTATTTTGTAAACTACTGGACCGATTTTGATAGGAATACTTTTTTCTTCATATAAGTATGGCAATGGTGGAATTACATTCCGCCAGTGTCAAGTTTTCCTCGTCAAAAACAATTTCAAAGTCTAAAACGTATCTTGTCAGTCCCGTCGAAGTAAGTCAGGAGTCGCTCAGTAAAGCAATAGTAAGTTTACTGAGTACGAGTATAGAAGAGGACTCCTTGGAAGCAAACGAAAAACGCAGTCGAACGTTTTTATTTGATTATTACGAACTACACGCACGAAAAACACTTTGAAGTTTAATAAACTATCACTATTAAAGCACAAAACCCTAATACACAATTTTTACAATAATCAAACAAAAATTCAACTTCACTTCTCGAGTTCCCACCAAAAAGTCTGGGAATACGTTATACCTTTCCGGAGCAAATACGCTACACATCAGTGGAAACTGCTACAAAATCGGCTTAGCAGATTAGCGCGAACAAGCAAACAACAGAAAGACGTAGTCCTTTATACTCTACTAGCCTTTTGCTCGCGGCTTCGCTCGCTTGGTACATATACCTACTGGTGTTTACTTAAACTTTCCGGAAGCAACCTACACGATCGTGAATATCGTATCAATATCCGTTCAGTAGAACCCAAGTTATAAGCGACCGAACAGACAGAAAGACAGTCAGAGGTTGCGTTTTATAAATATAGAGAAAATATACAGAGAAGAAGAGTCACAGAGTCACAATTGATACGTTTTTCATTATTTTTACATGAGAAAAATTAGTAATTTTCAAAATTAAATATTACATAACTGAAAAAGCAATTAAATTTCTTTCTAAAAGGAAGCATTTGACTCCAACGATATTGTAACGTCGATATCTATACATACAATAATACATAATACATGAATTACGAGTATATATGTGTCTTGTATAAGTAATATTTTTTGAAAAAGTGATTGCAGTGAAAGTACAAGTGATATAGAGCCCAAAGCAATATTTTTTAGAATGTTTGTCTGTCTGTCTGTCTGTCTGAACGCGCATCACGCATAAACTAATGGATTTTAATGAAACTCGGCATAGTTATAGCTTATGTACCGAATTAACATTTGGGGTACTTTTTATCCAGAACGCAACTATATTGGAGAGAGTTCCAGAGTTGCCACGGAAATTACTGTAAGTTCACGCGAACTTGCGGGCACCAACTAGTTTGCTAATAAGCTTCTGAAATCTCGAATTAAACGCACAGAGCGGTTTCACCTCTATAAAATTAAAGCTTAGGTTCTCACGAGCAGTTCTTAGTGATGTCAGCAAAGTTAAGAATTCAAATGTGAAAATTATTTTAAACAATGTTTATATAATGGTCTGTCTATAATTTTATTAAAATAATCTTATTAAATTCAGGTACATTTTGGAAACCACTTTTATTGATAAGTATATCTAAATCATCGATTTGAGAATACATACTAGATATACACTATCGACGCTAGCTAGGGCTCTCGAATTCTTTCATTCATATGTGTTTTGAAAATGGAACATTCTTTATATGAAGTACTTAAGTAACAAAATTTGACTTTTTAATGTACCTCTCTTCATCTACTTCACAAATAGCTGACCGGGTTTCTTTGATAAGAACGTACGATGTGTTATTTAGTCTATTCCCATATCGATGATCAGAGTATACTATATATGTAATAATAATAAAAGAAAAACAATAAGGCATATAATAGATGTGGCTAACCATGAGCATGGCCGAAGGTAGCGTATGCGAAATAAAATGTTCCTTATCCCCGTCGTTACTTGATATTCCTATTGTCGGAACATTGTAATTCTATTGACATGTATCTTTTTGTATTATTCTGCATCGATTGGATTCAATGCACCATCCTCATACAAAATGAAATGGCTATTACATCCGCTTGCATAACGTCAATTCATACATATATATTTCATACATAAATAAGTAAATATGAATTACAAATTATTCGTGTGCAAGATATCAATATACAGGTTGTATCCGAATCTTTTGCGAAGCTTGAAATTATGTATTCCGTTCACGATTCTGAGTTTAGTGAAGTGAAAATTTTAGGAATCTTTTATTGCAATTTTTTTCTAATTTCACGACTTTTTTATATCAATTTTGACGGAACTCGATAATGTTGCACGAGATAATATGGGGAAATCATATGAAAATAATTGAACATAAAGTAACCTTTGTTTCCTAACTGTAATAATATAACACTAAATCGAATTATACTGGAAAACTGTTTTTAAATAATGGAGATTCAAAATTTAATTGAATGTATGTAATTTGTCATATACCATGTTTTTTCTGAATAGACTTGATATATTTCCAAACACTAATGAATTTATTGTACTCGTACGTTGGTAAACGTTCATAAAATTAAAAATCATAATCAGATTACCGATTTATTTGCAATAAAATTATATTTACTTAAGTCATTAAATTATCCACAAGGAAATTATATATTGATTGTAAAATGGAGAAATGCATCATGTATTACTCAATAATGCAAGTATCCAGTGTAACATCATTCCAGAAAAACAAACGTTGCCACACCCCTGGACGCGCTGCTTACCTTCGGAGAACTAGGAATGAATTTGGAGGAAGGGTTGAGAAAAAGGGGAGTGGGAAGTATAAAACGGGACGAGGGATTTTCCTCAACCCATTACACCTCCCAATTCTCCTACACTATAGTTGCCGCTTTATTATGTTACAAAATATGGATCCTTAATATGTGTGCGGCAGGATGGCTGGTTTGCCTGTCTAATTCGGCATTGGTGTGGTGCCTAAAAATTGCTACCTATTTGTCATGTCCCATTAAATAATTGCTACCTACGTATTACGAAAGGTATTATAGGTGACCAGCCATTCTGGCGTAAGGATGGCCGGTCAACAATTCGATATATATGTATAACGCGACATGTCAAGATTCACGTAATTGCTACCTACACACGTATCAGTCGCGACTCACGACCGCGTAGCTTAGCGTAGCGCACACGTCATAATCCGTATGAAGTGAGTTGTTTTTCTATTTCGAATGAAATTGTTAATTACCACTTTCTCAACAGAATTGAGCCAATAATTGAGAAACAAACAGTTTCTCAATTATTGGCATATCCGTAAATATGTACTTTCAGTGGGCCAAAATTAATAATTTTCATTTGTTACAATCTTACGTTTATTTTTCATTTGCTGTATTAGTGAAGCTTAAAATCGCTTTATAGTTATATTCTACTCTTTAATAAAACGGTTAAAAATAAATTTCCATATGACTAGACTGAATCTAGACATTTTATGTTTAAATAAAAGGCTTTGATACGTTTAATTTTATTAAGGCACTGGAATGCGACGGCTGGGTGAGATATAGTGCGGAACAAATCTAGATCGAGCTAAGTGTTAAGTCAATTTGACCTTAAAGACATTTGTCTTAAGATTTATAGTGACAAGATAAAGATTAAACAATTTTCTGTGTGGAAAGTTGTTGCTAGGCCCACAGCTACGTGACAGAAAAAATTGGAAGAAAAAGTAGGTATTTCGAATTCTAAGTTCGAATTAAAAAAAAATCCTTTTGTTTCTATTAATAAATGTGACGGTCATGATGCGACATCAATGTAGCCACTATAAAAAAGTAGGGGAATAAAAAAGTTTTAGTTCATTAAGACGTTAAAACACCTTTTTTGTTTCTTTTCATTATTCGCCGTTGGCTCTAATGACTTTTTTTATTCAAATAATAACTGTTTTTTTTTATATATGTTACTTTATTAAGACCCGTGGAGGATTTCTTAAATTATGTTTAAAATCTACTGTAAAAGACTAAATAAATCTTTTTGTATCGAGTCATGTCTGCATTTTTTTTCGCCATTTATAAAGATAAAAGTTACTCGTAAAATGACACACATTTTTCAAACTAGAAATCTGCGGAAATGACCATGACCATGACAAATGTAAAGGTGTGTGTACAATCATTCACAGGACCTAGAATTGATCGAATGAAATGAAAGAGGTGTGCGCGATTCCCAATAATCGTTCGAAATTGAGCTTGCAAACACTTTTTAATTTATCTATTAGTCGCTCAAATGAATAATTTGTATCGTACATTAATAGGGTATTTGACTCTTTTTGAAAACAAGGCGTGTCCATACTTTTCATGAAGCCTGAAAAATTAAAGAAAGCCGTGAAAACCTGACTTAAAAATTTTAAAAAAAATATTTGCAGATAGTCATTTTCTTTGAGTTTTTACCCAAATATTTTTATACATATTTGCCAAATACAAAGCCCAAAAACTAGCTACTTTCATACAACTTAAGAATGTAATAATTTTTCGATGACGTCTAAATATCTTGAGAAACTATTTAAGTCAATAAGTCATTTTTCAAATATCTTTGAAAAATATTAAGTTACAGAGCGTAAAGGACCGCACTAATGTGTTACCTATGTAATTTATATAAAGTTTTTTTATGGCAAAAAGGCGGCAGACGAGCATACAGTCCACCTGATGGTAAATGGAAACTGTCGCCCATAGACATCCGCCATGGTCTGTCCAGAATGACAGACGTCGGCACAACCCTGGACGCGTGGCCTGCCTTTGAAGATATAGGAGTGGATTTGGAGAAAAGGGTCAGGGAAATGAAGGGATAGTTTTCGAATGAAAGATGGCGCGTAATTGCTTTAACGTCCGGTGCTCAGTATGTGCAATTCGCAAATGGTTAATTGCAATTCTTGTTCGCACTTTTGTGAAAACTGAATGTTCCTCTGTATTATTTAGTTATAATTTTTAAGCCTGTCAAATGTCAAATCGTCTATTATATTAATTGAGCTCTGAAATTCACACGAATTCAAATTGAATTGATCGAATGAAAGTGCATAATTGCTTTAATATCTGGGGCTCTGTCTGCGCGAATCGCAATAATGATCGAAATTGTGTTCGCACACTTGTTAACACGCACACATTAGTTACAATTCTCTGTTCATTTATCTGCAATTCTCTGAAATGTTAAGTAGGTAATCTCTATGTTATATTAGTAATTTAACTACGTCTAAAGATAATTCACACGAACTTAAAATTGTGCGTAATTAGTAATTACTCTGTCTGGCGATTAGGCTGCGCGATTCGTGTATGATTCATAGAAAATAAGTTAGCACATTTGCGAGCACGCACCGCACACATTACTCTGCGTTTTTTTTCTGTAAGCCTCTCAAATGTCAAGTAGTCTATTATATTAATTCACCTCTCAAAATAATTCACATGAATTTAAATTGAATTAATCGAATGAAAGTGTGTAATTCTCTTAATGTTTAGCACTTTGCGCGATTCACTATTAAGGTTTACGCACATTACAGCCGTGTCGTGCCGCAGCGTGTCGCACTGCAAAACTGCGACAACGTACATTACAGACGCGCGGGCGGGCCCCATATCAATGCAATAATTTAAGTCAGTTAGCTGTTCAATTAGCTGTACATTCAATTCTTGACGTCGTCGCACTGCGAATAATTCTCGAATTACGTTTGTTAACTGCGCCCGTCTATTGCATATTGAGGTGGGCCGCGTCGCAGCGCATACCATAAATACGGCTGGGAAGCGATCCGGCATCGACAGTGCGCTGTGCTGCGGCGCGATGTAGTTCGCCTGAAGTGTAGGATGGATTATACAAAATGTATCACAATGATTTAGCAGGATTTTTGCGATGTTATGCGCTGCGGTGCGGCTAAAACTTTATCATTTATCATTCACTAAAACTGATGTTCACACTTTTGCAAACACACACACACACACATTAGTTATTGTTTTTATTAATTTACCAATTTTGATCACAATATCGCCCACACGGAAGTACTACTACATTCCTACACGGAAGTAGGAATGGTTCGGCACTCGCCTCATCAAGATTATTATAGTTTGGCTCCTTTTTTATCACAGCTTACTTAATACATCTATACCTAAAAGCAAACCTTTCTTGTTATTTTGTACAAGCTAACCTTCCTAGAAGAATTGTTTAAGTACCGATGAAAACTGCTTCTCGAGTTGTACCTAAGTGTACAAAAATGTGGCGTTTATACCTATCCAGAAATTTGTAATTCTTTACTGTGCTTAATGATCTATATTATTTATTGATCTAATCTCTCATTCACTATAGTTTATAAGCTAATGATGTTGCTGTGTGACCACGTGAACACTTTCGCTTTATGAGATTTTAATGATCTGCGTTTAGCGTTTTCAGTTAGACTTATGACCGTGAACTGTTAACCCAGAAAATGATTGAAACGAGAATTAGAATTTGTACGTAGTTATAGTTACCTAAAAATAATCACTTAGTTTATGACTTTAGTCATACTGTAGTGCACTGTAGTTGATTATTTAACTATCCTGACAATATAGTGTATAAATTGGACAATTTATTGTTTTGATGCTTGGAGCCAGAATTTGTAGGAAGCATTTCATACGTAAAAGGCGACTAAAAAAATTAAGTAGAGTACTGAGGTGAATAAGAAGGCGACTAAGGGAGGACCTTGAGGAAGGCCTTGAGGAACTGCACTACCTCTAAAAGAGTGGACTCGCCAACCCACTTGGCCAGCGTGGTGTTTTAAGGCCATACATCCCTCACGCATAAGACAATGTGAATGAGAAGGTTTATATCCAGTGGATACTGAAAGGGCTGGTTGCATTTCATTTTAACATGTATATTCGTAAACATTATTGAAGGAAATTGATATTTGTCTATAATTTCCCAATGCGGGCCACAGGCCTTCCTTAGTAATCTTTACAGGGTTTTAGGACCACGCAGATTCAGATCTCAAAGAAAGAATAGATTCTACTCTAGGATTAGGTATCAGATACACTGACCGACAAATGTGTGGACACCTAATACTATTTGTGTAAACAATAACTGTATTCCTTTTAAACTATAAAAGCATACTCAATTTGTTTGCAGAATATGGGCACCGGCACCTACCGGTTAGTAAATATTAATGAAATAGTTTGATTCAGCCTGCTGGACATACAAAAACTATTTTTCTCTGTTCGGTTAACTACCGATTTTCATATTTAATATACACGATGTTCCGAATCTATCCGTAAAAGGCTGAAACTGCCTGAAGTTATAAATTCGTAATTATAAGTTCGTTCAGTTCATTGACGTTAAAATTTTATGAATTGCAACACTCTTTTTTTTAATCTTTACCAAATTTTCATACAAAGTTCATTTACCAGTATCTACCAGGTTACCAGGTCCAGGTCTAAGCAGGTCTAAGCATAGTTACCAGATTTAAACATTTTTCTTGACACAGCCATGTTACGCTCAGAACACATATGTCAAACGTGCCTGTAAATTTTATAACTCACAACTTAGTCATATTGATATTTACAACTATTGCTCGTTAAATGTATTTAATAGAAATGTTACGGAGAGTTTTGGGGGGAGGTCTCAGATTGTTCTCTCGTCATAGTATTGTTCTGTTAGCTTATTCTCACTAATTGATTGTCTTTTGATTGCTCAGCATATTTGCTGTGCAATGAAACGACAAATTTGTTGATAAACATATATATTTTCTTTAAATTTGTATCTTCGTATTGTCAATCAAAGGATTCATTGTCCGTTTTTTTTATTATTCGCCTTATAATATTTTCCAATGACTGTATGTATTTAAACTATAATATTGTATTTAAACTATAATACTGTATTTTAAACTATTGTATAATACTGTATTTAAACTATAATACTGTATTTTAAACTATAATACTGTATTTAAACTATAATACTGTATTTAAACTATAATACTCTATTTTAAACTATAATACTGTATTGTGTGTGGTTTTAATTCGAATTGTTGTCTAACCGAAAGTAACTCACGGGCTATTAACTAGGCTCTAGTCATTACCCGCTCCACAATAGGTAATCGGAGTGAAAGGAGCCTAAAATTTGCATTGCGAATTAGAAATTAGTTTAATTAAGTACATTATTGCAAAAACTACGCCTCGGCGAGACTCTCTCTAACCTTTTGTTAGTTTCTGGTGTTGTGGTTACACAAAGAAATAAATTGACTGGATATACTGGCGGGTACTTAACGCTCGCAAGTCTAAAGTCGTTTAGTAAAATATTAGTTTGTTTGTTAATGTAATCTGTAGGTATTCGCTTTTGGAATCTGAATAAGAATGCACGCTCATTCCTCAGTTGAAATGGATTTTTTCATTTGCTGACTTATTGTAATTGTAAATTTTCCTAGCATGTTTAGAATTGGTTAAAATGCAATGCATTAAAAGGCTTATTAAGATGATAATAATAATTAATAAATACACTGTACTGATTATAAATGGTTATTACAAGTGCATAAATAAATTACAGAATACAATAGGCGACATTGTCACTACGGGGATCTCTTCCTGGCGATCTTAAAACAGAGAACAAAACAAAAAACAGATGGTCATGCGTCGTAATTTCTTCAAAATGTGTAAAACATATTGCTCTTAGACATTAGATGGAGCGAGCATATACCTGTTAAGATCTCAGAGAGTATCGGGATCCTTGGTGTCGACATTTCCAGTAAAGTCTAATTCAGGGGTTATCTGGAAAATAAAGCCAATATGGCCTCTAAAGAGCTCGATGTGCTGAACAGTGCGAAGCGGTACTTCACCCCTGGGCAACTTCTGACGCTCTACAAAGCTCAAGTTAGGCCTCATATGGAGTACTGTTCACATCTCTGGGCCGACGCACCGAAATATCAATAGGAGCCATTTGAATCCATCCATCCGGAAGTGCTGTTCGAATTGTCGACGATCCGACCGGAGACCGTTGTCTCCCTACGTGTTCTACCGTTTGTAGGTACAGTGAGAAATGCTCTGAAGAATTGTTCAACATAATTCCTACATAGTTTGTACAACCGCACGGACGTGCGGTGCATTTGTATTTCCGCATTCCGTCCAAAAACCATTTTATTGGAACGAACTACCTCAAGAGGTCTTTCCATTACACTACGTTATGGGGTTTTTAAAGAAAGTTGTGAATAGGATTTTGCAAGGTCGACGGCGTACCCACACACCTCCTGGTGTTGCAGGTGTCCATGGGCGGCGGTAACACTTACCATCACGTGGGACCGCTTGCTCGTCCATCTACCTCCCTATAAAAAGACGGGAATTGGGAATAAGTTCTTAATTTAGAGTAGTTACTTTTAAAGTGTCAAAAAATATTAGGTAATTTACCCAATTGCAAAAAGTTATATCAGGCATTTTTTATTCACATGCAGCATAATATATCCAAATTTGTTGAATATGCTATCAAACTGTAGCACAGATTACAAAATACAACGTTTTAAAAATAAACAATAAACGTCGGAAACTACAGCCGTCGGATAGTATAAACTATTTTCGCACTACAGCTTTTTATAGGTTGGTACTAAAAGCATTCATTCCGCACTATCGCTTCTAATACCTACCTTAGTAACATGACATGTGTTGTGAATCTTCTTTTAATTGGTCTTGGCATATGATAATACCTTAGCTTCCTGAAATAATAAAAAAAACCTAATTAGTCACATTTACATAAAGCACGCTAGTATAAACAATCGATGCATGTAAAGACACGTTCGGTTATTAGCTATTAATTACAGGTAAGATAATGGTCCACTGTAAGCTATTGCTACACATTTTAAACGAAGTAATTCGTATATCGTTTAAATCATTTACGTAAAAGGTTACAGCTTAATGGCGAGTCCTCATCGTGTAACAGTGTATAACATAAACATAAAACATATAATTATATAACATACAGATAACATGTAGTCAAAAAGTTAATAGCATACTACTAAGTAGCCCAATATTAATTGTTATCGTGTTTCCTTATTTAAAAGTTTCACAGTCGCTGCAAATAGCAAGACATCTTGTCACGTTGACATTTTAAAAGGAGTTGAAATAATGATATTTCATAATAAATATTGTTACATGACGTGATTGTGTTATTTAGCAATGTGATTTGATGTGTGAATCTCTCTTAAATTGGACGCATCAATTATAACAACGAAGTAGGGAAACTGCGCATGAAATTTCCGAAATGCGGCGTACACACATACACACACTTGCGACACATGAAATAAGTGAAACCCCCGAAATGCAGCGCACCGCACATACACACATACATAACACACACTCATAAAGCAAAACCAAATAAATGAAATATGTCAACATTTAGCTTTATATCTAGGGAAAACTTGCGGTTTCGATGAATCAAATTATGGATAGATTTACATAATCTCACCTCACTATTTAATTAAAGGCTATTTCAGTCACTTCAAGCTGCCGTGTTTGTTTACATTTTAGACAAATTGAATTGAAATCACAGATCATAGAAACATTTTGTGATCTGTGATTAGAATTGGGTATTCTCGAATGTTCTTTATGTACTGGTAATAAATGTAATGATGTACTGGTTATTATATACACCTATTAATTAATTTGCTGATTCTCTTTCATTTGTCAATCTCGCATCTACAAGTCATAATACAAGCTACTTATTGGCTTCGCATCTTACGTGGGCTACGGTCTTTACAATCCAGACATAATAATCTGTCGGCGCCGCCGAGCCGGTGGACGACACTGGAAAACTGGAATTATTAGTAATTAGTATAATTACACACTGATACTGAGCTGTTGAAAGTTGGAGCTACTACTTACTGATTTCTCCCATTGAAAGAATTGTGACAAGTGGCGATGGAGCGTGTAGGGGCAGAGTGTATGCTGCATGACTGGCCACGATAACCCCTCTCTCACAAAAGACTACCCTGAAATGTACTGAATTTCCTACTTTATCGTGTTTCCCCAATGTACGTACGTGTTTCGGTAGTGAGTGAAATATGCCAGCGCCTATTTCCATCCAATCCTATCCCTCCTCATTTTCCCGATCCATTTCTTAATCTGCAAAGGTTGATAGCGCATCCGTGAGCATGCCAACGTTTGTCATTTTGGACTGATGTTGGCATGTATCACGGATGTCTATGAACGACAGTATTTACTTATATCGATCATTTTCTTTATAAAAAAGAGGCGGCCGACGAGCATACAGTCCACCTGATGTAAGTGAATACTCTCGTCTATGGACATCGCAATACATGTCAACATTGGTCCAAGATGATAAATGTTGCCATGCCCCCGGATGCACTGCCTACCTTTGGGGATATAGGATTGGATTTAACGGATGAGTTGGGAAAATGGAGTGGGATAGGATGGGATGGGACGGGAATAGGCTCGGGCATATCTCAATCACTACCGAAACACGTACGTTCATTGGGAAAATAGGATAAAGTGGGAAATGCAGTACATTTCAATTTAGCGTTCTATGGAAGAAGGGTAACGTAAGCCAGTCGTGTGCGCCCAGCGGCTGGGAGAATGCAGCGCGCACTCTCTGCCTAATAAAGACAATGAACATTGTACCTATGTAAAAAGGGCTGGTTACGGTTTACGGCATGTATCAAAGTGACCGAGTTATCCACAGATAGGGTAAAGTTGATCGACTGTTTAACGGATGACTTGAGGCTCACTTCGGAACCATTTTACAATTTCAATAACTTTTTACGACATAAAGGATCATTACATTGCTCCTTAATACACTATTGTAAGTCAATGTATGTTCACTAAAGATTCAACAAGATTTATTTGTGTTCGATATGTTTCTGAAGTGAGGGTTTAGGCCTACGATTACTGACATTTTGGAATATAAGTCCAAAGAACGTTGCAATTTCATTGAAATATTTCTACTACTTCGTATTACATAGCTGGAAAAACGAAATAGGTAACGAACTTTGAGACAGGTCTCATTCGACTGTTCTTTGGTGAAATTGTAATCATAATTACTCGTAATGTAATCCCCTAGCTACTATTCACTAACTCATAATCCATGTAACTTTATCTAAAGATACAATTCTCCCTACATCTTATATTAGTACGCTCGCAAAATACGACATAAGTCTACGGTTCACACGCAATTTCGTCTCTTGTTCCATCGTCAATATAGTGCCATGCCATTAATATTGATGAGAGCTCTGAAAGAGACCACGGCAGTCGTGTGAACTGAAAATTAAAATATCCGTAACGCGCGCACGTGAGACGAGTGTCTAAATGTGTAACTGTGTAAGTAGCGGATGTTATTCTATAGAAGTAGCTAGAGCGGTAACGACACAATGTCAAAAGAAACAGTATGCCATTTTTGTAGAAATATTCAAATTGTAAATGCACACGCGCATAACACACATGCACACAATACACGACATGTATAACACACAGCCACACATACAGACACACACCATATATACTCGTGCATCACAGACGCTAGCACAGAAAAAAACAGGCGAAACAATATATTTGAATGGTTATGTTAGTAAACATAAAGTAAACATAGGAGAATATGAAACAAAATGAAGGCGCATATTAAAATATTTGGTCAGGGGGAGAGTACACGCTGCAATCCAACAGCCGCTGGGCGCGCTCGACTGGCCACGTTACCCTATCTTACCTCGAAATGTACTGCATTTCTCACTTCATCTTATTCTCCTAATGTACATACGTGTTTCGGTAGTGAGTGATATGTGCCAGAGCCCTTTCCTATCCTACCCCTCCCTATTTTCCCAACCCTTTCTCCAAATCCATCCCTATATCTCCAAAGGTAGGCAGCGCATCTGGGGGCGTGCCAAAGTTTGTCATTTTGGACTAATGTTAGCATGTATCGCAGATATCTATGGGCGACAGTATCCACTTACCATCAGGTGGACTGTATGCTTGTCTGCCGATATAGTCCATAAAAAAAAGAAATTGTATCATATAAGTGACTTCATGCTATATCTGTAACAATTCATTTATCCTCGCTTTTTAAGAAAGGTTGAACTCCTGAAATTATAATAAATAAATAAATCGTAATTCCAATAAATAACACAATAAATAATATTTAATATTATATCATTATTTTAATAGTTCACACTTTACGAAATACCGTATAGTAATAAAGATTGCTACCGACTAAGAGGCGCGATGTCATAAGCGACTACAAGCAATACCTCGCATCAACTCCTACCAACCTGTTTATTGCATTCCTAACATCACTTACTGTCGCTTATTACCCGTATTGTGGCAACAGTATGAGCGTTTTCACACAGCATGAAAATGATGTGCCATCCAACGGATCTAATTAAGTTTTAAACATGGTAGTGTAAACTGTGAACGCACCGTGCTACGCAACGCCAATTGCGCTAGAAATCAGCATTTATGAAATACAATTGATGCAGCATATACGTAGTGACTATATAAATTAAGAGGTACAAAAAATAATAATTGGGTTGCAACACAAATTTTCATTACAACTTCTCAAAATATACTCTATTAATCTCTATTCAGCGATTGATTCCTCTTAACCAAGATTTAAAGCACCGGCGATACTCTTCTTTAGCGAAGTCCTCAACAGTTGCCATAAAAGCATTCCAAGCGTCCTCAGGGCTGCTGGAAAGAATGCCACGAAGACGAAGAAGCTGCACTTTTGGAAAGAGAAAGAAGTCGCATGGAACTAAATAAGGCCCTTATTCTTATAAGGAAATCTAATGGCTCAATTCTTAGATCTCTGTGGTCTTCGGAAACGTTTGAGTAAGTTTCGCTTTGTGAGACGATGCCCTTTCAAACCTGTTTTAGGATGTTTTTGATTTAACGCAACGAATATAGTTGGTAAACAGACTTCACTGTACCATTGGGAATTAACAGCTTTTTGAGCGTCTAAAGAAATTGTCGCTAAATGGCCACTCGCAGAGAAGAATGTTGCCAACATTTTTTTGCCCACTTGCGCCCACGTTTAACCTTCCTGTCAGGCTCTTCGTGTGGAAACACCCAAACCCCTGATTGTCGCTTAGTTAGTGGATCATACTGATAGATCCAACTCTCAACTCCAGTAATAATAATAAATATATTCCATCCCTCTCTATTTTCGAATTTTTATTTATCTTTATTGGTTTACCAATAGCTATAATATAAAAAGTAATATTATTTATTATAAATAGAACTCAAGCTAATGATAGGTGACCGACGTACAGTTAATTAACACCAAACAATTAAACATAACAATTAAACCATTACAATGTGTGGACGTATCTATTATTATTTATTAAAGTTATTAATTAGAAAAATATAAAAGTGAATATACTGTGAGGCTATATATGTGTGTGTGATAATTTTTTAATAATTTTATTTATAAAACTCAAATTCGTGTTGCAGAATAGATCTACGTCACTAAACTGTTTTGAAAGTAATCTGGGGAATATTCAGCAAACTTAATGGTATTTCTTCAAGCAAAGTATACAGCTGATGGTTTCACAAAGAAAGATCTCGTTGGCATTCGTTACATTTAGACATCGTGAATTTATATATTGTAGATAAGTTGTTCGTTAATTATTGTATTAAAAAGTTACATTTTTTTACTACCCAAAAATGTCAGAAAGCAACGAAATATTGGATGAGGTATCCCCCACAAGCACTCGTAATAAATGTAAAAAAAATAAAAAGACAGTTTCTCAAACAAGAATTAGAACTATGGTCGTGTGTGTAAAGTCTTCTTATTGCCCACATACGCCAATCATAACTGCACTTGAGAAATATTTATATTTTGCTCGACAGTAGTTTCAGAAAGTATCCATAAATTCTGAGGGTATTTGAAATTAATTAAAACATCTTGGAACATCACTACCCACTTCACTTCCGACGATTCGTAAAGTATTTATTTGTTATTATCACTTATTTTGGCACTGTAAATGACTACAAACAGTAAGTGCGTTTGAAAGCACAACTAATTTAACTACTGTAATAGCTTTTACTTAAAAAAATTGGTTTTAAACAATTTTAAACATTAGGTGAACGAATTTGACAAACATGTTTGTTGTTAGGTGTCGTGACGTGACATTTTACAATCATTTCCCTGTACCATGTCACGCGAGCTTGTTTTTGTTCAGCAGTCAGTGAATGAGAAACCCAACGCGAACAAAGCTTCTTGACTTGAAGGTGTTGGGTGTAAAACTTCATGAATGACTTGCGATTAAATCTTTAGAGACTCCTCTATCTGTTTGTAGGTAATTTTTGGGTCTTCGTGTAATGTTTTCTTTACAGCCTCGATGTTCTTTGATTAACTTGATTTTCCTTGATTAAATTGAGCAAGCCATCTAAAAAATATTGCAAGGGACGGTGCGAGGTCCCCAAAAACTGATACTAATCTATCTTTATACTCACTTTCATTTAAACCAACTTTAAAATCGTATAACATCATTGCACGAAAATGTTCTCGTTCGAATTCCATTGTTGCAAAGAAAAACCCGCGAAATGCAATAAAAAAGTGAATACAACATTTTTATTTTTTCGTTTTGACTAAATGGCTTTCGGAATTCGAATTTCAAATAAATGATGTTTTAACAACGGTACGGCTCAAATGAGTTGTCTTTCTGAAATTTGAGTATTTCAAACTTTACCCAGTTACCGTATGTATAATGAGACAATATGTAAAAGAGTGGAAGATCGAATGTATTGGCGGACCTATCTAATGCAGTCTTTAGATAGATAGATAAACTTTTTATTGTACACCAATACGTCATGTTGCAAAAAGACAATTTAAGTAACTAATACGAAAAGCGATCTCTTCCATCCAACCTTTAGGTGATACGGAGAATAAAGATAACAATATCAAAAAATATCTAGTGGTCTTTATCCAAGAGTAGACAGACAAGATTCGTATATACTTTTATCAGCGAACATCGCAGTTGAATCGTATTATTTCGCATCGATGGCCACTTAATTAGTAAGACTATACAGTTCCGTGTCATGAAAATCATTTGTCTTTATCCAATAGAGAGACCATTACATAAATACAAATACTACAGTTTTTGTAATTCACGAGCACGCGATTACCTTGCTTGTGGATATTCGTATATCTATACGAAAAGTACCTAACTTTCGGGTAAATGTATTTCAAGGTATTGTGAAGGATTGTGTTAGCTCTTCAAGAGAGCTGAGAACAGGGTTGTGTTGCAGGTGTCCATGGGCGGTGGTGACCACTTACCATCATGAAAAAAAGGAGATAGATATAGTCTATTTTTGCGAATACAGACACTGACCACCTCAAGCAAGGCATACGCGCGCTTATGAATTGGAAGAACTTATACTACTACTCTGGTTGGCTTCACAACCTGATATAGCTCTTGGCCTCCGACATTAAGACACGCCACCATCGTTTTCTGTTATGCGCAACTTCATGCCAACAGGCTACTTGGAATTCAAGTTCCTCTCAGTCTCATCTCTTCCAGCGTGGTTCCAGTAGTTGGGTACGTGGTTACTCAGCTGTCTCACATATTATTTACGGTGCAGTCCTCCCTTATCGTCTCCACGTCACCGACCCATCAGAGACATACTTAATGCCGCTTTGATTTAACCCAAGTGGCTTTCAATTTTACGTTATTCCTTATATTCCACGCTCCATATTCTCGCCTCATTGCTCCCAGATTTCCGAGATTCCCAAAATACTTCTCCAAGCTTTCTTCCTTTTGTGTCATGCGTCATAAGCTATTACTTACGTTCTACTATATACTATGGACTACTAGGTATATACTAACTGCTATTGCCTGAATGAGTTGCCTGAGCCTGCTATAGCAATAAAATTTAATTTATTAGTATCGTTCCTTATACAGCATGTTGCAATTAACAAAACATATTTAATTGAACACTCGCTGTGCACCTTATTGAAGAACTAAAGTTAATACACGTTGCAAATGTCAATTGGGGCATAATACCGGTCGACTCCGAGGTCGTATTAATAATACGTATTGAACTGGTGTTTATAGAGTTAAATTCTTCTCGCCCCTTTTATAGGCGATGCCCTTTTTAAAACTGGAAGAGTTATTTTTGATACAGTTTTGGTTTTTGTTTGTTTACGATGCAATTGTGTTGGAATTGTTTAAAAATATTACAATTTCAATGTCAAAGTAATATTAGCCGGTTTTATTAATATATCTCGTATTTATGTAAACTGGGTTTTATATGTACTACACATATACTACACATTTCCTTACAGTGATTGAAAAAGTCCTTATAAATTGTTCTTTTAGAGTAGATTTTTTTTATGAAAATTACGATAAATTCATCAAATATTCCAATTTGTCTCTCCGCTTGACCCAGAGGTTTGCTGGTAAAAGATGCCTCAAGGTATTCGCCTTTTGTACTACTATGTGCGTGCAATAAAGTTTTACAATTAAATAAATAAATCAATAATGAAAAAAAATAATTTTAATATTTTTTTTTATTAGACTAACTATATTTCACTGTCGGACAAAGGCGTCAACTCTTTGTTTTCCACGAGCCTCCGTCGAAAATTGCAAACAAAATTAAAAAAAACATCTATTCGACAAATGCCTCTACTACACTTAAGTTTTTATCCCAGAAACAGTGGTCCAAAGTTCGATTAAAAGAGTAAATTTTTAAAATCAGTATTTAAATTTAATATATTGGATTTTTTTTATTTTCTAACGTAATAGCAACGATTGTTCTTACAATTACATAAGTCGAAATAGTTTAATATTACATAAATAACATGCATTTATTTATAACTGTGATAAATACTGATAAATACGAGTACCTACGTATTGAATTTAATATATAGATGTGAAATAAAACATGTTCGAAGTATGACGTATGTACCTATCATTTTATGACTTCACGTAGCTATTTAATCATTTTGAAAATTAAAAAAAATAATTCATAATGAAAGCATTTGAATTCACGAATGGGCGCAATTAACAGCCGTTAAACACTTAAGTATTCGTTAATCTTATTAGATTTCATTAAAAGCTATAAAATAACTTGCTTTTTTACGCACATAATACGATTATCTAACGATAACTCGCGCGGCTTGCCTTGTACTTCACAATTTTCTTATAAAACATGCTTCACAAGATTCCTACTGACTTTAAATCATAGTGCATCTAGCATTCCGATGTATACTCCTAGATACGTCTGAAAAAAGCTATGGAACGAAAATCGGTCTTGAATTATGCCAATGAACATTGTATGTACGTTCCAACGCATAGCTAATTAGCCCCGACATAGCTGGCGTATTACGAAGTTAACCTTAAATATTTTAGAGTTATTAATTGCTCTTTTCCTTTACTGAGTTAAACTGTAAAGGTTTTGTTAGGGTAATTAATAAAAGAAACATAATTGTTGGTAATGAACATCGACGTTTGCCAGTAAAAACATGGCTAATTCTACTTGAGATGAATAATAAAACATATGCTTTAAATGACAAATTACTCTCGGGGCAAACTTGCACGCAGGTTTGTACCTATAAATATGTAAGTACGTATAAATAAGTACGTATATATATATATATATAACCATCAGCCTATGTCTTACCACCGCTAGATATATACTTCTTTCATGGCTCGTAACCAAATACGATTTTCTCCTCTTCTCATTCAGAAACAAGCGAAGAACTTTTTCAAGTGGTCGGTCCACGTGGCTTGAGCGGGTATCACTTTAATATGCTGCGCTTCACTGTACATGATCTCCATTCAGAATTCGTCTACCCCGTTACATATTAAAGTTATATATTTTATATATTTATATTGAATGTATGTCTAATATTAATATCCTTACTAACGTTGTAAATGCAAAAGTTTGTTTTTTATGGAAGAAGACAGTAGAGGATCATACAGTTCACCTGATGGTAAGTGGGTACTGTATGTAGCCTATGGACATCCGCGATACATGGCAACGTTAGTCCAAAATGACCAAACAAACCACCAATTCAATAATACCAAACTACACATAAACGATAAACCATACACGATATGGTATCGTATATGTATATCGTATAGGCATCGTCCAATAATACCAATATAAACAATAATACCAGTAATAATAACAAAATGTAGAAATAATGCAGAAAAAATTAAGGAATTAGAAAACAAAGAGAAGAAAATAAATAAGAGATGTTTAGTTAATTCACTCAAATATTTTTTAATTATGTTTTTTAAAATTGTTTTCATTTAACTTTCAAAACGTTACCAATACAACATTATCTATTCTATGGGAAAACGCACTTACAAATCTCCTAACACCAAACACGAATTCAAATGGGGCATAAAACATGCGGAACATCCAAGTGTTTGTAAATGAACCGCGATACTTCCTAAACTGAATCGCGGAACATTTCCCGGGACATGTTCCTCTACAATGTTGCTGGAACGTGTATCACAACGATTATTCACAGTAAAGTGCGATAAATGTCCACATGGATTTCCTAGATACGCGTGACATTACGAGAAACAACTTAGGAAAGTAGTTTATGTTATCTTTTAGAACGCTTTACTAATTACAAGTAATAGTAATTAGTAACTTTCGTTTTTAATTGCCTTGCATCGATTATTACGCACTTAACTTGTAGATGTACTTAACTGAGTGATGTAAGTAAAACACTTTATTCAAGGACGTCAATTACATGTGAATAATTTCTCTATTGTATACTTCACGTATGTAGATGCATTTAAAGTACGAGGCATAGGTACGCATATCTTTTGTCTCATACCCATTTTTTACGATAAATATAGGTATATAAAAACGATAAAGAATTCCTATAAATCCTTACTAATAATGGTTTATCCTTAGTTACTTATTATTACTGTTTAAAACTAGTTCTAGAATAGATTTATAAATTTAAAAACGTATTTCATTTCACAGATGCACTTAAATTATATTTTCTGTTCTCAGAGAATTGTTATAACACTAGTTATTATATTAGGTATACATATAAATATTTAAATTTTGGAATAAATAGATCACAAAAATATATTACACCTCGTGCCGTAATTGGACGCATTGTAGAAGCACAAACTGATTTTATGGTAGATCTTAAACGTAAGGAACTTAGAAACTTACTGGAAACAAAATGTTCTATGGGTTCCAATTTTTTTATTACATTTTTTCAAAGTAGGTACTCTCCACTTGCATACAAAGTTTCACGCACTAGAACCAATTTTGAAAACAATTTTTCCACTCTTCCTCAGGTACCTCTTTCACAGCCTCTTCGAACGTAGCCAGTGCGCCTTCCGGCGATGAAACCAGCTTCCCTTTAGTTGGGATTTAATTTTGGGAAATAAAAAGTCACAAGGTACCAAGTCGGCACTCAAAGGAGGATGGCCTAAAACTTTAACCGGGGTACTGTCCGAAAAGTGCCTCGTTTTAAGCGCTCAGTGAGCGAGCGCGTTGTCGTGGTGCAGCCACCTGTGGTGAGCGTCCACAGAGATCTGTGTTTGGACGGTTGTTACTCACTGCATTAAAAACGTTTGGCAAGCATGTGGCTATGTACCATTCTGCGTTAATGTAGCTTTGGTATCGTAAAAGTAGATATCAGACAGCCAGTAAAAGTGAAAAAACTTGCGAATAAAATTTTTACGTACTTACTATCTTCTTATTACTCTCTTCACTTTGGTAGGTGTTAATTCACTTTGAAACAGCCAAACAGTTTCTGGATCATGCTAGTAGATCCAAGATTCGTCGCCAGTGACAATGTTGTGACGCGCCGAGACGACCCTGCATCAAATTTTGTTATCATATCACGGCACCAATCAACGCGAACTTGTTTTTGAGCCTCGGTGAGGTTGTGTGGCACCCAGCGTGATACTATCCTCCGGACTCGTACATACCCATGTAATATGTAATATGTACCCATGTACGCTTGCCTTTACAGGTCCCACAGCGGTGATACGGAGACGACTCGGCTTTTTGAGCGTCTACAAGAGACCACTGATAGCGTGCTCGAGCAGTTCCCTTGCGCGGAAGTGGTGGTCCTCGGTGATTTCAACGCTTACCACGAAGAGTGGTTGGGATCCCGAACTACCGACCGCGCAGGGAGAGCAGCCTACAACTTTGCCCTGGCCTATGGTTTCTCGCAGTTGGTGTCCTCACCCACGAGGATACCTGATATCGAGAGCCATACTCCCTCCTTACTGGACCTTCTGCTGACTACGCGGCCGAATGACTACAATGTTGTTGTTGATGCTCCGTTAGGATCATCAGACCATTGTATCGTTCGAACTGCTGTGTCAGCTAAACAATCCGCGCCGACCTATTCTCAGGGAACGCGCAACGTCTGTCACTACAAGTCTGCAGATTGGGATGGGTTGCGCGAATTTTACGCTTCTTATCCCTGGGGGCAGCTCTGTTTCTCGTCGGGTGATCCGGATACCTGTGCAGACTCCGTTGCCGACGTGGTGTTGCAGGGCATGGAATGTTATATTCCTTGTTCCGTGATACCCGTAGGCGGACGGAGCCAACCTTGGTTTAATCAGTCCTGAAGAGAGGCCCGCCATAATAAGCGGGCTGCATACAGGGCCTGGGCCAAAGCGCAGGTGTCTGAAGATCCGAATACCACCGACTTGAGGAAGAAATTTAACGCTGCCTCGAGGTGCAGTAAGAGGATCACTGTCGGGGCAAGGAATGAGCACATCCGCAGAATTGGCGATCGACTAGCAAGCTATCCTTATGGAAGTCGGGCTTTCTGGTCGCTCGCTAAGGCTGCCGAGGGTAACTTCTGTCAGTCGTCACTTCCACCACTGCGGAAACTCGATGGCTCACTGGCCCATGAGGCGAAGGAGAAAGCCGATCTCCTGGGCAGTCTCTTCGCCTCAAACTCGACTCTGGACGATAGAGGTGCCTCACCACCGTCCACCTCGAGGTGCACAAGCTCCATGCCAGAAATCTGCTTCACCCAGCGTGAAGTCCGGCGAGCTCTAGCATCTCTTGATATCCGAGTCGAGTAGGCCAGATGGTATTCCTGCGGTGGTGCTCAAATTTTGCGCTCACGAGTTGTCTCCGGTGCTTACGCGACTCTTTAGGCTCTCATATTCCACAAAAAGCTTCCCGTCAGCATGGAAGGTAGCTCATGTTCACCCTTTGCCTAAAAAGGGTGACCGCACCGACCCGGCCAACTACAGGCCAATAGCGATCACCTCCCTCCTCTCCAAAGTGATGGAGCGTGTTATAAACACACAGCTCCTTGGGTACCTAGAGGATCACCAGCTGATTAGCGACCGTCAATATGGGTTTCGCCATAATCGCTCGGCTGGTGATCTTTTAGCATATTTAACACATCGCTGGGTTGACGCCATTGAGAGTAGAGGCGAGGCTCTGGCTGCAAGCCTAGACACTGCGAAAGCTTTTGACCGGGTATGGCACAAATCGCTGCTTTCCAAGTTACCATCTTTCGGGATACCCGAGGGACTATGCGAATGGGTTGCCAGTTTCCTGACTGGACGGAGCATCAGAGTCGTTATCGATGGTAGCTGCTCCGACACCATGTCTATTAACGCTGGCGTCCCGCAAGGCTCCGTGCTGACTCCTACTCTGCTCCTTCTGCATATCAACGACCTGTTGCAAATTGGTGACATACGTTGCTATGCGGATGACAGCACTGGAGACGCCTTGTACAGGGGCTGCGCCAACATCCCTCGAGTCGGAGTGGAAGAGAGTCGCGCCAGGCTTGTGTCTGAAATCGAAGACTCTCTAAATCTAGTCTCGATTTGGGGTTCCCTGAACCTAGTGGATTTCTACCCCAGTAAGACGCAAGTCTGTGCATTCACCGCTAAAAAAACCCTTTTATCGTAGCACCTCGCTTTCAGAGTATACCTCTTAAGATCTTGGAGAGTATTGAGATCCTTGGTGTCGACATTTCCAGCAAAGTCGAATTTAGGGGTCATCTGGAAAGTAAGGCCAAAATGGCCTCCAAAAAGCTCGGTGTGCTGAACAGAGCGAAGCGGTACTTCACCCCTGGGAAACTTCTTATGCTTTACAAAGCTCAGGTGAGGCCCCATATGGAGTATTGCTCACATCTCTGGGCCGGCGCACCGAAATACCAATTAGACCCATTTGACTCCATCCAACGACGTGCTCTTCGTATTGTCAACGATCCCACTCTCACGGGCAGTTTAGAATCCCTCAGCGTTCGGAGAGACGTTGCATCTCTTTGTGTGTTCTACCGCCTGTACAATGGGGAATGCTCTGAAGAATTGTTCAATATAATTCCCATCTTGGGTTTCTACAACCGCACCTCCCGTCATAGAAGTGCGGTCCATCCGCATTTCCTAGACACGGAGGTGTCGCGTACTGTTCGGTCCAAAAATTATTTTATTTGGCGAACCCGTAGACTGTGGAACAAACTGCCTCAAGAGGTCTTCCCATTAAACTACGACATGGGGTTCTTCAAGAAAGCTGTGAATAGTATTTTGCAAAGTCTGCGGCGCGCCCGTACACCCCCTGGTGTTGCAGGTGTCCATGGGCGGCGGTAACACTTACCATCACGTGAGACTGCCTGTTCGTCCGTGCTCTTCTGTATAAAAAAAAAATTCATACACACTCCCCGATCCAATCTGCGGTCTCTCCTTAATCTTCTCGTATGTAATTCACCTGTTTTCACAAATGAAACTTTTATTGCCACCACGTTTTCTACCGTAACAGCAGTTACAGGACGACCGCTTCTTTCTTCGTCAGTCAAACTTAATCCACCACGCTTAAATTCATTGTACCAACGATACACAGTTGCCTTAGAATAACACTTGTCTCCAAACGCCATTTGAAGTCTATTAAAAGAATCTTCAGGTTTTCAAGAACATTTAAAATCTTTGTCCCAACACTTTCTGAGTAGTCTGGTACTGTGTTGAAATTAGCCCAATAGCTATTATTTGCTGTCTCAACAAACATAGCGGATAAACCGACAGAATAACGTACTAAACAATCCGCAAGCTAAGTGTCCATTGCAACATTAGGACGAAATCTAAAAATATTTGACAAGCAATTAATTATAATAATAATGTCAGAAAAATAGTTTTTTTTTCTATTTAAGGACAAGAACATAATTTATAAATTATACAATAAAATAATCAGTTCAATAAAAAACGTTGATTGAAACCCTTACGGTACAATTCTGAACTCGACCGCAGACTGCAAACGACAGCAGAAAACCGCAGACGGCACATCTGGTTTCTATAGTTTTCTATAAACCGTATTCGGAACGCAGCGTCACTGTCGCCTGCCGCAGCATCAGGTTGCTGCTGTCGTTTGCAGTCTGCAGTCGAGTATGGAATTGTACCTTAAGCTTCTATTCCAAGGCACGCGGCAGACGGCAAAGGCCGACGCCGTCGGTACTTGACGCGACAGCAGACTATTATATTATATGAGAGCGTTTCGGATTCACGATTGCAAGTGCCGCGCAGCAGTTGTATTTTGTTGTTGTGACGCGTCGCGGCAGACGGCACAACTGCTCAAAGACAGTATTGCCGTTTGTAGTCGTACAACATTGAAGTGTTAACAGAAGAAGATAGCGAATATTTATTTAATTTAGTGTCTAAACACTTTATTGATTAGCCTTCTTCGGTTATTTATCAGGTACACTAGAAGTACCTATTGGTATTCTGCTTTTTTTGTAGAGATTGGCAAATACAGTGACAAGTCATCGACTTCTTCTTTTTCTAATTAAAACTGCTCAATTATATTCTCTGCTCGGACCATTGAGAGGAGAAAATAGGAAAACGCTACCAGTGGTTAGGTGTGCCGCGCTGCAACTGTCGCCGACTTCCGAATCTATAACGACGGCATGTGTGGCCTGGCGTCACATGCCGTCTGCCGCGTGCCTCATTATCGTACCTAGCCCCGATTCTCACCCATTGAATGTCACGGTAACGGCGGTGCGTCAAATAGGTAGTATATTTTAATAGTGAACTATAGTTAGTAGTATATTTAATAGCTTAATAGTTATATGTATATGGTATAATAAATTTGTATGGTATTACCAACGTACCGGAGAGCGCAGTGTGGGACGCCCTCACGGCTAGGTGGACCGACGACTTAAAGAAATTCGCCGGTGATAGTTTTATGAGAAGAGCCGAGGATCGTGTGTCACCACACACGAGAGACATAGGCTGATGGTATGGTATTACTAATGACCAATGTACCATTACCAATACCTATCCGATACCACTGACATTGGTATTAATAAAATAAATTGAATTGATAAACCAATACCATTTATTTGCTAGCCGTGATTTATCGGCTTTGGCTTATAGAGAAGTATCGCCATTGGCTATTACTAAATAAATTGAACTTAATTCACTTTATTGATCCATAATCTAATCATTACAACGTTCGAGAACAACTGTTGTTTTTCTTTTAAAAAGGCGCGTACTTTTAACATTTGTATATATAGTACACGGTTAAATATATGACACGATGAACAATCGGTCATTTTTATCTCATGAGCATAAGACTATTTCGGTACCTTCGTAAAGTTTGCTAGCGCTGTTCAGCTTAATTCATTTCAGTCAGTTCAATATTGTATTCTACTAGCTCTTGCCCGCGATTTCGTTTACGTAGCCTGCATGAATAACCTAATTACAATCTACCTATTTGTTACGTTTCAACGAAATCAATTCATCCATTTCGATGAGATATATCCAAATATCCAATTTTAGTGGTGTATTGTTAATTACAACTTTTCAGCTATTAATTCTATAATAATTCGAATCTAGTAGGTTGAGGTATTTAGTGAATTCCCGATATCAAGTGCCACCTTGTGTCCAACGCTTAACGGTTAATAGCGTACACTGTATTTTAATTTGTTTAGTAAACAGTACACGATTTTCTGTACATTTATCTTTCACAGGCCATCCAGCTCCTAAATCCTCAAGATTTTATCTCAGGAGGCAGTGGGACCGCGGTTTATGAGCGGCCGTTATTTTGAGACTTAGTGTCGTTACTAACAAGCCAATATGTCTCCATTAGGTAGTTTGCTATCTTTTAGTAATGTTTGCATGTATATTATTTTTCTTCGTTCTCCATACATACCAGTCTAAGTTGTTTCTGGGAATATGCGTGCGCATTACTCATTTTTTATGCTATATCTCTACACTCTTCATTCCAGATAACAATTACTGGACTGATATGGTGCAGAATGAACTTTCTACATAATGTAGGCATTGGGCGTTTTAACTGTGTAAAATGTTTTTATCAGTCTGTGTATAGCAACTAAAAGAACTGGACTCTAGACCAATGAATGGTTTTCGTTGTTCTTGGTTTCTGTTATATACAAATATCTGTGTTTTTAATATGGACAAAAATATAATGATCAATGCATTAAAAATAAAAAAAAAATTCAGAAAATTTCATGTCTCATTTTCTTTGAATACAGATAATGAGTCATGAAATATTATCGAATAATTTTACACTTCATCATAAAATAAATAGCACATAGATATAAAAGACAGATTCCATCCGCTATCAAACATTTATAGCCAAGAATTTTCCATCCTGAGTAAATGCCGACAACTTTAAAGGTCTAACCTTTACTCAATACTGCCTCTCGATAGCTATTCAGAATACTATTGGCTGATAAGGGAGTTTATAATAGTAACTTCCCAACTATCGGGACGTTAAACCAACTTGAAGTTTGAAATGGGTTTTATAGCGACTTAACACTGCTAATATATGAAGATGAAACTACCTCGTATATGAAGCTGAAAACGGAATAGATGATAAGTAAAAGGTGTTTATAAAAATGTAGGTAGGTTCATCATAATAATAATAATTACGCATATATATATATTTTTTATTATATTTTGAGTAGGTTTTACAGTGTACCCAAAAATTCACCAAATCCGGGCTACTTACAGTTCTTCTAATAATTACAGATTAATAAGTTGCAGATATAATAATTATGTTATAGTTTCCAGTTTCCATTTTCATATTTAGTATTGAATTCTTAAAACATTCAAGTTTCATCTCAATGTTTAATCGTTGTTATAATTTTCAAGGAGAAATGAAAATTAATTTCTCCACGTGGGTACATAATTCGAAGATAGGATAATTATATTTTTTAGATTTCATTTGCAAATGGATACGAATTCGTAACAAAAGCATACGTCCAAATACTACTTGTGAATGTACGACGACAGTTTAAATCATTGCAACAATGTTGATGAATAACTGTTATTCAACAAAGGTCTGAATAAGATTGAAAAGGAGTTTCGATAAAAAAAGAGTCGAAAAAAAAAGAGATTCGAAACGTGAAAATACCTAGACAAAGTGCGTGCTAGACAAAAGTCTACAAAAAATATCCCCCGTTACTCTTTGTCTGAAGCTTGTGTATGGAGAACACTTCTTCAAGCGTAAAAATATCTATCGGGGCTATAATAAATGTGCGAAAAACAGATTAATAAGGCTAATTAAAGCCCTTCCTCACGCGATGACTTTGCTAACGATACGAACGAGATGCTACAGGATAACAAAAAAATCACATTATGTAATTTATTAAGAGCATTATCCTTTCACTCTACTGATGCATTCACACTGTAATGATTGTAATTGCTCTGAAGAGAAAGGAAATAATAAACACTTTTGAGATTTTTCGATTATGAAGGTTCCTTTAGGTATATACAGGTGGTATTGTAACTCGTAGTTGATAATGTAAGAGGTAAAATAGTTTAAATATATGATACAAACAATTTTATGAACAAACAATAGTAAAAAATCGCTTTTAAAAAATCGTAGGGCATAGTTTAGTTATCTGTTCTAAAGCAGTCTGAGTACAGAAAAATGTTGGTGCACCCTGCACTGCTAGTACGCCGAAAAGAAAATGCGTCGCTTTCTCATCACACCTTCTGCCTTCTGCAAGTGTACGTGTGAACCCTATCTTGTCTGGGTTAGTATCATTAAAAACAACTTTACCGAAATGGTCAGACATTAACAATTAAGAGAACATAAAACCCCGTTACTTCATGTTATCAAAATGATAATGTAAAAGAGCATACTCAATTAAAATTTGCAAAAAGCTTAAAAAGCGGACTCTCTCCAACCGGAATGTTTCTATGGCTTGGACTGATTTTTTTTACGATTTCAAAAACTTTTTACTGCAAAGTGAGTATTTGTATTCGCTCTAATTACTCTAATTGGCTGTTATTAGATTTCCCTCACATTATTTTCCTAAACAGTAATAAAGAGTCAAAGAAGCGGACAGTACAATTTCACATAACCATGAACTGAACGAACGAACTGAAGGAGCTGAATCAATAAATAATTAGACCATCGACAATTATATTATCATGAAGTCAAAAATACTGCACTAAGCAAGCTATGTCAGGAGGATGGGATGTTGTGGACACACCGGGGTCACAAACAATGTAATCACCTTGTAAACAACTATAACAGAAAATATTCAAGGACTGCATCGTTGAAGTTATCATCTAATGGAAAACTTTCTGACTAACAAGGGGTCTCTAGACACTGAAAGAAATTGAGATATATTGTGTAGGAGGCTAAAATCGAACTAGGTTGTGGCGTAAAAATAAATAAGTATGTACCTACTAAATAATGAGTAAAGATTTAGTATGTATGTACGATATTTACGTATCTGTTGTTGTGTACTAAGTAAAACTAGTGATCTGACTGACTACTAATATTCATTAGATGTATATTGAATAATAAATTTAATGAAAATGGGATCATTATTTTCATATTTGGCCTTAAAAAGACAATAAACTTATTATAAAAATCTATGTGCTAATAATTTATTAATTTTCCAATTAATTTCCTCTTTCCGTACATCAAATAACTGTGATTTGAAACAAATTTATGTGGAAACAAAGATTAGATTACAAAGACATAGATTAAGTAAGCATGTTTGATGTTATCTAGAATAAATAGATGTTCGAAGGTGTCCAGAACCAATTGAGTGATTTAAAAATTACGTGACATGAATCTAAAAGTCATCACGTGTACATTTTTTTTTATATCATAAACTATAAGTTAGTAGGTCCATACGATTGTTGAAGAATACATAATCACAGAGAACGTAATCTCTTTTGTAAATATTAACATTGTTCAAGTGTTTAATGTTGATGAACTCATTTCAAGTCTTTGGGATTTTCCCGTTTTGATTGTTATGCCTTTCCTTTGCTAACAAGTTGAAGTGAATTAAAAAGTGTCTACTTCTACAACTACGACATTTGCTTTGGATAGAATTATAATAGAATATTCCACTATGATCTTTCCATATACAAGTGGAAAGATGTAGTTGACTGTAGATATATACGTATTATAAATACTTGTTTTATTCCAAGTAACTTAAATAATGGAAATGGCACTGAAATTAGAAAAAGCTTAGAAACTATATTTTTCAAATATCATTTCAGTGAATATCATTATGAGTATCTTCTAATAAGCTAAAAAATATATAAATTCGTCATAGTAGTAAAAAAAATAAAAATAAATACAAAACTCCAAAGGTATTCTCAACCAATTTGATCAAGAACATATGTAGAATATAACATTGTCAATATGTAGAACATCACAATTACTTTTAAGGTTAAAATTTTTTAAGGTTACTGTTCTAAGTTAAAAACTTAGCTTGACGCTGCAAAATGCGCCTTCAGGTTCATTACTAAAATGTCTCACGTATATACTAGTAATAGGAGGAGGTGCGAACTGTGTAATCCGAATACATATTGCATTTATATTTTGCTGACGGCATCCGTAGTGTCTGGTGACGCGACACACTGAAATTCCTACACGCTAGTGTATTTGCGGTCCAAGTATCCATACTATAGCGAGTTTGCTACTATTTCAATATTTAATCAAAGGCGTTCCCCATTTGTTTGTATTTTACTAATTTATTAAATCAAACAAATTTATGATTAGCCATCTTTATTTTATTATGACATTCGCATTTTTCAGTGTTAGCATTTTTACATCTCCTTTTCTCAAATAAGTAATCATTTACTAAAAAAACTAAACAGACTCATTGGCATTAAAATTAATAAACATGTTATACCATTAAACTTATCTATTAATAGGCATAATAATCATCAAATCATGAATGCAATTTAATTGTCTTTTTAAGCTTTTCCATTCCAATCAAACTATTACTACTCCCTTCTACCTCATTACTCTTCTCATCGACCCACTAACACTCTCTTCTTCCTCAACATCACTGCTCATAACACTATCACTGTCATTATTTATGTCTCGTCCTCCTATCATAAACCTCAAGTTAACTTAATCTTAATTGTGTACTATTAATGTTACTTTTCTCAACTATTTCTTCTTAACAGATTATTGGTAGTTAATCTTTAACAATGTAAGATCTTGGAATGCTATATTTTTCTAGAACTATATCTGGTACCCACACATTTTCTCTTTGTACTAGTATCTTTTCATTGTCTTTAAATATTGTACGATCCTTAACATATATTTTATCATGATACATTTTGTACTCATTGTGATGATTTTTAACTCTACTGCGTAACCCCGTTACATATTTAGGCTCTAATGGGAAATCATAAATAGCAATTTTAGTTCTCAACTTTCTTCTCATTAAGATCTTTGCAGGAGAATAACCTAAGTGAGGTTATAGGTATAGTTCTATAATTTAACAAGGCACCTTCAAGAGCAGTACCACCTTAATTTTTTTAATAAGATTTTTAGCAATATGCACACCTTTCTCTGCCATCCTATTCGACCTGGGATACCTAGGACTACTAGCAAACTGTGCAAACTAACAATTTAGCAAATAGTTCAAATATGAATGTACTGTAAATCATATTGACTGCTCTAATATCACTTGAGATACCATGTACAGATTTTTTTTCTTACGTTTTGCTACTAACTCTTCACTATCATTCGATTTTAATTGTTATATTTTTAACCATTTAGATAAATAATCAATAGCAACAAGGTAGTCTTTACCTAGACAGCACTAGACAGGGTAGGTATTTGCAAAATCAGAATATACTAATAGTAAAAATATATGTCTCCGAATTAACTTATAAGTCTTAAATTACTATGAAGTTTAAGCCACCTACTGTAACATTTGTTGCAATAGCTCAATTTCGTACTCTGTATTTTTACTATGTATTTTGATATCTGTATTCTAATTCAATATTTATAACGTCTGTAACACATTACCCATCTACACGAAGAATAGCACTGGCTGGAAACTTTACGAGATGATAAAAATCTGAAATTCAAAAAAGGAATAAATCTAAGAATTCTGTCAAAGAAAAACAAGAGTGAAAATCTAAGGCGCTGCACAGATAGTTTTTGTTTGGAGAGCGACCAGTGAAGACGTTTTAGAAAAAGTCACACGCCTGTTCCGGGGGACTGAGCTATCCTGGACATCACATCTGGGCCACTACTCTCGCCGGCCGCCGCAGCTCTGGTCCGCCGCTCTTTGCGCGCTGGTGCTCTACCTGGGCGCCGCTTCTTGCGCCTGGCCGCCATCGCCCCGTCCGACCGCTGTTCCCAGTCGGCGGCAGTGCCCACTCTGCATCACTCTGGGCGTGCGTCCTGCTAAGCGCCGCCTCTCCTACACCGTCCGTGAGTTTTTAGTGCTCGTGATTTTGGTAACAGACATTTACAGACTAAGTATCGTACAAGTTTTCTTCTTTAATTTTGTAAATTGTTTTCTTTAAATTATAAAGAGCTATTGAAACAAACCTTACCTCTTTCCACTCTAGTAGAAGTTGATTACCCTCTTTTAATTAGATCTACTAGGGTAACACGACACTACCCACATTTTCACTATCTACTTACGACACAAAAATGATAAGTAGTGATCATCAATTGCGATTAGTGTTAGTTTCAAACTCCAACATGAGTATACTTGACAATGCCGTGTCACTCCCTTTCAAAGTAGGTAGTGTCGATTTCGGACGCGTACATCCCAGAATTATAAAATACAATGTTGTGTTGAATATATCGTTGGGTACTGTAACGAATTTTGAAATAAGATAATGTCTTCCAGACAATTTGTCAAGAAAATTATCATGCTATTCACATTGAAATTAAAAATCAATTCCACGTGTCAACGTTCTCCTCAAACACATAGGCATTTTTCGATTGACTTTAGTCGTAACGGTAGACCTCAAATTATCATGAGTGTTTCTAAAACAATTTGACATCCTCAACACCATATATTTGTTTGTTTTAAAACCCGATTTGTCTTCTCATTATTTCGCACTTCAATTGTTTGTACACATGCAAATATTTGCTGGGCACTTCATAAAACTTCCATTAGGGGAAAAAAGCGAGGAAAAAACTGAAGAAGACGGCCGCGTGTTAACTTATTAGTGAAATGCAAATCGGTTCGCGTGACTGTTGATATTGAATAACACGCGATTTTTATAAAAGCAGGAACTGATAAAAGTATAGTATTAATACTATAACGATTAATATCTATGTAATACCTATGATAGGTATGGTATGAAATGATGTGATAGGTATTATTATACTTACGAGCGCTGATAGTCTAGGGGTATCTATACTCGACTCACATTGGTGTGATCGTGAATTCTAAATTATGGGCCCGTACCACTGAGTACCTATTGATCCTAATTAAGAAAGTTTTATGGAACTTTAGATTTATATAGATACTAACGCTTCATCATTTCTGATTTCACTGTGTGTCGATGTAGCGCTATAAATTTCTTCTTACGACGTCATTTAAACGGAACGCAGATTAAACGCATATTTATTGTAATTGATTTCCTTATGAAGGAAATATTTTGTATATGGGCATATGCTGCTGCATATGAATGCTAGACTTATGAAAATGCTAGACAGATGACTCGATTCTATTCTGAATATCTGAATCGATAAATATCTATTCTTTGTTTTGATTTGTATACTTTTAGGTGCGAAAACAAAAGCTGAAACTTGATAGCATAATTTTGGTTTATACTAAATACATTATGTCAGTAAATACATAAAAATAGATTATGAACTAGCCGATTGTACTAGGGGTGTGACACTTCCAATGCCAAAACGTAAACAGAAAGTGCCATGAATTGCCAAAAGGGTGATCTAGTTATAATAGTATGGTTACATCACTATGCGCTAAGATAGTCGCTAAGTATCAGTCGAGTGACATCTAACTAGTGTTGTAAAACTGAGCGCTGAGTGTTCGGGCGTTCGAGCGCTAAGTCAGCGCTAATTGACCTTAAGTACCTTAATCTTATCCATTTTTGATTCGAGCTTTGTACTCCAAACCATCAAACGTTAAACTTGAACTTGAAATAAAACCCTCACTATCGTTTAACGCTGGAGTCTTAATGGTTCATTAGCGCTCACTCAGCCCTAGAGCGTCGAGCGTTCAGCGCTCATTTTAATAACACTACAACTGAAAGTGACCGTTGTCCCCTCTAGCTGCTAAATTAGTGGAGTGAGGTTACATATTCAATCAGAAAAAATACCCCAATTGTTTTTTTTTCCTGACCTTCGTGAGCATGTTGTAAACATACTCGTACCATTTTATTTTATTACCATTACCAAACTAAATTACCAAAAGTTTATCACCATAGAGTGTTCACTTCCCTTTTTTATTTAACAAAATAATGTAAAATACCAATTATTAGCAAATAACAGGAAAGTACAGGATATTTTACATAAAAAATGTTAATAAAAGTTTTTTGTAAAAACAGCACTGTAGATAGACGGCATGTTTTTTTGTTTAATGCACGAAATAATGGTTCTGCGACAAGTAGGTAAGTACTTACAGTGCCTGTAGAGCGCGTGGCCGCGGCCGCACTGCACTAAATTTGCTATAACTTTCTAAGTAATTAATGAAATTGAACAAACTAATGAATTGAATCGACATAAAAGAAGAGTACTTCAGCTAACGGATTCCCATATTTAGAGATGAAAAAAAATGATACCATTTAATGTCTATATAAAGATTTTTTGAATTTTTAACACAATGTCTTTGAAATTCACGGGATTAATAGGATTTTTATTTATTTTTCTATAAAACACCGTATGTTTTGTTTGAATTATTAAAAAAAATATATCTAATTCTAAAATGTAAACTTTTAATTTTTAGCAATTTATAAGTGAAATCAAAAGGTTTCAAGTCAACTCGTGGACAGGGGAATTATTCCGAAATAATTCGTATTTCCGTGGTCACCTTACAATAACACAACTTTACTTTACAATAAATGACAAATAAGTTAACAGTACCTAATGATTTATCACTCGTCATGATAAATCATCTCTCTAGAGGAAATATTTAACTCTACCAATCTACTATCAACACTTAAATCGAACACGACTAGTGTTGACGCACTCACGAACAAACATTTCCGCGATTTTCAACTCGATCTGGATCCAATTTAATCCCAGTTTATTCCAACGAGTGCCTTCGTTAAGTCTCCATCCAGAAATGGTACTTGAACAACACCGTTTCACTTCGATTTACAATGCTGCGTATAATGGAAATATCATGACATACTCCGATGATAATTTTTATGAACCAGTTTGAATACAGTTCAGAATGAAGTCTTTAAGCCCTTTTATGTAGGTGGTTTAGAGCAACATTGTTATTTTGTAAGGTTTCATTTAAAACGCATCACGGTATTGGCTTCAAAAATGCAAATGGGTAGGTATATCAAGAAGGTTCTTGATATACCCATTTGTGTTGTAACCGTCATGTAGTTACAGGCTGTTCAGTAAAACACCGAAGAACCCTGTTCTTTCGTGAACTGCATAGTCTATACAATAAGTATGTACGCTTTTGCCCAATTTGTCTAATTTGGTGTTAATCTTGTCGTATGACCATCGTGTTAACTTATAAAATACAAAAAAGTAACGTAAAGAAAGTTAAAGTAACTCATAATCTAGTTCATTCATCTTAGATTTTCATCTTTTTTGATTTCTAATAAGAAATTCTATTTACCTAATACAATTACTACGATTAATTAGCAGTAGATAAATTCGAGCGCGCAATTCTTAATCAATAGAAATTAAATTTGGTACTAAAGTAGTAGTACTCGGTTAGAATTGTACAGAAGAATTATTCTGTTTAATATTTCCAGAACTGCCATAGAGATTCAATTCAATAAATAAGTATCCAAACATTATATATACAAACGTCGATGCATAATGCTCACGGAGCTGTACATTCTGCAACTTGTAAATTTATTAACCATGTAAAAATAAAACTACGTCTACATTTCCGACTGGTGTAAAGCAACGAATTTGTTTAGTTTAAAATTACTTCTTACAAACAGTTAATTAATTAATATGTGCGTATACCGTCGTTCTGTTTCCATAAATATTAATCAAGCAATATAAAAACCATTTACATGATCGCTCTAAAATACATAAGATGCGAAATCGCACTTCAAACATAACATTATCAATCTAGTTAGATGTCACATTTGAAAATGGATTGCAAAAAGTATCTCCGCAACAAAGTTTATGAGAAATATCACATCCTCTAATGGAGATGTCATCGTTACAGGATCGGATCGATGTCACACTCGTCAATTTTCCAACGATGAAACATTAATGTGAATCATAAAATAGCCTCATAATTCTCATATGAACTTATCTAAGGTAACTTGTACTCGTAAATCAGACCCACACTCTTCCGTATACTTTTTATATGTACACGAGGTAGGGAATGAAGATTAATTGTATTTAAGTTATAAGTTGACCGACTGACAGTCAGTTACTGGAGACATTTGTCTTTGATAATCGCGTTGTATCAGTTTTTGTCACCATACTGTATACTGCTTTTACTGCCCATTACTATCAACATAATATATTCTATTTTACTTTCAAGAATAATTTTGGTAATATTTTCATTAATTTACAATTAAACAAAAAAATTGTTGTTTTAAAATTTAGCAAGAAAATTGTAGTTTTGGTTAAAATAAGATTGGATAAAAGAATAATCATTGTTTATTCTCTTTATATATTTTTAAAACATAATGTTACTAATGCTTTCTTTAAAAATGTTACTAATGCCTTTTCTTCGAGGGCAGTTTTATTAAAGAGGGTACATGGGATGTGCGTGCGTCCATTTTGATTTAATTCAACTGTGTAAATTGATAAAACTAAAATTATTAAGGTATATCATTATACAGTTTATTAATTAAACTGTCATTTTTCCAGGTGGATTTATAACAGTTAGAAAAGATAAAAAAATAATTTTCATCTGGGAACTTCTTTACATCACTCATATTAAACTCACTTAGATTCATAAAGTTCGATGGGAGGTCCAAAAGTTTTCGGCCGCACAAAGAAAAATGACACTCCAGTTCATGAAACTACTTTTATTTTTCAATATAGTCTCCGTCTATTTGAATACACTTTTTGAATCGTTTAATTAGTTAGCATTTGTATTCCAGTATAAAAATAGTCAAAAGTTTTGTCTTTAGAAATAGGCGAAAACCGCAGCGATCAGTGGAAAATCTTCTACCCCTTAAGTCCGCCTTAAGTTTTGAGAACAAATAGTAATCATTGGGAGCCAAGTCAGGACTATAGGGTAGGTGGCGAATTTCCATGAAGCCGCACTTTGAAACAACAGCTTTCGCAACTGCGGCGACGTGGACAGGTGCATTGTCATGGAGAAGCCGCACACCTTTGCTTAGTTTTCCACGACGTAAAATGATTGCTTCTCGTAATTGCTCTATAAGGTTGGGATAACGGCTTCCAGTCACCGTAGTATTGCGTTCTTTTATATCTATAAGCAATATTCCTTGTCAATCTCAAAACATCGAAGCCATAATGTTTTTGGTGGACTGAGTCACCTTTGCCTTTCTAGACTATTTCTAGGGATAATAGTAAAAACTGTAGTTTCATCACCAGTAACAATTGACTCCAAATAATCATTTCCGTTTCTCTGAAAGGCCTCCAAAAGCTCTTTAGAGCGCGCTACTCGTTCACTTCGCTTCAAACTTGAATGAAGTTTTGGTACCCACCTAGCACTAACTTTAATCATATGAAGATGTTCATGAAGAATCCTAAGGATTGTAGTGTTTGAAAGCCCTGCCCTTGCTGCTATTTCTTTCGTCTTTAGCCGTCGGTTGCTCAGAATATCTTCTTCCACTAATTTGACATTGTTTGGAGTGAGTGCCTCAACGGATCGACCGGAGCGAGGTTCGTCGTCGATGAGCACTAGTCCTGAACTAAATTGCTTACACCGATCTTTGACGGTGGAAAACGATGGAGAAGAATCCCCGTATACATTATCTAACCGTTATTTGATAACCGGTCTGGCTAACACCTTCCTTTGTAAAGAAAACATTTTGCAACTTCCTGTTGTTCTAAGAGTCGAGGAATCGGAACTAACGAGGGTTGAACTCTAAAAAATGTACACAAATAAATGAAGATAAAGGACTTTTTGTACAAATATGCGAAAAAAAGATATTCTAGTAAGTATAAGTAACTTTGTATATTATAAAAGATGTCTTCAAACACACTATTTCCAGTACTTAACGTCCACATGACATTTTATGTGATATACTTGTACATACGAGTCAAAGTATTACTGCCGCATCTTACGCAAAAACCCTACGTAATTTAAAGGAGGCAATAAAAGAAAAAGGACGCGGAAAATTGACCGCAGGTGTCAAAGTTGTACAACACGACAACGCGCCGGTTCACAAAGGGCGCGCTGCCAAGGCTGCTGTGCGGGATTGCGGGTTTGAAGAAATCAATCATCCGCCCTACAGCCCGGACCTAGCTCCTAGTGATTACTTTCTGTTCCCCAACCTTAAGAAAGATCTTCGAGATAAGCATTTTTCCGACGATGAAGAGTTGAAGGCGGCAATTAATGAACATTTTTCAGACAAGGAAGAAAAATATTTTTCAGAGGGTATTGAAAAGTTACTTTCCCGTTCAAATAAGTGTATTGAGGTGATGGGGAAATTTTATTCAAAATTTTCTGCTTATTCTTTCATGCCTATACCGAGAATACATTGAACGCCCCTCGTAACTGTACTGAAAACGTATGGCATGGCCTCTCATTTTATTTTGATTGATCGTACTCTGTCTTCCTCTCCGTTACATAATACACGTCTATAGACTTCCTTATGAGCTTTAGAAAAAATATATAGCCCTAATTAAAAACAGTTAAGGGTAATTATAGTGTCTCTCCGTGGCTTAATAGGGAAGAGCCATGGAATTAAAGTAAAAGATCTTAAAGTAATCAAAGCTAACTATAGTAATGTCTGAGTTAATCAAATAGTATAAAGCGAGGCATAAAGCCCACTATTTATTCGTAATATAAATATTTTCCTTTCATTTTCATCTTGTATCTTGTTTTTCATCATCATTGTACCGGAGTACTTTTTTAAGTAAAAAAGTAAAAAAAAAATTAGCGGAAATTAGCTTTTTTCTAAATAAAACATTAATAATCCACACACTAATTATGTGTCTGTGTGCTGAGAGGATGGGTATCCGTTCCTTGTAGAAAGATAAAAATTTTAATAATTAATTTGATTTTTTTTTCTTTTTGGCTGGTGACTTAAAGTGATCTGGTATAGTGGAGGGTGGTTTAATTGAACATAAAAAATGAGAATCCCAGGAACCCAGTATACTTAATGGACTATTTTTGAAATATATTAATTTTATAATTATCGTTTAAAATATGGATAGCAATATGTAGGGAAATGTCAGAGTGACCCCTATATTAAACTATTTTATGAAAATTATTTTACGATGCTACTGGAATGTATGAACACTCTTTCTGAGTAAGTGCCATGAAGTTGCAACAGATCGCGCCGTCGCGAACATATTAAACAATTAGCAATGAGTTGTAAAACGTAACGTTTTTATTACAAACACTTTATGTGGTCGATGAAAAATTAGGTGAAAACGTTTCTTGTGTTCATCATAAACACACGTAAAAAGGAAAGAGCAAACGGTTGCCATGTTTCTAATCATAAGTTATATTTTCTCAATAGAAACACCTGTTCTATAGTGGGAGCATATTCCAAGTTGCCACAATTCCCATAATTATATTATCGTATCTTGCAAGACTAAATAAAAAAGTGTAAAATTGAACTTCAATGAAATTGTGTAAAGCCATTAAATAGATATTTAAAAGAATGGGAATAGGGTTGTCATCCGTATAGATTATATAATATTTTGATTTTGTTTACTGTTTATTCTCTAATCTTAGTCCCTTTAATTTGCCCTTTTGAATTTTGTCTTTAAAATGTATATAATACTAATTTTACTGACGATTCCCTGAATGGAATGTATTAAAATATATATACTCTCTATACTAATATTCTAAAGATGACCCGTAATTTTTTTGTTTGTATGTTTTATAAGTTTTGGACAGATTTAAAAAAAATCTTTATGTTTTAGGAAACACATACATAAAATAGTTTTTAACACTAATTTTATTCCGGCAAAGCCTCAAGCAACAGTAAATTCATTTTTTTATTATAATATTTTTGAATCTTTCGTATTAAAAATATATTCTTAGGATAAAGTTGACAACCCTAGATGAAGACTATGGGCAATCAATAGGTACCAACATTTTTGTATTATACCAACTACGTGCTGCGGTTGCAGTTCAAAAATGCATCGGAACATAACCACGCCTTTATTGTGTTGGGTTTGTCTAATACTGTAACAAGGCGTGTTATATGCGTCTAAATCATGATTAGTAATTTACAGTACCTAATTAGAGTAATAAAATAAATTATTTCATAAATAAAAAATCCCGACTACGAAAAGTAATTTTAAACGGAAAAGAACTAGTTATTTTTATAATGAAGGTGGCAGGCGGGCATGCGGTCCACGTGATGGTAAGTGGCTACCGCCGTCCATAGACGCCTGCAACACCAGGGGATATGCGAGTATGCTAACCTTATAAAATCCTATTTACAGCTTTCTTGAAGAACCTAATGTCGTAGTGTTGCAGGAAAACCTCAGCAGGTAGTTCATTCCACAATTTAACGCGTTGGAATATAGGTATCTCTGTTTAAATCTAATCATTGCTTAAAATTCTTTGTCACTTTCAAACCAGTTTAAATTTCTATATGTTATTGACTCAGAAAAGGGACTTTGATATTCTATTTTTCGAAACGTTCAAGTTTTTGTGAAATTTCACAAAATAACATATTTCTTAATGCTTTTTCTTAAAAATCTGATGTCACGGCATGTTTCTGTTTAAATAGTCATAAAATAACGAAATTTTCAATTAAAAAAATATAATTAAGGTTCATATCGAAAATAAAGTCCCTTTGCTCAGATGCCGTCACATATTTAGAAAAGGACAAAATATTTGAAGCAATCGATATTTTTAAATAACGTTTATGGGTAAGGCGATGGGTTAGAAATGATTTGAATGAGACCAAGTGGTAAACAACTATTTATATAACATAATATTTCGCACATTCATTATCTATGCAATCTATGCAAAATAAAACATAACGGTTTGATTTATAATCCAATTGTAAAACTTTCATTCAATTTCATGGAGTGTTGAACAATGGATTAGTTTTAATTTCTCGTTGATAACATTCAAATCTTTATGATTTGATTTGAGTTGGTAATTATTCGCGGTGATTTAAACAAATCTTGTTAACCTGAATGGCCTTACGATTTTTTTTAAATATAAACATCGCATCTTCTGGATTACAACGTGTTTTATACTACTTTTAACACTGATTTCATTGTTGTAATTGATATTTATATCAAATAAAATTTTGTTTTAACGTAGGTCTAAAACATATGCCAATGACGTCCCACTGCATGTAAGCTACTCCTCGAGGAGGAAAGTAATTATCGACAAGGCTGACCCAGTGCGGAGAGTACCTAATAATAAAGAGTATAATAATCTAATAATAAATAATAATAATTCGTATTTAAATAGAAACTTAAATAATATTAAATCAACACTCGTGTGTTAAGTGCGGTAAAGTTTCATCGTGGAAGTATCAGCGGTATCCTACTCACCAGTACACTCTATAGAGTGTATACCGCATCAAAAACTCTTTAATTTACTACTCGTGATGTCTTTTGTCTTAGTACGTATTTCGGTAAAGAATATTTGGGATCACGTCTACACGCGATCTAGATACACGTTTCTAGACAAATGATTGATTAAAGCAAAATGAAAAGCTAGGCCGAATTTTAAGCCCTATGTGACATTTCTACTATTTAATATAATAAATTTTAATTAATGATTTATAATTAAATTATACTGAAATAAAACGTTATATAGTGTACAAAATTACCGCCTTTTTATGATCGAATTATGCCAATAATTATGTTGTTCCAGTTCCTAAACATGTGCAGTTTTAATGTATTTCTTTGTGCGGTATTTTCAAAGTAATAAAGGTGGTTACACATCGGTTACGGCGGTAGTTAGGAATTATTATGTGGATTGTAAATGCTCCGCTTTTGCTTCAGGCTATTGCTTATTTCTCTAGAACAAGATCCTGTAGGATTTTACCGTTCGAATTCCAAAGGGTATATTTGAGTTTATGTATTGCATTTCGTGAAGGAATTAATTTATCTTTTTAACGAATTTAAAGGCACGGAAATGTATTTGCATATTCATTCGATCAACAATACAACACAACATTGTATTGCTGATTGAAGGCAATGAGGTATATTCATTAAAAACACTGATATATTGAAATGTACGAATCGAATTAAATACAGAATAAATTCTCATTTAAAGTCAAAAAAAAAGGTTATTTTACTGGAAAAAATTACCGTGTGTTAATTACCATCACGGTAAACCCTCCACCACCCATAGCCCTGCCAAGTTCAGGTTTGGACCGAGTCGTAGGAGTTGAGAGGAGTTTAACGTGGGCTCTTTCAGGCACGCACTTTCTTGCCTCCCTACAAATTTCTTTATCCCCTCACCATTTAACACTTCTCCTCTTTCTAGGGCGTGTACGACACACAACACAGGTATCATGATCATTAGGTGGTCTGCCAGTTCGTTCGTCATTTCTTCTATAAAAAAAATTAGCCCGAGACCTTCCGACTAGATCTACTTATAAAAAGTGCCGTTTAATATTAGTAGGAAATCATTTAAATATTTGCATTCGGAAAGTTCACCTTATGGCAATTTTATACGTGTTGTGCGTGCACGCATGCGTGTGACATTATAGCATTATACATAGCATTAATGATACGGTTTTTCTTACTTTCTCCGAGTAATTTTAGGTAATTTCATAATGAAATGTCGTCAACTGTCAAATGTGACTGCTAAGCACGAAACTCACGAAAAATGTCGTGCCAGAATAGTCTTAAAATACTTAATGCATACACAATATGATTCGTGAGAATAAAACACTAATATCACGGTTAGTATCAGTAGATGAGGAGCGGCTAGCGGATCTCGCAATTTTAAATGTCTATTTATGTGTATTGTATGCAAATTTTAGTAACATAGTAGAGATGGCGCCATACAAAACCATACCTTCAGCGTATGCGTACCATACCATCAGCGTACCATAGCATCACACCCTACAACTTACACGATCGAGTAGTCAATTTCTTTAAGTTGTCGGCCCTCTTGGCCGCAGAAAGGGGAGAGTAGAATAAAAGAGAAGGAAAATATAAAAAAATGTAGAGAGTCAAGAAAGAGTGTGTTGGAAAGAGCTTTCGCAAGTAGGGAACGCTCCTTTCGCAAGTACGGAGTGGCCAGTAAGCGAGTGGTAAACAATTTTCTGTCATGGATTTTATAAAATATTGATTTTTTTTAAATACGGTCTAGTGCATACTATATACATACGTTACAAATCCTACAGGTACGGCAATATTCGACATTTATGCGGAAATCTAATTTAGTGCATCTGGCGCAACATGAGAGTCATTTTGTTTATATCGCATCCTTTGCGCAGTCGCTCCCCGCTTTCACTGCGCCCATGCTTCAACAAATTACAGTGAAAACACCCGCCGGATACATCATTCAAACACATAATCCGCGCACTTTGGACAAGTTCATACACCTTATTACCAAGCAAGAAAGTGTTAAACTTAATAAACATTTGGACAAAGCGGTTATTAGCTGTTGCCCTGAGAAAGGATTAGACAGTTGATGAGTGATTAATGGATCTCGCGTTTTGACTCGCGGATTTCCTGTAGAAAGAATGCCTAATTTTAGAATCAATTATACAATAATTACTAGGTATATAGAGTTTAGACACTTTTTGAGCAGTGCCGGGGGGAAATTTTTAATTAATGAATGCAAGTAAAAGTTTAAAGTTATTCAAACATTTATTATATCCTAAGTGGCATATGCCATGAAATATGCCATATGTGCTGATATAGTGCATCACGTCAATACGAGTAAATGGGACCATATTGTCGGTACTAGTATTCAGATATTTTCAGCAATATTTTTATAGAAACTTCAAATGTTTGTTAGTTTGTTTACATTCGTACATTTTACATTCGTATGACCGATGACAATACAATAATCTGATGATTTTGCTCTGATGATGCAGCCAGGAAGGCCAACACACTGTGAACTCCTCAATGGCAAACGGTAGACATGTCGCGTTTGGGCTCGTTTGGCTCGTAGTTGTAATGACAACACCTTAGTATCGTGACCTTAACCTGATGCCGCAGGTAGGAAAGCCTGCATCCTGTGGAACTCCTCAACGGTGAACAGTAGTGACGTCGTGTTTGGGCTCGTTGTTTTTAATGACAACACCATAGAGTCGTGACCTTGACCTGATACTGCAGCCAGGAAGGCCAGCACACTGTGGAACTTCTCAACGGGAACAATAGATATGTCTTGTTTCGGCTCATTTTAATGGGTTAGCAATTTTGATGACAAGCTTTAAAATCACATAAAACCATTAACATAATGATTAGTTGTTGTGTGATTTGTTTATTAGACTTTGACTTTTATATTTATTTTCTTCATTTTAGATGCATTTTCATAAAAGGTTGTTTATAAAAGGTTTTTATTTTGCTTAATTTATTGTTTTATCTTAAAAGCCTGAATTTTGAAACAACGAATTTTCTTTTCATAAATGGTATGGTGCAATAAGCACTCAGGTTTTACCATTCAGATTTTCTTCGTAATTAAAGTCAAACCAATTTAAATCACATTTCATCAATATTCAGTCACGTTGAAGTACATAGGATGACTAGGTAAATTTTGAAATGCTCAAATTTCAGAAAGAGAACATATTTGAATTGTACCGTTTTTAAAACATCATTTATTTGAAATGTCAATTCCGAAAGCCATTTAGTCAAAACAAAAATATAAAAATGTTGTATACACTTTTTTATTGCATTTCGCGAGCATTTCTTTGCAACAATGGAATTCGAACGAGAACATTTTCGTGCAATGATGTTATACGATTTTAAAGTTGGTTTAAATGAAAGTGAGTGTAAAAATAGATTAGTATCACCTTTCGGGGACCTCGCACCGTCCCATCCAACAATTTTTAGATGGTTATCTCAATTTAAACAAGGAAAATTTTCCTTAAAAGGTGATGAGAGGAGTGGCCGTCCTGCGACTTCTGTTATGAATGAAAATGTTGCACGAAGACCCAAAAGCCACATACAAATAGATAGATTAGACTCTTAAGATTTCATCGACGGTCATTCATGAAATTTACACCTTTAAGTTAAGAAGTTTTGTTCGCGTTATGTTCGTCATTCATTGACTCTTGAACAAAAACAAGGTCGCGTGACTGGTGCAGGGAAATGATTGTAAAATTGGAAATTGGAGAGGGACGGAATATATTTAATGTTACTACTGGAGATGAGAATTGGATCTATCAGTATGACCCATTGACTACGCGGCAATCAACGGTTTGCTTTGTTTCCAGACTATGAGCCGCCTAGGAAGGTCAAACGTGGGCGCAGTATGGCCGAAAAAATGGTGGCAGTATTCTTCTCTGTGGGTGGGCATTTAGCGACAATTTCTTTATACTCTCAAAAAACTGATAATGCCCAATGGTACAGTGAAGTGTGTTTACCAACCGTATTCGATGTTGTGAATCAAAAACGTCCTAAAACAGGTTTGAGGGGGCTTTTCCTGCATCATGACAAAGCATCATTTCAAATAGCAAAATTTACCCAAGAGGGTTTGAAGACCACAGAGAACTAAGAATTGAACCACCCTCCTTATAACCCTGATTTAGCTCCATGCCACTTCTTTCTCTTTCCAAAAGTGAAGCTTGGACTCCGTGGCATTCTTTTCGACAGCTCGGGATGCTTTTATGGCAGCTCTTGAGGACCTCGCTAAAGAAGAGTATCGCCAGTGCTTTGAATCTTGGTTTAGTTAGACGAATGAATCGCTATAAAGAGACTAATAGATTTTGATAAAAAATTGTATTGTAACCCAAATATATTTTTTTGTGTCACAAAATTTACCTAGTCACCCATGTAAGTCAGAATTCGTTCAATAAAGTGATAGAAGCTTTACTGAGGACAGAGATGCACCCCTTGAAAGCACACATTTTATTTGATTAACGCAAACATTATGCATAAACACATTATGCATTTTGACGTTTAATAACTTGACTTTGACGACTAACATATTTTTTAGATTAATGAAACAAGAAACACAGCCATCATTTCTTGAGTTTCTGCCAAAAAATCCACATATACCTAAGTTAAAGAAAGTCGACCAATTGTCAATGTTTGAGTAAAATTAATACTTAAGACGACTTTTTGGCAGAAACTTGAGAAGTGAAGGTCGATTTTGTTTGATTAAAAGTATTACAAAAAATGTGTATTATGGATATTGCGGTTTAATAGTGATACTTTATTAAATTTTATAGTTCTTATTGTTTGTGATAATCAAATAGAAGCATAAGTCAGCGTTTTTGTATACTTCCAATGAGTCCAACATTTCTGTCTTTAGTAAACCTATTATCACTTTACCGAGCGACATCTAACTTAGATACTTCGATGGGACTGGACACTGAAGTGATTTAAGTTTTGATTTTTTTTGATTTTAAAATTGTTAATTACAAAGAGAACTCGACACTTGCACAATGTGCTAACTGCGCTTTTGCCACATAAGAAAACAAAAAAAAAAACCAAAGGCAATACGTGTCTTATTTTGATTGTGCACATTATCATGAATTATCAAATTAAATTGTTAAATCTGATCAGAGTTACGACAGCAAGCTTGTATAATAAGTCAATAAATCAACTTCGTGAGACAACGGGAGTTATAGTAACTTGAACTGTTGCCGCCTACCTCATCTTGAAGTTACGTATGCATCGTACTATCCGATCCGATGTGAGCTTTCGATTAAACCATCGATATGGCAATTGAGTAGATGACACGTCATACAGCACATTCTGCCAGTTTCAAGTTTTCTTCGCAATAAATAAATTATTCCGTATATATATAAAGCTCGATTACCACTCACTGACTCACTGACTGACTGACTGACATAATTGTTCTCCCGGTTCCCCCCTGGTGGGTGAGAAACTTTGAATTAGAAAGTAAACTTTCGGGGTCGGTGAGCACCAGAAAAATCCGACTTCTTCGAGTTGACCATACCTGATGAAAAATTAGAACGGACAGACCCAACGGTAACAGCTACGCGGGGGGTGCTCGACCAAATGTCATAGAGAACTGCAGGCAGATGCCAGCGGGCGTCGCGAAAATTTGAATTTCGAACGTCCAGCGTCGCCTCCATACAAAATGAAATCGCTCGTATTTTTGAAACGGTAAGAGGTAAGTGGGGGGTGCTCGACCAAATGTCATTCGGGCCGGCGTCGGCTTTCTCGTGGTCAAAAAAGTTTTTCAAAATGGCCGATTCAAGATGGCCTCCGATTTTCATGTTTGTGCGAGGGGGGTGGAAATTGGCACCCGGGGAGTCGCGGGGGCCCTGATTGCGAATTTCGGGTCGGTTTTTCGATTCCGCCGTTTCCAAGATGGCGGCAGTCAATTGAAATTTCAAATTTCGATCGGCCGTAACTCCCGCGAGGCCGCAGGCCGAGCGGCGCGGGCGAGGCCGCAGGCCGAGCTCGCCCGGGACTTGCACTGGGAGCGGGCCCGGCCTCATCCGGTGGACCTTCAGCTCGACGGTCGACGGCCTGCCTGAACGGTGAGAGATAGTCACATGGTGCTCGACCGAATGTCATAGAGAACCGCCGGCACTTTGACGAGAGCGCGATGAAAATTCAAAATGGCCGATTCAAGATGGCCGCCATACAAATTTATTTCGACCGTCGCTCCCGAACGGTCGGAGATATCGGATCGGGGCTCAAACTAATGTGGTGGGGCAAGTCGATGTCCTTCCACTGGACCAATTTTTTTTTTCAAGATGGCGAATCCAAGATGGCGGCCATTTTTAAAATTCCTCCAATCGGGATGAATACCCGGGGAGTTCAGGGGACCCCGATTCGGGATTTTGGAACATTTTTTAAATTCCGCCCTTTTTCAAGATGGCTGCCATACAAAGTGGAAATTTCGATTTTGGGGTCCGAGGGCATTTCCGAGGAGGTAGCTAGAATTGGGCGAGGGACGCGGGGTGGAATTCCCCCTCGTTAGAAACTCTGGTCTATGGGGAAATTAGGCGGGAAAAAAAATCCAAGATGGCGGACGCAAAATGGCGGAAATTTAAAAAAACTTTGGGAAATTTAAAAATTTCTGAGCGAATGTGTTTCGAGGTGGAAAATCGAGGAGGAAATTTGAGGATTTAGGGTAGGTGCCAAAATTTTCCAAGATGGCCGCCATACGAAACTCTTTGGGCGACAGCTTCGAAACGGTTTGAGATATCGGATTGGTGCTCAAACTAATATCATTTATCATGACGATTTCTTTCTACTGAGGGGAAAACTTTTTTCAAGATGGCGAATCCAAGATGGCGGCATTTTTCCAAATTCATCCAATTCGGATAAAAATTGATATCTGGGGGGTTTAGGGGATCCTGATTAAGGATTTGGAATTATTATTTATATTCAACCCTTTTTGAAGATGGCGGCTATACAGCGAGGCCGCAGGCCGAGCTCCGCGTAGGGCGAAGCCCGGAGCGTCCGAATTCGATCACTGTGTAACTTACGCGAGGCCGAAGGCCGAGCTGCGTCTAACGAGGCCGCAGGCCGAGATCCGCGTAGGGCGAAGCCCGGAGCGTCCGGACTACTGCACCACCAAAGTTTCAAGTCGTCCGATCTGGATCTCTCTCAGTGTGTAACTTCAGCGAGGCCGCAGGCCGAGCTCCGCGCAGGGCGAAGCCCGGAGCGTCCCCCCCCCATTAGGGGGAGGCCGGCGCCCGGGGGGCGCCGCCGAAACCTAGTTTATAGTCTAAAACGCATCATATCAATGTCCAGTCGCGTCGAACTTAGTCAGGAGTTGCTCACTAAAGTGATAATAAGTTTACTGAGGACAGAAGTGGACTCCCTTGGAACTATACGAGAAACGCAGGCCCACGCTTTTATATGATTATCAGAAACATCGCGCACGAAAAACACTTTTAAGTTTAATAAATTATCACTATTAAACCTCAAAGCGCCTAATACATAATTTTTACAATAATTACCAATAACTCAACTTCACTTCTCGAGTTCCCTTATTAAATGTCATACGTTCTTATTAAAGAAACCTGATTGACAACTTCTAGGGTGAATCAGATGAGTAGGTGTTCATTAAAAAGTCAAATTTGAAACTTAAGTACTGCGTAAAAGAATGTTCCATTTTGAAAACACGTACCTATGAATTAAAGAATTCGAGAATAATTATTCAACATAGAACATTTATTAAACTAACGTGCCTGCTCGAGAGTGCAGTATAACATATCTGGTACGTATTCTCAAATCGATGTGTTAAACAAAGATACGTTGGGGGGTGCGCTAGTAATCAACTTATATACATCGTAAAATCGTAACGGAACCGTACATGTATACAGATGCGTGTGTACATAAAAAATATTTAAAAAAGTAATTGCAGTTTAAAGTAGTCGTACAATACATATGATACAGAGCGCAAAACAACAATTTGTGGAAGTTTTATCCGTCTTTCTGACTGACTGTAACTGTCAACTGTAACTGTGTCTGTTCTGACTGTGACTGTCTGGCTGTCAGTCTGTCTGAACGCGCTCACGCAATAACCGCTGGACGGATTTTAATGAATGAAACACGACACAGTTAGGTATAAACATTTAGGATACTTTTTATCCCGATTAATTATGCAATTCCCACTGGAATCAAAAGTTCACGCCAACGAAGTCGCTGGCACCCCTGGTAGTAAATAAATAAATGTACAGGATAGCATTTCGTTGCGATGTTCCCGACAAAAAGGTCGGATCGAAAAGTCTGCAAACTTTTTAACCTGTACAAGAGCTTCAATGAAACGAGTGCCATCAATTAAAATGTCGCTTGACGCGTGAATTATAGCTGAATAAATCATACAAAAGACACGAAGGAGAAATGCCCAATCAATATTAATGACTGCTTTTTGTTGCGATCCGCGTTTGTCAGTTCCCTATACTCGTACTTTAGTGTACGATGACAGTTTGTGTTCTGATTGAGGTCTCTATTCACTGTAAATTAACCAATTCAGGAAGTATTCCAGTAATTTTCATTACATAAACCCGACTACACTACACTACACACATCATTATATGTAAGTATATTTTATTAACAGTTAGGGGAAGAATGTGTAGGCACTACACAAAATGTCCACTTGTCGTAAAACGTGTACTTCACAATTATGCACATTAGTGCATTTCATAAAATGTGCACTTCGCTAAACATTCACTTTGTATAATGTACATTTTGGCAAAAGTCATTCAATAAACGATATAATGTCATTTGTTTAAAAAGTAACAGAATCATGGGATATCTCAAAAACAATTATTAAGCTATTTTAAAGTTGACTGGAAGCCTTTGTACTTACGGAAATATTGTAATGTCCTATTGAAACAATTCATTGTAATTCTTTTTTAATTTTTTTTATAGTAAAAGGCGGCAGACGAGCGTACAGTCCACCTGATGGAAAGTGGATACATCCGCGGGACATGCCAACATCAGTCCAGAGTGACAAACGTTGGCACGCCCCCGGATGCACTGCCTACCTTTGCAGATTAAGGAATGGATTGGGAGAAAGGGTTGGGAAAATGGAGAGTACTTTTTTATAGGTCATGTCGAGCTGCGATTTACAATTGTATTTAGGTACTTAATTAAAGCGGATCGAACGCGCGTTTCATACGCTGCCTGTGCATCGAGTCTTATTAGTTGTAGCACTTGCAACTATAATATTTAGAGACAATGCGTTCATTCTCTAATTAATTTGAGAATTCACTGTTAATCGTAACACATATTATATTCGTAGAACTGAGAAAATTAAGATGTACGAGCAGTCAGCAAAATTGTGAGAAACTGTCCAATTTAAAAAAAAAAGGTTAATCAGAACCATTCGCATCTCGTTCTAAATTTCACATGTTTTCCCATTTTCACGGCGTTTCGCATCTGATTATCCAAATTATTCGCTTCGCGTCTAATAGCCTATTGTTAAGCGTAGTTACCATCTGTTCCAGATCTGGAGATAATCGGCGCGGAGGTGAGAAGCGTGAGCTTGGATGTACTTACTTCACCTATTTCGAGCGCATCACGGAATTTAGTCTAGGTTTGTAACACTAGTGTTAAACATTTGTTCGATTCAAAACTATGGACATAGAGAAGTTTCTTGAAAGACGTAGTTATGTTATGATTAAAGGGATAAGTGAGAAACTTTTATGATAGTCTAAAAATTTCAACTGCTTTTACGTTAACTGTTTTTAGCAGAATTCTGACAACACACTGAGAGCGGTCACTTTTATCGCTTGAAACTTAGTTCTGCTTTTTAGTTATTAATGAATGATATTTTTTTAATGAGCGGCTCTGAACGTTGCTTTTATGCCTAAATGTTATTTACAAGACTACAAAATATCTGATTTATTATTACTTATTATTGATTGTGGCTAGGTACTGTTTCATTTAGAATAGTACGGGTTTAGACGAACATCTAATTGAAACATTCAACTACTAACATAAAATTAAAAATGAACTCCCGTGAATCTCGTTGCGCATAAACAAAGTAGTACTGAATGTTTTTAAAATCGCTCTATTCATAGCACAAGCAATAAACAAATTGACATTTACAAGTCAATTACAATTATCATCCGCATTCTTTGTTGCATATTACTTAAATGCTCACACTTTCTTCTGTACACAGGTACAGTCGGGTACCTGATGCAAAGAAGGTTCATGCAAATATTATTTTAATATAAACGATATATAATTACTAATGTTACTAAAGTATACATGTGACAAATAAATATATTACTAATGTTAGTAAAGTATACATGTGACAAATAAATATATTACTAATGTTACTAAAGTATACATGTGACAAATAAATATATTACTAATGTTACTAAAGTATACATGTGACAAATAAATATATTACTAATGTTACTAAAGTATACATGTGACAAATAAATATATTACTAATGTTAGTAAAGTATACATGTGACAAATAAATATATTACTAATGTTACTAAAGTATACATGTGACAAATAAATATATTACTAATGTTAGTAAAGTATACATGTGACAAATAAATATATTACTAATGTTACTAAAGTATACATGTGACAAATAAATATATTACTAATGTTACTAAAGTATACATGTGTCAAATAAATATCGTAATAAAATAAGAAAAAAATATAATTATAAATAATAAAATACGTAATTAAAAATATTAGTTAAACATAAGGCGCTCCACGGCGAATTTTGCGTGCCGTAGCAGAGTAACAAAATATTCTTTGAATTCTATGCTGAATGGAAACATACTCGTATGTTAAATTTAAACAATCACGGTATATCATGTACTAGGACAATACACGGATTTTCATACCTTATTTAATTCAAGTACAATTTAATTTTACGTAAATGCAAACATTTATTATGCATAGGTTATTATGCATTATTATGCATATTAGTGCATAGGCATTTAATTTTAGGGAAAAAGTTACGCCTATAATACTCGTAATAACACGGGACTATTTTAATAGCGTAGGCATTATCAACCGTAACCAGCTTGTACCCGTCCATTATAGGACATTGTAAAACATAGACACAAGTTTGGAGCTGAGGAAGAGAGATGTGACTGGAAACTACGAAGAAGCACAGTACAGCATATGTCCTCAGTAGAAAGTTGTTCACTATTGTGCATGATTGTAGACATTAAAATTGTTTAATACGAGGCGTATTCGAAAAGTAAGGGCCGTTTCGTCATAAAAAAAATTATAATCATATGAAATAGGTTTTATTAGCACATTTAGTTTACTACAAATCTACTTCACTTTTCCACATAATCACCGTTCACTTCCAAGCATTTTTCGTACCGCTGCACCAGCTTCCTTAAGCCCTCTGCATAGAAGCTCACCGCCTGCGAGTTGAACCAGTTTTCAACGGCGTTCTTAATTTCCTTGTCGTTTTCAAAGCGTTGTCCACCGAGCCATTTTTTGAAATGTAAGAAAAGGAAGTAGTCACTGGGTGCAAGCAAGGTCGGGACTGTACGGTGGGTGGTTAAAAACTTCCCAACGTAAATCTTGAATTTTCTCTTGGGTCTTGGCTGCGATGTGAGGACGCGCATTGTCATGAACGAGGATTACACCGGATGACAGTTTACCACGTCGTCGATTCCTTTCCTGTCTAACCTTTCCTTCATTCATTACAGTAGGTCCATAAACTAGGCATAACTCTCGATGAATTTCAGCAGCTGAAGATCCTTTTGCACACAAAAATCTTAATACAGCGCGAACTTCACAGCTGGCGGGAGCAACGATTATCGCGGACATTGTTTACTGTACGCACAGATAGGCAAATGACTACTGAATCAAAACAACACCTGAAATAGCTGCACGAGTAGTGCACGTACAGATATGCACAAGTTTAAATGTGTTACGACTTGTCGATTTTGAAATATAAGCGAACGGCCCTTACTTTTCGAATACGCCTCGTACATTGCCTACTCATCTGAAAGCTGAAGAAGGGTTAAGGGGGAAAAAAGAGTTCAAGAATACGAAAAGAGTGAGACTAGCGATGACCACTACTCAGTTTCCTGTCATACCAATAGGCAAACCAATCGAAAACGAGCAAAAAGCATCACTATCTATCTCACTCTAACTCCTCAATGGCGTCACTATCTATCTTACTCTTACTCAAAGAATCCACTGACGACTGTATAACTCAAATTTTATGGATCTGTAAACCTTGATCTTGTCTTAAAGTTCTGAAGCTCTGAATGTCATTTTCACAGAGTAAAGGTATCATTAATTTTTAGTTTACTCTTGTTCAAAAAAGTATCAAAAAAAATTATTTTAGGGCATGACATAGGAAGTATTATATCATTTTGAAATCTTGATTAGTTGCGTCAACTTTTGTGATAACTTACCATGGTAGTGTAGGTACATTTTTTTACACCATGAAGTGTCTAAGTTAACTGAAAATAATAACTTCTCAAAATTTTAAGAAAAATATTCGATTAAATGTTTTTTAAAAAACAAAAATTGCACCCGTTCTGGTTTTATGTTGGATCGTAATTGATAGGAGAGTTATCTAGGCTAATAATACAAAAAAATTCAGAGTAATATCTGCAAATTTGTAATCGTAGCACCTAAAAATGTTGCACAGGAGGTATTTTTTAATGCTTTTCAACAAAATGCTTATATCATAAAAAATTACCCTGATTTTTTTTTATTTTTCTCGGGGTAGTCATAAGGTGGTCCACTTCCTGGTTCCCGCTTGACGTTGAATTTTGGGATAGCCTGTACAGTAAACCTTTTCGGTCGTAACTATGTATTTTCCCTTATAGTTTCCTACATTTTCTCACCTGACTTTACTTCTATTACGTAAGCATACACAAAGCATTTCTCTCCGCCTGTCAAGTTATCACGATCTATGCTTGATCGACAGGAGCTGATTGATTGCTCTGTTTGAGCATTCTTGTAATTAGGAGTCATTATCGAAAGCTGTCTCGCCTTTCTTTAGCTCTAAACTTTAAATAGTCTCTATTGGTTCCGGTTCACATGACTGCATTTAAGATATCAATGCAAAGAAATCAGATAAAAATGCATCGAATTGAAATGGAATTCTACTGGGTCCTACCATACGGTAGCTATAATTATGGTTATTAGTAAACGATTTAGTTATTTATTTTATTACAAAGTAATGCAAATAGTTTGTCTAAGTGAGATGCTATACCTATATACGGTGTCGTGTTACAAATATTATATATTACGTTAGTTAACTTGAAACGGCAAACATGGTTTTTAAATAAAATAAGAGATTCCAACTTAATACACACGCGGTGTCGGTTCACGGACACTACAACAATGTACATGTTCGAGCACAACCACTAATAAGCGTAACCCGCATTCGTGACATGAGAAAACTACACTGTAATCTAAGGTTAAGAGTTATTCATAGCAATGTCAGATCCAGCAAGCGACGTGTCAGATCTAAACAGATTATGACTTGACTTATTTTCCTTTAATTATCTAATAGCTCCATCAAGCAGCTTGTACCCTTGAAAAATTGTCTTGTTTCCTTAAACAGAATCATTTTTTCTTTTTAATAATTTGGATATTTAATATATGGGCCCTTATTTAAATTCATTCCTGAAAGGATTCTATTGACTTGGAATTATTCTGCAAAGTAATTTGTGATAGATCAGTTTGAGGCTGAGCCTACTCCATACAGTGAATTGCGAAGCGATGAGGAGAGCGAACACAATTTATTATTTTGCGGGTACATAATAGAACGAAAAGCAGTGGTAAACTGACTAAATTATACCTCAACTGCAGTAAATAAAACCTAAAATTCTAATGTGTTTACAATGTAGCCACAGCCATTATAGAAGCTGTGTTTTAAATATTTATTCCCAAAAACCGTGATTAGAATGAATATCGTGGTCTTTTCGCGTGTTATAACCACGTCTTTCTATATATTGTTAAATGTCATTCTTTATATTCTTAAATTAATCGCTCAATCGCTTAGTAACCAATGTAATCATCTACTGAGTCCGATTCTTTTGTTCTTTAATGCAACGATAATTCAAACATCGCTCACAATATGTGAAACGTGTGTGTGTAGTCAACCCAATAAAATTATAATGGTTTGATCGCATTGTTTAAATTTCGCTTCGCAATTCGCTGTATAGTGCAGCCTCTACCTAAGACCCGAGTTGTGCGTTTTAAGCTGAAAAATTTTACATTGTATTGTAGTTTCCAAGACTACTAAACCCGTAACGGTATCAGAAATTCAGAACTAATGTTATGGTCATGCAACGAGGCGTGTAAGCTGCCGTAATTTTGATAAACGAGCGGAAAACATTTATGGGCCGCTGTCTGTCAAAATAAATGTGTATGCACCAAGATTAGAACAAACTGAATAATCATAAATTAAGTACAAAACGGTAGGCGTATTTATTATTAGTTGGTTCAACCTTTAGTTCACACACTATTATTATGACTAATTAAATATCACTTCGGAAAGTTTATTTATATTTTAAAATACAAATAATCAAATATCTACATCGATTTTGAGTTTTAGCACGTAGGGCAGTGTTTGAATAATATGATTCGTTCTTTCAACAACTTCAAGGAGTATGCTCAAACCTTGCTCAAACCTTGAGTCTCGATTAAAGTTTTTTTTACTTTCTTATTTATTATTTATTCCTTTAGTCTGATTCTTTATTTATGGTTCACTACGGGTTTATTACTTTCTGATGTAATCTGTGTAGCATCGTACAGAGCAGTAACGTGATGAAACATACCCTAGATCCCTTGAAGTACTTAATGGAAGTCTAAACGTATTCACATGTAAAAAGTTGTTGTCTTTCTATGGTAGATACCATATTTATACAAAGGGCTGTTACGAGACTCGCCACGCCTTTCATTCCGTCTTGCGTCTTCTATTTTGAATCGTACCATATTCGTCGTAAAATAATTTTAATTATACATGTGTAATTAAAAGTTTTATTTATTTTTGGTAAAATTACATTAGGTTAGTTCTTTTCAATATTGATGTAGAAGCAGTATATGTAGATGCGGATTTCAATTTATTCTATAAATAAATATCGTCCACTAGACTTGTGGAACAGGGCACTTACACAATAATCTTGAAATGCTAGTTTTCTATCGATGGTGAGTGAAACATAATTTGCTAAATGACGTAGTAATGAATGGACACGTGAAAGTTTTTCTTTATATTCCATCCTTGCGGCTCGCTTATGTAAGGATTCCATACGATGATTATTGTCACTCTGTGACGTGATAATGATTGGGTAAATAGTCCCCACTTGCTTTAATATCGGATTAGACTTGTTTAACCACTGTTTCTGCCTATGACACATGTAATGCTGGTGTGTCATTAGCTTTTTCTATATCGTAATTACTATTCTTGATATCTAACAGAGGTATATCAGAGTTATTATTTTCAAAGTGCATATAAATATAGGTATGGGCTGAGTAAATGTACCTATGCCTTTAAAAGTCGCACTTCCCCGATAAGGCCTCGACAACTGTACGGTCTACAAACAAATTTAGTTATGTAGGTATCTGCGATTTCATAGGTTTTGGAATGGCTTGTATACCAAGCAGCAAAGAAATACTAAATGAGCAGGAATCATGATCAACAAAACGAACTATTTTTGAATAACCGAGATAAATAAATTTAAATTGCTGACTGTATAGATTTCCCAAAAAGGTCCCAAGGAGTCAGCAAGGTATTTATGTAAGCTCCAAAAAAAATAAGATCGGTAACGTATTACTCATTTTTCCTGGTGGTGCAAATGTCCACGGACAACTTGCAACTTACCACCTTGTGAGCCGCATTTATGATTCCTCTTTTCTATAGAAACCATAATAAGTTTAATATTACATTGTTCTTATCTATCAGGATTACGTTTCACTTGTCCATATTTTATGGCTGCATATGGTACACATGGCTTCTCAATGTATTCACTGAACGGAATTAGATGCCCAGGAAGATCCTCTTCTCAACCTATATAAGTTTCATCAATTATTCTTTAGTACCTTACGTATATTTTTATACTACCACATATTTTAATCATTAAAAGTTACACGACTTTTCACATACTTAGTGGTAAATATATTCTGTGTCTAGATTTTTTTAATATATTTATTAATTTAAATGAAATTGAAAATAAAGCTTATTTTCCTTTTTTTTTAAATTGTATAACATATATATGGTTAAAAAGTATATTTATAAAAGTAGTTGTATAACAGGCAGTTGTAGCAAATAATTTATAAACAGTCGTAAAAAGAAATCACATCGTTAAAATTTATGAGAACATCACTGTGTGTGTAATTTATTTTCACACATCCATGACATATAAATTTAACTATCCATTTTTATTAATATGACTCATCTTCGTTGGTAGCAACTTCATAAATAAACAAAATCTAAAACAATATGTATTTATCAGCTAATAATCTGATCGTCTCATCTTATCATCATCAATCAGAGCGTCAGTGTCGTCACTATTAAGTGGACTTGCACCTAATAAGGCAATATGTATTCGTTTTGAGTATGTAATTGTACTTGTAGGTACGAGGTGTAACAGCTTCCTTCATAAAGCTGAGCTTGTAAAGGTAAGAGCATGATATAACGAGTTGGGTTAGGGTGCGAGTGAAGGCGGGGCGGAAGCCGTGGAAAAAAATAATGTATGCCTTAATAGCACAGATTATTTTACTACATTTTAATATTCCCTGCACTTGATTAAATCACCTCACATTTTCCCAATGCGTCACATCACTCTTTGTATTCTTTTTAAAATTACCCGATTGACATGTTTAATAGCCTTCATTCAAAGCATCGCTATTTAAACAATAGTTGACTGAACGAGAAAATGTCTACAGGCATTAAGCCTGCCTCTTGCATAATATTTATGTGCAGTAAGGCTTAAATAAATTAAATGGGAAATTAGGGAAGTCAAAACGGGAAGATAATTTTTAAAAACCATCAAACAATTATAGATGCCAGATTTATTGATTATATATAATAACGATGCATAAGAGACGGCTTTTCACGCATTAAAACGATGCTTATGTTTGAATTGCTCTCGATGCTTACCCCACCATAACTGTGACCATACCTTAAAAACCCGGTAGCCGATCATTCTCCGCCAGCAGTGTAATGATACGGAGATAATATCTATAGATTAATTACGAAAGACGATGGTGCACCCACAGTTTTTACCTACATATCCGTTGCCTCAGGATGCTTTGAGAGTAAGCCTATAGCGCAATTTGTTATTCGAACGTTGATAAATTTGATCTCCCGAGCTATCTATGTTGTATTAATATGAGTCTTATCGGGGTGTATTCAATTGTTTTATTTAATTCAGTTTCGATTCGGTTACTCTGACAATGGTTACTAATATACAGGACAGGAAGGAAGTCCACGTCAAGCGCTGCAATTTATTAGACAACCTTTATTTACATAAGTATAGATATACGGTATAGCATTGTTCAGGCGCTTAAATTATTATTTAATGCAAAATCAAGTAATATGTTAGATACCTACATTAACTATAAAACTCACTGTAATACATACAATATTTACACTTTTTCTGCTGATATATCAAGTTATGTGCGGATACTATCAAGTATTTACGTCATATTTTATTATTGGCATAAAAATAGGCACATAAATAGGCATTATTTTTGTGAACCACCTTAAAATACCTTAATCTTACCTTTTTTTATTTATGCTGGAATGCTCGTACATAAAAGGAAATCGCATATCTCTGACTATATATACTTTTTTTGTATAGAAAAAGGCGACAGACGAGCATACAGTTCACCCGATGGAAAGTGGATACTGTCGTCCTCTGTCGGAGGGTTTACAAGTTCCGATTTCCGGTTCACGGTCTCCATTCCCTTGCAGATTATTTGTCGGCAACTTTAATTCTTTCACGTATTTCTTCATTACGGATTGTTTAACAAAGAGACTCCGGAGCTTACGTCTTTCTATCGTTCGCTTAGCGACTTCGAACTTGTGAGTTAGGTCTACTGTCAGTGACCATGTTTTTAGCACTATATGTCATAATTAACGACTTAATTGAATTAATTGAAGACTTCTTCAAACATTGTGGTATAGACGACAAGAAAGGGTGATGTAATTTTTCAAACGCGTCGAAGAATTGTGAAATGTCCAACAGTAGCAAATCTTCATTGATTACAGATATTCCTCTAGGCAAACGTTAAAGAGGCGGCTTCAGTATTGCCAAGTAATAGTTAGATTACTTATCGGCTTTTATAAGAGATTAATAGAGGCTACCTATTCAGAATAGGGCGTAATCAATGTGCAAACCGTTTGTAACAAAGTGTTAAACATAAAGTAGATAGCGATACTCGTAGGGTTGGGAAATGTTAGATGAGTTTACTCGTGAGATGAATCAGTGAATGAGGAGATCCATTCACTCTTTGCTCTTACGAAAGAGTGAATATTAATAAAGAGAGACTAAGAGTTTATTATTTCTTTGTGTTTATTTTGTTTTTGTACTGGATGGTATTGAACCGATTTAGAAAATTCTTCCACTTTTAGGAAGCTATACTAATTAATGTAAATCGACATTGACTATGTTTGGGTTGCTTACAAATTTACAATATTTTCAAATTAAAAATCGAAGTTTTTTGAGGAAAAAAATACAGCGGTCCGAGCTCATTAGGCCATCTGAGCAAAACCGCAAATTTTCCTGCAAAAAATAATCTAATATTATTGTGTTCATTGTCCATGCTTTATATAATAAGTTGTATATAAAGTGTAAAAAAATATATTTTAATAACTCTTATTCTAAAGCTTTTTTCTGAACTTGATATTTTCCCGAAAAAGGTTTGACTTTTTTAAATTTATGAAGTCTCTCACTCTTTTACTCTGTACTACTCACTATTTACGCTATGTACGACCAACAATGCCGCACACTCCATTCATGATATAGAGCTGCTAATCGAACCGCTACTGTTAGGTACCTACCTAATTCTATGTAAATCCGTGCGTGTGTACTACGCAGTGTGATCAGAGTGAATAGTTACTGTGTAAAGCCGGTCCCAGACATGTGTACAGATATGTACAAATATTTATACATTTTTTTTAGAAATATTTGCACCTATTCAAAACCCTTTGCACAGAGCAGTCACACATGTTTCACAAATATTTGTGGATCAGTTTTATCGCAAAGACTGCGGACATTATGGACGACCATTTGGTTGACGCTGTAGCGTTGTATTATCTATGTTCCGTTAACTATATATTTCATCTACACCGACAGTTACCATGTAAAGCTCCGAAAAAAATTAGGGTTCCACAGAATTGGTTCTCCTTGTAATATTTCAATCAATTCCAATGCAAGCTCATTCGTCCACGCCATTATATACGTACGAACAAAATATTTGTCCGTTCTGAACAGTGTCAAATAGCTAACTGACATTGTAAGTGTGTGGGAGCCATCTCAATATTTGCAGTTGGCGCCCTTTGATGTACGCCAAAAAACCGACACAGTGATGGCAAATACGAAACATTTGTTCAAAGACGAAATATTTGTACAAGTATTTGCAAAGTACCTCCTACACATAGTATTTGCGCATGTTTTGTACATATCCGTAAAATGGGACCAGCATAAGAAAGTATTAAAATTTAATAAATTGCAGAACAGAAGTTGATAGTTTTCACGGAAGAAATTCATTATTAAGAGGATGCAATTATTTTTTATCTAACACTGTATAAAAGCACTACTATGTAAATGAAGGCATATAAATGTATGTAATGTAAGTATGTAGGCATGTATGTAAATATAATCATCAAGTATACAAAAAAAGATGTAATATACATATATGTAATTTTAATTGTAACAAACCTCAAGGTAATGTTCGCATGATTAATAGATTATTTCCTCTACGGGCGACCGTTTTAGTTCAAGTAGACGCTTTGTCATCGTTAAGCCCGTAACTAGTAGAGTACTTAATTAAGGGTCCAATAAAGAGTAATTAACTCGATTTTATTTAGTCTTTGATCTTAAATGACTTTAATAACATAGCGGTTTTTGATCCGTAAACAAGGAGAATGCGTCATTATAATTTTTTCTTTAAATACTCGTATGTATATCTTGTGATTATAAATTGAACTATATATAATATCTATTTTAAACCAAATTGCACTCGCGTTCCTATTTCTGTTTGATCTGATGGTTGAATGGTTGTACAATGTGAAATGAAGTTTAAATAAATAAATTAAAAATATTCCTGTGTTAGTTTCCAGTTAATAAAAAAGAAATTAAAAAGAGAATTCTTACTCTAGAGAGTTCTTTTAAAACATAAGTTCAGTTATCGAAACTCGTTATTGTTGGTCATTCCGTGTGTCCGTTCGTTTTCGAGATAACAAAAATGTTTCTAAAATTTCGCTGTGGATTGTGTCTTCTTTGGAATTATTGAAATTTAATTTAGCAGAGAGTCCTAAATCAACAAAGATACCTCATATTTGTAATTATAATTGTATCGGCCTATAACGTCCCAATTCAGAGCACAGGCCTTCCTTAGTAAATCACTGGGCGGGGGATTCCAGCCGTAATCCACCGTGCGGGCCCAGTGCGGATTGGTGGATTACATACTGCAGTTTTTTTTTATTCCCGGCGTATGCGGGCTTCCTCACAATGTTTTCCCTCACCGCCGAGCGGGTGACAATTTTTAATTGATTACCTCATATTAATTAATCGAAATATTTAAAATCATACATCGATTTTTTTACAAATAATTAAAATAAAATATATTATTATAATTAAAATTATTTAATTTGAAAATTTTGGGTGGGAGAGCGTACACGCTGCAGTCCCACAGAAGGCTACATGTTTCAGTAGTGTCCATCGTTAGTATCTTATTGCATTTTATCTGTCCCAATTTTTCCAAACCTATCTTCAAATCTATTCCTAAATCTTCAAAGGTAGGCATCGCATCTTGTTCCACATTTGTCATTCTGGACTGATGTTGACATGTACCGTGGATGTCCATGGGTAACAGTATCCACTTATCCCTAGGTGGACTGAGTGCTCGTCTCCTGCTTTCTTTCTATAAAGAAATGGAATGTGAAATGTAACATTTAATTATGCTTTATCGTATATTCATTGTGAAAGCAAACTGTGTTTAAGTTGCGGCCACATTTTCTGAGAGCATTTATTGACAGCCCACTCGCTTTAGGGTCACTTACTGACACGGGTGAGTATGGAAAAGTGTGAAACTATTATAAATGGAGAAATCTCTTCTAAACGATGCCATCGTTGGCATCGATTTTATAGTTATGAAAAACTGCATTCAAAGATTTTCAAAAACTCATACACAGTCGGGATCCATCCCGCTCATTTCCTTTGAAAAAAATGTAATTTAGTGCGCTAATTGAAAGTGTAGATTGAAAGGAAAGTCTAGATTTTTCTTTTTATTCCTGACACAGGGTTCTTTAACAAGATTTATTCCTTTTGAAAATCTTTGACTGTAATTTTTCATAACTTTAAAATCGACGCAATGGTTCCTTGGAACAAATTTCTCTATTTCTAATGTTTTCTGATTTGGAAAAGTCTATTCAATATTTTATGATGTCTTTTACTGACTGTATGTCTGTTTACTGACTCTATTTAATAAAAGACCTAGTGTAATGGACACATACAAAAAACAAACGTTTGAACCATAAACGTGCCTCTATAAATGTACCAGTTAATTAATTTCCTGCTACCGACAAGTTTAACAGACATGCTGTTTTATTGAAGTAGCAATAATGTTAGTTATTCATGTTTATGGCCCCCTGCTGGGGGAAGAAGTGTAATGTTTCTACTATAAATAACTCATAGTCGCTCATAGTTCAGGACAAGCAGTCATAGCCATTTTCCGAATAGATATCTTTTTTTTTTAAATTATATTACGAGTACTTATATGAAATTAAAATCATATATACAAAATCTGATAATGCCAGATAACGAAATCTTTTTTCATATAAATTCATAATATAGTGTAATTATTTTACATAAATATTAATAAACATTTCCCTTTATAATAACACTTATGAGAATTTCTAACTTTGCTTACCAATCTACCTACCTACCGCTGGACGCAATTCCTACGTGTCATCTCTTATAATCCCTATAAAAACATCGCGTGTGGTACGTCCCTCATCTATTTATTTTCGCTGCATGTAACTTTATTCACTAGCCATAGAGTTGTCACGTAGTACCTATACGCATTGGGAACATGGTATAAATCACTAATGACGTAACAATAGTACGAGATGTATCCTCGCACGCCCTCGCTCCTTACAATATTGTATTTTGAGGGCGGGAAAAGCTGAAAGGACAATTCTAGGTCTATTTCGTATGATATTTTGACAACAGTATAAATCGCGGGCAAACGCGTGCCGCAAAGTAATTTATCATTTTCGTTTAAAAAGGAAATTCTACTCGGTATTAATGTGATTTATATTTCGAGATAATTTAACATTAGATATTAGGCTTTTGATATTAACATTAGACTTGAAAACATGTTAAATTTTGACCGGTTTGACCTAACGTAACGTTCCCTACGTTCTGTTTTGATTAGTGAGAAAGAAGAACAACTTTATTTATCACTAAACACTATCAGATTCTTAAGGTCAATTTACCAGTTTAATATATCCTTATCGATGTCAATCTTTTAAACGTCGCACTGCATAATACAGGTTCCCCTAATAAATGATTTATTTATTTCCATCGTTCACGGTGGCCCATTAAATCACTAGGGATTTTTGGGCTATGATACACCACACCATATATAGGCTCCAGATTGTTTTTTTAGTACTAGAACATGCGATTTCCGCACGATATTTTCCCTCAAAGCGGAACTAGAGATATTTTTTAAATATCCGTAATACCCCTAGGCTCATAAACCATGTTTGTTTTAATAATATGTTTTGCTGTCTTGCGGGATTAAGCCAAGCGGGAATAAAACAATGCCGTATTTCTGACTGGTATAAATCGGTTAATTGAGGCTTGGGAAACGTTCCCAAATTGTTTTCGTTCTGACCTTTCTTCTAAACCTTTTCATGCATCTTTTCCTGTTCATATTTGCTGAACGCTTATTATGGAGGTTATACAAAATCGTATTTCGCTTCTTTTATTATTAACATAAAAATTAATTACTTATAGTTTGATCAAATGATCACTATCGGCAGTTTCTGGGTTGATTATAAATAAAATACGACTATTTGATTTCAAATTAAATATTCACAGCGTTCGATCGCGACTTCCATTATCTGACAACAGCCGTGACGACCGACACAAAAGCTCACTAACATAATAATCGTTTTTTAACCACTTTCTTCGGTATAAAAACCGTACAATTTATTGTCGGGCAGTAAAAAACTGTAGAAAAACGTAACTTAATTGTCACGGTTGTCGTAAGGCGACGCGCCGCGCCTCCAGCTCTGCGAGACGGCTGCCTATGTACCGCATTGTCACAGGCTGAGGCGAGAGCGGTAGCGGGATAGTGAATACCCGCTGATTTTATAGAATCACCGACTGCTGCGCGGGATATACGAGTGTTCTCGGGAAATAAGCAATCTTAAATTTAAATTTTCTGCACAAGACTTGGAGATTGTTAAAATATTAAAACTTGCTTCGTTCCCAGTACCATTTTGGTTCTGATTTTCCGTTATAAAACATAGATTTTACCATAGGATTAAACGGTCCTATCGATTCCAATACTTAGCGTTCATTTACCGGTATGAACTAGCTTAGAATATTATTTATTTATTTCTTATATTAATATTTATCATTTAATATTTGGATAAACACAACACAAAACCGAATGTCGATTTATCTGCGATGTAATTGAAAAAAAATGTACTTTAATTTTGTGTATATCTATACAATCATAGGGTAGGGTAACATTGCTTACGATTCACTACCTAACATTTTATTAACACTTTTTCTCGCTACGTCCTGATATTATTATGTCTTGCAAGGCGTCACATCTAATCATGAACCTTTAACAGTTAATAAACCATTTATTCAGTTTTTTACCAGTTTTGAGCCTTGTACTGCAATACATATAATTTTAATATTGTTATCTGTTTTCTCCTGACCACCCAAAGGTTGCCTGAAAGAGATCGCTTAGGCGATAAGGCCGCATGTTGTACTATAGTGTACAATAAATAAAGAGTTTGTCTATCTATCTATCTACATGGTGCCTAAGTGTTGTGTATACACTACACTACTTCAACACTACGGAGCATACAAGATGAGCACTTGTCATACAGCTGTTTCTCCTTGCAGAAATTTAAAAACGCTCATCACTGACCTACGTAGAACTCGCTTGCTCCCGCAGGCAGGTGCTACCGCTCTCGGTGCGACTCTACACAATCATTATGCTCTCTGTACCTTGTTCTTCATCATTTATTTTTCCAATTTGTCATTTTCGCTTTCACTGGAGTACTGCACTCGTATTAAAAGTGATACTTCAGTTTTGTATTAATTGTGTAAGCAGTGAAATAACTACAACTACTTCCGTATCTGGAATCTTGGTTCGGTATCTTTTGATGTTTATGTTGTCAATAAATGAAGCTATTTGAAGTTGAAATGAGTACTTTATCAAACGTAAGATCGGTATCATCGCCGGACGATCTCGATCGTATAATCTCTTCAAACATGATCTGGATTACGTTTCGAGATTGAAAATGGGTGTCGCAACACGTCTAAGCATCTCATTAGAAGTCGAAATTGGCTGATTCATCCCTGTCATTATGAGACGCTTAAATGGTTGTCTAGCATTGTGCAACGCGTGTCATGCACTCTAGTAGCCGGTGTGGTGTGCATTCGGTTTTGGGGCATTGACCTGAAAGTATAGAATGCCGACCGGAATGTTACTAAATAAATTTGACAATGAATGGGAATTGCTTTTTCAGCAATGCTTTTTGCACTCTATTGTATTGTATTCATGCAAAATTAAATTATATGTGTATTATCTGCGTAAATGAAGAAAATTTTGCACGTCATTCATTATTTTTAATCTACTTTTCTCTTTACGGTTTTAAGAATTTAATTGTCTTATTATTTTTAATTATAAGATTAACATACTTTTCGAACAGATTAACACATTTTATTGGCAAAATTATAATTTTTTGCACACAAAAAATCATTAAAGAAGCATTATAGTAAGAACGATTATAGCATTTGGGTATTCATAATATAAACATTTGAATAAAATTAAACTTGCTTTTTAAGTAGGTAAAGTAAATTTTTGTAATAACAAAAATTTTCAGATTCATAGTGGCTTTTTTTTTCATTTGAATGATGTATTAATTTATATTTCATACGAAGCAAGTGATTTTTATTTGTTCTTAAAATATTTCTTCACGTGAGTTTATAAAGATATAACCAATTACCACGACAAATCAACCGAGAAAATTAAAGTTAAACGATTAATATGTTGTTAAATTATACACTTCACTGGGATGGTGGGGTCGATGATTAAGATAATAGCTGCCGTCCGCTGTTTACATCAGCTAATGACAGCTTTCTCACCAGGTTCCACGGATTCTTCTTAACCTTTTTTGCGCAGCACAGAATACTGTATAGCAAAGTAACAATACGTTGAACTTTTTACTTTCAATACACAAATGTCTGAGTCTGCAAGAAATTCAGACTGTCAAGCTAGAAGTCTAGGAAATGTCTAGTGAATGCCAAATTATAACTGAATAACCTATTTTCTTGATTCATCTCTCTAAGTTCTCACGTCCTGCTCTCTTTATATAAGATTTCATTTTATGTTTTCATCTATTCTTAATAAAAAATCACGTTAATAAAGTTAATCACGACTATTCTCTATTCACCTTTACTGTCTTTAACTTAAATCCCGGGCGGGTGGAGCAAAAGTCAATGAATACAAATTGTTTACATTAAAGCATCTGAATTACGAGTGTACAATATTCAGTAATTTATTCGTAATTCGTGCTTCAATTCAATGCCCTTTGGTTTTATCAGTTACCGATAGCAGATAATCACATTTTCCACACGAACAGCCCGTTGCGTCGCATGTTCCTACTCGAAATGGTTTTTCTATTGGGTTTGCATTCTCGTAAAAATACAATATAATCTCATACAATAAGTCCCGCAGCAAAACGAGAATGTGTTTACCATATACAAATGTGCGAGAGCCTCCATAAATATTATACCATAATATAATTCAGGAGGTTATTTTCAAAACTGGAAATGTCCATAATTTGTCTTAAAACTAATTTATGTATAGAATTTTTTTGGAACTTCTGTAAACAATAATAAAAACGTTAAATATTTTGGTGAAACCGCCACAATTTTTGTCTCACTAAGGAGATAAATGAGTTATTACTTTGACTTCAATAACTTTGAATTTAAATATTAGAGATGTGAAATGTGATGATAGAGCTGTGATAATTAATAATGTGATGTGTGATTAATGATGTGAGTAATTGTGATGTGTGATGATGTGATGATTAAATATTAGAGATTTGAAGCAAATCTAGATGGACTTGATCACTTTAATTATTTTTCTGTTATGTTTATGGGTGTCTATATTTGATAAGTACCATATTTATAACTCTATTCATAACTGGATTAATTCGTAACAGGCTATCAATATTTTAATGAAGCACTGAGATATTACGCTGTAGTGGTAGGTATTAGAAGGCATAATGATACCTAGATCTTTTTAATAATAATAATTTATTTCAGATCAATGTTCATAGAAAACTGTGTATACATTATAATTTTAAAATAATTATTTAGACACTGAGTTAGCGTATAACGTACATGTACAACCCAATACCTTAATATAGGACAGTCTAACTCATCCGTTAAGGTGTTCAGAATGCCGTAGTTGCTGCCCCGCACGCGGCACATTAGGGAGGCGATTCTTTTGCGCACAATTGCATGGAAGCAGTCTTTTGCGCACAATTTCGTGTATCTAACCCACAGGTTGGACGTGTGAAATGATTGGCAGCGCGGATTAACAATGTTATTTTAACTTCTTTAGTACAACGTGCAAACCTGCGAGCTGACCCGTTACAACGGATCGCTAATGCCCTGCGTTCCCTCTGTAAGTTAGCGTTATTAGTAAGGTCCTCGAAGACGATATGTCCCAGGTATTTGAACTGCGACGCTGTTCAACACTTGATATTATTATTGGAACGAAGTTCCTTTACGCGGCTTGCGGTAGGTGTGATTCGAGAGAAAATGTAACGTCACGTAAGATTTTTACCCCCTCCATACGCCATTCTCTTTCTCGCCGTGTGTGTGCGTGTGAGTATCGAGAGCGAGACTCAAGCAGAATAACAGACGTGCACACTAGTGCGTGGCCGATTATATAACCTAAATTATTGATTTTTGTTTTGATTCTTTATTTTAAATTATTTGCATTGAATATATAAAAAATACAAAATAAAAAAAAATACATGAACTATACAGATTTTATTACGAATTACATTCGGAGTTTAAAAAAAAAATGCGTGAGGATCTTCGTTCCTAACGGGGCTCCCCTGACCGCACACGTTTTTTTTTATTCTATAAAATACTCGTATGGATTAAAAAGAGTGTATTTTTGGTAAGGGTTTAATAGACTTCTACGTTCAAAAAAATAACTGCAATACCTTGAAATGTATTGTATTTTCCACTTTATGATACCTTCCTACCAGAGCCCATCTCTATCCCATACTATCCTATCCCTTCCCATTTCCCCAACTCTTTCTCCAAATACATTCCTAAATCTCCAAAGGAAGGCAGCGCACCAGGGGAAGTGCCAGCGTTAATCGTTCTGGGCTGATATTGGCATGTATCGCCGATGGACTGTATGACCGTCTGCCGCCTTCTTCTATAAAAAAAATACAGAGATCAGTACAGGTTTCGACTCTGGACCAATCGGTTTCTTAGATGCCTTTTACATTATAACACCTATCCACTAACTATTTTGAATTATAAATAGAAAGGCGATGAAAAGCGATGACTATAAAATAACATCCTTTGTCAATGAATACTGTCATTACGTTCAAGACCATGTAATTAAAGTTCAGTAGAAGTGATACTAATGCGAATCTTTGGACAGATCGAAATAGATCTTTAAAGCAAGTAAGAGCCCTAATTAGTATAACATTATTAAAATTCCTATGGACCTCGTAGCTGTAATAACTCATTTCCTCAAATAGTGCTGCGTTCAGTGAAGACATTAACAACGTTGATCATGTCGTAAATTGGAAGTATGTTGACCATAGTGGTCGCATATCGGGCGGACACATCACAAAATATTGTTGAAGTTGTAGCCACGAAACGACGTACAATTTCCCGACCACATGAAACGTATCTTGATACTGAAGTTACGAGTATATGAGGCGACTGAACATTCGACCCCGCTGCTGCAAATTGTAGACTTTTTATTTGATAAAAATGGTTTCTTTCTTCGAAATTTTCTTAGTGAGTTATTATTATTAATTGAAATCTATAAATATGTGACGTTATCTAAGAAACGGGACATTATTGTCGACATGGACCTATTAATAATAGTTAAGACCACGTGAAATGTTCTTTTCAGGCGTCTACGTCTGTTTAAATGTTCTAAATTCTAATTTTTAAAATGAAGCTATATATAACGTTACAAGCTATGTTACGAGTATTTTTTGGCTATTGTTGACGTCACAAACATGATTGTGACGTCACTGATAAACAGTTTTTGAATGTAATGATAAAAAAAGGAATAATACTTTCACTGAAATCCCGCTAACATTGCAATTGCGCTTATATTATCGCTTAATTCATGGCCGCTTAGGCTTTCCTAGCAACCGACGAATACCTTACCATTTTAGCAATATTACTCATACATATCCCAAGTAGACGTAGTAAGTTATCTGTCACACGGAATATGCTCGGCGCTATCTTTTATAACACCCGTATAAGGAAACTAGAAGAGTGAATCTGTCGCTCGTTATCGGGAGTATAATTTGCTATTTGACTCGAACACCATTTGAAACATTTCTCACAGGCAAATGTTGTGCCTTTTTAATTTTTTTTGCTATAATAGTGTACTCATAAAATCAGCATGTTAAATTGGTAATGGACAGGTGATATAATATGCCACAGGACGTAATGGAATTCACGTAATTCACGAATGGAAGGTGCGTAGTGGAAATCACGGTGTGGGATGCCCTACGGCCAGGTGGACCGACGACTTGACTTGTTCGCCGGTGGTACATGAGAAGAGATCTTGTGTGGAGAAAGAGCTAAAGCTCGCCACCACACAAAATCTTCGGGTCTTCTCATACCATCATCAGCCATATAAGACTCTTTTTAGGAGAGGCTTATATCCTTATGTCCTTATGACTTATGTCCCCGCCGGCGCGCGGCGGCCGGTATCGGCACGTGCTTGGGCGCTTCTCACCGACTCGCGATCCCGCGGTACCCACTACTCACCAAAGCAATGCCCCAAGCCGAGGTCCATTCCTTCCACCGGTTTACCGGCGAGGGAGTTCTTAGGCTCGTCACTACATATTTTTTGCTCCCGGCTGAGCGCCTTCTGCGCTCGCACTTATTATACATTTCCGGTGACTCTTGAAAGGCCATTAGGAATGGCTAGAATAGAACAATTGGATTTTGTGTTCCAAGTTTTAAAAACATATACATTAGGTTATTAGAAGGGTCAATTAGAGGGTTAGTTAAGGATGCCGGTTTTCACTGTATTACACATTGTTTTTAAATTTTGTAGTTTATAGTTTTATATTATTTTTTTATAGTTAGTTTATAGTTACTGTTAGTTTATAGTCACTTTTATAGTTTTATAGTTACTGTTAAATCAAATCAAATCATTTAGATTACAAGAACTTTGTTAAAAAAAAAAATATTACAATACAAATACTTACCATTGTGTCCTGCCTTAACAGAAAAAAATACTTTATAAGGCAATTCAAATTTATTATTAATTATAATTCAAATACTAATAGGTCAATACTGATCAATATTAACGGATCATAACAATATGGATCATAATATTCATAATTCACAACATTCAATTTTTTCGTATGGAAATTCGTATTCGTATTAGTTCTTACATAATATAATATAATACAGGAATAAAAGACACGTAGGTATGCATTATAAAATAATGTCTAGTTAAGATAATAGGATACATTGTCCAACAGAAGTGAAATTATTTCATCTAAAATGTGCATTTATATTCAAATTATCGCATTTATATTCGCAGTTATCTAACAAAGCTGACAAGAAGATTAAAATTATGAAGTTATTGAATAAATCTCTCGACACTTGTCTGATTTATTTGTAGTCCATTTATGTGTGTAACTTTTTGTAAAGAAAAACGATATAACACGATGAAGTAAAGTAGCCACGAGGTGTCAAATGTGACAATGAGGGGTTTATTATACGAATAGTATATTATTATCGTAGCAGAAAATGATGCAAAAAGATTCTGCCAATAATTGTGTGTTACCATCATCACTATCATTATAAATCGACCTGACTTTTCAATACTAATTTATTCCTGTAGTTAGTATAATCACTACATCGAGATAAAACATCAACTATCATCTTCCTTCAGGTCTTATTCCAATGTATAAGGTCGGGGAAAAAGTTTCTTCGTATTTTATATACAAATTAAAGACATTTTTTTTAAAAGTTTAATTACATTTAATTACAATATACATATATATATATATTCCGTTTTGTTCTATAATTTGTTGCCATCTTGTAGGTAGTGACATAATCCTGTTGCTGTAGAAATTTTGGGATTTTTCCTGTAATTTTGAAATTTTGATCCTGTAGCCAGGTACAAACAGTTCAATCAAAGATATTGGATCACAACTTCATACATACGAGTACAAAATACGAAAATACTTTCTCCCCGACCTATTATTCAATATTAGAAGGCTCGGTAGTGTCCCGGCCGAGATTTGCCGCACTTCCAGACCCTGAATCCTTTTCTTATAATATATTTTATATAATCTCATAATCTCACCTTTGTAATGTAGAACGTTGTTCAAGGTCTTATTCCATTTCTAATGTAATCCATTGCACAGGCGTCTCACTTTTGAAGCCGCAAATTCGCCACCGCACAGTCTGTAATTCATTTCAACCGGTTCTCCAATTATTGAAAAAAAAAAAGTAGTATGTACACGCTTTAACAAAGTCACAGGACTTTCTTTGCTGTGTTTTACTTTTGTTTGTTTTCGTTTTTGTGAAAAATCACACACGTTATATTTGTTGTTTTTCTTACTCTTAACAAACGGCTTTAATTTTATATTTCTCTCAGCCTACATCAATGCAGCAGTTTTATTAATACAGATAAAAGTTGAATGCATATTTATATTTTCCCCAGTGGGTTTTTTCTTGTGTTTATACGTAGTTTCATTTCAATTAACATATAAACTGTTGCAAGTCTACGTAACTAGTACTGCAAGTCATAGCAGATGAACTCTTTAGTGGTTTGAGATTGTTAGCGATTATGTCCCTGTGCTTATTTTTTCTTTTTTATTTACTTGTGTAGTCATCACATCAACTTAACAGTCACATACTTGTTACTCATAAGTATTCTGTACATTTGTAACATTTATTTATTTTCACGTCGATATATGCCATTTGTTGTCGATTTTTTTTTAAAGTTTTCCTCATGTAGCTTAGTATTGATTTTTATTTGTAGTTTGATTCTTATCATGGTGGTCATCTACTTGGATCCCTAATTTCTTTAACCCGATTGGTTCTCTTGTATACCCATATATTCTGCTCTTTCTCCCCTACATTATATTATCCATATATCATCATCATCATCATCTCAGCCCTTGGACGTCCACTGCTGGACATAGGCCTCCCCCATTGTCCGCCATTTAGACCTATCGGCAGCGACCTGCATCCATATATATACTTTAGGATATCCGGCAATGGTAGAAGCCTGTAGTCTTCTGGCTTCGGTTTCTGGTTACCAAGAAGATTAATTATGCATTTTCGCGAGACCGTCACATTCGCACAGAAGATGCGTCATTGACTCTTCCTCCTTGTTGCAGGCTCTGCAGATGTTATCATCACCTGCAAATTACTTCAAAGGGATCAATTAATCAATTATCACAATCGTCCCTTTCCGTCGATTGTTTTCTCAGATGGAATCGGGTTTACTGACCGATAGCTTGTCGCCAGTAGTCAAATATTTGACTACTAGCGGTGTTAAAAACTTGATATTGACAATCTGGTTTCAATGACGATTAGAACTACAATAATACATTTTTAACACCGTCAGTAGTCAAGTACTTGAAGACAAACTAAAAATGTCTGCACTCCCATATATTCTCATACCTACCAATTACTTATAATTCAACTAAATTATCGGCATATAGTTTATTCTGCAACGTGCAGTGGCTTTTATCTCTCACGCCAAGTGATGCTTTTTGTTTATGTTACATCAAATTAAAGAAGACAAATTACAAACTCGCCGCCTGATCTGACGCATCAGAAGTTAATTGTGTTGCTTCTAACATAACTCTATACTACACGTCCAGTTTCAACAACTTACATAAACCGGTGGCTATACGGCATTATTGCAATAGAGAATAGACAGTATACTATCATAGACAAACTTCTGGAAATTAAGCAGAGTGCAAACTATAATGTTTGATATGTTTGATATGATACTTGCGAGTAGGCTTTTCGTACTGTAAAATTTTATTAATAAAGACAACCAAATCGTAAAAATCTATAGTAATTATAATATTTATTATAAATTTTAATAAAAAATTATTATAATTAATATTTATTATAATTTATAAAATTATAAATTTCTTATTATAAATATAAATATTATACTGAGTTTGACTGTTAATAGAGATAAACTCAAAACTGATTTTGAAAATTCATTCACCTTTAGAAAGTTTAACTTATGCAAATTGATATAGATTATGTTTGGATTACCATCTGAGCGAAGCTAGTATGGATAGCTAGTAGATATATCTAATATAACGCTATGTAATAATGAACTTAATATCTATAAATAACACAACATTTTTAATAATTATATTTAATAATTTTTAATAGTGATTTTGTTTAAAGTTTCGAGTATTCATATTTTAAAAAAAAGGTGAAACGTTTTTGTTATTGTAATTATTATTTCAGACTATAATCAATAATACATAATACGTGACGATACGATTTAATAAAATCATAACGATTACATACTTACTCGGCCAAATGACTGAGACTATGACATACTCATGGAGATACAGATTCTCACCAAGTATGTAATTTCTGCGTCTGTGTGAGTGACTGCATTTTGCGCATTCTTTACAAAGTTACATTACTGTCCTATATACGCACCTAACAAACTAGTTTTTCATTTCTCATCTAGACCGCAGTAAATAACTAGTTAACAAGAGATTTTTTTGTGTTTTATTCAGCTAGTGTAAATAAAAACTGTCCGAATACGCGTAGATTTGTGCATCCAAGGAACTCGGGAAGGTAATTGTAAATTATTTTCAAAGATGGATTCCTCCTCCTCTTTTTACTCTAAAGTAATTACTGTAATACCTGCTTCGGACACGGCAATTACTAAGTAGGAAGACATGAATAAATAGAGGAATATTTTTAAAACTAACATAGAAAAGGTATGGTTTCTTCTAAGAGTACTTTAAACCTAATTTACCCGTTTATAAATTAATCATAAGAATGGATGGGTTTTCAAGGTTTTTTAAGATGAAGATCAGCATAGCCTTTCTACGTCCCGCTGCAGAGTAGGTCTACAGATCAATTATTTTTCCCAAAATCCCATTTTTGTCTCTTCGTTGACGGGCCTAATTACTTTAGAAAATTGAGGCCTTATTGTCGGTTCTAATTTTCCTGATAATTTTAGTGAAATCTAAAAAAAAATGATAATTTTTGCTTTATCTTAGAAAACTGATGTAAGAATGTTAGAAGCAGAATGTTCTATTAAAACAGACGCAAACAACAGCATTTCAAGTTCGTTGAACGCTATTTTGCAAAGGTCCAACATACTGACAAAATAAGATCCCTTTGTTTTGATAACGTCACATTTTTAAACTAAATAAATAATAATAAATTTATATTCTGTTATAAAAATTGTCTATGTATATTCTGCAAATTTAAAAAACCGTAAAATTTAAATTATTCCATCTTGTTTTTGTTTACCGATATGAGTAGAATTATTAAAAATCGAATTATGACAAAATATAACATCAGATCAGAATTATAAGAAACATTAATAACATACGATACATACATAAAACAAATACAGATATGATTTAAATAGGTACGTACAAGTAAAACAATGACAGAATGTCTACTATGTGTCAATTTCTTAAATACTCCGTATTATATATAATGTATATTAAAATATATAAGTAATTTAAATGTTTACTCGCACAGTTATTATTTATCTACCTTTATGTATTATATATGTATAATTTATGTATTTTGTTAGTATTATTGTACTAGGTACATAGATATAATACATATTTTCCGTACGCACTTCGCCTGCCATTCTGTCTTGACCTATATTTCTCTTTCTCAGATCTGCTGGAAGAAATCTCCGTAGAAGTTAATCTTGTATTTGGTCGTCTTCACTTCTTCCTTTTATTATTTATTTCATGTTATTTCGTGTGTACAGTAAAATATTAAATACTATTATTATTAAACATAATATAGTGAACAGAACTGCAATGCAAACAGTGAACTCAATAAGTTTAATTTAAGTGATAGTACCTGCAATAAATTATCAGGCATGTTATAAACAAACCTGATTTAGTGCGAAACTCGGCCTTTGACCTCAGGAATCAGGAATAGCAAGTTCGCATATTAGTTTACCGCAGACCGCACTTTATATCTGTTTATCACGAGAATAAAGTCGCCAATTAATCGCTTTGCTAGAAGACTTGTACAAAATCTGTATGGTGGGGTCATCGGGAATAATAAGACATGCCGTTCACTGTGTCTATTGCGAGACTTACAAGACAATAGGGGGTTATTTATTAAAAATACCATAATTTCGCAATTTCCAGTTATAAAAATAAGTATCTAAAAAATGACCCAGTTAAAGGGCCTCAGAGAAAGAAGAAAAGTTAGATAGCTACTGCCATTAAACAGTGGTGAAAAAACTTTTCTTTATCTACTAAAAATGAATTTTAATTGAAATATGTCAGATTAGATAATTATATACAGATTCTTTGTTTTTTATTTTTTAATCAGTTTATTATATTTTTTATAATCATATATTCAGTTTCTGTTAAAATCTCGTGGTTTATAAATAACTGACATGTCCGTGCCGCGTGTTGTCAGCCGATTAATTAAAAATCCGTAATTTAAAAATCCATAATTAAAAACTCAGTGCTGAGGGCCGAAGAATTTAAATTCGCTATCTCATGACATGGATGATAGTTGAAAATTGATTACCGTTCACAGCACAAATATAACTTACTATTAAAGAAATGTTGACATGTAAATAATTTTAATAAATAAAACGGTGTTGTGGTGCCACGACAAAAAACTGTTGCCACGTGTTGTGGTCCAGACTCTAGATAAATAGATAGATAAAACTCTTTATTGCATACAAAAACAAAATGAGACAGTAACAGTCATTAAAATACATGAAATGCAAAAGGTGATGTTATCGTTAATAGTGATCTCTACCAGACGAACTTCGGGTAGGGAGGAAATAAATATTTTAATCACATGTAGACGGTGTACAGTATGCATAATTATATATAATACATACGTACATATATACACTCTAATACTACAACATCACAAAACCGGCTACTTAAATTTATCCGCAGGCGAGTCTAAACGCGGCTTTACCGCGCTGGTTGCACGTGAAGGCCGCGCGGAGGACGGTCGCTGACCGAGCTATTTATACGTTGACTGGCAACTGACAACCTGTTGCACAACAGAAATGATAGTTGAACAGTAAGTCAACAAGGACATTGCTTAGAAATTCTTATTTACGATACACAATTAAAAGGTTTTTAATTTACATAGCGTATTCATGTACATATATTTATGTAAATATAGGTAAGTATTTATTTATTTGTTATTTTATTAAATGTTATGTGTATATATTTTTATATTGTTAACTTGCTATTTTAATGTATATTTAAAATAGTTTAATGCACTCCTATTGTGTTTCTCTGTTTCCCTAAAGGTTGACTGGTAGAGAACGCCTTAAGACGATAAGCCCGCCTTTTGTATATTATTTATGTGCAATAAATAAAATATAAATAACCGCCGAAAAACGTTATTTTTTTGTGAAAACACGTTTAGTCTTTGTATTTAATTTAATAAAAAGTAAATTTTCACGTCAATTTAGAAGATATCCATCGTAGAAGATAGTAGATACACATCCTATATAGACAGTGAGATGTAACGAAGGCGGACTCCCAGAGATCCTCCAAATGTGTACACGCACTGTTACAAGTTGTTGCATATATGTGCGTTATCTGCATTTTGTCCGTTTTTATGACGTTGCCTTACTGTTCTATTACTATTGCGTCCATTCTCTTATGTCGATACAGAGTAGCCACGTCACAGAGGCTGCGGAGGCGTGTCTGACAACGTATTTTAACATTTACGCACACCCAATAATTTACAACAAATAACAATGTTGCAGTGTAGTTTTTTATAAACATGTGATGCCGAATGGAAAGGATGAGTATACAATAAAGATTGGTGGCGAATTTCACATTCAAATATATTCTTAGCCGGGACGTCATAAGTCCAAGCCCCGATATTCTACTTATGTACAGATATATTACGAAAATATTGGCTATCGGTTAATTCGGAAACACCCGAACACGTCATCCACGTCTATGCAATAAATTAATAAATTATTTGGTAATAAAGTATGCAATTAGAGGTACGGTAATTCATAAACTGCGGAGGACGCGTTCGGGGGTTTCCGGATAAGCCGATGACCAATGTTTTTCCTAATGTGTATCTGTCCATATTTATAAATTAACCATTGATTTTGATTTTGAGCGAAACTAATTATATTTAATCCTAATCACTTTGACTATTGATTTTGTTCTGTTGCTACACCTCAACCACGTTGAGTATTTGTAATCACTACTACCTTTGAGTAGTTGGAGTAGTAGGTTTCAAGTAGTAGGTACGAGTAGTTGTGAATTATCTCGGCTATTGATAATAATTTATAAAAAAAATAGTAAATCACCCAGTTTTTAAAATTGATCTATATGCAAATGTGTATTATGAATGGATATGTAACAGTGCGGAATTTTTATATTTAACAAATAAGATAAATTAAATAAAAAATGTGTAGATTTTCGATCTGAAGACTCCCGTTTTTATTTTGAATCCGTAGGGGTTGGGGGGAGGGTGCACGCTGCGCCAACGTTTGTCATTTTGGACTGATGTTGGCATGTATCGTGAATGTCTATGGGCGACAGTGTCCACTTACCACCAGGTGGACTGTATACTCGTCAGCCACCTTCTCTCTATAAACATAAAGAATCTACCCTACATTTTTTCTAAAATTCTTATATTAAATTTAATTTAAAAACATGGATTCGCAAGTATTTAGTACTTATGTAATCCCTGAAATTCTAAAAGTATTTAAAAAAAATACCATAAAAAAATTCCTAAATTAGCAACCTGCAGTAACTATAACAAATACATAGCAAATACAGCTATAGCTAGAGCAACTAAACTATAGCTATAGCAAATACCAGCAATCTGTAGTAACTAGACTTATAACTAAGAGACTGTCTGTCATTAGCTGGTCTTCGTCAGACGTTGTAATCGCAAACTCTACCGCGACACTGCTCTCTGTAAAATTGAATGATTGAGCCGATATTGATCGATGTATCGGCGCTTAGTACTTTCAAATAGGATAGCAACTTATCTCTTATTGACCTTTGCTTTCTTAAAAGTAATTTATTTTAGTCTTTAAATTTATTTTCTTAAGATACTCTATAATTTTTATTTTTATTCAATTTTTCTTTTTATAAAGAGAAAAAACCTGTCAAACTAAACATTTATTTATATGAATGATGTATTCTTAACTGTCACCTGTACAACTCTTGCAGTGTGCACGGGTGCATTTCTTGTAGGAGACGCACAACTTCACTGAGCATCCCTTGAGGTTTCTCTCGAATGTTTTGCTTGAAAATAGTCAAAAAGCTAGCGTTAGCATGTGGCGTTCTTATAGTGTTATTTTCTTTAAAATTCAGCACCAATATTCCTTTACAATCCTAGAAAACCGTGGCCATTATTTTATTCAAACTGCGACACCTTTACTTTTCTTAGAGCTCTTGAATGAATTATTTAATCCCCGTCATTCCATCGACTCCATTTTTAAAAGAGGATCTTAGTAAAGGACCATATTTTCACTTCACACATCAATGTCAAAAATGTCCGTGCGCAAAGCACACGCTATTGCCGTTCAATTGTGTAAAGAAGTTTGCGAATCCATCGCGCACGTAACTTAATTCATTACAAATATTCTTGGAGAATTAATCGGCCGGTTATTTCGGAATGCTGAGAAATTGCAGCAATTTCTTTCGCCTTTAAATAGCGCTCACTGAGAACTATTCGTTTTACAACAGTATGTGTTTGTCACAGTAATCGCATCCACCGGGCGACTACAGCGCTCTTGAACTTCGAAGAATTCGTGTCCTAAAAGATATGGCTGCCTAAGAAGGCGCAGTATAACTGTACAAACTATTCAATTTGCCCTTACTTTCTAGCGGTATTCGTCCTTTTTGTCTTAAATATTGTATGAATGCACGATGTACGATTTTTGATACAATCGACATGTTCATATTTTAACAGTCATACAAAAGAAACCAATATACGTATAAATTTGCCAAATGGCCAAATGTGACTACTGAAAGTTTTCACTTTCTGCTAGTATTGAGGAAGTAACTGACAAATGTGTTTAAACATGTTATGCCGGAAATTTTTGGCGCTCCGTGACTAAACGAAATTTGTATATTGGGAAGTTACGACCTACTAGTTGAATCGTTGAATTCCATAAACACCTTGATATTTGTAGTTTCTTTTGTGTACGAGTATATTGATTGTTTGGGTTTAAAAACGTACGAATCAGATAAAAAAACCGAAATTTATTATGTATAAACGACGGAATAATAGAACAGAAAGTTAGAACTTATAAAATATCAAGTTAGTTTTCGTATGAATATAATTATTCTTCGACGTTACAATAAATTAGCAAAAGTGTCAAGAGGTTATTCTTGAGAATTTTACAAGGACTTATTATTTTAAAAACTACCATAAAATATGATTTATTGGTCCCTTAAGGTAGACGTCGCGCCCTGCTGCGTGCCCTTCAAGCTTATCTTATATACCTAAATGTTAACTCATCTGAGTTTCGAGAACATAATCTTGGACAATTAATCTATAATTAATTAGTATAGATGACATTTTGTATATCGACTTTTTATCGGTAACTCGTGATCCCTACGTATATCCAATTATAATGAAATTGTTGTTCTTAATGATTATTTTTTTCTACACCCTATTAATTCTAGACGTCCTTTTTTATAATAAATTACAGTTTTTAAAATGTATGTTACAGAAAATAAGAGCTATAAATGGTTAATCACTTTCAAGTCTTATCTGTCCATTCTAGTAGAACTGACTGACTGGTATAAGTACCTAAATTAAAGTAGATAAAATACACAGTGTGTATCGCCAGGAGGCGAGTAATAACACTCATTTTATTAAGAATAGCAGCATCTCGCAGTAAGTAATTCGCAAAAAAATAGTTTTATTTTGAGGGCGGCATCCAACAGTTTAATTTTATTGGCATCAGAAATAAGAAACCTCAACATATGTTGACTCATTTTTTTTTTATCAGTATTAAATATTCTGTATACGAATGGGTAGTCGGTAGTAACACTGTAGTCAGGGAGGGGCAGGTGCCAGGAGCGTGATTTCGAACAAGACAATGGGTGAAACTGAAAACAATAGTGAAGGTTTCCATTAATAATCATAGATTGGAGTGCAACCTATACTATACCGTACCATCATTATAATTATGTCTCTCCAATGTTGGACGTAAGCCTCTCCCAAGGCTAGTCGCCACACTCAATCTTGCAATACACACTAGCTTGGGTCGCGTCGTGCACGGATGATACAGGCAGTGAGATGGTCATGTCAAACAATTCGATTATATTATAATCATTCTCAACTGATTGATGTTTGATCATCAAGTTCTTTACACAAATGACCATTACTTTTTTTCAAAAAACTAAAAATCCCTTTAGTAAGAATCTATAAAATACGCAATATGCGTGGAATACAATGAGATGGAAAAATTCAAATTTTGTCATAGTTTGACAGGGCAACAGCCCAAAGAATATTATAACTCAAGCGTTTTTAACGAAGGATTAGGATCTTCATCGAAGTGAAAGTCACCGATGGCGTTCTATCGGATTATAACCAAGGTGAATATTACTGGTCACACCCCATAGAGTCGTTAGCAACGCGAAGATAGTAAGATAGTGTTTCGCCATTAGATTAACAATAAAAAAAAAATAAGCTCACAGATGCGACGTTAGCTGACTACTTCACTGAGATATGCAAATCCACGGGGTGCAAATTTTCTCCACACCCGTGATATCTATGGCCAATCAAAACTGCAGTAGGTATATCCTCAAATGCACTTTCGTCTAGAAAATGAGAATTAGAGGAAAAGATCCGAATATGGAATACAATAAATAAAACTTCAATAAATTTATAATTATTCAATGCTTCAATAATTATTTGTGGTTAAATCGTTGGAAATGTAATTTATTAAAAGTCAGTATAAGCGTACAGTTCTTTAATAAACATAAAGGTTGCTTGCTATTTTAACAAAAAATAGTAAAAATTAGGAAATGATAACTCTGAATAAAATGCTCCTATTATGGAATATAACTGTTCCGTATAATGGAACCTCAACTTCTGTCCTTAAATCAATACCATCTGCTCCTGCTTATTCTACATGGCTCCACTGTCCACCAGTAATATATTGTATCAACTCTTCACCTTCCTTGTACTCACTAAACTGACCAAAACAGAATATGCATTCTGCGTCATTGTTGTAATCAGCTGTAGCACAGGTGGAAGTTAATCTAAGGAGTCTTAATGAAAAAAACCTTCGTTACAAAAGTAAAACCCTTAAGGTTTACTTTTCCTTAATAGGTGCGGAACGAGATTCCATTTTATGACCACGAGCGTATATGAAACAAATATATAATTTTAACAAATACTATAATTAAAAGGCAAACACAAGACTTTTTAATTTTACTCTATTGTCTCTGATTTTTTTCATTAAAAAGTTATGTTTGGCTGTAAATGTGTAAATAATAATTTGTATAAACTTACGTAACTATTAGATAGTCAACACACAAAAATTATTTTTAAATCCATCCAACATCTTTTGAGTTCGTTTGCAAAGTGCACACTGACCGTTTGTAGTGCCATTTGTTCAATATTTACACAATGTGTCCATCTAAAAAATACAATTATACAATGTATAAAACATAAATATTTATCTTATAAAACATTTATAATATTTCCATATTCCATAATAGGGTCATTTCCTCTACTATTTGGTAGCTCTGTTAATGCTACCCATCAATCCAATAGACACAGGCCATTTCCCAACTACTTTTAGGATAGCCACGATACCCAAGGGGAAGAGATGGGTAGTGTTATTCTAAAGTTGGCCAATCACAGTGTCGTCATCTGTACCACGAAATAAGTCGTAATTAAAATATTGATTTTTGCCTACTTTTTACACCAATTTGTTTTTGTCATTATAACAATGACAATCATATATGCACTGCTTATTCCCTGATGACTCCCTTTACCTATGCTGAAATATATCGACGAAATACCAATTATGACCTCCCTGGGCTACATAGTATTTATCGTCACAGGTTTTAACCTGATATGGCTCCGAACTTAACCGGTTCAGACAATAATACATTTCAAAAGGTACTTACTTTGTAGTACTCGTATAATGAGTTAGTAAAAGCTTGACATATTACATGAATGCCGCTGACGCGCGTGCGTGCTGTGCTAGCACGCCACCTCTGCACCATTATTATAGACACGTAAACTGCTGTGGGTTTAAGAAATAATAAATAAATGATTTAACGCTTGAAGCCTGTCGATTGTATTGGAAGTAGGAAAAGAAACATGAAACAAAATCTTTAGGGTGGATGCAACATCGATGTAAAATTAACTACCTGAATGATTGATATCAAGCAAACTTGGGAGAGCAATAAAATGGGCTTAATTCTTTGATTACAAAACAAAAATACGTCGCTTCTAAATTCATTTCGATAGATCGATATTGTATAATTTTAAATCGATTCTCTAAATGACCATTATTTTCAGAGATCAAGTCGATGTATAACGTGTTGTTATGGTTACGGAAAGTGTGCTGCCCCTGCGATCGCATAGAAAATCGCTGATTGGTTGCTGAAGACAATAATTTAAGAGAAACTGTAATCGATTGTGCATTCAACTTTCGAAGATTGACTGCAATATTTTTTGTAATCGAAAACAATATTAGTATTGTTTTAATAAAATCCCAATGCGAAGTGACTGAAGGCAATGATTTTTGTGTAGTTCATAATTGAACTTTCATTTCGAATTGCAGTGAACTTTATGATCATATTGAAGTGATTTTATTGTCATCGTTACTTTTAAAATGAAGCTATAATTCGTATAGTATATATTTTATAGTCATTAACCTAAACAAAAGTGTTATTACCATAAAGATTCTATATACTTATAAGAATAGTGCATTACACGTTACATGTACCCACTTTATAATGATTCCCGAGGGAATTTTCTAACGGATTTAGATTACAAAGTTCTTCTTCTTGGCCGAAGCCAATTGTAGTCTATTTTTTTCATTATTATTATATCTCCTCTCGTTCTGTTATCTCTTACTTCGTCGTTGTTAGTGCTTTCAGTGTTTAAAACTACAGGTTATGTCACTTCAAAGATTTCGAAGCAAAGCTATATTTCACGGCTATATTCTAAACACAGTTATGTCAATTCGAAACTACTCGTATATACGTACTCTGTATAAATCATGTACAACGCTAATACATCTAATACTGACTCTACAACACTTTTTAAATTGCGCTGCTAAATCGCCATTGTGTAAATAGGACAAAGTGAAACCATATTATTAGTCGGAATCTAGATTCAACTGATCTACATAGATGTTATTAGTGAATTAAATATTTCGAATTTAGTAACAACTGTTTTAGAGAAATAACAATTTCTAGACAATCATTTAACATAATATGTTAATTTTTACAATTTACCAATTATTTTTAGAATGCGAATAATAATTCAATGAAACTGTAAACAAACGCTTATTTTGTGTAAAAGTAGTATGTATTAAAAAATAAATAGGTCCTCTAAAAGGCTTACCTACTTTACTATATTTTATTGATAAATTAGGTATATCATTACTACCTACTTGATCAAATCATTAATTTACCTACAGTTATCATTAATTCATTATCAATAAGTAACATAAAATCGATATGACACGGTATTTATATAAGGTCGGGGAAAAAGTTTCTTCGTATTTTATATACAAATTGAAGACATTATTTTTAAAGTTTAATTACATTTAATTACAATATATATGTGCCGTTTTGTTCTATAACTTGTTGTCATCTTGTAGGTAGTGACATGATCCCGTTGCTGTAGAAATTTTGGGATTTTTGGTCAAAAATTGCGACAAGTAGTTTTAACAGTCCTCCTCTTTATGTTAACCTTACACTACCTAAAGAATTCTGAAGAGACTGAAACAAGTGGAAATCTGAGGGCACAAGGTCAGGGCTATATGGTGGGTGCATCAACACTTCCCAACCAAGCTCTCTCAATTTTTACTGAGTTGCCAAAGATGTGTGTGGTCTGGCGTTATCGTGATGAAAGACTACACCCTTTCTTTTGATCAATTCCGGGCGTTTTTTCTCAATTTATTGCTTTAGTCTCATCAGCTGTTGGCAGTAGAGATCCGAATCGATGGTTTTGCCCGGCGGTAAAAGCTCATAATGGACGATACTCTTCCAATCCCACCATACACACAACATCACCTTATTGCGCGTTAATCCGGGTTTCGCCACAGTCTATGGAGCTTGGCCGCACTTAGACCATGATCTTTTCCACACGTTCTTGTCGTAAGTGATCCACTTCTCATCACCAGTGATCAATCTTTTCAAAAATGGTTCGGAATCGCAAACGAGTACACGGCTCATTAGGTTTCTTTCAGTGAGTTCGTGTGGTACCCAAATATCGACCTTTTTTGTGAATCCAGACTTTTTCAAATGAATCAAAACTGCTTTGTGGTCAATGCCCAGTTCATCAGCAATGTCATAACTACTTATATGTCGATCTTGCTGCACTTTTTCACAAATGGCATCAACTTTATCGGTAACAGGGCGACCGGAGCGAACTGTATCTTTAACATTACGATTTCCTGACTGAAAACGTTTAAACCAACTTTGTGCTACTCTTACTGACATTGCATTACGTCCATAAACGGCACAAATTGTTTTCGCGGCTTGTGTCGCATTTTTCTCTTTTTTGTAATAAAACTTTAAAATATATCGAATTTCTTCGTTATATTCACTCATTTTCTTGAACAGAAAAACAATTGAAAAATGGCGGGTAACAGTTTTTATTTCTTCTTTTTTAAATGTTACCTTTTTAATGGTATCATAATCAGCCAACTATAAACAGTTCAATTAAAGATATTGAATCACAACTTCATACATATAAAATACGAAAATATTTTCTCCCCGACCTATTATTTAAAAAATAATTTGTTACATTAAAATATATACTGAACTAGTATTTACTGCTAGAATCACAAGACAATCGATATATTAGATAAGTTACGTTAAACCATAACAGTCCGTAATAAGTTTCAGTAAGGACCAGGTTTGCGCGTAAATTCTTTAGCTCAACTTATACATAGGTACATATTCGATATTGTAGTTAGTATACGATAGGAACAACCCAATAACTTTAGTTCTGCAATTGTAAATCGCGGTAGGAATCCGCTGGAATCTCGTATCTCACGATAATACAATGTAAACGTGTTATTTAAGCGACATAATTTAAATAAAATATTTCTCATACGTCCAAGCGGTTTATGTTCTAAGAATGGCATCAGGTCACAGTAAATAATTGTGGGAAGTATCTTTATTATGCAAAATTGTTATGCATGGAGTATGTGCGATTCTGATCTATTATGAGTATATAGTACTTGTTTTACCTCTGTGGACATTACAAGATGATATTGCAATAGAAATGATCCATGATAGTTTCAATAGAAATGATCCATGATGGTTTCAATAGAAATGATCAATGATAGTTTCAACAGAAATGATCCATGATTGTTTCAATATAAATGATCCATGATAGTTTCAATATAAATGATCCATGATGGTTTCAATAGAAATGATCCATGATTGTTTCAACAGAAATGATCCATGATTGTTTCAATATAAATGATCCATGATAGTTTCAATATAAATGATCCATGATAGTTTGAATAGAAATGATCCATGATAGTTTGAATAGAAATGATCCATGATAGTTTCAATAGATATGATCCATGATAGTTTCAATAGAAATGATCCATGATAGTTTCAATAGAAATGATCCATGATAGTTTCAATAGAAATGATCCATGATAGTTTGAATAGAAATGATCCATGATAGTTTCAATAGAAATGATCCATGATAGTTTCAATAGATATGATCCATGATAGTTTCAATAGAAATGATCCATGATAATTTCAATAGAAATGATCCATGATAGTTTCAATAGAAATGATCCATGATAGTTTGAATAGAAATGATCCATGATAGTTTCAATAGATATGATCCATGATAGTTTCAATAGAAATGATCCATGATAGTTTCAATAGAAATGATCCATGATAGTTTCAATAGATATGATCCATGATAGTTTCAATAGAAATGATCCATGATAATTTCAATAGAAATGATCCATGATAGTTTCAATAGAAATGATCCATGATAGTTTCAATAGATATGATCCATGATAGTTTCAATAGATATGATCCATGATAGTTTCAATAGAAATGATCCATGATAGTTTCAATAGAAATGATCCATGATAGTTTCAATAGAAATGATCCATGATAGTTTCAATAGAAATGATCCATGATAGTTTCAATAGATATGATCCATGATAGTTTCAATAGAAATGATCCATGATAGTTTCAATAGAAATGATCCATGATAGTTTCAATAGATATGATCCATGATAGTTTCAATAGATATGATCCATGATAGTTTCAATAGAAATGATCCATGATAGTTTCAATAGAAATGATCCATGATAGTTTCAATAGAAATGATCCATGATAGTTTCAATAGAAATGATCCATGATAGTTTCAATAGAAATGATCCATGATAGTTTCTATAGAAATTCAAGAAGTGTATTGAATACTACCAAAGAAGCTAACAAATATTTAATGTATTGATCTAAACTGTAAATCTTTCTAAACACTGTAGTCGTCATTTTTTACTGACAATCAAGAGCTGATACGAGTACATTGTTAATACCAATTCTTCTTTCAACGGTTTCACTGATTGATTAATACGTCATCTATGTATACCGGGTGTAGCATCGATATGTTGTCGACAATTCTATAACATTGATATTCACACGATGCTTACAATCAAGTTATTAGTTGTTTGTCAATAGTTTTACCCTTAAAAATTAAAACTATAGAAATCAAGACATAAAATTCCTATATTTTAAATTAAGGTGCATTGTCAGAAATACAATTACAATGCAACGACACAAAGGAGTAAAAAACGATTTTATGAATACAAACATGTTCTATACATAGTTGTGAGTGGAATCGTGAACTTTCACCTCGGGTGAACCCAAATCAATTGCCTCACATAATTGAATGAGGCCTGGGAGATATTAATGCAGCCAATTGATAGTCGGACAGCTACCGATTGCATTGGTGCGCATGAATTACGTCCCGCGGTGATGCACTAGGCATTAGGATGTGCTCACACAGTTTTAGCGAAATGTGAGCATAAAAGTGAATCTATTTGGTGTTAGGTACCTTCAAGACTAAGGTAAAACATGTAACATAAATTGACAAACGCGAAAGAGAGGAAAAGGATCAAATAACCGCAGTAACAAGGTATCGTACCATAACGTAAGCCTATATCTCTTCACTCCTCGATATAAGGCTTTCCTAACGCTCGCTACCACACACGATCTTCGGCTCTTCTGATCCGACAGCCACCGGCGAAGTCATTAATGAACGTGGTCGGAGGCTTCCCGTTCACGGTACGTAGCCTCTATTCGAGGACTTATCCACCCCATCGGTTATCGATATTAGGACAAAAATGACCTGCCCATTGCCACTTCAGCATACTGATTCTATGGAGCTATATCGGTTCTTCTTTTAATTCTTCATTTTCAATAGTAAGCGTAGCAGTAGTAGAAACTCCAAGCACAACTCTTTCCATAGCTCGTTAAATTATTTTGAACTTATGGATTAAGGCACACGTAGTCTTAAAATTTTGGTAGTATGTGGAATCTGTACTACAGTTGCTGAGGCCTAACACCTTTTCGTGATAACTTTGATTGGATGATTGCGCTTTTCTTAGATATTTTAGACTCTATACTTACATCCGTTCTTGGTTTCCACAGTACAGAACCCAGTTTTAGTCAGAACAATGTACGAGATAGACTCTGAATGCTTAAAATAACTGAACGATCGTTTCAATAGAAAATACGATGGCAATGATATAATAAATATGAAATAAACGCCATAGACAGTAAGTGTGCTTTTGCCTTTATGAATGCGGCCCACCGCGATAGCCCGGGAGGCGAAAGGATTTATGAAGTGAAGACTCGTAAACTTTTTTGCCAATAAATTCATCCGTATCGACGCATATATCAAATTATAAATTCTATTATTTATAAATTGATGTACCTGAGAGTTATACCCATCAGGGGGTTCATAGATTGTATCTATAATGTTAGCAAGTCATAATATTAACGTGAAGCTTTAACTATTTGTTAAGATATTTGGACATATATCGTCGTCGTAGTTAGGTATCGTCTAACGGACATATTTGTAATCTATTCTAAGCATTACAGACACATTCTCAAAATGCGACCCATTCAAGTCAAAGAAACTGGTTATTGTGAATAAGAATCCAAATGTAAAGCCGTAATAAAAACTCGTGAAAGTCATCCGACAAAAAATTATTGCACAACAAGCGAAGAAAGTCGTATTACCACAATTTAATGTCTATTAGACACAATGTAATGTGGTTTGTTGCCATAAAGCTTAAATAAAGGCTATCGGTAGAATCACGTGCTGACAGTAATGACGCATTATTTCAATTCATGAAATAGATATAAATCTTACATCCGACTCCTGTACTAGCTAGGAAGTAATACACCGCGGGGGGTGTTCGTGGTTCCACTATGGGTTTACCTAGACAACAAGTTGGTGGGAAATAGTAAATAAATATAGATTTACTGGATTTATGAGATGAATGTAGCAAGCTCCGAGTTGTATCGTTTAATTAGTGTTTGATTTACGTAGTTGAATCTATTTTGTACAAACCCCTCTAATCCACACTTATTCGCTTCTTGACAAGGAGCTGTCAATGAGTGTAGTCCCTAGAGGATTTTTAAAACGCGTAACTTAGGATTATGAAATGATCTGTGGACGGTACTCTATTATTGTACTCTATAAAGAGGACGGTACTCTCTCTTTATTGCAATATCTATCTCTAGGTAATAAACTTCTGCTTACCAATTAAATCTAGCCTGCAAGAAATCGCTTTAGGAATAAGCAGGTAATAGTTTCAATTACTTGTATTTTCTGTTACTCTATATGATTTGATTTACAAAAAAGTATATCTATCTATCTTTTCAGTGAAGTTCTAGATTCTTCGAGAAAACTGTGAATAGCTTTCTGTAAAATCTGGCACTCTCATCTCTTCAAGTATTATTATTAGTGCAATTGTTGTAACAAATTGTGCATCTTTCACTTCTTTTATTAAGACAATAAGCCATTAGATACACTTTAAATAAAAGAAAAAAATAATTAAGTGATATCAACACAAATATATTTTTCTAATGCGATTTCGTTTGTACCTTAGAGTACGAGTAATTCCCGTGGGAACTCTATAATGGATCTGGATAAAAAATACCCTAAATACGTGGGCTATAACTTAGCCTAGTTTCATTAAAATCCGCCTAGTAGTTTTTGCGTGATGTAAAATTTAAACAAAATTTTAAATAAATATTGTTTTGGGCCAGAGCCCTTTTTTATACTTACAACAATATGAATTTGATACAGAGTATCACTCGTAAATACAAAATACAGATTAAATACAAAATTAAATACACATAATTTTTTTTTTAAATATTAAATACAGATACGCCTAATTACTATTTGATTATATTATTATTAGTATGCTATCTACATGCAACATGTCAATTAATAGTAAGGCCTGTAATTCAAGAATGTTTGGCCCTGCGAGGAATCTAGTTAGCGCCAGCAATGATGAATACAGGCCATACATATGGGTTACCCTTCCACTTGTAGTGATATTATAATGAGAACGGGCCCTTCAACTTGTTGCCAATTAGAATCAGAGGAATAAGGTCACTAGGTGATCGAAGAATTATTGCTTGGTATTCTTGTTTGATTAACTTAACTGTCTCGAGAACTGTTGGTTTTGTGTCACACTTGATGAAATGATCCGGCGTGAGTTAAGATACGGAACATTCCTGTAAAACCGGATGAAATGCAGATTAAATTGTCCAGACTGATTTGAATTAAAAATTGAAAAATGGGTTGTACAAAGAATTGACTCATTCAAGAAGGTAGGTAGGTCGTAAAACATCCTTAGTACGCGTATCCCCATTATAAAGGAAACCAATGAAATCGCTGATTCCATTTTTTTATGATAGGACTATGCAAATTTCTTTATAAATAAATAAAAAGTCTTTTAAAATGTAAAATTCATAAATCCATTGTAGGTAACTTCTATTTATGTTTCGTATAACAATTGTATGCATTGATCATATTCTTATAACATTTAATATATAGAAATGTGGCAAATGAATTCTAATACGAGTATTTATGGGAAACAATATTGATAACAGACGTTAAAACTACTTTGCACTGTATAAATATTCTGTAACACTTACCATCACGTGGGACCGCTTGCTCGTCCGCCTACTTTCATATATAAAAAAAGGTATATTTAGTATGAACTGTATAAGTCTGAACTTATTGACATTAGTTATGATTTCCTAACGTATAATGTCGTTATTTCAAGATTGTGTTTAAATAGAAACCTGCTCTAACATCTGATTTTTGAGACAAAACAATATAAATGAAATGTATTTATATATTATTTTTTTATATTTTCCATATATAGTCACAATATCTGGGAAATTATAACGTACAATAAGGTCCTTTTTCACAGACAATACCATATATTTAGAATTAGGCTCAACCACCTAAGCCAAGAATAGCAAATGGCAGTCGTAATGATTCCAAGACTTGCACTCTCGAGATGCACCTATGATTAGTGTGGCATATTATTTAAAGTATTATTTCCATCTTCATTATACTAATTCTAGGCGAAGGCCGCTAGATCTAATTTCTTCTTTACAAGATCTTACAAGTAAAATGCCTCGTTAGCCCTTTAAGAAACCCACTTAGCTTATAACGAAGTCTCATTACACCTAACAATATCGTGAACGAGAAATTACTTGCATATTTTAATAATTTTAATCGATATCATTAGTAATAGTTATTTTAAACCGGTTCTGTAAGAGTGAATGAGTTATAAATGTTTCTCATTCACTTGCTTCTACTGCGAGATCTAACACATTCAGACCGCTTTATTCTTAAATGAATACTAAACTATATGAAACTTCATTGAATTAATTCATTCGTTCATTCAAAATTCACAAGTCAATATCGATTCTAGCATATACTGAGCTTATCCCTGGTGATGTCTAAGGCTGCTAAATCTCCGGGATTGACTGGATTGTCCCGGCGTTCATTGATGTGGGCCTAGTCCAGGAATTTAATGACTTTCCAATTGGGAATGCGCACTATGATGAAAATTATGACTGTTCTTATTGCAATCCCACAACATTAATGTGAGCTAATTCACTAGCTGTGATACTCAATTCGAAATGGAGGTAGTTGAGTGTTCCGGAAAAAATGAATTTATATATATATTTGGCAACCCTAGTGCCATCACCGTCAAACATATTAAAATTAGAGCAACGAGAGACAATTTACAGTAGTACTGTAAGTACTGTTTTACTGTAGTATTGTATTGTAATTGTATCTACGGTAATATGACCGTAATATACCTAGTGGCTGTTAAACGTCCTTCAATTAAAGCCAACAGATTGATTCATGTTTTAGCTCCAACAGTATACAACCACCTACCTAAAATGTAACCGACGCTACGAGTCCATCGCTATTTAAACTGAGGTTGAGGCGATGGCTTATCGAGCAGGCCTTCTGTATCGTCCACGAATTTATCAATTTAAGGAGACAAATGACATTGAACATTAATTCAACATCTTTGTATAACAACTTAATTTTAATTTTCAATATGTGTATCAACATAAATTTAATTCCATATTTACAACATAATTGACTTGTAATGGTAATTATACAACAAAATAGTATGGGTATTGTAATATCTTATTGTAAGAATTCATTATTAGTACAATAAAGAGTAACAACAACAGTAAATGAAGACAATCTCTTTAATAAACGACAAAGAGTGTTTAACACAATAAAGAACATTACTAGCAGACTTCTGTCCTACGCTTATCTTGAACGATAAAATAACTGGGTCAGTAGACTTATTGAAAGTCTCTTATTCAATATCCTACATCCCTATTCGGTATCTATCGTCACCAGAAAGTAATAAATCTCTCTCTGCCTTGCGTGTCCACAAGCGGTGTTAACATCAGCTTCGAGGTCCAACAGTGGATGGCGAATGCACTCGATTTAAATGTAAATACAGTAATTAGAGCATCTTTACTCGACTGTTCAACTCACAATCTGCAACACCGTTACTCGGTCAATGTCATAATTAAGATGCGGAAGCATTCATTTTGCACGTATGCAGCAACAAAGCAACGAAATTATCGCGATTGGATCGATATAATACCGAATTGAAGCAATAAAGTCGGTTACTTGACTGATAATTTTAATGTATGCTAGGAATCTGTCGTTACCGCAAAGATAGCTGAAGTCTTTGTTGATGCCAGATTCACGATTCACGAGATTCACGAGGTTCACAAAAATAACTCTTTATTAAACTTTGCCGTTTTTGGAAAGTAGACTATTGTTTTTACAACTAAACTGGATTGGACATCTTTCACACCATAGTTTGGTTGTGAAATGTACGAAATAAAAATGACGACGAACGTTAAAGATGACGGCCATTACTCATATATTCAGACTATACATTCCACCAGTAGATATATTAAGGAATATTATATAGGTACATATATTCCTTACCGTAGATATCGTATATAAAGGTAGTATTGTCGTACCCGTTAAATTATCATTTATTGCTATATTAAGTCATTTATTAGCTACATTAACTATAAAACTCGCTATAATGTTCACTTTTTCTAACGATATATGATGTACACGCATCTAGTAGCTATGTCATATTTCATTATTGTCATCGAAATAGGCACGTTAATGGACAAGGTATAAAATGTTTATGACAGTTTAGATGATTAGATTAATTAGCAATAGCTATAAATTGAATGAAATCATGACTACTCGTTAGTGCAAAGTTTCGTTAATTCTCAATTCCTCAATGACAATCAATGAAAGTTCAATCAATGACAATCATCATTATACGAGTTTTATAGTTACTCAATTCTGTCTGAAACACTCTTTTATTGTACAAAATAAAACTTTTACTTAATCGCAACAGCTTAATTAAATCTATACATATACATAGCATTCTCACTAGGCTTTTAAGCATAGATTTAATGAATTATACCGTATACACAAACAAATTAATTAGAATCACGACCTAGAGTTGTTTGCAAAAAAATGGATACACGCCATAAGTTTACTCTCATATTAACTATTTATACAAATCATTACAAAAGTATAAAATTAAACTTTCTCATCACAGAACTTTCGACGATGAGAAATAATACTTCGACACTTAGAAGGATAATATTATGAAGATGTTATTGATTCTCTTTGCGCCAAGCATTGGTATATCACAATCGCTTTCAGTTTTATGCTGTCTCTACACTCACGGCGTGAATTCGCGGTCAGGATTCACGACTTGAACCTGCGTGCACCGAGAACACCTCTCTAAACTCACAATTGTTCACATTCGTTTGACGCGAACACAGCTTACCGATTCCGAGCGGGAAACAAGAGCCGTGAACACGCGAGAAGTCGCGAAAATCACCCACACTCGAGTTCGCGGCTACTCGCGGGGCTTCACAGCGTGAGTGTAGAGCTGGCATTAGAAGAATATTTTTTGTTTATTAAGTAGGTACCTGTGTTTTATATTTTTTGTCACTAACATGTGAAAATTTTCGCTATTTGCACAATTTTAGAGTAGGTAGGTCGATTTCTTTGCACGAAAGTGTAAATATAATGTAATAAAAGGAGTAAAACAGTTGTTCAAGCGAGTTGCTCGTCAATAAACTAGCCATGATCGTGTTAGAAATTTGATAGCACCAATATACAGTAGACAGTGCCACTTGTACGAGCTATGCGAGTTAGAGTAGATACTAAAACTTACGATGTGGCCGGACATGCTACTAGAGCATATTGGCAATATCTGCAAAGCGCCGCTGTTTCACCATTAGCAAAAATTCCTCAATGTAGACTAATATAAAATACCCTGAGACTTGAATCGGCAGTTACCATGGAAACCGTGAAACTACGAGTATGTGCAACTCAAAATGTTCTTCTTTTAGTTGTACGCAAACATCAATGAACAAAAAATTTTATGCGTCTGCAGCATTCGAACGAACCCTGAATTGGTTTTAAATATTAGTGTATTCGTTTTTAATATTAATCTAGCTCTAATGTTGTGCGCTAGATCTATCTCACTTGTCATTACAACGTTAAAAATGCGTTGAGATTTTTGAATCAATTTATCTGTTTCTAAATTCCCGAAAAATGGGTCTCATTCATTCATAATAATATGTCAATGTTCGACGTTTGTTTTTAGTATTTACCAAGAGACGATCAATCCTCTCCATCCTCTTTCTATAAAAAAAACAACTATAAATTACACTGTGTATTCTCTTCCTGACTTACAAGACAATTTCAAAATCAATCTACAAGGAAACACGGAAGACTTTCTTCCTAAATCAAACAAGTTAAATTATGCGTGGACGGTCGACCGGTACTCGGTACACTAATTCCCATAGAGCCCCATTGTATCCCGTAGTAACCACTAATGGGAACCAGACCCTACCGACTAGATTTATATCTATCTTATCGGAGTAGATTGCGTTCGGTTATAGATTAAATTCGATCTGCGAGATTTGTTATGTTTTGCTATTCCATTAGAATATATTTACTGTTTCTATTCGTTTTCATACATAAATATATACATTCGTTTCATAAAATAAAATAGATAGATTTCGTGAAATGTACTTTAATACTTTCTTAAATAACGTTTAAATTTAACTAACCTTTTACCGATATTTTTTTGCATATCGATGAATTTCACCATAAAAATGATTAACTGGTTTAAAATGGTATAGTTTCTTGTATTTTATGTCCAATTAGGAGCTGTTAAATTAAACAGTAATATTAAACAGCAAATTTGACTGAAAATACAATAAGGGTAATAAAACGAGAAAAGGTAATAAAGGCCGAGAAATGCCTTTAAGTATTAAGTCTTCCTTTGGCACTTTGTACAATCTATCTTCTTCTAATATAAAAAAAAATAATGTTTGTTTGTTTGTTCGTTTTCTATGCGGCCCTAAACCATTCGTCCGATTTCGATGAAACTTTGGTGAATTGTTATGCGTGCGCCCGCGAAGGTTTTTGACAAAAAAAACGCATCGCAACGCATGCCGGGCACAACTAGTATACAATAAAAATGAATGTTCCTTTGTTTGTCCCGTATGCGTTCCTATACCATTCATCCGATTGCGATGAAACTTTGGTGAGTTGTTGTGCGCACGCCCGCGAAAGTTCCTGAATTAGTACTTGAAGAGCACACGAACGAAGTCGCAGGCAACAGCTAGTAAATAATAAATATTAATAAAGGAACTATATAATCACAGTACAGATAATAATATATAGATTTCGTAGTACCCGTATACTATGAATACTATTTTGAACACTTCTGATTTGAATTCTTTAATATTTTACTGAAATGAAAAGCAGAAAGGTATTAAATTAGATAATTGAGTAATTTTTCTAAATACTTATCGAGAATATGTCTTAGCTAAACTTTCGTAAACCTGTTATAAACCCAATCTCTGTGAAGAATTGTAATTGGGAGATATTGTATTCCATTCCCTGTGTTTAGTCACCAATTTGCTATAAACAATACACATACCATAAATACTTTTACGTATATTTTAAACATTTGCTGAGATATATTTATTATGTGGTTTAGAGGAAATACGCAAACACAGTCCCAGTATAATGGCAAAATATGACAGTGTTTGTTATTAACGGAGTTCCGTTATTTGCTAATCAAACACTGTGTACGGATAAAATATGAGCATGTCAGATTCAGCGGCATTTTAGGTTATTGTCAAATCAAATTAATAGGCAAACTGTTATACTAATGCTTTGTTTTGTACGAGTTGTGAGGAAAAATCTATCTGCTGTAGCAGATAAAGGAGTTAGGGATAGCGGATTCTGCGAATTAGGCACACGCTAAATTGATGAGTTTACAGTACACGTGCCCACTTCCTTAATACAAATAAATGTCCCCAATAAATATAGTTTCGGTCAGCGATAAGGAGTAACTGTTCGTCTTCATTACATTTGGCAAAAAGATCACGGTACGTTTGTTGACCTTCCGTGAGGCGATTTTTTATGAGTCAGGTGACGTATGTTGGTGTAACGGCACGCGGCGATTGTGTATGGTAAACATCAGACGTCGATCAGACGTTTTAATGAATTGAAAAGAATGTTTACTATTCCAATTAGTATAGTACCTACCTACTGACATACTATCCTAATTAATTATCAATTCATTGTAATCTCTTAATCAAATAAATAAATAAAAAAAAACCCTGTGTTGTAGGTACGGAGACATACAAAGACGAACACTGCACATACGACACCCAGACCTGAACAAACACCTGTCTTTACCTGTCTTTGTCCGACCGGGAATCGAACCCGGGGTATTTTGCACGGCAGGCAGGGGTACTACCAACTTGGCTAATTGGTCGTCATTATTTATATCTCTTACTTGAATTATTTCCGTATTGTTCAATTATTTCATATACTTATTTGATTATTCATATTATGATACAAAATTTCTTTTAACATCGCTCTATTTCTCGAATACAAAACGAAATAAAAGAAGGAACTGCTTAGATTAGTGGTATAAAAGAAAAAATGCTTACAAGGAAAATTGATAAGAGCACAACAAAGCATTTTGTTTTACAACCTAAAAGCAAACTATTTTGAACCGTTTTATGCTAATTATCAACTATGGTAGACATTTCGATATTTCGGTTCCGCTTTTTTACTAAATGTATGTTCACTTATAAGTAAAGAGTGATTGGTAAAGCTTAAATTTTTATACTGTTACAACTATTAATTCATGATAATAAATTGTGTTTGGTCTTTGGACGTGTAAACCTCCTTTCTCACTTTAGAGCCTGTTAAAATAGTTTACTACGATTACTTAGAGCATAAATTAATTAGGCTAAATCAATTAACTAGATAAGACACACTATAAATTACTTTATGATCCTTTCCTTTAAGATAAATATTGATTGTTACAGGTGCAGTAAGACGACTACAAAGAGAAGGATACATTTTTGAGAAGACAACTTTTATTACATCTTTATTAGAACATAAGGTAATAATATTGACCTTTGTATTTTTTTATTCTCCTTGCGATGTTTTCCTTCACCGCCAAACTAGTGATAATTTTAAAAATTCGTACATAAGTGGCTGAGGATTTAACACACGACCTCACGAATTGGAGTCGATAACAGATACCTGTTGGATATTACAGCTTTACACAACATATTGTACATATCGAGCCTTTTTTGGAGAACATCGTAAGCGACAAAGTGCAAAAAATCTAAACGCCTTATGTATCGCGGAAGTAATTAAACAACACAGCCTTTTTAAAATTTGCAATTGTAGCTTACGATGTTCTTTCTGAACTGGCTCGATATTATACATTTTAAACTGTACCCAGGTATTCGTTTAACATGCGACTGTATGCCACACCGACAAAAATGTTGCCTAGTTCATTTGATCCTGCCTGGAATATTTGATTTGTTATCTTTCTTGTGAATTGTACACGTGCTAACTGTTCTACCGTTTGTATTTCAATAGGAATTGCGTCAAGGAATGTTGTCGGCCGGCTCTGGTTGGCGTTCCGTGATCCTGTGGCTAGGTTTGATTTTGTTGATGATTTATTATAACTCGTCCAACCGCCAATGGTTCACCAATGTGTATTTATTTGTTAAATAGAATCGACTGTCGTCAAACAAATAGTGCTTTTAATTTTTCTGTCAATAACGCAAATATACAATCGTTAATTAATAAATTCAAACAAATATAATAACCAGATTAAACAGGACGATGTTTCTAGAGTTTTCAAGAGATTATGAAAAAGAAATTAAGTAACAGTGAAATACATAGCTAATTAATATATAGCTCGCTGAGGGACTTTGAACTTATGGATGAGGCCTACCGTTAGAGGCCACGTTTCGGCACCATACCTACGGCACCATAACTGGCAGGATACACTAATTGAAAACTAATATGTACTCGTATTGTACATTTTTAAACCTATAAATTAACACAAATTAAACATAATATGAAATAATAATCACTAATTATTAAGCTTATAGCAAACAAAGTATTTTAATTATATTCCGGAATACTACATGATACAAATTATCTTCGAATTAAAATGCGCGTAATTCAAGATTTTCATCAAACAAAACAGTGAAACAAACATTCAAACTTTCTGATTTGTAAGATGTATAAAACACGAACCGTTTTATCTAAGTGACGTATCAAAAGACGAAACGGTAATGAAACAGTAGCGGAACTAAAGTAATTATGATCTTAATCGGTGATCTTGTATTTATTTAGAAAATTATCTACTACAATGTCAAGAGCGGAAAGATATACAAGTCGTTAATTACTTTGTAGGCAACTACATTTATATTATAATTTGAAGTTTATTTGTTTAAATTGTGACATTATCTGCGAAAAGGGACTCATTGCCAAAACTATAATTTTGTTATTTCAACAAAGTAATTTTATGAAGTGTTTTTGCATTACAATTGAATCTTTGCATTACCATCAGCCTATGTCTCTCCACTGTTGGATATAGGCCTCTCCCAAAGCTCGCCCCAACACACGATCTTTGGCTTCGCAACCAACCACTCCCGGCGAACCTCTTCACGTCGTCGGACCACGTGGCCGGCGGGCGTCACACACTGCGCTTCTCGGTACGTGGCCTCCATTCGAGGACTCGTCCACCCCTACGGTTATCGGTCGTGCGGCAAATACGACCTGCCCATTGCCGTTTCAGCATACTGATTCTGTGAGCACTGAACGAGTATAATTGAACATTGATGTTATTCAAAACGTAATATAAATGTAATAATAAACTAATAATAATTAGTAATTATAAATAGATTCTAGACTCTCATTTGTAATCGTGAGTTTAAATCCTCGTCTTCTATGGGCTATCGTCGTTCTATTCTATCGTCGTACAGCTTCTTATGGGTATAATTATCACTAGCTTGTCAGTGAGGAAAAACATCAAAAGAAAATCAGCATGTTTGAAAATTAAAATAAAATCTCAGGAATGTGTATACACCAATCCATACAGGGCCTGCGTGATAGATTATGGTCCGAAAGTCCCTAGTGATTTATTGGAACGTTAAAGGCTACATTGTCGTATTAGATAAAGAACATTGTTAGTAAAAACGTCGTCTTTGGACAAAATAACTAGGTACATTAAACTACGGCAGAAAACTTTTGTAGAAAAAATTCTGATCTATATTTTTTTAATAATAACCTCCATTGACCTCCGAACCATAGAAAGCGAGATTTTCGCAAAAAAAAATACGTTTTTGTGACTTTTGACGTTGAATGTCTCAAAATGATCAATATCAATTTTTAATAGTACCTACTATATATATTGCTTAGAACATTATTACAATGGTGTACGCTAAAATTTATCTAACTGGGATTTTTTGGGGAACCTAAAATAATTGTGCTGGCCTATAAGTACATTTTTTTTAAATATGAATAATCAACAACTAAATCACACTAAAATATTATCACATTATATGATATTATCACAATAAAACAATAATTTACAGTACTTATCATCATCATTTGAACGATGATTCAAATGTGTATCCATCCATCTGTCAACACCGCACATAACATACTATCTATCGTAAGAATCATTACTGACCGGTTTTGTTACATCAGATCAAACCGTGCTTTTTCTCGGTAGTCATAAAGGTCAAGTTCAACGGCAAATGCAGCTGTTTTAGCGAGAGCAAAGTCGTATACAAAAACTATTATTTTTCATCTAATACTAATAATAAAATAATAATCGGGTCTAATTTTTTTTATATAGGTACCTTATTGTACACACAAATGATAAAAATAGTTACAAAGAAAATACATACAAAATGCGTGCTGTCCCCTTAGAAGATTTCAACCAGCAAACCTGCGAGAGCGATAGGTGGCCAATGAAATAGGCAGACATTGTGCGTACCTAAATAAACACTACTTTTACTCGTATAATATATAATTTTCGTTATTTTTCCTATATTGTAGAAAATAGACAAATTATCAAAATAGAAAATTAGACAAAATTTGTAGGGCTTTGCGAACCCTATCCAAAGTACGAGTATATGTGTAAACACCGATAGTATTTTTTTAAATATTACTTATTTTTTTCTATTTCTCGTCCTCCCCAATCGACTTCTCAAATCCCCAATGGTAGCGGGCATATCCGGAGGAGTGTCAAATTTGTTCTTGACTGGTGTTGGCTCGGACGTTTATGAGCGAGATGTTTATGTCTGCCGCCTATAAAAAGACTATACATGACCGATGGGCATCTGAAAGAAAATTTAATTCAAAAATAACAAAATCCACGGGCAGACGCTAGTGTTACCATAAGATTCGAATTAATTTACTTCATGCTTTCTAAGTGTGCATGAGATTTTAATGTTCTTGTTGGAGTTAATTAGTGTTGATCGTTAGTTTTCTGAACACAAATCCGTGCAAAACAGCAATTTTAAGTAATAAAAACAGATGGTGAAGGAATTTGATTATTTATTATTATTATTACATCCTTATCCATACTATACAATACCATCAGCCCGTGTCTGTCCATTGCTGGATATAGACCTCTCCCAAGCTCCACCACCAGACGCGGTCTTCTCATCCAGCCATTACCGGCGACTTTCTTCAAGTCGCCAGTCTACCTGACCGGAGGTCAGGCCACGCTACAGTATGTGGTTTCCATTCGAAGGTCCTGCGGTATGTATAGCCTGCTCACTGCCACTTCAGCTGATGTAAAAATCCAAACTTCATAGAAATTTATTATTTAACACCGGTTCGAACTCACGACTTTATAATAAATGTGAGAACTCCAAATGTTAGTTATTTCAGAATTATACTTAATTCATTTTAGAATACCATTTTTTGTTTTTGATTTAGTTAATAAAGTAGAATCAATTATTTAAAGCGTTAATAATATAATATTAACTATTGATAAGTATTTATATTTACTTTATTTATATAATTATGTTATAATTTATAGTTTCCACTAACTTTCTTTGTACAGTGCCTCAATGTCCTGGGTTTATATTAATTAAAATAATTAGGATATGCTATTCTATAATACATTCTACGACTACATACAAGTCCCGAAACAAACATTCAAATGCAGATTTACTTAATTATATAATGAATTAAGGCGAAAATATATAAAAATAGAAGAGTAGGTACTCATTTTAGTCACATCAGACTAAATTTACAATAAATATATTTACAACAATCCTGAAGATGTAAACATCACCTTATCATATAAGCGTCGATATATCGAGTGATTAAAAAGGTTTTATACATTTTTAGCATACATTTTACGAAAAAGCACCGTCATATATAAAGATATACTTATTTAATTAACCCGAATAATCAATTCCCTCACTAAATACCGAAAGCGTTATATTACAGTCTATTTGTCAATATTAATCTCTCGCGCGCGAACATTTATCACTTGAAGTGCTCGCGCAAAGCGGCTAATCAGTGCCAATACTGCCGATGTTAGTGCCGGGCCATTAGCGCTAGATAAATAGGAAACAGTATGTAATCTTCACGCAGGAGATTTAAATACGCATCACGCACACAGAGGCGTCGTGTTCTGCCCTCGATAAATTCGACGTCAGTGACAGCTAAAGGATAACGGTTGGCAGGCGGATGTCCTAAAGCGACTGGAGGCTGTCCTAAATCATTGATGAGAATTAATAGTTGTTTCTGCAATAGGTTCTGCGTGCTTGTATTATAATAGATATTTGTGATCCCATCCTGTCCTATCCAGCGAGGAATGTGATGGAATGTGGGTAGCCTTTCATTCCATTATACTTATCTTATACTTTACATCCCCATCCATTATATCCATATTCATCCATTATACTTTACATCCCCTTTTTCGTGAAATTTCCTCGTTGATTGAATGTTGAATGATTGATTGATTGAAATTGAATCTTGATCAATAGATAATTAATCAATTCCTTATGTAAATAATCAAAAGGAGATTGATTTAAATAGGAGGCAAAAACTGAGGAACGTTGTTACCGCACGGTATTGGGAACCATATTTCATCTCAACAAAAGTCATGTCATGCAAAAAATCACTACCTACTGTGTATTTCCTTACTGTGCACATGTCCATAAAGGGCCACTAGATTACGTCTAAACTTGGACAAAGGACAGTTCGATAGAAAGGGTATTGCGTTTTAAGATATAATTAACTCCACCGTTACATTCTACTGGATTACAGGAGATATAAAATTACTAGATACTTTTAATAGTGTACCTACGAGTAGGTCTCTGCAAGTGGCCTTATATGGTTGTCGGTAACAAGTCGGTAACATGAGGTCTAGACGATAATAGTGTTTAAAACTTCGTATTGTTGTTAATTATTGCTTTATAAAGAGTTTAGTAAGGTTTTTCATAGCAATACGTCTTGTGTGTTGAAATCTTTTTAATTTATTTAGTAATTAATTTGGTTGGCTGTGTGGTGTTGGCCGATTTTAGAATAGCACTACGCCATCTCTTCCCACGAGTGTCGTAAAAGGCTTCTAAGATATAACAAAGCGGCTATCACAATCCCTGAGGGACCTCTTAAAGAGTAGACTCGCGAATCCGCTTGGCATGTGTTGCGTTTTAAGGCCATATATTCCTCACGCAAGAGACAACATACATAAGGAGGCCCGTGGCCAGCAGTGGATAATAAAAGGGCTCGTAACGCTATCGATGAAATAAATTTTGTATCTGATTGTCGTATTAGTTTTCGTAATTAAATTATTAAAGAGGGTGGACTCTCTTATGAAAGCTCATGAAACTGAAGAGACTGTGAGACGTTTACCAAAATTTTATTTAAGATAATCAAATTATGAAATAATAATTTACTTCCAAAGTCCAATTTCTTTTATCTAAGTACATTGTCTGGCATATGGTCCAGGCCTTGTGCCTCCTGCACCCCAAGGACATGCTCATATCTTATCCATTTTACATTTGACCCTAACAAAACCTTATATATATATATATATTAGGGATAAAGTATTTCCCGGACAGACATTTTATCTCTCTACTTTTCTGTCTTTCCGTCTGTCCGTCACATTAATCTCCGAAAACACAAGGCCGATTTGGTTGTGGTTTTTACTGTCGTATTCGGGAAAGTTTTAATGCTTTCGTTATCGTAATCGGTTCAACAGTTTTAATAAATATAGAGGAGCTTTGTAAAATGGGGTGATTAAATTTTACATTTTTAGAGTAAAGTAGGTACATATTGATTTTTAAATATTTAGTTATTTACTGTAAATACGCTATTTTGATGTTAGTTATATGTAATTACAAATGGCGGTTAGTTACAATGAGGAACATTATCATCAGTTTAACCAAAACGATAATTTAAGTTTAAATAGATGTTGATGATTAAGTTTAAATAGATGATATACAGCCCACTAATTAACTTAACAAGAGTGGAATACCGTAGTAACAAGCTTCATCAGCTACCGCTACCGCGATAAACTCAGTTGATTTAGCAACAGCTCGCGCGCCGATTTATTCGCGTGCTATTATTCGCTACAACGGGCAGATAGCTATGATATTGTGGTCCTATGGGCGAGAAATTTTTACATAAGCGAAGCGGAGAATTAATAAGGAAATTAATATTTAAAGGAAATTACCTTTCCTTAAGGTACACTAAATCTTTATGTTTATGACTTTAAAGGTGAATTTGTCTAGACTCTCACTGAATTATTGTACCCGACTCACATCACTCCACCAAATAAATAATAAATGGTTTAAACTGAGCCTAAAATTTGCACATTTTAATTCAAAACTGTATACAGAATGTTATTTAATTTTTAAGTATTTTTTTTATTATTAGGCGCCTCAGTAATTTTAAATATTGCTGTAAAAGCAAGAAAGATTCCCCAAACTATTAAATGTTTTGCGTGGGTCAATATTAGCCTTTTACTCATGATTATAGATAAGTAAAATGCAGACATGCGGGGGGGTGGGGGTATTATTATGTGCCGGATTCGAATTATTATTGATATAAATACTACTAATAGTCTTATCATTGCAGATTTTGAGCAGAAAATCATGTCGTGTATTAAAAATATGTACGTAGTAGGATGGAGAAGCTGTTTTTCACTTGTGTATATTAATTACAACTCGTACAATTTTCATGGATGTAATAAACTCAGTTACTTCAGATAATATCATATTATTAAGGTATAACGTAATAAGTCCGAACTGCCGCCGCTTCCGCTTATGCAATAACTGCAACCTAAATTCAAGGTTATCGTCGCTGCATTCCTCCTAACCGCTCTATGCGGAGCTTGTCTGAATCGTTTCTGTTATTCAGACTCAACTATAAATTCACATGTTCTTCGCATTTGACATCTGATACTATCCGCGATTCCGCAGGTTGTTGACACTGCGGAACGGGAATGTTTATATTTCGAGCTTCTGGTATGACTACGTATTATGAACAGACGTAATCTGAGATCAGGGTTGTACCATAGTCACTGCGCTGTATAGGTATAATATTACATAAGTCGTATTTACTGTATTTACACTTTGATACTAAGTACCTACCTACTGCGGAAAAATGTGGACAAAAATATATGTGTAGTGATCGTTTATTATAAATTTTAGTTCTATTCCATATTTTCTTTTATCTTTTAGGTATGATTTTTTGATTTCGTGTTTTATTTATTTAATGTATTTACACTTTGATACTAAGTACCTACCTACTACGGAAAAATGCGGACAAAACCATGTGTAGTGATCGTTTGTTATAAATTTCAGTTCCTTTCCATATTTTCTTTTATCTTTTAGGTATGTTTTTTTTTTGATTTCGTGTTTTATTTATTTACTGTATTTACACTTTGATACTAAGTACCTACCTAGTACGGAAAAATGCGGACAAAAACATGTGTAGTGATCGTTTGTTACAAATTTTAGTTCCTCTCCATATTTTCTTTTATCTTTTAGGTGTTTTTTTTTAATTTCGTTACCGCACGGCTTCCTTTGTTAACACCCTAATCGAAATACAAATATTATATAGTCAAATAATATAAAATCTTTATTGGTAACGGATATATGTTGACATGCCATTGTTATGATTCCCCTAACAACTCGTGAAGTAAGTAAACCTGTGTCACAGGGGCCCAATAACAACAATATGACAATACCAGTAGATATTTTGTGCTTATTCAACAATTACGGCTTATTTATTAAAAGTACAAAAAACAAACTTTTAAAAAGAGATTTGTAGGGACACAGTGTTGACACAGTACACAGAACGCGCACGGTGTTTTACCCCATGAGCAATTTGCGGTATAGCGTCACTGTCCATACTGTTCCCGCCGGTCGTCTCCCGCATTAATTTTAATTAATTATCGTGTTCATTTAATAAAATAGTATCGAGGACAATGGAAGTTATTTTTCGCATATTCTGAAGATACTTCATTTACTCTCACCGACTCGCGATCCCGCGGTATCCTCCTAAAGCAACGCCCTAAGCCGAGGTCCGTTCCTTCCGCCGGTCTACCGGCGGGGGAGGCCTTAGGCTCGTTGCTGCACACAATCTTTTTGCTCCTGGCTGAGCGCCTTCTACGCTCAGCCAGTCCGGTGCCAAATTATACATGTCCGGTGACTATTGAAAGGCCATTAGGGCCACAAAAATTTAGGCATTCCGAAGAAGAAAAAAGACATCATTCATCTTACACCTAAAATACTGTTTATATTTTAAAAATGGTTTTAACATTTTAAAACGAACAAAACATTATACGTTGTGTGTTATAAAGATGTGAAATGATATAAAACCATTTATTATTCATCATGTTTACTTATATCCATTTTAATTTTGTCGTCTCAATTCTCATTCATATTTTTTTTGTAGAAAAAAAAGGCGATCTGGGTCATTAAAGTTATAAAATGTTAACGAAAGTTATCCGTGGGAAACTGAAAATTTTGCGAAAAAGAAAAAAAAATTCTATGGGTTCCTATTATTTATTATATTTTTTCAAATTAGTACTCGCCATTTGTATCTATACAAAGTTTCATGCGTCAGAACCAATTTTTAAAACATTTTTTTCCACTCTTCCTCAGGTACCTCTTTCATAGCGTCTTCAAACGTAGCCTACGCGTCTTCCGGCGACAAAAACTGCTTCCCTTTTAGTTGGGATTGAATTTTAGGAAATAAAAGAAGTCACAAACAAGTGCCAAGTCGGGACTGTAAGGAGAGTGGCCTAAAACTTTAACCGTAGTACTGTCCAAAAAGTCCCTTGTCCTAAGTGCTGAGTGAGAAGGCGCGTTGTCATGATGCGGTTGTTACTCACTGCAGTGAAAACGTTTGACAAGCACGTGGCTACGTACCATTCTGCGTTAATGCTGCTTTGGTTTCGTAAAGGTACAAATATTAGGTTGCCAGTTAAAGTGTAAAAAAATTCCAGCGCTTTTTGCTCTTTTCACTTTGGTAAGCGTTAGATTTTTTGAAACAACCAAACAGTAGATTGACGCTTAGTTTCGAAATCATACTGGTAGATCCAAGATTCGTCACCGGTGACAATGTCGTAAACGCGCCGAGACGACCCTGCTTCAAATTTTGTTATCATATAATATCACGGCACCATTTAAAACGAACTTGTTTTTGAGCCTCTGTGAGGTTGTACGGCGTCCAGCATGATACTATCCCACTGACTCATAGATGCCCATTGTTTCATACATATTAGCCAATCCAATCTGCAATCTCTCTTGAATCTCCTCGTATTTAAATTCGCCTGTTTTCACAAATTATTTTTTTCACTGCCACCACGTTTTCTACCGTAACAACCCTTAAGGGCGACCGCTTTTTTCTTCCTCAGTCAAATTTAGTAGACCACGCTTAAATTCATTGTACCAACGATGATACACAGTTGCCTTAGAAAGGCACTTGTCTGCAAACATCATTTGAAGTCTAGTAAAAGAGTCTCCAGGTTATAAAGAACATTTAAAATCTTACAAAATCATAGACCGGAAATGTTTCCATCGATTACCCGTTGATTAATGAGACACAATATTTTGATTCAGCTCGTAAAATAATATGGAGGGAAATTTGAATTTGGACTGTGTAGTTTTAATGTTATAGATAGTCATAGTTTTAATTGACATCAAACCCAGCCAGTCTACCATAGATAAAAACTCATTGTCGCAAAACTTTCTGGATAGCCTGGTATATAACTTCACTACCGTCTATAATTTTTGTTATAGTTGGATATGGCTCGCACACGCTGCGACTGGAAACTTTGTATAATATCGCATTTAAATAAATAATTGGCGATTCAAAGTACACAAGGCTCCAGTCGCCATACCCAGTTATATTTATGTTAACGCTCCCGGTTTGCCCTTTATAGCGATTAACGTTTGTCAATAAGTACTAAAGAACCGATACCAATTTATCAAGTTCACATAAAGTGAAACGGAATTGTTTTGAGTCTATTATTGAAACTTGAACAATGTTCTGGTAATTAAACAACAGTTTCTTGAACATGAATCAAACATGTTGGTACGAGAATTGGTGAGCTACAATTTGATTTAAAAATACTTTTTAAAATTGGTATAAAATAATAATTACTTTTGGGACAAAATCGACTTGCGAACATTTTGATAAACATGTTTATCCTAAATGGGATGGTTAAGTTGGTATCGAACTGCCTTCTGCTCTGCTGCGCGACAGATATAAGTAAGAAGTGAATTAACTAAAGGTGCACACCGCTAAATTATCGTTATAAACGTAAAGGCTAAATTAACGTTACAAACTTCTTCTTCTTCTTCTCAGCCCTTGGACGTCCACTGCTGGACATAGGCCTCCCCCATTGTCCGCCATTTAGACCTATCGGCAGCGACCTGCATCCAGCGGGTGCCCGCAACCTTCATGAGGTCGTCTGTCCATCTAGCAGATGGACGTCCTCGGCTTCGTTCCCCGGTACGTGGTCTCCATTCGAGAACCCGTCTGCCCCATCGGCCATCGGTTCTTCGAGCTATGTGTCCTGCCCACTGCCACTTCAGCTTGCTAACCCGAGAGGCTATGTCGGTGACTTTAGTTCGTCTACGGATCTCCTCATTCCTGATTCGATCACGTAGGGAAACCCCGAGCATAGCCCTCTCCATAGCTCGCTGTGCGACAGTGAGCTTATTTATGAGGCCCATAGTCAGAGACCACGTCTCGGTGCCGTAGGTCATCACTGGCAACACACACTGGTCGAAGACCTTCGTCTTCAAGCACTGAGGTATTTTGGACGAGAAGACGGCTGCGTAGCTTCCCGAACGCTGCCCAGCCGAGTTGGATTCGTCGATTGACCTCTTTCTCGAAGTTGGACCTACCTAGTTGGACCGTTGGGCCTAGGTAGACGTACTCGTCAACAACTTCGAGAATCGAGCTCCCGACTGAAACTGGGGTGGGCACGACATGGACATTCGACATGATTTTCGTCTTGTCCATGTTCATTTTAAGGCCCACCTGTTGGGAAACTCGATTGAGGTCTCCGAGCATTGTGCTAAGATCCTCCAGCGATTCTGCCATGACCACGATATCGTCTGCAATGGAATCGGCTCCGTGCTCCCTTCCTGTACTCGGACTGACATGGTGGCGTTGTTATACAAACACTTCAACACTTCGATATACCGATAGTCAATATGGCACCGCTGGAGGGACTGTAGCACTGCCCAAGTCTCGATGGAATCAAAGGCTATATTAACGTTACAAACATAGAAGCTAAATTAACGTTAAACATAAAAACTAAATTAACGTTAAACATAAAACTTAACTTAACGTTAAACATAGAAGCTAAATTAATATTAAACATAAAAATAAACTTAACGTTAACGTTAAATCACAATACAATTACAGTTTTATACAAACGCAATGTTAAAAGCATACAAAGTATGAACGCAATGCAGCCAAGCTGCGATGAAGCTATATCTAGAGGACTATTGGTAAATAAAAAATATAATGTGCCATAGAAACATCTATTTACGTGTTTTTGCACAGATACTCGTACTGTTCCTTCTTGTATGGCAGTCACATCATTCTGGCATTCAAAAACATCATGTGTGGATGAGAGGAATCCGTTTGTGATAGTACCGCAGGCTTCCACTAAACATACCATTAACGACATAATGGAATCATAATATGTTATGATTGCATTATATAACGTCGCAAATATAACAATTATTTGCAAATATAACGTCGCTTTTCTAATGGCATTCTGATAGCTAAGTTATGTCTGCTTATATTTAGTTTGAGAAATAACACATACCTAAATGGTTGTTTTCCAATATCCAACATTTACTATATTATGTATATTATTATTTGTATGTATCTATCTAAAACTGCACCACGTTCTATTTTCTGTTTGATCTGGTGGTTGATTAGTAGATAATGCTGTAAGATATTTAAGTTCGCCTTTTGTACTTTTTAAATAAACAAATAAATGAAAAAACAGAATCCAAACAAAAGAAAAAATAATTAATATTGTATTAATTACAACCGCGTAATGTAGACCAATTACTCATCTATATTAAGTTTGCGATTCTCATTATAATGGCTCATTTACACAAGGAAAGTTTCTGGAACGCGAGTTTCTCGAACTTCAATTAAAAGCTAGTATAAACAACTGTTTTCATCGTGTGATCACTGTTATTCCTGTTATTGTCGAGTTTTTATCATTATGTGAACAGTTGTAGGCGAAAATTGTATGTAGTTTAGTAGTAGTTTAGTTTATTGTATGAGAATCGTATACAATATTTTCACTCGAACCGTTCGAGAAACTCTCCCTGTGTAAATAATCCATAATGCCATTAATTCAGCAGTTATAGAACATTTATCAATATTCTTCGGTGAATATTTCCAAGTAAGCAATTTTCTTGTTTACAAGGACTACACAAATAGGCAAATTAACATTCACAGACACTTTCAACCTGTTCTAGATACACATGAAATTTCTCATAGCATAAAGCAGGGGTGCTCAAACGGTCGATCGCACGAGCTTTTACGGTCGATTGCGGAAATTGCTGTACATTACTCACACTGTAAACTATCTTCACTAAAATAAATAAATAACTTTACCGCTCATTATATCCGTCCAGCACGACATGGCGGCAAACACCGATAATAATTTACCTACTTAATACTATTTCATGTCACGTAATTTTTTTTTTACCTTTTTACCAGACATGCGACTTGACTTATCGCCTAGTGACAGTCTATAGCCACAAGTTACTATTTGTATGACTTATATGTGCAATGAATGCCCTTCAATGAAAGTTTTCTTTTTCCTTCCTAGCCTAGTCGATCGCTTGCCCATCCACTTTTTGTTGTAGATCGCCAACAGTACATATAAGTTTGAGCATCCCTGGTAGTGATTAGAATTGATTCCTGAGATATGCTTATAATACGAGTATTCTTGTTTTAATTACCGCATTCACCTTTAAGAGTAATTAATATTTAATAATGTTAATCGAATGTGAAGGAAATATCTATTCGAATTTAAAAGTCTGTATAATGATATAATATTTTAAAAAAAGGCCTATTCGAGTATTTTTAATCATAATCATAATTTATTTATATGCCAAAACAAATAATAAAATGGAAATTGTTGGTAGTTCCACATATATTTACCATAAAAGTGAAATGCCAAATTTAAATATAACATGCGTTAATTAATATAAAACTAACAAAATTTAATGTCAATCATACGTCATATACGTCATATAGTATCATTACAAATCTCCTTCTAGTTACTAAGTAAAATCCAACTTGAGACGAAAAATAGAACAATATCAATAAATTTTATCAATTCCATTTTTCCTGGAATTCTTCCTGCAATTGTTAATCATTTCAATGAATCATGCTATTCAATGATGTTTGAGTGTTTACCACATATCTATATCGAGATACCTGTCTACATATAGGTATAAATTAGCCTCAACACATTTAGAGTAAGATAAATTGCACTAGAAACATGGAATGGGTGCCTCTCATTTCACAAACTTCTCGTTAACATAGAAAATTAGTGGTAATCTTTAATCTCAATAATGACTTTTCCGAGTTTTAACATGCTCAGCGCCAAGGCACCCAGGGACAAAAGTTTTGTTTTATTACTCAAATGGCTTCTACTGGTCCCAAAATTACCTGTCAGTTTGATTCTCTCCCTTTTCACTATTTGATGCACCTGGCCTGGGAATGCGTCAGTTACAAAAAATGTAATGGCTGGCCATGTGTATCACTTATGATACACGTACAAATACACATATTTCCGGGAACATTTTTGCAAAATAAATGGAAACCATCAATCAAAACTTGGTGTGAAGTCTGTTTGCATCATACATTAAAAAACAAGCGAACCCTCAATCGACCTAAGTGATTAGATGGTATTTTACGATTCTGCGTTGGGATGATGCACAAAATAGTACAGAAAGCTGTGGGGTACAAGTCTCATAAAAGCCTATTTTCTGTTCAATGAATATTCCCGGACTCAAAAATATTTACTATTACAGCGTTCAAGAACAAGTCATTGTAGAGATGCTTGAACGGTATACTACGCAAACGAATTAGGGACGATAAGAAACCATTCCGGAGATGTTAGTGTGAAAGCCCGTCGTCAACCATATACCTCTTAGACTAAGAGATATATGGTCTACTAAGAGTCTTAGTAGACAATCTTTGAAGAAATCCAAGATTGCAAAGGTTGCTATGCATTCTGTGCGAAGAATGGCAAAGTGATTGGTGGCAAAACAAAATATGACTATGAAGCACACACTATTTGTAACATTCGCAATTGGTTTTATTATCACAAATTGTTATATAGTGGTTTTATACTGCTTAAATAATTCTTGTAATTGTTTTAAAAATGCTCAGAATAAATTAAAACGAGAAGTGAACTGTACCTGAAACAGTTTTTGTTTTAGTCATATTTTCGACATTTTTTATCATTACTCCAACCCACAAATACTGGTGTATTCTCCAGGGCCAGCGCTACTGATTCGCCGTGTAGAATGTATAAATCATTGTTTACTGTAGGATACCTTGCCTTAAAATGTGAACGGCGCGTGCATCTCTAATGATACACGGGCCTATGACAAAAATTATTTGCTGCATAATGAATGATACACTGACGGTGCGCGTGTTAATAATGATAAGTTTACGAGTGTACCGGTATCTATCAGTGCGAGTATATGCACCTTTAGTCAGCAAATTAGCAGAGTTCTCTCGGCGCCCGTCACTTTAATTGCTTTTAGTACTACAACATTCCCCTGAAATTATTATATTATAACATTTCCTCTCCACCACCAATGTAATATTTATCGCGAAGATTGATACCAGTTTACTTCGTTAGTTGGAATTGTTAGATAATTATTATAAGTGGTTTGTGATTCCTTGAAGTCTGAACACGTTTTCATTGTCATTATTTGGTTTTAGTGTAAGTACTTGTCTGATGTCCGTCGACTTTAAAATAGCGCCACCCCATTGCTTCCCTTGGGTGTCGTAAAAGTCAACTAAGGGATACCATGAGCTACCATGAGCCCTGAGGAACTGCATTACTTCTAAAAAATGGACTCGCCAGCCCACTTAATCAACATGGTGTTTTTAAGACAATGTGCATGGAGGCCCACGTCCAGTAGTGGACGATAAAAGTGCTGGTGATTACGTCATTTAAACGTTTAATACCGGTTAAAGTCTTTCTCTATTACTAAAATTGAAATGAGTACAAAAATTGATAATATAAAATTACCAATATAAACGTTGAATAACTTACCTAATTCAAAAATCAAAATTTCTGGTGTTAAAGTTTTTTTGTTATTCCCCACTTCTTTAGAGAAAAATGTTATTGAAATCACATTTCAAACTTGACCCAAAAGATCAAATTCGTTAAGCATCTTAATGGAAATGACATATTCACCTTACAACAAAACGAGTTAAAACGGTTTTAAATAGAGACGATGATAATAATTTATTTTAATTCATATGCTGGTAAATAGTTAAATTCGAAGCTAGGGTACTTTGCTGAATTGGCACAAAAATGAAGGGATTCTGAATCGTATTATCACCTGTGATGAGAAGTGGATCCTGTATGATAATCGTAAACGTTTGTCACAATGCAGCAATGGTTGATCCCAGGAGAAACAGCCAAACAATATCCCAAACGTAAAGTGAGTCACAGCAAGCTCATGGTGACTGTATAGTGATCCTGCGCCAGGATTATCCACTACAGCTTCTTGAGATCTGGCACAACAATGAATGTGATGTGTACTATGAAGAACTGCAAACGATGATGGACAAGCTCGCTATCAAACAACCGAGTCTGGTCAATTTCCCTAGTCCACTGCTTCTCCATGATTACGCTCGCTCACACACTGCACGAGAGACAGACTAAAAATTACAGGAAATTCGATTGGAAACTGTCCGTCATCCACCGTACTCGCCAGACCTTGTCCCTACCAATTTCCATTTATTTCAGAATTTGGATAACTTTTTATAGGGGAAAAATGAAACTCCGATGAGGCATTGAAAAACGCCTTCAGAGAATTCATCGATTTCCGTCCCCAGGAGTTCTATAGTAGAGGCATCAATCAACTGCCATTAAAATGGCAAAAGTTCATTGATAGTAATGTACAATACTTTGATTAATTAAATATACATACAAAAAAATAATTAAATATACATTAAACATATAAAAAGGCAATTACATAGGTAAGGACCTAATATGTACTTTGGAATTAACCATTTACGAGTAGTAACAGATCTATTATACTGAACGCAAATTACATATTACTACATAAAAATGAAATAAATTGGTGATGGGTTAACTCATATCCTTAAAATAATTTGAAATAGTAGATTCATCAACAATCAACCATACATATGGAATTAGATAAAACTTGTTCATATACCAGTAGTGTCAAATCCAACAACATGTTCTGCTCCGACGTTATAGCTTTTTATTGAACATGTCTCGACATAATTATTATCTATCGTTACACTAATGTAATAGAGACGTAATAATTGAATATTATTATATGAAATCGGGATCAACAACACCTTAGTGGCAGTTATAGATTACGCTTATTTAATGAGCTGTGATTAGATTAGTTTTGCATATAAAGTGGACGCAAAAACATGATCACATCTCGCCCACTTTTTAGGTATTAATCATGTCATTAACATCTAATGTGATTCAGGATATGAGATAATTATAAGGGATTGAAGGATTTCGTTAAATTGATTCTTTTATACTGCTATTAGGTAAAGATTTCTTTTATGGTATATGGTGGCAGACGAGCCAATCCACCTGATGGTAAGTGGATACTGTAGCCAGAACATTAGTCCAGAATGACAAACGTTGGCACATCTCCGGATATGCCTTACCTCAGCCTTACTTACTCTTACTTATTCTCAGCCTACCTTTGGAGATCTGGGAATTAATTCAGAGAAATGGTTTGAAAAATGGGAAAGGACATTATGAGGAGGAATAGGAAGATGGGATATGATAGGGAACGTACCCTTCTCTCACAGTAGACTGCCGTAAAATGTACTGCATTTCCCACTTTATTCTATTCCCCCTATGTACATTGGGGGTTGGGGGAATAGAATACAATACACGTACAAATGAATGAATAAAATATGCCAGAGCCTATTTCCCATCCCATCCTATCCTATCACTACTATCTACTATATGGTATACGATTATTTGTAGAAGGTAAATATTTATTAATTTATTCACGCAGTGCACGCTGCAATTCAACAGCCGCTGGGCGCGCTAGACTGGCCATGTTATCCCTCTCTCACAGAGGACTATCTTGAAATCTACTGCATTTCCCACTTTATCTTATTTCACCAATGTACGTACGTGTTTCGGTAGTGATCCCTCCCAATTTTCCCAACCTTTTTTCCAAATACATTCCTATATCTCCAAAGGTATGCATCTGCGTGCCAACTTTGTCATTTTGGACTAATGTTGGCATGTATGTCTATGGGCGACAGTATCCACTTATCATCAGGTGGACTGTATGCTCGTCTGCCGCCTTCGTAGATAAAAAAAAATGATGTAAGGCAGTGCTACATATTTGGCTGGTGCATTGTAGACTTTGAAGAAGAATTTTAAGTCTCACTAGGTATAAGTATACCTAGTCTATAATAGAATAATAATAGAAGGTATAATAGAAGTCTATTATCAATAAATGCGTAACTTATCCCTTATAACAATGCAGTTAAATGTGACCCAGAGCGATACCACGCTATAAGTAACATGTTCGCAAAACCGCAACGGCTTGGTGTCCAACAATACATTAAGTGAATTACAGAATAATGATCCTTATTATAAAGAAATATAATGTATAAAGGCGGTATTTGTATGTTTGCAGTATGAATGAGAGTCTGCACGTAGATCATTTTTAAACCATTTATCTGTAATGGATGCAATCGCTCCTTCCGTTCACACATTTTATAGGACTCGTTTGTTGTTTCTTTTGCCTTACTATTCAGTAAGAGCAATTTGCAAATCAGTCTTTCTTATTATGAGTTTTCACTAACAGACAAATATTGTTGCCATGAGATATAAAACCATCCCGTTTCCAAGCAAAGTATGTTTGCAGCTCCACATTGTTTTGTTTTGTTTCGTAATATGTGATGAAATTGTCTGCTTGAATTGTCTTTATTCAACAGTCAACAGTTTTAAAATCCAATGTATAAGTAGGACATCGTTCTACAAAGATCCTATGAAATACGTTCATAATGCGGAAAGCTAAGAAAATTTATTTCACGGCGTAAAGTGACTGGCAATAAGAGCTTGTAATTTTGTACGGCTTTTAACTTTCAAAAAATCTTCCACACTCCAAGCAGATCGATTCAAAACCCTAAAGTTTATTTCGTATTGCAACCGATACGACGCAACCAGCTGTTTCAGTATTTATTGCTGGATATGAGCCTCCGCATACACATTGTCTTGTTTAGGAAGGATGTATGGCCTTAAAATGCCATTTCGGGCATGAAATTACAAGGCAATTCATTTCACGGTGTAAAATAACTGGTAATAAAAGCTCATAATAGGTCATCATGCCTCCTTGGACAAACCTCGATGTGGTCTGGGGGACGTTGCGTCCAAAAATAGATCGTGTCGGTTTGTCGTGTTGCGACAAATTAAATTTTCTTTCTTATTTCTTTCCTTATTATATAACGGTAAAATATCTTGAAGATGAACAGTTAAGTAAAACCGTAGGTAAATTTGAAAGTACAAACAGTGGAATTAATGTGAATTTTATTATGTGTGGGTCATATACCGCTACCTGATGGTAAACCAATGCATCATAAATAATTGATTGAGTTGCCTTCAGCAATGACAGTCACATTTATCTAGGAATATTTTAAGCGTATACGTACATTGAAACAAAAAATCTTGAGATAAACAAGGAGTGATTGTCCTTGGATGATGCAAAAAAGTCTGAAAGTTGGCGACGAACGAAGATATGCCATCATAATATTTTGATTGTGAATGATTGATTAAAAACAAACAAGATAAATAAATGATGTATGAGAAAAATATATACGAATACGCCAGCGAGTTCAGCTAGAACATTCGGCTATTTCTAATCGTTTAAGGTTTGAAATTCCAGAAATATTTTCTTATAACAAAATGTGAACATTCTTCTGCTATTTTTTGTCCTTGTTCAGTAATTTAAATTGTTCTTGATATTGACGACATCCATGGCAAACATTAGCCAAGTATTTTAATTATTGTTTATTATACTCAATTGTGTCCCTCAGTCTTGACTGTTTTAGTTCTGTACATTAAATGTGCAGTAGTTATAGCCTAAGGGCCCTTATTCACGATCCATATTTAAAATTTAAGTCATTTTATTTTCATTAGGGTTGAAGAAGAATTTTATGAAACCCGTGTGTCAAAGAATTGGGAAAATCTAGAAAGGGCTTAACATTCACAAACTCGCATTGTGTTTCTTGTGTACTCGCGAAACCCTTTGGTGTTCCGAAGGGGAATGAATGTTCCTTGCAGTGGGACGTTATAATCGTTATACCCTGTAGGATACTATACAGAATATATCCTATAGAGACTAATACAAACGATAACATTAATTGAGGATGATTGCCTACATGTCATAAATTTGCAGAATACGTTGAAGGGAAATTTTTAATTGCCTATGAAGATCCCTACGGTACTTAAATTCACCCTTAAAACGCTGTTTCAGGTTACAGTTAATTGGATATAACTATTTCAACCGGTTCTTAGATAGGTACATAAGGAAGTTATCCGGTAGCATTTGTAATGTTTTTAAGTGGCTCTTCGCCTTTAGCGGTGGCATTCTGGTATTGCTTGTTGTTGGTAGCGGCTCCTTAACTCAACTCCATGGGAAATTATTGTAACGGCTAATCGATCGTTCGTACAACAAACTCCTTTGCACCTCATTTACAATGTCATTATCTTGTTCAATAAGCGGTTAGTAAGTAGCGCTAACTGCAAATATAACGTTGTAGAACAAACGTATTCATTCAGTTAGTGCAGTCATTCGCAAAGTGATCAATATCGATCATCTGGGATCGATTTAGACTTTCTAGGGGTCGATAGTTTCAATAAAAATATGGGCTTCGACGACAGCTAAATATAGATCCCTTACCACTGCTATTTGTTTGTTACTTCAAAATATCTGTGACTCAAATATGTACCTACCTAATTAAGAAGGTAAAGATTTTTTATCTCTATGTCCACTAATGACTTATGTAGAAGTCTCTCCAAAGTTGTTTCTTTTGCCACTGCAAAAGCAACTGCAAAAAGCATGTACACTGCAAAAAGGGTCATACGTAAAAATAAATGAAATAGCACGTAGCACAAACATTTCTGTGCATTGTCTCATCGAACGTAGCAAAGCAAGTGCGCGCATGCAAGTGTTGCACATCCGTCCGCACTTGCTCATATGATGCATCTCAGTTTGAGTAAGTAAAGTAAATTACTCTTGAGAGTCAAATGTTTTTGGAAAAGGGGTCTGCAACCGAACAAAATTTCTGAACCCTGAGTAAACGTAACGTAACGTAAAGGAACGAAAATGAACTCTAAAATCACCGTAAAAATGTTTGTTGGTTGGTAAATTGCTTTACATGACTAATCATATTACTTAATAATGTATTATTAGAGGTTACCTAATTGGACAAAAAAAACGTCTGCTGGGGCTGGAGCGGACGACACTTGCTTGCGATTTTTGATTTTTGCTTCGAGCGCCAACGCCCGACCCGAGTCTTGTTCACTTGGATCTCGGAATGTCGGCGCGTACAGACGTGTTCTACTGAGTTGTGACTCTTATTAAAATTTCATTATTAGTTTTTACAATTTGCATTTAAATTCAATTAGTTTTGGATTTATTCAATGAGTATCTGCTCGTAGGTTATTTAGTACTTGTAAAAAATATTGTAAAACCTAATAATGAAATGTGTAAACTTTAATAGTTATTTTTTTTTAACTTTATTTAAGGTACTAATGATTTGCAAAAGTATGTTAAACAAGCAATCTATATTACGTCCTGTAACATTCCATTCAGAGTTAGTGATATTTTTAAAATGAGACTAGAGAATAAAATCTCATAGATGTCCACTATTCCTGAATTTCTAAAGTCATAGGAATCAAATCTTAAAGCCGTAGGGCTCAAGCCTACACTGAGAAAAAATATCTCGCGCCTTGTTGAGTGGTTTTCCGTTTATATTAAAAGTTTAAATTAAATTAAAATACAAGTTACTACAAATAAATGCAAGTTTGATATTACAAATGCAATTATTAATAATCAATTTTGAAAGAACAAGACAACTTGTAATTTTAAATCAGAAATCTGCTTGTACTTAACATAACCAAATTCTGGTCGTCAATGTTTTAATTGTAGTTAGGATTTACAAGAAGACTTTATGGGCCGTAATCCACCACGTTGGACATTTATGGAGTAATAGAAGTTACACAATTCACTTTCTTGTGGGTGGTTTTTTTTTCTTAAATCTTTTTCTCCTAATATTATCCTCGCGTAAATTAAAAATCACTATACGGTCACTTGTTTCCAAATTGATTGGAGCTTCTGAATTTGAAAAAATATCGAAGGAATGTGAATTAAACAGGCATGATTAACCGGTACATTTACCTACGTCTCATACTCATAAAAGTTATGATTGTCCGTTAAACGTGTTACGTTAAATTAAGTGCTAGTTGAGTTTTTGCTAACTCAATTTAAATTGAGTTTTATTGCATGATAGCCTCTTTAATTGTCGGATTAAATCACAAAATTTTATTATCAAACATCATTAATGATACCTATTAGCTCTTTATCTGCCTTTTTATATTTACTAACGTTCCAAACAACACTTGCCTAATGTGAAGTGAAAAATTACAAACTCAATTCTTTAATTTTCTTCGCCTTTATTCTTGTAAGGAAAACATTTGAATTATCAATAAATAATCTAAAATAGTATAAGTCCTAACGAAGTTATTTAATTAACGCAAAGCATTTTAGGTATCAACAAGCATCAATTATGTCCCTATCAATTATTCCAAGAAATGGATTCAAAAGTTCAAGAAGTAAGTATTATAGTAACTCAAGGCTAAGTAAGTATAGTAATAGTAAGTATAAGTACTTACTTAAGTATCACGGGTAAACAAGCGGATTGTTAGGAACAATATAAAGTAACAAATACAAAATATTACAAATAAAGAAAAGACAAGAAAGATGAAGGAAACAACAAACATATTGCAGTTTTTTGAAACTTTGGGAAAGTTAAGATTTATGACTTTGGGCATGCTCGTGCCTAGTTAAATAAATATTTATTTTAATATTTTTTAACTTTCTATTTACAGATATATGTGAATCAATTAATTACTTATTTAGTGTGAAGCAATAACGTCAACTACGTATAAAGTATTATGTAGTACCAAATGTTAAATAGAGTTTTAAACTTTGAGGCTGTTCTAAAAAATGATGATAAAAAATTAGGGAACAGGCCAGGTAACGTTACTCGAACAACCTGTATAACGTATTAAATTTTATTACCTCACCAAAACATACTATTATAGCTGGGATGGAGCAGTTAAACACCATGATCCTATTAATTCTCCATCGATACATGTAACGCGAGATAATTGTAGTTCAGAAGATACTCAGAAGATAATTTTCGAGATTCAAATGGATTGTAAAATAGCTAAAGGAGGCAAAACAGACAAATTACAATTTGCAATAGTAATCGTATATGAACACACACGAACTATTAGAAAACTTTACACAGGAAAATCATCCATCTTTCAATTATAAATGATAATATCTATAATTCGATCCGTATTCCATTCAATATATGTGACACATTTATTATTTATATTGTAACCATATGAAAACCTACCTATATTGTATAAAAACAGTACTATATAAATAGTAATTACTAGATCGTAAATTCACACCGTTATCAAATTCACAATAGGATAATTTTATTTGACAACTAAAACTCTAGCACTTTCATTTCCCACACTTTTATTATTATATTAACAAATTTTAATGCTCATTCACTTCCGTTTTTAACAAAATAAAAACCATAATTTATTTCTGAGACTCTTGCTAATTTCGCAAATCTATGGTTATGATAACAAATATTTATTATATGAAGAATTTGGTAATCAACGCATATTATGCCAATTACTATTAGGAAATTAAAATTAAATTAGCCATGAACGAATCGATATTTGGAGGAATACTTGATACCTATCCTTCATTATTTTTCCAATTTTCATACACTTTTCCAGTTGATTGACTATCATGTGAATGACTTCCGTAAATCACAACAGAATTAGTATTTGTGATTAAATCTAAACTGAGATTTATGAATCATAATAATTATGAGAAAATGGTCCTCGGTACCAACCTAGATAATTGTGACTCCACAACTACTAAATAAGACATAACGTTAAAAAAGTCCACTAATAGTGGTCCTTTTGTTAGGTACTAATAGCTCGAAATTGTGTTAATGTTGTGTTGTGGCAGTTTAAAGCTAGTACTTTATGGAATGAAATGGATTCTCCGAAGAATATCATGATTGTTCACTCTTCTTCCTTACTAAGTAAAACATTGTAAGTCGTCTTCGAAAGAGGCAGATATGTATTTACCCTCAAATAAGTCTATTAAAGTATGGCCAATACTTTATTATTATTATTATTAAAAATCTTAGGCTGACGACAGTATCCACTTACCATCAATCAGATGGACTGTATGTTCCTCTGCCGCCTTTTTCTATAAATAAAAAGGTTCATAAGAAATAACAAGTATCAAGATGATTAAGGTACAATATAAATTTATGCCATGTAAATGACTTCGATTCCATCGTAGTACCACCTTTCATTTGCCAGACTCTATTCATGCTTTGATTTAGTCCAAGAAATGAAATTCAGCTACGCAGCTACTCAAAGGCGCAGTGTTTACCGACTCAGTCGTTTACTATTTAAACTACTTAAAGAAATGCGAATTTTACATTCAATACCACACCGTAACCGAAACCATCCCTTTTAGCATCCACTGGTGTACATGGGACCTCCTCATGCATTTGTCTTGTGCATAAGGGATATTCGGCTTTATAATGGCACTCTGACCAAGCGGGAGGGCAAGTCCACTTGTTTAAACGTGGTGCATTCCTCAGGGCTTGTGGTAGTAGCGGCTTTGTTTTCCCTTAACGGTCTTTTACGATACTAGCGGGAAGAAATGGGATGGTGTTATTTTAATGGCGGCCGATATCACAGTATACGTAGGTAATCTACACGAATGTCTACACGCATGATTAATTACTTTATTATACTACTACACAATAAGTCATAATACTAAAGCATCCAACTAATAACAATCTACATTTCATGCATCGTTTTTCAACGCAAAACAGATTGGTGCTAAAGTGTAAAAGAACTTGACATTCTTTACCGCGGTTAAAAATGTTCGCCATCATAATATTCATCAATTAAAACATCTACAGAAAAGGCAGTGCTTGAATGCAAGAAAACATCTTATATACAAAAAGTATGATATGTACCGGTTATGGTCTTACACGGCAATCATAAATAATAACAAACCTATCATTGATATTTTGTGCCTGGGGCATAGTTATTATTTACTATATTAAAGTGTCGCGTATAGTGGTGGGTTTATTTCTGCTTTAAAGTAATACTATTCATTGGATAATGCCGGAATATAAGGGATTGTTGCGGAAAGAAATGCTATCTATGGTAGAGGAGAAGGTGCAAATATGGGCAGTGGTCCAATTATGGGCTAGTAGGACTTTAAGTTAATATAATAACTGCCATCTAGTAGACAACACTTAAAACTCGTTCTCACGAAGGTAGCTAATAGCCATGAGCGAGACAGACTGCTAAACCGACGTTTGCGTGTTCAGTGTTGAGAAATACTTTGTGTGGTGACAATTGCGCCGTCTAAACTTTTGTAGAGGTATGTAAATTATGTTATTTATTCCAACTTAAAACATGTTAAACCTGGTAACTATCATTACTAAGTAATGAGTGAATGTAAATACAATATCCTTTTGATAGGTATTGAGGTTTATTCTGTTTTGAAATATTATTGTTTATCATTCAAAGTTCTCATGGCGGTTGGTCTAAATATGGGCTACTAAGTGCGGTCTAAATATGAGCTAGCCCATATTTAGACCTACTTTTAATAACATGACATTTGTCTTTACTGCATCTCATAGCTTATAGCGTTTTCTTAATTACAGAATGCCTAGAACTACTCCAAAATATATAAAACAAGGTAAAAGGAAGTGCTGGAAGTCTGATGACATGGAGCAAGCAATCACAGCTGTACGAGAAAAGAAAATGGGAACTCTGAAAGCGGCAATGACTTTTAAGGTGCCTCGCAGTACATTGCAACGATTATGCCGAAAAGAGGATGTGTCTCCAACTCAAGCTCTTTGTACCAAACTAGGTAGAAAACCAATTTTAGGGACAAAAATCGAAGAGGATCTGGTTGATTATCTACTAGTAATGGAACAAAAATTTTTTGGTTGTACTATGGGTGACTTGCGAAGAATGGCATTTTTGTTGGCAGAACGTAATGGCATCAAGACTCCTTTTAAATCAAATGAAGCTGGCAGAGCTTGGTGTGATCTTTTTCTGAATCGTCACAAACAGCGTTTATCTATCCGAAAACCATGTGGAACTTCATTTGCAAGAGCTCTTGGGTTCAACAAGGAAAATGTTAAATTTTTTTTCAAATTGTTGGAAGAAGCCTATGAGAAACACAAATTCGGCGCTGAACGCATTTACAACGTAGATGAGACAGGACTTTCCATTGTCCAGAGTAAAATCCCACATGTTATAGGACAAAAAGGAAAGCGACAAATAGCAGCGCTAACCTCTGCAGAGCGGGGCTCTACCATCACAATTATTGCGTGCATGAGTGCCTCTGGTCACTATGTCCCTCCGCTCGTCATCTTTCCAAGAACGAATATGACAGAAATTTTGATGAAAGGCAGTCCGCCAGGATCCATTGGACGAGCTCACCCATCTGGTTGGGTTCAGGCCAATCTTTTTAGAGACTGGTTAAGACATTTCATTGAAAAAGTTTTTCCAACAAAGGATTCACCAGTCTTGCTAATATTAGATGGCCATTACAGTCATGTTCGTAATCCTGATGTTATTGACATTTCCAGGGAAAATTACATCACCATTATTTGCCTTCCACCTCACTCAACCCACAAACTGCAGCCTCTCGATAAAACTTTTATGGGCCCTTTAAAAGCAATGTACAGTGAAGAAGTAAGGCAGTGGCTCAGACATTCAGAGCAACCTTTGACACCATACGACATCATGGATTTGTTTGGAAAAGCTTATCTTAAAGTACAAACTGGAGAAATTGCAATAAATGGCTTTAAGTGTACAGGAATATATCCGCTAAATAAGAACATATTTTCAGAAAGTGACTTCATAGCGTCTGAAATAGAGGCGCAAAAGACTTGCAGCATAACTAGATCCGTGACAACCACTTCAATGCTGTCGACTTCAGCGACAACCACCTCGGTGGCATCAACTCCAGCCCCATCTAAGGTAGTCAGTCCATTTGATATTTTACCTTTACCATCTATTAAAAAAAAATGCAGTAATCGCGGTCGAAAGTCATCAGGAGCCTGTGTGATTACTAGTTCCCCATATAAAAATAAACTAATCCAGTCTTTGGAGAAGTCTACAGCTAACAAGGGCAAAATGCCTCTCCTCCAACTCAACGAACCTGAGGAGTCGAGGCCTAAGAGAATAAGCGGTAAGAACAAAAATAGGGATATGAGTTCTAGTAAACGGCAACGGCCACAGCGGACTAAGAGCATAAGCTCAGACTCTGAAAACGAAGTCATTCCCCCACTTCTGGATGACGATGACGACTGTGATTCTGGTTTATCTCACGATAAGCAACCAAGTGACAAAGATGCCGAATATATGTTCTGCCAAGCACTATTTTCACAAGACACCAGAGGGGAACTTTGGGTTCAATGTTTTCAATGTTCGATGTGGGCACACAATGATTGTGCTGGTGTCGAAAAAGACGTGTATATTTGTGACTTTTGTAAATAAATTATTTTTCCTTCTTCTGTGTATTTCAGTAATAATTTTTTTATGAATATGTATTAAATATGTAGCGTAATATATGTCATAAAATAAGTAAACTTTTACCAAAAAAGTCCTAGCCCATATTTAGACCACAATAAAAAAAAATAGTTTTTAGTAGTGTTTTTATTTTAGTTTGTCTTAAAAAAACCCAAAGCCCTACATTCTAATAAAAGTTCAGATATCATTTTCAAAATACTAAATTATCAAATAAGAATCAAATAGTGTTGATTTCTCTATATTTGAAGGAATAAACCCAATATTAAAAGTGGTAGCTCATATTTGGACCTTCTCCTCTATATGTATTTATTTATATATTGTACATTCATCGGAGAAGTGTGGAGTTATATTATAGTCATATATGTGACATTACTCGAGAGAAGGTCTTTTAGAAATCAAATAATTGATTTTTTATGTCAGTAGTAATACATGTTAATTAAATACAACAGCTCGTCACATTTGCCAGAATTGGTGTGCAGAAATAAATATAAAAAAATATTATAGAACATTAATTCTAAATTAATTCCATTAAAAGAAATAAAATGACATAAATATTAATTACCTGTCAATTTAACCTTAATATTAAGTAAATTTCTTATTCTCATTATAATTCATAGATACCTGTCAGTTCATTTAAATAACAGTCATTTTACAAAACAATTTAACAAATAACCAAACAGCTACCCAACATTATTTTGTAATTTAAAAAAATACGAATTTTCATTGCTTTTTCTTAAAAATCAGACTTCAAAGTCATGTTTCTTTTTTTTTTTAAATGCTACAATTGCTACAGTAATAATTGAGAAACCACTTGTTCAAAAAATATGATCGGCAGATTTTAGTAGGTATTTTTAATAAGCTGAAGGCTTTATTTCTGTTATCTTTTAACATCTTCTACTATCTACTAACATCTTTTTATCTTGTGCTGGATAAAAGTAATAAATCCTATACCAAAGTCAGACAACCACAAAACTAAGTAAGAACCTGTCGCAAAATTCTTAAGTAGGTATCTCTTTTCTAGATAATTAAGACTTATTATATTAGATAAGAATTTCTACAAGTTTAAAATATGTAACTTTCTTAACACTTGACCTCCACCTTTTCCATAACGAGTGCACTATTAAGCAAATTCGTCAGCAATAAATTCAATGTGAGAGACATTTTGCAAAAAATGCTTTGTATGTCACAATCGCCTTATTTGAAGCCGGTTAAACTATTTTAAAGACCACATCAACACGTCGTTAAAGTAGAATAACTTGGATTTCAGCAACAATTTTAACACCAGCTTACTACCACTGATTGTTAACATACAATGCTTTACTTCGCATTAAGATCTTTCCTTTAATTATCACATTTATTTCTTTTAATGATACAATAATGTTATCTCGTGCATCTACATTGGACAAGCTTATCTCCAAAGTATTTAACGCCTCTCTATTAAATGTTCCAATACATTATCTAGTAATCAGACGAAGGGAGTAAGAACCGACCTTGTGCGGGTCCGCGGTTAGCCTGAGTATTGCCAACTTTTTTATTTCCCAAGATATCCTGTTAACTCACTAGGTGACTCAGTTTACGACTTGAGACTTTTATAGAGACTTGTCTGTCAGGTGACATTCTTGTTATATGAATTTTAATTGTATTGTAATTAAACTCTTAGTAATGAGGACTATACATGGAATCACGTCCCCTGATTGGTCTATATAATGAAGTTGGATCAGTCTAAGAATACATCTATACGTATATAATACATGACAATTTGGAGAAAATAACAACTAAGTAAATTAGGTTTTTTTCTAAAACTGATCTGATACCTACAACCCGCCCGCTCGTCTGTCGTCTCTTCGATAAACATTACACTTTAACAATTCGATTGTACTCAATTATCTATATCTTAACATAGACACATGATTATTTGATTAAATTATAAATGATAACGCTCGCGGCGCTCTCAAAGACCCTGCGCCCGTGTTATGGCCGACGCCAGCGGCGGTAGCAAGGCGCGCCACGAGCGGCTTCTTTAAAGATATAAATAATTTAGTCATATTTTTTCCACCCTCTACACAATAGCTTTTGTTTAAACGTGAAATCAGCCTCAAAACAGATAATTAAAAACTATATTGGCGTAATGTCGCATCGCTACCAAAGGCGCATGCATGCCGATAGCCGATTTGCACCCGAATTTCCGATCACTGATGAAAATATAACTGTAAGTATGCCATTTTGATCACGCGCCTACTAGAGGGCCCCAGGGTATTGATTGCACCCGGGCGCTGCATGAGCTAGATCCGGCGCTGACAATGATACTTAGTTGATACTGAACTTAGTTTATAGAAATTTCTACAACCTAGATTCACACAATAATATATGTTTGCAACTTATCAAAATTTTTGCTTTACTATTCTTAAAAAAAATCGTGTTTCAAAGCATTTGTAGGGGTCAGTGGCCAGTTGTCATATTTTGTAAAATTATTGAATTAATAACATCAAACTAACCGTCAAGGAAATGAACACGTCAAAGTGAATGCGTTTAAAGCAACAAATCAACTTATATCAAGTTGATTTGCTTCCCCGGTGAGCATTGAACGTTTGTATGACAAATTATTAAGCCGACTGTGCTTACTGCATACGATCCGACAACTCATTCGTCTTATAATATGACTTTGTTAATCATCAGATTGTGGTTAACACTATTACTGTGATCATTTATATCTTTAGTTGTGTATCTAGCTATACATAAAACAGAAACGTACTGACTTTGAATGACTGACTGACTGATTCATCGAACAGTAACTTTTTTAATAGGAAAATGGCTGCAGACGACCTGATGGTAAGGGGATACTGTGCCCATGGACATTCGCGATACATGCCAATTTCAATCTAGAATGACAAACGTTGGCACGCCCCCGGATACGCTGCCTATCTTCGTGGATTATGGAATGGACTGGGAAAATGAAGAGGGATAAGATGGGATGGGAATAGGCTCTGATATATCTAACTCACTAGCGAAACACATACCCTACGTACATTGGGGAAATACGATAAAGGAAATGCAGTATATTTCAAGGTAGTCTTCCGTGAGAGTGGGGTAACCTGGTGAGTCGAGTGCGCCCAGCTGCTGTGGGAATGCAGCGTGCACTCTCCCCCTACAAAAACGTTTTTTAATGAAATTCACTAAGGTGGAATTTCTCGAAATTTAACCCCTATAATCGGTATACGTTGTGTCAAGTTTTATATGAAATCATTTAAATATTCTGTGGCGGCGTGCAATATTGTTCAATTCAAATTCAATAAAGATGCTGTACTACATGAACAAAAATAAACACGTCTTTTACAGTTTTTTTTAAATTATATCAAGGCAATTATATCTACGCGAACGATGCCGTCTATGTATGAGAAATTAATACAAGCCTCAGAAATGTCTTATTTTTGTCGTTTTTCTCATTAATGAATCGGCTTGTACAGTAACAAGGGATTTACATTTTTGATCTTGCACAAATGGACACCGTATCCTTGGAAACACTTTAATTGACTTCATTTACTTTTTCTGTATACTTCGTCCATCTCGCAATAGGTACGAGTAATCTAAAGGCGTCGTTTGCATATCCGATCGATGGAGGAATCATCCGCTCAACATTTTAATGGTTTAACTGTCTATTTTCTTTTTTGTACGATCTGATTTTAAATAATTAAGTTAATTCAAATAAAGGTACTTCCATGCATTGGTACATAGGTACGAAGGTGGTTATATCAAAGTAAAATATCAATACTGCTAACTGGTTTGTTTACAGAAGCATTGCTTGTTTATTTTTCATACTTACTTTTTATGTATATTATTTTCAATTTATGGTGTACAGTCACCCTTTGTTACCCAGCAGTGAGTAGCAACAGTTACCCAGCCCACGCCATTTTCCTAACCCTTTCTCCCAATCCATTCCTTAATCTGCAAAGGTAGGCAGCGTATCCGGGAACATGCCAACGTTTGTCATTCTGGACTGATGTTAGCAGGTATTGCGGATGTCTATGGACGACAGTATCCACTTACTATCAGGTGGACTGCATGCTCGTCTGCCGCCTTTTTTCTATAACAAATGCGCGTTCGAACGTTTTACATAGAACAACAAAACTTTACAGGCTTGTAACTTTTGAATGATATTTTTTTAATTTTCCAAAAATATATTTATTTTCCGCTAGACCAGTTTTATATATTTTAACTTAGTTCACGTGATTCAGATTTTGCGTTATTTCCCTCGAATATACACGAGAGCTGCAGTTATGGTTAACATCAAATAGGGCTTTACTCGTCTCTCTAAGTCTTTTAACCACCTACAATGTTATCTATTTACAGACTAATTTAAGCATTAATTTCTATTGATGCATTGATTATTAATCTCTGTATTATTTTTTCTATTGTGCCCACATTGTTCCTGAAACATGATCTAACGCGTGATTATTAAGATAACATAATTTCTTATTTTTTAAGATTTTACTAAAATCTCAAAATCTGGAAAACTAGAACCGACAATAAGATCCATTTCTCAGACACACTCACTAAATTTTATGTTGAAAGTTATATTGCCACTCGATGTCTAAGGTGAATATTAAGTAAGTAGGTACTCTTTACTGCACACCAAAAAACACCGTGAAAGCTCCACAAAATTTAGATAAATAGGTATACAAAAGGTAGGCATTATCACTAAAGCGATCTCTTGCAATTATATTATTCATTTCTAATACCTTAGAGAAAATTATAGTATCTACACCAGTGTGTATTTTGTACAGTAATATCTCAAGGATCTAACATAGGTCCCATGGTGTACTATGCAGACGCGGACATTCAATACAATCCGATAGAAAATAGAAATTGAAATACAGTATCCATTTTCAATAAATGCATACTCCAATTAACTGTTATCTACAGCAATAAATACCACATGACGCATTAAGATAAAACTATACGAATTTAATTGAGTCCCATCGGTTAAAAAATAATTGTCGTATTCATTGAGCTTAAACTTAACGATTTATGAACTTAAGAATAAAGTTGTATTTTTGGACATTAATTAGTAAGAATCATGTACAATACCTGCCAATATATATGGTAAATCGTGGATTGAATCTTTATTTGCAATAATTAGGCTGTTACATGATGATTTTCACATAAAATTGTACTCACAGGTACTCTTAGTATGCTAAACTAGACTGAGAAATAAAGCTAGAGATGTAGTTGTGTGTAATTAAAATATTTATTAACTTACCTCTAAGAGTGTTTACCTGTTCATTTTCAGTTCTAGAATACCTACTTATTAACTATTGTAAAAAAGTGTCCTGTGAGTTAAAACTTAAACTGACCTTAAAATTTCTTTCTTTCCAGATTAAACACGATGAAGTCTCTCGGTAATCTTCTCATCGCGCTCGTACTCATCGGTCTAGTACTGAACAGTCACAGCGCACCGAGCTCAAGAAGAAAACGTGGTCAGAACTGGTCGTCCGTAGATACTGACACTAGCGCTACAACCAAACTTACAGAAGAGACTACGGACACTGCTACGAAGAGTCCCAGCAAAAGAAGAAACAAAGCGCTCAATTTATTCGGATACTACCCATCCTTCTTATCATCTGGACTCGATTACGCGCAGGATGATGACGAGGACGTTACCTTCGGCGTCAACGATGAGAATTTCGACGAAGACGATCTATCTAGAACCATCCCGTCCCAGCGTCGACAGCAGAGCAAGAAGAAGAACGGCAATGGATACAAAAACGATAACATAAATTCTCTGCAGTACGACAATTCGCCTATCTATGTTATCAGATTGCCTCCCACTCCATATATGTTTGTGCCTGGCTTGGGGTACGTATCGCAGCCTCCTAGTATGGGTCCGCCGATGGCGCCACCGATGCCTCAGAACATTGCCCCTGAAGTTGACCCCTTCATCAATCTACCACTGGACTTTGTATCTAACGGGAAGCCAACTGGAGTGTATCAGTGGGGCGGCGCGCCTGCTTTTCCACAAATGCCTCCTGTTGATCCTTTCGGCTACGTACCTGCTCAGCCTATGATGCCTGCAGCACCACAACCCAGTTACAACATTCCTACGTACACTAAACCGAAGCCCAAGCCAGCGCCAACAAATTCCAAGCTCACCAACCTCAAAGGCCAGTACGTCTTCAACGGAAAGCCTGGTGATAACGTTTTCGTTCTGAGGGATACTTACAACTCCATATACTCAGATGCTCTTCAGAACTTCTATCCTTAAAATCATGTGTTAATAAAATAGGTACATACCTATTTATTAAAAGACTGGCTCGTATCGAGCTAATGTAATTAAGGACGATGTATCACGAATGTTGAGTAAAATTAAAGGAACACTCAGGTTAAAGACAGAAAACGAGTAAAAAAAAACAATGGATCTTATGTATTTTACATTTTAGATACAGATTTATTTTTTTTAACATCTATGAGATTTTTTGATAATGTGTAATATGTAGTCATTATTAGTGATATTTTTATGAGCGTGGAAGTTTCTAACAACCCGATTTCTGAAATGTTTAAACATGCTGCCCTTGCTTTTCTTAACATCTACCCAATAATTGTTTTGAATAAACCAAGAATGGAAAATCCTAGAAGATTCTAACAGAAACTCACGTAGAAGCAAATAAAAGTTTCCTTTGGCGTACATAATCCAATAGCTTCAATAAAATATCTTTGATCCGGAGCTTTACACAGAAAATAACAACGGAGGGCTGTTACATACGATAAATTATATATTAGTTTATTTAATAAATGTGAATAAATTACAACTAATTAGACTAAGGTGATTGTGATTAGAAGCTTTAGTATCCCACAAACCATAACACAAGCTACTAAACAGATACCTCTTTTTTGAGTACCTGTGAGGTCTTGTGACGTAAAAGTTAATAATCCTATGGGTTCATATATTAATCTCAATCACAGGATATAACAGACAGCGCATCAAGGATGCCATTTAAATACTGGTCCAAATAATCGTAAATTTTGCAATTTGATACTAACTAGCTTATTGTGATTTATCATTAGTCCGCTAACCGTTCTTTTAGTTAACCCGACCTTATTATTACCTATAACCGGACTACTGATACTAGACCGATTTGTCGAAAATGACACTCATATTCAGCGCTCTAACCAAACCGAAAAAATAAGATTGTAATACAACGTTGTTTTTATGGTTGGTCTTATGTTCAATTGAAAATGCATATTGAATAAGTTGTTAAAAAGCTGCAAAGAAATTGATAATCATTCAAATGTACGGTTGGCAATTGTCAAACAGACCAACTTCAAATCTCGCTGTTTGGAAAACGTTTGATGTGCTGTCTTCTGTATTTTCCCAACGTTCAATAATATTCAATGATAATTATAAAATTTATATTAAAAAATCTAAAATCTAAGATCAAAAACTACTTATGCATTTAAGTCAACTGTAGTTGTCAATTTTTATTATTACCTAATTTATTGCATATTTATATTTAATTAATTTATTACTATTATTAGTTTTAAATTAAATAATATTGCCTTGTATCTAATAAGTTAATAACAATTTGATTGAATCTAATCCGTCCTTATGTACTCGTATTTTGTAATGCCTTATGTAAAAATATCTTAGATTAGTTAGATAAGTACTTAGGGAGTTATGCTTCACAAACGACTTATTTAATAAATAAACGAATAAATTGAATTTTATAAACGAATTTAATAAATATTTTACTTTTTACTTACCATGTAGGTACACGTCTAACATTATTTAGAAAATGCCTGTCTAACAATTAAGTACGTGCCTAGCTGGGTAGTGGAAAGTATAATGCATAGTCCGTTTTGTTTACATACCCATAATTTGATTCATCGAGAGTTTGCCCTAGATTTAAAGCAAAATGTTGAGATATTTCATTGATTTCGTTTTGTTTTCGGAACATTGGATTACAACGGACTACATGTGAATTCATATTTTAAAAATTGTAGCGCGGCTGCTCGTATACAGCCAACTGCTTAGTAGACTCTATACTCTCTAATACAATAATAATTAGTCTCAAAGCAATTTTTATACGATAGTTCTAATTTCTGACACAAAAATAGTTCTGTAGGTACCTTACCTGGTACCCTACCTGGTACCTTACTTGTGAACAGGTCTCAGGATTAGATATAAAAAAATAATTCGCAAATGTCTTTAGTATCAATAGTCGTTATATTAATAAATTGTACTTATTTTTACCTATAACATTGTTTTATTTTATTTATCCTCCTTAATCAATTATCAAATAACTGAAAAAGATAAAGCAGGTAGGTAAGTACGACAGATGTTACAACTTTATTATGAACTTTGTTCGCAGGGACAATCGCTTATTATACGGAATTCGTTTGCGTCCGGGAAATAATAAAAGACATTGTCTTGGAAAACTCACTTTATTATTAGTACTGAATCGATATTAATAAATAAAATACACTATGACTCATGTATACCTATTTATAAAACGAAAGGTTATAAATGATAAAACTAATTTGGGTTTTACCGGAAGAAATTTAATTCGATTTTCATTATTGGCTTATTTTTTCAGAAGGTTTTAATATTATACAAGACGTTTATGTACCATGCGAGGGGAGCCCCAGACAAAAGGCCAATCCCAAATAAATACCTGACTCATACAACAGTGAAACCCGAAACAAAATTACCCCAGTAGATCCCGGGATTAGTAATAAAACAGTCACATAGACTGATAGACATTGTGTAGAGATTTAACTTACAATACATACCTAGTAGTTAAAACTAGCAAAAATCTTAGATATCCATTACTAGATCTAGATCGTGATTAGGTATATCGTGCATTACAAGATCTGCATTACTATATAAAAAATCTAAAAGTGCAGTAGAAAGCTAGTAAAAAATAGTGAAAAGTTAATAACGGTAAAAAGCTAAAAAAGCTAATAGCAGTAATGGTGCAATTAATACATTCTGCTAGTATCAAGTTTTTCTTCGTAATAAACAATTTCAAAGTCAAAAACGCGTATCATGTCAAATTGACATTGTCAATGTCCAGTTCCTTTAAAGTAAGTCAGTTAGACTTTTTGGCGGGAACTCGAGAAATAAAATTTAGTTTTTGTTTGATTATTTGTAAATAATGTGAATTAGGCGTTTTGTGGTTTAATAGTGATAGTTTATTAAACTTCAAAGTGTTTTTTATGTGTGGTAATCAAATAAAAGCGTGAGACTGCATTTCTCGTGTGCTTCCAAAGACTCCTCTTCTGTCCTCAGTAAATCTACTATCGCTTTACTGAGCAACTCCTGACTTACTTCGACGGAACTGAATATTGACAGGATACGTTTACTTTGACTTTGAAATTGTTTATTACCCCTGAAGAATGTGCTAATTGCACCGTTGCAATATATGAAGAAAAAATATATGATTTAATACTGAGGACTGAAGAGGATTCCTTGGAAGCACACGAAAAATAAAAAAAAGCTTTAATTTGATTATCACAAACATTACTAAAAACAAAACACTATAATAAACTATAACTATTAAACCACAAAACACACAAATACATAATTTTTATAATTAATCAAACAAAAACTCAACTTCATTGCTCGAGTTCCCGCCAAAAAGTTTAGTAACTTGATAGGGATCCCATCTATTATACTAGTAGTGCCATCTACTATTTTTTTTGTGTATGTGTACATCTCAGGAGCTATTAAAACTAATCTATTTAAAGTAATCATATTTAAAAACAATATCCCTTAGTACCACTCAATTTAAATTATCATTATTTTATCAATTTATGTTTACTAAATAATCTAAAGACAGATTAGAATACTTATGTAATAACGAAACGCATTTCTAATAAAACGCAAAATCTAAACGCATGCAACTGTCAAAATTACATCAGTCAGTGAAGCACATCTAAATCGTAAAAACATTGAAAAATCCCCAAAATAAAACAAAATAAACCACATTTGAATCGTATCACATTTAAGTTTGTGATACACTTCATCAGCAAGGATTCATTGTTAAAGATCTAATCATGATACGACAAAACATTCTCGTTTAATTACCAAAAACACGACACATTCTCTATTTTATACAGGTGATCACGTACCGATCTTCATTAAGCGTAGAGTATTTGAAGTGACCACATGTTTAGGAGTCGGAGTTGGTTCGGCGGGGGTTGGGGTCGACCTAAAAACCCCCATTCTTTGGAAAGGCTGAAGTATTTACATAACATCCTCTGTAAGAACACTACGGTCTCGGAGAGTAACCGTGGTACGTTGGTCGAGTCACTGAGGTGCATTGCGGAGATTCTAATATGGGGAGACCAGAACGACAGCTCTGTGTTCGAGTAAGTTTATAATTTTATATTAAATGCTATTTCTCATAATCAATTGGTAGGTACAATTTAGTTTTATGTTAATAAAGTTGTTGTCGTGAACGCAGTTTGTTTTATAGACCAGATGGTAAACGAGCGAGTGGGCCACATGATAGTAAATGGTTACTGCCACCTATGGACACCTGCAACACCACGCATGCAGGTGCACTGCCGACCTTGTAGAATCCTGTTAGAAACAATATTGTTGTTTCAAAATAAGAGTTCTTTCTCTTAAGTTGTCAATGTACATGAAATATATTGAGCCCATTCAGGAAGAACTATATTTTAAGAGATAAATGACAAAAACTATAATCCTTATGTTATTAAAAAAGTTCTGCATGCCAACTGGTAGCTGGTATATGGATGCAGGGTTGGGTTGTCACATCTTAATTTTAAGTTCAATTTGTTCCCCATTACTAACACTAGTCTAAGATTTATGATTACTAAAGTTGGATTTTTTTATTTGATTCAAGGATATGACATATAGTATGGAGATGACACTTTATTGACAGTTCTACATGTCATATCCCTAACTCACATAAAAATCTGACTATAACATATATTTTAAGGACATTTTGTCTGAAAATAAATTAAATTAAATTTGCAAATCTTGTTAACTTAATTCATTTACACCTGTTTTATCCCTCCCTAATCAAATCAGTCTTTTAAAAGTTTTTTTTTTACATATTTTGCATCACTGCAAAATATGTACCTTGCATCTTGCATAGGTATATTTTGCTCATATTTATGTTTTATTACAGTTTTTTCCTAGAAAAGAACATGCTATCTTATTTCTTAAAAATTATGAGACAGAAGTGTGGAGGCTCTTCATATGTATGTGTTCAGCTACTACAAACTCTGAACATTTTATTTGAGAATATAAGGAATGAAACATCACTGTGTAAGTTTTATGTATCTATATGTACTTGTATCAGCTTATAACCTCCCACTGCAGGGCACAGGCCTCCCCTTTGTAAATTATTGGGGGGTTCCAGACCATAATCTACCACACTGGCCCAATGCAGATTGGTAGATGACATACTCCATTTTTTTTTTAATTTCTGCAGAATGTGTGTTTATAGTGGAGTGTAGGCTTTCTCGACCGGTGTCCATATTAATTGAATCTTCCAGGCTACTTGACAGAGGTCTTCTTTCTTCCAGACTACTTGACCGAGGTCTTCTGGAATCTCTTCTCTTTCTTCCAAACTTCCAACTTATCTCTTCGGCTTCTCGCGAGTCACCCTCGAGAAACCGAAGAGATAACATCTCTCCGAAAGTGAATGCAGTCGCCACTGAAGATGTCAACCACAGTTATTGACGAAACGTTTGGAAGAAAGAGACGGGATTCCAGAAGACCTCGGCCAAGTAGCCCGGAAGATTCAATTACTAAAATGTGTGTTTACTCACAATGTTTGGGTCGAGGATTTGAACTCAAAGGACTCAAACCCTAGGCTTTCAAAGGAGATACAAATTGAATTGAATTTTAATTAAGTGATAATAATATTTAATTTTTTTGTTGAATTATTGGTTTCTCTATAAGTAATGAACATAATATTATGTAGCTTATTATAAATAATCTTAGACTGAAAGCAGATCAATTTGATTAATATTAGTATCAACTATAACACCTCACTGCAAGGCCTAAAAATCACTAAGAGGTTTTTAATCATAAACCAGCATGGCCCATTGTAGATTGGTGCAGAGTGCTGATTGGGTCCAGTGTAGTATTTGCCCAGTGCATATGAGTCAGATGAATTTATGTATAAATGAAATAAACACGTGAACTACATTGGAAAGCTACTAATATTATAATTCACATAATAATGAACTAAATTGGGCACAAAAAACTGTCTATTATGAATGCTTTACAAATGTTATGTGACAAATACCTTTGATTACAAAGTGAACTTAAGGCTGTTTTCCCAATATTTCAGATTATCTATTGAGCAACAACCATGTAAACTCAATAATAGTACATAAGTTTGACTTCTCTGATGAAGAGGTGATGGCTTACTACATATCTTTCTTGAAGACACTCAGTCTGAAATTAAATAATCATACTATACATTTCTTTTATAATGAGGTAAGTAAAATATCTAGATTAAGTATTGCCATAGTACATCTATTTATATAGGCTTAATTGTAAATGACAGAGATGTATTTTTTTTAATACTATTATTTTTGTATTCATTTCATAGTGTATTATTTAAATTATTTGACATCAGCTTGTCATTACAAGCTAATGTCGAAATAACCCTGACTCAAATAACTACTACAGTAGGACTTTTCCTACAGCAAGGCACATGCCAAGAGGCAATCACTGTAATTACTAGAGTAAATCACTGGAGGCAGTCCATCATCCAGGCCCAGTTCAAATTGGTTAATACACATGCTCCAGAATTTTCTTTTTAATTCTCAAGAATGTAGTTTTTCTTATGGTTCTTTCACTTCATAGTTAGTGAGAATTATCTTTTATCCATGGCTTCACCTGCATGCTCACTAATCCACGGGAATCTTAGTTTTGTTGCCTATGTCCTTTTTGTGGTCCCCAAGAAAATCCATGCAAAATTTCAACTCAATTTGTCCAGCTATATATGTGAGTAATCAAACAAATTAACAGTTATTGTTTCATTTTTATATGTTAGGATTTAAAAATCCATACTTTAAGTAGAGACTCAGTGCTACAGACTGAGCATGATGTAAGTGGAGAATAGACACTCCTGTATCACTACTCTTTAATGATATACATATATGTATGTTTATTTTAGTCTGGTAAATCAAATTTTTCACAATTATAACATACAATACATATCTGCCCATTTATTACTAAATGGGTTTTTGAAAAAAAATAATTATCAATTTTTTTTATGTATTTTAAAACTTTATCATAAATTATATTAATAATCGATGCGAAATACTCTTAAAAATGTTTATTTAATTTATTATAAACAATTTAAAATTGATAAAATTTTAAAAAGAATCACGTGACTACAAACGCGCTACGATTGGTCGCCATGTTTGTGACGTCATAATGTTAAAAGGATTTCTCGATAGTATAGTATCACAGGCTTGTACATGTAAATTGTCGACAAATATCCGACATTTAGTTTAAAAAATTATTTATATTAACTACTTTTATTTAGTTATGTGTGATAAATGATTTATAAAGGCTAATTCCGATAATATACCTGATGTGGATATATTTATGATAACAGATTTTCTTAAAAATGATATTCGGTTTAATTCAGCTGAAGTTCGAGGTGCTAAAGCATCAAGGTAAGTTTATAAAAAAATAATATTGTAAATTAAAATATTAAATGATTTATTCGTCATTAAATATAATTAATTTTTATTTATCGAATGCTATTTATTTCATTTATACGTTTACATAAATATTTTTTAATTACTATATTATTATAAAATATTTACATCAAAATGATCTTCACAACAACAAAAAATTTGATGTTGTTTTGGAATTAGGTCGTCGCACTGCTTGGAACCATTTATTTGGACATTTAACATTTTGTGGAACATTTAAAAACATTTTTTCAGGAGTTGTTTTTGTAGTATTCGTACATAATGGTACGAAGCAAGCACGATAACTTTTAAGGTTAGACATTTTCGATATATTTATTAATATATTGACGATAATAACAAGATTTAATCGATTAATAGTCAAAATACTGTATCAGCTGTGTTCTACAATGAGTAGAAATTAACATTGTGACGTCACACGCGCTCGGGTTTGTTCGGGAACTGTCCGCGTGTTTACGGTACTGGATTCAAAAATTTATTTGTATTTAAATATAAATTTTTAATAAAAGCGAAAAAAAAAAACTAAAAATGGTTTTGTTATAAAATGTGTATATGATATTTCCATTAATGATAAAAAAAATTTTTTTTCAAAAACCTAATTCCTTGGGTTAGGCATTGTTAGGCATTGTGCGACATGGGATTGTGAGTTCAAATCCTTATGACCTTATCCTTCAAAGGCCCGTACTATGGAATTTCACCTTAAGTGTGAATTTAAAAATAATTACTACCTCGACAATGAAGGAAAACGTCGTCGTGATGAAAACCCTTAAGTTTCACAATAAATAAATGAAAATTAACATGTGTATCAACTAATCCTTACTGAGCCCGCATGTAGAATTATGGCTCGAAACACCCTTTACTAGGGGCCTATGCCCTGCAGTGGGATGTTTAAAAGGCTAATATCGAGATACAATCTAGTTTACAAACAAAACAATGTCAATAAGTTTTTTCTACTTTGCAGCATACAAAAGATTTCCCCCTATACACAGAAGCCATAAAATTCTTTAATCATCCGGAGACAATGGTGCGGATCGCAGTGAGAACACTCACACTCAATGTGTACAGGGTGCAAGATGCAAGCATGCTGAGGTTTATTAGAGACAGGTACAGATACATTACGAAAACATTGGCCATCGGCTTATCTGGAAACACTCATACCTCTAATTGCATACTTTATTACAAGATACTTTATTGCATAGACATGGATGACGCGTTCAGATGTTTCCAGATTAGCCGATGGCCAAAGTTTTCTGTAATGTATCTGTATCATGCTATTTTGCATTCTCTTATATTAACGCACAGTTCCTTAGACTTCCTACTTTAATCCAATCACTAAGTTTTTTTAAAATTAATTCATGAAATGAACACTTTTTGGAAATTATTTTTATAGAAAGAAGACGACAGACGAGCATACAGTCCACCTGATGGTAAGTGGATACTGTCGCACTGCGACATCCCCAATACATGACAACATCCATTCACATTGAGGGATTGCTTTAGAGAAAGGGTTGGTAAAATGGAGAGGGATAGCACTGTATGGAATAAGAATGGGTTCTAGCATATCTTACTCACTACCGAAACACATACGCACATTGGCAGAATAGAAATACAGAACATACAACGAAAAAAATATTAAATTTTTTAAACTAACATTAAAGATTTTAATTTTAATGATAGAAAAAAGTACTCATTTAAATAAATAATAGTTAAAAAACCCAGTGATCGGATTAAGGTAGGAGGTTGGTATAAATATCTGCAGACAAAGTGAAATAATCTAGAATTGATGTTTGTGTAATGTTATTTGTCTCATCCATCTAATATTTACTTCAACATGGAATGGCACTTCATTGATACAGGATAGATAGTTCTATAAATAGATAGTTTTATACCATAGATTAGTATTTGGCCTACTTGAATATGTTAGGTACTTATTTGAATATGTTTCTTTTTGAATAGGGGATCCCTTTAAAATAGAAACATATTCAGTACTTATCTCTCTATAACAACATCATTTAAGTCAATAAAGAGAAAGCTGCAGCGAGAAATCTGCATGTAATGTTTCCATTGCATGCTTGGATCATATCGGTGCCCTGAGGAGCAGACTTGAAAAATTAATGTTCAAATTGACAGTAAATTTGAACATTGAAAATTCTCAAAGAAAATATGTATTGATGTAATATTAGTTACTGCTACTGCATCTTCATTCTTTTTTGTGCAACAAGTAAAGTATTTGTCAATTTTTTGAAGATGTTATAAGGAATAACATCAGATTTTACTGTCATTCTCTTTATATGAACGGAATTAATAGATTTCTATAATTAAAATAATTTGAACTCGTAATTTTAAACTGCAAATTTACTTTACTGCATAACATATCATTCTCTATTTCAATGCTTAATTCATCACCACTGTAGACAGGATGTCTTGAATGTAGAATTTCCAAAACTTCTTCATCTGTTAAAAAGAATCTGTTAAGTAAATGTAATTCACTGATATAACAATCTTAAACTGCATATTCTATTGACTATTTGTATTATTATCTTCAAGACTCGGCCTTGACACAAGACCTAATAACACTCATTGTCAATTCAATAAATATTGAATTTGTCTGCTCTTTGTTTTCCTGGTAGATAAAACTATTGTTTTATTTATTGCATACGGTTATTCTTTGATATGACACTTACTAAACAAAGTAAACAGTTTTATCAAAGTGTAATAGAGATGTCTATAAAACCTGTATATAAAGACTGTGCTCTTAGATCGACTTTTTTACCATGTTCCAGTGCTGATTCCGTTTGATTTTTTGTCATTTGTTACGGCTTTTGTAATGTACTTCGAACTTAATTTTGCATGGAGTTGTTCTATGGCTATGGTTTTCATGAGATTTTATTTCATTAAAATGTTGTTTTATAATATTTCTGAAAGATATCAAATTGTCCCAAAATTTTGACGTTTCGTTACTCAGGGTTAGTTATGTACCCTTTAACCCTGAACACAACGTTTTATATTGTAGTATTGTTTTTCATTTGGTACTGGAAATACTTCTCTATCTCTCGAAGTAGTTACAAATTGTAATTGTAGTTGTAATTTTTCTCAGATTGTGCTCTCAGTTTCGTAACATTTCGTTACGTTAGGAAAGTGAGAAATTGTAAACCTGTAGTTACAAATACAAACATGTATATTATTATATAGTATTAACCACCCCGCCCTGGCTTCGCTATGGTGGTTTTCCTTAATGTATCGTTTCTCAACCTTTATAATGTCGCAACCCCCTGAAAAGGCGAAAAACAAAGCAGATAAACGCCCCCCTTCTTAATTATGTTTTTTATTACTGTTTAACAGTTTATTACAATTAATTATTCCGATATGGTACTTGTAATAAAATTATTACTATCATTATTATAACCTCCCGGCACATCCGTACATCCGCATTTCCTCGATACGGAGATGTCGCGTACTGTTTTGGTTCAAAAACCATTCTATACCGGGAACCCGTTGGCTGTGGTGCGATTTACCTGAAGAGTTCTACGATATGGGGTTCTTCAAGAAAGCTGTGAATAGGATTTTGCAAGGTCAAGGTCAGGAGGTGTGCGGGTGCACACCTGGTGTTGCCGCTGTCCATGGGCGGCGGTAATCACGTAGGACCGCTATCTCCTCCGTCTACTTCCCAATAAAAAAAATCATGTCTGGATTTGTTTAAAAGTGCTGAATATGTCAGTAATAAACGTAAATAAGTAACTCTGTAAAGATCGATTCATCATTTCGCATTTTTGCGTAAGAAATCCAGGCGATTGGTTTGTACATATTTTTATTGCATGTGTACAAAGCTTTACAATACCAGTTTCGTTACAATTATTATCAGTTTTGTTGCTTAGCAGTTGACTAAGAGGTTCATATTTTCTGCAAATGACCCATTTATATTTTATTTCATATTATTGTTTCTGTTATTTAGAACTGCAGCACCATACTTCAGTAACCTGGTCTGGTTTATTGGGAAACACATTTTGGAATTGAATGCATGTGTCAGAAACGATGCTGAGTAAGTATTATTTTTTACATCAGAAGGGATTCATATTTCATGATGAAGATTTTGTATTAATTTTTTTTTTGTATTCTCTTGTAGTCATCAATCGCAGCAAAAACTAGATGATTTAGTTGCTGAACATTTAGACCATCTTCACTACATCAATGACATACTTTGTCTGAACATTCCTGACTTAAACGACGTCCTAACAGAGCACCTACTACACAAACTTTTAGTGCCTCTATATATTTATTCCCTTACGTCCGAATCTAGTAAACGACCCGCGACGTCATCACCATATAACAAAGATCACATTCAGAGCATAGAAGTCATAACGAGAAATTTAGAGGCGATACTAAAGGGGAAGAGCAGTGAGTTATCTCCCACTAGAATAACCTTTTCTCGACAACGACTCGAGTCAGACGAGGAAATTAAACCTTCCGTGTCTTGTGTAGTTGCCCTATTTCTGTTATCGCAAGTATTTCTAATAATAACACATGGCCCGATTGTGCACGCACTCGCTTGGATCATATTGCAGTCTGACTTATCAGTATTTGAGGATGGAGCTACTAAAATATTGGAAATGTACATTAGTAATGCGAAGTCCAACGTAAAACTAGAATTTTCGAAACCTCAGCTAAGCTTGGAGAAGGCTTTGGAAAGTACGTCAGGTCAGGAAAGGGATTATACTACTCCTGAGTACGCGGGTGTAAAACCTTTCGGTTACGACACGGATCAGTCCAGCTGTGACCTTGATCCTGAATTAATTTCAAACTCTCTACCTTCCACATCACAAATGAGTGAAGCATCAAGTGTTGCCAATGATTCTACAGAGGATTTAGTTTCTCAAATGATTGTAAAATCAACAAGTGCTGTTACGTTGGTAAAAGAAAACATGCCTGATTCGCCTTTGCCAGACTCCGGTATAGAATCAAGTTCGTCTAAAACTCATGTTACGCCGGAACTAAATAATATAACTGATGAAGAAAAAGAAAAACTTCTTGGTGTAACCACTACTGAGCAGACAATGACGTTAGAAAATATATTAGATAGAGAGAGTAGAGAGATTGAAAAGAGACCATTTTTGAAAACGATCCTCGATTCCTTAGACTGTATTGAGAATGACTATAAGGCGCTTTTCGCTTTGTGTTTACTTTTCGCATTAATAAACAACAAAGGTAAGTTTATATATAATTTTTTGGAGGAGTAATTTCTTTAGAACTTGAATTATCATAAGAAGGGTGTTAATTATAAAAATATCTGACACTAGCGTAAAACATATTTTTTTAAATAAAAGCTTTCACTTCAGTGTTTTAGTATGAATTTAATAAAAATTGTCACATTTGCACTTGAAAGAATTTCTTAGTACACTTTTCAAATCACTAATCTTTCTTCCTTTTGTTTTGCTTGCCTGGGCTATTAGTGGGTAAGATATTCTTTCATTTCTATTACTTTAAATGCTAATATTTCCATTCTTAACTTAAAAAAATAATACAATTAATCCTTGCGTTTATTGTTTCTAGGAGTTAACACTGAATTACTAGACACGTTATTATGCCCGGAAGGGAATGATACTACATCTAGTTCAAATGTAACAAGTGCGCAAAGTGAGGCGGCATCTAGTGACAGTAAACAAGGAAGTCCCGCGAAACCAACGCCATCTGTGAAACTGATAATGCAAAGTTTTAATGCTTTGCTCATCGCGAAGTTGATGACGATAACTAACCTGAGTTGTAAACCAGGTATGTTTTGTTTGTGGGTTTATCCAACATTTTTGTAATTTACATTTACCTTTCCATTGTAATGTAATAATATGTTATAAACTTGTAGTAAAAGTTGTAGGCATCTATAGAGTCTATGTAAGAGTGTTTATTTCTTGAATTGGATGCTCTGTTTGTCATTCTGGTGATTTTTCCATAACGTAATCAAATCGGTCACTTCAGACAATGCAATGCACTTCAGCCACACCTATGATCCGCAAATAATTAATTTTAATTTAGAATCTTTAATTTGTATTCTTAAACTCGCTGTCGTTAATTTTCAAGTAAAAGTTTTTAACGCTGGTTATTATACTAGTATTTCAAAGTATGTTCACGGAAATATATAACTTCGGGATATTTTTTTATAGAAATTGGCAGAATAAAACTAAACAACATTGTTCACACTTTTATTGTTTAGTTATGAATATGGGCCTATTCCAAGAGTCTCAATTTTAATCTATGATACGTTTTTCTTATCTACTGGGCTCCTATGTCAGCCTTTATTCAATTGAACCATTACGTCAATCACGTAGTCCTTCCGTAGTCGGACTATGCCGATGGCCGTTGCTCATTTACCTTTGCGCGGTCTACTATATTACTCGAAGTCACTAGAATATCGTACTGGACATACTTTTCACAATTATAATAGTGCTGCTAAGCGATATGATGTGGCCCACTTTGGAGAGCAGACGAAAATATTTTGCATCCTTTTTTATACAAAAATTTTAACTGACAGTCTCGTAAACTTGAACATTGACTCGTGACAGATTGAAAATTTTAAAGTTACAACTATGTTAACTGACATGCCAATAGTTCTAGCATTCGCACCTTTCTACTAATGTACCTACTCGTGTTTACCACGTTCGGAATGTGGCTACTACTACGATACGCTAGCGATAACTATTTTTGCTCATTACGTTCGATTTCAATGTGCCTGCTACCGCGATACGCTAACGATAGCTATTTTCGCTCATTACGGGGAACATGGCAAGTTTTTTTTTTGTAATGGACGAAGGCGACAGACGAGCGATGGACACGATCGACACGATGGACTGTATAGTCCACGTGATGGTAAGTGGATAATGTCGTCCATAGACATCCGCGATATATGTCAACATTAACCAAAATGACAAACGTTAACACGACTTCGGATGTGCTGCCTACCTTTGGAGATATAGGAATGGATTTGGAGAAGAGTTGAAAATTTATACCTCCACATACCTCCTCATGTTCAATGGAAACCTATCATATGCCTTTTTGCAGAACTAATTATATAAAAAATAGTTTTATAGACGTGTCACATCTAACTTCAATAAAGAATTAACTGCTTCTGTATTTTTACCTATCGTTTCTTAAATTTAAAAAAGTATTGATTGAAACTTTATTTTAGGTATCATTGCACGATTTTATTGAACGCGTTGTTTTGTTGTTACGGAATAAACAAATAATACGGTTACGGAGGTCTGGATGAAAATCTATTCAATTTTTTTTTTTTTTATAGTGAAGAGGGCGGACGAGCAAGATATAAAAATTAAATACTATGTATAATACTATGCTATTAATTATATAATATTAATAATAATACTGTTTAAATTACTGTGACTGTTTGTTCTTAAATTAATAAATAAATTACTATTCTGATTACTGTGATAATTAATATTTCAGCGTCAAAAGTCCGTCTAGTGACATTGGAACTAAGCGTGACATTGGCCCGTATAGCAATGCAAGGGGCGAGCGGAGTCGCGGGCGCGCGCCACGTCGCCGCAGCTGACACGTTGCGTGCCCGGGCCGCGGCGCTCGCGAGAAACTTCTATAAGTGCGACGATATATTCTTGGACATGTTTGAGGATGAGTGAGTATATATTTATTTATTTCAACAAAACAGAAGGTATATTACAGTGTATAAAACCAATGGGTGTGGTGTCGGCTGGCTTCAGAATAGTACCACCCTATCTCTTCCCACAACAAGCCCGGAGGAACTACACCAGCTACAAAAGAGGGGACTCGCCAACCCAATTATCCAACATGCCATTTTAAGGCCATACATCCCTTATGCACGGGACAATATGCATGAGGAGACCCACGTCCAACAGTGGACTATAAAAGGGCTCATGACCGTGAAAAATCAATGCGTACATCGATCCTAAGATTTCTCTAAAAATTACTGCATACTTAGAACCCGCTCATCCGAAAAGAAAACATCTTTATCACACCGTCTCGCTAACAGTTTGTTAACATAACGTATAGCATGTGGCACCGGTGCATTACGCTGGAGGTTATTGCCAGATGGAACCTCCTCCAGTAAACAATGAGTGTCCGCGCAGACGTACCAATCCGAGACAAATAGTGATACACAACTCAACAATAACGGTAATAATAGCTTGCCCTAAGTTTTCATTAAAGATAATATAAAAGAAAACTTACGCCGACATTCTAGTGTATTACATGTATCCATTCCTAAGACAATGTCGTGAGGAGACTAATGTGCCCGAGAATTGGAAAAAATATGGAGCCTATGTAATCTAACAATCTACACTGGGTCTGAGTGGTCTACATGACTCGAAATCCTCTCGATTTTGTTAGGGAAGGCTTCTATTCTACACTGGAACATTATAAACTAAAATTAAGTACACGATTCATCATTTGTGTAGTATCCGAATGCCATATTCTTACGATGATTGTTACGACGCTGTCATTAATAAGTTTTTACGAGCTCTGAAATATTGCTAACTTTCAAAACGATTTGTTCCTTACTTTCATTGATTCGCAAAGTAGTGTAGTATCCAAGTCACGTCACTCTAAGGCTAGGAACAAATCTAGCGAAAATTTCGCGGCGGAAATTCACGCGTGGAATTTCGCTCCATCGTGGCATGTGGAAATATACTGCAAGCACCAAACAAAACGTCGTCTGGGCGAACAAAACATCGTCCGCGCGCGTCAAAACGTGCGTTCGCGACGTTGCCGCGCTGACGCGTAAATTTGACAACAACACACCTGTTGTATTGAAAGGTGACACATCTCTGAATGAATTCTATGTCCGAATCTCTGAATTCCGCTACGGTAGTCGACGGTAGTGTATTTGTAGGTTGTTTTATGTTGTACTGAGGCAAAATTTCCGCGTGCTTTGCTCAGATTTGTTGAGTGGTTGGAGCGGAAATCGGCTCCTGATATTTCTCGCGCGAAATTTTCGCTAGATTTGTCCCTAGCCTTATAATGATCACAGCCATAATTATCGAATAATACACGTTATTACCACAAGCCCTCAAATATCGTAAATTTCAAAACAGGCGTTATATTTGACATATCTCATTGACCCACAGAAACCTTTATATTACATACATCCGCTGAAACTTCAAAATGCTAATTTTGCATACCTTGCGCGTAGTTTTGCATATAAAATTTACATAAGTAGATACAAAAAGCATGCTAGCTAAATAAAAGGCTGACTATAGGCTAAAAGGCTGACATTCTGCATTTTATTGATTAACGCCTTGAAATCAAATTAAAATACATATTTGTATGTTTTCTTACCAGGTACTGTGAATTGAGCAAACGTCCGTTGAACGTTGAGTGGCTATGTATGGACGCGGCGATACTGCTGCCGCCTACACGCACACCGATGTCTGGAATTGCATTTGCTAAACGACTTCCTAGTGGAGAGGTAAGTTGATACAATTTGTATTCACTTGACGTTAATAGAATATTAATTTAAAAATACATATGATTATTTGATATTTTTTGTTCAAAACTTTGTCTTAGGTTTTCTTATTTTAAGGGTGGAGATTAATAAAACGATATTAGAGAGAACGCATAATAAGGCTTCATTTACACAGGCATTAACGATCCCGCGCTGCACTCCTAAAGCCCAAAGCCGAGGTTCATTCCTTCGTTGCACTTTCGTTGCCTTTCGGCTCGTTGCACTACACTTTCTGGGTTAGCACCTTTTGCGCTTGCCCTATGCTAAACATGTCCGTTAACTCAAGTCTACAAGAATTTAACCATTCCGAAAGAAAAATACGGGCGTTAAAGAAACGCGCGTTCCATAGATCGTAATAGTGAACTTTATCTCCAATGTACATGGTTTATATTTGTCTGAAACTGCGAGCATAGCAAGTGGCCGTCGACGGAGACTTGCTGCGTCATGCGTCACCATCGGTAGCTACCGCACGTCATATCTTGACAAATGGAATGTCACAAAATTCATTATTGATATTTTACTCGTACATATTTTATGCCGAACATGCTAATTTTTGTTACCATGTCGCCAGTATTAATACTATCAATAGTCTCATAGCGCAAAATGAGCAATATATACCAATATATTGACATGGATAATATCGATACTATTTATAGTTTTATATTTGATAGTATCGATATTATTGATAGCATCGATAGGTTTTTTCTCTTTTATTTTCATCTTTTTATTTTCGGAATTGCTAAATTCTTGTGGTCTTGTGCTAATGGCCTTTCAAGAGTCACCGGACATGTCTGGTTTAAGGCAAGCGCAGAAGGCGCTCAGCCAGGAGCAAAAAGTGTGTGCAGCAACAAGCCTAAGGGTTCCCCCGCCGGTAGACTGGCGAAAGGATCGGAATTCGGCTTAGGGCGTTGCTTCTCCGAGGATACCGCGGAATCTCGAGTCGGTGAGAAGCGCCCAGGCACGTGCCGATACCTGGTAAAAGTGTTGACTGAAGACCGGTGTGCCACTGAAGTGAAGTGCCACCCCTGAGAAAGGGGAAGCACATCGCTACACATTTCTCCGGGTTGAACTCTATCCTCCACCCCACAAATCACTCGCCTAGGGCATGGACTACGCGTTGGAGGCGAAGAGAGACACGTCGTAGGTTCCTATCTGAGGCGTAGAGGACGGTGTCATCCGCAAAGAGGGCAACCTCTATTCCAGGAGAGTGGGGGATGTCATTAGTTTAGAGGGAATAGAACGTGGGTGCTAAGACGAAAGTATCGATAGTTTCACACTAATGATACCATCGATAGTATCTAAAATCTTTCGTAGGAGCAATAGTATCGATATAATTGATACTATGGAACAAAATACTATCGATAGTGGGTATCTATGTTCACTTATACATTTACGAATGAATATACGTATATTGCTTGTTTTGCGCTAGCAATACTTATCTATAGTATCGATTTAATGGACACATGTTGGTACTATCTATAGTATAACTACTTTTCGAGGTCACGATAATATTGATAGACTATTTATTTACTCGCAACGCTAATGTGTATTCAGCTTTCCGCTCTGGGCATCTGTGGTAGACTTATGGCTCAAAACCTCTCGTGATTATTGGGAGAGGTCTGTGCTTTCCAGTGGGATGTTATATGCTGAAATCGTGCCCTTTTTAGATGGAGAGAGCGCGTCGTGCAATAAGAACATTTTTCCTTATCAGAGACTTGTATCTGAAGTTGACTGGTAAACCTGAAACACAGTTGCCATTGGCCAATCCTGCGCCGTTCGTGCAAGTCGGTGACGTCTTGGATTTGAGTGAGTATCATACATAATATTTTTATGTATTATCTTACATGTTTATTCAATCAGGGTAGCTGGGATCAGAGGTAATTAAGAACATTTCAACTTATTTCCACCCTTAAAGGCCAAGATCTGTCAGCGAGACCATATATGTCTACTTACTAATGTGTTATCGGCTCTTCTACAGCATCTTTTAGGTGAGCCCACATACTGGTGCGTCGTGGGCTATAGGTTGAGCGCATAGATCATTATCGATCTAACTGCATTTTTTTTAAATTATTTCAATACATTCAAGTACATTACTGAAATATATACATCATTATACGGTGTAATATTTTGTTTCGGGTATAACCAAACCTTCCGGAAGGCTGCAATCCTGGATGAATTCATTGATTAATTGATTTATTTAAATTAGGTTTAACAACAAGAGTACATACGGAAACATTGTATAACAACATTATAATGACATATTGGTATGTATATACCTAAATTACAAGTATGCAGGCACATCCTTCACAATACTTATGCCAGAGAAGGGACCCAGAATGCAACACGATCTAACAATATGATGCTTTGAGAGATTTTTTTTATTATAAACTGATAATTTATTTATCTTATTATTTAAATAAATGTCAATTTATTAAATTATCGGCGCGCCGAATACCCCCTGGTGTTGCAGATGTCCATGGGCGGCGGTAACAATTACCATCACGTGGGACCGCTTGCTCGTCCGGGCGGACGAGCTATAAAAAGTCTATAAAAACTAGTCTATAAAAAGAAAAAAAAATGTAGTTTTTTATGTAATTATATTGTTGAATTATAAGTGCATCCTCCATACCAATACCACATAATTTGAGAGAAGGTCTATTAGGTATACCCTTCTATATATTAGGTATACTATTGAAAAAATGACAAGAAAGACAAAAAATACATTTGATTTTGGAATCTGTCATTTTCACATGAAAAATGTTTTTTCTCATGAAAAATGCTTTTTCTCATTATGGCGCCAATCGTTATTAAATGTACTAATATTGAAATCGAGAGGGGTGATAACGAAAACCGTATTGCTGTAATTGCATTACACAAAATAGGCATGGAGCCAAATGTAATTTTTAAAACTATCTGCTTGATTAGCCGAATGTTTCTTTACCAGGCTATTGATAGGTAGGTACATCGAAACGTCCTCTGTGTGTGACAGAAAAGGTCTGGCCGTCCACGCACTATTCGTACTAAACGGACGATTAAAGCTGTGAAGGAAAGTATCTGAAGAAATCCCGTCCTGAAGCAAAATATTTTATTCAGAGATGAATATAACACCCAGAGCCATGTCACATACCTATTTTAAAAAATAATTTGGGACTTGCTGTTTACAATAGACGTACTGGTGATTTCTTAACTGATAATTTAAAGACAAATAGGATTGGCAAAACAACTCTTCGGCGGTACGCAAAGGGAGCTTATTTACTGACAAATCTTATTTACAAACAAGAAAATGTTCACAATTGAGGAACATTTTGAGGAACATGATTCTTGAGAAGGTCGTAAAGCCTCTTAACAATACTCTGTTCCATAACCAAGACTGTTGGTGGTGAACGCTGATCGATGTTATCGTAAGGCCAATGTTGCAGGCCGCACGTTACCGTCCAAGGGGGGGGTGGGATACGGAAATGAAAACACTGCTCTAGTTCACATTCATTAAACCACAGGGGTGCGGAGGAAGCGGCAGTGGGCAACGAGCTTACTTTACTTGTTAGGCTTAGTTGTTATCTTGAGTGCGAACTGGCTTGCTGGTCGTTGGAGCTTTTCTCTTTTATAGCGAGCTTGCTGCCCAAGCGATCCCCCCGTTCCCTGGGGAAGTTTTATTGCTATTCGCTTCCTGTTTTTATACATAATATCTAGATTATAAGTCGTACATTTTTGGGTCGGTCCTCTTTTTGCACGGAGGATAAAGACTATTTTCGATGGCGAAGTATAGGTATTTAGTCTTTTAATTGTTTTAATTTTATTTTCCCTTCCTCCCTTTTTGAGTAGCAAGGGGTATGGGAGGACTGAGGGTGTATGGCTGCCTAGTGGCGCCGATACGGGAACTTCGCCATCTTTTAAAGCTTATACCTAAATAAAACACACTGCGGGCGGTAGTCTTTATTGTGAATCTTATTCTAGTACCCTGACTTATAACCTAGGTATCCTAACACATTTGGAGAGTGAACGCAAGACACATCCCTCGCTCACAGAAGACTACCTTGAAATGTACTGCATTTCCCACTTAATCTTATTTCCCTAATGTACGTACGTGTTTCGGTAGTGAGTGAGATGTGCCAGAGCCCATTCCCATCCTATCCCTCTCCATTTCCCCAATCCTTTCTCCAAATCCAGTCCTATATCCAAAGGTAGGCAGCGCATCTGGGGGCGTGTCAACGTTTGTCATTTTGGATTAATGTTGGCATGTATCGCGGATGTTTATGGGCTACAGTACCCACTTACCACCAGGTGGACTGTATGCTCGTCTGCCACCTTCGTCCATAAAAAAAAAAAAAAACAAAATACAAGATATTGTGTAAAGAAATAAACAATAGTATAACATAATATGAACACATCGACATCTTAACTAATATTTTATATAATATTAACATCTTATAATAACGAATGATGCACGTACTAACATCTTATGATCTCGGAGGAAAGGTGTATGAATTTATCCCTTACGCCTCTAGGTATTGGCGTATGTTTAAGAATTCCGCCGTTCGAGCTTTACTGGTTGCGGAACTCTTCCTAGACAACCCTTTTTTTCCTCCGAGATGTGTGATGTCAGCACGTACATATTACGCGCACTGATTTTACACGTATGTTTTTATGGGCACCGTACTTTTACTACACACTTATTGTTCTGTCGTGCACAAAGACTCAGCACCAGGTCATAAGGCTCTCTCAACACAGGTATCTAGAAAGGGATATTTCCGACTTCATTAGAGCTGAAGACTGGCCGTCATCTAGTCCCGATCTTAATCCGCTCGATTTGGATTTGGTCTGTTTTAGAGAGCATGCTCTAAACGCCATGATAATATTGAGTCCATAAAACATTCTATAAGGGTGGCAGTTGCCAATTTTCCCATGAAAAAGTGCGTGTTTTAATCGAAAACTGGCCACAACGTTTGAAAGATTGTACAAAGGCAAATGGTGACCATTTCGAATAAACGTTATTTTTAAAATGTTTACCTACGAGTATTTATTTCTAAAATAACGCAAATTCTTCTAATAAAATGATAATGTAAAAATAAAAATATCAATGTTTTCTTTGTAACAATATTTTTGGCTAGACTAGGTTAGGTAATATTACGTATTATTTTGTAAACACATATATTTTTGGGCCTTGTATTTAGTGAATAATGATGAAAAATTTGATTTGCTTAAATTTTCTGAAATGAAAAAAATAACTTATTGAATAGAAAAATTCGCAAATTCGTAAGTGGTTTCAGATTTCGGAAAAAGTTCGGTTACAGCCTGTATATAATACTTGTGTTATTTACTTTAATTTTGCAGCACCAAGCGCACCATTGGAAAGTGTGCATGTTATAAAATGTCAGTGAGGGATTTATATATTTTATCAAATGATAAGTCATGTATCCCGATCCCAAATAGCCTGTTTGAAGATATAATTAAAATTTAAAGTTAATATTCATTTCAGGTTATCAATAATTATTGAAAATGAAAATCTTTTTAACAGTCGTCTTCCTACTTAAAATACAAAAGATGATATAATAAACCAAGGCTTTTCAATGCTAAAATTAACGGCCATTCCATTTAAATTTTTATTCGATTTTATTCTCGGTTGAAGATACGTATTTTTATTAAATATATTCTTAAAATAATACCATATAAAATATGAATTAATTTTAAGCTAATACTCATAAAAATCAAACTGTTTTATTGTTACAGATGACTCCGATTTAATATCGTGCGATATAATACAGAAGGATGGCACGTGGCATCATAGGTTTTTGGCAGTAGACAACATACAAATCATTTTGGTAGAGCCAGATAAACAGCGGTTAGGGTGGGGTGTTGCCAAGTTAGTCGGCAGCTTGCAGGATTTAGAGGTAAGTGAAATCCCCACTACATATACAGAATGTAACCTACATATACCGTGGATTCCGTTCATGATTCTGAGTTTATTGACATGTAAATTTTACGAATCTTTTTATTTTTAATGTCAAAAGTGGTGATCCCACTTAAGGGAGATGTTTCATCGCTGTGTGGTTGAGTGCTGAGTGGTCCCACCACTAAAATTTACTGGTGACGTGACACGCTTGGTTTCCATACAATTTCACGAACTTGTGTTGTTAATGTCTATCTATGGTCGCTAGTTATTTATATTTTAAAGCTTTGCCCTTCAGATTCAAGGCGATAAAGAAGAGCCTCGCTGCCTGCACCTAACAATCCACAAGCCGCGAGTGGGTGCGAGCGGTGCGTTGCCCAGAACAGTACTGCTACGGGCTAAGTTTAAATTCGACGACCACATACGCAGTATGGCAGCCAAACAAAGGCTCACTAAGGTAAATAATCATATTTGTAGTAGTTTTAAACTAATATAAGGTTCTACAAAAATAATGTAAAATATTGACAAAATTGACATTGACAAATTTTGGACATTGACAAAATGTTTTTGCATAATATTTGTTATAATCAAATAAAAACATAAGACTGCATTTTCGTGTGCTTCTAAGTAGTCCACCTCTGTCCTCAAACCTTACTTACTATTACTTACCTTACTTAATTGCTTAATTTACTTACTACTTACTTACCTTACTATCTTACTGAGCGATTTTTAACTTGCTTCGACGTGACTGGACATTGACAAAATGTGTTTTAAATTGTTTTGACTTTAATTATGAAGAAAACTTGAGAGTAATAGAATGTGCTAATTTCACCATATACGAAAAAAAGGTTTTACTTTTTAATTTATTTCGTTGTAGGGTAGAACAAAATCCCGTCAAAAGAAGATGCAGCAAATCGGTCGGTTATTGGAAGTAACGGGCATGTCGAGCGTGCCCGCGCTCGCGCCCAGACATCGACCACTATTCTCAAGGCCGGGGCTCACTGCTGTTAGGCGATCTACTGGTATTAGCCTTAATATCATTAGCACAACACTCTTAATCATTTACACTTTCACGAATTCATTACAAAATGCATTGACTATACATACGTATGTATTAAAATGGTAGATACAAATTATTATACGAATTCAGTTGATACGACATAAAACACATGATTGTATAATTTTTCTGTTTTATTTAATTTGAACTTTCATTTTTATGAGAACCTACATCATATCTTAATCAACTTCTACTTAATCAACTTTACTACTTATTAAAAAAAAATATGTTTTAGAGAATAACACTGAAATTTATAAAATTAAGGCCATTCTGAACCACCTTCTGATAAGGTAACTGTTAACAATCTGATAGATAAATTATCTGCCAATTAAATCTAGCTGATACTGACTTTCTAATAAAGTATAACTCACTTTCTGATATCTTCTGATAAAGTATAAATGAAGGCGGTAGGAACGCGATCGTCACGTATTTATTATATATAGTGAGGTGAAATGTTAGTCAATATGTCGATAGCGGCAAAATGCGAACAATTTATTAAATCGTAATTATCGATATATCAACTTATTCAATATGTATGATTATATTTTTTACTATAAACATACATAGGTATTATTGTTTTAAATAGATATGTTTGAAGGTAAAAACAAATGCAAGGAATAATTTGTAATTCTATTGTAATTTTTTCCCTCTTCGCTTTTATAACATTTCTGACAATAGCAATTAAACAACTTTGAACGGTTTAAATCGCGTATATTTGACATTATTTATATCCCATTTAATAGCGTCGGGATATAAATAATGTCAAATATACGCGATTTAAACCGTTCAAAGTTGTTTAATTGCTATGTATAGTAATCGCGAAAACCTAAGAAAATATTATTTCTGACAATGTTTCTAGCTTGACTACGGATGACAGCTCGTTTTTCACATTTAATTCACTCATTTTAAAAGGTACAAGAGAAGACAATAATAACACGTGTTCTATCGCTAGCATGCAATATCTCACTGTCAAGTAGCGTCAGGCGAGTACCGCGTGCGTTACAAGAGGCGCCTTGTGGAGTACCGAACGCTTCCCCCCGTACCTCAGACCCCGAATTCATTTAGCTCAGTCACCATCTATATATACTAGGGTGTTGGGGATGGTGAGGGACTCTGTCGTAATATAGTCGAGCGGAGTAGTAATTTATTATTCTGAACAATATTGTATTTAATTATTAAATTATTCTTTGAACGCCTGTTGAAGGAGAACATAACGGGTTAATTAACGCCATATTATGTTACCTATGTTCTTACAAAATTAATTATTATTATTCATGTCGACATTAGTCCAAAGTGACATATGTTGACACTCTTTAGATTCACCGCCAATTGTTATTGTGATTTCCATCGTTATAAAGGACAGTTTTACTATATGTTTTATTGAAACCTGTCCAATGGTTTTGTAAATGTAGCAGATTTTATAAGAGAAGTTGTTCAAATTTAACGACATATCATCCAGAAAGGGCGAAGCCGCTGTTATTATTGACAACAATACTGTTGAGTTAGGTTTGTCTATATTTTCAGGTGGTGAGGGTGAGGAGATGGAGCGTAGGTTCCGACAAAGCAGACACGTGCTCAAAGACGGCATTGTTGTATACCGCGAACGAACCACCAGTAGAGAGAGGTTAGTTTATGTTTCTTATGCTTTTTCGAATATATCAATAAGGAGTGTTGGCAGGGATATTACAGTCTTCGGACAAAATACCTCGGATAATGCTCTATAAAAATAATTTATCTATAAAAACCTAAAACTCACAGAAGGTTTTTGCCACAGGTACCACACGCACGTATTTATTATTTGTAGTGCATAACGCTCGGTTGATAAATAAACATATTACCTCGATTTGATCATTATTGGCCCAGCACTATTCAAACCACTGACAGCTGTCATTCTAATCAAGGTAGATTTAAAAGACTAGATGTTTTGCATGTTTTGATGTAGATGTAGACTATATATCCGCACAATACCATCAACTTGTGTCTAGTTACTGTGTATCTGTCTCTCAAATGGAACCATACTTCCAATTTTTTGTGCTTTATTTTAAAACCCAAACGTTAGAGGTGGTTCTATTTACGCAGATTTTTGAAACATCAAAATTTTAAATTAAAAATCTTACCTAGTCAATAAATTCATACCGACAGTAAAGCTTGCTCAGACAATATGATCTGCATGTCCACACACTGCTGGCAATTACCAAAATTTTGTTTACTTTACCAAAATAACTATCAATTTATTTATTTATTTTTTATAATAAAAAGGCGGCAGACGACCTGCTGGTGAGTGGATACTGTCGCCCATAGACATCCCCGATACATGCGAACATCAGTCAAAAATGACAAACGTTGGCACGCCCAATTTTATCATTTCAGCACAATACTGGCTGGCCGTGTGGTGTCGGTCGGCTGTAGAATAGCATAACCCCACCTCTTCCCGCGGGTGACGTAAAAGGCGACTAAGGGACAAAAAAGCGATCACCACAAGTGCTGAGGAACTGCACCACCTCTAACAGAGTGGACTCGCCAACCCGCTTGGCCAGCGTGACTTTTTACATACCTCATGCACAAGACAAGAGAAGACAACGATTAAGGGCTGGTTACGATTGGGGTAGTGTCTTTACACTTGCAGTGTCTTTTAAAGTCCAATTTTTCTGCCATTTTTCGTAAAATAGATTCTACCATGTAAATAAGAAAGAATATTTACGATGTTTTAGCAGTGTATCCCGAAGTAGTAGTGCTCACGGTTCTCGGGAAGGATCCCCCCGCCCCAGATCAGAGGACATTCCACTCGCAGATATTAGAAGGAACTCCACACTTGCTGTTACTACCGCATCTAACACTATCACATCACATGTAAGATATATTATTCAAAATTGTTTTTTTAAATAAATAAATATGATTTATTGCGGAAGTAATCCATAGTGTCCATATACAATATAAAAGTACATTACTTAGTACAGCATCACTATTATACAGTCAATTTATGAATGTTAGTCCATTTCTGGTGAATAGGTCCATGCAATTCTAACACCGTGGAAAGTACGATATTCTCCATATTGTAAAATATTTGCTGCTTCGTATGTTACTTTTATTTTTATAGGAAGTATATATTTTCTCATTTATTTATTGCACAAATAGTTTTTTTATTGCACAAGATGTTTGTTATCTGTCAAATGTAGCAAAGGGATCTTTTAACTGTGCATAATTTACAACAATGTGCACCGAGAGTTTGAGGTAATTTCCGCTATTAAATGTACCATCTGCCAAAACAAACTATAGAAAAAAAAACTCATGAAAGATTTTCTCATACCTGTCATTTAAGTCGGTTGAGTTGTTTATACGTAAGGACGTAATAAACAAACAGACCGACAAAAATACTGTCGGATTTATAATATTAGTGTGGATGTTCACTGATTGATAATCACTTTCAGAGTCAACCCAGTACATCATCCCAACTACCGAAGCTCCCAAGGACCTCGTCTGAAGAAACTTCTTTCATATCAAACGAGCCTGCGCGACAGAAGAGAAAGGGCATCATAGAGACCATATGATATTAGGTACAATAATTATTATTTTGTGACATAAATAATGTAAAGTCACGGAATTTAATTGATGATCATTCGACTTTATGAATCTAAAGGCTTTAGAATAACAGGTATCAGTGTAATGATGTTACAAAGGTAGGTCTTACAGTCGTTTCATCATACTATATGCAGTGGGATGTTGAATACATCAGATGTCAATTCGTTTTATTAACACATTTAATGATGGCAACACACCAGTTGTGTCCATGTAAATAGTTTAAGTGGTGCCGACGACACATCTGTATTCTCCACATTTACATAGTTATTTCCACGAATTGTTCCACGAAAAGAAATAAAATTATTTTGCCAACATTTCTGTACAGCTTATTCTGCGTAATATGTCGAAGAATTAGGTGGTATCCTACAGTGATTTGGTGAAATAGCGGTGGCACTAAATATGTTATTCCGTTCAATATTTCAAATTCATTCAATATTGCTAATAACCAAATCACTAGTTTTGCGAATAACCGATTAATTAACCAATCAAACAATGACCTTTGACCTTTTATTGTTTGCGACATGCATAAATCCTAATGCCGCCGTATTGGTTAATATTGCGAATAACCGTCATTTGTTGCACTCACTTTGGCGTATTTTGATAGTTTATGTCTTCGCCCCAAAAATACCTTTAGAATGTGACATATTATTTTATCTTCATCTTATCAGGAATGATCATCCATTCGGATTCCCAAACACTTCCGCTCAATCGAATCTGTTGTGTACTCCTAACTCTATCTTCTACACTTGATCTCCGAATATGTTTTCCATATACTCCAGAATATCCAGCAGTCAAATCTGTGACCATTTTGTACGGGTAAATGATCTCATTGAACACTCATTCTGCATCTCATTAGAGTATAACGTAGTCAATTGACGTTTATTAAAGAACAATTCATCAATCTGCAAGTTAATTTTAGCTTTACTGTCTTGATGACTCGGAATTTGTCATGGAAAAGTCGACAATTAAATTCCATGACTCTACTTGGATCTGAACACTCGAAATGGTGTTGTAAAAGATAACTATTGATCTAAACAGGTCGACTTGCCAATTTCTTAGGGAAGGGACAGTGAGAACTATTGTTGTCGATATTTTCAAATAAAAATAATTAAATAATATATATTTTTTTATTAATATTATAACTTGATTGATAACATTATATTTATAGCGCTTGATTAACACAGTTCTGTAATACTGTTCTGGGTAATTCCCCAGTTTGACCATATATAAACTGTCGTTTTTTCACGACCGAGGAATCTGTATTTGAACCACTCGGAGAAGTCATATATATTAGTTTATACAGCTTTAAAACGTTTTATTATTGACGCGTGAGCGCGATGCGTACAACAATGAATGAAGGCAGGGCAGCGCGGGTGTGTGGGACGCCCCGTGCGAACCAAGCGTACCCCGATTGGCCATATCGACCTGTCGCGGAACTATATGAAATATAATCTCAACCTTAGCATAGTACTATTTCAATGAGTTTATACTATGTGTCACTGAATAACGCAACAGCTGAAAATGGGTTGTCCAGTATCGAGAGTAGAATCAATTCTACCGGTTTTTACAATAGGTTTTTTTTCGTGATTTATAGTACAATTTATCTACGCGCTTCGCCCGAACCACGATCGCCCACCGTGTCTGCGCCGGGTCTGAATAATGAAAGTTACAAACGCTTTAGACAGGACAACAAAACCTTACCTGTTTGTATCTTTTGATGTATTCCATAAAATTATTTTAATTTTGGCTAGAACGGTTTTATATATTTTAAATTAGTTGACATGTTTTGAGTTCTTTCGGTGACACGTCGTATATAGTAATTGATGATCTTACCATGCGTCTTCAATAGTCGATAAACATTATACAACACTATCTTGATTTCGTTTCCATTTGGGACTAGTTTTATTACGCACTAGCGACCCGCCCTCGTTTCGCTTCGGTTTATAAGTTTTTTTTTTCATTATCAAAATAAAATATAGCCTATATTAGACACGGGGTAATGTAGCTTCCTATTTGTGAAAGAATTCTTGAAATCGGTTCAGTAGATCCCCAGAGATTACCCCCAACATATCCACAAACAAATACACAATTGTACCTCTTTATATATTAGTATAGATTTTTCAGATACGAACTTTAATATCATGTCTATCTCTTTTTTCAACTATGTTGCTGAATTTTATCCGAACATTTGACGCTCGAATGCTTCGGTTCATTAGAACTGACTCGACACTCGAGCGTTCAGTCAACTCTAACTCTAATGAACTCGAGGGTCTAATGCTCGTGAACGTTTAAAACTCGAACTCAGCGCTGAGACAGTTCTAATGAAGCGTAACACTCGCGGCTCAAATGCTCGTAACCTTTTAAAACTCGAACTCGGTGCTCGAGCGCTGGGACAGCTCTATTGAACCGTAACACTGGCGATGACTCGTGAGTGTTTGACAAGCTCGTGAACGTTTAAAACTCGAACTTAGCGCTCGAGCACTGAGACAGCTCTAATGAACCGCAACACTCGCGATGATCCGCGAGTGTTTGACATGCTCGTGAACGTTTAAAACTCGAACTCGGCACTTGAGCGCTGAGACAGCTTTAATGAGCCGTAACACTCACGTGTCAAATGATCGTGAAAAACTAACTCAGCCCTCGAGCGCTGAGACAGCTCTAATGAAGCGTAATGCTCGAGGGTCAAATGCTTGTGAACGTTTAAAACTCGGAACGCTCAATGATTTAAGACTTCAAACCTTATACTTCAAACTTGTACTACAATGCTTAAAAGCGGTTAACGTTTCGATATCTTGAATGTTGCCAAAGTTGTCACTAGTGTTACAACACGAGTTGTCAAAGTAAGGATAAGGCTTTACCTGCTAGCAGCGCGTTGCGGTGCGGCGCGTCCCGGTCAAGTTGCCTTACGTGACATAGCAAAACATAAAATTTGACGGTTAATTAAATATTTAAAAAGACTTCGCAGTTAAACATATAATTACCCACGACGCAACACGAAAATAAAACAGACGCGCGTCACGCGCCGTAACGCTAGACGCACTGCTCATGTAGGACACGCGTGCGCAGCGAATCTTTGATATTTTCGCGACGCGACGCGTCGCTTCTCGCCGCCCAGCAGTACATAGTGTAATAGATAGGAACTTCAGTGTAGACCCGATTTCACGAATGAAATTTCATGAATGGCTGTAATGAAAAGTTTTAAAACTTTTCTTAACTATAAATGTGTGTTTTTATGTGAATTTATAAAAGTCTAGCTAAAATACATTTTTAAATCGATCACGTGACATTTGAAAATGTTGTAACATAAGTTATCAGTAAAATTAACCGTCTTTTAAATAACGTTAACATATTAATATTAAAAACTAAAAGTAGCTGAACTAGTTTACAATTTTCAAGTTTTACTTAAATATAGGTGAAGATTTACAAAATCGAAAAATACGTTCTAAAACGTGCAAACTTCAAAAGTAAGACTAAATTGTAGTCTAGACTTAAAATATGTAGATAGAATCATAGTTATTCATCGTTTAAATGTATAGTTGTATTTTTATAATTGAAAGAAACGGATCTCTCATTACGTCCATAAAGAGTTGTATGTTATAAAGATATATAGATAGAAATAGAAAAGAGTGTTCACACGATCAGAAAGACTTGTAAGTTATAAAATCGCGTGGGCATACCTTTATACTGTAGACTGCGTCTGAGCATTTATATTTCATTACTCCAAGATGTCGTAAAATCGAATAATTTGATAGACGATTCTCAACAACGGCAGCGGCGCAGTGCGTCAAGTAAGTAGTGTATTTTAATAGTGAACTTTATTTCCAATGGATACGGTTTAAATGGATGCCTAATTATTTTAACGGTGTCCGTTGTATACTCAGTAAGCCAGTCACTCGTGGAACTGGTCTAATTATACGAATACGATTTCTTCTGTAATGAATGCATCTATTATAATAATATACAACGTGTACCGAAATAGCGCAAAACCTAAAACATGTCAACCAATTTAACCAAGAGTTACAAACATGTAAGGTTTTATTGTGCTGTCTAAAACGTTCGTAGCGCTCATCACTTGAGCGCGCGCCAGCGGCACGTCTCTGGCGACGCACGTATAGTAGAATTGTACTATAAATTATTTAAAAAAACCTATTGTATAAACTGGTACAATCGATGATGATTATACTTCGATACTGAACCATTATTTCGGTGGCATGTTTTATCCTATATTTTAGTTATGTATAAATTTTATGACCGCTATTTTTGCCAGTGGGCTTAATTGAGATGTGGAGATGTGTATACAAATACACATGGCAAAATAGATAAGTTTGCAGGCAATTGGCTTTGCTCACTACGTACAACAACATATACATACATAGATACGACGTTATTAACTGATTCACAGAATGTGTAACAATTTTTTTAATAATGGTTCTTGCTTCTGTAGACTTTGTTCACAAACTATCAACAAACAAACTTATCTATTTTGCCGTGCCTACGTTAGAGATAAAGTTCACTACTAACATAACCTCTCTGACGCACCGCTGCCGTGATGTACGGTTGATGGGAATCGGTCCCAAGTGTCGGTTGTTGAATCTGTACTGTAAAGAAAGTAAGGGAGTCAAGAAAACCAAAATTTAAACTATTTTCGTTACTTTTTGCCTTAGTACCATAGATATATATCAAAAGATATACAATAGGTTGCTTAAACTTGTGTCATATATTCATATATACCTCTACCTTCATGTACCTTCATGTAAATTAATGACAATATTAGTACAATACTACTAGTTAATCGGTTGGCCAATTTCCTTACGTTACGTTGTAACCATTCTAAGTCACATACACCTCTCGACGTTTGGTCACGGTCGGAAATATCGACATGGCCGACCTGTGTATTATTTAGTCAATAGTAGGTACTGTAAATACTGTAATAGAAACTCACCCAGCGATTACTAGGGGAGGCCTGCGGTTTGCAGTGGGACCTTATAGGCCGATACAAGTCATTATGTATGTATTTATGTGTTATATACATCTCAAGTAAGTGTATATGTATATAATAATATATTTGAGTTATATGTTGACATTATATAAAAATTGCACCTTTATCACCTTTATTTGTTACAGTAAATAGTGTTGTTAAAATGAGTCTAGCGCACTATGAACCTTAACAGTTTTAGACTGGAACTTTTAACTGCAAGGGTTTAAGACTATTAAACATGAATAAAAATCGATTATAACGCTGACTTGCCTTTACCGCTAGAGTCTTAAAAGTTCATTAGCGCTCACTCAGCGATCGAGCGCCGAGCGCTCAACGCTCGTTTTTACAATACAAATTTGTAAATCTTTGCTTAAATAAAACATGGCTTGTCACAATAATTGACAAAGTCCAAAATAAAATAATATCATTTACTCGATTCTTCGTCGTTGTGGAAATATATGAATACATACGCAGTCTGTATGTTAGATAGGAAGAAATGTAATTATTTATTGACAATTAAAAGGTATGTTTTATTTTATTATGTTGAATTAGAGTGTTATATTTGTTTATAGAGAACACAACGGTGGTTGTGTACAGTAAAAATGATGAGGTTGTGTTAAAAAATTGTCCTCAACAGCATGTTGAAATAATAAAGTCCAACGAAACCAACATACGTAACCTAACAATTATACTTACGACTGCTTTCCAATGTCAAATAATAGCCAATGATCATGTTGATCACTTCAAAGTTGAGTGTCAATTTGTAATTTCTAAAACATAAGTGCTATTTTCGCTTGCAAATCTATCTTGTCAATTTAAATTTGGATCTTTATCACTGTCTGTTCTTTCAAACGAATCAAATTCTTCAACATCTTCATGGGCCCACTGTACCTATGTCGATTTAGCTTATTTTGTTTTTGCTTCTAGTGGGATGCCGCCGTAAGAATAATAATAAATATAATTTAGGTTCGTCATATAGTAATTGCTAATAATAAATAATCTATTTAACCGTTTTATAAATTCAGTAGACAGGAAAAACAACTAAAAAGATACACCTGAACATTGCATTATACCACCATTTGTTTTAAAACAGTAAGTAATAACTATAGTAAGTAATAACAAATAACTGTCCTTCTAAGAAGAAAATGCATTCAATTTTTTTATTAACGAAAGCAGAAGTAACATTATGCGTAATTAATAATAATAATCCTAATCGTAAATTAATAATAAACAATGTTTATTCTTTTCGTTTTATCCAAAACTTCAAATTTGCTTTAAATTGCTTGATTTTAAATTAAAGAAAATTTTGGCAATATTTTTAACTTTTTTCTCATATGTCATCAAAATGCACTTGTGCCTTTTTATCTAAGAAGGGCAGAATATATGTAACGTTATCTGAACAAAAGGACCTCATTGTGGAATGGAATTTCTTTATATCAAGATTGTTTAAATAAAAACTTGCTTTAACATTTGACTTTTAAAATAAAGTAGTAAATAAATATACATATTTCTTAAAGATTTCACCCAAGTTCCAACATCTGGAAAATTAGAGCCGACAATAATGTCCCCTTTTCTCAGACGAATTTTTAACGGTAGATCTATTTACCATTTCGTCCAAATCGCAGTTCGTCCAAATCGCAGTTCGTCCAGACGCAGCAGGACTATATTCGCAGTAAGTCCAATTTGATGGGCCGTGGTATGATTGTGCACAAAAAGGTTTCTATTAAATGTTACATTGGGCTTCCATTTCATAAACTACAAGTAAAATTACACTATCCTTTTCTAATTAAATTAATAATTCAATTAGGTATTTCTAATTTACCGATATAATTTCTTCTTTTTCAAACTCTTCAAGTAAGTAGGTACGATCTCTTTGATTAGGTAATCGATCCAGATAGCACAATGAACTTAATGCGAATATAGGGCCTACTGCCTCTGGACGAACTACTTGAGCTGAACGCTAAATGGACCTACCACTAATAATTCTCTCAGACAATGTATATTTTATATCCTATACTCTTTTCTCGTATTTTTGTTATTGTTTTAAAAATTGACGGACATCAAATTATGTGGTGATTTTATTTAAGGTTCGCAATAATTTATGTAAATAATGTATTTTACGTTTTTAACTGAATTACTGTAGTGTTGAAATGGAAATAAATAAAATGTTATATTTGATTGTTGTTTTCATAATTCGACATATCAGCAATTTACAGTTCACTAACAGTAACTAAAGTGTACATTGACGTCATAACAAATAATATTGACTCCATAATTTAAATAATTGTTTTCTCTTTTTTATGGAAAGTAGGAGATGAGCAGACACTATGTGTGGTGGTCAGTGGATACTGTCCTGCTACATACTACAGCACGACACGTGCCAACATCAGTTGAGAATGACATACGTTTGGTACGTCCCCAATGCGATGCCCACTTTTGGAGATATAGGAGTGCATTTGGAAAAAGGGTTTGGGAAGGATAGGATATTCCTTAGATTATTCCCTACCCTTGCCAAATCCAGAGAATGAGATTCCTCGGGTGTAATGAGATAATGAGATTTCTTGATCCCATTACTCTTCCCGTTCCTCCTTCGATGAATCGTATGGAGAGTAAAAGTACTAAGATTCCTTTATACTGTCTGCCCAATTGGATATAAGAGGATAGGAGTTCTCTTTATAAAATACTCAAGAACATAGCAATTAGGAATCATAAAATAAAACATTGTTCTGAACTATATTTTTGTTCTAATTTATTCGATTAATCATCTGCTCTATACACATGATATGCACCAATGCCTATAAATAATATAAACGGATCAATGAACATATGGTGTATGATATAAATTAATTATTTACATAAAATAAACAATTTTACATTCCATTGCTCTTTTACCGTCGTATAAAAAAAACTAATATATATTATTTCTTGAGCGCTATGTTACTCACTTTCAATAATAATTCTAATGAAAAAGAAATACAATACTAACTTTCAATACATTTACCTAATCTTGTAAACAACATTTAAATCACAGTGTTCATGTAAGCTTTTCGGCTTATTTGCACCGTTTAAACATAACTTTTAAGACACAACATAAAGTTAGATAGAAACTTCACATTCGATGTAACAAAGATACGTTTACATGGCATCTGTTAAAAAAGCTCGTACGTACGTGTTTTTTTTAGTCTCGTATGCGTTCGCAGATTTTTTGACTTTCTTGAAAAATCGTGCTTCCCTTTAAGAACTTAGTATTAAATCGTTAAAATGAAAGCAACAGAAAGAAATATACAATCAGCCTTGTTAATTTTGTTTGCGTACATTGATTTTTTGAATTACAGTTACATTTCGTAGAGTCCGTAGATATAGGAAGAGCTATTTATGACGGACTTTTTAGCGGGAACTCGAAAGTGAAGTTAGGGTTTTGTTTGATTATTGTTAAAATTGTGTAGTAGACGTTTTGTGGTTTAATAGTGATAGTTTATTAAACTTCAAAGTGTTTTTCGTGGGTAGTGTTTGTGATAATCAAATAGTGGGACTGCGTTTCCGTGTGCTCTTCTGTCCTCAGTAAACCTACTATCGCTTTACTGAGCGACTCCTGTCTTAACTTCGACGGGACTAGACATGGACAGGATACGTTTTAGACTTTTAAATTATTAATTATAAAGAAAATTTGACACTGGCAGTATGTGCTAATTGCACCATTGCCATATGTAAAGAAGAAAAAAAATCATTCTACACCTCGATAGTTCGTTAAGAATATTTTTTATTATGGTATGTTATGATGACTTAAGAAATAAACGGTATTTACATAAAAATAATTTTATAGAGACTGTCAGCGCTCTTCCTATGATAATCGTACCATAGATATTAATATACTTGTGAATCTTGTGATACCGAATTTATAAAGAAAGAAATAGAAATACTCGCAACTTAAGTCGTATAAAGAAAGAAGGTATTTGAAAATATGCTTTGGTCAGTTCATAAATGTTATCAATTGTTATATTGGTCATCATAAAAAGTTTCGGAAGTTGAGCACATTATTTTTTAATATTTATTTAGGCAGAGGATCTTTTGACAGTTCTGATCGAGAGCATAAATCAAAGCAACAATTTTTAAAATTCATTTATTTGAAATTGGATATTCGTTCAAAAACAACTGAATATATTTTAATGGTACGTGCCGTTGATAAAATTATAACAGCTTCACTGATCATAATATATTTTTTCTAATTAAGAATTCCTTTGTACAACATTAATAATATTGAGAAACTTTCGACTGTAACACTATATCAATAAGGTTAATTCTTACGTGGTTGTATAGAAAATTTTATATGGTGTAGGTACTTCTCATGACGACACTTCAATGGCTCTCTGTTCGCTCTGACACTTGAATTTTCTCGTATCGTTCTTATCAATGACCAATACGGCTGCGGCGTTAGGATGTATGCATCCCGCAAACAATAGTCAAACAATAAAAGATAAAAGGTCATTGCTTGACTGGTTAAAGCATATTTACAATTACCTCTGTTATCACACATTAACCCGATTAAGTAGGTAACCCTATGCATTAAATCACTGCGTTATAATCTGGGCAAAGGAATATGTACAAAAAATTGTAAAACCGTACATACAAATAATACCTTCCAAATCGTTCTGTCGTATCTATATTAGAAATAGCATACGATTTTCATATAGCTTTGGTCAATGGAGTAGTATTCCGACAAATGCAAACTCTTTTGCAGCTCATTATAAGCTTATTCAATAGGCGGCTATTGAATAAGCTGCAAATAACTGCAAATGCGGCGTTGTTGGGTAAAATAATCCTATTTTTTCAATAATTAATTTTCGAACACAAAAAAGTTTGTAATCTCACGAAATCTAGGTTGACCCAATCGTTATTAATTTTGCTTGTTCTTTTATACTTAAAGGAAATTGAAAATTTATTAATCTAATTACAGCTTATATTCACTAAAGAATATCGTAAATGGAACGTCTTGGTACAGTTTAAAGTATTCCTAAATCTTATAAACTTTATATATTTGTGAATAGCGTGGTTTGGTCGGCGCAATTAATTTTAAACTGTTACTAATTTTGAAGTGATGGCGGTTAGCTCAGCAGCATTTGTAAAAATTATACGAGTATGTCCGGCTAGAATGATTTAGCGGATTCAAATGATCGCAAGATGAGGTCATCGAGTACCACTGAAAGCTATAATTTTACTGTCGATACACTTTAGGATCTATTGAATATATTTTCCTTTAAATATCGTACCGAGCTTCAGCCATAACTTTCCATAGATTACACTTTTATTTAAATAATTAATATTACACAGCACACAATTTGTAATTTTTTATGTAACAACTACGTTTTATCTTTAGGGGTCATCCATAAATTACGTCACACGTTAAGGGGGAGGGAGGGGGTCAACAAAGTGTGACATCGTGTGACAAGAAGGGGGGAAGAGTCATAAGCTTCGTGACGTCACAGGTATAAATCTAAAGTATTAAAACTAAACATCAACTCTAACGAAAAACTTTAAAATATTACCAACTCTATCAATATTATTATAAGGTTGTTTTAATTTAATAATTTCTAAATTTAAAATTGCTAAATATGGGACTTCACACCAGGGGAGGGGGGGTCACACAAATGTGACCACCTGTGACAAGGACGGGGGGGGGGGGGGACTCCAAAAATCATGAAATTCGTGTGACGTAATTTATGGATGGCCCCTTATTGGAAAAGCGATACATTTTGTACAGAGACGGTTTCACATTTGTATGTTTGTATGGCGGTTTCACCTTGGATTAGCGAAGAACGGCGTCTCACAGGAAAGATGTCAATATACTCCGTCTTTAAACACATTACGAGATCGCATAACTGTAGTGCTTGACACGAAAATCACGAAGGAGTGTACAGATGAATAGTGTATTAAAAATGAACGCGGAACATTCGACACTCAAGCGGTGATTGAGCGTTTATGCACCTTTAAGACTCAAAAGCTAAACGTTAGTCCAAATTTTTAATGTTTGATGATGTTAAAAGCTCGTGTCTTATTGGTTTAAGATTACGGTTCATTTATTTATTTATTTAACAAACTTTATTGCATATTTTCGTACAAAAGGAGAGCTTAATGCTTTGAGGCATTCTGTATCAGCTAACCTTTGGGTTGATCAGAGAGATACATTGGGAGAATCTGAATTCCTTTAAGAACTCTAAAACAGGAAATTTGATTCTCTATAAATAACCATATAATTAACCTAGCATTCAGTACCTGTAATTTTGTGCGCGTAGACGTTGGACTAGGTACCTATGTGTGATTAGCTTAATTCCCCCGGGAAACTTTATGATTGACCTGGATAATAAGTGTTAACCCGGCATATAAGTTTGGCACACTGTGCCAAGTTTTATTAAAGTCTGATCAGTGGTTCTTGCATGATACGCTTTCAAACAGACAGACAGAAATTCTGTATCGCTCATACTTTACATTGGAACGACGAAAGTTTCAGAAGAGCTGTGCTGCTGTATGTCACTAAGCCAGTAGTGAGTAATTACATCCACGCATGAGCGACGAAGATAACTACCCACCTCAAATATCTCTGAGCTTATATCTACCTAAATATCTAATTAATGTGGAAAATTAATTTTAATATTAAGTTATTTATTATAATTATTCTTCCTCTCTAGTTTTCGAATAAACCATATAACGTATCAATTTCGAGTACAATCAATAACCATATTGTATGTAGGTACACAATAGTGCAGCAGCCAAGTTCGCAAGCAACGCGGCCGGCGGCAGCGGCATCGGGTCTGCCGCCTGTCGCCTATTTATTTTTACTGTATAGAAATGAATGTCCGCCTCTGTACATAATATTACAATAAACAATGACTTTACAAATAAAGCAATAGGCGTGTAGATAATGTAGACGATTTTTGAAAGTGATCGGAAACTTCAGAAACGTATAGACTTTTTTATATTAAAGTCAAACCTAATCACACATTAGGCCTTAAAACTTAAACAGTTTAGTAAATAAAACTAGACGAAGTTTAGGAAATTTTAGCTTAGCACTCCTTAGGAAATACGAAAGAAGCGTCAGATGTTCATGCAAGCAGCTTATATGGAAGCACGTTTACACAACAATAAAGAACATTATTATAGTACTATATTTATATCCATAATAAATTATCCGTAAATTGTCGGCCAGTTTTAGACTAGCACCACCCCACCCCATCTTTTCCCATGGGTGTCGTAATGGGCATGGGCGACTGAGGGATAACAAAGACGCTACCGAAAACCCTGAGGAATTACACGACCTCTAAAAGAGTGGGCCCCACAACCCGCTTGGCCAGAGTGCCATTTGAAGGCCAAACATCCCTCATGCGCGAGGTAATGTGCATGAGGGGGTCCATGTCTCATGAACACTTGATATTGATATAGTACCATCATAAAGGCAATTCCATTTTGAGGATGTCAATTTGGGTTCAATCATACTTCAATTATCACATGCTATAGATAGAATCTACAAAGGAACAAAATATTGATGCATTTACATTTCCGACTTAAATGTAAATAACGTAAATATACACTAAAATCTTCAATTTTCATTGCTTATGTACATTTTTATTTTAGACATCTATTACATTACATTTCTTTCATTTAAAAATTTCAAACATTCAATTAGGTTAATACAACGTTGGTGTTGTTGTTATGAAATTCTTTAATTTGTGTAGATATTAATGTTCATAGACGACAATATATTTTTTCATTTACAAAACGATCTATCGTATTCACTATAAACAAGCAGACGAATTTCCCATCGTAAAAATAATTTCGTAATTTTCAAATGTGACTTTTAAAATTAATGAAAATTCGCCTGCTGATAGATAAAAATAAATTAACCCTGTCACCAGTTTCTGTGCGTTTGATCGTATTAATGGGAAAATGTTTTTTTAAACGTTGTCACTAATATAAAGGTTGTTTTATGAAGCGATTTTGGCGAGATTGAAATAAAGTCACTTTATAAATAGTATCTAAAAAATATCATTAAAAACTATGATTTAGGTTTTTTGTTTAAACAATTATGAAAAATGAAGTAGTAAATGACATTTATGGGTATCTATTTCGTTAATGTACACAACACTTTGTTACACAAGCCAGTTAGTCTAAACGAAGCTCATTTTTTCTTAACATCTATTATTCATGTATGTCTATGTAATAAGATTTCATAATGGTGTTTTCGTTAAAATAATTTTAAAATATCCATTCTGCAGAAGGTTATATGGGAATTTCTGCCCAGTTTCATATCGAACAATATTGGCTGTGGAAATTTATCTTACACTATTCAAGGATTACCTTCCACGGTAGATAAAAATTTTGACTACAAACCGGAACGAGCATTGGTAAGAAGAAATAAGGTTACTAATAAGTAATGTAATTTCTTTTATCTTTTGCGATACAAATTTTAACAGAAAATATTTAATATATTGTAGTTATAATGGATTTTTATTGACATTTACCAACCATACTTTAAGTAAAGGAAATGGAAATGGACATCAGCAAGGATAGATATAAGTGAAACAAAGCGATCTCTCGAAATCTTAACCTGAAAACAACAGTTAAGTAATTGACCATTCTTAGATTTAAATAATCCAAAAGAACTACACTTTAATCTGATTATAATTGACAGAAACTAATCAAAAACTTTTACAATACATATTTTCTGTTTCGTCTCATAGAAACTTAATTTCCGAACCACGATATTTTCAACACTTCTTTTCAAAAGTGTTACATAAATATATTCTAGATAAATCTGCAGATATACGTTTTAAAATTCAACTACGAAAGGTGCAAATATTTCTAAAATATATATAATATATTTATAAATGGTTTACTATATTGTGCCATATACAACGCACGCGTAACACACAATGTATTATTCTATATTAATATTTATCGTACTTACACATAAAAACATTACTGTTAGACAGTACCACTCACTATACACCAACATTATGTTTTAACTATATTATATTAATTATATTTTTGGTGTCTGTATGTCGCGTAGTTTATGCGCCAAGTTCTACTAGTAAACGTTTCCGATCAGCAAAAAATTATCTTTTATATGATTTTCATCTATTGTCTTGTCTGTAGGATTTGGTGCAGGTGCAGAATACAAATTGCGGCCTATATAGCTTTCGAAGGTATTTGATTCTAAATACTTTTATGAAATCTTATTTAGTAATCAAATATTTTCTTTTGAAACTATCAATGTTGTTTTGATACGTTGGTCTTTATCACTTTCTAAAACAATAGAAGATAATTTGAAAATAACAGTGATGTTTTAAAAGATTGGTTAATTTTAAAACACGGCCTCTATGCTACACAGATATAATTGGCATAATTTTGTGCAGCATCGTTTTCGCTTTCAAAGTGCAATGTGTAAAAATCATCTATTATAGGTACTCGTATGTTTAACGTTTATAAAAACTTGGCGCGTGAACTACTCACAATGTTGGACGTAATGAAAACAAAAACAACGCACATACGCCATAACACTTTATACATCATTTAACAATCATTATTGTCAGTTATATAACTATTTTTATGAATTTTATATTTAAATATAAATTCGCGACTAGTAGTAGGCAGTTTTAACACAAGTTTACATCATTATATTCACTATTTAGTTAGAAACTGCAATCGGGTGTGGTCTTATTAAACCCTAGCAAGCTATGTTTAAACATTATTTAAACTAAGAAATAAAAGACAGTCGTTTTTAAATACTAAAATATAATAATTTATAAAGGATTGGTCATTCTCGAGCAAGCTTCTTTCGTCAGGATGATTTAAGAAAGAAAATGGTCTGTAAAACCACACTTCATTGCAGTTGTATCCACTAGTATGCGACGAGATGGATGGATCTAGCACATTCAGTAATTTGCTACAGAGTTAGAACGTTATAGTACATGATACGAGTATCTATACTACCGTAAAAATAAAGGCGCTGAGAGACCACACCGTCAAAACGTCGAATCCGTTCGGTCTAATAATAGTCTCTTGACACTGCAAAAACATGCACACGAAGCGGTCCTCGGAAACCGAATGTAGAAAATAGGCGTCCCCAAAACAGACTTAAAATGTAGGAGCTTGCAAGAATATTTAAACGTGCAAATAATCGAGTCGAAAACCCGCGTAACTATCACATAACCGTCGAATCGATCGTCAGTATAAAAAGGGGTATTGCGAGAACGTTTATTGCTTTGTTAGGAGCGCAGCTGAGCGGGGCTGAGGACGAGCTCGCCGTCAGGACCGGCGAAGGAGACGTTGCGGGGCGGCGGGCGGCGCGCCGGGGCCACGAGCACGGCGGCGACGGCGGGAGGCGCAGGCCCGACCGCGGCCGCGCTCGGCCCCGCCGCCGGCGCCGTGCGGTACCTGCGCATCCGCTCGTCCTCCTCCCCGCTCGAGAGGCTGGACACGTCGCACGAGGAGGCGTCGAGGCGGCGCGCCGGCGAACATTGCGCGGGACCCGCACGCGGCGCGCCGCTGCCCGCCAGCGGCATCTCCTCGCCTTCCCCATAACCGGACAGTCTGACAAATGAAAAACACTAATTTTGTACTACTGCAATTAAGAACATACTTAGTTCCAGCAGTGATCAGAAACAAATTATAAAAAATAAATTTAGACACTACAAATAAAAATGAAAGTAAATACACTACATTAAATTCACAAACAATATCAAAATCGGTAACTGTCTTGCCGTAAACAAAATAAGACTGACTCGGTATATCAGAAACTTTTGCATGGACTTTTTAGCCTTTAAAAGCCTCTTTAAACTTGTTTTTAGCCATGGAACGCGGCTGATTTCATTGATATTAAATATTATGGATATCCGTATAAAAAAAAATAAAACATTCCAAATCCAGATTTTCTTTTGTTTTTTGGCGAGCTAAATCAAATTATCGCGTCTCATTTAAAAATGGATATTCGATTGGAACATATTCGCGTCATGATTTTGAAGAAATGAAATTTTTTTAAAACCTGAAAAAACTTTTTATGGACTTCAAAAAACATTTACACCTTCAATGAGATTTGTTTTTTTAAGGTAACTGTGTCTTGTTTGTACAATGTCACTCGACTAAGACTGACGTTACGAAAGAATAATGTCGTGACGTGACAACAAAATTCGAAGCTGGTGCATCTCGGCGGGTTTACGACATCGCTACGGGTCGTAACAATCTACGAATTTGATTCGGAAAACGTGGGCCGTGATAAACTGGAGAGACTGTAACGCGGTGAACTGAATATGCTGTAAATAATGAAAAGAAATTAAAACAGCAGTAAATTTAGATACCTTCTGCTCTCCTTGTAGTTGGTCCGCCGTCGGCAGCATGGCTTCGCGAATATACAGAATAATATTCGCAGTAAACAGCACGCAAGGCCGGCAACGATGAGCGATGGACCCACAAGCCGTAACGCCGGCGTCTTGAAACCCTGAAACATGAATCAACCTATTACAGTTAAACAGTTTTGACGTAGGTAGGTTTCACGGCAGTCTTGTGTATGAGAATCTGAATGGGAGAAGTCAAGAGAAAAATACGTCAAGAGAAATATGTATGTCGTTATAATAGGGGTCAAAGTATGAAATTGCCGTTTTATAGTAATAGACACTTTGATTTGACATAAAACCTTCATGGTGTGAGATTTTCGAGTGAAACTTTTTTCACATGATACCTATGAGGTTCTTGTTTTAAAAAATGTGCAACATTCGATTTTCGACTTTCAATTGTTTTTTTTATTCCGCTTAGACGGGAAAGATGGATACTTCGAAAATCCGAGTAATCTTTGAATACGAGTTCCGACGCGGAACTAACGCGGCAGAAACGGCTCGCAATATCAATGCTACGTTTGGAGAGGAGACTGCTAATGAACGAACCGTGCGTTTTTGGTTTAAACGCTTTCGTAATGGAAACTTCGACTTGAAGAACGAACCATGTGGAAGACCGCCCACACAGGTGAATAACGCTGAATTGAAGGAATGCTGAATGGTGGAAGCCGATCCGAGTCAAACTACCCAGGAATTAGCGGCATGGTTTAACATTACCTTACCTACAATATTGACTCATTTGCATCAAATCAATAAGATAAAAAAATATGAAAAATGGGTGCCTTATGATTTGACTGATCTGCAGAAAGAAACACGTGTTGAAACTTGCGTTGCCTTGTTGAATCGGTACAGAAATGAAGGAATATTGGATCGAATTGTGACATGTGACGAAAAGTGGATTGTTTACGATAACCGAAAGCGAAAAATGCAATGGCTGACCCCAATAAAAAGGTAATGGTAACTGTTTGGTGGTCTATTCATGGTGTTATTCACTATAGCTTTCTCAGGTCTGGTCAAGCAATAACAGCAGATGTTTACTGTGCCGAACTTCGAACAATGATGGCGAAACTAGCAGTGAAACAGCCCTGACTCGTGAATCGATCTTCACCATTATTGCTCCATGATAACGCAAGACCTCACACTGCACGAGAAACCGTTGTAACTCTACAGGAGCTGCAGTTAGAAACCATACGTCATTCTCCGTACTCGCCAGACCTTGCTCCAACGGACTACCATTTTTTTCGTGATTTGGACAATTTTCTACGTGGTAAAACATTTTCTTCCCAAGAGGCAGTACAAAATGCTTTCACACAGTTTGTCGAATCTACATCCCCAGAGTTCTATCGCAAAGGCATAAATGAACTTCCGATTAGATGGCAACAATGTATAGATAATGAGGGTAAATATTTTGATTAAATAAATATGTTACATTTTAGAATAAAGCGAGTTTTAATTTTTCCGTACAAATCGGCAATTTCATACTTTAACCCCTAATATGTATTAAGTATATGACACAGATGTGGGATTTTCACAGATAATTGTATCAAGGTAAGTGTTATCCCTATCAAAGCCTATCAAAGGCTTTATTATCGAAGCTACTACAAGCGTTGAGGAACTACGCCATTTCTAAAAGAATAGACTCGTCAATCCGCTTGACGATGTGGGATTTTCTTCATATATTTAGTGGAATATAGCATAATTGTATCAAGGTAAGGGGTTAACCCTACCAAAGGCTTTGTTATCAAAGCCTCTACCACGAGCGCTGAAGAATTACGCCATCTCTAGCTACGGCTACTCTCTTAAGAAGATACCTACCTTGTCGCCAGTGCCGACGAAATAGACAACGAGCCCGAGCGCGAGCGTGCCGAGGCCGGCGTAGAGCAGCCTCGCGACGCCCCACGGCTCCCCGCTCGCGCCCTCCGTCTCCCCCTCCGACTCCGATGACGACCCGCACGATGCGTCCCGCACCTGGAATATGCACATTATTTATACATAAAATGAATAGAAATGATCGTGTGGTGTCGGCGGGCTTTAGAATAGCACCACCTCATCTCTTCCCGTGATTGTAAAAGGCGGCTAGGGAATAATAAAGCGGCTACCACAAGTCCTCAGGTCCTCAGGTCCTAAGGCTATACAACTCTCATGCACAAGACAATGTGCAGGAGGCACAAGTCTAGCATTGAATAATAAAAATAACTGGGTAAGATATTCACGTACTCGATTGTTCCTGTGCCATTTGGCGCGCGGGTCCCGCCTGGCGCCCGGGTGGTCGCCGAGCACGGAGCAGCGCCGCGCCGCGCCGCCTGCTCCGAAGACGCCACCGCCCACTGACAGGGCCGCCGCCTCCTGCCACGCCGCGCGTCCAGCAGCGCACTGAAATAATATTATTGCAAGTGTTTACAGGTGAATCTAGTGACAAAATACAATAAAGGGATTTGTTTACTAATGTGGAAATAAACTTCATAGATAGATAGAGAGAATCAATAGCTTTAAATGTTGTTTCTCTTTTCAGGTAAGATTTGTACACCTTATAAATTGATGTCAATTGTATTGCCACCTTAGGTTTAATAAAAACAATCTCTTTTCAGAGCAACGCAATTTGGTTTTTGATTTCGAGATTCCTACATTGTCTCTAGTGTTTTTTAAAGCACATTATACATATAAATACGCAAGATATTCATATCATGGAATAAGGTTAAATGGTTAAAGGTTAACTTGGGTTAAATTTAATCACTGAGGTTTTTCCGCTATTCTACGTTATGAAAGCTGTGAACAGGATTCTGCAGCTCGGCAACACACCCGCATGCTCCCTGCTGTTTCCATGGTGTCCATCATGTAGCCCGCCATCTCTTCTATATAAAAAAATAGCTTTGAAATGGCAACAGGTGTCTTGGTTATCCTGTAAAATTGTTTTCATTGTACTTTCTGCGTTTTCAATTTGGACAGACGCGCTACTGAATTTTTAGGTTTAGTATAAAGTACCGTAATATATTTTTTTGTCATTTCATCACAATATACAGTTATGTCTCGTATTATGAATGATATTCCTTTTTTGAGGATCCTTTTTTGAGCTCGTTGGATTACTCCACGTGCTCGTCTCTACAATCTTTAATTTATTTTGGTTTTTCAGAGTGAATCACCTCCATCACGATTTAGCTTGCAAAGAATATTTGACTTACTTTTAAAAAATAGCTCTGGGGTTGTCCTTGCCAGACTGAGGGTGGTCGCGCAAAAGGAATCCGGGTATTGGCTTCAGATTATTCCTTCAGCAAACTCGGGGATATACCTAGATCTCAATACCCTCCGTCTGGGAACCGACACACAACACACATATGTCCAACACATATGTTCTTGTGATAACAATGTCGACCAACCAGGTCACCGCGGTCTGTCCACTGTCGAGCGCGGTCCGTTTCTCACGTCATGCCACTCTTAACGACATTATACGTCGGTCCCTTGCCAACGTCATTTTTTAAGGACATCTCAAAGCACTTGGTCGACAGTACCGGTGAGCCTATTATTGATTAATTTTAGGTGTGAAGAATGACAGGGTATCTGCTGTACGCAGGCCGTGGTCTGGTGACCATAGAACGTAGGTACTGTTGTACAGCTCCATCTGAACATCAGTGTCCCAGTTCAGCTGCGACATATGCTCTTGTTTATTTGTCGTTTATATAGGTCCCGATATATTTATTATTGACAATAAAATCATTATAATTCTCCTCTCAATTCTCCGAAAATATTGGAGGTAGTTTTTAGTGCCTTAGTATATCGATTCTTCGAATTTTATTTATATAAATGATACAATTTTGAGGCTAATACAATTTCACGGCAGACAGTTGCTATACTATAATTGTGTGTGATATAATCGCGGTTCGCAGCGATTTCTGTGAAATCCGTTATTAGTGTCAACGGATATTTTTCATCACGTTGTTTGAGAAAATCATGAAGAGTAACATTTTTCTTATTAGTCTTTAAGTATACCAGCTCGTACTATCGTAAAATATTTATAATTCACTCGCATATCTATTAAAACAAACCATGCGTGGTGGCCAGCCTTGGGGGAGGTCGTTATCCGGCAGTGGAGAGATACAGGCTGATGGTATAAAACCAATATGGCTAAGTATTTAGTCAAAATGTAGTTTTTCTGAAATTCGAAAATCATTATATCCGTAATAGATAATTTCTTCAAAATTCCCCTAACAATGAAGGATAGAAATAAAGTTACGTAAAAAGTAAACCCAGTGTAATTCACATTGGTGTCAAGATGTCGTACTTATTCGTTCAGTACTACAGATACTGAATAAGACTAGACCACATGAAGATAAGTGCTGTCGACGACACTCGTCCGTACGCCCAATGACTACGAAAGTTTCATTTCAGGATAGCGTGAAAAACCAAGCTCATTCAATGCTAGCCAACGGTGAATACGAGTATAAATACAATTATTTATAGCTGAGTGTGAATAAAGTTATTTTTAAAGTAATAATTTATTGTTTTATTAATTGAATTCGCACGTTTAAGATTTAATTAAAAAGTAATTAAGTTTTTGTTCGAATTGTTGACATTACGTCCGCTTTACGATTCACGATTGAAAAAGCACTATCTTTCGATATTTTAATCTTATATTGATAATAAGAGAAATAATTTGTAAGGGGGAGAGTACATTACCCCTCCTCTTTCTCACAGAAGACTACCTTGAAGTGTACTGCATTTCCTACTTTATCGTATTTCCCCAGTGTACGTACGAGTTACTGTAGTCCATGCCAGAGCCCATTCCCATCCCATCCTATCCCTCCCCATTTTCCCAATTAATTCCTTAATCTGCAAAGGTAGGCAGCGCATCCGCGGCGTGCATACGTTTGCCATTCTGTACTGATGTTGGCATTTAGAGCGGGTAGCGGATGTCTATGGACGACAGTACCCATTTACCATCAAATAGGCGCGTCTGCCGCCTTTTCTCTAAAAAAAAATAAAATAACAGCAAACAATTCTGTATCAAGCAAGTCAGTGGTAGCAAATTTAAAGTTGGATTCGATTTAGGTTTTCTTTCTGGTGACAATACAGAAATATGGTGACTAGGGATTACAATCCCGCAATGTGTTCAATCTCGCAGTAAAGCGAGATTAGAGTCAATCCCCCGGGACCCCCATGGATTTAAAAAAAAATAGTTCTGCAATAAAATAAAACCTTTATTAGTAAATTTTTTTTGAATAAAAATTGACAGTATTTTTTTTACCAAAATAACATTAATTTGAATCAAATGTTAAGACTCTCTTAACTATATGAGTATATCAACATCTCTTATGCATTAAAATAATCTTACTAGTTTTCATCAGTTTGTCTGTGATAATATCTAAGCAGTGTTATTAATTTTGATACATAATACATTAGTTTGTATGGATTTCCGGAACTGGCTATAAACTATATTTAAAGTTACATAAACAATATTTAAAAAGTAATTACAAGTAATTGATGGAACTCTTTGGCTGTAGAATAAAGTTTGTTTCATCTAACAGTCACTTGTTTTTTGATTGTGGCGTCATTTTAAAAATTGCGTGTAAGCAATACGATGGATATAACTAATGAAAAATTTCGCTGTATGATTTTCTATATTTTTAAGTATAATTTGACAGCTCGGCAGAGCCTCGCTCGGCGTCAAACTACTTTTGGCGATGAAGCATCAAGCAAGACAACAATTTATAGGTGGTTTGCAGAATTCAAACGTAGTCGTGTCAGTCTCAGTGACGAATTTCGTGAAGGTCGCCCGTCCACCGCTGTCAACAACAAAACCATCGATGCTGTGCGCCATATGACAGACAGGCATGTGACCTACCATGATATTCAGGTATCCTTCGCCATAGGCATGAGTCAGATACAATTAATCTTACACAAACATTTGGTTGTGCCAAAGCTGTGCTCGCGGTGGATCCCACACAATTTGACCGAGGCTCAAAAAACGGAATGCGTCACTTGGTACAATGCCATGCTTATCAGATTCAACGAAGGGGCGTCAAATTTGGTGTGGAACATAGTAGCAGGTGATGAAACATGGATTTACAGCTACGACCCCGAAACAAAGCAGCATCATTTGGGTCTTTCAAGATGAGCCGAACCCCACCAAAGTGGCGCGTGTGCTAAGTGCCGCGAAGCAGTTAATCGCTTCTTTTTTTAGAAAAACTGGACACGTGGCTACTGTTGCATTGGAAAATCGTCGTACCATGAATGCTGATTGGTACACGACCATTTTCTTGCCGGAAGTTATTGACGAACTTCGTAAAAACAACCGTAAACGCCGCATAATCTTGCACCATGACAATGCCAGCTCTCACACGGCCAAACAGACAAACAACTTTTTGAAAGCGAAAATGTAGAACTCATGAGCCATCCTCCATACAGTCCCGACTTGGCACCTTGTGACTTCTTGTTTCCAAAAATTAAGAACCAATTACGCGATCAACGGTTTTCGGTTTTATCGAAGAGTATGAAAAACATGTTTCCGAAGTCACCACGGAGGAGTGGAATTAATATTATGGAAATTGGTTTATTCGTATGAAAAGTATAGGTATCGCTCACGGAGAATATTTTGAGAAACAATAAATATATTTTTGGCCATTCATTGTATTTTTTTCTTATTCATTCCTGAAACTTTCAGTGTGGCCCTCGTAGTAGCCTTACTTTTCTTAATGTTTAATTGATTTGCAAAAAATCTTGATTATCTTCTACGATTATAATTACCAGTATCAGTATTATCAGTTTTAATAGCTCCAGTGCAGTTTCAACATTTTAATAGCTCCAGTACAGTTTTTGTTGCCATCTTTAACAACTGTCCTTTCCGCAGACATGCGTTCGCGCTAGTTTTTCGCGACTCTGTGTGATCCCTCCGCGGATCTGAATAGTTGTTGTGGGAATTGCAATCCCTAGTGGTGACTTTATTAGTCTTTCAAAATTATTTACTACAGTTATTCAAATACTAACTTATAAAATACTTATAGGTTCTTTCGTTGTTCATGAATTGCAGCTCAGATTGTATTTGCTCTTTTACATATTAGGTCCTTACCTATGAAATTGCCGTTTTATATGGAAAAATTCAAACATTTATAATTGTATAAAAATCGTACTCGTATATTTAATTAATCCAACTATTTTCCATAATCATCCACGCACTTTTGCCATTTTAATGGAAGTTGATTGATGCCTCTGCTATCAAACTGTAGGACGGGAATCTATGAATTCTCTGTAGGCGTTTTTCACTGCCTCATTGAAGTTGAATTTTTTCCCGTGTAAAAAGTTATCCAAATACCGAAAAAATTTAAATCAGTAGGGGTAAGGTCTGGGGAGTACGGCGGGTGAAGCTCCTGTAACTTTAACCTCTCTGTCGCACAGTGTGCAATTTTTAACTTTTCCATAATCGCAAACACAACGGTAACTAAGCAGAAAGTCATTTGACGGCAAAACAAATGAATGACTGATTTTGTAAAGTAATGTCATAGCTTTAAATTGAAATTAATTTGAATTTGGAAATTTAAGCCAAACGCAAGATAACAAAGTTCAAAGTGGCCATTATGAACAAATGGCAATTTCATAGGTAAGGCCTTAATACAAACCAGTTGTCGATTTACTGGAAGACATTTTCTAAGGACATAACCTCGTCCGTTATATAATTAGAAACAAGTTAATGTATCCGAAACTATTCCAGTATATGTATTGTTACCAATACATTAAGATACCCATGGGTATACATTGACATTTTGCTTACATCATTTTGTCAATCCCCTTTTATGCACCTAAAGAGGTTTGTGTACAATAAATAAAGTATAAATAAACTTTTTGGCGGGAATTCGAGAAGAGAAGTTGAGTTTTTGTTTGATTATTGTAAAAAATGTGTATTAAGCGTTTTGTGATATGATAGTGATAGTTTCATAAACTGTTTTTCGTGCGTGGTGTTTGTGATAATCAAATAAAAGCGTGGGATAGCGATTTTCTTGTGCTTCCAAGGAGTCCTCTTCTGTCCTCGGTACCGTTTTACTGAACGACTCCTGATTTCGACGAGACTGGATATTGACAGAATACGTTTTACACTTTAAAGTTGTTTATTGCGAAGAAAACTTGACACTGACGGAATGGCAGCACCATTGCCATATATGTACCTATATAAAAAAAAAAAATATGAATAAATAAAGTAAATTCTATTTGTGTCAGATCAGTTGGATCATTTATTAATAACTGCCATAAACCATCCTAAATAATTGACTATGAATATTGCATAGGTAATATTAACCGTACCGTAAGAATTAACGTTTAGAAGACCGTTCATAACACCGAAGACCTTATAAAAGGCTGTTAGTAACTTTGAAATCGCAAAAACAAGTCACGATTTCAATAAACCGAAAATGAAGACATACACCCGAACGTTCGTTGAGCGGATATTACATGGCATATTGGTCTGACGATACATCGTAGTACACAAACGGAAACATCGAGTGCAATAAAATCCCTCTAAAAGTGACGATAAACAAGCCCGCGGAAAGAAAACGCCGACTGTAACGATATATCAAATAACTTGTTCCGCGTCCTCCAATCTTTATGTTTACGAAAAAAAAATTCAGATAGAGAAAACGGTTTTTATTCGGGCGTCGGAGGAATTGGTTTTTATCAGTTCAGTTCGTGTACATTTTATTTCAGTTTGACATTATATCCGTATCGTTCCGCTGTGTGCTGTATGCGTGTTATATTACGTTGAAATTTTTGAGATATAACTGCTAGATATAACTCAGCACGTTGCTTCACCTATGGAGGAGAAGCGCCGATATACTATTGGAGCCTGGTGGGCCTCAACCACCCGCTGGTGGTTGAGTCAGTTGCATCTATTTGAGTCTACAACTTATGTGTATTATATACTAGTTATATTTGGGAACGCTTTATATATCAGATCAGAATTTAACGTCCCGCAGTACAGGACTCCCCTAGTAAATCACTAGATGCTTTCGGGCCATAATCCACTAAGCCGCTCCAGTGCGGATTGATGGATGCACATGCTCCAGTTTTTTTTTAATCTCGAGTATGCTTCCTCACAATGTTTTACTTCACCGCCGAGATAGTACCAAGTAGACTGCAGATTCACAAATAACAGAACACTAGAAGACACTGATTTCGTAATTTACCGGAATATTTTCGAAATTTCTAATTGTTGCCAACATTAAACATGCCGCGAAACAGTTATGTTGATGAATATTTGGGGCTATATAGTGCTTATAGATATAGGCTATGTTTTTTTTATGGACGAAGGCGGCAGACGAGCATAGAGTCCACTTAATGGATACTGTCGCATCCGCGATACATGCTAACATTAGTCCAAAATAAGAAACGTTGGCACGTCCTCGGATGCGCTGCCTGCCTTTGGAGATATAGGAATGGATTTGGAGAAAGGGTTAGGAAAATGGGGACGGATAGGATGGGAATGGGCTCTGGCAAATCTCACTCAACACCGAAACAAGTACCTTTATCTACATGTACGTTTATTTATAATCAGATTATCTACAGTATTAATACATGCATTTATTCACTAAAACATTCCATTCAGATGGTATTTAAAGATGGAACAAGCAGGTAACAGAACGAGTCTACACGCCATCCAAATTTAAAGCAAGCTTGTGTAGCCGTCTTATGAAGCACTCAAAAATGTCACGAGAACCTTAATTTTAAGGTGATGCAATCAAAGACGATATGCATACAAACACTCAAAACCCGAAGCACAATTCTGTCCCGCTCAGCTTAAAACGCAGTAATATCAATTGTACGGTTTTATGAGTTGTATCAAAATTAAAAAGGTAGATAAACTCTTTATTGTACACCAACATAAATAACACGAAATGTACAACAGGCGACCTTATCGTCAAAGCGATCTCTTCCAGGCAACCTTTGGGTGGTCGATTAATTATCAGTCACACGATTATGAGTCGAGTATCGATACTCCTAGGATATCACCGCTATCGCTATAATACAGACATAATATTGCATAAAAATTATTCGTAATCATCAAAATAATAAAAAAAAAATTTGTTTATATCTCATTCCTATGCGATACAGGTATTGTGAGATTCGCGATTTTCGAGAAAAAAACAATTAAGTAATAAAAAATATACTACTTTTACCTTACCATCTATGTTCTATTAGGTAGGTACTATGTTTTAAGCTGGGACAGAATTGCATTCACATGAAACAACAGCTGTGTTATGCAAATTACTTTTCCTCAGTAATCATGATTTATTCGAGTAAGAACGTCATTACACGGTGGGCGCGTCGCACGCCATGCGATCATGCAAATCTGTTGCCCATATTCCACAGTTTAAAAAGTTTACTGCAGACATAGCATGAGATTCCGTTACGTGATGTAACATAGGTCACGATATAATTGAATGTAAAATAATTTGTTTTGTGGTATTAACTAGCGACGTTAACCAAACCTCATTAATAAGGTTCAACCGTATTCATTTTCTTTTAAAAGTCTTAAGACTTAAAAGAAAATAATGTTTATTTACTTGTTATGTTTCGGTCATCGATATGGGAATTGACTAGGTGACACATCATACGTTCTTATCAAAGAAACATGGAAACAGATGAGGAGGGATTAATTAAAAAGACAAATTTGAAATAAGAATGTTCCATTTTTGAAAAACATACTTATAAATTAAAGAATTCGAGAGCCACTGAACATAGAACACTATTAGACTATAACTGTCTGTACTAGAGTGTTTGTGTAGACATATCTAGTATGTATTCTCAAATCGATGGTTTCAGCAATTAGAATTTGTAAAATGCTGATACTGCAGATATAATAAAGCACGAGAATAACAGTTATATAGTATGGTAATCCATAAAACTGATTTTGTACAGTATGTTCCCAACTATTCTTAAAACCTTTTTCTAGAATACTGACTTAGGTAACAATAGTAACATAGGTTAGTTAATACGTTAGTCTTAACCATTTCATAATTACTTTTATGATAAGCTTGTCTATATCGCCGTTGCGTGTTTTAAGACGCTTAGTGTCTGTTCGTCTTACGGTCCATCTAATCTAGGGTCTTACGGCTCTAAGTTTCCGTGCTGTGTTCCGGCGGGTATGACTATCTTGGTTTGATCTAACAGAGTTGGCACCGTGCCTACCTCGATATAATTGCACTTGCAACACCATCAAATATTATTGAACAACTGTCTGTTATTGGCTATAAGCATTTATGGTCAGTTCAGAAATACAGTCAAAACTCTTTATTCGCTTCGTTAATCATAGTTTCACTATTCGCCGAGAAGAAAATTGTAACGACTTTTTGTATTTCATTAAGTTTTCTGATCTCTTTTATATTACCTATGTATTATAATTATTGTTATGTATGCTAATGTGTGTATTTATATGTATAATAAAATATTACTTTATTCGTGTATATTATTATTTGTACAATACTAAATATATTTGTAATATGTATTGTAATATTTAAACCAAATTGCATCCGCGTTCCTATTTCTGTTTGATCTGGTGGTAGAAAATGTCATATGGCATTAAGTCCGCCATTTGTACAATTAGGTACTTGTGCAGTGGGAAAATTTTGAAAAAAAAGGAAATTTATTCGCGGATTAACAGTAAAAATAAACACAAAGCAATTGCAGACTTAAGTACATAAAGAAAAAATGACCTGTCAGTGTACACATGCTTGTAGTAAGTAATAATTCTTTAAACATACCTTCTTATAATGTTATCTTCTAACGAAGGTTAGCAATCATCACGGCTATATGTACTTTAGAAAATGCAGAACAGAATGGCGATCGATTACTCTTGCCCTACCAGCGGCGTAAGTTCTTTAGCCAGGATGATCTTTGCCTTCCATGCCTCCTCCTGTCCTGGATTTTGCCTTGTATAATGAATATTGCCTTCTAAACGTATAATTCACCTCAATTTTACCAAATTATTGATAGTAAACACACACAACAAACATGTATAATGTCCGGAACCTACTTGTATAGCCAAAGTTTGTATGCTCTAATAAATCCTTTAAAGACGAAATTTAAATAAGTCCATGTCGTTACTTCAAATGCATTAACATAACGTAAATGGACCAATAAATTCGAATATAAACAGCGGTTTTGCGGACTACGTAAATAAGAATTCTTTATTGTACGCCTCAAATAGAGACAACGTAACAAAGTAACATAAAACAGTGTACGAAAGGCGGTTTTATTGCTAAAGGGGATTTCTTCAAACACTCTCTACATTAGGGAATTCAAGAAAAATAATTGCCAGGTTCATATAGGTTCATTTATATAAATCTTATGACATATACTTATTATACGCAACTGTAATGATTCAATTAATTATATTGATATCTATATGCTGGCCATTATTTCGCATCGCATCAGCCCGCGGCGAGGTAATGCCGTCAGCGTGCTGGGATCTTTGTACAACACCTTCAATTCACATGTAATAATAACCATTGACATGATTACAATAAATACTTTTTAAGATTTAGGTTCACGTGTTTTACTATAAAACGAAATACTCGTTTTCCGTTAATAAATTATGTTATTATTGTTTTGGGAATTACAAGTTCACCGTAGTTCTTGATTCAAGGCACATGAATACATAAATTTCGTACGATTAAGATTATACATTGAAGAGTGAGAAAAATATTAAATGTCTTTGATCGTAAAATAGATAATGATAATTATAAAACACTAATTAATGACTAGCTGAGGCTGATTAATTTATGTACGTACTAACTGCATAGGTAAATTTCGTAAAAATAAAACAGATTTAATAAAACCATGGTAAAAAAACTTAATCTTTCTTAACCATCTAATAATTACTAACGAGTCATCAAAGCAGCTGATAGTAGTTTCTTAAGGAATGGTGAGTGAAATCAGAATGCTCAATTTGATGATGAACGACGAACTCTTTCTCTAACGTAGCCGAGTGCCTCCAACAGCACACCAAACTAATTTTGATCCTTATTGCTATATCATTATGGTCTCGACGGTTTGTATTGCAGTCTATCGCACGTAACGACAAGGACGTAGAGAACGCAACACGTCCGAGCTTAGTAACGTGAAATAACCCATTATTTCACCTATTATTTTTATATTTGACAAGTTGAATGTTGGAAATGGGTTTTCGTGATGGTAAGTGTTCGTAATAGAAGTGCCATTCGAGGACCGTATAATGTGCCACACAAGTTGTGTGAAGTGTACAGTGCAGAGAAGATCTAAGACACTATCGAAAGTCAATAGAGATAATTTATTTCATTTTGGGTACAAAAAGGAAAGAAAGAAGTGGGGTCTGGCAAACGAATATGTGTGTTATTGGTATCCTTATTGAGACGTATATGATTTGATATTTTTTTTTTACTTTTTGGCAAGTTTTATTTATTAACAATATTTTACGTATTTTTGTAAAATTCGTATGCCCATCGGGCGGGCCGTGTAGTCCACGGGCAAGAGAATGAATGTGAATCAGAAACGTGGATAGTAGGTAAGTTGAATTTATACTGTACCATAAAAATCTTGATGCTGGTCATTTCTTTTTTGTATCTAATGGTTGTATACTAGTAGTTTTGCAAATATCCCATTCGCATAATAAATGTTTGAAATTGTAAAAGGTAAGGTACAAAGTACCGAATCATTTAGCAGACAGACTTACAGGTGTCGCTGACGTTAAAAAATAAAAAAAACTGTTTGAAAAATACTGACTTTGAAGACATGCTGTACCTACTCTTTAAAATTAAAAAAAAAAGAACTGTTATAAGATCCCGTAGAATTATCTAATTTCTTTCTGCATTTATTTATATTTCAGTTTCGTACTAGTGTTTGCACAGAAAATATAAAGTATCAATCGTTCTCATTACATTTAGTATTAAATTAGATTACATTAGTAAAGCCTATTTTTTAATCTGTGGCACTTTTCCTGTGCCATGTATCGTTTATCAGACCAGTAATTAAGAAATCTATGGCAGAAATGTAACAAAATATGTAACAAATCATTTAAAAGAATATTACAGTTTGAAGCATATACAAATTATCTGAAGTAAAGGGAAGAACGTGTGAAACTGATTTTAGGTTTCATCGTCTCAAAAAATCCCAGTTATTTGATTTTTGGCATATACCTTTGTAAACAACATACCAAAATCGACACAAAACAATGAGCATGGGGACGTATGTCCAGTAGTGGGCGATCAGCTGGTTACGGTTACGCCAAAACGTAGTCGCACAGTGTACTAACATACATCAAACCGAATATTTTCTTTTCATTTCATTAATCAATGAGCCATGTTTTTAAACATGAAACTTCTGTATGCCAAATAAGTATCATTTCAAATAAAACCACCCCAAAGTTATCGTTATAAAACCGTTATACACACCGGTGTATACATAAATAAGTGTATAATTACGAAAAAGTGATTCTTACTTATTGACAATAAATTTCTTCCCTATACATGGAGCTATTAAAACTACGATTTCTGAGTTTTATTACGTTTCCCAGATGAGAATAGGTAATGAAAAAAGTTTTGTTCTTAGTATTTTAGTTTAGATTGCCTTTTGGATGCTTTCATGTTCCCATGACATTAGCAGGCCAATTTACACACGTTTTACACATACATCCAGGTATATTTACTGCGTATACCGGAAGTATGTTCTATTCTAACGAAATTTGTTTCTAATTCCCCGAGTCGATATAATAAAATGTATGTTTACAAGAACATTTACTAGTAGTATATTGCCATACATTGTACAAAATACATTCTGTAAATATTCTCTAATATTCGTAGTAAAAATCTGACCATTAAAAACAACCAAACGTATCTTATAGATTTAAATTATTTTATTCATGTGTAATACAAGTGGGTACGTCCGTAACTTCGTACGTAGGTCATAGCGTAGCCGTAGTATGTCGTAGAGACACTTTTGCTACGCCGTGCTGCGCGTTGTAACAAATTTGCTACGCTCGCGCTGCTACGCGCGCTCTACACACTCGACTCATCATAGTCATTTGGTAAGCTGGGTCAAAGGAAGGAAGTGGGCGAATGGAAGCCGGTCGCGACCTACCTCTACCTATAGCGGTAAATACCGCACTCATGGCTTCACCTAAATTACCCAAGGTAAGGTGAATGACATTAGCCGCGAGACTGTGATCTGAAAGATTTTGGGAGTTTATTTTAAGAAATCTTAATGAAAACAAATTGTTATATAATTAGACTACAAGCAATGTCACGAAGCAATTATATAAAATTTTACGTCTATTTTTTAAGTGATTACTGGTCTTTTGCTACACAAATACAGTCATCAAGTTGTTTGAAACATTGCAATTCCTTAGCTAGAGCAACATGAAGTAGGCTTTGAATAGTGCTTACACGTATCGTGCGTCTTCAATTCAACGAACGAAAACATCGGCAGCACAACTATTTAGAACTGAATTATCATTTCTAAAAGAGATACCAAATATACGAAGTTTCTCGAAGATTTCACATTTCGTATTGTGGTTAAAAAGGGATCGCTTTTACTAAATCTATTTGTATATTGACTAACAAATTAACGTAGCATTTCACTGATAATCACGAAAAATGTGATTATCATAAAAATTCAGTTATCAGTGACTTTGCAGGCACACAGCTAAGACTGAGCTGATACTAGAGTATAAAATAATTTATCGTGGATAATTTTAATAACATTTTTCGACATCTTTAAAATTATGTTGCTGTTACGTGCCCAAATGTATGTGTAAAAGTGTATTCGCTTTTTTTTGGAGGGGAGGCTGCACGCTGCAATCCCAACTGTCCAAGTTACCCCTCTCTCACGGAAGACTACCGTAAAATGTATTGCATTTCTCTCTTTAACCTATTCCCCCAATATATGCAAGTGTTTCGGTTGTAAGTGAGAAATACCAGAGGTCATTCCCATTGCATGCTATCCTATCCCTCGCCTAACCTAACCCATTCTCCAAATCCATTCCTCAATCTCCACGGCAGCGCATCCGGCGGCGTGCCCACATTTGTCATTCTAGACTGAGTGGGCACGTACGCCGATCGCAGGGTAACAGTATTCACTTACCACTAGGTGGACTGTCTGTTCGTCTGTCACCTTATTGCTATAAGAAAACGTAATGTGTTGTAACTACTCGTACCTCCAATAAAGGTCTAATGTATCTATCTATAAATAACCTATAAACGATTTTTGTTTGATTTCTTATTTAATTGTTAAATGTTTTCATTAATATACCGCCGTTTACTTAACGTACCTTAGGCGATCGACAGATACAAGTGGGTGTGATCGTCCTACTTCAACCTCTTCGGGTCACATCGTAAATATCAATTTACGACTCCTCTGAGGGGAGTGCACTGCTTTGATCTATTATAACTACATAATTGCAGACTGTATAATATCTATTTATCAATGCATTCATATTGTATTTAATTAGTTATTTAATTATTAATTATTTGTATTAATAATTAATTATTATAAACGATGAATTAGCCCAGTTGGTAATCCCCTGCCTGCTGTGCAAGAGGTATCTTCGATTCCCGGTCGGGTGATCATTTGTTTAAACAAAGATAGAGCTTCCGGCACCCAAACTAAAAATGTTTAAAAACCGCTCACAATATCGGTGTATAAAATCTACAATAAGTTGCCCGATTGTCTTAAGAAGGAAAATAAAGACGAAACTTTCCGGAAAAACTTAAATCTATTCTGATAGAAAAGCGTTATTTCAACGTGTAACAATTCATGAGCAATATGGTAAATAAATATATTTAAAATAGTTTAACGGCAAATAAATGGTATATCACATAATATACTAAATTGTATAATAAGCTCAAAATACTAAACAAAGTCCATACTAATTAAATAATTAATTTAATTATTAAATTATGTGTATTAACTATCTAATTAATTGAATGTTTAAACTTCAGTTTTAAGTACCTAAATAGCCTCTACACTGGGAATGCTCTTATGACCGATACTGTAGGTATATGGCAACATTTTTTGAATGTATATCAGCCTATAACGTCCCACGGAAGGGAACAGGTCTCCCCTGGTAAATCACTGGGGGATATCGGCCCTTAATCCACGACGCGGGCCCCAGTGCAGATTGGTGGATCAGATACTCTTGGTTTTTTTTGGCTGTATTATGCGGGTTTCCTCAAATGGTTTCGCTCGCCGCCGAGTTAGTGACAATTTAAAAAAAAATCCGTACTTAGGTAGAAACTCAGTTGTGGGCGTCGAAGATTGGAACCCCTAGACTGTTTCTTCCCTAGACCCCTAGACTAATTTCTACTTTACTATAAACATAATGACACCCGTTGTTTCTTTGTATGTAATGATTTTATAGGTTTACAAATGCAAGGATCGCATAATTAAAGTAGATATTGTTGAAATTAGAGTATAAACCACGGAATAATTATCCATTCAATCCGAGAACGTGTCAAAAAACCCCTAACAACCACATGAAGTATGTACACTTAACTCAATAATAATAACCAATGATTTGTATAAAAGCCACATTCATGTTTGCGTTCGTGTCAGTGACCGTGTCCGACGCGAGAACGCTGTAATGATTAATTAGTCAGTTTGCAGAGTAATCGTGTAACTGAATCAGTAATCGAGCTCCGTTTGTTCTGTATAAGGTCGTTAATCATCGATTAATTGACGATTCTGAGGCCACCGTTCAGCTGGGAGGATATGAACTCTTGCGTATTGTACTTGTAGTTATTGAATGATAGCTAGCTGGTACAATGAAATCAACGTGACATGAGCTATGCGTTTGTGTGTGTGCACACCGATATTGTGCAGTAGGAACCATTTCATTTTGTAAGGGGGAGAGTGCATGCTGCATTCCCACAGCTGCTGGGCGCACTCGATTGGCCACGTTACCCCTCTCTCACAAAAGACTACCTTGAAATGTATAGCATTTCCTACTTTATCGTATTTCCTTAATATACGTACGTGTTTCGGTAGTGAGTGAGATATGCAAAAGCCCATTCCCATCCCATCCTATCCCTCCCCATTTTCCCAATCCATTCCTTAATCTGCAAAGGTAGATAGCGAGCGCATCCGGGGGCGTGCCAACGATTATCATTCTGGACTGATGTTGGCATGTATCGCGGATGTCTATGGATGACAGTATCCACTTATGGTCGGGGGATTGTATCTCGTATATCGCCTTTTCTCTATATAAAAAAAAAAATTCGGCACCCACACACAGATGCAAAGCTCATGTCTCGTTGCGACAATCGGATTGGACAATTCGACACCCAACCACACAGATTCAAAGCTCGTGTCTCGTTGGTTTCACTGCACCAATACAGACGTAAAAACAAATCATTTTATAAAGTCGTGCGTGTGATATTCATCCAGTTGTAGTGAGCAGTGTGGTGGATTGCAACCTGAAGCATCGTAATTTCGACGATGGTTTTGTGCCCAATAAGGATAATATATAAGTAACCGGATACACTTGTGACGTTTTTTAAGTGACACTATCTGAGAAGAGGACCTTGTTGTAGATGCAACTTACAAAATATTGTAACTGGTGCATATTTTATTGTAAAAAGAAATAATTCAACCAGCAGCAGATACACTGATAGTGGCGGCAAATTTAAGGTGGGTTAGGTTTAGGTTCTCTGGTCACAATGAGTTCCATGAAGCGGGTCTCCGTCGAGTTTGTCTTGACATTCTTAATAATTAAAAATTCTTTATTTCGGTTATTCAAAAATAATTTGATTTGGTGATCGTGATTCGCTGTCCGTTAAGTATTTTTATTGTTCGTTTAAATATTCTTAAAAATAACACATTTTTTATTGTTTCATCTTAAAGATAAGATGTTTCTACTCAAATTGAGTCTTGAAATAAACAAATTCTAAGTTAGAAAATCTTAATCAAAGGCCATACGATACCGTACTATACCATCAGCCTGTGTCGCCCCACTGCTGGATGTAAGCTCCAGGAGACCGCCGCCACACACGCTCTTCAATTCTTCTCATCCAGCCACTACCAGCGACTTTCTTCAAATCATCAGTCCACCAAAGACATACCTAGATAAATTCATACCTAGTTTGCTGAGATAAATCACAGTGTCTCCATATTTTCTGTGCTTTCTTTCAACATATCGTGGGTATAGAGAACATGACTCAAAAAGGCAACATCTGTTCGCAACACAAAGAAAGCTCCTCTACTCGTATAATACGATGGTAATTCGAATTGATACACATTCCTGATGAGGTATGAAAGGAAACATGGTAATCAATATAATAACGTATGTACATCATGTACAATCATTACGATGTGAATTAAAGATTAAAGATTATACACTCGTAATGCGACGTACATAATTAATTAAAACCGAAAATAAAATAAATAATTACTTACTTCTGTAAAGGAGAAAACAGATTCGAATGGACTGAAACGAATCATAGATATTGTGCACCGCTTCAACCGCACGACACGAGCGAAGCCAAGCGCGTAATGCAATTAACGCTCGCAACTAAAGCCTTTTTGATTAAATAAAATATGAATTCAAACTCACCGCATTTAAAGTTAATTTTAGAAAAGAAATTTTAATGCAAAAAAGACGTAATCTCATTAACTGTTTAATTTTTGTATGGACTATTTAATTTACAGTTTATTGAATTTTATTTTGAAGAAATTGTAAATTTCTTTAACGTGCTCGTAAAGCAATATAGATTTCAAATTACATTATTCTGAAAAACATCTAAGATGCTATGACCAAGATCATAGACGTAGATAGTTATTTTCCAAAAAATGTTTAAATGAAAATAGTGCCGCTTTGAAAATGTACCTACTACACACCTAATAGTCTGTTTCTTTCTTTATATACATACAAAAGAAAGAAAAGAACATACAACATACAACAAAAGAAAATACATACAAAAGGTGTGCTTATCTCCTTGGGAGATTTCTACCAGCAAACCTAGGAGAGTATATTTTACATCTAGTTTTTTCAATTTCAGTTATTGATGACACTTCTATCCTATTAACAAAAGTATAAAATATATTTAACAAGAGTTATAAAGTGGATATTTTATAACTCTTATCTGATGATAGGCCTGCAAATACAAATATGAGAGCTGGATAGCTTCGTAATAACTTCATTCTTGTCCTGCTGAACATCATAAATTCAATTTCAGTTTGTCAGTTTATTAGACAAAAGATGCGGTTAAGAAAATTTGTCCACACTATTAGAAGAGCATATTCGTTAGTTCTGTCTTCGTTTGTTTAATGATCAGAATCTTCTAATCCAAATAAAATTAAAATAAAAAGCTTGAAATTAATGAAAAATTATCCATTATACTAGCAGTTTCTAATTAGAACCATAACCCATTAGAATTCTCTATTCATTTTGACGCTGCTTAATTATAAATTACCTACACTTAACGCTCATTTCATCCTGTGCAATTCCACGCGCTAATAGCGCCAGCTTATGAAAGATTATTCCTCTGAGCTAAAACTAGTGAATAGCTCCAAAGCCGTTTCGTAACTGACGTAAAGAGGCAGTCACAATTGGTGCAACTCGGTAAAATCTTTTATTGTTAGGCGAAACGGTAAAAGTACACTTCGGTTTGTACGTGTAGTTCAAAAAGTTCAAACAGGTGATTTGACACGATCGGCCCTTTCAGATAGAACGCAAGCGAACTTATGCATAGTAACAATAGGCTATACAGGGTTAAATAAAACATATCTGTACCCTCTCAAACACTGTTCTCTTCCGTGAAAAGTATGATTTTTTTTAATACGACTTTTTTCTACGCAAACATCTATTCACTCGCACCACGAAGGTCGCACTTCGCACTGATTTACATAGTTATAGGCATGTAATAGTTCGAATAGCACAGCTGTTTATGAATGGAGTGTGCGGCGATGTCGCTCGTAGCAGTTTATAGTGAGTAGTACAGAGTAACAAAGACAGAGATTTCATTTAAAAATACTTTTTTGTTATGAGAAAATACCAAGTTCAGAAAAAAGCCCTTGAACAAAGGTTTAAAGAGAGAAATTGAGTCTTAAGTTAAGATTAAGTTCAAGTACGTATTTTTTATTTAATCCTGTATATACCTGCCTATCCGCCAATGCCGGTCTCAAGCCCAGATGCAAAAGGAAAAGGGTTGGTAAGGGGTAGGCAATCCCTGCCGCAAAATTCCTACGCCTAATGAGGCGGCGGTAACTAACTCGACGACTCCGTGTCCACCCAGTGCACGAGCGCTCTTTGTGGGCGTGAGGTACTAAATCACTGCTAAATAGACTGATACAGAAGGACGAGAGTACCTACTGTATTTATTTTCCCAAGAAAACCACCCATGGATTCTAATCCATGGACGTGGTCACGGCCCCTCAGCAATGAGGAAAACGATGCAAGAGGAAGAAGGATATCTACCTATCAAACAATGGTGATACTCCAGATTATGATAATATGTTACGTATAAAGGATATGTCATTGGGCGTTGTTATTCTGAACTGATATTGGCTATGCCACGGATGTCCATGGGCTACAATATTTACTTACCACCAGGTGGACTGTATGCTCGTTCGCCGCCCTGCTCTCTATAAAAAATAAATTATATTTATTTTAACTGCTCTATAAAGCTCGAATCCATTGTGTTCTGCGGTAGAAATAATAACATTGTCTCAGAAAAGGATCTTTATTATCGAATCTAGTTTCCCAGATAATGAAAATTTCAAAAAATTAACAATTTTTTGGAACGAAGTTCCAAAAAATTTACGCGGCTTGCGGTAGTTGTGATTCGAGAGAAAATGTAACGTCGCGTAAGATTTTTACCCCCTCCATACGCCTTTCTCTTTCTGTGTGTGTGTGTGTGCGTGCGAGTATCGAAAGCGAGACTCAATCAGAATAACAGACGTGCAGACTAGTGCGTGGCCGGTTGTATAACCTAAATTTTTGATTTGATTCCTTAGTTTAAATTATTTGCATTGAAAATATGATACAAAATAAAAAAAAATACATGAACTATACAGATTTTATTTCGAATTACATTCGGCGTTTAAGAATAAAATGTGTGAGGATCTTCGTTCCTGACGGGGGGAGGGGGGGTCCCCTGACCGCACATTTCCTTTTTAAACACTTAGAGTATGTTTGTATTTGAACAGAATCTTAAAGCAACGAAATTTTAAGTCACAAAATCTTAAGCAAAGTCAAACTCAACATTCCGTACAGACAAAAAGATCCCTTTACTCAAGTTTACTATAGGGCCATGTCCGTTCTAACCGTTTGCAAAACAGTTGTAAATCAAAACATCGATATCGTCATCGAGTACGTCACTACCTAGTCATTGTATCGATCCTTGATATCTGCATAGCACAGGCCTTGACACACCGCCCTCGAGTCACTCCACTATATACGACTGTTCCAGATTTGCGTAATTTCATTATTAAATCATAATAATCAATGTATGTGATCCTTCCACATAGAATAACTACATTAGTCACCGAAACTTAGATTAGGGATGTTATTTGTGTGCTATAGAGATATCCTAAGATACTTTATACTGTACACTTGTGTATAGAAATATGACAAATTAAAACGTCTGCACCTAATTTAAATGTGACTTTGAGAAAATACACCGTTATCGGTTCCAGTTTCCCAATTATTGATGCAGTTCCCATTTTTTTTTATTTACTGATATTTATTCTTATTGAAAAGTTTTTATACAATATACTAATAATTATAAATATTTTAAATATAAGTACTGAAAAGTAATTTCCGCTATTAAACTTACACATGATAAATCATATTATGTAGGCGTAAGCGACATCAATACAATTAAAAGAGTACTATCTACTGTAGGCTTCTGTAAACGCAACCCATCTTATGGTTATTACGAACGAGCTTGGGGATTTTTTTTGTAACATAAACCTAATAAAAAATGATCATAACCGAGTTTATCTTATTATAAGCCACAACTTATTATAACAAGAATTTTTAACTACAAGATATACCTTATTAGTTGAGGTATAAAAAAGTTCCTATAACCGTGCAGATAGAGCTACTACATACAAAGTTAGTTTGTTGGTTTGTTCACAAAGCCACGATAAACTATCAGCGAATAAACAGAAGGCACGTTTGAAACGTGAAACTAATTTTACTTAATTTCACTCTAGTTACGGACTAAGGGTTACGCAATGACATGCTATGTCTATACGAACAGTAGATTAGTCAAAGGGCCCAGAGAAGCAAAGCTACCGCTGATGCTTTATTGGATAAACAGCTAGATGTATTAGCAGAATAGAACAGAATATTTAAGTTACAGGGTATTTTACGCATTATGAAAGTTCACTGTGTAGTTAATATGTTTATTTAAATACAACATTTAGGTACTAGTAAAGTGAGACAAAAAACTGGCAGCTCCAGTGAAGGGGGAAGATTTTACTATTTACCGTACGTTTTAAAAAAAAGTGTTTGCATAAAAGTTGTAGCAGTTTTATGAACGTTATCTGACTACATATGTATAGACAGACGAGATTTCACTGTCATGATTTTGAAATTTTGTTATAATTTTGGAAAAACACCCTAATACGCCGATGGCACGCGCCAGTTCGAAAACTAGATATTGCTAATTTCCGTACGTTTAAAAAAAAAAACGTTTAGACTAAATTTATAGTTTTACGAGCATTGAAAATTCTTTCCTATATTTGGGAGTAGTGATCTTTGCAATATTCTTGAAAACATAATTAAAGTGTTCTTGGATTTGCTATTATCTAGTTACCTATCTTATTATCGTAAATAACATTTTCAACTAGACAGATAGTTCCACTGTACGGGCAGACCGTAAATTTATCCCTAAACTAACTCTAAGTGTGGTCTGGAGTGAACGCGGACAGCACAAGCGGAATCTGGAGCAAATGAATCATCGTTACTATGTATGAACTTGTTCGGAGTAGGTGCGCGCGCGCAAGCATCGGATAGCACGCAGTTGCGCCGCGGATTCCACTTCCGCTATGCGCGCTCATTCCGGACGCATACCTATTAAGTTTGTCGCCGCATATGTAATGCAAAGCATGCATTTTTAGAGTGTGCAAATGCACGCTGTCCCAAAGATAAAAACAGTACTTTATCTTTAGAAAACAGCTTAAAGCTACTTCCAAAAGATATGACCTAATGAGCTACTCGTATTTCAATCGTGGTTACTATTACAAAAGAGAACAATTGAAGGTCAAAGGTCATAATTTTGATAAAGATTTAAAGACAAGGGATACAACGTCTTCTGGATCCTACATAACAAAATTAACATGATATTACATTATTCTAATGTGGAATTTAAACCCTATAGCCATGAAAATACATGCTATGAAAAAATGAAAACTCTTATAATAAATTTACCCCCTTATTTACCCTTTCACTTACAAGAACGTTTTAATTTTTCACTCTAGAACACGACGATAGACTGTTTCATCGGGCGATAATTGCTCAATTACACGGAGTCAACAAGTTACCCGATGCTAACATATTGTTAACAAATCATCGATGCTAACAATTTACGGCTCGCACCACACACATGTTCGACTTGGCACGACGTCACACTAATAAATGTAATTTCTGCTCTGTGGGAAGAACATAATGAGTTACGCAATGGCAATGCTATAGCACGATGGCAATAATATCAGACTTTTAAATATTATATTACTATTTTAATCTTTGTCATATCTTATCTTTATTTATTTTTATCTCTTTTTTATTTTAACCAGACATATTAGTCATAAAAAAATATATAAATCTAAGCTTTTCCATAAAAATGCTGTGCCGTGTGTTTCAAAATAGATAACGCATTTCCAAAATAAATAAAGGACCCTCGACAAGATATTTAGGAAGCAATTGAAAAATTGTTCATCGCCGAAAGCATTTTACGCAATAAGTTGTAAGTTTAATCACACCAGTGAAGTTCAAAAGTGTGTGTTCAAGTGAGTGTTTTAAGTGTTTTCAAATAGACGGAGACTATATTGAAAAATAAAAATAGGTTTATGAACTTGAGTGTCCTTTTTAATTGTCAGGCCGGAAACGTGTGGACCTCCTCTCGTAACATGAATTAATTATGACATTGTAATTGTAATGCTGCCGTAATTTTATTCTAATATTTAATAATTAACATTGTATTAGATTGCTTAAGTTTGAAAAAATATTTTGCACATCTTTTAAGACGGAACATATTGCCATGTTCTAAGGAATACAAAGAGTTAATTCGATTAGATTCATAACAAATGATTTAAATAGTTTTGAATATTAAAAAAAAACGGTATATTTATACAAGCCAATTTATAAAAATATTAATTCGTAAAATAAGAACAACGTTTCGAGTAACTATTAGTCATTATTTAGCATTTATCAAGGAACTTTTTGTAGCTAATAATATGAAATTAACCTATCTCCAAAGGCAGGGTCAATGACTTACATACAATTAAGCAAATGAGACTTTTGTATCTACTAAACCTCTATATATATTAATAGAACCAAAGGTAGTTCAAATCACTAGTACTTATTTAGCAGAATTAGTGGCTATTTCCATTGTAAACTGAACTTTATCACAAAAGAACTTAATCATTCATTTCCACTAAATACATTTAGTACTCAAAATACGTAAAGTGAAACTTTCGCCGCATCATTCGCGACTGACATGAGCCGACAACGTTATTTGTACAGCCACCAAGCGTCCCTCCCTTCTAAATTCTAACTTATGCCTTCACAATAAGATGTATTATAGGAGCTTTTGTGCAAATTTTTATTACGAGTATATGACTTTGTAGTGGTAACGAAGGAGCGTTTACGGAGGGTGGTAATGGCTTCCGTGCGATAGCCGAATGGGCCCTGACAGCACTTGCTTGCTTTGTAAATGTTTTACGCAAACCGATTTTTGAATACAGTGAAAATGAAATTCAGTAGTGAGAGCGAACAATTTGAGTTTGTGAATAGTCTGATTATTTCACGAATTCTACTTAATAAAAATCTAACTCTGACTGTCTGACAGACAACGCACAGCCTAAACCGGTGGGTCTAGAAGCATGAAATTTTGCACAGGAGTTCCTTAATGTAGGTGAGCACTAAGAAAGGATTTTTGAAAATTCATCCCCCAAGGGTGTAAAAGTTCCCGAGATGTTGCCGATGAGATTTCTCATCGGGCACACGGCTAGTAGGGGGATAAAAATGTTTGTGACAGTTGCACATTCTAAATAAAAATGTTTCGAGTGTAGTTCTCATTGATCTACAGATAATTAAAAATAAATAACGAAGTAAGATAATTTGGTTGAAAAGATAGGGTTGGACAGATAGATTCGTTGGACAATACATAAGTATTGCTGAATAGTTCATTCCGTCATCAACGCGTTGTGGAGTCGCAACACGTCTGGCGACCGAATGATGATGATAACTACTTAAGTTGCTACGTCTGAAACGTCCGAAACTGGTGACGGATTGGTGACGGTCTTTGATACGATTGTAGCACTGTGAAACCTGTCCACTTGAATTGGTACAATTACTATTTAGCGTTGTACAAACTTTCCAATACAAGCGCATATTCTGGAATAGATAGAGCTACTCAATTCAACAAAATATCTTTACATATAAAGAACAACTTCTTTTTATATGTATTTATAAATATATGTATTAATGTATTTATTTGTCGTAATCTTGGAACTCACTAATGTTATTTCCGTTTCACTGTTGTATTGTTCTAAAAGGTTCAAGATCCTACACGTTTCAGCAGACGCTCATCGCCTACGTGTCTTTTCATGTGACTGCAGTGCTAGATATGTACAGACATTCGACTAATCGCAGGTCAAGTCGTTTTTAAAATATATCGAGTATCAGCATTTGGCCTCGGCTTCGCCCACGTGCTCGAGAACCATCCCGTGGGCACGATGGTTTTTAAACCTATATCCTTTTTGTGGTTCTCAAAAACGTTAGACATCGAACAAACAGATATCATTACATTTTCATATATTGATATACAATACCCACTTATAATATAATAAGTATAGTCAAAACTGTAAGGCAAAGTTATCCTACGTGACATTGGATTCTAAACAGTCGGAGCTGGGAGCAAAATTTTATATAAATATAAAAATACAGGAAAACCTCGTGCAGAAGTTTATTTTACAATCTACAAACCATTGGGCATGCTATAAATAACTTACAAAGCTCTGTCGAAAGGCCATTGTTAATACAAGTAGGGGTGAGCATAGAATACTTCGATGACGTAAGGTATGATTAAGGTCAAGAAAAAAAGGGCTGTTCTTCTAATTTTTCACCGCTGTGCAGGAGGTACATATTTATTTATTTAAATGGCGGACTTAATGCCACATGGCATTAACATCTAATCAACCACCAAGTCAAACAGAAATAGGAACGCGGGTGCAATTTATAGTTATTTCAATTATATATAGTTCAAATAATAATATACACATAATAGATAGATAGATGAAACTCTTTATTGCACACCAAAAACAAAACAATAACAGACATTCTAGACACAAAATGCACAAAAGGCGGTGTTATCGCTGAAGGCGATCTCTACCTTTGGGTAGAGAGGAAATAAATATTTTGATCACAGATAGATGGCGTACAGTATACACGTAATATATAATATACGATATAAATATATACATAAAGTAGTTAAATATTTAGTAAAAGCAGTACGATAGCCAGAATGTGAGGAAAAGTAGTAACACAAGTGATGATAGAAATGAAGAAAGATATAAATCATACTGTTAAACAAAAATACTAAAAGAGATAACTAGAATTAAGTAATGAAAAGAAAAGTATAATATATTACTGTATATATATTACATCCACCTATTTGCATACATAATAATTATTATTATACATATTAATGTTCAATTTTCATTTAGTATAATGTATAAAGTCCCATGTATGTCTTTCTTTCTTTTTTATATCACTTGTGATGCATCGCCTATTTGTCCTAATCACATTTCCCTGTCGGAGGTTGTCTGGAAGAGATAATTGCATAATTGCGATAAGACCGCCTATTGTTATCTGTTGTTTGGTAGCTATGTGTGCAAATATCTTTATAAGTATGTGTGCAAGTATTATTAAGTTCTTTATACTTAATAAAGAATAAAGATAATAATAATAATTATTATAGTATTATTATGTACCTTGGCGTGGAACCAATATTAAAAAGGCACCCATTTTCTGAGGAAAGTTGCACAAAAAAGTTGCAATTACTATCACGATTATTGTCTCTGCTTACGTAAGGATATATGTATGATGGATCTATTATATTTTTATTTATTTATTCATATAGAAACAATACACAAATCATATTGAGTACAGAAATATGCATCATATTTTTCAGTAATTTTTTTTTTTAAATAGTAATGTTTATTATTGTTTAATGCGTCCTGTTTGTCTCTCCATTTACCCAAGGGTTGCCTGTTAGAGAATGCCACAAGGCAATATTTATGTGCAATAAAATATAAATAAATAGTAAAGTTAAAAACGGAAGTTTGTAAAATGTTAATTTCTTAGGAAGTGTTCACACGGAAATTACATACACACAAACGAAAAAAGTAAGTAATACGTAAATACACTCTACTGCACATCGGACATTACAGTGAGTGATACAAAAAATTAACTAATTTCGTATAAAAAAGGTAGGCCTTATCGACGGATCCTACGTAAATCATCGAAAGTGATTTTTGACACTTTTCATCAGAGTGTTTTAAAGTTTGCTTATGGTACTACTAATCCGGAAATGTTTGTTGTTTTCGATGTTTTACCAATAAAATTTTTGCCATAAACAAGTTTTTGTCTTTATTTCTTTCGCGGGATGTCAAATATAGATTTAGAGAAGCCGAATTAACAATTTAAAAAAATCGACAATTTTAAGTTTCGCTGATTTACGTAGGGACCGTCGTTATCACTAGTATTCCTACCAAGCAACCTTTGGTCGGGAGGAGATGTATGCTAACACAAGAATAACAGCTTCATGGTGCATATATTATAATTAATAGAAACAAATAGGTGATAAATATATTTATATACATACATAGGTATGCTAATAAAGCATCAATGAAATTTCAAATAATAATAATAAAAAAAATAACAATTTAAAATGGCATTACGTTAATATTTTATTACGTACTTTCCTACATACACATATATTATTATTTTGTTTTCTTCTCTATTTTTTTTAAAGTTAATTCCACAAAGGCAAAGGAAACGAAGTTATGTTAAACGTTCCGGTTTTTTAAACTTTAAGTAGAATTAAACTGGATTCCAGCACAGTCGAGGCACTTGTGAAAGCGCTCTCAACTTGAGAGAGCTTGCCTTGGTAAACATAACTATAGCCTGTAAGATATATTGTCATTTCAAGCTTTATTATTATTATGTTAAGGCAATAAGTTACTTAATATATTATATTCATATACATATATTCACATGTTTATGTAAATATAGGTATTCAATGATTTGTTATTTTACTTAGAGTTATATGTATATATTTATATTTTATTAACTTGCTATTATAGTTCATGTATGTACATACATACATGAATTATAATACGTATACTTCCCGGCCGAAAGTAATACACATCGGCCTTTAGAAAGAGCTTTGGTTTTGTACATGTCATGTGCCGTTACGACAGAGGCGACGTTCTACAAAACCGAGCTAGTCGTTCATAGTCGATGTTTATTACTTTCGGCCGGAATGTGTACTTGTTTAATATACCCTATTGTTTAATTTTGTGTAAAGGTTGACTGGTAGAGGATGTCATAAGGCATAAGTTCATAAGTCCGCTCTCTGTACAATATTTATGTGAAATATAGTATGAATAAATAAACAAATAAGTATAACAAGATACAATATACAACAAAGTGAAGGCACAATCCAGCCTGGCCTAGTAAAGAAAGCCGTCCAAATGTAAGTCATTATTCACACGCTGCGTTCCGTATCCTTTCCATAATTATAAAGGCACAACGCTTTATACAGGGACCGATCAATAAAATACCACACATCGTGCTGTACTTTTTGGAAGATAAAAGGTTTTTATAAGGCTGACGGTATATATCACAAAACATTAACGATAGTGTACTCATATGTAATAAAATTTAATAAACACGCTCCCGTTCTGTTGTAATTCGCAAGGTTCACCACCCTGACAATTTCTGGTACACAATTAGTGGATATCCTGAAGGCGAACAGACACCTCCCGAAATAAAGCGACGGCAGAATGAGGAGGCACTCGCGAAGATAAACATTCAAATCGATGTGTCTTGTTATTCATATCTGTACAATGTTATCATAGCAAAGAAGCGTGGAGTGTATTAAAAAAGGCATATGACGATAAAAGCCTCAACAGACGCCTACAACTTTTAAGAAAATTATGTGCAGAGAACCTTGCGGAGTACAACACAATGGAAGCGTACGTAAATGAGAGCACATCTATTGGAAATCAACCGAACTACATTGGTAAGCCAGTTGATGATATAAATATTATTAAATTTTATGAATATAAGAAGAATTACATTTCAAAAATTTATTCGCAGTTGAAATATAATGATAATTTATATTTATTTATGAGCGGTGGCTCAGTATGTTATAATCTAAAACATATTAAGCCAACGAGCGTGGTGCACAAGGAGAACTTTAAAAATAGCACTTAAATACACAATGCAAATGGAATGAGTTACCAAGCTATTCATTATTTGTAAGCGTGATTGGGTGCTGCCTTTCTTTCAATGCTCACTGCATTTACAAGAAATTATTGATGAAGAAAAACGTCAATAATTTAAAAGGATAGAAGAAAACGTTGGCAGTAAAACGCCGTACGTCAATAATTTCGAATAATTTAGATATACCTACATACACTATCGCTAATAACACCTACATACAAAAAAACCCACATAAAATGCCTAAGTAAACTCCTACGTTATTCGTAGGTATTCGTGCCGACGTTTACTTGAATTACCTACTTGTAAAATGAAACGAGGAATTAATTACGGACTTGGGGTACATCTAATTAGTCTTTACGAGACCTTTTTATACTTACGCATGTAAGTGCTGTAGGTAACTTATTAAAAATATCTTAATTTTCGGTCATACAACAACTTTCGTTTGTCATTTTTTTAAAATGAATCAAAGGTGATTAATTTACTCGTATGTGCATAACACTATCCACACTCGCTCGCTGAGTAATAGTTTCGGCTTTATGTTTCCTGTTCTTTTTATGTTGTTATTATTGTTAAAACTATGTATGTTATATTGTTGTATTTTCGATAAGTACGTATTGTTAGTTACAATTACTATTTAAACATTTTTATTTAGCTGTTGATATCTATATCAACAGCTAAATAAAAATTAAGTTCATAAACTAAAACTCGATTTCGTAAGTGTCAAATTATTATTTGGGTTCTTCAGGAGGAAGCCTTTTATATAATATATGGTGTTTGGTTTCAGCCAACTATAGATTGATACCACTCCATCTCTTCCCGTGCGTGTCATTCCCGAAGATTAAGGGATTACAAAGCCGCTCCCAGAAGCCTAAAGGAGCCTGAATGGTGTTTTAAGGCCATACATCCCTCATACAAAAGACAATATGCATGAAAAGGCCAATGTTCACAATGCACGAAAAAACGGATTAGTTACGGTTTAATGTTAGATATACTCGTACTATATTATATAGATTTTTTTTTACATATACAGAAATCTACAGCTTTATCTGAAGTATAAATTTGATTTAGGTAATGACAACAGTGGTATAACCAATTACATATTTCACAGTAATAACATAATATATAAAATATCAAAAACTTAAAAATAAGTAAGTGCATATGTTTCCTTTTATGCTTGTTGCGTGGGGGAGTGTGTGTGTGAGCATTTGTGTGTGTATGTGTGTGTGTTGTCCTGTAAGCTCTGCAAGTCATGCAGCCTCAGGAAAGGAAAGGCTTTGGCATCGGATGAGCTTACAGTCATCCACTGTACAGAGCATCACAGGATTATGATGCATGTGATGTTTCCATTCTTTCAAATATACTCCAAATGATTCGCGGTATAAATGACTGCTTGCTTCCTAAAAACACATCAATATCTTTAAATTGACTGTTGTATGTTGTATTTATACATGGAATGTATTATCGAAATGTATTTATATATGAAAAGAAAAATAAACTCCTATTCGTAGACATTTTAAGAAATTATAGTTCTCATTACAAACGCACCCGCGATATGCAACATGTGACCACTGTTTCACAATAGGACAATTGCAAATGTATATATGAATAGAACGATCTGGAAAACTTGCTGGATGAAGCCAAGGCCCATCTCGGGCTGTAGAGCCAAAAGAGAGAGATTTATGTATAAGTTTGTATGTGTGTAATGGTGCATTGTAAATAGTAACATGGAAACTGGGAAACAAAGCAGCTAGCTACAATGAAACGCGCGGACAGCGGCTGATGAGTTAGCGCAATTGTATGGCAATTACACATGTTGGACATTTAATGTGTATGTGTACGTTATACGATACACAAATGCTTGAAACCAACTTTGTATATCGCTTTATCTCATTTATTGTACACACTAACTAGAATGCTAGGTATACATAGCATAGGTACAACCTACAGTTTTGATCGAAAGATTTTCTATGATGACTGATTTTGTAAATAGAACCTGTGTAAGTTAGAAGTTTTCTAAATTATAATTGTTTGGTAGAGAGTTTTCACTTCAGTTATTTTTATAGAAAGAAGTTGACAGTTGAAAGTGTTCATTTGAGAGTGGATAGAACTAATTGTGAAGTCGCTTCAGAAACTACTGTAAGGTAGTAAGTTACAAAATAAGGAGTCCTGCGAACACAGGCTCTGTCGACATGGTCATGAAATTTTTCTTTTTTTCTTCTTATATGGCAATGGTGCAATTAGCACATTCTGCCAGTGTCAAATTTTTTTCCCAATAATAAATTTCAAAGTCTAGTCTAAAACGTATCCTGTCAATGTCCAGTCCCGTTGAAGTAAGTCAGGAGTTACTCAGTTAAGCGATAGTGGGTTTACTGAGGACAGAAGAGGACTTCTTGGAAGCGCACGAAAAACGAAAAAACTGTGCCACGCTTTTATTTGATTATCACAAACACTATGTACGAAAAAGAAGTTTAATAAACTTAATAAACTGTTGAAGTTTGATAAACTGTCATTATTAAACCACAAAACGCCTAATACATACATTTTTTTTACAATTATCAAACAAGAACTCAACTTCACTTCCCTAGTTTCCGCCAAAAAGTCCATGAAATTCTTTGTAATTTAAAATTATTTACTTTAGTTATTCAAAAATAGATTGCTTTGTTGATCATGATTTGCTACTCATTTAGTATTTTCTTGGTGCTCGTTTAAATAAAAGCCGTATTAAACGACACTTATAACGATATCAGATGAATTAAAAATTATAATAAGACGGAATACTGACAGGCTCAGTGGATAACGTCGTCCACGGACTTCAAAGATACATGTCAACACTATTTACACTTCCCGGCAAGTAATATACTATGACTACGATGGGCTGGTTAGCTTCGGTTTTGTACAGCGTCGTCTCTGTCGTATGCCGATACGTCGCTCACTGACTGACTGACGACAGAGACGACGCTCTATAAAACCGAAGTTAGCCGATCATAGTCGATGTGTATTACTTTCAGCCGGGAAGTGTACTTACTATTTTCAATTAAATGCAATCAAATCGAAATTAAGTTTCGGATTTAATATTAAAGTGAATGCAATATTTTTAATGAAGTGTTTACATATTATGTTGATTCTCCAAACTAATACAAAATTGAAATAAAATTTTTGGTGTCTTCTCTTTCTCTTTTTCCCCATTAGATTTCCAACATCCATACGTGTAATGAAATTGTAACAAAGTCGTGTCTGTATATTAAATATTTTTTTTTGTAAAAAAAGATCATTGCAGTATTGTTGTACACTATGAATGATATATGCTGGGCTAGTTATCATTTTCAAAAATACGTACTTAAGCTGAAACTCTATGGTACGAGCCGAGGATTTCAACTAATATCCTCATGAATGAGAGTTTAGAATAGACACCCCACCCCGACTATTACCACTGTTAGTTATGTTTACAAACGGAAAATTTACTCTCGGGCCATAGTTATCTAGATTAGTTAGCTTCACATAATATGGGTAAGTACAACTCGCGACTGCTTGTCAATTAACAGGAGGTAATATTTGCAATTATCATCAAAGCACCTATAGCTACACTTATGTCTGACAAAGGTACATAAAGCCGGGTATCCACTGGGCAACAATTGTCGCACAACATGCCACCCACAACATGTTTAACAACGTTGCACACGGTCGCGACGTTGCCACATGAAGCGTAACATGACGCGCGGCATGTCGTTTGCACCCGTGCATCCTGCAGTTGCACATCAAATATAAACGATCCCCACAACAATGTCAATAGTGTAGTCTAACAAAAAAGCAGAGGAGATCAACACTTGCTCTTCGGGCGACATATTGTCGGCGACTGATAATGTTTGGACAGACAATGTTGCTAGACATGAGCGTCACATTAAGCGATACGTTGGGCTACATGTCAAGAAACAAATTGCCCAGAAAATGTTGCCTAATAAATACCCTGATTATGTTTCATAGATGTGTCATAGTTTCATAGATGAAATCTATGTGTCATAGATTTCATGTTGACCTAGTTTCAAATGAATTGAAATAGTTCATGATCGCTTCGACACCGTGGTTTCCATACGTTTTGTTCGGAACTTCAGGTGCATGCACAAAGGAAATACATTGTAGTACTGAAAAGTGATCGCAACCTTTGATGTTATTTACTTATTTATTTAAACTCTATTGCACAGAGGAAATGTACCAAAGGCAGACTTATGGTCTTATGTCATTCTTTATCAATCAACATTTAGGCCAATAGAAAATGAAAAGGCCATTAGTTAGTAACTTCACATATTAAGTGTAACAATTCTACAACTTTTTAAAATGTTGTTTTTATAAGTATTGACCAGCGTTATTGGGACACATTGCATTGCATTTATGATTGAAGTTGTGCAATAATAAACTTCTTGTATGACCCAGCTTCAGTCATATGTTTAAACTAGAATACCAGCCTTTTAAAATTACACACGATTTTTCGCTTGAGTTCACAGCTTACTTCATACGCATAAATAAATATATTTAATTTGATTTGTTTTGTCTTGAAATATACTTCAATAAATAATTTATTGTTACCCATGTGTTAAATTACCAAAATAATCATGAAATGTTTTACTTTAATATGATTTTTTTGAAACAATATTTGTTCACATTATCACATTGTTCACATTATATATATATATATATATATATATATATATATATATATATATGGTTATAATTGTGCCGCAAAAGTATGTACTAATTTTTGTCATCGTGAGCTTGTCAATGAGGCTTAAGCCCGCCCATCAATCAATTGTTACAAGTCGTCACAAGAGTACAAGTCATGTCGTTACCTACGTAATACTAGTAGCTACCTGTTCTAAAATATTTTTTCTAAAAACTACATTTGCATATTCCTGACAAATTATATGTACACTTCCCGGTAGAAAGTAATACACATCGGCTTTTAGAAAGGGACTATCGGCTAGCTTTGGTTTTGTATAGCGTCTTCTCTGTCATGTGCCGTTACGACAGAGACGACGCTATACAAAACCGAGCTAGCCGATCATAGTCGATGTGTATCACTTTCGGCCGGGATGTGTAAATATGTACCATAATTAATGTCTTTACAATTAGCGTAATTTCTATTTCGACAAGTCCCCACATGTTAATTAAAATGAAACTGAAAACAGGAATACTGTTAAAATTTCTAGGAAGCTGTTACGTAGATAGAAACCAAAGCGTCTCTCGTAGCACATGTGCTACAACGGTAGCAAGCTCGTAGTACGCTGTAACACGAATTGCATTGCATTGTTTTCCTTTTAAACTTGTATTAGAAAATGCATTAGGCAGATCTCAAACTTCGTTTGTTTATTGATCAGCGTACGAATGTTGTTTGTTTACTAAAACATGCATCTGAACTTTAAACTCTTTGCTCTAAAAATACAAGTAGCACACATTTAATATGCGTACAGTGGTTGAAACATTGCTTTTTCACGTTTAAATGTTGAAAGTATTTACAATTTTAGTGGCGACAGAATAACTGAAAATTTCTCAATTTAGTCGCACATTTCTTATACTGACGAATATTTTCTTCAATTATATTTATTAGTACATGCATGCGGTAAATCAGCAATCGGTGGAAAATACCTTTACACAAGTCAATGTTATAACCACAACGTCATGCAACGTTCAATAGACACCATCGGATGTATGTTAAGCTACGTATACATACCCATGAAGTAGGAGGATATCTCGGGAACGGCGCGATCGTCTTCGTCGCAACATTGCTTGGCAGTTCATGCTTGATACCTCTCTTGAGTCGCTGTTTTCTTCTCTCCCGCGATTTGGCTCTTAGCATAAGAGCTGCCTGCATACTTGCCAGTTTTGTGGCCTGTGATTAGCACCGGTACAAAACTGAGCCTCAAACGGCCGAGTTCAAAAGTCACACACTTTCACAAACGCACGTACTTAAGCGCCACATTCATTGTCATTTAATTACACGTTAATAACCGTTATTTACAACACGGGCGTTATTTTTAATATTAATTTTATTATTTATCTAATGCCGATCTAATTATTTATTACTTTATTATTTATCTAGCGCGTCTATTATTTAGTTAGACTTCTACCGTTTTTATAAACAGACTTAGATTTTTATTTACAGATCAAACACCGATATCACTCTTAAGTTAGTCCCATCACAGAATTTGATTACTTTCGTTTAAATCTTACTTATTTAGAACTGGATAAAGATAGGCACAAGAAAGGCGCAAAAACTATATTAAATTTATATCTAATTGAACTTTTAAATGGTCGTTACCTTATATTATGATATGTTTGTGAAAAAAGAATATTAATGGAAGCAAGCGCAATTTGGCGTGTTGATTAATTAGTTGAATTTTTTGTACAATGTTTTGTTTTCGTTTATACACTGTCACTCATGTTCCGTTCCGCACGTCGAGACGCAGTCTCTGGTTCTTCGACACCTGCCATCGAACGCTACTCCCAGCTAAATATCCCTGTTTCATGGCCGGCCCACTTTTGTCACTTCACTTAACAACACTCTCGCGTAACACATGTTATTGCTGACGTTCTTTCAGTAAATAACACTTAAACAAAACCATCAAATTATACTGGCAGCTAATTAAGGTAATCCCGCAAAAGGTGACGACACCTGGACCACATTGTTGCATTGTCTCACCAGGTCATGCGTATATTAAACTACAGAGTATTCTAGCCCACATATTTCACAGATACATTACCTATTAACGAAACATGAAACAAGACAAGCTACACAACACTTCCAAACTTATCCTAAAACGACACACAGAAATCCTTACATCTATGGACATGCTTAGACTAGTATACATATAACACTTATGTACATTACAGGCATTTGTATACCTCGACGACATCGCATGGTGATTGTGGCTCGGAGACGTGGGCGGAGAGCGGGCGGGGCGGCGGGGGCGCGAGGAGACGAGACTCCCAATGCTGGCAGGAGAATGCGCGAACGCCGGTGGGCGCGGGGTGCGGGGGGCTGTGCGCGTGCGGGCTCGTCGGCGCAGGCTGGCGGCCGTGCTGGCGCGCCTGCCGCACGAAGTATACCATTATAAACTTTTATCTATACATTGCATAAGAACTATATTTATTTCAAGTATTGGTTTTGAGCCAATTTTTCGTGCACAGCTTGCCGAACTGGTTTATCTTGAGAAGAGTGATCCCCTAATAAGAACGATATCGTTATAATTATATCTTCTAGGACTTTAGAATAAACAATAATATTATTTCAATATGTTTTCCTGTGACAAGTTGTTGCTAAGGGACTGAGCGTGACATATATCGATCTAAATCGAATGCGCATGTGCATCTTTCTCAATTTCGTTCAAGAGTTTACTACGGTTGACTAATTAATGTTAGGAAAGCTTGATCAGCTTGAGGTTCCGACTTATCTGACGATCTGGAGAGAGTGACTGGAATGGCATGGTAGAAACAAGGGCATTATCTATGCAGTTTAAAAATAGGTCAATATGCAGCGCTAGCTTCAAGATTCTGTTTAAATAGAAACACGCTATAATATCTGATGTTTAAAATAAAACAATACAGAAATTATGTTATTATTTTTAAGATTTAACTTAAGTCTCAATATCTTAATAATGAGAGAGAGAGGGTGCGCTAAATCTCACAGCCGCTGTGCGCACTCGACCGACCAAGTTACCCTTAGAACACTATCGTAAAATGAACTGCATTTGCCACTTCTTCCTATTCGATGGTGAGTGAGAGATGGTAACCTAGAGCCCATTTTCATTGCATTGTTTCCTCGTCCTCCCCATTTCACCAACCCTTTCCCTAAATGCATTTCTAAAGTTTTAATGGACTGATGGAGATAATTATAATTAATTAAATTCAAATTATAATTAAAATTCACATCTTTAATACATGCCAACGTCAATTTTAAATGACAGATATTCACAATTACACAATTTATCCAATTTATATAAGCATCAGTAAGGTGGCAAAGTAACATTCATTGTTGCAGCCATTCCCTGCACTAGGCAAGCCCGTGTCGTAGGTTACAGCTTACAAAATAAACAGGTAACATTGAATTTTGCAATAAATATGAAGGAAAATATTTTAATATTAATTATATAATAGTGTTGAATATTCAAATGTATGTCGAAAAGGTAACATACTTAATTTTTCTAAATTTAGAGTCTGTAAGTTATCTTGGAACTAATTCATAACTGAACTTAGGCCACTTTCTGCATTTTGTGCAGTTTAAATGCAGTTGATGTTGGCATGTACTGCGGATGTCCATGAGCGACAGTATTCACTTGCCACAAGGTAGACTGGTCATTCCACTAGTCTGCCGCCTTCTTTATAAAAAACTGGATAACTAGAACCGACAATAAAGTCTTTTTTGATAGACAATGTCACAAATAAAAGCATTGTTACCTTACGGCCCGCGAGCGACGCGCCGCCCGCCGCCGCGTACATGCACCGCGGCCGCGCACAGCTCACCTAGCGCGGTCCATTGTTCAGCCGGCGCGCGACGCAAGCGCACACCCGCCCTTATACAGCAACGCGTCGGCGCGCGACGGCACCTTGCCGCTCCATCGCATCCGTGCTTCTACTCACGAGCACCTATAAAATCGATTAGCGTTAAGGCGTTATTCGATAACCTTTATTTTTATATAACTTTAACCCTCAATTATTCTCTTTTGCATTAGTGGCCCTATTGTGCGAAGTCGTGCTCTTGACTGGACAACTTTACATCGTCCGACAATATTTTTTTTATATATTGAAATAAAAAATGCCTACACCCTCTTAAATTATTTATTTTTTTAACTTTGGTGTATGACTTTTTTTCTTTCAGCACCTTATTTTCACACAAATCACTGATCCACTAGGGCTGCCTTTGTGTTGAGGGCATGACGCTACTTGCGTCACAGCTGCAAAATTTACTTACGAAAAGGTTCCTACCACCAACCCAGTTGCTCGCGAATGAACAAAATGAAATTTGTATAGAATTTGCAAAAACAAAACCATATCGCGATGTAGCGCTGGCATCGAGGCCATTTAGTGGCGAAAGTACGAACTAATTTGCTTGAAATTTTTCAAAATATAAATAACTTACGCAAAATTAAAATCAACTTCCTTACCACTAAAATATCTATGAAATAAAAGCTTTCATTTGAGGTATATCTCAAGTGTGTCGGTATATGTTGATTTTTTGAGACACTAACGTATCGTCTTTTTTATTATCGTACTTATTCAAAGAAATTTAAGGCGACCAGAACATTCCGCAGCAAAGGAAAAAATATCAAATCCATCATTCAATGAAATTCAAATTGGCATTTTCAGGGAGTTAAGAATAAATACAGTGTTCCTTTTCACTATTACCTATTTCCACTATTACACGAAACCGAAACCACGAATTACACGTTTTTCGAAACCACGAGGCCGATGACCTGCAGTGGGACGTGATAGCCTTATATCGAATAGTATAACAGTTTAATACCTAACAGCTAATGGATACACGTTCTGGTCTAGATTTAACTCTGCATATTTTTCACAACATGATTCTATTAAGAAATAACAACTTCAATATCCAATACATTGTATTGCGAATGTGTAGCGTTTACACACCACGTGGTGTGTATGTACACTGACGTCAGTGTATGTACTGCTTGTTATTGCGTCTGGTTAGATAAAAGATTAGAGGTATGAGGTCGTAACCGTGTAAGAAATGTTTAAAAAAATCATATTACTGAATATTACATTTATACTGTTTAAAGTAAATAACAAACAAACAAACGTAACTTAACGATTACATTGGTGAACTAGTAGGTATTGAATAACAGCGGTTCGATTAGCAGCAGCTGTTAATCAATGCGGTGTGCGGTGTTGACTTTAGTAGTAATGTACAGTGACTAGCACAGAGCAACAAAGCCAGATACTTCATATAAAGTTTCTGACTTTTAACACTTTATTTGGAGTTTTTTGGGGAAAATATCAAGTTCAGAAAAAAATAAAACCCCCCAAATCCCCCTAATTCAACTCCTGTGTCTAATGAGTCATAACTTCAAATGATGTTTGAATCTAACCATATCACATTATATACTCTATGGTAACAACGATAGAAGTACAACTCCAGCACTATGTCTACAGCGTTTAAACTGCGCCAACAATATAAGTTTAATGGAATATACAATCAAACTCCTGCCCCGAGGTACTCCAACACCACCTACATTAATGTTGCAACGAAATGTACTCAGCCGTTTATCAACTGGTAAATTATAGATACAAACATTTTTTTGTTTTATAAAAAAATGGCGGCAGACGAGCATACAGTCCATCTGATGGTAAGTGGATACTGTCGTCCATAGACAACCGCGATACATGCCAACATCACTCCAGAATGACAAACGTTGGCACGCCCCCGGATGCGCTGGTTGCAGATGCTGACCTTTGCAGATTAAGGAATGGATTGGGAGAAAGGGTTGGGAAAATCGGCAGGGATAGGATGGAAATGGTCTCTGGTATATCTCACTCATTACCGAAACACGTCCGTACATTGAGGAAATACGATAAAGTGGGAAATGCAGTACATTTCAAGGTAATCTTCTGTGAGAGAGGGGTAACGAGGCCAGTCGAGTGAGCCCAGCGGCTGTGGGAATGCAGCGTGCACTCTCACTTTACAAATCACGGCGATAACTAGTAAATTTAGTCATTTTTACCACGGCCACCGATTTATATAAAATTTATTTGTGTACAATAATTTTGTCATATACATTACCTACTTCTCAGTACATAGCAGGATTCATAATCTGTACGTGGGTGACACTGAAAAATTTTACATTCTCAAAAATGAATTCAGATTTAAAGATGGAAGTTGTTTTATTGCTTATTTATAAATTATTGGACTTTTTATACGGATTGAGGACACTAGCCAGAATTCATTGATTAATACGGGCAAAAATACAAGGATAAACCTATTCATGGCACTAAATGCAGTCGCCATCCATAGTACCTGGCAGTGAGACAGTCCATTATCTTATAGAAAGAGACTGAAAAAAGGTATAGAGTGCTACTCGCAACCCTGGATCGGTATACCGGAATATTTGTGAACCCATTTGACACTCACTATGGACGAGCAGTTCGAGTATTCGACCACTCCACCAGGAAGCGCAGTGTGCGACGCCCTTTGATCAGATGGAAAAATGACTGGAAAACAAAAGTTCATTGCTGGTGACTGGTTGAAAAGAGCCGAAGACCGTGTGTGGTGGCGAGCTTTGGGAGAGTCCTATATCCAGCAGTGGTGAGACATGGGCTGATGGTAATATATGATTTTCTCACAAGCCGTTTAGAACTTATTAGCATCCGGAAATACATAGCGTCTTTCCGCGTACTCCACTAGATATGTAACACAATTGCTGTGCAGAACTATCCCTTACAACGCTCACCTCGGATTACAATAACCGTGGCTTCCGTCATCGAAGTGCTAGATCAAAGTGCGAGGAAGTGGGCTTCGTTGACAAGAAGAAGTTGCGTACATTGCTGCATACAAATCAATTTGTATCACCTAAAATTTGTATCTTTCTAAAATCAGTAACGAGCATAAGCAACTTTTGGTAAATATTCGCTAGAGCTGGGAAAATCTGTGTGTTTACTCGCAATTTAGTATTTCTGGAAGCAGTGATGAGGAACAACAACATTTGACATATACTCCAGGAGGCTATGAATATATAAAAGAGAAGCGGGAAGATAATATATAGGCTGAAAGGAACATCATATCGGTTACAAAATATTGTCACAGCTGCTTAGTCAAAGTGAGTGAAGCCGCGTGCAGAAGCTAATATTATTATAAAACAGTCCTCGGTATTCAAAATGCCGCTTTGAAATATGTCAACATTATATAACTGAAAGCGTGGGATCACGAATGGACACTGAAAACGGAAGTGTGTACGGTACTTTATAATTATGTGACAGAGACACCAAATAACGTTCGTTAGCAAATAACAAGTTGCCATATAAAAAGTTTCAAATGTAGGATAAGAATACGTTATTAATTCCCTATTTTTAAACGGTTATGTAACCTTACATTTATGTAAACTATAACTTAAAGTATTGAAGAATACAACAACATACAATTTAATCACACATACATTCAATATTGAAATAATTTTAAGATACGAGCTGTATAATAATACAATTCAATTTCACCCTAATGACTAAATTTTCCAGCGTAGCATTTAAAGGCAGTATGGCCTAAGAGAGGGGAGAGGCCTTTACCCAACTGCCGGACACAAATTGTTGGTTAAGTAAAAAAAACTGAATATTTGTCTACGTAATTATTTGGCCACTCACTACATTCGGCAATTACTTGCTGAATTACCCCACTTCTATTCCAAGAAGAATTATAATCAAATCATATACTTTATAAGTAATCTTAAGTTATCAAGTATTATTATTTTACTTCTAACTATATTTGGTTATATAGGTATGTATATGTACATCAAAATACATTAAAATAAGAGTCATAATTAAACCTACAACATGTGATTTATAGCAACAAATGCTTATAACGCTAAAGCGCAATAAAAACGAGGCAAAGAGAAATATAAAGGTTCAAAAGAGCTTTACGATGTGTTTTTGCCGCCATTTCATTATCTATTAAAAAGGAGAATATAAAACAGAAACCCAGTGATAGTTTAGATAGCAATTTTATTGACTATTGATTAAAAACGACTTTGGGTTACTTTAACACTGCCTATGTTCTAACCGCTCATCAGGCGACTAAGACATAGGCAAAAGAGGCGTTAATTGACTTTCAGCAAAATGCACTAATGATATAAAGGATGTCGTAGAACCCACTGGATCAGAAAAACGTATCATAATTCAAAATTTAGACATTTGGAAAAGGATTATTGCAGCGAATGCAAAAGCGCTGGTGACTTTATGCTATATGATATTCTATCGGAAATAGAAAAAAAAAACATTTGGTGAATTGTTTCTTTTATGTTTGTATCGGAACCGAATTGAAATTCACATTTTTTTCCACGGCCAAATTCAGGACCCGTTAAGTTCAAAGTACTTTCAGATCGACCGATAAACCTCAAATATCGTGCGGCGACTGTTAACGAAAGAAAACGAAACCATTTTTGTATAACAGTAATAATGTAAATACATGTTTTCACAACCCTTTGGAAGGAAATCTTAGGTATGCATGTGAATTTGTTCCTTTTACAAATATAGGTGTACAAAAGTTTGCGTGTGAGAGTACATTTATATGTTCGTTTGTTCGATGTGACTTAATCAGCCGTAAAGGTTAAAGGAATATTTCTGATACTAACTTGTTGATTGGTTTGTTTTTGATTGATGTAAAATTTCATTTCTTAAGTGACTTAAGTTCCTTTTTGATTCTTGAAATTTTCACTTAGCAGAAAGATGAAAAAATCTATCAAACCGCTTTGAATTCGCTCAGGTGGCATAACGTTTTCCTAGGGAATCTAAACATAGCCTATGTTCATCTGTATTAGTTTATCGTCCTAAAATTCAATTTCAAAATCAATTCGACAGTTTTTGAGTTCACTTCTAATACAAGAAAAACTGTCTCTTTATAACAAATATATTTTATTAGTATAAATAGCCATAATTAGTGACTTTAATTAGTACTAATATAACTATTAGCGATTTAAACGCTCAAATCCTCGAGCCATATTGAATGCCGTAACACAGAGCTACGATGCTACGTCGTAGCACCCACCGCTATAGAGCTACGATGACGTAGCTCTTATTGCTACTATATTAGCATTTAGCGTTCCTACTATGAAGCAACACAATTACACAACTAATAATACGGTATTCCTTGTATTATTTTCTTGTCTGTGAATAGTATACAATAAGAACTATTATATTTTCAAGTACTAATATCAGTATGGCAACAATTGCGACGTTGACGTTCTACAACTACGCCATTTTTTTTTATAAAAAGAAAGTCGGCAGACGAGCTTACAGTCCACCTGATGGTAAGTGGATACTGTCGTCCATAGACATCCGTGATACATGCCAACATCACTCCAGAATGACAAACGTTGGCACACTCCCGGATGCGCTGCCTACCTTTGCAGATTAAGGAATGGATTGGGGAGAAAGGGTTGGGAAAATGGAGAGAGAAAGGATGGAATAGGAATGGGCTTTGGTATATCTCACCGAAGTACGTACGTATATTGGAGAAATCCGATAAAGTAGGAAATGCAGTACATTTCAAGGTAGTTTTCTCTGAGAGAGGGGGTGGCGCGTCGAGTGCGCTCAGCAACTGTGGGAATACAGCGTGCACTCTCCCCCTACAAGCGTTGATGTGTATATCAACTTCATACAATTCACGCAGTGACGGCAACCGAAGTGCTTAGAGAGTAAAGTTTTTTTCGTAAATTGATACTGACGAGAACACACTCTAAAGAAATTTTCCCGCCGTCCACTAGGACCCCTGACATCGATCCCCTGGGGATTCATTTAGATTTTTTCTTCACATGCATCCCTAATGTATTGTTCGTTCTGATAGCATTATATTTCCGTGCAGTGGTAAACGTAGCCAGTTGAGTACGCTGGACTGTGGGAGGGAAGGCTCTCTCCCTCCCAGATATTTAATTGTATATTATTTAAAATATTTTTAACAGCTAAGTGTCATTTGTCATTGCAATGAATCAATTTGCAAGATTGCACAGAGGTACGTGCAATATACACTTGATATCGATCGGAATATCAGACGAGCCAATCAAATCATCGGACATTCCGGTTTCCAGAGGTTCGATTGGTCATCCATTATTCGGAAGAAATCCGAGCAGGCGTCTTCACAATAAATTGTGTATAGTTTACGAGTTTAGTTAGAAAGGGTTACACCTTTCGCTTTTACATTTTATATGAGAGTGGAACACTTGGCAGCAAATACAATGGTGTTATTGAAATTTATATATTTAAGTGTTAGTTTCAGATAAATAACAAATCATATTTCACGAAAATGCAGTAATGTATTTTCATTGTTGCAATTCTTCGTCCTTTCAAATGGTAATAAATATGATTTTTATTGAAACAAAATAGCTTTTGGTAACTTAAATTTATCTTCATCAGATGTAAGTAAAATCCTAACAAAGCCGTGTCTGTACATTTAATATTTTTTGAAAAAGTCTTTGTAGTAGTAATCGTAAAGATCCAGATCATGATACAGATCCTAAATCAACATTTTTTGGTTTTTTTTTGTCTACTACTCTCCCTGTCTAAACGTGCATCTCCCAAAAACACTGGAATGATTTTAATAAAAATTGCCAAACGAGTACTTAGGGTTTTTTTTATCCAGATCAATTATGGAGCTCCCATGGGAATCTAGCTACCAAACATACTCTAACGTGTAAGCGCACGACATCACGGTTACTGCCAGTCTTAGAATAAAACAAAGAAAACACGGATAGAACGTAATAAAAAAATATTTGAGGGGGAGTGTGCATGCTGTAATTCCTTAGCCGCTGGGGGCTCTCTACTGGCCGAATTACCTCTCTCTCAAAGACGACCTTTTTCAATTGTACCACGGACATATTTCGATAGTGAGTGAAATATGCCAGAGCACATTCTTTTTTATTACTTATCTTTTATTATCTATTTTATTTTTATCTTAACACCGAATCTATTTTATCCTATCCCTTCTGCCACATAGAATAAAGATTAGGTTGGAATAAAAGAAACTCCTTATTCCATTATACTCTTTACTCAACTCCCACCCCGAACCCCCAAGGAAGGATGGGGAATGTAATAGAATGAAGAACACTTTTCGTCCCCTTGTACTTTTTGTTTTCCATGTTTCTCAAATAATTTTCCAAATCCTCTCCCAAATCTTCAAGGTAGACGGCGCGTCTGTCATTTTGAACTGATGTAGGCATGTATCGCCAACCTCGTAGGACGACAGCGTTCATTTACCACCACGTGGACTATATGCTGGTCTGCCGCCTTCTTTCTATAAAAAAATACATTAAAAAGAATTAGTTAAAGGAAGTTGGAAGCATTCAGGAAAGAGTCAGTTAAAATATGTTAATTGAACTGGAACTAATGAGTATATAATTTGCCTCTAATGAGTTCAGAAACATTGTCAATCATCCTCATAGCACTAGAGCAATGGCGAAACAAGAATTGGATATGCCCATAGTTTACAATTATTGTGGCAAAAAAATATATAGTACCTACATTTTAAAATAATTTACCTTTATATTTAAGAATTAAAAATATTCCAAAAGCTGTCTTCAAATCAAAATGAAAAAAACATTTGTTAGAAATATTTATAATACATTTAACAAATAAATCAAAGTTTATATAACATTAGTAAACAAAAGTATTAACATAGTTTATAACATAATACAATCATATACATAAATACGTATAAGTATACAATAGACTACACTACATCTGCAATTCTCCCGACAAACTGTTCCGCAGTTTGGCAGATATTACTATGTTTAAATCATGCAAATATTTAAATCACGATAAGAACGTAAGAACGTCGCTGAAAAGTAGTTTTCTACAACACCATACAATTTAATACGAACGAGAGGTTACACTCAATGTAAATGCTATTGAAATTGAATATGGCCGATATTATGGCAATTCAATTCAACCGGGCTTTCCACTCTGAACACAATGGCGTAACGAACTGTATTGTTCGAAATTAAATTCAGTTTTCATTTTAAAAGTTCTGAGACCAGCCTAGGTTGGCCAATATTGGTACTTTTCCACGCTGTTCTTTAAATGAAAATTAAACTTATACTGATAGTTATTACACATTATTTAGTGAACGCATACTTGTGAGTGAAAGTGGAAGACATGCAGAAAACATCTTTAATCTACCGTCCGTGACACATCAATTGTGATCTGCCTCACAGTTCGCAATAATGTTATGTTGACCTGAGCTACAAGGAAATGGAATAACAAAATTTGACCAAAGTGCCTATTTTGTTACTGTAACTCACATAATTACATATTAATAAATTAATGATAGATAGACAAAACCATTTTTTGCACAAAAAAAAAGACAGTAACAGACATATTGTAAATAACACATGAATTGCACAAAAGGTAATTTTTTTTTATAGAAAGAAGGTGGCAAACAAGCATACATAGATATCCGCGATACATGCCAACATTTGTCCAAAATTACAAACTTTAGCACGCCCCCGAATGCGCTGCCTACCTTCGTTGATGCAAGAATGGATTTGGAGAAAGGATTGAGGACATGGGAAGGGATAGGATGGGAATGGGCTCTGGCATATTTCACTCACTACCGAAACACGTACGTACATTGGGGAATCTGATAAAGTGGGAAATGCAGTACATTTCACGGTAGTATTCTGTGATAGAGAGGTAACGAGGCCAGTCTAATGCGCCCAGCGGCTGTTGAATTGCAGCGTGCACTCTCCTCTCCAAAATCTTAATGCTCTCTATTATTGATCTTATTGCTAATAGCGATCTCTGCCAGACGACTTTTGGGTAGAGCGGAAATAAATGTTTTGATCACAAGTGTTCAGATGGTGTGGAGTATGCATATAATGCATATGTATAATACATACATTTAATATGTACAAGAATATGTCAATATATTAATTTGAATTTGTCATTCTCATGTGAAAAATATATATTTTTTTTTGTCATTGTGGCGGCAATCATTATTAAATATTTTACTAATATTAAAAAGGAGTGAGGTGATAACAAAATCCGTATTGCTGTGATTGCATTACACAAAGTAGACATGGAGACAAATGCAATTTTGAAAACTCTCCATCCGCTTGGTATTAACCGAATGTCTGTGTACCGGGCTATTGCTAGGTACATTGAAATGTTATCTGTTTCTGACAGATAAACGTCTGGCCGTCCACTCACTATTCGTACTAATCAGACGATTGAAGCCGGAAACTTCTTAACAAGAAGAGACCGGAAGCAAAAGATTATATCCAGAGAGGTCAATATAGCACCCAGAACCATATCACGTATTTTAAAAGATAATTTATGATTTGCTGCTTCAAAAGACGTACATGTAATTTCTTAACTGATAATTTAAAGAGAAATAGGGTTGACAAATCAAAACAACTTCTTCGGCGGTACGCAAAGGGAGCTCACAGACAAATCTTATTTACGGACGAGAAAATGTTAAAGAAAAATAGGAACATTTTTGACAAGTAGAATGATCGAGTTTATAACTCTAGAGACGCTGCTTAATTGGTCCATAAGGTTCACGTGTTCCATTATTCGGCTTCAATTCAATGGTGGTTTGGTGGAGTGTTAGCTATCAAGGAGTGACTGAACCATATTTTTGTGAAAAAGGTATTAAAACGTCGGCTCGAATGTATCAAGATACAATTCTTGAGGAGGTCGTAAAGCCTTTTAACAACACCGTGTTTTATAACCAAGAACAAGACTAAACACCAGGTCATAAGGCTCGCTCAACACATGGCTAGAAAGGACATTAGAGACTTCATTCGAGCTGAATGAATGGCGCCATCTAGTGCCGATCTTAATTCGCTCGATTATGATTTATAGTATGTTTTAGAAAGCATGACATGCTCTAAACGCCATGATAATATTGAATCCCTAAAACATTCTATAGGGGGGGGGGGGGGGGTGGCAGTTGCCAATTTTCCCATGGAAAGAGTGCGTGTTTCAATCGAAAACTGCCCACAACGTTTGAAAGATTGTATAAAAGCAAATGGTGAACATTTCGAATAAACGTTATTTTTTTAAAATACTTACCTACAAGTATTTATTTCTAAAATAACACAAATTCTTCTAATAAAATGATAATGTAAAAATAAAAATATCAATGTTTTCTTTGTAACTATATTTATGGCTAGACTAGATATATTAATGTATCTTTATGTTTTATGTTTACTGGTATATTGTTACATAAGTTGTAAGACTTAAAGATTGTAACACCTTGGCTTATTACTTTTTTAAATTTCTGTTACTTCATTCAAACGTTAATAGCCAAATGTTTATAGTGTGTTGTTTTATAACAAATAAAATCCCCATTCATTCATATAATTCGATTGACTGTACGAGGATATCAAGTATATCACAAACAGAAAACTGAAGTATTTTTTTAATTGTTATTGTACATTTCGTTTTCAATCGATAAACTTTTTAGTACATTAACTACATGAGGCGGCCAAACAGGCGATTATTCGTACTATAAAATTAGTGAAGAGAAGCGAATGCGTGACCTCAGAAATAGGTTAAACATAGTGGGAGTGACGCAATCAACTCGACTGAGTAATACCTATGACGGTAGGACATTAACGCTAAATAAACTGACCAGTTATTTGGTCAGGACAATTTTAGTGTTATCAACTAACACATAGTTCATCAATCGACCATCGTACTAATTGTTGCAAAAAATATTATGGTATTAAGAGCTATTGAACACGAAATGCATATTCGAGTATTACGTCCACAAGTTCTCAAATAAAGTTCTTAAACATTCACAGATATACCAATCGAATAACACACAAAAATAATTAAAAATTAGCCATAGCTCGAGTTAGTTCGTCGCCATGGTCAGTGCAACTCCAGTAAAATAAAATGGGTAAATCTTAAGGTCCGTTTGGTACTTAAATATGTGTGGAACATGAAAATAAAGTGAAAGGTGTCAGGTGCTACACTGTAAAGAATTTCACGCTAAAGATTCTTTTTGTAATAATGAAACAGAGAATAAAGCATATTTTCTTTATAAAATAGACAGCGCCAACTGAAAGGCATATTTTCCTACTTTCTGCGTGTTTTTAGCTCAAGTACTGTCCGACAACATATAGTTTGTATGTTAATAAAAAAGTCAACATATAAAAGTTTACACCGTCACAATGTTAGTCCTACAGAACCGATTTGTCACATCTTCGATATTAACCAAGATATAGATCTAAACAATTTTTCTGCCAAATTTCATTTTAATCCGTTATTAAATGCGTCACGAATAGTTTCGTTGAAAACATGAGTTATTAGCACTTATTATTACTGTGGGTTAGGGACTCTGCGAGTCACTACGGCCTCGTATTACTGCGACCATTGCTGATATATTGTGATCGCCACCAGTTATTATAGTACATACATATGGCTATTACCTATGGCCTGTAGATATCGCAGGATAGCAGCGAGTTGTTGAACCTCTTTCGACTTCAGCAGATGAACGCCCACATACGTATATCTTGTGTATATAAAAAGGCCACATTAACAAAGCAGGTGCATTGGCGTTTCATCCTGCTCGGAACAGAATCTACAGGTTTTGGAACCCTTCATTCTCAAATTCAACATATGCTTTTTCAGCCTGCATTGCCCCCCCCCCCCCCCCCCCCCCGTAAGGCCCCTAATGACAGTGCAAACTTAATAAACATTTTTCTTTAATGCAATCGGATTTGGCTAAAATATAATTTCTAAATCCTACACTGTTGTGTACAGTGTACTAATTGTCCAATATGGCGTTCGGACAAATACAAACTCCTCTGCAGCTCATTATTAAAACAGATTGTGCAAGGTAGGCAGTGCACCCACATGTATTGAAATGTTGCAAGTGTCCATGGCAGCGGTGACCACTTTCCTAAATTAAAAAAATATTCAATATGCGTCTAGTTGGCGCTAACCGAGACTAAAACGTTGTAGAACAACCCGTAAAGTCATCATAATAACTCACTCACGAACGCATTATTTTTTAATTATATTAATCATGATTGTTTAGTCAATGCAAGTCGATTATATTTATCTCATTGAGACATTCTTTGATAGGATAAATCAATGTATGCAGACACATTGATTTATTGAATCGAAAAAAAAGCCGACAAGTAGTTTCCATACAAATATAGATTCATAATAACTGTTATATGTGATTACTGTTCGCGTGGTTGATGGGCCGGGCAAGGTGATTATTAAAAGGTCGTTATGACGAATGCCAGATGACAATCGAAAAAACAATCTTCGACTGTTCATAACCTTATTCTGCTTTAACTGTCAATAACAGATAAAACAAATTCGTAAGGTTTCAATTTAAAGATTTCTATTGTACATGTCTTATCTGTTATTTTGCCGTAGTTAGTAATGGTGCAGTTTTGAGTTTCATAATTAGGAAGACTATATAGAACATTGAGGTCACACTGCTAATAGGTACACATACTCAGGATTTACCGAATATCTGCTGGATAAGAAAAGTTTGGTCGCAAACGAAACATTTTATTATAATAGAACTATTTGTCATATGATAACTAATATATAACAATTGTTATGATATAATTGTAACAGAACTATTGTTATAATATAATTTTCGCCATTCGTGTCCGTTTACGGTATAATTCAGAAACCTTAAACCTTTTACAGATATTGGTAAACCTTAGTTATTTCAATATTATTTTAAAACACACACATTGAAAACAACATTATTTGTTTAAAAATAAAATTCAAAGGAATTTATAACTCTTTACTTTATCCTTATTGTCTTAGTATGTTCGTAATCTTTATTTGCTAAAGATTCGGTACAAAATTCATGTTCCAATAACTGGCATGTAAAACATACATACAAAATATAAAGCGATGATCGCTTAGAGGTATCCATGCTCGAGTGTCATTAGTGAAGTCGTAAGTTCAAATCCTCGGTCAGCACCATTGAGTTTCCAACTAAATACTATTTTATAAAATTATCGTGAGGAAACCAGCATGCACGAGAATAACAAAAATTTAGAACATGCGTATCCAGAAATCCACACTGGGTCCTCGTGGCGAATTATGGCCAGATACCTCATAGTAATTTACTAGGGGAGACTTATGTCATGCAGTCGGACGTTATAGGCCGATATTGTTAGCAAAACATATACGTGAAGTATATTACGAGTTACATTATTTATGGGAGACAAACCCGTCGCCTGAGAGTCGTTGAGAGTTTACAATACTACATCGAACTCTGACTTGATATTTGACAAAATCACAGCGGCAGATGAGCAGACAGTTCACCTGGAGACAAGTGAATACTGTCGTCCATGGACATCTGCAACACATGCCAACATCGACTCAGAATGGCAAACGTTGGCAAGCCTATGTGCTGCGTCCTGGATGCACTGGTTGAGTTTTGGAGATTTAAAGGAATCAATTTGGAGGAAGGGTTGCGAAAATGGGGAGGGGTAGGATGGAATGGAATGCTAATGGGCTCTACAACTTCTCAGCTTAACTAAACGCAGTACTATCTGCGAACTCACATCAAAAATGGATCAGTCTGTTCCAAAAAGTAGGTAAGAGTCTATTTAACAGATTTGGATAAGATGAACATAACCGATATAATATTTTCTTAGGTTTTCGCGATTACTATACATAACAATTAAACAACTTTGAACGGTTTAAATCGCGTATATTTAACATTATTTATATCCCGACGTTTCGAACACTTTGCAGTGGACGTCACCTCGTGACCACGTCGGGATATAAATAATGTTAAATATACTCGATTTAAACCGTTCAAAGTCGTTTAATAACCGATATGATATGATTTTCCTATATAAATCAAATAATACTATATGAAAATGCTATACTATATAAAAAATATGCGTAGAAGTAGCCAGGACCAGTTTTAAGTACGAGTAACATGGTTAAACATAGAAACGTTAGTAATAATATTACAATAAACAGTACAAATTTTTCATTCCCATTTATTCACAGAAATTCAATACCCATCGCTACGATTAAAAGTAAAAGTTCTATGTAAAAATAGAATCAAATACGCAGAAAGTTTTATTTTTAAATTCAAAACACGTGAATTGAAGTTTTATTGAAAGAGTTTGCGCGGGAAGCGGTGAATCAATGCTAATGTAGGCTGCATTACCCGGCTCGGGTATTTCATTTCTTTGGCAAACGTTTTACTATCATAAACGTGTCTGTATGGTTAATAGGGGATTTCATTGATAAAATGTGACGTTATCTGAGCAAACAGACCTTATTGTCATACTGGATGTCAAACGTTGGCACGCCCCCGGATGCGCTGCCTACGTAAAAATTTCTGTATCCCGGTCCCGTTAAAGTAAAAAGTTTCACCATATAAGCCCTTGAAGTCATTACATTGATTCGTGTGTTATATTACAAGGCTATAGGTATTTAAATTCAAGGAAGATTTTATTAAAAAAGTTTTTAAGCGAAGAAAATAAAAATATAAGTAAGCAAGCTAACCCAGGCCGGGTTAATTGTTAAAAAGAAGACTAGAAAAACAGGAAGTATTGTAGAGATTGCTGAAGCCTAGTGCTTTCATTGTTATAATAAATTAAAGTTTTATGCAAACAAAGGAGGGTCGCGGCATTCATAAAAGTGAGTTTGTTTAAATTACATCACATTTGTGGCGTGAGAAACGGATTAGTTTTTATAACCTTGCTTATATTCGATATCACAGGCCTCCCCCAGTGAATCGCTAGGAACTTTCAGACCTTAATCTACCACGCAGCTCCAGTGTAGATTGCTAGTTACACATGTCCTAGATTATTTTAATTATGGAGGACACCCCCTTGCGATGTTTTCCTACACCAACGGGCTAGTGTTAATTTTTTAAATTCGTATTTAAGTATAAACTCAGAGGTGCAAAACGAGAATTTTATACAGATTCAGATTATTTATTTGTCAGATGTTACAATTGATGTTATAAATATTAATTGAGTCCATTCATACTTTGTCTCGTCGGCGAGAAAATTCTTATGTTATACAATCTTGGAATTGTCATATTTAGTGAGCTACTTGCCACTACAAATATATAACAACAGACGACATAAATTGTCATCACAAACGGTTAATTAAATATAAATATTTAATCAAAGGTTATCCTAATAAGTAATTAATTGAAAAATAGAAAATAAATGTCAAATTATATTCAATCAATTCCCATTAATGTCAATGGATAAAGTTAGTCCAATGTTGAACTCACGATCTCAGGAATGAGAGTCCTGTTCAGATCCCTACCGCTAGGCATTTACGTAAATTACCTACTTTCGACTGCGTCTGGAAGGGACAGGACTCGGACTTGCCCACAATCATTTTAAAATATATATTGCTGAATACAGTATCATACGTTTTCAAATTTCAAATTATTTATTCAGATTCTTTATATATTTAATCAAATTTTTACAAAAACATTTTATATGATTTATGTTTAGCTCAGAGTAATTACTTAATTGTAACTTTTTAGTTATATTATGCTATAAACTGTTTGAAAATTAAACTGAATGGAATGTTAAAAATCATGTATTATTATATAAAAAAATCTTTTTGTATAATGAATTATAATGTTAATGGATTATTTTGTATGTCTTGACTCGTGTTTTGCTGTGGATTTGTCCTTCATTATCTCCACTCTGTTACTCAGTTCAATAACACAGTGGTACATACAGGTACCTAATACCTACCTAATTATAACTTTTAGTAATTCCTGAACGTAGGTGCCTTAATAGTTTAGTGGTTAATTGTCGCATTTATAATGCACAATGATAAGTTTTCGTTGACACTAGAAACTTCAAGCATATAATTTTCCCATAAAATATCAACAGTATCGCTTGGTAGGTACATATAATTTTGAAAATAAGAGTTTTGTTGTTTGTAATTCTCTTTATATGATATATGAGAAATATAGGTTTAGAACAATAGTTGTTCTGGGGAAAGACAATCCACATGCAATTCTATGTTGATTTAACTAAATTTATTTATTTTATAATATATTGTACAAACATAACATGAAATAAATAAAAAGAACGAAAAAGAAATAAAAAGAAAATATGAACAAAAGGCAAGCTGCGGAGATTTCTTCTAGAAAAACTAATAATAATAATTTTGGCATTATTATTATAAAATGTGCATGTAATATATAAAATGTTTTAATTTTAATAAAAATAACAAATATTTAAATAATTCTCCATAAAATTATGTAAGTGCTTAGGCTGTTAACTTTATATTTTTCAAAAAAATCTTTGACGGGTAAATTAAATAGTCATTTGTATTATTTTTTTCCAATTAAAGGTTTGAAAAAGTATTTACAAAGACGTGACGCCTGTATTTGAGCGTTGTAATGAACCTCCGCAAAGATTGTGTTTTTATTGATATCTGAAAAAAGATGCAAAAATGACATGGAAGTATTTTGTTTAGTGGTAATCGTCACGACACGAGGCAATGTCAACGAAGTTCGAGAGAGAGAGAGAGAATAAAGAACAGTAAATCTTATCTCTTTATACGAAAGCGGACATAGTTTATTGTCGAAGATATATGAGCACTATGTAACATTATTATATGTTACACTTCGACTTAATATTCCATGTTAAGTATATCCCATAAAAGGCGAATGTTTAGTTTACTTATTTTACTTACCGTAGGTATTATTCAAATACATGTAGTAGCATGAAAATACAAATGATATAAATTTCATTTCCTTACCTCTAAGGACAACTCCATTGTATTTACCTTACTATTCCCATGCAAGTACATGAATAACCAGATAGGAAGGAACTTATTTTATAACTAAATGTAGGTCATATTTAATCGACACTAAAATGATAAACTTTATTAGGTTACCTTTTTCACTGAAAGCAAAATACAACACAAATATATATTTACTTTACAGCCATCGCTGACAATGCACATTATTTTAAATCAATAAAATCTGAAGGCCATAATTCCACGATAACAGTTGTTAACGGTTCATGCCGCTCATCAATTAGCTACCACTTCAACGAGACAATGCAACAATGGGAAACTTTTGTAACAAAGAATGTATAACGACCAATAAAACACATTTTAAAACACATTTGCAAATACACAAAAATCGACCGAGGGAGTGACGTCACCTTTAATAAAGAAAGAAACGAACATGAATTTATAGTGGTTGGGCGACAAATTGACCCGCGCTCGGGACGGCCATTGCCAAACCCATAATCCCTTAATTAGCCCACCATGTATAGGCACCATTTAAGATTAAAAAAAATGTAAAGTTTGAGAACCACACGACGCGTTGTAAAGTTTGAAAAGCGCGTTTGTGTGCGAGCGCGGCGCGTGTGTAGGGTACCGCGTGCGGCACTGCATGTGGTCGCGCGCGCGGGCGCTCTGTCACTGTTCGCGCCGCGCCGCCTCCGCGTCGACTGCCAGCATGGAAATTCGATTTTTCTGACGTTCCTCCGCGCCTTGTTCGCCACGATCGAACTGCACGCGACACACGGCCCTCACTGATTTTGCACGTCCATTCGCCCTATAATTTCAGTTGCTTTACGCCACTTTTGCCTAAAGTAGACAGTGGGATCGTTGTAAGGGGCCCGAACACGCGATTTTCGATTGTAGACTATTTCGATTGACCTTGACGTTTTCGTATCTGATTTTTTCTTACTTTTAATTCTTACGTTACATCTGCATACTGATTCATTTTTTTTATACGAGAAGATATGTTTGCTAAAATATAATTATGTAACAAGGGCGTATACATCGAGAATGATATTTTGCATTTGTCAAACATAAGCATAGCATGCGTGATGTATATACCTATATAAATTATTCATATTTCCGGAGTACTGGCCTAATGACTACTACAACCGTTTCATTAACAACACTTCGGTCGGGGAATTTGAATTTAATAAGCCGTAATATATCTTATATGGAAAAAACTTTCCTTAGGAAAGTAGTTAGTACTCAAAGGCACTCTTACTTGTAGCTTTTAATGACATTAACGATCGGCTCCGGCTACGCCTAGACTATTTGACGTATTATTAATAAATACGTTAAGTTTAGCTCCATCTATACCTACAAAACTTATACTTTATCGGGTACTATCTTGTATGGTGCTGTCTTGTCCGAGAAGCGCAGTGTGGAACGCCCTCAGGCCAGGTTGGCCGACGACTTAAAGAAATTCTTCGATGGTGATTGGATGAACATAACTGAGAATGGTGTGTGGTGGCCAGCCTTGGGAGAGGCATATATCCAGTAGTAGAGAGACATAGGATAGGCTGATGGTATGGTATTGTCTTGCATATTAACTCATTTAAAGAAGCGGACTGTTCTCATTAGATCCATTGACCAGATTCGTTGTGAATCCAGTGAAATTTTTTATTCTCATTAGATAAAGTTTAAAAACATGCACTAAAAATATATTTACTGATAAAGTCAAAATTAAAGGTGTAATTTTGGACCATGTGGAGTCAGTCATACTTCTGTCATAGCGGTTTATTAAACTTTCATATTCGGGAATCTTTACAAAAAGGCAGGTAGATGAAATGAAAAGGTAGATTTTGATATTTATCGTACGTTTTAGAAATAAAAATGTTTAGACAAAAGCTATATACAGTTAGTTAGTTAATATATCAAGTTATATGTGGTTATAGTTATATATTTAAAGGTTGACTGGTAGAGAATGAGGCATTAAGTACGCTTTTTCTATAGTGTTTGTATGCAATGAAGTACCAGTATAAATAAATATAGGTTTTAAATAATATTCATCATGAGAATCCAACGCAAATTGCATCTCTTGCCGTGGGTGTCGCAAAAGGCGACTAAGGAATAACAAAGCCGCTACCACAAGTCCTGTGGAACTACGACATCTCTAAAAGAGTGGTCTCACCAAACCCCTTGGCCAGCAAGGCGTTTTAAGGCCATATATCCGTCATGTGCATGAAGAGACCCGTGTCCAGCTGTTGATGCTAAAAGGGCTCGTTACGGTTTAAGCTCGGCGATAGCTATCACGCCCTGATTGTCACACAAGCCTATGTCTCTCCACTGTTGGATATGGGCATCTCCCAAGACTAGGTCACAACACACGATATTCCGCTCTTCGCATCAAACCGTCACAAAAGATCAAATAAAAGATAAATAGTTTTAAAAATCATTTTGATACTTGAATTCAATAATAAAAATTGGCCTAGCATTGAATTCAAGTATCAAAATTATTTTTTCCACTAATTTTATTGATAACGTTTTCTTTACGATGGGGCTAACATACACAACAGTGTAAAAGCCCCCAAATAAAATAAAGAGAAAATAAAACTTTTTTTTTTTAATTTGCCGCGCTTTTCTAGTCTGTACATACATTTGCCAGTCTCAACTTTCTATTAATGTAATACGGTAGTTGAATATATCCAGAATTTGTTCCGTGGTTTATAGGACAATTAGAGATAAAAACCACATTATTAAATTCGTTAAAAAAATTAAAATATGTTAGTTATACGCACTTTTACTATGTTTTAACAGTATTGTACCCTTTTGTTTGTACACATAAATCTTATTTATGTATACATCTTATTTATATACAGTACCTTTAATTTTTTTTTAAAGTCGATACGTAGTAAGATATGAGTTACAATGTTTGGAATTTTTGTCTGTCTGTCTGAACGCACATTATTATAACTTATGTGCCGGGTTAATATTTAATATACTTTTATCCAGATCAATTATAAAGTTCCCACGAGAATCAAGCTAGCCACACACGGTGTAATGATCACGAAGCCGCGGGCACACAGCTATTGTAACATCTGTTACTATCTGTAATATATTGTAAGTTAAATAACACAAGTTTTTTAAGGACCGATTATTTATTATACAATTACATTATACATACATACATATTTTTCATATGCACTACGCCTGCCTTTCTGTCTTGATCTATATTTCACTTTCCCAGGTCTGCTGGAAGAAATCTCCTCACGAGGTAAGCTTGCCTTTTGTACATCTTTTCTTTTTCTTCTTTGTTTATCTATTTCATTTTATGTGTATACAATAAATTGTTAAAAAAATAAATAGGCAATTTCTCTTTCCCAAAAAACAACAACAAGCGTGCGACATTACAAAAACATAGCTAATAAGTGTAAACTACAGCAATACAAACCAGCACAACCCCAACAGTTGCTATGATTCTGTGCCAAACGTCCCAAGTCGACAGTTAACACTGTTCCCGGGAGATTTGGCCCCAACTCAAGTACAATTTAAACTTCATTATAGCAATATGAAACATCTATACAGGCTTTAAACTTGGATTGTTACTTAAATTCCTACTGGTATTAGAGATGGATAGTCTTGAATGTACAAAATGTTAATCAAAAATGGGATAATCCAGTACAATATACAGGGTCAGTTTGGAAAAGTCTGAACTATCAGGAATAGAGAAATTTGTTCTAAGGGACCGTCACGTCGATTTTAGTGTTATGAAAATCAAAAATCGAAGATTTTCACAAAATTCACAGAACAAATATTTGCTATAAAACAATAATTGTGTCTGATTGTAATCTCTTCTTATAACATTGTTCCTCATTTTAGTCATAATGTAACAATTGTACAATAAAGAGTTTTATCTATCTATATATCCATAGCTATCGGGTATCGGACCCGCTCGTTTTCCTTACAAAAATTGCAATTTATTTTATAGCGCTAAGTTACTTGATAGTCTCAATCACGTATAATTGACTAACAGTGCCCGCAGCTCATTGCACTTAGACGTTAGATTAGGTTCAGTTTGATTCCTGTAGGAGGTATTTGACAATTGTTCTGTAAAAAAGTACCCTAAATGCTGATCCGGCACATAAGCTATAACCACGTCAAGTTTAATTTAAATCCGACCAGTTGCTTTTGAACTCCCAACAATGAATAATCTTTCTTAGAACATCAAAGTACACAATATAATTAAACAAGCCATTATTTAATTTCAAGCCAAAGTTTGAAAATTAAATTCCTTAAATGACACTATTTTAATACCTATTACCTTTTAGTTAGGAACTAAAACTGTGTACGATAAATATAATTATATGTCGTTCCAGCTTTTAAACGTAATTGAGCTTACTTAATTACGTTATGGAGTAACAAACAAACTCACGTACTCGCCTGAAGGACTATTCACTACATGCTAGGTATCTTGTATCTCTTGAAAGGCGTGTGTATTCGATATACAACCTTATCTCTATGATAATTAGATTGATAAATCAGATTGTCACGAGCTTCTGAGAGATGCAAGGGCTTTACGTATGGGTCAAAGTTCACATTCGCGCAGATGTTGGTCTGTTTTCGTACGTATACACGTGTACGTATACTTCACAATAAACGTGAAGTTAATCGACCGTTATTGGTATGTAAATATATCGGGTCTCCCCTTAAATTAGTGATGTCAACATAGACGTACTATTTTTAAATCAAAGGATGTCATGAAATATATATATGAAATTGGAACACTAGAAGTCTTATGTATAATCTATTGTACAATTATAAAGGGAGACTCTATTTTTAGGAAGCCTAAGTAATATAAAGTATCGACTAATCGACCGTTTACACAAATACAAACTCCTTTGCGGTTCATTCTCAACTTATTCAATAAGTGGTTAAGCAACGCGAATCGCAAATATAACGTTGTATACAAATCTATTCATTCGGTAAGAGTAACGAAAATGGAATTGAAAATCACCGTAAATAACTCGTTTACAAACGCAACAAAAAATTGTAATCGCTCGAACGCTGTAGGTATATTTTCATTGAATAATCGCAATTATTGGAAAAAAACAACGGGCCAAGCATATTTGCCACCAGATTGAATCACTTGTATATTTATGAAAAAAATCAGCTCCATTCCCTAATTTAAATATTAAAAGCATTTTAAATAGACACACAATTTATCACGGTTTTAATTGATAACACACAAACACCATTGCAATTTCTTTAAAACATTTGCGAGTTAAAATGCCATGAAGATGCCATATATTTGCTGTAAAATGATAGTCGCATTTTAAGTGTATATTGCCGTGAAAAATATAATATCATCGCTGAAAATGTGGCCCGAAGCTACTTAAACCCTCGCTCAGTTGGCAAATCTCCAAAATTCCAACTATGTTTTACACCCATTATGGTTTCCATTCACTTTTTGAAACTAAAATGTTTTCTGGCCCAAATATTGCGTTGATTCCAAAAGTATAATTACCCTTGCCGCACGAGATTTTAAAGTAACGACGTAGCATTTTGCTGAATAATTCCATTTTAAAGTTGGAGGTCGAACAATTCGAAATAATTATTTATTAAACCAAAAAATGACTTATATTTGTTTATGTTGTAAAAACACCGGCGAAACCCTCCAGTTTTGCCTTCCAGTTAGTTTTTTTGTATTATAAAACATTCTAAATGTACACAGGGATATTTGTTTCGAGTTCACATCTTTTTGTTACACCTGAAAATTTTGTCGCGCAAAAGCGGAGCACAGTTCTGAATCTGTTAGATTTCTCGCGCACAATTTTTTTGTCGGTAACCAACTGAACCTGTCACAAAGTTTGTAAAAAATTAATGAAAAGTGACATTTTACGAAAACAGCGGCAGTAGATGTTATTGTGATTTTATTTCACGAAAATGTTTAGAAGTTAATTCACAGCAGAGGATGACAGGTAAATTCAGGCAAATTTCCAAAAAAAGAAAACACTTTAGAGGAAATATAATTCCTGCTCTTCTTTTATGTTAGCTTTCTTTTACACTGTGACTTTTATTATTTTCTGTTCTCTGTTTAGTTCTGTGAAACACAACGGATGAAACTACAATGGTTCTATATGAAAAATGAAATTTTTGAAAAGCAAAATTTCCTCTGACATTTATATTGAGACTACAGTGCTAGGCGATTTCGTGCGCGTAGACTTTAGAGTATGTGTTATTAGTTTGATTCCCATGGGAATTTTATAATTGATCTGGATTTAAAGTATCCGAAATGTATTCTGAGATCCACAATACAGGGATGTCAAATTTTCTATGGAATCACAATTAAACGCAATTAAATCAATGCGAGCGAAGTTGCGGGCAACAGCCAGTTCTCACTAAAATATATAACAATAAGTGTTTAAATAAGAGCTAGTGTTTAATAAGAGCTCTATCATAAACATAATCTATTGATTGGAACCTGTACTTACAGTTTCCAGCGTAGTGGTAGCAAATTACATCCAGCACTTCCAGTAGTTATTCAATTACTCGTTGTATTAGTGATTAACTGTTAAACAAGTCAATCTGGTGTCAAGTTAACGTCACCGCGGTACGCTCGGGGAGTATTCTCGTATGTAAGTAAACATGCAGAATGTGTGTAGTTTTGTTGAACGGGTACCAGCTCACAGAATGTAAAATTTGCCCTTTTGAAGTAACGTACATTCTCAGATATAAATACAATTTTTTTTTCCTGTTTTAGTCATATAAAATAATACGGAATTATTTATTAGGTAATACATATTTATATAACCTATTTAGAATAAGTGAAAAAGCGCACCAAAATATAATAAATTAAAAACAAAAATTTAAATACAATATAGAATAATCGATATGTGTATTCTCATATCGACGTATAGAAGGCACAAAAGACGGTCTCAGCGCTGAAACCGCGACCTCTACCAGGCAACCTTTGAGTAGAGAGGAATATAAATATATTTAGTTCTGGCACTCTAACTGAAATATTTTAACCATAGTGATTTATACAATATGAATAATTACAAAATATATATATAAGTCTTATTAGGTATTACCTATTTACCCTTAAAATATATTTATATTTAGTGGAAGTAGTAATGCAATAATTACAACAGAAGAATTAATTTAAGAATTAAGATACTTATAATTATTAAGATTATAAGTATCTAATATATTAAGATAATTATTAAGAATTTAAGATACATGCGATGATAGAAATGAAAAAAAAAAACTACTTATTATATCTATTTATATCTATCTCAGATGTAAATAACTCTCTGCTGAAAATTATGTTCATCAAAATTTAGTTAGTTGTTTAAAGGCAGGCATTGATCATATTCTTTATAGAAATAGGGTGACAGACGAACAGACAGTCCACCTACTGGTAGGTGGATACTGTCACCCTGTGACATCCGCGATACATGCCAACATCAGTCCAGAATGACAAACGTTGACACGCCGCCAGATGCTCTGCCTGATATTTAGGAATGGACTGCAGAGAAAACCATACAACCATTATAATTTTTATTCATTCATACATTTATTTGATAAATTACGGATTACATAAGATTTAATTAATGAAGTCCATGCATACTCTGCCTTCTCGGCGTGCAAACTCTTATATTATACTAATAATATCTAGAAATAAAATACATTTGAAAAAACGTGTGAAACTTGCCACCATACACACCATTATAGACGCCTTAAATTGTCAACCACATACAATATATACATGACAAAGGGTTCGTTAAATTTACGATATCAAATATTGACATAAGTAACATTATCATATTAATAGAAAATACATGTCAAATCATATTCAAACAATTTCAATTAATGTCAATAGATAAAATTATCTAAAGTCAAATGTTATGGGTAAAAGTAATAATGTTGTTTAATAAATATCTGAATTTATAAAAGAATGTCAAAAAATTAAAAACAGTTTAATAGTACTTAAACGTCTAAATCATTGTTATTTATTGAATATTATTTATTAATTGTAAACAATTGTATTGAGTCTGCAAAAAAATTGACGATAGTATAATAACATTTTTGAATAAGAAAATAAGAAAACTGTCTTTTAAAAATATTTAAATGATTATTTTTTAAATTTTCAGGCAACCTATCTAACCTAAATAAAGTTTCAAGTATGTCTAATAAATGTTTGTTATGACTATATATTGAAAAAATGTTTACCTTTAGTTCGAGAAGGTAATTCATTATGTTTGAGTGTACTGTGACATTTCTTTTAACTTTTAGTTGAATTTGGTAATTTGAGCGACGAAGTGGAAGTCTTAAATTTGGTATTGTGAAAAGTGTACCGTTAGATTACTGCATTTTAGTGATTTTGTAATTTAAATTCAATATTCAGAGGTACCTTAAAACCAAACAAAATGCCCATAACACTAGTTCAGGTTGCATAAGCCGTAGCATTAATCGAACAGGGCCTGACATAACGTGAAGTAGCTATCGCGCTTAATGTACCACGTTCATCAATGCAGTACGCCCTGAAACGATACCAAGAGACTGGCCACTACATCCGCAGACCAGGCAGTGGAGGCATAAGATGCCCATCAGCCCGGGATGATCGATTTATTGCCCTGGAAATTTTGAGAAACCGCCATCTTACCGCTGTTGAGATCCGCCAGCGGCTCCAAATCGCGAGATGCATGAATGTTAGCGAACGTACAGTAAGAAGACACATGAAGGAAGTGTATTTTAAATCAAGGAGACCAGCACGCGATCCACAGATTCTCAGACAGCACCGAGTAGCTCAACTTCGGTTCGCACGAGACCACGCACACTGGACCTACGAGCAATGGGCTAAAGTTCTGTTTACAGATGAGTGTAGAATCACTTTACGCGCTCCAGACGGTCGAGAACGAGTCTGGAGAAGAAGAGGAGAACGGTTTTTATCCATTACCACCACACACAGTGAGTTTTCACGGACGTTCTATAATGATTTGGGGAGGAATAAATTCCGGCGCTCGTACGGAGTTGGTTATCGTAGATAATCGGCTAACTGCAACTCCGATACCATGACCCACCTCCACCCATGGTCCTACCAATCTTTTGGTTATACGGACCAAATCGTCGGGATGTACGCGCCGTTCGCCTGCTAGGGCTATGTTGCGGCGCGTATCTGCTCTGCCACCCTACAAGTATTCTCTTTTGCCTGTGTCCCATCAGCACTCTCCCCTTTCTGGGGCTGTTCTACTCCACTAGACGATGTACTTCAGTGCCGAGCAGCTCTTTCGGGCTCCTTTTCCTGTGCCATCAGTGTGCAAACTCTCTGAGCCCGCGGAAGTTCGCTTCAGAGGAGACGAGGTCGCACTAGTATGCCGGTCCCTCCTCCCGCCGTACAATCCTCTCTAGCATGCTCCGTCGATCTTCCTCATATAGAGGACAGGACCATAAAACATGGTGCAAGTCCTCCTCTGCCATGCCACACTCACACTGACTACTCTCACACAGCTTCATATCATGCAGTCGCTTTCGAAAGCAGCCATATCAAGAGGTACCTTCAAGAGGTCGATATTCAGAACTTGCTGTGGCCAGCTCGGCTTAAATCTAATAGAACACATCTGGGACATGTTCAAAAGAAAGATAAAGTCAAGCTCCAACCCGCTACCAACACTCAATCAGCTACGAAATTCAGTACTGGACGTTTGAAAAAACATACCAAAAAAGGTGATGTCAGAAACATCATCCAAAGCATGCCAGATCGAATGCAGGCGGTTATCAGGGCCAGAGAAGGGATACTAAGACGTATAGACGATAAAGAAATTAGCAAACTCTTCATTTTCTAGTGTTTTAAAATTGAGTGTTTAAAATTCTTTTTTTGTGTAAAAGTGCGTGGTCTTAAATAAACTTTATTGTTTGTGTGGAAATCTTTCAAAAAAATTATAAAAAAAATAAAGCGACACATATCGAGCCCACCTACACTTAATTTATTGAAGAAAATTTATTTAAATGCAAACTACAACAAAAATCACACGTGGCCAACTTTCAATTCCCAATATACCATACCACCACTGCTGGACCGCCACCACACAAACGACTTCGAATAGCCGAACCACCAGAGGCAAACTTCTTCAACTCGGCGGTCCACCTGACCATAGGGCATCCAAAACTGCTTGCTTGCATTACTTTCTATTTATAGAAGAGATGGCAAACGACCGGGCGACCATGGACCATGGACACATGCAACAATAAGGGTCTTGCGTATATATATTACATAGTTGTAATACAATACTACCTACCACATAATTTAATACGAATGCTACTGAAAATAGAGATGTTCTAATCCATATGGTAATTCACATATTTTATGGGATTAGGCGTTACTTTGCAAAGGTCCATTATGAAATGAGTTAATTTTAGGCACCGATCAATATCCACTCGGGTTTCGTAATGAAAAATCATAATTTTCATAATATCTCTTACAAAATACGCTATAAATATATACAAATCTTTTCACCTATAAAAATCGAGTATGTCGAGTCGGGGCTCGCGTGGTGGATTAAGACCAGAAACCTCCCAGTGATTTACACAGGTCTCCTCTGGCAATCGCAAGAAGGTTTTGGACCATTATCCACCACACGGACCTGATGCGGAATGGTGGCTATTATACAGATAAGTCACCAATATTTATTTCACATTCCCGTTTTTTCACTATATTTTCTTTCTTTGTGTATTTATTTGTATCAGACACAATATATACCTTAAAATAAAATAAGCGCTGGGACACTAACCTCTCGGTCTCAAAAGTCTGGACAGGAACAGCTTCTGCTTCACTGCCGAAATCCGGTGCAAAAATATCTTAAAAATTGAAAAATCCATATTTATGGACGAGGGTTTGAAGTCACAATCCCACGAAGTGAGTTTAAAGTAGATATCCATAGACTATATTTTACAAAGTGGTTGCTTATTACAACATATTTAGTAATTAACTAGTCATATATGCCCCTAAAAACTTAACACTTAAGAAACGGAATTTAAAGTTAAATAAGTTAAAACCCTTCCATTTATCTGTTCACTAGCGAACGTAATATTCTGACTGCAGAACTCATTCTGCTTTCATTAAATGTAAATTAGTTCAAACTAACGAAATAATTCTTCGCGTAGAATCTGACTCTGGTCAACCACTACCTATCTGTAATTTATATCAGACAATTACGGATAGGATAGTGCCAAATGTCAGAGTATGTATCATACAAAGAGAATTTATTATACAAATATTTTTTCCTGCACGTGTTGAATGGAAATAAGAAATATCGGAACGGAGAGGCGAAATAAGGTGTACCACGTTCAAAACCCAACGCAATCGGACAACGTGCGATAAGACATGTAACAAGGAAAATTGAACTCGAAAGGTGAAAATTATCAAGGGGAAGAAGAGAAATCTTGGTGGAAGGTGTGCGCGTAATGTGCGGAGTTAATTATTAAAAACTTTCATATATAAACTAACTAGGTTAAGTTGCAATCCCATTTATTTTTTTATCTCCATACCACATTGTTGGGTGCTCGTCCGGGATGGAAATAAGTTGTTATCGGCAGGCGAGACGAAATTAGATATACGACGTCAAAAACCCAACTTAAACGGACAACTTGCGATCTGACGGAGGTGTAACGAAGAAAATTGAATCCTAAATTTAAAATTAACAGGTGCCGTATGGTATCGACCGGCTATAGAATATCACCATCTCATCTCTTCTCGTGGGTATCGTAAAAGGCGACTAAGAGAGAAAGCGGCTATCACAAGCCCCGACGAACAACTGGTGTAGTTGTTCGTCGGGGCTTGTGTCCACCTTTAAAAGAGTGGACTCGTCAATCCGCTTGGTCAGCGTGGCGCTTTAAAGCCTTACATCGCTCGTGCAGAAGACAATCTGCATGGGGCGGCCCATGTCCAATAAAGGACATTGAAAGGGCTGGTTGCATTGGTTGCAAAACTAACCTCACTCTAAGAGGCTACTCTGAACGTAATATATAAACACCATTATTTCATTGATATTCATTCATATTGAATATTGAATTGATATTCGCTGATATTCATATTCTAAACGTAATACATATTTTTTTTTATATAATGCAAACTAATTAATTATTACTGTCCGCAATGAAAGTAAAATGAGGTCATACTAGCCTATGCAGATATTACTAATATGTTTATTACCTAAATACGGGTTTTTCAACAAGAACTTTGTTTTTCAATTGTGGCAACACCAACAACATGATAGTTTTGACATTTAGTGACGATCACACGACGTCGGGGAGGTTACTATTAGGTACAACGCGTTTACAATTTATTGGAAATCACTACTTCATATATTCAGCAAAAAATAAACATGATTAATATTCATATTTCATTACGTAAATTATTAAAATAACGTTAAAGCTTGGAATGACACGGGTTAATTTCATTACACCTCATAGATTGTTGTTAAAAACTTTCAAAAGTAGTATGTCTAGTTACGTGCAATCCGATTCGATTTTTTTATTTCCATTCCACATAATATACCTATGGTATATAGAATGTAACAACTCTTTTATTTAAGAAAGGAGGCATACATTCTTCAAGTCTACATGGTGGTAAGTATTTACGTGTGGTTATGTTACGCTGTCCGTGAATACCTGTAACACAGGTAGGATGCGAGTACGCTGTCGTTCTTACAAAACCTATTTACTGCAGTCTTGAATCCTATGTCTTTGCGTTGCTAAAACTCTTCAATAATTAGTTCGTTGTATAGGGTTCACGGTAGAGTGTTCGACTCATCCTTGTCAAGGAAGTACGGATGCATCGCAGTTCGGTGACGAGAGATGCGCTTGAAGAAAACCCAAAATTGGCATTAATTCGCACAATTTTTCTGAACTCTCCCCCTTTGTACCGAACGGTAGAGTAGAACACGCAGAGGAACGCAACGTCTCTCCGGATTCTGAAAGGTTCTAAACTGTCAGTCTGTCGTTCACTTGTAATTCGAGAACCAATCAAAATCATTTATTTATTATTTTTTCTGTTGTGTAGTAAGTTTCTCGAGGAAAGTTTGCGTGTATGAATGTTAAATGCTTAACATGTCAATATTAGTACATTTATTTGTAGACTATTGATTTACAAGACGTTGATTTACACAATAAAAAAAGCATTTATCATATTGCACATTTGTCATTCATTATTTAAGTGATGAGTTAACTGAATATCGATTTGATATTACGATAGTTACGTAAATTTGACAATTAAGAGTTCATTTAATATGTAATATTTCCTGTGAGTTAGAAACCATTTGTTTTTCTTTTATCATAACTTATTGGACTTATACGAAATAGAAACCTCTATAGACCTCTATAGGGGGAGAGTGCACGCTGCAATCCAACAGCCGTTGGGCGCACTCGACTGGCCACGTTACCCCTCTCTCACAGAAGACTACCTTGAAATGTACTGCATTTCTCACTTTATCATATTTCTCTAATGTACGTACGTGTTTCGGTAGTGAGTGAGATGTGCCAGAGCCCATTCCTATCCCCCCCATTTCCCCAACCCTTTCTCCAAATCCATTCCTATATCCAAAGGTAGGCAGCGCATCCGGGGGCGTGTCAACTATTGTCATTTTGGACTAACGTTGGCATGTATCACGGATGTCTATGGGCTACAATATCCACTTACCATCAGGTGGACTGTATGCCCGTCTGCCGCCTTCGACCATATAAAAAAAAAAAAGAAAAATTCTCCTATAAGATCGTCCACATGTTTTGCTTTTAAATGTAAATAAATAAATTTAGTTAAGTATCGGGAAACGCAGCGTGGAACGCCCTAGTGACAAGTGGAATAACAACTTGAAGGAAGTCGCTGTTAGTGGCTGGACAAGAAGAGCAAAAGGTCGTAGTGACCGTCCTTGGGAGTGGCCTGTATCCAACAGCGGAGAGATACAAACTAATGTTGTGACATATGGTATTAATGTTAGTCAAAAATGTTGAAGGAACGACCAAAATAAACTATAATCTAGAATCTATAATAGTATAATAATATAAAGTTTAACGTTGAAGGTGAATTGGAGAATGATTGCTAGCGGTTTTAAGGCATTATATAGTATAGTGGAGTGTAGGCTTCTCGGCCGGTGTCCATATTAATTGAATCTTCCGGGCTACTTGGGCGAGGTCTTCTGGAATCTCCTCTCTTTTTTCCAAACGTTTCGTCAACAGCTGCGGTTGACATCTTCAGTGGCGACTGCGTTCACTTTCGGAGAGATATTATCTCTCCGGCTTTGCGTTGCGCTCGAGACGTTTGGACGATGACGACACGTTGACGAAACGTTTGGAAAAAAGAGAGGAGATTCCAGAAGACCTCGGCCAAGTAGCCCGAAAGATTCGATTAATATTATATAGTAGGTTACATGTAATGAAATAATTGTAGGGTGGAATCCACCCCGGCCCGACGTATATGTAATTATTGTGAATATTTCACATTTTAAAACTTCCTGATACGTTTACAATTTTAGGTGGATTTTGAAAAGATATACTAATGCCCATAAAAAAGATTAAATTAAAATTCACTTTTAAAACTATAGGACATTTTCAATTGATATTATGTGAGATGTTTGAGTACGACAAAATACTTTTGCACCCATGCTTGACTTGTAGTATCCACCTAAGCTTTTTATTATTAAACTAGCTGTGCCGGGAATAATGTACCTTACAAATGGTGAAAGAATTTTTCAAATAGGTGCAGTGGTTCCGGAGATTACCCTCCACATATACACAAATTACAAAATTCGCTCTCTCTCTTTATTATATTAGTATAGATATCACCAAAATTATCAACACAACAATACACACAGTTTTCAACACCTAAACCTAAAGTGTTGTGACGTACCCCAGTCGCGTCACAAATAGTAATTTAGTTCAAACACAGGTCGCATTTGAATGTTTACTTATTTTTCTTTCTTTGTTTTTTTCTTTAATTCACGTAACATTTTACAAATATACATCTTCTGTATATCTGCCGTGACATGATGATAATGCCAAATTGAAATAAGAAAATCGCTAAATTTAATTACATACGCAGTTTATAACAGTGCCAGTTTTATAATTTCTGCAATTTACATTTCCTGTAATACTCACACTAGGCGGATCTTATGACGTGATGATCTGTATACGATTAAACACATATTGCAATGCAACGCAATGCAACCAGCCCTATCAGTATCCATTACTGGATATGGAATGTATGGCTTTAAAATGCCACGCTGGTCAAACTGGTCGGCGAGTCCACTGTTTCAGAGGCAGTGTAGTTCATCAGCGCTTACGATAGCGGCTTTGTTATGCCTTTGTCGCCTTTTATGACACCCGTGGGTAGGGTTAAGATGTTGCTATTCTATAGACGGCCGAACCTACACGGCTCAGGTTAAACACTTATTACAATTACAGCGAAATTATAAAATACAAAAAGTATTAGATGGACAACGTGTACTCAATAGCTGTCTGTGTGTTTGTGTTTGTGTGTGTGTGTTTGTGTGTGTGTGTGTTTGTGTGTGTGTGTGTTTGTGTTACGCGTTCTACTTCTGTTGCAGTCAGCCGTTCGCGAAATACGCTTCAGATAACAATCCCTGATAACATTCAAGTTTAATTTATAACAGTGTTAGCGTCAATGAAATAAAAGTCTACCAGCGAGGTAATATGAAATACAATTGTTAAATCGATTTGCCGCCTGTTATAATGTTAAATCGGAAAGAGAATGATATTCCGTTGCACCGAGTCGAGAGAATGCAGACGAGTAACTCAATTGCATTCTCAATGCGCATCAGTAATATCGAAATCGGAAGCGGTTAGCTTGCACATTCGAAGCAAACTTTTTTACTGGGAAATTTGAATGTGTAATCGGATTTTTAATTGAATTTGAAATCGTCGTATTTTTTGAGAGTGAAACCTATTTTTTAAACTGGCTAACAGAAACGCCAGCTGATGACAACATCTGGGGGCGTTCCAACATTTGTCATTCTGGACTGAAGTTGACATGTACCGCGGATGTCCATGGGCGACAGTATCCACTTACCACCAGGTGGACTGTATGTTTGTCTGCCATCTATAAAAAAAAAACGTTCGATGAATACCCTTCCATACAATCAGCCTGTGTCTGTCTCTCCACTGCTGTGTACAGGCCTCTCCGAAGGCTCGTCACCATACACGACCTTCTGCTCTTCTAATCTAACCATCACCTTAGTCCAAGTCATCGATCCCAGTGGCCGGAGAGCGTTCCACAAATTTCACAATGCGCATCCCGGTACATGGCCCCCCTTCGATTATCGATTCTGCGGCAGGTATGTCCTGTATATATATTATTCACTTATATATATATTATTATAAAATTCAGAGTTCTCGTGAAATTAAAGTACCCACTATGATTTTGGTGTAATGACAAGTTAAATTCATACTTTATTTAATTATTTATTTATACTTAATTGCATATAAATATTGTACAAAATGCGGACTTAATGTCGTATGGCATTATTTACCAGTCAACCTTTGGATAAACGGAGAAACACAAACGGGGTGCATTAATCAATAATAAACATCCATCCATCCATCCATCCATACATACATATATACATACATGCACATATACATGGATTATAATAACAAGTTACAAAATATATTTTATTGTTAACAATCAGTAATAAAACTCTTCATTTCTATTTTCTATAATTAATGATCTGATTGAGGATATTGTGCCTTAAATATTAAACACCAGTTACAACCTGTTGGTCTGTTACGAGCCTCGCAGTGTTATTATTGGTGATTTCATAATAAATATTAAATGTATAGCTTAAATTCAGAATATTAATAATGAATCTATTTATATTGATTTACACTTGATTATTTAAATCAATGATTTATATTTAATTGTATTTTCGCAACATTACAAATCCGTTGATAGTACTGCAGATGGCCTAAAAAATTGAATTTTATCACACTATAAGTCATGTCCAACACAAGCTTAATGTGACAGAATATTTTTAAAGCGGTAATATCCTAGAGACATGAACTATTCACACATTTATGTGGTTCGAACTCCTATCCATACCAATGACATTGTACTTAAGTACGGATTTTTCTATTACATACCACTAGCTCGGTGGAGTCCAACATTGTGACAAACCAGCATATTATTCGAAATTTAAAAATCTGGGGTATACTCTTATGTGCTATCCACCAATCCGCAACAGCTTCAAGTGAAGGATTATGACCCGAAACCTTTTCGTGATGCGTTGTAACTTCTACTTCTAAATTTATAACAAAAAGCCTATTTTAATAATTTGAAAATTCACGGAACATTCGACGTATTGTGTATTATTAGTCGTGTCAGAACACCTTTTCGGTTACATGTGTCTTAAATTTTCAGGATGTTAACACACAAGCATCAATCTGCTGCGAGGCAAACAGTCATGTCATGAATCATCTAACAGGGTCACCGGTGTTAACGGTAGTGTACGCTTTCATCAACAAATGTATATAATACAGACAGTAAAATCAATTATCAAGCAATTTTAGACCGTATAACCAAATAATAAAAGCTACATGGATCAAATTTTCAGGTATTCCAAAGCAAAGGCGCTTGGCGCAAATGTTCAGCGGCCCGATTGTGCAGGCTACCAATATTTTTAGGCCTCTCACTCCCTCGTAATGTTTTCTGAAACATGTGCACTAAGCGTTGACGAATACAGTCTGAGGGGTCAGGATATGATGGACTTTATTTTGCTTTACGTCCAATCTAACTCGAGCTCCCCACCTCTCCACTGCAAAATTGATAATGTGTATGTTGTAGGCATATAGTTCAGTTTGTACGTTCTGAAATATGGCGTCTGAAATATGAAATTGTATATAACCTAGTTTCATGTTAGGCTCATTGAAAACAACACGAGTACTGCTCTATAATAGTATATTGTAATAGTACTATTATAGTACTATTATATTATAGTACATACAATATAGAATTTAAAGTATGTATGTACTTTAAATTCTATATTGGTTCTATAATGAAAATAACATTAAAAATAGAGATTTATTGTGAATATTGCAACAGACAATACGGTAGGACACAGTATTTACGGAACATGCATTTATTAAAATATTTTACTTTATAACATTTGCGATTTTCGCGTTTTTCACACATATTTATCTATTTAAACCGGTTTTAACTTCTAAGAACGGTCCAAAGTAGGGGAAAACCTACGCACACCAAAGGATGTAATACCCTATGGGGGTAAGGTGAGGTGTTTGGATGGAAATCGCTTTGTCTAGTTTATATTTAATGTTTGTTATTGTCACTTTTTATACTACTACATTTCACGGATTGTAACCACCATATATATCCATATATTTGATATGTAAGGACGACGGAACTTGTGTTGAAGTTTAGATAATGTCTAGAGCGTAAGTATGTGCAACCGTTAGGTAAGAAACTCTCCACTGCCGCGGCGGCGCGGCACATGCGCAGAACTCCTACGCATCGACACGGCCGGCGCACGCGTGGCGGTTTAACCATAAGCGCCGAGCGCTTCTACTTTGTAAGGTATTTTACATACGACACACCACAACCATATCAGATGCCAGGTGTCTATAAGATAGACTGCAGCTGTGATAGTTGTTACATAGGCCAAACAAAGCGCACCGTAGCAGAAAGGGTCAAAGAACATATCGCAACTGTGATGAATCGCCAGACGAATGAATCGGCGATATCGGACCATGTACTCAACGCCGGGATCAATCACTGGATAGAACTTCATAGTTCAAAAACCCTCTCCACTGATCACCACTTTTTCTCCAGGATTGTTAAGCAACTGAAATAAAAAAACAGAAATTTTAATCGAGAAGATATAAATTGTCCTCGACATGGAATCCAGTGATTAATAAATTTAATAAAATTAAAGGTCGCGATATTCGGCTGCTTTTTATATTGTGATTTGTGAGTGTTATGTGCCGCAACTTTCTGGAATATTTAGATCGAATGTGGGTAGTTGATGAAACTGCTCGCAACTCTCGACATGGACTACCCGCCTCTTCAGTCAGCTCGTGACCATGGTTGGTGAAGACCTCAACCGAAACGTCGAGTAAAATAAATAAGGTAAACATTCGTTTAAATAGATAAAAATATATTTTAACTTTGACAAAATCTGTGTAAGTTATGGTATTCCTTAATTCTCTATTAGCATTATTTCTGAACAAACCTATTTTAAGATTTATAATGCCCTCTCGTTTGCAAACGTCATAAATAACATAAGTGGCTTCTAACTTTTGAGACAATACCGAGAACTCCCGCTCTTCTAAAAAGTCTTAACTTTGGGGTTGCCGGTGTAGCACGGATGATAAAACGAAATTGCAGCGATGGTGAGGGGAAGTGTGTTGAGAGCGGCGTTTGAGTAAACTCGGGTCGCCGAGCATGTCTCGATACAGTATCGGTCATGAAGTTAAACAGCAAACAATAAAATACATTTTACTATGTCGGAATTCTATATGTGGTAATGATGGATGGTGCTTGCTAGCAGTATTTCTTTCAAGTGATAACATGATACAAGGTAAGTGTATAAGGGAGTGAAACGGGGAAATATAAATTAGTCAATTACATATTATGATAACTATAATATTTCAAGATTCTAGATAATTTAAAAAATGTTTGCTTGTTAGCTTTTACCGCAACACATTTATTCAAACATGGCAGAATGCTGGCGGGTCATTTTACGCTGGTGATGCCATGAACAGTAGAATCAACAGTTGAGTAGCGGCGGTTAGTTCATCAATCACGCGATTTGCTGTATCTACAATCGATTGTTAAATGATCATTTCCATCACATAGTCTTATCAAACTTCGATTTTTTTTTATTTACAGGGTATGTCCGAACTTTTCCTGGAGCGTGAAACTAGAGATTCTGCTCACAATTCTGAGTTTTTAATTAATTCCTTTTTCAATTTAAAAATCTACTGTTTAATCTTTGCATTTAGCAATTTGTTTGATAAATTTAGTAAAATCTCAAAAAAGTCGAATGTTTGCAAAAAAGATTTTGCAAGATTTTCATGTCAATGAAGTCAGAATCGTGAAAGGAATTCATGGTTTCAGGTTTCGGGAAAAGATGGGACACACCCGAGATAGATGGAACGGCTACCACATAACCAATGCCTAGCAACAACTAATTTATAAAAAAGTTTGTGACAAAATTTTATTAACAAAGTTAATATCTCGAAAATTAGTAGTAGCATCACGTGACGCTTATGACACTAATGAATTGTGTGTAATAATGATTAAATTTTTTACTAACTTCCTATGTTTGTACTTGGTTATTTTGTATGTTTTTGGGTGTTCGTGTAAAATTTGTTACAAAATAGTTACTAGGTTTTAATATAGGACAGCCGAGGAGTTGACCAGATAATCCACCTGATGACAAAAATATATTTGACCAATGGAAATCAGGGAAGTTCAGTTCGACAATTATATGATGCAGGATTTGATTTTGTACGATATTGAATATGGAGTATAATAGATTATAGGAGAAACATAGGAAAGTATCAGCTTTAAAACGGCACGCTCTGGCGAGGACAGTTGGCGAGTCCGCTGTTTTAGAGGTGGTGTAAGTCCTCAGGCCTTGTGGTAGCGGCTTTATTACCCCTTAGCTGCCTGTTACGACAGCCACGGAAAATGATGGAGTATTTTAAAGGTGGTGGACCGGCCACACGGCCAAAAAGTAAATTAATTAAAATTATTTGAATTATGCTGTATAATTCAGTTTGAAAAATTATCCAACTGTTCTAAGTAACATTCAACAAATGAATGAGAGCTCGACCCTTTTCCACTCGTCTATTACTGCCAATTACACCGACCGAACAGTTGGCACCCCTGCAGTATAAAGGCACAGAACATTGTAATCTAGCTGAGCGAGAGGCGAAGCGGAATCAAAATATATAAAATACCGTCGCGTCGCGGACACATTGACATACGTGGGTGGTAGTCGTGGACACAAGATTGCAGTCTATTCGAATTTAATTACGCAGTGAAAACATTCACTTGAAGTATTTATATTTAGAAAGGCAAGAAGCAAAATAAGTCTTAAACGGACTCGCGTCACGCACTGGTAACGCTACATGCACAGCTCACATAGGATACACGCGTGGGCAGCGAATCTGTGTTATTTTCGCTACGCAACGCGCGACGCGAGGACGCGTCGCTTCGCGCCACCTAAACACTTATTAATATTCTCTTCATACACACACGACATACTCCACACCACGCACGATCTAACCTTATAGGTAAAGCGCCTGACTGACTTATTACCTACTACTACTAGTCTAGTACTTTCAACCTCAACCTGGGACCAGGATAATAAGTCAGTCAATCGCCTCTAACTCTGTAGATATGATGATCTAACGCTATAGATAAGGCGACTGACTGACTTATTACTATATCGCAAGCTAGTCCTCTCAGCCAATGATCCTAGAAACATGAGGGAATACAATTTTAAAAGGAACAGACACAACGATTTACAAAAATTTTACTTTTTACACCCTTCATTTTATAAAAAAAATGCAAGAAAATTTTACAAACCTAGCTGCAATAGAATGAAATTTTTGAGTTTTCAGCTAATTTCTCATACTAATTTTCCAAATATAAAGCCCAAAATCTATATAAAAACATTTTATATCAATGACCTCCGAAGTCCCCGTTGGTTTATTTCGAATTTTTAACTTAACATTTTAAACAATAATATTTAATATTCATTTCACTCCTAAGAAAAGAATAAGATAAAATTGTGAATGAAAGGAGCCGTGTTAACGCATTATTATTAGCTTCGTTACACATTTCATACGCTCTGTAGAGCTCTTTTGCCATCTTCATGGCTTTTGTTACGTAGCGTACCTCAAAGTAGAATAAGATATAATATTAATTTAATCTTATTTTATGTTTGACCTCAATTCTAAATTCTAAATTCTTTAACCGATAATCTGACCTAGATCATTTGCAAATGCAAATTGGAAATCATTTAAAAATACATATTTACATGTATACATATATGTATAAGTACATATATGTATTTTAATAAATATTGCACATAAATAATATAAAGAAACCAATTTGACATAACTATATTACTAAGTACTTAAAATACTATATAAAATAAAGAAAATACATAGGTACTTTTACAAAAAAATAATAATTTCACTTTAGTGCTACGAACTACAAACTAGGAGTTGCTACGCGCTACGTGGCTGCAAGCTACGAAAAAATCGTAGCGTTCATTTCTAAGGCTACGCGGATTTAATACGCGACCGGATTAAAATTCAATCTACTTTCTCATTGTCTCCGTTTCTATTGTACTTTTTTTTTCTTTTCATATATGAAAATGGTGCAATCGCACACTCTACCCTTGTCAAGTTTTCTTCGCAATAAAATACGATACGTGTTGTTACCATAGTTACACTTATACTAGAAGTATAGAACTCATTTTATTAATAACCTAGACAAAGATAAATATTAAAATATTAAGAAATTTCTAAGGTTCGCGGTTACACTATAACTATGTATACAAAACAGAATAGCCTGCGGCCATCGGTTATATTTTGTTATTAGAAACGTGACAAATTGACGACGTACAATTATAATTAATTGTTTGTTTACTGTATTAATCACCTAGTTTTACGGACTGGCCTTGGCCTTGACTAAGGTCTACACAATAAGGCTTTCTAATTGTCTTTACCTTTACTATAGTAAGTAAATGTGGCTCTTAATATTTCTCTTTTTTAACGTAGATATGTTGTTAACATTATCTATAAGAATTACAAATATAATGTTAATCCTTAAAGACAGTGTAGAATAATGATAAAATTAATATGAAAACTTCGTAATCAAAAAAGCTGTAGATTTATGTAACACTAGCGGTGCCAGCGACTTCGTTCGCGTGAACATGTGATTCCCCTGGGAACTGTATAATGGGTCTGGATAAATAAGTACCCTAAATTTTAACCCGACACATAAGCTGTAACTGTGCTAAGTTTTATTGAAATCTGTTAGGTAGTTTTCTCGTGATACGCGTTCAGACAAACAGACAAAAATTCTAAAGGCGGCTGTTTTGGGCACTGTATCGTTCGTAGAGTACACTGCAATGATTTTTTTTTTAAAATAATATTTCATGTACCGCACGGCACTGTTACGATTTTATTACATGTATAACTGTAGAAAATATGTATAGATAAATATATGTACCACATCACATTCCGCTAGTCGCTCCGCTCATTACACAGTTTCATTTGTTCGAGATCGAACTCTGTAGTAAAAGTGTGCCACCTGGAAGCGACGATTACTATGACAGAAAGACATTATGGTAAATTGCTTTCAACCTATTATTATTATTTCACCATTTTGGGGTTGCGTTAAAAAGGAAGAAGTATTTATGGAATGTGCAAAAATTAAACTTACTTACACTTTTAAGTATGGATTTTAATCCCTGCCGATAATAATATTTAACGTTGGCCAAAAGAGTATTACACGTATTAGACATACTATTACTTAGTATTTTATTGACACAATTACAAACCATTTTTGCATTCCTAAACGGGTTATTATAAGGAACTTAAGGTTGATTAAAAAAAATAAGTTTATTCTTCAACTTTGTATTTGCCGTTGGCGCCACCTACGTCCGTAATGTATATGTCGATAATCGGCTGTAAAAGAATGCATATCTTTTCCAATGCTCCATGGGAAGGATTGACCATTAGATACCTATACCATTGATATATATAAGTATACTATTGATAAAGGAATAGTAGGTACACGCTCCTCCAATTAATTACGTACTGTAATCGCTACGCTGGCTGTATAAACTATTAGATCTTACGATAAAATTGGAGTGCAAATTAAATGGATTGAAATAAACAGACATATATAACTTATACTTATATATCTCTTATCATAAACAAAATATTATTAGGATGTTACGATTACCGATGTTAGAACTAGCTAACTATGTTCAAAAATCTTTTAATTTAGCCACTTAATGATGACGGTAGCCCAAGAATCATATAGAGTAGTTATCAAACTTCTGCACGCCTATTGAGGCAGCACATATTGAAATCAACACTACTTATTTTCATACTTATTACATATTGAAATTGTTTCCTATGTTTTTGCAAAATAAACAACTTGAATTGAATATATAATAGGGGGTTCTAAATATGGTTTACTACTCAATAAATAAGAATTTTATTTATTGTTTTCATACATACACCTTCATACATATTTTGTGCAAGTCTAAGGGTGTTATATTATTATAAATTAATAATAGATGACTTTTCCAAAACTGTCCGCTCCGCTGCTGGCCTCGCTTATCACGCAGTTTCGCCCCAACGAGGTCTATGTCCGAGGTCAGCAGGCTACATATGGCGAACACCACACGAGCCAGCGACGCGACGACGGTGGCGTGAGACGTCACTTTTGCTTTCTTTCTTTTTACATTTTCATGTAATTATAGGCCTGTGACAACCGAACATTACGAAATTATAAGGATTCCTTAGTTTTTTTCAAGTTTTTACTTTTGCGATGGCTCTCTAACCGAATTTATATCTTTATTATATCTTATTCTGGAAACTTCTTTAGTGGACAAAATCTGAAACGCGACGACATAGCTCAAAGAATCATCAAACTGAAGTAGCTGTGGAAGTATAACAGATGGGGAGACGAGTCCTCGGAAAACAGAGCGTGGATGGAGACCACGCACCGGAAAACGTATGGTGAATGGAAAATACGCACCGGAAAACGTAGCGTGGATGGAGACTACGCACCAGAAAACTTAGCGTGGATGGAGACCACGCACCGGAAAACGAATGGTGAATGGAAAATACGCACCGGAAAACGTAGCGTGGATGGAGACTACGCACCAGAAAACTTAGCGTGGATGGAGACCACGCACCGGAAAACGAATGGTGAATGGAAAATACGCACCGGAAAACGTAGCGTGGATGGAGACTACGCACCAGAAAACTTAGCGTGGATGGAGACCACGCACCGGAAAACGAATGGTGAATGGAAAATACGCACCGGAAAACGTGGCGTGGATGGAGACTACGCACCAGAAAACTTAGCGTGGATGGAGACCACGCACCGGAAAACGTATGGTGAATGGAAAATACGCACCGGAAAACGTGGCGTGGATGGAGACTACGCACCAGAAAACTTAGCGTGGATTAACCTCCAGCCAGGTGAACTGACAACTTGAAGAATGTCGCCGGTACTGGATGAGAAGAGCAAAAAGACTGTGTGTAGGTGGCGGTCCTTGGGAGAGGTCTATATGCAGCAGGAAAGACACGTCTGGTGGTATGATATCGCATATGTTAATACGCATATATAAAAAGTTCTCAATGGTTTAACAAACGATCTTTGCATTCACATTTATAGATGAACAGTGTCAACGTGTTTACGAGATGTATGGATTGTAATGAAACAGGCAGGCTTCGTACAGTAACACATATATAGCATCGAATTTTCAATAAATTCGAAAAATTTCATATTCCTTCATTATATTTTTCTTCACCACTGAGCATACATGGATTCTAAAGTATTGAAAGTCATTTTAACTCTGATCACCAAACATATTGACAATATTAGTATCAAAAATAAATGTATGGTTTGAATTTAAACAAGTAGCGAGAAAATATTATACTACATTGTGGCCAACAAAACAAACTATTTTTGAATAACGTAAGTAAACAGTTTAAATCGCTGAGAATGTAATTACAAAGTCAACGGAGCTCCTAATGCTTTATTTCCACCAGACAAACTAAACCTAACCCACATTTAAATTTGCTGCCCATTCGATATTTTCTACTGCTCATTTAATAATTACTTCACTAAATCCATTAGTGCAATGCTTTAGCATTCAGAATTATTTATTTGACGGAATACGAGCCACAATAATAATTAATATCTAGGTGTTTTAAAACTAGATGGAATTGTCTCAGCGTGGCGTGCAAATTTTTCCACATTATAATATTATCCTAGAATACCATTGCACTTTATACTATCGCTAAAAGATTTAATGATTGTAACTTGTAACATTGTAAATTAAAATAACGATCATATTAAATCTGTCCGTCACATCAATAACCCTGCCCATATATTTTCCTAAATCCAATTAGTTTAAAACGAGTTTTACCTGACGTCAGCTCTAAAATCAGCGCTAGAATGAGTCAGGGTTGCGAGTGTCGCTCGTTAACTTCGAGCGCCTCCCGAACTGTATCACTAGCTCACTAGGGACAGGAACGCGAACTCGTTCGAATGATGCAATACATCGTTATTCGATCCCTAACTGCCAAATAAATGTGAGACCATAAGTAGTTACAAATTGGAATTGGAAACGTTGGAAGTTGGAATACATATTTTTTTACACACGTTAAATACAACAATCTCTTGTTTGTAAGTTTGCCATCGGACGCTACATAAGAGTCTAATGTTGCGGGCAAACAATATAAATCGATTAAAGACTTAAGATGCAATAATAGTCTATTTATTTGAGAAATAAATTATAATGTAAAATTAATTATTTAATAGCAAAATAAACACAACTATTTTGCTAATGTTCATAAGTGGACAATAAATAACGAATATAATAGTGGAATAAAGGTTGATAAATCAAAACCAACTGTTTCAAGGGGCAAAGTTTAAAAGTTGAATGTGTGCGTTTTTGTTTTGAATATAGAGATATCACTTAATATTAAATTAATCTGAAAGTATTAAAGAAATTTAATTTGTAAATCCCAAGTGATTCAACGTGCTAGAACTACTTATTTAAAATTTTATAAATCTCGAGTTTACTCCTTATATTTTATAAAAAGTTATCAATTGTTATTAAAAAATAACAATTGCTATGAATTGTAATTGCTGTACATTCGACATTCCATATCAGACTATAATCGATATATCAAACTTAAACAGGAAATTTATGTTATTATTTAATAAACTTTAATATTAAATATTAATCGAAATATTCGATTGTCTTTTTTTCCTCCATCACCCGCGCCTAAACCGAGCACGGTAAAAGTCACCAATTAGAGCGCATTCAGTAAACCGATTCATTTTCTACTCTTATTTGAAGAGCGCTTAATTTTCCTTTCGTTTCCATTTCAGTCTCATTTCAGCGGCTATTGTTTACTATTTTTCACAATGAACCAGTTACTGTTGTAGTAGGCATATGAAAATGTGATCTATCCCACTGCAGGCACAGGGAGACTTGTAGCTAGTAAATCACTAGTGAGGTTACGAGCCCACTCACCTCGCGGGCTCAGTGTGGATTGGTAGATACATTTTGGTCAAAGTTCAATCCTGGAATTGACCAATTGCTTTGATCAAACCCTGAAATAGATTTTAGTTTCGACCTTTTAATGGAGTTCTTTTGGTTAATCCTAGTAGTGACAAATCTGACCTATTTGGGCCTTTGACAATCCTAGGTGTGACTGTAATGAAGTATTCAAAGTTCGCTTTGACTGACGTTGTCATACGTGTTTAGGTCTGAATAATCATTGAATAAATACAAATAATTAATCAAAAACGAAAATAATAATTCACGAATACATTCACACCTAAGATTGACTAGTCAAACGACGAATTCATTTGTTTAGTCTTAGCCTGTCCTAGGATTAACCAAAAATCAGGGTTCGTAAAAATCCGATATTTATATGTTATTATATCCGATATATATTGTGTATTTAAAACAGACGCAAATTTCATTCTGAATTCATGAAATTTCATTTCATGAATTTCATGAAATTTCATTTCATTCTGTGGGTGGTTTTGATGTGTCAAAGCTGTTATATGAAACGTTGAGTTTGATTAATAAACTTATTTATTATAAAACAAAACAAAATATAAGAGTAAAATTAGAGTAACAAAAAAAATACAGTCTTTGAGATTAATAATCATTCTATCATCACTCTACTTGTGGTCTATGAACTGGACATTTAATAATAGTAAAATTGTCAAAAAGACGTTATCCCATTAATATTAGAAATGCGAACATTTTCATGTTTAGATGTTTAATGTTTGTTGCTCAATCACGTCGTAAGGGCTGAACCGATTTTGTTAAACCTTGGCAAATAGGTAAATTGTACCCAATGTACGTAAGTGTTTCAATAGTGAGTGAGATATGCCAGAGCCCATTGCCATCCCATCCTATCCCTCCCAATTTCGCAACTCATTCTCCAAATTCATTCCTAACATCTCCAAATGTAGGTAGCAAGCACATCCTAAAGCACGCCAGCATTTGTAATTTTGGACTGCTGTTGGTATGTATTACGGATGTCCATGTACGACAGTATCCACTTACCATCAGGTGGACTGTATGCTCGTCTGCCGCCCTTTTCTCAATAAACAATAAATAAAGAAAATAAAATGTAGACCATCCGAACGAAGTTGCGGGTAAAAGCTAGTAAGTAATAATGTCTGATTCCGTTGCACGGGTTTAGAAGAGTCGTATCTCTGCGATTTTATCAACGGAAATGTCTGAAGAAATGGAAATTGCGATACGATATCGTATTATCGATGTTACTGAAATTTTTGAATCGATGTTACTAAATTTGAAGTACTGAAAAATGGTGATAGCCTGGGAGTAACGATACTAGGCTTCCATTCTTAAAGTCATATGATCAAATCTCGATGCGTACCAATAAATTCCTACTTAAGTAGGAATTGAAGTTCATGTTGGAACTGCATGCACTGAGGAACTGCCTCTACAGAAGAACACTTGCACAATGTTCAGTGTTGGACTTGTTTTTTACCACGCTGTATTTATTATAGTAATTACTATTTAGATTAAATTATATGTATCACTATATTTAGTATTAGTAATTACTGTTTAAACGCCCATGTGTCATCCCTTCTATGGACTACGGCCCTGTAGTAGCTGTCGCTATGTTCATCTAGCAGGTCAATAGACTCCGAAGGCAACTAACTCTGTTTCGTTAAGGAAGCACATACAAGTAATTTCGCCAAGCCAAATGATATTGATAAGATAAAATAATTTCTTTGAAGTTTTTAATGAAGATCATATTTTTTATTTACAAGACTAATGTTATTTTAAACTATAAAAACATTAAATATGAAACACTATAATATGGGTTAATGAAATACGTACTCTCTCATCCCCGCCTGTTCCATTGGATAGAGAGTATTATGGGATTAAGAAATATCCGCGTTCTCTTAACTTCCCACCCCACCCCGTTTCCCAAAGAAGGAATGTATAAAGAAATCTCCTCGCCTCGTCATACCTCCTATTTCACATACTCCCCAACCGGTTTTTCCAAAATCACTCCTAAATCTCAAAAGGTAAGAATCGCATCCGAGAGCGTGCCAGCTTTTGTCATTCTTGATTGATGTTGGCATGTATCACGGACGTCCATGAGCGATAGTATCCACTTGCGAATGAGCTGCGTACCTTTTGAGATATAGGAATGCATTTGGGGAAATGGTTGGCAAAATGGGGAAGAATAAGATAGCACGGGATGGAAATGAGCTATGCCATATCTCACTCTCTACCGAAACGCTTACGTACATTAAATGTAATAGAGTAAAGTGGGAAATGCAGTAAGTACATTTAAAGTAGTCTTCTATGAGAGAGGGGTAATGCGGTTGAAATATAACAATTAACTTCACACGAGAACTTTAAGCGTCCAGTTTATTATTTTTCACTCCGTTTTTTAATCAAACAACGAGATTAAAAACCACAAATCCGTTAGGCTGCTCTATTTCCATATATCTCTGTAAGTATCCATATATCTTGGGAGGGGGAGAGTGCACGCTGCAATTGAACAGCCGCTGGACGCCACGTTACGACTGGCGACGTTACCCCTCTCTCACAGAAGACTACCTTGAAATGTACTGCATTTAGCACTTTATCTTATTTCCCTAATGCACGTACGTGTTTCGGTAGTGAATGAGATGTGCCAGAAGCCCATTCCCATCCTATCCCTCCCCATTTTCCCAACTCTTTCTCCAAATCCATTCTTTCATCAACAAAGGTAGGCAGTGCAACCGGGGTCGCGTCAACGTTTGTCATTTTGGACTAATGTTGCCATGTATCGCGGATGTCTATGGGCGTCAGTATCTACTTATCATCGGGTGGACTGTATGCTCGTCTGCCGCCTTCGTCCATAAAAAAAGTAGTAGTAGGCTGAAAAAAATTATAGTTTCTTAAACGAGCCACAAGCCATATCGAGCACATATAGACATATGCCACGTTTCCATTTAGAATTTCCCTGGTATCACGCCGAAAAGCAAAACTCGTTACGAGTACAATAATGGCAAGGCTTCTTTAACCAGGACTGCGAAATTACGGTGCGATTTTTATCATCCTGCACCTCGCATAACAAAATTTTTAATGAAATGTTTAATCATCTTAAATATTTTTTACCACTTATACCACTTACCACTTATAATTTTATGTGTTTATAACTCTTCTGTATTATGTATGTCTCTGTGTCCTAGTGTATAAAATGCATATTGTGTATGTTCCAGAAAATAAATAAATAATGGAATAAAGGCGCAACACGACTAAGATTCCATTTGGACACCAAAAATACAGAGTGTTATACTCCTAACTGAAGTCAACTTAACTGAGGTTACCTTGTATAGTCAAGTAGGTATCTTTGCTTATCCGTCCCTATCGCCTATCTTAAATCAAACCCTAAGCCTAAGTAACGGGCATCAAAAGCCCACGCGATTCCCAGGAAAAGCCCTCTATCAACTCTCCCGAAGTCTTAAACGGTTCCTTCTACATTCGAACTATATCTTGATTTTGTATTGAATTTTAAATCGATTTACTAAATTGGAATGTAATTAATTATTGAGTCTGACATAATTTATAGCTACAATTATGTAAAACGCAAGCCCAAAGTATATTCTTCTCATAAATAGATTAACTTTATAAATGTTATAAAAGACCTTTGCGTTCTGTAATTTGAAAAATGTAGGTACAACATATTGTTACACAAAACCGCGCTCCGACACTATAGTGGCTATAAGTAACGCTCTAATAAACGGTCCATAGTAGAACATACCGCAATCGTAACCAGCCCTTATTTCATCCACTGCTGAACATGGGCCTCCTCATGGTCTTGGACGTGAGGAATGTATGGCCTTGAAAACGCTATTTTGGCCAAGCGGATTGGCAAGTCTATTCTTTTAGAGGTGGTGCAGTTCTTATGGAATGGAAGGGCTTATGGAAGCGGCTTTATTATCTCTTGGTCGCCTTTTACGACATCCACGGGGCGTATTGTAGAATGTAGGGACACAGCGTTGACACGATGCACGCAGAACGCGCACTGTGTCCACACTGTTCTCGCCAGTTGTCTCCCTCCCGCACGCCAACCACATGTAATGCTTATGTTAATTTAATAAAATAGTATGGAGGACAATGAAAGTTATTTATCGCACCTTCTGAAGAAACATGATACACCAAATACACCTAAAACTTGAACCTTCAAATATAGAATATTTATACCAAGTTTCAAGTTAATAGGATCTTTAAATATTTGTTAAACATATTTGTTAAATATTAAATATATATTAAACATTAATCATCTGTTTCTCTCTTTAGGTTTTGGACTTCAAAAGTTCCCCTAAATTAAATTTATACAACATAAAAGGAAGTCACTGGCCAAATTTCATTCACTCAATTAGTCTTTTTTTTTAAAGAAGTGGGCGAACTAGCAAGCGGTCCCACGTGATGGTAAGTGTTACCGCCGCCCATGGACACCTGCAACACCAGGGGGCATGCGGGTGCGCCGCCGACCTTGCAAAATCCTATTCACAGCTTTCTTGAAGAACCCCATATCGTAACTTAATGGAAAGACCTCTTGAGGCAGTTCGTTCCACATGTATGCAGACATTGCTCTTTATATGTATACATTTCATAAAGTTTACTTTTAAATACTTCTATTAGTATACTGAAAGTACATAGAACAGAGCAGTTAACAGTTTTTAAAACTAGGTATAAAAGAATAGGTACGAGTATTAATAGACAATTCCGTTCTATCTATAAGTTAAACCGCTTAGCCTGCATTATTCAGACAACGCTCCTGGAGTACCTATTGAATGGATTACAACATTTAGAGTGAAGCACTTTCGTAGGATTAAGTCAAATAATTAAAAATTTAACTATTAATAAGTTATATGGCTAGATAGATCTACATGCCACAATACGTAACAACTATCAATACTTGCACTTTTCTAGTACACATCTCTCTTTCACACAAACGCACACATATACACACAATATTGTACAATACACAAGCATACACACAAAACTTACTTCAAAGCTTTTGTAACAAAATTGTATAACGTAACTAGGGAAATAACTAAGCGCTAGCCTTCAACATAAAGGTTTCCATCCAGTCTACGTAGTCGTAGTCAGAGGTTCACTTAATATACGAGTATGTATTGTTGATACAATTTGTAACTTGTATTGTTGTAATTCCCTTTTATGTAGTATTTTATGTTAATGTGGGCATTAAGAGCTCAACACTCAAGTGTGATACAGATGGTGTGATGTCACATGTCCCATGTGTGTGGTATGCATTCGGATAGAGGGGCGAGTATAACTTCTCAGTGTATGAACACGACCATGGTCTTCCATGGTAGACCATGGAAGACCTAGGTCCTAGGCGAAGGTGGCGAGACAACGTCCATACTTTCCATGAAGGATGGCCTAAGACTGCCATCTTAGGCCATCCTTCATGGAAGCTCTTCGGTCTGCAGCCGCAGACCGAAGAGCTTGAAGAAGAATGGGGGAGGCCTTTGCCCAGCAGTGGGATAGGTTATTTAAAAAAAATGAAAAGTAATCATGTTGATTTCTTTGCTGGACAAATAAAATAAAGGTTTCCAATAAACAGTAAACATGTTGTAACACCAGTCTTTGTCCTCTCTGATACCCTATGATGTGACAAGGTGACGATCCGGCATTCCCTTGGAATAGGTAATAAATAGTAGTAGTAGTGACAGCATAGGCTAGTATAACCTTACTTTCATTGCGGACAGTAATCATTATTTTTAATTATAAAAAAATGGTTTAATATCACGAAATAGTTTGCGTATTAATAGAATTATGCAAGTTAACTTTATTATACGTTATATACACAGGTTGTAATCAAACTTCTCTTAAAGCCTAAAACCATGGATTCCGCTCAAGATTCTGAATTCATCAACATGAAAATATTTTTTTATTCGCTATCAAATTTTTCATAGAAATTCGCCAAATACAAAGTCCAAAAAATGGATACGTAACAAGTCACTCATACAGGATATATATAATAATGTACTTGTATATGTCCTGTATAGACTTGTACAAATAAATAAATACCAAATTGATTTTTAAATAACTAAATATCCGATAAACTGAGACTTATCCCGCGTACAGGATTAAAGCACGAAATACGTAGCCACAAAAAATAATAAAGAATATTAGTAACTTTTTGATTTACTACCTTTAGTCTACAGGTATTTTTTGAATTCGCAAAAACAGAATACCGGGTAAGGTTCCGTTCAGTTGGCGCAAAAAAAAATTACCATTTTTTTAAAGTCGTGCAACAAAAGATGTTTACTTTTTATTTCGGAAACCTATCCGCGGGAGATTTTATATATTCATATTAATTTAAACCTTTTTAGGTCAAGTTGCTACACGAGTAACCCGTAACCGTACAGTTCCGGTTTAGTACAATCGTATTAAAGAATATTACACATTTTTTTCCTAGTCTAAATTGTCATCCACTGTTGAACAACCCCCCTCTTTTATGGCTGACCGTCCTATAAGAACTTCTGCCCAACACCTTACAGAACCCAAACCAAGCTTACCCGTTTGCGATACACCCTGCTAAACAAGGCTAATGGATCATTTATACAACGGGAATTTCTCGAATTCGAGTTTCTCGAACGTCGGTCAAGAGCTGGTATATAAACAACTGTTATCATTATCTGATCACTATTATCCCTGTTTTCATCGTGTTTGTATTGTAGGCGAGAATTGTATGTAGTTTTAATCGTATTCAATATTCTAGCCCGAACCGTTCGAGAAACTCTCCTTGTGTAAATGAGCCTTAAGGCGACCCATCAACCCGAGGACCATGTATTCGGTAAATCCCCCACGCGGGCCCAATATGGATTGGTGGATTTTTTTCTTTGGATTGGTGGACACATACACCATTTTATTTTTCTCTAGCATGCAGGTTTCCTCACGATGTGTTCCTCTCACCGTCGATTATCATAATTATTTCATCTTTATGCCCCATATCATACATAACATTCATTCCAACGTTTGACATGGTAACGGAAATGTCAATCAAAATTGTCGTAAGACATATTGACTAAAACATTCCTAAACTGCCAACGAGTAATGTAGTATTTGGACCGACGCCGTTTATTACATAATGATATGCGAACACATGTTACTCCTGTTCCGAGAGCTCAAGTAGCGACAAGAAGTCAAAAAATGTGTGCCTAACATTCATTCTCCCTTATCTCCCGCTCTCAGTCTGACGAAAATGTGAAATATGCCGACGATATTGTCGTGAATATTTTATAAGTATCTTTATATTACTTTCTGATATAGATATGTGAAAATCGAAGCTCCTTAGAATGATGCAGGTAATTTTATTATACCTTATATTTACAAAAAATAAACATTTCAATTAATAACTTAAATTTATGATCAGAATTCATAGCTTCAGGTTTCGGGACTGTATATGTATATGACACTTCCTGTATATGACGAGCAGATCTACTTATCTAACTACTATTTATCTACGATAAACCTACGCTAAACTTACTAGTCTATAGATACTCGTAAATAGCAAAATCTGTTCCCACCTTCTCATGATTACAACAGAAAGACATTGTTTGTTTGTTTTATAACATGTAGAGATAATCAAACAATGCAATTCATATTGCAGATTGATAAATATTAATAGCGACCATTATTTAAATGTTCGGATTTTCTGGCAAAAAGCAGACAGTTCGTCTGATAGTGTACGAATACTGCCGCCTATTGATGTCTGCGACATAAAAACATTAGCCAAAAATTATAGACATTAATACGTCTACAAATGTATTTTATTTAATACAAAGAAATTGGCAGACGTCTAGAGAGCTCCACCTGGTGGTAACTGGATACTGTCGTTCGGCACCACCCGCGATATAAGTCAACATTAGTTCAGAATAACGAACGTTGGCACACCCCTGAATTCGCTGAATACCTTTAGAGATTTAGAAATGGATTTGAAAAAAGTGTTGTAAAAATACGGATAGGAAGTATAACAGAACAACAATATTTCATCATCCCTTCACATCTCCCAATACTTCTTGGCAAATGGGGTGGGATGGAAAGTCACCAGTATAATGAAATAAGAAGTTTCTTATATTCCATTCGAAGAGATAGTAGGAAAAAGAGGTTAAGTGGTATGGGATGGAAAATGTTCCCTGGCATATCAAAGACGTACTAAAAAGATTAATATAAACATTTTTTTTTAATACTTGTGTATCTATCGTAGGTACGCGCAACCGCGGGAGTCCGTTGAACTATAAGTTTAATCGGTTTAATTTTATTGTTTGATTTTTAAAATTAAATTATCTTAATACAATTATTTCCATTTACAATAATAAACGTAAATAAAAATTATCGATAAGTATCTATCAACCTAAGGTTATTTTCACAGCCCTGACAAATTCCTTGAAACCGCACTCCCGCGCTGTACATGTAACTTCTTGAAGTTTTTGGGGATTTTTGAAACCTGTAATTATTTTATTTTGGTACAGACTTCAATGTCTTAATATGTGACACAAATTATCGAATTAGAATGATTACTTTAAACTTCTTAGAACATTCATTAAAGTCGCTTTTTTTTATTTTATTTTTTCCAGGGTGTTTCTGCGAGTGCGAATTATTCATTATTCAAAAGTTATTCAAATTTACACTATTACTAGATAGAACCATTTTGTTATTATACTTCGTGCGGTTCTCAATTCATACGTATCTAGACAATTTTGACGCTAACCGTACTACGTATTTAAGTCAAAAATGCAGGTTGAATGCATCGTTAAAGCCTCTGAGAGCACCAAACGAGTTTGTCCGTTTCAACTGAACTTTTTATTCAGTTTTCAGTAAAGAATTTTCAGGAAAGGGTTGTTGCCGCCACCTCTAAAAGATAAAAAAAGACACTCTGAATTTAAAGCCTTTTAGGTTTTTTGCAGTGTCTAAATGAGTTTACGGATTAATATTTATTTATTAAAGGTCGCCAACAGAGTATACATCCTGTAAATTAAAGTATGTTAATTATATAAATGTCACTCTACTTAAAGGCGACGACGACATGACTTAAAATTAAACTTAAAAGAATTAAAATCACAATAGAAAGTTAAAATTAAAATTGATAATCAAAATGTAAATACTAATTAAAATTAAAATTTAAAATTGTCTATACAAATAAAAATAAGTTATAAAGAAAGGGTCGTAGTGCTTGCTAAAATAAATCGTCTAATTTTATTTAGACTATCAGCAAACAGGTGACAAGCTTTGACAGTTCTACTGATCTATATAAAAATGTATTAAATGCTTGGTAATTTTAGAAATGTTTAATGAGATCACAAATCTAATGTTTCTGCTACCGCAATTAGATTCAGTGTATCCTGCCAGTTATGGCGTATTATACCGAAATGTACTAGTGGCCTCTGACGGTAGGCCCCATCCATAAGTACAAAATCTATGGAGAGAGCTATGCTCGGAGTTTCTTGCGGGATAGGATTTGAAACGTAGACGTTTGCCAAACAACTAAAATCACCGATATAGTTAGTGGAATCAGTTTGTAAAAGTGCCACTCTGGCCACATACACCGACGACTAGAAGAAGTTCGTCGGTGGCAGTTGGATGAGAAGAGCCGAAGATCGTAGGTGGTGGAGAGCCTTGGGAGAGTCCTGTATCCGGCAGTGGAGAGACATGGGCTGATGGTACGGTATGTTATGCTTAATTAGGAGCCACCGGTCACCCTGCATAATATCAATTTCATATGTAAAAATCTAATATTTTACCGGCAGTTAAAATTTTACTCTGGTAACACCTGAACTTACTAAAACGCTTATAATATAAAAAATACAATTCCACAAATAGTCGGAGCGTTTATGAAACACTTTTTTTTTATTCGGAAGAGCTCTCATAAAGTAAAATGCACCATTGTAAAATGTGGAATAAATGCAATTCATATTTTACTGTTATATCGTGAATGCACACTGCAGAGCCTCAGTTAAAGGTACTTTATATAGTAATGATGACTCCATGAAACAGTTATTTATGCGTATATTACTTGAAAATAGCAAAAGAGTTTATTACCCGACTGCTGCAAGCAAAAGAATTAACTAGTTTTTTTAATAGAAATTATTTATAACGTTTAATTAAATTTTGCCTGCGGTTTTCACCAGTGTTGTTTTACAAAACCCTTTTAATCCCGTTTATATTTTTTTATAATTGCAAACTATTCTAGCCGATTTAAAATACATTAAATCAATACGGAAAGGATCTATAATAACCTATAAAAAATGGCTGTATTTTTTATTTTATAGAAAGAAGGTTGCAAACGAGCATACAGTCCGCCTTGTGGTAAGTGGATACTGTCGCCCACAGACATCCGCGACACATGCCAACATTAGTCCAAAATGACAAACTTTGGCACACGCCCACAGATGCGCTGCCTACCTTTGTTGATGAAAGAATGGATTTGGAGAAAGGGTTGGGGATGTGGGAAGGGATAGGTTGGGCATATCTCACTCACTACCGAAACACGTACATACATTGGGGAATATGATAAAGTGGGAAATGCAGTACATTTCAAGGTAGTATTCTGTGAGAGAGGGGTAACGAGGACAGTCGAGTGCGTCCAGCGGCTGTTGGATTGCAGCGTGCACTCTCCCCCTCCAATAACTTATAACCACTTAAAACAGTTAGAATATCAGACTATAACTTATCGCGATGAACCAAATAAACAACTCACAGGAGCGAGTGCACGCTGTATTCCCACAGCCGCTGGGCGATTACTGATTTTATTTAGTAGTCAATTAGGAGTTTTTGTAATCGAAGATCTGTCGATGCTTAAGTATCGAGTGTGCTTAATGACAAACGCGAACACTTTACCGGCCCCGTTTCAAGTCGGTATGAGGTCTTTCCATGCGTGCGTGAGCGACAATTGACATTATCATGTTTATATTTTGTCATGTATAGGTTTTCCCACATTGAGCCCCGGATTTAAATTTCGCGGCAAATTTTTTTTTTGGAGGTTGGCAACTCAGGTTTGTTTATAGACGTCACATATGACAGCTGCAATTAATCAACATGGAACGCTACACGAAAGGGCAACGCAATATTAATTTTAGAGCAGTATGAAGTGGACCATCATTTTGCCGAAAAAATCATCTATAGTGACAAAGCCCATTTCCACTTTGACTGATACGTCAATAAGCAAAATTGTCGTATCTAGGGCTTGGAGAATACTCAACAAAAAACGGATGCATCCTCAAAGAGTTACAGTTTGGTGCGGCTTTAGTTCGACGGGATCATAGGGCCATTTTTTTAGGTATCGGTATTTAGGGAGGCATAGAGAGGTATCGAAATATGCTACAGGAGTTTTTTGGCACCAATTGAAAGATATGGACCTCGATCAGCTGTGGTTCCAACAGGATGGTGCCACATGTGACACAGCCGGAGAAACAATAACTTTATTTTTTGTCTAAATTAAATCCGGCGCTCCATCTGGGACACTTTATTATCGGTGCTACTAACTAATATTTATAACTTTAGATATAACTTCAGGTTTGCCCGACCGCGGCCGCCGCATTTCGTCATCATTTATTCATCGTATTGTCACACACGAGGGCCCGCGTTTTCAACCACAAAGAATGCTTATGTTTGCACTTTGTATGCCGACGGCCGTAAAACGACGAAAACGACATATTTTTATTGAGGCTTGCCAGAATTCTTAGCTCGTATTTCAGTTCGTTTTAAAGATTTCGTTTCTAATGCCGTACACCTGCTTTACTTTTCTATGAAGGTATATTCTATTTGTATGACAAATAATAAGAGTACATTATAATATACCACCAGCTTGTGTTTTTCCAATTCTGGATATAAGTATCACCCATAGATGTTGAGTTAATTATACCTAGTTCAAATATTCCGTGGCATCACTAGGCTCGCCACCACCAATGCAATCGTTAGAAATTTTCAATATTTCACTACCTCCGAACTTCTTCAAATCGTCGGTCCACACTACGCTCGCGCAGGCCGCAAGGCGTCCCACAATAATATGTTTTTGGAATTTCCGACAGCATCTAAATTAAAGTAATAAATCCCCCGAGTATTACCATTTTCTTCAAAAACAGAGTATTTATGCGCGAAATACGAACTGAAATGAGAAGCCATTTTCTAATTCGGTTTAAGTCGCTCCTAACTGTATAATACCTACGGTAACAAAACAGAGGTGTCATTATCTTAATGTTTGCCGCGAAACAGCAAATACTGCGGACGTAATAGGCTGTGCACGGTGAAACTGAATAAATGATATCTTAGCGTTGTGTTCACGGATCAAAAGCAAAGCGAATGGAATATTCCATGATATTATGGAATATTACGATGAAAAGTAATAATGGAGCAATTTAATAGCTCATGGCACTAAACATGTGTTATGTACTCCTAATAATGCATGTAAATTTTCTGTCATGTACGTGTCAACTGTTTTTTCATCCAAGTTTTTTATGAATCATAAGATTTTTCAAGACATGCTATAAGGTATCTGTCACGTCATCGAAATGACACATGTTTTCTCACTTTTTGGTACACTATAATATGGTACACTATATATTTTTGGTACACTGTACAGTGGTACAGTTTAACAAGATTATGCTTGGAAATATTCCATATAGTGGTGTTATACTCAATCTTTATTAAATAATAATATAAGAACTCTAAGAGGAACAGCGACACAAAACAATTTTTTTTTAATATTCTAAATAATAACTGATATTTTATTTTAATATTAGCTCTATAAGGTACACATCCATATAAATTGAGAAGATTTCATTTAAGTATCATACTTCAAAAGATACAGGTCCTTATTTGTATCCCAAAACATTAAACAGCTGTAACTCAAAAAGAACATTTTTTGGATAGTGGCGGTATTCTTTTCAGTGTGTGATTTAACTGAACTGAACAATAAAATGTGTAGATAAATATAATGCACACGTTTGCGATCAGATGCGATGATGCAGATACTGAAGGCAAAGCAAAAAGGTATGTCAAGTTGTTCGGCCGAGATAAGTGGCGTCTTTGCTACTTCAGACGAAACAATAACGATGCTGCATATTGGAAGAAACAAGATCTTGTTAAAATATAACGGAAGGGTTACCGATAAAATGAGAAGATATGGGAATGAAAACCATTTCGTTTGGTAATTAGGGCACTGTTGACCTTTCGGAAGACAGAAGATAATTTTTCACATATTTGTATTAGGAATTTGTATTACGCACCTGTGCGTAAATTATTTAACAGAGGAAGAAAATTCGTATGTTAGTTCGTGATAAATAAACTTCAAAGCAGATTTTGATAACCCCTTTCGCAATATACGTATGTTCCTTGAACTTTTCGAATATGTATAACAATGATTGGTTTATATACAGATGTTTCATATTAACGGGCTCTGAGGGGAAAGTACCTATATTGAAGGTAGTAAATTTTAAGAAACTTTATTTTATTTTAAAAATAAGAAAAACTACATTCATATATTATTATAAAAATATGATTTTCTCACAAATCAAACATTTTCAGTAAATTTTATAGCTTCCAGTTGAAATCTCAAATTAAGAATTAAACATTATTTGCCTCAGTGATTTCGATCTTGACCACGTATTTTGTAAAAATAAATGCAATGCTTAAAATAATTATTAGTTTCCTTGTCGCTACATAATTCATTATCAACGAAACCGTGACGATCAGATACGGTTCCAGTATGGTACAGCGAACCCCTTAGGGGTCTAAAAAGTCTGTCTAAAAAGTTGAAATACATATCATGCGAGGTATAAAAAATTTGGAAAACCGCGTGATTATGTTACATTTTCAATGATCGAAAGGATGATACCTGAATGTTTGTTATAAAAATAAATAAATCACACAATTTACACAATATTTTCTAATTAAGATATTATAAAAATATACTTTAAAATGCCATAGATTGCGTGCTGTTTGGTATCGGCCGGCTTTAGAGTAGCATCACTCCATCCATCTCGTCCCGTGGGTGTCGTGTGGTGGCGACTTAAGGGATAACAAAGCGGCTACCACAAGCCCCTAGGAACTGCACCATCTCTAAAAGTGTGGAGGCCCATCTGCAGCAGTGGATACTGAAAGAGCTGGTTACGGTACGGTTACTTAAAATATGTCTGAAAGGTCATGTAAAAAATATGTGTGTGATAGGTCATGTAAAAAATATGTGTGTGAAAGGTCATGTAAAAAATATGTGTGTGAAAGGTCATGTAAAAAATATGTGTGTGAAAGGTCATGTAAAAAATAAAGGTAAATCTTAGCTTAAACACGTAATATTCTGCAATCTGCAAAATTACAATAAATACTACGCAGACCTCGATATATTTTTATTAAGTAAGAAAAAATTTTTAAGGGAAATCATAAAAAAGAGTTAAAATCATTTATTTATCTACTAAAATCCATTTCCTCACAAATATTTTAAAGCTCATCTTAAATAAATACAGACACACAATCACACACATACACATCCTTACACTGGGGCACACATAAGTTACATAAAAGACTGTAGATCACATAAATAAATATTTTATTATAATAGAAAAAAGGCGACAGACGAGCGTACAGTCCACCTGATGGTAAGTGGATACTGTAGTCCATAGACATCCGCGTTACATGCCAAAATCAGTCCAGAATGACAAACGTTGGCAAGCGTCAGGATGCGCTGCCTACCTTTGTAGATTAAGGAATGGATTGGGAAAATGGGGAGGGATAGGATGGGATGGGAATAGGCTCTGGCATATCTCACTCACTACCGAAACACGTACGTACATTGGGGAAATACGATAAAGTAAAAAATGCAGTACATTTCAAGGGAATCCTCCGTGAGGGGTAGCGTGGCCAGTCGAGTGCGCCCAGCGGATGGCGAAATGCAGCGTGCACTCTCCCCCCAAAATAAATCCTTAGATATTAATAAAAATACAAAGTTTGATACTAAAAAAACGCTACAAGTGCCCGCTATCGCGTCGTTAGCGTGTGCTCTGCATGAATCATTGGTCGCAATGATCAACCTCATTTTTGTTTTATGCCGACCCGTTTGCATAATGCGCCTTCTTCTGTTTTTCAGTTCGACGTTACTTAGCATCATGCTTTTATGTATGTAAGTACAGAGCAATACAACTCGCTTCGAATCCTTGCTTAGAAAGGTTTAACTCAAAAATTCGACTACAATTTCTTTTCGGTGAAAGAATTGAAAACATAAATAAAGAAGTTTCCTTAAAATGATTAAATATTTAATATCATTAATTATTAAATAATTATTAATTTAAACATTTCGACTAAAATCTTAAAAGGTATTGGTCGACCACACGACTAACACCTCGAAAGGAGTTGTACTTATGGGGTCGCTTAAAAGAGTTCACACAGGGTCACTAATCGGGGCGATCGGGCGTCGGTATATCAAAACTTCAGAGCAAAACTTCGCATCTAGTTGATCAGAGACGGGACACAGCTATTACGTTGAAACGACGTGTATTCCTTATGAATTATTAATACGAGGGTGTATATCTAACAATTTTGATGTCATGAGTGGGGATGTAATTTTATGTCAGTATTATTTGGCTTAGCATTGTAATCGCTTAATATTAACATGCGTGGTAAAAAAATTGGATCAATGTTACGGAAATATTTACCATACCGTCAGCCTATGTCTCTCCATTACTGAATATAGGGGTTTCTCAAAGCTCGTTGCCACCACTGCTTATGTGTCTAATACGTATAGCTAGTACAGAGTTGTTGCGCTATGTGCAATGTTTCGCTATTAAACAAACGCGCGTGTTCTTTAGAATTGGGCCGTTTGTCCATACAAACGGCATTGCGGCATTGGCATTGCAAACCACACACAATCAACATTCAGTCGCTAACAGTGATCTTCTTTAAGTTCTCAGTTCATCTGGTCGAACAACGTCCCACGCTATGCTTCCCGATACGTGTTCTCCATTCCAGGACTCGTTTACTCGTTGTCGATCCTGTGGCAGATATAACCCACCCATTGCCACTTCAGGTTCTATGAGCTGTGCCGATTGACTTAAGTTCTTTAAGGAATCTCTCCCTTGCAGTTCTTATTTCGCAATGAAACTCTGAGTACAGCAATCACCATAGCTCACTTATTAACCGACCTTATGGATCAGGCCTACTGCCAGAATCCATGTTTCGTAGTTAAAAACTTGGGTCAATACAAATAAACATGTAATTTTATTTAATTTCTGGGATTAAAAAATATATAAATCTATTCTAATCAGGTGTATCACGCTTCCGATTTATTTAGTTCTCGTTTATACTGTTTGAATGCGGTCTTTTTTCATGAGTATAGGTAAATAAATCAAGCTAGGTCAAGATAATGTTAAAGAAATAGGACGTACCAGTTCACGAAGACATAAAATGTTAGATATTGACATGAAATATAATTGACGTATATTTTTTTTTTATAAGCCAAATAAAAAAATAAATATTTCCATTACCCTACATATTTGCGTAGAAAAGATTTTGAGAAAATTCCAAAAAAATTACGTTTTATTAAAAAATACATAAAATTGTCATAGCAACAAACATATCATGTATGTAAAAAATTACATACTTTTTAAAATTATGATAAGTATTGTACTTATACTTTTTATAATAAATTATAACATGAAAATTGATTATAATAAGAATTAGCACCTACTTGTAGTATAATATATATTAGTGTCTAAAATGTAATCTTGTGTATTGTATGTTTGTTGCTACGTGTGTTTGTATTTAAATGTAATTATTTAAATGCGTACGATTAGGATCCTAAATCTTTGTTGACTTGGCTGTTTGTGTATATTTAGATGTTGAAGCTTTGTTGGCCTATGTATAATTATAGTGTTAAGAATTTAATGTATAAGTTTTGAGCTTCTTAACAATGCAATTAAAAAAAATATCAGAATTAGGCGGAAATCCACAATGGCTCTAATGTTCAGAAATATATATTACACCCAGTATAAAACAAGTTGGAATATATTATGTTATTGTAAATCGATTTTTCCATTCTGCTCACATTGAGATAAAATCGTAAATGTCAAAGTTCAACAGAATTCTGATACTATTCCGTGTTACACACAAGCCTTGATTTCCGAAACATGAGTCTCGTATCCTGTACGTTTTGCAACACTACGCAATTCGATAGCAGCCTATAACGTCCCACTGTAGGGTCTCCTCTTACTATCATAAGAGGGTTTCGGGTTATAACCCTTTGCGCAAGCCCAATACATACTGATGGATGTTTGGTACTTCCGTAACCAGCCCTCTTATAGCCCAATGCCGGATATGGTCGTGGACCTACTCATGTACATTGTCTTATGCATGAAGGATGTAAGGCCTTAAACGATACGCTGGCCAAGCGAGTTAGGAAGTCCACTCGTTTAGAAGTGGTGTTGTTAGGGCTTGTCATTCCTTAGTCGCCTTTTACTTACTTCTCATAAAATACGATGTATTGCTTAAAATCAACATTTAAAGGGTATTTTTTTCTCATCGGATCAGTATATCAGATAGGCAGTTGTTGCAACTGATGGCGAAGATTTCTTATCTGATTCCGTCATCAGATGCCGAGAATATTTATTTAATTATCATTTCTTTTATTTCACACGAAGTAAATATGTTTATTTTATAAATGCATACAATCGTGCAATCAGTCTACTGTGCCATAGTAAGTTGCCACAAACATCTGATATTGTATCTTATAGGACCAAGCCTATCAAAGGTGTAGTCAATCCGAAAATAAGCATGTGGAAAGAAATAAAGAAAATCATTTTTTCGATATCAACATATCAAATTAAATAAAAAAGCAATTAGAAAATAAAAAGAATATTAATTGTTATGTCAATCGGCACCAACTCTGCATATTACCTATGTCGCAGCGTGAACTCCGATGCTGATTTTCACGTAATGCCGCACCGGTGACCACGGACTGTCTACAGTAGAGACCACTAACCGACAATAATTCGGTGTTAGTTATTTTAGTTAATTGAGACCAAGTACGGAACCGAGTTAACAGAAATTAAAAAAATGAATTTACGTAGAACATCCGCAATATTAACGCAATATCTTATTTAACGATCTCTACGATTCAAAAACTATAATTTCTCCTCTAATTACATTTTGTGTATATTTTTTTGTGGACTGAAGGTGGCAGACGAACTGACAGTCCACCTAGTGGTAAGTGGATACAGTCGGCCGTAGATACCTATTCACGATACATGCCAACATTAGTCCAGAGGGATAAATATTTTATTACCCTCATTGAGACATACCTACCAATGTTATTTGGAAGATGTTATTTGTTTTATACTTTAACATTCATTCATTCATTACATTCAACATTCATTTAACATTCTTTTAACATTTCATTCTTGTTAACTTTAACAAGAATGAAATGAATCTTGCATCACTTCTATTTCCACTTCACACGTTACATAACAGCGAAGATATTTCCTGCAGCAGTATTTATTTTATTTCGAACGAGCAGCAGAGTGCAAATCAAAACAACTCCAAGTTGCTTCTCCACGACAACTTTATATAGAGTGCTGAACATTCGAATATAGCTTCTAAAGTTAAGGGAAACGGCTTATATTTTCTGCTTCGCCAATGGATAGTAGCAATTCTAAGTACTTGTTACCTTATTTCGCTTAGTTCAGCCGAGTGTTTGAACTCTAAAACTGTCTTCAAACTGGTGCTAGTGTGTGTCGGGACGTGGGATGCGAATTCGTGCGCATGATTTTGGCGAGCCTTTGATAACTGACGTGAATTCCAGCTCAGCTGAATGTTCGCTTAGCTTAGCTTACGGGAATACGAACATCTAGTAACTATTTATTCCACTTTTTATTAGATGTATAAAGTAAATATCACACCAACGGGAATTCAGTCAATTTTACTGACAAACTAATTATAGTTAAATTACTTGTAATCAGGATTATTTATATCATAGACTATTATTTATATAGATACCTAATTATTATATTATCATATAGAGTATTAAATTAATATCCCTTCTATTAATTCAATCGAAAACAACATTTTGCTTTCCGTAAAATGAGCGCGGGCATCCCCTCCGTCAAATATGTCTAGTCAATAGTAATATCAGAATTAACGAATTGATAAACGTTCGCTTCCAGAGTTCATACGAATGAATTCGCATGTCGCTTCCCGTCACGCAGTCGCACCAGTGTGAAGAGAGCTTTAGTAGGCAGTGCCTCTACGAGTAATTTGGAAGAAAGATACTTCGCTCCCTCTTAGTATGACAAAGGCTTGTCTCCTCGAAGTGAATGGCTCGGTTTTGAGAGTAGTTACAATATCTATAAATTGAAAAGCTCAGAGATTTGCGCTGTCTAAACAGTTTGTTTAATAGAGTATTTGACTCTTTTTAAAGTAATTATAAGTATAAATAATGTAAAAAATATGTATAATATATATATATATATATAGATTACATCCATTTCCACATCGATGTAGACTACAAAGGATTAAGTATTGAGAAGTCGTATCCTATCACTGCGTGTCGTTAAAAAGTAATTGAAATGTTGAAGGTTCTTTTTTACGTCACATTAAAACCGTATCCAGTAATTGAATGAAGCGATGCGTTAGTCATTTATCACCGTAAGGTTTCCACCTACTACTAAAACTCAGAGTTTGTGGAAACCTCAGTTCAATTACAGACAAAACCTGACGTAATTCCAGCAATTTACTTCTACTTTGTAAAGTTTTTTAATCGACTAGCGGTACTAGCTGCAGTGAAACATGGAGTATTTGGCACCATTAAAGAGGAAAACAAGATTACTAGCGATTGTATCAGCTATATAGATACATAACATATACATAATGATCACGAAAGAAACATAAGAAACGTTGTTGAACCTATGTAAAATACCTACAAAGCTAGAAACATCAGTATTAATGAATCTGGGGGGCATAGGTAAGTGTCGGCATTCACCAATTGGGTCCGCGTGATGGATTATGTCCAGAAGCCATTGGTGATTCCATGAGGATTACTGTGCCCTATAGTGGGACTTTTAGGCTTATATTATGACATGCTGGATTGCACCTGACTGCCAGAGTTAGAACCCCACACTCACAGAACGCTCCAGTAAAATGTAGTATGTAGGTACGTGTCTCTGAAGTAAGTGAGATAAGATAACCAAAACCCTATTGAGCCCATCCTTTTGAGTGAAAATTGTAATAATATATGAAAGTTCCTTTTTAAACCATTATTTATTAAAGAAATTTCCTTATACTATTATATTCTTTACTGCCTATTATTGCTCAAGGAGGAATGGTAAAGCTCCTCGCTCCATTATACTTCCTATTTCCCAACCTTCCCAACCTACAGGTTGGCGGCGCATCTGTGGTCGTCTTTTGTCATTTTTGACTCATGCTGGCATATATCACGGATGTCTATAGTCGACAATATCCTCTTACAACCAGGTATGCTGTCTACTCGTATGCCATCATCACCTTCTGTCTACAAAAAATATATAATCCACGCAGCAATTAATATAATTCCTGCGTTGATTTTATATTTATTATATACCTAATAATAATTCATTAAGTAATAAAATAACAAGCAACATGCGTTCATTCGTTGACTAAATAGTCAACGAATAAGTAGGTGTTTAAATACTAATATAATGTTTAAAAACTAATATAGTGAATATAATTCATATAATTCTGACGGAGGACCCATAGTCCATCTCATAGTCCCATGTCCATCCTAGTTCGGGGGCCAGGCTCGTAAGTATTTTTTTGTAAATAAACATTATTTTATTTATTCTAAAAACAACAAGTATCAATTTTATCTAAATAAACCCCGCCCGTCCGTAAGCGAATGTGCAGTGCCGTGATAAACTTATACAGTTTTATGGATGGCACCGAGAAATTATTCTGTATGTACCCTTTTTATTATATTATAAATGTTAAATAAAAAAAACGATTTTGGAAAAACCTTGCTGATTTAACACTAATCAATTTCTCAATCTTTTCTTCCAAAATATCTGTATTCACTTTGATTGCGAAACAGCCCTCTACTGACGGCTACAAAACAAAATATTTGCCCCTAACTCATCATCGCACAAACAAAAACCTTACATTTCAGCGAGATAACAGCACCTCAATATCTTATTGGCGAAACGAAACAAACACCAAAACCGCTTGTTCATCACTTATCTATGAAGGGCCGGAGAGTGATCACAAATCAGTTAAGCCACAATACAAATAGAACGAGTGAGCGAACTTTGTACAAACGAGGATAATAGCTTGGTCAGTATCTGAGTATCTGAGTTGATCGGCCGGTCTGAGTAATAAGTGCTACGAAAATTTTAGATCGGAAAACTAAACCTTACATGTTCGTAACTCTTAATTTATTCCTAGAAATAATTTTATTTTTCACTAGAACGGTTTTATAAATTTTAAATTCGTTGACATGTTGCAGGTTTCACGTTGTTTCGGTGACACGTTGTGTATATTAAACCACCATACGGTAAATATTATAGTTACAATCAAATGGAATATTGACGAGAGGATGGATAATATGGAGTACATGGTTAAAATGTTAACAGTGTTGAAATGTTTAATGCTCTTTACTATATTCGGAGATCGAGAGTAAATATCGGCTATTCTAGTTTCTCTGTTTACCAATTTTTCTCTATTACTATAAGTGACCAATTTCCCTACTGTATAAAGATACTGACATCTATCTTCTGGTTAAGCGACGGTCCACTGTCGAACAATAACGTGAACCCAGTCCGTACCGGCCATCCATCATGCTATACCGATTGTCCGTTATCTCGGAAACTCGCGATATTAAGATCGATTCGTACCCACACATGTACACACGATGAACACGACAAATAGATATTATACTAATGATTACTCACGGCTTCACTCACCTCACTTTTTCTTCTCAGATCAGATAGTTTAAATGTTAAAAAATTAACTACTAAACATTGGCCACAATTACAAACTATTTTGCGTTCGTAAAAGAATTATTGGGGTGTCTTTAAAGTTCATTTTAACTGAATGAACAGTTTTGTTCTACAACGTTATATTTGCGGTTAGCACTCCCTAAACGCCTATTGAATAAGTTGACAATAAGCTGCAAAAGAATTTGTATTTGTGCGAATTTGTGTTTCTATTTGCCGATACTATACACATATACTGACTCTATGATACTCGTATATATACAAGTATAACCGTTGTTCTCTTAACTATGGATTCCCTTTATGATTCCGAGTTAATTGACATGAAAAATAAATATGCAATTTCTGGACATTTTTTTTAAAATTCGGTTAATTCATAATCATTAAATCGGTGCTAAATTCTTTATACATATTTGCTATATACAAAGCACATTTTTTCACAAAATAACATTTTATGTTATTCGTTGGGAATACATCTAACAATACATCTTTGGGATATTATATAACATAATAACAAAAATTGAAGTTATATTTTCCTGTCTTAAATTAGTGTTAACAATACAAGTATATTTTTTGTTTTGTTGCATCACGTTAGACTTCACTATTATCATGCCCGTATCACTGAAAAGATTATCACAGCACAAAAGCAAGTGTTATCAGAAGAATTTCATCAGAAGAATGATATTATTCAACCACAAAGAATAAATACACTTTGTACGCTCAACGTATAATAAACGCATATTACGCATACATTATTATTGTAACTTGCCAGAATTCTTTGCGTACACCATTTCAAACAACTGCTTTACTCTTTCTGTATAATTATTTTCTACTTTTGTCCCAATAATACCATACAATTTATAGACCTCTCCCAAGACCTATCACTGCACGCGAAGCTACTAATAAATGTTCTTACCTAATTTATAAACTCTATTTTGCCGTGTTGTGTATAGTGTGTGTATGTGTTGTGTATGCTATAGAATAGCATCACCATATCTCCAAGGCCAAAGCCATCATAATAAAGCGCTGAGGAACTACACCAACTCTAAAAGAGTGGACTCGCCAACCCGCTTGGCCAGCATGGTGAAAGGCCATTTATCACTCATGGACAAGACAATGTGCCATTGCCAATGACAATGCCCATTGCCAACAGTGAATACTGAAACGGGCTGGTTGCAATTTGTGAACTGTATTAGGTATGTAGGTAGCTACGTTTCCTTGAAATCATCCCATACGTAATGCGAATACACCTTTACAGCAATCTCATCAGTGGACCCTACTTTCATTAGCACAAGTAGAAATACAACAATACAAGGCAGGAGGTAAACAGAGAGATTCTTTGTTAGCGGACGAACGAGCTAAATTAGTTTTGAGCTGTTTACCGAACTGACGCGGTAATTGAACTGAGAGGCGATATGTGTATTGATCTTTGTATTGATATCTGTATGCTTTTGTTGAGTAAATTAGCTGACCATTTCTGTAGACGAGAGATGAAGAATAACAAGTGCCAGAAACGAATTTTAACACCACACGTGAGTAATATTAAGTGAGTTGAAACAGGAATTAATTTCAGAACATAAGTATTTAAAATTAGGAGTGAACGAGACTTGATGCGCTTTCATGTTACAGTATGTTTGGTTAGCTTGATGGGATCTTTAATAATTAATATGGATAAGAAATACGCTAAATGTTGCTATAACTATACCAAGTTTCCTTGAAATCTGTCCAGTAATTTATGCATGATGCGGGGTCAGAGAGATAGGCAAAATTTCCAAAAAATGTTGTTTTGGGCTCTGTCTGTATCACATGTATTTTTACACTGCAATGCCCTTTTTTAATATTTTATGTTCAGACACCACGGCTCTGTATCTATAATATTAATAAAATTAATAATATTAGTAAAATTAATAAAATCTTAATTTTCGTAAATATGTATATGTATAGATATATTTTTCTTTACATCACTAATAAATAAATGGGATTAGTAAAACCGTAGAATAATTTGTAGATCGTGGAATGTAAGGTTCCATGGCAAACCTTACAGACTTTTGAACCCACGTGTAAACTGAATTTTCTTGTTAAAAATAAAAAGGCATCTATTTGATGTTGCCGGGTTTCACCTCCTATGAATGATTGAAGAAATAACATTAGCAGTCGTAATTAGGACTTAATATATTTTATTTAAATAAATTGTATTTATTTAGATGAAAGAAATGAAGTACACAGTTTAACTTAGAGAATAATCTCTAACTAATAATCGGAATTGACCAAGCATTTAGTATAGTACAGTTGTAACCCCAGAAAGGTGTACTTAGTACTTAGTGGTTGTGTTTGTACATGTGCATTGTTTTAGTGTGCCTCACGGTGTCGAGAACCCAACTGAACGTTCTCATGTTTACGCACACCAAAACAATGTACACGTACGAACACAACCACTACTAACCGTAACCCACCTTCGTAGGATGAAAGAAATATAAATAATTACTATCCTAAATGGGTCCGTACCGGTAACCTTAGTCAATCACGTTATGATTACACAGCAAGTAGTAAAATGTTTCCTGAATAATATCAACTAAATTCGGATGAACGTGTAATCCCTATATTAATTCCGAAATAATTTGCTTCACTTAGTTATTCTAGCTGACTTCATTCGATGAATATCCCGCCTTTACCATCCATCCCTACCGGCCAATCCCCACTGGTAGGGAAGACCAACTTAATTTGTTCAGTTAAAAATAGTAATGGGCGAGGAATGGTGTCGGCAGTACACTGCAAGCGGTTGCAACTGAAAATCAGCGCTGCGGTTTTTGCTGCAGCACATGCTGAGTTGTGGCCCGTTACACCGGCGCGGGCGGTGGCAATTGGGTTAAGTAGGTTTATATAATTTATGTTTTATCTTAATAACGTGTAATGTTGCAATCAATGCAATGCAACAGTATTTCAGTATCCCCTACTGGATATGGGCACCGATTAAACACAATACAATGTGTGGTGTTATCTGGTACTAATAATGTGTATTGTTACATATTATTAATAATGTGTAGTTGTCTGGTACTAATAAATGTCTTTCTTTATTTTCTTTCTTTCAACTAAATGTTTACTCTCAGCCGTGCTGGCGCATACTCGTATGGGTGCTGCTTAGCATCGCACAGGTGCAGTGAGGTAGAAAATGTGATAGCCGTTCAGTCGGACCAGATTGCATAGCACACTGAACAAATGTATTGTATAGTTCTAACGGTACGCACTAAAAATGGAAACATTTATTAAACTAACAAAACCTTGTCTTTAAATGACATATTCTTTTGAAAAAGGACACTGCAATGTTAATACTAATGATACGAACCCAAATCAAGATTTTTTGTATTTTTTATCTGTCTGACTGAACGCGCATCGCGCATCATGCAAAACCCGCTAGACGGATTTCAAATGAAACTTGGTATAGTTATAGCTTATGTGCCGGGTTAACATTTAAAGAACTGTTCATCCAGATTAATTATAAAGTTCCCACGAAAATCAAGCTAGACGTCTGCGCGCATGAAGCCACAAGCACTGTTGTCACTTTATTTTCTTCAATGGCAATGGTGCAATTAGCACATTCTGCCTGTATCAAGTTTTCTTCATAATAAATAATTTCACAGTCTAAAACGTATCCTGTCAATGTCCAGTCGCGTCGAAGTAAGTCAGGATTCGCTCAGTAAAACTCAGTAAAAGTTTACTGAGGTCAGAAGAGAACTCTTCAGAAGTACACGGAAAACGCAATCCCACGCTTTTATTTGATTATCCCAAACACCACGCACGAAAAACACTTTGAAGTTTAATAAATTATCACTATTAAACCACAAAACGCCTAATACACAATTTTTACAATAATTAAACAACAACTCAACTTCACTTCTCGAGTTCCCGCCAAAAAGTCCACTGCTAATCTACAGGTACATATAATAAAATCGTAACAAAGCCGTGTCTGTATATGAAGTATTCTAAAAAAAAAGTGATTGCGATATAAAGTAGGAATAATATAGAGCCCAAAACAACATTTTTTGGTAATTTTATCTGTCTCTCTGCACTCGCATCACGCAAAAACTATTAGACGGATCTTAATGAAACTATCCATAGTTGTAAGTTATGTACCGTGTTAACATTTAGGGTATTCTTTATCCAGTCCCATTATGAAGTTCCCACGGGAATCACTCACCATACCATTACTAAATAGACCTAAGGTTGGCTGAGAGAGAATCATTAACAACGTTATGTCCGGCTTTTGTATAAATAATAGAGTTTAAATTAAGTTTAAAGACATTATGACATTATAAAGTCATATAGTTTATAGTTTCTATTCACAGAAAGCTGTGAATAGGATTTTGCAAGGTCGGCGGCGCACCCGCATGCCCCCTGGTGTTGCAGGTGTCCATGGGCGGCGGTAACACTTACCATCACGTGGGACCGCTTGCTAGTTCGCCCACTTCTTTAAAAAAAAAAGACTAATTGAGTGACATGAAATTTGGGCAGTAACTTCCTTTTATGTTGTATAAATTTAATTTAGGCGAATTTTTGAAGTCCAATACCTAAAGAGAGAAACAGATGATTAATGTTTAATATATATTTAATATTTAACAAATATTTAATGATCCTATTAACTTGAAACTTGGTATAAATATTCTATATTTGAAGGTTCAAGTTTTAGGTGTATTTGGTGTATCATGTTTCTTCAGAAGGTGCGATAAATAACTTTCATTGTCCTCCATACTATTTTATTAAATTAACATAAGCATTACATGTGGTTGGCGTGCGGGAGGGAGACAACTGGCGAGAACAGTGTGGACACAGTCCGCGTTCTGCGTGCATAGTGTCAACGCTGTGTCCCTACATTCTACGATACCTCGCCCCGTGAATGTCGTAAAAGCCGACCAAGAGATAATAAAGCCGCTTCCATTCCATAAAAACTGCACCACCTCTAAAAGAATAGACTCGCTAATCCGCTTGGCCAAAATAGCGTTTTCAAGGCCATACATTCCTCACGTCCAAGACCATGAGGAGGCCCATGTTCAGCAGTGGATGAAATAAGGGCTGGTTACGATTGCGGTATGTTCTACTTTGGACCGTTTATTAGAGCGTTACTTATAGCCACTATAGTGTCGGAGCGCGGTTTTGCGTAACAATATGTAGTACCTACATTTTTCAAATTACAGAACGCAAAGGTCTTTTATAACATTTATAAAGTTAATCTATTTATGAGAAGAATATACTTTGGGCTTGCGTTTTACATAATTGTAGCTATAAATTATGTCAGACTCAATAATTAATTACATTCCAATTTAGTAAATCGATTTAAAATTCAATACAAAATCAAGATATAGTTCGAATGTAGAAGGAACCGTTTACTCGGGTTTATTTTCCAGTATGAATGATTACGATAGGTCAAACTAAAAGTTCGTAGAACTGGCTACTATACAATACGATAGAAAAAAAATCGAATTTTGAAAATGGAATGTTTGGCTTGTCAAATGCAAGTAAATTTTTTAAGAATGTCATTTGTTTTATTTCTGCTGGCAATTTGAAAATTAAGTAAGTGTTTGCAGAAAAAATAATTTAATATGAGAATAATGGTTCGTTGCGGCCTAAACCAGTAACAAAGTTATGAAATTCTTAAGTTAGCATTTAATGATGAAGCTTTGTGCTAGATGGTTTCCTCACAATTTGAGAGAAACTGAAAAAGAATGCCGCGTGGAATGGTGTCTCCAAATGCTTGGAACTCCAAATGCTCCAAACAATGGTCAATCAAATGCTGTTTTTGATAGAGTAACAGCTGATGAAAGCTGAATTTACTGCTATGAGCCTGAAACTAAGAGGCAATCTGTGCAATGGGTCTTTTCTTTTGGAGAGTTGCCGACGAAAGTGAAGAAAGGACGAAATGCTGAAAACATGATTGCCTGCGTCTTTGGCAGATAGGGTTACTTTGCAGCTATAAATCTAGAAAATAAAATAACAATAACTGCGGACTGGTATGTGAACAGCTGCTTGCCTTCTGTTTTGAAAAAAGTCAAAAAATGACGCCCACGAAGCAGAATGATCCTCCATCACGACAATGCTCCAGCTCACTCCACCAGACAAACGAAGTTATTTTTAAGTATTGTAAAAGTAAGAGTTAATGGGCCATCCGTCCCGACCATGCGCGATGTGACTTTTAATTTTTCCCTAAAATTAAGGATAAACTCAGAGGAATACGTTTTATGAATGCAGAAGAGGCAGTAACCGCCTTCCAAATGGCTATTGAAGAGGTGACTAAACAAGGGTGAACTGAATGCTTCACACAATGGTTTCATCGCATGAAAAAGTGTACCAATTGTCGCGGAAAATGCCTCGAAAAGCAATTTATTTTTGAGATTCTAAAAACTTAGTGTCACCTACGAATACTCGAAAATAGACCTGTGTCTAGTTTACGTGTAGTAATATTTGACGTGTCAGCCAGTGTTTTTATTGTTGAGTACACTTTGGTGAAACGTGACAACAAGCAAACAGTGTCGTAACGTGCTAACGAAGCATTCTGAATTGGGATAGGTATGACTATACGACTATACTATATAATAATATCCTCCTATACTCTTATATATCTACAAACACTTGGATCTGATGATGGGTAGTCTTGGATACCTGACAAGCATAAAATTCTAAGAAGATTTTTTAAATCTTATACTGTTCAGCGGGGAGCCAACTTTCAGCGGAGATATTGTAGAAAATTAAATTGTATTCGCGAAGTCATTTTGTCGGCAGTAGATAAATGTCACTTGTGGATGCAACGGAACGAATGTACTTGCAGCTGTGGGATACATTATTGAGATACATTTTTTTAAACTTACTTGTATAGAAAAATTAATGATGTTTTCATTTTTTTTATAAACAGGAAAAGAGGGAAACGAACATGAGGCTCACATTGGCATTTACCATTTCATAAGCGCCTGTAGCCATTTGGTTACCGCCGCTTATGGATGTTTGCAACAACAAGTCGAATGTGGATGCCCTGCCGACTGCGAAAATCCTATTCACTACTTCCCTAAGACAATAAATATACTTATGTCTTAAATGCTCGAAGACTAAAGTAAATAAATGAGTAATCAGTAAGTAGTCCCGCTCGTTATGACTTATGGTCCCGAAACATGACAATCTCTGACGATAGACCTAATGCATAAGTTCAATGTAGCTCAGTGAGAGTTGAATAGACATTAACTTTTCTAGCAGTCTCTTTGCTAGATAAAATCGGACACCAAGAAATTCGATAAAGAATTGAAGTGGCTTAAGGGATCAGCGAAGTACTACGAAATCATTTAATTTCGAAAACATGCCTTGAAGAACTATTACCTCATCAATTCCATATTGAATGATACAGCGCAAGCACCGACATACCTATTAATTGAGTACCCAGTAATGTCAGAAGATATGTCAGGTAGATTATCGACGGTGGATGAACGACGCCAGCATCCGCCGCAGCTGCGAACTGCACTCAATCTAGGTCAGAGCGTGTCCTCACTCTACATTACATGCAATTCTGATTTAAGCCTTAAATCTCAAAACGATAGCCGTCACGAACAACTTCTGTTTTCGTTAATATCCTAACCGTAAATATTGTAGCCCTCGAGCCAACAACGGATTCGGGTATAAAAGTATTGTAACTGGATTTATTCTAGCGCGAAAGAGCACTCCAAACTCTTAAAGTACATCATTTTGCTTCAATGTTACAACTCTATTACAGCGCTGAATCCCACAGCCGCTGGGCGCATTTGACTGGCCATGTTACCGCTCTCTCACAGACGTCCACTGTACTGCATTTCCGACTTTATCCCATTTCCCTAATATACGTACATACAGTGAGTGAGATATGCCAGAGTCCATTCCCACCCCATCTCTCCACATTTTCCCAATCCATCCTCCAAATCAATTCCTATAAATCTCCAAAGTGCCACCGTTTGTCATTCTGAACTGATGTTAGCTTATATAGCGGATGTGCATGGGCGACATTATCCACTTACCACCGGGGTGGTTACTGTAACAGATATAAGTTTGATTTCGAGTTAATTGACATGTACTTTTCATATAAAATTGAAAAAAAAAAAATCACAGTATTGCTATAAATAAGCGGTTTCGAAACTCCAAAGGCGTGATTAGGGCATTATATTTTTAGAAAACATTTTCTGCTGAATCTACCTAAAAGTTGTCAGTAGCCATGCTTGTCAACGACTGCAGCTACATTGTTCATCGTGAATGGTTAACTTTATGCGAAGTACATTATTCATACAGTTGAAGCGGTTTTCACTGGATCAAACCAGATTGGAGGCAACGGATAAACAACGTTAGGGACTCATTCAAAACTTAAACAAATTTCAAATATCGACACAAATAATTAAATAAGTTCATGAACATGTTTTACAATATTCTCCATGGAGTAATTTCAGTAAAGAACAAGCAATGCATGTGAAATATTATCAATTTATCATACATATTTTATAGTTTCCATTTTTTTTTCTAAGAAACAAAGATGTACGAAAGGTGAGACAAAATGTATTTACAATATGAACGAACGCAAAATCATTTTCACATTTTTATAAGTCATTTTAGAAGGAATCACGGGAACAGACGATTCGTCTGATAGTACGTGCATGCAGTAGTCCATCGACAGGTCAAAGTTAGTCAAAAATGACAAACATAGCAAAAGACTGTTAGCAAAAATACTAGATCTTTGCGTTTACCTTTATTTAAGTATCAACATTTCGAAAAAGAATTCGATGGGATGAGAAAATATAGGATAGAATAAACTCAACGCTTTCCGTTTGCTATTCAGAATCGATAAGCGGTAGAAAGAGTCAGAAGATCGTATATGGTGAAAAGCCTTGGGAGGAAGCCTATATCAGGCAGTAGAAAGACAGGCAGATGGTATGACACTATGTTATTGTCGTTAGTACTGTGTGACTTGCCGATATGCTACGCCGTGGCAGCAATGAGCTGGCGATGCTGCGAAATAGCGCCGAGTGCAATGCAGTTGCTAATGTACATATGCAATAGTTACAATGGAACTGTAGTTGAGGCATACAAATTGTGTGAGGAACACGAAAGTGGAATTTTGTGATCTCAGCCTCTTGTGGGATAGATTTACTCAGATTAAAGTGGTTTTCAATGAGTTCCTTTAGCATTACTTACTTACGAGTGGCTTGACACTGTATCATGAAAATCTGTACCCATAAAAATTATAGGATTTCTTTCCGTGGGTGTCGCAAAAGGTTACTACCACAAGCAGAAGAACTACAACACCTCTAAAAGAGTGGACTCACCAAACCGCTTGACAAGTTTGGTGTTTTAAAGCCACACATCACGCACGAGAGAATGTGCATGAAGAAGTCCGTGTCCAGCAATGGATACAGGCAGGACTGCCGGCTCGTGTGAATGCAAATGCGAAATATTGTGAGTGATAAAAAATACTTCTTTGTGCGTGTTTTGAATTTAATCAAAAAGCCTTGGCGGGGTAATCGCTTAAAAAACAATTTAAATGAAAAATGGCTATGCATTGCCAACCCGCTTGACGTGGCAGTGTTCCCACATCTCAAGCTCGTTCATCTGCCTCATTTGTATACATTCCATATTAATTATTTTAATGAAATTTAAGTACATAGAGATAATTACAGGGTTTACTGATTTGCGATATTTTTTTTATTTAACATACCCAACTTGAAATACATTTTAATAACAAAAGGGAAAAGAAGAAAAGGCAAGCAAACCTAAGAGTAAATATTTTTGGTTAATAACTTTTATGAAAAAGAGAAAAATAGGTAATTTTTTATTTTTGAGATTTATTCTTCGGACTTAATCTCTTAATATTTTTAATAATTAATTTACTTATTTTATATTTTCTTCTATCCTTAATTCGATTTAATACTTACTTAATTTTAGCCAATACACTGGGAAAATAATATTGAAACTATGAAGTACGAATTGAATTAACATACGAATTATTAATATTCTTCATTGTGTGTGTGTATATAACAATGCTATTGAAATTATTATTTATTCAGCCTCATTTTAATGTCCCACTGCACGACACAAGCCGCCCTTAATAAATCTTTAGGGGGTTTCAGCCATAATCCACCACGCGGGCCCAGTGATGGATGCACATGCTCCAGATATTTTTTTTATTCTGTAACATGCGAGGTATTGATTTTGTTTTTAAAAATCCTTACTTATGTATCCAGGAACTCTGTAGTACGGGTTGAAGATTTGAATTCATTACCTCACCAATAAGCCTCGAGAATAGATATCCCTAGGCTATCACCACTCTTATTATTGGTAAACCAGAACTACTCGAGTTGTGGTGTGATCCCGATTTTATGCAAGTATCATAATTCAATATGGAAGGGGATAACAGTCCTTCGAAACCAAAGGGTTAACAGTCATGAAACTCAACAAATATTTCACATCCAATACATGAAATCAACTTATAGATAGGGTGGGGAACAATATTGAACAATCAAATTATAGCATCGTTTCTCAACCTTTTTAGAGTCGCGACGCCCTGAAAAGGTCAAAAATGAAGTAAATGACCCCACTACCCCCTTACGGACATGTAGATATTAATTATGTGTTTGTACGTTTATCATCTGATTATGAATCAAATAAAAGGCTTTTCATACATAAGTACTTATTTTTTCTTGACCAAATGCGACCCTCTATATAAGTGATGATGAATGGTGAAACGATGGGCTGTGGTTAGTTACTGTACCCACAATAATGATGGTCATTGGGAGTATCTGGGCTGTATTTTGGTGGCGCTGATGACATCGGTGACATCGTGTTTCGGTAGTGAGAGAGATATGCCAGAGCCCATTTCCATTCCATCCGAACTCTCCCCTCCTACCCCCCCCCCCCCCCATTTTCCCAATCCTTTATCCAAATTCATTCCCATATCTCCAAAGGTAGGCAGCGTGTCAAGAGGCGTGCCAACATTTGTCATTTTAAGTATTTTAAGATCTAATAAGTATCAGGAATAAGTATCGCGGATTGGATATGAGCGACATTTTCCATTTACCACCAGGTGAATTGTATGCTCGTCAGCTGGCTTCATTCCATCAAAAAAAACCTATAAAAGAAGGGAATATTTTAAGGACTAATAATTATTAATTTTTTCGATAAGACATTTCATTCTCATAATTTTAATGTATAAATAGGAGTTTAAGAAATAATATTCAAGAGTGAGAAGGAGTTTTTTTTAAATCGAGTCGGACTTTTTATTTTTATCTGTTACGTTCGAATGGAAATTCTTATATCCGTTTGTCGGTCGTTTTACAAGGGAATGTCGAGAGAAAACAGCCGTGAATTTCAAAACAGGCCTCTTCTATGCTATTCTCTACACAGAGTTATTGAGAAAAACGATTTGAAAATTTTAGTCGTTTAGGTATTTAGTTACATCTTTTGGTTATTTTTCTACCATCTGGTGCATTTTACAAATATGTCTATTCTATTTGAGTCTAGGTTATACATGTCTCAAAATGACTTCGTCCTACTTTATATCTTTTGGCAACAAGTAGATAGCTTAAGGTAGTAGATATGTCAGTACCTACACACTACAGTAAATTATAATTTCACTATGAGGAGAGATAGTCTATATAAACATACTTGACAACGCTCTACGAAGACAATATTGACGAATTGACGGTCCCGTCCTCAAGACATGAACGTAACCTAATACATCGTTAAATGCGATCAAATAAATTCACGTAACGGGTGTGATGTCGTGCGCGGCTTCGACAGTCGGGCTCACCAACAGATAAGCACGAGACTTTCCAATAACAAACGATACGACTGTCCTTCGGTTACGTAAACCCACCGAGAATTTTATAAATATTCAGTCAGAAACGAGCGAAAGTTAGCACGATCGATAGGAAAAACGCTCCTCTGGAAAAATTCCGTTACTAATGTAATGAGAAGGTGGCACCAGGGAACGGGTCACGGTAAACATCACATGGCGCAGTCGCATAAATTGTCTAGCAGCTATTAATGCTATCGGAAAAACCATTATTTACTAACGTATTAGAGTGCCCTCGGCGTGTTTACGCGTGCGAAGGATGATCGGGACGCATTCTCTGCGAGTAGCGGGTTACAGGAAGCTGGTACTTACAGGGCGGGTGTCTGTATGGCAGCGGGCACCGGTCACCTCGGGCAATCCATTGATGGGTGTCGGCGTGAATGTGTCGCGGGCAGTGTCACATGTCAGGGATGTGCGCGTGGCGTGGCCCGCGCGGGCTGGCCGGCGAGCGCGTCGGGACTGACGGTGCGCCCGGCGTCGCACGTGGCCGCTCAGGTATCAATCAATCGATGCGCGGCGCGGCGCGGGCGCGCCACATTCATGCCTCGCGAACAGCTGACGGGCGAGCCCCGTAAACATGAATCGGCCCCGCCGCGCCCTCCTCGCGGCGCCCTGCGCCCCTGCGCCGCCCGCCCTGACCTACTCTGCGCAGGGCGCTTTCGAACGACAACACTTTCGGCTATTGGTCGTACGACAAAACACGCTGCGATGTCTTTTAGACATCGCAGCGATGTCGCACCTAATGATTCATTAGGTAAGTTGATCGTAATTTGACTGTCATCCACTATCATATCATGACTCTACTATCATATTAATATAATTCCACTATCACATAGCCTATATTAATTTACGAAAAAATATGTTTAAGGGTAAAGTCCGGTTTATTTATTTTATTAGGTTCGCCAACGACAAACCATACATTTACATTCTATACAAACGTGATAAACGTTAAAATACACACATATGGCAGCCTGTTGCAGGAGAGTACAGCATTCATACTGTAAACAAACATGTTAAGTGATCGAAATACAACCCGATAAGCCGGAGTGCATCACAAAATCACTCCAAATAATTAAAATTAACAATGTTTTGTTTCATGTTAACATATTTAAGATTTAACAGTTAAGATATTCAAGGCAAAGAATAAAAGCAACACAAAAGTAAAATAACAGAAAAAAATAAAAATTTGCAGAATATATTAAGACTTATCCGAAATTCCCTTCTAAAAATATTAAATGAACTTTTGCACAAGTCTAACCCAGCTCCAAGCTGGGTTCATTGTGATTATTAATTAGAATTTAATTACGTTATTACAATTAATTATTATTTACATTATTACAATTCATTATTATTTGATGACTAAATTGAAAAACTGAGCGTTGAAAATATACATAAATGCTTGCAACCAAAGAAACTTATACCAAAATCAAGAAAAACGAAAGAAAATAAATACATGAAGATAAAAGTGAGTTATTTAGGTCAGTAAGGACATTCGTTTGTAAAAGCTTACAATATGGTTTAGCGTATGCCGTGTACAGGAGATTGAAGTTTGGTGGGCGGCACTGCGTGGGGCGGGCGGGGCGTGCGCGCGTGCGTACATAGATGCCGCGATCCAGTCCGTATCCTTGCCGCGCGGGAGGATACGCGACAACAGCGGCAACTGCAGTTTGCTTTTGATAAATACGAGGTAAGGGAAGTTAAATGCTCGCTTATCAACATCAATGTAATAAGAAAAAAAAAATTGTTTTGATGAAAACTAGTGATTTTTTCAGTGCATCATCAAAACTTACATTGATGAAGAATACTTTACAAACAAACTTTAGTAATAATAATGTAGGTATTATGTCTGTATAGAGAGAAGTCTCTTCATAAATGCAATATAAGAAAAGTTAAGTGCTCTCTTACCGATATCAATGTAAAGAATAAAATTTTAATTGTTTTGATGCAAACAAGTGTATTTTTCAGTGCATTAGCAAAACTACACTAATAATTCTCTGCTGATAATTAACTCTATTTTTACATTGATAATTAATTAAAAATAGAACTGGTTAAAATACAACTACTATTTAGATCCACATTAAAGTGCACATTTAGGTATATTACTTAGATAATTTATTAATTGTAAATTTATTTATTAATGGTGGAAACAATCGTAACAATGGAATCAATCACCCTTTAATAATATATAAATTTACGTATTGTGATACAAATAAATAAATCTTTGGAAAATCTCTTGCCAATTCCACTACCACGTTATTTCAGAAGAGAAAATGCCATTAATTTTTACGATGATTGGGCCTAATTAAACCGCATTAATTCGTTGATTTTTTTATAGAAAGAAGGCAGCAGACGAGCATAGAGTCCACCTGATGATAAGTGGATACTGTAGCCCATGGACATCCGCGATAAATGCCAACTTAAGTCCAAAATGACAAAAGTTGGCACGCCCCCTGGATACGCTGCCTACCTTTGCGGTTTAAAGAATTGATTGGGAGAAAGGGTTGGGAAAATGCGGAGGGATAGGACGGTATGGGAATGGGCTCTAGCTTATCTCACTCACTACCGAAATACGTACGTACGTACCTACATTGGGGAAATACGAGAAAGTAGGAAATGCAGTACATTTTCAAGGTTTACAAAGGCATAACCAGTTCCTCAGATTATAATATGAGGACAATAGAATCGAATATAGGTAGTTCGATTGTATTATTTGAAGACTGATTAGCCTAGTTGATAATGACGCTACTTGCTAAAAGGTCCTCGCTTCGATATCCGCTCGGAGATTCATTTGTCCAAAGACTAATATTTGTTCAGATCTAGATGGTGTGTTTGTCTTAGTGTCTCTACACTCCCCAGGGAATCCTAGTGTGGAGCAAATATAACAGTTATTTATTTATTCTTGAAAGGTAGGTTGAAAGGTCGATTCTCTGGACGCGTATTGACTACGGAGGTTCCACTAAAGTCTACGCTTGCCTTTACAGGTCCCACAGCGGTGATACGGAGACGACTCGCTTTTTTGAGCACCTACAAGAGACAACTGATAGCGTGCTCGAGCAGTTCGGAAGTGGTAGTCCTCGGTGATTTCAACGCTAACCACGAAGTGGTTGGGATCCCTAACTAGCCTATAACTTTAATATAACCGTCTATAACCGCCTAATAACCTATAGCCTATAACGCCTATAAGCCTATAACCGCGCAGGGAGAGCAGCATATAACTTTGCCCTGGCTTATGGTTTCTCGCAATTGGTGTCCTCACCAACGAGGATACCTGATATCGAAAGCCTCCTGCTGACTACGCGGTCGAATGATTACAATGTCGTTGTTGATGCTCCATTAGGATCATCAGACCATTGTATCGTTCGAACTGCTGTGGCAGCTAAGCAATCCATGCCGATCCATTCACAGGGAACGCGCAACGTCTGGTCTGCAGATTGGGATGGGTTGCGCGAATTTTAAGCTTCTTATCCCTGGGGGCAGCTCCGTTTCTCGTCGGGAGATCCGGATACCTGTGCAGACTCCGTTACGGGCGTGGTGTTGCAGGGCATAGAATGTTATATTCCTTGTACCGTGATACCCGTAGGCGAACGGAGCCAACTTTAGTTTAATCAGTCCTGCAGAGGCCCGTCGTAATAAACGAGCTGCATACAGAACCTGGGGAAAAGCGCAGGTGTCCGAAGATCCGAACATCACCGACTTGAGGAAGAAATTTAACGCTGCCTCGAGGTGCAGTAAGAAGATCACTGTCAGAGAAAGGAAGGAGCACATCCGCAGAATTGGCGATCGACTAAGCTAGTCGATCGTCCTTCCAGAAGGACTAAGCTGTCCTTCTGGAAGCCGAACTTTCTGGTCGCTCGCCAAGGCTGCTGAAGGTCAATTTCTGTCAGTCGTCACTCCCACCACTACGGAAACTCGATCGGTCACTGGCCCATGGGGCGAAGGAGAAAGCCGATCTCCTGGGCTATCTCTTTGCCTCAAACTCGACTGTGGACGATAGAGGTGCCTCATCACCGTCTATCTCGAGGTGCGTGAAGTCCAGCGAGCTCTAGCATCGAGTGGGCCAGATGATATTCCTGCAGTGGTGCTTAAATTTTGCGCTCCCGAGTCGTCCCCGGTGCTTACGCGACTCTTTAGGCTCTCATATTCCACAAAAAACTTCAGCATGGAAGGTAGCTCATGTTCACCCTTTGCCTAAAAAGGGTGACCGCATAGACCCGGCCAACTACAGGCCAATAGCTATCACCTCCCTCCTCTCCAAGGTAATGGAGCGTGTCATAAACACACAGCTCCTTGGGTACAGGATCACCAGCTGATTAGCGACCGTCAATATGGATTTCGCCATAATCGCTCGGCTGGTGATCTTTTAGCGTATTTAACACACCGCTGGGCTTACGCTATTGAGAGTAGAGGCGAGGCTCTGGCTGTAGGCCTAGACATTGCGAAAGCTTTTGACCGGGTATGGTACAAACCGTTGCTTTCCAAGTTACCATTTTTCAGGATACCCGAGATGCGAATGGGTTGTCAGTTTCCTGACTGGACGGAGCATCAAAGTCGTTATCGATGGTAGCTGCTCCGACGCCATGTCTATTAACGCTGGCGTCCCGCAAGGCTCCGTGCTGTCCCCAACTCTGTTCCTTCTGCATATCAACGACCTGTTACAAATTGGTGACATACGTTGCTATGCAGATGACTTGTGTCTGAAATCGAAAACTCTTTAGATCTAGTCTCGATTTGGGGTTCTCTGAACCTAGTGAATTTCAACCCCAGTAAGACGCAAGTCTGTGCATTCACCGCTAGAAAACTTTTTTGTCGTAGCACCTCGCTTTCAGAGCATACCTCTTAAGATCTCGGAGAATATCGGGGTCCTTGGTGTCGACATCTCCAGCAAAGTCGAATTTAGGGGTCATCTGGAAAATAAGGCCAAAATGGCCTCCAAAAAGATCGGTGTGCTGAACAGAGCGAAGCAGTTCTTCACCCCTGGGCAACTCCTTATGCTTTACAAAGCTCAGGTGAGGCCCCATATAGAGTATTGCTCTCACCTCTGGGCCGGCGCACCGAAATACCAATTGGACCCATTTGACTCCATCCAACGACGTGCTGTTCGTATTATCGACGATCCCACTCTCACGGGAGGTTTAGAATATCTCAGTATTCGGAGAGACGTTGCGTCTCTCTATGTGTTCTACCGCCTGTACAATGGGGAATGCTCTGAAGAATTGTTTAATATAATTCCCACCTGGGGTTTCTACATCCGCACCTCCCGTCACAGAAGTGCGGTCCGCATTCCTCGATACGGAGGTGTCGCGCACTGTTCGGTCCAAAAATTACTTTATACCGCGAACCCGTAGGCTGCGGAACGAACTGCCTCAAGAGGTCTTTCCATTAAGCTACGATATGGGGTTCTTCAAGAGAGCTGTGAATAGGATTTTGCAAGGTCGGCGGCGCGCCCGCATACCCCCTGGTGTTGCAGGTGTTCATGGGCGGCGGTAGCCATCGGCTCTAGCTCTCTCTAGTTGTGCCAATAAATATTTTTGAAGGTGTTATTTCACCACAGTCCATTATTCCATTCATTATTCATTAGAATCCATATAGAATAACCAGGTACCTACTTTTGAATACAGTTTTTATATCGGGAACACAAAATGAATGTATCCTGTCTATGGCCACTATCAAGAAGTAATGTATGATATGATTACCGCCAGACGATATAATTGGTTTGGTCCTCACCAAACCAATTATATCGTCGTGGTCTGTAATTCTAACTGCGAACGCGTGACACTCGAAGTTGTTGTCCATTGTCCTGGACAGACAATTCAATTAGACAAGCCCAACTTTACCAAGGAGGTGGATACAAACCCACATTCAGCTGGGCTGGATAGTATTTGGGAAAATGCGTTGGATCTTCTCGTCGCCTATACAACAGTGCTTGCCGACGGTACCGAAATGTGCCTCTAACGGTAGGCTTGATCCATATATTTAAAGTCGCTCAATGAGCTATAGGATTTATGCTCGGAAATCCTTTGCGAGATAGAATCCGAAACGGAGAGATGAGATGGAGAGAATCTCGACAAAGAACTAAGGTCAGCGTCAAGCTCGCAGAAATGGCATACTGAATTGGCAATGGTCAAATTTGCCGCAGGACCAATGAGGCAGACGAGTCCTCAAATGGAGGTAATGTATCAGAAATCACAGAGTGTGACGCTCTCCGACTACGTAGACCGACGCGACGGCTTGAAGAAGTTCGCCGGTGGTGACTGAATGAAAAATCTGAAGATCGAGTGTGGTGACGAAACGTGGGCTCCCCCAAGCCTATATCCACATAGGCCTACGAGTATATCCAGGAGTGGAGAAGCATAAGTTGATGACATTATATGGTAAAGCACTGTAATTCATTACAAAAGTATTAAATAGCTGTTCTTATAGAATAATGGCAGACGAACGAGCGGGCCACATGACGGTAAGTGATCACCGTCGCCCATGGACACCTGCAACACCAGGGGGATGGCAGACGAACGAGCGGGCCACATGACGGTAAGTGATCACCGTCGCCCATGGACACCTGCAACACCAGGGGGATGCGCTGCCGATCACGCAGAATCCTGTTCACAGCTGAGTAATAAAGAGTTTTAATAACCGACAAGTTACAGTCCGGTACACTTATTCCGGTCATAAGATCCCGCGGAATTCAGGAATATAAAACTCCACACGGCCGTACCTGCTGTTAATAATAAGTTTCAGGAAGTATATTATGGACTTCCCTACTGTTATCGCTGCTGACGATCAGTCTACAAACTTGACCGACATCATTAAATTTAGAAACAAAACACACAGCTTACCACCAAATAGACGGCACACACGCAACCACATTTTACATAGGTTTAATTCCTTTTTCATTTATAATATTCATTAAGTAAATGGATATATATTTGTATGTATGTGCGAACTTTTATTTATTACTTAGTTAGTTAGTGAAAGTGAAATTGTTTTATTGTAATATAAATGTTAGTTATTGGAATTACAATAAATTAAGTTAAAAGGACTTGTCCTAACCTAAAAATACATTTATGATATATGGAATGTTCCAGAAGCGACATCCAAATAAAACTCATGGGTATCCCTATAGTGACAAACACTGTTATTCCAAGGTCCCTTGGTCCCAAGGTCCAAGGATTTCGAGTTATTTTAATTTATTTATAATTGGTGGAAATCGCTAGGTACGGTGAATTCATTCATACCATTTCCGCGAATAAAAGAATATCGTAGTTAAGCTCGTTTTGAAATAAAGATTTTATTAATAAAAAATAATTCGATACCCTTTATTTTTGGTAACCTGTTTGTACTTTGGTTATCTACCCCCGGGGTTTCGTTTAGCCGTCACTTCCTGGGGCATTTTGTATAAACGTAACTACTAATATCAAGAATTTTAATCTTGTTAGGTGAAGCGTTGGAACATTATACATTTAGCTCAAAATTCTGGAATGAGGAACAGTTTCTGGCGCACCGCAGCAACCCGGAGTATGCAATGCTATGCGGAGTAAGCTATGGTAAGTTTAAAAATTGATAGGAAGGTTTTCGGAAGGACTGCTTAACTCTTTTGGCGTCTTTACCTAAATACTTATTTGCCGTCTCAAGGTTTTGGGGGTGGGGACGCCAGATTTTTTTAATACAGCACAGTATTTTTTTTTATAATAAAAAAAACAGCTGAGCCAATTTTGATTCTGTAAATTATGTTGTACTCATAAAGATATTGTTTCTTCCTTTTATAATAAATTAATTATTAATGTTATTGCAATAGTTAGGTATATATGTACCAATATCGCTCGAGCACCTATTTTACTGCTGAAAATACAATCAGCACAACCAATCAGGTGAAGCCGTAAAAATAAAGATGTAATGTAAAAAAGAAAGCCTCTGACAAATGTTCAAACAAACGGTGATGTACCTAATCAAATTATACGTTAAAATGATTCAATTGAAAGATTGAATCTGTGTTGAAATTAAAGGGTAGGATCGCAAGTAATAATTATTGAGCCAATATCCTTTATTCTTAATTTTGCCGTGCTATGCCTAAGAAGAGTGTTATAATGTATACGTGCGACTGCAACGTCATTAAATTATGTAGATATTTTTTAGTACTGTCAAATTAAGAAAAAAGTGCCACTCCACAATTAAATATTGTGGCTGTACCTACACGAAAAAGTTGTTTTATTGCGACAAGATATGCAGGTCTGTCAGCGTCTGGAAGCTCGCCAGCAGCAACAGTTAGGGCCCGGTGCACGCCGCGCTACTACCGTCGCGCCTGCCAAATGTTATAGATACATCAGTGCCTGATGTATTAATATCAGTAGGTACTGAAGTGTATGGCAGGTATTCCATTAGTTAGTTTGGAGTTTAAATATCTGTTTATACATATTTGATTTACGTAACTTGGCATGTTTTCTAGGGTGGGCTTGGTCTAGAGGCTTTGCCGTTGCACCGTCAACTAATGGCACTTTCGGAAGCACTTCACTAGATTTATAACTAGTGGGTTTTTATAGATATAATAAAAAATCAAATATTTAAATAAAAATATACCCTAAAAAGTCCACTTGAATCCATCAATGGATCCTAGTGGACGGAGGGTGTACACCAGTTAAGAAGAAAATAAATATTGATAGTCGCGCTGCGAGAAAGTATAACATCAAACAAATATTTCCATAGTAGGTATTGTATATTGTACATTAAAAATATTACAACTAACTGAGAGGAAGGCAGTGAGGTCTAGATACTGTGCCATAATTACCTGTCCCTCGTTTGCTGGATGTAGGTCTCTCACAAGGCCCGCCATCACGCAACCAATAGAGATCAAAATATTTTGACCTCTGCTGGCTGGGTGACATCGACAAATTCCGTGACATAGTCTTGTACATTAAGAGAACAAATTATGGTTGGTTCACTGTATCATTATTCATTAACATTACCGACAGAGGTTAGCCAGTAACTTCTTTTTTTTAGAAGTGATGGCGGACGAGCCACATGATGGTAAGTGATAATCAAATGATCACCGCCGCCCATGGACACCTACAACACCACGAGGGTGCGCTACCGACCTTGCAGAATTTTTTCACAGCTCAAAATAACAGAATTAAGCGTTTCACATTTCGGGAATGAATTGGTTACGACCTGTAAAGGTATAAAGGTTAATCTTAACACAGGGAACAATTCTACAAAATAAAAGGTGAATGCAAAATAACATTTTTACTTAATGTAAACTACAATTACAGTCACGACAAGATTACCAAACAACCCACCTGACGCCGAAGCCGAATTAGTAGCGTCTACTTTTAAAGAAAAAAATGTTTGGTTATACGTACAGTCACTTAACGTAATCAAATAGAAAGAAAGTGCGGATTAAGAAAAAAATACTCCTATTAGTAATAAGAGAAAAGAAAAATAAAATGCTCCTATTAGTAATTAGTGCTACGTACAGATAAGAATGAAGTATAATAAACAATTTCAAAGTTATTCGTACATTGATCAAGTATTTCTACTCGGCTTGGAGGTAGAAATAAAAAATAAATAAGTCTTAATCGTTTAAAACTCTTTTACAATATGAGATTAGCATAAAATTTGAAAATGTGAGTTATATTTTAAACTTTACTAATGACTTTTTTTAAACTAGGTACATATTTAAGCACCGCTCAAAAGTTGGTATTGTGATAATTCGACGGCATAAATTAAAAATCAGGTATGTAACATGTTTGAGTTTGTTGTTATTTTTTATAGAAAGACTGCAAACGGACAGTGCGCCTGTTGGTAAGTGGACACTGTCGCGCTGTGACATTCATATATCTTCCTGAGGCTAACTTAAAATTATGTCAAATAATTGAGAAACGACGCTACTGTATTCCACCAATATCGCATATTAATGTCATGTTCATAAATTTAAAGTTTCCCATTATTCATAAAAATGATTCTAATTAGATTTTTTAAATAATTCACGCAGCCCAATAATTAAATTAGTATTGTGGAACGATATGTTGCCGTTGTGACATATGGTTTTGGCAATAATAGTACCTGTAGTAATTGAACTTTAGTGGTAATACCATTCATGAAAGCTATAGGAGATGGTATCGCTACAATGAGTCTAAGATATTCTTCATCTGTACGTAGAACACCGTGAACTTTATACATGTGACAATTAAAACGATTAATATAATTACTTATACACTCATAGACACCAACTGAATCCAAAAACACTGCTCAAATAATAATCCTCAAAATGTTTTATTAAAATGACGTTAATAACATCGATCTATCTCTCCCTCTCGTTTTTTTCTCTTCTTCTCTTATTATAAGACAATGTTTTTGAATTCAATAGGTTAATAATATACAATATTCTATACATATACAATCGAGTGAGTGTCAATCACAGTTACACTTCTGACTGACATAACTTTAAAGCACATATTAAATTAACATATTGTCATTATAACATATACAAATGAATGAAAAAAGATATATGGATAAGTAAACAACATACTATTATTGTACTTTATAGATATTTCACATACATTATAATATACACATATGTTTAGATACTATTTGCGTTCATTTAGGTTGGCAACTTCATTATGAATCAGATGAAGAGGGCTTCATTAAACAATCAAATTTGAAACTTAAGAACTACGTTAATGGTAACAAGAAAGGTTTAACAAAAAAGTAAACTAGAGATTAACTAACCACATATGTTCTAACCATCGATATGGGAATAGACTAGATGACACATCATACGTTCTTACCACAGGAACCTGATTGACAACTTCTAGGAAAGGTTCATTAAAAAGTCAAATTTGAAACTTTAGGTACTACGTAATAAGAATGTTTCATTTTCAAAACACATATGAATTAGAAGAATTCGAGAGCTACTGAATATATAACACTATTAGACTGTAACGTGGCTGCCCTAGAGTGCTTGTCTAACATATCTAGTATGTATTCTCAAATCGATGATTTAGTCCAATCTCATATTGTCAACTCGATTTCATTCTAAGGCGCTTGTAAAAACATATAATAGAAATGACAAAAAATAAGTTATCGCGGTCGATAAAATCCTGCATCCTTATCGATTGTCAACAATTAAATACTTGATTGTTGAGAGTCTGTCATTCATCAATTAGTAATTCAAAGTTTTCATATGTATAGAAAAGAAGATGACAGACGAGAGGACAGTGTACACTCCCACAAATCCACGATTACTATAACACTAAATCATATATATACCTTCCTAGTTTCACCTGAGGAGAATCTGACTAAGATAGTTAGAAAAATAACCATGTCTAATTTCTCAAAGAATTCCATTATATCTTCATAAATGCAAAATTGCACCTTTATTGTCCAGCAAATAAAACCAAAATTATGTTTCATTGCACATGACTGAACGAACACAAGTAGTACCATAATAGACGCTAAGAGCAAATCGTTTTCGTCACTAAACCTAATGCCGTACGAACCTTTAGTTATCACTTAACTTTAAGCTCTATTTACAACGCCTTTAGGATCATTTCGGATTTTTAACGAAATAGAACCACTGCGTACTATTATTTTACTTCGACTAACGAAATCTAAAATTTTGAGCCAATAACTTTTTTTATTAGCCGACTAATAACAATATAATAATTGAAATAACGATATTTCTATGTGAAATGAGTTCTTGAAGGTATGTTGTCTATAAATTGATTTTACTAATTAAAACATTACTGAATCAAAAAAGAAATAAATCAACAAGACACCACACCCTCAAAGAGAAAGAACTTCACATAGGTGAAGAGAATAAACATTACGTTAAAGGACGAAAAAAATATTAGAGATGTGAACGAATTAAGCCGTATATCGACAATGTAAGGAAACGTCGGTTTCATAGAACACTGACTCCTCTATATGGGTATTTGGAAGCAAAGGTTGTTTTTTATGAAAAGTTGACCCACGAACAGATAGTTCATCTGGTCCATCACTATAGACAACCGCGATACATGTCAACATCAATCTAGAATGGCAAACGCTGATACATCTCCGGATATATGGCGGCATTCGTTTAAAATTTAGGAATGAATTTGGAAAGAGTTGAGAAGGAAGTGTAGAAGTTTTTCTCATCTCATTACACTTACTTTTCTTCTTGGAAGGATAAAATGGGGAGTAGAGTTGGTATAAGAAAATTCTTTTATCCCATTATACCTTCAGCTCAATGGGAAAGAAGGCATGTGATGAGATAGGGAATATAATAATAGTGAGAATGAGGGATAGGAAATGGGCTACGGCATATCCACTCGCTTCCAAAACACGTGCGTAACAATTTTACGGTTATCGAGAAAATCTGTATATTTTGCAATAAATTATCGATACTTATTATAAGATCGATAAGATATACTGGTAGCGCACTTATTATAAGAGCTTATCTAAAGTTATACTAAAATATATGCTATCTCTTTCCCTCTAATGTAATAATAACTCAATATGAACTTGCTGTAAGAGGAAAAGGGAGAACATATTTTTATGTTAAAAATATGCAGGAAGTTGAAAAATCGGGACCATTTAGTCTTATAACAAATGTACTCTATTGCATCACTGTGTAAGGTATAAATATGAAATGCAATGTCTAACCAAGACAAAAAGTATTGTATTTGTAGCAATTATATCGTGACTGTTCGATAGACCTGCTTTACAAATGTCGATAGTTTTATAGCATTAACAAAAATAATAATTTGGTGGAAATACTATATGCTTGGACACAAGAGATTTTGCTACAATTCTATTTAGAATAGAGCCCTCCCACTTGAAAGGGCTGGTAAATGTGTATCTTAGATATCAATAATAAAAGAACACGCTTTCATTACATTGGGATATTTAAATATTAAAATATATTTAAAAATAGTTTAAGATATTAGAAATCAATCTGTGAAATCAAAATATCTTAAAAAAATATGTTTAAACTTTCACGTTTTATACACATTTTATATTCTAAATCGAGTCTGAACGCGTATAATAAAGGTTACTTGTTGCACACACACAGATAACTGTGTATAGAAAGTCAACACACACTAACAGATGGTGCCTCCTCACATCATTACCCCCAAAACCTGCAATGCATCGTTGCTACGTTCAACAACAGAGCGTTGTTTAACGCTTCTTGTTGTTAATTGTTTGTTTCTCTGTGACCCTATATAAAAGACGTATTATCACATGTTCAGGAGGTACTCAAACGGAATGGATATAAAGCGAGTGGGAGGTAACCAAGACGCAATCGTAGGGAGAAACATCTTCGAGATTAACAGACAGCTAGCATTTAAACCATGCGTGAAAGTGACGAAAAAGTTGGAATAAGATACTCCATGAAGACTGTATATACTCCGTGCTCCAAACTAGCGGAAAATCTACTCACATCCGAGGATGTTGTAGCTTACCAGACGCCTGATGTCTATAAGATAGACTGCAGCTGTGGTAGTTCCTATATAGGCCAAAAAAACTAAGCGTACAGTTGTGGAAAGGGTCAACGAACACATCACAGCTGTAAAAAAATCGCCAAACTAGTAAATAGCCGAACACATTCTCGACGCTGGAATTAATCATTGTATAAGAACTTTGCACTCCCAAAATTCTCTCCACTGAGCGTCACTATTATCCCAGGATTGTACGTAAAGCGATTGAAATTAAGAAATATAAAAAAAATCCGAAGGATGGATATAATCGTCGTCGACGTGGAATCGCAGTGATTAACAAATTTAAACCTTGCGATTTACCGTCTAATACGTTAGCGGACATTGTTAGTGTAGTGTATCGCAGCCTTTGCGAATGTGAAGATCAAATGTGGGTGGTTGATAAAACTGCTTACAGCTCCCGTCCCGGACTAACCGCCTCTTCAGTCAGCGGCTGGTATAACCCGCACCGAAACGTCCAGTAGGAATAAAAGGTAAACAAATATCTTTATTATACGCGTTCAGACCCGATTTAAAATATAAAATCTTAAAAAATTACTGACTAAGCATTTCAAGTTAGAAAAAGACCGCCATATAGAATAATGACGTCAATATTCTAGTTATTAAAACATGACATTACACACAGGTGGTAGCTGGCCCACATATACTCATATTTAGGTATATATATACCTACAATTAATTGATTCTCTAATATGTTTTTTTTATTTCATTTAGTTTTTATTTCAATTTCAGAAGCAATCAATTTGAACTCTTTTGAATCAAATTACTCTTTTGAACCTAATCTGAAAGCATTAAATTTCAAAAACATGTTCTTAAATTATACATGTCATAAATACAAATACGTGTATACGAATATTAAATAACGCAGTTTTTTTTTGGCAGACGAAAGGTAAAATACATGATTTGGTATTTTTTTGTTATATCAGACATTTTTACAGTTTCATCACAAAAAATAAGCTTTTAAAATAAAGTAACGAAATCACGACCGATCAGATTCTTTGGATACTCCTTATTACCAGTGCAATAAGGACGTGTTAATTTTTGAAATATGATGGTTAAAAGGTATTACTCGGTGTACAATTTAAATCACTCCTTATTATGAGACGTGTTTTCGACTTTATTACCGGTGTCATCATATTTTTTTGAAATGTTATAGTCTGTAAAAAAAAAACATTCTAGAAAACTTACTTGAATTCCTCAAGTCTATAAATTAGTTAAAACCCTTTAAGGGGTTTTAGCATAGATACCTGAACATATTTATCGGGAAAAAATGATAATTTACGATAAAATTTCGACTGTTTAATGTCAGCGATTGTAATAATAATCAGCAAACATAATAAATAATAATAATAATCTCTTTATTTTCAGACAGTAGTCCATACAATTATACAGGTATATAATATAATACGGAATAAAAATACACTTACATTAATAAATGAATTAAAATGAAACAAAATTATAAATAAAATAAAAAATAGAAAGTAAAATAAAAAAAATACTTCTTATTTGCGCTCCGGTGAACACCGAGCCCGTACTTTTGAAAAGAGCTAGTGAAGTCTTCACCGATGCCCTTAAGAATAACATTATTTGAATTTCATATTCTTTCCCAGAAAGGAAGTACTCTATAATCATACTATCTCATATAGCTACAATTATAAGAAGAAGTTTCTATCTACAATTAGAAGGTGACATTAAACACCTTATTATATAGGTATTTATTATACCGTAACCGATGAACGTAAAAAGCATGGAAACATTCCTGCCGCTCGATTATGGCGCAACGAAGTGTTCCGTGGTGGGCGGGGCTTAAATACTGTTCCGAGATGGGCGGGGCTTAAAACAAGCGTGCGGAACAACGCGGCTTTAGTTCAGTCGCGACGGCAAGTGAGTAAGGACGATTTACCGACATTGTTTTTCGACTAAAATGCCTTCTTGTGTGGTAAAGTGCTGTAGGAGTCATCCAGATAGTCATCTCGAGGATAGTGGGATCACTTTCCACATGTAAGTACATCCAAGCACGCGGCGCCCAATGGCAGAGCTGTTTGCTACTTATTAACAAAAGGACGTAACTATTGTAGCGTACAAGCTAGTAACAACCTCGCATTGTTACGCGTCAGGTTGATTTTTATGCGGATGATAGTTCAGTGTAGTATTTATTACTTTGGTTCTGTGTGCGTACTTTGTATTTGTGTGAGTTGTAGGGCCGATAATCAACCGTGGCTAGTATGAGAGGACTGCTTCCATGTTTTTTACGTCCACTGACCCTAACTGTTATTTTACAGGTAATGCAATTAAAAGGTAAGTACGAGTCAAACGTATAATTCACTCAAAATATATTGACTAAAATACATACAAAAGTGATTTTATTGATAAAATTTCAAAAATGCTCACCAGAGGGGCTGTATGTCATGAGTGTAAAGAATTTATTTGGAAAAAAATTGACATGATGTTTATTATTAGAAATTTAAATTATCAGAATTAAAACATTTTTTAACAATTCTAGAAAAGGGCGAGTTTATTTTTGAGATAAAGTATTTTTATTGTTTTTCGTTATTTGAAAACATTTTGTTTTACCATTAGACACGTAACAAATTTACAATAAGTTTAACGAGGGATTCCATGAATATACTCGTAATAAAATGTTTCTTTCATTTATTTATTGGAAATCTTTTTTTTTTCTTTTTTCGTTGTTGGATACTTATCCCTATCGATCTAGATCCCGTGGATGTAGACTTCAATATAATCATAGACTGTAAATACTTGTGACGTACGTTTGCCCTTGTTGTAATAGCTAAAGTTGACATGATTGAAAAGCGCGTAACGGCATACGAGTCAGTCATAAACAAAACTCTTTCAGTGGAAAAGCATTTTTAACAAACATTTTTAGCTGTGATTGTGTCGAAAATTAAAAGAAACTTATCTTTAATAAAGGCAGTAAAATACAAAAGTTGTAGAAGTGCTGAAAAAATCAAGACATACCATAATCACAGAAAATAAGGGTGTGAAAGCCACACGTTGAAGTATACTTTGTCTGAAGTGACAATCAAAATAATAATAGAATGACGGGTGTTTGATTTAGGACAGGGCGAAATTGTTCAAAGAACTTCAAAGATCTTATACAACAAGTTTCATCTAAGTTATCGAACGAACCAGCTATATGGTATTTACTAATCACACTGCTGTCTGATATTTGACAGACAGTTAGCTGTCTTCGTTAACCAACTGGTTAACGAAGACAGCTGTATTTATTAACCAACTGGTTAACGAAGAGAGCTGTATTTATTAACCAGCTGGTTTGATTACTTAAAATGCTTCAAAGATAGTTTACAAGTTTGATCTAAGTTATCGAACGTACCAACTATATTTACTAATCACACAGCTGTCTGATATTTGACAGCTGGTTAATGAAGACAGCTGTGTCCATTAACTATGTAGCTGATTTTATAGAAACAACCAGTATCATTTTCAATGATTTCAAACAGTTATTATGTAAAACGTCCATTTACAAATGGACACAATCAATACAACACAAAATAAACAAAAAGTTATTCAAAAAAAGATTTTCTATGTAAAAATATCCGAATACAACTTTACGTCACATTCCATTGGCCAAACTATATTCGAATGACTGAAGGCAAAATGTAATGTTTTAATTACTTCATAAAAGATCTGTGACTCTAATCTGGATTTTATTTATTGCATAATAAAAATCATGATCGCTTGCGCATAATGTCTCGCATAAGGAGTTAAGAGGTCTTGTAACTCACATCCGTATACATGAAAAGAGACCTTATGTTTTTTTTTTTTTATAATAGGACTCTAAATTCGAGAACACGTTTACTTATCATCTTAAAAAGGCAAGGGATAATGAAATATGAGCGCTAAGCATCGACTTTTAGATCTAATTTAATTTGCGCTTAACAACGACTTGTGTTGATATATTTTGTGTCGTTTTTATCAGGGAATGGATTATCTGCAATATAGTTAGAACTAAACCCATTCTATTCTATGACCAATTACAATAATATTAAGGTGCACTTTCACTAGTTGTCGCTAACACATGTCCTACTTCAACGTATGGTTTGAAACGAGTAATACTAAGTTAGTAGTCAAGAGCCCATTCGTTATCCTGTAAGAATGCGTCCACAACCTCCTTCATAGTAAAGTTAGGTATGAGTTGATCCGAGGTTAACTTCACACGTGTCACCGGGTCGAAGTGCCCGACACGCTGTAACAATATTTATTTAGTTAATATTTATTGTACTCTCACTTTTTTATAAACTCTCCACAATCTATAATGGTATTTTAATTACATCCATTCCATGCGTTAATATATTTATGTATTAAATACATATTTAATGGTAACTTAACTGGTGCATAAATTAATTATGATTTGAAGTTTAATGTCAGTACTATTATACTGTCTGTGCCAACGCATCCCGTCAGTTTGGAACGTTCACCCTCTGCCCAAAAAAGGTGACCGACCTGGCTAACTACAGGCCAATAGCGATCACCTCCCTACTGTCCAATGGAGGTGTTATACACACACAGCTCCTGGGTGACCTAGAGGATCACCAGCTGATTAGCGACTGCCAATATGGATTTCGCCATAATCGTTCAGCTGGTGATCTTTTCGCGTACTTCACACACCGTTGGGCTGACGCTGTTAAGAGTAGGAGTGAGGCTTTAGCTGTTGGCCTAGATATTGCTCAAGCATTTGACCAGGTATAGCACAAAGCGTTACTTTCCAAACTAACCTCTTTCGGGTTGCACGAAGGAATGTGCGAATGGGTCGCCAGCTTTCGACTGGGCGGAACACTAGTCGTTAGAGCTGCTGCGACTCCATGTCAACGCTGGTGTCCAGCAAAATTCGGTGATCGCAACTCTGTTCCTTCTGCATATTAACGATCTGTTGCAATTTGGTAAAATACGTTGTTACGCAGATGATAGTACTGGGGATGCCATCTATAGGTGCCGCGCCAGCATCCCTCGGATCCTCGTGGATGAGTCGCGACAGACTTATGTCTGAAGTCGAAGACACGTTAGACCAAGTTTCGATTTGGGGTTCTCTGAACCTAGTTGAATTTAACCCCAGTTCAATCAACACAAGTCTGTGCATTATAGTGCAAAAAAGCGCTCCTATTGTCATACCATCTCGCTTTCAGAGCATACCCCTTAAGATCTCGGAGAGTATCGAGAGTCTTGGTGTCGACATTTCTAGCAAAGTCAAATTTAGGAGTCCTTTGAAGAACAAGGCCAAATTGATCTCCAAAAAGCTCAGTGTGCTGAACAGTACAAAGCGGTACTTCACACCGGGGCAATGTCTAATGCTTTACAAAGCGCAGGTCAGGCCCGATATGGAGTACTGCCCGCATCTCTGGGCCGGTGCACCGAAATATCAATTGGACCCATTTGACTTCATCCAACGATGAGCTGTTCGAAATGTGGATGATTTCTCACAGGCGGTCTAGAACCTCCCAGAGTCCGGAGAAACACTGCGTCCCTATGCATGTTCTATCGCCTGTATAATGGGAAATGTTCTGAAGAATTGTTCAATTTGAAGCCAACTCCTGTTCCTTACCATTGGCACCTCCCGTCGTCGTCGTATGGTTAATCCACACTTCCTTGATAAAGAGTCGCTGCGCACAATGCGGTCGTCAATACACTTTATACCGCAAACCCGAAAGTTGTTGCAGTGTTGCAGGTGTCCATGGGCGGCGGTAGCCACTTACCATCACACGAACCGCATGCACGTTTACCACGTTCACGAAAAAAAAATATATCCAAAAATGAGAAATCTATCTAATGTTACCTCTAAATGTTCTTCTATGTCCTTCCGTTCATATGTAATCCCGCTCGGTGTGATCACAGGCTCATTCAATATTTCAAAACTGATCTTCCCACAAAGATAGTCTGGTACGTCGCGCTTCTGTGTATAGTTAAAAAATAATGAGTTATATCATATATTATGTTAGAAACGTATGTTACATGTTATGAAACACAACATGTTAGAAAAATATAGTGTTATAGAACCTTCTTGGCCATAATGTCCAATTTCCATAAAGTAAACACTAATTATAAATGAATCGTTTTATAAAATAACGAGTTATAAAAATATCGTATTGTAAAAAAGCTAGTTACAAAAACATCCTGTTAAATAACGAGACATGAAAATGCCGTGTTATAATGTAACGATTATTTCACTTTTCAATTGATTATGTATGTATTTATTTTCAATAGTTTTAGAGTATATTTTAATATATTGATCCAGTAACTGTGAAAAAAAATAGTGTTAATACAATATATTAAGTATCTACGACGTTGCGATTAGTCGTGGATATTTAAGCGTCTAAGCCGCGATCGATTGGCCAAATCTCATCTCTCACAGAAAACTACCAAAAAATGTACTACATTTCCCACTCTATCCTTATCCTTACGTGTTACGTGTAGTGATTGAAATATGCCAGACCCCATCTAATTCCATCCTATCATCCCATGGAATCCTCTCCAATCGAATGGAAAGAATAATGGAATAAAAGAACTTCATTATTCCATTATACTCTTGAACTTCCACTACATCCACCCCTACAATTGGAAGGTGTAATGGGGTGATGAAAACTTTTCGTCCAGTTATTTTCGTTCCTATTTCTACCTAATCTTAAATTCCTATTCTAAATCTCCAAAGAATGATTGGCACTTTTGCATGAAACCTGGCCTGACCACCAATACAATTGTAATGTATCGTTTGTCAACCTATTGCGTATAACCTACAATTACCATAAATAAATATTTTGTTTCCTAGATTATCTATAAAATAGTGCTGGGTAAATGAATGAAAATCTTAATGGTAAAAATAGGGCCCTAATAAGATTCGAGCCTATAACAGCTGGGTCATGCCCACTCTCACGTCCTCACCAAATAAAACACCCTGGATAGAAAAGTTCGCTCTATCATGTCTCTCCACAGGATGCACCACCCAAAGTTTCGGTCTAGGGTCTTGCACCTCAGCCGACTGTGCTTCCACCAGTAGCTATATTGTCTCTCCGTATACATTTTTGAGATACTTGTAAGGCAGATATGTCATTTTGTTCGGTACTTTAGGGTCCTTGTAGGCCAAGCAATAGAGCAATTCATTGTGACAGAAATCCTAATAAGAAACCGACTGTGCCATCATATGAAGAACAGTCCGAAGATGAATTCCGTTGTTTTCCACTCGGAAATGTTGTCTATTAATTTGTTATAAACACTTTTGCACACACAAAGTACCTATAAATTACTACATTTTCGCGAAGTTTCAGCCCTGTAAGTATAAAAATGGCCGATTTGTGATTTTTTTAAAAACGTTGAATTTTTCGGTTTTTCGGATTTTCTCCGTTTCTAATTATCCAATCGAGTCGTTGGACCTCTCATTTTGTTCATATTTTTATTCTCTATAAATCGCTTATTTATATCATTAAGATTGCTTCATTAGTTTCCATTTTATAAGAAAAAAACTAAAAAAAAAACGATTTTTTGTTTAAAAATGTTTATAACAAATTAATAGACAACATTTCCGAGTGGAAAACATAAGGAAATTCATCTACGGACTGTCCTTCATATGATGGCACAGTCGGTTTCCTACTAGGATTTATGTCACACAATCGCTAATACTTTGCTCTATTGCTTGGACTATTGTTGCAATAATAAAAATTTAAGCTTATGTTCAAAGCTTTCATTTGGTATTCATTGGATATACCGGCCAAACCATTATTCTTTCCAGTGCTTCCGGGTACGTGCCAATGTTCGTTATTATGAACTGATGTTGGTGTGTATCGCAAGTATCCACTGATCACAGTATACACTTACCACCAGATGAACAGTCTGCTCGCTTGGGAGTCAGTGAATTCCACAGGGATGATGTTACAAGTTTCAAATAAATATCAAAGATAAATAACTTTTAATCAAAGCCAAAATAATGGGATATTTATGAATATTTATAATACAAGCTATGCACATACTAAAAAATGGAATAATAGTATTACATACAACTTAAAATACAATACTTAAAGTCTCTCTCTCTATTACTCTACCTGTTAGGATGTTTATTTTTCAACTACACAACATTATTAATATAGAATAAATATTTATAACTCACCCTTCTTCGTTCGTCTATTTTTGAAAAGACATTATTAAGTTCATTTCCATAATTATTCTGAAAAGAAAAAATAATTTGAAACGCTTTTTTACAAGTTTAGTGTTATAAATTTATGTATTAATATCAGCCTATAGGGTCCCACCGCTGGGCATAGGCTGTGCCTTGCCCAGCGGATTATAATCAATTATAGTGGTCCTATTGAAATTAGTGGAATCAATTAATCATTTATTTGTATAAATGTGTGCACATATGTGGGTAGAATCTTAACAAAAATATAGTTCCAACACATTTATCATCTCTGGCATTGAAATATTAGAAATAAATTTCTAAATTAATAATATATGATCTTAAAATCAGCTAGGTATTTTACAAATTATTACAGACTGAGTTAAATGACATGGAATGTTAGGTAATTTCGGCTGCCCACCTTGAATATTTTTCAAGCCATGTAATTTCATCTATGTAATTTTGAATTAATAAATTTTATTATATTTATAAAAATGAGTTCGTTGTCTATTCTATAATTGTAAAATAAAGCACAAAACGTATCAATTTCAAATAAAGTCAACTATCGCATTTTCATATCAATTAACTCAAAACCATGAATGAATGAAGTTCATGGTGGCAATTTTTGTGAATACAAGTACATCTTTTATATTAATATTGTAATTATGTTATAATATAAAAAACATAGCCAAACTTTAGCCTAGCATTTGGCAATTGGCGGACCGTGGTCCGGATCCGGACCACGGAGGATATAAAACTCGACCTTCTTCTACCTTTCTACCTATTTCTATCCATTTATTTCTATTGTACAATCTGCATAATGTGATGCATTTTCAATATTATTTTCGTGTACATTTTTAAAGTTTAAAGGATTTTTAAATTTTTAAGGACATTTTTAAAGGACCGATAACCGATGGGGGAGACGAGTCCTCAAATGGAGATCACGAACCAGGAAATGTTAGGACGCCTCCCGACCAGGTGGACTGAAGACTTGACGAAATCCAACGATAGTAGATGGACAAGAAGAGCAGTCGTCCACGGGAGAGAGTATCCGCCAGTAGAGAGACATGGGGTGATGGTATGGTAATATATGTATTTTTTTAAATAAATACATTGAAACTACTTACACATTCTTCTTCTATTTTAGCAATACTCGTATTTGTTTCCTCTTCATTATAATTTTTTTCTAGTTTCATTGATTCTATTCTACGTTGCATATCTTCATTTATTAGTCTGAAAAAAAAAATACTATATTAAAATTCTCAAACATGTGGGTTTCCTGACGATGTTATCCTTCACCGCCGAGCTAGTGGTAATTTTTCAAATCCTTACTCAAGTCGAAACTCAAGTGGTATGGACTTGGGATTTGAACTCGCGGCCTCAAGAATAGAAGTCGGGAACAGAGTATCCTTAAACTATTACCGCCCACTTTAATATTGGAGATTATTTTCAGGCAATAGGAAGGCAAAAAGGCAAAAAATACGATCAATATAATTATAACTTATCGACGTAACTTATGTACTTATTAACATTAGAAGTACTTATCAACAAATATTGTAAGTACATATAGATAAATAGGTACCTATTCAAATATGTCTGCAGTTCGATTTCCTGTGCTATTCTTTTCTCTTCCTGGACATTCCATCTCTTCTTCCTGGCGATTCGGAGTTGAGATGCGATATCGTCGCCAAAATTTAACTTCTGTTCGCGAGCCAAATCGTTCGCTGCAAAAAATCGGTAATAAGAAAACATTGCATATTATTCCGTTATATAAGAATCTATAATATCTAAATATCCTTACTGAGTAATGATAATATAGGGCAGCCGAATAATAGGTAGGTAATAGAAGAAATAGATTTTACACGAAAATATTGTCCATCGGGAATATTCGGGTATCTTCGTCAAACATCAAATTCATAAATATATAGAGCTACTAATACCCCCAAAATATTTTTTCAATACATAATACATTTTTTGGGTATATAATCGCTTTCGTCAACTGTTACCGACCTCATTTTAATCACCTTTTTACATTTAATTTTCAAAATGGTATCCTGTCAATGTAATGATGTTGTGATGGATGTCAAAATCTTTGACTAAGAACACCTTAAAAAGACACATTATTATCCACTACAGTCAACTATAAGAGTCGCTTTCATAAACATGCCGAAGTATATAAGACAACGACAATCCATAAATAAATGAGCCGGTGAAATTATTTTTAATATAGGTATGTTTATTTTTTAACTGGAGAAATAAAATTTAAAAATACGTCCGAGAAAAACTATTTTAACAAGATAAGTTCAACAAAGAGTTTGTGATGGAACTATCCCGTACAAGTATCCGTAAAATTGTAAGAGCCGATGACGACAGCTCAAATTCATCAGAAACTCAAAAACAAGGTAGACCGAAAATAAAAATCTTATTGAATCTTGACGATTTTGACTATTCTGTTGTAAGAATAATAGTGCATAATTTTCATTTGAGGTTTAACAAGTGCCGATACTCAAGTCTTTAAAACTATAACTAATAGAAGCCATTGATTTCAAAGGATGCTAGGGTACCTTCATTACAAAAAAATCTTCGTTAGTTGGGTTCTCGATTCACTAAAACTAACAACAGCAGGAAAGTTTTCATGGAAAAGGTGATGATAGAAGATTGAAACGGATAAAATTCTTAGATAAGATTTCGATTTGAAGGCTGAGAAATTGTATGTATGGATGAATGTACATACATCATATTTCACAGGTAAAGGTGGGACTGATTCTATAGGAAAAGGTATAAAACAACAGGAAAACTTAATATTGTACTTTTCTCGTTTAGTTTTGTATTTTTCTCGTAATAAAGTATGCAATTAGCAATCCGGGTGTTTCCAGATTAGTCGATGCCCAATGTTATCGTACTTCAGCTGTAGTAAAAATAACAATCTGCCGATTTTAATTACGTCTATAATTTCATTCAAAGTGCATGTAAAAGGAGAAAACGAAAGTTCAAAAATGTAATGGGATCACTATGCTACAATTTCAGTTAGTGACACAATCCTTTCTCGCGGTCGATGTTTTACGTCACTTGGAAAACAGTAGGCAAGGAAACCTTACGTGATTTGTATTATTTTAACTTATAATACCTACATATATGCCGCAATTAAACTGCAAAATAAGCAAAGGCGTAATGTTTCTAGTAATTCTCTTATAGCCATATTTTTTTAAGAAAAGGGCAAAATAAAGGAACGGAGTTATTAGAACTTAATGAAATAGACGTTAATTGCAGTCAAGTAATTTAACATTTACTAATATAAAATTTTGTGACCGATATAGTTAATAGAATGAGCATACTAAAATGGTAATAGGCAAGTCACACACGTATTTGCCGATTACCTGCCGCGTAGAAGAGTCCTCGAATGGAGGCCACATATGGGAAAGCGCAGGGTGGGGTGTGCTCCGGTCGGATGAACTGACCACTTGAAGAGGTTCGCCGGTGGTGGCTGGATGAGAAGAGGAGAACATGTGTAGTGGCGAGCCTTAGGAGAGGCATATATCCAGCAGTGCGGCGACATGGGCTAATGGTATGATATGGTAATTAAGTAGTAATATTAGGTGTTCTGGGTCGGTTCTAGTTAATTTTCTATGGAGTTAAGTTGCAGGTTTGTATATATTAATTGAGACACTTAATTATATCCTCGAAATATTTTATTTTACATGAATACAATTACCAATAAGGGTTACACAGATCGGTGAGCAGAACTGAAGAGAGCATGAACATTCAACACTGTATCCCAAACTTTCAAAGTTGAAGGAACTGCCTTGAAAGGTCTTCCCTTTATACAACGACATGGGGTTCTTCAAGAAAGCTGTGAATAGGATTTTGCAAGGTCGGCAGCGCAGCCGCATACCCCACGTGTTGCAGGTGTGCATGGGCGACGGTACCCACTTACCATCATGTGGTATGTTAAATCTAACTTGAACGAAATTCCAAGAATCAGCAGGATACAAAACAACACTAAAGATTGAATATAATATAATACATTTGATTAGTCATCAAGTAATGTAATGCTTACTTTACTAATATAATGAGTAAGCAATCTAGGAAATTAAATTAGAAACTAGATACCACAATAATATGCTTGCTCAATGTTTATTCTGTGAGAAATCAAGTTGTTGCTGTTTTGAGAGTACCAATCAATTATATTTTGTTTTAATCCTTTAGCCGAATTTTTAAATTTGTTTATAAAATAGATAATTAGCAATTTGAAAACATACTGAGTATCCATAAATATATGTACTTAATACAGTACAATATATGGATAGTAATAAAATGTCTAGTATTACAACTGAACTGCAACACTGTACATTGACATTTTGTAATACTTGTAATAACGCCTTAAGCTCTCGTGACGTTAGTTGTACAATACAACGTAACAGCAAATGTCTTTTGAAAGTCTTTAATGTAATTTAAAGTGATAAAAGAAGAAAATCCCCGAACACGTGACATATGCGGATTTTTTCTACTTTTATAGAGAAGTAATTAAATGAGCAGCAAATTTAAAGGTTGGTTATGTACACTGGTAACAATAAAGACATAGGAGTCTCCATCGACTTGGTGATAAACATCCTTAGTAATTTAAAATTACTTACTGCAGTAATAAAATATAGATTGTTAAGCCTTAAGGCATTAAGACCGCCTATGTATAATATAGTGCAAAAAGAGTAAATAAAAATAAGTAAATAAATAAATTGTTTTATTAATCATGATTTGTAGCTCATTTATATATTTTTGCTACTCAATAAATTCAAGGCTTTTTTATATACACTTTATAAACACATTTAAACTTACATTTTATAGTTTTATCACTTTATAAACTGACTACATGGACCAAAGTGTGGGCAACATGTGTCTGTATATATTGGGCATTTCAATCTAAACCCAGCACTCTATTTATATAGTAATCTCTAAGTATGTATTTATAATTATAAAATGAAACTTCTGCTTATCCCTCTGTTCCTCTTCAACTGAAAGGATTTTGATGCAGTTTTCACTATTATGTTGATTATTTCTTTACAGAAATTTTAGTACTTATACAAGACATGTATTGTGTGAGCAAAGGCAAAAGGCTAGTACTCAAAATTAATACCTTAAATTTAAATACCTCTTTTACATTTGCATATCAGCCTATAACATCGCACTGCAGGACACAGGCCTCCCCTAGTAAATACCTAGATTTTGGGCTATAATCCACCCTTAGGTTGAGATTTGAGGAGACCCTTAGATTTTGAGTGGGCAAGTTGCCACCTAAGCCAATACAAATTGGCGGATACATATGCCCAAAATTTTCTTTTTAATTATGTTTTCCATCACCGCTGAGCTAGTGGTCATTTTTAAAATTCATTCTTAAGGGTGTAGATCGTGAAAATCACCGAAAAGAGTGTTACGATTTTTCATATTTAACCTATTTACATATGATTGATATCAATGATAATTTGTATATATTACAATCAAAGACCAATAAGTATGTTCATGCTTATATTAAACTCTTAAACCTAATAGTTGTTATATAATAAACGTCAACAAACGCACAAAATTGAGTAAAAATGCAAAAACATGACTTCGTATTTTTCAGATTTAACCCCATAAATCAACACAAATTGATAAAAAGAAACACTTTTTGAACACTGAAGAAACCAATAAGTATAGCTGTATACTTCTTTTTATACCTTTACAAACAAAGACTTCCTCTTTTAAAGCCCTAAAATCTAGATATATTTTAAGGTAAATTTTTCATACACAAATGTATGGGATAAAACGTTCGTTTCATTCGTGCAATCTCGGTGGTCTGCAGCGGCAGTTCCTTTCTGTAAGTGAACGCGACACCACGCTTGTCGGCTGCAGACAGCAGAATTACGTATTGTGAATTTGTGTTTTTTGTAAAAAACTGTAAGTATAACATTTTTATAATTAATTTATTTTCAGTTAGTAGAAAGTATCGATATAATGAATGTCTGAAAGAAAACCATGATGGAACTAGATATAAATCGTAAAAAATACAATATCTACACTAATAGGTATTATAAAGAGGAAAGATTTGGATTTTTGTATGTAACGAATAAACTCAAAAAGTACTGGACTGATTTTAATAATTCTTTTATCATTCGAAAGCTACATTATCACTGAGTAACATAGGCTATTTTTTTCGCAGGACTGATTGAATTTGAGTGGCATGCCAGGGAAAAGAAAGTTTTGTACGCATTATAAAAATATGAAAGCCAAAAGATCTCGGAATAAAATGTAAGTTCCTCCCTACTTATTTATTATCGCATTTGAACAGGGTACATTACAAAGCTAATACAATATGTCATATGATTTAGATCGCCCGATTCAGACATATACCTACAATAACATGTAAATATTGGTTTGTATTATCTATATCTATACTGATAAATAAAATTGAAGTATCTGTATGTAATATCAAAATAATAGGATTTTTAAAAAAAAAAAAAGGCGATACGGAGTTCGCCGGGTCGGCTAGTATTGTCTAAATATCAAATTGTGGAAGTAGGTAGGCGACAGCGCAACTTTGTCGACATACCTATACCGCCAAACAGACGCGAGGCGCCTAGCGTCTGGCTTAGGGTTGTACAAAATAAATAAAAAGTGGATAATATTGATGAATAATATTTCCAGTATTGAAAATAAAGAAAACCTTGGGGCCGAGACTCTGAGCAACAATGCTACGCGCTGTATAGAGGTAAGTTGTTATACGTAATTCTTGTAGACTTGTTACATAAATAAACAAACTACTTAGTTAGTGATGGGCGAAGACAAAATCTCAATACCTACCTATAGATTTTTCTTGCAATATTTATTATTTTCATCGAGAGACAAACACCTTAGTACCGAAATACTTCTCAATTACTTTCTCAAAAGAAAATTTACGTTCAAATAGGTGACGTCATAAAAAAACAATACCTAATGCGTAAAGAAATTATAATTTCTATTCATCAGGAACCTAATATTGTATTAATTCTTTTGCATTTTTTTAAATTTTTAATTATTTTTTATAAAAAAAATCAAGCCATTATCTTTCTTTACAGGAACTAGTTATTGAAAACGACCAAGAGGGAAAGGTGGATGAAATGGAAGTTGGGCGTAGAGTTGTAGACGTTTCTTTTTTTTTTAAAGCTCTTCAGGCCATAGGGGACCACGGTCCAATGGATTGTAAGTTAAGTTACCTCAGTATAATAGGTGAAGTAAAAGTTGGTCTGGACTCAAAACTCATCATGAAATGTAGTATGTGTAGTATGAAATTTACTGTGTGTTTGATTGAAAAGAAAGAAGATAGAATGGAAGTGAATCATCAAATTGTATCTGGTATCATATCATCTGGTGGGAGCTACTATCAGTTAAAAACATTAACTGCCGCAGTAGCCCTACCAATCATGTCACCTTCATTATACAATGAAATTAATAATACGGTTTGCGATTGGTGGGAAAAGACAGCAGCACATTCCATGGCAGAAGCTGTCAAGGAAGAAGCGGAGTACGCAGTGTCTATAGGTAGTGTTGATAAAAATGGTACACCATTAATATCTGTTGCTGTTGACGGTTGTTGGAGCAAGAGATCTTATGGTAAGAATTTTTCCTCCTTGTCCGGCGCAGCTGCGATAATTGGCATTAAAACTAATAAAGTATTGTTTTTTGGAGTTAAAAATAAATACTGCGTAGTTTGTGCACGAGCCGCAAAGAACGACAGTCAGCCCTCGGAACACCGTTGTTTCAAGAATTATTCGGGATCATCTACCGGTATGGAATCGACCATAATAGTTGAGGGGTTTAAACGTTCCATTGTTGATCACGGTGTAATTTATAATAAATTTGTAGCAGACGGCGATTCCAGTACTTATAAAAAAATATTAGATTCGCGACCGTACGGTAATTTAACAGTAGAGAAAATTGAATGCAAAAATCATCTTTTACGAAACTACTGCAATAGCTTGGAGAAACTGTCGAAAGACACTAAGTATCCTTGCGAATTGCGGAAATTCCTAAAAGAAAGGTATTTGCGTTTAAGAACGGGTGTAAAATGCGCTATTAAATATTGGGGCGATCAAAATCAGTCACTCGAAGAAAAAATAAAAAATCTTAGTGAAGATATCCTAAATGGTCCACAACACGTATTTGGTAATCACCAATATTGCAAGGAGTATTTCTGTAGACCTGATACTCGTCGAATAGAACCTGTTGGATTGCTTCCAGCAATTGTTGGATGCGGATTAATGGACGCGGTACACATTTTAAGTAAAAGACTGTCATATCATTCTAGAAGTTTAATTCATAATTGTACAAGTAATATAGTTGAAAGTTTTAACGCAGTGATTGCCAAATTAGTAGGGGGTAAGCGTGTAAATTATTCTTCCCGTGGTTCTTATGCGGGCCGATGCGCAGCTGCTGTTGTGTCTTTTAATACAGGATCGATTCATAGTAAAACTCATGAAGTAATATTTAAATCTAGTCCTAATCCTTTGATCGCGAAAGTGGAAAATTGTAATCGTAGAATCCGTTTAATTGCTAAACCTAAATTAAGATTGAAAAAGAGCCACAGCGCTGTATCGAAAGACGCTCACTATGGACCAAACTGCGAAAAACCTGATCTGAGTCCAGAATTATATGAGAAAGCCAAGTCATCTTTTTTAGCCGATTTAAAGTTGTCTTGTGCTGAAAGAGAGGAGCTTGAAAGGTCGACCCATTTGCAAAGAAGTAGTTCTGAGTGGATGAGTACAAGGAGAAAATTACTAACCTCATCATCGTTCGGGGAAGTTTGTAAAAAACGAGAGAGCACAAGTTGTGCTGTTCTTGTTCGTAAAATCGTTTATGGTAGTAATATCTCCAGTTTGCCTGCTGTACGGTACGGTATCGAAAACGAAGAAACCGCAATTAAACAGTTAGAAATTCAAGAGAATATTAGTATACAAGGTTGCGGTTTGTTCGTCGACGATCAATATGAATTTCTTGGTACTACACCAGATGGCATTTATGCAAACGGTTTAATTGAAATTAAGTGCCCACATTCTTTAGCTGGCATGACTCTTGATGAAGCAATGGCCAAACATACCTTTTGGGTTAAGGACAAGGCTTCCAAGGGTTATGTCATAAATAAAAATCATAACTGGTATTTCCAAATTCAGGGACAGGTACATATTACTAAAAGAAACGTTTGCATGCTTGGCATCTGGTTTGGTGCTACTGTACCTATGAAAGTTTATATTATAGAAAAGGGCGACAAATTTTGGGAGGAGAAAATGGAGATGAAATTAGTTAGGTTTTATTACGATTGCCTACTTCCAGAATTAGTTGATCCTCGGCAGTCACGAAGCATGCCCATTCGTGACGCGCCCAGTATCATAGAGGCTATGAAAGAGAGGAAAGAAAGAGCTTTACGTGTTATGAAAGAGAAGAACGCCTAATGATTTTGAAAGATACAGGTAACTTAACTACCCAGCCAGTCGATTCACGTAAACACGCCAGTCCAAAAGTCGTTTTAACTTAGGAACTTAGAAATCGCCTTTTGGTTTTCTGTTTTAAACGCACTTACTTATCTAGTCTTGGATTGTCATAAATCTTCCAATAGCTCAATTACTATACAATTTCTGAGTTACCTGGTGTAAAGAATCATAAAAATTGGTTCAAAAATACAGCGAATTGAGAATTCTCCTTTTTTTAAGTCGGTTAAAAGGGCTAAATTTGCAAAAAACGAAGTGACGTCACTGCGCTACGGTTTTTATTACTTACGTGAATCGGGCAGCTGGTAACGTTTTCATTCTGATAGGTTTTGTGATAGCCATTGATTTTATCATCAAATTAGCAGAAATCAGAACTTGATCCGTAATCGAATGAAAAACCATTAGAATTTTGAACTCATATTTCGTTATTGTTTAATTACATACTTTTAATTAGTATATTAATAATTTACAAACTTCTGTTAAAATTAGTAAATAAATGAATTATTTACTAATTTTTGTACAACCCTAGCACGCTTTTGAGATAGCGAGTAATGGCGACTCATATTTGTTATTGTGTAGTAAATAAATCATTTTTATACTTGTGTTTCATTTATTGACATTTTTTTTAAAACCCTAGGATTTTTTTTAGATATCGACGAGGTGATCGTAAACAAAAAGTAAGTATTTGAGTTTACGCAATAGGCACATTTCCTTGCGTAGAGATAAACACACTTCCTACTGAATTTGCAATTATTTTATTGAATGAATATTTTACGAATTAGAATAAATTTTGGTAGTGAAATTACAAATAAATAAATAGTTGGAATTTTAGGTAAGTAGAATACAAAAATGTCAGATGTCAAATGATAGAAAAACATAAAAATTGTGTCTCAACTACTCTTATTAATCTATTAAAAAGAATCAACAGCTAGTTTCCAAAAATTCAACGTTATTGTTATGCTGTAAATATTCAAGTTCAATAACAATTTCTCAACGTGGAACGTTTGTTGCAAAACATTTTGAAAATCGCGCTCTCTAGGTCATTCATCCGCCCCGTCGGATGTTACATTAAACTTTGGCGCTGCGGTCGCTCGAAATCGAGATCTCAGGCCAACAATCTACACCCTTAAATAGAAACAATGGTATGAACTCAGGATTTGTACTTACTACTTATTTAAAAAATCCAATTAAATCACCTGTGAGAAATCAGATTCCCATTATCATTATCAACTTTCCCAATGCAAATATACAGTGGAAAATATCATTGCACTTACCAAATCTAAACATGAATGACCTCATCTAAGCAATTTTTGATCTTTGATTTTCTTGTTTCAGGATTCAAATAGAAACATGCTTTAACATCTGAATTTTACGATCACTCAATAAAAAAAAGTATCTCAATATTGGAGCATGACATAAGATCCCTTTTCTCAGATTATATCATTCATATATCATCTGTCAATCACTTACTATTTTTAAAGAAATAATTAAATAAGCAGCAAAAGTGCTGAATGAACAGTAAGATGGCAAATTTAAAGGTTCTCAATAGGTTAAATGGTTAAACTCAAAGGTTAAATGGTGACAAAGAAATAGGGTCACTTCATTCATGATAATATAGTAAATTAAAATTATTTATTATGAAAAAATACACTAACCTCTGTGAAGATGCTTTATGGCCTCATCATAGCACTCTAATTCAACTAATGCCTGGCCGAGGAAGAAGTGTCCCTTCACTTGATTATTGTCTATGTCCAATGCCCGTCTACAGTCCTGACAAGTCCCCTCCCAGTGCTTCATCTTCAAATAGCAAAGAGCGCGATTTGTGAAGTATGTCGCCACTGAGGGATTTTTTATCTGAAAAATAATAGGGGTTAAAGTATGAAATTGCCGTTTTATAGTAATAGATACTTTGAATTGACATAAAACCTTCATGGTGTGAGATTTTCGAGTGAAACTTTTTTCACATGATACCTATGAGGTTCTTGTTTTAAAAAATGTGCAACATTCGATTTTCGACTTTCAATTGTTTTTTTTATTCAGCTTAGACGGGAAAGACGGATACTTCGAAAATCCGAGTAATCTTTGAATACGAGTTCCGATGCGGAACTAACGCGGCAGAAACGGCTCGCAATATCAATGCTACGTTTGGAGAGGAGACTGCTAATGAACGAACCGTGCGTTTTTGGTTTAATGAACCGTGCTAATGAACGCTTTCGTAATGGAAACTTCCACTTGAAGACCGAACCACGTGGAAGACCGCCCACACAGGTGAATAACGCTGAATTGAAGGAGATGGTGGAAGCCGATCCGAGTCAAACTACCCAGGAATTAGCGGCATGGTTTAACGTTACCTTATCTACAATATTGACTCATTTGCATCAAATCAATAAGATAAAAAGATATGAAAAATGGGTGCCTCATGATTTGACTGATCTGCAGAAAGAAACGTGTGTTGAAACTTGCATTGCCTTGTTGAATCGGTACAGAAATGAAGGAATATTGGATCGAATTGTGACATGTGACGAAAAGTGGATTCTTTACGATAACCGAAAGCGAAAAATGCAATGGCTGACCCCAGGTCAAATGCCGCAACAGTGCCCTAAGGCAAAGTTTACCAATAAAAGGGTAATGGTAACTGTTTGGTGGTCTATTCATGGTGTTATTCACTATAGCTTTCTCAGGTCTGGTCAAGCAATAACAGCAGATGTTTACTGTACCGGACTTCGAACAATGATGGCAAAACTAGCAGTGAAACAGCCCGACTCGTGAATCGACCGTCACCATTATTGCTCCATGATAACGCAAAACCTCACACTGCACGAGAAACTGTTGTAACTCTACAGGAGCTGCAGTTAGAAACCATACGTCATCCTCCGTACACGGGGCCAGTGCTGATTGGTGGATCACAACCTCCTTAGTTTTTTTTTTAATTTCTGGAACATGGGTATTTCCTCACAATGTATTCCCTCACTGTCGATCTAGTGACATTTTTTTTTTTAAATTCAGACATATTCAGTGGTATGGGTGCCAATTTGAACTCATAATCACATGAATGTGAGTTAAGTATAGATACCCCTAGGCTATTACCCCTCTTATACTAGTAGAACTACTAATTATATAATGCAAATGAACCATTTGATGAGCTGTTTATGTATTTCTCATTATGACTGAATGCCTTGAAATGTATATGATGTATGTATATGAGATATATATAGAGTGGTTACAAAGTAACATGATGATAATCTCTGAAAACATGTTTGGATGTTTCTTTATTTTTTAAATACATCATCTCTTCATGTTTGTTCAAAATATGACAATATGACATATGACTGGCATTGTTTAATTAGTAGTACTGAAAAATGAAATACATACTTATTTTCTGTTATATAAAAGTGTTTTCTGCTTATTGCTATATAAAACTATGTGGCTTGCATTAAGTAATGCAAGTGATGACTACTGATGACTGATTGTTCTTATTAGAATTAAACTGCCATATACATTTTGCTGAGTAGACAGGACTCGAATTACAAACTGAATAAGAAGTAACAAATGTCTTACTAAGAAACAAATGGACAATAATGAATTTCTAAAAATGGGAATCTTACTTCAAAAATAGTGATTTTAAGCCTGAAGTTAATATTAAAATAATATAAAGTATCATTTTTTAATGTCAATTTTTAATTAATTTTAGAAAAGCAGTCTGTTCTTTTAAACAGACTGTGCCTTTCTAAAATTATTTAGCACCCTATATTTGTACATCTTTGTGTGAAGATAAGAGACTGTTCATTTGAATATGGCTAAATTTATGTCATGATTAATTTTGGTAGATTGATGAGTTTATGTTCTTGGGGATAACTTCAGCAACACCACTCTCACATAATATTTTATGTATTTTACCAAGTTTAGGACCTTATCATCAAATTTAATGGTTATCTTCCATAATCCCTGTCTTGGAAAAAATATTTAAATATAAGACCATCGAATTGGCACAATGAATAGAATGCGACGGCCGAAAAATGAATTCGTGAAATAAAAAAAATACTTACGATTGCTTTTGTGTAACAATTCATAGCATCTTCATATCGGCGTAAACTGAACAATCTGTTCCCTTGCTCTTTTAGCTCCTTATCGGATAAATTTGCAGTTGAATACATATGCTTGCTCATCGTTGCAGTACTTTATTGTTACTATTTATTCTTAGCTACTTTTCAGCGGATGTCATAGTATGCACTGAAAGTCAATGTTGACTAAAATGTAGTAAACAACGAGTATAATTTGCTTTTAATGTGGGCGTTCGTTTCTAGAAAAGAAAATAATATTTTTGACAGCGGACATCATAGATAGAATGATCCATGACGCAAGACAGAACAGTGTGTGACAGTTAATGGATGTGTTTAGAACTTAAAAGCGCCGAGCGACGTCTACAACAAAATATGATTTACAAATTCATTACGTTTAACAAAGAAGTGTCCTTTAAGATCATTTAATTTTATTTATTATCCTTCAAATTTACCTCTTTCTACCGTATAAATAACAAATCAATACTATATCCTTTCTCATTACCTCATTACTAACATTTTCAAACTTTGCCACAATTTAGCGGTTAGCGCATTTTTCTTTTAAAACGTGCAGTGACAGCTTCAACAATATTTTTTTCTTCATATATGGCAATGATATAATTAGCACATTCTGACATTGTAAAGTTTTCTTCGTATAAAATATTAAACAATTTTAAAACTTAATACTTAGCCTATCAATATCCAGTCCCGCCGAAGTCACTCAATAAAGCGATAGTAGGTTTACTGAGGACAGAAGAGAACTCCTTGGAAGCACACGACAAACGCCCTCACATATAAATTTGATATATTACAAACACCACGCACGAAAACTTTGAATTTTAATAAACTAATATTATTAAACCAAAAAACGCCTAATACATTATTTTTACTTTATTCAAACAAAACTCAACTTCACTTCTCGCGTTCCCGCCCAAAAGTTTCAAACCCAGGGTTTAATTTAATCATTATCAACAAGAATGAAACTAAATTGCTTTATAAACAGTATCGTGCTTCTTTATTTATTTCTACTAACGATTCAATTATAATCTTGTTTGTCATTCTCATTATAATTATTTAAACGGCTAAATGATTCTGAATTATTAATGTACTGTTAGAGCATACTGTAAATATTAATATCCTAGATGTCCCCACTCTCTTGGCTCTAGGATTAAAAATATACACTTTCAAGATGCACTAGCCTGTTCAAGAGCAATTAAAAACATTAAAGATTTACTTTCAGTAATACCAACAGATGATGAAAATGAGCAATCGCTTGATGTAGAACGCACAACTCAAGAAAACGCTGAAGATATATGAAGTGATCATTATAAACATGTGAATTAAAAGAATTATGTGTTGACTCAACAAAGTGAGGCAACACATTTATATTCGAAATTGAGTTATTAATGTTATTATTTAGAAAGTCCTGTAGCAGACCTAAAACAAGACCCGTTACATTTTTTTTATAGGCTAGTGGCGGACGAGCAAGCGGTCCTACGTGATGGTATTTATGGCAAAACCTCATTGGCACCACTTATCCAAAGCTAAAATTAATCGCAATTCGCAATGAAACACCTCAGTTGCGCAGCGATATCCACTACTTCAGAAAGACTTTTCCAAACAGCAAATATCAATTTATACAAAGGAACAGATTGTGGCGTCGAGAACCGACCTCTTTGGTCGAGCTCCTGATTTGATTTATTTAATTCTTTTTAGGAGTGTTCTTTTTATAAATTTTGCTTTTGTTATTTTTGATATGAGTTGTCAACAAATATTCATGAGAACGATCTTACTAGAAGAGTTTGCAATTTATTAATTCACACTGTTTTAATTTTAATATTGTAAGATTATTAACTCTACAATCGCTGTGTTGTATGTTGATTTAACAAGCTTATTCACAACGCTACAAACTTTGTATTAAGATGGTTTAATAAATATTCATATTCCGAAGATTCTGGATTCTTCTCATGGTAGTTCCAGTAATACACACGCACAAAATATAATTGGAGAGCATTCCTCCAATAGATTAAAAGAGAAACTACTGTCAAAAATATTATTTCTTCAAAGTTTATTTAAAACATTTTGGGACATTTCATAATATTTTAACATTACTCACTTATTTTTTGGTAATTTTATATTTGTTTTTAATTTAATAAATAAACATCTTATTATGGTAACTTGAGACTTTTTGGCTGAAACTGGACAAATGAATGACGAATTTTTATTAGATTATTATTACATTTATAAAAAAATATGTAGGTATTGTGATAGTGACAGTTTATTAAACTTCAAAGTGCGTAGAAATCTTGCACGAACACATTGACCATCGGGAATATTCGGATATCTTTGGCAAATGTCGAATTCATAAATATATACCCTATCTTTTTTTCAACAGATAATAAATTTTATACGTAGGTAGTAGGTATATTTGCTTACGTCAACTGTTACCGACCTCATTCTAATTATATTTTTATATTTAATTTTCAACAAGGTATTCTGTCAATGTAATCATGTTGTGATGGATGTCATCCTTCACAAACGCCTTCTAAAGCTACATCTGCACCCAGATGACTTACAATTATAAGTTGATAATTTAAGTGGTTGACAAATTAAACAGTGATCTCCGTCATATTTCCGATTGGTCAAGTAGGTTTGGAATTGCCGTCAGAATAATGCCAGTCAATTAATCTAAGCAGTTCTCGTAAGGTGGCCAAATTAGATCAAACTGTTGTCACACCAGTTCGCTGTAACAATATAAGTATTTATTCCCTATTGTTCTCAGGTTAAAAATTTAGGATTAATCATCGACAGTTCGCTGACCTGGGAATCGTATATCAATGAAGTGTGTCGAAAGGTTACCTACTCACTACGATCCTTATATCAATTTAAAAAAAAACATATTCCGACCGGCACTAAGACTGCTAGTGCAATCAGTTTTGCTACCGATAATTGATTACACTGATGCTTGTTACTCTGATGTCAACCATAACCTTAACAAGATCTCCTTAGCAAACCTAAGATCAGTGACATCTTCAGTGGCGACTGCGTTCACTTTCGGAGAGATGTTTTTCTCTTCGGCTTCTCGAGCGCATGCGCAGTCGCCACTGAAGATGTCAACCGCAGTTGTTGACGAAACGTTTGGAAAAAAGAGAAGAGATTCCAGAAGACCTCGGCCAAGTAGCCCGGAAGATTCAATTAATATGGACACCGGCCGAGAAAGCCTACACTCCACTATAAAAAAATTGTTACTGGAAAAAAATGATCCAGATGAATGATATAGAATATATGAACATGCTATACATGATTTTATGGATAGGATAATGATTAATACTTCTGAGAGTTCTGATGATTCTGAAAATGACAATGAAGAATACCATTATTGTGATTCTGACATGGAAGATATTGAATACATGCCACCAGAGGGTCAATCAAAATCTTCTAACGGATCTGTAACGTTTGACTGATGATTGATATATAGATGCTGTGACATAAGTGTTGATTTTTTAAGATATAATGTGAATAAAGCTAATAAAAGCAATATAAAGTTATATCTACATACATTACACAATATAGATACGAGTATTATAATTGATTATCAAGTATGCAAATTTAAATAAGAACTAAATAGAAAAAAATTAATATGACTATCTCACAATATGGTGACTTGTTTAGTAAAGATATAGTGTCATTAGTTTTTCAAGGGAAAATAACAGCTCCATATATTTCTCTGCATTGACTCACGAGTCAATGTTCATATGTTCAAATGTCACGACATGTTCATAAAATTATATATTTTTCTCGTAATAAAGTATGCAATTAGAGGAACGGTAATTAATAGACGCGGATGACGCGTTTGGGTGTTTCCGGAATAGTCGGTGGCCAATGTTATCGTAATGTATCTGTACTAAATGTTTGTGCATGTTTGTACATATTCATAAAATAAAAGCATAATAATACACTTTTCGTGTGCTTCCGGGGAATCCAACTATTCGTGAAATCCAGATAATCAACCTCATGCCGTCATGTTGGACAAATTGGATTGGAACGGAATATACTTAAAGGCAAGCTATAGTCATAAATAAATAACTACCTACGTTATAAACTTTCACATGCACTCACTTGTCACGCCCACTCCTTTGTCACTTGTACAAAGCATAAGCAAACTGAAGAAATCGACATTCATCCTTTTTTTTTTTTTTTTTTTTTTTTTTTATTTTTTTTTTTTTTTGTTAGGAGAGACAATCAGGAAAAATCCTGCATGGGACACCTGGTACCATCTAGTCTGGCTGGGCCAGCCTAGGTGGTACCAGGTAGTGTCGGACTCCTACCGACTAAAAAACCTGATTGCCTCAACATCGTGTATATATAGTTCTTGTGGCCCTAGTGGCCTTTCAAGAGTCACCGGTCGCGTTGATGTAGGGCGAGCGCAGAAGGCGCTCAGCCAGGAGAAATATGTGCGTTGCAACAGCCTAAGGGCTCCCCCGCCGGTAAACCGGCGGAAGGAACGGACCTCGGCTTAGGGCGTTGCATTGGGGGGATACCGCGGGATCGCGTGTCGGCGAGAAGCGCCCAGGCATGTGTCGATGCCTAGTGAAAGTGTTGGCTGAGGGCCGGTGTGTGTTAACGGTGTAACGAGGGGGACGTCCACGTCTCGGCCGGCGGGGACGGTGTCTGTGTACTGTGGTTTGTGTGGGAACCGCATTTGCAGCGGTGATCGGGTCGTCGGGATCGTCCAGGATGTGCCGCGGGCGACGATAGCGCGGAGGGGCACTCCTGTCCGGTATGTAGGTGAGAGAAGAGACAATCAGGGGGTTGGGATGGTTTGGGATAGCGTCATAGTAGCGTCGGGCGGTGTCTGTTATGTATTTGACGATGGAGGGAAGCTCCAAGTCCTTGTGGAGGTCAACGTTGCGCATGTACCATGGTGCGGCCACGGCCTTGCGCATGAATCTATTTTGCAATTTTTGGAGGATTGCAATGATGGAGGGAGCTGCGTGTGCGAACACAACGCTAGCATATGTCATAATGGGACGGACGAGAGTTTTGTACAATGTCAACTTATTTCTAAGCGACATTTTACTTCTCCCGCCTACGAGGGGGTTGAGGCGACCGAGCACAAAGGCGGCTCGGTTGCGGACGGTTTTGACGTGTTCTCGAAAGGTCAGTCTATGGTCTAGAGTGACTCCGAGATACTTGGTCTTCCTGACGAGAGGAATTGTTTGACCGAAAAGGGTTATCGGGAGAGGGGACAGCTTAGGCCTACGAGCGTTAGCCCTGGGAAAAGGGAAGCACATGGCTGCACTTTTCGTCGGGTTTATCTCTATCCTCCACCTCGCAAACCACTCACCTAGGGCGGTGACTGCGCGCTGGAGGCGTAGAGATACCATACGTAGGTTCCTATCTGAGGCGTAGAGGGCGGTGTCATCCGCGAAAAGGGCGAGCTCTATTCCTGGGGTGTGGGGAATGTCGTTAGTGTAGAGGGAATAGAGTGTGGGTGCTAGAACGGAGCCTTGTGGGACTCCAGCTCTGATTGGGCGGGGGCTAGACAGAGTGCCTTCGACTCTGTAGCGAAAAGTGCGATCGGTAAGGAAGTCTCTGATGATGAGAATGAGACTTTCTGGCACCTCCAGTTGGTACAGTTTATAAATTAAACCGTTGTGCCAGACCTTGTCGAAGGCCTTCGCTACGTCGAAGAAGACAGCTAGGGTTCGGAAGGGCCTCTTTTGATTGAGACGCGGGAGTATGTGCTCCGTTATTCGGTGCACCTGTTGGACACACGAGTGCTTAGCTCTAAAGCCGAACTGCTCGTCAATGAGAAGCCTTTTTGAGTTAATGTAACTCAGCAGGCGAGAATGGAGGACTTTTTCGTAGATTTTAGCCATTGTATTCAATAGGCTAATGGGTCTGTAACTAGAGGGATCCGAGCGATGTTTGCGCGGTTTGGGGATGCCGATGACGACGGCTTCTTTCCAGGCGACTGGAAAGAGATGATTTCTCATGGCGGCATTGAGGATGGCCACGAGGAGAGCGATCAGATGGATCGGGAGGATTTTGAACACCTTGTTGGGTATTCCGTCGATTCCAGGAGATTTTTTGATTTTGAGATTTTGGATAATCTCCTGGATTTCTGTTACCGTAACCGGTAGAAGGGAGTCAGAGGGGGGGATGGAGGCTCGACGCCCCACCTCTCCGTCAACCGTGTCGACATGGGATTCGTCCACCGGCTGACGGCTAAGGGAGCACTGGGCCTCCAAACTGTCGGCTAGGCATTCGGCCTTCTCTGCATCGTCAAATGCGGGAGGTCCGTTTGGTCTTGTCAGTGGGGGAAACGAGGCTGTATTGTCTGTTTTCATAGACTTCGCCATCCGCCAGTAGGCAGTGTGTGATGGCGAAATCTCTGACAACAGGGATTCCCAACTGTGATTTTTGAATTCAGCGATGCGATGCTTTACTTCCCTTTGTAAGGCTCGCATTCTACGCCTATTCTCGTCACAGGGGAAAGAGTCATAAGCACGGATGGCTGCGTTCTTGTCTCTTATCAGCTCCCTTATGTCCTCAGGCAACTCCCAGCGGCGATCGTTCGCCGCTGGGACTCGCCTGGAGGAGCTTTGGATTAAATCCTTAAGGTGGCTGCCGAGGCCAGAGACCGCCGTGTTTGTGTCATCCGCACTGGTCAGGTAGTCGGGGATAGAGTCGAGGTGGGGAGAGCTGGAAGCCTTAAGGGCTTCTTTCAGCTTGGTCCAGTTAATAATCGTCTTGTCTTGGAGAGGTGGATCGGTCTGTCGTCCTAGTTTCATGACTACGGGGCGATGGTCGGAGTCTAACTCGGAGAGGGGTTCTAGCGAGTTTAGACGTAGGGCAACGTTTTTGAAAAGGGCAATGTCAAGGACGTCGGGTCTGTGGGTAACAGTACCAGGGTAATGAGTTGGCGTCATTGGAGCTATCACGTCAAAGTCGAGTAGGTCAATGAGTCTGTTAAGGCGATTACCGTTAGTGGTGGAGGTATGACTATTGAAGCTGGGGTGCTTACAATTGAGATCACCTGCCAGGATGACTGAGTTACCTAAGTCGAGAAGCGACTCGAGATCAGTCCTGAGCAGTACTCTGTCGGGGGGGAGATAAACAGATGCCAGAGTGACAGGTTGATGACCTGTCATAGCTATACGACAGACCGAGGCCTCCATGTTAGTCAGTGGAGGGGTAGGAATCGGAATGCAGTGCAGAGACCTTCTGTAGTAAATGAGGGTGCCGCCTCCTCGGCTGGCCAATCTGTCATTACGTACAATGTTGTACTGGGCGATTTTGGGATCGCGTTTGCTAGGTTTCAAGAAGGTCTCTTGCACTAGCATTATGTCGATTTGATGATTTCTGAGGAAATCTTGGATCTGGGTGCGTTGGGAGCCGTAGCCGTCAGCGTTGTAAAACGCGACGGACAGGGAAGAGGGCTTTATTCGAGCTGTGTTAGCCATTGGAGTTCTTTTAAGAGAGTTCAGGGGCAGGCCTTGAAGAGGCCGAGGGCGCTAAGTACGTGCTCGTACTTAAAGACAAGGTCTAGACGGGCTAGAGCGTCTCCGTCAGTGGACCTGAGCGCTTGGGCTAGGTTTTTAATTTCCTGAGGGTTTATGGCCCCTAGGAAGCGGCGGACTAGAGCCAGGTCCTCCATTAGCCCAGGACTAGCCTGGCTTTGGAAGGAGGTGGCGTTAGGGACGGGTTTGGGGGCCGGCGCAGGGGCGGCTGGAGTGATCCTCCAAGATTGCTGCGCGGGGGCGGCTGAAGTGGTCCTGCGCCAGGATTGCGGCGCAGGTTTGGGTGGGAGCGAGGGGAAGCTCGCGGGTGTGAGCACTGCGGCTGGGGTGGGTTGCGCAGAAGGCGCGGGGTATGGTGCTTTAGTTTGCACCGACATAAGGGGGGCCATATGCGCCTGGGTAGGAAAGCGCTTGGCAGGGGGTGGGGGTCTAGCGGGGACCCTCCTGGAAGGCCACCGCGGCGCTTTAGGGCATCCGCGATAACTCGCGGGATGCCCCAGCTGTCCGCAGAGGATACAGCCAGGGGGGTCCTCGGCGCCCTTGGGACGGGTGCAGTCGCTAGTGCCGTGGTCACCCAGGCACTTAACGCAACGGGATTTCGCGTAGCAGTTACGCGCTGCGTGGCCGTAGTATTGGCAATTGTGGCATTGCCCAATACCGCCACGCTTGTGGGGGGTCTCGAAGGAGAGACCGGAGAGCCCGCAGATAGTGCGGGCGTCGAAGATTTGCTTCCCCTCGGAGGTGAGGGGAAGGACAACCAATACTAGGTTGAAAGGGGTTTTGTCTCGCCCCTTGTATAGCCGGTGCACTTCCAGCACTGGTAGGTTTTGGGATTTGAGATCCTCGAGGATCTCATCTTCGCCCAATTGGGGAGGGAGGCCACGGACCACGACGCGGAGTCGACGCTCCTCTTCGGTGGCGTAGGTGTGGAAGGAGATTTTCTCCTTCCGAAGATAGGCAGTTAAGGACCTGAAGTCCTTGGAGGAGGGGACCTGGACCTTAATGGCCACAGCTGTGTTGGTTGCCTTTGTGAAGGAGATTTTCAACATCTCCATGGCGGCGCGGACGTGCTCCCAACGGGCCTTATCTTGGACAAAGACAGGGGGTGGGGGCTTTTCGGTGCGGGGGACCGCGGGTGGGGGCTGAGGGGTGCTCTGGCGAGAGCGGGAAGCCGCGCCAGGCTGGGCTACGATGTCCGACTTAGCGGACTTCGGGGGTGCAGCGGGGGTGGGGGAGGAGGTCTTTATGGACCTTTTCCGTTTCTTGCCGACGACGGTGAAGCCGTCGTCGGAAGATTCGGCTGGGGAATGTTCCGCCTCAGATGCGGAGTCGGAATCGGAGTCGGAGGGCTGGACTATGTCCATGTCCTCCTGGGAGGTGTTTCGGGAGTCGGGTTCATGCTCGTGCTCGCGGGCAGAGTCGGGGGACGCGGGGCTCTCGGATGGAGCCGCGGATTCGGGTTTAGACGGGGCGGGGGCCGATTTAAGGCTCATGATGTTCTTAAAGACTTCCGGATGGGAAGCCCTTAAGATCGCAACTACGTCGTCGCTAGTGAGCGGCGCCATAGTTGACTGGGGTGGGGAGAGAGAGAGAAAGAGATAGCGTGCTTGCCGCTATCTCTGTCTTCCCGGGTAGGTACGCCCGGGGTTGTGTAACCCTCCCTGCGGGTGAAGCAGGGAGGTGAGTGCCTACTGGTGAGCCCTAAGCTTGTAATCCGTCGCCAATCTTATTGTGCGACGGAGCCCTACGGGGTCTAGAGCGAAGGGTGTAACACACCCGACCGACTCTAGGTGCAAGCTGTGGAGGGAAAACAGAGACTAGGCCGACTAGGAGACCCCCCAAGGCCGGTTTGCTAGCTCCCGTCCAATTGACTGCCTCACCCTGAAGGGGCTCGGCGGGTGTGATTGGGTCAACACCCCACTCGGTTCGTTGGCACCGTTAGGTTACCACCGAGGACCACGAAACTGTGGGTTTTCCCAGAAGGGGCAAAACTGCAGTTGCGGAACTGCAGTGGTTTTTGGCGGAATCAGCCGCTGCCTTGAGAAAGGCAACTTTTGATTGCAATCGCGGGCTTCAGCGCTACGGCGCTACGACGGCAGCTACGACGGCAGCTACGACGGCGGCGGCTACGGCAAGCGCAGCGGAGCGGGAGACGTCCGATCGCTAGCGCGATCCAGAGCGGAATGATGTTTTTTTTTTTGACATTCATCCAATACGACTGCATTGTCTGGTACATTGAAACTTGGAACATTAATCAACGTCTAACATAGCCAAAGACTTTCCAGTGGGATTACATTTTTGTACGCGAAAACCAGCAAATTTAATATAGGTAAAAGGGAAGAATATTTAATTCTGTATCTCAATTTTATTAAGTGTAAAGGGGGCTACAAAATTGGTTTGGGCAAGTTGAAAGTACTCGTAGGGTAAAGATACGATGGCATTTTGATCACGCGGTAAAGGCCAGTGAAATTTCGGCTCCACAGACTATAGCGCTTTCCTGTACTACTTTTCTTAGAAATTCTTTCTTGTCTTTTTACGTTTCTGCTTCTCTTCATTGACGATCTAAAAATATAAGAAAATAATTTACATTCTTTTCATTTATGTTATAATAAGAAATACAGATTACAAAGAACATAAATTTGTACCGTAACTAAATTGTAATTAAATAGGTAATAATACGTCATAATTAAGTAAATAATAGTTCAACTTCGTTGGTGATACTTCACGCCGCATACGCTCGCCTCCAGTTCTTCGCAAACCGATAAGTACTAAACCAACGAAGTTTGTATAGTAACTAAATGGTGTATAGTTTATCCTAAAACGCTTTGGTTTAACTAGTATGGCCTAGGGAATACTAGTTTAAGCTGGAATCGGTTTTTGCCGGTAACATTTATATTTACTTCATGCTTGATTTAAACGGCTATTAAACAAAATGGGCGAAAATATTTATTTATTAGCGACTCTCATTGGTGAGGTCATGACCCCACGATTTTTTCACCCCGGTTCGTAACATAGAGTTTCTACCTAAGTGAAGCATGTGTATCTATCTACCAACTTCACCTGGGCGCGCGTGGGGGATTCTGGCCCGAAATTCCCTCGTAGTTAGTATGGGAGGACGTCTTGCAATAAGATTTTATAGCTTCATATGGAATCTAGGATTAATCGAAGTATTGCCTAAGGAATGGTCTTACTTATCGATTACCTAATGACAAGTTCAAGTAATCCAACTAATTATTTCGAGAATTACGTTCTTTAAGGTAATTTTTTTAATTTATTAACCATGATCTAATTTTTACAAAATTCTTTTTTTAAATCTATTTAGATACTACAAAAACCTCCAGGGTTTGATTACTCATTTAAGTTACTTAAGATTTTTAGGTAACCCAAGAAAACGATTTAAACGACACATAAGAAGTGTATTTTTATGTGTTGATTCTTATCGAAAGGTTCTCAATAGAGTAAGACTTTGCTTTCGATATATTCGAAAGGTTGAGACAATCGGCAAAAATCCGCACAATCGTCCATCATTAAACACTTGAGTTATGTAGGTACAGTCGAGTTCATAATTGTCATGTGTTCAAAATATGTGAGCGTTGAAAAACTCCTTGAAATTCTGAACATATTTGGCTTTCATATAATTGTGTACAACCTATCACTTCATAAATATCTGAACACACCTATATCAATAATATCTCAATAGATACAGTCTCATAAATATGTGTAGAAGTCTTTGTTCATAAATATGTATACAGGCTTTGTTTCAATAATATCCTAACATAAAGGCAATCAAACAAAATATATAAATACAGAGGTCGGATTGTAATTATTGGCTAGGTAAATTTTAAAGTGACGTTGAGATGAGGTTTGTATTGATTTTAAACATTTACATATGCATCAATTCCTGCAATTTAAATTTTAATCAAATAAGTACAAAAATGTCCCGAATTGACGAAAAAACTAAGTATAAAATAATATCTATGCGTGAAGATGGTTTATGTGTATCGAATATCGCGGATGAGTTAGCCATCTCGCTAAGTAGTAACAAGTGTTTTTTTTATTTTACTTTATTATTAATAATATTAATATTGATAACTAAGTTAATTTTACCGAGAAATACAGAATATCTATGGTGGAAGAGATGGCAAGAAGAGGGATCTGTTGGAAAACACGTGTCTTTTGGCCCCCCAGAACAAGACAGACAATTAATAGAAAATGTCCGCAATTATAGTTTTATTAACATAACTCGATTAGCTCAAGATCTTAGCTTGTCTAACTTAACTATACGCCGAAGATTAATTACCTAAGGTAAATTAGGATTAAGATTAGGTACCTACATGTTTCTGAAGTTGTTATAGATTCGTAACAGACGAAAGGATCACTAACCTTCACAACGAAATTGCCAATAATTTTGAAATTACCGACATTAAAAACGTTTTCTTTGGGTTTCCTTGCTATCCTGACAAAAGTTCAGGGTACAAAGACTTGGTCAACTGTAAGGTTTTAGCCATACATTGAATATTGCTTACGTCAAACTAGGATCTTCGACAAGAGGCTGTTGCAAAGGTATTTCAATGTTCAGGTGATGATTCATCAAGGGACACGGAAAGTATATTTTTTCCAAAATGACTTCGGTCTCATCATGATTCTCGCTTTCCTATTGGTACAAACATCATCTATAAACGGGTTGCCCCCTTTACACACTTATCCAACATACTGCGAGTTAGCGATGGACAATTAACTATTTCTAGTTCGACGAGGCTGCAAATGTCATACTATCTAAGTGTAAAGGAAAGAGATGCATATAAAAATAGTTAGCTATTCACACTGCAATCGAGGACTCGCTCACTAGTTCTGTCGCTGCTATAAATCGCTTACTCGCTCGGCGATGGAAAAATACTAGCTGAGCTGATTGTCAGTGTGTAGTCGTCTCATTGACTTATTTATAATTTATTAATGCGAAAGAAAAATGGATTTTGAGTTACAGCAAACATTATTGTTTAGTTCTGAAGACGCTGATGAAGTATTTAACAGCGTTTTCTTAGCTTTGAAAAAAAAGAAAGCAACATTTACAGCGAAAACGAAGAAGGTATTGGATGCTTAATATAAATTAATTTTGACTAGAATACAATGTGTTTAGGTTATTCTACGAACTACCAGATCGTGGATTTCGTGCATATTATAGGATGACGAATAATTTAAATTTTTACATTTTTTATAGAAAAGAGTTCCCACATGGCAAATAAGTACCTACAGTCAAGAACAAATATCGCTGATAACAATATTTTATTAAAAATGACTGTGTTTTTAAAAATGACTAACTACACTATCGTTTCGTAAATAGGTGTTCTGAGTCAGGCCTATTAAAGTAGATGATTATCTTTTATATCATATGTCGCTGAACAGGGTCGGCAACGTATGACACAAATGACACATCACTAACGTCATGCACAAAATGGCAAAGACAGCAATAGTAAGCCCGGTAATTTCCGTGTCTTGTCGACTAAGTTTGACAATGACAAAGAAGAGACTGTTCTGCTCAACAACTTGTCGATTTATTGAAGATCATCTACTTGTGTAGTCAGAAATTAAACATTTCAGTTAATGGCACAATAGTGTTCAGCGAGTTTTGTAATTCTCTGATATTAATATTGTTTTGTACATTAATTACTCTTCTAAGAATTTTATGGCAAGTTATCGTGCATAGATGTTTTGTAATTTTGGATATGTTCTGCAACATTCGTTGCTGACTGTACATGCCTACCCCTTAGTAATAGCTTCGTTCGCGGTAAGGATTCAGAACTGATTCGGAACTATACGCATGCGCAGTTCAAATAATGCCGTTCGCGGAACACACAATTCAGAATTTCTAGTTACAGTTCTATGTTCGCGGAACCGTCGAACTCGATTCAGGATCGGTTCAGAATTAGTTCTATCAGTTCTATAACTTTGGCAAGAATCCGTAGTTCCAGACATGCGCAGTTTTTACCTAACGACATTTGACATACATGCTGCGGCTATATTCAGTTGGTTAGAAACTAATAAACTGGTTAAATAGTTAAATAAAATATAAATTTTATTAATTTATTAAGGGTTAAATAAAATATGGTTAGTTTTGTTTGTTGTTTATATAAATAAGTTTATATAATACTCTAATAAGAGTAATGTGTTTTGGTGGGTCCACTTAAATACTTGCCAACTTAGGGGTTTTCCCCCCAAATTTAGGGGGTAAATAAGTGGGATGGTTTTTTTAGGGGTTTTATATTTTTAGGGATTTTTTGACTTCATATATTTTTTTGAATATATATTTTTCATATATTATGTGAAAGTATAGGCCCTGGGACAATCCAAACTATAATAGCTAATCATATTTATTTGTTGACCTAGCGACTTAACGACATCTAGTACAAATATATTACAACTACTCTGTGGTGACTGGTGGTTATTGTGCCTATGTATAGGCCTATGTGCCTATACATATGTACGTTGATTATTGTTTACTTGTTTAATTCGATTTTGTTGTTGTACTGCTGTGCCGACAAGCAATTTGTTAATGATGCCTAAAGTAACTAAAAATAAAAAAATGTACAGTCAGAAGTACACGTAGATTTGGGAAACAGATCCAGATTTAAAAGGTAAAGAAATTTCATTGCATTTTTGTAATTTATATTTTTTCTTTTATTATATATTTTTTTAGAGGGATTTCTAAGTAATTGGGGCGATTTTGGGGGTTTTTGACTTAAGCTTTAGGGATAAATATTTTTGAGATTTGGTAACACTGCCGATGACAGTAGATCGTACGCAGTTTGGTTCCGAAATCGTTCGCGGAAATAAAAATCACGAATCGGTCTATAACCGAGCATGCGCTCTACTACGATTCCAAATTAGTTCAGTACTAGTTCCGAATTAGTTCTGAATCCTTACCGCGAACAAAGCTATTATCATAAGATCTACATATTTATGGCGAGCGAAGCGACTACTCGCTCATCGCCTAGTGACAGAACTAATATTCGCTTCTCGGTGCTTTTTTTTTTTTTATGTTAGGAGAGACAATCAAGGAAAACCCTGCATGGTCACCTGGTACCATCTAGTCTAGCTAGGCTAGTCTAGGTGGTACCAGTGCTTCTCGGTGCTCGCCGACTCGTTACAATAATAGGTGCTCACTCAACTCGCTACTTGCTGTTTGTTTGACAAGTGCCTTAGGGGGGGTGGGGGCATTGTGGAGACAGCTGCTCGACCCGGCGGCCGCCCCGAAAGGAAGACCGTAGCTTAAGGAAAGAAATGGCTTCCATGATTAACTCATATAAGTAATTTGTTGCATTTGTCACAGGATAAGAGACAAGATACTTTGCCCAAAGGACTATTTATTCCATAAAATTACCATTAACTTTGGATTCTTGGACTGCAATTCAAGGTCATTATAACATTCTTAATATCCTTAGATATTATGGTACTCGTACCTACCTAAATAATTAATATTTTAGATGCCATTGCGCCATCCTCTGTTATGTTAAATTTGAATTTCTTAAAGATAAGTATTTGAAAAATTCTGAAGAAGACCTACAACCTTCTCGATTGTTGGATTGTTGACACACTTATGCACATTTAAGCACCACCGCCATATATTCTCGTCAGCAGCGCCGCGCTGCTCCAAGCGCTTCGAGAGCTCGTTTATTTTTCTTATGGGTATCTGAATCAAGATATTAAGAGACAAGTAAGAGAGCATATAAAGTAAGGAAACAAGAAGTTCACCTATAGTGGCTGGACGATGAGAACCTAAGACTGTGTGTGATAGCGAGTTTTAGGAGTGGACAGACAGATTGATGGACGATAAGAGAAAGCGAACTACTAATTACTACTTTGGTAATCCATTAGCCATCTAAATAGTAAATAGCAATAGTATTTGTAATTTACTAATATAAATCTGTAACTGATAAACTTACTAACTGATAAACAGCACAAACTCATAGAAAATTCACTTAACAGCTTATGGGATTCTTTGAAATTCGCAGGGCACATCTCACGACAGTAGTGTTGAAGTTATCAAAGTTTTTTTTTTATTGGAAAAGATAGCAGTGAATCAAGCAGCCTAGAGTATGGTAAGGTGTCACCGCCACCTATAGATACCTACCCGCAACACCAGGGGGTATGTAAGCGAGTTAGTGAACTTGCAGGACCCTATTCACAGCCATCTTGAAGAACTCCACGTCATGGAAAAACAACACTTCTGTGACGAGCGGTACAGCTGTAGAAACTAAGGTGCGGCTAAGCTGGGAATTATGTCGAATTACTATGGTATAGCTACTTAATTCATCAGGTGCCTTCTCGTCTCTTGTTAGTCTGCGTGTTTTCAACATACTCGTGTAGCTGTCTATTGCTAAAACTTGTCTAGAAGATCTGCTGATCCCAATTCTAGATCCTAGATAATACAGTAAACCTACAGCTATTTTATGTTTCTTCCTCATGCCGTGCAAGGGTTTTGAATGCATTTGTGATTTACGCCTGGGTGTAGTGATCTGTTGAAGACAGGCCTTGGAGATGAGAGCGGTGCATGCCACAGAATTTGAGTGAGCGCTCGGCAGGGATTTTAAGTTTTGCAAGTCCTGGAAGTTGGCTTCATTACGCCGTACCAAATCCTATAAAAGTATTATTATATTAGCAAGTAAGTTGAATATGTACGTGTTGTAAACAATAAACTCATATACCTACCTAAACATATATTATTATTTATTATCGTATATTATTACTACCGCGTAGGTGCCATAATAAGTAGAATATTTTTCTGGGGGATTTGCCCCACGAATATTACTGGATAGAGAGTCGTGAACACTTAGTTTAAGCGCCAACTACACGAGCGAATCTATCGCGGCGATAATCTCGCCCGTTCCACTAATTTCAATAGTAACTATTGAAGTATCAATAGTTAATAGTACATAATATAGTTATTGTTGAAATTTGTGGCTCGGCGAGATTATCGCCGCGTGAGACTCGCTCGTGTAGTTGGCGCCATAAGGTAGGTAAGATTAGCGTTTGCCCTGCAATGAACGGCTATTTTAAAATATCCGATTTCCATTAGAAATTTGATGGACATACCTTCAATTTTTCAAGATCGGCATCTATTTTTAGTCTGGCAGAGAATTCTCCACGGAGCTCTTCGACTAAGTAAGCCCAGTATTTATTGACCTTCGCGTATTCTCCAAGTTGCATACGCGGTAAACATGAAAGAATCCGCTTGCCTATCGCGGATGGCAGCAGCTGAAGCTATAACATATTGATTATGATTTCAATGGGGATGTTTTGGTATTATATGCATTTGATATGATCTCACGTGATTATAAATATCTTATAGTCGCTAAAAGTTTGAGTATGCGACACCAATTTTAAAAAAAGAACGCTAGAAAACTGTGGACCTGTACCTAACTTGAGTTCTGTTGTTTCTATGTCCTGAAATTATAAAATGTTGCAAAGCGATTGTACTCGGCGCTAAAATTACTTACAATCCAGGATAAACCTATTTATTAATTTGCTAGTTAATAAAGAACCAATTTATTATAAAAACGCGAAGTACTTCCACTTCCTCTATATCCTAAAAGAAAAGAGTATATGTTGATCTAGAATATAAACTATCACCGTATTAAATTTCATTAAAATCCATCTATCCATTATAGTCATATAATAACTTGTTATAATAACAAGTTATTATCTGACTAACGTTGTACACATAGAAATCTAAATAATAAATATTATTTATATTTCTATGGTTGTACACAGGCACTTGAAAATTATTCCGGCAGTAACTTTAAAACGGATGTGGACAAAACGTATCTTAAATGACTAAATGTATTCTAAATGTGGATAGACGTACCCTAACGTGTCCTAAAGCATCTATATCCACAGAATCAAATATCTACGTCTAGTGTTAGTGGTTTTCGCGAGATGCGTGTTCTGACACACAAACAAAAAAAAATCAAAAGCTGTTGTTTTGGGCTCTGTATTATAGTGTACATTGCAACTATTATTTGTTTTAAACATGACTGTTACGATTTTATGTAAAAAAATAGATACTGGATTAGACGTAGTATACCGACTTAATGAATATGTACTAAAGCGCACACTACAAGCAGAAAGAATTTCGGTCATTGACATGAGATCAGCCAAGACTGAATTATTATATGAGGGGTCTAGTAAAGTGGTCGGTGATCGCCGATTTCATACAAATCTCTTTACTTAGCAATTAAACAACTTTGAACGGTTTAAATCTCGTATATTTGACATTATTTATATCCCGACGTTTCGAACACTTTGCAGTGGACGTCAGTCACCCCGTGACCACGTCCACTGCAGTGTTCGAAACGTCGGGATATAAATAATGTCAAATATACGCGATTTAAACCGTTGAAAGTTGTTTAATTGCTATGTATAGTGGTCGCGAAAACCTAAGAAAATAAAATCTCTTTACTGTCCAGTCTTGGCTGACCTAATGTCAATGACCGAAATTCTTTGTGCTCGTGGCGCGCGCTTTAGTAAATGTCACCCACAAAATCAACAGTCTCAGTCAATTCAGGTTTCGGCCGGTTAACCTTCCAAATCTTTTTCTCTGTGCCATCCTTGTATATCAATTCCACTTCTTCCAATTTGAGGTTATCTCGAATGGATTTTATCGTCGCATTCCACGCCGCTAATTGTATCTCCAACTGTAAATAATTTAGCTATTTGACCTTTAGACCTTCAATTGTTCTAAAAATAATAAAAAGGAAAATTGAGCGATTCAGCTACTAATTTTATAAAGAAATCTTACCGCTGAATACAATCGACAACAAGTTTGTGTAGGTTTACATGCAAACACCTTAAATGATAATATAATAATAGGAAATAATGTGGAATGGAATCCGGTGACTCTTGAAAGGCCATTGGGGTCACAAAAATTTAGCCAATCCGAAAAAAAAAACGGATTTGAGTAAAATATTCTGTTGTACATTGTGTTATCGTATTATTATTATAGAAGAGCCGTGATAGCCTAGGGGAATCTATACTCGATTCACATTCGTGATTGTCAGTTCAAATCCTCGCCCCTTACCACTGGTCTTAAGTACCTACTTAAGTACGGATTTTAAAAAAATTACACTTGCTAGGCGTTGAGGGAAAACATCGTGAGGAAACCCCACGCTCCAGTAATTTAAAAAAGAACTGAAATATCTGTATCCACCAATCCGCAGCATCAGACCCGCGTGGCGGATTAGAGCCCGGAACCCCCCAATGTTCTATTGGGAGAGGCCTATGGCCTGCAGTGGGACATTAAAAACTGATACAAGTTTAAGATTAATTAATAAAATGTAGTTTTTTTATGAAATCTAAATCTAATTAATTAATATTAATAACACCGGTCTAGAAAATTAAACGTTTTTTTCTGCCTGTTATATTTTTTGACTGATTTCGAGTCGTTGAATACAAATATGTAATCAAAATTTAAAAGGTAGCTCTTGTTTTTAAGATATGCCCAGAAATCAAAAACTAAGATTTTTGTGAAAAAATCAAGAATCGCTCAGCATCCTCAGCTCGCTCAGATATTGCATCTCTGCGTTTTCTACTGCGTTTTTTTATTATTATAACATTCCCTATTGGGAATGTTCTGAAGAGCTGTTCAATTTGATGCCAACTTCGGGTTTTTACCATCGCACCGCTCGTCATCGTCGTGCGGTTCATCCGCACTTCCTTGACACAGAGTCGCTGCGTACTGTGTGGTCGAAAAGATAATTTATACCGCGAACCCTAAAGTTGTGGAATGAACTGCCATGCCAGCTGAGGTATTTTCGTTACGCTACGATATGCGGCTCTTCAAAAGAGCTGTGAACAGGTTTCTACAAGGTCGGCAGCGCACCCGCAAACTTCCTGGTGTTGCAAGTGTCCATCGGCGGCGGTAGCCACTTACCATCATGTGGCCTGACCGTTCGTCTACCATCCATTCTATAAAAAAGTAATATAAGATCTAACTGTGACTTTTAAGTTACATATTCAGATTTAGCACGTTGTATTATAATTTGTAAACTGTAGGAGTTAAATATTTTCATATAAAAGGCAATTTTGATGTTGGATAGTGTAATTAATAAGTTAATTATCTATTGTATTTGCAGTTCTAGAGAATTTTTGTATAGACCTCTTTCTGTGCTTGTCCTAATCCCGTTGGTTTTGCGACATCCATTGCGACGGACCCAGAAGCACCTTTAGTATTTTGATCCTTTTTGCCCTAAAAAGAGCAATCAAAATAACAATCTATCCAAAAATGTACATTTCTGAGCTCATTTTTTATAGAAATAAGGTTCCAGACAAACCATCAGTCCACCTAGTGAAGTGAGTATTGTCGCCTATGAACATCGGCGATAGGTACATGCCAACATCAGTCCAGAAAGAAAAATTGCACCTCCTACCTTTGAAGATTTAGGAGTGAACTAGAAAAAATAATTGAGGAACGTTGGAGAATAGGATTCTCCATTGTATTCCCTTTTTTCCCCAGAGGGTGTGGGGGGGGGGGGTAATAACACGAGGGAGTAAAGAGTTATATATTATACTCTCCACTCGATGGGCTTAAAAGGGATGGGACGTAGGTTGTTATAGTTGTTACTTGTTGACTTGTTGACTTTTGTTATAGTAACCTTGTCTTGCTGCGAGTTTGAATTCTGGGATTTTTCAGCTGTATTAAGTACAATGCACTCTAAAAAGTTATCCAGTTGTTCAGTGCGGTATGTCTCATAGATAGTCTGAGCGCGAGCCAGCACCTCCCACATTAAGGGTCCACCTGACACCGTCAGCAATTCCATTACGGTCACCGCTTGTTTTACCTGGTAATTAAATAAAGATTAAATTAATAAGTAATTTATGGTAAATGTAAACAATCTAAATGATAAATTATCTGTCAATTAAATCTAGATGATACTGACTTTCTGAGAAAGCATAACTGACTTTCTGATACCTTCTGATAAAGTATCAGGAGGTGGTGAGAAAGGCCCTTAGACTTCAAAATCCTGTAATACCGTAACCAGACTGCAGGACCATTGCAGGACACGGGGCTCCTCATCCACATTGTCTTGAACATGAGCGACGTACTGTGGCCTTAAAACGCCAGTCTGGCCAAGAGGATTGGCGACTCTTTTCATTTAGAAGTGATGCAATTCTTTAGGATTTATGGTAGCGGCTTTGTTATCCCTTCGTCGCCCTTTACGTTGACCACGGGAAAAGCTATGGTGGTGCTATTCTAATGCAGGCTGACACTATACGACCAAACCCCATAGCATATAATTGTTTTTGTTCTGCAAAAAATAAGAATTAGTTGTCTCCCGGTGACCTTGAAGGATAGCTATCCTAGATCTCATAACAACAGCAATTCTTAAAGCGGACTTGGAAATTTCCACCGAGATACTAAATTCCACCTCTTTTTACCAAAATATGGGAAAGGGAAGTGCTGCCCGAAGATTGGAAAAGGCCTTCTCATTTCAATATCTATGAAGGGTAACTTAACTCAATGCAGCAACTTGCTGCTCTTTGCCCTCTGTCCCCTCAAAAATGTTCTGCGGAGTGTTTTGGACAGATTGTCGATGGCGGTAGAACCCTTGCTGCGAAATGAACGGGTTAGTTTCCACAAGAATCGCTCCTGCGTCGATCAAGTGAATTCTCTGCGTATCATATTGAATCATCAGAATGGCAGAGACGATTCAGCTCACTTTCGTCGACTTTGAAAAGCCTTCGATACTGTACAATGATCAGTATCTGGAATCGGCTAAACGAGATCGGTATTGCATAGAAACTGATTCGGCTCGCACGTACAATAATTATTGCTGCCATATAGCGACCATGGCCACAACCGATATTCAGTTTCACACGGGGGGTGAGGTAGAACTGTTTACTTTCACCTCTCCTGTTCATGTTTGTGTTGAGTGGCAACACAACTCGATTCTACAGAAAAGGCATTTTACGAATGAAGATTTGATAATTGGGTTTATAAATGAAAAACCTATAATATAGTATGCTAGGCTACGATTGCTTATGTTATCGTATCACTAACATGATATATTTATTGGAATTCAAGGGGTGCGCGTCTGTCTTTTTTGTAGAAGTGTGTGTAGAAGGTGTAGAAGTGTGTGTCCGCACTCGTAAAAATAAATAAAAATATCTAAAATAACGAAAGTAAACAAACAAAACTACCTATCATGCATTTTAAGCTCGCTTTTAATTAGTTGTATGCTCACAGAATCGAGAGAGCTGAACCATTGGTGGTTGTCTTTCATAACACTCTCAAGCATCGACATAGGCTGGGCGGTTCTGTTATGATCCATTGGCACTCGGTCGAAGGAACTGTACACGTTCGGTCTGCGAATACAAATAGGTGCAAATATTACCTATATCTATACCTAATTCTCTCCCATCTCGTTCCATGAACGCTACTTACTCACTTTTACTTATCCGGTTTACTCTTAACTTCTACTCTTATCCCATACTATTTTACTGTTTTCCTCTTTATTCCATTCAAACTTCAGTCGTCAACGTATGTGATGTGATGTAAATTCCTCATTACATTATACTCTCTATTCCTCATTCTTCGAAAACCGTTATCCACTCCTAAATCTTCAAAGGAAGGCAACGTATCCTGGGGCGTGCCGATGTTTATCATTCCTGATGTGCCTGGGCAACAATATTCATTTACCAGCGATGAACTGTCTGTTCATGTACCACCTTTCTTTCTATAAAATAATACACGTCATACTAACTGGCTAACTGAAAGAACGGCATCCTTTGGCCTGCAGTTCCATATACACGAGAGAAGCAGCGACAGTCCCAGCGCTCCTTTGATCTCCTCCAGCAATGCGAGCAAGTGACGTTTCTTGTTAGCCCAGGATATGTGCGCGTACCAGTACTTCATTGTATGCAGGTGTTTGGTGAAGTTCAAATCGGCTTGAGTCGACTCATCGTCATCTGATAATGAGATTCCATCAGTGAGCGATAGGACTGTACTCGTACAGTATGCCACATCTATGAATACTATGAATACATCTATCTATGAAACTGTTCAAACTGGAAACACTGCTGAATTACTTAATGTGAACATATCTCATCTGTTGGGTCGCAAACGACGATGTTATCATGATACAGTCTGGTATCGTGGCACTTTTCTGGCCAAATACCCAAACCAAAAAATTCCACGACGAAATAAAGTCGCCGACATGTGGTCATATCCGTCGCAGGGGTGATAACCGATGCAAACAAGTCCTTGAATGGCGGTCACGTATCAAGAGATGTAACGTGCGACGCCCACTAACGAGGTGGACTAACAATTAAAAATTGTCGTCGATGGTGGCTAGTCGAGAAGAGTGGAAGATCGTGTCGGCATTTCTAAAGGCCTATATTCAGCACTGAAAAGGCAGCACTGATGGTATGATATCTAATAGTATTTTAAAGAAGGTTAGTTATAAATTTAATTGGAATAGATGTCAGATGCAAAACAGTGTCGCACCTAATGGTTCCGACTACCATCACTTTTGAGTATTAAACCAACTTACACAAACGTACACCGACAATGAGGTGTACTTGCGCACGTACTCCTAAAGGTATGAGACTTGAGATCTTGAATCTTAAGAATAATTTAAATTATATGAAGCACTTACTGCACTTTGGACCAGTTTGCTAGAGTATTTGCATGTTATGCACACACTAGAACGGAACGCCATTCTTCTTAGTTTTTTTTACACGTGTGAGGTCTAACGAAGCTATAATGAATGATACATACCATATATCATATCAGATAAGATCAAATCCTTAAGCATGTATGCTTGTTTAGTTAACTCGCTAAAAAGCATCTTTAAAATTTAATTGGATAAACAATTACATTTAAAAAGCAAGAAAATTAAAAATTATGAAATGTGTCAATGTGTTTTTTTTTTTTTATTTTTTTAACGCAATTTAATAAAAAGTTGTTTTACTTTTAAACATACACAGAACTAAAAATAATAATTTTCAATTAATTAAAAGTACCGCTTAGTGTAAATGTATCATTCTTAATTTATATAAATGGAAGCAAATTCCATTGATAAATTGTGAACGAAGTCAAATACACAATTTTCAAAGTACTACGTAATAGAGGTCGCAATAACCCGCTTCATTGCTACAGATTCGTGAAGAAAAGAGTAAAGTGGCGCACACACTTGATTACCTGCAATTTACTCCGCAAATTTACTACAGGGTCAAGCTTACGACTACAATAGCCACTACGTAGTTCGTATATCTGCACAATGTTCCAGTTACAAATCTCTGTTAAACACTCTGACGCAGTCAGTTGGGAGCTGCCATGACGCGAGGGAACTTACAGAGCCCTCCCCAAGCATTCCCAGTAGAACCAAATCAGAAAGGAGCCAGTTTTTGTCGATTTATCTCAGTGGTATCTTTAGCCATTTTCGTTGCTATTGCTTACTTTATTGCAAAGAAACCAGCCGACTATTTAGGAGATCCATCCGATCAATTTGTCGTCAAGAATATACCAAAAATCTACACCAAATTGGAGCGTGTGGATCCTGAGGAAAGAGACGTATTCCAAGGTTTCCAGACGTCGTTTTTGCCATCAGAAGAAATAGTGCTTGCTCGCAGAGAATCGAACGCTAAGAGAGAGGTTTATGAAGGCAATGTAACAAGTGATATTTTAATATGGGGCAAATCAAACAAACGTCATGACACTCCAACTAGAGTAAAACGTATGAGCCATTTTACTTTTACTTCTCAAGATTACAAGTGAGTAGCCATTTTTGTATTTTTTTTATTTTGTAGTATAAACCTCTTATATTCTTAGAGTTTCTTAGAGTCTTAGAGACGGTTAAACTATGTGATTCGTACGCGTTTGAGCAATCGCCTCTTTGACAACCATTAAGCAGGTTTAATTAAAACCAAAATCTCCCTGTTTGATTTTAATTCAAACTCTCTTGGAAATGAGCTTGGAAGCTCTTAACTTAGGGAAACCGTACTTAGTTTTATTTGTAGACTTCTGATTGAGCCAGACAACAGCGAAATCTACTTACAATAGGTAGTGCCCTCAATTAAATTAAATTAAATTAAATAAGTACTTATTTACAAAATACTAGAAAAACTTTTAGTGAAGACAGCCTACTACACCACAACAACAAAGTTCAACCTTACGTAGATAAAGAAGATACGAAGGAGAACGTAAGCGAGACTGATGAAGAGTACGAGTCATCCAATGTTAGTGACGAATACGACGATAATGACGATATTGAAAGGTAAATTCCTAAACTTGATCTAGAATATTCTAGAAGATATAGGACTCTGTTATTATTACATTAATGAAATCCATCTTCTTTTAAATGCTCAGATTCTTGCTAATTACTATCACTTGAGGCAAAAATGTATCGGCGCTGCTTGCTGTGAGTAATGTTTTTATAGCGTGAAAAAGCATGAGATCAGACTACCGAAGAAGTACAACACAATTATGTAAATGTATTGTGTTTACATAATTACACATTGTGTTTACACAACACAATGTTTCTAATTAATTGTATATTTTGGAAAAAGTGCAAGAAACAGATCGTCCATGTGATGATAAGGGGTAACGTCACCCATTTCGTCCGCAGTCTCTTGAACTAACTATCTTGAATTTAAGTCCAATAAGAAGCAGACAAGCCACTTTTATAAATCTGCTTCATTATAACGTTAACATTTTTAAATAGTGTTGTAGTACATCCAGACCTACATGTAGACCGGGGCCCTCTGGACGACGTGGTAGAACAGGTGCGTGGTCAGCCCGAGCTAGAAGAAGAAGAAATGGGCTTGGCAGTACATATTTACAAACCTGCAAGGTTTTACTCAGGTAAGCGTGGTCTCAAAATTTGGACACTGCACTTCGTTTACCAAGCTCACAACGCAGCTCAACCATTTTGTATGTTTGTGTATATAGGTAATTGTCGTGTCCCTGAAATTTATGCAACAGTTATGCTAATTGTATTTTCTGTTTAAATTACATTTACTTTTTCTAATGAACACAGAAGTGTCAAAAAATTGCCATAACGCAGTCAAAAAACCTGAAGAAACAATTTCTTCCGTAACATTTAAATACTTGATTTAAATATATAACTAGTACGAGTAATATTTGTTTATTTCCACCCAATTTATCCCCATGTTAATTTTACAAAAACACATACGTAATAACGAGAAAGGGATAAACAAATGTAATGACGATTTCAATGCACGTAGATATGGCAAATTGAATTGATAAATGGTCTCAACTTGTGGGGCATTATTCAATCGACTGTTGGCCTAAAATGAAGTCAAGGTGAGGGACATCTGTCGAAGTAGTTTAATAAATTAGAACCAATAGAACTATGAATAGATGTTACATTTCCTCTAATGCCACATTATTTATGCAAATATTTTGCATTGAAGTAGAAACAACTAAGTAGATAAAAAATGTACAAATATTTGATAATCGATGAACTTGATAATCCTCGTTCTGGTACTATTTGTACTTACATAGTAAAATTACGTCTAAAAATAGCAATAAAATAAAATATATAATAATAAAAAAGAGCAATTTTAGAACAGAAAGTGGGGCAATGAAGAACAATAATAATAACAACAACAAACCTCAGTTTAATACACCAAATAAAATCAGTACAATTACATTTAAGTAGAATTTTTCTTTGGTATCCAGGCATACACGCGTTTTGGAAAGGACAAGGTGATAAAAAGACTATAAGGGACACACAGGCGAATATAATGAAGCAATATATGGATGCAGAGGCCGACCCTTGTCACGACTTCTATCAATACGCCTGCGGGAATTGGGCTTCTCTTAATCCTATACCCGCTGATAAAGCTGGGTAAGTTAAAGACATAAGTAATTCAAGTACTTGCTTAAAGGCATAGTATTTAAAGAATAGTAATTAGTAATTAAAGGCACAAGTATTTCGGGTTTTTACCATCGCACCTCTAGCCACCGTTGTGCGGTTCATCCACACCTCTTTGAAGTCGCTGCTCACACTCTGTGGTCATCAAAACACTTTATACCGCAAAACGGAAAGTTGTGGAATCGACTATCAGCTAAGGTTTACCCGCTTTGCTACGACAAGGGGTCGTTTGACAACAACCAATTTAACAACAGCTGTTAAGAGCCGTTTGTTGATCTGTTAACAGGATTCAGCAAGGTTGGCAGCGCAGGCGCATGCCTCTTGGTATTGTAGGTGTCCATGGGCAGCGGTGATCTCATACCATCACGTGGCCAGGCCTGCTCATATGCCACCTATTCTATAAAAAAAAGATACAATCATATATATTCCTGTTCATGACCGGTGACTCTTGAAAGGCCACTAGGGCCACAAGAATGTAGACATTCCAAAAAAAATAAAATATATTCCCGTATCTATGACTGCAACTTCTTAATTCAAAAATGTAAACAGTTAATAATTAACAATAATTTTACATAACTTTATGCATTGCTTTTCATAGCTACGACACGTTTGAAATGTTGAGAGAAAACTTAGATACAGTACTCAAAGATCTACTCGAGTTCAAATCTAACGAATACGTCAAAACTGTATACCCTGGGGCGCACTTGGACCTAGCAAATAATTTTTTGAATTATATTCGCCCCTATCAAATCAAAAAGGATAATATTTTATATTTGAAAAACGTTGCGGCTGGTTCTAAAGATGCAGAGGAGTCAGAATTTAATCTTAATAAAAATAGCAAATCTGAAATAGTAAATCGCATTCGTAGATATTTAGATAGGAAATCAAGACAAATTATTAAATTCAAGTCTGGAGTACCTAAATATTTTCATAAAAAATACAAGAAAGGAAAAACAAAAAAATATAAAAGAAATTTATCCAATGAATCTCATAAAAGGGAGATGACTGGTGAAAGAAATTTTAGTGGTAAATTTAGAAATATAAGACGTGGTAGAAGATTACTTAAGTATAACAGAGATAAAATAAAAAATAGGTTGAAAAGAGATGAGGCTATTGTAAAAGAAGGTAAAAAAGATTCCCAAGAGGATACCGAAGACCCAGCAAACGGCGATGCTGCTTTGAAATCAAGATTTTTGTTTGAGTCGTGTATGAATTATGAAATTTTGCAAAAACGTGGTCATCAGCCGCTTTTAGATTTATTAAATCATCTCGGAGGTTGGCCTATACTAAATTCCAAATGGAAGGAAGATAATTTTGATTGGCTTGAACTTATGGCAAAACTGCGTTTGTTCAACAATGATATCCTCATATCAGAATGGGTAGGCCCGGATATAAAGAATTCTGATGAATTTGTTATACAATTTGATCAGACCAGCTTAGGTAAGGTATTACTTTTATTATTAGGTATATTATAGTATATGTATATTAAGTAAGGTATTATAAACAAAACAATGTTTCTAAAATGTAATTTATTTGCAGGTTTGCCTACTAGAGATTACTTTCTCCAAGATTCCAATAAAGTTTACTTAGAGGCTTACAAAAGCTATCTAATAAAGATTGCGCTTTTGCTCGGTGGTAATTCTACGCACGTGAGAATTTGTGCAGACCAACTTATTAATTTCGAAATCAAGTAAGCTAAATTAATTTCATTGTTTCTTATAATACCCAAGACGACAATTTTCTCTTTGTAAACGTATACTTCCTGAATCAAACATATAAACATATAACGAAAAACTACTTCATTACCTTGATCAGACATATCAAAATTTCTTCACCGTTCAAATCTTTAAATCTTTCAGACTAGCCAAAATAACATCTGCACCAGAGGACAGACGTAACGTTTCAGAATTGTATAGAAGGATGCCACTTCACAAATTGGAAGAGCTGGTGCCGCAGGTTAAATGGAAACGGTACCTTTGTGTGGTGATGAATAGGAGTGTGGGATCTGACGAAACGGTGGTGCTGTTTGCGCTTAGTTACGTTAGAGTATGTACTTTCTTTTTACTCAGCTCCCTAAGTACATTCAGTTCTTAATTGAATTTAGAAAAGCGTTTTTAATTACGATCGTATGAATAAATTCGCAGAACCTTCAAAACTGAAGAATTTCGTGATGATAAGCTGTGTAATTGTAACCTCAATAATTGAACAAACCCTCAAAATTAATAAAACCTTATAACATTTTGTTTAATAATAATATCCTTTGTCTTGTGCTATATTTGTGTTGGCAGCATTTAGTTGAGTTAATAGAGGAAACCGCTCCGAGTACTCTGTCAAATTACCAGTTGTGGCGGTTCGTGAGACACCGAATCAATAACCTCGACGACCGCTTCCAATCAGCTAAACAACAGTGAGTATACAAATAATTTGTGAATATCAACACGTTTACTTTCTAATGATACCGTAACCAGTCCTTATTGTCCACTGCTGGATACAAGCCTCCTCATGTACATTTTCTTGTGCACGAGGGTTGTATAGCCTTAAAACGGCACACTAGCCAAGCGGGTTGGCTAGTCCACTTGTTTGTAGGTAGGTCCTCGGGGTTTGTGGTAGCGGCTTTGTTATCCCTTAGTCACCTTTTATGACACTGGGTAAGGCACTGGGGCCTACGGTAAGAGATGGGACCAGTCTTAAGCCGACCGACACTACACAGCCTGTTCATCTTCTACATTTAATTATTTCTTTATAAAAATCTAAAGATAGTTTTAGATGTAGGCTTCTAGAGGCGGAATCAATTTTATTGTAATATACCTGTACCTGGTCATGGAACAATTAAGCCGTGATAATAATCCAATATCAACCTATAACGTCCCACTGTAGGTCACAGGCCTCCCCTAGTAAATCAGTTGGGGGTTTTCGGACAATAATTCCAAAGCGGATTTGTGCTTTGCATTTAATTCTTGGGCATGAGAATTTGCTCACGATGTTTTCCTTCAAAGCCGAGCTAGTGATAATTTAAAAATCCAGACGAATAAGAGTCGAGAGTAGATACCTCTAGGCTATTACCGCTTATATTACTCCATGATAATAAATATCAAATAATATAAAAATAAAATTAAAATATTTTATAATAATCTTTTCTGAAAACATTATAATGCAACCTTGAATCTCTTTTGCCCAAAGGGTGACTGGTATACAGCATTTAGTTCGCCTTTTGTACATTTTGTCTGTGTAATGAAATTGAAATAAATAAATTTTTGTATCTCCCTTTCCAGATTTTACTATATCTTATTTGGTCGTGAACAGGCACCTCCAAGATGGAAGAACTGCATATCCCAAGTGAACTCAAACATGGGCATGGCGTTAGGTTCCATGTTTGTAAAGAAATATTTTGACGAAATGAGCAAGAACGACACTCTTACCATGACTACAGAAATACAACAGGCATTCAGAGAGTTACTTCATACGACAGATTGGATAGACGACGAGACTAAAAAATTAGCAGCCCATAAAGTGGATGCCATGATGCTAAGGATAGGATACCCGGACTTCATACTCAACAAGAAAGAATTAGACGATAGATATAGCGAAGTAATCATCCATCCTAATAAGTACTTTGAGAATATTTTAAACATTCTCCAACATTTGACGAAGATGGAGCAATCTCGGTTTGTGTTAGATTGATGTTTCATTTTATCTATAGGTGCATATAAGAAAATCGTAACAGAGCCGGATCTGTACTAGAGATATTTAAAAAAAAAACATTGCAGTTTAAAGTGCATGTGATACAGAGCCCAAAACAACATTTTTTGGAATTTTTGTCTCTCTGTCTCTCGGTCCGTCTGTTTATCTATCTTTTTGTCTAAACGCGCAAAATCTACTGAACGGATTTTAATGAAACGTGGTATAGTTATAGCTTATGTGCCGGGTCAACATTTAGGGATATAATTTTTCCAATTTGAGGTTTTCACAAGCACTACGAGGAAATAAAGGAACTCATATTTAGAATAATATTACACACACATATTTTATATACCATGCCATACCGTACTGCTGGATGTACCCAAAGGTTGGCTGGTACAGAATGCCTTAAGACATTAAGCTCGCCTTTTGTACGACATTGTGCAATGAAGTGTATAAACAAATAAACATAGGCCCCTCCCAAAACTCGCCACCGTGCCCTATCTTCGGCTCTTGTCACCTAACCACCACCGGCAAACTTCTGGGTTCGGTTCACCCGGCCGGAGCGCGTCCTACACTGCGCTTCCATTTGAGGACTCGTCATATACTCGTACATACAGGTTGAATCAAACGAATGGGCCTTTGAAGGAAAGTACCCTAAATATTTACCCGGAACATAAGCTATAACGTGTTTCATTAAAATTCGTCGAATAGATTTTGCGTGTTACGCGTTCAGACAGACAGACAGACGATGTTACGTATAGGGACAATGATATGGATCAAAACTCTCTAATAAACATTATGTATTAAATTAAAACTAGACCACGAAATCGAACATTATTTTGTCAAAGTAAATACAAATGGATAGTTTTATAAACAAAATATATAATTTTGTTTATAACTAATGAATTAAGTATCTACTTAACTAATAAGTTGTTATTGACCGTATTGATTGGTGCTATAAAAATACACGGTAATTTTTTTCACATTTGTGTCGGTTCAATTCCCGGCTCAGAGAAGCGACTTTTAAAAAAATCCGTGAATGTAGATTTTCTTATATTTAAAAATAATATAAATTTTCCTTTAAGTAAAATCTTTCACTTTAAGTATAAAGTAAGTAAAATCAAGGGCAAAATACTTCTCTCACTAAAAGTATTGCTCTCCCTCGCGATCGGGCAAAAACACCCACAAGCACTTAAAAACATAATTTGTAAACTGTTTCAACATTTTCAGTATCGGTCAGCCTGTGAACAAAACTCTCTGGAACACAGCACCCGCTGTGGTGAACGCGTATTACAGTCGCAACAAGAACCAGATCATGTTCCCCGCAGGCATCCTGCAGCCACCATTCTACCACAGACACTTCCCACGGTCTCTCAACTACGGAGGCATTGGTGTTGTCATTGGTAAATTTATTTATCTATTTTATTTAAAAATCAACCGTAATAACAATAATTAATAAAATAATAATGAAGATAACAAAATTATGGCCAATAAAAGATTAAATGTTATGAAAGAAAGAACAAGGGCAGGTGGGATGCATGTGTGTGGCTGCGAGATTATGAATGTGTCTGAATGTGTGTTGAACATTTATGAGGGTATGTTAGGGTGTGTGCGTGCATGTGAGGGTGTGTGTGTGTTTATGCGTTTGTGTATGGGAGTGTGTATGAGAAAGGAATGTGATGTACCATCCGTCACCAGCTCTCTTATCGTCCACTGCTGGACACGGGTCCCATAATGCATATTATTTTGTGCATGAGGGATGTAAGTAGGGCTTTAAAACTAGTTGACAAAGCAGGTTGGCGAGTCCACTATTTTAGACATGGTGTGGTTCCTTAGGGTTTGTGGTAGCCGCCTTTGTTATCTTTTAGTCGATTTTTACGACATCCACGGGAGGAGATAGGGTGGGGCTGACACCACACGGGAAAAGTGGTAAGCTATTCTACTTAAATACAGTTCCGATAAGCGGCAACTATTTCGAACATTGGCCGTGTGGTGTGGTGTCGTTTTGTTATACCTTAAACCCCATTTACAACACCTTTGTCGCCTTTTACAACACCCACCCGATGAGATAGCGTGGTGCCATTTCAAAGTCGACCGGCACCACGCGGCCAACCTCCTCGCACATATCGGCTTTTAACTTTTATAAACAAATTCGTTTTGTAAGACATACCTACTGTGAATGTTTTTCTGAATGCAAAGTAAACTATAAAAGTAAATTATAAAATAAACTACCTAAACTCGATCACAAAAGAAAACACAGAAGCAGTGTTTTAAAACATGTTGAGTCTGTTTGGTCAAGAACCTACGAGATCGACGTTGACCACTGTTTTAAAGGTGTAGTGTTTTTTTGTGGTAAAGAGTTGTGGTAAAGTTTTTAGAAAATGTGTAGAAATATTTTTATTACGTTCTTAATATGTATTGGTAATCTATTCTCTTGGCAATGCAGTGCAAATGTCTATTTTGTAGAGACTCATTCTCTATTTTGTATTCCGAAGGTCACGAGATAACCCATGGGTTTGATGACAAGGGCCGCCTGTTCGATTGCGACGGGAACCTCCACCGCTGGTGGTCGGACTCTGCCATCGAGGCGTTCCACAACCGTGCGCAGTGCCTCATCGACCAGTACGGACGATACGTCGTGCCTGAGGTCAATATGAAGTTAGACGGCGTCAATACGCAGGTAAAACGGAAAAATACTGTATGCTGAAATGGAAAAATGGCTGCAATCTTACATTTGCCTGCTTACTGATCGACATAATGTCAGCGCAGCAAATGTTCAATAGATTCTTTATTGGCCAGCCTCGCACACGGCATCTGCATGCTGACGCAAACTTTGTGTCAAATTATCATGTTAAAAGGCGAAAAATCGAGGAGTAAACATTCCTTAGTGACTCTAGTGATGAAGGTGTTATTGTAATTTATGCTTATTTGAAACGAAAAAGAAATAGATTTTGGGTACATCCATAATTATATTCAACGTAACAATGTTAGCAGACTATTTGTAACCGCAAGATAATTGAGCGAAGATGATGCGAAATTCATGTCAATGATGTATAGAAGGTCAAAAAATACTTTTATGGAACTAACCAGATTTGTTAGGCCATTGATAACCATGATAAGATAGACTGCATGGTCATATATAGTAGTTGGTAGTTCATATATAGGCCAAACTAAGCGTACAGTTGCGGAAAGGGTCAAAGAACACATCGCAGCTGTAAGAAATCACCAAACTAGTAAATCAGCAATAGCCGAACACATTCTCAACGCTGGAATTAATCACTGGATAGAACTCTGTACTCCCAAAATCCTCTCCACTGAGCGTAACTATTATCCCAGGATTATACGTGAAGCCATTGAAGTTAAGAATAATAAAAACTTCAATCGGTAAGTTGGATATAAGCTGTCGTCGACGTGGAATCCAGTAACTAACAAATTTAAAGCTTGCGATTTACCGTCGAATACGTCCGCGGACATTGTTAATGTAGTGTGTCGCAGCCTTTCCGAATGTAAAGATCAAATGTGGGTAGTTGATAAAACTGCTCGCAGCTCTCATCCTAGACTAGCCTCCACTTCAGTCAACTCTTGACCACAGCAGGTGTAACCCGTGCCGAACCTTTGTTATACGCGGTCGGACCCGATTTAGAATATAAAATGTGTTAAAACGTTACATTGAGACAAAATACTCAAAGTTATAGAATTACTGCATACAAATGTAGCGAGGCGGCTGATCATTGATGTCGCGTGCCCGCATACCGAGTGCAAGCTGCGCCGCACCGCTGTCGCATCGACCATCGACCCGTGTACGAGCGTCACAGAAAATACATAGAGCAACAACCAATTGGCATACAGCATGCATGCATACCGAGCAGGGATTTTGCTCGAAGCTTATCGACCAGTGAGAGAGCGCGCTGACTTATCCTTTCCTTTGATGAATATTGCTTGATAGTTAATTCAAAGAAATGAAAATTTAAAATAGTAGATTTTCATGAACGGTACTATGAATTCAAAACGTCTTAGAATGATTGTCACTACCACCAGAACTTCAGATTTTCACAGTCTTAGGACTTAACATAATTTTAAGTGCATGCGTTGATTAACATTTTAAGTGCGTTGATGCTGGCTTAGGACTAGACTTTAATAGAATAGTATATCACCTAACAATACCGTAACCAGTGATTATAATGAATGCTGGAACTCCATCCTCCTTGTGTATATGCACATGGTCTTAAAACGTCATGCTGGCGGGGGGCGCGGGCGGCGGGTTGGCGAATCCACTCTTTTAGAGGTGTTGTAGTTCCTCAGGGCTTGTGGCAGCGGCTTTGTTATCCCTTAGTCGCCTTTTACAACAGCCGCCGCAAGATATGGGGTGGTGCTATTCCAAAGCCGTCCGACACCACACGGTCAATGTCCGAAATAGTTGCCGCTAATGCTGGCTTATCGGAACTGTATTTAAGTAGAATAATTCACCACTTTTGCCGTGTAGTGCACCACCCTATTTCCTCCCGTGGGTGTTGTAAAAATCCACTAAGAGATAACAAAGGCGGCTACCACAAGTCCTTAGGAACTACACCGCCTCTAAAAGAGTGGATTCGCCCATCCGCCTATCTGCCACGCTAACGTAGCGTTTTAAGGACATCGTCCCTCATTCACAAGATAATGTGCATGACGAGGCCCATGTCTAGCAGTGGACGATAAAAGGACTGGTTACGGTTTACGGAAGTTTACCATACCGTACCATCAACCTATATCCATGCTGACTCAGCCACCACACACGATCCTCGGCTCTTCTTATCCAGCCACCACCGGCGAACTTCGTTAAGTCGTTGGTCCACGTGGAGGGAGGGGGGCATCCCACACAGTGCTTCTCAGTACGTGGCCTCCATTCGTGAACTCGTCTACCCCATCGGTTATCAGTCCTGAGGCAAATATGACCTGCCCGTTTCCACTTAAACACACGGTAGTTTACCATTTAATTATATTTGAATCACAAATAATATGATCGCAGGGTGAGAACATAGCGGACAATGGCGGCGTGAAGCAGGCGTTCCGCGCGTACCGCCGGTGGCTGCAGCACCACGACGCCGCGGACGAGACTCTGCCCGGACTCAATCACACACACACTCAGCTCTTCTTTCTCAACTTTGCTCAGGTTCTCGAATAGCTTTGTTTTGTTTTGGCGTGCTGTGTTAGTCCTATTGAACTTAACCTTAACACTTTTAGACCCGAGCTTTTAACTAGAAGGGTTTCAAACATTAAAAAATTGGATTATAACGCTCACTAGCCTTTATCGCTAGTCTTAACAGTTCATTGGCGCTCAGCATAGTCGATTTTTTCAGAAAGTCAGCCCTCGAGTGTCGAGCGCTCAACATACGACTTTACAACACTGTTGTCGAATATACACGTCAAACCAATTAAAAATACATATATAAACCGTTTTAATTCCAGTTCTAGAAAAACAAAATTATTTTAGGAATAAATCTAAAGTTACAAATATGTAAAGTTTAGTTCTTTATAACATTTGAGATTGTACGGAGATGACACTTTATTGACAGGTCTACATGTCATATCCCGGACTCGAATAAAAAATCCGACTATAGTTACGATCCAGACAGATCCAAAATATCCATACCTTTTCGGAACATTATGTTGATTTCTTAAAATGTTTTGAATTTCCAAAATGTTAAATGTAGTTTTATGTGAATTTCACGGACTCCGGTCAGTCAGTTTATATTTGGTTTAATACACATTAATATTAAGTCTTTTTGAACATTACGACTTTAATTAAGGGTGTAGATCGTGAAAATCACCGAAAAGAGTGTTACGATTTTTCATATTTAACCTATTTACATATGATTGATATCAATGATAATTTGTATATATTACAATCAAAGACCAATAAGTATGTTCATGCTTATATTAAACTCTTAAACCTAATAGTAGTTATATAATAAACGTCAACAAACGCACAAAATTGAGTAAAAATGCAAAAACATGACTTCGTATTTTTCAGATTTAACCCCATAAATCAACACAAATTGATAAAAAGAAACACTTTTTGAACACTGAAGAAACCAATAAGTATAGCTGTATACTTCTTTTTATACCTTTACAAACAAAGACTTCCTCTTTTAAAGCCCTAAAATCTAGATATATTTTAAGGTAAATTTTTCATACACAAATGTATGGGATAAAACGTTCGTTTCATTCGTGCAATCTCGGTGGTCTGCAGCGGCAGTTCCTTTCTGTAAGTGAACGCGACACCACGCTTGTCGGCTGCAGACAGCAGAATTACGTATTGTGAATTTGTGTTTTTTGTAAAAAACTGTAAGTATAACATTTTTATAATTAATTTATTTTCAGTTAGTAGAAAGTATCGATATAATGAATGTCTGAAAGAAAACCATGATGGAACTAGATATAAATCGTAAAAAATACAATATCTACACTAATAGGTATTATAAAGAGGAAAGATTTGGATTTTTGTATGTAACGAATAAACTCAAAAAGTACTGGACTGATTTTAATAATTCTTTTATCATTCGAAAGCTACATTATCACTGAGTAACATAGGCTATTTTTTTCGCAGGACTGATTGAATTTGAGTGGCATGCCAGGGAAAAGAAAGTTTTGTACGCATTATAAAAATATGAAAGCCAAAAGATCTCGGAATAAAATGTAAGTTCCTCCCTACTTATTTATTATCGCATTTGAACAGGGTACATTACAAAGCTAATACAATATGTCATATGATTTATTGTAGATCGCCCGATTCAGACATATACCTACAATAACATGTAAATATTGGTTTGTATTATCTATATCTATACTGATAAATAAAATTGAAGTATCTGTATGTAATATCAAAATAATAGGATTTTTAAAAAAAAAAAAGGCGATACGGAGTTCGCCGGGTCGGCTAGTATTGTCTAAATATCAAATTGTGGAAGTAGGTAGGCGACAGCGCAACTTTGTCGACATACCTATACCGCCAAACAGACGCGAGGCGCCTAGCGTCTGGCTTAGGGTTGTACAAAATAAATAAAAAGTGGATAATATTGATGAATAATATTTCCAGTATTGAAAATAAAGAAAACCTTGGGGCCGAGACTCTGAGCAACAATGCTACGCGCTGTATAGAGGTAAGTTGTTATACGTAATTCTTGTAGACTTGTTACATAAATAAACAAACTACTTAGTTAGTGATGGGCGAAGACAAAATCTCAATACCTACCTATAGATTTTTCTTGCAATATTTATTATTTTCATCGAGAGACAAACACCTTAGTACCGAAATACTTCTCAATTACTTTCTCAAAAGAAAATTTACGTTCAAATAGGTGACGTCATAAAAAAACAATACCTAATGCGTAAAGAAATTATAATTTCTATTCATCAGGAACCTAATATTGTATTAATTCTTTTGCATTTTTTTAAATTTTTAATTATTTTTTATAAAAAAAATCAAGCCATTATCTTTCTTTACAGGAACTAGTTATTGAAAACGACCAAGAGGGAAAGGTGGATGAAATGGAAGTTGGGCGTAGAGTTGTAGACGTTTCTTTTTTTTTTAAAGCTCTTCAGGCCATAGGGGACCACGGTCCAATGGATTGTAAGTTAAGTTACCTCAGTATAATAGGTGAAGTAAAAGTTGGTCTGGACTCAAAACTCATCATGAAATGTAGTATGTGTAGTATGAAATTTACTGTGTGTTTGATTGAAAAGAAAGAAGATAGAATGGAAGTGAATCATCAAATTGTATCTGGTATCATATCATCTGGTGGGAGCTACTATCAGTTAAAAACATTAACTGCCGCAGTAGCCCTACCAATCATGTCACCTTCATTATACAATGAAATTAATAATACGGTTTGCGATTGGTGGGAAAAGACAGCAGCACATTCCATGGCAGAAGCTGTCAAGGAAGAAGCGGAGTACGCAGTGTCTATAGGTAGTGTTGATAAAAATGGTACACCATTAATATCTGTTGCTGTTGACGGTTGTTGGAGCAAGAGATCTTATGGTAAGAATTTTTCCGCCTTGTCCGGCGCAGCTGCGATAATTGGCATTAAAACTAATAAAGTATTGTTTTTTGGAGTTAAAAATAAATACTGCGTAGTTTGTGCACGAGCCGCAAAGAACGACAGTCAGCCCTCGGAACACCGTTGTTTCAAGAATTATTCGGGATCATCTACCGGTATGGAATCGACCATAATAGTTGAGGGGTTTAAACGTTCCATTGTTGATCACGGTGTAATTTATAATAAATTTGTAGCAGACGGCGATTCCAGTACTTATAAAAAAATATTAGATTCGCGACCGTACGGTAATTTAACAGTAGAGAAAATTGAATGCAAAAATCATCTTTTACGAAACTACTGCAATAGCTTGGAGAAACTGTCGAAAGACACTAAGTATCCTTGCGAATTGCTGAAATTCCTAAAAGAAAGGTATTTGCGTTTAAGAACGGGTGTAAAATGCGCTATTAAATATTGGGGCGATCAAAATCAGTCACTCGAAGAAAAAATAAAAAATCTTAGTGAAGATATCCTAAATGGTCCACAACACGTATTTGGTAATCACCAATATTGCAAGGAGTATTTCTGTAGACCTGATACTCGTCGAATAGAACCTGTTGGGTTGCTTCCAGCAATTGTTGGATGCGGATTAATGGACGCGGTACACATTTTAAGTAAAAGACTGTCATATCATTCTAGAAGTTTAATTCATAATTGTACAAGTAATATAGTTGAAAGTTTTAACGCAGTGATTGCCAAATTAGTAGGGGGTAAGCGTGTAAATTATTCTTCCCGTGGTTCTTATGCGGGCCGATGCGCAGCTGCTGTTGTGTCTTTTAATACAGGATCGATTCATAGTAAAACTCATGAAGTAATATTTAAATCTAGTCCTAATCCTTTGATCGCGAAAGTGGAAAATTGTAATCGTAGAATCCGTTTAATTGCTAAACCTAAATTAAGATTGAAAAAGAGCCACAGCGCTGTATCGAAAGACGCTCACTATGGACCAAACTGCGAAAAACCTGATCTGAGTCCAGAATTATATGAGAAAGCCAAGTCATCTTTTTTAGCCGATTTAAAGTTGTCTTGTGCTGAAAGAGAGGAGCTTGAAAGGTCGACCCATTTGCAAAGAAGTAGTTCTGAGTGGATGAGTACAAGGAGAAAATTACTAACCTCATCATCGTTCGGGGAAGTTTGTAAAAAACGAGAGAGCACAAGTTGTGCTGTTCTTGTTCGTAAAATCGTTTATGGTAGTAATATCTCCAGTTTGCCTGCTGTACGGTACGGTATCGAAAACGAAGAAACCGCAATTAAACAGTTAGAAATTCAAGAGAATATTAGTATACAAGGTTGCGGTTTGTTCGTCGACGATCAATATGAATTTCTTGGTACTACACCAGATGGCATTTATGCAAACGGTTTAATTGAAATTAAGTGCCCACATTCTTTAGCTGGCATGACTCTTGATGAAGCAATGGCCAAACATACCTTTTGGGTTAAGGACAAGGCTTCCAAGGGTTATGTCATAAATAAAAATCATAACTGGTATTTCCAAATTCAGGGACAGGTACATATTACTAAAAGAAACGTTTGCATGCTTGGCATCTGGTTTGGTGCTACTGTACCTATGAAAGTTTATATTATAGAAAAGGACGACAAATTTTGGGAGGAGAAAATGGAGATGAAATTAGTTAGGTTTTATTACGATTGCCTACTTCCAGAATTAGTTGATCCTCGGCAGTCACGAAGCATGCCCATTCGTGACGCGCCCAGTATCATAGAGGCTATGAAAGAGAGGAAAGAAAGAGCTTTACGTGTTATGAAAGAGAAGAACGCCTAATGATTTTGAAAGATACAGGTAACTTAACTACCCAGCCAGTCGATTCACGTAAACACGCCAGTCCAAAAGTCGTTTTAACTTAGGAACTTAGAAATCGCCTTTTGGTTTTCTGTTTTAAACGCACTTACTTATCTAGTCTTGGATTGTCATAAATCTTCCAATAGCTCAATTACTATACAATTTCTGAGTTACCTGGTGTAAAGAATCATAAAAATTGGTTCAAAAATACAGCGAATTGAGAATTCTCCTTTTTTTAAGTCGGTTAAAAGGGCTAAATTTGCAAAAAACGAAGTGACGTCACTGCGCTACGGTTTTTATTACTTACGTGAATCGGGCAGCTGGTAACGTTTTCATTCTGATAGGTTTTGTGATAGCCATTGATTTTATCATCAAATTAGCAGAAATCAGAACTTGATCCGTAATCGAATGAAAAACCATTAGAATTTTGAACTCATATTTCGTTATTGTTTAATTACATACTTTTAATTAGTATATTAATAATTTACAAACTTCTGTTAAAATTAGTAAATAAATGAATTATTTACTAATTTTTGTACAACCCTAGCACGCTTTTGAGATAGCGAGTAATGGCGACTCATATTTGTTATTGTGTAGTAAATAAATCATTTTTATACTTGTGTTTCATTTATTGACATTTTTTTTAAAACCCTAGGATTTTTTTTAGATATCGACGAGGTGATCGTAAACAAAAAGTAAGTATTTGAGTTTACGCAATAGGCACATTTCCTTGCGTAGAGATAAACACACTTCCTACTGAATTTGCAATTATTTTATTGAATGAATATTTTACGAATTAGAATAAATTTTGGTAGTGAAATTACAAATAAATAAATAGTTGGAATTTTAGGTAAGTAGAATACAAAAATGTCAGATGTCAAATGATAGAAAAACATAAAAATTGTGTCTCAACTACTCTTATTAATCTATTAAAAAAAATCAACAGCTAGTTTCCAAAAATTCAACGTTATTGTTATGCTGTAAATATTCAAGTTCAATAACAATTTCTCAACGTGGAACGTTTGTTGCAAAACATTTTGAAAATCGCGCTCTCTAGGTCATTCATTCGCCCCGTCGGATGTTACATTAAACTTTGGCGCTGCGGTCGCTCGAAATCGAGATCTCAGGCCAACAATCTACACCCTTAAGGAGATACACATCTTCAAAAATTAAATTAAAACTATGTTTTTAGTCATGGTAATTAATTTAGCTAATTAGTTAGCTACACTTTAGCTAAATGCAATTTTTGTTTTAGGCATGAGGATAATTTTGAGCGAATTCAACTTTTTGGAAAATTAAAATTCAGTTTTCTGGAAATTCAATATTTTAGGATAGACATTTCGAGAATTCAACGTTTTAAGAAATTAACATGATGGTCCAAAAAGATGTATTCTAACAAAAATATCGCACGTCCTACTCTATATCTGAGATTTTATTATGTACATGACAGGTTTGGTGCGGGGCGATGCGTCCCGAAGCGATGCGCAATAAGCTCAAAACGGCAGTGCACTCTCCCGGCAAGTTTCGTGTTATCGGCACTTTGTCTAACTCCCACGACTTCGCCAGGGAGTTCCGGTGCCCTCTCGGCTCGCCCATGAACCCGACAAATAAGTGCTCAGTGTGGTGACAAACGACTAGAAACGGATGAAATTAACAAAAAACATTCAAATAATTTGATACTTTATTTAATTACCCAATTTAATAAAACTATTTTTTCAAGAATTGTTTAAATAAATCTATTTAAACTATTCTGTTTTTGACATCTTGTAAAAGGGCCCCATTAGCCCATTATTAAGTAAGTCGTTGATGTATTGGCGTTAGTGACCCTGTTCACGCTTTATTTTTTTAACTCTGCATCCCATCTCTATTTTTTGTTTATGGCTAAAAAGTGTTGTCTGCTAAATCTTTTCAATTAAGTTCTGTCGAATACAAATATGTAAAATTATGCCGAACATATTAAATACCTACAGGAAACATTCGGCGCACCTCTAACACCTCTAAAGATTAAAATAAATTATGATTAGACAATAAATCAAATAACAATTAGACAAAAAGTTAAAGACATAACAGGTTACAACATTCTTCCAGTCACGGATGCTGACCTAGGTAGACTCGTAAATAAGACTTTTTCTTATAAGAATTACAAGAATTTGGTACGTACATTTTACAAACACCATAGCGTACACAATATATTCGTACACGACAGCGCACAAGACAAAGTTTTTAAGACATTTAATTTTAACATGACATTTTTTGTCTCGGCTCGTCACATTGAATAATTGAATTTATTAATTTCATTGCTTTTGTCAGTTTTAGTAATTTTAACTAACTTTTAAGACTAATTCTTTATTGTAGATTTGTATTGACACTTGATTTGTGTAATTTATTTTGATTTTATATTATGTACAATTATATCGTACAGTTATGGTGTTATGTTTCTTTTGAATAAAAGTTAGGAACTGAGAAGCTTTTTTATTTACCTAAGAATTTACTGAAATACGAGAGGGGAGAATTTTTGAGGGGGGAGAGTGCACGCTGCTATCCAACAGCTGCTGAGCGCGATCGACTGGCCACGTTAACTTACCTCACTCTCACGGAAGACTACCTTGAAATGTTTATGCATTTCCCACTTTATCTTATTTCCCTAATGTACGTACGTGTTTCGGTAGTGAGTGAGATGTGCCAGAGCCCATTCCCACCCTATCGCTCCCATTTTCCCAACCCTTTCTCCAAATCCATTCCTATATCTCCAAAGGTAGGCAGCGCATCCGGGGGCGTGCCAACGTTTGTCATTTTGGACTAATGTTGGCATGTATCACGGATGTCTATGGGCGACAGTATCCGCTTACCATCAGGTGGACTCTACGCTCGTCTGCCGCCTAAACCGTCTGAAAACCGTTACCTAACTACATAAAATAGAGTAAAATAAAATCAATAAAAAAACAGGTTACAAAATAAATAAATCTGCTCCCGATTGCTTTATATCTGATACCGAACATAAAATAATTACTCGTCAGATCACTAATAGACAACTTTTGAAACCAAATTTCAATAACTTTTATTGCAAACGTATATCGATACTTAGTACCATATCTATTAAATAATTTACCAAACGATGTTAAAGAAAAAGTTAAACAAAAAAATGTAAAACATGTACTAGAAATCACTTTATTAGGCACCACTGGAATAATTAAACGACCTGTATTAAACGAGCTTGCAATTTTCGTAACTACCCTAAATTGAGCTCATTTTTTCGTGTCTAAGTTTATTGGATGTAAACCATATTACAATCATTTTAATATAATTATAAATATACCCACCCTCCTTGAATTTTTGTAACATTTTAATCGAAGATCTCTTCGTTTGCTTAAGTTTTAAAAAAATATTTTTTAAATGTAGGGTATATTTGTTTTATTTACTATAATACTTTAACTTAAACTGTACTGTTTTATTCTTACTAGATGGATGTTATCTACAGACAAGCCGTACTGGCTTCAGTGGGTTATAGATAATGTAATCTAATGTTTTATTTTTGACAATAATAAAAAAATAATAATAGTAGAAAAATTCACAAAACAATTAAACCAGGTAGTACACTGGTATGTGGCAAACCAGGTAGTACACTGGTATGTGGCAAATGTGCAAACTGGTTTCAATAATTTTAGCTTATTTTACAATATATGTTTTTATATAGGAGTTTGTTGGTTTGTTGGTTTTTAAAGAATTAAGTTTTGAGTCAATATAAAAATCAAAATGAATTATTTTACATATTGAAATAATAATACGCGTGGATATCTACAGTAAGTACTACCACTTTTATCAGCCTATAGCTTCCCATTGCAGGGCACAGCCTCCTCTAGTAAATCACTTTGAGAATACCTGCAATACTATAGTTCTTTCATCTCTCGAAGGCAGGTTACGTTTAATAGTGGTTGTGCTCGTACATGTACGTAGTTTAGGTGTGCGCAGTGGCATCGGAAACCCAACCGAGCGCTCTCAAGTTTACTCACACTTAATCAATGTACGAGTACATGCACGCGCACAACCACTACTAATCGTAACCAGCCTTCATGAGATGAAAAAACTATAACTAATGAAATAATGCCGTTCGACTATCTTTGTATTCCGAACAAACACGAAGCGATGAATAGTAAAAAAGAAACAATCATCCAAACATACAGTTCATTAGGTTGCGTTGTAACCACTCTACGTTACAGACAGTCTCTCACCGTTCGGTCACAGTCGGATGTGTGAAGATGGCCTACCGGAATCATTGAATTAATAGTACAACTTCCCATGGTGGTACAAGTCAACTTGTTTCACCACATTAAACTTTGTTATGAAACAGACTTAAAATATCCAGTCATTGTTTATTATTAGTTATCATTGTTATATTGACGGGTCAATATTTTATAATCGGATTCCCTGTCTTCAAAACAGTGACCATAAAATTTTAAAGTATTTTCGCACTTTTTATGAACCAAATAAATGTAATAAAATCCTGTACCGCCCTAGAATCTTATTACGTAGGCCTATGATAAAAATAAGACTAATATAAAAATATTATTGTTTTAGCTCAAATACAAATATCAGAGGAATGACACAGATAGGCAATTACTTTTTACACCAGGACCTATCCTTGTCGCTAATAAAAATAATTATATTGCCCTGGCCTAGACTTCGAAATAATTACAACATAAAATTTAACTTATCGATGAGCAACAGATTATGAACAAAAATTAAAACATTTCAACTTAGCTGGTTTATAGCTCCTAAATTATGCCTCGGTCCTCGTACCTAATGAGGTACGAGAACATTTGTGTGACTACGAGATCGTATCGCTATCATCGAGTGTGGGATTTTATAAGTCGTTTAAAATTTCGTTATTTAAAGATTATGTTTACGTGAGAACATGCTGTAACATCTTATTTATAAAATAAATCAAAAAGTTTTTTTTTCATTAAAATATCAATATCTGGAAAACTAGATCTGACAATAGGGTCCCTTCTCTCCGATAATGTATACTTAAATAAACTTGTATTGCAGTATTTAGTTACACAAAAATAGTCTTAAAATAAGGTTATTTAAAGATAATATTTTAACTGACTTCTAAAAGAATATTGTCTGTTCAACCTTTTTTGTCTTGGCAGTTTTCGTTGAAGTAGTGCCGATAGAAACAACTAACTTCATAAGAATACAACATGGAATCCTATGTTATCGATGAAAGAAACGCACTGTTGTTGAAGAGCCCTTTGTAAATAAATAAACACAAGATTGCAATATCATCAGATAATTGAAATCAAATACTGAGAGGAAAGTACATAAAAATGTGGATACCACTTCAAAATTTAAAAAAAGTACTTCCGGGTAATTCAAATGTGGCTTTAAATAATAAGTACAGAAAAATGAAACTGTAAGGAGACATTTGAACCACGTTATCAAATATTGACCTGTATAGTTGTAAATAAAATTAAATACAAAGCTCAACAACAATGACAGAGTTAACACATACAGTAGTAACACATCAGCTTTTTACTATCATTAACATAACACATATTTTCATCTCACTCACACTTCTAGTTCCAGATATAAAAATACTGTTTGTGTTTCATCTGACATCACCTTGAAACTGTTGCGTCACGATACCGTACGAATATTATTACAAAATTCCCAACGATGTAAATAAACTGTATTGGCGCGTCGTCTAGTAGTTTACCGGCCGGTTTCATTCCAAATACATAATTTTTTAGAGAAGGATTCAGAGCGGTATTTATACAAGAATTTCATTGTGTTACGAAGATTTTCTCCAGAACTATCAGGTAACTGTGTTACATACCGTCATTGTTAAACTTTATAATTGAGAACATTAATTCAATTAGAAATGATTATTCACAAATTAGAAATATAAAATATTCCTACATCATATTATTGTCACATACTTTAAATGGCATCATTCTTCTCACTCATTGCTTAATGATCTAACTTAGAATATCATGAAGGTCTTGGCATTGGCCACACAATAGCTATTACGCCGTACCTATCAAGTTATAATAATATTCGTGCACGGCTGGAGTTAATAATTCGAGATAAATAAATATTTAAATAAGAAGGTCTAGCAAGTTGTATCATAATACTAAATTTAGATCTTTCAGTACTCGATAGCTTGACAGAAACGAGTTCAGCAGATTTAAGTGATATCTCGATACTCGAAGTGAAACAAAACGTATTAGAACAAAACGTATCCACGCTTTGTTAATTAGTTTTCTTTTTTAATTTTGTTTAATAACCTATTAAATCCCCTGTATCACTGGTACCTTTGAACCGTACTATTAAAATTTAATACGACCATTTCGTTATCTGGTCCCAAAACAATTTCAAGACAAGTTGATATAATTCAAGTAAGAAATCCTTTTAATTATGAATAATCCGCTTTGATATTTTGCTATCAAGTGGGGTAACACGGAATGGCTTCTTAAAATAGTAAGTACATTAGGGATAATTAAATTTAATATCCTGAAGAGATATTATGCTTATTTACGAGACCTCCCCTTACAATTTCGAAAGAAGTTTCGTGCCATAATTTACCAAGCGGACCCAGTGCGGATTGATGCATATTCAATACTATTAAGATACAATTCCGAACTCGAACGCAGACTTCAGACGGCAGCAGCAAACCACAGGCGACACTGCTGGTTTCTATAGTTTTCTATGAACCGTATTCGGAACCGCAGTGTCACTGTGGCTTGCCACGGCGGCACATACGATCTGCGATCGAGTTCTTAATGCTACCTTATCCAAGAAACATTTATAGTTATTGAACTGCATATGTAAAGGTTCATAGGTCCCCCAGCCTCAACGCCCCCAGGCCCATACCACTCGCACTTTTATTTGGCTATATTTTTTAACGATATAAACTGATGACGGTGAGGGTCAACGGTGATTGTAGGGGAGAAAATACGGGAATACAAACATCGCTTAACTGATTCACAAAAAACTAGGGATACGAGGGGAGCGGCAGTCTGCAACGAACTCGCATTTTGGCAGAGATTTGCCTACTAATTACAACGTACTAATTGAATTGTACCTACAAGTCGAACTGGTGTGTCGGGAAGGCTAGAGAATCCCTATCTATAGAAGCTAGTTGCCTTGCGATCCCCCGCTCCCTGAAGAATTGATTTACTCATCGCTTATCCATGTTTTACAATGGTTACAAGTTATAAAGTAGGTATATACATATGGGTCAATTATCATTTTGCACATAGAGTCTAACTATTATTCATAGTGAAAGACGGGAATTGATAGCCCTTTTCATGAATCGTAACTTTTATTTCCTCACGGCCCCCTTCGAGTACAAAAGGAATTCTGGAACAGTGAACCCCCCCCCCCCCCCCCAGCTCCGGCTCTAGCCCATGTAGAGCCCGGGTGCAATCAATACCCTGGCGCCCTCTAGTAGGCACGCGAACACGGGCACAGGGTCTTTGAGAGCGCCCCCTAAAACCCTGCGCTCGTGTGCGCCGCACACCCTGCACCACAGGTAAAGCCGGCTCTGCCCCCCCCCCCCCTCCCCCCATTTTCTCTGAATTCGAGTGCCGGGAAGGCGCCACTCCCTGTCTTTCTCTATCTAGTCTGCTACTTTATGTATATATCTCTTTCCAATAAAGCTGTTTTGCAATCCAATAAATAGTATTTTGCAAGGTCGGCAGCGCACTCGCATACCCTCTGGTGTTGCAGATATCCATGTGCGGCGATAACACTTACCATCACGTGGGACCGCTTGCTCTTCCGCCTACTTCCCTATAAAAAAACACAGCAGACTTAGTTTTTATTTGTTCCTAGATTATGCTTAAGACCTAACTTATAACCTAGACATACACAAATATAAAAATGGGAAGCTAGTCTGCAATAAACAACAACATTATATACATAAAACATAACGTTATAATAACACTCTATAATAAACTCGTCATATCTCGCAGAAAAGTATTATACGGTTCTACTGCGCATGCTCAAAAGTTCTTCCGATGCTATACATCGTTGCACGTAAAAAGAGCGCTAATGGTCAACCTGCGCAGTAAGCGATTTTTCGATCTATTTTGTGGTACGAAGTGAGGCGCGACGGGGGGATTACGCGTCATATATATGTCAGTGCCGTCGCACTATTGGTTCGACCTTTGCTTCCCGTCTTGACTCGAAATTTCGTTTACTCCCAAAGTACAGTCGCGCACAAAAGTTTTTGTTAATTACGAATATTGCAAGATGGTTTTGCATAGCAAAGAAAGAAAAATGGTTTACAACGTATATTGTTTTATGAAAAGAGAGGCTGATAATGGCAAGGTAATTAGTTTAAAACAATGTATGAAACGAACTGCAGCGGCAGCGCATACCTACTTCTTAGTGCACTGTGAGATGAATTGTAAAAGATGCAAGATTCCGATTTTCTCGCAGTTTTTCGAACTGCTGGTAAAAACAAAAGGTATAAATTATATTAAAAATTATATTACTAAACATGGGTACCTATTTTTCTAGTTTCAAACAAACCTTTACTCTAAATGTATTGAAATATAATATGTAAAACAATAAGTAATTTTGTGCGCAACTGTAACAATGCGCGGACTCATCCCTTCCACAGACGCCCAGCGCTCTTTTTAAGTGACGATACCTACATTTACCCTTGAGCAACCTCATTCAGACCACTCCTTTCTCTCTAGAGACCCGGGATGCTAGTACACACTATGTGCACTGATTTCACACTATGACGCTTGCTTATCGCAGTTTATAATCCATTTCCAGCGTCCATGTCCCTCAGAATATTGTTTTATATACACATAACACACAATACACTGTCACTTGTTCATGCACTCATTGTTCTGTCGTGCACGTAAACTGTAGATATGTTGAGGCATTAATTATTTTCTCGAGTACTCCTGACCTCGACTGCAGAAAAACCTCAAATGGAGGAGTTTTGAGGTAGATGTGATTGAAGTTGAGTCAAGTTCAGAAAACATCGAAATTACGATTAAGAATATGGGTGTAAATCTTTTACTAATTTAAGTTCAAACCATTGTATAAACTTTGATTTATACCTACTTTCACACACGTTACCCCAACTCGTCCACCAACGTTGTCATGTTCATATTCTCAACGGTGCTACCACTGAATCTAAAATTTGAACACCTTACGGCATTAAGTTGACACTATGTCCTCATTCGTGGGTGCAGAATGAAAGTGTTATTAAGTAGTTTTTTTTTTGTATATCAAAAGATCATCTCATTTGAAACCATCAATGAATTCACAACTTCTTGCTCACGACCATAACTGCCTACTACACAGTGCACCCCAACACACCTGCTGTACATGTCCCTTTATTGAAATAGTCAACACTCACACGTACCTTGGCCTTATAATGGATAGTAAGTTTAACTAGAAGCCCCAAGTCAATAAAGTCTGTAATAAACTAAGGTCCTTCCTGTCTAATATAAATCTCACGTACCGGTTATCCTTTAAAACACGACTAATGCTATAGAATGCACTAGCTGAGTCAATAGTAGCTTATGGTATTAGCAGTTATGGTAGAACGTATAAATCTTACTTAAATAACATCTTTCGACTACAACTAAAAATTTTAAAAACAATTTTTCCCACCAATATTAAACTAAAATATGCCAACAATGACCTTAAACTATTTAAGCATTGCAATACTTTACCGGTCAATATTAGAAGCACATATTAAAAATATTAAAATGGCACAATATGTGCAATATTTCAAAAGAACAATATTTCAATACCAAAATTCAAACATTAATATTACATTCTGTAGTTACACGTATTATAACATATAAGCGTTTGGTAATCAACGCCGCGAACAATATACTCGTATATACGGTCAGCGGACCAGCGCTTACTTTGTTCCCAGATTAATAAATGAATTAGATCTTAAATTGAAAACAGATATCAGCGAAAATAATTTAAAATATAAATTAAGAAGATATTTCTTATCCAAATTATAATTTGTTCACTGCTCACAGGTAGGTTTATAACGGCTCGACTACTGATTTCAGCAGTACCTGTATCTTAGACAAATCGGTACAGTTTATTAGAAACAATTATGTTAGCTTTATACTTATTCTTTGTAAATTTGGTAATAATAAAAAAAAGTAAACTGACACAGAATATGGTAGGGCAACTGGCATCTTTATAAGACATTATAGAAATAATATTGAAATTATTATTATTATTTTACTGCCGTTTCAAACAATTGTTGGATATTTTAGACCAATTTTTAGACTAATCCATTAAATGTCTATGAAATGTCTATTTTAAAGAAATTAAATGTCTATGAAATTTAATGTCCATTCCAAATATTGTCCACAGAAATCACACATATAAAATGGTGAAGGTACGAAAATACGTGGTGAAGAAATATTTTAAAGATATACCAAAAAGAAGTGATTTTGAAATAGTAGAGTATGAATTACCTTCATTAAAGGACAAGCAGATCCTCGTTAAAACTGAATGGATCAGTGTTGACCCTTACTTACGAGCATACAATTCTGAAAATCAAGTACCATATGATCAATTCAGCTATCAAGTAGGAATAATAGAGGAATCCACAGATCCCAACTATCCGGTCGGAACAAGAGTAGTGTCTCACAAAGGCTGGTGCAACTACTCCATCATAGACACAACCTCTTTTAGCTCTCTTCTAAATAAAACCTACAAGTTGCCTGATTTACAAGGATTGTCCCATTCTTTGGCCATTGGTGCAGCCGGCATGCCGGGCGTGACGGCATATTGTGGTTTTCTGGAAATCTGCAAACCCAAAGCTGGTGAAACCGTAGTCGTGACTGGAGCCGCCGGAGCTGTAGGTTCTCTAGTGGGACAGATAGCAAAGATCAAAGGTTGCAGAGTCATCGGCTTCGCTGGCTCCGACAGTAAGGTCAACTGGCTGGAAAAGGAACTAGGCTTCGACAAGGCCTTCAATTACAAGACTGTAAACGTAATTAAAGCGCTCAAAGAAGCTGCTCCCAAAGGAGTGGATTGCTACTTCGATAACGTCGGTGGAGAAATAAGTAGTTTGATTATATCTCAAATGAATCCCTATGGAAGAATCTCAGTCTGTGGCTGTATCAGTGCATACAATGAGGATCCTACTAAATTGCCAAAAGCAACTATTATACAAGCTTCGTTGGTGTTTAAACAACTAAAAGCTGAAGGTTTCTTATCAAATCGATGGACAAATCAGTGGTCAGATGCAACGGTAGAACTCGTCAGTTGGATCAAGGGCGGACAGCTGAAAGCCAGAGAACATGTTACTGAGGGTTTCGACAACGTGTTTGATGCATTCGTAGGGATGCTTGCTGGTCAGAACACGGGCAAGGCCGTTGTCAAAGTTTAAGAATATGTTTACAAATTAGAATTGAATAATTATCTTGCCATCTCAATTTAATTCAATCTGCTTACGTATATATATGTTTATTAATGATTATATATCTTGGTATCTATTGAAAATACAATTAAACAGTAAGATTCATAAAACTATGTTGTTTTAAATATTTTCTACTTGTTTTTTAATTTATATGTTTTGAAACTTTTGATAAAGGGAATGACATGAAGAGACTGGATGCATCTCATACCATTCTATCTCACTTCCGGAACGACGGGTCGGGAATAAGAATAGGAATATAACGGAAATAGGACGGGTCACGGGACAGTATTGAATTGGTAGAGATGTAATAAGATAGCATGTTTTATGATATACCAGTGAGGTCCAAAAGTTTCTATCCTGACCAGCGAAATAATATACATAGAAGTACTACTTCATACAAATCTATTTCGAATATTAAGAATCGAACACAGAAACAAATGCACAAATGAAATGCTAGTCTGAAATGTTTGAAGTAACAAAACGTTTAGATGATTATAGACCAAATTAATTAATCAACAAAGTATGCATTTGCTTGCATTGAATTCTACATAAGACATTTCGATGTCTACTACTCGTCTGACGGTTTATCACTGTCAAGTTTTGTCATCTGCTGGTCGCGTCATAAGGTTGGTTTATGCAATAATGAACACTGAAAAATTACAATATCTGATATTTAGGCAGTAATAAAAATCTTTTTTTAAAGTCAATTTATTTTATACAAACATATTATATATTTGCGAACATTTACATTTACATATTTTTAAACACTTGTTCATTAAATAAATACTCAGTCAGTTACGTCCCTCTGAAAAGAGTTAGTCTATTTAACTTTTGCCTTGAGGAATTAAGTAACGAATCATTCTTAGCAATATAATGCAGTCTAACACGTACAAATTCTTCTAAAATGCTTTTTATCAATAAAAGACCATGGTTACAATCGGTTGTACAAAAAACATCATTAAACGTTGTTGGATGCAGTAAGCACTTATTTGTAATAAAACAAAGATTGTGTTTGCTAGACAACGAGTTTCGTGATCCAATTTTGATGATACTTCTTATGACACATTCGACACGATAGCAAATCTTGAACAATACTGTGGATCTTTTATACAGGGCACCAAAATCTTTTATAGAAATTAATTTATGGAAATAAAGTTTTTCTGTGGCAAACAGAAGAGTCGTACATTCTCCGCATTCAATTTTAGAATAGGCATGATGACAGTATCAAAGAATTAAAGAATAAATGATTTTAGAGAAAAAAATATGTTGAAAGAATTCTAATAAATTAACCAGTTTTAATGTAAACATTGAGATTAATAATATTTTCAATAAAATAAAAGTATAAAATACTGCATTCGGCCATGTTAACTAAAACGCCAATCAGAGCGAATGACGTCACGCCTCAGTGAACATCACCGTGTCGCTTGAACTTCGATTGATTTACCTGCCTACGTTTACCTAGGTGTAACGTCACAAGCGACGTCATGACACCTGCGAGTGTTTTCGCGCATAATTCAAAGTAAATAGAAAAAAAATGCATAATTTGCGTTAAAACTTATTCTATTGCTGAAATAATGTTATTTTCGGAAACAGTAGACGTGAATCTACATTATAGAAGCGGATTTCAAAATCCGTCATCATGCCTATTTAACTTTTTGCTACAAAACCAGATACATACCTATCCTATAATTTTCTCTATAGAAGTTGACAGTACAGTGGGTCTACCTAACATTTCCTTCATGTGACCTAACATTTCATGTGACAATTCGTCACAGTTATTTATTTCATCATTTGATGGCGGCGAAGTAAAATGTGGAACTACCGTGGTTCTGTGACGTTAACCTGCTATAGTTTCATTTATACGTGTTGTTGCCGAGCAATTTAAGATTAGAAAATATTCAAGCGGATAAGCGTTTCCTGTAAAGTGGGAACGAAGTTCTAAATTATTTAAAGTTTTTCTATAATTTCCTGTGAATTTAAGTGCATTTGGGAGTCAATTAGTACTGGGGATAAAACTATGGTTATTTACTATGATCTCTTTTCCAAAACGAAGTCGATGGAGTGATGTCGTTCTAGTGAAGTACCGCCTAGAAAGACAAAGGTGACTCAGTCCACCAAAAGACTATGGTTTCGATATTCTGGGATTGTCAAGGAATATATTGCTTATAAACATAAAAGAACGCAATACTATGGTGACTGGAAGTTATTATGCTAACCTTATAGAACAATTACGAGAAGCTACTTTGTGCGATTTCTCCATGACAATGCACCCGTCAACGCCGCCGCAGTTGCGATAGCTGCTGTTTGAAAGTGGGGCTTCACGGAAATTCGCCATCCACCCTATAGTCCTGACTTGACTCCCAGTGATTACTATTTGTTCTCAAAACTCAAGGCGAACTTAAGGGGTAGCAGATTTTCCACTGATGATGAAGGTTTTCGCCCATTTTGAAGACAAAACTTCAGACTATTTTTATACTGGGATAGGAATGCTAATTAAACGATCCGAAAAGTGTGTTCAAACTTCAAATAGACGGAGACTATATTGAAAAATAAAAATAGTTTCATGAACTTGGGTGTCCTTTTTCTTTGTCACGCCGGAAACTTTTGGATTTCCTCTCGTACGTATGAGCGCGCGCAACTTTCTACTCACTTACGAAACACGTTTGTTCGTTTTACGACAGTCTTCTGTGAGAGAAATAAATCAGTCAATCTTCTGTACATAGTTGGTTGCGGGATACAGCCTCCCTCTTTGTCCGGTAACAAAATATATTTATTGAACGACAAGGAATGCGACGTATGGCTGTTGAAGAATATCCTGACTCGGGAAAAGTGGGAACGTTCTACAGAAGATCATAAAAAATAAAAAATATTTGAATAAGATTTCATTTAAAAGCGTTATTAAGCAATTTATTGGGATTAGACTGTAGCATTTGTTCCAATAGCTCATCTTTTATAACCTTTGTATTTTTTAAATCTATATTCTGTTTAACATTCTGTATTTCACTTGTATTTCAATATTTAATAATATTTTTATATTTTCATTGTATTAACCGGCGTTTCTTCCAAGATCTATCAATATTACTTATCGTCTTACTCAAACGCATTACTCATCTTCATGAATAACTAACACTGGCCGAACACAATAAATACTTACTGGCTGGAAACAGCTTTACGTATAAAAAATCTAAAATTTTTAAAAGAACTCTTACAAATTCTGAGAAGATCTCAAGGCAAATCTAAGGGCCGCACGGACGAGTTGTTTCTGAGCGATCAATAGAGAAGGTTTGAAAAAAGTCACAGGCCTGTCTTGGGACCCAGATGCCCTGGGACACATCATCTCGGTCTCCAGCGCTTCTAAAAACATAAACGCAACCACCACAGCAGCAAAACTCCGACGTTCAGTTGGGTCACTAATCTCGCCGGCGGTCGCAGCTTTGGTCCGTCTCTCTCTGAGCGCTGGTGCTCCTGCAGGGCGCCGTCTCTTGCGCCTGGCCTACATCGCCCCGTCCGACTGCCGCTGCTTCCGGCTGGCGATAGTGCCCGCTCTTCATCGCTCTGGGCGTGCGCCCAATTGGGCTCCGCCATTGCCAACTGTCCGTAAGTTTCGTGGTTCCAATCTTGTGATTCCGCCACTTACACCTAATCACGGATTCTTTTTTACAAAATTCTCAATATTTGTATCAGGCATTTTAAAAAAAAAATATAAGCTATTGGGACAAATAACTTACCTCTTCCCTTCCAAGTAATTAGTCTCTAGTTATCTCTTTGTGGTAACACGACAAGACAAACAATTTTCATCTTTGTTGCGAAGGAAGCAAAGCATCCCACAGCTAGACACGAGCGCAGCGCAGGCCGACGCATTGTGCAGGGATATATTTTTGATAATACAAGGTCATATCGAAAATATACTTTACGAATGTATAAATTCATGCAAAATATTAATTGACCTTGAACTGATATATTATTGTAGTTTTAATATCAGTAATATTTATTTTTATTGTTCAAATTACTTTGCAACCAGCCCCTGTTCAATCAGCCGCCCACTACTGGACATGGGCCTGCCCATGCACATTGTCCTGTGCATGAGGGATGTAGTCACAAGTGGATTGGCGAGTCCGCTCTTTTAGAGGTAGTGTAGTTATTCCTCAGGGCTTTTGGTAGCCGCTTTATCCCTAGGTCTGCTTTTACGACACCCACAGGAAGATATGGGGCGGGGATATTCTATAGCCAGCCGACACAACACGGTACACTACACGTACAAATTACTTTACCACTTTTAAATCTCTAAAGTATAAACACTTCCATTATTCGGCGCGTAATTTTATACATTTAAAATGTTAAGTGATCAAACTAATGATTAATGACATATAGAGCATTCGAATTGTCACTATGGTAGGCACTGTGCAGAACGTGGAAAAATTTATAATAAAAGATTATAAAAAACACAGGTTGGCTTGAATGCCGATGAGGATTCCTTTCTGAAATTAACAAAAGGTTGCTATCCAGTGTACGCACCAACCTGTCATTCAACTGATTTCGTTATGAGCCAGAGATGTCCATTGGCGGTATTTACTGACCGCTAAGTGAACCGTTTAGGTACTCGTCTGCCACCTACTTTCTGTAAAAAATAAAACGCGTAGAATTAAACATAGTAAGATGGATATTTGACATCATTACGTTAGAAAAGTACCTAAATGTAAAATCATTTAAACGTTATAATATTTAAGATCTTCGCGTTTTTTACACATAGTTATCTATTTAAACGGGTCTTAACGCTAATGTTTACTTTATTTATTTTTCTCGACGTTTCAGTTGGGTTGCACCAACCATGGTCACGAGCTGACTGAACCGTCAAGCCAACCGAACCGTAGAGAAAAATAAATAAGGTAAAAATTTGCGTTAAGACCCGTTTAAATGGATAAACAGTCAAACGTTGTCACACTATACGATAACGTCACATTGCAATGATGTTATCAATTGTGTTATCGAAATCACACATCAGTCGTACATTTTTATGTGAATTTTCCTGTTAATTTTACGAGATACGAGTATTTCTATGCCATTCAACTCACTCACTCTTTTGGTACCAAATATAAAAAAACATTGTTTGTTTCATTCGACATTAACTCGAATCGTTTACGTGATACTTCACGATACCGTATAAATATAAGTATTACGCAAGGATGTCGTAAGAGAATAAACTGTGTTTGGCAGATCGTATCGTATTTTATCGGCCGGCTTCATTCCATATAGGTAGACAAGTTTTTAGACAAAGATTCATAGCTTATTAAACAAGAATCACGTCACGAAGATCACGCTACGTCACCTATAGTGTTACGAAGATTTCCTCCAGAATTTGAGGTAACTGTATTACATACCATTATTGTAAATTAATTGTTAGTTAATCAATTAAAAAAATATCCACAAATTAAAAATAAAAATATTTCTAGGATGTAAGTTATAGGTCCTCCAGGCACGGCGTCTTCATGTCCACACCGCTCTCACTTTTATTTGGCAACACTTACGATTTTTTCACTATATAAGCTTTCCTCGAGTACTCCTCACCTCAACTGAACAAAAACCTGAAGTCGAGGAGAATTGTGGTAGATGACAGAGGTTAAGTTGAGTCGAGGAAATTTCGAAGAATATGAGAGTAAACCTAATCATCTTCAAACTATTGTATAGATTTTAATATACGAGATTTGTACATAAGTAATTTTAAATAGTTTTAATAGATAATCGAATAGATTTGAAGGATCCAGGAATAATTTCACTTTGTAGTGAAACTCATTTTTAGCTAGAGTTATTGGCACCTTTTTACGATATAATATGTAAATGATACTTAATAATTATTTTACTGCTCTCATTTTAATGAACTAAAATGTAATATCCTTGTAATTTAATGTCCATTCCAAATTTAAATTTTGTCTACAGAAATCGCATAGTGGTGAAGGTAAAGAATGGTGAAGGCACGAAAATACGTGGTGAAGAAATATTTTAAAGATATACCAAAAAGAAGTGATTTTGAAATAGTAGAGTATGAATTACCTTCATTAAAGGACAAGCAGATCCTCGTTAAAACTGAATGGATCAGCGTTGACCCTTACTTACGAGCGTACAACTATGCACACCCAGTACCATATGATCAATTCAGCTATCAAGTGGGAATAATAGAGAAATCTACAGATCCTGACTATCCGGTCGGAACTAGGATAGTGTCACACAAAGGCTGGTGCAACTACGCCATCATAGACATAACCTCTTTCAGCTCTCCTGAAGATAGAACCTACAAATTGCCCGACTTACAGGGATTGTCTCCTTCTTTGGGCATTGGTGCAATTGGCATGCCAGGCGCGACGGCATATTTTGGTTTCCTGGAAATCTGCAAACCCATAGCTGGTGAAACTGTAGTCGTGACTGGAGCCGCCGGAGCTGTAGGTTCTCTAGTGGGACAGATAGCAAAGATCAAAGGTTGCAGAGTCATCGGCTTCGCTGGCTCCGACAGTAAGGTCAACTGGCTGGAAAAGGAATTAGGCTTCGACAAGGCCTTCAATTACAAGACTGTGAACGTAATTAAAGCGCTCAAAGAAGCTGCTCCCAATGGAGTGGATTGCTACTTCGATAACGTTGGCGGAGAAATAAGTAGTTTGATTATGTCTCAAATGAACACCTTTGGGAGAATCTCAGTCTGTGGCTGCATCAGTACTTATAATGAGGATCCTACTAAGTTGCCAAAAGCAACTATTATACAAACTTCGTTAGTGTTTAAACAGCTAAAAGTTGAAGGTTTCATAGTGAATCGATGGATAGTCCAGTGGCCAGAAGCATTCGCAGAAATAATCAGTTGGATCAAGGGTGGACAGCTGAAAGTCAGGGAACACGTTACTGAGGGTTTCGACAACGTGTTTGATGCATTCGTAGGGATGCTCGATGGTGAAAATTCTGGCAAAGCAGTTGTCAAATTGTAAAATTTTTTCACAAACTAAAATAGCATAATTGTAATGAAGCTTTGTTATTTTATTAAGTACCTCAATTAGTTTTTACTTACATCTTGAATTACTATTGAATACAGAATTAAAAACTAAGATTACTAATGTAAGGCATTTTATTTTATTTAAAAATCTTTAAGCTTTTTAATATTCGTTACGAAGGTGAGAGCGCTCGTGTCTGTGAGCGCATGCATCCCAAAGCTAGACACGAGCGCAGCACCACCGCGGGTGCTGCGCTCATGTCTAAATACTTTCATCACAGGTAGATGGTGTCAGAATACATACTCGTACATATCATAAAATATATAATGTACAGAAAGCAGTCAAATTAAGTATAAGCAATAAGATAGAATAAGAGGAAAAGTAGTAATAGAAAGGTGAAGGGAGATACTTAGAAGTACGTAGGTGAAGCGAGTGAGACCAGTGGAATTTAATTATTTTAGTGAATTACTAAGTTCTAAAAAATACTCTGTGGTAATATCCGTGTATGAATGGAATCCAATCAAAAATACAGATATAGTATATTTTGATCTACCATTCTGATTTTAAAACTGATTGTCATGTGGCGTGTTATGTTGTTTGACAACATAGTTATCGTAGCTACAGGTATGTAGTTAGCTTGGAACGTAGATACTGATATGAATAAAGATACACTCGCTGATATGAATAAGACCGAGTAATATATATAAGGATTCTGACTTAGTAAGTAGGCGGAAACACCTTTGAAGTACACATTTTTTTTTTTTTTTTTAACCACATAACAAAAATAACTGTACAATATATTACATAGTAATATCTGCCAAACAGCAGTTTGTCGGCAACTGTTGTACTTAGATACAATTAGTTGTAGGAATAAAAGATAAAAATAATTTTCGGGAACAATTAAATATGTATTTGAATTTTATCCACAGAATTACATACGTAAGAAATGGTGAAGGCAAGAAAATACGTCGTGAAGAAATATTTCCAAGGTCCGCCAAAAAGAACTGATTTCGAAGTAGTGGAGTATGAACTTCCTCCACTAAAGAACAAGGAAATTCTTGTTAAAACCGAGTGGATCAGTGTCGACCCTTACTTAAGAAGACGTAACTACCAATATCAAGTACCATACGACCAATTCAGCTACCAAGTCGGAATTGTAGAGGAGTCCAAAAATCTCGACTATCCGGTTGGGACTAGAGTGGTGTCTCACAAAGGCTGGACTGACTACACCATTATAAACCCAACAATTTTTGACTCTCCATTTGACAGACCCTACAAGATACCGGACTTGCAGGGACTGTCCCCATCTCTAGCCATTGGGGCGGTTGGCATGCCTGGTGCGACAGCATATTTTGGTTTTCTGGAACTATGTAAACCCAAAACTGGTGAGACTGTAGTTGTGACTGGTGCGGCCGGTGCTGTAGGTTCTCTAGTGGGGCAGATAGCGAAGATCAGAGGTTGCAAGGTCATCGGTTTTGCAGGCTCCGACAGTAAGGTCGACTGGCTTGAGAAGGAGCTGGGCTTCGACAAGGCTTTCAATTATAAGACTGTGAACGTGGTTAAAGCGCTCCAGGATGCTGCCCCTAATGGAGTGGACTGCTACTTCGACAACGTTGGTGGAGAAATAAGTAGCTTAATAATATCTCAAATGAATATATTTGGGAGAATCTCAGTCTGTGGCTGCATCAGTGTTTACAATGAGGATCCTATTAAGTTGCCAAAAGCAACTATTTTACAAACTTCGTTGGTGCTTAAACAACTAAAAGTTGAAGGTTTCATGGTGGTACGATGGATTGACCAATGGCCAGAAGCATTCGCAGAGCTCATCAATTGGATTAAAGGCGGACAGCTGAAAGTCAGGGAACATGTTACTGAGGATTTCGATAACGTGTTTGATGCATTCGTAGGGATGCTCGATGGTGAAAACACTGGCAAAGCCGTTGTCAAGGTGTGAAAATATTTTCACAGATTAAAATAAAATAGTTGTAATAAAGATTTATTAAGACCTACATTACAGTTTTTATTTAGGTATCTACATATTGATATCTATTGAAAATACAATTAAGTCTTTTCCCTTCCATTTCTTATTTTATTTATATTAGAAAACAAGTGGACGCCATGGGTAGATACACTGGATTCATTCAATACTAATCTCTCTATACCACTTCAATATTTTGAGAAAAATGCAACATGTATGGAATTGGCTGGTAACAAAGTAGGATGGTATCATGGTATGGGACATTTCCCTTCTCTCTTGGCGTGGAGTCTAACCATTTTCATCACATACCCAAAGCAAGTTGATTTTCGACGGTACTCTACCATGAGAATGAAGGAAATCAGTCAATCGGCCGCGTCTGTGATATACAGCATCGCCTACTACCCACGTTATGATAAAACAATGAATATTCATTTCATACCAGTTCGTACCTTCACAAATGATTGACAATAAAATTCACACTACGAATTCTGTTACATATTGTAATAGCCCTCCCTCATATTGTAATATTGTAATTGTATAATCCCAGCATCTATTACATGGAACGGGCTCAAAAAATATCGGGTCATTGTTTATTAACTGTTATCTTTATCACATTAGCCTGTATTGATAAAAATAAATGCAGACAGTGGTGACACGTCAGCATTTTAACTATCATTATCACTTCCTATCTCACTGTTTCTCTTAGATTTGGCAATCGTTTTTTTATCTTTAACCCGAAACTATTGCGTCACGATGATGTCATCAACGAATATTTCGAATAAACAAAAAACGAAAAAAGCGAATATTTCAGGTTAGTATATTTCCATGTTAATTAATAATAATATAGAAAATAACCCAAATATAACTGAATCGCGCTGTTTACTAAATTTACGAATTGATAATTACCAGACGGATTTCTTTTGGTTCCCCGAATATCATCAACTGATGATAAATTCCTTATCGCCACCGCCTTTACCATTTGCTGTCCCGTAAGGTTCAAATCTGCAGAATGTTTCGAATGTTTTGCTGACCTTTACTGTTAATCCAATCAAAAATGCATATTGAGAGCATATGAAAATATTTTCATCGGCAGTTCTAACTAGAAAACGTATAGTCTTACCCCAACACCAATGGGGCAGATTGCAAAAATCAAAGGTTGCAGTGTCATTCGTAGACTCCGACAGTAAAGTTAACTGGCTAGAGAACACTAGATAGACACAAGGAATCCTAACGCCCTATTGTGATACGATGAATGCGACTTATCTGTAACTGTATAGAGTAGTCGCATTCATCGTATGTTTATATAAAAATGAATGTTTCTTTGTTTGTCCCGTATGCGTTGCTATACCATTCAACCGATTGCGATGAAACTTTGGTGAGTTGTTGAACGCCCGCGAAGGTATCTGAATTAGTACAACTATTTTCCACACGATCGAAGTCGCGGGCAACAGCTAGTTTATTACAAAATAAAATTTATCAGATTTTCATTTACCAAATAAAGAAAATGTATTTTGATACATTTTTGATTTAATTATTTGTCGTGAGTTCAAATTAAGTCGTGAGTTCAAGTTTAAGTGACCGGGTATGGCACAAATCGCTGCTTTCCAAGCTACCATCTTTCGGGATACCCGAGGGATTATGCGAATGGGTTGCCAGTTTCCTGACTGGACGGAGCATCAGAGTCGTTACCGATGGTAGCTGCTCCGACACCATGTCTATTGACGCTGGCGTCCCGCAAGGCTCCGTGTTGTCCCCAACTCTGTTCCTTCTGCATATCAACGACCTGTTACAAATTGGTGACATACGTTGCTATGCGGATGACAGTACTGGAGACACCTTGTACAGGGGCCGCGCCAACATCCCACGGGTCGAAGTGGAAGAGAGTCGCGCCAGGCTTGTGTCTGAAATCGAAGACTCTTTAGATCTAGTTTCGATTTGGGGTTCTATGAACCTAGTGGATTTCAACCCCAGTAAGACGCAAGTCTGTGCATTCACCGCTAAAAAAACCCCTTTTATTGTAGCACCTCGCTTTCAGAGCATACCTCTTAAGATCTTGGAGAGTATCGGGATCCTTGGTATCGACATCTCCAGCAAAGTCGAATTTAGGGGTCATCTGGACAATAAGGCCAAAATGGCCTCCAAAAAGCTCGGTGTGCTGAACAGAGCGAAGCGGTACTTCAAACCTGGGCAACTCCTTATGCTTTACAAAGCTCAGGTGAGGCCCCATATGGAGTACTGCTCTCATCTCTGGGCCGGCGCACCGAAATACCAATTGGACCCATTTGACTCTATCCAACGACGTGCTGTTCGTATTGTCGACGATCCCACTCTCACGGGCGGTTTAGAATCCCTCAGCGTTCGGAGAGACGTTGCGTCTCTCTGTGTGTTCTACCGCCTGTACAATGGGGAATGCTCTGAAGAATTGTTTAATATAATTCCCACCTCGGGTTTCTACAACCGCACCTCCCGTCACAGAAGTGCGGTCCATCCGCATTTCCTCGATACGGAGGTGTCGCGCACTATGCGGTCCAAAAACTATTTTATACCGCGAACCCGTAGGCTGTGGAACGAACTGCCTCAAGAGGTCTTTCCATTGAACTACGATATGGGGTTCTTCAAGAGAGCTGTGAATAGGATTTTGCAAGGTCGGCGGCGCGCCCGCATGCCCCCTGGTGTTGCAGGTGCCCATGGGCGGCGGTAACACTTACCATCACGTGGGACCGCTTGCTCGTCCGCGCCCGTCTATAAAAAAAAAAAAAAAAAATCCTCGGCTCCCAACACAGTTTTTACTACGTTTCTTTTAACTATCACTAACTTTTGGATAAAGGGAAACACTGAGCATATAGGTATATGCTCTAAAATTAAAATTGATAAAGAAAAATGTTGAGTTACGGCCCTCTATTTTACTTTATTTTTTAGTAGGGGGCTGCAGTGGGCTATAGGCTGATATAATATCGCACTGCAGGTGCAACGTTTCCCACCTAAAGGTGGGACCCAACCGTTTAGGTGAAAAATGAAGGACAATTTTAAATGTTTAGTGGTCATAAAATAGATAGATACGAGTATATTGATAAAACGGTTATTCAGAACACAGCTATAGGCTATAGGACACTAAGAGTTGTGAAAGAAAATACAAACGCCTACATATTTAAAACGCATAATAGCAGAGAAATTTTAAGGAGGTAAATAGGAAAAGAGATATTACAGTAACGTAGTCTGCTGTCCGCGTGTCCTCTGGCTGAAAATAATGCAAAAAAAACTTATCCCACAGCTCTTCTACCCGCCGAAAATAAAGCTTCATGTAAAAATTCAGCCATAAGACAATTTTTATATTATTCAACCCTAAATTTAACTGAACTAAATATTTTTAACTTTATTATAAGGTTATTATTATAAATTTATTTATATAGATGAAACTATTATTAGTATAAATGAAAAATAAGATTTAAAAACCTTTTTTTTTTTTACAAAACACGGTAACAGACACAATATAAAAAAAAAACTTATAGACACATCTGATTTATTAAAAATTTGTAATTTTACCTGTAAATTTAGTCCTTGAAAAGTTAAGATATCTCTAAAAGTTACAAGTTTTTCTTCGTACTGTTTCGTTGTAAGTAATTGATGCGTTCGTAGAGACGCTAGCCAATGAAAACTTCCGCAAAGCAGTTAGTTGTCAAAGTATTAAAGTGTTTTAGTTAGTAAAGTAACATTAAGAGTAGATAAGTCTATCTAACACATAAAAACAAAACACTAAAATACTTTCATACTTTGACAATTGCTTTGCGGAAGTTTTCATCGGCTAGCATTCCTACCAACGCATCAACTTCTTACAATTTTACGACAATAAACTCAAGTGAAATAAAAATACAATATGCGATATGTTAAAAAATTTGAAGAAATCAGTTAATCAATACTTTTTGTTTCCGAAATATAGCATTACTTTTACGTCGTCCTTTACAATTCCTGACTCGACTGATAACAATCACCAATAACAATTAAAATTTAGTAATTTAGTACAAGACAATTTACCTGTGTATTTTAGTACAAGACAATTTACCTGTGTATTTTAGTACAAGACAATTTACCTGTGTATTTTATAATTTACTTATCATCATTTTAATTATACACGTAATTGCGCACTTCGACGCTATGCACGTCGTCATTACTCCACAAAGTCTCCACGTCCAAGACCCCAGTGGTGATGTGTTCCCGGCGTTCCCAGCGCGTGCGCACCAGCCGCGTGATCTCCAACCAGAGGCGCGCCTCCAATACTAGTAGATATAAGCAATGAAATAAAATATTTAAAAGATAAGAAAACACTTGAACACTGGCTCAAATATTTACAAATTTCAAATGAACTGGTTCTGGTTCTGAGCTATTAGAAATTAAGTCAGCCTCTGAGTGTTGGTAAGGTGTGAAACTGAAGATCAATGATTATATAACTTGATAGATTGACCTATAGGTTCTACTTTACTAATAGGTCCTAACCTATTAGTGGCCCCTTTGAGCCCATGGCTGGTCAAGCATCGAACAAAATTTAAAAAGATTAGGCATTATTATTTTGTTTTTATTATTGTTCCTTAAATATAGCTAGCTATTTTTCGGATCTGAAGCTAACTAATTGTCAAGATGAACTCAAGATCGGAAAGTAGCAAACCAAATAATAACATGCAGACTACTTGACTCATTATCCACTGGAACTAGAGTTTAGGATAAAAAAAGGGTGGGATAGGTACGTTAAAAAGTAGTTGCTTACGGAAGAGGAATGAAAAGCCAGTCATGAAAAGGGGGTCAGTGTTGCCGCTGACCACAGATACAGTGTACACGAGGGCTCCAGCGGTGGGCGCCTGTCGGAGGAACAATCCGCGTAAAGTCGCCCCTATCCATGGGAGAAAGAGGTACTCACTGAGAGGAGAGCGCTGTAACAAAGCATATCCTATTATTATTGAGGTTTAGGGGTTCTGCGAGTCAATAAATCCTCGTAAAAAGGAATGTGGAAGAAAATTAACATCTGCCAAAAGTGTAGTTTGGTGAACGTGGAGAATATCGATCCATCTAGTATGATTCGAAAGTAGTGTTAAGTTTGTAGATGATCCAACCCGATTCAATAGGAGGTATCAAAATAACGACGGTGTTGAGTTTTCAAAATGATCAAATAAAAAATTAAACGCCTATACATACATTGTATACAAACGATATGTCGTTGGATAGGGCTAATGAAGCTCTATGAGAATGTTTTTTTTTTCTAAAACATACCGAACATACTGCAAACCCTTCGAAGTAGCGGCTGCCATCCATCTTTTTTTTCTACTACAAAAACCTAGGCTGACTGAATCCACGGCCCACAAGTAAAAGAGATAATATGTCTCTGTTGTTTTTAGTAAGTTAAAAGTAAGGCAAGTGGAGTGTCATAAAATGAGAACTCTCAGAATTAGATGAAATTAAAAATCGGGCTATAAATGTCACATAATAAGTTAGAACATGGCTGCATAAAATATGTATGTCATATAACAAAGTGACAAAACGTGTGTAACTATTATCGGAATTTAACTATTTGCAACATCTATTGAACAATGTTTTATGCAAATAAATATTTGAATTGAAGTGTTAAATGAGCCCTATCACCTAATCATCGAGAATTTGCCTGTATTTGCCTGTGGGCCTTCTCACACACACCTCACGAGGGTGGCGGTAACTGGTCGGAGCTGGGCCCCATTCAGTGGTTTCGCCTCTGTCTGCTAATACGGACAGGTTGGCCCTTTGGGCCGTAGTATCGCCTTCAGGGTTTCAATGAGAGACCCTTTGTGGTGCCACGCCTTATGACGTGGTTAGGTCGCGCGGTAGCGCCTTGCTTTCTGGAGGCCGCGCGTGAAGTGGCGCCAGCCCCATGATATGGGGAAGACGCGACGCGTCAGCGAGGACGAGCCTGTATTTTTAAATAAACCTGTAGACGTAGTACTATGTGCCTGTAGACATATTTATGAACTAAATTCTTATTATCTACATGCCTATTCCACATTATTAAATATATACGATTAGCAAACACTAACTGATAATAGCAATTGCCACTATTGATAAAATATGGCTATTTCATCTGTATAGGCACCTTTCGCGTCGATAGATAGATAAAATAGCTAGTCATTGTGTTTACAAAGTTGTGTTTGTGTCGATTATATTTATTGATATCTTACAATTCCTTTTATGCTGTAGTTTGTTCTGAGATCATTACACACTGTAGTACCTAAGTGTAGTAACACACATAAGCATTTTACTATCGTTCAACACATCTTTCTTCTCACTCTCTCCTATAGCTCAGGTAATTATACTGTTTCTAGCGCCAAATAATTGCGTCAATAATTCGCGATTATTTTATCACCGCGTCGCGTGATGCGTCTTCGGTCTTACTTAGTGTGCCCACCGGCGTCGCACCACATACACCGGTCTTTAAAGTTTTATTGTAATTTTATAGCATTACTGCGGAATTTCCAGGTTAGTGTGTTACCGTTTTAATTATATTAGAAACTTGTAGAAAGTACCTAGCCAAAGAAAAAACGAAATGAGTGTAATACAAGCAAACGGCGGAATCTATTATACCACTAGATTGTGTTGATAGCGACTTGATAATCCTACAATGTGGTTTGCCACTGCCGTCACAACCATATAGAATTGCTAATCTTTAGTATTAGTCATCGAAAATACATATTCTAATTGTAGGTAAAACTAACTGTTGTATTCCCACATCGAAATGGTAGAATATAAAATACACATGCCCAAGAAAGAATGTAAGTAAATGAAAAAGAAGGAACAGGATTTTGATATAAGTAGATACAACAAAATGATACAAACAAAAGATGATACTGCGCTGGGGAGTGTAGTCCAGGAGCCGTTTGTTTTTAAACTATTTTTTAGAGATCATTTTAGTGTAACAAACATTAAATGTGTATTTTCAATTTTGCCCACAGAAGTTAAATACGTACAAAATGGTGAAGGCAAGAAAATACGTTGTGAAGAAATATTTCCAAGGTCTGCCAAAAAGAACCGACTTCGATGTAGTGGAGTATGGACTTCCTACACTTAAGGATAATGAGATCCTTGTGAAAACCGAATGGCTCAGCGTCGACCCTTACTTAAGAGGATACAACTCTAACTATCAACTACCATACGACCAATTCGGCTACCAAGTTGGAATAGTACAGGAGTCCACAAATCCGGACTTTCCGGTTGGAACCAGGGTGGTGTCTCACAAAGGTTGGTCCAACTACACCGTCATAAACCCAACAATTGCCGACTCTCCTTTTGACAGAACCTACAAGATACCCGACTTGCAGGGACTGTCCCCATCTCTAGCCGTCGGTGCGGTTGGCATGCCTGGCGCTACAGCATATTTTGGTTTTCTGGAAATCTGTCAACCCAAAGCTGGTGAGACCGTAGTCATAACTGGAGCCGCCGGTGCTGTAGGTTCTTTAGTGGGGCAGATAGCAAAAATCAAAGGTTGCAGAGTCATCGGCTTCGCGGGCTCCGACAGTAAGGTCAACTGGCTGGAGAAGGAGCTAGGCTTCGACAAGGCTTTCAATTACAAGACTGTGAACATAGTTAAAGCGCTCCAGGAAGCTGCCCCCAATGGAGTGGACTGCTACTTCGACAACGTCGGTGGCGAAATAAGTAGCTTGATAATATCTCAAATGAATCTATTTGGGAGAGTTTCAATCTGTGGCTCCATCAGTGTTTACAATGACGATCCCACTAAATTGCCAAAAGTAACTATGTTACAAATGTTTTTGTTGTCCAAACAAATAAAGGTTGAAGGCTTTATAGTGACACGTTGGATTGATCAATGGCCAGAAGCATTCGCAGAGCTCATCAATTGGATCAAGGACGGCCAACTTAAGGTCAGGGAACACGTTACAGATGGTTTTGACAATGTATTTGAAGCATTTGTAGGTATGCTCGATGGTGAAAACTTTGGCAAAGCCGTTGTCAAAGTGTAACATTTTGGATAGCTCTCCTGCTATTTTATTTAGTCCGTGTTTTGCTGAATTATAGTAATAAATAGCTATAACCTTTGAGTATCAAAAACTAAATATAAAATTGACAATAAGATTACAAGACATGTTTTTTTTCCTTATTTCACCCAAAACCATTTACTTCGAGGGGGAGAGTGCACGCTGCAATCCAACAGCTGCTGGGCGCGCTCGACTGGCCACGCTACCCCCTCTCACGGAAGACTAACTATATGCTCGTCTACCGCTTTCGTCCATAAAAAAACCTTACTTTACACAAAATCGGAAGATATCTAGACACCTACTATACCTACTTACTAAGGTTTAATCAAAAAGATTAGCATACGAGCAAATAGTATTTTACCCTTTTCATACTTGTATCGCAGTGAACACAATTAAAATACATCGAGACGTACGATAGCATAATAAAGAGCATTATAATTTAAACCTGATTACCATAACACCAGCCTGCGTCTCTCCACTGCTGGATATAGGCCTCTCCCAAGGTCCGCCACCACACACGGTCTTCAGCTCTTTTCATCCACCCACTACCCGCCACTTTCTTCAAGTCGTCAGTCCACCTATTAACGCGACGCAATTATTGAAATAGTATAATGGATCTGAAATGAGCTCCTGATGATAAGCGGTTACAAAAACTCATTGATATCTGCGTTAGATGAACTAATTATATGAATTTGGAAAAGGAGAACATTCTGTTCCGTAACATCCCATCCCGCTTCCATGGGTTCAATGAATGTGGGAAAACTGAGCGGGACATGGGACTAAATTCATTTAAACTCCTTTTCCGTTTACACTAAATGATGAAAACAGAGCATGATGAGTATGGGATTGAATAGAGATGAAAATAGATTGAATTGAAGGGATGACAAGCAGTTGTGTGTCTTTCCACAAACTCTCGAAACATGTACCAACAACAACAAATCATCCATACTCATAATTGGCGACAATTGTTATTTTTGTTTTTTGAAAAGTATACGGCATACTAATTTTAGAACTACTGAACCGATTCAAGGGTATTGTATCAAGACACTGATCAACCGAGCGTTAGCACCAATTTTTATATGTGGAAACTAGCTATTACGGTGATATTAAAGTTAATTTTCGTTCAACTAACTGAATGAATAAATTTATTCTTCAACATTACATTTGCGGCTGGCGCCACTTAATAATTTCTTGAATAAGTTGACAATGAGCTGCAAAGTTTATATTTCTGCGAATGCTTGAGCGATCGACACTGGAATTTACTGGTCACGCTTAATCGACACTATTAGTGAATTTTCCCCTTAATAAAATTGTAATCGGTTTTAAAGAGATTTCAACTTATCAATCCTGTCGGAAAATTATCACAATCTCCTTATGATTACAATATTATGTATTCGTATTATCAGCAGCCTATCACAAAATATTGAAATGAAATAGATACATACCACATTCGACGAGTTCCATATGAGCAAACAACTTATTATGACAACCAGGCAATCAGACGCCTCTATGCACCACATAACCTCTGAAAGAAATTCAAAATTCAGTTTTTATTATCAAAAAAAGGAATTAAATTCTTCTACACTATGACTTCTTTACAAATAAGGAAGTCAATGACGTCTAGTGTTACTCCATAGCTGCCATCGGGGGACCACATACTCCTTATGCATTAACTTTTCCTTCCCCCAAGTTGGTGCCAAAACTAATGTGTTGTGTGGTCGCATTAAAACCGTTTAATATAATATTCAGCTGAAAACCTCCAGTGACTCTGTAATTATAACAATGTCCTCTGCGAACTGAAATATGCGCTGGCCGATCACATTAATTCCATGATTTTTTTAGTCCAGTATAAACGTTTGCGTTTTTTGCTATGGTGAAGGTGGCAGACGGGCATGTGATCCACGTTATAGTAAGTGGCTACCGCCGCCCTGGCGGAAAAATCTCAGCAGACGATTCATTCCACAACTTTCGGGTTCACGATATAAAGTGTCTCGACGACCGCGCTATGTGCGCAGTGACTCTTTGTCGAGATTGACACATTTACGAGTATATATGCATTTCAGCCGTCCCGCGCTCTCAATAGTTCACACATACATTTTGGCGACGAGGATGTCACCCTCGCTACAGCGTGAACACACATCGGCCTTCAGCCAACACTTTTACCAGGTATCGGCACGTGCCTGGCTGCCATATTTATCAAATAACTACTTCTAATTTAACCATATTCTGCTTTAACATTTATCAAATTATTATATTTATCATTCATCGGTTTATCAAATAAATTATGAATTACGTGCGAGACCAAAGATCGATAATTTTTAAAATTTCTGGATATCCGGGTTTCCTCAGGATGCTTTCCATCAAAGACGAGCCAGTGATAATTTAAAAAAATACATAGATAAATAATTAAGTAAACCCCTAGAGATACGAGCAGAGGTTTAAATTGGTGACCTCCTGAATGTGAGTCGAGATTAGATATCATAGGTCTATCACCTCGAGGACTTTGTACACAGGCCAAATTATCACATTAATTGTATAAGCATGTAAATTGTGCATTATACGTAAGTACCTATATCCCTTATCAGTTTTATATTATAAATCGGGTCCAGAACCTACCTACCCTTATGATTATAACTAAACCTTATTAATGAATACCTTATGCTTTTTTTATAAAGAAAAAAAAGGCGACAGACGAGCATACAGTCCACCTGGTGGTAAGTGGATACTGTCGGCCATAGACATCCGCGATACATGCCAACATCAATCCAGAATGACAAACGTTGGCACTCCCCCGGATGCGCTGCCTACCTTTGCAGATTAAGGAATAGATTGGGAAAATGGAGAGGGATAGGATGGGATTGGAATGGGCTCTGGCACATCACACTCACTATCGAAACACGTACGTACATTGGGGAAATATGATAAGGTAGGAAATGCAGTACATTTCAAGGTAGTCATCTGTGAGAGAGGGGTAACGTGGCCAGTCGAGTACGACCAGCGGCTGTGGGAATGCAGCATACACTCTCCCTCTAACAAACATTTATTAAATAGAAAACAACTTTTTGGTTCACCAAAACTGTTATCTCCGCTTACGATATTAGAAAAAAATAGCTGAATCACTCACTTGAAGTATCGATGTCATCGATATAGATGTTTTCCTCTTTACTCATCAACATGAAGTGCAAATCATTAGGCACAGGTTCATCGTCCAGCGTCACTACTTCGAATTTAACATTACTTATTAGACCAAGTATTAGACATACAGCGGCCATAAAGGTTGCCGATAAATAAGCTCTCGAAGCCCGGGCATGCAGTTTTTCTGCGCGTGTGAAAGTTTTGCGACGCATATATTCAAAGTTAGCATCGATGTAGTCAATCAAAGCGCCCAGTATTGGTACCCTGGATTTGGAATACGTCATGTGTTCGGGTATATGATGCGTGTCTCCGGCACCACTATCCATTTTACTGTTTATAAATGCAAAAAAATATTTGAAAAATACCTTTTTTATCGTATTTCACAAATTGACACTACGGAATTTAGATGACAATAATTTGACGTTTGATATAAATTGTTTGGGTAAGAAGAAAAAGTGAAAAGTAACATCAAGAAGTATATATATATATATCATATATATAGCCTATATATTTTTTTATTTATGTTTTTATTAAAAACAAAGTATTTATTAATCTAATACAATAAAATCAGCTTATGATATATCTGTTTAGAATTAACGTATAAAAAACTAACGTACTAAAGACTAACTCCAGGTGCACGATAGTGCACCAGGCCAAATTCACAAGGAACAGGGCCGGGCATTCGCGTCGGTACTGCCGTATACCTATTAAACCAAGCAACTTAAACCACTTTCACCGCACTTCTAACTTCGCTCCAAATAATGACTGAAAGCTCAAAATTTACCATAATATTGAGGTATGCTACTACAGTTTGAATACTAAATTTGAAAGCTCTAGTGAAGAGGAGACGCATGAGTATCTTCTGTAAATTAAAATCGGTTTAGATTGGAGATACGCGTAATTGCCATCACATCGATCAGCAGAGAGAAATAAAAAAACATGTAAATTAAATTAATTGCCTTATAAACTAAACTTAGCAACTAGTTAACGCTACGGTACGGTATTTTTCGGTAGGCGTTCTGGTAATGAGTGTTATTTCCAAATTACCCCCGGGTATTGAAAGCTTGCCTTTCAACAGAATATTTCGTCAGGCAGAGGGCAGATCTTACTGAAGACACTCCGGACATTCAATGCGCAGTTTTGACGTCGGCGACTCTGGTCACACCGTCAGTTCCAAGATGTACAGCTACAACTCGACCCAACCTCCATTGCAGTGGAGGAAGATTGCCATCCTTGACTAACAACAGACTGTTGATCTTCAGTGACCGACTACTGGACCTCCACTTTATTCGCTGTTGCAATTCCTAGATGCACTCTATACTCCACCTCTTCCTGAAGTGCTGGCGAAGTTGTTCTATTTTCTGGTAGCGAATTAAATAATTTGATGGGGAGTCCGCGTGTTGATGAGGAATCAGGAGTGGACTACGAAGTCAGTAGTCGTACTATGAGGGAGTGTCCGGGAGTCAATGGCAGCAAATCGTCGGGATCAGAACACAGAGGTATAATCGGTCGGGAGTTTAATACAGCTTCCATTTGTACCAAAACTGTGTTAAGTTGTTCATAAGTTAAATTACAATTTCCCAATACTCAATTTAAATGATATTTAATCGATTCGACACTCGCTTGCCAAAGTCCACCGAAATGTGGTGTATACGAAAAGGTGAAATGAAAACTAATCCTGTCATTAACCGCATCTTCAGATAACGAATCCTTCCATTATTTAAATAGTTGATTATACTAGGCTAATCAATATATTTTTGGAAAAGTATTGAAACTTTAGAAAACGTATATCTAAATTGTATTTTCTTAGGTTTTCGCGATTACTATACATAGCAATTAAACTACTTTGAACGGTTTAAATCGCGTATATTTGACATTATTTATATCCCGACGTTTCGAACACTTTGCAGTGGACGTGGTCACGGGGTGACTGTGACCCCGTGACAGTCAGTCACCCCGTGACCACGTCCACTGCAAAGTGTTCGAAACGTCGGGATATAAATAATGTCAAATATACGCGATTTAAACCGTTCAAAGTAGTTTAATTGCTAAATTGTATTTATTTTTCAACGTAATCGCCTTCTAATCTATACTAATATAATAAAGAGAGAGTGCGAATTTTGTGAGTTTGTGTGTATGTGGAGGGTAATCTCCGCAACCACTGCACCTATTTGGATAATTCTTTCACCATTTGAAAGGTACACTATTCCAGATGGACATAGGCTATATTATATTATTCCAGATGGACATAGGCTATATTATATACAAAAATAACTCTTATAAACCGAAGCGAAGCGATGGCGGGTCGCTAGTCTAATATACCTTGAATAACGTTTTTGGAAGTTTCTCAATTCCCTTGGAAAAAAGCATGATCCTGGGTATCAAAAAAATGCTTTACAGCGCACATGACCTCATCATCTCCGTGAAATTTTATACCACGTAAATGTTTTTTTCAAATTGGTAAAAAGGTGAAAATCACTAGGAGCTAGGTCCGGAGAATATGGCGGATGCTGCATCAACTGAAACCCAGCCGTTCGGATGGCAGCACCTGCAACATCAGACCGATGCGCAAGTGCGAAATATAATCATGATGAATGAAAAAATCTTTTTCAGGATGAAAAAGCACTCCTACCTTAAAAATTAAAAGGGTGGCCTTTTTAAATTTTAAGGTATGAGTTAAAATGAATTGTCCCGAACGAAAACTTCATAATCTCAGCTAAATGACGAATAGTCACATGTCGATCTGCCTTAACAATTTCTTAAATTTTTTTAACGTTGTCTTCAGTAGCAGCGGTTGTTGAGCGCCCAGAGCGCGTCTCGTCGTTACAGACGGTTCTGCCGCGTTTAAATTCCGCGCACCAGTATACTAATCTATATCTATACATATAATATACATATAGATATAATAAAAATGAAACTGATTGCTGCCTGTACATGGAAGATATATGAGAAAAACTATTATTGGGGGCCTTTATCAACGCAATAGAACCCAAAACAATGATTGTTAGAATTTTTGCCTGTTTGTCTGTTTATCTGTTTGTCTGTGCGTTTGTGCGCGCTAATCTTAGAAACGGCTTAACCGATTTGGGTGCGGTTTTCACTAATGTATTGTGGTAAGCTTCACTTAAAATTTAGTGTTTGTTTTATTTCAATCAGTTCATAAATAAAAAAGTTATATCAATTTAAAGAATCACGTCGAATAAAGACGGTGTTTATAAACTAAAGTCCACGCGGACGAAGTCACGGGCAACAGCTATGTAGAATAAGACAGCATTATCTCCCATAGTAGACTGCAATACTTTAAAAACACATTTCGTAGAAAACAATTCAGGCAGAAATATTTAATACCCGCACCGAACTGCGATTTCCTCCATTTTGCACACTAATAAAATTCCCGCCAAATGTAAACAACGAAAAAAAATATTGGTGAAGTTCTTTTTTCTTTAATTCTTTTGGCACTAGATACTACTGAATTTGAGATTTGAATGAAATAGAATGCATTCCTATAATTTAATGTAAAGTATCCGATTCCAGAAACTTATTGATCAACCTATATATTCTAAATGGCATGAAATAACATAAGAATAACTTCGTGGTAATAATAAAATAACTAAGGATTCAGAGCATGAATTTAAAATAGCAAATTGACTATATTGTTTTTTTTCATTATAAATAAATTATCTTATTGAAAATACAGTTTTATCATTTTTACGACTTTCTCACTTAAAACACTTTGAAAGAACTTTTTTTGTCCTATTGTCATTTTGTGATTTAAACCATTTGCATTTTTGAAAATGGAACTGAACATTCTTTCAAACAATTTACTTTAACGTCTGTTTATGCGACTGATATTTGAAGTTGAAGTGGTCAGCATTGACTTCAATATGAAGTTTTCATGACAACAATAAACACAGTATATCATTTGATATATCACAATATATCATTTGATATATCACAGTATAATTCATTATTCATCGTATCGAGATGTAGACCATTTGAAATCTAGTTAAATCGAGATCTAGTCATATCGAGATTTAATCATAAAGGCTACATAGTCATTTCGTTTGGAGAAAGAGATTTTAGGATACTGACCCAAAATTTAGTGCGTTTGCTTATGGCCAAGAGTCAAGTGGCTCCTATTAAACCCACCACTATCCCCAGGCTAGAGTTGTGCGGTACTTTAGTAGGAGTACGTCTTTACAAAACGACAATTCATTCTCTGCGCATCAGCGTAGGTACGGAATGTCAGTGACATAGCTCGTAGAATCAGCATGTTGAAGTGGCAATGGGTAGGTCATATTTGCCACAGGACCGATGGCCGTTGGGGTAGACGAGTCCTCGAATGGAAGCCACGTACCGGGAAGTGCAGTGTGAGACGGCCTCCAGCCAGGTGGATCGACGACTTAAAGAAATTCGCCGGTAGTGATCAGATGAGAAGAGCCAAGCATCGTGTGTGGTGGTGGTGAGCCTTGGGAGAGGTCTACGAGTATATCGATTAGTGGAGAGACATAGGCTGATGGTATGGTAATTGTATGGTTTATTCCAAAACGCCTGCAATATTCGTAAAGACGCGTGGCATCATGCAAACATTAAGCGTTTAAATTATTCAGCATCAATATACGTTTATATTAGGAACTAGCTGTTGCCCGCGACTTCGTCCGCGTGGACTTTACTTTATAAACACCGTCTTTATTCGACGTGATTCTTTAAATTGATATAACTTTTTTATTTATGAACTGATTGAAATAAAACAAACACTAAATTTTAAGTGAAGCTTACCACAATACATTAGTGAAAACCGCACCCAAATCGGTTAAGCCGGTTCTAAGATTAGCGCGCACAAACGCACAGATAAACAGACAAAAATTCTAACAATAATTGTTTTGAGTTCTATTGCGTTGATAAAGGCCCCCAATAATAGTTTTTCTCATATATCTTCCATGTACAGACAGCGATCAGTTACATTTTTATTATATGTATAGATTAATTTTACTTAATTAATTAATATTACTTTATGTTCAATTAATCAACTGATCATGAATGATAAATTGTTTATAAAAGATAAGACGCATCCAAGAATCTCAGTAGTTAGTGTGCCGGCCAGCTTCGCACCAGACTGACAAGTCTTTTACCATAATTTTATAAGGCTAAATACATAGTACATTTATAGTCTTATTGCATAATTTTCAGGTTAGTATGTTTCCGCATTAATTGTATTACGGATTTGGTATACTTAGAGCAGCCAATGAAACTTAAACGAAATGAGTGCGATACAAACAAACCGCGGTATCTACCAAATAGTGTTGATAGATGGCAAAATTCTGAATCACGTAGTTTACTAAACTCTTCTATACTTGATACCCGTACAATGTTGTTTGCCACCGTCGCGTCCCGTCGCGTCGGCCAGAACCGTACAGAGTTGCAAATGTTCTACTCATCTTTGGTACCTGAATAATACTTGTATTATTAATTATTCTTATGGTATTAGCCATCAAAAATGCAGATGGTGTTTATCTGGGGTTCTAATTGTAAAACTAATTATCATTGTACTCCCAGATCTTACTTAGTCTAGGAAGATAGGGAGGATAATTTTCTGTGAGCATGTACGATAAAATACTCATGCCCAAAACAGAGAGTACTTAAATGAAAAAAATGTATTAAATACAGGATTTTGATACAGGCAGCTATAGTATTAGAACTTTCAAAATACTTTGTATGTAAGCACACACTGTGTAATATGATTGAACCAAAAAAATGCATCGGAGCGTAGGAGCTGATCGTTTTTAGATTAATTTTCAGAGACCATTTTTGTGTAACAAATATGGTCTTAACAATAAAGAGATATGGTACTCTCGCAATGTCGACCTCCACAAGGACTTGGAACGTCCCTCCATCGTCAAATACGTGAAAGATTCCGCCCGACGCTACAATGCACCCCGCTTAATTCTCTGTTTACCCAAACGCTAAATGGTAGATTTAGCATTAAGGCAAATAAGGCATTAAGTCCACCTTTTGTACATTTTGTCTGTGCAATAAAGTTTAAATAAATAAATGTGCATTTTCAATTTTGCCCACAGAGGTTACATACGTAAAAAATGGTGAAGGCAAGAAAATACGTTGTGAAGAAACATTTCCAAGGTCTGCCAAAAAAAACTGACTTCGATGTAGTGGAGTATGAACTTCCTGCATTACAGGACAATGAGATCCTTGTTAAAACCGAATGGCTTAGCGTCGACCCTTACTTAAGAGGATACAACACTAGATATCAACTACCATACGACCAATTCGGACACCAAGTCGGAGTAGTACAGGAGTCCACAAATCCGGACTATCCGGTTGGAACCAGGGTGGTGTCTCACAAAGGTTGGTCCAACTACACTGTCATGAATCCAGAAATTTCCCACTCTCGTTTTAGCAAAATCCATAAGATACCTAACTTGCAGGGACTGTCCCCATCTCTAGCCATTGGTGCGGTTGGCATGCCTGGCGCAACAGCATATTTTGGTTTTCTGGAAATCTGTCAACCCAAAGCTGGTGAGACGGTAGTAGTGACTGGCGCCGCCGGAGCTGTAGGTTCTTTAGTAGGGCAGATAGCGAAAATCAAAGGTTGCAGGGTCATCGGCTTCGCGGGCTCCGACAGTAAGGTCAACTGGCTGGAGAAGGAGCTAGGCTTCGACAAGGCTTTCAATTACAAGACTGTGAACATAGTTAAAGCGCTCCAGGAAGCTGCCCCCTATGGAGTGGACTGCTACTTCGACAACGTCGGTGGAGAAATAAGTAGCTTGATCATATCTCAAATGAATCCATTTGGGAGAGTTGCAATCTGCGGGTCCATCGGTGCTTACAATGACGATTCCACTAAGTTGCCAAAAGTAACAATGTTACAAATGTTTTTGTTGTTCAATCAAATAAAAGTTGAAGGTTTCTTAGTGACACGTTGGATTGACCAATGGCCAGAAGCTTTCGCGGAGCTCATCAATTGGATCAATGACGGACAACTTAAGGTCAGGGAACACGTTACTGAGGGCTTCGACAATGTGTTTGATGCATTTGTAGGTATGCTCAATGGCGAAAACGTTGGCAAAGCCGTTGTTAAAGTGTAAATATATTTTTAAAATAAAAAAGTGTATTATTATCCTGCTATTCCAAGTCGGTGTGGTATATACCTAACTTATATAATACCTTTAAGTATAAGAGTCTACTTAAATCTATTTCTTAAACTAGTAATTACTAATTATTAATACCTACCTAATTACTAATTTTAATTATTTAAACACTTTTAATTAAACTAGTTTCTTATATCTTTTATGAACTTATCATATCAAATTTATACAAGATTACTGGTAAATAGAACAGTTCGTTTCAGGGGGTGGTAATATGACGCATAGAAATTATTTTTCACTATTATGTAATACCCTGGCCAAGTGATAGTTTCCGAGATATTTAAGATTTTGTATTTTTCTCATATAATTCTATCTACCACCGACAACACTCAATTATTTTGTTAATTAAAGATTTCCTATTGACTTTTTTTGTTTTAAAACTTAACTATGCTTCGTATCTTAACTAAGCTAACTCTCTAACTGAACTAACTAAGCTTAAACTAATTAACCTAATTAATTAACTAAGGTCGCAATAAACCGGTACTCTGTTACACAAAAATTGACTGCAATGGACGATCCTTTTCTTTGATTAAGAGATTATGATTTTTACTCATCTTAACTTTTTCTCACAAGTAAATATTTTGTTTACTATTTAATAAATATATTTCAATTTATATCTTGTGATTAAATAAATAGGTAAAAGGATTTATTAAAATAAAACTAGAGGTACCGTCAGCATTTTTTACATTCTCCCAAAGGTTCGCAATATGGGCATTTCTACCATGAAATTTTTGTCTAATTTTCTATCATTATATTGTATGTAAACGATACAAAAGCGATAATAATCGCTAGGTATTGAAAATTTTGGTATGGGCCTATTTTTCGTTGCTCTCCTGCAGTTTAGTATGAAACAACTAAGAATAATAAATGAGAGACACTAAAACTAAAAAATACAATGAAATTTACCAAATATGTGAAAACAAATCGGTTTATTTAAAATAAAGTCAACTATAGTAAGTGTAAAAACACAATAAATAACTAGCTTAGTTCATCGGATAACCGACGAGATACAAACATTAAAGAATTTCCGACAATTCCAGGAAACACAGCCGTTTCCAGTACCTACTGCGCTCATTTTTCCTTCATTTTTGCGGTTGTTATTGGTTTACTAAGACCAACACCTTACCAGTAATCTTTTTAATGGGGTGACAATATCACCAACCGTCAACCGGTAGACGCGTCACACGTCGACTTGGTTGTCGACATGGGGAGTCGAACCTCTATCACCCCATCAGACTCCCTTCTACCCGTTACGGTAAATGAAATTCAGGATATCGTCAAGTCTCAAAATTAAATAATCACCAGACATCGATGGAAGGTTTAAAAGCCTCCCGATCAACTTGATCGCACTTCTTGTGGCTATTTACAATGCAACAATTAAATATCATGTCTTTCCAGCAACTTGGAAAGAGTCCTTCGTTATCGGCACCCCCAAACCGGGTAAACACTGTACGGAATAAATGTAACGTAACTAGAGGGTTACAGACACATTAGCCTATTGCATACAAAGTCAAAAATCTACCAAAGAGTTCTCCTTTCTCACCTACTGAGTCACGTTAACTCAAAAGGCCAACTCATCGATGAAAAGTTTAGCTTTAGAGCCCACTTTAGTGTCCGGCATCCACATCCTCACAGGTCTCAACCAACGGAGACCCTTCAAGACCCTAGACGTCTTCTTTGACGTAGAGAAAGCTTTTGGTAAGGTCTGGCACTACGGTTTAATCTATAAACTGTACCAACTGAAGTCTTTCAGAAAATCCCATTCTCATCACTGTTGTTGAAGAGAATTATGATTGTTGCTGGGAGGCGTCAGCACTTTCATTTGTATGAGATTATCGTAGAGAATAATTTATAACTTGTACCAGAGCCCTTAAGCTCGTTCCTGCACACATCCTTTGCTCTTGGCTGAGCGCATTTCATTTCCATACATTTCCGGTGACTCTTGAAAGGCCATAGGGCCACAAGAATTTAGCCACTCCGGAAAAAAAAGTCACCATCCCTTTACTGTCCACTGCTGGACATGGATAATAAAATATATTATCATATTAAATATATAATGAATTCAATTCAACTTATTTATTTGCAATGTGCGTTACAAAAGGTGGTAAATACATAGTCAGATCGACGCATTTGCCAAAAATGGACTACAAAATTACATAGATATATGTAATTTTGTAGTTAATACTTAAACATAAAAAGTATTTTTATGTTTTATGTGTTTAAGTGGTCCTCACAAACTTTCACGTTTATAATATTAATAGAATTATTAATCCTATTAATATTATAAACGCGAAAGTTTGTGAGGATGGATGTATAAATGTTTGTTACTCTTTCACGCAAAAACTACTCAATGGATTTTAATGAAACTTTACAATAATATAGCTCATACATCAGAATAACACATAGGCTATATTTTATTTTGAAATTTTGAAAAAAAAACTTATAAACCGAAGCGAAGCGAGGGCGGGTCGTTAGTACTCAAATATATCCTTTTATTATCCTCACGCACATTGCCTTAAACCGTCACGTTGACCAAGCGGGTTTGGGAGTCTCACTTTTTTAGAGATGGTATAGTTGTGGTTCCTCAAGGACTGTGGCAGCCGCTTTGTTTTCGCTTAGTATTCTTTTACGCCACCCACGGGAACATACGAAGTGGTGCTATTCTAAAGCTGGCCAACATCACACGGCGCAGTGTTAAATGTGATTAACGCTAAAAAAATATTGTAATGTTAAAATGTAGCTGAATTGAGACCCTGATGGTGCTTACCATGTAACGCATGGGTGACTATATCCAAGCGATTAGTCACCCATGGATCTGCATTACATGTAGTTGGGAAAACGACTGGGAAGAATAAATAGAGAATATTCTATCACATAGGTACTATACCATACCTCTTCCTTGGTTTCATGGAAGTGTTAAATTGAACGGGACGCTGTGGGAATGCATTCGATATTTCCTTTCCGCCTGCACTATATGAGAAAATCGGATGGAATGGAAAAGTTAGAATTGGAAGAGAAGCGGTTATATCAACATCCATACTCAGTCCAGAAGATGTTGTTGCGTTTCATAGCAGTCTTTCATAAGAGGTATTATTATTATTATTATCGTATCACTGAGACCATTGCTGACCGCTGATTGCTGACCATTGTTTTTATAATTTGCTGCCAATACCCATGGCCTACAGATTGATAGTTTTAGCATGAAGTTGTTGAACCTCTTTTGACTTTAGCAGATGAGCGCCCATATAAGTGTATCTTTTGTACATCAAATGGCCATATTCTCAAAGCCGGTGCATTGGCGTTTCATCCTGCTTGGAACAGAATCTGCAGGTTTTCGTTCGTAAAGGGTATTTTTTACAGTCGAACGCACATAGTCGGCTGTGAACTATAGCATTCAGCTCCCGCGTAAAGTAAGTATGATACTACTACTACCTGAAGTAGTAGTAGTATCCCGAGTAGGTATGACTAGGGTTATAATTTTTAGACAATTCTACGAACGCGACGTAGAGTATAAGGTAAAGGACGTAGTGTAAGATAAAGTAGGAAAATTACACAGAAGGCCATACACACCTACTCCACAATTATTATTAAAGAAATTATTATTAAAATGCAATTGTGTCAGTCAGAAAGGTGAAAATTTCAACATTTTCGAATTTTAGAAAAACGCAGTATTTAAACAAAACTTTAATTTTTATAAGCCCTAAATAACAACATATCGCGTATACATATAAATCTGCTGGTAATTAATATATTTTTTAATATACCTAACTCCATTTTGGAACTACTGAACAGAATTACGACTTGTAATGTGTGTATACCTACTCTAGTCATACCTACTCTATATATATATATATATATATATATATATATATATATATATATACCTACATACCAGTGATTTAAAAAAAGTTGTAATCGGTTTTAACAGATTTTCAGTTATTAGTCTTATCGAAAAATTATCACAATCTCTCTCCTTATATTATACAATATGTATTGTGATGTAGGTATATTATATAAGAAAATTACTATTATCAGCGGCCTATCACAAGATATTGAAATAGATAGGTGGCCACGAGGGGAGGTCCAAAAGATTCCGGCCTGACAAAGAAAAGGGACACTTATGACACTATTTTTATTTTTTAACATAGTCTCCCGTCTATTTGAACACACTTCTCGGATCGTTTAATTAGCATTTCTAGCCCAGTATAGAAATAGTCTGAAGTTTTGTCTTCAAATGGGCGAAAACCTTCACTTCATCATCAGTGGAAAATCTGCTACCCCTTAAGTCCGCCTTGAGTTTTGAGAACAAATTGAGAACACTGGGAGCCAAGCCAGGACTCTTGGGTAGGTAGGTTTATTGTACACACATAACATGAAACAAATAAAAAGGAAGACAAAGATGTACAAAAGGCAAGCTTATCTCCTGCGGAGATTTCTTCCAGCAGACCTGGGAAAGTGAAATATAGGTCAAGGCAGAAAGGTTCTTCCTAAACTCAGAAATGTGGACAAACTTGCTTAAACCAAAAATAAAAGTCAAGTTTTGGAGACACTCAAGTATTCAGAATTGTTTTTATTAATCTTAATTTTAATATTATTCTTGTTTTTATTATCAAAAAAGGAAACATATTAGTCTATAACTTCTAATGTTACTCGCTCAAAACTACAGGAACGACTACCTTAGGCATTAGCTTTGACTCGCTCAAAGTTCGTGCCGAGACTAACGCGTTGTGATTGTCCAGTTACTCCAGTGATTGTCATAATAACAAAGTCGTCTGCGTACTAGTGAGAGATATATTCACCGTTCTCATTAATTCTACGGATTTACCCCAAATTTTTAATTCTTGGACACGTTTCTCTTTATTTCTGAGGTTTTTCACGATGTTTGCCTCCATCATCGAGCCTGTGATCCATTAATTAAAAATCCGTACTTACATAGAATCTGAGTAATACATACGTACAAGGTCGAAGTTTGAATTCGTGACTTAATGCATGCATGCATGTGCAGTGCATGTAGTAGATAAAATTAATCTATCACCGCGAGGACATTATTGCAAATATCTATACCTATTAATTTTATAATTACATTGTTATCTGATACCTGAATCTTACATATTAATTGTAATTATACCTAATGTTTATTAATGCAGTTTTTCTTATCTTTAAATATATAATTACGTTTCCTTTGAGTAAAATTTTTAATCTTTAATATTTAGGGTACCTACAATCCCACAAGGGGCAATTCGTTTGATTCAGCCTGTTTATCTACCCTATATAAACAGGTATATTATTTGCAAATCCGCCTCAAATTCTGCAGATAGGCAACGCATTTCGAAGCATGCAAATGTGTTATTTTGGACTGATATTGGTATCTATAGATTTTTTTCTGAATTCACTATTTTTGGTTATACTAAAATTTTAAACAGTAATTTTGATTATCGGGCCTGGTTTAGCTGGCCTCCTCTCATACATCGTGCATCGCCCCGAAAGCGACAGTAGGTGGTTGGCTTCTATACACGCCCGCATGTATGAACAAAACGGAAAATATTATGACCAGAAACAATCAACTCAATTACTTAAATTATTTAATACGGATCCTTCGCATTAGGACAGATTCTCAAAGTTTCAAATTATCAAGAGATTTTCTCGAAAGAATAACCTAAACCTAACCTGTAATTTTTTGTTCACGACTGTACAGTCGTGAACAAAAAATTACAGGTTAGGTTTAGGTTACGGCATTATTAATTCACAATCATTATAAACTGAAGGGCACGACGGACCCCCATTAGTATAGGTTTCGTGCTTAACCAAAATAGGGATGGACCCGCATTTTTCCCATGACACCTACTACCCACAAATGTACCACTGTGAGCTCAATTCAATTGATTTAGTTTGTGCTCAAGTAAAAGTGTATAGCATTTTCTTAGGTTTTCGCGATTACTATACATAGTAATTAAACAACTTTGAACGGTTTAAATCGCGTATATTTAACATTATTTATATCTCGACGTTTCGAACACTTTGCAGTGGACGTGGTCACGGGGTGACTAATTGATTTTATTTGTCACTTGAGTTATTAAGAAATTATTTGAACTACCGTCTGAAATTTTTTAATCATAACATTCCTTATGGACGCAGTACTCGCTCACGGTGTCCAGAGGTCTTGTAGTATTGCGTTGGCCTTGGGATTTAATTAATTTAATGACTGGATCCCAAGCCGGTGGTACTTGCCAACCATCTTCTCTATTGAAATTTGGGTGTTTCTTGATTTCAATAGCCTCGCGTAACATTCTTGGCATGAACCGGGTCTCTCTAGCGAGGATTTGTAGATTATCAAATCGAATGTAATGGTTGGGTTTGTTCAGAACATGCGTCACAAAAGCCGCCCCAAACCTCCTACAGTTGAGCGACAACCTGCCATCTTACCATACATCAAGAGCATCACTGACAAAATTGGCAATATCTTAAGACGAGCTTCAATTAAAACTTACTTCAAGCCGCACAAGAAGATTAGCCAATTTTTAAGACCTGTTAAGGGCAATATCCCCCTACAAGATGCAGGTGTTTACAAGCTTGATTGTGAATGCGGATTATCATACATTGGGCAAACAAAGAGGAGCATCGGTATCCGGATAAAAGAAGACATAGCTGACATGAAGAACAGACGCTCGACCAAGTCTGCAGTTTGTGAACATGCTCTGGACAAACCCAACCGTTACATTCGATTTGATAATCCACAAATCCTCGCTCACAAATCCACAAACCCGGTTCATGCCAAGAATGTTACGCGAGGCTATTGAAATCAAGAAACACCCAAATTTCAATAGAGAAGATGGTTGGCAAGTACCACCGGCTTGGGATCCAGTCATTAAATTAATTAAATCCCGAGGCCAACGCAATACTGCAAGACCTCTGGACACCGTGAGCGAATACTGCGTGCATAGGGAATGTTATGATTAAAAAAATTCAGACGGTAGTTCAAATAATTTCTTAATACCTCAAGTGACAAATAAAATCAATTAGTCACCCCGTGACCACGTCCACTGCAAAGTGTTCGAAACGTCGGGATATAAATAATGTTAAATATACGCGATTTAAACCGTTCAAAGTTGTTTAAAAGTGTAAAGCGCTAGAAATAATAAAAGGTTTAAAATAAACGAAGCGAAAAAGTTATTCAAAGAAGGCTTGAAAGAAGTGACACCTCAGCGATGGAAGGATTGCATTAGGGGAGCACGGGGGAATTGGCGCCACATAAGGAAAAACTCGAATAACTTTTGTTTATGTTCACATTTTAATATACTTTTTGGTGTTCTGAATACTATAATTAATAAACTTTCGCCAATCAACATCGAAATTCAATATAAAAAAAAAACAAAAATATAATTATCCTCATTTTAAAAAAAAGTTGCATTGGCTCCCATTGCCCAAAGGTCGGGGTAATAAGAGCTAGACTATGGGGTAATGAGATTCACCGGGGCAATGAAAGCCAAAGCACAACAAAACCAACAAAACATAAAATATAACATTTTTCATACATAGGTATAATAAACTTAAGGCTATTTACTTATAATTAGACAGGTCAACACAATTTTTTACTTTGAAATTGGGGCATGAAATTACAAGAGGTTTATCGACAGTCATCCGAAAAAAAAATTAAATTTCATGGAAAGTTTGCTTTTGTAGCCAGGAGAATGTTTATACGGCTTTTTAAAAATCGATGTTTTTAATTATTATCTATTGCAAAAACAAAACAAATACCTTTGTACATTATTTTTATTAACTTTAACTATTATATCTTACAAAATTATTGAAAAAAGTTTAAAAATGAACCTTGTTACTCTTTTTTTTGTGTTTTTGAGTACTTTCTCTTACTAAACCCCAAATATAGTCCCCCATCATATTTTCATTATATTGGCCTTGATAATGGCGTTCAAAGTCCATGATATCTTGTTGAAAACGTACTCCTTGTTCTTCTGAGTACGCTCCCATGTTGTTTCCAAATTTATCTAAATGAGCATGTAGCATGTGTGGATTTACTATGCAAAAATAGCAGTCATTAACGTGGTCTAGTGGTTCTCGCCAAATTCTCGGTACTGCGAATTTCATATTTCTATTTTCGCCTCGATACCAACCTAAAATAGATCAAAATAACAATAAACATATTTATAGTAATATTTTATTCACGGAAAACTGTTCACCTTCTAAACATCTTGTGCAGTTACTACAAGCAACATTTGTAGTCTATGGTTTGTCTAGATTCCGAATAGGGCAGTCAAAGTAGGCTTCGTATGCTTGACAAAGCATCTCACTTTTGTCCATTTTAATTTTTTTATCTCGCACTTAATAAATGTACCATATATATAACAAAATTCATCAGCATCATATTTACACTTTCGCGATGACATTTTAATCTTTTTGCGGCTTGTACAAAACACTTAACTATTATTCTTGACTTAAACGCCATCTGAAGGTACCACACGAATGTATTAATACCTCTTCTTTTTGCGCAAAAAGAATAGGTATTAATACAGTATATTTATACCAAAATTATTGAATGTTTCTATTTATAATAACTCGAAAATCTGTTTTATTATTACCACTACAAAAGCAAACTTTATACGGGATAAGGGTATTTTTCCTTGATATTGGTGCATAATAAATAGAAAAATCATGAAATGAACCCAAACACAAAAAAAAATATTTTGTAGAGCTGTGTTATCTTTAGAAACATGAAAATTATAGTTAATTTATCAACAGAAAAAATATTATTGCTGAATACAAAATTCACAAATACAATCTTTGGCAGAATCACTTTCTGAGCATTGAGCATGTGCCCAGTCACCGCACGCCCTGCATCTGTACCACAATTCGTTAAATTTACCAGATTCACAACAAATCATACATATGTTAGAATCCTCATCGACGTAATCACTGCTATCATCGCAGACAATGCCATCATTAACAGATTCTTCTGATGCCATCTTCTGGTTTCATCTTTAAATAGGATTTTTTTAGCTTTTATTTATTATTTGCTCTCTTAATATTTTTTTTCTTCTGCTCTTTACATTGTTTATCCTTTCCTTTTGGTGCTTTATTTTCTTTCATAAGACACTTCTTATTCTTTTCTTCTAGAACAGTTGTATTCTGAGTGGCAGTGATTATTTGCGAATGTTGTTTGTGTGTTCGTTTTCGAACTTCTCGGGAGGTTGACGGTTTCAGAAATATAAGTGCCAGGACTAAATTTAGTTCAGAAGAAGCAAAAAGCACAATAGATTCGTCATTGTTTAATTGATTGTCACTGACCAAATTTCGATCAATAGCTGTTGCTATTGATCGAAATTTGGTCATTAATAACAGGATGTTCAGTAGCAAAAGTATCTTACAATGGAGTTTCTTGGACTTGATCTCGCATAACAGTGCTCTGATTAGGTAGACTGTGAAGATTTGAATCTTTTTTATTGCTTTTTTGATCATCTAGAGACCTTAATTCGTTCTTGATCCATAGAAAACGTTGGTTTTCTCCCAAGACCAGGTTTCATTTGTTCTGATCTACGATATATTTTCTGTGATGTACTGTACGGGATATCAAATTCTTGAGCTGCTCTATGCAGGTATATACCATCATCATTGACTCTCTTGATAGCACGATCTAGCAAATCCAGACTCCATTGACACGTTTCCGTAGTTATTATACGTTTACACGGCATCTGAAAATAATTATAAAATGTATTCGAGTGTGGAGTAGTGGGAGCCAAAGTGGGGTAATTAGAGCCATTTGACTCCCATTACCCCAAATATACATTTTTTACTTACCGTATTATTGTCAAAATATAATTGATTACTAATATAAATTAACCTTTTCTATACGATTTTCTAATGACTAATTTGCAGATTAAAAGGGCCAAAACTTATAATACAAAGAATAAAATACTTATATTTTGTCCTTGAAGATGGTAAAAAATTAGAACAGTCTCCCGAAAAATTGACGTGCAGTCTATTTGTGCGTGTAAAGTCAACTAAGCAGCAATGCGGTATAAGCGTACCCTTCCCACACACCTCTACACTATATCGAAACAAAACACGATTCGTGTTTAAGTACATCTAAAACAGAGTGGTTCTCATTACCCAGTGGCTCTGATTCCCCCGTGTTCCCCTAATCATGTTATCAAATTTGAAGATAAAATGTGCCAACTTGACCACTTAATTCATAGTGTTGTTGATTCGATTATAATAAATGTAACCGATTCTGATTCACATCTGATTTAGAATAAATCTGTATACCTAAATATAATGTTGTTTTATTTCAAAGCTACCTCTTGAAGACTTCTTGTGTATTTAGGTATCTCTGTACAAACTCAGGATGACTGTAGTTTCTACCCATTCGAGAATATCCTTATGAGAATCTGTCCTTATGCGAAAGATCCTTTAATACCTACTCGTTTTAAATGAATTTTCAATAGTGATAAGCTTTTATTATTTCCTGTAAATATTCAAGGAGAGACTTTTATATGAACAATTGATCAATAACCATACTCCTGTGAATTGGAGCTATAAAATTAACAGCATGGGATTGAATTGAATGTGGTGAGATTAAATCGGGTTAAATGGTATGTAGGAGAAGGGATGGAATGGGATTGGACGGGATAGGATTGGGTGAGATAGAACAGAATGTGATGGAATAGCGTGGGACAGGACATGATAGGAATACAATAAACTAACCACACGTACGCTAAAGTTCACGCGAAGAAAGTTGCGAGCACAGCTAGTTTTATCATAAAAGATTATCTATACTAATATAATAAAGAGAGAGTGCGAATTTTGTGACTTTGTGTGTGTGGAGGGTAATCTCCGGAATCACCTATTTTAAAGGTACATTATTCCAGATGGACATAAACTATATATTATGTGCAAAAAAATTGCCAGGCATGCAGCGCATGCCGAGCACAACTAGTAAAAGATAAACCAAGCCCGAGTGTCGCATCAGTCGTGGCTCGCCTCGTAGTTTGCAAACCGACTTCGCTGCAAATAGACAAGTCTTATAGTGTTACAAGAATTTTATAAAGCTACAAAGATTTATAAATTGGTACTGTGGAATTCACAGGTTAATATTTCCGTTTTATTTATACCTACTAGGAACTTAATAAAGTGAAAATTAGTCAACGAAACTTAATCAGAAGAAGTGTAATTCAAGGTATTTTGAAACTGGCGATATTCTGATTCTACCTGTTTACTTAACGTTTCTACACTTGATACTCCTACGGTGTGGTTTACCGCTTGCTGTTTTGTGATGTCCATAAATCATAATGTAGAAGGTGGTAGACTGATGATGTCACAAGGCAGCGGTGGCACAATAAAGCGGGATGATTTCTCATATATAGCACCGTATATTTAGCAAAATTGTTCTAATTACAACCTTATGGAGAACGAGCAAACCAACGGCAAATGACAACGGCAACGGCAAGAGCCCGTCGGCAGACGGACGGGCAAGTGATGCGACGGGAAAATGGGCATAAGACTCGAAATGAGGTAGCAGTGTTACCATTATATCTAAATGCAAAGAGTGATATACCAATACACACACACACACACACACAAACTAAAACACAAATTATTTAGCTGACCTTTAATCCTATCAAAAATGCAAATGGAACATATTCATAACAACGGTTTTAGGTAATTGTAAAACTAACTAAACCCCACATCGAAACTATTGGTGACTAAACTATATCGAAACTGCTTGGCGACGTAGCTCGGGAAGGTGGCTAGGATGATATTTTGTGGGGTCGTGCGACCAAGCGGAAGTAAAAAGATATCAAGATTCTAATGTACATTATTTATACCCATAAAAGACATTGAATTAGTACACAGTAACTAATGTTATAGGTATACAAAAATCAATGTTCCGCTGGAGCGTGCGTAAGTTCTTCGTTTTTAGAATAATTTTAAGAATATTTTTGTGCACCATAAAATCAAATGTGGAACTACATATTCTGAATTTTGTCCACAGAAATTACGTAAGTAAAAAATGGTAAAGGCACGAAAATACGTCGTGAAGACACAACCTCAAGGTTCGCCAAAAAAAACTGACTTCGATGTAGTGGAGTATGAACTTCCTCCGCTAAAGGACAATGAGATCCTTGTTAAAACCGAATGGATGAGCATGGACCCTTATTTAAACGGATATTACGCCCCACACCCACCACCATACGACCAATACGGATACCAAGTCGGAATAGTGGAAGAGTCCGAAAATCCAGACTATCCGGTTGGGACCAGGGTAGTGTCTCATAAAGGTTGGTCCAACTACACCGTCATAAACCCAGCAATTTTCAACCCTCCTTTTGACAAAACCTACAAGATACCTGACTTAAAGGGACTATCCCCATCTCTGGCCATTGGTGCAGTGGGCATGCCTGGCGCGACAGCATATTTTGGTTTTCTGGAACTGTGTAAACCCAAAGCTGGCGAGACCGTAGTCGTGACTACTGCCGCAGGAGCTGTAGGTTCCCTAGTGGGGCAAATAGCAAAGATCAAAGGTTGCAGGGTCATCGGCTTTACGGGTTCCGACAGTAAAGTCGACTGGCTGGAAACGGAGCTGGGCTTCGACAGGGCCTTCAATTATAGGACTGTGAATGTAGTTAAAGCGCTCCAGGAAGCTGCTCCCAATGGGGTAGACTGCTACTTCGACAACGTTGGTGGAGAAATAAGTAGCTTGATCATATCTCAAATGAATCTATTTGGAAGAGTCTCAATATGTGGCTCCATCAGTGCTTACGATAAGGATCCCAACAATTTGCCGAAGGCAACTATGTTGCAAATGTGGTTGCTGTCCAAACAAATAAAAGTTGAAGCTTTTATAGTGACACGTTGGATTGACCGATGGCCAGAAGCATCCGCAGAGCTCGTTAATTGGATCAAGGACGGACAGCTGAAGGCCAAGGAACACGTCACTGTGGGTTTCGACAATGTGTTGGATGCATTCATAGGGATGTACGATGGTGAAAACTTTGGCAAAGCCGTTGTCAAAGTGTAAATATGTATACATATTTAAAAAACGGATTACTGTCCTGCTATATTATCTATAAAAAACTTCTATACTTAAATTCTACAAAAAAAACTTCTATAAAAAATTCCATTCTATAAAAAAACATCGGTTCGGACATATAAAGAATTGTGTGATATACCTATATATTTTTTTTTCCTATAAAATATTGTCTGAATTCAGTTCAACGATGAAGGAAACATTATGAAGAAAACTACAAGGTCGAAAATTAGGCAAATAAAATGAAACGATAAAAAGTTATCAAAAACAATTTCTTATCCGTATAGATTACAACATAACTGATAACCTATATAGAGCTTACATAATAACTACTTATGAAATAAAATCAAAAACTGCACAAATGATAATCCAGACTGTTTTATTTGCTATAAATCCAGAAAACTATCTATTATTTTGTCATAATAATATAATAAGCTAGTAATTAAATTATGTATTGTATAAATTAAATATTATTATTTATAACTTATAACTATTGTAAGATTTCTGTTTATAAAAAATACAGATCAGTTCGTAACGATCCGTTATTTATTGTTATTTACCGCTAATTTTAATCAGTCTAATATAAGCCAAACTAACATTTTTGTTGATAATACAAAAATAACTTAAATTTCATTAATTTTAGGACACATTTGTGTGCAGTTTTTAAATAGAAACACGGACGACTCGAGTTCTAGTCTCAGAAAACAATTATATAATCAAACTAAGACCTGGATACACGATTCTCGGGTCTCAGTATTAGTCACAATCGTGCTTTATAGCTTATACTGTCTGCGTAGAGGTTAGGTTCCAACAGCACGGTCTGAGAATGTTGGAATATAAGTAATGGTTTTGGATATAAAATTTTGAACTTATGTTCCTGACATGTTGCTCTTCTATCAACACAAACACTAAAAATAATTTACTCTACAATATACTCATAGAATATACTCAATATACTCAATTTATATTGCGTTGCAAACCAATTTTATTCAAAATGTAAACAAACTCGACGGTACGAGGTAACCGACACACATTACATATGACTATACTATAAAGATCGCCGACGTTGCACTTTCATGCACAGTAAACACGTGTATGCTACACGTGCGCCGAAAGTGCAATTCAATCAATTATGTAACTTGCTTTTCGAACGATGGGTATTCCTAATTATAGCATCGATTAGGCTTAATTAGTTTGAAGTGTTATCATGAATTATTTTTAATTAAATTGTAGTTATTATATTTTGTATTTTTTTTCGATCCCCGGCTGCAGTTATACGTAATGCACGGCCTTAAATTAAATAGTGAGGTAATACTTGTTTAGATATCATTAATTTGATTAAACGGGTCTGCAAGTCTGCCCTAAACTTAAAGCTAAATGTTGAGATATTTCTTTAACGTTTGTTTACATTTTGAATTCGAACGGACTATACAATAGTCAATTCATCCAGCCCTTAGTCCGAGTTGTTGGACATTAACCTATATACAGACAGCAAACGTCTAAAAACACCATTTGGTCTAATTCTAAGACCAAGAAATGTCTTTATCCGGTCCTATGTCATTCAAGACCAGACAGATTATTTTCAGTCATTAATTTTCACTGATTATTATTTTTAGATTACACTGATTATTAGTAAAGGAAATGATCGAAACGTTACCACATTGACAAGGTCAGAGAATTCTAGTCTGGCAAAGGAAACTTTATATGGCGACATTTTTACCACATATATATATATATGTATATATGATGTATATATATGAAAAAACATTTTAGCAATTAATATATATGAATAGGATTTGAACTTGTGAATAGGATTTTGCAAGGTCGGCTGAGCGCCCGCATACCCCCTAGTGTTGCAGGTGTCCATGGGCGGCGGTAACACTTACCACCACGTGGAACCGCTTGCTCGCCCGCCCACTTTTTTATATAAAAAGAAATAATAATTTAGTTGAATTTATAGTGATACTATTTGATACATCTGGATACTAATTAAATAATGACGATCGGTCATCTTCGTATTACGAACAAACAAAGAGATGATGAATAAAAACAGAAACAAACGTCTAGACTTTGAGTGCATTGCGTTCTGTTGTAACCACTATGTTACATACATGGTCAACCGGCATTAATTAATTAGTATCTAGTACTGTATTTATGGTTCCTTTTGTATATTATAACGGGTGGATGGTTGCCAGTCGAATTCGGCATTGGATTGGTGCCTAAAAATTGTTACTACTTGATACCTTCCATCATATAATTGGTTCCGAATTATTACGAAAGTTATACAGCTATTATAGGTGACCAACCATTCTGATGTCAGGATCGCTGGTCAACTATTCGTTTGTACGAACTAGGCGACATTGTCCAAATTTCGTTAGGCCAAGATTACCCACATGTACATGTATCAATCAGCTTAAATAGATAAAAAGTTATTAACAAACCTCAAATGTTCAAAGTCACCCATTACGAATGATAAGAGATTATTACGAAACATTACGAAAACAGAGATTATTATTGTTGAAATCATGTTTTTTTATGAATATACTGATTATAGCTGAAAATTGCCAGACTAGAAGTTTTATTTATTATTATCTCACAATAACGATTTTATTTAAGTAACGTTCACGTATTGGCCCTCTTCGCTGGTGTTTCGGGCTCGCTGTCACTCGGTTTACGTTTCCGTTTGATGAGATGAGATATATCGGAGACCGGTTTCGGTTCGGTCGAGCTCGGGCCCGCACCGTTCGTGGACCCTTCGCCGTTTGACGGACATAGGGTCTCGCGTAAACGCTTTATCGTCTGAAAAGAAGAGTTTGTTTTTCATTGCAGCTTAACCCCTGAGTGGAATGTTACATATTGGTGTCCCTTATTCCAGCTAGGACATACTAATGTATGGACTATACAGCTCAAAAGTCGATATAATTAGTGGAATTTAATAGCAAAAAAACAGAATTAGTCGGTTCGCCATTCAAAAGCTGTAAGGGTCTTGGTGTCCCTGCCAGAATAAGCTTTTTCTGACAGGGACACTGCTGAATCTTGGGAATTACTTTATGTGGCCAAGATATAATTGCTGCCAGAATTAATGGCGAATTAGTCAAAATTGGTCGCCATAAACAACGACTAGTCAATTAGTCGTTTAAAAAATATGTCCCAGTATGTCCCAACCACCTGCGATATGGGGTTCTTCAAGACAGCTGAGGATAGGATTTTGCAAGGTCGGCGGCGCGCCCGCATACCCCCTGGTGTTGCAGGTGTCCATGGGCGGCGGTAACACTTACCATCAGGTGGGACCGCTTGCTCGTGCGCCCACTAATCTATAAAAAAAAAAAACAATAAAGGGCACGAGATATTGTACTAAGGCGGCTAAGGGGATGTTTTATTATTATTCAACTGTTCCTCATCCTTGGATTGTCAATCAAGCAATCAATTTCAGCCAATAGAGGCCTACTGCAAGGCACTTTGCCAAAAATGTTTAAAGCCATACAACGAAACGCAGACCACTGCAAGTTGGCGACTCCATTCTTTTTGGGGGTTATTTAAGCCCCATGGAAGTGTGAGCCTCCTCCACCTTACTTCATGGTCAAATTAGCAGGAAATAGGGATTCGTAAACAACTGTGAAATTAATATAATTAACCCATAAATTGCAAGAACTATACCTATACATCATATGTATCGTAATGACGCTACTTACTACAAGTGTTCAATATTGATTTTTAGAATATTTTTAGTGCCTATTAGTTTAGACGTGCTGTGTCCGGCTGGCTTTAGAATAGCATCACTCCATCTCTTCACGTGAGTGTTGTATCGTGGTGAGTAAGGGATAGCAAAGCCGCCACCACACGCCCTAGGGAACTACACCACCTCTGCGACCTCTCACCACATGGGCATGAGGCTCGTGTCCGGCAATGGACCATAAAAGGGCTGGATAAGTTTATTGTATATTGAAATTGAAAATATAGTCTTGTCTTGTGTTAACGGGGAAGGTTTGTCTACATTTGGGAGGGCAAGGCTGCAATCTTACTGCTGACTGGGCGTGTCATTTCATATTCATAGTATGTTGATAACTATCGGCATTGTAGAGCGGATGTCTAAGGGTGACGGTATCCAGTTACCAGCGGGTGGGCTGACTGCTCGTCCTTCATCTTTCCATAAATAACATATTTACATGCTTTACGAGTAAATACTTGCAGCTCCAATTTCATACAATTCCATGGAAGCAAAATAAACATCTAGGAGCTTTTGTTAGTATCTAATGGTTGTTTAACAAATTTCGATATCAATCGTGAAAGTAAAGCAAACAAATTAGGAAAGAAACAAAAATAATATTAATTAGATCCTTTTCTTTTTTAATTTACAACTCAGACCGCGAGCGACGCTTGCTATGAATTTTGAGGCAGGACTGGGTTTTTATTCGTAAAATATGTATGGTATTTAATAGAACTCAAAAGAACTATTTGATCCGTATCCCCACTTAGTATCGATCTATCCATCTATCCCCACTTATTCCGTCTCAAAATGGTGACGATTGGGGGAAACTCTCAATTGTTTCGTCAGTGGTGACAGTAGGTGGACGCGTGCAATGGACCAAGTTACCCCTCCCTCACCGTAAATTATACTACATTTCCCATCCATAACTAAGTGAACAGCAGAAAATACCGAATGGGGGGCAAATCAATAGTCACAAATTTAAAGGTGGGTTTAGGTTCACCGATGATAATAAAGAAATAGGAGGCTCACGAAGCGGGACTCCGTAGACAGTTGTTATATTCTAATTTAAAATTATTTCTTGTTATTAAAAAAAAAATGTTTTGTCGATCATGATTTGCCGCTCGTTTAGTATTTTTTTTTAATGATCGTTTAAAAATACAAGCCATTTTGTTTAATTTTGGCACAACGTCTTTTACGACTTTTTGGCGGGAACTTCAGAAGTGAAGTTGTTGTTTGATTAATTGTTAAAATTGTGTATTATACGTTTTGTGGTTTAATAGTGATAGTGTAATTAAGTTCAGTGTTTTTGTGCGTTTGTGATAATCAAATAAAAGCAATAGGATTGCGTTTTTCGTGTGCTTCCAAGAGTCTACTTCTATCAACCTACTATCAATTTACTGCGAGACTCCGGACTTATTTCGACACCGTCGGCACTGGACATTGTCGGGCGGGATACGTTTTACTTTGAAATTGTTAATTACAAAGAAAACTTTGTGAACCACCGTGGACGTAAAGGGTGGTAACAAGTAGGAATAGATGGTTTATAATTAAGCTAAGAGTAAATTATGATGTTAAACATATATCTGGGGTACACATAAATGGCCATACAAAAACAAGCAATATTTAAACCATGGCCATTTATGTATTGGGTAAACACTGAAATGAGACAATCGTTCAAATTTGCAAAAAATTTATTTCTATACGAAAATACACAATACAAAATGGCCTCATGGTAAAAATACTCTTATATCTAAATCAGTCGAATAACAGTCATGGCGAACTTAAAATCTATGAGAATTTATACTAATTATACTTGAGATTCGATAAGGCACTGCTACTTAAAATAATACTGATTAATATTTTATCACAAGCACTGGCAAAGAATTTGGCACATTAAAATTTAGGAACTTAGCACGATTTTTGTAAAGCATGAAAATGGAATGTTTCATATTGGAATGATTGCAGATATTTTTTCTACTACAATATCTAGAAAAAAAAATATTTTTGGTCCTTAGAAATAGTGGCCCAATAAAATTTTGTAATCATTTTGCCAATTTTTCTCTTTCATCAGATCATTTATCACTTGAAGAAGTATAACTCCAATACGTAATACTACAAATTACATCTTCAATACGTCATATTAAAGAAAATCTATTGAGATGTGTGCACAAGTTCTCTTTTTTTTTAGAAAAAAAGTGGCAATCGAGCTTATATTTATCCCTTTTTTTAAGAACAATAGGTTCTTAATTTAACAACAATATAATAAATAGGTAGACAGTTCAACTTAAACAGTTCAGACATAATCGTAAGTCAATGTCTGTCATGAATGACCAAAGCTGAAATATTAACGGAAACCAGTCTAATTTTTGGAGGACTTTGGAAAAGACATGGGGTGGGTAGAGTGAATTGGAGAAGGAAAGATTCCCCGCCTTTTGACGACAGATTACCTCCTTTATACAAGCTTTCTGGTTTGATTCCCAGTCGGACGTCCATTTGTTTCAACACAAATGTTTGTTGTGGTATATAGGTGGTGTGTTCGAGTTATATTCTGAGTTTATACAAATTTTCTAATTATTCGATTAAACACAACACACTCCACTTTAATTTTATTTATTATTCAATTGTTTACTAGTTGTTATTAAAATTAATATAATAATATCTTGTATACAGGGTTTGTCCAAACATTTCCCGAAGGCAGAAACCATGGATTCTGCTCAAGATTTTGAATTCATTGTTCATATTTTTTTGTAAAACATTTAATTTTATGATCGTTGTATTTAGCACAAATTTGTATATAAAATTGGCAAAACAAAAAAAAATGTATCACATTTGATGGATCTTGTTACCTGAGATATTAAAATAAATAAATAAAAAAAATGTATTTTTGCAAAAAAATATTCATAGAATTTTTAAGACAAAATCATGAATGGAATCCATTTCAGGCTTCGCGAAAGGTCCAGACACATCCTATATATCCTGTATATTATATTTGACAAAATAGCATTATCAAAGGTCAAAAATTTTAAATTCAAAAGGGGTGGAGTCTTAAGAATAGAAATTGGGTCACTATTCCTAACCAAAACAGTAGCAAAACCTAACCTTGGCACTCAACCGGAGGCATAGTTTGTTCTTTAAGCATCAACTTGCGAAGCATCTTCCTAGTATCCGCTATACACGAACACGGTCTTACCTCAGCTTTATAGTCCATCATATCCTGGATTTTCTCCTGAATCTCCGGCAGTAATTCCTTTAACTCCTTAATTTCACCTTCGATAGAATAGAATGGGTCACCAGAAGAATACTTTTTGACAGTAGCATCTTCGGTGGCAGCAGATGGGTTTTCAAGGGTTTTGATTCTAGTTTCTAGAATATTCGCTGCATTTTTGAAGTGAGTTATGGCGTCTTCGAAGTTTGAAGCGAGTGAGTTAGCTAGACCTGGAAAAAGAAATGTTGATCTATGTCATTCCTGAAAGAAAATTCTTTATAGAAAAAATGTAATATATACCACGAACATGTTTCAGGAGTCGGTATGCCAGAGCCCTCCCCTCCTCCTGTATAATACTCCTCAAGTAGAGAGAATAATGCAATAAAAGGCAAAAACGTACCCCCAAGGAGGGATGGGGATTTATTCTCTATTCCCCCATCCTCTCTAACACTTTATCTAAATCCGCTTCTAAATTTCCAAAGGTAGGTGACGCGTCCAGGAGTGTGTTAATGTTTGTTATTCTGGACTGATGTTAGGATGCATTTTCTGGACTGATGTTGGCATGCATCGCGCATGTCGCGGGGCGACGGTATCCACTTACCACCAGGCAGACTGTCTGCTCTTCTGTCACATTTCTTTAAAAAGATATCATAAAAATGCATAAACACAAGCTATTATAAGCTCGATACTACAAAAAACTGTATTCATACTCTTTTTACTTTTTGTTTAGAAAGTCTATTTATTTTACAAAATATTTAAATTGTTATCTAGGAAAGATATTTTATTTCAAGCCTACCTGGCTATATTTGATACTTACCAATCTGGTAATGTGTTTCTGCAATGCGCCTGTCGTCATTGCCGTATAGTTCCTTCTGTATCTCCAGGCAACTCTCTGTAACAAGTACAAATACAATATAATACATATAAATTATGCAAGTACAGTAGAGTAAATGTAATAGGCCACTTTTGACATTTCATTGACTTTGTGACGATATAACTTTGCATCGGTCCCATAAATCCATTTAAGTTTATAAATTCATTACTGAACACTAAAAAATGTAATTATTTAATAAAAAAGTATAACCTTATCTTTTTATATCAAATTTAATAAGTTCGACGGTTAATTTGGTTGCTAAACATCATTACCAATTTATATTTCAAGAAATTCGAGCCCCACTACAAGGTTACGCCTGTCCACATTTTTTCATTTTTAATAATAGGGATGTGATCTTTATAATCGAAGTAACTTGTAGAGAGAAAGGAATATCGAAGAAAGTTACCGTTACGATAAATACTTAAACAAATTAAGAGAACAATGAAATTATTAAATAATTAACATAATTTAAATAAATACAATTATTAATTAGTAAATACATTAAAAAGATATATGTAATTAAATAAATATATCTAAACCTCATTTAATATATGAATGTATTAAAACTATATCTGAAATTAAAAAAGAAAGAGTACGACCTATCTGGCTTATTTTACATACGGCGAAGAAAAGGAAAAGAAGTAAGCCAGTTGTCGATGTCGATAGTATTAATGCCGATGCAATTCGCAACCACATATATGGTTATTTATTATATGAGAAAAGAGTATCCATCTAGAAAAAAACATATATGTACATTAAAAGAAGCAGGCGTATTTTCTGGTGGCTTATCATCTTTAATAAAAACTGCGTGTATAAATGTTTCCAAAGATGATTGGAAGAAAGTGGTAGAAAAAACAAAAAAATATAATGGAAGATTTTTAATGTCATTTAAGAATTGATAATAATAGGAACGATAGCAGTTTCAACGAATCTGATAGTTCCAACTAATAAATAATAATTTATTACGTATGTAAACTGGTTTCATTATATTTCCCTTAATTACGCTTAACTTTGAGGTCATGTGGCGTATGTAGAAGGTTTCTAACGCTGTGTATGCTCTAAAAATATTATTGGAAATTATTTTTTTATGAACACTAAAATCGATTCACTAATATATGACTTAAATATCGATTTTTGTCTTTAATCAATAATTGTTGTTAGATTACCTCACTATGACAACCAGTTTGACACTTGTCAAAAGTGGCCTATTACATTGACTCTACTTTAGTGTATAATAGCATGACAGATTTTATGCCAATAAGGAGTAGCATAGGACAACTTATTAAATGAGCAGCAAATCGTAATCAACAAAAAAACTTGCTTTTGAATAACTGAAATAAATAATTTTAAATTACTAAGGATGTCATCCATCACCAATTCGACCAACCTTTAAATTTGCTACCATCGATTTACTGCTCATTCAGTATTTTTTGATACTCATTTAATCATTTCTCATTTAAAATTCCTGATATCTGCAATAGGTAAAGTTCCTTAAAATCAGTCCATCAGTTTACCTTGAGCCCGCATGGTGCACAAGGTATAACCTGCAGTGGTATGTTAAAAGCTGATATGATATAACAAGCGCGGGATCATACACAAACTAAAATAACTAGCACATGTCCACGACCGCCTTGTGGAAATAAAATATTCCTAGATTTAATTTCGCCTTGTGTATGGGTGAAATAAAATCTACCAGACGGACTCTATTAGGTTGGACACATAGAAGGAAGACACATAGACACACGTGAGACAAGTGAACGAGAGGCGACCAGTCAGTCGCCGCAGGTAACGCTGCCTGCATAGAGACCGAAAAGGACCTGTGAGAATTTTGACCATCTGGTTATTTTTATAAAGTCAGCAGACAGATAGTCCACCTGGGTACCCCCCAGCCCCAGTGGATACTGTCGCCCTGTGACATCCGCGATACATGCAATTAGTTTCGCTAGTAAACAAACATCATCCAAGTAACAAAGTGTGATATACTAACGCATGTCCACGACTGCCTTATCGTATGTCTCGCTCTCGAGCGCGACTTCGCCTAAAGCCAGGTGTACATCCGCTAGTAACGCACGCGCGCTTGTCGCACCCGCTTCGCATCGCCGCCGCAGGATGTTGCGCGACAGTTCTGTTGAGGAAGGACAAATATCATACAACTACTTTATTCCTTACTTAATTTATTTACTATGGCATCACGGGTTAGAATGTTTAATGTGATAATTTAATATACATCATGTATTGTGTAACATGTTTGAGTATAACAAGTGTATCTTTATGATTGTTACACATGCCTAAAGTAAGTAGGTACATATTAAACTTGGCTTCCTATGAAATAAATAAATACTATAACTCTTAGTTCGGATACGGCAGAATCCGCGCTGTTCTGATCGCAGTTTGAAAGAATGGATAAATAGAGAAAATTCTTTATGGCACGCCAAAACAAGACACTAACTGACATTGCAGCACATTAAATGCACAAAAGGCGCTAATAGCGATCTCTGTCAGACAACCTTTAGGTAGAGGGGAAACAAATAATATGAATTAATAAAGCATAATAATAGGGATTTAGCAGTAAGGAGTATAATAGGATAAAGAGTGTCTATATCCTATTATATTCTCTACTTGAAGGCATTGGATAGAATGGAATTCTCTTACCTAACATCTCCCAAGCAAGTTGTAGGTTGTCAACATCGTCTTCATTCTCCATGTCGACTGTCGATTCTTCATGAGCTTCGCCATTTGACGTGTCCTAGAACATAACGAAATTCATTCGTAAACTATTTTAAAAACTTAATTTGTAACTGCTTAAATAAACCACATTCTAAATGTGGATAAAAAACCAAAGACAAATGATATTATGGTCAAAGTCATTCCCAAAAAATATATTATGCCCTTATAGATTCAGCATAACAGAGTGGAAAACACATACATAACGTCACCGCCCTCACTATACATGATGGATTATGTATATAAAATGTTTAAACAACTAGATACATAACAATTGATTTTTGAAATAAACCAATAATAGTAATGCCACACTAGAATTTCCTGTGTGATGGGTCCAGAGACACACACAAAGACACACTTAGATCTGACCAAACATTTGTCTTTAAACAAATGAATGTGCAACCGAGAATTGAACCCAACTTTTTGTACAGCAGACAGAGTACTACAGTAGACAGAGTAGACTACAAACGGTACCACAATTTGTCGCCAATAAAAAAATATGTTACTTAAAAAGATTTCACTGAAATCTCAACACCTGAGAAACTACAATAGAGAATAAGGTTCTATTTCTGAGATAATGTCACATATGATAGACTAGCAGTGATTTAAATAAACGATTTTTCTAGTGTATTATGGCATCTGTCTGCAGAAAAAAAAATGTCATCAAATCATCAGTCACTGATTACTAATTTTTATGTATTATTGAGTCATTGATTTTACCTAATCACCTGTCGGAATTTTGTAGAAGGTCTAGGCTTTTTATAGAATGGTTAGATAAAATATGTTACAAGTTACAGAAATATTAAATACTTTTTTAAAATGAAGAAAATCTGTGATTTTTATGTTCCCGCAATCCTATCTATTATCGCTAAGTACGATTGTATATGTTAACTCCAGACGTTATGTTCGTGAAGTTTGTACTAGACCCGTCATTCATATGATACTAGGTCTATGTGAACACTGCAATGGGTTTTTTCAACATATTTAATGTACAAACACGGTTTTTATATGATTTTATTATATGATTAGGATACAGATAAATTAATTCAACTTACAGGTTTGTCATTATCCCCTGCACCCTGCACAGTACTGCTTGCCGGCTCGTCCTTCGTAATTGATTCAGCCACATTACTTTCAAGTTCTCCACTCTTAGATTCAGCTTCTCCACTCTTAGATTTATTTTCTCCACTCTTAGATTCAGCTTCTCCACTCTTAGATTTATTTTCTCCACTCTTAGATTCAGAATCTCCATTTTTTTCATTTCCTGCTTCTTCAGTGTTTTCCCCTTCTTCATTATCTTCTTGTTCTATAAATGATTTATAGTTAAATGGCTGTAAACTTACACATATATCTTGACCAGTTAAGCACGGCTTCACATAAGGCCATTTTTTACTTATGGGTTTATTTAAATTTTTCATTAACCTATTCTTTTAGGTTCGGACACCTATGGGCCAGTGGCCCCATTGGTCATATGACAATCAACCATACTACTCCAATTTCAAGAGTGGGTCAGTGAATAATTTAAACAAACCTATCAACAAAAAATGTCCTACTGGGACATACAGTTAAGTACTAAATATTATTTATTTAGTAAGATACTCAGTACAATACTGAGTACTGAGTGTGTCATAACCTTTCCTGAAGTTTGAAACCATGTATTCCATTCATGATAATGAATTCATTGGTATGAATATTTCATAATTGAGTCGCTAAATATCAAACTCCAATATGTCCTTGATAAGTAAAAAAGAGGTATGGCAGTATTTTTGTTTGCACCTACCAACGGCGGTATTGTCTAGAGCATAAAATTCAATATACTTTACTTTGGTAATTATTACCCCTGGCAACATTTAAATTTGACGGTTGCCTTTAAAAATACGCCAAACACGATAAAAATAGTTTGGACATACTGGATTCTGAATTAAACCAATGGACACACTTGATTTTGAATAACATGTATGGTTGGACATATTCCATTTTGTTTCGAACCGTCATTGACTGACGTCATCATTAGGGTTACCAACCTAGTACGGAAAAATAAAATAATTACATAAAATAAAAATTTTAATAAAAAGATTTTTTTGCAAAGATAAATTGTTTATTTATTTACGTAGAGCGTTCAACATAAAAAAATAGTAAGTACTTATGTACGTAATTTAGTCACACAAAATCAAGAACTTCTTCGTTCTCTATATCTCCAAGACGTACTGTACTTTCACAATCACTGTCCATTACGATGTCTCTCCTGGTAAGTACATTTTTATAATAAGATAGTTTTTCCAAGTTTTGCCATTCATTTCCATAATGTTTGGTCAAAAGTTTGTTGACATCATTCAATTTTGGTGCTTTTACGGGAACTCCGGCTGGTATAGAATTCAATCTTAACTCATTAAATCTCTTTCCGCGTTTTGTCAAAGATTTATAATCACAAGTGTCATTTCTATAAGAAATTTCACCGCGAATGACAACTTTGTTAGAATTAGCTTTTTTGAATACTATTCTTTTACATTTACTGATTTGGAAATGCCAGGTCTGAGTACCTTTTAAAAATTCTTTGGTTTTTTCTTTCCAGTCATATACAGGTACTTGGGTCACAAATCTGTGAATAGTTGCGTGTTCTTCAATAATGTTTATATATTCACTTGGCATAATAATGTTCTCTTTTTTCCTTACAACTTTTTCAATTAAGGCGAACACCCTGTCGGCGGGCAAGAAAGAATGCCCTGTTACGGGATAGACAATTTCAATGTCTTTGATATTGGTAGTTATCTCAAGAAGCCATGTCATAACCATCGTGATAATAGTAGAATTCTTATTTTGTCCGCCGCAGCCATCGGATACCAGTCGTATTTTGCTAATACCAGTTAAATCTGCAATATTCAAGCAGTGATACAAAGCTGAACAGATCTCATTGGAACCTTTAGCCGCCTCGTCTTCTGTCCAAACGTACGCATGGATGTTATTAGGCGTCAAGGATGCGTGTGAAGTGCCAATAACGACTGTAAAATTGTATAAATACAGTTGTCTGGAATAGTACGTAGATTGGTCAGGTATTTTTGGCAGTGGTAGATTTTTTTCACAATCAAAAGACATTATAAGAAGACCGGGGGCTTCCGCTTGCAACATTTTGAAAAACTGTTTAGCGCGCAGTTTGTGAATTCTGTGCTGAGTTATGAGTTCTTGTTTTGCGGCTCGTGAAGTCTCAACTTTAATTTTTTCAGTTAATTGAAGGCAGGTAGAACACACGTCGGTCCTCGGGCTACCAAATCCGATGTTAAAACGGGTGTTAAATATTTTTCGGAAAAAGCTCTGTTGCACTCCAAATCCTGGTAAAGCCTGATCATTGTACATGACAAACATTTTTTTAATATTTAAATCGGGGTGAAGATATTGCCGCACTTTTGTGTTCTCGACAATAATGACTCTCTAGTGGTGTGAAACTTTTTATAAATTTTTCTACGGCTTCTCTTTTTGAGGCAAAAGCAAATTTTTTTCTATTGCCTCCTCTGTTTTCTTTAGCTAAACCGCCATATTCATAATGTCTTTTAGCTACACCCTCTACCCTAGATGACTTTAGCCGTGATCCTCGTACAAAAGTCTTCTTACATACTGGTATTAGAGCTTTAGTATTGCTGTTGGGGATATAAAATTTTACTACGAAAGCCCTCGGATTTTTGGTTCCTTTTCTCGGACGAAGACGTTTTACTTTTTTGACGGTAATATATTTAAGTATGTAATTGTCTTGCTCAATTTTCGATTTATTTTCATAAAGTTTTTTATGATAGTGAAAGAGGTCTCTGCTTGTGAGTAACATACATTTAAAAGTTTTGGAATTGTGTCTGCAAGATGGCTTTTTCGGCAATCCCGTCGCTGAATACCTTGAAAATAAAACATACACGTTTAAGTGTTTCCCATTATAATCCCTACAATCCCAATAAGCTTCTAGTAATTCCTATAGACCAAAACTAACTCCTACCTACTTACATCCACAAATCCCATTCTACTTGCTGATTCATCTCTTGTATTAGGAAACTATTTCTTCCCCCCCAAAATTCGTACCTGAACCCTTAACTGGTATCGTGGGGTCAAAAAACACCCCACTGTAACGTATTTATCATCCTTACTTTGTAGTCTATGGACAACACTCTTGCGCGTCTATGTAATCTCAATACGTCGTGAATTGCGACAGGCAACCAACGTGCCTCACTGAGACATTGTTGGAAACGGAGGTACGTACACTCAAGGGGTGAAAAATCACCCCCGACACCAAGAACGTTCATAATATTGAACATCCGTTTTTAATGTTCTATCATTTTTTTCAGTAAATAATCATCGTCGAACTTATATTGAAGACTAATAGAAACATTACTAGTGATAATTGGTTTTCATCCATTGAGCTTGTTTGATAAACTGAAAGGAAATGGTTTGACGTACGTTGGAAGAATTCGCGTTTTTGCACATTTTTGATGCAGTGTTGATGCACTGGATCAAAAATGTGCAAATTATTCAGTCGCACGAAGAACCCAATGTTGACCTTGCGTTATATTTTCGGTTATAATAAACATTTCGGTGACTAATGGTCACGTTTTGTGAAAAGCATCAAATTCAGGAAAGCATTTGAAGAGGAATAAATGCATACTGAATATTGGAATGAAGTTAGTAAAACCATTTGTAGAAGCTAGACAAAAAGAAAATAAATTTTTTTCCATAGACCTAAAAAAAATAGAAAATTTTTGAAAGAAAATGAAGAAGAGGAATTGGGACAGTAACAAAATTTGCTTACAGACAACCTTGTGTGATCGCAAGAAGGACTAGAAATGTACAAAAAAGTGTAGCAAGTGCTTTTATTTTATTTTTAAAGACCATACCGCCAAATCTGTTACGTGTACCAAATGCTAACTTAGTTTAGATATTATAAGTAAAGTTTAAGTTAGTTGTGATTTGTCTAAGAATTTCATGTCGTTATTTTCTCATTTTTCATTGATCTTAAACCATGCTCCTTTCTTTTGTTATTTAGACTGTATAAGAAAAACGTCAATAAGGAGATTTTTTATGTTATCTTTAAGTTTTTTTTAAAATTAAGGACTTCTAAAGTCAAGTCTTTTAAAATTAACCTATAAAACTAAGTAGTTGGCTGATAAAAAAAATGCACAATGAAATATTTCAAATTCTAATAAATGTGGTTTGATGTTTAGATTATAAGTTGTTTTACTAGATTTAATAGAAAATATAAGGAAAATCAGAATTATTTGAGATTTACTAAGCATTTTCCAGTGGGGTCAATTTTCACCCCCAATACCAAGTATGTAACGTATATTAGCAATACCAGTTGAGGGTTAAATTCATTTAAGGGCATTTACGAAAATTAGTCAAATCACTACTTTCTTAACAAAAAAAATATTATTAAATAAAATGCGTTATTATATTATTAATTAAAACTATTTTATTTTTACATAGTTTCGGGTTTTCAATAAATGAACTTAAGTAAAAATAAAATTTTAATAAATAATTATTTTTTTAAAAATGGACCAATCTTTAATTATATTTTTGTAGTTTAGAATCGTAGCTTGAACATTTTTATAGAAGACGTATGAAGTTCTTTTTAAGAAAGCAACGCATTTTATTTAATTATATTTTTTTTATTTATATTTATTAGACACACCAACAGTAACATAAACAATTTCATTATAAACAAATTAAACAATTCGAAAGTCACATTCCTGCTTATGCACCAATTACAGGTTTGCAACAGCATTAGCAGGGTCTAAGGGTGAGAGTGAGAATTAGTTAGTAAAATCTAAAATAACAAACAAAAGGACAAAAACAGGAGTAGACGAACATAATTATACACATACACTTAATCTTTCACTTAACAAATTTGAGATTTAGGTGCGGTTCGATGATGAATACAGCATTCTACGTTTTTCTTAAAAAATTAATGATTTGACTAATTTTCGTAAATGCCCTCTTAACTTATTCAAGTGTTTAAAACATTAACTTAAACAGACAAAAATAAATAATCGCGCGCCAAAGTCATACCAAATCGGTTGCGCTCTGGCAACCCTACACTCAACGGAAGTTTAGCCAAATGATACTATGAAATTTTAACTCACAATTTCTGCTTTTTCTGGGCTCTCTTCTGCTGCGTCGTTATACTACTTCTTTTCCTTGCTTTATCAGGTTCGACAATTTTAACATTTGAGTCCATTTTTATTAATATAAACCAATTAAATTTAATTTAATTTGGGGAGCGACGTCGAAGTTCACAGGGAATGAAAACACTAATGGCCGCCATAATGGCTGACGGCTAGATCTGATTGGTTCGTTTGGACTTGTTGGATTTTGATATGAATATGCTTAGGGACCTACTAGATTTTGAAATGAAAGTAAGTTTTTGACAAATGTTTTTGTAGTAAAAACGTGGACTTATTGGAAAATGAAATACGTCAGACTGTTCTTCTTTTTTTTTACTATACGTCGGTATACAAATGTCATTTTTTGGTAAATGGTGGACATATTGGAGTTTGATATTTACCGACTCAATTGTTTTTAAAAAAAAATTAAAAAAAGATTTTTAAACATATTATGCAAAAAAAAAAAATATTTTTACAGTTTATACTAATTAACACAGAATTGTGACTATGGTTGTATTGTGATACAGTATTGTACAGTATACAGTATTGTGACAGAAGAAACCATGGTTTCGGGCTTTAAGAATGATTCGGTAACACTCTGTATATGGTATGGTTGTTTTATTTCATTATTAAGAATGTAATATGTAAAGATTCATTATGCATACCATCATTCTCATCATCTTCATCCTCAGCATTGCCAGTTCCTGGCACACCATCCCCCAATACACCACTTTCCTCTCTGGACAGACCTAGAAGTGATTTGCCATACCTGTAACAAAAGCAATATTTATCTCAAATGTAAACTAAGAGTAGTTACAGTCCCGATCTAGCCCCATGGGACTATTATTTATTGCTGAAAATGAAAAGAGCTTGGAGCAAAGAAATTTCATAATGATGAATGAGGTGAGGGCAGTGATTTCTGCCTTTTAGTTTCAGAATATACATACAATAAAATTACTCTAGAAATAAAATTGATTTCAGTATTCACCTAACAAAAAATTCAGCAAGAATTCTGAAACTTAAGTTTTACAAAACTTTATACAAGAATCAGTGACCCACTAAAAACTTCAAAAACATCTTACGAAATTCTTACTTATTTATCTATAATCATCCCTCAGATTTTCCAACTTTGAATTCTCAGAATGTGCTTTTATATGTGATAAATAAATGATCTACCTAGTAAATCATTAGGGGGTTTCAAGCCATGTACCACCAAGGAGGCCATCAGGGAATTGGTGAATAGACAAGCACTAGATTTCAATCAAATTATACACTCCTCATACATGTTGTTTCAATTTACAATCCCTTACCACAAATAAGCCTCGGCACACTGATCAGCCATATCCCCGTGTTCTGCTGCTAAAAGTTCACAGGCCTTAGCTAGAGAACTGGCTGCTGCACTGTAGTCTCTCACTGCGAGATTTCTACGTCCAGCAGCAAGCAACTCTGTCGGAGAAGTTGTGGTTACTTCTGGGACATCTGCCATCTAGGGATACAACAAACATTAAACATAATATTCATGTGCAAAGGCAGATTGTAATTATTATTATTATTGTGTAATAGGCGAGTAGCATTACTGCCAGTATGCCTATATCTTTTGTTAGCAAAACTTGTTGCTATACCTCTTCTCCTGAAAGCCATTTGTCAAGTCTAATTTTGAAACTGTATAGTTGGCAATTCAATGATTTCTTGTGGTAACTAATTCCATATTTCCACAAATCTTACTGAGAAAGTTATGGCCTGTTATGTTAGGTTCAAATTTTCTTTATAATATGATTTTAAGGGAAGGTACATTGTTTTTTATCCAACTAAGTGTTCTTGTTGGCTCTTTTCTCGATTTAAGTAAATCATATATAGTATTCGTAAGTACGAAAGCTATGACTTGAATAGTAGAACTCAACCAAACCTATCAAATACTATTATGGGATCATACCCTGATTATACACAGACTTTCTAATTTCTATACTAAGCAGTCTTACTAGAGATACCTCACACTCGGCATCATTGTTAACTTCAACATACACGCCAATTTCTTATTCGACAACTTATTGTACACTGTTGTTCATATTGTACAGTAGAAGATGGAAACTTTTTAAAATATCTACTTTGGCGACGTAACGGTCTAATCGTCTTTGTACTTCACGATACAATAGAACCCTACCACGTGCCAACGTTTCCCTGTAATTTTATATACACAATCTATGTTAAAATTAAAGTATGATTAATGATAATAAATTGTGTAAAATGACCGACAATTCTTTACAAAAAGTAAAGAAACTCGATGGATTTGTTTAACAGCAGGTACGACGAAAATTATTAGCACAAATAGTTACTTACGTTTCTGTTCCTTTCTTGATTATATTACAAGTATATTTGGAAAAATTCTTTAAAAATTATTATTAATTAAAACCTATTCACTTATAGATTTCCTTTCGTTGAAATGATTTCGTTTTTCTTTTAGTTTGCTTACGTTAAACAGCAAAATAAGTTAAGTTTGCCGATGTGCTTACTGAGAATGCCGAACACTTTTTTCTTTTCAGTAGAGATGGGCGATCAACGAACGGAAAGAGTAAAAAATATTAATCGTCTCCGCGTAATCGAAAGTGACGGTGATTATTTTAAAAATCCTTGAACGAATATTTCAATTTCATTAAAAAATAACGTTTAGTTTTAATATTTAAATTAATAACTTTTGTAATAACTATATTTAAAACAATAACTATTTCAAGTCCCATAAATTGATGTAGAGATCTAATGAATGATCATTCGATTATTCTAGTGATGGGCGATTACGAGTTTTTTCTTTTTTTATATAATTAGCAATAGTGCATGCAATAAGCACATTCTTAATACACTTCGAGATTTTCTTCTTAAATAACAAACAATTTCTAACTTTAAAACGTATCATGTCAATGTCCAGTCCCGTCGAAGGAAGGTAGGAGTCGCTCTGTAACTCGATAGTAGGTTTATTGAGGTCAGAAAAGGACTCCTTGGAAGCACACGAAGAATGCAATAAAATGCAAAAAATACTATGCAAGAATGCATTGTTGAGGGGGAGAGTGCACACTGCAATCCAACAGCCGCTGGGCGCTGGCCACGTTACCCCACTCTCACAGAAGACTACCTTGAAATGTAGGGACAGTTGGGGAACAGTGGAACACGGGGCACTATGGAACAATGTCGATAAAAATTTGAATTTCAAACTAATTCGCGCGGTACCGCTTCGACCAATCACAGCGCGTCCTGCGCCATACGAGGGCGTAGTGAAATATGGCGGCGTGACAACGATGGAGCTGTGAATAGAAAAATATTGTTTTTTATGTTCAAAAGTTGACATTTCTTTTCAAAGTACTTTCGTTTTTAGTAAAAAAGTTTAAACAATAGGTAAGTGATATTTTTTTTCATAAGTCTTAATCATTTTGTCTATTTGAGACAACTGTGTATAAAGTTCAAAACATAACCTAACTTTTTTTAAAACTTGTTTGAAACTTTGGCCACCCTATGGGGCACTATGGAACGGGGCACAGTGGAACACTGTTCCAATGAACCCCACTAACTTTACTTCATTTTTTTGGCAGATTTTAAAGAAGTCAAGAATGGTGAGACACCGCGTCAGAAAAAGTGACAGAGGACTTCACAGCGAAGCTAATATGCAAGAAGCTGTAGAACTCGTAGAAGGCGATATGAGCTTGCGTGCTGCTGCTGAAATAAAAAATGTCAAATGTACTACGTTGCATCGTTATGTCCAAAAGAAAAAAGCTGCAGCAGATGAAGTGAAAATCCGCATAACACCTAACTATGCAGTAAATAAAGTATTTTCAACTGACCTTGAAAAATCATTGGAAGAATATTTGGTGACTTGTTCCAAAATGTGCTACGGTCTCGACACTTTGGAAACAAGACATTTAGCTTATGAAATGGCGAAGCATTACAATCTTAAAATTCCTCCAGCTTGGAAAGTATGGCAAATGGCTGGTATTGACTGGCTTTACGGCTTTAGACAACGCCACCCCGAAATAAGACTTCGTAAACATGAAGCTTGCAGCTTGTCCAGGGCTACTTCCTTTAATAGGCACAATGTGCAAAAATTTTTTGATAATCTCTTTACTATTTTACAGAGATATCCAAGTTTTGGGGATGGTACCCGTGTGTTCAGTTTAGATGAAACTGGAACAACTACAGTTCAGAAACCAAAAAGAGTTTTTGCTTCAAAATCATCTAGACAGCTAAATAAAGTCACCAGTGCAGAGCGAGGAACATTAGTGACTACTTGTTGCATAGTTTCCGCCACTGGAACTGCTTTGCCGCCAGTAATGGTATTCCCGCGAAAGAATTTTAAAACTCACATGTTGACGGGAGCACCCTCAGGCACTTTAGGTCTTGCTCAACCCACTGGATGGATGACCGGCGAATTGTTTGCGGATGTTATGAAGCATTTTGTGAAAATGACTTCATCTACGAAAGAAAATCCAGCTCTTGTAATAATGGACAATCATGAGAGCCATTTATCTCCGGTGGTTTTGAATATTGCAAAAGACAATGGAGTAATACTTCTTACTATACCTCCACATACGAGTCATAAACTTCAAGCACTCGACGTGTCTGTATTTGGGCCATTCCAAAACTATTATAATGCTGCAGCAGATTCTTGGATGGTTTGGCACCCAGGGCAGACTTTGACTATTTATAATGTGGCTGAGCTTGTAGGACAGGCATTTGAGAAGTCTATGACACCATGTAACATCAAATCTGGATTTAAAAAGACCGGAATTTTTCCATTTGACCGAGATGTCTTTGCTGAAGACGAATTTCTTACAAGCGAAGTGACAAATAGACTTTTTACTGAAGAGGAGCAACAACTGCAGCAACCAAGGGATACTACACCTCCTTTCGATGACCAGCAACCTTCTACTTCAAGAGCTGCTATCCAAGAATATGAAAATCAGCTAAAAAGCCCCTTAGAATATAGAGACTTCCCCAGAGCAGGGCCTAGAAAGAACAATAATAAGAGAAAAAAAGGAAAAAGTTTGAGACTAACTGACACTCCTGTGAAAAATGAAATAGAAGAACGTGCACGTGAAAGAGAAGAAAAAAAATTAAAGACAACAAAAAAAACGAAGACTCTTAAGACTGTAAAAAGACTGAAAACTGAGGAAGTAACAAAGACACTATTTTCTAGTCCTGAGAAAAGGGTTGATTTAGATGATAATATAACTTCGTGCGAGTCTAGTGTTGACGATATGAATCTTCTACTGTCCAGCTGTAAATCACCGAAACCTAAAGATTTTATCGTGGTAAAATTTACCCAGAAGCAAATAAAATTTTTCGTTGGTCAAATACTGTCTAATATAGATGAGAACAACGAATTTGAGATAAGTTATTTGCGACGAAGTGCAAAAGTTGACAATAGTTTCTTTTTTCCGTTAGAACCGGATATGGCAATGGTTTCAGCTGAGGATATTGAACTAGTATTGCCAAACCCGTCCTTTTTTGGAAAAACTAAACGTCAAAAAAGCATCTACACATTTCCTGACAAGTTATTAAAAAGGTTTGATACCATTGGTTAATTTTGTCGTGTGAATACTGGTCGTGTTCCAATGTGCCCCATACCCTGTTTCATTGTACCCCAGACCTGGGGCACAGTGGAACAAAGGAAGGGGTTCACAAAATCAAAGACAAATAGGTTTAAGTTTGTTTATTGATCTCTGTTTTGCTGTGCAATTATTAGGTTAAGGTATATTGTTGTACCCCAACTGTCCCTACTGCATTTCCCACTTTATCTTATTTCCCTAATGTACGTACGTGTTTCGGTAGTGAGTGAGATGTGCCAGAGCCCATTCCCATCCTATCTCTCCCCATTTCCCCAACCCTTTCTCCAAATCCATTCGTATATCCAAAGGTAGGCAGCGCATCCGGGGGCGTGCCAACGTTTGTCATTTTGGACTAATGTTGGCATGTATCACGGATGTCTATGGGCTACAGTATCCACTTACCATCAGGTGGACTGTATGCTCATCTGCCACCTTCACCATAAAAAAAAAATGTTTTTATCTGATTTTCATAAACATCACGCACGACAAACATTTTGGAGTTTAATAGACTATCACTATTAAACTACAAAACGCCTAATACACAATTTTTACGACAATAAAACAAATACTCCACTTCACTTCTCAAGTCCACCAAAAAGTCTCTCGCGATAAGTTCTTCTTCTGGAAAGAGGGCACAACTACGTACACACACATTATTACCCACATACCTGTACATTCGAAGAAAACAACTTTAAATATACACATTTCGAAGAAAACATCTTCAAATAAATAATAAATAAATAAATCCATTGTTGCCACAGTAAGCATACATTTAAACTTAGAAGCCTTACATTGCAACAATGACACATTCACTGCAGCAAAAGGAATGTTAAGTCAGCATAAACTAAATTTACCTTTTCATTTTCATTCTATTTCATTCGAATCTCAAATTCAGTAGTAACCAGTGCTAAAAGAATTTAAAAAAAAACCGTCACCAATATTTTTTTTCGTTGTTTACATTTGGCGGGAATTTTATTAGTGTGCAAAATGGAGAAATTCTGGTGTGGTTATTAAATATTTCTGCCTGAATTTTTTTTCTACGAAATGTATTTTTGAAGAATTGCAGTCTACTTTGGGGGACAATGCTCTATCTTCTACAATAGCATACTGATGCGCGGAATTTAAATGCGGTAAAACCATCTGAAACGACGAGACTCGCTCTGGGCGCCCATGAATCGCAGCTATTGAAGAAAACGTTAAAAGAAATTAAGAATTTGTTCAGACAGATCGTCGTGTTATTATTTATCATTTAGCCGAGATTATAAAGCCTTCATTCGGGACAATTCAGTTCATTTTAACTCATATCTTAAAATTCAAAAAGGTGGCCGCACGTTGGGTTCCTCGAATGTTAACAGACGCACAAAAGGAAACAAAATACATTTCAAGAGACATTTAGACATTTCAAAGCAGTATTTGGCAACTATTGACCGAGACCCAAAATCTTTTGGACTACGCTTCGTGACCGTTGGTGAAACGTGCATTCACCATTTTGACCCGGAGACGAAGAAGCAAAGTAAGATGTGGAAAAGATCGTCCTCCCCGCTAGCCAAGAGATTCAAGGTCTCTGCATCCGCTGGCAAGATCGGTCTTTTGGGATGCGAAAAGTATCCTTATGATCGATTATTTAACTATAGGACAGATAATAACTGGAGAGTATTACGCAACATTGATCAAAAAACTACGCGAGGAAATAAAAAATAAACGACGTGGAAAATTGCGTGTCGGCCTGCTGTTTCATCATAACAATGCACCTGCGCATCGGTCTGATCTTGCAGGCGCTGCCATCCGAACGGCTGTCTATCACGTGGTGCACAAGCTCCATGCCGGAAATCTGTTTTACCCAGTGAACTCAAATTGGTGCTCGAATTATGCTCAATTATCTTTAGGCTCTCATACTCCACAAAAAGCTTCCCGTCAGCATGGAAGATAGCTCGTGTTCACCCATTGCCCAAAAAGGGTGACCGCACCGACCCGGCCAATTATAGGCCACTAGCAATCACCTCCCTCCCACACAGCTCCTTGGGTACCTAGAGGATCACCAGCTGATTAGCGACAGTCAACATGGATTTCGCCATAATCGCTCGGCTGGTGATCTCTTAGCGTATTTACCACACCGCTGGGCGGACGTCATCGACAGTAGAGACGGGCTCTATCTGTTGGCCTAGACATTGCGAAAGCTTTTGACCGGTTATGGCACAAATCGCTGCTTTCCAAGCTATCATATTTCGGGATACCCGAGGGATTATGTGAATTCGTAGCCAGTTTCCTGACTGGACGGAGTCCTTCAGAGTCGTTATCGATGGTAGCTGCTCGGACACCGTGTCTATTGATGCTGGCGTTCCGCAAGGCACCGTGCTATTCCCAACTCTGATCCTTCTACGTATCAACGATCTGTTGCAAATTGGAGACATGCGTTACTACGCAAATGACAGCACTGGGGATGCCTTGTACAGGGACCGCGCCAACATCCCTCGGGTCGAAGTGGAAGAGAGTCGCATCAGGCTTGTGTCTGAAATCGAAGACGCTTTAGTTTGAGTCTCGATTTAGGGTTCTATAAACCTAATAAATTTCAACCCCAGTAAGACGCAAGTCTGTGAATTCACCGCTAAAAAGCCCCCTTTATCGTAGCACCTCGCTTTCATAGCATACCTCTTAAGATCTCAGAAAGTATCGGGATCTTTGGTGTCGACATTTCCAGCAAAGTCGAATTTAAGAGTCATCTGGAAAATAAAGCCAAAATGGCCTCCAAAACGCTGGTGTGCTGAACAGAGCGAAGCAGTACTTCACCCCTGGACAAGTTAACGCTCTACTGATGCTCTACAAAGCTCAGGTAGGCCCCATATGGAGTACTGCTCACATCTTTGGGCTGCGCACCGAAATATCAATTGAACCCATTTGACTTCATCCAACGACGTGCTGTTCGAATTGGCGACGGTCGCACTCTCACAGGCGGTTTAGAAGCCGACAGCGTTCGGAGAGACGTTGCGTCTCTCTGCGTGTTGCCTGTACGATGGGAAATGCTCTGAAGAACTGTTCAATATAATTCCCACCTCGGGTTTCTACAACCGCACCTCCCGTCACAGAAATACGGTCCATCCGCATTTCCTCGATACGGAGGTGTCGCGTACTGTTCGGTCCAAAAATCATTTTATACCGTGAACCCGTAAGCTGTGGAACGAACTGCCTCAAGAGGTCTTTCCATTGCGCTACTTTCCATCCAACCTTTATTTGATATCGGTCGGCTTAACACCTTCCTTTGTAAGGAACTTAATCACGGACCGATATCACAGTTTAAACATTTTAAAGATTTTGCAACTTCCTGTTGTTCTAAGAGTCAAGAAATCAAAACTAACGAGGGTCGAACTCTAAAAATTATACACGAATTAGCAGGATAAATGACAATTACAATAACGTATACTTTGTTTTTTTAGACATCTAGAAATGTGTCAGGCCAGAAACTGTTGACCTCACTGGTACATCTACTATTTTGACATTTAAAACTCATTTAGTTCTATCCATCCTAAATGATGATGAAGTCACAGAGACGTTTTCTAGTAAGTAATAACTAAACAAGCGTGGTACTACAGAAGCACAGCATACTGAATAAGTAGATACGCCGCAATGGAACAAATTATACAGCTAATAAATACTACACGAGCCATCAATTTTCCTATTTTATTACCGAAGAGTCGTATTAGTTGGGGCGCCACGGGACAATAGTCAAACTACAACTACGAGTAGTTAGTGTACGATTAATTTGCTACGTTTCGATGTGGAATATTTTGCTTGAGTATTCCCACATCCCGATATGTGGTCTCATTTAATGACTCTTCTATCGGTTGTCGTTCCTGCGGTGGATATAAGATATGATCTGCACATAGCTATTTCAACATGCCGATTCTATGAACTATGTCGGTGACTCTCGTTCTTTAGCGAATCTCTCGTAAAGATTCGAATCTTATCGCGCAAAAAACTTCGAGCATAGTTCGCCTCCGTAACTCATTGAGCAAAGGAATTTCATATGGACTTATTGACGGTTAAGATTTTCTAACTTAAAATTTGGTTTTTCTTGATTTTGTTTGAATAGGAACATGTAACCTCTTATTTTTAAGATAAACAATATGTTTTTTGAAGGTTTCACTTGTCTCCGTATCTGGGAAATTAGAACCGACAATAAGGTGGTTTGTTTCAGATAATGTCACATTGAAATACATTGTCATGTAGGTACTTAAAAATTACCTAACTAATTATCGCGGGAGATTTTACGATATGTTATATTTCATATATACTGATGTCAAATGAAACCGTAATTGTTTTCTGAGTAATTCTCAAATTAACTTCTCTAAAATTATAAATTATCTGTGACCAAAAACAGAGCGCAAAAGCGCGCGAGTTCTATGTATATATATATATATATGTATATGTATTTATGTATATGTATATACCTAGCATAAGTACTTAAATATTTAATTCTAAACAAGTTTTAAATAACAAATTATTATATTAGAAACGATTAACATTATAATTCTCCATTTTGTAATATGGAAATTTTAACTTAATCCTCCGGAATTTTTGATTAATCAGAACAATGTTAATTGGTTTAAATGTGGTGCAGCGTGCATCGTGTAATGACACGAGGTATCGACTTTTCCCCCGCCCCGGCTATCGCGGCCGCCCGCCTTATATCGCTTTAGTGATGTTCATTACACACTCGATATTTCTTAAAAACATACTACATATTTGAACACCAAAGTGAGGAGTTTCGTATTAAGAACTTGTGTAAATAAACTAGCTAACTAGTTGTAAAGTCAGACAATATGCCGTCACACGTTTTTATTTACATATTTTTGTTTAATTTTACTTTAATTATTTACATACTTAATTATATTAAATTATTTACTTTTAGGTATGAATACGAATCAAACATTGGTATTGATACCAATGTATTACTATGTATGTACAATGTATTATAGGTATTACTCGTTGATGAACAGAACAGAATAACGAATAGTACCTACAAGTACAAAAAGTAAGACGCAGATCCAACCCACGCATTACTGTTTTAATGACGGTCCAAAATCCTAAATATTGTCAGTTATTTTATCACTTATTACTTTGATCCAATGATCATTTTTTCCCTCGCTCAACCTTATCGATAACGACAGCATTATCCACCCACCACTAGAAATCACTTCGTTTTCTCTCAGTCGGCCTGAAACGCGTGGGTCGAGTCCTCGCTTGTCGGTACATTTTCGCCATTTATCACGTTATCGCGAACCATTACTAGGATCTCATTTTTTTTTAATAATTTTATCAGATAAAGGATATAAAGAGAAATAATTATTTGCATATTTTTAATGAAAATGTGACGTAATCACTTATCTTCCTCATGAAATTCAGCGAGGATACTGTTGAAAGTGTAAGTATCGTTTTGCGGTTATTCATCGCGATAATGACAGTTATCAGAAGCAGTTCTCGAGTTCCCAATACATAACGCGATGTTTTAGCTCGTAACTTTAATTTATTGGTCTAACAAGTCGTAAGACATTTCCGGGGTGCGGGAATTTCGAATGGGTATTATAAGAACAGTTGACCAATTACTGTGTTGTCATTATTTGTAGATATTTAAATTGTTGATTTTTATTTATTATTGTTTTTACTTTCCACAGAGTTATGTATAAATTTAACAAAATCGTCAAATTATCATAAAATCCTTAAATGAATTTAGATATATCATAGTACATCTAAATTCATAACTAAAAATAATATTTATAATTAAACAGGAACTAACTTCATTAAACACACCGTATAATTTAAATACGCCAATGTGACTGCATATCTGCACGTTCTACACGGTGCCGTTTTTTTATACAATGGAAAGATGTTACTGTAATTTTTGGAGGAAGAATTATTCTTGTGTCGAAGTGGTGATCGCATCCTAAAGCTTGTAGTACTTATCTCTTTTATTGGAGTATCTACTTATTTACTTATGCATACTTACCGACGTTTCGAGTTATTTACGACAGTTTGGATAGGTTCACTTCTATCACCACGTATTTAGAGAAGTGGTCCAAGAGGTCCAGAACAAGCCTTGCTTCAACGATGCCCCTTGGTACGAAAATAAACTGTTCTTAATATTGAACTGTCAATGAAACTCGGGTACGTAACCGATCTCTGTCTTAGTAAACCGACCACACATATATCAGCATTGCCGGTTATTGAACAATAGAAGCTAGCTACTTTATAAGAATCGTAAATTCCAATAACACTCGCATCGTAGGTACAAAACCTTAGAGTGCAATACACGATTCAACAATGGGTTGGCGTTCAGCCAGGCGTTCAATAAGCTGAAACGGTGTGACTAATAAAGACACACGACAAAGCTTTCTCTTCATTTTACCTCTAATCAAGTAATCACACACCCTCTATATTAGTGAATTCCATCTACGAGTATATCTATTCATATAATAAAATTATTACAGAGCCGTGTGTATAATAAATATTTTTGAAGAAAATTTTTGTTACTCTCTATATTTTTGTTACCTACTCTCTCTACGAACGATACAGATCCCAAAATAGACAATTTAAAATTTTTGTCTACCTATCTGTCTGTCTGTCTCGTCTGTCTTGACAGTGAGATCATAAAAAATAAATTATCTTTATAATCTACCTTTTCTGGCGTATTTCAATCAAGAGAGATTTTATTTTCTTTTTAAACATAAACAAGTTTAACTTTTTACCCTAATCAGAAATATGATTATAGATAAATAATTGGTGTCATACATAGTATGCTATTTCTTAGAAATGCTGTGACCGGCATTAATGTCGACTTTATTTTTCCCTCGTATCAGGGGGCACGGAACTGCCCCCGCCGAGATTCGCGACTGGAAGCACGAAATGTCAAACTGAACAAATATAGTCTTTTCATAAACTTGGAAAATTCATAATTTTTTATTTTTTTAAATATGATTTGCTACCATCAGTCGACTTTAGACCATATATTGCTCTCACACATTTTTTTGAGTTTTTAAAGATGATTTCTTAGTTACTTGAGTTGCCCCAGAATTTTGTTCCGTATCTGAAAGAGGAGTCTACATAGGCATGGTATACAGGTAATGCTGTTTGATGATTAATCTAATAAGAACAAAAACAAAACTGTTGATGCGCTTGCATAAAGATTGTGTATGCGTTTTCCAGTTTTAGTCACTGTCTAGTTCCAAAGAGTGAAGGACGGGAAATAAGAAAAGTCCAATACCCACCTTTTTTATTTTTATACCTACCGTCCTTCGTTGCTGACTTCTATATTGGGTGGAATAGCTGATGTAATTGCATGAATGTAAATTTTTCTAGATTCATTTTTAATTTGTTTTAATTTTTAATTTTAATAGTAAGCTAATTTATATCTATAAGTCTGGCATGAATCTTATTAGAGTTACATAGCAAGACGTACTAGTATATAAAGGTACGATGTAATCGTATCTACCCTTATATACTAGTACGTCATCGCGATGGGGTTAAAATTAAAAATAAAGAGAGAGATAAGAGTTACATACCAAACTTTGGCTACCGGCTAATAGCCGTCCTTACGTTTTCCTATGTTTTAGAAAATTGTGTATTTACAAGATTGTATTGCTTAAGAATTCAAGGACAGTGGATTTTTCAGATGGAAATACCGTGTTTCCTTCCATCAGCCGATTTTATCTTCTGTTCATTGCTACAATTTTGTGGAAGCGTCAAAGCCCGTTGAGATTATTATTATTATTATTTTATGAACGTAGGGGGCAGACGAGCATACAGTCCACCTGATGGTAAGTGGATACTATCGCCCATAGACATCCGCAATACATGCCAACATTAGTCCACTATGATAAACGTTGGCACGCCCCTGGATGCGCTGCCTACCTTTGGAGATATAGGAATGGATTTGGAGAAAGGGTTGGGAAAATGGGGAGGGATAGGATGGACATGGGCTCTGGCACATCTCACTCACTACCGAAACACGTACGTACATTAGGGAAATAAGATAAAGTGGGAAATGCAATACATTTCAAGGTAGTCTTCTGTGAGAAAGCGGTGACGTGGCCAGTCGAGCGCGCTCAGACAGTGTCCAAAACAATACTTTCTGGAATTCTTGTCTCTCTGTGTGATTGAGCTTTACCTACGTATAGGCCTTATGAAAGCGTTTAATTTTGCATTGAGTATATTATAGTGAGTATTCGAGTATAAGTACCTTACTTATACTCGAATATTATACGAATACAAAGACAGCCCAGGTGACTAAGCTACGAAACAGATAGCTACGGCCCAATGCAGCAGAATGTAATCAAAAGTCCACGCGTACGAAGTCGCGGGCACCGCTAGTTTGCTAATAAGATGTTTATCAATTTTTGACTGATGTTAGCGTGAATAGCGGATGTCCAGTAGCGACATTATTCATCTTCCACCAGGTTGACTATCTGCTCATTCACTAGCTTCATTCTATAAAAAATAAATAACACTTGAATTATAACATATGTGACTTGGATTACGTAAGCCGCATTGGTGCCCTCGCTGCTGTTTTGTTTTAACCTACAACGACCCATTGGAGACAACAGGCCTCTTTAATGATAATGACATGGTGAGCTTGAAACCATATAAGTAGGTATACTGTCTCATATAAAACGTATACGTAGATTCTATAGAACTGTAGATTGACATTTCTAAATTCTTTCTCAGGTGAGGAGTGAGGTCTCCTCGGCGACCAGATGAACATTTTCAGTGTGACCGGGAGCGAGTCAAGGCCACAAAAATTGCTTCCCACGGTAGCCCGGCGCGCGCGTACATCGCCTACCACAAGCTCGACGCCGCCGGCATGGAGGCGCAGACGACCACACCGTCGCAGGACTGCGAATGTGGCGTCCACCCTTCGATATTCTATCTACTCGCCACGTTGCTTCTTACCAGGTATATTGACTGCAACAATTTTTGCGTACACATCTCGGATAACTCTACCAGTAGCCCATTAGAGTCGTGCCCAGTCCGATTAGCTTACACCTGATCGTCGTGTTATTCACACATTTAATTATACGTTCAAGTCGACGCGAAGCCGCGAATCTAACGAACTTGTGGCTACGGCACAGTATACGCAAATAACCGTTTGGCTTGGTATCCTTTTCTTAAGAAATTCATGATTTTATTTAAAATATGACCAAATAATAAGTGAATCTACTACATATATATGGAACAGTCATTAAATGTCTGTTCTTCTCTAAAGTCATCTAATCGCCGTTTGTCGTGTATCGTATCGTGTGAGCGTGGTGAGAGGCGATTATCCGGTCGCATGACGGTAGGTCACACAATCATTGTGCTGTTGACAGAATTCGTCACGCTTGCGGCAATTATCCTCTTGTAAGACCTAATTGCTCCTCATTCTAGTTTTGGCACTCTATTCAACAATGCTTTCTATAAGTACTAACGTTTCCTTACTGCGTTGCCCGATTGGAATACGATTTCCCAATCAACTTGTTAGACTGTCTTGACAAGTATCTATACAATCTAAACAACTTTGTCTTTATTCGTCCTTTCTACTACATTATATCATATTAATGACTCCTGTCAAAGCTATAGTGGATCTATTTTGTTTGATAAAGAGTACTACTACCTTATGGGTTATGTGATGGTTGCCCAAATAAAGGAGGTTTGCCACATGGTGTTGGCCAGCTTTAGTATAGCATCACCCCATCTGTTTCTGTGGGTGTAGTAAAAGACAAATATGGAATAACAAAGCGGCTACCACAAGCCTTGAAGAACTACACCACCTCTAAAACACGCTAAGTATCAATGTGGCCTGTTAAGGTCATACATTTCTCAAACACAGTGTACATGAGGAAATCCATGTGCAGCAGTGGACGAAAAAGCAGGGATGATTACGGTTGTACTTTTCCAAAAATAGGTACATACATGTACAGTTAACAACAGGTCAACGTATACCCATCGGTACCTTAATACTCTAGTGATAAGGACTAAATAGAATGGTTTTGGGTACAATAGCGTGTTGCTGACTGTACATTGTACATACATACAGGCTGAATTTTGCATAAATGGACATTGTTGCAATTTTATGCTCCCACTACGAGCAGCTGACATTAAACGAACGGATGCGGTGCAATAATTTCATTGCAACATTGTGCAAAACTTCACGAAGCGGACATAATTTTTCCTTGGTTTAATTAAAGGTTTATTCGAGTTGTATTTATTTTATGTCCCTACCTAATTAATACACACTTAGAAAATTTACCTAAAAATTATTTGGTGCCGCTATTATTCCAGTAGATATTAGAAAAATAGGTTATTGATTTAATAATTTCATTCAATCCAATCTAATTGCATCGTATTTAATTATTCTAATTCCTAACAAATAACCTTTATATTGAAAACTTTTCCATAAATTCCACTATTTATAAAAAGATGTCAGATGTGGACAGCCAACTTGGTGGTAACTGGATACTATCGCATAAGGATACGGCGCACGCGGTGTAAGCGTCGCGGTCGTGCGGATTTTAGTATCCATGGATCGCTAGTCGTACATCGTCATCGTCTAGTGGAGTAGAACAGCCCCAGAAAGGGGAGAGTGCTTATGGGACACAGGCAAAAGAGAATACTTGTAGGGAGGCAGAGCAGATACGCGCCGCAACATAGCCCTAGCAGGCGAACGGCGCGTACCTCCCGACGATTTGGTCCGCGTAACCAAAAGGTTGGTAGGACCATGGGTGGAGGTGGGTACATGGATCGCTAGTCGGCGGAGCAGCGCGCATTTGCTGTAGCATTGCGCTATTTTTAATTTTTTCAATTTTTTAGCGTTATTTTTCAAAAATAATGATTCTCCCGTTACGGCGCGCAGGGTGTTTGCAAGACATTTCAATATACGGCGCATACGGGATTGTCATAGTACGCAACTTATGGGCGAAGTTTTCGTGAACAAGCTTCTGTAGTGGGACATGGGCCAGGCACAACGCGAATAGTAAGAAATGATGAAACAATTGAAGCAATTCGGCGTGATGTGATCGTAAATCTCCGTCTCTCGCTAAGAAACCATTCCGCAGCATTAAACTTGCAACTGTGCACAAAATTATCAAAAAAGATTTGGAGTTTCATCCAAAAAAAGTACAAAATTCAGATTACTCGAAAAATTAAAACAAGTGACTATGGATTGAGGTTGGCGTACGCTAGAACCATGATCGAGAGATTTCCTCGCCCTCGGGGTTACGAAAACATAATCTTTTCTGATGAGACAATTTTTTTATTGTATGGATCGCTAAATAAGCAAAACTGACGTTATTGGGCCATTAAAAATCTAGAGGAGCTGCACGAAAAGCCACTGCACTCAGAAAAAGTTACTGTTTGGTGTGGTATACGTGCAATAGGAATTATAGGGCCTTATTTTTTTTGAGAACGAGAGTCACCAAACAATAACAGTGAATTCCCAAACTTATTCGTCTATGTTTGTAAATGTATTGGAACCACAGTTGGAGAGTAATGAGTGGGTAAACGAATCCACGTGGTTTCAGCAAGATGATTCCCGGATATCAATGAACATTGTAAGGCGCATGTTCCCAGAAAAAGTCATAAGTCGATATGGTGACATCCCCTGGCCTCCTAGGTCCCCGAACCTGACACCCGCGGACTTCTTTTATGGGGGTTCCTTAAGTCAAGAATTTATATCAACAAACCGCGAAATTTATTGGAACTGAAAAGAAATATTTGCAACGAAGTTTCAAGAATTTTGCAATAAACGTGGCAGAAAGTGTTTAGAAATATGGTGTTTCATTTGAATGAGTGTATTCGTCTCCGCGGTAAACACTTAAATTCAATTATTTTCAAAAAGTAAATCCGCATTCCTTTATTTTATTTTGCAATAAAAATAATTCCATAAAAGCTTACCAGATTTTTATTATTTATTTATTTTAAAGTTGAAAATTCTTTCACGGACACCTTTTACATAAGCAACGTTTGTCTATTTACAAAGTTGCACCCAGAATATTTTAAAAATCTTACAGCTGTCATTGGTCAATAAGCCAAGAATGCAATACACGAACCTCCTATATCAACTTCGACGTCGCACTGATATACGAGTACTTAGAAACGTTTACAATATGTATAGAATATTTATTTAATAATTTGATTTATTTAACAATTTATTGTGTTTTTTTTTTTTTTTTATTTAACATACATTACATGAAACATATAAAAGAGTAGAAAAAGAAAAGATGGGCAGAGGGCAGACTTGTCTCCTGCGGAGATTTCTTCCAGCAGACCTGGGAAAGTCAAGACAAAATATAGAAAGGCAGGCGTAGTGCGTACGGAAAATTTGTATGTATAATAATTTAATAGTGCAATAATATTAACAAAAAACAACTTAAATAGGAATCAATATCCACCCAATATAATCACTCCCAATATAAAAGAAAAATGTACTCACTTTGTAATCGTGTCGTGTAAAAATTGTCGATAGAATCTGGCGTGCTCATTTGTGCTCCATAGAGCTCCATGCTCCATAATGGCGAACGAAAAGAAGAAAAGATATACCTAATAAAAACAAAAAAATATTAAGATGCCATTATTTCCAACATCTTTTAGACGATTTTGTATTGCTATCGTTTGATTATAGTCAAGTATGATTATAGATTAAAGTCTGCCGCCTGCTGTCCATACAAAAAATCCTTATATTTCTACTTGACGTTTCGACACGTACAATCCAGAATTGGAGCTGCGAGCAGTTTTATTAACTGTCTGCTCATATGTCACATTCTTTCTGATACAATATTGGTTGCGACTAAAATCTTTAAACAAACTAAAAATAATTTCCCAAGTGCCTAAAATCGTTTACAAATAAATGTCCTTATTCTAGTCATCCTGTCTTGAACAAATTGCCACTTGAAACTCGCGTCCTCAATAGCGCTCCATAATTTAGCTAGAAACGGACGGAACGAAGGGAAGCAGTAACAAAGGACTATTGTAAGGTGCTTTCGACATTATTTTGCCAGTCCTTTGATTGAAGTACGAGTACAAGTATAAACACAAATTAGATAACAGTAAATTTCAATAACAATTCAAACTATACTCTTAATTTGCAATACAGTAGGTGACTGTTACCGTAACCAGGTATTTTAACCTTCACCTTCGCTTGCACATTGTTTTGTGCATGGGGGATGTATGGTCTTGAAACGGCACGCTGCCGCTGGCCAAGCGGGTCGGCAAGTTCACTCTTTTAGAGCTGGTGTAGTTCCTCAGGGCTTGTAGAAGCGGCTTTGTTAATCCTTAATCGCCTTTCATGACACCACAGGAGCAGAGGGAGTGGTGCTATTCTAAAGCCGGCCACCGCACAGTACTTGATATTAACGGTTTTTTTTTGTTTATTCCACAACTAGACTAGGTAAGTAAATTAACTCACATTAAAAAGATTTTTTTTAATTTATTAGAAAATAGAGGGTTGAAAATATTTAGTGTGTTCTATGTTGGTGACGTCATTAAAACAGTGGCGCGGCCCTTTTCTCATTTTGATTATACAAACCCTATAGCGCACTCTTTTTTTAGCATATTTTCAATTTAATTTTAATATGTCGATAACGAATTGCAAATAAGTTTATATTTGTTCGAACGATCGATTGACCAATACACACTCAACTATACTAGAATTGTTCATGTAGGTACAGTTAATGTACGAGCACATTACTGGCCTTAATGAAATAAACATGTTCTGTAATCTCGAACATGCCAGCTGAGCCTTTCGAGTTCGAGGAAAGCTCCTACTAATTGTAACTTACTAGCGACCCACTGCAGCTTCTCACAAAAGGAATACTTTTTATTTCATAGATCCTCTTAAAATCTATAATGTTTTGATACATTACTTTGATGTACGACTTTTTTTAATATTTAGTCAACATTAATCTGGAAAGCTCTATTTCTATTGAAAGGATCACTGTATTTCTCCGAACCCATTATTTCTACGCTTTCATTTATATCATAATGCATTTATTATGTGCTAAAATAATCAGGGCATTATACTTCAATTAATATATTAAAATTCGTTGGGTCGTTTTATAGTTAGTCACAATCATTCAAACAGACCCGTTTCGGAGACTGTCCATTCGTAGTTTTTTTTTTATAGAAAAAAGGCGGCAGACGAGCATACAGTTCACCTGATGGTAAGTGGATACTGTCGTCCATAGACATCCGCGATACATGCCAACATCAGTCCAGAATGATAAACGTTGGCACGCCCCCGGATGCGCTGCCTACCTTTGCAGATTAAGGAATGGATTGGGAGAAAGGGTTGGGAAAATGGGGAGGGATAGGGTGGGATGGGAGAGCCCATGGCTCTGGCATATCTCACTCACTACCGAAACACGTACGTACATTGTTGAAATACGATAAATTAGGAAATGCAGTACATTTCAAGGTAGTCTTCTGTGAAAGAGGGGTAACGTGGCCAGTCGAGTGCGCCCAGCGGCTGTGGGAATGCAGCTTGCACTCTCCCCCCCACAACCTTTTACAGTTGGTTTAACCCGGGAAAATGATTAATTACTATTAAGAAATCTGTTATATATTCTTAACTTCTAAATTACTACCAAATATTTATAATAATGTATTTATAACAGTGGAAACCGCTAAAAATTAAGAATCCTACCTGTCCTATTGTTTTAAAGGACAAAATATATGTCTAGTCGAGTGCATTTACGTTTTTACCCCGGAACCCAGTTATACTCAATCGATTTATATATTTTTTTTGTTGTATTTTTAGAAATACAACAAAGAAATATATACAAAAATATAAAAATATGACCTTAGGGTCAATTACTAAAAAGTTTATCCTTTAAAATTTACCGCTAATGTTTGGTAATCCGGTCGCCTTCAGATAGTCCGTGGTACTCTTTGAGCCGGCGCGGCGGCCGGCGGCGGCGCGTGGAACTGAGTCTCGAGTTTGGCCGTCGATTTTGTAACTCTTTAAACAATTGTGGCAGACAAGCGGGGAAATGTATTATTTGACAAGGATAGTACTTTGAAAAAATAAAGTACTCGTAATACCTACTACGAACCTATATGAAGACGCGACGAAATGGTACTTTGAAAAAGTAAAGTAGTATTTGGACACATGACAAAACTTATTGAACAACCCGAGTAAAAAAAACATTAGCGGTAATTTTTAAGGAGTATTTTTTTTAGTAATTGACTTTAGAATTAATATAATAAAAAAAAATATACAAATATATTCAGTATTACTTGGTTCGGGGGTTTATCCATTTTTATGTCTAATTGCACTCGACTAGTCTATGACTGTGCCGTGCCGGAACTACACCACCTCTAAAAGAGTGGTCTCGCCAGCCCGTTTGGCCAGCCTGGTGTTATTTAGGCCTTACATCCCTCATGGACAAGACAATGTGCAGAAGGAGGCCCATGTCCAATAGTGGATACTGGAAGGGCTGGTTACATTGCATTGCAGTCTAGGACTAGAGCGAACAGGGATTAGAGACGTTGTTTTTTATACAAGTCGATCGATTGATCGATCGATTAATATCAGCCTATAGGCGTTACAACGTCTTACTGCAGACCACAGGCACAGGCTCCTTGCATTTACGAAGGGGTCTCTGCCCATAATCTACCACTGGATCCCAATGTGGATTGGTGAATATTACACGCGATGTATTCCTACGCCGTCGAGGAAAAATAATGAACGGAAGCGATATGACGACAGCAGCGTCATGTCCTTACAATCATATTCCACTAAATCCTCCCTTAATTATGGCAATGGAGTAATTGTTTTTTAATATGTCATAGATAGCATATCCCTACGTTTTTTTTATTGTTCCTTATAAGAGTTAGGAATCTCCAAAAATAAAAAATAGCCCCTTTATAAACGTTGCAAAAAAGAAGCCCAGAGTGGTGCACATTTAACAACACTTATTTAAAAAAGCAAAACGCACCGACACAGAGAAACTGTTCTTTAATGCAAATCAGAAAAAAAATTGATCCATTTTTATTCGAGGTAACAGCTCGAAGTGCAGCTGTCCCTTATCTCAAAGAAGTTGCATCGCTATCTGCCGAGACAGCAACAAATTGTAAAAATGACGATCTCCCTCAAGATCTCAAGAACCCAAAATAAATACTCCTAGGTTCACCGCTCTGTACATATAAAGGGCATTAATTGTGACGGTATTTAAATTCTTGGCTAGAAACCAGCAAGATACTCCTTTAGATTAAACCTACATTCACAAAATAGCTAAGGTTCTCAAATAAATAAAATGGCACCTTGGGAGCGCAAGATATATTGCTTAAGGATATAGCGGAGCTTTTACGTTATCTGTAAGGCTTTATGGAGTGATAGATCCCTTCTCCGTAATATCAGTTTTAACAACCTCGTCTGAAAAGGGATGGACGTGAGATAGGGCGACGTGGTGTAGGATGTGAATGGTTTGTTATATTTTCTCAAAAACATTAAAGGTTGTTGAAAAAATTTTTTCTGGAAAAAGGTGTTTGCTTGTCTACCTAGTATAATTAAAAAAGTCATGACAATTCATCCAGTACACTTAAATAGATTAAAAAAGCATGAATATTTACCATGGGCTACAACCAAATATACAATCGAATTAACTATTAATCGCGCGGCAACATAAACCGTCCATTTCCTTGCTCATTTGAAATTTTGCAACTAAAAGAAAAAACCTAACAAGATGCCATGGCGCTGGCCGGTCAAAAATTTGTTTTTTAAAATCTGTTTTTAAAACAAAATGTCTTCAAAGAACAATCTTAGTTTATTTTTTAATAAATCTTTGTTTCGAAAAAGTAAAGACTAATTAATTGATTGTCAACCAATAAAAAATCCATGTGTATTTTCTTTATTAACCCAATACAAAAAAAACAATCACTATGAATATTTTATATGGAAATAAAGTAAGTATATTATAATAGAATAACATTAACCTTGGCTTACCATCGCATGTACTCATAATTGTAGGCCCTATGTTTCTTGTTTATCATTGAAAATAATCACTGAACGAAATTTCGTGTTTATATCTTTTGACTACATCACAAAAGACAACAATCTAGCGCTAATAAAAATAAAACTGAGCCATAGAAGAAATCCCATAAGGACGAATTTATCGAATTTATTCAATTGTAACCGACATTATATGTCAAGACTTTCTAAAACCAATTTCGATTTAATGTAAAATATCTTCTTACCTTCTTATATTCTTCTTACCTTGACAGACTTACATTAAATTAGAAATTACATTAGCATTAGCAATTCTTTAAACCGAATTATTAGTGCTTACTGTTTTGCTATTTTATAAAAAAATTACAAGGTCGAATGTGGTTGGCCCTGAAGGCAGATCTAACCGTTTTATAGTTGAAGGCTGTCTCTAAGGCTTTGCAAAATTACAGCCGGAGAGGCCTTGTAATGTTGACAACGAAGGTTTTTTTAATGAATAAAATAGTTATTATTAGTTATAATCAGTCTAGTGTCTGCCACATGCGTGCATTACATATGAGAAAATAAGCAGAGCTTATCATTTAGCTAATACGTATTTATCTACGCTAAACCTACATTAGCATGAGCGAAAACATGGCCGATCGTTAGTGTTGTTAATGCTCCTTACATTTCCAATCTATTTAAAAACCATACGACCACTATACCATTTATGAAGTTTCAAAATCAATGTAGGTACATCATTACTCAATTTACCTTTATTACCAAGCTTTATTACTAACTAGTGGTACCAGGTCGAATAAGCCTACCACGCACAACACGAACATTCGATGGAGGCTTTTTGGACTGCCACCGCACCGGATAAAAGTTACTGAATTTTTTATCGCAATGAACGTGTTAAGGAATTTTGACTATTACAAGTTAATATCAACCCTATTTTACCAAAATCTAAGTTTTGCTACTGCTTCAGTTTTTGATATTTTATTAATTAAATTATATTTGCCCCATGCAGGGAGTTACACCTACATAAGGCAACAATTACTTACTTTAACTTAAATTTAAATAGCATCCTAGCCGCACCTAGAACTAGGATTCGGCTAGGGCGCTTTGCACTACATCTACATCGAAAATATTTAAATTAAATGTTCTCAAAACAAAAAATGTTGCACATTCTTTATTTTTGCGCATATATCGCAGTTAGAAGAATTCACCTTCTACATTAAATAACCAAATTTATTTAATAGAATGTGTCCAAAGCGAAGTCTAATGATCCGTCGCCAAACCAACGGATGCGTTACAATGAAGACAATCCAAAAAAGTAATGATATGATGAGAATCTCAGATATTTAAATGAAACATTTAAAATTTAATACACATTTAAGCACATTGTACTTACATTTAAGCACAATGTACTTACATCTAAGCACATTGCACTTACATTTAAGCATATTTGATATAATTACATAAGCGACTGTGACATCTTAAAGTTGAATTATATTATCAGGCGAACTATTTACGGTTTTACCACCTTATAATTGGCTATAACAGAAAAAATATTTAAGAAACTAACTCTGCGGGTCTGATTTGACTAATTTCAAATTTCTAAGAAAAAAAAATTAGACAAGTCATGTCACATCAATATTAATGACATCAGTATCAATTAATATCAATTTGCAATACGGCCCTCTGGCGTGTCAATTAATTCGAGGTCTGACCTTTTCAACTCGACGTAATTCATTAATCATATAAAAGTTAGTTTGTGTGATTTACGTGTGACTGAGTTTGTTTTACTCGCTCCACTTGTTTGATATTTCAAACACTGTCTTTGATGTTGTAGACCGTGTGCAAATTAACCACAAAATAAGGTTGCTTTTGAACTTGTTAACTAGGTCAGCAGTTTGTGATACTCATTTTTCTTTCACACTCTTTTTCAGATTCAAATTCCGATTAATTTATTGTATACTCAATTACAAGTTTATTTGCAGCACGTCTTAGTGCTGAGATAACTTATATATACATAGTTTCCCTTTCGGATATAGTATATCAATCAGTCATTTTACACATACACACACTCCCTTACACACAAATCCACACAATCACTAAACAAGATAAATTATGATATGACACACACATTAACATTATTAGGTAACACTGTAACAAACACAATTAATTATTTAAATATCATATCAACAATATAAAATGTCATATTGCTTAATATTGATCAGTCAAGCGCAACGGTCAACAGCATATGTGAAATATATTCAGTGCTTTCAGATTTTGCTATTTCAGATATATTTGTATTTTGTATAATAACAGTATGAATGGTAGGTACCTATTCCTATTCTTGTAGCATCATGTCGCTTAGTGCGTTATATTTGGCTGGTGTAGGCGAAGCTTGTTGTAGGACGTAAATCAGAAGACATATTGCACATATATCAAAGAAAAATGCTATTATGTTACCTTCGCACACAAAGTACAATATAATATTATAACTACTGGTATGATAATATGTAATTAGGTAGAGAGCAGTGATAATATATACATATATGTATAGTATCTATGATGTATAGTAGTATCTATTCTCGACTAAGTATTGATGTTTGAACTTTATCACTAGCTGAGCGGTAAAGAATAACATCATGAAAACCAGCATGCGAGAGAATTAATTGTCATTAAGAAGAAATTTAAAGCTTTTATTGAATTTTAATTTGATTATTCACTGCCTGGTGAATTATTTATAGCTTATATTTGAATAAACAACAATAAAATACTATATGAACATCAAATCACGACCAACAAGACTGAATAACTGAAGTAAATAATTGTGAACTACTAAGAATGTCATTCAAATTTGCTACCATCGATATGCTGCTCATTCAGTATTTCTTTACTGCTCACTTAATTATTTCTTATTATTTATGACTCAAAACTCCCTGAAGATTACTAGAGGAAGCCTATGCTGCTCAGCTGTGGGATTTTCTAAAGCGATATCAAATACCTACGTAGGTTTGTATGACGCACTTTCAAGTAATCAACTTCATGTTATGACCTTTTTCCAGAGCTAGCTTTTACCAAGCCTGAACAAATGACGAAACATAATAATAAAAGACCCGAGGAAATAGGCTTATGAACGCTACAAGCACCAATAATTCGTGAACATCGTCGGTACAGTCAACAAAATATACAATACCATTCCATTCTAACCTTAAATTATATAATTCTAAAGTTGCTTTTCACCTGCGATCCCACTATTTTTATAACTTTTATAAACTTTCCCGTTTTGTACACATTTTATATTGTAAATGGGGTCTGAACGCGTAAAATTAAAGGTTTTTGTTTACCTTTTATTTTTACTCGACGTTTCAGCATGGGTTACACCAGTCGTGGTCACGAGTTGACTGAAGGTCTAGTCCACGATTGAAATTTAAACAAAATAGGCGGTATGTTTGTTTAAATATTAATGCTAGACGCCGACAGACACCCACTGGAGTAATCTCGTTTCGGTGTTTAAGTTAGAAAATATATATTTTTCTGAATCTATTATTATTTCTGTTCATTCGGTGTGAAGTTAGGTTCGTCTTTGATTATTTGATTTTTTCTCCGGAAATCTAGATAAATAAGTCTTAATTTTATATAGAAAGTGTATTATATGTGTAAAAGTTTCTGCGACCGCTCGCGACTGCATTGAGAAAATGTTAATGAATTCGAATAGTTCCCGCCATAAGTGACTGTAAATAGTCATCAATGCCGTCTCACCATTTATCCTCAGATCAAGCAAAATACAATATGTATTATTATTTTAAACGGAAACGGGAAATCGCCTATGCACTACATTTAGAGTTATTAATTACTAACATAGTAACTATAGCTATTGGTATCTATAACAATAATTACAAATATATCATGCTTTAAAACCTTATCACAACATTTATCTGAAGTAATTCAATTGCAGCGCTAAAATACATAGTTCCAGGGGTCACCTTCGCTTTTGAAAATGTTTTTTGGATACCAATGCAAGCCAAGTGCAATTATTCTAGTATAATTGGATTTCATGTTAACACACAAGTACCGACAGCCCTAATGAAGGAATAGTGACGTGACATTTCCGTTGTTACTGGATTTCGTCTTTAATTACGCAGGAGATGAGACTGCAGCAGAGGAAATTAGTCACCTGCAAGGTGTTGTTTGTATTTGCTGGAGGTATCTACGGCTTAGTAGTGACTATTAACACGTTTAATGAACACGGCCTAGAAATGTCAAACGCGGCGTAGAACAGACTACGTCGTAGACGTGGTTTTGACGATGTAGAAGTGGCTACATCGTAGAAGTTGTTACAGCGTAGAAGTCGCTACGGCGTAGCAGTGGCTACAGCGCAAAAGTGGCTACAATTGTGGCTCTAAAAACATAACAGTAGATTATCATCAAAATCTATTCTCATGAGTTACGTTCTGATTATGCACGCACTGTGTCCTTACACACAACCAGATGGAATCTCAGTGTCGACATTGTCGACGCGTGCACTACGAAAGTTATCTCGACAATACAAACGGGCCAGAGTTCAATAACTTTATGTTTTAACCAAGCTGTACCTTTATAGACACTTTCTTCCTATATACTTTTAAAATACACGAGAAAGACAGTAGCAAAGACTTTTGATAAAAATATTGTATTACTAAAAATGTCTGCGTTGCCGTATACACTAGTATAATAATCGTAGATACCATTGAAAAAACTTATTTATCAGCTTATAACGTCCCACTGTAAGGTCCAGGCCTCCCCTAGTAACTTACAAGGGGGTACGGAATATTACAAAGAATTATTAGAATTACGTGTGAGAGAGGGATATTTTGTTTATACTATACCACCTAACTGGATGGAAGCGATAGGACAAATCCGAAAGATCCAAATTGAATGTTTAACCGACAATGTTTACACGAATCTTTATAAACGTATCAAGCAATTCAATTTATCTTCAATTGTTCTATTTGGTACTAAAGGTCCCATTAAACCAATCCGATTTATATGCCATGGTCAAAATCAATTTACAATTAGTTTTCTTTATATTGTACATAACATAGGTATCTGTAACATGTAAATACTTATGTATTCAATGTAAATAATTCATGTAAATACTAATACCACAGGTACTTATTTAAAAGGTAGCCAGGCGTAGTCAACGTGACATTGAACTGAACAAATATAACGCTTTGACGACGCGTTTTTACAAACAAAACACACGTACCTTTTGTTTCAATTCGCTGAAATGAGGAGTAAATGGAAAAGCAAATAAAGTGACGTGGGGGACACAATGGACACAAAAATATTTTCTACTAGCAAAAAACATAGTTAGGCATAATGTTAGGCCGCATATTTTCTTATGGATCTCGTGCATTTCTTTCAAGTCATAGTATAATATTATAGAAAAATTTGACAATCAAATTTCTGGAAATTTATCGAAGTGATGTCCCTTACTTCATCTTCCCTCCTTGGCAAAGTCCTGCCTCTTACAATACATAATATGTTTTTTAGAAAAAAAGATGAACGATAAGTGAACGTAAGTGAACACCGACAGTGATCGTAAGTGAACACCGTCGCCTATGAACTCCTGCAACACCAGGGGGGATACTGATGCGCTGTCGACTCTGCAGAATTATACTTATTACTCTTAAAATTTCATCATAATAACAACCTTCCACATCCTCGGAAACAATTCTTCCACAGAGGCTTTTCAATGTAGCAATAATAAATTGAATTTTCTTAGGGACGACAACTCTTTGTCTTTGCCTCTGCAAGCCATTTTATGAGTAGACAGTCTGACCGCTCGTAAGCTATTGAAAAAACAAATTTCTCTAACGTTTTGGCGAAAAAGGTAAAAATGTCACCTCAATAATTTCGTGGGTGTTTGTTATCTGCAGACATTATTTAAATTCAATGAAACGGACAGGAATTTAAATTACTAAAATCCGAAAACTAAAAATAGTTAAGAAAGGTGTGAAATATGTATAAAGAAATAATAGAGATTGCTCTAAATTATAACAAAACTGTAATATTAGTTAGCAACGTTCGACTTTTACAATCGTTATTACCAAAGCGGAGGTGAGTTTCTTTAACAAGCTATTCTGCTGAGTGTAGTATAAAATCAGACAATCCCATAAACACAAAATGAGAATCTCTTCTCTCCAATCTAGAGCCTCGACTTTTATTTGTTCAAACACCCGACGAGTTTCTTCTACTTCTATTTACTTGCCAACATCAAAACGAATAGCGCAGTCCTCGAATGAATTATTCAGATCAGCTACTAAGACCTGCAATAATTTGCCTACTTAAAGGTACTTACCTACGTACGGACAGTTACTAAACGCGTAGGTTAATATGTTTTATTTTTTTCATTTAGTCTGCACAACTGAATACAAATCGCATTAATATAACACTACACTGCATCCTTCTACACGCAGATATAACACTACACCGCATCCTTCTAGATGCAGATAACATGCAATTCGAAAATGTATACTTGTAGTTATTTTGTTCTGTTACATGAATTTCTAAGCAATTTCTAAGGCCTTACATGGGCTCATAGGCTTACAAATTGCTACATGTACTAAATTGAATAATCTGCCCTAAATTAAGTCCATCTTAGTCTAGCATTAAACCCGCTTTTTGTCACTTTATGCAATAATGAATAAAGAAATAATTAGCCCTAAATTTATTCGATGCAATTCTGCAATAATTGACTCGCTTCAATCATTTCGTTGAATTAGTATCAGTATATTTATGTATGTTACGAGTATATATTGTTATGTGATAGCTATCTGGTATTATTCAGATTTAGTCGATGCCTACTCTATTTAACCTCTAAACATCTTCAATATTTTCAGAATTACTTGACAATTTTGATAAAAAGTATGCTTTAACTACCCCAATAAATATCCTACGAAAAAGCAACAAGCTCGACATGTTGAGTGTTTTTTTCGGTTAAATTTAAACATTTAAACGTTACTACAAATAAATAAAATTTTGATAACACAATTTCAATGTCAATGTCAAACAAGGCAACTCATAATTTTATCGACAAGTCTGATTGTTTTTATAACGATTTTTTTAATGTTAGATACAAAAAAATCGATTAAAAATTGTATTAATGTTTATTTTAGTAAACAAAAATCTTTCCATAATCCTTTAGAATCGGAAATATCAAAATAAATGGAAATATGCTCACACTTTTCTACCAAAATAATAACAACAGTAATTTGGAAACATTAGTCATAACGAAACAGTAGATTTATAAAATTTCGGTCATTATAAAAGATAATTATTATTTACTGTGATATTACAGCGATTCTACGGCGATAGAAAAATAAATGACAAACTATAATAAATACCTGCTCCACCAAATATTTTTACTGATATTTTGTACACTACATACTACAATATAAAGTATGTAACTATATACACGTCTGTTTTTTATGCATTTATTATGCACCATGTAACAAAATCGATACATAAATTGAAGATACATAAAATTTACCTTTTGTTCTCTATTTTGATAGTGGTTTGTTTTTTCTTTTGTTTGTTCTTGTGATAGTGGTCTTATTGGGCCAATATGTACTAGATTGGTCAAGTTGAACTCGCTTAACACAAAAACGAGCACGTGTTTGAAAAACAGTGTTCCACGCTGGTCTAACAAATTCTCGATCAATCAAATTTGTTACATGCATTGAAACACTATTTTAATTTATCTAATGATACCTTTTATCATAACTATTGAGGCTCTCTCCTTTATCATGACTATTAATAACGAATTTGCTCATAACTTAACGTTCCTGAAATGACAGCTTTCATAATAATATCTGAAACAGTTACGGGTTTCATGCATAGAACCTATGTTATCGCAACTCCGTATTTGGCGCAGACGGAGTAATATGTAATTGTTATTTGCATTTCGAGCGCAGATCATTGTTTTTAGAAATTAAAAATTGCTACGTAAATAAATAAAGACATCATAAGGAGGTTAGAATGCTCTTTAATCTGTTGCTAATGCGCTACGAGTGCTTCGTAAGGTCTCGAACCATTTAGCAAATTTACAGAAGATTCTCATCTCTGATTTAGTCTGAGTCGTATTTATATGCACCTTATTCATTCTGCATAGAAACCAATTTCCAAACACTCTTCCTAAACCAAGTACAGTCTGTTTAATCGATCCGATAGGATAAAGGTTCTAAATACTATACGGGATAAATAATATACCTACGTTTTTCGGTCTTAAAATTTAGTCATTGTTGTATTTTAAAGTACCCTATGGAGCCTTCATAGAAATCCCCAGCAATTCGTTCTAAGTCAATACAAAGAACAGTCTAAGAAATATCTACTTATACAAAGACTTTAAACACTCAGACGAGTATTTAAAGTCTTGATAAGGGCCCTAAAACACAATTATTTATTCGCCCTTGCGTGAGGCAAAGCAAACGCTAGAGTAGATGGTGTTATTTATCATGGGATCAGTAAGGAATTTTTGACTGTTATTATTATTCGCTAATCTTTATTTCACTATTTTTGTTACCTATTTTTTATTATTACGCAAACCCTTATATTTCCAGGGGACAAAACTGGAAATTTATTTCTGAAAGATTTTTTGAATATAATAGGGGTTAAATTATGAAATTGCCGTTTTATAGTAATAGATACTTTGAATTGACATAAAACCTTCATGGTGTGAGATTTTCGAGTGAAACTTTTTTCACATGATACCTATGAGGTTCTTGTTTTAAAAAATGTGCAACATTCGATTTTCGACTTTCAATTGTTTTTTTTATTCAGCTTAGACGGGAAAGATGGGTACTTCGAAAATCCGAGTAATCTTTGAATACGAGTTCCGACGCGGAACTAACGCGGCAGAAACGGCTCGCAATATCAATGCTGCGTTTGGAGAGGAGACTGCTAATGAATGAACTGTGCGTTTTTGGTTTAAACGCTTTCGTAATGGAAACTTCGACTTGAAGAACGAACCACGTGGAAGACCGCCCACACAGGTGAATAACGCTGAATTGAAGGAGATGGTGGAAGCCGATCCGAGTCAAACTACCCAGGAATTAGCGGCATGGTTTAACGTTACCTTACCTACAATATTGACTCATTTGCATCAAATCAATAAGATAAAAAAATATGAAAAATGGGTGCCTCATGATTTGACTGATCTGCAGAAAGAAACGCGTGTTGAAACTTGCGTTGCCTTGTTGAATCGGTACAGAAATGAAGGAATATTGGATCGAATTGTGACATGTGACGAAAAGTGGATTCTTTACGATAACCGAAAGCGAAAAATGCAATGACTGACCCCAGGTCAAACGCCGCAACAGTGCCCTAAGGCAAAGCTTACCAATAAAAAGGTAATGGTAACTGTTTGGTGGTCTATTCATGGTGTTATTCACTATAGCTTTCTCAGGTATGGTCAAGCAATAACAGCAGATGTTTACTGTGCCGAACTTCGAACAATGATGGCGAAACTAGCAGTGAAACAGCCCCGACTCGTGAATCGATCTTCACCATTATTGCTCCATGATAACGCAAGACCTCACACTGCACGAGAAACCATTGTAATTCTACAGGAGCTGCAGTTAGAAACCATACGTCATCCTCCGTACTCGCCAGACCTTGCTCCAACGGATTACCATTTTTTTCGTGATTTGGACAATTTTCTACGTGGTAAAAAATTTTCTTCCCAAGAGGCAGTACAAAATGCTTTCACACAGTTTGTCGAATCTACATCCCCAGAGTTCTATCGCAAAGGCTTAAATGAACTTCCGATTAGATGGCAACAATGTATGGATAATGAGGGTAAATATTTTGATTAAATAAATATGTTCTTTTTAGAAAAAAACTAGTTTTAATTTTTCAGTACAAATCGGCAATTTCATACTTTAACCCCTAATATTATTGTGAATAATTTGTCATTTGATAGTTTTAAATTATTTCTTCTTAGAAAGGAACACCAGACTGTTAAATAACTAAAATCACTGTCAACATTATTCGAAAACTCATAGATATACGAACAATAGGTTTTTGTTTGTAAATATTTAATCCATTGGGTCAATATCCCCGTATTACACTGCTCTCAATGGGAAAATTTAGTGCTATAGGGAAGGTTATACGTGTCTTATTGGCACGCCAGTCACGTCAATAGCACAACGTGGATTTCTAACTTCAGACAATATAAAATCAATTGACGAGTCCTATGAACGAGTTGACGAGTTGTGGTGTAAGAGGCTCACCTACCATCTTCGGAGCCTAAGCCAACCTCACCTGTTAGTGGTGCACCTTGCTGTTAACTAACGAGGCAATAGCATTCCCCTTTTTGTGGTGGGAGGTTACTCCGTCGGCATAGCTACCACCTTTCCGTCGGAGTCCGCCGCCACAATGGTGCCCTAATAGCCGCGAGGCCCGCATCGTGTTCCGGCGGTGCGCGGAAGAAGCCCCGAGAGAGAGATTGTTGCATGTGGAAAGGTGTATTAAAACTGTGCGGCTCGTTATTAAAGCAGAAAAACGAACAACATATCAGCAGATACGGGCATCATAAGTGGTATGAGTCAAGTTCAAACCATTTTACACGATCACCGACGGGTAAGAAAGCTTTGTGCTAGATGGAGTCCTTACAATTTGAGCGAAGCTCAAAAACACTGCCGCGTGGAGAGGTGTCTCCAAATGCTTCGACAATGGTCGACAAAAAATTCGACAATGGTCAATCAAATGTTGTTCTTGATATAGTAACAGGTGACGAAAGCTGGATTTACTGCTATGATCCTGAAAATAAGCCTGAAACAGTGGGTCCTTTCTTTCCAAGAATTGCCGATGAAACTGAAGAAAGGACGGAGTGCTAAAAAGAAGATGATTACCTCCTTTTTGGCAGATTAGACCACTTTGCTACTATACCTTTGGAAAATAAAAGAACTAACTGCGGATTGGTATGTGAACAGCTACAGGCTTTCTGTTTTGGAAAAAGTCAAAGAACGATGCCCACGAAATAGAATAATCCTCCATCACGACAAAGCCCCAGCTCACTTCGCCAGACAAACGAAGAAATTTTTGAGTAGTGTATTAGTATAAACTCAGAGGAATACGTTTTATGGATGTAGAAGAAGCACTAACGGCCTTAAAAAACGGCTGTTGAATGGGTGCCTAAAGAAAGGTGGACTGAATGCTTCAAACAATGGTTTTATCGCATGAAAAAGGATATCGATTGTCGCGACTTCGAAAATCTATAAAACAACTTCCATCTTTATATTTGATTTAATTTTTGTTATTCTAAAAACTTTCAGTGTCACCCACGTATGATATGTCCATTCATTTTAAAGTACAAAATTTCCTACAGTTTTTTATAGTTGGGTAGCGATCAAGCGCACGCCTGTAAGTCAATACGGAGGCTAACGTCTTGTCGAGAAAGGTAGTAAACTTTTTGATGAATCGACGGCCTCTAAGAAAAGTGTTGAAACTTTAAAACTAATTTTTTCATTGTGGCATAAATTGTTAAATAATATTGAATACTCTGCAAATATTTTTTACAAAGTATTCACTTTTTATCTCAATTGCCAGAAGATTTTATGAGACCCATGTCCAGTAATGGACGATAAAAAGGTTGGATACGATAACATATAAAATAAATAATAAATCGTAAGTAACCCGTCCACATAAATGAAAAGTAACTTATGTGTTTACCGCAATGAAAAGTAATGTAATTAATTCTCCTGTGAAGTAACCAATCAGAAGTTCGATATTTTAGTTAACAGCCGTCGGAATGTGCGTATAGGATGTCTACTCATTCTAATATGGAATATTTCCCCGAGTTTTATTAGTTGGACAGCCCACAGACTCACGCCTCTGAATCAATATCGAGACCGTCTTGTTGGGAAAGGTAATTAACTTGTTAGGAAAGGAAAGGAAAATGAGAAAAACATTTCAAGGAAAATCTTTTGTTGATTAAGATCGACGGAAGTTGAATAAACAAGTGCCTTTTTATGTTTATTAAGTCGAATCACCTAATATACCTATATTAATGAAGAACAAACGTGACAAAGTAGTTTCTTTGCTGTATATCTGTTTGACACATAAGTTACGTACATAAAGAATGCAGGTTATCTGCTCCGGCGCTGATTGACGTCATAAATCATAATATGGACTCTTCAACCCACTTGGTCAACGTTTATAGGCCATACATATACAATGTACAAGAGAGAGACCCACGTCCAGCAGTAGATTATCAAAAGGCTGGTCACGGTAACACGCAAAATAGAAACTAAATAAAAAAAAAAACGTGTGCGATCAGAGCACCCCCGTCAGGAACGAAGATCCTCGCGCATTTTTTTTTAAACTCTCTATGCAATTCGAAATAAAAATCTGTATCTATTTTTTTTTTAATTTGTATAATATTTTCAATGCAAATAATTTAAAATAAGGAATCGAATCAAAAATCAAAAAGTTTCATTAACCGGCCACGCACTAGTCTGCACGTCTGTTATTCTGCTTGAGTCTCGCCCTCGATACTGTGTGTGTGTATGCACGCACACACACAACAGAGAAAGAGAAAGGCATATGGAGGGGTAAAAATCTTATGTGACGTTACATTTTCTCTCGAATCACACCTACCGCAAGCCGCGTAAAGGAACTTCGTTCCAAAAGAAGGCTAAAACCCCCGATTAAAAAACTCTAATTACCTTTGAAAAGGTTAAAATTAAAATATAATCCAGTCAGCAGTCTTGTTGACAATCTGCAATAGTTTAATACAACCTATCACCATGGTCGCGCGTAACGAAGGTTTATCGAATGTAAAAGAAACGAGGTCTTTCGTTACGCGCGACGACGGCGGTAGGTTGTATTATATTAACTATTTACTTCAGAAATACCTACGCATTCGAATAATTAATACATTCGTTTAAAGTTATAAAGCATTACAACTTTTAACTTGGGACAGCAGCGCCCTCTGGAGAGTTATAAACACAACACCAAACTCCAAGGTACAATGATACGTTTACAAAAAAGTTTCAAAATCGGTCCAGCTGTTTCAGGGGAAAGTTGTACATAAACATATATACATTCTCTTACCCCAAATGCATATATCATTTCCGTTCCTTCGTGGGTGAAAAGATATACAAAAGTTAAGAGAACGTCTCCAAACTGATTATAGCAACCTGCAACCTTAATAATTACATAATTTATGCTTTAAACTAATGAAAAAAATAGCTTGTATTAGTGAGTCAGATATAATTCTTATTATGTCAACACAAATCAGGAATGACTACAATTTTGATGTACATACATTCCTTTTCCTTCTAGACGTAACGGCGCCACACTCCGCAATCGATGGAGGCTCCGCTGGACCAGATCATTTTATGTAACAGTTCCATCTCGGAACCATGACAAATCATAGTGACTTCTTATGTAAACGGGATTAGATACATTTGTGTAATACAAAGTGTGCATGTCGAAAACTGCTCATACATTTTTCGTACGGGTTTCGTAGCATGTAGTGATTCTACCATATATCAGCTGCAACATTATGGATCTCTTTATTAACATTAAACTAGTGTAAAAGTCATTAGGTAATTTAAAACGATGTCATTAATTGGCACGAGATCATTTCTTAAATATGTACTTACTACTACCAATAATAAAGTCAATTAGAATTATTATTAGAGGTATCCCGACATTAATAATGTACACCACTCGACATCTCTACTATGACATCGTGTAATGGGGTTCCCATCCCATCTCCATCCCTCCCAATCCTTTTTCCAAAATATGATTTATAAATCTCCAAAAGTGGGCTGGGGATATTCGTAAGCGACAATGTCGTTTAACACCAGGTGATCTGCTCGCTCTGCCATCTTCTTTCTATAAAAGTATACTTTTTACAAGTTCTTTCAACGTTGTAGAATTTTCTCCATAATTATTATTTTTCGCTATTCACGTTACGATCACGAGACTACAATAAAGAAAGAGACTGTAAATGTGACCTAGTTTAAGTTACTTTGTCCCAGTAGGTAACTATATCCCGCTCCAAAACAATCTCAGAGGATATTTACATGAAACTGATTGCCCGGAGTATAGGGCTTAATGAGCAATTCAGCTGGGAGACGTACGTTTTCACTTTTTACAAGGATACGTATCGCCCCGTCAACATAAAAGGTCAACAAAATTTTATTGTGCTAATAAAATGGGTTTTTCATAGAACGAGTGGCGACGATTGTCATTGTCGTGAACATTGTCTTATGAATGACCTATGTTTAGACGTGGATGATAAAGCCCTGCTTACTGACAGATATTTAGTTTTTATTTGTACTATGTACTTAACTGTAATGTAGAGAAGACGATGCATCTAGTGACCAGATAGGTCCTCTATTATACACCTTAAACATAATTACTAAATTAAAATATGTATTTTAATTGAAATTTGACAACTTTTACATTTATTAGGTATTTTAAAATTCCTATCACTTACTTGGGTATAGATATGTATATTTTCAAGAACACTCTCAAACATTGTCTGAAAGTTCTCGTAACTTCTGAAGTTACTTTGATTCATTGCTTCAATTTACGAAGAACATTTTGCATAATTTCTTCATCGATCACGGCTAAATGTTTAATTTATCATGTGGAAAATTTTATGCCGTTCGAAGCCGATAAGAGAAATCCAAGTGACGTTATGAAAACGTTATTTAGCGGGAACTAGAGAGGTGAAGGTCGAGTTTTTGTTCAATTTATTATCATACAAAAATTGTTTATTTCGGGTTTTTATGGTCTAATAGTGATAGTTTATTAAACTTCAAAATGTATTTGTGCATAATGTTTGTGATAATCAAATAAAAATATAAGACTGCATTTTTCTCTGCAAACCTACACAGCAAACCTGTGTACGACTTGTTTCGAATTGCTTCGCAATTGTTAATTACGAAGAAAACTTGACACTGACATAATTGCCATATGTATTAGGTCCATCTATGAAATTGCCGTTTTATTTGCAAAAATTAAATATATTGAATTAATCGAAGTATTGTCCATTATTATCAATGCAAAGTGCATTGCAATGCAATGCAAAGTCCTTTAATTTTTCTGTAGTCGCAAACACAACGATATCTAGGCGAAAAGTCGTTTGATGGAAAAACAAATGAATAACTTGAAAAAAAATGTCATAGCTTTAAATTGAAATTAATTTGATTTTGGAATTCCAAGCCAAACGCAAGATAACTAAGTTCAAAGTGGCCAGAATAAACAAATGGCAATTTCATAGGTAAGGCCCTAATAAACGAAACTTAACACTGGCACAATGTGAAGAAAAATAATAATGATTCCTGCATTAAAGAAACGCCAATGAAAAACGATCAATATAGTACGTATGTATATATATTCGCTTCTCTCCGAACAATACGAGTACAATGGTCTCTATTTATTGTATCATTTAAATTGAAATTCTGTTCTATTCCTTCTTTTAAACCTATATATATTATACTTGCGTATGTATACTGATAGAAAGCCTCCCGACCATTTTTCCATTAAGGTTGTATATCTACATAATACACCAAATGGGGTTTATACAATATTAATACATTTATGAATCGACGTTTCAGACGGATTTGAGCGTCTGTCTGGAATAGCAAATGAAAGGATACAGGGTCAACAAATGCCTAGAACCCTTCCATATACCTACTAACAACAAGTCTAACATAAATATTATAATATAAACGGTGATATAAATCTACAAAAATATATTATAGGCACAGCTTATATGTTATTGTTACCTACAAATGTACCTACATATAACTACATACATACAGGTATATAGGTGCTATGACCTCATATCGAGCTAGATATACATGAATTAAATTATTTACTTATAAATAAATTAAATTATTAATTTAAGTATTTGGAGTATTATGTAATTAATTAACAAAAATATACTTAAATATTAAAATTATAAATTAGATTATACTAAAGCCTATATACAAGAATAAGTAATCTAAAATTTACTGCTAAAATTAAAATAAATAATACCACGTTTTCCGTATGTAGGTTAAGAATTCCTACACATTGGAAACGTTAGACAAATTTGATCCTTTACTTGTGTCAAGATACCTACCAAGCTGGCGGCATCACCTCGCTGATTGGCCAGACCGATGCATTATTCGAGGTAGTTGCCTTCCTTGGGATCGCTTGTGGTGTTAAAAAAGCGAGTTGATAGGTTCTTAAATAGGGAGTGAGCACTAGAACCCCATAGACTCAGAGTTTCGACATCGAAAAGGACAAAAATGTATTGGGAGCCGATACTCCGGCATTTAAGAATCTTTTAGCACCCTCTGTCGCTGCCTCAACCTTCTCGCAGATTACACAAAGATGAGATGAGATCAGGGTATCGACACAAGTGACATTCCATACCAGTGACCGGCCCATTTTCCACGACACTAAAGTCTGGTCATCTCGCACGATTCGGCCTTAAATGAGTAAGTTGGTGGTAGCAAGAGCCCGACTTATAATGTCGTTGAAAGTGGCGTGGCGTGAAAGCCGGTTCGGCCTGCACTTGAATGGCAGTAAAGTCTAACATGGTGTCAACATCCTTGCCACAAGGACATCTGTGTAGGACACATATCTTGGTATCGAGTAGGAGGCTGATTGCCAGACAAGTGTTAGTCTAGGTACGTTCCCAAGTTGGCCGAAGGGATAGCTTGCATCCAATACCCAGACTCTTTTTGGATAACTCTTTTCGTATACTAATTGTAACAGTTATATTCTCGAAGACTAAAACGATATATTCTGTTTATGATACTGAGTTAATTGGTTCAGAATATTTTTTGTAAAATCAGCAAATAAGTATTTGGTATACAAAAATGACAGGAATTTAAAAAATGTTGTTTTATCAAAAATGTACCTATAATTTTCGCAAATAACAGAATTATGAACTAAATCCATGGCCCAAGCCAACCGGCTTAGTAAGTAAGTACATCGGCTATACCCAGTATCGACTATTTACTTGCGTACATATTGACATAATCACAGTGAGATTCGAATTCAATTCCGATTTTGTTTTCGCTGTTCAAATGGGGATTAACGTTCTGTTATCAAAATGTAAATTTATCATAATATTTATGTTTACAAAGCCGACACTGCTGGGGTGAAAACGAGCTTACATTTATTTTGACATGAATTTAAATGAGCGCTCAATTTTAATGGGCGTTGCCCTCGAGGTGTGTCTCGAAAGGTTAATGACATCTTTATTAATATGATACTGAAAAATAAGTTCTTTGGATACCGATTTTTTTACGCAAGTAGACATTTAAAAGATCGGGTGTTGTAAGGCATTAAATACGTTGCATTTAATTCTAATTATTGATTACAGATGATTGATAGTAACCTTAGGTAACATCCAAGAATAGGGTAGTCAGGCGGGATATAATGAATCAAACGCCCCCTCCGTCCCGTACACAAATATAATTTATTATATAAATGTGATTAAGAGGTAAAAATCTGTCCTTATGCTAACAAACCATCGAGGAGTATGACTCTCTATTTCAATTTGTAAGGTTGTGAAACTCCGGCACGTACTACAAACAATATATCCTGAACAAACAAAAGTTGCACGAGAATTTAAAAAATAATTTACAATGTTCACCAATTGGCACTGCGTTCGTGGTAAATTATTTATAACCCAAAACCTAATCGTGATAGCAAAGGGAAGCCTGAAAATATATAGGCTGATATTTTGTCAATGGATCAATTGGTCAATAATTCAAATCGTTTATTTGCATAATGTGAGTACAAGAGGTGTTATTAGTACATTCGATCCTCACTATAATATTATTAATTAACTAACAAAAGTTATAAAAACCGACTATATTGCAATGCTCCAGCAGTGTGGATGTCATCATCTCATGACCTTTATATAAAATAGGACATTACAAAATTTAGTTAAACAAAACAGATGTAAACAATAATTACATTTAAAGTATAAACATGAATATCAATCATTGAGAATTAATGACAACTATAAAAATGTCGAGAAATTAAGAAATGTCATCATTGTGATAGTAACATAACATAACATCGTATGATCGTATCATCACGATACGTACGATCGTACTGACATACGATACGTAACATTGTATCGTATGTTAGTATTAACATAATGTCCGTTTCACACTCACACTTTGGCAGTCTAAGAACTCTTTTATCTTTTATGGAATAAAAGCTTCTTTCCAGAAGCTACTTTTTAGAGATATTTTAAATATGTTATCGGGCAAATACTTTATTGATGGTGGCAACACATTATATATTTTTACAGACATGGTGTAATAATTCTCCTGGAATAACATCGTTTTTGGCACTTTTACTAATAGGTACTAACCTAGCTTGATTTCATAGTGTCATACGTGCTCCAATTACCAATGTGTTGAATTGTTGCTTATTTGATTGTGCAAAATTGGAGATTTCATAAATATACATACAAGAAAGTGCTAACACTTTTGAAATACTAATTTGTATGATTCAAAGGGGGCCACGCCATAAAGGGCCCGCAGACATTTTTTCTGTAATAAATGCTTTCATAAAGTCACAAAAATTACCCCATATTATGAGACCGTAATTAAAAACCGACGATACCAAACCGTGGTATGCTGTAAGTCTTGTTTTCAAAGAAGCTGTTCTCCTTGGGTTGCGCAGTGCACGAACGAATTTATTTAATTTGCTACAAACCTTATCTACGTGCGCTTTCAAATTGCAGTGTTTATCTGCCTGCAATCCCAGAAATGTGCATCTGTTTATTTCTGTTACTTTTTCACCATTGTAATTAATATTTAATTTTCAGACCTCATTGTTGTAAGTACTGAAATATATTACATAAACTTTGTTTTATTAATATTGATATGTAAATTACTGTTTTGTGGTCAATTCATTGTTAAATTTATTGTATCATTAATTAACTCTCATATTTTTTATGTTAATAAAAGTACATTTCTTGAAGTAATCATGCAACGTTAAGACGTCACACAGAACATACTAAGGTATGTTCTGTGTGACAGTCTCCTTTAAAAATGTAGTTTAAATTTTGAGATGTTTTTTTTGTCGTCGATATTGTGAGTAATTGCGCTGTATTATGGTCAGGGAGTCCTAAATGTAATAATTCGCCACTGGCGGACGACACATTGCTGAATATATGGTCGATGCAGGACTTTGACGGGTAACATCGTTAATGTAGGAGTCCATATTGCAATTTTATGCTAAATCTAAATGCCACTTTGTATTATTACTTTTATTAAGATATTTACATTTAAGTCTCCCGCTATGATGACTTACTTATTCGTTTTATCATATAAAAAAAAGACAACTACTTCGAAAGTCGAAGAAAAGATTGTATGTTTGAAGTAGGTGTTCGATATAGATAAATTATTATCATATTTTGTATGAAATGTATTGACATTTCATACATCTCATATTTCATTTCATTCATACATTTCATATATGAGTGTTGTGGCATTAGCCATAACACTCAAATATTCTATCTACCGCATACTTATGCAGAATGTCTGAAGTTTTGCAATTTAGCCCTAGTTTAATTTCCTCTTTTCCGATTTACTCTACAGTATGCCGACACTATAGTTCGTAACCTAGGATACAGACGTTCGCTTCATTACCTCTCTATTTAAATGTTTTCGACAAACAAATGACATCGAGCTTTTACCGTCATCACGAAGTTGAGAAAGGGCTACTTCTAATTGATATCTACCTTTTACTAAAAACACGGGCTGTATTTTGATGCATAACCATAAAAAAGAATTGATCGTTACTCCATACCCTGAATAAAGAGACGCGCTATAGTTCGGTCCTTTAATATGACTGGAAAATAAGTAGTAATTCTCATTTGCACTTCTCTTGCTTTGTTAGGTATTTTTAGTGATTCATATTTCTGCCGTGCCTTGGAGCAATAGGGCATCGCGTCATCAGCATTATTACTGAGTTAGCATTATTATTGAATTACAATTTAACATTTGTATGTCAGTATGGTCGAAACTTGTTGGACTTCAATCATTTTATACTATCAACAACCATGTAACCAAGATTTATGTAAATAAATAAACTCATTCAGTCAACCATACATTCATATCCTTCACGAACACTCAAATAAGTTAAGTTTAGTATAAAAAAAATCAGTAGCCAGCCTCCTGCTAATAACTAAATACTTACTTAGTCAGGTAGACCAACTTGTGACGGAGAGTGGACAAGCAAAGATTCCTTATCTTAATTAGATTTTTGTCATTTGCATCAATGTGACATTATGAGATCTTTACTTTATTTATTTCTAACCTAACTTTACGTCCATTAGGTAATCAAAATTCTCCAGAATGTATGCGTCCTAGTTACAATACAAACATTTGATGTAATACCTAATTACGTAAACCGTATGTAATGCAAATATAACATGAGATTTATTGGATTAATCGTGTTGACTGTTACGGTCAGTTAAAGCTAACAAACGATCCATAGAGAAATTAACGGTTTTCTATCCTATGTTTTCATTACAAAATTACATTTATGCTTATGTTTACCTACCCTTTTATTATATCCACTTTTAATTACTAAAGCTCCAAAGTAGGTCCAAATGATTGACGTTCATTTGGTTATACTTCAGAGCGATATAAAGCATTAACATAATGATAAATAAATGTTGCTTAGATCATTTCCTTTGACATATCAATTTAGACTTTGTGTGGAAACTATAGTCAGATCTATGAAGACTGCTAAAACGCAAGCCCCAGAAGGATTGTAAATTTTTAGATACGTTTTCACGTGGTAACAGTTCAATATTCTGTACCTTTTTAAGTTGCATAGTTATTGTAATGCATAAAATCCTCGTTAGTGCTACGATGTTGCAGAATATCGTAGCAAGACCGCCGCCCCAACCGTAGCGAGTTGTATGTAGCTACGAGACTTGCTAGGGAAAGAATGGTTTTCGTAGTCGACGATGTCAGAACATTCATTGCAGACAATGAATTATCCTTTGATATTTTAGAAATCCGTACAAAAGTACGACCTGCCATTTTCCACTTTTTCCGTGAAAAGAAATGATTTATCAGTTATTTTGCACAATAACGTAAGCAATGTCGAAATCGACAATATCTATTGGAACGTCTCTTTAATGTTTACCTTGAAACGGTGAAATTACATAGACAACATTTAATTTAATTGTTTTTAACACAAAGGAAAATATAACAAGGAAAAATCAATTTGCGACAATCGATAATTACAGTTATTATGGAAGACGTATCTCTGAATGAATTTTTAATCATTGTATTAACTTAGTAATTTAGAAGTTAAGTGTCGGAAATGTTTCACATGTTTTAGAGACAATTAATTATGTGTTTTGTAAGCTGAAAAGTTAGTGTTATCGTGTTTTAAAATTTCAGCTATGAATCCTAATCCCAGAATATTAAAGAAGTTACTTATCTGTGTTCCTAATACAATAATACACCACAATGTTGTATCATTTATTTCAGAATACTTTTTTCAATTTTAGAAATGTTTTCTTGTTGCTGTTATCTGCACCTGATCGCTGTAATTAAGATTTCACATCCCACAAAAGGACTCTTCATATTTCCAATAGTTAGTTGACTTATCAGTACATCTTCGAAAATGATTTTTCAACAGCGACAGACCTAAACATTGTCTTTTTGTTGCAGTTGCTCGACGGCGATGCTCTGCGCCGCCATCATGACAGACCACTGGGAGCACGTGGGATGGGAACACGCAGCTCTTGCAGCACTCGCCAATGCATCAAACACTGCGCTACAGTGGCTACTCGACGAGAAAGTGGCTAAGGTATAGCTGTTGCAATTAGTGATGGGTAACTCCGGAGTTAATGAATCAAAAGAGTTGAATCCGCGAGCGGAGCAGAATCCTTTAATTGTTCCATCGAATTGTTACTCATTCCGATTCCGGCACCAATCATGATTGTGAGTGTAATCGCGCATTGGCACTTGTCTGGGGCTCAAAATCGAGATACAATAATGGCATGACCTTTTTTTTTTGCTTATGCAACAACCGTTAGGGAAAAGGGAATGAAACGCCCTCGGACGGTGATTAAGTGGGTGAATCAAAAGAGTTAAGGAGTAACTAAGAGGAGTCGGATCCACAAGTGGAGCAGGATTAAGTGAGTTAAAACATTCCGAGAAGTCTTGATTACCCACCATTAGTATAGCTGTTAGAATGTATTAAATTATCGATAGTTAATATTAAATTATTATAGTGCTACGATGTTATAGCATTTCGTAGCAAGACTTAGCGCAGCGCCGTAGCAAGTAGCAAACTGAGAGACTTGGTAAGGAAGGAAATGTTTTCGTGGTCGATAATGTTTAGTAATAAATTAGACTTTAATATTTTAGAAATCTATAAAAGGACCACCTGACGTCGTATAATTATGTATAGTCTTTTAACACTTGAAATAGCTTCAAACATTGGCCATCGCATATAGTCATCGCATTTAAAATACTGACGACTTGAAGAAAGTCGCCGGTTGTGTCTAGATGAAAAGAGTTGAAGACCGTGTGTGGTGGCGGTTCTTGGGAGAGGCCTATAGTCAGCAGTGGAGAGATACAGACTGATGGTACGGTATGGTATTTAAAATACACATAATCTTCATTACCGTGTAAGCCACTGTAAGCGAAAATTTACCCTTACTAGCCGACTTTGTCTATTTTGATTTTAATTCCATATCCGATTAGTTTTACCGACGCTAATTCTGATATTGTTTTGCTTCTGAACGTCGTCTGGATGAAACGTCAATATTTTGGTAAAGTATAGATATCTACTTTTACATCATAGATATTTAAGTTGTTTTATTATATAAAAATAAGATTGTAGACAAACAGCGATTCACCCGGTAGTAAAGGTCACTCATGGACATCTGCACGGATGTCCCCATGGTCCATGGGCACGGATTCCGAATAGACAAGAATTAAGAATGACAGCACGTCCTCGAATGCACTTCCCATGTTTAGAGTTGAGCGCCTTCTGCGCTCGCCCTAAATTAACCACGACCGGTGACTCTTGAAAGGCCACTATGGCCACAAGAATTTAGCCATTGCGAAAAAAAAACGTTTAGAGAGAATTAGGAGGAATGAGGAAAATAGAGTAGGTATATATATACACATGACTCCTCTATACAGCGGAGTTTCCTGTATACAGCTATTCTTTTATTAATTTCCTTTGTTCAATAAGGAATAATATTCCCATAATGTCAAAATAATATTATTACTTAAAAGTTCGCTGAATAAGTATAACATATAAGCTAAAACTAAACTATTTTTATCCACAAAAGATAAGAGAAAACTTTCATAAAAACTTCTGCTTTTATGCTAGGAGAATTTGTTTTACGGTTTGGAACTGTGAATAAATTGAGAGCTGGAGTTATACATCACGTATACACTGTATTAGAGATAGAATGTTGGAATTGCGTAAAAAGAAACCCTTTTTATGACTTGTACGGTCTGCCGCGAACTTATTCAATACATTTGGAACTTTTTCTTAAATCGCAAGTATAATTTAGTGGGGCAGTTTTTGTTTACAGGTCAGACACGAATTGCTACATGAGTTTCCATTAAGAGAGCATCTGTGTTCAATTGATCAGTCCGTGGCTTGTAAGAAGCTTCACTAGGGAACATCTGACAGATGTGGCGCACCGTAATGCATGTTAAAGGCGATATTGCTCGACCTTTTCAGATATTTCACTTAACGCGACATTGAGCGACTTAAATATATCGAAGCACATTTGTGCTCTCGAGAATTCACGACACATTAATAGAAGCCTTTATCGGATGTAGCGAGCATGTCTAATTAAACTCGTATATACGCAACATGCATCGTTATGGTTACAAAAAAGCAGTTAATGTTAAACGTTGCAGATGCCGACTCTCACTAAGGAAAATATAGAAATTGTTAATTGGCTTCTTTATAGGAGAATTACTTAGTTAAGTTTCTTTTCATTTAGGGTATTGTTCGTCGGACAACTTAGATAAGAAATTTCTTTCAAAATTTATTAATCGGTGCTCCAAATCCATTCCTATATCTCCAAATGCAGGCAGCCCATCCGGGGGCGTGCCAACGTTTGTCATTTTGGACTACTGATAGCATGTATTGCGGATATCTATGGGCGACAGTATCCAGTTACCATCAGATGGACTGTATGCTCATCTGCCGGCTTCTTACATAAAAAAAAAGTTTTTAACGATTTAGCGAAAAACTAGAAATAACATTTTGCACTTTGACACTAGTTATAAAGCGGCTATTAATTACGTTTGTACAAATCAACTAATTCTACATTTATATATAGAAACCAATATCTTATAGTGCTATCTATGGAAAGCATCTTTAACAACTGTTTGTCTCTGAAACAACTGCATATCATCTTTTAAAACGGACAAAGAATACCTTGCCAAAAGTGATTTATATGTCGACCTTGACTAGTTAAATATAAACCGTCCACTAACACCACATGAAATTGTTCGGTTTTTTTCGTCATATAAGGGCGCAAAAAATGGTTTTGTCTCCTTGATATAATGTTTACAAGCGCAATTAATTAATTCGGCGAATTACATTAGTGTATCGATAACACGCTAATGTATCAAAAACCGTTATAATACGCTACAAATCAGGCTGTTGACCTGATGCCGACTGTATAAATATTATTTATTAGTGTTGTACGAGTAGTTGTACAATACTAATGATATTAGTTATGATACTAATTAGTGCGTGTTTAATAGACCTTTTCGTCGACCGCATTAGTGGAGAATTTCGTCTGTGGCTCGACCGCGTCAATTCAATTACATTTATCTGGGATATATATAATCTATTATGAGATTATATAGATATAACACAACGAGATATAATTATATAGTAGTTCAGTGTCACTCGGGGGCGACATTACGACGTTGATGACAAGTTTAAAAGATATACTTAGTCTTAGGTACTGTTATAGATAGGTACTAAAAGGGCGTTATTCATCGTACGTATAATATGGATTAAATCATGCATTTCACTATTGTCAGTTTACTACATACGATACAATGAAGAGGACGAAGCCGTTTCGTCTTTAAAAAAAAGATAGCACACTAGAATTCTTTCTCATTTTTATACTAAAACCATTCCGAAGATATGTAACCTGTAATGCCGCAAATCGCATTAAAATTCGTTAAATACTTTTCTCCAGTAAACAAATGGGGCAACTTCATTAACACCGTGCTAGCGTGTTCGACTGTACGAGTAATTGCTTAAACTAAAACCTCATAGCTTTTTATTCACTTAAACTATTCATAGCATTCCTTGAATTTGGAAACCATGAGAACAAAGTTAAAATACCCAAACCTAAATATGAAATATATAGAGCTCTAATACTAATACAGATATAGGTAGATGTGCCAAGTTCAAATTCATTTTGCACGGTTATGTTTCATTTGCACGCGAGCTCAATTTTAACCCAGTTGTCGGCTATTGGTAACTGTATTTTCAAGCTACAGCTGTTTATAGTTCGATATAAACTCACGTTCCACTATCGCAGACTACCAGTGCATTATATGTTAGTACGTAGGATCCTAAACTTTAGAACCTCGTAATGTATAGGTAGTAATATAAAAAACTACTATAAAAACAGGATTTCAAAGTTTAGAATCATTTCTAAGTACTTGATATTAGTAGAATTCTAGAATATTAGTGAAGTCTCAAAGTTGTGACATTCCACGGCATACATGGTCGCGATTTTGTTTATGTATGAGCGTTAAGCGTTAAGCATAGTCATTTTGTTAGTCGTAGGTACCATCTTAGATTAAAAAAACAATTTTCATATATTTTGCATCTAATTGGAATCTTGAGAAAATAACTAGAATAACTGGTGAATAACTAGAAGTAACGAAACAATTCACTTCAATCTCTTGAACCTCTAATTCCTTGAACCTTGTTCTTCTAGGACACTGCAGTTTTCCATTTTTAGGACTTTGCAATATTTTCAACAACTAGATACATTAGCTTTGTATATTAGATAAATTTAATCAGATATTTTCACCCTAACTAACATTAAGATTAACCCTAACATCCTTACTATATTATAAATGCGAAGTATACTTGCTTGTTTATTACCCGATAACTCTGCAACAAAACAAATAAATTCTACTAAATTTGACATACTTACGTACATACATACTTAGTGCTAGGGACGGAATAACATCGGATAGTTATTAACTCGGTCAGTGTGGACGGAGCCAAGGACAACATCTAGTTTATAATAATAATCATCGATGGAATAAAAATTGAAATATTAAATAAAACCTCATTACATAAACACGCTTTAGTCTATTTATCTAGGCAAATTTCAAGTAACAAATGTGTATTTTATATGTAATTTTAATTAATCCTATAATACTAAGCCAGTCACAGGCCCGGACTACAATCTTCCACATTAATCCAATTTAATTAATGCACAGAATACGTGAAATTTAAAACTTTAACCACTTAAAACAATAACTACGATATGCTTCGTACACAAAATTGCAATCTGTCGAGTGCAAGTTTGAAGAGAGGAAAATAAATAACAAAGTTCCACAAAACTTTGTGTACTTTGTGTTTGTGCAAAAAAAACTTTGTGTACGGAACATATCGTACTTACTGTTTTAAGTGGTTAAAGTTTTAAATTTCACGTATTCAGTGCATTTAATTTGGAAATGACAACTGTTAAAGTGCTTTTTGAAAGTCTACAGATTCTTGTAGACAGCGAAGTACTAAGGGACTGAATTTTCTTAAACGTCTCATACTTTGTATCAAATCTAAATTTTATAATTTGATTTATCGCTTGAAGAAAGCAATGTTACTTGACAACAATTAATCAAGGCACTAATGAAATACTTCAATTTATCTTTAGTCAGAAGTATTTTGCATTTATGCATATATATGCTTAGACATAAATGCATATATGTATATCGTTTATGCATATATATACTCACTCGTTATCGAGTACAAATTGGCAAAACCTATAGCCGATACATGCAAAACGTTTTGCAATTAACTAATAATGAACAAGCTATAGCTATAATATTTAATTAAGTAATAAAATATAAGTAAGAAGTAACACATCGCTCATTATGGTTTTGTGTCATTGACTTCATAAATAACGAATTTTCATAAAAGAAACGCCAGATTGCATAAATTGTTATAAAACAAATAAAGAATATCAGTGCAAAATTGTTAATAAACGCTAAAGGTACAAAAACCTTCAAATGTTCGATAGGTACCTAATTGTAAAACCAGCACAGTTATCCCCGAAACAAGTAAGTATTTAGGGGAGTATTTTTTATTAACGTATTATCTATTTATATCTAAGTAGTTATTACAACACTATCGGTAATATAAATGTAATTAGTACAATAGAAAACATTAATCATCACGGCATTACCCGGTCACAGCCGCGTTGAGACATTTATAATTTAAACTGAGTGTCTGATAATTTTTATAAGTTGCATGTGATAGTGTAAAAACATAATTATTTCTGAAATTGTTGTTTGTAAGAATTAATATTGAAATGGTGTTCAGGCATTCAAAACGATTTAATTAACGTTTAAATAGTAGCAAGTTATATAACAAAAATCACCAGCCGTATTCTACTTATACTACGTATCGCACAGGCGTGTGTTAAATGTATATTTAGTACGCAGTAGTTCCACAAAAAGGCCGATTATTCTTTAGAAAAGTTCTGTACCTTTATTAAAATTGACATACAACTTATTAAACAAACGTGACAGCACAGTTTAGCTTTCTTATTGCGACTTATGTGATAAGTCGCGTGTGAAATAAACAAGGTGACTCGTAAAAAGTAATACGTGCATGAAACTAACAAATTATGCGAAATAATTCACGGTAACGTTGATATGACGTAAACATACTTTTGTAACGAACAGTTATGGATTATTTTATAGGGCGCAGGTGAACTTTAAATTGGAATATGCCCATTTTTCTTTATAGGATTTAGATTATTATTTTTTTTTATACATAAATATCTAGATCGGGCTTAAAAATTGATACATTAGCTTTTGCTCAATTACGCTAGTACATTAAACCACCCGACTTGCAAATTAAAAGTTAGTCCTATTAAAGGTATACACGTTTGTACAGGCGACACAATATTATTATAATTGTGTCGTTGCAATACAAATAACGCAAAGGACATGAATAATAATATATTTTATATTACTTTTTTGTGATTTAGAGCATTCGCTAAATGTCATTTTGCTAGTTGACTTGCAAACGGGATTTTTATTTTTGGAACGAAGTTCCTTTACACTTCTTGCGGTAGGTGTGATTCGAGAGAAAATGTAACGTCACGTAAGATTTTTACCCCCTCCATAAGCCTTTCTTTTTCTCTGTGTGTCTGTGCGTGCGAGTATCGAGAGAGAGACTCAAGCAGAATAACAGACGTGCAGACTAGTGCGTGGCTGGTTGTATAACCTAAATACTAAACACGAAAAAATTTCGTTAAAATGTATTTGTTGTTTTTGTTTATTTTAAATCATACGTGAGTTATAATATTGTCTCATTATTGTAATAAGGTTTTGAGAAATGGAAACACAAGAAAGCATGCAAAATACAGATTTAGAAAAATAAGTTAATAAAATTGTATAACTTGAAGCAATTGCTTACTGTTTACATACGTTTATCGCACATGTGATTCGAGTGTTTGCTATTTACTATATTTATATACATACTATATTTTTTATTTGATTCCTTATTTCAAATTATTTACATTGAAAATGTTATACAAAAAAAAAATACATGAACTATACAGATTTTATTTCGAATTACAAGTACATTCGGAGTTTAAAAAAAAATACGTGAGGATATTCGTTCCTGACCGCACACGTTTTTTTTATTACATATATATTCCTATATCTTAACTGCGTTAGATCTATATTCAGCTTTTAAGTGATTTAAACCGATTAACAAAATAGTCGTGTCATCACTTATATTTAATGCATTAGTGGGTTAATCCGTTTAACCTTAAACGCCAAAACCGTCAAAATTTGATAAGTAAAATGCTAACTTAAATTTATTGACAAGACTGGTTTTGCAAAGGTCGCCTTGAAGAAATAACCTTGAATAAACTTAGATCTTATTTAGTGCCTAAATACGATAGACTTAGATTAAGCTACGATTGCTGTGATAGCGGTGCAACTAGTAAGAACGGAAATTTGACTGCTTTTTATATTACCTAATATTATATTACCTTTTATATTAGGACTTATGGAATTGCCGTTTTATATGGAAAAATTCAAATATTTTTTTCATATGAAAATTAAAAACATTATTATAAATAAATATAAAAATTAATCGATGTATTGTCCATTATTGTCAATGCACTTTTGCCATTTTAATGGAAGTGGATTTATGCCTCTGCTATAGAACTCCTGGGACATTGCGTTTGCGTTTGGGACATTGTTTGGTTGTGTCTCCAGTATTCAACCATTGTGACGAACATTTACGATTATCGTGCAGAATCCACTTCTCATCAGAAGTGACAATACGATACAGAAGCCCTTCATTTATGTGCCGGTTCAGCAAAGTAAGGTAAGCTTCGACGCATGTTTGCAACTGACTTATATTAATCTCATACGGTACCCACTTTCCGAGCTTCTGCACTTACCCGATTTGACGCAAATGAAACAATATTGTTTTGTCTACGCCGAAGGCTGCTGCTAATTCAGACGTGGTTTGAGATGAATCCGCTTTCACTATTGCTTTTAATTCATCATTATCGACTTTAGTTTCAGGTCGTCAAGGGGGCTTGTTGTTGAGGTCGAAATTTTCAGAACGGAAACGATTAAACCAAAAACGCACCTTGCGTTCGTTTGCGGTGTTTAATCCGTACACATCGTTGATACTGCATGCTGTCTGTGCTCCGTTTCTGCCCCGACGGAACTCATACAAGTCAAACCAACTTGTTAGCATGCTAGTAAATATTTGCCAGTAGCTTCGCCCGTTTACAAACCCGAGCTTCATCAGGAAATAGACAGTCATTTTTCGGTACACGTGTACCTACCTAAAGAAAGAATTAATCTTAGATCTTGAGACAGGCCTCGCCAACTGTTATAAAAACAACTGCGACCATACCCTAACGTAGCGAAACTTACTCTGCTCATTAACATTTTAAAACTTTCAACCCTTTACCTTAATTATGTAAACGAGTCTAGTACCTACAATGGACTTTGTACTCTTGTCAACTCGTGTAACTGATTATAATGACGTTGTTTGTATAATTAGTACAATTTAATTACACCACGAACAGGTATTTAATTAATTTATACGTTACTTCTGCTAATTAAATATATACCCCTGTCCCATTATGTCCCTACTTACCTAAGTAAGGATTTTTTTATTACTAGGCAGTAAAGGGTAAACCGCATAGCAGAGTTTGAAAAAATAAATCTGGGGCATATGTATCCAACCGCCAAACTAAAGTGGGCACACGTGATGCATTATAGCACCAAAATCCCCTCGTAATTACTAGGGGTGACCTGTACCCTACAGTGAAACCTAGGTAACCCTTAAAGCAGCCAGGATTTGTGCCATACGTGTTACTTCACAAAAGACTCACAAGAAACATACCCCTTGCTTAAGTGCTCGTATGTATGTATATATCAGCCTACACTATAACGTCCCACTGCAGGGCACAGGACTCCCCTAGTAAATCGTTCGGGGTTTCGGACCATAATCCACCACGCGGCCCCAGTGCGTATTGGTGGATACACATACTCAAGATTTTTTTATATTTCTCGAGAATGTCGGTTTTCTCGTGACGTTTTCCCTCTCCGCCGAGCAAGGATTTTTTTTTTGCAAATCCGTACTTAAGTAGAGACTCAGTAGTACAAGCCGAGGATTTTAACTCACAATCACACTAATGTGAATCGAGTATACATCATACCCCTAGGCTATCACCTATAAACACTTATACACTTTAAAAGCTCTTATAACTTTGCTTATAAACAATGTTAAAATTTTTATCATTGCTTAAAACTCTTTGTCATCTTCTAACCAGTTTAAAATTCCATTTGTTTTAAAGGACAAGATATTTTAAACATTCGTCAAAATTAATGACTATGGTTTGGTAATTAATTAATTATCACACCATACCATACCGTGAGCCTATGTAGAGACGTGGGCTATCGAGAGCCACTACTGGATATAGGTCTGTCACAAGGCGAAGTCGCTGCCACACACGATCTTCGGCTCTTCTACACCAACGATCACTGGCGAACTTCTAGTCGTCGGTCCACCTGACGCACGCGTATCACACTGCGCTTCCAGGTATTGCCCTCCTCTCCAGGACTCATTATTTATCGATCCTGCGGCAAATATGATCTATCCATTTAGTGAGTCAGACGGCTAAATTGTGTTCTTACAAATAAAGCATTCTTAAAATATCTTCACGTCTTTTCGTCGTTATTTCGTCTTACATTGTGATACTTTATGAACATAGCGTCTGGACACGATATCTTAAGCATCATGTACAGCATGGCCATAAAGATATACTCACGGGCACGTAATGAACATGAAGATTTTTCATGTTACTCCCGACGAAACGTCGAGATGGCTCACGTACAAACGGAGATCGGTTTCATTTTAAAGCGACATTTGAACAAACACGTGCAGGTCTGTAAATAAATCGAAAGAAAAAGGAATACGGTATAATTTATTTTACACTTAATTTTTTGCCAAAAGGAAGACTTAATTAATCCTGAAAGCATTTTCTCCGAGCTTCCTTGGTGATGAAATGGTAGATGCAAGTGAAACAATATTGAAGGAAACAAAAATCAAGGTCGCCTCGATTTGAAAGGGTCTTCCATTGAATAAACTCCACTTACGACAGAATCAAGTACTGAGGCTGCTTCTGTTACAATCCCACCTATCAGGAAGTTCTTCTTGTGGAGTCTCTCCAACTAGTGAAAGTTGGCAATCAGTTCCTAATTATAGGGGAAACATTTTAACATTGAAAAATGGCCTAACTAGGCCATTTTTTTCAACTTTTTTTAACACTTTCGTTTTTAACAGTAATAATTTCTTGTCGCCTTCCAGCCTTGAGTTTCGAGCTCGACGTTCCTGAAGTATTAAATTTTCCACTGTTGTATCTTTTAATCACTTGTTCTTAGTAAAAGCTACAGAGTGTTTGAACTGTTACAAATCTTGAAACAAAGAAAAGCTGAGATTAAAAAGAAAGTTGATTAAAACTTTTTGCGACAAATAAGGAAGTATGTTGTGACTCTTCAAGTTTTTAAGATCTTATCAGTAACGTTAACGCTCAATTACACTTGGTCGTTATCCCGCATTCGTCTGTCTTTCATATTCGGGCAAATCACGGCAAATGACTAATGTAAATAAAGAATGTTAAACGAATTCGGGTACACTTGTATTTGGGAAAGTGAACAAAGCTAGGTCACAGATTAAATAATCCTGCTAGGTGTTCTGTAGTTGGTCTGTGAGGTGGTCTGGATTAAAATGCGATCTCTAACTAGTGTAAACAATGTTTCGAGTACCAGAATGTGGGCTAACGACCAAGTGTAATTGAACCATTAAACTGTTTAATCTGATTGTTGACGCTTACAATTCTAGATATGTAACTGTTCAACTTAAAGTAAAATTTTAATCATATTGGTATTTTTAAGAAAACAAGGCGGCAGACAAACATACTATCCACCCATGTACACCCGCGATACATGCCAACATCAGTCCAGATGATGACAACATCAGTCGGCATGCCCCCAGATGCATCGCCTACCTTTGAATATTTAAGTAGAAGTAGATTTGGAAAAAGGGTTGGGGAGAATGTGGAATGCAAGTACAACGGGATGAGCAGATTTTCTCATTACACTTCCTATTCTTAATTCGGCGATGAGGGAGAATAGGGAAGTAAAGAGTGTAATGAGAGTTTATTTTTATTTCATTTTCATTAGAAAACTTACAGATAGTTACAATTTTATTCAATTACATGAACACTGAGGGCATTACAAGTTTTCACATATAGTAACTGTATGATTAAACGACTGTGCGAGATAAAGAGATAATACTAAAAAAGGTCATCTTTCACTGCTACGAAAATTTTTGTGTAAAAATCGAGAGGGTTTAAAATCGAAGAACTGAAAATTGAAATAACATACCATCCGTCGTCCTCTGCTGGATATAGGCCTCTCCTAAGGACCGCCACCACACGGGGTCTTCAGATTTTCTCATCCACCCAGTACCGACGACTTTCTACAAATCGTAAATTGAAATCTATCTTTCAATAAAAATAAAATAAAATAACATATAATAAAATCGCTGTCTGTACATGGAAGATATATGAGAAAAACTATTATTGGGGGCCTTTATCAACGCAATAGAACCCAAAACAATGATTTTTAGATTTTTTGTCTGTTTATCTGTTTGTCTGTGCGTTTGTGCACATCTTAGAAACGGCTTAACCGATTTGGGTGCGGTTTTCACTAATGTATTGTGGTAAGCTTCACTTAAAATTTAGTGTTTGTTTTATTTCAATCAGTTCATAAATAAAAAAGTTATATCAATTTAAAGAATCACGTCGAATAAAGACGGTGTTTATAAACTACTAAAGTCCACGCGGACGAAGTCGCGGGCAACAGCTAGTGGTTAATAAAATTCGATAATCGGCATGTCTAATCATAACTCATAACTATGGATTACCATCGCTGAGATTTACTGTAATGCTATCCCCACATTACGATAATATTTTATTATTGTATCTATACAAAGTAAATATAATTGTATTGCAATTGAATGTTCTTCGTCTGACAGACATATTGGGAGATAATCTGCTTACGCTGGTTGTGTTTGCCAGTTGATTATAATTAGTACAGAGATTACCGAATGCCCTAGAATTAATGTCTGCTGGATATATTTAGGCGGAGTTGAAGGGATTTTCTCCTTTCATGAAAACGATTGCCTGATAATGCAGACAGAGACAAACTTTGTACGAATGGAAACAAAAGACGAATAATTTTATTTTATTTACCTGATTGATCTAACTCAATAATTACTTAAGGTGTTAGTGATCGCTGTTGTTGTTCCAAAAGCGATTATCGCTGTAATTATCGAACTGGTCGTTTACTAAAAAATTATACTAAAGTAATAAATTATTTGTTCTTTCGTCTTTGTCTTCGCGTTCTTTCCACAATTAGTTGATAGATTATCCTGTAGGTGCTTTAATCAATAGTTAGGTACGTATCATTATCTCCATAATAAAACTAATTTATTAATTTAAACTTAATATATGAACAGAACATAATGTGTGGTGACTGGCGAAACCTGTTTTCTAGCAGTGGACAGACGAGTTGAATGTATCGTAACTAGCCAGTGGTATCGTAACTAATGACCACTGAAGTATTTTTTATATCTATTAGCCTATAACGTACCTCTGCAGGACACAGGTCACCCTAGTGAATCACGGTGGGGGGGGGGGGAGGTAGGTTCGGGCCAAAATCCAATTACACAAACCCAATGCGGATTGCTACAGATGCTACAAATTCTACAGATTTCTTTTCATTTCAACGAACATATGAAGGATAAACAAGTATAGTATATTATATTGTATAAAAAGTATAATTGTGTAAGGTATAAAGTGAGGTTAAAAAATAATCAAACAATGTCGCTAAGTGTAGTCAAAATAACCTTTAGTGTAAATTGGAGTTGGCGTAAGCGGTCTAAAAGACAACGATACAATAATTAATTTTAATTCCACGTCGAAAGGCTTGAAGTTTCTGCCATTTGAGTGTCGGGACGGCAAAATGCGCAATATTTGTAATTCTGGCTGTATCTTTGTGAAAATTTGTTTTCTTGGTAAAAACGTGTTGATTTTACATGTCTAGGGTGTGAAGATGAAGCTACGAGTAAAAGTGGTTAATTGATTTCCCATTTTTATTTAGCACTAAATTTTATATCTACTTTCTAACTTTCTTCATATATATTTTCATAGATAGAAAGATTCTAGAAATACTGACTATTGCATAGTATTCGCAGACATTATGGCTTTCGAATTTCACACAAACTGGAATACACATTTCTTAACAAATTCGAATTAATAATTACTAATTATTTTTATACTTCTTGGTTAATCGGTTGAGCAAAACCTGGTTAACGGGTAAAACTGCGACAGTTTAAATATTGAAAATAAATCCTGGATAGGGCTTATAAAACTCTACAACATTGATTTCAGACTTTCTAAAACGAAAAATATCTAAAAATCTATATTTTCAATTGTCATGTGCCATCGGGAGTTTTTTAAGGAAAATTCTACACGTTCTCATTCATGCTTCTGTTCGCAAGGGGTCGAACTAAAGCTTAGTCATTGTTACAAGGCTTTCTTTTGTATTCTTTGTTTGAAGTGAACTAAAACGATTAAAATACGATTTGTGACAAAAATTGTTTTGTAAACTACATTATCACATTATGCTATTGCTACGCGGCCTCAATGTGACCTCATCGTGAGCAAAGTCATAGGGAGCGAAGTCGCCACGGACCGTTAATTTTCTACCATAACCTTTGATTTCCCTGTAGTTTTACATTACGCTAATAGTCGCAGCTAATGACATTCATTAACTATTCAAGGGTCTGCCATATTGCATATTTGCCAGTTGGCAATATATAGGTACTCAAAAAACATCGCTCTTACTACCTTATTATGTTGCCCAATTAAAATAACGTCACACTCAATGGCTCATACTAGAATCCCGTGTAATAGGTCCAGAGACACATACAAGGACGAACACACCACCCAGACTCGAACAATGTGGGACGCCGATGGGCGTGAGGCCAGGTGGGTTGATAACTTCAAGGAGTGCGCTGATGGTGGCTGCATATTAAATGCCTGTACTCGTGTATTCAGCAGTGGAGATACATAGGCTGGATGGAACGGTATTGTAGATCCTTATAAGACCGAACAAAAAGTTTCATCATTAGTGATCTTTGTTAATTAAAGATAGGTCTACTTTGATCTGCGCGTGTAACATGCGATGCGGTGCCCTATCATCGTTTGCATCGAATGTGTATATTGTATCGTTTTTGGTTTGCGGATTTCCCTACTAATATTACTTAGTTATAATTGTAATTATAATCTATGTTCCCAATCCTTAATCTACATAATGCAGTTTGTCACATATATCTAGGGCTTCAGTTTGATAAATGAAGGAGCTTCCAGGGCTGTCAGGTTTATTGAAGTTGACGAATGATTAATTATTAGGCCAAGCAATAGAGCAATTCATTGTGACATAAATCCTAGTAAGAAACCGACTGTGCCATCATATGAAGGACAGTCCGTAGATGAATTCCGTTATGTTTTCCACTCGGAAATGTTGTCTATTAATTTGTTATAAACATTTTTAAACAAAAAATCGTTTTTTTTTTAGTTTTTTGCTTATAAAATGGAAACTAATGATGCTCTAAATAGACGATTTATAGAAAATAAAAATACGAACAGAATGAGAAGTCGAACGACGCGATCGGATAATTAGCAACGGAGAAAACCCGGAAAAACCGAAAAATTCAGCATTTTCTAAAAAAACTCACAAATCGGCCGTTTTAAAACTTTCAGAGCTGAAACTTCGCGAAAAAGTAGTAATTTATGTGTGCGAAACCCCGACGCTGTCCGACTATTAGTTTTGGCACAATCGTAATTTTAATTTTTCAATGCGTAATTTTGCAGCAGGTCTGGATGCGTTATAGATCGTCCGATTTTAATTTTTTAAACGGATTTGAAAAGTAGTATGTAACAAAACGTATATTTTCTTTTTTCCCTAAAATGCTGCGAAACAGGTCGGAAATGCACGTAATGATGACTAAAAACGGATTCAGTTACCCCAAAATCTAGTAGTGGGGGGAGAACGGTAGCTAAGGAGAGGCGTATCGGTACGTATATGCGCGCAACGTTGAAATCTTTAATTTTATTTAAATAAAATTTTTCAACGTGGCGCGCATATACATATATATCTCATACATATATAGCGCATATCTCAGCAACTACTGAAGTTATTTTATTAGTTTCCATTTTATAAGCAAACAACTAAAAGAAAAACTATTTTTTTTTTGTTTAAAAATGTTTATAACAAATTAATAGACAACAAGACAACATTTCCGAGTGGAAAACATAACGGAATTCATCTACGGAGTGTCCTTCATATGATGGCACAGTCGGTTTCCTACAAGGATTTATGTCACACAATCGCTAATACTTTGCTCTATTGCTTGGCCTATATACGAGTATGTAACACGTGTGTCATGTATCATCCTTGTTTAGTATGAAATGCGAAAAGGTGGTTTATTGTTTCCTTAGTTTATCATTAAAAAAAGCTTATATAAAAGGGTATTATTTAGAATAGAAGCTTAGATCTAATATTAACTAAATTAATTTTTGTTCAGTTCTTCAGCACGTGGCCTTCTTCACTGTTCCTTTACCGCAGAACGAATGATAAATTGAAAAATTTTAACTTGATAGAGAGATATATAGAGATATATATATCCCTTGGCTATTAAAGCTCCACCATACTATGAATATTATATAATAAAATCGTAGCAGTTTTTGAGGGGGATAGTGCACACTGCAATCCAACAGCCGTTAGGCCCGCTCGACTGGCCACGTTACCCCTCTCTCACAGAAGACCATCTTGAAATGTACTGCATTTCCCACTTTATCTTATTTCCCTAATGTACGTACGTGTTTCGGTTGTGAGTGAGATGGGCCAGAGCCCATTCCCATCCTATCCCTCCCCATTTTCCCAACCCTTTCTCCAAATCCATTCCTATATCTCCAAAGGTAGCGCATCCGAGGGCATGCCAACGTTTGTCATTTTGGACTAATGTTGGCATGTATCGCGGATGTCTATGGGCAACAGTATCCACTTATCATCAGGTGGACTGTATGCTCGTCTGCCGCCTTCGTCCATAAAAAAAAATAAAAAGTGATTGCAATTTCAGGTACCTACTCGTAAAGGCCAAAACAACAATTTTCGTCTCTCTGTCTGTCTGAACACGCATTAAGCAAAGTCTACTGAACGAATTTTAATGAAATTTGGCATACCTACTTATATACTCGTATATGTGCCGGTTTAACATTTAACGTACTTTTTCCCAGATCCATTATAGAGTTGCCACGGAAATCACTGTAAACTTCACGGGTACGGAATCGCAGGCGCCGCCGCTACTTCCTAAATAAATAATAATCCTGAAAATTATGAAGTTATTATTTTTCATTCACATTCGCTTAACAATTTTCCAATTCCAATCCAACCTAGTCTGAATTCCAATCTAGTCGATAACACGTTTCCCATGAGAAAACAGCAGCTGACTAATGGTTTCCCGTTTAGATATCTCGCCCTTACAGTACAGGTCAAGGGTATGGAAAAAACAAGGCGGCTCGTAATCACAAACGCCATCGCCTTGAAACTGCACCCCGAACACGCACGCAACCTCTGAACGTATTTTCTTTACTAACCCACAGATTAGAGAATACATAACGATACCAAGGATGATAACCACTAATTGATATGGAACAGCCCAGAAAACTGATTTTACCTTCAGTGTAAATGCATTATACTCGTATTACCTAAGTGCATAGTTTGAGATTGACTATACTATATAGCCAGCGCTTTTTTCTTCCATTGCTGGACATGGACTCCTGAATGAGGAATGCGTGGCCTTAAAACATCACGCTGGCCCCAGCGGGTTGGCGAGTCCACTCTTTTAGAGGCATAGATCTTCAGGGCTGGTGGTAGCCTCTTTGTTATCTCTTAGTCGACGACGAAACCCACTTTAGGTTTTCCCACTTTGGGAAGAGATGGCGTGGAGTTATTCTAAACCCAGCTGACACCACCATATGAATATATATTTAGTAAAAACATTTATTATAATTATTATTAACATTTACTGTAATTTATGTAGGTGTTGCGTGCATAGCCTCAAATTTACAATAGATCGGGAGATTAACAAAATTGTGTTATTACGCGTATGCCACAAAAAACATAATTTTGTCCAAGAGCGTGAACCAAATTACACAATGCATTTACAACAACTACTTAGTTATACTTTTGTTATACTACTTAGTTATATGAGAACTGCAATCTTATTTTTTTATTTATTTCCAATTTTAATTGTTTTCAGATCGAAGACACGAGTATTCGAAAAGGAGAGGGGACTTTTTTAGTTCCAATGAACGGCGGCATTTGGACGATGTGCGTGTCTTTAGAAGGTATTTATTTCTATGTCTCAATTTTATGTGAGATTTTATTATGTGTATATGTAGTATCGTAGATCGAGTGTTCGAAACTATACAAACTCCTTTCCTGTTCCATATCAACTTATTCAATAGGCGGCTACAACCGCAAATACAAAATTGTAAAACGAATTTGTTAAAATCAACGAAATAATTATTTTTTTTAATTTCAGAGGAAGAAGTATCAATGTTGTCAAGAGCTGGATTTCCTACTCAAGATTTATGCACAAATTATTTAGCGGAGAGTGACGATGATGAGCCAAGAGCAGATTGGCAACATCGTGAGTTGAATTTGAAATTATTGTTTTGAAAAGCAGAAAGATAAAAATACTTGTTTCCTATCCCGTTATAGAATTAGTGAGAACGTGACGAGACTGAGAAGTTCGTAACGGAGAGTTCGTAACATTTTAATTCACTTTCATATGTGACATCATTTAACAAAGGGGACCTTAATTGTCAATTCTAGTTACATCTATAAAAAATAACATACGTTTTATTACTATATCAAACAAAATGGATGTTAGAGCATGTTTCTATTTAAATAGAATCTTGAAACAATGACATTTTAAATCAGATAATCTTAGTAAAAGTCAATAAGTATATATCGACAATAAGCTCCCTTTGCTGACATGACGTCACGTATTTTAATGTATCATAAATGTACAAGTATCAATATATACCTTACTTATTTGAATATCTTTGAAACCTCCTTTAACGTGACCGTGCAGGAACCTATTGTGCATTTTTCCCGCATCTATTTATCATTCGTGCTAATGGAAAATAAATTTTAGGGACACGGAATAAATTAAATTTGCAAGTCATTTTTGCGTTTCACGTTCACGCCTCTCATACTAGGTACTGTATTCAGCATTCAAACTGGATACTATAGTGCGCTCACGTGAAGCTTGCCTTCCTCGTCGCTCTGAAAAGAACTGCGCTCGTTATATTTATACAATATCTGTTTTTTAATTAAACTTGCGGAATTTTTCTCTCTTTTGAATGTTGTTGAAACTCGTTGAACTCGTAGACTTAATAATTACTCGTGCTCATATAATTTTCACTTTGACATTCTCTATGAGTACATTGAGATGTGAAAATTTTATAATTCCTTTTTCAAAAAAAAAAATTTAAGTAACTATTACCAAATTTTTCATACAAATTTCAGTCATAATCATTACATAAAAATGAAAATAAATATTTCTATTATTATTATTATTTCAGGAATGCAGAATCTATCCATATCTTGCGCTCTAGTGTGCCTCATCGTATTAGGCAGCGCGGCACTTGTTGGTACTTTTGGAGTGTGCAAGCATCAAATAAGTGCTGTACTTGTAACTGGAGTTATGTATCTTTTAGCCGGTAAGAAAACATTCACGATACAGTATAACAATATTTTACAATAACTCACTCTTCTCAGACAAGTCGCTAATTGCTAGAGATAAATTGACATTCGTCACTTCATTAATGGCTATTTTCAATAGTAGGTAATATAAAGTACGGTATAATCACTTAGTCATTTGCAACAGTATAATTATATTTGAATTATGTGAGAAAAGGATTTTACTTTCGATTCGAGTATTCTAGATTTCGAGATTTTAGTGAAACCTTTAAAAGTTTAACATATTTTTTTATTGCTTTATCTTAAAAATCAGTTTCTATTAAAAAAGGATCTTGAAAGAACTAAATTTTAAATTAGAAAATCTTAACAGAAGTCGATAAGTTCATAACGACAATAAGGTTCCATTTCTCAGATAATGTCACATATAAAAAATATAAAGCAGTAAAAATATAAAGTATTAGCCCCCTTATATAAAAATATGTAACAGCATTAGCGACACGATTTTCCGAAGGTGGCGGCATGCTAGTGTATTTCAAGTGCGGACTTCCTGTGTCATTTTTGAGTGCCAAGCTAAAAAAAAAATTTTTTTAACACAGCTCGAATCAGCACAGGTAAGCGGTGACGAAACCGTGAAAACGTGTGAAGTCCTTAACAAATTTCCAAAGACTCATAATAGACTATCGCCGTCATTTTTCACGGTTTTCTACCGCGCTCTTGCATCGCCGCGTGTTAACAAGCTTCCATAGCGACTCATACAACACTGACAATAATAGGTTTTCACTTTGGGAAACCGTGTCGTTAACAAGGGGTATAAGTACTCTTCGTTAAATCAATTGCAGTAATTGATGCAAATTTAAATTAACCCTAAAGCTAATACAATTGTTTGCAGGCCTATTCGCAATGTTTACTCTAATGATAATACACTTCAAGCGCGTACAACGCGTGTCCTCCCGCGGCAGCACACACGGGGACGACACCGGGGACGGCGTGTTCGGTCCCCGCACCCCCGCCTTACCACTACTCTCCGCTAGAGAGTTCTCGACCGCCTGGTCGCTAGACCTCGGCTGGGCGGGAGTAGTACTAGCCACTACCACTTCCTTACTCTGGATACTGCTCTCCAAAATTATGAGATATAATCCTCTATCTGCCATGTTATTGTAAGCTGACGTGTAGTGAGAGCTTCGGGGAATTCTCACGCGGAATCAAAATCGATTTGCATGACGTGAGTTAACCACATGGACTTATTACTACGTGACTCATATTATTATCTATTATATTATTATAATAATACAGCACAATTTAAAATAGAAAGGAAAGTAATAAATACACCAATCCTAAAGTCTGTTTGTTGCAATGAAGAAGCATTTATGAAATGAAATTTGTGTTAAAGGGAATTAGGTCAAGGTAAAAAACATGACTGCTTTTAATGCCGATTGAACTGGTAGTATTTTTGTTGGGTCGCAATCTTGGGAAAAATCAAACATAAGTACACACAAACGAAACTGAAGGCACACGGCTAGTTTCACAGAATGTATAAAGACATTTCTGTGCCACAGCCTCGGGTCATAATGTGACAAGTGTAATTTCGCGGTTACTCCGTCACTGACTATATAAAGTACTAGCGACCCGCCCTCGCTTCGCTTCGGTTTATAAGTTTTTTTTTCAAAATTTCAAAATAAAATATAGCCTATATTAGACACGGATAATGTAGCTTCCTATTGATGAAATAATTTTTGAAATCGGTTCAGTAGTTCCAGAGATTACCCCCAACATACTCACAACCACACAATTTTACCTCTTTATATATTAGTATAGACTAGTATAGGGTATAGATAAGTCCATACACATCGACTCACTTTGCTCATCGGTTGTACTGCGCTCTATGAGAGTTGCCTTTACCCCCTTTCAGTATCTGACCAGCGACATAAAATCTGTGGATTTAAGTTTACATGCAGTCAATTTAAAGAAGCTCTCACTTATTGTTTAACAACGAATATACCTAAATATTGACATTGTTATTCTATTGAAATAATATTTAAAGATCGTTTCAATACTTTTGATTCATTCTACGCATGTATAGCATTGTGTAGTGAAGACAATTCCCAATTGCATTTACAAAGAATGCTTTATATATAGTTTAGGTAATCGCCGAGCTTGCTGCCGTCCATTGCTATTGTTGTTATATACCTAATTATTTCTAAATTTATACTCTTCCTTACACCTATTATAGTTTAGGCATTTATCATGAGCTTTTTAATCCTTAATCTTTATATTAATGTTAATTAAATGTTAATTACTTCTTTACACAAAACATCTATACATTTCGGGTTTCCTACATTATATAATACCTTTTTTCTTTATTCGCTTAAACTATTTACCTAGATAGTCTAATAAGCTCAGGCTCTAGTCATCGAATTAATTTTAGCTCGCCTTTATAAAACAAGAGTAAATAAAAATAGATAAATTATGCAATTGCATTCAGCCCTCTCAGTATCCACTGCTGGGACATGGACCTCCTCATTCCTCGTTGATGTATTATAGATTATACGATTAACAAAATAATTATACGATTGTTAAATTTTGAACTCGGCTTCTGGCCTGTAGTAACATTACAATTGCTGTAAAAATGTTGGCATACTAAATAAAATGTATGTAACAAATATGGGATGTGAAAACTATTGTACTGAGAAAGTGAAAGAAGTCATTCTTATGACATAGATGATAGATGATTCTAAACTCTCCACAAAACATCTGCAATGCACATCGCTGGTCTAAAAAAATTTGATCCAATCAGATTCGTTAGACTCTTCTAGAAAACACTGTGTTTAAAACTGTGTCAATCTTTTGTGGTGAGGGTGTTTATTTTCTTTTTTACATATTTTTGCATAGTGATTGTTTAGAAAAATCAATTTTGGATATTTTATCAGCACAGGGATGTTTGGAATTATGTGTCGCGTCACCACTTCCAGTTTCCGTAAAATATAATTAAATCCGTTACTTTAAAATACAAAAATATTATTTATGTGTTTTATGAATGACTGTTGTGATTATGAGAAACGGTTTTGAAAGACAGTGCTCTGAGTTATTTATCTTATTTTCGATAGGAAATAATAGATAATTTAATTTTAGCAGATAATACGTGAAATCTGCGAATAGAAACAGTAATTTAGAAGCTAGATGGTTGTGTTGTCCACCTTTAAAGTATATAGACATACTTATTGAGTGGCATATTAAAAATGATTACGTACAAAGATACCCACAGATCTTAAAATGCACTTAAAATAATAAAGATTCCATAGATGACACATTGTTATAAATTTATTTTTATTTTGTCTTATTTGAGATGTATACATATACCCTGACAATACCCAGGTATACCCTGACCAAGAAAATAAAAAACCTCGCCACGATGCGTAAAACCAATAGAATTAATATGTTCTACTGACAACGCTAACTAGCTATGAAAAAAGCAAATGTGGCGTCCCCATTGCAAGGTTTTTATTTTTTTGGTCAAACGTTAATGTAAAAGATCTGCTATTTTTAAACCTTTCCATCAGCACTTCTACCGAATTTCTTGATGTAAAAACTCTTGAATATACACACGGATCCTAATAAAAATCCTACAGTACCGTATCGGCCAATCGGATGTTTGCACAGATAAACTCCTTTGCAGCTCAATTATCAACAGATAATTAATAAGCGGTTAGGTGGTACGCTAACTGAAAATAACGTTGTAGAATAAACCTATTCATTCAGTTTGAGCAACGAACATGAACTTTAAAACCAACGCAAAAAAACTTTGCAATCATGCGAACGTTTGCTAATGTTTGGAAAACATACGCACGAAAATACCGCAAGAGCGGGCGCGGGATTTGCTATTTGCCCGCCAAGTCCCAGTTGTGTATGTGACACGAAGAGACGTTCAATGTTTGTGACAATGTCTAAGAAAGGGGCTCTTATTGTAGATTCTAATTTCCCAACTAGTCTGACTAGTGCATTTATAAAGATTACATAATACATTTAGTCATAAATAAAATATAAATAACGCCACACTCAATGGCCCACACTAGGATTCCCTGTGACGTGGGTCCAGAGACACATACAGAGACAAATAAAAAATACACACCCAGACCCGACCATATATTTGTCTTTTTTTCTAAATCTTAAAATCTTAGCTATTCATCGGGTTCATACTGTTCCAATAAGGTTCCTTTATCCACATAGCATCACATCTAACCGCGTCCGCCTTGTGGTGTATTTGCCGTTTTATTATCAACGTTATGAACCAATGAGAAAGATTCTATTTAAACATTCACACTTTGGACTTTTTAATATAACAACAATAACGAGTTCTGCTCCTGAAGTTAATTCCTAATTAAAGCTGTTTATGCGGCATTTTTATAGCACAAAAAGCAATTGAGGTTTAATGTACGAAGAATATACACGCGCGAGAGTATTTGCAGATGTTTTTGAACGGCTCCTCGTGTGTATTCTAGGGTTTTTGCACAAATGATTAAAATAGTAGATGCTATCTTTTTATAGGTAATGTAATATTCGGATCATATAATTTTACATAAATGTATTGATGCCGGAGAGATAGCTAATCTGTCGCTGTACACATTTGATTACTGTGAGCGGAAAGGGAAACTTATGTGATTTCTTTACTTATACTGTTGAAATAATAATTACGCTTTTACGCACTTGTGAAATGGTGTTGTTTTTTTATTGTCGTTGTATAAGTTTTATTTTGATTATTATTTTTCTGTTGAAATATTCTTTTGTACTTCGAAAATATAAAGCAATTTTATTTTGTTTAATTAAAACTTATCGTTTTATTTACCCTGCCTTTAAAAAAATATCTATTTATATCTGTATATCTCTGTATCGGTAGCAGAAATATTAGATGTGTGGTTTGGCTGTTCGTTTCTCTTTTACTCATCATCTTTTAGTGGTTGTTCGGAACTCGAATATGGCCAAACAGCATACTTATTACTAATTACTGTAAAACAATTTAAACTTTTATTCGTTTGGTTTAAATTTAATAATAATATAAAATTTTTGGTTACTTTCCAACCAGGTCAAAGTGCATTTAAAAAAAAATGGTATAGAGATTTTTAAGCCATTGTTAAATTCAAATAGCGTTTAACAGAGTAAAATACTTAAGAGAGTTTTGTCCCAATGGGGCTACTAATACAAGACATCGAGTCAAAGATTATATTGGTCATATTAAGTACTTTAATAAATAACAATACATTCTTCTGAAAATTTTAGTAACATTTTAATTAATACAAAATCTACATCTTATTATGATACAAGATATAAAATCTTAAACTAGGCTATGAAGTTATCAACGTTTAAGAACTTTATGAATGGTCACATACAAATACAATATGATTGTATGTAAAACTCATACTTGACTTGACGAGAAGGTTTCGAGCCATAGTCCACCACAAATAATGGTAGATTACTCGTCATTATCTTTCAATAATTCATCTTCGATGTCAATGTCCTCCGCTTTCCGTTTTTTCGTGCGAGGCCTCTTTCCGTGGAGTATTTCTAACTTTATCCTTTTAGCTTGTTTTTTCTTTTCTTTCACTTGAAGTTTTCTTTTAGCCGCCTTTTCTGGGTTGTGAACTTTTTCTTGAAGGAGCAGCTGTTAACAAAATTGTGTATACATAAATTAGAAAACGCATATTGCTGCACAAGAACTTGGACACGTATACATGTCACTGAAATAACGGGAAGGCTGGAAATCGGTTGTTCGCTATCGAGAATAGAATCGATTCTATTAGTGTTTACAATAGATTTTTTCATAACTTATTGTTCATGTCTAGTATATCTTCTCGAGCCGCTTGCGGTAATGATCGGGATCATTACCCTGTACTGAGCGCTATGAAACGTTATAAATTTATTTAAACACTAGCAATCAATGCCAACGACTTCGTTCCCGTGAACTTTAGAAAGATTCCCGTGTGAACTCTGTAGCCAATCGGGATAAAATGTACCCTAAATGTTAACCCTGTACATAAGCTATAACTATGCCAAGTTTCATTAAATTCTGTCCAGTGGTTTTTGCGTGATTCGCGTTCAGATAGACAGAGACAAAAATTCTAAAATGGTTGTTTTGGGCCCTGTATCGTTCGTAGAGTAGGTGCACTGATTACTTTATTAAAAAATATTTCATGTACAGACACGGTTCCGTTACGATTTTATTATACGTATAAATAATAGAAAGTGCATTATAGTTTATAAAAACCAATGCGTATATTCTTTATAACGATCTGTCTAACAGTTCCATAATGTCCATTTATTCACGAAAATAATTTTATTTTTCGCTAGGTCAGGATATACATATATAGTATACAGTATATAGCATATTTTTTTAAATTCATTGCCGTGTTTAAGGTTTTGCGTTATTTCCCTGACACGTTATATAAAATAAAGACAAACTAACCTTTTTCCTCTCGGCCCTCTTCACATTCAGTTTCATCTGTACCTCGGCCACTAGCTTACCATACTCTATATCGCCAATTTTCCTCCTCAATTTCTTCCCCACTCTTCTCGCCAGTTGTCTCGCTGCGGTATTACTATCTCCAGTAGATAATTCGCGAACTATAGGTGGTAGGATCACGTCAATGATTTTATTGATGTCTTCTGCTTGAAGGGAACTGATGACGTGAATCCACATTGTGAATATTGATGTTCGCTGGAATACGATATTTGATTATTTTAGGCGCAAGACATACAGAAGAGACATCGGACGGAGAGGTGGCACGGGCGTGTCTTTTCGCCGTCCGCGCCGAGTAAACATCGCCAGTAGACATCCTGTAGACCTGTAGACATCGCACGCTTGCACGCACGGTTTATTAACCGACCTAACTCAAAATTCGGGGAATTGTAGTTTCCTACAAAAAGTGGTATAATTCTGTTTACTCTACGCGCTCTCTTTATTATAACAGTCAAAATAACGTAAAAGACAAACAGCATTAATTTTAACAATCATTAAAAAATTTCAACTATCATTTCAGTACTAAAATGGCTAACTTCAGTAATGTTTGCGAGAGTGATAACGAATTACCTTTTATAAACCGTAGATTTAACAATAAAATGTAACATTCCCCGTTGACACTTACACAATTGCAATTTTGAATCATAATGTGATTTACAAATTATATGCACTTTGCACATATCATATTAAAATATAAAAAGCATTTTTAGGAGTTACCCCGCCTCTACTTAAACAAAAAATAGTTCACGTTTTTAAACAGTTACATTTATTAGTACCTAAATAAAAATCATTGTTATTATAACTGAATATAAGAGTAAATGCCGCTAACAAAAATATAGTAATCTAAAGTGGAGCCATGCTCATTACGAAAACTTTAATCTTCATTTCCCATCCTTAGAATTTTGAATTATGCACGTTTATTATGAAGCATGCGAAATGTATTTTTGGACAAGGGCACACAAGAACATTTTTAATATAGCTTTTGCATATTAGCAAGTTGCACCAGAGACAGAATGTATTCGTATTCTGAAAAATGCATGTTATCAAATGGCACGCTTAATAATAAACTGGCTTAACTCAAAATTTTAAGTATGGGAAATGAAGTCACTCATTCGTTACCTTTAATATCTCACGTACATTGAAAGAAATAGGATAAAGATGTAACCTCAATATTATTGATAAAAACACAAAATACACAGTATAATTGAGTATTATACAGTAACAAATACGTTAATGTACTCAAAACTATTCGATTCTAGTGCCTGTATTTAACGCACTAACGCCCATTAGTATAGGTTGGCCTGTTGCTGACCGTACATAAAGTGTAAATCATAAAGTAATTCATTCAATGATTTAAGGCTCGTTTACACAAGGAGAGTTTCTCGAACGGTTCGTGCGAGAATATCGTATACGATTCCCGTACCAAACAATTCGTACCTACAACTGTTCACATAATAATTAAAAGTTGATGATGATAACAGGGATAACAGTTGTCAGATAATGATAACAGTTGTTTAAAACTGTGATAACAGTTGTTACCGATATTCGAGAAACTCGCGTTCGACAAACTTTCCTTATGTAAATGAGACATTAGTGTAAAACCCTAAACAAATTCATTAAATACCTTAATGTTAACAGAAATACAGATAAAAAATTCTAAAAAGCATTCTATAATACTTACAATAGTCATAGAATTAGGTGCTCTCGTAACTTCCACGTTAACAGCTTTCCTTAGTTTGAACAATATCCATCTTATATTGACTTTACCCCCTCCCTCCGCCCTGTCTGTCTCTATTTGCATCTTATTCGTCAGTTTGAATCTAGACATCGAATGCACTAAAGTCAATATTTGGAATAACACTGCTGTTACCTGAAATTAAAAATTAAGAGAAATATTTTTTTAAGAGACATAAGTACAGCAGAAAATACAGAATGGGTAGCAAATTGATGGAAGCAAATTTAGGTTCTCTGGGACAATAAAGAAGTAGAAGTGCCAAAGACTTAGTGATGACATTCTTAGTAATTTAAAATTTCTAAAATAGGTTTTGTTGATCATGATTTAGTATTATTTTGCTATTCGTTTAAATACAACGCTTTTTCTTAATACCCTCAAAATGTACTTTCGTCCTTCGTGTCCCTCTATCCAATAATAAACAAATAAAAATAATTGAGAATGAAATGAAAATTATTGGATGGTGAACGAGCTTTGGTAATTCTCACTTATTACTAGAAACTTTTTAGTACGTTTTGAAGCAATCATCTGTGAGGCGGAAAGTCGGACACGTTCGAACTCGATTGTGAGATGCATTCCTTTCCCATTTACGATATTAGTCTACCTAAAAAACTTCATATCGATGATTACATAAAAATAATATATAACAAAGTTGGGACAATCAACCAACTAATAAAGGTAAATAACCAATGTAATAAAGATAAATAAATACGTGCAAGCGTATAGTATGAACTTTCAGTAAACCATCCATGTTCCAAACAAGTCAGTTTATAATTCTAACTGCCTTAAGGTATCAGTCAATCAAGCGTTCGCACAAATACAAACTATATTGCAGCTCATTATCAACTTTTCAATAAGCGATTAATTATTAACTCCAAGCGCAAATATAACGTTGCAGAACAAACCTATTCATTCAGACAGAGCAGGAGTCTTCAAACTTTTTGACCTGAGGGTCACATTGACTGTTCCACAAAGTCCCAAAGGCCAAGACCTAGAAATCCTCTCCCCAGAACTTCAAATGGAAATGACTGATATATCATTCCATTTGAATATATCAAGAATATCAAATATCAAGAAACTCAACTTTGCTGGAATTTTATAAGTCTTCCCACTTACACAGTTTGATCAGTTACATGAATTTGCTCGAGGCCTTTTTCCGCTTTCGTAACTACTTATCACTGTGAAAAACATTCTCCAAAATGAAATACACAAAAAAATTCTACAGATGCAAGTTAACCATTGGCCATGACCAGTTTAAGTCGCTTTTGATAATTAGCACTAGTAAACTTGACCCAAAACTGAAAAATCACAGCTACATAAATCTCATTAATTATTATTAAAATGTTTGATGTTACACTTTAAGTATATACTAGATTACGAATGACAGTGATTGTGTTCTTTAGTGAATAAAACATCTGGTTATTATTTTGCTTTATTATAAATAAAGTTAAGTGTGGCGGATCGTATGCCAGGCACATGCAGCTCGCTGCCGCGGACCGGATTTCGGGTGGTCGCGGGCCGTAGTTTGGAGACCCCTGAGTTTGAGCAACGAAAATTAACTTAACGAAACACTCAAAATTAACGAAAACACTACTATAACTCACTTTACGAATGCAAAATAGGTTTGTTATCGTGGTAACGCTCGGAGCGATACCCGCATAGCTTTTTAGGCTATGTTTAATCGTTTTTAAGTCTATTGTAAAGGTTGAATGGCATTTTACAAAGTTTGTTCGTAATACGAATATATTAATCATAATAATATAAAATCACAAGGCAATTCATTTCACGGCGTAAGATGACTGACAATAAGAGTTCATAATATACTCCCTGGTCTATTTCAAATTGCCTTGAAACATTTCTTACAAGTTAAAAGTAATTAATTTACTTACTTGTTCAGTCATTTCCTTCGTAACATTCGGTGTATACTGCGCACACAAATCCAAAACCAGACTCCGTACTGCCTCTTCCGTATTATAATAAATAAAACCTCTCTCGCTCTCCACTTTATCTCTTACTAACTCATCTAATTCATCTGCCTTCACTTCGGACAGAATTTGACTTAAAATCTTGGCTGATTTTAATCGAACCCAAGCATGAGGGTAGGCCAATAATGCTTGACATTGCTGCGCTATTTCGTCAAATTCTTCCACATATTTGTTATTAGTTATGCTAGCCGCGCAATGGACTGTAATATTCTCAATAAGGTTTAATATCTGTATTAAACTATGGTCCTTTTCTCTCTGCTTTTCTTCGTCAGTTTTGTCTTCGCCCTGGTCTAATTTGATTTTGACGAATCGTCCTTCGGTAATATCATTGCTAAGGAGCAATAATTTGCCGCTAACTAAAGAAAGGACGGTGGGGAGGCGATTTTTGAATTCTTCTTGTTCAATGTTAACAAAACGAGTGCTTAGTTGAGCAGCTAGCTCTAAGTGGACTGGCTGTAAACAATATTTAATACAGCGTTTAATACGCGGTGATAGCTGGAGATACTTGTTGTATTCAAAATATCCGTAACCAGCCCTTTTTACAACCACTGCTGGACATGGACCTCCTGTTGACAGTTAACAAGGAAACAATTGTTGTGCATGAGAAATATATGGCCTTAAAACGCCACACTGGCTTAGCGGCTTCACGAGTCCACTCATTTAGAGGTTTAGTTCCTTGGGGCTTGTTGTAGCCGCTTTGTCATTCCTTAGTAGCCTTTTACGGCATCCACGGGAAAAGATGGGGTGGTGTTATCAAAAGATGGGGTGGTGGTGTGAGGTCTAAAGCCAGCTGATTTTAAATATACCTTTATGTTACTAGCGAGCGAGCTCCATGGCATCTTAAGGAGAAAAAAACACCATCCTCACTGGCCCACAGTAGGATTCTCTATCGTGAGTTCAGAAATATACACCTAGACAATCACATACCACCCAGCCACAAACAAACATTTGTGTTTAAACAAATAAAGGTCCTTTCGGGTAGTAAGCAGGAAGGAGCATTACTAACTGGGCATTACCATGTGGTTACTTTATAGAATAGAATAAAATTTTCAATTAATCGGATTATTCGGAGTGGTGAGCCTAGGGGTAATCTACTTTTGATTCACATGCATGAGGTCTCGAGTTCAAATTTGGGCTCGCACAAGTGAATTCTAATTTAAATACAGATTTTTCGATTGCAATAAGATAGGCAGTGAAATAAAACATCGCGAGTAAACCCGCGTGCACGAGAATAAGGAAAATCGGAGGGGTGTAATATAAGTATTTGAGAATTCGTGCTGGACCCGCATGGTATCCTTTTTTATTTGAAAGATTATGTCCTTCCGTGGGACATTATAGAGTTATATTGATTTATTACTAGAATATGGACGTAAGAAAAGACAGTTGGTGAGGTTACAGTCTTGATCCATAGTTGATAAATGATGTCGATATTATTAATAATAGGAATTTTAGGTGTCCAGTTCTTGTAGGCATACTTTTGCGGGTAATTGAAATTTTTATTAGAGTATCTTCTCATACAGAAGGTTATAACGGATTATAACGTTCGAGAACGGCCGTTATAGTCCGTTATTACGTAATAAAGACCACAACTTTGCGTACAATAAGTACAAAAATAGCAGGTATTTTCATAACGACAGTTTTATAACTCACCTTAGTATCCTTAAAGAATGTAAGAACCAAGTCGAACAGCTTGTTTCTCTGCAGTTTCTCAACCCGCTTCAACATGGCCTCTATACAGCCGGCGGCGGCGGCGCGGCACTCCGGCGCGGAGTCGTTCACCATACACGCGCCGAGCGACAGTAGCAGGTACTCGCAGTGTTTTGATAGTTGCGACTATAACATTAAAGTTGGATGTTTGAATTGATAGAAGGATACAAAATATAACGCAGCGTTAAGAAGTGTTTAGGGCTATGGTCCGGTAACATAAATCTATTTACAACTCGATAGTTCTTTAAGAACAAGTCGACTCACTCGTGACCACGGCTGGTGTCCCCGCGCCGAAACGTCGAGTAGGAATAAAAGATAAACAAATACCTTTGTTATACGCGTTCACACCCGATTTAGAATATAAAATATGTACAAAACGCGAAAGTTAAGAATTTTCTAACGCGAATTTTTCTAATTTTCTAACTTTTCGCGAGTTCTTTAAGAATATTATTTTCTATGTTATTGTGTTATGTTATGGTTTTACGACTTAAGAAAGAAACGGAATTTATATAAAATGAATTAAATACAGAACTGTCAGCGCTCTTCCTATGTTACAGTGAGGTGTAATATGTTGGGCCGCAGATTTGCACGTTGCTCTAAAGAGGTTAAAATAACGATATTTAGGACATACTGCCAGTCTTTTTATACGTGCAATCTGTGGTTCAATTACAAGCAGAAATCGTTTAGAGCCCTGCGTATCCAATACAACAATGCATTCCGGGTGTTGTTGGGGCTGCCGCGCTACTGTAGCGCATCGGAGATGTTCGCAAACGCCCGTACGGATGATTTCTTTGCCATATTGCGAAAAAGAATAGCATCACTGATGTCTAGGGTGCGGGGCAGCCCCAACACGCTGCTGAGGATCTTTGCGGAGAGGGTGGATGGCCCCATGTTGAGACATTGGGTGGAGTCGCACGTTGCATCATATAGCAGGTGACGAGCGGCGACAGCCAATGTCTGATGTAAAATATATGTGTGTATATGTGATTAGTGTGTACGTGCATGTATATGTATGTGTGTATGTATGTGGATATATATATATATATATATAATGTATATATATATATATATATATATATGGACATATATATATAAGCGTGTGTGTGTGTGTGGGTATGTGTATGCATGTGCATATGCACGTGTACATACATGTACATGTACATGTACATACATATATATATAATTAGTAATAACAAAATCTTAATAATAAGTACTAACATAGTCTATAAGTTAAAATTGTTACTAACACATGAAATATGGACTGAAATACTGTCTGAAATAAATGAATTATATATATATATATATATATGTTAACCGGACCATAAAATTGGACTATAATGTAAAATTGTACAACATACAACGTTATTAATTAGAGTTCTCGTTAATTACCACACTTTAATAATGAACCCTATTGCTGTGGAGTTACAGTTGAAAGTTTAAAATGTATGTCATAAAAACGAACTGGTAAGACTGTATCTAACTGTAAATGTTCAACATTCTACCACAATTAGCCAATTACCTAATTTCCTAATGGATTTTTTAAAAAATGGATTTGTTTCATTTCTTGTAATAAGACAAAACATGTCAATTCCGGGAACAGTCAACCACAGTACCTTAAAAGACTATTCTGTCTTGTAATTAGTTGCAGTCATATTTTAAGGACCTTACACAATTTACATAGAGGTTAATTTCCAACCACTTACACTAAATCTAAGCTCGATATATCTAAGAGGAAAGAAATTATAATCACTTATAACATTTATCAGATACCAAGTGTAATAGTAATAATATATTTATAAGATATTAAGGTCACGATAATTTACCGTTCCTTTGTGAAATTAATAATGTCCATATTGGCTATTACATCTGTGGCTGTGAGGCCGCGTGAATGTTACCACGTGTTCAAACATAAAGCATTTTATCATTGTTGGCAATTTCATATGTAACCATGATTAAAACGAAATCAATAGGCAGTAATATAGTGTTTTAAAGTCTGTAGAATTTTGATTATGGAAATCTTTGTCTGTGAAAGTTTGACGAGACATCAGACAATAAAAAGACTTACTAATTGGGCATTTTATTAGAAAAAAAAAAGAAACGTACCACTTGGAATTTATTAATGATCATCTGCAAGAACTTGAGTGAAGACTCCCGGCCGTGCTGCAACTCATAGTTGAACTGAGATACAAAAAACTGTATATATTTCTCCATTCGATGGCCGGGCGAGTAGTGAGTTAGGTAGTAAACAAATATAGCTCGCGCCTCGTCCCTGTAAACAAAGCATTAATAAATTAACAACATTACAGAATAACAGCCAAAGAGTAACTACATTCATATTCACCTTTATCTTTTAAAAACTATACCCACCTAGTTCGAGCAGATTCACTCAAAATGCAGATTTCAGACACTTTCTTCATGACTTCGTGTAATTCTGTGGAAACCAGTCTTGCTTCCAATATGGCTTTTAACAATGAGAACGAATTTACTTGTCTTTCATCACTCTGACAATCTTCCTCGGCATATAGTAGGAGAGTTTTGAGTTGATCCGCTTCTAAGGTGTAGTACTTTACGTTGCGTACTAAGACTGTTACTGCCTGAAATAAAGATGATTTCGTAAAAACAATTAATTATTGTAGATATCCTTCTTAAGTTCCTAACTTTATGAATGTTAAAGTAAATTTATTTGTTTGTTACCTATTCACCCTGAACATATAAATAAATCGCTATCTTTGGGTAAAGTGTAGATCACGAGACAGATTAACAAAAAGAATAGTTATTATGTCGGTCAATGGGAGTGAAGCCGTGGAAAACAGATAGTGAGCTATAAACTACATATTTATTGGATTTAACTTATATAAAATCAAATTTGATATAATAATATACTTTTTCAACTTTCTAATGTTTGGTCTATTCACGTTATCACCTATCAATAATTCCAGCATGCAGCATTTCCTGCAAATATTTTAGTATGTTTTTAAAGTATATTGATATTTGATATCATATATAGAACGTATGTTACGAAACTTTCCAACATCTAATATGAATTCGACAGTACGATCGACGAATAATATAAATGTTTTTCGGAAACACTACACATATTCTGAATTACTTACTTATACTTATTAATATACATAATGAACCTTAAAAATAAGGCCTAATTAAAAAACAATGAGATAAAGTTACAAAATAAATTCAAAGGCTAGAAAATCCTTTCCTGATGAAGCTGCTAATGTAATCATCATACAAATGCAAAATGCAAGTGATTATAAATTATATCAAACTGAAATAAAAGTAGCTGTTGCATACCTTAAAAGCGTTCCTCACTAAGTGATAATTGTCATTCTGCTTGCTAATCTGAAATGTTGCATACTTGTGTAATACTGTGAAAATAGTTTTCACTATATCTTTGACCATCTCTTCCAATGTGGAAGTACTAACTCTAATCGTCCATAAAGTGGCTATACATTTTAAAGCCACTGTCACTACTTTAATATGATCACTGTTCAGAGCATCGACTAATAAAGGTATTAGGGGATCTACTAACGCTCTGCAATCCATTCTTGGTACCCTTTCTCTTTTAAGTATAACATAGAGAATGTTCAAGCTGAATTCTATTAATACATGAGCATTTGCTTTTGCTGATGTTTTTACATATTTCACTTGGACTTCTCGGTTTCTTTTTGGTGTCTCGGGAATTATGAAACAATCTGGTTTCGCTTGTAACATTTTCTCTCTTTGCACCTGTGTTATTTCCCTCTTTGGAACACCTAATAAGAATTCTGGTATGCTCTCAGAAGCTATGCCGTGTAAAAATATGAACAGCGACTCTATATCAATAAACTTGTTAGCAACTAGTCCAGTAGTTATATGCATCATCGCTTCTTGGACTTTCAACACTACCTTCTTTGAGTGATGCTTTTGTAACACCTCTTTGAATGGCAGGATTAAATTGATCAAACATTCCTCGGAAATGTTCTGCGCCACAATCATGAGAGTGACGTAACTCTTCTTGCTCGGTTTCGCTTCTGGTGTCTTATAATGGAGCTTCTCCACTTCCTTTTCTTCTGACAGCGCTCCGAACAAATCTTCAATGCACACGTTCAAAATAGAATCAAGATTATCGTCCAATTCAGCACGTTTGAAATCTCCTTTTAAAGCGTCTAAGACAGTATGTATTGTAGCTACTAAAACATGTACTTGGAAGCCCCTAGTCAATAACATTGTAAGATGTTCAAGTAGAATATCTAAGTAAGACGTGCCGACTGTTAGCATGATTTTCTTGACGATATCGCGTGCTGTTATACGCACTTGCTTTAATGGGGATTTTAGGAAGGAACAGAGTTTTATGATTATTCTGAAAATAAGAAAAGTCATCTTTGGAAAACCATTTCTTGACCTAACTTTGTTTGATATAACATATAATTAACAATTAATTTACATTTTTTTATAAAAGTTGTAAAAGTGAAATAATGTTCATTTTTCTTTGTTTCTTTCTGTGTAAGTTCTATGTTCTATATAATATATAGAATATTATGTACTTCTTTTCTCACGTCTTATTTCACAATTTGACAGATAACATTTGGTACTATAAATTTAAACAGTGACACTTTGTTTTTTTTATATAGATTAAGCTAGAATGTATTTAGCATTTATTTGTGTCTGAATGTAGAATTGTAGAACTTACCCGGGTAATTGACGTCTCAACAGGTCTCCAGGTAATCTCTGCAGAAGTTTAACCAAAGCTAAGGCGATGGGTACTCGTAACATGTCTGCCTCTTGCCTTTCAAAACCGGTTCGACGCCGGTTCACTTTATGTGACTCTTCGTGTTCCGTCATTTTACCTATTGCTCTGTAAATTCAGAATTTAGACATTCTTTTGAAAGAATTTGGGATCGATAATTGAATATATTTGTTAGTCATTTACATATTTCTTGTATGAGTACTCGAAATGTCATTTCACCTAAAATTATTTCAACACAATTATCTTCTCTTATCGATTCTAACACTTCAAAGCTTCAAAACAATGTCTGCTAATTCATGAAGATATAGCATACAGATTTAAAAAAATATAACAATAAAAACTTTGAAAGCTATCTTAAGGGTGTAGATCGTGAAAATCACCGAAAAGAGTGTTACGATTTTTCATATTTAACCTATTTACATATGATTGATATCAATGATAATTTGTATATATTACAATCAAAGACCAATAAGTATGTTCATGCTTATATTAAACTCTTAAACCTAATAGTTGTTATATAATAAACGTCAACAAACGCACAAAATTGAGTAAAAATGCAAAAACATGACTTCGTATTTTTCAGATTTAACCCCATAAATCAACACAAATTGATAAATGAAACACTTTTTGAACACTGAAGAAACCAATAAGTATAGCTGTATACTTCTTTTTATACCTTTACAAACAAAGACTTCCTCTTTTAAAGCCCTAAAATCTAGATATATTTTAAGGTAAATTTTTCATACACAAATGTATGGGATAAAACGTTCGTTTCATTCGTGCAATCTCGGTGGTCTGCAGCGGCAGTTCCTTTCTGTAAGTGAACGCGACACCACGCTTGTCGGCTGCAGACAGCAGAATTACGTATTGTGAATTTGTGTTTTTTGTAAAAAACTGTAAGTATAACATTTTTATAATTAATTTATTTTCAGTTAGTAGAAAGTATCGATATAATGAATGTCTGAAAGAAAACCATGATGGAACTAGATATAAATCGTAAAAAATACAATATCTACACTAATAGGTATTATAAAGAGGAAAGATTTGGATTTTTGTATGTAACGAATAAACTCAAAAAGTACTGGACTGATTTTAATAATTCTTTTATCATTCGAAAGCTACATTATCACTGAGTAACATAGGCTATTTTTTTCGCAGGACTGATTGAATTTGAGTGGCATGCCAGGGAAAAGAAAGTTTTGTACGAATTATAAAAATATGAAAGCCAAAAGATCTCGGAATAAAATGTAAGTTCCTCCCTACTTATTTATTATCGCATTTGAACAGGGTACATTACAAAGCTAATACAATATGTCATATGATTTAGATCGCCCGATTCAGACATATACCTACAATAACATGTAAATATTGGTTTGTATTATCTATATCTATACTGATAAATAAAATTGAAGTATCTGTATGTAATATCAAAATAATAGGATTTTTAAAAAAAAAAAAGGCGATACGGAGTTCGCCGGGTCGGCTAGTATTGTCTAAATATCAAATTGTGGAAGTAGGTAGGCGACAGCGCAACTTTGTCGACATACCTATACCGCCAAACAGACGCGAGGCGCCTAGCGTCTGGCTTAGGGTTGTACAAAATAAATAAAAAGTGGATAATATTGATGAATAATATTTCCAGTATTGAAAATAAAGAAAACCTTGGGGCCGAGACTCTGAGCAACAATGCTACGCGCTGTATAGAGGTAAGTTGTTATACGTAATTCTTGTAGACTTGTTACATAAATAAACAAACTACTTAGTTAGTGATGGGCGAAGACAAAATCTCAATACCTACCTATAGATTTTTCTTGCAATATTTATTATTTTCATCGAGAGACAAACACCTTAGTACCGAAATACTTCTCAATTACTTTCTCAAAAGAAAATTTACGTTCAAATAGGTGACGTCATAAAAAAACAATACCTAATGCGTAAAGAAATTATAATTTCTATTCATCAGGAACCTAATATTGTATTAATTCTTTTGCATTTTTTTAAATTTTTAATTATTTTTTATAAAAAAAATCAAGCCATTATCTTTCTTTACAGGAACTAGTTATTGAAAACGACCAAGAGGGAAAGGTGGATGAAATGGAAGTTGGGCGTAGAGTTGTAGACGTTTCTTTTTTTTTTAAAGCTCTTCAGGCCATAGGGGACCACGGTCCAATGGATTGTAAGTTAAGTTACCTCAGTATAATAGGTGAAGTAAAAGTTGGTCTGGACTCAAAACTCATCATGAAATGTAGTATGTGTAGTATGAAATTTACTGTGTGTTTGATTGAAAAGAAAGAAGATAGAATGGAAGTGAATCATCAAATTGTATCTGGTATCATATCATCTGGTGGGAGCTACTATCAGTTAAAAACATTAACTGCCGCAGTAGCCCTACCAATCATGTCACCTTCATTATACAATGAAATTAATAATACGGTTTGCGATTGGTGGGAAAAGACAGCAGCACATTCCATGGCAGAAGCTGTCAAGGAAGAAGCGGAGTACGCAGTGTCTATAGGTAGTGTTGATAAAAATGGTACACCATTAATATCTGTTGCTGTTGACGGTTGTTGGAGCAAGAGATCTTATGGTAAGAATTTTTCCGCCTTGTCCGGCGCAGCTGCGATAATTGGCATTAAAACTAATAAAGTATTGTTTTTTGGAGTTAAAAATAAATACTGCGTAGTTTGTGCACGAGCCGCAAAAAACGACAGTCAGCCCTCGGAACACCGTTGTTTCAAGAATTATTCGGGATCATCTACCGGTATGGAATCGACCATAATAGTTGAGGGGTTTAAACGTTCCATTGTTGATCACGGTGTAATTTATAATAAATTTGTAGCAGACGGCGATTCCAGTACTTATAAAAAAATATTAGATTCGCGACCGTACGGTAATTTAACAGTAGAGAAAATTGAATGCAAAAATCATCTTTTACGAAACTACTGCAATAGCTTGGAGAAACTGTCGAAAGACACTAAGTATCCTTGCGAATTGCGGAAATTCCTAAAAGAAAGGTATTTGCGTTTAAGAACGGGTGTAAAATGCGCTATTAAATATTGGGGCGATCAAAATCAGTCACTCGAAGAAAAAATAAAAAATCTTAGTGAAGATATCCTAAATGGTCCACAACACGTATTTGGTAATCACCAATATTGCAAGGAGTATTTCTGTAGACCTGATACTCGTCGAATAGAACCTGTTGGGTTGCTTCCAGCAATTGTTGGATGCGGATTAATGGACGCGGTACACATTTTAAGTAAAAGACTGTCATATCATTCTAGAAGTTTAATTCATAATTGTACAAGTAATATAGTTGAAAGTTTTAACGCAGTGATTGCCAAATTAGTAGGGGGTAAGCGTGTAAATTATTCTTCCCGTGGTTCTTATGCGGGCCGATGCGCAGCTGCTGTTGTGTCTTTTAATACAGGATCGATTCATAGTAAAACTCATGAAGTAATATTTAAATCTAGTCCTAATCCTTTGATCGCGAAAGTGGAAAATTGTAATCGTAGAATCCGTTTAATTGCTAAACCTAAATTAAGATTGAAAAAGAGCCACAGCGCTGTATCGAAAGACGCTCACTATGGACCAAACTGCGAAAAACCTGATCTGAGTCCAGAATTATATGAGAAAGCCAAGTCATCTTTTTTAGCCGATTTAAAGTTGTCTTGTGCTGAAAGAGAGGAGCTTGAAAGGTCGACCCATTTGCAAAGAAGTAGTTCTGAGTGGATGAGTACAAGGAGAAAATTACTAACCTCATCATCGTTCGGGGAAGTTTGTAAAAAACGAGAGAGCACAAGTTGTGCTGTTCTTGTTCGTAAAATCGTTTATGGTAGTAATATCTCCAGTTTGCCTGCTGTACGGTACGGTATCGAAAACGAAGAAACCGCAATTAAACAGTTAGAAATTCAAGAGAATATTAGTATACAAGGTTGCGGTTTGTTCGTCGACGATCAATATGAATTTCTTGGTACTACACCAGATGGCATTTATGCAAACGGTTTAATTGAAATTAAGTGCCCACATTCTTTAGCTGGCATGACTCTTGATGAAGCAATGGCCAAACATACCTTTTGGGTTAAGGACAAGGCTTCCAAGGGTTATGTCATAAATAAAAATCATAACTGGTATTTCCAAATTCAGGGACAGGTACATATTACTAAAAGAAACGTTTGCATGCTTGGCATCTGGTTTGGTGCTACTGTACCTATGAAAGTTTATATTATAGAAAAGGACGACAAATTTTGGGAGGAGAAAATGGAGATGAAATTAGTTAGGTTTTATTACGATTGCCTACTTCCAGAATTAGTTGATCCTCGGCAGTCACGAAGCATGCCCATTCGTGACGCGCCCAGTATCATAGAGGCTATGAAAGAGAGGAAAGAAAGAGCTTTACGTGTTATGAAAGAGAAGAACGCCTAATGATTTTGAAAGATACAGGTAACTTAACTACCCAGCCAGTCGATTCACGTAAACACGCCAGTCCAAAAGTCGTTTTAACTTAGGAACTTAGAAATCGCCTTTTGGTTTTCTGTTTTAAACGCACTTACTTATCTAGTCTTGGATTGTCATAAATCTTCCAATAGCTCAATTACTATACAATTTCTGAGTTACCTGGTGTAAAGAATCATAAAAATTGGTTCAAAAATACAGCGAATTGAGAATTCTCCTTTTTTTAAGTCGGTTAAAAGGGCTAAATTTGCAAAAAACGAAGTGACGTCACTGCGCTACGGTTTTTATTACTTACGTGAATCGGGCAGCTGGTAACGTTTTCATTCTGATAGGTTTTGTGATAGCCATTGATTTTATCATCAAATTAGCAGAAATCAGAACTTGATCCGTAATCGAATGAAAAACCATTAGAATTTTGAACTCATATTTCGTTATTGTTTAATTACATACTTTTAATTAGTATATTAATAATTTACAAACTTCTGTTAAAATTAGTAAATAAATGAATTATTTACTAATTTTTGTACAACCCTAGCACGCTTTTGAGATAGCGAGTAATGGCGACTCATATTTGTTATTGTGTAGTAAATAAATCATTTTTATACTTGTGTTTCATTTATTGACATTTTTTTTAAAACCCTAGGATTTTTTTTAGATATCGACGAGGTGATCGTAAACAAAAAGTAAGTATTTGAGTTTACGCAATAGGCACATTTCCTTGCGTAGAGATAAACACACTTCCTACTGAATTTGCAATTATTTTATTGAATGAATATTTTACGAATTAGAATAAATTTTGGTAGTGAAATTACAAATAAATAAATAGTTGGAATTTTAGGTAAGTAGAATACAAAAATGTCAGATGTCAAATGATAGAAAAACATAAAAATTGTGTCTCAACTACTCTTATTAATCTATTAAAAAGAATCAACAGCTAGTTTCCAAAAATTCAACGTTATTGTTATGCTGTAAATATTCAAGTTCAATAACAATTTCTCAACGTGGAACGTTTGTTGCAAAACATTTTGAAAATCGCGCTCTCTAGGTCATTCATCCGCCCCGTCGGATGTTACATTAAACTTTGGCTCTGCGGTCGCTCGAAATCGAGATCTCAGGCCAACAATCTACACCCTTAAATGAGACTGGGTAACTCCTTTCAAAACACTTAACTGTTTATAGTTCATTCAACAGCTGTTTATTATTTGAACAATTACACACTCGCAAGTAAAATATAAAGAAACCGCAAACTACAGAAACACAAATTGTTCACAAAAATGAGAACTTACCGTTTTAGTTGCGGCAAGAGACCAGCAGATAATGATTTAATAATCCTCTTAGCGACAGATGGAGACACGCTTGTCATTCTTTCAAACGCCGGCACATCTACAGTATCTTTAGATTCCTCAGTTTCATTCGTAGCATCTTTATCTGCTTCCTTTAAGTTTGCTTCTATATCTTCATCTTCTTCCTTTATTTTACTGTCATCTATTTCCATCTCTTTTTCACCGCTTTCAACATCACCATCATCCTTTTGCTCTTTAAAAGAAGCACCTTTTATACCAACTTTACCAATTTCTAAATTAGTGGTCAAAGCTTTAGGCAATTCAATATTTTTCGCTTTGGCAAAGTCAAAGTGAAAAGCATCTAATATACCGATCAAAATACGCGTTAACTGTTTCTGATGTTCGGTCGAATGACGCATCTTATTTAAGTATAGTTTTAGTATCACTTCGTAATGGTACCAGGGCAGTAATTTACAACACGTTGATACTACTTCTATACAGGCGTCTATGAAAGTATTCTTATCTGAGTATTTGTCGTCCAACAAATACATAGAAGCTAAAGGCATAATGAAATTAGTAAGCGTTCTAGGAGTAGGACACTTTATCATCTTTTTGGCGACTTTGCAGAATTTAAGCAATGCTCTTACGCGTCTATGCGTCTGTAAATGGCACATGTTATCGAAGAAATCGACTTCTCTATCCTCTTTATTTGTCAAGGGAGCCAAATCTGAAAACACTACATCAGCTTCTGGACATTGTCGTGCTAATTCTCCAAGTAGTGCAATACATTCGTTGTGCAAAATCTCGTTTTTAGAATCCCTGATACCAGTGGATAGTAGAGATAAAACAGTGTCTCGAACTAAAAATTGACCGTCATTTGTGGACCAGTATTTCAGTAGCAGCTTAGGCAATATTTTCTTCATACATAATCCTGCACTATCACGCAATCCAATATCTTTCTCAGTTTTAATAAAGTAGAAGCAATTGTTAACAATGAGTATAGCAAGATCGACATCAATTTCATTGTTTTCTGATAGATGGTATATTTGCTTATATGCATCCAATCTCCTGTCGAAATCTGGCTGTTCAATCCACCTCTTATTGTAAGCATTCATCTCTGAGATTATATTTGCCATTCTCGACAATACAGCTTTATTTTTAGAAGAATTTTCAGCTATAGAGGTAAGTAATTTTATTAAAAGTTTTCTGACTTCAAGAGGAGAAATCTTATTGAAGAGAACGCCAATGTTTTTAATATAAGCCTGAGGATTAGAGCTGTGATCTAAAAGATTTATAATTGTAGCAACAGCATGTGCCATGTTTTCTTCAGCCATATTCATACAAATTTTCTTTATTAATATTGGCAATAATAAGTTCAGTAACTCGTCAGACATTTCTGGGTTTGAAACCAACTCTGTAACCCTTGACAGAATAAAAAGATCTCTCTTATTTACTGTATTCGATTTGGCGGAGTTAGTTATACGCCTTTTCATTACTTCTAGTATACTTGAAATATGAGGGATTAAAGTTTTACTGCCAAAGTTAATGTTACTAAAGTCAGTGTTGGCGTCGTTTTCGATTTCTAACGTGTTAAATGATTCAATGGCTGGAATTTTATTATCTTCATCATTTTCAATTAGCATCAACAATTTCTCTACCATATCAAGGATCATGTTGACCACAACAGGATTTACTTTGGGAGCTAATAAAAGCTTAAACAAGGCTGGTATAACGCTTAGTGATGAATCCTTTTCCGAATATGTTATAAGCAGAACATAATATCTGGGATTCTGACACCAGACATTCAATAACTTCAGTAAAGCAGTAGGGCTGTGTATGCCTTCAATGTGCAGTTTAGGAATCAAAGGCCAGATCAAGGTCTCGAATATAACGTGTATTTCATCTTTACTCCAAGCATATCTGGCAAATTGATCAAATAACTTTCGTGCAGTTCCCAGTGCTAAAATTCTAAGGTTCTTCATAGCTTTAATATGTCCTATATGAACCCTATTCCCTTGCGCTAACACACTCCCCACAATTGAACAAACCGCATAGAAAATTTTGAAAAGGTAGGACAACAATTCATCTTTCAAATATCCTCCAAAATATTCTTGCACAACCTCAAACAAATTTAAAATACTCTGTAGTTTTCCTGGACTTGTTACAGACTTCAAATCCATACTGATTAGAACATTTTCCAAAATTTCTGTTGGTTTCATTATCAAGTACTGTTTGAAATGTGAAAATGCCATTTCAATGAACATTTTCAATTCAGTTTCATTACAACCAGCTAAATACCTCATTATTAGAGCTCTTCTAGTTTGTCCACCCCCTTTTTTGTCTGCACCAAGTTTAACTGTCATTTTTCCGTAAAGGATTCTTAATATTATTGGCACTACATGTTCTCTGTCCTCGGGTTGAATAGTATTTACATCCTGAGTAATTTTAAAGAGAGTAAGTTCATCTTTAAACTTCTTGTCATCAACAAGGTTTATTAAATTACTTTTGTATGGAACTACACTTTTGTTTTTATAATTTAGCACACAATCTAGTGCATATTTCTGTAATCCTGGGTTCTTATTCTTCAAAAAATCCATGTAAAGTTCCCAGAAAACAGGTTCCTTGTGAAGAGCTCTAGGATTCTTGAACTGAGCCAGCACTTGCATAACGTTTATTAGAGTTTTGAACACCATCTTTCCAGATATTAATTCCTTTGTCTCATCTATTGTTTCTATATTTTCTGGAATATTTTCTATTATATTATCACCAAGTTTATTAGAGTTTTCCTGATCAATTTCCATCTTTACCTTATCGTATATTTCTACATCAATTTTTTGTGCATTAGTATTATCTTTTCTTCTGTATTCTTCTTCTATAAAATCGAGAAAGATTACCACAACGTCACGATTTTTCGCTTCACATGTCTCAATACAATTAGTCATAACTTTCAAAATTAGGTTTCTATAGTTATACAAATCAGGTTTCTCAGAAATATTGTTATAATCTGCATACAGATTTTTTAGGACTTCATAATTGGTGTCTATTTCATTGTCAAACACAAATTGTGGTAAGTTTTTCTTTGCATTAGCAAACGACACCTGTAATGTGTTATGAAATAAAGGCCAAAACTGTTCAGGTGTTAGGGAATTGCCAAAACTTGCTATAAATTCAGTCACAGGCTCCCACAGTAACTTGAAATTTATATATAGAACTCCTAACATGTAGTTTAAGGGGTAGAGATGAAAATCAGTATCTTTCACAAGGGTGTATTGTGTGGAGTTAAATGTAATTTTTTGCAATATATTCAATTGAGCTCTGTATTCTTGTATGGATTGTGTTATGGATTCTACGGAGTAGCACATGCTAAATACTGACAGTTTTTCAGTGTTGCCGCCAAGTTCAGCGGTCTTATTTAGTTCTGTGACATTTTCAAATAATTTATAAATGTGTGTTGACAATAGACGGATCTGAAATAACAATTTATAATTTATAACATTCATATAAAAAAGTGCAAACATTAGTAGTTAATAAAAACATGCTTATATTTTTTTTGTGATTAGTACTTACCACATGAAATGGAGAAGACACATTATGCTTGAGATAGGAATCAATAAGAATCAGGAACTGATATTTTAATCCATTTTCCTGCTCGTAAGCTGCCAAGTACAAATCTAGTAAATGTAGTGCAGCTAAATAATTGGGGTTGGCAGCACAAGGAAGTATAATGGGTAACATTACATTAATATCACATATTGTTTCAAGCTTCTTACAACTTGATATATGTATTGCACTCTCCATTGCATTTGCTAGAATAAACAGTACTTTTCTAGTACACGTTGACAAAGCTGTGTTGTCACAATGAATAATATTCTCCTGAGATTTGCATTCAACATTGTATAAAGACAAAATGTTCAGTAACTTTTTAATGAGTGTACTTAGTGTTTGAATACATTGTTCAACATCTATGTTTTCAACGTGAGGCAAACAGAACAACACATTCATCAGTTTAAAGGGTTTCTCTAGAATATTCTCTAAATCATCATTCACTACTTTGTTGAAATATTCCATGAATCGTGAAAGACTATTTCCAAAATTAATTGGATACTTCACCCACTCAAAAAGCTTGATACCATTTTTTGATAGCGGTGATTTTCTCAGACAAATTTTGGTCAATGTAGACATCACATCATCTTCGAAATTTGTTTGTATTATAAAGTTTATAAATGCAGGTAAAATGTGCATGTCAAACTGTGAGTAATCAATGATGTTTTGTACGAAGTTTATAAGAATGCTTGGGTAGGGAATTGTTAATAAAACTTTGACAATGATGCCGGCATGCTCTTGCGAAAGGGAGAAATTGGGCGTAAGAAGCAACACAACTCCGATTTGAGTACATACTTCTAATACGCTTTCTGAAAATTGTTCACATATAACTTTTACAAGTAACACCACAAACTGAGAAGGATTCCTTAGATATTTTCCTTTTTGATGCTCAATCGCTTGACCTGCAAGTCTTAATATATATTCTAAACCTTTACTTTCATCATTTTCCTTCAAAATTTCGTCAATGTATTTAATAATACTTTCCCAAAATAAATCATACTCCTTATGTGATATTACTTTTAAACTGTCTTCAACTGTTTGTGTTAGAACTCTGAACAGGATTTCCTGCTCCTCCTTGTTTTCTTTGAGATGTTGTAGTAAGAGAGGGAGGAATGTTTCTATGCAGCTGTGAAACTTGCCACTTACACCTCTCAGTATTTCAAATATTAGATGACCACAGCCTGTTACAGCCTAGAATAAAAAATTACAACCGTAACTAAATCTCATTATTTTAGGCTTAAATAGGACACATTAGTGCATACACAAACAGAAATAAATCATTATTTTCAGACTTTTTTAGAATGACTAACATACATAAGGTATGTTATTTATTCTGTTTGTCGTTTAAGTTGTACATTTGTGCACGACAGAACAATGAGTGTGTAAGCAAGTGAAAGTGTAGTGTCCATTGTGTGTAAATAGAGTCAATGCGCGTAGTATGTATATACTGGCATCGCGTATCTCGGGAGGGAAGGAGTCATCCAAATGGAGTTGCGCAATGAGTAAAGAGCGTACGGCGACCTCTCCAGCATGCACAGTAGAAGCGTATGAGAAAGCCCGGACTCTTTCCCTCTGAAATTGTGCGATGTTAGGTGCACAACTTATTTGCTATTGTAAGATGCTATGTTTTATGTATAATGTATTGTTCTATGTTGTACATTAGTGTAAATTGCTTCCCTTGTTTTATCTGCGTTTAGATAATGTTTTATTATGTTTAATGTATGGGTTTTGCCTTTTATGGTAGCTCTCCATATTTGTGTTTGCGTGTCTGGGTTATAAGTTGGGTCGGTAAGGATAGTATAGAGAAATAAAAGCTACCGTCTGCTATGTGTTTTATTTGATAAGAGATGGAAACATAAAGTTGCGGACTAGGTGGAGAAGTACAGGAAGTGGCGCCACCGGCGCTCGAGGTCAAATACCGCACTCCTCCAGTGGCGTATTTTAAGATTTGGCGCCCTGGGCCTATAAGGTTTGCCTCCCCATAAATTAACCAAAAAAAGCAAAAATCTTTTAATAATGAAAAAGACCATACAAAAGAATGAACACCATTTATTAAATACATATTTACATTTTTTTCATTGGTTAACAAATTCGTCAATGACACTGTCATAATTAACAGATTTTGTTAAGTCAGCTTCTTTATTAAGGATGGCTAAACTGTTCAAACGTTCTTCACTTATACGGGAACGTAGATACTTTTTTATTCTTTTGAGTACGGAAAACGAACGTTGTCACTATACGTAAAGCTATTTCTATATATGGAAATGTTTCCTTCAAATCCTTTTGCTTAATAAATAGGTTAAGTTGCCTTAAACTCATTTTGTTTTCATGAGACGTGAAGAATTGTTTTAAAAGAACACATTCTTCTTGTAGATCATCCGCAAGATCAATCGAATATAATTTTTGGAGTTTTATGGCGTAACTCTAACTTCCGCTTCAGACATTGTATCCAATTTGATAAAAATGCAATATTGGCGGTTACTGCGTCATACGAAGTTTTGCGCCTCCTTAACTCGTCCAACAATTGGTCGCATATTAGGAAGAAGGTATTATAACCCTGAAATAGTCCCGTCCTTGTAACAACACTTCTCCCTCGCGACGCTCATCGTCTCATTTCTTCCTCTTTCTTTTCTCTTGCGACTGCTTCTGTATTCTTTTGAGGATTTTTTACCAGCCTCTTCAAAAGCATCAAAAGATTCCCGTTTCTTTTCTACGAAAGTTCTACCTCTACGTCTGTGTCGACACCTTACAGAATTTTGGAAACTACATATATTAAATTGTTTAATATATGTCCGATAATATACCCAAAATTCCGATAATATGGCCGTTTCTAGGAAATTTAGCTGAGCCAATAGCCCTGTAGCTTCATTTTTAACTAAAGCTGTTTAGTGGGCAGTTACTTTTTATAGCTTCAAGAGCCGTTATTATTTTGTTCCAATCTTTATTAAGGCTGGCACAAGCATCGTCCCTGGCTGACCATCGCGTATGTGGCAAATTTTACACAGTTACATTTTCAGGCTTAGTCAAAAATGGTTGCAGTAATTTTGTACGTTCCGCTGATGCTGTAAAAAATACGTATATATTTTGCAGCAATCCGAAAAACTTTGTAGCTTCTGGGCAATATTCAGCTGCCGATGAACCGATCAAGGTTAATGAACGTGCGGCGCAAGGTACGTATGTTGCATACTGACATTTTTCTTTGATCTTAGCCTGTAGGCCATTATACTGCCCAGACATATTGCTAGCATTGTCATAAGATTGACCTCTGCAATTGTCAATGTCGATATTCAGTATTTTGAAGGTGTCCATAACGGCTAGCAACATATCTTCTGCTTTGTAACCAGTATTTGGCAGAAAGCAAAGGAATCGTTCAACTGGTTCGTCATTATCTTGAACAAATCTCAGGATTAAAGAAAGCTGATCTACATTAGTAATATGTTAGGTGGAATCTACACTGAAAGAAAAGTATTTAGCCTTTTGAAGTTGTTCCATTATTGTTGTTGTTACTTTAGCTGCTATATTTTTTATTATTTTTTCGTACGTTGCAAAAGACAAATATGGCGTGTTGCCTTTCCCGGAATTGCCGAAACTTTGTATATGTTTTGCCAGAAACAGATCAAATTCGGAAATTGCTTCCAAAAACATCATAAAATTTCCATTATTGGTAGATCCAAATTTATCTGTCTCGCCACGGAACGAAAGACCACGCGTAGCTAAAGATTTTACAGCCACAACAATTCTAAGCAACACATTACGCCAGTATTTTCTTTCATCTTCTAACTGCTCAAATAATTTAGAGTCAATTCTGGCTTGTCCTCGCTTTTTCATTTTCAAAGCACAATTTTTGTGCCCCAAACTAGTTTCATGTACATGAAGTCTTTCATATGCATGTTTCCAATCACTGAAGCCTTGTCCCGAAGCAAGTGGACTTTTTCCGCTATCAAGAAGACGACATGGTCCACAAAATACAGACCCAAGTGACTTTGAGTAAATTAAGTAATTTCGAGAAACCTTTTCCCCGTTTATAAGATTTGTTTTAAATTAAATCTTTGTGTAAAAAGCGATATCGGTCATCGGCTCTTCGGTTAGATTTCCAAAAATTTTCGTCTTCAATATTTTGTTCAAAGCCATTTCTTGAAAAATAATCTATTAATTCTTCATTTACTAGCCACAGAGCTGGATCATTTTTCAACCAACCACCCCGCCGCCGCCTGCGCTCCCCGCGCCCCGTTCTGATATGAACGAAAACGACACGAGCAACGACGAAACATCCCGACTAGTATCGAGTCGCGACGGACACGCCGGCCGTCACGATCGCCCCAGTGTTATCAATTATCATTGTTATTAACCAAACAATAAGTTTTAGTTTTTGTTGTTAATTAGGTAGACTTTTTAAATTTCTCCAGACAAGTTAAGTTAAAAAGCAATAAATTAAAAGATAGGTAACGATTATGAGAGGCGCCCAAAGCTGAGCGCGAGTGCGCGGGAACGAGAGGGAGGCGCGAGCCTCCCGCCCCGGGCCATGACCCCCATGGCCCTAGGGTATATACGCCACTGCACTCCTCCCACACCCAGTTTTTCGTTTTAAAGAAAATGAACGACAAGCAGACAATCCAACTGGTAGTAAGTGGATACTGTCGCCCACTGATATCGCGATACACGCCAGCCAACAACATCCAGAATGGCAAAGGCAGGCATGCCCCCGGATGTGCTGCCTATCATTGGAGATTCAGGAAAGGATTTGGAGAAAGAGCTGGGAAAATGGGGAGGGATAGGAAGTGATGGGAATGGGAAGTCTGACATATTTCACGCACTATCAAAACACGTATATTAGGGGAATAGAATAAAATGTGGTAAGGCAAATCGAGTACACCCAGGGGCTGTGAGATTGCACTTTTTATGCATGGTCCTCTTAATTCTTTTACAAGCCGGTACACAATTATTAGAGGCAACATCACTCCTACTAACGATAAATACACCTAAAGGTCTTTTTGAAATGTAAAGTTTACCTTTTGCTAGAAAAGCATGTCCTGGAATATTTCAAAGGTTAATGACATCATTGTTAGCGAGTATCCCCAACATAGCCATTTTATAGGACGATATGTATGTACAACAAATAAGTGGATATTATCAAAATAGATGTTAAAAGACAAGGAGCAGCCATTGAATAAATTAAAAAAAAAAATGGTGAAAAAGGGTTAAGTTTTTGGGATTTTGCATTGATGAATTAGGCATTTACCGATGTAAATGAAAATTTTACACTGGTGTGTTCTCAATTGTATGAATTTTCCAAATAACATAAAGGAACTACAAGCATTTTTATGGTTACTTTATTTCTGTGATAGACTTTTAGCTTGTGAAGCTGCTATAGCAGAACCCTTGTACTAAAGAAAAATGTAAAATGGCAATGGAAAAAGAACAAAATGAGGCATTTGAAAAGTTAAGGTAGATGTTAACCAGCAGAAGCACATTGGTACATTATCAACACGAAAAAAGTTTATATTGTCATGTGACATTTCACAATATGGATTAGGGGCTGTATTAGAAGAACACGAAATGTAAGATGGCAGCATTAGACCTATAATGTTTGCTTCTAGGACTATGAATGTGCATTAGCGAAACGCTGCACAGATTGACAGGGAAGCAGCAGCAATAATATTTGGTATCAAAAAATTTCACCAATTTATTTATAGCAGAAAAGTTATAATAAAAATTGATCACAAATCATTATTGGGTTTATTTGATCCAAAGAAAGCTCTTCCCAACTTTATTTCGCTTAGGATGTTGCGATGGTTCTTGTTAATTAATTCATATGATTACCAGATAAAATATGCTAAAGGAAAAAAATTGAGAAATGCTGATGCACTAAGCAGATGGCCAGCATATGAAGTCTTTAGAACAAGACTACTGTAGGGTATTACTGATTGAAGAAACCCCTGTAGAGTTAGATTTCTCAGCGAAAGATATTGCAAATATGACAAAAAAAGATACAGTATTGAGTAAAATATTATACTGGGTACGAAAGGCTGGACAATAAGTGTTGACACTGAATATAAAGTGGTTTAGCAAAAAAGAGAGGAACTATCAGTTTACAAAGAGTGTATATATATTGTGGGGCAACAGAGTGGTGTTACCTGAGGAAATTAGTCCTAATATTCTAGAAGAGTTACACCGGAATCATTACAGGATTATGATAACTAAGGCCATGTCACCTCTGGTGGCCTGCAATTGATAAGGAGATTGAAGACATTATAAAAAAGTGCACCACTTGTGGCAAACACAGGAATATGCTCACACAGATTAACATTAGTGAATTAGACCAGACAAAGCATGCTCGAGATTACATATAGATTATGCGAATCCATTTCAAGGAAAAATGTTTCTAATTAATTCTTTTTGAAAATGGCCAGAAGTTAAAATTGTATCTAACTTTAGTAGTGGTACCTTAATAATGGTACTGAGAGGGATAATTGCAGAACAGGGGCTACCTGACACAATTGTCGGCAATAATGGCAGGAGCTTTATTTCAGATGAATGAATTTAAAAATTACTTGAAAACCAATGGAATTCAACAAATTCTGACAGCACCATATCATTTAGCATCTAATGGACAAGCAGAAGAGACTGTACAGATAATAGAGAATAAATTAAGGAAACAGATTTTGGTTCCATGGCACGTAAGACTACCCACAATGTTGTATGGATTACAATCTATGCCCAATAATTTTCAGGATAAAACACCAGCTGAGCTTATGAATAGTAGATGATTTAGGACAAAATTTGATAATTTAAACCCTCTGTTGTCCTTTAAAGAGAAAGAGTGATCAGATATGATAGAAAACAATGAAAGAACAAAAGTAAGGTCTTTTAAACATAAGAAATTATGTTGGAACTCCACGCTGGCTAAAATAAGTAGTAGAGAAAAGAATAGGAGTATGCAGATATATAGTTAAATGATGAAACGGGAAACAGTTAACAAGACATATCTAGACACGGGGGAAGGAGGTAACATGGTAGAAATGGAAACGAGAACAAGGTTCTGATGAAGAAGATAGATGATGAAATAAGAATACCATCCCCAAGACAATGGCCGGATATTATTGGTGTGTCAGGTCCACAAGATGTCATAGTACATGAGAGTTTGGATAAAGAAAGAAGCAATATAAGTAAATGTAGATGGTCTGAATCACCGCCAATGTCATCTGACCTATCAGCAAAGATGATCTATATAAGGAACAAGAGTATGAAGTTCCTGAATTAGACATAGGAACCGATTATTAAGTTACAGCATGCAGTAGTATAAAACATTATTAGTGATAGTGATTAGTGTAGAATAAATAGCATCAATATCAGAGTGGACAATATGAGTGATCTATCCCTAAGGAAATGCATGTTGTGTATTGGACAGTTAAGGGTACTATGACTTTTAGTGTGACATGACAGATGGGTAGAAAGTGAGGTCAGTTGTGAACTGACATAAAATTAAAGAAAATAGTGAGTATATAATAATAATGTAACATATTTTCAAATGATTACTACTTACATCATCATTTGTCTTCAAGTAATTCAGTACCAGGTGAATAAATTTCTTCTTGTCCTTTATATCTCTGGCCACAAATGCAAAGCTTTCTGCAGCAAAATTATTTATGTATTGTGGCTGAGACTCACTGAACAATGGTATTATTCTCTTCAATACTACAGCAATATCTTTCTTTAAATATGGTTTGAGAATTTTGAAAAGAAATGCTAAACAGACTAGCGTCCATTCTAGTCTCTCAGCATCCTTAGTGTTCAGCAACTTTATGAGTATGTCGAGAAACTTTGGAAAATGTTGGTAAAAGTCATTTCGAAGGTCCTTGGCCAAGGATACTAGAATTCTGAAAGTGAAAATAAAAATTAAGCAATGTCAGACTCTAATTGCCCACTGGTACATTCCTTCTGCTTGCAATTACAATGGGGGTCTCAGGTCCATCACAGAAAATCACAGATTACTGGATATTAGAGATATCAAAGATTTTTTACGTATCTGGACCACAGGAGTTTCCTCATTGTGTTTTTACATTGAACAATTAAACAATATATTCTTAAGTAGAAACTGAGTGGAACAGTCAGGTTCGAAATCAAATGTGAGTTGCGAAAAGCAAAATGTACATATAATGATGTAAAATTCTTCAGAACTTAGTAAATTAACAATTAAACTGTGTTAAACATTAACTTTAAATAAAAGTGTATTTACTCCAGCAATGGCTGTATACACAAAGGATCCTCCAATATTAAATATCGCTCTAATATCTCGAGCACCTCTTCTTTTTTGTGTATCAACTGTGGCACAGTAATAATACCATGAACTTCCTTTTTAAACTTTTTAAAATTGTCGGTCAAGTTGAGCACATGCCATTTTCGAAGAGCCAAGTGGAAATGTGTCTCGTTTTCTTCCGGTTGCTCTGTATATTCATGTTCGATGTGGTACAGGGCTGCATGACGGATATCTATAGAGTTTATTCTCTCAGCAAATGGCACAAACTGAAAACATAAAATATTGAATTAAACTTAGATGCGATACCTACTTTGTAATACTTCAAATGATTACGAATATAAATGTTACAATATTTTTAATAATCACTTGGTTTTTGATAGAAAGACCACACTTATAATAACAACATAACCTCTTATGGTAACAATATTAGTCACTTATTTTATTTTTGGACATTATACGTACTCGAAAAGTGTTCGTAGTTTTGTGTTTTACTGGTTTAGTCTTCATTTTTAATTCAAATGTAATTATATTGACGCAATAAGTAAAGACCAATACCAATTACAGTAGCAAAGAAAACTAGTGCAAGGTAAATAAAGAAGACAAGTGAAAAAGTCAGACACAACATTTTTGCTTCAAGTTTTCTTGACAGTTGACAGTATTTTACAGCAATTCTCAGCAAATCCATTTTTTATGGACACTGGCATAGCTATTGGTCCATAATCCCTTCGAAGTAGGAGTCGCTTAATAAGATATCTTGACATTCACTGCCGACACTAAATAATGTGATGTTTAGCTAACACGGATTGTTGCAAAAATTAAAGAAGTGAACCCAAAATGCCTTTTCATAAAATGTGTTTGTCATTCTGCGGTATTAAATGTTAGCCATGCTTGCAAAATCCTTTCAAAAAATTTAGAACAAATCGTTAAAGAAGAAACTATACTATTTCTCAAAGTAGCAAATGTAAGGGAAATTTGCTGAATTCCAAAATTTCACTGACACTGAAAATCTTTGACTGTTGCATCATTACGACTTAAAGTGACTATCGATTTATGCTTGTGTTAGTAGATTAATTGAGCAATGGAGGGCATTACAATAGTTCTTTCAAGACAAATACCTAAGTGATCGCATAGTATCATCGGCATTTTTATTCCATTTTTTTAGCAGTGATAAAAATAAATTGTACTTTTACTTTTTTGACTATATTTTACCAATGATTGTAAATAAGTTTGATATCATATTTCAAGGTTCTATTCGTGCATCGACAGATTGTATGATGATGCGTCTAGAATGTACTTATCGATTTTGGGTTGCTTCAAAAAAATTAATTACATCAAAAGCACGGGCAACGTATATTATTTTATTTACGTATATTATGGTAAACAATTCACAGTGGACTTCCCTAAGTCCACTGTGAATTGTTTACCATTGAAGAAAATGTACTTGGGCATAGGGATGTGACATTGAATGAAAAAAAATCGATTAATTAATAATCGATTTTCTTCGCTACTTATAAATCGATTTAAAAATCGATTTTATTAGACAAAAAATCGATTTTTCGGAAAAATAGTTTTTTTTTTTTTAAATACTATATAATAATAAAACCAAGCTTAAGGTCTTAAGACGAAGGAATATGGGTATCAATAATTGGGTTGGGTTGGGTATCTATCTATGATAGCTTTTTCCCAGGACAAAGAAGTACTCACGGGTTACTGGGAAATAACCACCATCGGCTTCAGCCGTCATGTTTTATAAACGTTAGTTTTAAGGAATAGACGACATAGAAATTATATTAATACTTTATTAAAATAAGAATAAACGAAATAAACAAAAAAAAACTTCTCTTCTCAAAACTAAAAACACCGTTCAAACACCAGCTGTTTGATATTAATTGTGTGAATTATTTATATTAATGAAAGTTATTGTGTTTTCGAGCTCACGGTGTTTATTTTGGTCGCTTTATTTTTTATTTTTGTCCCTAGCTTGGACAACAAAAAGATAACTACAAGTGAAAATACTTATTTTAAAAAGTGTATAAAAAAGTACGAAAAGAATCAGTTACGTAGATTTTAATATTTTTGTAACAAAATACGACATACTCTAACTTTGATACTAACAAGTAGTAAAAAGATGTTGTATTTTTAATTTATTCCGAGTGCTGTGTACCTGTGAATGTATAAAAGTGAGTAAAGTAATTATTTGAGAACATTTTCATCTATAGCGAAAACGGAGTACCTTTAGTTACCCTGTCTGTATGAGCCCTAAAGATGACGTCACAATGGCGTCGACAGGTAGAGAAATTAGGAGATAACTTTTGAAAAATTATGATTTGTGAACTCGAAACATGATATTTCGTATACATATACGAGGCATATTCGAAAAGGGCCGTTTCGTCATAAAAAAAATATAATCATATGAAATAGGTTTTATTAGCACATTTAGTTTACTACAAATCTACTTCACTTTTCCACATAATCGCCGTTCACTTCCAAGCATTTTTCGTACCGCTGCACCAGCTTCCTTAACCCCTCTGCATAGAAGCTCACCGCCTGCGAGTTGAACCAGTTTTCAATGGCGTTCTTAATTTCCTTGTCGTTTTCAGACCTTGTCCTTGTCTTTCCTTGTCTTTTGTAGACAGTAGTGCGTCCAAGATGAGGAAATTCATCAGCCAGGGCACTAATCGTCAACCGACGATCAGATCGCAGTTTTTGGTCCACCAGAGAAACAATTTCATCGGTTTGCATACTGGGCCTACCACTCCGCTCTTCGTCATGAACATTTGTTCGTCCAGTTTTGAAATCACGACACCATTGTCTAACCTTTCCTTCATTCATTACAGCAGGTCCATAAACTAGGCATAACTCTCGATGAATTTCAGCAGCTGAAGATCCTTTTGCACACAAAAATCTTATTACAGCGCGAACTTCACAGCTGGCGGGAGCAACGATTATCGCGGACATTGTTTACTGTACGCACAGATAGGCAAATGACTACTGAATCAAAACAACACCTGAAATAGCTGCACAAGTAGTGCACGTACAGATATGCACAAGTTTAAACGTGTTACGACTTGTCGATTTTGAAATATAAGCGAACGGCCCTTACTTTTCGAATACGCCTCGTACATATCTATACATGAAAATGTTCGCAAATAATTACTTTAGTAATTGGCTAGTCTGTACCGCTTTACCGATGGTACCTATCCCTAGCCCTACCTATTTCAAACATACCTATACATACAGATGACGCCGTTCGATTTATTTGTTCCCGTTAAGTGAACGGGAACAATTTCTTTCATCCGGCGCATAGATGGCGCTGTATACAAAAATCGATTAAAGTGTGTATTTTACATAATCGATTAATTTATAATCGATTTTTTTATTTCAAATATCGTTTTTTAAAAATAGATCATTTGAAAAAAAAAAACGATTAACATTAAAATCGATTATTTTTTAACATCCCTACTTGGGCATCCAAGTAGGGCAAGAATTAATCAAACACAGGGAAAAACTAAACATGAAAGAACAATTAGTCGATTTTTTAGAAAATACCAATCATTTTTGATTAAGCTAAGCACTCAATTGAAATCTCGTTAGGGTTTTGAAAACTAAATTTTCCGAGAATTGAAGTTTCTTGATCCACAAACTGCCGTGCATAAAGAATTTCGTAGCATAAGAAATGTAATAGAAACTTTCCCATACAATCTGCAGCCAGAACAGAGCCAGGCAATTTACGAGGAGTATAGAACCCTGAAACTTGATCTAAAAGTAAGTAGGGGAACCCGGGGTAGAACGGGGTACCGGGGCGGAACGGGAAAGAGGCGTTGTGCTCGCTACAGGCGACAGAGATGTGTGACCATCGCGCACAACTTTCGGTCCGCTGTGCTGCGTTATACTGAGTGGCCGCTGTCAGTGTGAGAGTGCGCTTAGTTTGGATTTTATCGAAGGTCGACGAAAAAGCTTGCAAATTTTAATCTTTCTATGCAACACCAAGGTAATTACACTATACACTATTCTTTATTCGGATATTAACATTACATGTTTGTTTAAACATACTTTTGACTAACTAAACGTCTAGTGATAACTCAAGTCCAATAAATATAACCGGCCATAACACTCGTGTTTACGTGAACGGTGCGTCGGGGCACAATGGGTGGGGCACAATGGGGTATACCCCGTTCCGCCCCTTAAATATTTGTACTTCTCATATAAATACGCATTTTTATTTCATCTGCAGATGGTGCGTTCATATATAAGAAAAACCAGCCGACAGTCCTGGTCTACATTGCTAATCCCGTTGCCAAAAGTGAAAGCTGGAATGAAAAGAGTTACAAGAAAGGGTGGAAAAACGGCAATCCTGACCGCTTCACCTTACAAGACTGAATTAGAAGAATCTATTAAAAAGACACAAAATATCAATAAAGCGAAAGTAGAAAAAAATAAACAAGACTGACGTTAAAAGGTAAAGGAAGACATACCTGAAGGAATGAAAACTAAGCCAAAGAAACAAAAAAGAATCAGAACTAAACCTGAAGAACACTCAGAAGACGTAGAAAATTTTAAACAAAAACAAAGAAGAAAGAAACAAAAAAGATTCGGAACTGAATCTGAAGAAAGCTCGGAAGATGAAGACGCGATCTGCTTGTATTGCCATGATTTATACTCCAAGTCCAATGAAGGCTAGTGGTCTTGTAGCATTTGAAAAATGGACACATTTGGCGTGTGCTGATCTAGATAGTGACGACAATGACAGTGTTCTCATCTGTGAACTATGCCAATAATTAGTACCCCATCGTGCCCCGGGTTCATTTCCCATTGTACCCCGGGGGGTGGGGCAGAATGGGAAATTTCCCTTTATTTTTCAAACAATATTTTTTCAAAGTGATCATTAATTTACATAAGTTTAGCTCTAATTTCCTTGTAGAGAAAGAAGTAAATAAACCTACAAATTGCCAAATAATGGTGTTGTTTCATTCAAACTCTCACAAATTGTAACCAAAGCTTAGCTACCCCGTTCCACCCCGGGTTCCCCTAATTTGTTACAATCATCAAGTTCTGGCTCATCCTTACTTGTGAGCAATTTTGGGCGAAATTTGGGAAAATTTGTAATATACATTAAAATATAAAAATGTAGCAAGTTTTTGTAAATCATTGTTATAAACCAGCTGTGTCACTGCATGTGTATGCATATTCTCACAGATAAATTTAATTAAAACCGACCAAAGAAATAGATTTATCAACAAAAATGACCTAACAATTTTAAAAACCAAGCAAGGTATTAAAGATAAAAGAGGCTGTGGACATTTTAATCCTACAAGTATTATGTTGAAGTATAATTCTTCGATTTATTGTAAAGACGATGATTAAGAATCATGTTTTTAAATTGGTATTTTCATTGGTATATCTTCCTGTTAAAGTTGGTATTTTTTAGTATTTTTCCTAAGTGACTTTGGTACTTTCGTAAAATTAAATCTGGTCACACTAAGAATAATCCGCTGTACTGACATCGACATTTGACATATCAATTTTCACATGATAAGAAGACATCCTTATCTTGTCGAATGCTAAGGATTTTTTTGTGACAAAACACTTTTTCTTCATTTATATTAATTATTGAAAACAGAACCTACGTCAAACGATTTTACTATTAATGGTTATTTTCTCTAATGTTACAATCAATGCTTGCTAGGTGCGTAAATTCTTTGCCCACCCCGGTATCGAACCAAGTAACGAAGTTTTATTTCAAATGTAAGTCTATCTATAAACATGTTATCAGTTTTTAAACAAAATTAAAATTATCTGTTCATGTTAATATTTACTTTTAATATGTCTTCAGTTAAAAGTATTTTATAAATCGTCTTTCTTGTTTTTAGATGGTTTTTTCAACTTGTTTCTCTTTAAATTAGGCATTATGTACCAACGTGTTTAATATTGTGTTATTACTACCACTTCTTAAGTTATTAAATTTGCATTTAAGTTTGAAGAATAAATCTTAAGCTATTATAATAGATATTGTATGCAACATCTGTTGATAGATAAATCGCGCGCCACGAACACGAAGAATTTCCGGTATTAACATGAGGTCAGCCAAGACGTAACGGTAAAGAGATTTGAACCTCTGATTTGAATTATTGAACCTTAATATTAAGGGTCTAGTAAAGTGGTCAGTGATCGACAATTTCATACAAATCTCTTTTCCGTCCAGTCTTGCCTGATCTCATGTTAATGACTGAATTTCTTCCTGCTCATGGCACACGCTTTAGATATTTAATTTGTTTATACGAGTGACTGCATACATAATATTTTCTAATTCTAACATTTGTAATTCTTAAATATACACAGACAACAGCAAACAAAAAATTAAACAAGGCAATAGAACTGTGATCTCATGTGTATTGCTTTCAATACACACACTTTCAATTCCTTCAATTCAATTTCACTTCAATTGCAATACAATACAAGCTGTACATGGTCTCAGAAATGCTGTAACAAGTTTTTTTTTAGTTTTGACACGAAATCAGCAGGGGTTTCACAGCAGTCAAGAACAGGTTGAATATAAAAGCATGGATGTGAAGATCCTTCCAGCTCTGCAAGACAATTATATGTACCTTGTTATCGACAAGGTATCTAAGGAAGCAGCTGTTGTGGATCCTGTTGAACCTAAGACAGTGCTGAAGGCGGTTGAAGATCTGGGGGTTAACCTCACTACAGTTTTAACTACACATCATCACTGGTAGGTTTTTAAATGGAATTATAAATGATACCTATATTTATGAACCTATTGTCTAACTGTAGACTCTACAACATCCCACTGCAAAACACAGGCATCCACTAGTAAACAATAAGGCTTGATACACATGCTCAAGATATTTTTTATTTTAAAAATCCCTGCTCTGGTGCTTAACACGTTCAATGCCACCACGATTTTCATGATCGCTTTTCGGAAGCCGCATATATATCACAGTGGACACGCTAAGCATGTCACCGACACTGCAAGCTGAAATAAATGGATGCGCCATTCACTGGCGTTATGTAAAGGTAATTTTTTTCTTTTGTTATTTTTATGGTTGTAACAGTGTCCGTAACTTTTGCAGCACATTTAAAAAGTATTTGATGACTGTTTAGTGCGTTTTCACCTAGAAACATGGCAAAGAATAAACTAAAAGGTAAGCTAGTTTCGTAATTTTAGCAGGGATTGGCAACATTTTGTATATATTTATTGTTGAACACAGCTAACATCTTGTTATTAATATAATCAATTATATTTTTAACTTTACAATAGCTAGAAGTCACTTGTCCTACACTCACACATAACATTCTCATAATCAAGAGAAACCGATTCTGTGATATAGCAGGTCTGAATACATGTTGGTTAAAATATGTGTCCTTTTCCCAGTAATCACATAAACAATTTAACTTTATAAAACCCATATGGAATAATAGTGCGAAGAATAACTTAATATCCTCACAAGTTACTGGTTTCCATGATTTGCTTCTACTTTGTGTAACCACGCTAGAAGTTTGTTCTTTTTCCCCATATTCATTGGAACAGTCTTTGAATAAGCAGCAGTTCCAAAGTATATAGTGCCTCAAAACAATTAATAGGCTCATCAGCTATACCTTCTTTTAGTCCAGGGGTCTTGAGGAATGGGAGTTCGGCTGAATTAGAGGCAGGATTTTGTGGAAACCATCCTTCATCTGGTGTAGCACTGATTTCTCGTACATTTTCATTGTCCTGGACAAATTCCGGATCAGAGTCACAATCGGTATCGGTTTTTAATTCATCGATAACATTCTCCGACAATTTCCCAAATAATTCAGAATCCGTGATTGGATATTGAGGTGAGATGACAGGTAAATTGGTTTCTTCTTCGTTAGTTTTTTCAATAGAAGATTCCATAGCTTCAAGTGTCTCCTCTATTCCGAGAAAGCCCCAATCGGGATTGTCCCAAGAGTGTGAAGGTGTTGGGTTATCGTAAGAATCCAGAAGCTAGGACAACAAACATTAAATGACTTCTACTGAGATTACTGAGCACGGAATACACGAAACACATGCGATGACGAAAAGATCGTACAAAGCACTGATATAGGAAAAAAAGTTTAGTTGCAAGCGCATCCTTGGAGTGGGATTTAGAATAAGCCAATGAGAGCTTCGCAAAAAACAATGTTATCAGCGCTTTTGTTCCGCAGCTGTATCGCCGCCGGCACATCTTTTTCAAGATCACTTGTTTTATCATAGTTAATAACTAAATAGACAACTGGGAAACACGATTATGAATGTACGATACATTTAAAATCATAAACAATTTCATTACTGCAAGATTATATTATGTATGTACCGTAAAACGTCGCAACTTTACCACAAGTCTTTAACATTGCCTAAAATAGTAATATGCTGATAACTCGCAAAATATTTATGTTGCATCACTGAAACCAATGGTATATTTTGTAAAGATATTCTGACAACACAAAAAATGGTCGCCATAGTACTAATGTCACCTACCTTCACGTTAGTGCCGTTTTGAACGTCAAGAAGGAGACGGGAATTTAAACTGATGCTCAAAACTTTTTCGGTAAGTCGAAATAGAATATTGTTTAAGTTTTGGTAATATAGTTATCTTATCGATTTAGTCTTCTTTAATATAATGCAATTGCTAGATTCGTTTTGTCGTCAAGCGTTCTAAAATAAATTAGACTTAGGCAAAGATGGGATAAGTTTGATAAATAAGTAACCTCAACTTTATCTACGGTAGGGTTGTTGCAGTTATATTTTTGAAATTATATAATTTTATTTTTTTTATCATTTAATTTGCCTTATAATGTAATTTTGTTTAATTGGATATTTTTTTAACAACGAAACGAATACCTAATACATTAGGTAAAGTTACTACGTATTACTTTAAAAATTACTTTAATTAAGCAGTTGATATATATTATTTTATTTTTAGGTCCACAATGGAAAAACATAGAAGAAAGCCAGGTGCCAGGCGCTACAAAGATTATGAAGATAGCTTACTAAATTTAGCAGTAGATTTGGTAAAAAACAAAAATTTAAATTCATATGAAGCAGAAAAACAGTTTGGGATACCAAGAAAAACAATTTTAAATAAAGTAAAGCTGAAACATATGCGTAAAGTTGGATGTCCTAATAAATTGTCTGAAGAGGAGGAGTCAAGAATTGTGGAAGCGTTGATTCTTTGCGCCAATTATGGCAGTCCTTTAACACGTTCAGAATTGAGAATAATCGTTTATGACTACCTTAAAAAAATGAAAAATCCGCACTTTTTAATAATAAGATGCCAGGCGAAAAATGGATTAGGAATTTTTTAAATAGGCACAAAAATAAATTAACGACGAGATCGACTCAAAATATTAAGCTTGTACGGGCTACAAAAACTTATAGTGAATATAACGACTATTTTGATAACCTAAAAGTAAGTTTAACTAATGCAAAACCAGAGCACATTCTGAACTACGATGAAACTAATTTATCTGATGATCCCGGTAGCCTGAGATGCATTTTTAAAAGAGGTGTTAAGTATCCTAATAAAATTCTCAACCGTACTAAAACTGCAATATCTCTCATGTTCGCGGCCACTGCGTCCGGAAAATTATTTCCTCCATACGTAGTTTATAAGGCAGAAAATCTGTGGAGTAACTGGTGTGAAAAAGGGCCGCCCGGTACAAGATTTAATAAATCGAAATCCGGTTGGTTTGATAATCAAACCTTTGAAGATTGGTTCAATACTATTATAATACCCTGGGCACAATCCTCACCGGAACCCAAAGTAATGATAGGGGACAATTTGTCCTCGCATTTAAACATAAGCATTATTGAGAAATGTCGTGATAACAATATTCGCTTTATTTTTCTACCACCCAATTCAACTCACGATACCCAACCACTTGATGTCTCATTTTTTAGACCCTTAAAAAGAACGTGGCGCAATATTCTACTCGACTGGAAAGTACGACACCCGTCCAGTAATTCCTTAAACAAAAGTATTTTTCCAGAATTACTAAAATCATTAATTGATGCAATAAAAATTAATCAAATAGAAACAATCAAGAATGGATTCAAGGCCACTGGGATACACCCTTTAAACCCTGAAGAAGTTTTAAGAAAACTACCTGATTACAACGTGGAGAATAGGAAACCAGAGGTTACCTTTAATAATGCTCTTCTCAGTTATTTAAAAGAATCAAGATCTCCCAATAATAACATAAACAGGAAAAGAAATAAAAAAGTCCATATAAAACCAGGGGAATCTGTGTCAACCGAAGACTTTACAACAATACCGAATACAGAAAGATTAGAAGCTAGTTCTTCTTATCAAAATATAAACATTCCTCCAGGTGTGGTTGTGAATTGCGAAGCACCACAGAACTTATACATTTCTAATAACCGCACTTTATTTACAAAGGCATGTGAAAATGACCCTCCAACCTCTTGTGTTCCTGTTGAACCCAGAAAAATATTATCAAATATTTCACTCAGACAACTAGACAAAAGGCAAGGGTCAGATTCAGACAGTATAACTTCATCGTTTTCTTTGCATGATTCTTCAGAAGATGGCCCATTTGTAGACTCACAGAGTGATACTGAAAGTTTTTATGAAGATAATTTAAATTTCATTGAAGAAGATTCCACTGATGACGTTACTGTAGGAAAATATGTACTAGTTAAATTCCTTGCAAGGAAAGTCAATATATACTACATTGGTTTGATTATAAGTCATAATGAAAGCAATGGTACATATTTAACGAAATATCTGAGAAAGAACACCAAGGGAACATTTTCTTGGCCATTAGTGGAAGACATATCCGAGATCACACGTCTAGACATTGAAAAGGTTTTACAAAACCCTAAAGTCGGGCGACGAGGCCAATTAATTTTCAATATAGAGTCTATAATTCCCCTGATAAATATTAAGTAAAATTAGTTAAATTAAATTTTTGCTTACAGCATTTGCCTGTTTATTTGATCATTAAACATTTAAATAAAACCTTTTTCGAACCATTTAGGACAAATTAAGTAGTATTTTTAAAGCCGAGAGCGAAATACTCCGTTTCACCCAAAAATATGGATTGGATGTTTTCTTCATAACTATGTCCATTTCTAAAGAAATGTTACTTATTATAAGTAATAATGTTAATGTTAATAATATTGTTAATGTTAAGTAATAATAATGTATAAGAAATTATTACACTGTGAAAAAAAAAGTCGTTCATTTCTAAATTTGTGACAACCCTATACAAGACTTTGTCAATGTATGAAAATGACCAAAATTTACATCCCAACATTGCCTGGCTTTAATTTAGGCTACTTATGTACATTTTTTCGATTTTTAAATAAACACTAACATGATATAAGAATATAGTTCAATATAGAGTGGAGAGTTTGTGGATTTGTGTCTTGTAATACTTTTTAACAACGTAGGCAAAGTTGCGATTTTTCAGCCCAACTTTGCCTGGTATTAAATGTCGTTACAGATCTACTCCTTTAGTAATATAATGTAATATCACCATGATATCCCAAAGACAAGATTTTGAACTTTATTTAGTACATAGAAAAGTTGAAAATAGCTTTTAAATTTCGAAGATATCTTTAAAAAAGCGTAAAACTTAGGCAATGTTGCGGCAGTTTACGGTACTTATTTTATTTTTTAAGCAAAACAGCAAAAACATACCTATTTTACACATAATATAATATACACATAAAAACCCATTTTTATATTGATTACGTTTATTTTTTTATTTATACTGAAATGCTTGAATCAAAGGTTGAGAACATGTGTCAGCGTTTGAACGAACACACCTAGTGTGTTCATGGCATTGCAGAAGGATTCTTTTTTCTAAACAAAAAATTGATCATTACACCCGGGCCACTTTATAAATTTTGAATTAATCGCATATTTAGTCTACACTGTGATTTTGAGCAGACCAAACGGATTCGTTTTTGAAATATTACTGAAACACTCTGAACACGCCGTGCGGGTTGCCGGCACTGCTATAAAATTTACAAGAACACGCAGGGCGTGTCGGTGGCATTGAACGTGTTAAGTGACTTTTGTTATAACAGTAATAAAAAGCTTACAATACTACTAATTAGATTTAGATAATTTCGGTTAGCATCTTCATATTTCAGTGACCGAATGCCGAGAGATATATAACATGAGAGTGGTTACAACATAACATAATGATCTCTGAAAGTGTATCTGGATGTGTTTCTTTTTGTAAAATATGAATATAGCCTACCAGCATTCTTATATTAGTAGTATTTTACTACCAAACTTACAATTTTTTGGAATTATTTTAGGGATCATGCAGGTGGAAATGAAGACCTGGTGAAACAGTACTCTATTCAACAAGTGCTGGGTGGGGATGATCGTATCGGGGCATTAACTAAGAAAGTCCAACATGATACCCGCTTTAACATCGGTCGGCTGAATGTGCAGTGTCTGTTTACACCGTGCCATACAAGTGGACATATTTGTTATTACATCACAGCTCCAGAGGAGGGCGAAGGGGCTGCTGTATTCACAGGTAATATTTTTTTTTGAGGTTTTTGTTTAAATAGGTCTTAACATATATGTTTACCTTATTTATAACTTGTTGATACTTCACAGATAATATGGGAACAAGTTAATTTGAACTACAGTTACCAAAAACCTAGTGGCCATTTAAAAAATACCTATTTAATGTAGATTCTACACACCTACACATGCGGTTTCCTCTTTAAGAAACGAAGATATTGTAATTAAAACTCAAAGGAGCTATTTTTACCAAACCTAGAATTTTCAACTAAACTCAATTCAATTTTTTATTAATAATTGCCCGCGATTTCGTCCGCGTGGACTTTAGTTTATAAACACCATCTTTAATCGACGTGATTCTTTAAATTGATATAACTATTTATTTATGAATTGATTGAAATAAAACAAACACTAAATTTTAAGTGAAGCTTACCACAATACATTAGTGTAAACCGCACCCAAATCGGTTAAGCCGTTTCTAAGATTAGCGCGCACAAACGCACAGACAAAAATTCTAACAATCATTGTTTTGGGTTCTATTGCGTTGATAAAGGCCCCCAATAATAGTTTTTCTCATATATCTTCCATGTACAGACAGCGATCAGTTACATTTTTATTATATGTATAGATATCCACTAAATTCATTTTAAATCATAATTTATTCATCATATGAGGCATATGAGGAGACTAAAGAAAGACTTAGAAACAAAAAATATAACACATTAATCTATTATAAAATTACAGAAGATGCTCAAATTGTCTGCAGCCTGCCTTGATACAGGCTCTACATCTCCTTATGAATGCCCTCTTGAGCTGACAAACATCGAAAGATTAATTTTTTTTATTTGATGTTTAAAGCGATACTAGATACATACTAGAATTTATTTATAATTTACTATATCTAGTTTTGTTTAGATAATGTTGTATAATACATACTAGGTTTCGCTACAGTTCTTACTTAGGTTACTTTAATGAAAATAGGTCGTTATTTGAAAATGACAGGGATTGTCTTCTAAATGTCATAGGAATGTATATCCAAGACTTAGGAGAGGCCTATATCCAGAATTGGAGAGACAAGCTGACAGTATAATAATAATAACTTTATTCCGTTGACATAATCATGCAATTTTATACACGTGGTGGGGGTCCCCTTTATATATTTTATATAAAGTATAGTATTGTGTCATATCATTTTAAATTAGTTTTTTTTTCTAAATTGTTTAAACTTTAAATAACAAGATAAGATAATACATTTCATTCTTCATTACCAGTGATTTCATCCAGTGATTCATTACCAGGTAGAGCAATTGTGATTTCAAATAAATTATGATATAACGCTGGAGCAGCCTGTATCTACGACCGTGACGAACCAGCAATGTACTATAGTCATATTTTAATAATTAGGTTTATATATGAATGTGCAGTGGCTGCACAAACCACCTTCTAGGTTTCCGGGCCCAAACTAGACAACATAAATTATTTATTGTTTGATATATTTATAAAAAAAAAATAGAACATATGAATATGACTCCGGGATTTTAAAATTATCAAGAACTTTAGTCCCAAAAAAATAATTATGATAATTATGTTTATCAAAAAAGTCCCAGTTATCGGAGTAGGTAAAACCTATGTTTGATACTTGCAGAGCATTATCAAAAATATGGACATGCCCCATTAGTTCCGCGAATTCAGAAGAACTTGCGAAAACTAAAAAGAGAAGAGTAGGAGAGAGTGCACGTTACCCCACTCTCACAGAAGACTACCTCGAAATGTACTGCAACACAATAGAAAAAACATTCTTAAAGGACTATCGAGTTGTAAAATAATTTGTACGATATGTCAGCTGTCAGAGCTCTTCCTATAATAACCGGACCATACTATATTTTCGTTGTCATCAGAGAACTTATACCTAACCCACCTTTAAATTTGTTTAACCCACCATTAACCTCTCATTGAGTATTTTATGCTGTTCGTTGACATAGGTACTTCTTTTTTAAAATTTTTCTTTTCTAAGAGATTTAGTATTGAAAAAAAGCTTGTTACTTACAGGTGACACTTTATTTCTTGGTGGATGTGGAAGATTTTTCGAAGGCACAGCAGACCAAATGTACAAAGCTCTCATTGACATCCTAGGCAACCTTCCTAACCATACTAAGGTGTTCTGTGGCCATGAGTACACCATACAAAACCTGAAGTTTGCGGAGCATGTTGAACCTGATAATGAGGAAGTAAAGAAGAAAATCACATGGGCAAAGCAGAAGCGAGAAGAGAAGAAACCTACTGTGAGTATTTAATGTAAATTTAAAATTACAAAATTATATTTTTATACTGCAGCTGCATCCAGCTCTCAGTATCCAGTGCTGGACATGGACCTTGTCACGTGCATTGTCTTGTGCATCAGGGATATATGGCTTAAAAAACGTGCCGTGTGATTTCGGCAGACTATAGAATAGCACCACCCCATCTCTTCCCGAGATGGGTGTCGTAAAAAGCGACTAAGAGACAACAAAACGACTACCACAAGCCTTGAGGAACTACACCACCTCTAAAACAGTGGACTTGCCTACGCGCTTGTCCAACGTGGCGTTTTTCAGGCCATGTTTTTATAATTCAGTCATTATAAACCAACTAGCAAAAATGCATCTACCTAATTATTTTTAAAAGTCGTGTTCATAATGAATTACTCTATATATGGATAGTTCATTGTGAACACAACGACTTTACAACATTTCAATTTTGAAGAGTTTGTTTACGGAAATTTCTCTTGTAAAAGATAAACTGCAAATTTGAAAGCTCTGAAATTAAATACTGAGGTTTTCTATTAAATTAAAACATTCTCTACAAGAGAGCTGTAAATAGCAATCTAATTACCATATGATGTGCCGCTCTACTATCAGCCATCTCATCTTTAAAAAATCTATAAAGCTCCATAAATATGTAGAGTCAAAATGACATTTTTGTAACACCCGTGTGAATGACGCGTTAGAGTTAGACAAAATGGTTGTAACATGTAGAACAGAACAGAATAAAATGCCTAAAAATGTGACTCCGACTTAGATACACAATTCATTGTAATTGGCTTATAACAACTGCCACGCCCTGTTTGAACGCCTCTGCCACGCCTCTTGTTCTAGACCCCTTTCTAGGAGTTAAATGTTGTCTTTACTACGACTTCGGACTATAATAATATTAATAATGATTAATTTGAAGCACTTTGAAGCTATTTAGGCCTTAATCACTATACTTTTTTGTTTTTAAAAAGGTACCATCAACAATTGGAGAAGAAAAACTGTATAATCCATTTATGAGAGTAACAGAGGCGGCGGTAATGAAACATGCGAGGAAAAACGACGCCATTGAAACCATGAAAGCCATACGTCTCGAAAAAGACTCTTTTAAAGCTTGAACTACAATTATTGATATTTGTGGGGTTAGGGGTCAAGAAATATAATTTTGTTGATTTTATTATGAATTATATTTTTTAAACGTTCTCATTTTGTACATATTTTATATTCTAAAATTTCAATGGCTTCACGTATAATCCTGGGATAATAGTGAAGTTCAGTGGAGAAGATTTTGGGAGTGCATAGTTCTATCCAGTGATTAATTCCAGCGTCGAGAATGTGTTCAGCTATTGCTGATTTACTAGTTTAGCGGTTTCTGACAGCTCCGATGTGTTCCTTGACCCTTACCGCAACTGTACGTTTAGTTAAGTCTATATAGGAACTACCACAGCTGCAGTCTATCTTATGGCACCTGGCGTCTGGTAAGGTTTAACATCCTTGGGTAGATTTTCGTAGATTGGTAGCGTAGATTTGTTTGGACGACGAAATATCGCAGCTGTATAAGAAACCGCCACAAGAAAGGTAAACATATATATATATATATTAATTGAATCTTCCGGGCTACTTAGCCGAGGTCTTCTGGAATCTCTTCTCTTTCTTTCAAACGTTTCGTCAACAACTGCGGTTGACATCTTCAGTGGCGACTGCGTTCACTTTCGGAGAGATGTTATCTCTTCGGCTTCTCGAGCGCAACTGACTCGACGACTGTGGCGCACCGGTATTTATAGTGGGCGAGGGTAGTTGTGATTGTGTGTGTACCGACGCATCGATATTTATAGTGGGCGAGGGTAGTTGTGATTGTGTGTGTACCGAGTCTGTTTTTGTCCCCCCCCTCTCGTCTCTCTTCCCCGTGAGCTTGATGTCTTCGGAGTGCTGGATACCAGATATTACGGAGTCTTAGATTCTCTTCTTTTTTGTTAAAATTGTTGGGATGCTTGTAGATTTCAATAGCTTCCTTATTGAGACGGGAATAATAATGATTCTCGGTTGACAAGATCTTTGTGTCCCTGAAGCAGATTTCGTGGTCCCCATCCGACAAGGCATGTTTAGCTACGACCGACTTCTCAGTCTCTCCTCTTCGACAATTGCCTTTATGTTCTTTAATGTGGGTATTGACACTCCGTTTTATAGTGCCAATATACACTGACCCACAGGAGCATGGTATTTTATATACTCCAGTCGAGGACAGCGGATCTCTGGGATCTTTTCCGATTTCGGAGACGGATACACAGTCTCCGAAATCAAGAGGGTTCAAAAACCAAAAAGAGGAGCCAAAAAAGCTGACAATATCGACACCAACCCAGAGAGAAGCAGGGTGTTCTTACCTTACTTAAAAGGCGTAACAGATCGCATCAGCAAGATCTTACAAAAGAAAAACGTGAAGACCATTTTCAAGCCTACGAGCCAACTCAGAAATATCAGTCAAAGATCCCAGAGATCAGCTTTGTCGGATGGGGACCACGAAATCTGCTTCAGGGACACAAAGATCTTGTTAACCGGGAATCATTATTATTCCCGTCTCAATAGGGAAGCTATTGAAATCTACAAGCATCCCAACAATTTTAACAAAAAAGAAGAGAATCTAAGACTCCGTAATATCTGGTATCCAGCACTCCGAAGACATCAAGCTCACGGGGAAGAGAGACGAAAGGGGGGACAAAAACAGACTCGGTACACACACAATCACAACTACCCTCGCCCACTATAAATACCGGTGCGCCACAGTCGTCGAGTCAGTTGCGCTCGAGAAGCCGGAGAGATAACATCTCTCCGAAAGTGAACGCAGTCGTCACTGAAGATGTCAACCGCAGTTGTTAACGAAACGTTTGGAAGAAAGAGAAGAGATTCCAGAAGACGCCAAGTGGTCCGGAAGATTCAATTAATATGGACACTGGCCGAGAAAGCCTACACTCCACTATAAAACATATATATGTTATACGCGTTCAGACCCGATTTAGAATATAAAATTTATTATGAATTGTTATATTTTTGTTAGTTTAACAGAATAATTTTTTGTGCTACTTACAATACTCCTTTTTTAACATTTCAAAACTAAAAAAAGCTACGTTACCCGACTATAATGAAACCAAAAAGAAGGAATGTTTATCACGAGTATATATATTACGAGTGGTGTATGTGGTGTATGTCTTAAAATTAACGTAAACTATGGATTTTGAGTTCTACTTTGCAGCATGCTTTCTTCCACTGCTGGACTTTGCCTGTCCTCGGTGATTCTAAAGTTAATCGATATGAAATGTTACTTAATTTTTTTGGAAAGAATTCAGTTTTTGTGCTTTGTATTTAGTGAATATTAATATAGCAAATATAGAGGTGGAACTGCAGAATATAATAATGGATCGTGTTAATGAATGTAACGGCATTCGTGGTCTCAGAATGAATGTAACCAAGACAAAATTCATGGTTGTACGAAAAATACAAATGTTCTACCGAAATCTAACGATTTTTTCACGATTTATGATACTACAAGAAAAAAACCTGATTTTTTTACCGATTTTAACATTTCCAAACGTAGGCAACCCTTTTCGTTTGTTACGGGTTTCGGGGAATACCTCGATTGTATGATGTCAGTGCATATAATAATATATCCCCAATTTATTTCGGGAAATACCCCTGTGTACTACGCGTCGTTATTAGGGGATTCCCTGAGCCAATTGGCTTGTATATATAAACGGGCGTTAGAATTATTTTTTATTCATAGTCAGTTAGCGAAATCACCTAACACAGGATACCTACACTGATTGCGCGCAGAAAAATGGCGTCGAGTTGTAGGCAGCCGCGAAACTATACGTTTATGAACATTCTGCAAGCAAAATTTCCTATAATGCAAGAAGGTAGAGAAGCTACTGAAGTGTTGTGTTTAGTGTGTGACAGTTATGTTTCAAATAAATTCAAAGGAGCTGCTGATATCGAAAAACACTGAAACGAACAAACACAAGAAAAAAACTTTTAATTGTTTTGAGCAATGTCTCTTTATTGAAACTTAAAACTGACTCTCTATTTCAATCGAAAAGTTCTGGAAACGCAGCAAAACAATCGGCCACTGCAAACCACTCTTGCTTTTCATACGGTAAAGCTTCACCATTCATTTAAGTCTATGGACTGGACCAGCCGCTTGATGAAGACCTTATTTCCTGAGTTCAATACTGCAGTATTTCTTGTGCAAGAATGAAGACAAGCGATTGTTACTGGCGTATTTTTTTCATGGATCATAACGCCACACTCAATGGCACACACTAGGATTCCGTGTCGTAGGTCCTGCCTGAGACACATACAACAACAAACACACACCCAAACCTACATGTCTTCTTTTTTTTTTTTATTAAGCTAATGTATGTCCGTCCGGGGATCTAACCCGGGACCTTTGGCACAGCAAGCAAGGTGGAGAATATCAGCTACATAGGTATCTACGGATGCGAACAACGACGGTGCAGAATAAATATTTTCCATTTTGAGACAATTCTTTGATTGGCAAGAAGGCATAAAAACAAAACTGCTCATCTAATAACGCTAAATCTTAATTATCGAATCATCGAAAGAACCGCTATCGAAAGAATACTTAAGATGTACGAGCCGTTGAAACAGTACTTTACGACTATACTCGGGAGTATCAGTAACTACTATGAAGAACTTTTTGAAAATGAACTAAGCGAAGTGGATTTATTTCTCGCCCACTCCCTAACGTCAATTTTTCAGGCGAGGATTCAAGAAATAGAAAAAGAAAGCAATTCTGTTTTGGTCATCACGAGAATTCTAGAAAAAGGAAGCAATTCTGTTTTGGACATCGTGAAAATTCTCCAATCTACGCATGAAATTCTATGTGCACGCGCGGAATCCAGTTTATATCTCTCAAAATCAAAGAATTGCTTGCTAAGTGCACTTAAGAAAACCAGGAAATTTTCAAGCAAGACGTTATAAATACGTATATAACTATAATAACGCCGTCTAAACATTACCGATTTGACAATTCATGAACTTTGAACACGGTTGAGATAAATAGCAATTAAACAACTTTAACGGTTTAAATCGCGTATATTTGACATTATTTATATCCCGACGTTTCGAACACTTTGCAGTGGACGTGGTCACGGGGTGACTAATTGATTTTATTTGTCACTTGAGTTATTAAGAAATTATTTGGACTACCGTCTGAAATTTTTTGACCTACCGTCTGGATTTTTTAATCATAACATTCCCTATGCACGCAGTATTCACTCACGGTGTCCAGAGGTCCAGAGGTCTTGCAGTATTGCGTTGGCCTTGAGATTTAATTAATTTATTTTAATGACTGGATCAAGTGAATAACTCAAGTGACAAATAAAATCAATTAGTCACCCCGTGACCACGTCCACTGCAAAGTGTTCGAAACGTCGGGATATAAATAATGTCAAATATACGCGATTTAAACCGTTAAAGTTGTTTAATTGCTATGTATAGTAATCGCGAAAACCTAAGAAAATATTATGGTTGAGATAACTTTGAAGTAGCGTACAAATTACGACAAAAATATTTTCATCGGTAATACGCGCTCTCGAAACAAATTTCACGCCAAAAAGACGAAGAGTTAGGCAATTTTACACTAAACGTAATAGTTTGAAGCCCTAAATATTCTTTAATAACTAAGAAAACATAAAAAAATATAATCATATTTCTGTGTTTTATTGCATAATAGAAATATCCTAATAGTTCCAAAGTCTCTGGCCGCAATCTTGAAAGTTTTCGGCCTGACAAAGAAAAAGAACACTCAAGTTCACTTGAAACTATTTATATTTTTCAATATAGGCTCCGTCTATTTGAACAAGCCTCTCGGATCGTTTAATTAGCAGTTTCTATTGCAGTATAAAAATAGTCAGAAGTTTTGTGTTCAAAATGGGCGAAAACGCGGACATTTCATCATCATTGGAAAATCTTCTACCCCTAAGTCCGCCTCGAGTTTTAGTGGGCAAGAACAGATGGTACTAAATTTCTATGGAAACCGGTTCTGTCGTCCCGTTGGGTTTATCCATTTTTCTTTAACAGCCGGGTTATTTGGAAAACTGAAACATAAAATGTGTCGTGTAGTGTATTATTATATTCTCAAAAATATAAAAGTCCGTATCGATAAACGACAAAAATAATTATAGTACAATACTAAACGAGTAGCACTGCGAGTTCTAGAAAGAATCATTTCAAAGCCGTTCAACAAGGAAATTAAACTTTATGCCGTGTGTGATGCAGTCGATTTTCCTTGTTTCTTCCTAATTCACGTTTTTAAACTGCATAGTTTCGTTTTTAAGTAAGTATTTTCAGTTAAAATATAACTTACCGATGATATGTAATCCCGTCCGTGGACAAATTTTTACTTGTGCCATTGATTTTACACTCCACCACGGCACAGGAAGGCATTTTATCAACTCAAACATCGTAAATACGAAAACCGCAAAACGTGCCCAAAAAGCGACGTCAATCTGACAACTAACGACGAAAGACAGCGAAGTAAGCTTGAAATAGTTTAGGTACTTGTGGTTACGCGGCAACGCCCACTTTGCATTTCTATTAATCTTACAATGTTCTGTGATTACAATAACGCATAATTTGTTTTTTTTTAGACCTAGAAATATATCAGGCCAAAAACTTTTGGACCTCACTGGTATGTATTGGGTCCTTGAACTTGCCTTTTCTATGGTCGCAAACTACGATATCTAAGCAAAATGTCGTTCGACGGAAAAATAAGCGAACAACTTAATAAATCCAAGATTTCGTTCAATTCCAAACCAAGTTCAAAGTGGCCACTATAAACAAACTGCAATTTCATAGGTAAGACCTAATCATAATTAATATCTAAGATTCGGGTAGATGGCGTAAAATTAGGAAATTTTACGCGTTATGGGTCCGATTTACAATATACAACTGATAAGAGTGATGTGATACACAACTACGGGAGAATATGAAAAAGCCTTCGTGTAATGAGACGAGATATCAGTCTATTCCTTTTCTCACGAACACACAATTAATGTAATTAATGAAGAATCTTAAAACCCCTATTTAAATTTTGGAATAAATACTTTATGATAACAGCTAATAGATTATCTTTTATATTACGCGCGTCGCAGGAGCCGGGAGCGTGCGCCTTGTCACCTGTCCGAGTAATGAGCACTAAGAACGTTTTAGACAGGACAACAAAGCCTGATATGTTTGTAACTTTTAATTTATGTTTGTTCTTGCTACAACGGTTTTATATATTTTAATTAAATCGATTAATATGTTTATAATTGGTTCAGTGGCGTGTGATGTGGACCGGCTATAGTATAAACACCCCATCTTTTCCCGTGGCTGTCATTAAAGGCGGCTAAGGGATAACAATGCTGTCATCATAAGCGCAGACAACGTGACGTTATAAGGCCGTTCAGGCATTCATGATACTGAAAGCGGTGGTTGCATTACATTGCTACATGTTTCAGATTTTGCGTTATTTAGACGACACAAGAGCATTATTATGGGTGGAATTATTTACTTTACACGCAACAGAATGATATGAAAGCGTATACTGGTATTGGCCAAAATATCAGGTTTTGCTTTTATTTCCTTTACTTATATTAAAAGACATCATTCATATTATAAATCCTTACACTATTATTACAATAACATAATCTTAAAGCTGGCTATTATCACAAAGTTTAGAGCTATCAGGTGGGGTTGGTTGTCATTGATCTTTCTTTATGTACGCTGACATTTCTTCTGCATATTTCTCCTTTGATCTCTCGAACATTGCCACATACACCTGGAAAAAGATTTAATCTTAGTTAATTAAAAAGATTAAGTTAGATTTATGGCGGATGTAGGCCAAACCTAAGTAAAGCCAGAAATTGACATGATAAATATTTTTGAAAAATATCTACCATAAATACCAATAAAAATATTTTTGAAGTTTTAAAAAAGAAATGCAAAAACATTTTCGTGAAATTTTCATGTCAATACCACCACACGATACTAATATAACACGATAAATTTTAAGCGTCGTTTTTTTGAAACCGTCGCGTCTATGACAATTAATATTTCACATCGGTGGATTATATGGTTCGTCATATGTCAAATCCGACCTATTAGAACGGCCAAATTACAATTACATTAAACATAGCTGTTGCGGACAGCCTAGTGTAGGTGATTTATGTGTGTATAGCTATCTATGTATAGAATATGTGCTAAAGAATGATTGTGTGTAGAATTTATATTGATGTTGTTGTAGTATGATATGTAATTTAATCTAATAGAATATAATAATCGTAGGGGGGGGTGCACGCTGCATTCCCACAGCTGCTGAGCGCATTCGACTGGCCACATGCCAGAGCCCATTCCCATCCCATTCCTCCCCATTTTTCCAACCCTTTCTCCCAATGCATTCTGTAACCCGCAAAGGTAGGTAGTGCATCTGGGGGTTTGCCAATGTTTGTCATTCTGGAGTGATGTTGGCGTGTATCGCGGATGTCCATGGGCTACAGTATCCACTTACCATCAGGTGGACTGTATACTCGTCTGCAGTCTTTTTTCTATAAAAAAAAGTTAATCATTTGCAGAAAATATGTACCTTTTAATTTTTTTATTGTCCCGTAATTTGGTAGTGTATTAATAAAAGTAGTGAAGGTAGCAAATAAAAATTAGACAATATTTTACAATGTACATGCCTTAGTAATAAATTACGAATTTCAATTTTAGGCTTCCCTCGGAAAACATGAATTTTCATGTCTGAACATTTTGTGTGTAAAACCTCCCATATGTCCCAATGGTGAATCATTTGATTTTTTAATGTTTTATCATTTGTTATGGCTTTTGCTAATATATTACGAACTTAATTTTGCATGGAGTTGTTCTATGGCTACGGTTTTCATGAGATTTTATTTCCCAAAATTTTGATATTTCGTTACTCAGGGTTAGTTATTACACCCTTTCATCCTGAACACAAGTTTATATTGACGTAATGTTTTCCATTTGATACTGGAAATACTTCTCTATCTCTCAAAGTAGTTGCAAATGGTATCCATTTTGTTTTCACTAATAACCATGTGTAGTTTACCGTGAAAGTTAACCAAAAAAGTATCAGGGTGATTAACGGCTGTTTTTGCGTACAAAGGATTGTTTTCTCTTAATTATTTTAGATTTTTAACATTGAACTATATCCTCCGAAATGCGCTCAGTTCTCAAACTTTTCGCAAGTAGTTTCGATGGGAATAAGTTTTGATGATGTAGTTTCATCAGATTTTTGCTCTCATTTTCGTACTATTTCGTTACGTTACGAAACTGACAAATTGTAAACCTATAGTTCCAAATACAAACATGTCGTATATTATTATATTTTATACTATATATTATTCACCCCTGGGCAAGTCCTAACACTCTACAAAGCTCAGGTTAGGCCCGATTTGGAGTACTGCTCACTCTCTCTTCTAGTGTGATCTCTTCCAGGCAATCAATAATCAAAACACTATATCAACATTCCTCACCCTCTTGTCTTCATTAGAAAGTGCTCTCCATCGTGAGGCTAGTTGTCTTGTGACCTCCTGCTTAGTCGGCTCAGAGCCCATCTCAGAACTGGTCTCTGCCACCACAACTGGTCTCTGCTCTTGGCAAAATTGGAAAAATGCATTACATGGCTTCTTTGGAGCATTTGGGTCTTTTTCAGGCTGAAAGATTGATAATTAAAAATATTTAAAATAAATTAAAGCAAAATCTGCAGATGGTAAAATTAAACTATCTTTATTTAACTAGGAAATAAAAAATAAGAGATTGTAGGATTAATTTAATCTAATATCATCATTTCAAAGATAGCACATAAAAAACTGACCTTAAAAACATTTTAAAATTATGACTACAAGCAAATTAAAACTACTCATAAGATTAAATAGATATAATATTCTTTATTATTAAATAAATAATTTATTGCATTAAGACAGAAATTTAAAACAATGAAGAGAAAGGAATACAACAAAGTCTTCCAGACAACTTTAAGAAAGGGAATCGAAACTGAGATAATAACGTAGATAGTGCAAATATTATACTTCTAATAATAAGCCAAAGCACTTCTCTTCAGGAAAGGGCAAAAAATTAAAAAAAAATCCTTTTCCTATTATAAATATAGCTTGTGTATATAAATAATGCTTGTCTCTCTGTGAACTATAACAATATAAATACCAAATTCCATTATGTGTAGTATTATAAAAATTGACACCCCAAAAATTGCTATTTTTTGGCATTTATGTACATACATTTATGTTGTATCTGTACACCAGTAGCATTCTGAATTTACTCACCCTATTGATGTTAAAACCATACTTTATATACAAATTAAATAAATAACTTTGAAAATAAATAACTTTATATTTATAGGAAATAGTAACAGTTCATAGATATGGACAATTTTCGAGTCATATTATTTAGCACAATTTACATAGTTTATAGATTATTATTTGTGAATTTAAATGATTTCATCTAACTCAGCGGTACTCATTCTTTTTTTTCCTTGGGCCATATTTGCAAATTCTGAAGGTCTAGTGGGCCACAGATTCATTGCCTACCTAAAACTAAGCGCTGTACCTACCGGCGCGGCGCGCTTAGCACCTTGCAAGCAACGGAGGTGGGCCGCAGGGATGATGCTCCTGCGAATGAAGGTACGGCTTTCGACGCCATTTCGGTGTATATTACTTAATTTTGTGTGAAATATGGCAGGAGTGTCGTCGAAGCAAAAGAGAAAATTAGCTGATAAAAATAGTCTTTCAAAAAAATTGAGAAGACGAATATAAGGTAAAAATGCAAATTCCTTGTACCTGATATGCAAAGAAAGCGTCATTATAAAAAAAAATAGAATACAAATGAAAAAATACAAGGTGAAAACAACATAATAACTCAAATGACCAATAAAATATTAGCATTTGAGAACAAAATCAATATATAGGCAGAGGAAATTGGTAATAATTTTCCATGAAATGTAACATGAAAAACTTTCCAACACTTAAAAGTCAAACAGGCCTCCTCAATACCAGAAACATGTAACTCGGTAATAATGACAGAATACCTAAATAAACTAATTAATGAATTTCAGCACAGATTTTCTGTCATAAGATCACTAAGATTTATTTATATTAGTCGAAAACTCGTGGCATTTAAGAAATAGTACCATTGAGACTTGACCAAATTGGGATTTGAATATTCTCATTTATTTGACGAGATTATCGAGCTGAGGAATGATTTCAATTTGCGAGCAATTTTTAATGAAAAAAGGAGATGAAAAAAGCATATGGTGAACTTTGGGTATTATTGTCTGACAAGTACAAAACAATTAGAAAGTGTGCATTATTCATTTTAACCATTTTCCCTTCAACATTACTTTGCGAAGCTTCGTACTTGAAAATGAAGTATGTACTTATATTAAAAATATGAACAGAAGTCGCTTGACTGATGAACATCTCAATGATATTTTGAGAATATCATACAGTAAGAAGCCAATTTTAACAAAATAGTAAAAAATATCTCTCAATTTCATTAGTCTCATTAATTAATAAGAAAATATTAAAATATTTTTTTATTTTCCTAGTACCCTCCAATATATTTTTATATTTTCCAACTAAGGCTGACACCCGCATCTGTGGCGCGGGCCGCACAAATATAGCCCACGGGCCGCATGCGGGCCGCAGTTTGAGTACCGCTGAGCTAATTTGCTTATTTCAAAGATGAATGTAACAAGAATGTATAAATAAAAGTTATTAATAAATGTTTTTTCAACACTTGTAAAACTTGTTTTGTAAAAAACATCTATTATTTCATGGTCATAAACGCCATTTGTTTTTTACGGCCATAAGAAAGGTGTCTTTTAAGACCATTTGAAATTTAAACAAACTGCTTTTATATCCTAGGTGAACTTGTGGCAAAAAAAAATGTCTTTAACATCATAATTTCTGTGAAAATTTTGCTTAGGTTCACAAAAAAATGTGTAGTAATAAGACATTTTCTATTCAATAAGACATGTGAATATTGACATTTTAAATGTTAATATGTCAACATATTAAATATACAGATTGATAGAGTGTAAAAGAGTGAGCAAAACTATAAATAACCATTGTTTGCCGAACTGACTTTTACACCAATTGAATTGTAAGGTGTCAATATTATTATAACATAACATGGTAATACAATAAATACTAAATACATAAACACACATACCTACAATAATAGATACTGTTTAATAGGTACATTTTAAGGAACAATGTGTAGAACACATAAGTGCTATTAGGGTATGAAATAAGACAGATAACTCTACAAACCTTGTCAGCTTTGCTTTTCCTCTTCGGGGCTGGTTTTTTTCCTCCCCCTGCAGGCTGTTTCTCTGCTTGTTTGCCGCCTGTTTGCGTCTTACCACCAGACCGAGCAGGCTTGACCGACGCCTCTGCCTTAGCTTCCTCTTCTAAAGTCGCCGATCTGTACGAATCACCATGTCTGTCTAACCTCACCATTAACAAGTTCACATCCTTATGATAACGCTTAGTTAGCCTCTTCACCTCATGTATCCTATAAAAACAACAATAGTAACTAACGAGCAACTATAACTACTAGACTTACAAGTTGAAACACCAACCTATGGATAATTCTTTCATTATCCTGTTGCAAAACTTCACATCGATCCAACAATAGTTGATATTTTCGCCTGTAAATGTTGTCTTCGGTGGGCAAACTAACCATGTCATCGGAGTCGTCAGAAATAATCGAGTTAGTGTGTTGGACTGTCATTTTAATTTATTTCACAGTTTCAAAGTTCAACGTGATCAAATTTCTTTTTATTTAGCCAAATGCTGTCAAGTGTCAATCAATGTTTTTTTGTGTGCAATATTGGCATTACTGCAAAGTGTGCTAAAAGCCACTTGGTTGTATTCCAAAACGTCGAAAATTTGCTACGTAATGCATATTTATTGCATATTTCGTCTCCTTCTTTACATAGCAGATAGAAAAAGATACATCGAAATTAAATTGCCGTAATATAATGATTTTCACGCTTTTTGGGACATAGTCTCGGCTAAGATCATGAAGGTGCGCCACTATAGAACAATATGAAAATAACGTCCACTTACACGCTATCTTGCTCACACTATATCTCCGTCTATAGTCCACACCACGGGACCGCATGCAAAAAAATATCCAGTCTGGATTAGTCTAGTCGCCCATGTTATCTCGACGCTCCCCTAATTTTTGAATACGTTCTCCTTAGTTGTTGTTGGTATTATTTTATTAGGTACTACTGCGTTTTGTTTTTATTGTATTGTAATTATTGTTCTTCTGTTGAACTATGAGTAAACGCGGGAAGATTATTGGCAGTGACACGCGTAAAATTGTATATAATGTTATAAAATACTTCGAAGAAAAGAATTTTGAACGATATTATTCATTTCAACATAGTAACGCGCGCGCAACTATGGCAACCGGTTTATCACACAGCACAATATCAACAATAAAAAAGAAGGTAAGTAGGTACGTTTGCTTGGACATGCCTATAAAAATATGATGTAAATACTACAAATAGTGTTCTGCTATCCGGTCGCGCAACTGTCTTAGCTGTCATTGGTGACATCACAGCCGCCCGCTACTATCGTTTGTAAAATAGATTGAAGTAAAAAAAAAACTTTTTTATTTTCACTGAATTATTATGTATATTCCGTAAGCACTAAATTATAAAATCATTTCAGGTGATATTCCGAGAGTATTAAATTATTTTAAAACATATTCCATGTGTCGATTATTATTATTTCTGATTCGTTTTGTTTTTTCATTCTAGGTAAATTTGCGGAGGAATCTGCGAAAAAAATACGGACACCGAGTAAAAGAAAGAGGTCAGCATAACACGCTTGTCCCAATAGACGATTTTGATATTTGTGTGATTAGACACAAATCATTGTTTCGATTTATGATGTACAGAAGTTCCGACGCTAAATAAAGTAATGGCAATCGCGAAAAAGTCTTGAATTACACAGGCTCTAAAACGACATTAGGCAGACTTTTGAAAAATATACTGGGTAAAATTTTTAAAATGTCGCCAAAACAGAATACTGTGAGCATATTATACTGTAAATGCTGGCTGTCATCTAAGGATAAATAAATACGGAAGAATGATGATTCTGGTCAAAGGTGGGTAATGGTTCACGCCGGCTCTGAAAATGGTTTGTACAAGGCGCAGGCTTCCATTTTAAAGCAAAGTTGAAGAAAGGAGATTACCATGACGAGATGGATTTCTGTAATTTTTTAAAATACGGTATATCAAAGAGAAACTGATTCTGAATCTGCCGAACAATTACATACTAGTCATGAACAACGCATTCTATCATAGTATGCAATTAGATAACACTCCCACTACTGCAACCCGTACAGGAGACATACACAAGTGGATGGAAGAGCATAACATCCCATATGAAGTGTCGTAGACAAAATCAGAACTGTTGATGCATATGAGAAAAAATCTTCCTGAGAAACTGTACATGGTAGACGAATTGCTGCTTGAGCATACCCATGAGGTTGTCAGATTACCTCCTTATAACTGCGACCTCAATCTCATAGAGCATATATGGAACATAATAAAACAACGAGTCACGGATAGGAATGTTGAGCAACGTGAAAACAAAATAGAGGAATTGACGAAACAAGCGATTGCATCAATAACACAAGAAGATTGGAAGAAACAAATTAACCATATAAAAAGTGTTGAACAGGAGTATTGGACACGGGATGTGACAAAAGAAGATGAATTGGAGGAGGTCATAATAAGGGAGAATGACGAGGGACTCTGATGACGAAAATCAAATGTCATTTAGCTCCAACGAGAATGAATCCTTGGGGGTTGAACCCCTAATCGATTCTGTTGATCCTGGTGAAAGAACAAGTGGTTTATTTTCATAGCTTTACCTCCATGGTGACATATGAAAATAGGATGACGTTTACAACTCTCAACTATTTTATGTCAGTATATTTTAAATGTTTCTACTATATTAAGTTATTCTGCACATCCTCACTTCACTTTCCTCTACCCTAAGGTTCTCTGGAAGAGATTGTTTTTATCGATAAGATCACCTATTGTACTTTATTATTGTCAACATTTCCAAAAAAATACAATACAAAAACAAAGATAGAATAGTAGTCGTTTACTGTTTTCTTTACCCTATCTTGTAAATCTGTTTAGTAACTTTTAGTATAAAAAGTATATGATTAAATTTTTACTACGATTCAATACTTAATATTTTATTTATTGTGTTTAATGCAATTTAAATTGTTTCTTAATAAACTCCTAAAAATGTATAGAGGTAAATTATTTTCTACAACTTTTTTTACTGACCGTACCATATACTCTTCGCCATGTGGCCGCCATTTTCATATTGTTTCTTTATTGGCGCAAGTTTACATCCTAATTGATACGTACTATAAAAAATCTTCCAAATGAATGGCAGTTCAAAAGCATCTAATATTTTTAAAAAACTAATACTACTTCTTTTTAAATTTAATAAATGTCATCAATTTATTAAAGCAGTTCTAGTTGGTCGCAGGAAAAAGTGGAATGGCATCGCGAGTTTCAACTGTTTCGCCTCGCGAGCAAAATATTCGGAGCTGATCATCTTATACATTTTTTTAATACTGCAACGGCCAGGATTTTCAAATTTTATCGAAAAGGTGAATTTGCTAGTATTACTAATATTGCATAGTAATGTAATAAAGGACTGCCTTCGCACTACACTACATATATTTCCGGATCCGTATCCGAACATCTGTTTCCGGGAAATGAATGAATGAACGAAAACGTGCGACTGGTTTCTTTTTATATATTACCGCGTTTTTTTTTAAAAGCATTTTCCGCATGTGGTTGCGCGCGACGTATCTGCAGTCTCTATATTGAAGAAAGTGTAGCTCTAGCTTGCATTCTAAATTTTTATTCAATTTAAAGGAAACTTATTGATCATTGTACTGTGTGGTCTTGTGAATTTTCGTTTTGTCTCGTTTTGTCCACGCCGAATCTGCATTATTTATTGGATTTTATTTCTCCTGTTTGGAAGTATGAAAAGGATAATACTAATGAATTAATTGGCGACTGAGAGAAATAAAATAATGTCTTCAATTTAATAACAGAGGAAATACAAAGTTTCACAAATGAATTCGAAGAAACGCTATGAAATGGAAATGCACACCAATAATGTCGAGACGAACTATTTTTATGTATTTCATATCATTGTTTCTATTATATTTATTATATGTTTTGAATACTGGTTTAGTTGACGAAAAAAAGGTATGTTTATTTTATATTCTTTTTGCATATTCAATGAAAGTGTGTACTTATTGTAATGAAAACTGATTTATAATACTTATAGTTTTTTAATGATTCATATTTAAAAAAACATACAGATTGTGGCTACCACTCATTTGTTGTCCATCTACTATCAGTCGATCAAAACAAAACTCTGTATATAAAACTTAAATATTTTTATAACAGTTTTATGAATTTGATAAGATAACACAAGCTTACAAGTACTTACAATACACTTGAGAACAAATATCAAGTTCTGAAAATATTTATATAATAACTTTACAGTAAATGCATTAAAAATAAATTAATAATACCTTAAATCCTTTTCAATGTCAGTCTTTTAAACATCCCACTCCAAGGTACAGATTTCCTCCTATAAATGATTAGAAGGTTTGGGGTCATATTCTACCATGTGAGCCAACTGCGGGGATTCCTTTGGCAGATACACATCCTCCAGATTTTTTTTGTTTAATGCTGCATAAAGCAGGTTTTACCTTATGATGTTTACCTTCATCACTGAGCTAATTTTGGAATTAGAATGGAAATAAGAATAATTTTAGAAATGAGAATGCTGATAGTCTAGAGTTTAGGGCTATTTGATCTCAATTCTCATTTGTGAGATTGTGAGTTCAACACCTCGCTCCATACCACTAAGCTTCAACTTTAAAATCTTGAGCATTTTAAATTAATTATTACCTTTATTTAATTTTTCAGCTCACCATAAAAGATTTGCTGATCAAACGTCACTTTATATCAAATTACAAGAATACTGCAGGACGCTTTGCTTCCTTGCTGGGTATTGACATAGAGGACAGTACTAATAAATACAGAAGGCTGAACAATAACTCGGTGCCAGTGAAAAGACTGCCAGATGCCTTGATTATTGGTGTTAAGAAGTGTGGTACGAGAGCTCTATTAGAATTTTTAAGGTACATTGTGAATACCCATAATTCAATACAAGTTTACTGGAGCAGGTAGTCCACTTTGAGAGCTGTAAGCAGTGTTCTATCCGCAGTTGGTCTTCATTCATAAGCTGCAGCACACAACACTTACAATATCTAAAGTAGTGTCAGATGAACAATTGATACGTTTAATTCCTTTAAATTTATTATTCACCAGATTCCATGTCAAGAACAATTTATTCCACATTCAAACTTTTGTTTCTTAATTTCACTAAAGACCAAATGTGGGTAGTTAACAGAACTGGTTACAGCTCTCGAAGTTGAGTATCCACCTCTTGAGTCAACTTTTAGTTCAATTTCTCAGAAAATACGGTAGTTGTTTGCACTTGAAATTGATATATTTTATGAGTTTAAGACTTATTGGAGGATTAAAGAAGATAATAAACCCATTTTAAAAATATTTTGTCAATACAAAATTTTGTAGATGAGTTGAGAATATTTGAAGTGGAGAACTATCGCCGTTTCTGTTACTGACGCGTGGTTATAATTGCACTCCTGTGTTAGTGACGCCTTGAACACATTAGTGCGGTCCTTTTCTATAACGTACAACTTACAACCCTACAGGGCTTGTAAATTACATATTACTGGGTAATTTTTCGAGATATACTAATTTTGATTTCATGGATATATTTAGTATTGTATCTAAAAAGAGTGGAATTCTCTATGTTCTCCACCATATATATTTTCTTGCTGCAATCATAAAGGTCAATTCCTATCTACAGTGGCAGTGAAGTAACCGAGTCAATAACAATTTAAACTGAACTTTAACATCCTAGATAACATTTGAAAATGAAGCTACCTTTAGCTGACATATAATTTGTGAGATGCATTAACACGGGCTCCCCAAGACATGGCCAACAGCTACTATTATCGTAAATATCATCTATGATTCAAGTCCATTGGTTTTTTAGTTACTTAAATCATTTAAATCTTCAAAATATTGAGGAATTTTTGTTTACTGAAATTACAGATTGCATCCAGATGTCAGGGCTGCAGGATCTGAAGTTCATTTCTTTGATAAATATCACCATAAAGGCTTCGAATGGTACAGGTATGTATTGATTTTTTAATATTTTTCTTCATTGTAATAGTCCTTGTAATAGCAAATACTATGGTCCGATTGTCATAGAAAGCTTTAGAATGTAGATATATGTAGTTTATTTTTTGTAATAATACTGGGACAACGAGTGACCGATTGCAAACAAGAAGCGAAGTCCCATATGGGACCAATGTGCACACTTCATTGACGAACACACAAAATTGCGAATTTATCTTTTAGACTGTGTGCAGTATTCGGATAGTCACACAACCAGCAATTTGGCAGAATTTCTAAAAAACAAATCCGTAAATGACAAATTGACAATAAAATTGCGGCAGCTGCAACAAATAAGCCTGTTAAGTACGAAGGGAAATCAATTTAAATCATTTTAAACTTCGTTAGTAAACACTAAAAATAGTGACTTGACTACATATTACATAATTCTCTATAGTCTTTACTTTTATTAAAAAGATATAAATGAACGAACATGATGCAAGGCGAATGAGTCACTCTCAGGCTCTTATAAAATATAAGTAGATGAATCAAAGGATTCGAGGAGTCATTGAGCCGAAACACTCCGAGATGTATCGTGATATCAAATGATTTTTGGACCGAACAGTATGCGACACCGCCGTATCGAGAAAATGCGGATGGAACGCACTTCTGTGACGAGAGGTGCGGTCGTAGAAACCCGAGGTGGGAATTATATTGAACAATTCACAGCATTCCCCATTGTACAGGCGGGAGATCACACAGAGAGACGCTACGTTTCTCCGAATGCTGAAGGGTTCTAAACCGCCCGTGAGAGTGGGATCGTCGCCTTTCTCTCATTATTTATATTTCTGTAGCAGAATGCATGTTTTTAGGTTTCAGGAGGGATTCAGTTATATCCTGTATTATAAAAATAATTCATGTCTCAATAAAATAAAATATATTTTAAGACAAAGAATACGCTTATGTAATTATATTTTTCTGTGAATAAACCGATAAACTGGCGACCCACGTTTAGAAGATAAAACAGTCGTAACATAAAAAAGGTCAGTGGGATATTATCAGAATTTCACTTTAAATCACAATTTTTTAGTCACCAACGTAAAAATCTTGTATAAAAATATACATGACTCGAAATACAAATGACGGCAATAGCAGCACTAGTATGGCGTTTGAATAGCCAAAGCCGTTTAAGAGGAAGGTTTAATCCAAACGGCTAGTTTTACGCTAAACGCAAAATATAATAAATGCATGTTCTTTTGTCTAAGATATTTTAGGTCACGTATATTTGCGTACCTACGTAAATTTGGTTAACTTTACACGACAAATAAATAAGGAATTTTTGTCACATTACTGAAATAAAATAAAATTATCTGTATAAACTATTAGTTTGTTGATTTTTGTCATCAATATGCTGTAATTTCACTTCACAGTTACCAATAATATCACCAAGAATCTGTACCCGATACGGATCAATACGGAGGACGTATTGATTTTTGTGGTAGGCTTTTTAAAATTATGATTTAATCAAATCAATTACAGTTTTCGTTTCCTTCCCAGAGACAAAATGCCACCGACTCTTGAAGGTCAGATCACGATGGAAAAGACGCCGTCATACTGGGTGACGAGATCGGCTCCAAAACGCGTCTACGCCATGAACCCCTCCATAAAGCTATTAGCTGTTGTGAGGGACCCAGTCACTAGAGCCATTAGTGATTATACACAGTCTGCGAGGTAATTATACAATTTGGTTGTGACTAAACGATGGTATTTGATTCTTTGTAAATTATAGTATTAAATAAAAAAAATCCTCGCATCCTCTTAACATTGAATTTCTATCATTAAAACTAACTACTTTTGTGTTCTACATTAAAAGTTTAGACTGTAACGCTTACTACTCTCAATAGTCTTAACGCTGAAGTGTCAAAAACTCATTTACGCTCATTTAACGCTCGAGCGTCGAACGCTCAACTCTAGGTTTTACAACACTATATTATCGTTATCACAGTCGTAAAGTTTACTCGTCATGTTTTCCAGCAAACGTCTCTCCCTCCCCCGTTTTGAGGACCTAGCCCTCGTGAACAGCACAGTAGGATGGGGGGGCGTATCGTGGTCAGTTGTAGACGCGTCGTGGCCACCTGTGCGTTTAGGCGTATATGCGCGTCCTTTACGAAGGTGGCTAAGAAGATTCCCAAGATCGAGGCTGCTGCTCGTGAGTGGGGAGAAGCTCGTTGCAGATCCAGCTGCTGAGATGGCTAGAGCGCAGGTGAGTTGGATAGTGCAGGTAAGATTTTATTTATTTATGTTTATTTGGTTACCAACAGCTACAATATAAATAAGTAATATTATTAATTGAACCGTTTATTTTGAAAGTGGTGTAAGTCCATTTCCATAAAGAATATATTATTCTAGTTAAATTCAAATAAGTCATTTATGTAATCAAATTACATATTTCTAAATTCGTTGAAACATTGCCAAACTAGTACAATTTATTTATATTTTTTAATCAAGTAAAATGCAAACCTTTTAATATCTCGAAAGAAAAAATGGACTTACACCACTTTCAAAATAAACGGTTTAATTATATTGGGTGCTTACCTATGTAATGACCGATTTGTATGAGAAACTGAATTTTTTTTTGTTATAAAAATATTTATTATGTTAGTCGAAATATTGACCCATATTGTCAACACACTCGCCACCTCACGGCCAGTTGATTGATGCCACTCCTGTAAAAGTCTCGTGGATGGGTATCACTATCTACTCCTTTCTCTATCCACCTCACACGCACTATCCATCTCACCCGTACTCTATCCACGCTCCATCCACCTCACATGCACTATCCATCAAGATGAGGTGGGAGTAAGGGTGAGATGGATAGAGTAAGGGTGAGATGAATAGAGTACGGGTGTGATGGGTGGAGTACAGGTAAGATGGGTAGAGTGCGAGTGAGGGGGACAAAGAGTAGGTGAAATGGACAGAGTGCAGATAAGATAGATAGAATGCGGTTAGGATGAATGTATAGGGTGCGACGTGAGTTGAATAAAGTATAGATATTGGATATAGTGCGGGGAAGATGGATAAAGTACAGGTGAGATGGATGCAGCACGGATTATAAATAGTTAAAGTACAGATAAGACAGGTAGAGTAAGGGTGGGATAAGTAGAGTACAGGTCATATCAGTAGAACACCTACCAATTTATAGCATATTGACTGTATTATACACGTAATCGGATCAGTTAGTTCTTATGTGATTACTTCATTTTATTTACAAAAATCGATAACTACTTATTCTATTTACAGGAATTCCTCGGCCTGAAACGCGTGATAACTGAAAAACATTTCTATTTTAACTCCACTAAGGGTTTCCCGTGTCTACTCAAATCTGAGAGCCGTTCGACGCCACATTGTTTGGGCAAGAACAAAGGGCGGAATCACCCCCACATAGACCCTATGGCGATTGAAATGCTGAAGGAATTTTACAGGCCCTACAATGAAAGGTTTTATGAACTTGCTGGTATTAATTTTGGGTGGCCTTAAATTGGTAAAGAGTTGGTAAAGTATTGGTTTGGTTAAAAAAGAGTAAATATTATACAAGTGTCTTTTTCAAAATCTAAAATGTACTAGACGTGGAAAGATGATAAAGATTACGAAATCTTTATTAAAAAATAACATTTCCTAAGAAACGAAGTTTCCATACCCGCACTTACCAAAATGAATTGTTCTGGGTGTAGTTCATTGTGAACACTATATATTTTTTATTCCAAATCTTAATCTACGGTGGTTAAATGGACTTTTGAAAAAAAAAAAATATATAGATGGTAAACTTTGAAAATAAATAACAAAGTGCAAATATTTTGATTAGGTATTTGTTTTCAAAAGTTTTTGCATAGGGTTAGTTTTTCTTTCTCGAGAAAGTAGTATAATTTATATAAAGTAAATTAAAAATAAACAAAGAAGCAAAAAACCATCTACATTGAAATGTTGATTTAACCACCATAGACTAAAATTTGAAATAAGAAAAATACTATAGTTGTATTCACTATAAATTACTCTATCACACACTACTTTGATGAACTACTCTTACAGAAGACTACCTTGAAATGTACTGCATTTCCCACTTCATCCTATTCCCTAATGTATTCTATTCTAGCATGACTAGCCTATTCCCTAATGTATTCTATTCTAGCATGACTAGAATTCGGTGTGCCCGCCACCTTCAACTGCATTTATCTGATCACCTTGGAATTCATCGTTTTATATTTGCCTGGTCTAGCCATAATTATTGTAGGGCGAGAGTGCACACCGATGCGTGCATGCGAGTCCCACAGCCGCTGGGCGCACTCGACTGGCCACGTTACTCCTGTCTCACAGAACACTACCTTGAACTGTACTGCATTTCCAACTTCATCCTATTCCCTAATGTATTCTATTCTAGCATGACTAGAATTCGGTGTGCCCGCCACCTTCAACTGCATTTATCTGATCACCTTGGAATTCATCGTTTTATATTTGCCTGGTCTAGCCATAATTATTGTAGGGCGAGAGTGCACACCGATGCGTGCATGCGAGTCCCACAGCCGCTGGGCGCACTCGACTGGCCACGTTACTCCTGTCTCACAGAACACTACCTTGAAATATACTGCATTTCCAACTTTATCGTATTTCCCCAATGTACTGTACTCGTTTCGGTAATGAGTGAGATATGCCACAGTCCATTCCGATCCTATCCCTCCCCATTTTCCCAATCCATTCCATCTGCAAAGATAGGCAGCGCATCCGGGAGCGTGTCAACATTTGTCATTCTAGACCAGTGGTTCTCAAACTTTTTAAATGACGGAACCCTTTTGGGAAGCAAAATACTTGATGGAACCCTACAATAAAACAATTATTTTTATAAGTGTATTCTATATTAATCAGCATAATAAAAGTACAATGTATCAGTTACTAATTATTATTTACTTCACCACTTGGTAAGGACAATAATAGAAAACATTAAAAAAGAAAAAATCTAACTAGTGGGAGGTATGAAACTGTTTTTTATTTTTCATCAATTGCTTGATATCAGGTTTGATGGAAGAAAGTTGGAGTCTCATATCAGCTTCGGCGTCCAGTCTATTGCGATATTTTGTTTTCGTGGCTGCGTAGGTAGAGAATCCTGTTTCGCACAAATATGTAGTTGGGAACGGGAGAAGAATATCCAGAGCCATTTGGCCAAGCATTGCATATTCATCTTGGATTCTGCACCAAAAATCATTAAGAGGCGTCGTTTTGAACAATGACTCCATACTTGTGTCTGATGACATTTCTAAAAGAGATTCATATATCTCATTTGACATGTTTTCAGGCTTTTCCAAGTTGGGTAAAAAAGGATTATGAATCCAGGAGTTCACTTTAATTTTTGTATTGTGTTCTTCGGGAAAATACTTTTCAAAAGATGCGCGCATCGAACTGAGATATTGGACCAATTCTTCAAACACATTATCTTCAAACATTTCTGAGTCGTTTTCGCTAACAAACTCACTGAGTAACGTAAAACTTTCTATTTCTTTCTTACCAATGCAAATGATCCAAAAATCTAATTTTCTTTTAAAAGCAGTTATTTTATTATAGGCCTGAAACACTGTTGTCTGTTTACCTTGCAACGATAAATTTAATTCGTTAAGTTTTTGAAAGATATCCGCCATAAAAGACAATCGGAACAACCAAGTTTTATCATACAAACGGTCCTTCAAATTAAAAGAAGTATCTGCTGAAAGAAACATTTGTAACTCGGCTCTAAGTTCAAATAGCCTTGTTAAAGTTTTTCCCCGAGACAGCCATCGCACTTCTGTATGGAGCAGCAGTGTTTTATGTTTGCTGCCATAATCTTCACACAATAATGAGAACAATCGGGATTGTAGTGGTCGTGATTTGATAAAATTAATTATTTTTACCGCTTCATCCATAACTAATTTTAGATTAGACGGCATTTGCTTCATCGCAAGTGCTTGTCTATGCAGAATACAATGACTGGAACTACAATTAGGCGCTTTATTTTTCATTCGTGACACTGCTCCTGCTGTTTTACCTGTCATCGCCTTGGCCCCATCTGTACAAATGTCAATGCAATTGTTCCAACTGAGATTATGTTCTTCAAAAAATATATTTATTTTATTAAAAATTTCTTCCCCGGTAGTGTTTGTAAGCAGCGATGAACACATAAGCATGTCTTCTTCAAAAGAACTTTTATATGGATATCTCACAATAACCAGCAGGATAGCCAAACCAGCGACATCAGTCGACTCGTCCATTTGCAAAGCGAATCGTGTATTTTGTAGACGTGTAACTAGTTCTTGTTTGACGTAGCTTGCCAGATCATGGATTCGTCGTGAAACAGTATCGTTTGATAGCGGAACAGTAGAAAGATGCTTTGCAGATTTTTCATCAAGCATACATTTTGTTATGTCTAATACACATGGTTTTATTAATTTCTCAGCGATAGTGTGCGCTTCACCTGCTTGTGCAATGCGATAGCTAACTAAGTATGATGCCTCCGTGGCCTTTTCGTTGGTAGTTTGTGTTACATGCATCATATTTTTTTGACTTTCTAATAACTGATCTTTTTTGCGAACAAAAAATTCTTTATTCTTGTCTTTAGTCTCGGGGTGTACGGTTTCTAAATGTCGACGCAATTTGGCAGGTGCCATGGAACTATTAGGAAGCAGTTTACTACAGAGCATGCAGAGAGGTGAGCCGTTGGAATCAACAAATCCGAAACTGATATAAGATTCATCATACTTCCTTTTTTTCGTCTTTGAAACCGTCGAGCTTGACGTCGTGGCACTCGTGGCATCATCTTCTGGATCGGTGATTGCTAAATTCTCCGCGCGCATTGCTTTTGAACATTCAGCGTCATTAGAAGATGTTGTTGGAACACGTTTAACACCTTTAAGCCAACGTTCCATTCTTCTTTATTTATAATGTTACAAGTCAGGATAGTGGGGTTTAAATAATGCACAATCGTTACTGCGTATAAGAGACTAAATTTAGAACCTACAGGGAAGAAATGTATAAAACTGAGACAACAGAATACAGCAGGCAGTAAAACAATGAACACTAGTTTCTCGCTAGCGAGCTTGTAAGTAGGTAGTAACTTATCGCTCCGAACGCTAATCATCAACTGACGACGCCAACGCGCGATCGCCGCTTTTATACTTAGTCCTAGACTCGATCTCAAATATTCTCGAAAATACTCGAGTCGGCACCTTTGATAAACAAAAAGCAAAAATAAAAACAGAAATTTAAAAATAGCGTTGTAAACAATATCGACTTTATCCTTTGAAGTTAGAGACGAAAGTCGCTAGTTGACAACTATAGCGTCTAATTCAGAGGCGGCTTTTATCAAAGAGACTGAGCGCTTACAAGTATACTACCCGCTCGTTTTAAGTTTGCCGCTGGCGATAGGTATGAGTGTATGACGTTCGAAATTTTTTATTTAATTGTAACAATAAAAATTGTGTACGTTAGATATTTGGGTAAAACTATGACACATTATAAGTTTTGTTGTCACGTGGGGGAGGGTACGCGCATTCCACAGACCGGCAAACTTAGAGCGAACGCGTTGTACAAGTATAAAATTGTTGAGACCAAACTTATGAGATATTGTACCAGCTAATGTAACACAAGCTTATACAAATACAAATAAATAAATAAATAACATTCATAGCGTTTTGTCTCCGCGCGGCCGCGGAGTCCGCACAGCCGCGGAGCGACCAGAGAGAGGTGTTTTGATTTTTTTATTTCTAAATTCTTGCGGAACCCCGACAGAGGTATCACGGAACCCTAGGGTTCCGCGGAACACACTTAGAGTATAGCTGTTCTAGACTGATGTTGGCATGTACGGCGGGTGTCTATGGGCGACAGTATCCACTTACCAACAACTGGACTGTTTGCTCGACTGCCTCTTTCTATAAAAATCATAGTCATTTATTTTGGAGTCCGGGTACGGAAACTTCGCTGGTAAGTTTTTTTTTTATGTGCCATAGCGTTAGCCAATTTAAGCAGATTCCATATTAAAATAAAGTGGAATTAGTTGATAGATAATGCTACTTTGCTGATGTTTTATTAGTTACCAACCAGAGGTGTTTGGAATTACTACTGCCACTCGACAGGTGACTAATCGATAATCTATCAACTCGTAGATAGTCGATAAACAGTAACATTACCGACAAATCATGGATACTATCAATAGGTCAGCACCATTGATAGTTTGATATTCCTAATTTAAATAGTTTGTAATTATATGAAAATCATCCACAGTGCAAAACTATCGATACAATCAATGGAATATTCAAGAACAACATTTTCCATATTATCGATAATATCGAATGCGTAATCATTATTGACGTCCGGTATAATCGATTATATTATACGACCTATCAATATTGTTGCTATTTTTCGACTATTAATAAGAAAATCTGTAAATAACAATTTTTAAACGGTGGAGTAAATACATACATTCCCACATTTTTAACGATTAGTATTTATAAAAATCTTCCAAAAAGTGGCTCAAATGAGTCAGATAGTGATTAGAAATATAATTATCCAGTTCCTAGTGTAAAACTACACATGATTTACTATAAGTAGTTTAGGATTCAGAATATTTTGTTAGTGTGGCCATCGAAACATGGCAGAGAGAGAACTTAAAATAAATCTTGGATTGTAAACATTTCAGTTGGGACGAAATGCACTTGATTTTTATAATTTTTAATAACTAAAATCATTAACTTCTTTAATTCAGTTTCTGTTATACTACTCTGTTATATTATATTACCAAACCATTTTAAATGATTCCAATATTTATTGCATGTTTGCATGATACATTTACAAGTTCACACACTCACCACTCACAAAAGAAACAAAAAGTAAATCGAAAGTATCAAGAATGTCTAGAGCACTACAAATTCAACCTACTGTTTAAAAATGTTACCATGTAAACAATTCTAAATACAAGCAGTTCTCGCTTTCACGGCAGGTTCAGTTTCATAGATGAGCGACGTAAAACGAAACGACGCAGATAACACACACATTTGTCCATACAACTGTATGTAAAACCAAGTACTTGGGTTCTCAGATAGGAAAACGAAAGATTTCGAAAAATCAACCATTTTTATTTACGAAAATGGAATATCTATAAACAAAGTAATTAATTACTGTAATCTAAATATTAATGGCGTTAATATTAATGACTAAATAAATATTATATTTATATTACATAAATATAATATTGATGTTTTTTTATAAAAAAAGTACTATATAAGCATTTTTATTCTCATGAATTTCTCTGTAACATTTATAGTCGAGAGAAATGTTTATTATTAACTTCAAAACTCCGCCCAAATTGGGATTTAATTCAAATATTTGCATTGTTGCAGCGTGGAGGCGGTTAAAAGGTTGATTAATTTCTTTGAAATCAATTGTTTACTCTCGACGCTGGAAGAACCCGATGTCTCCTAATTATATCCTTGTCTTTGTTCCTCAAACTCAACTAAATCTTCATTAAATAATTCTTGAGAATATTAAGCTAATAATTCAGTAACGTTGTCATTACCGCTACCTGCGTTCTGCCTCTTCATTGTTTTCGAACTCTGTGTGCGCAAACTGGTAACGTATGCTCACCAAATAATTCTTGTACAAGTTGCTTCATGTTTCTGAAAACGTAAAAGGAATCTAGAGACGTTAATACGAGGAATGGTATCAAAATGTTGTCTGACGAAACAAGAAGTGCCCGTATACCGTTGTCAGGTTTCGTTGGCCAGTCAATATTTTTAACTAGGTATACGTATTTTAGTGGTTATATTTTCATGTGATAAAAAGGTCCCTGAAATCTAGTCATTATTGTTTTAGTAATAGAACTGCAGAAGTAGGTAGGTTTACTTGTATTTAGTATTAGATAAAATTAGTAATTGAATACAGGCCTTGCTCTTAAAATTTTGGATTTGTTACATATATTTTATTATTATAAAGAGACTTTTTTTATTTTTACTCAAAAAGTAAACTCATAAACTATTTCTTTTTTTCATTTTTAGGAACTTAATACAGATGGACATAACCAATGTTTGGCTTATATTTGTAAGCCAATTTTTCGGACAAAAAAAAAGACAGACCTGAACATATTATGCCACTTGAACGAGGACAAGGCGGGTCGCTAGTATACATACTATAAATGAAAAACTACAAAACCAGACCTGTCATTAAAGTAATAATTATTATAATGAAATGCAAAATTGGTTCTAGTTTTTCAAGGGAGCGAAACAGTCATTTTATCTCTCTTTTGCGTATTGCATTTCTCTGAGGTTATCATTTTACAATAAGTCCGCATTATTTTTACGTATACCGTTCATTCTTTTAGTTAATACCTACATTAAAGAAAATTATTGTTTTAATACAAATACAATTTCCAGTAAGATCAATTTATCTTTTCGTATTCACGCCCAGCAATTTGTAATATGTCAGTTATATTTTATATTAGAACTATTATAAATACGTAAGCATACGGTTTCACCCATTAAACATTTCTGTTTTATTTTTACAACGATTTTTAATAATCGTTTCTCATAGGCTGTTATTATAAAATCTTTTGATATATTTAGATATAATATAAACGTTTTTTATTAGCCTTGTTTTAAGTGTAAACATATATCACGCTGGTTGTGTAATGTAAACGAAATTGTTAAATTATTTCTATAATTAAATGAGTGCGTCTAATTATAATTATGTAGTTTCGTTGCTTAAGATATAGGAAAATTTTGACGAATCAGTAATATAAACTAAAAAGTCCATTTAGCAGTAATGTATGTCAGTCCTATTTGATGTCTGAATTTGTTCAAGACATCATTATAATTGCGACTTTATACAATTGTAATAAGGTCGATATTTAGTACGTCAAAAGTTGATGTATCTTTTTCTCATTTAATACCAAACCTCTCTATTATTACGACCAGGGTTCGCTGACACAGATCACGATATGTATCAATTTGATATTTATCGTCAAAACTAGAATTTTGGAAGATCACACGCTCTCAAATTGTTATGCTGACATGATTATAATTTAGTTGAATGTTGATTATGTAGACTTATTGTTAATATCACCATTTTTTCGTTACTCTATTTTTTTGTTTTGTTTTATGATAAAGAAGTCTATTAATCAAACTCAGTTTCATTTAACAATTTTGACACATTAAAACCACTTACAGAATTAAATTAGTCTTTTTTTTATACATTATATCGGACATATATCAAATATCGGATATTTTGATATTTATTATAAATATCGGATTTTACAACCTTGATTACGGCATACACATACGGTATACATTGATTACGGTATATGACATTCTGACACATCAATTTGGATAGTTTTAAATATCCTATACACGCGTACCAAGTAGTCGCCTATTCATAGCGTTTATTGTATAAGGAAAAGCTTTAAAGTATTAAAGAAATTGCTTTAATTAATTTAACGAAAATTGTTTACAATTTTAAAATTTTGTTGTTTTTGTTTTGTATAACGAATATACATTCATAATACATTTATAATCTGGTTTTATTAAACATCCTTGGTTTTCATCTTATGATGGGCACTGGTGAGTTGTAGTATAGTCATTTATATAGTACTCTTATTGTATTTACGGCTTTGGCGACTTATGTCCAACATGATTATTGTCCAATTCCTAATTACTTGTTCGAAACAAATACAAACTCATTTACAGCTGATTATCAACTTATTCAATACGTGACTAGGTGGTGCCAACCGCAAATACTTGTATTTAGAACAAACTAGTACTTCCATTTAGAGCAGTATTTCCGGGTCGGGAGCATAAATACTAAATCTCAAGATGACCACGTCATCAAAAAATCTAGGTTGCATATTGAGTAGATATCAAGAAGACTAGGTATCAGAATGACTAGATCGCTAGATGAATAAATCATAAAAGGACTAGGTCCCAAAATAAGGAGATTGCAGAATTGTTCTTTCATTTTATAGAGTAGATGACAGAAGAGCGGGCGGAGCACTTGATGATGAGTGGTCACCGCCGCCCATGGACACCTGCAACGCCAGGGGATTGCGGGTGCGCTGCCGATCTTGCGGAATTCTATATACTCGTACGTGGTATTGGAACAATTTGCCTGTTTCTCCTTTTCTTTTAGTGCCAATGCCCAGGTTACACGACACTGTCACTGGAGGCAATGGTATTTGCAAAAAATAATACACAATGTAGTCATTTTGGGACCTCGTCCTTTATGGTGTAATCGTTTAGCAACCTAGTCATTCTGATATCTACTTTTCTTAATATCTAGTCAATATGCGGTGCAGACTTTATGATGACGTGGTCATCTTGAGATTTAGTCTGCTCTCGACCTGTATTTCCCAATGTGTGTGAGAATTTCTCAGGTGTAGGCAAAATATAAAAAATTGTACTAAAAATTGAAACAAGCTTACTAAAAGTAAACTACCCTACCACCGCGCCGTCTAAGTAAGAGTTTAGCAATTCTTATTGATTTGTTTTGGCTCTCATCGGCTCACCGTTAGTCAATGAAAATATGTTGATTTAGCGCCTGATTCATAGCGTACATCTTAAAAATCTTATATTGTATAAAATATGTGTGCAATTTGGCCCGAAATAATCGAAAATGAATATTTTCAACACAAGAAATACAAAAATATTTTAAAAGAATTACACAAATGTCATTAACAAAGCCTATTTGGTTTCGGTATGAAGTTTTGAAAATATTAATTTTCATATATAACTACTAGCTTTGTCTTGAAATTGAAATAGAATTTATAACAATAAATTAAGTGTGAGACTAGTGAGAAAGAAAAGTTCCATTATTCTATGGTAGAACAAAACGTAGAACGAGTGGAAAAAAAGTCCCATTAGTTGTACGATAGAACTGATCAGTAAATTTAATGGGGATAAAGGGAAATATCTGATGTTGCAAACGATTAATTAACTTTCAAGTTGTTGTAAGTAAAGAAAGGTCGGGAAACACTCGAGCAAAAGTCACTGTAATAAGTGCAATAAAAATTGTAATTGTGCGAACACTATTGGCCATTCTTTACTACACCTGTTTTAATTAACACATGACTATTCATAAATGTTACATGACTATGTATCACTTAAAAATGGCTAAAGAAAAGTATGAACGAAAATTGAACATATTACAAGATGAACATAATATTACAAATCAACTGTATTAATAACTTTTTTTAGAAAACGATTATAGATTTTAGAAAAATATTTGTACCTATACTCGTATTTTACTTGCATAGTTTATAAAAAGAAATGTTAGAATTAAATAATGAAAAACTTGCAGGCGTCAAAATATATTTTAATTCAGTTATGTGTTGTATGAATATAAAAAAAAACAAATGCTTATAATTATTAAACTACTTTTTATCATAAAATAATATAATGATGTGTAAATGCTATGGCAATTCACTACCTGGTGTGTAGACGGGCAGATCTATGTTATTTATTTGCATATATACGATGGATCCCGAGCCCACGACAGCGAACATAATCGTAACAGAGTCTGCATTGTTAGAATGAAGTGTAGCAATATCTTCTCCAGATGGAAAATTTGTTGATTCGCTGAAAAATAAAATTCAATCTGTTACCAAAATTATATACAAGAGCGAGAAAAATGAATAGCTCAATAATCAAAATTTGTTGAGTTGACAATGAGATGAGCTGATGCAATAATAGATGAGGAGAGGGAGATTTTTCGTAACAATAAGTACATATTTAATAAAGCGACACTTGTATGAATACAAAGGGTGACTATCGCTAAAGTTATCTCTTCCGGGCAATCTTTAGGCGGAAGGATGTGTTTGAGTACAAGAATAATAGATTAATGAGAATTTCTGCCACCGTAGTCCGATTTCATTTTTGGTATTTTTTGTTTTATAGAAAGTAGGTGGCAGACGATTATCAGATAGTAAGTGTATACTGTCGCTCATAGGCATAAATACATGAGAATTTTCGTCAAGTATAATGAGATTTTAGTATCGTGCGACTATTTAATAGTCGCACACTGTTTACGTTAAAATATCTAAGAAATGACGCTTCGACTGATGATGGTGTTGAATAGTCGAACAGTTCTTGACCCTATCAGTTATTAATCTGATGTAATCCAGCGTAAAAAATATAGATTTACAAAATAATTACAGCAAACATTTTATTTTTTTCATTTTTTTTCAAACATTTTCTACCGCTTGTATAATGGGGAATGCTCTGAAGAATTGTTCAATATAATTCCCACCTCGGGTTTCTACAACCGCACCTCCCGTCACAGAAGTGCGGTCCATCCGCATTTCCTAGATACGGAGGTGTCGCGTACTGTTCGGTCCAAAAATTATTTTATATCGCGAACCCGTAGGCTGTGGAACGAACTGCCTCAAGAGGTCTTCCCATTAAACTACGACATGGGGTTCTTCAAGAGAGCTGTGAATAGGATTTTGCAAGGTCGGCGGCGCGCCCGCATACCCCCTGGTGTTGCAGGTGTCCATGGGCGGCGGTAACACTTACCATCACGTGAGACCGCTTGGTCGTCCGCCCTATTCTCTATAAAAAAAAAAATATTATAGGTAATAATAATAATACATTCCCGGACACCTCAATCGAGCCACCCTGCATTTTCAGTTTTGATGGCCTGAAGCTTAAAAAAAATTCTGATCTATCAAAAAGTTTTTATGCAGTTTTGAAGCTGGCATACCAACAATCATTTTAGTATGCTATTGTTCCAAATTTTAATCCAGAGTACTGAAAACATTGAGTTTTACGTGTACCAAGTCGTGTGTGCCTTTCTCCTGGGGAAGACTTGTATTGGATTTTTGAAGAAAACAATAGTTTACCAAAAAATCTGTTGCAACTTGTGTTGCCTCCAAGAGCGTTTACGACGGCCGTAATGCGATTTGGCATGGAATCAATCAACGTCACTATGATGTGTTGTGGAATTATCTCCCATTCATCCTCGATAGCAGTTTTCAGCTCCTGCAAGGTCTACAGAGCCCATCCCATAAATGCTCTATGGGATTCATATCTCTATGGGATGGGCTTCTTGCTAGCCATTCCATGACTGTGATACCGACGTTATGAAATTATTCCCTGACGATTCCTGCAGTGTGCGCTCTTGAATTATCATGCATAAAAATTAAATCTTGGCCAACAAACCCAGCAAATGGCACAACTGTGCATTTACATTTCGCTGACTAAGCCCAGACTGAATAAGTGCCACAGCTTGCTCGGCTACTTTAGGTGCAGTATCCAAAATTTTAAGGTCAAAATCGATTCAAATCTCAAGAAAAACAATTTAACAAAACTTTTATTGAAAAACACCATAAAAAACTGCTCCAATTCAAACTTTCTGCTTTCTTATTTTTTTTCAAAACAATGAACTGTTTCTGATTTTCTTCTGCGGTTCAAATTTATGTATTTATATTTGTAACAATAGCACACCAAAATGATATGCTTTGAAAATGCCAGCTTCAAAACTGTTTAAAAACTTTTTCTTTGACCTAACACTATTTTTATGTTTCATAAAACATAAAAATAAATACCTTTATACATAAAAATGCAGGGTAGCTCGATTCAGGTGTACGCGAGTGTACTTACTCCATACAAACAATCCTAAAATGAGGCCTAGGTCGGCATGATTTTCTAAAGTTCTGAACATCTCTATTGTAAACATCAAAATCAATTTTTAGATTACTCAGACTCGCAATATTCTTATTAGTCTCTATAATACTTATTTTCTTTAACACTGAAGGCATGTCTGTACAATCTTCTGGCGTTATTATACAATTTAACCCTGAAACGTTTTCTGTAATATCTCTATGGAAAGCTTCAGTTGCTTCTTCAAGACTTTCCCAAAAAGATATTTTCAGATTTAACCACCTTTGATACTCGTGAGGCAGATTTTTATTGAAGCTGTATAATAATTCTTCTTTTTTACAATCCATAAGACGATTATTCTTAAGAGCCAGAGGCGACACTTCTGCTCTGCCAAACTCATTTTCTTTTGGTAGCCAGTTTTTATTAAACATCTTTAGCAACATTTCACTGTAGGTAACATCTCTTAAAACATCTGCATTTTCGGTAATATTATTTTCTTTACTCGTAGACGGAAGATTATATTTGTTGCTGGAATTTTCCTTCTCCGAAAGTCTCTTCAGAATGTTGAAAGGATTTTTCAGCTTTTTAGTAACAGGTTTTCCTACTGGAAGTTGCTCGATAACACAATCAGAATCAGAAGAGTCGAGTGTAATATATCTTCTATCTAATATTTCATAGTTGCTATTCACATAGATATCGGCTTTGTAAGATTTGTTAAAAGTTTTGATCAGTCTGGAAAGAGCTCTTTTATGTATAGCGCAAAATCTGTCTTTGCTCTCAAGGATTTTAAGCTTTTGTGCTACCTGTCGAATTTTGTTTAAATTTTCATCAAATGTATTACTGTTGTCATCTCTCTTGGGTTTTTTAGATCTCGACTCTTCATCATCATCCAGTTCAATTGTTTCAACAGGAATATAGTCTTCTATTATATCAAGTTGATCAGTAAGATGCAACCGGGTTCTATACTTTGCATTATAAGTTTGTATAATTTTATGAAGTGATCGGATATGAAGGTCATGAAATTGGCTGTTGCCCGATGAAGCCAATAGTTTTACTCTCATAGTCATATGTTTAATAGTATCAAGTTGAAGATTTTTTGAGCTATTCCATCTCCTTTTTCTATTACCCTGTCTGTGGGTGTATAGGTTTGACATATTTATGTTTTGGAAAGTAGTGTTACTGAATGAATTAAAGAAATTAGGAAATGGTCTATAAAATGGCGGTCGATGAAACTGAAATCTAGGATTAAAATTTAGGAAATTTGGAAAAAAGGGTCTCTGATAAATGAAATTAAATTGAAAATTAGACTGCGGCCTCCAAAAATTAAATGGCCTAAATTGTGTATTTATATTTTGTCTGGTAAATCTATTGTTGAGATAAAAATGGGAGGTTCCACTACTAGACGACTGATCATAAGCTGAAGAACTCCTGACCCTTCTAACATGATCTCCATTTACTTCGTCTGTTTCACTGTATGCCCTCGAATCACTTGATGCAGATTTAGCACGTTTTTGTGTTATGTGACCCATGTCAAGCACATATTCAGTCTTTGTGACAATATTTCGTGGTACATATTGACCATTGGGAGCTTTGACAGTAACAACATGTTTTCTGGATATATCTGGAATATCCTCAAAATATTTGTGAAAGTCTTTTAGGTCTCTGGTTCTTAATCGTCTCATTTTGAGATTTTGTAGTTTACTATAGTTGTTTATTTGTAGATATTGCTGACCACTTTTATCATTATTACAACTTGTAGATTCTGCAGTATTAGCATCTGAAATGATTTCAGAAACAATTTCTTTTGAAGGTTCTTCTCTCTTAGGTTTTTTGGCATTTTTATTCTGAATATTATCTACGATAGTTTTATTGCCCTCTTTTTCTATAAAATTATCAGTAATTGTTGTTTTACCCTCCTTGATATTTGTTGTTTTTGTATATGAAACTATGTTTGTTTTCTTCTCATTCGTGTTCGAGGTACAGTCTTCATGCCTGAAAACTCTGTAACCTATTCTACTTAAAGAGGCATACACTTGGTATGTAACCAGCGATATTTTGCCACGAAGTAATAAGGAGTAAGCTTGTTGCAATGACACTGTAACATCATTGTGCTTCAGCTGTAGGCAGTTCTGAAATGTAAAATTAGAATTATTTCATACGAAAATCAACATAATGTTGGTAGAAAATAAAATAAATGAGTACAAGTATTTAGCCACAGTGTCATGACATGATCATGATTCAATTTCACATGATTATTTTAAATTGGGTCGTCGAGGTCATCTAGAACGTGCCGAGAGCGACGACGTTAACGGGGAGGGGCATTCCTGTCGGGGACAGGTTCACAATAACCTTTTTGAAACACGACTTTATTAAAAATGATATAGGTACTATTTTTTTAATTTAAGATACTATTTTCTTAAATAACTTGCCGAGCTTGTGAATGAATAATGTTCCCTCTTTTAAAATCAGGTGGTGCCGTCATTATTTTGTAATTTATGTTATAAATATATTTATGTTCACTGTTGGACTGCACCAATGTGCGTTGAGAGCCTGTAGTGTACACACAGAATGCATTTTTAAACATAATAACTTATGATAACAAAATTCTACATGCAAAGATTAAACATAAGGATATTGATTGGTCACCTTATAGATCACATGACATGCGCAAATGAAATAAGTATATAATTTAATTGAAACGAAACACAATACCGATTGTTATGATAGATGCAAAATTATAAAGAAAGTAAAATGTTTATAATAAAAGGAACTCTGAAAAATGGATTAATAATGATATTAAAAACATGTGCACAAAAAAAGATAAACTATTTATTAAATGGAAAAGGACCCGAATAACAATAGTCAGCTTAGAATATAATAAATATAGAAATAAGAACCCCAGAATTATAGAAAATATTAGAAATAGTTATAGATATAAAAAATACCTTACAGAAACAGTAGCCGACCATTTCGCAATAGAATTTGATAGAAATGTAAAAAATATTTCCAATTGTACAAACAAAATATTGATAGAAAATTCATATGTAAATTTATTAAACAAATCCACCCGACTTCAAAAAGTAAATAATAAACAAATAAACAACGTTATACAGAAACTTAACCCAAAAGAGGCACCGGGTGTTGACGGTAGAAACACCATAGATATTAAAGTGATATCTGAAAAAATTACTAACGTTATTGTTAAATTAGGTTCAAAGAAACTTTATTCTCATTAAGACATTGTTACTTACATGAGAACTTAAAAGCTAACATAAGAAAAGATACTCGTAAATAGTCGTACAAGTCCGGTGAACAAAAGTTACAGACTATAAACACAATTAATGTTTAAATTACAGTGACTAAAACTAATGTAGTTGTAATTTTTTAGTAATAATTACTAAGCATATTATTCAAGAATAGTCTTGTATAATATGCTTAGCTAATCTAGTTTTAAATATGATAAAAGAAGAAACATTTTTTAAATCCGACGGGAGAATATTGTATAATGGGCATACATACGTGATCATTTTCTTTCCATAATTAGACCTAGTCTTTGGTAAATTTAAATGTCAAGCTCGGCGAGTTATACAAATATATGTCTGACCTTGTTTCATTAGTATAATTTCTGTATGTATTTTTTTATTTACAATTTTGTAAATAAGTATGCGTGTAGAATACCTGTGTAATTGCTTAATATGCATTAACTTAGTTTCACTATATACTTTTTCTGTGGATGTTAGGTAGGGATAGTGAAATAGTATTTTGATTATTTTATTCTGGATAACCTGTAGTTCTTGTAACTTTATATTTCAATAAGATATAATTGGTGTTGTTTAACTAATTAATTGTAAATGGTTATACGAACTCGACTCGAACTCGTTCGATGTCCTCATCGAACAGCATTACGAAGTGAACCTATGAGACGCGAGAGCTCGCTTTTAACATGATCAATGTGTACATTACATGTTAAAAAACTGTCGCAGTGTTAGACCTAGGTATTTAAATTAATGAATATTAGCCTCGTAACTGGGGTATATCCTTTACAATTAAAAGCTGGAGTGATAGTTATAAAAATGGTCAACTTAATGACCACGCAAATTATAGACTGATTACAATACTACCGGTGATTGATGAAATTATAGAAAAATTTGCTTGTAACCAGTTCTACAACTTTTACCAAGACCATGATGTCATTTTACACACACAAATTGGGTTTCAACCGAAAAAATAGAGTACACAGCTTTTGTCTAAGTTCACGGATGAAGCTAACATATATCTGGACGGTAAAAAGCACTTTCTGCTATTTTTTATTAACTTTAGTAAGGCTTTTGATACCTTAAAACATGATATACTCATAAATAAAATAGAAAACTCCGGTATCAATCTTAAAATGGTTTGAAGACTACCTAGCCAACAGACAGTACCAGATCAAAATAAATAATTTATTGAGCAATAAAACAGCAGTAATAAATAGCACAAGGTTCCGTACTGGGTGCACATATGTGAACGAATTAGAAAATATAATAAAAAATTGTAGTCTACGCGATGACACATGCTTACTTTTAGCTGACAGGGACATGAAAATCGCAATTGAAAACTTGCAAAATGACTTCACTCGACTTTCTATATGCGCTCATGACTTGGAACTCGTTTTAAATGCACAAAAAACAAAAATGCTAAATGTGCACTCCAGTCATATTAGATGTGAAAGACCAGTTAATAACAAAGGTCATAACCACAGCTGATTAAATAAATTGTCAGGCAACTGTAAGTGTAAACTGATAGAAGTTGTTGATCAACATATGTACCTGGGGTTGATAAATAATCGACAGAATGAACTGGAACAATCAAGTCGAGTCCGTCTTTGATAGGTTAAGAGCAATTTTAGCTAAATTTTGTATGTTTAGGAAAAGTTCCTTTTAAAATTCGAATTGGTCTCGATAATGCATGCCCTAATTGAATCAATCGTCTCATACGGACTCACGAGTTACAGCCGAACATTTCGGAGTTACCTCGATAAGATATAGAATCTTCAAATAAAGCTGCTTTAATTAAGAGGATTATCCCACTATACATAAAACAAAAATATCGTGAAGATTACACACTGTAAGATTACTGTAATGTAATGTACTGCCGGTACACAAAAAAGATTTTTGTGCAAAAAGTTGATGTTGCTAAAAAATATTTTGACAACGTTGAAACACTTAATCCAGTACAATATGAACAAAACACAAGAACGAAAGCCAAGAAAGCGTATTTACTCCTAAATACAGCTAATGATTATGGTAGATGTGCAAGCAACTTAAAATTCACTATATACTTAATTTTATACCAAATGAAATAAGAGACAAACTGACAAATAATAATATTAAATCAAGATTAAAATGCTTGCTAATGATGATTTGAAATTACGAGGGATGATCAAAAATTAGTGAGAACGACATATATACTCCTTGGTAAGAAAAAAAATAAATACTGGCAGGCATAGCTCAGATATTTGTAATATTAATAAAGAAAAAGTCTTCGATTCTCTTTTGTTTTTTTTCTGAATGTAGTCATTTGTTTGCTTCGTGTCGGAACGTGTTCTCGAAAATGGAGAAAAACGAAGTGCCAGCCGTTATGAAATACCTCTGTTTAAAAAAGTTAACGACGCAAGAGATTCACTGCGATTTGGAGGCAACATTAGGAGAGTCTGCTCCGCCGTATTCCACTGTCGCAAGGTGGGCTTCTCAATTTCGAGTAGGGAGAACGAGCACGGAAGACGAACATCGTTGCGGCCGCCCATCGACGTCAGTCACCCAAGAAAATGTTGTTAAAGTCGAGAAAATTGTATTGAGCGATCGAAGAGTTACCATCCGTTACTTAGTTCAAGAAACGGGCATTTCATATGGAAGTATTCAATCCATATTGAAGCAATCTTTGAATATGAGAAAAGTCTCCGCAAGATGGGTGCCGAGAATGTTAACAGACAGTCAGAAACAAAATCGACTTGACATTTCGAAGACATTGTTGGACAAGTTTCAAGAAGATTCTGAAAACTTTTTGTCTCGTTTCGTAACAATGGACGAAACATGGGTCCATCATTTTGATCCCGAGACAAAACAGCAATCTTCACAATGGAAACGGCCATCATCACCGACCCCGAAGAAGTTTCGTTCCGTGGCATCGGCTGGCAAGATTATGGCCTCAATATTTTGGGACTCAGAAGGGATATTGTTGATTGATTACCTGGAGCGTGGAACCACTATTACAGGCCAATGTTATGCAGCATTAATTCCCAAGTTGAGGAATACCATCAAAGAGAAAAGGAGAGGGAAACTTCGAAGGGGCGTGCTGTTTCATCACGACAACGCACCCGCGCACAGCTCGGCAGTTGCGATAGCTGCCATTCAACAAGCTGGCTTCGAATTGGTTGACCATCCCCCTTATTCACCAGATCTGGCGCCTAGCGATTTTTATCTGTTCCCCAAATTGAAAGAATACTTAAGGGGAAACAGGTACGAAGACGATAACGAGGTGATAGATGCCGTGGAGAGCTTTTTGCAGGACCAAGACAAAACTTTTTTTTTGAAAGGGATTGAAGCCTTGGAAAAGCGCTGGACTCGGTGTGTAGAGAGACTCGGAGACTATGTAGAAAAATAAATTATTAAGTTATCAATAGTCATTATATTCTATCTCATTCTCACTACTTTTTGATTTCTCCTCGTACAAGTACAAATAGGATAGGATAAGAATATTCAGCAAAATGTATATTTTATTTCTCACTTCCTTATAACTGTTTAAATAAATAAACAATCAGACCTCCAAGTGTGGAGCTTCTAACTATAAGAATATCTATCAAAATGGATTCATAAAGATTCATCAAATGTACTGCATTCCCCACTTTATAATATTCCCCCAATGGCCATATAAGTTTTGGTAGTAAGTGAGATATGTCAGAGCCCTATCCCATTCCACCCTATCTCTATTCATTTTCCCAACCCTATTTACAAATGGACTTCTAAATCACCAAAGGTAGGCAGCACATTCAATGATGTGCCAAAGTTTGTCATTCAGGACTGATGTTGGCATGTATAGTGAAGTGGCAGGGCTACAGTATGGACTGTGTATGCTCACCTACCGTCTTCTTTCTATAAAAGAAAATTATTGTCTTATTATGGCTCAGTGAATGGATTCAGGTAGGTAGGAAGTGAGAATTTGGTAGCTTTCTGTTACACTATTTACTTACAATTTCCATTAAAAACAATGCCTCTTCTGGATATAAGAACAGTTTCTTGCCAACACTGTGACCGAGATACTGCCAGTAACTGCCATTTTTTTTTGTAACATTTGCCAGCATCAACTCTTCGTGCCATTCTGCATGACTCAATGTCCCTCTGAAAACAAGAATAGTTAATATAAATAATGGATAAACTGTACTATATGTAACACTGGAGTGTATGCTTCTGATTATTTGTAAAACTATTGATGATAATTTATTACAGAATAGTATAACAGCACATGTATTATATAGCAGTTTCAGATCTTTTGATTTATTGAATCTGGAGTTACCCATCGCTAAGAGATACATCCACTCATATACATCCTCCTGCAAAATGCAGCTATTCTGAACACATGCCAAATCATTCACAAATTCCTCTACATACACACATAACATAACACACCTACCGACACTCACATCTACTCTACACACTTCTGTTATCACTTTATCATCCCCCACTTACTATCCAACCACTTTCATTTGGCCATAAACCCTCAATAGCAAAATTTACACCAGAAATGGGAGGTAAAACAAAACATAGAAACATAAAGGCACAGAAAACCCATATAGAACAAATAGTTGAAATAAAGACAGTTAAAATAAGAAATGTACTTAGAAGTCAATAATTATAACTAGGTATATAATATATACAATAACCTTGGCATCAGAACTTAGTTTACATTAATGCTCTAGTGGATGAACAATCAAATGTTTAAAAATTCTGGTACCTAGTCAAGTGGCCACTTACAGCCTTTAGGATGGTATTGTCAGTCCAGAAAGATGCTACGTGCATCCTAATAATGAAAAAAATAGTTGGGCAACTGCAGGACAGTGGCAGCTTCATGAGGACATGGAATGCATTATTATACTGTATCCACATACTGCTATATGACCTTTTAAGGTAGTTAACCCACTGTTGGCAGGTGTAGAGAGATTGACAGAAAGCTCTAAACATAGTCATCTTGACTGTGCCACTACACCTGTGTAACTTGCACGTGAGTATGTTACAACCGACTTGACAGCCATTCAATTAATATAATTTAAATTAACATACACTTATGATCTCTTATTCTAGTGGCCGTTCTATCCTCTTTCATCCAAGTTCCTGAGCACTTTCTGTTAGAACCATGCCAAATACTAAAATTATTTTGTTTGTTTTCTTGGTATGTGTAATTATGTCCACCACATCACAATGACCAAATCAATTTTCTATTATACTACTATATGTAATTATTATTATTGTGTAATAGGCATTACTGCTGGTATGCCTATATCTTGTGTTAGCTGGTGTTACAAGTTTTGCCATATCTTTTCTCCTGGAAGCCATTTGTCAAGTCAGTTTGACTTTTTTTTTTTAATCATCTTTTTGACGAGGCTTTGAACACCCTGGGTGATCATGCCAGCCTCATGGGTACTTTCTCCTTTCCCTTATTCAAGGGAACGATCAATAAACTGGTATAAACTTACAGCTTTACTGGAAAGAGGCTCTGCTAGCCAGCAATTGATCTCTCCATTGAACCTGAGCTCCCAAGAACTCTTCTTCTCATTTCTGAATTCCGCACACATTCCAACACTAAATGGAAAAGGTCATCGGTCTTTTGACAGTCATCACACAGTGGTGATGGTTTAATACCCATCATGTGGTAGAACTTATTTGTTGGGATGTGTCCGGAACGCAGTCTGAAAGCTGAGACCAACATTTTTCTTGTGAGATTGGCAGAATCAAACCAAGGTGTCCACAAGGGATTTGACTGGATAGTTCTGTACCAGATTCCAACCTCCTTAGATACAGACTGTACACCAAAGTGATACTCCCATTTTTGTAAACTTCTTCTTTTAATTCTAGGAATGAGTTCACTAGCAAAGGGTTTGGAATCAGAAATTGTACCATCCATTACAGCAGCTTTTGCAAGGTGATCTACCATCTCATTTCCAAGTGGAGAGGGGATCCATTGAATCTTTATACACATATTTTTATGAGTTATTTCATGAATTAAATGGAGAGCTTCAAAGGCAACGGGCATTCCTCGCTGACTAGAGACACAATGAGTAAGATGTAGGAGGGCACTCTTCGAGTGCGACAAAATAACGACTGGAGGGCTGTTAGGTAGACTGTTTGCATAGTCTAAAGCCTCTTTTATAGCTAACAGTTCTGCTCTCATCACGCACGTCTCCCTGTGCAACTTCCATTTGTGTGAAATATTACACTGAGGATCAAAGAGAGCCGCTCCAACTCCTTGTACAGATTTTGATCCGTCAGTATAAATTTTATAAAACTGAGAATAACTGTCATACAACATTTTCAGAGTAGAATTCCTCAATTCCCGGTCTATTAAATTTCGTTTAGGTGCGTTTATGTCATTAACTTTGTCAACAATACATGACTTAACATCAATAGATGACACCCAAGTATTTAGAGAATATAATTCTAATTTAGGACTTTTATGCACATTCAAGTCTCTCCATTCATCATAGATTTTTGCTAGCAAGGGAAAATTTCTATCACTAAAGGAACTACGTTTTAGTATAAGGTTTTGTAACATATTTACCATATGATTATTTGACCTTGAGCTTATTCTTAACAAAAATTTACAAACCAGCCAATAGCGACGAACACTCAAAGGTGGAGTGGACAGTTCACTCTCCATAGCAATAACAGGAGTACTGCGTATAAAACCCCCACACACCCGTAAAGCTATATTTTGTAAAATATCTAGCTTCTTTAAATGGGATGAAGCACAGCTTCCATAGATGAAGCTACCATATTCCAAACGACTTCTCAAGAGGGAGATATAAAGGCGGCGTAGGTGTTTAGGGTGAACTCCCCATGATTTTCCTGCCAGAACTTTCAAAATATTTATGTATTTATAAGTTTTTCCACAGGTTTCATTTACATGAAGCCCCCATCTCAAAGATGAATCGAGCCACAATCCTAAATATTTAACTTTATTAACTACCCTGAGTGGCGTGCCGTTAATTTCAATATTTACATTAATAATTTTTCTTGATCTCTTAAAAATACACAAACTCGATTTGGACTCAGATAAACACAGGCCGACTTTCTCTAAGAACTTAACCATGGACTCAATAGCAGATTGAAGAAGGTTAGCGGTGTCTAAAATACATCCTTTTTCTACTGTCTTATACAATACGAAGTCATCAGCATACTGAGAAATACAAATATTATTGATACTATTACCTATTTCCATAGTGGCAATATTAAATAAAAGAGGAGATATGGGATCTCCTTGAGCTAATCCTCGATATGTGTGTCTAATTAAAGGCTCCCCTCCGCAGTACAAGAACATTCTACAACGCCTGTCCAGAGAAAATTCCATAAATATTTACATATTTTATTACCTACACCGATTTTCTGCAAAATATTAATCAATGAACTAATATTAACATTATTATATGCCTTATCAACATCAATAAAACACGCAATAGTCGGTTTCTGTCTAGAAAATCCTAACTGTATATCAGATGTAAGTATTGTGATTCAGCCCTTTCTTCGATATACCTCCTTTTTTGTTAGGTTTATTTTTTATATTTGGATTGAGCGTTATTGGTCTTTCTTGTACCTCTGACTGTGTTTCTGCCCTACTTCTTCTAGCAGTGGTACCCGCACAAACATCTTTGTAAGAAGGTCTGTAAGTTTCACCAGATGAAACGACCGATGGACTCGGGTTCGGTAATTTAGTCTCCATAATCGTCTCCCTATCCTGTTCTTTTCTAGCTAAAACATCTTTAACTCTTTTCTGTTCATTGAGATTGTTCCAAGCGACTTTGTAGGAGCAATTATTTTGACCCATATAAACACATATAGATCTCTCCCTCTGGAATGCTGGACACACGCTCTTCATTAGCGATAAGTGATTCCCCTTGCAGTTAACACATTTGAAGCTCTTGGTGTCACAGTTTTCGTGCTTTTCGAAATATTTTGGACATATTTGTGATTTAGATGGACAAAAGTGGTTAACATGCCCGAATCGCCAGCATTTGGAGCATTGCGTTACTGGATACATATAAAAATCTACAGCCATACGACATCCATATGCTTTAATATAAGAAGGCAGAACCGAGCCTTGGAAACAAATACGAAACAAATACGTATAGTCTCACTTTTAATCCACTTTCCCTCTGTATCTATTTTATTTAATCTTTTAACAGCTAAAATCTCCGTATCACATTCAAAAATCTCTTTTAGGTCTTTTTCTTCGGTATCAATATCTATATCCCTCACTATACCATAGGAAAATGTAACCTCATTTGTTTTTCTACAATTCCACTCATATTTCTTTGCTATATCGCACTTTAAAAAGTTATCTGCATCACTGATTGATTTAAATCGGATTAATATTTTGAATGGACTCTTATAGGTGACTCTTAGACATTGGACATTATATGTCTTTAATTTCTTAGCAAATCCTAACTGCTTTTGAGGTTACAGAAATCTCATAGAAGGTGTCTTCTGTCGCATTTGGTGAACTAACAACAGTGGGCGAACCACGTAAATTCATTCGCTTACGGCCAGTTACAACAGTGATGCCATCATCCTCATCACTGCCCTCCTCCAGCGGCCTCTTGTAGCACGGCCCCGCGTTACATTCGTCGACTTGATTCTCACTCCCCATATCACCATTATCCCGCTCTAACTCACGTTGTTCATTCTCGATCTGTGAGGGTGTGCCCAAAATAACCCTCCGAACTCCTCCAGGGGACATCTCAGCAAGATATTCCGGCTCCACATCCACCTCCTCACACAAATCACTCATAATCAGAGTGTAGGGTATATGGAGAAAAAGAGTTATTTCCTATTAAAATTTACAAAAACTCACAAGTTAATCATTTATCAATCCAGATTTCTACAAAAATCAAATAGAAGGTCATTATATTAACGTATAACACTCTTGAGAGTATATACTAGCAAGAAACGTAAGAAAATAAGAGCCACGAAAGGCAAACAAAGAAAACACGTCTGCACGTAAACGCCGCGACGCGATCAGTGCGGTTTGTCTTGAAACTGTTTACAGTTGGCAATTCAATGATTTCTGGTGGATATTCCACATATCCACAACTCTACCCTGTTACCCTGATATTTTTTAATAAAATTAATAATGTTACATCAACATCACACTTAGAAGCTTAGACATTGACATCACTGATGTAATATCTAGCGCAAGAGTAATAATCGTGACAAACGTTTTGTAAGCAGTATTTAGTTTAGGGCCTGTATACGTTTATACAACATAGATAGGAGATACAATGCATTAAATATTTACCTTTTTTCTATCCTTTCCACTTCAATTAGATGCTTTCTGGCTTCTAAAGCTGCTTGTGTTTGTTTTTGTTCCAACCATGAGCCATTTGGTGTAATATCCTTTAGGCCAAGCTCTGGCAGAGTCGTGTCAGATTTGGTGGTGCCTTTGGCTACTAACTGGTGGCCACTGTAGAGTAAATATCACAGTTTGAAAGGTAAAGAATTATTTATTAAACCAAATATTTAGTAAGGTACCAAGATGAAACTATTGAATTTCGATTGAAGCAAACTTACGTTAAAATTTTAGATGTAATCATAATTATTATTACACTATACTAAAAGAAGGTTTACACATGGTTAATTTCTTTACAAATACTTAAAACATACAAATGAAAGTTAGAAAAAGAAAAAAGAGACCAATGAGACCACTCACGACAACAAGCTGTCAACTGTGTCAACCGTAATTGCTGGATTTTCTGGGACTTTTTGGCGGGAATCCAAGAAGTGAAGTTGAGGATTTGTTTCATTATTGTAAAAATTGTGTATTAGGCGTTTTGCGGTATAATAGTGATAGTTTATTAAGCTTCAAAGTGTTTTTCGTGCATGGTGCTTGTGATAATCAAATAAAAGCGTGTGACTGCATTTCTCGTGTGCTTCCAAGAAGTCCTCATCTGCAGTCAGTAAATCTACTATTTTACTGAGCGACTCCTGACTTACTTACTTCGACGGGACTGGACATTGATATGATACGTTTTAGACTGTAATTGGTTAACTGTAACTGTAAGAAAACATGATACTGGCAGAATATGCTAATTACACCTTTGCCGTATATGAAAAAAACCTTAATAGCTGTCAAAGTTTTTCTTTCTGCATATATGGCAAGGGTGCTAAAGCACATTCTGCTAGTTTTAAGTTTTCAGCTGTAAAAGTTACAATTCATAATGTTTTTTTTTGCATATCATATATAGCAACGACCCAATTAGTGTAGAGTTTTTTTTAATTATCAATTTTAAAGTCAATACAATTCAAAACATATATCGTCAATGTTCAGTCCAATCTGAATAAGAGAATAGATCTCGAATAAACTACGCATACATATAGTCACTACAGTATTTCATTTACCACTAATTCCCGGCCCCAAACAACAATAATTGGCGTTTCCATACTATTTCTTTAGTTTTAGCAGTATTCAGTTCCAGGCCAATGTTTTGACTAACGTCTTTTTTTAGATCTTGTATCATATTTTTAAGCTGTTGTGGAGATGATGAGAATATCACGATATCGTTTGGAAATCTCAGATTACTGAAATATTGACCATTAATATTGATTCCTTTATTGGACCAGCCTAGATATTTTATAAGTATCTTTTAGTACAGCTATAAACAATTTTGGTGATAAGGGATCGCCTTGTCTTACTCCTTTGCGTATTTTTACAAGCTTTTATTTAACTTCACCTGTTAGTATGTTTGGGACAAATTTTGCAAGCCAAATTTGAACCACTTCCTCTAAACTTACGACTTTGAAATTTTGCATGCTTGTTCAGTTCTGATGACAATACATTAAAATGATAGAAATAACCTGATGCTGCAGCCAGGATTATCTCCTCACGAGGGCACTCCTCAACGGTTAGTAGCACGAACACGAAACTTTGCAACGTTTAATTTTGATAGCTAAACATGATCTTCACCATGAACTGATGCTGCAACCAGGATTGTCTCCTCTTGAGGGAACTCCTCAACGATTAGTAGTAGAGATATGTAACTTTGCATGTAGGTTTAATTTTGATAGCTAAACATGATTTACACCATGAACTGATGCTGCAGCCAGTATTGTCTCCTGATGAGGGCACTCCTCAACGGTTAGTAGTATGCACATAAAACTTTACAAAACAAAACATGACTTTCTACCGTAATGATGCCTTACTTGAAATGGATAGATTGAGAAATATTTCTAACTACAAAGGTGTAAATAAATAAAATATAAAAAAAATATAAAAATAATATAGAAAAATAAATAAATTGTAAATGGTACCTACTTTTATGAATATTTCGCGACAAGCTTTTTGAGAACAAATAATTCAATACCTATACCTAAACTTATTTTATTCGTTTTAGTACATGGCTTGCATAAATGCTTGTTTTAAAAAACGTTTTTTTTATATTATTATATTATTCCTGGACCCAACCGGTCTAGTTTAACTCTACTAGTACAATTATATTATATATATCTTGCAATATAAGTATGTATGAACCTACTCTTCAGGTATAGCTAGACATGTTAGCGCTGTCTATATACTAATATGTGATATTGAGTCAAAGGCTTTCGCGTAGTCAATGAAAGCTAGATATAGTGGCTTTCCATATTCATGATTTTTTTCTGTAACTTGGTCAAATGCGTGAATGTGATCTATTGTTGAAAGAAACTTCAATACTCCTAATACTATACTTACCTTGGCTTCTCAAGAAGCTCATATACGAGTAGAAGCAGTGAAGCAGCGTGCTTTTAGCATTCATCTGAAAATGATATTTCGATAATAATAATGTATATCCCGCGGAGCGTTGTCCTCTGCAGTACTAGTTTCTCTGGCGGGACAATGACAAAAGTGACTGAAATTTAACACTGGTCCTAGGCCGCTACTCGAAGTGATTAGCGAATATCGCCTATGTCTGAACGAAGGAATTATCACATACCCACGCCAATATCGCTACCGCAGGCAGCAGTGACTATCGCTTATAAAGTTATATCTGAACAGGTCTTAAAAGTCCAATGTAAATGATTTCCCATTTGGAAAAACAGGCAAAGGAACAAGGCAAAGGCCTTGGCACATGTCAGTTCCATCGTACCCTAAACATACATTCTACAACATTAATGTAGGTACCAATATATCACCCCTAGTGAGGGCTCACGAATCTGTACAAACTACTGCTCGTGAATTACGTTCTCCCGCCAAAACAGTTTACAATAACGATTATTATAAACCATTTTTTTTTTAATTTTCTTTCTTGTGTCACTTTTCGCTGGCCACGTTGTAGGCACAAATTATATATTATAATAACATTATAATAACTCTAGAGGATACAGGTGTACTACCGTTTATGTACACTTTGAATTTTGATTTGTCTTGAAAGTTTCAAGTTTCAAGCTTGAGCTTGCTGGTCTCACGACAGTTTCAAACTGTCGTGCGACTAGCAAGCTCAAGCTTTATATAACTCAAGCGACCTTTATTACTTTGACCTTTTATTATGGTTAGTGGCTAATGAGGTCGAGGAGAACATAGGTTTTTTTTTATAGAATAAAAGCGGCAGCCGCGCATACAGTCCACCTGATGGGATGTGGATACTGTCGTCCATAGACATCCGCGATCAACATCAGTCCAGAATGACAAACGTTGGCACGCCCCAGGATGCTCTGTCTACCTTTGCAGATTAAGGAATGGATTAGAAAATTGGGGAGGGATAGAATGGGATGGGAATGAGCTCTGGTTTATCTTACTCACTACCGAAACACGTAACGTACATTGGGGAAATACGATAAAGTGGGAAATGCAGTACATTTGAAGGTTTTGTGAGAGAGGGGTAATGTGGCCAGTGAAGTGCGCCCAACGGCTGTGGGAATACAGCATGCACTCTCCCCCTACTAGGTTTACCTTTTAACAATATTAACAATATTCGAATCAGGGACCTAATACACAGCGACCAAAGACACGAACTGGTCGTCAAGTATATGTAAAATATGCCTCGATTTCGATGACAATTGGATGTTGAGTGAGAGTTACCGAAGATAATTTCCCTTCCTCATCCTAATATTATCCTAATCTAATGGGATGGGGGCTGGAGATGACAAGATGGGGTGGTATGAGATGCATCCAATCTCTTACCATTCGATCCCGTTTTCGACATTGGTTTTGAGACACTTTCTTTCAAAGGTAGGAAGGACCTCATTTGACCTCAAGTAGTCGTATTCCCAAAAAATAAACTGGATATATTGCGAATATATTTACACCAAAATTTTGGATTATAATAGAAAAGAATATTCAAGAATACACAATAAATTTTCACCGTTTTGTTGTTAAGTTGTATAAAAGAGTATTTCCGATTTACAACAATAATCTTGAAATTATTTAAGATTACAAGTAAATATTTAGTTTTCATGTAAACGCTGCAACTTAGGATTCCTAACTTGCAGTGCACCATTTTTTTTTAATTACGTTACCTCTGTATTCCGTTTCTTAACAAACTCTTAACAAAAAAAGTTATTGCCTATTATTTTTTTTTACAACTCCTATATGCCGCAAGATCGGGAAGCCAGCAACCGACGGCGTAGGTAGACGAATCTTTGAATGGAGACCTATTTGGAAATGGAGTACTGGGAAACGCATTGGTCGCGCGCCCGAAGATGGTACGTGAACCGAAGACTTGAAGAATTTCGCCGGTAGTGCCTGGATGAAAGGAGTCGATTATAGTGATGGATAACTCCGGATTCAATGAATCAAAAGATCCGAAACCGCGAGCGGAGCCGGGACTCTTAATGATTCCAGCTAACTGTTATTGACTCTGAGGAGTTATTTTTTCCTTTCATTTTTGGATTGCTGAGTTACATGAACGAACATGATGCAAAGCGAATGAGTCGCTCTCAGGCTCTTATAAAATATAAGAAAGTGAATCAAAAGAGTCAAGGAATCGTTAAGAGGAGTCGGATCTGCGAGCGGAGCCGGATTAAGTGAGCCGAAACACTCCGAGGAGTCGTGAATACCCACGACTAGAGGCGAAGATCATGAGTGGTGACGAGTTTTCGGAGAGGTCTATTCAATAGCGAAGCGACATATGCTGATAGTATGATATACCTAATAAAATTAGCGCATTTGATCAGTGGAATTTATTTTTCATAGCATTAATTTTGTAATTTAATTAGAGAGAATCTTATGCTTAATACTTTATATGTAAAAGACAACGAATTTATATTGATAACGTAACTGAAACACGCAAGCAATTCAAGTAAGTAATTATTTATATAATAAGTATACTTACGTAACGATTATATATGATAATTATGATATTAATAAGTAATTGATAGAAATGATCAAGTTTTAGTAAGTTTTAATTATTCTTTAAAGTAATATTTTACTGTACTATATTGATTAAATATGTATTATTTATATTTCTGATTAAATATGCTTAATTTCCCGGGCTGTTATAAAGGCTACCTTTATATTTACAATACTATGATACTGAAAAGAAAACTATTTGCTTCTATACACAGTACACACATCTCTCCTAAATGTCCCCTATACATATGGCTGCTACAAATTATAATTACTATCGACCTACGAAGTAACATACTCGTATATAATAATTATGTTAGCAAACCATGCTTATACTGAAAGTTCGGTGACTTTTCAATTCAACCGAATAACAACAACGATTCGTAGCACGTAGTGTAAGCTACGAAGTTGTAGACTCGCGTAGTAGCTACGACGACGTACTATTTCTGACGGCTATCGTATCGATTAGTCTCTCGGAGTTGGCCGAAGATCGCCGATCGAGCCCGAACGACGTCGACAACACCCGAGCGATGTCCATACGTAGCGGAAGTAATGAAATGTACAGAAAGATGTGAACCGGAAAAATTGTCGCTCTCTTTTTCTTTGCATCGCGTCTTATGCGGGTCCCTAGAAAGGCTGCCTGTGACGGTTTTTCTTTCAACTTTTTTTTTCCTTTGGGTAATAAATGAGTGTTACATGCGAGACCACGTTTGTCTCATCTGAATATTCTGACTCTTTATTCTCCTTAATAATTTCTTCAGTAATAGCATCAATCAAGTTATTAGACTTTTTGTTGTGCAGTACAACTTGTATTACAAATGAAGTTATTAAAGCGACACGACTGGAAAAGCCTGCACCGCGGTTCTTTAATGGAAAAGCGTAAATAAAGTTCAAGTTAATTGGCTGTACATGTTGAGAGGCTACTCGAGAACGTTGGCGGGAAGTTCCCAGGGCGTTACGACCGCAGTAGGCGAGGGCTAGAGGCGATTTAACGTATTGTAATACGGATTTATATGAAGCGTCTCCCGGCTGTCCCCCTCGGGTCGCCGCCTTCCCGCCCACACCATAGCTCAACGACGATAGTCGTCTATTCACGTGCGGTATTAACGCAGGCCAACACCGATTTTAATTTCTTCCTTAATTTTAAAATTCCTAAATGTAATTAAAGCGTATTGTTTCTATTCAAGTGCGTCGATCGAAGTATGGAATGGGGTGGCGCATCCTACCGCACGGTGTTATTTATGGTATATTTTGACGTGCTCGCTCGCTGCTAACTTCAAGCCGCGAAGGATAATGGGGTGATGGATAGTGTTATCGGTCGGTATTCACTGTGAACCGTGTTTAAATTGTGCTCTTTTATTATTACCGGTTGTTGTGAAAAACCCAGTAGGTTACATAGAAATAGGTGGAACAGTGTAAGTACTTTCAGTAATTGGTAACAGCGACCGGTTTTTCCATATTTCCATGTTTGATGAATGGATTATGTATATGGTGTTTTAGTTAATGATGGGAAAATATTAATAAAATATCAGTGACGAATAAGTGAAGTAATGTTTCTTTCTACTGGTGTGGAAACGAATTTAAAGTTCGTGTTTGGAAGATTGAAAAAGTTATAAGGTCAGTTATTTTGTAATTACTTACGATTTTTGAATATTTTTTAATTTTTCGTACCAAAAACATTACCAATAATAGTCTCCTTTAATCTTTTTTTTACAGTCATAACAATATCTTTTTTAATTTTCTGTGTTACTGCAGTTATTTGCATTTGTTTACAATTGCATTGACGATTTTGCACTACGATTCCAATTGCGTAAACAGTTCCACATACTGCAACGCCATCTATACGTGAAACGAGAAAACTTAAAATGGTTCCTCAGTTTGTCGTCGACGTCAGCGCCAATGTGTCAACCGGCAACACTGCAGTCACGCCGCGTTGACTCGCACTGTAGCATGTTTTCTTGCGTGTATATCGCGTCGTGATAAGCAATTTTTGTGTTTTCTTCCTTATCAATTCTCTAAAAGTGTTGTCTAGTTCCCTGATGTGAATTACCAGCATCATATCCTGAGTGGCAGAATGTTTCCAGCTGTGTGATCTGTGAATAAATGATAGTGTTGCAACTGCGTGTGTGTTTTGTTGTCACCGAGTTCGAGACAGGATTTTGGCGGTACAGTTGAAGGTCTAGGGCCGGCATGAGGAAAATAAACGGTGAGAATGAATTTTAAACAGTTTAAGATTATAAAACTGCTACACAACCCTTGGCCTTTTACGTGATAACCGTTGGCTAGCACAAGATAAGAGTGTTGTAAAAAGTAACCGGGTTGTTTGAGATAACGATTAGAAGAAAACATGCAACACCGAACTTCAACTAACTTTAAAGAAACAACTACCTAATATAAGTTAGCGAACTTTTCTAATTAGGAAAACTTGTTAAAATTCCTAAAACCTGAAAGAGCAAAAAGGGTCGTGTAATAAAAAAGTAATCGCAGTTACTGGGGTACGCTAGCAACCCGACAATACTTGATTGAAAACATTTTCAGGGAGTAAAATGCCTTTTATTATATTATTTCTTTTTACTCTGATCAATTAGTTCTTAAATTAGGTATTGTTACTTTCTTGTTGTCAAGTATTGTTATAAAGTATGAGTCTACCTTGATTCATGGGGTTTTAGAATAGTTACCTACTATAGTTTTGCTGAATTAATCTTTAGTTTGTCTAATTATCTTCCATACTACAAAGTTGGGAGTGAATTGTCTTAGTTTAAAAATTACCTAGGTCCTAGAAGATTGAAATTGGTATTGTAATAATTTCAACATTCTTTAATAGTTATTAGACTCTTAGTTATTATTATATTCACAGAAAAAAATGTCCTCGACAGAAGAAGTCGTGATCGAAAATTTCAAACAAGAGCAAGATCCGATAAAAAAGTTATTATGTCTGAAAATAGCGTTGCTCAAGCCAGGAACGACCGAAATCATTAACCGTAGCAGATCCCATACAAATGGTCCATAAATGTAATCCGACAATGTTTGATGACCGCCGCCCGCCAAGACGTTACGAAACCACTCGCAGTCTTGTCCGATGGAGGTGATACGACACATACGATGATTTCTATTACACAACAAAATCAATTGTAAATAATCCGTTAGTGACGTAATCCTATATTAATAATACAATCGTAATTTTATACTCGAGTAACGTAGATCGGATCAAGTTTTAGCGTGATCGGTAGCTGGCTTTAAAAAAAGTTGTATTGAGTTGTTGATTAGATTTAAAATAAAAGGTTTTAGAGTGAATAATAAAATTAGGAACTGAAAAAACAAGTACAAGTATCCGTTTCTATTACTATTGTCATGTGATAGAAGCAGATCGCGTAGTCATCATAAGATATATTGTTTAACGATTGCGACAGACGGCAATAAGCATCTATTTGTTTTAATTATACGCTCGAATGAAGATACCTACTTTATTAGAGACGAATGGTTGATTGTATTGTACAATCACCTGCCTACAGACATAAACAATATACTGGACAATAAATAATATATAAAAAATAATTAAATAAAAAATATAAAAAAACTTTATATTTATATCTGCATCGGTTATTAATATTTATTAAAAAAATAATTACATTATTAACAGTAATATTATGTAGTCAGTTGTTTAAAAATAATAATTAATAATTCTTATTAAAAATTATGATTATTTTGTAACAAATTAAGACTTGTGTAACAATTTATAAAAATGAGTAAATAAATAAATTATTTTTTATGCAAGCAAATAAATAGTGAGAACTAGTCGGTGGGTATTCACGACTCCTCGGACTCTTTCGGCTCACTTAATCCGACTCCGCTCGCGAATCCGACTCCTCTTAACGATTCCTTGACTCCTTTGATTCACCTACTTATATTTTATAGCCTGACAGCGACCCATTCGCTTTGCATCATCTTCATTCGTGTAACTCAGCAATCCAATTAAGAGTTTCGGCTCCGCTCGCGGTTTCGGATTTTTTGATGCAATGAATCCGGAGTTACCCATCGCTAGTGAGAACCCCTCCCGAGTAAAGACATCCTCCAAGATTTTCCAGGCTTTCTGCCCTCGACTGCAGTACTGGACCATAACAGGAAAAGAAATGAACTGGCTAAGTTATTGTTTTAAATTCAAACTGAAATTTTGAACTACTACAAAAGGTTTTATAGTTTACAATAAGCATAAGGTGCTGTTAATTTCAATCTTGTCAGTTTTACGAGCTGAAGACGTTAGAAAACCGGCTGCAGAGATCAACGACCCTTGCTTAGTTAATATACTTGCACGTATCGGCAGAAAACCAAATAAACATTCGCTTTCATCTCCGGTATATCGATGCACTCCGTACCCTTGCACTTTGTACAACTGTTCCCTCGATACAATCATTATTCACACACACACACACGAGGTTGTAGATACAACAGCAATCCGTTATGACTGTATTAATTTGCATTTTAAAATTAATTGTATGTGAACAGGAAAAGGATCAATGCAAATTTTGTAATTAAAAAACTACAACTCGTTTCGTTACCCTTCCGCTAATAATGCTTTATTAATATCTGCTGCTTCTTACATCATTGCTATCGATTTACGGTTTTTATCAACGACAAAAACGACAAGGTTTTAACGGTTTTATAGATCCACGTGCGCTGCTTAAGTAAATTCTGAGTGTATTTGTCTTTCATTAGTAAAACAATTTCCTGCAATCATACGTCCAATAGCCGATAATGTCTCTATTGATTTTACCAGTGGTTCGGAACACTTCAATATTGACAATGAGCGGTAGTTTAGACGCCACTACGTGCCCAGTACGTTGATGAGCAGAATACGTGACTCTCAGTTCATTGCTCCAGTTTTTTGCCACTTGATCTTGTGAATGAGTTTGCAGACCTTGGCTTAAAGACAAGGATCTTGGCAGGATTTATAGCCACAAAAACACTTCACGCGTGCTTGGCCACCCTAATTCGCACATAATGGACTAGTTAAAGAAATAAACGTGTCGATTACCAGAGGAGAATTCTTGAAGCTGTCTTTAGCAATTTAAAACAGAGTTGAGGAAATTAAAGTAATTTGTGACTTTACTTCCTGGTACGCTTCACTTGCGTTAAGTTTGTATTTGTAGTATATATTTTAAACATGTCAAAACTGGTGATCACTTTCAACCGGTCGTAAATCAGTCCGTATGAAATCAATGAGTGTAACTAGACGCGTTGGTGAGCCGGCGACGTTGTGAATGCTGATTTTCAATAAGCCACATTAGCAGTAGTCGGTGCGGTGTCGCGCGTGAATGAAATGTTGATTGAGATAGCATGTCTGTCACAAATTGTTGCTCCAATTCGCATGTGACGGGAATAACACTGTAACAATAGGAGAAAGTAATAAAACTACAATGTTTCGCCACTTGTACACTCAGTCTCCTTTATCTTGAAGGAGCGATTTAAAATTCTCCCAGCTCCATTGTTTTCATTTAAGTTAACAGCTTTAATATTGTATTTTTGGCGTTAATGAAGATACCATCATTTATATTCTCAATCTAAAGCGCAGGTAAACGAGTCTGTTCGGTCGCTCGCTCGCCTCCAGAGGGTGGTGTGATATATTCAGGCCCCATTTAAATATTCCCAGGGGTGATAAGGGGTAGGGATGCGCACCGGTTAATCAAGTAACGTGATCCATTTATCTGGAGCACTCTTGATATGGTGTCGCTGAACTTTGGAATATTGTAGGCTCATTTCGGGGTTGAGATTGAGAGCGACGAAGGACCCAGTATTAGCGAGTAAACTCATTTTGTGCTCTATTAAGACGTTGATCTATTTAGGATTAACGTTTACCTGAATAATTTTATGGGCTTTACGAAATTAAACAGTCAGAAGCGTACAATTAGTTTAGTAATTAGAACTTTAATAGTGATGAGATTAATTACAAATTCATAGTTGTTTAAGTTAGTAGCTAGTTTTTATAAACTATTTCAATTCCGTGGGTATATGACCAAGCCTTTCATTACTCTACAACGCACCAGTAAATCCTTTATGCTGTTCACTAGCAATAGAAACTGTTTACTTTATGGCAGTGTATGTGAATGTGTTTGCCATAATTATGTTTTATAAAAGTCGTCATCTGAATATGTGACTACATTAATCATTAGAAGCAAAAACTTGTATCGCAGGAATGCTCATGTACATTAAGGTTAGTATTGATAATTAAGGGCATGGGGATTTTACTATGGCACTCAGTTTTATTGCGATACTTCCTGATATGCTACATTTGTCTTCCGCGTCGTGTGAATATGGGCATTTATATGGGCAGTTAATTTATCTGCTGTGGTTGTCATAAATAGTATGTTTATATATATATATATATATATATATATATATATATATAGCATCTACGTTTGCAGATATACAGAGACCATCTACGCTGAACGAAGTTAGAAGTATTTCTTTTAACAAAAAGCCGACGCTCAAGGAAAATGTTTTTACATAAAACGCACGCGGGAATTTTTCGGTGCACGGTTACCGAGTCACTGAACCAAATAGTTCGTCATCGTGCTTTGTGAAACTTGGATTCTATGTTAAATGTTTTTGTTCATTATTTAGAATGCATGACAATTGTAACACAGGTTCATTATTAGAGTAATATTAATCAGTTAATTAGTGCACATGGTCATGGAGGCTCTAAATTAATGGCATTCCCCGTTTACTGTACTCGTGCTTCTGTCCTTTAGCTAATCTCCTTCTGGAATCTGTCCTTTCCAGAACCTGTCCTATTCAAAATCTGTTACATAACGAACAAGGCTTTAAAAGGATATCATTATTCTAATAACTATACTATATCTGTATGAAATAGAATAATATGTAAATACTGATGTAGAAAGATAAATAAAATAAAAAATCTGGTGTGTGACCACCAATTCACACTGGGCCCGCGTGGTGGATTACGGCCCGAAACCCCCGGTTATTTACTAAGGGAGGCCTGTGCCTGCAGTGGACGTTATAGGCGGGTACAGTAATGCAGAAAGGTATGACTGCGTATGTTAGGGCCGGGTCGTTATGGTATTTTTCACCCTGGTGCAATTATTTAGTTAGGAGTATATCGTGTGGTATTTGTATTGTTTACACAGAGGACCTTAAAACTGAATTAAACTACAGGTGAAATACTATGTGTTTTTAACACGCTTTTTGTTTTTATAACCGATGACTAATCATAGTAAACAGTATACTACAACTGTAGTTGTTTAGAAAGATGTATCTGGATTTCCAAAATATATTATCGCACAAATTGAAATAGACAGATATGTATAACTTAAAGTTAAGTAGTGAACTTGAAACGGACTAGTTCCGACCAGTGAAACTACAAACACTAAAGACAAGAAACCTAGCACTTCCGGCTTCTTCAAGTGTCCTATCGGCAACGATGGAATTCGATCGATCGCAATGCAGTGAAATTGGAAACAGGCCGGGCGGTGCAGCGCCTCGTTTTACTGCATTCGATCTATTTACGGGTTTATGAACGTCGCAGCAATGTAAGTATAAAACAGTAGTGGAACTATGAACTGATTCTATTTTGTTCACAGTTATCACGCCCGAGGCTCGACACACTATTGTTAGGCCGCTGAAGTTACACTATGACGTGCGTGTGCTAGTGGGAAGCGCGGCCAATATTTGTGTACACAGTTCATTAACGATATCTATATTATTATATGGATATAGATTATATAGATAGACAGAAGATATAGATTATATTATATAGATACTCTATATCTTCTGTACATATAATAAAATCATAACAAAGCCGTGTCTGTAGAAATAATATTTTTTTTAAAACGTCGTCGCAGTGCCAAGTATCGGTAAAGTAACGTAAAGTATACAGAGTCCAAAACAATAATTTGTGGCTGTCTATCTGTCTGAACGCGCATCACGCAAAAACCACTAGAGGAACTTTAATAAAACTTGGCATATTTATAACTTGTGTGTCAGGTTAACATTTAGGGTACTTTTTATCCAGATTAATTATGAAGTTCCTACGGGAATCAAGCTAACCACACACATCATCGCTTTTTATGTAAGACTACCGGTGGCAGCGACTTCGTTCGCGTGAACATCAAAGTGATTCCTGTGGGAACTCTATACTTGATCTGGATAAAAAGTAACCTAAATGTTGATCCGATACCTAAGTCATAACTGTGCCGAGTTTCATTAAAATCCTTCCAGCGGTTTTCGCGGGATGCGTGTTCAGACAAACAGACAAAAATTCTAACAATTGTTGTTCTGGACTCTTTATCACTTGTACCGACTTTATAAGCAATCACTTTTTTTTATACTTATTGTACAGACACAGCTATGTTATGATTATAATATATGTATAGATTATTTTTCTATGTAAATAGTTTGTTCATTGTTACTGTGCCTAATCAAATCAAAATATGTAAATTACTCTAACGTCTACGCGCACAAAGTCGCGGGCACAGCTAGTGGAAAGATACAACTCATAAATAACTTAGTTATAATTATTCTTAATAATTACGATTTTTTTTTTAAATTGTGTGATAGATCGCTTGACGCTCAGTTCTTACCCGTCCCGCCTCACCCGCCGCACCCACCCCGTGCACGCACAATAATTAAAGTACCTAGTGCTTCTACAAACTATGTGAGTTTGTATACACACATATACCTTTCTTCTGTTTTAATACATATTCGATGTTATTGTTAATTGCTAGTAGCAAAACCATTTATTTCAAAAGACTAAAACATGAAATACATTTTTATTTCCCCTTCTTTGGTTTCTCTTCTCTTGTTTAAACAGTTGCCTGGTGTAGACTACCTTCAACTTGTTCTCTATTTGTAAAAATTTTGTTCTCTAAACTTTGCCGCCTTTTATGACTTCTCGTACTGTTAATAGACTATATAATCGAAACACTGAATAATTATTACTCTAATACATACGTCGCTGCATGAAGATCATTGTTTTTTTCGTAATGACCAGGCAATTTCTTACTGCGCTTGAGCTTTTGTGAATGCTATCTCGCAACTGTCCCATAAAGCCTTACCGTGTACCAAATTCCATGTGCTTTGTTGCATAACGACATTGTTACTATTTAAATTGCTAAGATAGGTACTACTGTTTGCTAGCTACATCGTGACGCGTCGTCGATAAACTCGGAGCGCGTTGAACCGCACCATTGCCCGATAGACACGTCTGCGTATTTATTCGATATTTTGTTGGTTCCCCAGCCAAGCAATCTGAAGTGTCTGAAGAGTCGTTTGAAAATTGAAGGAGAATAGTGGAACACATCAAGTAAGACGGACTTTGTTGACGATGTTTGCAGTTGAAATGCATTAAAGAATAGTTCTTAAGGATTATTATTATTATTATATTTATATCGACTCTACTAAAGTACCGATTACAATAAATATGTAGCATTATCTCAGAAATGGGACCTAATTATGGGTTTTAGTTTCCCCGATATTACCTACGAGTTTAGTGAAACTAAAAAACAACATTTAAAATTCAGATGTTAGAGCACGTTTCTATTTAAACAGAATCTTGAAACAACGACCTGAGTACCCGAGTACATGAATACATCAGCGAAGATAAAAAAAATCATGGTAGGCTTAAATGTTACTTTATGAACGTATGTAAAAAGAACGATTCGCCATCTACATATAAACCTTGAGGGTTTCCATAGGTGACTAAATATTTAGTATCTAATATAAAAAAGTGCGTCCTGCCAATCCTTTTCTAACAACTACAATTTCAATTTATGTAGAAATTGTCAAGAAATTTTAAACGATGATTAATCAGCGTATAATATATGAGTAAAAAGGCAAATATGAGTAAAATATGAAGTAAGTAATATGAGTAAAAGGAAAATGGCAAAACCACAATTATTTTTCTGACGTAAAAAGTGACTACAAAGTGCAGACAAAATTCCTGACAAGTCCTACATAATTCCTACATAGGAAAATCCGATGAAACTTTTTGGTAGTGTGTCCAGGCTGTCGAGTCTCACAGTACGTGCTTGGTTATTTCTGCAGTTTTTACGGTAAAATTGAATGCCTATTGCATTTACTAAGCTTGCGACAAGCGCACCCCGCAATGTTGATGCTATCACTCCACCGTTGGAGGATGAAGCATTTGTCTGCAAAACATACAATGAGGCAAAGACACCTGAATCAGTCCTATATAAATAGTCGTCACCCACGCGGCATGTTCCTATTGTTTGTTGAATATCGTCTTTCAAAGGGAAGTTACCTCGTTTCACAACGTTGAGAAATGTAACTGAAAAGATTTTCTACACATCTCAAATTATAAGGCAAATTCTATCGTACAAAGTAAGAAATATGCAATTGTTATTTGAATGTAGTTTAAAAGAAAAATAAGGATCTCCTTCTAAAGTTAACAGAAAAATAAGGAATTCCTTCTAAAGTTAACACGGAACCGGTGCGGTTTTGTCAGTGTTAAATGGATTAACAATGGAGTTCATCCTTTAAGTGATACTGTATTTACGAATTATCGTTTTCGAAGCCTTTATAATGTGGTTCAATGGCCCAGGAAGTGACGTCATACGCATGGCCTCACGCACGTTTCCTGCCCGTCGTGTTCTCGACCTTCACCTAAAATCCTCAATATAACCATCTCGTTCTTGCTTATCAGTCTTGATCTGAGAATAAAAGAGACAACGATTGCATTTTGTGCTTGAGACGGTAGTTAATACATTTTCTTCTGTTTTTTATAAATGTGGATTCAATTCACTTTATTTAAGTGTAAATTGAAACAACGATTAGTATTACTTACTCATTTTTTTAAGATTCGGTCACAAAAAAAGTCGCTCCAAAATTATTAAAAATTTATTCACCGACACAATCCAATTTCCAACTGTAGCAGGCTGTAGTAAACTAGTAATAATAATATCAGAATAAACAACAGTGAAAATCATATCAAAATACGATGTTACGGGTACGAGTAGTATATTTCGATTTTATTTTGAATATATATATTATGCCTCGTGGAAATAATTTTAAAGGCACTGAAAAAATATGGTATGATAAAAAAAATATGATTTAAGACACATATGCCAGATTCCACTATCAATTTCTTTTTCTTCATCGGTCTAACCAGCAAAAATAATATAATGATGTAACCGTAAGGTAACATATATCGAATAAAGTAGTTACTTTATTTTTATTTATTTTCTACCTTACCCCATATCTTGAACGTCTTTAACGATTATCCAGATTCGAGACAGACATTGACGAATTTGACGCGAACAAAAATGCGAGAGAAACTGCTTTGTGGCTGAAAATCAATGTCACTCCGGAACAAAAACGATGCACGGATGTACTCCTCGCCTCGGGGTCATGTTCAGCAAATAAATAAGTATTTTGTATGACTTTCTTGGCTGATTAAACGTGGGTCGTGAGTCACGAGGTTGTCGAAAGCTACTGTGTGCACAATACCATCACAATACAGTCTTGTTCATCTTGGCTTTACAATATGTGCTTGAGGAAATCCTATGCTTGGTTCAGTTGTCGACTTTCAGATTCATTTTAGAGATGCTTCAATTTGGTTCATCAAGAATATTTACAATAGCAAAAGTTGGCAATGTTCTTTATTATTGCTGGGGCAGAATTGAAGATAATAGAGTGAGAGCTATTTTGCCTGGTGGAAGACGCTGGCATCTGTAACAGATGAACCTAGCACGGGTGCCAACCAATCTTTTCTATGTTACTTTAAGATATTATTTATTTCGATTATACTCTTTAATGTCCTTAAGATTTAAGGGATGGAGAGTGTAATGGAATCGGTAAACTTATGTTTATCTATGTTTACTGTAGGTCATTTTTTTAGAAATATCAAGATAACTTTAAAAACTTAATGATATTTTTGTTTTTATATGATAACTGTACTTATTGATAGCAGGAGCATGAGGACATATTATCAGTCCTTATGATTCTACCTGTAGGACAACGTAGTAAGAGTACGAGAACATGATCCTCTCGAAAATTTTCTATGAAAAGGTTATAAACACAGTAATTAATACTTATGGTACTTAATCTATATCTATATTAATATATAAAGAGGTAAAATTGTGTGTTTGTTTGTGGGTATGTTGGGGGTAATTTCTGGAACTACGGAACAGATTTTAAAATTTTTTTCACAAATACTAAGCTACATTATCCGTGTTTAATATAGGCCATATTTTATTTTGAAATTTTGAAAAAATAATAGACAAATAAAAAAACTTATAAACCGAAGTGAAGCGAGGGCAGGTCGCTATACTTAAGGCGCATACTTAATATAACTGTTAATACTTATGGAAGATGTCCAATGTCCATGTATCTGGATGCTGAATAAATTACAAACTCCAAAGTGAATAATGATATCTTGAAGGCGTAATATCCAACTTAGTAATAATATAAATGCGAAATTTGATTTCTTTATTACCTGATAATTTTGCAATAAATCAATTGGCATGCGTAGAGTTCACGGGACGCATAGTTTTTATCCCGTTCAATGCAAACTAAGCCTCTAGTAGTAAATAATACTTCGTAATGTAAGACGAGAAGTAGAAAGTAATGAAAGATTTTTTTTTTAATTGCAAGAGTATGCTTTTTATTAGGACGAGAAAATTCTGTAAAGCATGAAGCGAGAAGAGCCTTCGCTAAAATAGTTAACCGGCACAATTTTGTAGCCGTAACCATCCTTTTTTTCGTTCACTGCTGGACAAGGGCCTCCTCTCCTGCACATTCTCTTGCGCGTAGCCTTAAAACTACACGCTGACCGAGTGGGTTGGCGATTCAACTAATTTAGAGGTCCTTAGTCGCTTTTTACGACACTCACGGGAAGTGGTTATATTCTAAATCCGGCCAAACAGTTATAATATTATTGTTATTTATAACTGAACTACAGACAAACTTAAGTTGTTTAATAAATACTGGGAGCAGTTTAAGTATATTCCATTTTATTCCACTACTTATCGTGGTTCCGACGAAGAAATCGTAAGGCGCAAAATAAGTATTCACAAGTAAGTATTGGAAATTCTCGATTATTTCGCGTATCGAGTTCTTCGTTTTTCGTGCAACTTTATTGTACACCAAAAACATGCAGAGTAATACAAAGTAGAAGTTATTAGAAGTACAACCGGCGGCGTTATCGCTAAAGCGATTTTTTCCAGGCAACCTTTGAGTGGTGGTCGGTCAATAAACGAAATAGAGGTAGATGGTGCAATAAGGAAATAATGTCTGTATATACATTCATAGATACATACTTACAGAAATATATAGATACCTATTGGCATTAATATATACCATGCATTAATACATATACGTACATAGTTTCCTAATTTGGTTATTCAGATTTGAGAATCTTAAGACCAATAAAAACTGTTCTTGAATTAATGACAATCTTATTGCACCAATCTTCGTCACCTACTTACGATAATGTCTCTCACAGTTACACTCACTCCACTGATCTCGTTACCTCTCTCTCATAGAAAACTACATTGAAATGTATTGAATTTCCCACGTTATCCTATTCCCCAATGTACGTTCGTGTTTCGGTAGTGAGTGAGATATGCCAGAGCCCATTCCTATCCCATCCTATCCCTTCTCATTTTCACAACCCTTTCTCCAAATCCATTCCCACATCTCAAAAATTAGACAGCGCATCCGAGGGCGTGTCAACGTTTGTCATTCTGGACTGAAGTTGGCATGCACCGCGAATGTCTATGAGCAACAGTATCCACGTAACACCAGGTGGACTGTAATCTCGTCTGCCGCCTTCTTCCTATAAAGAAAAAAGCTATCGTCGTTATATATACAGGTGAATCTATGAAGTGTCTCTGTACTGAAGTGGGTGTTGTTTGCAAACACTCTGCTAGAACTAGCTGATTTGGATGATAATGAGAGAGGCCGGCGTCGTTTATTCACGACAACATCCCCATGCGGGGGGACCGATCGGTGGGAAGCAATTGGTTGTCTGTCTTTCTATCAGTGCATAAACGGCACCGTTTAATAAGACTTCCGTTTAATTTAATAATACCATATATGTACTTAAGGCCTTTCTCACTACCTCCTGATACTGTATCAGTAGGATTTTTTACTCCTGATACTTTATTTCCCGATAAAGTAATTGTTAACAACTTGATAGATAAATTATCTATCAATTAAATGTAGCTGATACTGACTTATCAGAAAGTCAGTATCAGCTACAAAGTATCAAGTATTTATCTTCCGATAAAGTATCAGGAGGTGGTGAGAGAGGCCCTTAATGTTTTACTGACGGCTTATATATACATTTTTTGAGAACTTCTTAACTTACACCATATCATACCATCAGCTTGTCTCTCCACTGTTGGATATAGGCTTCTCCCAAGGCTCGTCACCACACACGACCGTCGGCTCTTCTCATCCCACCACCACCGGCGAATTTCTTTAAGTCGTCGGTCCACCTGGCCGGAGGGTGTCCCACACTGCGCCCATTGCCACTTCAACGTGCCTATTCTGCGAGCTATGTCGATGACTGCGTCTATCTAAATATCTATCTAATAAACCATATAATATCTAAAATCGGAAAGAGACAATTGACTGTTGCCTTTTTTACGATTGACTGCAGCGGAAGGCCTCATCGTGTTAGATATTTCTTAGAAAGATAATTAGTATACAGAACCAAAAGTAATCGATCACGACCGAACAAATCTTTATCCTTCACGGTGTGCCAATCGCCGGGTACTGTACTCATTGTTACGATAAATTGAATCAAAATATGTTTACTTATTATTAAGCTTTTTAAAGGTCATATGAAATAACCATTAATAAATTTTTTTTTTTTTTCAAATCAAAGTAAATCTTTATTGGTAACAGATTTTTGTTCACATACATGATATGAAACCCCAACTCCTGAAGTAGGTAAACCTGTATCACAGGATAATTATTAAAGAAGTCGATGAAAAATATCTAAAATTCTTAATATTCCTTACAGGTAAAGACGTTTTAACCCTCATTTTACGCGTTACATAAACGACTTATATTGTTAATGTTCACTATTGCAGGCAAAATCCAAGAAGTCCTAAAAGACAATGGATCTGCGCTTCAAGGTTCAAGATCAAAAGTTCACGACCGCTTCCAATGTCTTATGCAAAGCGCCGCTGAGAAATTAATGTTCAGTTGGTTATGGGAAGCCGTTGAAGTTTGGAACCATACAATAGACAGCTCCAGTCCAGTCATTGTGGACAGAACTGAATTGAACAAAAGATGAGAGTACAAATACTAAGTTTTGTGAACCATACAATAGACAGCTCCAGTCCAGTCATTGTGGATAGAACTGAATTGAATAAAAGATGAGAGTACAAATACTAAGTTTTGTAAGACAGGTTGCATCAGTAGTAGAGGAGCATAAGATTCTCGTCTCGTTGAGATATTTCCAGTACGGATCTAGTGGATCTAAATCATTTAATAAATGTTATGCAAGCAAAGCACCTAGTCGCGGTACTCTTATAGATGACAAAAAACCCTAATTTCGTTTAAATATCTATAACATCGGTTGGACTTATTTTTATTTTATTATTCTACTGAAATTTACAGCTAAACAGGGACGGGTATATTTTCCGCAGGACCGTACCGGGAAGCCTATATCCAGCTGCAGTGCTGATCATCCACGACAAAGAATATTTTCAAAACAAGGTTAAAATCGTTCCTGATTTCAGAAGCTTACTACAATATAAATAAATATTTCAATGATATAATCTGAGTATGGTTATGTATAAATGGTATAATGCCATTATATATTATATTCAATAATTGATATTATATAATTAAATTAAAAAAATACGCTTGTATAATCTTATAATAGACGAATGAATAATAACATTGTATGTATGACATTATATTAGTGATAATATATATTTTCGTTTATTGAATGATTTGCATGCCCGATAGGTAGAATATAGAATGTACTGATGCCTCCGAATAAATGATTTGGTATGGTATGGTACATGTTTAGTAGTCTCAAAATTTTTCATACATAAGTACGCGTAAATGCGCATTTTTTTTTATATCTCGGGAATTACGAAGCTGATTTTTGCCATTTTTCCAACTTATAGGAAATTTGTTATTTAGAATTTGGCACGTATAATTAAAGTTTGTCCAATAGTTTTGAAATTATGTTAAGAAATTAGTTGAAAATCAAACCGATTAATCTAGTTGAATCTGTGACTAAAATCATAAATGTACGAATACAAATCTCAGTTAGTAATAAAAATAATATGCTCTCGATATTTCTTGGTATGGGTTTATGAATATAAGCTCTCCTTGGCACATTGACTTTTGTATTATATTTGATGCCTTGGCATGAATAAATTTAGATAAAGACTTCATTAAACTTATTATATTATTAACAATAAGAACGAAAGTATAGAGTACATATCAACTAATCGTGACAAAAACAATGGCTTGCATAAGTAACTAGCCTGTCCATTGTTATAACTGTATCGGTTGTTTTTGATCAGTAACCTCACGCCACATCATGGGGGTACTAACTAGAAGCGTCAAAAGTGACAACAATTACTCCTAACGGATATGGGATATGTCGTATATTCGTGCACTCAAGTCGTTGATGTGTATGGGTACGTTAAAGTTATTGTGTACACTTCCCTGCTGAAATTAATACACATCGGCCTTTAGAAAGAGACTATCGACTAGCTTCAGTGACGGCGACACACGACAAAGACGACGCTCTACAAAACCGAAGCTAGCCGATCGTAGTCGATGTGTATTACTTTTGACCGGGATGTGTACGAAATTGTGGTGTTATGAGAAGAAATAAGAAAGAAAAACAAAAGGGAGGTTCATATAAGCAATTATATGAATATGCTTTGATAAATTCGTATATCCAACTAATATTATAAATGCGAAAGCTTGATACTTAATCACCTTGAAACGGCTGAACCGATTTAATTAAGACGTAGCAAATTGGGCATGCACTACCGCCATTTTTTAATTGTACTTGTATCAATCAGCCTTTAATGTCCTACACATCACTAGGAGGTTTTTCATTACCGGTAATTAAAGTCGGTAAATGGAAAAAATACCGGGAAATTCCCGATAATTGTCAAAATCTTAGGTTAAGTGTCCTGAAAAGAGAAATAATGTAGCTCACCACATTTAACTGTACAGTACTAGAGAATTAACAGTCAGATCAGATCAGATCGATCATATCTTGTCAGATTGTCAGATCTAAATAGAAAAAAAATTGAGCTGCACTAAATCAGTAGATGTGAAAAACGGCAAGCCATTCACATCAGTCATCCGGGAATAGCGATGTTCTCAGGTTTAATTTTAGAGTGAAATAGTCCGTAAATCTTAAGTAGTTTCGGAAGGCTAAACTTTGTTGAATTATAATTGGTGGAGGAACTAGATTGAGAACAGTGAACAGCACATGACGGAGGAGGATGGTATAAAAGAAAGGAGGCTTATACGCAACAGAGGATGGAAACATGCTGTAGATAATGGTGGCAATTATGGAAGAACTAGAGGGCTGTTCATCAACTTTCTTGTCTACTAATTTCAAATGGACAGACCCCATATATAAGCGCTGACGCACTAAAATACTTTTTGGCAAATTTTACATTTTGTGCTTAATTCGTCTCTGCTCATAAAAAGTCTTACCATATGTATTACTTATCAGAAATAAATCATTTGTATTCTTCAAAAATATAATATTGTCGCAGCATAAATCACCGGATTCTGAATTTAAAAAAATCTATGGTTAATAACTGAACTTTATTAAAACAAAGCAATTAATAGCGGTTCAATGTAATATAGATATCGATAGAATTAATAAGGTACACCAAAGTGCTAGCATGTTGATATTTATTTGCTCGCACAGCACTAAACAAAGTAGATTACATATTTTTTAAACGAATAAAGCTGATGTTTTATTAGAGTTTTGTTATAATGCAGACAAGAATCTAAAAAAATAAGGTTACGTATTTTGACTTGTAGAACACGAATATTATCCAAAAAAACGTTAAATAAACAGTTATATAGCACGTTACGCTTTTATTTTTGGGAAATGGCGACATATACAAGAAGGTTGACACTTGATAGTAGATACAAAACAAGTTATAATCCCGACAATCCAATAAGTCTGATTTGACAGTTGTCAAAATACTGTGTAGGGATGGGAACGTAAAAGCATTTTGTAAGTTTGTGTGAAAGCATTTTGTACTGCCTCTTGGGAAGACAATTTTTTACCACGTAGAAAATTGTCCAAATCACGAAAAAATGGTAGTCCGTTGGAGCAAGGTCTGGCGGAGGATGACGTATGGTTTCTAACTGCAGCTCCTGTAGAGTTACAACTGTTTCTCGTGCAGTGTGAGGTCTTGCGTTATCATGGAGCAATACTGGTGAAGATCGATTCACGAGTCGGGGCTGTTTCACTGCTAGTTTCGCCATCATTGTTCGAAGTTCGGCACAGTAAACATCTGCTGTTATTGCTTGACTTCACTATAGCTGAGAAAGCTATAGTGAATAACACCATGAATAGACCACCAAACAGTTACCATTACCTTTTTATTGGTAAGCTTTGCCTTAGGGCACTGTTGCGGCGTTTGACCTGGGGTCAGCCATTGCATTTTTCGCTTTCGGTTATCGTAAAGAATCCACTTTTCGTCACATGTCACAATTCGATCCAATATTCCTTCATTTCTGTGCCGATTCAACAAGGCAACGCAAGTTTCAACACGCGTTTCTTTCTGCAGATCAGTCAAATCATGAGGCACCCATTTTTCATATTTTTTTATCTTATTGATTTGATGCAAATGAGTCAATATTGTAGGTAAGGTAACGTTAAACCATGCCGCTAATTTCTGGGTAGTTTGACTTGGATCGGCTTCCACCATCTCCTTCAATTCAGCGTTATTCACCTGTGTGGGCGGTCTTTCACGTGGTTCGTTCTTCAAGTCGAAGTTTCTATTACGAAAGCGTTTAAACCAAAACCGCACGGTACGTTCATTAGCAGTCTCCTCTCCAAACGCAGCATTGATATTGCGAGCCGTTTCTGCCGCGTTAGTTCCGCGTCGGAACTCGTATTCAAAGATTACTCGGATTTTCGAAGTATCCATCTTTCCCGTCTAAGCTGAATAAAAAAAACAATTGAAAGTCGAAAATCGAATGTTGCACATTTTTTAAAACAAGAACCTCATAGGTATCATGTGAAAAAAGTTTCACTCGAAAATCTCACACCATGAAGGTTTTATGTCAATTCAAAGTATCTATTACTATAAAACGGCAATTTCATACTTTAACCCCTATTATTATCGAAATTGACATCTCTTGTAAAGTCATCTATTATTATTTTTTGTCCTTTTTACCGCTTTTACCCAATCATCTTTTGTGACGTGTGAACATGCTTCTTTTAGAAAATGGTGGTAAATGGTGGTTTTGTATTGTGTCGTACGGCATAGCCTGTAAAAGAGATAAAATTAATCAATAACTACAGATCTGATCCTCGGAATTTTCAGATTGAAAATAAACCTTAACTATGAAATAAATTCATATTTATTGGCAACACAGTTTTCAAACCTTTGACTTGTGCCCATGTTCCTGTGCCAATTCATCGATGAATTCCTGCCAATATCTTTTTTCCCAAGTTTATTTTCTTTTACTAATTTTAGTAGTTCCATTTTTAATAAGCTTATGTCAACTTCCAAACCATTATTTTGCAGCCATGCCACTAAATCCGCCTTTTTGTATCCTTGAGTTGGCGCTCTATCAATTTGGACGGAATGATATGGAGCATTGTCCATAATTATTGTGTATGGTTCTGGAAGGTTTTGCATTAAGGTCAGAAACCACTCCTTAAATTTCTCTGCGTCCGTTTCCTCGTGATATACTTTTGTGCTTTTTGATTCAAACTCCAATAAACAATTGTTGACAAAACCTCCCCCGGCAGATCCAGCGTGACAAATTATGAAACGGCCACCCTTTCCCATGGGCACCTTCGAGCTACATGCTTTCATATCATCCATCCATGACTGTGGCACATTCATTCAACCATGATTGTATCATGATTTGCTTTCAACCATGTCTCATGTATAAATATTACTTTATCCCAGTTGGTTATCTTATTCATTTCTCTTAAGAATGATGCTCTTTGTAGAATAATATCAAATGTCTCCATCATTATTTTTCGATTGTGGGTGTTCTTGTATCTAAATCCAATATGTTAACGAATTTTTTTCAAGGGTGTTGAACTACCATTAAACAAGTCTACATCTTTAAGTGACGTGAGTAATTTACTCCCGGTTGGGTATTCATTTTTCGTTTATTCGTATTTTTCATATTCGTATAAAATAAAATTCGGATACAAGTTGAAATTGTTACGGCTCAGCGCAGCGCTCTTGTGAATTATAAAAAAAATACGTAATGGCATTAAATGGCGATTTCTAAATATAGCATCATGAATTCCATAAGAAAGTAGTTCATTAATCACGTTTTAGCTATAAAAAGATCTTTTTTTCTCCGAGCTTGACCTTTTGCGGATAAAAACCCGAGGCGCATCAGGTGATGGCATCTTTTTATTATTTCTAAGGATAGAACTCGTATTTTAGAAATTGTTTTCGGATGACATACTACTCTGTCAAATAAGTTCGGGAATTTTTGAATAAAACAAAGAATATTTCTTCAATCGTCGAAATTTATTTTGTCGCCCTCGAATAATCCATTCGTTGAAACACTTCTTATAGGCACTTTCCGGTATGGGCTTTAGGTACCTCTTTTAGCGAATTTTGTTTTAGTACGTCAACGGACACAAAACGTCTGCCACGAAGTGGTAATTTGAGTCTTTATGTCAATTAAGTAACTGAAAATTATAAGTCTTACATTACCACAATGTTACTTACTATCTTTTCACTTATATTGTCAGATATTAGATTATCATTATAGGTTTCAACACTTCTATCATTGAGCGTACTCACAAGTTGTCACTTTCGAGTCGTGAGTCACGAGCGCCACGAGGAGCCCTCGTTCCTTCATCTCTACAATCACTATGCTGTCATAAATTGCAAATTGTTAATCCCGAATATCCTTGCACTCATCGCTTTAAGGTCTACAATAGAATTTATATTTGTATTGATAGGTAAAAGTCGCATTTAGCTTTGCCTCTAGCTACATATATACTGCCACTCTTTCTCTCTTCTGCAGTACTAGTATGTCATTAGAAAAGAATACCCCAGTCAGTACATGCTGGTCTTATCGGCAGAATTTTTGTAGTGCCATGTTTTTTATCAGTAGGTATAAGATTAAGATATCATATGAACCTATAAAATGAGATAACAATAAAATAACAATGTTCGATAAATGTACAAATATGTTATGCTTTCTTTCATTGGAACACATAATCTATACATGTAACAATTTGGTTTTGACACTAGGAAATAAGATATTTAGCTTTTAAAAGGTCCAAACTAATTTGTATAGTTACACCTGTGTTAATCGAACGCAATAGTTTGTGGCTAAGTAGAGATATGTGAAGTTTATACAAATACTCGACTTACAGAATCTCTAAAAAAAATCGAGGTATGGAATATGTGTGTTCTGATTACATTGATTGAAAAAATTTAGTTTAAAAACTAAAACCCGACGACGCAAAAGTTTTAGAAGGAGGCCTTTATACATTAAATACATTACGTTTACAAACTTAATAGTACCTACTCGTATTTTTATAATATAACTGACGTGCGACTACGCCGTAATAATAATTATGTAAAAGGTCTCCTTCTAAAAAACCTAAAACATCTGCGTAGTAGGGTTTCACCTTTTAAACTTATTTTTTTTTTAGAACCATTTTGGGGTCTACGACTATGTAGTTATTTTTATTATTTTTAGCTCATTTTTGATATTGTTGTCTGTTACTCCTTACCACTCAAAGGTTGACTGGAAGACATCTCTTTGTTGATAAGGGCGCGTATTGTACTTTTCGTGTTACTTAAATTGTCTTTTTGCAACATGTAGGTATCGGTGTACAATAAAGAGTTTATCTATCTATCTTAGATATTTTAACTATCTTTCACGGGGAAATGGAACAATTTCATGTAGCTATATAAATTAAATAATATATTTTTGGAATGTGCACATATAAATCTTTCCTTTGAAACTAAACACGATACATTTTCGTGCATGTATTTTTTTTGCTACGCGTTTTCAAGATGAATCCCAAGACACCTCATTTGTCAAAATGTGATGAGTAGTTTAGCTTTGCCTTTACAAGGTAATATCGACTGACTAAATGATGTCTAATTTTTGAAGCAGCTACTACGACCAATTTATTTCAATTTTACATTGTTGACATAACCTATGAATAACCTCAAAATTAGTTTTTATAAATATGGATTATTCACATTTTATCTAGAAGCTATTTCGTCACATCGATTTTGTCAATGAATTTGCACGATAAATTGAAAAATTGGAATTAAATAGAAAATAATATATAATTTCAATCACGATTTTTGTCAAAAATTACTTGTACCTATTTGTCACCTCAAACGCAAAGTCATCAAACTTTCTTAATCAGTACTTACCTTCTTTGCGAGCATGCAAAATAAGAGTTTTCCCTAAATAATTTCGAACCCAATTCTATCTTTGACTCCGTGGTCACTTGAGAAGCAAAGGAAAAACGTGCTCAGGTCACCCGTTATAAGAACCGATGTTCTCTGAGAGGGCAAACGAAATCTGTAAAGTACTTAATGTTTTCAATTCGGTATAATCGGTTTAGAATTTCCAGAGTTTTGCGTTCGTAATTGGATTGGGAACTTGGCCGGGCGGGCTAGATTTTTCAACGGAATAAACCGAACGCTTATTTACAAATCAATGACATAACGTGTTGTATTTTAATCAACATATTTCTTGTTTCTATGTATTTTAATACTCGTGCGTGGTATAGTATTTGAATAGATATTACTTTTCCTCATACGTGACAAATGGAAAAGCCAGCACTTCTCATATTCGCGATTAGTACTCCTAGCAAGCGGAGCGCGTGTAATACACATTCTGGGCGGCATTATATCGACATGCTTCCCTACAACATTTTTTATAAACTCGCGCCCACTTCGTAGATCTTTTAATATTGCACAGGGGAGCAGATGTTGAAAACCTTTTACCTATTCGGAGCCGCTCACATATCACAAGGGAAGGCCTAATGTGCGCGTCGGCGACGAACACGCGCGACAACGTCGAGACCATCTCGAATACACTTAAAACGACGACCGTTCCGCTGATTTATCATGCGATTACTCCGCAGACAGTTCATACTTTTCAGTGTTACAGCCAAGTTCGCCCATTAGATAAAATCTAAAGTAAATAAATATCGAAGGAATAAGGATTGATATCAGTTCAAAGTTATACTGATTGCTAGATTAATCAGAGCCGTTCAGTCACTCCGTTATCGACTGTCGATAAATAGAACTTCGGACATTATCGTAATGAAAAATGTCATGAATAGCGCTACAGTTGGCACCTATTCGGCACCCGGTCGCACTTTCAGTCACTCCCGGTAAAAATATTGTTATCGATTGCACACAGGAAACGGAAATATCGCGAGAGAAGTTCAAAGAGCCGTTTGCGATTGGGTGCCGTTCATTCACCTTGTTCCACTCGGTCGGTGGAGTGCTAGCACACATTGTGCTCGCTGAAATGACATAATACTCACATGATATATCGCGCGATATTTTCCAAATTGGTATGTTCTCGCTTTGATGTTATAGAGCCATGATGTATCTCTGCCGCTCACAAAATAAATTAGCTTCACGCGGTGGTATTTCGGAGCTTATGAAATATTACTTAATAATTATAGTTGATAATAAGCAGGTTCAAAGGAGCGATTGTCGGAGCCGGGAGTCTGAGCAGCACGTTTGAAATATTCAGAAGTATCCCAACTTAATTAGGGCGGCTGGGTACTTTTGTAAAGGAAGAGAATTTATGACGGCAAGGGGCGGTCGTCAGGCGAAAGTCATGGCCGATATAACCCGGCCGAGTCGAGTGAGAGGTGTAATGTATGTAAGGGCGAAGCAATAAGCGCTCTCCCTTCTTGACCGGATTGAATTACCGGCGCCATGCTGTCTAGTGTTGACCGCACCCGCGTATCGATTTTCGGGACTCCCCCGTGTGAATAATAATAATACCTATTGTATTTACGCACGCAACTTTGTTATTGTTTTTACTCTTCGTCATTCCACTCAGTTTAAATACATGGCAAATTCTATTCATTTATTCCTATTTAATTAATTAAAAATGCCTGTGAAGAATTTTTACATGCGATGGATATTGCAAAATTTAAGTTAAAACATAAAATGATCGAAGTTTTGTTTGTTATGTTTACCTGAATAATATTAATTACGATCTTTTTTTTTTGTATAAATCTCAATTGAACTATAGTATTCAAACAAACGCATATTTAAACGTTACGTAATATGTTGACGATTGATTCTATAAGTCGGATATTGGTTTTTAAACTATTTCGGACGAACTATCGATATAGCGCCCACTTCCTTGGCCCTGCTATAAGCAATTGTCCTCTTTCGACTTGAGTTATACTGCCCTGTGCGAGCGGGCCTGTCGCAGACCATTGCCTCCCTGATCCACACGGTGCCACTCGGTGACGTGCGAAGGTGGCGAATCTAATTTATTTATCGGATATTTGCCACCCTTCTCATAGCGGTTTTTATGACAAATATGTTTAAGTGCCTTTTTGTATAAGTACCTATACATGTCTAGCAACAAGTTTTTTGTCTTTCTTTCCTAACTTGTCACTTTTTATATTTACGTTTACGTAACATAGAAGGTTTACGATAAATTAATTATTTTAATTAGGTTTCAGATAAATAATCTCACTACTTCCGAATTCATAAAATAGTACAGATATTCATAAGATCGTTTCATTAATATTTTCCGCCGAATCGAGAAATATTAATATTGTATAAACTTTATTTAATCTAAAAATGAATGTTAGAATACGTTTTTTCGATTGGTCGATCTATATATTAAGCTATCCCACTGCAGATCACGCGGGTCTAATACGCATTGGTGGATAATACACGTGAGTTCCCCCCTCACGACGTTTCACTTCACCTCCGAGCTAGTGATAATTAAATAAAAAATCCGTACTTAAGTGCTCAAACTACTCAGTGTCGTTAGAACCCTCGATCTCACAAATATTAGGCTGTCACCGTTTTGGTTTCATTATTCTAATGTAAATTTCAGTTTAATGTTTATATATTTCCTTACCTTGTCCTTTCGTTGAAGTTTCTAAACTATTTCCACAAAGGAATTCCCCAAGGTTCATGGCTTGTCAAGCATACCGTCTTCTACGAACTGTGTTGTCGCTTATTATTATATTTATTATCTTCTTAGTGTAACACAAAGTGGCCGTCATATCGCTAAATGGAAACGCTAATAAAGGCGTATTCGCAAACATGTAACAGAAATGTTTGTTGTGTGCGTAATAAATTCCACAGACCAGAAAAACCTGACAGAAAGAAAAATGTGTTTAATTGCAAAGAAATATTTAACTTCCATGTGTATTTTGTCTTTATTGTCAATAAGTACATATTAGACTTGCATTAATTTGGTGCATTATTTATAATTCTAAATGCAACTTGTAGATGCACGTACACATTATCTCATACATTTCATATGAACAATTGAACATATTTGAAGTATTTCATGTTACTACGGTGTTGAAATTAGCATAATTCAGAATATTAGCACAATTTTCAGGCACTTATTAAATAATTGCAACTAAATAATATTACATCTCGCATCGTAATTGCTTTAGTATCTAGTAAATAGCAAACAAATGGGTATTACTAAAATTAATTTGATTCGGGATATTATAAAAAACTATACCTAAATATTTTACCCGGTGACTGATGACGATTAATTCCTAATTATTTTGCTCTCAATGACGTCATAAAAGGTACTGATAGGCAGCCTATACCTATAATGAAACTAATATTGTCCACAATGAAAGAGTTTTATAGTTTCTATAATTCAAATATGGTAGTTCAATAATCCCCGAGTTCACTTGCACAGAATTACATTACTTAGTATGGATGAAGTGCCACGTGACTTCTACTTAATACAACCATACATTTATCTAAAACACCCATTTTTCACAAGACCTTGAGATAGACTGTTCTCGTGACATATCCTCTTCTTCGGCGACAGGTGTTTTTCGCAAACATATTGCGTGTCCCTTACAAAAGCTGAGTTTTACTCTGAATTATATATCAGGAGCTTAACGTGATCACGGGGGATTAGAGCGAAAGTCGCATTTTGGAGGGAAAAACATTGTTACAAGTTACTCGTCGCCATTATGGTGTTCTGCTCCTTGTATGTTACAAAAATTGTAGATATATTCATTAACTCGAGAATTTTAGTCAACGTAAAATTTTGTTTATCTTTTTTAAAATAACTGCTACTGCAACCAGCCCTTTCAGTATACAATGTTGGGCACGGCTCTCTTCATGCGTATTGTCTTGTGCATGAGGAATGTATGGCCGTAAAATGCCACGTTGGCCAAGCGGGTTGGCGAGTCAATTTTTTAATGTAGTAAAATGAAATAGAGGACTCTCGATGGTAATTGGCTAATCGATTTAGATAACTAAGAATGAATCTGTCGTTGAATTCCGAGAAATCAACCATTAATGACTTTAATAACATTTTCAGTTATTATCTTTAACTGATGTATACAAATTTGTGTATTTGTACAACTTCTTTACCATACCAAATTCAGGTCTCCAAAATGCTTGTCACGCTTGAGTACTTTCGTGCAATTCTTATTTGGGTAGAGTTTCATTGGCATTGAAAACAATTAAAAAAAAAAATTACAAAATATGAAGCGTCGTGTTCACTTTTAAAACGATGGTCGGTGTGTTTGCAGAGGGATTAGCGTGTTTGTGTTTCTCATGTGATTCAGCTGGTAACACAGCCCAGGTTTGTTTAACTACTTTGTATACACAAAATAGAGATCATACGAGTATAAGGAAATAAACACTTACTTATTATTAATCGGTAATTCTAACTAATATTGTAAACTTGAAAGTTGTTTTATTTGTCATCTGTTACCTAATATAAATTTGATATATACGTATGTGTAGTTCGTGGGACAGATTAACATAGTTTTCAATTCCAATACCATGCAAAGGATGTCGTTGGCAGCGTTACTTCTTTACTTCTCTGTTAAGTCAAATAAGTCACTAAAGTAAAAGATTGCATTACATGCGTATACGTGCTGCTAGAACAGGATCTCATTCGCATTCTTCCTCATATTAGATGCAGAATGTTAACAGCATCCTTGTTGTAGCAATGTTTTGTATGTAATCGTTTTTAGACCTACTTTGCTCCCTACTTAAGCAGGTACTTTAAAACTTCAAAATATCTCTATTGCTACGGCCATCGGATAAACATTCGTGGCGTGGCGTGGACATGTGACGTACGTTTTAGTCATACCTATCGTGAAAGCGCGAACCTTTACCGAATCCCGACAGTGTGGTCGTAGCTATACTCCTATGTTCTGGCGATTGTTTAGGGACCTTGGGTTTTTTTGGTGCTCATCTACACTGGGCCGCAAAGAAACCGGGTCGGTTATAAAAAACGTGATAACTTTTAAAATATTGAAGCAATCTTCATAAAATAAAAATTGAATTAAAGTTTATTTAATAACAAATATAAAAATATATAATACCTCTAAACTTCTTCTTGGTAATGGTATTAAAAAAACAAAAATAAAAAATAAAGATGGCTTTTGAAGTTAGAACCAGAAATTCAAAACCATTTGTTTTACTTTTGTTTCTGTTTTGTCATAAAAAATACTATGAATATGGTGTTTCTGATGTATAACATTCATCAATCCAATGAAAAACATGCCGCTAACCCCTGAAGAGTGTACCAGAATCCTCACAATGTTTGAAGACGAGCGCAGTCAGCGTTATACAGCGAGGACGGTTGGTGTATCACTGTCAACAGTTCAGCGGGTGCTCCAGCGCTTCCATGAGACTGGATCCAATCTTCACAGACCAGGAACAGGCCGAACGAGGTGCACGACGGCGCGGGAAGATCGCTATCTGGTGTCAACAACGATGAGAAATCGTTTTCTTACTGCTGTTGAAGTGAAAAATCACTTTCTACGCGTTGGAGGAAGCACTCCAAGCATATGCACTATAAGCTAATTTGAAGCCATTAAGACCAACAAATGGCCCAAAACTAGATAGGCAGCATCGAAACGCAAGACTTAGATACGCGCGAGAACATATGAACTGGACTCTTGATGATTGGTCAAAAGTAATGTTCTCAATTGAGTCCAGATTCAATCTGTACAAGCACGGCGGGAGACAAAGAGTCTACAGAAGACTATAAAGACTATAAGACAAAGGCTATAACCAAGCCTGTATTGAAGAAAAGGTACCATACGGCGTAGGCTCCGTACACGTGTGGGCTGGGATTTCTTCCGAAAGCCGTACCGAGCTAGTGGTGATAGAAAATGGTACTCTAACTGCCTAAATATACGTAAATGAAATCTTAAATGAGTACGTTGGTCCATTTTTAGTCAATATGGGCGAGAATGCCATTCTTCTGCAAGATAACGCTCGTCCCCATACTGTTGTAATAGTGCTTGCCTACCTTCAATAGGTCGGTATCACACGCATGGAGTGGCCAGCATGCAGTCCCGTCTTGAACCCCATCGAGCATGCCTGGGACGAACTCGGACGACGCGTACGCGAACGAAATCCCCCACTAATCACGCTTCGTGAAATGAAAGAAGCACTGATAGAAGAATGGGAGAATATTCCTCAGCCGATGCTGAGGAATATTCTCCCATTCTTCTATCAGTGGCTCAGAATATCTTCTTCTATCAGTGGCCGATGGCTCAGAAACCTCGTGGAAAGCATGTCAAATCGCATAACAGCCGTATTAACAGCTTGCAGAGGCAATACGAAAAACTAAAATGTGTAAAAAATGATAATGATTATCAAAATGATACTTCTAGGTCATTTATTGAAATGTAGTAAAAAAATACGCATTTTTATTAAATTCACTTTTATGAAAAATAAAATGAATAAACTTAAAATTCTATGACTTTTATTTAAGCACTTTAAAACGATCTAGCCTTTATTTCATGAAGGTAGCTCCTATATTTTGGAAGTTGTCGAGGTTTTTGCAACCGACTCGATTTCTTTGCCGCCCAGTGTTATATGTTAAGTAAAATTTATAACACAGATTAATAACTACTTTCAATTAATTGGTTTCTATATACAATAAGGATGTAAGAGTTGTTGAAAAATCATTTATTTGGTTAGTCATTGACATATAGATTTAAGCTATGAATTTAAATTAATAACACTTTGAAATACTTTGAAGTCTGATATATCGAGTTTAAATATAGGTACTCAATGTTGGTTCAGCATTGTAACTAATCCGAGTACTTATTTACTTAAATCTGAGGTACCTAATATCAGAAATCAGATTAATGAAACTTATTGTGTCTAACGATCTAGCCTTTATTTCATGAAGGTAGCTCCTATATTTTGGAAGTTGTCGAGGTTTTTGCAACCGACTCGATTTCTTTGCCGCCCAGTGTTATATGTTAAGTAAAATCAACAACAGGTGACGATATCAACAACAGGTTGGTAGAAACTGTCCATACGGTGGGGTCTAAATTCTTCAGACATCGTCGAAGAGATAGACCCCAAAAGCTCACCGACCACACCCTCGACCTCTTGGCGGAACGACGTTCGATGGCACTGCAGACTCCTGATGACGCGGAAGCATATCGGCAGCTCAATAGACGGATTCACCAGTCCTTGCGACACGACATCCGTCTCTTTAATACTAATCGTATTAAGGAGACGATAGAGCGGAATAAAGGCTCCAAAGTGTTCGCAAGAGACTTATCTATTGGGCAGAGCCAGTTGACGAAGCTGAAGAGGGAGGACGGCAGTGTCACTTCCGACAAACAAGAGGTACTGAGGGAGATCGAGAGGTTCTATGGACAGTTGTATACCTCGGTCGCTAAACCTGTTGGCAACTTGGCCAAAGACCCAAGAGCCAAGTTAACCCGACACTATACCGAAGACATCCCGGACATCAGCCTGTACGAGATTAGGATGGCCCTCAAACAGCTTAGAAACAACAAGGCGCCGGGTGAAGACGGAATCACTTCAGAGCTTCTGAAAGCGGGTGGAACACCGGTACTGAAAGTCCTTCAGAAGCTCTTTAATTCCGTCTTGCTCGAAGGTATTACGCCGGAGGCATGGAACAGAAGCGTGGTGGTGCTCTTCTTCAAGAAAGGCGACAAGACCTTGTTGAAGAACTATAGGCCCATCTCGCTTCTGAGCCATGTTTATAAGCTGTTTTCGAGGGTTATCACGAATCGTCTCGAGCGCAGGTTTGATGACTTCCAGCCTCCCGAACAAGCCGGTTTCCGAAAAGGCTATAGTACCATAGACCACATCCATACGCTGCGGCAAGTTATACAGAAGACCGAGGAGTATAACTTGTCATTATGCTTAGCGTTTGTGGACTATGAGAAAGCCTTTGATTCGATCGAGACTTGGGCAGTGCTACAGTCCCTCCAGCGGTGCCATATTGACTATCGGTATATCGAAGTGTTGAAGTGTTTGTATAACAACGCCACCATGTCAGTCCGAGTACAGGAAGGGAGCACGGAGCCGATTCCATTGCAGAGGGGTGTGAGACAAGGAGATGTAATCTCTCCGAAGCTCTTCACCAATGCGATGGAAGACGCTTTCAAGCTCCTGGAATGGAAAGGACTCGGCATCAACGTTGATGGCGAATGCATCACTCACCTTCGATTTGCCGACGATATCGTGGTCATGGCAGAATCGCTGGAGGATCTTAGCACAATGCTCGGAGACCTCAATCGAGTTTCCCAACAGGTGGGCCTTAAAATGAACATGGACAAGACGAAAATCATGTCGAATGTCCATGTCGTGCCCACTCCAGTTTCAGTTGGGAGCTCGATTCTCGAAGTTGTTGACGAGTACGTCTACCTAGGCCAAACGGTCCAACTAGGTAGGTCCAACTTCGAGAAAGAGGTCAATCGACGAATCCAACTCGGCTGGGCAGCGTTCGGGAAGCTACGCAGCGTCTTCTCGTCCAAAATACCTCAGTGCTTGAAGACGAAGGTCTTCGACCAGTGTGTGTTGCCAGTGATGACCTACGGCACCGAGACGTGGTCTCTGACTATGGGCCTCATAAATAAGCTCACTGTCGCACAGCGAGCTATGGAGAGGGCTATGCTCGGGGTTTCCCTACGTGATCGAATCAGGAATGAGGAGATCCGTAGACGAACTAAAGTCACCGACATAGCCTCTCGGGTTAGCAAGCTGAAGTGGCAGTGGGCAGGGCACATAGCTCGAAGAACCGATGGCCGATGGGGCAGAAGGGTTCTCGAATGGAGACCACGTACCGGCGGACGAAGCCGAGGACGTCCATCTGCTAGATGGACAGACGACCTCATAAAGGTTGCGGGCACCCGCTGGATGCAGGTCGCTGCCGATAGGTCTAAATGGCGGACAATGGGGGAGGCCTATGTCCAGCAGTGGACGTCCAAGGGCTGAGAAGAGAGAAAGAGATTGTGTCTAACAAGCCTAGGGTCAAGCTACTCGTACTCCACATAAGGATTTCTATATCGATTTAAAATTTTATCTAAAATTAAATACATATATACTGTTTAAATATTAATATCTACATATACATAAACATAATTTATGTGTACACACACATAAAAATCTAAAATACTGGCTCCCAAAAGTAATTCCTTTTACCGCGACAGCTTGAGCTATGGACATGGATGGACCCGATGTACATCTACCTGACGACTGATTAGCTCGATTAGCCTGGTGTGTAAAGAGTCCTAGGTTCGATTCCCAGTCGGACTTTCATTTGTTTAAAGACAAATGTTTTTTCGGGCCTCGGTGGTGTGTACGTATTGCCAGCTACGACACAGGGAATCCTAGTGTGGGCGGCCCATTGAGTGTAAAAGGAATAAAATTTATTTTAATTAGAATAATACAATCTATTTCAATTTTATTTTTATGTAGTTAATTTGTAATAAAAGAACCTAGAAGATATCCTACAATATACCTTATTTATATAACTGCCCCGTTCAATTTTTGAGGCATATATTGAGGTTTTTAATGACTTCAATACGCCGGCGCTGTACCTTTATCGGGTAAATTACGGTTCCGTGGTATATTTTCCCATCAAAAGTTCACTAGTCATCTTTAACCGCTTCCCAGCTTGTTTTGGCGTATTCACAGTTAGCAAACCTGCGGTACTCACGCAAGTCTGCCTAGTTATAAATGGGTGACAAGTCGCCGACAACATTATCGTGGAGATCTTTCGTGTCGCCGTCAACAGTAGCTGTTCCTAGATACATATCGACAAGATGATTTAGAATTAGTCGAGAAGCAAATTATCTGCTTTCGTTTGCCGCAGGTGTTTTGGATTCCAATAATCATATCTTCTTTTTATTTTTAAATATTATAAAGTAATATGTGATTCATTGTACAAGATTTGATTATCAATTGTACAATTATTAGGTTTTCGAATAGATTCGCCAAAGAACTGTCACTGACATAGCTTGTAGAAATCACACTTGTAGTTGTCATTTTTGCCGTAGGGCCGATAGGATAGACGAGTACTCTTCCACGTACTGGGAAGCGCAGTGTGCGACGCCCTCCAGCTAGGCGGATTGACGACTTGAAGAAGTTTGCCGGTGATGATTAGAAGAGCCGAAGATTGTGTGTGGTGGCGAGCCTTGGGAGAGGCCTATATCCAGGAGAGACAGGCTGATGATATGGTATTAGGTGAGGAGTTCATGTGTCCAGAAATCAAATAAATCCGGTGTTATTCTAGTATTGCGTATTCTCTCGTCAAGTCAACCTATTTCAACTTCACCATTTCAAAATAGTTTTATTTTTCTTTGCAAAAAATGCGCTGTCCTATGTTTCCGAGAAGAATCATGGTGAGTTGCGGCGAGACCACTTCCAAAAATGGCGCGTACACGTCCAGTCTTACCTGTTCGCGGTCATGGCTGTGTGAGTGCGTTGACCGTTCCGTGCCAATGTTGCCAGTTTTAGTTTGGTAAACAATGTTACTTGGTTAAAAATCAGTTTCGGTAGCGTTTTGGTCGTAATTGTTAGATGGCAGACTATTTCAAATATTTAGACAGTATGAAAGGTTTTCCCTTAAATGAATAAACAGAAAATGGCACTTAATATTTTTGTCAAGAAACTAAAGTTAACCAAATTTAGCAGAAACGTAATTATTTATCGACTACGAACTTTTGTATATATACATAACTTACTTAAATGAACAAGTATAGTTATAATGAATAGTTGTCAATACCTTGTTAGAACGCTATTTATGCATGATTGATTGCCTCCCAAAGTTCTAAAGACATTATTAATTTACCTAAACCACTCAAATTTATTTGATATAGAATCTTAATTGCTAATATTTAAGGTGCAAAATCGTGTGAAAATTTAATGCTATTTATTCTGTTTGTATTAAATGCTTGTCTAACTTGAGCAGTAATTGAGCTAGTAAAGTAATGTTGGACATTTGGGCGGACGTTAATTTCGCAACACAAAAGAGCAATGTCCCAGTTGACAGTACAATGTAATAAGCCCAGAAATGTGTACAGTTCACTCATTGTTATGTCTATCTTCTAGGGAAACTGTTTCCGTAGAATTAGTTGCGAGTTACGATTTACGATTTACCAAGTTTACGATCATAATTGCAATCATCAAAAAGAAAAGGTTATTCATAACCACTTAATGTTGCTCTTTAACATCAAGGCGGGTATAACTTGCGCCAATAAAGAAACGATATGAAAACGGCCACATGGCGAAGCGTAGTGATGGTACAGTCGGCAAAAACAGTCAAAAATAATTTACCTCTATATTTTTTTATGGGTTTATATAAGACATCATTTAAATTGTGTTTAATGCAATAAATATAATATTAAGTTTTGAATCGTACTGAAAATTTAATCATATACTTTTTATACTAAAACTTAGTAAACATATTTATAGGCAAGATAGGGTAAAGAAAACAGTAAACGACTACTATTCTATCTTTATTTTTATATTGTATTTTTTTGGAAATATTGACAATAACAAAGTACAATAGGTGATCTTATCGCTAAAAACAATCTCTTCCAGAGAACCTTAAGGTAGAGGAAAGTTGTTGTATAATGAAGAGGCAGATGGTGCAGAATAACTTAATATAGTAGAAACATTTAAAATACACTGACATAAAATAGTTGGGAGTTGTAAACGTCATCCTATTCATATGTCACCATGGAGGTTAAGCTATGTACATAAACCACTTGGTCCTTCACCAGGGTCATCAGAATCGATTAGGGGTTCAACACCCAAACATTCATTCTCGTTGAGTTGGAACTGAATGACATTTGATTTTCGTCATCAGTGTCAGTCGTCATTTCAACGCTTATTATGAACTCCTCTAATTCAGATGAATTAGATGTTAGATGAAGATTCGTTTGTCACATCGCGTGTCCAATACTCCTGTTCAACCCTTTTTATATGGTTAATTTGTTTTTTCCAATCTTCTTGTGTTATCGATGCTATCGCTTGTTTGGTCAATTCCTCTATTTTATTTTTACATTGCTCAACATTCCTATCTGCGACTCGTTGTTTTATTATGTTCCACATATGCTCTATGGGATTGAGATAGCAGTTATAAGGAGGTAATCTGACAACCTCATGCCTATGCCCAAACAACAATTCGCCTCCCACGTATCGTTTACTTCCCCCGTTTACTCATAATTCAACAGAAAAACAATAATTACAATACAATAGAAACAAAACTCACAGTACCTAACAAAATAATAACATCAACAGCTAAAGAAGAGAACGTATTCAAAAATTCGAAACGCGTCGAAATAGCGTGGACGACTAATCCAGACTGAATATTTTTTTTGCATGCGGTCCCGTAGTGTGTGACAGACGGAGATATAGTGTGAGTGAGATAGCGCGTGAGTGGACGCCACTTTCATATCGTTTCTTTATGCCAATAAAGAAACGATATAACGCAAGAGTATAGTGAATGCTTTATAGTGTGATTTTAGTAGATATCTAGGTATTTATCAAAAATATTAGTACCTACTTAGAGTCATTAATGCCATTTTATGCAAAGCTTCTAGAAATTGATTTAAAGTTTTGTTGCTGTAAAACATTTATATATATAATTTGTTTAAATATATGTATGTTCTATGTATCTTCTCAGCCCTTGGACGTCCACTGCTGGACATAGGCCTCCCCCATTGTCCGCCATTTAGACTTATCGGCAGCGACCTGCATCCAGCGGGTGCCCGCAACCTTTATGAGGTCGTCTGTCCATCTAGCAGATGGACGTCCTCGGCTTCGTCCGCCGGTACGTGGTCTCCATTCGAGAACCCGTCTGCCCCATCGGTCATCGGTTCTTCGAGCTATGTGCCCTGCCCACTGCCACTTCAGCTTGCTAACCCGAGAGGCTATGTCGGTGACTTTAGTTCGTCTACGGATCTCCTCATTCCTGATTCGATCACGTAGGGAAACCCCGAGCATAGCCCTCTCCATAGCTCGCTGTGCGACAGTGAGATTATTTATGAGGCCCATAGTCAGAGACCACGTCTCGGTGCCGTAGGTCATCACTGGCAACACACACTGGTCGAAGACCTTCGTCTTCAAGCACTGAGGTATTTTGGACGAGAAGACGCTGCGTAGCTTCCCGAACGCGCTGCGTAGCTTCCCGAACGTTATTAAATTCCCGTAGCTTCCCGTTCTATGTATAGGTGTTATTAAATGCTGTTATTGTCACAATAGTTTAAAAAATAGTAAGTACTCATTGAAATATTAAAATCCGAAATGCTGTATCATTTTATTTGAAAGTTCTATTTTATTTTTAAAAGAATGAGACAACTATGATTAACAATTACTAAGACCTAACTGATTACTGTTACACGATATTATATGATATTAGACGATAAACAAAAAGTAGCTAGCTTATCATTTTAGTTGTATGGAAAAACAAATAAGTGTATCAAAACCTGCGTGTTTTGCGTAACAAAAATATATCAAGTCAAAATAGAGATAAGAAACAGTAGGTGTCGTCGTACCTTTGACTAGAACCGCTACAATTTGGCATTAGTTGCTGGAGAATTCGCGTCTGGCAGATGTTAAAAGAACCACATCAAAAGTTGCTCGGCTTGGTATTACATCAAAGACGTAAAAGTAATTACTGACCCTTGTTGCCTCGTTGTGTGTTCAATCCGACGAAATAGATAACTGGCAAAGGGTGTAAAACATTGACCAAGAGCGTTCGCACGATTACAAACTTTTATTCCATTCTTAATCGAGTTATTTTGCTGACTTTAAGGTTCATTTTTGTTGCTCTAACTGGATGAAAAGGTTCGACAACGTTATATTTGCGGTTGGCGCACAAACCCCCTATTGAATAAATTGACGTGTTTATGCAATTTTCGTGCTCACCTGTTTCTCATTCGCTGATAAAAATCCTATGGATAATCGTACCGCGCTGACACGATAGCGCGACGGTCTCCGCGGCTTTGTTGTATGTCTCAAATGTTGTTTTTTTCTATGTTCCTTCCTTTTTTCCTCGGAAAGGGGGAGAGGCCTCTCGAGCTTAATTATCATAAGAAAACTCGAAGATCGTGTGAAAAAGCGCAAGCGCACCGACTCCCATTGTGTGAGCATCGGTATTGTCAGATACGACACGGTGGACGATATGGAGGACATCGTCACTATATTTACTGTTTGTCACTTGTATTGCCTCAATGTCTTTTGTAGGGGCGTCACGCAATGTTTTCCCGCGCAAAATAACGGCGCAATGCGCGCTGCCATCGTTCACGGGCGTACATGACGACCCGTGACATGCTCCGCGCTCTTATAAAAATTTACGATCACTTTGTCGCGCATGCTAATATGTTGTGGTGATGCTGTTTTCCATCGTTTTGTAAAAGGTAAATGTTATTGGTTGTACGTACAAGTTGCAGGCAAAGTGCGGTGTTGTTAAATACCGACGCTACATGTTCTGTTGTTTTTTTTATACTGGGGACTTGCTCTGACTTAGCTCAGGTGGTATAATCATTTTCTCGGTGTCCTATACATAATCTAGGTCTATATCTCTAAAAATGTTAATTCCCTAAAAATTAAAAAAATCAACATCGGTTTAGTATATACGAGTAGGTACTTTTTCAGTTTACCTCTTACATAAAAGAAACAAAAAAGATTTAAATATAATATACCTACTATATTTAATATTAGTATATATTTATTTATTTAACAATTTATTGTACACACATAGCATGAAACAAATAAAAAGGAAAAAAGAAAAAAGTACAAAAGGAAAGTTTATCTCCTGCGGAGATTTCTTCCGGCAGACCCGGGAAAGTGAAATTATAGGTCAATACTAGGGCCGGGATTAATATGTAAATACATATTTTTAATTGAAACGGTTTTCGTTCTTAATTTTATTTTCTATATAAATTATGATATTTGGATCGTGAAAATTTAATTTTTATTTTCCATATTTTTCCATATTTTTCCATATTACAAATATAAGTCCATATTTTACGAAAAAAATTCAATAATCCATATTTTCATCAATCCAATCCAGACCAATCGTTGAGTGCAGATGGGAAAGTACTGTTTTGTAATGCTTGTGAAAAATCTATATCGACCGAGCAAGGTTTTTTGATATCGCAACACGTGTCTACGTATATAAGCTAAATATTACAAGAAAGAATAAATTTAAGCAACAATTTTTTTCTGATACAATGGCAAGCAGCTCCCAAAGTTCTACTTTCTCGGAAGAATTAAGTTATGCTATGATATGTGCAGATATACCCTTATGGAAATTAAATAATCCTACTTTTAAAAACTTCCTAGAAAAGTACTCTGGCAAACGTATTCCTGATGAATCCACACTTAGAAAAAATTATGTAAGTGGTATTTATGAAGATTGTTTGGCTTCGATTCGTGAGATATTCAAGATGGCCCTATATGGGTTGCCATCGACGAAATTACAGATTCTCAAAGCCGATGCATTGGCAATGTGGTTATCGGGCGTCTAATTGAAGACAAACCCAGCAAATCCTTTTTATTGGCGTGTGAAGAACTTCCTAAATGCAACCACCAAACATCAGCAAAGCTTTTTAATGATGCTATGAGTGTTTTGTGGCCTAATGGAGTTAAACATGAACAAGTTTTCTTGTTACTTACCGATGCTGCTCCTTATATGGTAAAAGCTGCAAATGCCCTTCAAGTTTTGTATCCAAAAATGATTCTAGTGACGCGCTTGGCTCATGGTGTAAATAGATTAGCTGAATGCATCAGTTTCAGGTTTCAGTTTAAAAAGGTTGACAGTTTAGTATCAAACGTAAAGAAATTTTTTTTGAAAGCACCTAGTAGGATCTCAAAATTTAAAGAGATGTATCCCGACATTCCTTTGTCGCCAGAGCCAGTGCTGCCAGTTGGGGAACATGGCTGACAGCAGTTGAATACTACACTGAACATTTTAATGAAATTAAAACTATTATTTGTGAATTGGAAGACGAGGCTGCTAGTATTTTAGTCTCAAAAGAACTTCTCGAAGATGAGACTCTAAGTAAGGATTTGGTCTACATTAAAAGCAATTATAGCTTTTTATCACACCAGATAAAGGCACTCGAAAAATTTTCCACTTCACTAAATGATAATTTGAAGATTATCGAAGCAATCGAAAAGAAAGTTTTTAAATCAGAAGGCTCCGTTGCTGAAGTGGCTAAACAAAAATTAAGCTATGTACTGGTAAAAAATAAAGGATTTCATACGCTAAAAAAAATTAACAGCATGCGGTGCGGAACATTAGACGGCATCCTAGACGTGTCCTACTCACTTGCAGAATTATGCAAAAATACGTATGCTCCAATCACATTCTGTGATGTTGAAAGATCATTCAGCCAGTACAAAGCATTATTTCGTCCAAACAGAAAGAGTTTTAATTTTGAAAATTTAAAGAAATACGTGATTATATACTGCAATTCAAATAATGTCAATGAAACGGAAGCTGAGTAAAATTGTATAATACTTTTTGATTTTTCGCAATAAACAGTGATTTTTTGAAAATATTGTTACTTTTAACTACATATTTTTCCCATATTTTAGATTTTTAGGTCCATATTATATGTACATATTTTGTAATTTTTAATACATATTTATCCGAGCCCTAGTCAATACAGAAAGGCAAGCGTAGTGCGTACGGAAAATTTGTACGCTTAATAATTTAATAGTGCAATAATATTAACAAAATATATATTTTTATACATATACCTAAACACATATACCTACCTAAATAATAATTACTTAATTAGTCTCTCCCCCATCCAAGTATATCATTAGACTAAAGCTGTGTATCGATTGCAATCAGCCCTTTCAGTATCCACTGTTGGACAAGGACCTCCTCATGCACATTGACTCGAGAATTAATGATGTAAGGCCTGTTGATGTAAGGTTGTGCCACGCTAGAACATACCGCGCGGCGAAGCAGATTGCTTCGCCGCGCGGTATGTTCTAGCGTGGCACGGCGTTCAGTCGGTTTTTAGCCACGCGGCAAAGGCGCGTCTGTACTTTGCTCGCGCGCAATTCGGACACATGTGTAGTTGCTTGGATTCGCTCGCGCGGCAACTGGCGGCAACCAGCAACTCAATAAATAACTCTCAAACACTGATCGTTGGATGGATCGTCTGCAGCGCGCGGTAGTCGCGCTTTGTCAAAAACGGCTCGCGAGACAAATAATTAGGTTTACCGAGCTCGAATATGGGTCACGTGACTGCCGCGCATAATCGGTACACAGCTTACTTACTTACCCAAGTGTAATTCTGTGGTTCATTGTATCAATTATTTTTTTCTCACATGTCAATTTTATCCACTTTTTATCTATATTTTTTATCCATCAATTATTTAATGATTGATTAACTATTAATTTACATAATTTTTTATCTTAAAATCGTTATAATATATCTTGTTATATTTTGTCCACCTATTATAACCTTCCATCCCGCACAAATCTTCCAGGTTTAAGGGTACAAAGTAGATACACAAATTGTCATCTTATATTGTTTTTTTTTTGGTATATATAAATAAATAAACAATTATTTAATTGTGGAAACTTTTTGGATAATTGTCTCTAATTATTATGTATATATGTTCTGCTTGTTTCCTAAATATAATAATTATATTCAATATGTTTTGCAATAAACTCTATTTCGGTTAACAATAAATCTTTCACTTAACATTACATAATAATCTCTTCTAAAAACATGTCACGTCATTATGAAGACCTGGTAATGATATAATGGATATCCCGTTCACCAACCGACACACCATACTATCGGCCTTAGCTTCTCCACTTCAGGATATAGGTCTTTCTCAAGCTTCGATACTAAATATCTTAATCTTAAATCTCAATTAATAATTAAATTATTTCATCAACAAATTAAATTCGAATATGTATTCATATGTGTAGTCAGCACGCTAACCCAAAAGCATTCAATTCTATTGTTTTTTTATTACCTGTGGATACAGGTTGACCTATTGCTATGTATACATATCTACGTATTTGTTAATAAAATGTGAATTGGTAATAAGTAACACGTGTAGAACCTTCGAAAACAATGAATGTATAGATGTAGGTTCGAGGGAGCACGCCTAGAGAACGTGAAAGATCTCTACCCAATAAATTAAAATAAATTACATCGATGTTTGCAATCGATCATCGGCCCTGTTCAAATGAATTGGGCATTGAGCAGTCCGTGAATTGAACATGATTGAATGCAGATGAACACTGCTCATTATAGTTTGGACTTACACAGAACGTAATTGGTTACGAATCGATTGAGAGCTCGATTCGTTCATGTGGACGGGCCCTCGTAAATACCATACTCCAATCGATGTTCATTATTAAATTGAAATAAATATTTGTATATGTTACACATGGAGAATAGGTATATAAATTTGGTAAAGCTTAATTTATGGGAATATTGGTCAAAGCAAAAAAATGCAAACTCTTTTGCAGCTCATGCCAGCAAGGCCGGATAAAGGACTGGGCAAGCTGAACGATCGCCCAGGACGCCAGGTAATCGAGGGGCGCCGCGTCGAAAGCGTTCACTTGAAACACCGATAAATTGAGTATGCTCCCAAATTCCCAAGACACATTAAAATGTCAATCATGAAGAAATGTTCGATCTGTTTTTATACGCGCTAAAAATGCTGTCCTTAGAGGTGCAGATTTTTCACCTAGGGCACTAGACACGCTTGATCCGGCACTGCATACCACCTCAGGACCCTAAGCACTTAGTCGCGTATGATTAGCCAGTTGTAGCGATCGAGCTCTAAGCATTCAAAAATGCCATCGCTTAATTTTTAGTTGCAAAACGCAAGTTGATATCGTGATGCAGCATCGATACAGTCGCAAAAACGCGCGATTACGATGCTTCGATCGGTCTGTGAGAGTCGCCAAACTAGTGTAGCATCGATCAAGTCGCAAAAACACGCGGATTATGTTGCCGCGATTGAGCGTAGAAAGTCACCAAATCGTGATGCAGCATCAATGAAGTCGCAAAATCGTCGATCGCGGATGCTAAAAGTATCCAGTATGCTTAAGTAAATAATATGAGTAATAAAACTAGTCGTAATAATAATAATAAAACAGTATGAGTAAATAATATGAACTTTAAAATGACCCGTTTCCCGTGGTACAACTACAATGTCCAACTAGTTGTACCATGGGGATTTTTTTCATGCTGTACAATTTTCCAGTTGTACTATGGTACAACTAGTTCCTCGTGGTACAACTAGTTGGACATAGCAGTTGTACCACGGAGAACGGGCCTTTGAAATTACCACAGTAACTAGGTTAAGAACGCAATACCATACCATCAGCCCCTGATTACTAGCTAGGTCTTCTGCTTTTCTCATCCAGCTACTACCGGCGACTTTCTTCAAGTCGTCAATCCTGGAGAAACTGGAGAGCGTCCTATGCTATGCTATCCCAAACGAATTAACGCAATAAAAGTTTGTAATTGTGCGAATGCTCTGTTACCTAATTCTATATAGTATAAGTGATGATTTTGATAAAAGATTAAAAATTTGGTTCAGGCATTGTAATTTAAAGAATTAATGATCTGTATACTTTCTATTTACAAATTCCTCACAATGAGGAATGTTCTGAAGAGCTGTTCAAATTGATGCCAACTTCGTGTTTTTACCATCGCACCGCTTGTCATGCGTCGTGCGGTTCATCCGCACTTTCTTGACAATGGATACAGTGCCTACAGTACTGTCATCAAAACATTTTATACCGCGAACCCGAAAGTTATGGGATGAACTGCCAGCTGAGTTTTTTCCGTTATACTACGACATGGGGCTCTTCAAGAGAGTTGTGAACAGGATTCTACAAGGTCGGCAGCGTACCCGCATGCCCCATGGTGTTGCAGGTGTCTATGGCCGGCGGTGACTACTTGCCATCACGTGGCCTGCCCGCTCCTCTGCAATTTTAACTACATAATAAAATAAGAAAATGACGTTGAACCAAGCGGAGGGACATAACATGGACTCTACATTTGTTTTCGTGGCAAAATCTACTAACGCTTGAAAAATTCGTACTACGTACACACACACATGAAACCTTTTCCATCTCCAAATAGACTTGTGTCAATCAATTCCAATCCAATATTCGTATTTGCACTCCTATATGCACTTGACGATAAGGCTTTTACGGCGAAAGCATTCGTATTCTCTATACCGCTTCGTCGTCTCCATGCGTTATCGGGAGAGCTTTACCAAAATGGTTTTAGCATTCCGGACGGCTTCTTAAGGGCCTTTGAGGCTGGGCACATAATGCGACATGAATTATACATACGTGTACCGACACAACTAGTTTTCACTATTCAGTATACGAGTATAATTATAGGTGTTTTTTTTAAAAGTAAATAGCAGTGGCGTCAATTAGTAAATTCGTAGTAGACAGAGATAATACACAAGACAATGGATGCGATTATTTATTTAAAAGGATATTAAATAAAAAGATTTTACAACACAGCTTAGTTACAAATACAGAATCGGTTAATACATTTTACAGAATTGTCCTTCCCCATTTCTAAGCACATTTACCTGTTTAAAGTTTACGTGGGTAATTAAGGTAGGCATTTAAATAGCTTTTCGCAGTACCTAATTGTAATAAAATTAACTATTTCGAAATAGTAATTTACGTATATATGTACTATTAAGTTTAATTAAAATTACTTTGTTATCATATTATTTACAAAATCTTTACATTGATGTAGTAAACAAACTAAGACAAATAAATTAATAATAATAAATAACGCCATACTCAATCGTCCACATTCGGATCCCCTGTATTGCGGGTCCAGACACACATACAAACACGAAAACAAACGCCAAGACTCGAACAAACGTGTCTTGAAACAAATGAATTTCCGAGAATCTAACCGGGAACCTTTTGCACAGCAGACAGTGGCACCACCACCTGGGTTTAATATAATATGTTGTCAAACAATATGTTTTGTCTTTAGAATCTTAAATATTTAATATCTAATAAATACTTAATATTTAGTATTTACTTAATTGAAGTTTGAGAACAGCTGTGTTCGATCAATGAATGATCGGAATGATTTATCAGCGCGCGCGCACATTGTTCGATGGTGGTCCATCACACGGCTTGCGTTGAGAGTGGTGTAGAATTGCAAATATGTATGTGCTTACTCGTACTGGTGTAGTGATTTCAAATACAATCTATTCCCAAATATGGTTCGAAATTGCTATCGCTTTATAACATCTTACACAGGTATATTTACAATGCAGGTCTATTTACAATTTCGAGGAACTAGGGGTTCAGGTACATAATCCATTAGCACAGTATATTACACTCACCCAGATTTTAATTTATCTAATTTTCTGACTTGTGTGGTTACTCACGGTTATGACTTTCTGGGAATGGTGGAGGAATTCGTATTTATTTTAGCAGAAACTCAGTGGTACTGGTCGGAAATCGAACTCAAGATCTCAGGAATGTGAGTCTAGAAGTAGGTGCCCACATCCTACACTGTCATCGCGATTACTTTAATATTCGCGAATTTTATTTGCATGTCTGATGTATGTTAAATTCGTAATATCCCTCAGAATTTTCGTAAGTATAACCGTGTTACTTTGCAACATCAATTCGATAATATAGATATCTTATATCTTATACAAGCACTCTAGAGCGGGTACGTCTAATAGTGTTCAGCCATTAGCCTATGTTCAGTAGCTCTGGAATTCTTTAATTCACGGGTATTCAAAATAGAACATTCTTATTACGTAGTAGTTAAGTTTCTAATTTGATTTTTTAATGAACCCCCTCCTCTTCTGCTTCACCCCCCCTAGAAGTTGCCAACCAGGTTTCTTTGATAATAATGTATGATGTGTCATCTAGGACATTCCCATATCGACGCCTTGCAATCTCCGGCTTCGGACGTTTTCTAGTTAGATGGACCGGCGCGACTCGAAAAATGACTTGTCGAAGGCTGATATGAAACAGCGGAAGATCGTGTAAGATGGATGGCAAGTGATTGAGAAGCGATCTGATGGCACTATAAAATAAATACATACGAGTATATTGTTTTCTCATCTGAAATAAATATATAACTAAATAACAATGCAATTATCTCGTCTGAAAGATATGTACGCAAAAATATATATATTTACCTCGGCTCGAACTAAAACTCGCTGAACTAAAAAACAACAGCTAGGAAGAATTGTGGTCAGAGATCTCGCCATCACACAGCCTACTGGTTGTTGGCGAGATCTATGAAAGCAGACAATACTATCTCCACGTCCCCACTAACTAGACCAAACGGCCCTCCCGAATTTGAGGATATTGAGAAGGGTGAATACCTGGCCTACAACCTTGAAGCCCAATGCTCCCTTAGCCGTCAACCGGTCGAGAGTGTCAAACGGTGTCGTGTGAGAGTGTCGTCAAACGTGTGATGACACGTCGACTTGGTTGACAGATAGGTGGGGCATCAAGTCTCTATCCCCGCCATCAGACTCCCTTCTACCGGTTAAGGTAACTGAAATTCAGGACATCATTAAAAACCTAAAAATAAAGAACACTAGGCATCGATGGAATTCTTAATAAAATGTTTAAAAACCTTCAGATCAACTTGATCGCACTTCTTCTGGCTATTTATAATGCTGCAATGAAACATCATCTCTTTCCAGCAGCTTGGAAAGAGCCGTCGTTATCGGCATCCCCAAACCGGATGAACACCGCTCGGAACCCTTTAGTTATAGACCCATTAGCCTATTAAATACAATGGCTAAAATCTACGATAGAATTCTCCTTTCTCGCCTACTGAGTCACATCAACTCAAAAGGTCTACTCATCGATGAACAGTTCGGCTTTAGAGCCAAACACTCTTGTGTCCAACGAGTACACCGAATAATGGAGCACATCCTCACACTGGAGGTGCCTGAAGGTGTCATTCTCATCACTCGAGACTACCTTACCAATCGCACCTTTCACTACAGAGTTGAAGGCACTCTGTCCTGTTCCCGCGCAATCAGAACTGGAGTCCCCCCAGGCCTCCAATCTAGTACCCACACTCTATTCCTTCTACACCAATGACATTCCCCACTCCCCTGGAATAGCTCTTTGCGGATGACACCGCCTTCTACGCCTCAGATGGAACCCACGACGTGTCTCTCTACGCCTCCAACGCGCAATCACCGCCCTAGACGAATGGTTTGTGAGGTGGAGGATAGAGGTCAACCCGGAGAATCATGATCTTAAAGTCTGATATCATGATCCGATTGGAATAATCGATTTATTAATTCTAACTTTTGATTTAACACATTTATCGATTGGCACCTGTATTATTAGTACACTGTACAAACACCTAACTGCACGTAGACACGTGTACGTAGGACATGGTACCTTAATTTCTCTCAATAAATCACTCTATTTATCTCCCTGCGCACCCTTTATTTAGTTAAATGGGGTGTAGTTACCAAGAAACTATTCGGGGGCGGTCAAAGGACGCATCGGAAACTTCTTGTGACCGGAGGCTATTCTATAAACCGCAAACGTTATTAACTTGCTACTCGACAGCTTGGAAACTTTAATATTATATCGCGTAAGTAATATGATATTGTGTGTTTACTTCTTCGTGGTATAGATTTCTACTAGCAATAAATAGCTCCTGGAAATTGGACAAAGTCATTTGATAATACTTACCTAGGTTCCCCAGCTAAACGTGTTACCAAGTCAGTTGTAGATAAAGGTTATACTCGTATTATTAATTGTTCAAAATTGAGATTTCACTAAGTAAAATTTGATACTGTTAATTTGATACAAAATTTGTATATTTGAGGTACATTTGTAATTATCTGTTGTGCATACTTCAGAGAGCTACGAGCATGATAATACTTTATGCATGTTAATATGGTATACGAAGTAAAAGCAACGGAATTTTGTTAAATGCTGTTTTATATCTTTTTATTATTATTTTGTATCTCGGTTCTGTTGACAAGTTAATAGAAAATAGATTGTCTACTCTTATTGTTACCAAAAAAATAAAATTTCCAGCCTCACTTGCAGTTTTAAATACAGTCTAAAAAATAACAAAAGATAACGGGAACAAAAAATGCCACGAAATATATTTTAACAAGTAATATTTTAAAAGGTATATTTTTTCCCATCTGTTGCTACTGATTAAATTTAACAAAAAATGCCCGAATACAAAAAGTTTTCGTGCAAATTTTTGGAGTGCAATGTGCTATAGGAAGCATGTCAGAATGACACGTCGAGTAAAATGTAACAAATTACAAAAAGTGCGACAGAATTGATAGCGTTTGACATAGCTTTGGTTTGAAACTTCGATATGCGTCCCACTAAAGGCACAGGCTCCCGTTTTTTTTTTCTATAGAGAAGTAGGCGGACGAAGCGGTCCCACGTGTGATGGTTTTTTTATTTTTTTTATTTATTTATTATAGGGAAGTAGGCGGACGAGCAAGCGGTCCCACGTGATGGTAAGTGTTACCGCCGCCCATAGACACCTGCAACACCAGGGGGTTTGCGGGTGCGCCGCCGACCTTGCTAAATCCTATTCACAGCCTTTTTTAGAACCCCATATCGTAACGTAATGGAAAGATCTCTTAAGGCAGTTCGTTCTACAGCCTACGGGTTCGCGGTATAAAATGATTTTTGTACCGAACAAACAGTACTCGACACCTCCGTATCGAGGAAATGCGGATGGACTGCACTTCTGTGATGGGAGGTGTGGTTGTAGAAACCCGAGGTGGAAATTATATTGAACAATTTTTATTGTTTTTGAAGTGTTACCGCCGCCCATGGACACCTGCAACACCAGGAGGTATGCGGGTACGCCACTGACAAAGGTGCCATAATATACCACGCGGACCCATTGCCAAGTTACGGATATTACACAATGACATGTGCCTCAGGTCTAGGGCACGCGGATTTCTTCACGATGTTTTTCTTCACCGCCAAGTTAATGATATAATCTAAAAAAAGTCTTAATTAAATAGAAACTCTGCAGATGAAATAGGCCGACGTTATGCGACGACGTTACAGGTCATGATTGAATTGGTCAGGATTGGTCATGGATGTGAACGGAAAATAGATATTAAAAGACTATTACATTTTACGAGTATATTTTTGTATGTAGGTATGTATATAATGCATTTTAAAAAAATGTTCTGTACACGTTTATATTGAGAATGTTCTGTAAACGTGAATCGCGACGTTGCACTCCGACTATGTGAACTTGAAGAAGTTCACCGGCGGCGGCTGGATGAGAAGAGCCGAAGGTTTTGTTTGGTGGGGAGCCTTACGTGAGGCCTATATCTAGTAGTGAAGAGAGGCTGATGGTATTGTATATATTGAGAAATGAGAATGTACCTAGTGAGAGTGGTTGTACTCGTATGTGTAAAGTCAGTATGGTCGCTAAGTTGCTTTGAATGATTGTTTCCACGGAGTTTACAATGTCTTTTATAATTCAGTATTTGTTATGGTACAATGAATGATCAAAAACGTGGGATAAATGTTTTTACAATAACAATTTTCTTAAGGAAAGCTAACCAACTATAACTAAAAATATTCTAATAATATTCACAAATCGTTGAAGACCTAGGTAACCCTCATCACACGTTCTCCAACCCACTAGTGGGCCACAATGCGTGACTGACGGCTGGATTGAAAAGCGTAACATTGACATTTGCGGGCGACCGCGCGGAACGTGCCCACCGGAGTATTCCATTCCAGATAGTGGGGCCACGGTATCGAATCAAAAGTATCGATACTTTACTCATGTGTAGTATTGCAAAAAAAGTATAGTACAATTTAAGTTTACACTTATTTTCTTAAAACTTGTCTAAATGTGAAAAAAAAAACGTCGACGGCTCTACACCCCGAGGAATCGATACTTTCCTAAAGTTCTCGACAAAATTTTCGACATTGATTTATTAAGTGGATACTGTCTTCATGAGTAATATTAAAAGTAGTGAGTAATGTAAATATTACTCATATGAGTAAAAGAATCGATCAAAAAGTATCGAGTACAAAATTATCGGTATCAAACAAAAAAAATACTCGATATCGAAAAGTATGTATATTTTTTCCGTATCCCTAATTCCAGAAAGGTCCGCAATTGCGCCAGTACAGACTGGTATGTAAATGTGCTTTTATTGCTAGCAAATCTGCGGTTATTTAAATAGGTTCAATTGAAATCTAAAATAGAAAATACTAGCTATATTTGTATCAGTATTTTTTTACTGCTTTTGTCTTCATCATCAGCTTCTACTGAGTTACTGACAATGAAAAAAAGAGTTCAAATGTACCAGAACGGTCCAGGAAGGTCTCCAAATTGTACAAGTTGAGACTACCTCATATTATTGTTAGGAAATCGGCAGTTCCTAAATAAAAGTGAACAAAAATCTTTCTTTCCAAGTTTATTTTGACATCTTTTCACGAGAAACTGAAAACAGATTAATAAGACGACTTTTTGTTTTATTTTTAGTTTGCAATATTTTTTCTAAATAATGAGAGAAAAATGATGTGTGTTAGCGAGACTGACGAGGCAGCAATATAGCTATGGTATCGGTACTCGTACTATTAGGTATTCTGTGGTATCGGTCAATCGAGCCTTCTCACATACAAATACAAACACCTTTGCAGCTCATTATTAACTTATTTAATAAACGGTTGTGTTGCGCCAACTGCACATATAACGTTGTCGAACAAACCTATTTATTCAGTAAGAGCAATGAATATGAACTTCGAAATCACACAGTAACTTCACTCGTTTACTAACACAAAAAAATATTTGGAATCGTGCGAACACTCAATTGGCCAATGCTTTAGATATATTCAGTCTGCTTCTGATCTTGATACGGTCAAAATATTCGTTTATTTTCGTCTGTCCCACCACGTATCACTTATTTATTAGTGGTGTAAATGTACTTTCCTTCCCACAATGTACTTTATACATTCCATAGATTGAGGTAGAATCCTGTATCCGGTTCCATAATTTGAGTAGGAAGGATTTTCGCGTTGTTGAAAAGAATAACCAGCAAATCCCACTGCTGGGACAGATAAGAATAAATCAAAATATTAATGCGGTTTCAAAGTTCGTCGATTATATTAACATCTTTAGTATATGTTTTTTAAACATACTCGTAGGTGGAATATGAGAATTCTGTTTTATTAAAACGTTTTAAATATCTCATTGTTAATTAACAGCATGTGATAATCATAACTAACGTGTGATTAAAGTTTGGAAGTTTATTTATGTCGCTTCATTATAAAAAGGTCACACATTTTATGAATACTAATAACCGTTTGAAACACATTTCATGTGGTCAGCTGTCACATAAGAATCTCTCATGTTACCAACAAAGGTGTGGTTTTTAACTCGATACGTTATTTACTTTTGATTGGGTATTTATAAGGTAATTGAAAAACGATACTTTTTAATGTACTCACGTGTTATTTTATACACACGACGGAAAAGTTATGGTTACAAGCGGCTATTAATATGGGGAGATATAAATTCTTTGTTTATTTGAGGATTAACTGTTGCTGTTTAATAGAGATAATAAATAATAATAAAGTTATCTATTGTTCAGATATTTAATATTAGGGATTATTTTAATTTATTGAGTTCGTTTTACATTTTCGAACTATAATAGTGATATTTGGAGGGGAGGGTGCACGCTGCAATCCAATAACCGCTGGGCGCACTCGACTGGCCTCGTTACCCCCTCTCACCTTGAAACCTTGAAATGTACCGCATTTCTCATTTTATCCTATTCTCCAATGTACGTACGTGTTTCGGTAGTGAGTGAGATATACCAGAGCCAATTACTTCTTATCCTATCCCTCCCAATTTTTCCCAACCCTTTCTCCAAATCCATTCCTATATCTCCAAAGGTAGGCAGCGCATCCGGGAGCATGCCAACGTTTGTCATTCTGGACTGATGTTGGCTGATGATGCTGGACTGTTTATTATTAGGTTTCTTCGAAATGTCAAAAACTATCTTTTGGGCAAATATGTGGGTATTTGAAAAAATAATATTGTATTACTCCAAAAAATAAATATGATTTCTACAGTGAATTGTATATATAAAAATAGACACATGAATAATACAGTTTCTTCTAAAACCAAGTAAATTGTACTTTAGTTTATACTGATTAAGTAGTAGCGAGATATGGCAGGGAACGCTTTGAACCCTTGTTCACTTCCATATAAATCGTACCATTTGATATTCCATATCAAAGACATCGCGTATTATTAATAGTTGCCGCTTTGTGGAATAAGTTTCCAATGAGTTTCCAACTGGTTTTCCTACAAGTGGATAGTGACTCTGTAACCTATATCTTGAGACGTTGGCACAAACCGCATCGTATTTGCATACATCAAACTTGCAGAATTAATTGTGTGACTTTCTTGAATGATAAAGGGCGGTTTTCTGTGAAATTAAAGCGGCGTAAGAGCTGCCACGATCTACTTACGAATCGACTGTTTTTTATTTAAAATGTATTGTTATTTTAAAATTTCAATATAAAATAATAAGACCTAAATATGACTAGAACAAAACAGAGGCAAATGGCGTAAATGAGAGAAGGATTATACCCTGTAGTGGCCTAAATAAAAAAAAGAAGAAAATGATAATGACGATGCCCAGGATAAGTTGTTAGATCATTTGGTATATATCGAAAATGAATAGATTTATATCGGTTAACATGGTAATTTTTAATACTAGGTTTTAACTTAGTTCTAAATGATAACGTAAATTCATTTACTTCATTTTTCTTTAAAAAATAATTGAGATTTTTATTTTTCGTATAGAAGATATCCGCATACTTTATGTGGTTAATAGGCAGGTTGCATTTACTACAAGACCAACAACCGATATGGTAGACGACTCATTCATGATTCATTGAATTGAATTCAGAGCGTGTGCCGAAAAGGGCTATGTGTCACACCCTCGCGATTAAGTGGACCGACGATTTGAAGAAGTTCGCCAGTAGTGGCTAGATGACCCAAAGATCGTGTAGCGAACCTTATGTAGGACTTGTATCCAGGAGAAAGATACACAGGTATGGTATGGTGTAGAAGTAGGAAATAGAATGTAGAAATGTAACGTTTCACAATTCGCCCTCATAGTGAATTATGGTCCGAAACAGTCTCCGGGAAGGCCTGTAAGGCACAGGCCTCCCCTCGCAATACGAACATAACAGGCCGATATCGAATGTTTTAGTTTGCATGATGCAGGCGAGACATGCGTCAGCGATGATAACAATAAAAAAACTTGATAAATAATTACCTCACAAACAATGATAAAACAAATTATATTGGATAATTATAATTATAACAAAAAAGAACAAGTAAATTCAATTTTATTTAAAATTAATCTTCGTGTCTACTACCTACTCGAACCATTACTTTACCATACCACCAGCCTGTGTTTCTCCACTGCCTCTCCCAAGGACCGCCACCACACACGGTCTTCAGCTGTTCTCATCCACCCACTACCGGCTACTTTCTTCAAATCGTCAGTCCACCCAACCATTACTAACAAAAATTACAGTAACATATCTCGTAGTTTTGACCAATAGACCGTTGAACAAATATACTATTTCTAGCTCAGTATCAACTTTTTCAATAGGTGGTGTTGTATTTCTGGCTAGGTTGCGCTAACCGCAAATACAACGTTGTTAAACAAACCTATATTTTCAATTAGTGTAAGAAATATAACCGTTATATCACCATAAGAAATCGTTTATGAATGCAAAAAAAATATTTCTAATTGTCCGAACACTCGGTTGCCTTTAGGTAACTATTCATTCAGCCAAGCGTGCAAAGCTTTAGTTTTACCTGCGGTTTTGGTTGTGACGTCTACAAGTGACGTCATCATGACCACGGCCCGACCTAGTTTCTGCAGTTTCAGTTGCCTCAATTTTTTCTCCGTTTTTATATAGTTGAACTAAATTCTTTTCTCTTTTGTTACAGGTCAGTATTTTCGTTGAAAAGAATTGAAAAATAAATTAGTTCAAAGGAATAAACTGGGTAAGTTATCTTTAACCGTCAACTATATTGTGTCTTCACCTGTTTTTAAAGTCGATGATTTTGTGTCTTACTTGAAATTTGTAAATATCAATCGATTTAAAGTGGAAACAAATGATAGAGTGGATTTAAAGTGGAAATGATGAAATGGAGTAAAACGGGTTACCATTTAAAAATGAATTATAGGGAACCCTCAGAAAAATAGCTTGATGCGTTTGCTGCTGACGAGGCTACTTTCCTTGCGGCATCGATAACAGAAATCGGTCTTCAGAATTCACCAGATGTTGTCATATACGAGTAGGTATATGGGTGCTTCTCACGGACTTGCGTTCTTGCGCTGCCCTCCCAAATCAACGCCCTAAGCCGAATGTTACCGACGCGCTCAATTGGAATTAGTACAGTTGTAATTATTATTGTACGAGTATTCATTATGGACATTTCGTTTAAGGAAGGGCGAGTACGGTCGCGTGACGTCACGAAAAACGGCCAGATAAAAATTTATTAAAATCACCGGTGAGACGAGCCTATTCCTGTGCGTGCGACACCGGACGACCGTGATCCGCAGACATTGTTTTAAAAATTACGTGTAATTCTTTGTGCGTGTCGCAAATAATTTCCTTTTTCTATACAACAACCGTTTTTAGTTTGTGCAATAAGTTTCCACCATCTACACCGAGGCTTATTCCTTTCATCAATCATCCAACGAGAGAGCCCTCGTTGTGCTGTACACTTTTTATCGACTGTGCGTCTTCAGCGCTCTCCCTAAACTATACACTTCCTGACATTCTTGAAAAACCGGTATTGCCTCAACAACTAAATCATATCGACAACAAAAGAAGCGTCATACAACAAAAGAAGAAGAATACTTTGGAAACAGGTACGAGGGGAGGTCCATAGGTTTCCGGCCTGACTAAGAAAAAGGACACTCAAGTTCATGAAACTAGCAATTAAACAACTTTGAACGGTTTAAATCGCGTATATTTAACATTATTTATATCTCGACGTTTCGAACACTTTGCAGTGGACGTGGTCACGGGGTGACTAGACGTCCACTGCAAAGTGTTCGAAACGTCGGGATATAAATAATGTTAAATATACGCGATTTAAACCGTTCAAAGTTGTTTAATTGCTATGTATAGTAATCGCGAAAACCTAAGAAAATATTCATGAAACTATTTTTATTTTTCAATATAGTCTCCGTCTATTTGAATACACTTTTCAGATCGTTTAATTAACATTTCTATCCCAGTATAAAAATAGGCAGAAATTTTGTCTTCAAAATGGGTGAAAACCGCAGCGATCACTTCAACACTGGAAAATCTTCTACCCCTTAAGTCCGCCTTGAGTTTTGAGAACAAATAGTAATTACTGGGGGCCATGTCAGAACTATTGGGTAGGTGACGAATTTCCGTGAACAGCTTTGAGACAACAGCTTTCGCAACTGCGGCAGCGTGGACGGGTGCATTGTCATGGAGAAGCCGCACACCTTTGCTTAGTTTTCCACGACGTGAAATGATTGCTTCTCGTAATTGCTCTATAAGTTTAGCATAATAGCTTCCAATCACCGTAGTATTGCGTTCTTTTATGTCTATAAGCAATATTCCTTGACAATCCCAGAATATCGAAACCATAATCTTTTTGGTGGACTGAGTCACCTTTGCGATGTTTCACCAGAACGACGCCACTCCATCGACTCCCTTTTGGAAAGGGGATCATAGTAAAGAACCATAGTTTCATCCCTAGTAACAATTGACTCCAAATGCTGCACACTTGAAGTAAGATTTGGCACCCACCTCGCACTAACTTTATTCGTATGAAAATGTTCATTAGGAATTCTAAGGACTGTAGTTGTTTATAGCCCCGTCCTTGCTGCTATTTCTTTCATCTTTAGCCGTCGATTGCTCAGAACTTCTTCTTCTACTAATTTGATGTTGTTTGGAGTGAGTGCCTCAACGAGTCGACGGGAGCGAAGTTCGTCGTCGATGAGCTCTCGTCCTAAACGAAATTGCTTACACCAATCTTTGACGGTGGAAAATGATGGAGAAGAATCCCCTTAAACATTATCCAACCTTTGTTTTATATCGATCGGGCTAACACCTTCCTTTGAAAGGGACTTAATCACGAAACGATATACCAGTTTAAACACTTTAAAAATTTTGCGACTTCCTGTTGTTCTAAGAGTCGAGGAATCAAAACTAACGAGAGTTGAACTCTAAAAATTATTCACGAATTATCAGAATAAATGACAATTACAATGACGTATAATTTGTGTTTTTAGACATCTAAAAATATATCAGGAACACTCACTGGCACACTAATTTTAGCTGAAATAAGATGTTTTATGGTGACATGAGAATCAACACTCTCAGGCTTAACAGTGTGGAAATTTAAAAATTTTAATTGGCTTAAGAGACAAGCCAATAAGTTTTAGGACGAGATAGAAAGGATTTGTTGTAAATAATCTTCTGTAACTTCATTAATGTTACAGCTAATAATAAAGCCTTTAAGATTAGCTGTAACATTTACATTATCTGTAACTTTTTTAATAAAATTAGTTACAGGGAATTTTATATAAGAAATTGTTATCTGCCTCTCCTCAAAAATTGTGATTAGTCCCACAAGGTCCTTTACGAAGATTTCCACGACTGAGTCAGCGTGCAGTCTATATGTATATATGTAATGGTAAATGCGATCAACATGATTAAATAGCAAACAGTCACATTAATCGTTACATAAATATTAGTCGCCTATTATATGGTTTCCATTAAATAGGCGACATTCTTCAAACAGATAGTTTTAAAACCAATAACGGAACGTTCGACAGATTAAATCCACGAGAGACTGGTTGTGTTTATGTATGATGATAAACCAAAGTAAAGCCAGACAACAAACGCTTTGTTTAACAGAGAATAGAATTTTGTACAGATGGTGTTTATTGGAGCGTGTCGTGTATTGGCAGATCAGTTTTTGTACAATGCAGTTGTGTACAGTTAGTCGGCTTGACAGAGGTGCAGATATGATCGTAATGTTACCGATGTGATTATAAATAGTATTTGAAATAGAAATATTCTGAGTTTATATGTAATTTAATTGTTCACCCCGAATAAATTTTACATATTATTCAATATAAGTTCGCATAAGTATTCGTTTCATTTTTCTTTGTTCTATTAAGTAAATGTTAGGCGAGACAATGACATAGATGTTTTTTTTCGCATGAGCGGGTTTTAATCAAGTATGCTGTGAAAATCTTAAGAGAAATCGTTATAATTAATTATTTTTTATAAACTATAATATACCTTTTGTTTTGTTTAATAAATAAATATAAGATTTATCTTAATATATTTAAACATACAACGAAAACGTAAGAAAGCCGTGTCTTTACGTGAAATATTTTAAAAAAGTCGCCGAAGTGTACTTTATGCATGATACACAGTCCAAAATAATTTATTTTTTGATATATATCTGTCAGAACGCGCATCACGCAATTAGATAATTTTTATTCAGGCCAATATCAGCAATTTAGTTTATCTATAAATATGATCAATATCCTGTAATTTGTAACTGTATCGATTGAATTACGAATACAAGTCACTTAAGTGCTTGTAAACTGTAACGTATAAGTGAAAGAAAGATAGAAACACTAATTAAAATTATTAATAATAATAAAACTGTTAATAATAATATACTCTATAGCCTATTTAACACAAAGGTGTGTATTACCACCCGTCTAGCGGGCCACAACTCAGCATGTGCTGCAGCAAAAATTGCAGCGCTGATTTTCAGTTGTAACCGCATGCAGTGACTCTCGGATAGCCCACCCAATAATGAACTTAGCTTACTATATTATTATTATTTCTTAATGTACTTATAAATGTCGTTTATATTTTCCAAAATTAAAAGTGAGTTCTGCATTGAATACGCCACAAACAGACAAACCTATTTGTAGCACTACATCAAGCGATGTCGATGTGGCGATTTCAATGTATGCTGGCCCATAGTACCTTCTCACTGGTTTTTGCTTCTTCGTCTCAAGGACGATTAGATATCACAAGGAAATAATTGGTGTAGACAGACACCTCGGATGATGGAGTAAAAAAGTTATCGACTCATTGTAACAGGAACCTGATCGAGATATTGAGGTTAGATCGAAAATAAATAGCAAATGGGTGCGAAACTATTTTTTTATGGAAAAATGTTTCTAATGGAATTTATGTTGAGAGTCGCGTATTTTTATTTATACTTCATTGTTGGCCGGTGATAGCCTCGGGGCTATTTAATGATAGTATTGTTGATGCAATTGAAATAATATTGTAGACGATAATAATTGAATTAATAATAATAATTGAGTATATTTAATACGAAATAAAATTAAATATTACGGTTGTCCATTTTTAGGAGGTGATCTTTCTACCTCCATTTAAAACTGTCAATGGGATTTATAATATTGTATAATATTAGGATTAGATGTATCATAGGTACCACAAATTATAATGTTGTGGATTAAGTTGCATCACTATTCACAACCTGCCTCGTCAATACATGGCAATCACTGGCAATCAATCCGTTGAGTAGATAAGAATAGAAAGCCACAAGGAGAAATTCTAAATTCCCTTGTGCTCACATATTTTCAAGGGCCACCTTGTTTTCATAGAACCGGCACCAAATAGCTGCTTTTACTTGTTACAGCAACTATTTTGTGTAATAACAGCAATATTGCTATTGGAATACATGTAGCCCACAAATTCGTTCAACAGTTCGTTTATATAACTTTGTTTGTATGTTTTACTAGCCACCCGCCCTAGCTTCTGTCATGTGGCAATTCGCTTGGTCCATCGGCATTAGTTTAGCCCTTGTAAAGGTGAGAAATTGGTCCAGTAGGTTTTACATTACATTATTATAATGGAGCCATGTTGTGTCGGCCGGCTTTCGAGAAGCACCAGCCCATCTCTTCTCGTGGGTCTCGTAAATAGTCACTGCCGCTATAATAGGGATAATAAAGCCGCTAGCACCGCCCCCAAGGAACCAACGACACCACTTCTAAAAGAGTGGACTCCTTGGCCAGCAGCGTGACGTTTTTAAGGTCACTTATCCCTCATGCACAAGACAATGTGCAAAAGGAGTCCCATGTCAGCAGTGGACGAATAATATTATTATGTAAAGTAATTTTACATATAATCAAAGAAACTGAGACCTTGAATCCTTCTTTATATTATTATTAATATTACTCCATACGATAAACTTCCAGTGCTTTGTATCACCTTTTCAACTTGTTTTACTTATTTAGATCTGTTTATTTAGATCTCACTATAATCGCGTTACGTCGTGAAATTGGACGATAGAAAATGTGGACAAATTTGCTTTGATGTTGAGTGTTGAGCGGAATTCGGGAAATAGATGACGTATACAAACTTGGAAAGTAAAAAAAAAAAACTTATTCATACTGCGTCGGATGAACCTAGTTACAATAATCACCAGTTACTAAACATCATACCTTTATTTTGTATATACATATTTTATTTATATACTAATTATTTATTGTATATACTTTATCATACATATTTTGTTCATACTACAAAAAAATCTCAACATACCACCATCAACGGGGTGGGGTTAGCATGAGGTGGTTAGAAACGTAAATAGTCTGCGATAGCAAGTAGTTTAAAAATCAAGTCGTCTAATGTTGTATTTATGATTTTTTTTAAATTACAGCTCATTAAAAACATTAAGTCTATTATGTTGTTCGTCTATGACCACCTCATACTAACCCCACGCCATCAACGCACTAGCTTCCATGTGCTTAAATACATTCAAATTATAAGCAGAATCTTTAAAGAAATACTTGTCTGATTGGGTCTCTAACACGGTACTAAAGACCTCATTAAAAACAGCTTTGTATATTTTTTTGGGAGCTTAGTGTTACGTCGTGTGTATGTACCTACAGTTTGTCCTTCACACGGCCCCTTTCTTCGCAAAGCAGGCAGGTGTACTGAGTTAAAAAGGTCGTCATTAGGAAGATGCTTGTTAAGCAGCAAGGTGAACGTACACTCGTCGATCCAAAAGCGTCGTAAATAACCGCTCGTGTGAGCTAGCCGTCTCCGGCAGTGATCTCGGTGACAAATGTGTCAATTGTGTGCACCGGACGCGGGGTCAGGGCTTGTACAAATCGTGTGTCAGCCCTGACGCTCGTTTGACACCGTGACGAGAACATTTGTTATGCAAGGGTTGTCGATTAAAAAAACTAAAATCGAATCGAAACATACGAATAGAAGTTGCTCCTTGTTGAACACACCTCCTGCAATAATAATAATATGTAATTAGTTTAATGTGTGAAAGTATTTTCTAATTTCATAAAATGGCCTAATAACTACATACATAAGTCATTTGTAATTTTTGAATTTGCTATTGATCAGCAGCACATTCATTAGTAACTCATTCAACAGGCATAGGTTTATCTGTGATAATTTTTACTCGTATAATTAACTATTTTATTACCTCATAACGGCGCAATTAACTGGAGCAATTAACTGTTACCTAAGTTAAAAGGATATTAATATAAAGGGTTAGTTTAAATTAGTGAAGAATTCGTAGGTACTATAAAATCGTATGAATTATAAATAAAAAGCGCGTTTCGATTAAATCGAATAAAGAATAAAGGTTGTGGTGAGGACCAACACAGTCAGCATACGCTTATATAATTTTATCATTCTTTTTTTTCTTTCTTTGAAGTGTCCTTTATTCTTTGAATTTAAATAAATTCCTTCCTCCGCTATTCAAGCAGCAACTCTCTGGAATGCGCTTTCCACTGGCATTGGGAAAGCACCCAATAAAAGATGTTTTAAAAGGCGGGTTCAAAATCATTATTTACAACTTTAGAGTTAGTGATCTATATTTTCTGCCCCATTTTTCATCGTTCCATTGTTAATAATTAAACATATGTAATGTTAATAATTATATAATTAAAATAAATAAATTACACCCGCGTTCTTATTTCTGTTTAATCTGGTGGTTGACTGGTAGAAAATGCCACATGGCAGTAAGTCCGCCGTTTGTACAAATTACTTTTGCAATGAAGTTTAAATAAATAAATGAAAAATCTTATTTCGATTATAGTTTACATGACCCTAGCTTCACTTGTCCAGGGCTGTTACAAAGCTTTACATCACAACATAGGTACTGCGCGGTTTTATTAAGAGACGGATGTGTCAAATGGGGGAGAGTTGGGACGTTCGCACGATTATGAGGACGTGGACCCAGGGATTCATATTTCAATTTCCCTACATTTTTTATGTGTTGACAGTTCTCGATTGACCATTTATTCAGACATGTTTTGTGACGGAATATAGGAGGGATAATCAATCTTGCGTACATTATTTGTATGTTTTTTATTGTTGTATGATTTGTGTGATTATCCCTTTTAATATGTTTTTGACGAGGAGGGGGGCTAAAGTATACATCACATGCGTGGGTGACACTGAAAGTTTTTAGAATCTCAAAGATGAAATCAGATATAAAGATGGAAGAAAAGTTTTATTGCTTTTCGAAGTATTCTCCGCGACAATCGATACACTTTCTCATGCGACGAAATCATTGTGTGAAGACATTCAGCCCACCCTTCTTTTAATCACCTAATGAACAGCCCTTTGGAAAGCCGTTACTGCCTCCTCTGCATTCATAAACTTATTCTTCTGAGTTAATCCTTAAATTTAGGGAATAACTAAAAATCACAGGGTGCAAGGTCGGAACTGTATGGCGGATGACACATTAACTCTACATTTACAGTACTCAAAAATTGCTTCGTTTGTCTGGCGGAGTGGGGCATTATCGTGATGGAGGATCATTCTGCTTCCTGGGCATCGTTCTTTGACTTTTTCTAAAACAGAAGGTAAGCAGCTGTTCACATACCAGATCACAGTTACTGTTCTTCTTATTTTCTTAAGTTATAGTAGCAAAGTGACCCGGTCTGCCAAAGGAAGCAATCACCTTCTTTTCAGCACTCCGTTCTTTCTTCACTTTCATCGGCAACTCTTCGAAAGGAAAGATCCACTGCCCAGATTGCCTCTTAGTTTCAGACTCATAGCAGTAGATTCAGCTTTAATCACCTGTTATTATATCAAAAACAGCATTTGATTGACCATTGTCGAATTTTTCAAGCATTTGATGACACCATTTTCCACGCGGCAGTTTGATGATTTCCTCCACCACCGCCGTCGCAAGACGTCTCTCTTTACTTCTCTACCTTCAAGACTTCTCTAACATCGTCACTGAGGTGAGTACGACCATATTCACTGATTTTCACTGAACCAGTTATAAACAGACGCACTAGACGGGGCATTATTACTGAATGGTAACTTAAGTCTTTCATAATTTTGTTTTTGGTTTAGACCGCAACGAAAGTCGTAAGAAATCATTGAACGATAATGTTCTCTTGTTAAATTCATTTTTCCGCAAACACTTAATTTTCAAATTGCCGCCAGAAATAAAAAATAAATGACAGCTTTGAAAATTTAATGGCGTTTGTCAAGCAAAGAGTTCCACTTTTAAAACTCGAATTTGTATTTTTCTATCGTATTGTACAGTAGCCATGTCTAAGAACTTTTAGTTTGACCTGTCGTAGATAATAGAGGTGTATTAATTTAATTTGTATTTTACTGGCATTTGTCTTTACAATATAATATAGGTACGAGTTATTGTGACATATTTGCTAAGTATAAAAGGGGAGAAGTAAGTGAAATGCCTGGATTTTACGCACCTATTCTATGAAATTCCTATATTTTAAGCGATATTATAATTTAGATAGAATCCTTATTATATCAGATCAAATTGAACCTGGTATTGTTGAAACGCATGTTGAATGTGCGTAGTGAATTATACGAGCTGCGGACTGAATTCAATTCAATTCAAATTCTTTATTTTGTATTAAACATACATGATACAATTTATAATGAGCCTGACTCCTAAACTAGAAAAAATCTGTATCTTGGTAGTACTTGGAAGGTCTTGCAAGTACCTTCCCAAAATAAATGTTCTATTTTAATACAAGTTAAATTTTTGTTTTACTTTTTTATAATAACAAAGTCTATTTATTTGAGTCATTTAAATATTTTCTATACGGAAATTGTCACTTATAATGTAGTTTACAAAAAACATCAAGTTTACAAGTAGGTATTCATAAGGACAATGTGCGCTAACAACTGTACTAGAATAATCTGTTTTATAGGTGTCAGCACCCTCCCTTATATACTCGTATATTCTTAGTACTAGGTTACAGTTGTGAAAAACAGTTTATTCAGGTGGTAATTATTGTGTATAATATATACGTCGTGTGTGTATGCGTATTGGAGTTATTATTAATATTGTCGTCCTTTGTAGTACAAATCTTATCATCCAATCGCTTGTATTAACAGTTGTACGATGCGTTTCACTTCACGATACGTATTGAATTGACATAAATAAACCCGTATCACTCAGCGAGCGAATAGTGCGTATCTAATTGATCCCTTTATAAGGCAGTCGAACTAACCTCCTTGTTCAACGTAAAGCGATATATACACCACAACTCTACTAGTTATATATCATTCTTATTTTTAGAGATTTAAAGTTGAAACTCGATTGTAGGTTTGTTGGAAATGATACTAGAATTTATGGTATGTAAACTTTTTGTTATCGCATTACTAAAGAAGCATCTTCCTATTATTTCAATACGCAGATTTCCCTTGTCGTGTTAACACGACAAGGTCAACATTTAATTGACTGATATTTAGTAGGTAAGTTTAAAACAAGCTTGGTTTTATTTAAATTGTCTTGAAATATGTCAGGAAGTATAATACATTTCTTTGAAATATTACCTGGACGGCTTTAGGAAAGAGAATGAAGTCGCATGGAGCTAAATCGGGCCTATAGGAAGGGTGGCTCAATTCTTGGATCTCTGTAGTCTTCAAAAACTCTCAGGTGTGTTTTGCTTAAAATCGTATAACATCCTTCTATGAAAATGTTCTCGTTCGAATTCCATTGTTGCAAAGAAAAGCGCGCGATATGCTATAATAAAGTGAATACAACATTTTGATTTTTTTCGTTTTGACTGAATGGTTTTCGGAATTCGAATTTCAAATAAATGATGTTTTAAAAACGGTACAGCTGAAATGAGTTCTCTTTCTGAAATTTCAGTATCCCAAAATTTACCTAGTCACCCTATGTAGACACTAGTATTCTTAAAAGGCTTTTCTGCTATAAGCAAATGTTTTAAAAACTTACTCGAAACTTTTCAGTAGGTAGTTGAACTTTAGTTTTGGAACTTATTTTAATTTACATATTTCGTTTAATCCTGCAGGGTACCTAGTTACGATATACATTTTTTAAATTCCTCTCTTTATTATCTGTGATATATACCTAAACCACACGATGTGTATTGAAAAGAAAATAATTGATCTAGGATTGATTATCAAATTACGGCCGCCATTTTTGATGATTTTTTTTTCAAAAACATCAATAACTAATATAACACCGTCAGAATTCCCTAAACCTGGAGTTTAAAAATAGGACAGAAAACTAAACAGGAAGTTTATTAGTAAACTTTTAAATTAATGTTGTAGGTATGTACTTTAAGTTATGATTATAACATATTAATGAAATAGTAATATATTAAATTACTAATAATAATTGACACAAAATATTATGATAAACTTATACTGTCTTTGATATATACAGCGACGCTGTAAATTGTACCTTTGCATTTGTCACAATAATAATCTTTAAAAGAATCAATTATCAATATCATCATCAATTAATTACAAGATTTTTGTTTACTAGAGCCAGTTTGAAAATCATACATAGTTCTTATTTTTCTGATATTTCTGAATGCTCCATGTCACAGCCGTGTCGCCCATAGATTTACGATGTTAACCCTTAGCCTGGACAAGCGTCCTACAAACCCGGAGGGGTGCCAGCCCTACCTATAACACTCGTGTAATTAACAGATTGAAATCTCATTGTAGAAATTAGACCAGTACTTTAGGCGCTGTGCTACAAAGACTGTAACAAATGATCGTGATTGAACATAATGTTATGTACAAGTATACAACATATTATGTTGTCTATACCTTTCATAATATATAACATACACTCATTTCATTTCATCTTCGCCGAAGTTCAGGGTAAAAAATATACATATATAATGTATATTATGAACTTGTACCTTAGTGGGTATCCTATAAGTTAAGTGGTTGTCTGGCACAGACCAGCAAACATTTATTTATTAAATTATTATACATAGCTGTCCATTTGATTTGATTATATTATGCTCATTAATAGCAATAATATTAATAACTGATGGATTATTCAAGTCTTGATTAGATTTATTTACTCAGACCTTGTACTTTGCCGCCGCAATAAACAAGTCATAGCTATTGTTCCTATATGGTAAAGACAAGTAAACGTTCGTGTCTATAAACAAAGGTCCGATGATTCAACTGTCTGTATGTTCTGTTGCCCTTTACTATTAAGAGAATATGGGCAAAATTATCTAGTAGTGGTGTATAAAATTACTTAATTTGGTTATTTCACATCAGTTTATAAAATGTATGATTACATAAATGTTGGATCCTACTTCTTCAATCTGCTTTATAAATTTAATAGTTTCTTGACATTTTTTCTGCCTATAGACGAGTCTCCTGCTAACGTCTTTCTCTATATATTACACAAAAACACCTAAGTACATAGAACCCATCTGTTTGCCGATGCTATACGCTGTTTTGTTCGATGTTTTAAAAACATTAAGATTTGTTTTTTTACATATATTTATGTTTAATTTATCTATGCAACTTCTATACAAGAAATCAATGTTTTCAGCAAATCAATGTTTACAACCATGCCCTAGGCAATGTTTTCGGCTAGTAAAACGAATGGTAACTTGTAGCTGAAATTTCTTTGCCTGTACTTTAATCAGTATAGCCACGAATATGGCGAATAAAACTGTAAAGATTGACCATTTTACTAGTGTTATTAGTTACATTATCATGTAAATCATATATTTATAAAAAAATACTAAGACTAATCCGTTGATCATGATAACAATTTACATGTAAATGCGATTGTAAATTATACACACCATCATAATAATCGTCACTTGGTCAGCCGTAAATTGAGTCTATGATTGACCGACTTGAATTAGAGAGGACCCAACCAACAACCATAATTATCTTTATAATACAGAATTTTGTGACAAAAACTAAAATATGATTGTAATAAAAAAATATTCACTTTTTCAATCACAACGCTTTTTAACACTTTCTAAGACCTTTGACTTCCTATATTGTACTTAATCACATTTATTTGTTTTTATATTTTGCAAAATGCTCCAACTTCTTAAAACTACACGCCAAGTTCGGCCGATGGAATCCGAGAATCCCGTAAGGATCTATAGCCGGCACGGCACGGCGGCATTCAACATTACAAAAGATATTATAAAAGGTTTTTAATATACATAATTTATTGTCATGTTGTAAGCATATTTATTGATATATCAACGGGTGTGTATTACGAGTACATACATCATTATAACTACGGGAACGACCATTTGAATAACATTTCTTTCTTTAATTCATATTTCGAGCGGTTTAGAATCCCTCAGCATTCGGAGAGACGTTGCGTCTCTCTGTATGTTCTACCGCCTGTACAATGGGGAATGCTCTGAAGATTTGTTTAATATAATTCCTACCTCGGGTTTCTACAACTTCACCTCCCGTCACAGAAGTGCGGTCCATCCGCATTTCCTCGATACGGAGGTGTCGCGCACTGTTCGGTCCAAAAAATATTTTATACCGCGAACCCGTAGGCTGTAGAATGAACTGCCTCAAGAAGTCTCTCCATTAAGCTACGATATGGGGTTCTTCATAAAAGCTGTGAATTGGATTTTGCAAGGTCGGCGGCGCGCCCGCATACTCCCTGGTGTTGCAGGCGTCCATGGGTTGCGGTAACACTTACCATCACGTGAGACCGCTTGCTCGTCCGCCCACTTGTCTATTAAAAAAAAAATTATCACCTTTTGCCGTCGACTTCGCGTTCTTAACAATCATTTGCTTTTTAGCAATTATTGAAACATTAGTTCGATATACAAATACAATAAACTGCGGTCAGGCGTGCAACTATTCCTACCATACGGGATCCGCTTAAATTGTTATTATAGAGATATATCGTTGGAATGTCTCCTTTTGTTACGTAACTACCACCAATTTGCCAACAGAGTCAAAGAAATTTACAAGAAAATACGGTTTCCGGCGATTTAAATCACAGATATGGCCCTGTCAGATGTTTGTCGTGTTCAAATAAAATTTTATATTACAAGATTGCGAATCCGGCAAAAATGAAGTAACACTACAGAAAACACGGAAGATCCCCCAATTTTGGCAATTTTGAAGATCCTCCTTTTTATTAATATTAAACAGCGATACTGGATTGCGATAGCTAGAGTAGAGTAGGTTTCCTGATATCTCAGGAAACTTATAAAATCAAAATACTGTTATTGGTTTCCGTGTGTTATGTTATGTGCTACTTATGTTGATGTCCTTACACATTTACACATTTTTAGTCAATACACAATATTGACGACAGGAGTACCGCTACACCTGAATTATTTATCGAGTCAATAAACCGAAGAATTTTATTTATGTTTCAATAAATTTTAGTCAAATCCTTAAAATATTGCGATACAAATTACTTAAGTAACTAAATCTATTAAAAAATAATTTATTAAAATCTAGAGTATTAAAGACAAACTTAAATATAAAATATCTATAACAATAATAATCAAAATAAAAAGTTGAGTCCGTTATTATATTTATTAATATATTAATACTTAACGTGTTAATATGAATGCTTAATAGTTATATGTATTATTATGTTATTAATACATGTAACTAAAATTTCTGTTGGTATTTTTTATATAAACTGTCAGTGATACTTACTAACATATTAATATGAAAATTGAAAGTTTCTTTGTTTCTTTGTCACACCTCGACACAGCAATATTCGACGGGAATCACTTCAAGGTCCACGCGAACTAAATCGTGGGTAGGTACACTTGATTCTATACACAATATATTTTTCTATATAAAAGAGATTATTATAGTAATGGACAATATATACATAGATATATAAACTTTGGAACCGATCGTAGCTTCAGATTCAGTTAGTCAGTCTTAGTTGAGATGTAGTAATTTTTTTCCGAAATTCGAAGTTATAAACCTATGATTAATTAACTTCACTTAAAAACATATGAAGTGCAACTTAACTACCAAAAACCGCCAGCACCGTGTGTGAGCGACCTCTAGGCATTGCAAAGTAAGCATAAGTTACCAACTTCCACACCGCGGCGCACCGTGTAGCTTTTCCGGAGAAAGTGGTAAGTGATGCTTGAGCGCGGCAAATTGCAAATTATCCTTGCTCTTACGCGATTTACAGCCACAGTGTTTCTTTATATCGACGGTTACGCACTGAGACCTCCTAACTACAGGTGATCAATTTTACAGATGAAAACAATGTTTAAAAATCTGTTATAAAGATAGATGTTTAAGAAATGCTTTTATCAGCGGTACTAAATTTTTAAGCAGAAACGTAATTGACCGTACTCTACGGATAAATAGACGGATAAATTTTATGTGTACAGGCAAAGAAAGAAACAAAATTCAGTAATTTGTAAGTTTAGGGACCTATTAGGCTATCAATTATAGAGATGCACAAAAGGAAATTACCAAACCACAAGAAGTAAAATTCCATTAAATTAGTGTTGGCGACTTTTAGATCTCATAACGTTTTTCGGCCAAACATTAGTCGCGAAGATTGGCAACATTTTACACAAATGTTTTTGTTGCAATAACTCGTTTATGAACGTAATGCATGTTTGTAATCGTGCGAACGCTCAGTTTGCCAATGCTTTATGTCCAAACTATATAACTTTATGTATAGCTTCCTAAAACTGATTTTTCTTGTAGTTCTTGAGTTAACCCACGTAAAACATATTTCTGTGATTTAACCTCTTACAATTATTAAACAAAGTCTATATAATTTTAGTATAGATTGTATAAATAAGACGTGCTTTTTAGTACCACTATGACAGATATGCAAATAGTGCGCCTGATAGTAAGAAAACTGTCGCCCATGGATGGATATCTGCGATAGGTATACCCACATAACATCGGTCGAGATTGACGAACGTTCTCATGTAGATGTAGATGCCCTACCTAATTTTAGGGATTTAAGATTTGAATATGGAAAAAGAATTGAGACGGATCCGTAGATTCTCCGTAGTCCCCAATAGGGAATTCCAATAATGGAAAATTCCAATTCAATATTCTATTATATATTTTTTATATTAAAGGAGGCAGACGGGCAAGCGACCCACATGATGATAAGTGGTTACCACCGCCTATGGACACCTGCAGTACAAGGTGCGCTGCCGACCTTGTAGAGTCCTATTCACAGCTTTCTTGATAAATTCCATGTTGTAGCATAAGGACAAGACCTCTAGAGGCAGTTCGTTTCACAGCCTATTTGGTTTTTACTCATGCCATTCCTTCTCCCCCATATCCCTGGACAAAAGAATCACGATATTGGATAGCATATATGGTGCGAAGGAAAGAGAAATAAACTCGGGCAACTCTCACTCACTCTCGCAACTCGTGTTTCGCGACAATCTTTTGTGAGAACAGGGAAACGAGCAATCGGACATGTCTAGTTTACAGCATTAGGATTAGCTTCATTAGACAGGATTAGCTTCCTCACCACGTCTAATAGTGTTACCAAGAATTCGTATCTATAACCAAGTCTACCATATGTTATATCTAGTGTCCACCATGCCTCTTAAGAAGAGAAATACCTATATTATAGTAGTCTGATATCGTATCTTCTACGCAAATAGATATGTTTTAATACTTCCTAACTGTAAGTTAGCCTCTTGTTCAGTGTAATTATGACATGTATAGTGTACCAACCACGAGGACCTTGATCACCTATAAAAGAGTGGGCTCCTCAATCGTGGCCAGCGTTAAGTTTTAAGGCCATATATCCCTCATGCATAAGATAATGTGCATGAGGAGAGGCCCACCGTGGACACCCACAGTAGACGATAAAGGGACTAGTTACGGTTCTTATAGTGTAAGTATAGTCCATGTACATAGTAGGTGGCATACGACAGCCCTACTCGTAAGTATCTGAGAGTCTTCCTTGTTCTCAGCTAACCCCTTTGCGGTTTTTCTCAGAAACCATGACTGCCGAGTCTTGCAAAATTGATAGTGTCAATTGTGCAACCGTCCTTAATGTTGTTTATGTGACGCATAACGACATAAACAGAATAAGCACCTACCTCAGAGAAAATCATAGAAATAAGGAAGTGTGTCTATTTATTTTTATGGTAACCAAGTCGTGGTCGTATCGTAAACGCGTACCGCTCAATGTAAACTCAAACTTTGTTAAGTTTACAGTGGCAGTTACAAAGATAGCTACATAAATTGGCGGTATTAAAATTAATAACCAGTGTACAAACTAAATCAAGCGACATTTGCTTCGGGTTAGGGTAGGTGCGCATTATAGTGATTGGGCAGCGATTAAACAGCGATAAAATTAGGAATTAATTGGCGATAAAAATCTGTCCTCATTCTTACCTTTATGCGTATTTTTCCAATTTTGCTCAAGTTTTTGACGGGCGATGATGATGATGATAGCCTATGGTTATTTGATCTTCACTATTATTCGTGAAGTCGTGACTTCGTCCCGGCCCGTACCGCTTAGTTTCTACTCAAGTACGATTTCTTAATTATAAGCAGTTCAACGGGAAAGGAAAACATAGTAAGGAAATCCGCATGCACGGAAATTAAAAACAGTGTCGGGCTTGTGTATCCATCAATCTGTAATGGACCTGCGTAGATTACCAACCCAGAAACCACTTCGTCATTATTAGAGGAGGCCTGTCCCCTGCAGGGGCTAGTTATACACTGATATCACTCAAGTGTTATAGTCCAGTCAAAATAGACATAAAAAGTACAAACTTAGGGATAATTCGATAAGAGACATAATATTATACACTTATTTTTATTTATCGATAAAAACACCTTCCTACCTACTCCTATCCTACCCCCCTTTGAATGGTGGCTATTTCAATTTTTTAATCAGCGGGATAAGATATGTCCAAAAAGATAATATCTTGACCTCGAAGGTGGGTGCATTTTTGAAAAATATGAGAATTACAATTCTTGACATCGCCATATCTCACCACCGGTAAATCGTATGAAAAAAGTATTAAAAACTTTTTGTGGAAAATTACATTAGCTATAAATTTGGTAATAAACATTTTTATCACAAGACTAACCATTTAAGAGACATTTACAAAAAAAAAGGTTTTTTTGTCTTTTGACATTCTGTATAATTTTTAGCAGCATGCGGATCGATGGGGACTTTGACATTTCATTCAGAAGGATAGTATGAAAGGTCACACCAAAAATTTGCTCCATCGGAATTATTACTAGGTGTAATATCTATTTTGACTGGACTATTATTATTTACGCCATGACCTTCATTCATTATCATTATTTACATCGTGTGTGTGATTTGCGACGCACCGAGAAACCGAAGATGACAATGCGAGATCTTACTTGCATAGTCACGTCGTGTAAAATGCCAATGTTGCACCGGGTCTCATCGTCACATTGTGGTGCTTTCCTGTTCGCCTCCTCAAGACACCTCGCATATAACCTCTTACTACAAGTTTCACGCTGCTCAACGCACGAATGCGCTTCAAACCTAGCCCACAACTTTCCCCACAAATCCGCCATGTCCGCACAATTTGCTCTGCTCCTGTACCGAGCAGCTTTCCTTTAACTGTTTCCAACTATCTCGAACAAGTGAAATATGTAACGAGTCGACTGTATGTTATAGGAACGGCTTTGTAAGTGGTTCTAGGATATATGGGTATTGTGTAGATATTTTGTAATTGAATTTCGCTAGGCCTGGCCGGAATTTCCATATTGTGAAGAAGTTTCCATCCGGATCCGGCAACGAGAACACTCTTTTAGAAAGCTTGGCTTATTATTTATTCCTGTCTTATTATTTATTTTATTTTGGCACAGAAAGTATAATAGTACATGTTAAACACAATTATAATTAATTGATATACCAGTTATTCTACTACTAATTATGTACTTAGTATATAACAAAGTGGGTGGGATACAAATAAAAATATTATTATAGTACATTTAGAGTTTTTAAACGAGCACGATCTTTTGAGTAGTATAGGGTGTCCCAGATTGAACGCCGAATTTAAATTGCACGTCATTTTTTTGTTTGGCGGTTGGCAACTTTGGTTTGTTTATAGATATCACATATGACAGTCGCAATTAGTCAACATGTAACGTTATACGAAAGAGCAACACAGTATGAATTTTAGAGCAGTATGAAGTGGACCATCGTTTTGGCGAGAAAATCATCTTTAGTGACGAAGCCCATTTCCACCTTGACGTTAGGTCAATAAGCAAAATTGTCGTGTCTGGGTCTTGGAGGATTCTCATGACATTCATGAAAAACGGATGCATCCTCAAAGAGTTAGGTACAGTTTTTTGCGGCTGCTGGTTCGGTGGATCATAGGGCCATTTTTTTAGGTATTGGTATGTAGGTAGGCATAGAGAGGTATCGGAACATGTTACAGAAGTTTTTTTAACACCAATTGGAAGATATAGACCTCGATCAACTGTGGTGGAACCACAGGACGATCAACAGGATCAACAGGACGGTGCCACATCTCACACTGCCGGAGAAACAATTTTTTATTTTTTTTCTAAATTAAATCCGGTGCTCAATCTGGGACAGCCTTTATTATTGCCCAGTACATGTAAAATATCAATGATCATAACATGATCGAAAATAAATTATTTCTTTGCATAATTACATCTGGCAAGAGTTAGATCAAATATACGTTGGATAAACAAAAAAATTTTGGTAATTTGGTAATTGTTATGGATAATAAAAAATTTAACTAAAAAGTTTTGCTTTATCTATCTCACATTTAACCAAACCGCTCAACATTTGAGTTCCAACAACGCTTGTGTCGTTAACAAAATTAATTTTGACTAGGCTTCCTTCAAACTAAAGCCAATGCCACTAACGCCACACAAACTTTTCACAATTAATTGAAACAAGTATCTGACCTTAGGTTATCCGAGATCTATTGCGATAATTAAACTACAGCGCACAAGGGCACATAGATAAATCTTTAATGTTGTTAATGTATTCAATAAACATAAGTCTCTGAGTGTAAACAGACATGAGTTGTTCTAGCTTACTTTGCGGCCTACCTACGTCGAATTGCGTTTCGTGTTTTGAAATTACTCCTATTGCCCTTTGAAAGTCTTACAAGTATGATTGTATATTAATTAGGAACAAATATCCACAGCAAAACAGGAATGTGAACTTATTATACATTATATGTGTGAATTAGACTTATTGCCAAAAATGCATTTTTCTATATATACAATGCGAAATAGATAATTATTGTAGGCTTACTATACAATGTACAATCGCGTTATCGAGTAAGACTCAGGTGAGTGTATCTGTAAACATATGTACATGTATGTGTGTATGTATGTATGTGTGTGTGTATTTGTATGTAAGAAGAAAAAACTAAATAAATGATAAAGTGGTATAATGGTAACTATTACTCGTATGTATGCAGTAAGGTGTGTACCTGTTTGTGTGCATATTCAATGTTGCGGCGGGTCCATTTTCCTGACAATTATTTATATTTGTAGTTCATATTCATTCTATATTTATTTATTTTACGATAATGAATTTAGTATGAGAAACACCACAGAAGCTCACGTTCCTTGTACAGAGGACGTGAGAATCTTAGATATGTTTCGATTAAATGTTGCTTTAGTGGAACAGAATATGTCCGCTTCGGAGAAGAGGTTATTATACGATTTAGGTAATCTGTTGTACTCGTATAAGCGCTTACAACTTGGTAGGTGCTTGGGTAGGTAGTTAAATGTTTTTTAAAATAATGAATTTAGATTTTTTATGTTTGCATGCACATTAAATATCTGTTTGTGTTTGGTATAAATTCTTATTTAAATATGTAGAGAAGGTAGAGATTTTTTTTATCTCTACCAAAATATGTTTCTGTCCTCAATCGTATTTTTTTGCCACTAAATGGTCTAACTTCCTGTATTATTTTAACTGAAAGTGTCATTGAAATTACTTGATAAAACTTTATTGGTGATAAATTATGATAAACGTTGCAAAAAAATTAAATACGCAATTCGGTATTGAAATCTGCCATAGATATTCGTTTAAATTCATAGCTCACAGACCGCATGTAGAACGCTTTGCTCTGCAGAGGGTCCAGTCATTAGGACCCTAAGTAAAGGTAATTAGGCTGTTAATCGTCTGCCCGTCGACCACCAACAGAGCTTTCCTACGGAACCTCCTTAATGAGTTATTGTTCCTGCCCATTTCTAATTTTAATTATAGTGTGGCCGGACGCGTGAACTAGGAATAACGTGTAATGTTGAAACTTATACAAATTCATGTTAACTTGATAACATTGAGTAGGCTTATTTACACTTGGAAGTTTCTTAGCTTCTAAGAGCACAATTTTGCAAGAGTTTTTTGCACAATATTTGATTACGACTGCAACCGGTTCTGCCGTTTTCAGGATACAACATTGTGTGATTTCTACAGAACGTTATCACCGTCAACTAATACCGTCTGTCGGCATGAAGTGTGTATTTATTTACGACCGGTGAATTATACGTTCACCGTTTGCGACGATAGTTTCTGTAGTGAACAATTTAATGGGAGAGAACAAAAACATTAATGGGAGAATAGGGCAGACGGCATACCGGGCGTTAGTAACCAGATTCTGTGCGGTCACCTGTATTGCGGGTGCATTGCTACCTATAGAAATGTCCAATGGGATGCAGTAACCACTTACCACTAGGTTGGCCACCGGGACGGTGGCCTGACACATTCTGACAGATTTTATATTTAAAAAAAATAGACTGCAGCAAATATGTTCTGCGAGACTTTGGCTACGACAGAAATTATTGTCGTGGACAGTTAGATTGACCTTGAAAACGATTTTGAAATCAAACAATTTTTCTTAATTAAAATCTCAAGCACTTTTTAGATTTTGCATACGTGATTGAAGAGACAAAATTAATCAATTCATTTCTCCGTATTCATATTGCATTGACGTCATAGTTGTAATAAACAGAATTACGGAAGCACGTGCACTAAAAATATCACGTCGATAAGCCCGTTTTATCAGTCATATAGACAATTCGATTGTTATCGATTTATCGTAAAGGAGTGCCGTGGAATACAGTAGGGATTTGTCATTTCAAGTGTTATTTGAGACTGAGAGTAAATTATGAGCACGTGGCGTATCTCACGTACGCATTTATCGTCCATCTAGTTATAATATTATTTGGATTTATTACAATATGAAATAAATAAATTAAAATTTGAATTCTAGTGGACACAATGTCTGTTTTTAAAAGTCTTTTTAAATTCCTTATTAATTCATGTGATCTATGTGCATCGACTGCTCTGCACCGATGTTTGTGCAGATTGCATCAAGGCAGTTAACTGTGTCCGTGGGTGATATTGAAAGTTTTTAGAATCTTAAAAATGAAGTTGTAAAGATGGAAAAGTATTCTCCTCGACATTCGATGCCCTTTTTCATGCGATGAAACCTTTGCATGAAGCATTCAGCGCACCTTTCTTTAGGCACCTTTTAAACAGCCCTTTGGAAGGCCGTTACTGCCTCTTCTGCATTCATAAAACATATTTATTCCTCTGAGTTTATCCTTAATTTTAGGGAACAGATAAAAATCACAGGGCACAAGGTCAGTACTGTATGACGGATGACCCATTAACATTTAGAGTACTCAAGAATTGCTTCGTTTGTCTAGTGGAGTGAGCTGTGGCATTGACGTGATGGAAGATCATTCTGCTTCGTGGGTGTCGTTCTTTGACTTTTTCCAAAACAGAAGGCAAGCAGCTGTTCACATACCAGTCCGTAGTTATTGTTCTTTTATTTTCTAATGTTATAGTAGCAAAGTGGCCCGATCTGTCAAGGAAGGAGGCAATCATCACTTTAGAATCACTTCTTGTCACCATTTGTTCTTATACAATCTTTCAACCATGGCCAGTTTTCGTTTGAAACATGTGCCATTTCCGTAGGAAAATTTTCAAGTGCCACCCTTATGGAACATTTTAGGGATTCAATATTATGGTATCATAGCATTTAGAGCATGCTATGCTCTCTAAAACAGACCATAAATCATAATGGAGCTAATTAAGATCGGAACTATATGACTGCTAGCTCTAATGAATTCGGGAATATTTCTTTCTAGCCACGCCACTGTTGAACGAGCCTTATGACCCGATGCTGAGTCTTGCTGCAAGGGCCATTCTTGGTTATGGAACAGGGTGTTGTTAAGACGCTTTACGACCTTCTCAAGAATCGTATCTTGATACACTTGAGCCGCCGATGTTTATGCAAGGGTATTAAACCCTTTTCACAAAAGTGTATTTCAGTCACTCCTTGATAGCTAACACCCCACCGAATCATCACTGAAGCCGGATAATGGCCACGTTGCATCCTATTGACCAATTGAGTAGATTCTCTAGAGTTAGGAACATAAACTCGATCATTCTGGTTGTTAAAATCTTCCTCAATGAGGAACATTTTCTCGTCCATAAATAAGATTTATCTGTTATCTTTATTAAGATTTATCTTTGCGTACCGCCGAAGAAGTTGTTTTGATTTGTCAACCCTATTTTTCTTTAAACTATCAGTTAAGAAATGACCAGCAACAGGCAGCAATACAAGCATTTAAAGCAGCAAGTCTTAAATCATCTTTTAAAATACGTGACATGGTTCTGGGTGCTGTATTCATATCTCTGGATAAAATCTTTTGCTTTCGGACGGGATTTCTTCGGATTCTTTCGGATCACAGCTTTAATCGTCTGTTTAGTACGAATAGTGCATGAACAGCCAAACCTTTTTCTGTCACAAATAGAGGACGTTTCAATGTACCAATAGCCTGGACACAAACATTCGCTAATATCAAGCGGATCATAGTTTTAAAATCCGCATTTCGTTCAATACGGTTTTCATAATCATCTCACTCCATTTTAATATTAGTAAAATATATTTAACAGTGATTGGCGTCAAAATGAGAAAAATCATTTATTTTCACGTGAGAATGGCAGGTTCCAAATTCAAAAGTAATTTATTTATTTTTCTTTATTATAACAGTATTTATGGCCAGACTAAGTATATCGAAATCAGCATTTGATCAACCATTGTCGAATTTTTCAAGCATTTGGAGACAAATTGCTTAGCTCAAATTGTGAGGAATCCATCTAGTACAAAGCTTCCTTACCCTTAGGATATCGTGTAAAATAGTTTGAACTTGACTCATACCAAATACCTAATGATGCCCATATCTGCTGATATGTCATTAGTTTGTCTGCTTTTGTCATGAACCGCACAGTTTTGATGTTTTCCTCCGTCACCGCCATCGCAAGACATCGTCACTGAATGCTATATTCATATCCACGAATGCTCTATTCATATTTCTGTTTTGTTTCTGCATTAGATCGCAATGAAGTCATAAAAAATCATTGAACGAAAATGTTTTCTTGTTTTCAAAATGCCGCCAGAAATAAAAAACCAAATGACAAATTGAAAATTTAATGGCATTACAAGCAGAGTTCCATTTTATAAATTTGATCTTTTTTTCTATAGTGTTGTAGGTACAGTAGCCAGTTCTAAGAACTTTTAGTTTGACCTTTTGTATTTATAAACATTACAGGCGCAGTTTCGTACGTGCCTTTGAATTTATTGTATTCTTTGAACTTTGCTTTCTGTGACAGTGCATTGTACGATTCGTTTTCAAAGACAATTTATACTTATACATATTAGATAAATTCTTGTGTCTTTTTATCGAATGTTATATAATATTTAATTTAAAAACTGTACCCATCATTTATATACGCTATATTTTAAAATGACTGCATCTAAATGTGAACGCGTCTTCAAGTCTATGAAAGATGACACTGATTGTTCATGACCCGTGACACGTGAATCAACCTTTATCGCAATGCATTATAATACGCGACCTGCTGCAATGTTTTGTCAACACATTGCGTCACCACATTCATCGCTACCACAATGATACTGCACAGAACCCCCGCAGCGCATAATTTGCCGACAAAAGCTAAATTCCTCGTTGTCGCTTGACCAAACCATTTTGATCTGTGGGAATATTTAATCATTCATAAAGTCATTGTTGTAACAGCTATCAATCTTCCTCCTTATGACAAAACTTCCAGTAACTAGATAATTTATTGGTGAATATATCAAAATTACAGTTAAGGTTAACTTAAAAATAAATGTTATCTACAATTTTTCTTGTTACTTCTTGTATCGTAAAACAAGAATTCTTGTGTTGACTTCTTTTAAATTTTAGGCGAAGGTCCTGTTAAGCGAGATGTTTTCCGTCTACATAATTGTTACTTTCTGATCTAATCTTTTAACGGGATCGGCCCTCTCTCAGATATTCTTATATTATTCGAAATGCATTGAAACAATGGATAGTCACTCAAGGGCGTGCTCTTGTGGCCCCTATACTCACAAGCGGGCGAAAACGGACTGGAATGTGTTAGTTGTTGACAATTATTAGGATTTCGATGATGACATAAACTACTCTTTTTTACTTCCACTGCCACAACCAATTACACTAAGAATACAGTCATTCGTAGTCTGCCGACAGTATAATGACAACTTTAGTATTGAGTTAGATGTATTTTATTATTCTGCCATGAAATATAAAAAAAAAGTATCAAAAATTTGTTAAAAAAACCCTGGTATCAATTAACTTCCAAATAAAATTATTTCTTTGTTGTTTTCTATGCACTTGTTTGGATTAATTTTATTTCGTGCTTTTTGTGGAAAATTGTGGAAATTTTTCTTGCCTATTGTTTTTTTTTTGTATTTGTAATGAATTAAAAGTGTTATAAAATAAAAAAATAAAAGGAAGACATCGATAACGAACTTCTGGTGGCGTGATTAGCGAGTCGTTTCACTTTGTAATGAAGTTTCTCTCCGATATACTTGTACTGTTTATGCAGATTTGCCACATTTTACACATAACATGACTAATTCCTACATGACTTATGATACGGCTCCTGCAACACTGGGTGCATAACTGTCCGTCTGTTAGCCAACAGCTCCTAATGGAGGCGTCGTGATAGAGCACAGTTACATCAGAACAATTACTTGCAATTTAGCGAATTATTGATTCATTTGCAATCTAATCGCCGAGTATGACGGCGACATTAATTTTCAAGCCATTTAATAACTATCCATTACATTTAATTTTTGGATTAAGGTGAAATCACACCAGGCTGCCTATGCTGAGAAATAAACAGGAATAAAATACTAGATGACACGCTTGAAGCTCGTGATTAGTCACGTAAGATAACAAAGATAGTAGGTACATGAAAATAAAAATGCATTCTTTCTTTGCTCCATTTAGGTAGACTAGGGATAAACTAGGGAGCTGACCTGATTGCTTTTTGGAATAGTTCTCTTTGATCAGAGAAAATGTCCACCTCACATTTATGATGTACTCGTATTTCGTTATATTTACGCAGAACAGATATTATTGAGATGTACGAGCTATGTTCGCACAATTCTTTTTTTTTTTTCGGAATGTCTAAATTCTTGTGGTCCTAATGGTCTTTCAAGAGTCACCAGTCGTGTTTGATTTAGGACGAGCGCAGAAGGCGCTCAGCCAGGAACAAAATGTGTGTTGCAACGAGCCTAAGGGCTCCCCCGCCGGTAGACCGGCGGAAGGAATGGACCTCGGCTTAGGGCGTTGCATTGGGGGGATACCGCGGGATCGCGAACCGGCGAGAATCGCCCAGGCACGTGCCGATACCTAGTAAAAGTGTTGGCTGAGGGCCGGTGTGTGTTAACGGTGTAACGAGGGAGACGTCCACGTCTCCGCCGGCGGGGACGGTGTCTGTGTGCTGTGTTTGAGTGCAGTGTGAGAACCGCATTGGCAGCGGTGATCGGGTCGTCGGGATCGTCCAGGATGTGTCGCGGGCGACGATAGCGGGGAGGGGCACTCCTGTCCGGTGTGTAGGTGAGGGAGGAGACAATCAGAGGATTAGGATGGTGTGGGATAGCGTCATAGTAGCGTCGGGCGGTGTCTTTTATGTATTTGACGATGGAGGGAAGTTCCAAGTCCTTGTGGAGGTCTACGTTACACAAGTACCATGGTGAAGCCACGGCCTTGCGCACGAATCAGTTTTGGAGTTTTTGGAGAATTTTAATGTTGGAGGGAGCTGCGTGTGCGAACACAACGCTAGCATAGGTCATAATGGGTCGGACGAGAGTTGTGTATAATGTCAACTTATTTCTAAGCGACATTTTACTTCTCCCGCCTATGAGGGGGTTGAGGCGACCGAGCACAAAGGCGGCTCGGTTTCCGACAGTCGCACAATTCTCCGCGACAGTAAAGTTGTATATCGATTATTATGCGCGGCAGCTATGCGAACCATGTTCGAGTGCGGCAAACCGGATTATTTGCTTCGCGAGCCATTTTTGTCACCATTTTTGACAAAACGCGGCTGCTACGCGCGGATCTATCCGACGGTCAGTGTTCGTGAGTTATTAATTGAGTTGACGGTTGCCGTCAGTTGCCGCGCTAGCATCCGTCTCAATTGCGAGCAAAGTAATGATGCGCCTTTGACGGCGCGGCTCTAAAAACCGACCGAGAATGGTTCGCCGCCCGGTAACATTTGAATTGACTCGCGTGGCAACACGGCTGCCGCGTGCGCTAATATTTGACGATTTGCTGCGCGTAATCGATATACAGCTTTAGCCAAGCGCGGGCAATCTTGACCGCGTGCGCTCCGCAATGTATCGGTAATTATATCACTAAATCATTAAAATCATCCCTCTGAAATAAGGTCTTCACACTCCATAAAAAACCCGAACATGGGGTATTTATGAAGTTGATAATATGCCACAAAGGGTTTGGTTTGTATTTGCTCGAAGTGTCCACCGGCAAACATTATATTGTTATTGTGGCATTTGTTTACATATCTATTTTATAAAAACGTAACAAGTTACACACGTGAAGAACAGTTGCCATTAGGGTTGCGAGAGGTACTTACCCATTGCGTAGTTAACCACTGTCGGAGTTGTGCGTACTTGTGCGTAGGTATTAAAGTGACAGACAGTGTAAGTACTCTTAAGTACCTGCCATACACTACTCACGTTTAGGGGCTGTCGGTTTGTAGATAGATACTCTGAATCAATGATGTCAGACAACAGTGGATATAACTTCTGAAAATAGAATATATAAATAGAAAAATGCATACCATCCTAGAACATCCTATAAGGCACGGGCCATGATCTACCACGCCGACTCAGTACAGATTTAAGGATACACATACTATAGATTTTTATTTTTATTCTCGGGCATGCGGGTTTCCTCACTATGTTTTCCTACACCGCCGAGCTAGTGATAATATTAAAAATTCGTACTTAAGTAGAACCCCATTGTTGGGATTGCAATTCATTACTACACGAGCAAGTGTTGAGAATAGATATCCCTAGGCTATCCACCACTGTTTAAAGATAAAATTAAAGTTCAATTATATTTAATTAAAAATACAGAAGGGAAAAACGTAAAACTCTTGTGACTAACTTTTTGGCCGGAACTCGAGAAGTAGTGAATGTTTGTTTGAATATTGTAAAAATTATGTATTAGGCGCTTTATGGTTTAGTAGTGATAGTTTATTAAACTTCAAAGAGTTTTTCGTGTCTGGTGTTTGTTAGTGATAATCGCGTGATAAAAGCGTGGGACTGCGTATTTGTGAACTTCCAAAGAGTCCTCTTCTGTCCTCAGTCAACCCACTGGTGCTTTACTGAGCGACTCCTGACTTACTTCGACGGGAATGGACATTGACGGGATACGTTATAGAGTTTGAAATTTTTTATTGCGAAGAAAAGTTGACACTGGCAGAATGTGCTAATTGCATCATTGCCATATATGAAAAAGAAAAAAACTACTTGTATTTAACTTATAGAAAGGCAAGCAGAAGATTGCTTTCGTTATTATCATGAACTACGAAAAGGCGCATAAGTGTTTTTAAAATTTTTTACATCCAAGGCATTAAACATCCTTAAATATTACTCTTGTAATATATTGTTGTTATTATCACACTAGTCAAAAGGCAGAAAGGAGAAAAAATCCTCAATCGTGCTTTTATCAGCGGTTTTTGCAACTCACGAGCGGGTGTCTGCTTCGCTTGTAGTGACGAGTGTCCGTACGAGTAAAAAGTACCTTATGTCGTTCAAAATATACCATTAAATACATTGTTGCGAAAGTTGCTTTTCGCGTATATGGATATTTATATACAAACAAGGTTGACGCGCGCTTGTGTTTTAAAGAAATGCCATAAAAGTACCATAAACTATAAAGGGAATGCCAAAAATGCATCGGACACACCCAATCGATTATAAAGAAGCTCGTGCATGGTAACACCGGAATGCAAGCAAGACTGTCCCTCGTCCCTCGGGAGTCATAGGGATTGATCAAAGGGAGAGTGGGGATTTATGGCGACCGTGATACATAAACCAAACGCCCGGAACTCGCCTCCCTTAATGGGAAAGTGGAAAAAAAGTTAAAATTGAGTTTTTAATTATAGACTTTTACATAATAAGGTTAACACTTTTTTGATCTTAAAATCAGACATAAATTACCCTTTTCGGAATTTATATTCTAACTTACCATACCATACCATCAGTCTATGTCTCGCCACTGCTGGATATAGGCCTCTCCCAAAGCTCGCCACCACACACGGTCCCCGGCTCTTCTCATCCAACCATCACTATATAAATATGCGTTCTTATATAAATATGTATTTTTTCTTGTAATATCGGGTGGTCCCCAAACTAGGCAGGGCATAACTGTATCTTTGGAACTATAACAATTGAAGGAAGTATCTTGTTCTTCAACAATATTTTTTTGTCCATTGCTATCCATTGTATATGAATTTCCAGGATTTTTTTTAACTCTGCCTTATTTTTTTAATACTCCCATCGCGTGGGTTTCGTTTGCTATGTTTTCCTTCACCGCTGAGCTAGTGGTAAATGAAAAAACTCGTACTTAAGTAGAACCTCGATTGCTACACTGATTTTCTTTACACGAAAATAATATTTTCCGCAAAATCGCTGCAATATCGAAAAATTACAGCAGACCTCACTTAAGGGCAAACGCAATCAAAGGTGCCCAAAAATCGTCATAAACAATAACCGGCGGTCGGTTTCCCACATTATTTATTAAAGTGCGGTTCACTTGTGCCGACTGCCAAGAAGGTCTGCAACAAAACCCCCCGTAAGAGGGAGCTTGTTCCCTGATCCCTCCGATATTTTCTCAATCAACTTCCTATTATATTCTTGAGGAGGTTCTGTTTTATGTACTCTAGTGTAGCAAAAGGGCTTTAAATTTGAACAACATTTCATTGGGTTCGGTTAGATAATGCACATAGTCAATGCGACCAAGATCTTTATTTACGTATAGTTAATGTGTCCAAGATTTTCATTTATATATCTAGTATGATGGATGTTTTCAGAATTGTACATTATCCACAGAGAGATTCACATGCAATTGTGATTCTTCTGATTCTTTAATACCACAATTATACGTTTCCAGAGCTCGTGTCGTGAAGACAACGACAATTGTTCTATCTATAACTATAAAAGTTACAAACACGAAATATAAAATGAGATTGTTATAAATAAACAACCTCCCTAGATAATATTAAGAGTAAAGCAACTTCTAAAAAATAAATACTTAATAAAGCGTCTACGCCTAAAAAGATTACCTGTGTCTAAGAATTGTTATTATTGTGTGAAATTAAGATGTTCATCACCTTAATATTGTCAAAATTTGAGAGGTTTACTATAGTAAGAACTACGTATGCTTATACTACGAAGTACTAAACCCAAATGGTAGGAACGTAACGTAACCTGCGTCCAACTTTATTGCAGAGCAATCTCCATTTTTCCCCACCCACGTCGATCCCTTCCATATGGACGGATTCATAGCGAAAATTAAAAGAGGTCACTGTGAAAATTCTGCGGGGGAAGTTTTTTCTGTAACGTAACCAAATCTTCAACGAGAAAATTAAAAAATTGATATTAAATGAGTCTATGGGTAATAAACTTCAAACAATTTGACGACATACTTGTCGAAGCTCACCTGTTACACAGTTAGTATCCAATTAGTATTATGAACAGTTTATTGATAGAAATGCATTAGAAAATGAATAAAAATTAAAGATAACGTTTAAATGTTTGCCAAAGAGCGGTATTTTAGTAACTCAATAGTTATTCGCCCTATCTTATCAGCGTAATTACAAATATTTTTGCAAAGTGGAGATTTGCTATTTACTTATTTTTTTTATATAGAAAGAAGATAGCAAACGAGCATACAGTCCACCTGGTGGTAAGTGGATACTGTCGCCCATAGACATCCACGATACATGCCAACATTAGTCCAAAATGACAAACATTGGCATAGGATGGGAATGCGCTATGGTATATCTCACTCACTACAGAAACACGTACATACATTGGGGAATATGATAAAGTGGGAAATGCAGTACATTTCAAGGGAGTATTCTGTGAGGAGGGGTAACGAGGCCAGTCGAATGCGGCTGTTGGATTGCAGCGTGCACTCTCCCCCTCCGATTAATTATTTATTGCTATCTCTAATAATAATAAGCTAAGACTTATAATAATCTTAAAGAGAGACTTAAAGCTTAAAGAGAGTTAAACTTGAAGATTGTACAATAGTCAGCGAGGAAATAAATTCCAAAAAATGGGAATAAGCTAACCGTTTAGCGCATACTCGTACGAGTATGTAGAACAGAAACCCTCGCAGGGTGCTGATCGCTGACGCATCGAAAAAAGGTGTTTGAAGGAACAATCAATAACACCACCATTTACTTTGACCTTTCACTTTTCATGTCAGAAAGTTCACATGAAGGGTCTAGTTTGATATATAGAGGGTCTGCATAATCTGGTCTGTACTGAGTTCCCAGTTCTCACACGTCAGTCTGTATAATCCGGTCAATGCCATAAATTTCTTCAAGGCACGCTTCTTTATTGGATTTGTCGGCGCCAGCGAGCTGTTGAACCCAACTCGTAACCTATTCGCGTAAATCTGTCTAAAATAAAATTCATGAAAAATAGACACCAGCGCGGAATTCTGAGTATTGAAATGTAATTTCACGCTAACATTTTAAAAAGAAATTTAGTACATATTATGCGCATCATCGCGCTCCAAAAAAACGCAGTTGTGAAGCCGCGACTGGTCTCTGTCAAAACGCGTTTTCTTCACAGGCATTACGTAACATTAAAATCGGAATACGAAATTCAATTGTAACTCACTAAAAATTTGCTGAAACGTTTAAAATATTTAGAATCGACCGGCAACGAGTTAAAACCTCAGACATGTTTGTCAAAGTTGCAGCAACTTTAGCATGGTGACAAGTACGAGTATGCAGCACCCGGTGGAGTCGCGATATAATTTATTGTGTCTCCAAAGGACTAATGCATCACACCTATTCTGCACTTTACGCTCCCTTCTGACAAATGTTCAACATAAACGTTGAGCAGTTTGTTTTGTTGGACACTTTGTTGTGCTGCTCTCGGTGGGACTTTCTTGCGATGCCTTTGAGGGAGAAACTTCGCAGACTGACACAAGACGGATTCGCAACTAAATGTTTACAAGTTTCACTCAAGTCTTACATGCATACTCGTACTACTACTTCGGCAAAGGACGCGAATGATTACTGACGGTGTTTTGAAACATCAACATAAAACTTTGTCAGTGTTTTAATGCGGTGATTTGATTATTACTCGTACTTTATTACGGTAAATAATAATCTATGTAATTAATTTTTAACCCTTTTGTTTAAAAGTTTGTCTCTTGTTTGTTCTGTTTAGTGTATTTTGTTTTCAAAATAATCTTCCCTACTTATTGTAAGCATAGTTCAGTTCAAATATTCCTTATTTTATTTACGTAACCAACCCGTTTATTAAACTTTGAATACAAGCTGTTCTCATCCATACCAGGCAGGTTTCCTTAAAAGGCTTGCCCAGCATTTTTCACCACGGGAGAAAGTTTCGTATGCACGCCGGAGTGTTGGACATCCCTTACCTTTTAAATATTTGCATTTCTTTTCCATAGACCGCATTCACATATCTTTTTCTTCGGAAGATCCTTTGCCAAGCCAAGTATCGATTATGCTTTGTCTTTTGCATACTAATTAAATCTTAGTTTATACTTTGTGCACTAGAATATTTATAAAATTTATTATATTTGTAAAATTTATTTTAATATTTGTACAATTTATTTTATTTTTAATTTAATTGTAAGATAGACTTGTAATGAAATATTTGATTTATATAGAACTTTGATTATTTTAATATCCCGATTATGTAGATTAGTACAATTTTACAATTTTCAATTTTCTACAATTTTCACTGATAATTTTCTCGTACTTAGTTTGGGTCTTAGCCAAAAATCACAAGGCACCTAATGGACATTAAATAGATCTACTCCAGCTGTTTACATTCGTCTGCATCCATTCTTTTCTTGATAACAGCCATACTTTGTTTTGTCAGTAGCAATAGTATTCTAACTTACTGTAATAATTTACTTTTAGTTTGCTTTTCTACGTTTCATGAATGAAAACTATGGGTTAGGAATTACATTCTAAGTAGGTGGTAAGTTTTGCCGTTTTTATGCACAATAGTTAACTACATTCAAAAAATCATACAGTCATACAGTCCGAAAAATAAATATATTTATGTATAAAGCACTTTCTCAAAAGACTTCAGGAAAATATTTAGAAGTGTAAAAAGTAGGCAAATGGAAAGATGACATTAGTTGGTGTTGCGATAAAATTGCTCTAGATAATTATAAATTGGCGAAATTTTTAAGTTTTATATATTTATTGTTATAAAGATAAGTCACAGATAAAATCATTAATCCTATTCCTTTATTACTAATTACTTAATGTATCTGCAACTACCTATCTACACCTACCAATATTGGTTCTACTGAACACTTTCTGGCTTTTGCTTTCATACCAAGTGGATCCAACACAGATTGGAAGTAAAGATATACCCACGTCATTGTCGGTATAGGTACCTGTCACAACCGCACAATTAAAATTCAACCTCATTATCCAACTCGCATTGTCATGACGTTACTACCCTATCTCCCATTTCCTTTGTACGGTGGCTAATAAGACATGGACACCTGTAATGAGCTAATCATAGGGGCTAAAATGGAATGATTTTGGGCAGGCTCTATGTGTATGTGTATTGTGGCGCCTAATTAAACCTTTACTAAACCTGGGCAAGGTGAGTCTTGATTGGATTCAAAGGTGTTAAGGGGTAGTCTGATTGAAATGCTTTATTTTGGCGGCATGTGCGAGTGATTTGGAAATTAAGCGCCCTTTAATTTGGGCGTGTAGAGAGGTCTTGATGTAGACCTTGATATCCACTTTAATTTATTAAGAGAGGTTTTAAATATTTCGGTGTTAAATGTTTAGTCAAATATATTTGCCATTGGCTGTAATTATTTTAGTTTATTTCACACAACCATTATCGAAATTCTTGACGTCGTAAACTCAGCCCTCTTTATGGAGTTCAGGACTCAGAGGCACATGCAAAGTAGAACATAATTTAAACACATCAATGCCGAGTATTGATGCTATATTGATGTTAGAATGTATCGCTGATGATAGGTGACTATCATCTACTATTATAGGTGGACATAGGTGGACTATCTGTTTGTTGGCTGCCCTTTTTCTGTAAAAAATATGTTAGCCCCACTTTACTACACTTTCCAGGCACGTCTGTGACAAACGGATCATATTCATACCTAATAACTATCAAAGTAATTATTTTGTGTGTGCCGCTGTACTATTGAGTTATATCTACCCACCATACCATCAGTTAGTGTCTCCACTCCTGGATATAGGCTTCTCCCAAGACCCGCTATCTTCTGCACATTTCACGTGGAGCCATTATCGGCGACTTTGTTTAAGTCGTGAGTCCACCTGACCGGAGAACGTACAACCCTATGTAATCCGGTACGTGATCTCCATACGAGTATTAGTCTATCTCATCCACAGTCGGTACTGTGACAGATATGACCTGCCCACTATCTCTTTGGTTTGCTGCTGCTTTGAGCTACTTATTTGTGATTAATGTACGCAATCAAAAACATTATAGTTTGCTATAAAATCAACCTGTAATTATTGCAACTTTATGGTCGTTTAATTGCTTTCCAGAAACGTATAAAATTGTACTGCTACAAACCTGAACTTTCATTATATGAAACCAGTCATCTGCAGCTCAATGTGCAGTGAAGATATTAATACTAAACTGGGCCACGAAATAATTGATATTGAATCAGCAACATTATGATTTATCAGTATCATTTTATGAAGGAAATATATTTATTTAAAAACCAATTAAATTAAATTTGTTTAAATTTTATTGTGTTTATAACAGTACTTCATGTCATAAAGCATTTTCTCTTAGGCTGTGTTGAGGACACTGATATGTCTTTATTGATATACGATACATATGTATATTCATTCATATATATATTCAAATACAATTAAAATAAAATTACGACAAGCGCCTACGTATGATGACGATGTAGGTCATGTATCTGTGGTCTTATAGATACACATGTAGATCACTTAACTGTGGATAGGTTTCTGCGGGGTTGTCAGCGCTTATGCAACCACCCTCGTGTTGCTTTGCAGTGTTTATAGGTGGCAAAAGCCAATTATCATTTTTGCCCATGCAAAAATACTGTATTTATCATTCCCCGAACAGCCGTACATGATATATGGGGGCGACGAACCCGCCGAGACGCCTTCATCATTTAGCTTGTCTTCTTGTTATTGAAATTTGCGGTTTGTGAGATTCCTTACACATTACAAGCTGAATTCTACTACGAGTACGCATCTAATCCTTTATGCTTTTCTCTTTGGTTCCATTAACAAAATTCTTTCTCTTTATATCTGTTTTCATAGCTCCCTGAGCGAATTTGTACTTATAAATCAGATCTGTCAGAATTCACGCTATACGTCATAATGGGTAGGTCGGACGCACCTATTGAAGACTTTCGCATTTGATATAGACGATGAGATGTAACGCATTTTCTCAAATGCTACCCATTATCACGCAGCCAATGATCATTTACTAAACTTTAATTAGTTTACCCAAATAGCACTCCCATAGTAATAAATTCTAATATACCCAAATAGATAACGAGCTAATCTAATTTAGTTAGTTAAAAGCTACCGTTAAGCAAACTGAGCGCTAACGATCGGCCACGATAACTCTTGATATGTAGTAATTACATATATCTGAATATATAGCAATTATCTGGTCTGCTCGCCCAGTTCATACGAGGAATCGACAATATAAAATTAGAGGAAGAGATATTTCGTCTTAAAATTTTATACATGAAAGGTATGAGACGTCACCCACGTTGTTTTTTGCACACGTTGCCACAGCACACGTTGCTTATTTATTTGTTGTGTTTTTTTATGAAGTGTGAATTATAAATTGTGGTTACTATAATTAGTCTGGAGATATTCTATTCTGCGACTTTTGGAAAAATAAAATATTTTATGGATTTCTTTATATGTTGTGTATTGTTTTTAAATCCAAAGTTTTTGAAAACACAACATATAAAGAAATCCATAAATATTTTAGTATAAAGTTTAGGCTTTTTGGAGAAGTGATCAAATGCGGCAAACATATTTTCTGCGACTCTAATGTGACTACATTATTTATCATTCTGTAATTATAAACATCTGTCCATTAATTACATACTGCTCGAAGATTGGTCCAATAATTACTGAGCCATTAAATTGATCGCACTAATATAATGTTGGCATTAATCTATTGACGACTTTACATTATCCTCTAAAGAGATTGGCTGCAAATTGACTGTAGAAGTTCTCAATTGATTTTTAATTGAGGTGACTTGTTTTCTTTATATATTTATATGAGGTTTATTTTTAATTTATCTTGTTTTGCAACATATCAACGAATTTGCTTCTTTACATTTGTAAAATGATATCTATTTACTTTCATTATGTGTGGGAATAATAAAAAAAAACTAAATTTCCTGAATAGGAAAATTAATAAAGACTATTAATGATGAAATAATGTGCTTTTTTAAAATCGGCAACGTTTTCGATAGTTTTATATTGATATCGACTTACAGTTTTATATCATTTTTTTTATATTGAAGTAGACGGACGAGCAAGCGGTCCCACGTGATGATAAGTGTTACCGCCGTCCATAGACACCTGCAACACCAGGGGGTAAGCGGGTGCACCGCCGACTTTGCAAAATGCAATACACAGGTTTTTTGAAGAACCCCATATCGTAGCTTAATGGAAAGATCTCTTGAAGTAGTTCGTTCCACAGTCTACCCCTAGGTTCGCGGTATAAAATGATATTGGTCTATAACGTCTTACTGGCCTGTGCCCTAGCACAGGCCTCCCCTTGTAATCACGACTGTGTTTCAAGTTATAATGCACCACGCAGGTCCAGTGCGGATTGGTAAATATAAAAAATGATTCAGATTTTTTATTGTTTTAAGCTCGGTCACGCGACATTCCTCACTATATTCTCAGTGACCATTGAAATAATCCTTTTTATCCTACTACCTATCTTTATATCTTATCGCCTTTTATTGATTCAAGGATGACTTTCGAGTAAATTTTCTAGTTTTAATCAAGAGTATAATAAAAGTATATTTTTTGTCATATTAATTACCCTTTAATTATTTTTGTACACCAATTGCAGCGTGGTCCTGTCGGGAATTACATTTCACAGCACAAGGATAAATCCTTGGAGTACAAATTTCATTGAATGTGATACAAATCAGTACATTTAAACATAAAAAATTGTACTGCAGAGGAAAAGCGTTTTGAAACTATGGTCCCGCCAGGAAGTATGGCACGAACAATGAAATAATTCTTTCCTTGATAATAACAAAATAAACAGAACGGATAAAAAGAAAAAGTCGGGAAAAAAATACTCGTAAGTGTGTAGTTAAGAAAAAGCACTCGCCAAAGTCTACGTCAAAGCATCATCGATTTTCCTTTGGCTTTAATCCAATGCCTTCTTCCAAGGCTTTCTTTCTATAATTTATTGGGGAATTATTCTCTCTATTATGTAATAACATAGTAAGTACCTGTCAGGGTATTGGAAAGACGTCAGTCAGTAAACACCGATAATGCGAGGTATTAATTAATAAGAAAATAATTACGTGCGCACATCTAATCTGACAGCGTAATAATAACTTTATGATGGAAATAATTATTTTTCCAGATGGTACGTGGAGTAGGTTTTTACCATTTTATCTGTCGAAAGTACTTATGTATACGTATTTTACTTACTAGTAATGTTTTGTATTAGAGCTGTGATAGCCTAGAGATATCTGTAACCGTACCTATCACCAGTCCAGTGCTAGACAATGGCCTTCTCATGTACATTGTCTTGTGCATGTATGGCCCTAAAACGCCATGCTGGTTAAACGGTTGGCGAATCCACTATTTTAGCGGTTTTTCCCCAGGGTTTGTTATCTCATAATCGCCTTTTACAACGCCCCCTTAACGAAGAGATGGGGTGGTGGTATTTGTAAACTCGTGGGTTCAGATCCGCGGCCCGTACCACTGAATTTCTAATTAAGTACCTACGGATTTTCAAAATCGTCATCGTCAGGAATCACCCGTACTCCATCAATTCGTATTGGGTCCGTGTGGTGGATTATGGCCTCGTAGTGAGGCCTGTGCCTTGCAGTGGGACGTTATAGGCTGATATTGCGTCTATGCCCATTTCGAATTGGTATCATTTGTTAACGTTGAAACTTTTTTCGTGCAACACCTTAGTTCCCTATAAAAATAATGAAAATGCTTTAGTCTTTGCATCACTTAAGCTTTAGGTGATTTCTTTGCGTTATAAAAGAAAGCTTCTGTCCATATGTCATGTTTCTGGCCTCAGTGGTTTCAGCTTTGCGTTGATAAGTCAGTCAGTCAATCAGGATATTTCTCTTTATATATATAGTTAGATTTATAAAACAAAAGAGATGAGGTAACGTAAGGCTAATAAAAACGCCAATCTATTTGATAGAAAATCAAGGTGGAATAACACAACAGAGCCCAAGTTTGTGTGCGGCCAAATCATGACTCCCTTGGGACTAGGGTTACCACACGCGTACGTTTAGCTGGATAATCTAAAGAAACAGTAGATATATTGGCGATATAGAATTCTTTAAATTCTTAGTCTGCTGTCGCTTGTTACTATATTTATCATAATACACGAACACCCAAGCGTGAGGGTGCGAGATAATTATACTAGATTTTTTGTTTAAATTATCCATTGAAACAAGGCTACTTGACTGTTACTGAAGTCGATAAGTTTTATGACTTAGTCGATGGAATAATTTACTACTAGAGACAGTTTTAGCAGAAGGAGGAAATAAATTCAAAATGTTCTAATAATTGATTTCTTATTCGCATTATGAACTCATTGATTATTTTTTCATTGCTCAGCATATTTACTGTGCAATGAAAAGACAAATTTGTTGATATATTTTTTAAGTTGACATCTCCGTATTTTCAATCAAACGAAACCAATTGTCAATTTTGCTCTATATTTACGAGTTATTCACTTTGTAATGTGTATTTTACAATGACTGTGTGTTTCGGAATAAAAAAGATATATTATAAAGCATACTTTAGTTAATTCTTCCATTGACAAATTTCTTTGTTAATAGCCTACATATCTCCACTGTTGGATATAGGCCTCTCCCAAGACACCATGGAAGAGGCCAGCTCCCAGGCCACATAGTGAGAATACTAAAATTATTATTTTGAAAGTCCTGAAATAGGGAGAGATGTAGATGTTTTTAAATATAAAACGAAAAGTGTTGGGTTTTATTCGATGTGGTAACCCTACTAGAACCACATTCCCGAACTTCTCGGGAACTTTGGTGTCCCAAACTCACCTTAGTTTAACTAGTCGGTACCGATGGTGAGGCTCCACCATAAAGGTCGGAAATAAGTTAGGAAATGTATAGATTTCTTGTTGAAGGCTGCAAAAACTTCGAACTGTTATTTGTATTGTTATTCTTTATAAATAGATGATATCTATAGTTTCGAAATTACTGAATTGATTAGTCTTAATTAGATTAATTATACAATTAAAAGTCTTAATTAGTTAAGTCTTAATAAATCTTCTGGAATAAAATCGCTACTACGGATTGAGAAAACAGATTTGATAACAGCATTTCGAAACTAGCAATCGCACTTTTCGGTGCGGGTTTTAGCGTTCAACCGCTACAACTAGCTACTCATAAGCGGCTAAGTCATCAATCGCCGAAAAGTATCGAGTGTGTTTAGTCGCTGTAATACTCGTACATTTAATAATAATCAAGTTTCCAGTGTAGGCATAAATAATTCTCGAGGTTACTGATGGAAGAGGCCGCCCCGAGAGGTAAGAGGAATCCCGCTGGAGACGATGTTGATTTTTAATTTTCAAGCGTCGTTCTTTACGTTTGAGAGCGTCCTGGGAATAAAATTGTAGGTGTTTAACGAACATTTAGCGGAAAACTCAAAAAGAGAATTACTTGAGTTATAGAATTTTTTGTCATGACAATGTTATTGACGGGTTCGACCGTTCTTGGGCAATATACATAAAAGTTTATCGTAATTTTAAAGTGACACTTTTTTTTAAGTGACACTCAATCTCCCACACTAGAATTCCGCGTGTGTTGGTTCCAGAGACAGACATGAAGATGAACCACAAACCTTCCACGCCCAAAAGAATATTTATCCTTGTATAATAAGTGTTTAGTCTAATAATGAAATAAATGTGGAGATGGAAACGGAACGCGCAAGCGGACATGGACCAGCACATTGACAGGGTTACTCGCTCCACAATACACTATTGGTGTAAAATGTCATGAAATCAGTGAATAGTTAGAACCTTTGTATATTTTATCTACACGGATATTACTTGTATAAATAATAAAATTAGTTTTAGTAAATATGTTGAACAAATGTTTAACCGCGTTTTATTGTTTACAGGTAAATATTTATCTATGGTACTTAGCCTCATAACGGACAGCCTGGACTGTTGTACAAATACAATGTAAGTATCAAAATGTATTAAAAAATCTTCTAATAAGTGTGTGGTTGATTATGTGGTGTCCGCCATAGAATAGCACACACCCCCCGCCCCCCGCGGGTGCGGGTGTCGCAAAAGCCGACTAAGGGATAACAAAGCGACTACCACAAGCTACCACATCTGTGGAACTACACCATCTCTAAAAGAGTGAACTTGCCAACCCCCTTGGCCATCATGGCGTTATAGGGCCATACATCCCTCATGATTTTACCGATGAAACATCTGCATCTAGATGTCGTGTCGTTAAAAATAGTTGGAAATGGAAAGGGAATCAAGGCAGAGAGAGATGACGACAATATTTTACAGCTGGGTTGTAGAATTAAAGTGAAATAAACGTCTTACCCTCTTACCATAACAGATAGGCGTTAAAACAAAGTTATAGAGAACCACCAATGTTGAAACAGTGTTGAACATTGTTTCAAAGTTATATGAATTGTTTTTTGTAGTAAGAGGGGCTGAATAAAATACTGCATTACTACGTTTCTTAAATATTTTGGAAAACCTACAGTGAACCAATAAATTTAATGTTATCTAATTTAGAAAACGCGGGGTCAATTAATATATGAAGTAAGAACGAATGAAGGATTGATTAGGGATACATCTTAATGGTAGAACACGCTGACGAAGACAATTTGTAAGATTTTTATCTCAGAGTATAAAATACTTAGTAGAAAATTGAAAACTGTGTTTTGTCCAAGTGTCATTTAAATTAGATTATATTTCACCGCAACTTACAATGCCATGTTGTGTCAATGAATTGTCCCAGCGATGTATTTTAAAATAAAATTGAAAGCATAAATTAATACTCAGTTACAATTTTTATCAAAGCTATCAACTTAAGCTATAATAATGAAGTTATCAAACCAACAGCACTGACAGAAATCACTCGCTGGCCCGTTTTACGGCTGCATTTTGCTCTATTTTGAGTTTCCTCTGCGGCAAATTCAATTTTGTATTCAGCCTAACAAGACCTAATTTTCCGTGCTAATAGGTTTGCTATCAGACTCAGTCATATCTAGCTGCCTGATAGTTAATATATTCTGCAATTTCTTATTGTATGTAAACCAGTTAATTTAGTGAAATGGCTTTATTTAACACAAAACTTACTGATTAGGTTTTTTACACACTGTTTTGGACAAGTTTTAATAAAATTTTGTTAGATTTATATTGTTTACTATGAATGTTTGACTCCATTTTGCATAAATCCTTTGAGGACATTTTACCTACATTCTAATATATCCCAATATTGGCTAAGTAGTGACGGGCCTTGGGACAGGCCTACACGCAGCTGTGGAGAGACGTAGGCTGATGGTATGGTCTGGTGTGGTATGGTATTGGCTTAGTGGGAAAAGCAGAATATTGTGTGGCAATGAGTTTTAGGAGAGGTCTATATCTAGCTAATAGCAGAGGGACACGGTATTGCCGATAAAATATTTTTTAAATAATGTTCCCTAAAAGATAAAAAATTTAAAAGTAATGACGCTGAAACCGATGCCTTTTTAAAGACAATCAACATAACTGTATTTTGAAATATGTAACTTGCAGACGTATACATCTTCATACCTTGCAATTGATGTTCAATTTGAGGAATCCTACTTTACCGGTGCGCGGTTTCAAAACCATGTTCGCGCTGCACAGTCCCGCAATACATTTCAATAGGGTTGACACATGAGGAAAAACAATTTTGCATTGCGCGCGCGTCGATGTATTGGTTACCTACTGACTAGCCACCAATAATTAGTCACGATTACTATGCATTATCAAGACATATGACAGCTAAATAATCCTGGGATTTTGGACACTGTCGCTGTTAACTGCTGTGAATACCCATTCTTACCATCACCCAATCATTGTTACAACACAATCTAAATGTAAATAGGACTCTAAACACGATTCGGTTGCAAAGAGCAAACATTTAGGTAACAATCATTTTATACAGTTACAGAGCAGCAGCCCTATTTGAGCTGCAACTCAATAATGCCGTTTCGCCAAAAACGGCGCGCGCGCAGTTTCCGCGGTCTGCGGTCGCATACTTTCATACCTGAACTTGGCATATGAGAGTTATGATTGCAAAAAGAAATCACGGGAATGTGTGGAAGGTTCACATGACGAAGTGTTGTATTGACGAACTACGAGTATGTAGACTCGCTTTCCTCTTTTTAAAATGCTCCTCCTCGATTCCCCATAGAACAGTGGTTCCCTTGTGTTCCCTTGTAAGGGAATAAAAATTCCCTTGTGTCTCCAGTTAAATTGTTCCTGAGCGTCTGTGGAAGACTCAGTGTAGAAAAACAAAGAAGAATTTAGGCTATTTAGGAAGACGTATTTTGGGATTTGTAAAAAAAATCATTCACGTCTGTTTATGGCTTTAAACTGCCTTAATTTATTTCTTATTATTATTTATTTATTTATTTTATGGACGAAGGCGGCAGACGAGCATACAGTCCACCTGATGGTAAATGGATACTGTCGCCCATAGACATCCGCGATACATGCCAATATTAGTCCAAAATGACAAACGTTGGCACGCCCCCGGATGCGCTGCCTACCTTTGGAGATATAGGAATGGGTTTGGAGAAAGGGTTGGGAAAATGAGAGATAAGATGGGAATTGGCTCTGGCACGTCTCACTCACCACCGAAACACGTACGGACATTAAGGAAATAAGATAAAGTTGGAAATGCAGTATATTTCAAGGTAGTCTTCTGTGAGAGAGGGGTAACGTGGCCAGTCGAGCGCGCCCAGCGGCTGTTGGATTGCAGCGTGCACTCTCCCCCTCAATCAATTCAAATTATAATGAAATTCAAACAACATTTAAGACAGTGTTTTACAAACATTAATAATACGATATTGCGTTAGAAACATCGTAGGCAATTAATATATTCCTGTAGTTTAACCCTTAATAACCTAGAGTTTCAATTTTGATACTAATATTTTAAACCGAATATTCACATTACTATTAGTTTTTTTTTATATGTTGGCTGTATGTATTTTACTGTTGTATAGTATTCTATCCAACGAAATTAAAAAAAAACAAATGTCATTATTGTTTTATTTTATCTGTGACATATTACTTGCGCGGCAAAGTGAACAAGTAAACACATTTTACTAAAAGTTTTGTTGAATATAAATTTGATATATTTTCTTTTTCTGAAGAATATAAATACTTTTGAGGTAAGTGAATACATTATTTTCGCTATGATATAATTATTTTTAGCAAATGCATGTTTTACTTGAAGAAATTAGTGCTTTTTTTTTGGTATCAATATTGATACTTCAGGCATTCCGCCCTACATAAAACCTACCTACTAACTCTTTAGCTATAAAACTTTTTGAACTTTCGTTTCATATTTTTTCTGCATAGCTTGGTGTGGGGATTACTTTTGTTTTTATTTATTATAGAAATTTATTAAAATGCGGCCAGAAGAGATTGAGAACATATTGAAGCGGTTAGAAAATGGTGAAATTTCGGAAGACGATTCCACCGACAATGAAGATGACATAGACTATTATTCGAGCCAAAGAGATCGTCTGATGGAGCTAGATGATGAAGAGGATGTAGGTAATTTTCCCACTGACCCAAACTTGGATGCAGATCCGCCTGCAGCAAACGTAGATACCGACATGCAACATAATTTAGAGACTGTTGAACGAAACCCAACTCCTACAACCAGCAGCCAGAACAACCTGCAAACTGCACCTTTCAACTCTAGAAACTTAGTGTGGAGAGTAAAAAATATGGATTTAGTCCAAAATGCTTTCCAGTTTGCTGGAAATACTGAGTATTCACAAGAAATTATGAACTTAGACACTCCATTTCAGTTTTTTTCTTATTTTTTCGGTGAAGACATTTTGAGATTTCTAGTGGACGAGTCAAATAAATATGCCTTCCAAAAGAATCCCAACTTTACAGAACCTGTAACTGTCTTAGAATTACGTAAATTTATTGGAATTCTTATTTTTACTAGTGTATATCATTATCCTAGTGTCCGGTCATACTGGTCAAACATTACAAAGTTTGAACCCATAGTACAAACAATGAATCGCAACAGATTTGATAAAATTAGAGAAATTTTTCACATGAATGACGACTCTAAACATTTGCCCATTGATCACCCCCAGCACGACCGACTGCATAAAGTAAGACCAGTGATAGACTATTTGAACAAGAAATTTATTACTTTACCATTTGAGCATCGTCTATCACTAGACGAGCAGATGTGTTCCACAAAAATGAAACATTTTATGAAACAATATTTACCCAACAAGCCCCATAAGTGGGGATTCAAATTATACGTGTTATGCTCTCTGTCTGGTTATGCCTACAGTTTTGAAATTTACTCGGGAGCTAAGGACATGGACCGTTTACCTGGCGAACCAGACCTCGGAGCTGTGTCGAATACAGTTATTCGATTGCTACGACCAGTACCAAGGCATGTCAATCATATAATTTATTTTGACAATTTTTATACGAATATTCCTCTGGTACATTACTTGACCAACGAAGGTATTTATTGTCTTGGAACAGTACAGAGAAACAGGCTTGGAAAGTCGTGCAAGTTGCCGGAGAAACGGGAGATTATGAAATCCAACGTACCCAGAGGAACATATCACGAAAATGTGGCCTCTCACGAAGGCCTAGAATTGTCGGCCACAAGTTGGAAAGACAACAAACAGGTATTATTACTATCCACGTATGTTGGCGCTGAACCAGCGGATACTATAACCCGCTACGAAAAAAAACTAAAGGCCAATATTCAAATATCATGTCCTCGGGTTGTAAAAGAATATAATGCACACATGGGCGGCGTTGATTTGATGGATAGCTTCATTGGTCGATATCGCATCCGCATAAAGTCGAGAAAGTGGACAACGAGGCTCTTCTACCACTTGTTAGACATGACTGTCATCAATGCTTGGGTACTGTACAAAAAGGTAAACACAAGGAAAGGAAAACTTCAGAAGAATATTATGAAGTTAGCAGATTTTAGAACTGAGCTTGCCGATACTTTATGTAGATATCAAAGTCACTCAAAAAATAAAAGGGGCAGACCCAGTACCAACAGTCAACAAGACAATACAGTACCCTCTAAAAAACCCCGGACAGGTGCACAAGTACTACCCCCAACTGACGTGCGTTCCGATTGTATTGGCCATGAAAAAATATTTATGGAGTCTAGGAATAAATGTAAATTTAGTAATTGTAGGAAACTTACCTCCTGGTTCTGTAAAAAATGCAAAGTATCGTTATGCGATAATAAAAACAATCGATGTTTCGCATTATTTCATGCATAGGTCATTTAAGATTTCTTTATGGCCATAATGCCTGAAGTATCAAAATTGATACCTGTTTTTTTTTTAAATAAATATGTAAAATAAATATTGTGATTTATTTAGCTATTTTTCCCTTCATCTAGACCCTCAAGCAAATACAGTAATATTTAAAAAAGAAGACTCGCGTAAATCAGGCTACTAAGGGTTAATATAATCATTGTCTTTGTTTACCAGTTACGAATACGGTAATAAAAATAGCTTAATTATGTAAACTTCTTTTTAAAATCTTAAGTTTAATGTTACTATGTAAAAAAATGCATTGTAAAAGGAACTAGCCCACAGTAATTAAAAGAAGTAAGTGTAAAATTTGTCTTCTAACCCCACTCCAATATTTCATAGCCGTGTTCATACAGTACATCTCCAAAGTTTATATACGACAGAGGTTGTAAAAGTGATCACATACATTATCGTAAAAAGTTACTGGCAGTGAGCTTGATGTGTAAAAAAGTATTAACAAGATTCTCATTCGTGTACTGAGTAAGCTTTTTTTGCAGTTTTTTTTTTGTTCGTAGTTGTCCATGTCAATAAATAATAATAGGTCACTTTATAGACTTGTAGGGACACAGTGTTGACACAGTGCGCGCAGAACGCAGAAGCGTTAATGTCGACACTGTGCTCACCAGTTGTTTCCCGCTACTCCCGCAAGCCAACAAGATCTATACTTTCAATTAATTCTGTTAAAATAACAATATCGAATACATTGAAAGTTATTAATCGCACCTTCTAAAGTTACACTATAAACCGAAAATCAAGTACCTCCAAAGTATACATCTTACACTCTACACTTAAACCATTGGTTCCACTTTGGCGACTTCCGACTGTACAATGAACATTAACTACATAATGTGAACGCTGTTGGACTTTGAACAGCGGTCATAATGGGCAGGAGACGGTTCCCCCTTTTTTCTCCAGGCGTATAGAAATCAAACAGCAGCAACAGCATCAATCTGAAGATCAGTTGAGGCTATATCGACATCGACAGCATCAAGGATTAAGAGTGAAAAAATAAACGCAAACTAAGCAAACTTGACGCGATGGTAACCGTCGGCACGTGTACGAAAAAATCACCCCGCATGGTTGCTACGTGCTGATGAATACACTATTTGGAAACTACAATATTACATTGCAAGCATATTGCAAAGTTATCCGCTTAGGATGCACAGGAACATATTGCTAACCGGCAGAAGAAAACCCAAATTATGATAATTTTGAAGATTTGCACTGGATCACGGCTAAGAAACGTGTTTAAAGGGCAACTACTTCATCCTGCTAGAGGACGGCAGCGTGATCATGACTGCGCTACGATATGGTCGGCTGGACTACCGACGCAGATAGTAAGTGTCTTCATAAGTGTGTACAGATTTATAAAGTGACTTTGGAAACGTCTTAGTTCGGAACTGTCGGCGATGATCATCTGGCTAATGGGAGATATTAGCCAACGGTAGTTCGTCATGTCGCAGTTGTTTTGTATTCCGAGAATCAGTTTCATAACACATAAGTTTCTTTTTTTAGTGTTGGCTTAAAATGTTTTTAAAAACGTTATTAATAATGGCGTTGAATTAGTAACAATGTTTATAAAATTAAACACCAACGCAGCGATAAGCGGTGTTTAGACTATTACTAGACTATTTAGACTATGTTTAGTGACCTACTATTCGATGTAACCTACTTGGCATTAACGAAATTTTGTAATGTGTTATATTTTTATATCGAAATGAAATTTAAAATTTTTGTAAATTTTATTTTATATTTTAAAAGTGGAGGATTACTGTAGGGACACAGTGATGACACAGTTCACGCAGAACACGCACGGTGTTTTATCTTGTCAGCATTTTGCAGTTCAGCGTCACTGTCCATACTGTGCTCGCCAGTCCTCTTCCGCACGCCAATAAGATGTGTACTTTCAATTAACTCTTGTGATCATTCGATAAAATAGTACGGTGGACGATTACGATTTATTATACCACCCTTCTAGAACCAAGAACATAACTAAGTACCTTCACAGCCTTGAATCTTGTTTGTATTGACAGAAACAAGGACAGATTATTAATAAGGTGATTTAGCTAAGATTATTATTATAAATTACTAATGATTATTAATTAGCTAATAATCTAGACGTCCTTAAACGATAGGCGCTCTGACTAGTTATTTTTGTTGAGTGACTTTTTGTTTTTCACTCGACTATTCTTTAGAGACCGCGAAAAGACCACGATGTTCATTTTAATCGCGGTTTAAGGAATAAGTATTTAAAACAGCTTCTATAACGATTGTGGCTACATTGTCAGCACATTATAGTTTTACGTCGCCAATACAATTGTGGTTAATGTACTAACTTTACTTTTTCGCTTTATAATGTAGCCACAAAGTATTAAATTAAGATCACTTTTCTTCGCAGCTAGCAATTCGTTGTATGGTGTAGCCTCAGATACAAACTTTTTATTAGAATGATAAAAGAGTCTCTTATCAATTTATCATGCTCTTGAATATAGGTCAAACATCCATATCAAGGCAATGATATTTTATTAATACTTGCCATTCAGGCCAGTTCAGATAAAAGTTGAAGTATACTACTTAGATACAATCTACCTATAGACTAAGGAATCTAGATAGCTGAATGTGCAAGAAGAAAACGAGCGAAGGTGTCACGGATCTCCCGGTTGTATAAAAACGAGGCGCCAATTCTTGGAATCACGCGATAAGACCAGTCCGCGTTTTCTCAATCGGGTACACAGTTTTTCCCACTTGACATATGTCTTTCTAGTAAGAACGAGCGCTTAGTTAACCTACTACAACTACCAATTAGTGATAAGTAGACGTGCCGCAAGAAACATAGAGAAGCGTTGAAATGCGGCCGATTGCGGTTATCATACAATCTGACGATTGTCGGAGTTTATTAGATAAATAATAAAAAAGCCTTTTAATTCCTTAATCAATACTTAATAAAGAATAGAATTAAAAAGAAAGTTAATAGGATTGAAAAAATGTAATCAATGATTTCCTCTGTGGGTAAAAGTCTCAGGTTTTGCCAGTTTGTTCAATCCTGTGTTCTAACCTGGATAAGCATAAACACATCCAGTCTTTCTCAGTTGTTGTCCTAAATTCGTCTTTCCAGCGTTCCAGTCGGCTGCCTCTCTTTCTCTTTCCACTGGGACCTTTCCATTTGGTAGTTACTTTGGTCCATCTTTGGTCATGGACTTGCGTAAATGTCCCTATTGTAGGAATGTAGCAGCTCTAAAATAAAACGATGTTAAAAATAACGGAAGCGTCACCGGAAATCCGCGACATCAACAGACTGAACACGTTCTAGACCTTAGGAAGCAAAGGCAATAATATAAACTTAATTATTTACAAATTATTGCAACGGAAAATGACGTTTCTCAAATAAAACAAAATCTTTTTCTTGGACAGCGATATAGAAATACACTTTAGTGCTTGAGTAACGTTCACTTCATTAACACTAAATCTACATACATACATTAATAAACTATGTATATACCATATTATAAATACATAAATGCATTTTCCCATTGCATTTTATAATAATAATAAAAAACAGCGCCCTGCATATATATTCTAAGTTACAAGACGAAAATACTCGTAACTCACACATCTTACCCACATTTCAAGATTAGCCTTAAAGTCGGATGTTTTATTCGAGTCAGGAATATGACATGTAGAACTGTCAATAAAGTGTCATCGCCGTACAAATTTCACTGTTTGACAGTTCTATATGTCATATCCCTAACTCAAATATTAAATCTTACTTTAGTTGCATAATTGTTCCAATTGTGTCACTTCAATTTTGGAAATCCTCAAACGACAAGCCATGATAGTCCTTTTACATTTTGGAAGAGAAAAGTCGTTAGTTTTCCACATGATCGCAATCTGTATCCGTCTGTATTGATCTAAACTGTGAAGGTATTAATCTCACGATAAATTGTATACCGCATGCTGTAGTCTCCTATAATTTACTGGCAAACTGTGCAAATAGGCGATTTGTAAATATCGGCTCTATCGACGGACTAATTCGCACTGCAGCGCCATCACAAGCATGCACTCGCATGCACAAGAATGACATATTAAATTAGATTATTTTCTTAACTTTGCAATAAGTCATATAAGTGATAAACAAAATTACTATGCAAGTAGAGTCTGATTTAACGCTACATACAAAATGAAACTTAAAACAGTATTGTTTAAAATAATAGAAGTCATCGGTGGACGACTAATTTGTAATTTTGGAGTGGTATGTTTGTAAATTATTCACTTTTACGTTTATTTATTTATGGTTATGGATATAATGGTAAGTGATAAAAAGCAGGTGGAATATTAGCTTTTAGGTGAGAAAATAAATTTGAAAACTAAAACTATCCGAAAAATAAACAACAATAACAGATGGGGGAGATGAGTCCACGAATGTAGACCGCGTACCGGCAAACGTAGCGTGCGTGGGACCCCCTCCGGCCGCGTGGACTGATGACTTGATGAAAGTCGCCGGTAGTGGGTGGATGAGGATAAGAGCGAAAGACTGTGTATGGAGGCGTTCCTTAGGCCTATATCCAGCAGTGGAAAGACACAGGCTGATGTTATTGTATGGTATAAAACAAACTTTTAATTTTAATAATGCGACTTAACGTCCTCATTGACTCATGTCTTCAATTATGACGTAGACACTCTCTATACCTAATTGATTTCATTCAATTAAAGTATTTATTTATATGATACATTATGACACTCTTATCCAGCCAATAAACAAGTTAACCAATGGAGTCGTACAACCAAGACGATACAACACTGTCATTCAAAACCAATTTCACAGTCTTGTATCGTTTTAAGTTTTTAAATGTATAATATCTACAGTAATTATTAATCTACTTCGGTAGCTACACCCTTAACATTAATTAAAGTAAGAATCGAAGTGGCCGTATAAGTTACAAATCCTCGGACACGCCCACATTCTCATTGTATTGGTGAGACCACAAAGCCAGATTTGATGGAAATTCCATACCACTTAACCTGTGGTGCGGAACACTTTTAACGTTAAAACCATAGACAGATACACAACCAAAGTTCATGAAATTGTATAGAAACCAAGTGTATCACTTATTTTGTACAGTACGACTCAGTCACGAGTAAATTGTAGTGATGACAAACCACTTACCGATGACGCGAAACAATACATCTCTCTTGACTATGTTAACCACTTTTGTCCAATTTTTACAATTGGTTAAGGCGCATTTATGTAAAATTGCACGCAGCGACCAACAATTTGCGATATCTATCCCTGTATATGTGTAAAACAAACTTTTATTCCAAGATTTTTTATAACCGTGCGCCATAAATTAAAAAGTTGTTATTGTACTAATAAAAGTCATAAAACTGGCAAGCTTGTCAGTGTCCGTGTAGAAGGAAGTTCTTCATTTCATTCATATAGATTAAGAACACATTATAATATTAAACTATTATTAGTTTTTGTATAAAAGAAAAATGTCGCAGAACAATAAGGTTCATTGTAATGACGACGGACTAAGTCTCAACAGCTTGTGGGTGTTTTTCCAATAATCGTTCCGCTATACTTGATTGAAACATAGTTTCATTAAAATACGGTGTAATCTCATTAATGTATACATCCAATGTTATAATACAACACTATAATCCAAAAAGTGTAGGTATCTATTTAGATTTTAAATTGTTGTGGTCTGTACACACATTTATTTAATAAACCTAATGTGTATCCATCCACCAATCTGCACTGGGCTCGCGTGGTGGTTCTGGCCCGAGACCATCCAGTGATTTATCCAGGCCTGTGCCCTGCAGTGAGACGGTATAGGCTGATATCGTGTGACATTGTCTGAGAAAACTTTTCTAGTTTTTCAGATACGATTTTAGTGCAATTTTAAAAAAGTAACAAAACAGGACAATAATACAGGATAATTTAAAAATTGCCTTTAAGAAGTATTTATTAGTTCTACAGAAATAAAATTCCTTAATCTATATTAACGTGCTATTTGGTGTTTTTAGTCTACTTTCATGTTCCGTACCTACTTCTGTTTACATTAATTAATGGAATATATATGCTGTGATTAATTACTAAGGCGAAGAGGTGTGTCGCGAGAGATAAATAGTGTTTCTGCCCTCTAATGCCCAGGAGGGTTTGTTACGTTATTAATAAAATTGCATTAATTTCTACGAGACACTGCTCGACATGCGGTTTAATCGAATTTAGCCTTATTTATTTATTCAGTTTAGCCTCATACTCAGTTATTTTTATCGCGTAATGCATTTATTGCGTATTTTTGAAGGTCATTATGACACCGCCATTTTCGGGTGAGTTCGTGTCCGATGACATTAAAAAACTCATCCTATTCCAGTGGCGTGCATTGGTTTTGAAACATGATAAATATGAATTATTTATAAAAAACTTGTTATTAGTGTACTGGAAAACGAACAGTGCACCATGTGGTGTTGCACTCTATGGGCGGTCGTGACCACTTACCATCATGTGGCCCGTCTGCTTGTCTGCCATCTCTTCCATAAAAAAAACGTGAGGAACACTAATAATAATACTAGCGATCACCCGTGACTTCGCCCGCGCTAGAGTAGGTTTAGCTTAGATAATAGGATGAGAGTAATCGCAATTTAATTATATTCCTTATTCCCTAAGATGTCTACCGCGTACTCGTAAACTTTATAACAACTAATGTAATTTAAGACCCAGGTCTTACACTACATTTTTAACACTGCCTGTGCTAAGTTGCATTATAATCTATCCAGGGTTTTTTGCGTGATGCTGATCAGACACAATAGACACAAATAGATTCTAAATATTGCTGTTTTGTGGACTGTGTCGTTTTCGTAAGGTACAGAAAAAGAAAAATGAATATTCTCAATATTTCGTTGTAAATACACAGCTTAGTTGCGATTTTATTATTTGTAGCAAATGTTTTGTGCTGTCATAATTGAACAGGTCAAGGAACTTTTAAGTATTGATTTCATAATTGCGTCGTAAATTCTGGTATTCAACTAAAAGATCATAAAGACCAATGTTTATATTGGACAAAAGCCTAAAATTTATAGCTACGAGTACACCAGATTTAATGATGTCCCATTATACTTAAACAATAACAACTAAACAGAAACTTACAGCTTTTATTGAAAGACTGTAATATACATAGTTTGAACCAAAATCTGAATATATTAGAATAGGTAAAATTATTTTGACATACCCAGTTCTATTCCTAGATTATTTTTTTAACGTTATTATTATTAACCAGGTACTAACTAACGTTGTCGACAATAACAGCATTATGCATTTGTTAGGCAAATGTGTAACATGCGTGTAAGGCGTGTTTTGAGGTATTCGTTAATTTTAAAGGTACTTATTTTACCTCTTAACGAATGGTGTTTAATTTAAAGATGGTATTTAAACCACAGAACACATCTTATTTGTGATGTAATTGATATAATAATAATTAAAGCAATTTATATTTTCTAAGCAGTGTTTGAAATTGAAACTAATTGCTAGATTACTTAGTTGAAATTCAACATGAATGCAAAGTTATTACAGTTATTTACTATTATGGAGTTAAATGAAATTAATTATAATTGAATACGGTTAGTAATTTATCTGACACTGAGAGAAATAACCTAGTATTTGCATACTAAAATGTACTGTCTTTGTTAATCACGATTTATGATTCACTTTATAATACTTTGTTAAATAATAATATTAATAATACAACAACGAATATTATCAGCTGCAGATAAAATAAAATTTTATGATATATTTTATATAAAGAAAGTTTTTTAATAGAATATCCTAAATAAATTGTCTTTTTTTATACAGTAAGAAGGTAGCAGACGAGCATACATTCCACCTGGTGGTAAGTGGATACTGTCGTCCATACACATCCGCGTTACATGCCAACGTGTGACAAACGTAGGCGCGCCTTGCTTAGTTAGCAAGTTAGTTACGTGGAGTTGGAATTGATTTAGACAATGGATTGAGAAAATTAGGGGGATAAGATGGGATGGGAATGGGGTAGAAATGAAAGATAAACAAAATCTTAAATTGTGTTTAATATACTATATTAGGTATATTTTCTATTGTGAATCGGGTCTTAAACGGTCACTATTGAAGATTTGGTTTATCTTTTATTTCAGATTTTTTTATTTATAATAAATAAAGTTCAAAATCTTAGAAACTTAATCTAATTTTGTAATTATATAATAAGTAATAATGACAGGATATTGCCTATTACTGCAAACAATAGGTAATTAATATTGTCGCATCATTTATTTTATATGTATCCTTATCGACTTCAATTTATTTGATCCTTTAGTAGAATCGCACCCTAAGTTGAACGTATGTAGAGATAAGTGTGTTTCCTGTTAACAGGAAACGTAAGTGATTGAAGAAACTTACACTTACTTCCATCACTTACGTTCAAGTTAACACTTAACTATTACGGGCGGCCGAGCGCCACCGGTGAAACTTTAAACAAAACAATAAAAGGTGAAAGGGCAATAATTTGTATGTTAAAAGATAGTCACGAATATTTTGTAAGTTTCCTTGACTAAGTTTACTTGATAATAATTTCAATTTATTTATGTAATTGAATATAGGAATTGAATTCTATCTGCTATAAATCCTGTTACGAGTAAAGAAAGTAATAACACCAACGTACAATTTGCAAATTTTGAAAATAATAGACAACAATATATCTACTAACGGTTACCAATAGTACTATTAGCGGTTCCGGTTACCACTAATGCTTATGCATTTCAGCAGTTTTTGTAAAATCATCTCATTCTAAATCCAAGGTGTCCCGACACACGGTGTCGCCTGGTTCAATGGCTGAAAAGTAGTTGTATGGATCCGCTTGAAAGTGTTCACACGGGCGTCGCGTTGTGTAGTCGCATCGTTTGACAACTGATCGGACTGCCGTGTCGCCCGACAACCGACCCCGTGTTTGCACACTCCCATAAATAAGAAAATACCTACTCGTTGCCGAAAATAATGATTTCTAACTTTGCGACTGGCTCATGCCAAAAAATATTTATTTACCAACAATTGTGATGATGCAGAGATGTGTCCACATTTTACTTTATGTAATGCTATGTTATCAAACTGTATGATTTTATATGAATAATTTCGTAACATTGCAATGTAAGAGTATTTTCAACATTGACTATATTTCCTTCAGAGCCTTTAGTAGTGGAAAGCGACCATAATACAATATCGTAAACTGAGAAAGCGTGACAATATAAATCGGAATCCATTTCACAGCTCTGTTCCTGGTCTCAATCCGGAGTCCGTCACTCAAGTGAAAGACAAGAGGTTTCACTGTCTACGTCGTTTTGTGAGAACGTGACACAGAGATAGATATGGTAGAGTGGCTAAACATATGCCCAAATCACGAGTCTGACATTAAATAAAGTAAGATTTTTTTAAAATGTACATATATACCATAATGTTATGGTATGTACCATCAACCCATGACTCTCTACTGCTGAATATATAGGCCTCAATCAAGGTTCGCCAACACACGGTCTCCCGCTCTTCTTATCCAGCCACTACCGACAAAACGTCGCGCGTTGGGTCCATCTGATCAGAGGGATATTTATTATTAAATGAATAATAAAAAAATAGATTTGTCGTGTATGCAATTAATAATGGACACAGTGTTAAAGTAAAAACTTAAAGTAAAGTAAGGTATGCGTCACGCGTGCTTTATATTAATATGAGCGACAAGCCCCCTCTACATAATTTATCTCTGCGGCATAAAGTATACGGATTTGTCGTTACTGTACCATAGAACATGTTAAATTTATCTAGGAAATATTGCAATTGGATAACTGGGACTAGGCTATGATGGGTAACCTATGTTCAAACTGTTGTTAACACTCCTTAGTTCAGATGGAAACTTAGATGTTAATTATCTACTTTTGTTTGGGAGTTTTTTTATTCATTTATGGAGAAATTACAGAAAGACCAAAATAAATGCAATTAAATAAAAAAATAAAGTACGTGTTTAATGATTTATTATAAGAAACAATTTGCTATTCTTTCATCTTTATTAACAGTCATCAATTAATCACTTATCACTCTAATCAGTCATTCCTAATCAATAGACATAGGGTTATATGCACTATCAAAGTGCCAAAAGTTGCACGAAAAAAGTCTAAATATATTGTGGTCAAAGTGACTTGTGGCTCCCATGGGGATAAGCGGTCAGGCACAACAATAGGAGGATACAGATGGCCTACCGTAAAGACTATACATACACAGTTTTCTTGAACAACTGATTGTAGACCGCATAATTTACAAGAGCTTTTTGACGAGGAAGTGTAGATGCTAGCGATTTGAGGTACGGCTATAGAAACCTAAGGTTTGTATTAAGTCGAATAATTTTTCGGAGCACTGTCCCCCTTACACGAACGGTAGAACACGCAGAGTCAAGCAACGTTTTTCCGGACGCCTGTGAGATTCTAAATCGCCTATTACAATGGAATTGTCGAAAATTCGAAAAGCGTTTTCGTTGAATGGAGTCAACAGATATTTCGGTGTACCGACCCAGAGGTCTGAGTAGTAAAGTAATCTTTGTAGAATCTAAGCTTATGTTTATAAAGCATCATTGTTAGAAAACGACTTGCAACACATTCTACCTATATTTTCAAAGCTACTAATTAGACCAATTATAAAAGTAATTTATAACCTTGTTAACAGCTATGAACATGCTCAGTACAACAGTGAGAACTGAAACAAAATTGCTGCAAAAAATCCCGAGATTAAATTGAACAAACTGATAGATAGATGTAGCCTATATTATTAAGAAATATATATGTATGTTAGATAAAAATTAGCTTATACAAAGAATGCATCAAGACAATCGCAAATTATAGTCTTATAGAAAGTGATATATTCACTGTTACAGTCATAGCCGATAACCCTGGTACGTTCACCGCAGATAGCTTCATGTTCTCGTGATATACGGCCCGCTTTACGACACCCCCCATCCTTCGCAGACACCTCGTCGCGACCATCTTGTCCAGAGTTTTGATTTACGCTCCATCTTGATGCCTTTTGATATTTGTGTGTTGTTTTTCTGAGTGTTTCTTTATCATACGACGGTTGTCAAAGGTTGCAAAAAGTTTGTAATTTTCTATAGTGCTAGGCCAGAATAAACAGACGATAAGGCCGGAATAAATAGATTTTCAGTCTTAGAATTATTTGCAGTCATGCTTATTAAACATGTAACTTATGTAGTCTGTAGAAATGCTGCCTAACCGAAGAATTGTTGAACCGTTCGTCGTGGTACAATGCGCCTTTAGCGAGAGTCCTGAGAAACTTAATATTTTCATACAGAAAATCACTTGGCTGTAAACGAAAAAAACTTAAGTCTAGCTAGAGCCTTGATCGAAGGGAGGAACGATTAAAATTATAGTGTAATATCTAGTTTATGGTAACATCATGTTATGTGTGATCTCATGTTGTTTCTCTCAGATAGAGAGCCGAGAAAAACAACTTTGGTCACGTTTATATGTAAATGGTATACAACATTATCAGTACCTGAAATATGATTTGGCTGTTAGTTTAAATTTATAGACATACAGTGATGAAATTAATGATCAAGTGAGTATTCATAAACAATTATATACGTAAACTTATTACCTAACCTAACCTATTTAAAACTTATTACCTCAGTGGAGAAACTGAGAAACTCTGTGATAGGTAGCCGTCTTTGTCGCTCGTCCATTTCATAGCGACCGTAAACCACCAACCATAAATTCAACTAGGGGTCTAGAGTTACATTTATGTGAAAACCCATTATAGTGTCTCGACACTTCATAGACAATAAATTGAAATCAGCGCGACACTGATCTCACTATTTGTTATTATAGCTAGTAATATTTTTTTACAATCTTATAAATAAAATTATACTATACATTAACCGTAGAACAATTAACTGCTTAGGTATTTTAGATATTTTGTCGGCAAAGATTTTCGTTTTATCGGAAAATATCTCTGAAAGTGAAATTCGATTAACTGGATGGTAATTCGCGTTTTGCGAATATTCATTTCGACCGCTTTTGTGTCGAGAAATTACAATGGCTTTGTTTACATACCATCAGTCGGTATCTAGCCACTGCTGGATATACGAGTAGGTCTGTACCAAGGACCGCTATTACACATGGTCTGCTGTTCTTCTCATCCGGTCACTATCGGCGACTATGATCAGGATTGAAATTAATTATTTATTGATTAGACTTATATTTTTACTAAAAAACAATCAATAAAATAACACGTAAGTATTTTAAATATATGATAATATTTTCCTTTTTTTAAATGCAGTGCCAGCTGTTTCACTATCGCCTGCTGGACTCGTGCCTCTTCAAGCACATTGTCTTGTACATATGTTGTTGTATGGCCTTAAAATGCCACGCTGGCCCAGCGGGTTGGCGAGTCCACTGTTTTAGATGTGGTGTAGTTCCACAGGGCTTATGGTAGAACTTTGATATTCTTTAGTCGTGTGTCACGACACCCACGGAAAGAGATGGGGTGGGTTACTTCTGTAGCCAGCGCAGCTTTCAAATTTAACCTTTAATTACCTTTAAGATTATTTTTTGAGGTTATTACTTGCTATTTTTTTTTATGGACACAGGCGGCAGACGAGCATACAGTCCACCTGATGGTAAGCAGATACTGTCGTCCATAGACGTCCGCGACACATGCCTACATTAATCCAAAATGACTAAACGTTGGCACGACCCCGGATACACTGCCTACCTTTGGAGATATAGGAATGGATTTTGAGAAAGGGTTGGGAAAGTGGGGAGGAATAGAATGGGAATGGGCTCTTGCACATTTCACTCACTACTGAAACACTTACGTGCATTAGGGAAATAAGATAAAGTGAGAAATGCAGTACATTTAAAGGTAGTCTTCTGTGAGAGAGGGGTAACGTGGCCAGTCGAGCGCCCCCAGCGGTTGTTGGATTGCACGTGTCCCCACCCAAAATCCCAATCACTCCCAATTACTCATTAGCTCATTACACAAAATGTCAAATCATTTTGAAACATAAAATATTTGCCCCCTTACTACAAAAACAAACAGCTTTACAATAGTTCAACGGTTTGTATGACAGGTTATCGATCAATCAGACGCTTCTTAACAATACTGTTTTAATGGGGTCTCTCTTTTGTGGTTTTGTGCTTTGTGGTCTATCACACATAAAACACATATGGCAATAAAATAAGTCCACACTCGAAAACAGAATCGCCAAGATAATGAGTCATGTTCATGTTTACATTTGCGCGGGAAATCTGACAGCTGTCACCTGTCACACACACTTGACACGGCGGCGTTCGAAATACGCATCAGTTACAAATTATCGGATATTTCCATATTGTCTACTATGAACACGGTTGTATGTTGTTTTTATTACATGCAACTAAGAGGCAAACCATAAAAGGTACTGCGCTAATATGAAGATATAAAATAAGCTTTTTTGACAGTTTTAAATAACACTATTATTTGGTTTTTATAGTTTATTTGTATCAACATATATAACAGTTTTGTATGTACATATTAAGTTTTGTATAAATTGTCAAAAAAACATATCGTAAGAACGATGATAGCCACGATTTGCGGTATCTTGTTATTCATATATGCTATTCACGTATTATATGTTAGGTGTCGATCGTCTTTAGAATAGCACCAACCCATCTGTTCCCGTCGTGCGTCGCGTCGGTGTCATGGAAGGTAACTATGAGATAACAAAGCCGCTACCACAAGGTCTGAGGAACTGCGCCGCCTCTGAAAGAGTGGTCCCGCCAACCAGCTTGGCCAGCGTGGCGTTTTAAGGCCATACAACCCTCGTGCACAAGACGATGAGTGTAAGGGAGCCCATGCCCAACAGTGGACGAAAAAAGGGCCGGTAAGCTCATCTAGATTTAATGTAGTACAACCCAGATCGATTAATTTCATGGTGTAACACTGTGTTCAGGTATGTCTACATAATATAGGTTTTTTATTTATTTTTTTTATAGAAAAAGGCGGCAGACGGCTGATACATCCGCCGGCTGTCCATAGACATCCGCGATACATGCCAACAGTCCAGAATGACAAACGTTGGCACGCTCTCGCATGCGCTGCCTACCTTCGCAAATTAAGGAATGGATTGGGAGAGTGGGTCGGGAAAATGGGGAGGGATAAGATAAGATGGAATGGGAATGGGCTCTGGCATATCTCACCGACTACCGAAACATGTACGTACATTGGGGAAATACGATTAAGTAGGAAATGCACTACATTTCAAGGTAGTCTTCTGTGAGAGAGGGGTAACGTGACCAGTCGAATGCGCCCAGCGGCTGTGGGAATGCAGCGTGCTGCCTACCTATGTACCTATTTAATTATTTGTATAGCTCGTCACAGCTGGCGTAATGTGCTTAACAGTACTTGTTACTGTGATAAAAAGTCGTTGGTCCCGATGAACATGAATTTTCCTATCTTCGTACTAAAAATACGTTGGAAATGTTGGAATTATCGGTTACGTTTGAATATTGTGACTGGTATTTAGTACTTATTTTAAATAACCTTCCTTGCTGTAATAAAATCGAATATGTAAAACGAAGATTCGCAAACGAACGCAGTATCCCACAGTTTCTGGGCGCACTCGATTGACCAGGTTACCCCTCCGTCACAGAAAACTATCGTAAAATATTGTAACTTTCCCGATTCACATTTCCCAGTTTATCCTATTCCCTCAACGTATCTACGTAGATACGTATCTACATGTTATGGTAGTGAGTGAGATATGTCAAAACCCATTCCGATCTCATCCTATCCTTTCGTTCTCCATGTGTCCAACCCTTTCCCTAAATCCATTCCTAAATGTCCAAAGATAGGCAACACAATCCGAATTCGTATTTACTTTTGCCATTTGGACTGATGTTGACATGCCCATTTAGGTACTGTATGCTCATCTGCCGCCCTTCTATAGGTACATAGACTATATACATAAAAAGTATTAAATACTCGTAAATAAAGTTGACATTATGTCTTCAAAGTGTCTAACTACAGCAAATAAAGAAATCGTGACGCTAAGTTCATGGTTATGGCCAATGTTTGCCTTTTATAACGATATTTAGATTAATACTAATGTCCAAATGATGGGCGCCTGTCCAAACCTGATGTATTTATAATAAGACCACCCAGAAATGTGGGCTTAAACGAGATAACCGAGGTATTTTGATAAACAAATATCTTTAGCGCTTAACACACGCGATGGATACTGAATGATAAAATATTGAAAAGATTTTTTGTTAATAAAGGCTTTATAGTATATAGTGTTGTAGATATTCGTTATGTATTCTAAAATACTGTACCAGCTCAGTACGAATGGACACACATGATCCAGATTTTTAAAAATTCTGATACAACCTTATTTCCTCACGATGTTTTTCAGTGATTATTTTAAAAAATATCTACTTTAATCTCTAATCTCTAACGACTTCACGAATACGAATCGAGAATAGATATCCTCATTCTTAATGCTTAAATTCCGTAATAATGTGTAACTGACAAATAACTAGCTGTCAGTACTGGTTTCACCATGGAGAATACTTTATAGGATTTTTAGTACTTATTTAACTCGATTTCTATTTGAAATGTTTTGACAAACATTAGATCACTTAAACCATTAAGAATAAATATGTTATATAGTGATGGAAATCTACCGATCCGCAGCTGTCTAATGAATTGTTCTCCGAAACTACCTTTTTACTGACTGCAAGAGGCTCGTGCCTGTAGTGGCAGACCTGTGTCCAATACGGATGAAAATTGCAAAATAACTGAAATAATACTTCCTGAGATTAATCCGAGTAAATAAATAGACAGCCGTTGATAGAGACGATTGTGTCGTGTTGTGACGGTTTATAGAAGCCTAGTCTTTTATACAAATCGTGGCAGACGGGCGACCTACACGACTTCAAGTGGTCATTGCTGCCCGTGAATACCTGCAATACCAGAGGGTCGCGCTTGCTCTATCGACCTTAAACGATCTCTCTGTTGTAGAAGCCTATGCTGTAGCTTAGTGGAAAAACCACAAATGGCAGATTATTCTACAAATTTCAGGTTCACTGTATAAAGTGTTTTGAAGATCGCAAACCACGCAGCACTTAGTTATTTGTCAAGGAAGTGTAACAAAACTTATTTACAAAGTGCCGAAGAATTAAATAGTTTTCCATCTCAACTGCTTGCTTGTCATCATTGATTACTGAAATCAACTAATGAATAATTAATATGTTAATTATAAATAATTAATTCATCCAATTGAAACCTCTTTGTCGGCTTTCTATCGTTAGAATAAATTATAAATTCTTATCAAAGTCTGCTAGAAAGGAGCGTGACCCGGGAAAATGGTTTATAATAATTTGCATCTTTACATTAAAATATGTGTGTAATTAATTATGTTGTTAAATAAATTATTATAGTTATAAATTCGTCAAATAAAATATAATATACTGGTACATGTAGGTAAATAGAAAGTTATTTAGTGATTTTCGATGTTATGCTCAATTAATCACCTTGTACAACACAGTAACATATGGAATTATATTATAGTATTGTGATTTTTTTGTTTCCTGCTCCTCTTGTATTCTATTAGTAACTATAGTTAATCATTAGACCCATATGGGACTTAAAGTCCTATAAGACATTACAAAATTTTCAGTATATATTAAAATACAAAAATAAGTTTAGAAAGAATTTCGTGTACGTGTATTATGCCTGAGAATATGCGAGATGCATAATACTTTAGCTTTAACATTATTATGTTACCTGGTCTAATTAATCTCTGTAAAACTCGTATTCTATAAAATTCTATTGAATTCTGTCCCCCTTATCACATAAAATAAACATATCCTTAAAAACAAAACAAAATAAACAAATCCTTTGTTTACAAATACTCTCAATGGTGAGTATATTTTACGAACACTCATTCGCACATTCCTTTGAGAACTCTAATGTAGTGTTAACTCATCCGAAGCAAGATAGAACCGTCTTTTTATCCTGACCCTATAAAACGCACTCGGGTCATATCGACCAGGCGGTTACATTGAGAATGTAACCACTGCAGTCGCATTTCAATATATCTTTACTGACTTCTGTTGCTTAATTAGACCCATCGGCCCATCTATCTATGAATTAAAGAAAAATATACCACGGGATTTCACGTTAAAAAAATGCTGCCTATTAGAATTAAAATGTTTCTTTATTTTATTGTAAACATACGTATAAGAGGATTAATAAAATGATGAACAACAGGAGATAGATCCTTAGATTTCTTCCAGCAGTGTTTTTTGTGTACTACGTATGATTGATAACAAATAAATTTTATTATTATTATGAAACCTGGCGACAGTGATCACTTGTAAATGAAATAGGTAGAAACTATCTCGTAACTATGTAACGTAAAAGACTTGTTACCCTCTCCTTATAAAATGCACCCGGCCGATATCGACTCGCGACACGCGATGATAAATCATAATCTAATAACCCGGTGTGCAGCACTGAGATTGCAACTCGTGTTATCGAATGTGCACTGCCCTAAATTATAACATATTTCATGAGCTTTTGCTCCCTAGCTTTCGTCGATAGCGAGTCGTAACTGATTTTGTAAGGAATATAAAATTAGAAGTAGTAGCAGGTCTGGATCGCTTTGTAGTTTAGGGACGAAAACAAATTTTCGAATAAATTACCAAGAGGACTGTGTTGATTTGCTAATTAATATTATATTTTAAACTAGCGATGCCTGTGACTTCGTTGGCATCTTGTGAACTTATGATTCCCGTGGGAACTCTATAATTGATCTGGATAAAAGTGCCTCAAATGTGAACCCGGCACATAAGCTATAACAATACCAAGTCTCATTAAAATTCATTCAGTGGTCTTCATAAGTCTCATTACCGTGAAGCTGGCCCCGCGTCTCCGTCGAGGCCCCATGAAGCGGAACAACAATAAATTCAGTTTAAAATTAAATACTAAAATCGTCTTTATTAGCTCTAGCCGACAGAAATCCTTTAAAATTCAAAATATAGCTGGAATACAATGTTAATTAGTAACACAGTAATAAAAGCGTTTCAAACAAATAGTTTCAGCATTTGAGACATATCAACACAGGTATTTATTATGCTAATGAACGTCTGACTTCACTCCTCTCTCAAGATTCAGACAACACTGAGGTATTCCCCCCTCCCACTTCTTAATATAATTTATAACCATAATAACGTTTCATTTTCTTCGTCTGAAACTTTTAGTTTTATCGCGTCAGTTTAAGCTAACTTTATTATTATCCTTTTGAAATTGACGTTCCTTGACTTTACAGTGTGCTACACTTTTGTTAGTGGAGATATTTTTAATGTTTTTTGTAGGTGCTTCTAGAACTTACAAAGATATCTTTCTTAATTATGTTTAATTAAGTATTGGAGTAATCATAATCGTAACCAGCTCTTTTATCGTCCACGTCCACGTTTTGTGCATGAGGGATGTAAGGCTTTAAAACGCCACGCTGACCAAGCGGGTTGGCGAGTCCACCCACTCTTTCAGAGCTGGTATAGTTCCTAGTTGTGTGTAGTGTGTTTGTGGCTTTATTATCCCGTCGCCTTTTACAACAAATACACTAATACTTGTCTAAGTTCAAGTACATGTTGTAAACAGTTTTTTAATTTTATTTATCTCTTAATACAAAATCATGGTATACAATTTATTTTCTAATGAGCTCGGATACTGGTTACATTACTGGTTTATATGAGTTTATATGGTTTTTATTCCTCAGTATATTTGCATACATAAATCTAAATAAGCAAAAAATATTATATTAAACAAGGAAATTAGTACATTTTCTTAATTGGCGTTGAAATTTTAATTAGATACCAATATATTTGTTTATGAGGGTATACACGCCTCCGCACGATACGTACAGGTAGGCGGTTACATATCTGGTGAAATATTATTTACATATTTATTGATATTAATTTAGATGGAACATTTATTACAATTATCTTAGGATCCTAGATTGTCTTGTACGGACCTTATTAATTCCTCTATTACGATTAAAAACAGTAGATAGATTAGATGTTCATCACTAACATCACTAATCAATAGAGTTTTTAATTCCAATGTAATAACAAACGTGAATAAAAGGTACGTAAATAATAAGGATATCTTCCCTCTAATCCATCTTGCAAATCCTAAACGTGTGCACTTCAAAAGAAAATATCAAGAAAACTCTTCAAAAGGCCGAAACTACAAAAACACTCGCATGAAAAAGACCCCGTCCCCCGTTGCGTCGTATATAGAGATAGCTGTATAAGGCTACTGTTCGAATTTGCCCGAGAAGAAAAATAGTAGGCACCTGCAACTAAATGCATTCGAGGGGGACTTTTGTACCGAGGGATCCGTTTGAAGAGCGCTCATTGCCATCGGAAGTGGGGGTTGACACGCCGCGTCGTTACGCACACTACGCACACGTGTTAGGGCCGACAACTTCGGAGTTGTGCGCCCAACAAACATGTGATTTGCTTCTTTGAACATTCAAGTACATTTTCAGACTAAAAGGGAGTTATTAAAGTCTAGCGAATGTATCAACTGTGGGAGTAGATGCCATTGAGGGAGTGGCAGAGGATCTACACTGAATTTTTGCCCTAAAAATATATAATATATCTTATATATTATATAAGAAAATATCTTCGAACTGATGTGTAAACCCGATTTTGGGGCAATTAGTTTTGATCATTCATTTTGCAATATCATTTCGTTTGTAGACTTCAATTTTGACCGAAAAAACATTATACTTATTGCCTTGCCAAAACTACTGGATCGATTTTATGGAAGTAACGGGTAAGTGGGGAAGTAAGTGGGGGAGGCCTATGTCCAGCAGTGGACGTCCAAGGGCTGAGAAGAAGAAGAAGAAGAAGAACGGGTTTAGAGCTAGATGCCTGTATCGTCAAAAGGTTGCATAAGTAAACTGCTATCGTCCTCCATACTATTATATAGATAGATCATATGGATAACACATCTCAGTTGGACACCCCGGAGATGACAGGCGATTACAGTGTGGACAGTGACGCTCTACCACAAATTGTTGACCACGTAAAACACCGTGCATGTTCTCCGCGCTCTATGTCTACATTGTGTAGGTACCTACAATTTCAATAAATTACGTTAAAATCATTCCAACTATAATTATAAAACCACGAATACACACTCTAGATAACAGTAAAAACATTAAGACTGGACATTTTTGCTTTTATTTCAAACGCATAAACAGACGCGTTTCGTGAACTTTATGCGATGTATTGATTATCTCACATTGAGTACCCTTCCACTTAAGGTGCTTATACTACCAGACCCTGAATCAGGCCGGTGTTGTCACTGCACATGATGTGATGTATCGCTAGGGTGCAGGCGAGACGGGGGGGGCTCTCCCTAAGTAGTTGCCTCTTATTGTCGTTTATTTTTCATTGTCATATCCGTCGCCCCCGGAACAGGTGTGTGTTTTCACAAAATATCAGAATAGACGAAGTTAGTTTAGACGCTTGCAAGTTTTGCTTGAAATCATTGTTGACTCCATTAAATATTAATAATACTGTGGACGCATTAAAAATGAACATGTAACGGCTGCGTTACCATACGCTAATATCTGTAAGTAAATAGTGAAATTTAGTTTATTCATATCGAATATGCGTTACGTGGAAGCGTCTCCTTCTCATATTTCGCGTGACTTGGATGTCTTCTTGGGAACTCCAGCCTTAACAACTCTGGCTAACACTCCGGCAGTCGTCTGTGTATTTGCCCTAGCATTTCTTCACATATAGCAAACATACCAGTGACTTTGGATGTACTCAGAAATTAACTTAATTTAACATTAACTTAACCTTTTGACCGCCGAACTTCAACAGTTCGAATTCATATGCCGAACCCATCTTTATATACAGAATCGGCTTATCGAACATTCGTACAATTACAAACTCATTTGCGGCTCATTATCAACTTATTCAATAAGCGATTAGGTAACGCTAACAGTAAATGTAACGTTGTAGAACGAACCTAGAGCAACGAATATGAACTTTAAAGTAACTAAAAGTTGTTTACGAACGTAAAAACTTTCTATGTATTCTCTAATGTTTTATTTTTACATTATGGTGAAAAACGAAGTATATGTATTGTAGTTATAGTAATTATTATTATACTTAAACATTTAGTTGATACCAAATTCTTATTAAAATTTAAATGTGATTGAAAAAAAAATCTCTATAACGTTTGCAAACGATAGAAACTTACACTACGGCCACTGATATGTAAAAACTCGTTAATCACTGCTGTGTATCACGCACGATTAGTCATGAAATTCTCATACTTTTATCATTTTGTCCTGTGTACAGTTTATATGCCGATTGCACAGTATTACAACAGAACTGGCGCGTTACCTGTGATATTTACGGCTTAATTAACTGATTGTAATTAACGTTTTAATACCTACACGTGGCTGCGTTGTAAAAGTACAATCACAGCAATAAAACGCTTGCCTCAGGTTTTGCTCTATTTCAGTTACCATTAAATACCATACAATGTAACCGACCTTTTCCCTAAGCGTGAAATTATGGATTCTACTTATGATTCTGATTACGATTACGTCTTGGACTATGTAGTTCACACAAAATTGTATGAAAAATTTGTTAAAAGATAAAAGAAATAAATGTTTGGAATAAGAATGATTCGTACAATTTTCATGTAGGCTTTTCCGGATAGCTTCGGTTACACCCTGTCTAACCAGCCTGTGACTTTCCTACTTTAAATACATGAGTCTTCTCCCAAGCTCTTCTAACACTCAGCTCTTTTCATTCTCTAAAAATAGTAGCAAATAGCATTGTTTTTTAGTGTTGCTGCTTCGAAAATGATATTATTATTTATTGTAAATAAATAAAAGAAAAAATATTATTATACATTTCTTTATAATTACTAAGAATAATTATTAAAAATTATCAATAAATTATTAAGAAAAACTTAAAAGGTATTTCTTTATTTAAACCACAGATAAAGAAAGGCACAACGTAACACAAAAACATAAAACAGTATACAAAAGGCGGTGTTATCGCTAATAGCAATCTCTTCAACCTTCAGACAAGGTATCTTATAAGTAAAACGTCCCATTTTTACTTTTTTATTTTCAATTCCTTTTTTTTCCATAAAAGTTGATCAACCATAGGTTTGTATAAAGACTATCGTCATATGCTAGTAGATAGTGTTTTATGTAGAGCACTTTTTATGTATATAGAAGCAATAAGGTACTTGAAGCTATTGAGCAATGTGATAGAATCAAGTGCCTTGTTGATCAACATGAGCATTAGTTATATACGTAGACCTAGTTATAAGCCCTATCAAGCAACATATCAATTAAAGTAATAAAAGGTAGGTACTGTTCCAATTAATTTATAACGGTCATTCTGAAATGTTAGGCAATTTTAAAATTAGATATATGATTAAATTTTAAGGCGTTAGTCAACTAAGCGGTCGTAAGATTGCAATTTTTTTGCGTTCGTTAATTATTTCGATGATTTGAAAGTTCATTTTCCTTGATCTATCTGAATGAATAGGATTGTTTTACAGCGTTATATTTGCGGTCGGGGCTGCCTAATCGCTTATTGTATAAGTCGATAATGAACTGCAAATGAGTTTGTATTTGTACGTACCCTCGATTGGCCAATACTTTAATTAAACCAAGTAGAATAACACTTTGCATAAACGTTCTCATATGCAGAGGTTGTTTTTTTTAAATTATTGTAGATAAATGGGCGGACGAACAAGCGATCCCACGTGATGGTAAGTGTTACCGCAGCACATGGACACCTGCAACACCAGGGAATATGCGGGCGCGCCGCCGACCTTGCAAAGTCCTATTCACAGCTTTCTTGAAGAACCCCATATCGTAGCTTAATGGCAGTTCGTTCCACAGCCTACGATTCCCGGTATAAAATATTTTTTGGACCGAACAGTACGCGACACCTCCGTATCGAGGAAATGCGGATGGACCGCACTTCTGTGATGGGAGGTGCGGTTGTAGAAACCCGAGGTAGGAATTATATTGAAAAATTCTTCAGAACATTCCCCATTGTACAGACGGTAAAACACACAGAGAGACGCAACGTCTCTCCGAATGCTGAGGGATTCTAAACCGCCCGTGAGAGTGGGATCGTCGACAATACGAACAGCACATCGTTGGATGGAGTCAAATGGGTCCAATTGATACTCGGTAATAGGTAGGGCAAAGCATTGTAATTTTATATATTTTTTTAATTAGCATAATTTTTCATCGACGAGGCTCATAAACTTCGCCTAACACTCAACATTTCCGCCGGGTTCACTCGCAATAATCTCCTTTACTGGAATAATTTCGCTCGTTTCATTTCGGTTATTGGATTTTCCGTTGCCGACTTGAAATCCAGTTTCCAGTTGATATTTGTAATAAATTTTTATTTGCCCTTTAACGTGGCTTTCAGTTTTTATTGTTCTCCTCATTTGCATTCGTGACAAACGGTAAATGTTTATTTTTTCGTGTTCTTTAACGTCGCAACATTTTAATGCTGTAAAACTAAAATGTAGTAATGCTTTGTTTTGTAGTATTTTATTCTCCGTGCCTTCGTAATCGCTGTTTATGATTTTGGCATGACAAATAGAGTTTTCATTTTGACTACTTCTATAAGTAGATTTTTCGTAAATGTCGACTATAATAGTTGTAAAAAGTAGGATGAAATACCGTGTCATACCATCGGCCTATCTGTCCCTTCATTGCTGGATATAGGCCATTCCGAAGCTCACCACCAGACACGATATTCCCCTCCTCTCATCTATCCGCTACAGACGGACATCTTTAAGTTGTAGATCCATTCTCCTGTAAAAAGTATGATAGTGCGCCGAATATAAAAAAAAAACGATTTGAGAACTGGTTTTGATACAAATATTTGGTTCTGAAACTCTGTTTACCGCCTCCATGAAGAATGGACCATTATTTTTAACACATATCAACGAAAAATAATAAAATCCTTCGGATGCTTTTACTAGCCCTGTAATAAAACCTGTAATTAGTTTACACACACCAGAGCAGTATAAAGTAACTAACGTATACGAAGTTTCCGAGTTATATTAAAAATTCCCTCATTAGCTGTTCGAGGCGCTACGAGTCCACTTTCGCATCCGATCTAATATCTATTAGTTGAAACTAGAGCTGGGCCGACATTAGTCGGCTTGTCCTAGTCCGACTAAACGACTAATCGGCCGATTTGTCGCCAGTGCTATATTTACGAAAGACCTAAAGTTACATTTGTTCTGAAGTTTCATATATTTTTGTTCTGGAGTTTTAATTCTACTTTTTGTTACTGCTTTTTTGCTATAATAAGTTGTAATGAAAGGAGAATAAGTAGTGTATTGAATTGGCGGTGCGGAGAGGCGTAGGAAGTTGTGGAGAAAAGAGGAGAGAGGCAACATACATCGCCATCTTGATTGGAACTTGGTATATTGATTCAAATTTTAAGAGAAAACATGTCATGTGAAAATTATTTTGTAGGTATATTATAAAAAGTGATTAAAAGTAAAAGTATTACTATTTAGTGTTTCCTTTATTGCATAACGGCTTTCTATAAAATAAGTATGTCGTAATTATAGATAATTATGTTTGTTAATTGCAAAGATCTTCGAGAATCCACAATTATTACAATCACGATTTAAGTGAGAAAGGGTCAAAACGAACTGTCTGGCACACGTTTTTAACTACTCGAAGAGACCCTGAGTCCTAAAAAACATGCGTTATGTGAAACGTGTTATGGTGTTTTAGTAGGCACATTACGACAAATCACCCAAATTTAAATTTGACATTATGCGTCTCGAGTAGTCTATGGTCTTAGTACTTTAGAAATTACTACCATAGACATACTTGATAATATTATAAAAGTAAAAATACGGACGATTTTCGTCCTAAAGTAGACGATTTCCAAAACTTTTAACCATAACTGATATAAACTCAAATTCGAGGTCGACCAGTCACTTTTTTACTTCAATAAATTTTCTGTGTTTTGCCAATAAGTTGTCTGACTAAAATTTGATTGGAAAATAAATCAAAATGAAATTACAGTCGCAGTCGCGACTGAACAGCCGCCGCCCATCTCTAGTATAAATTCTTACTTTACCGCACGTGGAGTCACAAGCAGCTACTTCTACTTAATCAGGTACTGCTCGGCTACCGTTTACACGCCACGCCTTATGCATTTACTTACTATTATTTTCTTTTCAACTTATTCCAATAGTTACTATTGGCATCTTTTCTCAACTCACATTTGTGAAGTGGTGATTTCAAATTCCACAGAGTTTTTCAATTATCACAAATTTGGAGTGAAGAAAATCTACATGAGGAAACGCGACAATCTGGGACTGTGTACTCGAGCTGGATTACGACTAGAAACACCTAGTGCGTGGTCACCGTTACTTGTCAACGTCATCGATCGTTTCCTTTTAACCAAGTGGACCGACGACTTTAAAATATTTTCCGATAGTGAATGGATCATCCGAAAGGAATATCGTGTGATGGTGAGCCTTAGGAGAGAGCCTTATACCATTGGAGACGCATCTTGAGGGGGACAATACAATCCAGCAGCCGCTGGGCGCACTCGACTGGTCTCGTTACCCCTCTCTCACAGAAGACTACCTTGAATGTACTGCATTTCCAATTTTATCCTATTTCCCCAATGTAAGCACGTGTTTTGATAGTCAGGGACATACGCCAGAGCCCTTTCCATCCCATCCTGTCCTCTCCATCCCCATTTTCCCATACCTTTCCTCAAATACAATCCTAAATCTCCAAAGGTAGGCTGCGCGTGGGCTGCAGTATCTACTTACAATCGGGTGGACTGTATTTGGACTGGTGGACTGGGGTGACCGTTTGGCTCCTTTTTTCCATAAAAAAATATAGGCTGATGGAATGATACCATAAACCATTTGTCACTTATTAAATGTTTGGCAAACCGTTCATAGTGATAGCCCAGTGGTAGGTCAGGAATAAGCCGACTTTCATATGCATTCTGGACATCTTTATGACTGTCTTTTGACGTCCTATAGGCGGTAAGTAGCTTTATCATAAAATCTATAATAGAAATTGTTTCAATTTCACGGACATTTGTGGAAGTATCACGTTAACGGATAGTGAATGAAAGTCGCCGACAAAGTACAATATTAATTAATTTCAATTATTCAGGATTATCTAAATTGTTATGATCTGGAAAGTGAAATGTTCTTTCATAAAATCTTTGTTGAAAACTATAAAATGTGAGTATGTAGTCATAATAGACTTTTATTGCAAAAGGTAATAATAATTCTATGAATACTATTAATATGAATCGTGTTACGTACCCATTAAAACCTAAAATATTACCTGATTCAAATAGTAAATTACACAGTTAAATCTTTTAAAATAAAATAGTTTAAATGAAATAATAGCTGATTTTATTTCTTTTGAAACCTAGATAAAATTAGTTTATTTTTCATAAACGTAAAAAATAAGACTTGCTTATTTAAAGGTTCCTTACGCATTAAACCTAATATTAATTAAACTAATTATTTAAAATATTTACTTACAATGTGAATACTTTTACTTTTCGTTACAAATAAATTGATTTGAAACAAATTGAAAAATACTCAGTAATATAAGTTGTCTTAGATATTAAAAAAAAATATCTAAATATCAACAGTGAGTTACGTTTAGTTCTCGACGTGCGAAGAAAGAAAATTTCTTATTTCTTCTATTTATTTCTTTGTTCTATTTATTTCTAGTTCCGAGGGAAAATATTTCAAATACGAACTCGCTTTGCCTTCAATTCTGCACCAAAGCTATGAAGTTCAGAAAAAAACATAGTAGTATATAGTTCGAACACGATGGTGGATTTTTACACTGTGGAGCGCAGAGGTTTGTTTTCTCTTTTTGCGATTTTATTGTTGTTTATGAATAAATAACAATCGACATTGGCCTTTATCATCTAAGAGAGAGTTGAATTCAATACCGAATTTAGGATAGATAAATTACTTGAAATTTCGTGTTTTTACAATAAGATAGTGAACAGCATGTATTTTTAAAACATATAAGTTATGTTTTAAATGAGGAGAGTCAAAAATTATCTACACTTTCATCACACACCTTTAAAGTTGTTATACTGCCTTCTACGCATACATGCTTAGAGTTGGTACGACTGTAGTCATGTGTATGCCATCTAACCCTGATCGCGCCAGTTGCCTTCCGGCGGTTACATTGTAAACATGTCTGCTCCGCTAGCAGTTTGCACCAAGGAGGAACAACGAGTAGTGATCCGATTTCTCTGGTCGGAAGGTGTGAAAGGGGGCTGAAATTCATCGTAGACTTTTATCACAATATGGGGAAAGTGCCTTGTCACGGAAAAGTGTTTTTTCGTGGATCGAGAAATTTAAACGTGGCCGGACGTGTGTGACGCACGAAGAGGGAGCAGGACGCCCGTCAACCTCCACCACGGACGACAAGATTCAGCAAGTTCGAGAGATGGTTCTGGCGAATAGGCGAGTTACCATCGATGAGGTAGCGTCTTCTTTGAACATTAGTCATGGTTCTGCCCATCAAATCATCCACCACGAGCTCCGCTTCCATAAAGTCTCTGTGCGATGGATGCCAAGACAGCTTACTGCAGAATACAAGCTCAAACGTGTTGACATTCATTCAAACCATCTACAAGTTGGGTTCTGAAGGTCTGGAACACCCTCCCTACAGCGCAGAACTTGCTCCCCTCGACTTATATTTGTTTGGGCCATTCAAGGAAGCTTTAAGGTGAATTTTCCACAGACGTAGACGTGCAGGAAGCGGTGCAAAAGTGACTTCGCGACCAACCGAGAACCTTCTTCTTGGAAGGAATACGCAAGCTTGTGGACTGCTGGACCCAAGTATGTTGACAAGGGAGGAGACTATGTTGAAAAATGATGTACATGTTGAATTTCTATGTTTATGTAAATAAATTGTAGAAACAAAAGTGTAGATAATTTTTGACTCAACCCCGTATTATTATAGCCTCGCTTCGTCTTGCGTTGGTGGCTTTGTTATTTTTTATTTTATTTATTCGGTTTACCAGTGGCAAACCTTTCGACGTTTGATTAAATTGTTTCTAAACTAAATGTACATGACTTAAGGTAAATACCACATGTGGAGTTAATTTTAATGTGCTGTTTAATGCCCTCAGTAATAAGAGAACATTGTTATTGTAATAATAATATGTTCAAATTTAAAAAAAAAAAGATGTCATCACTATCAGTCACGTGATTTCACCTATTGACCAATTACGAGAGGGAGCATTCCTCGATTGACCAATTAACGTCACTTTTTTCTTAATGTGAATAAAATAGAATTAGATTTCTGGCGAGTATATAAGTATTTTAAATAAAGTCCGAAGTACACATAATGCCGGTATGAAATAATCAGACCTCAGAGCTTTGAAATCGCAGCATCTATATAAAATATTTGGTGAAAGTGAATGGAAAAATGTGATTCGCATATAACTCTTTTAGGCCGGGTCGCTTTGGATTTATGTTGCGGGGAAATCGGCTTCCTTCTTCAGCTACGTAAATCATTTTCACATCGCAGCACTGAGCGTGGGGGCTACCTTGCTACACTTACTTTGTACACTGCAGGCCCTGCGAAAGTGTACGCAATGTAGCGATAAAATCGACACGGCTTAGGTAACTGGTCCTTATTCATTCGATTCGCATATTTTTAAGTACCGGCATAGTAATTAATTAGAAGCTCTTGCTTCTAATTAATTACAATGCGAATAATTAATGCGAACAATGAAAAAAAGGTTTATTTCTTACCCTCCTTAACATGAAAGTAACGTGGTCGTTACCATATCAAAAGTTACCGTTTTGAATAATGAGCTGCTTTTACAATTCAGTTGACATTCTAACTAACCCTTCCGAGTTCAGAGTCATGTAATATTTGCAATTATAATAGTTTTACATACAAGGAAATATATTCTTGTATGGTAATGTGTACTTCGTCCTGATTTGTAGTGTAATGTAGTAAGCAGGGTTTTTGCGAATTTAGCGTCTGTTGCGGTAGAAAAATCTAGACGATTTGCTTTGCTGGCATCGAAAGATTGTGCATCAAGAACTTGAATTACGCTATACACCAGCAATTTTATTTGCCTCTCAGGCGGCTTTTATACGAGTCGTTAGATGCAGTTTTCTACTTCAAAGACTGGCGGCTTGGCTCTCGAAATGGAATTGGCAAAAGCCGTTTGTTTTCCGATATTGTACGTTCGTTGTGTTTTAAACTCGTGTGTAACAGCCTAAATAAACATACAGGAACCGTTACCGTAGGGTCGCCATTTTGACCTTGATTTTGACAAATTGCACACCACAAAATGGCGGCCTATTCGCGCCTCGAGCAATACGCGGAAAACGCTATAAATTACGAATAATTAACAGAAGCCGGTCGCATCTGTGCCCCGCGCCCGAATTGATAATTCTCACTAGATATCAGCCTACTCTCCGAGGAGTTGTAATTTTAATTAAATATTTCGGTGTTGAAAGCAAAACGCCCGCAATGAACTTGAAATTAAATTAAAAGTTAAATAAAGATTCCGTATTGTGTTAGAAAAATTAATAACAAATTGTCTTGTTTCAATTACGTGGAAAATTAATATGTTACTTTTATTCATTATTTTTTCATGTTCGCTTAGTTAAATTTATTTAAATGCCACCGTTAAAAATGGTGAGACAATTTTATCTGACAGTTAGATCCCGCAGATACTTTGAAAGAAAAATAAAGTTGACAGACATTTACAAAGTGGAAGAACAAGGTTAATAATGATAAACCCTGGTGTAAGTACAAATTGAGACGTAAACTGTGGAACTAGACTCATTTTAATGTAAGCTTTGACATTATATACGGGATAATTACGTGCAATCGATTCTTACATTTGCAGCCCCGGTGAGATAAAATCTTAAGTCATTCATTTATTTTTTAACCCGTATTATTATTATTTTTTAATTAACAGAATACATCTGCTTATAGTTTCGTAATAAAATAAGAAGGATATCAAGATCTATCGTGTTCTAGAAAAGTTCAAAGCGACTGCAAGTCGATAGAGGAATGCAGATTGCAATGTGTATTATATGTACGATATTATTAATTAAGTGTAATAAAGGCTTAAATACTAGCGAAATGTGTTAATTATATAAACAGGAATAAGGCGTTTCGTATTCCTACTTACTTGCTAAACATTGTCGCAAACAATTGATGAAAAATTCACAAGTATTCCACATTTATAAAATTACTATATAAGATAAAAATTTGTAAATTTGTAAAAGGGACAACGGGAAATGCCAATCAATGTAAACAAATATCTGGTAAAATATTTGTATAAATAGATTAGCAATAAAATAAATGTGTTTGTGTTATGTGTATATATTATATTACGATTATTTAATTACCAGAAATTTATGTTAAATGTAATTTGAAATTGCAATAAATTTCAGAAATCTTTTAACATTTAACTTAATTGCATATACTCTTTAAATTATGAAATATATTATCTATTTGATGTGGAAAAGGATAAATATAAACATTTATATCGTGCTTTTGGACATGTGTTACCTTCTTTTATGCCATATTTTGACCTTTTATTCTTTACTAATAAGTACCTCTCCGGTGAGCAATAACTAAACTTACTCATCTATTTCTTTGTAACATGCGTGGTCCCATTAGGTACAAACCTGATTTACTCACAATTTTTATTAAAATATTAATTCTTAATTATACTAATAGATTCAGCTTTATGATCTCTTTCTACTTACAAAATCGAATTTCTTCTACAATGAACCACTTCGAAGATTAGAGAATTGAGAGAAAAAAACTGATTAAATTTAAATCCTTTACGGAAACCAAGAAAAAAGAATTCTCCAAATTCAATTCTCACAAAACAAAGATACCCGATTTAATAATTTATCATCTCACAATTTAATTTTCATAGGAATATTGTTAGTGGTTTATGGGATAAGTGGCGTATTAGTCTAAATCATGTATGTATCACAGAGCGTGAAGTGTGTCATTGCATCGGTAAAACGAATATATTATGTACTTACCGAATTTGCGACGTAAACATCAAAATGTCGAAAAATAAGTCTCTTCAGCTGCGACTAATAAAAATAAATATTAATTTTTGGAATCTTTAAACACTAAAAACGTATTCAGATCCTCAGGAAACATAGACAGATCGACACAGAAAAAATCCAGTATCACGTTGTATAAAACAAGTCAAATTAAATAAAAGTGGCGCTTTTACGTTTTACCTTTTCATTAACAATATAGTAATAATTCATTGGCCAAAACCCTAAATCGAATGATAAATTCAGATATTTATGTTTGCTTTATTGTTATTACGTATCTTTTAACGAAACATGTGTTTCAATACGCGAGGGCGTATAGAAAGTTCTCGATGCTAAAATATTTATTTATTGAGGGGTTTCCTCATAAATCTTTATGGGCTGTCGACGTTGTTTTACGAACAACTATATTTAGATACTTGCTTTGTGGCATGTATTGGCACACTTGAAATGTTTTGAGATAACCTGTTTTTAAGACTATATTTTTTGTTGCAGGTATGGTGAAGAAGTTGATGAATGTTGGCTTAGTGAGTAATATTTTAAGTAGCTCAAGCAAAGTGTAAGTTGATTTCAGAAATGAATTACGAATGATGTTACGTAATATGATTTTATTTGTACAAAAGACCATTTGATGCGTGGTTAAGATCTTAGACATCTAAAACGCAATATATTGATGACCGTATTTGTGGGAGGCCCTCCGGTCAGGTAAATCAAAATTAGGCAGTTCGTGGTGGCTGGATGATAAGAGCGGGAGATCGTGGGATTGGTAGGTCGTGGCGACCCTTGAGCCTGGCACTTGAAAGACATTTTTTTAATTCAATGTAGTGCAATCTGTCTTTTCGACCTTCCTCTGGTTATGAAGATAGAGTCAGTACCTATTGCTCGGTTTGTATCTAATGAAGTAATAACACCTCCGCAATGGCATTCATCTTTTATTGTAATAGGATTTTTGTACATCACAGGATTTGAAGTCTTGTAGTGCAGAGACATGGAAATGGTTTGTGTGAAGATTAGTATTGTTAAAACGGGCGCTGAACGTCTGAGCGCTCGTCTAACCTTAACCGTTTTAGACCCGAGTTTTTAACTATAAGGATTTAAGACTACCAAATATTAAAAATTGGACTATAACGCTTTATAGCCTTTAACACTAGATTCTTAAAAGTTCATAAGCGTTAACCCAGCGCCGAGCGTCGTGCGCTCGATTTTACAACACTAGTAAATATAGGTCAACTGTCCCACATCAAAAAGCCGGTAACTCCGGTAAGTCATAACTTCGAACCATTATGTCCACAGTCGCCTACATAGAGGACAATGCATTTACAAAGCTTGCTTGACAACTTAACAACATATTTCACGTAATATGAAAATGCACTCAAAACAAACTTGTTCAACCATCATGCAAATATTTTCACTCTCCACTTATACTTTCAACGGCCCTACACCCCGCCCAAATTCAGATATCGAGACATATTTACAATCTCACACCGCAATTACTTCGTTAATATATCGCCCTCGCAACTCTGATAATAATTAGCCTGTATTCAATTAAGAAGTGCTCTTACATAACGTGAAGATATGAACCGACGTAGCATCGATATAATGTCGACATGGAACTGGGCACAACCATATTCGTTGGCGAAAGTTGGCTCCACTACAAAATTTCGCTATATTTGTATTAAGCTACATGTCATAATCATAAATACGACATCGACACAAAGCGTATATAAAACATGTCGTCGATAAGCAGAAAGGCCTTATGGTGAAGTTATGTTCAAGATTATACTCGAGTAGCGTAGTAATTTTATACTTAACAATTTTATTCGTTTGATACACGTGTGTGAAGTTAATGTTTTAAGAGAATTGAAGATGCACCAGACAGGTGGAAAGAAAAATTAAAATATTCAGATTTTGTGACGAAATATAAACATACACTCCCGGACACCTGAATCGAGCCACCCTGCATTATCAATTTTGATGGCCTGAAGCTTAAAAAAGATGTTTGATCGATGATCGATGATGCAGTTTTGAAACTAGCATACTAATAACCATCATTTCCGTATGCCATTTCCCCAAATTTGAATTTAGAGTATTGAAAAAATTTAGTTTAAGTGTAACAAAAGTGTAGTTTAAGTCGTGTGTCCGCCTTTCTCACGGAGAAGACTTGTATTGGATTCTTGAAGAAAACAATGACCTACAAGAGCGTTTACAACGGCCGTAATGCGGTTTGGCATGGAATCAATCAATGTCATTATGACGTGTTGTGGAATGTAGTCCCATTCTTCCGCGATGACAGTTTTCAGCTCCTGCAAGGTCTACGGAGCTGTCTGGTGAGCTCGAACAATGCCTCTTTAGCTCATCCCATAAATACTCTATGCGATTCATATCTGGGCTTCTTGTTGGCCATTCTATTACTGTAATACCGACGTTATGAAGTTAGTCTCTGACAATTTCTGCAGTGTGCGCCCTTGCATTATCATGTATAAAAATGAAATGTTGGCCAACAAACCCACCATATGGCATCACATGAGTCTCTAGGCATTGACAAATATAACGTCGCCATTTAATGGTGGCAGCCGTGATCCCGTCACAACTTACAAGTCTAGTTTGGCCTTCGGCGGAAATTCCTACTCAGACTGTCTATGACCACCCGCCATAACTCACTTTCTCTTCAATACAGCACTGCACAAAACACACTCCCTGCCTTCGGTACACCTTCCTCCTTCCATCATTACCATACAGCATAAGAGTACCTGGCTCCATTAACGTTAAGTCGCGTAAATGTTCGCGCGCAAACTACACCATTCGGCGCACCGAAATCGTACCATTCGGTGAGCTGGTGTCAGTTTGGAGCTATTATGCGGTTATGTGGTTTCATATCACGTTTTTCGGAGTCTCCTAACAGTCCGAGCGCTAAGATCGATCACCAGGTACGCTAAGATCACCAGGTATCGATGGTACACTCTTTGAACACCAGAACCGCTTAAATGATGCCGTGCACTCACATTTCGCTGACTATGCCCAGACTGAAGAAGTGCTACAGCTTGCGGTACTTCAAGCGCAGTATCTATAATTTTAAGGTGAAAATCTGTTCTCAAATCTCAGGAAAAACAATATTGAAAAACATTAATAAAAAAATAAAAAAAAAAGCTAAACAATGCTGCCCCAATTCAAACTTTCTGCTTTCTTATTTTTTTTTCGAAACAATAAACTGCCTGGCCTTTTATTCTGTGGTTCAAATTCGTGAATTCAAATTTGGAACAATAGCACACCAAAATGGTGGTAAATATGTCAGCTTCAAAACTGTATAAAAACTTTTTCTTTGACCTAACATTATTTTTATATTTCAGGCCTTTTTTTTTTTTTATAGATTAGTGGGCGGACGAGCAAGCGGTCCCACGTGGTGATAAGTGTTACCGCCGCCCATGGGCACCTGCAACACCAGGGGGTATGCGGGTGCGCCGCCGACCTTGCAAAATCCTATTCACAGCTCTCTTGAAGAACCCCATATCGTAGCTCAATGGAAAGACCTCTTGAGGCAGTTCGTTCCACAACCTACGGGTTCGCGGTATAAAATAATTTTTGGACCGAACGGTGCGCGACACCTCCGTATCGAGGAAATGCGGATGGACCGCACTTCTGTGACGGGAGGTGCGGTTATAGAAACCCGAGGTGGGAATTATATTAAACAATTCTTCAGAGCATTCCCCATTGTACAGGCGGTAGAACACACAGAGAGACGCAACGTCTCTCCGAATGCTGAGGGATTCTAAACCGCCCGTGAGAGTGGGATCGTCGACAATACGAACAGCACGTCGTTGGATGGAGTCAAATGGGTCCAATTGGTATTTCGGTGCGCCGGCCCAGAGATGAGAGCAGTACTCCATATGGGGCCTCACCTGAGCTTTGTAAAGCATAAGGAGTTGCCCAGGTTTGAAGTACCGCTTCGCTCTGTTCAGCACACCGAGCACATAATAATTCAGGGTGGCTCGATTCATTTGTCCGGAAGTGTATATAATGAACTTAGCGCCGAAAGTAAACAATTTTAAATTAGGGCCAAAGTGCACACTTTCTCCGTTATTGAAAATGCTGACCCACATTTCGTAATTGGAAGTTAAATTGCTACCAAAAATACAGAAAGATATGCAACAAATAGCATTCCAAATCCATTCCATTCTGCCCCTATTTCTAGCATCAAAGTGCCTATACTTAGAGACTGATCTGTTGCTCACTGTACGCACAGCTCACACTAGATACACCGATAGTTTATAATTTTTGTTAGGCTTGAACCTTCGCATTAATTATGAGTATCTAGTTCTAATTAATTAGCTTAAAAATATCTTAAATATCTTAAAAATACCACCCTAAGATTACTGTTAATCTGTAACAGTAATCTTAGGGTGGTATTTTATAAACTGTATCATAATTAGGCATTCAAATGAAGACCACTCACAATATTCTATTTCCAATAATCGCGCTTATTTATGAGTTCGCAATAAGAGAGTTGATTTAGTTAGTTAGCCACTTTCCATTTATTTGCAATGGAGAAAATCCTAAGCGGACATTCCCATGTAACTTTCCCGCCGTTTCCTCGATACTATTTTGCCGCGGATTTTTCCGCTCGCGTAAATTTGTTTACACGGATTCTGTCGGGTAATACAGCCTTTTTGTGCGGCTTTTTGTATGCTAAGGGCGCCTGTGGACTCGGTTTCGCCTTTTCGATAGCGGTACCGATTCGACTTTGTGCCCCCGCCAAGAATGTTTGCTAGTACCATTAATCAATTTAATCGAACGTGTGTGAATTATTACTAGATCGGGTTGTCGCGAGGCCTCGCGGCGATGAAACCTGGCGCATGTGAACATTAAATTGGATAAAGTATTGAATATTGAGGCCGGACACGCTTCATTATCAGCAATGGATTGCAGAATTGACAGCGTTTTATTATGTTACTTCCTGTAATATAATACAATACAGCATTTTCAATTTGTTCAAAATTGAACTACAGGCCAACTACAGGCCAATAGCAATCACCTCCCTCCTTTCCAAGGTGATGGAGCGTGCTATAAACACACAGCTCCTTGGGTACCTACAAATCATCAGCTGATTAACGACCGTCAATATGGATTTCGCCATAATCGCTCGGCTGATGATCTTTTAGCGTATTTAACACACCGCCGGGCTGACGTCATTCAGAGTAGAGGCGAAGCTCTAGCTGTTGGCCTAGACATTGCGAAAGTGTTTGACCTGGTATGGCACAAATCGCTGCTTTCCAAGCTACCATCTTTCGAAATACCCGAGGGATTATACGAATGTGTTGCAAGTTTCCTGACTGGACGGAGCATCAGAGTCGTTATCGATGGTACCTGCTCCGACATCATGTCTATTAGAGCTGGCGTCCCGCAAGGCTCCGTGCTATCCACAACTCTGTTCCTTCTGCATATCAACGATCTGTTCCAAATTGGTGACATACGTTGCTATGCAGATGACAGCATTGGGGATGCCTTGTACAGGGCCGCGCTAACATCCCTCGGGTCGAAGTGGAAGAGAGTCGCGTCAGGCTTGTGTCTGAAGTGTCGATTTGGGGTTCTCTAAACCTAGTGGATTTCAACCCCAGTAAGACGCAAGTCTGTGCATTCACCGCTAAAAGAGCCCCCGTTGTCGTAGCACCTCGGTGCTTAAGATCTCGGAAAGTATCGGGATATTTGGTGTCTACATATCCACCGAAGTTGAATTTAGGGGTCATCTGGAAAATAAAGCCAAAATAGCCTCCACAAAGCTCGGTGTGCTGAACAGAGCGAAGCGGTACTTCACCCCTGGGCAACTCCCAATTCTCTACAAAGCTCAGGTTTGGCCCCATATGGAGTACTACTTACATCTCTGGGCCGGCGCGCCGAAATATCAATTGGACCCATTTGACTCCATCCAACGACGTGTCGACGATCGCACTCTCACGGGCGGTTTAAAACCCCACAGCGTTCGGTGAAACGTTGCGTCTCTCTGTGTGTTCTACCGCCTGTACAATGGGGACTGCTTTCATTTCTAGAGTGTGTAATCATTTCTAGAATAAGTCATTTGTCACTGATACTTTTATCATTGATCACTCGTACATCGGCAACACACTTGCATTCCATCTGGCGTTGCAATTGTTCATGAATAGCGATAATCACGTACATGAGGGTCCAATCTTCCTGTGCTATATTCCCCTGCTACGAATTTATAAAAGACAATAAATAGGTGATCGACTAATTCATATTTCTTTCGTATAAGAGATTATACGTACACCGTATTTTGTATGCCGTCTAGTCTGGCAATGTCTACATGTACCGCCGTCCTTATGCCAGACACGCGTATGAATAACGATTTTGTCGTCTATGTACGCCCGGGTGTTTCTACCTATGTTCAACGTATGAAACAGTAAGCAATGTTCATAAACAATGAAATAAAAGTTTATTTACTGTAGCTACCGTAATTATAACAGTCATATGGGCAATCTAAGCAATAGCTAATACAAAGATGCTACATGTAGAAAATATTTTTTAATTAGAAATTTACGAGACCACAACTTAAACAGTTTATACAATGCATCAGTCAATACAAACAAACGCATCGCAAGTTGATGGACGGGAGAAAAATGATATTTACACCTTTTCAGGAAGTTATTACCATTTTTATTATTGGTAATCATAAAACGGCACAATGCTAAATTGGATGTGGCACTTTTTTAAAATGTGCGTATTTTGTAATAATACGCATGATAGCGCCTACTAAGAGCAGGTTGCATCAAACCATTTGCTAAAGTAACTTAAATTCTTTAAATATTAATACTAGTAGTTATATGCGACTTAGATGTTTAAAATACCATTAATTTTGTCATGACTCGGGGACTGTTCATCTCGAGTCTAGACTATATTTGCATGAAATACAAACAATAAATTCCAAGACTTATAAGATTTTTGTTTTCTATACAATGCAAATACACGTACTTCTGCTCCATTATATGTACTCGATGTATGAAATCACACATTTCAGGTCGAGTTTTTTATCGAGTGCACACTAAATAAATAAAGCAGGGAGCATCGGCCGGTCAAAGAGCCCTTTTATTTATACTTTTACTGTATCCCGATTCAATTATTGTAATTGCACCGTCTCCGTTGCGCCGTGGGCTCGAGTACCAGTGAGGTACGAGTATAATAACTATGCTTTACGATTATTATCGACTGAGGTTTTGATGCCTCCTTCCGTTCGTTTAAGACGGTGTTGAATGAGGCACTTGGCTGTAAAAGAGTTTAAACTCAGTAGGAGCTGCAATATTTTTTATCTTTCTTTGTATAGCAGTCCGTCAATCGAGGATATTCAGCAATGTGTTGTGTATGACAGTAGCCTTACAAGGTATACGTCTAATGACGTATCTAAAGCACGCGTCACGAGCAGAAAGAATTTTAGTCATTGACATGAGGGCAGTCAAGACTGGACGCAAAGAGATTTGTATGAAATCGTCGCACACCGATCACCTTACTAGACCCCTCATATTATTGAACCTGTGATTTTTTTTGACATCCATAAGACTACGCGACAATAAATTTGGTTTTCATTCTTTACTTATTCTTAATTATTTCTTTTCGTAAGTCATAACGATAGGTCGAGTCTTAATTTCCTCTTTGACATTTGAATGTGAGTATGGTAATATCACTTATCTATCACATTCCAACTGTGATTATGAATAGGACGATTTATTAGACGTCCTGCGGCTAAATAGGCTATCGGATAGAAGCTACTCCGTATTACTCCGTCTATAGGATGTCCTGTTGGACTTCATAGAGGGCTATATTCAGCAGTTGAAAGACATAGGCTGACGGTATGGTATGGAATACCATAAAATTCGCTTTACCATATCATACCATTTTCTGGAACACCCATATTCCTTTCCAGTCCAAAACATGTCAAATGGTTGTAAACGCACTCTGGTATGAGTATCTTACGAATGGAATAAATACGCCATAATCATATTCCTATTGTCAAAAAATAAATTAAGACGCGATTTAGAGGAATGTCAAAAACCAAATGCTGCCGATGTCCATTGGCATATCTCTCCACGAGACGTGTGATAAAACGAATCCCTATTTGCCTAGGACACAATATAGGCATTAAAACCCATATTTGTACATCGATGTGTCATTTACAATGCGATTGCATTCATACAATTAACTATGCAGTAAAATGAGCCATCCTTTGTAAACTTACAAATCGCGATTGAACCGTTTCAAACACTTCTATGGCCATTTGTTAGCACAATAACCATCCACAGTAGAGAGATAAAAACAGTAAGCTAACACATCCAATATGTGCTATTCTGGAAATTGTTACCCATAACTTTATATTATAATACAAAAGTTATCACTTTTTAGGTTCAGAATGTGTCCCATTGTCCTCTCTTGTTCTTCCCAACACTATCCAGTGCGAGGATAACACTAAAACGCAAATTTTAGTTTTTATTACTGATATCAATTTTACTACAGTAATAGACTTAATTCACTCCTAAATCTCCAATGATAGGCGATATACTCGGGGACATGTTTGTCAATCTTGACTGGGATTGACAGGTATCCATTTACAGCCAGATGGACTTTCTGCTTTTCTGCCCCTTTTTTATTTATAAAAAATACTTTAAATGTGAATACTGGTTTCTATAAATATAAAATTACCATCCTACAATACATTAATCAAATACATTCTGAAAAATAATTTCAAATACATAACGTATACATACATAATATATTACAATATGTTGGCAATAAGCGTAAAATCATATTAGGTCTAATGGCCACTCGCAGCGGTATCAATTTTGAAAATGAATGCCTTCACAGAATCCCTCCTCCCTGTTTAATTTTTTGCAATTGTGTGTGTGAGATCCGATTCCTGCGCGTTTTATTATTTAACTATTACGTACTATACCGTCAATGATTGTATGAATGTACGCGAGCGCTTGACAACATGAATGGGTAGAATGAAAATAGCGATTGAATGAAATAATTTGTGTCGGCGCTGAAAACAGGAAATGAGTGTTGTAATGAGCTCTGTTGGAGATCGAAATTGTCACTAAATGAAACTGAATATCGACTGTGAATGAGGTCGTGTTGGAGACATTTATATTAATGTATATTATTAAATGGGAAATCTTTTGTTTGTCAATATTAATAACTCCTCAACAAATTAATCAAGAATATTACATCAAATTAGGCATATGTGTCGTTCATGGGACAGATTAACACAGGATAACTTCCTAAAGCATTGGCCAATCGGACGTTCGCACGATTGCAATCATTTTTGCGTACGTAAAACGTTACCATGGTATATTTGCGATTGGCGCTACGAAGCTGATTACGTTGATATTGAATAAGGTTTTAAAGAGCTGCAAAACTGTTTGTATTTGTATTTTTTTTATGGAAAAAAGGCAGCAAACAAGGTGATGGTAATTAGATACTGTCATCCATTTGTGCGAACGCTCGATTGACAGATTCTTTATTGACTGGTTTTTTTTTATTAACAATTAAACGTTATTGTTAATTAATATTACTGTGTTCTTGCGTAGGTAATAATTCTCGTGTAAAAATTAACTTAAACAGGTAGTGCAATTATGAGCTGTGGGAAACGGTAGCATCGGTTATTCAATTATGGCAGTTAAGATGGTGGTCAAGTGCAAGTCGGGTTACAGATAATAATTATTATTATTGAGAAGATTGTTAAGGTAATAATCCCAACCAACAAAGTTAAAAAATGATCGCTTTTGCTTCTGCATGAATTGTAAGTTGATTGTTTCATATTGTTTGGCGTTGAATGTTTTGATATAATTGAACTTTTGTATTTCATCCTATGGGACGAAATTGTTGTGGGACGAACTACTGAATTAGTCTTAATTTCTTCTCCACCTAATTTTTATTCATTTTATATCATCGTAAAAAAATCGTATATTTATTTGCTGTTGAAACAGTAATTGAAATGAAAAAAATACTTAAAATTTAACTTTAAGTAAGTTAAATTTTAAGTAAGGTTATTGTGTATTACACATTTCAAGCACTCAGTACATAATGCGTCGAGCATGACGCGAGCTATCTCTGAACTATACTCACTAACTGCGAGGTCCTTTTGTTTTTCAAACATTACATTGTTTATTCGCCATGTTTACACGGGTAACTAATTAACTGTAACAACCCCTGGAAAACGAGTTACAGGATCGTATTTGTAAAAAAAAATACAGAAATAGTTTACTGAAATCCTCACTCACGTGTGTTAAAATGTATTAGAATTAGCTTTAAATTGGAATAAAGATGATGCTTGTTTCTGCCACCTTATATGCTATAAGTTTATATCCAATACCGAATGCATATAAGTACGGTTATGTTTGTAGGGTTAATAATATAAGATCCCGTCCCCAATACCATACACGGAATTCGCAGGAGTCCAAACTTAGGTCCGGATAAATAGATGATTTCAATCTGTCTTGGGTAGACTTAATCGAGTGATTTGAAACCAAGTTGTATGTAGACTGCTTAAGGTCTTAAAAAATTGCTGAGCGAATTAATGGGCAACAGTGTTTTATCCTATTCAGGTAATGACTAAATAAAGAAAAAAATAACATGTCTGAGACTAATTCTAAGATCGAGAATCTTTTGTTTATACGGGCCTTAGAATGTTGTATTGACGCTATTGCCGTGGTTTTATTGATTAAAAAAAAGTTGACAGGAATAATTGATAGCTCGAAATATATCAAATTTTAAATAAGAAGTTCTTACATATTTACAGTAGAGAAATAAATAGTTAATTAACTTGAATGAAATTAAATTAACTCGATAGACTTAGAGAATTTATCGATTTCAGCATTAAAGTGATATATCGATATTCAAAGCGAAAACACAAATACTAAACATTAAAACTGTGCCCTTAAAAATAGTTGATTTCGACTTATCAACTAATTCCCGCCATGTATGAGTTTATATTTTGTTGCATGAACACTTCCACCAATAACCGACGCGCATCTTGTCATTATCGGGCTTCGGAGGACGAAGATAGACGCATAGTTTTTAATCAGGGCCTCTCCTGTATCAGTACGGGTACATACGATACGTAGAGCCTGTACAAACAATATGGATGATATCTACCTCTCTCTTCCAAAGTTCCAAATATATCTACTCTTAGATTCATATGTCGGTACTGTTGGTTTTTTACTGTTGATTCAGTATTTATTAACGTTATCCTTTTCAAACGAAAAATGGCTATTCAATTCATTTTATATCTTTGTAAGTAATAAACATATAACCAACAGTGTAACATGCCTATTGACATCAGTTTTCCTCTGATGGCTATCTCACACTTGTTATTATCGAATGCTACCATTAATCTGTTCGTTTTTATGCTTATTGCGATAATGACGCAGCCTAAAGCTATGATATCAAGGTGTAAGTAGAGGCGTCGACATGCAATTAATATCTTTTGAGTGTACGCATTAAAAAGCTTTTCTGTATGCCTGTGTTATAGCACTTTTCTTAGATACCTTATAGTCAGGGAGCTGGTTGGCAATTTAGGTATATGACTTGCGTAGTTAAAAATTATAGGTATGAAAGTCTTAGAGGATACGACTCCGATGTCGCTGACTTCTTAAATAAAATAATAAACTGCCCTGTATCATTTGCTCGTATCTGGCATTTATTTATTGCATTAAATTAGATACCTAGATACCAGAAATACCACTGCCAGACGTCCAGATCGTTGCGATTTTTACAATAATAATTATAAACATGTAAAAAAAATGCTGTATTAAATCATTTGCTCGTAATATATATTTTTTTAATTTGTTGGTTCATCATCTCAGCCTTTAGACGTCCACTGCTGGACATAGGCCTCCCCCATTGTCCGCCATTTAGACCTATCGGCAGCGACCTGCATCCAGCGGGTGCCCGCCACCTTTATGAGGTCGTCTGTCCATCTAGCAGATGGACGTCCTCGGCTTCGTCCGCCGGTACGTGGTCTCCATTCGAGAACCCTTCTGCCCCATCGGCCATCGGTTCTTCGAGCTATGTGCCCTGCCCACTGCCACTTCAGCTTGCTAACCCGAGAGGCTATGTCGGTGACTTTAGTTCGTCTACGGATCTCCTCATTCCTGATTCGATCACGTAGGGAAACCCCGAGCATAGCCCTCTCCATAGCTCGCTGTGCGACAGTGAGCTTATTTATGAGGCCCATAGTCAGAGACCACGTCTCGGTGCCGTAGGTCATCACTGGCAACACACACTGGTCGAAGACCTTCGTCTTCAAGCACTGAGGTATTTTGGACGAGAAGACGCTGCGTAGCTTCCCGAACGCTGCCCAGCCGAGTTGGATTCGTCGATTGACCTCTTTCTCGAAGTTGGACCTACCTAGTTGGACCGTTTGGCCTAGGTAGACGTACTCGTCAACAACTTCGAGAATCGAGCTCCCGACTGAAACTGGGGTGGGCACGACATGGACATTCGACATGATTTTCGTCTTGTCCATGTTCATTTTAAGGCCCACCTGTTGGGAAACTCGATTGAGGTCTCCGAGCATTGTGCTAAGATCCTCCAGCGATTCTGCCATGACCACGATATCGTCGGCAAATCGAAGGTGAGTGATGCATTCGCCATCAACGTTGATGCCGAGTCCTTTCCATTCCAGGAGCTTGAAAGCGTCTTCCATCGCATTGGTGAAGAGCTTCGGAGAGATAACATCTCCTTGTCTCACACCCCTCTGCAATGGAATCGGCTCCGTGCTCCCTTCCTGTACTCGGACTGACATGGTGGCGTTGTTATACAAACACTTCAACACTTCGATATACCGATAGTCAATATAGCACCGCTGGAGGGACTGTAGCACTGCCCAAGTCTCGATCGAATCAAAGGCTTTCTCGTAGTCCACAAACGCTAAGCATAATGGCAAGTTATACTCCTCGGTCTTCTGTATAACTTGCCGCAGCGTATGGATGTGGTCTATGGTACTATAGCCTTTTCGGAAACCGGCTTGTTCGGGAGGCTGGAAGTCATCAAACCTGCGCTCGAGACGATTCGTGATAACCCTCGAAAACAGCTTATAAACATGGCTCAGAAGCGAGATGGGCCTATAGTTCTTCAACAAGGTCTTGTCACCTTTCTTGAAGAAGAGGACCACCACGCTTCTGTTCCATGCCTCCGGCGTAATACCTTCGAGCAAGACGGAATTAAAGAGCTTCTGAAGGACTTTCAGTACCGGTGTTCCACCCGCTTTCAGAAGCTCTGAAGTGATTCCGTCCTCACCCGGCGCCTTGTTATTTCTAAGCTGTTTGAGGGCCATCCTAATCTCGTACAGGCTGATGTCCGGGATGTCTTCGGTATAGTGTCGGGTCAACTTGGCTCTTGGGTCTTTGGCCAAGTTGCCAACAGATTTAGCGACCGAGGTATACAACTGTCCATAGAACTTCTCGATCTCCCTCAGTACCTCTTGTTTGTCGGAAGTGACACTGCCGTCCTCCCTCTTCAGCTTCGTCAACTGGCTCTGCCCAATAGATAAGTCTCTTGCGAACACTTTGGAGCCTTTATTCCGCTCTATCGTCTCCTTAATACGATTAGTATTAAAGAGACGGATGTCGTGTCGCAAGGACTGGTGAATCCGTCTATTGAGCTGCCGATATGCTTCCGCGTCATCAGGAGTCTGCAGTGTCATCGAACGTCGTTAGAGGTCGAGGGTGTGGTCGGTGAGCTTTTGGGGTCCATCTCTTCGACGATGTCTGAAGAATTTAGACCCCACCGTATGGACAGTTTCTACCAACCTGTTGTTGATATCGTCCACTGCAACGCAATCCTCTAGGCAATCGAAGCGATTTGACAGTTCAAGCTGAAAGCTTTCGGGATTCTGTATGTGGGCAGCAGTAGGTCGGAGCGTAGACTTCATCAGGCGGGACCTTTCTAACTTGACGTTTATATTCAATGTGCCTCTAACCATTCGGTGATCACTACCGGTTTTCACCCTGTGGATCACGGAGACATCATTGAATATTTGTCTCTTTGTGGCCATAATGAAGTCTATCTCATTTTTAACGGAACCGTCGGGGCTCATCCAGGTCCACTTCCTATGAGCCGGCTTCTTGAAGAAAGAGTTCATCATAAAGAGTCCCTCTTTCTCAAGAAAGTCGGCCAGCCTCTGGCCCCTCTGGTTCCGGTGCCCACATCCAAATTGCCCCACTCTCAACTCATCGTCGCCTCTTTTGCCCAGTTTCGCGTTGAAATCCCCCATAACAATATTGTAGTGTGTTTTCGAAGCATGTATGGCTCTACTAATGTCCTCATACATTGCTTCCACTTCGTTATCCGGGTGTGCCGAGGTCGGTGCGTAGACCTGTATGACCTTCAACGAGTATCTCTTGGATATTCTGAGTATAAGGTACGCGACCCTGCTCGACACACTCGTGATGGCTACAACATTATTTACGAGGGACTTGTGGACGATAAACCCGACACCACCTTGGGACTGCTGGTCGCCCTCCCGGTAATAGAACAAGTTGCCGGATTTCAGGGTTATCGTGTCCTCCCCCTCTCTTCGGATTTCTGATAACCCCAATATATCCCAGTGCAACTTGCCTATCTCCTCTTCCAGCTCAGCGATCTTCTCGTCTGTCCTCAAAGTGCGCGTGTTGTAAGTCACCAGTGACAACCTACGTCGGTGATCCATGTCAAAAGCCCTGGTCGTTCGACGGTGGAATCCCGCCCGGAGATTCTTAGCACCCCTGGCTCCAGCGCTCGACCAGCGCCCGTCGTCCACGCCGGTGTTGCGACTGGAGCCGCCGGGAACTTGGGGCCGTTTTACTTTTTCTGCCATAGGGGGGGGGGGGGGGGGGGGGACCGTAACCCGCCGCGCTGGTCCAGTGCGTGGTGGCGGGTCGCCAGAGCCTCGTTCGTTGGTCGGCAGGGTGCACCACGAGCCGGTGAGGTTGGCTTGGGTCCCAGAGATGTAGGTTGGGACCCCATACACCCACTGTTTGTTGGTTATTATACCTATAAATAAAAAAATATTATTGCCAGACGTGTATGGCGCTGGTTTTTAGAGTTATATTGAGATTTTGACTTTAAAGAAGAAGAAAATACGTATAATGAAAATTATATTCAGTTTTAAATCTAATAAAAATAATTATAAAAACATTTACATTATTTTTTTATAAAACATATTTATTTTCTGTACATATGTATTAATTAATTAAGTTCCATCATCATAACTTTCTTCGGAAGTACAGGTACTTATTAATATCATTAGTATTCTTGAAAGGCTATCTATTATATAAACACTGCATTGACGATATGTAAAATAAAAATTGTTAAACAATGTATTTTTAAACAAAATCAGTATTATTTTTGGTGATAATTACTAAAATACGTCTGGCTTTAAAAAATCAGCGATTAGAACGTCTGGCTTGTTAATATTCATAGTTTTTACACATAATAGAATCATTCAGCCAATTATTCGTTTTTTTGCAATAAGATTTGTTTTCTTTCCTAAGCGCAGCAGCTGGTGCCAGACATTACTTTTCTCGTTTTTTCTAACATAATAATTATTTTCATATAAATTTGATTGACGAGCAAATTATTTAAATTATCATATATATATAAAAAAATCATCAACGCAGAAACATGCATGTCTGATAATTTAATTTATATAAAAGTTAAACTATGAAATATATGTTAAAACAGATGCCAGATGACTTATGGCAAATGACTTATGGACCCTTTTTTATTTTTTCAATGAGCTGTGAATTGATAACGCAGCGATAACATAATGCCAGACGTGGTTTTTTAACGTGGTTAATGTTTTTTATAAATAGATTTTCACTACTTTCCACTTCTGGCACACGAGCATATCATGTAACAATAAAATCCTATTAAAGACATCCTAACTATTAAAGAATCGGTGGTGGTGATTATGTTATTCCTATTCTATTCCTATATCTCCAAAAGTAAGAAACGCATTCGATGGCGTGTCAACGTTTATCATTCTGGACTGAAGTTGCCATGTACCACTGGTGTCTATGGATGACAGTATCCACTTAACACCAGGTGAACTGTAAGCTCGACTGCCGCCTTCTTCCTATTAAAAAAAACTATCGATGTCGGTATGTATCGCAAATGTCCACGGGCGACAGTATCCTGTTACCATTAGGTAGACTGTCAACTCATCTGCTGCCTTCTTTCTATAGAAATTAAAGTAATAAGTTCCAAAACCAAAACTCGACTACGTAAACATTTCTAAAATAGCCTGCTATACGGTTCGCAGATTATTTATTATTTTTATTCGATTCGTTGAAATCTATAAACCGCAAGCTATATTTTGGAAAATAAAAACTTTTTGACCTCGGGTTTTTAAATTACAGTCTCTATTTTCAATTTCACAATCAAGATGAATAAATTGACATCTCATTTGTTGAGATTAAACCAGTAATCACTAAATAGGTTAACAATTTCATAAGTCTTCTTTTTTGCCTTCACAGTAGTCGGGTGAAGATGAATATTGCAAAATATAAAAAAATACTATTTAATTTTGTGTTCACGAAACCATTATATGATATATGAGTTCATATGCAACGTAATATGCAGTCCTATTAAGTGGTGGGTGCAGACGGAAGTGGACGCAGGGCGGGCGGACGCACGGCGCCGGTGCTGCCCACTTATCTGCCCGCCCTGACCATCGAGGGGATATTACGCATTGACTGAGCGTAGGTTGCTTGTTACCTATTAAGCCTCTGTAAGCCAATTGATAACTAATTCGAGATTTATCCCCAATATATATTAATAGGCATATGGGTAAATTTCATCATAAAAAACCAAATAATGAAAACTTAAAAAAAGTACCTATTAAGTTTTTGGAAAAAATATTTTCTACGTTGTGTCTCTGACCTGTAAGTATTATGCAAATAGATAACTATATTAACCAGAAATCTGATCCCATGCATAAATATTCAACGTTTTCGAACATTAGTGAGAAGTTTTATTCTTTGGGGAGAACAACTTCTCATCCCGTTATACTTATTCCCTATTACCCACCCTTTCCAATCCTTTTATTATTCCCAACTTATTCCCACTTATTATAACTTATTACAGACTTATTCCCAAATAATTTATGACAGTATCAACTTACACCAAGAAGTGGACTGTCTACTGTCTGCCACCAACTCTTTTTAAAAAATAAACAAAACGTTCCTAGTTTATTTTTGTAATACAGTAAGTTCTTTATTATGTATAATTACATGGCACCGCTTGGATGACAAACAGAAATACCATCTAAGATTTAAGAGAGGCTTCATTTATGTCGTCCTTTGTATTAAATATTTTTAAACTCACTTAAACATTACGAACATGGTAGCTAAAATTGTCGTTATCCGACATAGACGATGTACATCAAACTAATTTCCCCCTATAATGTTGCCAGTAATCACAAAAAAGGTTGCCAGCGTAAAATTAACTAATAAAACCTCCTTTGTCCGGTGGCTTCGTGACAAAGGCTAATATACCTTCGTCCTGAAGGCTGTATGCTTTATCCTTAATTGGATGGCGATGTCTACTTTAAAAAATGAAAAAAAAAAAGTTAAAAATAAGTATTCGGAGGCTTTCGAGCGGTGGGCGGTTGAATAATGACCGCCACATGAATAAATATTGAAAATGGTTTAATTTACAAGCTCCATATTTTTTACAGTTCCTTTCTAAACCCGCATAACTATGAAAATAAGTACGTAAATCATTCATGATTGTTTAATCAACCACCTTTACCATACTTATGCAATTACTTATGCACCTGTTGTTTTACCATAACGCAGTATTTCCCAAAGTGGGTGATACTGTCCCCAGGGGCGCTGTAAAACCCCAGATGGGGATAGTAATAATCAGGAAGTGGAATGGAAGTGAGATGACCTTAAAAATTTAAAGAAAAAGAAAGATGATATGTATGGCCGTAGTCACTTACTACAATGTCCATCTGCTCCCTTTTTACAAAAAGGTAAGGCAATGATAAAAAAACAAAATATAAGTTATAGGTACTGGGTAACAATTTTCTTGTAAAAAAAGCAGATAACCTGACACTGTCGCCCGTACATATAGTACATGCTATACATTTATGCCAACCCAAGTAAAAAATAACAAACGTTGGCACGTGTGCAGATGTGCTGTCTATCTTTGTGGATTTAGGAATTTACGAGTATTACGTGTATGTTTCAACGTTATGTGAGTGTCCTTGGTCATTGGGCTTTAATTAACTGAAATATTTAGTGTCTTTCACTGAGTATACCATATTTCGCTTTACTTTTAAATAGCTGACGACACAAAATCCTGCACACTTTCTGTGCGCCATTTGTCACTGTGTAAGAAGGATTAAAAAGAATAGGACATAGGGCGTGTAATTATACAATCCCATGTTGTGGGATGTGTGGTCCACAATGTTGTTAGTACGTTTCACGGCAGTATGGGAGAACGAATTAATTCGGTCAGTCTGCTACGGTACCAGATCAAATGCACAAGTCATTACCAAAGCAACTCCTTGTTACACTCAACATATAACAAGCCAAATAAACAGCTGTTTATTACCAATCCAATACACTTGAGTCATCTAGCTCTTCACGTGTACACTCGTGCACACGAGTGCGAAGGTGGGGCCCATTTGCATCACAAAGACGTCGCCTGAAAATTAACAACGCACATTGAGTCTTTGACGGCTACATACACTCGCACGGAAAAATGGTAATTGCGACTTGTGAGCTCGGTTGTAACGAGAATTTTTCATTTAAAATTCTCGCATTTAATTCACGAGTCTCGCGAACTCATTTTCTCACAAAAGATATGACAGTTTGTTTACAAAGAGCTTATATTTTTTAAATTTTGGTTCTAATGTTTAGAAATAATGTTTGTTATTAGGTTTTACCTATTAACAAGGATTTATTTTTAGGTAAGTAAATATATCATAATTCATATCGCATCCTCAGCGGAATAAAGACAGCGCGAAATTGATAACTTTTCAGTACAGCAAAAGATTGCTTTGAAGCTATAAAGCCTGCTATCTATGCTTCTATCACAATCTAAGAATCCATATAATATACTAGTGCTTCTATACTAATATAATAAAGAGAGAGTGCAAATTTTGTGAGTTTGTGTGTATGTGGAGGGTAATCTCCGGAACCACTGCATCCTATTTGAAAAATTCTTTCACTATTTGAAAGGTACATTATTCCAGATGGACATAGGCTATATATTATGTGCAAAAAAATTGCCGAGCATGCAACGCACGCCGGGCACAGCTAGTAAGTTATAAGCCAGCTACTTTTTTAATTTTTCGTCGCATATTTTAAAAAACTAGACACAAACACATCAATTTTGATAATAGAATTAAATTCCCTTTTCTAAAAACGAGTCTGTTTAATATCACATTTTACAGGTCTGTTTTTTGTTAGTTTAGATGTGATTTCGTGTCTAGACAGACGGGCTTTAAGAAATTAATTAAAGCGTCCCTCTCATTACGTCTACTGCGTACATTTTCTAAGTCTGCGACCTAAAATCTGGATTTTATCTTATACTGAAACTTCAAATTATGTACTTAATTCTGACTAGCTGTGCCTGCGACTTTGTACGCGTGGACATTTAGTTTTTAAACTAAATTGGGATATCTTCTCTTCCCGTCAGCCGATTTCGATGAAACAAAGCCTATTCGAAGCGCCAAGCTAAGCTTCATTAACCTGTGGAAACCCCATGAAAATCCGTTGAGTAGTTTTGGAGATTAGCGTGTTCGAACAGACAGACGGACAAAAAATTTCAAAGTCGTCTTTTTGTATTCTGATACTCTGCCTCCATCGCCCCCAATCAGTTTTTGGTAAATATATTCGATGCTGGTTCTATAGTTTTATTATATGTATACATGAACAGAAAATAATACGAGTAAAGTGATTCTAACTTTTTAAAGTAAACAATTTGTATAAAGTACACCTGTGAAATAATATTTATTCACTACAGTTCTTTTTTATATTTTCTATATTTGTTACATTTATATACTCCTCTAGGACCACTTAATGTACTGCATAGCCCAAAGATGGCCTGTGAGATAATGCTGTAGGCGTTAAGTCCGCCTTTTGCAATAATTTACAAAAATAAGTAAATAAATAGATAAATAAAAATAAACTGTTTAAACTAATGGATTTTCAATCTTTTGTTACAACTGAATACTATAGTTGGTAAGCGGCTTATTAAGCCTGGCAAGGTTGTCATCATAATCATCAAAATAGTTACAAATTTACTTCGCCAGTCTTCACCGAAGCAGTAAATATAATAGACGCAATCTTGCCAGACTGACTTGAGTGTCAATTTATTATTTAAGAGCAAGTCGCAAACTTTCCACTTCTGTACTTTGGTAACAAGCTTAGACTAAAATAAAATGAGAGGACGGACATTACCGTAGTGTAATTAATGTCTGATATCTGAACGACAATAATATTTGTCGGTGTCTCATTGTTACATCCGTCCTCTTTGTCTCCCTCCAGGCGCTGCTGTTGCCGAAGTTGTTTACTCCGTTGTAAAGAAATGTATCCCTTATTAATAAATTAAGGGTTTAATTTCACATATAATATCTGACTTTGAGACGAGAAGAAATGTATATTTTAGCCAAGCCTTGACTTTTACTGCATTGTAAGATGATTGTGTTAAATTATGTACTCGCACTAAAGTGCTTTCTGAGATAGCGCGCTGTCACGGCATTTTTGTTGTTTACAACTTCTGATGCTCTGTAATTTTTTTTTATAGAATAGATGGTAGACAAGCTTGCGAGCTACATTATGGTAAGTGGTTACCGCCGCCCATGGACACTGCCGACCTTGTAGAATCCTGTTCACAGGTCTCTTGAAGAGCCCCATATCTATTTATCCCAGCTATTTGCTTTATCTATCTACACTAGTAATCTAAAACAATAATCTAAAGCAAATAGATCTAATAATATTATTTAGTCATTCTGCACAAAAATCCTAAAATATCCCACAGAACAAGATACCAACCACAATTCAAGGTCATTTCGAAATACAAATACCGAAACGTTAATTTCTATTTAGATAAATTAGTTTTGATCATGGATGACCTGTATTAATTTAGTCAAAAATAATGACAATAGTCCTTAATTTAGTAGTCTTAATGACTTTTTCGTACTGTATGACACGTCGATTCTTTTTCTATTACTCTTACCTTGGAAGTATGTTACTTAGCCTCGTAGACGGTCCACAGATTGCTTTAAAGGGATGAAAGGTGTTTTTATAGGCATGAATTTTAAATTTCATTTATGTAGATAACACGCGCCTCGCTTGTTCCTGAAATTTGTTTATAAACAAATTTGTTCCACGAATTTTGTTGCGGTGTTTATCGTAAACTGTTCAATGTTTTTGTAATTTGTTGAAGATTGAACGGAATATTTTGTTAGGTAATTGAAAAATTGACTAAATAACTTTCTGTGGAACTAAAAATCACACATAATTAAACATTATATTACAAATAACATAATTAAAAAAATGTTAGCATGAGCTCAATAATTTTAGATACCCCAAAATGCTTTAAAAAAAAAAATATAAAAAGTAAAACCCGACTACACAACTTTTGCGTGGTCGGGTTTTAGTTTTAAAACTTTTTTTTTTTATTCAACTGCCGATGAGCTTATCGGTCATTCTCACCAAAGGTTGTTTCCACACTGTACTATGCTTTCATGTAATTTATATGATGTCTCCATCGCCCATATGAATAACAATGATCTTGTATTTCTATATCTAGATAAGTGAAGGCTAAAGCAAAACTAAAGCTATTTTTGAATCCCCATATTAATTAATTACAGAAAAAACGAACAGACCGTTCAACAAAATGTGTAGTTATTTGTAATAGAGAACGCGTGACTTGCTACAATTATTATAATTCGCTGAAGCTATCTAAAATCAGGATTGTTACAATATATGCTGAATTCAAATCTGGCTTAGAGCCAAGGTCAATAAACCCTTTTGTATGGATACGGAACCATACATACCATTCAAACCGCTACCCACTGTAACCGCACGTGCGCAGAACCGTAAAACAATTAAAATTCAATCGAATGCCCTTGCAATTAAGTACCCATTTCGCTTACCATTCAAAGATTTTATGTAAATAAGGAGGGATGTATCCTAAACAAATATACAGAGTGTCGCGCGGAAGCACCAACTGTGATTGTAACGCGCCCAGCGTAAATTGATCCTTCGTCAATGTTCAATTTGAACGAAAAATTAGTTCGATATTAAGGGTCATTCTTAGATTATAATAATATGTTGATGATTGAATTGGCGTATTTCAAAATAAATAATGTACATGAAATATGTATTGTCAAAGATCTATGCTAATATGATAGCGACCTTAGAGTGGTATATCTGCTAATGTAAGAAACGTGTTTCAGAGGTCAATGTAAACTGGTGGTTTATAAAAAGGTTTTGATTTTCCGAGCACAGCTTTGTGGCTTTAGCGTTTGTTTAATAAAGTTTTTGTATTGGAAGAATTTGTAAGAAAAAAAAACCTTTGCATTACGCTCAATTAACTGCAAGCCTTCCTCGTAAATATTTTTAATGGCAGAAAAGTAAGTATAGTTTTGTAAAATAATAATTCTGTTATTTTAGGTCGCATGACGGTTTTTATTAATGTGGCACACGCTGACGAGCCTTATGTTAAATGTCTCCACATTTATGAGCGTCTATAGCTTGTGTGTTTATATCAAGAGGGTGCAGGTGCTCTGCTTACATTGATAAGCCTAATAATAATTTGTTTGAAGAGCCTTTGTCATAAACTCATAAGTAGTAATACCGTGGATCATCTACCATCCACATTAAACTGTACGGAAAAGTAGAAAATTTCTGACGAACGCTCTCTATGTGCCGTCGGCAACAGGTCAGCCAATCCCAAAAGCATTTTAAGTTTTGATAAGCATTTTAAGTTTGTAATAAGTAATCAAATTATTGTATAATATTAAAACAACCCCAATACGAAAATACTGCAACATATATTTCAGTATATACTGAATATATATTCATATAAAAAGTAGAAACTTCGATGATAACAATTTAGTTTTACTTTTACTTAAGCATCCTAAAGTTGCACTGCAATGATTTATACACAAAAATGTTCCTATAACGACACTCATTCTAATAAAAAAATCATGAACTTCCGACCATGCGTTAAACGTAAGTGGCGAACTTAGAACACTCCTACTTTTTGTGTCGGTGGCTAAAAACGGATTGATTTTTTTATATACTAACGTGTTGTCGACTGTACTTACACTCGTAAAACAAATTGTTCGTTCCTAATAATACATCTGGAAGTTGTACTCCGGTTCAATAGTACATTGCACTGTTAATGAAATTGTAGGGGTGGAGACGACAAGGCAATAAGTGGGAATCACCGCTACAAATATTACAGTCCTGAGTTTCTCGTAGTTCGCTACAATAGTTTCAGAATGTCGCATCTGTATTTATAAAATTTCGCGGTGCCCGTTGTAAGGTGTGTACTACACGGAAATCATACGAGTTTCATGTTTCTGTGAATTATACCATTCAACCTGTTACACGACGCGACGATTATTCCACCGACTCTCCTAGAAAAATGAATAGCGAACAATGAATGAATTCAGTTTCTGATTACACATATATGAGTTTAGGCCATAGTATTTGCGAACTCTGTGATTAACATCAATAGTCCTTTTGGCTTCGCCCTAGTAAAGTAACACACGCTACGATATTTATAGGTCATGTTTAGGCATTTCAGAACGACGCGCGACGACGCCTTACTCCTCGATTTATTTCTACAGTCTTTCAAAACCAGTCCTTCAGTAGCTATTATAAGGATCATGCCACCTGCAAACTTACCTTTGTACTTTAGTATTGCCAGCGCATAAAGGCTCTATTCAGGTCCCGTGAAAGCCTGTCGGGTGGTAGACAAGGGAGGTACACTCGCTGTAAAAATGATTTATATAGCCGAGATGGCTTATCAAGTGCTTTAGAACGTTAGAACGTAGATGTTGTCGTGATAAGATACTGCTGTACCATTGATTTGTTTGAAACACAGGACGAGATGGCTTTCGGAACACAAGTAATCTTTTTATCAGAATTCCTCTCACATTTATCAGAGGTCCCATATTCGGTGTTCCAAAATTATTGATTCGATAGGTGAGACAAACCAGTCTTAGAATCGAGTATGTATAGTATGTATCTCTAAAACAAAGTTTTATAGCAAGATATGAAATACATTTATCACAACTGACATTTTTTTTTTAAATTCTTTATTTGTTATTTTTTGGTACTTCAACATTTTTGATTCGATTGATAAGACGAACGTAAGTACCTACTAATTTTAATGGATAATGTTAATCTTAATGTAGTCTCATAAAAGACTATGGGGGCGTTCAAGTATTACGTAACGCAATTTTTGAAGATTTTTGAACCTCCCTCCCCCCCCCCCCATGTAACGCGCCGTAACGTTTTTCTGTACCCCCCTCCCCCTCCCTAAACGTTACGTAACAACCAAGTGACCATTTTTACCTAAAAGTCACAATTATGTTGTGCAAAGTACCGGAAAGTAGCTAAAATACCCTTGTTATTGTTTTAATCACGTTTGCGGTAATAATAAATAAAACAAGAGATTTCTAACTCGCAACACATGCGTATGTTGTTTATATTATTTATTCATATTGTTATTTAATAAACAATCACACATAATGTAATAAACATTTGCTTAAGTTTAAAATATGTTAAAATGGGCTCAAATTTGTCCTAATAAACTTTTACTACTAATCTTACATTTAATTACGCCGTTTTCCTGACTTGGCCCTGTCCTTACATACATTTTTGGCTTCATTCACCATTGTTCTTCTCATGCATTCTCCTATTTTAGCTTTTTTTTACTAATAAACTCTTAAAATAAAATAACATATTTATTTAACCTTTGGCAATGCAATTAGAAACGGAAACCTAACTGAAATAAAACATTTTAATCAAAATAAAATCGTATTCTTAACAAAAAAATTAAAATAAAATTAGCCATAATTCAAATAAGTAGGTATGTAAAAAAAAACAATTCCATTGGAGTTACTGCTCCTCTGTCCACCGGGTTTGCCAGCCACTCAGACTCTTTCATTACTGGCATCCGGAGAGCAGACGAAGAGGGTTCCGGAATTGTTAAACCACTTGCATCAACTTCGTCTTCGTCGAGCCAATCGGCATCCTCAGACAATGTTTCACAGCGGCGCACAATGCAGAGAAGCTCATTTGCCCTTCTGGCAGCAAGTCGCTGTGGCCGTACTCTACTTTCACGACGGTATTGGGCAGTCTTGCCATGCACGTAACGACTGTGCATTTGCACGCTCTTGTGGGATGTGAAATAGATCCCGAAGGTTGCACATATTCTGTTCTTGAGGTCGGATTGTACTGATGGGCAAAAGAAATCGTAAGGCATCTGCTTAAACCCTTCTAGAGGACAGATCAACGGACTACCTCACAAGAAGTGGTGAAAACTTGCATGATCCTTTGTCTAGCTGACTAGGTATCACGAGCTTGCTTGGGGTTTGAAGGATTGGGCAGGGTGGCGGCAGGAAAGTTTCCGGAAAGACAGATTTCAATGCACTCCTCGAGCGGGAACAGCAGGATTCGTCCGCGCATTTAATCACTTGCAAAAAATATTGCGATTCGCGGACGTGAGCGCTATACCACGCCAGATTAGGTTCTGCTGGATCCTGCAAGCTATCTTCGGGCTTTCTATATTCCGTCGAAACATCCTAGTTGTCAATTTTCATTTCCCTCCAGACCTTAGCAAGTGTCTCCCCAGCGTGCTGAAAATTGCGTTTTTCCAAATCATCATCAATAGTAATTCCTTTGTTGTCGAGATGAGAACCAAAATGTTCATGCGGCAGGATGACGCCTGACAGTCGTTTACTGAGGGGGGCCATGCGTCGCTCAACTCGGTTGTATGCGCTCCGCCCAGGAGCATTAGTCGCTACGAACAGGGCGTCCAGGTTGTAGCAAAACGTGTAGCAAAGTTCTTGACTTTCCGATGACGCGGGTTTTCGTCCGGCCCACCATCTACAAAGATGATGATCACTGGCTTCACGGTCTTCGATTCTGTCATCATTAAGGGTTTGAATGCAGACACCGATAAAAGTGATTCGAAATCATAAGCACGGGTGTTCGCTGTGGAGGATGCGTGTTTCCCACTCCTTATGGATATGTGTGTCGGCCCGCTGTAACCAACAGCTTCTTCCTTACCGAAACCGTCAGGATCCACGTTGACGCCGGCGTATACAGAAGGAATAAGTTTGTGCCGCTCTGCCACGACCTAGTCATGGTCAGGTAAAAGTACTCTGTATTCTATATGCATTAAAAGAGGGCTCTTGACTTTTCACTGCCGGTAAACCTATTGGTACACTGGCCTTATCGTCTTGAGAGAGAACAAATACTTGCTGCGGTTCCAGAAGCGACGCGAGAGATTCCAAGGACCTGATTGTAGCGTGCAAAATTCTCCGTCCTCGTGCTTTTTGTGCATCTCGGTCTGTGGTCTTGCTAACTTTACGGGTACGGTGCGTACGTGCCTCCTTCCCTCTTGAGTGTTAGAAACGCGTGGGAGTAAATGAAGATATGTGCTGATTCGAGAAATTTGGAATCCCATCAACAATAGCCTCTCATGCAGGTCGGACAGAATGAGACAACTCCTAATCATCTCTGTTCGGCGGCGTTCATCAGCAGCGCTGCCATGAATGGCAATGTTAATTATGGTCTCCAGGAGAGCAGGTTGCTAGTCTCACTTCGCTCATCATGGGTATCGTTCATTTTTCGTTTGACGGCAGTGCTCTCTCTTCCAGCGACTCCGACAATCGATTCCATAAGAGCTGAACACGCGGATGAAGCTACAGCATCCGAATCCTATAAACGAAGTGAAAATAAATTAAGAATAGGTATTATTGAGACATGCGATATAGAACATATACACATATATATAAGCAGGATAGTGTGTTAAACAATAAAGCGTATATAAAAACGTTTTCAACGTCGGAAATCTCAATTTTTTTTATTTAGTAAAATCGACGTAAAATTTTCATAAAAACAACACTTCGCTACGTTTAATTAATAATGTTTGGGGCGATTACTCATAACGAACATCTAAGTTCATCACATAAATGTTTGCCCCTAGCAGGATTTGAACCCACGACCCTCATCAGCTGTAGGCAAGAGCGTTACCTCTTAGGGTACGTTCAGATGATGAGCGCTCAACGCGCGTTTTGCTAACGCGCATTTACAACTACATACAAAAACGCGCGGTAGCATGTGTACCACCTGTAATAAAATACATGTAGTTGTAAACGCGCGTTGAGCGCTTATCATCTGAACATACCCTTAGCTATCGGGTCAGTAATTATTTAGTGAAAGTCAACAGTCAACTCAATACCGCGTCATGATAGTTAATAAAGTAAACAAAAATAAAGTTTTCGTTTCTGATACAATATGCCTATTGATACAATAGTACTGGTGCACGCGCACTCGCGACAGCAAACTAGGATTCCCTGTACTATGTATACTCGGAACAATGATATTTATACTACATATATTATTTATATAAACATCCAGACCTAGACAAACTGTACTGAAAAAGTGTACGCACCTGTTTTTGTTGAAGAGTACGCGAAGTCGGTGGGACATTGGGCCTTGCTGACAAAAGTGTTGCTGGCGTGCTTGATGTTTTCATAGGTAGCTAAAAATATATAATACTTATGACCAGTTCTTTTATGAAAAATCTAGGTTTGGCTTATATATTATATACCTATCTATATGTAATATTATTACATTTTAGCAGTAAACTTACCTGTGTAAAATAACTAAGCATTGTTGCTTTCTTCTTCGTGGCCTTCACCTTGAACTCTCGTATAACATCATTTATATGTTCTATAAACTTTTCTTTTTTTAGCCGTTTTAGCAGTTTTTCTTTAGCCGTTTTCCAAATTTCGTTGGCATTTTTTTGGCACAGTTGCGCTGGCAAGTCAGCATGAGAGCCTTTATAGGCCAAGAACAGCTGATGATGCAAATCTCCCTCTTTTGAGGACATTACAGTATGAACTCACTTTAACAACACTGACTACAGCAATGTGCTTCTGCGTGAACACTAACGAATACTGACAACGAAAACAAAATAAAAATGACGTACAAAACAGTTGAGGGATTCCCCGTAAAACATAAACGAAAAGGGTTGTCAACTTGGGAGAACAAAATAAAAATGACGTACAATACAATCGAGAGATTCCCCGTAAAACATAAACGAAAAGGGTTGCCAACTTGGGAGATTTTAATTCGCTAGTTTTTTATTTAAATAAGAAAAACAATGTTACGAACGCGTTGTTCGAACCCCCCTCCCGCCCCTGTAACGCATCGTAACGTTTTACAAGACGGGGGGTCTTGTAAAACGTTTACGTAAACGTTACTTGTAAACGTTGTAAAACGGGGGGGTTTATTTGTAGAACAAATAAAAAAACAACTTAAATATTATTATAACAAAATATTATAACATAACAAAAAAATATTTATTAAACCTCATGTCACAAATCGTAAGGAAAAACAGATAGTTATTATATTCGTAAATATCACTCACTATACGTGGGTGACACTTGAAAGTTTTTAGAATCTCAAAAATGAAATCAGATATAAGGATGGAAATTATTTTATTGCTTTTCGAAGTATTCTTCGCGACAATCGATACACTTTCTCATACTATCAAACCATTCTGTGAAGCATTCAGCCCTTACTCACTGGAAGGCACTTACTCTTTTCTGTATTCATAAAACATATTCCTTTGAATTTATCCTTAATTTTATGGAATAAATAAAAATCACAGGGCGTAAAGTCGGCACTGTATGGCGGATGACCCATTAACTCAATATTTACAGTACTCAAAAATTGCTTCGTTTGTCGGGCGTCGTTATTTGACTTTTTCCAAAACAGAAGACAAGCAGCTGTTCACATACCAATCCGCAGTTACTGTCCTTTTATGTTCTAAAGCTATAGTAGCAAAGTCGCCCGATCTTCCAAAGAAGTAGGCAATCACCTTCTTTTCAGCACTCCGTTCTTTCTTCGCTTTCGTCGGCAACTCTTCGAAAGGAAAGACCCACTGCGCAGATTGCCTCTTAGTTTCAGGGTCATGGCAGTAGATCCAGCTTTCATCACCTGTTACTATATCAATAGTATTTGATTGACCATTGTCGAATTTTCAAGCTGTACGCGGCAATTTTGACGTTTTCCTCCGTCACCGCCCAGGACGCCCTTCTCTAACATCGTCTCTGAACCAGTTATAAACAGTGGCACTGACTGGGGCTTCGTCACTAAATGCTAATTTAACTCTTTCATAACATTGTTTCTGGTTTAGACCGCAACGAAATTCATAAAAAATCATCATTGAACGAAATTTTTTTTCCACAAATACTTAATTTTCAAATTGCCGCCAGAAATAAAACAAAAAACAGCTTTAAAAATTTAATGACGTTTGAAAGGCAAAGAGTTCCATTTTCAAAATTTGAATTTGTTTTTTTTCCTTCGTATTGTACTACTGTTCTAAGAACTATTGGTTTGACCTATCGTATTACTCGTAATATCCATTACATATTTACGAGTATAATATTAATACTATTGTAAATCTTATTCGAAAATCTTAAGGAAAAATATAGGTGTGTACAAACATTATAAATACCGTGTAAATACCTATTACGTATTTACGAGTATACTATTAGTTAAAAAGTAATGCATATAATATATATCTGAATTTTTTTTTTATGAAGCCTTGATTGTGAGGCTAACAACCTATCAGCCAAGCCTTATCTAGCAACAAATTTGTTAAAGTAATCACACGGGAACGTCGATCACAGATACACGCGATACACACGGCTGAGAAGTTCAGCTCAAAGGAATCTAAGATGCGTGTCAAATCAATCATTGGTTAGCCGACCACGGGGGGGATTGGCAACTACGACGAATTTATTAATGAAGGAGAAAAAAATCGAAAATCATTAATGTAAACTCAGGTATATTAGCGTGTCTATATGGTACGAGAAAAAAAAACAGTCGTTTTCCCTGTGTTGATTTTGCAATGTTTGCACACTGTTTTGAACAGTGGTTACTCTTTCGAAGAACCAGTAAATTGAAAGTCATCGTTTGTCAGATGGGTTTTAAAAGTTGCGTTTTTATGTAGGCACACAAATGCAACAACTGCCTAGCGTTATTTATACCTTAGTAGTGTTGTCACGATAGGTCAAGGACCACTTTCCGATTTAACGTTATCGATCTTCATGTTCTTTGACTGAATTATTCTTGGGTCCTGTTTAAGATATAAATATATCTAACCAAATTACCAATTTGATAAGTACCAAAGTTAAGCCAGCTATATTCTTGAATTACTAAATGCCGATATTTCTAATGTATTGAGTGGAAGATCTATTCAATTTGATGCCGATTTCGCATCTCGACATCGAAGTGCGCTTTAACAGTATTTTATTGATAAAGAGTTTTTCCCCGAATCCGAAATTTGTGGAATAAGATAAATAAGTTCAGCCACATAAGATATTTCTTACTAAGCTACGACATGGGTGATGTGAACAGGATCCTACAAGTTCGGCAGCGCACCGTCTTTCTTGGTGTCTCAGATGTCATAGACGGCGGTAACCACTTATTATGAGGAGGGCCACCCGTTTACCACCTCCTCTATAAAAAGTTGATTGTAGCTCCCTTCCATCTGAGCTGCAATCCCCCTTTAGTAATTGTTCAACGCACACTTGCATAATTTTCAAGAAACCTATTTTGCCTAATCGAATATTCTCTCCAGCTGATCAGTCTTCCTAGCCGTATGTACCTCATAGGGGGCGGCCGGTCAAAGTAAACCGATGGTGATTAATGACAGTGACCCCACACTATCGCAGATATCGGCCGTCGCCTCGTGAGCCTCCGCCATCGTTCTTGATTGCCCTACATTGTTTTTGCCGTACCGTGTGCTGGCTGATGCCTACATATGATATCTCCCTTGTGTGGCACCCGAATTAGTAGGCTCTATTGAATCTATTTTAAACAAGTAATTCGTAAAAGAGATAAAGGTGTTTAAGAAATACATGGCGGTGTGATGGATCATGGCCGTGGAGACACATCGGCGAAATCAAAACGACATCACCCCAAATTTTAAGAACATGGTTACTGCATATCAAACAACACGATACGAAATTAAAATATTACTATATAAATATTATTAATTATTATGCATAAATATCTCTGTATGTATAGTCATAAATATAGATACAATATTATATTATGTTTATATTTTAATATTTACTTACAGTAGATCTTTTTTCTAACTTATATTTGTTACATTTATTTACTCCCCTACCACTTCATGTGCTGCATAGCCTAAAGATTGACTGGAAGATAATGCTGCAAGTCCATAGTCCTTAGTAGTCCGCTTTTTTTAATAATTTACAAAAAAGAGTAAGTAAATAAATACGAGTAGTTGACTACTAAAAGAAAACACACCCATATTAGATTAGATTCCACCCATATATATATTCCACCAATGCCCCGAGTAAAGCCTAGTCAGGTAGGTAAATGTATTTATAAATAATTTTTCAAATTCATTAAAAAGGTAGGCAGATATCGCGTGATTGTAATTGACTTACAATAATAATGACGTCAATATATATAATTTTCGTAAATAATACAGCGCACACCTTTTCTAGCCGTGTAGTGTGCGCCAACTCAAGAATATCACCACTCCATCTCTTCCCTTGTACGAGTATATCGTACCTACAAGACGACTAAGGGATTAGAATTCGGCTACCGTAAACCTTGCGGAACTACATCACGCCTTGGCTTGGCCAGCGTAGCGTGTTTAGGTCATACATCCCTCATGCATAAGACAATGTGCACGAGGAGGCCCGCGTCGAGCAGTGGACGATTAAGGAGCTGGGTACGGTAACGCTACGGTATGCTATGCTCCTTTGACTTGTGATTTGTAAGCCTTCGTAGTTTGTACTTGTGTGTATAAACTCACCCATTTTTATACGGTGACCGATCTATTTCTAATATCTTAATTTATTTAAAAAAGTCATAACATCAAGCCAATTGTCCTAACATCAAGTCACTGACAATTCACTACATGTCCTGACAATTTACTCCATGTCCTGTCAATTTACTAAGGGAATCAAGCTTCATTATTACCGTCATGCTCATTATCATTATCCTGAACTGTGCTTTGAACAATCTATCATCATTTCAACGCGTCCACTTTATCGTATGTGATGCAAATCTCACGTAACTGATCGCTCGTTTCGCGTCATTGATGCAATGAATGTTCGATACCGTTAGCGATCGATTTGTGTGTTGATTTGTTAACACGATGCCTTGTCAAAAGTAGTCCTATTGATGGATCGGCTTTCCAAATTGGTTGCTTGGAAATTGACATCTACTTGAGAAGAATTTGTTATCAGATATTCTTGATGCCAAAGAAATATTTATATGAGATCACATTCTGTACTAGCACTGCCCGCGATTTCGTTCACGAGATCTTTACGATGATTTCCGCGGGAACTCTATAATGGATCTGAGTAAAAAATACCCTAAATGTTAACTCGGCACATGAGCTATGACTATGCAAGTTTTATTAAAATCTGTCCGATAGCTTTTGCGTGATGTGCGTTCACAGAGACTGACAGTATTATGAAATTACAGTCAATATGAAACTTATTTTCTGTATACAGCATGTTATTCTCGCGACAGGTAAAATTAGAGACATCGCAAGAACTTATGGTAACTTCAATAAGAAAATCCTATTTCGAGTACTATCTACACAGAAAAAATTGACTTGCTTAATGTTATAATACTAGTTTGCAGTCCTTCCCATTATATTACTGTCCACGGATGTTAACAAACTGTACCTCAATAAAAATAATTTTGGTTCTCAATCACTACATTAAACAGAGCTCTTCCTGCTTTTTACCACCTTACCTAATCCAATCAAGCACAATATTTTTTGAGAAATTACACACATTAGTACAGTACGTTCCGTTGTTAGCGTCACGTCACGCGTGTTGGGCGAGTGTTCAACCCCTGTGGGCCGCACCCAAATCTGCACGCTTTAATCACACTCACTACAACCGCCTTTGTAATGGATAGTTACCGCGTTTCCTGGTTATCTACTGTGTGAGAAAGTATTAAATTAGTTGTACTATTTTAATATTCTTTATTTTTTGTACAGAGAGCACAGTATTTTTATTCAATTTCCACCTTTATGTCGATGCGACAATATTTTTTACTGTAACGAGATGACAAACGTAATAAATTGATAGCGATAATCGGCAACTTTGTTCCGAGCAACCATCCGGTGGGAAAATTCGGCAGACAAAAGAAAACAATTCATTTTATTTGGAGAATAGTGCGACCTGTGTATATACCAGGGAAACACAGAAAGTAAAGAGCTTATAGAATTAAAACACACAAAATAGGAAGGATATTATACAATAGTATAATATCCTGTCTACTGGACATTTATACAATAGTAACCGTACTGAAAGAAATTGTTTTCGACGCACTAGGTGTAGCAAAATACTAATTAGCAAGAGGTAAACAGTGCGTCGTGAATAGCAAGAAACAAAACAAGAACAAAAAATCTCAGATCTCACAACAACTTGTTTTGCTGCAAGAATATCGGGTGAAAAGGGAAAACTTTGGGAATTTTACAGAAACCTAATAACTAATAAAACAAAACAACAAAGGCCGCACTTCTTTCATAGAAAGTAACTAAACAATTGAAGAAAATTAATAGCTTCGTTCGCGGTAAGGATTCAGAACTGATTCGGAACCATACGCATGCGCAGTGCAAATAATGCCGTTCGCGGAACACACAATTCAGAATTTCTAGTTACAGTTCTGTGTTCGCGGAACCGTCGAACTCGATTAAGGATCGGTTCAGAATCAGTTCTATCAGTTCTATAACTTTGGCAAGAATCCGTAGTTCTAGACATGCGCAGTTTTTACCTAACGACATTTGACATACATGCTGCGGCTATATTCAGTTGGTTAGAAACTAATAAACTGGTTAAATAGTTAAATAAAATATAAATTTTATTAATTTATTAAGGGTTAAATAAAATATGGTTAGTTTTGTTTATTGTTTATATAAATAAGTTTATATAATACTCTAATAAGAGTAATGTGTTTTGGTGGGTCTACTTAAATACTTGCCAACTTAGGGGTTTTATATTATTAGGGGTATTTTTAGGGATTTTTTGACTCTTCATATATTTTTTTGAATATATATTTTTCATATATTATGTGAAAGTATAGGCCCTGGGACAATCCAAACTATAATAGCTAATCATATTTATTTGTTGACCTAGCGACTTAACGACAGCGGTGATACGGAGACGACTCGTTTTTTTGAGCGTCTACAAGAAACGACTGACAGAGTGCTCGAGCAGTTCCCTTGCGCGGAAGTGGTGATCCTTGGTGATTTCAACGCTCACCACGAAGAGTGGTTGGGATCCCGAACTACCGACCGCGCAGGGAGAGCAGCCTATACCTTTGCCCTGGCCTATGGTTTCTCGCAGTTGGTGTCCTCACCTACGAGGATACCTGATATCGAGAGCCATACTCCCTCCTTACTGGACCTCCTGCTGACTACGCGGCCGAATGACTACAATGTTGTTGTTGATGCCCCGTTAGGATCATCCGACCATTGTATCATTCGAACTGCTGTGCCAGCCAAGCAATCCGTGCGGACCCATTCACAGGAAACGCGCAAAGTCTGGCACTACAAGTCAGCAGATTGGGATGGGTTGCGCGAATTTTACGCCTCTTATCCCTGGGGGCAGCTTTGTTTCTCGTCGGGAGATCCGGATACATGTGCAGACTCCGTTACCGACGTGGTGTTGCAGGGCATGGAATGTTATATTCCTTGCACCGCGATACCGGTAGGCGGACGGAGCCAACCATGGTTCAATCAGTCCTGCAGAGAGGCCCGTCGTAATAAACGGGCGGCATACAGGGCCTGGGCCAGAGCACAGGTGTCCGAAGATCCGAATACCTCCGACTTGAGGAAGAAATTTAACGCTACCTCGAGGTGCAGTAAGAAGATCATTGTCATAGCAAAGAATGAGCACATCCGCAGAATTGGCGACCGACTAGCTAGCTATCCTTCTGGAAGCCGGGCTTTCTGGTCGCTCGCTAAGGCTGCTGAAGGTAACTTCTGTCAGTCGTCACTCCCTCCACTGCGGAAACTCGATGAGTCACTGGCCCATGGGGCGAAGGAGAAAGCCGATCTCTTGGGCTATCTCTTTGCCTCAAACTCGACACTGGACGATAGAGGTGCCTCACCACAGTCTATCTTGTGGTGGTTCAAGCCCAGATATGTGATCGTCTATATATTTGAATCTATGTATAAGAGCTTAGTTACTTCATTACAGGATAACTTCAGTGCTTATGAGTATGAGGATAGTCTTTGTGTCAAATGTAATTAATTCAATCGCGTCTGATTATGCAAGTGTGCAATGTAGTGATGGTATTCCCAAAATAACAAGTCATATATTCACTTCGGCTTACTTTAAATGGGCCTTTAGGTATTTACGGAAAGGTCGTTAAGACCTCTAGAGTAGCTTGTCTCGAATTAGTAATGTACAGAGGCAAATTAGGTCTAGTAAGTGCCCCGACGCGCGTATATGACTGTTAATTGAGTCAATGGCAAAGCCATCTTGCTGCCCAAATCACTCTGGCATTTACGGGGATTTCCTACGGCCTGGCTCAAGGCTTCCACGCATGGAATTATGGGGCTCGAATTCAACTCCTTTTCATCGCTGAGAAGCGGTTAAATCAACACGTCCTAGGACATGGATAATTATAGGCGCACAAAGCTGCCTTGCCCCGATACCATGGTAAAGTTTTATATTATATGTATATATCAGTTAGGGTTCTATTCGGCCGAATAGAGGTCGGAGTTGATTCGATAAGAGAGGAATGTGTGTGTTCTGATGCCCAGACTTGCTAGCTAGCCGCCGACAACCTTTGCACAGTTCAATTCTGACCCAGAATTGCGTCTTAAATTCAGGCCGATCTCAAGATCAGCTATGGCGATGGATACACAATGAAGATCCTTTTATCATGTAGATGTCCATCGGAATCCACGCGAGGGAGCGTCTCTCGGTCTGCGCCTTTAGTGGTGTTAAGTTCCCACACTAATGCAAACTTAGTTCATATAAAATGTGCTATCCTTGACTATAAGCATTGAAATAACCACTGTCTTGCAATTTATTAAATATACTAAATGAATTCAGTATCCAGATTTTGAGATAGGTTATGATCTCCAAATCTGTTATAGAGTAAACTAATACTTACGACAGCTCGGCCTCTCCATCTGTCTCGTGTCTTGTGTTCAATTTAGACCATCGGCTCAAAGTCCAATTATATATGCAATGTATGCTTGATATTAATTTCAAGACTCTATGATTACCAAAAGCTACATAGTGTCCGAGTATAGCTTGAGCTATTACTTGAGTCCTAGACAGAACTGGCTTTGTTCAATTAAGATCGGATAGAAGTTTAGTTTATCCATCTTTCAAGTTCAATTATAGAATTTCTAGCTTCGTGTATAATTCGTAAAAATAGCCTAGGCGTGTACTATGGGGTTTTGTGGATGAAACTTGTACTTATGTACTTTATTTATAATGTAATTCGCGTTCTGCGTGATTTTATGAACTGAATAATTATCATACTTTTAAAACTCCATTTTACCTTAGCCAAATGGGGAAGGGAATTAACTCTAGACCATTGAAATAGCAGAAATATGAAATTAAGAATTATTTATTTCATAACCAAATTATAATCGAATCTGAGTTGATTATTTAGATTAGATGTGACCGATTAAAGTCACATCTAACCGAGTCCTTCTATTCCTAGGCTTTGTATATAGGGAAAAAGAAGACCCAAACAAAAAACCCTATATGCCGTATTACTTAATTCTAACACAATTATTTACACAAGACTTAGATCTATTCGTAATAAAAGAAACATACATAGTAAATTACACGTTTATTGTGTATGCGGTGAGGTGTTATTTAATTGAAGATTGAACTCTAGTTTAATCCAGGATAACCTGCCTGAATTTATGTCTGTCAATTGGCTCAGTACATAATGATATATATATATGCATATATATATGTATGTGTGCTGGTTTTCATTAATATCATTTTAATAGTGACTCGACATACATGAGAGTGGTTTTGTTTAGAACTAGAATAACATGATTATGTACTCAATTAATCATCATTTGTTACCAAGCACATTATTTCGAGAAGACTCTTTATTGAGCTGGATTTTAGTATGATCTTTGGATATTTATACACCTCATCTCACACAGACATGATTTAAAACAGTTTATACACATTTATATACACATCTGCTCATAACTTTGTTCACATGTCCATAATTTAATGTATCTTTCATGAATCGTAAGTGCTGGTCAATTCATTATATTTAATTAGGTGATTGTATGGGCTCTAATGGTATTTCTTACCATTCTCGTCTTTATTATTCGACGGCATCTGGTAAATAGGCATAATTATGGTAATTATTATAATACAAATATAAGAAAATGCCATCTCCCAATACGATCTGTGGTTAGTCAATAATTCATATTCCTTATCAGATATTATATCCATTGTCAAATAGCTTGTTTGTTTATTTTTAGCTACAAATGACAGTTAGTTATATAACACTGTGTACAAAGTTATGAGGCACTAAAATAATTATGATAGTTTGTACTTTACCAGACAACTTTTATGGTCCAACTTATTTTATTATTCCCGCCTATCTTATACAAATTAAATTGGAAAACTTTTATTACTATTACACACTCTATAAAGAACTATTATCTAGATCGGGCTAGCGTGAGCTAGTCAAGACTTCTATCTGGTTCCTTCAGGGAGCAAAAGCGCGCGAGCTCGACCAAGGATGAAACCGTTGTCCTCCCCTCCTCATGTTCGTCTCAAGCGCAGCCAGCTCTCCAGCCACGCCCTGATGCTGCTCCTTGCCAATGGGAAAAAATCAAAGCCAGTCATTTGCTCCTGATTGGTCCATATCTTAGCGTCACCGTGCCGCGTCTTGGCGCTAAAAAAAATTTGGCGGCAGAATTCTCGCGATAATAATTTTTTTTTGTGCGTGTCGACCCATGGGCCTTCTACACGTGCATGCAAACATTTTTTACAAACTGTCTCCCCTTTATAAATTTACGACTTTTGTCAAGCATCAAGCAGAGGCGAATTCCATAGAATTTGTGTTACTAATGGCTCTCAACAGTGTAGCACTTGCACATTTTAAGATATTAACTCCGAATTCAAATTAATTTATCGTCGTTAACAACAACTCGATGGGTTGTCTAGACATCTTAACATTTATTTTATGCAGATGTTTTTCGGCGATGAGAGAAAAAAGGATAGGATTTGTTTTTGGCAACAAAAACCCTTGTTATTTTTGAATTTTAAATAATGGCTAAATATCTCTCTAGTTGGCCATCTCAATCTCAAGGTGCACAAGCTCCATGCCGGAAATCTGTTTCACACAGCGTGAAGTCCGGCGAGCTCTAGCATCTCTTGATGTCCGAAAATCGAGTGGGCCTGATGGTATTCCTGCAGTGGTACTTAAATTTTGCGCTCCCGAGTTGTCCCCGGTGCTTACGCTACTCTTTAGGCTCTCATACTCTACAAAAAGCTTCCCGTCAACATGGAAGGTAGCTCATGTTCACCCTTTACCTAAAAAGGGTGACCGCACAGACCCGGCCAACTACAGGCCAATAGCGATCACCTCCCTCCTCTCCAAGGTGATGGAACGTGTCATAAACACACAGCTCCTTGGGTACCTAGAGGATCACCAGCTGATTAGCGACCGTCAATATGGATTTCGCCATAATCGCTCCGCTGGTGATCTTTTAGCGTATTTAACACACCGCTGGGCTGACGCCATTGAGAGTAGAGGCGAGGCTCTGGCTGTAGGCCTAGACATTGCGAAAGCTTTTGACCGGGTATGGCACAAATCGCTGCTTTCCAAGTTACCATCTTTCGGGATACCCAAGGGATTATGCGAATGGGTTGCCAGTTTCCTGACTGGACGGAGCATCAGAGTCGTTATCGATGGTAGCTGCTCCGACACCATGTCTATTAACGCTGGCGTCCCGCAAGGCTCCGTGCTGTCTCCAACTCTGTTCCTTCTGCATATCAACGACCTGTTGCAAATTGGTGACATACGTTGCTATGCAGATGACAGTACTGGAGACGCCTTGTACAGGGGCCGCGCCAACATCCCTCGGGTCGAAGTGGAAGAGAGTCCCGCCAGGCTTGTGTCTGAAATCGAAGACTCTTTAGATCTAGTCTCGATTTGGGGTTCTCTGAACCTAGTGGATTTCAACCCCAGTAAGACGCAAGTCTGTGCATTCACCGCTAAACAAACCCCTTTTGTTGTAGCACCTCGCTTTCAGAGCATACCTCTTAAGATCTTGGAGAGTATCGGGATCCTTGGTATCGACATCTCCAGCAAAGTCGAATTTAGGGGTCATCTGGAAAATAAGGCCAAAATGGCCTCCAAAAAGCTCGGTGTGCTGAACAGAGCGAAGCGGTACTTCAAACCTGGGCAACTCCTTATGCTTTACAAATCTCAGGTGAGGCCCCATATGGAGTACTGCTCTTATCTCTGGGCCGGCGCACCGAAATACCAATTGGACCCATTTGACTCCATCCAACGACGTGCTGTTCGTATTGTCGACGATCCCACTCTCACGGGCGGTTTAGAATCCCTCAGCATTCGGAGAGACGTTGCGTCTCTCTGTGTGTTCTACCGCCTGTACAATGGGGAATGCTCTGAAGAATTGTTTAATATAATTCCCACCTCGGGTTTCTACAACCGCACCTCCCGTCACAGAAGTGCGGTCCATCCGCATTTCCTCGATACGGAGGTGTCGCGCACTGTTCGGTCCAAAAATTATTTTATACCGCGAACCCGTAGGTTGTGGAACGAACTGCCTCAAGAGGTCTTTCCATTGAGCTACGATATGGGGTTCTTCAAGAGAGCTGTGAATAGGATTTTGCAAGGTCGGCGGCGCACCCGCATACCCCCTGGTGTTGCAGGTGCCCATGGGCGGCGGTACCACTTACCACCACGTGGGACCGCTTGCTCGTCCGCCCACTAATCTATAAAAAAAAAAAAAAATCTAGTACAAATATATAACTATTCTGTGGTGACTGGTGGTTATTGTGCCTATGCTTACTGGAAATACATATGTACGTTGATTATTGTTTACTTGTTTAATTCGATTTTGTTGTTGTACTGCTGTGCCGACAAGCAATTTGTTAATGATGCCTAAAGAAACTAAAAATAAAAAAATGTACAGTCAGAAGTACACGTAGATTTGGGAAACAGATCCAGATTTAAAAGGTAAAGAAATTTCATTGCATTTTTGTAATTTATATTTTTTCTTTTATTATATATTTTTTTAGGGGGATTTCTAAGTAATTGGGGCGATTTTGGGGGTTTTTGACTTAAGCTTTAGGGATAAATATTTTTGAGAGTTGGTAACACTGCCGATGACAGTAGATCGTACGCAGTTTGGTTCCGAAATCGTTCGCGGAAATAAAAATCACGAATCGGTTTATAACCGAGCATGCGCTCTACTACGATTCCAAATTAGTTCAGTACTAGTCCAGAATCAGTTCCGAATCCTTACCGCGAACAAAGCTAATATCACAGAGTTGCTTGCCATTTAAGACTCTATGCATAGAATTATTGTCAAGTGCTTTAAAGTTATTTTTCTTTGATAGGATGCAGGTTAGTAGCTGTATCCTTTCAAATAACCAATAATACTTGAAATTATTTAAATAATAAAATGAATAATAATAAATTCGACATGTGATAAGAACGAGCTTCTGACGCCCAATTGACAACTGATGAGAGAAACAAGTCTTTGCAGTGTTGTCTTGAAAGCGCAGTGTGAAATATCCTCGGGTGAATGTCCTCAGATGTAGCCACTTTCTACTTGAAAACAGTTGTCGGTAGTGGCTGAATCAAAAGAACAAAAATAGTATTTGCTAGCGTAACGTAGCGCGGCACGCTCCGTTACGCCACTGCCTCCAGTGAGGTGGACTTGATGACTTGAAGAAAGTAATCAGTCCATTGATGAAAAGAGTACAAGACCGTATGTGGTGGCAACTGTTGAAAAGGCCTGTATTCAATACTGGAGCTATGTTAAAGGTGTAAAAAGTGAAAACAATAATAAATGATCTATTCATACTTAAGAGAGACTATTATTTTAAGCAACTTCAGTGTACAAAACAACTTTTAACCACAATCAATTAAACCAATTTTATTTACAGCTCACAATAATTGCTTGTTTGCAAGTTTGTCACCGGCTGTCATCCCGGGCGGGGTGAACGACCGAAGGGGTTTGGGAGGCCGGGGTAGGAAATCCGCGCGATAATCCCCATGGCAGGTCCTAGCTTGTAATCGATGTTACTTCCCCACTTTGTATGATTTTACCTGGCTCTTTTAGGTTTTTTCCGACACATATTTTATCTGCGTTACTAACGTCAGGATTGTATCATGAAATGAGGAGTGGATCTACTCTTATTTTACTGAAAGTAAAAACCGGATTCATTTAGTTATTTGAGTTATTTATTGAAAATTATTTATGTTATCGGATAAGCTTAATAACAACGATAGTAAAATCTGTCTTACGAAATAACTAATTGTTATTTTCTTTTAAATACGAGTTACACTTTTATACTTTGGTAGTTGTTTATTGTTATATGTTGGTAGGTCATAAATAGATAGATAAAACTATTTAGTGCACATCAAAACAAAACAAAATAGCACAAAATTCGGTGTTATAGCTAGAAAGCGATTTCTGCCAGACAAGAGTGGAGAGACACAAACCTATTTGGTAGTTTTATTATAATGTTAGCGTAATATATTCCTAATAGTGTCCGTGACTTGGTACCTACAGGGAAACGTTACAATATGTCTGGTTAGCTTGATTCCCGTGGGAACTTTATAATAGACCTGGAGAAAAGTACCTACCCGGTACATAAGTTTGAATAAAACTCGTCCACTGGTTTTTCCATCCATGATGCGCTATCTGAATAGATTTCAGACATCCAGACGGACTGAAAAACAGGCAAAAAATCCAAAAGATGTTGTTTTGGGCTCTGTCTCGTGTATACTTTATTTACACTGCAACGATTTTTAACAAGAAATACTTTGTTACGATTTTATTATTTGTATGCATATGCAATGCAATGCACTAGCCCTTTCAGCCCTTTGAGTATCCACTGCTGGACATGGGCCTCCTCATGCACAAGACAGTGGTACAAGGGATGTAAGGCCACGCTGGGCAAGCGGATTGGCGAGTCCACTCTTTCGAAGGTGATGTAGTTCCTCAGCGCTTGTGGCTTTGTTATCCTTTAGTCACCTCTTACGACAGCCACGGGAGGAGATGTCGTGGTGCTATTCCATAGTCAGCCGTTACCACACGACACATTATATAAATATAAATTATTTGTAGGTACCTATATTAATAGATGAAACCATTAAATAATTAGAAGTAGAAATATACTAGTTAGTAGAGTCATAATAACCAGCCAAAACAGGTCATAGAAAGAGATAGATGTCTCGTGTATAGTAGAGTCCGCATTAAGTAAACTAATGCTCACCGCGGGTGGCGCCCGCATTTTTAACGACCAACAAGCAATTTCTTATTCAGGCGCCCCACAAAATTTACCCCCGCTGGTTCAGGACCGATTCGCGTATCTACTTGACACAGACGGACAAAAATACAGTGTTTCTAATTAAAAAAAAAATACTTTAGTATAATAGGCAGGACCTATCATGTATAAATGTTGCTTATTTTAGTTATAATTCTATAATTTGTATATTTTATTGAAAAATGAATAAGTAATATTACTAATTTATTCATAAAATTATATACTTAATTTAGTATCTAAGATTATTTTTTCTAAGAATTAATTATCTCATATCGTTAAGTCTGGTTACTTTGATTATGTACGTAGTAAAAAGAAATATTTAGTTCAACATCTAGTTCAATCTAGTAACAATAATATCTAGTTCACTAACATATTCGATTGCTAAAAAGAAATTGCTGTGATTGGCTAGTATATTCTAGAAGCAATTTCCAAAATGGCAGCCGATTGCAACAAAGCTAATGGCGGTATAAACGGTCGGCGCCTCTCATTTTGGCGCGAATGAATTCTTCGGAACCCTTTTAGACGTCTCTTGGATTTGAGATTTAATAATATTCTCTGTAGTCAGCATTATAGTGAGATGTTTATTTGAACGAATATTGTCTGAGGCACTGAACTGTTTGCTTTATCATTTATCATAACGATTGAGAATCGAAAAATGTGTGTAGAAAATATGAAAAGAAATGTGCGTGTTAACATGTCTGTTGCTTTAAATACTCCATTTGTCAAGACAACAAACTTGAGAATTTTTTTATTCCAATGATGCTTCTATCAAAATGTGGGAACATTACGGAGATATTAAAAAGTATATAAAAAACAGTTAGTTTATTATATTCAATTGAAAGTATTATGTTAGGTATTTTATTGAATGTTATATGTAACCACATCTCTTCCCGTGAACGGCGACTAAAGGATAACAAAGTAGCTACCGCAAGCCCTGAGGAACTACACATCAGGAATGGACTTGCCAAGCCACTAAAAGGGCTGGTTATGTAACTCATTAATCCAAAAATCTAAATACAAAGTAATGTTTTGAAATGTAAATAATTAATTAATAATTAAATAATTAATTAGCTCTCAATATTTGTCAAGTTCAAAATTGAAAGATTCAAAATTGGCAATCGTCTCCACAACCTTACTTTTTCCACACACTGCCTTAATTCATAGTATAGGTAATTAAAATCTAACATTCTCCTTTTTTATTTGCTCTTAAATTAGTTTGATGATTGCATGTTTATGGTGTCGTAAATATGCATATGTCAGAGATTTATTGTTATAGGGTCCCGGAGCCACAAATTATGTTCGACGTATTTCGCCTCGTGTGGATCATACTCGTACCATATTTTTTGGTCGGACTCGACTCGCGAGTTTTTGTTTCCGAATTTGCAAACCCTAGGAATTTTGGTATAGGTTTTTTACTAATATCGTTATCGTAATATTAACTAATAAAATCGTTTGCTTTTGCCCTCCATCCAGGATAAAATCCTGACTTGTTGGTTATGTCAATTTTTGTTTATATTAAATTAAAACCCCCGGAAAACTGCAAATGCTGTTAATTATTTAATGGTAGTTTCTTATGTTTTTCGCGGGTTTTAATTAAATATAAAGGAAAAATAAAAACAAGAGTCGATTGCCGTAACGAAATACATATATTAGAAACTACAGTTATTTTTTTATTCAATAGTAAAAATACAAATGGCATATTTATAAAATACTGCTAAAGAAATGACAAGTCAAATGTGGATCTTTAGCCTACATGAGAACAATAAATCAACTTACATAAACTGTTCTCTATAATCGCCCTTTTCGCCCTTCTATTGTTGCCAAACGCTATTAGCGAGATCAATTCACTATTCTATAAACATGTCCTATATTTCACGAGAAACAATGTAACTTGTCACTGTTCATTACAGGCATAGTGATAAATCACAGACGTATTCGCTCCTAATTACCGTACGTAGGAAGGATTCTTCCAGTTTTGCGAAATTGCATTGCCTGTGACTCATTCCCACAGAAATTAGCAAGGCAGAGCGGGGCCTATTCATGTGTAATTTCTGGCTTAGGCAAATTTTAATTGGGGCTTTACAGCTGTATCAAAGTAGAGTTTCTTAGAGAATTGAGAATTAAAAACTATCTGCGTCTACTTCGTCTGGGTGATAGAAGAAACAGAATGTTATATTGTAGAAAAACAATGTTACGAAACAGGTGGGTCACTCAACACGTCGAACAATGTCGCGTTTGTTTTGTTTGTTGATTTGTTTGAAAGAACAGACAGTGCTAAAGTTCTAGATACAAATAGACAAGTTAGATTTGCAAGCCATAATCGCCCTTATAATCGGAAATATCAAATTAAAACTGAACATTGATGTGCATTGAACATTGAAACATTGAATCAACATTGAACATTATCATTGGCCAACCGTACATAAGAAAGATTTAAAAAAATTCTTTGGAAACCAACATTCCGAATCGTTTCAGTCCATAGATAACTTGAAATAACTAAAGTATTTTATGATAATAAGTAGACCTTTATAAAGTTTACAATTATAGATAGTACTTCAATAAAAGTTTATGAAGAATTTCAGAACTATTAAAGAAAAAAGCAGGTTAAGTTGAGAGTGTCCACACTAGGGTCTAGAGAAGCACACAAAGACAAACACAAACACACGGTCCAGACCCATACAAATATTTGTCTTTAAACAAAGGAATGTCCGACAGGGAATCGAACCCGGCCCTTTAAATTAAGTTCGAAGAAATCATTGCACATTTTAGAATAAGGTTATAAATTTTGTCTTTTGGAGTATTGGGATCGGTAGCAGGTGGCTTGTGGGTCAGTCAATCGGTGTATAAAGTCCGACTGCAGGGCATAGGTCTCCCTTGGTTGTCATGAGGGAGCAATAGCAGGAGCGCGCTTGCTACTGCGAGTTAGCGAATCCACTTGGTATGCTAAGCAACAGTTAAATTATTAATTGTCATGCAATAGCAAACTAAGAAATTCCACCGCTGTACTTACCGCGAATAGTCCCACAAATATTCCCACAAATATTGTTCCTAACCACATAACCCCAGTGGGCGTTGCTCGTCTAAGCGAGTTATTATCACGCATAAATCCATAATGATTGCCCGTTCTGTCCGTCCTGCCCGCAGATAAGTGCCCATTACCAGTGATCGGTGCAAATGAGGCGTCGCGAGGTATTAGACCTTGTACTGGGTCTAATGCGTTGGCAGTAATGAGAGTGTGCGGTGTTAGAAGCAAATTGAGTTTCTATGGTTACGCGCAAAAATATATACTTACAAGTAACTTGTTTCTATCTCTCTATACTACATGGGCTGTTCCGAAAGTTTTTAGCTAATTTGTTACTATTTGTTCCTATCAATCAATTTGTCCTATATTTATAACAGATTGGAGGGTAATTTCAATGTAAACCTCTATGGTAAAATCACTGACCACCTTCATTTAGTTTTTTTTATTATTTTTTTACGACGACGTAAGTCAGTAATTGATTGCAACAATGAATGTGTCGCATGAAACATTTCTTGTAATGATTTTCTATGACTACAAACGAGGTTTAAAGTTTAAATTACAAAATTATTAAAATGAAATATAAAATAAAATTTACTAACTGTTTTTGGTGAATCTTCTCCTTCCCTAGCAACCGTGACCTATTAGTACCGTGAATTTAAACGTGGCCGGAAAAGCCTCGAAGATGATCCTAGGTCGGGACGACAGCCGACTGCGGTTAACCACGAAAACGTCATCAGGGTGGAGTGGTTAATAAAGGATCATCAGAACATTTTACATATCGAGAGATTCAGGGTGAACTGAAGATTGGATCACGGGCAGTTTCCACTATCCTGCATGAACATCTTAAAGTCAGGAAGGTTGCCTCGCGATGGATACCTCATTCTCTCGCAGAAGAGCAAACATCAGATTGGTGCAAGTTTATGCTGGAAAAGTTCGATGGAGAGAGTTCGCAATAAGTATCCTACATCTTAATTATTGATGAATCTTGGATCTACAGCTACGTCCCGTTTACCAAGCAACAATCCACACAATGGGTGTTCGAAGAGGACGATTTACCCGTCAAAGTTGTTCGCGGCCGAAGTGTAAATAAAAAAATGATGTTGTTTTTTCCGACGTAGTGGTCTAATAGCAGCGATAATTACACTAGAAGATCGTAAAACGGTTAGTAGTGAATGGTATTGCGAAGTTTGCCTGTCCCAGGCCTTAAAGGAGTTGAATGACGACCGCCCAAGGAGAGGCGCTCGTGGCGTTCTTTTTCACCAAGACAATGCTTCTGCTGATATGGCCGCTAAAACCATCGACTTTTGGGCACTACGGGCGTTCAATTGTTACTCCATCCACCCTACCGCCCAGATTTGACCCCGTACGACTTTTTTTTTATTTCCCTATAACGAAAATTTAAGACTTCGGATGAGGTTGTCGATGAATTTAAGCGACTCTTTTTCGACCTTCCGCAAAAATCTTTTTCAAAATGTTTCGAAAGCTGGTTCAGTGGAATGAACAAGTGCATAAAGGCTGGAGGGGAGTATTTTGAAGAACTGTAAATATTTTTTTTGATACACTTATTATTTTTAGTTTGACTAACATTTTACGGAACGGCCTAGTATTTATTACGTACCGCGAACCCGTAGGTTGTAGAACGAACTGCCTCACGAGATATTTCCATTACGCTACGACATGGTTCTTTGAAAGCCGTGAATACAGGACCGTATTCACGGCAAGGTCGGCGGCGCACCCGCATTTTTTTTTATAGAATAGATGCCGGACAAGCGGGCGGGCCACATTCTCCGTTATATAGGCGGTAAAAATGCAGAGAGACGCAACATCTCCTCGGATGCTAAGCGCTTCTAGACCACCTGTGAAAGTGGGATCGTCGACAATTCGGACAATACATCATTAGACGGAGTCAAAAAGGTCCAGCTCGTATTTCGGTGCACCGGCCCAGAGGTGTGAGCAGTACTCCATGTAGGGTTTAACTTGAGTTTCATAAATCGATGAGCGTTGCCCCGGAGTGAAATTCTGCTTCGTTCTGTTCAGTACACCGAGGTTTTTACTGGTAAGTTTTATCTTTCTCTCCAGATGACTCCGAAACTCGACTTTGCTCGAAATATCGACACCAAGGATCCTAAAACTCTCGGAGATATTAAGAGGAATGTTCTGACCAATCGCATGCCCCCTGGTATTGCAGGTGTGATGTCCATGAGTGGCAGTGACCACTTACCATCTTGTGGGCCGCTTGCCACAAACTTGTATACGGAGTGACTGAAATGTACCCATTCCCGAAGATTGAAATAATGAATTCCGATCATGATTATGAGTTAGGTACTTGACGTGACGTGTATTTTTTGGAAATAATTTATTTTACTGCTTTGCGTTTAGTAAGGAAAATATAGCAAACATTAAACAAAATTAAAACTTACTTATTTTTTTGCAAAAAATGTGTAGATAATCTTAATTTCATTCATAGATTATTATCATTCACGGTGTTGTTAGCTATTTCTTTTGAAGTGAAATTGGCCGGTTTTAATCGGATTGGATTCAACCCACATTCATGTATGTAGTTGTAAGATGCTGCAGAACTTTGCAAAATATAAAAATAAAACATTTTGATAAAATACAATATGTGACTTCCAACGTCTAATTCAAGTCTTAAAAGCGTTTCGATTGAAAAAATATGCACTATATTTTGACACTTCAATTATGAAAAAAGTATGACTGTGGGTTGGATTCATTCTGATTAAAGACGGTCCATTAAGGTTTCATTTTTAATTAAATTCTATTGCGAAATGATATGCAATGTGTAAAGCTCACTCCATAGTTGATTTTCATTTTTTTAGTTGATTTGAGGCGACAAACGGCTAGGCGTTTCACATGATGGCAAGTGGTCACCGACACCCATGGACACCTGAAAGACTAGGGGGATACGGGTGCGCTGTCGACCTTGCACAATCCTATTCATAACTTTCTTGAAGAGCCCCACATCGTAGTTTAGTGATATCAACTTATAACACGCCCCTGCAGGGTGCACATCTCCCCTTGCAATGACAGGGGTGTCATAATCCACCACGCGTAGTTATAGATATTATTATTCAATATGACGACGGTAAATTTCTTATTACGATGACTCAGTGTTGATTCAAAATGAGAACCAAAATACCATATTAAGAATCTAAGCAAATTGACACACATCTGAATCAACAAGAAATTGTTTTAGAGTTCAATGAAAATTCCAATTAAATATTTTTCGCTACCTTTATCAGCTCTGATTGTTCAATTAAATAGTCAGCCTTTCAATGTCCATTTGACTCATTTTGGACCAATAACGTGTCTCCGGGTATACCTATTTTGGTTACCGTTATTATTGATTGATACATTTATAAAAATGCACAACAAATTCACAAAATAATATATGTAATTAGGTTTACGACAATGATCAATTGTTTCCAATACATCAATGAATATTTTTTATAATTTAAGTATTTAAACTATTCATGTATAGGACAAGAAATTGAACAATGTTTGAATATGGCAGCGTGGCCGAGTGGTCTAAGGCGCTGGTTTTAGGCACCAGTCCGAAAGGGCGTGGGTTCGAATCCCACCGCTGTCACTTTTCTTTTTAAATTTTACTTTTATTTTAATTTAGTTTTTTTTTTAATTTATGTTTTATATTTAATAAGTAGGTATGTCATTAATATAATATGTTTTTTCTTTTCAGGTATGAACTTTCCGCACATACAATATAGGCCGCTGGCAATGATGGTGAATAAACGATTATTTACCTCATCTATTACATTTTCTTAAGATTTGATTTTATAATTAGAGTATTTTTTGAATTAAAATCTAATGTTGAATTTTCAATACCGAACTCATTTTTTGTTTAATTTTTTTTCATGTCTTCGTTTCTTTTCACAATTCTCACCACAGATTCTTGCAAATTACCCCACACAAAGAAAAAAGAAATGCTAAAATTTTGAAGATTTAGCTTTAAAATTGTTAGCATGTTTTTGAAAACATGTTTGAAGATGTATCTAATTTATTTATTTATTTATTTATTTATTTATGTAATCTACAGCCTTTTATGTAACTTATGTTGTTTAACAATTATGTTGCCAATGCTAATGGCCAATACAGATTACACTGACATTAAGTACAGTATTTAATAGATTGTGGGCAAATAAAGGATGATTCCTTATTATTAATAATGTTTACGTTGATGTGTCCGTTTGTGTGTGTTGTGTGTGTGTGTGTGTGTATCCAGTGTGAGGGTGTGTAGTGTGTGTGTGTGTATTTGTTTAAGATGAAGTATAATTGTCTGGTATTGCTACACGAGGCAAATAGATTACCATAAAACCCACGCAAATCAAAATATTTTAATGTTTATGAGTCATAGAATACCATACCTAGCCATTAAATTGCAATAAAATTTATTGATCAATATAATTGTACCCACATAGTTCCTGTCAATCTAATACTTGTAACGTTAGAGATCTACAATAACGTGACCCGCTTCTCCATCGTTTTCCTTGAACATAAAGAACGAATGAGTGATTAAATGAAATACTCTTTATTGCAGACTAAAATATATTAATATCTACCAAACTACAGGCTATAGAATCAACAATCTTAAGATCAGGTACAGTGAGTACATCAGTGAGTTTAGACAAAGGATAATGTATTTCATCTACCTAATACCAAAGGATAATGTATTTCGTTTACCTAATACCAAAGGATAATGTATTTCGTCTACCTAACACCAAAGGATAATGTATTTCGTCTAGCCATCTAAATAATTCAAATTTAAATTCGTATTTTGCATTAGAGAAGAATTAATTTTGATTATATTAAAGAAATGCATCTAGCGACTGAAATGATGACTTTCATAAATTCTCCCCTTATGTATTTTGTATTTTTTATTTACCGTATTTTTAACATCAGAATACGCTAGAGTTTGTTGTCTGTATTTTAATTCTAAAGTATGTCTAAATTTAATCTCGTTTGTGTTGCGATCTAAATATAAGTAAAATTCTTCTATAATAGTTTTAATAAATCAATAAAATGATTAGGAATTACTGATTTAAATAAAAGCTGATTCGTGTCTAAATGGTCTTCGGCAACACGAATGTAATTTAATTAAAAACGTTGATTAAAATCCAAAACCAATAAAAGAATAAATATTCAATAAGACATTTTACACAGGTAAAAAAGGCTGATAGCAGGTGCCTGTCAGAAAGGCAGATTTAGATATTTCGCTCTTTTGTATATATCGTTGATGAAAATTAAATCATGTTTTTTTTGTCATAAATGGCAATAGTGCAATCAGCACATTCTACCAGTGTCATGTTTTCTTCATAATAAGCAATTTTAAAGTCTAAAACGTATCCTGTCAATGTCCATTCCCATATGAGTAGGTCAGGAGTCGCTCAATAAATAGGTTTACTGAGGACAGAAGAGCACTCCTTGGAAGCATACGAAAAACACCAAGTCCCATGCTTTTATTTGATTATCACAATCATTATTCATTACGCACAAAATACACTTTACAGTTTAATAAACTATCACTATTAAATCACAAAACGCTATATAGTATATACATTTTTTATATACTATATACATCCTATCCCTCCCCATTTCCCCAACCCTTTCTCCAAATCCATTCCTATATCCAAAGGTAGGCAGCGCATTCGGGGGCGTGCCAACGTTTGTCATTTTGGACTAATGTTGGCATGTATCACGGATGTCTATGGGCTACAGTATCCACTTACCATCAGGTGGACTGTATGCTCGTCTGCCACCTTCGTCCATAAAAAAAAAAAGACATTTTTTATAATAAATCAAACAAATACTCAACTTCACTTCTCGAGTTCCCGCCAAAAAGTCTTGACATCATTTGAAAATGTACACCGTTGTAATTTTAGAACTACTAAACTCATTTGTCCTCCATATTTTTGTGCCAAATTTATTTCAATCGGTCAATAACTGGGCGCTCCAGTTTGTCCACAAATTTCGTTATCCTAATTTTAACTAATAACGCTTATGCGTTTGTTACCCTTTACGCCACTAACGACATCTCTGGTGGTGTCGTTGGAAATTATTCTTTAACCAACGATACCACTGAACCACACCGCTTCATACTGCTGGTGTCATTGGAAATTTGCTTTCCACAAACGTTCCCAATGAAACACCAGTGGTGTCATCATGGATCATAAAACAAGGTTGTTTTTTGTTTGTTTGATCTTTGGGTGTCATGTGGTGTCGTTGGTAACAAACGTTTTTGCCAACAACACCACTGAACTACACTACGGCACATTGGTGGTGTCGTTGCGAAAGCAAATTCGAAAACGAACCACCAGTCGTGAAGGTTCAGTGATGTCGTTAAAAAAAACAATGCCCAATGACACCACCAATGGTGTCGTTGGTAACAAATGATACTATAGACATATAAAAATTAAACGATGTGTGTTTGTTTTAAATGCTTTCACGTTAATTGTTTAATATAATTCCCACCTCGGGTTTCTACAACCGCACCTCCCGTCACAGAAGTGCGGTCCATCCGCATTTCCTCGATACGGAGGTGTCGCGCACTGTTCGGTCCAAAAATTATTTTATACCGCGAACCCGTAGGCTGTGGAACGAACTGCCTCAAGAGGTCTTTCCATTGAGCTACGATATGGGGTTCTTCAAGAGAGCTGTGAATAGGATTTTGCAAGGTCGGCGGCGCGCCCGCATACCCCCTGGTGTTGCAGGTGCCCATGGGCGGCGGTAACACTTACCATCACGTGGGACCGCTTGCTCGTCCGCCCACTAATCTATAATAAAAAAAACGTATCAATAAATGAACGACTCAAGCTGAAACTTTGCATTGAACTTTCTAGGGACCACGAAAAGGACATAAGCTACTTACTTAACTAAGGTTTCCGTGTACTAGTCATAACGCGAGCGAAGCCGCAGCCAATAGCCAATAGTATCCCATGTATTCCTATGCCTATTTTATATTCATCTTTAGTCGAGATGTAGTGATTTTTTAGAAATTCCAAAGCCGTGATGTCCACAATATGTATATTTTTTTCAAAACCCAATAACAATAACAAAATATACATAGGCAGTAAATTACATACAAGTAGGTATGTATGCTTTGGCTTGTCGAAATTAAGCTTCCGTATCATTCAGCCCCCACTTTGTCTCAGTCCACCATCGCCTTTGAAGTGCGAAGGGGAATATATGATTTTATTTAGTCGACTTTGCAGTTTTCAAGTGCAGGTATGAGTAGGTATGAATTAATTTGGCGCTATAAGTGCCTTTGCTTCACTCCATGGGGTCAACGAGTGTTGATTCCGACGGTCCAGTGGGTATGAATTTTGAATAGGTTGAATAGTAGGGTGATTTGAACGTGGTTAGGGGCCTGCCCATTATAATTATTGAGGGATAATTGTCATTGTTTATGTGTATTCGTTTGTATGTAAAGTTGCAGGAAGTAATTCGAAATTTTTGGTAGGTCTTTTGTCCTAGGCTTTATATTATTATTAATTATATTAGAGTTTAGAAAAACTTCTTGTGGTTATGTACATGTGGAAATATAATAAATTCTGCAATTAATTTTTATAAAGGATGCGATAAGTAGGTACTATAAAATTTGTTTTATTTAATAAATCCATGAAATCAAATTCAAAATATATATATATTATGAAAACAAATTGAATTATAATAATATTTAAAAGTCTCGAGTTGAATTGGACCGCATTACTGTGTTAATGACGTCATTAATCCAGTAGTACCACTGCAACCACGTGGTAGAGACCACTGTCTGGTAACTTTCCACCTCAAATATTCTAAAACTGTAGGTACAGTCTGATACCAGATTTTAAAATTTTGTTATGAATTTGGAAAGGTATTGTCAATGTGAATTTATTTACGCTATAATTATGGGCCTCTTCAAGAACCCACAAGCCCCCTGGTGTTGCAGCTGTCCATGGGTGGCAGTGACCACTTACCAACGTGTAGCCCGCCCATCCGTCTACCATTTGTTCCATAAAAAGAAATCTTCGCTAGTTTTCTAATAAACCAAAAAACAAATAAGTTTCACGAAGAATAACCACCGTATAGCATGACTGTTTGGAATAATTCCTTGAAATGTCCACTAATTTAAAATGCATATAACATAATCGACACATGAAAATACGAGTGAATAGTAAATACCACGATAGAAAGCTAAAAGGCGGCATTTCTCCCACGGTAAAATCTTTAGAGTGATTTGGTTTAACAATTTGTATGCAAGGGGCGACACATTGTATCAGTGGGTTGCAAGTATGTGTACGGAGAATCCATAGTGTGTACCCGCTTTAGCTGAGGAAGTTCAACTCATTACGTATGTGACCCACGGTCGTTGCAGTTAGGAAACTAACACTATTTTAAAAATAAAACTGAAGTTATTCACTAAGTTACAACAAAGGGGTTTTCAAGTTGTGAATAGAATTCTGCAAGACCGAACAGCGCAACAGCGTTGGTGGGCCGCCAACCCGTCTGCCACCAAAAGAAAGCAAACAACACTAAATAGTTGGAAATTTCCTAATATTCACAGGAGGTCGCTACTACAATCCCACAGTAGGTACGCTAGGCGCGTCAAACTAGCAGAGTTATCTCTCTCCTACAAGACTGCCATGAAACTAACCGGACTGTTTTGAAAGTGAGCGAGAGTTACTTCTTTCTTTTTCATAGAATATTTATTTTTCATAGATATTATTACCTGATATTGATTGGGACTGGGACTTGGTTTTCGATACTAAAGATTTTAGAAAAAATCCGCACTGTTTTTGTTAGCCGTGTGTCTCAAACTCTGAGCCGAGGAAATACAGCTCATTATGAGGTTCTCTATATAAATAGCGGCTGCGTTGTTCGTCTGTCGGTCACGTTCGTCAGACATTAATACTTGTACGTAGGAACATTGACGCGTTCGACTCTACACTTTGTTAAGTTAAAATTGAACATTGTTTACGACCCCATTTATTTGTTTTTGAGTAGATATAGAACACGCATAGAAAACAGTAATTTTCAATGCAATGGGTTTATTTTTCGTTCTATAAACAACAAATACAGGAAAACTTAGACTATGTTTTTTTTGATAGGACGAAGGCGGCAGACGAGCATACAGTCCACCTGGTGGTAAGTGGATATTGTTGTCCATGAACATGCACGGTAGATACCAACTACAAACGTTGGCATTTTTTGAGAAGGCTGATCTGAATGTCGATTCTATTTTCTCAGCTTCTCTTTTATTGCGACTTTAGTCGAATCTTTAAAAATAGTATGTTGTATGAATGCATTTTTTTTATTTTACATGAAACAACATCATAAACACAGTATAGAAATCTCTAAACACATGCCTATTAATGTTTCAACAAATGATAAGCAATTGCTTATATTATACTATACTTTTATTAAAGTACCTGTAAAAAATGTGTCTAAGCTTCTGAACACAGGTAACTGTAATATGTAAAGATAATAGTGCCTTTTTAAATATGCGTGTTTCTGGTGTTTCAAGAATTTTTCCATTTAAACATAATTTCGAAACAATTAAATTATAAGTTGGAAAATGTTTACCGAAATGAATAAATTCATAGCGACTAAAGTTCTTGGTCAAATAACTTCAAATATAAAAAAGAATTAATTTCATAAAATGTTCTAACTCCTATGACAAATAAACTGAAAAATTGGGATGAAATTAGGTATTTAACCCTATGTAAGAACTGCATTGTAATAATAATAACAGATTATTTATTATGCAGAATATTCAAAGAGAAACAAACCTGCCACAATGTTTTGAGTTTTTGATGCTTTCCATGTTTTTACTGATGTCACGCATTCCATTTGTAGATATCAGTGTTAAAAACATCGTGTGAAAGGCACCATAAAATTTATTTTTTATTAAGTATTTTATAGTATAGACATTTGTAATCTGGCAGTGATTTTAACAGTCACGTACTAATTAATTTATGTGCATATAGTCGTAACTTTAGGGACCTTTATCTTGATGCGTGTGTCATTCCTCTCCCTGTTTTCTAACATACTAATTAAAGACCGAATGTAACTAGGAAATTGTTATTTATTTTTTACCGACTAATTAAAATCCAACATTTAAAGTATCTTTAATGACAGTTTCAAACTCGACCCTTTCGTATCTGTTATATTGTCACTTTGTACGCCTTGTAAAAGAGACATCTAAATTGAATCCTTATTTAATAACAAGGTTTTATCTTTATATTTCGTTTATTAAGTAATAATTGTGCCGTTAATCATGTTAATTAATCAAATAATATTAGTTTCATTACTGTGTGAATATGAATGAAGTTGGACATCCGTGACATCATTATCAAAAAGAACATATTAGATGACGCCTCATCACAAAAATACGAATTAAAATTTTAATTGAATCATTCAGTATTATTGAAATTCTTTGCATTTTTTAACAAGTTTTTACAAGGATTATAGCTAAAGTATAAAACCAGTCCTTGTGTATAGAAATTAGAAATTTGTGTATAGATTTTTGTTCATAGTATCGCAGACTGTGTATTGTCCTGTCGACCGTTATTGTTTGGTGTGTCTAAACCACGAGACAATTAATCGATTGGAACAAAGCGAAGAGGTGTGTCCGGAACTTGATAAATGATTGTGTTTACGAGGAAAAGGATATAGTTTGAACAGCCTGCCTAAGGATAAGAGATCTATAATTACAAACTTCAGTATCATAAAGGACTTTATGCAGGGTGTGTATTGTTATTCACATTTAAAATAGAAAAGTTAAATATGCAGCTTGCGCAGTCCCCTAACAAGAGTAATGTTGTAGCGATTACTTAAATTTATGAACGGTTTTGATTAATAATATTAGTTATAAACTTGCCTTTAATTTACTATCCATATAATGAAATTGTAACTCATTCTGTTGCATTGTCACATTTGTGAATGCAACCAGCCCTTTGAGTATCCACTGTTGGATTTGGGCTTCCTCATGCCCATTGTCTTGCTCGTGAGGGATATATAGCCTTAAAATGCTTCGCTGGGCCAAGCAGGTTGGCCAATCCACTCTAAGCTAAGCGGCTAAGTTGGCTAAGCGGCTGCGACGGGCCCAGAGGAACTGCAACACCTCTAAAGTTGATATAACATGTATTAAATTAAATAAACCTTTCTACTCATCAAGCAATGTGAACTTTGACCTTTTTGTCTTCTTTTCTTATTTTCCATTTTCCTCTATGTCAGCGAGCATCGGATGTGTTGAATGTGGTATAGACCTTTCATCTCACAATAACGTTGTGCACCACGTAATGGTTGTGCTCGTAGATGTACATTGTTTTAGTGTACGTAAACTTGACAACGCTCAGTTGGGTTCCCGAGATGCCACGGCGCACACTAAAACAATGTACATGTACGAGCATAATCACTACCAAGTGTAACCCGCCTTCCTGAGATGAAAGAACTTTAAAAAAAGAACTTTGAGATGAAAGAAGTAGATTAACCTTTGCTGCCTGCGTGTTATCCAAATGCCTGTGTATCTAAATGTCTATACCTATACGATTGATAGAAAAAAAAACATATTAAACAAAATCGCAGTCGTACAATTTAGGAATAACGAAAGAAATACACATTTACTATTAGCGACGGAATGTTAACGACGACATCAAGCCAACATTTCTCAATCCGATAAACAATACCGTAATCCCGATCCCATTAACGCACCATCCTGTTCCAATTCCACCCGTGTTTTGCCGCGTTTTCTGTCTCCTGAGGAAGCGGAATGCCGCCCCGATTCGGGTGTTATCGTAAAAATAATATCCATTATTATAATTGGGTTAAAACGCCACACGCACGTTTTCTCCAATGTTGGATCATTTCATTCATTCATAAGAACTACTTCTATTTTTTTTAGTATTCTAGAAGTAAAGTACAGATAATTGAATCTACATTTTAGCTTTGTAACAGAAGAGCTAAGGGATAATAAAATCGCCATCACAAGCGCTGACGAACTACACTACCTCTAAAGAGTGGACTTGCTAACGCGCTTGGCCAGCGGTTTTATGGCCATTCATCCTTCATACACGAGACAGTGTGCATGAGGAGGCCCGTGTCCAGCAGTGAATATTGAAAGGGCTGCTTCAGTGCATTGCATAACAGAAGAGCGTAAAAGAAATAAAAAAGAAATCTTGTCACTACTAATTGAAATATAATCATTAAGGGTAAACATAATAATATCCCTTTCGGACCGGCGCCTAACAGACGAAAAAACTTGTACTACTGAATATGAATTCTAGGTAATTAGAGGCCGTAGATTACGAATCTGGAATTTTTTTTTGGAGTTTCCTACGCCATCTTGGAAAAATTATATGCCAACAATTGTATTCCACTGGGCCCATCCTGACCTACGCACAATTGAGATACTCACAGTTATATTAAGGCGGGCCCAACCTTTCTACTTCACTTAATTTTGACTAGAAGTAAATAAATACAAATAAACGCAAGAAATTAAAAATATTTATTGGAGAAGTTATAAGAATTAACACAGATTTATAAGATTATAAGATTTATAAGAATTTAACACTTATTAAATTGGTCTTATAAAATAAATCAACTTTAGAGCACGTGGAATGAGATCAATTTTCTCAGTATCAGTCTTGAATTGCGCTTATTATTTATATTTAATCTTTGCTGTTTGGAATGGATTTGCTGTTGAAGGACTTCTTCTGCCATCTTAGCTGACTCAGAGGAATGTTGTTCTCGCCATCTGAGTCTGAGCCTGATGAAGAGGAGGCAGAGTCGTCAGTGTCTTGTTCAGTTTGAACGTATAAATCTTCTTCTTCATTATCGCTGCCGTCGTCTCCAGATTTATTTAGCATTTCTGCGATAGCAGCATCATTTAAAACTCGGTTCATTGTGCAAAAACTCTGGAAATATGAAAAATAATAATACACTTAACATACACATTAGGCTATGTAGGGCCCCGATGGATACAATTGTAACGGAAAAGTTCGTTAAGTCATTACACCAAAGCCCTTACTTGCAAAGCGTCATTATTATCACTAAAATGTACAATGTTTATCTATTTTACTAATTATTGACTCGTAATTCATTGTATTTACAAGTAATTCAAATCAACTGTGATACTTACATTCTCCAAATCGGGGAGCGCAATTTTTCACCTAACTGAACGAGTTGGTTCATGTCCGCCGACTGACTGACGCGCAAAAATTTTGCGGGAGATGATCGTCTACTTACCGCACAATCGTCCAATATAGAGCCTGTCCACTATATACATAAAATTGATGAGATAAACTCGATCTTGCAACACGCACAATTATATTGGACCGTTCCGAAAGGGTTATGTAACTTATATAAAAATATGTAGTTTAAACTATTTTTATACAAATTACATAATGTTTTTATAACCTAAATAATATTTTTTTGGAAAATAAAATAAACGAGGGGTATATATTTATATAAACATTTGTTATATGAAATTTAAATTATAGCTCAATGGAATTATTCTCCTCAATGATTATTTTTCTGCTTTGGCCAACAGTCATTAATACAAATTAGAACCATACAGATGATCAAATATAGGTCATAATAATCCTATCCAGAAGGTCATATTATATAATATTGCATGCACATACATAGCTGTAATTTTTAATCTTTTTTTAAATTCCTTTCATAAGTTGCAATCTATCACATTTGAGCTTGAACGCAATTCTGTTGTAAACCTACAACGTAGTACACAATAAAATAATTTCATTTGAAAACCTATTGTATAAAATAGAAAGAAAAGTGGTCGCAATGTTGTCAGGACATATTATAATAAGGTCATCATGTGGAACACGAGACAGATTGTGCTCAATAGCACCAAAATATTACTGAAGAACAATATTTGGATAATAAGTCTCATATAAAAAACCACAGGCAAATGCTATACGAGTAAAAAGGCCATCTGGTGCGTTTGACCGTAGACTGACCGCTATGGCGGTGTCATACAAATTGTTATTAAGTTATCTACGCATACTGAGGGCAGGCAGGCAATTCCCTAAATTGATCAACCCCTATCAATTGAGCGTTAAAATATGTAAATAAAATTGACGAAAATAGCCGGCAGCGCGCGGCATGTGGCGCGATATGGTGACCATGATATGGGTGAAATGAGTTTAGTTCCGGTCATGAAATACTCGTAAATAAATGGCAACGCATAATTTTAGTGTTATGTTATGCTTGTAAGCATCTAGTTTCCTTCAGTATAATTGAAGAGCTTTGGATCAAAAGGTGACATACTTTTCCTACTTTTACCAGGTAATGAACTGAAATTTTTATCGAAATATCTCTATTACTTTTATAGAAAATGGCGGCAGACGAGCATACAGTCCACCTGATGGTAAGTGGATACTGTCGTCCACAGACATCCGCGATTGATGCCCACATCAGTCCAGAATGGCAAACGTTGGCACGTTGGTTGGGGAGGGGTAGTATAGGGATGAGAATGGGCTCTGACATATCCACACTCACTAGCGAAACAAGTACATGCATTTTACTGTAGTCTTCTTTGAAGTAGCTCACTTGGCCAATCTGCATCCTCCCTCGTGTATCGCTTTTGGAATTATTTATGGAATATAACTGAAATATTGTTTAAAAATTCTGAAAAGCGGAACATTCGTGTCACCTTACTCACGTAACCCTATCCCGCGAACGATGGCCAATTAGCCGACGCGGGAAACTTGGTATTGAATTACGCAGTTTTTGTATCGAACAAGACGCCGAACAAGTTTTGATGTAACAAATTTCAAACGAATTTCCGATGAATTTGTTTAGCTGGGCGTTCTTTCGAGATAAATTGTTATATAAAATTTACTTGAAACCATTGATGTAAATATGGATATTGAAGAATGTTGGTCTGCTGTCGTAACCAGGCCCTTTTAGTATCAAGGTCATGCACGGCATGCGCGTCCTCAATAATAATTACATTATTATATTTATATTATTATATTATTTTATATCGCGAACCCGTAGGCTGTGGAACGAACTGCCTCAAGAGGTCTTCCCATTAAACTACGACATGGGGTTCTTCAAGAGAGCTGTGAATAGGATTTGGCAAGGTCGGCGGCGCGCCCGCATACCCCCTGGTGTTGCAGGTGTCCATGGGCGGCGGTAACACTTACCATCACGTGAGACCGCTTGCTCGTCCGCCCTCTTCTCTATAAAAATAAATAAATAAATATTATATTATATGTTTCGTTTCTCGACATCTTGGGTCGGTATGAGCCTGAGTCCTGAGTCCCGATTCCTGATTCTGCCCTGAGTCCCTCAAGGAAGAGAAGGTTCGGTTCTCCTAATTTCTTCACCCAAAAATTTTTAAATTATTGCCATTGTAGCAGCCATACGCTTGTTATTGTAAGATGTGGGTATTTTTCTTTTTTTTTTATGGACGAAGGTGGCAGACGAGCATACAGTCCATCTGATGGTAAGTGGATACTGTAGCCCATAGACATCCGTGATACATACCAACATTAGTCCAAAATGACAAACGTTGGCAAGCCCCCGGATGCGCTGCCTACCTTTGGATATAGGACTGGATTTGGAGAAAGGGTTGGGGAAATAGGGAGGGATATAATGAGAATGGGCTCTGGCACATCTCACTCACTGCCGAAACACGTACGTACATTAGGAAAATAAGATTAAGTGGGAAATGCAGTACATTTCAAGGTAGTCTTCTGTGAGAGAGGGGTAACGTGGCCAGCCGAGTGCGCCCAGCGGCTGTTGGATTGCAGCGTGCACTCTCCTCCTCATAAATTATTTATGAGGGGGATTATTTTAATATGATTCGTCATTATTTATGATTCGAGCACGTCACTTTTAGCAATCACGTCGGTTGCTCCTATTACTATTATTATATTATTATTGATATCAATAATCGTACATATAGTGTACGATTATCAATAGCTTTGTTCGCGGTAAGGATTCAGAACTAATTCGGAACTAGTACTGAACTAATTTGGAATCGTAGTAGAGCGCATGCTCGGTTATAAACCGATTCGTGATTTTTATTTCCGCGAACCAAACTGCGTACGATCTACTGTCATCGGCAGTGTTACCAACTCTCAAAAATATTTATCCCTAAAGCTTAAGTCAAAACCCCCCAAAATCGCCCCAATTACTTAGAAATCCCCCTAAAAAAATATATAATAAAAGAAAAAATATAAATTACAAAAATGCAATGAAATTTCTTTACCTTTTAAATCTGGATCTGTTTCCCAAATCTACGTGTACTTCTGACTGTACATTTTTTTATTTTTAGTTTCTTTAGGCATCATTAACAAATTGCTTGTCGGCACAGCAGTACAACAACAAAATCGAATTAAACAAGTAAACAATAATCAACGTACATATGTATTTCCAGTAAGCATAGGCACAATAACCACCAGTCACCACAGAGTAGTTGTAATATATTTGTACTAGATGTCGTTAAGTCGCTAGGTCAACAAATAAATATGATTAGCTATTATAGTTTGGATTGTCCCAGGGCCTATACTTTCACATAATATATGAAAAATATATATTCAAAAAAATATATGAAGAGTCAAAAAATCCCTAAAAATACCCCTAAAAATATAAAACCCCTAAAAAAAACCATCCCACTTATTTACCCCCTAAATTTGGGGGGAAAACCCCTAAGTTGGCAAGTATTTAAGTGGACCCACCAAAACACATTACTCTTATTAGAGTATTATATAAACTTATTTATATAAACAACAAACAAAACTAACCATATTTTATTTAACCCTTAATAAATTAATAAAATTTATATTTTATTCAACTATTTAACCAGTTTATTAGTTTCTAACCAACTGAATATAGCCGCAGCATGTATGTCAAATGTCGTTAGGTAAAAACTGCGCATGTCTGGAACTACGATTCTTGCCAAAGTTATAGAACTGATAGAACTGATTCTGAACCGATCCTGAATCGAGTTCGACGGTTCCGAGAACACAGAACTGTAACTAGAAATTCTGAATTGTGTGTTCCGCGAACGGCATTATTTGAACTGCGCACGCGTATAGTTCCGAATCAGTTCTGAATCCTTACCGCGAACGAAGCTAATATCAATATCAGTGCCCGTACTTGTAATGCCCTCAGTGTTCATGTAATTGAATAAAATTGTAACTAGCTATACATTTTCTAATGGAAATAAATAATAATTGCTTGCCACAACTCTTGCCACATGACGTGATAATAAAAAAAACTTTTATGTGAAGTAGCAGTTCATTTATTTGTATATGCCAATTTTACACTCTGCTTGACAGAAGAAAGAGTATATACATACCTCCCTCCAACATTTATCGAGTCGGCCACACAACTGCAAGTTTAATTCTCCTTATAAATAGTAAGGTATCATTGTATCATATCAGAATATTGATAGATGAATGTACCTACCGATGTCGTACGGGCATGAAGGATTTCAACGACATACTTACTTCATTCTTTATCAAAGACAATGACCGTGATAAGCTAGGACTCGTTAATCACTGATAAAAAGTTGTACTCGAGTGTACGTACAGTTCGCTACATTAGATTAACAACAACAAGTGATAAGTACTATAACACTTTTGAATTTTTTTTCGTGCGTTATGGCTTAGTAGATTGTTATTAACTTACAAAAATATTATCCCTTTTAGTGTCACTTTCGTAGTGTAACTGTAACAGTTATAAAGTGTAGTCTCTATCTCCTTTTCTTAAAAGACCAATTTTTTTTCAGAAAATGTTCAGTTTTTTTTCTCTTCTTTCCTCTTTTTTCTTTTTCTCTATTTTTCTAAATAAGACTAGACTTTGCTCGCGGCCTTGTCCACGTGCTCACTATACCACGAGAACCTTAGTTTTGTTGCCTATATCCTTTTCGTGGTCCCCAAGAAGATCTATGCACAATTTCTCAATTCGTTTATCTTTTGATGCGCGAAAGCATGTCAAACAAACAGACATACATTGTTTCAGTTTTATATATTACTTAGGATTATGATTTGAAATATTAGATACTGAGTATTATGATCGTTTTTTTACAGTTTACAAAAACATTATTACAAAAAGTTTCAAATAGTCATTGCACCAACTTAACAATTTTATTGAAGGTCACATTACTGGTATTTGGCGGAACTAACTTTGCGGATGACAAACAGTTTTGACATTGAGTGTATCATTGCGCAATAGTTCGCACTACACTGTCGCAACTAACGCTGGCAGACGCTCTGGCACCAAGTATTAGTGTTTCATTTTATCTATTTGTTATCTATGTTACAATACTTTAATGAGTAAAGAATAAATATGATGTCAGTAAATATTTTGTTTTGTATAAGGCCATCATCGTCCCAAAGAGATTACAAACGATTAGGGGACTTGGTCAATTGATGATCACAAACATTCGACGTACAAAACATTTATTGAAAAAAAAAATAGAATTATATAATTAAAACTAACAAATACAGACATATTTTTGAAAGGAATAATAACTTTTATATCTACTGTATCTTTGGACGACTTTTTTTCTCGAAAGTTTCAGTATAATGAACCGTTTTACAAAATCTCATAGTCTCGGACGGAGTCTGGCAATAAAATGAACGGTCACGATAAATCTCGCCTTATTAGTGCTCCCCTGGCCAAACAAACCGTAATAATTGAAGGTGGAACGCATTTACATATGAAATACACTCGCGCCGATTTGCATAAAGGGCAACAACATGGTAATTGCTCGGTGAGTGTTAGTGCAAAAAATTTCAATGAGGATCAAAGTATATTCACTGGTATAGGAAGAAGTCATTCTTTGTAGATTTTCGTTATAATAATGCCAATATGAGAAAAGGAATTCATTCAGTCATTATTTCACTGATTCGGAACAGTAGAATGTATGATGCCAGAAATTTGTCGTACTTTGATAAGACAAGCGAAACAATTTACACAATATGAAATTTTATAATTGTTTTAAAACATCGACTCGTTATTTTATTTTGTAATTTGAGGTCAATTTCTCCCCAAATCTGTTCATTAATCCCTCAGGACGAACACTATTTTTATTTTTAACTAGCTGTACCCGGCCACGCGTTGCTGTACCTGCCTAACAGATGGCGCTTACCCTGTTTTTACTTGTTTTTGGGTAAAAAGCATGTTTTTACCCTGTGATAGGTATATAAAAACACGCGTGTATTCGAATGCAACGTTGTGTCGAAATTTCAAAGCAATTGGTGAAGAAATTTCGGAGATTTAAGATTTTGAACAAACGAACGTTTAAATTTTTATCTATATAAATAAAGCGATTATACAACTCTTTTAGAAGTGATGTAGTACCTCAGGGCTTGTGGCAGCGGCTTTGTTATTATTTAGTCGCCTTTTAAGACACCTACGGGAAGAGGTGATGTTATTCTAAAGCCGACCGACACCATACGGCCTCTAGGGCCATTCATCCCTCATGCACAAGACAATGTTCATGGGGAGGCCCGTGTCCAGCAATGGACACTCACAGGGGCTGGTACGGATCATACAGTTATGGTTATTGCTTTTTTGCTTCTGCACGTACTCTCAATTATATCAGTCATCTTGGTACGACACAAAAACATTTTAATTACTTTTATTGCTCCATTATAAAATAATTAAGTATTATACAATAACTCAATCGATCTCTATCTTAATTGAAACAATAACACCGTGAAATAGTTGTCCAATTAACCGGCACGTTGCGTAATAAATTACTTTAAAGTAGCAATTTATAAGAAAACAAATAAAACGAGGAATGATTTAACTGAATTTGTAGCAAAAGATTGTTAATTAACGGGCCGCTACGTAGGTAGGTACCTTTACAGACGAACTGTTTGACATTTTAATTAATATTTAACTTATATCCGTATCTGTCAAAGATGTAGAGTTGTAAACTGTGACATAGCAAGTTAAGAACTAAGAGTGAGCGTACTCGTACAATAAATAAAACCCGTATTGTCATTGTGTCAGTACCCATTTGGTACAACGAATGATGCCAAATTCATCCATACTTATCAGTACATATTTAGTTCAGTGTGAATGAATTCGCTCATAACCGCATCGTTAAAGAGCAACATTCCAATAAAGATGAGCAATATTCCGACTGAAGCGATTTCCAATCGACGATTCTGGTTGGACTAATTATTATTTATCATTGTTCGTCAGAACTTTCGCAGGTTTGTTACGTTGTGTATCTGAAAACTACCAGTGGCATTGTTCTAGTAACAACCCATAATTACTGACTTCTTTTATAGAAAGAAGGTGACAGACGAGCATAAGTTCACCTGGTAGTAAGTGGATACTGTTACCTATAGACATCCGCGATACATGCCACCATCAGTAAATAATGACGAATTCAGGTGTGCCACGCGCCTTTGGAGATTTAGGAGTGGATTTGGTTTGAGATAATGCTCATAGAAATTTCAATTGGTGTAAGGGGGAACAAACCAATACTTTCAAGGACAAGTAAGTAAATCGATTTTTTTTTATAAAAACAGTCCTTTATTAGTGTTACGGGTATTGTTTTAATTTTAAAGTTCTTAAGGTCAAAACAATCGCTGTAAATTTGATAAAGATAAAGAGGATTTTCTTTTTATAAAATATTGTTTTTAACTCGTCCTTGAAAAGTATTGGTTTGTCCGTTAAGCGTATTGATATTTCCACGAGAGATAAGTCAACATATTGGTTGAATTACTATCTGGTTGAGACATTCAGTAACTATAAATCCAGGTATAGGCACCACTTAATACTTCTTTATTTTCCGATCTGAGGCAGAATTAAAAATGTTTGAACGCCACCGGCTCCTGATAGCCGCCGACTCCTCCGAACATAAAACGACATGAGGTAACGCGCGCAGTATCGAATTCGCATTTTTGTTTCAATGCTCATTAAAAATTCCGACTTTTTTCTTAAGAAACTCAGCTAATAAATATTAAGATATTTTACGCTTGTTAATTTTTTTTCTAAATATGTATGCACCTCTATTAAACAAATGTCGAGTACAATTCCTTCTTTAGGTCTTCTTCTTTACGACCGCATTTGTAACATTTATACCATAATATTCATATACTCTTTTAACTTAATTATAGTTGTAGAAGTTTTTTAAAAAATAGTACCTACCATAATTCTTCCTTGTAACAAAAACCTTGTAAAAAAAGTAATTTATGAAAATATATTTAAGAGAAAAGAAATATCTCTGTTAGTATAATTGGTAATATAAAATTAAAATTCATGTACAGTTCAAATACGTTATTGTATCAGTTATCGATAGCAACTTGCAACCGCGTACAATTATAAATTAAAAATTCAATGTATACCTTATAATCACTTCATTTTTCTTTATTATTCGTTGCGTTGAATAGGAAACCTCTCATTCACTGGTACTTCACAGTGTGTGTGATGGGAAGTAGCCCTTCCATCTCATCCCATCTAGTAGAGACTATAACTGGATAAAGAAAAACTGCTCCTCCCTTCCCGATCCTTCCCAATCGTTTCTCTATATCTACTCTTAAATCTTCAGCAGCCAGCGCATCTGGTCATCTTTCGTCTTTCCTGACTGATGTTGGCATGTATCGCGGGTGACAGTGGTCACTTACCACCAGGTGTGGACTGGCTGCTCGTCTGCCGCCTTCATTCTTTAAAAAGTCATCTGTCCATTTAAACTTTAGCAGTAAATATAGTTCTTCCTATATCGGCATTCATGATTGTGTGAATACCATAAACAATAATGTGACTTAAAAACCGATTAAGCTCAACCACAGGAACCACAGTAACCACAGTTTAGTTAAATGGAGTAAACACCTGTGAATATTCTGTAACAAGAAAACTGTGATGATGGCAAAACGCCTTATAATACTGCACGCTATAGACACATTCTGGTATAGGAAGTGTCGGCACAAAACGTGTGGGCCCCGTGACAAGTGGGTTACAGAGTGCCCCGTGTGGGTGTCGTGCTCGATTATGAACCCAAGATAAAGTATAATATTATAAAAGTTATACATTTTCCTCTTCGTCGTATATTTCTTAAAGTAACGTGTCTGAATGAGGCCATCGTACTTCATAAAAAAAAATCTGATTTCTAAAATAAAAAAAATGGTATAAACTTTTTCGCCCTTGACATGATAAATGAGACTCATCTATCATATCAAGGACGAAAAGTTTTACATTTTAATAAAAAAAATGTGAAATACAAATATCCTTCTAATTTAACTTTTTCTTTTAAACTTTAGAGAATATAATATAGTATCGGTCAAACGAGCCACGAATTATTTTATGAACGCAAAGTTTGTAATCGTATTAACAAGGACAAGGAAGTCTCAAATCTGTGATGCAAATACTAGTTTTACTCACTGTATTATATATATCGGTGACAATAGAATGACTAAAATAACTGGTCAATCAGAAAAAATATATTTTATAAAAATACTTCGTGACCTACATAATGCACGAGATAATGTGCACGAGGATGCCTATGTCTGCTGGTTCCGCAACCAGCTCGTTTCAGTTATACGTAGTATTTACGTGATATCCTCCAACATCTCAATTTTTTCTCCATTTTCTCCTATTGAATACAATCATATTATGCGTAATAAACAATGCAAAACTAACGACGTGGTGGGTTCCGGCATTTCACAGGTGTTGTGTCAGGTAGTTGATTACCATTGTAATACCTCTGTCACGTGTTCGATCTGTTACTGTGAACAACAACCTAAATACCTAAGTAGTAAGTAGACTGTTCCTGAAATTTCATATTTTTATAGGATTTTAGACGTTTTAGAAGGATACGAACTCAAAGTATACTTTTCAAATATTAGGTAGTCGGATAAGTTCGAGGCCTTTTTAAAGCGAAAATAATAAGGAATCTTTTGTATTACATATGTAAATATTTATTGAACGGTATTGTCCATTTAATCTTTTGCCATTTTTCTGGCAGAGCCATTATCCCATCGCTATAAATTTTTTGGAGTTACTGAGCGAAAAACTGATTCAAATGGTTTATTAAGGCTTCTCATGAATGTAATTTTACTCCATTGAGAGAATTTTGTAAAGAGCGAAATAAATGATAATCCGAATGTACTATGATTGGACTGTATTATAGAGGATGAATTGAAACTTCCCAACCAAGGTCCATCACTTTGTGTTTAGTCATCAAAGCATATATCTTTCGAACATTGTCGTGATGGAAAACTACACCTTTTCTATTACAGGTCCCACAGCGGTGATACGGAGACGACTCGTTTTTTTGAGCGTCTACAAGAAACGACTGACAGAGTGCTCGAGCAGTTCCCTTGCGCGGAAGTGGTGATCCTTGGTGATTTCAACGCTCACCACGAAGAGTGGTTGGGATCCCGAACTACCGACCGCGCAGGGAGAGCAGCCTATAACTTTGCACTGGCTTATGGTTTCTCGCAGTTGGTGTCCTCACCTACGAGGATACCTGATATCGAGAGCCATACTCCCTCCTTACTGGACCTCCTGCTGACTACGCGGCCGAATGACTACAATGTTGTTGTTGATGCCCCGTTAGGATCATCCGACCATTGTATCATTCGAACTGCTGTGCCAGCCAAGCAATCCGTGCGGACCCATTCACAGGGAACGCGCAAAGTCTGGCACTACAAGTCAGCAGATTGGGATGGGTTGCGCGAATTTTACGCCTCTTATCCCTGGAGGCAGCTTTGTTTACCGACGTGGTGTTGCAGGGCATGGAATGTTATATTCCTTGCACCGCGATACCGGTAGGCGGACGGAGCCAACCATGGTTCAATCAGTCCTGCAGAGAGGCCCGTCGTAATAAACGGGCCGCATACAGGGCCTGGGCCAGAGCACAGGTGTCCGAAGATCCGAATACCTCCGACTTGAGGAAGAAATTTAACGCTACCTCGAGGTGCAGTAAGAAGATCATTGTCAGAGCAAAGAATGAGCACATCCGCAGAATTGGCGACCGACTAGCTAGCTATCCTTCTGGAAGCCGGGCTTTCTGGTCGCTCGCTAAGGCTGCTGAAGGTAACTTCTGTCAGTCGTCACTCCCTCCACTGCGGAAACTCGATGAGTCACTGGCCCATGGGGCGAAGGAGAAAGCCGATCTCTTGGGCTATCTCTTTGCCTCAAACTCGACACTGGACGATAGAGGTGCCTCACCACAGTCTATCTCAAGGTGCACAAGCTCCATGCCGGAAATCTGTTTCACACAGCGTGAAGTCCGGCGAGCTCTAGCATCTCTTGATGTCCGAAAATCGAGTGGGCCTGATGGTATTCCTGCAGTGGTGCTTAAATTTTGCGCTCCCGAGTTGTCCCCGGTGCTTACGCGACTCTTTAGGCTCTCATACTCTACAAAAAGCTTCCCGTCAACATGGAAGGTAGCTCATGTTCACCCTTTACCTAAAAAGGGTGACCGCACAGACCCGGCCAACTACAGGCCAATAGCGATCACCTCCCTCCTCTCCAAGGTGATGGAGCGTGTCATAAACACACAGCTCCTTGGGTACCTAGAGGATCACCAGCTGATTAGCGACCGTCAATATGGATTTCGCCATAATCGCTCCGCTGGTGATCTTTTAGCGTATTTAACACACCGCTGGGCTGACGCCATTGAGAGTAGAGGCGAGGCTCTGGCTGTAGGCCTAGACATTGCGAAAGCTTTTGACCGGGTATGGCACAAATCGCTGCTTTCCAAGTTACCATCTTTCGGGATACCCGAGGGATTATGCGAATGGGTTGCCAGTTTCCTGACTGGACGGAGCATCAGAGTCGTTATCGATGGTAGCTGCTCCGACACCATGTCTATTAACGCTGGCGTCCCGCAAGGCTCCGTGCTGTCTCCAACTCTGTTCCTTCTGCATATCAACGACCTGTTGCAAATTGGTGACATACGTTGCTATGCAGATGACAGTACTGGAGACGCCTTGTACAAGGGCCGCGCCAACATCCCTCGGGTCGAAGTGGAAGAGAGTCGCGCCAGGCTTGTGTCTGAAATCGAAGACTCTTTAGATGTAGTCTCGATTTGGGGTTCTCTAAACCTAGTGGATTTCAACCCCAGTAAGACGCAAGTCTGTGCATTCACCGCTAAAAAAACCCCTTTTGTTGTAGCACCTCGCTTTCAGAGCATACCTCTTAAGATCTTGGAGAGTATCGGGATCCTTGGTATCGACATCACCAGCAAAGTCGAATTCAGGGGTCATCTGGAAAATAAGGCCAAAATGGCCTCCAAAAAGCTCGGTGTGCTGAACAGAGCGAAGCGGTACTTCAAACCTGGGCAACTCCTTATGCTTTACAAAGCTCAGGTGAGGCCCCATATGGAGTACTGCTCTCATCTCTGGGCCGGCGCACCGAAATACCAATTGGACCCATTTGACTCCATCCAACGACGTGCTGTTCGTATTGTCGACGATCCCACTCTCACGGGCGGTTTAGAATCCCTCAGCATTCGGAGAGACGTTGCGTCTCTCTGTGTGTTCTACCACCTGTACAATGGGGAATGCTCTGAAGAATTGTTTAATATAATTCCCACCTCGGGTTTCTACAACCGCACCTCCCGTCACAGAAGTGCGGTCCATCCGCATTTCCTCGATACGGAGGTGTCGCGCACTGTTCGGTCCAAAAATTATTTTATACCGCGAACCCGTAGGTTGTGGAACGAACTGCCTCAAGAGGTCTTTCCATTGAGCTACGATATGGGGTTCTTCAAGAGAGCTGTGAATAGGATTTTGCAAGGTCGGCGGCGCACCCGCATACCCCCTGGTGTTGCAGGTGCCCATGGGCGGCGGTAACACTTATCACCACGTGGGACCGCTTGCTCGTCCGCCCACTAATCTATAAAAAAAAAAAAAAAAAAATTCATTAATTCTGGACGTTTTCTTTAAGTGCTTGTTTCAATTTTAGGTTTCAAACATCTAGGTTTTTACAAACTTTCTGTACAAGGGATTGTAGCGGTAACAAGCATGCCTTATTAGTCGGAGGCAATAACAATGTTAACAAACTGGATTTAACCTTTGAGCACTTCACCTAACTCGGCACTTGGCCATTAACCTTAACCCCACATAAAGGTATGATACTATTGATTGTTTTGGTTCACGATCGTGAAGACAAAAATGGTAATAACCTTTAAATGTTTAAATGTTAACCTTTAACCTTAAAACAAACACAGCGGATTGTTGAAAATGAAGTGACGGAAAAGGCCAAATTGTTAATTGTTTAAGAAGTGTTTAACGTTCATTAGTTGAGAGAGGTTTGAAAGCCAACCTTCCAGCTTTTTGTTGCTTATCTAAAATACTCATACTTCGAAAGTAATTTAATTCGAAACAAATATAATTATCATTCCAATCTTATTCACTTCTTAAAACACGCGGCCAGGACCCTTTCGATTCCTCAAGTGCATCGACCTTTAAAATTACCGGTTTTTATTAGCTAATTACTGATATTTGCAGAGAGGTACCCTAATTATGAGTTTCGACACTTAAAGTGCGGCTTCGTTATAACCATTATCAGTAAGAAACCTTAAAATATTTCCCGAAACAGCAACGGAAGAATAAATGTCGGATTTTGTTAACACCGGATAAAAGTTGGCGATAACCACGACACGAGTTAGGAAAGTAATTAAAACACAGTTTCCAATCCTAAACACGCGTTAACTACGAAGTTTAAACTAACAGAGCTTGAATGTGGTATAATTTAATAATCATAACAACAAAAGCAAAACACCGGCGGCGAGCGACCTTCCCGCCGACCTTCTCAGAACTTATTCACAAAACAAAAAAAACTACGGACCCCGAACTTGATAGACGGGATTTGTATCCCTACTATTATAGTTTAACAATTTATCGCTTCTAAACAATCTGGACCTGACGCACGATGGATAAGGGATCATACATATAATTACTGAACTAACAAGACTATATTTTTGGTCGCCCAAACTGAAAACACTCATTTGATGAAACTGAGAACGCTTGATATAAATTAAATTTTTGTGGCTTAGTTCTTGATGAATGAGCAAGTAAAAATAATAATAAAGGTGTCAGTTCCAGAGTGAAGGATTTTTGGCGAAAAATAAAGGAGTTTATAATAATGGGTAAAGATTGCGATAAATCTTCGTCAAGTGGAAATTAACACTTCGATCAGACATGAGCAATTGCAGAGCAGACACATGTCATTATCGAGGATCTGAGAAATTAACAATAATTATTCAGATTAAAAATTATATAGACTTTCTTAAGTGTTGTTATCGATTTGTCGGTTTAATACACATGTTCAATACACAAAGATGATTTATCGATTGCTATAAAACTTTTAAAATTCTTATTAAACTTCATCAATCTTCTAATCAAAAGTTTCTGTTGAGAGCGCCGACACAATTTTATGTTGTGTTTCGAATTTCCAAACAGGCTGAGAGTTTATTTATTTACAACTTTATTATTAGTATAAAAGTTGTCAATATTGACGATTTAATATGTCAGAAATGCTCTTGTGTTGAAGTTTTTTGGTGTTATGGAGAATTCCAGTGTTGCATCGTTATCTATGCACTCACCGTGTGTGCTGTCGAGTACCATACGGCAGATAACGGTCTCGCATCGTAGCGTAAATCAATTTTACAATCGCGGTTTATTACAATATCGAACGAGCGATCGCAAGGGCCGCGCGCCCACACGAGCGTGTCGGCGCGCCCGTCAAATCACGACCTACTCAAACGAAATCCCCGCGTAAAAACGAAGAGAAATTTCATACAAAGGTGGGTTTAATCTATGGCCGAGACACGACAGATCTATCGAGCGGTTGTCGGATTTGTTGGGTGCAGTGTTCAGGCGACCGCCAGCCAAGCAAGGAAGGGAATGGAGAGGGGGAGCTACCGCGCGTCACTCGGCAACGACGCCGCCGGTTCTTCAGTCCTCCGCTTGTTCAGCGAGTAATTGAACGTTTTTGTGCTTATCGGACTCACGTGTGTTCGTTTAAACTTGTGACAAAACTTAGTGGATCGGATTATCTGCAGTGTTTGTGACGTTCAATAACAATGAAAGTGTGTTAACAGTGCTTAAACTAGAATTCTCTGTTACGTTTCCGGATTTACGTGCCGATGGTCCTCTTGAATACTAACATGAAAATAAATGGTAAAGTCCTCCTAGATTTTTTGCATGAATTCTATTCGATCTGTTCACTGTCACAGTTATGTTGTTGGATATCTGGATGATCTGATGATCTTGGCTTGCACGACGCACGAATCATCATTTGTACACGGTTGTGGTAGCTGAGACCGGGACACCTTGTGCGGGAGCAGAAGCCAGGGTTTATTTAAATATTCAAATGGAGGCGGCGATATTCCATCCGGACCACCAAAACGGCCAAAACAATAGCAGACCTTGGTCTGTCAGACGACATTGACTCTCCGAATGTAAATTCGAGTTAGCATGAACATAATGGTGCGTTTAGAAGTCGATATATGAATAAAGGCCCTGTGTGTGACAGTGTTGCGCCTACGGGACCAACCGCTGTGGGTGGACGGCATAGTTTCTGAACCGCCTAGAGAACGACAGTGGGTGTTTGAATGGAGCCAGTTAATAATAATGGTGAGATTTAATCACCATAGAGGTTACACAACAAAGCTACAAGCATGCCGTTGTTCGATTTTTTATGAGAAGCCTTCAAAATAACATTTTCAAAAATAGAACACTAACATACTGCTTTGAAGAAGTAGTAAACAAAAGGCTTGTAGGCTTGTGTAGTTTACGTAGGCACTAACCATTTAATCCAAGATAATGTTTATTATATTCCCATTCAATGATTAGGAAGTAGATAAACTGACAATATGAAAATAATCAATGTTATATTATAATATAATATATGACATGAGGAAGAGACGCCTAATATAGCTTCAAGGATACTTTGAATCCTTACAATCTCTAACGTCCTGTAAACATTTTCGCACATGTTACGATGGATCTCAGATGTCGACTGACAAAAAACACGACATAGCACACGTGTTAGTTAAGTCCAAATTCAGGCCAAACAAACTCACACGGCCCACATGACGACAAAATACGACATGAAATTTAACACCAAACTAAGCTATTAACAAAAGTTATTGTAAACATAATAATGCCTACACAAACGAAATTCTAACTCGAAGGGGAGAATGAAATTTAATTAAAGATTGAATTACCTAAGGTTACCCTGTTATTACTGAACGCATCTGTTGTAAATGATGAATGCATTCGTCGAGGAAATAAAAAAGATTGTATAAAGAGAAACCTGCGCGGGCGGCACGTGGGCCGACAGATGCGCGAGCGCATCCCGAGGCCGCCATCTCCAATCCCAAGCGCGATCCTTTATCTCGCAATCTTAGCCGCAGCTGAGGTTTAAACTTTATTATTCTGTCGTTAAATCCTTACAAACCTTTGGGACCCGATAACGATCTTTGTTTAAAATCGGGTATTGTGTCACGTATCCTGGCTCAAACCGAGACCTTTTTTAAAGGTTTTTAACATGCCACGGATGTTTAGTTCCAAAGAGGTCAAGTCCGGCTCTCGAAAGACCGAGTTTTACCATCGATCATTATCGTTGGTAATTCGCAGCCGGTCGCCGCCATTTACGGTAACCTGCGCTCGCGCGATAGAATTGACAACTGTGGGATAGTCGACATCAGTATCGGTTCTCTTTCTGATAACTATCGAGTGTAGTCGAGAGGTGTTTTCATAATTTCTCCATCCTTGTTTGAGTTAGTGCTACTAATTGTGTGCACAGCGAAAATAAATTGTTTGAGTTAGTGCTATTATATTTTATAATTTTGTAACATGAAGTAGAAAACAAATTATTAACCATAATTATAACCACATTTAACCTCCATTTGATCCTATAATTGTTAAGCATTATTTCCATTTATATTTGCACACTAGGACATTACGTGGTCACAACATGTTTTTGTTATTAAATAATAATATTCGCATTCTAAAAAACAAAACACATAAGTAAATACCTAATGTCAAATACACATTGTATTTATATATATCACAATTTCACACTGAAATATAATATGAGTAATAGTTATCATTTTAACAGAGCAGTAAACATTGAGATAAGTAAGCGGAAATGTGTAACACAATCCCTACATTTCTTATTGTCGGTAACTCAGCGAATAGTTACAATGTAAACTATTCCATTACATTGCTATGTTGCTGATATAAACGTAAACATTAAACAGAATCGCGTAGTCTCCTCAAGTAAAACTTGCCGTGCTATGGGGAACTCAAACAATGAAATATTACAATAAGGATGTAAAATTAGTTGTTAAACGTTTTTTTAATCAAAAAATTAATCAAATTTACAAATAGTGTCTAATTAATAATAATCACAGTTCATTGTGCTAAAAATCACAAAGTACTGTGTATCGATTTAAAGGAAGTTTACGTAACATTTTTTTAACACTTTTATGAAACAAGTTAGTGGTATAATGTTTCAAGTGATGATAAACTGACATGTGTTATACGCGTTTGAGCAATCGTTAACTACGTTATGAATATTAACTGACTAAGAATATATGAAACACTGGATTGTCTCATTTATATGGATGATTGTTGTGGGTTATTTCAGTCACCTTAGTATAGCACTATAGTATTGTTAGTATAGTGTGCAAGGAACAAAAACAAGTTCAGTGCGGGCAGGTGAATCGAAAACGAACACGACGGAGGGTAGACAGATTTGTCTGTCAATAGCAATAGCGACTACGGTTCATGATCGAAATATCGACTATAATAAATGAATAATAAATCGTGAATAACTAGTTTAGTAACTACATAAGTAACAATTAGAAATAAAAATCATCTAAAAAGCGGTGACTCTGGCAAACTGGAATACGAAGAAATGGCGAAAACACAATAAAAAGCGAATATTAATACGTAACATTGACACGCTTGACACCTGCCTATCACCTATCATCTGCCTGACAGCTGCATAAATTGAACAAAATGACGAACAAAATGATTCCCTAAAGATACCCCACAAATACGCAGATGCTCAACAAAATGTTATTTTTTGTCCAGGTGGTTGCTTCTAATAATGTTCAATAAACTAAGCAAAGACGAATCGACTCTTCATAGTAAAGTTTAAGAAAAAGAATCACATTTTATTTAACAATGCTGATGAAGTCGAGCATGTGTCACCATATGTGAAGCAATCTGCAGTCATTAACCGAGATTTGTTTATTTTAGAATTGCCAGTATTTATAACTCCTGACTAGTCTCCGAAAACACTTAGTTATTTTTTGCAATTATTATAAGAATTGACGGGATAGTTAATTAAATTGGAACTACCAATAGCAGCTTATTTATAAGACACGATTAAATTTAAATGATCTCAAAAATTAAAGATTACTTTAAAACTACTCAGATTTATTTAAAATTATTAATTGACATCATCTTGATCTTATTTCATTAAATGACAACGAAAAGCATCTTCATTACGTTCTGCGAACGAAAATTTCGTTTCAAATTAATTTACTCGTGGAATCTTGACACGAATTCACTTATTATGTCCAAATTAATTCCATAGTACTCATCTAAAGGAGGTCCTTTTAGCAGGACACTGAGATGAGACCGTTTCTAATATAATTAATCTCAACTCACCTTTAATTTCTCGGTTTCCTCTTGGTGCGATTGAAATGGGCTCTGAATTGAAGCTAAACTTAGAAACGCCCTGAGCAAGGAATCTAAACAAATGATCCGATTTTATAACAAAAAAAAGAAAATATAAATTGCAACACAGTGTTTAATTCGTAGAAACAGAATCTATAAATTATTGGAAACACGTTAATTGTTAATTGAATCTTCCGGGCTACTTGGCCGAGGTCTTCTGGAATCTCTTCACTTTCTTCCAAACGTTTCGTCAACAACTGCGGTTGACATCTTCAGTGGCGACTGCGTTCACTTTCGGAGAGATGTTTTCTCTTCGGCTTCTCGAGCGCAACTGATTGTACTTACTAAACTACTTAATTGTACTTACTAAAAGTCTGTCTTTCATAATTTTTTAACATGTTCGTTGTAAATCATCCGTAAATCATCTACTCGTATTGTAGTGATTTATGTGAACTCGGTTTCCTTTTCTACATCACTTTCAGTTTCATTTAAAGCGGTTTGTTGAATGAACGTGGTTTTTTGCTTACGTAATTTGCATTGCTTGCCATATAAACTGCCCACATATTACGCCTACCTACTTAATGCACCTATTTGTAATCGAGAGAGTGTGCCTATAGACTAATATGTGATCGGCGCGTCTGAACGTCGGTAAAGGAAGTACGACTGAAAATAAATCCCCCTTACACTGAACTTATACTAAAATAGTACAACGCTCTATGCCTTCCATTTCTCTTGCACTATTACCATATCCTGTGCTCCGATAAGCAAATTCAATTGCGCGTGTTCGTAACACATCAATTATCTTAACTTATTTATATGTGGTACCTCTTAAATTTCTTTTTATTTTATTCTTCCCCCTTAACACCGGGTAATAATTAATTTCCATTCAAAAGGGATCCTCACATTAAAAGTTATAATTTAGGCGCAGCTGTTCGTCTTATGCTTGGTTGCTTTAATTAACGTCTCTTTTGTTATAAAAATATTTAGTTAATTTTTTATTGCAATAATTTGTAACATTATGATGGCTCATGTGATATTCATGATATTCCATGATTGATTATGATATTTCATGTGTATTTTGATTTTAAGCAAAATTTATAACTAATTTCTAGATTAGGTGTAGTCGATAAAGCGTTGGTGTATCCAAAGCAATTCTATTCTAGCCCTTAGTATCCGTAGTGTTGGTACTTCGAAGTTTTCTACTATTTTGATTAGAATGCTATCACACTATTACACATGGGGGCTAAGAAGCATTCTACAAACAATATTATGGCATAAACAGTGCACCACGGTTAATTACAACGGAAGGTAATTTACTTCGCGCCAAGCGTTACGATATTGCTATTATATCGCATGACTTGTACATTGTGGTCTGACGAGGGGCGGCACCAATGACATTACATCGTTAATCACTCAACATTATTCCCAAAGAAAATTTTGATTTTCAATTTGAATGCCCACAGTGATTACTAAATTCAATACCCTTGATAAATGACACGGGTTAATTAAAAACTTTTCCGGGCTTCGATGTTGCCACGAGCAGAGGACTACACGTTCAGTCAAGTTGAATACTAATAGAATTCTAGCCTTCCGTACTTATAATGCACATTTAGTATAAGAGTACTGCTGTGGTACTTTTTTGTATTTCAAACGGTTTAGAAACGCATTTTAAAGCTAGATTGCTCCTCATATTCTTTTCTTTTCGAAAAAGTATTTCTACAATTCAGCTTGTTTAAAATATTTTGAACGAATCGTCTAAAAGCTCTTATCCTGTCACGTAACGTGACTGGCTTATTAGTGGAAACAATCCTGTGATGAATGCATAAAATGTGATGCTCCGGATGTTCTTTTTTTATTTTTCGAAAGTCACACACTCGTTCAGTTTTTGTGATCCTGTTTGTTCGGAATTAGTTAATTGGTGTGACTGTGTGGTGTGGCTGGCTGTGGCCACACACACACACACACACAGGTGTGGCTGTTTAAATTTCCTCTATTTAATTTTTGTCTTTTGACATTTTTTTGTTTTCAAACATTTTTTAATGTGTTGCATGTATATTATTTTCATTTGTTTTCTGAATGTTTTATGCCGTTTATTAGCTACACTTTCTCCTTTTTCCTTCTTCTGGCTATTAGTCATTTTATTTAGAGGTATAAAAATAAAATGTTTCTAGATAAATGTCAGTCAAAGCTTAATTTTTTTTTTCTTGATAAAATAATGTTTTACTCAATGACGAATTTAATTTCGTGATATCCAAACCAGTATTCAGATACTCTAGCCTAGGCATTTTACATCTATTTCTATCCCCGATCTAATTAGGATTAGAACTACAATTCAAGCGATCAGTAGCAAGATTGCAATTTGTCTAATCAGTAACTGAATATTTGTATTTATTGCGATATTAAGGAATCCATTTTAATTTACCGATTGCTTAGTTGGGCACGTAAATGCTCAAAATGCTAATAATCTAATAATAATTGAATTCAACTTCAGTTTATTAGTACGAGGAACCATGTCTTCGATTTACTAAGTCTTTAAATCATTGTCAATAATATATCACTTCTCGTGTACCAATTTTGCAGTCGAATGTATGTATATATCAAAAAATTATCGCCATGTAAACATATCATTCTTTATCACTCATAAAAACTGGAGTAACAAGATTTATATATCGCTAGAGATAAGGCTTTTAGATACGAATATATGTATGTTATCCTAAAAACTGTTTCTACATTTTTATATATTAAAAAACAGTGTTGAACATATTTGGAGTTTGTTATTCTCCGAAATTTAATCATTGTTATCTTATTTCGAGATTAATTTTTAATTAGGTGCTGAGTTCTTAGAAATGTTTTCACCTGTGTTTATTGCTTATAAACATGTGTTTTGTTATTATTGATTACATTTCCTTATTTAATGTCTTCAATTTTTAAACTTGTTTTGAAATTATCACTTAAACAAGGACGAAACGCATATATAATTCAAAAGATATTCAGGATAAAACATATAGAGTTAAGATTGTTTCATTTCCAACATGTTGAAACTATAACAACTTCTAAATTGTCGTGACAGCGGCTAACTTATTTGCTCATGAAGTAGTCTGTGCTAAATCTTGAAGCGCAGCATGTGAAGAAGTAAATCACAGGTGGTCCGCGTGCTGGCATCCCGCCAGGTCCCGCTGCAACAAGTCTCGATGACAGATGGATATCTAAGAATTACTCGGAAAGGACATGCTGGTTTTAGAAACTATTTCTAATAATTAACGGACAGTATAATTGATAAAAGATGAAATTGTCGGTTGGCCGTTATAGCTTCCTTTACTCTAAAATTTATGTCAACGTTCGCTTTACTTCCGCTTAGTACATTTCAATTTCCCATTTTTGATAAACGTCTACTAAATTGATGCCCGTGTTTTAATATTAGCCAAATACATTAAAATTTTTGGAATGTTAATAATTTAACTGGCAGTCTCGAGCTTTACATATTTCAAGCAAATTAAAAAGATAGTAAAGCTCATAATGTATGTAGATTTCTATCTGAGATTTAAAATTATACTTTATTATTATTATCTTGTTACTAACTTTTACACGTCTCTCCATAAAAAGCACATTATAAAACAGTGTGATAAAATTTTCTACACGTTTGTCACATTACTTGAGAATTTTAAAGCAAAGCTACTTTATGTTAACATTTTGGATTTTATTATGTAGTGTTTAGATTAGCTTTAATCAGAATAACTAGGATGTTACTACTTCAAATCCAAATCCAACCTCAATAAAAAAAATTAAATTCCTGTAAAATGATAAATGCGATTACGCTCATCGCCGTAGTTGGGTCAAAATCTAGCTAATCCCAACCAAACCTAAATTCCCAACAAAACCCGCTGTTTATCCCAACCAAACTCATAATTAGTAAGAATTTCGTTCTAACGTCTCCAGTCACCAGTTAAAAATCCAGTCATAATCACATTTATGTCAACTAATATTATGTACCTACTGTATAGTTCTTAAGTTATCATTTACTTTTACAGTGTTCCTTATATCCGTGTAAGTACTTCGACCGATTTTAACCGCTCATGGTCCTATTAGTCAAGGTACCCATTTCTGTGCATGCGAAGCCATATCTAGCACTGACACAGTGTAATCTGAAGACCATGTTTGGTCTACAATTAACTGCCATCTTCCCTTTGTGCACGCTTTGATTGTTTAATTGTATGTTCTCGTGTCCGTGTGCGTATGTGTTATAACAATCAAGTAACATGTGTTTAGCCCATCTGCATGACTGACTGGCTACATGAGTTCATTCTTTGATCGTTATAATTAAAATAACATTTATGTTTACATCTAGTTAACATTTATTTATGACTTGAAACTAGGATTCTAGTCCTCCATTGTTATTCTGGCTATACTTTACTCAGTCTACTGTAATGATCTACAGTCTACCGAAATCAACGGTACATGAGCTTTGCGTTTGTGTGAGTGTATACCGATAGTGTTAAGTGTGCAGTACAAACCATTTCGACAATCGGATTGGACAATTCGGCACCCACTCACACAGATGCAAAGCCCATGTCTCGTTGATTTCACTGTACTATTATGTGTGCTATGGAAGCATTACAATAAACATCATAATTGCTTGTAAAATACTTGTTGGTCCTATAGAATATGTTAGCTATATATAACCTATACATGAATTTATGTCCAAGACACTGCTTCCCAGATGTCACATTATTGCTAAGGCAAATATGTATTCTTATCGCTCAATTAGATATATATTGCTTAAATGATATATATGAACATTTAAATTCATTTAAATGAACAAGCAGCTTAAGGCATATTTCAGCTTTCATTCACGAATTTCACGATATACAGCGATAATACGTTGCTGTGCACAAAATCATTCGATTCTAGCTCTTATTACAGAATCATTAATGTGCCTATTGGCATAACTTGACCAGTTACCCACATGCATGCAGAATACATATAATATTTATGCATGCATGAAAATATGTATGCAGAATACCTACATATTATTATAATATGAAAAGAAGCGCGCAAATCATTAAAAGGTGCATTAATTTGGTACGCATGATACATTGTTGCAGAAAAGTGATAAAATTTTTTGGTCGATCTCAGTATTCTTATTTTTAATACCTACTACAAGAGTGATCGATCACGTGTTGACAGTACGTGTAATTCAGACTTGGAACAAGATCAATAACAAAAATTAAATACATATACGTTTTAAATTTCATTAATATTAGTGTATGATAGATTCTTTTTTTTAATTAACTTTATTTTCATCTATACAAGATACGTTAGCATCGCATTTAACTTATTCTTGTTGTGTCTTAAATTAAAATGTTTAACATTTACTTTTGTCTAAAAATTACAACAGGATTTCTATTTTTTTTTTCAATTATCACAATGAACGATGTTATAAGTTATAATCTTAAATTATAATTTAATATAAAACATTGGTCAACGGAGCGGTTGCACGATTACAAAGTTATTTGCGTTCGTAAACGAATTACTACGGTGATTTCAAACTTCATTTTCATTGCTGTAACTATACGTTTGTTCTACTACGTATTTGCGGTTGGCGCTACCTAATCGCTTATTGAATAAGCTTGATAATGAGCTGCAGAGGAGTTTGTATTAGTGTGAGCGTTCGATAGGCCGATACTTTACCTACATTTAATACAATAATTATCTTGTAAGAACAAAATCAAGAAATTGAGTAGCAAATTTGTTAACCAGTGTTAGTGAGTTTTTCACTTCATAACCTCAGTAAGCTTACGGTAGTTCGAAGTTGACAGTCAATGTTAAGAGTTTTTCTAACCACGCCAGGTGTCAATTTGTAAATTACACTTCGAGTCCGTCAAGTAGTGATCGATCATATCACGCGAGACATCAGGAAGCCGTCTGTCAGCGACCTGACGTCTCACTGTGATAATATAAGGTTGTATGTAGTAATTGATGTCTGTGCTATCTGTATGTAAAATGCTAATGTAGCTGACGAAATTTCATTACCAGTACTGTGTTGGGTAATATTTGATGTTCAGTCAGAAGCTACGATCGTGATTAATTTGGTTTTTAATTAGATCTTAAATACTATTTGTACGAGTGTGTTCGAGCGATTGCGTAAGACAGTAAGTTCATTATTAACCGGACACGTGATCTTAAATTTCATCTGTTTTTTTTAAATAATTCCCGATCTTGAAAGAAAATAAGACAATTAATTTAAATTTTTATTTGTTTTTATAATCGTATATCTTACTATAATAAAGATTTTTCTTGCACATAATTCATACTTTTATGACATATAGTTATATTATACTGGGTGCAACATAATTATTCTAGAAGACTGAAACCATGAATTCAGTTTATTATTCTGAGCTGACATGACATTTTTTCCATTTTTTTTGGAAAAAAATACTATTTTTATTCTTGCCCAATTTTTCCTAAATCCTAAATATTTGTTAAATTTTATGTTAAATAATTCAAACTCATGAACTCAAGAATCCACCGTTTGGATCTTCGGGAATATACCTATTTCTTACATACAGCCTGTATAATTTATTAAATTAATTATTTACAATTTTATGTGAGACTACTAAATATTTTCGTCGTGATTGTACCAAACCAAGACGGTTAATAAAATGGTTCGTCTACATAAGCATATATCATAACATAACGGAGGAGTTGTATGTTAACTCGTTATTTCATTTTAGTTCATACAACACACGAAGTCGCGGTAAAAGTTGAATTATGATGAGAACGCGACGCTGCGGCTCTTTGGTGTTTTAAGAACATCATTTGTGTGTGAATGTAACGAGAACGGGGCATCCACTGCGCTTTTAGTTTTTAGCGTTTTTAAGAATATATAGGGCCTAGTTCGGACTCGAATATACGTCTGTATAACATATATATATATTATTATGAATTATGTTTTCAACGCGTACAATTAAAGGTTATTTATTTACCACTAGCTTTTGCCCTCGACTTTGTTCGGCTATATCCGGATTACAATCTAACCTACCTATTTGCCAAGTTTCAACGAAATTGTCAGTTGACATATTTAAATAACAAACATATCCAATTATTCACATTTATAACACTGTACGTGTGCCAGGGGACAGGTCTCCCGTAGTAGTAAATCACTGGGGGGTTTCGGGTCGTTATCCACCACGCGGACCCAGTGCGGCTTGGTGGATCACATAGTCCAGATTTTGTTTTTATATCTGGAGCATGCGAGTTTCCTCAGGTTGAGCGGTGATAGCCTAGGGGTATCTATACTCTACTCACATTGTCGATTCACACTCGAAAAAATTGTTCCTAGCTCGGTTCAGAGGGAAAACATCGTGACGAAACCAGCATTTATAGTATTAGTGAGATTTATTCCTAGTCTGTTTTTATTTATTTTTTTCTACTCATTTCGTATTATGTTCTTTCTTTTCATTTAAAATGTGCAGAAACCGCGAAATCTAAAAATTCTGTATCTTTGTTAACTAGCTACTAAATTGAATCATAATATTATATAGGATTTACATGTATTTTACCAATAATTCGAATAAATTTTGGTTGTTTTTAAAAAGTGATGGCTATTCAACCATTAGAAAAATGGCCATTTTAAAGAGACACTTTAAAATTCACAGAGTAAAATATTTACAATATAAATTATTTATTTTATCCATGATAAAAATTTGGAAACTCTCTCTACATTATCCTTTTAAGCCCATTCTAAAATAACGTTAAATAGATAAATGAGTTTCTGGCATGACGTATGATAAACAATGCCATGGAACAGCGTGACCGCGAAATGCTTTAATAACCCCAAAGGGTACAACGTACCCATAAACAACGTTACTTAATCACTGCGTCCTGCTTGCGCTCAATTCACACGATTTACATCCAACACTGTCCCGATTTATACTCAATGATAGTGTCAGCTGACCGATTATCATCGAGTTTTCTGTTGCTCACTAACATACACAATTAATAACTACCATTTTGGAACTTACTACAAGTTAGAAAAGGCGTTAATCGTGTGCAGGTTGAAAGGTTAGGTTATAGAGTGGTGCATTGTACGATGTCTCGTAACCTGATACTATCGATCTATCATCGGCTGGGATGAATAAATAAATAAGTGGAACCGCCGAAAGCTGTCTTTTCCCACATAGCCATGTTGGTTTTTAATCCTTTTGGGTTGTGGAGCAATGTTACGTGACTACAAATTCTGAATATAGAATTTCGTTTATATGATATTATGTTTTTGTTAGATTAATATTTAATAGGCACTGGACAAATGTACTTTTCGTTGTAAATATGTACTTACAAGTATCTTTGCTATAATTTCATATCGCACATTACCATATCATCAGTATCATCACCACTTTCTTTCCACTGCTATATACGAGTATAGGCCTCTCTCAAGACTTGCCACCACACACACTCTTCGACTTTTCTCATTCAACCACCAAACAATTACACATTACAATTGATAAATTTTCTTAATTTCATTCTATGAATGAATAGCCTTGTTCCAAAAATAAACCAATCAGTTTTATATGTAGGTGTAGTAACAGAATCTTCCCATGAATAAAAATAAACCAATCAGTTTTATAAGTAGGTATAGTAACAGAATCCTCCCATGAATAAAATCACTTTGTATCCAAACACATGATTAATTTCGAACTATAAAATATATTAACTTTACGAAATTGGACGAGCATACAATAGACACATAGGCCTGCGCCAAGCCTGACTAGTCAATCCATCAAATGTTAGTACTATGAGTACTTATACAGTTAACTACAACCCAATCGAATCAAGGTTTTTATTCCGTGTCAACGCCCGCTCAATAACAACTACTGAACAGAATCAAGTCCTATACATACAAATGAAGCAAATAAAAATTATATTAATCACCACAGATCCATTCCGCAGAAAAAGCCTTTCGCTCGATCGGCTAACTCGTTTTTGCATGATACGCAATTACGCCTAGCTGTTCTAATATGAGGATCAACACATTTGCTAACTTCAATGCTTCGAACGCATTTTAACAGCACTGGCATTTAGCTTTCTAATTTTCAACTCTGTGGTCGTGAGATCTTAATGTACCTGTCTATATGTATATTCCATATCTGATTTATCAAGACAATAATTATGGACATGCCATTACACCAAAACTTGCACGTCATCGCAATCGACCCGTTATTTTCTCAAGAATACACATTCGATAATATCCCTCCATTACTTCGTTACGAAACCTATAACTTGTAATTAACGTGAATTCGCTAACGAGCGTCAAAACGCTTTGACACGTTTGTCAGTTCACTACAACGCGGAAATTCCCACTACTATGTGAACGTTACATGAAAAACGAACCAAAACTCAAAAACAGTCCCATTACAATTCGCATTAATATAACCTCTTCAAAGCAAGACTTCGTCCTGATTCGACCTCACGTACAACACCAAAAAGATGTAAAAAATTCACCAACACAGAACAAGAGAATGTTTAAATAACTGTCAAAGCCATCGTGTCTTTGTCACGGAAATCTCGTTAAAATTGAGAGGAATGCACAAAAACTGGCTTTCATTTAAACAGCAGTCCGGTGTAGATATAAAACAAAGGGTCCTCTCTGTTCTTATGCACTTGAAATGCAAACGAAACAACAGAGACTGCCAAAAATCTGCCGATGACGGCGCAACATGTCCTACACCTCAAATGGCGTCTCTTGCCACAATTTTGTTAGAGCTTGTATCGGAAAAAATCTTAATAACCTGTCAAATTTCCATTTCTGTTATATGAAACGTCTTCATCTTTATTTCCTGCCGAGTAATTCTGAAAGACATTTTACTTAAATACGAAAATGGTGCGCTAATGTATGACCATCAATCTTATCTAACCTCCGCAACCTGTGCCTGCATCTATGTCAATGTCGCCTCCGCCAGTCGAGGTCATTTACAACTATCTATTGACGGATGATTTGCAATTTCGCAGCCCTACCTTTTGTCGGGACATTATAGGTGTCTTGTAACGGCCTCGATCGTGGTCACCCCACTGCCTGCGGTAATTTAGGACTATCGGGTTCCGCTTTCTCTGCTGTTGAATAACCCGAGGTCTCTCGTCCCTTCCTTCACACTGCATGACCGGCGAGTATTGCACAAATCGTTTGCCTTTCTTTCATCGCTCTCATCTTGTTTACATGAAGCTTAACTTTAAAGCCCTCTTGTTAAAGTGTCAACGTAACCGCAATCACGTTGACAAGGACGTTTTTAAATTTGCAGTTCACGTTTCTCGGTAAAATCAATGTTGCTCTTTCGCAACTGGCAATTGATGTGTCTGTTGATTTTTGGAATTATCAATTTTACAATTACAAGTTCCGAGGCGATGTGGAATTAACGACCATCCTTTATTGGATGCCGGGGGATGTGAGCGAGTTATTAATCAAGTATGAGTATGTTCACTTTCTCTCGAGGTCGAGTCTCGAGTATTGCTTGACGCCGGTAGCGTGGCCACATTACAGGCGGTGCAGGTAATTTGGCGCTATCAGTCGGGCAGATTTCTCTGGCCGCTGATGGATGGCCTGCGTTGGCTGCCCCTGTCTCGTTAGCGGGGTTTTTGCTACTTTCGTTTTATCTTTCTGCCTTCACCTTTGTTTTAGTCTAACTAGCGTATAATAGTTGAGATGTAGCTTTACTACGTTGCAGCAAATTATGGTCTTTTCAATACGCTACGATAAGGGCTTTTTCAAGAAAGCTGTGAGTACGATTTTGCAAGGTCGGCTCCTGGTGTTGCACGTGTCCATGGGCGGCGGTAACACTTAATACCATCACGTGAGACCGCTTGCTTGTCCGCCTACTTCACTATAAAAAAATACTATTACAACTTCTGTTTTTGTATGTCACTGGTTTTATAGTTCAAGGGAATATACGAGTACATTCACAATTTTAAATATTTCAGTTCAGGCAAAATTTAAATATTTCAGTTCGTGACTTTAAACAATTTAGATTGATCCCACAAAGCCATTTTCGGATGTACTGCTGCCATTTACTTGTATTGTTTCATAAAAATAACAATGTATTTCTCACATATGTCAACGCAAATGTATCATGTGACATACCGATTTACCGATGTAAATGGGCTTATTACGTGTATACGTGTTGACTGGTCACCACATACAACGATCACGCGATTTGCCTTATTCACAAGTTATGGTCGATCTTATCGCATTAAAAACAGAATATTAATGTTCGTACGAATTTTAATGTGCCTTAAGTGGGTTAAGACAATATGGCCGTTGTTTAAGAGGTATTTGGGAAAGTATCGGAGCTCGAGTTTTGGCAATTACTTAAACTTTTTATTTGGTTTTATATTAATTAAATTTAAGATTGTCATTTTCGACTGAAGACTTTTTTATGAAAGGAAGGCGGCTGACGAGCAGACAGTCCGCCTGGTGGTAAGTGGATACTGTCACCCATGAACATCCGCGAAACATGCCACACCAGTCCAGAATGATAAACGTTGGCATGCGCTCCGTATTCGACACCTTTGGAGATTTATAGTAGTGGTAGTGGGGTTGGGAAAATGGGGAGCGATAGGATGGGATTGGAATGCGCTCTGGCATATCTCACTCGCTACCGTGAGGTATTGAGGTGCCGTACTCATTGAGGTAATAGGAGTAGAATAGGATAAAGGGGAAAAACCGTACATTTCACGGTTAATAAGGGGACTTAGGCGGCGTTTTGATCAAAACATTTTAATTTTCTCACTTAATTCAATAACATTGTAGGCGTAATGCCGTTTGCAACTGTCAGGTTTTCACTTTGTGTGGTGCCTGTGCTACCGTAGAAAGCTAGGTTCGTGTCCTCTTGACCTTTCTTACAGTTTCATAAATCACATCCGTGAATATCACAGCAACACATAATATCTAGTAAACTGGAAAAGGCAAACGGTGGAATTTGTTCCAAATAAGAAGATTAATCTGATATGTCACCAATTTCCTTGTTAACTGAACTTGTATTGATGAAGCGACAATTTTATTTAATTGAATGGTTTTATAAGTCCAATAACAGTGTTTCGATAACTTATTGAATAATACGAAATTATATATGGAGCGTACCTACCAAATGTTGTTATAATACGTGTGTCGATAGAAATATTGCAAGCAATGTATTATTAATACACTGTCAATTTGACACCTAACTAACAGGAACTTGTCATATATCTAGAAATCTATCTCTAACACGTCTAAAAGATAACATCTCACTAAACCACACACGTTACTTATAACTATATTACAGCGTTATAAAGTTTAAAATGGCGTGTGTGGTGGTTTGGATAAAACATATGAGGTTATGTTATTGCTTACCAGCGTACATATGTTGCCCTTTAATTAGCAATTCCAATATGAGCTGACTCACAAACTGCTTCGTTAGCACTTCACATCGATCGGTGAAGACGAGTGCAAAATTTGCATTTAATATCAAAGGTTTATTATTACCTTTGATTGTAAACAAAACTTGATAACGAAACTAACGTAATTTAAAATTGTCAATTTAGACGACAATAAAAAGTCATCATATCAGTGAAGCCGCATCGGTCAACATCAGATAGGAGTTGATTAATTACCAAATAATGATTTTGGATATTTCTATATATTGTGAACTAGGATCCGCTTTTGGTTCACTCAGATGGCAACACAAGCATTGCTTATGTTTAGCTTCCTAAACATAGACTATTAGCTTCCTAAAACTGGAAGAAGTTTAAAATCCATCCAGTTATTTTAGTTTTCCTCTTACATATAAACAAACTTACAGTCGCCGTATTATTATAAGCACGCCAATTTACTATTGATGCATCCTAATTTACTGTCATCTAATAATTATTAACAGAATAATTCTTCATAGTATTCCATAAATCCCTTACATTCTATTACCAAACTCACTACAAGCTCATTAGAGAACATATTAAAAATTTTACGAGTTAAAAATAAATCTGTAGAACGCATGTAATTCAACTAAGTACTTGAAGCTAAGTTACGGTATAGACAAGATATTGACGAGAGAATATCCGCGGTAATTCTAATACAAATTCATAAAACACTTATTAAGGGTGTAGATTGTTGGCCTGAGATCTCGATTTCGAGCGACCGCAGCGCCAAAGTTTAATGTAACATCCGACGGGGCGGATGAATGACCTAGAGAGCGCGATTTTCAAAATGTTTTGCAACAAACGTTCCACGTTGAGAAATTGTTATTGAACTTGAATATTTACAGCATAACAATAACGTTGAATTTTTGGAAACTAGCTGTTGATTCTTTTTAATAGATTAATAAGAGTAGTTGAGACACAATTTTTATGTTTTTCTATCATTTGACATCTGACATTTTTGTATTCTACTTACCTAAAATTCCAACTATTTATTTATTTGTAATTTCACTACCAAAATTTATTCTAATTCGTAAAATATTCATTCAATAAAATAATTGCAAATTCAGTAGGAAGTGTGTTTATCTCTACGCAAGGAAATGTGCCTATTGCGTAAACTCAAATACTTACTTTTTGTTTACGATCACCTCGTCGATATCTAAAAAAAATCCTAGGGTTTTAAAAAAAATGTCAATAAATGAAACACAAGTATAAAAATGATTTATTTACTACACAATAACAAATATGAGTCGCCATTACTCGCTATCTCAAAAGCGTGCTAGGGTTGTACAAAAATTAGTAAATAATTCATTTATTTACTAATTTTAACAGAAGTTTGTAAATTATTAATATACTAATTAAAAGTATGTAATTAAACAATAACGAAATATGAGTTCAAAATTCTAATGGTTTTTCATTCGATTACGGATCAAGTTCTGATTTCTGCTAATTTGATGATAAAATCAATGGCTATCACAAAACCTATCAGAATGAAAACGTTACCAGCTGCCCGATTCACGTAAGTAATAAAAACCGTAGCGCAGTGACGTCACTTCGTTTTTTGCAAATTTAGCCCTTTTAACCGACTTAAAAAAAGGAGAATTCTCAATTCGCTGTATTTTTGAACCAATTTTTATGATTCTTTACACCAGGTAACTCAGAAATTGTATAGTAATTGAGCTATTGGAAGATTTATGACAATCCAAGACTAGATAAGTAAGTGCGTTTAAAACAGAAAACCAAAAGGCGATTTCTAAGTTCCTAAGTTAAAACGACTTTTGGACTGGCGTGTTTACGTGAATCGACTGGCTGGGTAGTTAAGTTACCTGTATCTTTCAAAATCATTAGGCGTTCTTCTCTTTCATAACACGTAAAGCTCTTTCTTTCCTCTCTTTCATAGCCTCTATGATACTGGGCGCGTCACGAATGGGCATGCTTCGTGACTGCCGAGGATCAACTAATTCTGGAAGTAGGCAATCGTAATAAAACCTAACTAATTTCATCTCCATTTTCTCCTCCCAAAATTTGTCGTCCTTTTCTATAATATAAACTTTCATAGGTACAGTAGCACCAAACCAGATGCCAAGCATGCAAACGTTTCTTTTAGTAATATGTACCTGTCCCTGAATTTGGAAATACCAGTTATGATTTTTATTTATGACATAACCCTTGGAAGCCTTGTCCTTAACCCAAAAGGTATGTTTGGCCATTGCTTCATCAAGAGTCATGCCAGCTAAAGAATGTGGGCACTTAATTTCAATTAAACCGTTTGCATAAATGCCATCTGGTGTAGTACCAAGAAATTCATATTGATCGTCGACGAACAAACCGCAACCTTGTATACTAATATTCTCTTGAATTTCTAACTGTTTAATTGCGGTTTCTTCGTTTTCGATACCGTACCGTACAGCAGGCAAACTGGAGATATTACTACCATAAACGATTTTACGAACAAGAACAGCACAACTTGTGCTCTCTCGTTTTTTACAAACTTCCCCGAACGATGATGAGGTTAGTAATTTTCTCCTTGTACTCATCCACTCAGAACTACTTCTTTGCAAATGGGTCGACCTTTCAAGCTCCTCTCTTTCAGCACAAGACAACTTTAAATCGGCTAAAAAAGATGACTTGGCTTTCTCATATAATTCTGGACTCAGATCAGGTTTTTCGCAGTTTGGTCCATAGTGAGCGTCTTTCGATACAGCGCTGTGGCTCTTTTTCAATCTTAATTTAGGTTTAGCAATTAAACGGATTCTACGATTACAATTTTCCACTTTCGCGATCAAAGGATTAGGACTAGATTTAAATATTACTTCATGAGTTTTACTATGAATCGATCCTGTATTAAAAGACACAACAGCAGCTGCGCATCGGCCCGCATAAGAACCACGGGAAGAATAATTTACACGCTTACCCCCTACTAATTTGGCAATCACTGCGTTAAAACTTTCAACTATATTACTTGTACAATTATGAATTAAACTTCTAGAATGATATGACAGTCTTTTACTTAAAATGTGTACCGCGTCCATTCATCCGCATCCAACAATTGCTGGAAGCAACCCAACAGGTTCTATTCGACGAGTATCAGGTCTACAGAAATACTCCTTGCAATATTGGTGATTACCAAATACGTGTTGTGGACCATTTAGGATATCTTCACTAAGATTTTTTATTTTTTCTTCGAGTGACTGATTTTGATCGCCCCAATATTTAATAGCGCATTTTACACCCGTTCTTAAACGCAAATACCTTTCTTTTAGGAATTTCCGCAATTCGCAAGGATACTTAGTGTCTTTCGACAGTTTCTCCAAGCTATTGCAGTAGTTTCGTAAAAGATGATTTTTGCATTCAATTTTCTCTACTGTTAAATTACCGTACGGTCGCGAATCTAATATTTTTTTATAAGTACTGGAATCGCCGTCTGCTACAAATTTATTATAAATTACACCGTGATCAACAATGGAACGTTTAAACCCCTCAACTATTATGGTCGATTCCATACCGGTAGATGATCCCGAATAATTCTTGAAACAACGGTGTTCCGAGGGCTGACTGTCGTTCTTTGCGGCTCGTGCACAAACTACGCAGTATTTATTTTTAACTCCAAAAAACAATACTTTATTAGTTTTAATGCCAATTATCGCAGCTGCGCCGGACAAGGCGGAAAAATTCTTACCATAAGATCTCTTGCTCCAACAACCGTCAACAGCAACAGATATTAATGGTGTACCATTTTTATCAACACTACCTATAGACACTGCGTACTCCGCTTCTTCCTTGACAGCTTCTGCCATGGAATGTGCTGCTGTCTTTTCCCACCAATCGCAAACCGTATTATTAATTTCATTGTATAATGAAGGTGACATGATTGGTAGGGCTACTGCGGCAGTTAATGTTTTTAACTGATAGTAGCTCCCACCAGATGATATGATACCAGATACAATTTGATGATTCACTTCCATTCTATCTTCTTTCTTTTCAATCAAACACACAGTAAATTTCATACTACACATACTACATTTCATGATGAGTTTTGAGTCCAGACCAACTTTTACTTCACCTATTATACTGAGGTAACTTAACTTACAATCCATTGGACCGTGGTCCCCTATGGCCTGAAGAGCTTTAAAAAAAAAAGAAACGTCTACAACTCTACGCCCAACTTCCATTTCATCCACCTTTCCCTCTTGGTCGTTTTCAATAACTAGTTCCTGTAAAGAAAGATAATGGCTTGATTTTTTTTATAAAAAATAATTAAAAATTTAAAAAAATGCAAAAGAATTAATACAATATTAGGTTCCTGATGAATAGAAATTATAATTTCTTTACGCATTAGGTATTGTTTTTTTATGACGTCACCTATTTGAACGTAAATTTTCTTTTGAGAAAGTAATTGAGAAGTATTTCGGTACTAAGGTGTTTATCTCTCGATGAAAATAATAAATATTGCAAGAAAAATCTATAGGTAGGTATTGAGATTTTGTCTTCGCCCATCACTAACTAAGTAGTTTGTTTATTTATGTAACAAGTCTACAAGAATTACGTATAACAACTTACCTCTATACAGCGCGTAGCATTGTTGCTCAGAGTCTCGGCCCCAAGGTTTTCTTTATTTTCAATACTGGAAATATTATTCATCAATATTATCCACTTTTTATTTATTTTGTACAACCCTAAGCCAGACGCTAGGCGCCTCGCGTCTGTTTGGCGGTATAGGTATGTCGACAAAGTTGCGCTGTCGCCTACCTACTTCCACAATTTGATATTTAGACAATACTAGCCGACCCGGCGAACTCCGTATCGCCTTTTTTTTTTTAAAAAATCCTATTATTTTGATATTACATACAGATACTTCAATTTTATTTATCAGTATAGATATAGATAATACAAACCAATATTTACATGTTATTGTAGGTATATGTCTGAATCGGGCGATCTAAATCATATGACATATTGTATTAGCTTTGTAATGTACCCTGTTCAAATGCGATAATAAATAAGTAGGGAGGAACTTACATTTTATTCCGAGATCTTTTGGCTTTCATATTTTTATAATGCGTACAAAACTTTCTTTTCCCTGGCATGCCACTCAAATTCAATCAGTCCTGCGAAAAAAATAGCCTATGTTACTCAGTGATAATGTAGCTTTCGAATGATAAAAGAATTATTAAAATCAGTCCAGTACTTTTTGAGTTTATTCGTTACATACAAAAATCCAAATCTTTCCTCTTTATAATACCTATTAGTGTAGATATTGTATTTTTTACGATTTATATCTAGTTCCATCATGGTTTTCTTTCAGACATTCATTATATCGATACTTTCTACTAACTGAAAATAAATTAATTATAAAAATGTTATACTTACAGTTTTTTTACAAAAAACACAAATTCACAATACGTAATTCTGCTGTCTGCAGCCGACAAGCGTGGTGTCGCGTTCACTTACAGAAAGGAACTGCCGCTGCAGACCACCGAGATTGCACGAATGAAACGAACGTTTTATCCCATACATTTGTGTATGAAAAATTTACCTTAAAATATATCTAGATTTTAGGGCTTTAAAAGAGGAAGTCTTTGTTTGTAAAGGTATAAAAAGAAGTATACAGCTATACTTATTGGTTTCTTCAGTGTTCAAAAAGTGTTTCTTTTTATCAATTTGTGTTGATTTATGGGGTTAAATCTGAAAAATACGAAGTCATGTTTTTGCATTTTTACTCAATTTTGTGCGTTTGTTGACGTTTATTATATAACAACTATTAGGTTTAAGAGTTTAATATAAGCATGAACATACTTATTGGTCTTTGATTGTAATATATACAAATTATCATTGATATCAATCATATGTAAATAGGTTAAATATGAAAAATCGTAACACTCTTTTCGGTGATTTTCACGATCTACACCCTTAACAGTCACTCGTTGTTTATAAAAGAACTTCGAAATGCTTTCAGGAACAACAATTACTATTTCAAAATACTCATAAATAATTTTGTATCATAATATTTTGTTTGAAATTCTCGTCTTTAAAACTTATTTTCAAGGAGTTCATACTAAACAATTGTAAATATTCAACAATATGTTATGGTATGTTAATCGTGGCAGCAATTAATGGTCCTCGTCAAGTAAAAGCTGAAGTAATTGTGCCATTGATACTGTTTGGAATTGGCGCGAGCATCTTTGCATACCCGCATACATTGATTATTTGAAGCAACATTTTTTTGTCCCCGCCATATTGAAGGCGGTTTGAGAATTTGATTTTTTTGAGTAGTAACACGCGCTCGGCGGTGAACAGAGTTAAATTGAGATACATTCACACCGCGGCCTAGGACAGTCGATATTTGTTATTCGCGCCTAGTAATAGGTCTTGACCGCGGATATCCTGTGCCACGCGAGTGTTTTGGTTGGATTTGTTGTGATTGTGCTTGTGGTTTGGAAGTGATTCTCGAGGTGATTTGTTGCCGGGTGTGAGTTGCCGAACGATAGCGGCCACCGGCTCACCACGGAACGAGACTTGGATTACTACACAAGTATCTATTGTGAATGTATGTATTTATTCAATCACACTAAGATAGGTCACGTCTAGTAGGGACTAGCGTAGGTACACTTTCCAGATTTGTGTGTGGGCAAAACCACCTGGGGTAAGTGAGGCCTTTTGTTGTTCATTGTGCTTACCCACCATTTTGGTGGATATATTGAGTAAGTTTACTACATTTGGGCTCGAGTGCACATTCCTCGGGCTGCTTTCGCGTAACGCGAGGCAGGTGCGCGCCTAGTGTGCGCATCGTAAACAGATACTTTACTGATCTTGCAGAGACTAAGTTTTGTTTATATGTTCAAAGGTTGCTGAACATAAATTCAAAAGTTACTGAACTGATTTTGAATTGTAATTCCCCAGGAAATAGTCATACTACTTGAACAGCCCCAGAACGACTCTTTATTAAAATATAAATACTCTTTAATTTCATACAAAACTATACAAACTTTCCCGTGGCTCCTCCATCGAGTCTGACTCCATATTTGGAGCACGCAGTTACTCAATACCACAATGCATGCATCATTATAAATACTTATTGTACTCTTGCATTTGTTTCGTAACGACATAAAAGACCCCCATGGCTTTCCCTGTTAAAACATTTTTTGCAATCATTAGCATTTCTTGTGCAACGTTTAAATTTATAAAAGGGGTATTTAAAGAAAGAATTATTGATAAATAATACATAATTTGCAGTCGCCATTCGTTCAATTCAAAAAGTTCAATTCGATATTCCTTCAGTTTAATTTAGTATTCGTTTATAAATAACTATGTCCATTGTTCTAACTAGATCCAAAATTGGTTCATTCGTTTTTTTAATTTACTTCTTTACATATGAATAAAAAGATAACAAACAGTTTATAATTGCTGTGCAAAGAAATTTTCTCATTATATTTTACAACTTATTATGTATTTAGAGAATTATTATCCATTTTACAACAGCTTTGATTACAATTTGCTCCTATTTACGAGAATAATGACTTTAAAAAGGTCATTTTTAAAGAGCAATATCAAAGCAGCTCACGTTATTAATGTTCATAATTGCAGCTTCCTGTGTTCGGGAAATGCATGTTTACACATCAATGGAACAAATTGTGGATAGGGTTGCCCAAGACTTAGTAGAACCGGACACATCCGGTTCGCAGAATTGCCACGGCATCTAGTGAGTAAATTGATTATCTGACCAATTGACTAATAAATGCAAATATATATTTTTAAATTTAAAGTTTTTTTACGCTATTGCTATTTTTTGAATTAATAACATCACATTTATTGGCATACACAAAGAACATAAACTAGATCTTGAAAAATTGTCTTTATCGTTTATGAAAGACAAATGTTTAACGTTTGTAAACAAATCGATAATTGAACCTAAAATGTTTCCACAATAGGCTGTGGCTCTATCGACTGTTCTAATCAGCGGTGCTCTACTCCTCAGTTTGTATCTAGTCTAGAGGATATTTGTGGCAGCCCTAACAATATTTGATTTTTCTTTTAATGATTTACAATGCTCATTTCTCTTAGTGTGGTTTCCGAGTGTTAGGTACTTAGTAGGAATCGTTTAGTAAATAAGATTTGTTTTATAAACACGAGGAAGTTATTGTTAGGAGCCACGTTTGACTGGTGATTTATTGTATCGCCCAATTATTTTAAGTGGCATGGCAATCCTCTTAGGGTGGAATTTCCTTCATCTCCAATAAAATGTTATTGTAAACTTGTTATACCTTTTCATGAGCTTACTCGTAAAATGCCAGACAATCAATATGAATACAGAAAATAAATCGAAATTTACTCGCAGATTTTACTTCTCAAATGGACCCACAATTATTAGTTTATCGGTTAAAGGCCCCTAAGACGGATCCATTAACTTTGTAAATTACGGTGTATAAAAGTGGACTGACTGGTCAGTATTGGAACCGTGCTATCAGCATACAAGTACGACTTTTGGGTATATTTTGCAATGGACTGTATTTGAAAAAAGGTGATATTTTAATAAGGACTAACAAGCTTCATCTCTACAACAAAATCGAGTACATAATCACAATTTGCTCAATAATCACACTGTAAGCACACTTGTCCGTACTGGGAATAGCGACAGCGCAAGAAGTTCTTTCTTGAGTAAATCTCTGTGAACTGTCTTAATTAGTCACTTTTATATTTTTCACAAGTATCTTCCTTTGCATCGAAATTCAAATTAAGTTTCGATACATATAGATTTGGGAGAAAGAGCAGCTTAAATGGGGAATGGTTCTTGTGTTAAAATAGGAATTCATTTGCAGTTTTGATAGACACTTAAAACAGTTCTTAATTTTATCTATGTATCTAATAAGATTACAATGAAGTGGCCAAAGGCTTCAATTTGTTGGCGGATTGCAAATCAGTACGCTCGTGCATGAAATCGATGGCATTGCATCGGTTTTGAACGTGAACCGAGCTTGTTGTGGTCATGTAAATAAGGGCAGTAGCTTGTCGACGACCGTTACGTTTGTTGCGGTTTGACACCGACATTAGCGCCTCAATTGATATTGCAATACCTCAATTTACTTGACATACAGGTTTACAGATGGGATGAGTGGTGGGCTCTGACAACTCTCATTTGGTACAGTAACCAGCCCTGTATATCGTGTAGTGCTGGACCTGGGCTTCTTCGTGCATGAGGGATGTCTTAAAACTGATCGAGTGGTGTGGTCGGTTTTACACTAGCGCCACCTTATCTCTTCACGTGGGTGTCGTGAAAGGCGACTATGGGATAACAAAGCCCAATGGCTAACAAAGCCTAGCCTACAAGCCCTGAGGAACTACACCAATTCTAATAGGATGGATTCGGTCAACCTGCTTGCCCAGCATGGCGTTTTAAGCCATACATCCCTCATGCACAAGACCTATCTGCATGAGGTGGGTCTATGTCCACCAGTTAAAACTTTTTGACCGCACACAGTTGCCCACTTCAATTTCAAACAACTGTTTACACTTTTTTTTTTACATCAAATCACTGAGTATAATCGCCCTTTCCTTTACACCACAGAAATGAACCGTTGTTTAAGTATTAAATTCCCCACTTCGGTTGCGCAGCGTGAGTTTTTGCTCACTTCTTGTTATCGATTACTTACTTTCAAAAGAGATTGTTTCTTTTTTTCTTAAACAAATTGCGTTAAAGTTGAGTGTTCATAGACAAGCTATTTTGGATTGAAATCTTGTCTATTTTATTATGATATTTTTTGTATGTACGTAATGTATTTGTGTATTCAGTATTATTGTATTGCATTGTTATATTACATTAATGTTTTACATTTACGTTAATATTACAATTAATGTTTATATATACATATGTATCTATGTACAAATATATCTCATTTTTTATTATTTGTTGTATAATGTCTTGCCTATAATGACATAACTCCTCTCGGTTATTCTAAGGTTGACTGGAGGAGATTCCTACTAGTCTAGGAATAAATCCGCCTTTGTACTTACGGTAATATTGTCATGTCTTGTCGTAGCAATCCTAAGTACAATAAATAGCAACAACAACAACTATAATATAAAATATTAAACTTATGTTAATATTAAACAGGTATACTGGTCTAAATAGGCTTAGCAAATTATAGGGAATTATTTTCTGCCAGGAATTTTTAACTGGCCTTATGTTGCTTTGTATTGTCGACCGAGAGTCAAAGTACGGCTTCCCACCGGTTAGCGAGTACTATTCAATCTTCCACGAGTCCATTGTCCATTTGAACAAAAAAGGATGTTAGCTAACGATCGCAATGGCACAAAGTCGACCTTAAACGGAGTAACAGGAAGCAGGTTATTCGATAATTGTTCGCATTCCTTACTAATCGGATTATCTTGAAGTAGAGTTCGTGCCACAGAAAACATTCGTTTTCGGGCCTTTTTTCTGTTAACCTACCATCAAAGACGTGGTAAAATTAAGTGGGCATACTCCGTATTAAGTATGCCCATAAAACTATAAATTAAATAAATAAAATAAGCCTATAAAACTATAAATTAAATAAATAAAATAAGCCCATAAAATTATAAAGCCAGCCTCTTGTAGTAGCCATGCTCCATGCAGACTTACTGACTCAACCTAATATTGACCTCTATAATAATTTAAATAATATAAAATTGCACAGTGTAAGTGATCACCTAACCGCCCTTTAAAATGATAGGTTTTGTATCAAAACTGTAAAGAAATAAAATTGTAGTGAACAAGCAACGCGCGACGTTTGTATACCGTGTCTCTATCACCTCGTTATACAGACAATATTTAATTTACTTTATCATTATCAGCTTGTGTCAATCTACTGCTGGATACACCTCTCATAACGAGCGCCATAGCGGTCGTTCACTTTTCCCGTAAGGAACTTGCCAGTTAAAAGGTTTTTCGACTTGGGCGACATAATATTTGTTTATTTATTTAAAAAAGTCTACTGCACTTAATCGTACAAAAGGCGAGCTTTGTAGAGAATGCCCGGAGACCAATCTTTGGGTTGAACAGATAGATACGTCGGGAGGTGCGATGAAATGTATAAATATAACTATACATATACTAACAAAGTGGCTACCACAAGCCCTGAGGAACTACATCACGTCTAAAAGAGTGGACTCACCAATCCTCTTGGCCAGTGTGGCATTTTAAGACCTAGCATCCCTCATGCACATCAGTAGCATGTATCTCATTTCTAACACAGAATTTCTAATATTTTAATTAAGAACTCTTGTTCTACGGCTTTTTTTCGAACTTAACATTATGTATACTGATAAAAGCAGTACTTTTACAGAACATACAAAACGCAGAATACGAGTATAGGGGACGCTTTGTGTGATATCGCTTTTGTTATTCCGTTAGCTTGTGCAATTGTTTGTAATTGCTCGACGATTAGCCTCTCGACGATTAATACTGTCTTGTCGAGTGTCTTGAACACTCCTCCAGTCTGAACTGTACGATTTCTTTGTTCTTTTGTGGATGTGATTCATCATATATATTAATAGTTTAACTTCCAATGCAGAGCACAGGTTGCAATAACGAGAGGTTTTAAAGACCCTAAAACGCCGCACTGCCCATAGTAAGTTAACAAATCCGCTCTTTCTGGAGTTTAGGCCCCACGACTTGTGGCAAACGTCTAGCAATCAAGGAGTCGGATTGCGCCGTCCAATATGATTCGGCATTGTGTTCTTGCCTAATTAACTTCACGGTAACTTTTACGGACACGGGCAACAGTTAATTAAGTTCAAAGTTTATTGAATACTTATTGATATTAATTTGAGTTATTTATTTAAGGACTCGGCTGCTCCATATTAAAACTTAGTAAGGAAGAAATTTAGAACAAATGTTTTCTGACAAGATTTGATTTTACAAAGCTAGCCTCCAAACAATGCAAAGACACCCATAATTTTTCGTATTTATGGAGGCATGAATATCTCAAAAATAAGTAGGTGTATCACGTGATGCCATAATTCAATAAACAATCTACAAAACATGTAATATATGGGATAACTATAATATCTTAGGCATATACTTATATTGTAGTGTGCAATAATAACAAAAAAAAAATATTTTAACTTCCTATGGTTTAACATGGCTGTTTGAATGTTTTTGAGCTCTCCTGTAAAATTAGTTAAAAATGTTTACTTGGTTTTGATATTGGACAGCCGAACTTATTAGTTAATGATTTTGTTGTTTGTTTCAAAAGTTTACAACTTTCTGAATCCCAAATGTTGCGCAGATATGGAATTTTTATTTAATCGTAAAAGTACCTACTGGTTTTCTTCAGACACAATTATGAATTTGAATTGTAACTCTAAGTTTCCCAATCGCCTGTACTTTTTACCCTAAATATTGGTAGTGTGTCGTGTCTGCGAACACGTCGATGCTCCCTTTATCGCTGCGCGCCGGGGATGGTAAACAAATTTTATTGCGATGTAACTCCAAGTCGAACAAGTCACGACAATGTTTGCCCCTAAACGGCGATGGTACACGCAAATATAACACTAAATATCTGTTATTGTATTCGGTCCCACATAAATAAACTGGAACAGTCCTAAAATATACTCTGGACATTACTGCCATTAAATGTAGAAACGTAAATTTGAGAAACAATAGACAGAGGAAACCTCTGTAGATAAAAAAATCTGTTTAGGCATAGATTACATATAAAATATACTCTCTGCTAGATAAGTAAAGTTCTAACTGACGAAAGAAATTGATGCATAACTTAAGTCACTAAGTCAAAACTTAACTGATGCATTTCTGAATTGTATAAGTTAGTTGCTCCCGAAAAACAAATCGATATGGAATTAAAATCGATGAAGAAAGAAATCCTTAAAAGGATTGCAAGATTTGCAAGCCAGGACCATCGAACAGATATCTAACAAGATGTTCATCAAACCTAATCAAGAAATTTCTTCGTCAGGTCATCTTTAACTCGTCACAATCCCAAAATGACGATAGACCGAGCCGGAAGACCGCCAGCTCCTAGGCGAGCCTCCTCCACCTACAGAAGTTACGACGAACTCGGCAATATTGATCGTGCGAAACCTCTCAGATACCGTCATGGGGCCATCGAAGACCTGACTGGCATAGAGCAGTCAAGAACATACAGAAGTTACGATGCGCAAAATCTAGACGATATTACAGTGATAAGTTCGGAGGAAATTCCGAAGCCGAAACGAAAGACTATTGAGGGTATCGCAAATGGGTTCAGGAGAACGTTCTCAGTTAGGAGTAGAAGGGAACAACCCGAAGAGATTCCGTTAGAGACGTTCAATGTACAATATGAGGAGAATTTTGCGACTGTTCGTGGAGCGCCATTTGGAAGGCGCAGGTCTTTGTCTAGGGATAGAGAATCGTCGCTGCTTGCAAGGAGTTCGTCCGAAGGGGATGTTAGACAACCCCCACCCCGAGCTCCGCCTGTAAACCCCGCGCCCCGCCTGCACCGATGTCTCCGCGCGCTCGGCGGTAGCTGGAAGAACCTACTATTACGTGAGTCTCCAAGACTTAGAAAACTTTTTAGTTGATAGATCATCAACATTTTAATTAACACCATCAATTAACCATGTCGAAAAAGTAACCGATGCGTTAACATAACTCTTAACCTTTAGAAATCCGGTTAGGCTTCTCATTATTCTGTTAGTTTAAATGGCAGTTAACCGTTTACCGCGCTTACCCTGTCTGAGTTAATTATTGGACCGACGGGTACAAATGACCGCGAGAGGCTTAGTTAGTTTAAACCAGTGATTAACCGCACAGCTTAAACGAATTAAACGTTTTCTTTTATGTAAATTAAGCAATTGTTTGTACCGGTAAACGGACGACAATTTTTTAGTGTGGCTAATATTTTGTTTCGTAAATGACGTCGCTTAAAATCGGACATCGGCAAATGATGTCAATAGAAATGATAACTTTTTGCTATTATGATGTATCGTTTGATCCGTCGACATTTAATGACTCGTGACATAATATTCAAAGGAAGTCATTAAAATGAAATAATACTAATTACACTTGCTTTATATTTCAATAAATAATGGACATCGTTTTTGTTTAGTTATTTGAAGTTCATATTATCATAATATTCAATAATCATTCCTGGTGGTGGTATAAAGTGGGATGCTTTTCGTTTATATTTTTTTAATGTGTGCTCGTTGTATGTAAGTACCGGTATCGGAGAAATCCATCTTAGAATTTTGTCTAGAACATAGATATACTTATCTTACCCAGAAAGATATACTTATAATAAAGAAGCGCGCGCCACGAGCAGGAAGAATTTCAGTCACTGACATGGGGTCAGCCAAGACTGGTCATTGATCGACGATTTCGTACAAATCTCTTTTCCGTCCAATCTTGGCTGATCTCATGTCAATGAACGTAATTCTTCCTGCTCGTGGCGCGCACTTTAGACAGACATACTTGCCGATTAAGTTCGTAAACGGGCTAAATCGATTTAGTAGTTTCAAAATTAGGAAAATGTAAACTTCAAAAAACTACTTTTGTCTATTGCTTTTCTTAATTCTACCTGTCAATCTGACTTTCAGACTTAATCTAACTTTTAGGCGTTTTTATCACATGATACAAGTTTATGCCTAATTAATTATAAATTCATGCCCAATTTAATTTCCTTACCTTGAAGGTTGATTCGAACATTTGTCGAATATTATTAATTATTACACAAAATTACTGATATCAGATCCCACTAGGTCACTACAGTGCGGTATCATCGTCAACGAAAGTGATATAAGTCTTTATTATGTTATTGTATAATTGTTTACTTATAATATATAGATAAATTAAGCTATCTATGCTGGAGATAATGCAAAATATGAAATCTCCTTTAGACTTTAAAAAATGTTCTTTTTAAATCCTTTTAGTTCCGTTACGAAACCTCACTCTTCTAGAATTTTGTAAATTATTAAAAATATTCAATCTGCTCTTCTGTTACAAATAAAAATACACATTTTATGTATTTATTTCATAAATAGTCTCAAAATGTGCCCAACTGCTGGGCAAATATAACACCGCTCGCCCTCCACGAGCCCCTGTATTCAATACATATAACTTTGATTTTCATATATTCGAGTAGGGTAGGGCGGGGCTAGTTGATCAATTTTTCACTTGATCGGTCATAGCTCCTAAACGCTATCTCAAAATTGCTTGATATGCATTCTGATAGATAAGTAATTTATTCCTTCCTAAAAGTCTCCCAAGAAATTTATCTCTCATAAATCTGGTTTAAGAGCCACAGTCGTTTAAGTGAAAAAGGTCAGACATGCTCAACCTACCCCATAGGTGAGGTAAGTTGAGCAAGGGTATGGGGCAAATTGAGCAATTAGAAAATTAAGCCATGCAATGATGTGAATGTTTACTAGACATGTAATAAAATTGCTATTTTACAATCAACTTTTTATTTATAATCTCTTAATGATATAATAGTGAAACACAAACTATTCTTTTTTCAAATACTAAACATAAAAATATAATCAACATAAACGAAACATTTCGTAAGCTCAATTTTTGGAATAGACTCAGTCTTTTTATTTAAAATTTTACTTTTACAATTATGTGATGATCAATGGGGTTTAAATATAAAAAAGACATTAATGTGATATAGGAAATTAATCATCGTTGTCGCTGTCGCAATTAATGCAAACGTAAGTACGACTAGCATTTGGCGCACATTTTGTATGTGCCCATTCCCTGCAAACTTGGCACTGGATCCATTTTTCCCCTGGTAAACTTTCGGAATAGGCTTCGCAGCAAACCAGGCAGGCATAGTCATCTTCATTGCTTTCCTCACTTGACTGGAGAACTTTTCTAGTAACACTTTTCTTCTTTTTTTTATCAATCTTTTGCTTTTGTTTTTTAACTTTTTTAGTTGTTTTATTTTGTTCCTCTTGTAATGCGTTTTTTTCTGGAGTGTCTGTTAGAATAGCAGCTTTCCTCTTTCTTCTGATAGCTGTGCCCATCTTTCTTGGACCTGCCTTTGGGTATGGTCGAACAATTTCAGGAGAAAATTCCTGGGGTGGATCGAACTGTACGTTTTCTTTGTAGCTTGTACCGGCTTTTCCTTCAGGTTGGCTGGTGGAAGCTGTAGCACTATCAGGTTCACTGGCATGCGTTATAGCTTGCTCTGAAGGATCTTTTTCAAGCTGGACAGATTTTGGATATGGACGGGCGGTTACAAATGACGGTGAAAACTCATCGTCACTAAAAATGCTCGCATTAAATGGGAAGATGCCCGTCTTTTGAAAGCCATTCATGATGTTCATACTTGTCTGAGCTAATGGCAGTGAATCTGCGACAATTTTTGGTATATCGTAGATTGTTATTGTCTTTCCCGGGTTATTCCGTAGCCAAGTATCTTGCGAAGAAGCGCAATGCTTCTTGAAGGGCTCGAATACTGAGATATCTAAAGGCTGTAATTTGTGGCTGCAATGCGGTGGGAATGATAACATGATGATGCCGTTCTCTTTAGCCAAATTTAGTGTCTCCACGTATAAGTGAGAGGAGTGATTATCTAAGACTAACAAAACACGATGCTCATTAGATGATTTTACATGTTTTATAAAATGTTGCATAAACTGAAAGAATTCTGTGTCTGTAACCCACCCACTGGCATTACCTGCTCCTATACAGTCAGGAGGACCACCATTAATGAAATGGCTTTTGAAATTTTTGCGGGGAAATACAAACATAGGAGGTACTGTGTTTCCAGAAGCAGATACAGCAGTTATCATTGTAACGTTAGTACCTCGTTCCCCAGAAGTCATGGCGCCGACGCCACGTTTACCCTTGGCAGCTACAATTTTATTTGGCTTCAACACAGTGGACACTCCTGTTTCATCCACATTCCATATTTGTGACGCAGTGAATCGATATTTATCCATTACTTCAGCTAACTTGTCAAAAAAAACTTTAACGTTTTGAGCATTAAATGATGTTGCCCTACCAAGGCTGGTGGGTTCTGGCTTTCGAATAGATAACTCGGGATTCTGTTTTAAAAACATCGTAAGCCACTCTTTCCCGGCCATCTTATTTGTAGTCCAGGTGACTGGAATTTTGATGCCGAATTTAACAGCACACTCGTAGGCAAGGCGACGAACGTCTTTCGGGGAATATCCATAGAAGATTGATGCCATTTGTAACAAGTATTTTTTTAAGGAATCCTCTTGTTCTGAAGAAAATACTTGTCTCGGTGCTGCATAACCCATTGATGGAGCACCACTTCCAGATTTTAATTTCTTTATAAATCTTGTTAAGGTCATACTTTTGATACCGAATTCCTTGGCGGCGGCATTTACACTTTTGCCTTCGTTCGTGACAGCCTTTGCTGCATCATTTAACTGTTGACTAGAAATAGAACCTCTTGTAGTCTTTCTTTTATATGTCCGCATCCTAAAATAAAAGAAAACCATACATTGTTTTGTTTTAAACCGTGGGGCTAGTTGAGCAACAATTGCCCAACTAGCCCCAACCCAAATATTTGAAACAAAAGTGAGGTTATAAAAAAACCGTTGGAATAAGAACCAAATCCTTTCGAGATATCATAAATATAATAGATTTATGAAAGTTTAACACTTACGTGATCGTAAACGGATGATTTTTAACGTGTACAGAAGAAATATGAACCGAAACTAATTTTTTACTTTTTCGTCGCAAAACAAACAAAGCGTGCGTGTACGTCACTCGATCGACAAGTCGTCACTGACGGTTGTGCGGTGAGTTCCCCTCCTGTGACCGCTTCTTTCCGCCATTTGATGAGTTAACGTGCGGTGTGTAGTTTTCGAGATATTTCGATTGCCCAACTTGCCCCTATGCTCAACTAGCCCCGCTCTACCCTATAACTTTGGCCATTCAGCTAAATAATAATAAATTTCCAAAGCTGGAACATGACTAAATTGCAATATAGCTAAAAATATAGATGTACATTGTACAATCAGTTCCTAAAATGATTGCATGGCATAAACAATGATGTCATAGGTTAAAGTAGATCCAAATTAAACCTGAACCGAATATAAAAACTGAAAGAATAAAAATACAATAATAGAATAAAAAATCACTGTTATCATCTAGTTTTTATTATCACCTAAACAGTTGCAGACGAGAATCATATGAAGTTTAGTCACATACGAGACAATATTATTTTATACAATATTCTCGAATCATATCCAATATTCTCGTCCTAACCGTTCGAGGAACTCTCCTTGTGTAAATGAACCATTATTCTGACCGTTTAATTTGTGTTCGCGAGTGTACGTATACGTTATATTATCGACGTTTGTTCGCCCCCGCTGTATGAAAGCTAATGACGCCTCTACATTACATACTCGTATGTATTATGCGTGGGTTGCGAATAACTTGCGTATTCGTATCACTTTTAAAGGCGATAATGATCTTGTTAAGTTACCTAGTTAGCCGGCCAACGCTAATTTAAATATTTACTTTACATTTCATAATAAATATTTTTGTATTATACAATTTTGCATTACTTGTGTAGGTAGGTGTGTGTGTGTTGTTGCAATAGAAACTTGTGTAACTACACATTAGACACTTACAGTTATTCTTATCTACTTGGAGCGGTGATTTTGCAAAGAATAAAGAATATTCTGCAAGGTCGACAGCGCATCCAGATGTCCTGATGTTTCAAGTGGCCATGGGTGACGGTGACCACTTACCATTGTATAGCCCGCCCATTCGTATATTATTACTTCTATAAAAAAAAAACCTTACATAACGAAACTAACAAACGAAGATAATGAAACGAAAAAAATACACTAGCAACTTACAATTTTTTTTTATTTATTATGACGTAAGCATATTCACTCATATATTGTATGAAAATATGATGAGACCTTATCCGGAGTGACATGCAATTAAAGGCGCTTAAACGGTTAAATGTTACATAAGGATATCAAGTTATTTTAATACCATACCATCAGCCTGCGTCTCTCCACTGCTGGAGATAGGCCTCTCCCAAGGACCGCCACCACACACGGTCTTCAGCTCTTCTCATCCACCCACTACCGGCGACTCTCTTCAAGACGTCAGTCGACCTGATCGGGAGGGGTCCCGCGCTACGTTTCCACGTGGTCTCCATTCGAGGACTCGTCTCTCCCATCGGCTATCGGTTATTTTAATACTACGTTATTAATATTTGTCGTTTAAGAAACTTTATTACTCAAAGATACATCATAGTCACACAGAAATGTACTATTGAAATTACAATGTACAACATTTTACACCAACTGAAAACACAAGTACATATATGTAAGTAATTAGTTATACTTACAAAGAAAATTCAGAAAATTATAGTTATTGCCAATATAGAGATGCTTTTAATGCATTTTAACACCATAATTTGAGAGATATCTTTGTAGCTTATTATAAAGTGTTTATAATATATTCGTAACAGATGAAACATAAAAGTTAATAAAAACTTGCGTCAATTACACTGTGATGTCTGCTATATACCTGTACAAATGTGAAAATAAAAAAATAACAATTGATAGTTTTTAACAATCAAGTAGGTACTGCGATATTATTCTGTTCTGAAAAGTAAAGTAAAATGTAAAATATATTTCTTTTACGTTACTTACATAGTCTATCAGGTCAATTTGCTAAAAAAATTTAGCAGAAAATCTAGTCTATTCCTAAATTGCTCAAAATACTCGTCATATTAGTAAGACAGTAAAACAGGCACATAAATACAAGTAATATACATACTTGTATTTATGTTGTGTATATACTTGTATTTTTGTGTACATACTTGTATTTATGTGTATAAACTTGTATTTTTGTGTACACACTTGTATTTATGTGTATATACATAAAGACAAGTGTAGTCTAGTTACATAAAAGGCTGTAGATTACATAAATAAATAAATAAATAAATAAAATAAAATACTTGTATTTATGTAAAACCCATATTATAGTTATGTGATTAATTAAAAGAACTTTACATCAACAGCGTGATCAGTAATCTATAATCTAATCTATTTGTAGATTTCGAGCTCTATTTTCTATATTATTAGTAAAATGATTTCCTCTAAATACTCTGAAAGCATATTGTCTTTCATGTGATTAATAAAAAGACAGCACTTGCATTGACACTTGCACTTGACAGCAACAGCGTGTAACTACATTATCTCGCACTTATGTTGCATTACCCGCGCGAGGGTCATTACGGAAATTGCCTTTTTAATTTCCCGTTACGCTGGTTGTTGGACACACGAGCTCTGTTGAATAACCGTCGAGCTCTAGCCGAGTGCTTGCATTCGTTGTCACGGAACTATAAAACTGTGTGCTATATGTACAATTGGACACAGCAGCAGGGACTACTCTACGCCTTTAACGTTCTACTACCTACTGTTCGACTCTGCATTCACAGAGTCACTGACTCTCCCACAGTCACAGGCTTTCATTATACAGCACTGGTCCATTGTATGCAGTATGGCGTATGCACCATACCGTACTGGACAGTACGGTATGGTGCATACACATGCTTTAGATTTTCTTTTAGTTCTCCAGCGTGTATGTTAACCTCGCGATGTTTTTTTTTCACCGCAGAGTTTGTGATAATTTAAAAATGGTACTGATCGAACTTTTACTTCACGACAGCATCATATTGATTGATTGATGTGAAGTTGTTATGTTATTATTACATAACAACCATTTTTTATTAGTAAAAGTTAATTTTACAAAAAATTAACTAACTACTTTTAATTATTCTACCCTAGCATTGTTTCGTGTACTTAATGTCCCGAGACACACCCCTTGCCACTGCTAGCTACAGAGTTTGTGTTGCGGAAATAATATGTCTAATATCGAGGGGTGGTTTGCGGCCTCGCGGCCTGTCAGCTATTATTCAGTATTCATTGCTGACGGGATGACAGTTGCTCTGTCTTTTAGCGAAATTACTCCTGTTCAGTATACGTATACATGACTTTTGTCTCTGTTCTTTGATGAATTAATGTGTAGGGAGCGCTGTATTTAATTATTACATTTCTATAATACCAGATGTCGGCAAAACATGCCTCTAGGGCTGCGAATGGCTTAGGCGATTAGCTATTTCTCAAAACAACCTCCGTTACAAAACACTTGCAAGAAATGAATGTGTTGAATCTGTATATTTGCAAGTGTATTGAATCAAAATAATAGAGTAATAGGTACTCGATAAAATCAATTCATAATATATTATATCACTTAATTAGCGATACCTGCGACTTCTTTCTCGTGAACTTTAGAGTGATTCCATGGGAACTTTATGATGGATCTGGGTAAAATGTACTCTAAATGTTAACCCGACACATGAGTTATAACTATGGCAAGTTTCATTAAAATCGTCCAATGATGTTTGCGTAAACAGACAGATAGATATTCCAAAAAATATTGGTTTGGGCTCTATATCATTCGTACTTTATATTTCAATTACATTTAACTAAAAATATAACCCGTACGTGGCTTTGTTACTATTTTATTATATGTATAGATTATGTCTCTTAATTATAATATACTATATCACAGTATCACTTAATGAAAATGTTTTTAAAAATAAGAACCTAATTAATTAAAAAAGTACAATTTGCAAATTTTTTTTTGCTACAATGGCAACAGAGATAATCTTTTTTGTTGGCGCGGGGTCATTCTAGCCACCTCACGCAGCCTCCGGTTATCCTAACGTCGGAACACGTACGCCTATGTCGGGCATGATATTTGCTTCGTGACGATGTTGGGACAAGGTATTAGCGGGAAGAGGTTGAAATATTTACTTGGAATCCCGTACTATTCAAAGCATTAATCCGAAGAACAGTTATATATATATATATATATGCATTATTCATTACGTCTTTACTTTATCTCCATTCCCCCAATACGTGGGTACGTGTTTCGGTAGTGAGTAAGATATGCCAGAGCCCATTCCCATCCCACACTATCCTATCCCCTCATTTTCCCAACACTTTCTCCAAATCCATTCGTAAATCTCCAAAGATAGGCAGGGCATCCACAGATCATTATTGTTATACATCATTATTTTAAGACTTTATTATCATGTCAATACTGGGCAACTAGAAGAGACAATAATTTCCCTTTTGGTCATATTACCTATACTGTGACATTTATACCTCGTTGCAATCCAGTTTGTCCAAAATGTAAACAAACATGGCGGCCCGAGGTCACTGACACGCTTTTAAATTAAATTAAATAGGTAGGTAGTTAGAAAATATAGATAGAGAAATATAGATAGATATAGAAAATATAGAAAATATAAATAGAAAATAACTGTTGATTCATCAACATTATTGATAATTTGATTCAACGAGACTTGCAAGTTTGCTCTAGATTTAAAGCTAAATGTTGAGCTGTTTTATTCATTTGGTTTTGTTTTCGCAAATTGGACAAGAACGGACTAAAATAATAATTTTGTGTCGCTTTAAAATTAATCAGGATCAAATTCCGTACAAATTTCATCCCTTGTACCACCATTTACTGCTTATAACCTGAGATCATGAACAGACTATTGGGTCAACCAGCAATATCTGGTTTCGCTGGTCTTTAAATAGGGCGGTAATAAGTGTTAAAGAGAGGCTTTCCTTGTGTGCCGACCACGTTTTATTGTCAAGCCGATATTAGAAATGGACTCGACTGGATATCTGGAACTTGTACTTTTGTTCTACATCAACTATGAATGCAACTCCATTATACATACGTTGTTAGATGCTAACATTTAAACCACTTGTTACAATAGGCCAGGGGTGCTCAAACGGTCGATCGCGATCGACCAACTTACCTTGACTAAAAAAATGCATATTGTGCGGAAAACTAATATCTATGCCACGATACACCCTACCTAGACGACAATCCTGCATCACACATACTTGCAGCCTCTCAGAGTCGATCGATCGTAGTCTAACAATATTGAGGTAGATCGCCAGCAGTTCAAGTTTGAGCACCCCTGCTATAGGCCTTTTAAAATGACTGCTGATCGTATAATATGGTTCTTCCAGGTAACCTTTGTTTTGCTTGAAAGAAATTGCTTTAGCGACAAGGCCGCCGATTGCACTTCTACTTGTTTGTATTTTTGTTTCTTTTCTGTATGTTTTGGTGTACATTGAAGATAGATAGATACACTTTATTTTACACCAAAAACATACAGAGAAATATAAAGTACAAGTAATCAGAAGTACAACGACGGCCTTATCGTTTAAGCGATTTCTTCCGGACGCTTGACTTTCGGTGGTAAGGGTCTGTAGACGAAATAGAGGTAGATGGTGCAATAAAGATATAATGTCTATATACATACGTACAAACATACAGCAATATATAGAACATTCACGTATATATACATGCATACATTACATACATACAGATAAATATCTAAGGAACTAAAAAAGACAAAGAAAAATTATTTTTTCTTTGTCTTTTTTAGAGATGTCTTTTTTGTCTCTTTTATAAGAGAGAGTATAATACGTATATATATATTAAAGAAAAGAAGACTATTTATATGTATAAAACTCAAGAGATCTTCTAGATTACACATTAGTCTTTAAATCATTACAATTTCGTTGAATCTTAACAAATAGGTAGATTGTAATCCAAATTTACATATAGGCTACATGTAGACTACATGTAGAGTATACGAACGAAGTGTTGGGCAAAAGGTCATAATAAACCTTTAAATTCGTATGAATGAAGGTATCCTTCAAAATGGACAGTTTTATTTTAGATTAAAAGTATCACAAATCATGAAATCACGAAGCTCTAGAATAATAACTGACTTTGAAGAAAAGTAGCGCGTAAACTTTAGAATTTATTTTCATTAGTGATTAGCTGATTAGTTAATTAATTTTACGATTTATTTTTAATACTAAACTTTTGCCTTTTGTATAATGGATTACATTTTAGATGGATTACTATAAGAGACGCACCTAGACAATTCGTAATACAATTTGCAGTATGGAGGTAAGCGTAAGTTTAAACTGTGGTTAAGCCTACCACATCCAAATTAATTCCTAGCACTAACATCAAATTTAAACGATAGAGACTGATCTACGTAGTTATCGTCTTGTATACGATACACCGCACATCAACCTAAACTCAATAGCAATAGGAGCTTGAATGATTTGTTTACCTTGATGTGCTTGATGCCTTTACAACCCACCGCTAGTTCACTAATACCACACCAACTGCTACTAATACATATTTAACCCCCTTGTCTTTATGAGTTATCTGTACTGTAGATATTATTATTTTCAGGCACGGCAAGAATAAGTTGATAACTCTAGATATGTATATACAATTTTAAATAAGAAGTTCTAACACGATGTATCACTTTGGATTCACACAAAAAAAATCTTCCAGTACTCGATGTCTTGAGAGAATTTGATTTCTAATATAAAATGATATCTCAATATTTAAAGCGAAAACATAAACATTCGACTTCCAAAATGTGTCTCTTTAAAAAAAAAAACAGTTCATTTTGATTTATCAATTAACTTCCGCCGTGCACGGATAAGTCCACGTAGAAATATTGAAACCAGGATAAAATAAAAATAAATAATAGTTAACAGAAATCACTGAAGAGGACCAATCGATATATTTAAGTTTTTGGCGATGATCGTAGACGAATTACAATTTTATAGTTTTAACTAATTTGGCATAAACAAAAGGTTAGGATGGTGACTATATTATTTTAAGAATTTCTGTCTCAATGATATTTTTAACGTTGCAATGAGACCGATCGAGGATTTTAACTATGGAATACTTAATTCCTTGCTGTAATAAATATCCATCTAATTATTTCCTAAAATGGTATTTCAAATACTGGTATTAATGTCAGAATAATTATTTTCATGATGAATCTCAACATAGAATAAATTATTGTTTCTGAAGCGCGTTTGCATTACGCGTATACATTTTACCAGAATGTTTCTTGATGGTATTTACAAAGGCGTTATTTAGTAACTATGCTTGTTTGCTTGCTACTATATAAAATCATAGAATTTGAAGTATTTATGTGTTTAGTCGACTAAAATGTCTGAAATGTCAACGACGCTGCTACATATTATGAATGCCTCGTACGTTTTACACACGTCCTCGCAATAATACGATCAATTACAAGCTGAATAGGAAAATGACAATTACAAAACAATTTTAATATAAATTGTCTGTAATAACAGTAAATCATACGCTCGTTAGTGTAATAAACAACTATTTGTATTCACTAGCTTCATTGTAAATAATGTAGGAGTCAAAGTATTTCAATTTCAAATGTACATATTCTATGCGTCTTTTTGCAATATGTCGTCTGAAAGTGCCCAGGTACTGTACCTGGCAGGTGTGTAAAGGCACTTAGTAGTAAGTGATCCGTCGCTTAGTAATGAAAGTCTAAGCACATTTTCATACGCGACGCCTTTTGTACTTTACGTCATAAAAGCAACGAGAGAAAAAAAGAACTTACAAGTATTGTACGAGTGTATACTGCATCCTCTCAAGTGTAATGTAGCAGTTATCATGATCACAGGTTATCCGTTACTCGAAGTAGGTCTGTTGTCATTTCTATTGCAACTTAATTATTTGGTTTAACATCTTTGCTTCACATACCATAGCCCATGTTTCTCCACTGCTGACCATGAAGACCTCTCCCAGGGCTCGCCATCAACGGTCTTAAGTAAACTTCTTCAAGTTGCTGATCCGCCTGTCTGAAGGACGTCCCATGCTGTGCTTCTCGGTTCGTGATTCCCAGTCAAGGACATGGTTCACATACATTTTCTCTGCCTGTAATTTGATCAATTTTATTTTCATCACTATTTCGACCAGTAACAACCAGTCAAATTACGTTGTAGTCAATGAATGACTGCTGATTTTACAGCTTGTCTTTAAGTGACCAGACTACATTCTTAACCGTAACACTCTCGTGTCGTAACACGAAGTATTGTCTCCGAAGATGTTTATCGCCAGATGGTCAATTTTAAATCGCTCCTATAATAACGTTACCTGTTGGAGCGGTAACGGTCACATTGTTCATACACACACATAATTTTATTTAATTGACACTTACTGTGCTCCAACTGTAATATTCGATATGATAAACGGTCGATGTGTTTCGAAAGTATCGATAAATAGGGTTTTGTTGAGCATTGAATTCTGTCGACCTACTTCGATAGAGCTTTTGCACTTCCAAAAGGAAACCCATAAGCAAAGTTGTTTCCTGTGTTCGTTAATATCCAGTGTAGCTCGAAGATTTGTGTACCAGCAAATCTACAGGAATGGTCCAGTAAAAATAGAAAAATATCGAAAAATCATTGGTTGATATCGACGTTTGTATCATTTGGACAATCAGTAAGAGGAACCCCAAAGTGAAAATAGATTTTTTTATTTGAGAATATTTTTTTTGCGTTTCCTGCGTTCATCGTTTCAGTAATTGCATAGTTACACCGTTATATACTTCCACTTGAATTTTAATATCCTACCACAATGGAGCACCGACTACAATCTTCAAAAAAGTTTTTTTTTTAATGAATTCCGAATGTTTTGTCCTTTTCCCCTCTTTTGTGATTTAGACATTGGAACACAAAGCTTTCGTGCAAACATTTATAAAAAAGTTAAGCATTACGATCCTCCGCAATTGTCCCTCCGAGAACCCTTCCTTTTAGGGCAAGAAGAGATTTGCAATTAATACGTAACGTGACATTATTACTGCTTCGCCAAAATAAGCATAACATTAGCGTTATTATAACTCTTTTCAAGTTAATGCTGACAAATAAAGAATTTCTTGTGTTTAATATAAAGTTGATGCCCCCTTACATATATCGAGGCCTATATCCAACAGTCGAGAGACAGAGGCTGATAATAACTATATCAGTAAATTTTAGGGTCAGTAGGGACGCACAAGCCTCCCCTAATAATCGCAAGGTGGTTTTCAAGTAAGAAAATTTTAATTTGGCCATAAATATTTTTGCTCCCGACCAAACTATATCCGGAACCATGAATTTGCATTATTCTTAGCAGTTCTTTTGCCTTACCGTGTAATACATATTACCTTGAAAATCCTATTGCCAAATGTTTTGAACTCGCACATATTCTGGACAATTTCTTAAACGTCCAATGTCCTCATTTGCCCTTCCCTAAGAACACGACGGAGTATTCCGTCTGCATACCAAACCACCAAATCTTTTGTCTTACCAAAACCCTAGGCGACAAATTGAAAAAACATGCTCCCGCTATGGTCTCAAGGCATGCCGGGTCGAATTCTCTTAGCTATTGAAAGCAGGCATATATGCCCTTTACGGAACGGTTCTTTCAATTCTCTGCATTGTTCGGACTGCGACCTGGCCCTTTGTGTGTCCCCTTCAAAAGACGCCACGAGGGCAAAAGAGCTTAAGTATGTTATAGACTTTATTGGAATCTGTCGTGTGTTGAGATTTTTCTCGATAGATATTGAATTTTTTTATAAATACCGATTTATCATGGTTTCGTTTCTGTTTTATACAAAATGTAATGCTAATTTTACTAGACACTAAATGCTTCGGTCCTTCGGCTTTTTATAGATTACCAGTGTGTATCAATCGTAATATAATGACTCATTTACACGGCAGAGTTTCTAGAACGCGTGCAGGAGAGAAAATCCGTCAGAAACTAGTCAAAACAAGTGTTACATCCTTTGATCACTGTTATCATCGTCATGAGAACAGTTGCAGACGAGAATCGTATGAATTGTGTACAATATTCTCTCTCGAACTGTATTTAGAAAAATTAAAAAAGACTCAAATGCCAATGATTAGAAACATTTATATATTATAAACAGATAGTCATTATAATCGAGTTTTTAAGAACATACCATATACTACCATGCCATTTACTTTCAATATTTTCTATCATACATGCCATATACTAAATCATTCATTGCAATATAATATTATGGCACATTGCTCTCCTCCATTATTGGTTACAAAAAACATCTCTACGTGATTTACGACCCTTCGGCATCCAAATGCCTTCGACTGTTCGGGTATTGCTTTGTTCTTCTGTCCACATGTCAATAGAGACTTTATTTAGTTTCGTATAAAGTTCGATTTCTATTACCTTATTGATGTGCATCTGTGCAATTAGTTGCAATTTCGCGATTCACGTGTCTGTGATTACAATAGATCAAGGGTATCGGGTTTCTATTCAAAATTAGCGCTATTAACTAAAGGCCTATTCAGAAATAAGCGATATTCGCTGCCGCCTGCGAATTCGCGCGACTTGCGGTACTCGTATAAAATACCCGGCGGGATATAGCCAAGACATTAACGTTACCGCAGGCGGCAGTGAATGACGCTTTTATATCTGAATAAAAAAATTATTCCCTACGATAGTTATGAGTAAATGTTACATAACATTAGTCTTCAAAAAATGAACATTGAGCTTCAAATTGCAGATAATATTTTTATTTTATTTTATTTATTTTACCTATTTATTTATTTTTTTCGGAGAACACATCCATAATAAAGTGTTAGTACCATAAAATGTCCCACAAAACTATGTTAGTGCTACAAACTAAAAAAGCTGTTTCAGTCACCATGTCACCTTCAGTTATCATGTTCATTACTATTGCGGCTTTATATATATTTTTCACATTAAATAATATATTATTTCTTTGTGTACTCCCAATATAAATAACTTTACATTTTTTGTTTCAGGTAAGTACAATGTCACCTTGTCTCCGTTAGATGTCAGCTGAATTATATTTGCAAGATTCATTCCAACAGTTGTTTTAAAGACGTAAGTTGTTATTAATATTCTGTGATAAGTTGACATTAAGAAGGATTCTACTTATCTGAACTTCTTAGACAATTACTAGGGCATAGGACTTGAGGGGTAGACGTCAACTTTTGTACTTTTGATCCATGTTTTAATTACACATTGTTGTACCGATAGATTATGGTGGACAGTCCACCTGGTGATAAGTGATAAGTCCATGTCATCCATGGACTGCCAACATCAGTTCATAATGACAAACGTTGGCACGCCCCCGATTGCGCTGCCTACCTTTGGAGATATAGGAATTAATTTGAAGAATGAATTGGGAAAATAGGAAGGGATAGGATGGGAATGGGATCTAACATATCTCACATATCTGACTCACTACCATCGATTTGTAATAATAAATACTAAATATATTATACAAGCACTCTAGGGCACTTTAGAGTCTAAATCGTGTTATATGTTCAGTAACTCTCCAATTCTTTAATCGTGTTTTGAAAATGGAACATTTATATTACGTAGTACTTAAGTTTCAACTTTGACATTTTACAGAACCCCTCACAAGTTGCCAACCAGGTATTTTTGATAAGAACGTATGACGTGGCATCTAGTCTATTCCCATAACGATGCTTACTACTGAAACACGTATTTTCCATAAAGAAAAACAAAAGACACGAAGAGAAAAAGACAATCCTTGACATCTAAGACACAGGAGGCTTGATTGTATACGTATACATTATTGTATACGTCAAAAACTGTCTTTCTCACAGTTATTTTTAAAAACTGCTTAAACTGCCAAATAGGGTTTGTACATCGAACAGTAACAGTGATTCGGGTCACAGAGACACGATACCATCACAGTTATCACCGATCTGATGATCGTCAATAGTGGCCGTGGGGATCGTAATTATTGTAAATACACATTGTGGGGGCTATCGCGTCATCTCATGTTAATGGTAGATGTGCAGGATAGGATGCTCTTTACTGATGCAAGGAGTGAGAGGGAGCGGCGTTGTTTGTCTAGATAGAGACATCCACCGGTCATCCGGCAGGGGAGCCTTTAGGGTTGTTGTGCTACATACACAGTGTGTGCGTTTCTTAATTCGGTCACCCGACGGGGAGCTCTTGGGATTGTTGTTCTACATACACAGCTTTGTGTGCGTTGTAATGTGTGTTCCTTCTATCAGTCATCCGGCGTGGGGAGTTCTGAGGATCATTGTTCTACACATGTACAGTTTTTCTTGACTGAGCGCCTTTAACCCTCGGACCAAACACTTGCAATGCCTCTAGGACCTACGAGGTTAACTATTTAAAAAAATATGGACGTGGTATAAAAGACAAGTAGGTTATCTTAATGTAGTTGTACAAGTCATTTTTGCAATAACAAACAAATAACGTAGCATGTAGCACTGTGTTGTATCATATATCGTGAGGTTCAGTCTCCTCCTCTAGTGTATTAGGCTTGATATTTATCAAGCTTAAGTTAGAGTTAGTTTTTTATACTTACATATATCCTACAACTAAATTCAAGTCAATAAATTTTGTGGGTAGCTTTAATAACTCTCATTCGTTTATAATTTATATCATAATATTTTCTAGTTAAGAATTCGATTGCTAATAATAGTAAATGCTTCTAACTTACGCCACAGCCCGAGGCAAGGGTTAACCGCTCCTCCCATGACGAAGCTCGAAGATATTGTCGCTGATAAACCGGCAGCTCGCGACTGTTTGCTTTGACGCAGCGGGAAGTTATCTCTACAGACACCCACGGAAGTAGGGTAATGTGATAGTTTTGATTTTAAATGACAGAAGTAAGTTAAAGTTAAAATTAAAGTGGTTTGCTAATTGCAATTTCAGCTACATCAATGGAAGACCCTTGTCGCAGATCCCTTTCATTGATAAAATAATACTAGGTTCACAGTTTAAAGTTTCAGTCTTTAACTTGACAGCGATAAAGTTAATTCCATAATGAATGCGCCAAAACAACCAATGGCGCACTATGTATGTCACATTTTTAAACGGTGCACAGTTTTTTTTGCGTATTTTCTACTCTTATTTGAAATCTACATAGGTCTGCATACTGCGTATGGCCCCAAATCTGATAGCAAAAGAAATCATAGTGGAGTGTAGGCTTTCTCGGCCTGTGTCCATATTAATTGAATCTTCTGGGCTACTTGGCCTAGGTCTTCTGGAATCTCTTCTCTTTCTTCCAAACGTTTCGTCAACAACTGCGGTTGACATCTTCAGTGGCGACTGCGTTCACTTTCGGAGAGATGTTTCTCTGCAAGCTGTTGAGGGGTACTACAGATTCTCACCTATGCTTTTATCACTTTTAAATCTTCGCGCATCGACTCGGGCTCCTAGACCAGGCAAATATTTGGCCCTTTGTGGAGAAAACAGTTGGTACGAATCGTACGCAATTTTCACCGATAAATCGCCTGATGAAAAAAGGTAACATCCATAGCAGGGCCGTTGTCTTGTTTGCGGATAGTCTAAATAAAATTAGGCCATTTATTTTAGCAAGCACTATGACATGGAATTTTACTTTGGCGCGCTTTATGGTCAGGCGAAATCGACTGTCCTCAGCTACTGACCGAAGTCTCCTTGGTGCCCACCAACTAGCCGTACTAGGCATACCGAGTTGTTTGATGTTCTCGTTTGATTTGGTCAAAACAAGGTACGCCCATAATTCAGTCCTTTCTCGCATTCTGCAAAATTACAATAAATACTACGCAGACCTCGAACTATTTTTATTAAGTGAGAAAAAACTAAAAACGGAAGTCATTAAAAACCATCAAAATCATTATAATATCTCCTAAAACCCATTACCCCACAAATATTTTAAAGCACATCTTAAATAAATACACACATACACACCCTCACACTGGGGCACACTTCGTGAGCCGCCGCTTATGGTAGCCGGCATGCGCGATGGACACTGTAATACACGCAAGAAGACGCGCGCGTACGCGATTCGCGCGCATGCTCACGCATTCTCACGTAAAAACGTAACTGATTCGCTTCGTGTTCAACTAGGAACCTGCGCGAGCGTGCTCTGCGCTGCGCTTCGCCCTGGTCTACGCCAGTCCTAAAGGATAACAAGCCGCTACCACAAGCCCTAATGAAATACACCACCTCTACAAGAGTGAATTCGCCAATTCGCCACTTAAATTTATTATACTTAAGTATGTCAAAAAAATATTGTCATATCATAACTGTCGCTTTTACCACGTCGAACGGTACTTTCTTCCAAAATACAATGATTTTCCTTTGATGACATCGCGTATTTGCACACACGATTATTACAACACAAAAATATAATCCAAATAAAGTGGCTATTAGTGCCTATTGTTTGGAAGAGCCGTACCTTGGTAATCTGAACCTATATGTTATGAAAAGAGAACGTTTCCTTCATACCCGGTAACGTATTATCTGCTGCGACTCCCATAATGTATGAAAAGACATACGAAATGGGCTTTCGTGTTATTCGGGGAGCGCAGTGTGCAAAAAATAGCTTCTACTAAATGATTAACGTATGTAAAGATAGGTATGTTTTTGTTATTTGTTGTATTTCCTACGTGGCCTGTATTCGGGGAGATTCTTCCTGTATTCTCTATGGGTAGAGTATAAGAATGTTTTTCTAAAAGGAAATAGATAGAAATGAGATATGGAATAATGGCTTCATTAAGGGTATTACTGAGATTTCATACAGACTATACTTAGGTTTACATTACTCAAAACTAATCTTACAAATTTCAAAGTTAAGTTCAATCAATCAACTATCAAAATGATATTACAAACATCAATTCTAAAATCTGTCAGAATAACAAATTACTTAAGTCAGGTTGTAATGTTCCGTTCCAAATTGTTTAATATTATTTACTTAAAAATTATACCTATCGTAATATCTTGCCCAAAGCCTCTGAAAGCAGGGGTCAGTGGACCCTACATAATATCAAACACATGGTTCAATATTGCAGAGATCTAGAACGATTTATCCACGTATGTTTCGTATATAGCAAGGAAAATAATGCAATATCAAAACAACTTTAAATGTTTTCCCAAAATTGCATAACACTTGATATAAAATTTAATTGGTATCATATGTAGCTCGAGCACTGACTTTTTACAATCCATCTTCGCATCGCACATTCGCTTTAATTGCACAAAATTAATAAATTACCATCTCTGTATCCCTCGCCATATTAAAATTACCAAGAATAAATTACAATCTGCCAACTCGTCTGTCGAGTAGCAGCTTTATTTTCCTATAATTTGGGTAAATTTCCCCAATTAATTCCCTGATGAATTTATCAGTACGTGAAATTTATTCTCATTAAATGAGTTAATCTATATTTTTTTCTATTAATCTTCATGGAATGGTCTGTAGGTATGCGGTTCAAATATTTTTCTGAATTAACTGTAGGTTTGAGTTTGACATTGACGCTTGAAGTTACTAAAATTTTGATTGTGTGTAACTAATAACAATAGCGAATAGCTACACACAATCAAAGTTCTTTCAAGAGCTGTTCTAGTTCCCTAACAAGCGTAATGTTAGCTATGCAAGTACCGAGTATCTACTGTATTTTTCGTCTAGCAGCCCTGAGACTATCTTGTTTCAATAGAGGTATAGAAATAGTTATAGAAAGGCATAAGGCATTTTAAATTTCTACTGAACCAGGTCACCCTGTTTTACACACTGTACATTATTTTCATAAACACCAGTTATTACTTCATATACACAAAACTATAACTGACAATACAATTTTACACGTGTTATAATTCTTACATTGTTTAACTATTTCACAGTTTAATTGTTCAATCAAACAATTATATTCGATTAAACTATAAAAATACCCGATCGATCATTGACCTCGACAACGAGTGAAAAAACTAGTACTTTGTACCAAGATACGGCAAGGATACTTGTTATGCGCGATGCTACGACCTTGCCGATATTAATCTATCGTACCTGCACTATCTAGAAACGAGTGCGTACATCCGGTTTGAATTGGAATGTTATAAAAAGTGCGCAGCTGTTTTTTGCTCAATAGGCTACTCAAATTAAATGAAACTTGACTCTTGTTTCCACAAGTTGGTACGAGTATATAGATGATGTTTTCACAAGTTGGTATGGAAATGTTTGGTATATAGATGATGTTTCCACAAGTTGGTATGTAGATATTTGGTATATAGATGATGTTTCCACAAGTTAGTATGGAGATGTTTGGTATATAGATGATATTTCCACAAGTTGATATGGAGATGTTTGGTATATAGATGATGTTTTCACAAGTTGATATATATAGATAGGTATAGAGATATTGGTATAGTTGGTAGGTATTCATGTTTAGTATTTAGATGATTTACCACCAGCTGGACTATATGCTCGTCTACCGCCTTCTTCTATAAAAAAATATATATTCAAATAAAAAGTCCTGATTGATAGACTTGTCAACGTTAAGACGAACCCGCTGAAGATAGAAACATTAAATTTAGACAGTAGCTTTCGTTTATGACGTAAAGACTTAGTAACAAGGGATTTCTCGCAATTTAATCTTTAACGGCGTGACACGAGGTGTCAGTTTATATGAAAAAAATATTTGATATCCTTATTAACTTGAAACTTGGTATAAAGATTCTACAATACTACATATTTTACTAAATATTTAACATGTGTTTTACCGTTTTCAAAATTGTGTCGGTAGGCTGTCTAATACAGGCTGTCTAATTTTATATGAAATCACAATGAAACTGAGGCGGACGAAGACGTCGGCAGTCAATCTGTTGATGTTTTAAGTGTTTTACGCCACTTCATCACACCAAAATTCAATTTTTTTTTATTGCTACAAATATTCCAGTCTACATTATATTTGGCAAATATTTTCTTACCCTCTTAATGTCATACATGAAAAACAACCGTCCAATATTGCTCTACTGTATCAACATACATTGTGTTTACCGGTAATAGCGGAAAAACAACATTTCCAGTACATTTACGGTTCATTTTTCGAGCACAAACACAATTTTCCTTTCACATCCACATTACTCTAAAATCGAATAAGCAAATATTGATAAAAGGCAAAGCCGATCTACTTGGCAGATGTCGCTGCGAAGTCGAACGCACCCTCGGATATAATTTAATGTCGAAGGGGACTCACAATAGCTATCGATTCTTTTGTGCCGCAGGGAAATCGGTGTTAACGTCAAATTTTGCTTGATACACCGCAACACACTTGTTTGCTTGATTATTTTAATAGCTGCCCTTACTTTTAATCTGAGTAATATAGTTTTTTACTTGGCTAACTTTTCCTAATCACCTTTTCATATAACTGAAGCATTGGTTAACCGAACGATCGCGCGATTACAAACTTTTTCGCCTTCATAAACGAATTATTACCGTAATTTAAAGTTCATATTCCTTGCTCTAATAACTGAATAAATAGATTTGTTCTACAACGTTATCTTTGCTGTTGGCGCTACCTAACCGCTTTTTGAATAAATTGATGAAGAGCTGCAAAGAAGTCTGTATTTGTGCGTACGCTCGATTGGTCGATACTGTAGCCCTTTATTCATGATTAATGTACGAACATCATACATTACATCATCCATTCGTTAGCTGTATCATTCGCTTACATCGCTTTGATTACCTAAATGTTAAATTACTTTCTGACTACTATTTGTTGAGTATAGATCTTGTCATTTGCTTGTTTTTCCTTATTTTTTAAATATTCTGTAATATGTTCTGTTCATCAAATTCTTTGTTCAACATGTTTTGATGAAATACTTAGCTGGATAAGTGAATTCATGAGTACCATCAATTATTTATTGTATCATCGCTACTGAAGTAATCATCAGTCATCCAGTTTCCTTAATGTAGGTGTACAATCATTTTAGCTGAAGAACAGAAAGGCTGATGAATATACAGTTCGACAAAAGCCGGAACACTCAACCCTTCTAGTGCGGGTTCTAAATCACTCGATCGTAAATCACAAGATAAATGTTAATTAATGAGGACGTCCGCATTCCGTAACTCCATATTGTTTCCAACCCCATCATAATTTCAATTCGCGAAAACTGTTGATTCCCAAGGAATTGATGTTGAATAATTAATGAGTTTTGCGTTCGGGTAATGCCACCGCGTGACTGATTGTTCTTGAGATCTTATTATGTTGGTGCTAAAACGACTGTTTCACCTTCGCCTTATCTATATTCTGCAAGATTATGTGTCTCTCCATATTCAACACTACTAATCGCCATAGCTGTATGTTTTGATAACGTGACAACATTTCTATAATTAAAAGTATGAAGCGTACAATTAGGATGCAACGTTTGTGAGTAACACTTGATATTGATTATGCATTTTTATGTTTTTATATATGTATTTATATGTGAAGCCGTTATACATTTTAAATGCTTGGGTAGAAAACACATCAATCAGCATGCGTAATGGCAAATGTCAGATAATTTACTCACAATGCAAATTTCGAGAAATAGTATAGAAAATGTATCCGAATCCAAAAGTTGCCAAACGATGTTTAGACATTAATTACATCGTTTCTATTTTTAGATATTTGGATAGAAAACCCATTCAGCCATGTGTAATATAAAATATTAGACAAAATAAAAGTTTGGAGAAACCAAATCGAAACAGATGTGAGTGAGCCTTAACAGAAGAAGTTTTCACTGGCAAATTAGATATCTCTACTGCAAGCGATCCTTCTTGAAATATTTACGAAATAAATGAAAAAAATTGGCAAGCGTAACACTCGTTTTCTTGATATCTTATGATATGATAGATAATTGCAAATTTGTACATTTTGGAAGAAAAATACAAATTTTGTGTCTGTATCACGGCAGATGCGGTTGAGAACCGTGCACATCGTGACTGTAAAACGAATATTCACAGGTTGCGAGTATTTTTTAAAGGTCAGTCTTAATCTTAAATTATTCAAGTTCAAGAATTTTAGCGCTTTGGAACATCCCTCCGATTTACTTTTACTTAGCAAAAACCTTATTTAAAGCAAACAAGTCTATGAAAACGGACGACGTGCCCCAAATACTGAACGCTCCAATAAGATTATATATTTATTCGAATAAAGAATTTATCGAATAGGCGTTGAAAAACGTAGGTTTAGAATTTCAACCTTACATTTAATCTCAGGTTAACCGCACCACGAAGCAGCAGTGTATTCACTGTTAATATATATAAGAATAAATTTTATTTAAATCCTTCTTATGTAGCGTATATAACGTTTTATATAACAAAAGACGGCCTTAAACCCTGGCTTAACAAAAGTTAGGTACTATAAAGAAATAATTTTCTCTTAAGCAACCTTAGGGCTATTTAATGATGGTGTGGGCAGCGGTGAGTAAATAATATTATAGGAGACATTTTGCAGTTACAATTTGCAACCAGCCCTTTCAGTATCCACTCCTGGACATGGGCTTCCTCAAGCACATTGACTTGTGCATAAGGGATGTATGGCCTCAAAACACCGCACCACTTTTGGAGAGTCCACTTTTAGAGGTGCTGTAGTTCCACCTCTTGTATTAAATAGAAATACATAAATGATAATAAGGACTTAAAAACTCATACAGACACACATACACACATACATATAAAAAAAATGAAATATTGCTTATTTAAATACACCTCTTCGGCTCTGTTTGAACATACCAAAGACTAAGAAAACACAGGGTGGCTTCTAGTACTGCTGCGTACTTGATCGCTATTCAACGGTAGCCACTTACCACCGACTCATCAGCTTCCGTGTCAATTATAAAAATCTTTTTAACCAGAAAGAGGAAGAAATACACTGAACGTATTAATTAGGACAGTCTAGAATTAAAATCTAAAAGTTAGAACACAATTTTTTTTAAAAATATACAGTTTTTTGACGTGTCTTCCTTTTCTCATTACGAATTCAATGCCCAAACATTGGGAAGTTAGCTGATAAAAATATACTCTGGCACTTATATTCCACTATATTACAAGTACATGTAAGTACACTCATAAAAAGAATAGCAAAATAAAAATCTTAATTTATTTTCTGGTATGTACCGCAATCTTACAAAGGTCACTTGGAATTTATGTAGGTAGTATAAAAACATGCCGCATATTATTACGATATTTTTTATCGCATCTTATTTAATTATTATTAATATGTCAACGAAGTAAGACTTTTGATCGATAAACAAGTACTTGTACTACCATGATGACAACTTGTTAGTAAAACACCGGTGCTGTATTTAACTTCAAAAGGAATATAACTTATACGCTTATTCATAAAGCCCGCAACAGACTACGCTCAAGCTGTCTACCGTTTATGCCACGTTCGCGAGCGGCAAATCTGATTAATGATTATTTGCCCCGCGAGTCATTTTTGCTATGATTTCAGACAAAGCGCTTCTGCGGCGCAGACGATCCATCCAACAATCGGTGTTCGTGAGTAGTTGCTGCGCGAGCGAATCCAAACAATGACACATCCGTCCCACCTGCGCGCGAGCAAAATGCAGACGCGCCTCTGCCGCGTGGCTAAAATCCGACTGAGATTGTTCCCCGCGGGGCATTTTCGAGCGCGGCAACATTTGAATTGTCTCGCGCGGCAACACGGTATCGATCACGCGCGGCTGCCGCGCGCGCCATTGTTCGAGGACTTGCCGCGCGTAATCAATACACAGCTGTACGTGGATGACGCTTACATAATGTACGTAAGCTTACATTACGTGATTACATTACGTTACATTACGTGATAGCAATTCAAATATTCATATGGGAGAGATGTTGCTTAGAAACACGTATTTCGCTTACATGACGCCACGTCGCGGGTAGGCTGTTGCGTCATGCACATATAAGCGTAGACTGTTTCTGACTTTATATTTTCACCAATGTGATTTTTTTGTGTCCATATTCATTTTGAAAGATTATAAGTATACTTTTTAGCTTTAGTATTAGAATTATTTTAAAAATGACATGCGTTATGTATTTGATACCGAATGTGGGTGTCAAATACCAAGAATAAAATTATCAATAGTAATAGAAACTGTAGTTGTTATTGAAAGAGAGAATCAGAAAATAAAAAAAAAACAAAAGTATAATTTTGCATTTACAGTGACAAATAAACATAATAAAATAATGTTGGTACTTTAACAGAACAGAAGAACATAAGCTTGTAACAGAAGAATTCTGTAAGAGGTTCTTCCAAGTATTCTTCGTCAAAGATTTCGGCATTCATACACGTATGCTTCTATGTATTATCCTTATGTATGCAATGCAATCAGCCCTTTCAGTGTCCACTGCTAGACATGGGCCTCCTCATGCACACGGTCTTGTGCGTAACAAATGTATGACTTTAAAACGCTGCGCTGGCCAAATGGGTTGACGAGTCCACTCTTTCAGAGGTAGAAGTTCTCGCGGCTCAGCGCTCGCGGCTTTTTATCCCTTAGTGGGCTCTTACGACACCCGACGGAAAAGATTGGGTGGTGCTATTTTTTTTTTATAGACTAGTGGGCGGACGAGCAAGCGGTCCCACGTGATGGTAAGTGTTACTGCCGCCTATGGATATCTGCAACACCGGGGGGTATGCGGGCGCGCCGCCGACCTTGCAAATACCTATTCACAGCTCTCTTGAAGAACCCCATATCGTAGTTCAATGGAAAGACTTCTTAAGGCAGTTCGTTCCACAGCCTACGGGTTCGCGGTATAAAATATTTTTTGGGTCGAACAGTGTACGACACCTCCGTGTCGAGGAAATGCGGATGGGCCGCCCTTCTGTGACGGGAGGTGCGGTTATAGAAACCCGAGGTGGGAATTATATTAAACAATTCTTCAGAGCATTCCCAGCATTTTTCAGCCAGCCGGAGACCACACGGCACCCTCATGTACCTAATACATAGAAATTACTGCAGCAGTGTACGAAGTTAAATTTCATAACATTATGAGATATAATTAACAGTAATACAAAAATCTTTAACTCGCTTGTATATTGCTAAACATTGAAATTTTCAATTAACAATCGTACTTACAATCAAAATTAAATCAAGATATTTGTGCAAAGCCTTTTATTGCAGCAATGTATTTATCAACAGCCACTATCTAAAGCTGATTGCTGTACCTTGAGGGGTAACCAAACAATTAATCTTCTAGCCTTCAAAATGAGCATTCAATGTTGATCTAATACAAATAAAATACAATTTCAATAGCTTGGGAGTACTGTTGAATGGGGTGATTTCTGCACGAATAGTTTATCTGCATGTAAAATCTATATTGCAATCTATTTCATTTACTCGCAAAACCTACCATATGGCAACACGACCTTGTAGATTGAAACTGTGGAGAATTGTTAATCTTATTTACTTAAATTGGTGGTCTGTGGGACGAATGGACGATATAAGCATTGCACACAAGGCGAAACTTGCGAACTATCTGACGTCAGGATTTGTGTCGACACGAAATTCTTTTGGTTTGTTAGTATTACCGAATTGTTTTCGCTGTATTACCGACACTAGGTCAGGAATTTTTGGTGGTAATTATTTAAAGACGTCAAATAGTAACATTGTAAATTGTAAAACATTGTAAAAGGTGGTAAGTGGATATTGTCGCCCCGTGACATCCGCGATACATGTCGACATCAATCTAGAATGATAAACGATTAGGAGATTAGGAATGGATTTGGAGAAAGGGTTGAGAAAATGAGGCGGGACCGGATAGGATGGGATGAGAACATATCTGACGCACTACCTATCGAAACGCGTATGTAGGTACCTAAGGGGAATAGATAATATAAAGTGGAAAATATGTCTATGTGTAAATGCTATGTGTAACGTTAGTCTTCTGTGAGAATACATAAGAGTTTAAATCCTTTTTACGGAATTGCATTTTTTACTACTAAGTACCTTAAATTATTATAACAGATAAGTCACTACATATACTATATTACAAAATCAAAAAGTACAGGCTGTTCCCATAAATAAACTGCCCAATAACTGTACAATCGTAAAGTGGGCCGTAAAATTAAAGATTTTGCCAATAAAATTGTTATAAAGCCACATTTGGTCACCGATCGCCAGTAGGCGTCATTTATTGCACCCAGCAGATTGTGTTCACGCATTGTAAAAATCTGCCAGTATAACGTGGCCTTTATCAAAACGGTCTTTGATATGAAGATATTGAATAAGAAAGGAGTATGTGCCAGTTTTTGTTACGGTGGTGGATACTTCCATTTTACTTAAAGTGTCGATTGCGTAGGAGTAAGTCATGTTTTTAATAAGTGGCGACAAAGGGACCACCTAAAAAATATCTTATCCTAGACAGACAGAAATATTAAAATATTTGTAAGAAGTAAAGACTTACAAATTAATAATTTAAAATTATTTACCATTCTGATAGTTAAACAGTTAAACAAAAGTTGTAGTAAATAATATGATGAAATTTATGAATAAAATTTCATCATATTATAAGTAAACTTCTCCACACACACAGCATACCATACAAGTATACAGCACGTCTACATACAGCAGTGGAGAGACACAGGCTGGTTTGGTATTCTTATGAATGATAATACTAATATGTATAAAAATACCAAAAAAATCTCATAGACTTACATATATAGAATTCAGCACAAAATTACGCGTAATATATACATAAAGTTTCTTGTGTGTGTAGTGTATATTGCACTCGTACATGCAATCAAATCATAAAATTTGTTTGCATGTCACTGAGGTTATTACTATTGTGTAACTGTTCTGTAATTTTTATTTATTTGTAACACGGCATTAGGTGTTTGCAACACGGCATTAGGTATTTGTCATTAGGTAACGTACGTTGCTAATTTGGTTGCTAATTACAATAGTATAATTTTATTTTTTTTGGTAGCTAATTAGTGTCTATTATATTGCAATTTTATCTGCATTCTTTTAAGTAGCCCAGTTTCTGCACTTCCTCAGGGTCGTCTTGTGGCTCTAACTGTAAGCGCCTGCGTAAATAAATATTGCTTGTGTTCAAACGGGCAGCAAAAGAGAATAAATGAGAATCATGGTCAACAAAACGGAACTATTTTTGAATAACTAAAATGAATAATTTTAAATTACTAATAATGGCATCAGAAACGCTGTGCGGGATTTCTATTTCTTTATTGTCACCAGAGAACCTTAAACCTAACCTTCAAATTTGCTGGCATCCATTTGCCGCCCATTCAATATTTTCTGCTGCTCACTTAAATATTTCTCAAAAGAATAGCGTACTGTTCGGTCCAAAAACCATTTTATACCGCGAACCCACAGAACCCGTGGGGCGAACTGCCTCAAAAGGTGTTTCCGTTACGCTACGATATGGGTTTCTTCAAGAAAGGTGTGAATAGGATTTTGCAAGGTCGGCGGTGTACCTACATACCTCCTGGTATCCGGTGTCTATCACGAGGAACCGCTAGCTCGTCCGTCTGCTTCCCTATATAAAAAGAATATTGTTTGCCACTCCGTATGAAGAAATCGTATCTGCAGCTCTCTTTCTTCGACCTTCGTCTCCTATTATAGTCCAAAGCGTCAACACTGAGCTGAGGTTAAAAACTTGTCATTTATTTTTAATAAGAGATGAAGTAATTTTATCTACGCTCTTACCCTTTGCGTGCTGCGTTATCCGTATACTAACTAACCTGTCGAGACAAACTATTTATAATCTCCAGAATACCCATTTCCAACTTAAAACCGATGTTAAGTTTGTTTACATATACCGACTGAATATGTAACTTTTATAATAGATGTTGTATAGTTTATATTGAAACTAGATTGCTAATGTGCAGTGTCTAGACATACCCTTATCGCTTTTATGACACCAAAATATGTATAATAAAAAATATTTTCTATGTGTGCTGTATAAATAAGAAAGATAATAGTATATTATATGTATTGTTTGTATTTATTTCTTATCAATTATATTATGATCCGCTTTTCGTATTTCTGTTTAACCAAAAGTTGACTGGTAGAGAATACCACTGGGCATTAAGTCCGCCTTTTGTACAATGTTTCTTTTCGCATTAAAGTTTAAATAAATGAGAATAAACGTCCGAGTAAGTCCGGTCTGCGTGCTAATTAAAAAAGCTTTCCCCCGTTCTATAAACTTACAGGGTTTGAAAAATATCAATGAGAATAACCTTTCTTCAGCGATGACATTTTAACGATAATAATTTCAAATATAATTCCATAGAATACGACTAAAATATCCAATCAGTGTATATGCAAAATGGTTTCATTTAACTACACTGGTTTTACGAGTAAGTACGTCAATGTATCATAAATAAGATTATGTTCAGACTTTATTGAGGCTTAGCTCAATTAACGGGCCCACGCTAAATGAACTCAACATTTTAATATTATATTAAACTTAACTGCAGTGACTTAAATAAGTTAAGTTATCTTAACGCACAGTCGTCGACAGCCCCCGCCATTAGTTTAGACGTAAAATCCTTCATAAAATCTATATAAATTCATATACATACTTTCATCTTTCGCATGGGACGTTTATGGAGTTTCATAATTGTATTGTATCTTTTACACTTTTATTGACTACGATTTTTATTCACAACCAAGATTTATTAATAACTAAGATATTATTGATAATTTCATTAGCATGTGTATAAGTCAAGTAGATGCAACAACAAGACATACAAATTCAGTGGCGGATTAACATACGAGTATAAGCAATATAATCACGTGCTTAGGGCCCCTGTTCTCCAATAGAAAGTTCGAATATATATTTTGATGAACTTTGTTTCATTTTCTAATTTCTACCTTCCAAATCCAAGCAACAGAGGGCCTACACGGCCTCTATGCTTAGGGCCTCCGAAACTCTTAATCCGCCACTCACAATCAATCATATGTTAATCATCATACATATTATCGTATAGGAATTCAAGTTTCGAAAGAGTTGGACTCTACAGAATAAAAGGATTCTATAATAAGAAAATTTGCATTCTAACTTATTATTCCTGTCTTGTCAAGTTGCAATTAAAACCGTGGTAAGACTTGTTTGTGTCTGTTAAATCGTTGTATTATTTCTCCTTTAAAGTTTAATATAATACTTGAGATTCAATTAGACGTTAAAAATATATTGTTGTTACAGTGAATACCAGTTAATAGCACAGAATTATAATCGTTAATAGCAATGTTAAGTTGTCAATGTAAAAATGAGTTGTCGAATGTTATTCAAGATCGTCTGTTTTTCTATTAAAGGGACAACCATTTGTTGTTTTGGCGTACTGAAGAATTGAATATGTTACTTTTCTTCAGTTTAAAATTATATACTCGTACCTACAGGGTTTAGTAAATCGAACCATTCCTGCAGTCTGGTACAAAGTATTCCCCGTTCATAATCATTACATGAAAATTTTATGAACCTTATTTTACAGACTTTTTGAAATTAGATCATTTTTTTAATACAAATTTGCTTAATATGAAGCCAAAAAAATATATGTTTTTACAAAAAAACATAATATGTCAATTAACTTAAAAATCATGAACAGAATCCATGATTTTAAGCTCGGGAAAGGTTCGGTTACCCCCTATATTTGGATTTATTTTGATTGTGTGTTACAATACAATACATTGTGTACACAATCTGCAAGTTACCTGTTTATTTTCCAAATAAGCACTGGAACCTGTATTTGGCTACTTCGTGACCGACAAGGCAGGTTATTTAAAGTTAAGTTATTCTAGGCGCAAGCGCAGGTCCATCCCACACTGGCGTCGCAGCGGCGCCGACCGCAGTCACGCCGCAACTCGCTGATTTTCATTATAAACTGCACTAGACTGCTATTAAAATTGACGAATTAATTTAGTCTATGTACTTTTACAAAGTTGAAGTATTATTATTATAAACCTGCACTGTCCCATTGCTAAGCAAAGGTCTCTAATTTTTTTTATTCAAATAGCTTGTCTTTTGCAATACATACCAACATCTGTCCATAATAACAAACGTAACCTCGGATGCTCTATCTATCCTTCAAGTTTTAGAAATCGAAAGGCCTGTACCCTCCTTCTCGATTTTGAGTTTTCAACGGCTAGTCTTTAAAATAACTGTCAATGAACATAAGATTGAGTCAAGGTCGTCCCGCCATCGATTAAGGTCTGCCATTGTCATTTTGTGGGATCCACTCGGTAGTTATGTATTTCGGCAAGCGGCAGACATGATCTGCCCAGTCACATTTCAGTATTGCAACCTTTTAAATTATATTTGTTATTTGTGTTTTTGAGTGATATGAGTGTAAAAAAGTGGTAAAACAAAGACGGCAAAATCTTTTAAAGTTATTTGATTTACAAATCCTGTAACTAGAATTTGACGATGTTTAATGCTGTAATATAAAAACAGTGTTAAAAACAACACATTGAATCTTGCCCAAGAATAAGTGTTACTCTTACTGAATCCAAATTACAGATGCAAATGTTGCTTGCATTTCCAAAGCATTCCAATAATAAATTTAGTCCAAATGGAAAATATTTTGTGTAATCTATTGATATTGTAGACGACGCATTGCATTGCACGATGACAGTATTTTCTATTGATGCAAAACAGTCGTCGTCGACTTGAATAGACTCTTAGCTACAAATCATTTGTAGATAACTGCAATGAACATGAGATTCAGTTTTCCTTATACCACATAACAATGTTGAGTGATATAACAATCTGTGACAACACGACATACTGCGCGAAGCAGTCCATTATAACCTTAAAAACAAAGCAATACGGTATCACAAGAATAAGTTAACTTTTACTTACTAAATAAGGTATGTTACGACCACAAGTGACGGGCTCGACGCCGACGGTCGCCATAGGCTCGCCCCGTGTCGCCGTATCAATCACTCCGAGACTGAACGCGCCGACGTCAATCCTACACCAATATTAAGGTTGTCACAGAATAGTTCAGATATTTTTATATCCGGAATCAACTTGAACGCGGTTCCCTATCTGGAACAGAAACGATGTAAGAATGTTTATAATAAAAAGTTTTGAGAACCTAAATTAAAAGCAACACATAATCTTTAGAAATTGGTAGAATTAGATACTAAAATTTTTGTATTTAACTACGAATTCTACAACGTTTATTTACAGTTGTACAGGTATATACTCGTAGATTATTATAATAAGCAAGTTGAGAGTATGATGAAATTGACATATACTAGGACAAAGAGTTCCTAAAAAGCAGGAAAATAAAATAAAACTGTCTTAATGTTGTTTTTCAGTTACAATTACAATCCAATAGTACTTTTTATTCGATTTATTCCGTTTTACTATTCTATCTTTAATTAGAAAGTAATTAGACAAATAGGTTTTTATTATTTAATTAAGTCTTTATTTCACTTTATTCATTTTTTATTTTATGTTAATAGTTTGTAATTCATTCTATAATACTGCAATTTTAACTTCGCTTAGATTGCTAACCCTAGCCACGCGCCGATAATTGTACTCTGGAGCCTTTTAATTGACATCTTTTACTAAATAACATACTTTGAAAATTTAGATTAAGGTGGACTAATTTGATCGCACAGATAATAAAACATCCATGTCAATGACGGTTGGTACGAGTGTATGTACTACATACATTGGATTCTATATACTGTTTCACATCCAAGTAACGTATACCATATTTATTCATCTGTGTATCGACGAGTGTCTCTCCTCTTGATTTTTACGTTGACATTTTAAATATTTAAAAATTTTTAATTTATTTATTTTTAAAATCGTACGAGTATATTTTAAAATAAATAAAGACGTAACACTAACAGCTCCTTGCGGTGCAGGCCTACTGAAATTGTGCCAAATGAATGTCGCGACATTCACACACATATTTAGTCATACTTACGAGTATATATGGTCTATTACGACAAATAGTAAAATTTTTAAAAACTCGCACATTCTTAAAGGGGCTGCTTCAGTACGTTGTTCACTGACACGCCGTCTATAGTCTGTGGTGGGCTTACCACGTAAAAGAAGTCACGTATTAAAATAAAACTACTTTTACGATTTTGTATTTATGATGTAGGTAATGGCTTTACGATCGACCGTTAGGTATTGGATGAGAAAAAAATAATTCAGAAAAATTGCTGGAGAGAGAACAATAGTTAAGACTGAGAATGACAATAAATATTGTGATGGGACAATGAATGAATTTAGTGAATTTACATACCTATATTGTTTTATGATAAAGCGACATCAGCTACTAGAAACACTAGAGTATACTCTTGTATTGAAACTCCGAAAAGTTTTATTAATCAATCAAGCGAAATAGGTAGTAGATATACAAAATTTTTTCCACAAAAGATCATAAATTCTACCGTAAGAATAAATGACCACGTCACCTATGGGACTACCACATAATGCTTAAAAGAATGTTCGCCAAAGCTACCAATTTGAACGTCAAGTTATCCTTTTCACGAGACAGACAGACGGATTTCAACAGCTATAAATTACAATAAACGGGCTCTTAAACATGCTGACATTATCCCTGGAGGCTGCGTATAAAAAATCGACTTTTATAGTCCTTTATTCTCCGACTGAGGTTGTTTCTAAGCAATAAATAGACTTTCTTACCGACTGACCCAAACGGTTCTCTCTTTAAATGGATTGCCAATACATAAATTGTAATAAAAATATCAGGCCTCAGTCAAAGGATATTCTTTTAAGGGGGTGGTTAGAAACCGATAATAAATAAATAAATAATATTACAGCCATCACCTGTCGATTCGATACCGTTCTAATTGATTAAACCATTTTCTTTGATGCTTGCGAAGTATGGAAAAAATAATGACCCTTTGAACAGAACAATAATTAAAGATGCTTTTTTTGTACAAGCAATGTGCATGTTTTGTTTAAAAAAATTGGAGGGAAAATCATAAATGTATTATGATGCAGAAATACATCCATTTTGATTGGAATCATAATTTTATTTTGATTTTATTATACGGAAAATACGGTACATTTCAAGTTTTTAAGCTCATTCCATGTGTTCAAAATAATTTTAGAATACAACAAATAAAAGTTGAAAAGTGAAATACGGCCTTCTGAACAGCTCCTCAATTATTTGTCTCAGATATTGATCGATTGACTCATATACATTTATCGAAACCCACTTTTAATAAAAATATGTCCGCTAATTCACAAAGACCCGATGATGTATTGTGCTTTCTATTATTCATGTTGTAGTTAAGTTTCAGCAATACAACGTTTTCACTCGTAAAACAGCAACGTTCAATACTAAGGGCCAAACTTACCAATAGCAATTTCATGCAACGGCAATTTTTATGACAATTTCATGAGTGTACCGGTGGTTTTGTTCCAAGCATTTAGTACAGTAAGTTTGTAATTGCGACTATGGCGGAACAAAACAGAAAATTTCTGTTCAACATTTTTACTTCATTTTTGGGTCACTGTCACCGTCATCAGCACTTTTATTATTCACTAGCTATTGCCCGCGACTATGTCCGCGTGGACTTTAGTAGTTTATAAACACCGTCTTTATTCGACGTGATTCTTTAAATTGATATAATTTTTTTATTTATGAACTGATAGAAATAAAACATACACTAAATTTTAAGTGAAGCTTACCACAATACATTAGTGAAAACCGCACCCAAATCGGTTAAGCCGTTTCTAAGAATAGAGCTCACAAACGCACAGACAAACAGATAAACAGACAAAAATTCTAACAATCATTGTTTTGGATTCTATTGCGTTGATAAAGGCCCCCAATAATAGTTTTTCTCATATATCTTCCATGTACAGACAGCGAACAGTTACATTTTTATTATATGTATAGATATAGATTGCTGGACACGGACATAAGGAGCATGCACATTGTCTTGTGAATGAGGAATGTATGGTCTTAAAACAGCACGCTCGCCATGCGGGTTGGCGAGTCCACTCTTGTAGAGGTGATGTAGTTCTTCAGGGCTTGAGGTTCCTCATCCCTTAGTAGCCTTTTACGACACCCACGATAGGAGATGAAGTAGTTAGCACTACTAAACCACAGGTCACATATTTTCACATTTATTGGTATATAATACAGAATTTGATACAGCTAATATTAACTAAAGGACTGACATAAGTTGCGACTTGGTTGTTATCCATACAGACAGTGGTCATTCCTCAATGGTTCGTGTACAACCGAAACAATGCGTGTTTTCACAACGTTTAACGAGTCTAAAACACGGTCCCAGCAGTAAAATAGTCTGGTGTTTTTACGACACCTGAACGTTAAATGTGCGTTTCCAAAGTGATTTTCGGCCAATCCTGGCCGAGTGTGGGAGGATAGTTCGCGTTTACTGCTTTCGAATCACCTCACGTGCCCTATTACAAGAATGTGTCCAGTTTACACCCATAGCGACTGGACTAACTGTTCTAAATGCAGACGTGCATCTGTATCTGTTGCATAATACTCTCAATTGTGACGTTTCCAGCAATATTACCTTGCTCGCGGTTAGAATATGTAGTTTAATTGATATTTCCAATATCAATCATGATCAGTCCTATCTGGATTCTGTAATTAATTACACAGATAAGTAAATCAACAGTAAATTAAACATTTAACTTGATAACTAGGCATTGAAATCCCGTAAGATATTTGCGGCATTGGAGTCAACTCCGCGGGATACCGCACAGGTTTTTAAAATTTCATGACTTGAAATAAAAAAAACTTATTTAGTAAATTGTTTAACCAACTTAATTTTTTTTGAATAAAAATCAATCAACAGTACTCCTTTATTTATTTAAACGGGTGTTAACGCGAATGTTTACCTTATTTATTTTACTCGATGTTTCGGTTGTGTTGCACCAACCATAGTCACGAGCTGACTGAAGAGGCGGGTACCTAGTCTTCCATTAACAAAATAACACTAATTTCAATCAAATATTTATCAATCTTAACATTAATATTAACTTTCATAGTAAAAGATGTGATTTTTTATGAAAATTGATCCACTTGCCACCAGGTGGATTGTATTCTCGTCTGCCGCCATCTTTCTATAAAACATACAGAGTGATGTAGTAGAAAGCATTAGTATATCGGTAATGCTGTCAATGTTCTGCATAGAGCTCCAAATCATACAAAATCCTGTATACTAAAAAGATACAATGGGGCTTGTAACATTTGTGCGTTGAGTGCCAATAAATTGTCTCACTTCACTTACAAAGCGCCAGCTCAAGATTGATTCCCATCAAATGTCCAATGTAAAACGAGTCGCGTAGGAGGGCATTCCGATCGGTGTGGGCTACAACCACATCTGTATACATTCAATGGTTCGGTCTCCAAATGTATTTATCGCATTCCGGACATACTTTCAACTGCTTTAAAATATGTTGTCATTGAGAATTCACAATACTAGAGCTGTTTCTTGCGAAATCAGTTTCATCAACATCGCAATTGTTATGTTATAAACCTTATGATTATTAGACTTATTGTCTGTATATATTAGTCATTTGAGGTAACGCTGATTGTAAAACAAATAACCGAATGGCACGCGCCAGGCGGCAAGGTAGATTTCTTTATTTTCCATACGTTATAAATTTTTTTATAGACGAAAGTGGTAAAGCATTGTCTTACAAGTGACAAGTAAGTGAGTAATACATATTCGTAGTTCTAACCGAATGAATATGTTTGTTCTACAGGGTTATATATGCGATTGGTGTTATCTAATCGCTTATTGAATAAGTTGATAATGAGATGCAAAAGAGTTTAAATTTGTGCGAATGTTCGATCGACCGATACAATATGTAGTTTCACGAGCCCCATCCAACATCTAGTTTGTATGTATATTAAATATATGTACGTACAAACGTTAAACTTTTAACTGACGCAAGTTTTAGGGTTCGGATTTATTTCCGAAATTGGAAAGTGATGATTTCCTTCTTTAGCATGAAAATAAATCTATTCATCCATCCCCCAACGGAAGAATAGGTAGTGTTACTTATACCCAATCCTTAAAGACCTAATCAATCTCAAAATCTTGTCGACCGATGTTGGCACAGGTAGTTTTCTTTTTTAGAAAGAAATTTGCCAGACGAGCTGACAGTCCACCTGGTGGTAAGTGGGTACTGTCACCCATAAACATCCGCGATACATGCCAAAATGACAGTCTAGAATAGGAGTGGCCAACAAGTCGATCGCGATCGACCGGTCGATCGCCAAAGACAGAGCGGTCGATCACAAAAGGAAATTAAATTTTTTGACCGCTATCAAAATTTTCGTTAATATTGTCAATATTATCGAATTATACTCCTGATTTTGTTAATTTGACAGAAGAAATGAAACACAAATGCACAACACAAACTTCTCATTATTTTTTGTTACCTATTGATATTAATTTTACCTATTAAAAACTATCTCATTATTGTTTTCATCATGCCACTAAAGCACAATTAAGTCGATCGCTAGACGTCAGATTTTTTTAAAGTAGAACACTGTTCTAAACAAGTTGGCCACCCCTGGTCTAGAATGACAAATATTAGCACTCTCTCGATTGCGCTACCTACCTTTAGACATTTAGGAATGGGTTTAGAAAACGGGTTTTTAAAAATGAGTTCGTCTCAAAATTGGTACTATAACTATACAAGTATACTTTTCCTTATCAAACTCACTTTCGACACAAGTGAAAGTATTATCAACAGAACGGTATCCTTTTTACTTAGAAACCATTAGTCATTTGTCTTGTCTAAACTGTCGTAAATGCGGCCTGACCGTACTTAGTTTTGCCCAAAAAAGTTAACTGTTTGCTAAGGAAAAAAAATTTGTATTTACGCAACATTTGTGTGGTTGTGTAAAGATGTTTTTATTGTTGTGACACATTTAATGACGGGCAGTACAGGCTATTATTACCTAAAGACTAAATTATGAAAGAGAATTAAAAGTACAAGTATAATAAATAATAGGGGTTAAAGTATGAAATTGCCGTTTTATAGTAATAGATACTTTGAATTGACATAAAACCTTTAAGGTATGAGATTTTCGAGTGAAACTTTTTTCACATGATACCTATGAGGTTCTTGTTTTAAAAAATTCGACTTTCAATTGTTTTTTTTTATTCAGCTTAGACGGGAAAGATGGATACTTCGAAAATCCGAGTAATCTTTGAATACGAGTTCCGACGCGGAACTAACGCGGCAGAAACAGCTCGCAATATCAATGCTGCGTTTGGAGAGGAGACTGCTAATGAACGAACCGTGCGTTTTTGGTTTAAACGCTTTCGTAATGGAAACTTCGACTTGAAGAACGAACCACGTGGAAGACCGCCCACACAGGTGAATAACGCTGAATTGAAAGAGATGGTGGAAGCCGATCCGAGTCAAACTACCCAGGAATTAGCGGCATGGTTTAACGTTACCCTAAGGCAAAGCTTACCAATAAAAAGGTAATGGTAACTGTTTGGTGGTCTATTCATGGTGTTATTCACTATAGCTTTCTCAGGTCTGGTCAAGCAATAACAGCAGATGTTTACTGTGCCGAACTTCGAATAATGATGGCGAAACTAGCAGTGAAACAGCCCCGACTCGTGAATCGATTTTCACCATTATTGCTCCATGATAACGCAAGACCTGACACTGCACGAGAGACCGTTGTAACTCTACAGGAGCTGCAGTTAGAAACCATACGTCATCCTCTGTACTCGCCAGACCTTGCTCCAACGGACTACCATTTTTTTCGTGATTTGGATAATTTTCTAAGTGGTAAAAAATTTTCTTCCCAAGAGGCAGTACAAAATGCTTTCACACAGTTTGTCGAATCTACATCCCCAGAGTTCTATCGCAAAGGCATAAATGAACTTCCGATTAGATGGCAACAATGTATGGATAATGAGGGTAAATATTTTGATTAAATAAATATGTAACATTTTCGAAAAAAAACGAGTTTTAATTTTTCAGTACAATTCGGCAATTTCATACTTTAACCCCTAATATGTATGTCGCTGTGTCATCTGAGTATTATTTTAATTCTCGAATATGTGTGTTTCCTAGATATATTTTCTTTCACTGCCGAGCTAGTAATTATTGGAAAAATTGTGTTATTGTCTCTCTTAGCAACTAATACTTGAAACTCACTTATTAAAAATGGACTACGAAATAATGAAATAATTACAACCCTAATTTATTTAGGTGGTACTAACTAATTTAATACTAAGTAATGGTTTAATATTACGATATTTCATGTGCAAAATTACAGAAGACACTTTTTTATACAAATGAATCACAGTCGGGAACATCATTGTTTATTTTACAAACGCGATCGATACTAAAATTTACACAAATAGTAATAGTCTTTCGACCTATTGGAGTATCTAAAATCTAAATATAACTAAATTATAAGCATCGTATTCAAAAACGATGATAATGTGCTCTGGTCCTCAAAAGATTTCGTAACAGCTATCGATACAATGGCAAATGGTTTATTTATATCCCATTATGGTAATCCCAAAGCTGGACTGAAGTGGGTATTCGGAATTGCATTTGGATCCGTTCAGCCTTTAAGCATGATTGAATGACCCGAACCAAAGATTTTCACGTAAATTATAAACAACACTATGAAAATTACAACTGTTGACGTGAACATTAACATATTCGTATGTAATAGGTAACTCACGAGCTATCTCATATTATAAAGAGGCAAGCACTCGATACATATATTATCTGAGCAAAGATATCTTATTGTATGATTTTAAAATTTGGTTATTTCAAGATTATGTTAAAATAAAAATATGGTCTAACATCTAATTTTTAAGTTGTTTTAAAAAAAGTCTGACGATTCTGTTATCGAAATAAAGTGAATGATTGAGGAAGAAAATGAGAATAAAAGGAAATAAAGAACTTGCTAAGATAATTAAATGACTATATTTAGTTCATAAGTCAGTTCATAAGACTAAATATAGTCAGTAATTGTTACAATATTGTTAATTATTATTTATTATAATGTAAAACACATATTTAAGTATTACTTTAATCGACTAATTTGATACCTTTCAGTCATTTTTATTATAATCTTTTTTACTTCACCCGATGTATAAACTATAAAATTTTGTAACATAAGGAAATGTTTGTATGTTATATGTTTTTACTTACTTATGTTATTTTATCTATAGTTGTTGTATTTGTGCTGTTTGTTTCTTGAAGATGTAATAAATGTAAATATTAAAATAATCTTTAAAAAATGTAACATAGGCTCGCTTCATAAAATTAATTAAAACATATATAATTAAATTTCACTACACAATCATATGTTAGGTTGATTGAAGGTGGATACCTAATACAATGCAAAATCTTATGCATCTAACCTATTGTTCTTTAAATTATAACTTATCGGTCGCCATGTTTTTATTGCGTAAAATTTTCAAAGGTTTTTACTTCCAAAAAAAGGGGCAAAGACAGCCAGCTTTGTTTGGCGATCCGGGGATAGGGCGAGACGCCGCGATGCCGGCAGATAGCCGGTTCAGTCCCGGACCAAGCAAATATTTCCGCCTAATTACCATCTTTAAGCGGCCATTTTAAAGCTAAGGATTAACATAAGAGACGTGCGAGTTTACTTTTACAAACTTCCATTCTTAAGCATTATTAATACAATGGGCAATTAAAACAACAGCAATGAATTTTCCTGTAGTGGTTATTGCCGTGGTTAAACTATTATTGTTCTCGAGCGTTTTCTTTATTCTGATAATGAATTCTTAGATAAACTGTTTTCTCGCATAGAACTCGCCATATTATGAACTAGCTGTACAATGTAGGGCCAGGAATTTATTTTATCAATTTGAGTTGTTTAATAGGTATGTGTTGATATTAGCTGACATAAGCCTACTCTAGGACACGGGCTTCGTCTTGCGACCTCAACAGGATTTCAAGCTATATAACCTACTACTACAAGAAATAAATGAACTAAATTAGTTTGCAATCAAATTTCCTGCTATTTTACTAATATTATACTAAAATAACCTTGCTTATTTGACCTCATATCCGCGCATCAGAAAACGATATTATAGTTTTTTTTAAACAGTCTCGTAAAATTTTCATAAATTACTTTAAACCGTAAACTTAATCTTAATCACTAATTGTTTTTCTATTATTCCATTTTTCTTTTAAACTTTCTCTTCGTTATAGACATGTATTGTGTATTTTTGTATGTACATATATTCGTTTATGTTAGTTATGTGTGTATGTGATACATTAAATCAGGACTTCACAAGAGTGCACACACAACCCACATTTCTGTTTAAGCAAAGGTTGACCGGCAGAAAATGCCAATATAGGCATTCAATTTCAGTTATTTATCTTTTTTGTACATTACAAAAAGCGTACTTACATACTGCCTTACAACATTATCTCCCAGTTAACCTGTGAGCTATGCAGGTCATGAAGTGGTAGAAGAGTAAATAAATGTAACAAATACAGAAGATAGAAATAAAAAACCAAATATTAAAATGAAATATAAATACTAAATTAAAATTAAATATTAAGTCCTTTACAGGTTTATGCGCAGTATAACTGAAATGAACACAGAAACCCGCTTAGGCGAAGTCGTTCACAATTGCTAGTCCAAAATGAAAACTATACATGTTTATTTCCAAAATGTTTATGTAATTAAGATCGATTGACGTACAGAGACGTCGACACACAATTATAATCATATGGTGTCTGACGCTAGTTAACACATCAACCTTGACACCGCGGCCGATTGCAATAAAAGGCATCTGTTAAATATGCCCAGATAATCTTAATAATGAAATACTCATGATTACCCGCGACTCCGCTTGTGAGAACCTTTTATTTATCGTAATAGAATACGGACTGCCTTGACTTTTAAGTAAGCCTAAACTATGACAGGCTTAAGTGGAACGGGGCTGAAATCGCCACCGTGTGGGCTGTGCAGACGGACGTCGAGGCAGAACCATAACGCATAGGAGATGGTGGAACGAGTTGGATCTACATTTGCTGAGCGCCCAAAGAGCACATCACTATCCAATGCGATCTTTAGCCATCTCACGACCCACTAGTCGTTAAGTACGATTGGTACGAGACTTCAAACGAGCGGGCGGGGCGTTTAAATTCTGAAACATATATATATATATTTTTAGAATAGATAACAGAGGAGCAGGCGGGCCACATGATGGTAAGTGGTCACCACCGCCCATGGACATCTGCAACACCAGGGGGCTTGTAATAGCGAAACGGAAAACCTCAAAGTATAAAGTATCTTTTTGACCGCACTGTACACAGCGACTATATGGTATGTCAAGGAAAGGAAGTGCATTTGAACCGCACGACAATGACGAGCAGTGCGGTGGCAAAAACCTAAAGTTGGCATCAAATTGAACAGCTTTTCAGAACATTTCCCATTATAAAGGCGATAGAAAACGCAGAGACGCAACATCTCTACGACTGCTGAGCGATTCTAAACATATAGAAAAATAGAACAAAATAAAGCAAGTCTCTAGCTTATTTTTATTTGCAACGGAATATGCGACTTTTTGGATAATAGTTGTCATCACAGAATTTTTAATGAATTTGATTAGCACAAAATTGCACAATACTGAAAATAGGATTTTTCCGGAGAACCAAAAAACGGGTATTATTCAAATATATTTAGTATGTACCTACTTTCAAGGCAATCCCTTAATTCTTCATTCTTAAAATTAGCTTATTGGACATCCTAACCAATCCTTTTCCCAAATTAGTGCGTGCCAAACGTTGGTCATTCTCCATTGATGTTGGAATGTATTGCGGATGTATGCAGTGGCGGTATCCAAATACCATCTCAGATATACTGACTGCTCGTCTGCCATTTACCTTCGTTAACAAAAAAATACGGACGGAACGATGCACTTCATCGTCCTTATAATAGTGAATATTGTGTCACAGCAAGGTCGATTGAGTGTACAATTTCGTGATCAGATTTCAATATATGCGTTGAAAACACTGTTTACTTTCTTGCTGAATATACGTTTTCTATTATTATTTATTACCAATCGTATTATAATTTAAATCACGTATTACTTATGAACCGGTTTAGACCATGGCCTCAGTTCCGTGACTCAGCTCCTGCATCCCACAGCGTCGTAAATTTCTACTCCACTGGTCTAGTATGATATTGCTCAAACAAATTCTGAGGTAAAAGTTCGCGATGTTACAACATTGAAGTTATCGCCTTATATAACGCGCATAAAACCATCCTTGATACAATAAAAAATACATATATTCAAGTAGCAGCCAAAATATACATATACATATTCATACTATGAGTACTGGAATTGGTATTCGGAGAAGCCAGCCTATAGACATGCTTCTCCCAATATTGGCAACCACACAATGTTGTGTTCTCTTTATTCAGTCTATTTGCTGAAATTTTCTGATAGTTTTGTAGCTCCAGAAATTAGAGCAGTCTTAAAGCAGAAATTAGACTTAAAGCAAAGCGATCTTAAAGCAGACTTAATCTCAGGAATCTTTTAGCAAATTTAAGCTGAAGTTCCTTCGCAGTGGCATAACTAGGCAGCTAAATAATTGATTATTGGACTCTTTTTTGCACCGAGACCCTGATCTTCTGGTACGCCTTCTGAGTGCACACTTATTATCAAACTTTTCTTATAGGCTTAGTACCATTAGTAGCTATATCACGGTGCTAAAGTTTTTTTTTCTTTTTTTACAGGTAAGTCGTGACCTTGGACAAAGTTATTTCCATTTCAACGGGCGCATGAGTACGTCGTTTGCTTCGCAAAACCGAGGGCACCTGGCCTCCATCTTCTTTTGCTTTGTTTTGTAACTTGTACAGACTCGCAATTAAATTACAGTTACACATCGACCCAATAGTAGAGCGAATAGCGAACTAAAAGTACGCAAAAGATTTTTTTTGTGCTATCCGTATCAAATTTTTTGGCTTTACGAAGGAAGTCTTTTAAAGAAGAAATAACTACCTGTCGATTTTTAGGAATGTGTCTTTAGTATTTTAAGTTCATACTTGTTCAGTGTTATATTTCTAAAAGGAAATCTTTCAGGTTTTCCTTCGTTCTTCGATCGACCGCTTGTCCTCCATACCATACTATCAATTTGCACGAGATCACGTCATACCTAATTGTGGGAGATTGCTCCGACATATTATCGGTTTGACCGGCTGGCCCGTGACGGCATACCGCATTAAACAACCACTATATCTCGACCCCTGTCTCTGGGAAGATGTATTGATACGCAGATGCATTGAAAGGTCGTATTAATTGGTCGTATCGCTATTATATAAGTGATGACTGCATCCGAAGGTCGTTGCTTTAGGTAAGTAAATATGTCTTGATGAACGTTGCCGTTGTATAATTGTCATAATATTGAGACAGGTTATAACTATTCTTAATTTAGACCTTTTATATTATTATTGATAGCTAAACCAAGTAGTCTACAATTATTATTTCATAATTTTCATTTTCATCCCTACGAATGGGACAGCCTCGAGTTTTTCTGGTGATGTTCAATTATATTTAATATGCAGTCTAAAAGATGATTGTTGATTTATTATGTCTTATTCATGCTAAGTCGCTGTTATCTTATTTTTTCTGTTTGGATTCTTTATGTTTCTATTGGTTTAATATGTATACCTACTAACTAGTACTAATCGCTACTAAGTCGTACTCATATCACATAAGTTCCATTTAATGATAGCGTTTTAAATTCCATTGCATACTGCACTTCCATTCTAAGAATAAAGGGTATTTAGGTATCTCAAGTCCATTCGCGGTAAATTTTATAGCAATAAACCTCTAAAAATGCCGATAAAATGCATTGACATCGTACGTGAGGCGCCAATGGGAAATCTTGTCTAGACTATTGACCACTATTGTATGATCTCCCACCCCTCTTTCAATCGGTTATGGAACTAGTTCAAGGGGAGAAAGTTAATAGCTTAATAGAGGTCAAGGTAGAGTGGATACTACCATGCATGTCCATGCGATATTAATGCATCACTTTAATTTTACAATGGTTGAGACAGTTTTAGCAACGAGCACTTGTACGTAAGAAGACTGTCTTTTTATAGTAACCTTAATAACCGATACTAATAGTGACGTTAATAATGCCCTACGTTCACTAATACGTCCCACGTTAATAATGACTTAACATACACTCCAAACGTGTGTGAGTAATGTATGTCTCTAAACATTAATGTATTTAGTAACAGCTACTTCAAACTATTGTTCTACCAAAGAGCATCTATAATATTATTTATATAAGATGACGGTCACGTAAATATACAATGCAATTATAGGTATTATAGTGGTTCCATGGACGTACTCGTTGATCACAACGATGTTGATGACAAACGTTGGCACATCCATTGGCATACTAAATACTATCATCCCCGGCCATGGTCGCCAGTATCTACTGATCGCCAAGAGGACAATATATTTTTTCTTCATATATGGCAGTAGTGCAATTAGCACATTCCGCCAGTGTCAAGTTTTCTTTTTTTAAATTTTAAATTTTAATTTAACAATTTTAAAGTCCAAAGCATATCCTGTCAATGTCCAGTCCCGTCGAAGTAAGTCAAGAGTCACTCAGTAAAACGATAGTAGGTTTACCGAGGACAGAAGAGGACTCCTTGGATGCACACCACACGAGAAACACTTTGAAGTTTAATAAACTATCACTACAATAATACTATCACAATTTTTACAATAATCAAAAAAAAAATCACTTCTCGAGCTACCGCCAAAATGAGGGTGGACACAAAATAAATAAATGAGAAGTCTATAAAAAAGATACCTAGCGAAAGATAATGCAAAGTAACGCGTCTTTCATTATCCCATTGCATGGTGAATTTTAGCGAAGTAACGTCTGATTTCACAGATTATACAACCCACAAGGCTTTGCACAGCCTGTATTTTGATATCTACTTATTATTTATTGCTTTTACCGAGATAAAAATTATAGCAATTAATATTTTCCAACTTTGTGCCAAGTCAGTGCCGCTTCGCAGTTCCTTAGCCAACGGAGATCATACCCAATTTGTCGTGTAGAATTTATACCATGACACATTTACAGATAGAATATACCACCATGAACCCTAAGTTGAGGAGATAAAGTTTAAGATAATCTGCAAATTTTGTTTTAAAATTGCATGCATAAGTTTGCAAGTTGGTAACGGTAAACACCATGTGTGGAGAGCATGGAGAGATTCTGACACGCTATTCGTTGCACTTTTATCGCATACCCTTAAGTGTTGTATGTCCGCGTACTTTAGATGCCGTATCTTCTTTAAATGGACACTGGGCTGGCTGTTTGCAGTTTTGGAGAATCATGGATTTGCGCGGTTGATTGTCTTTGTTTTTACTCACTATCATATTTATTTGAACACAGAGATGTAACTGATACAACTTATAAATGGTTTTTATCTTCAATTAGTCTCTACATCCACTCGTATTTTACAGTATTATCTATCTTTGCTACTGGCTAGTTATTAGTCTTTTTCTTTGCTTTCAGGATCTATCGATATTGGCCTATAACGTCGCCTTGCAGGATTACGACTATTAACTTTTAATCCTTCATCAAAAAGTAAAATTTCTATCTATCATTTTTAATTGCTCGATTCCAAAAATATTCCCAAAACAGCGATTTAAATTCGATTATGTTACTTTCTTTCCGTGAGTAAATTTACGAAATAGGTACCCACATGTCAAATAAAATCAATGTAATGTAAATACACGGTTAAAATTATTTTTGACCACGTCAGTAGCATTTAATTATACGCACTTAATCCGCCCAACTGTCATCTCAAATAACGCAAACAATTTAGATTATCGTATAATGATGCGGTATATGATTTGCATTTTTTCAAGTAAAAGCATAATCACTTTGAACTTAATCTACCATAATATAACGGTCTTTCATACACATCAAATCGTATGTTAATTAATATGTAATCTGTGATCGAATCACTGTCACTCGAACTTTTTTCGTATTTCCCGTGTTTTGTAATGCGGGCTGTTTTATTTTGCTAAGGCTGTAGGTAAATAAAATTGAGTAGTAGCTTGTATTGCCTTTGACTTTAAAAATTAATGCTGTGAACGAATGGAACTAGCTTTGCGACTTACAGTTTGTATTGTTACTTCAAGTTAGCTTAATCATGACGACGCGATGAAAAATATTGTTTTCCTAATAACGAGCTTCATTTATTATTAGTCGCTCTTTCGTATTATTTGATCTTTTGTTAATAACGTTTGCATTTTACTTGTTGGTTAGTCATTGGAATCATCACCTGATTTTTTTCCGGTAACTTTGTAACGATTCGGAGAATTGGTACCTTATTAAGGAATGCGGTTTGAGGTGGGTGTTACACTGGCATATTATTTTTCTTCAGCAGAATTCTATAACAATGTTTAGAACACATTTTGACCTGCTCCTTAATATTGTTCAATATTGTTTTGTTTAGCATGGATTAACCTGTATAATTGCTACCTAAAATGTAATTTCCTTTATAGTATATCCTTCACGCTCACAGCCTTTTTACGCCCCATTGCAAAGCACGGGCCTTCTTAGCAAATCACTGGGGGGTTTCGAACCACAGTCCGCCGTGCGTGCCTAGTGCGGCTCCACAGATCTCTTCAAATTTTATTTTTATTCTGGAATATGCGAGCTGGTGACAATTTTAAAAATCCGTACTTATGTAAGTAGAAACTCTGTGATACTGGCCGAGGATTTGAACTCACGACGTCACGAATGAGAGTCAAGAATAGATACCGCTAGGCTATCCCTGATTCGGTAGAATATCTTAATCTACAGAAATTGGGTTCTTTAAAGCTATCATTTAAATCTTCACTTTTATTAATTAGAATTTCTCCCGATAACGTGATAAATTAAATTGAAACAAATATGCCAAGTCTCGTATGAAGTTATGAAGGGGCTGATTATCCACCTCCTTACCACATACCATAAACATTTGGTTGTTACCAAGCACACGTACAACAATGGAAACGTATCGATGTCTATATTGCGTCTCACGTATTCACCATTTCTTGCTGTCGCGTTCGCCACTGAATCGGATCTGTGCAGGTTTCTCGGAACACACTCCCGTATCAGAGCTTTGTTTTTGTACGCACGTAATGTTTTCTATTGAACTCGGCGTCTCGTATGTTGTGTCACTTTTACCTTTATTTTTCATTTTCAACTTCAATAAATACGCAAAGGCATAATACATTAACTAAGGAAGTCTTCTATTTTCTAGGATTTCAAATAAGGAAGTTAACAATTTATGCAGGTATTTCCGTTATTAGAAAATTAATTATGCCATTAATTATTTAAATTAATTAATAATTCAGATTGTTCGTTTGATATAGATTATTGTTTATTGATAAAATAATTGAATACTTTGCATGGCAACTTTGTTAACTCTCGTGGAATTTCAATTATATCACACCACTTACATCCCGTACCAAGTTTAATGTGAATAAACATTATTATAATTCTGACAAGAAAAAACCTTTAGCACATTTACAATACGTTGATATATATAATAATATTAATCATAGACTATTAATTCAGCATTTTGAAAAATAACAGATCAGTTTAATATTCTCAATTTTTCCATGCTAGCACTGAGAAATCCAGTGAACCAACAGTATTAGCCTACTTAAGACTAGAACTTTCATGTTAAGTAACCTAAAAAGCCTAGAAACTTTTAATATGGATTAGTGCTAAAAGCATCGAGCTCTTATCGGCTTTATCTACTTTATAGATGCGTTTCAAATAGCACCCAACATTCGCATACTACACAATACAGATTTTAACAATAAGCGAACAGAGGTGTTATTTTTCAAATTGTTACTACAACCGATTGCAGTATTCGAAATGTCAGGCTTTATTTATAAATTCCGTTAATTGTAATAATTTTTATTTAAGTTTATTTTTTATTTCTATAACGATGTTTAAAAAGCGCGGATTTCTTTAATGCCGAATTAAATCCATAATTTTGACAATAACAAGTTGTTATCATTTTGAACAATACATAAGATTTAATTTGTTATGTTAACTGAACAAAGAGTTTTATTGTTTTATTGACTTGGTTACGATTTTGTTTCTATAGAACATACTCTAACAGCGTAGCCATTCAACTAGGCAATGCCGCCAGCATGATGGGTACCGTGCCACAAGCTCCCAATCTATGTAATATACACAATATTCGTTTAAATTGTAAACATGTAGATTTATCACGTTAGAATTTTAGTATTATGTAAGTATATGTAAATAATATTAAATTATTATGTTGTAATCTATAAATAAATATATCCACAATACCGAATCTAGCCAGTGATCGTTTGAGTAACAGAACTGTATTATAGTTTCCGAATGACAAATACGAGTAAATATATTTTAACAACTGATCTTTAACATAAATATGTTATTTTTAAGATTTTCATAAGTTTCAATACCCCAATACCCGACAAACTACGAGCGATAATTAAGTTACTTTTTTCGGATAACATCACGTTTTATTTACTCGATGCGTCGTCTACTTGCTTACCCGACTTTGCTTTGCGCGATTTACTTTGTCTGTGGGCGTGATCACATTTTTCGCGAGTGCCTAATAAATAAAGTTAACATACCGTTCCTCGGTTAACATACCGTCTATGCGGTTTACAACCTGTTCTATGATAACACTTAGAAAAGTAAATCGATTTTTCGTGTTCATACGAGTAGCTCCGTACGGCTTTAATGCTGCTTCTAATTAATAGTTATTATTTACGATATTAAGTAGACAGATAATGAAGCAAGTTGCCGTAAGATGGATCGCTCAAGTTAATACCGCCTAATGTAAATGCGTACTTAGATTATGGACTTTTTAACGGCAGTTACTAAATAACAAATGATCGAAGTAACTGTATAAGGCTATAAATTTTATTTTAGAAATAATACATATATCATTAATATCTTGATAGTTCATGTCGGTACGCACTTGCACTAGTACGCACTAGTACGGTACGCACTAGCACTAGTACGCACTAGTACGGTACGCACCAGCACTAGTAGCTTTACTAGTAGAAATTTCCTAAGGGAATAATCGCATCTTTTGTATGTATTTTCTTTTGCAACTGTATCTTATCATTTGTGTTTACAATAAAGTATATAAATAAATAAATAAATCTGTCTCTGCTCGTAGTGGCTAGACGAGGAAAGTTTGAAGATTGTTTATGGTAGTGAGTCTTGCTTTGTGGATGTTTATCTATATCTAGTAGTGGAGAGACACATTCTGATGATATGGAGAAGTATGGTATGTCTTTGGCTGAATTTGAATTACCATTTATTGTAATATATAGATATGTATATTCGTGATTTTAACAAAATACATAGATCCCGAAAAACTGCTGCTGCATTGGTAGAGCCAAATTATGCAAAGTATTTGTTTGCAAAGTATTTGAGTACCTACTGAATGCAAATAAACCGTTTTACTCCATACCGCCAGCAATTACTTCTGCATCAAAATGAGCATAAATCTCCCCTCAATATACGTTCACTTCAACATTGACATTGCGGTTCCGTAAGATGCGGCTTTTGCAAGAGTTATGACTCCCTTCTTTGTGAGTGCAGTGAGTAAACGGTCCATATGATATAAATGATATCTGTCTTTATAAGCCGACGTCATTTTGGAAGCAACAGAACCTAGGAATGATTTATTACCAGTAGCGCATAATGCTAACAGCGATACATATAGCGGATAATCCTAACAGCGCGAGCGGTAAGGACACATGTCGGTAATGAAATGAATGAGCACCTTTTCAGTGCGGAGAGAGCTATGAACAGGGTTTCCGAACAACAAACTGAGATTGCAAGTAACTGTAGAATGTCGATGACTTGACATTTATGGTCTTATTATATTATTAGTTTAGATTGCATTCAGTAGTTGATTGTACGTACCTAATATCATGTCATACCTAGGTAGGGTTTATGTTTTAATCTTATATGTCTATATTAGGTTACATCTATGAAACAGACGAAGCATTAGACCTTATATAGATGGTGTCGCCTGGTCGTGGTCACCATGCGACCAAAGGAAGAAACAGCTCTCTATAAACTGGTTCCCGTGTTGCCGCGACTTGCATGCGACACGGCTATTCTATTGTCACTACGACATGACACCTTTAACTGCATCTATCTGATCACCTTCTTGGAATCCATTGTTTTATATTTGCCTGGTCTAGCCATAAATATTTCTACAAAAACAATAAACAATTAGAAGAATATGTGTTATTTTAGAAATAAATGAGTAAGAATTTAAAAAAATATAACGTATACATTCGAAATGGTCACCATTTGCTTCATTATCTTTCAAACGTTGTGGTGGTCAGTTTTCCATCGCAACACGCACCCTTTCCATGGGAAAAATGGCAACTGCCATCCTTATGGAATGTTTTAGGGATTGAATATTATCATGGCGTTTAGAGCATGCCATGCTCTCTAAAACAGACCATAAATCATAATAGAGCGGATTAAGATCGGTACTAGATGACTGCCTGTCTTCAGCTGTAATGAGTTCGGGAATAATGAGTTAATAAATAACCAGTACGTCTATTGTAAGCAGCAAGTCCTAAATCATCTTTTAAAACAGGTAAATGACATGGTTCTGGGTGCTATATTCAGCTCTCTGGATAAAATCTTTTGCTTCCGGACGGCATTTCTTCAGATGCTCTCCTTCACAGTTTTAATCGTCCGTTTAGTACGAGTAGTGCGTGGACGGTCAGGACGGTTGATTATTGTAAAAATTGTGTATTAGGCGTTTTGTGGTTTAATAGTGATAGTTTATACTTCAAAGTGTTCTTCGTGTGCTTCCAAGGAGTCCTCTTCTATCCTCAGTAAACTTACTATCGCTTTACTGAGCGACTCCTGACTTACTTCGATGGGATAAGTTTTAGACTTTGAAATTGTTTATTACGAAGAAAACTTGACACTGGCAGGATGTGCTAATTACATCATTGCCATATATGGAGGAAAAAAATATCACAATGCATACAAATAATCAATTTATCAGGTGTACCTTTAACATACTTCAAAAAGCTATGAAATTATGCTGTTACAATTTAATCCAAGACTAATTACTATAATGCACATCATACTTTGAGTAAACAAACCATTAAAAAATGCCATAATAGTAATGAGATGTGATGGACAGTGGACGGTGTGGACACCTACTCGTACATCGTGGGAACTTTGGCGAGGGACAAACATTTAATTCATATAAATAGCATCAACATCGTAATAGATAGCTATTCAAAACATTCATTTAAAAGCCCGCGCTCATTTACTATGGACACCTTGCTTAATACAGAATCATTAATATCTCAGGATATTGAAAGTGGCACCCAACAGTCACCCCCCGTCGCTAAAATCGTTTAACAACCAAATCAAGTACCTGTTTAAACACATTTTGACACTTTCCAAAACCAAATATCGTGTTTGGGCCGTTCTTAAATTCAACTTTTCCCTTAATGTCTCCATATGGATATGGACAGCTCGAGATTATACAGATTAAAGACGGCAAACGGGTTTCACAATATGCTTTTGAAGACTATATCTGCTCGAAGATTCAAAACTCTTATGAGAAAGTACAGTATTTTCCTCGAAATTAGTGTCTCAATCAAAAAATGCTTTTATGTCTGTCTTCAAGTTTATAAAAGAACATTTTTTGATTTACTAATATCAATTTACCCGTACCTATACTAATTATGAACTAACTTAACAGAATTTACACAGTGTTTTGTAAACTATGAGTTTAAATTTCTTGGTAGGTATATACTTCCAGAAATAAGCATAATGTACTCATAGTACTGAAGTACCACCTACTGAAGTTTCTCAACTAAGCTACGACATGAGGCTCTTCAAGAAAGCTGTGCAAGATCGGCAGCGCACCCGCATCTCCCCCGATTATGCACGGTCTATTGGCGGCAGTTGTAGTAGCCGATATTAAAAGACAGGACTGTGTCTACATCTTTATGACTGTTTATGACCTTATGCGACCTTATGACTGCTAGTAATTACAAATGATAGATACAAGTATATTACGAGTAGATATCTAGGTATATCTAAGTAGATTACAATGGATACGCACCATTTTTGGATAGACCGCCTTGCACCTCTTATATAAAAAAACTAGTATCTGTAATCGACTTGTTCGAATTACAAATATTTACAAGAGAGGTTACTTTTGATAAATAGATTTATAAAGAACAGTGCATTCTTAAAAAGGGTACAACAGTAATAAAACATTCAAGTTACTTGTGTAAAAGAAAGCTGGATCCTTGTTTAAAAGTCGTAAACATTATTCCAATTGGTTGGTTGATGTGCGAGAGATCTCCAATTGCGTCGAAGTTATAAAGGTTTATTGTGTTTCATAAATGTTATACTTATAATATAACCCAAATAAATGTGCCTCGTAATTGAAAGAAGCAATTTTCGTTTACCTCTTCATACCAATATAACAAAGGTATGACTTCGTTTTCAAAGTAACGATATAGATTTAATTGTTCTAACTCCTTATTTGAAGATCTTGGCGTTTAATTGCTACCAACGTGAACTGTATGATAGCGATTAAATGAGGTTATAACGTTTGCAAAAATGAAACAGAAATAAATATACAGATAACTGACGTTTCAACGCTTTTTAAAATTAATTTACATTTCTATTATTAATTTATTATACCATAACAAGATAGTAGTTTTTAACATTGTATTACATTTTGAAATAATCCTTGATTTGTAGATAACGTCTTTACAGTAAACTTTAAATGAAAAGACGTACGGTGTCAAATATAACGTGACACAAGAATAATGACTAATCATTTTCCTAATGTGCGTGAAATCCACTTCGCCTTACACATGTCTGTCAGGACTCTAGACCTCTCCGCTTAATTGAAAACGTGTGTCATTTGAAAGTTGGTTCTGAATCTTTCCCCCTTATTGTGGATTGTGCTACGGTTCGAATTCTCGCTCACACACTTTGTGATCTTTAGCGGTTAGCATAAACAATTCTACATACTACACACAATACATACAATTCAATATAAATACAATAAAAACCAAAACAACAACGACAATACTGTGGATAGAACGGAACCTTGCGCTTACCTTCCGTCTATTACCTGTCATAGATGTTGGTGTAACTATGATTCTAAATCTCTGATGGGTAACTCCGCCTAAAGTATATTCAGGCTTCACGTCTATTGCGAACTTTCACATCCAATTATTACCAGTATGTTTTTTTTGGAATTTTGTTAGTTGTTAATAAATTGTTTTGATGTTAGATGCATGTTAATCATGCAAGGCTCGCCACCACTTACCATTTTCTCCATTAATTTACAATGCGAAAATTTAATCATACGTTCAAAACATATGGTCCTATAATACCGAGATGTGTCCATTTTAATGAAAATGTATCTTTAGCCTAATGAGTAAGTACCTCGGTCACTTCATACCCTAGCCTCTATAAAGCAATCCGCGGCATTATCACTTCCTCTCGCTCTAAAGCGGTGTTCATTAAAAGAATGAACGCAAACATTCACTCCAGTTCCCCGAAGATAAAACCAGCAATAAACCGTATCATTAAGATAACATTGGTGTTAATTTCATATGAAACTATTAAGGCCGAGGGCCGTTTGAGAATAATATAGACCTTTATATCTAACTTTCACCGATTTGTACTTTAATAACTCCATATAAGTAAGTGTTCGCAGTAATAGAACTATAAAATATTTATTTTCATTGGCTTCTGTATTCACCTAAAGACAAGGGGTAAATGATTTTGACCTTGACTATGACTCCATGAGTATCATACAATGACTTAGACGATGTTATGCCTTGGTTTTGTGGTTACGATAGGGAGCAACGGTGGACGGCATATTATTGATCATATTATTCAGTTTTATTACAATAACGATAACCTGCCGATTATCATTATATTCATTACCGTTATTGTAATTATCATTATCAGTTGATTATCATTATTGAGGGGGAGAGTGCACGCTGTAATCCGACAGCCTCTGGGCGCACTCGACTAGCCACGTTACCCCTCTCACCGAAGACTACCTTGACATGTACTGCATTTCCCACTTTATCTTATTTCCCCAATGTACGTACCGTGTTTCGGTAGTCAGTGAGAGGTGGTATAGCCCATTCCTCCTATCCTATTCCTCCCCATTTTCCCAACCCTTTCTCCAAATTCATTCCTGTATCTCCAAAGGTAGGCAGCGCATCCGGAGGCGTGCCAACGTTTGTCATTTTGGACTAATGTTGGCATGTATCGCGGATGTCTATGGGCGAAAGTATCCACTTACCATCAGGTGTACTGTATGCTTGCTGCCGCCTACGTCCATAAAAAAAAAAAGTATAGTATAAATTTGCTGCTATCAATTTGCTGCCACTTTCAGTATTTCTGCTACTCATTTAATAATTTCCCATTCATCATCCCCGCTTCCAATGTGATATTTCGTAACGTCTGCACAACTGTACAATACATCAAGGATTTTTAGAAAATATTTCGGAATGAAACATTGGAGCGTAAAATCGATCTCATTACCAGACCAATCACTTACATCATTCTTTATATGTGGAGCGTAACATAATTACCGTATCAACTGCCCTATAAGGCGGTGGTAATATACGGCGTCGGTGACATACTACAAGGCCTAACTCAGACGAACCACGCCACAAGCACACAACAGTAGTGGTTGCGGTGTGCTGTCAGCCAAGTTGACTGCTCGCGAATAACAACGCTTGTGAATAACGCCAGTGTTGCACGACTGAAGTCGAAACTCTCTGTGTGTATTTCTACAAGCAAACAATATATAATTATAATATTTTCTTAGGTTTTCGCGATTACTATACATAGCAATTAAACAACTTTGAACGGTTTAAATCGCGTATATTTAACATTATTTATATCCCGACGTTTCGAACACTTTGCAGTGGACGTGGTCACGGGGTGACTGTTCGTGACCACCCCGTGACCACGTCCACTGCAAAGTGTCTTGTCGGTCCACAAGGAACCAATGCCTTGTCTGTAGCATGTCTGAGTTGAATATAAGTGCGCCAACGATCGTCATTGACACGAATGTGTAGATTAAAACGATTGCAGTGTCTTTGAGCGATGTCGTTGACTATTATATTTGTAGGCTAATGTTTACTGTGTGGTCGTAAAATTATGCATTGCGGTGTATGTACAGTCGAAATGACAATTAAATGTAAAGTGGGAAATTGACGGGAATGGCCACTGCAATCCCACAGCCGGCCGAGTTGCCCTGCTCTACTCCCACAGAAAACTGCCGTAAAATGTACAATGTTTCGGGAGGAATGAAAATTGCCAGAGCCCACTTCCCCTCGTCATATTATATTTCATACCTTTAAATAAGAAATATTTCCATAATCCTAGAAATTACTAAGGGACTTTCGTTTCCTAATTTTAATATCTTATCTTGTTAACCTTATATTATTTTCAATTAGATTAAGCGATGGATGCTCACCGTTCCCGAGAACTAAAACAAAATTTATTGCAAATCTTATCCACTGTTCCCACGCTACAGGCATGGCGGCATGCCTAGTGTGGGTACAACTGGTAAACGAATTGTAAAGCATAGTTGGAAATAAATTCATTTGTCATTTTTTAAACCTCCTGACTACCCTTCCTGACCATTTTTTCCCTAACACCTAATTTCCTACAGGTAGGCATCGCATCTGATCACGAGACATGGGCGAGACAGAAAATATACTTTCCGAAATCAATACAGCTAATCTAAAAGCTCTTTTAATAAAAAAAAAAGATAAATCGAATGTTCAGAGTAAATACATTTAACAAAATACCATATTAAGTTGTAATTGCTCATTAATTATTGTATTGTTAGTTAATAAACAATTTAATATTCGTCTAAACTCTAACACTATGGGTGTGGCTTTAATATAAAACACCTCCCTTGCTGTGAGGTGTCAGAGTAGCAGGCACTAAACAAAAATTACCGACATATATTGACAGTTACGACTATCTTTATTTATTAGTCTATGCTTTTCGGGCGGTTGACCTTAAAATAATACGACCAGTGCACGCAATAGTTCGAATTTGATGTATTGTATTAGCGTAGTATAGAGAAAATATCCCTATACGGCTTTTTATCTATATCCCATCCTGATATCATATTTTTTTTATTATTATTATAGATTAGTGGGCGGACGAGCAAGCGGTCCCACGTGATGGTAAGTGTTCATTCAGGCAGCATAAAGATTTATCTATATCCCGCCCTGACCTGATTGAGGTAGCATAAAGGTTTACCTATATCCCACCCTGGCTTCATTCAGGTGACATAAAGGTTTACCTATATTCCACCCTGGCTTCATTCAGGTAGCCTAAAGATTTTGTAGAGAATCCAAAATATAACTTGTATTTATCATTAGGTTTAACTTCTAAAAGTGAAAGAATATTCGAAATCGGTTCATTAGTTTTGAGTTTACTTCTTGCATATAAAAAATGAGCTCACAATATGTGTATTATTATTAGTGTTAATATCGTAACCAGCCCTTTCATCGTCTTATGCATGAGGAATGTATGGCCTTAAAATGCCACTTTGGCCAAGCTAATTGGCGAGTCCACACTTTCAGAGGTAGTGTAGTTGCTCAGGGCTTGTGGGCTTTGTTATTCTTTTGTCGTATTTTACTACACCCGCGGGAAGAAACGGGGTGGTGTAATTCTAAAGGCCGGCTGACGTCCTACGTGTGGGGCACGGACAGGTAACTTGTACGCAAGCAACGGCTATTCTCCTTTTGAGCTGTGCTTTTGAGTAAACTATACAACTCTATACTATCGGATTTCATTGAACTGACAGAATCTTCAAGGAATGTGTGCACGATTATGATTATAAAACTTTTATAACAATCTCAGTACAGATAAAAATAAAAGTCTAGTACCAATGCCACAGTTTTATATCTTTATCCGCTGCGTGTATGTTTTATAGGCTCATAAAAATATAAAAGTCAATATAATATTTATTAAACTATTTATTAAGAATGTAGAATGTTAATAGTCACCAGACACTCCCGTATAATGCAGACTGTATTTACACAAGAAATGTAGTTATTAAAATTGAAATGCACTTTTGGAATTTCGCGTTAAACCTTCATTTATAAACGTGTTTCTTTTTTATGACATTATCTGATAAAAGGGACCTTATTGTCGGTTATACTTTCTCAGATATTGAATCTTTTTTGCATTCTAAAAAATAATGACATTTTTATTATAGCTTTATCCTAAAAGTCAAATGTTAGATAAAACATGTTTCTGTTTAAACAGAATCTTGAAAAACGAAATTTTAAGTTAGTAAATCTTAATCTTGTAGCTTTTATAGACTTATTATCGCTATTATTGTCGCGAAAATATGGTTCCTTTGCTCAGATGACGTCACATTTCGAAACGAATCTTAAATGAATATAAATGATTACCCAATTGGTTTTATTCTACTGGGCGATTCGGTTCGGTTAGTTGTTTGTAAACATCAAGAAAAATAAACTAGCTAAAAGGACTCCTATACTTAAATATGACATGTATTTAAATAAATGTTGGAACGCCTCTGCAATTAATCTCAGCACCTTAGTTTAGCAAAATTCCTTAGCTAAATACTCATATTAAAATTTTGTTTAGTGGTTTATTTTATTGTTAATAAACAACTTACCTATCATGTAAGTCAGTCTCTCCATATTCTTTTTAAATAAAAATATTTGTGAGCTGTTTTTGCACTATTTTTAATCTTATAATTCTCAATCGAATAAAAAAATGTAGCTGTTTTTGTCATTCAAACAATTGTAGAATGATATGAAACTGCGATAATATAGAAAATTATTTATTATTGTCATAAATATTCATTAAAAGAGCTATAACCGTGTCATGTTGATTTCAAAAATATACGCAATATTTTTAGTGCTAGCGAGAATTGAGATTCCGCATCTACGACTTGCACTGCCTTTTTCCAGACATTTCAATCCAGATTGAAGATACAATAACAAAATAGAGCAAAACTCTATAAGCGATCGGTGTGTTGAACTCTGATGCTCCACGTTATTAGCAAAACGAGTGAAAAAAAAACGCTAGCCGGTCCCCACACGCCCACGCGAGGCTGGTTCTGCGAGGCTGTACTTGTATCTAGAATTGCTTGTTTATGGCCGCTTTATTTATACGCTATATGTGAATACTAACGTTTTTCTCCAGCTTGGTTCACTTATGATTCGCCTGACAATGCGCTACTATTTACTCTTTAGAAATCTCACAGAATCACAGAACTACACTCCCTCTCTCACAGAAGATTTATACTGACGTGTATTGGGAATTTGGAATGAATGTCATATATCAAAGCTCATTTCTCCCCATCGAATGGGGAGTATAAAGGGATGAGGGAAGTCTTTCTTCACGTTATATTTCCTACTTCTTAACTCATCTTTTCGGTTTGTCTATTCCACTATTCACATATAACTAAGTTTTCTTCTAATAAGCTTTGAGATGACTTGTAAAGGTGATGAATATCCAAGCTCTTTCCGATCTTAACGGACTTACGATCTTACGGATTTAACGCAGCCCGCACTAGCGCACTGGCCAATAGCGATTTTATCGATGGGCTAAAATCGTAACTGTATTGCGCATCATCGGTACTTTTTGCAGTTTTTCCTTACTGTGTCGCTGCAAAAGGAATCTATGTAACTCTAAAACTGTGTCCCTGCAAAAAGAATTTGTGTGCATAACTTTAAACCTCTCTAACTATTACCTTATCTTTATAATGACTATAAAATATTTTATTTTTAAGTATTCCATTATATTACAACGGTCTTATAAAAAAATATATTATTTATTTAAAAAGAAAGAAAGAAATTTCCTAATTTCATCTTTCTTTATTTTTTCTTTGCCATTAACTCCCTATCATTTCTCACTAGATGTTTCTTCTACATTCAATAGCGTGTATATCATTTACATGAGACTATATAATTAAATTTGCTTTCAAATAATAGTCTTCGAAAGTCTTGCTATTACACATAACTAATGTCCGACTATAAACTTCATCCTGCGGTTAAACCTGACCCCAACCTTAGACTCTGTTTAACCCTTTAATTTGACCTAAAACCTTGGTTACTAGTAGTCGCTACCATTCATAGAAAGGGGAACTCATTCCGTTAACTATAGGTTTTTATAGATTTTACTGACGGCGTAGACGAATCGTTGAATGCAGAGCACGTACCGGAAAGACCAGTGTGAGACATCCTTGAGATTCTCGACAATGACGACAACTCATTGTCGACTTCTTTAAATAGAAGTTTAGATGACAAGAGCGGACGATCGTTCGTAGTGGCGAGACTCGGAAGAGGCTTGTATCCAGTAGTGGAGAGATATAAGCTGATGATATAATATGGTGGTGTAGGTTTTTATGGGGAAGAACTATGCTGTATACCATAGCCTCTGGCCACGTCTAACTGGCCAAATTAGCCTACTCTAACTGAAAAATGTCGCAAAATGTACCAATACGTTTTGGCAGTGAACGAGAATTCCAAGTCTGTCCTTTATTCACCTACCCTCAATCGCATCCGTGTTAGTGGACCTTGGGCCCTCAGGAGAGGTTCATATACAGCAGTGAAGAGATATAGACAGATTACTATTCATGGTATGTTCCACAACTAATAGTATAATAACATATTTTACAAATCCGTCGCTATTCACGAGGATTTGATATCAAAAATTGAACATCTGCAACACCAGAGAGTTATTGCTCTCTTGCAACTTTGACCAACTCTACAACGGTATACCAGTACAAAATCCGGCAACCAAACCATAGCGCGTTCTAGTCTGCCGGTAGAGCGACATCTGTTTTCGATGTCGAAAGTTATCAAATTCGATGATTCGATTTTCAAACTTCGATGAGCTTCGAGTAACTTATTACAAACTTGCAGACCAAACTGCATCTTTTGCCTTCAACATCAAGCAACTTACCATACCATCAGCCTATGTCTCTCCACTGTTGTATATAGGCCTCTCCCGCGACTCGCCACCACACACGATCCTCGACTCTTCTCATCCAACCACTATCGGTGAACTTCTTCAAGTCGTCAGTCCACCTGACCGGAGGCCGTTTCACATTGCGCTTAAACGACTTTATTCCCGTTATCGAGTTCCTATAGTAGTGCATTGTTTACCCTCCAACTTACGATATACAATGACAGCTATATATTGTGTATAACTCACATAGTGTACTGCTAATGGCTCCCCGTAGCGCAGGCGCAGGGTGTCCAAGTTATGGACTGGCCTGCTGAGCATCAAAGCTCATGGGGTGCTTTAGTTTGGTATTGATTAAAACGGTGAAGAAAAGAAGTATGATAAAAATATCAACGAATAATGTTACAACTTTCATCATCATTAATCATTTGCTCCTTTCGCATCCACTGCAGGATATTGGCCTCCTCCAAATGTTTTCACATTGAACGATGGTAGGTCGTTGTAATCCACTGGGCTTCCGCACTAGCCTTCACACCGTCGAAACATAGATTACAAATGACTTAAATAGAGTTGTTTTATTAATTTATGAGTTTATTCATGATTCATTCACATCCAGTGTATACTTGTAGTTTAGATAAAATTTTATGTGTATGTAGTAAATGATATTGATAATCGAAAAACCAGAAATTAAGAAATTTAAAAAGACATAACACGTCCCTCTCTCTCATACACGTCCCGTTAAGTGAAAAGTGAAGACATAAAATATTACTTTCAACATCGTGTGAGATGTCAAACGACACCATTCTCCAAAATTGCATAAAAATAGAAAAAAAATATTAGAAAAACATATTTTTCTTCGTGATTTATTATACCTTTTCTAAGTCGCTGCCAAAAAATTCTGGTCCCACAGTTCCGGAGTTCTTGCAATAAAAAATATAATGCAGACTGACACAAAAAATCTGAAAACCGTTTTCGTAAGGAAAAGTTATATATAGTAAAGTTGAAATATTTATTATCGTGTGTAGTTTGCTTCTCCATGAGGTTTATGCCCTAATCATCACACAGGGCAGGCGGGTTGGAGATCGCAGTGCTAGGTCTCTGGCACCGGTGACGCTGCTGCCCATCACCGGACTCCACGTTTGAGGACTCCGGACCAGATTTGAGATGTAGCCATTGGAATTGTTAAACCGCCATTGATCGGTCGTCCGTTATTCAGCAGGGTGCGCCGCTTTCAAGAGATATTGTTATCGTGTAATATTGTTAACTATTTAATAATTATTAACTTCAAAAACGAAGATACTTATTTATTTATTTAAAAACTTTATTGCACATTGTGATACAAATGGCGAGATTAATGCTCTAAGGCAATCCTTGGGTTGATCAGAGAGATACATTGGGGGATGCGATGAGAGGTCTAAATATATGATTTAAACTTAAAACAGAATTAATAGTTAACCTATAAATAAATATACATTATGAATACATACGATGTCAATATCATACAATATGCTCATATGTATACATCCATACACACGTATATATCATAATTCACAAAACGGATATTCTGAAACGGCCACTGGTTTCATTCATTCATACGATTTATTTGCCAAATGTTATATAATTGTTTTTTTTAGATGTACAGTTAAGACTAGTTGAACTCCTAAGTTTGATACCCTACCGAGGCGTCTAGTCGCGTCTCGTTGCAATCGATACCATTAACATAATCGGCTGGACTTAGCAAACGGTAGGGGGTAATTATCTATTAAGCTACCGGTCTGGACAGTGTTCTCGAAGGAATTTCAATCGAATACAGAAATATTTTAAGTAAATTGACAAATACTTTTAGTTATTGAAGAAGGCTCATGGGGCTCTTCAAGAAGGCTTTCAATGGGATCCTGCACGATAAAGCCTCTTCTATAAAAAAAAATATTTTCAATGTCATTGTATTTTTGGAATTTCAATCTTAGATACAAGTGCTTTTGTAAAGGAAAATATTTGAAGAATATTTATTTATTTATTTGATATAGAAAATCCACAACGCCTAGGATAAAAATTATACATAAATTTAATATACTTAAGCTTATGGCCATGTATTTGTAAAATTGTAAGATAAATAAATAACATCACATTTAATGGCCCACACTAGATCTAGACTAATATTTAAACATACTCGTAGATTGTAATCCAACTTGGGACCCTTTACACAGTACTCCTACCAACTGAGTTAATCGATTGTCATTAATAATAAGAAGTCCTTCTCATAAAAATACAGGACTCAAAATCTTTATTTACCACCTTAGTCGTGTCTCTTCACTTTGAAGACCCTTCAACCATAATAAAGATAAAACCGCGAGTAATTAACTCGTAAGTGAATGTCAAGTGGCCCTATAAGAAGTGCAAACAAGGAAACTCCCCGAACAAGATCTGTTGCAATTTCTATTAAGAATAATTTGTATGCGCGTCTATCAGGCCGCTGTGCTGCGAAATATCTAATCAAACGGCTTTTCCACTTTTTGAAACGCTGTTAAAATAGCACAGTTTTACCGGTAATGTCGTGGCAATGTAAAGCATATTAACACATATAAATACACTTTAGTAAACACTATTGTAGGTTAAGATACGAAATAACCTATTTCTATCTAAATATCTACTAGTAAAACGCGTTTCGGCTCAATAGGGCCTATAATACAATAGAGAAGAATTCAAGTGTCATACAGCCTCATAGGTTGATGTTATATATCGATCAAACGTGAACAGGACTCCCACAAGGTCGACTGCAAGCCCCTTGTTGTCCTTGGTGTTCATGGGCGGCGGTGATCACTTATCATCATGTTGCCCGCCCGCTCGTCTGACATCTATTCTATAAAAAAAAAAAAATCAAATTGACCACCCTGCATAGCGACTTTATAGGCTTTAAAGTCTCAGTGTTTAATTTATTCATTATTATTTCCATTATGATTATAGTGGACAAAACTATTGTGACCTAAGGCAGTTAACAACCAATTTGTATAAAATTTAATTATCATTCTACCTTCTTCCTTAGAAGACCTAGCGATCATTCTGTTGAAGTGAAATATGGGTTTGTATAAAAAATACGAAAATAAATAATTAAATAAAAATAAAAAAGCCTCTATAATTCCTTTCACAATTTGAGTACATGCAGTTGATTATCGTATTATTTTATTTCATCACTATTATTCATTTATTACTGTAATAAATAATAATATAATTCACTATTATATAATGTTATTTTAAAATATTATTATTATATTGAGCAAAAGTTATTATTCATTGTAATATTGTATTATTCCTAAGTAATACGTTCCTAAGTAATACCTATTCCTAAGTTCCTAAGTAATTATTCCTAAGTAGTTCCTAATATAAAAGTACTAAGTGTATAGGAATAATACGATAATAATGCTTGTTTATTTCTTTATTATATATTTTCGCAATATGTTTTATATTATACAAAAAATAAGGTTGTATTGTATCAGCATATAACGTCCCACACAAACCCCGCCTAGAAAAGTAATTAATGAAAGTAATTATTAATCAATGTACAGTAATTAATGAAAAAAAATTTTTTACAACAACAATTGCAAATGGCTATCATATTACAAACTAACTTAAAATAAACATCGTGAATATAATAGGCGTTTATTGTACAAAATGCTTAAAGTACCGGATTACATATTGATCATGTTATGTAATTAATTAATTATTTAACATACATTAATAATTCGGCAGTATTTAATATAACTCGCATGACACTATGTACCTAACAGTTGTGCCAATAAGCTGCAACATCTGTGAACCGTTTACGAACGATGTCCTAACGCCAACGCTTGTGTGGACAACATGTGCTACTAACATTATAATATATTAGGTGTTTGTATATTTATATAGACCAATAATACATAAACTTTATCCGATGTTACTAATATTATGGCAGTTAGCAAACACCTACTCATAATTGGTGCATTAAACGCACATGTATAGGCAGACCTGCATGTGTGTCTAGGGCTAAGTGTGAGAATGTATACTTAGCCTAAGATTATTGTTATTTATTTATGTATCTTGCTTATTGTTTTTTGTCTTTTCATATACATATAGCAATAGTGCAATTAACACAATACTGCCAGTGAAGTTTTTCTTCGTAATAAAAAGGACAGAAAGAGAAAAAGCACAGGAAAAATGCAATCCCACGCGTTTACTTGATTATCACAAACAGCACGCACGTAAAACACTTTGAAGTATCCTCTCAATGTCCAGTCCCGTCGAAGTAAGTCAAAAGTCACTCAGTAAAGCGATAGTAGGTTTACCGAGAACAGAAAATTACTCCTTGGATGCACACCACACGAGAATCACTTTGAAGTTTAATAAATTATCACTATTAAACCACAAAACGTCTAATACACAATTTTTACAATAATCTAACTTCTCTAGTTCCCGCCAAAAAGTCTATTTAGCCATTAAAATTGATTTACTTCTTTTAGCTGTTTCCGGTAGCCACGAAAAATTGGCCTTGGACTTCCTGCCAATACAAACCTACTGCGTCTGAACGAACTGCGATTTGAACCAAATGCTAAATAGCCCTTCCGCTAGTAATTCAATACAGCGTCATGGGAATCCCATGACATTATGCTGAGTCAAAGTCCCATTTTGCTGCTGCAGCACAGTTTGATCACAGATGTGTTTTATTTGTGTTGGAGTGGCAAAATAAAGCGTTTCTCTATTCTATTCTAAAATTTGAATCTTGCTATCATTGACTAAGGTGTTATTTAAAAATAATTTAAAAAGAAAGAAAATATAAAGACGAAGGAAATCTTTAAATGTAATTAATGTTTTCGTTACAAAAATCATATAGGTTCTATTCAAAATCCCAACAAACTTTCATTCTATGTCGCCTACTTCACAAGCATAGTAAAACCCACTACTAGCAAAAGGTAAAGCCTAATGCTATTGTTATTACCAACTATTTATAATGCTCTAATCCCGGCATTGTGGCTACATCCATTCCGGTCGGTTCCGATGCAAAGTGCGAATTCTATGGCCCGCCCAATACGGCGAGACACCACTGAGCTATTCACGGCTCTTAAGATGTAGAGTGACCATCATACAAAAATTTGTGGAAACAGTTGACGGTTTGCCTAAAAACTTTATTGTTTACTTGTTATCAGCCCATATTGTCCCACTGTGGGACAAAAGCCATCAAAAGGGGGTTTAAGCGTTAATTAAATAATATAAAACTATATCATACATAATATAACATATCATCATAAATGTATCATGATATGACATTATTGTCGTATATCATTCGAAATTTAAAATTTAACGAAATGTTTAAAATCAATTCACACCAGAAAAAAATCAATCAATAGATAATAAATTCAAGTAGATATTTAGCCTATTTCCTTTAATACAATTTTGCACAAATTAATACCTACTTACTGTTTTCAAGTTCTTCCGCCATCTCTTCTATAATAAACAGAGTTCGGAATTAGGTAGTGTGATTTATGTACTTGCAATGATATCATAGAGCAAAAGAATAATATGGATATTCCTCAAATCGCGGGATTTAAGTTTCAAGCGTTTTATGCTACCTATATTTAGATTAGATAGAATTGTAGGTTAATGTTTATAAATATAAAAACTGAAACTGAATGTTAACGTGTGTAAATCATTAATATATTAAATACTATTTGTTGGGAATTAAGAACGCAACCATATTGTTGGACATCGTGTTGGTATAGTTAGATATATGTTTGAGTTGACAACACTGTTTAAGATGTAAGCTTGCACCAACAAAATATACGTTTCTTGCATTTAACTAAGTTCACGTTTTTATTTCAACCTAAATATCAACACTATTGAACAATTGTAGATATATGTTTGAGTTGACAACACTGTTTAAGATGTAAGCTTGCACCAACAAAATATACGTTTCTTGCATTTAACTAAGTTCACGTTTTTATTTCAACCTAAATATCAACACTATTGAACAATTGTGTTTTATTTATCTTATCTCTGAGATATCGATACAACCCTAAAAACCATCACAGTACCTTAAGATAGTAAATAAATATACTATTAGCAATGAATTACGGTTCCCGGGATTATTATTCAGAAAATCCCAGAAATGTCCATGTTTATATCAACATTTCGTTGCATGTACATAAATCACACTACCTAATTCCGACCTCTGATAATAAAGCTAATGTAATCACGTACTTCTCGTAATATCTAACCGCTGCTATCGAACAAAATAAATTTTCTATTTTATTTGTGCTCGATGTCGCATTTAATTGAAGCAACATCCGCACATCGTCTGTTTAAACACTGAAATTCATGGTTATCCTACAGAGCCGTGATGGTAGTACCCTTTGGTCGGTTTAACCGTACATTTGCATAATCAGGCGGTGTATATGCCGCGCCGGCCTCCGCGTTACACCGTTCGACTCAAATTATACAATAATTCTCGCGACAATACTGCCTCCGACGGCTCAATGACGCATCTAATTGATGAAGCATCGCATCTTGAAGCATGAGAGATAAAGTTGCCGCTCCCTTTAAATGTTTTTTCTAAGTCAATGAAAGCGATTAGTACTTACAGTATAATTCCAGTATAATTTTATTACGTACAAGTAGTGCCCGCGACAAGGTGTGCTTAGTTTGATTCCCATGGAAACTTTATGATTGATCTGGATAAAGAGTACCACGTGGTGGATTATGACTTTGTGACTCAAAACCTCTTAGTTATTTACTAGGGAATGTACAGTGGGACGTTAAAGGCTGATATCAGCAGTTGAAGTGAACAGTTCTCGAGAACACAGCTTCGTTCAAATCTTCGAACTTTTACATACAGCAAACTTCAAACATTGTGCATGCTATTCCGACAACCATATGGTAATGAAATCCTATTCTTTTCCATGTATGTACAATAATTATACGGGTTTTAGTCTGTCTTCTTGTTTGAATGCCTTGTCCGTTTCTGGGCATCCACCTGACATCCACGCGCGCTATTCAAGCGTCTTCAAGGCAAATGTTTTGAGAGAAACTGAAGAACATTGTGAATAGCTGACCTACGTATTGCTCATGTTCTGTATCCATTCTGTAGATGTGAATGTTAGAGAGATTTACCGCTGCCCGATGTATGCCCATATGGGACGTCGTGTGAACTTTGTGAGGGATTGTTCGATTGATGAAAAAATTACACACAATAAATTCCATTAACTTTACACGCTGAACCCGAAAGTTTATTGGAAAATTCTTATATTTATAGGTAGGTCGTGGGACTGTTGTCACGACCGTGTGGTGTCCGGCCGGCTTTAGAATATCATCACCCCACCTCCTCGTGGGTGACGTAAAAGGCGAATATCAAAGCCGCCAGCCACCACAAGCCCTGAGTGGCATTCACCATCTCTAAAAACGTGGGCTCGCCAACTCGCTTGACGACCATGGTTTTTTAAGACCGATGCACATCCTTCATGCGCAAGACAATGTGCATCGGGAGGCCCGTGCCCCTGCATGGATCTGTATTATGATTGTCAAGCTATATAAGCCTCTACCAAGGTAACTGTAACATAAAAAGGGTTACTCACGATTTCTAACAAACTTATGTTGCTCATTTCATTGAATAAGTACACGTAATCTTCTACAAATAATCAATTCATCCCTCAAGGAGATGTTACATATTTATTTATTTATGCGATCTCCAAGCCAGGGAGAGAGTGAAATAATTACCTCAATAACAAAAGATTTTATGAAAGACTGCTTCAGAAAAATCATAAAAGCGTAAATCATAATAAAGTGGTAAAAAGTGATCGGAAAACACACCCTTTGATTTAATGGCCCTATCAGACGTTCAATAGCTTCAATATGCGCTAGAACTTTCTAGACTACGTTACGACGCCTTTATTACTAACTACTTTATTTCAAATGAAACATATTAAGGCACCTTTATACAAGCAAAACCGACTTGAAACGCAAACAAAAGCGTGTAACTTTCACATATCACTCTTCATAACGACCTCCCATTACAAAGAGACGCCAATAATTCACGGACGTTTCCCACAGTGTTATGTAACCCGACTAAGCCGTCTGGAGACGCCTTAATCGCTTTAGCGGATTACTTGACGCGTAGTAACGAGAGTGTCACGTGTGACATGGTACTGTTATGGTTTAGATATTAAGGTTCGTGGAACCTTATCGAAGTTAATGAATATCTAATGGAGACAAAAGGTTGACTGTTAAATAGTAACACAATAGTGTTAATAGTTAAATAAAGTTTTTTACAAGTTATTTAAAAGAAAATAGCACCGGAACATCCACTATCCATGAGATACTTTTTCATATTTTCCTGTATTTTACGTCAATGGAGGTCAAGCTAATGAAATAAGGGTTAAACACAATAAATATCATCATTATTGATGACCCAAAGTACCAAGATTACTGATTTATTAAGCCATTGATTTAAATTGATGTTACTAAGATGGCCAGGAATGGTACTATACCGTTACGTTAATAGTTTATAAACGTAACGTTACGTTAGTGATTTATATTGCTAATACATTAACATTTTTGGAATTAGTTAATTCAAATGGTTAAGAGATAAGAATATTTTATGTAGATTACTTTATGTATTTCTCCGTGGCCTATCGGTCAGCTTGCCAGTGTCCTGTCGCCCAGCTGTAGAATACCACCAGCCCATTTCTTCCCTTGGGTGTCGTATAAGGCGGCTAAAGGATAACAAAGCCGCTATCACAAGCCCTGAGATACCACACACCACCTCTAAAATGGTGAGCATTGTGTGTGAGGAAACCCCCATCCAGCAGTGGACGATAAAAGATCTGGGAAGGATTATGTAGGTACTCGTAGATAGTTATAATACTGGAGAACTGGAGGTTACTGTTATTACAGGAGAAACGATGTTTCGGTTTAGATATTTTTTCAGATATTTAATTATCTCCCTTGTCAAAAACATCGAATTTAAAAAAAAAGTAGGTAGACAACCGACAATGTCCTCATTATGTTTTCCTTCATCGCCGAACTATGTAGTAATATTATACTAGTGTTAGAACTAACTTACACGTAGCAAGAACATTTTTGAAGAGAGATTTGGAGGAAATAATAAAAATGTATAAATACGAGTCTGTGGGCTCATTAATAAAAAAGAAGTTAAAAAAATTCGAAACCGACTTTATCAATAAGAAGTGGTAATTCACACAATGACACAAGTAATCCCCCGTTTAAAGATACGTAAATATAAACGTGAAATGAAAGCAACGCATCTGGGAACGTTGTACAACACACGCATCGCATGCTTTATTCAGAGAAAGCACAAGTCCTGTATAATTATTACGTCGAATATATCACGATTGTCGCTTTGAAACGCCCTGTACAATGTGCAGTTTAAATGGTCGAACGAACATAAAGATATTCTCTACCATTCTATAAGAGGGCGTAGATATTTTCAACTTTCCAAGTCTTTGGGGTACCTAAAGAACTAAATGCCTTTCATAAAATAAAGCACTAAAAGTAAATATTGCTTTTTTTTTTCTTCTGGCGTTATCATCGTCAACGATGGTTTGCGATCATTTTAATCATTTGTACCTTCCACCCAAGCGATTGGTAAATTGATCCTTTGCTAATGGCCAAGCAATAGGCAAAAATTTAGAAAACGCTCATTTTCTGGAGTTGTTTTGTCTAAGGACGAATTCCAACACATACCCACAAAAATAGCTCTTTTACGATTGAAATATTATTGTATATCCTTTTTTATTTTCATAATACAAAAAGGGATGCAACATAATTTAGATTGTAAAAGCACAGTCCTAAAACATTACCCATTCTAAAAACCCGTTGAACTTTTTTAGCGGCAACTCGAGAAGTGAAGTTGAATTTTTGTTTGATTTATTATAAAAATTGTGTATTTGTGCGTTAATAGTGATAGTTTATTAAACTTCAAAGTATTTTTGTGCGTTATGTTTATTATAATCAAATAAAACCATACGACTGTTTTTCGTGTGCTTCCAAGGAGTCCTCTTCTGTTCTCAGTAAACTTACGATCGCTATAATGAGCGACTCCTGACTTACTTCGACGGGACTGAACATTGATAAGATGTGTTTTAAATTACATATTTTGACTTTACGAAGAAAACTTGACAGTGACAGAATGTGCTAATTGCACCATATTGCCACATATGAAGAAAAAAAAAACCGTTGATAACTGTGATTAACTAAAATATATATATAGACAATAATATAATATAATCAAACCATATTGTTTATAAATCTATTTTCAGCCCCAATTCAAAACTATAATATTATTATTAATTTTGTCGCTATTAATTTTGTTATTAAGTCTAACACGATTTAATTCACTTGTAAAATTAAATATGCAACAACTTCCTGTTCAGTCTTATTTCTATTTACTGGATGACGCTTTTTTGACTAATTTTTCGTTCTAATATTTTATTTTTATCCTAGCTTCATAATTCACAATATTGCAAATAATAACTAGACTTGATCTGCGCCTAAAATGTGTGGGCGAAGGGATCGTGAGAGCGGTCACTAGGCGCCAGTCTGTGGCCTTTTACAATCAACATTTACTACTAACCACTCCTCTATTCTTCACAATTTAAATGCGAATACAGTTCATCAGAACAGAAAATTTAATTTTGTAACTTATTACGGTTTTGCTTCTAATTCAACTCTTATGTCATAAATCGTAAAAGTTATTTTTGTTTATCAGTGTTTTCGGTAACGTGAGTTCTCGTATTTGTTACATAAATATCGTAAGTTATCCGCTCCATATCTGTGAATGTTTATCTGTCTATTTGATGTTTATTCTAAGTCACATCCTTTGATAGATAAACCAGATTAACAAAAGCTTCTTTTCCTAGTATTTTCCATATAAGTAAAAGTATTTATGAGAGGTCAGATTACATCGGTTGTTACTTGTTTATACGCGGTCGTAATCTCTTAAAGATATTATGACGTTTTATAGCTTTTAACCATTTTTATTTGGTGCAATAAACTATATATTGTTTTATGATTTCAATTGAAACGTAGGTGTAACACACCTTAGGTTATATATAGGTTTAAAATAATTATTAACAAACAAGGCACCAACATGTAAAATTAACATACATATTAATTGTAATTGCCTAAATACATAATCTCGTTAGTTAAGTTAAATTACTCTAGTGTAAAATTAACATGCGTTTGAAATGTCAACCTAAAATTATTGCAAAAAATTGACTGAATTTTATAGCTAATTGCGACCACGGGCGGCACTCATATATTCAGACAGTATAGGACCTACATAGATAATAATATAATCCAGTGAGAAAATCGCTTAGTTAAACGCTTAAACAATCTAATCTTATTACCATACTTAAAAAAATAACTAGAAAGTTATTAAAAAAAGTAGTGAATTGAAAATCTAGGAATTATCTGTTGAAAAGAACAGCATAGAATCAAGCATAGATATATATATATATATATAAATAAAAGGAATCCTGCTCTAGCAGTGAATAGAATTGAGAGCAAAATAAATTGAATTGAATAGCCATCAACAATTAGAAAATATATTCCTGCAATCGCACTGTGTCACGTTGGTCACTGGAATTTTTTTGCGTATTGTACTCGAAAGGAACCCTACGCAGTAAATATTTTTAAGACGTTAAAAATCTACAGACAACAAAATAAGTCGTATTTTTTGACAAAATTAAATCGCGTATCTTCAGTTTTGAAAATAAACTAATCTCACGCGTATAAGAATCTAGAGTCCAGGAAGTAATCAGGCACTAGTCTCGGGCACAAAACGAGAACAAAACAAGATAGTAATTGTAACTAATAAAATAACAAATTCCTAACCTTATCACAGTCATAAAGCGTGACAGTCCGATACCACTATCAGCATATAGACCGTGAGTGGTTTTTCTATAAATACCGGTGTCCCTTCACCGACACCCACGGGGTCCGGCGCCTGTCGCGGTGGGTGCAACATTCCTCGCCGTACGCAATGCCGAATTTCAGATCTAGTTAGCAGCACTGAATACTAATTGGTAGACTAATATTTTTAGACATTGATAGACCAAGCGTATGGAGAAGCGTAATTGTATGGAGACCAAGCGTGCTTTAGTGAGTAAATTTTATTGCTGGAAAACCACTCACCGCTGAAAGAAGCATCTCCCTTTGTCGATTTTCTACAACTGATTATAGCACAATTGGGCATTTTTGTTTTCAAAGAACGACTTGCTAGCTACACGGGTCAAACCAGACTGAACGACCGGCTCGAGGTGTAGGACCTTAGCTCCAACTTCGGGCACACAGCGACAAACGCTTTGCTTTATCTATATTTTAGAGAAAATGTTGATGTGTGTACTGTTAATGAGTAACCAAAATTTGTTTAAGAGCGTTAAGATAGAGATATACTCCCGAGCCTGTAGGCTGCAGAATTTTTGTCAAACGAAATCGATAGTTTGACAATTGACTAATGATAATGTCACACACAGAATAAAGAGAAATTATTTTGTGTTATGTGGTGACATTATTAATGTGCAAGTATAATGAGGTATATGTTATTTGCAACTGACCTTCTAAAACGACGCCCACCATTTTGACAGTTAAGTCGTGACTTACTTATTATTACTTTACAGAATTTTACGTGCTTGATCGGCTCTAGATACTTGAAGATTTAGGTCACGTAATTACGTATAATATGTGTTATAATTTAGGATAAAAGCGAACAAAAGCAACAATGACTCGCCACTCGTTATAGGTCATGGTTTTCGCCCACTGGGTCGGCGGATATCGATCGATATTTGGCTCTTATTTCTGATAATAAAGTTTTCATATTTATTAAAAGTTAATAACTTCTATGGAAAAAAAAAACATCACATAAAATATGATACCTGATATGATCAATACTAATCCACGAGAAGTAAAAAATAAAAAGACACTAAAAACATAACATCTATTTTAAAACAACATTATCAAGAAACACAGAATTATTAATACGAAAAAAATAAAGTTAATATTACATAGATGTGAGTGGTACAGGTTATAAGATTTATAATAAATATAAGAAAATAATAATAAATATAAAAATTTGGAAAACACTTGTGCCTCCGGCCTTAACAAACCCGCCTGTGATATTCAGGTACTTGCAGAAAATAGATAAAAAAAATGTCTACGTCTTATCTCATCCACACGCGCGAAACAAAGCAGCAACCTTTAAACTAGTGATCATATTTTTTTAATTTGTTTACAAAACAATCAATTTTGTAACATATTGTTTTAATATCTGATTTAAAGAAATTTGTATTTCCAATACATACACAAGTAAAAAAAAACAAAGAAATATGGGAGACTTCACTTCTGTCCCAAGTGCCATTTGTCATGTGGGATTAAAAGAAAATGATTTATCGATACACAAAATGTATATTAACGGCTTTGTTTATAAAATGAAAGTGGCAGACGAGCAGACAGACCAGCTGATGGTAGGTAAGTGAATGTTGTCATACTCGTATATAGACATCCGCGATAAATGTCAATATCAAAAGCCAAACCAAAATAATGTCAAATGTTTAGTATAGAATGACGAACATTCACACGTCTCGGAATGCGGTGCCTTCCATGACTGATGATTACTAGAAAAATATTTTGGTTATAGTAAGAGTTTCCCATTTGCTGTAGTCCGAGTTGATCGTCCCTAGGCGCCATTTTAGGTACCCACATTATTTTCCAATTGCATTTCCCTTATATGGCCAAATGAAATGTTAAGTACTGAATAATCGTGAGTTGCAGAACGCGACTCAAATGGCAAACTTGGATTTCTTTGCTAAAGTTACTTGAGTGTCCCAATACTGAGATATTATTTTTGCAAGTATATCTCAATCACTTTGTGAGAAATGCTAGCGCCCTTTTGCTAAACGGATAAATACGTGCAAAATAATAATAAGGCCAGTAATGTGGGAACTAAATTCAATATTACCAAGTAGATATGAAAATAGAAGTAGAAATATGACTGGCTATAAAATAAGATCCTCTGTTTATTGTGCTATCAATTATCTCCAAAACGTGAAGGTATAACAGTCCCTAAACATTGAAAGGGGTGAGTGGGTCATACCATTTACTGAAGATTAAGAATATTGATTAAGAACATCAAAGGTGTCGACAATGCTATAACGTTACTGCTACTGCGACTACGATACACCGATCAATTGAGATTTTTTTTAATAGAATAGATGGCAGACAAGCGGCTAGGCCACATGATGGTAGGTGGCATCAAATTGAACAGCTCTACAAAACATTCTCCATTGTACAGACGGTGGAAAACGCAGAGAGACGCAACATTATTACGGATGCTGAGCAATCCTAAACCATCTTTAAGAGTGGGATCGACGATAATTCAGAAAGCGCGTCGTTGGACGGAGTCAAAAGGGTCCAGCTGGTACTTCGGTGCACTGGCCCAGAGATGTGAGCAGTATTCCATGTGGAGTCTAACTTAGCTTTGTAAAGCGACAGGCGCTGCCCCGGAGTGAATTACTGCTGCACTCTATTCAATACACCGTGGATTTTACGAGCAACTTTTGTCTTATGCTCTCCAAATGAATCCGAAACTAGACTTTACTCGAAATATCGACACTAAAGATCCAAAAACTCTCATAGTCCTTGAGAGGAATGTTCTGGGTGCCACGACAAATGGAGCTTTCTTTTTGCACTGATAGCACCGAATTGTATCTTACTGAGGTTACATGGACCAAATTAAATTTATCCCAAATCGAGGTTTTTGAAACTTTCGCAAATCGGAATTGGATCCGAACGTAATCTTTTATTCTAAACCGATATACTTTTAAACTGGTCCTAAAATCTTGCTAAAATGGTCTTCAGGTTTGGCAGGCTTGCAAAAGATAGATGTCGATTTATAGATACGCTCAACTAGCTACGAATAGAAGAGACAGCTCGTTACGCACGCAAGCTACCATAGATTAATTCAAACAATAATTAACAGAGACTTACCGGGTCAAAAAAATTAATACTTCAACCATACCAACATCAAGTTGATTTACAATAATACAAAGGTACGGTTTTATTACGGATACGGTACTGTGTTATTCTCAATAGATAATTTGACCATGTGTCTCATTTCTCTCATGAGTGTCGTAAAAGGCGACTAAGGGATAACAAAGCTGCTACCACAAGCGTTGAGGAACTACACCACCTCTAAAAGATTGGACTCGCCGACCCACTTAGCCAGCGTGGCGTATTGAGACTATCCACCCTTCATGCACAAGATAATGTGCATGAGGAGGTCTAGGCAATGGACGACAAAAGAGTTGGTTACCGTAAGAATAAAATTCCGTAGCCTAATTCCTTGTAATTTAACCCCAATTCTCGCAATATATCAAAATAAATTGGTTTTATACTCAAAAAAATTGTGAGTATTTTATCAAACGAACATCCGAATTTCTTAAGTAATCCCGCAAGACCAGTTCAACTTTAGTCTTGACAAGTACGTCGACATTTCTATTATTAAGTTAGTACTACAAGTTTCTGTACCATAACGTAGTTACGTTATGGTCCGTAGTCCATTTGAATTTACATCTGATAAGTTAAAATCTATGCCTCAATTACGTCTCGCCGTCGAGTTTGTTATTCTTTATTGGCATAAAACTTTTTCTTATGCAAATGTTTGATCGCATAAACTAAGTGATCTATGATCAAGTGCGAAGTGGTTTACGCAACCGGCTGAATGGCGCCATCTACCGTGATCTATTGGCGCCGGCAGCACGCCCGCTCATTCTCATTATACTCTTATCGCGTCAATGCAAATCCGGCTACATTTAATCTTAGAAAAGTCCATTTTCTAGCAAATACTTTACTAGTTTCAGAGACCGTGTGGGCGGGAAACCGATTGTGAAATTCGGTACGCTTTTTCCAATGCGCGTGGGCAGATAATTATACGTCTCGCTCTAATTTGTATTGGTTAATATCGTCAAAATTAATGGTGGAGTATTTAAGTTACCGTTTGAAATTATTTGAGCAAAATATTTAAGTAACGATGCATTATCGATGATGGGCTAAATACTAAATCGATTCATATGATCGATTATTATTAAATAATCGTTTCATGATAACCTGTGATGTTTATTTTTATTATTCATAGTTATTTTATCTACATTAATTTATCCACATTTAACTAATTAGTATATTTTTTGTTTCAGGTAAGTTTTATTTAAACATTGGAGCTATTCTACTAAAGAACCTTCGTGAGTAAAGAACAAATATTATCCTAAGCAGAACCGAGAAACAGCAACTATTTGAATCGCCATTTCTCTCGGCTCTTAAATAAATAATAGCAAACTCAATAAAACTAGATTTCTACGACGCAGTCCGACCCTGTTCTACAAAATTCAATTTAATAATTCAAACATCGACAGGGGGGTACTAGGAACCAATAAAAGCAATTCTAAAACTCGCTGTCGACTCGTAAAATTGAAATGAGACGAGGAAAAAACGTTACGGGACGTTCGGAGTATTTCGCCCGAGTAAGACTTGGGCGCGACGCACAGTTACAGATAGAAAATACTAGGTTACATTTTAACCAAGGCAGATTAAAAATACTACGGATTAGGGTATACTCGTAAATAGAGTCGTTACACAAAACCACTCAGTTGTGTCGCATTTTTAGATGCTGGTTCTTTGTAATTAAGTGCATGGGCGTATTTTGGTGCATTTTTACGTGGATGATTATAATGTACTTCATACTTTGCATCCACACTATACCATTTTTAATAGCCCTTCCTGGCTCTCGGTTTGTGGTTATCTCCGACTATCCTTCTCAGTGCTAAAATCGGTCCACGCCTTCCATTGTACGCATCACATCATATTATTACTAATAATATGCGTACCTATACGAGTAATTCCGCCTTAGCAAAAGTGTTGCATGCCTATGCCTATTTTGTCGTAACAATCATAACAACATTTTTTCCCTTTTGGCAGTAAATTTTTCCCAACATGGCAGTCTGTGTCCGCCGACCTTTGCCACACATAATCCGCGTGGCGAATGTGTAGGTGCGCTTCTAATAAGTCCCACGAGGCTGCGAACAGATTTCCAACACCGACGCGAAATTTCGCCTTTTTATTATTTCGTCTTTTCGCCTTTGCTGGTCATATTTCATCGCGAAGGCGGTACTTCGCAGAAGTGCTAGTTCGCGTGGGTTTCAGACGTGTTAGGCTCGGAATTTAAATTAGGCATATTTTCTTTTTTATTCTTCTAATCCTTTCCGTTATGGTATGGTATAGTATGAATTTTAATTTACTGAGTTATCTACGTATATTTTGTTGTGAAACCGCATTTTATAATAATATTTAATACGTGTCCATAAAAGAGTGGACTAACACAAAATGTTTAGGATTGCCATCGTACTCCGGACACCTGAATCAAGCTACCCTGCATATTTATGTATAAAGGCCTGAAACAAATAAGTCAAAGAAAAAGTTTTTATACAGTTTTTAAGCTGGCATATTCACCATCATTTTGGTGTGTTATTGTTCCAAATGTGAATTCACGAATTTGATCCACAGAAGAAAAGCCAAGTCAGTGTTTTGAAAAAAATAAGTAAGCAGAAAGTTTGTATTGGAGCAGTTTTTTTCATTTAATGGTGTTGTGTTGCAATAAAAGTTTCGTTAGATTGTTTTTCCTGAGATTTGAACCGATTTTGACCTTAAAATTATGAATACTGCACCTGAAGTAACCGCGCAAGCTGTGGCACTTCTTCAGTCTGGGCTTAGTCAAAGAAATGTGAATGCACAACTTCATTTAAGCCGTTCTGCTGTTCAAAGAGTGTACCATCGATACCCAGAGACTACTCGTATCTCTGTCCGTTCCTGTTACTACGGCATTTACTAATCACTAACAGAACTTTTAAAGTTAAAAGTAAAATTCTGTTTATATAATTCCCTCTTAATATATTTTAATTTATGTTTTCATTGCAAAAAGTTTTGATTTCATAAACACTAAACATACGTGTTAATGATAATATAGACAAATATTCAGATATTTATTAGGTATGTTCTCCTAAATAATGGCCACAATTTGGTCTGGTCCCCGAACACCCGCGTCCCATGTTATTCTTAGCGAAATCCTTCAAAATCCGTCTCTTATATAAGATTCAAATTGACTTCCGTACTCACAAACCTACAGGGATTGGAATAGGTAGTGTTATTCTGCGTATTTCTTGGACGGAATGATATAAATATTGCTTTTAATCTGTGGGCGTTAGTTAAATGTTGTTAAGATTGAGGTTATTAGAGTTGATGTTGGGTATAAGGTTATTTAGAATTTATTTTATAATTATATTATATTTATTTTGCAATGTCCGAAATATTGTTTTTTATTTATATAAAATAAAACTTATAATTGTATATGTTTTACAAACGAGATATTTATAGTCAGATACTAGGAGTGCTGACCGTGTAATGTCCGGCCCCCTTTCGAATACCACCACCACATCTATTTCCGTGGGTGTCCAAAAAGTCGGATAACAATACCGCTACCACCAGCCCAGAGAAATTACATCATCTCTAAAAGAATAGACTTACCAACCCGCTTGGCCAGCCATGCATATTGTTCATGCACAAAACAACGTGCATGAGGAAGCCCATGTGGATGCTAAAAGGGCTGGTTACCGCTACGGCACTTGAGGTACTAGTTGGGAAGTCACAATCGAACATAAGGTACCTTACTGTCCCAGTGACGTGAATTTGCGTCACCCGACCAATATCAGAACAGTATAAAACATTATCTTTTTGCAGAAGATATAATCCAATTAGCAAGATTTTCGTGGTTTTAGGTACTACTTGTACAGGTACCTATATTTCTCAAACCCTTTTTGTACCTACTTGTAGGTAAGACTCATAATTTTTTTTTTTTCTAGATATAAAAATGGGTAGGAACTAATATCAGTGTTCATAATTTGATGAATGCCAACCTGTTAGATTGTATAGGTCCCAGATTTTTGGTGTGTGATGTAGCTCCAGAAGGTTGAATAAATAATTTTATTAAATGATCGGAAGAATGGGGAGGAGCCAAATTTTTTAATGATTATTCATTATTTAATATTTTTTCAAAAGAATTGGACATGTATAACATCTCGTAGAAGATTTTTTTGGACATTGGACTTGAAAATTATGGCGAAAAATGTGAAATATGGACGATGACGTCACAGTTACGGCTGTATGGGTTGCTACTTTTGTCATAATGTATAAAAAAAGTAATGTCACCACAAATCAAAATAAACTTCACTGTCACCAGTCATCGAGTTAAACAAATAAGACTGCGGTTAGTTTTCTTTCCTTCTGAGCTTGAATTTTTGATTATTTACGACAATATTGCATTCTAAACTGCACAATGAATGTTGCTGCTCCACATGTACGGGCTACTAATTTGCATCAAATTGATACATGTATGACCGTAGAGTCCGTACACGCAGCCGTTACTGTGATGTCACGCGACTTTTAATTAATGAAGACATTAAAATGTTATATTATAACTCTGCGATTATCATTTTTCTAACAGTGCCACTTTGTCTTTCAATCTATATTGGTCTACTCTATATAAAAAATACACAAAAATCAGTATGTTAGAAAAATTGGCCCATCCCCATTAAATAAATGTACAGGGAGCGTGTGGGAGACGACTGGCGAGCACAGTGACGCTGTACCACAAGTTGCTGACAACGAAAAGCATCGTGTTCTGCGTGCACTGTGTTCCTACAAGATCATAAAATTGGAGATTTCCATATTAACAAACATCTTATTCCAATTAGGTACTTAAATGACACAGCCTATTCTGAGCTGTGACTGTGACAGAAACAGGGAAAATATATCTACGTCTCCTTACAAGCAATCTCTGGGGAAAAACCAAACAAGAGGAATGTAAACAGGAGCCCGCACAATTTTCTTTCATCGTGTAAATTATGCAGAACTCCCGACCGCCCGTTTAGGTTTCATCAGCTGACGTATTCATTCCGTGCTCGCGCAAATAAATTCCAATTTAATTTTAGCAAATAACTTTTAAATTGTTATTTTTTTCATTATTGCCTTATTTCAAAGCTTTTTCATTTATGCCAATTTTTAGTGTTTTTTTAATTTAGTAAAACATAGCAATATAAACAAAAGTAGATTTATTAGGGTCTTTCCTTGTGCTCCACGTAGGTTCTCCACCTGGGTGAAGTACGAGGAACCAACGAGGACATTCCTTGTGCTCCAACTACCGGCAAGTACAGTTTAGTGCAAAAGTAAACGTATTATTTACTTATTACTATTAGATACTTAAAGGACTTAGGAAACTTTACTTAGGAAAAAATATTTATATAATTCTATATGAATATCTTGAAAGATGTGAGATGATTTTTTAAGCATATTGTAACGGATTTTGTCGAATAAGTGACCTATTGTAATTTGTTTGTTGATTAATATATTGCATTTGCGCATTTAAAATCATCTCATCTCGTTCAAGATATTCCTTGCGGCGGTTAGCAGGCGATTTCTCAAGCGAATCGGTGTCGCGATATGGTTGTTGCGATATGACTGTAAGCAATTTATTTAATATAACGTATCGCTTTTTAAAATCATTATTATTTTTGGAATTTCAACTCTCCGCCACATTGTGTGCGGTGTCTCTCGTTGGAAGTACATCATTCATTTGTGTTTTAATTTAAGTATATTTTTCCATATATTTAATTTATTTATTGTTCAGATTTACATATTCTGACCGTATGTCTATCCTTCATCAATGGTTCCTCGTGCTACACTCAGGTGGAGAACCTAGGTGGAACACGAAAACAGACCCATTATTAACAGATATGCGATTACCTCATTCATATATTCCGTGGATTTAACTATTATAGTGTAATATGAAAAATATAATTTAAGAATAGAATAGTATGATATATTAAACAGGTTTTATTTTTATGTCTTTTTAACGTCCCACTCTCAGATTATTATGATCTGTGGTCCTATTACGGTCATGGACCTTAGTAAATCTCTGGGGGTTTCGGGACATAATCCACCACGCTGACCCAGTGCGTATTGGTGGATACATATGCTTGAACATAAAACTAGCTCCCAGCTAATGATATTTTTTTTTAAAGTTTCATTAAGTTAAATGACGTAATATTAAAATCGTATGATACCACTTGAACTGTTCGTCCTGCGTTGATCCTTTCGGTAACGTACTGTTTACTGTAGCAAACCTTATCACGTTATGTTTTTATTTCGTATTTTATTTTCCTACAAATATCTTCATTGTTGTGTCTATTTGATAGCCGTATCTCTTGTCACAGACGACTTAATTATTACTTTAAACAAAACCTGTATAAAAACAAATATTAACATTTATGCGGGTACATGGCCGCGATATACCGATAAAAAGGTTAAGTGACTTCGTAAAGTTTTCCAGAATTAAATTTTGATACCATTTAAGGTTATCGGTGGTCGTCGCAAAAAATTGTTTGCGGTTCCTTCACTAGATAACATGGCGTGATTTATTATACCTCGCAACACATAGCACCGTACGAGCAACTTTTTTAAACGAAATGTCGAGATCACTTTATTAACTTCGAAAAAATGTCGTTAAGATATTTGCAAGTTAAGATTAAATATAATAATGAATGCTAACTTCGATAACAATAATTTAATAACCACTTTATATTCGATGTGATTTATGTTAATAAGTTATTAAGATACATCCTATATAAACCGGTTACTAAATTACTCTTATTAATAATGTACATGTAATGTAAGTATGTACCTATTATTATTTTATTAATCAACATGACCTATCAGCTATTCAGAGCCAATTAGACATTATTGATACATTTATAATATTTAATTATATAATTTATTGAAGTTTTGAATTTGTTTGTTGAAACCTGAAACTTCAAATTCTGCTCATGATTTTCAGTTAATTGACATAAAATATTATATTTTTTTCTTTTCTAAAAATATATTTTTAGGCTTTGCATTTAACAAATATGAAAGTATAAAAATTTTAGCAAAAAAGTTGTAATATCTTCATGTCAATTAACTTCAGAATCATAAATGTAATTCATAGTTTTAGGTTTTGCGAATGAGAGTCGAGAATAGATGCCCCGAGTATACGTATGTATGTATATTGAAATGAATTATATACATATTTGTCATATATAGGTATGTGTTTCCATTTTCTGTTCAGTTAAGCGAGGACTTTCTGTTTAACCAAACGTTGACTAGCCCCCATTGGAATACCATTATGCCTCTGTAGAATTTCTGTGCGGTAAAGTTTAAATAAATAAATACGGAACAGACCTATAGAATATATTTCGACGTCTGTAATAAACAGTAGGATTCAGACAAATACGGTTTTATTATGACTAGTGTAGTCTGTCTGTCTCACAAACAATTTACCGATCTCTCAGGGTATGTCAATAAATTTCTCAAAATATATATTTGCACGTCGGCTATAAACTATGCTATGTTTGCGACAAGTTGATTAAAATACAAGTGTCTGTCTGTCATGTCGGTAAATCTTCATAATGTCAATGAGTGCCGGGCTCATTTAGAAACGAAATATCGTGTTTGAAGTCTCATTACAGCGTTTGAAGTCGAAACGTTCCGTTCTATGTTACAATGTCAAATTGCGCGGGAAAATTAGACAGATGCTCTGAATATTATCTTTGCTATAAATTATTTTGTGAAATTTAGAGCTGTTTACCTCGCAGTTAACATGTAAACTTGTAGATAAATTACATGAATTACGAGTAACTCGTCTTCTTTGAAAATCATTTTGTACATTTTTCGTACAAACTTTTGTAGAAACAAAAACGAAGCACCTACTTTTGTTGATATTTTTTTAAACTAACAACAGATGTTTTAAAGTACTGATGTCCGAAGATTTTTTTTTTAATATTGTCAACCTAGATATCTAATCTAGATTATTCTAATTGTCAAAAACACAATTTCTTAAAACATGTTTACAATTATTAGGTATTAGGAGTTATTATTTATTTTAAATTATTGCAATAATTATTTGTTAGGAAATCAGTGGTATTTACAGTACAAGATAATATGTACCTACATTAGCTGTATGTAATAAGATTAACAGATCAAACGTCAATCGCTTGAGTGGTTAATCCTAAAAAATATGTCCCAATGCAAATTAAATTGATTAAAACTATGAAATAATTCTTATTTATCCAGGCTAAAATGTAAAAAAAATGAAGGAAGTGCTAGGTAATCCATTCGCAAAGTGACTATAATCCAATACTAACCAGTTCAACTAAAAAGTGGTACTCAGTCTGTAATTCTAAAATTTCGTTGAAAAAATGTGTTCTTTCGCACAACAGACACAATATCCTTGTACAGAGACTATCCCGAAAGTTAATTCCGCCGAAATGAAACTCCAAGACTATTCAAAAGCTGGGCGCATGTAATTTTTCATTCATTTTATGTCAAAAAGTCTTTCTCCCTCTGACGAAGTGATATTTCACCAGACATTCGCTTCTTTCATGGCTTCGTTGAAGCTTAAACGACAGAGTGAGATTAAATTCCCGAGACACTTCTATTTTATTTTTTAATTTAGGAATATTTTTGCCTAAATTTTGGAAATAGTATTGTGTGTAAAACCCTGCCGCATCGTGCATTGTTCTTTTGTGTTTGGAGGTTATTTGTGCCTAATTTATTTTTGTGTCTGGAATACTTTTTACGTACATAAGTAAACGCTCTTACGCTATTCCTTCTATTCAATTAAATACATAGTTTTAATTAAGATGTATGCTTATTTATTTTTAACTATACTGTACAGAAATTGTATGGCGGAAGTCGGAGTGATATTCTGTCAGTCAACTTTTGTTTGAACATAATTCGTAATGCTAGTGCATAGTAAAGTCCTTGTTTGATGAACACTCTCACCCTCGCATGAGGGGGATAGTGCACGTTGCAATCCCACAGCCGCTGGGTGCGCTCTGCTGGCCATGTTACCCCTCTCTCACAGAAGACTACCTTGAAAAGTACTGCTTTTCCCACTTTATACTATTTCCTCAATATACGAGTATGTACGTGTTTCGGTAGTGAGTGGAATATGCCGGATCCCATTCCCATCCTACCCCTCCCCATTTCCTCAACCCTTTCTCCTAATACAGTCCTAAATCTCCAAAAGTAGGCAGCGCATCCGGAGGCTTGCCAACTTTTGTCATTCTCAACTGATGTTGACATGTATCGCGCATATCCATGGGCTACAGTATCCACTCACCATCACCACACAGGATACTCACCATACAGTATCCTGTGTGCTCGACTGCCAGCTTCTTTCATAAAAAGAAACACAAAATAAAACACATGCCAAATATATGCATATAACATATTATTAATTAATATGCATACATAATTAAAATACAAATGCCTAAAGTACATACAAAATACATGCCGTCGACACGAAAGATATTGGTATAAAAAAATATATAGAAAATGGAAAATTAAGGAAAATGTAAACAAGTGTACTAATTACTTACGTAAAAAAGTTATTAATAAATAATTACTATTTAAATAATGAAGTTGTTCAGCGCGTGTCCGTGACGCCGCATTTGGGTGTTTTCCTTGACAGTAAGTTGTCGTATAATTTTCATATTGAACAAATTTTGTAAAGCATTTCGGTCTTTAGGTATTATTCTGGGAGTTGGTAAGGAATTCAAACTCACTAGTACTATCGTAATACTCTATAATAGGTACCTTAGTAAGACCCACTCTAGAATAGACGCCAGTATTATTTGGAACCTTATTATAATGTTTCAACTGATTCGTTGGAAAACCACAGCGCACACTAGTTGAACATTTAATATATAAAGCCATCCGGACCAATAGTATATTCTGTAATGATAGTATACGCAGTATTCAAAGCCGACGCACTGTTAAGATCAAATATTTCTGCACAAACTCCTTAACAAAAGGATTGTCTCGCCCGACTTCCAAAATAAAATATGTTGAGTGTCAATATGACTGAATATCAGGAATAAAAAAACAATTATTTGATTTACCTCTTGCCCGATGTAATTATGCCAAAAATTCATTTATCTATTGGTCTTGCAAGAGTTATAATTCTCTTCTCTCTTTTTTTCTCTAACATTGACACTTCGCATGTACCCGCTAACTTCGATACTTTTGTAAGGAAAATCAGAATGTATGTATTATTCCTTTCTTAAAACACAATGAATATATTATTATAATATATCAGTATCCCACTTGTTAATTTTTATGTAATAATAATAATAAATACTCTTTATTGCATACAAATAATTATTACATGTGCACAAATAATAGATGACAGAATACAATAGGCGACCTTATCGCTAAGGCGATCTCTTCCAGGCAATATTAGGATAGAGAAAAATATAAGGGATATAGGTAGTGCAAAAAGACCGAAATCCACAGATGGATCATGTTCAATATATACTTAACAATATCGATAATTAATATAGTATAATAAATACATATAATAATAAATAACTTAATAATATATAAATATAATATATGTAATATGTAAATTGTCGTAGCGTAATCGGTATATGAATTAGTTATAATTTTTATGTATTCAAATGTACACTTGTAGGTACTGTTTGTGTCGAAATAAAATAAATTAAAAAATAAAAATAATTAGTGATTAACTAAATTGCACTGCAGATATTGATCCCGAACCATCCTATGATTCAAGTAATATTTCTTTTGTCAGTGGGAGCTCGTTCCACAGTTCTGTGGGCTGAGCGGCGTAGGTGTTGGACATAGAGCCGGCACGGCAAGGTTACCCTTGGTGATCGTGCGTGGTACTCAGAAAGCGAAGCTTACTCTGTGACAAAGGTTTTTCTAAAAGTTCGAAATTCGAACGCTTTGATGGGAAACGCAGTCTGAGTGAAATGTTTTAAAACCGATTGGACGCACGCCAACTGCGATTTGCCGGCCACACGGCTTCCGAACGTCGCTAATGACATCAATAAAATAAGTTGTACGGACGCATATTTCTTTCGAGTCCTCTATTTATCAATAACTTTAGTAGTTATTCTACAAACGTAGAAAAAATAAATAAGACATCTAACATATTATGGACAAAAACCAACTTTTATGAAATATTGACAATAAATGTATTAGATAGATTATTATTAGATTAGTACTCTTTATTGTATAAATGTTACATTTTTGACAAAATTAAGTAACAGGAACAAATAAGATGAAAATACAACTAGACGGTCTTATTGCCTTATAGCAATTACTTCCAGACAACCTTGAGCAAAAGTGTTGTGAATGAGGTAACGCAGGTAGTGTGCAGTGTACATACTCGTATTTAAGTATTGTAATTATAAATACATATTTTAATAATTAATACTCTTATAACTATAGTAAGAATATATGTGTAATATATATGTAGCATACATACATAAATGACATACATATAAGTACCTAGTAAAAGAACTTGTAAATAACACGAAAAGAATGTAATTAACTGATAATAGTTTAAATTTTACCACATTTTCATCGTCTTTCAATTTTTAAAAACGGTTTCAAAGTCGCCATAGTGTCCTATAAATCTAATTCTTGGAGGTTAAACACATAAACATTAACATTTTCACTTTTATTTTCTTGTGCTAGATCCGAACAATATTTAGGTCAGTACAGGGGAGCATGTTCACAGAAATCGCTATCGAGATTTTTATACATGTACAAATATAAGTAACAGTTTCTGTGGATATTGTGGTTATCATTTAAACATACGTTTGAAGATAAGTTTTAAATATTTATACAGAAGAAATTCTAATAACAGCCTCTCTCCACTAGATATACTTTTGGGCCTTTCTCAAGGCAAGCCACCACACTCCATTTTCGTCTTCTCTCATCGTCTCATCATTCCACTTGATCGAAGGGCGTCCTATGCTATGTTTTCCACACTACGGTTACCATATACCGATGTCTTGTATACTAAAACCTTCCGGAAAAAATAATCTACGCCATAGTCAAAACCGCATCAAAATCCGTCGAGTAGAACCCCTCAGAATCTGTAGACATAAGGACACACAAACGTTGCGTTTCATTCATAAAACGTAATTATAATTAATTATTCTTTGTCTTATTTAGAATAATTTATTTCTTTCTGAGAGTAATCTCGGAATCTAATATTCTTCAATACCCACGAAATAGGTTGTACTTTCCTTTTTTACGGACATAGAATACCTACACTTGAAGGTTCCATCTCACTATTACATTGGAAAAAACAAGGTCGGACCCGTATTAAACCGTTCATTTAGTTAATTTGGTTTTAGATATATGGTTTATTTTTAAATCACCTTATTGAACATTTATTAACTAAAAACTTATTTTCAATGAATAAGTATTTAACCTACTATAAGCATTTTACATATATTTACCGCTTGATACAGCAGTAATGTGAAATACATGTTCACTCTTACTTCTTTCTAGCTCGGAGCACCCTAAACTATTAGTAGGTACCTAACTCATCTGAACCTATTTCACCCGCTGACCGCTGGCGCTAATTCGTTTACAGTAGGTACCATAACGTGTAATTAGAGAAATATTCTATCATCATTAATTTCACACACTTCACTGTTTGTAAAGAAACGTAATTCTTGCAGATGTATGCACACATTCATCGTCAGTGTAAGAATTTATTAAAATGTACATAAATGTTGTAAAACAGTACAAGTATGTGGATGACATTTTATATGTTTACATCATTTTTTTTTATGTTAAGAATTGCTTTTAATTCAAGAATGTGTATACTTTAAACTCGTGTAAGCATTGCAACAGATTGCATACATGACATGGGTATTGGCAAAGAGAAAAGTTTTAGGGAGTTTGATTGGAGACTGAATAATCGACTTAAAATATAACTCAACTCAAAAATGAAACACAGAATATACCTACTTACAATTGTTTAATTCAGTTACAAGGGGACAAATTTTTAAATATTATCCATACATATAATAAAATTGTAACAGAGCCGTGTCAGAACGTGAAATATTGTTTGAAAAAAATGGTTGCAGTGTACTACTACTCTACGGACGACAGCGAACTCACAACAGACATTTTTAGAATTTTTGTCTGTTTGTCTGAAGGCGCATCAGTAAGGGACAGAATTTAAAGGAACTTAGCATAGGTATAGCTTATGACTTGGGTTAACATTTAGTGTAGATTTTATCCCGATCCATTACAGAGTTCCCACGGGAATCACTCTAAAGTTCATGCGAACAAAGTCGCTGGCACCGCCAGGATGGGAATGGGAAATAAATAACCAGCAGAAATACTGAAAGTGGAAGCAAATTGAAAGGTGGGTTAGGTTTAGGTTCTCTGGTGACTATAAAGATATAAGGAGTCCGTCGACTTTGTGTTGACATTTTAGTATAGTAAACTCAAACTTTGCATCTGTGTGAGTGCGTGCCGAATTGTCCAATCCGATTGTCGAAATGGCTCGCACGGTACACTATCAGTGTGCACCCACACAAACGCAAAGCTCATGTCTCATTGAGTTTACTGTACCTACCTAATTAAGAACATTTTATTTAAGTTATTTAAAAATATTTTATTTTGCTAATCGTGGATTGGCTACGAGCTTAGTGTGTTCTTGCTGCCAGCTTAAGTACAAGCCTTATTATATTACCTAAGGATTTAAGTAAATCGGATTTCAACTTATCTAACTTAGCTCCAACAACTTTTTCTAACTCTTTTTAAATCCTTTAACTTCTTAATTTGTCGTCATATATCTACACCAAAATCGTCACTATAAAACGTTTCATGCCCCATAAAACAGTGACGGCTAAAATTATATTTGTTTTCTTCGTGGCTAACGTAAAAAGTTAAAAGGAACAGAAAATAAATCAAACATTTCATCGGTCGTCATAAATTCATCTCTATCGCACACAAGGAGAATCCCTATTTTTCCCCCGCCTCTTTACCGCGACGACATCTGTCCGCAATTAGAGCAGAATCAATTTAGTCCACGATAAATTATAAGGTTATAAAAACTAACATATAGTCCGGTAGTCCAGCTATAATGAGAAGCTAAAAATATACAGCAGATTTATACTAACACCACCAAACCTTTAGAAACGAAGAATTAATTATCACGTGAATACAATCGATAACATTGCCCATCCTCACACTAACCGTACATTTTTGCATTATGTTATATTTTTTGTTTAGTTTTATTTACAGAATAAATAAACAGATCCTAAACTATAGGTAACGTTTTGGCATATAAGTACTTATAGCATAAGTGTGTATCATAACGCGTAAGTTAGGAATAGTGGAGCAAATAGGAAATCAGGAGAAAAGTAGTTGGTAGGGGAAGAGTGCAAGGTAGTCTTCTCTCACAGAAGACTACCTTGAAATGTATTGCATTTTCTAATTTATCGTATTTCCCCAATGTACGTACGTGTTTCGGTAGTGAGCGAGATATGCCAGAGCCCATTCCCATCCCATCCTATCCCTCCCATCCCTCCCCATCTTCCCAATTCATCGCTTAATATTACCTGCAAAAGTAGGCAGCGCATCCGGGGGCGTGCCAACTTTTGTCATTCTGGACTGATGTTGGCATGTATCGCGGATGTCCATGGGCTACAGTATCCACTCACCATCAGGTGGACTGTATGCTCGTCTGCTGCCCTTTTTCTATAAATAAATAATAAAAAAGCTATCATATCGTATCATGTAGATTCTGATTAAACTTATTGTTAGTAACCTTGGAACTCCCATTTTTTACAAAATTGGTCGAACTTCGCTAAGTGGTAATCAATGAGCTCCCACTGCCATTGTGTAGGTTGTTTATTTGCCGTATATTTAATAAAGCAAATGTCGATATGGTAAACAATATTATTTAACCCACCTCACACACGAATGTCATGTTCTCTTGCTTTATAGTGTCGAGTAGTGGAGCGACGGTCTTAATTTGTAACAGAAGGAAACGCGTATGGACTTTTATTTATGCCTTCCATTTAGTACAGTTAGAACTATTTCAGTGACTGATAATTTATTTCCATAGTTTAAAATTGATTTTACTATTATGTCGTTAAAGAAAACTTTATTTTTAGCACTTCGAGTCTTTTCATATTGTTTTTATTTTAATGTTTTAATTAACACATTTGATTTGGAAACTGTTTCGTTTATTATTAAAAAATAGATTTTGCAGTTATAATGAACACAGGAAAACATATTAATTACCCCTGTAATAATCTCTACAAGTTTAAAAAATCCTTATTTGTATAACTTATTCTTTTAGAAACAAAACATCTAATTGAAAACTGGTTTAGAAGTCGTATTAAAATTATCTTTAAGTTAATAATCATAGCTGAATTATGGCTTTAATAAGTACAGACTATACGGCAATTACTAAAAGTTACTACGCAAATTAAAATTACAATGTATCCGTGAATTTGGCGCGAACAATATTTTAAAACTGAAAGCGGCATTACACGTCGATGAAGGTTTAATATGGACATGCAAAATGCACTTTCCATATAAACAATATAATAAATGGACGCGGTAGAGTATTCGCGCATAAAATTGTATAGCACCTTCACGTAAGTCGACCTTCGGGTACGGTCTCGGTCGAAGCGAAACAGTCAGCGGATTTCGCTAGTGACCTTTTGAATTTAGCGTCTATGAAAAGGGACCACACGAGAATTTAAATTTGAGGTTTGTATTATTAATTTGTGACTACTTATAATCTAACTTGTTGAGTTGGATCAATTATTATATGAGATGTCATACAGACAGTGTGATTAAAAATAATTCCAAATGAAGTATTCGTTAAGATACATACATTCATACAATCCATGAACACAAAGCGGCCTATTAAATAGAACAAAATTACCCAAGTTTCATGACGAAATGCCTCTCAAAGTCATGAATGGGTGGTAATGGTCAAGTGTACATGCGATGTTTGTAGTAACTGGGGCCTTTGCCTAACGGTGAATTACCATCTTTCCGACTCGCCGTCACGTCATAATTTATTTCCCATTGTCTGACGATATATAACGACGGACGTGACGCGAACTGCTAATTCTTGCCAAGTTTTGGCGAATAAATTTGTGTGATATGTATATGTCTGTATCAATATTTCTTGTATTTAGCATGCGTTATGTAGAAATTAAACAACGACAATTATTTTGGTTATATAAATACTTTCTGTGATTTTTACTTTTATAATTTTTCTTTGTAACTCAAATGTATTTTATAGTTTTCTTCTTATAGAAATCTGCTTATGCAAATGCGAGTATCATGCTTTAACAGACTATAGTTTAGTCTTTTCTTTATTATCTTTTTTTCTTATAAATATTAGCTGCTAGTTTTTTCTTATAAATATTAGCGGTTAGTTTGATCATTATGTACTAATTAGTAATTTATTATTAGTTATTAAGAGTAATTTAATGATATTTCCTTTAACGTTTACAGCGAAGTATTTAGAGTCATTTGTCTTAGCGTTTTATGACACCTGATAATGATTAAAGGAAGTTATTCGAAATGAGCGCGACGTGAGAATCGTTAATAGTTGTAAATTTGTCGATGTTTTCCGCTTGTTAGACCAAGAATTTATTGAGATCTTAATTTGTTTAAATGACGCAGAATTTAAATATTAATCACCTGTTTTGTTCCGTTATGATAGTAAGGATGGCATACCTATCTAAGAACCAATAAAACTAAGGCTTTGGGAATTCATAATATATAGTTCTCATAAAAATAAACTTTAAACTTACGTTTAAATTTTCACTATATAACTTTAAACCTAACTGATATGCCGTCGTAATTTGACTCATAACTTACATTATCCATACGTATAATAATAAAATCGTAACAGAGCAGTGTCTGTATGTGAAATTTGTGTAAAAAGGCATTGCAGTGTAAAGCACTCGTACACGTGATACAGAACCTAAAATAACAATTTTTGGAATTAATGTCTGTATATCTGTATGAACGCGCATCGCGCAATAATTACTGGATATAATTTAATGAAACATACATACGTTCATACATAAGAATTTTATAGAGCTTTTTATAGAAAAAGGCGGCAGACGAGCATACAGTCCACCTGATGGTGTGAATACTGTCGTCCATAGACATCTGTGGTACATGCCAACTCTGGCATATCTCACTCACTACCGAAACATGTACGTACATTGGGGAAATACGATAAAGTAGGAAATGCAGTATATTTCAAGGTAGTTTTCTGTGAGCTTCTAACTTAAGTAAACATTTAGGGTATATATTATCTCGATCTGTTACGGGGTTCCCACGGGTATCACTCTAAAGTTCACGCGATCGAAGTCGCCGGCACCGCTAGGTCTTTAATAATACCTATACTTTAAAAAGTACAAATATTTAAGTATATAGATATGTACAAATGTTCGTAATTTGGCAATAACATAGCGGCTTTATAATTTTTTTGTAACGTGTCGGATCTTCGTTGCAGGTGGCCGGCCCATTGTTCACCACATTGATATTCCAAATCAGTTAGTTGTTTGATCTCAGGTTGTATTGCCATTTACTAAAATGAAATTTACCATTGTTTTCCTTTTTCTAACATTATGTTTTCAAAATATCGACATTAAAAATTACGTAAATTTCGGATATTAATAAAATTAATATTATGAATGGAATTGTCTGTTATTCATAAAATGCCTTTGCCTTGCTCTGATATATTTCTACATTTCTGTATCATGCATTATAGGTACGTGTAATCTGCAATGTTAGAGTTTGTGGTACATCTGCACTGTTTAGTGTTGTTACGTAGAAGCATATAGAAATTAATTTGAATCATAATTTGAACTAAACAGCACTCAGTATGCACGATGCGTTACGCGGCGCGGCGGTTAACAAACATAGTATGTTAGTACGACAAACGCTATTATATATTCATTTATTAAAATATAAATGAACATATTGTTATTTCAAAATGACGGCTTTATTATTATTACAAAACTTATTAATATTCTAACAAAGTGCCGCGGCTCGTGTCCGCGGTTGAAATACTCACGATCACATAAAAACGATTCTTTCTTTGTATGCTAATTTAACTATATTGTATTATTGTTGTACCGTATATAGTTGCTAAATAAACAACGGATTGTCTGTGTCGTGATTTTTACTATATTCAGGTACTCGTATCACCTATATACGAAAATACCTTTGTTGTATATCTCCCCCATTTTGCTTTTGTAGGGCAGTCCTCGAACGAATGTTGGCAATCATTAAGAGTGATCTGTACTTTCGATGTTGTTGCTCGAAACAACGTTTTGATAGTTTAGTGTAAGTTTTCATTGGACGTTTAGATGTTTGTACAGTTTGTTTCTGTTAATGGTTGTCATTAATTATAACTCTTCTCAGACTATCGCAGATGTCCAAAACTCACTCTACTTGGCCAAAATTATGTTAGTTTATTCGTGTACCAATCGGGAAGTACCAATTTAGTCTTTTTCATCGCCTCCCCTTGTTTCTTTGCTACTTTTCTCTGTGTTAGTATAATAAATTATACTCGTAATATAATTACTTATGGTTTCGAGTTGGACAAGGGCGTAGTCAGGATTTTATCCTGGGTGGGGCAAAACCAAACAATTTTACCCAGGGCTGGGCAAAGCAAACAATTTTCTTATAATTTAAATAGAGATAGTGTGAATAGGATTTTGCAAGGTCGGTGGCGCGCCCGCATACCCCCTGGTGTTGCAGGTATCCATGGGCGGCGGTAGCACTTACCATCACGTGAGACCGCTTGCTCGTCCGCCTTCTTCTCTATAAAAAAAAAAAAGATAGTGTGATGCAGAAAGTCTGTTGCTTATTCTTGCCTATGCCAGGTGGAGCAAGCGCTCCAACCTGCCCCAACGTGGCTACACGCCCATAGAGTTGGGTTGAATGTGTGTAAAAGTTCATTTAATATTTTTAGAAGGGAATTGCGGATAAGTCTAGATAAATTCTGAAAATATTTCCTTTATTCTGTTATTTTACTTTTGTGTTGCTTTTATTATTTGGCTTGAATATCTTGAATTTTAAAATCTTATATATGTTAACATGAAACATTAAATTGTTAATTTTAATCATTCGGAGTGGTTTCGTGACGTACTCCGGCTTATCGGGTTGTATTTCCTTTTCAGTTGTCGGGTTGTATCTATCTTAACATGTTACATTATGAATGCTGTGTTCTCCTGTACGAGGCTACCATTTGTGAATATAATAATGTTTATCATGTTTGTATAGAATGAAAATGTATGGTGTATCGTTAGCGAACCTAATAATAAACAAAAATAAAATATAGATCGAGCATAAACCCACCACTATCAGTAGATAGATAGATAAAACTCTTAATTCTTTAAGAAGTTTATTGCTTTATAGAAGAAGTTTATAGAAGAGAATACAACCAGGCAGCCTTATTCGTTTATAGCAATTTCTTCCAGACAACCTTGAGAAAAGAAGTCTTGACTGTAGTAACAACGCGGGGAGCATTTAATTTATGAAGAAACATTTAGACCAAGGCTATAGGAACTCGTCAGATATATACAAGTAGTTCATAAGTCTACTTCATCTCACACTCGAGTTTCGTGAGCTTCTTCTGCTTCTGCTTATTATATTTATGCTTATATGTATATGTGCTGCATCAAATATAATCGACGTGTGGGCGTTTAAATAACAGTTAACTATGGGGCATGTCTATCGATCACTGGCGATCTAATTTGTGTAATGATATTCTATGTGCAGTCACCGAGGCTTTTGTCCCCTTCAACTGTTTCAACACTGTAGGATACAATACTGTAGGTATATTGCAAGTTCCTAGTTCCAATGAAAACTAGGAACTAGCAATATACGGAGCGAGTTCCAATCGGAAATGTATCTTCATTTGCTGCAAATCCTTGTTCATGTAATAAGATATATTTCTTTACACAGAGATTTAATACCAGTAAGTACTAATTTAGAACGAATTTGTTAACAAATATCCGAATATTTGCATTTCAAGAGCTTCAAATTTAATTCTTCGTTCTTATTTCTAATTGTTCCCCACAACCATTTATGTATTTTGAAAGTTAGACTACAGTTAAGTTAGACGCTAGTATTATGTTATCTGTGACATTCGTGTGATCGTGTGTTCAAATCCTCGGCCCGTTCTTATTTGAGTACGTTTTTAAAAACAACAAATAGTTACTAACTCGGCGGTGAGGAAAAACATCATGAGGAAACCCGCTTCAGAACAGAAATAAAAAAATATCTGGAGTATATGATCCACCAATCCGCACTGCGCCCGCGTGGTGCATTACGGCCTGCGACCGGATTTATTATGGAATAGTGATTTAATAGGAGAGCCCTGTGCTCCACAGTGGGACGTTATAAGAGTGATACAAGTGACAAATGCAAAACCAAAACAAAAATAAATAAAAAATAAACGAGCAAAGGAATTTAATGAAAAGGAGATATACATTTTAAATTGTAAGTTAGTATTTAAAAGCCAGGGCCCCTAATCCCGACACTCATTCGTGTGGTCGTGAGTTCAAATCCTCCTCGGCGCGTACCCACTGACTTTCCACTTAAGTAGGGATTTTAAAAAATATCACTAACTCGGCGGTGAAAAAAAAAACATCGTTAGGGTTTCCTAATGATAGCATGCTACAGAATTAACAAGAAATCTGAAGCATGTGTATCAAACAATTTGCACTAGGCCCTAGGGATTTAATAGGAATTAATAATAAATTAATAATAATTATTAATATAGAATAAATAAATATTTAATTTTAATAAGGGAGGACTGTGCCTACAGTGGAACGTTTAAAAAACTGACATCGACATCAATTTAAAACTTCAGTTCAATTCAACTTATTTGTTTGCAATGTGCATTACAAAAGGTGGTAAATAGTAAATACGTAGTGGGATCGACACATCTGCCAATAATGCCGTGTAAAATTACATACCTATATAAATAACATCAAAATACGTAAATATGTACTTACAAAGAAATACAACACTGAACACCACACTATCAATTAGCCTTATATACCTAATACGTATTTATATTCCAACAATACTATCAAATAGTGCTAATAATACAGTAGTAAATTATAATAGTAATAATGTCAGAATAGAAATGTCACATTTTATACTTATTTATATTTATTTTATTATATGTATGTATACAAGATGTCAAAATTTTATTATTATAAGTGTATTATTATAATAATTTCATAACATCGCTATTAGATCAAACTTAAAATAATAACTGTCAATAACAAGGGATATGATTATAAATAAGAAAAGTCCGTGTCTATTGTCTATGTCTACTTCTAAAGAAGGTGTTTAGTTTTTCAAAGGCATTCACAAAAATGCTTATACAAATTTTATTTTCCACAAAACACGGCAAGAGGACGACTTTGTGACTCTCAGGCGAGTTTGTGCTTGTTTGTTTTATCAATGGCCACTTGTGGGGTCAATATTTGGCGGACATTATGAATAAATTTTGCATGTCGTTGACACAAATATTGAGCAATCCGTTACAAAACCATTACCTCTTGTTCTCGTTGATGACTCGTTTAAAAATTGGTTTCATTTCTGTTACTATACATTTTTATGTGATAAAGGACTTACTCTATCGATGAGTTAGTTGGTTATTTATTGCTATCTTTTGTTTAATCAAAAGTATAAACACAAATTATATATTCTGATATTTTTTCAATTATCATGTTGTAATTTTGCTCTTCTAATTTATTTTATGTGAATATAAAATTACATATTAGTATTTTTAGTAAATATGATTTTTTTACTGTATGTAGGATGAAAATGCTTGAATGCAAAAGTAATATATAAATAATAATAAATACTGCCGCCAAACGCCACGCCACAGTATAATCCCCTGGTCCAAACGCGTTCGCGTTTGGACCAGGGAAGCCAGATCCAGATGCAGATCCAGGATAAACAAATGTTTATAACATAACATAAACGAATGAATGTTCAACCGGGAACCGTACCCAGTACCTTTTGCACAGCAGGCAGGGCACTACACATTTAACTAATTGGAAGAAATTTCCCGCTTTGTTGTAGTTATTTAAGTATTAATAAAGTCAGCCGTTATCGCGAAAATTTAGTAGTGTTTATTTTAATGTTCACTACAAAATGTTCGGTAAAGAATACAATAATAACGGCTATTTATGTCAGACCTTTAAACCTTATTAGCTGTTATGTCGTTTTGAGACAGCATGGAGGCGAGATATTCAATACAAGCAATGCCAGCGTCTACATTCGCGTGAACTTTGGTGATTCCCGTGGGAATTTTTTAACGCATCGAAATAAAATTGACCTTAAATGTTAACGCAGATCATAAGCTATAACTATGCCAAGTTTCATTAAATTTGTCCAGTAGCTTTTGCGCGTTCAGATAGTAAGTACATTATATTGCAATCACTTTTTCAGAAAATAATTTATGTATAGACACGGCTCTGTTACGATTTTATTATATGTATACATAATTTTTTTCAAAGAATTTTAGATAAAAGTAGTTTTTTTATAATGAATGTCGGAATATTTTTGAGTCAAATTTTAGGGTTCTTTAAACCTATTGAAAAAGGAATGTCATATAAATACTTAAGCTAAAATATAAATTGATTTATTATAAACCATGAAAGAGTTATCTAGTTAAGGAAGTTAAGAACACGCTTCATCTAAAATTCTCTTTTATAATGTCAAAGCAATTTGTATCCTTCGTCAGTTCTTTATCTACAATAATAATTGTTGATGACAAACTCAAATTATCAGATGTCACTTAAGATTTACCTGTCTCTTCTGCATCCACAATATGTTACCTCTTACTGACAACGAATTTATATTAGAATTACTGATAACCTGCCGTAAGCGTGGAGTGGACGATGAAATGGCTGGTACGGGCATATGGGCCTTTGCCACAAGTCAGTGGAACTATGCAGGCTCATAATAAAATATTAAAATTAGCATTGGGATATAAAACTGGCTACTTAAAAATACACTACGGCTCTAACTTCGAAAAACATCGGAACAACAATGTTTCATATATTATTTAACAGTGTGTTTATGACGGGGCGTGCAAAGAAAGCTTAACGTATGGTGCGTGGTGAATTCTGCATCTGATATTCACGTGGTTTCGACTGCGCATCAAAAAATTTTACACGGGACATAAATTTGACACGCCCCCGCTGTTAAGGCACGGTTGCCAGAGTAAAAACGGTCAATTTGCTTGATGTTAAGACAACTTTTATTATTAATGCTTCCTCTTTGTTGATGTGTGATTCTGATTATACATATTTGAATTTCAGTCTTAGAATTGCCGACTTGGAAATTAATTTGCAGGAAACCGATAATTCAAATGCGGCTGAAAAAAGAGGAAATGTACAGAAATTTTGTATTGATCTGTATTATAATTTTTGAATAATTTCGTTTTTGAATTACAATTTATGATTTAGCATCTCTGCACCTTAAGCGGGACGCCTCATCCAAGGCCCTAATAGCGGGACATTCCAGCACTCGTGGCGCGTGAGTTGACGTTGGCACCTCAAGCCTTTACTCTCGTAATCTTTAAATTTTAGTCTGAAGGTAAGCGTTGCATATAATCTGTCCGTGTATTTAGCGTTCAGGTAAATTTTCTTTTACTTTTATCAGCTGAGCGTTTACATGATTAGAAAATTTTCTATGTTTGTAAACGAGCTGTTATATATATTTTAACTTTTATTGGTTGCTATAATTGAAAAACAGATTTTATCTACAACGTTGTGATTGCCATTGGCGCCACTTTAACCATCTATATAATAAGTTAAAAATGGATTGCAAAGAATTTGTATATGTTTAAATGCTTGATTAACCAATAAAATTACAATTTACACCTGAATAAACCAAAGCTTTAAACTCCAAGTGAACATTTCAAGCACTTTAGAAAACGACACTCCTGTCCAGTGACATCCTTATTTCTCTACACACCACGCAGGCGTTACAGATGTCACCTTACGGTAGAATTTGCCATCTTCATTCTGCATTCAGTGTGCAGCCAGTATTCGTCGCATCTCTGTTGCGCAATGCATACGTGAGGCCTTTGAGATGTGCCGATTTGACGCTATTTTGTATTTCAGATGTAACATTTCGCGAGGTGAATTCGCGAGATAAAATTGGACAGATTGTGACTTAATCCGCAGTCAGTGTGTCAGGTCAATGAAATTTTGTCCAAAACAAAAAAATGAAATACACAGACATGATATCGCGACGGTAGCTTAGTATACCATACTATACCGTCAGCGTATATGCAGATGTAACCAAACTGTACCCGATACTTGAACTGAGCCGAATCTATAAATTATGCTTATAATAATGGGTTAATTGATATGAAGATTTTACAAATGGTTTTCTTCTGAGGAAAATCTATTTTTTAGTTTTTCCCAAATATTTCACACAAATATATTATATATCTATTAACTTACAGTCAGTCATGCTTCAGGCTTCGCAATAGGTTCGGTTCCATCCTCTATAGCAGGGGTGGCCAACTTGTTTAGAACATCCCTACTTGAAATCGTGTTCTATTTAAAAAAAAATGACCTCTTGCGATCGACTCAATTGTGGTTTAGTGGGATGAATAAATCAAGAATTAAATAGCTTTTATATTATTTATTAATAGGTAAAATTAATATCAATAGATGACAAAAAATTAAGAGAAGTTTGTGCTTTCATTTCTTCTGTCAAATTCATTCATTCAGGAGTATATTTTGATACAGTCAAACTTAACGAAAATTTTGATAGGTACTGGTTAAAATTTTTAATATCCTTTCGTCATCGACCGCTCTGTCTTTAACGATCGACTCCTTGGCCACCCCTGCTCTATAGCACAGTGAATAATTCAATACTGGATATAGTACATCTGTAGTACTCCTATAGGATACTAGATTAGTCCTCTCCCCAAGATCCCAAGCACCTATTTGTTTGTGTGCCTGTCACCTTATCTTATCCTAGTGTCCAAAATTAACATAAATGTATCTTCAACATAAAATAATAAACAAATCTGTGGCGGCATCAGCGTCCCCTCGAATAACCTCTCAAAATTCAGGCAGGTAAAACTTTAGATTAGGAAAGTATAACTGCAGCCGCTGGGCGTCAGTCTGACAGAAGACGCATCCCGCGTGATTTGTTACGCTTTGTTACACGTTACCCGCTGATTTGTTCCACTTGTTAGGTTTTGTTTTTGCAGAGCGGCGGTTACTAAACCGCTCCGACTAAGGCGGCAAGTCCACCAATCTGCTTGATTTAGTGCTCAAAATTGGGTAGTATAGTGGCTATACATATAATTGCTTCGGTAGATAATTCCTTTTTTAGCAATTATATGTTCTTTACTTAATTTATGAACATGATATATGCTTCCAGGAAGGTTGTCTTGAAGGAAGGTGCATTTTGCAACTCTGCAAAGATATTTATATCTTAAATTTTATCTTCTATCAGTCGCAGTCAAACAGCATCAACAAAAGTCGAACGTTTGGAGACATGTAGGCCAATTGCGAGTACTTTTTGTTAACACATTAATTCCATAATTCATTAATTCTTTTAGGGACTGAATTGGAAACCATCTAACATTTCAATAATTACCACGCAACCTTTTTTTTCGGAACTTCTTGTGGCCCTAATGGCCTTTCAAGAGTCAACCGGACATAGTTTAGGGCGATCGCAGAAGGCGCTCAGCCAGGAGCAAAGGGTGTGTGCAGCAACGAGCCTAAGGGTCCTCGGCTTAGGGCGTTGCATTGGGAGGGTACCGCGGGGTCCCGAGTCGGTGACCACGCGACCCTGTACAGATTGGTGTATACTTTAGGTACATTATTCCATAATACACTATTGTACATATTGTATTCATAATACACTATTGTATATAGATTCAATCCTGTTTGACGCAACAAAATTATTGAATAGTTAATTTCATTATTTTTTTAAGGTTCTGCATTGAGTCCTTAGACTCGGTACGGTAACGTCTTTGGCGCGCAATTATTTATTCATTTATATATTTTATTGTACACATAAAACTATATTGCTATATATATTGATTATAAAATGAGAGAAGATGTACAGAAGGGAAGCTTTTGTACATCTATGTTTTTATAGTTATCTTTATATTATCATATAGTTCGATCAGCTCGTATATGTAGCCCTAAACTGCAGTAGGTATTGCGGGTCAATGGTGTGTGCGGCCGCGATTCAATCAATTGCCGCCGGATGCGGCGACGCGACGACGCCACCCGCGACGTAATCGTGACTTCACGCCTCGATTGCTCGTCATTAACTAAATTCTGTTCGCGAAGATAACATGCTTCTACGGTCGCTGACCAGGTAACCAGCGTGAATATTACAACGTTGTGTTATTATTACATACACAAACCCTAGTCAAAGTATGCTCGTTTGCAAACGCTACTATCATATGGGCCGTGTGTTTAGTATCAAACCAGCCGACATAAAGTATAGGCGACGACATTTTACCTTGTTGGATTGCATGTCAACTATGCTATATAAACTGGTCAGCCACAAGGTCGGACGATATTTTGTCGGCCCGACATTCGACCTAGTGGCAATGAGCTGTAATGGCTGTATTGTGAAACTTAAAATCTTCGTACAGAATAACCGTCAGACGTAAATGCGGTAGTAAGGTTTATAAACGATAGAAATTTACAATAGGGTCACACAAGGGCGTAGTCAGAAGTAGAGATAGCGTAATAGAGGTAGTGTAATGCAAAAAAGTCTGTTACTTATTCTTCTCTATGCCCCGGGGCATGCGCCCCAACTTGCCCCCCCCGTGACTACGCCCATGGGGACACAAATGTCAAGAGGATTCGACAGCAACATAATATGAATGAACGCTGTCGCAGAAAGGTGTTGTAAACTACACTACAATAAAAATTGTATTCAAAGTGCCAAACCTATCTATTAAGTTTGCTTAAAAGAAAATTTATACAGGATAACTCTTTCTAGACCTTTTACAGTGAAAAAGTCCGATGTAAGTAGACAAAAAACCATATTATGATTATCTGAATGCATAAAAACGCGCCTCACCTAAACGTCTAATGTCGCAAAAATGTAACAACATGGCCTACCCTTTTAACTCGGCGATAACAATTATTTTTTACGATCCGTTCCTCAACTGGCTGGATTGTTGAATTTCCAGAAATGGCAGATACATAAAGACGTGTTTCCAATATAAATGGAGCGATATTGAAGCGTTTTATTTAATACGAGTACTTTAACATTTATTTACTTAACATTGTCTCACTCCAAAAGGCTCTTTAAAAAGCTCCCATATGTTAAATCTTATTGTTCAATTTAGCACATTTATATTAGTCTATAGTGCTTCATAAACCCGAAAGTCGATTCGATTGCGTTGAACAAATCATTTATTCTATCACGTCATCAATTATTTTTCACTGGCAATGACAAAAAGGATGACACGCCCGAGCGTGTTTTTCATTGCTATGAAACTATTCACGCTTTTCTATTAATATTGTAAATGTCTCGTTTTATTTATTGACCTATAAAATGGTTTACAAACTCTTTCATTTAATAGGCGAGCATTGAAAGGTTAACAAATGCAAACATTATATTTGTAAGTTATGTTTACTAACATTCAGTTCATAAGAAAATTTTACTAACATAATGGATGGATCTGAAGTAAAATGGAAAAAAATGGATCACATTCATAATCAACAAAGAAATGAAGTTAACTATGAAACTACACAATAATATCCCAGGATGTATTCGTATTAAATTCATGCACGGCAGGATAAAAAAAAAATTAAATGTGCGGTCAGGGGACCCCCGTCAGGAACGAAGATTCTCGCGCATTTTTTTTTAAACTCCGAATGTAATTCATGTATTTTTTTATGAACTATATAGTTCATGTAGTTTTTTTTATTTTGTATCATATTTTCAATGCAAATAATTTAAAATAAGGAATCAAATCAAAGATTTAGGTTATACAACCGGCCACGCACTAGTCTGCACGTCTGTTATTCTGCTTGAGTCTCGCTCTCTATACTCGCACGCACACACGCACACACAGAGAAAGAGAAAAGCATATGGAGGGGGTAAAAATCTTACGTGGCGTTACATTTTCTCTCGAATCACACCTACCGCAAGCCGCGTAAAGGAACTTCGTTCCAATAACTCTAGATACTTACATAAAACTTAAGACATTCTATTGTAGGGGGAGAGTGCACACTGCATTCCTACAGCTGCTGGGCGCACTCCACTGGCCACGTTACCCTTCTCTCACAGAACTTGAAATCTACTGCATTTCCTACTTTATCGTATTTCCCCAATGTACGTACGTGTTTCGGTAGTGAGTGAGGTATGTCACAGCCCATTCCCATCTCATCCTATCCTATCCCTCCCCATTTTCCCAACCATTTCTCACAATCCATTCCTTAATCCGCAAAGGTAGGCAGCGCATCCAGGGGCGTGTCAACGTTTGTCATTCTGCACTGAAGTTGGCATGTATTGCGGATGTCCATGGGCTACAGTATCCACTTACCATCAGGTGGACTGTATACTCGTATCACTTTGGATGTACAATAAAAAGAAAAAAATTCCAAGATAGGGAGGGATATCTTAGAAATTGATTTTAGCATTAAAATGATATATCGATATGCAAAGCCAAAATATAAACTGTGCTCTTGAAATACTATTGATTTTGATTTATCAACTTATTCTCGCCATGTATGCATTCAAGCACAGACTTTTGAATAATGTCAATGTTTAATGAATGAATAAATGAATAAGTCAATGAATAATGTTTTTAATTTTAATGTCAAATCTCTACAGATTTACTTGTAAATAATTCTTAATTAAATTACTTAATTTACTTTTATATTAACTTATATTTGTCGCTAAATTAGTATACACTACATTATTGTTTTAACAAAATAATGTAGACTTGAAACGGAAATAATCTTCAATTTATCATGTAACCAGGAATGCAATTATCTACTTCCAAATCTGGTTTTACTATTGTTTTTTTATTCAAATGATACCAGTACATATTAGTATCCAATCACATCACGTTGTCATAAAAGTGGTTCCATATTTCCTTGTCAACGCGTAACCGAAAACGAGTCAGGCGAGTTCTTTGAATAGAGAAACAAGCAAGATTCGACCTAACTTCATTATACTATCTAGATTATAATGTACTCACTAGCGATTTGCTGCAACTTTGTCCATGTAAGTGTAGCTAACGTTCGTCACTTTTGACTCATGTTGGCAGATTCCATCGGTATCTGTGCTCGACTATGTGGACTATCTGCCACTTCTTTCTGTAAACATACATTTAGCGCTGACAGCCTAGAATTAGGGCTGGTTATAATCTATATTCTGATTATTTGTAACCTAACCTATTTTGTTAGGGAAACGTGCAAATAACAAGTACCTTATCAAAATTGTTTCCCAAATTACGTCCATCAAACTAACATACGTTTCATCTTTCATTAGTATAGATCAGTGACAGTATATGTTGATTATTATATGACAACATATGTATATGCTAATATGCTGTCAAACTAATATTGCTGCGCCATAGCAATTCTATAATTTTTATTTTTATGTGTCACCATTTTTATACATATATAAAAAGTACACTATAATGACGTCTATCGATATAATATGTTGTTTTTGCGTAAGTATATCCTTTACCAGGCGGGATTTACTTTTTTTATATTAAAGGAGGCACACTAGCAAGCATCCCACATGATGGTATGTGGCTACCGCCGCCCACGTACATCAGCAGCATAAGCAGCTGGCTACCAACCCCATATCGTAGCATAAGGGGACGATCTCTCGAGGTAGTTCGATCCGCAGCCTACGGGTTCGCGGCAAAATTTAGATTAGATTTTTAGGTTTTAGACGATTTTTGGACCGTACGGTGCGTGACACCTCCATATCGAGAAATGCGGATGCACCGCACTTCTGTGATGGACGGTTCGGTCATAGAAACCTGAGGTGGAAGTTACATCGAACAGCTCTTTGGAGCATTCCCCGTTCCTTCAAATCACCTAGCTTTACATACAAACCTAATGCATTATTTGTTTAATAAGCTTTTGATAATGGACGGTAATCTCGTCGTTTAGTAGTAAGACTATTATTATTTACTGACTGTTCTCGGATAACAAAATTATTGTTACTATTTGATTGCTATTTGACTGTTGCTACTTGAATATAAGAGTTTTCATAAAAATATTCTGCGGTTACCTAATATCTTTTCTTTTTGTGTAATGAACATCACATATTATTTATTTTATTTAAACTTTTGCACAAGTAATTGTACAAATGGCGGACTTTATGAGGGGTGCTTTATGTTTATGAGTGGGAGAGTGCACGCTGCAATCCAACAGCCGCTGGGCGTACTCGACTGGCCACGTTACCCCTCTCTCACAGAAGACTACCTTGAAATGTACTGCATTTCCCACTTTATCTTATTTCCCTAATGTACGTACGTGTTTCGGTAGTGATTGAGATGTGCCAGAGCCCATTCCCATCCTATCCCTCCCCATTTTTCTAACCGTTTCTCCAAATCCATTTCTATATCTTAATGCCATGACATTTTCAACCAGTCAACCACCAGAAAAATACAACTATTTGTTCATTACACAATTAAAAAACAACGTTGATGTTGACTGTTTATTTTCTAATTAAAATTCCGCCTAGAAAAAGCAGAAATAGATAAAAATCTTGCTTCGAATTCCAAAATTCTACTTAAGCACGAAATATAGAGGAAAGTGGCTGAATGATATAATTAGTAGCCACAGGGTAAGGAAGGCGCCACTTATTTTGTAAATTAAAGGTGCAGTCAGGGCACAGTTACATCATCAAAGGGAAATGTCAATGGACCGCGAGAACAGATGGATTCTTGTTTACGCCAACCACTCAATGATTAAGATCTAGAAACGTATATTGCAATCATTGGGAATCTAGTTCCTTACTAATAAAGTATTCAGTAATTCAGAAAGTTAACGTTACATACGTTACGTTCGTTTTAATAAAGTTAGTTAATTTTAGTATTCAGGTAAAATTGTCACAAACTGATATAAATCTCGAATTTCCCTATCAATGCTAACAAACATTTCATAAATCGTTGAAAACCCATTGGTTACAAACAAAGATACAAAGTCAGAGATTGAACCTCGAGAGATGTATAGTTCGCCAAAACTACTTTATCAACGGAGATACGACGCCCACGCAGGCTGCAGTGAGACTGACAATAAATCAACAATGCACAAGCGTTTTGTATAGTCCCTACCCTTCAATGGTTGAGCGTCGAAAGAGGTAGTAAATCTCTAGTGCAACAGTAGTTGCAGATAGAGACTGCGGAATTATTGAGCAAAATTAAACACTTAGTAATGCCTATATAGGTAAAGGTATGTGTATAATGTATATATAGTAGGTGTTCAGAAAAATCACTTTTGATATTTTAGCGCAAATACATGATTTTTATTTATTGTTTCAATTATTATTTTTTAGGAAACATACAGAACAATACATCTTATATATTATTAGGTGCTTACCTATGAAATGACCGATTTTACCTATTTGACTTTGAATTTCGATATCTTCTGTTATAATTCGAATTAAAAATAAAACAAAATGCATCTAATAGGTACGATGCACGCGATGTTCTTATTTCAAAATATTGTTCATGTGATTGTTTTGAAAATAAAATGGATAAATTGAAAATTCGTGCTAAAGTAGAGTCATTTTAATAGGCCACTTTTGACAAGTGTCAAACTGGTTGTCATAGTGAGGTAATCTATCAGAAATTATCGATTAAAGACAAAAATCGATATATAAGTCGTAATATTAGTGAATCGATTTTAGTGTTCAACAAAAAAATAATTAGTCCAGTAATATTTTTAGAGTATACACAGCATTAGAAACCTTCTACACATTGCACATGACCTCAAAGTTAAGTGTAATTATGGGAAATATAATGAAACCAGTTTATATATGTAATCAATTATTATTTATTAGTTGGAACTGTCAGATTCGTTGAAACTGCTATCGTTGCTATTATTATCAATTCTTAAATCACATTAAAAATCTTCCATTATATATTTTGTTTTTTCTACTACTTTCTTCCAATCATCTTTGGAAACATTTGTACACGCAGTTTTTATTAAAAATGATATTCCACCAGAAAATAAGCCTGGTTTTTTTAATGAACATAAATGTTTTTTTCTAGATGGATACTCTTTTCACAATAATAAATAACAATTGCTAATAAATAATAAATAACAATGTGGTTGCGAATTGCATCAGCATTAAAACTATCGACATAGACAACGGGCATAATTCTTTTCCTTTTCTTCCTTTTTCTTTTTAATTTCAGATATAGTTTTAATATATTAAATGAGGTATAGATATATTAATTTAATTACATATATATTTTTAATGTATTTACTAATTAATAATTGTATTTATTTCAATTATGTCAATTATTTAATAATTTTATTGTTCTCTTAATTTGTTTATTTATCGTAACGGTAGTTTTCTTTGATATTCCTTTCTCTCTACAAGTTACTTCGATTATCAAGATCACATCCCTATTATTAAAAAAGAAAAAATGTATACAGGCGTAACCTTGTAGTGGGGTTCGAATTTCTTGAAATATAAATTGATAATGATGTTTAGCAACCAAATTAACCTTCGAACTTGTTAAATTTGATATAAAAAGATAAGTTTATATTTTTTTATTAAAAATGTTACATATTTTTAGTGTTCAGTAATGCATTTATAAACTTAAATTGATTTATGGGACCGATACAAAGTTATATCGTCACAAAGTCAATAAAATGTTAAAAGTGGCCTATTAAATTGACTGTACTATAGTTTTAACACTCTCACTGCCATGGGATCCGCCGGCAAGCCCCAACATTTTTATTGCAGAAACCCAGCCTTATTTTCGAGAAACTATATTAAGACGCCATGGGGGCCGCCGGCCGCCCCCAAAAATATTTTATTAGTACGCCGGCACCAAAAACAATAGTTCCGATCGTCCCGCCGGCGGACTCCATGGCCTGCTGTAATAGTTTTGTATTTTGAGTCGTGGCGTGCTATAGTTTTAAAAATGAGGATCACCGGCGGATCCCATGGCCTGCTGAACTTCAATAGTCTTATATATTGTTGGCAGTGAGAGTGTTAAACATCAGTTTCGTCGCGAACGAACGTCAGCGGCAACAACGCGTCGAAATGTGCAGTTATTGAATCGTCACAAAAACGAAGATATTTTGAATCGCATCGTTACTTGTGATGAGAAATGGATCCTGTACGATAACCGCAAACGTTCGTATCAGTGGCTGGATCAAGGAGTTGCAGCCCAACAATGTCCAAAACGCAAGATAATTAAGAAAAATGTACTGGCATCAGTTTTGTGGTCCTGTGCCGGTATTGTCCACTGTACTTATTTCCGAGCCGGCCAAACGATTGATGCAGATGTGTACTGTAAGGAGCTGCAGACGATTACGGAATAGTTGGCAACAAAGCTACCAAGTTTGATCAATCCGCTCATCTCCACTTCTTCTTCATGACAATGCCCGCTCTCACACTTCTTATACGACAGTTTTAAAACTTCAAGAGTTGAACCTGGAGACTCTCCCTCACCCACCATACTCATCGGACCTTGCCTAGACAGATTTCCATTTCTTTCAAAATTTGGACAACTTTTTGCAAGGAAAAAAATTTGATTCTGAAGTAGCTGTGATTTAGGGCTTTTGAAGAATTCATTGATACCCGTCCACGAGACATTTACAGGAGGTGGCATCAATCAACCGGCCGTGAGGTGGCGAAAGTGTGTAGATAATATGGGTCAATATTTCCACTAACGTAATAAATATTTTTATAACGTAAAAAAAAGGGGATTGCCCATGAGCAGTATCGTTTGAATTTAAGTTGTGCCACAAGTTCAGGATATGAATAATTCCTGTTTTTAATTATCATGATTTTATAAAGTAATCTGGAGTCTCACATTTGCCGGATAAAACAAAAAGTACATTTAAAAGTCTTTCTATTGTGTATTTTTTACGGTATTAAAAATCGATTTGTGTATAATATTTTTGGCAACACTGAAATGTCACTTGTCGTTGGCCGGCGCAATTGACATTATTATTATTGTTACGCTGTCTGAGTTATTTCTCATGTGTGATATTGTGGTCGTTTATTAAACCTTATTAACTTATATAAAGTGATTATGAGAAAGAGACTCCATTAGCATTGTAAACGAGGATAGTAGTGTAGCTAATTGTGAAAAGTGATTGTGAGATAGAGACTCCATTAAATATGACTGCACTATGGAAAGTTCAGTTCGCCGGTTTATGAACTAACTGTTCACTTCGATTAGTTCACTTTATTCATGTGTATTTTGTTCTATGTATTTTTGTTCAATAAAGCTTATACTTTAACTGACTTCTTTGACCTATAATGCGCGATCCTAGTTAATAGGCGTCATCTTGATAATTATTACAGTAAAACATAAGGTAAGACAGTTATAGTCCACTAGTCCTTATGGAGTGAAGCAACACAAAGTGGTTGAGACTTTCCACATTTTATGTTGTATTTAATAAGCAATAGCATACTTAAGTGTTAATTTACCTATTTACTAAAAGGAAAACAATGTGTTTTGATATTTAGACTTTGGAAGTTTACCCATCTATTTCTATGAAACCCGCCAAATTATGTAAATCCTGTTTATTTTTCTTGAAAGTATATATTAATTGCAACATAAGACAGTAGTTTTCATGTTGGCACAACAATATTTGCACCGATACTAAGTTCCATAGTCACTTGGGCATTCCCCTTTCAGTTTCTCATACAATTCGATCATTTCATACACCAATTTTATGAACAACTCAAAATAGTTTCCTGAAATAAAATTATAAACACATATCTTAGGCCTGCGTAACGAGGAATTGACCGGAAACTAAAATATGGAAGCGGTACATAAATCGATTTGTAAATCTGTTATAAAGCGGGTTGGCGCCAAGCGAGATAACACGTCTGCCAACTTGAAGAAAAATACGCGCACGCTCCACTCGCTAACAAGCTGAATGTGCGCGCAGGACACGACCGCCGTGTTGAAATATGGTGCCTTTACAACATCAAAATAATTTCCCGCCTTGTCTGTTTACTTTGGTGACATAGTTATTCTCATAACTTTATGCTTCAAACTCGTTCAATTTACAAGACTCGCTAGATAAATATTTCACCAATAACTGAATTAACACTTTAAAGTGTAAATGGTTATTTTGTAACGACGTGGATAGTAATTGCTTATTGGAAGTTTTGGTAATAAGATATTAAACGTATGAGTTATAGTAAAATTAAGCTGTTAACTAGGAACATTCTTAACCATTTCCATAACGCTAACTTACATCCGCTTAGATATAGTAACATTTAAGATAGATGTTCTAATTTATCGAACTAAGTTACTTTGGTGAAATGTACCTTTAATTTAAGTTAATTAAGTTAATTAATTAATTTAAGTTTAACAAATAGGTAGGTATTCATTTTCATAGGTGCATATGTTTTGAAACTAAGTTTACTGACGATACAATACGATACAATAAATACAAGAGGCACAAAGAAAAACTTCTTAATTTTAATTATTTCGCCCATATAAGGTAATCACTACATAACATACATACGCTACTTGAAATCTGTGAAGCAAATTATTACAAGTTGTACAATCTAACAAAAACGCAAGCTACTACAATCTGTGCCACTGCCCGCACATAAACTATCCCCAAGAGTCCACATTAAATAAAATTCCTAACTGTTCCTCACCACTCACATATTTTCTTTTTTAAAATTGCTGTATTTTATTATTTTTAAAACATTATATCCTAATTAACTAACTTAAAATACTGGAAATAAATCTGTGAAATTAATGTTGAAATATCGTGAAAGATAACTGAGATTCAGGCTTAGAAGTTGCAAGTTACTGTAACTGCACTACTGTACTGAAGACCATCACTCTTCATGTGACATACGCAGAGACAGCAGTAGCTTCCCAAGACCGGTGACTCTTGAAAGGCCACCAGGGCCACAAGAATTTAGCCATTACGAAAAAAAAAGCGGTAGCTTCCCACTTCAAAGATTTTCTTATTTGGAAAGTCTGCTCTAGAATACAAACTAGGATTATACATGAGTAAAAATTGTAGTATATTCTACACTCGCCGTTAGATTTCTAAGTAGGTACCTACCTATATCTACTTGCAAAACCTGTCGGCATTACTTGATACAGGATTAGTGTGTAATAAAATTTCTCCGCAAATACGCTTAGATAGTGTCGTGGAATACTGATAGTGATCACGTGACATGTTTCATGGCCTGTCCACACGCGATTGACACGCGGCCCTCGATCTAGGCAATGTAGGCACGCGAGCGACTGACGGACATACCGTACATGTTTTATTAGTAAGTATTAAAAAATGTGTTTAAAAATGTCTTGAAATGTCTAAACTCCTCCCAGAGCACCTGAATCGCGGTGTAGTGTAGTATTGGTATGAGTTGTTCCCAAAGAAGAATGATTTCTACTTCCCAAAAAGTAGAAATCAAATAGCAGTGTCATTTCAATAATCTATTGTTGAAAACATTGGAATTTTTTTATTCCTTCATTACAAATAAAACATATTGTATTTAAAGCTGACTTTCTCGTTTCAATAGTCGTTTGTATAATTCTAACTTTGTTGTAACTTTCCTAATTTAGCTACAAGCTAATTTGGAAGCACTGACGATTAATAAAACTATTTCGCATCGATCGCGGAAACATTTTAATTCAAACCAGATTTTAATCAAATCACTTACTCGACCACCTGGTCTGAAATTCTTCACGTTAATATCTTCAAAACATTAATATTTCACGTTATATTACGAGTGTATTTACAGAAAGCAACATTATGCGATACGCCAGTGTATCTGACTGGGACTAATATCATTAATAACTGGCATGTCAGCCAGACAAAGTCGACCGATAACATTTGTTAACATCGAACGATATCGCGCGACGACGCGACGCGACCGACTTGCCAGAGCGATAAAATGGCGCCGCACGTACGAAACTTAAATTGAGATGTCGGATGCGAAAAGTGTTTAATTGTTCAGGTCTTAAGTTCTAAAATTTGCTACTGTATCAATTAGACATATTTCGAACAGCAAGAAAATACTACTAACGATTGTATTGTGTATTTCGTATTTATATTTGTATTATAATATTTTCATAGTACGGGTATACTTACGCGGACTAAAAATTGCTTGGGTAGGTATGTATTAATTTTACAAGTGTATACGTAGTAAGTTAAGTACTACTCGTATTCGCGAATAGTGAATTAAATTATTCGCACTTATATTCGCGAAGTGGTTATTTTTGCTATTAGGAACATTCTCGATCAGAAAGTCTACAGATTTCTGTAACCTGTCGTTTGGTATTGTATTGTAAGAATCATGGAGCATCATCTTAGTCCTACTAAATGTCCTGCATTAAATCGTCCCAATGCATACTATTTTCGTAATGCGAAACTGCATCTTGCAATACCTTTGTGTTTAGGATTCTAAACAGCGATCCGGTCGAGATTGCCAGATAGCATTTGACCCCGCCGTGTGCCATCTAGGTACAAAACACATGGGGTATTGTGCTTTAGCCCACAATTTTATCCATACCACTGTCTTGTACACGATTTGGGAATTATAGGGGCTAGTTTAGCGCAAATTGAAGTTTGCAGAAATGTAAAAAGGTATCAACGTATTTTGACGGATATAAGCTATTTGTAAAACTTGATGACCTTTTATTCAGCAGTGGTCAGTTGAGAGAAGTTAATGATAATGACGATAGTGATGAAACTATAGTATTATATAATCAAACGCCAAGAAAGTAATTAGATATTTTAAATGCGACAGTTAATTTGTTTGTCACCTAATAAATCTTCAAGAAATCAACGAATAACCATCAAATTTGACATGCATACACTTGTTGGAACTCATTAACATGGGACAAAGTATCTTTGATCGGGATATTTTTCTCCTAGTCAATGCGAGCGAAGCTGTGGATAAGAGCTTGTTCTTTCGAGTTTTAGGAATACGTTGTACCAATACATTATTGTAAAGAGAACTTCCAAACATGCTATTTTATCTATCTTATCATGTCATACAATTTCCATTAAAGCTGCATGTTGACACAAAGACAAAGCATAGAAAAGGAGCACTTAGCCTTATTCGATAACATTAAATCATTATTCATATCCCATAATAGTGCAGAACTCCACATTACTTAATCATTCCTCTATAACTTGAATGATGGTATGCGTTTAATAGCAGATATACATAAATTATAGCTGTTCGCCGTTATAAATCAACATGGCGACGCGGTAGTCCGTTATTGATTGATAGACAAATGTAAGCAGACTTGCGTCATTACGGGCAATGCATTATATATAATTAAAGTTGCTTTCAGGTTGCATAATTGCATTTTAATTTAAGCATGTTGTGTCGCTGATGAGGTGATCTGTTTAAGCATGATATATTGAATTTTGTAAGACGCGGTTATAGTAAAAACACATGTATTGTAACTCCAAATTTATCTGACACACTTAATGCTCGGAAACTTCGACTTTTATTATGTAGTCAATAAACACTATGACAATATAAATGGACTTCCAAATAAGTATAAGGGCATTAGTTCTATTTTTTTTCTGATAAATAGTTTTGTAACTTGTAACTCTTAACACAAACAAAACCGACCTCAGAACCAATATTGAAGTTTCAAATTTCGACTATGCTTATGTAAGATTACATTAAAAATTGTAAAGAAAGAAAATTTATTGTCTTGGATCGATGATCTGATTGCACATGAGTAAATGCACCGTATGTTAAAATTACGAGCAATTGAATACATCACTACGAGCCAGGAAGCCTTAAGAAAGTTATAAAAAGGGTGAAGATTCCAGAGGGCTCTTTATATCGGAAAAGCTGTGGAGTATTTTTACCGAAGCTTGTGGTGTGACCTTTGAGATCGTTTATGACTATATAGAAAGATAAAAAATATGCTAATGTTTGATAAATTAGTTTCTGTCAAGGTAATAAGCAAAAGATGTCTTTTAGATTGTCTTCGGAAGTAGCACTTGACATTTCTATCGGATTTGCAACGCCCACGCATGTACCTCGAAACACCTTAATCCTATTTACTGCGGTTCACTTCAAATGCCAACACTATTTTATTAAATTATAGTATTATAACAATATATTACAGATTTGCAAGTTTCAGTTAAATTAAATTTAAATTAAATTTAAACATTGAATTATAAAAATGAGGATTATGAAGCTGAGGCTCGATGGAAAAATAATAGGCAGAAGCAGTCTATTGATGTTTACATACTCAGTGTATTAGTAATCTTCCGCTCTTGCGTAAGAATTTTCCAAGAACAATCCTCTTCGAAAGAATCTCTTCCAAGAAACTATTGTTTCCATTTTCAAAGAATTCAAACCTCTTCCAAAAATCTTCAGCTATATCAGTTTTTTCGACATAACCGTATATATCCGTATTAAGAAATCATCGTGTCCCACCATACCCGTGTGAATCTTAATTAAAAAAAATCTGAATTGTGTGTAATATTTACCAATCTATAATTACCTTATAATAATTTACCCTTTCTTCAACTCTACTAAAAATTTGGTCCTTAATTTAAATAGATGATTACAAGCTGTATTCTCAGTAGCTTGAATTCAGTTGTGACATTCATTCCCAAGCCCTAAGCCAGATAAGCGAGAAATCCGGTCTATTCGCAATAAAAACGAAATAAATATCGACACATTGACACTAAATCGATATCTGATTTTTAATAGAGAAGATCACACGCCAGCATCGGCCTCGGATCCGATTACAGTACGTAACAAGTTTCGCATTACTTAAACTCAGATTAACAACTATGCAATATATTCCCAGTAATAATAAAATTAAACAGAACTCCCCGAGATACTATATCTATCTTACAAGGATACATACATAACAAATATAGTGAATTTAAGGCTGGATACTTATTAGGAACAGGACACGGTATTGTAATTAAATGAAAACTGCAATTTAATTTTACTATTTCAGTAGTAGAAAAGCCGATTGTTGAGTGATAAATGTCGTTGAAATATCCCCTATTATAATTAAGATGCCAGCGTAATTTGATAATATTATACGCACTTTTAGTATTTTAGAATACTTTTTGCAAGGAGCTGAACTCTAGATTTAAGTATTTATTTTAATCATTTAGTACTATGCTGTAGTAATTCTCAATTGAATTTAATAAATTTATAAATTGATAATTATTGCAGTTCTGATATGCAAACAGTTAATCGTAAACAAACTATGCAATTTGTAACTTTTAGTTAAATACTCCATATTAAACGTTAATGTACAAATTTAACAGTCGACGCTAATGCAACAAATCACAACATAATCTCGATATTGACTACCGCTAATGTCGCTATTTATAAGATTTGGACCATTACCACGTGTCGGTCGGTCGGGGGGGGGGGGGGGGGGGGGGGTCGGGGGGGGGGGGGGGTGATCCGAACATAATCGACGGTGGGAACAAGTAGCATTGTAAATTGCATTGCAAAATCGACGCAAGTGAAATTTATTGCAGTTCTATCGAAACTATACTGTTCCGTAATAGTATAATTAAATTAGTTGAAAAAATAACATAATTATATAATTGCATTTAAATTTAAAAGTGGTATGGTTAGGTTTTTGTTCTGTGGAGATAATAGAGACAGGAGAGCGCCCCCCCCCCCCCCCCCCCCCCCCCCCCCCCCTACCCCGAGCGTGACGCCGTCGACTTTGTGTTCACATTCTTAGTAATTTAAAATTATTTATTTCAGTTATTAGAAATTGGTTTGTTTGTTTGTTTTGCTGATCACGATTTGCTGCCCGTTTAGTATTTTTTTGCTACTCGTTTAAATACAAGCCATTATATAATTGTTCTTTGTTGTATACATGTTACCTATGTTGTACTAGCTGTTGCTGGCGGCTTCGCTCGCATGAATTTAATGCCCTTGAATTGTGATTCTGTTAAAAATTTGACATCCTGCCTGTATTTTAACCCCTCTAACACCATTTTGAAAAATAATAAAGAACCGTTTAATTATTTGTATAGTGGAAGTATCTAGTTTCAAGTTAATAAGACCACCAGATTTTTTTTTCCATACAAACTTCGATACCCCGTTTTACCCCTTTTACGGGTTAGATTTTGAGAAATCCCGTCTTAAACTGTTAGGTCATGAATGGAAGCTACTGTCCAAATTTCATGTTTTTAGCTTCAGCGTTTTTTGAATGGAATTGATGAGTCAGTCAGTAAAGACATTTCTCTTTATATCTATAAGATTTGTCAAAACTATCTAGTAATAAATTTATAATAAAATTGTTTCAGACGTAACAGTCTGTCGCAGTTTGATAGATTGGTGGTTATTACGTGAAAGCTTATTTTAAGTTACAAAAAGATAATAAGAAAAGATAAAGATTAAGTGACGGTTTACGTAAATGAACGCGATAACCTTAAATGTGAAAAAATAATGAATATGTGTATTGTACCAATGGCTGAGTATATCTTACGTAAAGTGCTTACTGACACATCGTTCAAACGGTTCAAAGGATTTCATTTGTAATGACAACGTTTTGTGTACTTATATAACATTTTTTTAAAGACAATTGCCTTAATTAAACTTTATTGAAATAATAAATTAACAAAAACAACGAAATTCCCCGTAAACGTTTATTTCTTTTCTTAATTATTATCTACTTCACCTGTATTATAATGAGTACCTCATACAATTAAATGTTTTAATTACAGAGATATCATTCTTAAGTAAATCGTAGCCATAAACCGATTTGCTTTACAAATTGTTTCACTTTGGCTTGGAGATTGCGAGTATTAATTCAGTAAAGCGATCAGCACACAATGTTACATTCATCTCACATTAAAATCAGCTCGACAAATGGTCATGTTTTGCTTTATATTTTAAAGGGCGTTTAGGAATAATAAATAAATGTTGCTTGGATTTATTTCATATTGTTAAACGAATTGCGCGCATGGATACGGAATGCGAACAAACTTGCGCAAACTAAAGTTACAAGGACAAAATCTAATGTTATCGTATTGGTAATATAATTAATACATATAGGTATACCATTTAAAATAATGTTTGAAACTTTAGCTTAATTAAAAACTGAAAATCACCTTAAATAGATTTTTTGATAATAAACTTAATGCGGACGTTACGCGATTTGTAATGGAAACAATTATGACATTGATTAAGATTAATAAAATTAATAAATATTTACTTTGGTTAAGGTTTATACGTATAATTTAAAATTTCTTAATTCCAAGGTTGTATTTAAAATGTAAAGCAAAAAAAAATTTTTTAAGATTTAACTACAGACTCAAATATCTACTAAACTAGAACCGGCAATAAAGTCCCTTTTCTCAGTAACAATGTATTTTTAAACCATTAGAAAGTTTTAAGAACATTTAAACAGAACAAAAGAATGAAGTTCGCTTTCAATTCAATGCTCATCTATTTTCTGCTATTCTTCTTCTTCTGCGAACTATGAACGAACCAAATAGAACTGCTTATTTTGTTTTTTTTTACTCTTGAACATTGACACCAATCCGCACAGCCGCGGGTTCATAAACAACACACTTTCTCCACACATTAGACCACTGTTTGGCGCCAAAATTCCGAACTTATGATTTGACAATCAACAAACTACTTAGGTACATATATGTTAATTTAAATGCTTTTACTTCTTGTCGCTTTCTGTCAGCTCGTTTATGTTGAAATAAATTGTAAAAGTAACAGCAGCTGATTTATTTTATATTAGTGACTGTTGTAAATTTTTATATTATTATTAAAACGGGTTCCTTTGTCGGTTGATAATTTAACACTAACATTATTCAAAAGGCAGGTTGTTAGTTTCTGTCAAATCACGTTGAGATCTTGTTTACATCTTTTGATCTTCCATGCTTCTTGTCCGACCATTTTACCTAAGTACGTGCTTAACAAATAACCATAAACCATTATAATTTAATAGATCGTCTTGACCCACTGCCGAGTCACGATCATTTAGATGCGATCGCCACATCACGTATGCATATGAGTGTATTAAATATTTCGCTTAAACGCGACCCATTTCTGTTTTAATATGCGACATTTTAGAGTCTTTGTTAAATTGTGCGGCATTAGACAAAGTAATTTCTTACAGTTCGGCTTAAATGAATTCTGCTGTTAATATAAAAGATATAAACACAGTCATTTTATAATTTAACTGATGGCGTATTTAAAATATCACGACGGACGCGTGGCGCTTTACCCATTTACAAATTTAATGAGATTAATTAGTGAATATATTAATATAGACACGACAGTATTGGTAGTTATAAAAATTTATGATATAGACATAATGTATAAATAAAATTAAGTACGTATGATAATTAATAATTTCTTGTTTCTTCTATTTCAGGTAAGTTACGATTAATACCGGTTTCTGTGGGAGTTAACAGAATAAAATGCATGGAGTAAGATTTTACGTTTGATATTTCACAAATTTAAGATGTATTTTCTAACCATCTATTGGTGTATTATCTATTATCAACAAGCATTTTCGTAGTTCGAAAATATTACATGTTACATGTTTCTTCAGTTACTGAGCAATAAATATCTGTGCTTACACAAACTGTCAATAAAATTCGTTTTCTAACCTATCGATTCTCTTACAACTAATTTCCATCTATTTAATAATTATATATTCTGCGTGCGTAAATTCTATGTGCTTACCTACAATACCTCGAAGCTGATAAATTCCACTTCGTATAATACGAAAAAATTAAAAATATAATTAAAATTACCGGCGAGCCCGCGGCGCGCGACCTCATTAAATAGCCGGGTAATTAGCAATTTTGTAAATGGGCTTATTCATTAATTTCTTTTAGGGTAAATTAAATGCTGTGTAAAACTGAGAGGAGCGTGTTCCCCGCCTACGTAACAGTTGGTGCGTTTTTTGTAAACCTATTGTAGCGTGTTCCTTAGCCTGTTATGCGCAATTATTTAATGAAAATGTTATTGTTACTGACGAAGTTGTAATACATTTTGCGGGTTATAACAATTAACTGCATTACATATACCTTTCTTTCTTACTAAGTTTGAATACATTACATAAAATGATTAACATAAACTTTTACACATAGGTATATGTGGATTTTAAGGAACTAATATTGACATCTAAAGATGCAGATTTTCTAAGAAGTACTAGGCGGTGAAACAAAACATTTTTTTAGGTTCCTCACGATTAAACAAAGACACGAGGCGTACCATATAAATTCATATGCTTAATAGAATTAAGTAATTAACGCATTTCGTGACCAGTGATATGTTAACACGCGTTACAATTCTACACGTAGATTATAATATACGTATCATAACCTAATTTTTCATTGAAACAATACAACACGTAAACCGCCGCGCCTTTAAAGTTTTTTGAAAAATTCCAATATATTTTTTCGCGTTTATTAACTGGCCCTAGGGAGGGCGCGGTTCTTGTAAACAAAACCGTAACTTCGATAATATTCCGGTTTTTGTTTCTTATTATTATTTTGTTTTTTTTTTTGCGTAGCATCCCGGTGTGAAACATTTTAGAAAGTAATTGAGTATAACTCGATGAAAGTTATTCAGCAATGAATAGTACCTACTTCCACAAATTGAAATTGTTATTACATAGTTTCAAATTTTATGGTATATCATTTAGAAAATCTTGGAACATTAAGTACCAATATGTAGGTACATCAAACGGTACATTCAAAATCAAACGGTACCAACATTCTCTATTTATCCCTTGTTTTTTACGATTTGTTATCCTTATAAATAACATTGATTCAGATAACTTTCCCGCGCAATAAGAAAGCTGGAATCCATAAACATAATGACCTGTGCATTTAATTAAAACATTAACAAGAGACTTGGTTTATTACAAGATGTAACGATACAAGGACACTTTGTAAGGTTATAAAAGTACTGCAGGTTATATTAAGAGTAGATGTATAGCTAAGCTACAAAAAAAGAAAAACAATTTCTTTCAGCAAAAAGTATTGATACTCAATATAGATCAATTTTATCTTTTCTTTTTTTTTTATAGACGAGTGGGCGGACGAGCAAGCGGTCCCACGTAAGTGTTACCGCCCCGCCCATGGACACCTGCAACACCAGGGGGTATGCGGGCGCGCCGCCGACCTTGCCAAATCCTATTCACAGCTTTCTTGAAGAACCCCAGAAGCTACGAACCTTAATGGGAAGACTTCTGGAGGCAGTTCGTTGCACAGCCTACGGGTTTGCGGTATAAAATAATTTTTGGACCGAACAGTGCGCGAGGAAATGCGGATGGACCGCACTTCTGTGACAGGAGGTGCGGTTGTAGAAACCCGAGATGGGAATTATATTAAACAATTCTTCAGAGCATTCCCCATTGTACAGGTGATAGAACACTATTATCGGTTATTATTATAGAGCAGAGACAGGCCTATATTTGTAATCGCAAGGCGATTTCAGGCCATAATCCTCCACGCGAACCCAGTGCGATTTGATGGATACCTACATACCTATACGTGATTTAAAAAATAGTATTTAAATACAATACTCTATTTATTTGAAAACATTCTACTAGTTTTAATAATCGTTTGGAGATATATCATTTTTTAATCGTGTAGTGATTAAAATTATGTTTTATTACAAAACTATTATTTATTAATCATCATCATCATCTACAGCTTGTGTCAAACCCACTGTTGAGTGGAAAGGACGCTTATGACTCCTTTTGCCACCCTCCTCGGTCCAGCGCTCTTCTCAGCCATACTGAAAATTGGTTTATACTGAAAATAATTACAATGATTTGATTATAGCCTTTCGGAGCATACAGCCTTTTTCACATACGTCATATTCATATTGCATTATTACTAGGTAGTCACCGGACATGTATTGTTTACGGTGAGCACAGAAGACGCTCAGCCAGGAGCAAAAAGCGTGTGCAACAACGAGCCTAAGGGCTCCCCGCCAGTACACCGACCGCGACGGAAGGAACGGTCCTCGGCTTAGAGCGTTGCTTTGGGAAGGTACTGCGGGATCGCGAGTCGGTGAGAAGCGCCCAGGCACGTGCCGATGCGAGGGTGACGTCCTCATGTGTATGTGTACAATGTGTAGCCTGTGAGTGTAGTGTAAGAATCGCATTGGCAGCAGTAATTGGGTCGTCGGTATCGTCTACCATAGGACGTGCCGAGGACGACGGTAACGAGAAGCGGCATTCCCATCGGGCACATAGATCAGACTGACAATTATTAGGGGGTTGGGATGGTGAGGGACTCTATCGTAGTAGCGTCGGCTGGGAGGATATAGGGCTCTCCCGTGACTCGCTACCACACACGATCTTGGGCTCTTCTCATCCAACCACCACCGGAGAATATTGAAGTGGTCGACCCACCTGGCCGGAGGGCATCCCGCACTGCTCTTCCCGGTACGTGGTCTCCATTTGAAGAGTCGTCTACCCCAACAGTTACAATTTTAACAAAACATTATTCTAGAAACCTCTAGAGCAGTGGTTCTCAAACTTTTTAAATGACGGAACCCTTTTGGGAAGCAAAATACTTGATGGAACCCTACAATAAAACAATTATTTTTATAAGTGTATTCTATATTAATCAGCATAATAAAAGTACAATGTATCAGTTACTAATTATTATTTACTTCACCACTTGGTAAGGACAATAATAGAAAACATTAAAAAAGAAAAAATCTAACTAGTGGGAGGTATGAAACTGTTTTTTATTTTTCATCAATTGCTTGATATCAGGTTTGATGGAAGAAAGTTGGAGTCTCATATCAGCTTCGGCGTCCAGTCTATTGCGATATTTTGTTTTCGTGGCTGCGTAGGTAGAGAATCCTGTTTCGCACAAATATGTAGTTGGGAACGGGAGAAGAATATCCAGAGCCATTTGGCCAAGCATTGCATATTCATCTTGGATTCTGCACCAAAAATCATTAAGAGGCGTCGTTTTGAACAATGACTCCATACTTGTGTCTGATGACATTTCTAAAAGAGATTCATATATCTCATTTGACATGTTTTCAGGCTTTTCCAAGTTGGGTAAAAAAGGATTATGAATCCAGGAGTTCACTTTAATTTTTGTATTGTGTTCTTCGGGAAAATACTTTTCAAAAGATGCGCGCATCGAACTGAGATATTGGACCAATTCTTCAAACACATTATCTTCAAACATTTCTGAGTCGTTTTCGCTAACAAACTCACTGAGTAACGTAAAACTTTCTATTTCTTTCTTACCAATGCAAATGATCCAAAAATCTAATTTTCTTTTAAAAGCAGTTATTTTATTATAGGCCTGAAACACTGTTGTCTGTTTACCTTGCAACGATAAATTTAATTCGTTAAGTTTTTGAAAGATATCCGCCATAAAAGACAATCGGAACAACCAAGTTTTATCATACAAACGGTCCTTCAAATTAAAAGAAGTATCTGCTGAAAGAAACATTTGTAACTCGGCTCTAAGTTCAAATAGCCTTGTTAAAGTTTTTCCCCGAGACAGCCATCGCACTTCTGTATGGAGCAGCAGTGTTTTATGTTTGCTGCCATAATCTTCACACAATAATGAGAACAATCGGGATTGTAGTGGTCGTGATTTGATAAAATTAATTATTTTTACCGCTTCATCCATAACTAATTTTAGATTAGACGGCATTTGCTTCATCGCAAGTGCTTGTCTATGCAGAATACAATGACTGGAACTACAATTAGGCGCTTTATTTTTCATTCGTGACACTGCTCCTGCTGTTTTACCTGTCATCGCCTTGGCCCCATCTGTACAAATGTCAATGCAATTGTTCCAACTGAGATTATGTTCTTCAAAAAAAATATTTATTTTATTAAAAATTTCTTCCCCGGTAGTGTTTGTAAGCAGCGATGAACACATAAGCATGTCTTCTTCAAAAGAACTTTTATATGGATATCTCACAATAACCAGCAGGATAGCCAAACCAGCGACATCAGTCGACTCGTCCATTTGCAAAGCGAATCGTGTATTTTGTAGACGTGTAACTAGTTCTTGTTTGACGTAGCTTGCCAGATCATGGATTCGTCGTGAAACAGTATCGTTTGATAGCGGAACAGTAGAAAGATGCTTTGCAGATTTTTCATCAAGCATACATTTTGTTATGTCTAATACACATGGTTTTATTAATTTCTCAGCGATAGTGTGCGCTTCACCTGCTTGTGCAATGCGATAGCTAACTAAGTATGATGCCTCCGTGGCCTTTTCGTTGGTAGTTTGTGTTACATGCATCATATTTTTTTGACTTTCTAATAACTGATCTTTTTTGCGAACAAAAAATTCTTTATTCTTGTCTTTAGTCTCGGGGTGTACGGTTTCTAAATGTCGACGCAATTTGGCAGGTGCCATGGAACTATTAGGAAGCAGTTTACTACAGAGCATGCAGAGAGGTGAGCCGTTGGAATCAACAAATCCGAAACTGATATAAGATTCATCATACTTCCTTTTTTTCGTCTTTGAAACCGTCGAGCTTGACGTCGTGGCACTCGTGGCATCATCTTCTGGATCGGTGATTGCTAAATTCTCCGCGCGCATTGCTTTTGAACATTCAGCGTCATTAGAAGATGTTGTTGGAACACGTTTAACACCTTTAAGCCAACGTTCCATTCTTCTTTATTTATAATGTTACAAGTCAGGATAGTGGGGTTTAAATAATGCACAATCGTTACTGCGTATAAGAGACTAAATTTAGAACCTACAGGGAAGAAATGTATAAAACTGAGACAACAGAATACAGCAGGCAGTAAAACAATGAACACTAGTTTCTCGCTAGCGAGCTTGTAAGTAGGTAGTAACTTATCGCTCCGAACGCTAATCATCAACTGACGACGCCAACGCGCGATCGCCGCTTTTATACTTAGTCCTAGACTCGATCTCAAATATTCTCGAAAATACTCGAGTCGGCACCTTTGATAAACAAAAAGCAAAAATAAAAACAGAAATTTAAAAATAGCGTTGTAAACAATATCGACTTTATCCTTTGAAGTTAGAGACGAAAGTCGCTAGTTGACAACTATAGCGTCTAATTCAGAGGCGGCTTTTATCAAAGAGACTGAGCGCTTACAAGTATACTACCCGCTCGTTTTAAGTTTGCCGCTGGCGATAGGTATGAGTGTATGACGTTCGAAATTTTTTATTTAATTGTAACAATAAAAATTGTGTACGTTAGATATTTGGGTAAAACTATGACACATTATAAGTTTTGTTGTCACGTGGGGGAGGGTACGCGCATTCCACAGACCGGCAAACTTAGAGCGAACGCGTTGTACAAGTATAAAATTGTTGAGACCAAACTTATGAGATATTGTACCAGCTAATGTAACACAAGCTTATACAAATACAAATAAATAAATAAATAACATTCATAGCGTTTTGTCTCCGCGCGGCCGCGGAGTCCGCACAGCCGCGGAGCGACCAGAGAGAGGTGTTTTGATTTTTTTATTTCTAAATTCTTGCGGAACCCCGACAGAGGTATCACGGAACCCTAGGGTTCCGCGGAACACACTTAGAGTATAGCTGCTCTAGAGATACATTCGACGTCTAGCAAAACATAATAAGTCACTTACATACGCATTATTTTTTTTATTACCACCATTCCGTAACACTGGCCAGCTATAACAGAGGAAATGGCATTCCAGACTAATCATCTTCATAAATCCTCATGTGAAGGGCCGGTCTAAATATCGAGTAGGCCCCAAATTTAATAACACTCTCACTCCATTTCTCTGAGGCAATTAGATATGAAACGAGGGGCTTCCTACGAAACCTTGTTACTGATACAAATTTGGTACCGTTAACCCTTCATTGTCTTTGGCTTTATACCTTGCCTCATTGCAATAAAACATTCAAGTTGACTACTATACAGTTTTCCAATAAAATTAAAAGGATATAACACGTATGTTTAAATCGACATAACGCAAAACTTATCGGCCTAAAGTGTGCTATATTTTACTTCAATTTGCATAATAAATTCCCATCTCTTAAGACGAGAACTTTCTAAAAGCATGAAACTTTCTAAAAAAATATGGAAAGGAAAAGAAAGGAAAGTGTTGCTATTAATATAAAAGGAAGTATCATTTTCATTCAATTTATATAGCGGTATAAATAATATAAACCGAAAGAAAATAATATACGAGTATTTTATTGCTTTAAAAATACGATGTTACAGCATGTTTAATATTTAAACAGAATCTTGAAATAACGAAATTTTAAATTAGAAAATGTCAACCAAAATCAATAAATCCGTACCAAAAAGAAAGTCCCTTTGGTCAAATATCGTTACATATGCATATAGTACTTATTAACTTACCATTTAGAGTACTTATAACAAAATCTCATTATTGCATAACTGAACTCTGAAATCGAACACATTGACTCCGAGAAAATAAAAAAACACACCAAATATGGAAGACACAAATAAGACCTTTACCCATATTTGGTGCATAAGAATAATCCATAGATACGTAACACCGGTGGCTTCTACGGGCTTCCGCATATCAACCTGTGACAGACGTCTCGCCCATTGAAGCGTACAGATCGTTGAGACTTTATCATTCATCTGGCTCCATTTGGAAGTGAACTGACAGGGACAAGAGCTCAGACGCGCCTGGATATTGGGTGCATTGGCTGGTTTCACCTATGATGTTTACAAAGTGAATATGCTAGTGAATACAAAGTGCAAAATATGCTTTGTCAAATGAGTATAAGTTGTCAATGATCAATTGACGCAGATTGATAAATTGAGTATAAGTATTTCCTGCTTTATATAAGCAAAATGTGCCTTTTTTTAACCCTTAAAAAACTTCATTGCACTTAGTCGTACAAAAGACGACCGTAATGTCTGGAGGCTTTCTCTAGCAGCCAATCTTTGGCGCCTACTACACGAGCGACTCTCTTGCGGCGAACATTTATTTCGAAGTACCCCTAATAGTAACTACTCATATATGAGCTATCGCCGAGCCAATCTTACACACTGCGATATCGCCGTGTGTAGATTGGCGTCTTTGGGTTGAACAGAGACACGTATAGGAGCACACTGCGATGTCGCCGTGTGTAGATTGGCGCCTTTGGGTTCAACAGAGACACGTATAGGAACACACTGCGATGTCGCCGTGTGTAGATTGGCGCCTTTGGGTTGAACAGAGACACGTATAGGAGCACCTTATCTGTCAAACAGGTTATATTTAAAATTTAATTATAGTCATATAAAAAACATGTTTATAAAAAAAACCGGTCCCCCAAAAAATTCTAAAAGTTTGTCCATCACAGGGAAGTTATTTTAAATGAGGCGTAAGTGCACATTTTTTTAATTTTAAAGCAGTTCTATGATTTTTGATGCTCTCATAGGTATTCATAGAGATTCAGGTCTTTCATAGGAATGGGACAGTGTGTTCTGATTTCTTTTAATGACATGCAAATATGCAATATATACTTTTTCTTTACTTTTAAGCTTCGCCTTACTTGTGTAGAACCCATTACAAGAAAAATCGGAAACTTACATCTATTATTTTGTTGTCAATGAAATTTATGATCCGAGAAATTAAGATTTTAGGGACTATTAAGCAATAAAACAATAATGATAATATTAACAATAAAACTTAAACAATATTCTAACTTGGCTGTATTTACATGAGTATGTAGTCCAGTGTCAATGTACGATGATGTATCGTATATTGTGACATATCGATATTTATATAAAATTGTTCAGCGATATTTAACTAAATAATTTTTTTTGATGTACCTACTGGCTAACCGTGAGAAACTAACAGCCCTATCACTATAAATCAGCTTTATAAAATAACAAGATTACTTCTTATCGGGTTCTTATCGATCTCTTTACTCACGTACGCCCAATAAAATGTAATTTCTTCTGCTAAAATTGATAGCTAAGTAGGCAAATTCCAAAGACAAATTATAGGTAGATATTTAGATAGATAGATATAGGTAGATAAATATAGGCCCACACAAAGTAACCATACTTTTTTACATCTAACAATGTATCATTTTCACTACAGTGCAGTAACTGTGATATAAACAGTAAATATCAGTTATAATTACATTAAACAACTAAAAATTTTACTTTAATTAATTATTAACATCGAGATTAAACAATACTTGGCGTTCAACTAAATTAAACAATTTAAAAAAGGCGACCATGTGATTGATACATATGAGTGTACCTTTTGGTTTGGTCTTGGCCCCGTGGTGTCATATGTGTCAAATGGGCTCAATACAAGCTATGTACGAAATATCGCACATGGGCCTGATTGAACATAATAAACAAAACATAACTATCTCGCAAGTATCGATAAAACCTAGCGAATATTAGCGCGATTGTTTTGAGTTGTAATGCAAAAATTACGTTTCATTGCCTCCTCCTACTAAGTATCTGTAACTCATTGCCACATTGTACTCCTTAAATAGACTATACAGGTCTTCCAGCTTAGTAGGAGTGTGGAAATATAAACCCTGCGATAAAGTGATTGTCGCATAACAGTTCGATTGCGAACAAAGAAGAGCAAGTTAAATCTAAAAATAATATAAAAAAAACGTTTTTCAAAAAACAAGCTTTTATGCAAGCCATGTACTAAGACGAATAAAATAAGTTTATATTGAATTGTTTGTTCTCAAGAAATTTGTCGCGAAATACGAGTATTCATAAAAGTGGTGAATCCATTGGAGAATTCCCACGGGAATCACGCTAAAGTTCACACCGGAATGAAGTCGCGGCCACCAGCTAGTTGTATCATATTATCAGATAAAGAACTAAATACCTCATTCTTTCCACACGTACAGTGACTGTGGCGCCACACTCGCCTTCGTTTGAAGTATAATATGTAGTTCTAATTTTGTAATGCATAATCATCTTACCGTTTGGTGTATCGGTTTGTGTAGTGAAGAACCAAATGTGGTCGCAGGTTCGAGTCTCCTCAAGCCGGACTGTGTTATTCCCATTATATATTCTGGCGTCGAGGACTAATGTTACTTCGCCTTGCATGGTGGGATATAGTAATGAGTGAGCAACAAGTTGCCATTGTCCAACGAGGCGGCCGCTTCTGTTGTAGCCCGAACATTTATAAAAAAAAATTAAATTTTGTATATCAGTTAAAAAATGTTAATTTTTGTAAAAAGAAAATATTACTTTTATTTTTAATTTTTTTGGTATTGCATTACGATATAAATCGATTACGAACTTGGCTATAAACGCCACAAAAAATACGGAACGGATCAGTATAACTATACCTATCTGTGTACATACCTACACAAAAAAAATACTACTACGTATTTGGTGATTCTTCAGAGTGGTCCATAAATCACTGATTTTTTATTACCACATGCTCAGTAAAGAATATAATCAATTGTTAAGAATATATTCAAAATAAATCAGTAGTGTTGGCCTGTATAACTGAATGTTGTACATGTAGCTCCGTTGATGTACTGATATGATATTGACGAGAGAAAGTTATGGTAATGACGTTTTTTTTTTATACTAATTAATAAAATAGTCATTATTAGCGGTTTTAGGACTCATCAGTATTTTTTTAAAACTGGATACAAAATATTTTAGGAAGTAATAGGAAGAGCACTATTATACGACGTTAATTAATAAATTCGTTTGAAAAAGTAATTAAATTTCTCGTCGTTAAAAGCTATTTTTTTTGATGGACGCAGGCGGCAGACGAGCATACAGTCCACCTGATGGTTTATGTGGATACTGTAGCCCATAGACATCCGTGATACATACTAACATCAGTCCAAAATGACAAACGTTGGCACGCCCCCGAATGCGCTGCCTACCTTTGGAGATATAGGAATGGATTTGGAGAAAGGGGAGGGATACTCATGGATTTATGCATAGTTCTGGAGAATCAGCCATTTCATGTCAAAATACACTGCGACAAGCCTTTACGTTCAAACAAACGTACAAAATACGTTCTCCTTTTAGAAAATTTAATAAAAAATAAGCTTTTAAAAATTGCTTATGACCTCACTAATAAATGAATGATGAATTTCGCATTCTACATAATGTACAGTGTACACCAGTGGACACTCATTTGTATACAATAAAAATAAATTACAATTTAATAGTTTCTTAATAAAAAGAGATTCATCTGGCTCTCACTCGACCCCAGGACAGTTATGTCATTATGCTTTAAGACGAATTAAGATACTTGTGTCGCTCTTCACTTTAAAGTGTACACAAATGATAGTCCACCTCTGTACACAGCTCATTTCCATCCCATCATATCACATCCCTCCCCAATTGCCCAACCCTTCTGAACATATTTTACTTACTCTTAGCAAAGGCCTTTAGAGCAAAGACGATTACCTATATCGCTTCAGTAAGTACGAGTAGTAGGTAGATATTATTGTCTTTGATATTAGCTTCCAGTACTTGCTTAGCACCAAAGTAGTTGGTATGTCATAGCACTTACGGCTATCTCCTCAGCTCCCGCAATATTGTGCAACTCAAACTAATTGCCGTGGTCACCCCATTAGCCGGTACAATGGCCCCAATGACCCCTCTAATTGTTACGCTGTAATGAGTAATAATAGCCTACGCCTTTGTCTCCATTTGAGTCGCTTTTTAATGTGGTCGCTTAAACGTGCCTTTTTCGATAGTGAGATACTGCGTGGTAAGTGGTCAATTAGAAGTAGGACTGTCAACTTTGAAAATATTTTTTCGGGATTATACTACACGTCGCACGACCTTCTGACAAAAGCACAGTGCACATATTTAGTTTTAAATTTGTTTTGTATGTATATTCTAAGTGCCTTGTTGCTTGAGGTAAATAATAAATGAAAAATTAAAAAACTGAATGTTTAAATAAATGAAAAATAAGTCTGTTTAATAATTATTTTTTTATTATTACCATACCGTCAGCCTGTCTCTCTACTACTGCATATAGATCACTCCCAAGACTAGGGAGACGCTGCCCACGCTTATTAATTATAATTATCATTAAATAAATTCAAGCAAAAAAACTATGTGAAGTTATCCAAAAAATAACTTTTTAATTTTCAAATTTAATCTGATAGCGTCATGGAGCAAAAAATTTCAAGAAATGAAGGTCGGAATAAAATGTGTCCCCTCGTTACTACGCGGCACCCAAAGGCCTGCTGAAATCGGGATTTCCCGATTAAATCGAGACAGTTGGCAATCCTAATTCCACGCCGTGTAAAGGGATAAGGAGTGCTTAATCAAAAGGGGGATCAAAATTGAATTGAAAGTATTGAAGGGCGATGGAAGTGAAAAAAGATATATAAAGAAAAAGTTCTGTTAGTTGTGCTAGGATTTCAATCCTACATTGAAATAATGTTAAATATTGTGTTAATATTGAATAATGTTAAACAACATAACATTCTTTGTAAATAATTTTCTCTTATTTTTATTATCATTAACAATTATTAATCAGTTGCAAAAATTAAGTAACATTTTATTGCCCGCTTATTCACCACGAGGTACTCCTCAATAGATCGCTTCGGTACGTGTCGCGATCACGAGGAGTAGCCGCATCTCTGTCTATACGTGCAGTCTGATCGAAGAAATACCAAATTAAATAGATAGATAAAACCTATATTGCACACCAAAACCATATAAAATAATAACAAGTTTAGAATAAACATAAAAGGCACAAAAGGCGGTCTTATCGCTAAAAGCGATCGCACTACCCAAAGACAACCTTTGGGTAGAGAGGAAGTAAATATTTTAATTGCAGGTAGATGGTAGAAGATAAGATATGACCCAAAAAGATGGTCTCCCCTAATTACCATGTCTATATATCCAACAACAAGTTGGTTTATATCCACCAGGCGAGAGCCACTCTTGGATATAACCCTCTTCAAAGGCTCACCACCACACACGAAACCAAACTTCTCCTCATAAATACACGTAAAAACATTAAAAAGATTATATTAATATCTGTGTACATTATGTACAATCGCGGCCTAAAAATGTTTACTGGTTTTAAAATTCATTCCTTTCTGACATCGCGCGCAATAACGTCCATTTCATCATATCAACTTGTACTTACCTTTTATCACGTCACAAACTGCAATCGTATCAAAAAGATTACTAATGGGATGTCACAAACTACATATTTTAATAATCTAAAAATGATTACTGCCTCTTGTATTTGCTATTTTGTTTTATGACATTTGTCAATTTACGGGATAAAATTATTTCTATCAACTATTTATTTGACTATTTGATACAACTATCAACTATTTGATATACTGGTATAAAATTGGAGGGGAAGGGTGCACGCTGCAATTCAACAGCCACTACCTTGAAGACATAGAAGACTACCTTGAAATATTATGCTTGAAGTGTACTTACTTACTATAGGTCTTAAGGTGGTAAATATTTTTAGATCGCGACTGTCTGTTTGTCTCACCGTTACCTAAAGATAGTTAAGATTAATCGTTATATGTTTCAACAAAGACAATACAACGCTCTCATAATTCCCAACATCAAGATTAGGAGTAATTACTCACATCTGCCAATTTATCTGACACTTCTGTCAGACGATTGTAAACTCTAATAGCTGGCGATAGACTGTTTTAACAGGTCAATAGAGACTGGTAAAGTAGTTTAACATAATTGGGTCCTAAATGTGAAAGCATTGTATATCTCAATTAAATTGTAAACCCGCATGAAAGGAGAGATAAGTGTTACAATTGCGCGCTAATAAACCATAATCTTTTATTTTACAGCCTTCGTCAATAAGCGCATCGATATCAGTCTATAACGTTCCACTGCACTATCCTCTCCAAGTATATCATTGGGGAGTTTTGGGCCATAATCCACCACGTGGGCCAAGTGCGGTTTGGTGGATACACTCAAAATTTTTTAAAGCTGCGATTAAAAACGCGGATTTTTTCATCGCCTAAATAGTGATAATTATAATTCGTACGTGAGTAAGAACGCAGTGGTACATGCCGAGGTTTGAACTCGCAACCTTACGAATGAGAGTCGAGTAGAGATACCCCCAGGCTATGACCGCTCTCAATAAACACATACTACATACTCGAAAAATATACCATCACAAAAATTATAGAATATAATTAATGTACACACCGGTTAAACTGTCACAAAAATTATAGAATATAATTAATGTACACACCGGTTAAACTGTCACAAAAATTATAGAATATAATTAATGTACACACCGGTTAAACTGTCACAAAAATTATAGAATATAATTAATGTACACACCGGTTAAACTGTCACAAAAATTATAGAATATAATTAATGTACACACCGGTTAAACTGTCACAAAAATTATAGAATATAATTAATGTACACACCGGTTAAACTGTCACTAATTACTTGGGACATATTGGTGGGTTTCTGAATCAACATAATCAAATATTATTTTAAAATAGTATTATTTTTTAGTGTACTTTTTAATGAAATATTATTTTAAAATAGTACACGAAATTTTTTATTTTCTGTTTTATATTTTCGGAGTTAAAGCGTGTCTGTATGTGTAGTCTATGGACGCTAATTTGTCACCACCTTTCTATAAACAAAAAATCCATAGACAAAAATTTTTGATCTGTGAAAATTAATTCGTCATCAACTCATAAGAGTATAAAACCGTAATTATACCGTATTATAGCATGTCATATCAAGCTATTGAGCAATTATACAACACTGGCGAACTAATTAAAAGAGTTATTCTTTTTTTCTAACTCTTCGAGTTGCGACATTTACACTTACTTACCAATCCAAGTATAGTTTGCAGTTGTGTTTTGAATATTAGATACTAGCATTTGTTCGCGGCTTCCCCGACTTCCAAATCGGTTTGTTAGGGTGTCTAGATAGATACATCTAGACGAGATCATTATATAGGTACTTACATACGATAATACTATATGTCGTGCAGATAATCCAGATCCGTGATAACCCCTGCCCATTATTTTCAAAACTAACCAACCGATTTTTGTAAAAAGACCCTATAAATTTCTGAATAAATACTCTACACAACAATGAAAACCGCAACAAAATGAGCATAGCAGAACACGAAATTCAAGTGCATATGAAGGCTAAAAGTGATTTTCATGCCAAGGTAGTGAAAAATGTGAATTAAAAAAATCTCATTTTAATTTTTTAAATATAAATCAAAATATCTGAACTATCTTAAAGAATTTTATTTTTTTATCGGCATAACCACAAGTGAGTTCAATGATATTCGTTTATTTAACTGAAAAAATAAGTACATAAAAAAACTGGCGCTATTTTCATTTTCCGTTGTTGCAAAATATTGGCGAACCCGGTAATGGATCGTTGTTTACCAGTTCAGTTACTAATTGATTAGCAGATTGAATGTCGGCAAACAAAAAACGTATCTTTTTTCGTTCACAAAAAGACAATCACATCGGAACGCAGTGTATCAATAACTAAACTAACTAATGATAGTTGCATAAATCGTATTTCGTGTACATTATTGTACATAAAAGATACTGACTGAGTGAGTCTACTGAGCTTCTTTTTAATTGTTGGAGTGTTCAGATCATGAACACAAAGACGATAGATTGGCACTGTTAGCAAAAAATTGACAGCGTAAGTCTGGAATATGTGGAACTCCAATTTCAGATAAAACAAAGTTCTGATTATTATATAAGTGTAAAAACACTATTTTTTACATAAAATAATATTTTTGTAATTATAGTATTTATTAAATACGATAAATATTCGAGTGTTGGAAGATATCAATGATGCCTGAGGCCTATTTCAACTAATATACTAAAAATCTGGTAAATATACCTGTGCAATAGCAGTTAACAACAAACTAATAGCCTACCGTCTTACGAGTATAATGTTAATTAGATAAATTATTGAAATATTATTAAACTTAACCTGCAGTAAGTGAAAACCTAAATGTTCAAGCCATAGATGTCGGTATTGTTCGAGTTCAATTAGGCGGTACAGATAACGGTCGCGCCGCATAAGGCAGAACGTGTAAATTTGTGTGACAAGAACGTGGCAAGTTTACGAGGCTTTTTGTTCTCGCTACGTGGAAATGGAGTAAAACTCCCTTTTAAGTATACTACGCCACACCTTGCTCTGCAATAACGTATGACCATTGTTTTTGTCTTGGTAGTTCTAGCCACTATGAATGGAATTTGCGTGCATTTAAAAGTATGTTTTTTAACTATTGTAAACGTACCTTTTGAAAGGATTCAAACAAATTATCAATAGAGACGTTTCAAATAACTTAGATATATTTTTTAAAGAAAATAAGAAAAATATACCAAAACTATATCAATTTAGATAATTCATCTGGACTTAATTAATTAATTTATCATAAAATAAACAAGTTCTCTTATAAAAATCTTGTAATGTTTCGGTTACCAAATCTCTAGATTTATCGATATCGTTTTAAGCACTGTCTTGTAGATTTCTATACTAGGTAGGTACATGTTTTTGAACTAACAATGGCTTGAGAGAATAAGTAGTGCCTTGTTCATCTCCTTTCAAGTCCTGGTCCTCCTGGCAGTCCTATTTTGTTTAGGGTCTTCTTGCCCATTTGTGTTACAAGCTACGAGTTGTTTTCTTTACAATATTTAGCTTATATCTTAGTGCCTATTTCACCTAAAATATTTTCAAAAAACCTTAAACATTTTCTTATTAAGAAAACTCTGTTCGTACCACTTTGTTTCAGTTCTTTGCATATAGGAACGTTACCTTTCTTTATAGTATGCAACATTTACACGCGTTGTTGGTTATTGCCTAGTAATTTTCTGCTCTGAGTGTTCATTTTCTGACTTGAACAATAAACATGGATGGATGTAGCGTTCATGGTCGTAAGGGGAATTGTGTTTATTTTGCTAATATGAACAGAATGGTATATTACCTTGCTTTGTCTTCGGTATAGTAATAACGGTATAGTAATCCTTAAAACAAGAACGGGACTTCCATTGCAATTGTCGTCATGGGGTTCCTTTGTACATACACACAGGCTTCAGTAATTCTGAATTTAGGTAACAATATGTTTTTGTCAAAAGAAAAAGAAAAAAGAAATTAGAACTTTTTTCGTTATTAAATTATCACGAAACCTGTAAAGACTACTCATTTCAAATGAAACACTATGTGACCAAATCACCCACCTTTTAGCGTATATCATCATAAGACATAATATGTCTTTTGATGATATAGGTTCATAATATGCGATATAAAAACTCTAATATCAAATTTAACTGCGAAATAGATTGCAAATGTATACAATTCAAAGTTCCTTCACATGATTCCAATTATTCTCAATATAATTTTACTACTACTAAATTAATTCTATCGATAATTTTATTCACGTCCGATTAATATGTAATACACGTTCTATTCAAAATAGTAATAAATATATAATTTAATATCGTGTGCTGTGCCAGTGACGTTATATTAGTTATTTATTATCGTTGAAACAATATCATTAATAATATTAATAGATTCGTCTGAATGACCCTAGTTGATTCATGGCGAACATTATAATATAGTAAGCTTCCACACAATAAACAAAGCGCATACCATACCATTCCAACCGTTTATAAACAGCAATCCTATACTTGTATTCATACATAACTCAATAAAATATTATTGCAATTTTATTAATCGATTTTATTATAATATGATTATTATGAATAAATAAAGCAGTACAAGAGCTTAACCTTGATTTGTGTCACATTTCTGAATGACCAGCCAGATTTTGTGTAGCAGTAAATCTATCTACTCATAAATGCCAATCAATTATCTGGGGCAGTTCTAGTCGTTTGTGCAGTCTTGATTGGAACACTGTTGCACCCATTCTTTACAATGGTAAAGTCAATCCTTACTCCACACGAGTTAAAGACCTTGGATTGATCATTGAAAGCTCACTAACTTGGGTCCCCTTTATAACTGAGGTATGTCGGAAAGTCTCTAACTCTCTCTGTAGCCTGTATGTACTGTTTCAGAAATTTTCTTACAGCTGGCTTTGTTGGTGCATTCACTTATCTTGCCCATTATTGATTACGCAGATGTTTGTTGCTCTAATATTAATCAAGGCCTTATCAAATTTGATTATCTTCTTAACAATTGTTCACGTTTTATTTTTGGTTTACGTAAATACGACCACACTCATTACCGTTCTCAGCTTAAATGGCTACCTGCCCGACAGCGGCGAGATGTAAGAATGCTCTGCACCCTCTTCTCAATTCTATACGATCCTAGTCGCCCAGAGTATTTGAAATGTAAATTCGTTCCGCTACCAACTCATTACTCGCAAGTCTCTTCTTGCTGTACTGGCTTTATGACCAAATCTTTCACTGCGCAGGCAGCTGGTTCACTCTGGAACACCATCCCCACTGACATCCAGAAAGCACCTAACAAAATCTCTTTTAAAAAGATGCTTCGGGAACATTACCTCTCCATTTCTCATCGTTAGTGGCTCAGCCAGCTTCTTTCGCTTTATCTGTTCTTTCATTTTTACTTTTGTCAGCAACATGTTTTTTTTTGTTTCTCTTAATATAACTTATGTACCTAATATAATACAATATATTCATTGATTATGTACTCGTATACTTTGTATATATTATATTTATTCTTAATTTATATTTTACATATGTATTTATATTTTTATATCTTTGTGTGTAAGTTTGTATGTAAGTATATGTAATAATGTATTATATTTATTTTACCACACCATCTAAATTGTGTCTTTCATGCACCTCCTAATTGAACTTCCCTGATCAACCCAAAGGTTGGCTGGTAGAGAATGCTTTATGGCATTAAGCTCGCCTTTACGATATTGTGCAATGAAGTGTAAATAAATAAATCAATAAATTATGTCAAATATTAATTTGTCTTAAAAGCTTTGTTTTCTGTTATAATCCACTAGGCACCAGCTTGCTATAGTTTTGTTTTGTATGAAATAGAGTTTATTCCACCTTATGCATCCGATTGAACCTTATTTATTTTATACTAAAATTTAAATTTTAAATCTCTATTTTAAACTAAAAAGTTTGATCATATTTAAAGCTCTTATTATAAATAATAACAAAACCTAGTTATTACGATTATACACTAAAAATAAACGATGGTTTATTGCTGGCGCCGCATAATTGTATTTTAATAAAGCAGACAACATTGAGAATGTTGTTACATACAAAACCCACGCGAGATCGCACTGATATACTTAATTGATTCGCTTCGACGCCTCTAGATGGCGTTAACCGTTCCAACAACGTTTAACGTGCATTAGAAAATTGTAATGTTGAACGTTAACTGAATAGCTTAGCGGATTAATTTGAATGTATCGTGTGCTTAGAATCTGTAAAGATAACTTTGTAATATTCCCGGTAAGTACGCAGGATAATCGCCGATAATTAGCAGATACGAACATATTTATTACAAGCGAGACACGCTACCGTTTCGCTCGATACTTATTGGTTATTATATTAAACAGAGTAACTGGTGTCAAGATCAGGAACGATTGGCGACTCCATAATTTAGATAAATACTCGCAGATACCGGCCCTTACAAATAGTGTTTACGTGTTCTAAGTGTTAGTGTTTATGGGATATAAAGTATGTAATTACAATAAATATTGTTGATTGCTGCCCATGTGTGCAGTCGTGATAATAGTGGCAATAAATAAATTTATAATCATTGTTTTCTCCACCTACTTAGCGGTATTGTTAACGAAATCGTGACTTGGAATTCCGAGTCGATATCTAAAACCGACAAGATTTCTTTTCACACCCTTAACGACTGGACAGCGGCTACAAAAAGACATCTATACTGGTACATGGACATGATTAGAGTGTAGCGATTTCGTTTGAAAATTGAGATTCGAATTATCGAAACAAGACTCGAAAAGAGAAAATACTTTTACAGTCAGGATTGATTTTTGTACCTCCTAAAAGTGTTATATATAATATGTCTCTTCTCGTAGTTCGATCAATGTGCGTATGATTTGATAACCTAAGGGTTATAATATCGCTGTATATGGCATACGTCTCGCTTGCGTTATTATCTTCTTATTTTTAAATAGTGACAGTAAATTTAGATTTTAAAAAGCCTAAAACTATTTATAGCATTCATTCATTCTGATCGAAGCAGTTTCATGAATAACCCTCAAATTGTTTGATGATTTGCAGTGTATTTTGTACTCAAAAAATGTCTTAAAATTACGAATAGCAAATTCTCAATTACCATTTTATTACGTCGTTTAACCATCGTAAAACGTCAGCAGGGCCGTGTCAAAGATCCATCAAAAGTGGAGATGACGCTAAATAATCCGGTCAGGTAATGGACTCCTTAAGAGCAGGTGATAAATTGAAGTGGGAGGCGGTGTTGCCAGATTATGAGCTTAAGAGGTGTGGAACTTAACACTCTGTGACGTCTACAAATAGGGTTTCTACCTTTTATGAAGAGAATGATCTTACCAAAATAACATTAACAAAATCTTTATACCTTCCATAATAAATAATTATTATAATATACTTGTATTATAATAATAATTATGAAAACTATAAATGTTAGGTTTATATCCATGCGTACTTCTTAAATCTGGTTCTTCTTAATGTTGAATTGCTTTGATAACTTTTCTTTCTTATCCGATTTTGAGATCTAAATTCAATTTTAAATTATGAAATGAAAACGTAATACATATTTCTCGTTGAATGTATTTTTGCGACAATCCTTTACTTATTTATTTAATTGTACTATTTTACAGATTATATAGTACAAAATATACTATCAGTTTATTTCATATAAGCAGGCAAGCAGACTTTATTATCTAACGCTTCATTTCTCTTTATGGGGAAGTAGGTGGACGAAGAAGCGGTCCCACGTGATGGTAAGTGTTACCGCCGCCCATGAACACCTGCAACACCAGGGGGTATGCTGGTGCGCCGCCGACCTTGCAAAATCCCATTCACAGCTTTCTTAAAGAACTCCATATCGTAGCGGAATGGAAAGGCCTCTTGAGCAGGTTCGTTCCACAGCCTATGGTTCGTGGTGTACAATGATTTTTGGAGCAAACAGTACGCGACACCTGCTTATCGAGTAAATGCGAATGGGCCGCACTTCTGTGACGGGAGGTGCGGTTGTGGAAACCCGAGGTGGGAATTATATTGAACAATTCTTCAGAGCATTCCCCATTGTATAAGCGGTAGAACACACAAGACGCAACGTCTCTCTGAACGCTGAGGGATTTTAAACCGCCCGTGAGAGTGGCATCGTCGACAATTCGTCCAATTGATATTTCGGTGCGCCGGCCCAGTGATGTGAGCAGTACTGCATATGGGGCCTAACCTGAGCTTTGTAGAACGTCAGGAGTTGCCCAGGGGTGAAGTACCGCTTCACTTTGTTCAGCACGCTGAGCTTTTTGGAGACCATTTTGGCTTTATTTTCCAGATGACCCCTGAATTCGACTTTGCTGGAAATGTCGACACCAAGGATCCCGATACTCTCCGAGATTTTAAGATTCTGAAAGCGAGTTGCTACGACAAGAGGGGCTTTGTGAATGCAAAGACTTGCGTCTTACTAGGGTTAAAATCTACTAGGTTTAGAGAACCCTAAATCGAGACTTGATCTAAAGCGTCTTCGATTTCAGACGCAAGTCTGAGGTGACTCCCATCGACTTTGACCCGAGGGATATTGGCGCGGCCCCTGTACATGGCATCCCCAGTGCATAGCAACGCATGTCACCAGTTTGCAACGGATTTTTGATATACAGAGGGAACAGAGTTGGCGATAGCATGGAACCTTGCGGAACACCAGCATTAATTGACATGGTATCCGAGCAGCTACCATCGATAACGACTCTGATGCTCCGTCTAGTTAGGAAGCTAGCAACTCATTCGCTTAATCCCTCAGGTATCCTGAAAGATGGTAGTATGAAAGATGGTGATTTGTTCCATACCCGGTCAAAAGCTTTTGCAATATTTAGGCCAACAGCTTGAGCCTTGCCTCTTCTCTCAATGGCGTCAGCCCAGCGTTGTGTAAAGTACGCTAAAAGATCTCCAGCCCAGCGATTATGGCGAAATCCATATTGACGGTCGCTAATCAGCTGGTGATCCTCTAGCTACCCAAGGAGTTTATAACATGCTCCATCACCTTGGAAGGATGGATGTTCACCCTTTTTAGGCAAAGGGTGAACATGAGCTACCTTCCATGCTGACGGGAAGCTTTTTGTGGAATATGAGAGCCTAAAGCGTGAGCACCGCAGACAACTCAGTAGCGCATAATTTGAGCGCCATTGCAGGAATACCATCTGGCCCATTCAACTTTCGAATATCAAGAGATGCTAGAGCTCCCTGGTTTCACAGCTGGGTGAAACATCCATGGAGCTTGTGCACCGCGTGATAGACGGCGGTGCGGCACCTCTATTGTCCAGAATCGAGTTTGAGGCAAAGAGATAGCCTATGGTGCTCGGCTTTCTCCTTCGCCCCATGGGGCAGTGATAAATCTTCGCTAAGTCTGTCCAAAATTTAACGAGTCGCGCGCGGTCACTAGTGTTGCTTTTGCTCCAAACATTCCAAGTTACCAACTGGTTACCAATGATCAAAGGCAGTGCACTACGTAGGCTACATGTGGTAGCCCTACCTATACTCGGGCTTACGAACGACTTGTTAAAGGATTAGTACAAACGGACTCTTTATACCCATGCCGTTATGTTTTTAAGTTTTGTATCTTTTCTCCTGTTAGTATCCAGAAATTATTCAGTTGTTTTTCTTTGATTATGCAAGCAATTCTTTGAGATTCCTTCACGAAATTATTGACCGCAACCCGTTGCTTGTAGCTATCACTCAAGCTCACGCAGGCTATCATTCAAAAGTACAAAATTATAGTGTAGATGTTGACAAGAGCTATTATTAACAGCCTCTTTATACATGTTTTAAATGTTTATAGGTACCATGCCATCGACCTATGTCTCTCCACTGCTGAATATAGGCCTCTCCAAACGTTCGCCATCGCTCAGGATCTCCGCTCTTCTCATCCACAACCGACAATATGTTTTAAGTCATCGCTCCACCTGTACCCACTTACACAAAAATGCGTTATAAATTCTTTGCAGTCAGCTGCTTACCTTTCTTTGAAGTCTTTAAATTCCTATAAATGTACTTGTTGCATGCCAAATTAAAACTTGAACTGTACTCTTATTTATGGCATGACAAGCATTACCTTTTAAACATTCCGGTGATTGCGTGCGGCTAGTTGAAGGCGTAAATATTTTTGGCAAAGGAAAGCCGCTTCGGACGAACATACAAAATATTTACGTTATCAACACAACTTTTTTTCGCAACACTAACCCTTTACTTGTTTTTGTAAAGAGAACTCGCTTTTTCTCTAATGGTTTTGTTTTTCAATTCGCCCTTCATTTTCATTGGCGTTAAATTGGCAGCATTGTATAGAGTGAAAACTTTAGAAATAAAGTATGTATTTATTAAATAAAATGTTTAATTAATTTATAGGTGAAAAGTATATAAAAAGACAATAACAACTAATAATACCTTTTTGATCAAAGATGTCGCAAATATCTTTCGTAAAATTAAGATATAATAGCCTAGTTTTAAATAATTATCGTTCTAAATAACTTAAGAGCCGATTTATCGCTCGACTCAAAAATCAAAGTGCAAAATCTTGAAAAATTACTGAGATTATAGGACTTAGATATCAAAGTTAGAAAGGAGCAACACTATTGTGTTAATGACGTCAGTCACTATTGAAATAGTACTATAACAACCACACTTGAGCAACAGAGAAAACGAATTACTAGCTAATTTTCCAATGAATTGTGATGTTTATGGGTTTATTTTCTACTCTGGTTGGAATCAACAAAACATAAATTTTAGGAACAGTCAACTAGTACAAAGTCACTATTACAAAGGTATTGAACAATTTCTGCCAGACTTTTTTTACAGAATTCTTCTCTTGTAATTTAAGCATAGATAAGCATAGATAAAAACTACGCAATTTCGTGAAACTTTATGGAACCCAAGCGTCATGAGTAAATTTTAGTGATGGGAAACCACTTACCGATCCAATGAAACATTTCAATTTACCAGTTTTGACGAATTTCTACAATTGATCATAGCGCAGTTAGGCATTTTTGATTTTGTAACAACGACCTGCTGACGACACGGATCGATACATCTGAACGAGCAGCGCGAGAAGTAGGAGCTTAACGCCAACTTCAGGCACGCAGCGACGGACAATTTGTACATCTCATATCTCTGTGGTTCATACTGTTTTCAAGTATGTATATGTTGCAATTATATGCCATTCCATTCTTAAGCCGGTTTCACATAAATTCAGCGCGGTTCTCATGGCAATCAATTTAGTGTAGATTTTTCCCGCCATTAGTTAGCGTTATCGATTCGGCACAAGCAATTAGTTGTCCGATCCGATCCGATCCGTGAACGGTCGAACATGATTGATGGTGTTTTTACCTAATTACCGAACCACCCCGGCCCGCTGTCTTATCGGGAATCGCGGCGGTGCTTAAGGTTGTAACCATAGAACATAGACGACGAGGCAGCGATTTTTGATAGCATTTTTATTGATTTTTCCTAGTCCTAGCTCCTATAAGAAATAAGTAATCAACAAAATAAAAATCTAGGGACACGGCCGTGGTAGATATGTGTAACATGTTTAAAAATAATTGCCCCATTGCCATAATAATTCAGGGAATAATAATGCCATAATAAGGAAATATGTTTGTTACTGGCCACGTTACCCCTCTCTCACAGAAGACTACCTTGAAATATACTGCAATTCCCACTTTATCTTATTTCCCTAATGTACGTAGATACGTGTTTCGGTAGTGGGAGAGATGTGTCAGAGCCCATTCCCATCCCATCCTATCCCTCCCCATTTTCCCAACTTTTTCTCCAAATCCATTCGTATATCTCCAAAGGTAGGCAGCGCATTCGGAGGTGTGCCAACGTTTGTCATTTTGGACTAATGTTGGCATGTATCGCGGATGTCTATGGGCGACTGTATCCACTTACCATCAAGTGGACTGTATGCTCGTCTGCCGCCTTCGTCCATAAAAAAAAAACACTGCTGTCAGCTCCTCTAAAAACATTTTTTACAAAAACTCATAATTACAATATATAAAACACATTGATGTGTTCAAAATCACATCATATTCATCTTATTAAAATAATTCACAGCATCGGTACACCTGCTTCACACCTTTACAGTAATGAATAATGACCAATAGTGAATAACTTTTCATAAGTTACCTATAACACTATTTTTTGGTGTTATTTAACTTTAGCTTAAATTAAATATTATCTAATGTTAATTTACCATGTTCGTTTAACTTTTCGATGTAATTTATGTTACAAATACTTAAATATTGTTACATTTGTATTTAAGGATTAGTATGATAATATAATACTGCTATTGTGCTGACACCCTGTTAAAGTTAGGTTATTTCTTATTTACCGAACGTTACTATACACCATTGTAATATTACATTAAAAAACATAACAATCCACTAGTACACACTGCTGGGTATAGAAGTGTTCTATTCAATGATGAGTTGATGAGTGATGACGCTAATTCTCTTATGAAAATCGCCATCGCTTATCATTAATGCTGTGCCCTAAGGATGGAAGTTTTACTCATCTCAAGATTGGTAGTGACGCCCCGTCCAATCGAGATAACACTGTTTGAAATCACTTTCAAGGGTTGATACTATATTTTTACTCTGTGGTTTGTAAGGAGTGTTCGTTATTATAATGAACACAAGATCTTGAGATTAAGATAAATGGTATTTTACTTTTGCCTTTTATTTTATTAGATTAAAAAATATATTTTTATTTGTAGTGTCATCACTTTTGAAATACAAATGATAAAATGTAATATGCATAAAGATTTTTAAATTATATCTATGTGTAGCCACGATTCTCTTGATCATTTGGTTATATCACTTGGTTAACATTTGGTAACATGACGCATATAAGTTTAATAAACTCGAAACCACTTTTCAAGTTCCACCAAAAAAAGTAAATTTTCACACGTTATTTTTGAGAGTCCACTTCATTTATCATTTGAACACTTAGAATTAGATGATGCCATTGTATAATAAAAATACCCTCAATAATAACAATAATATTTAATAATAACATGTTTGTCACTAGATGTCGCTGTATATAATAGTAATATTGTATTTATATTTTGTTATCTTCTCTAATACAATTTTGTAGAAATATTTTGTTTAGCACACATACACCTACTAATGTTTAGATTTATCTTTAATCTGTGTAAAAATAAGGTGATCGTTTCATAAAAAATTGAATTCACCATTTAAGGGTGTAGATCGTGAAAATCACCGAAAAGAGTGTTACGATTTTTCATATTTAACCTATTTACATATGATTGATATCAATGATAATTTGTATATATTACAATCAAAGACCAATAAGTATGTTCATGCTTATATTAAACTCTTAAACCTAATAGTTGTTATATAATAAACGTCAACAAACGCACAAAATTGAGTAAAAATGCAAAAACATGACTTCGTATTTTTCAGATTTAACCCCATAAATCAACACAAATTGATAAAAAGAAACACTTTTTGAACACTGAAGAAACCAATAAGTATAGCTGTATACTTCTTTTTATACCTTTACAAACAAAGACTTCCTCTTTTAAAGCCCTAAAATCTAGATATATTTTAAGGTAAATTTTTCATACACAAATGTATGGGATAAAACGTTCGTTTCATTCGTGCAATCTCGGTGGTCTGCAGCGGCAGTTCCTTTCTGTAAGTGAACGCGACACCACGCTTGTCGGCTGCAGACAGCAGAATTACGTATTGTGAATTTGTGTTTTTTGTAAAAAACTGTAAGTATAACATTTTTATAATTAATTTATTTTCAGTTAGTAGAAAGTATCGATATAATGAATGTCTGAAAGAAAACCATGATGGAACTAGATATAAATCGTAAAAAATACAATATCTACACTAATAGGTATTATAAAGAGGAAAGATTTGGATTTTTGTATGTAACGAATAAACTCAAAAAGTACTGGACTGATTTTAATAATTCTTTTATCATTCGAAAGCTACATTATCACTGAGTAACATAGGCTATTTTTTTCGCAGGACTGATTGAATTTGAGTGGCATGCCAGGGAAAAGAAAGTTTTGTACGCATTATAAAAATATGAAAGCCAAAAGATCTCGGAATAAAATGTAAGTTCCTCCCTACTTATTTATTATCGCATTTGAACAGGGTACATTACAAAGCTAATACAATATGTCATATGATTTAGATCGCCCGATTCAGACATATACCTACAATAACATGTAAATATTGGTTTGTATTATCTATATATATACTGATAAATAAAATTGAAGTATCTGTATGTAATATCAAAATAATAGGATTTTTAAAAAAAAAAAAGGCGATACGGAGTTCGCCGGGTCGGCTAGTATTGTCTAAATATCAAATTGTGGAAGTAGGTAGGCGACAGCGCAACTTTGTCGACATACCTATACCGCCAAACAGACGCGAGGCGCCTAGCGTCTGGCTTAGGGTTGTACAAAATAAATAAAAAGTGGATAATATTGATGAATAATATTTCCAGTATTGAAAATAAAGAAAACCTTGGGGCCGAGACTCTGAGCAACAATGCTACGCGCTGTATAGAGGTAAGTTGTTATACGTAATTCTTGTAGACTTGTTACATAAATAAACAAACTACTTAGTTAGTGATGGGCGAAGACAAAATCTCAATACCTACCTATAGATTTTTCTTGCAATATTTATTATTTTCATCGAGAGACAAACACCTTAGTACCGAAATACTTCTCAATTACTTTCTCAAAAGAAAATTTACGTTCAAATAGGTGACGTCATAAAAAAACAATACCTAATGCGTAAAGAAATTATAATTTCTATTCATCAGGAACCTAATATTGTATTAATTCTTTTGCATTTTTTTAAATTTTTAATTATTTTTTATAAAAAAAATCAAGCCATTATCTTTCTTTACAGGAACTAGTTATTGAAAACGACCAAGAGGGAAAGGTGGATGAAATGGAAGTTGGGCGTAGAGTTGTAGACGTTTCTTTTTTTTTTAAAGCTCTTCAGGCCCCCTATGGCCTATACCACGGTCCAATGGATTGTAAGTTAAGTTACCTCAGTATAATAGGTGAAGTAAAAGTTGGTCTGGACTCAAAACTCATCATGAAATGTAGTATGTGTAGTATGAAATTTACTGTGTGTTTGATTGAAAAGAAAGAAGATAGAATGGAAGTGAATCATCAAATTGTATCTGGTATCATATCATCTGGTGGGAGCTACTATCAGTTAAAAACATTAACTGCCGCAGTAGCCCTACCAATCATGTCACCTTCATTATACAATGAAATTAATAATACGGTTTGCGATTGGTGGGAAAAGACAGCAGCACATTCCATGGCAGAAGCTGTCAAGGAAGAAGCGGAGTACGCAGTGTCTATAGGTAGTGTTGATAAAAATGGTACACCATTAATATCTGTTGCTGTTGACGGTTGTTGGAGCAAGAGATCTTATGGTAAGAATTTTTCCGCCTTGTCCGGCGCAGCTGCGATAATTGGCATTAAAACTAATAAAGTATTGTTTTTTGGAGTTAAAAATAAATACTGCGTAGTTTGTGCACGAGCCGCAAAGAACGACAGTCAGCCCTCGGAACACCGTTGTTTCAAGAATTATTCGGGATCATCTACCGGTATGGAATCGACCATAATAGTTGAGGGGTTTAAACGTTCCATTGTTGATCACGGTGTAATTTATAATAAATTTGTAGCAGACGGCGATTCCAGTACTTATAAAAAAATATTAGATTCGCGACCGTACGGTAATTTAACAGTAGAGAAAATTGAATGCAAAAATCATCTTTTACGAAACTACTGCAATAGCTTGGAGAAACTGTCGAAAGACACTAAGTATCCTTGCGAATTGCGGAAATTCCTAAAAGAAAGGTATTTGCGTTTAAGAACGGGTGTAAAATGCGCTATTAAATATTGGGGCGATCAAAATCAGTCACTCGAAGAAAAAATAAAAAATCTTAGTGAAGATATCCTAAATGGTCCACAACACGTATTTGGTAATCACCAATATTGCAAGGAGTATTTCTGTAGACCTGATACTCGTCGAATAGAACCTGTTGGGTTGCTTCCAGCAATTGTTGGATGCGGATTAATGGACGCGGTACACATTTTAAGTAAAAGACTGTCATATCATTCTAGAAGTTTAATTCATAATTGTACAAGTAATATAGTTGAAAGTTTTAACGCAGTGATTGCCAAATTAGTAGGGGGTAAGCGTGTAAATTATTCTTCCCGTGGTTCTTATGCGGGCCGATGCGCAGCTGCTGTTGTGTCTTTTAATACAGGATCGATTCATAGTAAAACTCATGAAGTAATATTTAAATCTAGTCCTAATCCTTTGATCGCGAAAGTGGAAAATTGTAATCGTAGAATCCGTTTAATTGCTAAACCTAAATTAAGATTGAAAAAGAGCCACAGCGCTGTATCGAAAGACGCTCACTATGGACCAAACTGCGAAAAACCTGATCTGAGTCCAGAATTATATGAGAAAGCCAAGTCATCTTTTTTAGCCGATTTAAAGTTGTCTTGTGCTGAAAGAGAGGAGCTTGAAAGGTCGACCCATTTGCAAAGAAGTAGTTCTGAGTGGATGAGTACAAGGAGAAAATTACTAACCTCATCATCGTTCGGGGAAGTTTGTAAAAAACGAAAGAGCACAAGTTGTGCTGTTCTTGTTCGTAAAATCGTTTATGGTAGTAATATCTCCAGTTTGCCTGCTGTACGGTACGGTATCGAAAACGAAGAAACCGCAATTAAACAGTTAGAAATTCAAGAGAATATTAGTATACAAGGTTGCGGTTTGTTCGTCGACGATCAATATGAATTTCTTGGTACTACACCAGATGGCATTTATGCAAACGGTTTAATTGAAATTAAGTGCCCACATTCTTTAGCTGGCATGACTCTTGATGAAGCAATGGCCAAACATACCTTTTGGGTTAAGGACAAGGCTTCCAAGGGTTATGTCATAAATAAAAATCATAACTGGTATTTCCAAATTCAGGGACAGGTACATATTACTAAAAGAAACGTTTGCATGCTTGGCATCTGGTTTGGTGCTACTGTACCTATGAAAGTTTATATTATAGAAAAGGACGACAAATTTTGGGAGGAGAAAATGGAGATGAAATTAGTTAGGTTTTATTACGATTGCCTACTTCCAGAATTAGTTGATCCTCGGCAGTCACGAAGCATGCCCATTCGTGACGCGCCCAGTATCATAGAGGCTATGAAAGAGAGGAAAGAAAGAGCTTTACGTGTTATGAAAGAGAAGAACGCCTAATGATTTTGAAAGATACAGGTAACTTAACTACCCAGCCAGTCGATTCACGTAAACACGCCAGTCCAAAAGTCGTTTTAACTTAGGAACTTAGAAATCGCCTTTTGGTTTTCTGTTTTAAACGCACTTACTTATCTAGTCTTGGATTGTCATAAATCTTCCAATAGCTCAATTACTATACAATTTCTGAGTTACCTGGTGTAAAGAATCATAAAAATTGGTTCAAAAATACAGCGAATTGAGAATTCTCCTTTTTTTAAGTCGGTTAAAAGGGCTAAATTTGCAAAAAACGAAGTGACGTCACTGCGCTACGGTTTTTATTACTTACGTGAATCGGGCAGCTGGTAACGTTTTCATTCTGATAGGTTTTGTGATAGCCATTGATTTTATCATCAAATTAGCAGAAATCAGAACTTGATCCGTAATCGAATGAAAAACCATTAGAATTTTGAACTCATATTTCGTTATTGTTTAATTACATACTTTTAATTAGTATATTAATAATTTACAAACTTCTGTTAAAATTAGTAAATAAATGAATTATTTACTAATTTTTGTACAACCCTAGCACGCTTTTGAGATAGCGAGTAATGGCGACTCATATTTGTTATTGTGTAGTAAATAAATCATTTTTATACTTGTGTTTCATTTATTGACATTTTTTTTAAAACCCTAGGATTTTTTTTAGATATCGACGAGGTGATCGTAAACAAAAAGTAAGTATTTGAGTTTACGCAATAGGCACATTTCCTTGCGTAGAGATAAACACACTTCCTACTGAATTTGCAATTATTTTATTGAATGAATATTTTACGAATTAGAATAAATTTTGGTAGTGAAATTACAAATAAATAAATAGTTGGAATTTTAGGTAAGTAGAATACAAAAATGTCAGATGTCAAATGATAGAAAAACATAAAAATTGTGTCTCAACTACTCTTATTAATCTATTAAAAAGAATCAACAGCTAGTTTCCAAAAATTCAACGTTATTGTTATGCTGTAAATATTCAAGTTCAATAACAATTTCTCAACGTGGAACGTTTGTTGCAAAACATTTTGAAAATCGCGCTCTCTAGGTCATTCATCCGCCCCGTCGGATGTTACATTAAACTTTGGCGCTGCGGTCGCTCGAAATCGAGATCTCAGGCCAACAATCTACACCCTTAAGTCCTAAACCGCGGTTTAGAAGTTTTTACACTTTTTAGATTGAAATAAAATATAGTTGTGTTGTATATCGGGTGTCCGGCTCTCCTCGGTAAATCGCTTTAAATAAAGCGATGAGTGCGTAAATAAGTTCGAAGTTGGTTAACCTTTCTGGACTACGACTGTGCAACAGTTCAGTTTCAAAAATTGTAATGAGACTTGGCTGCCTCGGCAGCTTTAACTGGGTTGGAGGAGAGATATGCGCCGGGATCTCTTCTCCGCCTTCAATGTTGGAGTTCAGTGTACTGTTCTCAACACCACCGTAGAAGAGCAACTTTGACACCCACTTTTTATTTTTATATTTCTTCATTTTTATTTTATTAAAAAAAGTATTATTAAGTATATACAGTACAAAATAATACGTTTTTTAATTTTACTCATGTCTGAACATTTGGGGAACTAGACTGACTACATGGTCCCTTTTATCCACATACAGACCTAGGATTATTGTTACCGCAATTTTCGCAGATAATGTCATTGTATTTTTTTTTAAAAACTCTAAGACCTGCAATTAACGCATACGTATAAATAAAATTAAATACTTCTGTTCTAAACATTTCATTTTGATGTGAAAACTGGTGCGAAACTGCGAACTATCATAAATGAGAACTCGATAACTCTTTCTCTGTTTTCGATAAAGTTTGATAAAGTTGGACTTTGTTTTATGTCGGTTGCTGTTGTATTTCCGTACAAGTATCTAAAAGTATTTTACTAGTAGATGTAATACTAGTAAAGTAATACGGTGTTTTAAAACCATCTTTTAAAAACAATTCACATAGCATCTTATGGCAATAAGTGTGAAATTAAAATTAAGCAATTAATTAATAATCTTCAGAAATTAATAAGAAATTAATCAGAAAGCAAGAAGAAATTAATCTTCCTTAGACGACGAACCCAGATAAGTGTTACAAATTCATGGCATAGAACGTGTTTTTACATCTCGATTATAAACGGTGGGGCAATTAAATTTATTGTGGTTCCTAGAAATAGAAAAATTGTGTTTCGCTTTAAAAAAAATGTTTAATTATATCCAAGAGCGTTACACTACATTCTTTGAATATTTCAAGATTTACGCCATTCGCAAAAGATGAAATCTATGCCTTCACAGTAAAGATGAATCGTGGTCCTCAGAACGACTCTTATTTGTGAGGTCTGAGATCAAACTACGGCCTGTATTACTGAATTTCTACATACCTATTTACGGATTTAAAAATATCACTGCCTTGGCGGTGAAGAAAAAAATGACTAACCTCGATTAGTCTTAAAAAAATTGGACCACTGGACCCGCGTGGTGAATAATGGTCTAAAATCCCCCAATGATTAGAAGCCTCTGCTCATGACTGTCCGTAGCTTTATTATGCTTCCTGTCGTTAACAAAATGATTTATAAATCAATAACTATTTTATTTATCATTCGTTTTCTTCCTTTCTAGTGGGCGGGATGTCTCGCGGCGGTAGCGGGGCCGGCAAGACAGCTACTGCAAAACGCGTGGCCCCCCCGGCGGTCCCCGGCGATGCTTTCGGGACTCCTCAACACAGGCACTCCGGCTCCAGCTTCGGCTCACAGGGATACGCGTCATGCGAGGAGCAGCCATATCCACAGCCACCTGACACACCGTCTCATACACGAGGTAGGTTACACCGGACTATTATAATTATTGTACTTATTTACTTGTTCTCACAAAATACCAAACACATGTTTTACCATAAACATACCAGTACAAGCAGTCGCATAAGCGCTCGAGTGTGTTGTATGAAGCTTACTACACGAAATACATTTTTATGGAGATATCGAAGAAATAAACCTAGTGCGGAGATCACAAGTTTCAATTATCTGAAACATTCACAACATCTCACTTTCATTTCGAAAATGAAATTTGACACAAAAATAGTTGAGTCTATACCTCATTTAAGTTGTATAGATAGATATGATATATATATGATCCAAATCGATTCAGTTGTTCCAAAATTACAACGGTGTAAACATATAAACATTTTTTTCTAAAACTTACATTGAATATAACGAAATTTGCCTTTCGACTTTCAAAGTTTTAATGTTAAATTTTAACATTTAATTTTATCTATGTGGAATTCCGGAGGAGATAGGATTTTTTTTTATAGAAGGGATGGCGAACGGAACTCGAATGCGAAGCGATGCTTCTCGAATAAAAACCTTCTTTTTAAACGGTTCCTTTTATAGCCTCACGAAGTCTCCCTTGAATCCAATTGTGCATCTTTTCTAAACACATACCATTCTGTTTCAGATGACCACTCTGACTACGGTAGCACGGTGTCCGGCGTGTCAGGCGTCAGCGGCGCGAGCGGCAGCCTCGGCAAGAGTCCAGCAGGAGGGGGCACCTTTACATTCCCTCCACCTTCGCAACCGCTCACGCACAAGGCGGCCGTGTACTACCACCATCAGTTAGCGCTTAGTGATGACCAGGGAATCGATATGACACAGGTAAAAAAATAATCCTTTATCGAATTAGTTAGTTCGTCTGGCTAATGTCGCCCATCGACATCTGCGGTACACGGCCACATCAGAATGACGAACGTCGACACATCTTCGCACACGCAATCTATCTTTAGAGATTTAGGAGTGACAGAAGGAAAAAGGATAGGTAGGAATGGGTTAGAAACTATAACGAGAGGAAATTTTCTCATTCCATTACACCTTCCATTCTTCCTTGAGAGTGATAGTGATCCAATGGGCTAATGGAAATAGGGAAATTATAATGATACTCTCTATTAAATGGAACAGGAGGAGTAGAGGTGGGAAATGGGCTCTGGCATATCTAGAAATATTTCTGAAAATCTAATTCTGTCACTCTTAGACATAAAAACATTAAAAAAATTAGACACGTTCATAGGCTATATAAAATAGACTTCATTTGTACTTCCGTTGATCATACTCGTAGTGAAAATACAAATTGATATACATTTTTCCACGGAATCAATCGGTTTATTATACAAAATTATTTCTGTATTTTCTAGCCTTTACAAATCAACAATCCAGTACCCAGTCTTCGTAGCTCCCATCGTCATAGTTCTTTAACTTACAAAGATACCTTCTCCATTTCAGAGTCCCGGCCGCGACAGTCCAGGTTCGTCTTCCGGTTCAGCAGGGTCGGGCTCGAGACACTCGTCAGCGTCGCTGGACAGCGGGCGCGCGTCGGGCCGGATGCCGCACCACCACCACACCGCGTGCCATTGTGGAGACACAGTTGATAGGGTGCGGGCGATGATTGCACAAAGTTTACCGGTAAGTCATACACTGATATCTAAATGGTGTACCCGCGGATCAATAGGAAGACCATGTCAGAGAAGAGGGATGTAAAGATGAACGTGTATGGCATTCTGTGTTCCTAAAAAATGACTGGAGATGAGTATGAGGAGTAGAAATCTCGATTGTTTAGTGATTCAGGGGCACAGAAGGGAGGAAAGAAGGGAAAGAAGTGATCGTAGTGACAATAGTGTTGAGTGACACGTTTTTATGTCGCTAATATAACTTTATAAAGTTTTGTATCCTTAGCAATTTAGCAAATTTTGCTGCTTCACTTTGGTCAATTTCAATCTTACTTTCAACTAATATCAAACATTCTACTTTGTAATTGTCTAAACAAATGATTGACAAATCAAAAGTGCAGAAACCAATAATCACTATTAAATTCGATTTAAAAATGGTCTATCGACTGGAGTTACTCTGAATGTACTGGAAACTAAAAATCACCCAGCTACACTGGTGGTTTAACCTAATCCATGCTGTAAATTTTCAGGACTCCGACATAATCCACGCGTGGCTAGCAGACCTTCAAATGGAAGAATACGCGAGACTGTTCATAGAAGCCGGTTACGATCTGCCAACATTAACAAGGATGACTCCCGAAGACCTCACTGCAGTGGGGATCAAGAAACCTAACCACCGCAAGAGGTTAAAGGCAGAGCTCGCGAATTTGAACGTGCCGGATAACTTGCCTGATTACATACCGGTACGTGGACTATATATATTATAATTATAAAAGTTATTATTTGCATTAATTTTTAATACCTAGTTTGAGGAAAATCATAGTTAAATGAACATAACGCATGACTGTCATGTGCAGGTTTAAATGTTAAATCTGCGCATTGCATGTTTTTAAACATTCACTCCTGTGAATCTCTTAATAAACCCAATGACTTCCATGTATTCTACTAGACAAGCAATGCAGTACTAACAAATTGCTCATTACGTCACTGTCAATTGTCCACAACTCCTTTAGTCGACCCCGCGCAGGCGAGAGAAGTACTTTGTTTTGTAATATATCGTCACCGTTATGCTAAAACCACGAATGTGATTTTGGCTTGGATAGTTTCGAGAAAAAACGACTTTAATGTTTTCATTCATTCTAGTTCTTATCTAGTAGAATACATAGAAGTCATTGTATAAACCCTTGGTTGTCCTTTATCATAGACACTTTATAAATCCCTCAGACAGTTTACATGTCATTGTCTCCTTCAAATAAATGTCATGTACAAGTTAACAATAATGTCAAAAACGTTTTAAACTCTAGAAATGTGGTTTTACCGTAGAATACTGAGGATCAGTTGGATCTAACGGGACACCAATGATGGGGTCCTCTATAGTACAAATCGATTCAGAGAACTCATGATTACCATCAAAAGGACGGTGGGTTGCCTTGTACATGCACCAAAGATAGGTTACACAAAGATTTACACAACCCATAGGTACCACTTTCCTTAAGTCATTGTAGTGGGAAAGATTGAGGGGAAAAGACACCTTAAAAAAAGAAGAAACTTGTGGTTCAGATATTTACGAACAGAGGTATAGAGCAGTTTCACTTGGAAAGATATCACGCAAATTATATAAAACTGACTGACCTACAAAAAGAAAATGAAGAGGCAAAGGACATAATTATAAGGGATGCGGGTGCGCTGCCGTCCTTGCAGAGTTTCCACAAATTATGGATGCAGGTTATAAAACGATTGAAATAGTAAACCATAGAGAAAAGATTATGTTCAGTGGCATTTATTAATATCCATGTCAGAATTGTCAAAGTAGGGTAAATTTCTAACCAATATTATGCAATCTGACCTTTGTAGCAACTGTAAATTATAATAAAACTTATGTTCCTATCAATATTTACAGGGTTCACTCGAAGAGTGGCTGCGGTTGCTGCGACTCGAGGAGTACGGGCCCGCGCTCGTCACGCAGAAGTACCGAACGGTGCTCGACGTCACGCAACTGGCCTGGGAGGTAACAACGAACATAATTAGATCCTTTATGATAAATATATTTCCCTGGCGAGACATAGAAATATCTACAAATTTACCTTAACGATCCAGCTAACAAAATTTTGTTAATTATTATTCCGTTAATTTTTTTTTTCTTAATTATTGCGAGCTCCAGCGCATGATAAGATAACATAAATAGTACACAAATACATAAGTCTCTTAAATTAAACTATCCAAGTCGCTTCTTTTTAAATATTATAGATAGAGATTTGAAAATTACAACACTTTATCCATCTGATGAATTCAGATGTTATAAATTGCGTTTTTAAAAAGTTTCTAAAACTCAAGCTCGGATAAATAAACGTTTCATACCATAGATTAATTAATATATTTAATGGATTTTTTACTTATTGTATTTTTAACACTAGGTATCATTATAAATCTCTTATTTTCAGGATTTAGAAGACATGGGCATCGTCCGCCTTGGTCACCAAAAGAAAATTCTCCTCGCGATTAAAAGAGTGAAGGATATTAGAGCGGGGAAACGAAGCATCAGCAACCAAGGCTCTTTGGACTTCACTAGGATACAGCCGGGACAGGTCAGCACCATAGACAATTGTAACTCTATACGTGTTTGTAGAATTATTAGATTCTAATGTCCTGTCACTATGATATGATAATACGTATTATATTTATGATTGCCGACGTTTAATCTTAAAAAGAAGTAGTCTGGCAAAGGAAACGTGGCTCGAAATAAAGGGCAAATTAAAATATAGGCAGTTAAATATTAATTTTAATAAAGAAAAAAACGGACTTTATTCTTTCCATTTTTTGTTCTAAAACTAGTATGAAACTGAAAGATAAATGAATGCAGAAAAAAATTAAATAATTGAATCTAGGTCTTATAATATTAAACTTTTTGTGGCGTCTTTGACCAGTTTTTATTGTTTTTAAAACTGTTTATTTTCGTTTTTTAAACTAGTAACTTCTGTAGTTCTGTTTCTCTTACATTATTGCGTGCTTCATATCGTAATTTTAACTATTTCAATATTTACTTTACTTACTATTTATTTCAATTACTTATGACATAAAAAAACAACTATCAATATCAAGGGCGTCGCCAGCCAACGCCAGCCAATGGGCCAGGGGGCGGGGCAAGATGAGAGAGAGGATGGGAGAAATATGAATTGTAGGTACAAATACATTTTTTTTCGAATCTCTAGGGGGGCAACTGCCCTCCCCTGCCCCTGCCCCCCTTGGCGACGCCCTTGAACAATATGTTTTTGGTGCACAAATAATGCAATAAATGTTGCCATGTTGAATTTCGATTCTACCATTGTGCTACGTTTCGTTTGACAGATTTTGATAATTTTACTTGATCAAAAGTACTTACAATTTTAATGGTCGTCCGTTATCATAAAATTATTACACATTGTTACAGTTTAAAATAGAGTGCAATTTAGATCTGTTCTACCACTGTCAATCAAGAATCCATTTCTGAAGCTTCACTTCCTAACAATGTTTTCTTTTTTAATTTAACCTATGTTTATTATTTTCTTACATATCATTATCCATGATCTCATACCATTTCATTCATCGCCATCTTTGATAATGAATTAGAGCCAAAACTGACGTTTAATTTTTAACCTACGAGAGTACTAAATATGAGAACTATATCTAATATTTTGTGATATTTACTAATTTACGCTTATTTAACAGCGTTTAAGCTTAATTTTTTTTACTTTTTAATTAACAAATTAATTATGAATTATTTCTGCTGAGCCAAAAAGGCTTTTGCTGTTAGTGTGTGTGACAATATAATCTCGCACATGTGGCTGAATGTTTTCTTTGCTGAGCCCATAGATGTGTATACATGATGGAAAAATGATGTCATGTATGGACCGAATTGGTTTGAAAAGAATGAGAAGATTGGTTTGTCAAGGACACAAACCCGTAAAGTTGCCATAAAAAAAAGTTGTCAATGAAAAAAATTGAAAATTTCCCAATGCGTTCCAATATAACTGTTACAGTTTTGCTTAGTCTTCTAGAGGCCCATGTCCATCGCCGTAGTTGTTGGTAGGATGCATAACAATTTTGCGATGTAAAATACCTACTATACAACTATTTGCTCTAAAAATAAGATACAATAAAAAAATATGTAATTTATGTGCATTATATTAGGCTGTATTTGTTATATTTAGAACGTTGACTATTTAACATTCAACATCGATCAACCAAAAGATAGAGATAGATAATTCCTTGTGACATCAAATAAAAGAATACTGTTAGCAAAAAAGAGTGATTATATATATTTTTTTTAAGGGTCGTTACTTTATTGTAAATGTAACTATGGAGTCATTGTTTTCGCTTAACAAAGATTTTATTATTATTATTTACTTAAAATGAATTTCGTAAACATATTACATCAAAAATATTGTAGCTGTAATATATATAAAACTAATAATACGTTCTAGGTAGCTTTTTGTCGCTATCATTTAGTTGAAAAGCGGTTCATCTGACCGCCTTGCATATGCCACCCTTTTAAGGCCGCAATGCTATACCAAAATCTCTGTATTTTGGTTGATCAATGACATTCAAGCATAAAAAACAACTTTGAATAGTGAAATGATTGGCAAGTTCCTCGCAACCATAATAGATCTGATAAAAGTCGCAGAGTTGTCATCCTCCAATGCCACCACATCCATACCGCTGCATCCACCAGACCACTAGCCCAGTGCAGCATGTGAATGTTTTGTTTTCTTTTCTTTTTCCAAACACCAAACCGCACATTGGACATTATCGGCTCAAGGATTTATATCCGAGGGAGCTGCATTACCAACAGTGGGAGAGACAAGCAAGGAGCTATCATAAACCCCCCGATCTAGGCTTCGATGCCATATCAGCGTCCCTATGTGGCACAGATTTGGTCCCTATACAGGTATGAGACAACCTTTGGCACACATCAACCTTTGGCAACCTTTGGTCAGTTTGTTCTCCATGCACCCAAGCACCCAAGCTTTTACGTGCACCCGTTTGTTTTTGTAATTCAGAACGCAATGTTTTCGATGTGTGTGTGTGTGTGTGTGTGTGATTTTTTTACTGTTTTTAACTACCCATATTACTATTTTTTAGATTTTTGTATTTATATTACTATAACATAAGACCTATGCCTGCACGGTACACTAATTACTTACTTAATTTAAATATTAATTTATTAACAATGCGCATGAATTTATAAAAGCTAATGATATTCAATTTTTTTTAAAGAAAATCTACTAATGAATATTTTTGTAGCATGGTGAGCGACAAACTCGTGACTAAAATTGAACCCTACGTTCTAACATACTGTTTATTTATAAATGTATTTTTCATCTATTTATGTACCTACTTGATAATATAAATTATACCCAGTACCTAAGCAAGCAGGTTATAGTTTGTTTTATTTACTATCGAAATTAAACCTTCAATAAACCTTCAACAGATTCGTCATCCGCGCGGTAAATCGCTGGAAAGTCTAGAAGACCCTTCAGAGAGGTCTTCACATACAACATTCTCGCCTGACGCGGGTTTTTACTACTACGGTGGTCAATGGCGGCGTTCGTATGATGACGGAGACATTACACCTACGAACGACAATTCTTACGAGGGGGGTGGGACGTTACCACGTCCGAGAGGGTTAGTCCGTCCGAGGCCTGTAGCGAAGATACAGGCGACGCCGGCTTATAGAGACAAATCGCCGGACTACGCATACGATGAGATCGCTTACTCTGCGAGACTACAGCGTGTAGCATACGGAGCGAGTCCACACGTAGCCAGGAAACCACCGCCTGATCCTCCGAAGCGGCAAAGCTCACAGTACGCTCCGTTCACTCGCTTCGGTCAGACGACCGTGGAGATACATCCGGAGAAGAGTCTTCCTTTGAGTCTGCCGGCGTACCCTAGCTCGGATTCTCTGAGTGTATCGCTCGACAGCACGGGATTGCTCCCCCCGCCCCCCGCACCTTCCTCGCCGCCGAGGAGATATGAAGAGGATAAATTACGTACCGGCTCTGATGCTAGTTTTAAGGTGGGTATTAGTAGACAATCCACTTGGATGTGAATGAATTTTTACCTCCGTGGTAAAAACACAGACCAATATCAATCAAGAACAATATACATTGACATGCCGGTAGATGGGCAGGTCTACCTTTGGAGATTGAGTGGATTGAAAAAGATTGTGAAGAATGGAAATTCCTCACTCCCCGTTTTCTATGGGAGAATGGAATAAGGAGTAAATAATATAATGGGTTAAGGATTTTCTTGTATCCTATTATATTTTTTACTCAATAGGATAGAATAAGAGATTTGAGAGGGGGACAGTGCATACTGCATTCCCACAGCCGCGGGCCGCACACCACTGGTCACGTTATCTCTCTCTCGCAGAAGACTACCTTGAAAGATACTGCATTTCCTACTTTATCGTATTTCCCCAATGTACATATGTGTTTTGGTAGTAAGTGAGATATGGTAGTAAGCCAGGGCCCATTCCCATCCCATCCTATCCCTCCTAATTTTCCCAATCCATTCCTTAACCAGCAAAGGTAGGCAGCGCATCCAGGGGCGTGCTAAGCGCATTGTCATTCTGGACTGATGTTGGCATGTATCGCGGATGTCTATGGACGACAGTATCCATTTACCATCAGGTGGACTGTATGCTCGTCTGCCACTTTTTTAATAAGTATTTTCTTAATTTTTAATAATGTATAAACAATAATGACAAAAAATTAAAAATAGATTTACCAAAGCGTAGATAGAGAAACGAAGAAGAATATGTATAAAGATTTTTATTATTTAAATTATAATAATATTTCAATTACTTTTTTACCTAGCAGTCTGTTATCTGAAATGAAAAATACCCGAATATTAATGAAAACAAACAATTTCTTTTTAACTAAGTATATATTTTCTTTTCACAGTCAAGTTCGAGTACAGAGTCAGACAGCATCCCGTTCGCGAACGAGAACGCTGGCACAATAAAGCAAAATCGTGGTCAAATTGGTGGCAGGCCGCATACGGTCGACTACGGAAGAGCGGGAATTGGTCTCTCAAATCTCCCGCCGAGAAACCCTACAGACATAAAACCCACCACTCCCCATTCACTACCCGAACATACAGACGAAAAGAGAACAGAACCAGTCGACGTTTTGAACGACATAGGAAATATGTTGGCAAATTTGACAGATGAATTAGACGCCATGTTGGAAGAAGAGAAACGTCAAGGCTTGACCGACTCCTAAAACATGTCATAAATTTTAAAATGCCTGTGAAATTGAGTGAAATTATAATTATACTATACTCGAATATTAACATCTTTGTTTTTCTAAAACAAATGTTTATTCATTCATCATCGGCAATACTATTTCTTTGGACTCTAGTAACAACAAATTGTAGGTATTTCAAAAAATCGCTCTGGACGTGCAACATTGCAAATGAAATAATAATCGTGTAACGAAAAGGCCGCTTTACATAAAACCTTTAATTTAAAAAAAAAAACATGTGTGACTTTATTGGAATAAAGATGCCTCATTGCCGGTTCTAGTTTCGCAGATACTCAAAATCTTTTAAAAATCGTTTATATTGCTGTATCTGTTTTTAATCAAAGTGTCCGTCAATGGAGCGATTTCATAAATACAAACTTTTTTGCTGTTCGTTATTAACTTATTCAGTAAACGGTTAGGTAGAGCAAACCGCAAATACAGCGTTGTAGCACAAACCTATACATACAGTTAAAGCAACGAAAATTAACTTTAAAATTACAATAGTGATTCAATTACGAACGCAAAAAAAGTTTGTAATCGTGTGAACGCTCGGTTGCCCAATGCTTTTTTTACACAGAAATACAGAATCTCGAAAATATAATACTTTGCGTTAAAAATCATGTCAAAAATCAACATGGTCCCTTTTTTAAGATAATCGCAAATATTGTAATAATTTGTTGTTTGTTTACTGTCACTATTTTTATTATACTACTTAAGATTTATAAAATATTTGCTTGGCGTTTTACAAAGTACGACACATATATTTAAAACCAATCACGTCTTGCCAACATACTATTAAATCATAGTGACATAAATATACCTACAATAATATTTATAGTATTTTATACCTAGCATTTTGTACCATCGTAGTACATTTTTATACCTACGTCTAATAAAGATATATGTACAATGAAACTTTATTTACTTGTCCGAGCATTGCACTGAGCTGTAGGTGTAATTTTTATTTTTATTTATAGTTCCTTGTTTATCATTAAAATTATATATTATGTGTTTTTTTCTTCTGGGTAACATATAAATTAGATATAGACGGATCCAAATACAGATAAAAGTTGCTATTTTTGTAAATATTGTTTTCATTAAATTATGACATAGATAAATATATATCCAGTAGCTAGTTCTCCATGTACAGTAAGTTGTAGAGTACTTGGGTATGATGTAGAGTTGTCTAGTTAGAGTTTATACAAAATAATAGCTCTAGATTTAGTGTGAAAATTTAGGGATTACAATAATGAATGTATCATAGATGGTCATACAAACACAGATAGACCTCATAGACAATGCATTGTATACTAACATTTAGTGCATCAAGGACGCCCATTGCCCATGCAATTATTTTATCACTGCTACCTTTTACAAATGTTTACCAAAATAATTTATCCTTTTACAATACTCACATACTATTTCTGCTATAACAGAATTATAAAATTACCCTCGCCGAAAATATTCATAATTTTGAATACTGTAGTTAAGAAAATATACGCATTCTTTTGTTTTCTTTATATACCTTCGTAATTTGAGTGTAATATCAATAATGTATGATCTCTTATTTCTCCCATGTCCATTATATAGAACGTGATATCTAGCGGCCATACGAATGTAAAATAACTATATTTTTCGTAATTGCAATAATGTGTGAAATGTACTATTTACATTTTGTGACAAAATGCATAATGTGAAATCATTTAAGAAGCAAATTATAAAAGTTCGGAAATAAAAAGTAACAATTTTGAGCAGGCACTTGTGTTTACTTTATACAGATTTTAGAGAGAAATCCACATATTGTAGAAATTGCGATTTTTGGATACAGAATACAAAAATGATCATTAGCTCGTTCGTATATGGGTATGATCGGTTCAGTAATTCTAAAATAACGATATGAACTTTGGAAAAAAAAAAACTCAATATATGCAAAGTGTGGTGATAGCTGTATGATCGTGAGTTCAAAACCTCGGCCCCGTACCACTGATTTAAAAAATATTACTAGCTCGCGCGCTCCAGAAATGAAATAATAAAATAATCTGGAGTATGTATACCTATCCATCAATCGATACTGGACCCGCGTGATGCATTACGGCCCGAAACCCCCCAGTGATCTCCCAGGGGAGGCCTGTGCCCTGCAGTGGGACATTAAAGGCTGACATGTGTACCTTCATATGCAAAATTGATGATAGAACTCAAAGTTTCACAACTCTTGATAAAACATATTTTTGATAAAGATTTCTTCGAAATAGCGAATCTCCCTTCACGACTGTCCATTAGCCTTTTTTTAATTAGTAACATTTTACACATTTTGCCTTTATGACTATAGTAATATTTTATTACTACAATACAATAGTTCTCGTGATACTAACACCATAAATGTACATTAAAAATAACAATACGGTTAAAATGTAGCGCTGTATGAACTTATACAATAAGCTTTACTGTAAATATCTGTAATAGACATCAATGTTTCAATAAATCTTCTTTGATAATAACAGGTCGTATTTAGAAATTTTGTATACCTACTTAATAATAAAAATACCTGTTATTTAACTGTCACTTTTCTTTATTTTTATTATATCTTAGGAAGGTGCTAGATGTGACAACATTAAGCTATGATTTTTTTTCTTTGTGTAACGGGTCATTCTATGTCTAATTATTAATTACGATTTTGTTAAAACTAGTCAAAATTATGTACTGAGTGGCGGCAATTGAAAACATTGTGTAAACATAATATTTCTTAACATTCTTTTAGGGTTCAGTTCTTTGAATAAATACATTTGTAATACCTAATCAAACTGAGTCTTATTTACACCTATTTTTAGCTTTTGCCTACAGTTTCGCCTGCTTAAAATTAAGTTTCTTCCGACAATCGTAAATATTTGACTAATTTGTTCAAAAAGAAAAAAAAACGTGCGGTCACGGGACCCCCATCAGGGACGAAGATCCTCACACATTTTTTTAAAACTCTAAATCTAATTCGAAATAAAATCTGTATAGTTCATGTATTTTTTTTTATTTTGTATCATATTTTCAATGCAAATAATTTAAAATAAGGAATCAAATCAAAAAGTATTTCTTTCGTGTTTAGTATTTAGGTTATACAACCGGCCACGCACTAGTCTGTACGTCTGTTATTCTGCTTGAGTCTCGCTTTCGATACTCGCACGCACACACACAGAGAGAAAGAGAATGGCTTATGGAGGAGGTAAAAATCTTACGTGACGTTACATTTTCTCTCGAATCACACCTACCGCAAGCCGCGTAAAAAACTTCGTTCCAAAAAAATACTCTATAATTACTCGTATTTTCAAAACTACTGGACCGTTTTTTATAAAAGATGCTGTAAAATCTTCCAGGAAAAGCTCTATAAAACCGTTTCGCTAACGAAATAATGGTGATCTAATAATTTCCCAATCTGAGTAGGTCACCCAAGTGTGGTAATTTCACTCACTGTTAGACCACGACCTGTACACATAGCTATGGTCGGAATTTCTTTGCGGGATAAGATCTGAATTGAAGAGATTCGTCAAAGGACTAAAGTCACCGACATAACTCATTGAATCAGCTTGCTAAATTGCCAATGGGAGGTTAATATTTGCCGCAGGACTGATAACTCTTAGGGTACACGAGTTCTCGAACGGAGGTTACGTACCGAGAAGCACAGTGCGAGACGCCCTCGGCCGCGTGGACTGATGACTTGAAAGAAGTTTACCGGTGGCGGCTGCACGAGAAGAGCCGAAGACTGTATGTAGTGATGAGCTTTGACAAAGATCTATATCCAGCATGGAAATATGTAGGGTGGAAGTACCAGTCTCAAACCATTTAAGGAAAAAAAATAACTTTAAAATGTTGTTATATAACCTAATTGCGATATTTATTACTAGTTTATTTTTTATATTGTACGTTATCTAGTTAAAAGTTATAATTGAAAAGGAAAACACTTAATTCCTTTTGTTTTTTTTATTATTTAACACAATCGGTATATAACTGGGATGTACCCTACTTTGACCAGCAGGCCCCAGTTGTTGAGAGGATTTGTACCAGAGGTTGACCATTAAACAAAGTGAAATAAAATCTACATTCCACAAAAGGAGATGTTTTTATAATCAACTTTATTAAGGTTTGTTCTTAGGGCTAATTGAGACCAACAAGTAAATTACTATTTTCAGTCTTAACAATCACAATAGAAATTCTTAAATCTAAATGGCACATTTTCAAATCACATGAAAATAACAAATAATAACTTCACTAAAACTTTAAACTTTATAAGTAACCTATGTTTTTGGTTTAATCATTATTAATATCAAATATCAAACATACCTAAATAAAATTTCTAACAATATCACGGAATGACTCAAAAGTAAAAATTGCAGATGAAAGGAATCAGATCCAAAAAAGATATTTGGCCATTTCTGGCACTTTATATGAACCTCTACTATTATTTGACGCAGGGGCATTTATTTTTTCGACTATTCTGTCATTAGCATACCAATAGCAACCAAGCGTAGTTGACTATTACGTATGTATGATCCTAATTCTATTTCGTTGTCTGATCTACCTTTCTTACTGTAATAGACCAATGGTAAATTGTCCTCTTCTGAATCAGAATCTATCCTATTTTGTACTCTTTTTCTTATTCGTTTTGCTTTAGGTTTCTCAATTTTGTTCAACTCTTGTAACTTCTTTTTTCTTCTCTTGCTAATCTCTTATTTTCTTTTTCTTCTTGTTCCCTATTTTTTTCATTCCAATAGCAGTAGAGTATCCACTCTACTGATGTAACTGCATCCGGCAATCGCTTTCTATTCAGATTTTTCTTACAACCTTTTTTCAGTGGCGATTCTGTAGGCCAAACTAAAGAAGACGCAAAAGCAGGGCTGACTGTAATTTTAGAATATCCGGGTGTAGTTTGTTTTAAAAAGTCTCTAGACTTTGCAGATTTAGTGGGTGCCTTTTCTTGGTCGTTTAGTTTTTTGGATGATCCTGATTCAGGTGTTTTTTGTTCTGAAAACTCTATCATTGTAACAGATTTAGTAGGCGTTGCTTCTCGATTTTTACTATTGCAATCGTCTGTAACAAAACTTAGTGAGGTTGAACCTGGTAGTTGTTCTTCGTCGGATAATTTTGTCGATAAAGTAAGTTCTGACTGGCGAATTAATGCAGAGTTTGTAACGATGCTAATTTGTCGATTGTCGGCTTTGATTAATTTAGTAACTGTCTCTATTAACTGCTCTTTTTTAATAGGGATTCCCTTTTTAGCCATTGCATTTATCCACCGACATAGCAATCGTTCCTCATCAGGTGTCAAGATTGTTGGCGGGCCCATTTTTCGTTGAATGGGATGTCTCATTTTTATTTTATTAATCATTGTAGAATGGGGGATGTTATATTTGCGGCACGTTTCTCTGATTTTGTTTCCTGACTGTATTTCTTTAAGCGCTTCATAAATATCGTCCTCACTGTACCGAAAGAATTTTTTTTTTTGGTGGCATATTGAATCTAAAACAAGCAAAAATAAACTTATATTTAGAGAGCTTGGTCGATCATAGGAGCTTATGTTTTGTATGCAGCACCAATGTCAAACCACTGGTCAACTAAAGGAAACAATGCGATTTACTCCATTAAAATCGATTGTTGAGTTACAAATCATATCATAGACATGAAACAGATAAAAAAAATGCAAAAAAAAAGTAGTACTTCAGTGAGCTAGTCGTTGACCAACTGGTCAACCCCAGGAAAACTTAATCAAATCATGTACCTTTTGTTAACCAGTTAAATAACTCATGAAATATATTATTTGCACCTCAAATTCATTAAAATCCCCAAAATAAACATAAAATCATTACAAAAATCAATCATCAGAGCAAAGTACATTCAAAACAATACAAAATAAATATAAAATATTCTTACCTCGTCAAAACTCGTTCATTATTGCAATGGCGGCCGAATGGCAACTGTCAGCGACAAGTAAAAATAAAACGAAATTGTAGAGTTCACTGTTTGTCTCTTTCTAGCCGTAATGAGATTGGTTGATTTGTATTAGTAACGACAACATATAGCCAACATTAAATGAAACACATAGTGGCAGGAAATCTTAATATTGACACTCAAAGCCGCAAATGGTCAACAACCGGTGCCTGGTCAACTATAGGCTCAACCACCCTACACTAATGATATGATATGGTGCTGTCAGCCTATTCGGAAAACCTAATCGACTGCTGAATCAATATGTTTAGGGACGAGTGAAATTTTATACTGCTTATCAATATCCTTATTACATTGCCACTTTTGTAAACATGGCAATAACAAGAAGTCTTACGCCTTGTCATCTGCGATACGACGGGGATGAATGCATTGTACAATCTATTAGGATTTGAAAAGCTATTTAAGTGGTTATCTGGTTGACGATATAAATGATAGTATGTATATTGACGTCCACGATAGCACAAATAAATAGGTAAAAAAAACTCCAAGAATAAATGTGTCCGCTGCAAACCAAGAACTGTGCAACTTTGGCAGATTTAGATTTTATTCTAATCAAAATCTTATGTAATAGTCGTATTATGAACTCTGTTAGCCATTCATTCGAGAAAGTTATAGGTATTATTATTGTTTGGGTTCGACTGCCATCTATAAGAGACATCCAACTGTTAAATTCTTAATCTGATGTCCAAATATTTAACAAGTTTTAACTGAGTATAATTATCATCTGTAGTCCACGAATTTGTATGTTTCGAGTTTCCATCCACTATAGGACACCATGGTATTTGTTTTTTGGCGATACCTACAATTTTAAATAGATTATTCTTGATGATCGGCATCTTTCAAGTAGGTAAGGAATAACAAACAGATTATAGGAAAGTACAAATAATAAATAAACATTGCAAAACCAATTTATTTCATGGGTACTATAATGTGCAATATCTACCTATTTTTAAGTTTATGAAGATTTTTTAATCCCTCAAAAATTAAAAGGACAACTTTCCTAAGCCACAATTTCATGAAAAACTGAAAATAGGCCAGCACGTTTTTATACGTCTACTCATGGCGCACATTTTCCGGAAAATTTGTACCATCCACACCTTATTGGTGGTTACAGCTCTCGAGAACAATGAATACCCAATCAGAACGTAGTACGGCGGATCGATAATAATACGCGCGGCACGGGAATCGCAACATAGATTTTCCAGTTGTCATTTCGTGAGTGTCGCTTCTTTACGTCTCGTGCGATCGATAATACGAATTGATATTCGGAGTTTGCAGAGACCTCTTTTTATTGGGCTATTGATGAACAGCAAGTTGTGGTGCTAAATTTGGTAAAAGATTTTCTGAAGTGAAAAAATGGACACCACTGGAGCGTATGGCGGCGGCAAAGCTGGTGGAGCTTTCGATCCCCAGGCTTTCATCCAAAGACCTCCCGTCATTGTGAGAGCAGTCTGTTGGGTAAGGAACTGCAATATGTTCATGTAACTGTAATGCGTAGATTCTGTTTACATTAGTTTAATCAAAAAGTTACCATGTAGGTAATTAATTAATATTTTTTTGACTGATTTTCATTGAAACACAAAATTAAAGAACATTTTTTCTTAAAAACAAGGTGATTTAGATTTCAAAGTTATTTGCTTTATAAAAAGGAATATTTGGCAATGAAAACCTCGATGGATGTCTACATTTGGATAGAAAATTATTTATTATGTTTTCTTCTTTATAATTTGTGGGCTAATAACTAATATACACTTAGATGAATACCACAATTTATATAACCAAGTATAAACATGGTATTTCCCCATAATACAGCTATTGTAATATTCTGTAACCAAAACAATCATGTGATTGACCTTGTTTCAAACAATTCAATACACATGAAATGAAACATGGTTTACGTACTTGTAACATGAATAGGACTGCGTTCTAAAACGTGCGAATTTACCTCTTTAACAAACTGAAGCATCCTTTTCTATCTTCATAGCCAAAGACTTCTTATACTAGCGGAATAGACAAACAAAGATGGCTTTGACGTGTGCGTGTGACTGTATTGTAACTGTACTTTATGTGTGAGTGAAAACTGCGTGTGTTCCTGTAACGAGTAATGTCGGTAGTTACAAAATCACAACCTAACACTCATAGTTCTATATAGCGACTTTTAAGAATTCTTTGGTTCTGTACTATACCTAACTAATATATCGACGGTGGAAATGAGAAATGAAATAAGCGATACACACTTTACTTTCAAAATTAAACCTTAATTATTATGTATTGTGGTTTACGTTTTAAAGTAAGTTTTATGTAGCTTATCCATTTCTCTTTTCTATCGTCGATATGTACATAATATAACTATTATCTGTAAGGGAAGAGGATGCGTGTGTACTCAGTCATCACCCTGGAAACTAATCATGATATATGTATGTTTTCGTAACAAAATGCTGATTCGAACATCCATCTGGTCTGAAAAGCCATGTGAAATATTATGATTATGAGTGACAACTTCAGACAAGCTTTAACCTAGTGGGTACGAGGTACTTGCGTCTAATTCTATAATACTCAAATTGTAAAAAATATGAAAGTTATATAACATAAAATTTGCTTTTACATTTGTGTATGAAATGAAATAAATACTAAATGAAAGAAAAATCGAAATAAATACTAAAGAATAAAGGATTCTAAATTTTAATATCTAAATTATTGATAATTTCTTGTATAATTTAATAATCAAGATTACAAACATAATGGCTTCTATGTTAATAAACTAATCGGTTATTCAGATTTTGTTATGTAATTAAAGATTCTTGTTCTAAAATGTAATGTTTCAATCGAATGTTCTAATGTTCTAAATGTCTCAAAATATAAATGACAATCTGTGTGAAATCATCTACAACTGAGATTAAATTTATTCTTTAAAAATTTTTCTCAACATAAACAGATAAAACACGTCATCTGAAGGGTGCCTACATCGAAAACCCTTCGCTCTCATTAAAAAGGTCTTTTTTTTCTTACATATTAATAAATCAACAGTGCATGGACTATGAAGTGACTCTATGCAAATTTCACAGCAAGGGAATTTTTGGATTTTCTTAACCCCAAATCCGGAAATATATTTTACAATAAATTTTAATACACTTGAGATGTTGTTAATATTGTTAACGTTAATCTTCAATTTGATCAAGTAAATTGTATTCTTTTGTAATTTTATTGTACATTAATTAATGATTGTACTGTTACTAATGATCTACAAATTGTACTGTTGTATAAAATTTAAAAAAAAATCCCATTCAAGACGGTTCCCACTTTCTATTAAATTAATATCTGTATGACACAATATGCCTTTTGTAGGCTGATATGAAATTCCCTAGGGTAGGATTATTATTAAATCCTCCTCTGGATCAGATAGCACTAAAAATGTTTCGACGTGATCTTGAGAATTTGTAGAAAGGTAAAAACTGCAGTAGGTTATTCGTATTTTCAATGTAACTCACATAGGTACAAACATTTTAATGACCTGATGGTCATTAAAAATCCGACTAAACCTAAGCGACGCGGTAAATCGCAAACATATCTGCCATGTTGAAAAGTAAGCTTGCTAAAGTATTCATAATATATGTTCAAAATTTCGGTTCAAAAACGAAACATGTTCAAAACATGTATAGATTTCACCTTTGTTGTTGTTATAATACATGAGGTTTATTTACTCTAAACATTTGTCCTTGAATTAGAAATGTCAAATACGTCATTAACATTTTCAACGAATTTAACAGTTGCAAATAAATTCTGGAATTCAATCAAGTTAAATTTTGATTCGCAGTTTTTAATAGCAACAGCAACTGATCTAGACAATAGTTGTACGGCCAGCTTCACTTTCATTTTCACTTTTAAGTAATTAATGTGTACGAAATTAGCTTGTTCGCTACGTGTACGAAATTATATGATTTTCGCTATGTAAATCATATACATAATTGTATTATATAATGAAATCATAATTTATTTAATTTCCGACTCCATCTATCAAAACATTTTTCCGCAAAGAAATTTCTTATAATTTTCAATAAAGGGGTTTTGATCGAACAATATATTGTATTTTTTATATTTATACATAAAATATGGAATATACGATTCACTGGACAAATTGGAACCTAATAATAACTTTGCCATAGTCAAGTTTGAAGGTATGCCATCAAAAGTAATAGTAACACTACAATTTGACAACAGATCTAAACAAATTTTAAGCAGGTTTCCTTTCTGAGAAGCTGTAGAACCTCTTCCTGGGAAAAATCCTACAGGTAGTTTCCATCGACCATTTACAGCAACCGCCATAAAACAAGTACTTCTTTCCATATTTCAACGTCATCTTGTAAACCGTTACCAATATTTACGATGCCGATGTGCTTATTTCCTATCCATTCTATATGTTCTCTAATGCTCATTTCATGAAAAGTTAGACTAACAATTTTACAAATTTTTCGCCTTGCTGAATTCTTTTATGGTATTCAACGATTCAGCCGTAAAACCAGGTTCACGGTTTTCTTTTGATACCAAGATTTCAGAGTATTGACGTGAGGAAGGCAAAGGTCGAATTGTGCACGCAAGTAGTTATACAAACAGATTTTAGCTGTCAACATGTCGCCATCTGTATCGCTTTCGTTGTTATTGCATCAATATTAGGAATCTCGCTCGCACGCTATGTTTGTCTATTACGCTATTATTAAGAAGTCTTCATTCATATCATAACTCATAAATAACACAAAAAGAGACGAAAGAGATAAGAGATTTGAAACTCAGTGTATGAATATACAGAGTACTAATATATATGAATAGTTTTAGATATACACATAAGTACTTAAAGATTTTTTAATTTAAAGAGGGGTGGTTATTTATTATAGGTCATTAAAGTCATTAACTTGAAAGGCTCAATGTATGTATGTTGTACCTACGTACCTTCATAATAATATTATTTTAGAAGATACCTATTTGTAAATTCATATAAACAGTATTTGAAAAACCCGTCCTTGTAAACCTAACCAATGTTCCTATTAATTTAACTACCTACATACACATCCCGGCTGAAAGTAATACACATCAACACTGACGACAGAGAGGACGCTCTACAAAATGGAAGCTAGCCGATCAAGTCGATGTGTATTACTTTCGGCCGGGAAGTGTACATGTTTTTACATGTGTAGGTACATGTTTATCCTAAAAAGAGAGAAAAAAATATAAATATAAAAAACAGAGAAATAACAAAAATATAAAAAGTATATCCAGAAATATACGTTGAAATGTAAGAAGTACACATTGAAGTATAAACATAGCAATGTAAAATGTCTAGCTGGTATATTACAAACTACTGCCTCTCACTTTATCATAATTTGTTAAAATGAGTTTAAGTAGAAAATTATCTCCTTAAATCCTACCTTCGATTTCAATTTCCTCCCATTCAGATAAACATTTGTTTAGACACACATTTGTTCAGGATCCGGGCAGTACCTATTTGTCTTTGTGTACACTCACAATGGTCTAAAAATCTAAAACTAAAGACTAAATAAGCTGGTATTAAAAATAAAGTTTATTGTTGGTATTCCAATTAGAAGCAGCTGCACTTTATCTTTCAGCTTATAATAATTAAACATTTAACAGCAATAATAAATAATAAAGCTGTTTAATAATAATAAAAACAGCAATATAAATCTATGTTTTAATTTTTCACAGTTGTTCAGCGTTATCGTCATGGGCTGCATATCAGCTAAGGGCTGGTACATGAAAGACAGCAAGGAGAATTGCGTATACAACGACGATACGAATGCTTGTAACTACGGCGTCGGTATCTCAGTCATCGCGTTCGTGGCCTCTGTCGCCTTCATCGCGGGAGAGTACCTGTTTGAGCAGATGTCTTCTGTGAAGACCAGGAAGCATTATGTACTTGCCGACATGGCCTTCTCTGGTAAGTTTTTTTTTACGGAAAGAAAGCTGCAGACAAGCTTACAATCCACCTGGTCGAAAGTGCCACCCACCCTGTCACCTATTGACATCCGAGATACACGCCAACATCGGTCCAGAATGATAAACATTGGCACGCCCCCAGATGCGCTGCATACCTTTAGAGATATAGGAATGGATTTGGAGAAAGGGTTAGGAATATGGGGAGGGTAGGATGAGGTGGAATGGGCTGTGGAATATCTCACTAATTACCGAAAAACGTACGTGCATTGCAGGAATAGGATAAAATGGGAAATGCGGTAACATTTTACGATTGTTTTCTATGAGAGGGGGGTAACAAATGGATGGAGTGGAGTCATCCGTGAAGTGCCAATGGAGAGCGCCCAGCAGCTGTGAGCTTGCAGACTGGACTCTACCCCTCGCGTCTATTCTTTTGATAAATAGACTTCATCATAAGACAATTCATTTTTTATACATACAGAAACACATATATAATAGGGGTTAAAGTATGAAATTGCCGCTTTATAGTAATAGATACTTTGAGTTGACTTAAAACCTTCATGGTGTGAGATTTTCGAGTGAAACTTTTTTCACATGATACCTTTGAGGTTCTTGTTTTAAAAAATGTGCAACATTTGATTTTCGACTTTCAATTATTTTTTTATTCAGCTTAGACGGGAAAGATGGATACTTCGAAAATCCGAGTAATCTTTGAATACGAGTTCCGACGCGGAACTAACGCGGCAGAAACGGCTCGCAATATCAATGCTGCGTTTGGAGAGGAGACTGCTAATGAACGAACCGTGCGTCTTTGGTTTAAACGCTTTCGTAATGGAAACTTCGACTTGAAGAACGAACCACGTGGAAGACCGCCACACAGGTGAATAACGCTGAATTGAAGGAGATGGTGGAAGCCGATCCGAGTCAAACTACCCAGGAATTAGCGGCATGGTTTAACGTTATCTTACCTACAATATTGACTCATTTGCATCAAATCAATAAGATAAAAAAATATGAGAAATGGGTGCCTCATGATTTGACTGATCTGCAGAAAGAAACGCGTGTTGAAACTTGCGTTGCCTTGTTGAATCGGTACAGAAATGAAGGAAATGGAAAGGAAAAGGTACAGAAATGGCTGACCCCAGGTCAAACGCCGCAACAGTGCCCTAAGGCAAAGCTTACCAATAAAAAGGTAATGGTAACTGTTTGGAGGTCTATTCATGGTGTTATTCACTATCACCTTTCTCACCTTTCTCAGGTCTGGTCAAGCAATAACAGCAGATGTTTACTGTGCCGAACTTCGAACAATGATGGCGAAACTAGCAGTGAAACAGCCCCGACTCGTAAATCGATCTTCATCATTATTGCTCCATGATAACGCAAGACCTCACACTGCACGAGAAACCGTTGTAACTCTACAGGAGCTGCAGTTAGAAACCATACGTCATCCTCCGTACTCGCCAGACCTTGCTCCAACGGACTACCATTTTTTTCGTGATTTGGACAATTTTCTACGTGGTAAAAAATTTTCTTCCCAAGAGGCAGTACAAAATGCTTTCACACAGTTTGTCGAATATACATCCCCAGAGTTCTATCGCAAAGGCATAAATGAACTTCCGATTAGATGGCAACAATGTATAGATAATGAGGGTAAATATTTTGATTAAAAAAATATGTTACATTTTAGAAAAAAACGAGTTTTAATTTTTCAGTACAAATCGGCAATTTCATACTTTAACCCCTAATATATACAAAGACGTATGTCTACACGTATGTCGTTGACGTATGTTTACATGTATATACACACACCCACATAAAATGGTCTGAAAACCGCGCTAACATTTGCGTATGTTGCAACTAATCTGGTTTTATATTATCTATAGATATTTTTTTGAAATAACAATATAATATTCAGTCATTACAATGGGGATCGCGAGCAAAAACTAGAAAAATAATTTCAAATAAATCAGACAAAAGGTCGTTCCAATTGAACTTTTCTCTGTAGTGGATGAGTGTTAATTGGTTCAGAGCAGAGTTCCCTTGAAATACGTCGCTATAAATAATAAATAGGTATTTGCAGTGAAGATGGCGTTTTTAATTCCAATTATAAACATGTTTTATGTTAGGGTTTTAAATGGACATCCGATTTTTTCTTTGGACTATTGAAACCGTGGAAAGAGAAGATTACTGGTGAAGCGTTCTACTCGTACTGTACCCATTAACTTTTTACTTCTACTATAGTCGGAAGAAAAATTAGGACGTAAATTCCCAGTATTATTTAAGGGTCATCACGGCAGTTATGCGGTTCAAATGGCACGCAATACCAATCATGAGTAGCGTGCATGAAACTTAATGCTTACTAACGAACCTATTGTGTATTATTGGTTTCTGAGCATTCTGGAAATGTTGACCTATACAGCGAGTCCTGAGGTCCGAGGACTAATGTTAAGAATGAGAAATTTAAATTCCTGCTGGACAAACTGATTCTTGTAATAGGACTGCTAGAAGCAGTCCTATTACCAAGCTATGGCTAACAAGCTATAGATAACAAGCTAGCAGTCCTCCAAGCTATGGCGTCCATGGCCTGGCTAACAGCTTCCTCTGATTTTACGGGCAGGACTGACGTGTGTGGGTGCGACGCGGAGGTATATCGGATATCGGATAAGCTTAGAATTTGGACTTTAAAAATTTAATGGCTGAAAAATTACATGTGACGGTATCTGGGCAAAAGGATCTTAATGTCAGTATGAATTGTTTTAAGATTATGTTTAAGTGAAAATATGCTTTAACATGATTTTTAAGATAAAGCGATAAAAATCATGTTCTTATTTTATATATATTTAACTAAAGCATTCAATATTTTTGGGAAACTGTAGAACCGTCAATAAGGTCCAGATAATGTCACAAATCCAATGAATTTTGTCACTCCGGTTGCTGTTTACCCAAATCGAATGTAAAGAAGAATATACATATCAAACAATATTTTATTATAATATACCAATATTATATATCCAAAACGAACCGTATTTTTAAACCCCAATGAGATATTAAAGCAGTTTTCATTAAACGGTGGAACAATCAGATATCTTTAATCTCATAGTATTATATTATTTGTATTATGTTATAATAGCACATCTGTGCTGCATAGACTATGCATCACATTTAGGTTATTGATTATTGATAAAAGAATTCGAAATTAGCTTAACACCACTGGTTTCAGGTCATAACCATAACGCATCACGAGGGCCTAATGCAGATTGGCCGATATTAAAAATATACATTCTCCGATTTCTTTTTAATCTCGAGCCCGCGGGATTCCTCATGGTGCTAGCTGCCAAAGATGGCTAGTTCATTTGGTATCCCTTTGCATAGGTATATATATATATATATATATATATATATATATATATATATACACACACACGCATTTCTTATCATAATTAGCCTTATCATATTTCTTATCACGCGTTTAATTAGCCATTTAAAAGCAAAAATATAACACAATAAATAAGCGTTTCGATTTCACCTTGGTCTAGAAATTTACCTTATAAATAAAAATAATTATAATATGTAAGAACAGGATTCTGCAAGGTCGGCGCGCACTCGCAAGCCACCTGGTGTTGCAGGTGTCCATGGGCGGCAGTGACCACTTACCATCATGTGGCCCGAACGCTCGTCTGCCATCCATTCTATAAAAAAAAGTTACTCGTTAAACAAATATTTTTTAAAAAACATGACTAGGTATACTTTTAGTTTTCAGTTGCTCTAGACCTTAGTCGCCATTTTTGTATTGTACAATTATCTTTTTGCATTTACAGCTTTCTGGGCTTTCCTGTACTTCGTGGGTTTCTGTTATTTGTCAAACGCGTGGGGCAAGACTGACAACCCACCGCTTGGTACTGCCAACAACATGCAGGGCGCCATCGCTTTCTGCTTCTTCTCTATCTTTGCTTGGGTGAGTACACATACCTAGATAAATGAAATGTTTATTGGTAAGTAATAGATTTTTATTGTCATTCCATTATTATGAATCCTCTAACTTCTGAAGTAGGAAAACACTATAATTACTTCAAAGTTGTTGTGTATTTATTTTCCCATCTCCTTTTAAAGATATCCTATAAAATAAAATCACGAGATTTTTTGTAATTTTCATAGGTAAGAAATGAATAAATTATTGTTTGTGTATTTTAGGTGGCGTGCGCATTCTTCGCGTTCCAGCGGTTCCGCGTGGGCGCGGAGGCGGCGTTCGCGCCCGCGTACGAAGTAGAGGGTGCCGTGGGCAGCCCGGGCAGCTTCCCCGCGTACCCGGGAGCGCCCGACCCGCAGCCCGCCTACAGCGAGCCGCCCTTCTCGCACCACCAGAACACTGGTGAGAATATACACCATACACATATACATGAAGAAATCTAATACGTTCGCCAAATTTCGTTCAGATGTTCTGGCATACATTAATTCCCCACTGTCTTTTGGTCAACTAAAGTTACTGAAAAAAAAAATATTAACTGAGTAGGTTAGGTAACGGTGCTAAACAGACCCTAGGTACTCTTAAATAGTATTTAAACACAACATAAATCGTATCAACTATCAGAATACATTACCATACCATGCCGTCAGCCTACGTCTCTCCACTGCTAAATATAGGCGTGGCCTATATCCGATCCTCGGCTTATCTCATTCAACAACCATCGGTGAATTTCTTTAAGTCGTCGGTCCACCTTACAGGAGGGTGTCCCACACTCCTACAAACCACATTAGTTGAAGTTCATAAAATTCGTATTATCCAAATGTCAACAACAGTGTCGATAGCCCAGGGTTATCTATACGCGACTCTCATTCGTGTGATTGTGAATTCAAATCCTCCGTCCGTATCACTGAGCCACTTTCTATTTAAGTATGCATTTTTAAAAATTGTCACTAGCTCGGCGGTGAGGAAAAACCCACATGCTCCAGAAAAAAAAAATCTTGAGTATGTAATCCGCACTGAGCCCGAAACCACCCAGTGATTTACTAGGGGAGGTCTGTGCCCTGCAGTGGGACGTAATAAAATCATTAAAAATGTATGTCCCAAAAGAACGCTTTCTTTACGCGGCTTCAGAACACCGACGGGACAAACATTATACGGAGATTTGTTATCCTGGTCGATAAATTTATAAAATAGTACATTATGTTAACATATGTACATTAAATAATGTAGAAATAAGTTTATGATAAAATCAATAAATAATCTTATATTTATAATAATATGCTTGTAGGTACCTACTATTCACGAATATACGAACAAAACAATAGAAAAAACAGCTTTTCCAGATTATCTGGGCCCCTTCGTGCTATTTGGCCAAATTATTGAAACATGAAATTCTGCTCACACCTCTGGGTCGGTGCACCGAAATACCAGCTAGATCCATTTGACTCCGTTCAACTACGCGCTATAATTGTCGACAAACCCACTCTTACAAGTGGTTTAGAATCGCTGTGTCCGTAGAGAGCGTTTTCTACGGCCCGTTAAAATGGGGAATGTTCTGAAGAGCTGTTCAATTTGATGCCAACTTCGGGGTTTTACCATAGCACCGCTCGTTATCGTCGTGCGGTTCAACCACACTTCCTTAACATAGAGTCGCTGCGTACAGTGCGGTCAAAAAGACACTTTACACCGCGAACCCGAAAGTTGTGGAATGAATGCCAGCTGAGGTATTTCCGTTACGCTGCGACATAATCTGCGTGGTCGGCAGCACACCGGCAAGTCCCCTGGTGTTACAGGTGTCCATGGGCGACGGTGACCACCTACCATCATGTGGCCCGCCCGCTCTTCTGCCATATTTGTTAAAACAGTAAACTGCAAATAAGTCAATAAAATTATACTTAATATCTATCCTAAAAGATAAATGTGTGAAAATATTACTATTTACATACATTTTTTTTTCAGGAAACATCGACTACACAGCGCCAACATATTAAGTCAGCTTGCAGCAACATTAAAATTTTGTTTTATTTTGACCCGACAAGAGTAAGTAATAATTAACGTTTATACAACAAAAAAGTGAAGTTGTACTTCTATTTTCAATAAATAATGTTAATGCAGGATGTAATTTATCTATTCCCTGAAACCGTTCGTGGTTCTAATTCTATTGACATCGTCGTCTTGTCACGTGTTAGCTACACATCAAGTTACACAAGTGCATGCGCCTCCACGCAGCTCTGCCCGCGACAGTCTGCTACGCGGTACGACGGTGAGATCAAGCTACATTTAGATCTCGAAACTTAATTAATTTTGTAATATCCCTTACGTAATAGCCTCTCGTTAATACATCAGTGGAGTAGATGAAAAGTATAGTTTTGTTTCATAGCTTAGGTACCTAACTATAACATATACGTTTTTATAAAAAAAAATCAACGTCCTTTGAGTTTATTTTATTTTTGATAATTTAATAATTCGTATGATATATTAATATATTTTTACGAAAAATAGATAACGTTATTTGGATTAATGAGCAGAAATCCGTGGTTTCAGGTTTCGGGAATTAATCGGTTACACCCTGTATTAACAATGCAATGGAATTAATTAAAGTTTCAAATCAATTTTCTATCAAAATATATATAAATTTTGTGTTTTTTTAAAAGCCCATAATGTATCCCACAGCTGGGCTGAGGTGGGAGACCTTAGCCCAGCTGTGGGATACATTATACATTTCTCACCTTCCGCGACCTTCTAATGACAACCTATGTTAATAAATAAATGAAAAACGACAGATAGGTACTCCTAACTCACATATAGTTATTTAAATAACGAGTATTAATGACACATAGGTACTCCTAACATATAGTTATTTAAATAACGAGTATTAATGATACATAGGTACTCCTAAAACTTTTATATAGTTATTTAAATAACGAGTATTAATGACACACAGGTACTCCTAACACATAGTTATTTAAATAACGAGTATTAATGACACATAGGTACTCCTAAAACTAATTATTACTTATTCCTCTTTTACAAAACGTCCATTGTTTTATTGTTAACTAATATACTTATTTTAATGGTTTACTCGATGGAAATCTTTTGCTCGATCGCTGACTAATTATGATTTTATTTTTATATGTATTTCTCGAATTGATCTGTTCTATAAGTACCTATATTTATAATTTTTTTAAGTTTAAATGTATGTGTTATTTATTCACTTATCGTACCTGCTTATAGGTATCATGTATCCTTATGACAATATCTACTAATTAGTTCTTGTTATCTTTTTAGTTCTTGTTACACAACTCTTTAATATATAGGGAATTTATTACCCAAATCAAATTATGAAAAAATTACAGGCTGTAAAGCTAATCTGAAACCGTGAATACTATATTTTTAGGCTTTGTATTTAGTAAATGTATTTGAATAATTTATTTTACTAAACCATAAAAAAAAAATTTTTTTCAAAAAAAGATTCGTAAATTTTTTCAACACAACGAGATCAAAATCACGAACGGAATACATGGCTTTGAAAAGGTTAAGTAACATTCTGTATAATCGGTTTTTATTCCAGATTTTATTTATTAAAGAGTTTTGAAACAATCCTTATAATTTATCTATTGTAAAAAAACATATTATATGTGTAAATATCATAAGGAAAACAAAAGTATATACTAGTGTATACACCGGGTTTATACACCGTGCGTGATTGACACTTTTTAATTTTATTTAATTTCTTTTTAATGTTTTAATTTTAATTTCCCAAAAGCCATTTCAACGCGTGCCATGAATGCGCTTTAAACAGTTATAAATGTCATAAACAATCTAATTCCAAGAGCTATATTACCTCATCCCATTATAAACATTATTTTTGTGTGTAAGATTATATAGAAATGTATAAGAAATATGTATGACGTCATCGCTAAAACGGATTTTTTTAAATATACTATGGACAGGAAACACGATATATCGACCTTGGAAACTTAATTGGCGTAAGGGACAGACAAATCATATATTTCAGAAATTCAATAGATGTAACACTAATAATAAATATTTTCTGCGCCTCCTAAAAAGTAGTGATTTGTCCATTCATTTCGCCAATTGAAATTTCTAGGATCGCTATATGGATTGTAAAAGTTTCCATTGGCGTAATAGACAAATCAATAGGTACGACTTTTCAGGACGAGTAACTACAGATTTTTTAACGAAAAATTTAGCTATTGTTTCAATGTTTTTTAGGTCTTAATGACAATCAGTAATGGTCGCAAATGATCCAAGACTTCATTGACTCGCATAGCCCAGAATCCTCAATAACAACAAAGTTCTTATGGTCGAAACAGTAGTTGTAATACTGCTGAAATTACAGAGTTATATAAAAAAATTGTTTAATACCCATACTGAAAAGTTGTGATATCCCCTATACCAATTGAAATTTCTGCAATCGCTATATTGACCCTGGAAACTTCAATTGGCGAATGGGACAAATCATAACTTCCCAGGGGGGACAAAACTTTATTAATGTATCATAAGATCACAGCAATGGCTTTGACACTGATAAAATTACAGAGAATTTTATATAAAAAATTGTAATCTGTTGCCCGTATTGAAAACTTGTGTTTTGTCCCTTACACCGATTTAATGAAGACAAGTTCAAATTTAAAACATTTTATTTTGGCGATTACATCAAACGTATTACTAGATACTAATAACTATAATCAAGCTTAAAAACTTAGTCAAATCTCATTATTGTATATTAGAAAAATATTAGATAAACTTATAATGCCATATCGATATGTACTCGTATGTTTGATTTAAAGTTGTCGAGGTATGAATGAAAGCCACGGAAAAATAATTAGCTCAGTTTATGTGCAAAATTACTTGAATCTTTCTAAATGTAAGTGTTCACGAAGTTTGCTCGTTGGATAGCTTACTATGTTTGGCAAATGTGACGTAGCACGTGGACTTTTCACTTAAAAAATTGGATGCGACATTTTAAAAAAAATATATATTTGAATATACTTTTTCTGTAAAAAGTAATATAAATTTAATATAAAAAATAATATAATAAACTCAAAAAGAAAGGGCAAAATTAATTTGCCGCTCATTTAGTTGCCGCTTTTCACTATTAAAAAAAATAAGTCGGCTGTTGTCGAATTAATATGCCATTACTGAATTGCGGTGTGTTAAACAAAATTTAAAACTGATTCAAATGGCAGAGAGTTGCTTTTCCGTTTCACATACGACAATGATCTGATGCTTTCAGTATTATATTGAACTATAAATAAACTTATATGTAAGCGCTTTATTCAAGATCATAGTATTTTTTTAAAGAATATATTTTAAGAATATAGATAGCTATCTCTAGCGAATTACATTTCAAATACGACTAATTTTAATTATTGTACTGAAGCATTTATCTTCGATTGGTGCTGTGACTGTCCCATTGTCACTAACAGAAAGAGCTAAAAGGGTGGCTATTTTCTGCTAAAAGAGTGTTGAAACTTAAGTTTGTAGTATCGGCATTAGGTCTAAAATTGAGTACAAAACTACTAAAGCTTCAGTGTGATAATTAAAAGTGGTCTACGTAGTGTTGTGTAACGGCCAGTTGGCTTATCAAAATGCCAATATTTTATTAACAGATTGCAATAGGTAACATAAAACAAATTGAAGGAATAGGTATTAGTATTAGGAAAATGCCTAATACAAAAATAAGTTTGTACACTCACGGAATTTATTTCTTGATCTCCCTAAAATTATTATGATTGTGTCCATTGTAAAATTTAATATAAATTCGATCATTTAAAAATGTAACTGCCATTTGTAAACCGAATAAATAAATAAAATAATTAGGGCGAGATTACTGTGCCCACAGTCTGTTGTTGAATGTGATGCAGTCAACTAATTAACGCCCAGCTATATTTTATGAATATTAACATTATTATTTTAACATGGTTGATAAAATAAATGTGTTTTCCTTTTTACCTGAAATAGGTTATAAAGGAATTTTTACCTGAAAGCTTTTTAATATAATACTCTTCACATTAGCGCTATTTCAGACCGAGCAAAGTATATTTGCGCTGAATAAAATCTAAAATTGCATGGGGTTTGTACGCGCATTGATTGGAATTCCGACGATTTTTTACCTTCTGGTCACATAGGGTTGGGTGGCAACCCTACGTGACCAGGAGATAAATATAATTCCAGGAGCACTTATATTTTACAAAAAAAAAATGAAAGTCAGGACGAGTCAAGCGAAAGTAGTAATCATATTAGGTTTGTGTTAATGCATCAATTATTTACTAATTACGTAATATAGAACATAAATGGGAAAGAAAATATGATTGGGTCATTATAATGAATACATCGATGTTTTATGACAATTCCAATAATGAATAGGTACCGTAAACTGCCGCAACATTGCCTAAGTTTTACGCTTTTTTAAAGATATCTTCGAAATTTAAAAGCTATTTTCAACTTTGCTATGTACTAAATAAAGTTCAAAATCTTGTCTTTGGGATATCATGGTGATATTACATTATATTACTACAGGAGTACATCTGTAACGACATTTAATACCAGGCAAAGTTGGGCTGAAAAATCGCAACTTTGCCTACGTTGTTAAAAAGTATTACAAGACACAAATCCACAAACTCTCCACTCTATATTGAACTGTATTCTTATATCATGTTAGTGTTTATTTAAAAATCGAAAAAATGTACATAAGTAGCCTAAATTAAAGCCAGGCAATGTTGGGATGTAAATTTTGGTCATTTTCATACATTGACAAAGTCTTGTATAGGGTTGTCACAAATTTAGAAATGAACGACTTTTTTTTTCACAGTGTAATAATTTCTTATACATTATTATTACTTAACATTAACAATATTATTAACATTAACATTATTACTTATAATAAGTAACATTTCTTTAGAAATGGACATAGTTATGAAGAAAACATGCAATCCATATTTTTGGGTGAAACGGAGTATTTCGCTCTCGGCTTTAAAAATACCACTTAATTTGTCCTAAATGGTTCGAAAAAGGTTTTATGTAAATGTTTAATGATCAAATAAACAGGCAAAAGCAAAAATTTAATTTAACTAATTTTACTTAATATTTATCAGGGGAATTATAGACTCTATATTGAAAATTAATTGGCCTCGTCGCCCGACTTTAGGGTTTTGTAAAACCTTTTCAATGTCTAGACGTGTGATCTCGGATATGTCTTCCACTAATGGCCAAGAAAATGTTCCCTTGGTGTTCTTTCTCAGATATTTCGTTAAATATGTACCATTGCTTTCATTATGACTTATAATCAAACCAATGTAGTATATATTGACTTTCCTTGCAAGGAATTTAACTAGTACATATTTTCCTACAGTAACGTCATCAGTGGAATCTTCTTCAGTGAAATTTAAATTATCTTCATAAAAACTTTCAGTATCACTCTGTGAGTCTACAAATGGGCCATCTTCTGAAGACTCATGCAAAGAAAACGATGAAGTTATACTGTCTGAATCTGACCCTTGGCTTTTGTCTAGTTGTCTGAGTGAAATATTTGATAATATTTTTATGGGTTCAACAGGAACACAAGAGGTTGGAGGGTCATTTTCACATGCCTTTGTAAATAAAGTGCGGTTATTAGAAATGTATAAGTTCTGTGGTGCTTCGCAATTCACAACCACACCTGGAGGAATGTTTATATTTTGATAAGAAGAACTAGCTTCTAATCTTTCTGTATTCGGTATTGTTGTAAAGTATTCGGTTGACACAGATTCCCCTGGTTTTATATGGACTTTTTTATTACTTTTCCTGTTTATGTTATTATTGGGAGATCTTGATTCTTTTAAATAACTGAGAAGAGCATTATTAAAGGTAACCTCTGGTTTCCTATTCTCCACGTTGTAATCAGGTAGTTTTCTTAAAACTTCTTCAGGGTTTAAAGGGTGTATCCCAGTGGCCTTGAATCCATTCTTGATTGTTTCTATTTGATTAATTTTTATTGCATCAATTAATGATTTTAGTAATTCTGGAAAAATACTTTTGTTTAAGGAATTACTGGACGGGTGTCGTACTTTCCAGTCGAGTAGAATATTGCGCCACGTTCTTTTTAAGGGTCTAAAAAATGAGACATCAAGTGGTTGGGTATCGTGAGTTGAATTGGGTGGTAGAAAAACAAAGCGAATATTGTTATCACGACATTTCTCAATAATGCTTATGTTTAAATGCGAGGACAAATTGTCCCCTATCATTACTTTGGGTTCCAGTGAGGTTTGTGCCCAGGGTATTATAATAGTATTGAACCAATCTTCAAAGGTTTGATTATCAAACCAACCGGATTTCGATTTATTAAATCTTGTACGGGCGGCCCTTTTTCACACCAGTTACTCCACAGATTTTCTGCCTTATAAACTACGTATGGAGGAAATAATTTTCCGGACGCAGTGGCCGCGAACATGAGAGATATTGCAGTTTTAGTACTGTTGAGAATTTTATTAGGATACTTAACACCTCTTTTAAAAATGCATCTCAGGCTACCGGGATCATCAGATAAATTAGTTTCATCGTAGTTCAGAATGTGCTCTGGTTTTGCATTAGTTAAACTTACTTTTAGGTTATCAAAATATTCGTTATATTCACTATAAGTTTTTGTAGCCCGTACAACCTTAATATTTTGAGTCGATCTCGTCGTTAATTTATTTTTGTGCCTATTTAAAAAATTCCTAATCCATTTTTCGCCTGGCATCTTATTATTAAAAAGGGCGGATTTTTCATTTTTTTTTAAGGTAGTCATAAACGATTATTCTCAATTCTGAACGTGTTAAAGGACTGCCATAATTGGCGCAAAGAATCAACGCTTCCACAATTCTTGACTCCTCCTCTTCAGACAATTTATTAGGACATCCAACTTTACGCATATGTTTCAGCTTTACTTTATTTAAAATTGTTTTTCTTGGTATCCCAAACTGTTTTTCTGCTTCATATGAATTTAAATTTTTGTTTTTTACCAAATCTACTGCTAAATTTAGTAAGCTATCTTCATAATCTTTGTAGCGCCTGGCACCTGGCTTTCTTCTATGTTTTTCCATTGTGGACCTAAAAATAAAATAATATATATCAACTGCTTAATTAAAGTAATTTTTAAAGTAATACGTAGTAACTTTACCTAATACTTTACCTAATGTATTAGGTATTCGTTTCGTTGTTAAAAAAAATCCAATTAGACAAAATTACATTATAAGGCAAATTAAATGATAAAAAAAATAAAATTATATAATTTCAAAAATATAACTGCAACAACCCTACCGTAGATAAAGTTGAGGTTACTTATTTATCAAACCTATCCCATCTTTGCCTAAGTCTAATTTATTTTAGAACGCTTGACGACAAAACGAATCTAGCAATTGCATTATATTAAAGAAGACTAAATCGATAAGATAACTATATTACCAAAACTTAAACAATATTCTATTTCGACTTACCGAAAAAGTTTTGAGCATCAGTATAAATTCCCGTCTCCTTCTTGACGTTCAAAACGGCACTGACGTGAAGGTAGGTAACATTAGTACTATGGCGATCATTTTTTGTGTTGTCAGAATATCTTTACAAAATATACCATTGGTTTCAGTGATGCAACATAAATATTTTGCGAGTTATCAGCATATTACTATTTTAGGCAATGTTAAAGACTTGTGGTAAAGTTGCGACGTTTTACGGTACGTCGCGAAATACAAACCGGTGTGATATAACATTTTCTATAGGACAAAGTTACGTAGGCCAGGTACTTGCTCACTGTTAAATATTTGTTTATGGCAATCGATACAACTGGTAAATTGTAGTGATACTTTTTTATTTTTTTTACTATTTTATCAGGCATCATACTATATTTTTTCACATCTTATTTAGTAAAATGCTTTATTTTCTTATGGCGTGTATGTGATAAAAGAAGTCATTTCTTGAGAGACTTGGATCGATAAGTAAACAGACATGGGCGGACGATAATAATACTAATGAAACTCTCGGCAGATCCTCAAAACCTTTTGAGAAAGCATAATTAAGGCTATTTGTGAGTAAATAAGTAGTTACTCATAAGTGATAAACAAGTAGTTATCAGTCGCTTGTCTCTTATGACTAATGATTAAATTCTGCGATTTTACCTCACATGCTAACAAATAACAATACCCTGTGATGATTCTGCATTATTTTGATTACTTTACATAAAAATCAAAAGAAATAACACCAAAAGTTTACTGTAGCTAGAAAAGGTCAGAGATCTCAAATATTGGCATTTCGACAAGAATGTAGATGTGTTTTATCACTTCCATAGCTTGCACTGTTGTTTGTAAAGAAATTCTTAGCAATAAAGGTGACATTTCCAACGGTTTAGATGTACTATTTCTAATAATTTTACTTATGCAAAAATTATTTAGCTTGGAATGTTGCTTGAAATCTTTCTAATTGAATTCCCAATTGAATTGAAATAAGTACATCTAAACAATTCTAGTGGTATGTTCATATCAGTCGTGTAATTAGGGCATATTTAGGATTTATGTAGTTTTATCTAGTATATTTTCCAGGTAAATAAATATATACGTGGTTAAACAGACGATTATATAGTTATAGACGATTATATACAGACGATTATAATGCCAAAAAAAAACATTTTTATAATAAATGTAACGAATACTGTGTATTCTCATTTATCGCTATTCGAACGCGTTGATCGCCATCTGTTGTCGAATATGCTCAACTTTGTGACACTACCGAGTACCGCTATCTTTGTTTAGAGCTATAGGAATTTGTACAAACGTTGCATTTTAAACAAAAATTCGGCTAAAAATGCCATTTTAGTAGCTGAAAATGCCCTTAAAATACATGATTGATAATAATAATTGTTGTAATGAAATTCTGTACACTAAATACCTACTATAACGTAGCGACATTATTATTTATCTAGATGTAGATATGTAACACGTATGTTGGTTAGAAGTCTGTTCGAATGATAATAAAAATATTAAATGAATAAATCACAAAAAAAATATTGTAATAAGTGTTGAATATTACGCTAAAGTCGTTCAGTGTTTGATGAATACTTAATGTAATAAGTATAAAGATACTGCAGTCTTGATAGGATTATGTTTAAACCAAAGAATGTATGTACTTATAACGGACGCTTTTAGTTATTATTGTATGTTTTCTAAATACAGATATACAAACAAATCGTATAAATTGGCTATTCGTAAAGAGTTAATACTATGGTCACGATGTCGCAAACTTGCAAAACATGTTTTTTTTTGTCAATTTCAATGATGTAATTCGACCGTAACGTTTCATTTCAAAATGAATTCACAACCGCAGACTATAAAATAAACTCATGAATAAAACTGGCATAATAGTTACCATCGTTCCTACTACCGTCTCGAAGTATGTTTTTAATGATATTCAGGGTTTAAATCGTTTCTATGCATCTCTATATCTGTATTCGGAAAACTGAAAACCATGGTCGTATTGTTTTGGAACAGGGTTCACAATCCCATTGTTAATATGTCCACACATTTTGAATATAAATATTGTATATAATCGATGTTGTTTCGAGGTCTAAACAAAAAAAAATGGTGTAGGTACATTAATATACCGCTCATACTGAGCTTTCGAGACTGTCAAATTGTGTGTATCAAAGGGCGATTTTTTCTGTCAGACATGTTTATCGGCTAGCAACATTTGTATTATAGATTGAATCGGGTATTGTAGATTGAAGGTTTGCCGAACCACTATTTTGTCAAACCTCTGTTTCGTGAAGTTTGTTTAACAGCTGTTCTGTGGGATGTTCGTCAAACTATGGTTATGTCGAGTTTGTCAAACCGCTGTTTTACCGAAAGTGACTGCCGTTTTGCTAAGTTTGTCAAACTTCTATCAAAAGTTTATTAAAACGCTCATTTGTCCCTTGTCAAACTTGTTTGATGCAAACTGTCTTAGAAGCCCGGTACTTACACAGAAATACTTTGTCATATTTTTACAAATATCTACTAACCACTTCGGTTTAGAAAGAAAGCTATAATAGACCACCCGAGCCTAAAATAACTTTGTAATAACAATTGAATGTTGTCTGAATTTACTGATATCATTTATCAGTACTCTGGTGACCTAATTCGTTCAAAATAACAACATACGATGAAATATGATAACGTTTACACTTATCTATAATGTTTTACGGTTTTACTAATCTATACTTACTCAGAACTATACAATATCATCGATTAACTGGTTGAATTTTTGATTGGTGTCGACGATAATATTAATAATAAGTGTTATTATATTTAAATATAATCACATTTTTTTTATACAACGGTTATTAGAAGTGAAAAAAATCATTTGAATCTTAAACGCGCACAAAATTAAGTGTAATATTTATATTCATCATGTGTAACACAAATACTTCGATATCATGTATTAATCTAAGTGTTCAATTGCAAATGAAATGGTAATAAAAAATAAATTGGAATGATACCTAGATATTGTGGATTCAGTTGTTTTTATTTATTTATAACCCAGATTCCTGTCTTATCGTTTGGCGGACACCAGGCTTACACGGTTCAATCAGAATTTAAAAGAATTTGAGACAGTGGCGTAGCCTGCTGCGGATCCGACATTTGCCGCCCCCCTGCCCATATTTTCGCAATCTACCATGTAAATATTGAAACACTCAAAGAGATAGGTACATTCGTAACCACATGTATGAATTACCACCTTACCTCTAATTGCATACTTTATTCAGAGATAAATACAAAACTGAACATGTCACGAGTCAGTGCCGAAATATATGGATATAAATATGTTGATTTTTTATATTATCTATTTAGAAACTTGTTTATGTTCCTATAAGTGACAAGTGATATAAAGTGGCAATGAAGACAACTGAAAATATTAAAATGTTTTCTTTTTTAATTTATGAAAAATAACAAATTGATGACATATTTGGCTTTTATTTTAGTCCTATTTACCAACCTCTGTATTTATTTTAGCCATTTCATTGTTGTTTGCTAAAAATTGAGCTCTTAAGTAGGTATTGAGGTCTGTGAGACACAACGTCCATGGGAGTTCGAAAAAAAATCACGTAGGTACATAGTTAAAGGACAAATTACTTTATTAAGTTACAATCAAAGACGATATCAATAATCATACAGCTTTTAAGGTTTATTTCTAAAAATATGTAACTACTCAAATTAAACATAACTAAAAACTAAACTCTAACTAAACATATCTAGACTTCTTTCTTAAATTAAAATTTGATCTTCCTAATTTTCCTCGCAGGCAAAGTCTAATTACGCCCGGCAAATTGGATTATGAAGATGCGAAAGCTGACATTATTTTTCTTCAAAACGTTAGAGAAAATGATTGAAAGACATATAAGGTTGGGAGCTCTTTTAAAGAAACTAAACTCTATAAACTCCAGTGTGCCTACCAATCTGGCAAGTCCAAGGAAACTGCCTTGCAGCACGTGGTGAGGAAGGCAGAGGCAGCACTAAAACACAAAGAAATCTGCTTACGCGCCTTACTCGATATAGAGGGAGCTTTTGATCGCACAACCTTTAAGGCGATACATTCATCGGCTTGAGAGCTCGGCATCATCTCACCATATGTAAATGGGTGGACAACATGTTTAAAAGTGGAGCAGGTACAGGGAGGAGGAGTACTTTGGCCTCTACTGTGATGCCTGGTAGTGGCCTCTATCTTAAACGATCTGAATAGGAATCCACTCTGTACAATTGGATATGCGGATGATCTTGTAATACTAGTTAATGGAAAAATTCTAAAGAGAGTATCGGAAATCATGTAAATGGCGTTAAGTAACCCTACTTATGAATGAAGGTAGAGAGATGGGGCAATAGTAATCATCTAACCATAAATCCGAACAAAGTGAAAGTGGTCATATTCACTAAGAAAAAAATTCTAGAGGGTTAGAGGAACTAACACTAAGGAAAAATATTGAAATCTCCAACGAAGTATGTAGGTGTTATACTTGACAGTCAGTTAAAATGGAGATTACACGTAGAGTACATTACATCAAAGGCAAATGCTTCGAGGTGGACTAAATCAAAGACAATGAGAGTCCTTTGTTATGCAGAAGAGCTTATGGCAAAACGTGGGGGCTTTCCAAAAGGTCCCACGGTGGATATATAAATGGTGTGACCAATGTTAACCTATGGAAGCATTGTCTGGTGGGCCAGGACGAAAATGGAAACATCTGAACAAATGTAATCAAAGGTACAACGAACAGCTTGAGTGGCAATCGTGGGAGCGTTCAAAACAACGCCCACGGCAGCTATGGAAGTCTTATTAGACCTTACACGTCCACATATTGTGATAGTTTGAAGTGAGGAGGGCTCTACATAGACTAGAACTGTCTGGTCTATGGAAACCGAACATGCCAATGACTAATCACACTGAAATGGACTTCAATAAGGAACTCTATAGGATGATGCAGATGGAAAGTGACTTCCCTCATAAATCTTCAAATGAAACTTTAAATTACAGATCCCATCCAGAGAAGAATGGAAGAAAAATAAGACTTTATATTGTGTCAGTCAAATTGCTCTACAGACGCTCATGTCCTATAAAATTCATTCCAGGTTGGTACTCAATTGCAGTAAAGACCTTAATAATCTAGGTAAATGCAACAGGGTGAACCGTATTTGGGTCCCCGGACATGAAGGTTTTAAAGGCAATGAAAAGGCAGATGAACTGGCAAGAAAGGCATCAGAGGCAAATTCATTGGATTAGAACCCTTTGTAGGCCTTGCATTAGGATCAATAAATAAGGCATTAAGAGAACAAGCCCAACAAAAGGACGAACAGCAATCGGAGGCTCTAAATGGTTAAAGCACGCAAAAAAGTTCCTCAAAGACAAATTCAGGGTGAAGGAAAATTTTATCCTCCAGCAAAAAACAGCTATGGCAACTGGTAGTATTCATGGGCCATTTCCGTACAAAAAGTCCTGTGACATCCACAATGCCTGTCAACACCTTGGGAGCCTACCGTGGTACATTTAGGAATAGATTTGGAGAAAGGGTTGAGAAAATTAGGATGGATAGAATTGGATGGGAATGGGCTCCGGTATATCCAATTCATTCCATAGATATAGGGGGAATTTCGTTCAAAGTTCAAAAATTTCTGTTTCATTTCAAATGGAACCTATAGATATAATAACATAATAAAATAGTAACAGAATGGAACCTATAGATACATATAATAATATTATAAAATCGTAAACAATACTTAGTATTTTTTAAAAAAACAAGTCATTGCAGTGGAACATACGAAAAATAGGGTACAGAACTCAAAACAGCATTTATTTCTCTTTTTGTCTTGGTCTGAAAGCCCATTACGCAAATACCATTGGGGGGATTTTAATGAAAATTGACATAGTTATAACTTATGTGTCCGGTTAACTTATCTGTAAATTTGGTGCTCATGGGAACTTTGTAATGGAATTCTACCACAAGCCCTGAAAATCTACAGCACCTCTAAAAGAGTAGATTCGCCAAGCTGCTTGGGCATGGGGAGACCCCCATGTCCAGGAGTGGATACTAAAAAGGGTGGTTACGATATACAAAGATGTGCTATGGAAATTTAATTATTTTTGACTATTATAGTCCTTCATTTGTTACAAGAATTATCCCTTATCCTGGTGTAAAAGTAATTCCCCTACCAATAATTCCTTTGGTATTTGTATTGTATATAAAATCAGATCTGCTTAGAATTGTTAACAGTTCTTCAAATCATGGCTGACCATTATATCAAAGGCAAATAACCCCATTATAAAATATTGACACATCATAAATCTCAGTAATCCTTCATTGATGTATTTTCTGAAAATTAATCCTCAATATTATATTGACAAAAAAAATATCTTATAAACAGTTATCAGTACGAATTATTTTCTAAATTGGATTTGTAATACTAGCTAGCAATGGAGTACACACTGCATTTGCAAATAAAGAACTTATACTAGACAATTTTCAAACAGGGTTATAACTAAAGAGAAATTCAAGATCCACCAAGCACTGCCTGTAAGCCTCTACTACTTCTTAGCCTTTGTAGAGTTCCCTTGCTTATTTGGTGGGGTCCATCTCAGAGCTGATGGATCTATAGTCAACCGAGGCGGCTTAAAATTTGATGTAGCCAACTGCTGTGCAATCATTTTTGGTGTAATACAAATTACATGCTGCCCTTTCCAATATTTTACCATGTTCATTGATTGGAGGGTGGATATTATATCTGTTTGAGCTATCCCAGTCATGGCACTGAGATCCTTGATGCTTAGGGTACCTCTACTGGTACTCAACACTTTTAACAGCACATACGACCAGTATGATCTGTAACTGAGCTTGCCGAGGTCCGATAAAGGCTTTTCTGGGCTCCCAACAACTTGCTCTAACCGTGACAACTCATAACTGAAGGCAATGAGCAGTTTACCATAGCCTTGTCTTTGAAAGGGAGGTAAAGTTAATATACAAGCAACATTGTTACCTTCAGGTGAATCTTTTTCTTTGGAGAAGTAGCCCACCAGATGTGCCCCATGCTTGTCAACGTCACATAAAATATAAAATAAAAACTGCTCGATATCGAAATATAGTGTTTTATGATCCAGAAATAGCTTTGCCAATAAACATAAGTTTTGACAGTAAATTTTGTGTGCCTTGGCGTCAGCTTCGAATATGGCTATTGTACCTTTTCTATATATTTCGTTGCCTTGTGGTTGTCTAGCGGTGCAATCAGTTAAATGAAACCTATAAGTTTTCTCCAGTCTCATATATTTTAAACAATATTCACATATCCAAAGCTTCGATTGTTTGCCGTACTCATCTGGGTAAGGACTGAAATACCATGTATCTATCTCATACTTTCCTATTTGTATCCGGTCGATGTATTTCACTTTGGTTATCGCTTCGTGTTCCTTCTCCAAGGCAGCGGTGGTGGGATCCATCTCCGCGTACGTCTTCTGCACGTGGTTGATTTCGTCATGTTTACGTTTTTGGTTGCGCGTTATCTTTCGGCCAGACTTGTCGGTGAGCAGGTGATCGGAATTTATGTTAGACTGTTCGCACATGTCAAACCTATCGGACATGACGCGGTGACGGGAAACCCATTCATCAAGCCTCCGGTCGTAGCCCACGTAGTGCACGTAATAATCGTAGCCGGAATCGGCAGCATTGAAACGGGTCTGTATTATCTCAGCCGGGCGCCATGACTCATCCGAACGGCGTACCAAATAATGCTCTCCTATGTCCAATGGGTGCTCCTGTGGCGATTCTGCATTATCGTGACCTGTGCTCCGGGACTCTGGATTTGGCAATTCATTGTTCACTATAGGTTTTTCTAATTCTTTGTCAACTTTTGACATAATGAATGAACAACCAACAATTGGATAGGAGAAAATAACACAGAAGATAATCTAAATTTCTAACTTGCTATACTAATATTTAATGTTTATTCTTTGACTTTAGGAGTGCCCATAGATTAACGATGCTCGATATACATCGATGCATCGAAAATATCGATGTTTATTATCCGATATATCGGATCAATCCGATACATCGGTTAATTTGGTTATTTAACGATGCATCGATGTATTTTATTCGATGCATCGAATGACGCATGCATTATAATCCTCTAATAAAAGTACATGAGAAATTTATGGGGCGCGGCAGTAACGCGGCATTTCATTGGTTGAGATAAACATATAATATAGAAAAACAACACAAAAATATATACAAAATAAAAATGTATGACACGAATGATGTGAATTATAAGTATGGTCAGATTATAAACAACAGTTTCCGAAATTGTTCAAAATAGCCTATAAATATTTAACTTTGGTAGCCACCTCAGTACCATCAGAAAGACTTTTTTCAAAAGCTTCACAAGGTTTGAATTAACAACGTAACAGAATACAAGGAAAACGGGTTAATAAAATCTTATTTATGCAAAGCTTAGAGAAAAAGTATTGGGATCTGTAATTTCCAAAATTTTCATTCATTCTTCTAATAAATCTCAATTAAATTGAAAATTTTGGATTATGTCTCATTTTCCTATCCTATATTTCTAAATGATGTCAGAAAGCATACAAATCATCGATGTTTTTTAACTGATGCATCGAAAACATCGATGTTTTTATTTGATGCATCGTAAAACATCGATGCAACGTTTCGATGCATCACATCGATGTATTTTTTGCATGAACATCCCTACCATAGATTACAGAATGAGTACAAAATGGCCGCAAAACATTTCGATACTTTATGGTATTTGGACTATAAAATGATACCTTTTATTTGTTATATTTATTTTTATCACATGCAAATTTAGCGAAAGTATTTAAGAGGAAATTATTTACCATATTTTCACAGCTTTTCATGGTACTGGATAAAATTATTATCATGTGTTTATGGTTGTTTAGTGTTACAAAATGAAAAACTTACCACATTGAAAGGAAACAACATTTTAGGAATTAGTTATATTTAAAAATTTCCACGTTGGGTTTTCTAGCCAGCCCTTTTCTTAGTCATCTTGTATAATATGTTTCTATCTATACTAACTATCTATACGGAATGAACGAAAAATAAACATCCGAATAATGAACATTTTTCTGTAAATCCTAACATTTCATATGGGGAACTCTTTCAAGAAAAAGGAGACATTTATTCTTAAATGGCAACACTATTTCAATGTCCGAACCTAATCAGACTAATCACCTACACCGAAACGTCTTTCACTGAACGGCATTTTAGTGAATTTTATTATTCTTATCACCACGATAGACCCGATAAAGACATGAAATTAACACTGTTATCAGAATACGGTGCTGTTGATTTATACCAGTGTTGATTGTGTAGTGTATTGGTTGAATCTAGACGTGGTATTATAAGTGTAGTGTTAGCAAGTGACAAAGATTGCCAGAGCGACTCTTGTAATATTTCTGCTATATTTGTGACAACGGCTTTGTGAAACGTAGAAATGCAAGCGATTAAATGTGTGGTGGTTGGCGACGGGTAAGTTTTACGTTAATTATTTCTCTATTTGTAGTTTATACTTTCGTAACTCCATTGGTAAATAATTATCTGACGTCATTTTTAAATTGAAACGTCTTGATATAAACTCGCTGGGGCCGCATCTAGTTCCTATACGCGGCGTATTGTACGATAATGCAATACGGCTTTATCAGCGTTCGTTGTCTCTAAAAGTACGTTTACTATTAGTAACAACGATATCAGGAACACAATGGACAAATAAACTATTGTTTTGTTGGATATGTCAGTAATCATTCGTAACAGTTTAAATAACTACAATAACTGACTGCAGCTCATGTACATGTATGTGTAAATTAATCCACTTTCATTCACATTAAACTGTCCATAAGGAATGGTCTCTTGCCACTTATGGACTTGTCCATTACTTCCCCCCTATATTTATAATACGTTTCTAGGGGAGATACGTTTTGTAGGAGAATGCGAAATTACTCTCTCGAAATTACTGCATTTCTTACTTTATCATATTTTCCCAATGTACATGTGTTTCAGTGATGAGTGTGATATGTCAGAGCCCATTCCCATCCCATCCTATCTCTTCCCATTTTCCCAGTTCTTTCTCCCAATCCATTCCTTAATCTGCAAAGGTAGGCAGTGTAGTCGGGGCGTGCCATTCTGGACTGATGTTGGCATGTATCTCAAATGTCTATCTATGGAAGACAGTATCCACTTACCATCAGCTGGACTGTATGCTTGTCAGCCACCTTTTTTCTATAAAAAATATATTATAATACCAGTGATAGTATAGGAATATCTATTCATAACTCTAACCTGGGACCCTCTAGTGATTTACTAGGGGTGGCCTGTGCTCTCCACTGGGACTGATATCAAAATTGAATATTAATTTATTTGTAGCCCAATCGGGCCACAAATACAAAAGAGATATTTTTTGGTCTTAGAGATTATAGTCTTAGGTCTTAGAGTCTTAAAGAGATTTAGAGATATCTTTAGCATTCATTGTCCATAAAATAAAATCAAGGTAATGAAAACTAGGAAAACACTCAATATAAGTACTTATACCAAGTAGCAAACAATGAAGCTATGTAAACCTCCAACCTGCCTTGGTTACAATGTACAGTAGTGATCATGACAATATTCATTAGGCATTTCGTACTATTTTCATGCTTTGGTAGGTAAAGATACATTACGAAAACATTGGCCATAGGCTAATCTGGAAACATTGGAACACATCATTCATGTTTATGTAATAAAGTAATAAAATATTTCATAATAAAGTATGCAATAGAGGTTTGTAATTCATAGATTTGAATGATGCATTTGGATGGTTCCAGATTAGCCAATGGCCAATGTTATAGTAATGTATCTATATATCTTTTGCTTCAGTATAGATTATGCAGGTATCACTACAAGGTATTTATTACAAAGGTTTTTAATAACTGGAAAATATAAGGAACATTAACAACACTAGCGATTGCCCATGACTTAGCCATGCTAATCTATAAATAGTTAAATAGTAAGCTTTGGTTATTTGCTTAAATGTGATGCACATCCTTGTAAAATATGAAAGACATAGTCTGATGGTATGGTTTTAAGAATTACGAACTGGTAAACACCATATTACTTGGGTTAAAAAAAGTACACACAACACAAATATTTCATTTAAAAATTAAAGTATACACTGCATAAATTGCACATGTGAATAATGCAAGTCACCAGTGTAATGTTATCTCAAACAAATATTGATTCAGGGAAGTGATAAAACTTGATATGCTTATACAAATGTTCATTCAACACTCAACTCATAAATAATTATAAAAGAAAATGTAATACGTATTCTAGCAATGTAAATGTAAACATTGTTTCAAATAGGCTGGGACTCTAAGAATAAGATTGCAGTTCTAAGAGTTATTATATGACTATTATTTATTGAAGATCTAACATATAAGTAAATTTCATACTATAGTAGTTACAAATGACATTAAAAAATCTAATTTCGTTTGTCTTAATGCCACTTCTTCTGAAATTAACATTGATCAACAAAAATACATTAATCAATTATTAGTATGCACATTACAAATAATTATGAGTATAAGAAAGGTTTTGGGCTGTAATCCACCATATGTGCCCTTGTAATCCACCAGTAGTATTGTAGTAGTATCCACCAGATTTTTTCATATTTCTGGAGCTTGCGAAACTCCCCAGTGATTAACTAGGGGAGACCTGTGCCCTGCAATGGGACATTATAGGCTGATACAAGTATAACAAAGGTTGGAATAAAAAAGAAAGTCAATTGAAAAACACTAATTACTGCCTTGCTATTGCCATGCTAAATGGCATGTTGACATTAATCTATTAAATCTTTAATTCATTATATAGTCTACTAGAAATTAAAATGAGAGAACATAAAAGTGAAAATGAAAAGTGAATAGATTGACATAAAAAAAATTGTTATAATTATTATTAATTTTGAATAACAGTTATGTTACTCTTTAATGGTTAATTTGTAATAATTGTTTTTTTTATCCAATTAGTTGCTAATGACAAAAGATTACTCAAAATTGAATGTGATTAAGACAATATCTTCATTCCAATTCATTTAGTCTTTCAATTATTTTTCAGATTATAATTTTAGTGGATTAATTGCTTAATTAATTACAAAAAAAAATTAGATTGATGCTATGCCTTATCCCCATTTTGAAAGTTCTATAGTGAGTGAGATATGCCAGAGCCCATTCGCATCCCATCCCATCCCAAATTCTATAATCTTATCCCTCCCCATTTTCCTGACCCTTTCTGCCAATCCATTCCTTTAATCTGCAAAGGTAGACAGCACATCCATGGGTGTGCCAACATTTGTCATTCTGCACTGATGTTTTTATGTATCTCGGATGTCTATGGACTTACTTACTATCAGGTGGACTGTATTCTCGCCTGCCACCTTTTTCTATATTAAAAAACAAAAGTAAACAGTAATTGCGTGCATGAAGGCATTACACGCGTCAGGATGGGCGAATGTAAGATATTTATTTTTTAAAAAGTTTCTATTTTATGTTTTAACATAATATTCGTGGAAAATAATTGTTAGAATATATTTTTTGTTATGTCAACACAAAGGCGGATTTCCGATGTTTTGGTTGTCAAGAAAAAAGGAGGGATGTCATAGTGGGAAACAAGATTATAAAATAAAAAATGATGTGATTCTCAGGCCAGACCGTTATGTACCTAATTTGTATTAGAAGCTAGAATATAAGCAGAGTTGTGCATCACTGGATTCCTGCGTTCTACACTAGCCCACTAGGAAGATCATGTAAAATTGACCTTGTGCTGATAACCCAATAATTTGAGCACAATTCTTTATTGACTGTCCTATCCAAAATTATTCAAATATACTTATGTATGTAGGAGTTGTCAGTAGGAGAGCAACATACACAAACATATTAATTATTTAATTATGTTCTTTTCAATCTTTCACATGTACTATACATGTATCAATATACATATGGTATACTAGTCCTATGCATTCACTGAATTGCTGTTCTATATTTTCTAGGAATTTGACATTTGAAGGTAAATGCATAAGTCATTATAATAATAGAATAGAAATAAGTCATTTATGAATATTGGCTTTAGTTGTTACCTTATTAATATTTAATTGTCACTAATTACAATTACTTAGCTCCAGTCTAGACACATTAAAGCCAAATGTAAGCTCTACTGACAGTGCTGGTAATGATATTATTATTATAGCATTTCTTGGTGGAGGTCATTACTTGTAAGTTCTAATTATCTTTTCATTTCGTAATATCTTGTCTCTATGTATTGTTTGTCTCTATCTGTTGTTTTGACTATTCTGTCTCTAGCTAATATATCAAAGAGGTTCAAACATTTTGCTAGGGATGGCACAATAGCACCTACATAATATATTGATGCATAGACAAACAAAAAATGTTATATAATATTAGGGCCTTACCTATGAAATTGCTGTTTGTTCATAGTGATCACCTTGAACTTAGTTATCTTTTGGCTTGGAATTCCAAATTCAAATTAATTTTCTATTTAAAACCAAGACATTTTTTTTCAAAATCAGTTATTTAATTGTTTTTGTCCGTCAAACGACTTTTGGCTTAGATATCCTTGTGTTTCCGACCATATAGAAAGGTTAAAAATTCGCGTTATTTTCGAATACTAGCCTTCGTCGTGGCATCAATGCAACACAGACGGCACACAATGTCAAAAATCTGTGTATGTACGGATCAAATACCGCAAATGAAGGCGCAGTGCGTTTTTGGTTTTATAGTTTCCGTTCTGGAAATTTCCACCTCAGGAACCAGCTCTGTGGACGACCGAAGACTAAAGTCGATAATGACGAAATGTCATCAATAGTGTAAGCTGATTGTTATCAAACCGCGTCTGAGTTAGCAGCAGCCTTCGGCGTAAGTGACGAAACGATGTTGATTCTTTTGCGTCAAATCAGGAAAGTGTAGAAGCTCGGAAAGTGGGTATCGTATGAGCTATAATGAAAGTCAGCTGCAAACACGCGTCGAAGTTTACGCATACTGGATACTGTGCTGAACCAGCACAGAAATGAAGATTATAATATGGATTCTCCAAAGGGCTATTAAAGATTTTCAAGTTGTGTGTAGGGCCAGACTCAAATAACAATAAACAGTACATTGAAATGAAAAAATATTTTATTTATAAATAACTGAAGAAGCAGCATGATATAAAAATAATTTCGATGATTCGGAGACCTGACTTCTTTTGCTCTTAACTATTTCTTCGATGTTGGGTGTACTTTCTGTTGAAGTTATTTTAAGTTATACGCATAGTACATTGTTACAGACTGAAACAATACGAATAACGCGTACAATTAAATACACGCGCGCATGGCTGAGCTCATTTTCAATAATTTCGATACAGATCTTAAGATTTATTTTCTAAAATCAAAATGAAGATCACGAGCCGTATAACTATACTCCGAGGGCCGCATGCGGCCCGCGGGCTGTATATTTGACATGACTCCTAAAGTGTCACGTTACCGAGATATTCATATTGAAAGATCGCTACATAATCGTATGACCTTAACAAATCTTACCTCATTGTATAAACAAAATGTAACAAATCACAACTATTTATGCTTACTTTTTACCTGTTGGTAAAGATTTGTCTTCTCAATTAAGTACCTATTGGAATCATAGATATTTTGAACAAACAAACAAATACCCAGTGGTAAGGGAATCTATTTTTAGCTATCGTTGACTCTCATTTTTTTTTATTTAAACTATCTACCTACCCCTAGAAAGTTCAAATCGACCCCGGGGGGTCGATATTGAACACTTAATGAATGACAGATTTAACTACATACTTGAACTATTGAAATAAACTAAAAATAACTCGTTTATATAATACTTCGAGATAATTTCAAGGCAGGGTCAGAAAGCTCAATAACACAAGTATGGTGAGTTAATTTTGCCTCATTGTCATGATACGACTGAATGCAAAGTTTTGTGAACTTGTTGAAGTTACATAGGATTCGGTTGTTTCGTCTAAGTTATGAGGATCAGTGACACATAAGTAGCAAAGCAGAGTTTTAACATTTTTAATTATTACTTGTCTACTTGCACCTGTACTGACATGGGCGGATCATAGACCATCACAAGAGTTGTTATCATCGCTCCTGTCGTTCCATTCTTTTTCACTCTTTGTACAGGTAAGTACCTATATACCACTACAACTTGTACCTATAACCAGTTTCAAAATCTGAATTGGCCGTGGTTTTTTTTTATAGTCAAGTGGGCGGACGAGCAAGCGGTCTCACGTGATGGTAAGTGTTACCGCCGCCCATGAACACCTGCAACACCAGGGGGTGTGCGGGTGCTCCGCTGACCTTGATTGTAGTGTAGTGACGCCTTTAGAATAGCACCACTCCATTTCTTTCCGCTCGCCTCGTTAAAAGTGACTTAGGGATTAATAATGTGGCTACCATAAGCCCCTATTAACAACACCACCTCTAGAAGAATGGACTCGCCAACTCGCTTGTACAGCGTGACCCTTGAGCACAAGACTATGTGCATGAGGAGGTCCATGTCCAGAAGTGACCAATAAGTTACGGTCACGGCATGAATGAGATGAATAAGAAAACAATTTTTAACGCCTTAAGAAAATGCTATAATACGCTTTTAAGAAAAAATACATCATTTTTTTAGTTAATTTCTGAATGAAATTCATGTGTTAGCATGATTGAAACTACCAAGATTCAGGACTGAATTTGCAAAGCATTTCCTACTGGTAACACGATAATAAAACTATTGAGAATAATTAGTAGAATAATTGAGAATAATAAAATCAATTAGTCACCCCGTGACCACGTCCACTGCAAAGTGTTCGAAACGTCGGGATATAAATCATGTCAAATATACGCGATTTAAACCGTTAAAAGTTGTTTAATTGCATTGTATAGTAATCGCGAAAACCTAAGAAAATATTATTGAGAATAGTTTCTTAGAAGAGGTGTGAAGTTGACTCGGCACAATTTTAGAGGTAACTTTTCTAGTATTGCAAGTGTGAAGTCCATTTAATATGAATTTTTACTTACCTCCAAGGAAACTGGATCTTACAAAGAAGTTGTTAAGTCACCAAGAATTAATTTGCTTACACCTCAATAGAGGGCGCTGTGCACTCTAGACTAGATCACGGCGTTAAGATGCGCCGCCAAAACATGACCTGTCGTGAATGTATATTATTAAAAGTCTATGTCCTGAGCAAGGTGTTTTCTTTGGAACTTCCATAAATACCTTGCGACTCCTCGGGGCTTTTTGGGAAATCTGTACATGGTCATTCGAGTCGGATGACTGGCGCGCTTGGATTGCACAGTGGTCACTGAGACCATTGAACCCGTACTTGTGAGAAGATTGCTGCAGCGGCGTGAGTACGTGGTAGGATTGGCGTGTTTACCAAGTGTAGTGTTGTGACATGTGTTAGTGTTGTGATGTGTTAGTGTTGGACCAGGAAGTATACCAAGTGATAAAACTGTGAGTACTCTTTATTTATTGACTTAGTTAAAATTCAAGAAATTTAGGACTTAGAATAATTTCTTTAAAAGTGAACAGACGGGGAATCCATGCCGGTTTTCCTACAGAATTAATGCGCAAACACTTAGAAAAATTTGAGAAAAAAGTCCATCAACTTAGAACATTTTGCAATATTAAGAAACTTATATTTTTTCTGTTATTGGGCACAATCATTACTTATGAAAATTACAACTATTACTGCAACTAAGGAGATTTAAATTACACATAAAGTTATTAGACTCCGAGATGGAAACATACATTAAGGTTCAAGAAGATACAAAATTAAAAATTCAAAAAGCCAGAGTTAATTTTAAAAAATCTCCCAAGGAAAGAATAACGCAATCGTACGTGGAGACTCGGCTGGAAACACTAGAAAACTATTGGACTTCTTACCGTGACACACATAAAATGATTGTTTCCGAATTTGATAGCAGGGAATTGATGAAGTCTAGTTATTACTCGTCTGATGCATATGAAGAAGCGGAAGAACTATATACATATACAGATTATAAGACGGAATTGAAAGGATGCATGCTTAAGTTTAAGACCGATTCTATTGCTGTAGCATTATCTGATTCTAAAGTTAATGTATCAAACGTTGGCCAATCCTATGGTGTTAAGTTACCTCAAATTTCGATCCCTGGTTTTAGTGGAAATTATACCGAATGGACTAGTTTTCGGGATTTATTTATATCGTTGATTCACAACAACAAAGGATTGGACGACGTTCAACGGCTACACTACCTTAAAGGTTATTTGTCAGGTGAAGCCGAGCAACTTTTGCGACATATTCCTCTTACGGCCGCAAATTATATGTTAAGTTGGGAACAATTAGAACAACGTTATAATAACAAAAGGCATTTAGCTAATTGTACTTTTAAACGATTCATGAATCAAAGGAACATACAGTCCGAATCTTCTAGTGCAATAAAAGAATTATTAGATACAAGTAATGAATGTTTAAACGCCATTAAAAATTTAAATATAGATATCTCTTCTTGGGATATAATTATAATTTATATTCTAAGTTTAAAGCTTGATACAGAGTCTAGAAAACTATGGGAAATTCAAGTTTGTAAAGTTAAGGAAGAATTACCTAAGTTAAGCGAATTTTTAGAGTTCTTAGATCAGCGCTTCAGGTCACTTGAATTTTTAGATAATAAAATTAATAAGCCAATTAATAGTACTCGCATTTCAAGGGTAATGCATGTTACCTCAGTTGCCACTTGCAATTATTGTTCTGAAAATCATAAATTAATCAATTGCAAGAGATTTGCTAAAGAAGACGTTGACGCACGTCGTGACTTTGTCCGAACTAATAGGTTATGCTTCAATTGTCTTGGTCCAAATCACTTGGTATTATCATGTCGTCAGTCAGCCACTTGTCGTATTTGTAGAAAGAGACACCACTCTCTTATCCACCCAAAATCAGTCCCTAGAAGTGGCAACACTTATAGTGTTCAGAAGGTAGATGGTGCGGATCATTCTTCAACTCCACCATCAACATCACAGGACAAAACGTCAAATATTGTATCCTGTTTCTCCAATGTGAACAGCCAAGTATTATTGGCCACTGCTTTAATAAAGGTAGAAGCGAGAACAGGTACTTTCCTATTGAGATCTCTATTAGACCAGGGATCTCAAGCATCTTTTATAACCGAATCAGCGGTTCAGATGCTTGGTCTGAAAAAGATACCGAACAAGAGCTCTATTTCAGGACTTGGCAGTGACCAGAGTGCAACATTGCAGTCAAAATGGTTTGTAACCATCAAGGTTCAGTCACGCCACGATCCCAACTTTATAGTTGATGTCAAGGCTCATGTTCTTAACAAGATAACGTCACTTCTTCCTGAAAGGAAGACAGTTATCAAGGCTTGGTCAGCACAAATTGCGGATTTGAAATTGGCCGATCCTTTGTTTGGGGTACCAAACAAAATTGATATTCTTCTAGGTGCAGAAGTATATTGTCAGATTTTAGCGGAAGGAGTTATCAACGGTCCACCTGGATGTCCTATAGCACAAAATACCAAACTAGGTTGGATCCTCTCTGGCAGTATACATTCACCACGGAACCATAGTACACTGCAACAAGAAAACATGGTTAGCATGCACACGCTAATATCTACTGACGATCTCTTGAAGAAGTTCTGGGAGATAGAGGAGCCTCCTTCTGAGGGCAAGAAGCTTTTATCAGAGGAAGAGCAGTCCTGCGAAGATTTATTTACAAAAACTTTCAAAAGAGATTCGTCAGGGCGCTATGAAGTAAGGTTACCTTTTAAGACAAGTAATCCAGAGTGTCAGTATGGAAATTCCTTCGACATTGCTCGGAAACGGTTTTATTTATTAGAAAAAAGGTTGCATAACAATCCTAAACTTAGGATTCAATATTCGGATGTTATTGAAGAATATTTATCACTGGGACACATGGAGGTAGTTCCAGAAACAGAGATAGCCAAATCTACTGCCGTCTATCTACCACACCATGCGGTAGTTAGAAACGATAAAACCACAACCAAGGTTAGGGTTGTATTCGACGCATCATGTTCCCTAAATAATGGAACATCATTAAATAAGGACATGATGGTTGGCCCAACTCTTCAACCTGATTTGAGGCATATTATCATACGTTGGAGATGTTATCCTATATGCCTTGTTGCCGACATCGTGAAGATGTATAGGCAAGTAAAGGTTTCTGAGGCAGATGTTGATTTTCAACGTCTTTTGTGGCGTAGTGACTCAAATTCAGAACTTCAACATCTAAGGTTGTTACGTGTTACATTTGGTACATCCTCAGCACCTTACTTGGCAGTACGAGCTCTGCAACAGCTAGCGTATGATGAAGGTGATAAATATCCCTTAGCAGCTGACAGAGTTTTAAGGGAGTTCTATATGGATGACCTCATGTCAGGCTGCGAAAGTGTTGAAGAAGGGATGCATGTATATCAGCAGATGAACGAACTTCTTAGTCGCGGTGGTTTTGAGCTGCAGAAGTGGTCGTGCAGTAACAATGATTTACGGCAAAAAATAGAGGAAGCCAAACAAGAAAAAAGGGAAAGCTTAGAAATTAAATTAGATACGGTTATAAAAATTCTAGGAATAACGTGGAACCGATCTACTGACGAATTTGAATACACTGTCCAACTTCCTCCGTTTGAACCGCCTGTGACTAAACGTAAGGTGATTTCGGATATTGGAAGATTGTTTGATCCACTCGGTTGGATTGGGCCGGTTATAACAACTGCCAAAACCTTTATTCAGAGAATATGGCTCGCTGGTGTAGGGTGGGATGATGAGATACCATCTGACATACTTAAGGATTGGATTTCATATCGCAAGGATCTTGTTCATCTCACTAGTTATCGCCTACCAAGGTGGATGGGGACAAGCAAAGACGATATTCACATGGAACTACAAGGGTTTTCTGATGCGTCTAACGCAGTGTACGCAGCCGTTGTCTACGTTAGGACAGTAAGCGGTAACGGTGAAGTTCATGTGAATTTGGTCGCCTCTAGATCGAGGATTGCTCCTGTAAAGCAGGTGTCAATACCTCGTTTGGAGCTATGTGGAGCTGTTTTATTAGCAAAACTACTTAAAGAAATATCCGAAGTATTGGCTGTTCCAAAGGGAGACATTCACGCTTGGACTGACTCTAGCGTCGTTCTTGCTTGGTTGAGTGGTCATCCAAGCAAGTGGAAGACCTTCGTGGCAAACAGGGTCTCCGAGATACTGACTATAATAGACAACAGCCAATGGTCGCATGTCAAGTCTGAAGATAATCCAGCAGATTGTGCATCGCGAGGTACAAGCCCCGGTGACATTTCTGAAATTGAAATATGGAGAAAGGGCCCTAAGTGGCTACAAGAAAATACAGTCCATTACAGCAAAGGAAAATTTAAGAAGACAGATTTAGAAGAGAAGAAAAGTAAAGTTTTATGTCACATTGCTACTGAGGGTATAGATACAATTTCAAGGTTTTTCAAACGTAAAAAAAAAACGTAAGAGTTATTTCATATTGTAGAAGGTTTCTGAATATAACTGACAAGCATATTGGTACGGACAATCTCACGCGCGTTGTTTCGTTAAATTGTAAGGGATCAATAATCAAAAGACCTGTATCTAGGCTTATTACTTTACCGGTGACAACTTAAGATTTAAGATATTAATGTGTATTCAATTTGATGGTTAATGTTAAATATGGTTAAGTTTATTTTAATTTACAATTTTTGTATTTTTTCTTAGGTAGCAGCTTCACTGTTGTCATGGTGGGCGGATTGATTCATGTATAGTGTATAATTTGATTGTATTGTATGGACGCTCTGTCCATGGTGGGCGGAATGTTAAGTCACCAAGAATTAATTTGCTTACACCTCAATAGAGGGCGCTGTGCACTCTAGACTAGATCACGGTGTTAAGATGCGCCGCCAAAACATGACCTGTCGTGAATGTATATTATTAAAAGTCTATGTCCTGAGCAAGGTGTTTTCTTTGGAACTTCCATAAATACCTTGCGACTCCTCGGGGCTTTTTGGGAAATCTGTACAGAAGTTCTTTAGAAAAACCCTGCAAAAAATCGAATCCCTTAAATAATCATAATTATACGGTACGATATATCTTAAATTTTATGTAGTATCTGTCCCGGTCATGTTTTCATGTTCTAATGGAGAAATTCGCAACAGAAGTATGCCATGTGAAGGGATCCTACGGTTGACCTTAATTGTATGAGTCAAATGACCTAGGTCTAAGAATATCTAATCACTTATGGCTCTGACGTAAATATATGTATTGAATTACAAATGACTTCTAATAGGCTCATAGACTTGTTACCATCATAAGTATGTATCAATTGCTATCTATAGTACCTATGAATCGTAATTTTACAATCAATGTCGTCAAAGATAAGTTTTTGTTTCCATATCGTTACCACCCCTTTTGACATCCACCTGGACTTCCATTTACACATTGTCCTATACTTGAGGGAAGTATGGCCTTAAAACGCCACGCTGGCCAAGCGGGTTGGCGAGTCTACTTTTCCAGGGGTGGTGTAGTTCCGAAAGAAAGTTAAGCAATTTAAATACCTACATGCTCTAAACCAGTAGAAGCAGTTTCAATGAGGAGAATGGAGCTAAGAGCGTTGCTGATTTAACGAAAATCATTATTTTAAAACTACAAAATAACACAAAATGTCGTAAACTGTCAATAACTATTGCGTAAGTAAAAACATTTCAGTGAGGCAATCCACGACAACATTCGACGTAATACATCCACACCAATATAAATTGCAACCTAGGTTAACTAACATATTGGTGGAAATGGACCAATAAAAAGTTATTTTAGTACAAAAACGAACGTGGGTTTCGAGGTCGCCGTTTATTACACCTGTCACTGTCCAGCTCTTACGAAACTAGTGATTCCGCCTGATTTCAACCGATATTATTTCCAATTTGTTTTTTGGTGTCTAACTTATAAATATGTGTAGGTAGGTGCTGTCTTATTCATAAAAAATAAGAATAAACTTCATTTAAGTCCGCGCTACGTGCAGGAAGAATTTCGGTCATTGATATGAGGTCAGCCAAGACAGGATGGTAAAAATGTTTGTATGAAATCTTCGATCACCGACCATTTTATTAGACACCTCATATTAAGATTCTATAATAAGAGGGGTAAAGTGGTTCTATAGTAATTAAGGTTCAATATTATAAGGGGTCTAGTAAATTGGTCAGTAGTGATCGTCGATTTCATACAAATATCTTAAAGTCATACAGTCTTGGCTGACTTCATGTCAATAACTGAAATTATTCATGTCTGGATCGAAGTCTGAAATAGTCAATCTGTTGTAAGAAAAATGGTGCATAATTTTCATTGAAAGTTTATGCAGATGCCTCAAGTCTTTAAAACTGAAACTAATAGTAGCTATTGATTTAGCCAAAGTATCCAGAGTTCATTACGAAAAATTTATAGTCAGATGGGTTTTCGGTTCACTAAAACTAACAACAGGAATATTTTGATGCAAATGGATGATGATTGAAACTGACAAAATTCTTAGATTTGATTAAAAGATTGAAACAGTGCCATCTGTTGGCGTTCTCGGTTACGCCAAAAAACATCAATAGATGATTGAACACGATCTAAAGGCAGATAAACTGTATATATGGATCAAACTTATGTACACACGCGTTACATATCGCAGGTAAAAGTTGGACTGATTCTACAGGAAAATATATAAGACAAGGCATTTCTGCAGGACGTTTTATCATTTTACACGATATGATAAACTGGTTGGTAAAACATGACATTAACGTCGATCCAACTTGTTTAAAGCCACAAATTTACCAAGTTATTTTTCGTCATAAGGAAACATTTGTGGAATATTCTATTGACAAAATTTTAGCTGAATATGGACACACTGTATTGAGATTACTGCCATATCATCCGGTTTTCAATCCGATTGAAAAAATAATATATAATCGCAACTTGAGAGATCTGATGATTCTGAAAGTTACGATGAAGACTACTATTATTCTGAGTATGACATAGAAGATATTGAATACATACCACCAGAGGGTCAACCAAAATCTCTTAAATGATCTATAACGTTTGACTGATGATTGGTATATATGTAACAATCGAATAAGGCTAATGAAAGCAATATAAAGTTATATCTACATATACATACTTATTATAATTAATTATTTAGTATGCAAATATACATAAATAAAAAAATAAGACCTAAGTAGAAAAATGTACTCGTAATACGGTTATCTAGCAATATAGTGACTTGTTTAGTTAAGATATAATGTAACTAGCTTTCAAGGGAAAATAACAGCTCCATATATTTTCTGCACTGACTCGTGACATGCTCAGAAAGTTTTGTATTTATCTCGTAATACAGTATGCAATTAGACGTACAGTAATTCATTACGCGTTCGGTTGTTTCCGGATTAGCCGATGGCCAATGTTATCGTATATCTGTACCTACCTAAAGTTGTAATAATCTTTAGACACTCAAAAACAAATTGGAAAGGCTGTTTAAGACGTTATTATTCAATCTGAGCGAAGCTAGGACGGATCGCTACGACTTTAAAACTTATAATAAAATCATTATAGGAAGTGTGTGAGTTAACAGTTTAACCTGTAGCCTCCTGTATAATATATTTTTAGAACCAGTCGAACACTTCGTTCACTGTACCTAATTAAAATTAGTGGTCTGTCTCTCATATGCCTAAAACGGAAAATCACCTAATCTCGTTTTAATAGAAAGTCGTCTTATCGTATTAATAAGCCTGCCATTTGTTAGCAAAGCAACCCATATGGGGTTTATTTAAACCCTTATCAAATTACATTAGTAACAATGGCATGTCTTTTGAGCTTAATAACATGTCAAATTAATATTTCCTATTCGAAGACAAAATACTTTTTATGAAGAGACTTACTGGTAAAAATTGTTCTTAATTTTCCGTAGCCATTAAAGAACCCTTATATTTTCGTCGCGTATTTTTATAATTTTCTCTGCGTCGTGTTGTTTGAGTTGATCGTTCAAAATAAGCTTATTTGACGGTTTGAAATGTTATAAGCCAACGTCATGCAACAACCAATGTGACCCAAATACTAATCTGCTGACCTGAAACCTAATACAGAATCGAACCCGCTAATCAGTTTCCGCTCACAAATATTAAACAATGAATTTGTTAACTACATGAATTTGTTTAATTTCTCATTTTCCGAACAGTCACCATAAACAGTAGTAGCGGTACGTTTTCGCTTTTTAGCATTCTGTCGTTAAAGGAAAAGTGAAAGTCTTTCGGATATTTTGTTGTAATGTCCAATTCTGTGCGAGGTAAGTGTTTTATTTTAAAAGAAAGAAAAAAAAATACAAATTGAAAAGTAGATTGAGCTATTTCAGCTTTGTTTTTTTATTTGTATAAAGTATTGCTGTTTTTGTCATGTTGTAATCATACTTAGATATCAACAGAAAATTATTCACAAAATATTATACTATATAAAGCTGGATTTTGATTATATTCTTTAAATTCCTTTCCGTAGACCTTTTCCCATTTCTATTCCATAACATATAAACTACAATTGCGTATAAAGTATGCGTTCCTTCATTAATAATCTTATGATTAAGTGCAGGTAATTTTATTGTACTTCATTGAATATTCTTTCTCGCTAAAAAGGCATCGTTGTCTCTACATGTGTGAAGGACAACGTTTATTTGTTCACGCTAATTTTGTACGGTTTTCAATACAATTTTTTTATCAAAATTGTGGCAGTAATTTTGAAAATACCGGCAAGCGTTATCGTGATTATAAATCTAGACGATAATACGATATCGTAGGAACGTTTAATGTAGCCATTTAAAAACACTGACAAACTGATTTCGTAACTAGATTCGAAGCGAACCAAGCCACAGTGAAATGCTAGTCTAAATATTACATCATAAATATTTAGATAGATAACTGTACGATATCTCCGTACGACTGCTCAGTAGTAATCAGATTATTCACCAATCGGCATCGTACCCACAAATTGTCAGTTCGATTATAACACGTCATAGTATTCAGGGCGCGCCCGCACCAGTTGTTTCTATGATTAACCCGTAATTAAAGATAGTAAATTATAAATCCGATATAGATCTTTATGTAGTAAGTATGGAGTAAGTAAATTCTAGATCTAATAGTAGGAAATGTTTATAAACAGTCGTTAGTAATCTAGCTAATTATAAGGTAATTCTAGATAGATTTTAGCTATTTTGAGGTAAAAAATAAGAGCGTTTGAGTTGGTTCACCTCAAGCACGCACGTCGTTTGCTACATTGGTTGCGTTAGTACCCGAGAGATATTTAGGAGTTTAATGGTAATTTCTCTATATCCGACAATTGTGAAATTTAAACGGTTTCAATTGTAATTCCATTCTGTATGTTTTCCCCGCACATCACAGGCCCGCATAACTAAACTCTCTTTATACTGTAATCAAATTAGTGTACGAATGATAGTGAATTGAATGTGGGACTCGATCTCTCGACTTGACAATCGGATTGTTCGATTGTCAAGTCGATTGAGTGATTCATGTTGGTGCGGATTGACGCTAGGAAAGTAATCACTATTATGCATTATGCACGAGTGCCTACAATCATTGGTCATGGTTGCATTATTGTAACGCCTAGTATAATATTTCTGCATTTTTATTTAAAGGGCCGAAAAGCACGGTCGGGTGAGTAGCGACCCTCTGGAATTTTTTTTAATCATTGAAACACCGATGCGAAGATTTTGAAGCCATTTACTATAAGTATAAGTAATGGCTTATATAAGTATATATAAGTAAGTATAAGTATTACTCTAAGTAAATGGATTTAAAAGCTTCAGCATATTATGGTACAGCATAAAGGCCGGCGTAGACCTGGCGAAGCGCAGCACAGCGCGGTTTTCATTAACAACAACAATCAACTTTGTAGACATTGGAATAAGATCCAAAATGACTTTTTTGATACTATCTACCAGTCATCGAGCGCATTAAAGCGGACGTAGGCGCAGCGCTAATGCGCAGTAGTGCGCAGAAGAGCGACAGCACGAGCCTGCGCGCTACTTCGCGAACCGCCACTTTCGGCCGCTTTTTCGCTTGCTCTCCGCTGCGCTTCGCCAGCCCTGTTTAATTGAAATGCAAAAGCGTTCACCATGTATTTATACTACGAAAATTAAGAACTTACTCATTTTGGATAATATGCAAACCGCAAATAATATACACTATCCGCTGTGCGCAAACTTGGAACATCAATCACCCAACGATCATATCCCTCCACCTTACTACCAACCTCGCAATTGATTATTCGAACCGAATCGCGAGAGAAGCTCACCGCGTTTGTGTGGGTTCTTTCCGACGTGCTCTTTCCAATTCTTGCCCTGTTCTTTTCTTAATTTGTTTCTCCCCTTGTCTAAGGCTTGCCGACGCAACAACGGCCCCGAGTAGCTCCGGCTTCCATCTGCTTCTCTATTTGTGCTATCGGACTTCGAACGGAGACGAAAGTTTGCAACCAAATGTCATTAAACATGCAGTGAGTGGCATAGGTGGCAGTAAACCACTCATATCACGTGGATCATTCCACTTTAATACGTATAAAATTCCGACCTACTCAAAAAAAGGCGTAATTAAATTAATAAAGCAGTTGATTCAATTGGGTTGATCCGTTCTCTAGTTTGGTTGGACTAATTAAAGAATATTTTCATCGCACCCACTAACGCTACATTGGTTACACTAATCGCTTCATTCTCGTCGAGGACATGGAATTTGTTTATTTCTAGAGAATTTTAAATACACTTCTTTGTCATTAGGGTTATGGAGCCAGTAATTAACTTTAAATATTTTACATGCATAATTGTCATTGTCTACATGATTATTTATTATAACCTTATAGATATATTTTGTCTGTGATCTCCAGTCTTCGTGTCCATCAAAATCTACAAAATACGTTCCTCATTCAACGGTTTCCAAGTGTACATTATAAAAACTACCAAGGATTTTTTAAGAAAATTTTAAGAAAAGTCAAGAAATTGTCTGTAGCGGCTGGAATTACACCACAACCTATTGAGTCTCCGGAACATCGTAACAATACATTTCTTACATAATCCGTAACAAATTGACGGAATACTAAGATTTTGTAAAATGTTAAACAAACTTGAGTCGTCATCCATCATGTCCCGGAACCTCTGGGGTTCACTTTAATAATTGTATTATTTAGGTCATTGGTCTGTTGAGATTTTAAAAACCCATTCGCTTCAGTGAACTTGAAAAAGTGTAAGAATCAGCGAGGAATATTCTGAACTCTTAACATTTAAAATTTCAAACATGTTCTTAACTTGAATTTTTCAGAAGAGATATCTGCAGACATTAAACTTTTGATACAAAGTTCCAGACTGTCGCACTTAATCACGAAGCTCGTTTTGAAATTTCATATTTTACAGGTCTGTTCTCTGTAATTTTTAGCTGTACATGGTTCAAGTTTCCCCCGGAGTGTTCTGTTCTCGTCTCGTATTTCGTTTCGTTTTTCACAAGCCCTTTTTCGGCCATTCAACTTGGGTTCAGTAATCGGCGTCCAGTTTAACAAGAGTTCTCACGCTTACTTATTGAATTCCAAGATTCTAAAACAGCAAAAATTAAAAGGGCTCGTCTTAAGCTGGTGATGTTGTTCGAAGTAAAAAGTAAATTGCGATTTTGTTCTGACATAAATGTTATTTAATAAAAGCATACAGCTTAACCCGGCGTTTAGCTACCTTATCTTAATTATCTTGTTAAATTTTATTACGTGAATTGCGCACACACCAGTGCGAATTTTTCCATTGTTATGTAATATTTATTCTGATTTACTATTGTGTAAATGAATACCACGTGAATTGATATTTTTCACCCGTTTTTTTATAATATATGTCATAAAAATGTTGAAACAGAAAATAATGATTGATGGTCGTTAAGTATAGAGTTGAGAGTAACTATAGCGTAATTACGAATTTTGACAACACGTCAAGCGTATGCCAAAGTTAAAGGCTCTGTAAGTACTTTCTAACCATGATACCAGTGGACAAAATTAGCCTGAGTACATGGCTACAATCCAGACAAATTTGGCAGTTAACATGTGTCCGAACATCTAATTCTGCAAAAGAAATTTTAGGCTTTGGAACGTACCATTAAAACTTAGGGCCCTTCGCACGTGCTAAATGACTGGCAACCTTGTTCTCCCCTCGTCCTGCGGGAACCGGTCGATCCGGTGCGTACTTACCGGAGTCGTCTTGCCTGGAGACCATAGTCCAACCAGTTTGTTTAGGTCTCCCTGGTTTATTGACCTAGGTGCTCCCAGTCAACAAAGAGGCAAAAGTCAACAATAAATAGGGTCAAGCAACCTGGCAGGCTCCGTCCGGTTATTAAATCGTCATATGTTTATTACATCAATGCAGTAAATGTTCACGTACGAGAAAAGAAGTAACAATAGAGTTTCAGGTCATTTCCACAGCTCGCCATACGAAAAAAAATGTTCGAAAACAAATGGGATCCGAAGAAAATAATTTTACGCTATATCATTCCGTACAATATGATAATAGGAGAATTTTATTATGAAATGTAGACCACATTCTTTTTTAGAAACTTGTAACAATACGCGTGGGTTCCGTCAAAGCTAGATACGCATTATTTACATTATCGCGATTCGATAGATCTGCACATATTTCTAGCAGAAATAAGTACGATGTTCTGAATGTTCATGGAATAGTTACAATTCAAGAGCAATGCGAAATTGACAATAATACTGAATGTGTGATCTGGTCACACTTTCGTGAACCAACTTTCAGAGAAAGTTACGCAACGTTGTTTACTATTAATTAATATCTATTGCGATAATTTGATTGACGTTTTATTTTGAACAGGATGAAACTTAATAAGAGGCTGAATTCAAACTGAATTAAGAGTACCTTTATTTAAATACTTAATTTTGTTACTCTGTAACAAAGGGAAGACTCTCGAAGCACAGGTTATACCTAGTTTCAAAGTCAGAGTAACCAGTGCGGTCCAAAAGTTTCTGACCTGATATATTTCTAGATGTCAAAAAAAACAAATTATACGTCATTGTAATTGTCATTTATCCCGCTGATTCGTGTATAATTTTTAGAGTTCAGTCCTCGTTAATTTTGATTCCTCGACTCTTAGAACAACAGGAAGTCGCAAAATCTTTAAAATGTTTATACTGGAATATCGTTCCGTGATTAAGTTCCTTCCTTCCTGACCGATATCAAACAAAGGTTGGATAATGGGTACGTGGATTCTTCACCATCATTTTCCACCGTCAAAGATTGGTGTACGCAATTTCGGTCAAAACGAGAGTCCATCGACGACGAACCTCGCTCGGGTCGACTCGTTGAGGCACTCACTCCAAACTACATCAAATTAGTGGAAGAAGAAGTTCACAGCGACCGACGGCTAAAGACGAAAGAAATAACAGCAAGACATCTTCATAGAAATAAACTTAGTGTGAGGTCAGTGCTAAAACGTCTTTCAAGTGTGCAGCGAAGTGAACTAGTAGCGTAGGCTTTAAGGAACTCTTTCAGGGAAGAACAATTTTTTGGAGACAATTGTTACTGGGGATGAAACTATGGTTCTTTACTATGATCCCCCTTTCCAAAAGGGAGTCAATGGAGTGACGTCGTTCTGGTGAAGCACCGCCTAGAAAGGCAAAGATGACGCAGTCCACGAAAAGATTATGGCTTTGATATTATGGGATTGTCAAGGAACATTGCTTGTAGATATAAAATAACGCATACTACGGTGACAGGAAGCTATTATGCTAACCTTATAGAATAATTACGAGAAGCAATCAAGCAGAAACGTGGAAAACTAAGCAAGGTTGTTCTTCACCATGACAATGCACCCGTCCATGCCGCCACAGTTGCAAAAGCTGCTGTTTAAAAGTGGCTTCACGGAAATTCGCCACCCACCCTATAGTGTCCTAACTTGGCTCCCGGTGATTACTATTTGTTCTCAAAACTCAAGGCGTACTTAAGGGGTATAAGATTTTCCACTGATGATGAAATGATCCACTGATGCTTTTTCTTTGTCAAGCCGGTAACTTTTGAACTCCCTACCATTCCACAAAAAAGTAAGCTATTTTAATGCTCATGTGTTGTAATGTGTCAATGAAGACTTTTTTAAATGCATTCCAATTAGACCTAATTTTTTTACTTCTATTAATTTTGCTTCATAGTGGAATGTTGAAAATGACTGGAACTTAAAGATTTTGTTGGATACGTTCTTTATGTTTGTTTTAATTTATTTGATGATAATTAGCAAGCATTATTCATCTTTGCTACCTTATGATGCTAATTAATAAAAAATCATTAATCATATCATTGTTTGCTACACACAGAGAAAACAGAAAGCCTCCCGATTTTTCACTGCTATTTTTTCACGTAATATAATCCTAAAAACTGCTTTTCAAAATGGACAACCCTATTTTAAACTGATCCGGCATCCCAACACCTTGAGCCCGTAACAAGTTTACTCAACGAACCGTGTCGCGTTATACGAGCATTTCACAAAGCTTTCAGCTCTACCGGGTACTACCCACGTCGGGTGTGGAAGTAATTATTATTCTGCCCTAATTCCTAGTGCTTCCATACCCGACAGTCCAGTGACCCGGTTGCATTGTGATAGCGCTAGTTGTGCATACGGGTTTAACGGAACACAATGCATTTAATGGTATTAACTTTGTAGCCGTTAATTTATTAGTTATATTAGTGATATTTATTTATTAGTGATACTTAAAACAAAGAAGTGAGAACATTTATTCCAAAATTTTTGAGCCATGCTTGTAAGACAAGAGTGATCTCCGGCATCTGAGTTCTGCAATCGGAATTTTTTTATGGTGTTTCGTTGTTTTATGTCCCTTATTTTTATATCTTATTGTTTTTTTATGGTGAAGGTGAGAGATGGTCCACATGATGGTAAGTGGCTGCTGTTTGTTTGTTTGTTCTACGCTTTTGCTGTATGTTTTTGTATCGGAATAAAGTGATGTCTACGATTGTCTATTTGCTTTGGTTTTAAATTTTGTAAAGTTTAAATATAGGTTATTAATATAATAGATAATTAAGTGTAGAGGTGTAGCTACCTACCTATCTTAAGCCCAAAACTTAATTTACATAATTTTATTTATTCATCAAATTTTCGACAATTATTTATTTCTCGTCGTTTTGGTTTGTCGAATAAGTTAGAAGTTTCGTTTGTCAGAAAATATTCTTCGTCTTTCTTCAAAAGACCATAATTTATTATTATGCCATTTTAACTGTTCGTCAATATTTTATCAGTCCCTTAAATATTTGCCCAAGTATTGTTTTACGGACTTAGAATGGAAATCGATAAATTATGACTTAACAATGTGTCACTCGTTAAGGGGAGATTTCTACCCAGTTAAACTCCTTTGTGTGAAGAAGTAATTCTTTCCTCATTAGCTTATTGTTAATGTCTATAGGGCTAGTAGGTATTGCGAACAGAATTCGTTCTGAATTCTTACATAATCCAGTAAGCATTATCTTAACAGAAGTTATGTCCGAAATATTGAAGTATACCGTAATTAATAATCGTATTGTATAATTGGAATGAATCACGATAATGTAGTAAGTAGGTAGTAGTTGACACGGTCACGTGCTGCGGTTGTTGTCGCCCACGGTTGCAATGTCAACTCGTCCATTTGTCAAAAATGACTCATAGATCGACCTGCTATTTACTAATTCCTTAGAACTAAGTTTAAAATTATCCTTTAAATCGCTCTCCTTGGTGTGCTTTTATGTCGGTATTCATGTTATGAATTTCTAGCCTTGCGTGTGGCTCAACGCGGTATGTACATTCACCGGTTTTTTGTCTGGTCTCGATACTCAAGTAACGGAGTATCGAGACCTACGGAAGAAATAAGTTACACGGTAGTAAAAACCGCATCAAAATCAGTCCCGTCGATCTCAAGTTATACCTAAGCGAACAGACAGAAAGACATTAAGTTTCATAAATGTGGAAATGATTTACTATTTATGTCAAGCCAATTTCATTCAAAAGATGTTCAATATTCAGTTTTTAAAATTTGGATTTTTGGGCATCTGTTGTGTTTGAAGAATACCTGCAATTTCATTTACTATTACTTAATTATGATTGTTTGTGCAAGTAAAACTAAGATTGTCTCATTAAAATACATTATTGTGATTAAGTCTTAAAAGAATAAATGTGAATGTAACGTCATAGTAAACTACAATTCGTATCGTAATCGAAAAATAACTCTTGAAACTATTTATAACTCAGATCTCATTGGTAACATCAAAAGAAAAATCCGGCCTCGAATTGCTACAGCAATCTAATTTGAAACCGAATCACGTTGCCAAAGGAGCTGAAATGAAATTCCATAGCAAGCAAATTAAGTTTGCGACAGTATTACTCAATTAGACTCGAGCAAAGATCCTGGGTTTCAATGAGAAAAATATTTCAATAAAATTAGCAAGTCGACGTGACTGCAAGAACACGACAAAAATAACGGCAACGCGATCTAAATTGTTCGAATTTGACGAACATATTACAGAATTTAACATATTGTGGGAATACAGTCACCTTTACCTGCTAAAAACATACAAATATTTTAACATTTATCAAGGTTAAAAAAAATACATGCCATTTGAGATCATTATGTTTTTTAACGGCCTTGACATTATTTTTTTAACACCTTTATTAAACTTTTGCCCTAGAACTAAAATATACATACATAGGTAACCTACTAGTTTACATTACACTATATTGCTAATAAGTAAACAATGTTCGAACACTGATAACAACAGTGTTCGAACTGGTTCGTTAGTCAAATACTGGCTGGTCAAATACACTATACAAGTACATACACTGGTCAATACAATCAAATTCGGCTGACCAGATACAACTGCTGGTTCGTTGCCTCCACAAAGAGGTTGTCAAAATTGGGACTAGTTCGTAGAAGATCTAGTTTTTTAACATAAATATTTTGCTTGGGGCCACCAGATTAATTTCATTTCAAAGGTGAAGACCAGCATTTGAGAGCATTATCTAAATACTAATAATGTAACGTGCAAATAAGGGATTCATCATTAACTAAGTACGTATACTGTTATATTTTAATATTAATCTGCGTGTCCTTAATTATGATTGTCCTTAATTATAAATTTCGTATATTCTTAAAAAATATTGACTATTTTTAAAAATATATATCCTACGTTTAATTTAATTTTCACCATATTCGTGCAGAATTACAAAGACCTCAAAAATATAATTATAATTTATATATTTTCCTTGTGTATAACACGCAAAAATTGGCACCTCTCGCTCACTTTGTTAATTATCTGCACAACCTCAACAGTTTTCATATTGTAGTGCTGCTCAACCTCAACAGTTCTATATTGTAGTGCTGCACAACCTCAACAGTTTTCATATTGTAGTGGTGTCCAAATGATGTTTATAAAAAACATTTAAAGCGTATTTCTCTCTAGCACCGTATTACGTAAAACGGCACATTTTGCCTTTTCCCGCCTACGCCATGTAAGCGCACCCAGGAGAGCATTCATTCGTTTTTGTTTCAACTTCAAATGACGATTCCTGCTCAATTTCTATACAGAACCAGAACATATTTTCTTCATTAGTTTATAATAATTAAATTTCATTGCCCCAATAAATTAGAAATATTATCCTCGACAGATAAATTTGATATTCGTATGCATATATTACTGCAAAAATCAGTAATTGGTTCAGCGACCATTCGTCAATTTTTATTTTTTACGGTACAATTCCGTCACATTCATAACAATTGAAATTTTCGCGTTTTCACAGATATTAATACATATATTTAAAAAGAAAATTAACTAAAAACTGTCAGTCAGTCGCTTAATCTACGAATGCACTCACCTACTTAAATAAAAGTGAGTCTAATACATGACATGGGGCAGCTCAATAAAATATTTAATTAGTCGGCCGTGTTTCCCAGTCCCAATTCTAACTGCGGCAGCTTGATCGGATTACGTCATTCCGACTGACGGGACCACCACAGCTGTCATTTCAACAAACAACAATATGAACAAACGGAAAGTAGAAATTTTTGACCGAAAATCACGAACACGGAAATTGTGACACGAAAGCATACCAATACTGTTCTAGACACTATTGTTCTTTGTTTCGATAAGAAACAAAGGGCGGCAAAAACGATAATATTTAACAGTATTCCCTCGCAATACAATGACGCATTCGGAAAATGTACCAGTAATGTAATGGACGTTGTAACATTTTATGTCCTTTTGCTGATCTCGTTATTACAACCTTTTGCATCCATATTCATGTTTATCGGATTCCTCTCCTTCAGTTTGAATAGGAAATATTTTGACACGTGTCGTGTTTCGTTATCGTGTGACAGATAAGTAAATATAATGTAAATATGAACAAAAGCTGACATTTAACAATTAACGGGGGAGTTTAGATTCTTACGGAACATTGGGAAATAACCATCTTTGAGTCTGTCCACCAATAATACTATCCACCAATCATATATTTCCATTTTTTTAATAATATTTTCTTTCATATTATATATCTATTTCATAAGAGCGAAAATAATAATAATGTTTAATTGCGAATTTTAATAGATTCTTGTATTTAACACTGCTGTAGTTGTTTATTAACTATAATATGTGGAAGCCAAAATGTACAGTTGTGGTAGGTAAAGCCTATTTCTACAACTGCACATTTATAATGAAATGCCTTTCTAATTTTGCGATTGGTCCATTTTTATGAACACAATTTCTTCGCATTTTCGTCACAGTATAAAATATAGCACTTTGAATTTAATCTCGAAAAAATGTTTGGATACCTGGCAGAGGGTGCTCTGTAAACATATGATTGCGGACACACAAAGGAGCGGAAACTAAAATATTTGTTCAACCAACTCATATTTTTGGTGAAGTAAAACGTGATAAGCTAGTACTCCACTGGAGGCTATTTATTGCCGCACTCTGAAAGTATGTAGGGATACGTATGTATTTATGAACACGACTATAGTTCTCAGAATAAGTTTTACGTTAGTGCGGTTTTATGCGTTCACGTAAACCACGCTTAAGAGTTGTTTTTAGGAAATTGTAGATGTAAATTACAATTTAAATGTTTAGAGAATTGTTATTAACGCTCGCTAACGTTAATTAACGTATCCGGTATTACAAAATATTAAAGAATCACAAACATTCTCTCAGTTTCTTACATATTTACAATTATGTACTTTAATATTAGTACTTTCTTGTACTACTTACTATTATTTACTAGTATTACTAATTATTATTTTTAACACCCATACGCTTATATACTCGTACTTACATACATACGTCTGCCTGTTAGCCACATATAATATAAAAAATATTATAGGTATGTATGTAAGTGCTCCACTCTGATGTATGTATGTGTAAGTGCTCCACTTACGTTATGTATGTAAGTACGAGCATATAAGCGTGTGGGTGTGTGATGATGTATACTTAGAATCATAATCCACCACTCTGACCTAATATTATCCCACTCATTTTTCCGACCCTTTCTCCAAATCCATTCCCGATTCTTCAAAGGTAGGCATCGCATCCGGGGGCGTGCAATCGTCTGTCATTCTGTCAATGAGTCCATAATATCCATGACCGACATATCCACTTACCACCAGTTGGGCTGTCTGCTTGTCTGCCACCTTCTTTCTAATTTACTCGAACTATTCGAGCTATCGATTATATTAATGGAGAATCAATATGAAGAATGCATATTTAAAACAAAAATTCATTAGCCTGTATGACATGTACGCGAATATCGAAATTACCCAATAACCGACTAAAATCAAACTTTCATTGCTCCCCATGGAAATTCGTCTTTGAGCAATTCACAGCTATTTGTGTTCAACACAATCAATTTAGCCACCCTGTTCCATTATGAAAGATCTTAAGTGGAATTACCATAGCTCTTTGCCTTGTTTCTCGAATGCAATTAATTCACTATAAATCACAAGACATGATATAAAGACATTATACAAATGTATCTGAGATCCAGTATATTCTCATTGCCTGACATTAACGATTGTATCGTAAACAGATCTCTTGTCTTTGAAAATAATAATAATAAAATAATAACAGAAAATAAATGAAAATAATAAGAAAAAACAACATACCTCTAGACCTCTTGATGCATGTAGAATAATGTAGATAGTACATTCCAGTCCAATTTGCCGAAAAGGAAACCAAATTAATGAAATTACTCAAATTTATATTTATATTTCTGGATTTACTGGATATCATTACTGGATTACTCCTTGTCCCGCATACTTGTTAACAAAGTTGATGAAGTACCATTAACTCTATAAGTTCATTTCACGCTCACGTTCCGATTTCGCAAGAATCCATGACGCATTCGTATATTACTCACGCTTACACACTTGAATGGCGAATTGGAGATACAAGATTTATGCTAGTAACCAGTTTGCTTGCACCACTTCCTTCTCTACATTCTTAGAACTTTGTATCGAATAATTTGAGCTTTGAAGGTCTAATTATATTGGTCATAGATCAATTAAAATAGTGCGGTGCGCGTGATTCACACATTGTTTTTATTGTACTTAGTGTTTATAGTTTCCGAGTTCCCGTGACTATTTATAACTAGATGTTTTTCAAGACATAGTCACTTTTATACTAGCAGGTCTCTGCTGCTATAACGATTGTATAGAAAATCCAAACATAGCCTTTGTCCACCTACGTAAATTTAGCTTCTTAAAAGTATTCATAATTGTTCTGGTAGTTTTTGAGTTTACCTCTTACACATAGAACATAAAAATAAACGTACAGACTTTTCTCTTTATAATATTCGGGCTATCGTAATTTCTTTTTTAATTTTCTTATTTATTATAAAAAAAAACAAATTAATAGAAAAGTTTCTATATCTAGTTCCATCATGATCCAACTGACTGGAGTATTCACGAGCCACTTCAGTATAAAAAGCCTCCTCTGCAGAACGAATTTAGCTGATGATAACATCGCAGAACCTGCAACGAGGAGGAAGACTCGTATGACGCATCTTTTGTGCGAATGTGACGGTCTAACGAGATGCAGAATGAGTCTTCTAGCCAACCATAATCCGGAGCCAGAAGACTACAGGCTTGTACGATAGCCGGATATCCTTAAGTATATGGATATAATATTCGGGGAGCAAGAGTAGAAGATAAGGTTAGTGGAACACAAAAGATCCGATCGGATCGAAGTGATTGGGAATCCAAATGGATAACCACCATGAGAAGATAAAATACATCATGATCTCTGCCACGGCCACTAGGAAGAGTATATTTTCAAGTTTTATAAGTTCCCAGCTTTTTTAAAGAATAACATTTTGCAAGTCATTTTAACACGCTTCACATTTCTAACATCTTTCCTGAAAAACGTTCCAGTGACCGAATATAGTCTGAGGGTGCAATATGTCTGGTGAGTAGGGGGGGTATGTGGTAAAATCTCACAAACAAGCACGGTTTATTTCCATGCCATACCATCAGCCCTATGTCTCTCCACTGCGAAATATAATAATTTGATAAAACATTATTCGACGTAGAATGTAGACAAGAGACAATTCCGGCTGGCTTCATTCTGTCGTCGACATTAAATTGTGAGTTTCATAATTAAAATTTTCCTCCTTTCGTTGACATCGGGATTAATAATTGCTGCCTAAGCTTGTCTGCTCTATGATTTCCACTTCATACATTGTGTTTAACATCTTTTTTTTGAAGTCACGTTTCATTGGTTTGTATTGAAGCCATGTATATTTTGACTAATTTTTAGTTATTATTTGAATACAAAAAAAAAACCTACAAAAAATACAATATAAAAATACACAAGAAACGTACTAATTTTCTACAATCATGAATATCAACAAAACAAGTGGATTTATTATCGCAGCTGTCATTAACACAACGAAAGAGATAACAATACAAATTGCGAAAATCTGTCAATTTTCGCTTGTATCCAACTGGGGCGGACCACGAGATAATCAACTCGAACAATCCAGTAATTACGTCGGCGCCTGATTCCGAACTTTAATTCGCCCCATTCCACCCCATTGCGATGCTGACCTGAATACGAATATTACGAAATGAACAATGACAGAATACAAACATCGCATTACTGTCCTTATACCAAACTATACCATCAGCCTGTCTCCACTCCTGGATATAGGCCTCTCCCAAGGTCCGCAACATTGTTCTTGAATCTTGGGCTTTTATTTTATCTAAATAAATAAAAATTAAATGCTGTTCGTTGGTAAGCGCATCACGAGGTCTTCTCATTAAACTACGACATGGGGTTCTTCAAGAAAGCTGTGAATAGGATTGCAAAATCCTATTCACAGCTTTCGGCTGGTCGGCCGGTCGGCGGCGCGCCCGCATACCCCCTGGTGTTGCAGGTGTCCATGGGCGGCGGTAACACTTACCATCACGTGAGACCGCTTGCTCGTCCGCCCTCTACTCGATAAAAAAAAAAAAAACTTGAGAACGGCGGGACCGATTTAGCTATTTTTTTTTAAAACGTTCGTAATAGTCCGAATAAGGTTTTTAGGGAAAAGAAAAATTGGAATAGTTGCCGTTGGTCGCTCAGAACTTCTTCCACTAATTTGAAGTTGTTTGGAGTGAGTGTCTCAATGGGTCGACCGGAGGTTCTTCGTCAATGGACTCTCGTCCTAAACGAAATTGCTTACACCAATCTTTGACGGTGGAAAATGATGGAGAAGAATCCCCGTACACATAATTCAACCTTTGTTTGATATCGGTCGGGCTAACACCTTCCCTTGTAAGGAACTTAATCACGAAACAATATTCCAGTATAAACAGTAGTATAATTTAGGGGTGGCTAAATAAAGATTTCGCGACTTCCTGTTGTTCTAAGAGTCAAGGTATCAAAACTAACGAGGCTTGAACTCGTCAATTATCCTGCTAATTCATGTATAATTGATATATACATATTTGTAAATTAAAACTTAAATCAGAAATAATACGCAGTTTATTAACTTTGTTATTTATAATCATTTTGTATTTTTGTTTGTAATCTGAACACGTCTGATCTTAGCCTTCTTTTCAACGAATATCGACTCTTATGAACTGCTATCTATTTTATATTCTGTCTTTATTTAGGTTATGATAATTGTATATGCAAGTAAATTATACGATTTGTATTAATATCATGAACAGCTGTACAAGCACAACTCATTGTTCATAATAGCTGTGATACAACAGTCAGAATTGATTCAACAATCAGCGGCTATTGACCTTAATGATTTCCATCTACTGTACTGATTTTCAAGAAAATATGACATAATATTTATTTTTTACTTTGCTTCAGTTGTATTTGAAATTAGAAACGTGAATAAGTTCGAGAGCCCTCTGAAATCGTTCCATAAGATTTGTGGCTTTAGTAAGTTTGTCAGATTTGGAAATAAATTGTGTGCAGTTCTGAGTACTCACTTCCTCTTGTCCTCTTGGTTTTGATTAATGTCAGCGTTATTTTGTTGAATATTTCACAAAATGCGTTTTAAGTTTTTCACAAATTATATATCTATTCAACAATATCCGAGACCTAAATAATTATGAGAAATTGATATGTTTCCTGATCGATTTAAATTTATAGAATATTTTACTTTCACATTTTAGGAACTTGTTTATTTATTACCTATGCCTTTTCGTTGCCAAATATGTTTAATGTTCTAACAACATGGTTTATTGGAATTTAATCAGTCATCATGTTTCTGGAATTAATAAAACCTATACATGGTTCTTTACCTTTCACAGGTGTATTTTATTATTATGTATTTATAATTTTGTATAGAGTAAGAAAAAAGGCAATAAACTGAGTCAGTTGTGTGGCACTATCTCAAGAGAACATGCGTCATCAGTCCTGTATGCTTTGTTTCGTGTCTTTTTGTACCAGGAAGTCGGGGCACAGCTGTTAATGCATACAATAATAGTAGATAGTAATATCTAACTTCTTTGACATTCCTAACCTATACTAGGTACCTAATTGTGGACCTCAGTAGTCAATCCTCATTTTCAAGTTCCTTGATTCCAATGAAAATAATTAAAATCCGGACGAGTAGTAAACGTCTACTTATTTTGAAGTTACAGTTGTTCAATAATATTTGACATTTTATTTCTTAGTTGGTTCTCTTCGGCTCTTAAGGAAATACGAAAATGACCTCTAGTGCTCATAGTTTATAATAAAAAGTTTGGAAGGTGACTTCGTTAATCGTCACGTTTTTTGTTGTCCTGACTCATTGACCCGAGTGTAATTGCCCATAAGACTAAAAGTTTAGTCTTACTTTACTGGTATTCACTTGCTTGATGTTAGAATGGTGACTGCCCATATATGATTTCATGCGGCTATATGGTGTCGGCCGACATTAGAATATCCCACCCCTGTCTCTTCCTATGGGTGTCATAAAAGGCGATTAAGAGATAACAAAACCGCTGCAGCAACCCCTGAGGAACTACAGCACACCTCTAGAACGGTGGACTCACCAACTCGCTTGGCCAGCGTGGCGACTTAAAGCCATATATCCCTCATGTGCATGTGCAATTTTAGTTACGGTATAACTTGATGGCCGATCTATAGTCATGACTTTTTTTTATAAAAGAGATGGCAGATGAATATACGACCCACCCGATGGTAAGTGGACATCTGCCACGCGATCTTACAGAATTATATTCACAGCTCTTTTGAAAAACCCCATGTCGTAGTCCAGTTGGAAAACGTTTATTACCTTAATAGCTAAAACATTTAGATTCGCGGTATAAAATGTCTTGAACTGTGCACACTGTATCTCTTTGTCAAGAAGAGCAAATCAATCGCTTATCGATGACGGTAGGTACGACGGTAAAAATCAAATGTTTTCATCAAATTTAAGAGCTATTCAGAACATTCACCATCTTAATAATAACAGTAACTGTGTGTGGTGGCGAGAACAAACTCATATCCAAGCAGTGGAGTGGTACAGACAGGCGTGGTTCCATTAAAAAAGTACAGAAATATACTCGGTAGTGTGGTCACCCACCTTATGTATGTGCAACGTGCACTTCAGACGTGAGCTATCCGCTAAGGAGCCGAGATGTTATCAAACATTGTGACAAGGTGAAACAGCTTTGATTCACTGCCATGATTGCGTCGAGTTAAATGGTTTCTTGTGAATCGTGATTCATTTTGAATTGCTAACCAGTCTGAAATAATGGTATTTGTTTGAATAAGATTTTAAAAACAGTAGAACTCACGAGCAACATAAGTTTGTACAGTTTGTACAGATTCGTGAGCCCTCACTAGGGGTTTACATTAATGTTTACTTACATTAATGTTGTAGAATGTAAGTTTAGGGTACGATGGAACTGACATGTGCCAAGGCATAAAAGTTCCTTAAAAATATAATTATTAATTTAGAATTTTTTAACTAGTGTGCGAAATACAAGCCATTAAAAATTAACGTTAAATTAAGCAGAACAGGTTGTGAGTTTCTTTAACTCTCTGAGTTTCTAAACCGATGAAAAACGCTTTATTATTATTATTTATTTATATATCTCTTCGCACCTCCCAATGTATCTCTGATCAACTCGAAGGTTAGCCGGTTAAGTTCGCCTTTTGTACCATAATGTGCAATAAAGTTTTTGAATTAAAGTAAATAAATATAACATTAAAATTTCTGTTATTTACTGTTATTTGTTATTTGTCCTTTCAATTTTTATTATAAATTGATTGACAGTTTCTACTTTAATAACATATGCTGGTAATTGGTTCCACGCATTAACAACTCTAAAGTAGGAAATGTCGATATGCATTTGAAGACCACGATCTCGGACCAGTTTCAAATGATGTCCTCACATATTTTCATTTTGTTTAATTTTATATTTATGGTGTTCAGATTTAGAACATCGTGTTAGTGATTCAGAATCTTGAGTTTCGTAGAAATCTCCATAAAAATAGATTTTTTTCCAGTGTAGTCATGTAGGTCATGACTTGAGTCATAGTCATCAGGCCTGAGCCTGAGCCTGATGTATATCCTGAGTTTTTCATAGGACTTGTTTCTGACTAGACGTGATATAATTCTGAAAAAAGTAAATGCACATGAAGCTAAAAATGTTTTAAAGTGACTTTAGTTACGTACCATATATACACCATTTATAGCAACTATACACAATCATGATTCTGAAAATAATATCCACCTTATGATTCATTGTGAAAGTACTAGTGATGGACCGATTGTGGATTCTACAGAATGTACAGTTCTGCCGAATATTCGGTTAAAACAGTAGCCTTTAACAGTTTTAGCTAAAACTTTTAGCTAGACTAGGCAGGCTACTAGTCTAGTTAATAATGTTAGTTCATTCTACCGAATGTTTGGTACATGAACTGAAATTCGGCCAAATGCCGAAGTTCGGTAAAAGCTGACGAATTTCGGCATCACTAAATGTGAAACGAATTTTAGTCCATCTCTAATACCTGCTGTCCACGTGGAAAACAACATGTTAGTTATTTATTACATTACGTTACTTATATTATATGACTAAACACATCCGTTAACATCTCTCCAATGTTGACAATTTATTTATAATGTCGTCACTTCGGGAGCTCTCCCGCACTGTGTGATTTTGCGACCGGCCCTTAAATGGGTTACTATGATTACGTTCATCATTTTATGCGGTTCTCATTTTGTTATCACCACAATTATTATTTATTTATTATAACGTTTATCCACCAGTAAAGTACACGTACTGCTAGGTATAGGCAAGGCGTAGGGATATGATTTTATATGACATTATGCTAGGAATTATTGTAACTTTTAATCACGCAATAAATTATTTCATTACTATGATTTTTAAAGTATATATTTGTATAGCAATTAAACAACTTTGAACGGTTTAAATCGCGTATATTTAACATTATTTATATCCCGACGTTTCGAACACTTTGCAGTGGACGTGGTCACGGGGTGACTAATTGATTTTATTTGTCACTTGAGTTAGTAAGAAATTATTGGTACAACCGTCTGAAATTTTTTGAACTACCGTCTACCTTTGGGTAAATTATAGCCGGACTATCTAAACATTTAAGATCTAAGTATTTCTGTACCTATGATTACAGAGGTCTTTCCATTAAGCTACGATATGGAGTTGTTCAAGAAAGCTGTGAATAGGATTTTGCAAGGTTGGCGGCGCGCTCGAATACCTCCTGGTGTTGCAGGTGTCCATGGACGGCGGTAACAGTTACCATCACGTGGGACCACTTGGTCGTCTGCCCTCTAGTCTATAAAAAAAAAATATTTTGTGCGACATCTAGTAATTACTGACATTTTGTTGTGTTTAGCATCTATTGTTGATTTTGAAACTAATTTTATTGTTAATTATGTCCTTTGATTCTGAGAGGTTATTGTCATCAAAAAATCACCGTTTATACTCGTAATATTGTAATTTTGTCCATCAATATCAATTTAGTAGGTATTAAGCTTTTAAACGTTGGACGCCCAGTATGGGTACAACTGCTGAAACTAATTTTAAGTACCTATGATGTTGTCTCATGTTGTACACAATTGATGCATTAAATGAATAAATAAAAAAAATTTACCAACGTCCTTCCTTCCCTAATTTTGTACAATTACCATGCAGAATATTATATTACATACTTACACCACTTTAACTTTATTTCAAAAAAAAATTGGGGCATTGTTGCCTGACGTGTGTAAAATGTTTGATATAATTCAAATTTGTAAAATAATCTGTATCTACTTTAGATTACCAATAAAACACAAGTATGTGCTTAGTTGTTTTTAATTGCTTTTGATATTCGTTGCTATAGGCTAAACTTGCCATTTGACGTTGGAATTTGAATAAAACTGGGCGAAAATTACTAACTGTTACTCAGTTGCGTTCAGCCTAAACATTTACGCTAGTTCTTTGTCCTACACTATGCAAAAGTGATAATTGAACGATAACACTTGGTAACACAACCGTGTTTCAGCTTACAGAGCACACGTGTTAGTTTAATGTGATTGATGACGCGAACGGTATGTAGCCCTGAATCCTTTGTGAAAATAATAACTAGACAATTTGTAACTGTTGTTTGTGAATCCGTGTCTTCGTAGAATTAGAAATGAACAGTAATTTAGTCTGAACAACTATTTATACTTATATGTAAATGGCCGAATTACTGACTTGTATACTTGAAGAAGACGGTATACTTGATGGTAAATGAGTTAACATCAGGTAAACCGTCATTAATTGTATTCATCATCATGTCATCATGTGTATCCACTACATGTGTATACACCTCTCCGAAGACTACATCATACACGATCGTGTGTTTTTTTTATCGCTACTACCGGTGAACGGAGAACCGATAGGCTAGACGAGTCAAGGGGCTGGAACCGCTCTGCAGCTACGTGGACCACCAACGACTTCACTGACCGTTATTAATCTAATCAAATACGTGGGACCAATTAGGGATGATGCAGCCTTAATAAGTGATCACTGGTAGGATGGTAGGTAGTGTAGGTACTGAATTTTATGGTCACTGGTATCAGACCGGGTAAATAAAAGCAGTTGTTCCTTGTGAGTCGGAAAGATGTGTATTTGGAGTAATAATAACTACCGTTATATTATGATCCGAAATTTGCCTCTAGAATATAATAGGGAGGCCTGTGCTCTTATGTTGAACACTTTTATTTTTAAATATAGTTTGTCTGTTTGTTCATTCTCATTAATGTCTCAAAATACTGGGCCAATTTTGTTGCGGTTTTCACTGCTGGGTAGTGTCTTTATCGCGGAAGAATATAAGGTAATATTCATTCAACCAAATTAATGATCGATCTAGATGATGGTAGGATATCTTGGGAATATATTACTATAAGATAAATAATTAAATAAGCACCAGAAATACTTCTGTAGTGGCAACAAATTGAAAGATGGGTTAGATTTAGATTGTCTGGAGACAAAAAAGATACAGGAGTCACGCGAAGCGGCTCTCTGTCCACTTTATGTTGACATTCTTAATAATTAAAAATTGTTTATTTCAGTTATTCAAAAATAGTTTGTTTTATTGAGCACAGTTTGGTGCCCGTTTAGTATTTTTGCTGCTCTAGTAAATACAAGCCTTATTATAATGAAGACGTCTAGATATATGTATTCATCAGACATATTCACAAACAATTGTACTATAACAAGACTACTCTCGCTATTATTTGCAATAACACTGACACTTTTCTCTTTTTCTAACTATACTTATCTCTTTTGTTTCTAAAATATGGTTTGTCCTGAATGGCAGACTATAGCTTAGCAAGTGCATATAAATGTATTTGACGTTTCGATCGTGAGCCGGCGCCGACCACGCGTACGCTGCAGGTCGTTGGGTTATGGCGAACGACGGACCCGGCGAAGAGATTACGTTAGGGTTGCCACTTTATAAGCATTCTGAAATAAAAAATAAACCAGAGAACATTAATGTAAAAATCAAAAGTTACTTACTACTCGCTATTCAAAAACGTCTCTAAAACTTGAACACTAAATAATTTGTTCGCGTTCTTTTTGTTCGTAGAATATTACTTTTAGCGTTCCAAGACCAAAACGACGTTCATCCGACGAACTGTTTCATTTACGAGTAAGAATAAACCTAGAAATGTAAAATTATGCCCTTTGTATACACTGTTTAGATAAGTTTGTGGAATATCTTTTTGAATAGGTACTAATTTTAATACCAGTGATTGTGCATTACTTGATAGCAATTATCTATCTAGCGCATTTAACTCTGTATTATGATTGTGTCCTAGATCTCTACAGCGGCGGGTATCCTTGTTAGAAACCGGAACAATGCACGGTGTAGAGGTCCTTGCGCCCCGAGCCGTAGTTTGCGTTTCAATTCATCTGTTTACCGTCATTATGTCGCAGCAGCATCACAGTAAAACTGTATTAATTGTGTCCGTTTTCGAAGACAAAATTTCAATATATTTTATTATAAACAGTAGCAAATTCTTACATGTTCACACTAGCATTCACTTGCGACATAGTGATAAACTGTAAAAATTAAAAACTTATCGTGTCTTTTAAAAAAATTTGGATTGATTTTGATAAAGAGTACATTAAAATTGTTTTAATATATCTTTGGTTTCTTTCTCTATGTAGACATACTTATATGTAATTTTGATAGAATAATCAGATTGGCAAGAAAATGTACATTCAATATTCACCACTGGTATTCATAAATTGATTTTATATTTTAGTAGGTCACAACCCTATTGTGTATCTGACAGGATGCGTTGTACTCGACTGGCACGAGGGTTGAATATTACATGGTAATATCATTCGGCCGATTTGAATTGCACTCTGACCTCCAGACGTGTTTGGAAACAATGAGACAATTCTGTGTAGTTGGTTAATATCGGGTAAACAAGCACTTAAATGATTTGTTTATGGTAGAGTTTGAACTACAGAATTTTATTACACGAGCTAAATCGGCCATGAATCAAATATACATAGCGATTGTAACAATTTTATGCGACTATTGAGACAACAACGTTTCACTTCAATTGTTAATCTTTAATTTTGCATTTAATACGGTTTCTCCAGCACGATATTTACAGGTTTAATATGGTCCCCACAGCTCTTCGTATCGAATCACTATCGTGCGCTTTGACTTATATTTCCAACAGTGGAAAGACTGGCCATTACTATGACACCGCAATCGTTTCTTTATACTAACTCCTAAAAGTTGGTACTATGTTCTATGTATCTTGGTTAAGCTCTCGGTGTCGAGGGACTATTAAAAAAATCCTTGACGTTCCAGGCGCACGAGATCGTGCTCAAGTGTTGTTTTTCTTTAGGTCACCTAAACGAACAAGTTTAGCCCTCGAGAATTCCCTTTGTGTGCGTTTTTGTACAAGTGTAACTGATTATTAATAATTGAGAAAGATACGGATAGGTAATGGATTGAAAATAATTATTACTATAGCCTCTTTGCTGCTGTATATAGGTTTCTCCAAGGCTCTCTTAATACTCTTACACGATCTTCTGTGGTAAACATTGAACTTTGAAATTAAGATTCGTTGCTGATGAATAATTTTGGCAAAAGTTAACCTTACTTTTTCTTCTGTCCACAGTGCCGTCGGTAAAACTTGCCTTCTCATCAGTTACACGACAAATGCCTTCCCCGGAGAGTACATACCCACAGTGTAAGTATGATTTTCAATCTTTTGTAGCCTAGAAGGCAGTTGCAGATGGCCTACCCGATTGTATATGGCTCTTGCTTGCCCCATTGTTTATGACACTGGCATCCTTAATTGATCGAGTAACTGACTTGTGTCCATAACAGAACACATTAAACGTAAAGCAGCATGAAGCATGATTTGGTTACGGTAAGCAGGTGGACTGTGTGTATCCATCCCCGTTGACTTATATGCAACATAAAAAAAGCAACGAGCTATCTTCCTAAAATATTTTGCCACGCTTGCATAAAGGTAAGAAGCTTTAAAGTGCGTTCCTTCTTACTTCTTATTTTGTAAACAAACATCAACTTCGTAACAAAATCATGACTTTCTGTATTAATTACAACCTATGGCTATGAAAAAACGTCTTGCGTTGTAAAAGAAACACAATATGAATTGCACATAAAAACTGATTCAAATGAACTATTAATAACCCTTCGAAATCACATTATTGTCCTAACCTATAAAACAGATTTCACGGCTTGGTAATTTGGATTATTTTTAGTGATGGGAGAGTTCAGGATCACTAATGAATGAATGAATGAATGAATGATAAGTTCATGAACTTTGTCTTGGCATATAAAATAGGTTTAAAAATAATTAAAAAGTCAAGTTTACTTTTCTATGGAGATTCGGTTATCAACTTATCACCTATTACGTAAGGTCAAATAAAGTTCATATGTATACTTTTTTCTTATTCTAAGATCACTAAACGTTTCTATATTATGAAAAATTGTGCTTAAAAAGGTATAATATTTAACACAAAGCAATGCCAATAGTTAATAGAATTGTAAGCTCCGTTTCTTATTAAAGTAAGTAAATAAGTAAAGTAAGCAAATACGATATTTCAATTTGATCGATATTGCAATGATGATTAATGCATTATTATTATTTTATAGTACTGAATGCTTTTCATGCACCACAGTATGCTACACTGAAGTTTATGGATTGGTTTAAAGGTTTCGTAACCAACTGTAAACTCAAAAAAAAAAGAACTCCATGAATTTCGACGAGTGACACGTCGCTGTCAGCATATCATTCGTTTGAAACAAGATTCTTGTTGAGCAATTTACATAAAACATAGGATATAAATCATCTCATTCGGTTGAGTAGAATCGATGTACATCTTACACTCTGTATAGTATGTGGCCCCATATAAATCAGAGTTCTTGAGGGCTGGTTTCTGAGATGGACAAACCAATTCTATTGAAACTTGGTGCACAGGGCAGACTATAAGTCAGAGTAGGACAAGGGATACTTTTTATGTCACGGGATCACGAACTTTTCCACGCGGGTTAATTTTAGTAGGTCAGTCACTAGTATGTTATATAGATAAAATTTTTAACTATTTAGCAAGCAACTATTTTAGCAAGCAGTTGAAGTCCTTTGAGTCATTATTTTGATCATTGATTATTTGATTGTATTTTTAAATAATATTCCACGAAAAAAGATTACGTTCTTTCTAAATTTATTCAATAGTTCATTCGATAATTTCACAGCACTAAATTGTCTTTGGTTATTAATACGCCATAGTTGTTTACATAATAAGACAACTAAGAAAAAATTCAGTTTAGATAAGTCTCATTGAACACTTGGGGCTGTGACACGGATCTCTTCAAGAAGACTGTGAATAGGATCTTGCAAAATCGGCAGCGCACCCGCATATTCTCTGGTGTTGCAGGTGTCCATGAGTGGCGATGACCACTTGCTATCTCGTGGACCGGCCGCCCGTCTACCACCACTTTATAAAAAAAAAAACAAATTTGTTGCTGGAATAGAATTTCGGCACTCCATTGTACCTTACTTTAGATGTTAGAATGTAAAAAATAACGATCCCGAAAAGTATTTGTTGGATAAATGTTTGGTTTTAGGCGTACTTTCATTTGTTAATACGCATTTCCAGATTCGACAACTACTCAGCGAACGTGATGGTGGACGGCAAACCGATTAACTTGGGCCTGTGGGATACGGCAGGGCAGGAGGACTACGACCGACTGCGGCCTCTCTCCTACCCACAGACCGACGTCTTTCTCATATGCTTCTCACTCGTCAACCCCGCCTCCTTCGAGAACGTTCGAGCTAAGGTAATTAGCCCTTATGCCAATGATTCAATACTTTGTTTGTATCAGCCAACCTGGAACATAGGACATGAGACCAAAGACCGGTAACGGGCAGCAGCCAAAAGGCCAAAGTGGAGTGTAGGGCATAAACCTCCCAAGCTTTATAACTACCTAATTATATAATGGATTTAGAAAATTCTTTTTATTATAGTTTTCTTCGACTTCAGATCTTCAGATCATACTCAGACTTCGGATCATTCATTTTTCAGATCATACTCAGACTTCGGATCATTCATTTTTCAGATCATACTCAGACTTCGGATCATTCATTTTTCAACGATGGTATTTGTCACGTAATGTGTAATTGCAGTGGTACCCCGAGGTGCGGCACCACTGCCCGTCGACGCCCATCATCCTAGTGGGCACCAAGCTGGATCTGCGTGAGGACAAGGACACCATCGAGAAGCTCAAAGACAAGAAACTAGCGCCCATCACCTACCCACAGGTATACTGGAAAAAATGTTTATAAATACACAATAAGACAGAAGAACAATTTAGTGTTCAGTTTTCTGATGTATGAAGCTTATAATATATTTGTTTATAGCACTAAACCACTATTCGTCCAATGCACTTGATTGGAGGAAATGTGGGCAAGTATTTGCCAATGCGACATAAAATAGAAGGGGTTTATTCCGATCTGGTCACGTGATCAGTTTCTTGTTCTATGCTTGATTGATCAGATGCTTTTACAAAATAAAAATATTTTTGTCCGATGTGATCGCGCGATTCGATGCATCCGCCAAAATAAATAAAATAATTTCCTATCTGGTCGCGTTTCAGTTTTTAAGATTTCGTAGTTTATCTACGTAGTTACATGTTTATCTACAGAATAAATGTCAATATGTGAGGTAATCAAACAGGAGTATATTTCTTAAGTGAAGCATTTTAGTAATTTTTTTTTTTATTAAAGGTAATTTAGGGTAATTTATAATTACCTTATAATTTACCAAAATTACAGCACTTTACACCGTATACTAATTTATAAACCACAGAAAAGAAAAACAAATATAATTAATAATAATAATAAAATCTTTGTTTATAACAGATTTTTGTTGACATATCATGATAACATGAACTGTCTCACCCGGTGGTTAAATGAGTTCCAACCTCCGGAGCAGGCTGGGTTTCGAAGAGGCTACAGTACGTTCGGGAAGCTACGCAGCGTCTTCTCGTCCAAAATACCTCAGTGCTTGAAGACGAAGGTCTTCGACCAGTGTGTGTTGCCAGTGATGACCTACGGCACCGAGACGTGGTCTCTGACTATGGGCCTCATAAATAAGCTCACTGTCGCACAGCGAGCTATGGAGAGGGCTATGCTCGGGGTTTCCTTACGTGATCGAATCAGGAATGAGGAGATCCGTAGACGAACTAAAGTCACCGACATAGCCTCTCGGGTTAGCAAGCTGAAGTGGCAGTGGGCAGGGCACATAGCTCGAAGAACCGATGGCCGATGGGGCAGAAGGGTTCTCGAATGGAGACCACGTACCGGCGGACGAAGCCGAGGACGTCCATCTGCTAGATGGACAGACGACCTCATAAAGGTGGCGGGCACCCGCTGGATGCAGGTCGCTGCCGATAGGTCTAAATGGCGGACAATGGGGGAGGCCTATGTCCAGCAGTGGACGTCTAAAGGCTGAGATGATGATGATGATGATGACAGTACTGTAGACGACATTCACACCTTACGACTAATATTACAGAAGATTAACGAGTATAATCGGCCACTTTGTCTCGCATTTGTGCACTAGGAAAAAGCCTTTGACTCGATCGAAACCTGGGCTGTTCTAGAATCCTTGCAGCGATGCCAAGTCGATTGGTAATATATTGAGGTGTTAAGATGCTTATATAAAGCCGCTACAATGACAGACAAAATCCAGGCCCAGCAGACTAATGCAATACATATACGTCGGGGAGTGAGACAGGGGGATATATTATCTCCGAAATTGTTCACAAACGCACTGGAGGACGCGTTTAAAATGCTGGACTGGAAACATTGCGGCATCAGTGTTAACGGCGAATACATCTCACCTTCGTTTCACAGACGACATTGTTATCATGGCAGAATCGCTCGAGGAATTGAGTTGGATGCTGAATAACCTCAATACTACCCCGCGACGCGTTAGTCTTGCGATGAACCTGAACAAGACAAAAGTAATGTTCAATGAACACGTTGTTCTTGGACCGGTCCGTGTCGGGGGGTGTCACTAGACGTTGTAAACGAATATATCTATCTTGGCCAATCAATCCAGTTAGATAAATCCTGACTGGCCGAGTCGAGAGGCCGATAGACGCATTCAGCTCGGCTGGGCAGCATTCGTGAAAATGCGTCACCCTCTTCTCGTCGTCTATACCACAATGTTTGAAGACGAAAGTGTTCAATCAATGCGTTACGTTATGGTGCCGAAACGTTCTTGGAGTTTCTTTGTTGGACAAAATCCGTAACGAAGAATTAAAGTTGCCGCGACATAGCTCAAAGAATTAGCAAGCTGAAGTGGCAGTGGGCAGGACCGATGGGGGAGGCGAGTTCTCGAATGGAGACCACGTAGCGTGGGCCGCCCTCCTGCCAGGTGGACTGACCACTTGAAGAAAGTCGCCGGTAGCCACTACCGACCGCGTGTGATGGCAGTCCTTGGGAGAGGCCTATATCCAGCATTGGAGACACATAGGCCGATGGTATGGTAACATTATATGAAACCCCCTAACTCCTGAAGTAGGTAAACCTGTAGCAGGAGCTAGTGAAATAATATGACAATGGCAGTAATTTGTGCTTATGCTATAATTACAGCTTATTTATTAAAAGTAGGTACAAAGAAAACAAACTTATAAACAAAGTTTAAATTACAAAAAAGAAATAATATATAATAATTTGCATGTATGTATGCATGAATGTCTGTTAATGTGTGTGTGTAAGTATATATGTTTGTTTGGTTTTGTATTTGAATGTGTAATTGTTAGTATGTGAGTGAATCTATACAGTCTCTAACAATCAAAAATATATTTATATTTTTTTATGGGAATTTTCAGTCAGAGCGTGTGAAAATAAATGACTAGAGTAGTTAATTAAGTACGTGCGTATTTGTTTTAAAAAGTTTTGAATAAAAGCTCTTCGGTGCTGTAGTCTAAGTTGTTAAGCCAACTAATATTTTTTTACTTTAATTTGATAATTTAATTATTTTTTTTATTAAATAAGATATATTCTTGGAGCCATAATTAGAATGTCTCTTAGCTAAACTGCTCCCAGCTGTCGGCATTGGACACCTTAAACCTATTTTATTGGATTTGGGCAGCACAGGAACAATAAGACGATGATATTTCCTTAAGCTCTGCAAAACAAAGCTTGCGCACAGAAAGCACACCTGCCTCCTCATAAACAGCTGAAGTAGGATGTCTAAATGGTAAATACATCATTAGTTTCAAGAGAGCTCGTTGCACTTTTAACATACTGGTTATCGGCGCACCACCCCAAGAAGTAATACAATAGGTAATGATGCATTCAGCCAATGCCTTATAAGTCTTATACCTAACTACCGGACTCAAACTCTTAAAATGTAAATGTAATGTAAATAAGTCGTCTTAATCGTAAGGTAATTGCATTTAAATGCGGCTCTCATACCAGTCTACCATATATTAGAACCCTCTAAGTATATTATAACGTCAACCTGTGAGTGTGGAGCACTCACATCGTGGATAAGTATGAACTGTTAACGAAAACTCGTTACCCGAATTCGAGACCTTTGTTTTGTTAAAATATACGAGTAGATATTTGGTTTTTGATGTATTTGGAGTTGTCTTCAAGCCAGGCAGTGACCACTCGCATTCCGTCCTCTACACGCACGGCAGGCTCCTGTCAGGAGACATCATGCAACAAAAGCACAGTGTCATCCGCAAAAATAAGGAGCTCCACACCGTTTTCTTTGATGTTGACTATTTTCTTTGATTATCATGGTATAGTGTTTCGACGAATGGATTATTCGCTGGCGAAAGTGTATTGCGTCAAATGGAGCCTATTTCGAGGGCGACAAAATAAATTTAGACGATTGAAGCAATATTCTTTGTTTTATTTAAAAAATCCCGAAACTTATTTGACGGAATAGTGAAGTTTTTATTAAGTATTTATTTTTTATTGTAAAATCTTTTCAAATGTATAACATTTTTTTTATTTTTCAAGTTAATAAAAATCAATAATTATTTTTCTTACATTTTCTTTGGCTGTTACTATTAAAAAAAAATCCTGTGTCCATATCCAATTGATTTCATATTTTAAATACATACTTTGTGGACCTTAACGTGTGACGTAATTCCTTTAGACTAGTTAAGCAAAGAATGCGGAGTCTAACATTCGAAATTTTCCCGTTTTTCTCATACATTTATTTAAACGGGTCATAGCTCGTGACCATGGTTGGTGCAACCCAACCGAAACGTCGAGTAAAATAAGTAATTTAAACATACGCGTTTAAGTAGATAAATAAATGCAGTCTCTCTTCCTATGACCTATTTTTAATTTTCCTTGACAGTTTTGTTGCTCTTCTCTGGACCCTCCAGCATTAAAATACAGGCAAATAATATATTTTTCCTACGCTAACCCAGTTTGTATGTGTCACAGGGTCTCGGCATGATGAAGGAGATCAACGCAGTGAAGTACCTGGAATGCTCGGCGCTCACGCAGAAGGGGCTCAAGACGGTGTTCGACGAGGCCATCCGCGCCGTGCTCTGCCCGATGCCCACCAAGCCCACTAAGAGCCACAGGTGCTTATTGCTCTAAGACGACCTACAAAAGGTACGTTTATTATTATATTTTTTCTATTATTGCTTATTTACCAAACGCGCACTCAGTGCATGGTTATGATATGGCGATGGTAGTCATACGGAGTCAGTAGTGAACCTGCTAAGTGAAAACGTGTGTATCGAATTAATGTGGAATAGTGAGTATGCAGTCTTTTCTTCAGACGGCTTAGTATGAAAAAGTCTGAAATTATTAGAAATAGACAAATTTGTTCTAAGGAACCATGGCGTCGATTTTAGTTAAAAAAAAATGTATTCAAAGATTTTCAAAAAATTCATACACAATAGGGAGTTAAAACCCGTTTTCTTTCCTTAAAAAAATCGTAAATTATTTTATTGCGTTAATTGATAGTGTAGGTTTTAACGACTCTGACGCTCCGTCTAGTCGGGAAACTGGCAACCCATTTGCACAATCCCTCGGATATCCCAAAAGATGGTAGCTTGGAAAGCAGCGATTTTGCGCCATCAGGTTTCCGCAGTGGTGGGAGAGATGACTGACAGAAGTTACCCTCAGCAGCCTTGACCAGCGACAAGAATGCTCGGCTTCCAGAAGGATAGCTTGCTAGTCGATCGCCAATTCTACGGCTGTGCTCATTCCTTGCCCTGAGCACTAAACTTCCGGAATTGTAGATTTTCTACAATTCCGGAAGTTTAGTCCTGACTGTTAGATTCCTGGTTGTGTATGAGTTTTTGAAAATCTTCGAATGCAGTTTTTCATAACTCTAAAATTGACTGTGGTTCTTTGGAACAAATTTCTCTATTTCTAATAGTTTCAGATTTTTCCATACTGACCCGTCTCACAAAACATCCTGGTAACTTTGCACTTGGTTATTTTCCACCGTTGGAGGTCAAGTTTCAGTACCGTACGTTATAACTGGCAGGACGCACTGATTGAAAGTCTTTCGTCGTCAAGTATTGTGATATAGGCGACGAGAAGAGCCGTCACATTTGCTGCCAAGCCGAATCCTTGTTGATCTTGTCGTCTATCTTCCTTGTTGAAATTGAACTTGCCTAGGTGAATAGTTTGTCCAACGTAGACTTAATTAATGTGTGACTTTGAGTCGAGCATTCTGCTCTAATATCTGTATATATCGTGGATGTCATGGACGACAATATCCACTGGTAAGTGGACTGTATGCTCGTGTCTCTCCGTCTTTATATTTAGAAAAATAATGAAAAATGTACGTCCTTAATTTTCAGGTATATGTGTATAAACACGTCAATGCCAATGAGGTGTAAACAGCTTACAAATATAGAGGGCACCGAAAGATCCGTCTCCATGTCGCATATTATAGACACAGTGTGCTGTATAAAATGAATTATATTAAAATGGACTGCAATAAATGCATACATAGGTATATAGACTAAAATTTTTACTGTTAATGCGCATCATTTGGTTATATTATAATATGTAAACGTGGGTTGGTGTGAGTGAGGTCTGTAATATGTAAACGCTTTTTTAATCTAGAAATTTATGGCGCGTTACTGACAGATTGTCTATGGTTTAGAAAGAGGACTAACACGTGTCATTGTGCAAGTGCAAAGAAACCACTAAAGACGTGACGATAAAGATAATACGTCGCATTTTTAAAATACATTCTTATAGTTTTCAAATCAAATTTTTCACTTTTATATTCATAATAATTATAAATAAACGTAATAGTGAATTATTTATAAACATATCCAAAAACAACCCTTTATTCAAAATTACAAATTACTGTCACGTGTTCAATTGTTAATGAGCTACATCCGTCAGTCGGGTTGTCTATGGTTAGGAGTAAGATTAAATATACATATATCAGTATGTATGCGAGAGTGAGACAACATCTGTCAGTGAGGCATAACCTTAAATTTCCTGAGTATAACTCGTGTTTGGGTGCTTTTACATAATGCCAATTTTCTACTACAATTGTTACATTCCTGCATTGTTGCTGAAACCTTTTACTTTCGGTACAAATTGTTTCTTTAAAACACTTTCCTCAAAGTGGAGATAAAAAAAATGTAATTGTTGAAATTTGTGTTAGGCAGAGGTTATATTTTTCGATTTATTATTACTTATTGTTTGCCGATTGTTGTATTCCCGTGTAACTCATTATAAGTACAGTATTTGTTAAGGGAAGTTATTAATGTAACTTTCGTATTCAGTGTTAATGAAAAAAGCCGATAATAAAATATAAACGGTAACAGCACTTTTTGAAGTTTTATGTAAAAATATTGTAATTCTAACCTTTTTATGAACAAAATTAATATAATTTTGGTAAAAAATATTTCTTGTGCTTCTATTGAATCTAAGCTAACGCTTTTAATTATACCTAAAAATAATTGAAGGCAAATAATGCCTGTTAGATACATTTTAAAGAAATGTTCCTGTTCTAACTAACAAAAATTCGGAAAAACTATTCCTTCCATTTTCACCGATCGTAACCAGCATATCCTAAAAGTACCGTCAATTCGTTTACAAATATATCAACCAGTTTAGAAATGCGCCCACCAATGTGTCGTTAATTTGTTTAAATTCATAGATAGGGGAAATCCATTCAGTAGTTTCAAGATGTTTTTTTTTTGTATAAGAAACCCAAAAAAATGAATTTCAATGCCAATAATAGAAATGACATGTTGTTTATAGACTCTTATAACTTTTGTTATAAGAGTTATAAAAAATTAAACTGAAAAATAACGCAGCGTCGACATTTTATACATAAATCTATGCATACATCGATTTCAATTACACTGACACTTAAGGCAGCATTCTTTCTGCAGCTCTTTTTTTGTCTATGGCAATATTTTTGTCGATGACTCTATGGATAACTACTTGCCATTATACATCATCTATGGTCGCTTGCTGAATGTAATAGTGGCACAACTGAAAAATGTAATCGTAAGAAAACACGCGTTATTTCAATGGCAGATGTGTTTTTTTAATGCCAGAATTTATTTATTCGTGTCATTATTATACATATTTGCAAGCGATAAAAACGCAAGCTGTTCATGTAGATATTGGCTAACTGAGCATTTGAATGATTACAAACTTTTCTGCATTCGCGAACGAATTATTAATAGCGACTTTAATGTTCATACTAGTTGCTCTAACTAAAAGAACAAGCTTGTTACAATATTGTATTTGCCATTGGCATTTTCTAATTGCTTATTTAATATGCTGATAATGAAATGAGAGTTTGTATTTGATTGAACACTTGATTGGCCAATAACATACAATTTTTAATAAATATTTAGTAAATGTCTGTATACAATATTTACAAAATATAGTGTATACAGACATTTTAGTAAGTCAAAATGTTAGCTTAGTATTACATAGAAGCATGTGAAGTATACAATTTTAACATACAAGTGAGAGGTATACAAGTGAACGGCTATACGTTAGATACATATCGAAGCTGGAACTAATTCTAAGCCGGAAAGGTGGGACGACGATGATAATATAATTTTGGTGATTATTCATAAAAACTTAAGTCATAATTACTTAAGTTTTTTTTATCACATCTGCGGTTCTAATTGTACTTTAGATTGTGTGCCTCAGAGAACTACAAGTGGCATAAGTGGTAATGAGGCATTTAAAATCAGTGAGGACACAATTGAGAACACATTAAGGATCATTTATAAAATATATCACGCAAAAACATATTTTTGACCTCTTGACATAGTTTTCACATTTTTGTTACCCCCCCCCCCCCCCCCCCTTTCCCCTGGCAAATATCTCACGATAACCAGCACTGCTCCATTTTAAAGAATAATGGTGATTAATTTCGTCTGCGATAGTTTAAAGCTATGATTTGTCTATACAAATGTCATTAGCAGAGTGACGGTTACTCTGACAGAATTTCCAGTTTATCAAATTGACCTTGAACATGGATCAAAAATGTTAAAATCACCATATGGGTTAACAATGGGTGCATTCCCCTTCCACTTCTTACACAAAATGTATCTTATTCTTCTTATCATCACTGAAAGTCGTTTTATCATCGTCGAAGAGTTGTATTAGAACTTCAAGTCCTCAATGGGTAAAGAACACCGCACAATTACATTTAGCATTAACCGACCGAGTTACGAAGGAAGCGGTTTTAATCACCCTATTAACTTTAACTGCCCTTTTATATTCGGTCGCATACCCAACTTGATGTCACTGGGAGGCATTTTTCAATAAAAATGTGATAAAGGGTTTAGGCTTTAATTGACTGTTCATTTTACACGGCCTCTTAATATTTTAATTCCTTCTTTTATCGCTCGCCTAATGGAATTCACAATATATAATAATCTTATCTTATTTTGTAATAAGACTGAGTTCCAAAACGAGCAATAATTACTCTTTACCGATCTAAATTTGTTGTATCCTTTTCTATATTCTTAATACAAAAAAAGGCGGAGTATGATTCGAGTTGCCAAAGAGCGGTTTTTGCACGTTTCGGAACGCAGCTCAGATAAGATGGCACTAAGTTAATTACTGTCTAAATCCACTCCTAAATATTAAAATTAAGATGAAGTACATGTAAGGTTGCGTTTTAAGATGTGTGCAATTGTTATTGCTAGTTTAAACGTTTTGTATGCTCAGGGCTGCCATAGACAAAAGTTTTACTGGTTTAAATTTTTAAAAGTTATACCTTTTATTGTATTATTTGCGTGTTTTATACTAAAAGCACCAACAATTGCACAAACGTAGTGGGTAAGATTATTAATGTATGTATTGTTCAGAAGCAAATATTTAGAAGAATCAAGGTGTAAATAACGATAATTTAGGTAAGTATAAAAAATTAATTAAACGCGCCATTGTCTATGGTGTAGCATTTTTATATATCTAATCCAAATATCTGTTAGAGGGGCTTAAATTGCATTTTTGTATTAAACGGATTTGGTAATGATTAATTAAATAAATTTATTTTTTAAACTTATATTATATCAGAACGTGGTTCATTGCGCTAACTATTATTTGAATTATTTACCTTGAAACAGGAGCATAAAGTCAAATAAATAAAACTTTAGTATAAAATAAGGTGTAAAATCACACTTCATGGAAATCAATTAAGTGTGCACATGTTATTTTTTTTTACTGTCAAATAAATTTAATCGGCGCCACCCGCTTAAAGACTCGTTTATATCTACAGACATTGAACGTGCCAGACACGTTCCGTTACAGACAACGACAGACGACGGTCTTACCAGACGCGCGTTCAGCCACAGCACCGACCAGCAATCACTATAGCTTTACTATCGAATACAGTTTTGTTTCGCATTTTTGTTAAAAATGGTATCACTAGATCGTAAAGGAATTTATACTCCCTAACAATCTATGAGTTTCTCGTTATTCATGGCGTCAGTCTATTGCGCGTGAAAACCAAAGAAATGTCTGTACGGTTCCGATGCTCCTTAAACACTGGCCGACGAATGTCGTCAGACAGCTACAGACATGCACCGCGCAGACAAAATATTCTTTCCGTGGATGCCGGCCGGCCACGACACGTGTCTGTCGGCGTCTGCGTCTATGAATGCGTCTACGATAGATAATATACGTTAATAGACAATTTATTAAAGAAAATATTCTGTGACGGTACGTGTCTGGCACGTTCAATGTCTGTAGATATAAACGAACCTTCATGCTCTTTATGGGAAAGTACCATTCTACATTGTATCTCATTTGTGTCTACCTAAAAGGAATTTCTTATCCGCAAGCCGCTGAAAATAGGCTGTCCTCAATCATTCACATTTTTATAAAAGTCTGTGTATAAATAATACAATTATTGTCTACCGTTCTCTTTAGACAACAATGCATCTTCAAAGTTAGCGCACTAGGGTCCTATAATTTAGTCTAAATTTTTTACCTGTTGTCTTATTTTGATATCAATGCATTTTATTGGTGTTAGCATATAACCTTGTTATGGCTTCGTGGCTGGTGTTATTGTAACAATTTGTACATGCCATTGTCCACTTGTGAAATTATTGGTATTACGTGTCTACGGCTTTTAATCGGGTAATGTGTATTACATACATGTAATATTATTTTTTATACAAAATGAATTGTATAATTGATGGGACGATTACCTATATTATATTCGTTTGATAAGTACATAAGCTCCACGCTGTCGAGTAATTCTTCCAAATATTGTAAAGCCTCTGAATAATTCAAAATATATTTATATTAACTGTTCAAATGTTTGTTTTATTTGTTCAACCTTTATTTTAAGCAGTCAGTATGTTCCTTGAAAGTCACGAGCGCACGTCAGCATTGCTTGTGGATAAATATCCGTATATGCAAAAATAACTTTCGCGTCAATGTATTTAAAGGTATATTGTGAATGATATAAGGTCTCTTTTTGCGCATACGGATATTCACTACTACAAGCAAGCCAGACGCGCGCTCGTTAGTTGCAAGAAACAATTAGCACACCTTAGGTTTACTAAGATGTGTATACGTGCCAACTAAAATTAATAAATGCCATCCATATATTATGTGGAAAAAATATTTTTTTTAATCCTATAGCGTCCAAATTGATCGTCAAAGTCAAAAGTCAAAATTGGTATCGTATCCGGGTCCCTACCCGGATTAACCCTTTGCCAGATCCGAAAATGAATTATCCTGGCAAAATCCCTGATTTTTCAATAAATTAATGTTATATTTATGGTAGGTACCCACCCGGAGGCAGCAAAATATCTAATTTTAAAAACTCGCGGATGAGCTTGACGCATGCGCCCACCCGCCTATGTAGCATGTAGCCTACGTGTGCGTGTCCGTTAAACAATGGGAAATGATTTTAAAATCCGTAAGCTGTGAGAGACTGGCAGAACTGAACAAAATTTGCTGTTTTGTATTTGCAATTCAAGCACAAAATGCGAACGCAAAGCGAGTGTTCTCATTAGTGGACAAAGGAGAGAAATAGACTGTCCTAGAGCGAGTGTTCTCATTAATGGGTGCGCAGTGGACAAAGGAGAGAAATAGACTGTCCATAGCTTCTGTTAAGGCTTTACTGTTGACACAGTTCAATCTGAAGAACATATGTGAAGAGTTTCATATAATTGTTATTTTGTTATACATCATATAATTGTCAGCAGTTGCTGAAACCAATATCCAGCAATACAAAGTACTAGCCAGATCAGATTGAATGAAACTTAATTTAATTGTTGAGATTTGATTCTTTTATTATTATTTTTTGTGAACAAACTGCTCAATAAATATTTTAAATTTTATATGTTATATTTTTCTCCTTCTATTTAACAATTCCTGACAATTTCAAATTTTCCTTGTTTCCCTGATAGAGGGCGAAAATTCCGGACGTGTCAGGATAATTCCTGTCATCTGGTAACCCTATATCCGGGGCCGTGCCAATATTTGTCATTCTTGACTGGTGTTGGCAATTGGCATTAATCGCAATGTCCATGGCCGACAATATCCACTTACCACCAAGTGGACTGTTTTGCTCCTTTTTTTCTATAGAAAAAAAATACTTCCGATGAATAAAGCATCAATACTGCAAAAATGTCATACCTACATCGTTGCATAAATCTTTAAATACAAGTACATTATATTAAATATTGTTATCTGTAATTAATATTTATCCCAGTGATTTTGTTTTTAACTATGTACCATTCCCACCTTACCTTACCAGTCAAGAATGACTAATATTGCCACGGCCCTGAATACGCCACCTATCTTCGGAGATTTAGAAGTAGATAATGAAAAAGAATTAGGAAGAAAGGGAATATAACAGGGTCAGAAATTACACTTATTTTATCGCACTCTCTCCATTCTTTCTTGGGAGAATGAGATGAGAGGCTTCCAGTTTATACTTCGTTTCGATGGAATTGGAAATGGGGCTCTGGCGGGACTCGCTCACTCCTGCAACATGTATCTACTCACAGAAGACTATCTTCAAACGTACTACATTTCCTACTTTATCCTATTTCCCCAATGTACCATTCCCATCTATCCCTTCCCATTTTCCTAACCCTTTCTCTCAATCCATTCTCTAATCTGCAAAGGTAGGCACCCCATCCCACTTATTCCGTATAAACTAATCTGAACTTCGTCCATGACCCATCTAGTATAGCGATTACGAGATAGGAACGTAGATAATGCGACTTCAATCGTCTATTTTCAGTGGATCTACCTTTCCCTCTGCATTTGATACAAGAAACGGTTTTTAAAGAGTTAATGAATAGAGTAGTAGAGCTCTTTAAAATCTGGTCGCTATAAATGATAGTGTTTTTAAAAACAGTAGAGCTCAGTCGTTGATGTGGCGCGGCCAGTGAGCAGTCCACTACGCGCACCTAACACTATAAAATATAGAAAATATTGCGTTCTAAAATTAATCGTGTTGTGTTCCACATAACGTTCATTTTTCTTCAACATGGCGAAAATATTATTGAGCAAAGAACTGCCAGACATCGAGGTCAGTAAAATATCACAATGCATTTAATAATATAAGAAACGAGTTACAGTAGGTATACTCAGCGACATAAAATATATATTAGTCGAAGTTACCTACCTAGCCACCTAAGTTTATCTTTAGTTGTTATCATTTTAGCAAAAATCACGATAAATATTCCTCTTGATTGACCTAAAAATATTTAAATAGCGATTAGTATATGTTTCACTAGAAGATATGCAAATTAATTTACCTAGGTATTTCTGACGATGTTTTTAGTTAGTTGTAATTTTCTTGAAATTATTAAGACTTGTTAAATAATAAAACATAACTTTTTTATGCTTTATCTTAAAAAGATATCAGATCGTGTATTCTATGTAAAACTTAATCTATAAATTAGAAAATGTTAATCATATATTACGTAGTTCATTCCGACAGTAGGGACAATAGGACAATACCTATTGCCGAGATAGTCACGTTTATCTATTACTAAGGACCACCCACGATTTAGCCCACATTAACATAGATAAAAGTAGCATTACAATTTGATAACCGTACTTACATAATAGTGTATTGTTTTATCAAAATTTGTTCAGTAGTCTACGAACGAAATAAACATTTCTACCTCAATATTCACTTACTATATATAAATAATTTCTTAAATATAAAGTCGTATAAATAAAGTAAATAAAGTCTTCGTATAAAGTTTCAGTATTACGTCAATCAACAGTATTAAACAGTATTAATATTAAATTAGTCAATCGACATTTAGTATTACACTGTATTTAAATGACTAAGAATATTGAAACTGTTTGACCATAATTGACACTCAATGACGACAATCAAATTTCAACAAACTGGTCGTTGATTTAGTACCTACTAATAATATAATTACTCCGTTGTTTAAATATAATTTACATGTAGAAGTTATATTTAAATATTAATAATTGAGTGTAGGTACATATTGAATGAAAATATATTCAATTATCGTATACTCGTATATTAATTTAACAAAAGCCCAATAAAATATTTTTTCCTAAAAATATTCGCAATATTTTTATGTCAATTAACTCAAAATCATGACCGGGGATGTTTTTGTTTCAAGTTCGGGAATTTTGTTAGTTCATTACTTCAGTTTGCTTACGAACATTGATAAGCAACGAACTTCAACGGAGTGCAATTCTGGCATTGACCGAGCAATGCTGGCTCAATAAAATTACAATGTGGATTACTTGTGTATTAGCATAATAAATACCTGTAGTGTACAAAGCGGAAATAGGTAGAACCCACATTCATTAGGTACTAGTATAGTATAATATTTACCTATTATTACCAGAATTTAGAATCAATAGTATATATAGACTAGCTGGTGCCCGCGACTTCGCGTGGAAAATGATTGCACTAATTCAGAAACCTTGGCGGGCGTGCGCACAACAACTCACCAAAGTTTCATCGAAATCGGATGAAAGGTTTAGGAACGCATAGAGGACAAACAAACATTTATTTTTATATATATCATCATCATCTCAGCCCTTGGACGTCCACTGCTGGACATAGGCCTCCCCCATTGGGGGGGGGGGGGGGGGTGGACCGTAACCGTTTATATATATAGGTAATCTAATTTAATGAGATTGACAGAGCAAGTGCGAGTCTCTAATTCAGAAGATTTTATTTGACATCATCTGCGAAAAGGACCTTATTGTCGTTTCTAGTTTCCCCTATAATGTTTACAGCTTTATCTAGAAAATCCGATCCTAGAGCATGTTTTAAACAGGAAAATAGTTTAAATAGGAAAATGTTAGATTTTTTTAACTCGAGTATAAAAGATTAATATCGACAATTGATAACGTCACGTGCTACCTACCCAGCTAAGCTAAAAAGTAAAAGGAGGCTCCTTCTCTACTTCAATAAATTTTATTATTACATAGTAACAACAATAAGGAACAAAATATTATAATACCGCCGCATATAAATTTTAATATTTAACCAGATAAAACTGGTTTTCTTGACTTTAAACCAAGGTTCTTTGTGTTCGTATTTCAATTACGTTATTCAAGAAGCAAAGTATGTACAGTCAGTAACAGGTCAACATATAGCCATCGGTACCTCAATTCGCTAGTGATAAGGACTAGAATAGAATGGTATTGGATACCATTACCATTCCAGCCTGTTTTTAACTGTACATATACATATATACGTAGAGTTATGGACCATTTATCCATTTATGGACAGACGACCTCATAAAGGTTGCGGGCACCCGCTGGATGCAGGTCGCTGCCGATAGGTCTAAATGGCGGACAATGGGGGAGGCCTATGTCCAGCAGTGGACGTCCAAGGGCTGAAAAGAAGAAGAAGAAGAAGTAGAGTACTATCCAACTGAATGTTTAAACTAACTTCTTTGCAGTTCTTTATTAACTTATTTATTAAACTCATAGGTGCTGCCACCCGTACAATACTCCAATACTCGACGTCCAAATACTCGTACAACGTTTTAGCACAAACCTGTGCTTTCAGTTAGAACAACGAATATTAACGTTGAAGTTCACGAAAGCAAAGGTTTGCAGTCGTCCAACTAGCAAAATGTAGTAAATATCACTCCTATAAAGTTACATATTATACCCACTTACACGTTTACATTGGCAGGATTTTGGTATTCATTACAAATGGAGCGATACTGTCGTTAATGTGACAATTCAGTTTTATAATTGTGTTGTTGCAACGAACAACAAGTTACCACGACCATTACTATATCTTAATATCATATATATCTTAAGTAGGTAATTTAATATCACTTATTTGTGATATAAAAGTATTATACTTTTTCGTGTTAAAGTGCATTTCGCCATGCCATTTATGCGTTGTGCGACTGGCCTGGTCTGAATATTATACCTCTATGTTACTTAGGATAACTCACGCAAGAATGTTGTATTCCTTACATAATTTTATGAAAATATTTGTATTGCAACATACACGCATCGTATCGTCAACCGATAACAAAATAAGATAAAGATGTGACAGTGCCCTTTAAACTGGAGGTCATCACCAATATTATTGTTCCATTATTGATCAGAAACTTTTTGAATTAAAAGTACGTATAGATCTTGTTGCGCCTAAATCAAGGCGGAAATGAAACAATGCATTTATGGGCTGTTTTTGACATCGAATGGAAGCAACACAGTGCAATAACTAAAATAGATATTTTTTTTAAATATTTCCTAATTTATGTAACGAATAAAAATAAATATCCACTATTGATCTAAATATATAATCCCTTAAACCAATGTTAGTTTGTCTTGGAACCCGGATTCCTCCATCTATTAACATTATAATGCATTTGTATTCCTAATAACTCGTCTACAAAACTCTATACTCATCTAACTTACATTGTTGCGTTCTATAAGCATTGATAAATACTTGGCTATTATAAAATTTAATCCTGGTAGTCTGTCGGTGAGATATACCTCTATATTCATAGGCTGCTCCGAATTATATCGCTACAATTGGTAGAAAAAGTTTAATAATATTCAGCACTAAATAACAGACATCCTTGTTTTCAATTGCCTATGTGTCTGTTTGTAATTTGAGATGTTCATTAAACCGTATAAATAATCATTTCAGAATCTGCTAAAATTAAACCCAACTGTAAAACCATACTCCAACTTGGTACCTTCAGCGCAAACCAAGAAGAACAAACTACATTGGAAGAGGAATGCTGATAGAAAATGTACCGTAAGTATATTGCAATAAAAATTAGATTAGCTATAATTATCATTACCTTTACTAGTATATCATTTCTGTTAAATCATGATTTTTTAAACAACCGTTTTCATGAAATTTTTAGTCACCATAATATACAACTAGAAAATGGATTTCAATCATTTTGGATGTTATTTCTAGACCTGTCCGTCCCTCGCTAAGAATTTTGATGACATCAAGCACACGACCCTGTCGGAACGTGGAGCGCTGAAGGAAGCTGCAAGGTGTTTGAAGTGCGCAGACGCACCCTGCCAGAAGTCCTGCCCGACGCAGATCGATGTCAAGAGCTTCATCACCAGCATCGCCAATAAGGTGAATATTTACCATATTTAAGTTCGTCTTCCAATGCGGGTAGTTTTATAATTATGGTATACTTTAATATAGCAAGTGCTTAACAGTTGTTTGCGATGATGCATGTAGATTTTTGTCAATCTCTCATATAGAGTCGATGGTAATTATTTACCATCACTTCTTATGCTTTGTTCCATTCCATGCTTTATCCATTTTATTCCTATACTTTTTTCACACATTGAATTGTCTCTAGTCATTTAGTCTAAGAATTTCAAAAGGAGTATCCGCTAAAGGAACTTTCCAAAAAATTTAAAAGGATAATTTTGTACGTATATTCTTTAAGATTTATTATTAAAAAAACATCATCCCCATATTATTATTCCAGAATTATTACGGAGCTGCGAAAGAAATTCTATCGGATAATCCACTAGGTCTGACCTGCGGCATGGTCTGTCCTACGAGCGACTTGTGCGTGGGCGGCTGCAACCTCCACGCCACCGAGGAAGGAGCTATAAACATCGGCGGTCTGCAGCACTTTGCTGTTGATGTGAGTACATTTTATGCCAAAATGCGATTCTGATCGAATAGGAACTAGTAAGGTGAACTAGTTTTTTAGGTTACAAGCGCAGATACGATTATACCCAATTTAATGGTCTGGATTAGATATATCAAAGGCATGGGCGGAGCCACGGTGGGGCAAGTGGCATGGGAAAGAATAAGTAACAGACTTTCTGCATTACACTACTTCTATTTAAATTATAAGAAAATTGTTTGCCCTACCCTTGGTAAAATTGTTTGCTTTTGCCTCACCCTGGCTAAAATCCTGACTACGCCTTTCATCAAAGATCAGCAAAACATTTACTATCCTTTGGGTTATTAATTTATTATGTAATAAATTAATTATGCGTAAGAAAGCATGAAAGGATTTAATCTTTGACTACCGAATAAAAAGTGCTATAATATGTCCAATCTAATTTGACGTAATAATAATATTTAGTTAATTCCAATAAATGTGGAAAAAAATAAAAATACAAAACTAAATGATAATATTTTTTATGCACTTATTTCGTCAGTCATTTTGCCCATAAGTTACAAAAGAACACACAAAACGATAATTTCTAAGCGCACTGGACACGTTCAACGCTATATTGACACATACCTTGATGTACTGTAACAAGTTGCATTTCAGGTGGTTATTACTAAGTTTAGAATGTGATACTGGTCTCTACCTGTGGCTTCGCTCGCGTTGATGCAGTAACGTTTAATAAAATACTAGATAATATATATCTAATCGAGATAAACAGCTGTGTAGGTACGGATAAACTGGCTTAATGTGCCATTTTTATACTGAAAGCAAATACCTAATTAGTAATCTCTCTTAATTTCTATATAATCACACGGGGACCATTTAAAAAATGGCGACTAGCTGTCAAGTCGTGCGACCCTGCTGTCTAAACATTTTCTGACCTCATACACACCTACTCCTCGTGACGTACGAGTATTATGAACTTTTAAAAACCATTCAATTCCAGTTCACTGCTATAAACTGCTTTCTTGTAGTTCATATTATGCGATTCAAACTGAGCAACTTCTGTTTAGTTTCATAGTTAATGGTCAAATAATTTTTATTTCGATGGTGTTCTGCGAAATTCTTTATTACGTTCATTACACTAAATTGCAAGACAATTGATTTCACGGTGTAAACTGACTCGTAATAAGAGCTCATAATAGACACCGTGGGCCTGACGTCTGCTGGTATCGTTATAGATTTTCATGAAGATGGGCATCCCTCAAACATTGGATCCGAACACGAAGCCTCTGCCTAAAGGCGGTGAACAAAAGATCGCCCTCATCGGCGGCGGGCCGGCCAGCATCAGCTGCGCTTGTTACCTGGCCAGGCTTGGGTATAAAGACATCACTGTGTTTGAGAAGGAACGATATCTCGGTGGATTGAGGTAACTAAATAAACTTTTAACAAATGTTTGTTCATTCATTTATTTATTCATTCAAGTACGAGTAGGTGCCATCATTGTGCCACCACTCTGATCAACTATGGATCAAACTATGCCATCAAACTATGGATTCTACTCAGGATTCTCAGTTAATTGACATAAAATGTTATATATTGTAGCAATATTATTTTTAGGGTTTGTATTGAGCAAATATGTATGAATTTCTTTTTTTAGAATTGCAAATGATTGATTGTTTTTACAAAAATGGATATTTTGAAAAAAATCTTAAGTCCATTGAGCTCTCTTAAAATTGCAGTTCGTCGGAAATTCCGCAGTACCGTCTGCCGTACGCCGTGGTGCAATTCGAAGTGGATCTCGTAAAGAACCTCGGCGTGAAGTTCGTCACCGGACGAAAACTGGCTGTTGACGACATCACTGTTAACGTAAGACGATTTCTATGTCTATCATTTTTATATGGCAAGTAGTCATCATAGCTCATGGACCCCTGAAATATCAAACTTGCTAGGTCCATTGCCGACCCTGCCGAACTGTATTCACAGTTTTCTTGAAGAGCTGTGTTTGCTGTTAAAAGATGATCCGGAAGTAATCGTAAAGTCGTCAATTGCATAATTTCTTAAGGATTGTTGTGTTAAACCTGTATTATTTTTTATACAATCGATATCAATTTATAACGTCCCACTGCAGGGTACAGTCCTCCCCTTGCAAAACACGAGTAGTGTCGTAGTGTGGATCAGTGGATATTTCACGTAATCAAGATTACATATTTTTAAGTGTAAGGCTGCGGGCGCAGTGGGTGTGGGTGGGGCAGACAGCAGAATCTGCTGCGTATTTTTCAAACATATTACTCGTATTTCGGGTTGAGGTGTGGTCCACATAACTGCGAGAGTTGTTAGCGGGTTTAGACAGTTTTAACTGTGAGTTAGTGCATGTTTATAACTTCTCTGTGATTTTGACATTTTTCGAGTATGTCAAAATATTCCAAGTAAAAAATACGCTTTCTCAAGTAAAAGGCTTCCCACTCCAGCTATCCGCCCCGCGCCGAATACGTCTTTGTGTGTCTCTGGACCCACGGCATAGAAAATCCTAATTTGGCCGTAGCGTACGACTTCATTATTTACTTTAATATATTTTAGGGACTCTTAAAAGGTGGACATGCAGCAGTATTCCTTGGTATTGGTCTACCTGAGCCGAAAAGCGTTCCAATCTTCATGGGCCTCACTCGGGAGATGGGCTTCTACACCAGCAAGGACTTCTTGCCTCTTGTATCTAAAGGGAGCAAGAAAGGTAAAAAATACTATCACTTCTATGTATGGTATTCTACAAGCAATGCACGACTAAAAAATTGCTCTTTACGTGTCACGGTCAATTGTCCTCGACTCCTTTAGTCGATCACCCGGAAGCGAGAGAAGAAGCGCTTTGTTTTGTAATACATCAAATTGACATCAAACGCTGCAATTGACCAAACACTAAATGTTTAATATTTTCTTATGTTTTCGCGATTACTATACATAGCAATTAAACAACTTTGAACGGTTTAAATCGCGTATATTTAACATTATTTATATCCCGACGTTTCGAACACTTTGCAGTGGACGTGGTCACGGGGTGACCACGTCCACTGCAAAGTGTTCGGGATATAAATAAACTAAATGTTTAGTTTAGTGTGGGAGATATAAGGTTGTTATTTTACATGTGCACTGTATTTAAGTGATTTGAAGTTCATTTTATATAATTAACTAACTTTCCTACTTTATATACTATTTTATATAAATAAATATAATTGTATTTTACAAATCCTACAATACTAAAATATATTATATTGTCGTAAATTAAAGTCATTCGTCAGCCATCTTAACATGCCCTTTCTCGCTTACTCTTACTTTAATCATGTACCTAAGTGCGAGTAGCTAGAGCGACTATCACCAATCACTTTGACATGAAAATAAGAAACACTCATACAAATGAGACAATTTCCTAACAAAAGTAGGTAGAAGATAAATGTTTGCAGATAGCTGATTTTTTTTGATTATGAAAATGTCGAATTGTATACTTTCGAATACTTTGTCGAATGGCATAGCATTTCATAAGTACATAGGTATTTTATATTATTTACTTACTCTTAACTATAGGTATAGGTTAAATTCACATTGCAATACTTTATATCATTTCACTACAAATGCGCAAACTTCTGTGATAAAAAAAAATGTTTACTCTCAGAGACAAAATGGAAATAGTCAGAGAATGTTTTATGTCGCATCTGGGTGAGCGTTCGGTTAATCACTGCATTAAATTCTTCCCTCCAGCTGCCCGCACCTCAGCCGGTACAACCCGCGGTGACAAAGTTTTTCTTCAGAATTGCTTGTGTATTAGAATACATAAAAGTCATTGAAAAAATATAAAAAAATACATATACCCCGATATTATTATTGTAATGCTGTTTTTGTTCTTATTGACATTTTATTTAGAGAATATTTCTTGCTGTTGAAAATAAGAATATGACACCGACATCGATAAAGGAGTGTTCTGTTTGTTCGATTTGTATGTAAAGTCACAGAATTTAAACTGTCACAGTCGACTTTTTTCTATGACAAATCCCATGAAGTCGTAAAAACACACTTAAAATTACAGATCAAGGATTTTTTGTTATCGCCCTCCATATTACTTACTTCCAGACTGATGAGTCGTTTTTAGTTCAAATACATAAATAAACATCATCGTAATAAACGTCACATTCTAAAGAAAACTATCTTTGGGTCATGAATACTTGCCCTTGGAATATTTAAACGGACCGTATGAAGGGGGCCAAATAATTATATGTAATGTAGTTTCGCAATTTTCTCTAGAGGTAACTACTAGACCGATTTATATGGAGCTTTTCGCAAACTTTATCACAGAATTTTATTAGAAAACTTTATCACACATACACAATGGTTTTCTTTACCAGGAATCTGCGCATGTAAATCCGCTCTACCGGAATTATACGGCAATGTGATAGTGTTGGGTGCTGGCGACACGGCCTTCGACTGCGCCACGTCCGCTCTCAGATGCGGCGCGAGGAGAGTCTTCGTTGTTTTCAGGAAGGGATTTAGCAACATCAGGGCTGTGCCTGAAGAGGTACGTACACAAAAAGGAGAATGTGAGAGATCAGAGCAAACGTCACACCACATATTTTATTTTTATTTGCAGTGAACTTATTATAGTATTCATAGTTTAAGCTTTTACGTAGATATTAAAACAATAAAGTTGCGAAACTAAGCCTACCGATATTGCGTGCGTCAGGCTGGCTCAGCCCCTAGCTTAGAGCTATTGAGCTGTGCAATAATCCAATGTACTTATTTCACTTTTTTCAATATAGCTCGTTCTTAGAATTTGTTTTATTAGTTAAATAAAGTTATTAGTTTTTCGTCCAAGGTTGCAAGATATCGTTACGTAATATTTACTAGGATGAATTACACATTATCAAAATCCACACATCCACAAAATCCACACATTATCAATCTCTCCCAGATTGATAATGTATGGATTTTGTAAGGACGCATTTTATGAAATGCCCCGTTTTCATATGAAATTGGTGGCAAAAAGTAGAATACTTTTTGCCACCAATATGACATCGACTATGCTTCTAGCATCAAATGACCCACCCGATGGTAAGTGGCTTGAGACGCGACCGCTTCGAATGATCATCGCAAATCGGGTTTTTATACGCAACCACAAAGAGTTGCGAATATTTTGACGACATCTGTAGGTATACCATCCGCACTTTTGATGATGACCTCATGCTCACCTCTACATTATTCAGTAACCTCAAGAAGCAATAAGTACATTGAAATATCAATGTTTTTTTTCCATTATGTCTTAGAATTTATATTTCTCTGATCATTTAGGTCGATTTGGCAAAAGAAGAGAAATGCGAATTCATTCCGTTCATGTCGCCGCAAGAAGTTATCGTGAAAGACGGAAAGGTAAGATTTCTTCTTATTGCTGTCGAATTATAATTTTATTCACCGCTTTACAAATAAGAACAATATGTTTTGAAATAACAGATACGTTTATTTCCAAACCTATTGGTTTGTTATGTTTATTAAACAAACTAAATACATTCTTTACATAGGAAAGAAATAGTCACTGCCCTTTATAAATGACCACATTTTTCCCACGACTTCTTTCGCATGGTCTACATGAATAGTAGCCAAGTTTCAACGAAATCGGTTTAGCCGTTTTGACGTGATTGTGTAACAAACATCCAAACCTTTGCATTTATAGTCTTAGTTGGATGACAATTATTATTTGATAGTTTGATATGCAAACGAAATTGATATTTGTTTTTTTTTACAAATCTGTGTGTAAAAAAATAACTCAAGAGTCATTGGCACTTCATCATGATATTATTATAATATTTTCTTAGGTTTTCGCGATTACTATTATTATATTATTATTACTATTATTTATATCCCGACGTTTCGAACACTTTGCAGTGGACGTGGTCACCCCCCACTGCAAAGTTAAACATACCAATAATGTTAAATATACGCGATTTAAACCGTTCAAAGTTGTTTAATTGCTATGATATTATTATGTTTAAGACCTTTTTTTACCCAGTTATTTACAGTCGTACAGCTGTTTTAAGATTTGCAGTTTAAGAAATCGTAGATAGAAGCCGCCCCTTTAAACATAAGAACCTTGTACAATTTCTTTATAAAACTTTCTACGATAGGTACAACAATTGGGAGCAGCCTGTGAATGTAGTGGTATGTTTGGACGAACGAAGTTACCCCCGTTATTATAAAATAGTTATTTATCAATGCCAATTAGTGAAACAGTGTAACAATGATAGATGTGTACTAATTATTATGAGTATGTAGAAATGTATTTTAATATTTTTACTTTGAAACATCGAAGAATCCAGTTTCCAAGTCAAACCAACAATGGTTTAATGGAGCAATATATTTGGATAAATTGTGAAAGGTACACAAAGGTATTTAAAAATAAAAAAAGTGAATGTTTTTTTATGCAGTCATCACGCGGATGTGAGGATAGATTTCCAGCCACAGGTTTTAGAGAATAGAAGGGAATACTTCTTTGATTTTTTCGAAATTACCTACCTGATTTCCCTGAGAGGTTCGAACAGCTTGTACGGCGGCGAGGGCAGAAGGTGGCGCGGGCGCGTACCCCACGCATGATACTTGACTAGATCTACAAAAAGTTATTTTTTTTTGCTTTTTTTCATTTGGATTTACGTAATTGGATTCATTGGATCTTCTGTGCACATTGTTAAGCTTTATGAGTACTCTGTGAATTAGTTTGTGAGGTAGTTGTGAATTTATTAGTTAATTTTTGATAATTGATAACCCTATTTGATAGAATCCCAGCCTGTTGTGTAATGATTCTGGATTCGATTTCCGGTCGTTTGTTTTTAAACAAAAAAATATACGTAGGTACATTTTGAAATTGTAAAATAAAGTATCAAAATATTTCAATATATTATTCGTTATTGTTCACATTGGCTTCCTAATAAAAATAGGAAAAGTCAAAACACACCTACGAGTACCTACATTGAGTCATGGTTACAATTAGGTACCATTCCAATAAACGAAATTTATTCATATAAACTGATGTAATCTATGGTATAATTGTAATATATTGACTGGTCAGCAAGCGCGGCTCCAACAGAGCCTATCTTGACTTGACTTATCTTGCCTGCTTGTTTTAATAAATTTTTTTTTTTTATAATTTATGCGTCAAATTTTAACAGATTGCAGCCCTGAGGTTGTGTAGAACAGAACAAATGGACGACGGCGAATGGATCGAGGATGTTGAACAAACAACACAGCTGAAGGTTAACTTCATCATCTCTGCCTTCGGTTCCGGTCTTTACGATCATGATGGTAAGAATCGAGTTAGTTCTACGTGTTCAGTAGTCAGTGAGATGTGTCAGAACCCATTCACATCCTATCCCTCCCCATTTTATCAACCCTTTCTCCAAATCCATTCCTACATCTACAGGCAGCGCATCCGGCGGCGTGCCAACGGTTATCATTCTGGACTGAAGTTAGGATGTATCGGATGTCCATGAACGACATTACCTACTTACCATCGGGTGGTATGTTCGTCTTCTTTCTATAAAATAACCTTATGATCAACCTGTCTCTCCATTGTGGGATAAAGGCCCCTCCTAAGACTTGCCAACATACATCTTCCATTCTTCTTATACCATTACCGGCCTTCTGCAAGTCATCGTTCTACCCAGCCGTAGGACGTTCCGCTTTAAATTCCCTGGTACGCAGTCTCATCTATTCCGTTTTGTCCTCCTTACAAAAAAGGCACGAGTGAATTTTGATGACATTTTTAAGAAAAATGCAAAACAATGGCAAAATTGTCATTAAATTATTAAAACCAAGCTATAAACTTGCAGTTTTGGATAAAACAAAAAGATAGCCATTGTTTATTTTTCATTTCCGAATATATAATGTTATATATGCTTTCGTTAAAAATGTTACTATGCCTTTTCATTTTAGGAGGACAGCATCGGTTGTCGGTCCTTTGGCAGATAATATGACCTAATCTTTACAAAAAAAGAAATATCTTACTAATATTTTGACCTATGTCGTTTCGGATCTGGTCCAGCTGCAGCAGTGAAATTCCGAGCATAAATGTAATTAATATACTTACGAGAATTCCTGTTAAATACTACATAAAAAAGAAGGACTGAAGTTTATTTATTCTCAATTAACGTTAACCCTTCCAGTGATCGAAGCGATGTCTGGCGTGAAACTCAACCGGTGGGGTCTGCCTGACGTGGAGCCTATTACTATGCAGAGTAGGAGTAACCCTCAAGTTTTTGTGGGAGGAGACCTCGCCGGGATCGCGGAGACCACAGTCGAATCCGTTAATGATGGAAAGACGGCCGCTTGGTACATGCACTGCTACTTACAGGTTGGTGTTTTAAATTTCAAGACACATATCCACATGATTAGTGTAATGGGTTGAGGAAACTCCTCATCCCATTATTTCCCATCCTTCCCAGTCATTTTTCCTAATCTACTCCCAAATCTTCAAAAGTAGGCGGTGTATCCGGGAGCGTGGCAACGTGTGTCATTCTTGACTAACGTTGGTATGTATGACGGTTGTCTATAGGCGACAATATACTTACCATCAAGTGGTGTCTGTTCGTCTACTACGTATTAAAAAAATTAGATTTAATTTAATTCAAATTAGATTTAAATTCTAGGTGTACCTATTTTTTTTATTTATTTAGGTATTACCTATCCGAGTGGTTTACATTGTTGCCCACCAATTCGCCTACTCTTGAGTACCCCTTAAAATTACAAAAAAAATACTAAATCGTTGAGCAGGCGCAGAGCCCGCGGGAGAACGTCTTCGTCTGATACACATAAACAAAATTAGTTTTTTAACTTAGTTGGCATCAGTGTTTCTTAGTTTGTTTTTTCGTCATCTTAAATCTGTTTAATTCTTGCTATAACCTCGAACACTACTAAAAGTTACTTTATTTTCCTTTTAGGGTATCCCTTTCGACTCTCCAATCGAGCTACCAAAGTTTCACTGTCCTATCGACGACGTAGATTTATCAGTGGAAGTGTGCGGTATAAAATTCGAAAACCCATTCGGTTTGGCGAGCGCCCCGCCCACGACCAGCTCCGCCATGATACGACGCGCCTTCGAACAAGGCTGGGGATTTGTTGTCACCAAGACTTTTGTCTTAGATAAGGTATGTAGGTACCATTAAATGTTTTGTACACATATCCAGAGGGTCGCTAATTTTAAGAAAATGTTCATCAGTATATCCTCGGCGTAGGACCCGTAGTTACACCAGTGTGACTAACGGGACATTTATTCGCCGTTAGTAATACGTTTCGTGCTTGACCAAAATGGGATGGACGACCGCTGGACCTGCATTCTTTCCACCGTACCACTTATCGGTAGTACCACCAAAGTAAATATTTTTAGTCACCCGTGCTACCACTGACGAGATCTTACTCTAAAAATTAAGACTATTTTAACTATCTATCTACCTTTTTGAAAGTTTCTATAAATACCTAAAGGCGAGGATTCCGGTAACTATCCACTAGGAAAACATCATCAAGAACTTCACCTAGGTTTTTAGATTATTTTTAAATAACGATCAATAAATATCCTACCGATTTTCGTACGCCTGGTACGTCTTTATCGGAACATTTGACTTTTTGGCGGGAACCCGAGAAGTAAATTTGAGTTTTTGTTTGCTTATTATAAAAAATGTGTATGTGTAGTTGTCAATAGTGATAGTTTACTAACTTCAAAATGCCCAGTGTTATTGCGTAATATTTGTGATAATTAAGTAAAAGCGTGAGACTGCATTTTTCGTGTAAACCTATTATCCACTTTACTGAGCGACTTCCTACTTCGACGGGACTGTACAATGAGGATAAAAACAATTCTGTTTTTGCTGTGGGGGTCAATAGCTATACCAGTGTCCAAATAAATTATACTAAAAAAAAATACAGGGAAATCGGTATTCTTTTAGTTAATATTATATTACATAAAATATGTGTAGGTAATATTTGAATCTCTTTGTCTGTAATTTCTGATTCAACTGCTTGTTGGATTTAATCGACATAAAAAAATGTTGCAAGTAAAAAAGGTTGGAAAACACTGCATTAAATTATTAGGTACTTAGAATTATGTAGTAAAATAGTTTACTCATTCTTAACACAGTAATTTCTTGTTATTTAGAAAAAAATCTCAGTTTGTTTGACTGTTTGTTTGTTACATTGTTGCTAAGTATGATTTTTGAATAAATAAATAAATTGTAAATACTTAAAACCTAAATATAACTTATTCCATTGTTTTAAAGTGCATTTTTTAATTGCAGGACATGGTGACTAACGTCTCCCCCCGCATCGTGCGAGGAGTCACGTCCGGAGAGAACTACGGCCCGGGACAGGGTTCCTTCCTCAACATAGAGCTGATCTCCGAGAAATGCGAAGCATACTGGTGTCGGAGTGTCGCGGAATTGAAGCGGGATTTCCCTGATAAGGTAAATGAAGTTAGCGGAAAAAGTATATTAAAAAATAGTCTGTTACCGAATCTTTTAAATCTTTAAACTGATTCCGGCACGAAATTTTATATTTTTTTTTTTTGCAAAAATTCTTTTAGATACACCTTGTATATTTAGTGAACATGTCACAGTTCACACAAACTACTCACGTATCGATTCTGTCACGTTTTTTATTATGTGACTATACCTATATGAGTAGGTATATATGTATATCATGGAATTATGAGCGATCGCTGTACCTAATCATGGACTAGCAATTCTCGATAGTTACTGCTCCATGCCTCGTATTTATTCCAGCTCTGATAAACATTTCTGCATATTCTAAAATGATTCAGAATTTTCAGAACCAGCGAATTCTAAAAAGTTTAAAGAATTCAATGCTTTTTATCAATGTTAAAGTTACACATCCAGTAATGACAGCGTAGTGGTAGTTATTCTTAATTTATATTCATAAAATCGTGAGTTCAAATCTCGACTTGTACCGTCGACTACCGTTTAAATTCAACTTAAGTACATATTTTTCAAGCTTTTTTCAATTAATTTTCAACTTGTATCAGCCTTTAATATCCCACTACGGGGCACAGGCTTCCCTTTGTAAATCACTAGGAGGTTACGGAACGTAATTCACCACGCGAGCCCAGTGCGGGTTGGTGGATCATTTACTCCAAATTTTTTTTTTATGGAGTATGCGGGTTTCCTCACAATGTTTTTCCTTAGCGCCGAACTAGTGACAATTTTTAAAAATTCGTACATGACTTGAAACTCCGTGGTAGGATTTGAACTCACAATCACATCAATTGACTCGAGTATAGATCTATAGGCCACCATTGCTCTATTTTCATATCATTAGCTTTTTTATAGAGAGTGGCAGACAAGGAGATAGCTAGACGAGAAATATCTGGTAGTGTCGCCCATTAATATAGCAGCTGTCAAAAAATGTTCTAAGGGTTATTCAGTCATTCACTATACGTTATTCAGGAATCTTAACTCAGTTAGTCACTAAATTCAGGATGGTGTAAAAAGCAGGCTACGGGCTACGGGCAGGCTACACACGTATGGTGATATTTTTTCATAATATAAGATTAGTGATATTAAATTTTCTATTTCAAAGTCGGAATCAGATGAACTCACGTTGCTTCGACTTTTCACTACAAAAACCTATTGCTGACAGAGTTTTCAATACCGACGTGCACAGTTTCTGAAATGTGTATACTGTATATACTGTATTATGATTTAACGGTGTTCCACAAGAAAACTGCACTACTACTGTTTTCACTGCGTCGCCTGTGCCTGCGTCTTTGTATACGCCCAGGCTTGGGGTTCCCGAATAACGTGAAGTGTAATAAGTCCTTAAATCAATTTCGTTGTCAGGTTATCATAGCGTCCATAATGTGTTCATACGACGAAGCGGACTGGACGGAGCTGGCGCAGAAGGCGGAGGCGTCGGGCGCGGACGCGCTCGAGCTCAACTTATCGTGCCCTCACGGCATGGGCGAGTCGGGCATGGGACTCGCTTGTGGACAGGTAATGAAGAAAAATAGGTTGCAGTGTAACCTAGGTAGGGTTAAATCCTACCTAGTTTAAAAAACATAATACTTACTATTTAAAAAATACGTAGTCAATTAAATCAGAATCATGAATTCGTCATGAATTCCAGAATCATGAACCATGAATGATGGTTTCTGACTTCGGTTATATCTTATTTATTTATCTTGTGTAGTTACCCCATACAGTGTATCAACACGAAACACTTACCTACTACATACATACATATTTCTTTCCTGACGTCATCGACGCTCAGCGGGTCAAATGATCAAAATCTGAAGTTAAATAATTGAGTTTGTTGATATACATCTTTATTAAGTCAAAAAGTTCATAAGTTATGTAATTTACCTAAAAATAGATAGGTAGGTAAGTAATCTATTTTTTTTTCAGGATCCAGTATTAGTCAAAGGTATATCCGACTGGGTGCGAAAAGCTGTCAAAATACCCTTCTTCGTTAAACTGACACCCAACATCACTGACATAGTCAGTATCGCCACGGCTGCGTATGAAGGCGAGTAACGTTGTTTATTTTAGGTATAAGAGAAAAATATTTGATTGCGATTTTTGTGTAAGTAAAATGTTTATGTGGGAGTTGCCGTAAGTTAAATATACGCAGTACTCTTCATCGAGCCATATTTATTTAAGACAGGAAGCAAAACAAATCAAAAACCTTCATAACAAATTAAATAACGAAAAATTTCAAACAGATGTTACTAAATAGACCTACTAGTAAAGTTGCAAAAATATAATCAAACTCAATAGTTTATTCTTAAAACACATTGGTGTATATTTTATCAAAGATTTTCCAGTACCCTTGAAAGTATAGCGGGTTTTGTAGTACAAGGTAGGAAATAAAGTTTAAAATAAGGAAGCTAAGTAAGAGATATGTCGAGAGAGGACCATAGGTTAGTCTGATTGAATGCCTCGTTATCCCGTACCACGGGTAACGAGGCTGTGTCCAACTAGTTGTGTTGTGTCATCTCTAAATATTAAGAACAACCAAAAGTTATTTTAATGTGTTTCATCCGAGTGAATTTATACAAAGTTAATACTAATATGGATAACCTAATAGCTGAAAAAGAAATGTATTAATAATTGTAATTGCGTGACTTGACACAAACTGACATTAGTGTGACACAAACATGTATATATCCTTAAAATAAATTTGACTAAAAAATTGAGATTTTCCTGGAAAAACCGATGTCTTTTTGACGAACTAAAACTCTCAACTAAGCTATTATTATGTAAATAGTCGTACTAATGGGCATAGATATGTACTTCCCCATAGTATAACTGGAAAGTAGTTCCACCGGAAAAAAAATCCCATGGTCAGTGGCGTAACTATACCATCTGAGGCCCGTGGCAAATTCATTGGATGGGGCCCTCCCAGTAAAAATCGTCACGTTGTAATTTAATTTTAATAAATCACTTAAGTAGTTACCCAACAGTATTACTAATATTGTGTGCATTTTAGTTAAATATCTAATAAATTTTATTTTCAAAAGCATAGGTATTACATAATTTTAATGAAATAACAATTTAATATTAACAAGATATTTATTAATAAAATTCTTTTCTCCGAGCTTTCTGTTCCGCAAAAGTATCAATAACATTATCAAACTTTAAAGATCGGGTCATAGAATTTCCAATAGACAGAATGGCGAAGTTACGTAGCCTGTCTTGTCCCATAGAGTTTCTTAAATAGGTTGTTATTAATTTTAGTTTCAAAAATGATCTTTCAGCACTAGGTGTAGTCACAGGAATTGAATTGTAACAAACAACATTAATGCAGTACATACTTCAGGAAAACTGCACGACATAAAATGATTCTTTAATATTAATAAATCAGCAAGTTCTCTAATACACGAAGTCTTTTCTATTTCGTCTCTGAAGGTGGACCGAAAACTGAGAATTTCCCTGGTAAATGATTCAGATATGTCTTTTATATATAAGATCAACAAATACTAGAGCTTTTTTTAATAGTTCAGTATCATTTAAATTTTGAAGTTCAGTTTAAAGTGGCAGGTTGCAAAACACTGAAATTTTATTTTTAATTGTTACTAAATTTTGTTAAAAATGTTAGGTTACTTCTGAGTTCGCGGCCTCTCGGACCGGGGGCCCCCGTCGGGTCGGGGGCCCGTGGCATTTTGCCAGCCCTGCCACCCTATAGTTACGCCACTGCCCATGGTATAGTTGGACATAGCAGTTGTACCACGCGTAACGGGTCGATTGAATGTATTTGTTATCGAAGGTGGTGCCAGCGGCGTGTCGGCTATTAACACGGTGTCGGGATTGATGAGTCTTCGAGCTGACGGCACGCCTTGGCCAGCGGTTGGTAAGTCATATTTCATCCATATTTTAATAATATTGTAATGTTTAATAACTACGTCTCTTCCCTTCACGCCTCTTCCTCAGAAATATCCTTGCTACGAGTTTTCCATAAATATTTTACAGGTAAAATAAAGAGAGAGAGAGAAACTAAGAAAGGAAGAAATTTATTAGTGCCAAGTCACACTACACACTAGTATTAATAATACATAAACCATATTATAGTCTCCAGTAATCACAAAGGTTTGCCACCCGTCTACCGGGTTACAACTCAGCATGTGCTGCAGCAAGAACTCGAGTCTGTGCGAAGTTAGGTACTTAGTCTTTGCGAGCTAAACCTACGCTGTCTAGATTTTATCCGAATATGAATATTACTTGGGTGTATGATTTGTGTGTACCATAACTTACTAATGACTTGCAAATTTTTCCAGGTATAGAGAAGCGCACAACGTACGGCGGTGTGTCGGGTAACGCGACGCGCCCGATGGGGCTCCGCGCTGTGTCCGCCATCGCCAACAAACACCCCGGCTTCCCCATACTTGGCATCGGCGGTATAGACTCCGCAGAGTCCGCGCTGCAGTTTATACTGTGCGGAGCTCCCGTTGTACAGGTTAGTGAGAACAGGCCAAGTGATTGTGTTCATTTATGAACAAAAATCCACATATAAATTAAGCTTATCTATTGCCATAAACGGATTTTACTATATATACAATGCAAAATAGCTACTATTGTAGGCGATGGGCTTACTTATACAGTGAACTATAGTACAGCGTAAGACTCAGATGAGTGTATAATGCGCGTGTGCAATGTGCATCTAGGTGTGAGTGAAGAAAAAACTAAATAAATGTGTTCTTGTGAATACGTAATCAGAATGACCTTATTGCGAGTCTCAGATTAGAAGAAAAAGTTTGAGTTGTAAGTACGTACCTACTGTATTTACTGGATATTGTGCACAAACTTATTATATTGGATTTGACGACAGGTTTGCCCAGTTAGTAATGACCGGGCCATTACTAACTGTTATACTTGTTATACAGGCTGTCACATATATTCCTAGAGAGTAAAACCATGGATTCCGTTCATGATTATAACTTACTTGACATTATTATTTTACAAATGTTATTTTTACAAAGAATTAATTTTACACTCTGTATTTGTTAAATAAGTTACTTTCAAAGACTGTGAATTACATTAATATAATTAATATGATATTATTATATTTTTACTAATATAGATATGCAGTGCAGTCCAAAACCAGGACTTCACATTGATAGAACACTATATAACGGGGCTGAAGGCGCTCCTGTACCTGCGGGCGCGCGGCCTCTCCGGATGGACGGGCCAGTCGCCGCCCACCGGCAAGCACCAGAAGGGAAAACCTGTGCAAACTATCTATGATGAAAACGGAAAGGTACAATACATGCATATCGTTATAAGCTTCTAAACATCATTTAGAAAGATAGCTTAGAAACCCCGTGTGGTGTATTTGCGAGAAAGGTGAAAGAAATCAAATAAAAACTTTCACTGATCAAGTATAAAACGATTATGCGACCAGACATTTATATTACGCATTTGTATAAATTATTTTTAGGTCTTAGCCCACTTTGGACCGTACAGCAAGAAACGAGAAGAGATATTTCACACAATTAGGCAAAAAACAGACCTGCTTGGAGATAATAAGGTTGAAAGTCAGCTTACAACTAATGTCAATAAATTTTCTGATGTGCCAAAGATCAAGGATATTGTAGGAGAAGCGTTACCGAGAGTCAGCACATACAAACATTTAGACAATACAAAGCAAGTTGTAGCGTTGATTGATGATGTAAGTATATCTGTTTCTATTCTATTTATACTTTCATATAAAAATAAATGTCCCGACTGTTTCATCAACGTCGAACTGAAACTGTTGGAGCTAGAAACATAAAATTTGGACAATATCTTCCTTTACGACCGACATACTAAGTAGGAATTTCTAGAAGTTCAACCCCTATGGTCCGGTTATCTATCATAGGAAGAACGGTGACAGATATGTATTTAATTAATTTTATGTACACAATAAAATAGAAAAAAAAATGTTAAAAAACTATCGAGTTGTAAAATTATTTTTACTACTTACATGTTAATGATTTATGTCAGCTGTCAGAGCTGTTCCTATAATCAAACCATAAATAGGTGACTGGATAGTCCTGAAAAGTTGCTTAGAAATCGAAATCACTGGCCACTTTGATTAATTTTGAAGTATTTTAATGTTTTAGAGGTCGCTGAATCCGAATCTGAAGTTATTTTTTATCTAAAGTATGACAACATTGCGAAGAATGGCTATTCAGTCAAAAATGTGAAAAATACAATTCGATACTTTTTATATCTCAGGCAATTATCATCATTCCCTTTGAAATTTTTACAGGTTCATCTTCAAACCTTTCTTGAAATAACAAGACTAGTCCGAAAATTCATAATCGATAAAGTCTAATGAATTGTTCTTGTTTTAGGACATGTGTATAAATTGCGGCAAATGCTACATGGCGTGCGCCGACTCGGGATATCAGGCCATCGAGTGAGTAAACATATACACACTTATATGCCACATTATCTGGGAAAAGAGACTTTATTGTCTGTTTCCGAGACATTAGTGCAAATTTACACAATATCATATTTAAATTACTTTATCTTAAAAATTAGATGTTAGAGCATATTTATATTGTCTGTAAAGTTAGTAATACATATTTAGTATCTTTATCTTTCCATTGACAATATAATTAATAAAAATCGAAATCCATGCATGCCATAGATATAATAAAATGCTCCGAACGCTGTGAATAAGTGAATAAATAATGTTTTACTACAATGTTGTCTTTGCTGTTGGCATCACATAACCGCCTGTTTGAATATGTTCAAACAGGCGGTTATTCAATGGTTTACATACACTCTGTTACAGATTGGACCCTCAAACACACATTCCTCGCGTGACCGATGACTGCACCGGTTGCAACCTCTGTCTCTCCGTCTGTCCGATTATAGACTGTATTACGTAAGTACTTATACATAAAACACGTTACCAAAGTCACATTAATCGTTATATAATCCTAACCATAGTGAATAAAAAGAAGACACGTATTTTTGATTTTGATACAACCAACGTCTCTTTTACTTCAAAAACTATTTATATGAGATGTAAAGGCCGCTTGTTAACCTACGGTCGTCAGTGTTGTATGGGCCACTATGGGAGCTTGCTAACACACACGGTGACACCACCGCGGCAGAAAACTGACGGCGAGATATCGAGCAGTGTTGTTGTTATATGAGTCTATGGGAGTGTTAATGACACTTGAAGTTTTCACGATTTCGTGACCGCTTACTTGTGCACCTGATTCGAGTTTTGTGTTATTTTAATTATTTTTTTCTTAGTTTAGCTTGTACGCGGCTTTAATTGGAATACATACTGGAATTTAGTTTTATAATTATATATTCCTAATCATATGTTAAAATGCGTCACATTTCGTCGCCTATACCACAATGTTTGAAGACGAAAATTTTCAATCAGTACATCCTGCCCGTTATGATGCCACGTCCTGAGCTATGCTCCGAGCTTCTTTGCTGGGCAAAATCCGTAACGAAGAAATTCGACGAAGAAATAAGGATGCTGACATAGCTCAAAGGATCACCAAGCTGAAGTGGCAGTGAAGTGGCGGGCCAAATATGCCGCAGGACCGATAACCAATGGGGGAGACGGTCCTCGAATGGAAACCGCGTACCGCGAAACGTAGCGTAGGACGCTCTCCGGGAAAGTAGACTGACGACTTGAAGAAAGTCGCCAGTAGTGGCTGGATATGAAGAGCGGAAGACGGTGTGTGGTGGCGGTCCTAAGAGAGGCCTACATCCAGCAGTGGAGAGACACAGGCTGATGGTATGGTATAGTAATCATGTGTTGTATGTATAAGGTTGTAGTGTCTAAATAAATAAAAATGACGCAGGAAGTCCGTACCTAAAGTACGTTAGCCGCGCCGGCGGAAAACCGTGTCGTTAACAAGGTGGCTAAATGTCAAAATAACAAACGGGAATAATTTTGTGTCATTTATCGCCACTGGGAGATTTTTTCCCGATCATCACCATTGGGAAGGGAGCAGATAGTAAGAAGTAGGAATAGACGCGAATAAGACCGATGGCAGCGCCAGTTGGAAGGGAGATTTCGTTATTTACTTTTAAGAAACAAGCATTGTAGAGCTTTAGGAAGGAGCCTTATACAATGCTATTACTTGTATCTCTACAGACGTCGTAAACATTTTTAGGATTTTTTGTAAAATGTTTACCTGAAATATTACATCTGTGGTTTACCCACACCGTCATAATTTTGGAACTATGGGACCGACTTGGCTCTCATCGTCGAACTTAACTGAGATACAGTGATTGATTACTATAATGTAATCATTGTAATCGAAGCAAAAAGTAGTTAGTAAATGCAATGTCCTATATTGATTTGTAAGCCATATTGTAAAACTTCCGTAATTTGGAAGATTTCAGATTTTTTTCAAAATATCTACTCGTATTAGCGTATTGTAAATCATTTCGCATACACATAAACATGTTCGGTTTTGTAAACTTTTGGTAATGTTCATTATCATATTAGCAAATTTGTAATTTTTCAGCCAGCTCTTAAAACTTTTCGCTTTAGTGAAATACCTGTACATTTAGCGACCAAACTGTTTGGGTTATATATATAATTTTGTTTATTAATGGAAGAAAAGCTGGTCTGAGGAGTATCTTTCGAATGTACTTACTGGTTGGAATAATCGCGACGGAAAGAAAGCATATTGTAAAATACGAAAGTTTACAATATGCTAACAAATCACTAAATTTGTTTTTTTTTTTACAGAATGGTGACAAAAACAATTCCACATGTGGTCAAAAGAGGACTGCCATATCAAGTACACCCCGTCACGCCTTTAGACGCTATTTGTCAATAATATTTTAATAAATAAATCACACGATCAATATAAAATTATATTATTATTAAAATTAACCGTTTTTTATTGTGCCATACTACGTTACCAGTATCTCTGCAATATTGGATATAGGTCTTCCCCAAATCACCCCAACCGTCTTCCTATTTGCTCTTCACTACCGGCGACGCGTATATGGAAATGCTTCCAGTATTAAGAACCCCGATACCTTTTAGCTTTTGAAATAATAATTACCTTAAATTCTCCCACTAGTCAAATCTAATAAAGATCTGGGCCTGGGTATGAATTTCGGTGTAATTATTGTAAGACACAATTTAAAAACTTCCCCTATTCAGTACCCAATGTACGTACATTCGATTCCAAATTGCATGCGACACGTAAAGATATTATTATCGAGCATTATGAAGGGTCATCCCTTGTTAGTGCAAACGCTCATAATTAGTGATGTACCTGAGGGTAAACCGACCGATTACGACTTTGTTGTGCATGGGCAGTCACTAGTCACCCCCTCTCTCGTAACACACTACTCGTTTGAGACTGGAGTGATGAACACCGCGATAACTTAGCTATCTCGATAACTAGAAACCAAATAATCATGATGTGTGATTTTGAAGATACAGGGCCCTGTCAAGGTTGTACCTACAGGAGGCAAAAGGGGTAAGTGATTTTTGATTTGTTTATCCTACCCTTCCAACCCTTCCTTCCAATCAATAGATACATAAAAATCCCTTTAAGTACATGTCCATTAATAATTGAAAGCATACATATGTTTATAGTATTCGTATAATTCAAATTCTATTATTTGAAGTGTTACAATGTACCTAAATAAATAAATACCACACTCAATATGCCTCACACTAGGATTTCTTGTGACGTGGATGCAGATACACATAGGCACAGAAAACTGACGCCCAGACCTGAACAAACATTTGTCTTCAAACAAATACATGTCCGACCGGGAGTCGAACTCGGGACCTTTTACAGTCGGCAGTTACACTACCAGCTAGGCTAACCGGTCGTCAATTACGAATATACCGTTGTGTGACGTAACGAACGGTCAGTATCTAACGCATATTAGGTCTTATGGCGTCCATTTGTAAATATTTATAACTAGCGACCCACCCTCGCTTCACTTCGGTTTATGTTTTCTTTTACAAAATTTCAAAATAAAATATAGCCTATATTAGACACGGATAATGTAGCTTCCTATTTGTGAAATAATTTTTGAAATCGGTTCAGTAGTTCCAGAGATTACCCCCAACATACCCACAAACACACAATTTTACCTCTTTATATATTAGTAGTATAGATAAAGAAACAGTTGTAGAAAAATAAGTATAAATTTATTTACTTTAATAACAAAAATATCAAAACTATATTTCCTAAGAAACGTAATGGCGTTATGCCAATGGATTCATAATTATTATCACCTGGATACATTATTATTTTCACCCATTACTTTATCATATATTCTTTCGACCTTTCCTTTAGCTGTTTCCCAAGTATAAACCCAAGAATTTCCTGGGTTAACTGCTAATGTTAACGCTGATATCGGTTTTGGACAATTGTAATGAGATTTATTAACTATTTTTGTTTCTAACTTTCCTTCCCTTTTCTTGTACAATGTTTCACATAATAAGCATTCAAAGTTATTAAGAGCGCCGTCAACATTACCTATCTGATAAGGTCTCACTCGTAACTCTTCTGTAAGTTTATTATTTGTTATAACTTGTTTCGTTTTGTGTTCCAAATACTCCTCGTACATACTATCATTGTTCATTAGTTTATTTATGTGCTCATATAACAATTGTGGAGTAGGGAAGTCTTTTAAAAGAATTGCAGATTTGTTATTAGGCAGCCAGTCTCTGATAGAAGGTGAACCAAAGTAAATCGGAACAGAGCCGACGGCGATTGCCCGCCAGAACTTCTCTGTAATATAATCATCGCACACGCCATTTTCTATTGCTATAACAAATTTGTATCTTGCAATGTACTTGAGAAAATCATGTTCGTATAAACGATTTAAGTAATCTTCTGTAAATTTATGTGGAAGTTTCTTATTTTTCAAGCAAGCACCGTAGGAGTCCACTTGTGTTAACTTCATCAATTCCTTCACATAAGCATCCCTTTCTGTTGACGTCTCACAGTCTGATTGCAAGTACATTATTGGAGAAATCTCGTTTAGATACAAGTTCTTTTCTGCTGTTGTTACGAAATATTCAGTGCTTGTTATATCTTCTAACGATCTCAAATATTGCAAAGGAAATGGCGAGTCGCTGTGTCTGCTGAATGTACCCGAGTAGTTGAAAAGATTTAATAATTTTTCATGCAAGAACTCTTCTACATTCCGCGGTGATTCTTCGTGGAACAATGCCCAAATTATATCTCTCGGTCGTCTTGGTAACGGGAGATCATCAAATTCGATTCTACTTCCATACATTAAGTAAGCATCAACATTGAAAGGACTACTAATATTCTTTGGTCTATTTAGTATAAAACAATTAAATCCACCCGGACAATTAATTCTACCAATTGTAAACTTTATATTCCACCACATCATCATAGGAATATCTGGATTACCTTTAATTGGCGATATTTTATTCAAAGTGCCTTCATAATGACATTTCAAAGTCCACAAAAGTATACAAGTTATAACTATTAAAACACTATTAAACAGTTGATTTATAATTTTTTTCAAAATTTTTCTTAGCATTACAAAGTATACATTATCACACATTTTGTAAATGACATTTATAACAATATATAATTTGAGACATGGAAATTTCATGGATATCTAACAATATTCATACAAATGAAACAACATTTAATTAATCAAAATGACCATCCCCTCTCTTTTTGCATGTAATAGAAATCCATTGAAAATGCAACGATTAGGTCAACGTAAAATAGTCCATATATGGCACCAATAATTTTACCAACAATAAAGAGCTGTACAAATGCACAAATTGTAAGCAATAGTTCTATCATAACATAATACATCTCGGCCTCATCTTGTACTTGATCCACAACATACAGCACCATGAACATAACGGATAGCATGAGGGTAGGACCAGCGACCAGGCAATGTAATGGACCCACTGGCTCCACCACAAGAGGTATAATATTCAGAAGCAGTGCCACTACCTAAAAGTAAGATACATCCAATAGTACACATTTTTAAGTGTCCCTATACTGTTGTAACAATAGCTAACTTATCATATTGAAAAATAATACTAAAAGTGATTTAAGTAGCATTTATTAAAAATAAGTTATTCTTTGTGCAATAGTACAAATCCCCGTTCTTTGATAACATAATATTGGTCTATAATCAATGCAATTACTAGATGAAGGTAAAATAGTCCATAGAGTGCTTCTGTCGGGGCTTGTTCGATTAATACACCAATTAGAGCAAGGATGTTAAAAAATATTTGTAGGGCTAGATATAGTTGTTCGGCTAAATCGTGTACTTGATCCACAAGGTACAGCACGATGAACATAAGGGACATGACCAGGGTGGGCGCGACCGCGATGCAGTGCAAGCCGCCAGCGCCATTCATTACAATTGGTAATATCATGAGTAGCAATGATATAACCTAAAAGTAAAATCACTCTTGAAAAATAGCAATAAGATACTTGATATTCATATGTTTCTTGGCTTATTCAACAAGTAGAGAAGAAAATAAATTCAATTAAAAAGAAAATTATCCGATTTATTAGGAAATAAGGTAATAAAAACATTTGTGGTGGGGAGGTATCGCTGTTTGTTATTTACATGTGGATGTAATGACATTATAACTCGGGCTGCGATCTTATACTCTGCGCGCGACCGAAATCGGAAGGTCACATGGTGTTTGTAATTGAGTGCTGTTTTTATTTGTATTTGCCTTGCGAAACATTATCATCATGCCAAAAGTAATTAAATGTGCGGGCAGGGACAGTATCTTAAATTTGAAACATTCTATACTATTTTCTAAAGTGCAGGCTTGTGTTGCATTTTTAACAGGAAATTTTCAGTGTGACCATTTTACCCACATTAGTTGTAATTTATATTGAATTTATATTTTCAAATTCTTATCAATTCAACATTGTTTTGTTTCTTATTCTTAAGGGCATCAATCTTTTATAAATATTTAGTATATCTACATGATTTTATTTTAGTACATAGATTTTGTTACATATTACTATCAAGACAAGATTACCACTACTTACTATCAGTCTACCACTCAAGTCTCTCTTTCATCATAAGAGTTTATTAACATTAAAAAGATACAATAATTATGTATGTGATTGTGTTGAGATATATAATATTATATTTTGTGCATTGATCTGAATGCACTGTTACTCAAATAATGAAAGATGGAAACAAAGCTGCATCGTCACCATCTAAAATTGTAACTCCTGGAAAGAAAAGAAACTGAGCAAACGGTATTTCTTTCATCGATGAATTTGACAAGTGTGTTATTATAAGTCATATAATATTATATTGTCATATAACTCATTTTATATTGTTAAAAAAGAAATCCTTACAATAAACAAGCTATGGCTTGAATTAAAATCTGATATTGATTTGAAATATAGTCGTACATTCATTGAGGCGCATTTTAAAAAGTATGGGGTTTAGTTACAAGAAATGTCAGTCTAAACGAAAGGTTTTGATGGAGCGAGCTAACATAGCAGCCTGACGAGCGAGGTATATTCTCAGACTGTGTAATATTCATTGTTATACCTGAATGAACATATTTGTTCTACGTTATATTTGTGGTTGACGCCACCTAACCATTTATTAATTAAGTTAATAATGAGGTGCAAAGGAGTTTGTATTTATGGGTACACTCAATTGGCCGATACTGTAAATGGGTGCTTTTTCGAATTGGAAATATCTTACAGTTGCAATCATCGTTCAATTTGAAAAAAAATCAAAACAAAGTACATACATATCTTCATTTTGATTTACATAAATACATCATATAGACAAAACTCCCAATAGGTACCTGTGTCGGTTTAGTGTCTCCATCCTCTCTTACAAGTACAACATTGAAATCGTTTGGTATTTGATAACGATACCACGTGAAATAGTTTGATAGCAAGATAATTTGGAATATTGCTAGGGAAACATTTCAATTACGGTATAGATTACTCATATTTTTGTCTAGTATGTATACAATAGTGATGGGTAACTCCGGAGTTAATCCGCGAGCGGACTAGAAACCTTTAGTTACTCCACCGAACTGTTACTCAAGTCCGAGGAGTTATTTAACTCCGAGGACTTACTTATTCTTTTGACGTTTTGTTTTTGGTTGGATTGTGGCGCGACCTTTTTTTTTTTTTTAGGTTATGTGTATCAAGAGTGAAATTCCTTAATTGTTTCATTTACTCCTTACTACTCCGATCGTCGGAGATTACTCCTCGATGGCGCGATCTTTTTTTTTTTTAGGATAGGTGTATCAAGAGTGAAATCCCTTAATTGTTTCATTTACTCCTTACTACTTCGACCGTCGGAGATTACTCCTCGATGGCGCGACCTTTTTTTTTAGGATAGGTGTATCAAGAGTTAAATTGTTTAATTGTTCCATAGAGCTTCTTTTTGTCCTTGTGCTTGATTACCCAGCACTAGCATCGATAGTGATTACGTAAAAGAGTTAAGGAGTTACTAAGAGGAGTTGGATCCGCAGGCGGAGTAGGATTAGGTGAGTTAAACTACTCCGAAAAGTCTTGATTACCCACCACTAGTATACAAGTTTGATTACAGATGATTTTGACGTCCCTATCTTTTTTCTTTATATATGGCAATGGCGTAATTAGCACATTCTGCTGGTGTTAAGTTTTCTTCGTAGTTAACGGAAAGGCTATTGTGGATATTATATTGGCTATATTATTATTCTTGTGGCCCCAATGGCCTTTCAAGAGTCACCCGACATACGACATCGTTTACGGTTTAGTGCGAGCGATGAGCCAAGAGCCAAAAGTGTGTGCAGTAACGAGCCTAAGGGCTCCCCCGCCGGTATACCGGCGGAAGGAACGAACCTCGGCCTATAGTGTTGCTTTAGAAGGGTATCGCGAGTCGGTGAGAAGCGCCCAGGCACGTCCCGATACCGTACCTAGTAAATGTTGGCTGAAGGCCGGCGTGTGTTCACGGTGCCGGTGTAACGAGGAGGATGTCCTCGTGTCCGCCGGACATGACCGTTTCATGATAATTTAAAAAAGAAATTATATACTTAAATCATTTTTCTTCATGTAGGTACCCGAAAATATCAGATTCGCTACTATCCGGGGTTTCAGATATCCGCGAAAGACGGCGCGGCGCGGCGGAATCAAACCCTCTCTGACACGAGGGCTCTACTATACTCTACTCATGAAATTAAAAGACATTTACCGTTTTAATAAAATAATGTATTAATAAGTTAACTATTTTTATTATTGCTAGTACAAACTACATACATTGAAAAATAAATTATGCACAGCTAAAAGTACATCCTCTTTCATTTGCGATCAAAAATAAATCAAGTGATAAGGCTGTTAGTAAAGCGAAATAAAATACGCCATATATCAACCATAACCAAACTCTGATGAGGTTCAAAAGGAAGCACTGTACAAATGCACCGAAGGTGAATAAAATTTGAAAAAACAGATACATTTTCTCCATAAAGAGTGGCACTTTTCTTCGTAAGTATAATATGATGAATAGTAACGATATTATTAGAGTAGGACCTGTTGATATGCAGTACATATGTCCAGCTGGCTTTGGAATAACCACCGGTATGATAAAGGTGAGTACAAACGCAATTCCCTACAACGATTAATTTACACACTGAATTGGACAGGTTTTATAGTTCCTACTTCTATATGAAAGTATATTAATCAATCTAATCTTCTATAATTATACCCACTTAGTTCTAATTAATCTTGCCACACCTAAGTTAGTTAAAGGGATGTATATATTCCAACAAATAGTAGAAAGGTGAAAGTACATTGTTTGAGAGGTGTCCCTGATTTATTTGTAAGTGATTGATTAACATACTTTTTGAAGGATGGGCGTCATATTAAGGGATACATTTACTCTAGAAATTAAATACGTTCATCTGAAATCGAATGTAATAAAAAAATAGTATACCTTATATTTACGAAACTTCGCAAATTAATTGATACTTCATTTTTTAAACTTCACCACTATAATCTTTGTGCCGTAATGTAAAAAAAAACTATCCTATTTAATGACAAAATACAATCATACTTTGTGCGCCCTTAATCTTTCGCCTTCACCTTTCTTATAATACATTAGTTATACTTACGAATTCCACCAATTTCATGATAAATATATTGTATCTGATAAGTTCAGACCATTTTTTATCTACGGGAACGGAATCTGAAAAAAGAGCGCAATTTTTAAATATTATACCTAACCTTTACCTCATTTTTAATCAAGTATAAAAAGATGATAATAAAATATATCTATTCAAATACTGACCATTTATTATCATATCAGACATGTTAGAAATTGTTTTGTATAGTCCTATTTACTAAATATATCAGTGGTCTTAGTAATATAATACATAGTAATAAATATTCGTAATAAAAAAATAGAGTTTATAAAAGCTTTGTCAAAGGTTCCATAGACACTTTAGAATTTTTTCAGGTGTCAGTCTGACTAGCCAATTCTTTATTTTACATTTTAATATTTGTAAATGAAGCACAGATCTAATATTTTAAATGAAGTATGTAATCGAATACGTCTACACCAATATTTAGTTGAAGCATTTTATGATACGAGTTAAAACTCTTCTCTATCCTTTTTTTTAAAACCAAGGTTTCTAAAATAATTATATACCTACATAATATAGAAGTAAATAATAAAAAATGTATGTTTTATTTCTTTTATTTAAATTTAATACATATCTCAAATTCAAGATCCACTAATGTTAGTAGGTAAACAATATTTTATGTACTAAGTGTTAGTAGATATAACTTACAAGCTAATGAGACACGAGTCAAGCGTATCCTCTGGCACGCAGGCAGGCGAGAGAATGCTGTGATCAACACCCTCACCCAGTATCTGATTATATCGGACAATCGTATTTGCCCGCTATAACGCTCAGAATGCTATTGGTGCTACACCTCGTTCTCATTAATAAAGAAGCGATTTGCTTACACATAACTGTGTGAAATCTATCAGTTCGCGTTTCTGCGAACGGCTGCAAAATGTGCTGCAGAAATGGGGCCGCCCCAACAGCGTCCTGACTGAACGCATTATTATATTGAACACGCAGAGCGTTGTAGGACAACTGCATATAGTTGACGTGCTCGAGCAGAAGGATTGACAGTAAGAGTTAAATAAGGTAATTTTGACCTTTTCTGAACAGCGAGCGAACCAACGGACCCTTACCCCTCACCAACAACGCTCTGCGCTTACGTTCAATATCTGCATCATCAGACAGGTTGTCTGTAACAATGTGCCCCACATACCTACTTGAACCGCTGGACTTTCCCCAGAGCAGTACCATATAGTTTAACCGGGGACACATCTTCCACAATCTTATGAAACTAACAGTAAATGAACCTTAAAACCTTAAACCTTATGAACCTTAAAAACTAACAGTTTACTTTTTATCCGTGCCTGTTTGCATACTTCTCATAAGTGTCCAGCAGTCTCCTAAGTCCGTTGATCGACGGACTCAGCAGTACCATATCGTCAGCGTAACCGATATTATTCACCATTATACAGTCTATTGAACATCCCGCATGCATACTGCTGAGTGCGACGATCAACTCATTTATGTAAAGGTTACAACTTTGGTAAAGTCAACCTACCCTGCCTTACCCAACATTCCAATTTCCAATAGCTTACCATCCTATTTGATATGGTTATCTTGGTTGAGATACCATAATTTAAAAATCTCAATGAACTCGTTTATAAAAATTAGCCTCATGTAACTTCTCCTACAGAAGCCGATAAGACACGATATCAAGCGCCTTCGACAGATCCAGACTTACATACTTATAAATTGGCGTTCTTCTGGACTTGTAATACTTGACAGTATGCTATAAGCTCAGGATGGCGTTTTCAGCTGACACACGAGCCCGAAATCCTAACTGTGAGTCATATGAACCTATGAGCCTACTTAGCGGCAATCAAGCAAACTGTCAAACACCTTGTCCAAGATCGTTTCCAAAGATCTTACCTTACCTTATAGGCTTACCGTTTCCTATGGCAGACACATCCCCCATTTTATTTTTCCCGATAGGAATAAATGAGTTCTCTTCAACTCCCGTGGAATGTATCCATGGCCAACACAAAAGGAATACAGCATGGCCAATACTCTGGGGAAATGAGCACCTGCGTGTTGTAAGTACTCGATACTGAGCCCATCGTGCCCCAATATTTACCCCGGTTTATTTTGTTAATGAATTTTCTGACTTCCTTGCACGCGATATGGGAGACCTTATTTGTACTACGAGGTTCAACATCGATCATAGGTTTTTCATTATAGTTATTCATTATATTATCAAAAAAATAGCACGGCACACTGGCGATTATACCTGTAATGTAATGAAATATTGGTCTGAGCAAATGCTGCAACTTTAAAATGGTGTTTAAAATTTCAAGCTATTTTTTTCTTATCGCTTTCCATTGATACTCATAGGAACACCAGGCGCAGGATTCATTCCATTAGTACATTTCCAAAATTTGGTAATTTTTTTACTACTCTGATGAGCAACAATGAAATTCATCTTCAATTGGTCTTTATTAAGCTCACCATTCGCTAAGGTCACCATTTAAGCTGAAATTGAAATTTTTAACGATCACTACTCATCTGCTTGCATAGATAAAAACCAATGGTTTTTTTTTTTTATGTTAGGAGAGACAATCAAGGAAAACCCTGCATGGTCACCTGGTACCATCTAGTCTAGCTAGGCTAGTCTAGGTGGTACCAGGTAGTGCCGGTACCACCTACCAATGGTAAAACGGCGCTAAGTTTATGCTCAATAAAATAAAGCCAATCTTCCAGTTGGTTTTGTCTAATTCTGTGTCAAATGACCTACATTATTACGCTTCCTTTCACAGCACTCTTTTAACTCTAAGGAAAGTCAATATCAATAAGAAAATCAATTCGTCTTGTGATTTTTCGTCAGACGCTACTTTTGTTATTGTGAGTGTTGTGTGCCGCAACTTTCCAGACTATGAAGACAAAGTTGATGAAACTGCTTGCAACTCCTGGCGTGGATTCTTACCCTCCCGGTCATCTCTCACCTCTTCAGTCATCTTGTTACCATGGTTGGCAACTCAACCGAAACGTCGAGGAAATTAAATATACAACAATAATATATTAAAATGAATAATTTATAATATTATTATAATTTTAATATGTTATTATTACTAAGGTAAACATACGCGTTGAGACACGTATAAATAGATGAATATCTATGAACATAATTCGAATGAATCGATTATTTTCCATTTCGATTTAAATAGTTTACATCCATAGTTTTATGTCAACATCCCGCTGGCGCGGGAACTTTGGGTTCCTTGTGTGGGTGGCCGCTTGTGCAGATGCTTGACCTACTGCGGCGCGTCAACGCGGAATGCAATAAAACATCTATTTTACGACACCCGAACCCTTTCAAGTGCAGTTCAGTTGTGTTTTTGTATAGTGTTTGAAAGGGGCTTTACGACTGCATAACGAAAAAAGTGTGAAGTGGTACTGTTTTTATTTCAACAAGTCATAAACATGACATGGGAATTTTGCTTGCAATTATCAACAAAGTAGTTTTAACCGAAAATTCTTTTTTTATTTTTGTTTGTATTGCATCAGTTAGGATCATCATCATCACTTGTACTTACTTTTGTGTTGTTGAAGATAATAAATATCACTATAATCAAAAAAACAAGAACAAAACAAACACTTGTGTGACGTCACAACCACAGACCGACTTTGATTTCGTCTTTATCAAAGGACTGACTCGAAACAACTGGCGTTTCAACGGCGAACTTGTGTAAATATTTATCTTAGAATGAAATAAACAACGTTTCGTATGGGTTAGTGTTTAATAAAGAGAGAGACGAGTTTTTCAACTCCGTACTCAATGGAGACTATAGTACCCACCCGCGGTCCTCAGCTAATTCGCGTGGAGATTATGGTCTCCTCCTCGCGGTCCAGCGGATGCCGGTTGTACACACTCGGCAAGAGCTTCTCGCCGAGAATCTCGGGCGAGAGCACTCTCAGCGAGAGCACACCATCTACATACTCGTTTTATCAGTTGAACTTGTATCAGACTCTTTGACTCGGGCGCAAAAAACCGCCACGCGACCGAGAGGCGGCGAGGCGAGACGAGAGAGGGGAGACGAGACGAGAGCACCATGTACACACTCGCTCTCGGCCTATCTCGGGGTGCCTCGCCGAGTATGTACAGCCGGCATGGATTCGATCTCGGCGCTACTGTAATTACTATAATTATCATTTTACCGAGCGACTTCTTCGACGGCATTATATTCTATTCACAGAAGCAAAAGACTAAATGTAAACAAACCATAATTTTTTTTTAAGGTATCGCTTTTAAAATGATTACAATCTAAAATAAATATATTTATGGAGTTTCGCAGAATTGCCTAATGCATAATTAAAATTTATCTTCACGAAAAACTTTGATACTGACAATATATCACTTATTAATATTTGACAATATTAATACGTTTATAATTTATTTAAAGACATGATTATTATGATTTATAATATGGATTTGGCTATGCCACTGTCTAAATAAATTATAAAAAAACCATACGTTAATTCGTAGTTGTCAAAGTCAATCAAACATTTTTGCCGTGATGTTATGAAATGTGCAGTTTGTATTATAGTTTTCATGTTTTTTTTTCTTGGACATGGAATAGGTTTTCTTAACACATCCCTTGAAAATGGAGGATGATCCAGTGGTTCAAGAGGTAAAATCCTCCATCCGGTTTGTTCTTAACAACGTGGTGTTCTTCAAAACGACTAGGTTATGTTGATGTACGAATAATTTATTTCAAGGGCAATTTTTAAATATTTCAATATTTCAGATACCAGTATATTTATCTCAGGCATTAGCGAAGAATCTTTACCTATATCAGTTTCCCGTGAGACCGGCTAATAGGGATTGGAAAGATGTTAACGTTGTCAATGCGACTGTGAAGCCAAGGAATCAGATTGTGAGGCTCGAAGTGGGCTTAGATACGTACAGTGAAAAGTTTTGCCCCTCTAAAGGTGAACAAATTGCAGTTAACACCGATGGTCAGCAGGTAAATAATAAATTTCATAAAATTTTATTAATTAATATTTGAATTATGAATTTTTTTTAATTGTGTAAAGGACTTTCCCTATGTGAAAAATCCCTTACACGTAGGTATGGTTGTACTTTGTACAATACTTTGTAGTTATGGTATGTAAAAGACTTTCACATGATATTATGGCAAACATTATACAATGCAGAAGATGCTGTAAGACTCAAAGTAACTAAAAAAAAATGACATTATTTGAGAAGAGGGACTTTATCATCGGTACCTATGGATAACATTTTACTATGGAGGTTGGAATAGTCCTGAGCCACCACTTTTTAAAATACTGTGTTGCAAGATTGTACTTACATATATCAATAGGATATGAATAGATAAACAAAAAATGTTACCTAATATTATATCCTAAAGTGTCACAAGATGGAGATTGAAAGATATAATGGTATGACCAAGCCCCCTTTGCGTTCAGTTGCCTCAACCCCCTCATAGGCAGGAGAAGTAAAGTATTATCATTATTATTGGATAGATAAGCAGCTTGAACTGATTTTGTATCTGTTTTTGTATTCTTAAGATATTGATGAGTCTAATTTTGAATAGATTAATGTTGTCAGATGATATGACTTCCTTGACTCTATTTATTGTAATGAAGTGATAGTAAGACTTTGATGTTGCACAAACTCTTTGTAGCCTTAACTCATCTCATGCCTGTGTGCTCTATGGTTGTTGTTTTGTAAATAGACAGCCTAAATGTGATCCACTGTAGTATTCGGTTGGTATTTTGAACGTCACGATGAGGTCTCCACAATTGTCTTAATGTCACTTAGAAATAAGCTGACATTGTACAAAACCTGCATACGCCCCACAACAACCTTCCCCAGTGTTGCCTTTGCACAACCAGCTGCGCTTCTGTGCTCACCCTAAATTATACATGTCCAGTGACTCTTGAAAGGCCATTAGGTCAACAAAAATTTAGCCATTCCAAAAAAAACAATCAAATCATACTTCAATCATAAATAAAATGTACAAATCAAGTGCATCAAAATTAAATGACTATTTGTGCTTACTTTTATACCTGTTGGTAAAAATAAAACAAATATTTAGATGCTAACTCATAATTTATTTTCATCTCAAGTTGACACTACCATTACCACTTTACCAATGTGACCATTACCAAAATTATTTGAGGTAAAGGTCCTTATACTATTATCACTATGTCTATGATATAATTAGATGTTACCAATTACTAAGCACTAAATTGATTACTAAGCACTAAATTGATTACTAAGCACTAAATTATTTATTTATTTATTTTATGATTGACAATAGCCCGCCCTTAAAGTGTATTGACTTGATTGACTATTTTCCACTCCATGAATTATAGGCATTTTTTTTTACAAAATTGTTATAAGTCTTCAGCCCTGTCCAAGGACAGATTGTTTGTAGATGTAAATATTTATACTGTCATAATTTTGGAACTTCTGAACCAATTTGGCTTATCTACGAACATAACGGAAATTAGACTATTATCATTTTCCTGCAAAATATCATTTCAATCTGCTAAGATGTGCACCTGTAGTTGTTCCTCATTTTTATATACTTTATACATATTGTATATGAAATGGAATGTATATAGACAGGGTTATAGGAAATTCATCCAATACATTTCAGTCTTTCAGGTAGTAATAGTAGAAGTGAAAATAAGCAATAATTAAATATTCTCTTATATGCCCTAAGCAAAAGTTGATAGATTTAGACATATTTTATTGTGTATTTTTTAATAAAACCATCCTTTTTATGGAAACCTGATAAAATGAGTAAAACAAACCTGTATTTGTTTGTATTTATCTTTATTTAAAACACAAAAGACAATACACAGAAGCAAAGTCGACTAAATTGTTATATATTTTTGTTAACTGAATCCGTAACAAAATGGATGTCAGCATATGCTTGGTTCTTGTATGAAGACTACTTACCTGGAACTTTAGTGTGGGACACCCTCCAGCCAGGTGGCCCAACAACCTGAAAAAATCGCTGGTTTTGACTGGATGAGAAGGATAAAAGACCGGGTACCATCCTCACAATCCTTGGTAGATGCCTATATTCAGCAAAGGAGAGACAAAGGCTGACGGTGTGGATGGTATATATATATATTGTATATACCAATGAGGTCAAGTTTCTGGCCTGACATATTTCTAAAAAAATAAATTATTGTCATTTATTATTTATTGTCAGTAACATTTATTGGAAATCTCTCTAAAATAATCTTTATGGGATTTATTGTTTTTGACAGGAATCTTCACGCTTCATAAGGGACAAGGACCGCGAGAAATCAGTGTATTTCAAAAATGGCATGATGGATAAAATAGTTTATGAGAGCACTACAACATGTACTGAGACCAAGCATTATGCTGTTGGCATCCTTCAGGATAAGGAACTCCATTGCACTCCTATTCAAGGTATCTTGATATTAAAAATTTCCCTTAAACAATATTTTGCTTTTAATTACTTTTAACCACAATAGGGTTGATGGACAGATGGACACATATTTTTTGTAGGTTTTGTAAGTTTTTGTAAGTTCTGTTATAAATATAGGACAAATTGATTGATACTAACAACTTAGCTAATAACTCAAAACAGCCCACGTACTGTCATAGGTATATTGATTGTATTATTCATTGAACATGAGAAACTCGGTCTTGTGACGGCCACAGAAGACATTTTGAGACTGAATGCATAATATCATAACTAAATAAGTTTTAATTTCTTATTAATTTATTGTAATATATTTATTTATGTATTGTATTTCGTTTACATGATTACCCCAAGTTGTTAAAATCCTCATAAACAACCTGCAAAATACTTATACTCGTATGGCTAAAAGATACAAAAGTACCTCAATTCAAATATTCACCCTCTATCACTACCTGTAGATTCCAATGACGCTTCTATTTATTAGTAATTAAAACAAAATAATAATGAATACATTCCAAACTAACCTTTAAATTTTTATCTTTTTTATAGTAAAAAATGGGTATCTTTTCAGGAATTGTGCAACTGCGGCCGTCATTATCATATTATGATAAGCAGGACAAACATAGACATGATAAAAACAAAGGTGATGATTCAGATGACGATGAAAAGGAATCTGAAGCACAGCAGGTAGTATTCACTTGGTCACATAAGTAGATATTTCTTAGAAATTGTTAAGAAATCTTAGATGACATATTTTACTGAAGTAATGTTGGTCTCGGAATGAACACACGGACAAGACAAAAATCATGTTCAAACCGGGACTAGTAAGTGTCGAAGGTGTGGCACTTGAAGTTATCGATCTTTAAGTCTATCTTGGACAGACCACCCAACTGGGTAAGTCCAAATTTAGCAAAAACGCTCTTCAGCGATGAGTCGGTTCTTCTCCTCGCCTATACCACAATCCTTGAACACGAGAGTCTTCAATTAGTGCGTCCTGCCAGTGATGTTATGTGGCGCAGAAACGTGGTTCCTGACGGTGGGACTGATTTATTTATATATTTATATACTTCATTGTACAATATCGTACAAAAGGCGAGCTTAATCCGTTAAGATATTCTCTACCACCCAACCTTTGAGTTGATCAAAGAGATTAAATTTGGTTCTTGATCTATAAGTTCAAAATCGCTTAACGAGCTATGCTCGGAGTTTCCTTACGGGAAAAGATTCGCCACCGACATAGCCCATGAAATAAGCATGCTGAAGAGGCAATGGGCAGCTCATACTTGCCGCAGGACTGATAACCGATGGGATAGACGAGTCCTTAAATGGAGGCCACGTAGTGGGAAGCGCAGTGCCGGACGCGGTCCAAGACGTGGACCCACGACATGAAGAAGTTCGTCGGTAGTGGCTGGATGAGAAGAGCCGAGGATCATGTGTGGTGGCGAGCTTCGGGAGAGGGCCTATATCCAGCAGTGGAACGACATAGGCTAATGGTATGGTAACAACTGAATAATAATTAGCTTAGACCAGATTTCATGAAAGATTCAAGAGACAGATGAAGCCGTAGTATAATGAATTATTGATATTAAAGCATATTCAAGGGTTGTAATAATAAATATTAAATTTATCTTGTAACTAGTGTGTGTTTATTGTTGGAATCACAATTAGTGAATACTAACAATTTTGAATATTTTGATTGAGGGTAATCAACTGTTTCGGGTCTTGACAATCAATGATATTAAATACATGTCTGTCCACATCTACTGAATCAACTACCGTGATTAATTCCCTGATACATAACAGATATTTAAAAGGATAAATTTCTTTGTTACAGGTGACAGTAAAATTCGCCCGTCAAGAAACTGATGTGGCTAGGAAAGCGCGCGAAAAGTCGTTTGACGCGATGACACAGCGCCTCGCCGGCGAGCGTTGGTACGACGCCATGTGGAGCCACTCGAATAGTGATCAAGCTGATGTGAGTTTATAATTTGTTATTGAACAAATATTATAATAAATCCAACGTTACAAATGTGTAGTTTTGTTGTTCTGTCTAAAACGTTTGCAGCGCTCATTACTCGGTACGAAAAATAATAATAATAAGAATAAATAATAACTAACACGCGCGAGAGTGTCCCCTTCTACTTTAGTTTTATTTATTCTTATGGTACAGGACAATGACCGGTGACGTTAAAATTGTTAATTACGAAGAAAATTACATGGGCACAATGTGCTAATTGCGCCATTGTCATATAAGAAAAGAAGAAAATTTAAGCGCGACTTTTGTTTGCAGCTGGAGCGCTTAAAGCTATTCAGTGCGGTGACGTCACAAGGGTCAGCTTTGTCTCTAGGCGGGCAACAATACTTGCGCGCCTTAGTACCGCCGCCGCAGGACGAGGCCCACGTCTCGCCCGTCGCCAATCCCACTGTGACCGAACAGATTAAGAGCCTACTTATCAATGGTAAGTTGTGTATTCAGTGTAATGGCGTCACATCCCATGTGATGACGGCACAAGACTAGTATTCCGCCCATTTAGGACTAAGCTGAGACATTACGCCGGACTCCAAACGCAATATACTGGAACAGATTGTCTGCTTATTAATGGTAAATTGTGTATTCACGGTGTAGTGACGTCACAAGATTGGTCCCATCACTGTAGGATGTTGCCAAAAATGTCTACATCTTTTAATAAGTAGGAAATTTACTAGATTTTTGAGTATTTTATTTTATATATATTAACGCAAAATCTGAAACATGTCAAATAATTTAAAATATGTATATAATGTATATAAAACCGTTTTAGCAAAAAATAAAATTAGTTTAAGGAATAAATTAAAAGTTACAAAATGTAAGGTTATGCCGTCCTGTCTACAGCATCGTAGTGCTTATTACCTGAGCAATCCTCAGGTATAAATTATTGCAAATCATCCGATCCCAATGATCTACAAATTAATGCAGAATCATTCTGCTCGAATGATTTACAAAAACTTTTTCTGACTTGAAAACTTACGAACGGTCCGTATGTTTTCTTGTCTCCGGTGCCTTCAACGGCGCCCTCTTCTTGTTCAGTGGTGAGTGGTCACCCCAGGGCGCTACTGAGCGGGACGTTGTACACGAAGGTCGGCGTAGCTCACATCCACAGGACTCGTTGAGTGGCGGAGCAGGAACTATCGTCGATGGAGGTCTTGAAATGAAAGTCTTGATTTTTTCTTCAATTGGCTTGAGGGCTTGCGGTGGTGTATTGAGGAGCGAGACGGCGATAATTTTTTTCTTTTTAAATGTCCTGAGGATCTCGTTCGAGGATCACTCACCTGAGTATCCTACCTGAGTAGGCAGGGTGCCTGAGTAGGGTCTGAACCGGGCGCCTACGCGTAGAATAAATGATATTAGTATATCCTTTATTCTTTTTATAGGACAGAGTTATAACATTTATAGGACAATTCTAGTGAATCTACCTATAAATCATGAAAAAAGAAACCTATTGGAATTGATTCTATACTCAATATTAAACAATCTATTTCCAGCTTTAGCATTATTTTAGTGACACATTGTATAAGAAAACTAAGTCTGTTAAATTACTTAAGAGATACAAGGGACTAATAACTACAAACTTGCATTTTCTAGCAAAAATGCTGACATTCAACGACCTCCGTACACTGATCCGTACGGAGGAAGGGTTGATAAGTGAGAGTGGTCTTCTCATAGCGCTGAGTACAGTCGCGTGCTGCGTTCGAGGGCTGTGGACGGTGCGCTCCACTGACCTGTACACGCACGCCTCGCCCGTACCGCCGCAACCGATGTGCGCCGCTAGGGATCATGTGGTAAGTTATACCCACTTTTTTATTCAACGTCTCACCGAAATGACGCAAAATCTGAAACGTGACAACTAATTTAAAATATATAAAACCATTGTAGAGGAAAACAAAATTAGTTTGGGCAATAAATTAAAATTTACAAACATGTAAAGTTTTGTTGTTCGATGTAAAACATTCGTAGCGCTCATCACTCAGTACCGGGCGCCTAGGCGGGCGACGCGCTTAGAATGCAACAGCGCGTAGAATCAATAATATACTCCTTACCACCCAAAGGATGGCTGGAAGTAATCGCTTTCGCGGTAAGGCCGCCGGTTGTACTTCTAATTACTTGCACTTCTTTGTATTGTTTTGGTGTACAATAAAGTGTATCTATCTAGATAAAAATGTACTATAAATTATGAAATAAAAATCTATTTTAATAACTAGTAGGATCGATTCTACCCTCAATACTGAACAATCTATTTTCAGCTTTTGCATTATTCAAATTACACGTTATATAGTTAGAATAGATGGTAGGATGGTAATTGGTCATCGCTACCCATGGACATCTGGGCTTGGTACCATTGTCCCCACTGGCAATCCCCAATGGTGTAGACAATGGAATAATAGAAATTATTACCACTGTGTCCACAGAAATCAGTGGGGATAAATAATAAGTTAATTAAATAATATCGTGACTAGAATAAAAAATAATAATTTAGACTAGTTGTTATGTTAGTAAATAAAATTACAACTAGTCCCTGGCCTCACTTCTATTTTTGAATAAATAAATAAATCTCAGCCCTCTAATAATTATTATTGTGAAATGATAATTGATTTGAGCATTGTGATTGGTATAAATAATACATTACTATTTATGCTTTCTTCCAGTTATATCTCTTCACACAGCATCCATATATAGATAGAAGAAAGGTCGCTGCCGCAGTGCGATTACCCCCACTAGAAGTATTAGAAATCATACGCTCCGTAGCCAAATTCAACCCTCGAACTGGGTGGGAACTTTTGCTACCACCGGACACAGCTTTCGAGACAAAATACCCTGATGTTGTCCAACGACAAAATTTGTATTGGGAGGCTCGACAAAGGCAGTTCAACGAAACGCTTATGGGTGAAAATGTACCGAGAAGACAACGTAAAAAGTCCCAACGGGAATCAGTGAGTTCTGAAACTATGATGAGTCCTAAGCAGAGGTGTAATAGTGTTTGTGATGATGATAGTGATAGAAAACGGCCCAAGAACAAATCGGCCAGCGGTAGTGGGAAACGGACACGGAATTTTAGTTCAAGCAGTGCTCACGACGGTTAGAGTGTTACAAACGAAATATGGCACAGAATTGGCAAATCCATAAACATGGCAATAAATTATGTGACATAGTCTTAAAATCCAATATGAAACGAACAAGCTCCCTTCAGTGTTAAACTAAAATATGTCAACAGTGATCTTAAACTGTTTAAGCATTGCAATACTTTACCAGTCCATATTAAAATCACATATAATGTATTAAAAGAACAATATTTTAATACCAAAATTCAAACCTTAATTTCACATCCTGTATTTACAAGTAGTATAACACAAGCGTTTGGTAACTAACGCCACGAATAATTTATACGGTCAGCGGACTAGCGCTTACTTAGTTCCCAGGTCAATAAATGAATTAGACTATAAATTAAAAACAGATAGTAGTAAAAATAATTTAAAATATAGGTTAAAAAGATATTTCTTGTCTAAATTTGTTCACTGTTCACACTGGTAGGTTTTAATATCTTACTTTAATACTGCAGAACTTGTATCTTAGACAAACCTTTATGGTTTATTTGATACAATTATGATATTTTTATGCTTTTTGTTTATAAAATTGGTAATAAATAAAAAAAAAGATAAATAAGAAACAACGAGTATGAAGATGTCTATGGCAGACTGTGAGTGCAACTTTCTTTTTAAATTGTTATACAGTTTGGGTTCAAATCTTAAGCTGTTTCATACGTTTGCTAAAGGAAAAAAAAAATTCGTGTCACGGATATGATGACATATAGAACTGTTAAACAGAGTGAAATTTGTACGGAGATGACACTTTATTGACAGTTCTACATGTCATATCCCTGACTCGAATAAAAGATCCGACTTTAAAACGTTTCCGTTTTTTATCACTGCAACTTACTTCATTTTTGGAATTATGTTTTTCAACTTTGAGTTCAAGTCCCTTTGAATCAATCTTTCACAAGTTTGCTAAAAAGCTTCATTATGATAGTGTAGAGATTTTTTTCGTAATCAACAATTTTAAAGTCAAAACAATTCAAAATACATCTCGTCAATCTCCCATCCCGTCGATTTAAGTCGAGAGTCGCTTAGTAAAGCAATGGTTTACTGAGGAAAAGAGTTGGACACCCTGTAATCACACGAAAAACGCAGCTTAATACTTTTCTTTAATTATGTACAAACATTACCTACGTACTTGATACCTACGTACCTACGTGAAGTTAAAACCTGACCAGAAAAATAAAAAACTTGCTCTGGGGGCGCCACATTTGCTTTTTTCATAGCTAGTTGGTGTTGTCAGTAGAAGATATTAGTTCTATTAGTTTTACGCATCATGGCGAGGTTTTTTATTTTCTTGGTCAGGCTATAAATAAACTATCATCATACCACAAAACCTACAATACTCAATTTTTATAATAATCAAACAAAAACTCAACTTCACTTCTCGAGTTCCCGCCAAGAAGCCTTCAAAAAATGTTGCCATGAAAAGAATTTAGAATATATTGTTGTGTCATGTTTCGTTTGGCACTCCAGTTAGGTTATCAAATTGTTGGTTGTTTATTGCTTATGCCGCAAAATTGTGTAACTTATTAGAGGTTATATCACTATTAAATATTGAGGCGTTTAAACAAATAATTAAAAATGTACAAACCAAAAAATATGCAGGTGACCGAATCTATTCTCGAAGTCCGAAACCATGGATTACGTCCATGATTAACATGGAAATATTTCTAATTTTTTTTTTGCATTTTGATTTTTTCTAGTTTTTACCAAATTTTCATCCAAAGTTAATTAATAAATATAAAGCTTGATGATAATTTTATATTTTTACCAAAAAGGTGTTCCAAAACTCAACATCAAGCTGGAACCAGGGAGTGGACCACCTCATGACTACCCCGAGAAAAATAAAAAAAAATCGGGATAATTGTTTTTTATGATATAAGCATTTTGTTGAAAAACATTAAAAAAAATACCTCTTGTGCAACATTTTTCGGTGCTACGATTACAAATTTGCAGATATGACTATAATTTTTTTTGTATTAATAGTCTAGATAACTCGGCTATCAATTACAATCCAAAATAAAACCAGAACTGGTGCAGTTTTTTTTTTTTAAAAAAACATTGAATCGAATATTATTCTTAAAATTTTGAGAAGTTATTATTTTCGGCTAAATTTGACACTTCATGGTGTAAAAAAAATTTACCTACACTACCATGGCAAGTTATCGCAAAAGTTGGCGCAATTAATCAAGATTTCAAAATGATATAATATTTCCTACGCCATGCCCTAAAATAATTTATTTTTGGTACTTTTTTGAACAAGAGTAAACAAAAAATTAATACCTTTACTCTGTGAACATGGGATGCAGAGCTTTGGTTCCCTGGTTCCTCCTTGGCGTTGAGTTTTGGGACACCCCGTATAATATGTCAATTGACTCATAACACTATACAACGTGTCACTGAAATTAGCTTGTTCAGTTAACATTTTTTATTATAATAAGTTTTTTTTTCATAACTTACTGTTCATATCTAGAATATCTGTTATTGTACTCTTGTATTCTACGCGCGTCGCCTGCACCGCTCGCGGTCACTGCCCTATACATGAGTATAGAGTGCTACAAACGTTTTAGTTAGAACAACAGAAGATCACATGTTTGTAACGTTTGATGTATTCCCTAAAATAACTTTATTTCTCCCAAGATCAGTTTTATATATTTTAAATTAGGTGACATCTTTCAGGATTTCCTTATTTCAGTGCCATTGCTGTATATATCGTAAGCATAATTCTTGGTTTCAAGATTCGAGAAAGGTTCGATTACATCCTCGGCCGCCCCATATCAAAAGCCAATAAGGAACAAATTTAGAAAGAGATGCGTTTTGATCACAAAATTTGATTTATAAAGCTAACCTCCAAAATATGCAGACACCCATATTAAAATCTTTCGTATTTATGAAGATAAGAATACATGAGAGAATTATAATATTTTTTTGTATATCTAATATTTTGTATTGTGTGTAATATAATAATAATCAAATTTTTATGTTAACTTTGTATGTTTTAACTTGGCTGTTTGAATGTTTTTGGGCTCTCCTGGAAAATTTGTTAAAAATATACTTACTGGGTTTTGATATGGGACAGTCGCTCTGTTATAAGAAAAATATGAACTAGATATAAACTCATTACATTTTCGCGTTTTGTTTGTTTAAATTTTAAAATTTTAAATCAGCTTTCAACCTCATGCAGTAAAGTAGTTGATTGCACTAACAATAAATATTATGTTGTATGACTTATTCAACAACTGGAGAAAAAAATAAACCAATATTGAAAATATATTGTGAATGTCGTTACAAGATTAAATAGATATGAGCTTGAGAATATTTAAGGTGAGGATTTATCCTTATTTCTGTCACACACACACGGATATAATGGTACCACTGTGTTAGTGACGCCATGTACTCGTGCTTTTCAATATGTGACTTCTAAGCCTTAATTAATTTTTCAAATAAATTCGATTTTTATTTTACGAGTAATAATGATAATAAATAATGATTTAGATAATGAAGATCGTTATCTTGTTTTATTAAATTATTCAGTTTAAAAGCAAGTTTTAACACGTTCGCAATTGTATGAATCACATGCGGGTCATGTGAATTTAAATATTGTGCGGCCGAGGAAGATTGTGATTTTATTTTCGTTGATAAGTACGATTATACCGTGTATAATGCAAAAACTTTTGGGAATTATGTATCTACATTTGTTTTTGTCTACGGGGACTGTTAACATATAAATCATAATAGAATTATACTGAAATTTATAGGGTTTTAGCCTAATTGCCAAAATTAATCGATGTTTATGAAAAAATAGTTCAATTTTGAAACTATATTTATATCATTCTGTTATGTTATGGCATATTATTATCATACACTAGATAAAAGTAGTTTTATTACTGAAAGTAACTATCAAATAAAGATAAATTATCTGTAATCAATATTGTGTAATATTAACCTATTTTACAGCACATATCTTTTGTTTTCGTGAGGAGGTATCAAGCGTAAAACCTTTTCGATGTCTTAGATGTTCTAAACCTTCTTAATGTTATGCTGAAAGTACACCTCTCGAAAGCTTATGCCAATATGGAAACTAAACTAAAAGCCACGCCCCACCACGCCCGAGCCACGCCAGCGTCAGACGCCATTTCTATGTGTTTTGCGCCTAACAGTAAATTGAAAGCCAAAGCCATTAAAGATAGGTAGTGATCATGGATAAGAAACAATACACTCATACCGATGGTAGTGTCGGTGAGTTGCGGCAATACACAAAACCACCCAGTTTATGCCAACTGATATCAAAGTCCGCCGGCTTTTGTGGATAGTAGTGACGCTTTGAGACTGGCAATCGAAAGATGAAATTTGCTTTTACGGCTTTGGTATTGATTCAACCCGAATCGTCATTTTTTTTTTAAATTCCCAGGCACTCTATTTTCCTTGCAGGTAATGACAGTATTAGGTACTGGAGGCTTTTATTTCTCCTTCGCTGATCTATTCCTAAGCCTCCAACTTGCGTCTATATAATTTCAAGCTGTTATATTTTCACAGCTGGAATATTCCTACGCCTCGACTTCCCGATGAATAGGTTTTGCCCTACACTCGCCGCGCGAGCAGTAGAGCTGGGCGTATAAGCAAATTATATCGATATCGATAGAAATTATAGAATATGAAAAAATACACAGATATATTTAGTCATGTAGCTAACCGTGAACGGCCGAGCACCTCCTCCTCTCCTTCCCCACCTCATACCGCAAAGCTCAAATGCTCGCGCGCCTAGATTATATAAACCTATTCATTCAGAACTAAATGAGCTTTAAAATCAGCGTAATAACGCGTTTAAGTACACAAAAGAAGTTTGTAATTGTGCTTACGCTCGGTTGTCCATTGATTAAATCCAGAACGATTCCACCCTACAATAATATAATACACACCTAATCGTCTGCTATCTGGACCATAGACACGTATGGGTTGAAAGTTAAAAATTAGGCTGAAAATCGAAAGTCGACTATAAACCCTTACAATAAAATGGATGATGGTTTATCACAGCTTTGTCACTTGTAATCTGCATTTTATCTCTGCCTGTTTATAATTATTTATAATACATTGTAAATAACTTGTGATTTGTATATAAGTTGTTATCTTTTTTAATGAAATACATATTTTTATAATCATAAAATCAGTTGTTTATATTTAAATTTGGTGTTAATGAAATGGAAGGGGTGCCCAGTGAAAAAATCTCAATATACTTCAAACTATACATTCATAAGTTCATGGACGATATTAATAGTTTACCATCATGTAATATTAAGGAAAAAATGTGTCATTTTGCTTAAAATGTAGACGCCATTTTGGTTTATTGCGCCGCGCCGCTTGTAAGTAATGCATATGCGTATTTTAGAGCGAGAAGCTAGTATACAACACGATGCAACCAACCCTTTCAGTAACTACTGCTGTACATGGCCCTCCTCATAAAGATTGCCTTCTGCGAGGGATGTATGGCCTTAAAACGCCACGCTGACCAAGCGGGTTGGAGAGTCCTCGGCTTTCCCAGCGCTTGTGATAACGACTTTGTTATCTTCTAGTCAACTCTGGTGTGGTCACCAAACTTTGTAAATCCTAAGGTAAAATGGTGTGAAATAAAATGAGCAATAACTTAATAAAAAATTTATTACATCATCTATGCATAGACTCCTATTTGGTGCAGATACAACAATGATAAAAAAATGTAAACATTAACACTTCCAGTACAGTCAAGGTGATGCAATGAACTCAAAATTCTGCATTTTGTTGTACAAAAGTACTATCTTTTTAAAATATTTTCAACATTCTCTTGTGTACCTCGGTCATGTAAACTAACGATTCGAAGATCAGCCAATAGAGGCTTGATAGGAAAAGCGTTAGATTTAGATCTTGTGTGGTAACGAGCCTTGGGAGAGGTCTATATCCAGCAGGGGTGAGAAATGTGGTGACATGGCATGACATGATGACTTCATTGCATGATCCTTACAGACACAAACATTAACTATCAAAATAATAAAAACAGTGAGAACATAATTATAAAAATGGTAAGAATACAACATTATTCAAACGCAGGTACCTCTTAAGAAAGTAGACAAAAACATTTAGCTTAAATACTCGACTATAGAAATACGATTATAATTCTAAGAAAATTTAAAATGCCTGTATTATACAATATCCAACGACATATATGGCATATCGTGATGAGAAATCGATCATCTCTTTCTTGTAAACATGCAAACATTTTGGTAAAAATTTTCTTGCCCTCCCCAGATTCTATAAGTCGGCCTAATATGGCTCCGTTCACTGGGATCCTCAATCAGGCTTTACAGGGTTATAATAATAAGGCCAGGTTAACTAATAGTTCGCTTATAAGCGGACTATGGTCTAAATTCGTGGGTCCAAACCCTACATATGCTACTAAATTTCTACTGTAAGTAGGTACAGATTTTTAAATAGTTAGTATCTCGCCGGTGAAGGGAAACATCACAAAACAACCCACATGTACAAGAATTAGAATAAAATCTATGTCATGTGTATCCCCGTACTGGGCCCGCGTAGTAAATTAAGGCTCGAAACCGCGATTACTAGGGAAAGCCTGTGGCCTGTAGTGAGACGTAATAGACTTACATCGTCATTTTATAAATGCAAAAAAAATTTGTTATCAAGAATTACTTGTCAAGGAATCGCTACTAAATTCGCGGGTCGGATTAAAAAATAGTTTTTAATTCTAATTCCAAGTGGGTTAGTATAATTATAATGCAAAAATCGTACCTATTCTATAACGAATGCAACGACCGTCTATATATAATTCCGTACACCTAATGATGATGTGCCATATATATCGCCGATTAGTAAACTTGATCATTTTTTAAAAGCACATTTAATCAATTATTACTACGTAAAAATAGAAATTAAATCTGTCCCTAAATCTATTATTTTGTGTGTATTTTTAATAATACTAATAATAAAAGTATAACAATAACGGAGTACTGATTTTTCACACTGTTCTTATGATTAATGCCGCAAAATGAACTTGGATAAACATTTGAAACAAATTTCAATTTATTTATTTATTTTTATTAAACACTTGATTCAGGGTATGTCGGGTTAAAAAAATTGGTAACATAGATAATAAATTACGCTGTTGTTTTTTTGAAAATATCTCCAGTATACCTATGCTATTATTTTGGTTGATCAAAAGCAATAATAATATTATTTACAAATTAACATGAGTATCTACATAATTTTTAGCAGCACATATTATTAATATTTGGTTTCTAAGTGGTATAATCATATTATTAGCACGCATATAAATGGATTCGGTGGATAGATTAGAAAAATCCTTGTTTTAATTAATTAAATACTTTTTGGTGGTATTTTAAAATGTCTATGGTATAAACAAACGACATTTGTCCTAGAATATCTTATTCATTGTAAATGTTATTAACTCAGAGCTGACGTAAATTTTGAAAAGGCAAAGGACATACGAGATTACAGTAAAGTGACATGAAAAGACTAAAATAGAAGCTGAAAATTTACATAAAAAATATGCAATAACAGAATTTATTTATTGGGTGTTTCAAGCAAAGTAACTATTGACACATAATGCCGTGACCACTCAGAAATCATTTGGTTAAAGTTGATGTCCATAATATCGCAATCACTTCAAAATTATTTCGTTAATATTCATGTTCATTTCAATTTGGCATATAAAAGGTGGCACTAGAAGAAGGCGTTAGATTTAAAAATTTTGGGCACTTAACATTTTAATCAGCAAAAACGAATTTGATTCTTTATATTTTTGGTATGAAACTGAAACAAGTAAATTCAGAAAGAAATTTTATCATATTTTTTTAAATTTTCCTGTTCTTTTTTCACTATCAATTTGGACTCGTAACACCGATTTTAAATTATTTTTCAAAATTTCAAATTAACCTGTTAGGTAGTTAGGTAACCTGTTAAAATCTTCAATACCCTAGTTGAAATATAAATTGGAACATTGAGAGGTCATTTTGAAGGTTTTGTAAATACTTACAAATACTGTGGTACTGAGTACTGTGGTCTGGTTATTATAGGAACATTGACAGCTCACATAAATCTTTAACATGCAGTATAAATCATTTTACAACTCAATCGTCCTTTAAGAATATTTTTTTTTAATTTCATGTTGAGAAAGTAATGGTATTTACATAAAATTAATTAAATACAGAACTGTTAGCGCTCCTTCTATAATAACCGGATTATAATGGCATTAAAACATCTTCATGAGATTTTGTGATTGATTTGTAAACAGTTAAACTGGGCCTAACACCGGTTTATTGTACATACCGATTTTTTATTTTTTCCCAAGCAGAGTTCAAATAACGGTTGTGTTCATTTTAAAAGTTCGCGAACGTTAATGAAGGAACGAAATTCAAATATCGGTTACTTGAAGGTTTCTTGTACTAGAAGTGGATGGGGCTTAGAATTCAATGTTTTTTTTTTATAGAGAAAGGGTTACGGCTGAGCCGACAGTCAGTGTAGTGGCATGTGGATACTGTTGCCCTGGATAGCCGTGAACCCGTGATACATGCCAACATTGGTCAAAAATGATAATTGTTGGCACAACCGTCCATCTTCGGACATTTAGGAGTGCATTAGGAAAAAGGATTGGGAAGAGTGGAAATTTAAATTAAGTGTTCGCCTGTCTTTTGGCACGTCCAGCATTCGTGACATAATCTGGAAAAAATCCGACATTCGTTTAATAAGAGTTCGACAAGAATAGTGTCCACGCAAAGAGCACTGAAATTAACGGTTAGAAATCGATTTAAAATTCCGTTCCCGATGATATTGTTCCAACGACGTCCAATAAAAAAATTGGTTTAAAAAGCGGCGATGAATTTGAAACCGGTTTTAAGCCCTGCTGCTAAACTAATACTTTCTCCAATCCACTACTAATTAGCCTGGCGTGTTTCTAGGGTATGTCAATGTGACATTAAAGCTGCTTTTCTATCACAAGTGTCTTTAAACGAAGAATCTCACAAAGAAAGCGACTAAAGCGAGACTAAATGCAACAAAGCCGTTGCGACTAGTCGCACTATTACAAGCCTTCGAGTCGCATTTATCAGCGATTTCGCCGAAATGGTCTTTGACGTAGTTCCAATCGCAGAGACCGACGCGACAACCTTCGAAGTACATTGCTCGTTCATTTTCAAGGAACAGTACTTGATTCTGACCCTTGACTTGGAAATTGCCATTTGGAGAACATCTAGAAAGAATTATTATTTTATTATAGTAAGAAAGCGGCAGGCGTTCCTACAGTCCACTTGGTGGTAAGTGGATACTGTCGCCCACGGACATCCGCGACACATTCCAGTCCAGTCCAGTATCAGCCCAGAATGACAAACGTTGGCCCGAACCCGGATGCGCTGCCTACTTTACATTGCCAGGTAGTCTTCTGTGACAGAGGGGTAACGAGGTCAGTCGAATGCGCCCAATGGTTGTTAGACAGCAGCATGCCCCCCCCCCCACCCCCGCCTTCCCCCTAGAGAAAACTTAAAACTATGAATTTAATTATTTTTTTCACCTTACACAATATTTTAACACACATTTTTATTTAAATTCGAAAAATCTGCTAATTCTAAATCCAGTAAACTCATTATCGCGGGAATACTTTACCTTCTTATTTCCTTTTCACTGACCCACACAAAGCAAAGTAAAGGATAATATTACCCATCGAGGGCGTATTATCCTTTCCAAATTTTCTTGTCGGTGGGGGGGCAGAAGCAAACAATTTTCTTATAATTTAAAATAGAGGCAGTGTAATACAGAAAGTCTGTTACTTATTCTTCCCTATACCTTGGTCAAGCGTCCCAACCTGCCCCACCGTAACTACGTCCATGTTACCCACTGACACCGAATGCCAGCCCCAAGATTATAGTAAAGAGAGCCTTGACTGAAGGGATGGATCAATTTTGAAGTACGGTTATGTACGGCATTACTGTTGTATTTGTCGCTGATCATTCACAGGATCATAAGTTCTTAACAGGTTAACCTAGACAGAACTAGGAAGGGGTGATAAGAATGATATTACTGACTGTGCTAAGGCAAGTTGATAGTAAAGTATAATACCACTTACTGGTACAAAATAGCGGCCAAGTTTCCGTTGAATGGGGAAATGGTTGATGAGGTCCATTTCCGCGTCTGCACGGCGTTAGTGTGGTAGTTGTCGCCGGTCAAAGGCGCGGAGTCCCTGCGAGCTCGCATCGCAGTTACTACTAGCTGTAGGGTTTCTGACTCCGTTATATAGATCTGAGTTCGGGGTTGTTGAGGCACTTCTATGGATTTAAGAGAAATATTTTTTTTTGTTCATTCAGTCAGACAACACGGATCCATAGCAAGTGTTAGTACAATAAAAATTAAGAAAAAAAGAACTTATAAAACCACGTTAGTGCTGCAATCACTTTTGCCCGGAAGTTTATCAAGTATTTACAGTCAGTTTCACTCAGGTTTATTGATTTCGAAGAAGCCTTTGATTGCGTGTTGCACCACATTAATCTACCTTAAACCACGAAGACCACGAAGTTTATGGAATTTCTTTATTGACCAATGTACTGAATGAACACTATATAAGTTACGGGTTTGTGACAGGTAACGCTAGGTTGGAACGTAAGCAGACAAATTTCTTAACACTAGTGTGTCCCAAAGGTAGGTATGCTCTAGGACAGGGGTGCTCAAACTTGAACTGCTGGCGATCTACCTCAATATTGTTAGACTACGATCGATCGACTCTGAGAGGCTGCAAGTATGCAGTGTGATGCAGGATTGTCGTCTAGGTAGGGTGTATCGTGGCATAGATATTAGTTTTCTGCACAATATGCATTTTTTTTGGTCAAGGTAAGTCGGTCGATCGCGATCGACCGTTTGAGCACCCCTGCTGAGTCTAAGACCTCTGCAGTTTTTGTAAGCCTTTACTTTTTTTACTTTAAGTTGTTCTCAAGTGCATAAAATTATCTTATCGTTCATGAAGGAAGTGATTTTAAAAAATAAGTCTCGATGAAGGTACCGTTTTCGACGTGTTTCTTGAAGAAATCCATCATGTCCTTGACCAAAGGGCATCCAACGTTTTGGTTGATTTGCGACCCGTATCCGTATTTGTAGTAAGTTTCAAGATCCTCTGCGTATTCTAGACGCTTTAAGTCGTCCTGGGTGAAGGCCTGTCACAGAATTAGTTCAAGTATTTTATACTAGCCATTGCCAGCTTAGTATAATGTTACTAAGATTGAGTTTTTTTCCTAAAAATCACATATATCATGCCAAATTTCTTTATTCGTTTACTTATTGCAGATTGATTAGATAACAAGCAAACAAACAAATCAATTGATATTTTTAATGAAAATTCTTATTTTTAGTATGTGTGCTTCCGGGCTACAATGCAGTATTGGTTCGTCTTAATTTAAAATACTCTGGTTGTATTTTTTGAAAAAGAAAAGAATGTTGTATGTACATAATTGCATTATCAACCGATAGTAAACTTTTTTATTTGAGTTTAGTCATAATTATTTCAACAGTCAGGCGTTTTTCAGCTTTTGTTGGAACTTGGATCTTTTGTATGGCATTATACAGGGGTGGCCAACTAGTTTAGAACAGTGTTAAAAAAAACTACTTAAAAAAAATTCTGACCCCTTGTGATCGACTTAATTGTGCTTTAGTAGGATGAATAAAACAATAATTAGATAGCTTTTTATGCATATCAATAATATGATAGTACAATTAATATCAATAGATAACTAAAAATAATCAGAAGTTTGTGCTTTCATTTCCTCGATAATTTCAACCTCAACGAAAATTTTGATACAGCCCAATAATTTTAATTTCGCGTCGCGATCGACCGATCCTGTCTTTGGCGATCGACCGGTCGATCGCGATCGACTTGTTGGCCACCCCTGGCCTTATATATTGATTTGTATGTTGTATATTGATCAGAAGGCAATTGACTATCTTGGCAGTTATTTTAGTATTAAGAAAGGACCATTTAGATATATGTATTTTTTTTTGTATTTTTGTTATAAATAGTGTAAATACTTACAGAACACCAGGGCGAAATTTGAGCGACGTCCCACGCTTTGTTGTACCGACACATGTTATACATTCGTTTGAGAGTGCCCTTGTCTATATCGTAATTGAAACCCAGCCTTTTAGAAATGTTGTTTATCATCTGTAAAGAAATATAAACAAATATATCATTAGTATAGTTGTTACGAAAAAAATTGTCTCGCAAATGAAATGAGCCAAAGAATTTTTTTTTTCTTTTTTTTTTTATAGAGAAGAGGGCGGACGAGCAAGCGGTCTCACGTGATGGTAAGTGTTACCGCCGCCCATGGACACCTGCAACACCAGGGGGTATGCGGGCGCGCCGCCGACCTTGCAAAATCCTATTCACAGCTCTCTTGAAGAACCCCATGTCGTAGTTTAATGGGAAGACCTCTTGAGGCAGTTCGTTCCACAGCCTACGGGTTCGCGATATAAAATAATTTTTGGACCGAACAGTACGCGACACCTAAAGATAGAGGATTTTGAAAAAAGCAAATATTTTTAAATAAAATACCTAGTGTTTCTCTTTGAATTCAATTTTATACTAGTTTTAGAGTAAAATATAAAGATTTTTTTCTGAAGTTATAAAAAAGCGAAAGTATCAAATTTGTTTCTCTCTTATTAAAGTGAAAAAATCCGAAATAAATCTAATTAAAAAAATAAACTTCTAAATTTGCTGCTCACGACATTATGCGAGAGAAGAGACCATTTTCGATAATTTTCGATTTTAGTTTCCCAGATACAGTGACTGACCTCACTGAAATCTTAGAAAGAAATAATATAATTTTTATTGCTTTATTTTAAATCAAATTTCTATTAAAACATAATCTTAAAACAACGAAATTTTAAAGTTAGAAAATCTTAACCGAAATCAGTAAGTCCGTCCGACAATAATTCCCTTCGCTCAGATAACATCACAATAAGAGTGTTCAAATGAATACAAACTCTTTTGCAGTTCATTATCAACATATTCAATAGGCTATTAGGAGACGCCAGCAGCAAATATGAAGTTGTAGAACAAACCTGTACTTTCAGTTGGAGTGACGAATTATGAACATTAAAATCACGGTAATAAGACTTTTATGAACGCAAAAATGTTTGTAATCATTTAGTAATACTTTAGATACTTACTTCACTATACTCCCGTTTGGATTCAAATATTAACAGTTGTTGTATGGTATCGTTATTTTTCTGGATATTGTTAACCCACGCTGGACAGTTTTTGTACGGCTGAAATGGAAACAAATTAAAATAAACGCCACAGTCAGTGGCCCACAACAGGATTTCCTGTGTGGTGGGTCGAGAGACACATACAAAGACGAACACACCACCCAAACCCGCACAAACATGTCGAACTGTCCAACCAAAGTAGTTTTCATAGTTTTTAGTAAAAAAAAAACGCCATTGCTGTAGCAATTATCTACAATTGCCTAAAACGGACAACGGTTATTGTAACAAATACATCAGAACTAATTGTATGTTTGTTGGTGGGTTGGGACGACATGTTTCTCCAGTCTTTTTGATTTTTAGCACAATACCTACTGCGCCAGCTCGACGCACTGACTGGAGCACTCGCTTTTGTAACGCTCACAGTTCGAACCACGCGAACTGTGAGCATTCGTACGTGTAACATCGATTCAGTTGTTTTGACAATCTCACACGAACGGCGGACAATTGTTATGTAATGTTTGTACAATACATTGGTATGTACAATTGTAATGCTCGGTTTGCCGCTCTCACTGCTGCAATGTTACAAATTGTATCATTACAGGTGTAATGCTCGCCTGGACGCATTCACTGATGTAATGCTCGAATCTGAACTGTTACATTACACGCGAGTGCTCCCGGTCAGTCAGTGACCGCCTCAAGGTATGTTCCATAGATTTACTTACTCTAAGTAAATTTTCATCACTTTGTTTTGGTATGTCGTAGCCGCGTAACTCTGCCTGATCCTTGAAGAGTCCCTCCAGGAACGCCTTGAAAGACGTGGCCGAACGCTTATCATCCGCGAACTTGAACTGAAATTGAAGTAAACAAAATAGTTCAAAGAGGCGAAATACGTTGATGGTAAAACAACTTGTGCAACTGGGCAGTATGGGTCGGCCGGCTTCAGAATAGCACCCCCATCTCTTCCCGTGGATTATCGTTAAGGGAATAAGGGATAAAAAAGCCGCTACCGCAAGTTCCAAGGAGTACCTCTAAGAGAGTGTACTCGCCAACCCTCTCCTGCACAATACAATTTGCACTAGGAGGCTCGTGTGCAGCAGTGGAAGTTAATGAGGCTGGTTACGATAGAACAATTTAAATAGAATCGATTTACATAAACCCAATACGATATACGATACAACGTTACTATAAGAGCGGTATCGTAGAAGAAACTCAATTCCGAATAATTCTGAGAATGAATAACTTTTATGAAAGGGGAACATTTAAATATACAATTTTGAATACTATGGTATAAAGTTTCCGTTGATATATAGGGAAAAATATTAAAAACTGAAATGAAAAGGTATTATTTATAAAAAAAATATTTATTCAAATTTATGATGTTTATTTTTAGCTATTTGTTTAAGTTCGATAGTAAATTTTATATTAATTTTCATTGTATAGTCGGATTATTTATATATGACATGTAGAGCTGTCAATAAAGTGTCATCTCCGTACAAATTTCACTCCGTTTGAAAGTTCTATATATCATATCCCCGACTCGAATAAATAATCCGACTTTAAACGTTTGATGTTACCAGATAGTCGTGTCGATTGTCTGTAAGTAATCCCGGGAAGCGCTGCCTCCAGGCGTGCGCCAGCTGCTCCGTGGTGAGGTACCCGTCGCTCGTGAGGTCCCCGGCGAACGTCGCGTTCTGACGGGGATTCCACTCCCATCGGGAGAGTAAGTTCAAATCCGATTCGCAAATGCGTTGCTGGAAAACAAATAATATATGATTTATAAACACCGAATTTGCAAAAAAGAAATGATCCCATTTCCATCCCATCTTATCCTATCTCTCCCCATTTTCCCAACCCTCCTATGTTGGCATGTATCGCGGATATCCATGAACGACAGTAAGTATCCACCAGGTGCATTCTTTCTATAAATAAATAAATAAAAGTAATCTACTTGCTACTTAGTATCATTCAGGACTCCTTACGATGTCGTTGCCATGTATGCTAAGCGAAGTGTATAGTTATATCTAGGTGTACCTATAGCTATATCCCTAGAGAAATAGAATGAAAACAGTTTGGTTTATATCTTCCGTGATATAGCTAAATTACTAGGTAACTGAAGTATATAGTCACATATTGTAAATAAAACAATTATTAAACTGATTTTATTATGACTTATGATGATTAACTGATTATTATGATATTTATTTAACATTTATTTTGTCTAAAAACCACGTAAATTAATACAAGCCATGCAAACCAAGTCTCGGTCCAAGAAATATTAGGTACAAAGACATTAAGAGAGACAGTAACGTTTTTTATTCTAGACATGCATTTAAATCTTACATTAGTATTCCTAAAGTTGCCATTTCGGTAGTTGTCTTGAATGTTCTTCTTCAGATTGGCAAGGCTTTGCAAATCATTCATTTCATTCGCTTCAGGGTTGTGCGACCCATGACGGGTTAGAAGCCACACAGCCTTGGGCTGGCAACCTTTAAAAATGAAATAAAATATGTACAACTCGACACTAATTACATTGTACCTACGAGTAAAAGGTATAGCAAAGTTACTCTTTCCATGTACGTACCCACTACATATCTTCAAAATGTTTATTAAATAGGAATAGATTCTTTTCAAATCTTGAATATAGCGTGCCTATATGAAAATCGCACACTGATACATTTCTTTGAGCCTGCGTTTAGCAAAGGACAAGGATTAACTGATAATTAGCAGTTCTCTCCCCTCCCAGATATATCTCCTACCTAATTAAGTAGGAGATATTTCTGAGGGGGAGAGTGCACGGCGCAATCCAACAGCCGCTGGGCGTGCTCAACTGGCCACGTTACCCCTCTCTCACAGAAGACTACCTTGAAATGTACTGTATTTCCCACTTTTATCTTATTTCCCTAATGTATCTACGTATTTCGGTAGTGAGCGAGATGTGCTAGAGGCCATTCCCATCCTATCCCTCCCCATTTTCCCAACTCTTTCTCCAAATCCATTCCTATATCTCCAAAGGTCGGCAGCGCATCCGGGCGCGTACCAACGTTTGTCATTTTGGACTAATGTTGGCATGTATCGCGGATGTCTATGGGCGACAGTATCCACTTACCATCAGGTGGACTGTATTATCGTCTGCCCCCTTCGTACATAAAAAAAATAGATTTAGGACATTAGGTGTATGCTCTGATGTATGCATTTGATGTGGTGTATGCACTTGTACTGCCCTGATATTTGGTCTGTATTACCACGAGCTTTACTGCTAAAGTCGTGACCGCAGCTGGTGTAACCCATGCTGAAACGTCGAGTTATATGCGTTCAGACGCCATTTAGAATATACATAAAATATGTAGGTACCTACAAAACGCGAAAGTTTAAAAAGTTATACTTTACTGCTATGTCGATAAACAGAAATACAAACCCCACTCTTTTCAGTAAAAGTTCATGCCCTATTTATTAAATTAAAACTGAACATTCCAGGAAACGGCAAAAGACATTAAAAAAATATACAGCACGTGCATATTATCTTGTCGATGGCATAATGTACCGGCCATAAACAATATAAATAGACCGTCGGCGTGTTAAACGGTGACCTCACGACTCAGGGAGGGACCTAATTGAAGCCATTTGTCAGTCGTGAAAGAAATTGTGAGAAATCGATTGGATACGACTCTGATAAAATTCTGATTTATATAAATAAATTATAACATACATCCGATGAACTCACAGACGTACCTGAATGGTTTAATTAGCATCATTAACAATGGAAGATTCCGTTGTACATAATGCTTTTCCGTAGTTTTAATATTGTATATAAATTTTATAATAAACAATATAAATTTTAATTCCGTGTTGTAATATTGAATCTAGGGATGTAACTATTTATTTCTACATTTTAATTTTAAAATAGGTACCTATTTACAGATTAGAATGACTATGAGTTCATATTCCATATCTCGTCATGTGGTATCTGCCGGCTTTAGCCCACCTCTTCCTGTTTGTGTCGTAAAAGTTCTGAGGAACTACACCACTTCTAAAAGAGCGAATTCGTCAACCCGCTTAAGGCCATACATCTCTCATGTACAAGACAATGTGCTTGAAGAGGACCATATCCAGCAGGTGATAGTGAAAGGGCTGGTTACTGTTACGGTACATATTCCACAAGAAAAGACATAGAATTCTACAAGATATTACATAAGATAAATGTATTACACAAGATCTTGAATAACCATTTAGATGGAGATCTCTTGCAGCATCTCAATCTGAAGGCACCGATATCGCCCTGTGCGTACTCAACAACTATTAGACATACCACGGGCTCGAAATAGTTTCATAGAATAATCCATTCTATAGAATATGTCGTTATTACAACGATCTGGATGACGAGTTTGACATATTCTATCTAAATAACGTCCGTATCAAAATTCTGTTGGATATGTAGATGTTTCATTTTACCCATTCTGCATGATTATAACATATGTATAACTTTAAGTTAAGTTACAAACGTATAAATGTTTTATGAAATGTATCTGTATCTAACTAAGTAAATTTTGTACAACAAACTTTGTAAATTTATTGTTATACCCAATAAATAAAATGAAATAAAATAAAAAAAAATGTAATGGCATAATCACGGAGGTAGGTATGTACAACAAACTGACTATTGTTGTTTTATTAAGGTACGTGATTCATCCAACGGATTCATTGTTAAGAACACTTGTATTAGCACAAATACTAGTTTAATGAACATTAGTCATTCATTCATAGTAGTTTTTTGCCCAACTCGTTTTTATAACAAAGAAAATAACTAAAACAATTTCGAGTTTATAATCATCATTATAACTGTGGCTAAAATAGACTAGATGACACATCCATACGTTCTTATCATAGAAACCCGGTTATGCAGATGAGGAGGGGTTCCTTAAAAGTCAAATTTGAAACTTAAGTACGTAATAAGAATGTTCCATTTTCAAAATAGGTATAAATGAATTAAAGAATTCGAAATATACTGAACATAACACTATTAGACTCTAACGTGCCTGCCCTAGAGTGCTTGTATAACATATGTAGTAGGTACGTATTCTCAAATCGATGATTCCAACGAAACTGTTTAAATGACTCATTATTCTCATTAATCGTATAACCCGCATTCTTTGAAGGGTATCAAATTAGCAATATAATGACTTTAGTTAAATAATCGTGTTCCTATTTGCATTTCAGTAACCAGACTTGCTAGATGGGCGTCCCCGTCCACATTGTATATTTATTTATTTAATAAATTTTATTGCACTTAATCGTACAAAAGGCGAGCTTTATGTCTGGAGGCACTCTCTAGCAACCTTCTGCATTGGTAGAAGTATGAAATTAACACGGCACACTGGCTAAGTGGGGAACGCGAAGCCATTTGGTGGTGTCATTTCTCAGGACTTGTGGTAGCGACTTTGTTATCCTTCAGTCGCCTCTTACGAAATCCACGGAAAAAGAGGGAAATTTTATACGTGGGGTTAGGGAATCTTAACTAAAGTAATTAATCCATACCGACCACAAGATCCCTTTGTCCAGATAACGTCATATATGTGTATATAGACATTATTGCGCCTATTCAAGTCATAGGTTGAATAATAAATACATCGTGTAAACAATCTTGATCCGTAAAGGTAACTATCATTGTTGGTACATCAAGAAAAAAATGTTCGCGTTTTAACAATGTTGATTTTGGAAATAGAATCAAATAGTTAAGTATAATTATTTTGTGACGTTATTTGAGTACCTTATTGTTGTTATTAGACTTATTGACTCTATGGACTTATTGCATTTATTGTCGGTATCGGGTTAATTTGACTTATTGAGTTGGGCTTATTGATTTAACATTTAGGTACATCATTGACTTTAATTAACATATTCTTAATACTTAAAATTTATTTATTTCAAGATTCACTTTAAATAGAAACGTGCTCTAACGTCAGAGGGAGAGTGCACGCTGCGAACCAACAGTCGCTGGGCGCGCTCGACTGGCCACGTTGAAATTACGAAATTGAAATTATTGAAATTTACTGCATTTCTTATCTTATTTCCCTAATGTACGTACGTATTTCGGTAGTGAGTGAGATGTGCCAGAACCCATTCCGATTCTATCCCTCCACATTTTCCCAATCCTTTCTTCAAATCCATTACAAAGGTAGGCAGCGAATTCGGGGTCGTGCCAACGTTTGTCATTTAGGACTAATGTTGGCATGTATCGCGGATGTCTATAGGCGACAGCATCCACTTACCATCAGGTGGACTGTATGTATGCTCGTCTGTCGCCTTCGTCCATAAAAAAAAAAAAAATTTCTTTATTTCAAGATTCACTTTGAATAGAAACGTGCTCTATAAAGATGTACAAGAATTTCACTAGAATCAATATCTTGTAGGTACACCAGAATCGAGTAATGTTACTTTTCTCAGATAATGTCAGTTATAGGAAAAGAGATTTCACAATAAATTTAATATTGATTTGATTTCGTATGTATATTTATATATTTTATTATATACTTAAGTAGATTATTATTTTATAATTATTATGGGTATAAACAGAGGAATTATGAGTATAGCTCACGGTTTAATTTCTACTGTGCCCTCACTATAACTAACGGTCGACTAACGGTCTATCGACGGTTTAAAGGGGACTTAAGTCCATCAATATAGTACACAAACAGTGAATAAATAATTATAGAAAGTTATTAGGTACATGACGCCCTTCTTATAAAAGAAACTTATCTAAATGGAAAACATATCATCTTCCGACGCGCTTCAGCGAAAACTGTGTCACATAATACCTACCTACCTGCCTACATTTTATCCTATGAGGGTGTCATCTCATGTGAGAAAATCCAATCTAGGTCAAATCGTGCCACTATTGTACTATAACACTGTTATGATGACATTGCTCTATTTACTTAGGTATTCTTAACATTGAGGGCTGTTTGAACACCGTAACAATGTGTACTCAGTTGAGTCTATTTACTGGGATGAGGTCAATGACGAAAAACATCGAAAATGCATAAATAACGATTCTAGTAGTCACCACAGTAACTATTAGTAAATAGGATGTTTGTGATGTGATGGGACACAAAAGGGTTCGTTAGTTATCAAACCTACGCACAATGTCCTCGACGAAAGTAAAAGGTGTGAGATTGGGTGTCAGTAACTATTACCTAAGGCTGTGTAGGTGTTACGTGCGCGTAAGGAATATTAAAGATCTTGTACTTATTTTAATAGCATTTAGAAACGATGTGAATAATATCCCTCAAGGCTCGCCGCATATGCGTGTACTATGTAACACTGCTGACAATAAGTAGATATATGTAATACCTACGAATGTTTGTTGGTAGATTGGGTTAAAACTTTAAGTAAGTAATTTAAAATGCTCATAAAAGAGGTATTATGAGCATTTTTAATAAAGTTACACTGAGAGATATTAATGTATCTACATACAAAGAAGTACGTAAATAAATCAAATAATAACAGTATAAGTAATACAAATAAATAATTAGGTAGGTACGTTTACAAAAGTGACAGATATAATTATTGATCTCCTCTGATCAACGTAAAGGTTGGCCGGTGGAGAAAGCTGTATGGCAATAAGCTCGCCTTTTGTACGATTAAGTGTATAAATAGATTAAATGCATAAACCGATAATTGTAATACCGTTTCAAATTATATAAATAGTCTTTCTTTTCCATGATTATCAAGTAGGTTTATAGGTTGAACCGAAAATAGCTCGAACGTCACACACCCACGTGTGGACCTCGCTAAAAGCAAAATTTCCACAAATTAACTTTTCAAAGGTGCGTTAATAATTTGAGCTCGTTATTTCCTCGCTAGTTAATGCACAAAGTAAATGTTGGCCATTCTCCAAAATCGTTTCGATTTTATATAGTATAAATGAGATCAGAGCACAAGTCGTACACACGGAATGAGGGCCTCCTTCCATTTGTACGACTTGTAAGTTTGTAGGTAGTCAGCACTAAAGTCGGAATTATAATTCGATTCCACATTTGACATTAGCTACTGTCATTTTGTAAAATAATGATACCACATATAATAGTGTAGTGATGAACACAAAAATCGATAAACAATCGCGATTTATGTTTATGTAATCATAATATTGGTGTGCCAATTAAAGACTAAATTATTGATTTTTATTTAAATAAATACATAATTATTCATAACAATTATTTATTAATTAGTAACCGCTGCTTTATTTTATAAAAAGTTAATATTTTTGTTTTTTTTTATATTAAAAACAAAACTTATAATAAAAGAGCCTAGATAGTTTTCTGTATTGGCAACCCGTGCGCGCTCGTGCAGCTATCGCCATTTTGTTTATCTTGTCATTCGGCTTCATTCTCCTAGTCTGACTGCACGAATATCTCGTTTCATTGCGAATCGATATTTTGTTATTTTGTTGGGTTTTTGTTAAAGTTTTGTTACGTTGTGTTTGTTGTTACGTTTATAGTTTTTTGTGAACTTTGAGTGAATCTATTTGTTTTGGTTTTCCATCAAAATGGATCCTCCGCCAAGTACATCACAAAAAGACGTGGATGTTTTCTTGTCTCCAAGAAAAAAACGTCGACGAAAAGCTTTCACTGTTACTGAAAAAGTAATGATCCGCAACGCATATAAGTACGTGAAAAATGAAACTTCTGCGCAATTGGAGGCCTTTGAAGTTGTGGAAGAAAATGAATGTATGAACAAAGTTGCTCACATATTGGGAATAACCTCACGCTCTGTTTGTAACGTTTTGAAGGAAGTAAATAAAGGTGCGCCGCCAACTCCCCCTAAAAAAACTGGACCAAAGCGAAGTTTCAAAGATAAAATTGATGAATTTACATTCTCCGCAATACGACGAATAGTTCATCAGTTCTTTTACCGAAATGAACCTCCAACCATTGCAAAGGTTAGTCAATCAGTCAGACAGTATTATTTTATACCTACATCTTTTATATATAAGTAATGATTCCAAACTATTATAAAATTTACTATTTCAGATTTTACAAGTGATGAACGATGATCCAGAAATGCCCAAGGTTTCCAAAGACACCCTCAGAAAAATTTTGAAGCATCTTAATTTTAAATTTGTTGCACGGTCACGCAAGAGCACACTTATTGATCGAAATGATATAATAACATGGCGCCAGCGTTACTTGCGATCTATATGTCAGTTTCGACGAGAAGGGAGACATATATATTATCAAGATGAAACTTGGGTTAACGCAGGTAAGGCTAACATTTTGAATTAATATACATTTACATTAAATTTAATAGTAATATTGAATGTTCATGTACTATATGTGATTTAAGGTCATACTGTAAAAAAAACTTGGGTGGACAAGCAAGTCACATCATCTCGGCAAGCGTTTTTGGAGGGACTGACCACTGAATTAAAAAACCCATCTGGAAAAGGCAAACGTCTCATAATTAGCCATATAGGTAGTGAAGAAGGCTTCCTGGAAGAGGGGCTCATGATTTTTGAAGCAAAGAAAAATTGTGAAGATTACCATGATGAGATGAATGCAGTTTGTTTTGAGGAGTGGTTCGCTGGAGTCTTACCAAAATTAAGACCAAACTCAATTGTGGTGATGGATAATGCACCTTACCACTCCCGAAAATTGGAAACGGCACCAAAAATGAGCTGGAAAAAAGCTGCCATTCAAGACTGGCTTTTAAATAAAAATATTCATTACGAACCAGATATGGTTAAAGCTACGCTTTTAGAACTGATTCCACATAACGAGTCTTTTAATAAGTACGCTGTAGACGAAATGGCAGCACAACATGGGATCACGGTTTTAAGACTGCCCCCTTACCATTGCGAGCTGAACCCTATCGAATTGATATGGGCTCAGGTAAAGGGGCATGTAGCTCAAAATAATAAAACCTTCAAATTGACAGACGTGAGAAATTTATTTGAGGAAGGCATTCAAAAAATTACGGCCACCGAATGGTCTAAATGCGTATCCCATGTTGTCAAAGAAGAGGAAAAAATGAGTAGGCTAGATATGTTAATTGACAATATCACAGACACATTTATAATAAATGTTACAGAAAGTGACAGCGATAGCGATAGCGATGACGGCGACGATTTATAAAATAAAATATTACCATAATACATCTATTTGTTTTATTTCTCATGTTCCTTCATGATCACATTTATTTATTTATTTCACACACAATTATTAAAGAAAACTCTCAGATCCGTAATAAAATTAATCGTCATAACTAAATTATCCGTTCACAAATATTTAATTTCCTGATATACTTAGTTTACGAGAATAAAATTATAAACGAGAAGAATCGATCCGGAAATATTCCATTTCCGTATCGAATAATTTCGCAACGTTACTATTTAGTACTTGTCATAACGTTGCAACACTGAAATTGTCAAATCTGGAATCGAATTAAAATTCCGACTATAGGTGGAATCGGACAGTCAATGATGATGAATACAGGATAAACAGTTTATAATTGCCGATTATTCCCGGGATTATAATGGATTAAGCAATACAATGGTTACCATAGTTACAATATGTTCCGACCTCTATACTAGGTAGACCTGTTATACAGATATCGGAGGTGATCGGAGCCTTTAAGCCCTACGGATCTTATCCATAAGTAAGTATAGACTAAACATGAAACAAAATGAATAAACATATTTATATGTATAAACAGATTAGCCTTTAACAAAAAGGTATATTATTTTAAAAAGGTTTAATGAACATACTGCAATTCAAACTATACTTACTCGTACCTATCTAACGGTTGAAAATTCGAATACAACTAAATGTCTGTCTTTACCGAGAGTGCACTGCACAATTACGGGTATCTACCTAAGTATAATTTAACGACTGCCTCAAATTACCAAAATTATTAAAAAAAATGTTTACGAATTCGTGATGCGACAGTTACATTGAATGATGCACATTGTATAGAGGGCAATGACTTTTTAACAAATATTTTCCGCATCATGTGTACACTGTACAATGCATAAAATTATGCACCTACTAAGTTAATTAAGTGACCACTTTTTTCTATCTACTTCTACCAGTGACCTTAGATAAATACGTACCTATGTTTTTATTTAAGCGGTTGGACAGGTTTTATTTATTTGAGAAAAAAATATTTTAATAGTGGATAGTTAAACAGATTTTTATTAAATAGAAAAAGGTGAAGCATCCAGACATTAACATATGCCAACGTTTGTCATTCTGGACTGATGTTGGCATGTATTGCGAATATCTACGAGCGACAGTATCCACTTACTTCCAGGTGGACTGTGCTCGTCTGCCACCTTCTGTCAATAAGAGGTAGTTTCAAATTATGTTTTAAGTACAAAAACACTTACCGGGAACATCATGAAGTCTGTTAGTTGGAATTCCCTGGTTGGAGAAGATGTATGCGGTTTTTGTTCCGAAGAGTAGGTAAGGGTTTGTGTCAGCTGACAGGCAGGTCTCCTGACCATTCACCAGGGTGCCCAGTGCGAGCACAGTCAGCAGTGTCCACCTCATATTCACCTGAAATACACCGGAATCAACAAATAAATCTTTCAGAAATTTGATTATATTTTTATAGCCAGACAGTCACTTGGAAATTGGATGTTCGTTCATAAATAATTCGCTGGATTATAATAACAATGGTACGTACATAAAGTGACTCATATTAATATTATGCACCCAGCTTTTTTTTTTTAATTTCTAGGAATTTATGTGCTACGAAAATTCTATGTAAATTGCATTAAACCAAACAGTTAAAAAAGTAAAAATGTTCCTCAATTCGAACTATTAAAAAGTAACAAAGAAATGAACGTAGGTATTTATGTTTTAACAATTGAAAAATAAAATATAGATTAACCTTGCATAAATTATAAATAAAATTAACGTATTACCAAAGTACGTACTTATCTACGAAATTATTTAAAGCGAACATAACAACAAATAATAAAATAAATGAAATACGATAAATACGAGTATTATTAACTTATTATTTTTACAGTGATACCCGTGGCACATATTATATAATCCTAACTGGCGGTAAATAGATGGGTACCTATATTGCGGAAAACACAGTGACGGGATATAGAAATTGTGGGTTCATATCCTGCAAGTGTCTATAAAAAGTGCTATATAGGTAAAAACAAGTTAGGTAATGTGGATTTTCTATGATAAAAAATGCTGTGAAACGTCTGTGCTGTGTTTGTGTACTGTCGCCCAAGAAAGTGGTTTACCACCCTGAGGTCGACAGTCCATTGCACGTCATAGAAAGATAAGGGCTGTTTTCGCTTTATCATTTATTGTAATGACGTCAATGGTTTGCTGCGTGTTCCTAATTTGAATTGATGGAATTGATAGTAATTTATTTTGAGAAAATTCATTTTCCTAGTAATATGTTAAGATAAATCTATTTTATCTTTGAAACTATGTTGATATCTACTAATAAAACAAGTCACTCGATTCATTTTAATTTTATTATAATCAATAACAAAATATGTTTATTGTATAATGTTTTTTAAAAACTATATGACTCGATCTAATCTCCTAAAAGACTACAATGGTTCCCAACAAAATATTAGGACATAATAAACTAATGCTTTGATAACAAAGTTCAAAATAAGTAACATCTTTAACCTATTTATTTTGATTAGCTTGCAGTCAACGAGTTATAAAATTGTGCATCTCTTTCAGTATTCGAACCCAATTTCAAGACTCAATCTTAGCAATTTTCAATAGTTAGAACATTCTTTACAAACTGGTAAACCACTTTCTTGGCCGACCGTACCTGTTATTTATTGAGTAGGAAGCAAATATGCTTAGGTATAGCCATCGATTAAACCAATTTATTTGATTTGAGATTCAAGTCCAACATAAAGGTTATTAAAAAGAATAAAAAGAAACTGGATAAAAAGAAACGGTGTCTGAGCAAAGGGATTTTGAACTTGGTTAACAAAATTCAAGAATTTCTAACTTAGAATTTTGTTGTTTCAAAATTCTGTTTAAATACGATAAAGCAAAAATAATAATAATAATTCGTTTTTTTAAGATTTCGTTAGTGGCAATAACTGGAACTATTCTAAAATGTATGTCTAGTCTAACTAGTGTAAGTGTCTTGGAAACTGGAACCGAAAATAAGGTTTCCTTCTTAGCTATGTCAGATATTATAACTGGTATGTAGTATGTCATATGTGTTTAGAAATATTGTGGGCACAGCTATAAAGAAAACATCTTCTTTGTAACAAAAGACGATTATAAATATATACCTAAGTATGCACCTAAATGCAAACCAAATTGTATAAGTTTATTTAGTTATGCACTACCGATAAATAAGTTTTTAGTATAAAAATATGAGTATAACTACATCCTATGTAAATGATTTTAATCGTCTTTATTGTTAGAGTAAAATACCTATCTATTTAAAGGGTAAATTCATAAAATTAAATATTAATTATCTACCCTTTATACCTTTAATTGTTATAATAGTAACTTGTTTATTCTATCTACGGATGTTGATACAATTACGCACTAAAAGGCTTACGTTAACGCTTCTAAAAACTGGTCAAACAAGAACCCATGAGTCTCATAATTTAGGTAAGAATAGGTACATGTGGTTATTCAGTCTATGTGAATCTTTTTACATTACTGAAATCGTATTAAATTATTTAAAGGTCGGTCTTTATAAATAACCTTATATTAAAAAATACTAAACGATATTGCAGCTGCAGTAGGTATCAATTTTTAAACAAACAATATCACAAAAAGTTATGTGGGTTTGTTTTGTTGCACTTGATACAATACTCTGTCTCCTTCCGTGAGAGAATTCATATTTTTTATTTCACTCGCATTTAATTTTATATAAGGAACACATATTAACACTTGCCGGAAATTTTACCTTTACGCGGGAAGATTCGGGATAAATATACCCGTTTGGTCTATGGTACGAATGCGCGGGAAACGCGGCGTGCCTATGACACGATGGCGGTCGTACTGATCGACTACCTAGCTACCTACTGGCCTGATTGGCTTGGCGGTGGCATGGCATTCGCGATGAGAGCAAACGCCCAAGCAACCTACAATAGCTAGTATATGAGTAGGTTCACCACAAGAATGTTACTTGATGTGGCCGTGGAAGTGAATGAAACGTTAACTATATTACGGTACCACAATCTCACAGAGACAATCGACAATAAATTATTTATGCAACAATTTCGGGCTAATGTAGCAAGTAGCGATAAAAGATTAAAAACATTGACATAAAAATATAATACGAGTACATACACGAGTATATGGTATTAATAATAAATGTAGGTCTAGGAATAAGTAGGATGACATTATGTTTACATAGGTAGGTATAAAGCACACCAAGAAAATAATGCATGAGATAACGCTAGTCTTCATTAGCCCACGAAAACTTTAAACCGTTGTTTTAAACCGTGTTTTCTCTTTGTTTTTTGGTAGAACAGAACGTTTTCGATGTGCTACGAGATTTGAGTATAAACACTCATATGATATTGTGTGTAACAGAGATAATATTATTTCCATATTCAATATTGAGGATAGGTAAACTGGTAAACATAATTTATCCATTATTGTTCATTTTCACGTTTGAAATGTGGTTTGAGTCATAATAAATTATTATCACAGCGGATTTTGAAAATAAGGAGGACTGAAAATAACACAAAGATAATAAAAAATATCAACAAAACGGTTATCATTTGAAATTTGAAACAATATAAAACAGCAATTTTTACATCCATGCGTAAAATAACTAATAATAATCACTTAAAAAAAAATTATAATGTAATCCCATGCGGTTTACCGCAATTGAAAATTACATAAGTACCTATATTTTTTTTTAAGATTTTAGATACATGTTTATGGTTATTCTGGTAATAGTTATGTAAAAATTTAATTTGAAGATGTTCAATCAGTTCAACATCTGAATTGTCTAAATCTATGAAAATATGGCTTTATTTAAAACTCACAAAATACCATTTTTGGTATGATTTTTCCTCCAATTTCTCATGGTGCTCCGCATGAGAATGGTGTAATCTGAATTACACTTATATCACAATAGGTAGGTATAGGTATAGGTAGTACCTATATGCGACAAAACGCATTTATAAAAAATAAATTTATAAATTTTGTTTCGATCGATCATAGATTGTGTCTCGTATGTCATCATTAATCACTCATTAGTTTGTACGTTTATAATATTTATAATATTTTTTTTCGGAACGACGTTTTACATCCCATGGAGGCAATAACAATTAAAATGATGTGGTTATTTTTGAATTATTTTCAACATGGAAATATTGGAACTGTAAATTGGAACAAATGTACTTGTTTCTATACTAACTTGTTTGTAGCCTTTTGGTCAGTATATCGTATCCTATATTACATCCGATGTTAATTTTAAGTTCTAAACTTAAAATTTGCTTCCTTTTACTACTTATTTAAGTAATTAAATTTTAAAAAATGTATGACGTCAAGGGGAATGCCGCTCTTTAGTGAACTACCTAAAAATATTACCTAATACCGAATTATTAAATATTTTTAAAAAGCAATAATTGTAATCTCAAGTAGTTAATTAATAATTAAGTATGCGAGTTGTTACTTATAGTGAATCCTCATACGTTGAAATGAACTTACATTTTAATGTGTGAATTTAATTTCGAATTAGTTGATGTGGTATCAGTTTTCCTATTGCATTGCAATAATAGCTATTGCAAAAACCAAAGTTATTTTCCATCTGTAATCAAAATCATTCATATTTAACTCCATCATCAGCACGCATAGGCATATTGTGAATTGGTATCTTACCATTTCAAAATGTGGTGACGATGATGTTAGGTAATAAATTTTATACTCAGTGTGTTTTGTTCACAGTATTCGTAGTGGCTGCCAATAAAGCCACCTGAAAATGACGTAAACCGTACCACACGCTCTATTTTCCGTATACTTATTTGTCTTAAAAGCCACCGGTTACTCTAATGTTACTCTTATCATCATAATATACTCGTTGGAGTTTTCTTAGAAACATTAAAAACAAACTGTTTTAAGATTCATTTCAAAAACACGATCACAAATCAGAAAAGTATGTAAATAATTCATGTACAATACGGTTTTTAATATTTTAAAACAATTACATGATTTCTATGAGGTAATTGTCACTTATAATAATGTAGTTTACAAAACATCAAGTTTACAAATAGATACACATAAGGACAATGTGTGCTGACATTTGTACTAGACTAATCTGTCTTACAGCTGTCAGCTCCCTTAGATCTTAGTAAGGGACTATTTTAGAGTGGTAATTATTGTGTATATTATGTACGTTGTGTGTGTGTTGTTGTTGTCGTGTTTGTGTGTTATGCAAGTATGTGAATGTGTAGGAGTGTGGTTTTATATCTGATTTTAGAAAATTTAACTCAGAGTCAATAATGTTTGTAATTATGTAATGTTAATGTATACAACTATTCTCATATTCGCTGTTGGATTACCAATAAATAAATATAAATATTACAATTTATTTAGGTACCTACTAATATTTATATCAATGAATTGACTTTTTAGTTTTCCGTCTTTCCTTTTCGTTGAAATTTCCTTAGAAAATATAGATTAGCAGCGAAACTACATTCCCTGGAGGGACATAACCATAACATAATATTGGACAAATTAAGTTTTACAATTGCCGATGCCTTAGGAGCGGTCGCTGCACTCACCGACTGTTGTGATGCAATAACTACGTGTCGATTGTCGACCCAATGCAGAAACGTGTTCGTTTACAAACTCAATGTTCATAGAAAGTGGCACGTCATGGAATTGTAGGTCGTAGTTTTCATATTATTTTATAGATCTTAGAGTCTTTGATAAGAACCATTGTTGTTGCTAGTAACTAGGTACTTGATAAAGAGCGAAGTAAGGACATGGCTATTGCTGTTCGTATTAGGTACTCGAAGTAAAATATGGCTTACTTTCTGGTCTTTCGATAGTTAAAAGAAAGTTATAGACTCGTATTAACTAAAATGTTTTGAAAAGTTATTGCGTACCTATATCAAGCTAGAAACTTGGAATTTCAGATAAAACAATAAGAATAACTATTGTTTTATTCTTTGTTTATTTTTAATTTAATAATATATTGTTAGGTATTTATGCTTTCGTTTATAATGTTTTTTCCCTTTACATCTATTAATACTACCCAGTAACTAACTAGCAACTAACAATACCAAGCTAATTACGAGTAATTAGATAGGTACTTAGAGCATTAGTATATTTTAAGAAATTACGAATGAAAAATACTGTAGATTTCTAGGATTCATAATAATAACCTTCATAATAATTCATTAACCTTCAGCTAATCCGGAAACACCCGAATGCGTCATACGTCTATGCAATAAAATAATAATGTATCTCGTAATAAAGTATGCAATTAGAGGTACTGTAATTCATAGACATGCATGACGCGTTCGGATGTTTCCGTATTAGCCGATAGCCCATGTTTTCGTAATGTATCTGTACCTTAATGACAGACAAGCAAGATTGACGAAAGAATGTTACAACAATGAAACTTATTGATATAATTTCATAAAACATTTAAAAACAAATTTAAATATAAAAAACTAATAGTGGAGTGTAGGCTCTCTCGGCCGGTGTCCATATTAATTGAATCTTCCGGGCTACTTGGCCAAGGTCTTCTGGAATCTCTTTTCTTTCTTCCAAACGTTTCGTCAACAACTGCGGTTGACATCTTCAGTGGCGACTGCGTTCACTTTCGGAGAGATGTTATCTCTTCGACTTCTCGAGCGCAACTGACTTGACGTTTTTTTTTTTTTATTTATGTTATGAAAGACAATCAAGGAAAACCCTGCATGGTCACCTGGTACCATCTAGTCTAGCTAGGCTAGTCTAGGTGGTACCAGGTGGGGTGGCGTGGCCGGGAAGCCTCCTCGTGTGCCCGGTCTGTCGCTGGTCCATTTGTCCCTCTGGATGCGTCTGTGGGGAACGATGGCTCAACGACAGATCAGGGACGGTGCACCCTGGGCAACAGTCAGCAACTTTTCTTTGCTTCGGAGATCTTGGTGGCTGTTGGCTAATATCCTGGCGAGAGGTGGGGAGGCGGAGTCCAATTGATTGGTCTCTCGCCTCCAAGAAGAAGGTGGCGTTTCTCTGTGTGCCCCGGGTGTCGTGGGGCGCATGGAGAGGCAGTGACGGTCTCCGCGTGTCCCTCTGTACGGAGGGCACAGCGGAGGACAGTGTGGTGAACCCTGAGATGCCTCTCGGCATTCCAGCGGTGGAGGGTGGGGAGGCGGAGACCAAATTGATGATACATTTGTTCTCACGCCTCCAGGAAAGTAGCTTTTCTCTATGTGCTCCTGTTTGGGGGGCGCATGGAGAGAAAGGGACGGTCTCCACGTGTTCCTCGCGCTCATGTTCTGAGGGCACAGCGGAGAACAAGGAGATGATATTACCCGGGTACAGGGGCTCTGCCTGGGTGGACGGTGTTACCCCTTAGGTTTCTCTGCGTATCCCTTTGAAGCTGGGGACATTCGGAGAAACATGGACGGTCTCCGCTCTATCGAGACGGAGGGCACTGCGGAGAATCAGGGATCGTCTCTGCGTGTCCCTCTGTATGAGCAGAGGACACGGTGGAGAAAAAGTAAGTGGATGGTCCTGAGATGTCACAGACATCCCAGTGGAAAAAAAAATAGGGTTACCCAGGTACACGGGCACTGCCTGGGTGGACGGCGTTTCTTTCCCCATGGGCCGGCGAACATCAGTCCAGGGCCCGCACTGCCGGGCCGCCACCGCCGAGGTCGCGGACGAGTGCTGAAGCGTTCCCGTAACCTCGGCACTAGGTGGAGAGATGGTACTCGTGGGGTTTTAGTCGGTAAGAGTCCGGCATACTCTTCCGCCAAGGACTCCTACCGGCTAATAAACCTTGATTGCCTCAACATCGTGTATGTCTAAGTTCTTGTGGCCTTTCAAGAGTCATCGGTCTGATTGATGTAGGGCGAGCGCAGAAGGCGCTCAGCCAGGAGAAAAGTGTGTGTTGCAACGAGCCTAAGGGCTCCCCCACCGGTAAACCGGCGGAAGGAACGGACCTCGGCTTAGGGCGTTGCATTGGGGGGATACCGGGATCGCGTGTCGGCGAGAAGCTCCCAGGCACGTGTCGATGCCTAGTGAAAGTGTTGGCTGAGGGCCGGTGTATGTTAACGGTGTAACGAGGGGGACGTCCAAGTCTCGGCCGGCGGGGACGGTGTCTGTGTGCTGTGTTTGGGTGCAGAGTACTGACTTGACGACTGTGGCGCACCGGTATTTATAGTGGGCGAGGGTAGTTGTGATTGTGTGTGTATCGACGCACCGATATTTATAGTGGACGTTAACGACCCTGAACGGGGGGGGGGGCCCCGTCCTTGTCACAGGTCGTTACATTTGTGTGACCCCCCCCCCATCCCTAGTGTGACGTCACATATTTTGCAATTTTAAATTTAGAAATTATTAAATTAAAACAACACTTCCAAAATGATAATATTTTAAAGTTTTTAGTTAGAGTTGAAGTTTAGTTTTAATACTTTAGATTTATACATGTGACGTCACAAAGCTTATGACTCGTCACCTTGTCACACGATGTCACACTTTGTTGACCCCCTCGTTAAGGGGGAGGCCCTTAACGTGTGACGTAATTTATGGAGGACCCCTATGTTATAAGTCAGGTAAGTAAGCTATGTAGCCCAGTTACAATAGGTAGAGCAGATTGCACATGACCTCAATTTTCATGTGCGGTGACCCGTCAACATACTCATCACGAATGCCCTCATCTATAGAGATGTGTCTTATACGACTTGTCATATTATAAGTATAATAATACGAGTATGGCTAGGGTTGCCGACTTTGAAATACTGATTTGCAGACTCCCAAAAAGATATTACCTTCTTAGATAGATACCTATCCACGAAACTTGTAATATTGGCAATAGTGGAAGGTTTGTATAAATACACATAGGTATATTTTACATAGGTATAAGGTGTTGGAAACATGGTTCTTGATCACTTATGTTTCTTTAATAGTGAAAGTCCACACCTTATTTACCACACTTTATTTATGTAGGTATGCCAAGATTTACAATACCGATTCAGATTTTAGAAGAACAAGCATGAATTTTGAACATAGGATATTGCTGATAGAAAAACGAAGTATTAGAAATTAACCTCTAGAAGAAACCTTACGGAGAGGCATGTAAATTTATAAACAACAGAAGTTAAAAATGCGTATGCATTCGCCGTCGGATATGGGTAGTGACTGCGCGGCGCCCGCTCGCTTGGCTCTGCGCAAGCGCCTTCTACAAGCGGCCGCGCGTACATTCCCTAAGGAAATTTAGCATCGGCCGGCGGGTTTGCAGTTATTAATTTATTAAATTAATTACAGTGTAGACAAGGTTCCTACAGGTATATTAAAGGATAGTAGGTACATCTTTATATTACGCGTTCAGACCCGATTTTTAGAATATAAAATGTGTACAAAACGCGAAAGGTTTTAAATCTTGGAAGTTTTTAATCGTCCCGGTTGGCAACCCTACATAAATTATGAGACATGACCCATGAACTATTGAATTATCGAGGTCTAAAATATCGAAGAGTAATTTAATTAGTTTTTATTTGTGATTGTACAACTGAGTTGCTTTTGTTGAATAGAAATATTTTATATTTATTACCTATTTGATTTTTATAATTTTCAAATTATCTCTTCTTTTGTAGCATAACTACATAATTGTCTTTTTAAATAGAAGCACAAAGAATGCGAGAAAGTCATTATTACCTACCCACTGCTTTGGTGCGAGATGTAGATAAATATCTATTTACTTAGCTGGGACACGAAGGTGGTAAATAAGCATCATGAACAAAATATACACATTAATTAACTTTTATACGTATCAATCAATTTTATTAAGATTATAAATTTTTATATGCATAAATTATAAACTAGCTTTTTACAATTTCACGATATATAGTATGTATCTACATACATAACATTTCTTTATCATGTTCTATGACATTTCTATATTCATGTTCTATTTACTATAGTAAGTAGGTATAGTTATTGGTACTTTTTTTCTAAATTATAATAAAGTATAGCTATGGCATGTTGTGTCGATAATATATTGAAAATAATGGCACTGATTTCTGACCACCACTACATTTGAACAATAAAAAATCTAAATCACAATAGTTATACAGTAGACAGAGAAACCTATAGACATAGTGATATCTTCCTTCACTGTCTAACAAAACAGAGAAGCACTTATGTATCAATCACGTAAAAAAAGAGACACAGTATTGCTATCGTGCATCTCATTCTCCGTGCCGGTTTTTTCAAAGCCGGTACGTCATTGTGTCGTGATTGTGCCCAAACATTAAAAGTAAATAGTTCATTTTCCATCGCATGTAGCCACGCCTTGACTATATAGGTCTATAGTATTATTCGTCTGTGCGTTCTATCCTGTCAAGAGAAGAAAAAAGGCGCGACAAGCACGGCAAAATGTTCAGCGCACTATAACCAAAAGATGCGCCCAACCTGCTCGAATCCATAAATAAATTATTAGGTTATATAAAATTGAAATAAACATTACTTTTTTCATATATGGCAATGGTGCAAATAGCAGATTATGCCAGTTTCAAATTTTCTTCATAATAGACAATTTCAAAGTCTAAAACGTATCCTGTCAATATGTTCAGTGCCGTCGAAGTAAGTTAGGAGTCGCTCATTAAAACGATAGTAGGGTTACTGAGGACAAAAGTGGACTCATTGGAGGCATACGAAAACCGTAGTCCTACGCTTTTATTTGATTTGATCACAAACACTACGCACGAAAAACACAAAGTTTAATAAACTGTCACAAACTACAACACGCCTAATAATACACAATTTTTACAGTAATTAATCCAAAATTCAACTTCGCTTCTCGAGTTCGCGCCAAAAAGTCATAAGCATTCCCCTGTCATCCAATTCTCCCTTCACTTTATTCTTTTTCAATTATAAAACACTCAATCCGGCTGTGACTATAATGTAGCGCCTGGTACAGTTTCATAAGACTACATAAAATTCTTGCCTACAAGAACTACAACAATACAACAATTGCCTACAATACGCATTGGTATTTTTTTTTTAAATCATTAGATATAAATTATGTTTTCATTAAAACATGAATTAAGTCTGTACATCTGCAGCCCTACTCTTGAAACAAATAACAATTTGAAGCCAAGCTAATTTGAATCCAATCCGATCGTAAAAACGGTACTCTTGAAACAAATGTCGTTAATATTGGTTTCGTATTGTAACATTGCAATGATTGGAATCTGATAATGCCGTTACGTATGAAGTTAGGCACGAAGCGCGTCGTTTTAGGGATGTCTACCATTTTAGTAAAACCGGTAACATGTATGTCAACATTTTTTCACACAAGAAATTAGACATTTGTACATTTATTACAAAAAAAAATATTACAAAAGCTATTTAATTACTTTATATGATAAAAAACGATCTAAATTCAGTTTAAACATAATATAATTTGTAAAAACCCAGTCACTAATGTCAGCTGTCATCAACTTTTGATCATTCGACGTGAAGCTGACAAGGGACATATATCATTTTTTTAAATTTCGGCGGTTTTGTCTTTACAAAATATAAAACTTTTAATTAAACTTTTAATCTTAAGACTATCGAGCCGACCTGCGAGTTTCCTGTGAGTCGAGCGACCTGTGAGTCCTTCCACGGTAAGTAGATTGATATGAGAGTTACAATACTTATGTCTGTGATCACACACTTTCATTTACTATTAATTGTTGATCTTACAGAACATGAATTCCAAGAATGTGGACCAACCTTCCCAGGTTGAAAGCCCAAGCACAGCACTGCTACATTTAGACAGTGAAATATGTGAGTATTGCATTTAGATTTGTAATATACCTATATCAACTAAGGGCATACTACAATTCTTGAGATATTCAGTAGTCTTATTGTGTATAGTATATTATGTATAATTTTTCTAAATTATTACTGAAATTGTCGTTAGACAATTCTTAGCCCAATTTATTGACTTTTTCAACAAAATCTTGAGTCAGTAAGTTTCCTTGAAAGTAGCTACAGATATAGATATTTCAAATTCTGTGTATGTGAAAACTTATCAGTATAATTTTGAATGGGTTTATTTCAAGTTGTACGTATTGTTTGATGCATATGTACTTTCTTTAAGATATAAATGTTTTCTATGTCTATGACAAAGTTAGAAATAAATGTTTACCATTAAAATACACATTTATAAAATTTATATTTTTCTTTTATAGGTGACGAGAACAGGGAAACTCTCCCAACTTCTCCTGCATCTCCTAATACTCGTCAATTTCTGCCTCTTCTTCCTTCCATCTCTGCCCTATCCTTCTACATCTCAGCCTCATCCTTCTACATCTCAGCCTAATCCATCTACATCTCAGCCTCATCCTTCTACATCTCAGCCTCATCCTTCTACATCTCAGCCTCATCCATCTACATCTCAGCCTCATCCTTCTACATCTCAGCCTCATCCTTCTACATCTCAGCCTCCACGCCGTTCAAGAGTTCGACGCAGAAGTGTAGATACTGAGATGGATAGACTGGCTGAAATAGAAGCGCGGCGGGTAGAAGCAGAGTTGATGACAGCAAGAGCATTTGCAAGCCTATCAACAATGGTGGAGAGGATAGCGGCTGCACAAGAAGCAACAGCAAGAGCACATGAAAACATGAGCAATGCTCTAACTTTATTGGCCACTGCGTTTCTTGATGTAGCAAAAAAATTACCATAGTCATTTTTATTATTATTGATAAGCTTGCAAATTGCCTATCATACATTTATACTTTTTTGTTTTTAATATTATAATGGTTAAACGATGGTTGTAAACTAGGGATATTGTAGGTAGATTGGACAGAGTAATTTGTGATTGTTTTAAACTTGAATGAAACTGATTTAAACTTAACAAATTTATATAATGATAGTGATTTTAGTCTTCTTTGTCGTTCCCTCACTAATGAGGATTGTGACCATATGTGATTTTGGTAATAAACACATAGCTATTTCCTGTAAGGCAGATAGGAAGAATGTTTAAATTGTAGATCTAAGTATGAAAGTTTTGAATTATAAACTAATGTTAACTACTTCTCAATATTTATTTTGTTTAATTATTATTAAGTACATAGATAGCTATTTCTTGTTATTTCATTTCCTATTTCATATTATAATAATAATAATGTTTGCTTTAAATTTACTAAAGAGTAAAATTTTGTTGATTACTGTGATCATTTAAATCAAAAGAGGAAATAATTATTATTTTTCCTTAGTAAATTTGTGATAATAAAAAAATTTTTTATAGTAATTAATTGTTTTATTCTTCTATAAAATCCTGGCAGCCCACAGCTGTTCAACTAATCGGGATCTCATTATGATGCCTCTTCTTAATTCAGCTGCTGCTCTTGCATTTATCTGCTCAATTGTATCCCCTTGTTGAAGCAGTGTCTGTTCATCTTGTTCATATCTGCAAATACATTCAGAATATTTAATCAAGCATGTGTATTGTTTATCAATTATATCATAATACAGCTGATATGATTATTATAAAACACTTGACACTTGTTGCTCCCTATGGTTTCACTGATGCAAGCATACAATACAAAACTGTATACCGAACAAATAAGCACTCAGTGATAGTATAGCTTTCCAATTGTGAAATAATTTTTAAAATTGGATAATTTGTTTCTGAGATTACCCCCTAGACAACAAACATACAAACTTTACCTAATTCTTTATAACATAAGTATAGATTGGTGTGCTTATTCTAAATGTATTAGGTACTGAGATAGCCAAATAGCTACTTACAATTTGGACATTTCTTGAGTGAAAATGTTTCCGATTGAAAAATCTCTCTTCATTTTCATGTGGCCGCACTATAGCCACATGGGTGCCATCTACACATCCCAGTACACCAGGCACTCCAAACACTTCATAAAATATGATTAGCTCTTTAGCGTATATAGGTACCTTGAAAACTTATAAATCTTCTTTTTGTGTCACATAATATAATTTTATGTGAGAAGTTAAACAATAATTAAGAAAACCTTACCTTCTTTTAATATTATTCCTATCTTCTTGTGTTTGAGGGAATTTTATCCACTTTTTGTGGATGGCAGCGCTGTTGAGGGCGTCACAAACGTCCTTTATGGCACGAGAAACAGACTGTTGGGACATTAAAGTTCCATATGTTCCTCCCACTAATCTTTGGTAACTCCCCGTTGCGAAAAAGGATAAAGCAACCAATGTCTACAACAAACAAGATAATTTATGTAAAGATATTGCACTAATTCTCTAACAAATAAGTATGTGTTTTATTTCTGTGTTTATCATACAGAACTCACCTTATATCTTGGAGATATTTCACTTTTTCTTCGATATGGGGTCATAAAAGATTTTATTTCATTGAATAATTCATTAAATATGTTTTTAGATAGGCGATAGTTCGCCACGAATTCATCGTCGGACATTGAAAATGCCATGTCGGCATACCGCATCATCCTACGCTGATTTCTTCTCTTCCTGAGGTCCTGCGCATGAGCCCGGCGTATATTTTGATAGGCATATATTAATCGTGCCATTTTTCCTCAAAAACTTTATAAACTCCGAAAAAAAACAATCTTATGATTTCGAAAAAGTACCTCCAAAGCTATCGCGATAACCCGATACGAAACGCAAAGTGTATTCAATTTCAAACCCAATATTGGCTGTCAAAATAGCGTCCAGAGTACCGTTTACGTCAAATCTAACGATTTTTGGCAATAATGAGTTAGTTCCTATAAATTCCGTAGCGCTAGTGTAGAAAATATCAAACCAATAAAATACCAATAATGTCAAGAGTGCGAAAGACGTCGAAATTGTGTTATTATTCAATTGAAATTAAAATTGGTTTTCCAGAGTAAGCCTGCTGGTAGTTTGAAATAAATAAAGTCTATGGAAAGTGAAGGAAAGTTGTTGTTGAAATTATAGTTTATGGTTTAGTCCACTAATGGCGTGTCTTTTCTTACCACACTTTATAACGTCAAAATGGCTAAGAAAAAAGGCGACGAAAAAGTGAATCAGACCCCTCAAAGTGATAATGAAGAGCTGAATTTTGATGAGGAGCCCGATTTTGACGATCCGGAGGATTTCGTTGACGACATCCCTGACGAAGGTGGGCATTTTTCGTTGTTAGAGGTTGGACCGGCCATATGTGTCACCCACGCATTTTTCGCCTTTTTTTTTTTTGATATTTTTACTATTTTTTACGTAATTACGGGCATTGACGAACGCGATTGCGTTCTTTTCATGGTTCTAATTATATTTTCTTGTTCTTGATCTTTTCAAAGGAAATAATTAAACCTAACCTATAATTGACGTTGCAGAATTGTTGGCCGACCTTTTAGACCAGAAACCTAAAGAATCTGATGGCTACGAGAACGTGATCGTGGTAGATGGGTGCCCACAGGTCGGACCCGAGCGTCTAGAGAAACTGCAGAGTGTCATAAACAAAATCTTTAGTAAATTTGGGAAAATCGTGAACGAATACTATCCTACGAATGAAAATGGATTAACTACAGGTTACATTTTCTTGGAGTACAACAATCCTCAGAACGCCGCCGAGGCCGTCAAAGCGACCAATAATTGTAAATTAGATAAACAGCATACATTTTTGGTGAATTTATTCACTGACTTTAAAAAGTAAGTACAAACAACGGATACTTTAATTCATTAACAATAAGCAGTTCTGTTAGTAATAAATTGCAAATGTCTATGTAAATATTAATTTAAAATAATGATTTACATTACGTCTACGACATGGGGTTCTTCAAGAAAGCTGTACATAGGATTTTGCAAGGTTGGCGGCGCGCCCACTTACCCCCTGGTGTTGCAGGTGTCCGTAAATACTAAACAATCTGGCGGTATTCTGATTTAGGTTTTTTAATTTACTTAAATTACTTTTACTTATTTACTTTTAATTTACTTAATTATCTTAAAGAAAATATTGGCATAGATAAAACTCTTTATTGCACACTAAAATAACAAACACCAAAGAGACAAATTGCACAAAAGGTGGCCTTATTGCTAAAAGTCATTTCTGCCAGACGACTTTTGGGTAGAGAGAAAATAATGATTTTAATTACAGTGCACAATCTACAGTATACATAATTAAATTACATGATATATACACATATTACAAAAGTTGTAAATGAAGAATTCATTCATTCAGTAAATAAAGCTATAATATGTTGAAACATCTTTCAATGTAAAAAGTGTCCATTTAAATAGATATTCCAGTAATAGATAATTCATCAATCCTAACTGGACCCACATTGTTGGATTATGGCCTGAAACCCCCTAGTGATTTACTAGGGGAGGCCTGTGTCCTGCTGCCACTGCAGCAGGGCTTAATAACCCCAATACTCCCATTAAAAAAGCTGAGATTATCAATATTTTTTTTTAATCTTTTTAAGTAATATCTTTAAGTAATGGTTGACTGGTAGGGAATACAGGTCCATTTCTGTACAGTATAGTGCAAAAAGAGTAAATTTTATTAATTCAAATAGATATTAATTAAAGAAATTCGAAAGGTTGTATTAAGGTAGGAGATTGATATTAGGATAGCTTTACATTACATGACTGCTATAAAAACCCCTTTCTCTACACCACAGGTATGCAGAAATTCCAAAAGAGTGGGAAGCACCCTCGCCGCAGCCGTTTAAGGTCCAATCAGATCTACAATGGTACCTGATGGACCCAGATGCCTATGATCAATTTATGGTTGGCATTGGTACTGGGGTGGCATTGCAGGTGTGGCAAAATGCCCTACCCGAACCACTGGTATTGCAAGAGAGACCGGTATGTATTTTTTATATTTATGCTGTTTATTAATTTGCATTGCATATTTCTAATTTATTGATGAGGTAATTCATTATTTATTTAGTATATTTGACTTTCAATCAAAAAGTTTAATTATTTTAATATAAATAACTATTATTATAACTCACTAAAATTACTATTATTTTTTACTTTCTAATACTGTTATTTTTTATATTATGTTATCATAGAAATCATTTATAGATTGATATATAACATCTTATCAGTATGGACTTGATTGTATGGATTTTATAACATATGTTAGGAAATCTTAACCTAAACTTAATCTCAACAATGAAATTATAAAATTTCATTGTTTTCATGAAATGCTGCTTTTAATTCATGCCATTAGTTATAGTATAAATAGAAACATGCTCTAAAACATATATGGGCAATGTCCGGCCCGCGGGCCGGATACGGCCCGTTACAGCTTTTTATCCGGCCCGCCGAACATTCGAACCATTTGAGTCAAATTTCACTGAGAATTAGATCCTTTTACTTACTCCGCCCAAAGCGATTACATTAAGTGCAAAATAATAGGCAAGTACGCAACCAAAGCACTTGAATGGATTTCTTGGAATTTCATCGTAGCGATAAAGACGTAGGTATTGATGCTAGGCGCGCAGGATGAAAAAGAAACTGAGGGAGGCTGTGCGCGTGGGGTTGTGCCGGCCGGCCGGACATGAATGAACGTTAGGTCATTATTGTTTTTCAAGTGATTGCACTGCTTGTCACGTTGCATTGCGATAGTTTTTAGTTTTGTGACTCTTAGTTCAGAAAGCTCCTGGAAGAATATTTGGTGTTAAAAAACGAAAAGTCGACTAAGAATGTCGCCAATTTCAAGAAAAATGGACTGATGAATACTTTTTCATAATGTACAGTGGTAAGCCAATCTGCTTGTTGTGCAATGAATCTATATCAGTTTTAAAAGAATACAATATGAAACGGCATTATTCCAGTAAACATATTGCTCAGCATAAACTCGTGGGTCAGTCACGAAAAGAAAAATATCAAAAGTTAATCACTGGTTTGAACAAACAGCAACAAATGTTTCATAAACAAAGGACACAACTGGACAGTGTTGTGAAAGCTAGCTTCATAGCCAGTTCAAAAATAGTAAAGTCATCGAAGCCATTTGCTGAAGGAGAATTTGTCAAAGAGTGTCTCTTAGAAATTGCAGATATTCTATGTCCGGAGAAGAAAAAAGAGTTCGAGAAAATAAGTTTGTCAAGACGTACTGTTGTTCGACGTATTGATATGATGGCTGAAGATATCAAGAAAAGGTTGATTGATCGTGTGACAGAATTTCAAGCGTTTTCGATTGCTTTGGACGAGAGCATTGACTAGCTAATTGACCATTGACTAGCATAGCTAATTGGTCTGTCTGATACAGGCCAATTAGCTATTTTCCTATGAGGTGTAGATAAAGATTTTAATGTAACTGAAGAATTGCTGGCGCTACAACCGCTAAAAAGGACTACTACTGGACATTTTTGATGAGGTTCGAGCTGCTATCGATCAGTATGGTTTGCAGTGGTGTCGATTGGTTGGGGTTTGCACTGTTTGCGGCATTTCGAAACAAAAAGCAACTGAGCTGAACGTGGAAAAAGAAGATTTCATAATCCTCCATTGCATTATCCACCAACAAAACTTATGTTCCAAGTCCATCAGATTGCAAAATGTTATGAATGTGGTTGTAAAGAGCATCAATTTTATACGATCCCGTGCGCTTAACCATCGCCAGTTCTAAGCATTTTTGGATGACCTCTTTTCAGAACACGATGATGTGACTTACTATTAAGTAAGGTGCCTAAACAAAGGCAAAATGTTAAAAAGATTTTACGACCTCAGACAAGAAATAGCCGATTTTATGGAAATCAAAGAAAAACCACTGCCTGAAGTCAGTGATCCAAAATGGGTGTGTGACTTGGCATTTCTGGTGGACGTCACGGGACATTTAAACGATTTAAATTTGAAACTACAAAAACAAGGTCAGGTGGTGAACGAATTGTACAGCCATTTAAAAGCGTTCCAGAACAAAATTTGTTTGTGTTAAACACGAATGCGGTCTGGAAACTGTTACCATTTTTCAACTCTATCCCGTCATGAAAATATTGCTCATGCTCAATTTGCTGAAGAACTGATATCACTGTCGGAGCAATTTTCAAATAGATTTGCCGACTTTAAGAACATGGATAGCAGCTTTAACCTATTTGCTACTCCGACAAAATGTGACGTAGGAAAGGCCCCAGCACACCTGCAAATGGAGCTGATTGAGCTACAAGAAGACATACTATTGAAGTCGAAATTTGAAAATGTCACGCTGAGTGACTTTTACAGGGCATACCTTGTTGAAAAAAGGTTGAAATAGGTTGAAAAAATCTGAGAGCATTTGCAAGAAAACTGATTTGCGCATTTGGAAGCACATATAAATGTGAACAATTTTTTTCAGTGATGAAAACCAATAAATTGAAGTGTCGAACTAGGCTTACTGATGAAAATTTGCAAAATACTTTGCGCCTGTGTATTAGTGGGATTGATCCCGACATTAATAATCTTGTTGCTCAAGTTCAAGTACAAGCTTCCCATTAATGTTAATAATAATAAATAAATACACTATTAAGATCACATTGTAACTTTGGCTTACTAAATAAACGCATAAAATAAGATAAACGTTTTTTTTTGTCTACACAACTATTACCTACGGCCCGCGATATCATGAACGTCTGACAGGTTAGCTCGCGATTTCCCAAAGGTTGCCCATGCCTGCTCTAAAATATGATTTCTAGTATAAAGTATTTTTTTTAAATTAACTAAAATTTCAATATATATGACTATAAATGTGTCCTTTCTTTTAGCTGTTTAATGTCACATATTTGTTAATCATTCTGGTATATATCTTATTCAGTTACATTTCTCATGTTCAATTCTCATGAAGATTTAAGGCCTTTCTCACCACCTCCTGATATATTAACTGTTAACAATCTGATTAATAAATCTAAGTGATGCTGACTTTCTGATAAAGTATAACTGACCTTCTGATACCTTCTGATAAAGTATCAAGAGGTGGTGAGAAAGGTCCTTGAGGTTATTATTATTAATGATCGGAATAGGTTAACAAATAAGTCATTTTAAATCAATTAACTCAAATGTCTATGTTAATATGGATATGCCTTCATGATATCGGGATAAATTCAAATTACTTACTTATGTTACTTTCCCAATGAAATATATAACAAGTACACTTCAATTTATTTTTAGTATGATACCATATACCATCAGCCTATGTTTCTCCACTGCTGGATATAGGCCTCTCCCAAGGCTCACCACCACAGTCGATCCACAAATGGTATGATATAAGTGTATTATGAAAATCCCCAAGTTTTCAATTACCCATTAACAATTAGCATTTCTATAGGTATGTCCATAATAAGATAGCTATCAAAAATCCTGTAAATAGCATTACCAATTCCGATCGCCAGTTATAAGGTGCTATGAAATGACCAATTTGTATGAGAAACTGAATTTTTTTTGTTATAGAAATATTTATTATGTTAGTCGAAGTATTGACCCATATTATCTACACACTTTCACCACCTCACGGGCAGTTGATTGATGCCACCCCTGTAAAAGTCTCATGGATGAACTCCAAAATTTACACTACCAAAAATAAAAAGAACTTATATCCCCATTGTGCTATATAATAAATGAATGAATGAGAAAATTATTTGTTATAAAATGACACATAATTATTATAACCACTTGTTGAAATGTACTACATTACTTTAACCAACTTCCCCAATGTAAGTATATGTTTAGGTAGTGAGTGAGATATGCAGGTGTGTGCCAATGTTTATCAGTCTGGACTGATGTCAGTATGTATCGCGGATGTATCCACTTATCATCAGGTGGACAGACAGCTTGTCTGTCGCCTTCTTTCCATAAATAAATAAATATAAATTTCCTTTGCAATTGGAAGAAATTGAAATAATTTAGTATTAGTAAACTATAAGTAATTGTACTTACTTGTAATTATGATACATTTTTCCACAGAATTGGACAGAAACCTATGCAGTGTGGTCTCCCCTGGGCACCTACCTGGCCACCTTCCATTGGCGAGGCGTCGCCTTGTGGGCAGGTCCAAAATTCTCCCAATTCCAGAAGTTCTACCATCCCGAGGCCAGGTTTATATCATTCTCGCCGTGTGAGAACTATTTAATTACCTTCTCACCAAGTGGGGACAGAGGGGAAGATAAGAAACTCATCATTTGGGATATTAGGTAAGTAGATTTGCGAGTTGTACGCAGGCGGTTTGTTTTTTAAATATTTCTCTTAGTTTACCCTTTACTAACCTAACTTTAACATTAATACAATAACTGTAACTATTAAAATCAGGGCCCATAAAGGGCTGGGCTAGCTGGGCGTTAGCCCAAGGCGCCAGGTAATTGAAGGATGCCGCGTCCTAAGGGGAGAATCTGATATTTCATCTGAGTAAATAAACTGAGTTTGCTTCTAAAATAGACAGTAAAATGTCAATCATTATAAATGGTCGGTCTACTTATACGCGCGAATAACGCGGTCGTTAAAGGGGCGCTGATTAAAGTTACAAGATTTTATTTATAAATAGACTCCTGAAAAATTGTGATCTGTCCTTTACTCCAATCGAAATTTCCACGGTCGATATACATATTGTAACATTTCTTATTGATATTAGGACTGGTCAAGAGAAGCGCAGTTTCCCGCCTCCGGACGAGTACGTGACGTGGCCGATATTCCGGTGGAGCAAAGACGACCGTTTCTTCGCGAGGATCGGCACTGACGTGCTCTCCGTTTATGAGACGCCCGGATTCGGTTTACTCGATAAGAAGAGCATCAAGATTCCCGGGATAAGGTAACTTTTCACTTGGAATTGATAAAGTTAACATATAAATAACTGAAATGTTAAAAATAATCACTGTAAAAATCTGCTATTTTAAAAAAATCCTTTTAATTTATTCAAAACTAAATACAAAAAAAGCACTTAAATTATTTTTTTTCACTAAAACTAATACTTTCTTTCATGTTTTAGCCCTTTTGCTGTCCGATAGTTCGTTTAATATCAGATCATATGCAAAAACCGGTCCCAGTACCCACATTGTGAAATTGGGTTCAAATCCACAGACTATATTAATATTTATATGATGACGAAATTATATTCTATTAAGAAACATGTAAATATATATTTACATTTATATTTACATATGACTATTTATTTATTTATTTACTCTTTTTTTGTAAATTATTATAAAAGGCGGACTTAAAATTATACTTACTACAGCATTATCTCCTAGTCAACCTTTAGCCGATGCGGGACATGAAGTGGTGTATACATTTACATTTTATATGACTTGTCAATTTTTTTGAGAGTATTTGCTCGAAATATAAATTATTATTGTTAATAGGGCATAACACAATAGCAGGCGAACCCATAGCCAATATTTAGTCAGATAATGGATGACATAAGTCATGAAACTACACTACTAGAGTGATAAATAAATAACATTTTATTCTTAATTTACATTCACTACAAAAACGAACACCGGATAATACAAATGATAATACACTGCAAGTAGTGGTATCCTTATGAAACCGCCCCTATTTGAGCTTTTTAAATCAGTTAAGTCAGTTAAATGAGCGTTTTAAATAGACCAGAAGATTATTCGAACAACAGCCAGATCTAAAATAAAATACGTGATTGACATTCTAACTTTATTTATACTTTCGTTAGTGTTCGAATAACATTCTCTTCATTAGGTATTAATGTCGTATACCGAGTCGACCTAGATTGTTCTATATGTGAATAAAGGCTGTGCATGCCGAAGTAACTGTAAACAATAATAGAATTGCAATTTCTAAATGATTACGTATTTATTTTAATATGCCAACTTAGCGTATCCATGGCCTCATTTGAAATGTTTTATAATCTACTTCAATTTTTCTATTTCTATTCCAATTGAAGTACGTGAAATCAAATACGAACGTAAATAGGGTTTTTCAATGCATGAATCTTTGTATGGCTTGGTGATTAGCCGTTATTTAGATTGTGTGGTATTTAAGATTTTTAAGATTCTAATTTGTCACATAGGAATCGAAATTGTATAGTAGATTAGAGTTTTCAATATTTTTTCTGGAAAGAAGGTGCCAGATGCACGTATAGTTGGTCTGACGGTAAGCGGATTAGTGAATCATAAATATCTGCTGTTATATGCCAACATCAATCAAAAATGAGTTGTCATTTTGACAATCTACATTAAAAATGACTTATGAGCGAGCACTTCATAACATTTAGAAAACAGTTTGTGTTTCCTTCATCCCATAATAAACCCTAATTTATAAGATGGAATAATGCAAAAAGAAAATAGGATTGGGAAGTATGAGGCAATGCAGAGTATATTGTAACTTTATGATAGGTAGTGATGTGCATCTTATAAGTGTAAGTAGACAAACAGAGTTTACCATTTAACTACTGCCTATATACACTAAACCTATCCCAATGTGTGCGAACTGGTGGCGATCGCTAGTGTTGTTATTGCTGCTAACATTTTTTAGTCTGTTAAAAATAATCCACAGTACTACTTACTACTAGATTAGTAGGTACTGCTAATTAAATAATGTCTTCGTATTCCACAATAATTTCAGCATCATTGAGTAAAAAAAAGAAAACATTTTAAATTTTAACCATTCATTTTAAATACAGTTTCAAAGTGTTCAGTCTCAGTCGGAAATACGAAAATGGCAACGGAAACTAATTAATTAGTATCACTGTATATGAGTAATTGCATACTATTAATATTGTTTAAGTAGTTTCAAAACTAATGCACGCGTCTTGTAATAATGGGATGGGGTTTCTTTCATCCCATTTATTCTCTAATTGACGGGATGTAATAACATGGGAAGCGAAATGTACTCGGGCAAGTCTCGCACTCCGTAAACACGTTAGTATGTTTCACGGCAGTTTTCTGTTTTCAGTCGTAACTTTTTACATTATTATTTTATTCTTTTTCATTATAGAGATTTTAGCTGGTCGCCAACTGACAACGTCCTTGCTTACTGGGTGGCGGAAGACAAAAACGTTCCGGCCCGAGTTACCTTGCTCGAGTTACCCAACCGCACTGAAACCCGCTCAAAAAATTTATTCTCAGTCGCAGACTGCAAAATACACTGGCAGAAGAGCGGCGACTACCTTTGCGTTAAAGTCGATCGCTACTCGAAAGTGAAAAAAGACAAGAATGAGATCAAATACTCCGGGATGTACTATAACTTTGAAATATTTCACATGAAGGAGAAGGAAATACCTGTCGATTCGGTGGAAATCAAGGAGCCTATACAAGCTTTCGCTTGGGAGCCAGTTGGATCAAAATTTTCAATTATTCATGGAGATCCGGCGAATATTTGCATAAGTTTCTATCAAGTGAATACAGGACAGGCGCCTACGTTACTGAAGAAGTTTGAAAGGAAACCCTTTAACCACCTTTTCTGGTCCCCGTCGGGACAGTTCATAGTGCTAGCGAACCTTGGGTTGACTGGTGGAGCATTGGAGTTCTTAGATACCAATGACTTCACTATTATGAATGTGTCGGATCATTATCAGGTTTGTATGAAGTTCTTTGAAGTTTACAGATTTTTAAGAGGTTTACAGTGTCACTTAAACCTGTGAAGATTTACAGGGTTAAATAAAAAATATCTGCATCCTCTTAACACGGAACTTCTATCACTAAAACGGACAATCTTTTGTTCTACGATTTTTTTCTGAACCTGATATTTTCCCTCTCCTTCGAACAAGTGACAATTTTTAAAAATCCATATTTATGTAGAAACTCTGTGGTAAGGGCCGAGGGTTTGAACTCACGATCACACGAATGTGAGTCTAGTATAGATACCCCTAAGCTATCACTACATGCATGTAAATTCGTACGAGTACGTACACGGTGCGAGTGTGGTTTGTGTGAAATAAAAAGTGCTGAAATGTAAAAAGTCGTAAAACAATATAGCAATTAAACAACTTTGAACGGTTTAAATCGCGTATATTTGACATTATTTATATCCCGACGTTTCGAACACTTTGCAGTGGATGTGGTCACGGGGTGACTCCTAATTTGACCCCGTTTAATTGCTATGTATAGTAATCGCGAAAACCTAAGAAAATATCGTAAAACAATAATTGTTAGTTTTTTACGAAGGAAATTCAGTATTAAGAGGATGTTGGTGTTTTTTTATTAAACCTGTATAACAAATAATGGGTATGCAGCATGCACATAAATAATTTAAGAAGTTTCCTTGAATATCAATTGAATATCCTTGAACATTACTTGAATTCCTACAGCAAGTCAAGTGAATATGAATGTTTTCAGATGTCAGGCATTGAGTGGGATCCGACTGGTCGTTTTGTGATGACCGGAGTGTCATCGCTCAAGTGCAAGATGGACTGTGGCTACTACATCTGGTCGTTCCAGGGCAAGATCATCAGGAGGTACATTCTGTATAATACGCTAGTTGACTTTCTAGAAATTGATGTTTTACACATTTATTCAACAAATGAAGAAGAAACACTCCTTTTCCGAAGTACATGCTACTAAATTATAACAATTGGCCGCTAACGAAAAACCTAATTTCAAATTGCTCCAAACCCTCTGATTTGTTTGCTTTTTTATTCATTCTGCTGTCTAATTTTCGATCCATACAGACGTCCATATTACAGTGCAGTGCCACTGATATCAATGAATCCTTAAATGAATACAGCAGAATGAATCAATGAATACCCTTAGTTCCGCATGTCACTGATATTCTGCTGTATATCTAACAATAAATTTATAAAAAGCACATTAGGGTAAGTAGTCTTTAATAGTCCGTTTTTACATACACAGTATAAAAATAAATGAATTAATTAATAAGTTTTGAAAAAGCAACTGAAGAACACCATAAAGAGACTTAAACTCAAGTTCAATCTCCCGAGTTCCTGCGACAAATATGATCTGCCCCCATTGCCACTTCGATACGCTGATACTTCGAGCTATGTCAATGACCTAATGAAATTCGTCGGTGGTGGTTGGATGAGAAGAGCGGGTCGTGTGTGGTGGCGAGCCGCGGGAGAGGCCTATATCCAACAGTGGAGAGATAGGCTGCTGCTATGGTATGTTAGTTATATCTCGAGTTATCAACTCATCCCTGTCGTTTACGGAATTAATATGCAGAATAAATGTAATTAACCTGGCTTTAGAATAGAATTACCCAGCTCTTCCCGTGGGTGTCGTAAAAGGCGACTAAGGGATAACGAAGCGACTACTACCCACTACCGCAGAGTACCTTAGTACCGACTACTAAACGTAGAGAGGGGTTCTTAGGAAATAATGACATCCAGTCTTCCTTTACTTCAGCAATTTATTTATCAGTAAAAGCATTAAAATAATAAAAAAAACACTGAAGCAAAGGAAGGGCACTTAAGAAACTGATTTTATAAAAGTAAACTGTGTGTATAAAAACGGGCCATTAAAAACTATTTACCCTAACTGTTTCTTTTTTACAAATGTACTATTATACAGTAGAACTTCACTAACACGTGCAATTACCAGCGCTTCATGAGACATTCACAAACACAGATGCAGGCTTTACCGAAGTGTAATTGCCACGTCTTTACAAATCGAAAATTAGACGGCGGTATGAATCTAAAAGCAATTGAGTCAAAAAGTTTGGAGCATATTTGAATTTAGGTTTATCATTAGCGGCCAGTTGTTATAATTTAGTACCAAGAAGTTCGGAAAGGGATAACAAAACCCGAGGAACTCTGCCGCATCTAAAGGGGTGGACTCGCCAACACGCTTGGCCAACCTGGTTTTAAAGATCCCTCATCTACAAGACGATGTTTGTGAGGGAGGCCCATGTCCAGCCGCGGATACTAATGAGGCTGGTTACGGTAATGTAATATGGTGATGAAGATGGCTTCGCTCAATTATTATGGGAAACTGCGACCATCCCATTGCTGATTAAAAAAAACAGTAGGACGTCAAAAAGAGACTCAAAATGTCAAAAATTACGGGAGCGATTTTAAAATTTCTTTCACTATCAAGTGAATCATTATCAGTCCATCAAGTCCATCATTATCAGTTTGATGATGTACATAGGGTATCTTTGGGTGTACTATGCTATTTAGGCTATGTTGGGTTCTGTATGCATAATTAATATGAAGAATAAATATAATTAGTAATTAATATGTTTGTATTTGACGACCAATTCGCGCAGTTGGGAGTGTTATTGGGAGCCTGCTATGTAAAAGGTCTCGAGGTTCCATTTTCCATCGGATAATCATTTGTTTAAAGACAGGTGTTTGTTCGGGTCTGGGTGTTGCATGTATTGTGTCCATGTTTGTATGTTATTGTGTCCATGTTTGTATGTGTCTTTGGACCCGCGACACAGGGAAAGTCCTAGTGTGGGTCATCAAGTGTGACGTTATTTATTCTTATTATTTGTCGTGATCAGGGTGATGAAAGAAGGCTTCGCTCAATTCTTGTGGAGGCCGAGGCCACCCACATTGCTCTCCGAGAAACAACAGAAGGACATTAAGAAGAACCTTAAGAAGTACTACTCGCAGTTTGAGTCTAAGGACCGGATGCGCAGTAGCAAGGCCAGCAAGGTGAGATATACTTGTTATATCTATACTAATGTTGTAAAAAGAGACTTGTTTTTTTATTGGTTACTAATAAAATACCAGACTGGTTTTGCTCATTATGTATATGAAAGAAATGAAAATATGAAATATATTAATGAAAATACGGACCATTATCTTAATTTAAGCCTCAATCCATGAATTCATTCACATGAAAATTTCACGAATCTTTATTTCTTTCAAGAATTTCGTGGCTCACGCAATTTGCTAAATATGACGTGCAAAATATGTTTATTTTAATATGCCCATAAATGACATAAACGCAATATTAAAGCCTTTAAAAGACTAAATGAATATTATTCATTCATATGTTTTTTTTATGTCAGGAACTGGTGGCGAAACGTACCGAGCAGATGAAAAAATACGTTGAATACCGTGAGGCCAAGGTCCAGGAGGTCAACGACCAGAAGCCGCGCCGGCTCGAGCTCAGGAATTGTAAGTGAACTAACATTCTAATTGGGTTTGACGTGTTATGTCCAATGTTAAGGGTGTAGATTGTTGGCCTGAGATCTCGATTTCGAGCGACCGCAGCGCCAAAGTTTAATGTAACATCCGACGGGGCGGATGAATGACCTAGAGAGCGCGATTTTCAAAATGTTTTGCAACAAACGTTCCACGTTGAGAAATTGTTATTGAACTTGAATATTTACAGCATAACAATAACGTTGAATTTTTGGAAACTAGCTGTTGATTCTTTTTAATAGATTAATAAGAGTAGTTGAGACACAATTTTTATGTTTTTCTATCATTTGACATCTGACATTTTTGTATTCTACTTACCTAAAATTCCAACTATTTATTTATTTGTAATTTCACTACCAAAATTTATTCTAATTCGTAAAATATTCATTCAATAAAATAATTGCAAATTCAGTAGGAAGTGTGTTTATCTCTACGCAAGGAAATGTGCCTATTGCGTAAACTCAAATACTTACTTTTTGTTTACGATCACCTCGTCGATATCTAAAAAAAATCCTAGGGTTTTAAAAAAAATGTCAATAAATGAAACACAAGTATAAAAATGATTTATTTACTACACAATAACAAATATGAGTCGCCATTACTCGCTATCTCAAAAGCGTGCTAGGGTTGTACAAAAATTAGTAAATAATTCATTTATTTACTAATTTTAACAGAAGTTTGTAAATTATTAATATACTAATTAAAAGTATGTAATTAAACAATAACGAAATATGAGTTCAAAATTCTAATGGTTTTTCATTCGATTACGGATCAAGTTCTGATTTCTGCTAATTTGATGATAAAATCAATGGCTATCACAAAACCTATCAGAATGAAAACGTTACCAGCTGCCCGATTCACGTAAGTAATAAAAACCGTAGCGCAGTGACGTCACTTCGTTTTTTGCAAATTTAGCCCTTTTAACCGACTTAAAAAAAGGAGAATTCTCAATTCGCTGTATTTTTGAACCAATTTTTATGATTCTTTACACCAGGTAACTCAGAAATTGTATAGTAATTGAGCTATTGGAAGATTTATGACAATCCAAGACTAGATAAGTAAGTGCGTTTAAAACAGAAAACCAAAAGGCGATTTCTAAGTTCCTAAGTTAAAACGACTTTTGGACTGGCGTGTTTACGTGAATCGACTGGCTGGGTAGTTAAGTTACCTGTATCTTTCAAAATCATTAGGCGTTCTTCTCTTTCATAACACGTAAAGCTCTTTCTTTCCTCTCTTTCATAGCCTCTATGATACTGGGCGCGTCACGAATGGGCATGCTTCGTGACTGCCGAGGATCAACTAATTCTGGAAGTAGGCAATCGTAATAAAACCTAACTAATTTCATCTCCATTTTCTCCTCCCAAAATTTGTCGTCCTTTTCTATAATATAAACTTTCATAGGTACAGTAGCACCAAACCAGATGCCAAGCATGCAAACGTTTCTTTTAGTAATATGTACCTGTCCCTGAATTTGGAAATACCAGTTATGATTTTTATTTATGACATAACCCTTGGAAGCCTTGTCCTTAACCCAAAAGGTATGTTTGGCCATTGCTTCATCAAGAGTCATGCCAGCTAAAGAATGTGGGCACTTAATTTCAATTAAACCGTTTGCATAAATGCCATCTGGTGTAGTACCAAGAAATTCATATTGATCGTCGACGAACAAACCGCAACCTTGTATACTAATATTCTCTTGAATTTCTAACTGTTTAATTGCGGTTTCTTCGTTTTCGATACCGTACCGTACAGCAGGCAAACTGGAGATATTACTACCATAAACGATTTTACGAACAAGAACAGCACAACTTGTGCTCTCTCGTTTTTTACAAACTTCCCCGAACGATGATGAGGTTAGTAATTTTCTCCTTGTACTCATCCACTCAGAACTACTTCTTTGCAAATGGGTCGACCTTTCAAGCTCCTCTCTTTCAGCACAAGACAACTTTAAATCGGCTAAAAAAGATGACTTGGCTTTCTCATATAATTCTGGACTCAGATCAGGTTTTTCGCAGTTTGGTCCATAGTGAGCGTCTTTCGATACAGCGCTGTGGCTCTTTTTCAATCTTAATTTAGGTTTAGCAATTAAACGGATTCTACGATTACAATTTTCCACTTTCGCGATCAAAGGATTAGGACTAGATTTAAATATTACTTCATGAGTTTTACTATGAATCGATCCTGTATTAAAAGACACAACAGCAGCTGCGCATCGGCCCGCATAAGAACCACGGGAAGAATAATTTACACGCTTACCCCCTACTAATTTGGCAATCACTGCGTTAAAACTTTCAACTATATTACTTGTACAATTATGAATTAAACTTCTAGAATGATATGACAGTCTTTTACTTAAAATGTGTACCGCGTCCATTAATCCGCATCCAACAATTGCTGGAAGCAACCCAACAGGTTCTATTCGACGAGTATCAGGTCTACAGAAATACTCCTTGCAATATTGGTGATTACCAAATACGTGTTGTGGACCATTTAGGATATCTTCACTAAGATTTTTTATTTTTTCTTCGAGTGACTGATTTTGATCGCCCCAATATTTAATAGCGCATTTTACACCCGTTCTTAAACGCAAATACCTTTCTTTTAGGAATTTCCGCAATTCGCAAGGATACTTAGTGTCTTTCGACAGTTTCTCCAAGCTATTGCAGTAGTTTCGTAAAAGATGATTTTTGCATTCAATTTTCTCTACTGTTAAATTACCGTACGGTCGCGAATCTAATATTTTTTTATAAGTACTGGAATCGCCGTCTGCTACAAATTTATTATAAATTACACCGTGATCAACAATGGAACGTTTAAACCCCTCAACTATTATGGTCGATTCCATACCGGTAGATGATCCCGAATAATTCTTGAAACAACGGTGTTCCGAGGGCTGACTGTCGTTCTTTGCGGCTCGTGCACAAACTACGCAGTATTTATTTTTAACTCCAAAAAACAATACTTTATTAGTTTTAATGCCAATTATCGCAGCTGCGCCGGACAAGGCGGAAAAATTCTTACCATAAGATCTCTTGCTCCAACAACCGTCAACAGCAACAGATATTAATGGTGTACCATTTTTATCAACACTACCTATAGACACTGCGTACTCCGCTTCTTCCTTGACAGCTTCTGCCATGGAATGTGCTGCTGTCTTTTCCCACCAATCGCAAACCGTATTATTAATTTCATTGTATAATGAAGGTGACATGATTGGTAGGGCTACTGCGGCAGTTAATGTTTTTAACTGATAGTAGCTCCCACCAGATGATATGATACCAGATACAATTTGATGATTCACTTCCATTCTATCTTCTTTCTTTTCAATCAAACACACAGTAAATTTCATACTACACATACTACATTTCATGATGAGTTTTGAGTCCAGACCAACTTTTACTTCACCTATTATACTGAGGTAACTTAACTTACAATCCATTGGACCGTGGTCCCCTATGGCCTGAAGAGCTTTAAAAAAAAAAGAAACGTCTACAACTCTACGCCCAACTTCCATTTCATCCACCTTTCCCTCTTGGTCGTTTTCAATAACTAGTTCCTGTAAAGAAAGATAATGGCTTGATTTTTTTTATAAAAAATAATTAAAAATTTAAAAAAATGCAAAAGAATTAATACAATATTAGGTTCCTGATGAATAGAAATTATAATTTCTTTACGCATTAGGTATTGTTTTTTTATGACGTCACCTATTTGAACGTAAATTTTCTTTTGAGAAAGTAATTGAGAAGTATTTCGGTACTAAGGTGTTTGTCTCTCGATGAAAATAATAAATATTGCAAGAAAAATCTATAGGTAGGTATTGAGATTTTGTCTTCGCCCATCACTAACTAAGTAGTTTGTTTATTTATGTAACAAGTCTACAAGAATTACGTATAACAACTTACCTCTATACAGCGCGTAGCATTGTTGCTCAGAGTCTCGGCCCCAAGGTTTTCTTTATTTTCAATACTGGAAATATTATTCATCAATATTATCCACTTTTTATTTATTTTGTACAACCCTAAGCCAGACGCTAGGCGCCTCGCGTCTGTTTGGCGGTATAGGTATGTCGACAAAGTTGCGCTGTCGCCTACCTACTTCCACAATTTGATATTTAGACAATACTAGCCGACCCGGCGAACTCCGTATCGCCTTTTTTTTTTTAAAAATCCTATTATTTTGATATTACATACAGATACTTCAATTTTATTTATCAGTATAGATATAGATAATACAAACCAATATTTACATGTTATTGTAGGTATATGTCTGAATCGGGCGATCTAAATCATATGACATATTGTATTAGCTTTGTAATGTACCCTGTTCAAATGCGATAATAAATAAGTAGGGAGGAACTTACATTTTATTCCGAGATCTTTTGGCTTTCATATTTTTATAATGCGTACAAAACTTTCTTTTCCCTGGCATGCCACTCAAATTCAATCAGTCCTGCGAAAAAAATAGCCTATGTTACTCAGTGATAATGTAGCTTTCGAATGATAAAAGAATTATTAAAATCAGTCCAGTACTTTTTGAGTTTATTCGTTACATACAAAAATCCAAATCTTTCCTCTTTATAATACCTATTAGTGTAGATATTGTATTTTTTACGATTTATATCTAGTTCCATCATGGTTTTCTTTCAGACATTCATTATATCGATACTTTCTACTAACTGAAAATAAATTAATTATAAAAATGTTATACTTACAGTTTTTTACAAAAAACACAAATTCACAATACGTAATTCTGCTGTCTGCAGCCGACAAGCGTGGTGTCGCGTTCACTTACAGAAAGGAACTGCCGCTGCAGACCACCGAGATTGCACGAATGAAACGAACGTTTTATCCCATACATTTGTGTATGAAAAATTTACCTTAAAATATATCTAGATTTTAGGGCTTTAAAAGAGGAAGTCTTTGTTTGTAAAGGTATAAAAAGAAGTATACAGCTATACTTATTGGTTTCTTCAGTGTTCAAAAAGTGTTTCTTTTTATCAATTTGTGTTGATTTATGGGGTTAAATCTGAAAAATACGAAGTCATGTTTTTGCATTTTTACTCAATTTTGTGCGTTTGTTGACGTTTATTATATAACAACTATTAGGTTTAAGAGTTTAATATAAGCATGAACATACTTATTGGTCTTTGATTGTAATATATACAAATTATCATTGATATCAATCATATGTAAATAGGTTAAATATGAAAAATCGTAACACTCTTTTCGGTGATTTTCACGATCTACACCCTTAAGGCCCTGGACAGTCGTTGAATCGTTTATTGTTCAATGGGGCTAATGACCAATTTTTTCATGTTTTGGTATCTTTGTACTTGTATATCAGCTTATAACGTCCCACTACAGGGCACAGGCCTCCCCTAATAAATCACTGGGGAGGTTTCAGGTCTTAATCCACCACGTGGACTCAGTGCAGATTAATCGATCATATACTCCAAATTTTTATTTTTGTGCATGTGATACCCAGTTTCCATCACCATGTTTTCCATAACCTCCGAGCTAGAGCTAGAAACTTAGTGGTACGGGCCGGGAATTTGAACTCACAATCACACGAATGTGAGTCCTGTCTAGATAGATACCCCTAGGCTATCACGTAATTAGTAAATTATATTTTATGAAAGCAAAGGCTAACTTCGTATGAAAATCGTTGTGATAATGACATTACTATTCCAGTAGCTCATTCAAGTGGAAAATGCTCCACAGACGATAAAAAAGATTCAGGAGTCGAAGAAAGTACAATGTCACACTCCTCACGAACATAACGGACTTTTATAATAGTGTATCGTACAGTGGCAATGTGGTGTAGATATAGAAAGTGATTCTGATACAAAACGATACATAGTTTCGGCAATAATACAAGTTAACTATTATTCGTGACTACATCTGTTAAATATACGTTGTAACTTATGATTATATGCAATTTGTGTTTAAATTTTCACATACGTCGATTAACGGTCCCGCGACGTATACGGCTCGTGATAACAAAATAAACTTATTCTTATAAGGCGGTACGTGCTCGTTTCCATTATATGTACGGAGAAATATAGCTGATATTTCATTTTATACGAAAAGTAGCATAAGGTGCCACCGTTGTCCCCAATTACATAGTAAAGTTCATTTTAATATACCATATAATCAACTGCGTCATAAGTCAATCCTATTTGCTCCGTCGGCAAACCAAAGTACAGACGGAATACATTTACGATCTTGTTCACTATTTAACAGTATTTGCTGCGATAATGTACTTGATTTGTTTTGCAGTAGCCCTAACATTATAAGTTCTTCGTGACAAAATTTCTAAATTCAATTCCTTGGTGTTGCAGGTGTCCATGGGCGGTGATAACACTTACCATCACGTGGGACCGCTTGCTCGTCCGCCCACTTTTATATATATATAAAAAAAAGATTACTCAATTAGACAATTCGAAAATTACAATTCAATTAGACTTTGTATCTTTTTTTCTTGTTCAATTACTATAGTTACTATCTAGATTGTGTCTCAAGTGTTTTCACTATTTAACTACATACGTGGTGGTGGGGACTATATGGTACTAAATGTGGTTTGAGAGTCAGGGTTCACTCAAAATCTGGTACTTATGTAAAAATTGAGAGAAAGAAAGACAATTATAATTATCAAAAAAACATTTTTTAATAAATTTACTTTCAACTTAAGAAAATCAATATGTTGTGTTTGTTATTAAGTTTTTAACTACAAGTTCGCCCAATAAATAAATAAAACATTTTTTTTCCATTACAGACGTGGACACAGACGGTCTCGACACCGACTCGGCGAATACAATGGAAGAAATAGTTGAATTCTTTGTGAAAGAGGAAACCACTGTCATCGAGTAATCGCCATCAGCATAAACGTTAAGAGGTCGGAACTAACACTCCGACCTCCAAAAAAAGCGGTTATTTACCGAAAAATAAACTGATTCACAAAGAGATTTTTAATAAAACCAACAACACTAATAAACGTTTTTTTGTACCTTCATCCCGGAATAAGTCACAAAAATCTTATAAGTTCGATTCCATAATGTTAACAAGTGTTAGGTTTATGTATTGTACAATAGGTAATTTTTATAGAAACCATATTAAATTGATATGTTTCAAATGGACAATGGCCTTTTAATTAGTGTTATATCTGTGTTACGCTATATTAGAAGATATTACAGGATTATAATGATTGTATAAAGTAAACAATTGATGAAACTATTGGAGAATTTAAATATGTTTACTCAAAATGCGGGCAGTTTTTGCCATAATATTAGGCACGAGTTCAGCAACTGCCACTTTCTATGCCTGCTTTGACAATCAATGTAATTGTTAACTGCCCGCCGTTTTAAAACTTGAAATGCTTATGAAAATAATCATTGTGTCCTTGTAGTCAAACATTTGATTTGTCGAGCCAAATTGAGTGTTTGCACACATTCAACCTCCTTTGCAGTTTTTTTTTTATAGAGAAGAGGGCGGACGAGCAAGCGGTCTCACGTGATGGTAAGTGTTACCGCCGCTCATGGACACCTGCAACACCAGGGGGTATTATCAACTTATTCAATAAGCGGTTATGGCGTGTTCCGTCCTGGCCCTACCAGTCTACGTTAAGACCGAAAATTATTTAAAAAAAATGTGCTTTAAATGTTCTCTTACCACAATAAAGTTATAACCTTGAGATTTTCCCGTTCTTCAAACATTTATGTATGCTTCTGTTTACATTTCAACTATTTTCGACCACTAGATCGTAAGGATTTTTTGTGGGCGGGCTGCACCGTGTACGTTCGTGTTAAAAAAATCCTTTAGTTCGTGTTCAATTGGGTACAATTAATATTGTAGGTACTAAGAGTACATTTAAAGTACAATTTTTTCATAACACTATCTTGACACTGACTGGCCAGGCCTGATCGCCTGATCGGAACGCGCGGTTAAGTAGAATGCGTTTGAACGGAATGCGTCAAACGCATATATAACCTTCTAGAGCAGACGTATTCATTCAGTTAGAACAATCAATATAAATTTTAAATGAAAAAACAAAATTGTAATCGTACGAACGCTCCGTCCTAAGCCAAGTTGATGTTTTATATAAATAGACTCCTGGTCCTACTGCTCACTAAGATTAGAATAAAAATTGTACATTACTGTCCAGGCCCGAAATATAGCAATTGATGGCCGAGTAATATTGGAAGGACGAGGCAAAGCAGAGTCCTTTTACAATAAACGAGGCCGATAATTATTATTTCGGCCGAGACTTGTATAGTATTTTACTCTAATTTGCGAGGAAACAATAAACAAATTAATTCAAGAAACAGAAGTTTTCCGAGAAAGAATTCGCTTGTTTTTCAGTTTTCCACTTGATGACATCTTCATATGCCTTTTCACATTTTTCTCTCGATTTCGGTGGTAACAGGTTTTCAGAAAGTATCTTTGCTTCTTCAGCTGTCTGGTGGAGTTAAATATAATTCACCTTCCAACGAATTAGTACTGATTGTTTATTAGACAACTTAAAATTATGAGAAACTTATGAGAACATAACATCCACAATACAGAGTAGGTATCTGATTTTCATTCCCGCCAATTCGACTGCGCGCGGTCTTTGTTCTTTTTTATACTTTTGAAAAGAAATGCACATTCAGCCTTTATAATAATAAATATCGTGTACCTAAATAAACCTAATTTATGTTAGTGTGCACTAAAAATAACCTTGCTACTGTCCAGCAATCTCTATTATTGTCGTGTTGGAAATTACTGGCGTGCGTACAGAAAAGAGCCGATTGACGTATTCCTTTTTTAAATTAATGAAGCCATTTCCGAGTAAGTAGGAGGAAAATTATTTTCCTTCGTGTTTAATGTTGCACTAAAAACCGGGAAGTCAGACATTTTTTAAAAATAAATTTCTGTTTTTTTTTCAATCCGTGAAATGAACTCCCCACCAGTATTGTTTTTTTTACAGAGCAAGTGCTGGCATGTGTATGACTACTTAAAAGTTCATGGGCGACAGTAAAGGTACATGGGCAATAATTCTACTCTGAGTATTCCAGTAATAATTATACTCGTGTATTATGTCGTTATCTAAGCACAATAGAACCAAAGATTTTATTGTGTCGATATTGAACTATCTATCGACTAGTTAACATATTTTTTTTTTAATCTACCTTTTTTATTTTTTGCGGCCTCAGTCGGTTTGTACGACTATGCCAGCCTGTTAGGGACGCTCACTATAGTTCTGCCTGCCCTCGGTCAACCCCCAATCTGAGGACATGTATAATAAATTTATATCATTTCACTCCGTTTCCTCAGCAAGGGCTGACTGAGGATTACAGAGGGGAGGATGAGCGGAAGCGCAATGTCGCTTGTCCATGCAAACGTATTCCCTGTTCTCTCCCTGAATTATGGCAATAGGGCAATTATTTTTCAACATGTTAATCTACCATGAGCCATTTTGATTTTTTTCATTAGTTAGGACCTTCCAAAAATAAAAAAAATGGCTCGGTTTAAATACCTACTGTATGAACGAAGTCCGTTTGTGCAAATTTAACAACTTATTTACGAAAGCAAAACGTACCGGACATAGAGAAACTATTCTTTAATGAAAATCAGAAAAAAAATCGAAACGGCAGTACGAAACCTTGATTTTATCGATTTTTTATAGGTATTATTCAGCTCGAAGTGCAACTGTCCTTTTCTCAAAGAAGTTGTATCGCTCGCTGCCGAGACAGCAACAAATTGCAAAAAATTGAAAAACAAATTGAAATCCACTTCCGCTGATCTTTAACTAACAGTTAAGATTTTTCAAGATTTTGCTTAAATAGAAACCTGTATCTGATTTTTAAAATAAAGATAAATATATATATTTTTTTAATTTCACCGGTCTCAATATCTACAAAACTAGAACCGACAATAATATCCCTATTCTTAGATAATGTCACATTTTGTGACCAATAATTTCAAATAATAAATAAATCAATAAATACTTAAGCATTATACTAGACGTAATTTAAACTAATTTAAATTTTTCAGTCGAGAGTTCGAGATTTAGATTTTGGTTTCGATAGGGTCCACTTTGTAGTTAAGTGGATTGCCCATGGATATCCAACGCTACTTCAAATTGTTCATCTCAGACATAGTTATGGGATTGAGGAACATTCTTATTACGTACTCATCTGCTTCACCCCCCCAGAAGTTGCCGACCAGGTTTCTTTGATAAGAACGTATGATGTGTCATCTAGTTTATTCCCATAAGGATGGGTCTAATAACTGCCTTCTATCTGCTGCCAATCAATGACAACTAACGTTTTACTAGATGGCGTCAACAGAAAGTGATTTAGGTTATTACCAGCTGGATACATAATTAATGCATGCCTTTTACCGTTTACAAGCAACCCATCCTGGGTTCGCTCTAGTGGCAACTTCAATATCTACCCGTGGTGGTTACCACGTCTGTATCACACGGTACCCGTATTTACATTTTTTTATGGAAAGAAAGCTGTAGACGAGCATACAGTCCACCTGGTGGTAAGTGGATACAAATGTCTATGGACATCCGCGATACATGCCAACATCGTCTAGAATGACAAACGTTGGCACCCTCCCCGGATGCGCTGCCTACCTTTGGAGATGTAGGAATGGATTTGGAGAAAGGGTTAGGATATTGGGTTGGGGTAGGATGGGATGGAAATGGGTTCTGGTATATCTTACTACCGAAACACGTATGTACGTACATTAGGGAAATAGCATAAAGTGGAAATTGCGGTATATTTCAAGGTAATCTGTGAGAGTGGGGTAACGTGGCCAGTCGAGTGCGCCCAGCGGCTGTGGGATTGTAGTGTGCATGCCCCCACAAATTAGCCCATCTGAATTAGTTTTAACAAAGAATTTTCAAAATCTGTCCAGTAGTTTTATGGTTACCGTTAAGACCCGTTTAAATAGATAAATATACCTACTCGAGTTTCTCTTTGTTATTTATAATAATCGAATTGCTACTATCGAATACATCCGCGGACATTGTTAGTGTAGTGTGTAGTGTAGTGTGGGTAGTTCATGAAACTGCTTGCAGCTCCCATCCTGGACTACCCGCCTCTTCAGTCAACTCGTGACCACGACTGGTGTAATCCGTGTCGAAACGTCAAGTAGGAATAAAAGGTAAACAAATACCTTTATTATACGCGTTCATATCCGATTTAAAATATAATATTAAGGACTGAAGCAGAATGATTTTGCGTAATTAAACTTATGTGTTGCATATAATTCTTCTTAACCTGGATTTGTGTCCTACTGTTGGACAAAGAGGAGAGAGTTAAGAAGATGATATGGAGATGAAATATCGCAATGCGTGACGTACATTAAAAAAGTTATCTTCCGCTTCAGTAGCGACCTCTGGGGACAATTTAAACGTGGTAATCTAACCGGCTGTTTCCGGTGAGCTTGAGAGGTATGTTTTTGTCTCGCATTCTTAATTCCAATCCCATGCATGTACGACTAAAATTCTACTTAAGTATCTACCAATTTTACAATAACTATCACTAGGTCTACAACGGTGAAGGAAAACATCGTAAGGAAATCAATATGCCCGAGAATTAAAAAAATCTGGAGCATGTGTAATATAGCCCAAACGTAAGGTTGGCAGTGCCATTAATGGTGGTCAGTTTTATCCCATTATACTTGTTTGATGGTATTGTTCGATGGTTCGAACACATTACGTGACAAATACCATAGTTGAAAAATGATCTGAAGTATGACTTAGTCGAAGAAAAGAAAACTATATTAAAAAGACTTTTCTAAATCCATTATATAATTAGGTAGTTATAAAGCTTAGGAAGTTTATGCCCTACACTCCACTTTAGCCTTTTGGCTGCTGCCCGTTACCGGTCTCATGTCCTATGTTCCAGGTTGGCTGATACAAAGAAAGTATTGAATCATCGGCATAAGTGCTAGTTACCTTAGCTCGAACGTTCTCGAAGGAGGCGGGGTTGACGAGTGAGAAGCATATGAGGAAGACGTCGGTCTGTGGGTAGGAGAGAGGCCGCAGTCGGTCGTAGTCCTCCTGCCCTGCCGTATCCCACAGGCCCAAGTTAATCGGTTTACCGTCCACCATCACGTTCGCTGAGTAGTTGTCGAATATAAGTTGTCTGAGTAGCAAGTAATAGAAAAACAAAATGTATAAAACGAACACTGCTTCCACAGAGGTAAAAATATGATGGCCAGCATCAGTTGCCATTAGTATCGCTGCTCTCAATATGATATCCCTCATTATAATTTAGTGCATTCTTTTTATCCACCAGAAGATGCACTTCCTTTTAAAAGCCGCTATACTTACCTTTACGACACTGATATAATTAGCTAAGTTAGCTAACTGCGTCAGGGCAAATAGGAGAACCATGTTTTGTAATTAAACTACCTGTGGTTTACCAGAAAATTGCAATTTCGCTATTATTAGATTGTCGCCAAGCACTGCTACGGACGATATTTACTGCAGAGAATTTTCCTTCGACTTTAGAACAAACCCTCAGGCACTTGGTGCACTTAAAGACGAAAATACATTTTCCAGCGAAAGTGTGAAAAGCTGAAAGTCCGTTGGTTTATTCATTGCGAGTGGTGTGCGCGCATGAGCGCTCGTGGTCGTTCATTCAGCGGTTCGCCCTTCAGTTCGCCTGAAAGTCTCCTTTGGACGCACGCTCGGGGACGGTTTGACGCGCGCTCATTTCGAATTTCGGAGTATTTCAATTTTTTTTAACCGCCAATTGTAACTGGCCAGTTTTAAGTGAAAAAAGTGTTTAACGTGTAAAAAGGCTAAATATTAGTTTTAAAAGGTGTTCGTTGATTCAAGTTAGTGTTTTTTTTAGTTTATTTCATAACTACGGAACAGTGTTTTAAATCGGTAAGTTTTTAAAAAGTTTTATTGTAAGTAGTTAATATTAAATTTGATATATTTTAAGGCGTTATTTTCACATACTTATTTATATGAAGTAAAATCAATACTTTATATGAGACTAAACTGAGTATAAGACATGTTTAATTAAAGTGGCAACGAGGGTCTATCCGTCACCAGCTAAAGTGTGTCAATGAGGCCGCAGCTGAAAAGAATTTATTTTCATTGGACACCAATCCATAACGTTAGTTAGCTCGTCATTTTATAAGTCAAATCCTAAATTATCTAAATCATTTATAAAAAAAAAATATTACTTTACGTGAAAACTCGTAACAAACTTGCATTTGCATTTTGTACCCACTCTTATAGTATAGTGTTGGCGATGGATAGTCTAAACCATTTCTGTGCATACCTAACTCAAAATTATTATATTTGGCTAAAAAATATCGTGTTTTCGGATTATTTTTGGTGTCAAAGGACTTTATAGTTTTCACGCTGATGTTGGTTGGGATATGAGCCGTTCTACACGAGTACCTTAGCTAGTCTTGGAAAAGCCTATATTCAAAATATAGGGGTATGGTAAACAGTTGCAAGTTCAACTTAGAAAGCCATTTTTTTTGGCATTCTAAGTAGGCGTAATGGAAAGCGGACGAGCAAGCCGTTCCACGTGATGGTAAGTGTTATCGCCGCCCATGGACATCTGCAACACCACGAGGTATGCGGGTGCGCCGCCGACCTTGCAAAATCCTATTCGCAGCTTTCTTGAAGAACCCCATATCGTAGTGTAATGGAAAGACCACTTGAGGCAGTTCGTTCCACAGCCAACGGGTACGCGGTATAAAATGGTTTTTGGACCGAACAGTACATGACACCTCCGTATCGAGGAAATGCCGATGCACCGCACTTCTGTCACGGGAGGTGCGGTTGTAGAAACCCGAGGTGGGAATTATATTGAACAATTCTTCAGAGCATTTCCCATTGTACAGGCGGTAGAATACACAGAGAGACGCAACGTTTCTCAGAACGCTGAGGGGTTGTAAACCGCCCATGAGAGTGGGATCGTCGATAATTCGAACAGCACGTCGTTGGATGGAGTCAAATGGGTCATTGATATTTCGGTGCGTCGGCCCAGAGATGTGAGGAGTACTCCATATGGGGCCTAACCTGAACTTTGTAGAGCGTCAGAAGTTGCCCAGGGGTGAAGTACCGCTTTGCTCTGTTCAGCACACCGAGCTTTTTGGAGGCCATTTTGGTTTTATTTTCCAGATTACCACTGAATGCGACTTTGTTGGAAATGTCGACACCAAGGACCCCGATACTCTCTGAGATCTTAAGAGATGTGCTCTGAATGCTTTCTCATATCAGCTTGGCCAAGGGGTTCGTCGTTAGGAAACTAATCCCATTTTATATGTGTTTCCTACTACTAGCTTGAAGTTAGATTTCATATTTTGTACGGTAATTGTTTTAAGTTTGATAACGCTAATAGAAACGGTTTGTATGTTTAATAGATTTTTATAGATAAGTAAATACTACTATAATTATTGATTCTACCGGTATCTATCGCAAAAACTTAAATATTAAAATTAAATTAATCAAAAATTAAATTAATTTAAAATTAGATATTCTTTTAAAATAGATGTACTAGCATACTAGTACAACTTAGTACATATACTAAGTTAACATTTTAATTAACGTTTGACCTTTTATACTTTATCAAGTCTTAGTTGCGGAATATAAATTAATAATCTTCCTTGAAACATTCCTATAATTTATCTACGCATTTTTTAGAGAAATGTCAACACTTGTAAATCACTTGTATAGGTCGGAATTAGAATTTTTATTTTAGAAGGTCATTTATTTTCGTATTTGCCTACAATTATTTGTTGTAAATGTTTGTAAAACGTTTCTGTGAAATAGTTTCTAGTTTGTAATGTAACTAACATCTGCGTAGATCTCACACTTGTCCATTATGAATGAGGTTACCATCAATCATTGGTATTTTCTAAAATAAAACAGATAACTACATAATTATGAATGATTTCGATGTAATAAAGGGGTGTAGAGTTTATGTGATATAAAAATATGTTAAAAAAATAAGCAGAAAATAAAAAATGAATGGAATTTAGGTTTCCGTTAAGAAAAACTAGGGAATTACCTACCAAGGAAGTGGAATTACAAAAGTATTTTCAAATTATGTAATTAAATAAATTTTAATTATGTTTTCACAAGGTGAAATTGTGTTGGTAAGGCTATGTTTTCATCTAAATGATCATAACTGAAAGTTATAATATGTAATACTTATTAATTTTGGACCTTGGCCGTGTGGTGTCGGCTGGCTTTGGAGTAACACCATCCCATCTCTTCCTGTGGCTGTCGTAAAAGGCGAATAAGGGATAACAAAGCGTCTACCACAAGCTCTGGGGAACTATAGCACCTATAAAAGAAAGAATAAAAGAATGGACTCGCCAATCCGCTTGGCCAGCGCGGCGTTTTAAGGCTATATAACCCTCATGCACAAGACTCATGCATTAGGAGGCCCATGTCCAGCAGTGGACAATAAAAAGCTTGGTAACTAGTCTTGGTTCATGATTGGAACTCAACTTTATCGTTAATTTGAATGACGTCGAAACCGATTTTGATTAAAGGTATCTCAGACCTTCAAGGTTAAATGCCCAACAACATTGAAAACTACAACAGAATTGTCCCTCCGCAGGTCCCCGTTATTAACACGAACAAATATACAACAGAGAGATAAATGTTGTTCCTATAATACCTATTAAGTAAGTACAATCCTGAAGTACATAATTCTACGTGTATACTAACTAACGCCTTCCTGAAGATAATTGCCGAAACAATTGATAATTATTTTTTGGGCTTACATATCGTGGTCTTTCCCGGTGTCACTAGAATACCGTGGCTTAGGGTTGTGTTGCCGTGTAGTCGTTTGGACTATGAATTAATTATTTATCCAATTATATAGTTTAAATTTTCACACATCACACATTATGGCTCATTTACACAAGGAGAGTTTCTCGAACGGGAGTTGCCCGGATGCGGTGCCTACCTTTGGAGATATAGGAATGGATTTGGAGAAAGGGTTGGGAAAATGGGGAGGGATAGAATAGGATAGGTTGGGAAAGGGCTCTGCCCCATCTCACTCACTACCGCAACACGTACGTAAATTAGGGAAATAAGATAAAGTGGGAAGTGTAGTACATTTCAAGGTAGTCTTCTGTAAGAGAGAACTGATGGTAAGTGAATACTGTCGTCCATGGACATCCTCGATACATGCCTACATCAGTCCAGAATGACAAACGTTGGCACGTCCCTGGATGCGATGCCTACCTTTGCAGATTAAGGAATGGATTGGGAAAATGGGGAGGGATAGGATGGGAATGGGCTCTGGCATATCTCACTCACTACCGAAACACGTACATTGGGGAAATACGATAAAGTAGGAAATGCAGTACATTTCTTCTGTGAGAGAGGGATAACGTGGCTAGTTAACTGCGCCCAGCGGTTGTGGGAATGCAGCATGCCCTCTCCCCCTTACAAACATTGGTCAAAAGCTAGTATAGACAACTGTTATCACCATCTGATCACTGTTATCATCTAGTTTTATCATCATGTCAACTGTTGTAGGCGAGAATTGTGTGTAGTTTAGTCGCATCGGAAAATAGTATACAATACTCGCCTATATAATACAATACAATTCTCGCCCGAACTGTTGAGAAACTCTCCTTATGTAAATGAGCCTTTAGTCTACGGACAATATTGCGTGTAAAATAAAAAAATATAAATATTGACAGAAATGTGTGCTTTTTACTCACTTGTGTTTTGTTTGATAATAACATTAATGGTATTGTAATAAGGTTTGGTATTAATAATACAAGATTGATATCATATTCTGAGCGGTTCACATTCGTGTGATCGTGAGTTGCAAACCCCAGCCCGTACCACTGAGTTTTACTTAAGGCAACGGAAGATTTTCCATATGTTGTAGAAAGAAATTGTTTAGACGAAAGTTGTTTTATAAGTCCTATCCAACGACATATGGTTTTTGTTTGTATAGGAATTTACTTTGGGAATTTTTTTAATAGTTTACACCATCATCATTTTGGAACTACTGAACATATTTTTTTATCTTCAATCTTAACCGAGGTATAGATCCAAACTTTTTCTGTCAAATAGTATTTCAATCCGTTACAAATACGTCCTGCAGTTTGTCGTACGAATAAATCTAGAAACCGATTGTCGTTTTGAATACGGCTGGTCATCCTTAGTTGAGATGTACCTAGTGGATTTCAATTGAAATTCGATCTCCACAGTATATAAGTAGATAGATTTAATTAATATTTCTCATTCACTCAGGTCTCTTTCTAGGTCTTGTCACACGATATGGTATTGCATTGTACACGTACAAAAGCTGGTTCGGACCCTGAAAAGAGAAAAGTTGGATAGCCCGGACTCGTGCTTAGGCACGATATTATACCAACTGCTTCAACTTATAATGATGGAGAATACTAGTTGGTGGACGATAAAAGTTACAGCGGTACAACAGCAAAGAATGTACGGCTATTGCTAACGCCGAACAAGTTTTTCGCTTGGCGAGAGACGAAGTAAAATTTGCAGAAGTTACGGCGCCAGAAATATGGAGAGGCTCTGGAAGAATAAGTTGATATCGAGGTAGTCTAAGCCGTGATTTAAAAAGTAACACGAAGGAACAATTTAAATATAACAATTCCCAACCGTCAAACTGACGGAAAATTTGTTTGAACGGACAATTTAAACAATAAATATCAATGGCAACACGGAATATATGAACAAGGAACAGTTCTGTGAATCGAATTTTTTAACAACTTTTCTCAACCATATTTCGTTATTCCATACATTTCTCCACATAAGTCCCCATGTACAAATAAACATTTAAAGAAGTAATTGAAGTTTTCAGATATAAGTAGACCAACAATAGGTCCATTGGGATTATGACTTTATGAAAGCGACATTTCAAACAAGTAACATTACGATTTCTAACTAAAAGTTATTTTAAATGACAAATCCGTACGTCTTATAGTAGGTACAATTCTTTACACAGTTTTTTCTCATCCTCCGCCGCCCTCGTAGCACCGACGATAAATATATCTTCATTAACCCTAAATTACTCGTGGAGAGATTTCACCATTTATCCACGACACTCCCAAGAAAAGGTGAAGATCGAGGACTGAAACGACTTTCTTAAACCGGCCGGATTCGTGCTAAGAAGATTTTATTTGAGCCAAAAAAACGTAGCGTTAAATTTCGAATTTACTCGAATTTTAAAAGAACAGGGTTATGAAAAATTGAGACAACACATTCGAGTATATGAAATATGGATGAAGTTATAAGAAAATGCACAGGGCACATTTATTCAAAATGAAGAATATTGCTATCATACATAAGTCAATAATGTATGAGCAAAGGAGTTATTATTAAATGTATTAAATGTGATTGTAGTTGAGTACGTATGTATGTTACCGAGAAGATTGCCGTGAAAGTTCCAACGTATTTCAGGAGTGAGTGAGAATTGCCAGGGCCCGTTAATCTTCCCATCGCAGTATATTTTTTGTTTATTTATAAAAATGGATGTTGGTATATCTGAAATTAATAGACTTGGACACCTTTTAACCGATCACCATGAAAGTTGGCACATATATGTATTTTTTCATGAAGAAAGTTTTTATGCTATCCACTTTGTTATAACTCGCCACTAGATGGCGCTGCAGCTCATCAACGTCTATACCGTTCAACCGATCGCCATGAAAATTGTTATACATAGGTATTTGAGCACGGAGAATATTTTCGAGCTATCGACTTTGTTGTAACTTGCCACTAGATGGCGCTGCAGCACATCAACCGTTTAACCGATCGCAAAAATCATATCGACGCCAAAACAGAATAATTTGTGATTTTATATACAGAGGTAAATAAATATACACAGACAAGACAACGTCTGCCGGGTTTTGCTAGTATTATATAATAATATTTAATTAATATATGTCACTATTCACTAAAGTTTTTCTTAATCTTAACTGTTATTGCAGCTACCGTGCCACCTCTGCCCAGCGCAAAGGTTGACTGGGAGATATTGCTCCGCCTTTCTCACTTTGTGCATTTTTTTTATTTATCGACCATAACATTTCCCATAATAATTTTTTTTTTAACTATATACGCATCACAAAAATCTTTAAGATTTGACTGTGATGTCGAATTAGCTCTCAATTTTTTACTTAATATTTACTATTTATGTAAGTACTTTACTATTACTAAATACTATTTATAACTATGTATGCTTGTGAATAAATAAATTAATGATGTATTGTTTCATTCTTTCCCATCGGCTGTAGAAAATATTTGATGCATTAGATTTTAACAATTTCTTTTACAATTTATGGTAAATATTATTGTTTCGAAGAAAGTCAGCCAGTCCGTATTGGGCCCGGGATATGTAGGTTTGTGCTCTGCAGAGCTATATTCTAGGAACCGAGGCTGATGTTGGCTGAGGTTGATATTTGGTATCTTGACACTGGTGAAAATCATCGAAATTAAATACAGAAATTAGGAGGGTCGTGTCCGGTGGTGGTGCATTTTAAAGATACCGGGGGAGACGAGTCCTCGAATGGAGATCATGTACCGCGACACGTAGCGCGGGACGCCCTGCGGCCAGGTGGACTGAACACTTGAAGAAAGTCGCTGGTAGTGGCTGGATGAGAAGAGCGGAAGACCGTGTGTGGTGGCGCTCCTTGGAAGAGGCCTGCATCCAGTAGTGGAGAGACACAGGGTGATCAAGTTCAAGGTATCATGGTATCAAGTTCATGCCGACGTTCGTCATTTTCGACTGATGTTCGCATGTATGGCCATGTCCGGAGTTGCCCACGGACAGTTGTCACTGTTGCCAGTTGCCATCAGACGGACTGTCTTTCATGTTCTACTTTCCTGCTATAATAAAAGTGTTATTTATACAAACTCGTATATCCACTTGGAGATTGTTGTTCTATAGTTTTTAGGGTATTCCCTTATTTCCTATAAAATCAAATGGTATAATTGCAGATCTTCGCCTGTGCCTTCGTGGTTATTTTTTTAAACAACGCGAAAATACTTCCCACCCAGAAACAAATTGTTTGTAATAATTCATAATATGCAATTTATTTTGCCGCAGTAAGACACATTAAGATTATATATTTTGATGTCTATATCTTTTAATTGATATATCAAGTAACGATTATATGAAATAGTTATTATTTTTAAATGTTTTTTGTTTTTAATATTATATGAATTGAAAAGTATAGATTTAAAAAAATATATACAGCATTGTTTATGGGCCGTGGGTGTTGTAAAAGGCGACTAAGGGATAACAAAGTGACCACCACAAGCCCTCAGGAAATCACCACCTCTAAAAGACCAGACTCACCAACTCCCTTGGCTAGTGGCGTTTTAAAGCCATATATCTCTCATGCACAAGTCAATGTGGTTGAGGAGACCCATGTCCAGCCGTGGACACTGAAAGGGAAATAATTCTAGGAAATAAATGATAATGAGGAATAGTTTGAGGGGGGGAGTGCACGCTGCAATCCAAAGTCGCTGGGCACGCTCGACTGACCACGTTACCCCTCTCTCACAGAATACTACCTTGAAATGTACTGCATTTCCCACTTTATCTTATTTACCTAATGTACGTATACGTACGTGTTTCGGTAGTGAGTGATATGTGCCAGAGCTCATTCCCATCCTATCCCCCCCATTTTCCCATCCCTTCCTCCAAATCCATTCCTATATTTCCAAAGGTAGGCAGCGCATCTGGGGGCGTGCCAACGTTTGTCATTTTGGACTAATGTTGGCATGTATCGCGGATGTCTATGGCCGACAGTATACACTTACCATCAGGTGGACTGTATGCTCGTCTGCCGCCTTCGTCCATAAAAAAAAATGATTATAGTAAATGATTTTATATTAAATAGAATTATAGGATCTGCAATTATAGAAACATAATTATAAAAAATATAGTGACATGTTTATCGTTTTATTATATCGTTACTTTTTATAACTTTGTTAAGTAATTTTTCTGTAAACACTCAGAAATTGTATTGTGCTAGAATTTCCTCTACTTCAAACAAATTGATTAATTGTTTTGTATGTCGTTTTATAACAAATCAACTTGACATTCATTCATTCGTTCTTTAATTAGGTAACTAATAATGGTTGGCACCTTGAGCTCGTGGTTTTCATTGCGATATGTGGTCGCGGGTTCGATTACACAGCGCATGCGTCGTGTCTAAACATCGCTTCGGTTTGCTTTGTATAGCTGAGGTTACATGTTGTTTATTATTATCTGTCTGGATGCGAATACTGAAGTTACGTAACAGACGCATTTGATTAATGATTTTTATATATGAAGCTGAATTCTTAACTTATGTATATTTCATACAGGGATTATGGCTTATATTATCTTTTAAGTCATACAATTTATTGTAATAAATTATTGATGTATGTATTATATGTACTGTCTTTTTTATTTCTTATTGATTACACGATGCACCAATCTTGGTATTTCTGTTTAATCAAACGTTGACTGGCAGAAAAAAAAAACGTAGTTTAAACGGAATGCTCTATACAGGCTAAGAATGTAACCCCTTTTCCGTCTCGCTACAAACAATTTTCGCTGGAAAATGAATATCCTTTTCTTTAATTTTACCTCTTTCGCCTGCTTATAATGTTTTGTGTGGCTATGGGCAGTACGCAAAGTTACTATCAACCAGCCTTCAATATAATGTTGGAAATTTGTTTTTGAGTTAGGTATTTTCAAATAAATAATGTTAGAGATAGGTTGCGATCTAACTTTCGAGGCCGTTCAGCCCCCACGTACGACCTACACGTAAAAATTTGCTTACTAAGTTCTCCCAGCAATTTTCGTGTCTGGCAATGTTACAAATATTTTCTATATCTAGATATTATTCTTTAATTCAGTAAATAATATCTGCAAAATTTAGTAATGTAAGCGTTTTGTCACAATAAAAATGTTTGAAGTGGTTGATATTATTTTATTAACTATTCCCTGAAATCTTAAAAATTACCATTTTTTGAGGTTAAAATAAATACATAGGAACAGAGGCTGATTCTCATTTAGAAGATACACATTGGATGTTATAATAACTGTTTTTGAAGAGAAGAGTATGATTGCATAGGAAAGATGCCAATATTGAAATAAATAGAAACTGTTAAAATTTTCGCATTTTGCACAGGCAAAAAAGATCTATAAGGGAGTATAATAGAATACGTATATACCAGTTTGTGACTAGTTTAATATTTATATATAATAATATTTGTCGTATTCTATCCTGAACACAATTATTGTGCTTCACCAATTATCGCGAGAGAAGGTCACTAAGGAACAAATCTACAGTACCTACCTATACAAATTAATGTCCCTTTCTGTATCATGTTGAGTTCTATTTAAAGAAATTTTATTCTCATTTTATACAGTTCAGTTACACGAGATCAGATTAAAATTAAGTTAAGAGTAATACGAGTATTTAAAACATTGATGACGCGTAAATACTTTCAATGACTGTAATATTGGAGAAATATTACAGTACCTACCTAATGTAACATGTATTATCAAGTAGTATGTTGAAGATATGCAAACGGTAGAAACATTGCTAACACTGCGGGTAGATCCAATAAGGCTAGCGGACAAATCTTAAAGAACAAAGTTTAAAGACGAAGGTTAAAAGACAAATGTTAATACACAAAGGTTAAAGGACAGAGGTTAAAGGCCATAGGTTAAAGGACAGATGTTATACGACAGAGGTTTAAGGGCAAAGGTTGAAGGACGAAGGTTAAAGGAGAGGTGTTATAGGACATAGGTTAAAGGGTAAAGGTAAAGGTTAAATGACAAAGGCTAAAGGTTAAGGGACAAATGTTAAATGACAAAGATTAAAAAGGACAGAGGTTAAAGGACAAAGTTTAAAGACAAAGGTTAAAAAGGACAGAGGTTAAAGGACAAAGTTTAAAGACAAAGGTTAAAAAGGACAGAGGTTAAAGAACAAAGGTTAAAAGACAGAGGTTAAAGGACAGTGGTTTTATTTTGACGAATTATTTTAGAGGATTTGTAGCATTTTAATGTTGGAGGGGGCTGCGTGTGCATAAACAACGCTGGTCAAGGTCATTATGGGACGTACGCAGGTTTTGTACAATATCAGCTTATTTCTAAGCGACATTTTACTTCTCCCGCCTATGAGAGGATTGAGGCGACCGAGAACAAAGGCGGTTCGGTTCCGAACTGTTTTTATATGTTCTCGGAAGGTTAGTCGATGGTCTAGGAGTGATTCCGTGATATTTGGTCCTTCTAACCCAAGGCATAGTTTGAGCGCAAAGGGATAGGGAGTGACTGGGCCTAGGGGTACGAGTTTTTTTTTTTTTTTTTTTATGAACGGAAGTGGCAGACGAGCATACAGTCCACGTGATGGTAAGTGGATACTGTAGCCCATAGACATCCGTGATACATGCCAACATTAGTCTAAAATGACAAACGTTGGCACGCCCCCGGATGCGCTGCCTACCTTTGGATATAGGAATGGATTTGGAGAAAGGGTCGGTGAAATGGGGAGGGATAGGATGGGAATGGGCACTGGCAAATCTCACTCACTACCGAAACACGTACGTACATTAGGGAAATAAGATAAAGTGGGAAATGCAGTACATTTCAAGGTAGTCTTCTGTGAGAGAGGGGTAACGTGGCCAGTCGAGCGCGTGCACTCTCCCCCTCATCACGAGTGGGAAAAGGGAAGCACATGGCTGCACTTTTCTCCGGGTTGACCTCTATTTCTATTTGTAATGATGAGTGCGTACATGTGAGTGTGTGCGCGTATATGTGTTTGGTTTGAGTATGAGTTAGTTTTTAGATAAACGTAAGTAGGTATGTGCTAATACATACTTTCTTGAAATGTACTGCTTTTCCTACTTTATAGTATTTCCCCAATATTCGTACGTATTTCGGTAGTGAGTGAGATATGCCAGAGCCCATTCCCGTCATCCTATCCTGTCTCTCCCCATTTTCCGAAACCATCCTTTAATCTGCAGAGGCAGGCAGCGCATCCGGGGCGTGCCAACGACTGTCATTCTCGACTGATGTTGGCATGTATCGCGGATGTCTATGGATGACAGTATCCACTTACCACCATGTCGACTGTACGCTGGTCTGCCACCTGATCTGTCCAAAAAAAAAATGGTCATACTATGCTGATCGCTATCCTTATGGCCAATGTTTGCATTCTAAAAGCGATGGGCCAATAGGAAAGATTTTAAACACTCACAGATTCTTATCCAGTCAGCTTCAGTTTGTTTATCATTGACAAGTCCGTCTATACCGTCCATACATTCTGGAAGGCACCTGGGGCCTTACCACAATTCCTTATAGCAGTATTATTTTAACCTTATTTCTCAATTTCGTACCACGGCGTCCTTAATGTAAGCTTATATTAGTAATGTTTTACTAAGAAGTTTTGGTGACGTCACGTAGCTTACTGTAGTGCAAATTGGAACGTTGTATGAAAGAAATGGCGTTATACAATTCATATAGCGTTATCTCGTTTTGTTTTTTAGCAGGGAATAGACAAATAATTAAAATCATTCGTTCTATCGCAGCACTAAGCATTAATATTTTGGTGGAGGTCATGGTACGAATATGATTAATGTTATTTTAGGCCTGAAATAAAACGTTCCTGCAACAATATTGTTTTGTAAAAGATGGTGGTAAGGCCCCTGATCAGATAAGTAAATACCTACAGCAAAGTTTGAGCAAAACACGAATTGAGGTCAAACTTCGAATATAATACCAATCTGAGAACAGAGAATCTGTTTAATTCAGTTAGCGTCATTGTCGCGTATTGAAATGTAGCAGAAACGTAAACAAACCAATAACAGAATCAATCAACTGAAGGTCTTTTTTATTAACGATAGTTTTTAAATGAAACTCCTATTACGTTTGCGTTATTCTTGTAGCTTGCAATACTTATGATAAAAAAAGCAATGCAGCAATTTTTCAGTTTTCGAGAATTAATCTTGAGAATCGATATGTTACGAGGATATTTAATAGTCACCATGGCCCAGAAAGATTCAGAGATTTATGTCAAAAAAGTTTAACAAAACTTAGGGATAATCGATATCACAAGGCCAGAGGAACTACTCCACTTCTGAAACAGTGGACTCGCCAATCCGCTTGATCAGCGTGGCGTTTGAAGGCCATGTATCTCTCATGCACAAGGCAATGTACACGTGTCCAACAGTTCTAAAGTTTTAACAGTCCAAAATCCATGTCTTATCAAAATATTGACCAAATTTACTCGATAGATAGAATACAAACTTTGTTCAATAAACTTTTATTGAGATTCCCGAGGGTTACGACTCAATCTAAACTAGAATTAGGGAATTTTAAGCAAACAGCATTGAAATTGTAATGAATGTTTGCATTCGATAGTTGGTGGCAACTTTCATCGGCGAATGTAAATTAGAGTTTGTTTTAACTGTCTGCTGCTCTTTGGAAAATTATTGAATATTATGCAGTGGGGATGTTCGTTTTGGCGAATACTTGCTATTTTTTTAAGTATTCCCCAAATACTAATAATAATCGAATAGTAAAAAATAGTAGATAAAAGAGGTCACTTCTCCATCATTTGAAAATAAGTTACGTAGCTGATTTTTAGTTTAATTTAAAGCTAGGTAAGTACCTAGCACTAACCTTAAATTGGTCTAATAATTATCTACTTACTAATTTTACAAGTACGTGCGTCTACTGCGAGTGCGTTAGATACTATTCGTAATTGTATTCATTTTCGTGAATAATTAGGCAAATTATATTAGTATTCGTGAATAGTATTTTTTTTGCTATTTGAAACATGCTTACTATGTAGTTTTCATCTGCAATTTTGTTTGCTTACAACCAGTGGCGGATTTACCAGCAGGCTGAGTAGGCTGGAGCCTAGGGCGGCAGATTTTAGGATGCGGCAAATTTGGCCCAAAAAGTCCATGATTGAGCTTTTCCTAGCTCAGAAATATACCCAAAAACTATTTTTGCGTAATCTTCACTAAATCGTGGGTTGTAAAAATAATCTAGGAACTAACACAACGATCCCCCAGTTCACAATCATACTAATAACGGGAAAAAGCTGATGTAATGAGGACGATAGTGCACAAATCATAAAGTTGCAATTTCATTGACAGAAAAAGTGTAATTAATATGATTGTGAACTAGGGTATTGAATTGCAGAGGTCAGTAGGGCGGCAAAATTTGAATAGCCTACTGGCGGCAAATGTGTAAATCCGCCACTGCTTACAACCCAATTTCGCCCAGGGAAAAAAATACCCCGAAATTAATAACATAAACAGATAACAGATAACATAACATAAACAGATAACATAAACAGAAACAAGTACATATTTTTATTATGTATAGAGATGTTACATTACTCATAAACGCTATTCGTAATTACGTTATAGTAAATTTACAAGCGCAAATATTGTTTGAAAATAATTGTTTAATATTCTTCGTCACTTTCTAACTAGTCGGAAATTCCAATTGCTAGAAAAGGGAAAATACATTTTAAACACTGCTTTTAATTATTTCGCAATGAACGACTGCATTGTTGTAATGTTGTAATTCATTGTTGTAATTCAGACATAAGAGATAATACTTAAGCGTTTTAAGTTTTTCCAACACACGGCCTATTATTATTGTACACATATTGTACATAATGATAAGCACTGGATGTAGGTTTTTTTTGTTCACGACAAGATTTTTTAACTGTTACCCATTACGCTCGTTGGCCAGATTTGTGAACTAGGTATTATACAAATAAATTCAAAGCGAAATTGATTCAAAATAGGCACAGGACTCATTTATCACGTATTAGACTATCTTAAAATAATGCACTTTCATTTGATGCGTGTCAATTGAATCGAATCGTGGCTTGGCAGTTTCAAAGAATTGCAAATCTCTTTAGGTAAACTGTGTCTCTGCTTTAGAGTAGTCCGGTTTCTTATTATTTATCGAAATGACACAATTATCTTTTATTATTTAATTACTCATTCCTTGTATTCATCATTGTTGTTTAATAATGTTTTAACAATGGAAAATAAACATAACTGAAAATTATATCAACAAGGCGCTGCGCGCAAGTCATTTGTTAATTATTAATTATCACAAAACCAAGTAATGTCATTCAAACATGACAGGCGTACATTTAATACTTTATGATATAATTCGTATTGAAGTGTAGTTTACTATCGGCATATATGTCTCCATTGCTGGATACAGGCCTCTCCCAAGGGTCGACACCCCACACGATTCTCGGCTCTTCTCATCCAGCCACCACCGATGAACTTATTCAAGTGGGCGGTCCGTGAAACGACCATTTCAAGGAGTTCACCGATTTGATATGTAATTTATATATGTTTTGATATATAATTCATATTGATCATTATGGCAAAATCAGTCCATAATCACAAATGTTGGCATGCCCTCGAATGTACTGTCTACCTTTGGAGATTTATTTATTTGCCATGCATGGTTTGAATTAAATATTGATAACAGTAATTATCCAGGTACATGTACCCTGTATTTAGGAATGGATCTGAAGTAAGGGTTGGGAAAATGGAGACGATAGGATATGATAGGATGAGAATGAGCGTTGATATATGTCACTCACTACCGAAATACGTACGTGCATTGGAGGAATAGGATAAAAAGGGAAAAGCAGTACATTGTATGATAGTCTTCTGTGATAGAGGAGCAACTTGGCCGATAGAGTGTGTCCAGCGGATGTGCGTACAGCGTATGGTGCATCCCTATTAAATTTAACATACAGCACGGATAAGGGATAGTGCATTGGAATTGTGTATTGACAAAAAGGTCTGTAGCTCAGCGTATGCTGCAACGCCAAAGAGGGTTACAGCGCTGGTTTTCCGCTACATTCTGGGATTTGGGGCTATTACATACGTTATGTACATTTACCTATTTTTGTATAATACTTTTGTAATTGAATGGCAGCGTTCCCCGTGTCCCCTGGCCCGCACATGTAATTTCTGCTCGTGACAGTTCTCGCTTGTTTCTACCGTTGTTACGGTTCGGCCTTTGTTTCACTGGCGATTAGCGACGAGCGGTTGGCGCGTATTCACGACGAGAGCTGTGAACTAAGGATAGGGTACCGTTCTGGTTTGATGTTAGGAATTATTATATTTTAGTAGGACAAGCAGCTTGCATTAATACATTGGTTTCTATGCGCCAAGACAGAAACGGTTATCCGCACTTCCTTGACATAGAGTTGTGCGGTCGAAAATACACTTTATACCGCGAACCCCAAAAGTTGTGGAATGCCAGTTGAGATATTTCCGTTACGCTGCGATATGGTGCATAACCAGGGGGCATGCGGGTGCGCTGCCGACCTTGCAGAATCCTATTCACAGCTCTCTTGAAGAACTCCATATTTTAGCGTAATGGATGATGACGTTATGACTTAAATCAGCCTATAACGTCCCACTGTAGGATATGCGTCCCCTAGTAAATCACTGGGTTGTTTTCGGGTCATAATCCACCACGATGGCCCTGTGTGTATTGGTGGATACACAAACTCCAGGTTTTTGTTATTTCTCGAGCATGGGTGTTTCCTCAAGATGATTTCGCTCACTGCCTAACTAGAGAGAATTTAAAAAAAAATCCCACATTAGAAGAATTTCTGTGGTACGGGCAGAGGATTTAAACTCACGACTACATGAGAGTCGAGTAGACCTTAGCTAGCCCACACTAGGATATCTCTAGGCTATCGTCGCTTTAAATTGACTATGGGACTTTAACCCTCGTTCACTCATTATTCTATTAGAGGTACGATTAGTGCAAGTTCTATTGGATTAGAATGCCATTAATTGTCTTCCAGACGCCAGGGTTGCACACTAATTACATAAAACGCCTGGAGGAATTGCCCGTACCGGGTCTGACTCATCCATAAGTAAAATACGAGTATCTATATGCATGTTTGCAGACGCTCGCATCATTGGCTTCCATGCCATTCTAAGGAAAAGAGCTGCTTCGTTGTTAAGCCCTGTCCACCAACGGCATCTTATGCACCTATATATTATTATTATTAATTCGTGGCATCGTGAGTTCAAATCCTCGGCCCGTACCATTGAATACGTACCACTTACTTACGCATTTTTTTAAAATTGTCACTTGCTGGGTTGTGAGGAAAAACATGGCGAGGAAACCGGCATGCTAGAGAAATAAAAAAAAAAACTCGAATATGTGTGTCCACTAATCCACACTGGACCCGCGCGGTGGATTATGGTCTGAAACCCCTAGTGACACACCAGGGGAGGCCTGTGCCTTGCATATAGGATGGGACATAGGCTGATACAAGTACAATAGCACAAGTAATTGTACAAACAACTGAGTTAATGTCATATGGCATTTTCTACCAATTAACCATCAGATCAAACAGATATAGTGACGTGGGTGAAATTTATATCATGTCAATTAATTTGGGGTTATGTAATTCATTAACAATTGAGTTCATTGATTCATAATAGCACTACCTATTCCGATCATGATTTATAAATACACATAATTACTTTAACGTTTCCCTATAAAAATATAGTATTTATAGCTATAATTTAAAACCAATTTACAATCGATAAAAAATCCATCAAGAGAATTTCCACCTTCAAAGGTCGTTATGTATCGATTGTACTCGTATGTGTCGTGCCTAACAGACAGACAGACAGGCAGACATCTTAATGAGGACGAGAGGTCATAGACCCCGGTCACACGCTAGTGAACTATATTGAAAGGCCACGTTTCCACTGGAAAGAAAAATCATACTGACATTTCGAGGAAGTCTTTCTGAATATTCCATTAATGAAATATCATATGTTACCGGTAGGTAACACGAGTGTCACAGTGATTGCTATTAAATGTTAAAGGCAGTAAATTTAATCTGATGAATTGACATTTGTACAGGCAAATATGTATAAATTACGCACAAGAAAAACTATAATCTATATAAGTAAATAAAAATTAAATGCTGTTCGTTGGTAAGCGCATCACTCGAGAACGGCTGGACCGATTTGGCTGATTTTTTAAAAATATGTTCGTAATAGTCCAAATAAAGTTTTCAGGGAAAGAAAAATTGGAAAAGTTGGGCAACTTTTCCATTTTTGGAAATTGGAAAATTCGGGAAAAACTTAAAAGTGCTTTTTTCTATGGGATTTTTGTATGAACTCAAGACCGTAACTCACGATTCGAACGATGAATATGCTTAATTATTTTTTTGTTTTGTTCGTTATGGTTCTGGAAAAATTTTCAGGAAAAAAAAATATTTTTTGAAATTTGAAATTATGGATTTTTTTTATTGAAATTTGGACAGGACAACATCTGTCGGGTCAGCTAGTTTATTATATATAAAAGAAAAATCCAGATGGCGGCGCCAGTCGGAAAAGAGATTTCATTATTTTCCGTGCAACGCAACGGAACGCAACGCAACGCAAAGCAACTCAACTCAACTCAACTCAACGCAATGCAACTCAACGCAATGCAACTCAACTCAACTCAACGCAAAGCAACTCAACTCAACTCAACGCAATGCAACTCAACTCAACGCAATGCAACTCAACTCAACTCAAGTCAACCCAAAGCAACTCAACGCAAAGCAACTCAACCCAAAGTAACTCAACTCAACGCAACGCAACGCAAATCAATGCAATGTAACCATTTCTTTCAGTGTCCATTGCTGGTCATGGGCCTCCTCATGCACTTTGTCTTGTGAATGGGGGATGTATGGCTTTGAAACGCCACGCTGTTGGCGAGTTCACTCTTTTAGAGGGGGTGTAGCTCCTCGGAGCTTGTGGTAGCAGCTTTGTTATCCCTTAGTCGCCTTTTGCGACACCCAAGGCAAGAGACAGGGTGGTGCTATACTATAGCCGGCCGACACCACACTGTACAGTGTACGTTTCTGAAAAAAAAAAACGTTGAGACACAAGTTGTAGGGCTTTTTGAGCCCTTTCCAACAACATATCGTTTATATTGGCGTTTTTTTTTTTTTTAATTCTATATACTTAATTTGGGACTTTGGCCAACACTGGCATGTCAGTCCCATCGTAACCTAAACAAAATTTCACTTACTAAACTAAACACTCAAAAAACACAACGACGGCTTGGACATATCCATATTGGCGTTGACTTTTTTATATAAGATTTCTCAAATGTTTATACACCCTCGTGGTTTTGGAAATATCGAACCGATTAGAGTCATCTGTGAATTTAATTGAGATATGCATATGTATATATAGTACCCAAAAGTATTTAATTTTAGCCCTTATTAGTGGTTTAAGGTACCTATGGGTGTAGGATCACCCGATGCCGAGTGTACATCGAAACTATTTTTATGCCGAATTTAATTTCAATCGGTTAAGAAATACACCCTGTGGTCCGTCCACAAATGTCGTTATATCCCACATAAATATACAGGTATAAAATTTTCGAAATTTCGTCACCCTTGGTCGAGATGTGGTGACTTTTTTTTTAAAACGCGAAAGTCGTGATCTCTGTAATAGAAGTCTCTGTAACTCTAAAATTATTTATTCATGACCGTTTCTGAAAAATAGTTAGTAGACAAATGTTAGCAAGTGATTTTTAAACGGCGCTTACCTATCTTTAAAGATTTTAAAGTGATTTTGGAAAGTTTTTTATAAATACTATGTACTGACTTGCTTTTGCTTCGCCCGCGTGCTCATTATGCCACGTGAACTTTAATTTTGTAGCCCACGTCCTTTTCGTAGTCCTCAAAAAGGTTAATGCAAAATGTTAGCTCGATTCGTCCATTAATTGATGCCTGAAAACATTTCGAACAAACAAACGGACGTCGCTCTATTTTACTCGTATATATTAAATTGGGATTAAAAAAGTTCCACACATATTTCAAGGTAAATTACACAAAAAATAGGTTTATTATACGGAAGCATTCACTCTATATAATAACCCAAGAATCGTGATGGAGCGAAATAATGTCTGTATGACTAATATATATTATATCTCATTAACAGATTGAATAATGGATTTTCATTAAGTAAACTTAGCTTATTGGACCCGTTATAGTGGGAAAGAGCTACTCTCGGAATTTCTTTTATTGATAGGAACTGAAGCGAAGAAATTTATAGGAAAATATAGCTCACAGGATCTGTAAGCTGAAGTGACAATGGGCAGGTTACATTTATCGCAGGGTCGGTATCTAATGGGGTAGACACTCGTCGAGTGGAGACCGCGAATCGGGAAACGCAGTGTGAGATTAAGTCGTTGGTTCACCTGGAGCCTTGGGCCGGAGCCAGGTGGACCAACGACTTAATAAAATTCGTCGGTGGTGGTTGGGTCAGAAGAGCCGAGAATTGTTATTGCTGGTGAGCCTTAGGAGAGACCTTTTTGTTTATTTAAAAATATATATTGTAATAAGTCGTACAAAAGAGACATTCCGTACCAGTCAATCTTTGGATTTAATCGAGGCTCGAGAGGCACATTGATTGGGAAGTGCGATGAAAGGTATAGCTCAAACGATAATTAGTAAACATGTATGTATTTATATATACATATATTGTATGTATATTTATCATAGGCTTATTTGATCTGTGGTAGGTATATATTGTATACACATATTATCTATTTGTATGTATATGTACCTATATATAATAATGCGGAATATTTGTGTATTTTATATTTATTGGCTTGTTGGCTGGTAGAGAAGAGAAGTAGAAGAGATTTAGAACCGTTTCTTAATTAAGTATTTTGCGATGACACATAATGTAGCCGAAGTCTCCGTTGTTAAAATATTTTTATTCGGAGCTTTCTTAATGTCAACGAGAATCACATTCTAAAGTCGGATTTTTTTATTCGAGGGATATAACATGTAGGACTGTCATTAAAGTGTCATCTCCGTACAAATTTTACGCTGTTTGACAGTTCTACATGTCATATCCCTGATTTGAATAAAAAATCCGACTTTAGAGACTAACTGGCAAGAATTGCCAAATTGCTTTTGGAGTATAGAATTATCAGCAGTTTGAAGAGCCTATATCCGACAGGGAAGAGGTACAGAGGTATTCCTAGTACTTACTTTTAACGTCTGGGAACTTTGTAGGTACTACTTACAATATTTTATCTAACATAAACGAGGCACGCTCACCTCGTTATACTTTGCGAAGGAAATATAACTAAGAATAATTCATCTGTAAAAGAATCTCATGAGAATCAAAGAGATTTTTTATTACATTCATTCCATACATTTTACTCGATTTAAATATTATATTCTGGTAAAATTTGAAGAATTCAGAGTAGTAGATTGCTGAAATTTGCTGAAAAAATTCCAAACATTTATCGATACGTATGGGAGATATAGATATGTAAATATTATCTAATATATTTGATATCTACTATAAGAATAGTAGATTTTTCATAGCTTATCTATATCTGACTAATGTTATAAAAGTCTTTCAGTACCTAATTGTTACGTAAATTGCGTTTATTCGATACTTCTATTTTTTTTATAAAGATCTATGTATATTAATCAAGGCCAAGAGTACCGTTAGGGTTATTAGATCGATACAAAAATCAAAGTAACTCACTTTCAATTTTATTAATAAATACCGTTGAATTCTACTAGATGCAGGACAGGAGGATGCAATGTTTTATAATTTCCCACCATAAAATGAATTCCCAGTAATTAATAAAACAAAGTTAGTGGAACTGGTTTACCAATAAAAGAAAAGTCTCTGATTCAATTTATTTTATTTGTGTAAAACTATTATGTAATTAATTACAAACAAACAACTGGTATGTAATTATTGCACATTGAATTGGCATTTTGAGAAAAAATAAAACTTAAAATATGCATTATTTATTACTAGCTTATATTAATTATCTCGCTACCTTAATCTATCAAAGCCACACGGATATTGTTTCAGTTGTTTCAGAAAATCCTCATTGGAGTAAACACTCTGTTGATTTAGCTATTTCAAAATAAAATTTACTACAAGGAAGATCCGTTAACACTTTTCGGATTAGAATTATATATTAAATGACTTCATGTAAACGGAGTTTTTCCTGTATAATTTTAATCTGTAAGCTGGCATACTTATAAGAAGATTTAGCAATCTTATAAGTCTCTTATAATAAGGAAAGCCTTATCGCCTTTCCGTTAACTTGTACTTATACAATCATTATAATCATTATCAGCGCGTTGCACTCTCTTTTTTGCTCTCATTCGGCCGTTGTTTTTATCCTTCTCGTACCTGTGACGTAGTCAGGGTTGTTTTTTCACTTCGCTGGTTCCTCGAAAGAGAAACTTTGTGTTTATTTAGTGGCCACATAAAGGTTTTTCTTCTTCTTATTATAGAAAAAGGCAGCAGACGAGCATACAGTCCACCATGATGGTAAGTCCGCGATCCGCGATACATGCCAACATCAGTCCAGAATGACAAACGATGGCATGCCCCCGGATGCGCTGCTCACTTTTGCAGATTAAGGAATGGATTGGGAGAAAGGGTTGGGAAAATGAGGAGGTTTAGGATAGGGTGGGATAGGAATGGGTTCTGGCATATCTCAGTAGTTACCGAAACACGTATGTACATTGGGGAAATACGATAAATTAGGAAATGCAGTACATTTCAAGGTAGTCTTCTGTGAGAGAGAGGTAACGTGACCCAGCGGCTGTGGGAATGCAGCGCTCCTCCTGCACAATTTATTGTTAAGAATGCAATTGAGGATAATGTGAGCAATTCGGCATCCTCTTCAACACAGTTACATATAGGGGTCTTATATTGTATTTGAACAACAGCACAGGAGAAACTATGTGGAATAGTCGTAGTCGTAAAGGCGTATTCCATGTTTTCTTATCAAATCGAGGGAATTTAAAAAATCACAGTTTGTAAGTAATATCGGGCTGGATTTTCAAAAAATTATACTTGTAAGCCTCACATTCTCAGCCCGCCCGCGCCGGTTCCTCGACCGCTGATGTAGCCAGACCTAGCAGAATAAATGAAGATTATGGGCTTTACAAAGCTCTCAGTATTAGTGTGACGTTTCTTGCAAAGCCATGAAATGTCACACTAATACGAGTTGGCAAGTTCATTTACTAAAATTAGAAGGTGGTAGGTTAATTTGCCGCCGCTCTTCAGTAGTCATTGTCGTTCCTTAGCACCGCCCAGTGATCTCGTGCAAGGCGGCGAAGGTTTCTACTTGCGCACGTTGACGACATGCTCCCTATGTTATCACATATTCATATGAATTAGACATCGGATGCTTTCATTTCTAAAATCAAACGTTGATTCTATACATAACTGCTTTTTTGGACATCTTTCGAAAATAAAACCTTCACATTCACTAGGAATGTGACAAAAATACCCCAGAAATAATTGTGCAGGGAATAAAAGAGATAAAGGAATCTCCTTATTCCATTATCCTTCTTATCGTCTATATAACGGGGTATGTTCTGAAGAGCTGTTCAGATCACGACCGGTGACTTTTGAAAGGTCACTGTACAGAGCTGTTCAGTTTGATGGCAACTTCGAATTTTTACCATCGCCCGGCTCGTCCTCGTCGTGCGGTTCATCTGCACTTTCTTGATAGAGTCAATAAAACAGAAAGTTGTGGAATGAACTACCAGCTGAGGAATTTCCGTTACGCTACGATATGGGGCTTTTTTTTTATAGACAAGATGGCGGACGAGCAAGCGGTACCACGTGATGGTAAGTGTCACCGCCGCCCATGGATACCTACAACACCAGAGGGGTATGCGGGCGCGCCGCCGACCTTGCAAAATCCTATTCCTAGCTCTTCAGGAAAGTTATGAACAGGATACTGCAAGGTCAGCGGAGCACCCGTATGCCCCGTGGTGTCTGTTCATGGACCATTCACTCTTTACTCTCCATCCCATTCCATCCTCTTCAAGATGGAATGTAAAATTTTTCGTTCCGATATAATGTATTTCCTACTCACTGTCCTTCCGAACCCTTTTTTCAAATCCATTCCTAATCTTCTAATGCCGGCAACGCATCTGGGGACGCGTCAACGTTTGTCGTTTTGATGTTAGCATGTTAAAAATAAAAATATTCCAATATAAATAAAACATTTCAAAGGGAATATTTGTAGGCACTAAAAATAAGTTATTACAAATAGAACAATCCCAGAAGATATCGTGTGTTGTAAATCCCAAAATATTATAATCGTACGGATTGTAAGGGTTCCCCACAAAGGGTTGAAACTCTAATAACGACAGGCTATTTAAAGACTCTCGATATAAATAACTTTGTTGATAAATGCGAGAGATAAGTGTTATTAGAGCATATTTTGTGTAATGTCGCGATACACAAACAATATCACATGTTGGCGAGATGCCAAAGCATGACGAGGCTTAAACACGCCATTACTGAGGCAAATTTTATAGTGAGGCCAGTAAATAGGCGAGTTTCAAACGATTTTCGTGTTTCAAACCATGAAGAGAGAAATGATAATCGGTAATACTTATACTTAGATAATTTATTTGATGGTAGCTAATTGTTCCATTAGGGACCTAATGGAACAATTATTATTATTATTACTATGTGGATACAAAATGTTATATAAAATTAATAAATTTGAAAAAAAATATTACTGTAGCCGAGAGGTAAAGGTAATAAGTTCAGCTTTTCTTAAATTTATATTTTTATAGTTATGAGTTTTCAAAGACCTATTTTATATATGGTAAATACAAATGAATCCCCCCAAGGAGGAATGGAAACTGTAATGTGACGAGGAAAGCTTCTCGTTTCGGTATATTTCTTATTTTACTAATTCCTTTCCCAAATCCACTTCTAAGTCTCCAAAGGTAGACATCGCATCCGGGGGCGTGCCAACCTAAGTTTGGATTTATGTTAGAATGTATCGCGGATAAACGACGATATCCACTTACCTTCAGGTGGACTGTCTATTCGTGTCACCTTTTTTCTATCATTAAAAACCCTCTCAACTGCAGATATTTTTGTGATTATAATCACATTAAATTATATAGGTTTTGTATTGCGTGTAGTTCACATATCATATCGTGTTCTCCAAAAGCGCGCGAATGCAATGACTGCGTAAAGAAAAGAGATAGCTACGTATACATTTGCGCATGCGCCCCGTATATACGAGTATATGCTTCTCATTCATCCCGCGCACACGTACAATGTGCCGAGCGGTTTAACAACACGCTGAAGTCTTCGCCAGTTCTTACCTTAGATATTCGATGTCGCTACTTTCCTAGCCAAACCTCAATAAATAAATAGGTAAGGCTAATGGGCGCAGTGGTGTCGCGAGCACTCCTCACGCACTTCACCTACTCCACGTCCTAATTAGCCAGTAATATTGACAATGAATATGGACACACATCGGTTTAAAGGCTTTAAAGCGCTGGCTATTGAAAGTTATCTAGTTAAACCTTTTGAGGTTATTTAGACTGCATGATTAGTGGTAATCACCCGGGATACTGATTATCACCGCGAGATATTCGGTGTAGTGTTATTGCCGCTTTAACACAACATGCGAGTGGAAGAGTGCATGCAGCAATACCGCAGTCGTTGGACGCGCCCGATGGACCTAGTTACCCCTCAATCATACAGGACTACCGTAAAATGTACCACATTTCCCATCCCTTTTTTATTCTCTCTAATGTACGCACGTGTTTCAGTAGTAAGTGAGATATGCCCTAGTCAACTCCCATCCTATTCCATCTCATCTCGACTTATCCTATCCCTCTTATCCTATGCAATGTAATAAAAGAAAGTCCTTATTCCATTCCATTCATAAATTATGAATACCAATGTACCAAGAGATCCTTTAAAGTGCAGTACAAAGTTTCTTATATCTTTATACAATGAAAGAAAATCCATATTTTCTGACATTTAACATCGGCATTCATCTACTAAATGCATCGATATGATGTATTCTCTCATATCGATGATTAAACGATAAAAACGGACATTCAACCGTTACGTAGGTATACAAAATGCCGCTAAACTGATATTCAACCGTTACGCCGGTATACAAAATGGTGTTAAATTGATATTCAACCGTTACGCCGGTATATACAAAATGGTGTTAAATTGATATTCAACCGTTACTCCGGTATAAAAATTCTGCTAAACTAACATTCAACTGTTACGCCGGTATACAAAATGCCGCTAAACTGATATTCAACCGTTACGCCGGTTTATAAAATGGTGCTAAATTGATATTCAACTGTTACGCCGGTATACAAAATGCCGCTAAATTGATATTCAAACGTTACGCCGGTATACAAAATGGTGCTAAATTGATATTCTACCGTTACGCCCATATACAAAATGCTGCTAAAAACAGAGAGCATGAGGCCGGGGCTAGTAGAACGTTGAACCAGGTATCACCACTCAACCCCAGACGAGTTGTTACAAAAATAAGCAAAAATATTCCTTTTCCACGTGACCCTTTTAAGCTTCAAAATTGTGGACATTTTTAATTTGCACCGCTGTGTTGAGAGCAGCTAAGAGCTTTTCAAAGTTATGTAGGAGTACAACAGTTCTGTGGACTATATTCTTCTGGTTACATGATTTCCATGACCCTGTACACTTAAGAAGAAGGAAAAACATACAGATAGGAATGTGTCTTCACTTATTGTAATTGGAACTCGAAGATAATCAAAGAAGCGCTGACTGAATGTCATGAAACTATTTTGTGATATCTAGTCGGCGCTTACTTGATTCTCCGTATTCTCTCTCTCATTTTCACCGAGAGGGAGAAATGTTCTGGAACCATTTCTCAAATATTAAATAAATATCAATAATTTACCGGTGACTTGAAAAAAATTGTTTATACTGGTTGGCCTGGCTTGATGAGAAGTGCCGAAGATCATGTATGTTAGTGAGCTTTGGGAGAGGCCTATATCCAGTAGTTGAGATATATAGATAATGGATTTTATTGGAAGGTTGGAGACGAGCAGACAGTCCATCTGGTGGTAAGTGGATATTGTCGTCTATGGACATCCGTCATATATGCTAATATCAGTCCAGAATGACAAATGTTGGCCACGCTTCCGGTTTGGGGAAAGGATTGGTGGAGAGGGATAGACAAGCAAGTGATGGGAATGGGCTCTGGCATATCTCACTCATGAAACATGTAGTTACATTGGGAGATAAAGTGGGAATAAAAAAAATGATTTTGTGGTAGTATTTAACCATAAAATGTACATACATTAATGTAATAATTATAAGTACAATAAATAGCAAGAACAAACTGACAAAATTTATTTATTTATTTAGTTTTTAGCACTATATTGTACAGAGGTGGACTTACCATTCTTTACCGTTGGTTAAATATGAAAAAAATATATCACAGATCTAATATTTTTGTTATATATATATTTTGTTATATAATCGTGGACCTAATCGTTTACTGAACTTCAAACCATCGCGACCTCGTACTAGTGGATGAGGGAAGATGAGTTTAATTTTAAACTTCCCAACAATTGGAATCAAACTGCAATCATGGTAGCTGAATTTCATCTCCCTGCAGAGAAATGAGATTTCCCGGAAACAACCAATATTGTTTATACTCGTACTTTATTAAACAGTGGGTATTTATTGCCGGAAATATTTACAAACTTTCTTGGTTAGAAACATCTGCTGTCATAATGTACTCGTATAAATGTCAAGCTAAAAATGTATTACTCAAACTATTTGAATAAGTGTATCCAATAAAGGGAGAGAGTGCACGCTGCATTCCCACAGCCGCTCGACTTGCCACGTTACCCCTCTCTCACAGAAGACTACCTTGAAATGTACTGCAGTTACAGCATATGCTGAGTTGGAGACCATTTCCGGCATCACAACAGACATACTCGTACATGAAATAGCAACGTAACATTCAAGTCCAAGTTCTGTTTCGCCGGTCATCTATTACCCAGTTATCATTTTTCAATATTCTACATGTTACTCAACTGCCCTGTACTTAGGACCGCTATAGACTAATATACTTATGTACACAGTATTTAGGAAGAGTCCAGGGTATCCGGCTCACTGAAACTCTTCCTATCCCGCCTATTGTCACTTCAACATGCTGGTTCTATTCTATAAAGTTCCCCGGAAGTAGCTGGATGAGAAGAGCGAACATAATGTCTGGTGATGAGTCTTGGGTGAAGCTTGAGTTTGAGTTTGGTGAAGTTTGAGGAGGAGAGTGCACGCTGCAATCCAATAGCCGCTGGCCCCACTCGACTGGCCTCGTTACCCCTCTCTCACAGAATACTACCTTGAAATATACCATACTCCATTTACCACTTTATCATATTCCCCAATGTATGTACGTGTTTCGGTAGTGAGTGAGATATGCCAGAGCCCATTCCCACCCTATCCCTTCCCACGTCCCCAACCCTTTCTCTAAATCCATTCTTTCATCAACAAAGGTAGGCAGCGCATCCGGGGGCGTGCCAAAGTTTGTCGTTTTGGACTAACGTTGGCATGTATCGCGGATATCTATGGGCGACAGTATCCGCTTACCACCAGGTGGACTGTATGTATGCTCGTTTGCCACCTTCTTTCTATAAAAAAAAGCTTACATAGGTATCCAGCAACGGAGAGCATGGTATGATAATGTGTTTATTCTACATTATTCTCATTATCACCAAAGAAAAATAGGAAAAACGATACGGTTGTATTGTTTATTTATAGTATTGTGTTCAATACTAAAATTCTACGCCACTCAATCATGCTGCGAACGAGAGTCCATTTGGTACGAATTTCCGATTGGCCGATATTCGTTGGATTTAATTGGTTTTCGGATGGAGTGAAAGATGTCATTAACTGACGTACAAGATAACACCAAATTATTGACTCATTGCTGTGATTTTCTAATCGCAATTGAAAATCCTGTGCGAAAAATATCAATGCCTGGTTAATTGGTTGAGTGTTATTAATTTATTTATTGTACCGAAACATACCTACACTTCCCGGCCGACCGGCTTTAGAAAGATCCCCCACACAAAGACACATCGATCGGCTTTTAGAAAGAGACTATCGTCTAGCTTCTGTTTTGTAGAGCGTCGTCTCTGTCGTGTGCCGTTACGATTAAGTTACGAGTAGGTACCACTGAGATCAGTGTATAAATTGAAGGGGATTGTTATTTTTGACCACAATTAGCGTGTATCGCTTACATCACAAGGCAACGTCATCCACTTACTACCAGCTGGACTGTCTAATGTCTACCACATTCTTTCTATAAAAAGTTCATCTCTATTTCCCATTCCTTCCAATCCCATTTCCCAATCCAAATTTCTATATCTTCAAATATTGGTAGCCCAGCGCATAAACAAATATGCCAATGTTCGTCAATTTAACTGATACAGGCATTTATCACAGAAATTTGACTTGTGTTATCGTGATTAAACATAATGGATGTTATGTTACTCACGATCATTGTTTATTTGGTGTAAATAAAAATCATAATAATTTCAGTCTCGCCGTGACCACGGTTTATGTAGCTGGTCCAAAAGCTGGCTATACACAATAAAAAATCATCAGTTATCCGTTTATATAACAAATATAAATTCACGCAGGTAAGTAGTAAGCAACGGTTGCCGTGCGATGTCGGCCGGCTATATAATAGCACCAGCTCACCTCTTCACGTGGGTGTAGTAAAGGTTCCCGTGGTGTAAAGGGCGACTAAGGGATGACAAAGCGGCTACCACAAGAATGAGGAATTACACCACCTCTAAAACAGTGGACTCGCCAACCCACTTGGCCAGCGTCGCGTTTTAAGGTCATACATCCTTCATACACGAGATAATGTGCGTGAGGAAGCTCATATCCTGAATCCATATACTGAAATGGTTGGTTGCATTGCGTTGCAAGCAACAGTAGTCACTTACCATCAGGCTTACTGTCTTGTCGCCGGATATCTACTTATTTTTCTATAAAATAACATCAAAACAGAGCGTTGCGATCAGTTATGGAAGTTACGTGTGTGTGAGCAATCTAGGGCAGATTTCACTGTCCGCCCCCTGTTAAACGTGGATTACACGTGTATCATGCCCTTTATCCCTTATGAATACAACCCATTAGGACGTTAATCGTTTAAGAAGGCGCTCAATGGCGAATACCTGAAGAAGGGCATTCACATTTTCATTTACATATTGACTTATCTTGACAATGGAAATCGCTTTGCGCGAAAATATGTTCCGGAGGTACAAGTTAGAAGCTACTGTTAGAATATACGGTACTTCCAAAACTTACCTTACCTATCAGTACCTACCTACCTTACTTTTATCAGTGTATCTCTAAAAAGTGGACTCTCTAAAATAAGACCTTGAAATACAGACAATTTTTAAAACCGTTTTTTTTTTCATCAGAGATCACAATTATAGGTAATCACTGGAGATTTTGGTCCTTGTTATCGATATGGGAATAGATCGATGCTGCTTGTATGTATAGCAAAACGTAGAATCTTGACGCTTGACGATGAAACGGTGACACAATGAAGAAAAGCCTTTTCTCATACTAGATTTTTTCAAATTTACTTTATTATATCCGTGTCTTTAATTTACTAAATTTTAATTTTCTTCCACGCTTCTGAATAACAACCGGGAATCTTCAATTTTATTCGACGCTTCTGAATAACAACCGGGAATCTTCAATTTTATTAGACGCTTCTGAATAACAACCGGGAATCTCGAATTTTATTCGACGCTTCTGAATAAGAACCGGGAATCTCCAATTTTATTCGACGCTTCTGAATAAGAACCGGGAATCTCCAATTTTATTCGATGCTTCTGAATAACAACCGGGAATCTCCAATTTTAGTCGACGCTTCTGAATAACAACCGGGAATCTCCAATTTCTATATTTTCTCCCGTAATTTTAAAATCACAAATTCAGCACAAGTTTATCTAATGTTGATTTCAAAAATTATTTTTCTTTTATTGGGGAAACTTTCCGTCATAATATTATAAACCGTATAACAAACAAAATATGTTCTAAATAGACCTAAGATTCCTGAAATTAAATCTAGTAATATTCAAAATAACAAATGAGCTAGACAATTAGTAAAACAAAAACACTATTTGAAACTAAAAATACATCAAATTATTTTTATTGAGGAAATAGAAAAAGGAATGAACTGGAGTGCCAATATATTATATAAAGGAAATTATTTTATCGCTGTCCCAGTAATTAAATCAATGTTCATTTGACCGTTTCTCGCTAGTATTTCATGACTCGTATGGAAGCATCAGTGGATTCAATAAGGCCTAAATAAATACCTAGCATAACTCTAATGCCTCCACCATTGTGTTCTGAAGTAAGTCTTCGGTGCTTTGAGTTTTTGGAGGAATTTGGACGCGCCATTCTTCTTTTGTCCCCAACAATTGTCAGAGTACGTGCGCCTTTACGGGACCTCATAAAGATAGGAAATAATGTACAAATATATTAATAATTAGTATATTATGATAATAACTAATTAATATTATTATTAATGTATATGTGGTGGTAAAATTCAAGAACTACAAGTTTGATAATAATAATTAATCACAGTTATCATCCAGAGCAAATGGCCAAAGACAGTATTGCTGTAATTTTATGGAACAATTGAAAAGTATTTTTTCTTCTATATAAACCAAATTAATATTAATTGAGTAATATTTCGCGGTAAATGTGTTTGTGTAATTGAATTTAAGTCAATAAATAAGTCAAAGTCTCTTAAAAACATAATTATTACTTATTATTCGTTTTTGGTGACAGTACAGTGAACCATTTCAACAATCGGATTGGACCACTCACACAGATGCCAAGCTCATGTCTCGCTGCGACGACTGTAACATGACATCACTCGTACACAGTTTTGTCACAAAGAATTATTAATCTATGTACGTATTTCGATCGATCGTTAATGATAACTTATACAACGTGTTACTGAAATAACGCAAAGGTTGAAAAGAGATTATTCAGTATCGAGAATAGAATCCATTCTACAAGTGTTTTTTATTTATTTATTATGTACGAAGGCGGCAGACGAGCATACAGTCCAGCTGATGGTAAGTGGATACTGTCGCCCAAAGTATCCGCGATACATGCCTACATTAGACCAAAATGACAAACCTTGGCACACCCCTGGATGTGCTGCCTACCTATGGAGATATAGGAATGGATTTCGAGAAAGAGTTGGGGAAATGGGCCTCCCCATTTCCCCATTGGCTCCCCAGTGGCTCACAGTTTCCCCATTGGATTGGATGGGAATGGGCTCTGGCACATCTCACTCACTACCGAAACACGTACATACATTAGGGAAACAGATAAAGTAGGAAATGCAGTGCATTTCAAGGTAGTTTTGCAAGGTCGGCGGCGCGCCCGCATACCCCCTGGTGTTGCAGGTGTCCATGGGCGGCGGTAACATTTACCATCACGTGGGACCGCTTGCTCGTCCGCCCTCTTCTCTATAAAAGAAAAAAAAGTCTTCTGTGAGAGAGGGGTAACGTGGCCAGTCGAGTGCGCCCAGCGGCTGTTGGATTGCAGCATGCACTCTCCCCCTCAAAGTAACTAAGGTATAACTAAGTTTTTATTAAAGTTTTTTTTTTATGATTTATAGTACAATTCTTGAATACTTTCCATTCTACAGCGCTGCCCGGGACACGCGTCCCGGGCAGCGCTGTGCTCGCCGTGCTCCGCCTAGGCGCCCACAATGTATACGGCGGTGGTTGGTATGAACGAGATGCCAACATTTGTTTACAGTCTGTTTGTTTACGGCTTTCTCCTAGATAAACAATGGTTAACTCACGGTCTCGTACCTAAACAGAATACTGAAAACTCTGTTGATGAGGAGCTGTAGACAAAATAGCTCGTGCGCTTATTGAAATATAGGTAGGTACTTATTCTATGTCTGTGTACCTATGCCACTGAGCGTGAACGAACTGTCAATATTTTGTATACTCGGAGCATAGTAAAACAATATTATTTTTATCAACTTTTTTTAAACTTATTTTTTATTAACTACTTACTGGTCAACTAGTAAATTTACTTTTATCAAAATTATATCTATGTGTAACGCTGTTATTATTTTCCTACTATCAAACCCCTTTGGTTCAGTCCTCTAGTCAGTCATACAATTTCGATCCAATTATTTTTACTTTAATTTCTTATTTACTGTTTTTCCCTAGCACTGATATGGAAGCTTATTATAAGTTGAAAACTTTAAATTCGTCGAAATAATTCTCAAATTATCACTTGATACCTGTATTAAGATAATTAAATTAAATACATTTATTTATTACACCGAAATACCTTATACAAATAATTTAATCAATGGTAAATTTTAATCATGTAATAAATTCTATATTGACATTAAGGCTCATTTACATGAGGAGAGTTTTTCGAACGATCCGGGCGAGAATATTGTATGCGATTCTCAAATGTAACCAAACTTTATACGATTTTTTATACAAACTTTATATAGTTATAGTGTTCACATGATAATAATATATAGTTGTTTATACTAGCTTCTGACCGATTATGTCGCCTACACGCATTCGAGAAACTCTCCTTGTGTAAATGAGGCATTAGGTTAGGTAACATTATCTGCGCTTTATGGTATCTCAATACTGTGGACTCAACAACATAACAATTATTGCTGCTCAGTGACACGAGTAGCTTGTAAGCTAAGTAAGCAAAGGGTATATTTAGGACAGTATCGAGTATAACGAATTAGTTACGTATTCGATAAGTTTTTTTTATAGACACAAGTCGACAGACGAGCATACAGTCCACCTGATGGTAAGTGAATAGTGTCGTCCGTAAACATCCGCGATACAATCCAACATCAGTCCAGAATGACAAACGTTGGCACGCCCCCGGATGCGCTGCCTACATTTGCAGATTAAGGAATGGGTTGGGAAAATTGGGAGAGATAGGATAGGATGGAAATGGGCTCTGGCGTATCTTACTTAACATTTACTTAATGTGTAGTACTGAAACACGTACTACACATTGCGGATATGCGATAAAGTAGGATATGCACTACATTTCAAGGTAGTCTTCTGTAAGAGAGGGTTAACGTGGCCAGTCGAATGCGTCCAGCTGCTGTAGGTATGCAGCGTGCACTCTTTCCCTTATAAACTAACTACTTTTGCTTCACATAGAATCTCACTCACACATCCATCATTGAGACTACAAGATATTATCGTTATAGATAAGTCGCAGACTTTAGCGTAACGAACATTTTTACAAAAAGTCTAATATTTATGTAAAATGGAAGCCCGATTACTAAATCGTTTGCAAAAAAAATATGTCCGTAATGGATAACTGATATCAGAATAAAATACCAAATAAACAGTCCAGTTTAGAAAAACTGGACATAATATATTTTGTTCTTATTTTTTCATTATAATACGAACCCGTTTCCGCCGAATAAAACTGGTTTTATAAGAGGTTGATCAGGAAGCAGATGACGGCATGATTTCAACACCTACAGAAAGGAACATTAAATATATTTATATTAGGGTTTAAAAATCTTAGGAGCCGCACCCTTGACTCTTCCGCCTTGTAGAGTTAACACTCCATGCATGTTTTTTCCGGGTTTTTGATGCATATTGTGTGATTTAAATGTTTTCTTATAATTGTTAGTAAACATGTTTTTAGATTAAAGATTTTTAACCGTAAATATACCTGTAACCAGGCGCCATTTCGCGATCAAGCGATAAGTAAGAGTATTTATTGGCACAGATTTCCTTTTGGTGAAATGGCGATTATGACCCTGATTTTTAAGACATATAAAACTTGGGTTTCGAGAGTCAGTGTTCAGTGCCAGCTTTATCTATGGTGTAGGGTGTGCGGCGCACACGGGCGTAGGGTCTTAGGTGGCGCCGAGCGCCGCTGGCGACGCCTCCAAAGACCCTGAGTCGCCAAAGATCCTGCGCCAGTGTTCGCGCGCCTACAAGAGGGCGCCAGGGTATTGATTGCACCCGGGCGCTACATGGGCTAGAGCCGGCGCTGTCAGTGTCTCACCTATTTTCATAATGAATATAATTATAGAATAGAATAATATAGAATAAAATAAATAAATGATATAATCTAAAAGAAAAGATAGGCTTGTCGCAAAAAGTCTAGTTTCGCAAAGTGCTGCGACGTGTATATTTCTGTACTACTCTTTATCGACGAATCCTCTGGAATACAAAGTATAGATGTGTTAAACCAACGTCCGATTTCTCTGTATTCCAACATTATCGTGATCCCTTCAGCTATTGGATCGGGAAACATTGAAGCAACGTTTATTTTCGTCATATTCGGGTTACTCACTCTACAAGAAACATAATAGTAGTTATATACGTAACCAATATATCTTTATATCTTTATCACCACATATAAAAATATTTCGTCTGTTTGTTTATTTTTATGTTCATTATATCGATAGCTTTTGTGTAAACCTATAAAATGACACCAAAATTTGAACTCTACTTTTAGTCCTGCTGAATAACGGGCGAAGCTCTGACGACCGATCAATCGCCTTGTAACCATTCGAGTCGCTAGATCTCTAAACGAGAGACCGGTGATGGGCAGTAACATCACTAGTGCCAGCACTGCGATTAAAAAAAATATATAAAAGTATAAAATAAAATAAATAAAATATGATATAAAAAGAGATGTCTTGACTGCCCGATTGACTGACTGACTGATTCATCATCGCAGAGCCGAAACCGCTGAAGTTGGAAACATGAAATTTGCACAATAGATAGATTTTATGACATATGTACGTATCCACAGTGGGAGGATTTTTAGAAATTTTACTACGAAGAGTGGGAAGAAAGGAGAGAAGATTTTTTATGCAATGCGTATATCTCAAGAACCATTTAAGTTAGAGACATAAAATTTAACATATAGACTTCCCATCTTTCTATGTATATTTATAAAGAGAAATGTCCTGAATCCTGACTGACTGGTATCTAACGAGCATGAAAATTAAAATTTTTCATTGACCTATTCTAATTTTTTTACGCAGTAAAGACTTTTCGAAATTCAACCCCCAAAGTGTGAAACGGGGTGTATTATATTATAAATCGCAGAGTGTGTTGGTTTTTCAGTTTGTTTGTTATGTCTTCATGACTAAATTACTGTACCGATTTCATTGAAATTTTGGGAAAGATGTAGCCCGAAATCTGGATAAGGTCATGCACACTTTTTTCCAGAGGAATCCGTTGTTTTTAAAGCAAAATCCGCGCTGGCGAAGTCACGGGCAAAAACCTAGTTAAGGTATAAACCTCCCAATGAGAGAGCAAAACACAATCTATCTCTTAAGTAGCTTAAAATGAAATCCTACAAGCCTACAAACGAAATAAACCAATATCAAGAAAAGATATAAGCAATGATTTCATTACACAATTCCCAGAAGAAGATTTGATATAAATTAAACACATATCCATTTCGCAGGTCAATTTATTGAATAATATTTGAGGTATGCTTTACAAACGATATTGTCAGTCTCAAAGGTGGAACCCTAAAAGTATTGACGTATAATATGTCAATATGAAGTATTATGAGTTCATTGAACTGTATAAGGGTGGTTTATTTTCAGTTTCTTCGGCGATCACATCGATCGATCTAAGTGGGTACCTAATATCCGACATGCTGATGAGTAACTTGACATAATCCTTCATGTAATACCACAATATACCACCTAAGTCCTAATTGATACCTATAATACAACAATGTTTTAAGGCGAAAGTATTCAACTACTGCGTTCTTCCCGTTTTAATGTATTTTGCCGACAAGTGGTGTCCTGATGTTCGAAGTCTTCACTAGTTCAAAGTTTAGGCAGATGAAATTAAATCGATTCAGCAGTTCCAAAATTACGACTCTTTAAGAATTCCAAAGAAAAATATTCAAAAAACTACTCAACGATATGTTGTGGAATAGGACACTCTATAAATGGCTAAACATTTCTATTCTAAAATGTACGGAAATTATGAAATTTAAGTTTTATAAAAAACACTGACAGCGCCCGGTGTCATTTATTTCTTTTATTTTTTAGTTTATCAAACAGAATGAATTAATAGAATATATCCACCATGATCAAATCAGACTCAAATCCTTTATGCATTTTTTATAGTAAGAAGGTGGCAAACGAGCATACAGTCCACCTGGTGGTAAGAGAATAATGTCACCCATTGACACCCGCGGTACATGCCAACATTAGTTCAGAACGACAAACTTTGATACGCCCGCGGATGCGTTGCCTACCACTGTTGATGTAAAAATGGATTTGGTGAAAGGGTTGGCGAAATTAGGAAGGGATACGATGGGATGGCATGGGAATGGGCTCTGGCATATCTCATTGACTACCGAAACAGGTACGTACATTCGTATTGTCTAGTCTAGATTAATTAGGAACCAAAATGGGAACAATTTGATTTAGGTACATACCATAGACGTCAGACAGTTACCGTCTAAATTCAATTCCGTAGTCTGTAGAGATCTTACGTTGACAGGTCAGCTTGAATGTGTCCAAAAGCTTGAAAGCTTGTTGTAGGGATGTCGACTGTATTCGTCGATGTCGAGTTTTAGTTGGTCGATTTATCTGCATGGCTAAAATTCGCCTTGGTTAGTCCATATCAGTGGCCACTTTGTGGCGTAAATACATGTTTGTATTTTATTAGCTGAATTTATTAAACGCGTTTGCCTCACATGAATTCATTGATATTAACGACAACTTGTTCAACTTTTCCCACGGAGGAGCAAATTCATCCTCTAATTGCACAATCTCTATTTGTATTATGAAGAGCTGTTCAATTTATTGGTTACTTCGTGCACTTCCTCGACACAGAGTCGCTGCGTACAGTACCGGTCATCAATACACTTTATACCGCAAACTCGTGAATTTATATCAGTCGGTTGCTGCGAGGTTTTAGTAACGCAATAAAAGTGTTTAAAAACTATCATCATATTGCGTAAGTAGGTATAATAAATTAAATTTAAATTTTTAAAATTTAAAATATAACCAGTTGAGATTTTCGCGTTTTTCACACATATTTATCTATTTAAACGGGTCTTAACGCGAATGTTAACTGTTTTACTGTTAACTTAGTTGTTTTACTCGACTTTTCGTCTGGGTTACACCAACCACGGTTACGAGCTGACTGAAGAGGCGGGTTGTACACGCCGAGAGTTGCGAGCAGTTTCACCAACTGGGTAGTTGGGCATTTGGTCTTCGAAATCCGGAATTTTGCGGCACACAACACTCACAATATCAAAAGTAGCGTCAAAAGAAAAATCGTGAGGTTCAATTTTATTAAATTTATTAATCACTGGATGCCATGTCGAGGACAATTCGTATCCATCTTTACGATTGTCATTTCTATGTTTTTTTATTTCAATTGATTCACGCACAATCCTGGAGAAATAGTGGCGATCAGTGGAGAGGATTTTTGGACTATGGAGTTCTACCCATGTAAGTGATTCAGTGTGTGAGTGAGTAAAATAAATAAGGTAAACATTCGCGTTAAGACCCGTTAAAATAGATAAATTTAAAATTGTGTTATAAATTTACTATAATTAGTTACATTGTAAATAATAAAAAAAAATACTGTTGATACGCAGTTTGTCCGCAGCCGAGGATCAGTGGCTTAACTTTCAATTGTTTTAGTGTGGCATGATAGAAAGTAAGTTAGCTATGAGTACTGTAGTCGGTACCGATTAACATCATACAATATGTTTGTATTCAAACGTGATTACAACATACAAAGTCGTTCAAAGTATAAACAGGAAAACGACTAATACTCGCGCCGACACCATTGGGACCATTTGGGTGAATATTTCAACAAAACCATTTTCTACTTCCAACCATTATATGATGTCGGCATTTGATGTCTACGTGAAAAGAGGGAAACTGTGTTCTTTATGTTAGCGTTCTTTTTACGTCTTCGTCATGATTACGGGCTAACTGTATATTTAGGATTTATTTTTTATATGAGTAGGTACACTTTATTGCACATTATTGTACAAAAGGCATTCCCTCCCAGAGAACCTTTGGGTTGAACAGAGGGTTTCATTTGGAAGGTACAGGAAATACTCAAATGAGATGGTATGGTAAAATGTATGATATAAATACTGTTTTAATATATTATAGGAATAAGTACACTATATACAAAGTATATATAAACTGATAAACAATAAATACTATCTGAACTGAATTCATCCTGTGGGTCTTCAGTCTATGCTCGCAGACGTTGAGAGACGTTGTAGCGGATGCGATGGCGTTCCAACATTGCAGCATTGTCAAATTATCCTGCGATTGGTCAGATTATCAAAAAATATTTTATTTTTGTCTAAGAGCCCAAGGTCGTACCCAATCAACAATAGGACCCGTTATCGAGGGTTCCACTAGACAAATTGCTATAATTAATTACAAGTGAAGCGTGAACACATCGTAATCCTAATGTCCGGCCTAATGTTGAGCGCTTTAAATACGATATATCTCTCTTGAACTTTATACTCTCATAACAATTTGTTTGATTAATGATACGCCCCAGACTTTTAATTACTATATTCAGTTCTTTAGGCTTTTTTTGGAACGTCTCAATTCTTGTGGTCCTAGTGATCTCTCAAGAGTCACCGGAAATGTTTAGTGTATATAGGGCGACCGCAGAAGGCGCTCACAAAAGTGTGTGGTGGAACGAACCCAAGGGCTCCCACGCCGCTTAACCGGCGGAAGGCACGGATTTCGGCTTAGAGCGTTACTTGGGGAGGGCAGCGTTAGATCGAGAGTCGGTGAGTAGCGTTCAGGTACGTGCCGAAACCTGATAAAACTGTTGGCTGAAGACCGGATAGTTCTTTAGGGTTAATTCAGTTCGACTGTGGAAGCAATTCGGCAAATAACAAGTTCGAATATGTCCAAATTGCCATTAATTAAGTCGAAGGTACTCGTACGTATTATTTCAATGTAAGTACTCAGTACACAAAAGTATTAATTTATTACTTACGTCTGTCATACCATTCCATTTTTTATTATTCTTATCGGGAACAAAACAAAATTATTTTCCTGTACCCTTGTAAGCCTCTTACGATCTGCTAAACTTAAAAGTTGAAAATTGATGTCATTTTATAGGAATAATTAAGGTTCGTTTAAGGTTTAAGGTTTAACATTCGTTTAAGGTCTAACCTTTTAAGTATAGGAGGCCCGTAATATTATTCATATCTACATATTTTAATTTCACAAATTGTATATAAGAGTTAATTAGACCATTCCCTAATATCAGCCTGTGTCTCTCCACTACCGTACACAGATCTCTCCACACTGTCTTTCATTATTCTTTCAGCCACTAATGGCGACTCAATTTTCTTTAAGTCATAGTTTAATGATAATTAGATTTAATAATAATATCTTCTGTTTTAAGAATGCAGTGTTTAAGGTTTTACTTCTACAAACATCCGAATTATAAGTCATAATATCATACTGTTAGGTAAAATTTTGTTTTTTTTATTATTACTCAATCCTTAAATCATTCGTTCATTCATTTCATTATACAATTTTGTTCCATTGAAAGAATTGAGATTTTTGCAGAAAATATTGGGACAATAGATGTATGCTACTTTTTGTTCTTTTAAGTTTCTGCGGAATTCATTATAAACTCTACATGAACGAAGCCGCGATCACATGCAGCCAACGTGTCAGTGAAATTACGAGAAACCTTAACACGTCTATTAATTTAATATACATATAGTGGTTCTAACGAAAAATAATATTATTTTAGGTATTAAAACAAAAGATACCAACATGTGAAGTTTTGTTATTCTATCTAAAACGTTCGTATCACTCATTACTCAGTACAGGGTAAAGACCGGGCGCTGGCTGACGGCGCGGCGCGGCGCGGCCGACGCGACGCGCCTATAACGCAACTGCGTGTGGAGTAATATAATATACTAGAAATGAACAATAAGTTATGAAAAAGCCTATTGCAGAAACTGGTAGAATCGATTCTACTCTGGACACAAAACAACCTATCCAGTTTTTGCGTTAGTTTACTGACATTTTGTATGTACCTACTCGTAATAACATCTTAGATACTTGTATTTCAAATGCGTACGAAATTGGAGTCATCTTAGAATTTAAAATATATCTGTCCGAATTTAAATTGTTAGCGTGAGCGTAGTGTTGGTACTAAAATGGAAGCTAAGATTGAAATTGAGGATGTGAAACAATTTAATTAAGAGAAGATCTTATTCACGGAATGCGCTACAACATTATGTCATGGAAAAATATTTTACATATAATTATGCAGTCATTTTATTCAATTTGTCAACATTGTTCGCAAGATTTACGGATTCAACATTTAGTCAGTTTTTTATATTATATTGATTAATATATATATATATATCGTGAAAACTATTTTTGTAATGAAAAACAGACCTGTTCCCTATTCAATTTATCCTTTTTCAAATTTACTAATAATACGCCTCTAAAGGCAGGCGGCAAGTACCTAAAGGTGTTTGTCCTTCTTGACTGATGTTGGAATGTCATGAATGTTCATTTGCAGCGATAATATCCACTTATTAATAGGTGAACGACCTACTCGTTTGCCACCGATAAGTAAATAAATATTTATAAGGTAACTAAACTGCATCTTAATAGTTGTTTGACGTCTCAAAACTAAGAGACAAAACAAGTGAGTCGATGAGTTCCAGTGAAAATGAGTGCGTGACCTCACTAGCAGCACCTCGAGCGCGGCATCGAGAGTCGTTGACATAGTTCGCGGTAGCGCTAGCTTTTAATTTATGGCCTTATAAAAATAATAATGGCTATTTTGATTGCCAGTGTGAAAACAGTGTGAATTTTAATATGTAAATTAATAGGTTTTTATTCATGTCCCTTCTGTTATTTATAATTTATTTTTTATTATTTATTTTTATTATATGCGTACTTAAATATTCCTAAATAGTTTCCACAAATTACTAATGTACTTAAAATGCACTTAAGCGTGTGTTGTAATTACCATAACAAATTTATTAATTATATACTGCGTAATTTAATTCCGAAGAAGAAAAACTAAATAAACTAAATTATTAACAAAATTATAGACATTGGTTATGAATTTAGAATAATCAAATAACAAAGTTCTGAATGTTGTTTGTTATACTTATGAAATCCATAAGCCATTTAAAAATGAGCTAATGAAAAGTTGACAAGCCAAAATTTTACATTAATTTTGTATTGAATTGGAAATACAAGGAGCAAATAAATACATCAAGTCCCGAGAGTGACTGTTAACATCAAATACATAATAAAATTTACGAACAAGTTAATATGCTAGCTAGTAAGTTAAGTTAGTATATATAAGATAAGTTAGTAAGTAAGTAAGTTATAAAAAATAATGACGTTTATTCGATTTTTATTGATTATCGAATGATTTAGACACTAATAACCCGATAAGGAAACAAGGGTAGGCATAATGGCGACAAGGAACAATCTCGACAGAATCGTAACCGAGGCATTCGGTCTTTATCTACATTTGAGCTCCTTTGAGATAAAGTTACCATTGACAAACCTTGTTTATTTTATTACATTGATGAAATTCCTTTATTGCATTGTGGATTTAATAAAGTTTGTTTTTCTACTTCTGCTATACGTTTGTAAAGGAAATTAAAAATAAATTCTAATTCAAAGACGCTAACAGAAATTTATATCGTGTTGACAGATAGAATATTGGAATAGCTGTAGCTGGATTTTAGACGTGAATAGATAGAAAAAAATTGAACGCGGCCCACCTGTCGCACATTCAACTTTAGGATTTCGTCATCGCTTTATCTGTGCATTAGATATTGCAAATTTTGTTTATTCTACGCTGTTATTGTATACGTATGTATTGCATAATTATCTATAGATACAATAAATTGCTATGAATGTGTAAAGTATCGACATGTTTGTCACTTTTGGCTACAGTTCACAGAAATGTAATAGATTTTCATGCTACAGTCATTGATTTAAATGACAAATAGTAATTGTCTAGTGACATTTTAACGTTAACAGCTCGTTTAGTTTGCGACCTTCCTTATTCCATCGAATTTCCTATTCGGTGAGATTGGATGGGATGGGATGGGATGACGAGTAGGGAATATAATGGAATGGGAGGTCCCATCATATCATGAGATTGCACCATTCAATGGCATGGAATAGAAAATGCGTTCTGGGGACTTTCATACATTCCCGTGATACATATCATACATACTTTCATTCATGTCAGCCAATAATAATGTTGATTTCTTCAAATTTGAGTTTTATTGTGACATTTCTAAAACATAAGGACCGATTTTCGCTTGCAAATCTAACTTTGTCATTTCATATTTGGAACTTTATTATTTCAAATGAATCAAACGCGAAATCGCTCAACATGTTCATGGACGCACCATGCGTGGTATATTATTTCACGGCAGTTTTCTCTGGAAGAGGGGTAACACAGCCAGTCGGCAGCGCGCAGCGGCTGTGGGACTACAGCGTTAAGTAAAACAATAAACATTCTAATTAATTTAAATATTTACAATATTATTCTTAATGAAATATGACGGTCGTGACGCTTATGACGAGGGTAGGACAATGTCGTTGAAACCATTATAATTTTTGAGCGTTTAGTCGCTTTCGGAAATTCACTTGATATATTTTTCTAAAAATATTTTCATATCGTCTGTGTCAAACTGGGAAATTGTGATATTTTTGGGTGATATAGGTAATGATTATAAATACATTGGAATGATAATTCAAGAGAAAACGTCATAAGTCTTAAAATAACTTGTATAACGATTAGGGTTGCCAACTTTGAAACTCTGATTTGCGTGAAATCGATAATCCGAATTCGGTACAGGGTTGAAAATAGCAAAGGCAGGAAACCTTGCCTTTCTAGAGGATATCTATCAAACATGTAGAATCGACACAGACACACTTTCGTGGCAATTTTTACGAGTTTTTTTTGCGGAATCCCAACGGATCCATGGATCCCGCATCATTTGAGGGTCTGCCGGATCCCGTTTTGCGAGATTGCAATCCCTAGTAGGACCATAGACTGCAGTTTATGCAATTCACGAGCCCGCGAAAAATAATTTTAGCGTCAATGTATTTAAATGTATATTGTGAACAAGCAAGGCGGACGTGTGTTTGTTAGTTGCAAGAAATATACCAAGTAGTCGATCTAGTTACTGTAGGCAGTTACTTTGCGTTTGTGTGTATTTCGTACTAAACAGTCAATTAAAGCTGTAAAGGAGAGATTCCAAAGAAATCCCGTCCGCAAACTAAAGATTTTATCCATAGAAATGAATACATCACCCAGAATCATGTCACGTATTTTAAAAGATGATTTAGGACTTGCTGCTTACGAAAAACTTACCGGTAATTTCTTATCATTGAATTAAAAAAAAAATGGACTGACAAATCAAAACAACTTTTTCGGCGGTATGCAAAGGGAGCTCACGGACAAATCTTATTTACCAACGAGTTAATGTACACCATTGAGGAACTAGAAAGGAATATTCCCGACTTCTTTAGAGCTGAAGACTGGTCGTCATCTAGTGCCGATAGTCCACTTGATTATGATTTGTGGTCTGTTTTAGAGAGCATGGCATGCTCTAAACGCCATGATAATATTAAATACCCAAAATATTCCGTAAGGGTGGCTGTTGCCAATTTTCCCACGGAAAGGGTGTGTTTCAATCGAAAACTGGCCACGTCTGAAAGATTGTAAGCAAATGGTGACCGTGTCGAAAAACGTTATATTTTTAAAATGCTTATCTATTTATTTCTAAAATAACACAAATTATTTTTAAATAATGATAATGTAAAAAAATATCATTTTTTTATGGATGTAGGCGGCAGACGAGCATACAGTCCACCTGATGGTAAGTGGATACTGTCGCCCATAGACATTCACGATACATGCCAACATCAGCCCAAAATGACAAACGTTGGCACGCCCGCGGATGCGCTGCCTATGGAACTACCTATGGAATATAGGAATGGCTTTGTAGAAAGGGTTAGGAAAATGGGGAGGGATAGAATAGGATGGGATGGGAATGGGCTCTGGCACATCTCACTCACTACCGAAACACGTACATACATTAGGGAAATAAGGTAAAGTGGGAAATGCAGTACATTTCAAGGTAGTCATCTGTGAGAGCGGGGTAACGTGGCCAGTCGAGCGCGCCCTGCGGCTATTGGATTGCAGCGTGTAGTCTCCCCTTTAAAAATGTTTTCTTTGTAACAAGTAACAATATTTATGGCGAGAATAGATATGCTGAGTGTTACGGATTGATCTCATTCAGCAGTCTCACTATGCAGTATTATCAGTCTGTGGTACAAATATTAAATCTATGGTAACAGAGAAAAAAAAAACACTTGTCAAAATATGACCGACGCTGTAGTTTAATTGGTTACAATTCATACATATTTAGTCCAAACGCCAAATTGGATATTTTTGTTTTATTTTGAGTCATTCGACTCAATTTAGTGTAAACTCAAATTACAAATTCATGCCCTCAACAGACTTCTCAATTTCTACCACGATATCGCTTGTCGTTTTGTCACTTGTATCAGTTATGCAGAATGGTATCCAATTTATTCTCGCACCCTTCATTATAATTCTAAACATATCCAAAATCAACGTATTACACTGAATATGTGGAACTCGTAATGCTGTTGACCGCTTCAAAAGATTCCTAAAAATAAATGGCTTAAAAAATAAGGTTTTGACATCGAAATCATTTAAGTGACATTTAGGACCGATTTCATTGCATTTAATGATCTTATGCCTCAAACAATAAAACCTAACATTTCTAAACAATACTCTTTGAACAATAGAACATACCCTAGTTCACTGTAATTCGCTTGCAATAGGACAATATCTTACGGGCCGCAAATTGTGATAGCAGAACTCGTATCCGGTAGTAGAAATGATTGCGACTCATTTATTACGTTTTCGGGTTCTATACGTAATTCTCGGTCCGTTTTATGGAGAATTTTATGGCGAGAGCCCATTCTCTGTTTGTAGGAAGGCCTCTGATTAAGAAACTTAACATGTGTATAATATATTGACTGTGTAGCTTATTGCACGGTATTTTATATTTATTTATCAATTTGTCTTACGTCCTTTGACCTTTCATTATTCTTTTTTGTGGTTTTACTGGCCTAAGCTGCATATAGCTATAGCATATAGTTATGCAGAACGTTCAAGAAATCGTTTGGTTCTAAACAGATTCCTACATATCTGAAAATAAATTTTCATGAACATGTTAACCTATTAAGCTATATGACCACTCCTTTGTATTAGGGACCAAATGCAATCTTTTGCATTTCTACACACAATCTTTCTTTCTTCTCATCTACTAATTCTGGAAAAACGTCTACAAGTTCTATAAAACTGGCATGATAGGGAGAGAGTGCATGGTGCATTCCCACAGTCACGTTACCCCTCTCTCACAAAAGAATACCTTGAAATGTACTGCATTTCCTAATTTATCGTATTTCCCCAATGTACGTACTTACGTGTTTCGGTAGTGAGTGAGATATGCCAGAGCCCATTCCCATCCTATCCTCTCCCTCCCCATTTTCTCAATCCATTCCTTAATCTGCAAAGGTAGGCAGCGCATCCCGGGGCGTGCCAACGTTTGTCATTGTGGACTGATGTTGACATGTATTGCGGATGTCTATGGACGACAGTATCCACTTACCATCAGGTGGACTGCATGCTCGTCTGCCGCTTTTTTCTGTAAAAAAAGGTGCGTTGCAGAATTTTTGATCTTATTCCAATGTCGACAAAGTTGATTGTTAACGAAAACCGCGCTGCACCAAAGTTATTACTTGTATTTTTAAAACATGACATTATGGTCAATAAATGTCCCACATATATTTGCTAATAATTTATCGTGTCGTGAGTCCAGAGACAAACACAAACTACGCACTTCCCTAAAAAACATTTTTCCTTTACGAATGTCGACACGAAGTTTGATGGGATCAGTGTTGATGTTATTTACAGCTCCCTTGAACTTGCCGTTCTTCTATGGCGGCCCTGGTTATATTTCTGTTTTTTTTATTTATTTTTTAAAATATCGTTAAATCTACCAAGGTTTGTCTCGTTATTTGAATTTATACATTACAAAATAGACACTATTTAGAATATGGGTACTCTCGTGCAACAACAAATAATACATTACAACATTTAAAACTTAGTAGTGACGGGTATTAATAATAATACAATACAAATACATAGCTGTTTAATGTTTGTGTGATCATTTGGACAACTGGCACGCTCTAGCGCTTTCTAATGTACCTATAGTTATTTAATAGGTAGCTAGGACCACATAAATTTTATGTAAAAATGCCCACGGAGACATAATTATGTCTCTATTTTTAGGAAATAAAATTGAACCTTGTAGAATTAGAGATTTTTCAGGCTTGTATTTAGACGAGCAGAAAAATATGTTGAATTAGCAGCGAATAAAATTATAATTAACAAATCAACCTATTTTTGAATATACGGATTACGGAGACCCGTTTCGCGGGACTTTATTGTCACCATAATGAACCTAACCCATCCTTAAATTTGCTACCGTCGATTTGCTGATCCATTCAGTATTTACTGTTGCTGACTTAAAAATATTAATTTTTCTCTTGACCAGTAAAGCGCGATTTGACCCAACTGGGCTACTACAAAAGAAAACAATTGAAGTTCATAGGTCATATAACTTGATAGGATAACCTAATTAGTGGTCCTATTAAACTAAGTCACGATTGACTGGTCAAGCAGCATTTATGAGTAAAGGGAAAATCTTTACGAGACAACTACTCATTTCACTTGACAACCACTTCAAATGTCCCCGATGTTCAATCGAATGAAAGCCTTGTTCCGCGATGACATCTCAGAATTAGGCCGCCATCCATTAGTGGAGCATCAAACCAGTGTACTGATTTAACTTGATTAGGAAAAAAGGGAAACTGCCTACCCCACCCCCCGCACCGCTTCACCCCGCTGTAGCAATTTGCTGTTAACGTAAATTGATTCAATTTTAGAAGACAGGAATGCTGACAATGCTTCTGGCTTATAAATCCACACAGAAATCTGTCTTATGTCGTTGTGTTAAGAGCTTCTTGGGTGATAAGTAGAGGGGGAAGTTGTCATTGAAGGGCGCGTTCTTTTTTTAAGGTGGCCGAATGTGATTAACTCTGGACGTGTTTAATTTACGAATTATCGAAGCCTTTTTTGAGTGAATAACTTTGAGTTGTTCAGATTAAAAAGGGTAAGACAAACCAAAAAAAAATTTAAAGAATATATAATTTATAAAAAAATATATTTGTGAATGAGGTAAAAGAAAAGCAGCGATGATAGCTTTCTATAGGCTTTCTAAGGTAACACCGACTAAAGCGTGTCACAGACAGCCGATAGACTTTCTAAGGTAACATTGTCTAAAGCGTGTCACAGACAGCCGATAGGCTTTCTAAGGTAACACTGACTAAAGCGTGTCACAGACAGCCAATAGGCTTTTTAAGATAACATTGATTTATTAAACGTGTTAAAATAAATATTATTTTTATTTCATTTATTTTAAGTAGGTAAGTATTCTTTTCTCCTGCTTGCTCGGAAATGGTTTCATTAATTTAAAAAGGGCAATTTTCATCGTCAATCGGCTCTTTTCTGTACGCACGCCAGCAATTTCCAACACGACAATAATAGAGATTGCTGGACAGTAGCAAGGTTATTTTTAGTGCACACTAACATAAATTAGGTTTTTTTAAGTACACGATATTTATTATTATAAAGGCTGAATGTGCATTTCTTTTCAAAAGTTTAAAAAAAGAACAAAGACCGCGTGCAGTCCAATTGGCGGGAATGAAAATCAGATACCTACTCTGTATTGTGGATGTTATGTTCTCATAAGTTTATCACAATTTTAAGTTGTCTAATAAACAATGAGTACTAGTTCGTTGGAAGGTGAATTAGATTTAACTCCACCAGACATAGCTGAAGAAGCAAAGATACTTTCTGAAAACCTGTTACCACCGAAATCGAGAGAAAAATATGAAAAGGCATATGAAGATTTCATCAAGTGGAGAACTGAAAAAAACGCGAATTCTTTTTCGGAAAACTTCTGTTTCTTGAATTAATTTGTTTATTGTTTCCTCGCAAATTAGAGAAAAATACTATACAAGTCTCGGCCGAAATAGCAATTAACGGCCTCGTTTATTTAAAAAGGACTCTGTTTCGCCTCGTCCTTTTAAAATCATTTCGTAAAGACTTGGCTTCCCCTCGTCCTTCCAATATTACTCGGCCGGCAATTGCTTTATTTCGGGCCTGGACAGTAATGTACTATTATTGTCCACCATTGATAACTGCCGAAAAATACGAACGACGACGAAAAATAACTGCCAGATGGATAACAGTTATAAAAATAATCATATCACAAAAAAAAACTTATTTTCATTTTACTACTACTCAATATAGTGAATTGTGTTTCCATGTGTGTGTTTAATATGTGTTTCTAGATCCGTATACTTAACAATGAGTGATAACATTGTAGATTTTAAAAACTCCACTAAAATCTTTATAATGGCACACGCGTAATCATATGCGTATCTCGTAAATTGAGCAGTCTAAAACCAATCAAAAATTATCTATCAAACCTATTAAAAGAAATAATTGAAAGTACCTATCAAAAATTAAACACAAGTTCAGCTTTTAAATGTCGTCTACAAAGAAATTTTATAAGAATAAAATAAAAAAATAACTGGGTACCTAATTTGCAAATAATTTAAAAAGTAAATAGAAAGCGGTTCGATATCTTTGGTTTTATATTTTAATGCTCGAATAACAACTTCCGTAACGGAAACAAGCCTGTGGGCGTTCGGATACAAGGTAAATATTTTTCGCAAATTATGATTTATCAAATTTTGTTAAATTAAATGCTAAGTTATAAAGTTATCTGTTGACTGTCCAAAATGTTGTCAAGTATAATAATTTCAATGTTACTCTCGTTAATTTGGGATTAAAAATTGGGTTAAAAATGAAGGGATTAGGAATCGTATTGTCACTATGAGAAGGGGATTCTGTGTGATTAATTGTAAACGTTCGTCACAATTTGTGACAACTTGAACTCAAGAGACATAGCCAAACAATTTCCCAGACGTCTCCATGATAACGCTCGCTCACACACTGCACCACAGACAGTCTCAAAGTTACAGGAGCTTTGACCAGAAACTCTCCGTCACCCACCAGACTTTGCTCCTACTGATTTTCATTTGTGTCCTAATTCCGATAACTTTTACGGGGGGAGGGGAAACTCCGATGACGCAGTGAAAAACGTCTTCAGAGAATTCTTCATCGATTCCCGTCCCCAGGTATTCTATAGCAGGAGGCATCAATAAACTTCCATTAAAATGACAAAAGTGCATTGATAATAATGGACAATATTTCGTTTAATTAAATATATAACTTTCATACAAAAAAAATATTTGAATTATTTCACATAAAAGGGCAATTTCATAAGTAAGGACCTTAAATTCAGATATTTATGAGGATTATATTATTACTTTAATATTATTTCATAAGTTGTTCAGCGTTTTTATAGAGAAATTTACGTCGTCGTGGTGATCCCTCAATATGTAGTAAGGCCAGCGATTATTTATTCAATTTACATCGGGTTTCAATCCATCAGGTAAATTTAATTAATTTATCGTGTAATGAATACGCAAATACGGAAATTTGCTATCCGATTGGGGAGGGATTACTATCGTAAAACGAATTTGCTCTTGTAACACTTATTAAATCATACTTTGACATATCTATTCTATATTATGTGAGTACGCTAAAACAATGAATATAAGTGATTTTGTAATGTATATTCGGGAATTTGACTGGAAAGGTATTAAATATTACAACGGGAATGATTATGAAAGTAAGAAATTAAGAAAATTATTTTATATCTAAAGTTTTTAATTGTCTGGAGAGACTATTATACTTATTATATTATTATATAGACTATATAGACGAAATTCCTTTACGCGGCTTGCGGCAGGTGTGATTCGAGAGAAAATGTAACGTCACGTAAGATTTTTACCCCCTTCATACGCCTTTCTCTTTCTCTCTGTGTGTGTGCGTGCGTGCGAGTATCGAGAGCGAGACTCGAGCAAAATAACAGACGTGCAGACTAGTGCGTGGCTGGTTGTATAACCTAAATACTAAACACGAAAAAATGGGATCTTCGTTCCTGACGGGGGACCCCTGACCGTACCCGTTTTTTTATACCATAATGAACTAGAGTTTATAATAGTATCAAGAATGACGCGGTTATTTAACTTCTGTCAGCGGCTCCGGCTGCTCGGAATAATTTTCAAATCGATTTTGATAAAGATGTTTTAAAATTTTCCAGAATAAAATTCGGATTTTATTCGTTATTAAACATTCTACACAATAACGAAAACCGTAATAAAATAGTGCGAACGAACAAATAGAGAGACAAATGTCCTTTATGAAAGTAGAAATAGAGATTATTGTTTTCTTCACACGGTTTAATTCTTGTAACTCAATTAATGTTTTATTAATTTTGACCCATTTCATATAATATATTTATCGGCGAACAGCAAAAAATAAAATTAACAAAATAACGTAAATAACAACAAAGTAGAAACAAAGTGTTCACACGCTAAAATTCACAAAATTTTGCCTTGAGAACCTCACATAAGCTCCTCTTTGCGCGGAAATTACGCAGTATGTGTATTATAGAAACTATACTTGAAACTTAAGACTGCGGTAATACTATACCAACTTACTAATGCGGTACTTACCAACGGGTTTAAGGCACTCCCAAACAGATGCCATATAGAAGTCTGTAATATCGCAACGCAGTAATGCCTAGCTGCTGGGCGCGCTCGACTGGCCACGTTACAGCTCTCCCACAGAAGGTTACCTTGAAACTTTATCCCACTCCCACATTTCTCACTTTATCTTATTTCCCTAATGTACGTACATGTTTCGGTAGTGAGTGAGATGTGCTAGAGCTCATTCCCATCCTATCCCTGCCCATTTTCACAACCATTTCTCCAAATCCATTCCTATAACTCCAAAGATAGGCACTGCATCCGGGGGCGTGCCAACGTTTGCCATTTTGGACTAATGTTGGCATGTATCGCGGATGTCTATGGGCGACAGTATCCACTTACCATCAGATGGATTGTATGCTCGTCTGACGCCTTCGTCCATAAAAAAATACCGTAATTGGTCTTAGTATATGTTGTATGTGGTACCACATGAAATCTTACACACAGCGACGATTATCGCACTGCGTTAAAAGTAGAGAGCTGCAATACCAATATCGCTTTGCAATATTGCCAGCCCGTATATCGTAGCCGTGTGGGAGAGTCTTTATGTTGTTAAGTAAAACTTGTGTATGTATTATTTTGTAAAATTTAATAAACCTGTAGACAGTACCGTAACTTGTTTCTTTTGAAGAGTGTTTTAACAACCAAATTTTCAAGTCTTTTAGTAATTATTCGCGATGTTCGCCTCTCTATTGTTGTAATAAAATAATGTCAAATGTCAAAAATATAACTACGCAGTAAACAAACCACGACAAAATGCGTTTAATTATTCTTGTGTTAGCACGATAACAACCAAACATCGATAAATCTAAAAGCTTTTCCGTGTGTATATGAGTTTTTTAGCTTCCGCATGCAAGAACCCGCGTTCTAATGACTATCATATATTTTTTTCAAATAAATATCAATCTACGTACATACATAGCTTTACGATTTCATAACTATTACGGATTACAAAAATTCACATTTACTTTATTACGCATTATCATTACGTAAATGACTGTTATTTAATGATTATATCTAGCATTCGTAACAACGAATCCTTTCATTGCTCCTATGAAACGAAAAGACAAAAAATTAAAACGCACACCTTACACGTTTACGTGACATCTAATATAGATATTCTTAAATGTCATTAAGGTTATTCTCTTTTGTTATTGTATGAACAAACATAGTATAAAACCTGTATTGTTTTTTTTTGGTATCGTACTGACCCACCACTACGATACAATTGCATTTAATACAATACAAAATACACTTCACACTCATCGTCGACATGGTATTTCCAAAATTTACATAGAACGTTTGATCGGATTAATTTATATGAGATACGGAAGTACATAAAACCGATAATAATGATTTTATGCTAATGAAACTGTGACGTAATCATATTGTTAACACCGATTAAGCCAAATACATTGTTCGATGTATATTAATGATGAGTACATTCTGTACTCCAACAGTTATTATGCGTTCAATGTTTATCTATAGCTTTGTTCGCGGTAAGGATTCAGAACTAATTCGGAACTAGTACTGAACTAATTTGGAATCGTAGTAGAGCGCATGCGCGGTTATAAACCGATTCATGATTTTTATTTCCGCGAACGATTTCGGAACCAAACTGCGTACGATCTACTGTCATCGGCAGTGTTACCAAGTCTCAAAAATATTTATCCCTAAAGCTTAAGTCAAAAACCCCCAAAATCGCCCCAATTACTTAGAAATCCCCCTAAAAAAATATATAATAAAAGAAAAAATATAAATTACAAAAATGCAATGAAATTTCTTTACCTTTTAAATCTGGATCTGTTTCCCAAATCTACGTGTACTTCTGACTGTACCTACATTTTTTTATTTTTAGTTTCTTTAGGCATCATTAACAAATTGCTTGTCGGCACAGCAGTACAACAACAAAATCGAATTAAACAAGTAAACAATAATCAACGTACATATGTATTTCCAGTAAGCATAGGCACAATAACCACCAATCACCACAGAGTAGTTGTAATATATTTGTACTAGATGTCGTTAAGTCGCTAGGTCAACAAATAAATATGATTAGCTATTATAGTTTGGATTGTCCCAGGGCCTATACTTTCACATAATATATGAAAAATATATATTCAAAAAAATATATGAAGAGTCAAAAAATCCCTAAAAATACCCCTAAAAATATAAAACCCCTAAAAAAAAACATCCCACTTATTAAGTGGACCCACCAAAACACATTACTCTTATTAGAGTATGATATAAACTTATTTATATAAACAACAAACAAAACTAACCATATTTTATTTAACCCTTAATAAATTAATAAAATTTATATTTTATTTAACTATTTAACCAGTTTATTAGTTTCTAACCAACTGAATATAGCCGCAGCATGTATGTCAAATGTCGTTACTTAAAAACTGCGCATGTCTGGAACTATGATTCTTGCCAAAGTTATAGAACTGATAGAACTAATTCTGAACCGATCCTGAATCGAGTTCGACGGTTCCGCGAACACAGAACTGTAACTAGAAATTCTGAACTGTGTGTTCCGCGAACGGCATTATTTGAACTGCGCATGCGTATAGTTCCGAATCAGTTCTGAATCCTTACCGCGAACGAAGCTTATGTTAGTTGATCAGTTGTTTTATAACTTTCTTGACATAAACAAAACACTGACATTGACTTGAGAAATAATCGCATTATTCTAATGAATATCATGGGACAATGCAATATGATTCTTATTTTAAAGTTTTCTACCTTTGTAATCAATGTAAAAACATCTCCGAGCAATTGCTTCTTATATATTTTGTTGTACTTACAAAACAATATTGCCATACATGATTAAATAAGAGAAGATGTACAAAAGGCAAGCTAAATAGAGACATTGGTTGGAACAGAAAAGGCGTGGGTAGTGCATGCTAAATAATAATAATAATACATATATGTAATAATATACACCAACAATAACAAAATACATAGATAGACATTATAAATAAAATAATACATGCTATACCTACAGAAATATATACATACAGCTATAAATATATAATTTTATTGTCGTTATACTATTATGACGAGCCACTAGACCGATTCGTTATACTAATTACTTTGTTTTTTCAAAAGTAGTAGACGACGCGCTATATAATATAACGAACTAGACGACACGGCGGACAATATGACGAACCAGACGACACGGCGGATAATAAGACGAACCAGACGATACGGCAGATAATATGACGAACCAGACGACTCGGCGGATAATATGATGAACCAGACGACACGGCGGATAATATTACGAAACAGACGAAGTAACAAGCCTTGAAGTCATTACACCGACTCCTGATTCTTTTTTTTTCAATCCTTTAAAATTAATATCGCGTTTATCTTGTATCAGTTTTACATGCTCCGTTGATTTAATCTATTGCATCGACACTATCTCTTGATTAGGACGATAAAGCTTGACACGAACCAATTTAACTGTACTTAGTGTAGCCGCGAGGACAGACTAAACCATAGATAAATTAGCAACTAATGTAAACCTTATCATAAAGTCATATAATACAAAATGGTAGAGCTTGAAGTTCATGAATGTTTGTGGGTATAATTGATTCATATACGTGTAGGTTAATGGATGTGTGACTGTGAAGGAAGGTAATAGATTCCGTGCGGGTAGGTATGAAGTTCTAATAGATAATTAGTAGTTCTAATTACTTTTTTCTCATTGTTAGTGAACATGTTCTTATGAGAATAAAGTTTCTTAAACCGTAATAGTAATTTAGACGGCAGGCAAAATGGTAAATGGTGCACGTGCAAACGAAGACATTCGCCAAAGAACTAAAGTCACCGTCATGGCTCGTAGAATCGGCATGCTGAAGTGGCAATGGGCAGGTCATATTTGCCGCAGGACCGATAACCGATGGGGTAGACGAGTCCTCGAATGCTGGCCACGTGTCGGGAAGCGCAGTGTGGAACGCCTCCGGCCAGGTGGACCGACGACTTAAAGATATTCACCGATGGTAGTTGAATGAGGAGAGCCAGGGATCCTGTGTGGTGGCGAGCCTGGGAGAGGCGTATATCCAGCAGTGGAAAGACATATGCAGATGGTATGGTATGGTACGTACTAACTGTACATCGACATATTTTTTTTCCAATTTCCTTACCATCTCAAATCTTTTCAACCCTTCTCTTTCCATCCCATTCTATCCTTTTAATCGCATACCGTCTAGTTATTCTAATCCAGTGAATTTTGAATAATATGGGATGCGTCCAGTCCCCAATGTCCTATGGCATGTGGTGTCTATATTTTCAATAGATATTTTTAATAATACTAATTATATATATTTTCAAAATTTAAACCGATTACTATATGGACAGGAATAACCTTTCCAGAATAAACTCTCTACACAACAGTAATAACAGCAATAAAAATAGGAACCAGTGGTTTCCGAGATTAATGTAATTGCTCAAGGAATAATAAAAATAAGTGACCCTCTAGGTACCTATGTAGTCCTTATAGTATTGTAATCAAGTAGAAAAGACCAAGAACGAAATACATTTCGTAGCTCTATTTTGTGGAACACCTTCAAAGGTGCAGTTAGTATCAATACTAGAATTCTTTTTTTTTAATACAACTTAGGGCAACATCTATTTATGATTATTAATCAATATTTGTTCTGTAGGCCGGGATTCCATTGAGCCGGTAGCTTGCGTGTAAGTTTGATGTCATACCGGCGTGCCGTTACCTGTGCGTAAGTTACCTGGAAACCTATCTCACATTTTTCGTTATGGTGTCAAGGCCTGAAGTGGTGCTAGCTGCACACCGAGTAGTGGTCGAAATGATTATTTATTCTTTAAAGATCTTATTTTTGCTTTTACTTCGTTCATCATCATTTTCACCCCATGTTTATTCATAGAATCGATAATTGCACGATATGATGTGTCACGGGCGTTTCTATTTTTATATAGAATGTTTTGTATGTCCCAAAGACACTCATGATTTCGCTACTCCTCGATAAATGTAATTGTTTTGTCCGTTCCCCACTTTGATATATTGAATTTCGTATTTTAACGCAAAAAACGAGTCCAGTTGCAAACGGTATATGTAAGTGACTTGCATACACAAGTGTAAGTAGACGTTTCCACCGTGCACTCTACATGCGCGAATGTGGAACCGGCGCGAGTAGCGTCGTGCGCTATTTATTAATTTACTTACGCGCAGGTTTACCGTCACATGCACATACATGTTTCCATTGTGCAGATTACTTACAACTTACAACTTTCGTGAAAGCTACCGGCTCAATGGAATCCCGGCCTTAGATTACGCACAAACAGTCAAGCCTAGTGCGCAGCTCGCTTGATTGAGAATTTAATAAATTTTCAGAATAGATAAACCCTATCAACAACGCCCCATTTGTTATAAATTAGACAGCTTTATGAGTACAATGACTGCAAATAAATTTATCTGATTTAATTTTGAGCAAAGCGCAAGCATTTTCAAGGGACAACATGAAAATGAGTCCCTCCCTCATCCCTTTAACGCGACGAAAAGCCAACGGTTGCAGAATTTCGTAAGCCATATCTGGGTCAAGTCATAATCCTGTATAGATCGTAGGGTTGAATTCTGTAAAATGCCTTGAATTCTACAGAATAGCTCACCAAATCTCGGCTGCTGCAGTCCTATTACTCTGAAAATTTAAGCTGGGATTGTTGATCCTTTTCTGAGATTTTTTCTACTGAAGGATTATGGGTTTGTATACTACATCAGTCATTGGTTGTATGCTTACTATTGCGTACTTACTAACAGAGTTGTAGGGATTTTATTGTATAATGGTTGGTGAGTCCACTCTTTTAGATGTGGTGCAGTTCCTTATGGTTTGTGGTAGCCGCTATGTTATCCTTTAGTCGCCACGGCACGACGTCCACGGCAACAGATGGAGTGGTGATTCTATAGCCGGCCAACAGCACAACGCACAAATCGAGTGTATTGTATATTTATCTTAATATTATAGGTAACCTACTTGTTTTTGGGCGTCAGTTTGTATTTTACAATACGTAAATATTACTATTGATTGTTACTGATTGTATTAAGCTTTTAGTAAGTTAGATATCTTTTAGTAAGAAGGCAGCCTATTGCTTTCGTATATTTATTTAAACGTTAGTACACAAACAAATATTGTACAAAAGTGAACTTAATACCTAGTGGTATTCTCAATCTTATGATTGATGTAATAAATAGTTATAACATGCAAAAACTTATTTTCATTGTTTAATTTTCTTACATTATTATTGTCAGCTATTTTTTATAGTAAAGGTTTTTCGTGTCGGCCGGCTATAGAATAACACCATCCCATCTCATCCTGTGAATATCGCAAAAGGCGACTAAGGGATACCACTAGTCACCAGCTCTAAAAACTACACCAGCTCTAAAAGAGTGGACTCGCCAGCGCCCTTCAGCAAGTTAGCGCACTTGCAAGCCGCTGACTTGCAAGTTAGTAAGTCAGCGGTTTTAGGGTTTGGTTTTAGGTCAAACATTCGTCATGCACAAGTCAACGTGCATGCCCAGCAGTCGATACTGAAAGGGCAATGCAACCGCATTGCATTGCATTCATTTATTCAGTATCATATAACTTTTTAGAAGTAGAATCTACCAAAGTCGTAAGTTCGTAGGACGTAGGACGGCCTGCATTGCTCTCCCGGTATGAGGTTTTCATTTATGAACTCGTCTCCTGCAACGGTTGTTGGTCCTGATGTAGCCTGCCTATGTTGTTCCATCAATGGCCTCTCCATAGGCTGAACGTACCTAATGGTAAACACGAACACAACATTCTTTTTAAAAATAGGTGTTAAAAATCGAGTTGTAATTTGTTTGTAACTTTGCTAAAAATTTAAAACTCCGAAAACCGCACATGAAGTTCTATGTTTATTTTAACTTTGAAATTACAACTTTGTATTCTTCGGTCGCTCGGCTCTAGTCTCATATGCACTGCTCAATTCCCCAATGTAATAAACTTCTACCATGATGAAATATTTTTATCGGAAAAATATATAAGCAAATTACAACCAGTTCCCAAGAGTTAACAAAATTGTATACTCGCATGTTTACAATTTTATTACCCACTTGGTGTTTTTATACCTACTTAATTTTATTTTGACTCAATAGAGGTGGTTTGGTAGATAAAATACAAAATGTGAAAACGATGACTTAAGGCACTGAGCTCGGCTTTTGTAGTATGTAGTTTTGTAATGAACTATAAATAAATATATCCATTGTACATTTCCTGTTGGCGGGTGTCATATCGAATTTTTCTATTTCCCTGCATCGTAAATCTCTCATCTTGTACCTTGTATCGGGACGGCGATAAAATTGTGTCGCCGTCGCATTATTGCTTCCGGCCGTTGAGAGAGGGAACCGTAATTAACGACTTAATAGGTAACCTGATATTAATCGGCTCCTAGTGAGCTATATTTTTTTACGTAAGACATTTTGACATTAAGACAGTTGCGGGAGGGATATTGACTTTGGAAATTTCAATTGGTGTATGGGACTAATTGTACTTTTTATTTATTTATTTATTTTTTGTTAGGAAAGACAACCAAGGAAAAACCCTGCATGGACACCTGGGAAGGGGACCCAGGTAGTGCCGGACTCCTATCGGCTAAAAAAACCTTTAGTTGTCTTAACATCGTGTAAGTCTAATTCTTGTGGCCCTTGTGGCCTTTTAAGAGTCACCGGTCGTGATTGATGTAGGGCGAGCGCAGAAGGCGCTCAGCCAGGAGAAAAGTGCTTATTGTACTTGTACTAGTATCGGCCTATAGGTAACGTCTCACTGCAGGGCACAAGCCTTCTCTAGTAAATCACGGGGGAGGGGCGGGGGGGGGGGGGGGGGGGGGTTGGACCGCAATTTACCACACGGAACCAGTGCGGATTGGTGGATCACATACTCAGTGTGCACCAGATATAATAAAAAAATCAATTTTTTATTATATCTGGTGTACACTGGTTTCGTCACGATATTTTCCCTCATCGCCGAGCTAGTCACATTCTTTTTAGTCGTACTTAAGTAGATGCTCACTCAGTGTGGCCCAGGATTTGAACTCACGATCACACGAATGTGAGTCGAGAATAGATGCCCCTAGGTTATCACACTAACTAATGCCTATTAGGTAGTAGATTTTCAGAAAGGGCAGAACAATTTTTTGTAAAATGTTCAGTAACTGAAAATATTTACAGATATAAATACTAAGCCTATATCTATTTGAGCTGCTATTGTGTATACACCAAGTACAGCTTGGAACGAATACTTAGTGTTGACGACCGGCGCACTAATAAGGGCTCGGCGGGCCGACCGGTCGTATACGAGCGAAAGACGCGCTAGTGTTCGCGGCGGCGGGTGACGACAGACGGGGCAACTGAGTGCCCCACTTGAATGATTGTATGCCGCTCTTCATATATGCGGGGTTCTCTTGAGGTCTGCTAGTCGGAGGGTTTTCTTGAGGTGCCGGGTGGTCGAAGTGATACTCGTAGGACTGCTGTTTGACGACTGTGTATTTTGGCCAGATTGGCCCCATTTATATTCTCAATACAAGCCGCTCAACAAGGGATGTTTGCAACCGAGGGTTTCCGCCCTTTTGTCCAATAGCACGCTACCTCGCGCAGTCCCCATTGTTACGGCGAGCCGTTTCCGGAGTCGCCGTAACGGTACTCTCGTCTTGTCTTGCTCCCCCACGTGGGAAGCGCCCATGCGTACCTCTCGCTCTAGCGCGTTGGTTTCTACACGACCTAATTCCGAGAAAACGCCATGCGCCAGATGTTGTACTCGGCGTCGCTTCTCCCACGTGAGAAGCGCCCGCATGGGATTTGTTTTCTATCAATATTTAACTTTCTGCATTTATTTACTCAGTAACTATTTGTATGGGGTTTTAGGTCGTGTAGGCCTCTCATGTTAGTGTAGCGTGCTATCTCTAATCTCTCATGTACGTAGGCCCTCAGTTATAACACCTCCCTCGCATCTCTCTTTATTGAGCAACTTGTATCAAATTCTCTTTATTTACTACATCTTACGTTACTATACACAATTATCCTTACATCCTATACATATACATAAGGTTCTTAAGCTACACACGGTACATAATAGGCTTATTCTAGACATAGGGCGTACTTATCGCTACACAATTATACATTATATACATAGTTACGTATCTACGCAATCACTGCACATCACAATACACTGGTTTCACTCATGTCATTTTTGGCTGTCCGCAACATTCTCCCCCCGGCGAAGACTCGTCGCAGCCTCTCGCTCCACAGGGAGGACAGCCAGTCTCGTCACCGGCCTCAGGAATGATCCTCCGCCTGTCCGCACCACCGCCGTCCGCACCTTCCCGTCTCGCCCAGGGAAGACTCTCTCCACGATGCCGCGCGGCCACACGTTGCGCGGCAATTGTGCGTCGACGATCACCACGAGGTCCCCTTGCTGCAGCGGTCGCACGTCGTCCGCTGCTCGTCCTCGTGGTACTAATGTGGGCAGATACTCCGCGACCCAGCGCCGCCAGAAGTGGTCGGCGAGCGCCTGGGTCCTTCGCCATGTGGATCTGTCCGCTTCTGTGCACGGGCCGGTGAGAGGTAGGCCCGATGATGACCCCAATAGGAAGTGGTTTGGGGTCAGCGCCTCCGCGTCGTCGGGCCCAACAGCAACGTGGGTCAGAGGCCGGGCGTTTACTGAGTGCTCGGCCTCCGTCAGCAGTGTCTGTAGCGCCTCCTCTTTAGGCCCCTTCTCGTTCAGTGTAGCGTGGAGTGCGACCTTCACGCTGCGTACCAGGCGCTCCCAAGCGCCACCCATGTGTGGCGCGCCTGGTGGGATGAAGATCCACCGCACTCCCCGCTCTGTTGCGTAGTCTCGTAGTTGCGGCTCCCACTCGTTGTAAGCCGCACGTAGCTCGCTGTCGGCGCCGCGGAAGTTAGTGCCATTGTCCGAGTACATGGTACCCGGCCAGCCGCGGCGCGCTGCCATCCGTCGTATTGCCATGATCGCCGAGTCTAATGTCAGACTAGCGACCAACTCCAGGTGCACGGCGCGCGTCGCCATGCAGGTGAATAGCGCGCCCCATCTCTTCTCGCGGCGCCTCCCGATCGTCACGGTCATCGGGCCGAAGTAGTCCACGCCACAGTGCGTGAACGGACGTTGATGCACGGTGACCTGCGCGGGCGGCAAGTCGCCCGGCGCTGGGGTGCGCGGCGTCGCTCTTCTAACGCGACACCACTGGCAGCTGCGTGCGGCGGCCCTCACTGTAGGCCGCAGCCCCAATATACAGTACCGTTGCCGCAGATCGTTGACCACGCGCTCGTTGTTCGCGTGGCCCGCTTGGCGATGCGCGTCGGCGACTAGTAGACGGGTGAATGGATGTCGCCCGTCCAAGATGATCGGCGACTTCGTGTCCGTCGGGACGTCGGCCGCCTCGATCCGCCCTCTGACGCGCAGCACGTCCCCTACCAGGTAGGGGTCTATGGTGAATAGGCGACTCGTCCTCTTGATGGAGTCGCCTCGCCGCAGGGCTTCCACCTCTGCCCCGAAGCTGTCTGCCTGTGCCCTGTTGACCCACAGCGCCGTGGCTCGCTCTATGTGTCTGGCCTCTAGCTGCGTTCCCCTCTTCCTCAGCTTATCTGTAAAAAATAGCACATATGCGGTGCTTCGCATTAATCGCCGGAAGTTGGAGAACCTGGTCACGTCGGGTAAGTGGTCGTGGCTTCTCTCGACGTCTTCCACGTGGAACACTGCTTCGGGTGGTGGTGGGTAGGCCTCTTCGTCTTCTCGCGGCCACTCGCTTTCCTCCAATTGCAGGAAGGCCGGCCCGGTGAACCAACGTTCCGTTGCGACGGGAACGTGGTTATACGACGCCCTGGTTGCGTCGTCCGCCACATTCTCTGCCGTCGGAACCCACCGCCATTGTTGTGGGTTTGACTCTTCTTCGATTTCGCCGAGACGGTGTGCGACGTACGGCGTATACTTCTTCGCGTTTGTCCGTATCCCTTGCAGCACCGTAGTCGCGTCGGTCCAGTATGTAACCGAGTCGATGGCACGGAACCTGTGCTCGCCGCACACGGTTTTGGCGAGCCGGACTGCGATCGTCGCCGCCTGTAGTTCCAGTCGTGGCACCGTCAGCGACTTCAGCGGCGCCACCTTTGCCTTGGCGGCGGCTAACGCGACTCACACACCGTCCCTTGTTGTGACGCGCCAGTACGCCGCCGCTGCGTACCCCTCTCTGCTGGCGTCGCAAATAACATGTAGCTCGAGTCGGTCCGGCGTCGAGGTGTAGTAGGCGCGTGGGATGCGCAGGCTCGCCGTCTCTGTTAGCGCCTCCAGCCACGTGCTGAAGCTCCTGGCATCTTCCACGGGTATGGCCTCGTCCCAGCCGAGTTTCAGGCGCCACAGTTGCTGCAGCGGTATCTTCCAAGATGCGTTCCGCGCGCTTGTCCTCGGCGCTCACCTTCTCCGCTCGCGACACGCCCAGCGCGTCTATGCGGAAGTGCTCACGCACAAGATCCTCCACACGGTCCCTACTTTGTGTGGCTGTCACGTGCAGCACTGTGTCTTCGTTCTCTCGTATTACACGGCGTGGCATCATGCCGTGTAATACCCATCCCAGGCGCGTCCTCGATGCTGCGGGTTCGCTGTGCCCGCCGACCCGTAACTCACGTGTTACGATCGCTGCCCAGTTGTCCGCGCCCATCAATATGCGCGGCGTAGCTTCTCGACGTGAAGACAACGGCAGGTTTTTTAAGTGGTCGTATCGGCGCACGCTGGGTATCCGTTGGCCTCTCAGCTTGAGGCCGCTAAGTGTCCGGGCGGTTATTTGTACACTTCTCTCGCCGGGACCGCGTATTGTGCATGTGACGCGCTTGCTTGTTGCCTGTTCTAGGCTAGTAGTGCCCACTCCTCTTATTCTCAGTGCTTGTGTCGGTCCGTCCAATCCGACTTCCTGGGCCAGGGCTTCGTCCATCAGTGTCACCGTGGAGCCCTCGTCTAGTAGCGCGTACGTGTGCGCCTTGCCCCGCGGTCCGCTTACTGTCACCGGACATACCTTTAGTAGGACGTCGCTTGCTGTGTCGCTGTGCGTTGACAGTACTGCTTCCGCCGGCTCTGTTTCCTCTCCCCGCTCTGGGGCCGGTGGGGCTGGGCCTGCTCGCTCGCTGTGAAGTAGTGGGTGGTGGGGGCGGCGACACCCGTTGACGCCGCATGCTCTAGCGCGGCACGATGATCGTCGATGCCGCTCGCCGATGCACTTGAAGCAGACGTTGTTCTTCTTCGCCCACTCCCATCGCGAGTCCATTGCCATCTCCTTCAGCTTCTTGCAGCTGGTGGTGCGGTGCTCCTCTCCGCAGCAAAGACATGTGACGGCTGCGTCGGCTGTGTGGTACGCCGCTTTATAAGTCACACGGCGTGGTGCGCTTGCGGGAGCTGCGCGCGCCTCGTTCCTTCTGGGCGCGCTCGTTGCGATGGGTAGCTGGGCCGGGCGGGTGTATAGGGCCGCCCGATCCGCTTCACGTGACAGGAACCGCGATAAGGTGACGATCTCTGCTTCGCCGCCTTCCCCGTGTTCGTAGGCGTAGTCGCACCACCTGCTCATTAGGTGCGGGCTGAGCTTTTCTACCACTTCTTGGGCCAGCATGGGGTTTTGTAGATAGCCCCTTTTGTCCACTGTGGCCAATACGCTAACTATGTTTTGGACCCGAACTGCGAATTTGTTTAGGTCCGCTGCTGAGTTCAGCCGCGGCAGCTTCTTTAAATCTTCCAGCGCCTTGTACACTATAGTCTCCGGCCGGCCGAAACATCGTTCCAGGGCTTGGACGATGAGCTCTGGATCTGAGGCCGTGTATAGCAGCGCCGCTACCGCTTCGCGCGCTTCTCCCCTCAGGCTTGCGCGCAGGCGCGCTAAGTTTTCCGCCGGCGTGAGTCGACATAGCTGCGACGAATCTCTCAACGCCGCTTTGAATGGCAGCCACTCTGTTGCTGCTCCGGAGAATGGTGGCAGCTCCATGGCTTGGCGTGGCGGTGGACGCATCCTCGTGATTCTGTCCAGCGCCTCTGCGAGCTGCCTCGTGCCCCGCTCTCGTTCCGGCGTAGGCGATCTGGCGCGACGAATGTTGTTTCGTTCATTCGCCCATCGTGGCCCCTCTGTGGCCGCGCCTCTGTCCCCGCTGGGTTCTCGTCGACAGTCGTCTCCGCGGCGTCGGTGTGGCTCCCTGTCGATCCGCTTCTCCCGATCTTCCCATGGTGCTGGAGTTGCAGGCCAGTTCTCCCTCAGACACACGTTGTCGAGGTCCCCGCGCTCCCCCCGTGGATTGACCGGGTCCGTCGCATTCTGGATCCAGCTGCTGACGCGTGAGTGTGCATCAACAGCGCTGCCTCGGTCCGATTCCTCCGCGTCTATATTAGCCAAGTCCAATTCCAATTGATTCCGCACCAGCCTAGCCTCTATTTCTAATTCCTTCTTCTGTATTGCGGCTAGGCGGGATTCTGCGGCTACTTCGGCGGCTTTCCTCTGCGCCGCTAGGCTAGCTGTGGAGCGCCGTGATCGTACAGTGCGCCTTGATGCACTGTATGTAGGCGATGAGGCGCGACGACTCGTTGACGCGTCCTCCCCCCGGTACGCTAGCTGTAGCGGCATGTCCCCCCCCCTGATGTGTCTGTACCCCTCCGGGGATGGTACTCGCGACGACGCGTATGGCTCTCGCTCGCGGGCGGGCAACGCGGGCTGCACAGTGCTGCCCGACGTCCTCGACGGCGAACGCGACGACTCGGTGAACGCGCGCATGCCGGGCATTCGCTGGGAACGCTCATCCAGCGCCGCCCCCTGCGGCGGGGCGGTAGCGGCGGCATGGCGGAGAGCCGACTCTCTCGCGGCTTCCCTCGTGGAAGTGGCGATCACGTGTCGTGGCAACACGTCAGCGGTGACGGTGCCCCTCGCGGCGTCGGAGGCGACGGCGGTAACGCGGGCCGTCGCGGCGGGCGACGGCTGTGCGGGAGGTAACGCGGTATCGTAGCCCGACTCGCTTCGCGAATTACTGCGCGTCTTCATGGCCGGAACGTTGTGGTGCTGATGGTGCAATGTAGCTGCACAGATCCGGCTCGAAGGACCAGCTTGTTGACGACCGGCGCACTAATAAGGGCTCGGCGGGCCGACCGGTCGTATACGAGCGAAAGACGCGCTAGTGTTCGCGGCGGCGGGTGACGACAGACGGGGCAACTGAGTGCCCCACTTGAATGATTGTATGCCGCTCTTCATATATGCGGGGTTCTCTTGAGGTCTGCTAGTCGGAGGGTTTTCTTGAGGTGCCGGGTGGTCGAAGTGATACTCGTAGGACTGCTGTTTGACGACTGTGTATTTTGGCCAGATTGGCCCCATTTATATTCTCAATACAAGCCGCTCAACAAGGGATGTTTGCAACCGAGGGTTTCCGCCCTTTTGTCCAATAGCACGCTACCTCGCGCAGTCCCCATTGTTACGGCGAGCCGTTTCCGGAGTCGCCGTAACGGTACTCTCGTCTTGTCTTGCTCCCCCACGTGGGAAGCGCCCATGCGTACCTCTCGCTCTAGCGCGTTGGTTTCTACACGACCTAATTCCGAGAAAACGCCATGCGCCAGATGTTGTACTCGGCGTCGCTTCTCCCACGTGAGAAGCGCCCGCATGGGATTTGTTTTCTATCAATATTTAACTTTCTGCATTTATTTACTCAGTAACTATTTGTATGGGGTTTTAGGTCGTGTAGGCCTCTCATGTTAGTGTAGCGTGCTATCTCTAATCTCTCATGTACGTAGGCCCTCAGTTATAACACCTCCCTCGCATCTCTCTTTATTGAGCAACTTGTATCAAATTCTCTTTATTTACTACATCTTACGTTACTATACACAATTATCCTTACATCCTATACATATACATAAGGTTCTTAAGCTACACACGGTACATAATAGGCTTATTCTAGACATAGGGCGTACTTATCGCTACACAATTATACATTATATACATAGTTACGTATCTACGCAATCACTGCACATCACAATACACTGGTTTCACTCATGTCATTTTTGGCTGTCCGCAACACTTAGCTTTCATTAGAGATGTAAATAATTAGCTTCATATAAGCTTGTATAATAAGTAATTGTATACTAGCTCCTGTGATACAAGTTTACCTACTTCAGGAGTTGGGGTTTCATATCATGTATGTGAACAATAAAATAAATCAATATAATAACCTTAAGGGGGAGAGTGCACGCTGCAATCCTACATCCTCTGGGTGCGCTCGACTGGTCACGTTACCCCCTCTCTCACAGAAGACACCCTTGAAATGTACTGCATTTTCTACTTTATCTTATTTCCCTAATGTACGTACGTGTTTCGGTAGTGAGTGAGATGTGCCAGAGTCCATTCCTCACCTATCCCTCCCCATTTTCCCAACCCTTACTCCAAATCCATTCTTATATCTCCAAAGGTAGGCAGCGCATCCGGGGGCGTGCCCACGTTTGTCATTTTGGACTAACGTTGGCATGTACCGCGGATGTCTATGGGCGACAGTATCAACTTACCATCAGGTGGACTGTATGCTCGTCTGCCGAATTTTACCATAAAAAAGTGTTTGGACCTTAAGAGGTTTAAGATTAAAAGGGGAAACGTAACGAGACTTATACGATTACAGCTGTGGGTGAAATCAAGTTGAAAATGATGATGAAATTAACCGTGCTAATTTCCGTGCAGTATGGTGAGTGCCTTATTTCATGTTGTGTCGTATTTTAGGATGTAATAAGAGAACGTATTTACTTTCAACGTGTTTGTAATTCACTTGTAAATTATAAAATTATTACACTTGCTCGTACTAAAATATCTACAATGTGCGTCACGTTTTTGTAAACAAATATTTAAGACAAATGTGTTTGTTTAGTAATAATAATAAATGTTATGAACAGATGACCACTCACGGGGAGCCACTTAAAGGTATCTCGGCTAATTTATGAAGACCTGATTTATGATATTCACAAAGTAAGGACATACCAATGACAACTAACAACGAATCTTTATCTTCTTGTTTGCTTGTCATTGTTTTATTTAACTCTGGTGTAAGTGGTTCAATGTAGCCGTAACCAGCCCATTTATGCTCCACTGCTGCACTTGAATCCCCTTCATGCACATTGACTCATGCATGAGGAATGTATGGCCTTAAAACAAGGCTTGTGGTTGCCGTTTTGTGGTCCCTTAGTCGCTTTCACGACATCCACTTGAAGAAATGGTGGTATTATTCTAATGCCGGTCGACACCACCTAAATAAGATCCACCTATATAAGTATGCCAATATAAATGAGACGGGAAGTCACAAATTCAGCATCACTCGAATAAAATGCTCAGCTTTGCTCGATTCTGCTTTAGGTCGCTGGGCGCACTCGGTTGGCCACGTTACCCCTCTCTCGCAAAAGACCACCTTGAAATGTACTGCATTTCCTACTTTATCGTATTTCCCCAATGTACGTACGAGTTTCTGCCGTGAGTGAGATATGCTAGAGCCTATTCCCATCTCATCCTATCCCTCCTCATTTTCGCAATCCTTTCCTTAATCTGCAAAAGCAGGCAGCGCATCCGGGGGCATTTGTCATTCTGGACTGATGTTGGCATGTACTCGTATCTTGGATGTCTACGGACGACAGTGTCTACTCACCATCAAGTGGACTGTGTGCTTATCCATAAATGCTTATCTCTTTTTTTATAAAAAAAAGGTTGGCTCGTCTAAATAAAACTTCGGAAACCCTTATGATAACCGGTACCTTATTACACCGATTCTTGGTTTGTTCCTTCGCTCGATTGGAAATGCTCGATTCTGCTCGACTGGGCTCGAATGTGTATTGCCTTAATAAAACGTAGGAAACCCACGTCTAATGAACGTCGGGCGGTAATTCCCGACAAATTGCCTTGAATGGAGGCCGGGTCGATGACATCCGTCGCTTATGAGCGGTGCGCTCGGTTGATTTATAACTACTAAAAAACTGTAAAGCCGAATGTCTACAAGAAAGTCGGATAAATATTGTCTATCCTTAGTCTTAAGTAGTTGTGGTGACAAATTTAGCGGTGCTTCTGCCAGCGTTCGTGGGTTATACAATAATTAGTGGTGCGACCACAACGCGACGTGTCTCGCCGCTAAAAAGAAGGGAATGAATAATTATTGAAAAAAAAAACGATTTTTTCGGCCACAACGCAGAGAGAAGGAAAGGAAGAAAGAAGGAAGCAGACGAGTACACAGTCCATCTGGTAGTGAGTGGATATTGGACATCCACAATACCTACACGTCGACATCAGCTCAGAATGACAAACGTTGGCACGCCCCCGGATACCTTTTGAGATTTAGGAATTGATTTGATTCGTTGGCAAAACCGGGAGGGATAGGGTAGGATAGGAATGAGCTCTGGTATATCTCACTGTCTTCCGAAACACTTACGTATATTAGGGGAATAGAAAATACAGTACACTTTTCGGTAGTTTTCTTTGAGTGAACGCGGCATGCGAGCGCGATCAGAAGCGTGAACGGGATAGCAGCGTGAACGCTGTCCCTCACAATTAACATCTCCTTCCTAGTGAAGACTAATTTTACACACGTTGACTTGATTACGATTCCTGTAGAAATTATGTAACGGATTTAATAGAAACAATGTATAAGTAGTGAAGTCGCGGGCGAAGACTTGTTAACCACAAAAAACAATAGTAAGACTGATTCAAACGTTTTTTTCCATCTATATTTACATAAGTCCACTTTGTATACATGAGATGCGTCGGGATAAAACTGATTTTCTCGCTATAGGTAGTGAAGTTTGTACGAAGTAGGTACTGATATTTATACGTAGATACTATTGTATGTCACTGATACATACTATGTATTATTATGTTAAATAAATAAATTATCTATTGTAAATCACACTGTAAATTACACAAACAAAGCAATGGTATACAGAGTTCATTATCTCAGTGCGTAAGAGGTCGCAAGCTCAGCGTATGCTGTGAGTACTCGCCTGCACAGCGCTGATTTTCAGCTTGCCCCTGTTTCATTATTACAATGGTTCCAAAATGCTATGCGTGGGTAGTCGCATCTCTTAGTTAAAATGATCTAAAAGAGAGAAAACTATATAAATAATCCAGTCTAAGATAAGTACAAATATAGGACAACGGGCAACCTGTCTAATTGTTAAAATAAAAAAGAGATATATAGGTATCGATTCAAGTTACAATACAATTTACACAATACAATGTTGATATTTTAACGACAATATCTGTTTCGTCAAAGCAGAATTTATTTGTCCTGTCAATTTGTTGGACTTCAACAGAAAAATTCTGACACTTTAGTAGGTTTCAACATTGAGAGATTCTGCAGGAAATCTTAACAGAAAACGTCATTCCTCCTGCTTGATAGCGCGCTGAGCGACTTTAAACTTATGGATTGTACCAACCGTTAGAAACTACGTTTCAGCATCCTTTACATCATCATTAATACACATAAACATCAATTTCTAGATAATTTACATGATATACAAACCTACGGCTCGTGTTTTATAATGTTTCTAAAATTCTGTCATCAAACTAAATCACAACAACAAGTTTTGGTAATTCCACGGTTTTAATTCTAGCCCTGTTTCTGCATAAAAGTTGTTTTCTGATTACAGTTTAAAATTTACTTTCACGACCCATAAAAAGTTGGAAGCCGCTGTAAAAGCTGCGTGAGATTAGGCGGGATCATACGACCACAACATTGTTAAGAAACGGTATAGAATGTAAAAATACCCGGAAGTCACAAGTATCACATAGTAAAGACACACATCAAGTTTAAACATTAAAGTGATTAAAGTGATAACATAAACATAGTTTAAACATAAAGTGATTAATTAAAGTGATTTAATTCTGAGAAATTCAGTTACAATTACAATTTAGTCAGTCAATTACCGACAGTCAAGCATTACTAACTGAGCACTAATTATTCAAAATGTTAATCTGGTACAGTTAAATCAACGAGACGTGAGCTTTACATCCGTGTGAGTGGGTGCCAAATTGTCCAATCCGATTATCGCAACGATAAATGAGCTTTGCATCTGTGTGAGTAGGTGCCGAATTATCCAATCCGATTGTCGAAATGGTTCGCACTGTACACTCATCGGTGTGCACTCACAAACGCTAAGTCATGTCTTGTTGATTTCACTATATTAACTCTTTAGAAAATTGTGTATTTATTTAATGGTAAGATGATAGTAGACAAGCAGACATTTCATCTGGCAGTGACATACTGTGGCATACTGTGGTTCATGGACATCTACGATACATGCTAACATCATTCAGGAATCATGAACTTTGGTTAAGATTCTTTAACCTAAAATTTCGTTGTTACAAGATTTTATTTAAACAGAAACATACTCTAACATCTGATTTTATGGTATAGTACTAAAAAAAAATCACTAAAATCGAGAATCGACAAGGAGGTTTCTTTTCTCAGATAATGTCACAAGTAACTTTGTGAATAATATTGAGGTTTTTTACTGCATATTTCCAATACTATGATTTAAGTTCTCTTTATAGTCTGAAAGGAATTTTTATTTGGCAGATAAACTAAAGGTATTTCATTTTTCCCTATAGAATGATAACGAAGTTTATCAAACACGGTAAAACGGGACATCACCGTATACTTTCCAATATTATGTGACAGTTTTTATACCTTTTCGTAACATTTTTTGCACGAACTTTGTGTAGGTGGCTTGTTAGGTGTTTGAAAAGTAATAGTTCTGTTTTTCCTTAACCACACAACTCAAACTTCGACCAGTTTAAAAACTGACATAAAGCTTTGAGAGTGGGTGCACAGTTACCCTAAATGTTTCAATAGGTCGAGAAAAAATCTAGCAGTTGCTATCGGCCTATACTTTTAAAATAAGTGGCGATACCCTTCTCATGCAACCACTAGTGTCAGTCGTTAGTCCACAGTTCTTCAAATCGTCAGTCTATCTGGCCGGAAGAAGACCGACGCTACGTTTCCCGGTAATGGCTGGATGGATCAGAACACTGTGTGGCTGTCATTGGAAGAAGCTTATATCAATCAGTGTAGAGAATACACTGATGGTAAGGTAGGTATAGCATCAGCCTATGTCAGCTATACTAGGATTATGATGAGCCAGCCCGTGGTACCCCTAATTCATATCCGTGAGGTCTTGAATTTGAGTCTCGGATTGCATTATTGAGTTTGTACTCAAATATTTTGTTTTTGATGTTTTTGTCTCTATCATTCATAAGCTTAATGTGCACCACGGGTTCAAAAAATATTTGATTTAACAATTTTTTTTAACAAGTTATATAATATATAGCCGATATTTCGGGTCAATTACATGAACTACTTAGTTACAATTTGATGATATGTAGTATGATATACAATGTAGATATAGATATTTATTTAAATAATAATGTGAGATAATCTCAAAAACCAATGAAAACTTTGACAAAATTTTGCGAATAACATTTACAGGTTATAATTTTACATAGTTACATTCGGGAGGGTTTTTTTTTATAGACTAGTGGGCGGACGACAAGCGGTCCCACGTGATGGTAAGTGTTACCGCGGCCCATTGACACCAGGGAGCATGCGGGCGCGCCTGGATAGTTTTGAACAATAAACTGTATGGTTAATGCTCTCACAAAACATATGATTTAAATTATATTTATAATTCCATTTACATTCTCCCGCAAAGCTTTACAAAACATAGAAGTAATTATCATAAACATTAGGTACAATGATAACACGTGCTGTATGCGGGCGAGACAGGGGGGCTAACCCCCCACTCTTGGTGCCCTCGAATCGTATTGGTTTCGAGTTATATTAGTCAATTTTCTGTTAATTTCGGAATCACGAGAGCGAAAACGGCGCCACTTCAAACCACTTTGATATCGATATGCACTTGTATTTAAAATTTCTTTTACTCCCTTATTCTTGTTCATACTCTGAAGGAAGAATAGGAAGTATAATGGGATTTTCCATCCTTCCCAAAACTATTCTGTTAATCCACTCTTATGTTACGTGGCGCATTCTGGACAAATTGGACTGAGTATCCCGATTATCATGAGATGAACTGTCTGTTGGCCTAGCGCTTTCTGTTTTTAGACGATCAATTGAAATAAATAAAAAATAAACACGCAACTGTAAAGTCTGCTAAGTTATGCCTAAGTTATGCTTAAGTTATACCTAAGTTATGCTTAAGTTATACCTAAGTTATGCCTAAGTTATGCCTAAGTTATGCCTACGTTATGCCTACGTCATGCCTAAGTTATGCCTAAGTTATGTCTAAGTTATTCCCAAATTATGCCTAAGTTATGCCTAAGTTATGCCTACGTTTTGCCTATGTTATGCCTACGTTATGCCTACGTCATGTCTAAGTTATGCCAAAGTTATGCCTAAGTTATTCCCAAATTATGCTCAAGTTATGCCTAATTTATGCCTAGGCCTAATTTATCTTGCATAGTTCAAGAACCATTCATATTTCATCGTTATTATTTCATCTCCCTGTAAATTCTGATGAGCTGGAGTTAGTGCAGAATCATTATTTTTTTCCTATCTAATAAAAATTTCAATCTTCAACTCATTTAAAGTCACTACTTTATATATATATATATAACACATTAGTCACTACTCTTGAGAAATACAATGATATTGCATTGTTGTAATTAACTAATTTACATTCGACTTGAAAACGATGTTAACTCGATTAGAAATCGCATATGTATATCATGAGTATCCCAGCTGTTTCAAATATTTAATTAATTTTGAAGGTCCCCATTCGCCACTAATTTGTCGTGTTTACTTGTTTGTAATTGTGTAGGCAATTCTCTAGTTTAATATTACAGTCTGAGATTAAAGCATTTATTTGCGTATTGTTTATAATCATTTGTTAAAAGTTAATTTTGTTAATTAAATGTTTGCACAGTTTGACAACGGAATTTAGTCGCATAACTGTGAAGAAAATAGAGTTATTATTAGTTTATCTATACATATATTAAAAACGAAACAGAGCCGTGACTGTACATGAAATATTCTTTGCAAAAGTGATTGCAGTACGAGTGACGCGGGACTCAAAATTTCAATTTTTATATTTGTCTGTCATCATGTTGGCGCATGAGGCTAAAACTACTGGACGGATTTTAATGAAACTAGGCATAGTTATAGCTTATGAGTTGGGTTAACATTTAGGGTACTTTTTATCTAAATCCATTATAAAGTTCCCACGGAAATCACAAGTTTAAACACATGTCTATGAGTATGTAACCCGATTCAAAGAAAACTTGAGAGAATCGAAAACAAAAATGGTTTTGATAACGGGGCAATATTAGCTATACACTAGTTTACTCACTATGGTATTGCAAGAAAGTCAGGTAAAGGAGTTGGATAGTGAGGGGATATGCCAAAGCGCATTTCTATCCCTCCTATCCGTCTTATCCCTCCTCAATTATCTAGCCCTTTCTCCAAATCCATTTAAATTTCCATAGGTAGGTCACACATGCGAGCGCGGCCTATAAACTGATGTTGGTAAGTATCGCAAATGTCACAGGGCGACAGTATCCACTTACCATCACGTGGACTGCCTGCACGTCTGTCGTCTTCTTTCTGTAAAAAAAAACTTTTACGCTATTCGGTCGTCTAGTCGTGGTTGCGGCTAGAAGACACCATATCTCCGATGCCCAATAACTGTAAAAAGCAAAAATTAACAGCGTAGCAACTACTCTGATGGTAGTAATGAGAATGTCTCAGCCTATATTTTTAAATTTGTGCTCGAGTTTCACTAATTAGAACATAAGCTCGAGCTGAACGGTCAATTACACTCGTATTTTCTTACAAAATTAATTAACGTTTTAATATTTCAACCTTCCAGGGCTACGGCGCGAAAAGCGTCTCATACGAATCATTTATACGAATGTTGAAGTGATTATTTTAGGTTTAATGCCAACTTATCACCACGTATTACGTATACCTACGCTATACTGCATTATGTATGTCATATATGCGTAAGAACGTTTAAATACCACTAAGTATGCAGCTTAATTTTTTTATCAATGATCGATATGCAACATCAACCACAGAAACAACATTGTAGAATTAAGGTATTTCTTTAGAAAGAACAAAGACTATGTCTTCTTCTTTTCTTATTATGGAAATAGCGCAATTAACGCATTGTGTCAGTGTCAAGTCTTCTTCGTAATTAACAACTCGTTAATGCCTGGTTCCGTCGAAGTAAGTCAGGAGTCGCTCAGTAAAGCACACGAATAACTCAGTTGATTTTTTTTTATTTTTTACTTGGAGTTTAATAAACTATCATTAACTCACAATACACAATTTTTATAATAATGAAACAAAAACTCGACTTCACGTTTCAAGTTATCGTAGAGGTTACGAATATGTCGATACTCGATAACCTCTATTAGAAATAAATTTAGAAATATGTTATAGCTAACTTAGATAATAAAGTCTTGTAAACCTTCGAGGAAAATCAATCCACGTTAAAAGTTATATTTGTTAATATATCGCAGTGAGATAGAAATGGCCGACATTTAGATTCTGTAATAAAATTTATAATGAACATACGAGTAATTAGACTCGTAATTTAGACTTCCAACGGTCGGAAATCATTATTTGTTTCAGTAGCTGCAGATTGCTCAGTTTATTTGAATGCATCTTATACTAAACAATCTTATTTTACTCGACTACGTATATTAATTCGAATAATAGTAACCGAAATGGTTATTTCATTTTAATATATTGTAGATTATTATATATTAATTCCTCACATTTATGCGCGTCTGCACAGTACTATGTAGGTTATAGGTAAATAAGGTGGATTATGGAAAATTCTTGAAATAAATTTAGAATTATCCCACCTTTTTAAACAACACTACAGCTACCCATGTTTGGGTCACTGGGACCCATGTCAGAGGCGACAGAATCGAATTAGGTGGGGGTTGGAAAAAGTATTTTAATTACAGACACAAAGATCGCCTTTTTCTACTATTAATTAAATTACGTATTTAGAGGTCAGATCATACTTATATCAGTCTATAACGTCCCACTGCAAGGCACAGGCCCATTAAAACACTGGGGGCTTTCAGGCCGTATTACACCACGTGGGCCCAGTGCGGGGATTGGGGTATCACATATGCCAGATTTTTTTTTTCTGGAGCGTGCAGGTCGTCGCAAATAACGAAACATCTTGTTTTTTTTTTTATATTCGATAAACCTTGTGTTCATCGATAACCGATATTCATCTTATTTTACCCTCTTTAGAACAAGGCAAAAGCGCATTTTGATAACAATCGAGATCAATGCAACAAATTTTATTATAATTATATCAATTTAAAATTGAGCTAAATTTTTAAATTAATCTAAATTGTTAAATTAAGCTAAATTGTTAAATTAATCTAAATTGTTAAATTAAGCTAAATTGTTAAATTAAGCTAAATTGTTGAAAAAGCGAATAACCTTCGTTTATTCTCTATGCTTATTTGTAATTTCCGAATTTGCTTTCCTTAAAAATGTTACTAATGTGTTCATTTATATATATTTCTTTAGTAAGTATGTATCACAGTATATCTAGTATGTATTATTTATTTGATTGATAAATAATCTCTAAAAATCTGTTTTTCTTCTCGTTCTAATGATGTGTAGAGGCGGTCCTTGAAATAAGCCTACTCGTATATCAACTGTGAAGTGACAGCCTGATAATACAGGTTATTATTAGGTACATTTGTGTGTCCCACTTTCGAAGAGATTCGGAGTAATGTGTAATATACAACAGTTTTCTTAAATAGGTGAATGGTTCAAAATGTCTTCCAGATTAAAAAGACGTTACCGTGTCACTATTAGAAGTGTTTAGTTATCAACCTTTTCGAAAATACCGTATTCAAAATGTTTCTGGGTTTTATTGTTTAAAAATTTATCCCCGCTGCTATGAATAGTTTTGACATGAATTTCAAAAGGATATTTGTGTAGTTTGTGTGTTGTTGTAGGTTACATTAATAAACAAAAAAAATAAAATAAGTTTTTAGCACAGAATATTCTGACTGGATATTTCTCATAAATTACACAAAGCTTTATGAGTTAATTTTCTATTGCAAACCCCGTTTTGAAAGTTCTCTGGACAGCCTTGACAGTAATTTAATTTGACAGAAACAGAGGATCGCTAAAGTTTTAGTTTTACCACGAGTCTATATCAAAAATGGTACCAAAATGAGTTAATACCTATTCAAAAACGTATTTACCTACAACAATATCTTTACACATAGATACTACACATACAGTCGCCAGTCGCAAGATGGCGGTAAAACAAACGTCGACATCACGGTCGACTGGTAGAGAAGGCATTGAGCCCGTCTCTGTACAACATAGTGCGAATGAAGTAATTAAATGAAACATAATACATACTACCTCTTGTTGGCAATACCGGCTACGCCATCTGTTATCCGCCAAAAGCAACATTAGAAGAGGGGGCTACTGTCACGATAGATTGGATAAAACCCGCATTAACACGCGGATGGGGACATTCTTGCCATTCCCGTACAATTGGCTGGTAGTTTTTGTAATACTTTACCCCATTTCTGTATTAAGTTAAGTTTGCTAACACTCTGTTGATGTCTGTTCATGTATGTCAGAGTCACATAAATCATTGTCAGAATAAGGGATGGTGGCTCAAGAATTAAATCCTGTCAATGAATAACTTTACAACTATTTCTTATTTTTATATAAGTGGTCTTTTGAGCCCATCGATATGGGAATAAACTAGATGTAAGAAGGACACAACCTACGTTCTTATCAAAGGAATCAGGTTGGCAACTTCTAGGGGCGGGGGGGGGGGGGGGCACTAGGGCCCAAGAAGTTAGACATTCACGATGTTAAGACAAATCAAGGTTTTTAGCCGGTAAGAGTCCGGCACTACCTGGGCCCCATTCCCAGGATTTTCCTTGATAGTTTTTTCTAACAAAAAAAAAAAATAAGTACTACGTAATTGGAATGTTCCATTTTCAAAACACATATGAATTAAATAATTCGAGAGCTACTGAACATAGAACGCTATTAGACACTGCCCTAGAGTGCTGCTTGTATAACACATCTAGTACGTATTCTCAAATCATTGATTGAGCTCAAAAAGAATAAAATTCTACGTGGACAAGTCTAGCTCATCGAAATTTCTTATTCAGTAAATGTTCTGATTCCGGTCCGTCGTGAAACCCTCTATCTTGGGTCTAAGTGGCCCTCGAAGGGATGAAAGGGTTGGGTGTTCACAATCAACGTTGTCGTTATGACTTTCGGGAGTAGAACATTTTCGATAGCTGAAACATTTTCGATTCTGCTCCAGTCTTATGAAGGATAAATATTTGAATTTTGAAAAGTTGATATACGAGTACCTACTCGTAACATTATTAATAACGGTCACTTACATTATATTTTTTAAAATTATTAAAAAAAAATCATTCAGTCACTTATCAGCAATGGAATAATAATAATAAATAGATCAGACTTCGTAAATGATTAGTATGGTCCATATAAAATCATTGCCAATCTATATAAACGGTATGGCTCGTACGTTCTTCAAAACATTTTATTAATATGTACCGAAAATATTGAAGTCTCCTTTTCGATTTGCGATTGCAATCGATATTTTTACCATACCGTACCATTAACCTGTGCCTCTACACTGCTGCTATAGGCTTTTCCGAAGGCTCTTCTCATTTAACCACCACCGATGAACTTATTCAAGTCGTAATATTGCGAGTATATTATTCCTTCACACAGTTTTTTTTTAATATTTATAGAATGGATGACAGACCGAGCGGTCTGGCCACATGGTGGTAAGTGGTCACCGCCGCCCATGGACACCTGTAACACCAGGGGGTCCAATTGACGGAATACTTCATCCGGCATTCCACAACTTATTATGATTGTCGACGTTAAAATTTATGTCAAATGTGGTGAAAAGGTAATATTTTACTATTATAATGGTTGTGACAAATAGTGAGCGTGGGTACATTAAGAATTCACATACACTTTTACTGAAATTGCCCTTCGCTTGTGCCTTCACTTTATAGTTAATGTGTCGGCTATAAACTGATATAATGGGTTACGTGGGAGTATCATCAGAGATATCTAATCTCGTAACTTTTGTATGTTACGAAATTATACTGAATATTTGAGTTAAATTGTATAGAAAATTATTTTTTGATCCTGAGCGTAGGAGGAAATTGTTGAAATCGGGAATCCAAGGCCCGACTATATTGTAACATTAATACAAATTATACAAGTTATTAATACAATTACATGATACAATTATACTTGTATTATACAGGATATACTTGTTATATTTATAATAATAATATAATAACTACCCACTTACCGCAACATACAATAATATACTAACAACCTACGTCTCTCTCTCTCTCTCTCGCTGCTGCTGTTGATTAACCTAAGGTTCGTAAACACACACGGTTTTCGGGTCTTCTCATCCAGCTACCACCAGTGAACTTTTTCAAGTCATTGGTCCACTTGGTTGAAGGGCGTTCCGCTTACCTCTTACTTATCACTCACACTCTTTGTCAGTATCCATAGTTTTAATATTAGACTAAGTTTTTTTACGGAGTAGGTGACTAGAGGGCAGCCCATATGATAGTAAGTAGGTGATTAGCGCTGCCCATAGACACCTGCAACACCAGGTGTCGACCTTGCAGGATCCTATTTACAGCTTACTCGAAAAATTAAGAGGCAGTCAACAATCATGCAGCCAGCTGAAGCAACATTTGGTGATATTTTGTGACCTTTCAGCTAGTACTCACATTGGGGTTTTACTATTCGATTACGATTTCGATTCGATAATGGCGACTACGAATACTTGAAAATTGACAAATATTAGGGGACTACTTAAATTGTGTCTATTCTTACTGCGTACAAACGAGTGTTCGCTTCCGTATACAATTAAGAATTTAATACCTACACACATGGAAAACGTTTACCGTAATTATGCGTTAATGATGTTCTTTATTTGTGTTTTATTTAAACGCGTAATTGCTTGTTTATCGGTGTAGACACGAGCGTCCTCATTGCGGGGCAATAGACACTGAAGTGTTCCTGAAATTGTATCAGCACGCACCATAGATTATTCTCAAAGTAAATAAACTGCAATTCTCATGAAGAGGTCTTGTACTGGCAATTTTTTTCAAGTAACCCTTAATCATGAGAATAGAACAATGCCGTGGCTATTTATTGTGACAATCGGCACATTTTAATTGAGGCAACTAAAAAATTAGATTCTGTGAGTGATTAAATTATTATCGCTGTAAACAGACTATGCATGTCAGACAGGATTCTGCGCCGTGGTGTTTATAATAAGTTGCTGGCAGTCGCAGCTCTTGGAATCGGCATGTTGTAAATGGACGAGTCCTCGAATGGAGGCCACGTGGACCGACGACTTAAAGAAGTTCCTCGGTGGTGAATGGATAAGAAGAGCCGAGGATCGCGTGTGGTGGGGAGCCTTAGAAGAGGCCTATAACCTGCAGTGGAGCGGCATAAGTAAAGTCGCAACTCATGTCCATGAAATCCATTTTCAAACAGAGTTCAAAACAAGTGTGTAGTAGACAGTGGCCAGGGTTTAGTTGACTAAACCATTTAATCGTAGGAAATTGAAGTAGTTCAGAAGAACGTGAGTACATCGATTGTGAAGTAAGGAAATCAAAACTCTCCTTTGAATATTGTGGAATTATAGGTTAAGGAGTACAGAGTAAAGAAGTGAAAGTATATCCGTATTCCTGCGAAGAACATGTCAACGTATACCCATTGGCACTTTAATGAGCCATTCGTAAGGACTAGAATATAATGGTTTTGGGTACAGTATCGTGATGTTGGCTGTAGTAACAAAAAATAATGTTTCCACATAAACATGACTGGGAGATAATACTTCAAAGTACTAAGTCCGCATTTTGTCACTCGGCGTAATAAAAAAAAAACAAAAACATTTAAGAATGCGTACAAGCATTTTATAGCCAGTAAGATGTTTTCCTCTCACCGCCGAGCTAGTGACAATTTTTAAAAATCCGTACTTAAGTAGAAACAGGTGGGGGCCAAGGATTTTAACTCACTATCACACGAATGTGAGTGGAGTATAAATACCCTTAGGCTATCATCGCTCTGTATATCAGTTATGATAACAACGTCGAATTTTTGTGTAATTACTTATTTTTATCCCTGTTTCAGGGAACTTTTATAATTAAAACTTTTTTATAAACCACGAGAAATGCGTTTAATTTGCTCCTACATTGCGTCGGACAGAGAAATGCACAAGACAGAAAGAAGCGTAAGCGAAGCGTGCCGTAAGTCGTGTCGTCGACGGGGGAATGCAGATTTTCCTTAAATGGAGCGGAAAATGTCGCTGCAATTTATTGGCAGACTATTCAGCTGTGTAAATCCGTAGTCTGCATATAAATATAGCTTGCTAATAATTTTGAAAAGATATTGTCAAGGATTGTCTTTAGATCGAATCACCTAATTTTGAATATGAAAAGGAAAATTGCTAGAGAAGAGCCTCTTTTACATACATTTTTCCGTAAGAGCCTCTTTTTCCGTAAAAATAACATTGTAGCAGGAAAAAAATAATATATATAATTCCCCTTTATAACAATCGCAAGGTTAATTTTATCTCCGAAACTAGTACCTAAAACCTTTAACAACTTGCTTAACCATTCTATTCTCGTATTATAACGTGTACGCTGCATTTCCACAACAATGAGAAAGGAACATTGCTCATTTGTGCTCGCGACAATGGGCGTTGCTGCGTTGTGCCAATGGATATTTTACTCCATTCCTTCATTTTATCACTGATTCCTACAATTGTTAACCGCGCGTGTATAACCAATTTTAATAACCCAGTTGTTATGCGTCGCGCATGACGGAAACGGAAATTTGATTATAGTTGTAATTGTTCACTATTACACACTAACTATATATACCTACTATGTGATTGTAAACTTATCGTATTATTTATTGTACCTGTTGACTGAATATAAAATAACGCTTGAAGCCAGAAAGCCAGTGAATAATTTAATATATCAATATTTAAATCATTGTAATGCCTTGATTGATTAATCGTGTTACAAATGTTAATAATGTTACAATGCTCGCTTTCAGAGCATACCTCTTAAGATCGTGGAGACTATCCTTGGTCCAGACATTTCCAGCAAAGTTGAATTCAGGGGTCATCTGGAAAATAAAGCCAAAATGGCCTCCAAAAAGCGCAGTGTGCTGAACAGAGCGAAGCAATACTTCACCCCTGGACAACTTCCAACGCTCTACAAAGCTCAGGTTAGGCCCTATATGGAGTACTGCTCACATCTCTGGGGCGGTGCACCGAAATATTAGTTGAATCTCCATCCATTCGAGGACTCGTCTCTCATATCGGTTATCGGTTCTGAGGTATAAATGGTCTGCTCACTGCCACCTCAGTTTAATCATTGGAGCTATGTCGGCAACGTTAGTAAAGTTCTTCGTCGATATATACTTATTTACACCTAACAAAACAACACACTATATTACAACATAATATAGTTATTTAAAGATACATCAATATATTAAAATTTTTCAAATTTAACGAAATTTCGGTTTCGTAGTTATACTATTTACAGCATAAAGTTTGTTATTTGTCTGCCCGTTATATGCCATTATGTTGCCGCCTATTGTCCTTGTCGTCCAATTTGTAAGTCATGTATCGTTATCCACTTTGTCGTGGTCATGAATAAGTTGTCAGCGACACACTTGTTACAATATAACCTATTATAGGCGACAGTGACTTGTCACTTATTATTATTAAATACAAAGGCGAGGCAAAGAACTCGTTAACAATTTCTTAAGGTACGTACACACATGAGCCGTTCTGTGCAATGCAACATTCCAGCGAATGATGCAAATAGATACCCACCGTTTTTTGCTAAATATGAACAGGAAATGCGCGGAGAGAAGTATGTCGATCGTTAATTTGATCTATGAACTTTACACTATGTAGGGGGAGAGTGCATGCTGCATTCCCACAACCGCTGGGTGCACTCGACTGGCCACGTTACCCCTCTCTCACAGAAGACTACCTTGAAATGTACTGCATTTCCTACTTTATCGTATTTCACCAATGTACGTACGTGTTTCGGTAGTGAGTGAGATGTGCCAGAGCCCATTCCCATCCTATCCCTCCCCATTTTCCCAACCCTTTCTCCGAATCCATTCCTATATCTCCAAAGGTAGGCAGCGCATCCGGGGGAGTGCCAACGTTTGTCATTCTGGACTGAAGTTGGCATGTATCGCGGATGTCCATGGGCTACAGTTTCCACTTACCATCAGGTAGACTACCGCCTGCCGCCTTTTTTCTATAAAAAAGAAGACCAAACTAACGATCATTTGATAGTGCAGCGACAGTTGAGGCGAATAACACATTCATAGATTTGTCGTTGGTGATTCTGTACATTCGTTGGTGAATCTGTACAGGCTCACCGCGGTTACGTCATTGAGTAATGTAATCAGACAGAACTAACTTTTTAAACGATTGGTTAGTGATTTTAAAACATTCTATAAGCAAATAACAAGTCTGTGTGATTACTGTGTTCGCTTCAGGTCAAAATAAAATTATACTACGACTTACTTTAAATGCTTGGTTGACTAAAGCGCTTCTATGAAATATAACGTTCCAGTAAATGATCCATACTATATAATTAGCCTGTGTATCTCTACTGCTGGATATGGGCCTCTTCCAAAGCTCGTCATCACACATGACCTTCCGTTCTTCTCATTCAACCACTACCGGCAAACATCTTCAAATCATCCGTCCACGTGATCAGTGGGCGTCTCATACTAAATGCTCAGATTAACAATTTAAAACACTTTTATAAATTGAAGAATTTCGACTAATTATCGACTTCTTACTTATCTAGTCTGTCATTGTGGTCCAGCCAGGATTACTAGTAACATTTTGTCTCGAGCGTTCGATGGTCAATGTTTAGTTCGATAAATTGTTTACACTATAGAATATCCATCGTACCTCACAAAGTGACTCTCTGATATGCCCTTGGCAGATAGAGAATGCATTAAGCTCGCCTTTTGCACGATTAATTAATAAAAGTTTTTTAAATTAAAATAAGTGCACGAGGTTCTGTTACAAGTGAAAGCTCTAATTTGTACGCACCTTTGGATTATGTGATTAGAATGTGAAGGTAGTATTAATAGGCATTGTATTATTCTTACCACAATGACACCTAAAAGCCCTATTATTAAATGTATTCAACGAGCAAAGGATTCAATAATAATCAAACTCATTCATAAAGCCCTTTAAATCGCTTCCACGATATTACTCCAAACGCAAACGAGGGCATTACAGTACAATTTCGAAAATTTGGAGTTTATTGAATTCAGAAATTTATGAAACGGCCATTTAACGTATAACGTTAGAACGTAAATGTAACGTAACGCCATAGAACGGAAAATATAATATGGTATAATACATGTGCTAAAATAAAAATACTAACAGATATAAAAAATTGTATTATGTTATTACCTTTTTACACATTGACCGTTATCTGTTATCCGTTATCTGAGCAAAATGACCTTATTGTCGGTATGTATTCAATGACTTTGGTTAATAAAAATAAAATGTCCTTCATTTAAAATCCATTTAACTAATATTATACATGTCCTTATTGTCACAATTCAGCACATGACACCATTTCTTCTCAATTGAATTAAATATATGTATATATATCGGATTGTTTTATTTTCACTGGTCTCTAATTTCTTTCTAAATGACACCATTCTCTTTCATAATGTAGAAAAAATTTAAAATTAATTTACTATATATTAAACATTTCGTTGCTTCATCATTCTATTTACATAGGAACATGCTCTAACAGATATTTAAAATAAAGTTATAAAAGAATTATGGTATATTATTCACTAATATCACGATATCTGTGAAACAGATAATGTCATTAAGTATATGCGACCTGCGTAGATGTCGTGTCTTGTAGTTCGTAGCAGATTTCGTAGCAATAGCGTAGTAAATTCTCGTAGCGAGAATTCGAAGCTGTATAACTATCTCGTACAACAACGGAACGATTTATGAAGTAAAGGAATTGGAATTAACATGTATTAAATCGGTATCAATTGAAATCTTGTAAAACAATTCATATAGTGATGCTAAAAGCAACAGATCGTGTATATTGGCTAATCTTTGGCTAAACCTATATAGGACCAACATATATCCAATAACCTGTGGGATGACTTAGATCAATATATGTTCAGACTAATAGAAGGATTAGTTTAACTGCGGTGCTTGCAGGACTGACAAAGGATAGGGTAGACGTTCGTCTACCCTATCCAAGTGGAGACCACGTACCGGTGAAGTTCCGACATGTCCTCTATGGCTGGATGAGAAGAACAGAAGACTGATTGTGGTAGCGAGTCTTGAGCAGTGGAGCAGTGGTGCGTAAATTCAGCAGGGGAGAGACACAAGTTGAAAGTGGTAGCAGTGGTAGTAGCATACATAAATGCTAGACGTATTTATAAAAGCTTTTGTCAATTTATCTGCAAACCAAAAAGGCTTCCAATAAATACGACCCTAATGAAGATTTGAATAAATTAAAACAAAAATAAACTCAATAAATTATTTCAAATGGTGTCGACCTCTCGCTCAAGTCCCTTTGGCTGCATTTAAATATTTATACGCCTTTTTGGAGAACAAATCCTCGGGCTCGCCATTTTCATATTTTTCAATTTCTGTAACCTAAAGCCTCAGTAGTCTAAAACCATGAAATATTACGCTTTAGAATAATGATTTTTATCTTGAGAATCACTAACTCACTGCGACTGGCTCGATGGTGAAGGAATCCGAGGTGAGGAAACTTTAATAGAAATAAGGAATAACAAATAGAAAAAACGAGAATAAAATAGAAATACTAATGACACACGTCAGTATTATCTGTACTGTTCTATTTCTATCAATCTACCTATATATATATATGTATATATATTTGTAATTTATATTAAAATGAAACTTCCACGTAATTGTTTTTTGAACCCTGCCGCTATCAAGAAGGGGCACGGTAGTGTGCCCGCCAAGACTCGTCGCACTACCGAACGCTTAATTTACTATCAATGCCGAATTTATCGTAAGTTTGGTGTTGATAATAAATGCAGTACGATAAACTCACATTAAGAGCCCTTATCGTTGAGTCTCATTTGAATCGCCCGTCTGCGCTTGTTCGACCACAAAATGTGGCCTCCTACAAGAAAGTGGGTACTTTCTTGTAGTATTTCTTCTACAAGAAAGTAATTTCTTGTAAATAATATTGACTTTTACACGAGTGCGATATAGATCACTGCTGTTCAAATCGTGCGGACTCGTCGACCACATTACACACTGTTACGCGCGTACGCACTCTATTACTAGCAACACAAGTTAAACAAAATTAGCAAATTCACGTCAATACGACTGCAGAATATGGTTGCCTGAAACATAATATTATGTGGTTGCAGGCGTCCACATGCACTGGTCATCTGCATTTTGTAGTCGGAGCAAACACTTTTTGTCGCACGTGTATAATGAGCTTAACGTAAACGAAGCCACGCGGTTCCTAACAATATATAGTAAGTAGATACGCGATTGCTTTTTGTGTGACCGTTATTAAATCAATCACTCTCTGAATAAAAGACATTGAATTTTTCTATGCCGACCTTTCTCTTATTTCAATTAGATGATCGACCGGAGCAATCGTTTTAGACAAATTGCCGCCCATACGTTGGGTATTGGAGTATTCATTGTTAGCTAAACCGTATTGATGGCAGGGTCGCGTCAAATTTTAATAAGGTGCCTTTAGGCGAAAGCAATTTATTTTTTTCACGTAAAACGTATTCAAGTGGGCCTTGAAAATACCACCTGTCACGAACGACACGTGCTGGTAAAGATAGATAGGTGAAGTTACGGAATGTCTTATAATTGGCTTTAGGACACCTACTCAGTAGTACTCAGTGTTACCTTTTATATTGCAAACGATAAAAACTAATGGGAATTATGTTGGAAATTGAAGAAAATGTAATATGCAAAGTTCGTTTCGATTAGTCTAGCTAGATTACTTGTGAACTTGAGAGATTATTAAATGTGACAAATTCCATACAAATTAATCATAATCATTTTCCAGTTTAGAGTTATTGATATATATTTTTTAAAACATCACCAAATTTAACGTATCAAGAAAATATTTTTAAGCAATTTTACACACAATTTTAAATTTGATGCGACACAAAAAAAAATATTTCTTTGTGTCATTTTTTGTGCATGGTCATAAATTCGTCATCATAAATCATAATGTTCGTGACAACGCCTACGAAGATATTATAAACCACTTCGAGATATACATATTTGGCCCGAGTGGGGGCCTCTGTGACTACTTGGATACGTGTGCCATTTGAGAGTTAGTTCTGACTCTCGTTTATGAGTCGAGCGCATTGTTGATCTTTTTCGGTTAGCTGAGATTTTTAAATGTAAATATTTTGAAAATATATTGGCATTTTTTTTTATTTAACAAACTTTATTGCACATTATCATATAAAAGGCGAGCTTTAATGCCTAAAAGGCATTCTGTAACAGCTAACGTTTAGGTTAAATATAAAGATACATTGGGAGGCGTGATGAGAAGTATTTTGAATATATAACTTTAACGATATGTTATCGACTATACAAAGGTGGTCTTATCGCTAAAGCTATCTCTGTCAAGCAACCTTCGGGCAGGAGGAGATGTATGCGAGTGCAAGAATAGATATATGGTGCACAGATTATATTAATACAAATTGCAACAACAATGCAACCAGCCCTTTCTGTATCCACTGCTTTGGCGTAGTTACTCAGGGTACTCAGGGCTTGTGGTAGCCCTTTGTCATCTCTTAGTCGCCTTTTAGGACACCTATGGGAAGACAAGGGCTGGTGCAAATTTAAAGCCGGCGCACACGGCACACTATTAATAAAATTACTATTTAATAAATATTAAACAAAATAATCGCGACTGAATGCATTATAACAGTCATAATTGACAATATTATTTCAATGAAATCCTTAGTACATTACCGGTCTACCAAACGTCTCATTCAAATCTACAATATACGATAATAGTCTCTAAGTTCTCCTCATAATTTCTAGTTCCAAATGTTTAATTGCTAATCAATAACTTCATAATTTCCTAAGTACCAGAGCACACCCCGTAATGATCGGTGTGGCGCACCTCGAGGGCGACGATAAATCTGACTCAGATAGGATTAAACGTCCACCATTTGCCTTAAGCGCCCTATCTCTAGGACACAATTCCCTTAAGAGTACCCTCACGTGTAATTGAATATTTCTTTTCGTATTTCAAAAGCTCTGGGCTTATTTTTTCTCGATAAGACAGCTTGGATTCAGGGATTCGTCTGGACATGATACTTACTCGTAACTAGTAAGATTGGTTGAAATTTAAAAGATACATTCCACTAATATTATTAATGCGATTTGAATGTTTCTTTGGATATGGATTGGATGACTTGGATTTGGGATGTTTGTTACACAATCACGTCGAAACGACTGAAATCCATTGAAAATTGGAAAATATTTAGATTTTAATCCGGTACTAATCGTGTAGATTACAGGAACGAAGTCACGGGCAGAAGATAGTTAAGCATAAAGATCAGCTATTATTTGATAGTAGAGGTGGCAGACTGGCGTTTGGCGCACACGGTGGCAAGTGGTCACTGTTGCTTATGAATACCTGACGATACCGGGGGAGATGCAGGCGCACCTGCAGCTCCATATTGTATTTATATCTGACATATGACATATTACAATATCAACGACGACATGCTTTTACCCACAAACGAATGGAAACGTATAATCTATTAGATCGCAGGACAAAATTATTGAGTTATTGCGTAACAAAATAATAGTTAATAGATCAATAAGGGTCCCAGAAATTTAGTTAACGTGTGTCCAACTTCGCACAAACCCTTGATTTATTAAATTTGTCATTTTATTGGACAAACTCCACGTTTCAGTTTAAAGACGGGTCTTTGTGGAAGAAAGAGACGACAACATCGAAATTGGTTTAGTTTCAATCAGTTTATTAACTTAGATTTACATTTTCCATTGCGACGTCTAGACTGAATTGAAGTTCAAGATGTGTTGCAGGTTTGGTATTATTTACTGTTAACGAAAGTATTTTGTACAGTAAATATTAAAAGTAAAATATGAATTCTTTTTTTATATCGATTTTGTTTACTTATTAAATTGGCTACATCTCATTATACTGCATACTCCTTTAAATTCCATTCCATTCAATTCCATCTCAACAAAGAAGAATTACGCATATCCATCGTTCGAATCGTGAGTTATGGTCTTGAGTTCATACAAAAATCCCATAGAAAAAAGCACTTTCGGTTTACCCGAATTTTCCAATTTTCCGGAAAACATTTACAATTTTTCTTTCCCTAAAAACCTTATTCGACTATTACGAACATTTAAAAAAAAGAATAGCCAAATCAGTGGTGCCGTTCTCAAGTGATGCGCTTACCAAAGAACAGCATTTAATTTTTATTTATATAGATTACGCAGTACCGACAACAAAATAATTCAAAATTCAGTGATATCAAACAACACATAATATAATCAAACATCACATAATCAAACAAACATGACAAACATATTAAACAAACTAAACGAATCAATCATGACAGTGACTAAGTAAATAGGTAAAATTGAGAATAAAGTATAATGGTTTAATAATTATTTTTTGCAAGCGTTTTACTCACGCATTTGATAAATTAGTATGTAAGTACCTAAGTAATTAGTTTTTAGTTCATTGGTTCAATTTAAAGTTAATAAGTATTTTATTTAGTTCAATTAAGGCAATGTTTGGCATGTAATTGATTTTCCAATAAACTTTGATACTTAAATTGCAATTAAACAACTTTTAACGGTTTAAATCGCGTATATTTGACATGATTTATATCCCGACGTTTCGAACACTTTGCAGTGGACGTGGTCACGGGGTGACTAATTGATTTTATTTGTCACTTGAGTTATTAAGAAATTATTACTACCGTCTGAAATTTTTTAATCATAACATTCCCTATGCACGCAGTATTCGTAGTTTGTTTAATTGCGTTGTTTGTTTAATTTAAGTTGTTTAATTGCAATGTATAGTAATCGCGAAAACCTAAGAAAATATTTGATACTTAAAGTATTTCTCACAGAAGATCAACTTTAAATGTACTGCACTTCCCACTTCATCATATTCCCCAAAGTGCGTACGTCGTACGTGTTTTGGTATTGAGAGAGATGTGCCAAAGTTTATTCCCAAACATTCCATTTCCCCAACCCATTTTCCATTCCATTTCCACTTTCCCAACCCTTTCTCCAAATCCATTCCTATATAAACAAAGGTAGATAGCGCGTCCGCAGGCGTGCCAACGTTTGTTATTCTGGACTGATGTTGGCATGTAACGCGGGTGTCCACGGATAACAGTATCCATTTACCGCCAGCTGGACTGTATGCTGGTATATCAATTTCTTTTTATATAAAAAAAAATTATCCTTTTGAAAATCTCTTTTACCTACTACTCACGTTGGGTTTTTACCATTCGATTAGTATTTGAGTATTCGTTTAGATAATGAGGAAGGCGAGGAGGTACGTATACCATATGTATTTGAAAAGTGGAGAGTATTCGCTAAAACGGATACATATTCGGAACATCCCCTAGACTAGAAAGAAAATTCTACTAAATAGTACTCTAAATTTCAAAACATTAAGTACAAATGAATTGTACTTTAACCTCAAATGTCAGACATGCAAAGGGCAGAGTTAAGACAACGTTAGTTGTTGGTCAAACGAGTTGAAGTTTAATTGTAGGCGCTGTTTGCTTGGCTGGATTCTTGGATACATGTAATTGATTGTTTTCTGTTTTGAGACTATCTACATAGTTGAACTACAGAGATTATCATTGTTTAATGAAGTAGGACCTCAAATGGTATTATAAATCAACACTTAGTGTCGTATACTATGTATGATTCCTTGTGTCGTGGGTTCAGAAATATACGCGAAGACGACGGAGATTGATGTCGGGTTGGTCGCTCTGTTATTTTCATAGTCGAAAAAGTCTTTTGTAGGTCATCAAGTCCGCCTTTTGTAATAATTTACGAAAAATAATAAATAAATATCAAAATGTTAAAGTCTGTGAAGCTGCTGGAGTCGCGCCGCAATGTCGATTTTAAATTGTTAGTGATGCGAGTCCCGTTTCAAGTTCTGGAGATGTACATCTATTACCGCTCTAATATTAACCTAAGTTTTTTTAACTAATTCCTAATAACAATATTATGTCTAAGTATATTTCTTCCAAATGGTTAACTTGTAAAACTTGAGGAACTCAGCTGAACATTACCTCCATAGAGAGGCTATCGTAAGTACTCCGTTCTACAAGTGTCCTCCACCATATACTCAGTACAATAAGTTAGTTCATAGCTCGCTCCTCGGCTCATTGTGTAAGTCACGCACGCCGTTTTGTGTGGTCCTCTCTCAAAAAGCTGTAAGAAAGAAAAAAATCATTTTAATTCCGTCCCAAAAACTTAGAACTGTTGAATTGGACATACTAATGGCGAAGTGAAACATAAAAAACTTTCCAAAATATTTTCATATTGTCTTTTAATATTAAAATAATCTGAAAATAAATAATCTATTGAAATTTTTTTTTTTTTTTCAAAAGGGTTCCTGTATATTCACCACTGTATATATAGTTGTAAATTTTCCACAGAAAAAAACATTCGTAATTTCACCACATACCAGTGTTAAGTCGTTACATGACTTTGTATATTACTAATCTTGAAAGTATTGTCCGAAAGATCCATTTTTCTGCTAATTGTACAAGGTGGATTTAAAAATGGAATTAAAAAATGAATGGACTTTAAAAAATGTGGCAAATTTACAATGTGGTGTAATATAGCAACTGCCACAAAATACTACGTGTTAAAAATTGAAACATTTTGAAATGTTTAGTTCAAATCCATGGGTTATTCAAAATAGAAAAATGTTTTTACTCACTCCTGAATAAATATTTCTGTCTAACATACGACGTATTGCAATGCAAATGGAAGCCAATGCAATGGAATGGGTAAAGTAATGCCGATGGTGGAGTAATTCGAGTCGGTCGGATGTGTCCAGTTGTCTCCCCGTCGTCGTCCTCCGCGAGGACTATGTATAAGTATGTATAGGTCCAGACCTACACTTACAGACCTACAGACCTTGGGGTGTAAGAGGCTCACCTACCATCTTTGGAGCCTAAGCCAACCTCACCTGCTGGTGGTGCACCCTGCTGTCAACTAACGAGGCAATGGCGTTCCCTTTTTTGCGGTGGAAGGGTTACTCCGTCGGCAAAGCTACCACCCTTCCGTCGGAGTCCGCCGCCATAATGGTGCCATATTAGCCGCGAGGCCCGCATCGTGTTCCGGCGGTGAGCGGAAGAAGCCGTCCCGAGAGAGAGATTGTTGCGTGTGGAAAGGAGGACCAGCGGTTGCGGGGAATTACAGACGCGCATAGGCGTGACATGGTGGCGCGGGGATCAGACAGACCCGGTGAAACGGTTGTCCGCTGATCGCCCGCGGGTTGTTGGGGGCCCGAACCCGGGGATCTCTCTTTAATCTCCACCCCAGGAGGCTGCCCCGCCGCACGCGAAAAATCCCTTGGAGTAGCAGTTGTGCCGGAGGAGTCCGGAGTGGAACCCCACTGCTGCCCCCAGGGGGGGGACCGGAGGCCCTTCCGTACCCCGTGCCAGCAAGTCACACAACCTTTGTGACCTTGTTTTTCTCTGCTCCGTGCTTTGTCTTTTGATCCACATGCAACCATCTCTTTCTCCGTCCCCCCTTTTTTTCTTCTTCTCCTTTTCTCTATTCACACTCACTATACAATGGCCAAGAAAAAGAAAAAGTACAATGTTTACTCAGCGGCCCGCCCTTTAAGTTCCACATTTCAAGTGGACTTTTGCAACATCAGAGGAATGCATAGTAACATCGACGCCGTCCACTGCCACCTTGAGATGGCAAAGCCGGCCTTACTTTTCTTGACGGAGACACAGATAGCCTGCCCGGCCGATACATCATATCTTCATTACCCCAGTTACAAACTGGAGCACTGTTTTGTGCGACGTGCTGGGGTATGCTTGTACGTCCGGGAGGATATTTTTTGCCGCTGCCTTAGCCATTTTGAAGACGGAGACCTGTCGATTCTCTGGGCGCGTATTGACTACGGAGGTTCCACTAAAGTCTACGCTTGCCTTTACAGGTCTCATAGCGGTGACACGGAGACGACTCGCTTTTTTGAGCGCCTACAAGAGACGACTGACAGCGTGCTCGAGCAGTTCCCTTGCGCGGAAGTGGTGGTCCTCGGTGATTTCAACGCTCACACGAAGAGTGGTTGGGATCCCGAACTACCGACCGCGCAGGGAGAGCAGCCTATAAAAGTTATAAGTTATAAGGGAAAAGTGCCCTGACCTATGGTTTCTCGCAGTTGGTGTCCTCACCCACGAGGATACCTGATATCGAGAGCCATACTTCCTCCTTACTGGACCTCCTGCTAACTATGCGGCCGAATGACTACAATGTTGTTGTTGATGCCCCGTTAGGATCATCCGAACATTGTATCATTCGAACTGCTGTGCCAGCTAAGCAATCCATGCCGACCCACTCACAGGGGACGCGCAACGTCTGGCACTACAAGTCTGCAGATTGGGATGGGTTGCGCGAATTTTACGCTTCTTATCCCTGGGGGCAGCTCTGTTTCTCGTCGGGAGATTCGGATACCTGTGCAGACTCCGTTGCCGACGTGGTGTTGCAGGGTATGGAATGTTATATTCCTTGCTCCGTGATACCGGTAGGCGGACGGAGCCAACCTTGGTTTAATCAGTCCTGCAGTCGTAATAAACGGGCTGCATACAGGGCCTGGGCCAAAGCGCAGGTGTCCCGAAGATCCAAACACCACCGTCTTGAGGAAGAAATTTAACGCTGCCTCGAGGTGCAGTAAGAAGATCATTGTCAGAGCAAGGAATGAGCACATCCGCAGAATTGGCGATCGACTTGCTAGCTGTCCTTCTGGAAGCCGATCTTTCTGGTCGCTCGCCAAGGCTGCTGAAGGTAACTTCTGTCAGTCGTCACTCCCACCACTGCGGAAACTCGATGGGTCACTGGCCCATGGGGCGAAGGAGAAAGCCGATCTCCTGGGCTATCTCTTTGCCTCAAACTCGACTCTGGACGATAGAGGTGCCTCACCACCGTCTATCTCGAGGTGTACAAGCTCCATGCCAGAAATCTGTTTTACCCAGCGTGAAGTCCGGGGAGCTCTAGCACCTCTTGATATAGTCGAGTGGACCAGATGGTATTCCTGCAGTGGTGCTTAAATTTTGCGCTTCCGAGTTATCCCCGGTGCTTACGCGACTCTTTAGGTTCTCATACTCCACAAAAAGCTTCCCGACAGCATGGAAGGTAGCTCATGTTCACCCTTTGCCTAAAAAGGGTGACCGCAGCGACCCAGCCAATTACAGGCCAATAGCGATCACCTCCCTCCTCTCCAAGGTGATGGAGCGTGTCATAAACACACAGCTCCTTGGGTACCTAGAGGATCACCAGCTGATTAGCGACCGTCAATATGGATTTCGCCATAATCGCTCGGCTGGTGATCTTTTAGCGTATTTAACACACCGCTGGGCTGACGCCATTGAGAGTAAAGGCGAGGCTCTGGCTGTATGCCTAGACATTGCGAAAGCTTTTGACCGGGTATGGCACAAATCGCTGCTTTCCAAATTACCATCTTTCGGGATACCCGAGCGATTATGCGAAAGGGTTACCAGTTTCCTGACTGGACGGAGCATCAGAGTCGTTATCGATGGTAGCTGCTCCGACACCATGTCTATTAACGCTGGCGTCAACATGAGCTCATTGATTTAATACTATTAAACATCTTGTACCGTGGTTACGCAAATAAATAGATTATTATTTTTAAGCTAATATTTGTGCACAAACAGTGTTAGAAAAGAATTAAGCTTGTAAAAGATGTGCTAGTAAATTGCATGCCGATTGATCACGTTATGCGGGATACTTGTAAAAAAATGTACCGCTCGTGAGCACACCCATATATAGTACTTATAAACTTATAAATTGGTTATTAACAAACCTATGCTACCTCCAATTCCTGTGTAAATACATAAATCTTTCTGTAACTATGAACTGTATTGGAACTACTTCTCCTTATATTCCATAATTTTGTTTGGAGTTTTATTGCATGTTTTAATCGATTATATTTTTTTATTTTACATTTTTGAAACCGATTTTAAACTATTTGGGCCTCATTTGAAAAAAATAATTAAATCGGACGCCTTTGCATACTTTTTTTGTGTGCTGCAGTTGAGTAAAAAGTATATCCGATCACACCATATGTATTCAATTGGAAATAATATAATTGTCCAACATGCTAATTACGAGCGACCAAACACGTTTCTTTAATAGCATGTATATCTAGCTTCAGTGAGAAAACAGAGTAATTAGTCTAATTAACAAATAAAAACGAAATGGCGTAATTATTCTCCAAATCACCACCCACAGGTAATCTTAATACCTACCTCCCGGAAAGGTCAACGTATTTGAATGATCTTGAGTAATAATGAGAAATGTCCCGACTCACTGTTTCGTCAACGCCGTGTGCCGCACCGAATTTGATAGAGCCAGAAACATTAAATTTGGACAGTAGCATTCGTTTATGACGTACAGATTTACTAATTTCTCAAAATCCAACCCCTAAAGGAATGATACATTGTGTCAAAGTTTGCATGATAATAATATTCGATCGCCCTATTAATATGAATCTTTTTTAAAAATGTTTTACAATACAAATAATTAAACACGCGGTTTTCAAAATTATGTCACAACGCTATAAAAAATACAGAGTGTCAAATTTTATATGGAATCACTTAAATATTCTAAGGCGATCTGATATATTTTTAATTTAATTCACTTTATCAGTATACAAATAAAAATAGATAATTTTTTCCTATGCGAAATACTAACTAAATCCACACAAGCAAAACCGTGAGCAACAGAGCAACAGTTAGTATGCCGATGAGTCAAAAGGAGGTAAGCGTGATCGCTCTGTCAAGATATGGAAGAACATATTTGAATCTACTAATACAAGCAGATATTTTTTAATCGAGAAATAATTAAATAAGTAACAGAAAATACTGAATAAGCAGCAAATCTATATACATATAATAAAACAGTAAAAGGGTTGAGTCTGTAAATTGACTTAATTTAAAGAAAATAAATAAGAAAATAATAAAGAAAAGAAAATTTGGAAGCTACGGAACCCAAAACAGTAGTTTTTAAAATTTTTGTCTGTATGTTTACAGACATACATAAAACAGAACAGACGTATTACTGTTTGTTTGAGCATCACATAAAAAGTACTGAACAGATTTTAATCGGCTTTTCACTAATGTATAGCTAAGTGTACAGAAGGTGCAGAAGGCTAAGTGTATATATATATATGTGTGTGTGTGTGTGTGTGTGTATGTATATATATATATATATATACATATATATATATATACATATATATATGTATTTTTTAATGGAGAAGGTTTTTATGCAATCCACTTTGTTGTGACTCGCCACTAGATGGCGCTGCAGCACATCAACTTCTCATCGACTCATCGACTCTCTTATCGACGGCAAAACAGAATAATTTGTGATTTTATATACAGAGGTAAATAAATATACACAGGCAGGACAACGTCTGTCGGGTTTTGCTAGTAAAATATAAAAAAAAGAAAAATAAAGAAATGACTTTTAATAGAATTACTTGAGTAATTCTATTAAAAGTCATTTCTTTATTTTTCTTTTTTATTATCTATTGAATGGATTTTCATCCGTGAAATCCATCATGTTGGTGCTTTTACAGGTGTTAAAAATCTTTTACAGCTGCTTAGTCACGCGACCGAAGCCGCGCGTAAAAGCTAGTACATATAAAAAAGAGATATTAAAGATATTCTTTAAAAATATTTACGTCTGTTATTCAATAATAAGTTATTTTCTTCTCTTAAATAATAATGATATTTTTTGACGTTGAATTTATAGATCCATGTAGTATGTACATTAATATCTCCCATAAGTATTAACACTTATTTTAATTAGTTCGTATTACTAATCAATAATTGACAATAATAAAGGAGAGGTTCGTTGGCACCCATGCTGGGAGAACCCTGTGTTAAGAATGTCAGCGCCTTCCACCAGCTGTACTACGAGTAAATAACATGTTATTGTAAAAAAAACCTCTACTCTAATGAACATTTTAAAAGTTATTACTAAATAAATATTTATGTATGGTGACGATAATTGAATTGATAAATAAATAAAAAAAAGTTTTCTCAATGAAGAGCGGGTGCTCGCACGCTGCTGGGATTGTATTTGCTTGCGCGTGTGTGTGTATTTCTTTTGTATTTGTGTGTCGTAACGATTGAATACTTTTAGTTTTTGAAAGTTTTAGTGCATATGCTGTGCGAAGTTATTGACATTATTTTTAGTGACATTATTTATTGACATTGGCAGGCAATGTATAGATAGCACTAATATTCTACAAATGATTTTCTGTCATATTATTTCATTGTTTAGCCATTTGATATTTGTAATTATGATTGACTGCCTTTCGGTACTGACTCTTATAATAAGTATGTAATTCAAAATGAGAGTATATTAAATTCATTTATGCGTTACATTTTAATTTTGCATGTCATTTTTATGTCAAACATGTAGAAATTCTGTTAATTTTTTTCCATTTTTATTACCATGTTTATTGCAAATAATTTTATAAAAAAGACGCTCTTTGAACAAAATAGCTAAGAAAGTCATGGTTAGTTGAAAGTTGGCGAACAAAGATCACGTAATTGCCAATAAACTTACAATTAACTGAAAGGTTAAAGAGAGTGGATGTTACGTAACTAGAAGAAGAGTTCTTTAATAACGAGAAAATATGACACAAGAAACAGTAAGTGCATTAATATCTTTTAAACGCTTTATTTCCAGTGCAAGGTATAATCCCCTTCTGACGTCATTTCTCTTGGCTAGTTGCCAGGATTTAAGTCTCGTTTGCTACTTTAATGGCAATTATTTGCATGGACTTGATTAGGGATTGGTCATTAAGTGTTCATGAGCAGATAATGAATTTCCATATTTATCGTGGTGGGTCAATATTTATGCATAAAAAAATCTGAATAAGACGATCATTTTTTTATGTTTTTTACGTTTTGCGTTATATTTGTGGTGCCAATGATTGATGTTTATATCGGAATAAATGTTGTTTATATAGGATAACTCTTCTCTCTCTCTCTTTCTTCGTCACTCCCTAAACACATTCATTAATATGGTGGCAACAATATGGCTCCGAAACATTAATATAGGGAATGATAAGGAGTTATTGATTGTTTGTTTTAATAATAAGTATTGTAGTTCGCAATAAGTAATCTAAATCCAGCCATAGTTTATATGTGGATATCTTTTATTTATACATTAAACGGACTTCAAACTTCGAGTAAAATAAAATAATAAACACACACACAAACACATGCGTTTTGGATCTGTTTTTAATATACGAGTGTAAATATGAAATCTTTTCTTTTGTAGAAAGTGATAGTCGATTAGACAGTCCGCTAAGCGGATACCATCGCCCATAAATGTACTCGTATTTGTGTTGCATGCTAATATAAAAAATGAATTATGTTATATTGGGCGAAGTCTAGGTTCATTTAAATATTACTTAATAAAGTTATTACACCAAAAGGTAAAACCGCTTTAAACTTTAAAGTTATATGGCATTTTCTAACAGTCAACCCACGGTTACATAAATGAATAGCGGGTACAAGAAAATCTCTCTTTATGACACTTATTATTATCACATAAACAATATCTCTGCAAATGAGATTGCATTCAATAAAAGGTCGAAGAATCTTATTTCAGGCAATGTGTTTGGTTTTATTGGATTTCTTAATGGGCCTTTTGCAGTTGAAAGAGTCATTCATCTCTGCCACTGAGTATATCGTATGCCTAGGCTATAGTCACGCGAGACTTCCATTGTGCAAGCGGCTAATGGTTTGGGACGTCAAGTATAGAAAAATCTAGAAAGAATTTTATGATGACAAAAGGATTCCAATGTTTAAAAGTTTCCACATCTTTCTAAGATATTATCTATGAACTCAAATGTATTAACTAATCAATATTTTTTTTATTAATGTAAAGAATGCGCTAGACGAGCTGACAGACTTCTTGATGGTAACTGCGCTGTCCGCGATCCACGATCAGCATAAATCTTTGATGACTAAACAAAAATTGATGGACCTTGGCTGGGAAGTTTTAATGCATCTTCTATACAGTCCAGACATAGCATCTTCGCATTATCATTTTTTTTTATGGGCGAAGGCGGCAGACGAGCATTCAGTCCACCTGATAGTAAGTGGATACTGACGCCCATAGACATCCGCGATACATGCCAACATTAGTCCAAAATGACAAACGTTGGCACGCCCCCGGATGCGCTGCCTAGCTTTGGAGATATAGGAATGGATTAGGAGAAAGGGTTGGGAAAATGGGGAGGGATAGGATGGGAATGGGCTCTGACACATCTCGCTCACTACCGAAACACGTACATACATTAGGGAAATAAGATAAAAGTGGGAAATGCAGTACATTTCAAGGTAGTCTTCTGTGAGAGAGGGGTGACGTGGCCAGTCGAGCGCGCCCAGCGGCTGTTGGATTGCAGTGTGCACTCTCCCCCTCCAAGATTTATTCAGCTGTTTACAGAATTCTCTAAATGGAGTAAAATTACATTCAAGAGAAGCCTGTATTAACCATTTAAATCAGTTTTTCGCTCAGATACCCCAAAAGTTTTATAACGATGGGAGAATGGCTCTGCCAGAAAAATGGCTAGGGATAGTCGAATTAAATGGACAATATTTCGTTCAATAAATATTTATGTAATACAAAAAAAAATCTTTATTATTTTCACTATAAAAATGCCGCGAACTAATCCCAGTACCTAATATAATTCTCAAACTTTTAGTATATTAACCCGAGCATTGAAGTAAATAACCAGTATTCATTGACCTTCCATCATTCCCCTTTACCATAAAGGTAAAATGTAAAAGGAATAATTAGCAAACGTAATAGAGGTCTTTCAAAGTTGGTTGTGGTTTTAGTTTACGAGGTTATCAAAGCCCTCGGTGACACGTTGTACTTTAACTGGAGGTAATTTCATTCGCTTCATGTATTTTAGCAGATTTCGGGTTAAATTAATAAACATCTTAGTTATTAATATTATTACGAAATATTGTCATTACAATTTTACTTGATGACGATGATGTTAGCCTTTTAAACGTCTTACTGCAGGATACAGACCTCTCCCAGTAAATCACCGGGGGTTTTCGGGCCATAATCCACCATGTGGACCCATTGCGGATTGGTGAATACACTTGCTCCAGGTGTTTTTTTTTTTAAATCTGGACCCTACATGGTTTCCTGACGATGTGTTCCTTCACCGCTGAGATAGTGATAATTTTTAAAATGGCCGAGGGTGATGACCTCATGAATGAGAGTCAAGAATAAATAATCCTTTTTTTTAACGTGGGGAAATCCTGCATGAGATACCCTTCCGCTGGGGATAGGCGGAGGGTTATGCCGGACTCTTACCGGCTAAAACCCCACGGTGTTCCGTCTGCTCACTTAACGCCAGGGTCACGGGTGCGCTTTAGCATTCGTCCGCGACCCCGGCTGTGACGGCCCGCTAACGCGGGCCCCGGTCTCTGGTGTATTTACCGGTCCTGGAGGGTGGGCGTCGCTCGGGAACACGCGTGCGGACGCCCATTTCTTCTTTGTCTTGATGAGCCTTGTCGGTTTGGTCGACGAACTTCCCCGCGTTCGCCGACCGGCTCATTTTAGGGTGGGGGCCGATGGCGGGCGTAATTCCGCCTTCTGCGCTGGGTTCGCCTGCGGCGCAGCGGGTCAGTAGCTTCGCGCTCTCTGGCCAGCTCCGCCGCTTCCTTCTGGAGCATCATGTGCTCGTAGAAGGTCAACACTGCTTTCCACGACCTCTCGTCGCCGACCATAGCTTTCACTACAGCCGGCAAGAAGAGGTCGCTGCCTATCACGGTGCCGAGAGAGGCGCGCTGCTCCGCCCAGGCCGTGCACACTTCCAGCGTGTGCTGGGCAGTCTCCTCCGGGCAGCTGTCGCAGTGTAGACACACCGCGGTCGGCTCCCTCCCGATCCTGTGCAGGTACTTCCCGAAACAGCCATGTCCCGAGAGAACCTGCGTCGACCGGAAGGTCAGGACGCCGTGTCGTCTGTCCAGCCACTGGTTTAGGGCCGGACGAACCGCCTCCACTGTCCTGGCTCCGGCGCTGGGGCTGCCCAGCCCCTGTCGCCACTCTTCCACCATGACCCAACGGAGCTCGGTGCGCTTCGCCTCCACCTCTCTCGGCGTCGGAACTCGACCCCGTTCCGACTCCTCCTCCTCGCGCCAGTAGTGTAATGACGCGAGGACCTCCGCGTCCAGGTCCCAGGGGGGGGGGGGGACGCCGCCAGCGCGCATGCAGCCGCGAAGGACACCGTGCGGTATCCTCGGTACGCCCTGATCGCGATCGCCCTCTGCGGAGCGCGCAGGTGGGCGACTGTGCGTCTGTTCAGAGCGCTCGCCCATACGGGCGCCCCATACAGGGCCATCGACCGGACGACCCCGACGTACAGACACCGGCACGACACGTCCGGTCCCCCGAAGAATAAATAACCCTAGACGATTGCTTCTCAACCTTTTTAGTGTCACCACCATTAGTACCTTAGTACCTTTAGCACCATTTAATATTTGATTATAAATAATAATTATTTATTTAATAAAAGGTGTTTTTCGTACATAAGTGCTAATTGACGAATTGGGACCCCCTGTATTATGTAATCGCCCCTCCCCCGCCCCTCAGGTTGGGAGACGATCACCGTTCTACACTTTCACTTAGAATAATATTATTAAAGTCTCATTACTGATATTACTGATACAGCTACTTTCCATGTATTTATTTATTTTATTTTATTTAGGATAACAAAAAATTGTACAATAAAACTTCACTTAATCTATTAATAACACGTAATACGGTAAATAATATAATTGTATTGTACAAGCAGCACCATTATCCCCGAAACAAATATTTAGGGAGAGATATATTAACATATTTATTACTATCTATTGATACATAGGTAATAATTACTAAACTATGTATAATATAAATGTACTATAAAAATATAAATAAGCAGTAAGTACAAGAGAAAACATTATTCATCACGCATTACCCGGTCACAGCCAGATTGAGACACAGACTTAAGGTCAGTGTCTTAAATCATAAAAATTATTATTAAACTTGATTTAAAAATCTTTTATTGGTATCGTAACACCAACAATTTTCTAAATGCCACATGTGGAGATACGGGGCACCGGGAGATCACAAAGACTTGTCGTAAAATTTTAATAACCGACCAAATGCGCGAGTCGTTCCCAAACACATAACAATGGAGAACCGGGAGGGCACTCAAATTTATATGGTTCGTAAGTCAGATACCGCCCTCAATTATGGCATACTTCCTCCCTTCTGGTTTATTATTCTTTTACTATGCTCCCTGGTTAAAAGGTTTATTGCCCAGGTGATAAAATTGACGGAGGGTCTTCGCAAATACATAAATTTTGGGTAGGTAGTTAATCGATGAGGTACAGTTCTTTCATCTCACGAAATCGGGTTACGCTTAGTAGTGGTTATGCTCGTACATATACATCGTACGCTCAGTTGGGTTCCCGACGCCGCCGCGGCGCACACCAAAACAATGTACATGTACAAGCACAACCACTACGAGGCGCAACCCGCCTTCGTGAGATGAAAGAACTATACATACAAATTCGTATAACGATCAGAGAATTGAATTTTCGGTATACTGTTTTCTGTACGATGTTTCCCTTCATTGCTGAGCTAATTAATGGTGAAAAACCCTTTATTTAAGCACAACCCAGTGACTAGAATACCTCACTTATCACTACCTATGTGGAAAATAGATAGAATTGAATATAATTCTAAATAACTTCTGATCTGATCTCTGAACCTTTTTAACATCCTACTGCGTGCCCAGTGCGGATTGCTCCAGATTTGTTTTTAATACTGGAACTTGTCAGCTGGTGATAATTTTTCAAAATCTGTAAGTACGTTGAATTTCAGTAGTACGGGCCTAGGAATTGAGCGTACAACTTATCTGACGAATCAAATCAAATTGTTTATTTGCCGAATGTTACATAAGATTACATAAGATGTTAATTACATTATAATAGACTTTTATCACATTCAGCCCATAAATTAGGGCATGCAAATTATGAGAATATAATTACAATTGCAATTATATTTTATACCGCGAACCCGTAGGCTGTGGAACGAACTGCCTCAAGAGATCTTTCCGTTATGCTACGATATGGGGTTCTTCAAGAGAGCTGTGAATAGGATTTTGCAAGGTCGACGGCGCGTCCGCATACCCTCTGGTGTTGCAGGTGTCCATGGGCGGCGGTAACACTTACCATCACGTGGGACCGCTTGCTCGTCCGCCCACTAGTCTATAAAAAAAAAATTACAATTATAATTATTTTTCGATTTCGATTGCCTTAAGAATAAATAAATAAATAAGAGATACAAACTTGACACTATACATATATGTCAAGTTAAATTATTTATTTTTTTTAAAAAAGAAACAAATGTCAAAAGAAAATTAATTAGGAACTCATTATCTTAGCCCAGTGCTTCCCAACCTTTTTTCGTTCCCGTACCCCTTAATAAAACTTTTCATTTATGAGTACCCCTCCCCTGATAACTACTCCTAAAAATGTCAAAGAATTACAAAGAATCCTTTGCGTACAGTAGCCGCTTAGACACGCGGTATACAAACGAATGTACTGTATTTTACCAACCCAACGCTCATAGTCTAGCACCTTAGTAAGTTATTAGTTATAAGATTCATTTTAAACTACATATTGTAGACATAATATATTATAATAATGTTTATATAAGTTAACTGTTTTAACTTCTCAGTATTTCCGCCATTACCAATATAATTTTCACGTACCCCCAATGAGACTCCGCGTACCCCCAGGGGTACGCGTACCATAGGTTGGGAATCGCTGTCTTAGTCAAATAAAATCAATATGAATTCCGCGGAGTATGAGACGACCCCTAGTATGGAACGTAACTTGTGTGGACACGCCGGTCTCTTTCCACCTTCAGGGAGCTATGGACAAAGTTGGTGCTGCCGCAGAACTGGTTGTAAAACGCAAGATCCATAAATACAGGGACATCGGCACCAACTACGTTTTTATTACCTTTGGTGTCGAAACTCTAGGCCCGTGGGGTCCCAGTTCACGTAATCTTTTTAAAGATATAGCGAAGCGCCTGGTCGATTACACCGGTGACCCTAGGGCCGGCAATTACCTCGCTCAACGCATAGGCTATCCAACGCGGTAATGCCGCCAGCCCAAGGTATACAATATATAAATATTAGTATTAGATTTATATCAATGATGTCATTTATCGTTAATAGTTTCATCGAATCGATACGAGATACCTCTAGGCTGTCAGCGCTCAAACATAGTTATTTTATATTTTTTATTATGGGAAAAGTTCACAGTCAACTTGTACATTAATTTTGACTACCAATTTACTGAATTCAAATACAAAATCAACAATAATCTCCACAGATCAAACGCAATAAAAAGTATCGAACAAAATTAAATATATCGAACAAACAAAACAAAATATATCGAACAAAAATTATTGTTATTATTGTTATTTTAAGACTGATAGTCTCGCCCATTATCTTGACAGTTCGCGCGTCGAGCTTATCACGCTGAAGGGTTTCGCCGATTGCTGCCGTTTGGCCCGAGGAAACACTGTCAGAGATTATTTGCTATAACACCTTGCTGTAACACCGTGAGTTTTGTCAAAGACTATTTACTTTTGTAAGATTATAGAGTAGGCATACTGACTCCTTGGAAAACAGTTTTGGATGACTTATTGGCGGGAACTCGAGAATTGAAGTTGAATTTTTGTTCGATTATTATTATATTATTTTAAAGCGGCTGCCACAGGCCCTGTGGAACTATACTACGTTTAAAAGAGTGAATTTGCTTGGACAGCGTGGCGTTTTAAGGCTATGCATCCCTCATGCACACGACAATGTGCTAAGGAGTCTCATGTCAAACAGTGGATACCGATGAGGCTTGTCGCATTATAAAAATTGTGTATTGTGAGTTTTGAGGTTTAATAGTGATAGTTTATTAAACTTCAAAATGCTTTTGTGCGTAATGTTTGTGGTAATCAAATTAAATAAAGCACAAGACTGCGGTTTTCGTGTACTTTGAAACAATAAAGTAATATATGTATTTTGAAAAACCCGAGTAAAAGAAATTAGTGGTAATTTTTAAAGGGTAAAAAACATTTGATTAATTGACCTAAGAAATACAACAATATAAAAACCCATTCAGTATAACTGGATTCCGACGTAAAAACCTAATTGTATTTGACTATAGGTAACAAATAGGTAGGTATTCAGCTATTTGTAAACTTATAAAAGGAATGTTTTTTTTTTATAGAAAAAGGCCGTGAACGACATAGACATCCGTGGCACATGCCAACATCAGTCCAGAATGACAAACTTTGGCACGCCCGCGGATGCGCTGCCTACCTTTGCAGATTAAGGAATGGATTAGAAAAATGGGGAGGGATAGGATGAGATGGGAATGGGCTTTGGCATATGTCACTCATTACCAAAACATGTACGTACATTGGCGAAATACGATAAAGTAAGAAAGGCAGTTACATTTCAAGTTAGTCTTCTGTGAGAGAGGGGTAACGTGGCCATTTGAGTGCGCCCAGCGGTTGTGCGAATGCATTATGCACTCTCCCCCAACCATACAGAAGTTGTATGGTGCAGGATCCATACAAACCAGTGCTGGTTTATGGATCCCAAGTGATTTATAAGTAATGTTATATATGTTGTTTATAATAATAAAAAAAACATCTTTCGCATTCACAATACCAGTTAGGATTCGAAACATAAGAGAAACAGTTTTAGAATTTATTACACAAGTTATGTTTCAGAACTATGTTTAGAACTTGAAATTGTAATAATAGAGTAGTAATGGAACAATAACTTTAAGAAAGTTTGACCGTTTGCAAGATTCATTGCAAAAGCAACTGCGTGCGGACGAAGCTGGAGGCATACAGTAGTTAAGAAACATAAACTAAAATGCAAATTTCCTTACTCCATTTAGAGCTGCATTAAATTCATGTCTATTATAGTTATGGTTTATATGATAATGATATTCATAGCAGCGTATATGACAGTGTTCAGCACAGAGCAACGACGTCAGAAAAAATTATACATTTTTTTTGTGATGAAATACCAAGTTTAGAAAAAAGTTTTAACGATAGAAATTCAGTATTATGGGAGTGCAATTATTTTTTCATTTATCTAATATTCATTATTAAACACTCCACGACCTTAACCAGCCCTTCTATTGCTCACTGCTGAACGTGATATATGCTTGAGGGATGTATGACCTTATAACGCCACGCTGCGCGCTGGCGGGTTGTTGAATCCACTACTTTAGAGTCTAGTCTCTCAGGGCTTACGCTTGTTGCTTTGTTATCTTTTAGTCACCTTCTGCTACACCTACGGGTAGAGATGGGGTGTTGCATTCTAAAATCGACCAAACACCACACAGCCAATCAAATCAATCCATTATCAACTTAGACGGTTAGCTGGCGCCAACAGCAATTGCAGCTTTGTAGAACAAGCTTGTACTACCAGTTAGAGCAACGAGCATAAATTTCAAAGTTACTATAATAACTCATTTACGAACGCAAAACTAGTTTGAAATCATGAAAATGATCGGTGAGCCAAACCCTTTTAATTACTCCATGATCTACATACACTTTATACACTAATAATGTTTTTTTTTCTTGTTTCAGGTAGAATTGCTGAGTGTTGCTTAAAACCTGTGTAGTGATTCTGTGTTTTCAATCAAATAATAAAAGTGTCACGTAGGTTAAATTGTGTGTTAAACATTTTAAAGAGTTTGTTGAATATTCATCATGAAAGTTTAAAAGATGAGACGCGCTTTATAATTCGCGGAATTGTTTACCGATTGGCAGCGCGACGAGGACTGCGACGAAACAGAGATGGCTCGGCCTGAGGTTGTGCGATGAACCGGCGGAGGAAGAAGAGGGGATGGACGAGCCCGGCTCGGCCAAGCGGCCCTCCGTCCTAACCATAGACAGGGCCGCTTTCCTTCTATTGAGGGTCAAGAGAGCCTTTAAGAAGAAGAGGCAGCAGCGGAAGGATAAACAGTGAGTATAGCTTGAATTTTTATTTAAGGTGTGCTAGGTAGACTGGACGCCCACTTGATTGTGGTTTGCAATAGCAAGGTGTGCTATGGAAATTTAAAGATATGTTCAAAGATTCATCGAAGAAATTCGTGGAAGGAGTACTGACTCATGCCAGGAATTTCTTTCGAAGAATCTATGCCGTATAAACAATGTAATACCTCGAATTAGTAGCTCGGTATTATCAATTAAATGCTGGTGTCTTCATTTTGATATTAACAATTAATTAATATCTAAAATCGAGGAAAGTATGCGATATCAATAAATATCTTGTGATACTAAGAAACTCCTTAATATGAAGTCAGAATATTTACAATAGGACAAAAACTTGAGAAAACATTCCAAGACGAATTTTGAGGAATTGTTATCGTAGATATCGCTACAAATTAAGCGACTTTAATTTTCAGTATTATTTTCTGAACGTAATTTCGAGTTGGGTAATCCCCGAGTACTATCAAATGGCGTCCCTTTAGATTCAAGTCACGTACCGAGTTTACCGAACGCGTGGTTTGTACCAGTCAAATTACCTGCATCTGAAACCTTTCCCCGAGCATATTGCTACGCTTCCACTTCCATCGCTGCTTTCAGACTTAACTGTTTTACATCTTCGTGATTCCAACGGGTAAAGTAAGGTGCAACTGTAAATTTGTCTCGGGGTAACGTGGCACGTAAACTGCTTCATTATGCTTGGTTCCTTCGTCCAAAACGGACGTGTGCCGGCAGTTATGAATGATATTCTTTTTTTAGTAATTTTGGTACTGCATATATTGCTGATTAAGTTATTTCTTTTGTTTCTTTTTTCCATACTATACCATCAGCCTATGTTTTTCCACTGCTGAATACAGGTCCAGGGATCGCCACGATACACAAACTTCGCTCTCCTTCCATCCAGTCATAATTCCGATAATAATATATTTTTTTAAATCGCTGAAACAATAGTTTAGTTTTATTCATCTTATTAGTTTTATTTCCAAAATAGCATTAATTTAGGAATTTCGCCATATATTATTTACTAAAATGTCATTATGAGTTTATCTTTTTTATCGAACTTCATCTTGTTAACGTCTTGCCTATTTCATCCACTTAGTTATATTAACTGTTTTTTCTTGGAAAATCCATTACAATAATGATTACCTTATGAAGGTGCATAAAGAAATGCATAAAATGTATGTGTTAAAGAAACTTTATTAAATATTTCATTTACAAGGCATTAGTACTAATTACAGTAACTTCTTTTATGTTCGCGTTTTCTGTTTTCTTGTCCTCCTGTACCTTGGTTTTTTTATCTTCTTTCTCCTGTATAGTTAGATCTTTTTTAATAGTGGACGCTAATGGCGATGCAGGCATCCATTTAAATTCGTTCTTTGGTTGAATACCGACTACATTTATCTCATCTTTTCCAGCCTTTTTCTTTGGCAGCATCTTATTTACATCGTATGCCAGCCCCTTCTGTTGGGGGAATAGTAGTATATCTATTGTCTTTGGCTTCGTGGTGGTTCTAGTTGACAATGGATTCATGTTTCCAAACATAAATTGAGGAATAATATTTTTTACGGGAAAACTCACATCGCCCTGACTTACTTGGGGTCCGTATTCAAGAAAAATAGTTTCCTCGACCTGTTCACGAGAATTGCAACATAACATGGAGTTTGGGGGCTCTTTGTTAAACGAGAAAAGGTCATTACTCATTAAAATTTTGCTAAGGATGTTGGATGGATTTGAGAAGGATGTGGCCTTGAAATTTCTTGAATTATGGCAGGGACACGACTCTTCAACCATCGATTCTGGTTTCCAAATAAATGAACTCGTTGAGTGCTGACGCGTGGATAATTCAGACTTTGATGGTAATTCTGTAAATTTTAAATATTTTTTTGTAACAAAATAAACCAATTAACATTGTTTTTTGTTTAAACGAACTATGTTCTTCAGTCTGCGTTATATCTATTAAAATTGAGATAGATAAATATACGTATTTGTCTGTGTTGACAAGATCCATAATAATATAATCCATAATACACAATTGATACTAATATTATAAAAAGAGTTATTTTTTCGTTTTTATCTAAATACGTCTAAAATGTAATCGTCGAACACGACCACTTTACTAGACTCCTCATATTATTGAACCTTAATACCTAAAATGTATTAAGGGTCTTGTAAAGTGGTCAGTGACGATTTGTATGAATCGACGTTATCATACAAATTTACTTACCGTCCAGTCTCGGCTGACCTCATGTCAATGACCGAAATTCTTCCTGCTCGTGTCGCGCGCTTTAGACCCCTTTAACTTTTGCATACTATTATTTTTTTACTTTTAGAATGCTGCAATTTTTTTGGTTTCCTAGGAAACCGCACTATTTGTAATTTAGTAATGGCATTTTTCCAATTATGCCACCCGAGCGAATCCAGGGTGGGGTCCCTATCACTATCACTTAATTAATTAATAAGTTTGGTAGCGTGACTACTGTAATAATATACGAATTTTTACTGTATAATTTTATTATTTACTCACCCATATCCTTATTGTCCTTAGCATTAAAATGGAATGACACCTCCATTTTTCCAAGATTTATTATCGAATGGGATACGCTGGGTATAGACTTGGCGTTCTTGTTGGCCTTGCTACTTTCGCGACAAGTAGCAGCTCCCAGGGACGCCAGTAAGGCGACTAAAATGTGTAGCTTATTCATCTGGCAACGCCACACTCCCTATACGAAATATGCCAAAAGAAACTTAATTTATAATTATGTTGATGATATTGCTTATTTGTTCTTAACTATCGCTGAAATCCTCGGCCTATACCAGTGGTAAACTCAGTGGAGTGTACCAGTGGTAAACTCAGTGGAGTGTACCAGTGGTAAACTCAGTGGAGTGTACCAGTGGTAAACTCAGTGGAGTGTACCAGTGGTAAACTCAGTGGAGTGTACCAGTGGTAAACTCAGTGGAGTGTACCAGTGGTAAACTCAGTGGAGTATACCAGTGGTAAACTCAATGGAGTTACTACAGTATGGATTTTAAAAATTATCACTGGCTTGGCGGTAAATAAAACCTAGAGCGAAGAGAAGGTGACGAAAATATCGTTCGAAAATCAGCATCGAGCATTTAAAAATCTCTGGAGAATGTGTATCCACCAACGCGCACCAGCGCACCACCAAGGGGGGGCCTTTAGTCATTTACTATGGAAGTGCTTTGTTCTGTAGTAGGACATTATAGGCTGATACTTTTGGCACCTTTTTGATTATCTTTATACTGGCCGGAGGGCTTCCCACGCTGTGTTTCCTGCCAGGTGGACCGACTATCAAGTTCACCGGTATTGGTTGGATGAGAAGAACCGAAGATCGTGTGTAGAGGCAAGCTCTAGGACAGGCCTATATCCAGCAATGGAGAGATATATGCTTATGGTACAGTACAGTTATATACTCCTTCTCTTTTTGTATTAATTTATTCAAATATTTAACTGTTTTAAGGAGTCTAAATATAAATAAATTAAAGCTAAATTACAAAAGAGAAAATGTTCAAAAATATGAAAAATTCTTGTTACCCGCGAAGTCACAAAATATTTGAAAGGCTTCACGCGAAAGTTATAAACAATAGAAAATATTGCAAGTATTTTTGCTTGGTTAAGGACTAAGCGAAATCAGTCTATTTCGAAACTTTGATTTGGAAATGTTATTGAATTTCAGTTTTATGGCCAGGCTTATGAAATTCACCTACGAACAATATTTTGATTAAATTAAGAGCACCGATAGCTTATAGCATGCCTCTCCATTTACATTAGAAATTTTATTAAATGTATCTTTATTAACTGTCTTGAGACCCCTAAGATCGCTTATCTGAGAATTCATCAAGAATTCATCAAATTTTAATGAAAGTTATTATCGATCTCTAGGGAAAAAGTATAATGTAACTCTAAATTACTATCAGTTTAATTATAATTAAATTTAATATGAAGAGAACTGTAATTGATTTTTATTTACCTTTTGGTAACGAAATCGTTCCTCTTTAAAATCCTCTTTAAAATAAAAAATAGATTGAAGAGGTTTTTTTTTTATTAGATTCGTCTTATAAAACGATTGTCTATTTTTAAATTGATAATTATATTTTTAAAAATATAATTGTCTATTTTTATTTTTCATTAGCTAAGTGGTGCATTACAATAACTACGTTTTAAAATACCAATGTGTAATCGTAGTAATCTTATTTATACATTATCTCAGATTTATTGTAATTTATGTATATTTAAGATTATCAATGATTCATGACTTCATGACGTGATTTTTAATATTCTTTATTGGATCAGTTCAATAATTTAAAAATGAATATGTGTACAAAAGAGCGGGATAAGAAAAAATATCATTTGAAAAGGTCTCCACCTGAAAGAATAAAGCTTATACGCATTATTTTGTTTTTTTTTTAGTCAACCTCAGAAGTGTTGTTTATTTCTGTCATTTTACGATTTATGTCTTGAACGGTCCTAATGCATTTTGGTGCATTTGCGGCGTGTGGGGCTGTAAAGTGCATTTAAATTGCATTTATAAATAAACGTCGATTTATTGAAATAGTCGTAAAATTTTCAGTGTACTGGAGGCGATTGGTAACAATTTCGCGTGGAATAATACTAAAATTGGCGGAATGGTTACATTCGCATTTGCTTCTCGCGATTCTGGTTGGTAATGCTGATGTACTAAAATGATCTGTGTAGTTCGTTCTCTTTTCGTACGGATTATATTTCTTTTTTCTTTTTTAAGTATAAGACATATTACGTGAAGTTTTTATTTAGACCTCATTTATGTTTGTTACTAAATACCATTATGTATTCTGAGGTCATATTCAAGTTTCATAGCTTTCAATCATGTTTTTTATTTTCGTTTTTGTTTATGCTATATTTTCTATATTTTTTGCAGATAATACTTAATGTACTTCATGAAATAGTTTACAGACAAGCTGTCGATGCAGCGACAGCGACAAAATCACTATTGGATTCTGATTAGGATTTTGCAAGGTCGGCGGCGCGCCCGCATATCCCCTGGTGTTGCAGGTGTCCATGGGCGGCGGTAACACTTACCATCACGTGGGACCGCTTGCTAGTTCGCCCACTAATCTATAAAAAAAAGGAGAACTAATATAGTAGATGAAGCATTTTAGGAACAGAAAGATGTTTTGCTGAACATTTATTAAAGTGTTAATTGATCACTGATCATTAATATAATTTTAAGTGAAATTATTATCAGGAGTGATTGAGAAATAATTTATTAGTTCCTATTGCTGTTTATTTATTGGAATAAAGGCATTGCTAAAATTTGTAGTTGGAAACAAAATTGAAAGCAGTTAGAGATAAGAAAAAGAAAAAATTGGATCACGAAACTCGCGCTGATCATGCAAAATGTGACATATTACCGAACAATGTGAATATCAGACTGAAGGCAAATAGAATTACTGCTGTGGCTGATGCAGACATACGAGTACAGCTTAAATATGAAAAATCTGGTAAAAAGGCAAATATTTATCATAACTATTACATAAGGAAATCAATACATTGCTCAGATATGAAGAAATACTTGTATGATTTATTCTAGAAAATAGCACTTTGAAGCTAGACGCGACAGGAATATTTAATGTCGGAAAAGACGTGGATGTCGGCGACCGTAGTACCGGGGATTAGCGGGTTATTTCAAGGTGAAAACAATCTCACGTCGTAACTGTATACCCTTTCTTTATTTTGCTTTAAATTTTATCATCTTCACGTTTTCTTTACTTTTCACTTCAGTCTTATGTTGTAGATATAAAGAATTGTGAAAAACTAAATGAAGAAATAATTGCAAGTAATGATTCTCTCATTGCTAATACAGCTGCACAATAATCACGAAGGAGTGCATCTGTTAAAAATAACAACTTTAATGAAATCGACAGTATACTTCAGAGAACAGAAGCTAAATTATTAAGCAGAAGGTAATGCTCCGAAAATTGAGGAGAACAGAAGTCAAGGAAATCTGCTAATTGTATCTACTGACATAGCGCGCCAGTAGGTGTTTCTGACAATAGTATAATGTTAAACGAAGTTGCTTCAAATTCACCGCTATCTTCTCCTGCTGCCTCATGAAGTATCTCTCCAGCGGAAATTAATCTAAAGGTGCAATTTGAACAAGTCAATGTCAAGTTTTCTGCGTAATAAATAATTTCAAAGTCTAAAACGTATCTTGTCAATGCCCAGTCTAGTCGAAGTAAGTCAGGAGTCACTCAATAAAGTGAGTAGATTTGCTGAAGACAGATGGAACTCCTTGGAACCACACGAAAAACCCAGTCTCGCGCTTTTATTTGATTATCACAAACATTACGCACAGAAAACACTTTGAAGTTTAACAAACTATCACTATTAAACCACAAAACGCATAATACATTTATTTTTATCAACGAATGGCGCCAGACGAGTATACAGTCCATCTGATGGTAAGTGGATACTGTCGTCCATAGACATCCGCGATACATGCCATAATTAGTACAAAATGACAAATAGGAGATTAAGAAATATTTAGAGAATTTGGAGATATAGGAATGGATTTGCAGAAAGGCTTGGGAAAATGGGGAGGGATGGGATAGGAATGGGCTCTGGCACATCTCACTCACTACCGAAACACGTACGTACATTAGGGAAATGCAGTACATTTCAAGGTAGTCTACTGTGAGAGGAGGGTACCGTAGCCAATCGAATACGCCCAGCGTCTGTAGGATTGCACGGTGCACTCTCCCCCTCAAAAATACTTTTACAATAATCAAACAAAATCTCAACTTCACTTCTCGAGTTCCCACCAAAAAGTCTGCCATCAATCTTTCCTATTTTTGTTTATGTACACCAAGAAATATTTATAACAAGTGGAGATTTTATCTCTCTTGCTACTTTTGTACCGAAGGGTTAAAATTCCAGATACTATGCACGTTAAATGGAAACTGGAATTGGTTATCATTTCAATTCCTTTTTAAATTATCCACGTACATATTAGGACTATGATAGTACAAGCAGGTAGGAAAAAACATAATAATAGCATTTACTGGCTTAATCGGTGCATAAAAATACAGTATACATATGAGTACATAGATATTAAATACGAGTATCCCTACTGAAATTGTTATCTTTTTATAGAATAGATAGCAAGTGGTCACCACCGCCCATGGACACCTGCAACACCAGGGGCCATGCACTATTCCATTCTGTTTTATTTATTAATTCGTTTTGTTCACAAACATCAATTACATTTATTACATTGTACAACATTACATTATTGATTACATAATACTTGCAAATAAAAGTACACATACAAATGTTGAACATTTAATAGTTTTGAAGTCAAACGTCAAGGACGTTCTGAAGTTATACTATCCTTATACTATATAATTATTCCAAAGGGTTGGAATTCCAGATACTGTCCAGATAGTCACCTTATATTTATATATGTTAATTAAAAAAATTAAGTTAAACACATTCAGAACAGATAACTACAAATTTCAATTCCAATACGTTCGATTAAAATTTCAAATGACTTATTATCACTATCAAGTTATCTTATAACCTTAGAATTTTGCTCATCTTTACGACCCCTATTTTATTTCAGTGACCTTTACGGTCACTTACATCAGCAGTACTTCAGTGTTGTAATCACATAAATCCACCGACAATAGGCCAGCTATCAGGCGAGCAACAGTTGCCCCGTTACTTTTGCTATTTATAACTGTCAGGGGTGTCGTGCGTGCCGCCAAAGGTAGCAAAATGCGCTCAGTGAAGATAAAGCGTAGCGTGAAAACATTATCGTGGGCATATCTGGACGTTGTTAGTGCTTTTGTCTGGAGTAAATGTCAAGGTGGTGTAAAAGTAAATGTTACTAAGTACAGAGGTAAATATGGTGACTTTTTTTTATAGAATAAAGGCGGCTCATGGTAAGTAGATATTGTAGCGCATGGACAACTGCGATACATGCCAACTACAGTCCAGAATGACAAATGTTGGCACGGCATCTTAATTTATCAATTATATTTTTTTATGTTAAAGGAGGTACACCAGCAAGCGGCCCATATGATGGTAAGTGGCTACCGCCGCCCATGGACACCTGCAATACAATGGGATATGCGAGTGCGCTGTCGGCCTTGCAGAAAGAAGCCTTTCCACAGCTTTCTTGAAGAACCCTATGTCGTAGCATGTTAGTTCTGTTAGTGTCATATTATGTTTATTTGTTGTTATTGTTATATTATGTTATTGTAGGGGGAGCGTGCACGCTGCATTCCCACAGCCGCTGGGCGCACTCAACCAGCCACGTTACCCCTCTCTAACAGAAGACTACTTTGAAATGTACCGCATTTCCCTCTTTATCATATTTCCTCAATGTACGTACGTATTTCGGTAGTGAGTGAGATATGCCAGAGTCCAATTCCATCCCATCCTATCACGCCCCTATTTTCCCAACTCGTCCTTAATCCACAAACGTAGGCAGCGCATCCGGAGGCGTGCCAACGTTTGTCGTTCTGGACTGAAGTTGGCATGTATCACGGATGTCCATGCGCTACAGTATCCACTTACCATCAGGTGGACTGTATGCTCGTCTACCGCCTTTATTCGATCAATAATAATAATAAATTATTGTTTCTGTGATAAATGTTTTTTGCAATTTCTTTTTTTTTCACTTTTATTCGATCATTTATGATAATATATGATAATAATCAGTAAGAGAATCAAATAGGTAATGTTTTCATGAATTTGAAACGTAAATGAATTTGACTAATCTTAATTTTGACATTATTTTTTTCTCTTTAAAGGTCACTGTTCTGAAAATGCCTATTATAAGCGGAGGAGAGTGAAAGGTAAACATTGTTGTTGGGTTGCGGAAGCGTTTTCATTAAAAAATTACAATGAAGCTCATAAACTCGGAATGCGAATCTACTCAGCTACTACATACTTTCATTAAAAACCTTTTTTATAGAGAAATATTAAATGGGCAACGGGAAATAAATATTTAATATTTATGCAGCATTTAATATTTCATATGTAGTTAATTATTCTAGATTAATTACAAAACTGACATCTTATTTCTTATAATGGAATTAAATTGAAATGTATTCTTAATATATTTAATGTACATACTTTAATAATTTTATATTCATTTCTACACCCCAATTCTGGCAAATGTGACGAGATTTTGTATATATTTATCATCTATTACTGCTCACATTGCAAAAAAATGATTTGATTTGAAAATACTGAATAGAGAGCAAATTGATGGCAGCAAATTTGAGGTGCGTTAGGTTTAGCTTCTCGGTGGCAGTAAAGAAATGTACTTTGCCAGAGCTAGTGTTCGTAAAAATCCGATATTTATAATAAATATCAAAATATACGATATTTGCTATAATATATATCCTATATATAGCCGATAGGTATATATCATGTATATAAAATAGGCGAAAATTTCATTCTGTAAGTAGTTTTAATGTGTCTAAATTGTTAAATGAAACTTTGAGTTTGATTAATAGACTTATTTATTATAAAACAAAACAAATAATAAGAGTTAAATTAGAGTGACAAAAAATTAGAGTTTAAGATATTAATAATCAGTCTACTTAATCAACATTCAACTAAATTATAATTATAATCTTTAGTGTTGGATCGTTGGCATTGGCAGTGATCATAATTTTTATTTATGTCAGAATAACAATTTAAAGCGTGGTACCTGCCAAAATTCTTGTTTTGACGATAAATATCAATTGATATATATCGTGATATATATCAGCGAACCCTAATCGTGTACAGCAATATCGTTTTGTGTGTACAATGCTATCACGTGCTACGATACGACTGTGTCACAGTCGTACGTATCAAACGTGACAACGTTCTAGCACGGCAAAATTAATAATACGGGTAGTGGCTCAACAAGTATTTCATGCGACTTTAAAATGTGTTTCATTTATACAAATGTATTTTCTTCTTTATACAATGTATATTTCATTTAAACTAATGTATTTTCTTCTGTATACAATGTATGTTTCAGTTTCATAAATTTATTTACATCAGGGCGGCGTCAGCAGCGGCGGCGGCAGCGGAGGCGCTCGGCGGCGGGGGCGGCCGCCGTGTCCCGCCCCCGCTGCTGCGCTCGCGCACCCTGCCCGCGATCGTCGTGCCGGGTCTATCGATACTACACGCGCAGATAGACCCGCAAAGGAGTAACGGTTAGTGGTCACCTTATTTTCCATTACATACATATCTAATTTATAAGGATTGTGGCATTGTGGTAAAGAAAAAAAATACGTATTCGTATGTGATGATGACGAGACGTTATATGAATATACTATGTGACGTTATATGAGAAATGGGACTTTATTTAATTGGGATTTTAGTGAAATGTTTAAAAAGTGACATGATCGCATTGTTTTGTGTTAGAAATAAAATGTTAATTGTTTCTACTGAAATAGAATGTTGAAATGAAATTTCAAGTTAGATTTTCTTTATTTTCTATTTGAAAAATTTACAGCAAGAAGAATGTGACAGTAAAATTATGTCAATTTATAATAAAGTCGATACAATACAGAGGTAAAGTTTGTTTGTGGGTATGTTGGGGGTAATCTCTGGAACTACTGAACCTATTTCAAAAATTCTTTCACAAATAGGAAGCTACATTATCCGTGTCTAATATGGGCTATATTTTCGTTTGAAATTATGAAAAAAAAAATTGAAAAAAAAAGAACTTATAGACTGAAGCGAAGCGAGGGCGGGTCGCTAGTTTATAATAAATTCGATGATAAATCTCGACATTTAAACTAAGATTACAAAATACCAATATTACCAATTAACCAAAGTCTATACAGACAATAAGGTCCCTTTGCTCAAATAATGTCAAATATTTTTTTACTACATGTTTAGTGTTATTATCATTTCAAGTACAAGTAAATAACTAAGAACATCCGGAAAACACCCATAACAATATCCATAATGACATCTCGATACCACGTTGGCGTAGTGTGTGACAAGCTGATAAGGGGTGTGATAAGCACAGGTCTACCCTTATGAATCATGAAGGGTATTCGAGTTATAATCAACTATCTTACATGCTACAGTGTCATAATTCAAGATGGTTGCCTATTGATGAACCTTTTTGACATTCGCCGGGTATAAACATTTCTGGAAGGACAAGAACCTATGATAAAAAAAATTAAGTCACTACATGACAAGGGAGGGACGGGTTTGATGAATTTATCTTTAGCTTGAATTACCCCAACGCTCCGTAAAATCTGGCGCCTGGGGCAAGTTCTCGACCCTGTCTAGAGATTCGACCCAGCCTTTTGTTACAATACTTAATAACTAGCAAAAAATGTACATAAAGAGAGACAAAAATCAACGTACTGTTATATTTCTAACACAACCTTGGACAGAAAAACAAGATTAAAACTAAAAGCTCATCTCTACAAATTAAAGTGTAAACTGTTGAATGAGATAGATGTGAATATATTGTACAAAGTTCAAAGGTTATGCAAGGAGGTACCATGGAAACTTACACTTTCACTTTATAAATGAGTACCTGAACACTTTGTCTTTGTGTGCTGTCATACGTAGGTAAGGATTCAATTCCGGCTCATGTTACGGATCCATTAAAGCGCGATTTGCATCTTTTACGCATCAATTGTACGACGAAAATATTGAAAGTTGAAAATATTGAACGACGGTTAAAAATCACAATTACAAAGAACTAATTATAATACAATACATACATCTAATTACAATCAAATACAAAAAAAATCAATTACAAAAACTAAACTAATTACAAATACAAATAATTACAAAAAAACATCAAAAGAGTCAAACAAATTAAACCCAGTATTTTAGACAATCTACAATAATCGACAATCTTCCACCAATATCGTGCATAATAAATGATTGTTTTTTTTTTACACTTGCTCCTTCATACATCGCTTGAATTAAAATGTACTTCCTTAACTATTAACTAACTAAAGATACCTTCGAATAAGTGTAGTTGTTTTTAAACTATACAATTATTTGGAACACAAAAGTTGGTACAGCAGCGCCCTCTAGTGAGTTGTTATAACCACAAGATTCATTCGGATGTTTAAACGTTTGCAAATAATAGAATGAAAATCGGTCCAACCGTTTCCGAGAAAAGTGGTAGCAAAGTACACAAACAAACACAAATTCTCTTATCCCAAATGCGTATACCATCTCCGTTGTCGTGGGTAAAAAAACAACCAAATACAATTAGTATGCAACGAGACACCTAATATTATCGTCTTTAAACTAAATTTTATAATAACTACGTTGTATCTCGAAATGTTTATGTTTAATTAATTTCGGATTTCCTTCTGTTTGTTTTGTATAACTAGCGTCACGTCAATGGCTCCGTACAACTGAACGTCATTTGGACTAGCTATTATTATTACCTGGGTGTATTGCCATCAATATCGGTTTTGATGTAATTGTTACTGGTAATTGATACGGATATAGCTTACCAAAGTCACCGATATGCCTAGCTATGATTCTATCAGCATGCTGAAGTGGCAATGGGCAGGTCATATTTGTCTCAGAACCGATAGCCGTTGGGGAAGACGAGTCCTCGATTGGAAGCCAGTCAAGCCACGTACTAGGAAGCGCAGTGCGGGACGCACTTCGGCCAGGTGACTAGGTGAAAAAGTTCGCTGTTTCTTTTTACATAGTAGATGGCAGATGATCGGGCGGGCCACATGATGGTTAGTAGTCACCACCGCCCAGGGACACCTGCAATACCAGGGGCCTTGAAGCTCTCTTGAAGAGCCTCATGTCGTAATGTAACGGAAATATCTCAGCTGGCAGCTGGATTCCACAACTTTAGGGTTCGCGGTATAAAGTGTCTTTTTGACCGCACTGTACGCAGTGACTCTATGTCAAGGCAATGCGGATGAACCTCACGACGATGACGAGCGATGATGATTGGATGAAAAGAGCTGAAAATTGTGTGTGGTGGCGAGCTTTGGGAGAGACCTATATCTAGCAGTAGAGAGACAGGCTGATGTTATGTTAAGGTAATTGGCACGGAGTAATTGGTAACATGTAAGAATTCTTTTTCATGCAAGATTCACTGATATATGGCGTCTGGTACCTAGGTATAGTATTTATATCTTGATAGGTTCTGTTCGAATATCATGTCATACCCTATTGTCCCTCCTTTGCCGGATATCCGAGGATGTTGGTGACAGCTAGATAAGCAGGAGTGGCTAGATTATGTGTGATTATGATCTGTGAAAAATGCCTATCTATATATATATCATTTCAAAAATAAACCAGATTTTTAGCTAGAAATGCCTTGGTAAGTCCACATCCGGAACACAAATAAAAAAGTCGGGTGGGACTGTGTCGGGGCACACGGCCGTTGGTTTAACGTAAAACGTCTATGTCGGCGAGTCGCTTTTACCTTGCTGGTATCGTTATGTTATCTCGTTATGTCCATTGGTACAGGTACAGCAGAGGTAGAGGTGCTCGCGGAGTCGTGCCGTGGCAGTTTTGCGACGCTCCGAAACCGCCTCCCTCACTTGGCGCCAAAAATTGGGGTACCTGTGCGTGACCCATAACCTCCTCTTTCCAACGATAGGCGTGATTTATATTTTCGACTGACTCTTGCACGGGCTAAGGCCGACATATTGTATTTCAATACTTTTTTATAACCTTACTTGTTATTTTTTCGTATAAATATTGTCCAAATTACACAATTTTTCTCTTAAATCAATCGGTCTAGATAAACTCTATACACACACGCACGAATCACCGCGTTATCACGTCTGAGTCGTGAGCTACACTGCATAGAAAGGAGCGAGAGCGCCGGTTTCGGCCATTCTGCGCGGTGCCCCTTCCCCGCCAATCCGCCTGGTGTCGACGCAAACTCAAGGTCGTAACAGAGAGCTGACTATATAAGCTAAATCATGACACTAGATTTATGTTTCTAAGACTAATAGTTTTGTAATTATTAAAGTAAGACGATATAGACATTTTCGTTATGGTTCACGGTTCTCGTATGTTTCGGTGTGATTTTAAAGACGTTTCACGTCAAAAAAAAATGCAGAAATCACCGACTTCTCTAGTTGTACTGTTATCTGTAGTTATTTATGCAGACACTCTAGTTAAAACATTCTGTGTGTAAACCTCTACATTAATGTCAGTCCTAAGAGAATCAACTCAAGGTAAAACAAAGAGCTACCTCGGTAGACGATGTTTAAATATGACCATTACGGTTCGCGTGTTTCAGTACTGTATATCTTGTGTTATTACGCTGATGCACTTCCTGGTCACGCGATGAGGTTTGAAAGCATTGTTTGTGTGTTATATGGAAAAATGTTTTAATAAACAGTACTTAATGATGAAATGTGTTCGAGGCTTTAATTTTATTGCAGATTTGATTTGTTTTGTAGTGAAGGTGGCAGTAGGGCATGCGGTCCACGTGATGAGAAGAGCTTATCGCCGCCTATGTACACCTGCAACACCAGGGGATATGAGAGTGAGCTGCCGGTTTTGCTAAATCCTATTCATAGCTTTATTGAAGAACCCATGGCGGCAAAATCTCAGCTGGCAGTTAATTCCACAATTTTCGGATTCGCGGTATAAAGTATTTCGACGACCGCACTGTGCGTAGCGACAATAAGAACGGATAGAAATGGAATAAAAATGGGCTCTGGCACATTTCGCTCATTACGCACATTGGGGAAATTAAATAGGAAAAATTGGGAAATGCAGTATATTCTATGGTACTCTTCATATCTTTTCGATATTAAAATTGTTTCCATATTGTATTTATATGTAACAAGAAATGCCTTCAAAAAATATAACATTTCACAGTTTCATACGATAGCAACGAAACATAAGTAAAAGTGCAATAAAACGGATTCGTTTCTGGCTTCGATCCAACTTCCTAATAGTTTGGTACAAGTGAAAAGAATGAGTGATTAGTAATTGAAATTATTACGTAATCGTTTGAACCACAGAAGTGGGATTTATTTCGAACCGAGAAAACCTGACAGGCAAAATTGGTAACATACTAGAGCACCCAAACCAGTCAATTCTAGTATTAGGGCCTTAGCTATGATATTGCCGTTTATTCATAGTGGCCACTTTGAACTTAGTATCTTGCCTTTGGCTTGGAATTACACTGAACGAGTGTCAATAACGCAAAAGCTAAAAATAAGTTCTTCAGTATCGAGAGTAGAATCGATTCTACCAGTCTTTACAATACGTTTTTACATAATTTGTTGTCCATTTCTAGCATATATTTTATTCTACGCCCAGTTACGTAATCAATGCGGCGCGCTGCCCGCCGTTCACCCGCACTGCGCCGCCGCGCGGCCTAGACGCCTTGTACTGAGTAATGAGAGCTACGAATGTTTGAGATAGATCAACAAAACTTTACATGTTTATTACTTTTGATTTATTCCCTAAAATAATTTATTTTTTCTCTAGAACAGTTTAATTATATTTGACATGTTGTATTTATATATTTTCCTATATGTGTATATACTTTACCAGTTTACATTAATCTCTTTACACTTGCACCAAACAACAATATGCACTGAAGTATCAGTACAGAAAGCCCGTTAAAGTGATGCATTTGATAAATTCGTCCCGTGCTTACTGGTGAAAGAAGGTGTTTCGTGTTGTAAGAAAAGTCTTTACTTTTCTTTATGCATCTTTTCTTTCTTATCTTTTATTTACTTATCTGCTCGTAGTTAGCAGCTACATCTTTTGAGCATTGAGAAAGTATGAGAAAGCAGTTTCTCAAGATGTATTTGCGAAATTTGTCACATGATTATCGATGACATGTATAACATAACATGAAAAGTAAAGATTTATTTTATCTTTTATTTATGCATAGGTCCCGGTTACAGCTGAGGGAGTAGATATCCGAGATAGGCTTCGAGGAAATGTTAAGGAAACTTTTGCAGAGATGTAGTGATTGTAAAATTTCACTATATTCCTGAGATATAACTATATTTTTGGACAAACGGAAGGACGCATTTTTATAACCGATTGAAATGAAAGTTGAGGCGATATGATGCCAGTTAAATAAGTTTACATGTAAGTTAAATTGTGAGTTGATTGAAATCTGTTTAGAAGTTCCATTGATTATGTCAAAACGAATCAAAACTATATGTTTATGTATAGATTAATGAAGGTTTACAATTTATCTATACGCATTTTTTTAAAAAGTACGAAAAATAGCAAATAAATGTTATTTCGATCGTTTCGAACAATAAATTATGTATACAAGGAAGGACAACGTGTGTGTGCGGTCTGCGACGGTGAATAACACTAACTGGTGGCTCGCCGCGCGCGCAACCGCCAGTGGCGGTCATCCACCAAAACAGGCCTGGCGTCGCCTGGTGGTTATTTTTTTGCGTTCAGTGGCGGTCAAGAAAAGACCTGATGCGATAATACAATATAAATAAAATATTGCAATATAAATACAATATTGCAATATAAATACAATATTGCAATATAAATACAATATTGCAATATAAATACAATATTGCAATATAAATACAATATTGCAATATAAATACAATATTGCAATATAAATACAATATTGCCATATATACCATAAATACTCCTCGCGTGGGTGTCGTACAAGACAACTTGGGATAACAAAGAGTCTACCAGAGGCCCCGAGGAACTAGACCACCTTTAAAAGAGTGGACTCGCCAACCCGCTTCCGTGCGGCCACCAACTTATGACCACTTACCAACGTGGCGGCCTTCGCCCGTCTGCTACTTCTTTTATAAAACAAAATTGTTGAGGACACTTTTGTCTACTGCGATCTCTTCAACAGATCGAGGACAGTATTGTCCTACAACCTTATAGGTCGCCGGGGGATGTGGACTGTATATATAGGGATGTTGTACAATAATAACGCCTTATTTCCTTTTCTTCGATAATATCAGCAGAGCCGGGGGCAGGGGGCAGAGGTACTTGTTGTTCTACTACTTGTCCTAGTCACTTGGTTGACCATTTGTAGTGTTCGGAGTGGTGCCGCTGATCGGAATGGAATCGGAATACCGGAAGCCCAAAATGGTTCGTCTTTTATATTATTTTGGCTTCCCCTTCTACTTTTCTACATGCGTACCCCTCCCGCTACCCCGCGGGGGATCATTTATTCATACAAGACACTGTTATACATTTTTATACATTTACAAGATTCTTATTAGATAAAACTTAGATGTAAACTAGCCTAAGAGGGATCTAATAAGATCATGACGCTATAACGTTCGGTTTCGAGTGGACGGGGTGCGCGGTTTGCGCGACATATTTACGTAACCCCGTCCCCCGCTTCAGGACTATAAATATTATATTCGTCCGCCAGGTGGCGGAGCGCTCAGTTGTTTCCCGAACGCCATAGCGCCCACAACTTATCCCTAGTATGCCCTACTTACCCTATTCATCAATAATTATCCTAATAGGGTAATAAAAGACACACTAGAGATCATTTTAATATCAATTACACAATACATAGTTATAAAATGGACATTATACAAATAGTGTAAACCTAACGATATTAAGAGATATTCATACATTTTCATACATTTATAAGACACTAAAGAGAAACAACTATACAAGCGAAACTATTATCTATACATATGCAAGTACCCTAGCTTTTTACATTTTTATTTATTCCGTCGTTAACATACTCCCGCCGTCGCCGTCTCGCGACCTAACCGGTAGAACGACGATCTTCTTTGTGGGTCGCCGCAGAACGTGTCCGTTGCTCGTTTGTAGGTCGACGACGCGCACTTCGCCGTCTTGCCCGGGGTACGTAGCGATGACTCTTCCTCGCGGCCATGTGTTCCTCGGTAGATTTGCGTCGCACACGATGATTAAATCTCCGACGCGTGGTGCCTCGCCGATCGTGCGGGGCTCCCGCCGGTATTGAAGCAGGGGGAGATACTCTCGTACCCAGCGGCTCCAGAAGGTGTCGGCTAGCCGCTGGGCGCGCCGCCAATGCGCGCGTGCATTTATGTCTTCTTCGGTGAAGGCGCCCGGTGCTGGGACATGGGAATTGGGTCCCAGCAGCAGGTGATTGGGTGTGAGCGCCTCCGGTTCCCCTGGTGTCACTGCCACGTGTGTGAGTGGACGGGAGTTGACCGTGTTTTCTACTTCGACGAGCAGTGTGTGGAGTGTCTCGTCGCTCGGGTACTTTTCGTGTAGCGTTGCTCGCAGGCCTTCTTTCACCGTGCGAACCATGCGTTCCCAGGCCCCGGCCATGAAGGGGGCGGAGGGGGGAACGTGACGCCACGCGATGTGCTTCGCTGTTGTCTCTTCTCGGACCGCAGTGAGTGCGGCCTCGTCGAGTTGTCTTTCCGCGGCTTTGAAGTTGTTGGCGTTGTCGCACCACAACTCCTTTGGGCAGCCGCGTCGCCCCATGAATCTTCGCAGCGCAGATATAGCAGAGTCTGCGCTGAGTGATGCCGCTACTTCCAAGTGGACGGCCCTTGTCGTCATGCAGGTGAATAGGGCGACATACCTTTTTTCTCGGTGTCGGCCCACGGTTACTTCGAGTGGACCGAAGTAGTCGAGCCCGGTGAAGGTGAACGGGCGCGCGTGATGTGCTACACGCGCGTGCGGCAGATCCCCGGTGGCTGGACTCGTTGGTTTCGCCTTCTTCAACTTGCATGTTATACATACCTTTAAAACGCCCCGTACTGTAGGGCGAATTTTCATAACGCAGAATCGCTGTCGTACTTCATTCACCACTAGCTCGACGCCCCCATGATGCATCTTCCTATGTACATGATCTATGTACATCTTTGTGTAGTCATGTGCGCCGTCTAGTATAGCTGGATTTGCCGTTTCCTCGCTAATCCCTTCTGTGGCAGCGATTCTTCCTTTTAGTCTTAGTAGTCCGTCCGTTCCCATGATAATACTTAGACCGGCGAGTTTGTCGTCTCCCGCCGGTGTGGTGCTACGCTCGATGCGTTTGCGTTCGCATGCGTAGCTGTCTTCTTGTGCTGCCTTCGTCCAGAGATGTTCGGCTTGAATGAGATGATGCGCCTCTAATGGCACGAACTTGCGCTGGTCGCATGCGGATTCTCTTGCCGTTGCCGCCTTTGCGTCGCCCCTTTTTGTCCTTGACCATGCCGGGTCCGATGTCGGGTTGGCGATGGTCCTTTTGCGACGCGCTGCTGCCACGGTGTGTTTCCTTTTCCGACATAAGTCGATGAAATGTAGTACGCGTGCGGTGGCCCGGATCAGGCGCTCCCATTTTGAAAAGCGCGTGATATCGGGCAAGTGTGCGTGCCCCTTTATGTCGTTCGTTGTTGCGCAGCATCTCTCCCTTTCTTCCCCGGTGCGTTCCTTTGTCGTGCTTGTCTCGACCGGCCATTGCTCTTCAGGTGATAGTAGGAAAGGCGGGCCGGTGAACCATCGGTGATTCTCGTTGAAATCCGCGGGTGTCGCTCGTGTCGCGTCGTCGGCTACATTGAGTTGTGACGGCAGCCATCTCCAGTCCTTTTTCTTTGTAGTATCTTCAATCTCGGCGACGCGATGTGCGACGAACGTTTTGAACGTCCGTGGTTCGGCTCGGATCCACGCGAGAGCGGTGCGTGAATCACTCCAATACACCTGTCTTGTGGCCATGAAGTCGTGCTCTTTCGCGACGTTTTTCGCTAGTCGTGCTCCGAGTACCGCCGCCTGTAGCTCAAGTCGTGGTATAGAGACGGGCTTGAGCGGTGCGACGCGGCTCTTTGCAGCGGCTAGTGATATTCTTACGGTGCCGTCGGCTCGTTGTAATCTCCAGTACACGGCGGCTGCGTAGGCTTCTTCACTTGCGTCTACGAAAATGTGCAGTTCTCTTCTTACGGCCGGTTCTACATCATAGCAGCGGGGAATGCGAAGTTCTTCTAGAGCGCGTAGTGTATAAAGCCACGCGCTCCATCTTGGTTGCAGCTCTTCGGGAAGCGGTTCGTCCCAGCTCGTTCCATGACTCCATGTATCTTGCATAAGTCGTTTCGCCGGAGTAGTTATCGGCGATACGAGTCCGAGCGGGTCGAACAGCGACATTATCACGCTGAGTGCTTCCCTCTTGGTGGGTGGACGTCTACCTTCTATTACGTCGGGTGGTGTCTTCATAGCATTTATGTGGAAGCTGATGCAGTCTTCATTTACCTGCCATAGGAGGCCGAGTGTCTTCTCTATCTCGCTCCCGCCTATGGTGACTGTCGTGGTTCCGGGATCCGACGAAAATTGTTTGACGACGGACTTCTTGTTGGACACCCATCCCCGTAAATGGAAGCCGGCTCGACGGTGTATCTCGTCGACCGACTTTACGACTCTCGCAGCCTCCTTCTTGTCTGGGAAGCTGGTTATGAAGTCGTCCATGTAGTGGTTTGTTTGGATCTCTCTGGCGGCGCGTTCGTTTACATGTGCGAACTCGGTGGCGTTGCGATTCTTGATGTACAGCGCTGTGCACGGTGATGATGTTGCCCCAAATATGACTGACGTCATCTTGTACTCACGTGGTGGTGTGTTGCCTCTTTCGTCTCCCCTCCATAGGAAGCGTAGTGCGTCTTGCTCTTCCGGTCGTATCTTGACTTGCATAAACATCTCCTTGATGTCCGCTGACACTGCAATGGGATGTTGACGGAATCTCATGATGACTCCGGGCAGTGATTGAAGTAGATCAGGCCCTGACAGCAGCATATCATTCAGGCTGCTGCCGAAGGATCTCGCAGCGGCATCGTGGACGACTCGGATCTTCTCCTTTGCCGGGTTGATGACGGCGAAATGTGGCAAGTACCACGTCTTGTCTGCAGGTGGCGCTGTAGTCGCAGGCTCGGCGTATCCGGATACTAACAGGTTCGTCATACGTTCCTTGTATTTCTCCCTAAGCTCCGGGTCGCGGTCGAGTTTTCTTTCCAGGTTGTGCAGCCGTTTGAGAGCATCCCCATAATTGTTAGGGATCTTTACATTATCCTCTTTCCATAGGAGTCCGGTTTCGAACCGCCCGTCAGGTAACCGTCGACTTTGCTTACTCAAAATGTCGATAGCTCGCTGCTCCGGGTCATCCTTTGTTTGCCTCGGCTCGATGCCCAGTGACTCCAATTTGAAGAAGTTCTTCATTAACTCCTCCATTTCGTCGCGCTTCTCGCTGATGTGGCCGCAGAAGGTGACGGGTTCACATACTGAAGTGCGGCATCCATGCAGTACCCATCCCAGTAGCGTTAGCGATGCTACTGGTTTGTTCCTTTTTCCCGCTCGGATCTGACGGGAGACGATCAACTCCCAGTTGTCCTGTCCGATGAGAATCTTAGGGCATGCATTTTTATAGATGAGCTCGTCCTTGACGTCATCTAAGTGTGTGCAGTCTTCTAGGTCCGTTTCTCCGACAGTCTGCGATGTGAAGTTTAGACGTTTGATGGTACGTGCGCCTTTCAATGTGTGCACGCTGTCCGAATGCAGCCCTTGTATTTTTACGTCGATAGTGCGGCTTTTCTCGTGTCTTGTTTCTCCGCCGTTGATGCCCTGTATGGACATCGTGTCAACTGGCCCGTTGATGCCAAGGGAGTCTACTATAGCATCCTCAATGATGGTGACGGTGCTGCCTTCGTCGAACAACGCGTACGTATGTACCTTCGCGTGTGGTCCGGCAAGCACTACGGGTGCTATCTTTAGATAAGCTCGCCGTCGATGCGGTATTGAATTCGCGGCGGTGGCCTTGTTGATAACTTCCGTTGTAGACGTAATTATTTCTTCTTTGGGCTCGTCTGTCTTCACTATTGGCGATGGAGTCCGACGCGTATGATGTAACAGCCGATGATGTGCCATCCCACAACCGCTGTGCCCACATGGCTTAACTCGGCAGTTGCCCCGGCGATGGTTGCTAGACAGGCAACGGAAGCAGATGTTATTTCTTTTTGCGATTTCCCAGCGGGTGTCGATATCGCTGTCTGCAAATTGTTTGCACGAAGGCAAGCTGTGATCTTCCTTGCATAGTGGGCAAAGCTTTATTTTTCCATCGGTTGTGGCGCTGTAATCATGTTTCCCCTTTCCGTTGGCAGAGGCGCTGTATTCAAACTTGCCTTTTCCGTCGGTAGAGGCGCTGTGTTCATAGTTCCATCTTCCGTTGGTAGGGGCGCTGTATTGGGGCTTCCCCTTTCCGTCGGTAGAGGCGCTGTGTTCATACTTCCATCTTCCGTTGGTAGGGGCGCTGTATTGGGGCTTCCCCTTTCCGTCGGTAGTGGCGCTGTATGTACGTTCGGTTTTCCTCCTTATTGCCTTTTCTCTTATATTCGCAGGTACGGACCTTTCTCTTGCAGGTACGGCGATGGGATTAATGACTTCGGGTGGTGCGTAGGCACTGCACTTATCGACTTCTATGTTCAGGAACGTCGATAGTAGGTTTAGTGTAGGCACCTCGTGTTCCCATGCGCTCGCAAAGTCGTACCATTTGCTCTTCAGTATTGGGGTGAATTTGTCCATTATAGCCCGGACTAACTCGGGGCTATAGAGGTAGTTCTCCCTTTTCATTTCCTGTATGGTGGCCACGGCGTTGGCCACCTTACTGGCGAATACGCAGAGGTCGCGGGGCTCGTCGGTTAGCTTGCGCAAATATCGCAACTTTTCTGCCTCATACGCGACGAGTGCATCCGGCCTCCCGAATCTTCTTCCGAGAGCCTCCATAATTTCGTCCGGCTCTCGGTGGGCGGTGAACAGGCTTGCTACCGCCTCCATAGCGGTACCCTTTAGGCTCTTTCTTAGCCGTGCCAGGTTGTCGCTCTTCATGAAGGCGCGCCTTGAATCCTCATACGCGCCCTTGAACCCCAACCATGCGCTGCCATGTCCGTCGAACGTAGGCAGCTCGGTTATATACCTTGGTGTCTCTCTCGCCGATATCTTCACCGCCTTGGAGATCGCAGAGGCCATTTGCTCCACGATGTCTGCGGTAGGGCGTGCGGGCCGAGACGTACTATGCTCTCGGTGCTTATCTCCGTCATCTTCATCATTGGCGGTGTAAGCTCCCCGTCCTCGTCCTCCTTCATACTTTATCGGCGAGATCTTGCGAGACTTAGGCTCCGCCTCCTGCGGGGGTACAGGGGGGGGTGCGTCGTTCCGGTTCAACCATTTTTCTAACCGGAACGATTGGTCTTTGTCTTCCTTTTCTTCATTATCTGCCTCGGAGCCCGATTCTAATTCCGCTAGCCTGAGTTCCTGCTCCTTGGCTTGCAGGCGCAGCTGTAGTAAGGTACGTTCGACCTCCAGACGTTCCTTCTTCTTGGCGGATGCGGTAGAGCGGTGTGACCTCGCCGTGACGCTTGCGGCTCGTGGAACGATCGTGACGTCCGCTGCCGCCGAAGTCGTCTTCATAGTGGCCTCGGTGCTAGTAGTACCGCCGCTGGTGGTCGTCGTCCCTGTCGCTGTGGTGCCTGTGCCCGTGGTAGCGGAAGTCGTGGCTGTGGACTCCGTGGTGGCAGATGTTGATTCCGTAGTGGTTTGTGCTCCGCTCTGCGATCCCGTCCGGCTCTGTGATCTCGTTGTTGACGGCATTGTGAAAACAACGGTTTTAGTTTTTGACGTGGAAATCGAGATGTTTATGACGTGGAAATTGAGACGTTTATGACGTGGAAATTGAGATGTTTAAGACGTGGAAATTGAGATGTTTAAGACGTGAAAATCAGGAAGTGGAAATCAAGACGGAAATCAAGACTTGTATGCACGGACGAGTACGACGCGTCGTCTCTTCCCGCTGTTTCTTCCTTAAACAACGCCGTGCAATTCTTGACTTGGCGACTCGATGAACCGTGGACGCTGATTCTTCTTATCCGGCTGCTCGAAGGACCATCGATGTTGAGGACACTTTTGTCAACTGCGATCTCTTCAACAGATCGAGGACAGTATTGTCCTACAACCTTATAGGTCGCCGGGGGATGTGGACTGTATATATAGGGATGTTGTACAATAATAACGCCTTATTTCCTTTTCTTCGATAATATCAGCAGAGCCGGGGGCAGGGGGCAGAGGTACTTGTTGTTCTACTACTTGTCCTAGTCACTTGGTTGACCGTTTGTAGTGTTCGGAGTGGTGCCGCTGATCGGAATGGAATCGGAATACCGGAAGCCCAAAATGGTTCGTCTTTTATATTATTTTGGCTTCCCCTTCTACTTTTCTACATGCGTACCCCTCCCGCTACCCCGCGGGGGATCATTTATTCATACAAGACACTGTTATACATTTTTATACATTTACAAGATTCTTATTAGATAAAACTTAGATGTAAACTAGCCTAAGAGGGATCTAATAAGATCATGACGCTATAACGTTCGGTTTCGAGTGGACGGGGTGCGCGGTTTGCGCGACATATTTACGTAACCCCGTCCCCCGCTTCAGGACTATAAATATTATATTCGTCCGCCAGGTGGCGGAGCGCTCAGTTGTTTCCCGAACGCCATAGCGCCCACAACTTATCCCTAGTATTACCCTATTCATCAATAATTATCCTAATAGGGTAATAAAAGACACACTAGAGATCATTTTAATATCAATTACACAATACATAGTTATAAAATGGACATTATACAAATAGTGTAAACCTAACGATATTAAGAGATATTCATACATTTTCATACATTTATAAGACACTAAAGAGAAACAACTATACAAGCGAAACTATTATCTATACATATGCAAGTACCCTAGCTTTTTACATTTTTATTTATTCCGTCGTTAACAAAAATGTACATACATTATTATTTATTATTACGAATAGAAGACATACATGATACATAAAAAATACCTAGTCTATTTTTAGCTTGACTATTGACCTTTGCTACCAGACGGTTACGTCGAAAGCATCCGGTTCCTGTTGCACTGGAAATCGTTCCATTAACATGAGCTGTACATGTATGTACACTGTTACCTATGAATACAGGTATAACGAAGGTTCTCGTATACAGAAGACGGCATCAATCAGTCTGCCTCCAACATCGAGGTGGTTGGTCACTCTGATTTAATTAATTATAAGAAAATGTTGATTTATTGTATTATCGGATTATCTTTTAAAGAGAATAGGTAGCAGACGAGCTGGGAGTCCATCTGGTGGTAAGATGACATCCGTGATGCATGCCTACATCAGTCCAGAATGACAAATATTGACACTATCTTTGAAGATTTAGGAATGGATTTGACGAGTGTTGGGAAAATGGGAAAGAACAGCATAGGATGGAATGGGAATGGGGTATTTCTCATTTTCTACCGAAACACACACGTAGATTGGGTGAATAGGACAAAGTGGGAAATCGAGTGCGCCGAGTGGCTGTGGATCGTGAGTTACCTCACGGTGTTTCCCTTCTCTGCCGAGGTGATAATTTAAATCCCATAGCCACTGGGCGCATTCAATTTGCAAGGTTACCCCTCTCTCACAGAAAACTAGGGGTAAAATGTATTGCACGTCCCGTGTATCCACTGAGCCAGCGTTGTGAATTATGGCCCGAAACCCCCAAGCGATTATTAGGATAGACTTGTAGTCGGACGTTATAGGCTGATACGCTATACGAAGATCAAAATTATATTTTCCTTATTCTACAATATTTAATTTTAAAAATTATAACTACAGCTATACACTTTTTTGGGATCTCAAATTAAATACTTGCCTTGAGGAAATTGCTTATAAATTGTTCTTTCAACTTGATTATTCAAAAATAAATCACAAAATCACAAACTGATTCACAGTTGTAAACAAAAATCAAATTAGAAAGCACGGAAAAGAATTCACTGGCTACTAGTTTAATGGAAGTAAATAAAAACAGATTGGAAACCAATTTTCCGAGCCATCATGGAAATTGGTAAAATTTTTCGCACAGCGAACGGATGGAGACCTACAAAGGGATTTTTCAAGGATTCGCTACTATTTGGTTTCATAGGTGATTTTGGTTTGATTTGGCTAATGTCTTATATACATTGTAATTTAGAATTATTTATCAATTATATGTCATCAAAGTAGCTCGTTAACCTAGTAATAAAGGTAAGTAAAAATTTCGATTTTTATGGAGTACTGTGGAAGATGACGGATGGACTCTTACTGTAACTAAGTTGAATGGGTCAGGAGCAAAACAAAAAATCACGATGGGTCGACAAAATATGTACTGTGAGGAACTACTTGACAGAATTAGCCAAGGACGGAAAAACTTCGAAAACTCTGAAAGAGGGCTAAACCCGAGAGGGGTTCTCACAGTCTGACTAAAGACCTGTTCAGATATAAGCTATATTCGCCATCGCCTGCGGTAACTATAATGTCTAGGCGATATCCGCCAGGTATTTTGTACGAGTACCGCAAGTCGGGCGAATTCGCCAACGGAAGCGAATATCTCATAGGCACGCGTTTTAATGCTTGAGTAAGCGATACTGTTAATACTGAGTTTAGGTCCCTATACGCGGTATATCGCTGCCCGAAGCGGTAAGCGAATATCGCCTATGTCTGAACGAAGGAATTATCGCGTACACACGCGAATGTCTTTATCGCATGCAGCAGCGAATATCTTTTATATCTGAATTATATCTGCCTTTATAAAATAATAACGTTTCACTTTGTAATTATAATAACTAATGCAAATTGAGAAATAAAAGACTTTTATTATTTATTTTCTTCATTTTATTTATTTGTTAAAAGTTTCGAAGGCAATAGAAGTCAATAAAATTGTTAGAAAAGACTAGGGAATTAACGTGATTCTAAACATGCCAATCTTAAAATTTTAATGTTGTTTATTTCGGATAATGATTTACTCCTTACAATTAGTGGCGACTGTGTAAATACAGTCGCCATAAATATAAAGCGATATAAAGAAGTGGATAGATTTGTTCGTTTCGACTTTTGTTCAACAATGGACGATAGCATAATAAATTCCCACTATGATTTAATTAATATTTTTGTAGTATAAATACTAGTATACCTACGTTATTAGAGTGTTGATAGCCTAGGGGTATCTAAACTCGACTCATATTCGCGTGATTATGAGTTCAAATCCTCGGCCAGTACCATTGAGTTTCTGCCAAATTAATGATTTTTAAAAATTGTCACCACCTCGGCGGTGAGAGAACTTTGTGAGGATACCCAGAAATAAAAAAATCTAGAGTATGTATGTGATCCATCAATCCCCACTGGGCTCGCGTTGTGAATTAAGGCGCGAAACCTTCCAGTGAATTACTAGAAGAGGCCTGTGCCCTGCAGTGGGATGTTATAGGCTGATACACGTACATATCTTTATTGTTAGATATCTATCTAAATTATCTAATACCTACGTTTCCTTACGGGTCTGGCAATTTAAAGTTGCCAAACATAAATTGCCCTCCTAAGAAGAAAAGGCATCAGTAACACTTTTAACGAATACATAAGTAATAAAGCATTATATTCGGAAATTTAAAATAAACAATAATTAATCATTTTGTTTTATCCAAGTTTCTAACTTGATTTTGAAAGTAATGAAAATTTTATCCATTCTTATGCATATTTTCTTGAAATGCACTTGTGCTTTTTTATAACAAGGTAAGTAAAAGTCCTGATACAAATCGTATTAATAGCAAGACAGGTACAATTATATTATCAAAGGTCACTTTCTTCTACTCATAGCTACCAATGAAATTAAAGTTTCCAAATTCAAATAAAATTTTAAAGTAAATTGGAGCCGGTAAATGTCAGGAAAGGGTTTCATTGAAAACTCTCTAGTAACTTTGTCACAGCTTTTACATGCCAACTTGGCAGTTGGAACGATATCTACAAAACTGCTTAGGTACCAGAGTTTTCTCGTCATTTGGAAGGGATAAACTTTTCGCTTAATAATTTGCGAATTTATTTGAGGAACAAGTCCTTTGCTGGTGTTTGTGGCCGACAATTTCGAGTGATGATGAAGCATGGAGATTGTGTTCTATACATATATTTATTTATTGCTTTGATGTATATGTAGTTATAATTACGCGACATGATCAGTAAGTGCTCAGCAACCTAATCTTCTATATATATAAAAATGGATGTTGGTATATCTGTCTGAGATTAATAGACTTGGACACCATTTGACTGATCACCATGAAAGTTGGCACATATATGTATTTTTTTATGGAAAAGCTATCTACTTTCCATAAAAAAATGACACACCAAAAAAGGGACTCATGACAACAACTTCATATGAATAAAGTTAGTGCGAGGCGGGTGCCAAAACATCTTTCATGTGTGCAGCGATTTGAACGAGTAGAGTGATCTAAGGAACAATTGGAGGCTTCCAGAGAAAAGGAAACGATTTTTGGAAACAATTGTTACTATGGATGCAACTATGATTCTTTATTATGATCTTCTTTCCGAAAGGGTGAAACACCGCTTAGAAAGACGAAGGTAAATCAGTCCACCGAAAAGTTTACGGCTTCGATATTCAGGGATTGTCAAGGAATATTACTTATAGACAGAAGAATGCAATATTACAGTGACCGAAAGCTATTATGCTAACCTTACAGAGCAGCTAAGACAAGCAATCAAGCAGAAACGTCATGGAAAAATAAGCAAAGGTTTTAAGCCATGACAATGCCACGCCGCCGCAGTTTCGAAAGCTGCTGCGAAAGCCACTCCTGACTTGGCTCCCAGTAATTACTATTTGTTCTCAAAACTTAAGAACTTAAGGGGTAGAAGATTATCTACTGATGATGAAGTGACTGCTGCGATATTAGCCCATTTTGAAGATTTTTATTTTTATATTCTATTTTTATACTGGAATAGAAATGCTAATTAATCGACTGGAAAAGTGTGTTCCAATAGACGGAGACTATATTGAAAAGTAGTATAGAAATGTCTTTTTTCTTTGTCAGGTTGGAAATTTTTTGATCTCCCCTTGTATACTAGAATTGTATCTGTTTTCACCTTTCGCATTATTTCAGTGACAAGTTGTATAATAAGAAAAGTGTGAAAATTAGGCAAGGGATATCATACTTGCAAGACTTTACTTTTAAACATTCTGATGTTGTCACAGAAAATATCAATACCGCTGACTGTTTGTAAGGTTTGCTACCGAAGTCAGTAAACTAACCACTGCAATTAAAGCGCAGTACTGACTCATTCCAATACACGCAACATTTGCATCGGTTGCAATTATTTACGACATTATTAAATGCGGTAACTGCACATTAAAGTTGTATTTTGGTGAACCATTTCGTTTACTTTATGACAAAAACGTCAGCATCTAATTTTCAACGTTCATACAATTCTGTGTTGTATGTGGTTTTCGTTATGTTGGATAGTACAAATAATGAGAGAATAGCGGGGTAATACAGCTTGTCTTCAAGTAACTGAATACAGCTTCAAGTACTGAGTTAAAAACTTGATTTATTTGTCTCGTTGTTGTGACTGTTTCAAATGTCATAATAGACAGTTTGAAGATATCTTCAAATATATCTCCGAATTACCATTACCGTGTACACAATTTCCCTTCTCCGCTTATCTCACTCGAGGCGCGTAATCAGGTACTTGTAGACAAAATATAGTTCCTATTACTACTCCTTATAAATCAGCCTTTATAGTTCCGCTGCGGGGTACAGGCCCCCATTTGTAGTCAATGTCGTAAAACGCAGCGCTGAGTGGTTGAATTCACTTTTTTGAGGGTAAATTAGGTTCCATGGCTTGTGGTACCAGCGATGGAATCTATTAGTAGCAGTCATTAAGTGCCAGGGGACACACAGGATGCTGATAGGTAAATTCCAAAAATACAAGCAACATTTGCCCTCTATACAGGTTATTAAAATGTGAAGTTACTCGGAGTATCATTTCAAGCTAATAACTGTGGAATTTTATTATTAGAACAATTGATTAGCTTATGATTATTTTTTATTAATCTGAATTTCTTTATTTGAATCATTCAAACATTTTACTCGACACATCTGTGAACCACGTCTAAAACTTAATCGCTTTTAACTCTTAACTTGTGCCACAAGATTAATAATTTGTCTGCGATTTACTGCAGTCGGTTTGAATGTGTTTCAGTTATGTGGACTGTGACCGAGTACGTCATGAAATTTTTTATTTGTTGTATAAAATTATCGCGTTGTTTGTCACAGTGCTTTGTAACCGATTGTTGCTAAAATGTTTCTGGGTGTTTCTATACAATGTAACAGTTACTGTTAGCAGCTAAATGTTTACAGAGGTGGATTAAAACTGAAGGAAAAAATTTTAGTTGTGTGACTTTGGGAAGTTCGCGCAGTATCAACTCATACTGCAAAACACCAACACGACGGCCCATGCTCTGATATTACGCTTCTGAAGTTTTGGGTCCGATCGGAGTTCGAACGAAGTGCTATAACCCTACTACTTCATATCGGGCACCTCCGATTATTTAAAAGGGTGAGATATTGTTATAGTGAAATTTGACGTTTGATCCCTAAGTATTTCTTGTCCAAATCTATATTTCAATCGTAGTCTCGTGCGATCAGAGTAGTTTCAAATGTCAAATGAACTTCATTCGCGCCGATATATGGTAGTGAACGTTTTCGTGATAGGAATCTAACGAAATATCGGTCGAAACTTTGTTTTTAGTGTATTCGGAGTAGACCCCCACAGTTTTCGAGCTCACGATGTTCTTCATAACTGAGCTAGTAATACTTAAGGAGAAATTCAGTAGTACGGGTTTGGTTTCGAAGTCATGATCTTACTAATGTGAATCGACAAAAGGCACCCCTAGGCCCTAGGCTATCTACTCTCAACTCACCTACCTATCTTTCTACACTCAGCAGAAGGTGGAAATAGGATTTTGCAAGGTCGGCGGTGCGACCGCATACCCCCTGGTGTTGCCGGTGTCCATGGGCGGCGGTAACACTTACCATCACGTGGGACCGCTTGCTCGTCCGCCCACTCATCTATATAAAAAAAAATAATGCCATTTATGATGATGATGGCTTACCGTGTGGTGCCGGCTGACTTAACACCTCCATATCTGTTCCCGCGAGTGTTGTAAAAGGCTCACTAATAGATAACAAAGCCTCTATCTACCACAAGCTCTCAGGAACTACATCACCTCTATAAGAGTGGGCACGCCAACTTGCTTGGCCAGCGTGCTGTTTAAAGGCCATACGACTCGGCATTCCATCGAGGTTATTTATTTGTAAAGTCAAATAATTAATTACAAATAACAGAGGTACATAGTTAGTACAAATAACAGAGGTAGTACATATATTATTCGATGATCTTTTTAAAGTATTTTCTCAAGTCGCCGTGAAGTCTACAGCACCATAAATAACGAAGAAAGCTTATAATAACAATATTTTATAACCATCATAATTCTTTTCGATTTAAAACATTATGAGTGTTAATAAAACGTTTCTTATTATTGACATTGAATTTATGTGAAAATGTGTCGTTACGCGTTAATGATAGTTTTTAATTTTCTATTGAAGGGCTGTTGTATGTCAGACATGGATCTCAAGTGGTATCAGTGAATGTTCATTCGAAATGGGTATTACGTTTTATAAACTTTATCCAGCACTGAATTTAATTGTTTTTTCATTATTTTGAAACACGTTTTTATAATAAAAGCTTTGGATTAGGCATATTTTGAAAACATAGGACTAGAACCTAGGGAATAATAATGAAATAAATTGTCAAGCTATATAACCTCTGACTTTCAGTTGTACTCTTTTGTATTAGTTGCTTTCTTGGATCCATCTACGCTTAACTGGTCAACATAAATTCTATTTTTGTATTTCTATTTACAAACTATACACATTTATAAATATGACAAATATTAATTAAAATACATTTAACGAGCAATTATAAATATCAATATGACTAAGTTGTGTGTTATAATTATAAAATTTCCAGGCGCGTTTGAAATATGTGTTCTGAGCGTAACAAGTTTTCGATGGTTGTGTCAAGAACAGATCCTGCTGTTCCAGCAGTCTGGTTCTGCTGGGAAATATGAAGGATATCTTCAAAAGTTTGTAGTCCATGTTGACGGCGGCGGACGATATCGATCACACGCAACCACTGGGCAGCGACACCGCGCGCGGAAGTGTCTTTTCTACAACGAAATACAACGCTACAGCAGCTACAGCGATACCATTACACAACCGCTGGCTTATGGCTGTGGTGTGGTTCTAAAGTGGTGTGTCTGAATGCTCCCTTTGTCGAAATGTAATGAAATTTGTCTGAAATTAGAAAGTTGTGATCTAGGCAATTGGTAGATTCTTTGAAATCGTCTTATAATATCGCTGACCCTGTTATCGATAAGTTAATAATGAATTTCCACTGTACTTGGTCTAACATAAGTGTTCTACCACAGACGCGGCTCTCATTTGTTTAAATATTAAAGTAGGGAAGATACGCCAATTTGTCAAGAGGGCTTACAATTTTTTGCGGTGCTCAAAGCTTTTTCAAAGTTTCCCTCGTCTTTAATCTTGGAGCTACGTTTTGGATAATTACTACGGAGCTTTTTTCGCAAAAGAAACGTTAAAAAGTAATGAACATTTAAATATACGAGTATGCTAGGTAGGAGGTAGGAGAGACAATGGTTTTGGTTAACAATGATTTTGAATGCATTGTATTTTATATTGTTTCTGTTTTACAACAAAATACAAATACTTTCTACAAGTACGTTTCACGGTAGTGTCACAGAAGAATGCCGTGAAATATTCTAACGTGTTTCCGGAATCCTCTGTTTCCATTTCTTCCCGTGGGTGTCCTAAAAGGGATAACAACGCTGTAACCACATTATGAAACATTATGGTTACGGTTTCGAGAATCAGTGTTAGTTTCCAAAGCTTATTTTCTAATTATCCATTTCCTTTGTATCCATTCCATTGGATAAAGAGAACAGAATTTGTAGTATAAATGGTTAAAAGGTAACATATTTATACTGACTCATTCTACTAACATTTTTTTATCCATAAGGACGTGCCTATTGCACTTTAGTATAATGCCTTCTGTATCACTGCTGTTCCAACTAAAAACGTTGTAACTACCTTAGGGCGGGTGAAAAATGTAAATAAATTTTTGTTCGTATCTCTCAATGTCTATGAGCCAGCATGTCATGGCTTATGTTTTCTGAAAGGATAGAAAATGGAGTTTACATATTTAAACTCGGATAAGATTGAATTGTATAGCTTATTTTGTTGATTACGTATTATGTACATAATTTGATTTTGACAAAAACAGTAGTTACTGCACCTTTAGTAAGGACGGCAGGTCAGTACTGCCCATATTTGTGAATATCTCATACATCGATGTACAATCTATTATATGTATTTTTTACTGGAGAAGGTTTTTATGCTATCCACTTTGTTGTAACTCGCCACTAGATGGTGCTCCAGCACTTCACCTTCTATACCGTTCAACCGATCGCAAAAATCATATGGACGGCAAAACAGAATAATTTGTGATTTTATATACAGAGATAAATAAATATACACAGGCAGGACAACGTCTGTCGGGTGCAGCTAGTTATATGTAAAAAATATGCATTACAACGATACAACGGGTTTAAAGCGCTCTCTAGACAACGTACGTGTAACTTCCGCATGAGTGAGTCGAAGTATACCTACATATATTTTGTCAATCTTTCTGCAACCGGAGATCGCATTCGATAAGAAATTTACACGATGCAAGTAAGTTAAGACAGATAGGTAAGAACGTCTGAGTAGACCAGTCAAACGCGATCGGCCCAATAGGGCCTCTAATACGGAAGAGAATAATTGAAGGTTAAATAGGATAATTAAGAGAAAAGGGACCTTATTTTTGGTTCTCGTTCTACTGCAGACTTACTGAAATCTTGAAAAATAACAATGTTTTATTAATTTATCTCAAAAATCAGATGATACGACTCGCCATAATGTAAAAGGCCTGTAAAGAATTTAAAACTTATTTGAAACTTTTGCGTTGTCTGATTATTATAGGTTTTGAACTTAATTTTTATTATTTAAACAGTTTAAACGAAACTTTAAGTTTCAAAATATCAAAGTTAATTCATATGGTACGTTCATAGCCACAATAAGGTATCTTTATACTTTATACAACCTTAAATAAAATTTACTTGTATCCTCTTAAAATTAAATTTCTATCATTAAAAATAACAGCTTCAGTTCTACGCCTGTTTTTTGAAACTTAATATTTTCCTAAAAAATGTTTTTTAATAATGAAGTCTCTTACTTTGTTACTCTGTACTACGGTAATATGCTATGCCCCTACCACCGGCAACGCCGCACACCCCATTCCTAAACAGCTGCTAATAGAACAGTTACTGTTAGATACGTCGGCCGCCCCATAACAAAACCCACAAATAAAACAAAAGTAGAATAGCATCACCTCATCTGTTCCCTTGGGTATCGGAAGGTGTATAAAAATATTGAACATTATATAACGCGGCAATATGAACCACATGCGGTAGCTCCTCCTAGCGCCGACGCGCCGCCGCGCGTCTAAGGCAGCGCTAGTGAATGCCAACAGCCCTACACAGCGCCGTAAGCGGGCTGGCTATATATCTACCCGCGCGTTTTTGTTAAGTTGCCAAAGTTTGATGTAAGATGTTGGCAGTACTTTGCAATGTCGTTGATAATAATAATAAGAGCGTTCACAAATTGTACCTATAATTTTGTAATCTTGATAAAAAATGTTAATTTTCAATAGAGAGCATCCACGATCCATTATTTGTTGTCTAATGTAGTAATTCCTACTAAAAGTTTATCTGAGCTAGCCTAGCACGCCGCAACGTGAAGATTTATTAAAGTTCCAAATATAATCTAACAGAATACACAAACCTTTTTCCCGGTCCAGCAGATGTAGTATTGATAGAAGTATTGATAGAGGTCCACTTCATAGTAAGTGACCACCGCCCCCCCTCAAAACCCAAAGGGATAATAAACTTAGACTTTGATGCTGATATACGAGTAAGTTTATTTCTTTTCAACTGCATCGGATAAGTTGTTATCTAGTCGGAAAAACAAAGCTTTTAGATATTAAAGTAGCATTTAAAATCGGTTTAGTTTTCCGTTTCAAACAAACAAACAGATAAAAGAAACTTTTGTTTTAACTGTGCTAATGTTTCCCCTGTTTGTTCTATCGATCCAGCGTTCTATTTTCCAAAGTTTCAACGTGCAATAAGTTAAATTAGATTTTAAGTAATAGCTCAGTGCCGGCAGCTGATTGTACTCGAAACTTTATTGCGCTTCATAATATTTTATAATTGTGTATTATTTATTTAAATGTCATTGCACAAGTATTTAACGTATACAAATGGTGGATTTAATGTACCAGATCAAACAGAAAATAAAACGTGGATACAGCTTTCGTTTAAATCGACAGTAATATACGTGTACACATACATATAAAAATAATGACATTATTCTTTATAGAAAAAAGACGGCAGACGACCATACAGTCCACCTGATAGTAAGTGGAAACTGTCGTCCATAGACCTCCGCGATTTGTTGGCACGCCCCCGGTTGCGCTGCCTACCTTTGCAGGTTAAGGAATGGATTGGGAAAATTGGGAGGAATAGGATAGGATGGGAATGGGCTCTGGCATATCTCACTCACTACCGAAACACAATGTACTTGGGGAAATACGATAAAGTAGGAAATGCAGTACATTTCAAAGTAGACTTCTGTGACATACATAATTGTTGAGCTATATAATTTATATATTAGGATATATTCTAAATAACAATACTCTTCGAAAACATTGGTCTGTAACCGAACTTCTTGATTTTAAATTGCTCATAAATCCTACTACCAAGCAAAACTTCGAAAAACGATTCTGCAATTTTATTTCTTTCAATTCAGTACGACTTTACAATTATGTTAATGTAATTCTTGTCTCATCCATTATTTATTATTACATTATATATGTTAATCATAATTTATTTATTTACTAAATCATGTCTTTTTTTATGGACGAAGGCGGCAGACGTGCATACAGTCCACTTGATGGTAAGTGGATACTGTCGTCCATATACATCCGCGTTACATGCCAACGTCAGTCCAGAATGACAAACGTTGGCACGCCCTCGGATGCGCTGCCTACCTTTGGAGATATAGGAATGGATTTGGAGAAAGGGTTGGGAAAATGGGGAGGGATAGGATGGACATGGTCTCTGACCCATCTCACTCACTACCGAAACACGTATGTACATTAGGGAAATGAGATAAAGTGGGAAATGCAGTACATTTCAAGGTAGTCTTCTGTGAGAGAGGGGTAACGTGGCCAGTCAAGTGCACCCAGCGACTGTTGGATTGCACCGTGCACTCTCCAAAGATACTACAGATGCGTTGCTAAATTTTCAAGTACAAATATCTACACCTCGTACCTACTTCTTACGTTTTTACTCCTTTAGGCTAATCTTTAATTCTCTTATGTTCGCGTATAATATTAGAATAACAGCAAAAATGCAAGGGAAAAGAAATAGAAGGCGCTGTCGGAAAATAGCACAAATAGAGAAAACCCCGCGAAAACGGAATAACTTTAGATACTTCTAGAAAAAACAATATTTGCACATGCATTCGACACAGTATTCCCACTGTGAGGAGGCCGGTTTAGAACAAAAGAAAAATGTCGAAAGTCGAGCGCGCCCAGCAGCTGTTGGATTGCAGCGCGCACTCTCCCCCTACAACAACATAATGTTTATTTTCCTCTCCCTTCTTTAGTTCATATCTATATTATAAACTATTTTTATAAAATTATAATTTATTATTAATATAGTATTTATTCATTACCCAATTATTTTATTATATATGTGTATTCCATATATTCACTTATATTGTAAAAATAATACCCCAGAAGACATTTTGTTAATTTTGTTTTGAATTCATTACTTACCAGTGATTTTATTTCATCAGGAAGATTATTAAACAACTAGTTGTGCCCGCGACTATGTATGCGTAGAATTTTAGTTTTGAAATTTTAAATTGGGATATCTTTTCTTTCCGTCAGCTGATTTCGATGAAACAAAGCCCATTCGAAGCGCCAAGCTACGCTGAATTAACCCATGGAACCCCATGAAAATCCGTTCTATAGTTTTGGAGATTAGCGTGTTCGAACAGACAGACAGACAAAAATTCTTAAAACCGTCTTTTTATCTTTTTGAATTCTGATACTCTTCCTTCATCGCCCCCAATTAGTTTTTAGCAATGTACAGTCATGCTGGTCCTACAGTTTTATTATATATGTATATAGATATTATACATATGTTGTACACTTTTCTAAGTATATCAGTGCGACAGTGCGACATGGAGGTAGATACAGGAGGTTCGTGTATTGCGTTCTTGGCTCATTGACCATAACATCTGTAAGATTTGCACGTTGCTTATGTATATATAGGGCAAACGTAATTAATATATTTATTTTTTAAAATAAAGGTGCCTTCCACACTTCGCAAAAGCCTTTAGTGTCATATTATTATGTGTATTAGTATACACATTATTCATGTGTGTACAAGGCGCACAATGTCGAAATTGAAGTGACAAAAAAATATCTTACATTAAATTGTTATAATTTACGATTTGTTTTAATATGAGTGCAAGCGCGTCTACTGAAACGCCACTCAAATACACTTTATTGATCGACACCCCGGGCCTCTCTGTGTGAAATTTGATAATTAGTTGTAACTCCTTTCTGTCTTATAATAAATATTTCAATTCTCGTCCGCGCGATGTTTGTATTTAGCAAAAAAATATTGCATCTATGGTCTTGATATACTGTCTCTATTACAGCTAGCCAGTAGGTACATGACGGGTCCACAATGAAATGTTTTTATTTGAGCACAGAGCGTTTTATGAGTTTACTTAATACGTGTGTATGGCACGTTATTCTGCGGTCGGTTGGTGAAAAGCTAAATAACTTGTACCAAGTTATTTGCTAAGTCGCAAGTTGGGTTCATGTGTTCAGTAAATTGGATAAATATAATTATACAAAGCGAAACTTAATTACAAAGTTAAGCTTAATGTATAATATTATGTATATATATCGGAGTATATTGCGTGTAAAATCTTGGATTCCTTATAATGAATTCACGCGTAATTCAATTTCGATTCAATTTCAATTTCATGTGAATTCAATTTTTACGCGATATTAGATGTACAGCCAGACGTGACGTTAAGTGATTTATCGTTGGAGATCGCGCATACGAGCAGATACTTATGCGTTATATGGTATAATGAAGGGATATAGGTACGATATAAGATTGTTACGAGAATAAATTAGAATTTATTAAAACAACAATCGTTTGATCAGATAACTGATGCGTTATCTGAAAAAAAAATTCGTTATGACACGTATCCCTTGCTCTGGCGAGGGATACGTGTCATAACGCATTTTTTTTTCTTTTTTATAGTTTTTCAGTTCATAATAAAATACATATATCTATATGTACACATATATATTATGATATTAAAGGTAGGCAGCGCAACGTTTGTCATTCTGGACTGATGTTGGCATGTATCGCGAATGTCTATGGACGACAGTATCCACTTACCATCAGGTGGACTGTATGCTCGTCTGCCGCCTTTTTTCTATAAAAAAATTGAAGTTTAGTTTATTACTGATTTAAAGATACAATAATACAGAAAAATGTATTTATAATATACAGTTACATACCATAGTACTTACATACTACACCTAGGGGAATGAAAAGAAAACAATATATTAGATTTTCGCGATTACTATACATAGCAATTAAACAACTTTGAACGGTTTAACGGTGACCCCGTGACCACGTCCACTGCAGTGTTCGAAACGTCGGGATATAAATAATGTTAAATATACGCAATTTAAACCGTTCAAAGTTTTTTAATTGCTAAATAATAGGGGTTAATGTATGAAATTGCCGATTTGTACTGAAAAATTAAAACTCGTTTTTTTCTAAAATGTAACATATTTATTTAATCAAAATATTTATCCTCATTATCTATACATTGTTGCCATCTAATCGGAAGTTCATTTATGCCTTTGCGATAGAACTCTGGGGATGTAGATTCGACAAACTGTGTGAAAGCATTTTGTACTGCCTCTTGGGAAGAAAATTTTTGACCACGTAGAAAATTGTCCAAATCACGAAAAAAAGGTAGTCCGTTGGAGCAAGGTCTGGCGAGTACGGAGGATGACGTATGGTATCTAACTGCAGCTCCTGTAGAGTTACAACGGTTTCTCATGCAGTGTGAGGTCTTGCGTTATCATGGAGCAATAATGGTGAAGATTGATTCACGACTCGGGGCTGTTTCACTGTTAGTTTCGCCATCATTGTTCGAAGTTCGGCACAGTAAACATCTGCTGTTATTGCTTGACCAGACCTGAGAAAGCTATAGTGAATAACATCATGAATAGACCACCAAACAGTTACCATTACCTTTTTATTGGTAAGCTTTGCCTTAGGGCACTGTTGCGGCGTTTGACCTGGGGTCAGCCATTGCATTTTTCGCTTTCGGTTATCGTAAAGAATCCACTTTTCGTCACATATCACAATTCGATCCAATATTCCTTCATTTCTGTACCGATTCAACAAGGCAACGCAAGTTTCAACACGCGTTTCTTTCTGCAGATCAGTCAAATCATGAGGCACCCATTTTTCATATTTTTTTATCTTATTGATTTGATGAAAATGAGTCAATATTGTAGGTAAGATAACGTTAAACCATGCCGCTAATTCCTGGGTAGTTTGACTCGGATTGGCTTCCACCATCTCATTCAATTCAGCGTTATTCACCTGTGTGGGCGGTCTTCCACGTGGTTCGTTCTTCAAGTCGAAGTTTCCATTACGAAACCGTTTAAACCAAAAACGCACGGTTCGTTCATTAGCAGTCTCCTCTCCAAACGCAGCATTGATATTGCGAGCCGTTTCTGCCGCGTTAGTTCCGCGTCGGAACTCGTATTCAAAGATGACTCGGATTTTCGAAGTATCCATCTTTCCCGTCTTAGCTGAATAAAAAAAACAATTGAAAGTCGAAAATCGAATGTTGCACATTTTTTAAAACAAGAACCTCATAGGTATCATGTGAAAAAAGTTTCACTCGAAAATCTCACACCATGAAGGTTTTATGTCAATTCAAAGTATCTATTACTATAAAACGGAAATTTCATACTTTAACCCCTATTATTAAAATCATAACAAAGTGTTGTCTATATTATACATTAAATATTTTTTGAAAAATCATTTCTGTGCACACTACGAATGATACAGAGCACAAAACAATAATTTTTGAAATTTTTGTCTGTCTGTCTGACCGCGCATCGCGCAAAAATCATTGGACGATTTCAATTAAACCTAATTTATCAGGTTAACATTTAGGCTACTTTTCAATCAGATCAGTTATGAAGTTTCCACGGAAATGAAGCTAAATACACATACTCTTACGTCTACGCGCGAAGTAGCGTAGCCGGCAGAATAAGTGAATATAATATTTGCATTTTTTTTTTAAATCTAACCCATTCACCGGCAGATGAAAGCTGTAAAAATGCTGCGTCAGCAGTCGCTGTAAATTTTTTTTATATCCATTTACAGCCTTCCTTATTATCCATTGTTTTACACGACCTTAATTGCTATCTTAATGGCTTCATTAAATCGCTCCGTAATAAATAGGCACGGTAATCAACCGGAAAAAAAATCATTCATAAAGTAGAAAGAAAGAAAGGCCTGGCCTTGACCTTAAAAATGAAATATAACGCAAATGTCTAGAACGTGTACCAAGATTACGCAGCGGCGTTAAAAACAAGACATTTTAAAATGAAAATGTAAAGTGCTTAGTTATGGGCGGTTGTTTTCAGTTGCGCTCTGTTATATCTTACTTTTAGCTTGAAGCTGGTATGTTTATCTTGTGGTATGAAGATTTATTGGAATTTCCTTGTAATATCGTCCTTTGTGATGTTCGGTGCCGATGCGTCCGTTCACGTAGATAGAGGCTGAGCGCTGAGGATATTTCGAACTTATTTGGAAATTATGCTTTGGTACACTAACATAAGATTATTTTGTTTGCAGCGAAACAAGCGGGCGTCTTCGATTCGCTTTGTATATGTTGCTTTGAGCGCAAGCGACTGGATCCGCTGTATCGTCTTTCTCGCTATAATAATTGACTAGTTTCCGTTATTGGCGTTACTAGTTCTGTCATAGCATGTGTTCGCTTTCGGCTACGAGAGGATATGCTTGGCTCTAAGAGGATGCACTCTGCTTCAAAAGGAAGCGCTCGTCTCCGTGACGATTCGCCCGGCTCACGCTCTGCTCTCTGCTCAATGCTCCGTCCGACGTTCCTCCATGGTGTACGTGAACGGACACGAAGGAGTGAGTTCACAAAGCGCGGCACCTGTCTCTGTCTCAATGACGTCTTGTAGCACTCCGTAGTGCCACTTGCTTAAATTCCTTAGATTTTATACTGTATTTCGCTCAGTACCGATTAAAAGTACCTTATAATCAACTTCTGTATTGGTGCCAAGTGGCATATTGTCATTTTCGACCCCAAATTACTATTCATATTGCTTTAAAGTCGTCGGCGCACATCGCCGGAAGGCTTTCCACACTGCGCTTCCCGGTACGTGGTCTCTATTTGAAGACTGGTTTAACCGTCTACCGCATCGGTTATTGGTCCTGCGGCAAATGTAAATGGCCCACTGCCGCTTCAGCATGCTGCTTCTATAAGCTGTGTTGATGACTGTAGGTCTTTGGAGGATGTCTTCGTTCGGATCTTATCCGCAAAGATACTCGGAGCATAGCTCTCTCCAAAGCTCGCTGAGCAATTTTGAACTTATGGATCAGGCCTATCGTCAGAGGCCACGTATAGACATATATACAATATGATATTGTATTATTCTACTTTTCTTGAGAGCAAAGTAACGTCTCAATAAAAAATGTAATAAAACAAAAGGCGAGCGATTCGCTTTTTTAATTAAAACCGTTACGCAGAACAAAAATAGCCGCGAAGTGTCGCTCGAATACTCGCTTGGCCGGCGTTGATACCCGCGGGAAATTCTTGAAAGCCTTTGTGTTGGGACTAAAAAGTTTTTAATCGAATTGTGAACGATAATTCGAAGTTAAGGTTCCTGGTGTCATATGTGAATATTGGCTAAAGATCGTAGATTGAAAATGATATCGGAATAAGCTACGGCGTATGCAATATGAGACAGTAAATATTTTATACGTTTAATCTTATCTTTTTGTTAGATATAATAGAATTCAGTTTAAGTTACACTTACAGTTGAACTTAAAAAACAATTTCAAAGTATAAAACGTATCCTGTCAATAGGGGGAGCGTCGGGTTTGGGGCGAGCGTAGAAGGTGCTTAGCCAGGTGCAAAAAGTGTGTGTAGCAACGAGCCTGGGAGCCCTTAGGCTCCCAGGCTCCTTCCGGTATGTTCCATGTACACCGGTTCACGGTGTAGCGAGGGGGACATCCTCGTCTTCGCCGTCGCAACGGGCCAAGAGGTTTTAAGTTACAACCTCACGAATGAGAGTCGAAAATTAGACAATTAAAGTCGAGTCGTTAGACAATCACTACTTCATCACAATATTTTTTTGAATATATTTTGATAAAGAGAACAATACAGAAACATACTTAGACTTAGCTTAATTAGCCGTCTGCTTTTCGAACCTTCAAAAAATAACAAAATATTTGTTCTTTTCGTTGTATGGTTAGCAACACGATAATGTACCCAAAACTATTCAATTCTACTCTTCCTTACAAGCATATTAAGGTACTGATGGGTATACATTACCCTGTGGCTGATTGTATAACTAGTTACAGGCATTCAACACTTACCGTTATATTTATATGCCTACCTATAAGCAAATTCGCACTTCTAAAAGTATTTCACACCATTCTATAGGCGCTTCGGAATTCACAACTCCAATAATATAAAAGAGAAGCACTTCTCACCTGTAGAAACTCCTTTTATTTATTTTTTCTCATGCCCTTTCTAAGGGGCGAGGGAAGTGTGAAAATAAATTCAAGTATTTGTAGGAATCCGTAGATAGAATTAGAATCCGTGTGGGAAATGTCTAATGTCCATTAGATGAGAAGAGAAAAGGTAAGTATTAAGTCTTTTATTTATTTTTATATTATTAATAGTAGGTAGTATATACATATTATTAGGAGCTACAATTGTTCAATATTTAGCTATAAATGTAATTTAGTCATTTTCAAATGTAATACAGAGTTCTCCCTTCATCAATAATGTGTTATATATTGATATTACTAGTAATTTATTGTAACCTAATAGTGATGTCAACAAAAATGTTGTGTACACCTTTTAACATAACGTGTGCTTATAATTCAGTTTCATTTAAATTTATTATATGTATAAGTAAATGCTGGTGTGTATGCTATATAAGTAAAATAATAATAATTATTAAAAAAAGACGATATGAAGCACATTCTTCACTAGGGTGTCATTCTTAGGTGTGGGGTGCAAATGACATAATATTGTATTGAAATAATAGTGAAATCATATTAACAAGAATGAAGGAAACTTAGGTACATTACATAAAATATAGATACATGCATATATGATATAACAGATATTTATCTGTGACATTATCTGACATAAGGGATTTTTTTCTTCATATATAGCAATGGTGCCATTAGCACATTCTGCCAGTGTCAAGTTTTCTTCGTAATAAACAATTTCGAAGTCTAAAATGTATCCTGTCAATGTTCAGTCCCGTCGAAGTAAGTCAGGAGTCAGTCAGTAAAGTGAAAGTAGGTTTACTGAGGACAGAAACGTATTCCATGGAAGCACACGTAAAATGCAGTCCCACGCTTTTGTTTGATTATCACAAGCACCACGCATGAAAAACACCTTGAAGTTTAATGAACTATCATTATTAAAACACAAAACGCCTAATACACATGTTTTACAACAATCAAACAAAACTCAACTTCACTTCTAAAGTTCCAGCCAATAATTCCCGACATAAGGGATCTCATTGTTGGTTCTAGTTCATCAGATTTTGATACTTTGGTAAAAACTTAAAAGATATTGCAATTTTAAAAATCAGATGTTAGAACTGGGTTCAGAATCCTGAAACAGCAAAATCCTAACCGAAATCAATAAGTCCATACCGAGAATAAAGTCGCTATGTTCAAATGACGTCACATTTCATCGATTTAACAACTTCTGTGGAACATTTTTCAAAATTAATGTCATTCCAATTCCGACAGTAAAAAGATGGAAAGGCTGGCGGAAGTACAAAAACATGTATAAATGTGTATGCGAGTCGCGACGTCAAATAACGCGAACTTTTTATTTGATTAGATTCCTCGACCTCCACCGAATATATGGTATTCCAAAAAAATTGGAAGGAAACAAGTTAGTATGCTGTATAGGTGCTTAGATCTTGGGTTTTATAATCAGATGGTGAGGATTTTGGGGCGTCTATTGTGTGGTCTTCCATTGTATAATGTCGCATAATCGAACGACAAAAGTTTATTTAACAAATTATTATAAAAACAATATTTATTAAAAAAAGAAAAAACAATGAAACCCAATATATTTAGCAATTAAAAAACTTTGAACGGTTTAAATCGCGTATATTTAACATTATTTATATCCCGACGTTTCGAACACTTTGCAGTGGACGTGGTCACGGGGTCACCGTTAAACCGTTCAAAGTTGTTTAATTGCTATGTATAGTAATCGCGAAAACCTAATATATTTTTTTCTTTTCATCCCTCTAGGTGTAGTATGTAAGTACTATGGTATGTAACTGTATATTATAAATACATTTTTCTGTATTGTTGTATCATTAAATCAGTAATAAACTAAACTTAATTTTTCTTAAAGAAAAAAGGCGGCAGACGAGCATACAGTCCACCTGATGGTAAGTGGATACTGTCGTCCATAGACATCCGCGATACATGCCAACATCAGTCCAGAATGACAAACGTTGCGCTGCCTACCTTTGCAGATTGCAGAATGAATTGGGAAAATGGGGAGGGAGAATATGGGATGGGAATGGGCTCTGGCATATCTCATTCACTACCGAAACACGTACGTACATTGGGGAAATACGATAAAGTAGGAAATGCAGTAAGTACATTTCAAGGTAGTCTTCTCTGAGAGAGGGGTAACGTGACCAGTCGAGTGCGCCCAGCGACTGTGGGAATGCAGCATGCACTCTTCCCCTGCCCATTAGAAATTAGAGATTACCGATTAGAGAATTAGAATTCACGTTTCATTTATCTATGACTTATGACATAGTGGCAGATTGTAAAGAACACAGTAATTAGATAATAGATAATAACAATAGATGAGTAATAATAATAGACATAACACGGGCATAATTATATAATCAAGGCACAATACAATGTTATATAAAATTCAGCTTTGATTTTCTTTACATTTTCCAATTTTTTGCCGATGATTTGACTGAGACGCTACAGGCAATCCATCAATGGAGAGACAGCATACGCTGATGGTAACAATACCGTAACCAGCCCCCTCATCGTCCACTGTTCGACATGGGCCTCCTCATGATCATTGTTTATTGCATGACGGATGTATGGCTTTATGGCTTTTTAATGTATGGCGAGTTCACTCTTTAAGAGGTGGTATAGTTCCCATGCATTGCTTATGGTAGCGGCTTCGTAATCCCTCAGTCGCTTTTACGAAACCCAAACGAAGAGAGACGAAACGAAGGAGGCAATAATAAATAAAAAATGTAATCGTATGAACACCATGTTTTTTTTATTTGCGATCATGCCAATAAAGTCTAAGAGAAAAATCTTTTCATGTTAAAAAAAATCCCTTATACCCAAGTCATATATCCATCGGCATCTATGTTCCAGTTGGACCCTTTCCCAACCGTCATTACAAGGGAATCGACGGAAGAGTCAATATTACAATCACATATAATAAAATCAAGAGGAAATTGTGAAATAGCTTCCTTTCTTCGAGAATTTTCCGCCACCTTTGGATTTTGTATAATTCGCTTTCAGTGACCTTTTCTGCGGGTTTTGCACTTATATCCGTACTACGTTATGGTAAATTCATGTAAAGGTTATGTGTGAAAAAAATGTAAACAATATTCACTGATAGGACTTTATGTTCCTTGTTATTATAGCTTTAGCAGATTTGCAAGTAAATGAAAAAATATAAACAATAAACATGTATCAATTTTTACAACGCGTGTGGGGACACGCGAATGGACAGTGACAAGATAGACTCGAAAGTTTTATGGCACTAAATGATATATATGTATTACGGTATTTGATATCAATTCATTGAAAATAAACAAAAAGAGACACTTTATATCGCGAATCCGAATGTTGAAATGAAAGTTGTTGTTGTTGAAAGTTGCTGAGGTATGGGGTAAGACATGGGGCTCTTCAAAAGAGCTATGAACAGGAATCAGCAAGGTCGGCAGCGCATCCGCAAGCGCCTGGTATTGCAGGTGTCCATGGGCGGCGGTGATCATTTACCATCATGTGGCCCGACCGTTCGTCTGGCATTTATTTTATAAAAAAACAGCAATGGAGAGAAACGCTCGTAGTATGATATTGATAATAGCAAAACCAAAACTTCTTCCAAAAATTTTATCTCACTTTTTGCAATAAAATAAAAGTCAACAAATATCCACATCTACATTTCCATAAATATTATTTATTTATTATAAATGTCTGTCTGTCTATATGTTTTTTTCTCATCTTCAGAATTCAGAACACCGATTTCATTGAAATTGGGCAGAAATACGTATATTCCGGAAAATTGATTAGTTTTTCCATGTGGAGTCAAATAAATAATTGAAAATTTGCGCGAGCGAAGCCACGGGCAAAAGCTATAATAATATGTTGATTGCAACGAGTCTGCTCAACACGTAACATCAAAAAGTCAAGTAACACGGAAAAAGATGAGAAGTACGTAAACATGATAAAAGATGAATTAAGATCTGGTTTGCTACAATTATTCGACTTCAAACTTTCAGAGGAATTTCTCATTAGAAGCAATTTCAGGAATTTCAACAGCTGACGAAGACTATTTGTCAGTTGTCTATATGCTATGTCTACACAATGACTTACAGCAAATGACTTCTAGGCCCAAGGAGTAAATACTTGTAGCTCCAGCTAAAAACTGGCACTAGTTCTGAGTGCGGCTCGTATTGTAAAAAAAAAAAAAAATAACAAAGATTTTTTGGGACGCGGGTGGTGCACTCTCCAATCCCACAGTCGCTGGGCGCATTCGACTGGTTACCAAGTTACTCCTCCCTTAATAAAACCAAGAGGAAAATGTAAGTACTACATTACCCAACCTATCCTATTCTCCCAATGAATGTATGTACCTGATTCGATATTTTTTTTTATTTATTTCTTAATTAACTTCGTGCGCGTAACTGTTAGCGTAACTTTATATTTAATATGGATAAAAAGAATCTTAAATGTTATCCGGCATGTATGTCATAACTATTCTAAGTTTCATTAAAATCCGTTTAATAGTTATTCGGGGAGACAGGCAGACAGACAAAATATCAGACAAGGCTTTATTACGATATATAGATATAGGAATGGTGTTTGTATGTTCCATAAGATACTAGGAGAACCTAATTCTCGAGCACCATTTAATTTATGCAGATTCGTGAGCCCTCACTAGGACTGATATATTGGTACCTACATTAATGTTGTAGAATGTAAGTTTAGGGTACGATGGAACTGACATGTGTCAAGGCTTAAAAGTTCCTTAAAAAGAAGAATAAAAAAAATAAAAAAGGCCTATCATCGCCCATGTACAAGACATTGTGCTTGTGGAGGCCCATCTCCAGTAGTGGATACTGAAAGAGCTGGTTGCAAGAGCTGCAAGAACTCATTTATTCTCTTTGCAGTTTGTAGTGGCCCTTATAACTTGTAACAAATCAATCAATAGCATACCTGTCCAAAGAATTGACTACGACAAAGTTTCGCTTCGGTTCGCTTCGGCAAACTTCGTGAACGGGTAACTTTCTCCCAGTTACTTGCCAATCCCCCGATTGTTATTGGATCGTTATGCCATTGAGACATTGTTATTGTTCTTTTCTGTACACTGTTGTACATGATAATGTACTCTGTAAAAGTCACAACTCGATTAAAACTTTCCTGTTTCGCTCCGTGCTGGTGGTTGAAGAATGTTATGTTTTTCATTTTCCTTTATTAGATTTCCAGTTTTTTGTTTACTTCCTGCCACCTCCTGTTACTCTACAGCCAGATGTTATTACTCTTTTTCCTTCCTTATTTGACTTAAAAAAGGAAAGTGTGATTCTAACTTTGCTTTGATATTATATCGCGCAACGCTTCGGCTTTCGCCATCTAACTATGTAATGTGGTAGACGAGTCCTCGAATGGAGGCGACGTACCGGGAAGCGTAGTGTGGGACGCGCTCGAGGTGGATGGACTACTTAAAGGAATTCGATGGCGGTGGTTGGATGAGAAGAGTCGAGGATCGTGAGTGATTGCGAGCCTTGGGAGAGGCCACTAGGGGACATCGGCTGATGGTATGGTATGTAGGTAATGACGGCAGCATATTGGGCACCTTACCTCAGGGTAGTTACTTTGTGGATAGGGTACATCCCATGAAACCGTTTCTTCACACCGGGGGCACCCGATGTCGCCACTACAGATGTTGTTTTGTGATCCTCCAGATTGACACTAGGATGCTAACTTTTATTATAAACAATACGTTTATTATATTTTTATTACATATTATTATTAATTTTGAGATAATATTGTAAAATAATGTACTTTGTTTCCATTTAATTTAATAATAAAAAAACAAGTCTATTCAGTCAATTTTTGAGTCATAGTGAGAAATTTCCTTTCAATCGGATTGTTTAAATTTTTAATACGCATTTTGTATACTTAATTTAAACCTTTAAATATCATCAATTTGGTACTTCAATTCTGTATTTTCCCCACAGTGTAAAAATAAAATAAAATTTATTCACAATTCATCAAGTCAAAATTAAATATATACAGGATTACAGCAATAAATTCTTCACTGTCTAAATTCTAGGAATATGTTTCAAATAAGTCATGTTTTGAATTAAGGTTGATTGTCCCTTAACTAGGTGAATTGTTCATCCCAATTTACTACGTAAATAATTGAAATTTTATCTAATAAAATAACACGTTTCTCTATTCATCACATTAATATTTTAGACGTTGATTTAGCTTCATTTATATTTCATACACATTATGAATTCGGTAGATATTGTACTTTTTATTACCTACTAGCGATCCGGTCTAGCTTCACTCATACGGCATAGCAATTTCCTAGGGAGCATAGTCTGTATTCATGTGCTTTCTAAAATTTATAGTTTAGCTTTCTACAAGCGAAAACTATTTTAAAATCGGGTCAGTATTTTTTGTCCTTATTTTTTAGGTTTACGAACAAAAAATACTCAGTGTCTCTGTATAATATTAGTATAGATGAACAATTAAATAACATACGATATGAGTCGTAGAATGAATGAAATCAAAACGTTGAAAAGTGAAGTTACACTTAGAAAAGACCCCACACTACGATGTTTGTGACGTCACTTGTCAGTAGTGCCATTAAAGGCATTGCAAGTGATAGAAATAGCCAAATTTATATCTTAAATATTTTTAAATTTACATACCTATATCTAACTATTTTTCTAGTAAATTTTATATATTGGTTTAGGTTCTTTACCTAGTTCTCGAATAAGCCCATAAAACGTAAATATTTTGGCTTAAAAGACGTAAAAGGAACAATCAACTAACTTATTAAATTATTTCCAATGTTCGTATTACAATATACTCTACACTCAGTGGCTCAAATTAGAATTATCTGTGTCGTGGGCCCAAAAACACATTACAGAGAAATATTACACATTTAGAGATACATTATGGCAAACATACCAGCAAGACCCGTTCGGAAATTGAACATGGGAAGTGCACGGCACTGCCGACTGTGCTAATTGGTAGTCAATTCTTTGCTACATTGTCAATTCCAATCACAAAGCAATCATAAAAGCCCAGTAACAAGCGATAAATCATAATCTATCATCGCATCAAAATCTCTGAGACTACAATACCTTTATTCAGTACGTACTCAGTGGAAATCAGCAGATGTCGACCCTCGTCCACGGGAATGTTTGGCGACATTCAACAGCCGCTGTGTTTGACCTCCGACAGCGGGATAACATAGAAATAAAAGAATTTAACGGCCTTAAAATTAATTTTAATAAAAGAGACTATTCTTTTACTGTATTTATAGCAGCCCCCGTGTTGCTAACTGGCTACCGCCACCCATGCATGCAGCATCTGGAGTTATGCGGGTACACCGCCGACCTTGCAAAATTCTATTCACAGCTTTCATGAAGATACGCTACCTCACATCGTAGCGTATAGAAGGAAGGAGGCAGAGGAGCAGATAGTCTATCTGATGGTAAGTAGACACTGTCGTCCTGCGACATCCACGGTACATATGAACATCAATCCATAATAACAAACGTTGGCATGCCCACAGATACGCTACCTACCTTAGAGATTTATTAATGAATTTAGAAAAACGGTTGGGGAAATGGCGAATGGGAAGTAATAACGCGACGAGGAGCTTTCCTTATTTCATTGCACTTACCTCCCAATCCATAATCCACTACGCGGGCCCATTGCTGGGACTGATGGTATCAATCATCAGATGTTTTTTACTCTCTGGTACACGAGTTTCCTCACAACGATTTCCTTCACCGCCGAATCAGAGATAATTGAAAAAATCAGTAAGTAGAAATTCAATGATACGGATCAAGGTTCGAGTACTCACGAATTAACACCCCAAGTAGTCAGTAAAGTCAAGTAGTGTTTAAGAAAAGTTTTAGTATTCTTATTATAAGTAATAAAAGAAGTGTCAATGAGCGTGTCTGCCGTCCACCGCTAAACTGCCACGCAATTTGACGGAAATGTAGTAATAATTAATATGTGCATTGTGTGGATCGATAAATTAATAAAATAAACAAATGTGAATCGAAAATAAATGCATTCGTCACTGCCCTCGGTGACTTCTTACCACAATGTCTCAATTTGTAATTACCATCTCACGAGATCAGCGTGTGTCTCTCTACTGCTGGTTATAGGCTCCTCCCAAGGACCGCATACGCTCTTCTGGTCTTCTCACCCGTCGAGGGCGTCAAAAATATGCATCTAAACTGATTTACTTCCCGGGGACAAAAATCCTTAGTTGTTACTTATTCTTAATCTCAAGCGAAGTAAATTTACCGGGCAACTTTAGATATTATTAAATTTGTGGTTTGATACGCTTACCACTGAAACCGTGTTACATTCAACACGAGTTTGCCAATAGTAATAAAGTAAATGTATTGGGACGCGTTCAGCATTGTTCAGCTTCAACGCTGAACGCGATGAAAGTTTAAGCTCTGGACTTTATATATTTTACGCCGTGTTCCGATAACATTCTGTCGGAAATTATTTAAAACTGACATCGCCACATTAAAACGACCAGTGATGATATCCTTTGATTGTGGCATTTGGAGAATGTAAACTTCGTTTTTGTTTCCGTTACCATATAATTAATTACATTCCACAAAGCAAAATATAAAAAAATCGTAAAAAATAATAAAATTAAAAAAATGAAAATTAGACGAACTGTAAATCATTTTAGGACCGATCATTTTTTTATTTTCATAACATTTTAACAATTAGGAATTATTAGAGTGAAATCGACATACTTACAAAAACGTCTTCAGTCTACACATACTCGTATGTCAACAAATCGGCTGGGAACCAGATACCAAATGCAGATACTCTGTTGATTTAAAAAAAAAGTAGTTTTCCTGACTGACAACTGATAATGCCAGGAAACCGAAAACAAGAAAATCATTTTATAATTAAATGAATGTAAAATAGAAGTCCGATAAACGGATTTTGATAAATATAGTTAGCCCCTTCGCTGAAAGGATACCTATCCTTTCGTTCCATCGCGGATCAAAAGAAGTTATGAAATGATAAATAAAATGCCAGAGAAGAAGCTACTAACCGTAAAATTCACCTGAGCAAATAACCCAAATAAAACCCTTTGAGAATTGACCTCCACTGAACTGAAAGTAGGTCCGTATCAACGGGGGCAATTCATAATAATCTGTCAGAAAAATTCAACGGATTTTATCGGCATAAGGTGGCTAAAATGTAGATGAGAGAGGGGTGGTTGCAAGCTTATAAAAGATCATGGTGTTAAGTATAAATATGAAGCTGTTAACTTTCTTTTTTACTTTTTTTACTTCTTTTTTACTTACTTATTAGATTAACAAAACTTAAAAGTTAACATTCATAACATTCTAAAAACTACGAATGTTTGTCTAGAATGCCCAATTTGCATACAATTATACAACATGTACATTAGTCGGTAGTTAGACAATTCTATTGAAACTAATACAAAAATTAAACAGTCTTACCAAACAGTCTACGGTCAATAGCCTCATAAAGTCATAGCATAAGTCATAATTTACTTTTAAAAAAGTCGTTTTAATTTATTCCTTAAGTTCTTATCGTGAAGATAGTTTTTAAACCGAGGATACAACTCGATTGAAAATCTGAGAATTAAATAAGAGCCGGTCCGGTCCGCTTTCCGTATGCATTGTTAGCTGATTTTTTTCTGTGTTATGCTTCGTGTATGTACAGCAGGTACTATTAAAGTTTGAATATTATTGTTAAAGAACTGTTCTTTGAGAAGATTATACGTCATTTTTATGCAATATTTGAATAGCTTTAATTCGTAACTACTGACGCCATATGAAATTATCCTTGTATCCAGCCCTTTTAGTATTCACTGCTAGAAATGGGCCGGCTCACGCACATTGTCTTGTGTATGATGTATGACTTTAAAACGCCATGCTGGCCAAGCGAGCTGGCGAGCCCACTCTTTTAGAGGTGGTGTAGTACCTCAGATCTTGCGATAGACGCTTCATTCCTTAGTTGCCCATGACACCCACAGAAGGAGACTACACCTAAAGCCAGCCGACACCACACGGTACAATTATTCTTGATTAAATAAATAAATAATATGTAATCAAGAATAATAATTCTTGATTACATATTAATTTAGAGAGGTATAATTTGACTTTGAAAAGAGGTTTAACCACGCTACTCCCCCTTTTGAAAGTAGTCTATTTCTGCAAGAAAGATTACCTGATAATAAAATAACTATAAAATAAATAAATTTTTCTGATCTATAAAATAACTGTAACGATATTTCACTTGGCCGATGATCCGAACAAATGTCTCATTCAAATTTAGCGGCTGTACGAGAGTTTTTCGTTTATACGGTCTGTTTGGTTATGGTCATGTACAAATTCTAAGGGCAGTAATACTTACTACCCTCTGAATGATAACCATTTTTATTTTTAATTCGGCGTATTACAGGTGTGTGTATGCTCAAACTGTAATTAATATCTTTGGAAGTTGAAACGTTATCGACATAAAATAAATGCCATTTAATGGATAAAAGTGAAATATATTAACCATGTGACTTAAACGCACATATTAGTTGGTGTGACATTTTGAAAAAAAAAAATGTTAAAGCCAAATTTTAATTTTGTATAAGAAAAAAACTACGCTATTTGATGAATTTAAATACTGAACATGTACTCAATTTACTCCTGTTCATCTTTAGTCAACAGAACATTACTAATTCGTACCATAATCCCATTCAAATATGTATAACAATGCGGGTAGAAAAACCAGGTGAACAATAATTTCGTTCAACCAATGAAGCGGCGAGATTTAATGAATGTTTATTGAATGGGAGGAATGATTGCAAATAAAAAGGATTTGCTACGTGTGTTTTCATAATGTTGAACAATACGTGGTGATTACTGGCTTACGGTGAAAGGGCTGGATGGAGTTGAATGAGTTTTCAATGAATTACCCATATCATAAAGAAGGGAAATTTGAATGTACGGACGCGATTACAGGTAATAGGTATTGTCAGAGTAAAATAAAACCAGATTAACTTAAAATGAGCTGAAAATTAATATGCACTTCGCGCTGTTTTGAGGTTACCATACCGTACCATACACATCAGACTGCGTCTCTCCACTACTGGATATAGGCCTCTGCCGCAGACCGCCACCACACACGGTCTTCAGTTCTTGTCATCCAAACATTACTTAACCGGCGACTTTCTTCAAATCGTCAGTCCACCTGTTCGGAGGGTGTCTCACACTTATGTTTCCAGGTCTTTTTGGTTTTCGGGTTTCCTCGTGATGTTTTCCTTCACAGCCAAGTTAGTGAAGATTTTCAAAATCCATGTTTAAGTAGAATCTCCGTGTGGTTCTGGCCCAGGATTTGATCTCACGAATGAGCATCGAGAATAGATACCCCTTACTATCAATGCTATTACCTCCACTACGTACTAGGCCTCATTTTTTGTTTCAAAATTAGTTTATAAGTTACTGAATTTTATCAAATTTTAACAATGACTTAGACATTAGACTTAGACATTCTGTAAAAGGAAGAAGAAACGTCAAAAATGAGATCAAATTCAAAATGCAGTCGATTCATTTAACAAGTCATACAAAATTACCGCTCTCTTATAGGCTTAGAACCTTCAAAGCCTATAAGAGAGCGGTATCCGCTGGGCGTACTTGACTAGTCACGTTACACTTCTGTTTTTTTTTCGGAATGGCTAAATTATTGTGGCCCTAATGGCCTTTCAAGAGTCATCGGACATGTATGGTTTAGGGCGGGCGCAGAAGGTGCTCAGCCAGGAGCACAAAGTGTGTGCAGCACCGAGCCTAAGGGCTCCTCCGCCGATAGACCGGCGCAAGGAGCGGACCTCGTTTTAGGGCGTTGCTTTGGGAGAGTACCGGAGGATCGCGAGTCGGTGACGTTACCCTATTCTCATAGAAGACTACCGTGAAATGTACTACATTTCTCACTCTATACTATTCTCCCAATTACATACGTAGTGTTTCGTTAGTGAGTGAGATATGCTAAAGCCCATTCCTATCCCATCCATTCCTATCGCTTCTTATTTTTGCTGCTCTTTCTCCAAATTCATTACCACCTTTCGAAAGGAAGGCAGCGCATCCGAGGATGAGCTAAAGTTTGCCATTATAGACTGATGTTGCTATGTATCACAGATGTCCAAGTATGCGATCGTATCCAGGTTGACTGTCTGCTCGTCTGCCACCTTCATTCCTTGACACTAGAAAGACGTCGTGGGGTCATTTGACCCGATTTTAATTTGACGGTCAATATTACTATCGACCATCAAATTCTAACACTTTTGTTTCTTCAGCGTTGTTTTTGTGACTTTTATTTAACTTAACTTTCAGCTTTAATGTTTATATAACATAATAATCTTTTTTACTACCTAGAAGTCAATTGACCTGCGACGGTCTTTTGAGGTAGCCATTTTTTCCCGTCTTATCAGTGTTAAATTAAAGACTTGTATCTAAGTCCCCTGTATAAATCACTAATTAATTAGAAATATGTCTAAAATTCCGTGATGACATTGTGGTTACAGCACTAGATTTTTCTAAACCTGATTTTTTACACTCTCCGAGATGCCTTGGTATACCCTAGATTTTCCCTGTTCGATTCAAACATCAGATATCCAATCGACGGCACATTTGATCGAACAGGCAATCAGATCATATCTCCTATAAAGGCCTTTCAAATAAATGAACGCGTAAGAATAGTGCCCTATATTTTTCCAACAATTTCGTTAGTGGTAACGCATGATGGCTATACAAGTTATTGGGCAAGGCGTAAGGCAATCCATTAGGAGCTTCGTCGGCAATTTGCTTCATTTCTTATTTAGCGTCGTCTTTACCACAGTAAAGAACATTAAGTAAACAGAAAATAATAAGTATTGTAGTTATCAAGTGTTAACGAGAATAGTTCAGTTAATTTCAAGGTGGTCCATAAATCACTAATCTGGTGCATATACGTTTGATTCGTAGCTTATAAAAATTTCCTAGAAAAATCCTTCGGGACAATGCTCGACGATTCAAACCCGTTCTTCACCTGCCCCGAACCCACACACACACATGTAAGCCGCAGAGTGCTTCTAGAGCATACAAAATGTTGTGTCCCTTTTGTTCTTTAATATATATTGGCCAGTAATAGACAGTCTGTGACAGTTTCAATTAACACGTGTTTGCGTGAGAGAAGCTATTAGTGTAGATAGCGGTGTTAGTTACTGTCTATAGAGCGTTTTTTTGTAACAAACACTTTTGCCGTCTTGTTAGTTATGTTCTTTAACAAATTCGACTTGTAGTTTTCTGTTCTAGTCAATACTTCTACTGAATACCTACTTGTTTCAATTTTGTTCAATTTTCGTTTTCATATATGGCAATGGTGCACATGAGCACATTCTGCCACTGTCAAGTTTTCTTTTTATTGAATCAATGTTAAGTTTGTGCAGATGACTAATCACACTAACATGGAGTTAAATAAGGAACACGATAGGATGATGCAGATGGGAAGTGAGAAATAACTTCCTTCATACATCTTTAAAAGAAACTATAAATTGCGGATTCCATCTAGAGAAGAATGGTCGAAAAGAATGAAGATGAAGTGCAGGTGCAGGCATATATAAGGACCACAAATCACTTAAAGTATGGGACAATATGCGACGGTCCCTCAAGCACAGACTTATGCAATAATTACTTGCGTTCGGGAGATAATGAGTAGACTTACTAACAGTAAGACTATTTATATTCTCAGTGACTGTAAAGCTGCTCTACAAGCGCTCATGTCCTATAAAATCGATTTCAGGTGAACCTAATTTGGGTAACCCGGGACATGAGGGTTTTAAAGGCAGTGGAAAGGACGGAAAGGGATCAGAGACCAAATTCATTGGACCAGAACTCTTCGTAGGTCTTGTGCTAGGAACAATAAATAAGGTACTACTTAGAGAACATGCCCAACAAAAGGCTCAACAGCGATGGGAGGCTCTAAATGGCTTAAAGCACGCAAATAAGTTCCTCAAAGACATAAATCCAGGCTGGATAAGGAAACTTTTTTCCTACAGCAAAAAACACCTACGGCAACTGACTGGGCTATTCACAGGTCACTTTAGAACAAAAATTGTTCTCTGCAGAATTAATTTAGCAAATGATAACATCTGTAGAGCCTACGACGAGGACAAAGAGTCCATGACGCAACTTTTTCGTGAATTTGATGGTCTGGTGAGATGCAGAATAAGTCTTCTAGGCAACAGGCTTCTACGATTGCCGGATATCCTGAATTATATGGATATAATGTTCGGGGAGCAAGAGTAGAAGATAAGGTTAGTGGAACACAAAAGATCCGATTGGATCGAAGTGATGGATAACTACGATAAGATATTATTAATAGGAATCTAACTTAGGACCTTCACACAGTAGGTACCGATTTAATTCTATCGTAAGAGTAATTGCGAATCTCAGGCAATCTCTCTCACGCGACCACAAACCGTTCCCGACGCAGCTATAAATCAAACACTGTCTTTTCTCTTACGTGTTTTCCACAAACGGCCACAAATCATAATTAAAAAATTTTAATGGTCTGACCCTGGATTCAGTCACCTCTGGTTGACAGGTTAGCTGTATTTCCCTAGCGGGATATCGGACACAAACGTGGGAACTCGCTTTTTATCGTGGAACGAGACGTAATGTTAGACGAACAATTTTAGGGAAAAGTAGTGTTTCTGCAATTATGAGTTGAGTTTTATAATAACACTTTATTGCACACCAAAATAAAACAGTAACAGACATTGTAACATATGAAATCCACTGAAGGATTAACGCTTATCGCTATTAAAAATCTCTGCCAGACAACCTTTGGACATAAATATTTTAATCACAGGTAGACAATGTTCAGTATACATAAATTACATACATAACATATACATACATACCCACCATATACAGTATATATGTCAAGATAGCTGAAGTCGTCTTCAGGGCTTAATTTTTATCTAAATTTTGCCTTCCATATAAGAATTTGATGTCACCTCAAATATCTGAAAACAAACCCGTAATTTAAGATTACAAACGAGTAAACTATATCGAGAATGGCCTCGACTAGAGAGGGTACGCGGATAGCCATGCACGACAATATCCACATACGACTAGATAGACTGTTGCTTGTCAGTCACATTATTTCGACAAAAAATGTACGCGTAAGTACAATAAAACGATAATAATATAGTAATAAATATAGTCTTTTTCGTATTATTTCATTCATTCAAATCTTGCCAATAATAAAATTCTTATACGTTATTCTATTAAGGATCTAATTCTCTCCATGGCGTCTCATTAGTGGCTTGTCACGGTAGAATGAGCATATCTTGGGGAATGTTTCCTTTGATGTGTACTCTAGCTTCGGCTGTCGACGAGACAGTGAATTCATTATGGCTCTTAGCTTTTGTATGCTCGAATGTTGAACATTAATAAGTATATACACCAATTAAGAAACTTCTCGAAAAATCTTATAGAATATTGAGTGGTTGTTTTATTGACTTCTCCTTCAAATTTTATCTACATCAATACAAAAATAAATGTAAGTTAATAATGTAATATTTTGTTGTTACCCAACTCCCACAAAAGATTGACGTAAAATTTATTAATGTACTACGAGGGAGAGTCAAAAAATATCTACACTTTCATCATAACACACCTTTAAGGTTGTCGTACTGTCTTCTGTGCATGCATGCTTAAAGTTGGTACGATTGTAGTCATAGTCATACCCGGATCGCATCAGTTATCTTCTAGCGGATACAGTGTAAATAATGTCCGCGCCGCTAGCAGTTTACACCGAGGAGGAACAACGAGCAGTGATTCGATTTCTCTGGTCGGAAGGCGTCAAAGGGGCGAAATTCACCGTAGAATTTTATTACAATACGAGGCCAGTGCCTTGTTACGTAAAAGTGTTTTTTCGTGGATCGAGAAGTTTAAAAGTAGGCGGACACGTGTGACGAACGATGAGGTAGCAAGACGCCCATCAACCTCCACCACCGTCAACCTCCATCGATGAGGTAGCGTCTTATTTGAACATCAGTCATGGTTCTGTCCATCAAATTATCTACGACGAGCTCGGCTTCCATAAAGTCTCTGCGCGATGGGTGCCAAAAGAGCTTACTGCAGAACATACGCTCAAACGTATTGACATTCATTCAAATCATCAACTAGTTGGGATTTGAGGTGCTGGAACATTCTTACGACCCAAATCTTGCTCCCTCCGGCTTCATCTGTTTGGGCCGCTCAAGGATGCTTTGCGAGGTCGTCGATTTTCCACAAACGTAGACGTGCAGGAAGCGGTGAAAAATTGGCTTTGCAACCAACCGAAAACCTTCTTCTTGGATGCATGTGGACCGCTGGACCAAGTGTATTGACAAGGGAGGAGACTATGTTGAAAAAATGATGTACATATTAAACCCTTATTTTTGTGGAAATACATAAATTGTAGAACGAAAAGTGTAGATAATCTTTGACTCACCCTCGTGTAAATAGATGACCTAAATGGGGGAGAAGTGATATAAGCCAGAGCCTATTCCCCACATCCCGTCCCGTCATGTCGAGAGTATAATGGGATAACAGAAAATCCTTTTCTCCATCTCATCACACAATTAGGAAATACTCCTGTTTTCTGTTACTTCTGTTTACTTCCACGTCCCCATGATCCTTTTTTTTATAGAATAGAGGGCAGACGAGCGGGCGGGCCACATGATGGTAAATGGTCGCTACCGCCCTGCAACACCAGGGGGCTTGCGGGTACGCTGCCGACCTTGCAGAATCCCGTTCACAGCTCTCTTGAAGAGTACCATGTAGAGTAACGGAAATATTTCAGCTGGCAGTTCATTCCACAACTTTCGGGTGCGCGGTTATAACTAATCCACTCTACAAGTGGTCAACTCCAGTCCAGTGGCCAGTGGCGTCTCAACGTTTGACTTGACATGTTGGCAGGTGTCGCGGATATCATAGGGCGACAGTATCCATTTACCACCGTGTGAAGTGTCTGCTTGTTTGCTATCTTGTTTGTATAAAAATAACGATTTTTTTATTTTTTGACCGTTTTGATTTTTTTAGATCATAATAATGGTCATAAAATTTAACAGTCTGTGATTTAGGCAGAATATAATAAAATTATCTAGTACCATGTTAACAATTAAACACTACCTATTACTAAATCCTGCAGAGTAAATGCTATAAGATAAAGACACCTTATTTCATTGATAACGAACTCACTTATATTCACAGCCCTAGAAAATCAAACACTATTTGCGGATGCAATAGGTTCATATTTTCTTCTCTCATATACATCTGATCCTATGAAAAACTACTTTTATGGACATACACTAGCGCAGTGCTATGGGCAATGATACAAAATTCATGTTCAAGTTCCGCATCCGCGTTTGCAACCACTCTGAAGTTGTCAAACTCTGTTTCCACTTCATCCTTCCACTTAACTTAGTTTTCGAGTCCCGAGTGTCAAACGAATTTATAGTTCAGAGCTGGAGTTGTATGGTAATTAGCTAATAAATAATTGATTTAGATATGTCATGGCTTTTAAACGTACTGATGATAAGTAACTTTTATTATCAGTATCCGATAATTAGTTTTATTATTCAGTTTTATTACGTGTCTCAGTGAGAAGTTTTCCTTGAATCAGGTTGTGTTTCATATGGATCTGTGATCTAAAATTTAAGTATTTTTATTTGTATTCTTTTCTTTTTACACAATGTAATTTTCCGCAAAATTTCATTTAACCTTTTAACATTAGCGCCCCGCAGTTTATCTACAAATTTCGTTATACGAGTGTGATATATTGTATAATATACGACTTTCGAATATCGAAAAAAAATCTCTACAACATCGTGATTTCCACATTAAGACTGAAATTAAATCACCAAATAACATCGATGAATTAACATTAATAAAAAATGACAAATATTGTCTCGCGTCAGGATGCGCCGACTATCTGTAGAAGTGAATTAGGAAAAAGGATTGGAAAGAACGAGGAATGAGAAGTGAACGAGATGAAATCTTTTTGTACTTGTCTCATTGAAAATTTTAAAATAGTCCTTTATTAATGTGACATTGTGACATCACGTTTATGGAACCCGTATTCTTAAAAATAAAATACAAATAATATGTTAAATTCTATCTTTACTTGCCCTCGCGCGAAATATCTCAAGCATTACAGAGAACAGCGAGTAGTCGCCTCACTGCAATCAATTTGCAAAGTCAAAATTGCTATCATTTACTTTTGGACCATTACCAGTAAAGTTCGACGAAAATTTCAGAATAGTCCCTTTTAAAGCTGACCTTGCTGGAGGCGTCATAATTTTGCAAAGCCCTCTTGGGACGAAACCCGTAATGATCTATAGCACTCTCTTGTTTAGAGCTACGTTCACTCGGGAACGATATTTGGGTACTGCGAATATCATGTTTTTGAAAGTTCAGACAGGTTTGAAGCGTTGTCTTTAATACTCTTATTATTAAGGTTGAAGCTTTCTCGAAAGATTGCTTTTGCATTTCCTTTTGAAAAATAAAAAAGATAATGAGGATATAGATGTATATAAGCAGCTTTGGTGTGTCTATATACCACAATTTGACAATAGATAGATATAAGATAGATATAAATTTTATTTCTTACGAACACATAAGAGATCGCATAGGTACATAATAATGAAGTGGCATAAAATTGTAGGTAACGTGGTAGGTACTTACTTGACCGTAGAATGAATACAATTCAAATCAAGAAATGTCACTTTTCACTTTTTTTTTTATAGACTAGGGGGCGGACGAGCAAGCGGTCCCACGTGATGGTAAGTGTTACCGCCGCCCATGGGCACCTGCAACACCAGGGGGTATGCGGGCGCGCCGCCGACCTTGCAAAATCCTATTCACAGCTCTCTTGAAGAACCCCATATCGTAGTTCAATGGAAAGACCTCTTGAGGCAGTTCGTTCCACAGCCTAGTCTAGAGAGGTCTGGATCGTTTTCCTTGCACACCCACATATTATAAATGAATGTTAAAAATTGTGAACTGTCGGTATGAGTGAATTAGAAACAAAATATTCATGTGTTTTCTTAGGTTTTCGCGATTGCTATACATAGCAATTAAACAACTTTGAACGGTTTGAATCGCGTATATTTAACATTATTTATATCCCGACGTTTCGAACACTTTGCAGTGGACGTGGTCACGGTGTGACTACTAACGGGGTTCGAAACGTCGGGATATAAATAATGTTAAATATACGCGATTTAAACCGTTCAAAGTTGTTTAATTGCTATATTCATGTGTGATTTAAATCTTATTTTTAAGAGATAAAGGGTTCAAAATTAACTTAAAGCTTGACCATATTTATAACTATATTAAAATAGAATCAAAATCAAAATAGTAAATTGAGTGTAAGCAAAGATTGAGTGTAAGCTTAAGTTTTGCTATAAAGTCATATCACACGGTCATCGAAACTTTACTTAGGGAGATATCGTCAGGGACAAGTGTATTACCTTTTCGATCTTCAAGTTATTGAACAGATTACTAGAGAGTTTCGTAAAAGTTCCAGAGCAGAAAAAATATGAGCAGTCGGTGCTTATGGTGCTTATGAGATACTTAAGTACTTAAGCTTCTAAAATATTGCGATTTCTTTACCCGACGACTTATGGGCTAAGACTACATTAATTATGTCTGAACAACAAATTCCTAGGTTTACAAAGGACACGAACACTTATAATCGTTTTTAGAAAATAAACAGATCATTCTATATAAAAGACGTATCAATAAAGTGCGTTCTCATCCAAATGATAGGGGTTAAAGTATGAAATTGCCGTTTTATAGTAATAGATACTTTGAATTGACATAAAACCTTCATGGTGAGTGAGTTCATTTTCGAGTGAAACTTTTTTCACATGATACCTATGAGATTCTTGTTTTAAAAACGTGCAACATTCGATTTTCGACTTTCAATTGTTTTTTTTATTCAGCTTAGACGGGAAAGATGGATACTTCGAAAATCCGAGTAATCTTTGAATACGAGTTCCGACGCGGAACTAACGCGGCAGAAACGGCTCGCAATATCAATCCTGCGTTTGGAGAGGAGGCTGCTAATGAACGAACCGTGCGTTTTTGGTTTAAACGCTTTCGTAATGGAAACTTCGACTTGAAGAACGAACGACGTGGAAGACCGCCCACACAGGTGAATAACGCTGAATTGAAGGAATGCTGAATGGTGGAAACCGATCCGAGTCAAACTACCCAGGAATTAGCGGCATGGTTTAACGTTACCTTACCTACAATATTGACTCATTTGCATCAAATCTGATCTGCAGAAAGAAACGCGTGTTGAAACTTGCGTTGCCTTGTTGAATCGGTACAGAAATGAAGGAATATTGGATCGAATTGTGACATGTGACGAAAAGTGGATTCTTTACGATAACCGAAAGCGAAAAATGCTATGGCTGGCCCCAGGTCAAACGCCGCAACAGTGCCCTAAGGCAAAGCTTACCAATAAAAAGATAATGGTAACTATTTGTTGGTTTATTCATAGTGTTATTCACTATAGCTTTCTCAGGTCTGGTCAAGCAATAACAGCAGATGTTTACTGTGCCGAACTTCGAACAATGATGGCGAAACTAGCAGTGAAACAGCCCCGACTCGTGAATCGATCTTCACCATTATTGCTCCATGATAACGCAAGACCTCACAATGCACGAGAAACCGTTGTAACTCTACAGGAGCTGCAGTTAGAAACCATACGTCATCCTCCGTACTCGCCAGACCTTGCTCCAACGGACTACCATTTTTTTCGTGATTTGGACAATTTTCTACGTGGTAAAAAATTTTCTTCCCAAGAGGCAGTACAAAATGCTTTCACACAGTTTGTCGAATCTACATCCCCAGAGTTCCCATTTCGGTTCTATCGCAAAGGCATAAATGAACTTCCGATTAGATGGCAACAATGTATAGATAATGAGGGTAAATATTTTGATTAAATAAATATGTTACATTTTAGAAAAAAAACGAGTTTTAATTTTTCAGTACAAATCGGCAATTTCATACTTTAACCCCTAATATATGTAGATATTTGCAGTCAGAAACTGGGTGCGTTTAAAATTTATTGAAATAAGTGAGCGAAAGTTATATGATGCTATTCAGAATCGCCATTTATGTAAATGTAACAACATTCTACCGTAATGACTTCCATTTTCACGTAAGTAGGTAATTTGGGAAGTGTGTACATACGAGTATAAATATTATATGAAACGGGAAAAAGCCCGCCGCGCCGTATGGTGAGCGCATGGTGTTATCAAAGCGTTGTCATTTGAGACGAAATAGCGTTCTTCTTTTTGTCTCTCTCAGACTAATAATTCTGAAGCATATTAGAAAGAGCGCAACGATGAGCACGTTGAGTAGTACGCTCAGCTTGTTTTATGCTGAGCGCAGACGTCCTTAAGCAAATTATTAACTTCTGTGTGATTTATTAAGGCACTTTTTACATAATCAATCGTTAAATATTTCATAAAACACACCGATATGTTACTACGCAAAATTTCGTATCTCGTGAAGTAACTAATTCATGGCAAGTGCTGCTATTTGTTTTAATTCTAACTCCTCTGAGGCTGCTAGGATATTACATAGTTTTAAATTAAAGTAAGTGTTCATTTTATATTCTAAATCGGGTCTGAACGCGTATAATAAAGATATTTGTTTACCTTTTATTTCTATTCGACGTTTCGGCACGGCACGTGTTCATGCGACTACGTGACCACGACTCGTGACCATGGCTGGTGTAACCTTTATTATACGCGTTCAGACCCAATTTAGAATATAAAATGTGCACAAAACGCGACTGTTTTAAAAGTTATAAAGTAAGTGTTAATGTGTGTGTTGAATGTGTTTCAAATTTGTGTTGAATTGTGGGTATACGGTGGTATACGTATATGCCAAACGTATCCATAGGCTCACAATTCAATTAGTTTCATTAATTAATAATAGTGTAAGGTTTGACATTAGGGGGCTGACATGAATCGTAATTAAAAAACCCCCAAAAAATTAAAAAATAAAGAAAAACAATATAAAACTTTTAACAGTTTACGTAACACAATATTTCTACATTTATAAAAGTCAAGTCTGTCTTTTTGTCGGTCTATCTGTCTACGTGTATGTCTGTTTGTTAACGCTAATCTGGTAACTGCTGGGTAGTAATGATTTTTACAGTTTTTATATTGTAAAGGAGTATTAGTTTGGGAAAGTTCTAGGTTACTATTTAGTACACTTGTGTACAGATATAGGTTGTTTCTCGAAGCTTGAAACCATGGATTCGTGATTTTAAACAAACAATTTTCCACACCGAAATTCTTTCTGGGTATTTTAGACAAAAACCGATTTTTTTCCAATTATCCACACCAATCTGATATTTAGTAGGGGCAATTGGAACAATCCGTCTGCCTCGTGTCGAAAAAGCTATGGGCAATAACGTCTACCAAGTGGATCACTCAATATTCCAAACTATATTGTGGCACACCTCGACCTTTGGGACGAGCTTGGCGTTAATTCGAATGACTGGCCGTCGATTGTACCGAAACGAAAGAAATGGAGGGAATTGCAAAGGCTTTTGCTCATTAGCTGGAAAATAAAGTTATCAATAAAGTTACCAAACAATCTATGAAAAAAAAAGTATTTAATAATGTAATTCAATGATATATATGTATGTTTTACGTAAAACAATTTAGTTCGCGCCGCTTTATTGTTTGACCACGTTTCTAAACGCGGCCTTTTAGTCCATGACAGATGACGACTAACGCTGTCACCGAGAGAAAAATGCTCATATCTTTATAACGTCTTATCGTCGTGCGCCCGCGTTAGTTTTGGTTGCCATCCTCGGTACTACGCAAAACTCCAGTGCGATCGTTACTAACTCATTAACAATAGGGTCGCGACTCAGTGAAGTGGTGACAAAAGTGAGTGACTACGTCTTCGCTAGCTGCTGGATGAGCTGAGCCTGGAATATCCCGGGGTAAGTTGACATTTCCATAATTAATCACTTCCGTATTTTACCCCCAATCATTTATGCCCCCTCGCACCGCGGCCACATTTTTAGTCATTTCTCTTATTTTCGCATCTCTCAGGTCCGATACAAGTATTGGTTTCCTATGGTTATATAACGCGCATATACCTACAAATTTACTTAATAAGTAGTGTATTGTGTAGAATTAGCAACCTTAAGTGGCTGTGGGCAGGCCCTATCTGTGACAGAATCGATAACGAGTCCTCGAAATGAGATCACATTCCAGGAAATGTAGGAAATGTCCTCCGGCCAGGTGTACCGACAACTTGAAAAAAGTCGTCGGTAGCGACTGGGTGAGAAGAAAGGAAGACCGCGTGTTTTGACGGACCTTGCATACGGCCGATATCCAGTAGCGAATAGTTATTAAGATGTTATTAAGTACCCATCTCATTTCTCAGTTTAGGTACAGTGACCGTAAACCGTAAAAGGCCCGCTTTTACCGTCTACTGTTACACACCGGCTACATCATGTGCATGACAACGTGCATGTGTAATGTGCGTGTATGATCATAAAACGCTACGCTGCTCAAGCGAATTGGCGAGTCCATACTTTTAGAAGTTGTGTAGTTCCTCAGCAGCTTTGCTATCTCTTAGTCTCCTTATATGAATCCCACGGGAAGAGGTGGGCTGGTGCTATTGTAAGGCCGGTCGACACCACACGGCGACAGTTTAGGTCTAGAACGCTAAAAAATTAATCTAATCTTTAGAAATACTTGTACGAATACATCTGTAGATTTCCGATCACAACGAAACGACACGAAAGTCTCTAAAAACGAAAGGAAGGTAATAAAAAAATTCTTTCCTCGCGAATTTCGTCGAGTGCGGTATTCGGCGAATATTTGTTGAGTGTACAATTGAGTTAAACAGTAATGGTGTGAATCGAATGAGTGAATATTTTTATTGTATTCTATCTTTCTACTACAATTAAAATGTTTAAGGACAATTTTTCCAAACAATGCCGAAATCGCTTTTAAACTATTTAAGCTTTGTAATACTTTAAAATCCATATTAAAACCACCTAATTAATATACTTAGAGAACAATATTTAGAGAATACCAAAACTTTGTACAAGTTTATTGTAGGTCTAGGGAGCGCCTTAATTTTAATTACCGATATTATTCGACTGAAGACTAGAGTGAAAAAATTAAATTGGTTTAAAATATTTGCAGATTGAAGTATTCTTATCAAATAGAATATTATTTAATGATTTATACAGCAAACACAAACTTACACAAACTCTTTACTTTGAAAGAAAAAAGTAACTGTAATTTTTTTTTATGGATGAAGTTGGCAGACGAGCATACAGTCCACCTGATAGTAAATAGATACTATCGCTTATAGACATCCGCGATACATGCCAACATTAGTCCAAAATGATAAACGTTAGCACGACCCCTGATGCGCTGCCTACCTTTGGCGATATAGGAATGGATTTGGAGAAAGGGTTGGGAAAATGAGGAGGGATGAGATGGGAATGGGCTCTGGCACATCTCACTCACTACCGAAACACGTGCGTACATTGGGGAAATAAGATAAAGTGGGAAATGCAGTACATTTTAGGGTAGTCTTCTGTGAGAGAGGGGTAACGTGGCCAGTCGAGCGCGCCCAGCGGCTGTTGGATTGCAGCGTGCATTCTCCCCCTACCAAATGAGGGCTCTATTCGTTGATTTATGCAACAATATAAAAAAAATGATTTCGAAACTTCTTGGCTGCTAACTAAGAAAGTTACAACGATATCGATCGATAGAATAGGTATTACATACGCCTTTAAGGCTTTAAGGATTAGTTTTACTTGTCTATGTAAACATGACTCATTCGTGAGGTGAGGTACCTGCTCCCTCATTCTCCACGAATTAATCCGCATCACTATCACCAAGGGGGGGTAAACAGAAAGCCGGATAGACGTCAGTTGTCGGCCCAATAACAACCCAGCTCGGGAGTATAAATAAAAAATAAGCTGCTCCGTTTCTGCAGGTGTGAGACAAAGAATTTGGAATATGTTATTGCAGAAGTCCTTTACTGATATGGTAAATCATTTGCACTTATAGTTGGATAGTGCTTTGGGGATATTGCAAAGATATCGGTTTATTACTATTGGTCCCCTTGACACAGGCTACTCAAGTGATAGGAATGACATTTTTTTCATGTCCAGATCTTAAAGGCCCCCCTGCATCCTTTAAGATTAAATACAGCCCCCTTGTAAACCAAGTGGGCCGATGGATACTTTACGAATAATACAGATCCAAAATAACACAGTCAGTTAAAATTGCATACTACAGACGACGATTTAAAAATGACTTTTCGGAAAATGTGGAATTTTAGAACTAGCGGATTTTTCTTATTTAAATAAAAATATACGCTAAATATATGTATTGTGATTTTTTAAATCCGTTCTATAATGATGACCGAGCTATTCACAAAGTTTGAAACGCGCTACTTGCGATGATCAAGTCACAATATATGTCATATTTGAATTATTCAAACCTTTTTTTAGGTAAGAACTTAAGAAGTAAAAAATAATATAAAAAAACAATTTTTAAAAAGTAACTTTTGTTCAAGCCATGTACTAACAATATAAACTTATTTTATTCGTTTTAGTACATGGCTTGAATAAAAGCTTGCTCTTAAAACGCGTTTTTTTTTTATTATTTTATTCAAATTAGAATGACTTCACGTATTCTGCTTTACAAATTCTTTAATTTAATACCCATGTCAAGGAGGTTGTGAAGAAATAGGTAATCTGCCACCTTGAAGCGGCGGCCATTTTGAAAAAACTACATAACTGAGTATACTAGATTGTATTGTCACCAGCCCAAAAGTGTGTGCAAAATTTCAGCTCAATCGGTTAGGTGGAACTGGTTTAAATTTCAGCTGCAAAATTTGACCCACACATACGTAGCTTGCAAAAAATGGAGAAGTTCTCCATTGTGAGCTCAGTTATATAATCATCTTGCCGCATGCGACTTTCTGTCGCTATTGCCAGAGTTACAATGCACTTACCGAATCAAATTTTAGTCACGTACCTAATCCATTTTTTGTTTAAACGATTGATTTTCCTTGAGACACATGGCAAGAATGCCTAAAAACTGACGGTACGCACCTATTAGCAATCCCTTGGATCCTATCTAGTATTTACCTATGATTAAATAAATCCAACCGAATTGAAAACATCTTAATCGCTGGTTTTCAAAAGTCCTTGAAGAGTAAAATATCTTTTGATCCTTGTCAACTCGTAAGGGATTAAATTACCAACCAAACCTGACTACTTATTTCAGAAACTAAACAAGGGTTAAACTTAATTTGTTGAAAGTAAGGTCTTTAAGGTTGTAACGGAATATAAATCAAATAGACTTTCCTGCTTGTCTTAGCTCTTAGGGTATGGCCATAGTGAGTCGCGGTAACTACCAAATCAAACTAATGTTTCACAGATTTATTTTTGGGGTAACTGAATGGCAAACAGTTGGCTGAATCACGGTGAATCACAGTGAGAATAAGTGTCACAGTCAAACAGCGAATACAAAAGTAAGTATGAAAAATAGGAGTATGTACTATTGCACACGCACCGTACAGTATGACAGAAATCCCTGGCAAATAGAAAAAAATAAGTACCTGCTGATGGCATTTCCGGATAAAGGTAAATTCCTAAAGAATTTCTAAACGGAATATATTAATTCATTTAAAAAATGCGGCCAGCGCGTGTCGAACGCATTAGGATATAAGAAAGTTTTGGGCCTTTCTCACCACCTCCTGATAAAGAACTGTTAATAAATTATCTGCCAATTAAACCTAGCTTATACTAACTTTTTGATAAAGATTAACTGAGTTTCTGATACCCTCTGATAAAGTATCAGGAGGTGGTGAGAAAGACCCTTAGACTTATCAATATCTATACTATTTCCATTTCTTTATTTTCTCGATGACAGCTCACACACAGTGGTCGATATAACTTTGTTCTAGCGTCAACGCCTAAAACTCCGAACAAAAATTAGGCACCAAGACGTCATATTTCATTAACAAGGTCACGTCAGCCAGAAAGCAATTTTAGGGATGTAGTTAGTCGATCGACTGTGTTTTTATTATAATAACTTGGAAATGTTACAATCAAAATCGACTACTAGAACATACGATTTTTTTTAATCATTACATTACTGGCGGTTTTTATTACTATTAAATTAGTTTTCATTTATTGTAATGAAAATACAGTCATCTTGTTTCATAATTCCACATAAAATCATGATATATATATCATGACCTATCGATAAACGTAACACGATAACAGATCCGATATTTTTTTACAAAATGTAAGAAATTAAACTACTGCAGGATACTTTTGTACAAATTTATTAACTAATATTATATTTCATTACAAGATGTTACACGTGTTAATTCTTGATTGATAATGCCAACTTCTTTAAAATTTTCGAAGCTGTTGTAAAATAAGTAGGTATAGGTAGGTACTCGACAATGAAACGATATAATTATAATGACAGGTAATCTTTATTTATTTATTTTAATCAAAATCTGATGAATCGTCACTGTCACTCGATGAGCTCTCCCCAACATTTATTATAAGTTCCTGTACTTCTATATTATCGAATGCCACATGAATTTCCCAATCCAACGCTATAATGTTTTGGGTTCTTCTCACAATTTTTTCCCAGTTTTCGGCAGTTACTTCCGCACATGCATTTTTTAATAAATCTAACATCTTGTTTGCCGTAAAAGGGGGATGGGTATTGTTTCGAGCGGCGTGTCCTTTGATTTGTGCCCATATTAGTTCTATAGCATTGTACTGGCAAGATACGGCGGAAGTCGAAGAACCCAATGACCACATTCGGCAGCTATTTCGTTGATAACATATCTTTTAGGGAGGCTTTTTTTCGATTTTAAAATATTCACTAATTATACTTTTAATAAAGTATTATCCACATTTTCGCCATGACGTTGGAGCCAGTCAATTATCTCTTGTTTTTTATTGGCCTGCGTCGGCATTTTATCAATTTGTCTGGAGTGATATGTAGCGTTGTCCATAATAATTATCGACGGTTCTTCCAGAGATTGCACCATTTCTTTAAACCATCCTTCGTAAATCTCCGCGTTCATTTCTTCGTGGTAGTCCACGGTTTTCTTGGATTTAAAGGCCAGTAAAGCATCTGACATGAATCCTTTCGTAGACCCTGCATGGCATATGATGAGGCGTTCACCTTTTCCCATTGGCACTGAACTAGTGGAAGCGACGGTGTCGTCAGTCCAGTTCTTAGATACTGTGTGGTTTGCATTTAACCAAGTCTCGTCAGTGAAAATAACATTTGACCAATCTGATATCTTTTTGGCTTCGCTCAAAAATTCGCAGCGAGCCATAGCAACGTCGTGACGCTCCATCAATATTTTACGTTTGTCCGATTTTTTATAACAAAATCCAATTTCTTTCAAAACCAAGCTTAATGACGATTTTTGGCCATGGAACAAACCACATTCACGTAAAGAAACAACAAGTTTTTTAAGTGTTGGAATTTCTTTGCGCAAGTAATAGTCATATATATGACGGCGAATAGCGTCAGCGTCGAAGTTGTCAACCGATGTCACACGACATGGTTGGCGTTTTTTCTTCGGCGTACGAAGCTTATTTTCCTGCATGCCGCTTATACCGTAAGCTTCGGTAGTAATTTTTGAAACAGTAGGTCCACTAATTCCTAATGCGGCCGCAACACGCTCTCGCACTTGCGACAGTGGTAATAGCGGGCCACTATTTTGATACTCTGCTTCAAAGTAATTACGAACCTTGATCACCAGTTCTCTCGCCTGCCTTTTCAGAACAGATCCTTTCGGCATTTTGATATTTGACAGCTGGGCAGCAATCAACACGGAGGAACACAAAATACACAACGTAACGTATGGATAAAGTGAAAAAACTCGGCGAACAGAAATGTAGTGACTAGCACGACCGTCTTGTTGCGAGTGACAGATTAAAACAAACACAAAATGGAGGTGGGCCATTGAGTGTTCCCACCTTGAAAAAATATATTTGAATGTTTTTGTTGTATTTGTCTTTGTTCAAAATATAATAAATATATGCGATCGATATCATTACTTATTTGGTCACAACACTACAACTATCAAATTAGAACTGTCATCGAGAAAATAAAGCAATGGAAATAGTATAGTTAATAAAAATCTTTTTTTTTTAATGCTTCCATAACTCGGCGGTTACAGAGTATTGTTGATGGATCTAAATGTTTAAAATATTGGTTGTGAGAATCCACACTAGACTATAACAATTCACAATTAATACTATATACTCATATGTAGGTATTGTGAGAACCGCGTTTACATGTTTGCAACAATGGCGAGAGCGCGGACGCGGGCGGTGTGCTCTGTGCACTATAAAATGATCGATCGATACAATAATTTCCGCTTGCCTACCCCCTACGAGTTATCACTGTGACAGCAATCTAAGAGCAAGTGTCTTTAAATCAATTTATTATCGTGCCACCTGCGACGTAGTCTTGCAAACAACATTTGCAAGTCAGTATGACAGATTAAAGAGAACGTAATGTTTATAAGTCTTAAGAGTAGTAGTTTGTCCATTTCCCATTGAGATTTAAAGCAGCAATATGTCTAACCAAATTTATATCCAATATTTGGAGTTTCGTTTTTCACAACGCATGCGAAATATTCCTTTTACTTCTTCTACTTTTAGTCCGCATCAAAAAAGGATATTGAGTAAAATAAAAACATATATATATATATATATATAATAAAATTGTAATAGAGCCGACTATTCATGAAATATTTTTTGAAAAATAATGTTGCGGTGCTGAACAATACAGAACGCAAAGCAGCCATTTTTAGAATTATTGTCTGTCTCTCTGAATACGCATCACGCAAAGGCCACTGAACAGAATTTAATTAAACTTGGCACAATTGTAGCTTATGACGTGGGTTAGAGTATATTATATCCCGATCCGTTACAAAGTAATAAAAATCCACTAATTTTTATAATTTTTTATTGAACCTACAGTGATAATTTATGCCCTGGTTCAACTCATAGGATACTTTTTATCCAGATATATTATAAGTTCTCTTGGGAATCATTGTCGTGATGCACGCCTGATAAAATCCAATAGCAGTATGTTGGTGCAAGGAGGAATTGTAAATGTAGCAGGCATCGTTGAGGTTTTAATTTTGGATCATTAGAATTCAAATACAGTGGCGAGTGCATACAGTGGATAGCTACGACCATACACAACAGAATATAAAAAAAATAATATACAAAAAATACAACTACGAGGGTAGTGACCTTATTCTAAATAACAATTCTACCCTACCAATATTCAACTTCAACTTTTACCTAACTGGCTTCTATTGTGACAGCCACAATAATTCCGCCATCCCTACTAATATTAATACACTGCTGTACGGGTGTGTCAACGCTCGCTGGCATTGTCCTGTCAGTTTGGCATGAATTTTATTAGAGTTACATTCCAATCTTTGTCTATCGACTGTGTTTTTATAAATTATCATATCATCTATGATTGCTTAAGAATCCGAGGACTGTGGACATACTCGTATGTCTATCGTGAGTACCGTGTTTGCCACTATCACCCGATTTTCTCTCCTATTTATTAGTCGACTAGTGAACTAGTCGACTAATAAATAGGAGAGAAAATCGGGTTTATTGATCTAATAAAAATAAACTTATTAACTAATCACACATTAAATTCCAAAAATCCACGCAAACGAAGTCGCGGGCACAGCTAGTATAAACATAATACTGTATATAAAACAACAAAGACTGAAAATCTTACCATAATTTTGTTAATGATACACTCTAGATATTAATATATTTTTAAAATTAACCCAATAACGCTTCTTCTTTTCAGATTTAACTCAAAGCCAACTCCTATGCCGCGGAGTTTCCGCACACAAAGTAAGCGGACTTCGCGTACACGCACCTCGCATCTCATTTATCGGAAAAGATGAGGCGGACCCGCACGAATTGCGTCGGAAATCTGCAAGCAGTCGCCTCGGCAGCTCGCCGAGGACGAGTATTGCGAGTGAGGAAAGAGCTGATGGACTTGTGCTTAGGTGAGTCACTTTAAAGTGTTCTAACTATTTAACTAGTTCTGTGGTATAACTTTTTAAACTTTCGCGTTTTTTTACACATTTTATATTGTAAATCGGATTTAAACGAGCAAAATTAAAGGCTTTGTTTGCTTCTTATCTCGACGTTTCGGCACGAGTTACATCAGCCGTGGTCACGAGTTGACTGAAGAGGCGGGTAGTCAAGAGTAGTAGTTTTATCAACTACCCTGTGTACACAAAAGATTTAATTGAAGTGTTAGGATAATGTCCCTGATGAAAATAAATGTTATTGCAATAATAATACAACGCAATGCAATGCAACCAGCTGTTTCAATATTCGCTGCTGGATATGGGCCTCCTCATGCACATACATGAGGGATATATGACCTTAAAACGCCACGCTGGCCAAGCGGGTTCACAAGTCCACTCTATTAGAGCCGGTGTAGTCCCTCAGGACTTGTGGTAGCGGCTTTGTTATTCTTTAATCACTTTTTAAAATAGGAAAACCCCATCTCCTCCCGTGAGTGATGACACTCACGAGAGATGGGGTTTTCCTATTTTATAGCCGGCCGACATCACACGGCATTAATAATATTGGAACTATCTGCGTCGATCTACATCGCTCTGAGCCTGGGAACGGAGGCATGTTAGTTAAATCACTGCACGATGTTACGCAAATTGCCCGTGCAGCCTCAATCTTACCGAAATATAGCGTGCAAGTAATTACCTTTAGGTAGATACGTTTAACATACTATAATATATGGACTAATTGCTATTTAGTTATCTACATATATTGGCCGTTTATATCCAACAATCGACACTGACAGCATAATTATTATATATCTACTATCGCTAATGAACTAAAGTCACCGACATAGCTCATAGAATCAGCATATTAAACTGGCAATGGGTAGGTCATATTTGCCTCAGAACCGACAGCGAATGGCAGTGCGGGACTTCCTTCGGTCAAACAGACCGATAACGACTTGACGAACGTTCGCCGGTGGTAGATGGATCGGTAGAACCGAAGATTCTGTGTAGTGGCAAGCTTTGGGAGACAAAGGAAATTATATCGATAAACGTGATAAAAATGTGATTACGCCACTGTTACGGCTGTATGATGGATTGCTACTTTGGTTATAATGTATAAAAAAATAAAGTCACCATAGATGAAAATAAATTTCACTGACAAGACTTTTTGGCGAGAACTCAAGAAGTGAAGTTCAGTTTTTGTTTGATTATTGTAAAAATTGTGTATTAGGTATTTTGTGGTTTAATAGTCATAGTTTATTAAACTTCAAAGTGTTATTCGTGCGCGGTGTTTGTGATAATTAATTAAAAGCTGGTGACTGCGTTTTTCGTGTACTGAGGACAGGAGTCCCCTTTTGTCTTCAGTAAACCTACTATCGCTTTACTGAGCGACTCCTAACTTGCTTCGATGGGACTGGACATTGACAGGATACGATACGTTTTAGACTGTGAAATACTTTATTATTTACAAAGAAAACATGCCACCGGCAGAATATGCTAATTGCACCATTGCCATATAAGAAAAAAAAATTTCACTGTCATCTATCATCGAGCTAGACGGGCAAAATATAACCTCTATTTGTGGCAATAATCTCTTGGTTGTGAACTGACTGCGGTTTATTTTCTTTCATTCCGAGCTTGAATTTCCGGTTATTATCGTAATAATATTGCATTTGAAACTTCACAACCAATGTTGCTGCTCTATTTGTACGGACCAATTCCACAAATTCCACAATTGATACATGTATGATTGTAGAGTATATGAAGACCAGTGACAAGTCTATCCATGCAGGCATTACTGTGACGTCACGCTACTTTTAATAAGTGAAGACTTCAAAATTTTATATTATAACTACGATTATCATCTTTCTAACACTGCCACTTTGTGATTCAATCTATATCGATCTACTTCTATGTACTAACACAAAAATCAGGGTGTTAGAAAAATTGCACCATCTCCATTCCAAAATACTATAAACACCATATAAACAGGTTCCGACATTTCTACATTCGAAATGACAGCTTCAACTTTGTATTAATAAAGCTTGTAAAATTCGTTAATTAGTTTCTATAATTAGTTAGAAGTAGTATAGTTAGAAATTGCCTCTAAAATTCGATTAACTGCATCAATATAAACACGATTTTACGACAACATTAATTTCTTGGCAGTACTTTTATTTCTACTTTAATTTGTAGCAAAGGTTTACTTGAAATCACGATGATTAAAGTCCTTTATTATTTATTGTTATTATGTCATTTTCTCTGTATTATTTGCCACGATAAGAGGTTGTATGTAAGTAACTATTATTTAAGTATTAACTCAAACATGCTAATTAAATTTTAATCATTGATCATTTTGCGACTTTTGTGAAGTTCTAAATGATATAGAAGCACAAGAGATAAGCAATCGTTAAATTTAAAAACTTCATGAATAAGACGGTTAATATTTAACTATTGATTTAAAAATAAGCTATTAAATTCTTCTACGTCCAATTTCATTTTCGCTAAATTTCTAGTACAGTTTTATTATGCACACTAATTTTATTGTAACAGAGCCGTGTCTGTACATGAAATAATAAAAAAGCAAAGTCAAGCCCAAAATAACAATTTTTTGGGATTTTTTGTGTCTGAATTTGTTTTTGTGGGATGAAACTGTCTGAACGCGCATCACCCAAAAACCACTTGTCGGATTTTAATGAAACTTGGCACAGTTATATGTAAGTTATATGTAAGTTATATGTAAGTTATATGTAAGTTATATGTAAGTTATATGTAAGTTATATGTAAGTTATATGTAAGTTATATGTAAGTTATATGTAAGTTATATGTAAGTTATATGTAAGTTATATGTAAGTTATATGTAAGTTATATGTAAGTTATATGTAAGTTATATGTAAGTTATAAGTAAATTATATGTAAGTTATATGTATACTTACACAGCATGTAAGCACATGCTGTGTTAACATTGAGGGTAATTCTTATTCAGATCAATTATGACATTCCCACGGGAATCACAATTTCACGCTAACGAAGTCGCCGGCACCGCTATATATAGTATTATAAATAAAGAAGACTGCGAGTTTGTTTCTTGTTTAGATGTAAGAGTAAATTCATAAATTACTCGAATGATTTTGAAAAATCTTCCACATTTAGCTACTTTTACTCTTTTAGCTAATGAACTGCTTTAGTTTCAAAGATCGTACCATAATGTTTCATTCATTGTGACTTCGATATGGAAACTTCCTTACTAACTAACGTAAATAAAAACTGATTGAAGACAGTAATCTAGTTAAACCACCTATAGCGCGCTCTGCGAGTAGGCATAACATTTTTTTGATAGCAGCGTCTACATTATCGTTTCTCAACCTGGGGGTCGCGACCCCCAGGGTCGCCATCACTTACGCAGGGGGTCGCAGTTGGTCAGCAAAAGATAAGCACTTATAGCCTTTTATTAATAAATAAATGATTTATAATCAAATGTAAATAAACGGTGATTTACGGTCGTGAGGCTACGTTCTAACCTTTTAGGGAGTTGCAACACTAAACAGGTTGAGAAACGATGGTGTATTATCGCCCACATAAATATATTCGAGAGTTCACACAAATACAGACATCTTCGCAGCTAATAGTCAACTTATTCAATAAGCGATTAGATAGCGCCAATCGGAAATATAACTCTGATAGAATAAACCTATTCATTCAGCTAGCGGGCAACGGATATTACTTTAATATCACAATAATAACTCGTTTACTTACGCAATATATTCGTAATCTTGCGAACGTTTGGTTTACCAATACTTTACATACAACATTGCATTCGGATATTTAGGTTAAGATGTCCTAAGGCTGGATTATTAGAAATTAAATAATAGAATTAATTACTAAAGCCCCGCCATGTTAATAAAGAACCCCTAAACCTAAACCTGACTGCCTAAAGACGACAACATTTGTCGGCAAGTGGAAAGACACGGTTACATCATCGGCACGACCTTTCCGAGCCCGCCTACATTGTCTGTAAAATGAGGGGACGTAAAAGAGAATAAATAAAATCGTTTCATATAAATGTAATACATAAAACACTCCCGACGCCGTACAACAGTTTAACGGCTGAACCAGTATAAAAGAGGATCATAAAATTTAGTACTTATTTGTACTGGAAATAAACACACCACGCATAATAATTAAAACGGAATTTATAGAGTACGAGCAAACAAGAAATGTATTCAATGCGTAGTAAAATTCAACACCCACAAAATTAGCTGAAGTTAATTTTGTGAGTGTTGAATTTGTTGGTGAATAAAATATACATAAAAAGTAAATAAAATCGAATAGATTTTGTTCATCCAGATGATCTTATTGTTGGGTGATTATCAGTGGACTTTATTTACCCAGATGACATCACCCAGGTGCACAAAGTGGAATAAGCCGACGTTAGTGCGAAAGTACTATAGAGCGATGTATTGTAGGTCGACGGAATGGTCGTGAATTGGTCGTTAGTGCGAAAGTACTGTAGAGCGATGTCTTGTAGGTCGACAGAGTGTTCGTGTGATAGTCGTTAGTGCGAAAGTACTGTAGAGCGATGTATTGTAGGTCGACAGAATGTTTGTGCGGTGGTCGTTAGTGCGAAAGTACTATAGAGCGATGTATTGTAGGTCGACGGAATGTTCATGCGTTGGTCGTTAGTGCGAAAGTACTGTAGAGCGATGTATTGTAGGTCGACAGAATGTTCATGCGTTGGTCGTTAGTGCGAAAGTACTGTAGAGCGATGTATTGTAGGTCGACAGAATGTTCGTGCGGTGGTCGTTAGTGCGAAAGTACTGTAGAGCGATGTATTGTAGGTCGACAGAATGTTCGTGCGGTGGTCGTTAGTGCGAAAGTACTGTAGAGCGATGTATTGTAGGTCGACAGAATGTTCGTGCGGTGGTCGTTAGTGCGAAAGTACTGTAGAGCGATGTATTGTAGGTCGACGGAATGTTCGAGCAATGGTCGTTAGAGCAAAAGTACTGTTTTTGGAGTTCTATTAAGGTCTTTTATTTTATTATTAAGTGTACTGCTTGTTTTTCTTGACGGTCGTAGAAAATTAGAATATTCTGTGAAATATACGATGTCACTTTTACGGTACTCCAAACTTTGGGTAAAAAAGCTAGGTATTTACCCTTGAGACTTACCCCAGTAAAGACAAAGTTTTACAGTTTGAATATTTTGCCAAAACAACATTGTGACCGATATTGGGAAAAGAGGTGTATAGTCCTCCCATAGTAAAGAAGGCCATAATGGCAGATTTACATGGATATAGTAGCTTGCGCCCTTAACTAGCGTTTTATTTTATGTTGTCGTTTACATGAATCCAGGTAATTGCATAGATATTCTTATGTTATCTGCTCAGTCCATGGGTTCTACACGGAAAACACGAATATCGAAGTTACGGCCGATATTTCGGTAGATTCCTAGCACGAAAACTTTCACTATGATATATCGGCTCGAACGAAGTTCATTTGACATTTGAAACTACTCCGATCGTACGAGACAACGATCGAAATGTAGATTTTGACAAGAGACACTTGGGGATAAAGAGTCTAATTTCACGATAACAATCTCACCTTTTAAATATTTGAAGGTTCTTCGTGTATGTCTATCGAAATATGTCCATGTCCATTCGTCCATTTCGTTGGAACGTCTATGTCCGAACGAAAGAAGGTCAGAGTAGGGTTCTAGCATTTCGTTCGTTTGAATTTCGGTAGGGCCCGAAATTTCGGAATAAAATCATAGTAGATCATCAGTGACGTTAAACGGGGGACGCGGCGTACGGGAGGCGGTTACTGGTACAAACAATAGGCAGCTGCTCTACTCTCCTTGCCAGCACTGGCACACTGAACTGGACTGGCATTAAATGCTTTTTATACGATGTCAAAACCATGCAAGCGCTGGCATACCAGTGATACTGGCACCAGCCACTGTATCCGTGTAAATCTGCCATAAAGGAGGTGAACCAAAGGGAATAAACGCATGTAATACGATTCTTGAACGCTACAATTCAATTTGATAACACCTCTTTATCCCTCTTATTTTGACATAACAAATATGTAGTTTTTCCGGAAATTTATTTTATCTCCAACTACCTACTTCATTCGCCTCTTTCTATTAAACAATTCAGGACATGATGGTTGGTAGCAAGAAGTGACTTGCAGTGGTTGACGAAAAAGAATATCTACATTTGTTACGGTTAATCGTTTTCTAATTTACAGATATTTCTAGCGTTTTGTAAAAGAATGCTGATACTTTTGTAGGGACAAAGTGTTGTCACAGTGTAGGTAGAACGTTACGGTGTATTGTATGATCAGCTATTTTCTAGAAAAGCGCTGAATCAACTAAGTTTACTGCACGTCCACCTAGCGCTCACGGCACTGTTTTAATCAACCATACCATATCACATAACATACTACACTACTGCTGGATATAGGCCTCTCTCAAGGCTCGCTACCACACACAACCTTCGGCTCTTCTCTTTCTGCCACCACTGACGAACTCTTCAAGTCGTAGGTTCTGGCCGGAGGGTGGCGCAAAATCACAATAAATATAATAATGGAAAGTGAATATTTCATTTAATGCAACCCAATCCCTAAAGACACTCCAAACTAATTAAAACTGCTCTAGATTAAATTAACTGTAATTAATTAACTGTTATTAATAACTTACTTAATTAACTTAATTATTTATGAATTAATTGTTCTGTTAAATTTGTTTTAGGAAATAGAAAAAAATTACAGACATGTAAAGTTTTGTTCTTCTATCTAAAACGTTCGTAGCGCTTATTGCCTAGCAAAGGGTAAAGACCGGGCGATATATGTAGATAGCAAATGCGCGTAGAATAAAAATATACTAGAAATAAACAAAAAGTTATGAAAAACCTATTGTAAAAACTGGTAGAATCGATTCTGCTCTCGGTACTGAACAACCTATTGTCAGCTTTTGCGTTTGATTTCAGGGACACATTGTACGAGTATATCTAATCTCGGATTTTGATGACATCATTATTACTTTAATCATAACATAATCAAAATACGTTCAAATTAACCAATCGTGGCCGCTCCCGCTTATCCTTTGTAATGTATCCGAATCAGAATTCGGAACCCACGGGAGTAGACTAATATTGATCCCTTTGTAAGGAGTTGCGGTCGAACGTGAATTTCCGGGATATTGGTACGTAACAGGTCAAGAAACTTATAGAACAGTAGGGGCACTTTATAAAAAAAAAACGTATTAATTGCCGCACGTGCACACTGATACTCACACAAACTAATCGTGACTTAAAAAAAGCATACTTCCGTAAAAAAGTAGTTCGAATTATGAATTCGATTCCAAACCACGCCAATGCCTTTGAGTAAATATACATTTTTGTGGTTTCTGTTTAGTGTTGCTACTGTTGTATCCTTATAGTGTGTTTCATTTAGAGTGTGTAAAGACCACACATTTGTTCGGTTCGGCTCTTTTGGGTCGACTTTATTTGTTGCTGTTTTGTAGCCAACGTCTCCAACGAGCTTCCTAACGCACCTAACCACAAATGTAGTGTCCTGTTTCAAAATACATTTTTTTTATATAGGGAAGACGCAGAATTACAATATATTAAAAAAAATACATAATAATTCCTCTCTGTTTATCGAAACAGGAACTAAATTTTTTGTAAAAAAATATTTTTAAATAAGATCAAAACAAATTACAATATTAATTTAATTTCTTATTTAAATTAGGAATATAAATTATTTAGGCTTTATATAGTTTACATATATGGTTTACATCGTGTAGCTTTAGATAAGCTACAGAATGTAATAATTTTGTACATTTATACTTACATTAAAACTTTTTGTGTACAGGTTGGCCAACATATAGGTAGGTATAGAACGAAGTCCTACTTAGAAAATTCTGACCTCTTGCGATCGACTTAATTGTGGTTTAGTGGCATGAATAAAACAATAATTAAATAGGTAGGTAGCCTTTTATATTATTTATGAATAGGTATTATTTATTTATAATATTTAATATTATTCATTAATTAATTTTATTTATTAATAGAGCTGTGAACAGGATTCTGCAAGCTCAGCAGCGCACCCGCAAGCTCCCTGGTGTTGCAGATGTCCGTGGGCGGCGGTGACCACTTACCATCATATGGGCTGCCCGCTCGTCTGCCGTCTATCTATAAAAAAAAGGAAAATTAAAATCAATAGGTAACCAAAAAAAATTAGAAGTTTGTGCTTTCATCTTATTTGTTAAATAAAGAAAATTTGGAGTATAATTTTGATACCGGTCAAAGATTTAAATTTCCTTTCGTGATCGACCGTTTTGTCTTGCTCGCGATCGACTTGTTGGCCACCCCTGATATATTGTATCATCCAGAACTAACTACTGTATATTAAAGTAACAATGTATGCAAAAGTACCTTTGTTTATCTATTATGTTTTGTTAGAATAAAATGAAAAGACTCTTTTTGACGGGAACTGTAGAAGTGAAGTTAAGCTTTTGTTTGATTTATTATAAAAATAGTGTATTTGTGCTTTATTATAAAATAGTGTTTTGTGGTTTAATAGTGATAGTTTATTACAGTGCAAAGTGTTTCTTATGCATAATGTTTGTGATAATCAAATAAAGAATAAGACTGCGTTTTTCGTGTGCTTCCAAGGAGTTCTCTTTTGGTCTCGGTAAACCTACTATCACTTTTTTGAGCTGACTTACTTCGACCGGACTGGACATGGACAGGATACATGGACGTTTTAGACTTTGAAATGATTAATTACGACGAAAACTTGACACTGGCAGAATGTACTAATTGCACCATTGCCATATATGAAAAAAAGACCAAATGAACGATTTAAGACGTGTCCACATGGCTTAATATTTCTTGATATAGAATATTTTAGGTACAGTCGTAAAAATATGTATTATCATTGAATAGTATCATTGAAATATAATTTCCTCGGTCGCGAGAATTCGAATCAAGATTTCATTCCACGGGCACACCGATTCCGTCTCCGCCATCGAATACAGGGATACCCCCCAGGAATATCTGATATGGTTAGGTTTGTGATACACTTCCTCAGGTATTCCCGATTCCCATATCAGGTAGTTAGATAACTAAATACACCAATTATTTTTGTATTTTAATGTGATGGTTATGTAGGTATATAAATTTTGAAGCCTTCAACAAAAATATTTTTGTCATATTTTTTTTTATAGAAAGAAGCCGGCAGACGAGCATACCGTCCACTTGATGGTAAGTGGATACTGTCGTCAGCAGTTTGCAGATTAAGGAATGGATTGGGAAAATGGGGAGGGATAGGATGGGATGGGAATAGGCTCTGGTATATCTCACTCACTACCGAAACACGTACGTACATTGGGGAAATACGATAAAGTAGGAAATGCAGTACATTTCAAGGTAGTTTTGTGTGAGAGAGGGGTAACGTCGTCTGGGCCCGGGCGGCTGTGAGAATGCACCATACACTCTCCCCTACACAATATACACACCCCTATATGGTAGCGTGGTTAAGTGCTTAACGTACAGAGGGTATACTTTATATATAATTAATTTATATAGAAAACAATCCCCTCTTAACTCCTCTATTTATTAATTTATTTTTATTCATTAATAATTTATTTTTTATTAAATAATACGAGTCAAAACATAAATTTTCAAAAATGCGACTCAAATAGTTTTTGAGATATTGACAACTCGTAGTCCCTTTTTTCACCCCCCGTTCTGAGTCAAATGTAGACAAAGCCTAAAACATGTATTTAATTTACAACAGTGTTTATAAACAAATGTTTCTAAATTTAAGGATTTGCGAGATATTCAAATTTTAAAAGACTCACCCGTCACCAAGTTCTATACACTAAACACTTTACCCATCATCTCGTAGATATGGAGAAGAAAATAAAAACTTAACTATAAATTGCAAGAAAATGCAAATGAGAGAAAATTCCGAAATATCCCTTACAAACTGCGCTCCGTTCAGAGGCGAAGGACGTGTTGCAAGTGGGACAAACGCGGATTCAATTCGTTTTATTGAAGGTAAATAATATTGAAAGTATGATATAAGAATATAGAACAAAAATTGTAGAATAACAATAGAACAAACAAAAACTCTTCTTGTCTTCTATATTTATAAAACGCTACGTCGCACAGTGGTCCAGCCGCCGAACAGAGGCGGTCATAGTTATGAGAAATGTTAATTATTGATTTTTTCTTATTGGGAATGATTTTAAATTATATAGAAAGAAATTATTTTAGTTATTCACACATAATTTATAACACACTCATACATATTTCAAATAGATTTAACATTTCTTGAAATGGAACAAATTACGCTTTTGGTGTATCCCCCCCTATAAAGATGTATTTGACAATTAGTGGAAGTATTTTTAGTGGGATATATGCAATATTTGGTAAATTTAGAACTATAATCATAATTATACACAAAATGTGACATAATCATTTAATACATAATAACATTTAAAAAATGTGTCAAAACATCTCACTTGACATTAGGCATTACGCGTCGCGTCTGTCTGTCTGTTCACTTATAATTTGGGTTCATACCAAAAAAAACTCAAGACGCAGCCGTGGTTCAGTTTCAAGTAGAGATTAAATTGATTGAAAAAAAAAAGATTTTTATATCGTTTTTTTCATAATGTACTGAAAATAAAGACATATTTTTCTTCTTGTCTTCTTGTATAGAACATGTCTTGTCTTCTGTAGACAGCTTTGAATATGTAAAGTACTATGAAGTTTTCTGTCTTTTACGACTCTCGACAGTTGTGAAATGTCCTGCATTATATACACATTTTACTTCTGTTAGAAATTTAGTTGCCTATACAGTGTGGTGTGTACCTACACGCATCTGTAAGTTGTTGGTATAGGTAGGTGGAAAACTTGAACAGAGGTTTCCAATCCTTGGAAACCTCTCAACCTTGAATTATCACGTGGAAATTGAAATAGTTGGAGAACAAAATGTTCATTAATTGCAATATAAATCAATAAATAATAAAAAACACTCAAATTAAAAGAGAAATAAAAGCAGTATTTGAATATTCAAAGTTTTTTTCAATGTTCTCTAAGACTGACTCTAAGAGAACGCTGAAAAAATCTCACTGTGTATTTTTTCTTCAGCCTGCATTTGCTTCTCGGGCCATTGTCATCCACTGTTTATTGGTTGTGCGAACGATGTCATACTTTCATCTCGTGGACTGCCTTCCAATACTTCGATGTCTCATTCTGGGTCGCCAATCGTCACAGAGTCACTCTTTCGTCTTATGATGTCCAGATGTCCGGCCAACCTCCACTTCCGAGTGTCAATTCGTTTCTCAATGTCTATGACCTCAGTCTTTTCTCTTTCACTCTTGTATACCTTTATACAAAAAATAGTACAAAACATCTGCCCTAAGAGCAAATATATCGTGTATCTCGTAGAAAATTACACTGGTTCGCTCAATGAAAAAGCATCTCTCTGCAGGATGTGTCGTAAAAATGTTGAAAAGAGAGATAAAATTTACGATCGCTTCAAGCAAAGCCACAGGAGTAATGTACAGTAAAGGATTTTGCACGAAAAAGTATTTTTTTTCTCACATTGACTGAAACTCTAATATAATTACCCTTATTTAACTCGTGAGACATTGTATGTACGAGTGAGTAACACTCGTCAACGTCAAACGTTTCCCTTCCATCAGGAAGCGGATGGCAAATAAAGAAAAAACATCAGGCACCCAGCCAAAGCCCTTTATTTTCTTTTTGTTTGCCCAATTTTTATATCATCATATTAATAAGTGTAATTAACTACGCCTGCATAGCAAATAGTTTTATTAATCGCTTTTTTAAGAGATAGCAGACAGTACCTAAATGGACCCGTGGATCGAGACCAGCCCATCGAAAGTGTCGACCGTGGGCATCGGAGTCATAAAAATCTTACCCACGAAACATTTTTATCAAACTATTTGCAATATTTTGCAAAAAAAAAGTATTTTTTATTTTTTACAATTATATGTTTTTTGTAATATTCTGGAAAAAATTAAGATTTTGATAATAATTCTCAATCAAGAATGGCGAATGTTAACACGCTGCCGTATGCGTGCCTTCTTCCTTTGGAGATTTAGGAATATATTATTACATTTGTAACATTACAGTTGTAAATCAAAGCGTTACAACCAATATTACTTAAATTTTAACAATTATTCAATCACATTTTGGTGAACAATCTCTTACGTTCAGTCATCAGTCTATCCGTGCCAATCACAAACGGGTTAATCACACTCTGGTTCAGAAGCGAGTAAGGAGTATAAATGCCCTCCCGACTAACGATTTATTTTTATAAAGAAAAGGGCCGACGAGCGTGCGGTCCCACGTGATGGTAAGTATTACCGCCGCCCATGGACACTTGTGTTGCATGCCCGGCTGCGCCGCCGACCTTGCAAAATCCTATTCAAAGCTTTCTTGAAGAACCCTAAATGTCGATTCAAAGCAATTCAATGAATAATTTTAAGCTTAAAATCACTTAATATTTAATGCACTTAATAATTTCAACTCCACTATGCGTGTAAACAGCGCCTAGCCATGTGTAAGATACGAGCGGTTTTGTGTAGAGTACATACTGCTTTTGCTTATATTGTGGTGAAAATAGTAGTCAAGAAACTCTAAACGAGTCAGTCTGTGGAGTTCCACTACCTTTTGAGATATGCTTGGGAACTTTAGACGGCGATTGTTTCTTTTGTTCTTGAGCTCGAATTCACTTGCAAAGTACTTGTACCGTTAAAAATCTTTTGAAGTGAGCACTTGTGGGTGGTTTGATGGAAATAACGAGTATTTCTTGGGCTACGGGTTAGTTCAAGGTAATGGTTATTATTTTTTTTATAGAAGAGAAAGATTTTTCCTCGCATCAGTGCTATTAGAGCTGCTTTCCAAAATATACGAAATTCATTGTTTGACTAACATTTGCTGAGTCTCTTTCCGTATTGTGGAAAGAGAAAAAGATGCACCGTTATTAGATTAGTAACAAGCCCTTTTACCATCCACTGCCGGATATGGGCCTAGGCCATGCACATTGTCTTGTGCATATATGTATGTATGGTCTTAAAACCCTAATGGCACGCTGGGTTATCGAGTCCACTCTTTTAGAGGTAGCAGCTTTTGCAGCCTTGTTTTCTTCGAGTTTCTTTGAGTTCTGTCGTTTCTGCTGCATCGATTTCTCTACTTAGTAGGGTAGGTACTGGTAGGGGGTACTGTTCGAAACTCCTTTGTAACGCGCACCTTAAAAGAGAGCTGGCTACCATGGCAACAGAATAACAAGAAGAGAGCAATTGTTTGGTGTCAACAAGATTGTAAAAGAATGCTACACGGCATAATTGCCGAGGCATAATCTTTAATTGCTACACGGCACCTAAAGACCACCTCAAATATCATAACGTCCATAACTACGAAGCGCGTTAGAAAGATCTAAATAATGAACGTACCGTGAACCGAAAAATGAAGCTTATGTTGCAGTATTTAAATTTTCACGGCTTAAATAGCTTCAAGTATATTTGCATGAAATTAGCAACCGTCATTGAAAACTTCACCTTCAACTTTTCAGTTAAGGTATGTTTCACTTTAGAATGGATTAAAGGGGTAAGAAGGAAACTTGAGTGTAAATTTAATGTAGAAAATGTTAATGAATGCTTTGCTTAAGACTCTGCCTTTATTAGCTTCAAGAAGTCTTAATGTATTTATATTAAATTACTAGCAACCCTATTACGATATTCAACATATAATAACATATGGGTGCTTAGGTACATTTGTTTCGGGGATAACTGTGCTGATTGTACAATTTATACTAGTTAGCGTACCTACTACGTGTATTTTTTTTAATCTTCTTTTTAAGGAACTTTTATGCCTTGGCACATGTCAGTTCCATTGTACTTACAATAGTCAGTAACTGACATTCTACAACATTAATATAGGTACCAATATCAATTCTACTAATTTAGGCCTTAAACTCTGTGCATTCCACTGAAATATATTCAATGGACGATCTCTATAGGATTTATGATCTATATTTAATTAAAGACAGGACCTTATTAACTATCTCTCCGTTTTTTTACAAGCTGACTATGAACTGTTTAGACTCCTCAATAATAAGTTTCACCAATGATTCTACTTTCTTTTGTACTACGTGTTATTAATAGATTAAGTGAAGTTTTATTATAAAACTAGTTGTGCTTTGTGCTAAACTAGTTGTGCTATAAAACTAATTCTGAGTCGCGAGACTTCGTACGCGTGGAATTTTAGTTTTTAAACTATAAATTGGGATCTTTTCTTCCCGTCAGCCGATTACGATGAAACAAAGCCTATTCGAAGCGCCAAGCTAAACTTAATTAACCTGTAGGTACCCCATGAAAATTCGTTCAGTAATTTTGGAGATTAGCGTGTTCGAACAGACAAACAGACAGACACACAAAAATTTTAAAAATCGTCTCTTTGTATTCTGATACTCTTCCTTCATCTCCCCCAATCAGTTTTTGGTATATATAGTCAATAGGTAAATATACAGACACGCTGGTTCTACAGTTTTATTATATGTAGGTGTTACGCATGCCTAACATAGGAAGATCGCTGCGTATGCACCGACCTCATTTGGTCACACAATTGTAACACGAGCCACGAGGCGCTGACACTGCACCAACGTGCCGTTTGACGTCATAGCCGAGGCGATGTCGCCGCCACCATTTCAACTGGAATTCCTTTTATGCCTAACATCGGCGGAAGCAATACGTTCCTTAGATATAGTTATTAGATTATAATTCATTGTAATAATTAGTTAATTAAAGTAAATTTTATATTAAATAAATTTATATTTTTTTGCATCCTACGCTGTGACCACGCTTAACTTAGGTATAAATTGTTTGTTATCGTACATAAAATAAAATAAGCTGGATATATAGCTTTTGGCAAATTACGTCAAGATTTTTCATTGCTAAAATCGCAGTGCTTGATGGATAGGTTTTTAACCGATTCAATGCATCTTGGCGGATGGTTCTGAGGTGGGATCACTGTCGGAGGATTTAGGACACTCTAAAGTTACAATTTCGAACTGGACTGCAGACTGCAGCAGCAAACTGCAAGCGACACTGCTGCTTTATATAGTTTTCTATGAACCGTATTCGGAACGCAGCGTCACTGTCGGCTGCCCTGTCGTCACATGCGGTCTGCGATCGAGTTCGGAATTGTACCGTAAGACATTTTCCGGACCGAGGTAATTCGTCAAAGGGCATTAGTAGGGTGAAGTGATAGTGGGCCAATCATATCTGTTGTAGAACTAACAAACGGAGCTAACGAGTGCTCCAGTAAAGACCACTTAAGCGCAGTGAGTTTAATATTTCATATCAATTAACTCAGAATCGTGAGCGGAATCCAAAATTTTAGTCTTCGTGTATACACACTTTAAAAGATCCGTTTTCTAATACCTACCTATAAATGTTTTTAGTAAGTGGTAATTCCTCAAGAATTTATTTTGTTATATGTTTATCCGTATTAGGTTGCAAATTTAGACACTTTCAGAACCCAGGGATCCAAAGCTAACTCTTCAAATAACACCAGGCATCAATCAACAGACTAGGTGAAGTGACAACAGACTAAGCTCGTATAGAAATGAGGTGAAGCGAGGTGGCAGTATTGTGGAGTAACCAAGTGACAAATAGTTCCGGAGCCCGACAAATAAATGACAGGCGGATGCATTTGAAAAGGCTTTCAATTTGTCTGCCGTTTATTGCCATGAAGTCCTAGCTCGTCTGGAGAGTACTTTGTACTTGTAGGCACTTACTTAAATTGACTAAAGTAGCACGTTGTTGAATTTAATATTATTTTCATTGTCATTGATATTAGTATAATTCTGATGATATATTTTTCTGTATAGTAAGACGAGCAGACAGTCTACGTGATGGTAAGTAAAAGAAGGTGATAGTCGAGCAAATTGTCCAGCTGATGATAAGTGGATACTGTGGTCCATGGACATCTTTGGAGACCCAGGAATAGATTTGAAAACGTGTTTGGTTTAACGGAAGATATAACAAATAATCGCCATCGTTTACCTCGGTCTCGGTGAAACGAACTGTACCCTGAGAGATAGGAAATCGAGCTTTTTAATAAACCGTTGAAGACCAAATATTCCATTAGGGAATAAAACAAATGGGTAGGAAATGTAACGTGACTCACATCCATCCTGGAGTTATTCTAAATATTGAGGATTAGGGGTTGTGCGAGTCAATGTCTAGTCCCTTCGAAGTAAGTCAAGAGTCGCTCAGTAAAGCGATAGTAAGTTTACTGAGGACAGAAGAGGACTCCTTGGAAGCATACGAAAAACGCAGTACCACGCTTTTATTTGATTATCACAAACATTATACACAAAAAACAGTTTGAAGTTTTGTAAATGCATTAAAAAAATCACAAAATGCACAATACATGGTTATTATAGTAATCAAACAAAAACTCAATTTCACATCTCGGGTTCTCGAGTTCCTGCCATAAAGGCGATCGTTTTCTTATAGTAACTGTTAATGTCTATGGCCTGCAGATATCGCTGGATAGTTTTACCTGCAAGGTGTTGGATCTCTTCCGCTTTTAGTATCTTTTGTACATCAAAGAGTCACATTTGGACACCCTGGTGTTGCAGGTCAACATGGACACGGGCAGTTACTTACCATTATGTTATAAATGGCTCCTACCGTACGTATGTTTGTTCTGTCTCTATAGAAAATGTGAACAGTCAATATTTACTCGTAAATTGCTTTACTGCTTTGAACGTGTTCAAAGCTTTATTTAGAAGTGGAGTATCCGTGTTTGCGACAAAAATTACAACTTTTATTATTTATAAACGTTTCAATGTTATGATTTTGTTTGCGTCATTCTGTTTACAGAGGAACGGGTTCTATTTATAAATATAACAAGAATAATATATACAGGTGCAACCAAACCTTTCCCTCAGAAATATGAATTCCGTTATGATTCTGAGTTCACTGAGGTAAGTTTTATGATGTTTTTATTGCAAAATTTTGAGTTTAAAGGAATGATCAGTAAATAAATAAACAAAGATCCAAACACACTTTCAGAGTTCATTACGTTACGTTGTAACCACTCTATTTTATATACATCTCTCGGCGTTCGATTACGGTCAATAAAGATGGCTTCGCGGAACAATAAAAACATAGAAGTCCCGCTTGTCAACAGAGAATCAAAACATAACTCACCTTTAAATTTGGTGCCATCGATTTGCTGCCACTTTCAGTATTTATGCTGCTCAATTAATAATTTCCCATTTTTGTTTGAAGTTGGTGTGCTTGTGTATACGCAAGCATACGCTTTAACACTCCTTTCTTGTCTGGCTTATTTGTACATAACACTTAATTATACATTATCTTATCCCTGGCTAGACATATGACTGGCATTTCATTGGTATTCGTGACAGACGTCCACGAGCGACAGTAACCGCTGACAGCGTGTGAACTGTCTACTCATTTGACACCCTCTTTGTATAAACGAGTCAGGTAAATAGAAGTTAATCGCAAAAATATTGTACATTTCATATTTTGTTCGCACTCAAGTTAAATTAAAAGCTGCGAGTTTTAATTTAAAGTTTGCAGTACACTCATAGTTGCCAGTTGGGACAAAACCTCGTAATTTGAACTTCCGTCGTCCGGCCCTGCCTTGTAATTATTACAAAATTTGTATTTTAATGTAATTTAATGTGAAATACATAAACAAATTCAACCGACTGCTATGCTCCATTTTTTAGGATTACGGTATGTGACAATGAATGAATTGGGAAATAGAAGGCGCTAATTACTCGAATATTAAATTTATTTGTGCCGTGTGGTGTGGGCCGACTAAGGAATAGCACCATGCCATCTCTCTCCGTGGATGTCGTGTCGTGGCGACTAGGGGATAACAGCTACCACAAGCCCTGAGGAACTGCACACCTTTAAAAGAGTGGACTCGCCAACCCGCTTGGCCAGTCATACAATACCCATACATCCCCCATGCACAAGACAATTTGCATGATGAGGGCCATGTCCAGCAGTGGATACTCAATGAGCTGGTCGCATTGTATATATAATGTAAATATAAGTTGAGCGAGTGCGAGCGGTCGGCCCCGTGTTTATTTATTTAAAGCCTTAATGGACTAATTTTTTATAGGAAGCGGACTTAATGCTTGATAATATTCCCTGAATTATTTCGCTCTTCTGAAAACAGAAATGAATTCTAATATTTTCTTAGGTTTTCGCGATTACTATACATAGCAATTAAACAACTTTGAACGGTTTAAATCGCGTATATTTAACATTATGTATATACCGACGTTTCGAACGGGATATAAATAATGTTAAATATACGCGATTTAAACCGTTCAAAGTTGTTTAATTGCTAAGAAATGAATTCTTTCGCTCTATTCTAAAAGACAGAATGCATTTCCGTTTAACTAAAAGTTGACTGACAGGGAAATCAATCTTTGGTTAAACAGAAATGAATAAGAATGAAATAAAGATAGAATGAATAGTGAATGAATGAATACAATGGATGAATGTATTATGTTCCACCGAAGGTAGCTGAGTTCGGCCATAGATATCTGAGAATGCCATAACATCTGAACATTTCGAAATCTTAATCTCAAACCGCATCGTACGCTAACATCGCAATTCGCAATACACGTAACAGTTTTGAAGTTTTTTCTGTTAGGGGGACAGTATATTCTGCATTCCCACAGCCGCTGGGCGCACTCGACTGGCCACGTTACCCCTCTCACACAGAAGACTACCTTGAAATGTACCGCATTTCTTACCTTATCGTATTTCCTCAATGTACGTACGTGTTTCGGTAGTGAGTGAGATATGCCAGAGCCCATTGCCATCCTATCCTATTCTTCCCCATTATCCCAATCCATTCCTTAATCTGCAATGGTAGGGAGCGCATCCGGGGGCAGGCCAACGATTGTCATTCTGGACTTATGTTGGCATGTATCGCGGATGTCTATGGACGACAATATCAACTTACCATCAGGTCGACCGTATGGCGACTGTAATGTCTGGCGCCTCTTTTTTCTATATAAAAAAAAGACTAATGATATCCATTGGATATACCTAAGTTATTTCAATGTAAATGTTGCCATAAGAGTAAAACCAACAATAGTTTTGATAGTTTTAAGTGACAGTTATGTAATCTTATAATAGGTATACATTACTCCTATTTACATTCATCACCAATTACATTTACATTATCATTACATTCAATATTACTCATATTACATTTAATCATCAGATCGTCATTTATAAATCAATTATTAAATTGCTACGAAAATGTATTACATAAAAAAGGAGTCTTATTTCGTCACAGTATACCAATACTTTTGATTATTTTGTCCTGTAGGTACATTCTCCTGCCTTTACGTAAAAAGGTAAATTAATTTTCTTTAGCGTAATTGAAAGGTTGATTTAGTGACTGACACTAATTAATGATCTCGCAATGAATCGACTTTATTGGGGACCATGATTTTCTATGCCTCTACCACAGAGTACATTAATTGTAGGTACAATTATTCAATGAGTTTGATATGGTGCGAAATGTGGCTTTAGACAAGGCGAACAGACTTTAGACAGTGATGACGTCACAATAGCATCGTCATAAATATCAATACTACCACGAAAATTTTGTACAAATACAAAAATATGAGTATTTTGTAATAGAAAACAATTAAAATGTCAAAGTAAAATACCATTTTACTTTGACATTTTAATTGTTTTCTGCAAATGCGATTAAAATTGAATTTAATTATTCCTAATACAATCAATCAAATAAATATAAACTCAAATTTTAAAAAAAAACATGAATTCAACAATTAGATTAGTTTAACATCAAATACAAGTATCTTAATAATGTTTCCAACTATTTGCAGGGATAACCTATTATTTGAATTTGCCACGCTTTCTCAGTCTCAACTTTCATTGGCAAGATTATAAATTTGTAATTTAACGTAATCTTTAAAGTTGTTGATTTCTTAATCTATTTTATTTAAATATACTCGGCTCCTTTGTTGCAGAGTACCAACACCCCGCGGCTCGGTCTCGAGCACCGGCTCGAGCACGGGCTCGAGATTGGCTCGACTCTTGACACAAAGCGTGCGAGGAACGCCTGAGGATATCGAAGTCGACACACCGCGCCGGTTGAGTTGGGAACGGTGAGTAAATTGAATCTTGTGAGAATTAGGAAATATTATTTCGTCGATGGTTGATGATGTTTGTTTGTGAGGGAAAAGGTAAATAAATTACGCCACCCTCAATGGCGCACATTAGGATCCAGAGGTTTGGGTGGTTTGTGATCATCTATACACATAGATGTCTATACACATGTCTTACACAAACGAGTCATTTGTCTTAAATAAATGAGTCATTTATGTTAAAGAAGTGAATTATTTATCTTAAACAAATTACTCATTTGTCTCAAACAAATGACCGGGAATCAAACCCGGGACCGGGAAAATCAAATCCACAACAGGAAGGGACACTAGCAACTGCGCTAATCGGTCGTCATTACAAACAGAGCGTCATTACGAGGGGACAAGACGAAAACCTTAAATATCAAGTTAGCATCTCAGATAGCAAATATCAAGAATAGTATGTATGTACACTTGAAAATTAGGTTCTGAGTAACTGAGTAAATTTTCAAATAAGTTTTTCTTTATTTAAAAGGCGAGCCCTTTTAGATATAGAACTATCGCACGTCTATGAGCGCATCCGATATAGCTGCGCAGTTATTTGGCGGGATAAGATGCGAAATTAAGAGATTCGGCATAGAATCAGTATTACAACTGATGCGGTAGATGAGTCTTTGAATGGAAGCCACGTATCGGGAAGCGTAGTGTGGAACGCGCTCCGACCGGGTAGATCGACGATTTGAAAAAGTTCACCGGTGGCAGCTAAATGAGTAGAGTCGAAGATCGTGCGTGCCGACAAGTCTGACAGAGAGGCGTATATCCGATAGTGGAGGGACATAACATACGCTGATTTATATGATCAATAGTGTGCATTGGTTTTTAAACATGGTGAACGGTAGTGTCCGTATGCAGGTATCTTAATAAAGATTGGAAATCTGAGGAGCACCGACGTACATAAGTATAAGTTAAATGGTAAGTTATATTTAGTTACTTTTATGAGATGCACGCGCCAGTAATACATATATTAATACTAAACCTAACATAGTGCGTGAACCAAGGCGATGGCTGGTGATGTTATTACCCCTGATATTCTCCACTTGATTAAAAATAATCTTTATATATATCGTCATACGAGGTAGCTACTTAGCCGAAATCAATTCAAGCCACTGGGTGCAATACAAGATAAAAAATCAAATACAAGCGGCCAACAGATAAAACAGTATGCAGTGTTTGAGAGGAGTTTATAAATCGGACATACCAGTATGAGTATCGACCATTAACCGAGGGTGCCAGTCCTACATATGTCCTTCTTATTTACAATACTATTTTCATTTTCAAAAAAGGTATTTTGAAATATATCAACCTCAATAATATTGCGATTATACAACTAAGACAGCACATCAACTTTGTCGGAGACGGTGTTTCAGACATTACTACTACGCCATTACTAGTAAGTATTAAGAAAATGTAGCATAGTAAAAATACAACAGTAAATTATCTTAATACAAATGAACGAGTCCAGGTTTGTTTGAGTAAGCGCCGTGTCCTTGTTCACTACATAGAATCTCAATGAAGATTCATGGACAGCGCGCCGCGTTTCACTGCGAATCGAAAATAAAACGAACGATCTAGACAGAATTAAACAACTGTAATATTTTAACTATGTCTGTTAGCTAAATCTTTCACTCGTTTACTACTTCATAGAAGTCATTACGCATTCTAGTGTGACCATTTGTGAGGTCCCTTCTAAGCCCACCTCGACTTATTCCGCTCATTCGCGGTCACGTGATTATCCCGGATGAGGCGACTTGCGTGAAATAGGATTTTGTGGATAGTGGAGCTATGAACATTATCTAATCTAACTTTAATGGATTACCCGTTTATTCATTAAAACAATAGCGGCTGAATTAATTTTGTCCTTGCACAGTAGCTAAAAGAGGCATAACGTATACGAGAGAGTAAATGGAAAAGCAATGAGAAATAAGTAAGAAATATATTTAGTACTAAATTACCACAGATACAGAATTACAGATATACATATTTACAGAATTGAGAGGTATAATCGAATAAGGAAAGCCCTCGTCCCGTTATACTTCGTAATTGCCCGTTTTCCCAATCCGTCCTCCAAATCCATTCCAAAATTTCCAAAGGCAGGCAACGCACTTGGGGACGTGTCAGCGTTTGTCATTCTAGACTGATGTTGGCATGTACCGCGTATGTCCATTACCACTATATTCTTATATGAGAATATATAACAAAAAACACCATATAAAACATACATTAGTTCTCTTTTGTAAAATTATAAACTGGTAAAGCCAAAACAAGATCTAAAAATATATAGTCATATGTAATAAAGTCTGGGTACACAAAACAAGACCGTAGAGAGTAATAAAGTCAAAAATAAACAGTCATTTGACTCTCATAAAACAACCTTTGCAGATCGTTTGTCCACCTTCAGCCTAAAATCTGTCCTCTTGCGAAATAGTGCAAACAGTCAAAGGGGAGGAAGCAAATAACTTTCTGGCGTGACAAATGCTGTACCGTAAATTCACAATGTACGCGGAGTGCTTCAGATGTGTAAGGAGGATTATACATTAGAACAATATTTATTTATTTAAGCTTTACTGTACATAATAATAATTTCCTTGTACATAATAAGGAAATTCAGCTAGGCAGTTGAGTTTGACTATATTCAAACTCAACTGCCTAGCTGAATTTCCTGCTAGTCAACATTGACCTGTGACTGTGGCAAAATCCGCGTTTGTCTTTTTTTTTTATAGAGAAGAGAGCAAGCAGTCCCACGTGATGGTAAGTGTTACCGCCGCCCATGGACACCTGCAACACCAGGGGGTATGCGGGCGCGCCGCCGACCTTGCAAAACCCTATTCACAGCTTTCTCGAAGAACCCCATGTCGTAGCTTAATGGGAAGACCTCTTGAGGCAGTTCGTTCCACAGCCTACGGGTTCGCGATATATTCGCAATATAGGTTCGCGAAAAAGTACACAACAGTTGTTATTTTTCAGCCTTATTTATAAACCTTTCTCAGGCTGATATCCAATAATGATTAATTCATCCAAAACTTATTAAAACATTTTTTTTACTTTAATTTCAGATTATGAGTGATGTAATAATATGTGTCTAACAAAATACTGTAATGGGTTAAACAAATGTGTAGCCGCTCTTAAAACTTGAGGGTCACGAACAAACGGGGCAACATTTATAATCATAGTGCGCAGTTCGATATTATGAGGCCTTGACGTGAGATATGTGGAGTGCCAGATGTGTTCCGAGTTCAGACAATTTATTCTGAAAAGTATAACACATTTATAAACCGGAGCAGTTACGATAACGGACGATAGTGTAGAGGCTAATTAATAATAAATAGATGGGCCAATTTTTTTAATTATTAATTGTTTATTATTTTTTCAAAAGAATTAGACACGTACAATATCTCCTACGATTTACAATTTTTTTTTTACAAAGTACTGAAAATTGTGTCAAAAAATGCAAATAATGAAAATAAATTTCTAATAAATTAAGTCTAAAATGTTATAACTGCAAGTGATAGCAAGACCCGAAGGTTTGGGTTGCATTTAATTTCCTGACTTCCGAGTCCAATATCCTCATCGTTGCTCGAAGCAGGACAGGGTGCTACGAGACGTATTCAGTCCCATGCCATCCGGTTGAATAGGCGATGGCATATTTTTTTTTAGGTAGGAATTCTTCGTTGTTTTCCGCATACTTTCCCATGAAAATACCTCAAAAAATCTATATGAATTAGATAAGCACTGGTATTTAGAACTAGACAAGAGTGTGGGAGAGCACCTATCAACATCAACAACAAATATAATTGTTTTCTGAAATTTAGGAAACTTTTCTTTGTTAAATTTATATAAAAATGTAATTAATAATAATTAATTTAGTGGAACTGAACTGAATGTGTTCGCCAAACTTACTAGAAAAAGTGGACAGAAATCGTCACCAAGTTTTATTGATATACAAAACCTACATAATTACCATAATCAAGTAAAATTACAATTCAAAATACAAACAAATCCTACTTATATTTGTACGGTTACTAAATCACTAAATGTGTAGTCTCGCAGCAGACGTAACCGTAGCGGGTGCTACGATTAATGCTACGATCAAATGCTACGATCAATCATCGCTATTTATTTGATTGTATTTAATTGAGAAGTTAAAACGGATTATAACGAGAAGTTAAAACAAGAACAAACTACTTTCCTGCTCATTATCGACATATTCAATAGACGGCCATAAACTTATTTGTATGTCAACTTCATTCTTGAGATGTGTTCAACTAATATGACCTTCAATACTCGAACGTAATACGGCGTAGCGTCGGGTCGCTGCAGTCGTAGCAGTATGCAACGAATAAATAAATTCTATTCATCGCTGTTTCTAGTAACTGTTACTATATATAATAAAGTTTATTTGAAATTATCAATAAACATCTCACGTGTATAAATAATATTAATTTGAATTTTAGTATTGTTGATTGCTTACGTGAGAGTAGAACCCGAGAGTCAAATATGTTAGATATATAAAATGTTCCTACAAGGTGTTGGAAATATAAATATGAAAATTAAAACATTGAGACGACACTATAGTGACATAATACGTATTATACCTAAGAAGTCATAGAACAATAGGTGCCTTAGAACAGTCTAGAAGTGGAATTTATTCATTTAATTATTTCATATTATTACAATTTGACAGTTGGAAAATTGTTTTTATTGTGATATTCGTATGATATTGAAATATAAATGAATAATGCATGTTGAAATAAAAATATAACACTTAATTGTGTAAATGTGTACACATAAGACTTGTTGAGATATTTGCACGCCTTCCATGGCAAAACATAGAGTACATTTTAAGCGTATTTCAATATTATCATGTCTCTACCACCAATATTTACAAATAAATAATTTCATTTTATCATTGATCTCTGATCTCTTCTGTTTCACCCTTGGTCGCATGTCTAAAAAGATATTGTGTCTTTGCGTGTCATCACATTCTATATTTCTCATTGAATTTTCTGGTACAAAAATAAATCACTCGGTTCAATAGAGTGCATTAACATTTTATAAGGTCACACTCAGACTTTTTTATTTCTTTAAACTTTAATGCTCAAGGAAATATTGTACAAAAGGCGGAGGTAATGCCTAGTGGCATTCTCTGCCAGTCAACCTTTGATTAAACAGAAATACGAATGGCGGTGCATCGTGCAAACGAATTTATCTTTTTTATAGACATATCAGCAGAAAATACAAAGGTTTGTAAATTCCTAAATACATTTTTTACGGAAAGAAGCTGGCAGATAAGCCAACAGTCCCTCTGTCCATAAAAATGCATTGCAAAGATCCATTAATTGATTTTTATGCACTTACTCCACTGGTGGCAAGAGGATACTGTCGCCCTAAGATATCCGCGATGCATGTAAACATCAGTCCAGAATGATAAATATAGACATGTTTCTGAATTGAATTGAAGGTTTAGAAGTGAATTTAGAAAAAAGCAATGGAAATAATTGGGGAAAGAAAATTATAATTGGACGAAAAGCTTTCCTTATCCCATTACACTTCCCCTTCATTTTTGAGGGGATATGGTCTGATGAGGACCGAATAAAGATAAGGAGGACAAGTAGTGTATGTTTTATAGAGTGGCAGGGTGCATGCTGCAATTCAACAGTCGATGGCCACACTCGACCCTTTCTCACAGAAGACTATCTTGCATTTCCCACTGTATTATATTCCCCAATGTAAGTATGTGTGTCGGTAGTGAGTGAGATATGCCAGAGCCCATTTCTATCCCACCCTATCCATTGTCCCAACCCTTGCTCCTGATACATTCCCACATTAACAAAGGTTGACATCGCATCCGAGGGCGTGCAAAAGTTTGCCATTCTGGACTAATGTTGGCATGTACCATACACCTGTCCACGGGCGACAGTATCCACTTACCACTAGACGGACTATATGAACGTTTGCCGCCACTTATTTTTTATAAAAAATAAATCTGTGAATGTTGGGTAACGTTGAGTAACGTTGGGTAGTCGAGTGTGTCAGAGGGCTGTGGGATTGCAGCTTCCCCATGTTTCGTGTTATTTGATTGATTTTACGTAATTTTCATACAGAAATGAAATGTCAATTAATCACTTTGCATATCAATAAACTTAATCAAAGTTTTGATTAAACATTTTAATTAACCTTTCAGAGACAGAGCGCGAATAAAGAACATTTTGAAAAGTAATTAATCCAGTTGGTCGATACCAACGTCTCTACATGTTGCCAAAAAAGTCTCGAGTCAAATAAAAAATATGTTTAAAGCCAAAATTTTGTTTTCATTTTAATAATCTGATTAATATTTTTTGCCTCAGTTACCATATGTCTATTAATATATCGTAAATATCTTATTTATAATATTATTAAGTAATGTAAATCTCTATGGAAGTATACAATTAAACAAGGATTCCAAAATTATTATATCCTATGGATATTGATTATAGTATATTAATAACTGTTGATTCCATGTTTTCAATAATATTCAATTTGTAATATCATTTTTTATTCAATGTATGGACACACATCTTGATTATATTATATATGTTTTATAAAAAGATTGTAAAATGTTTCTGCGAAAAGAAAATCCTCAAAGTGGCGTCCCATTTAGTATGTAACCGAATAGGATTTATTTAAAATGTAGTAAGTACTTTCAACGATTTAATCGAGTAACATTATTATATAACGTCGTTTAAAACAAATAAAGTATTTTGTAGTATTGTGAAGGTGCGTTCAATTGAACAATTATTTAGTCTGCGAATAAAAATTATTATTTAAATATGTATATTTAACAATTATGTAATCAGCAAATAAAATTTATTCTACAAGTATATATAAATAAATGACCGTGTAGTGTCGGCCGGCGTTAGCGTACCCAGTACTACTCCATCTCGTCTAGTGGTAGTTATTAAAATTCTTTCTAAAAAGTTTAAGCTGATGTAATTTATAAACTAATTTATTAATATGGATCCATCTACAAATATGGCCTATCTACCAACTCAGTAGTAACGAGAGATATATCTGCGAGATATAGTCCCAAGCTATTTTTATACCCAATTTCAATCTAATTGGTTAAAAAGTTCGCCATTAAATATAGCAGAAATAATGTTTATTACGAGTACAATGATGAATGATAATGAATGATGAATGTAATGTTTATTATTGCCATAAATCAACGTAGTCTCAAAATATTCCTATTTACATGGCATACAAAGTAAATTAGTCTGTAGAAATCGTAGAATAACAAGTTAAACAAATACAGTGCGTAGCTTCGTTAGGGAAGACAGTAAATAAAGTTAGTAAGGCTGTGAACCCACTGCGGCGATACCATAACAATTCCACACAATTTTATGTACAACACTAACCGGTGTGTGGTAATAAATTAATTAATATGTGGCTTATGCAATAGCTAGAGATGATAATTACTTTAGAGATTTACACGTTTAATACACATATCTATTTGCAGTGAAATAAAAAAAATAAACTTACGCGTAAATAGATTTTTAACAGATAAATATATGAAAATGACTTATTCCAATCAATAAGTTGAATTTAAGTGGATATCAGTACCACCCTGAGAAAATTTGAAGTGTTAACGTAATAGAGAACTATCGCTATTTTTATTCCCCCTTCCATAATCAATTATATTATACGAATAGAGATACTGCTGGATATAACCCTCTCCCAAGACCCGCCACCACACACGATCTCCGACTCTTCTGATCCAGCCACGGCAAACTCCTTCAGTTTTTCAAGTCGGAGTGCGTCCTACACTGTGCTTCCCATCACGTGGTCTCTATTCAAGAAGTCGTCTACCTCATCAGTTGTCGGTCTGCCCATTCTTACTTAAACTTACTAATTCTATGAGCTTTGGTGAATTTCTTCGTTTAGGAGCGAATTCGGAGTTAGAGGAGCGAACATATAAAGTCGCTCAGTGAGCTATGAGGAGAAATAGTTCAGTGAACGACTTTATAAATGGATTAGGCTAACTGTTAAAGAGAACTATATTCATACTAAAAAAATCTTAATCTATATTGTGGTCTTCTCTATATTGCTGTCATTACGATACGATATGGGGTTCTTCAAAAAAGCTGTGAATAGGATTTTGCAAGGTCGGCGGCGCACCCGCATACCCCTGGTGTTGCAGGTGTCCATGGGCGGCGGTAACACTTACCATCACGTGGGACCGCTTGCTCGTCCGCCTACTTTCTTACAAAAAAAATATTTGTTCTTAATTTCTAGTTTTTAGGGCATTTGTAGGTTATTAATTTATTAAATGATTTATAGTTTGTGATGAGAAAGAAGTAAAGTATAATCTACTCAAAAAGTGAGTATCAGTAAATCACCCTGTGTGACACTTCTCTTATCATTGTTAAATCCCTCTTTCGTTATATAGTTCTCGTAACTCTACCTAACCATTTGTAACTTCGATACACATTTCCTTCGATTTCCAATATTTCAAATTCACATAAACATAACCTAAACGACAGGTCTTCTATTTTTTTCACCTTTCAGCTTTTCGATAGTTATATTAGGGGTCATCCATAAATTACGTCACACATTAAGGGCCCCTTAACGAGGGGATCAACAAAGTGTGACATCGTGTGACAAAGGGGGGACGAGTCATAAGCTTCGTGACGTCACATGTATAAATCTAAACTATTCAAACTCTAAACTTCAACTCTAACGAAAAACTTTATAATATTATAATTTTAGAAGTGCTGTTTTAATTTAATAATTTTTAAATTTAAAATTGCAAAATATGTGACGTCACACCAGGGGTGGGGGGTCACACAAATGTGACCACCTGTGACAAGGACGGGGGGGGACTCCAAAAATCATATGAATTCGTGACGTAATTTATGGATGGCCCCTTATAGACACCCGTACAGCATTGTGCACAAACCCGCGATTCGCAAACTCTTACGAAATTTACAATGTTCGAATATGCACAAAAATAATATATTGACACTGGAGGCTTTTGCTGAGTGCAGTAGATAGCCATATCTACATGGATCAAAATTAAATCATAGATAACCAAATAAATCAGGGGGTCAGACTTTTGATATTTAGAACGAATTTGAGGTTTAAAATAGAAAAGAAAAATGGCAAATAATTTTAAGGCAAATATTACATTAATCGCATTAATGGTAAGGTAAGTAGTTGGGAGGTACCTATTTAGAAGTAAAAAGCGGAGTAGGTTATTGTAATGTAATGTTTTTAACGTATCTCCTCAGTGGAACCACGGCTTAACTAAACAAACTACTAAACATTCGTAGGCGTTCAACGTTGATTCCTAACTACGACTACGTTGACTTTGAAAACATCTACCGATAACTAGTATACTGTAGATAAGTCCTAGACTTATCCTAATACAATTAGGTTCCCAGTACATCTTAATGTACCTTAGCATACAATCAGTCGATTTCTCCCCGCTGCTGGTTACAGGCTTCTCCCGAGACCTGCTATACATGATATTCGGCTCATCACATCCAGCCAGAATAAAATAATGAGATACAGATAGACCAACGAGCTAATAATTAAAAAAGATTGAATCCCGGTAACCCGAAATCATATTAAATAGATAAATAAACTTTTATTGTACACCAATACCGACATGTTGCAAAAAGGCAATTTCAGTAAGTTACACGAAAAGTACAATAGGCGGTCTTATCGCCAAAGCGACCTCTTCCAGGCAACCTTTGGGTGAAAAGAACAAAACAGATAATAATATCAAAAATAGGTATATGGTGCAATTTTACATCAACATAACATAATTTAATAAGAATTGTTCTCGCCAATAACATTGGTGCTTTTATTTTGTAGGGTAACATTATATTTTATTACCCACATTTTTAAATAATCACTTCCACCGATCCTTTCTATATCGCTGCACCTTTTGCATACCGGGCCAGTCTAGCGATCGATCCCTCCCGTCGCCGGTCGATTGTGAAACTCACATATTTGGGTGGTAAACAAAGAAAGAATTTTTTTTTTATAGAAAAAAGGCGCCAGACGAACATACAGTCCACCTGGTGGTAAGTGGAAACTGTTACCCATGAACATCCAAAACATCCGTGATACATGCCAACATCAGTAAAAAAATTAACTAAAAATATTTAAAAAATACTATACTATATTTATTATACTAATTGGTACTATACATTTTGAAAAAAAAAATAACCTATTGAAAGAAACTGGTAAAATCGATTCTACTCTTGATTTCAGCAACCTATTTTCAGCTTTTTCGCTATCTGTGTGACACCTTGCATATTAACAAATGTATAAATAGAACACCGATTCTTTCACACGTATTTAGTTTGAGTGAAGATGCAAGATTAATGTGAAACGATGTGAGTTAGATATAATATTTGGGTAGAACCCGAGCTCTGTTTAGAAATTCAATCAAAGCCACGTAGTAGCGTATTTTTGCTCACATAACGCGAATACATTGAAATTAAACAAAATTTTTGGGCATCATTTATTAAATATGTATATCGCAAGTACCGAGCTCTGTAAATTTAGAAATTCAATCAATCCATACAAATGTTAGTAACTTAATTAACTGTTCCACAACTGGACAGTTAAATTTCTCTGAAATCATCTTCAGGTTGCTATTATCATTTTCATCTGATCACTGTTATGCCTGTTATCGTCGAGTTTTATCAACGTGTGAACAGTTATAGGTGAGAATTGCATGTAGTTTGATCGCATACGAGGATCGTATATGATATTCTCGCCCGAGCCGTTCGAGAAACTCTCCTTGTGTAAATGAGTCTTAAGAGTTACCATTCAGTTACCTTACAACCGTCCGGGTAGTGCTAACTGGGCAACTACCGTCATCGTTATAACAGTCCTTTTATTCAATTATTTCTCTAAAAAATATATTTTACCGTGGTGTTTGCCAGATTTAAGTAGGTATAAAATAGAAAATGGTAAAAACGCATTTAAAAGTAAATTCAGAAGTCTTTACAGTGAATATTACTCGTGATATACGTCGTAGGGATGGCGATTCTTTCTGAAAAACATCGATCTTTGAATCGATTCAAATCTTGAGACCAAAGCATCGATTCTCGATTAAATCGTTGTCAAAAAGATTCATCGTCGATTAATCGATTCGTTTGCAAAAGTCAGTGAAAACTAATGTGGAAAAATTAAAATATATCTTTTTATTGAAAAACTTACTTGAAAATACTTCTAAAAAACTTAATAGTTGCAATTGCCAATATGTATTTAGAATCACTAGATTAAAAAAAAAAACTATTGTTGTCGTTCGGGATTCGAACGGTTTCTGTCATTAGTTGGAAAAAATGTCCCGATTTTTAGGGTTCTAAGATCGACTTATTGAATCGATTCACTGCTAGAACTCGATCCTAAGAATCGTAAAGATCTCCGCATGTCAGGGATTTAAAAAAAATATATTACACATGTTCTTCACCGGCTAGCTAGTGATAATGAAAAGCGCGATTACATAGCGGTGATAAACGCGTAGATAATGGTAACTAGCCTACTTGTATTTATTCTCGACTCTCATTGATGAAGTCGTGAGTTTGACTTCTGGTCTGAGATATAATTTTAGTACGTCGTAGCCTAGTTACGAGGGTGAATTTTTAAGCCAAAATTATCGATTCTCCGATTAATTGATCTCAGATCGCCATTCCTATCATCATGTGTGGCGATCGTGGAGCCTTATAGACGTAAGCTCTGAAACGCTTGCTGATTGGAAGTGACACCATCGCCGAGAGACGTCAGTTCACATTAGCTGGCTCAATGAGCAGGCTGCGTAGGATTTAGAATAAAATGTTTTCTATATAAATAAATATCCGATTTTATTTAAAATTGCAAATCACATTTTATTGGTTACGGTTTCCGTAAATATAACTGGCTCTTTTATCGTTCCTCATGCACTTTATGTTGTGCATGACGTATGTATGGCCTTTAAACGCTACGTGGCTAAACAATTGACGAGTCCACTCTTTTAAAGTTAGTGTAGAGTCTCAGAACTTGCTCTAAATAGCTAATCCTAGGTCTAGCTAAATTCATCGTAATGCAGACACGCAATTTTTAAAATTACACCTCAATGAAAAAACAAATGACTGTTAGTTGAAACAAACATTATTCTATAGCCAAAAGAATTCCAATTTCAAATATTGTAATTACTTTGTAAATATTGTTGATGTAAGTGGCCAGTTCCGGAAATTTTCAAGGTGATTATGTATGTGATTATGATTATGTCCTATGTAGGCAACCTGTTTAATTGCATCTATATCATATTAAAATAAAAAAGAGATATATAGGTATAGATTCAAGTTACAATACAATTTACAATTACAATACAATACAATTTACAATTACAATACAATACAATTTACAATTACAATACAATACATTCACAAGTTATAATTGAACACTGAAATTTTTAAAAACTTACTAATAGAGTGACTCTCTGTTCGTAGTTTTTAATAAAAAAAGAGATTTTGAATTTCTCTCCTGAATCCAAATTTTGTACATTCGGAATCTGCATGGCAGCAACTTTGAGGTAAGTAACTTAGGGAACTTAATTGTGATTTCGTTAATTTGTTAATAAACTTGGCAGAAGTGAGGTTCTGTTGCCTCCAACTTTGTCTAACTTTACAGTTGCTTGACACGAATTAAGTAAACTGTGTTCTACAACTAGTCACGGACCATTTATTTATTTAAATAAGTTGCCAACGAAGTTAACACTAGTAATATAATTTAGAGATAAATTCGAACTATAGATATAAATATTTAGAGATATTATTAAACGGACATGTAGCTGAATTTTACCTCACTTAAATGTTTCACTTATTTCTTACCATCTCGTGGATTGTAGGCTCATCTGCCGCCTTTTTCAATAAAAAAAATCATCTATAAGCAAATTTGTAAAAGGTGATTAACGTAGTAAAATATAACTATGGGTAATCGTAATTATATTCTAATGCGTGCACGTGTATGTTTCAGTGGATTGATTTTTTCAGTTTAGCCCATAAATATGTGTATAAAACACACAGAGCTAAAAGATAAATATACATAATTTAGACATTATTAATTAGACATGGACATGGAGTTTAAATATACAATAAAGCCTATTTATGTTTTAATCCCGGACGTAAAAAGAAGGTTATTTATTATTTTCGTCTGTTTGTGTGTATTTATGTCTGTTGTAGCTTTTTATCTAAAGGAGTATCAATATTGACTTGTAATAAAGTATGAGTAAATAAATAAATAAATCCCATACGAAGAAATAAATAAATTCCTTATTTGCCACCGTAAATTACACGGACAAAGCAATGGTGTATAGAATTTATTAAATATCTCAGTGCACAAAAGGTGGCAAGCTCAGCGTATGCTATGAGTACTCGCCTAATAGGAACGTCCACTATAATAGGAATTGTAAACATTCCACTCGTGGAGGTGAGTAACTTGCCTATTGTTTGTTGGATTGCCGAAAATGAAATCACTTTACCGCCGACCAGCTGCGTCTGCAATTCCCGGAACAACCAACCTTGATCCTTTTTACTTGCCTGTACTGCTATGTCAGTAAAATTTATTACACCATACGAACAAGTTGGATTTTAATTCGCAATTAGTTTATTGAACTTAATTTTGATAGTGTGAATTGTAATATTTTATTATTATTATATATATATAATAAAGATGCACACATTCCAAAAATCATTTGTTGCTGAAAAAATGGCTGAAAATTGCGGACATCAAATGACCACCGTTTACCACCGTACTATTGTATACTTAACTAAACTGAGTTGGTGTGGAGCAACTTAAAAAGAAGAATTAGACAACACAATTCATGCCCAACACAACAAGGTTCAAGTGTAATTGAACTGATTAAATGAATATTAAAAAACGAACAACTAACAAAAGCTAATATACGATAGCAGACCTTTTTCTCAAGTTGAATGTTGTCAATTCTCAGTGGACGTACTATACGCAAATCTTGGCAATGTGAAGGCTATTAGAGGGTGAGTGGTTTGTGTTGGTTTTCACGAAAGAAATTCCCTGATAAGAGGGTGCAGATATTATAACTTAACCCAGTATACCTCTAAAATTAAATAAGATATACATAAGTCACACTGGAAATTTCCGGAACTGGCCACTTACATAAACAATATTTAAAAAGTAATTACAGTATTTGAAAATGGAACTCTTTGGCTGTAGAATAGAGTTTGTTTCATCTAACGATCACTTGTTTTTTACTGTTGCGTCATTTGAAAAATTTCTTGTGTCTTTAACGTCTTTGTCTTTAACGATGGATTTAACTCGTGAAAATTTTCGCTGTATTATTTTCTACGATTTTAAGTGTAATTTGACAACTCAGCAGAGCCACGCTCGGCTTCAAACTGCTTTTGGCGATGAAGCACCAAGTAAGATGACAATTTAGAGTTGGTTTGCAGAATTCAAGCGCGGTCGTGTCAATCTCAGTGATGAATACCATGAGATTCGGGCATCCTTAGGCATAGGCATGAGTCAGATACAATCAATCTAACACAAACATTTGGCTGTGAAAAAGCTGTGCTCGCCGTGGATCCCACACAATTTGACTGAGGCATAATTTGATCAGAAAAAGGAACACGTCACTTGGTGCAATGCCATGTTTACCAGATTCAACGAAGGGGCGTTAAATTTGGTGTGGAACGTAGTAACAGGTGACGAAACACAAATTTATAGCTACGCCGCCGAAACAAAGCAACAATCGACCATTTGCGTCTTTCAATATGAGCCGAACGCCACCAAAGTGCCGCGAAGCAAATGATTGCTTCTGTTTTTAATAAAACTAGACACGCGACTACTGTTGACCATTTAGACGTGACCATTTGCTTACCGGAAGTTATTGATGAACTCGGTAAAAACAACCGTAAACGCCGCATAATCTTGTACCATGACAATGCCATCTCTCACACGGCCAAACAGACAAACGAATCTTTGTAGGCGAAAAACGTAGAACTCATGAGCCATGTATTGACGCTCACGGAGAATATTTTGAGAAACAATAAATTGAATTTTGGCCATTCATTGTATTCCGGAAACTTTCAGTGTGGCCCTCGTAATAATGACCCCATTATTACGAGGCACGAGTAACCCCGTTGTATAATTTAATCCCTTCTTTATGTCATCCCGATTAAGTAACCTTCTTATCAAAAGGCTCTATTGACCGTCACCGGATATCCGGACAGCCGCAACACTACGAAACAATGGCCTTGTCCAGATAATCGACCTGATAAACATGTTTATCCAAGATAATGTGTCAAACCTATACTACGAAAGGTCGAAACAGGTCATGGACCCGTTTAGCCTAATTGTTTAACGATAACAAGTTATCCACCTGGTAGTAAGTGGATTCTGTCGCCTATGAACACGTACGATACATGAGAACATTTGTCCAGAATTACAACCGTTGGTATACCCCCGGATGCATTGCCTACTTTTGGAAACTTAAAGGAATGGATTTGGAGGAAGAGTTTTGAGAAAATGGAGAGGGATTGATAGAATGGGATGGGAATACACTCTGGCACTCACTACCGAAACGCATACGTACATTGGGGAAATGGGATAAGTGGGAAATGCAATACATTTCACGGTAATCTGCTGTGAGAGAGTGGTAACGTGGCCAGTTCAGCGAATAATGAAGAGCACAAAAAATGTACAGATTAGAAGGTAATAGGGAGTATAATTGGACGAAGGAAACGGTATAGGATATAACATATACAGGCCAGGTAACCGACAACTTGGAGATAAGTTATTAACATTTAACAATATTCACTTTGTTAAACTATATAGGCATCAAAAAATCTTTAAGATTTAGCTGTGATGTCGAATCGCTCTCAGTTTCTTAATTACTATTTACAATATGTACTTTACTCTTTTTATTTACTATTGCTACAAAGCCTTATCATTTCATTGAAGTTAGTCGTCAGCTTGTAAAATATCCAGCTAAGCAAATAGTTCTACGACGATGCGATATGCCTTTAAATAAAATATTATTGATAAAAATCCATTCACAATACACCCGTCTAAACAAAACGATACTCTGTATTGTTAAGAAAAATTGTAACCACGTCACAAAAGAAAACATGCATTTAATACAAACGAACCAAATTGAAAATCAGCTATTCATTGCGGTTCGATACCGGTGAAGAGAGGACTTTGACATTACCGCGATATACTACCAATTTTGAGATGATTCTACATAAAAGACCAGTTTAAAAAGAACTCTCCGCTTTTCCCGTGATTCATAAATACGTAGCATCCGCAAAACAATGTCTTTTGTAAATACTGGACTACTGATTCAACTGGCGTTCGTCAATTTTGACCCAAGCTGTTCTTGTTTTCGTCGTGTTTGTTATGTTTACAAACACAAGCATTATGTAAAGAGACCGACGGCCTTAAATTTGTGATGGTCGGGTTTTTCATTATTATTTTGCCATCAGTGGACTCCCGACGCGCGAATTTTGAGAATAAAAACGCGTGAAATACTCTTGAAATTAACTCTAATAAAAACGAATTCGGGCATTGTGATTGAACCCAGCTTATATCCAAGCACATAACCAATCCAGCAATCAATGTTACTCTTTATAATTATGAATGAGCGAGCAGTGCCACCACAAATGTCCTAGGCTTAAGGACACAGAGTGCATAAAATGTCATGTATTGTTATCTGAAGTCACCATTTCTCCAAAATAAAACCACGAGCTCGATAGATACGATGAATTTATTCTTTTACAACCGAAACAATTTCATAGAGTGAGGAGTCACTTTATTCAGAAATATTATGGAAATTATATGTTTAACTTATGTTCAACTTATGAAAAACTATTTAAAAACTAATATAAAATATAGTAATCGTGAAAAATATAATTAAATGCAAATAATAATTAAATATAAATAAATAATTTATTTAAATAATCAGATGTAAATGCATTTGTTGCTAACAATTGTAAGACTAATCATCACACTGTATGTTCATCTGTTATCCATTTCCTTTAATGTTGTTTTGGTTAGAAAGAAATCTTATGCCAACTATATGTAGCCAATGATTCCTGAAATTTCAGGAGCTCTCACCCTAGTAGCCAGCGGATCTTTCTCGAGTCTTTATATCCAGTCGATGAAGATCTTCCTCACCTCTTCCTTTACTGCGAAACATGAATCATGAAAAAGTAAAAAAGCGAAATTAAGGGGTCATGCAAGACTGGTTTGATGTGATTTTATATTCAAAGCACGCTTGGGCACGTTCCCGTACAAAGGGGATAGGCTCCATTACAAGTTATGCACTTGACAGTAATGCTCCCTTATGATCATACGCAAACGAGACAAACGTCCCAAAATTTGTTTAGTTGAATTATGTTCTTGGCGAACTTGGGTCGTGGCTTCCTGTTTAGAAATTGAATTTTAAAAATATGATATGGTGTTACAGAATGCCAAATAGTTTTGTCATACCCGAAGGAAAAGTTTTCTGTGTATAAACAATTCAAATAATACATTTATTCAATAATTTATTTAGTAAAAAAGGCAATACAAATGGATAGACACATCTCACACTAAGAAAGCATATTATTATTTTTTACTAACATAAGATTAGATCTGCAGCTCAGAAAATTGTAAAATAAAATGCTGTAAATGCATCATTAAGTCCATATGACCCCGTGGCATAGGAGCAAATCTTCCAACTAAAGCCTGGGAATTCTTCAACGATTTATCAAATACAAAGAATGAATTCTAAGACATTCAAACAAATTAGCTTGTGAAGTAATATCACTAGGAATAAGTTTCTCGCAATTGTGAAGAAAGGTCCATGTTTGGATACTTGCAATATAAAGATGGATCCAAAGCACATTGAAAAATATTGCCGAATATATCTACTTGGCCACAGCCTACAATGAAATGTAAATAAATCGTCATATACATATATGTATTTACATTTCACTCAATCTGACTCCATCCAATGACGTGCCGATCGAATTGTCGACGATCGCACTCTCACGGGCGGTTTAGAACCCCTCAGCGTTCGGAGAGACGTTGTGTCTCTGTGTGTTCTGCCGCCTGTACAACGGGGAATGCTCTGAAGAATTGTTCAATATAATTACCACCTCGGGTTTCTACAGCCGCACCTCCCGTCACAGAAATGCGGTCCATCCGTATCTCCTCGACATGGAGGTGTCGCGTACTGTTCGGTCCGAAAATCATTTTATACCGCGAACCCGTTGGCTGCCTCACTGCCGAACGAACTGCCTCAAGAGGTTCCATTACGTTACGATATGGGGCTCTTCAAGAAAGCTGTAAATAGGAATGTGAATGGGAAGCTGCCTCCCCTAGTAAATCCGTAGTAAAGGGGATTCAGGCCGTAATCCACCACGCGTGCTCAGTGCGGATTGATGGGTCACATACTCCAATTTGACGATTTAAATTAATAACACGTATTTTAACGAATACTTGGAAATATTCAAATTAATTTCCTTAAAGAATTTTTTGAAAAAAAGTTATCGTCGGTGAAGAAAATTACTAAGGAATTTTAAATAATTCGGTGAAAGCCTTTGACGCGGCCGGCACAAATTTCTAACTACAAAGGCCCAAAAGTCACCGCACTGTGACTCAAGTCTCAAGTTTCCGAGAGTGTATATATCATGTCCCAGGTGCATGTTACTTTCGCACAAAGGATGGACATCTCGTCCTTCATTCCGCGCGAGGTACCACTCGGCACTAGTCTAGTTATGTTTGAGTTTGTTACTAAAGCCTTGAGTATGACAACAGTCTGTCAAACATAAACATAAGAAACAGGTAGATCACAAGGTAATTACATTAATCTAGATGATGTAAAAAAATCATGCTCGTTCGAAATTCAACACAAATATGTAATTAAAAATTAAGTATAAGTATTAAGTATGTCAATTGAGAAAGAAAGAGAAACTATTTACTTCACACACGAATTATTCAACGGGACAAAGAAACAAACTTTAATTAACAAAACGAATTACTAATTATATTAACAAACAATAACTTATTATGTATTTACAAATAATATTTCTCGGCGTGTTATAGTGCCGCACTGAAAGGGTGTTCATTATGTCGGTGTCGGAGCATTTCCGATGCTGATTTTCAGCTTAAGCCAATAGTGACGTTCAGACGGAAGTGACGGATACATACACAATATATATATATTAGGGTGTCCCTTATATGGGTGAAAAAAATTTTTTTTTGGATATCGAAATGCATACCCCCTAATTCTTTTTAAACTACCCAGACTTACTCAAATACAAAATTTTATCTTCCTACGTCAACATTAACCCGTGCCGACAGGGCTCTGAAGATTTTGAAAATTGCTGTTTTTAACCCTTTCCGTTATGTAGCTAAATCATCAATTGATTTATATCAATCAATATTTATATTTTATAAAAATAATAATCAAAAAGAAAGTTAGTAAATAGGTACTTATTTATTAAAAGAAGATAAAATTACAGATCAGCCAGGATATTTTCTTTTGAGGGTCTCTTTTTTATAGTCTGGATACAGATTTCTATGCTCTTGCACACAGCGTAGCAAAAATTTGTTTTTCTTCTTCCTTTGCAGTGATCAAATCATGAAAATCTTGCATAAGTTTTACAGCTCTTTCAGCTGTATCATTAACTGCCCTTAAAGAAATAACCTTTCTTTTTGCCTCTAAATAGGCAACATCTTCTTCCCACGTAGAAACGGGTTTCTGGAGGAAGTTCTTATAAATTTTTAATCGAGAAAATAAATTTGAGCTCTTGACAGATACAAAATCACTTAATAATTTTCCTGCAACAATAAATAAGGCAGTATTATTATCAGTTTAGTGAAAACAGTGTAAAAAATAATGCTATGTATTCCCACTTACCATACAAATAATCAGACATATCTTCTTTCGATGGAATGTATCTCTTCCCAGAATCATACAAACTCTCTCTTTGTAAGTTCATTACAATGTTTCCCTTGGTTTGTTTATCAACTTCATCATCAAAGAGTGATAAAACGGCAATTTCTTCTGACAAGTACCAAAAATGTTGACTAAACTTGCTCAGGGCTGCTTTGGAGATCAATTTGTCAACAGTTTCATATTCCTTAAGCGTCTTTAAAAAACACAAATCTTGATTTGGTGCCTTCACCACCAGACTACATCCAAGCCATGGATATACTATATACTATATAACCGCAATGAATAAACAAACGTCTTGAAGTGCTCGTTTATCCTTGTCGCTAATTTTGTGCTGGGATTGCAACATACATATTTTTAAAAAGTAAATAGCTCTAGCCAGCCACCTTGCTTGATGCATCGCTCCAGGAGGTCTGATTTTAATTTTTTTCTCATTATCTCCTCCTAAGAAAATAATAGATAGTTCAATCAGTTCCCGATAATCGTCACGTACAATGGATTTTTGCAATTCTTGATTATAAAATGTCAACAATTCTTCTATTGTTGTATTACAAAAATGTGATGTGACGATATCGGTGTATGTTTCAATAGCAGCAGGATTAATAGTTTTCCAGTTGTCTCTAAACTTTTTGAACATCGGGATATCAGGGCTACTTGTGATTTGGTGGATTTTTGTTTCGAACACACATTTTAAAACCAGTTCGTAAACGTGATGGCGGCAAGCAAAGAGTACTAATTCCCTGTCTATTTTTTGTTCCAAAAGCTCCTTTCAAGCGCCCTATATTAGACGTAGTTGTATCACAGCACATTATTTGTACTTTGTCATCGAGGTTCCAGTCATAAAGTGCGTTTAACACAGCTTTAGCTTGATTTTGACCACAAGAGCTCTCCAGTTTGGGCACAGCCAGAAGTTGTTCCTTTTCTCCAAATGAAATAAGAATTGGCAGGCGTTCTTCTTTAGAACTTCTCACGTCCAGTTCAGGTAATAATTTTCCATCCCAGTGAACGGTCACCATTTCAGGCATATTATTCTGAAAATCTGATTTTATAGATTCCGCTCTATCTTTTCTCTGTGTGCGAATGCGTTGAATGAACGATTTGTTTATCGGGAAATCATCACAGCTAAGATCTAGTGCTTCTACTACAGCCTGAAGTATATAGACAGAATCCCTTATGCTTAATTGACATCTATCTAAAGCTGCAACTAACTTAGGCGTGATAAAGTCTTTCCTTCCTCTTTTTGTAGTAGTTCCAGAACTTACCGTTTGAGATGTCGATGGCAAGGGTTCCTCAAGGCTTTCATCAGAGCTGGTAGGTTGATCGTAATGTCCTTGCGTTTGTATAAAATCTTGTGTAGTAAGAGATGATGATAAACTCTGGAACACATTTGCTCATGTCTTTTTTTCTCTTCTTTTAATTTTCTCTGTCTTGCCCTTTCTTCTTTCACGGCTAACTTTTTGTCTACACCCGCTAAACATCCTGGACGCCCTGGTTCTCTTTGTTTTTGTAAAAAGATTTTATCTTCCTCTATTTTCATCCGTTCCAAAGCATCGGCGTGTGCTATATCGAATAAATTATCTAAATTGTTTTGAAAGTCCTCCTCACGGCGCTCGTAAAAATCTTGTGTTTTTAATTTGGAATTTTTTTGTAACTCTCTCCAAGCATGGTGAAGATCCACAAGTTTTTTTACACATTAGGTATAGCTCTGGTATGGATTCTAGCTTTTTCCCAAAATATAATACACTCTCGAATGACGAGATTTGCGCTTTCACTAACAGTCAATTTAACTTCGCGAATGTTAAAAAAATGTACCGCGAGAACTTAACGTTTAGACCAGGGCCGTCTTTACCAGGGGGTGCAAGGGGTGCGGTGCACCCCGGGCGCTCACCTTTTAAAGGTAATGAAAAAATATAACGCTATAGTAAACAATTACACAATAGGATATTTGACTGTCATAGGATACACAATAGGATATTTGACTGTCATAGGATACACAATAGGATATTTGACTGTCATAGGATACACAATAGGATGTTTGACTGTCTTAGGATACACTCCCGCACCCCGGCGCAGAATAGACTTAAGACGGCCCTGGTTTAGACGGTAACTTTGCGCCTGTTATTTGATAATTTACCTCCCCAACTAAGAAAATACTTTTTTTATTGCTTCTTAATTCCACTGCCATCTTCTAAATGTAAAACAATGCGTGTTAATCACGAGAATAACTGAGAAGAAATGACAAATACTGCGAGTACGCGCTGCTACTTCCGCGCAACTTGTATGAACATGATTCGATGCAAGTCGGCACGGGTTATCGTACTCCAAATGAGGTTAAAATTTATTTCCGAGTGTTTTAAGAGCAAATGAACAAAACTAAGACCTATGCGTTAGAAAATAAAAACTTTGAAAAATAAGGGACACCCTAATATATATTATATATATATATATATATATATATATATATACAAAAGAAAAATTAAAATAATAAGAATGATATTGTCTACAATTATAAAGTAATAATATATACGATTATATATAAGTAATAAGATAATGATATTTACGATATATATAGTGATATATTTCGCTTGCCATGCCTATTCGGTATAAACAAGAAACTACGAGATGAACATAAGGAAATTTAAATAAAAGTTCATTTAAAAATATTATTAGAAAAATAACTGACCTAACTTAATAATTTAATAGATAAATATATATGAAAAACACGAAAATTCAAAAATGAATAAATTTCTAAAAATGTTACCTTTTTCCATTAAAAATATCTTATAAGCTCACGGTACTTAATATACTCGTAAAATCCCACCGTATCTTAATACGCCTTAACATGGCCTAACGAGAATGGCAGTTTGGAAGTAGGAATGTTTTTTTTATAGAAAAAAAGGCGGCAAACGAGCATACAGTCCATCTAATGGTAAGTGGATACTGTCATCCGTAGACATCCGCGATTCAAACTAACATCAGTCCAGGAGACAAACGTTGGCACGCCCCCGGATGCGTTGCCCACCTTTGCAGATTAAGGAATGGATTGGGAAAATGAGGAGGGATACGATGGGATGGTAATGGGCTTTGGGATATCTCACTCACTACCGAAACACGTACGTACATTGCGGAAATACGATTAATTAGGAAATACAGTACATATATTTCAAGGTAGTCTTCTGTGAGAGGGGGTAACCTGGCCAGTCGAGTGCTCCCAGCGGCTGTGGGAATGCAGCATGCACTCTCCCCCTACAAATGTAAATAGAAGCAGGCATTTATAGGCAGAGTAAACGTTCATTAAGGTGGCAATCCATCAAACGCAACCGCAAGGCGGTAAATAGGTTTTACGCCATTTTTTTACTTCGACACACACGGGCAGTTGGATACATCAGAGACGCATTGAAGCGTTGCTTTTTTGGGTACTAACTTGATCTTATATACTCTTCAATCGTTGTAAGAGTAAGCCATCAAAAACTGTTTGTTTTTCAGCTATCCGAAATGGTTCTTGAACTACGCAAAACTGATAAAACCAAAAGTTGTCCTCAGTCTTAAGTACTCATTCTTTAATTATAGGTAGGTACCAGAGAGACAGCGCTGTCTTATACCTATGAATACCGATACCTATATAGGTATATTATGTCAAACAACAGAATTCATGTCAAACGGACAAATTAGTTCGTGTGTACCTTACATCGCTCGCTCCATTCATCGGTACCATATAAGTGAGCGAGTATTCACGGGTGATATGTAAGCGAGTGCTATGAGGATACCAGTAGTCAAACGGCCGGTCGGAGTCCCTTTTTTTAAGACTATATTTACGCTTATATCATTTTTATATGAAACATTTACACAACTCTCGTTTCCTTCATATTCTTGTAGCGGATAGTAAAATATTGCGAGCAATTGTGTTCGCGCGCTTTTTGCTTACACGTCTAAACTCACTCGAACAAGTACCAGCTGTACCCTCTTGACTCCGTGTAACGACGCGCTATTCGAATTGTCGACGATCTCATTCTTACAGGCGGTTTAGAATCGCTCAGCATCCGTAGGGATGTTGCATATCTCTGCATTTTTTACCACTTTATAATGGGGAATGTCCTGAAGAGCTGTACAATTTGATGCTGCCAAATTCGGGTTTTTACCATCGCACCGCTCGTCATCGTCGCGCGATTCATCCGGACTACCTTGATATAGAGTCGCTGCGTACTGGGCGATCGAAAAACCACTTTATACCGCAAACCTGAAAGTTGTGCAATGAACTGTCAGCTGAGGTATATCCGTTAAGTTACGATATGGGGCTCTTCAAAAGATCTGTGAACAGGATACTGCAAGGTCGGCAGCGCAACCGCAAGCCCTCTGGTGTTGCTGATGTCCATGGGCGGTGGCGACCATTTACCGTAATGTGGCCGGCTCCGCTCGTCTGCCATCAATTCCATATAAAAAAACATATATTATGACGAAAGTGGAAGTATTCGTGTCACTGCATATAATCACCGGTGTATGTACGCCGTTGTCACTTAAGATGTTACTAGATACATAATTATCTTAAACAAGTCACAAATATGAGAGAGACAGGCGAAAATACTACAATATAATAATTTTTGATATATGTGTGATGCAATAACAAATGTATGTGCTATTTTTTTTATTTTTCAAACCAACATTGCTCAATCAATTTATTACACCCCTAATGAATTTCTTCTTCCTAATAAATGGCGGACAATGGGGGAGGCCTATGTCCAGCAGTGGACGTCCAAGGGCTGAGAAGAAGAAGAAGAAGAATAAATACAAGCCTTTTCAATAGTCATCGGCCATCACAAATAATATTCTACTTTTGGCAAATCTAGTCTCATGCTACGGAAATACTACGGAAATTGACAATATGGCCTTGTAAAGTTAGTAAGTAAGTACCTCGGAAAACTTCAAGTGGTGTACGCAAGCAATATACAGAATTGGTAGTAACTTATAATGTTGGATAGTGAAAGTGGCGTATACTTATTCGTGACACTAAACTATACACCCCGAGATACATTATAACGCGAACCCGAAAATTGTATGATGCACTGAGATTTTTCTACTAAGCTACGACATTGGGATTTTCAAGAGAACTGTGAATATAATTCTGTACTTTCGTCAGCGCAATCGCAACTCTGCTGATATTGCAGGTATCCATGGGCGGCTATGACTAGGTACTCACCATCATATGGTCATCCCGTCCATGAAAAACCTCATCTATAAAAAAAACACTAAATAACAGAAACAAATAGGATACTCCTCATCAACTGGAGTATCTCTACATTTACCTCTAGTTAAATATACAGTTCGTCCAGGACCGTGTGTCAGTGAGACCCTCGTACATTTTCAAAGGCAATCTAAACCACCCGGTACAAATGCTGCCGGATATTAACATCTTATCTTAACGAACGGGTCTCGGAGGCAGGTAGGCAGGCGTCTCCTTGCAGCAAAATTGACGACCCACATCTATTCCTACTATGAAAAAGATTTTAGACCAAGAACAAGTAAGTAAATAAAAAATACCCGCACTGTATATGTATCATTAAATACCCACACTGTATATATATCACTAAATACCCGCACTGTATATGTATCATTAAATACCCGCACTGTATATGTATTATTAAATACCCGCACTGTATATGTATCATTAAAACTGTCAACGACTTTTTTCTGATCGATATTTTGCAAAAAAATATTTTTTTAAATGAAGTTGCCTACTTTGTTCCTCTGTACTCTATACGCTGTCACTGCCACAAACGACAACACCTCACACTCCACTCATAAGCAGCTGCTAATCAAGCCACTGCTATTGGGTGCGAGTGTACTTACGCGGTACGAATGCGTGAGTGGTTTGTGAGAAAATAGTGCTTAATTTTAAAATATCTTAGAACCAAATTTTTCATTTTTTTCGGAATAGTTCGGTTTAATAACACTGCACTCAATATCCTACTCTGGAATTGAGTACATACGAAGTACATTTGAGTTCACAAAGGCGCTAACAAGACAGGCTGGAAGGATAACGCACCATATGCGTTTAATAATTTCGCGTAGGAGTAGCACAAAGAGTACAGATACTGGTACCTATAAATAATAATAATAAACAAAACCACAGTCAATGGCCCACACTAGGGCATCCTAGTGTGGGCCATTGACTGTGGTTTTGTTCCGTGGGTTCCGAGATACATACAAAAACTAACACAACACGTGCAACATTCAGACTCGAAGAAACGCCTGTCCTTAATCAAATGTACCTATAACAATTAAGTCCAAAAGGGCAGATTGTTACGATTACATTGTGCATGTTTCAGTGATTAGTTAGATCTTAACTGTTCTAGTAACTTCCCGATTGTGGCGGGAAGCAAACAACGTTTCGGAAGTTAGTATTACTCGCCTACCGAGAACTGGTGGAGACTTCATTAAGTACTAAGCAAATCTGTACTTTGAAGTCGATACATAATGTGCTAGTCGGTATATAATCCCTTGTGAAGAGGAAAAGCGGTTGTACGTTTTCATCCAATTACGGCGAAGCCAAATCAAATTATTGTTGCATGGCTATAGGTAAGGTACATAAGGTGTTCATAAAATTAAAAGCTCTCCTGTAGCCTACCTGATAAGGTGTAAAAACGTTAAGGATTATGAATTTGTCAGCTTATGTATGTAGGTATATATGTATGTGTGTGTACATTGTATGTGTGATGCGTTGGCTTAATATCAGTGCTAGTAGCGGGCCAGTCAAATTTGATAATTTAACTTCGTTCGTGAAGATACTCGTTTACTATAAGAGCCGAGTGTGGCCTTGCATTATTTACATTAACATAAATATTTCTTCTTCAATAAATAGGGGAAAAGGCTCCAATGTCTGTATGTATGTATGGATGTTCCACCACACCTCCTAAATCACTGTACTGATATCAGGAAAATGCGGTGTGAATCTATTACTGTTAATTACCTGAGTGGCACGGGATATTTTTCAATGACTTCAAAATGGCGACTAATTTAAAAAATCCTATTTTCAAAATCTTTTACAGTGCTCGAGTTAAAGCTAAGAGCTTTCTCTACAAAATGTTCTATCCAGGTAATGGTAATGACTGATGCTAGAGAATAGAATATAATATAATACTGATCTTGTTATACGAAGTAATTGCCTTCCAAATAATAGCAGAGCAATGTGTAATAAGATTTCTGTTTCATATTTTTAAATATATCTATTTTCTATAATGTTTGAACAGACAACATGTACTTCAATAAAGAAGGAACTTCAAGAAACTTTTTACTTCAATTAAAATGCAAATTGAATGGTGAACAGTGGGAGCGCGACGTCGCGACGGCCGGCGTTGCTGCAGACTAATAAAAACGTACATTTAATTCTACATCGATGTATCTTTAAATGTCACTAATCACTTTGTAATCCCACTGGGTTCACGAGGTACTCTAAGAAAAGGTTCGTTCCTATCTGTCCGAATTATTTGTAATTACGGTTAAAAGGTTCTTGTTAAAGTCAGTCATAGCTATAAATAAAAATGACCTTAAAATATAATTGTAAAATCGTAAAGTAATTGTCGATTACAAAAAAAAGTATTTCCTTACAGAAAATGTGAAAAAATTAAAAACATTTGTATCTCAATGACTCACTATTTCCGTTAAAAAATTAGCAATTATATCTTCTACGGGTATCATGTAATTTTGAAAAGGGAAAAAGTGTGTTCGTACAAATCGCTTCCATTTTCTTTCAAATGCGACAAGGTTTTTAATAAACGTAGCGAAAAAATTAACTAACGACGGCCATCTAGAAATGTCAGTCGCGTACAGTGCGGTCCAAAAACCGTTTTATACCGCGAGCCCATAGGCTGTGGTGGAATGAACTGTCTCAAGATGTCTTTCCATTACGCTACGTTTTGGGATTCTTCGAGAAGCCTGTGAATAGGATTTTGCAAGGTCGGCGGCGTACCCGCATACCTCCCGGTGTTGCAGATGGCCATGGGCGGCGGTAGCTTGCACGTCTGCCTTCTTTCATATAAAAAAAATACAAGTAAATATTACAGTCGAATAAGTCCTCACCGACTCTATTTTGGTACCCAGAATAACTATTTATGTTTTTATTTAAACCAACATTCTCCTGTTAATATTTTCGATCACAAAATAAATGTCTAATTAAATTTATTTCTATAAATCCGCCTAAATACAAAAATTAAGTTTAACGTAACCGTTGTAAATACGTGTAATGATGGTAATTTTCGGAACTTTTTCCAAAGTTGAAACGTTGACTGTCACGTCCTGTAGTACTTATAAAGACCTGGGGTATTACAAATATTATACATATATACGATTCCCGGTCTTAAAACTAGTATGAGTCGAGTTTATAGACACCTTATTTTATAGTCTGCATAGAAACTTCGAAACATTTATTCATCTCGCCCTAAGACTGGTTTTATTCTAGTGCAACTTGTTCGCGCTGAGTTTCGAGCTCTGCAGCTCGCAACTCCGTAGCGGATGTCATGTGTAAGACGCCACGGACATCATTTATTGTGAACTGTTATTTCACATATGGTACTTTATTGTTTATTGTTCGGAACGGTCCGCGCGGTTAACACTCCGCAAGGAAACATACGGAGCCGTTCACATCCAGAGTGATGCATATTCACACATTCGGATGATCTCATAGCCGGTAACTCCGCGCGGACAAAATACGCACACTATATTCAGCTGAAGTTAACAAAAAAGTGATGCCATCACTGTCAGTCACGTGATTACACTTATTAACCAATTACGAGAGGGAGCGTTCCTCCATTGACCAATTAACGGTTTATTATACTACATTTGACGGATGACGTCACTTTTTTATTAATGGGAATAAATAATAGAGTGAAGCTAGGCTTGGACCTTAGTCGTGATATATGTGCCTAACATTCTCCTTACATTCACAGTCGAGAATCAGCCGGCCAACTCCCTCGCTCGGCCAGCATCGACTCCGTGGTAGAGGCGGCGATCTGCGCACGCCACTGCGAGCCGAGTCAATCCATCACTCTACAACTCCCGGCACGAGCTGATCGGGCACTGAGTCTAGTTTCACCGGCCGTTGGAAGGCGGACGAAGTCGCAACGGGGCCAGACTGGTAAGTTGATTCTGTTTTAATTACATTAAAACAGAATTGATGCTGTTTTTAATTACAACTTTTACCCATAGGTTTGCAAGTAGCTATTAAACACAATTTCGCCCTCGAAATCGTTTCTGGTAACTATAGCTTACAAAAACCGCTACAACTTCAGAACTATTGAAGCGATTTTAACAAAAAGTACCCTTTTGGGTATTTTAAAGTAATTAGAGAAATAAATACCTACTAGAATGCATGATTTTATTGTGCATTATTTTTTATATTATGTGTAGTAATAAACTTTATACTAATTAATACGGGTACTACGAATTAATTAAAATCGTATCTCAATAACAGCCACAAAAATGATAAAATGCACTGAATTGAGGTCAAAATACATTTTGTACATCGAAATGAGGACAAGCGCAGTTCCTAGACAGCATTAACTGCAGTAAAAAGTAATAATACTGTTTTGCTAAAAAGCATCAAAAACTGACTACCTACTTAATTCACTTTTGTCCCAAATATTCAAAATTGTTCTGTTAGACATTACATGAGCCTTGATTTAATTTTAATAATTATATTATCATTTATCATTGGTCATTTAATGTAAATATTGTCGTTTACAATTTTACTTGTTACTAAAACAAAATGGTCGAGCCCAATGATTCGTCAACGTTAATAAACGTTAAACTAAGTACATATAATAAATCTCACTTCAAAAGTCTTGTGTACCGTTTTGCCCACAATAGTGTGTCCTGTGTCATTTGTTTCTACTAATAATGTTACATTAAAAGCTATTTTCCACTAAAGGTACGGCTTGAGCTACAATTAATAATAATTACGAAAATATAAATGTTGCCCGCGACTTTACCCGCTTGTAATTAGGATTAAAACTACCCATTCATCCTAATCCATTAGGATTAGGACTAGTGACTTAGTGTCCTAGTGACTAGTGTCCATTAGGACTAGTGTTAATCCATCCTAAGAACTACATGTGTTTCAAATTTGGTAGCGAAACCAAAGAAAATAATTTTATTGACAAGAATAATATCTCACGACATCTGAGAAAATACGTTTTATTGATGCTTCCACTTTCCCAGGCTTTAGTGATTTCACTAAATATGTTAAAAATAATATAACTATTTTGTATTGTTTTATTTTAAAGATCAGATTTTTCTTTTTAAACAGAATCTTGAAACAATGAAATTTTTAGTTAGAAAACATTAATCAATGTCAATAAGTTTAAACACACAGAAATATGTTCTTTTTTTTTATAAAAATATCAATCTTTGAACTTGCCTATATATGAAAAAAATTAATAAAAGCATAGAAAAATTTCATTATTTGCGAAATAAATGTTGGTAAGATTTTCATATCAATGAGCTCATGGATGGAAACCGTGGTTTTAAGCTATGGGATAGGTGTGTAAATAATCTTGAATAGGGCCCAACTCTCCACCTCCCATATTCCTATCAACCCTACGGTTATAAGGACCGAATCGCAGGAGATACACGAAGTACTGCATACGCTCTTTCCGGCGATTATCTGCTCCGTCATCTATTTCATCTAGTAAATTGTCATCTATGTCCCTATCCCTTAACCATAGGTATCAGATAGGGCTCGTAAAATTCTACAAGTCCGAATATTTGTATCTATTACGGACAGAAAATAGCGATATCTGCTTTTCCGACCAACGCGTCCCCATCGTTTTTAAATCTTACAAAACGACCGCACTGAAGTGTTCTTCCTCTTATAATATTCCAGTTTCCAAATTAATCAATTTACATTTGCACTGTCCCCGTAACAAAATTGAATTGAAATTCAGATTCAGCATTCGTATCAGAGCTCGGACCGATTCGATTTGTACGAATTGTAAAGTTAATTGATCATTAATTTAAATATACCTACTCTATTTCAATCTAATTAATTATTCGTTCAGTCATGTCAAATCTAATTTGTTAATGTTAAGTGCATTAGGTAAATATGATTATTAATCATTTATTGTTCTCGTTTTTATGGTATTTTCATTCTGTAAGTTTGCTCTTTTAAATAAATGCATTCATATGAGTATAACTGATAAATTGATTTGGTTCTCCTTTCCTAATAGTGAAAATAACTTCAAAAAGATATTATTTTTTAACGGAATTTTTTTATCAATACAGTGATAATTAATTTAAACACACACAGACTCCTTAGATGAACTTCCATCTGTGCTGCAGCCTACGACTTACGACAATGACGCAGAATGCATATTCTGTTTTGGTTACTGTAGTGAGGACAAGAAAAGTGAAGGGTGGATACAATTAACGAGATTTGCTTGTCGACAGTGGACCCATGTAGAATGACCAGATGCAGATTTAGGGGACGGAAATAGTATGGGTTCTATTATAAGGAACAGTCATATTACATAATTCCAGCACTTTTTCAGACTTGTCATTTTATCATTTTTACTATTTCTGTTCAAATAGCAACGTTTATGTCTATTTAGAAGTATATGTTCATGTTGACTTTTAATACATTACATTTGCAACGATTTATTCATAGAGAATGAATAATACATTGATTAATTATAATTTTATTGAAGTTTTAGTTATTGTATTCTATATTCGGGTCTTTTCCTCAACTACACATGTAAAATTCATCTATGTGATGCCGTACTTAGTTTGATGCAAATACTCACAATGGTAATGTATCAATCACCATTGTACAAACCTGAAAAAACTACAAAAACCATGATGTCACAACCCCGAGTCGGTTGATGGCGTCCTCATTATCATATCAAAGGGCACAAACCACATTTAATTAATTCTTAATTTAAGTTTTTATTTTAAATACAGATCTTTTGAATTGCCTTGTTTACTGAAAAGTATTAAAATGTACGATCCATTTTTGTATAGTTTTCGTTTGGGATCTATATAGATAAAATGTTAGCCATGAAATATTAGTATCATCGACCATTAATCAATAACCTTTAGAAACGAAAGAAATGTACAAAAATATTTATTTTGTCGATATAAGTTATTTTAATCGTCTTTACTACTCGATGATTTTATTTTATTTCTTTCGACATATTATGACAGCTGACGACCTATTGGCGCAATTGGTAATGACCCTACCAGCTGCGCAATAAGTCCCGGGTTTAATTCCCGGTCAGATAATCAGTCGGTCTCTGGGAATCTTCGTGTGGATCATTGAGTGTGACCTTAATTATTATTTAAGAATAAATAAATACTTGAATCTAAAAACTAAACTAAACTTAAAACAAACTATTATTTGTTGTACATCATGCTCAATATGTCTATGTATTGAGCATGTTGTACAAATTTGGCAAGGTACCCAGCATGCTGGCGGCATTGCCTCGCTGGATAGCTAGGCGTTGTGCGAAGCAATAGCCAGGCCCTAGGATCACTGATGGTGTCGACCAGGCGTTTCGAGAGGTCCTTAAAGAATAAGTGCGCACTCGGACCCCATTGGCCGAGGGTCTCGACACCGAATGCAAGAAAAATATATTGGGGGCCGATATCTCTGTATTTAATAGTCTGCTGCCTCTGCCGCTGTAGACGTGTTTGCGTTCATATACCAAACGCTATAATCATACCTACCAAACCATACATTTCCTTGCTTCATTCTCAAGCAGTCGGTAAAGTCTGAGCATAGATTTGCCTAAAATATGGAATAATTTAGCAGCAGCCTCGCCAATGTCGACTAGTGAGGGATCTAGAAGCATTTTAGTGATGAAAGTTAGATTGGACTCAAACACAATATTATTTCTTGCTTTACTTGCGTAACTTAGGACCCTAGGCCTGATTTATATGTAAAAGGGATATTTCTACATATCTACCTACATATATATTTATTCCAAAATTCATCCTTGAGCCATACTAATGCATATATACAATACAATACTGCTGGATATAGGCATCCCCCAAGGCTCGCCAACACACAGGAACTAAGCACACTTCTCATCCAGTCAGTATCGAGAAACATTTTCTAGACGTCCGGTCTTATCCACACTGAAATTAAAGAAAGAAAACATATTTATTTATCATAACACGACACACAAAACACGGGAAATTGTAATAATAATATAAAACAACCAGATGCGAATGTATGTCGTCACGACAAAGAGGATACCTAGCTCAGCATAATACTGTGGAACAAAAGGAAATGAACCACAGCACCAATATTTCTCTATATACACCCACGAACCATGACGAGGAGTGGGAATCACTGCGATTTCCGTTACGTGATCTTCGTTTTCTCATCGCTGGTCGGTGCCATAATGCGAGGGTCAGCTGGGAAATTATACACGTTGTTCCTCCTCCAGTATTTTATTAACATAATACAATAACACCGTGAATAATCACTTTATATTTTAAACTTCCCACAATTTTTATTGTAAAACTATAACTCTGAACAATTCTATCCTCCTTCACTTTCATCCGATCGATCTTTCGGAACGGCATTTGCTATAATAATGGCCGACACACGGACGACTCAAATTATTTAAGCACTCACTCCCTTTTATCAATATACTGAGGGTGGTCAAATAAGTTTTTCATTGAGTAATTATTTTGACTACTTACATGTTTATTTTTAAGATTTTTGAAAAATTACTTGGAAAGAGAAATAAATATAACTTATATAATAATAAATATAATTATTTAATTAGCGTAATAGAACTAACTAAGTTTCTTTTTTCGGAATGGCTAAATTCTTGTGGCCCTAATGGCCTTTCGTGAGTCACCGGACATGTATTATTTAGGACGAGCGCAGAAAGCGGTCAGCCAGGAGGGAAACAATAAGTACCGTTGGTATGATATTTTATAGTCTCTCTACTACCTGACATTAAAAGATTTAAATGCTTTCAATTAAAATATCTTCTCATCATGTAACCACATAAACGTACTTTTTTATGAAATGACAGTAATTCTTATCAGCAAACTTTTGTCCACTCCTGAACGTATCATCTTCATGCTTTCTTCATTTGAAATGTTCAGTAGTTTCTTAAAACCATATACCATTTACTATTGCAATATACGGTAGGTATTACATTTACTATTACAACATCATCAACCTATGTGGCTGTTGCTGGACTATATCCAGCAACCTACCTATGTACCTATGTATGTACCTATGTACCTATGTATGTACCTATGTACCTATGTATGTACCTATCTCGGTACCTATGTACCGAGTACCTATGTACTCGCAGGTTTCCATCACACTCGTTCCTCCGCTCTTCTCATCAATCCACTTCGCAATACTTTCTTCAAGTCATCTGTCCACGCAGAACAGCTGGCAACTCTAGTCACGTCGATAGTTAACACGTTGAATTCGATACATCCATCGATCTCTTCAAATCCTTACCTCTAGCCAGGGCCGTCTTAAGTCTATTCTGCGCCGGGGTGCGGGAGTGTATCCTAAGACAGTCAAACATCCTATTGTGTATCCTATGACAGTCAAATATCCTATTGTGTATCCTATGACAGTCAAATATCCTATTGTGTATCCTATGACAGTCAAATATCCTATTGTGTAATTGTTTACTATAGCGTTATATTTTTTCATTACCTTTAAAAGGTGAGCGCCCGGGGTGCACCGCACCCCTTGCACCCCCTGGTAAAGACGGCCCTGCCTCTAGCTACACATATTAAGAAACCAGTTGTAGCCCCGAGCAGAATAACACTACGTTCCGGAGTTCCAAAGTTTTTAACACAAATAAATACGATCAGCCAATCAAGGAGTTCTTTAGTATAATTAAAACAACAAACAACATACACACAGCCTTATAATGAAGTCTAAGGGATAATTTGGTATCGTCAACCACATTCGAGTACGCGCCGAGAACTGAAGATATAGTAAGCATTATTAAATATAATAAGTGTTTTATTTTTTTTTAGGAAAAAATGTGCAGACGAGCATACAGTCCACTTGGTGGTAAGTAGATACTGTAGCCCATGGACATCCGCGATATATGCTACATACATGCAACTTCAGCCCAGAATGACAAACGTTGGCACGTTGAAACGTTGGGAAAATGGGGAGGAATTGGATAGGATGGGACGGGAATGGGCTCTGGCATATCTCATTCACTACCGAAACACGTACGTACATTGGGGAAATACGATAAAGTAGGAAATGCAGTACATTCCAAGGTAGTCCAGTGCGCTCAGCGGCCGTGGGAATGCAGCATGCCCTCCCCCCCCTACATTCAAGTAGCTCGACTCATATCATAGTATCACCCTATCCACACTTACTTAAATTTTTACGAATTTTCATTTCACTTTCAACAAAATTTATATATTTAAATAATTTGGTCCTTTATGACTCGGTGAAATGAGATCTCATCAGACGTGTGAGTAGTTTATAAATTATTCAGCAAGCAGTATAATTATTCAGCTTCAGGTATATTAAGGGTAATATTAAAAACTGTACAAGAAAACCGTAACAGAAAAATAGGCAATGAAAATCATGTGTAGGTACTTCAAAACTTTAAACAGTTGTCGTTGACAGAACCGGTTAAATGTCGACAGTTAAACGTCTATTAACATACTACTTACCCTAATAAGTTGTTTTTTATATAGAGATGTACAAGTAGTAAGTACAGAAGAAGTTGAGTAGCATGCGCAAACAAGCAATTTATGAGATATTCACAAACATAAGCAGTATTGATACAGAAGGCTTTACTGGAGTGCAGTAGGCACACCTTTATAGATAAAAAGAAGGCTTTATGGTATTTGACGTTTAAATTTGCATTAGCGGCGATTAAGTTAAGAGTTCTTAGGGATTTAGTAACAAGAAATTCGTTAAAGCACAAAACTCGTCGAGTATTGGTTTACTACGAGCTAATTTCTTACAAGTCATCTGTCTGTCTGGCTGAACGGCGACCCACAATCCACTTCCAGACGATACGACTTAAGATAATCAAAATTCCTTTAAGGCTTTCTCTTAACACCAGATTTTACACTGATAAATGAACTGTCGGGGTGATCAATGAATGCCGAAAATTCCTAAAACTTTTCCGCTTCTGAAGTGTTCTTGATTAAAATAAATTGTTATGAATTCGCCAATTTCAGAAATATCATTATAAAACTTGTCGTCTGCAGTAGTGCGCTTCTATGATTTTGCTGGAAAGTTTCATCGCAGTTATAAATCAAAATTCTGTTTCAATTTATATAGCGATTAAACATCTATAAACTAGTAGTATTGAACATTTTAGAAAATTAGTTGCATTGGTTTGATAGACACAAATAAATAATTAAATACCTACAATATTTTATTCAATTCTTTTTCTTCAATGGAGGTGAAAGGGGTGTAACATAATGGAACTATTGTTGCAAAAATGTCTACTTATTTATGATCCAATAACGACAACACCTCACGTGTTACTAACCCATTTATATGACGCGCCTTCTGTCTAATGTGTTTAGATACCGCCTGCGTAACCTATTATTGCAAATTATTCTGACACCCTAAGTTATTGCTATATGAAAAGTTTCAGGCGTTTTCTCATAAAATGTGATTCTAAAACTGTTTATGAATTTCGTTGCAAAGGAAAATACAACGATTTTACAAGTACTTAACACTGTGAAACATTATGAATATTGGCTTTTTATTAATTTGTTTTACTTAGCAAAGCAAAACACAAGCAAACATACCATAAGCAAAGCTACAAACAAACAAGCATAGCTTACCATTCATCTACCATCTACTACTAACCTACGATAACTGTAGGAATTCACTAGTGTTGGATAGTCCAAACATTATTCAATCAGTTGAAAACAATCTTTATACATCAGTTAGCTGCATATTTTAAATACCTACTGTTTAACTAGGTACCTACATTGTTTTAAAAGAAATCCAATCCAAAGATCGATATAAAAATCGTTTTATGATGAAGAGAGCCTTTATTCTTTTTTTTATGTAATACATAGGTGAACGCATTCGAACATTTGAACAATATTTCATTATTAGGTAAGTAGCTAAACTAATACAGATGAACAGCATGAACGCAAGTGTGGATGGTTTTTACGGAATTCTCTCGCGTTCACGACTTGTTTCCCAGTCGGAGTCGGTAAGCTGTATCTACAAAAAGGGGTTCGCAGGCGCAAACCGCGAACGCTCACATTCACGCGTTGTGCTCAGTGAGGCGCGAGAAGCAGCTGCGAGCCGACCATTCGAATTTGACCATACGAGCATTTCGAACAAGTGCGTGAATACGACTGCGAACATTTTTTTTATAGGGAAGTAGGCGGACGAACAAGATATTTGCCAAGGACACCTGCAACACCAGAAGGTATGCGGTTACGCCGCCAACCTTCCAAAATGCTATCCACAGCTTTCTTGAAGAACTTATTGAGAATTATTCTGAATGTAGAGATCTGTTCAAGCATGTTCACGGTGTGAATTCTCACCGCGACATTACGGCGTGAATCTAGAGTCAGCTTTGGGTAGTAAAGAAGAGGAACTTTGTACAAAGAAACATTGTCGCGAGACTCCATTCCACTTAATCGCAGTAATAACAGAGCTGAAAGCAGAGTCCGTGTTAAACATAATTTCTGTTGGCCTTGTCTTTGTGATGACACCGCTTTGTGACAGTATATTTACACTGTGGCTTTGTGATGTCTCTTTAATCTCACTAGAACTGCATTATTGCTTTAATTTCACTGCAGCTTTGTGATATAAAAACCAGTAAATGAAATTGCACATGACATACTTAGTATAAAAACGCACTTAAAGTAACAGCACATGGTGTTATTTTAAACACCAGCTACACCAATTTCAACAACACAGCAACACAGATGTTGTTAACTGTCCCTTCCAGTAAAGCCGTGTAATTTCTTAGAATTAGATCATGTGTAGTTAGCACTAGACCTAAAACTTAGGTCTCAAACATTGAATATATTTCTGATATTATTGGATTGCTCAATAGCAATCCCAACAGGTGCATCTTGTTACGCAACCAAGCGGTAATTTTATTAAATGTGTAATATAATATCGGTTCCTCACAATATGCATTAAAGTTTTAACACACTTTGGATACATTAATTACTTTTTAATATTTTACAATAGGTACAATTTTTTTAATTAATGTACCTACTAAATTTAAAACCTATTACGTTATCCATAATTTACTATTTATAGGCAGATATGAAATATCCATAAATAAGTAATTTGTAAAAAAAATCAAATACTCTATAAACCATAAACATTATTAACACACTAATATTAATATAAATATTCAAAAATCTTTTTACCATTAGTTCATACATTCTCTTTACTAATGGCCTATACCTAAGCACCTCGATAATAATATCGACGGTGGAAAGGAGAAATGCGATAAGCGACATACAACATTTGAGATTTTCGCCTTTACACTCATATATTATTATCTATTTAAAATTTAAACGTATCTTACCGCGAATGTTTACATTATTTACTTTCTTTACTCCACGTTTCGGTTGGAATGCACCAGCACGGTCCGAGCTGACTGTGTCTTTTGGTAAACATTCGCGGTAAGACCCGTTTAAATACGTATATAAGCGACATACAACTTAGTTTAAACTGTAGACCATAATACATAAGAATTAAGGTTTAGTTTCAAAAAATGTGTGTCGCTTATCCCATTTCTCCTTTATGCTTCCTATATCCAAGCTCGAAAAATGCAAATAATTATGTCAACTTTCTGAAAAGGTGTCAGTAAGACGCAGTGGTGTTCATTCACCAGCATGAGTCCATCAGATTTTAGTAGCAAATAATAGCACCACCTCATCCCGTCCCTTGGGTGTAAATCACGACTAAGGGATAAGCAAGCTGCTACCGCAAGCTCCGAGGAACTAGATAGACCACCTCTAAAGTACTCTTGTCCCTCATGCACCAGACAATGTACAAGAGGAGGCCCATATTTTTTTTTATATAGAAAAAGGCAGCACACGAGCATACAGTATACCTGATGGTAAATGGATACTGTCGTCCATAGACATCCGCGATACATGCCAACATCAGTCCAGAATGACAAACGTTGGCTCGCCCCCGAAAGTGATGCCTACCTTTGCAGATTAAGGAATAGATTGGGAGAAAGGATTGGGAAAATGGGGAGGGATAGGATAGGATGGGATGGGAAAATGGGCTCTAGCATATCTCGCTCACTACCGAAACATACATTGGGGATATACGATAAAGTAGAAAATGCAAGTACATGTCAAGGTAGTCTTCTGTGAGATAGGGTTGACGTAGCCAGTCGAGTGCGTCCATCGGCTGTGGGAATGCAGCGTGCACTCTCCCCCCTACAATCTGACAGTGAAAACTAAAAGGGTTAGTTATGTTAAGGCAAATATTACTATTGGAGTGCCGCGTACTGTAAAATGCTAGGGTATTAAAGAACGTCAACATTCTATTATTAGGGCAAGGCAGGTTTCCAATTACAAAAAGGATTACGATAGATTTACGTCATATATTGTCCGTTACAGCAAACACTTGACATTCTGAGCCTACGACATTGACAAGAACATGCGGTGACATATATGTATTAACATACAACTTTACTACGGGGCATTACATGATCTCTTCAAGAATAGATTTTGATATACAAGAAGCCAATAGACTTTGATTAAGATTTTCTAACTCAAAATGTCGTTGTTTCAAGATTCTGTTTGAATTGAAACGTGTTCTAACAGTTTATTTTTAAGATAAAGCTATAAAAAATATATCCCTTTCAAGATTCCAATATCTCAGAAAACTGGTACCAACAATATGTCCCTTCATCTCCGATAATATCACATTTTATAGTCTCTACCGAGCTGTAAAATGTTTACATGATCGATCGCAATATTTCAGGATAAAAGCGGCATTTATTGAATTGAAAACATACCGCCCATCTTCGACGAACGTGACCGAAATAGAAAGGGGGTTTAATTTGTTTTTTCCATTTTTACAAGTTATTTCTTACAATTCTTCTATGGAGTGGAAAATTATTAAAATTTATAATAAAACTTTCAATGTTTGTCTCGTTTTGAGAACATACTTAGAGAATTATGTGTAGAAAAGGTATACAACTGTATGACACTACGCCCGTATAAAACCTTACATCATAAATTTTTAAAATGAAATACTTATGTACATTATATTACGATGTACATGTTACATATGGACGTATATTTAGCTGAATGGCTAAAGTTCGCATTGGATAGAGGTTTTTTTTTTTATGGACGAAGGCGGCAGACTTGCATACAGTTCACCTGATGGTAAGTGGATACTGTTGCCCATAGACATCTGCGATACAGGCTAACATTAGTCCAGAGTAACAAACGTTGGGACGACCCCGGATGCGCTACTTACCTTTGGAGATATAGGAATGGATTTGGAGAAAGGGTTGGGAAAATGGGAAGGGATAGGATGGGAATGGGCTCTGACACATCTCACTCACCACCGAAACACGTACGTACATTAGGGAAATGTGATAAAGTGGCAAATGCAGTACATTTCAAGGTAGTCTTCTGTGAGAGAGGGGTAACGTAGCCAGTCGAGCGCGCCTAGCGGCTGTTGGATTGCAGCGTGCACTCTCCCCCTATCAAGGCCTTTTCTCAGCAGTGTAATACATTTTGAAACTATTTTAAAAAAGAAAAGAATATTAATAGGGAAAGAATATTAAATTGGTTGCCTCACGTACACTACGTAGGTACGAGTACCTATTCTTTGACTTACTCTACCTGGACATAATAATGTGTCAAAAAAATTTGAGAATCAAAAATCTTGTCAAGTTATGACGTCAAAGCAAATTTAATATAAAATACATATATTGCAAACTATTAATAGAACTGATTAACTATTTTAAATGCGGTTTTCAATTGAGTTGATTCAATTCAATTGAGACCTAAAATGAAATTGAATTCATGTTTGTGTTTTCACATAAATTTTTATACTCTCACCATTTGAACCATTATTAGTAGCAGAAGCGGTAGGTAATAAATAGCCTGGAGATAACCACATTTACTCTCGACTCGCATTGTTAGGTCACGAGTTCAAAACCTTACGCCTTCTGAATTTCTACACGTTTTCTACTTCTTTTTTTTAATTATTTTATCGTTATCGGCGGTGAAGGATATATCGTGAGGAAAACCGTGTGTCTAAGTCTATACTAATAATATAATAAAGAGAGAGTGCGAATTTTGTGAGTTTGTGTGTATGTGGAGGGTAATCTCCGGAACCACTGTACCTATTTGAAAAATTCTTTCACCATTTGAAAGGTACATTATTCTATATGGACATCGGCTATATATTATCTGCAAAAGAATTACGGGGCATGCAACGCATGCCGGGCACAGCTAGTATTTAATAAAATAGTTTTATCTGCCTCCAAAGACACACAAAACGAACACAAAAAACAAAATTTATAACATATAAAAACAATTTGTACTATTTTCGATTTACTATTTGTAAAAAATCGAGGAAGAAATGTTTGATTTCGTCTTTCTAATTGTACTTAAACATTTGTCATTGAATAGAGTTTGTCAGACAGGGAATCGAAGGACCTTTAGCACAGCAACCACGCTCACGTATTGGAGTAATCGGTCATTAAATATTGAACCCCGTATTCTAGTGGTCTCGTGTGCGAACGATGGACCTATAAGACACAACCAGTTTGAAAATACAGTTATTGCCGATCGGTAGACGAGTTTAGCTCCCGTGTATAAACATATCCGCAGGTTTACGTTCTTGGGGACAAATTTTTAATTTTTTTTATTCAATTATGAAGTATTATGAAGATGTATTCAAAGGCACACCCGTAATGGCAATCATCTTTTATTTTTTTTCCTTATATGGCAATAGCTCAATTAGCACATTCTGCAAATGTCGAGTTTTCTTTGCAATTAACAAAAACAATTCAAAACACATCTCGTCAATATCCAGTCCTATCTAAGTAAGTTAGCGATTCACTCAGTAAATTGAGAGTAGGTTCATTGAGGACTGAAGAGTTGGACTCCTTGGAAGCACACGCAAAACGCAGTCTTGAGTTTTTATTTGATTATCACTAACATTGCGCACAAAAAACACAATTTAACCAAAAACCCACAAATACACAATTTTTGTAATAATCAAACATAAACTCGACTTTGATTCTCGAGTTCTCGCCAAAACATCTTCATCTTCTCTTGTGGTAGACTTTTATTTAACCTGTGGATGGTAGTCGTAGACTTCATCGGCGATTGAGCTTCAACCCTTTTGTTATATCCTGGCTTTGAATTCTTCTTTTACACATACCTACCTAAGAAGGGCGGTTATAATTCGCAGCATTTCGTGTTGAAATCGTTGTACTCGTAGGATTCCCAAGTTCGGATTTGCATACTCCGTATTCTGCATCCGAACACTGGGGGTTGAATACTGAGTATGATCCAAATATGTCACAAATTTCTGCATGTTATTAAACTTTTCAACTTATTATTATAGGCATTTTATAAACATTTCTGATTACTTTTATTATTTAGTAAAGGAAGTGATTTATTCATTTTAGTCATACTATTTATCTCCAATTATTCCTTGTTATTTTAATTTAGTTAGATTTAATTTAATATTATTATTTTAAGTCAATAACGAAGTCGGTAACATTCCACTGTAAAATCAGACACATAACATATATATAAATACTCGTACTAAACTAATCTTACTAATGTCTCATCAATTCATCTACAATAATTAATAAATATTTATCTTTTTTTTAAATTCTCACTAGCAAAGGAAAACATCGATAAATTAAATTTGAAAAAAATCTGGAGTATGTGATCCACCAAACCGCACTGGGCCTGCGTAGTGGATTATGGCCTGAAACCCCCCAGTGATTTACTAAGTGAGGTCTGCATTGGCTGCAGTGGGACGCTATAGGCTGATACAAGTACTAGTACAAATATTTAAGTGCAATGAGTATGGAACAATATACCTATGTGCAATATAAATTAAGTAAATGGACTTGAATTCGTTAATTACTGTAGCTGACTGTTTTTGAAAACTACTCATGTACTATGAGATTGTTTAACTATAGTTTACTATTTTTCTAGAGATAAAAACATATTCAAATTAAAAATATCTTTTTTGGAAAATTGGATTGTTTTATCTTTGTAAAAAAAGGTGGCATATGAGCAAATAATCCACCCGGTAATTAGTAATTAGTAATCGCCCATGGACATTAGTGATACATGTAAAAATCAATAAAAACTGACGAACGTTGATATCGCACTGATTATCGCTACAACCTATGGAGATGGGAAGAGGATTTAGAAAAAGAACTAAAAAGGATGGGAAATAGAAAGTAAAATGGAATGAGAAGATTTCTCATCCCATTATACTTTCCATTCAGCCTTGGGGGGATGGGATGGGCTGTGGAGTTAAGGATATAATGGGATAAGTATTCCATACATTACACATCTATGAAGATAACCTACCATTATGTTTTAACTATGGTATGGTAGTAATTAAATGGTTTTTACGTTAAAGTACTACATACACACAACCTGGAGAGGGCGTACACATTTCATGTTCTGAAATTATTGCATTCTTATAAGATTTTATCAATTTTTATATAAAAGAGATGATAAGTGGATACTGTCGAGATATATGCCAACATCAGTCAATAATTAATTAGAAATGTTGCCACGGTCCCGGATACATCTCCTTTGGAGATAAGGAAATAGGAATTATAATGAGATACGAAGTACATTATTACTTCCTTAGAAACGGTAAAGCATGCAATCAGTTTTCTACTGATCGAAATTACTTCCTTATCCGAAATGGATTAAAAAGTTCCAAATAAGCACGTACTCGTATTCGCAAAATTCATAAAAACCCATAACCGTGTCAATGTAGGCTCAGCATTTAAGGCTTGCGCGGCGCCTGTCTCACTCGCACTCACCATAAACACATAGAGCGATCTTACTCTTACCGCTAGTCGCGCCCGCTATCGGTCGCACGGGGTAATACCTGACAGTTGGTTGCGCTCACGCATGCTTCTTTGTTGTTGGTTGGCATTTATTGGACATTTTATCGGGCAAAAATTAATTAAAAACAATCGTGTGCAATTGTACAAAGTTTGTGTTGAGAGATAGTGTTTGTGTGTTAAGAACGGTAATGTGTTTGTGTCAGTAAATGAATGTTAGAGGCTTTGTTGACATACCAGGATTGTTTTCGTGGAGTCCTAAAAACAGTATCAAGATAAAGCTCAAACGTAAGTACCGAGGTTCTTGTAACAAACTTATTGCTTGAATCATTCGTATGTTAGTTAAAAGACACCGTACCTTAATGATTTAATTCTCTATAAATATTTAGTGAATGATCAGATTTTCCGATATATTTTCTCACCTAAAAGCTACTATTACACCATTACCTTATCAACTATCACCTAAAAGTTAAAAAAATACGAATTATTTATTCATAATTACAAATTAATGTCATATCACCTTAATCCACTCATGTCTTCAATGTTTCTAATAGGAATATTTTGGAAATACCGATAACTCCATAACGATTCTAAGGCTATTTTAATCTCTGTGACATGTACCCAATTAAAGCAACTGCTACCATTTTATGGCGAAATAATTAAACTATACAAAATTATTAAATTATTAAGTAATTTAATTATACAAAATGCATGTCTCTAACTTAAAAAAAATCTTTTCTTCAATATCCGTTATAATTTTCATTATGTTAATTCTTATCTTTTTATGAAAATTTATCATGAAAATGAAAATTGTAGTTGCCTTGGAATGAAATAAAAACGTGTCAAATATAGTCATCAATATGAACGTATAAAGTCCTATAAACCAGGGCAAAGGCCTCCTTTAATAACCTAGTAACAACGGGGCTTCGGGCCATAATCATCCTTGCGGGCCCAATGCGGATTGGTGAATGAAAGTATTCACTAAAAAATTGTATTCCAGAACATTTTCAGAACTTATAAGAAGGGGATTACTTAAATAACGAATTTAAAAAGGAATATTTCGCAACTGAAGGGTTAAAGTAAAAACTTACGAAATATTTTTATTGCGTTTTGAAAATACGATCCATAAACAACAACCACATTTGGTTAGTTAGCTGTTTTATTGCGTTTTGAAAATACGATCCAAAAACAACCACATTTGGTTAGTTAGCCGAAATGTTTTTACCGTCACATTTTCACTTATATGAGTAATTTCATATACATTTTGGCAGTACTTATCGTTAACTCATAACGACCTTGAGGTATGTTTAGTTCTAAACATAACTTTTACTTAATTTAACTCATTCACATTGTCTTGTGCATGAGGGAAACGGCCAAACGGGTTGGCGAGTCATTCCTTTAGAAATAGTGTATTTCCTGAGAGCTTGTGGTAGCGGCTTTGTTATCCCTGGTCGCATTTTACGACAGCCGCGGGAGAGGTGAGAGGTGAGGTGGTATCTACCTACAGCCGGCGGACACGACACAGCGAAACTTCTACATATTTAGAACAGATTTTGCCTTTCAAAGTAAATCTTGCTCAAATCAGGTTTATTGTGCCACTTAGTTCAAATATTTATTTACTTGAAATACGTCTTTGTGTAGACGCCTCAAGTAAATCAAATTAGTAAGCACAAGATACAAGAAAGAACGTACTTAAAAACAAAGTAAAGCTCTTTATTCGAAATCAATATTAAATGTTATAATGGTACTTCAGTCTCAATAACTGTAATCCTGTAAAAGTAACTCAAGTTAAGTAACAACGTAGATTTTTTTATACTTGGAGTATTTAATCTACCTCTTAAAGTTTATATACTTATCTAATCTGTTTTAGTAAGTAAGATTTCCAGCTTCACTTTACGTTATAGTTGTAAACTATTGAATGATATGTGAGAATTTACATAAAACTATAATGTGTTTGTCCTGTCTGTTCGAACTGATCTCGGAAACTATTAGGCCACTTTTGTTGCAGTATTTATTGTTGTCCGTATATTTAAATAAAAAAATATTTATATTTGTCTTTTTATAGAAAGAGGGTCCACCTGTTATTTATTTAGATACTGTCCTCAATACTCTATGTCCGTGATATTAGCCAACATCGGCCAAGAATTACAGACGTTGAACATTGACACACTCAGGGAAGCGCGGGTTTTCTTTGGAGATTGGGATCAGAAAAGGATTGGGGGGGGGGGGGATGGAAAACAAAAAGTATTCATATGCTTTAATAATCTCGATGTACTGACACATTATAACACATATATATTCATATTAACATAGTATTTAATTACCCTTCCGGATGGGCCTTAAAACGAAAATACTCGATACATTTGTAGAACATTCTAGGATTATATTTGCATTTTTGTCGACTGCATTTCGCTTGAAATTTAGCCAACGTACTTCACCGTCTGCCGGTAGCACGCGGCGTGCATATCAAATACTGCTTATTTACATTTTGCTAGCAGATTCCAACGCTGCATAAGGCTGGCAGGTGTCATTCAAGTGGGCGGGTTTCTACGAACGAAACTCGAGGAAAGATTAGGTTAGCATTAACGAGGCAAATTAGTTTAAAACGAATAGCAGAAACAGGAAAGAAGTACCCAAAAAAAATGACATTGAAATATTTTTAGTAAAAGTGCCAATACACGTTTTTGCAGCCATACAATTACAATGTAAATACAGTGTACTATTATTACAAAACACTCTAAGCACTGCGCGAAATCTGTCAAAACCTTTACGAAACCAATGGTGAGGCTTCAGCCTTGGCAATCTACTTCTTATTCCTCCACCATTACCCATCCTTTACCAATTGCGTTCACAAATTATAATTTCGAATTACCCTATTTATAATGGCTGGCGGCACATCCCAGGACATACCAGGATATCGAAAATTTGTCATCATGTCTAGAAAGACAAAGAAAACGTCACCTGTTATCATACATGTATATATGTATACAATTATCTGTTTATATTGTTGTATAAAATTTAATATGGTCGCATAATTTAGTATTATAATTATACATAATTTTAACTGTTATTGCAACTATCGCACCATCTCTGGATTAAATAAAAGTTGACTGGGAGATAATGCTTCAAAACATTAACGCCGTCTTTCGTCACTGTGCAATAAAGAATAAAATCATAGGAGCCATTTTCAAGACAAAGCCGTAACTTTCTTTATTAAAATTTTCATTATAGAGCTAAAGTAAGTAAATAATATCGGTTCAATTTCGTTTCCAATCTTTTCCAACTTTCCCGAACGCCGAATGATTTGATCTTATCGTTCATTTTCATTAGCAGATTTTCCGGTCCCTTTCATGTCTCCTCTCGTTTACGTGTCAATCTCACATCAATTAAATTGAAAGAGTAAATATATTAGATGATAATATAGCTTGTTTGTCAGTTCATAAATTGTTATTAAGTATACAACCTTTCAAAGGGACGTTTCCTTTTGCTTTCGCCCCACGACATCCGCGATATATGCCGACATCAGTCCAAAAGACAAACGTTGACACCTTTGAAGATTTAGAAGTGGATTTGGAAAAAATGTTGTGAAGGATGGGAAATAGGAAGCATCTAATAGGGCGAGGAGTTTTCCTCGATCCATTATCTAGCCGTTTACTCCCCTGCTTTACTCTTTCAGTTTTCGCTTTCTTGCTTTAAAGCGACTATTGAAATAAAGAATTAATAATACTCCCTTGTCGATGGCACAGGAGGGCTGGGATGTTTTCGATGCAAAGTAATGTTAAATGGGTAACAACACTACGCCGAATATCGAGCGGTGACAATTTGACTCCCCCTGGCTTATCGAGGTGGCTATGGGGCTAAAATGACCCCAGAAAGAGTGGGGTCGCCAACTAGCAACAGAAAACGCGGCGCTTTAACGCCTTTAAAGCCCATCGTGAAAGGAAAGCCTGTTTCTTTATAGAAATGTAGCAGCAGACGAACTGACAGTCCACCTGATGGTACATGCCATGCCAACATCATTCCAGAATGACACACGTTGGCAAGCCCCCGGATGCGCTGACGACCGTAGTTTGCTTCGCCTGTGCCCTTCAGTGAATGACTTTTGAAACCTATTAGCGTGTTAGTAAGCAATTCACTGACTGTTTTTAATTCATCAAAAGTATTTAAATAAGAAATTTTAACTCTTCCCTTATTAACAGTGACATTAATAAAATTACAGAAAGAATACTGCCACTTTCAAACTCCTGAAACCCATTGATTAAATTGGTTTTAATTTAAAATAAGCTGCTATTATCTCAATTACCCGAAGTGCCCGCGAAGTTTGTTAGGGTCGTTACCATTATCATTGAGCCCGACTTTCAGGGACGATACCCAAGAAATATAGACGATCTAAAGCTTAATTGAACTAGGTAGTAATAAATAGAATATTGAAATAATGAAAATAAGTAAAGTTGATTATACATATTAGCATGTAAATACATACTAGCTGGTGCCCGGACTTCGTTCTCGTAAACGTTAGAGTAAATATTAATCCGGCGCTTAAGCTATATCTACTCTAAGGTTCATTAAAATCCGTCCAGTATTTGTTGCGTGATGCGCGTTATTACAAAAGATTGCTAATGTTGGACACGAGCCTTCCCATCCACATTATCCTCATGAGAGATGTACGAGGGATGGCGGATTGGCGAGTTCACCATTTTAGAGGTGGTGTAATTCCTCAGGGGTTGTGGTAGCTACTTTGTTATCACTAAACAAAATCGCTACTACAAACCCCCGGAGGCAGGCGACAGCGACGCTAAGTTCCGAATACAGTTTGCTTGAATTAACTTGAGGGTCGTCTGCAATTTGCCGCTGCCATTTAGGCATTTGCAGTCTGCGGTCGAGTTCAGAATTGTACCTTTAGTACTGGATGAGACGAGCTGGTGCTATTCTAGAGTCGGCCCCCACCACACGACCAATTTGGGTAGTAATTATTTAACTTAGTGTATTTCTGCATCCTACTGGGTCCTATGTCGCATTATTGTTATTTAACACAGCTAATACTTGTATTGTAATTTACACATGTAATAAGTTACACATGACTCCAAGACGAAATAAAATTAGGAAGTAACCGATTTAGACAGATTGCCAAGGTCTCTATAGCCATTTATGTTACGCCATATTTGTGGCGAAATTGCCTGCTTTCTCTTGCCTTTGTGGTCGTGTAACGGGCGGCATGACATATACTTAGTATAATGCGTGTAGCTACTTAATAATTATACTTTTTATAGCGTTCGGAGAAACAAAACCGCAGTTATTATGTTCCTACTGATCTTCTAGATCAAGCTTATAGACATCCGCGATACATGCCAACATCAGTCCAAAATGACAAACGTTAGCATGCCCCCAGTTGCGCTGCCCACCTTTGCAGATTAAGGAATGGATTGGAAGAAAGCGTTGGTAAAATGGGGAGAGTTAGAATGGGATGGGAATGGGCTCTGGATTATCTCACTCGCTACCGAAACACGTTACGTACATTGGAGAAACACGATAAAGTAGGAGTTGCAGTACATTTCAAGGTAGTCTTCTGTGAGAGAGTTGTAACGTGGTTAGACCAGCGCGCCCAGCGGCTGTTGGATTGCAGCGTACACTCTCCCCCTCAAACAACATAGACATCATAAGAACTTTAAAATCTCTGCAGTACCCGGCAATAGACGTGGCAAAACTTAATAGAAAAAGTCGGGTGGGGCTGTGTCGGGGCACACAGCCATTGGTTTAACGTGAAACGTCTATGTCGGCGAGTCGCTTTTATTTCGCTGGTATCTTCACTCGTTATGTCCATTGGTACAGGTCCAGCGAGCTAGAAGTACTCGCGGAGTCGGCGTCGTTCACTAAGCGTGCCGTGGCAGCTTTGCGACGCTCCCGAAACCGCCTCGCTTGCACGGCGCTGGACATTGGTGTACCTGTGCGTGGCCCATAACCTCCTCTTTCCAACGATAGACGTGATTTATATTTTCGACTGGCTCTTGCACGGGCTGAAGCCGACATGTTGTATTTCAATACCATTTTATAGACTTACTTGTTATTTTTACGTATAAATATTGTCCAAATTACACTATTTTTTGCTTAAATCAATCCGTCTAGATTAACTCTATACACACACACACACGAATCACCGCATTATCAGGTCTGAGTCGTGAGCTACACTGAATAGAAAGGAGCGAGAGCGCCGGTTTCGGCCATTTTACGCGGTGCCCCTTCCCCGCCAACCAGCCCAGCCCGACGCAAACACAAGATGGTAACAGCGAGCTGACTATATAAGCTAAATAATGACACTAGATTTATGTCTCTAAGACTAATAGTTTTGTAATTATTAAAGTAAGACGATACAGACCTTTTCCTTACGGTTTACTTTTCTGACCTGGTACTCGTATGTTTCGATGTGATTTTAAAGACATTTGACATCAAAAGAGACAGTTTCTTATTTTAATTTGGGGGAGGAAGCCTAATCAAATACGTTTTCGTCTCGCACTTGACTATAAGACTATAAGAAATATATTGACTCTGTATAAAAGTAGTTATTTTTATCAACTCTCTCCCTGAACTGAACTGAACTCACAAGTAAGTATAAGTAAGTGAGTGTAAGTATACAATACACACAAAACTTGACCTGTATTGATTTTAAAACTACATAAACGATAGTAATATTTTGGGGTATCTCAGAAATAACCAACACTGGAGTAGCGTTCACAAACTTTATTTAACTTCAGGAACTAATACAGTCGTTTCAATATCTTCTACTAAAATCAACAATCGACCGTTTTCAACAATCAGAGCTAAACTTATTACAATATCTCGTTCCAATGTCTCCCACAAAAATTAACAATCCACCTTTTAACCATTAACCGAGCTAAACTTGTTATAACCTCTCCTTTTTCAGCCGGCCCGCGATCCCCGATCACGTGTCGGCTGTCAAAATCCCCCTCCCCCCCGTCGCCGCCAGTGTGTTCAGTTTAACAAATTTAAAATACTCACTTAGTGACATTTATGTAACCTTACACTCGACCATCCTGACGACGTGTATGTCCTCATACACGCATCTGGTGAAACCTTACACTCGGCATGACGGAGCTTTTTTTTTTTTTTTTTTTTTTTTTTTTTTTTTTATTATTATTATTATAATAACTTCTTTTATTCCAGTATAATACATAACCATCAATTTATATCCAATAACCCTAATTGTATCCTTTTTGTCAACCAACAATTAACCATAAATCCGTAAACCCTTTCCTTCCTTAGGATATAACCAGTTTAGCCGATCAACCATATGCTGTATGTACGTCTCAGGTCGAAGCACGAATCCTTTCATGTCGACCTGAAACAACACAAACCGCAGTAATGTAGTTACACCAATAGTTACTAAATATGAAATAAACTTAGTATAATTATCAATTTCATTACTTTGACAAATCAATCTCATTGCTGGCATCATTCTCGGCGTCATTATCAGACTGGTCATCAATTTCTAACGCGGCTATATGTATCCAAGGCTGCATCCGATCTGCGGCAACTGTCGTTTTACGCTTATTTTTGGTCCCTTCAAACCCTGCGACCGGGGCTATTTTATATCGATCCCTACCTAAGACTTTTACGACTCTAAAGGGGCCTTCATAAGAAGGCATGAGCTTTGTACTATTGCCATTATTTTGGAAAACCACTTTAGTAATTTTGACCAAATTTCCTTTCCTATATGTACGCGCAGGTCGCCTCCCTTGGTCATAATATCGTTTTTGTGCATCTTGAGCTTTATCAATTCTGTATTTGACATCACTACGAATAGATGATAGGGATGAGACCTCGCGCGTTTCCTGGGTTATCTCATTCAAAGCAGGGTTTAACTCACTATTCATTTCAGTTCCAAACATGACCTCTGCCGGTGATCTACCTATCGTTTTCTGTAGCGTATTATTTAATCCCCATTGGACTCTCCCCAATTTAGTATCCCAGTCTTTTTCGTCCCCATTGAGATTCTGTGCTGTTAATGAATCAAGAACAGTCCTGTTGTATCGTTCAACTTGACCATTGGATCTTGGGCTTGCCACAGCATTCAATATGTGATTTATTCCTCGGTCAAGACAGAACTTCTTGAATGCATGGGAAGTAAAACAAGAACCTCTATCGCTCACTAGTCTGTCGGGAGTTCTAAACGTGTCAAAAATATCATCTAACGCCCGTATTACATTTTGAGTGTTAGTACTCCTGACTGGTTTAATGAATAGGAACTTTGTAAACGCATCTACAATTGATAGGATGTGCGTGTGACCTCTCTTGGACTTGACGAAAGGCCCAAGATGATCAATGTGTAAGGTGTGAAAAGGTCTTCCGATCTTTTCTATGGGGTGTAATAACCCTTCACGCGAGTTCACAACCTTTTTGGCATATGCGCATTCGATACAGGCCTCTACGTATTTTTTTATAAATCGTTTCATTTTTGCGAACCAGTAGTTTTTCTTAATGCGAGCTAAGGTCTTTTCGAAACCGACATGTCCTATATCGTCATGGTTCCTCTTACACAACTGCCACCTTGCACCCTTTGGGACCACCCACCTCACAGATTCCTTGTCACCTCCTACACATCTAAACAGCTTGTTGTTTTTCAAAACGTAATTATCTTTGATGTACTCTACCCCTTTAGGATCTAGATCGCTGCTGACAATGTCGCGTATTCTACTAAGCTCTGTATCCCCTAACTGTAAGGTAAGTAGCCAATCTTCGTCACTTATAGCCATCACTGAGGGGTATCGTTCAGGATACTGAGTTTCCGCGTCATCGATAGGATTTCTGGACAGGGCATCGACATGCCCCATCTTTGTTCCTGCCCTATATTCCACGGAACAATCGAATTCTTGTAGTGCTAGCCACCACCTTGCGATTCTGGGTATCAGATCACGCTTTACGAATGTAGACCGTAGGGCACTACAGTCCGTGATGATTTTGAACGGCTTTCCTAAAAGATATACCCTTAGCTTTTTGAGAGCGCAGATTACAGCTAACGTTTCTAATTCATAGGAGTGAAAGTTCTTTTCCTCCGGCGACGTTTGACGACTATAGTACGCTACCGGATGAAAAGAACCCTCACTTCCCTGAGGACGCTGCAAAAGAATTCCCCCAACACCTATTCTACTAGCGTCCGTGTGAAGCTCGGTTTCTGCAGACGGGTCATAAATGGCAAGAATTGGTCTATCTATTAGTTTAGCTTTAAGGGTCTTAAATGACTCTTCTTGATCATCCTTCCATTCCCACGGCCCATTTTTCTTTAGTAGCTTAGTAATAGGGTGAGCCAGCTGTGCAAACCCTTGTATAAACTTTCTGAAATAACTCACAAGCCCTAGGAATTGGCGAGCACCGTGCACGTTTTCTGGACGAGGAAAATCGGCTACGCTCTGGATTTTTGTTTTTCCTGGCCGTACACCTTCTGAACTGACTTCAAAGCCGAGATAATTTATTGCATTTTGTAGAAAACTGCATTTGGGTAGATTCAATTTTAGTTTAGCGTTTCGTAATAACATGAGGACTTCTTCTAATCGAGCTATGCACTCATCCGGGTCCTTTCCGAAGATTAATAAGTCATCGATATACACTGTAGCTTTGTTAAACCGCGCCGGACCCAGAACTTGGTTCATCATACGCTGAAACACAGCCGGTGCATTTGCCAGCCCAAATGGCATACGGTTGTACTCATATTGTCCATCTGGCGTGACGAATGCAGTCAAATGCTTATTTTCTTCTGAAATTGGTACCTGATAGTACCCAGACATTAGGTCAAGCGTGATAAACCATGCCTGTCCCGTTAGCCTAGCTATCTCATCTTCTATTATCGGTATAGGATATCTTTCCTTTACGGTCATCGAATTAAGGAGCCTGTAATCTACGCACAATCGTACACCGCCACCCCTTTTTCGCACCAGAAGAATAGGACTGGCGTAGTTGGAGACGGATTCCCTAATGATACCTGCTTGTAACATTTCATTCACCATTTCTCGAACCTTTTCGCGTTCATGGTGTGAAAGCCGGTAAGGCCTATAGACTACTGGACGTTGACTACTTAATTCGATCTTCATTTCTGCAGCATTCGTGCAACCTAAATCCAGCAAATCTTGTGCAAAACAGTCCTTGTAACGTCGAAGGAGATCTATAAGTTTATCCCTATCATTATCAGAGACAGATTCACCTAATTGTATCTGACTCTCATCAAGCTGTTTTCCTAGGGTTAACCTAGCCTTTTCGTCCACAATCAAAGGAGGCTCCGCCTCCTCGAGCCTGTGAACGACCCGTACCTTTTCGCCTCGCGAGAATACGAAATTTTCTTGAAGGCAACAAGGCACCGAACACGGCGTAATGGTCACAAGAAAAGAACCACGTTTCACTTCGTAAATACCACCCCATACAATATATTGCTCGTTAGGTTTCCCTACAATTTTGGTATTCAGCACTATACTGCCAGTAAACATTGCCTCCGTCGCTGCTCTAATACTCACGGCCCCATAAATTTTACTGCTAGTCGCTAACCTAACCCTCTCCAAGTGTTCGTCTTGGTCGTGTACGTTAGGTAACTCGGCACCGATATGGATGAATTTTAATTTACTCACATCTTTATAGACTACAACATGCGGTTGTTCGGAGTAAGATTGTCCGACTAGGATGGGTTTTTCCAGCAACCGATCATCTACAATCCTACATGGGACGGCAGCAGCTACGCCGTCGATTTCTAAGGTCAGCCTTGCAGAACCCACCGATTGCACAAGGCTATTGCCAAACCCCTTCATCGTAGATGGGGTGTGATCATGACTAATTCCAAGACTTGTGAAATCAGATTGCCTTATGAGCGTAACGTCGCTGCCCAGGTCAACGAAGGCTTCCAGGGGCACACCATTTACTTTTACGGATTTTATAAACTTATCGCATGGATTTGAGCTCGAGATGCGCATGGTCTTTGCCACTGTGTCCTGTTTAAACTTACAAGCCTCGTGTTTATGCCCCACTTTGTTGCAATGGCTGCACTTGACCAGAGGCTTTGGGCATCTGGAGAACGGGTGCCCCTTCTCCTTGCAGTTGTAACAATATAAGTTTGGATTAACTCTTGTAGTCGATATGTTACTCCGCCTGTCTTCTGTTGTACTAATGTTACGGTCCCTTGTTGATGGTGGTTGTGTGGAAAGCTCCTTATTGTTACTCATTAAAAATTTCAAGAGGTGATCAGGTTCTTCACAACATAGTGCCCGAGCACTCGACCTTATAGTCCTATCATTGATGCCGTGAATGATGCAATCAACGGCCCGCCTACCCACAATATCGCACTGATTTAATAATGCTAGCTTTTCGTAGTAATATATTTCAATTGACTCATTAGACCTATTTTTTCGCTTGCACATGTCTTCTATAAGTTGACCATAATCTTGCTCAGAGGGGAAAGCGTCCGTTAGCTTTGCCTGCCACTCACTCCAGGTGAACAAGATTGTATTGAGGCTTTCATACCATGTCTTAGCTAACCCCTTGAGCTTTTGCACAGCAAAATGGACAACAGTCTTCTCATCCCAGCCGTAAACCTCCGCACATTCGTTAACCTTCTTGAGCCATACGTCTATGCGTTGGTTCTTTTCAGAAGGGTTGAAATCTGGAATAATGTTTTTATTGTCTAAGCTTCTACCGATTGCTATAGTGCTTTGGTTTGACGGCTGCGTTGGTAAAACGTCCCTAATAGATTTTATTATGTCTATTAAATCGTTAGTAGTATGAGTAGGAATACATGACCTTGAGTGTCGATCGATGCTTGTGGAACGTTGGCGCTTCCTGTCGCGCCTGCCCGGCGGCATGCCCCTGTTAGTGTCCAGCCTGCTGGCGCTGCGACTGCGGCGCTCGCGGCTGCCCCTGGTAGTGTCCAGCCTGCTGCGACTGCGGCGCCCGCGTCTGTCCCTGGTAGTGTCCAGCCTGCTGTGGCTGCGACTGCGGCGCTCGCGGCTGTCCTTGGTAGTGTCCAGCCTGCTGCGGCTGCGACTGCGGCGCTCGCTGCGACGCTGGCGTCGTTCGTCATCGCGTTCGCGGCGATGGTGGTGGCGGCTGCGGCTTCTCCTGCGCACGCTAGCCTGGCTGCGCCTGGACCGCGACCGTCCCCGTTGTGGAGTTACGAGACTGTGATGGGTCTCGTTCCTCTTTTCCATTTTCCTGAAACTCGTCGCAGAAAACAAGAGACGTCAGTATTGATTTAAAAACAACTTAAAGGCGATTGTAAGACATTAGCTTGCAACCAACACATGGCATATTTCCATATACTCCACATTTCATATAATCTAGGGGCTGAATTCTAGTGAGACCATAATGTCTTGTAAACCGTATACTATTGCATCATTCAATGTAATTTGTTAGTTTACTGGCTAGCCTCCTGCACTCTATTTTGCATTGTAACAACTACGACACATTGTAGTAACTGTAAAACATTTACTACGCACAACGCACCGCCCTTTGTCAACACATTCACTGCGCGTTACTTTAACAGGTATAGGGATTTAAACTATTCACAATTATGTAAAACAGAACCACAACAAATTCATATTTTTCTTGCTCGCAAGATGTTATCCATAAAATAAGAACAGAATAGGCGTGTACTTACGGTTTCTTTGTATCCCACTTCTGAGATTTTGGGGTATCTCAGAAATAACCAACACTGGAGTAGCGTTCACAAACTTTACTTAACTTCAGGAACTAATACAGTCGTTTCAATATCTTCTACTAAAATCAACAATCGACCGTTTTCAACAATCAGAGCTAAACTTATTACAATATCTCGTTCCAATGTCTCCCACAAAAATTAACAATCCACCTTTTAACCATTAACCGAGCTAAACTTGTTATAACCTCTCCTTTTTCAGCCGGCCCGCGATCCCCGATCACGTGTCGGCTGTCAAAATCCCCCTCCCCCCGTCGCCGCCAGTGTGTTCAGTTTAACAAATTTAAAATACTCACTTAGTGACATTTATGTAACCTTACAAATAGTACTCGTACACAGGTAAAAAGGTAAAACAGGTATAAGATTTTTTGATAAAAACATGTCATGAACAACAATAATGCTATAGAAATCTCGCACCTTTCGCCCACATTTGCGCCCTTCTTTCTAACGTTATTCCTGTCTGTATATGGCACTGAATATAGTCTGCAAAAAGCTCTTAGATAAATGGGTATTTCTGTCTGACACGAGTTATTTTAATTTAGACCTTCCTCTCTTATGTATATTGTCGGGATATTGTAAGATTCAATGTTTCATTGCCGCAATAATGATAATATGGAGGAATTCAAGCAAAAAGGGTCCAGGTAGGCGGTGTTTGAGCTATAGGCAGATTTAATAGATGTCCAACCATATAAAGGATTAAGGAATACAATAGGTTAGATAGCGATAATTTAGAGAAAAAAAATTAAAGTTACAAAAATATCAATAAATTCATATATATTTAACATAATCAAACTACACATATATACTGGTACTACATATATATATATATATATATATATATATATATATATATGTGTGTGTGTGTATATATAATGTGTATATATAAATGTATATATATATAAATATATATATATTGTGATTCATTGTGAAAATTTAACATATTCTTACAGTTGAATTATGATTATTAAAAAAGGCTGATGATTATGTAATATAGTTTTATTTAAAATAACTTTTACGGATGTTCTCATGTGCGCTTTGGACAGAATTATATTCCTCCTCGTATTGAGTACGAGGTACATCTCTCACTAAACATTTCTGTCTGAAATAAGTATGGGAATTAAAAATGTGACGTATTGTTTTTTTATGGGAAGAAAGCAGCAGTCGAGCACACAGTCCACCTGGTGGTAATCAGGGCCGTCTTAAGTCTATTCTGCGCCGGGGTGCGGGAGTGTATCCTAAGACAGTCAAACATCCTATTGTGTATCCTATGACAGTCAAATATCCTATTGTGTATCCTATGACAGTCAAATATCCTATTGTGTATCCTATGACAGTCAAATATCCTATTGTGTAATTGTTTACTATAGCGTTATATTTTTTCATTACCTTTAAAAGGTGAGCGCCCGGGGTGCACCGCACCCCTTGCACCCCCTGGTAAAGACGGCCCTGGTGGTAATGGCCCATGGACAACCGCTGTACATGTCAACTTCAGTCCAGAATGAGAAACGTTGGCATGCCCCCGGATGCGCCGTCTAACTTTTGGAGATGTAGGAATGGATTTGGTGAAGGGGTTGGGAAAATGGTGAGGTATAGGATAGGATAGGATGCGAATGAGTTCTGGGGGAGTGGGATAAAGTGGGGCATGCAGTACATTCCGGTAGTCTTCTGTGAGAGAGGAGTAACGAGGTCAGTCGAGTGCGTCCAGCCATGTGCCATGTAATTGCAGGTATGCGTAGATTCAAATTCAAAGTAGATTAATTATACAATTCAAATCAAGAAATGTAATTTTTTCACCCAACTTACCGACTTCACCCAACCCAGAAATGTTTTGCTTGGACGCCCATACATAATTTAGAACTTTTAAAAGTAATCTAGCAAACATAGTTGCTTTAATAAAGCTATCTGACTTCAAAACAGATCTATTATTATAAATTTGCATACAAATTACTGTCTGTGGCTTATTAAGCCACAGTAGCCAGCCGGTCAAAGAGCTTGAGCTTGAATTCCTCAACCTACGTTCACCAAAATACATAGATATTAAAGACACTATCAATTTAGAAATTATTCTAATTTGAACACTATTCTAAGATCTAGATAAATGATTTTGTAGCTGAATGACTACTTATAGGGCTGCCACTTTGGAATGCCCTAAACCGGGAAATGAAAAACAATGGGACATTAATTAATTAATTTAATTTCTTAATTATGTTAATTTATAACATATAAATATTCTCGATAATATTAAATGAGATAATATTAAATTACAAACAATAATTACGAACAAGATAAACTTATACTCTCTTTGATGCACACGGCGACGCTTTAAATTATGTCCTTTCTTTGCTTTTGTCACAACAATAATCTTTGACAGTGAGTCATCCGACGTTACGGAGTGATACTTAACTTTTCGTATGTTTACAAACCAATAATTTGTGAATTGGCTGGTTCAGAAGACCGATAGACCGCGTGTGGTGGCGAGCACCATATAATAAAAGCTCATTTGCAAGGAGAGTGAAAACATCGGTCAAAGGCTAAACAACTGTTAGCATCATATGTGATCAATTGATCACTGATATAATTGAGTTTTTATCATCATGTGAACAGTTGCATGCGAGAGTCGTATGACGTTTCGTCGCAGAGAATCGACCTCCGAACAGTTCGAGAAACTGGCCTTGCTTTAAACTATGTTAAGACAGTTATGGTAACTTATAAAAACAAAAAAGGCTTTGAAAGTGTAGCAACAAGTCAAGCTATGATATGGGCACCGTAATAAGCTGATAGCCAGTAATAAAGATTAGAATGAAGTGTTTTCCACTCTTAGCTTTAGCGTATTATAAATTGTACGGCGACAAGGGGCCAATCTATTTATAGGTTATATAGTAATTATTTATTATACCTTAATAAACTAGCCATAAATGAAAACCCAGGTTCAGCTACTCACATCACAGGTTCGATAATATTTGTTACGAATCTCATTAAACGTGTTATAAAATATATTACACTCTTATTATATTGCTATGATATATTATGGTATAAATGACGGCGTTAAACGCAAAACACACAGAAATGGCGTCGGGCGCTGGTGAGGCTCGGGCGTCTTGCCATTCATTCTCATTTCATACAAAATAATGGAAGCGACGCGATCTAAAACATACTGAAATGGCGTGACGCGGGTGGCCACACGGCATCCCTGCCATGTCTGCACCACGCCCGAGCCACGCCAGCGCCAGACGCCATTTCTATGTGTTTTGCGCCTTGAGTGAGCTCGGTGCCACCATAAAACTTGTTATAAATGGAACTTTAAAATTATTAAGCACCATACAATAATAATCGTGGGATTAGAAACAATTTAAATTCCCATAGTTCAACGTTTGTGTTTCCGCCTTATCCCTGTTGTGCACCAGTGCGTACATACCATATGGTACCCAGTAACAGTAGGTAACATGTGGAACGCAACGATGCATACATAATAGTGATATTAACATCCTACAGTAATGGGTCAGATACCGGATACCGGAGTGATTCCATAAAGGCGCTGTCCTGTTATCTGTACACAGTGTATTCGAGCGCCTCGCGCCTTCCCGAACCCAGTACACAGGGATTCCGTTTATGATGCTGAGTTTGTTATGAAATAATAATAATTTATTTTGCAAGAACATAGATAGCATAATATGGCGTTAAATTACAGACAATTCCCGTTAGGTACCTAGGCGGGATGATAAGTATCTGGCCTAAACTATTTGAAAAGAACATATATCTAAAAAAATATCTCATTTTACAAAAGAGATTTCTAGCTATCCATATTCTAAATTTGAAATCGACGGCTCCAATACTTTTTAATAATTTGACATTTTGGAAAATCTTGTGTTGAATTTTTCACAAAATGGATAAAATTGAACAAGGAGCAGTGATAAAGTTTCTTCATATGAGGGGTTTAAAGGCATCAACAATTTTTGACGAGTTAAAAAATGTTTTAGGTGAAAGTGCTTTTTCATATGCCACAGTCAAGAACCAGTCCAAGATGAATCCCGATCCGGACGTCCAAAAAACGTTACCACCCCAGAAATGATCTCCAAAGTCCATGAGATGGTCTTGGCCGATCGAAGATTGAAATTATCCGAAATAGCTGAAAGTGTAAGCATCTCGAAAGAACGGGTACATCACATCCTGAGTGAAGAATTGCATATGAAAAAGCTATCCGCCCGTTGGGTGCCGCGCTTGCTTACTCTCGATCAAAAACGAATTCGTATGCAAGACTCCCAACACTGTTTGAATCGTATTAAGAGTAATAAATTGGATTTTTTGCGAAGATTTGTAACAACAGAAGAAACGTGGGTCCACCACTATACACCTGAATCCAAAATTCAATCAAAGCAGTGGACAGAAGCTGGGTGTTCGGCTCCAAAGAAAGCCAAAGCTGTGAAATCGGCAGGGAAAGTGATGGCATCTGTATTTTGGGATGCGAAGGGAATTTTGATGACAGAATACCTTGCGAAAGGTCAAACTATTACCGGCAACTACTACGCTGATTTGTTATACAAGTTACAGGAATGTATTCAGCAAAAAGACCAGGTTTGACTCTAAAAACAAAAATCTTTCACCAAGACAACGCAAGGGCTCACATGCGTTAAGGCAATGGCAAAAATCAACGAATTACACTACGAATTGTTGCCCCATCCACCTTATTCGCGTGACCTAGCACCGTCGGACTTCCACCTGTTCCCTAAGCTCAAAACTTTTTTAGGCTCACAGAAATTTGAGACGAATGATGCTGTTATAACTGCTGTGGAGGAGTATTTTGCCGGCCTTGAAGAAACGCATTTTATAGAGGGCATAACTGCTTTGGATCGAAGACGGACTAAGTGCGTAGAGCTTACGGGAGACTATGTCGAAAAATAAAAACCACTTCGTTACGTTAAACTGAGTATTTATTTCCTAGGCCAGGTACTTATCATCCCGCCCTCGTATGTACTGTCCGGCAACAGGCGCGCAAAGAATCTATATACTTACATATAATAAAAATGTAACTGATCGCTGTCTGTACATGGAAGATATATGAGAAAAACTATTATTGGGGGCCTTTATCAACGCAATAGAACCCAAAACAATTAGAACAATTGTTAGAATTAAAACAATTGTTAGAATAATTGTCTGTTTGTCTGTGCGTTTGTACGCGCTAATCTTAGAAACGGCTTAACCGATTTGTGTGCGGTTTTCATTAATGTATTGTGGTAAGCTTCACTTAAAATTCAGTGTTTGATTTATTTCAATCAGTTCATAAATAAAAAAGTTATATCAATTTAAAGACGGTGTTTATAAACTAAAGTCCACGCGGACGAAGTCGCGGGCAACAGCTATAAATAAATATAATACTAAGTAAATATTTTGGAAATACCGATAACTCCATAACGGTTCTAAGGCTATTTTAATCTCTGTGACATGTACCCAATATTTATAGTATCATTTCAATATCATACAATATTGTTCAGAATATTTACCAAAAAATTTTATTATTCGTTCAGAAACTCTTCAACAGTGTAATAATAACATTTCTCGATCAGGAATTTAAAAAGTTTTTTCTTAAATATATTTTTAAGTAAGAATCCTTTACAGTGTCAGGTTCATCATTGTAGAGCGCATGGCGCACTGCCATGCAAAAAGCGTTCTTTTTCATTATTTTTATTCGTTGGTTGGGAATATATAATTTATTTTTAATCCTACTCTAGTAAGAGTCATACATGTCACAGTTCCTTTTGAACAGATGCGATTGCTTTTCGTCAAATATGCTTTTTACAGGGTATGGGCAAACTGTTATTTTGTTTAAATAACGTTTTACAACCCGCAAGTGGTCCTCCTCCACGCAGCTTTTTTATTTTTATGGACGAAGGCGGCAGACGAGCATACAGTCCACCGGATGGTATAATTTTTTTATTCTATAAGTAAATAAAAAAAATATATGATTTTTTCTAAATTTTTCATAGAAATTTGCTAAACACAAAATGCAAAAAAAAATATTTTTTACAGATGAACACTTCATTATAAAATAAAATAAAATATGTCAGGACTCATGAGGAGAATTTCTAGTTTAAGTGTACAATTTGTTATTGATTGTACTTCTCTTATTTTTGAGAATATGCTATATTGAGAATGTGCTACTTTGAGAATGTGATATTATGCGAATGAAGGCTTTGGTACACCGATCTGGGGAAAATCGATAATTCAAATGCGGTATAGGGCTGAAAAAAACGAGATCCAAGGAAATTTTGCTTTGCTAGGTAGACACACATGAAAGATTTATCATAATAGTAGGTGTTATGGATAAGTGTATTCACTAGCGTCGAATACTAATCAATTTTCCGGGATAAATTATATTCTTCTTCTATTTTCAGACTACCTCTCTGCTAAATATTATTGAAATCGGTTCAGTTGTTTAGTAATGAAGCGGTAATAAACCAACAAACAAATACATCTTCAGATTTATAATAATATTATGTTGGTTATAGTAAATGGATTAGTGTAAATAGTGTAGAAAATTGCTTTCAACTTAATGATCACTAAAAAATGGAGCTCAATATTCTAGTTGTCTAAACTAAAGTAAACAGAGACTGTGGGCGTTTCATTTTCTTTGTGAAAAACAACATTTTTCTTTTGTTCTAAACCGGCCTCCTCACAGTGGGAATACTGTGTCGAATGCATGTGCAAATATTGTTTTTTCTAGAAATATCTAAAGTTATTCCGTTAACGCGGGGTTTTCTCTATTTGTGCTATTTTCCGACAGCGCCGTCTATTTCTTTTCCCTTACATTTTTGCTGTTATTCTAATATTATACGCGAACATAAGAGAATTCAAGATTAGCCTAAAGGAGTAAAAACGTAAGAAGTAGGTACGAGGTGTACATATTTGTACTTGAAAATTTAGCAACGCATCTGTAGTATCTTTGGAGAGTGCACGGTGCAATCCAACAGCCGCTGCGTGCACTTGACTGGCCTCGTTACCCCTCTCTCACAGATGACTACCGTGAAATGTAATGCATTTCTCACTTTACTCTATTCCCCCATGTACGTACGTGTTTCGATAGTGAGTGAGATATGCCAGAGCCCATTCCCTTCCCATCCCGTCCAATCCCTCCCCATTTTCCAAACACTTTCTCCAAATCAATTCCTACATTTCCAAAGGTAGGCAGCGCATCCGGTGGCGTGTCAACGTTTGTCATTCTGGACTGAAGTTCGCGTGAACCGCTTGTGTACATGGGCGACAGTATCCGCTTACCACCAGGTGGATTTGTGCTTTTCGGCCGCGTTTCTTCTATATAAACAAAAAACAATTGAACTTGTAAAAGAATATGTTGTTTAATACTCTATACTTTATTGCATACCATATTTTTTACAAGTTGATTATTTTAAAAACTATGAAATCATTATGGAGCCCGTATGGCACAGCAATTAGGAGAAAGGAGAGTTTAAAATTATCAAAGTAGTATAATATATAATTTATATAATACATACATGTAATTTATCCAAATATGTACGAGACCTCCTGGTGACGGTAAATTTTTCCACATTAACATTAATTAGGTAACTAAAATAATTTAACTAAAATTTAAATTTAACTAAATTAACTAAATTTATTTATTATAATTTTTTTTTATTTAACTAAAATAATTTAAATATTTATAGATAACTGTTCAGTTAAAATTTATATACGTAAACCATCTTAGACAGAGAGAGCTATCGACACAAAAAAGTCGGATCTTATGAGACACTGGCACAGTATAGAACTTGTAGTTCTAGGTGTAAGGAAGCTTCCTAGGGGGTAAGATAGCTTGCATCATTCGCGTTTGGGGGTAGGGGGTTGATATTATACGACTAAAAGTCACATTGTAATGAAGCACTGACATCGATGGCCATCATCCACCACGATGCGACTTTTGGTCGGCTAAAATATTGGACTCCAAATTTTAAGGACTCCTACGGTATGCTTCTCAAAACATGGTGTTCTTTGATTTGCCACCGATGACAATGCTTCATCACAATGTGACTTTTAGTCATATGATCTCATCCCCGTACTCCCGAAAAGAGTGGGTACGTGATGTTGGTTTGTTCACTTTCAACCCCCAAGCATATAGATATATAATACCGCAATTTTGGTACATTAAGTACCAAAAATGTAGTTTTTTTATCAGTTTACTTCTAGCCGTACCCACGACAATGTTCGCGTAGACTTAAACAGATAAGTGCTCTATAGATAACACGACCTTCTATATCTTTATATCATTGTCGAACGACGTCACTAAAGTACGTAATTTTGTTTGTTTTTGACTATTATTAGTTAATGGCGCAAAGTAATCCTAATTACAGCTGGCCGTAAATATTTTTCTAATTTTAGACTTTAATCTGTGAGAGCTATTTTAGAACTAATCGGTTGAACCTTAATCTTTTGATCTAGACTTTGACTTAGATCGTGTTGTTGTCAGCACTTGGTTGTTTTGAAATAACTTGAAATAAGAAAAAAAAAACGTTCGATGGTGTATTATTAAATACAGTAGGGCCTCCGTATCCACGGGAGTTTGGTTCCGCCGTCTTCCGCGGATAGTAGCGAACACCATATTTTGGAGTATAAATGTACACATAAAGCAAAATTAATGCTAAACTAAAAGAAAAGAATAATGTGCCTTATTAAAATTTATTTTACATTAACATGAAATAAGTATTTATATGCTGTGACACAAATAAAATTTAACTAATTAATTAGATAAGTCAATTATTTCCTGGGCTCTTATATAATAACCTAAGGTGGGTGGACCATGGAAGGCCATGCTCTTTGTAAGGCCGATTATTGAAAAGTCGTAGTTATTGCCATGCAATGACAAATTCCTTCTACTCACACTAACACCCATCGAACTCAAGAACACAGACGGGCGGCGAGTTGCTCGCGCCGCTATTTTGTCAGTGCGGTCCCTCGCTTTGTTGACTTCGATCGTCGACGTTAAAATTATAATACGCGCTCACAACAAAACGTAAGTTTTCAAGTAAATACATTATTATTTTCTTTAAATTTTTTACGCTGAATTGATATATAAGGATTTGCTATGGTACTAAAGAAAAAAAAATTACTTTATTTCCATTTTAGTTAAAATATCGGTAGTGTTCCTAGGAAAGCCAATGGTTCCTTGTAAGGCCGATCAAAAAATTTACAGTTGGCCTTGCTAGGGCACAAGGGCTTTACTAGGAACATCTAGGAATCAAGAAAATATTAATACCTAGTTTATAGTTGTAAATACGTATGGGGAAAGGTAAAACAATGTATAAGTTCGTAATATTATTATTACTTATAATCATGCTTTAAATAATTTTATTTTAAAACTTCATGAGTACTTATACTTACTTATTAAAAATAAAATTATGACTAAGTTTTCGTTCTTTACATAAGCATGTTAAGAACAAAATACAATTTAATATCAATATTTGTCATTGCTTTACTGCTTTAATTTAAATATAGATTTTGCTTGTAGTCACACTTCTGTATAGGGCCTGATGTAATAGCTACCACTAGTTTCACTTTTTTGCGGCTTTCTTCTGGAAATCTCGTAATTAGTATTTGTTAGTCATTGAACAGGTGGTTAAATTTAAGTGTAGGTATAATTCCAGGTTTCAAGAATGCCAGGACCAAAACCTAGAAAAAGAGGAAGTACATGGGATGAAGAGAGTTTAAGGTGTGCCATGGAAGCGGTACAAACAAATCAACTTAATACGAATACTGCAGCGTTGAAATTCAATATTCCGAGACGAACCCTTAGAAACCATTTACTAACCGGTAAAACTACTAAGATTATTGGAAAGACTACTGTTCTCACAAAACAGTTAGAAGAAGACTTAGCTCAGCGAATTAAACGTTTTGCCCAACTGGGTATACCACTTACCCCAAAATTTATCCGGAAGCAAGCCTTTTTATTTTGTGAGAGGTTTAAAATCAAGCACTCGTTCAATCTGTCTACAAGAATGGCTGGACGTAAATGGCTCAAAATGTTTCTTAGTCGAAACCCATCAATTTCGAAAAGAAAATCCCAAATAATGAACCCAGCTAGAGCACAAAAAATGAATAAGCCCATCGTGAAACACCATTTTGAAGAAGTAAGGAAACTCTATCAAGAGCTGGACATTATTACACATCCAAAACGATTATATAATATGGATGAGAAGGGGTGTCGCATCACGGTCCACAAACAAAATGTAGTTTTGGTTGAGAAGGGAAACACCAGAGTTCATGTTGTTGCGCCGGAGCACGCTGAGAACGTCACCATCGCGATGTGCGTCAATGCTGTGGATTATGCTGTACCGCCCATGATTATTTTTAAGGGCATACGATACAGATCAGAATTAGGAGAAAACTTGCCAGCTGGAACAAAAGTACGAATGGCACCCAAAGGCAGCATGACCAGTAGCTCATTCAACGTAGCGTAGAGTTCATTCAACATTTAGCGCAACATAAAGCACCCGGTAAGTGTCTGCTTATCTTTGACGGCGCAAAGTGTCATTTATCTTATGAGGCTCTGGAAGAAGCAGATAAAAATAATATAGTGCTATACTGCTTACCTTCAAATACCACCTACGAACTCCAACCTCTAGATAAATCTGTGAATAAGTCTTTCGAACGTCATTGGGATGAAGAGGTGTTGAACTATCTGTGCAATTCTCTTAAGAGAAATTTAAACAAAGTTACATTCAACCACATTTTCTCGCGAACCTGGCCAAAGTGTATGACTCAAACAAATATAATGAACGGGTTCAGAGCTACTGGCTTATACCCTCTCGATCATGATGTGATTCCAGAAGATGCTTATGCTCCTGCAATTGTAACAGAAAGACCTTTGCCGGAAACATTACAAGACAAGACCACATCACAACCGCTTATATCTATTCAAGTCTCGCCTCCTGCACCTCAATTTAATGAAGTGTCAGAATTGTCGTCTCTGTCTCTGATAGATGAAAGGTCAGCTCGTGTTTCTCACTTTTCAATTTTTCCGGTAACTTCTCAAGAGAAGATCGTATCATCATCGCTTTCATCTTTTCACGACTTGACCCATGGGGGTCAATATGAAGTATCAGAATTTTCACCTGCAATAGAAAAAAGAAAACCAACTCTTGTTCCTTACAGTTCTTCAACTGATGCTTCAGATATGGAAATAGACAATACGATCAATGATCAGCATGGCAATATACTGCTAAGTTCAGTAGACCGGCTCAACGACGCAAATACAAATCATGACCCTCAACTATCTATGTACGATAATCCTGTTCCAAGTACATCCGGACTACAAAAAATATCGTTGATTCTAGCTCTGACTCTGATCTTGATTTGAATCTCAGTGAATCATTTATCAAAAATAACTACATCAGTAAACTTCACACTTCCGATTTTTACATTTTTTCGTCAGATGATGAATATCCCGAACAGAAAGGAGAAATAACTCCAGAAAAACAATTAAGCAGACCTAAAACAAAAGCTCAACAAAAGAGTCACGAGATAAGTTCCACTAGATCTTCGAATGATGACGAACCGTTGATTAACTTAATTCAGGATAAAGAAACATCGTTTCATACCTTTTTGCCTACTCCAAATTACGGTAAGATAAAGTCTACACGTCCACGGTAAAAAGCTATAAATTATAAAGGACAAAGAATAGTTAAGGATTTATTTAAAACTGAAGAAAAAAACGGAAGATTTGAATCAAAAAAGGAGTAAGAAAAAAGGAAAGTCCACAAGTAAGCGAGAACAAGAAAAGAAAGACATCCATAGTAAAAATGATTCTAAAAAAGTACTGAAAAGAAAAGCACAACAATAACAAAACAATAAAAACAGCAAAAGGCCGAGAAGAAAGACGAAGAAAAGTAAAGAAGGCGAAGAAAAGAAATGGTACTGTTACGTATGTTGCGAGTGTAGAATGGAAAACATGAGGAAATGTAGCGAATGTCAAAAGTGGTATCACGAAGAGTGTATGGGTCTCACTAAAAATGACCTACAATTTTTGTGTCCAGATTGTGATTAAAGTACTAAAATTATTGTCCTCCTTAGTTTATAAGTTTGTTTCATAACTGAAGTTATTATTTTGTTCTATTTTCGTTTTTTAAACCATACTTGGGAAAAGTATAGGAATCGTTAGTTTTAAAGTTATAAACATTCCTGATTACAAGACTGACTAAGTGCCATTATAAAGGTTGTGATTAGAGTACGTAGTATCTAGTATCTAATTGTTTTGTTGATTAAAAAAAAATTTTTCATAGATAATATTTTTTATTGTTTGGCCTTATTTGGAACATTTTGGCCTTACAAGGAACGGACCCATAAGAAGGCCATTTTGGTCGGTTATAATTTTTTTTTATTTCATTATAAAGGTTATTGGCAACTTATTTGATATCGATATAATACTCATTAAAATTATTTTTAAAACGTTTTCACGAATACATTCTTAGTTTTACGATAGTGTTCAAGTAATGTTCGTTAAGTATTTTTTATGTGAGTTTAATATGGTAAGTATTTAAAGTTTCGTTTTAATGAAAGACCTTTTTATGTAGTTTAAGTATAAGCAGAAATTTTGATTGTCACAACGTTAGTTTTAAGTTAGACGATTGATTTATTGTATCGGCCTTGTATGGAGCCTTGTTCCTTGCAAGGCCGTTTGGAAGAGTTTAATAAAACTTAAATTTAATAAATAACCATTACCTCTGCAATAAAAAAAAATGTTTTATAAGTTACATAATAAAACAATGTGTTACTTAATAATTTGTTTGTTTAATTTATCCAATAAATAAAGGAATAATAACTGTTTAATCGTTAGAGTGGCCTTCCATGGTCCACCCACCTTAATAACAGATGAGCACAGTCTTTGTCGACAGTTTAAGGCACAAACTAAGTACATATACGGCAAATTCATTAGTACATATACGTACACGCGCGTAAATGCTTAAGCATGTTTCGACAAGTTTTATACTTGTATATGAGCTGACGACTTCGCGCGCTTACTCGAACCGCGGATAAGTGAAACCGCGGATACCGAGTCCGTGGATACGGAGGCCCTACTGTACTAGGTTGTGCTCACGATTTCGCTATTGAACGGGTCCAAAACGCGTATATTTACTTTTTTTTATTTTACTTGACCTTTCGGCTGAGTTGCACCAACCATGGGCTGAGTTAGTTCACTACTCCGTTCGCGTGGACATTAACCTCGTGTACCGAAGTTAAGTTAAAAACTAACACACTGTAAACTCACAGTGGGTAATATTTTTATTACGATTTCCTATTTTTTTACGACGTGTGTGAGAAGAAACTAGTTTATATTTCTATTCGAAAATAATTTATTATACGCGTATTATGATTGACCATTTAAAAAAAAAAACACTTTTTCCTGGGATATTTTCACAACGTGCCCGCCCCATTTAGAATTAGCCACAAAACCACAATTTTATTATTCAAAATGAACTACATACTACAAAGACCAATGTATTAACAACATTAAGTATCAGAATATTTCAGTTCCTCCGTTTTTGAAGTTGAGGAACTAAATTCATGGAGTGATGGATGAGTTTGAGCTGCGCCAAGCAGGTGGCGGCCGCGAGGGTAAGAATTGGACGATTAAGCAAACAGCGGCTGCTCTCGTGGACCCGGCAATAATTCTGTGTTATTGCAATATAAAAATTGATAATTACTTACCATATTTTTTATCATGAACAGTTCCGGGAGAAACTGCTTAAATTCCTGGACACCCGACACAGTAACAAATTCCGGAACAGTCGCAGAAGTGTCCCGGAAACCTGGATACTTTAGTCTCTACATTGTTGACTGTAGGTTTCTCTATTGTGGGGGGGGGGGGGGGTACACGCTGTATTCCCACAGCCGCTAGGCGCACTCGACTGGCCACGTTACCCCTCTCTCACCGAAGACTACCTTTAAATGTACTTTATCGTATTTCTCCAATGTACGTAACGTGTTTCGGTGACGAGTGAGATATGCCAAAGCCCATTCCCGTCCCATCCTATCTCTCCCCATTTTCCCAACGCTTTCTTCCAATCTACAAATGAGCAATCTGCAAATCAATAAAGGTGGGCAGTGCAACTGGGGGCTGCTAACTTTTGTCATTCTGGACTGATGTTGGCATGTATCGCGGATGTCTATGGACGACAGTATCCACTTACCATCAGGTGGAGTGACAGCCGCCTTATTTTCTATAAAATAAAAAATCACGATTTTTCCCACTCATCTTACTCGGCTACTATTAACGACTTTCTGTAAATTGTATGTCCACCTGGTCGGAAATAACAGCGAATAAAAAATTATTTATATTAATTTTATCAATACCATAGAATTTTTACCGCATATTTTAACGGAGCTGAAGTTGGACGATACTATTAACTAATGAAGGTATCTGGTAAAGGAACAGTTACACAATACTTGTCTCGCATTATAATATTAAGGTTTTAGGGTTCATTCAACAATGGGGAAATCAGTATAATACGTAGGCGTACTCAGAGCAAAATGTTCTAGACGCATGGCTCATTGTTCCCATTGTAAATGGCTTATTATGTGGACCCAAATGTTTTGAGGTTTTGTCACACGAGCACACATCAAATGTGTATGAAGTTATTGTGTGGGGTAGAGCGGAAAGGTTGACGATTCATAATAAATTCTGGGTACAACTAACTAAGCGGAAATTTCAAAGCGTGAAGCCCGTTTAGCTTACATCACGTCAAAACATCTGGGCCCTCGCTTGCCTTTTTGTATTTTTATTAAATAACATTCGTAGTAAGTTCGCACACACACACACACACACACACGTACGCGCGCATACAGACACACCCTATGGACAAGGGCACTCATTATTTTTCCATTCCAACTACTGCTACAAATTCATCGTCATTGTTTATCGGAAATCTTTTATTGGCCCCATACACTGCGGTTTTATCTTCATTATTATGTTTTTAATTACCGTTAAGATGGCTGTTGATATCCTAAATAAATTATATCAACAAAATTTCCAACAAAATTCTATAATAATCCTCATTGAGTGAAAAAGGTTGTAATAATTGTAGACTTTTATTGCCGCTTAATTATTACGTTTTGCTTAATTATTAATTATTATTATTACGGTTCTTAATAAAGTTTTATGATTTTGATTGCACAATAGGATGTATGCGAATCGAACCGGAAACGTCCAAGATACAAGGTTCCGATCGCTCAGTCCGGCAAGTTGCCAACATTTATTGTCTCTTTAACGCTCACTCACGTAGTCGCGATGCGACTACGGTATGTGTAAATGCGCATCTATTTAAATAACATTTTATAAACAATATTTATTCAAAAAATTCTCACCCCTTTTTCGCTAAAATTCACAAACTTCACTCACATTTTTTTAAATTCCTTAATATATAATTGCTTGTTTAAAAAGACAAATATAATTTACAGCTATTTGCGGGCAAAGGGGGACCGGATTATTGTGTTATACAAACAAATTTTCTGTAACAATATAAAACGCGAACAGTTGGGGACGTGGGCTGCGATTTGCATAATCACATCAAATTCAGGAGTTCGTTAGTCTTTTCCCGTTTGCTTTACATAATTTCCAAATGTCATCCGTCAGTGTCGCCGGATATTGCGGTCGGTAGCTCCTTTCACTATTTTTAACGATTGCTATTAGAGTTCGTAACCTATGTCTCTTACGTACCTATGTAACCGTAAGGTGCTCTAGAATCGATCATCAGCCGATGAGATGCTGCGTCTCTCTGCGTTTTCTACCGCCTATATAATGGGGAGTGTTTTGAAGAACTGTTCAATTTGATACCAACTCCGGGTTTTTACTATCGTACCACTCGTCATCGTCGTGCGGTTCAACCGCACTTCCTTAACATAGAGTCGCTGCGACAGTGGGGTCAAAAAGACACTATATACCGCGAACCCGGAAGTTGTGAAATGAAGTGCCAGCTGAAGTATTTCCATTACTCTACGATATGAGGTCTTCAAGAGAGTGGTGCACAGGATTCTGCGTGGTCGGCAGCGCACCCGCATGCCCCCTAGTGTTGCAGGTGTCTCTGGGCGGTGGTGACCACTTACCAGCATGTGTCAGGATTCTTAACAGCACTATAGCAATCGCCCTTTACTATCAACGTTAGCGTAGATAAATAGTAGTTAAATCATAAGTTCTCCTTTTTTGTTTGTATGAGACAGATATATATCACATCACTGGTGGAGAGATACAAGCTAATGTATGGAATGTATATTATGTATATGCAACATTTCTCTTCAGGGTTTTTTATATATAGAAAAAAGGCTGCAGACGAGCATATAGTCCACCTGATAGTAAATGGACAAACGTTGGCATGCCCCCCAATGCAAATCTAGCAAATCTCACTTACTACCGAAACACGTACGTACATTGGAGAAATACGATAATTCATAAGTCTTCTTGTGAGAGCGGGGTAACGTGTTCAGTAGAATGCACCCAGCGTCTAGAGCAGGGGTGCTCAAACGGTCGATCGCGATCGACAAAAAAACTTACCTTGACTAAAAAAATGCATATTGTGCGGAAAACTAATATCTATGCCACGATACACCCTACCTAGACGACAATCCTGCATCACACATACTTGCAGCCTCTCAGAGTCGATCGATTGTAGTCTAACAATATTGAGGTAGATCGCCAGCAGTTCAAGTTTGAGCACCCCTGGTCTAGACTGTCTCCGAGCATTCCCTGTATTTTCGGAGCCAAAATATTAACCTTTGCTAAATATGTTTTCCTGAAACCTTATTGAAATTAATTAAATTGTGTAAAAATAACTTTATTATTTTAAAATATGATATCATTAAGACAATTTTTTTTTCGACTCGAGGAAATACTTGAGCTTCACTAATTACATTGTTCATTTGGATGTGTTTTCGTATCTTCAAAAACCCGAGACGTTTGTAAAAGATTTTAAAGTCTTACAAAATATATTATTATTACTTATACAACTAATAAAAAATATTTGAACCATCTTAACACGCAATTTCCATAAACACATCTTGTCCACCGTGTCAATGTCCAATCCCGGCGAAATAGGCAAGTCAGGAGTCGCTCAGTAGAGCGATAGTAGGTTTACTGAGGACAGAAGAGGACTCCTTGGAAGCACAAGAAAAACGCAATCCCACGCTTTTATTTGATTATCACTAACATTACGCACAAAAAAACACTTTGAAGTTTATTATGTTGGAGTTCAAGCATTGAAGTTGGAGGCGAAGGGTGCGCCGCTCTGTACTCCAACAGCCGCTGGGAGCACTCGACTCGTTGACCCTCTCTCCCAGATAATTAGGCACCTTTATTATTTAATGTATTTAACCTTGAAATGTACTGCATTTCCCGCTTTATCATATTCCCGTGATTCGGTAGTGAGTGAGATATGCCAGAGCCCATTCTCACCCCATTCTATCTCTTTCTATTTTCTCAACCTTTTCTCCAAACCCATTCCTACATCAAATGTAGGCAGCGCATCCGAGGGTGTGCCAAAGTTTGTCATTCTGGACTAATGTCGACATGTGCCGCGGCTGTCTACGGGCGACTTATCCACGGCGACGAGTGGATACTCGAGTGGATAGTTAAATAATAAGTGGATACTTACCACCAGCTGGAATGTATGCTCGTTTGTCGGCACTTTGTTTACTAAAAATAAAATAAAAGAAACTATGACTATTAAAACTACTTATATTCTACGACTTTTCTCTGAACTTGATATTTTCCCAAACAAAAACATTAAATTATGTCTTTGACTTCATTAAAGATTTTAACTTCACTTATACGTTACTGCGAATGACAACGCTGCGCGATCCATTAATAAGCAGACTTTAATTGAACCGCTAGTCTTAGATACCTACAAGATATTGAATATAGATTCCATTCCAATCCAATTTGTCCAAAATGTAAACAAACACGGCGGCCTGACGTAACCGACACGGGCTTAAATTAATTAGTAAGGTGATAATTGTTTACATATCCATAACTTGATTCATCGAGACTGCAAGTTTGCTCTAGATTTATCTTGTAGATTTATTTAACTGTCGAGATATTTCATTGATTTGGTTTTGTTTCCGACAAATTGGATTGGAACGGGCTATATATAAATCTATGTGAATGCATGGTGCGAGTGAGCGAGCGATTTGGGTAAATAAAAGTGCCGAATTTTAAAATGTCGTAGAACAAAAGTTGATAGTTTTCACTATAGTGAATGTCTTAATGCGGGTATTTGTTATTACACCCCGTAAACAAAGTAAATTCATTAACGTTTTAATGCTTTATACTGCCACATCTCATTGCCGGGATACGAGTTCGTGATAAGTGGGTATTCGTTGTCGCAATAACTCTCCTCGTGACATTCTCTTTATGCTTGTAATCGCGCCGATGACACCGCGTGAGGAATGACGGTATTAAGGTATTACCGCCACCTTTCTCGGGAATATTTCAATATGGGCTACAGTAATAATATACATACACTACTAGCAGAACCCGGCAGACGTTGTCCTGCCTGTGTATATTTATTTGCCTCTGTATATAAAATCACAAATTATTCTGTTTTGCCGTCGATATAATTTTTGCGATCGGTTGAACGGTATAGAAGTTGATGTGCCATCTAGTGGCGAGTTACAACAAAGTCGATACCCTAAAAACCTTCTCCATGAAAAAATACATATACCTATGTGCCAACTTTCATGGTGATCGGTCAAACGGTGTCGAAGTCTATTAACATCAGATATACCAACATCCTCTTTTATATACATAGATAGATAAGCACTATATACCTATGCACTATAAAATTAACAAGGTAATGCTTGAACAGCGTATAAGTTGTACAGATAGCAATGATTTGTTTAAAGTTGTGTCTATGCAAACATAATAAACAGAACTTGTTACGGTTGAGGCAGCATTAAGACAAATTCCTACTAGACACAAAATTAATGAGATGAAGCGAAGCAAGGCTAAGACAGCAGAAGACTCTTCGTGATACTTTGCCAAAAGCCAAGGGCAAGAGCCTCTAGTCATCTCTATACTATACCATCAGCCTATGCCTCTCCCAAAGCTCGCCACCACATACGATCCTCGACCATCGGCAACCAACCACCATCGGCGAATTTCTTTAAGTCGTCGTGGAGGATGTCCAGATGCCCACACTGCGCTTCCTTTTCCTAAATCACTTTTACTCACTAGTTCTATTTTGTATTTAACCCTCCATGTAGGTTCTATTTTTATACGAACCTGAAAACAATAAGAAACCAACCGTTTATGATTTATTTTACTCTCAGTCAATTTCGGTCGACATCAATCTTATTAATTTTAGAGATTTTCGAAACAAATGCTCACCGATGCGCAGATGCGGAGAACGATCGACTGATTGATTCAAAAATATAATTTGGACTGAATTTCTAATTCGAAATATTCAACAAAATGACACCGACAAATTGTTTTTATTTATTTATTTTAGAACATAACAATACTTAAAAACTTAAAACTGTACAATAAATACCTACTTATAAATAAATTATAACTATAAACGTTTTATTTGTACAAGTTACACCAATGTTCACATATTGTTCAAAGAAGTTATATAAACTATAATATATATATAGTCATATAAAGTTATATAAACAGTACAATAACAGCCGTACAGTTCATGTGTGTGAAAAACAATAATAAAAAGAAGAGATTTCGAGCATTATGAACAATAACTACCGTAATTAAATGGTCGGGGAAGTCTATGCATAATAAAATAAGGTGGTATGGTCTATGGTAGGTACTTGTATTAACTGTTTAATAACTTATAGAATCGTTATGGGAATAGACTAGATGACACATCATACGTTCTTAGCAAACAAACGTGGATGCCAATTTCTTGGTGAAGCACATGAGGAGGGTTTCATTAAAACGTCTTTGAAACTTAAGTAGGTACTACGTAATAAGAATGTTCCATTTTCAAAACACATATGAATTAAAGAATTCGGGAACTACTGGACATAAAACACTATTAGACTCTAACGTGCCTGCCCCGGAATGTTTGCATAACATATATCTAGTATATATTCTGAAATCAATGACATATATGTATGTTTTTAATCATACACCAAACAGAAAATTTTAAGTAATAACGATTATAAATCATAATAAACTACATACAAATAAAGTACATCATAGTTATTCTAATAATGATACTTAACAATTTTTTCTTAATAATTATCATGGATACATATGTAATCCAATTATGTTAACATGTTATGTAGTACCTCTGTTTGCTATACAAACAACCCTACACTCAGCTCAGAGCATAATTCCCTCGGTGAGTCTAGACTCTAGAGATATATGTGTAGATAAACTACCTAAATCCGAACTAACAATGGCGGGTGGAACCGACTGGGCTAATTGAAAGTCGACCTAAAGCTAACAATTTAAGCCTACTTAACAACAATACTTTGGGAAATTAAAAGGTATAACTTTTTAATTTCCAAATGTTGATTCAATCCACACTGAACCCCACGGGCCCCTGATCCCTTGATGGACGGCCCGTGACCTCGGACCACAATCCGAGCCCTGCGATTACAAGGGGAGCCTGGGCCCACAAAAGGACATTGGGACATTGTGAAGACTGAAAAGGATTTTACATCACTTAAGTTTAAATTCTTTTTCATACAGTATATTTGCCGGTGGCTTTGCCCGCTTAGAACTTTACTTATCCAATATATAGTTTCTATATATATATATATATATATATATATATATATATATATATATATATATATATATATATATATATAATCTAATTAATCATAGCATTAGGTATCATAGTAGAAGTATAAGATTCATTTAGTTCGCTCGTATTAGTAGATCTCAAAATATTATGAATAATTATTCAAACGTTTGTTTAGTTTTGATTATTCTTAATATTATTTGGCTCAATTGCATTAATATCTTGAGTGAATAGAACAACATTTTGTGGGACAAGCCGTGGAATTAACCGATTTTTACGTAGGTACACTATTTTTAGAAAAGTTTTTTTTTTGTGAGATTATTGATATTGCCCCATTTTAAAAGAAAGAAAGGTCCAAGACTGATTTCGTCACTCACAATTCTTCATGTCGTTCAATAATTACATTTAGTTCTTAATAATTCTTAAGATTTCTGTGAATGATTAGTCCGCGATTCAAATATGAATATATTTGAATTGAATAAAAACGTCATTAAAGCAAAGCGAAAGAAAGAAATAATTCAATTAATTTACACAGAATGGAACGACCCACGCTTAATGTCGTTAAATTTAATCGTATTCTAAAACCAGACTCCCTAAAAGGTTTTAAATTAGAATAAAGGCTTTTTACATGTGACGTAGTAAGTCGCACATTTTAAAATGGTGAAAGGTAGTATATTTTATTAATTTATTTTATTGACGGAAACTACACACATGTAATATACCTCCTAGATCTACACACATTTTTAGCGAATACATGTAGTCAGCTACACGCTAATGTACCTAAAACTATCCAATTTAAGGCGCTTATTGCTAGCGTTGTAAGGTACATATGGCTGTACGTTGACATGTTGCTGTAGGTACACGGAAGGTGTACTCGTAACCGGTACATTCCCGAATCCATAATTTCCTTTCATAGTTCTGAATTATTTTATCGACTACCGCAAAATTGACCTTTTTTGTAAACAAATAACAATACATTTTTTGCTAAATTTTCATACATATTTGCTAAATACAAAGCATAAAAAAAGTTTTCCTAAAATACGTATATTTTCTTTGTCAATAACTCAAGAATCATGACCAGAATCCGTGATTTCAATTAGTATATATTCGTTATGTTATACATACTTCATTCCTGTACCAAATTTGTACGTACGTATGTATATATATGTTTACTAGTACATACACAAATGATGAAGGCGCAACAAAATGGAACTAATTGTTTTGAGAGCACAGACAAGTTGTTCATTACAGTATAGATATTATCATTTGGAACAGTACATTAAATAGTCGACCCATATACATTTTAAATGTTCCGCGGTCGGACCTGACGATTTATATCCCTTGTCGCGGAGACTGGCAAATTGAAAATAAATTTCGGCGGGAATTAAGCCGCGCCACATAGGCATTAACTATCGAGCGATTTATCACGCAATAGAGACCCAATCTATAGACACAGTTTGTCGGAATTCGGTTTTATACAATTGATTGGTAATTTATATAAATAAAAATTGTGAAAATTAACATAACGCGGCACTTAACCAATGTACGTACGTGTTTCAGTAGTAGTGAATGAAATATGCCAGAGCTGGGATGGAAATATGCCATGGTCCCATTCCACCTTACCCTAACCATCCTTGTCTTTAAAAAAACAACTTGTGTCAAAAAAATTATTACTGTGCGGTTCGTTATCAAAGACTCGATGTCAACTCGATCAGAAAACTGTCATAAATGCACCATATAATCCCATATAAGCATCTCCCGAATCACCGCTATACACAGTTTTGTTCCATTCCTATCCAGTCATTTTGAATTAGAAAGGAAAAACAAGCTGTTAAATTCTGTTTTAATAGGATTGGATTTTGCAAGGTCGACGGCGCGCCTGCATACCCTCTGGTGTTGCAGGTGTCCATGGGCGGCGGTAACACTTACCATCACGTGGGACCGCTTGCTCGTCCGCCCACTTGTCTATAAAAAAAAATTTACTCGACAGATGCACAAACAACTTGATTCAATTCTTTAAACAGCGTCTAACAAAAGATAACAATTAAATAATGTAAAGATAAAAAGTATTTATATTTTATGCTGTACTTATTCCTACTGAGATTTACCTATGGCTCTCACACTAAACATAGGTAGCTTGTGACGTGAGACTCGTGAGACCCATTACAGTAGAATCGATACAATGTCAATTTATAATGTCCATACAGGGCGTCTAAATTTATACATTAAAATTACTATTATGTATAACTAGTGTAACAGAAAGCAGTATAACGTTATTGTCGTTCATGTGTAGGATTGTAAACAATGCAATGCACAATGTTACAAGATTTAATAAATATCAGTTCAAACATTCCTCCCTTCTTGCGCAGGCTTCAAACTTCACTGCTGGAGTTATCTCCGATTTCAATTGGTTCGCAAAGTTGTACAATTTATTCCCAAAGTTTACAACTACCGACAATTCGATTGCCTCTCCCTCAACATCGGTTACACTTGGAAACTTACAGTGAAGCAAATGCGGTTTACACAGGGATCTGAAGTTTAAGTGTAATCGTATTAGTAGCAGAATCTTGTTTATGAGTTCACGACTAGCTGTGTTTCAATTACGCGCGGTAAATTTTCGAATATAAGCGCGCACTGCAGCCGCGCGTGGTCGATACCGTGTTGCCGCGCGAGCCGTTTCAATTGTTGCCGCGCTCGAACATGCCCCTCGGCTAACCAATCTCGGTTAGATTTTAGCCACGCGGCAAAGGCGCGTCTGTATTTTGCTCGCGAGACCGTGGTGGCAAACCATCAACTGAGCTCATATCTGCTCGCAATTCACCAAGCATTTGTCGCATGCCTGGCTGCCTTCTGCGTTCCAGGCAAAATAACTTATTGCTGTGCGGTTCGTTATCAAAGACTCGATGTCAACTCGATCTTTTCATCGAGTTGACATCGATCAAAGATAAAGTGACAAAAAGTGTCTCTTTTTGTTACGGTTATTACTTCAGAAAAAAAGAAAAAGCATGTTTGTGTCCTTTACTGTGTTTTATTTTAATTAAAAATAATTAATTTTTCTATTTTTCGTTACGCATCTTCTTTATCTTTACTACTATAGAAATATTCAATCCCCTGTCGCTTCGTTACCGGAATTGAAACAAGTACCTTAATTATGATAAAATGCAAATTACTTTCGTAGTTGAATAGCAAGTAACGGACGGGCAGTAATTAGACATGTACTATGCAGATTAATGGTGGGTAATGAAGACTTCTCGGAGTGTTTTAACTCACTTAATCCTGCTCCGCTTGGGGATCCGACTCCTCTTAGTTACTCCTTAACTCTTTTGACTCACCTACTTATTCACCTTCCGAGAGCGTTTCATTCCTTTTCCCTAACGGTTGTGCAAAAAAAAGGTCATGCCATCATTGCATCACGATTTTGAGCCCCCGACAGTGCCGATGCGCTATTACACTCACGATCATGATTGGCGCCGGAATCGTAATGAATAACAATTCGATGGAACAATTAAGGGATTCTGCTCCGCTCGCGGATTCAACTCTTTTGACTCATTAACTCCGGAGTCACCCATCACTAGCAGATATAATAATACACTGGCTCTCCCATTACTATGCTGATTACAATTCGTGGCTATAACTGGTAATAATCAGTTCAAATTGGTCTATTAACCCTTCCGTTATTGTTGGTAATTGTTAATTATGAATCGTAATAGCATTTCTACAAATGTTGAATACTAAATATTGTATGTATATTATTAAGATATTGTCGGTAAGTATATATTGTCATATATTGGTATATATTGGTAAGTAGATTTCGGTCATTTCGGACTACCTATACCTATCCATTTTATTTTTCTCTATCCTAAGGTTGCCTGGAAGAGACCGCCTCAGCGATGAGGTCGCTTATTGTATTCTGTCATTTATTATTTGTGCACATGTAATAACTATTTTTATGCAATAAAAAGTATTTATTTGTATAGTTTTGCAATATAAAGAAACTATAGTACCTACACATTGTATTTTAAACCTTTTTTAAACTCTAATAATTTTATTGATACTACTCCCTTCCTATAATACAGTGAAAAGGGAAGACAAGAAAAATGACAGGCCCTTTCGAGTAGGATATAATAATAATAAACTATTTATTGCAGATTAATTATCCACAGTATTGTTAGTAAATAATAAATAAAATAATAAAAACTCACAAGCTAGTGTTATACATAATAATAAAACAAAAAAACATAATAAATAATATTTGTTCTTCTCCCACTCTAAGACATCTATCTACCTCTTCACATGCAGGTGTACCCAATGGCTCGGAATGGGTGAATCGCACTTGTCAGCAAGTGTGCGCAGAATTCCGTTGCAACTGTTGCAAGAGGCGTTGGAAGATATACAATTTTTTTTTTTATTATTTATTTACAAGATATACCGACAGCATTTATACGAAAAAATACAAATGTTAAAAATTTATAAATTCAACATACCGTGTGCAATACTTTAACAGGTGCTTAAAATTTGGATGGACATAAATCTAATTAAATAAAGTTAAATTACAATTTACTAGAACATTAAACCCTTTAATTAAACAAATGAAAAAAAAGTGCCCTACTACATTTTACGTAAAATTTTGCGTACTTTAGGAGATACAATTTTTTACTTCCTTGATAGGAAAATATAGGAAAACTGTTCCGTCTCCGCGATCCCATGTTAGGCACGTCAATTACATATGATTTGTTTATATAATTAATAAGGCGGATTTAAAGGGCCAAAATCCAAACATACAATGATCGTCCCCGCCTCTGTATGTACTTGTATCATCAGCCTATAACTTACCACTGCACAGGCCTCCGCTAGGAAATCACTGGGGGTTTCGGGCTGCAATACACCACGTGGGCCCAGTGCAGATTGCTAGAACACATACCCAGATTTTTTAAATTTCTAGTGCATGCATGCGGGAAGGATTATTCCTCACGATGTTTTCCCTCACCGTCGAGCCAGTGACAATTTTTAAAAATTCGTACCTACAGTATAAACTCAGTGGTACGGGGTCAAGGATTTGAACTCACGATCGCACGAATGTGACTCGTGTATATATACCCCTAGGCCATCCCGCCACTGTACACAACATTGAAAAATTTGGCTTGTAAAAGTTCTTCGTTACAAAAAGACTAAAATTTTCGTATGCAAAAATATACTTAGGTACCGATTTACAACTTGTTTCAATTCTTCGTTCACGTTATTTTTTTCTATAATGGCCTTTATTTCGTTTTTAATTTTGTCTAAAAATGGAAAATAATTTTCTCTCAAAATACTCCTGGAATTTTCAGTCTCAAATTAAGTATGTTTTAGGAATTCAATTTCGGAATCCGTCAACTTCTGTCGAATTTCTTCATTTCGTTTCTTTTTATATTATTCATAACGAGTCGTTTGACATTCATAAAATCCGTTCAATATTTTCGTAATATTTCAATATTACATGACTTCTTCTCTACATATTAAATGGCTATGTTTTATCTGTTTGTTTTTTTTTTATAGAAAAAAAGCGGCAGACGAGCATACTACAGTCCACCTGATGGTGAAGTGGATACTGTCATCCATAGACATCGGTGATACATGCCAACATCAGTCCAGAATGACAAACGTTGGCACGCCCCCGGATGCGCTGCCTACCTTTACAGATTCAGGAATGGATTGAGAAAATGGGGAGGGAGAGGATGGGATGAGAATGGGCTCTGGCATATCTCAATCACTACCGAAACATTGGGGAAATACGATAAAGTAGGAAATGCAGTACATTTCAAGGTAGTCTTCTGTGAGGTTTCTGGTCTATGTTTATCTTGTTCATGTTCAAGTTTATCATCTTCTTCTCTTCTTTTTTTTATAGAAGAATAGTAGAAAAACCAGCGTACAGTCCACCTTATGTGAAGTGGATACTGTCGCCCATGAACATCCTCGGTTCATGCCAACTTATATTGCAATAGCGCAATTAGAACAGTGCAATTGTAGAGTTTTCTATGCAATTATCAATTTCAAATTCAAAACACATCCCGTCAATATCGAGCCCCGTCGAAGTAAGTCAGGAGTCACTCAATAAAGTGATAATAGGTTTATTGAGGACAGATAAGGACTCCTTGGAAGCACATCAAAAATGGTTTTATTCTCATAAACTTTGAACAACTTTTGCCCACGTGGTAGATATGTCCCGAAACCCGCCAGTGATTTACTTCAGCAGGCCCATGGCTTGCAGTGGGACGTTATAGGCTGATATCATCATCTGTTCAAAAGCAAAAAAAAAATACGTTTTATCAAAATACACGATCTGCGGAGAACAGCTAATACTTATATAGGACTATCTAAATCTACCTATTATTCTTGTAATCAGTACGTAATCTCTCGCCCACAAGAGATCATCTACGAGAGATCATTTTAACGATAACGTCACATTTTATATATCTATTTATTTATTCAAACATTGTATCACTTTCACTGTAACCTTTTGTTGTACATGTACCTATATTTGTCGTCGAAAGTTCGGAAAGATTCTGCTTCTCTGTGTGTTTTCTACCGCTTGTATAATGAGGAATTCTGAAGAGCTGTTCAATTTTCCGATGACAGAAATCCGAATGCCAAATTGGAATTTTTACCATCGCATATCTCGTTATCGAAAGGTGGTGTACCCGCATTACCTTAACAAGGAGCTGTTGCATATAGTGCAGTTTTCAAGACACTGTATACTGCGAACCCAAACGTTGTGCAATGATCTGCCAACTGAGATTTTTCCGCTGAGCCACGATAAGAATTGGATCATGCAAGGTCGGCGGCGCACTCGCAACCTCCTGGTGTTGCAGGTGTCCATGGGCGGCGATGACCACTTACCGCCACGTGAATTTCTCGCCCGTCTGCTACTTTTTATATAAAAAAAATTATTCATTTATTTATTGTATGTAGTAGATATGTAAAGCATTGGCCAATCGAGTGTTCGCACGATTGCAAACATCTTTGCGTTTTAAACGAGTTAGGTGTTGCGGTATTTTAAAATTGACATGCGTTGCTGAAACTGAGCGAATAGATTTTTTTTACAACGTTATATTTGCGCTTGGCGCTACTGAACCGCTTATAAATTTGATAATTAGCTGCACAGGAAATTGGATTAAAACTCAAATTTGAAAATAGTATAAGTGGCGACTATTACGACTCGTACATACCAGAATAGATAAAAGAAAATAAGAATTATAAGTATCGAAAAAAGATGGAGCTAACATTAGATTTAGACATAAAGAAAAACTATCGATCACTACAAGTACAACTCTTGTAGTGAAACAGCGGCATTCGTTATAATTTTTTTTCACATCAATCGCAATCCAAGTTTTCCGCAATATTATTGTTCGCCACATAGTTTCCCGTGGCACTTTCACTGCTATCGCTACTCTACCGACACGACGAGAACAATCAACTCGATTGTTAATTTTATTGTTGTTCTTGAGCTCTGAATGTAGATTGATTACGTAAGAGGCAGTTTTGTTACGAACAAGTAATTAATAGCGTGCGGTCAACGACTCTGGAGTTTAGGCAAGATTTGTATTTTGTACTATAAGCTTGTATTTTTGTATCTTTTTTATTACCTCTAATTGATATTAAATGGACTCATTGCAAGGTTATTGGGTTATTAAAAACATATTTCGCTTTTATACTCAATCAAATCATAATAATTAATATTCCATTCTATCATTCTGTATTTTCTTTCTTTTTATAGAAAAAGGCGACAGACGAGCATACAGTCCACCTGATGGTAAGTGGATACTGCCGTCCATAGACATCCGTGATACATGCCAACATCAGTCCACAATGACAAACGTTGGTACGCCCCCGGATGCGCTGCCTACCTTTGCAGATTAAGAAATGGTTTGGGAAAATGGGGAAGGATAGGATGGGATGGGAATGGGCTCTGGCATATCTCACTCACTACCGAAACATTGGGGAAATACGATAAAGTAGGAAATGCAGTACAAATCAAGGTAGTCTTCTGTGTGAGAGGGGTAACGTGGCCAGTCGAGTGCGCCTAGCGAGCGGCTGTGGGAATGCAGTGTCTCTCCGCAGTTGGATTTAGGCCCCTCGCTCTCCACCACACATGGTCTCCCACTTCTCATCACGCCCTACCGGCAAATTTGTTCAAGTGGTCGGTTCATCTGACCCGGATCCTAATATGGTCAAAATTTCCATATTCGGATTATGGAAATATTATAGTATTTTATGTTTCAATAAAATATTTTATGAAGTATACCTTTAATTATTTCACAAATTTCATTTTAATGTTTATTTATTTATTAAGACCTAGCTTCTACCTCTGGCTTCGCTCGCGTGGACAAAGCAGGTGTAAAAGATTTTTAACCGATATGATGGATTTCACAGACGAATATCCATCCAGTGGCTTTTGAGTAATTCTATTAAAAGTATTGTATTTTTTATATTGTAGAACTCTCCACTCCAGGGTTCCAAAAAGACGGGTTTCGTTTTGAAAAAGTTTTAGATTTTTTTAATAGGTATATTATACATATAATAAACCACAGAACATAAAAATTATGTTCTGTGCAATAAACGTCCTATACAATAATAGTACCATTATCAATTCAGTAGCAACGATCGTAGTTTCAAGTTATAAGGGTTGATACCGTTTTGTAGTACAGGCCCTTGAATCTCTCGTCGCTGAACTACTCAGCACCCTGGTGTCGAAACGTTATAAATTATGCATAATATCTCAAGAACGAAACCATCTTTATCCTATTTACAACCGTTTTACCTCATTGAACAAACAATTAGCTATCTTTAAACAGTAAACTAATTCATTTATTATTTTTTGGCGCTTTTCCGTGAAGAAATCACGAATTTCGGAAAAAAATTCCGTCTCGACTAAGGGTCGAAACCCCAAAACCTACAATCACTGAATATTATGAAGTCCATCAACAAACTGGGGGGCGAATTTCTGAACTTACTGGAATCAAATTCAGCAGGTATATAGATCTAACAAAAATTGTTAGATCTATATACCTTATAATTAGGTCTATATACCTTATAGTTAGGTTCATATACCTTATAATTAGGTCTATATATCTTATAGTTAGGTATATATACCTTATAGTTAGGTCTATATACCTTATAGTTAGGTTCATATACCTTATAATTAAGTCAATATATCTTATAGTTAGGTATATATACCTTATAGTTTGGTCCTATATACCTTATAGTTAGGTCTATATACCTTATAGTTAGGTCCATATACCTTATAGTTAAGTCTGTATACTTTATAATTAGGTGTATTATAGAGCGGTGATAGCCTGAGGCATAATTTTTCAATATTTTCAGTGTCGTGACCTCACGAACCTCACAACCCCCTCACTATCTAATAATTAACTCTCATGTTTTTTTATAGTTTAACACTTGATTATAAATTGTTGATTAATAAATAAAAGGTTATTTTTCCTGATCAACTGCAACCGCGGGGACACGATCTCGTCATGTAAAAACATGTGATCGCGACCCCTCTATCTCTTTTAATTACAGCCTAAATCGGTTCAGAAGTTGCCAAAATTACAAAGATTTACAATATTTGAAAATATTAAAAAAATGAAGATCATTAATTATTCGGATAGATAGAGCTCATGAAACCAATCGTACAGATATTATCGAATTTAAAATGATCTCCGGTAACACTAGTTAAGCGTGGTCACAACGTAGGATGCAAAAAATATAAATTTATTTAATATAAAATTTACTTTAATTTACTAATTATTACAATGAATTATAATCTAATAACTATATCTAAGGAACGTATTGCTTCCGCCGATGTTAGGCATAAAAGAAATTCCAGTTGAAATGGTGGCGGCGACATCGCCTCGGCTATGACGTCAAACGGCACGTTGGTGCAGTGTCAGCGCCTCGTGGCTCGTGTTACAATTGTGTGACCAAATGAGGTCGGTGCATACGCAGCGATCTTCCTATGTTAGGCATGCGTAACACACTGGTAAACACAAATATTATGATTGTTTCAAATGTAAACCCTCGATTAAAATTTATAATGGGAATCCACGAGTATAATTTATAATAATAATAGCGGGAATCCACGAGAGCTTTAAATAAATAAATTAATTAAATCATTTCGGATTAGGAAATATAAATTGATCCAGTACACAAATTATAATTGTACTAAGTTTCATTAAAATCAATAACAATAAAACTTTTATGATATCGTATAAAGAAATTATTAAAAAAAAACAATTATTTCTTTTATTACGTATGAGTCTTTTATTACGTATTTTAATTTAACAATTAGTGTGATTGTTAACAACTCGTAATTATATTGATAGCGATCGTAATAACGTTTCTCACGCGTGCCTATTATGAAACTTAAATGAACACATTCTTGAAAGAAAGTAACATTGTTTTAATTAAAAACTGTCTATCTACTTGTCTGTACAAGTAGATATCATTGATCAACCGAAGGTTCGCACGATTACAAAACCATTTGCGTACGTGAACGCATTATAATAGTGACTTTAAGGATCATTTTTGTTACTCTAAAGAACAAGTTTGTTCTACAACGTTGTATTTGCAGTCGGAGCCACCTAGCTTCCTATTGAAGAATGTTAAAAATGAACTGCAGAGAAATTTGTATTTGTTTGATTGAGCGATACAATTGTTGATTTATTAATTTACTGTAAAGTTTACTTTCTATTACATGTAAATTTTCACTTTACTGTCATAATAACAGAGATTAATTCAGTTTTTAAATGAAAATGTCGTCTTTGCGATTAAATTATCCCGCTCGAAGAATCACAATAAATTACAATAATCAAAATTTATAAGAATGAAGAACAATCGTTTAGTTATCTATTAGCTCTCTATTACTAATAAAACTTATCTATAATTCAGTGTTATTAATTTTGTAAAATAAATATGCTTAATTAATAAATTGTAATTTAATAAATGGAAATTGAACAATTTACATAAATTTCTCAAACCCTATTAAGGTACGCTATTGAAATCTCATCCATCATTCGTACATACCTGCGCGAGAGTACCGCGTCGGTCAAACAGGTTCGTCAAAGTTCATTCGTTCGCCCCATTCATTACAATCACAAAGGCCGTTGACTGATGCGCGCGCGCCGCTTGGCCGCCATTTTGATCGGCCATATTGGCATCCCTGCTGCCAAGTTGACAAGTTGGCTGCCCTGACTCAACCAACTTCGTTACACTGCAGATGTTCACGCGAACGGTTATGTTAGTTATGTTTTGAACGGTTTGCGTCTAAATGTTATAAAGCCCATAAATCGTATTTTATCAATGGATGGTACTAGTTTTAACCTAACTAAGTTATTATGTTTTGTGAGACAGTTCAAATCTGTTTTTTTATATCTATTTTAAGTTAAAAAGTGTTATGTTTCGATGTTACATAGTGAAAGTGCACTTATGTTGACAGTTTTATGTGTATAAATCAAACATTATGTGTACATTTAATTAAGGTGATTATTAATTAATATATTAAACGATATTTATGATTTGGTCAAAGACAATAGTGGTTGTTATGACCCTGCACGTTGATTTTGTCTCACAGAGCCCAGTCCGAGACTTGAGACCTCGCTGTTTAAGGCATTAAGACCTTCTAAACAACAAGTTATAAATCAAATCAATGCTATACATACATTCTTACTTCCCGCGGAAGCTTCCGGTTCATTTCTCTGTTAGTTATTTAACAATAACAGTTTCCACGTCGATTAAAACGTCGGTCTAAAAATTTTTTAAATGAATAAAATTTGTGACATTATGTATTTGAGCAAAGGGACCTTATTGTCGGTGTGAACTTATTGATTTCGGTTAACATTTTCTAACTTAAAATTAATTGTTTCAAGATTCTGTATATAGAAAAATAGTAATATTCTCTAACCCCAGATTTTTTAAAAACAAAATAATATTTAACTATAGGTACATAGGTATATGTTTTTTTTTAAATTTCACAACTCTTTTTTATAAGAAACTACAATAAGATCCCTTTTCTCAGACAAGGTCACAAATAGATACAAAAATTAAGCGTTAGTACACATAATATCTCGATTTATAAAATAGATCAATCGTATAATCTGTTTTTGACACAGGTGTGAGACAGGTACGGATTGCTAGCTGTCGTAAGTCAAGGATGAATGGTGTATCTATGAATGATAGATAACAGATCGATAGAGCTTAAGATCTTTAAAATATTTTATTATTTAATAACTATTGTATGTTCCTAATGTCATGAATAAGAAATTATTACTTTCGAGAAGAATGTTCACAAGGACTGTCCATATGTACCTATATGTATACTTATCATCAAAAATAGCCCTTTCTCATTTTATAAGAACCCAAAGATCTGTGTTATGGTGTTTAAAGTAAATGAGAAATAACGATAATAATATTGAAAATAAAACGGATGATTTCTCTTAATCAGATGTCGATGATTATTTGAGTGATAAATGTGATAATAATCTAACCAAATGATTACTTTTCTTACTCATCAGAATTAAACAAGAATGTCAGTCATAAATATTGTTGCCTAATTACAATAAATAATTGATCGATCAGTGATCCTGATCACATATAAAAAATGTTTACTACATCTAACCAATTCTCGTTGCTAAGCAACGGCTTGTCATTAAACATTCCCTATTGATTTTGAATGAGGATTGTAAAGAACATTTCCGTGACAAACAAAATAAAACCTTCAAACCTAATGACAAAACCTATATATATAGTATCTAATGTTATCTCAATTTGTTAAAATCCAACATTGGCGGTTGCATCTGCCAAATAAACTATTTTTATGCCTTCAAATCGAATCTACTAGTGTCAATATTGGCGCAGTAATCCAATATGTTTCTAGGATTAAGTTGGATGAAAACTCCGTAAAAATGTATCAAACACTATCTAACAGGTTCATTCTACGCAGTGACTTGCATATCAAATCAGAATAAAATCAGAGTTTACTATTTAAGTATTAAGTATGTACTTATCTCCGCAAAACATACGCTAATTTGGGCGAACGGTGGGCGATCGCTACTGTTATCATTACTCGTAACATTTATTGCGTACCCACTTCGTCTCTCCACTGTTGAATACAGGCTTCTCCCAAGGCATGTGGTGGTCTTTCACTCTTCTCATCCAGCCACTATCAAAACCTATGTATTACGGTGCTCCCACTACTATTCCAGTTTATCTCAGCACACAGACACCGTCCCGGCCGGAGGAAACGTGGACGTCCCCCTCGTTACAACGTTAACACACACCGGCCCGCAGCCAACACTTTTACTAGGTACCGGCACGTGCCTGGGCGCTTCTCGCCGACTCGCGATCCCGCGGTATCCCCCTAATGCAACGCCCTAAACCGAGGTCCGTTCCTTTTTCTTCCGATCGCCGGTTTACCGGCGGGGGAGCCCTTAGGCTCGTTGCAACACCCATTTTGTTCCTGACTGAGCGCCTTCTGCGCTCGCTCTAAATCAAACACGACCGGTGACTCTTGAAAGGCCATTAGGGCCACAAGAATTTAGACATTCCGGAAAAAAAAATCCAGTTTATCTGAAAAAGATGCTTAATATAGACAGATCAAAACAGTATAAGTATATCGTTAAGAGTCTAGACGAATTTTATTACAGCAGTTACTGATGAAAACAACGCGTCATAACATTACAATTCATTGTATCACATGAAAATGCAATTAAAACAATAAAGGTCGTTGTTTGTTGATCACGCTAATCCACTGATTATGAACTTATAATGAAAATCTTCATAGATATGATGAAACACAGACTGTTTTGCCATATAAAAGCGAACACAAACAAAAAACAAATTTTAATTTAAACTTGTATGACACGTTAATCCGGCTACCATTAATAAACGAATATACGGTTGATGATGGCAGTTTGTTTGAAATTTTAAACGATAACCACTCTATTGAAATTGAGACCGTGTCAATTCTACTACCAACTTCTATCTTATTTATTTATTCTTTATTACACAAAGTGACAAAAGGCGGACTTAATGCTTAGAAGCATTATCTCTCAGTCAACCTACAGTTTTTTTCGGAATGGCTAAGTTCTTGTGACCCTAATGGCCTTTCAAGAGTCACCGGACACGTATGGTTTAGGCCGAGCGCAGAAGACGCTCAACCAGGAGCAAAAAGTGTGTGCAGTTTTTGCAGTTGCAACTGTGTGCAGTGTGTGCAGTTCGTGCAGCAACGAACCTAAGGGCTCCTAAGGAACCTATCTCGGCTTAGGGCGTTGCTTTGGAAGAGTACCGCGAGATCGCGAGTCGGTGGGAAACCCCCAGGCACGTGCCGATACCTGGTAAAAGTGTTGGCTGAAAACCGGTGAGTGTTCACGGTGTACCGAGGGGGCCGTCCTCGTCAGTCAACCTACTGGTCAATTTTAAGGTGTCATCTTCGTGGAAAATAAGATAAATATACTTTATTGTACACCAAAGCATACAGAAGAAGATAAAAATACAAGTACAATTGAACAATTGAGTAATAAGAAGTACAATTGGCGGCCTTATTGCTACAAAGCGATGTTTTGCAGGCAACCTATAAGTGGTAAGGAGAAGTCTGTAGGTAGATGAATAGAGATAGGTGATGCAATAAAGAGATAATTTCTCTATATAAATAGATAAATACATACTTATATACATACATATACCTATATATATATAGGTATATATATATGAAGATTGGCGATTATTCTGGAAATTTTAACCTAAGCAAATCTAAACAATGAACGAGAGCTTTTTTAAGCCATTGACGAAGGTTTTGAAACCAAGACGCTCTCCTTCTCCCCGGATTAACTGTGTTGATGTGATGTGATGACTGATGATGATCATTATCAATAGCAAGAAACAGCCTTCAAGGTCAAATTTAATATGGATTCTCTGTAATCAATCCAATAAAGCCATTACAATCCCGATGGTGAGAACGTAATCTAATATATTGCACCGTAAAAATTTTATTAAATTGAAATCAGTAAACTGATTTGATTTAAGTCCTTTAATTTATTATAACCCAGATTTGAAGTTCGTTCATGTTGCTTTCCTTTCTAATTTGTTGTTCAGTAAGACCAAATCTTAATGTAAGTACTTATAGTTAATTAAGTACTTACACTTTGTTATTCTATTCTGAAATTCCTGTTATTTAAAAGAGTTATTATAGGATCCATTTCCCGTTCGTCTACACCAAAGAGGTCATCATTAACATCAACTTGACGTTTATTATCTCAAGCTACCCGTACTTTTTAGTTACAGCAGCAAGAGGTTCGATGTTCAACCTCATTTTTTGTAACTGGGTCGATTGACAACACGAATTAGCATATTAATGATGCTCTTGAAAATGCAGCCCCACTTCCGTATAGATTAGTCTGACAGTCCCAAAGCAAAGTTATTTAAATTGCTACCAAAGAAGCAGCGGACCGACCTTATGTATAAATATTCCTGTACAAATTGACTACCAATTAATTTAGGATTTAACTCTAATTAAAACATTAGGGTCAGCGTAGTTCGTATATTCTTTAAAACACATGTTATTTCTGAAATTGTATATCTAATGAATTGATAATCATTTGACTGGGAAACTTGGTAATTGGTAATAAGTAATTAAAGTGAACTAAATGAGGAATTTAATTCATCAACCGCCGCCACATACGACTATAACAACTGTAATAAATTTTGCAGGAACATTAGTCTAGGAATAGCCGTGTTAACATGTCTAACAGCCTATATCACATGCAGTGCGTAGAATTTAGAATTATATAAAATTATTTAATGTTTCATTTTAAAAGTCCCTGGCCTGTTTATAAGAAATAACTCCTACACAATCACCGGCAAGTGACGTAAAAGGACAACAAATTATTTATTTCTAACGATGGCTTCATAATAATTACTCGTTTTCCCATACAAATAAGTAATGTATACACAGTTATTACACTAATAAAATAAGTCGAAAGTCTTCACGGTGAAACAAGAGATGTCGGAAGAATTCGACATTTGTTGTTAAAAACTACGTTCACACAAAACGTTTTCCATAAAAGGACGCAGTTACAAAGGGACAAAACACCTGCTACCTGCTACCTGCTACCTGACCCTACCCCTCAGTTTTGTGTGCATTAACTTTTATAGACGAATATTGTATGTTTTGTAGAATATAGGGATATATTTTTATTGCAATAATATATTTTTATTGCATTCAGTGTCGAGACCCTCGGGCCATATAGTGCTCACTTATTCTTGGACCTCTTAAAGCGCCTGGTCGCCAGCACCACCGATCTAAGGGCTGGCCATTACCTCGCACAACGCATTAGCCCAGCAATCCAGCGGAGCAATGCCGCCAGCATGCTGGGTACCTTGCCACAGGGACCAAATTTGTACAACATGCTCAATACATAGACATATTGATTACAGCAAATAATAGTTTGTTTTCAAGTTTAGATTCAGTTTTAGATTTAATTTTTTTTTTATTTTCATTGTAAAGTACGTATTTCTTTTTCCGTCAATAAATAAACATTATTATTATTAAAAACTTGATAATTATGTACGTTTAATTTAACTAGAACGACGAAGTAATGTTTTATTTGTTTAAAAATAGGTTTTTTTTTATAGAAAGAAGGTGGCAAACGAGCATACAGTCCACCTGGTGGTAAGTGGATACTGTCGCCCATAGACATCCGCGATACATGCCAATATTAGTCCAAAATGACTAACTTTGGCACGCTCCCGGATGCGCTGCCTACCTTTGTTGACGAAAGAACGTATTTGGAGAAAGGGTTGGGGACGTGGGAAGGGATAGGATGGGAATGGGCTCTGGCATATCTCGCTCACTACCGAAACACGTACGTACATACGTTGGGGAATATGATAAAGTGGGAAATGCAGTACATTTCAAGGTAGTATTCTGTGAGAGAGGGGTAACGAGGCCAGTCGAGTGCGCCCAGCGGCTATTGGATTGCAGCGTGCACTCTCCCTATGCAATATCTAAAAATGTCAATATCAATATCCAATAGGTATCTAAAAATGTCGAAATATCACAAAAGAATCCACAGTTGTTTCCTCTTTTACTCCCTGAACGATAAAAAACAAAATTTCTTATATGAGTGAGTTCCCTGCATAAAGAAAGTAGATTTTTCTTATGAAAATATTATAAATGTTTAATTAAATAAGTATAAGGTCACAGAGGTTAGTTCAAATCAATTTACGTCCCTATTTACGACCATTGCCACAAGGAAAATAAATTAATTTAATAGTGACCGCATGACTACATTGCAGTATTTAAAGGATTAAGTACTTCCAAATAAACTTTTTTATTTATAAATTATTAGGTAGAGTCTATTCTAACATTTTGTTTTCGCATCTAAATGGGTTACGATCTATATATTATAAAAATACGAATGAATAAATCCGTAACCAGCCCTTATGTCGTCCACTGCTGGACCATGTGCTTCCTTATGCATACTGTCTTGTACTTGAGGGAGGGTCTTAAAACGCCACGTTTGCCAAGTGGATTGGCGAGTTCACTCTTTTAGAGGTGGTGTAATTCTTTAGGGCTTGTGATAGTGAATGTGTTATCCCTAAGTCGCCTTTTAACTTTTAGTCACCTTCGGGAATAGATAGTGGTGCTATTCTAAAGCCGGCCGACAACACACGGAAATAATAAAAACACCTTTGCACTAGAATTTAAAAAAAGGAAGTGAAAAGAATTCTCGTTCGTACTGAAATCAAGCCACATTCAAATTTGGAATTTCACCGAATTTCCCGAGCATTTTGGAGCATAGACAAAACGCACTCAGCGCTTTCTAGCACTTGCAATTCCATTTGTACGTTGGATTGCATTGGGGTTTAAATTGAAGTCTTGTTTCCAAGCTTGCAACAGCGACATCTTTTCATCAGTCAGTTCATTTCGATTATTTGATTTGAGAATTTGGTACATTTTTTTATTCTATTCTTATATGACAATAATGCAATTATATTCTTATATGGCGCATTGTGCCAATGTCAAGTTTTCGTCATAATTACACGTAAACCAGCGAGCGACGAACGTTAGCGCAGCTATCGGTAGTGACGTTACATGACTTGTGCCTCAAACAATTTACGACTCTCGAACTTGTCACTCCCAACCTTACCAACCTTAAAGTCACGACCGGTGACTCTTGAAATCCCAGTAGGGCCACAATAATTTAGACATTCCGAAAAAAAGAAAAACCCCTAAGTACCGTATTTATGCACTAAGAAAAACGTCGGTAGTAATTATAATTACTCGTGAGCATTCAAACGTCATAACGGTCGTCACTGGTTGGTCTTTGTATAACAATTTCAAAATAAAAACAATACAAAACACATCTCGTCAATGTCCAGTCCCGTCGACGTTAGTTAGAAAAGGACAAAAGAGTTGGATTCCTTGGAAGCATATGAAAAAGACTGTCTTATGCTTTTATTTAATTATCGCAAACATTAGGCACTTTGTAGTTTAATAAACTATCATTATTAAACTACATAACCCATAATACACAATTTTTATAATAATCAAACAAAAACTCGGCTTTCATATCTCGAGTTTCCGCCAAAAAGTCCAATTTGTTAATTTTATTGAAACCCCTTTTCCTGTATAGGATAGCAATTTTAACTCGTATAATAACTAACTAATTTTAATAATTTTAACAAATAGCAACAAAAGTACATCATTACTAAACCTTATCAAAACCACACAAGGATTAACACAATCTACTGGTAACATTTAATAGAGTAACGACTGATATTCAGTCTTAAAACGTACTTAACCAAAATGTATCCGTGTTACTGAGAACACAACTAATTATCATTGTAAAGGCTAACATATTAATGAACCAGATAAATATTTTTACACTAATGTACAATGTACTTAATCACTATAATAAAAAAAAAAAAATCTTTATAGATAGTTTATACAAAACCCCGATTAGTTAAAGCAAACCAATTAGTTCGCTAATAATTAACTAGTATACGTACCATATCATTTACCATCAGCCTGTGTATCTCCACTGCTGGATATAGGCCTCTCCCGTGGACAGCCACCACTCACCACACATGGTCTTCAACTCTTCTCATAATTACAAATATTGAAATGTAATAAACACCTAAACAAGTGGTTATTGATCCAAACTTGCATAGTCTGTTTAAATAAATTACGTCCCCTTAATAAGAGAAGCCCCACCCCGCAAGGATGTTACAACTTTCTCTCATTAAAACTAAGTTAGAAGCCTCGCGATTTATAACGGGCCACCTTTGGAACTTGTTAGTCAAATGTATTAATTACACCGAACTTTAGAATTATGTCAAACAGATTTCAAGTAAGTTTGTTGTTAAACGAATCGCTTTATGCATATGAAAATAATAAACACACATTTTGTTTAAATTCTATTTTTTTATATGTAGGCTTGTATTGTATGCATCTCGAATAAGTGTATATGTAGAAAATAATTTATTTTAGTTATAGGTTAACATTTAGTACGGATTTTCAAAAATTGACACTAGCTCGCCGGTGAGAGGAAACCATCGTGAAGAAACCCATATGCTCCAGAGATAAAAACAACTCTGGAGTATATGAATCCACCAATACGCACTGGGTCCACGTGGTGGATTAGTCCGAAACCTCCCAGTGATTTACTAGGGGAGACCTGTGCCTTGCAGTGGACACAAACACAAATAAGTTAACATTATGTAAAAAAATTCACGCCATCTACCTTTATTTGTTATATATTTTCTCCTTACCACCCAAAGGTTGGCTGGAAGAGATCGCTATGGCGATAACACCGCCTGTTGTACTTTTTGTATTACTTAAGTAATTTTGCAACATTAATATTATGTTTGTGTACGTTCGCTAGAAATAATTGTTGAGGTTTTATTCTTAATTTTGTCGTGTTATTATAATAATGTCATGTTTGATACATTCCACTGTGACGATACCATTGAATTATATATTACGTTGTCGATGTTTTTTAAATACTGGCAAATTAAGAATGATGTGGCTTAACAACTAATATGCTGACTATAAGAGTTTAACAGGTACATAAGAGTGACTATAAGAGTTGTAACTATAGATCTTTTTACATAGATCTATATACATATATCTAATACACGAATATAAAACTTCGATGGCATCGCCAGTTGGAGGGGATATTTAACTATTCTACCTGTTTTAGAAAAAAATGTTTGGACAAGAGTTTTCTACTTTCCGTGCCCTAAAAACATAGGTAACTGTACGAATTATCAATTGTATACATATATTTTTTTTCAATTTGACGTCGTTTTTTTGATATTTTATTTTAAAAAAATACTACAGTTGTCTACTGATTGAGATAAAGTGAAACCTTATCCTTTCACTGTAACCCGATTTTAGTGAAAATTACTCTTAGTCGATAAAATAAAATTTTTGAAATTTTGTTTTCTTTCTTTCTTCTTTTCTTATTTTTTTTTCGTTAGGATTATTTTTATCTTCTATAAACTCAAATTCATTAAATTCACATATTTATTTGCATAAAACATAGTTTATGAAAATAACCATAAAACATAACAAACCTTTATCCTGAATCTCTCTGTTTCTGGATAACAGCTTTTCGTTCTTTTCTTCCTTTATCACAATCATATTATTTTGACCTTATTTATGTCTAGGTTACGTCGCCCGTGGTCATGACCACACAAAACAAAGTCATTGAATTGAAAGTAAGTAGGTATAATTAAATAATTTAAACACGTACTGTATTGTCCCCTAAATACCGTCTCATAGTGCTTACTAACACACCACATGACTTCTCACGTAATGTGTACTCTTGTGAGCTATAAATATATAGTAGTTGTAATTGGATACAATTATGCGGAACTACTCCAAGCACCAAAATCGATATTTTTGTTTTTTTTTTGCACCATTCGACTCAATTTAACGTAATCTAAGATTTTTAAATTTTAACTTGTATTTTACACAATATTTTTAGTAGTAGTAAAATAATTTAGAACAAACACAAATACAAAATCTTCATTCCTGTAAAATTGCATTTTTGTCGCTTGGAACAGCCATGCAGAATGTTATCCAATTGTAAATTGATATTGTGTTCTATGGCATATTCCATTAGTAGAAAATAACACAAACCCATATTAAAAAGATTTTTCAATTTAAATTATTTTACTTCATTTTTCATTGCCTAGCTTTGTTTGGAAGTTTATCTAAAGAAAGACAATATCAAACGAGACATGAATGAATGAATGAATGAATGAAATAGAACGGGATTCAACAATAGATAAATTATACAAACTCACCAAATAACAACTAACTACATGAAATATTCCTTTCGATAATGAAGTCGATAATTCTTAGTTGATAATGCGCCGGTATCCGCACAATTCAACAAATTATTCTTTCAACAAAAACAGGTATTCCATTAGACATTTCCAAAAACATCATTTCAAGCTTTTATTTCAAGCTAGGCTCGCATGGACTTCTCATGGATTAAAAACTGCTCAGTGTCCTTACCCTTTGAAGATTGCTCAGTTGGTATGGATTCCAAGGTATGAATACAACCACTCTTCACTTCAGCAATTTATTTATGACTAAAAATCTGGTATAAATAAAAAAGACACATTATTAAGTGTGTTTACAGATATATCTAATGAGCAGGTATTTTTATAAATATGTATTGTTATAGAACTTCAGTAGCATGCCCCGCAACCAAGGGTTTTATGAGATATTCACAAACATAAGCAGCACTGCGTGCATAGTATTAATAAGTATTTCATTACTATCAACGTATTTTGTAAATTGTCACTAAAATTACAGGTTTATTTTTGGATTTACAAATTTCCATATTTCAAGAATTGATTGCTTCTCAAACAACGGTTGTTTTTTGTATTAGGTAAACAAAAATTTAATCAGAATAAACAAACCTTATCTCAAATCGAAATGAAAACAAAATTATTTAAAAGCACGGCTCATAGAGTTTGGGCATGGCTATTGTTCAACTTAACACCGCGTGTGCCAAATTTTTCGACATTTCATTGACATGTCATTGACATTTCATCATTTAACTCAGATTAACAAACAGATTTTGTTATTCTAAGGCCATTAGATACTGATCTAGTACACGATAAAGCATTATTTGATAAGATACATAAAAAATAGCATTGGATTTTCTTAGATTCTTTGAATTTCATTAAAACGATTGTTGGACGTAGATTTTTTTTTATTGGTTGACGTAGTCACTGAATTGTTTTGTTTTTAAACAAAAGAAAAATAAACTGTTGAAAGCGGCGAGTACTGAACTAAAAAAAGATACATCATGACTCCATATTTACACATAATCATAATGAACCTGAAGCCAAACAAAAAATACTTCCGCTTCCTTATACAATCCTGCACTTTAATACTTAATTTAGACACGATTTACTGATTAACAATTATCGATTCTACAAATGTATCTATCTTCTGTACCATAGTATGAACTATGGTTCATTGCCCATTCAAACGTTTGATGCAATACGTATACAGTAATCAACAACGCAATTGGGCTACGATCAATCAAACTTAAATGCCTAGCGTGTGTAGGCAATGTCGCGGAACTTGTAAATCACTGCAATGTTGCTTGACCACTGGATTGCAACATTATGATAACCTAGTGGTTGGGGGGACACGCGATACTTGCAAATTCGATAGGCTTACGCCTACAGCAGATGGCATACAGCAGACACATTTTGGTTTTGTCTTTTGCTACGTACTTGACATAGAAAAGATCGATGACAAGCGCCAGTTAGCATGACGCCAGTTAACTTATTTAGAGTGACGTTTGCTAAGTTTTCGCAAACAATATTACAGACTCAGATAGTGTCATAGGAAAAGTCTTCAAACAATGCTCTCAAGATAAACTATCTGACCACCTATAAAATATACGTGAAAACCCATTCGTAATAAATTACAATATTACGGTTTGTTTACATAAATACAAGACATTTATCAAAATGCTATCGAGAAACATTTTTTAACATTTTCTTGGCAATAACGTTATTTCTAGTAAATAGTATATGATAGTCATCACTAGTCTGTGACCGTCTCGTCTCATGCCTGTCTAGTTGCCAGCTATTTTAATCTATACAAACACGTGTTATTCGATATTTTGCACATTTTGCTCGACAATCCAATAGGGTGTATTCTCATTCAATTAATTAACATCGACAAATTAAACAAACACCGCTCTATCTCAGCACTACGTCACAACAAATAAATCTCAACCAGAATGACATGCGTACTTTAAACACTCATATCAGACATATCTTATCAAATCGAGCGATTGTGTAAATGAGAACAGTTTATCAAACGTTCGCGTACGCGACGGGCCGCGGCTGGGCTGCTGTGAGACACCGGGGTCAAACCCTACCATCAGTAAAGGCAATTGTTGCAGGCCGCATTCGACGGTCCGACTCCGCTTCGAGTGAACGTCGGAAAGAACACGACTCGCGTAACTATCGTTCAGGTGAATAGCGTGCGCGTAGTCGATCGTAACGTGCAATGCCCAGGGCCCCGCGTGCGCCGGTACCCCTCGCAGGGCTATGGAGATCCTCCTCGATAAGTTTAAGCGGGAGCAAGGAGGCTTACGCCGCTCCCGTTCTGTCCGCGCTTCCCTACGCATGATTGGGAACCGCTGGCGGTCCACTAAGGAAGAAGACGAGGAGGAACTGAAGAAAGTTAAGAGAAACAGCGTTGTCTTCACAACCCAAATCTGGAGTTCTGCGAAGGAGTTAGACGTAGCATACACAGGTGTTGACGGCACGTACAAGTCAAAGACTCCCATCATGGCGAAGAAGAAACATGATCAAGTAAGGCAAAGAAGGAAGAGCGGCGATATCGATTTGCAACTGAAACCACACAAACATGGGAAAGTGGAAAAGTCAAAGTTTAGTGATTTGTTTATGAATAAGAAACAGAAGAGTGCGTCGGCGAAAGAGTTGATGGTTCCAGAGAAGATACCGCCGAAAGCAGCTGCGATACTGCACATTAATTCACTGGAGAACGAAAAAGGGAAGAAATTAAAAGGGATCGGGAAATCGGAATCAGCTAAGTCTATGACGGAACTGGTGATTCAACGTCGCGTGCGGAGAGGGTCCGAGAGTGATATGACGATCTCCAACGAAAGCTCCCGGGGTTGTGTGAACCCTGCTTTCGTATACAGCACTCCGCCGAAAGATAGGAAGCTCCCGATGTCGCCGACAGCGTATCTGAGTATGTATTATTTTCAACATCATTATTTGTTTCTCCTTTATTACATGATAACCTAAGATTAAGTTGAACCTCGATTAAACAGTAAAGGATTTCCGTCGATTTGAAAAACACTGTCATGTGATTACTTCTTCTCTTAACTGAGAATACAATGTTCAGCATTACATTACTCAATAGTTGATGACTGCATGTAAGCATTGTATCTTCACCCACATGACTTAAATCATTTTATTATTATTAACCTTGGTTTCTTATTATTATAAACATATGTAGTTCCAAAGATACCATACATTTAGAAAATACTCAATTTAATTAAGTATTTCTGTATATTTGGCGTTATATGAACGGTTTACAATATAGTATTTTAATAAAAAAAACAATTGTGTTTATTGTTAGACTGTTTATGTTAGTGTCATGTCTTATAGGCTAAGGTTAGTATCATACAACTGTCTACCCTGATCGAGCATACAATATATAGCAAAGCTAGGAATCGATCCGGGTATGTAATTTATAATGATTGTGATTAAGTTTTTTATTCTTCTATAGTTGGACAATAAGCCATAAAACATGTCGGTTTCAAGTAGATATAGTCAGATGACTATATCTACGGAAGACGGGTAGATAGCTCTCTTCCGTATTGAAGTCGGCTACCGCGGAGCGAACTACTAGATGTTTTCGGGCCATAGCTAACCACGCGGATAAGTCGATGCATAGATTTTTTTAATTCTCGTAAGATTGCTAACGAGTTTTAAAAATCTGTAAATTAAAAAAACTCAGTGATACGGGCCGAGGATTTGAACTCATGACTTCACGGATGAGAGTCAAAAATCACAATCCCTAGGCTATCTATCACCGCTCTCAATAATGACACTAGTATGTGAAATATTAATAACATAATGAAAATGAAATTATTGTATCTCTGTGTGGCGTGGTAATTCAATTTATTGTGTCGTTTCTGTCAATTAGTGCAACGTTTTGATCTGAGATTAACAAGATAATACAACTAAATTAATAAAGCAACGCTTGAAATTGATTATGTGCATAGTTTAAACATAATCATAACTCCGTATGCTGTTTAATAAAAGTCTAATCATTGTCACACATTTATTACAACTATTTTTTGCTCATTTTAGGCAAAGACCGACTTAGGTCAATCAATATCGCAACCTTACTTGAGCTTGATACCCATCAGTTCGGTTTTTTCTGAATTTGTCAGGATAAACTAAGGTTTTTAATTAATCTAGGGATATCCGAGTGATTTTATATAGATAGACAAAACTCCTTATTGCAAAGAAAATAATATGTATAATAACATTAATAACAAACATTTAAAACACAAAATACACAGAAGCCGATCTTACCACTAAAAGCGATATCTGCCAGACAACTTTTGAATAGAGAGGAAATACATACTTTGACCACAGGTAGACGATAGATAGATACATTTTTTGTACACCAAAAACATACAGAATAATACAAAGTACAAGTTATTAGAAGTACAACCGGCGGCCTTATCGGTAAAGCGATTTCTTCCATGCAACTTCTGGGTGGTGAACAGAAGTCAATAGACGAAATATAGATAGATGGTGCAATTAGGAAATAATGTCTGTATATACATTCATAGATACAGGTAAATATATAGATACCTACAGGCATAATATATACATGCATTAATACATATACATAGATATACATACATACAGAAAGGCAAATGAAAGAATTTGGACGTAAGAGAACTCTTAATCTGCGAGGTAGTGAGTGTTCTTTCACTCGTTTTTTTAAAACTCGCCAGAGATTGAGCGATGTACACATAATTATGTAATATTATAATACCATATGTACATATTATTAATCTAAATACTATACCTACATATAAAGTAGTTTTTTTTTTCAAGAGACCTGTGATTTAAAACTCCGGTAAATGTATAATCTTATTGATAATGCTGGTATTAAAAGAAGCTAGTTAATTGGTCGATACATAGCCTAGTTTGCATTTAATAGTTTTGTAGATGACAACCTTAAGCATTATAATAGAATAAAGAAATGCCAGATTATCAGTCTTGGCAAGACTAATATACTTCTTTAACTCATCTGCAACCCCAAGACAGCAAACGGATTGCTGAGCCGTAAGTCGCTTACCGCCCGCCAATCCTCGATTAGACAGCTCGTATGGCGATCTGTCACCGTTAAGGCCTTAGCACATTAGCATAGACACAGCGTAGACGTTTGTTGAACATATATATGGACAGCGTATATGCAACGGAAATGTAACGCCGCATGTACGCCGCGCACTGGCGTGACGCTGCCTTAGCGTCACTCATACACGCCGTCTTTAAAATGTGACTAATTCTTCCTTATATATCCTTATCTTATTATGGTCACTTTTTCCCAATCGTCGAACCCGCAGTAGATCTACGAATAGATCTTATTTAGTTACAGGATTTGAGTTTTTACGCGACGCTATCGCAGCGTCGCGCCAGACGTAGGCGCACTGCGTATGGGTTGCGTATACGCTGTTCATACGTTCGACAAACGTTTATGCTGCGCTTACGCCAGTGTGTCAGCGCTCTAAAAGCGTCACGATCTAGAAAAATCTAAACATCCGTATTTAATTTCATTTTTATTTCTGTTTCCGTCACCAAATTCAAACTGGACAAACATAAATTATGCGGTATTAAAGTAAATATGAATACCGGTAAATAATAAACAAACACCTTTCTAACGCGGATTATTTAACGATATCGTGTGAACACGAAATAATTTGAATAATTAAAGGAAACGCACATTAATCAAAAAAACAGCGTGCGTTATTATCGGCTGCACAAGAGTACCGTCGTTGCCAAGGCCTAACAATCATTTAATTGTTAAAAAACACGATGTACGTAATCACCAGTACCATTCAAAGACACGCACATCATTCTACCTATAAAAGACAGCTTAAATACTTTAAGTACTCTAAGGACCTTACAGTACTTTAAATAACTAATATAAGGACCTTCTTCTTCTTTCGGTGGCATCTCCTAACGAAAGTTGACGACCAGCATGGCTATCTTCGCGCGAGAAACTGCTGCCCGGAATGAAGATTTCGTGCTCATCCTGAACCATCTTAAAAGATTTCTGAGCCAAATCCGTCTTCTACAATGTTTACGGCTACCGTGTACCTACAAGTTGCAAGAAATGGTATTTATCACAGCGCAGGACGTGACCAAAATATATCAATTTTCTTATTTTAACTATTTGGATGACGTCCTATCTCCTATTCATTGTCTAATCGTCTCGTTTCGGACCCGACCCACCCACGGTATTCGTAACATCTTTCTGTACATTTCCAATGCTTCTAACCTTTTAAACATAGTCTGGGTGAAGGCCCAGAATTCTACACCGTACACGAGGATGGAAAAGACGTTGCTATAAGTAATTAACTGTTCCTGTTATGTATAGTACTTGAATATTCAAAAATATCTGCAAAGCTGAGGAGACTTACAAGTAGTGCCAAGTATTGCTGCTTTAAATGTACCTACGAGTATGTACATGTTAAGGGCAAAGCTTACAGAATGGACAGAGTGTGCATTGTCTAAGTGATCTCAAGTCAACATTGTCTAACGCTTCGCAATGCATGGTAGGTATTTGCCTACAATACAGATATATGTAATTCATAAAACATAACTGCCAAATAAATTGTCCCAGTAGGTTTTGAGTTATCCCAAAACGCACATAGTAACATATCGACAATATCCTTGAGTCATACTACATTTCCCGGAATGAATCCTTGAGTATTTATCTAAACACATCAATTGTCGGTTCTATATCAAATGTACAGGCCGACAACTAATGCGGAAAAAACCAAGGACCAAAGATTTTTTAACTTCTTATGGCCTAATAAAAACCTAATCAATAAGTAATCGTAGTGACTAAAATGTATTAGACATTATAGTTATTTTCGTTAAGGTTCAAAATTTTCAGTTGCTGTTTAAAGGAAAATGTGAATAGACGTCTGGGGATCTCTTATACCAAAAACTTTTTTAATTTCTGATAAACGAGTTCGCGGTTGATAAACGTATGACTATTAACGTATGACTATGACTATAAACGTATGTTCCCTTGGAAATAATAGTAACAACACAAACAAACGTATCCACTAAAGTTGGACCTAATCTATGAAACTCGTAACCTTTATTGTCTACTGATTTTTGGTTTCAGATTTTAAGGTATTTGCTTAGTTAAATTTGAATTACAACTGTGTGATTTCAATTTTCAATCGCACCAAACGATCCTGATCAAATAAGCACTGACTCTGTTTCAGAACATTTATTCAGTATTAATGTATACAATTACTGTTTTAATCAATGAATTGATAGCTGTCTGTAACTTTTTTTTATAGAAATAACTAGGCAGAAGAGTAGACAGTCCACCTGGTGGTAAGTGGATAGATACTGTCGCTTCGCGCATGTGCGATACATGCTATAACATCAATCGAGTAAGACAAACGTCGGCACGTCCCCGGATACGCTACCCTCTTTGGAAATTTAGGAATGGATTTCGAGCAAGGGTTAGATAAATGGAGAGGGATAGGATACGATGAGATGGGAATGAACTCTGAGATATCTCATTCACTAATGAAACACGTACGTACATTGGGGGAAATGTATTACATTTAACAGCGGTACATTTTAAATCTTCTGTGAGAGAGGGATAACTTGGTCAGTCGAGTGTGTCCAGCGGCTGTGAGATTGCTGAGTGCACCGTCCCCCTATCAAAACATCCTACTTTAGGGCAAGAATCTTTACTTGCAATCACGAAAGGATTTCAGGTCACAATTGGTGAATACAATCCGCATACAATACATATTCCTCTGATTTTTCCTTAATTCTTGATAACGCTGGTTTCCTGACTTCTTCCCTATTGCCTTTCACCGCTCAGATAGTGATGTAATTGAAAATTAGGTACTTGTAAACACTCAGTGGTACAGACCGAGGTTTGAACCATTTTTCTCACGATTGTGTGACAAAATAGATACTTTCATGACGCCTAGACTATTACGATTATTGGCATGTAGGGCAAGAAATGTAGGACCTACTCTTACCTTTATCAAACAAAACATACATATCTATATAATAATATGCAACAATCTACCAATCCAGCCTAAAATAATAACCCTAGGTTATTTGCGCTATTACATCTATGTATACATCTATACATATAAAGAGAAATGACCTGACTGAAGGTAGAATAAATATGAAATTTAGACAGTAATTAGAAGGATGTCCTTCCATTACGTACTCGTAAAGACTTACTAAAAAGAAATTTCTTGAAGTTCAACCTATAAAAGGGTTGAAAGGTGTGGTCAAAGTTTGTATGAAAAAAAATTGATGGTCCTATTGGTTTTGCGTTATCAATAGTTAAAATAAAAATACAGTACGTAAGTTAAATGATTGACCATGTGGCCCGGGTTCCGCACTTGTCCCCCGTATCAGTTCTAATCACTTTTGACTGCTAAATTATCCCACTTTCATAACAGTTTGCGGAAAGTTAACGCATCAATAGACTGCCGAGTTTAATTATAGCGTTTTCATTGTAAATTTGACCGTTACACAACTGACCACGCAACCGGTAATTAGACAATAAATGATTCTGTAACGTGTTGTTACTTTACAGAGTAGCTTCCACTATCAACCTTCATCTCTCCAATAGGTGGGGAGAGAGAGCATGTGGTAGGGGGAGAGTGCATGCTGCATTCCCACAGCCGATGGGCGCACTCGACTGGCCACATTACCCCTTTCTCAAACAAGAACCTTGAAATGTACTGCATTTCCTACTTTATCGTATTTCCCCAATGTACATACGTGTTTCGGTAGTGAATGAGATATGCCAGAACCCATTCCCATTCCATCCTCTCCCTTCCCATTTTCCCAATCCATTCCTTAATCTGCAAAGGTAGGCAGCGCATTCGGGGGCGTGCCAACATTTGTCATTCTGGAGTGATGTTGGCATGTATCGCGGATGTCTATGGACGACAGTATCCACTTACCATCAGGTGGACTGTATGCTCGTCTGCCGCCTTTTTTCTAAATAAAAAAAAGGTTGTCAACTTTAAATAATGATTTGTGAGAAATCGACAATTTAAATGCGGGTCAGGGATGAAAAAAGCCGGACGCAAGGAAATGTTGCCTTCCTAGATAATACAATTCATGAAACTTGTAAAATCGGCAATATCTTTTCTTATCTCGGCCAGTGATAGTGGTTACAGAACAAATAAAATTATTAGGTACAAGGGGATCAAGACACCTATATACTGAATTTGTGAAATTTAAAATGCTCATCTTATGCGGGGCGTCTCATACAGTGCCCTAGAAACAGAACGTCCCGGCACTTGGACAAGTTGACAATTATAGTCTCCACTGCTGGCTATAAACGATACTTAACACTCGCCATCACATACGATCTTTCATTTTCTGATTTAGTCACTGAGATAATCTTTAAACTATAATGAATGATCGGAAGGCATTCTAAACTAAATAATTCTAATACTCTTTCTTCTAAGCTAACAATTCTAAGCTATTTTTCCCGTCATATGAGAACTTTATCTATCCGATCGCCCGTCGAATCTTCGACACGTGTGTCTTGACTAGTGTGAATTTTTCATTGATAATTACCATTCCTTTTTTCATTCCTTCCATTCGTGCTAAATATAATTGATGTTCCAAGTTTTCGTACTTCTCTATATAGGTCTGTAATATCTTCACTGCTGTATCTCTCCATCGCTGGCTATATAGCCAATGTTGGTCCTATATCGCGCCATTCCTATCCATCATCTTCCAAAATATCTAAAATTAGAAAGCCATTACATTGTTTCTAGTTCAAAATGTTATATACGCGTCCTTTGATCTAATTTTCCTTGAAGTTGCCATCAAATGTCGCACGAAATTGAAATCGGTCTTGCCTTCGTCACAGTCAAATGTCTCGCAATATTGAAATTGGCATCATAAAGGAAAAAGTGTAGCAACCTAAAGACAGATAAGCAGATCAACCTGATTGACTGAAAATATAAGTTTTCGTGGATTGTAGAAACTTCTATTCTTTCATAGGATTTCGAATGTAACTACTGTGGACAATAAGTTTGATTGTGTGGTACTCGTATCGGCGGGCTTAAGAAGAGCACCATCCCACTAGTCTCTTTCCGTGGGTGTTGGAAAATGTGATTAAGAGATAACAAGGCCTCTACCATAAGCCCAGAGAAATTACACGACCTCTAAAAGAGTGACATCGCCTCGCCAACTCCCTTGGCTATCGTACCATTTTAAGGCCATGCATTCCTCATGCACAAGGCCCATGTGAGGAGGTCCATGTCCAGAATTGGATGTTACAAGGGCTGGTTACAGCTACCGTTACTCCATTAGCCCAATCTCTATTGTATCTACTTGTCTACAAACTGTCGTCTCACCTGCAAACGCCATCGAACTGCTTGGCGGCAATTTTGATTCGAAGCTAGTGAGCTAGTGATTCGAAGTTGAATAAATAAGTGAATAAAAGAAAAGAAGTGTACTTATAACATCTGTGGCGGTACTGACAAAGCGGAGTACCGCGAAATATATGAAATTATAAAATTTTTATTTTTTAATAAAATTAAGTATAATAGAGATAAGTCGAAAATGTGCCAAGAGGAGTATATTAATTTACACTCGTAGTATATGTAGAAAGAGATAAAAATATTCGTATTTTCAACTGGTCACGTGTTAGAATTGATATAGTAGCCTATTTATTTCATTCATTTTCGTGACTTATTCCTCTTTTTATGCCATCACACATAAAATCATCACCGAAATAAACATATTTTACTACATCAATATAAACTAAACTAACATAACTAAACTAAATAAACTAAACATAATTCATCAAGAGTCAAGTGAAAGTATTCGGATTAACAAGTTAGTTACTTAGCTACTAAGTTGCGTACGGGTATACTTGTTACTATAAATTATACAAAACTTATCAAAGACCAAACTTCTCTGTGTAGGTTAATGACTTTTCCCAGTAAGTAGGTAATTTGGTAGTTTTCTCGTCTTTGGAAACAATAAACAATATACCTCTAAAATGGTAACAGTATATTCTAAGTCTATTAAATATAAATCTAAATATAATGTAATACGTAGGCGGGATGATAAGTATCTGGCCTAAACTATTTAAAAAGAACATATATTTAAAAAAAAATATCTCATTTTACAAAAGAGATTTCTATCCATATTCTAAATTTGAAATCGACGGCTCCAATACTTTTTAATAATCTGACATTTTAGAAAATCTTGTGTTGAATTTTTCACAAAATGAATAAAATTGAACAAAGAGTAGTGATAAAGTTTCTTCATATGAAGGGTTTAAAGGGATCAACAATTTTTGACGAGTTAAAAAATGTTTTAAGTGAAAGTGCTCTTTCATATGCCACAGTCAAGAACTGGGTTGCCGAATTTAAGCGCGGCCGTACAAGCGTCCAAGATGAATCCCGATCCGGACGTCCAAAAAGCGTCACCACCCCAGAAATAATCTCCAAAGTCCATGGTCTTGGACGATCGAAGATTGAAATTATCCGAAATAGCTGAAAGTGTAAGCATCTCGAAAGAACGGGTACATCACACCTTGAGTGAAGAATTGCATATGAAAAAGCTATCCGCCCGTTGGGTGCCGCGATTGCTTACTCTCGATCAAAAACGAATTCGTATGCAAGACTCCCAACACTGTTTGAATCGTTTTAAGAGTAATAAAGTGGATTTTTTTTTATATGGAGTGTATATCTATGTAACAACAGAAGAAACGTGGGTCCACCACTATACACCTGAATCCAAAATTCAATCAAAGCAGTGGACAGAGGCTGGGTGTTCGGCTCCAAAGAAAGCCAAAGCTGCGAAATCGGCAGGGAAAGTGATGGCATCTGTATTTTGGGATGCGAAGGGAATTTTGATGACAGATTACCTTGCGAAGGGTCAAACTATTACCGGCGACTACTACGCTGATCTGTTACACAAGTTACAGGAATGTATTCAGCAAAAAAGACCAGGTTTGACTCGAAAAAAATTTTTCACTAAGACAACGCAAGGGTTCACACATGCGTTAAGGCAATGGCAAAAATCAACGAATTACACTACGAATTGTTGCCCCATCCACCTTATTCGCGTGACATAGCACCGTCGGACTTCTACCTGTACCCTAAGCTCAAAACTTTTTTAGGCGGACAGAAATTTGAGACGAATGATGCCGTTATAACTGCTGTAGAGGAGTATTTTGCCGGCCTTGAAGAAACGCATTTTATGGAGGGCATAACTGCTTTGGAGTGAAGATGGACTAAGTGTGTAGAGCTTACAGGAGACTATGTCGAAAAATAAAAACCACTTCGTTACGTTAAACTGAGTATTTCTTTCCTAGGCCAGGTACTTATCATCCCGCCCTCGTAGTATCTTAAATATAATTCTAATACTATTAATCAAATCTCTTAAATTAAATACACACGGGTACGGTAGGCCCATCTCATCCCGTGGCTGACGTAAAAGGCGAGACTATAAGATTGTAAAACTGTTATTACACCACCTCTAAAACAGTCACTCATCTCTCATGCACAAGACAATGTTCACTAGGTGGCGCATCATGCTAATTAGTGGACGAAACAAAGGCTGGCTAACGTTACGGAAGGCCCTATCTGCCTATCGCTGATATTTCCTGTTATTGCCGTTAGTTCCTTCGGGATTTCGTTTCGGGTTTATAGCATAGTTTTCTATTCTAAAATCTGAGCGTAAGCTCTCTATGGCATGATATTTAACAGTACTCATAATATTTAAAAGAATCATTTTTTACGAATAAAATAGATCTAAAAATCTCAGATGCCTCTTATTCATTGTCAATGGTGTTATTCACTGAGTACAAGTTCTGAATTACAAGTTCTGAAAGTTCCAAATAATATTTTTCTGAAACACCTATCTGAAATATCTACCCTTGGGTCACCCAAGGGTAGACATAGGTTGACCTGTTGTTGAATTGAAAGTTTAGCATTATTCTGTGTTTTCAACCTATGTTGACCTAAATTAGCTAGCAATAGAAACTAGAATCCACTTTTGGATACTTTAACGTGTTGCCGATTGTACATGAAAAACCTTCTAACTGAAATGTAGGTTCAACAATCAAAATACATAATAGCCATAAAAGCTTAAACAAAACACAACAGTAGAGAAAATGGAGCGAAAAATGTCCGCATAGAACATTAGGCTGATGAAGACTCTTGCATCCATTATGTAATGCTTCTCGCATGGCGGCACATCGCACGATGCACAATGCATGCATATGCATATGGAGCAAGAAAACATTCTTCTGTGTTACGTAACATGTCTGCCGGCGTATTTGTAGTATACGAAATGTTGCAAATTTTGTTACAGTTGTTTTATAAAATGTCTTCCTTATGATAAGCGGTCGCCCATGGTCAGTACCCAACCGAAAGAAAGTCTTGAAGAAACTTTTGAACTTGAATTTTACGTGAAGAAAATCGCTGGGATTGGCTAAACGAGAAGAGCAAAAGACCGTGTGTGATGACGGTCTTGGGAAGAAGCCTAGCAGTGTAGAGACAAGCTGATAGTATGGAAATTACGGACTAGTTTTTAGTGTCTTTTTAAAATTATATTGAGAAAAATTTTAGGTGTCGTTTTTGCCAGTAGAGCCCAGCTGAATCAGACGGACTCTTTATTTTAATATGACCAACTTGTGATACCCTGTTCAAAGGCAAATAAAAATACATATATAAATTTTTAGACAATAAACACCAATAAACCTATGTAATAACAAATGTGCAACTGAAGATTTACTGACCCTCAAGATAAAAGAGCCATACTTGTTACGTCAATGAGAATGTGAAATCAGTTAATTTCTAACAGTGACATTGTAAAATTCGAAGTGTGTTCTAATTAGGAACTACTCAAAACTCATTTCCAAGAATCATTTTCTCACTAACTACCCACTTTTCTGTAACCATTTTCCCAGAATAGCATCTTTTGTAACACCGATAAAACAATTAAAGTAAAACCATTGCCGGGTGCTGAGCGTAGAAAATCAGCCATTTCTCCATCGTGAGAACTGCCTTGGGATAAAAAGTTTCATTGTTACGCGGGTATAGATTACGCAGGTTTGTACGCAGGTTGAACATTAGTTACACCACAGAAAATACACTATACCCTTCTTTCTGGCTTCACCTGTAGCAGTATGACACTGAAAAGTACCAACATCTTTACATATGTATATGAAACACATGCAGCATTTATACATATGTTTAAACAAATTTCAGGAATTACGGTTCTGATTATATTACGGATCTTTCATAATAAACGAAAGGCTTACTTGAAGAAAGTCGCCAGTAGTGGCTGGATGAGAAGTGCAGAAGACGGTGTGTGATGGCGGACCTTGGGAGGGGCCTATGTCCTATAGTTACTACTTTACTATAGTTAATATGTTAACTAGTCTGACAACTTAGTTTGCGGTATCCATTGGTGCGCGCGGAACGGGGAGAGATAACATCACGCATCGTTTGACAATTATGACCAATTTCCAACTATGAACGATTTTGAGCGACGGGGCAGAGAATGCAAAGGATATTTTTTTTTGTCAAAAACCTTGGCTCAGCAGCGAGATATAGAACTAGCTTAAGAATATATAATAGATAGAAAGAAGTTAACGACTGAAGTAATTCATTCACACTCAGTAACTCACAGAAGACTACCTTGAACTACCTTCCTACTTTATCGTATTTCCCCAATGTACGTATGTGTTTCGGTAGTGAGATGTGCCAGAGACATTCCCATCCATCCCATTCTATCCCTCCCCATTTTTCCAACCCTTTCTCCCAATCCATTCCTTAATCTGCAAAGGTAGGTAGCGCATCCGGGCGAGTGCCAATGCTGTCATTCTGGACTGATGTTAGCATGTGTCGCGGACGTCTACGGACAAGCATCCACTTACCATCGAGTGGACTGTATGCTCGTCTGGCGCCTTTTTCTAGAAATAAAAAAAAATAACGTCAGTGGAATGTTTTAATTTTGCCGAAATTATTGAGACGCGTTATTCGTCCTAGTGTTCTCTTATTTTTTCCTGGCTCGAAAATAGATATCCCTAGGCTTCCTGAAAAGTTGGCAACACCAACCATAATTTCATAAATGGTACTATAAATTAAGGCATGTTTAAAATAACACCACCCCATCGCTTCCCGGGGGTGCCGTAAAATGAGACTAAGGGAGAACAAAGCTTCTACCGCAAGCCCTGAGGAACTGCACCACTTCTAAAACAGTTGACTCGCCAACCCGCTTGCCCAGCGTGGCATCTCAAGGTCATACACCCCTCATGCACAAGACAATGTACATGAAGAGGCCCGTGTTCTGCAGTGGACGATAAATAGCTGGTTGCAATTATTTACCGATAACGAATACCTTAATATACTCTACCTACATTACATTTTTAATTTGAGTTATAGGCCACAGTAGAAATTGGCTTTGTTGTCAAGCCTATCTATCTCTGGGGTAAAAACCTGAACAAAACAGGAAAGTTGATCACTGTTTGCATAATTACATTATTAAATTACGTCAATTTAATAATCATAATTTTAAACAAGCAAAAGGATAATTATTGTTTTAAATAACATTATGTGAACATTTAATTAATACTCTGACATTGAATATGGATATTTATTTCGACAGTTTTCTCATTATTCAGTTTAAATTATACAATGAAATGTTTTAATCTGTCCAACATTTTGTAGCCACCGGTGATTTTTTTAATAATAAATAGGAAACAATAAAAAATCAAAGGTCAATTGTGTATGAACAACGTTTGCACTCCAGTATCCTGACAGAATGTGTATAGATTCAGTGTCTCTTCGAATTAGATCTCCTTATGTACCCACATTTCTAAGCAAATAAACAATGGACTGTTGAAACAAATATTTCAGGCAATTTAATCTCTGGCTGATTACCGAACATTTAAAATGATATTTCTTCATAGAAATTATTTACGTTATCAATTAAATTAATTATATTCAATTGTTTCCCAGATTTTTATTGGCTTACTTATGTAATTGGCAAAAGTTATTAAAACTGGCAAAAACATCTTTTTATTGTGACTTGGATAGTCTCGACTGTACATGGCATAATACACACAACTCTTAGTATACTTGAGTTTATGGATAATCTAGATCGTCTATTGTTGAAGAAAAAGATAAAATGGTAAAATCAAACAAACTTAAAATACCATATGGCATAAAGTAAAAGTTAGTTATGATGACATAGATTGCGGAAAAACTTTAATCTCGCGATCCAATTTAATAACATACATTCTCAGAATTACAATTTAATAATATAGGAGTGAAAGAATTTCTTATGCAAATTACATTCCTGCTTAGTGAGTTATTAGCTCTAACATTTAAATATATGACTACATTAAGGAAAATAAATACCGATGTCTTCATAATAAATTGATAACAACGTAACAAGCCGCTCGTTGAAGTGAACAACTTATGTTTAAACTGTTGACTTCTGTTAAAACAGTTCAAATGAACCTCGACTTATAAGTTGATACAAAAATATCGCAAAATATGGCGTCGATCGCTAAGTAAAAATGTGGAAAACACTAATAATATCAGCATTTTTATATTGTTGCTTAAATCGTTAAATAATATTGATTATTTTTTTATAGAAATTTCGCTTCTTGCATAAGTTATTAGACGAATGGCATGATTAATTAAAAATAAGTTACACTAATGTAAACTTCAGTTAGTTCATAGTTTTGACATTTCACTTAGCTGTCGTCGAATAGTGTATTTGACGATTAAAAATCTTATAATTAAATAACTATAAAGAAAAATATGTAAAAGTATATTGAGATACTACAAATCAATTCTTTTTTCGGTCTCGTCTTTTACCGGAAGTCGGTTGTCATTGTGCCAATCGTACTCGTAATTTTAAACACCACTACTTTATTTTAGACATTGGTGCTCACATTTAACCATTCCCGTGGGTCTTTCAACAGGGAAGTGTGTTATCTAACATATCTACGGCTTATTTGGATTTTCTTTGCTCGATCAGTTCCAGAATAAATATCTTATTAGCTTTGTTCGCGGTAAGGATTCAGAACTAATTCGGAACTAGTACTGAACTAATTTGGAATCGTAGTAGAGCGCATGCTCGGTTATAGACCGATTCGTGATTTTTATTTCCGCGAACGATTTCGGAACCAAACTGCGTACGATCTACTGTCATCGGCAGTGTTACCAACTGTCAAAAATATTTATCCCTAAAGCTTAAGTCAAAAACCCCCAAAATCGCCCCAATTACTTAGAAATCCGTCTAAAAAAATATATAATAAAAGAAAAAATATAAATTACAAAAATGCAATGAAATTTCTTTACCTTTTAAATCTGGATCTGTTTCCCAAATCTACAATTCCCATCATTAACAAATTGCTTGTCGGCACAGCAGTACAACAACAAAATCGAATTAAACAAGTAAACAATAATCAACGTACATATGTATTTCCAATAAGCATAGGCACAATAACCACCAGTCACCACAGAGTAGTTGTAATATATTTGTACTAGATGTCGTTAAGTCGCTAGGTCAACAAATAAATATGATTAGCTATTATAGTTTGGATTGTCCCAGGGCCTATACTTTCACATAATATATGAAAAATATATATTCAAAAAAATATATGAAGAGTCAAAAAATCCCTAAAAATATAAAACCCCTAAAAAAAACCCATCCCACTTATTTACCCCCTAAATTTGGGGGGAAAACCCCTAAGTTGGCAAGTATTTAAGTGGACCCATCTAAACACATTACTCTTATTAGAGTATTATATAAACTTATTTATATAAACAACAAACAAAACTAACCATATTTTATTTAACCCTTAATAAATTAATAAAATTTATATTTTATTTAACTATTTAACCAGTTTATTAGTTTCTAACCAACTGAATATAGCCGCAGCATATATGTCAAATGTCGTTAAGTAAAAACTGCGCATGTCTGGAACTACGGATTCTTGCCAAAGTTATAGAACTGATAGAACTGATTATGAACCGATCCTGAATCGAGTTCGACGGTTCCGCGAACACAGAACTGTAACTAGAAATTCTGAATTGTGTGTTCCGCGAACGGCATTATTTGAACTGCGCATGCGTATAGTTCCGAATCAGTTCGGAATCCTTACCGCGAACGAAGCTATTATCATTCATTGCACATGAGAACAAAATCAGTGTTTTAATTTTATTATATTTATAATTTTTAGTTCCTTATTTAATTTGCGTCATCGTGTCGCATTTGTGACACGCGTCTTTGCGCATCGCGTCATTTGTGACCGAGATAGGATACATCACGTCCCTACCCCAAAGATTCTAGAGCGTATAATGTAACGAATTTTCTAATGTCTTTCGAAAAATGTTTTTATTAAAACTCAATTTTCTATTTTCTTTTCAAACAATCCTTAAATCATATTAATTTCCAGAATTAGAGCTCACCTAGAGCTGTCAAAATCTAGATTACTAACAAAAAGTTCTAACCTAAGATTGAATTTGACACATTTTACTCGACATTTGAATCAGGCGTAGTCATATGCCTCTCATTAATAGTTATATACTCGTAATTAAATTTCGATTAATCGTTTACGGTAAATCGTTAGTTAACCAGTCACTATTGCATCATTAAGATCTTAATTTATTAAAAAAAATAATATACCAATATACAAGCATAAACAACGAGCATACAGTCCACCTGATTGTAAGTGGATACTGTCGCCCGTAGACATCCGCGGACCGCGACACATGCCAACATTAGTCCAAAATGACAAACGTTGGCACGCCCCCGGATGCGCTGCCAACTTTTGGAGATATAGGAATGGATTTGGAGAAAGGGTTGGGAAAATGGGGAGGAATAGGATGGGAATGGGCTCTAGCACTCCTCTGGCACATCTCACTCACTACCGAAACACGTACTGTACTACGTACGTGTTTCGGTAGTGAGTGAGATGTGCCAAATAAGATAAAATGGGAAATGCGGTACATTTCAAGGTAGTCGTCTGTGAGAGAGGGGTGACATGGCCAGTCGAGCGCGCCCAGCGGCTGTTGAATTGCAGTGTGCACTCTCCCCCTCAAAGATATTAAAATATAAATTAGATATTAAAATACTAGATCCAAATTTACAAATTCTGCTCGAAATTTGCGTCATCCATAACCGTATGTATGGTTCTCTTTATCAATTTTTTATCAGACCAGTTTTTGTCTTTATTCAAAATTACTTGTCAACATGACTCTCAATTTTTAGAACAAAATACTGACAATGACAGCAAAGCAGGCAATGATTATATTTTATATTATTTAACGTTATATAACCGCCAAATTACAATGGCGTATGGGAAATTTTCGTACATTGTTAGATTAGGAAATGAATGGATGTCTTGAAAGCGGAGACATTGACCTTTTGCTAACGTGTAATTTTCTTGTTAGCGATTTAATGATTTGATTACTTCACTTTCTTATTTATGGTGAGAGCGATTGCTCCAACGGTTGTGTAACACATGCATAATAGATATATAATAAAATCAACTTGACGTTGAGTACATAATTAAGTGTAAATTTATTCAAATATTATAATAATAAATCGTCATTGGAAAGGCACTGGAACACCACTTTTGTCGAAATTGAGTTACGAGTATATATGACTTTGTTACGAGTATATATTGTCATTTTTCTGTGTCGTGCTGTCAAGATTTCGTGTCGATGGTGGCATGGTTTTCATATTGTATCAGCCTCTAATATCCAATGCGGGGCACAGGCCTCCCCTAGTAAATCAGTGTGGGGGGGGGGGGGTTCTTCAGGTCGTAACCTACCACGCGAGCCCGGTACGAATTAGTTAAACCGCATACTCCAGTTTTTTTTATTTACTTGGACATGAAATTCGGTACATACACTTACTGTTTAATCAATACGGCGGCGTTAGGATTTATGCATCCTGCAAAGAAAATGTTTCTGCTTGATTGGTTAAAATAATTAAACACGTGAATCGGCATTTTTTTTATTTGACTTACAAGGAAGCGAAAGCAATGTTTGTATCTCGAAAACATTTTAAGTTAGAAACTTGAATATTTACAATTAGACTTGTATTATATTACATTACATGCCAACATCAGTCAAATATGATGAATGTTGGTACGTCCATAGATGTGCTGCGTAACCTTTGAAGGATTGGGAATGAGGACTAGAAAAGATTCGGAATAGGGTGTATCATTATCCAGTTACACACTCAGTTCCCTATTCAACCAGATGACGGAACGGGATGGCAATATCCAGTAAAAAAGGAACGAAACAATAAGAAATAATAAAGAAAGCAGGACGGGATTGGTTTGCATGGAATGAGAATGAAGAAAAGCGTAACGGGGTTTGGTAACTCTCACACCCTAAAAACATATTGATATGCGTGGCAGTGTTCTGTGAGAGTAGTCTAACTCTCTCATTCGGAACCGCACTGAGGGCTATGGGATACCCTACTACTAAACTGGTTCTACTAAAGCTATATACCACGTGTTTATACTATTTTCTATACTAACTGACTATGTTTTATTCTAAGTGTGTTTATACCACGAATGAGTACTATTAATACAGTCTGAGTATTCAATTGATTTCAAAAGGCTAGTTTTCTCTGGAAGTCTGTTTTGCATTGACAATAAATCCAAGGGCAGATTGTTAAGGTAGCGGTACCTACTAGCGGTTATTGACGACAATCAATATCTTTCTATACATACGAGTATAAAGAGAAATGTCCCAACTGACCGATTGACTAAGAACACATCAGCGCTGAAAGCCTCAGGGCTTTCGGCTCAGCGCTGATGAGATGAGCTAGAAACATGAGATTTTTTTTTTTATTCAGATATCGAACCTTCTCTAACGCAGTACATAAAGATTTCTGGAATTTCAACCCATAAAGGAAAAAGTTTCAAAGTTCATTCAAAGTTTCAATGAAAAAATCTTGGATAGTCCTATTAACTTGAAACATGATATGATATTCTCCAGTACAAATAATAATTAAACATTTGTTATAAAGTTTTTAAAATTGTGTCAAATTCAGGGTATAATTTTTTTGTATCGAATCACTTAAATCATGAATATATATCGGTTTACCATTCAAGCGAACATGTTGTTTGTTCTGTAGTACGAACAAATAGTTGCTTTTTGTACCAAATACCACGCGATAACTGCAATTAAATCTGCGCTAACGGAGCCGTCACAGTATGTGAAATAAAATAAATGTAAAATAAAAATAAAAAGCTATTTACGGAAAGCTGTTACTAAAGCCCGTCTCTGCCTGTTCCGCATCTATTGCTTCAGGTTTTGCCAATCAATACTCGATATCGACAGGCCTTATCCGCAATAATATTATAAATCCTTAATTGTTTTTGGCTCTCTGTTTGTTTGTTATGTTTTCGCGATTAAATTACTACACCGATTTCAAAGAAATATTGGCAGAGGGCTAGCCTGAAATCCAGAGATAGTTATGCACACTTTCTATTCCGTTGTTTTTTTCCAGGGGGACTCCATTGCTTTTAAACAAAATTTACGCTGGTGAAGCCACGGGTAAAAATCTAGTTAAAAATAAAGAAGGATAATATAATAAATAAAAGAATCACTTATTTGCTCCAAAACATTACATTCCATTACAGCTACTTTTGCCGCCTAAGTGAAGATATAATGTTTCTGTCCCATATATTCAGAATCCATTTGCTACCATGGCCCTCAGCTAAACTAATTTCAGAGCTAAAACTTGCGGCCAACCTTGTTAGTGGAGGCAAGATGTCACTCCCGCACACGCTGGTGTCGAATACGGTGACACATTCACGAGATCGAGATAGTGCACACAAATCACAATGCCTAAGCAGTGACAAGCCAGAAACGTAGCGACCACTCAGTTGCAAAAATGATACTGCAATGGAGCGACATGTTAGACTTCTTATCCTGCGGTCAGTTCTAATTTCAAAACATTTTTCTTTCCTGCACGGCCAGTATCTAGTGGTATTTTTTAATTTTGTGATTTTGCAAAGTGTGTTGCCAGTGGAAAAATAAATCTGTTACTTTTAAAATATTTTTACACGTGTAGATACAGTGATTGAATCCTATTTTTCGGTCTACAAATATTTTAGTGATAGTTCGGTAACGTCGAAAGAAAATTGATTCCATAATATTGTGCTTTTTATTATTAACGCTACAATGCTTGTTAATGATGTTATGCTTCATGTGCCATTGGACCCATCTACCATTAAAAACCATTTTTATCATGGACGTTTGTAATTGTTACACAATATTTTTCACAATGTTTTCGGGCCTGATTCTCTTAATAGTAGTCTTAATAGTCTTAATAAATTCTCAGTTTACATATCAACCTCTTTTATTGTATTTCGAATTAGTTATATTATAATTAAATGTTTACTCGGACCGGAATGCTTGATACATAAGTTCCAAGTCTCTCAGCGTGCTTATAGAGAGAGTTATGTTCGGAGTTTGTTTGCGGAGTGACATCAGAAAGAAGAGATTCGCCAAAGAATGAAAGTCCTATGGCCACCTATGACAATGTTTATTTTGTGTGTAGTGAATTAACCTATTGTGTTATTGTGTGTATAGTGCTGTTCCCACTTCCGATACACATGACGCCTTCACCGATTTTGTCGTTCTGTTGTCACGTTCCGTGCAACGGCCTCGCGATCGTCGTTCACGATTTCCGCCATTACTATCGCTTGTTTTTTCATTGACATAGAAGTAACAAGTAGGTATTGCCCACGCATCTACCACGCGTGGGCGTCACGATTTGTCGCACTCGGAGCTTGAAATCGGTTTCAAATTTACTCATATATATATTGGTTAATCTGTTTTTCATTTCGATTTTTACGTAAATAAATAACGTCAAGCTCAATGACCCACACTAGGATTCCCAGTGTCGTCTTTGTACATGTCTAGAGGCACATACAAAGAAGAAAATACCACCTATAATCGAAATTGAATATGTGTTATTAATGTCTGAATGTCTTGCCGGGATTTGAACCCAGGCTTCCATAGATTTGAACACAGCAGGTAGGGACGCTACTACTCCCTACCCGGTAACCGGTACGGTACCACTACCCGGTACGTCGGTATGATGTTTTCGAAAGGGCTTTATTTGCACTATAAGTTATTCAGTGCTTTAGTGAAATGTGTTGCCAGTTCAAAAAAAATGTCTCTCTTTTAAAGTATTTTTACAAGATATTGAATTTTCAAGAACTATAGTGAATGAAATTGGTTGAACGAATCCTAAATTTGTCAAGATAAGTAGCAGCAGTGGGTGACGAATGAAGAGCTACAGAGTAGCAGTCGCTTCGAGTTCAAAGCGCCTTTTCGCTGCTAACAAAAAATGGAATATTTAGCCGATATTTATGTTGCCGCTCTTACTTATTTACCTTTTACGTAAAAATAATCGTTATTAGAATTCTGTTCGGAGAAAACGAAAAACTTATTTATAAAATAAACCGATTTTCCGCCTCGATGGCAACACTCGTAGTCCACAACAATCATGGGAACCTCTCACCTCGTTTGTTGGAAACTGCCTTCGTGACTAAACGAAAGCATCCTTTCCGATAATTTTATTATCTACTGCAAGTGGTGTATATTACAATTCGGTTATGAATGCGTTTTGGTAAAGTATAAAAGGTAAAGTATATCTAGAAATTTTGCATACTTATTGCTATTTGTGTGAAAAATATAATAAAATAATATATTTAAACTATATATTTCTTATTTTATTTAGATTACATAAAAAAATGAGTTCTAACTATATACGTGAGTGACTATGTAAATTTTCCTTGTTTAAATTGAGAAAACCATCTAAAAAATGGTTGCAAGGGACGGTGCGTGGTCCCCAAGTTCCTTTACACTCACTTTAATTTAAACCAACTTTAAAATCGTATAACATCATTGCACGAAAATATTCTCGATCGAATTCCATTGTTGCAAAGAAAAGCGCTAGAAATGCAATACAAAATGAATAGGTACCTACAACATTTTTATTTTTTACGTTTAGACTAAATGGCTTTCGGAATTCGAATTTCAAATAAATGATGTTAAAAACGGTGTTCAGCTTAATACTGTTAATACGGTCTGAAATTTGAGTATCTCAAAATTTACCTAATCACCGTATGTAGGTACCTACATAATAATATTGTATATAATTGAATGCCCTTATTCACATATTTTTGGTATTATATGGCCATTTTTGCCTATATCCCTGCGATCAAGTCCGATTGCAGAGGGAAAGTGCACGCTGCATTCCGATAGCCGCTGGACGCAATCGACTGGACTCGTTGCCTCTCTCTCATAGAAGACTACTGAAAAGTTTTGTAAATGGATAGCAAAACTGTAGGTTAGGCGCTGGAAGAATAAATAAAAGACAGAGCTAGTACGTACTGTATGGCGGCCATGCCGGAAGAGAATTTATTCCATGTTACCAACATACAAATTTAATGTTGTGTTGCCAACAACTACCTTGAAATATACTGTATTTCCCACATTATCCCATTTTCCGAATGTACGTACGCGTTTCGGTAATGTCTTAAGGCTCTGTCACCTTTTGTTTACGAAAAGACAGCTTCTCCGCGGAGAAGCATACGCAATAGGGTTCCGTATGAACCTTTAGCTACGGAGTTCTAAAAACAGTGGTAACTATTTAAACTACAAATTTAATTAGGAGAGCAACTTTCTCTAAAAGCCGACTTGTTTATTTCTTAGTATTTGATTTGTTTGAGCATACAATATTCATGCCAGTGAATTGGCCATTGAGGATATCACAAAAACTTTTACAAAAATTCTATAAAAAGTGTGTTTACAGAAATTCCTATATCCTAAATTTCTATTCCTATTCCATTCCTATATCTCCAAAGATAGATAGCACATCCGGGGGCGTGCCAACGTTTGTCATTTTGGACTAATGTTGGCATGTATCGCGAATGTCTATGGGCGACAGTACCATCACTGTGGTGGACTGTATGCTCGTCTGCCGCCTTCGTAAATAAAAAAAAAAATGACTATGTACTTAATTTGGGAACTGGGTCGACCACTGACGACCGTCGTACATAGAGCGTATAAGAAAGCGCCATTATAAAAAAGATATCTACGAGTAACAGAAACAAAATACCGTATCGATCTGTATCGTTATTATACAAGTAAATCCCTCTACATACACCGACTGTACAAGTTGGCGTTAGTGTCGATCGCCTACAGTAGCCATTTGTTAGTCCAACAAATCGGAGTCTCCGACACCTCCCTTTCAGTCTTCTCTTCTCATGGAATAGGAAGTGGGCATATAAAGAAACTTCTCATCATATTTCCCCGACCTATAGGCCTTGTTGTGTCAAACAGCACTGAATGAATATAATATGTGTGAATGTTTATGCATCTAAAGGACGTCTTCGAGGTTATGCCCAATGACCTTTCTTAGCACGGCTCGCATAAAGATTAGTGTTTACTTCGGATTTCAATTACTAATATGCATAGTGACATTGATAAGAGGATGAATGCTGATACACACAAAACACTTCGCAGAAACGAGCAGTCTGTCTTCATAATGAGTAAGCCTTTGAATATATGAACAAAGGAAGTACAGAAATGTATATATAGCGTACATGGTAAGCTGTTACTGTAAACCACAGACTATAGAGACACTTCATAAAACGAGCTTCTAATGAGAGCGCATAACGTGGCGGCTATTCTCAATATTAATTGAAATTACCATACCATACCACCTGTCACCATTACTGGTTATAAGTCTCATCCAAAGACCGTCACAACGCACGGTCTTTTGGTCTTCTCATTCAACCATTAGCGGCGACTTTTTGAAGTCCACCTGGCCGCAGGGCGTTGTACGCTACGTTTCCCGATACGCGGTCTCCATTCGAGGATCACCTGCCCATTGCCACTTTAACTTGCTGATAATTGAAGTTACGTCAGCAACTTTATTTCTTCGTTACGAATTATGTCCACCATAAAGAATCTGAGCATAGCATCTCGAAATACATAAATTGATGCAGCCAACTTCCCGCGATGCACAATGTAACGAACAAACAGTAAGACTGGCATTGTCATGCCTTTAAATGACATCATTACACCCTTCCTTTGTTTATTCAAAGGTCATATGCCAATATCAATCCAAAATATGACTAACGTGACATGTCCACGGATACTCTTATACACCCGTATACACGGATACCCGGGTATACGGTAGGGGTGAAATAACGGAAATAAAACGCTGCTCTAATTCACATTGAACCACAGGGGTGCGGAGGAAGCGGCAGTTGGCTGCGAGCTTACTTTGACGAACTTGTTAAGTGTCTCTAGTGAGGAGTCTGATAGATCAGATTATAGTTTAACTGATGAGGACGAACTGGCCCAGAGAGGTCCGAGCCTTGCCTTTTTATACTAAGCCTGCTGCCCATGCGATCCCTCCGTTCCCTGGGGAAGTTTATTGTGCTACTCGCTCTCCAACGCTTTACATAACTTCCAGGTCATAAGTCATACATTCCTTATTGGTTCTCCTCTCATACGGAGAACAAGGCTATTTTCGAAGGCGAAATATAGGAACTCACAGCCCTTTAACTAATTCTAATCCATTTTTCCTTCCCTCCCTCTTTGAGTAGCAAGGGGTATGGGAGAACTGAGGGTGGAGGGCTACCAGTGGCGACGATACCGGAACTTTGCCATTTAGCCCGCAACTTTATATGCTTTAGACTAATACAAAATAAAACACACTGCGGACGGTAGCCTTTATTTCTGAATGTTATCCTAGCACCCTGACTTATAACCTAGGTATCCCAATACAATTGTGGAGAGCGAAGATAAAACACACACACATTAAACAAGAGACATAAACATTACGATTAGACATAAAGGTATTGTAAAGATACACAAAACATAAGAAAATAGATATAAATAATACAATATCCTATATAATACGTACTTACATAGTAACACGAGTAAATAATGCACGTACTAACATCCCACAATCTCGGAGGAAAGGTTTATGGATTTACTTCGTACGCATAAATAATACAATATAATATAATAATACAATATAATACGCCTCTATTGGTGTATGTCCGAGAAATCTGCCGTTCGATCTTTACTGGTTGCGCAACTCTTTCCAGGCGACCTTTTTTCCTCCGAGATGCGCAGTGTCAGCATGTACATACTACGCGCACTGATTCTATTTACATTAATTAACGGGCACTGCACTTTCGCTACGCACTTATTATTCTCACGTGCACATATTTTACCTAGAACCTAAATTATATTTAAGAAGACGAAGGCTTCGCTAATGCATAAACATATAAAATAATATGGTTTCCGAAGAATTAGAGATAGTGGGTACACATTCCGAAATTAATGTAATCATACATAATATAGACAAATGGACACTTCCTTCTACACTACGTACAATATATAGTGTTCAATTACATTGCGCACCAAAATTTATTGTCCGTGAAATTCGCGGTTTCCTTATGACAGCGCACATCACTTGTTATAAATTAAGAAGACATTCACCACAGAATTCGTGTGGAAAATTATATTAAGTACAATAAATACGGCTCGATTGACGATTTAATCGAGGCTGAATTCACTTAAATCCACCGATCACCGATAATTTATTAGGTCAAACCGGTTTTTATTTCGGTTAAGTTTAGTATGATGGAAAGCGAAATTTCAAATATTTTCTAACGGGTAAATCTAAATTCTGTGATAGATTACATGGGTATTAGGGCTAAAAAAATCGTTGCTGTTTGAGAAAAATCAATAAAAAAAATGCACACTCATTATCTAATGATAATTGGGATCCATCTTCTGATATGTCTGAATTATCACTAAACTAATGCGACAGAAGCGTTATGTGAGGTATATCAACATGTGACTCCTCCAGTGGCTAATCATGAGCTATTAAATATTTTTCTGCTGTGTAAGGGTCTGCAGTAAACAGCAGTGTTTAGCAAATTAATATTTGTATTCGTCCAGGATAATTTACGAATCTGACGTAATCGTTTTTTTTTTAATTTCTTTTTGTCTAGCTTCTAGCGTATCTTCCGATAGCTGTCCAATTGGTGAATCAAGGTGATTGATTATGAGTTGAATGTATGTATCAACAGTTTATTATTTCAAAATATTAGAGGACACAGTGGAAGACATTTAATTTCCCCATTTTCATTACAATTCACAAATTGTTCTATGTTTTTGAACACTCAATTCCCTTTTTTTATGTAAAGTAATTGTTAACTTTCAATAATCTTGTACTTAAGTCATCAGAACAGTCGTCAACACACAACAGTTGACTGATTTTCCCACAAACATCTTTTCGTTTTTATTCGCTGAATTCTAGTCTGCCAACAGGTGGACATTTTTCATATTACACACCCTGGTCCTAAAAGAATGTATAAAATAAAGTCGCGGGAAGTCGCGGCTCAGTTGTATATAAAATGAAAGTATAATAGATGTTTTTCAAGAATTAGTAAAGAATAAAAACATGGTTTTCGAAGTATTTTTTAAAAGCTTTGCCAAAGTCAAACAAAGCAATTATTTTCTCATAGAAATGTTACTAGCAGTAAAAACAATTGTAATTAGAGATATTAATAAAACAACGTTATATTTATAAAGTACTTACCTCCATCAATATTATCCATAATAAAAAGAAATACTTAGCACTTTTGTATAGCAGAAAATGACAATAGAAATTAATTGTAGCAAATTGCTAATAACCGTTCAACTAATAATATTTTCTACTTACCCACCTCGCACGTTCTAAACAGTAAATTAGCGTAGTATAATATGTGTTATGTGATAACCATTAACATGTTCATTTAGTCGGATTGTCCAGGGGACACCGTACTTTGCGCCATAGAGAAATTTTGTATGGAATAATCATCAACGCTACCGTGGCCGTTAGCTGAACTCGAAATCTAGTAGTTACTTCTATTTAAATTCTACTTAAATTCAAGAATTTGTGATAAATATTTAGTTTATTACCTTTTTACTGTCAGAGTAGCAAAATATTATGTTACCGCTATAAAAATGTATAATAAAATCTTAGTATCATCTTGTGTCCTTCCGTACCATTCGTTTTATAATTCTATGTACCACCAATGTACAATTGGTACAATTGGTGTACAATTGTTCTATGTACAATTGTACGACGTTACCACAGTTTTAAAACAGCTTTTCTATGCTATATTGTAATGACTCGTATATACTGCAGCACTGTATAAACGAAATTCAAAAGGACTCGTTGTGCTTCCGTAATAAAAATCCTCGTAAATATTCACTGCCTTTCAGCCGCTGAGGAATAAACGTGCTTCTTACGCTGGCATAATTTTTTTTGTCAATAAAACTCATACGGTGAATAATTTGCTAGGACAGATTAATGCCTCGTTAGATCTACATTTCAAATATGCTTTTTCGAAATTGTGAAATATAAAATAGTAGTATTTTATGAGCTGAAAGCAATGTTTGATATATTGAACTATACAAATAGAATTTTGAAAAGTTTTATTTCAATCAATATATATTGTGGAAGTAACTAAAATTCTTGTGGCTGCAGTGGCCTTCCAATAGTCACTGGACGTGTTTAATTTAGGATGAAAGCAGTAGGCGTTCAACCAAAAAAAAATTATGGTGCGAGTCGCACTGTGCAACGAGCCTCAGGGTTCCTTTGCCCGACGGAAGGAACGGACCCCGGCTTAGGACGCTGCTTTGGGCAAGCAGCAAGGGCACGTTAATCGCTAAGAAACGCCACGTACATGCCGATACCTGTTAATAATGTTGGCTGAAGGTAGGTGTGTGTTGGCGGTGTCGTGAAGAAAGGAGAATATAGGCCTCTTCTACAGCTCGCCACCATCTAGTCATCTAGTCTAGCTTTCTTCATCTAGTCACTAGCGACAAATTTCTCTCAATCAATTAATATCAGCCTTGTTACATCCCACTGTATTGCACAGGCCTCCACTTATAGTTGCGAGACGGTTTAAAGCCCTTATACTATGACACTGGTTATTACAAGTTGGCGAAGTTACTCTTTTTGGAATTACTTATATTTGGCCACTTCGTCAAGCCTCGGATTACCGTCCGAAATTCGGCATTGTCCGTTCGGCATCACCTGTAAATATTAGGTCCTTACATATGAAATTGACGTTTTATATGGATTTCTTTTAAAGATTTTTTTGCATTAAAATTATATATTTTATTAATCGAAGTGTTGTCCATTATTATCTATGCACTTTTGCCATTTTAATGGAAGTTGACTGATTGATGCTTTTACTATAGAACTCTTACTGGTCACAAACACTACGATATCAAAGCAAAAGGTCGTTTTACGGAAAAACAAATGATAACTGATTTTGAAAAAGAGCGCCATAGCTTTAAATTATAATTAATTTGAATTTGGAATTCCAAACCAAACGCAAGATAACTAAGTTCTAATTGGCCACTATAAACAAACAGCAATTTCATAGGTAAGGCATAATAGGAAGAGGAAAACAGCTTGTACATCATATTCTCCATCCTTTCCAATACTTTTCAAATCTTCTCCTAAATCCTAAAGGTAGACCGCGAGGCAGGGGGCAAACGTTTCGTCATTCCTTATTGATGTTGACAAGTATGTCCCTAGGCAACAGTATCCAGGTGGACCGTATGTTAGTCCGAAACTTTTTTTAATAAATGTAGGGCACTGATAGGTAATTCCTACGAACGCGATCAACAAATGTACACCCAACAAACGTATATTTAGAGAAATATTGTTATTATCTATATCAATGTATTTATACCAAAAAATTACACTAAATAACAGACATCAGGAAGTACATAAAAGCAGATATAGCAAAAATGTATTTCTATTGCATTTTGGCTCTTTGGTGTAAGCTGTTAAACATTGAAGAGCGCTAATGTACCTGCTCTCACAAATTAAAATGTCAACTTTATCGCGAGGTAATTATTATTTTTCTGTACTTATTTTCCTTCCCAAAGTTATCCCCAAGATAATGACATAGAAGGAGATGGATCGAGTTAGATCTGAATTTTCCTTACATCTGTTACCGCATTCACCCTCCGAAATATAAACTTGTTTGAAAACTAAACTTTTGACTACTTTAACATTTTGTTGGATTTATTTACTTTTGATAAGATACTAGTCTTTGCCTGCGATTTCGTCCGTTTGGAATCAGATTTTACCTGATAACTCTTTAATGGTGTTGTAAAAAGAGCGCCGAGCGCTCGAATGCTCGATTAAGTCAGCGCTATTTAACCTTAATTATTTTACTCAAGCTTTTGACCTGAAGGGTTCAACCATCAAACGTTCTAAACTTGGACTATAACTGTCATGAGCGGTTTACGCTCAGTTATTAAAGGTTCATTAGTTTACAATTAGCTAATTTTTCATTAGCTAATTTTTTACAATACTATATGCTATTTAATACGTTGTTACAAAATTTCCGTTACCAAAATTTCGATAAACAGTATTCAGATAAATACGCGACAAAATCAGCGCAGTAGATCCCAAGATTAGCGCGAAATGTACCTAATTTGTGACATTCTAAGAGCCATAAAAATCTGATAATTTGTTTATGGGACTAACCAAAAGTTTAATATTCAACCAGGCAAAGGATTTGAATAACAGACGTAGTAACTGGGTACATTGGATAAAAAAGAATTGTGTATATACACATACACACCCCACTCTATCTCTCTCACACACACTTGCGTGTTTGGCACACTCATCGATTTGAGAATACATACTATGTAGATATGTTATAGTAAGCACTGTAGGGGCAGGCACGTTAGAATCTAATACTGTTCAATGTTCAGTAGCTCTCGAATTTTTTAATTCATTTGTGTTTTGAAAATGGAACATTCTTATTGCGTAATAAATACTTAAGTTTCAAATTTGACTTTTCATCTGCTTCACCCACGCACCGTAGAAATTGCCAACCAGGTTTCTTCGATAAGAACGTATATGTCATCTAGTCTATTCCCATATCGATGGGCACACTACATATTTTAGTTTCTTTTTCATTATTTAATTATTCTTGGTGTGCTTATAGATATATTATTATGTTTAAGTTTGTAACAAATTCTAAACGTCTATTTTTCTTACTAGGGAACACTCTGGCTTTCTAGATACAAGACTTTTTAACCTTGTTAGTGACTCAGGGCTCACCCAAAATCTTGTACGTAAAAATCGAAAGAAATAAAGACAAATTCAATTGGAAGAACAGAATCGCAGAATCGTTTTTCGAAGATTTCATTTATAGCCAGTACCGTAAATGTAACCGGCCCTTAATCGTTCACTGCTGGACATGGGCCCTCTCAGGCACATTGCTTTTGTACATGTATGGTCTGGAAACGCCACACTGATCAAGCGGACTAGCGAGTCGCACTCATTTAGAGATGATTTAGTTTCTCGAGGCTTGTGGCATCTTTATTATCCCTTAGTCGCCTTTCACAACACCAGCAGGACTCTTCCTGGTGGTGCTATTCTAAAGAAGACCGACATCACATAGCCAATGACCAGTTAGAGTTCTGAGAAATTTGGCAGCTAGACGTTCGGTAAGAGAGAATGATCTGAAGAGTTTGTTACAGTTATGGGAACGTATAATAAGTCGGTGAACTAGATAGGCTTATTCAACTGTTACCTAAAGCGTAAAGTGCTAAGCCTGGGGCTAATTGGCTCTTCACGCTATTCTGGTCCAACGCACATTATGTACGGGCGACAGGCGTTTCGACGTTTCACGACTCACGCCTCTCCAACGACAAACACGTACCGTTTAAGTACAAATTTTAAAATGTCTAAATTTTGGTATTTGCTTGTGTTATTTGTATTTGTATTGTATTTGTTATTTGTGTTATTTGTATGTTTATTTGTATTTGTGAGGGTTTTCTTTCGAGGTTTACATAACATTACAGCTTATATTGCAAACACAAGCTTAAGCTTTTGATAGATAGATAAAACTCTTTATTGCACACCAAAACAAAACAATAACGAACATTGTATACACAAAAAGATTCAAAAAGCGGTCCTATCACTAAAAGCGATCTCCACCAGACAACCTTTGGGTAGAGATGAACTAAATATTTTAATGACAGGTATGGTGTACAGTGTATATATGTTTTTTTTATGTACGAAGGCGGCAGACGAGCATACAGTCCACCTGATGATAAGCAGATACTGTCGTCCATAGACATCCGCGATACATGCCAACATTAGTCCAAAATGACAAACGTTGGCACACCCCCGGATGCGCTGCCTACCTTTGGAGATATAGGAATGGATTTGGAGAAAGGGTTGGGAAAGTGGGGAGGGATAGGATGGGAATGGGCTCTGGCACAACTCACTCACGTACGTACATTAGGGAAATAAGATAAAGTGGGAAATGCAATACATTTCAAGGTAGTCTTCTGTGAGAGAGGGGTAACGTGGCCAGTCGAGCGCGCCCAGCAGCTGTTGGATTGCAGCGAGCACTCTTCCCCTCAAAAAACAATTATTAGTATAGTATACATATAATTAGTAGTTACACTTAATACAATTAATACTTTTACATAATAGTAATTACACTTATACAATTAATACTTTTGGTATATCACCGTCATATCAATCAGCCCGCTGCATTCCACTGCTGCCCTCGGGCCTCTTCCTGTGCATTTTGTTGGGGGCCTGTTCCTGTGCGGGCATCTTGGTCTGTTGATCGCTTGCTGCATCCACCTCGTTCCCACCGCTTTGACGGCATCAACCGGTCGTTTGGTCTGCCCACGCTTCTCCAGCCAAACCATGGTCGCCATTCTAGAAGCTTACGGCTCCAACGTCCATCCTCTCTACGATATACGTGATCTGCGCATTTCCACTTAAGCATAGCATTTTGGTATATATTTGTGATAATTAATCTATGATTTAATAAATGAATATTTTTATAGTAAATCGCCCAATTTTTATAATAAAATATGACCAATTTGATCGTTATTAATAATTGTGCATTTGATTATTAGGTACCAAATAAATTAACTTACGCGCTCAATATTAGTTAGGTTGTAAATCAATTTTTGTTTTATATAAAATCATTACTACACTAAGCAGTTTGCAAATAGTACTGATCAATTAATCCAACGTATGTAAGAACATTAATCCTCATTGATCGTCATATCTCAAGCAAATAGTTTGAGATATACATACAAACATAAAAAAAACATATACGTATAAACATAGATATAAACTGATACATACATTCGTTTGCGGCTGCATTTCAATCCAGTTTCCTTTTATCACTCACGATCTGATTTGAGCATTTATTTATTTCTTCTTTCTCATTTCTTTTTTTCTTAAGTTTTCTCCTTCCTATTGCACACACTCCACCGTTTTTTGTTTTTTTTTTATTTTATTTTATTTATTTTTATTTTCCCCCGTTTCCTCTAGAGCTCCAGTACGGCGCGCTTCTCGAGGGGTGCGCGGGGGAGCTCCCCTCGCTGAGTGCGTGCGCGCCGCACCCCCCGCCCCTCGACAAAGCCACCCGGCGACAGCAGAAAGATGCGAGAGCGCACCAGGACAAAGTCACACAAGTTAACATACATTTGCATGGTATTTTTTGTTCCTTTATTTTTTTTTATTTATTACTGTCCTTTGTTTGATTCCGTCGAGTAATACTTATCATCTATTCAGTTATCATCTAAGTTAAAGTGTCTATCTGATTAGTCGCACTGAAGAAAGAGAAGGTTCTATTGCACCTGATTCAATTTGTTTTAAAGCATTTAAATGGTCTATTGCAGTTACGATAATTTACTTAGAGACCGTCGAAATAGGAATCTATCATTTTACATAACTTCATCTCTCTGTAGACTGAACAGGGACTTAGGTCGTATTCATATTATAATTACGAAAAGCACAAAGAGCATCGTAACAATAACCAGCCAGTTCATCGTCCACTGATGGATGGGGAAGCCCATTCATTCACATTGTTTTATGTCTGAGGAATGTATGGCCTCAAAACACCACGCAGACCAAGCGAGTTGGCGAGTCCACTCTTTTAGAGGTGGTGTAGTTCCTCAGGACTTGTGGTAGCCTCTTTGTCATCCCTTAGTCGCCCTTTAAGACACCTTTAAGGTGGATATAGGCTGGTGCTATTCCAAAGCCGGCGGACGCCACACGGAAATCATCTGAGCCGACTGTCTATCAACCAGTTGTACGACAGAAATTGCCACTTTATGTTGCAGTTAAAAGCTTGTATTTGTTTGATTGTTACAGCTTTGTTCGCGGCTGTTGAACATGGATATCTCGACAAAGCAAGGAACATCTTGGAATCCACGGATGTGGACGTCAACAGGTAAATTTATATCCGACATTCCATAACCTGTTGGAACGCAAATATTGGGTTCCAACACGTACTTTACAGCAATTTCTTAGATTACTTTAGCTGATAAGTCGTTCACTTCTCATCTCACGGCATATACATCCATAATCCACATTTTCTTTTTAAATTAGCCACTTCAGCCTTATTTATTAAGAAAATCCATGAAAACCGTATTCGTAATAAAAAAAAATTGCATTGCAGTCTCAACTCAGACGGCCTATCGCCTTTGGACGTGGCAGTTCTCACGAACAATCGGCAGCTCTCTAAGATGCTCATGGAGTTTGGTGGCAAGGAGGGGACACAGTGTGAGTACCACAAACCTGTATAAGTACAACATTATAATTACTGCCTTAGTGTCTATTTGTGCCGAAAAGAAGATATCTGTTGAAACGAAGGTTTCTTTTTGTCCTTTTTTTACATAGTAACGAAAAATATCTACATATATATTGTGTTTTATGTTACATAGTTGTTATAATTATTACTATCTTTTATTTTGATAGATTAATACTGTACATTTACAATACAGACTATACAGACCATGAATTATTCCACCCCTGGCCCGATACTTTATATTTTTAGTTTCCACGTGCCTCTAATTGTCGGAACATGTGTGAACATTCAAGAAAAATATACAGTGTGTTTGGTTATGGTCTGTACAATTTCTAAGGTCAAATAGTACCTACACTTAATTTTATTGATATATATACCCCCATATGTGGGTCATTGACCAACCCCCCCTGAATGACAACCATTTTTATTTTTAATTCGGCGTATTACAGGTGTGTGAGTTCAAACTGCAATATTTTTGGAAGTTGAAGCGCTATCGACTTAAAAAAATATCATTTAATAGACAAAAAATAATAGCCATTTAATAGTCGACGAACAAACACGATTACAATTTTTACCCCATTCATTATTTATTTGTGTTCGAACTGCCACGTCATCATGAAAAAAATTGTCCTTTGGAATATGTGTATACATTTAATGCGATAATATAGTACCGATCATTGATGATCATGATTGAACAGTCCTTGAATGGAGAAAACGTTCCGGAAAACGCAGTGTGGGACGAATTGTAGAAATTTGCCGATAGTTTCTGGACGAAAAGAGTCGAAGAATTTGCATGGTGAAAAGATCATGGGAACGACCTCTATCTAGCAGTAGATAGAAAAACATAAGCTGATTGCACCTCTAATAACACGTGTACTATTCATTAACCGTTCAAAATAACAACAAAATTTACTATTCAAGGGTCAACATACTCGTAATTACCTATGCTGCAATTGAAGAAAAAAAGAACTTAACTAAAGTCTTCTTGAATCCCGTACTATATATTAACAGGCAATCAGTAGTCGGTGAGGTCCGATAAGCAGATAAGAATATATTGGCATTACGATAACAACCTGCCAGGCCCAATAAGCGTTTATCAATGACCTTATCAGACCTGGATTTCTTTATTGTTTTTGTTGCTTCGTGATTTCCGTGGTATCATATAAACAATCATGGCATAACAATCGGTTATTGCAAGATATGTGAATTGATAATACGGTTATATATAATCTTTGATATTGACCGTGCAGTGTCGATCAGCTTTATAATACCATCACTCCATCTCTTACTATAGATATTTTTTAACCCTCCACCACCCATGGCCCTGCCAACCTTACGGTTATAAGGACTGAATCGTGGAAGATGCGGGCCCGTACTTCCGTGGGGCTCTTTCCGGACATGGGTGTCGTAACAACAGAGCCGCTACCACAAGCTCTGAGGATCTACACCACCTCTAAAAGACTCACCAACCCGCCTAGCCAGCATGGCGTTTCAAGGCCTTATGTTCAAGACAATGTCCACGAAGCTGTGATGGTGATTCGAGTCAACCTTGCTTATGTATATACGTGAAAAGTAACTTTCTTCTCAATTTATTTAAATGTATTGTTAAAGAAAAACCATCAACATAAATTATTGAGGCCAAACAAAATGTACGGAAGGTGTACCTACTTACGCAATCCAAAGAATTCCCGGACAATAAACACGCATTATAAAAAAGAAAGTAAACAGTATATAATACTTCACAGTCACGAAGCACCTGCTTGTGATTAGTGCATTTCGGGCACACCTCCACTCTAGATCGGTCGGTCGCCACCGATCTAGCATGCCATCCGTCACCTAGACCCTATGCGGATCAATTACACATACCCCAAAGATTTCTTATTCTCTGGCACGTGAGTATCTCACAATATCTCCCACCAAGCTTGTGTTCATTGAAAAAATCGTAGGCACTTCAGTAGAACTCAGGTCTCCTACGAGCCAGGTTTAGAACTCCCAATCTCTAGAATATAAAGGCAAGGCTACGTTAAATATAATCTAGAACAATCGATTACCACTGTTTGCTTCCGATACAGTTTTTTAAATTGTTTCAATCTCTTATCCCCAGAAAAATATGTTTCTTGATAATAGGTTTGCCCCGTGACTGATATGAAAACTCGAGATAATTTTGATTTAATTTTATTATCTAGCACTTGACGTTGATGCCAATCGAAACACCTCCACAAGTGTCGGATTTGGCAGGCGGACACGTCAACAACGTCTGGACTGTGACGTCATAATTGCTTCTCAATTCCCATAGTGTATTAATTGCAACATACAATTAAAACTATTAATACTATTACCATATACAATACAATTAAATTGTACACAATACAAGTGGATACAATTAAAACCATTGCAATTAAAACCGACGCAGTGTCTCAGTAACAACTCTTTTGAGCCAAAGGCTCAAGCGACCCTTATTTAATATATTGACAATAACAGTTTTATTTACATTTTCTTCTTGTATTTTTATCAACAAGGCCTGCGGGCTATTACGGTATAGACGTTGAAAAAATATCTTGTTTCTGTAAAGTTTGATTATGTACTCTTATTGATGTGTTCAAGTATTACCTAAGAAGAAATTCATCGATTTTGGACGCCCCCCCCCGTTCCATAGCAAGATAAAATCAGAAAATCGAAAATTCCTCTCCTCTAAAAATAAAACATAAGGAGCTTCTCCCCATGCCATAAAAAATTTAACTCCCACCTGCCTGTACGTAATACCGTTTAAGTTACGTTACGTTTAAGTAAAAGTGTTTATTTAGTCCCTATTATTTCCATCTGCAGAAAAATATTACAAATTATTGACTTTGACCACTTTAAGCGTAATATAAATTAAGCCATAAATATGCTATGCCCAATTAGTCAATTTATAAATGAGTGGGGTTCCCATTTCGCTCCTGTTGACCCGGAACTCCCCTGTCGAGGCTGACATGTGTTTGTACAGAAAGTTGCGAGATCATAATAATATGTTTTAAAGGCACGTACGTATGTTTCGATTTCCCGAGGGACGTCTCAAGTTCGATCGCTCAACAAAGTTTGAGCACGGACACGGATGGACTGAGGGGTACTGACCTCACGTCATTCTTCTTGATCAGATGCATAAAGTAGGTTTAGATTAATCTTAAAGGCAGTCGATGTTAACTTCTATTGCTAAGAAGATAAGGCTCACTGTGATTATCTTATAATTTGCCATTCAATATGTTAATTGTCAATCTGAATAGAGTTTGTAAATTTGAATAAACTTTGATTGTTGATAAAGATTTCTATTCGTCCGTCATTGAAGTCTAAGAATCTTTGCAAATGCCCAAAAGAACATTAACAATGATTATATTAAATAAGAGGAGGGACAACGTAGTATGTGTGCTGTTGATGGCTCGGCATCATATAAGTGTTCGTGGTGGACACTTCCACAGGCTTCCAGAGACTCAAGCTACGAATCAAACGTTTAAATATGCAATTGTCTCTTTTAAAGTCGAAGTTGTATCTACAATGTTGCCCGCCATTGCTTCGCGGGCTTCAGACCCGAGTCACGGGTCACCCAGTCTGCCTGCCATTATTTTAGGATATTAACATTAACATAGTAATATGTATCAATATAAAACCTCGCTGGCTCAGCGACTCAAAATTAATCTTGTTCTCCGTAACCATATGAAGCCACAGCTTTCTATCCTGCACAAAGTCCTTCCACACAGATGATCGGAGTTTACGCAGTATTTTTTTCGGTTGTTTACTTGCTGTATTTGGATAATTACATAATATATGTATAATACGTACTATATACCTACACATCACAAACCTGTATACAATACACATAAAATAGTTATGTTTAGTAGAAGCAGTAAGATAATTAGGATAAAATAAAAATGGTAATATACTACAAGTGATGATAGAAATGATGCGTCATGATCACACGATATTCATTTAAATCATAGTACCCCTATATCTAATTTCATTAGCCTAATAAACCATAATCCTTGACCAATATAACAGTCTTTAATGACCGTACCTAACGAGGAACATCCCATCAATTGAACCTCGTATTTGGGTTCAATTGAAGTCAATTTACGTATAACTCACTTCTATATTAACTATCCCTTTTGATTCCGTAAAGCCGAGATAAATTTCAGTTAATATGATTTATAATAATTGTTATAATAACAATATACTACATACATTTAATTTAACTTTATTAATTATATCATATTTATAGGTAAAAATATTTCAAAGAGTCTGTGACTGTATTTTTTGTTTGCTTTTTATTACTCAAAAGCTTCTGGACGAATTTTGAAATTTAAGACTATGTTTAATTTCCCTAACAGATCACTAAATTTGTAAATTATTGATCGCATTTTTCGAAACAAAGAAAACAGTGGCTCGAACTTATGCTACCTGAGCGAAGCCAAGTTGGATCGCTAAAATTAAATATGTATTATATTATAACTAGGTACATATTGTATGTTATATAGTCTGCTGTAAGAAATTCTGAAATCACCCAAGAGAAAATTTCGGATTTTGAACACCGTGTTTTGAGAAAACATCCTAAAACAGAAAACTCTTGAAAAAATCCTTAGGGATATCAAGTTTCATTGTAGAGTATTTTCTACCTAAGCAATTTTGTATTGTACAAGACAGCTGTAGGACTTCGTATACATAGCACGAAGTGGAACGGAACTTTGCTATCTGTACCTCATAAATATTCACAAAGTGCATACCTACTTTGTTCTAGTTAAAACTTCGGAGGCGGTCGGTGCTCACCTCCGAAGGCTGTCGAGGGAGGCCGAGTCCAGATTACACGACGTCACTGGATGTATGCCCGAGAGAGCTTGTCGGGATGATGCTACCAGGTAAACATAGATTACGTACCTCGCAGTTTTGCATTGATGGGTTACGATTTTCAAAATTGATTTTTTCACGGCTATTAAAGGCAGAACATAATGGGATATACCTTATGTATATTCACAAAATACCATTTTTCGTTATCTTTGTTCTTGCGAAATAAATTATTTTTATTACGAGTATATTCAAATAGGAATCCGCTTCTACAATTAATATTCCTTTCCTTGCTACTTTCCGCTCAATTTATTGTCTTCTAATATTGTTGTTGTCAATAATCTTCTTTCTTCTTTTTTTTTACTATATTTACAAGAAATAATGTTTAAATGTTACTTACTTTAACTCCAGGTCAGCAGCAGGAGGTCCGGCAGCGGGCACGACGGGGTGCGCGGGCGGCGCCGGCTCAGAGAAGGACAAGCAAGCGCAGCACTGGGAGAGAAGAGTGAGGACCCTCAAGTAAGTCTTCAAGACAATTTATACTACGAATCTGATGGTTGGGGAAAAAACTATTTACTCAGATTTTTCCTCTAATGCACCACATAAAACTCTTCAAGAGACGTGTGAACTGATTCTGCTAGATCCTCAACAGACCGCCATAAGGTGGACCGCCGGCCCATTATTTGACACTGCTATCATATCAAAATTTGTTTCAACAATGGCTACACTGAATGTGAATCAGAAAAAAGCGAAAGAGACGAATCTAGCAATTGACTATTTTCATGGCAACACGGAAGATATTAAATTTAGCGGCTGGTAATTATACCGCGCCGAAATTATATATATTCACAGAACTGTGCGGAGTTAAACGCACCAAGTTGGAGCCTAGCTTTGCTCTAACTAGCTTGAAGTCTAAGTTTGAATTTGCTTTAAATTACTTGAAATTTAAACTTCAATATCATACACCATCTATCTATACACAGACAGAATTATATTCAGACTCAATTATCTAAAGAATTATCTAACTCAATTTGTCTCATTATTAGAAGTAGAATTATCCCAATTTCCTTATCTTATTAATTAAATAATATAATTCTAATAAGATACATAATTAACATAATAAATGATGTTGTATTTCACAGTTTTTCAATATTATGTCAATAGAGGATCACACAAGCTAAAATTTTAATAAAATCGGTATATAATTATCGTTCCTGTTCCTGGTTTTTACCATATCTGATAGTGTCTAAACAAATGTTAATGTAAAAGAACCCAAACTGTTGCCTGAATCTCTCCACTATTCATAATACGTAGTCGGATAAGTTCGCTTCCGTTTTATAGTAAAAATAATAAAACTTTTTCTTGTATTACATAAATATTTATTGAATGGAATATTTCCATTTAAATCGACTATCCTTCGCCATTTTTCTCTCAGAACCATCGCTCTGAAATTTATATAAATCACTATAACATTTATGCGGTCGTGATGGAAAACTATATCTTTTCTATTCATTAATTCTGGGCATTTTTCTTCAAGTGCTTGTTTCAATTTTACTAACTGATGACAGTAGACATCAGAGTTAATAAAGGATGTTCCAGATTGAGCGTTCAATTTAATTTAGAAAAAAAAATAAAGTCATTGTTTCTCCGGCTCTGTGATATGTGGCACCGTCCTGTTAGAACCACAGTTGATCGAAGTCCATATCTTCTAATTGGTGTCAAAAAACTCCTGTAGCATGTTCCAATACCTCTCTATGCCTACCTAAATACCGATACCTAAAAATATTACCCTATGACCCCGCCGAACCAAAAGCCGCACCAAACTGTAACTCTTTGAAGATGGATCATTTTTCATGAATCTCATGAGGATTTTCCAAGCCCCAAATACGACAATTTTGCTTATTGACGTATCCGTCAAGGTGGAAATGGGCCTCGTCACTAGGGATTATTTTTTCGCCAAAATGATGGTGTACTTCATATTGCTGTAAAATTCATACTGCGTTGATCTTTCGTGTAGCGTTCCATGTTGACTAATTGCAACTGTCATATCTGACATATATAAACAAACCAAAGTTGCCAACCGCCAAACAAAAAAATGGCATGGAATTTAAATCCGGTACACAATCTGGAACAACCGATATAAACCTCTTAAAGGATACGCCATCACATCACATCCGATCTCTAGCTATTTTTATTCAACCACTACTATCAAATTTATTTTCCGTTTTCTAAGACTGACAATTAAAAAATAAAGTTTCGCTAACACTACCAATTTCTGTTTTTTTGCGGAATTCTTGTAAAATATCGAGTTCGTTGAACAACTAACTAATCTTTTTTACTTTGAGCGAACTTTCTGGACTACCCTTTATTGTCCGTTCATTACCAACTTTTTCGGACCCCACATTCTAACTTGTTTATTTGTTGTTTCTTTTCCAACAATTAAATGCCTATTGGTTCATTTCATGGGCAAGTCGATTTCAAAACTTTCTTAGGCGTGACTCTGAGGATAGGCAAAATCCGGCTTCTATGTTTATCGTGATAAATCTTACATCTACCAACTTTTCCAAAATTAACATTTTAGCATAAAAATTCGTTATCAAAGAACTTCAAAAAACTAAATGTCTCTTAGTGTCGGTGTTGTAGGTTCTTTAGTTGAAGGGAATTTTATAAAATATTTCCATTACCGTTGTGTTGAAAGTGGTTGCATGTCAACATGATCGTTCACGAAGTTTGCGGCACAAATTAACTAAGTGACGACTACTTGTTAACATAAAACGTACTTCTTCTGCTATATATTATGATTCTGTATTCCACTATACAATTATAAGATTGGTTGTTATTTGTTTGTGTGCATTTTTTATTATTTCACACTATCTGCCTTTACATTCGTATTTGTTTGTTCACTTTGTCCCTTGACGGTTTTAATTTCAAATTGATGTACGAGTATAGTCTATCGATGAAAACTTGTAAATGGCTCATGTTATATAAGTTGGTATGCCTCTTACTATTGTTTGTAATTGCCAATGGCTTTCCTTTTAAATAATTAAATACTCTGTATATATAATTTTTTCATTTCTCCAGACGCCTCTTCCTTGGCTGGCAGCAAGCCCGTGCACCTCCCACTCCTCCACCTCCTGAACTTGAAGTGTGCGGCGCTCACGCAGTCTCCGTACGATTACGGGAACCACGCACTACCACGCCGCCACAGAGAGATCCCCCTATTGTCACTAAGTATAAAGGTAAGGTACTAAAAGTTAGTTACGTGGGAGTACTACATGCAGTGTACTAGAAGCATATGGAGCTCACTCTTCAAGTTCACTATTGCGCACTGGCACAAAAAAATCCGCCTATTGTCCCTAAATATAAAGATAAATTTATACTGTAATATATACTGTAATCTGCCGATTGGTGTCGGACGACTTTATAATTGCACCACCCCATATTTTCCGGTAGATCGTAAAAGGAGACTGGAGGATAACAAAGCCACAAGCTCAGGGCTTATAACACCATACATCCCATACATCCCTCGTGCATGAGATAATCTGCATGAGGAGGCTTATGCCTTTCAATGGACGTTGAAAGAGCTGGTTGCGCTTATATAATTCTCTGTTCTCAACTTGCAGCCCGCCCACATTAAACCTGTAGAACCTTAAATGTATGAGTTCACACAATCTCTATTCTTTGCGAGTTCCTAGCCGTAGCCACTCACACAAAACTTTTTCCTGTGCCAATGATAATACTTATTTTTAGAACTTACCTTCCACATCTGCTTTAATTTTCCAGTGGAATGGTCGTCCCGTGCCGACTTTTCCAATGTGTGTGGTTCTCGCGACGTAGCAGCATCGGGCTCCAACAACGGCACGAGACTCCTCGCTGCCGGACTCACGAGGGGGAGACGGTACTTTTTCAGGGCAGCCGCCGGAAATGTTAAGGGATGGGGACCTTTTTCTGTCTCCACGCCGAGGAGTGTTGTACCTAGCAGTAAGTACGAAAGGCTTTGGGTCTGATTTAACTTTTCGACTGATTGGTGTAAACCTTCTTAATGCAACTTGAAAAAGTGACTTCAGTGAGACCTCTCCAAGTTGACTTTTAAAAAGCGTAGTAGCCTCAGAAATTTGTTAGTCTAATGTGATGAAGCCAACATTCTGATGTCTTGACCTTGACCAATAGAAATATTTAATATTCTTAGATGATTTAGAGCCATCCTCGTTGTCGTGAACCACAAGTTTAACTTTAGGGTTCAAGGAAGAAGAGGTTTCTGTATATTCACCACAGGCCAGTTTTTTTTATGTATTATTTCGTCACAGGATTTTCTATGTTACTAAGCTTGAAAAGTATTATTTATTTATTTAAAAAAAATTACGGCACTTAATGGTACAAAAGGCGGGCTTAATGCCTTTAGGCACTCTCTACCAGTCAACCTTTGGGTTGAACAGAGGGGCACGTTGAGAAGTACATTGAAATGTCTAAATACGAGTAAGTATAATTTTAATAATCGTAATATACTATATTAATATACTAATCGTATTATCCGAAAGTAAAGTAGAATACTATTTTAAAACATATTTTCTGCTAATTGCATCTACGGTGTAAATTTGTAGGTATGTAATTACCTGTGTTGCATAATATACAAAAAAAAAAAAAGTAATTTAATTGTGGCGAATATGCAATCAATGGGTATAAACTTTTAAAAACGCGGTAAATTTACAATGTGGTGAAAATACAATAATCAGAATTATAATTAATTGTTAAAACTCCAGAAATCAAATAAATAATCTATTTCTCTTTCAGGTTGGCGTGACGTCTCCTCCCGCGCTACTCGTGGCGACTCGGGCGGGGCCGCTGCAGCGCTTGAAGCGCTAGCAACGGCTGCGGCAGGAGCGAGACAGCGCCCTCCAGCGCAACCACCTCGACTGCCCAGAAAGAAGACCGCTACTATACGGCAATTGTTCACTGCTGCCAGCAAATTCCAGAAGAACCTCAGAAGGTAATGAGTACCACCGTTAAAAACACTGGCGAATATAATGTCAAGCGATTAGCGAGAGTAAATGTTCTTGTGCCTCACGTAATATTAGCCTATATTCGTAGGACTTTACTGAAATTAATCTATGACCTTTTGTATTAATGGCCCTATAACGCCATGTCATATGCTGTACTCGAGAGTCAGAAGACCAAATATCCCCTCCTCCTCCCCTCCCCTCCCCACCCCTCGTAGGTACGAGGGGAGGTCCAAAAGTTTCCGGCCTGACAGAGAAAAAAGACACTCAAGTTCATGAAACTATTTTTATTTTTCAATGTTGTCTCCGTCTATTTGAACACACTTTTCCAATCTTTTAATTAGCATTTCAATCCTAGTATACAAATAGTCAGAAGTTTTGTCGTGGACAAAAAATCGTTCGAATGCTACGGAGAGCCTATCCGTCCGCCTGTCTGTCTGGACGCGCATCACGAAAAAAACAGTGGACGGATTTTACTAAAACTTGGCAAAGCTATAGCTTATGTACTAGGTACCTTTGCCAACAACAGGCCGGGCTAACATTTAGGATACTCTTTGTCCAGATCAATTATAAAGTTCCCACGGGAATCAAGCTAACCGTGCATACCTTAACGTCTACGCTCACCCACTGGTAGTTGCAAATACTTAGACGTATTTTCAAGTCTAAAAAATGGTCTAAACTGAAAGTTTGTGGCGACATCTTCATGAATCTTGTGTTAAGTTGCTCGTAAAAAGTTGAAAACTTAACAATTTCCTCTGCAGAATAATTAGGATTCTTTATTAGAAACTTACTGATATAAAAATGAACACATTAAATGTCAGATGACTTTCGTGTAATCAAAATTACTGTCCCGCTTTGCAGAGGCGTGTACCTAGCGTGTATCCTGTATCACGAGGACAAGGTGCTGGTGACGAGCGAGGAGTTCCTGCCCGTCATCGAGGTGGACGAGACCTACCCCACCTGCATCTACACCGACTTCCATTGGCTCATGAAGGTAATTCTTCGACTTACCGTCAAGCTCAGGTCAAGCTCAACGTCCACCGTCTTAACCACTTGCAATACACTGAGACGCATGTAAGGATTTAACGAAAGTATTTACGAGTAGGTACATACCAAAAACGAAGGAAGAAAAAACTATTTGAGAAAGTGAAATCGAAACGGAAAGTGAATAATATATACTTATTTAATTTTTTTCAGTAATAATCTTGCCATGAGAACGATCGATTTTAATTGATTACAATGTTAGTAATCAAATTAAATGCTCAATTTACTGTTATTTATTGAATAATTGCACATTTTTATAATAACAGAAAATGTAAGTGAGATGAGTACGAAACTCCAATTACGAGTCCGTGAGCGACACGGCTTTTAGACTTATAATCAGGTAGGTATAGTCAATCTACCATTAAAAATATTCGTTAAAACTTTCGCAATGAAATTAGCGATGAAATGCAAATTCGCGAAATGTGACTACAAAACTTGTTTGCATGTTATGAAAGTAAATATTCGTTAGGTAATTATCACACTAATTTATAGCCTAGTTTGCCCACTTGCCAGACTTAAATGAAAATAATATTGACGTTGTAATTTACCAGTTGATGGCAATGAGCAAGCTGATCAATGTAGTAGACTAATAATTACCGAAAAGGCGGAGACTAGATATGGCACCTCAGCACCTCATCTAACCGATGAACTAAGCAAAAATGTAGCTGATTAAAATACCTTATTGTGTAACGGGGGATGGTATAGGAATAGTTATAAATGTCCAATGTTGCTGACGTATAATTTTATTATTCTATGTGGTCATCTAACGGTATGTTTATAATTGCAGGTGTCATGTTCATGGGACGAGGTGAAATCCCTGAGGTCCGATATGGAGAAACACACGTCATCCTCCATCCACTTCAGACTGAAGCTCCTAACTGCCGCCGCTCAAATGCAATCTGCTCTTTGTATACAGGATTTAGGTAAGTTAATACATAGGTATACATATAATTCTGTAACCTATCGCAATTTACACCCTGTTATATGTATCAGCTGATTATTTCTTACTTATATTGATACTTTCCTTTTTTATTATCTCTTTTAATGTATTTTCCTCTAGGGTTATATGGTGACGATCGTTTTTAACGATAAAGTCATCTATAATTTAGTATGCTTTTTTATAGAAGGAAGTTAGACGAGCAGATGTTCTACCTGATGGTAAGTGGATGCTGTCGTCCATAGACATCCGCAATACATGCCAACATCAGTCCAGAATGACAAACGCTGGCGCTCCCAACTTTTGGAGATTTACGAATGGATTTGGAGAAAGGGTTGGGAAAATGGAGAGTGGTAGGATAGGATGGGATGGGAATTGGCTCTGGCATATTCCACTCACCACCAAAACACATATATTAGGTACATTTCGGGAATAGGATAAAGTGGGAAAGGCAATAAGTCGATACATTTTACGGTAGTATTCCGTGAGTGCGAGGTAAACTAGACAGTCGCGTGCGCCCAGTAGCTGTGAGATTTCATCGTGCAACCTCCGTTTCCAATATCCTCTCCGTTGCGCATTATCGCGAGGTATGCAATGTGAATATTTTTAAGCCCAATTTTTAATATTTTTACCCCATGCAAATCCTTGAAATCGTATACAGTGGCCAGCGCAATCGTGCAAATCGTTGCAGCGGCCAGCGACACGCTGTATTGGATGCCTTATTAGTGACAATGACTAAAATAGGAAAGTGGACCAATTGATGGCTAATTAACTACAATGTTAATTAGAAAGGTGGATTACTCATTGTTACAGCTTAATACGAGTCTGTTTTCTCGTCTAATTGTTGAATAAACCACAAATAAAGTACAGTCAACTTATTGCAAGTAATCCGTTTATATAAACATTTACAATAACGCAATGTAACTTTTTAGGTCAACTGTACCACAAGCCGCTGCGCGACTCGCACGGCACGGTGGTGCTTTCGTGCGTGAACAGCGTGAAGTCCGCTAAAGCGGTGTCGGCGCTGAACTCGCGCTGGGCGGCCGTCGCGCGCCTGCGCCGCCGCGTGTTCAGCGAAGACAACACCATCAGCGAGCTGCTCATGGCCTCTGTGCACGATCAGATCGCGTACCACCAGGTAAACGCACCAACATTCTGCACTTACACAAGCTTCCCATAAATTTGCTGTTTCTAACCTTCGGAGGTGGATGATTCTCAACATCTAGCATTTACAATTACAAGTAATATAATATAAATTGCTAATATTAATTTGGTATAAAGTTGCTACATTATGCTGCAACACCAGAGAAGGTTATAGCGCTGGTTTTCAGATACATCCTGTGATTTAAGGTGACTCACGGACCATCTAAGGGACGTAACATACCCAATAGCTAAAAAAGACAATATATTGTAATAAAAAAACAGAAGTAATCGGATTGCACAAATCAATCTTATTTAATAAAACATGGGAATACGGATAGCACGCATTGTGCTCTGCCATTCAAGGCGCTAACTTCTGTCGCACCAATTTTTTTTTTAAGTTTGGAACGGAATAAGCCAACTGTCCCAATTTGACGTATCACCCTGTCCTCTTAAAGGATGGTAAACTAGTTGCTATCTCCTTCCTGTGTGGTTACTAACTAAAATTAATATTATGTCATTATTATTAATCATAATATACTGTTCCAAGGTGTCCCGCGTCCAATTGCCCCGAGGCCTCTATCTGGGCTACTTAAAGCTACAATCATCAGTGGAAGTGGTCCGGATTGTGGCCCCGGCGCGCATGCCCAACGTCCCGCCGCACACGAGGGTTAGGGACAACCCGCACGTGTCCGCGTAAGTTGTATTAATCATTACGTTGTATTATGGTATTGGTGACTAATATATAGACAACCCATCTTTAAACGGACTGTATGCCCATGATAGTTAGTTATCGGACACATGGTGTCGCCAATAGTTCGAAAGAAGTGGTAAAGAATCGTTTGAAAGTGTTCACAAAAGTTCGCCCAAAGCGCACAACTTGAAAGCTGATAGTATTTTTTTAAGGCGTCGGACACAGAACTCGAGTGTCCGACTCTAATTAGTTTATCTTGGAGCCGCGAATGTGACATTGCCCCAAATTAAGAGGATATTAATTAATTATTGACTTATCTCCCTAACTATTGAATTTTTATACTAACAATGATTTGTACTTTTCCAGGGAAGAATGGGAATTCCTCAAAACACAATCTGGCAACATCAGCATTGAAGAATCCCAACCAATAACAAGCCTCGTATCGATTAGTGGCAGTCAAGAAAAACCCTCCGAATCTCAAGAAATATTCCTAGATCAAATCGCATCAGGCGTAAAGAGGCTCTTTAAAGAAATGGAGATACCCATCGAAAGCGCTATCGCCCACCGAATTTATGACCTTGAGGTCATAGAACTCAATAACGAAGTCAGCTTCATTATGGTGTGTCCGCCTGCAGAACAAGCTTGCTCTGTTCCAGGACAAAAGGAGATCCTACTCCAGAAAGGAGACTTACTTAGTATACCGATACAAGCATTCGAAATGATTCACCTTCAGACATACCACACAAATATATTAAACAAATACTCCAAACTTAGTTGCGTTTTAGAATTAGATGTAGCATTAGCCGCCCATTCGCATCGAGAAGCGTTTTCTTGTACCGAACTGCAGACAGCAAAGGAACGGTTAACGAAACTTGAAGACCTTCAGAACAATTTAAATACTGTCTGGAAAGCTGAACGTTGGCTCATGGACTTGATAGGATTCGCGAGAGACAAAGACAAGGCGGCACCGAGCTCCGGAATATTGCTAAAGCACGTGCTGGAGAAAACCACATCGCAGACTGCTGTTGACGGAACAGAGACTGAAAGTAACGAGAAGGACGCTAATTTTAAAGTCGATTTACTCCAAATACCTTCAAGAGACGGTAAGATAACTAAGACGTCTCCAGGCCGCGGCTCTTGGCCCGGTCCAGCTGGAAACGGCAATCACGCTAATTTGCATCCAGAATTTAGTAAATCCGAGCAGCAACTCAGTCTTGCTCCCCGGCAAACGTCTATGTCTACCCTCAATTTGAGCAGCTCTCAATACCTGAGCGCCGAGAACAAATACTCCAGAAAAAACAGCGCCGATTCCCAGTACACGCAGTCGAGTGCGATAAGCAATAATTACATGAGTAGCAATTCTCAATTTGACATAAAGTCATCTGGTTCTCATGCCAGTATCGGCAGCAACAGAATACCACCCTCCAGAAGCGAAGATACCCTTGTACTTGAGTCAGAAAACACTGAACCAAAACCACGTCCACACAGCATCAACACTAGTATGTCAACAACTTCTAGTCCCTTATTGAACGTCAAGGGATATTACCCTGGAAGTTTGATCAGTGTGAGAACAGCCAAGGGAAATGTTTCAGAATCCGCTCAAAGCCTTTCAAGTGATTCAGAAAGTCAGAGCTGTCCGATAACTGCCACATCAGTTCCTTTGAAAATCCGTCCGCAATCGAAGCACAGGAGTCCCTGCAACGTGATAGCCTCAAAAAGCATGACAAATGTTAAATCGTCAGATGTAGATTACATTGATACTGGTCAAGAGCTCTTCGCTAAGCCAAGCTCGTGTGTAAAGCGTCAGCCGTTAATGGAAACGCAGGAGGATGTGGAGTACAGCAATAAGGTTCCTAAGACTGAAGGCAAGAAGAGTGATAGCCACGATGGCACTGCCAAAGTCGAGCAGAGACCGCCCGATCAACCCGGAATATTACAGGTAAGCTGGTTTTTCGAGTAGAAAAGGGATTTGATACCTGTAGAATGTTAAACCTTGTTACTTTACTCTGCTCCACAAATGTCTGACATATTTCAAGTGGGTCTATTTAACATGAATAAACAAAGTTAAAACAACATAAGTATTTAACGAAAAATAGAAGGGACAAATTTGCGTAATGTAGAAGCACATAGTGTCTTGCATTAGTCAGCGGGGTTGGTACGGGAGGTACATGATACGGTTTTAACATGAATTCTAGGTTATTTGACCCATTGATGCCAGTTATGGCATTCGTATACTTTACAACGTCACCGAGTCCGAACTACACGTACACGATAGTGTCATCAACCTGGTTAAGGTTTTCATATATAATATTCATACTTTTGGAAGCAAAGCCATTGACAACATATTTAGGTAGTTCAGTAGATAATAATAACAAATAACTACATTTTAATGTTTATCTAAACGGATCTTAAATGAGTTAGCTGAGTCAGCTTGTGACCATGGTTGCAACTTACCCCAAACGTCAGTCGAGTATAATAAAATAGATAAACATACGCGCTTATTTATTACACAGTTATACTTAAACACAGTAGCGGTATTTTCGTAAAAGTCTAAAACAAAATTTATCTAATAAATTTCAATATCTCGAGAATAAGTATATTCTACACTTGTAACATGGACTACTACTGACTACTTACTATAAGGAATTTTCAATTACCTCTAGCTTGACGGTGCAGGAAAATTTATGAAGTTATAAAAATGCAGTGGTTTGGGTAACATCACTCAACTATGTCCCAGCGGTAGATTATGACGCAAAACTGCTTTGTGAATCAGAGAAGCTTATGCTCTACATAAACTGGAACATTATAAGCTGATATCGTATATTATCGTTATAGGTAAGTAACATAATTTTCCAGGTCTTCGCAGCATACGAAACCGGCTTAGCAGCGGGTACATCCCTCAAACTACATGTAACCCCGCGCACTTCAGCGCGCGAGGTCATCGACCTAGTTGTCAAACAGCTCAACATGGCCGCCGTCCTTAAAGGCAAATCCGGCCCCGTATACGGACCGGAGAAGCTACAAGACTTTTGCTTAGTTGCCGTCATTGGAGCCAGAGAAAGATGCCTGAGAGATGACTTCAGGCCGTTACAGCTTCAGAATCCGTGGAGGAAGGGACGATTGTATGTGAGACTCAAACATGACGTATTAGCAGCGTTACAGCACTCAGCTAAGCAGCCTGCCTACATTTAATTATTTTTGTTAAAAATTATATTTTATCAGAGATTTACAGAGGTACTTTTGCACCAAGGCTTGGAATCAACTTAAAAACAGTACATAGTTAATAAAGGTTATTATCAGTTTTGGACAAATGTTATGTTCGAAACAAAGCTGTTTTGCGAACATTAAAAAATCTTAAAGTAGGTAACAGTTGAATTCTAGTAACAGTTGAATCAGACTAAATAAATGTTATTAATTTGAAAATACATAGTTCGTTGACAGAACCGGATAAATATTGGGATATGAGTGAAACCGTAATGAAACGTTCCTATGTACTTAGCCCGATACCGTTTTGAAAAACCGATTTCTAAGCCTTGTTGTAAATAACCTCGTTTTGCCTTTACCCTTATTAATGGGTAATTAGAGGATTTTCTGGAAACCGTCAGTGACGTGCAAACATAGATCAAAATAGTATTTTATCGAGTCTCTAATATGAACTAGACGAAATTAGTTTTAATTTTGGTGCCAATACTTATTCGTTGATGCTTTAAATAGATAAGTAAAAGTTGTGAGTAAATATAGAGATTATTTTACAGAATTTGGTGCTTCACATTGTATAGTTGGGTAATCGAAACTTGTCACAAGGGATTATTCGGAATTCATACATAACAACATTTTTAAATTGACAGCTGTTGGGCCAAAGGACCCAGCATTAAGGCTAAAACTCTTAATAAAATAAGCTGTTGCATTTAGAGGGTAGACATCACAAAATCTCGTAGCCACGGCGTTGTGGTTAACCAACATAATGTTTCCAGCTTATTGGTTTCAATTTACCCTATCAAATTATGTATTTTTATATAAAGAAAACTTTATTGGTTAAAACAATGTTTATTGTTTTTTTAAAAAAACATCTTTATTGTTAGGTATAAACCTACCAATAAAGACGTGTCTAAATTAGAAAGTAAATTATAAACGGACATAATAACATTTATTATGTTAAAGTTGTTGAAAATGTTTAAACTATGGAATAATACTATAGAAACCGAAAAAGAGAATTTGTAAAAGTTATTTTGTTTAAAAATTATAAACTATCGGGTTCGTTCTATTCTTACTATTACAGTCCATTTTAAAAAAAATGCGGTCCTTTTCTTGTGTCACGTTTCGATAGCCAGTAAAACTTTATTAGTATTTCGCCGATACGTCTTATTGCTGTTCTTCAGAGATTATATTTGTTAGACTGGCGTAGACGTAATGCTTTATCGAAATACATAGCTTTTACTGTCTAGAGTTTCGAGTTCTTGTCGTTCTATAGATATAACAAATCTTTCTTCTTAGATAATACAGTCTCGGAAAGTTTTAGCTAACCATAGTATGTAGGTATTACTTACAGATATTGCTGTTAAATATTAGAAAAAATAGCGAAAGGTTTTTCTGTAAATGCACGGGGCATTTTTGTATTTTAAATACAACATTGATAGCAATAATGACAATATTTTACCTATGGAGCAATTACGAAGTAATTGTATTTGAAATAGCTTTGCAAGTGCTCGATAGGTTACCGTATATATATATATATATATATATATAACTACAATATATACCTACGCCGAAGACATCTTGTAAAGTGCGTCAAGTGCCTAATTAAGTTGAAATACCTACATACTGTCATATCTTCTAGGCGACCAGGGTTTACATGAAATTATAACAAAATGTAACATGATATTTTGTAGACTAAAAATATCATTTTAAAATATACTTAGAAAAAAATACTTTTTTTTTTCTTCCACAATGAAGTAACACAAACAACTTTGTGTTCTTAATAATTTGCTGTGACATTTATGTATTAATTAAATTCAATGCTCACACTTTTAAATATGTATAGAATTTTATACTACTTATATTTTTTTATATTTCATTTATTATTATAATTAGGTAAATAAAAAACATTTATATACATAATACAGTAGGTAATTTATTGTTATAATGAAATATTTTAACATGATTCAAAATTTAAACAATGTTAAAAAATGAATCCCTACAACTCTTTTAAGCTAACTTCTGAAACAATCACCTACCGATAGATCTCTAATGAAAGTATTTTATTTTATTCTAAAGAGTGTTTTTGAAATGTTGGAATAATACTCAAAGATATATAAGTAAATAAGTATTATTTTGTTCCAATTAATTAATGTACATTGTGTAGTTAGTTATTATGTACAAATGTGTAATGAAAGAGTAATAAAACTAGCGTCTTAAAATATTTCTAAATAAAAAAATATAATTATCAATGATTCGAGCCATACTTAGAGAAAGATTTCAATTTTCATGAAGCCTAACTAAATGTCTTATGATGGATACGAGTAGGTTTAATTGTAATGAAATAATTAATAGTGTTTATTTTAGATTATTGTTAAATGTATTCACCCTCATTGCGGTGTGTTGTACATTAGATTAGAAAGAGTGAGAGTATGGAGTGATGCACAAAAATAAATGTATTTCAAAACTTTTACATTGTTTTCCTGACTATTCCTACATAACAGAAAAGTGAACTTAAATTTAAAGGTATCTACTATCTACAAAAGCAAATATATTCTTTTCTACAAAAGCAAATATATTCTTTTGTAAGTTTACACCGGTATTATTTATCTGTAACCTATTTGTCTTTTCCAAAACAAGACCCCAAACAACTTGAATCCATAACATCGAAGAAATATTATAAAGAGCACTGTCATTGTAGCTGAGTTCCAAAACGGGTGAATATTTATTACCTTTTAATAATCTAATGTATTCTCCGTCTCCTTCTATATTATGAAGGTAGCGAAAGACACATGATATTTTAAATATCAAAGAACATTATTTGTATGCTTTGGAACGTATTGTGGTTGTCATGTCAAGTCAACATGTCAATTCAATTCCAATCCAATTCCACAGTTCCACACGAACGTTTGAGAATAAACCATTAATTTATTATTTCTCCTTCAAACGTTGCAAATAATAAAATTTTACTATCATCTGGATCATTATTATAATAAATTTACAAGTGACGCAATAAAATTTGAGCAACATGAGTTTAGTAGCTAATACTGGGTAAGTTTACAACTTGATCAAGTTTGACGTTGATGGTCTACTTTCTTTTAATTTTCTAAATCTATTAATGTAGGAAGTTGGCCGGTCGTACGTTATTCATTACGGGTGCATCCCGTGGTATTGGCAAGGCGATAGCTTTGAAGGCGGCAAAAGATGGTGCAAATATTGTTATTGCCGCCAAAACCGCAGAAGCGCATCCGAAACTACCTGGCACTATATACACAGCCGCCGAAGAAGGTAAGTACCGTTAAAAAAATTAAACGCTCTTTGGAAAACTCATTCGATATAATCTGTCTTTCGCTCCAAATTTAAATATTTATCCTTTATCTTGATACTATATCTTGTTAGTGTGGACTTTGAACTTGTTTGCCCTTTGGACTACAGTTTTCACGTCCATGTTTATATTCGTAACTAAAAATACATGAAGTCCGAAAATAAACTGAATATGTACTAAAGTACATGACATTTAAATTGGGTTTCAAAATTTTGAGAAACAATATAATTTGGAGGAATATATATTTGTAGTTTATTAAACACAGTTTGAAAAGAATTATAAGTAGTATTGTAATATTTAGGTCCTAAAATGTTATCCTAATTTATATATAACATTTACCTACAAAACAACTGCATAAGTAATATGCAGAACTGTTTAACAAGTGTAAATTGTGACACTAAACACTGGGATTCCATCCCTTGTGTGTTCAAAAACACAAAACCACCATAAACTAGGTAGCTAGACAAAATTTTTTTAATTAAATGTAATGTGTTCCATTAACACTTTCTGTCTAACCAAGAATTAGAAGCGGACTCTTAAGATAACAGACAGACAAATCACTTGTCACTATGTCTAATACACCATTAACATAGGAATAATTGAATAAAAATAATAAATAATTAAATCCAATATACTGAAAAGAAAACCATCAAATGAACTATATCTACATTTAGTTTTAAATCTAGGGCATGCGTGCAGTCAACTTGAATCGTGAATGAACCAACATGATGAATGATGATAATATGTAAACAATTATCATCCATCTAAGTAATTTAACGCCATGTCAGTTACCTTAAGCTTCCATGTTTGATTACATGTTGGACAAATTTAATTGGAATGAAATGTAGTCGAAATAAAAATTAAATAATCCCTTTGTTCATAAAAACTGATAAATACGATAAACCTAAAGGTGGGATAATAATGACTTAAAGAATTATATATCTTAGACAAATCATTAAATTGGGTGTAATAATACTAAATAAATAATTATGATACAATTACACACCATTATAAAAATGTGATATACCTGTTTTTATCTTATCTTAAGAGTGGACTTCGGAGCACTGCTATTTTGTCCCCTATAATGAGATAATGAGCATATAGTCAAAAAGGGTATCATTATAGATAAATGAATGTAATCTTAGATAACAGAAGTGTTCAAAGGAACACCACCAAAGTCTAAATTTAATCTTCCAACATTACATCAATGCTGTGTGTGAGGTGATTCAATAGAAACAAATAAGATCCCAACAGAAATATAACTGTCAAAACTTATCTGATATATTTAAACTAAACACAAACAAATGCTAAGACACTGCAGTAATCTAAAATTAAACAAAACACTGGCCAATACATTAACATCTCAATAACAGATGGAACAAATTACTTCAAGAAATCATTGAATCGAGGACTATAAACAGTTTCAAAAACAAACTAGACAAATGACTTCCAAGAGAAGATGCTTCTTCATCCTTTGTAAAGAAACAGACATATCACCAGCAAAGGTGATGGACTTATTGCATTAATAGTACTTTGTTATGCATTTAATTTACTACATATTTTTATTAATAAATGTTATTATTTGCAACAATTTGAATAATTGGCTGATGTACTTACCAAAAATGAAAAATATGATATTCCAAAGGGATTCCACAGTCTGACTTCTATTTAACTGGTCTACCTCATACACCTAATATTAAAAAAAGAGTCCACCCAAAAGAAGATTCTCTATGAACATAATTCTGAAGATAAATAAATATTGGAGAATAGGGTCAATATAAAATATATCTATATCCTCAGGCCATAAAGAAGACAAATTTTATTATAATATTCTATTTTATTTCAGTTGAAGCACTTGGAGGGAAAGCACTTCCCTGCATTGTTGACATAAGAGATGAGAAGCAAATTCAGAAAGCCATTGATGAGGCAGTAAAAAAGGTAAAATGATTAAGGTTAACACTCACTTGATTTCATAACTATATTTGTGTCTCCTGAATGCCATGGAAGCTTTTGACCAAAACAGCATATTTATGTACTTAGACTTCCTCAAATTTTAATGTCTGAACGAAATGAAGGAAAATATTGTCTGTTGTTTTAAAAACTCAGATAAATTCAATCATTTCAAGTAGTCATCATTCTTGACTGATATTAGCCATGTTGACTGACTTGACTGAGTTCATGGACTTACATACACAACACAAGTATTAACTTATCAAAAATATTTAAAACTAATATAAAATCCTATTGGATGTTACACACCTTGTCTCCTCTCTCTCTAATGTCTATAGTTTGTGACAAAGTAAGTACTCATTGACCAAAGACATAATTAAATGAGCAGCAGAATGGACAGCAAATCAATGGCAGCAAATTCAAAGGTGAATTAAGTTTAGGTTCTCTTGTCAATAGAAATAGGAGTCTTTGTGATGACGTTCTTAGTAATTTTAAAGGATCACTTGCATAATGGACTAATACTATGACAAACGGAAAAATTACCAATACGCAAACGACCAAACGCGTAACGACCTGTATGCATAATACTTCTTTCCTTCAAAGAATTTGTTTACCTACAAATCTTTACATCATCTTTAAATCATTTCTTTACCTACAAAGAATTGCACTTTATTCCCTGTGTGCAAGCAGACATCGTTTTAAGTAAGAAATTTTGTATTTTTTGTCATTTTGTAAAAAATGTATTTTTTATAAACTGATTGTGGTGTTTTATTCCTGTAAAACCAATTTAAAAATCTATGTATATCCATAAACAAGTTGGCACAGGTAGTCAAAGTTTTATTTGATTACTCTGATTATATAAAGGAATAATTTTTGGTCGTTATGTGTGATTATAAGCATAGTGATCGTTCTGCGTATTGGTTGTTTCGCATATTAGTAATTTTGCATTAACTGAAATTGGTCACTATGCCAGTGATCACATTAAAATTACTTATTCCAGTCCGAACATGTTAAAAAAGTCCGAATTAAAAAATTGTTTGTTTAGTTGATCATAATTTGTTGCTCATATAATACTTTTATGCTGCTTGTTTAAATACAACCTTTAACCAAATATTTTTTACAGTAACCTTTATGTGGTTTCAGTTCAACGGCATTGACATACTAGTAAACAATGCGTCCGCGATCTCTATCACGGGAACGGCGCAGACTGACATGAAGAGATACGACCTGATGCATAACATCAACACAAGGGGAACTTTTCTCGCGTGAGTTATATCATATTCCAGAGATGTAATTAATATTTACTTTCGGAAGCTTTCGCCTTGGGTTTCGCTTTCGTTAATTTCATTGCAAAAGTTTTAGCAAATAGTTTTATGCAAGTTTTGACACTATAATAGGGTAGCGTAAACAATCCTTTTTCCGTCATCCACCACTGGACACGAACCCACCCCCTTATGCACATTGTCTCTTGCATGAAGATGCATGACCTTAAAATGACACGCTGTTTTAAGGCCATACATAAGGGTTGGCGAGTCCACCATTTTAGAAATTTAGTAGTTCTTCAGGGCTTGTGGTAGTCTCTTTGTTAACCCTTAATCGCCTTTTACGACACCCACGGGAAGAGATGGGATAGAGCTATTCTAAGCTACACGACACCACACAGCATCTTATTTAGATATTCTTTAAAGAACAGCAGACATAGTCTCAATACCAAATCAAAGCATCATTTCACTCCTTTCTTATTACATCTTTCAACCAACTGGTCAATGTACTCAGTTAAAGTATTGTATTAATAAATTAAATTCTGTGGATCCTATCATTCTTTTACAACATACCAGCAAACAACGGGCCACTGCTTCCCTTCAATCACAATAAATGATATTAAAGATACGAGTGCCTGTTGTGATAACTTGTTGTTTGTTGCAACAAAATAGTTAAACACAATTTTAAAATTGTGTTTAATTAAATGGGGATGGTAGAATTTTTCTAACACCCTATTTTTTTCTTATATAGAGTAGATCAATATAGATTGTAGCACAAAGTGACAGTATTAGAAAGATGATATTTACAGAGTTATCTTATAACATTTTAAAGTCTTAATTTATTAAAAGTAGTGTGACGTCACGGTAACGGCTGCATGGATAGACTTGTCACTGCTCTTTATGTTCTCTACAATCATACATGTATAAATTTTGGTCAAATTGGTGGAATTTGCCCATACAAATGGAGCAGCAATATTCATTGTGCAGTTTAGAATGTAATATTGCCGTAAATAACCAGAAATTCAAACTCAGAAATAAAGGAAACAAACCACAGTCAGTTCACAACAGAGATTATTGTCACAAATAGAGGTTTTGTTTTGCCTGTCTAACTCGATGACAGGTGACAGTGAAATTTTGTTTTCTTCGTATATGGCAATGGTGCAATTAGCACATTCTGCCAGTGACATGTTTTCTTTGTAAATAATAAAGATTTGTATTTTTTATGTAGGTATTTAACTCAATGACAGTAAAGTTTATTTAGATCTCAGATGACTGATGAGTCTGATGACATTATTTTTTGTACATCCACACAGCCGTAACTGTGACGTCATCGCCTATATTTCACATTTTTCGCTATAATTTCCTTTGTCTATAATGGCCTTTGTCCAATAAAAACAAAACTTACGAGATGTTGTTTGTACATGTCTAATTCTTTCGAAACTTAATAAATAATTAATCATTAAAAAATTTACCCCAATCCCATTGTCACACTTGGAGCCACAATAACATAACTGTATCGCTAAACTGCAATATAACTGAGCCAAATTCTACCTGTGTATATCTACAGGTTAAATAAAAATACCTGCGTTCTCTTCTCTTAACACTGAATTTCTTTCATGAAAACTAGCAATTTTTGTACCAGGATTTTTTTTAAATTTAGCACGTTATTCACAGTAACCACTCACCGCATAGTTACACTTGAATAAATACACTCGATTTACATTAATACACTATCTATACATGTTAACGACGGAATGAATAAACGATGTAAAAGCTAGGGTACTTGTATATGTATAGATAATAGTTTCGCTTGTATAGTTGTTTCTCTTTAGTGTCTTATAAATGTATGAATATCTCTTAATATCGTTAGGTTTACACTGTCTGTTTAATGTCCGTTTTATAATTATTTGTCGTGTAATTGATATTAAAATGATCCCTAGTGTGTCTTTTATTACCCTATTAGGATAATTGTTGATGAATAGGGTAAGTAGGGCATGCTAGGGATAAGTTGTGGGCGCTATGACGTTCGGGGAACAACTGAGCGCTCCGCCACCTGGCGGACGAATATAATATTTATAGTCCTGAAGCGGGGGACGGGGTTACGTAAATATGTCGCGCAAACCCCGCACCCCGTCCACTCGAAACCGAACGTTATAGCGTCATGATCTTATTAGATCCCTCTTAGGCTAGTTTACATCTAATAAATATCTAATAAGAATCCTATAAGAATCTTGTAAATGTATGAAAATGTATAACTGTGTCTTGTATGAATAAATGATCCCCCGCGGGGTAGCGGGAGGGGTACACATGTAAAAAAGTAGAAGGGGAAGCCAAAATAGAATAAAAGACGGACCATTTTGGGCTTCCGGCATTCCGATCAGCGGCACCACTCCGAACACTACAAACGGTCAACCAAGTGACTAGGACAAGTAGTAGCAACAACAAGTACCTCTGCCCCCTGCCCCCGGCTCTGCTGATATTATCGAAGACAAGAAATAAGGCGTTATTATTGTTCAACATCCTATATATACAGTCCACATCCCCCGGCGACCTATAAGGTTGTAGGACAATACTGTCCTCTATCTATTAAGAGATTGTAGTAGACAAAAGTGTCCTCAACATCGATGGTCCTTCGAGCAGCCGGATAAGAAGAATCAGCATCCACGGTTCATCAAGTCGCCGAGTCAAGAATTGCACGGCGTTGTTTAAGGAAGAAACAGCGGGAAGAGACGACGCGTCGTACTCGTCCGTGCATACAAGTCTTGATTTCTACGTCTTGATTTCCACGTCCTGATTTCCACGTCATAGACGTCTCAATTTCCACGTCATAAACGTCTCAATTTCCACGTCTTAAACATCTCAATTTCCACGTCAAAAACTAAAACCATTGTTTTCACAATGCCATCAACAACGAGATCACAGAGCCGGACGGGATCGCAGAGCGGAGCACAAACCACTACGGAATCAACATCTGCCACCACGGAGTCCACAGCCACGACTTCCGCTACCACCGGCACAGGCACCACAGTGACAGGGACGACGACCACCAGCGGCGGTACTACTAGCACCGAGGCCACTATAAAGACGACTTCAGCGGCAGCGGACGTCACGATCGTTCCACGAGCCGCAACCGTCACAGCGAGGTCACACCGCTCTACCGCATCCGCCAAGAAGAAGGAACGTCTGGAGGTCGAACGTACCTTACTACAGCTGCGCCTGCAAGCCAAGGAGCAGGAACTCAGGCTAGCGGAATTAGAATCGGGCTCCGAGGCAGATGATGAAGAAAAGGAAGACAAAGACCAATCGTTCCGGTTAGAAAAATGGTTGAACCGGAACGACGCACCCCCCCCCCTGTACCCCCGCAGGAGGCGGAGCCTAAGTCTCGCAAGATCTCGCCGATAAAGTATGAAGGAGGACGAGGACGGGGAGCTTACACCGCCAATGATGAAGACAGACGAGCCCAAAGAAGAAATAATTACGTCTACAACGGAAGTTGTCAACAAGGCCACCGCCGCGAATCCAATACCGCATCGACGCCGAGCTTATCTAAAGATAGCACCCGTAGTGCTTGCCGGACCACACGCAAAGGTACATACGTACGCGTTGTTCGACGAAGGCAGCACCGTCACCATCATTGAGGATGCTATAGTAGACTCCCTTGGCATCAACGGGCCAGTTGACACAATGTCCATACAGGGCATCAACGGCGGAGAAACAAAACACGAGAAAAGCCGCACTATCGACGTAAAAATACAAGGGCTACATTCGGACAGCGTGCACACATTGAAAGGCGCACGTACCATCAAACGTCTGAACTTCACCTCGCAGACTGTCGGAGAAACGGACCTAGAAGACTGCACACACTTAGATGACGTCAAGGACGAGCTCATCTATAAAAATGCATACCCTAAGATTCTCATCGGACAGGACAACTGGGAGTTGATCGTCTCCCGTCAGATCCGAGCGGGAAAAAGGAACAAACCAGTAGCATCGCTAACACTACTGGGATGGGTACTGCATGGATGCCGCACTTCAGTATGTGAACCCGTCACCTTCTGCGGCCACATCAGCGAGAAGCGCGACGAAATGGAGGAGTTGATGAAGAACTTCTTCAAGTTGGAGTCACTGGGCATCGAGCCGAGGCAAACAAAGGATGACCCGGAGCAGCGAGCTATCGACATTTTGAATAAGCAAAGTCGACGGCTACCTGACGGGCGGTTCGAAACCGGACTCCAATGGAAAGAGGATAATGTAAAGATCCCTAACAATTATGGGGATGCTCTCAAACGGCTGCACAACTTGGAAAGAAAACTCGACCGCGACCCGGAGCTTAGGGAGAAGTACAAGGAACGTATGACGAACCTGTTAGTATCCGGATACGCCGAGCCTGCGACTACAGCGCCACCTGCAGACAAGACGTGGTACTTGCCACATTTCGCCGTCATCAACCCGGCAAAGGAGAAGATCCGAGTCGTCCACGATGCCGCTGCGAGATCCTTCGGCCGCAGCCTGAATGATATGCTGCTGTCAGGGCCTGATCTACTTCAATCACTGCCCGGAGTCATCATGAGATTCCGTCAACATCCCATTGCAGTGTCGGCAGACATCAAGGAGATGTTTATGCAAGTGAAGATACGACCGGAAGAGCAAGACGCACTACGCTTCCTATGGAGGGGCGACGAAAGAGGCAACACACCGCCACGTGAGTACAAGATGACGTCAGTCATATTTGGGGCAACGTCATCACCGTGCACAGCGCTGTACATCAAGAATCGCAACGCCACCGAGTTCGCACATGTAGACGAACGCGCCGCCAGAGAGATCCAAACAAACCACTACATGGACGACTTCATAACCAGCTTCCCAGACAAGGAGGAGGCTGTGAGAGTCGTAAAGTCGGTCGACGAGATACACCGTCGAGCCGGCTTCCAATTACGGGGATGGGTGTCCAATGAGAAGTCCGTCGTCAAACAATTTTCGTCGGATCCCGGAGCCACGACAGTCACCATAGGCGGAAGCGAGATTGAGAAAACACTCGGACTCCTATGGCAGGTGAATGAAGACTGCATCGGCTTCTGTATAAATGCTATGAAGACACCACCCGACGTAATAGAAGGTAGACGTCCACCCACCAAGAGGGAAGCACTCAGCATGATAATGTCGCTGTTCGACCCGCTCGGGACTCGTATCACCAATAACTACTCCGGCGAAAAGACTTATGCAAGATACATGGAGTCATGGAACGAGCTGGGACGAACCGCTTCCCGAAGAGCTGCAACCAAGATGGAGCGCGTGGCTTTATACACTACGCGCTCTAGAAAAACTTCGCATTCCCCGCTGCTATGATGTAGAACCGGCCGTAAGAAGAGAATTGCACACTTTCGTAGACGCAAGCGAAGAAGCCTACGCAGCCGCCGTGTACTGGAGATTACAACGAGCCGACGGCACCGTAAGAGTATCACTAGCCGCTGCAAAGAGCCGCGTCGCACCACTCAAGCCCGTCTCTATACCACGACTTGAGCTACAGGCGGCGGTACTCGGAGCACGACTAGCAAAAAACGTCACGAAAGAGCACAACTTCATGGCAACAAGGCAGATATACTGGAGTGATTCACGCACCGCTCTCGCGTGGATCCGAGCCGAACCACGGACGTTCAAAACGTTCGTCGCACATCGCGTCGCCGAGATTGAAGATACTACAAAGAAAAAGGACTGGAGATGGCTGCCGTCACAACTCAATGTAGCCGACGACGCGACACGAGCGACACCCGCGGATTTCAACGAGAATCACCGATGGTTCACCGGCCCGCCTTTCCTACTATCACCTGAAGAACAATGGCCGGTCGAGACAAGCACGACAAAGGAACGCACCGGGGAAGAAAGGGAGAGATGCTGCGCAACAACGAACGACATAAAGGGGCACGCACACTTGCCCGATATCACGCGCTTTTCAAAATGGGAGCGCCTGATCCGGGCCACCGCACGCGTACTACATTTCATCGACTTATGTCGGAAAAGGAAACACACCGTGGCAGCAGCGCGTCGCAAAAGGACCATCGCCAACCCGACATCGGACCCGGCATGGTCAAGGACAAAAAGGGGCGACGCAAAGGCGGCAACGGCAAGAAAATCCGCATGCGACCAGCGCAAGTTCGTGCCATTAGAGGCGCATCATCTCATCCAAGCCAAACATCTCTGGACGAAGTCAGCGCAAGAAGACAGCTACGCATGCGAACGCAAACGCATCGAGCGTAGCGCCACACCGGCGGGAGACGACAAACTCGCCGGTTTAAGTATTATCATGGGAACGGACGGACTACTAAGACAAAAAGGAAGAATCGCTGCCACAGAAGGGATTAGCGAGGAAACGGCAAATCCAGCGGTACTAGACGGCGCACATGACTACACAAAGATGTACATAGATCATGTACATAGGAAGATGCATCATGGGGGCGTCGAGCTAGTGGTGAATGAAGTACGACAGCGATTCTGCGTTATGAAAATTCGCCCTACAGTACGGGGCGTTTTAAAGGTATGTATAACATGCAAGTTGAAGAAGGCGAAACCAACGAGTCCAGCCACCGGGGATCTGCCGCACGCGCGTGTAGCACATCACGCGCGCCCGTTCACCTTCACCGGGCTCGACTACTTCGGTCCACTCGAAGTAACCGTGGGCCGACACCGAGAAAAAAGGTATGTCGCCCTATTCACCTGCATGACGACAAGGGCCGTCCACTTGGAAGTAGCGGCATCACTCAGCGCAGACTCTGCTATATCTGCGCTACGAAGATTCATGGGGCGACGCGGCTGCCCAAAGGAGTTGTGGTGCGACAACGCCACCAACTTCAAAGCCGCGGAAAGACAACTCAACGAGGCCGCACTCACTGCGGTCCGAGAAGAGACAACAACGAAGCACATCGCGTGGCGTCACGTTCCCCCCTCCGCCCCCTTCATGGCCGGGGCCTGGGAACGCATGGTTCGCGCTACATGAAAAGTACCCGAGCGACGAGACACTCCACACACTGCTCGTCGAAGTAGAAAACACGGTCAACTCCCGTCCACTCACACACGTGGCAGTGACACCAGGGGAACCAGAGGCGCTCACACCCAATCACCTGCTGCTGGGACCCAATTCCCATGTCCCAGCGCCGGGCGCCTTCACCGAAGAAGACATAGATGCACGCGCGCATTGGCGGCGCGCCCAGCGGCTAGCCGACATCTTCTGGAGCCGCTGGGTACGAGAGTATCTCCCCCTGCTTCAATACCGGCGGGAGCCCCGCACGATCGGTGAGGCACCACGCGTCGGAGATTTGATCATCGTGTGCGACGCAAATCTACCGAGGAACACATGGCCGCGAGGAAGAGTCATCGCTACGTACCCCGGGCAAGACGGCGAAGTGCGCGTCGTCGACATACAAACGAGCAACGGACACGTTCTGCGGCGACCCACGAAGAAGATCGTCGTTCTACCGGTTAGGTCGCGAGACGGCGACGGCGGGAGTATGTTAACGACGGAATGAATAAACGATGTAAAAGCTAGGGTACTTGTATATGTATAGATAATAGTTTCGCTTGTATAGTTGTTTCTCTTTAGTGTCTTATAAATGTATGAATATCTCTTAATATCGTTAGGTTTACACTGTCTGTTTAATGTCCGTTTTATAATTATTTGTCGTGTAATTGATATTAAAATGATCCCTAGTGTGTCTTTTATTACCCTATTAGGATAATTGTTGATGAATAGGGTAAGTAGGGCATGCTAGGGATAAGTTGTGGGCGCTATGACGTTCGGGGAACAACTGAGCGCTCCGCCACCTGGCGGACAAATATAATATTTATAGTCCTGAAGCGGGGGACGGGGTTACGTAAATATGTCGCGCAAACCCCGCACCCCGTCCACTCGAAACCGAACGTTATAGCGTCATGATCTTATTAGATCCCTCTTAGGCTAGTTCACATCTAATAAATATCTAATAAGAATCCTATAAGAATCTTGTAAATGTATGAAAATGTATAACTGTGTCTTGTATGAATAAATGATCCCCCGCGGGGTAGCGGGAGGGGTACACATGTAAAAAAGTAGAAGGGGAAGCCAAAATAGAATAAAAGACGGACCATTTTGGGCTTCCGGCATTCCGATCAGCGGCACCACTCCGAACACTACAAACGGTCAACCAAGTGACTAGGACAAGTAGTAGCAACAACAAGTACCTCTGCCCCCTGCCCCCGGCTCTGCTGATATTATCGAAGACAAGAAATAAGGCGTTATTATTGTTCAACATCCTATATATACAGTCCACATCCCCCGGCGACCTATAAGGTTGTAGGACAATACTGTCCTCTATCTATTAAGAGATTGTAGTAGACAAAAGTGTCCTCAACAATACATATAAATAAAAATTAAATGCTGTTCGTTGGTAAGCGCGTCACTTGAGAACGGTTGGACCGATTTGGCTATTTTTTTTAAATGTTCGTAATAGTCCGTATAAGGTTTCAGGGAAAGAAAAATTGGAAAATTTGCCTAGAAACTTGGAAAATTCGGGAAAAACTGAAAGTTCTTTTTTCTATGGGATTTTTGTATGAACTTATTTAAATTATTGTATTATTGAAATTTGGACAGGACAACGTCTGTCGGGTCAGCTAGTTTAAAATAAAAATAAAAAATACAGTATATAAAAAAACTTAATTTTATTTTTGGGGAAATACCAAGTTCAGAAGAAAGTCGTACAACAAAAGTTGTTAGCTTTAAGATAGGCATTCGGTGTTAAGAGGGCGTAGGTATTAGTTATAAGTAAACCCTGTACTACTTTTATAGAATCAATTTTTACTAACTTTTGCTAGTTGAGTTATATGATACTGTTGTAAAATGTATAAATTGTATTCCAGGTCTAAACTATGTCTACCACATCTGAAGAACAGTGACCACGCTCACATACTCAATCTATCTCCTCCCCTTAATATGAACCCCTATTGGTAAGTGAATATACATAGTTATTAATTAAGGAAAAAATAAGCAGTACAGACCATATCTAAATACTTATGACCATAATAAGTTTTAGTATATCCATTATAATCTAATATGTTCAATTTACTTACACTGATATGTATCTAAAACTGTATCTGGTATATGTATCTGGTCTAGAAACATATAAAAACAAATACCAACACACCCTGACCTTAAAAAACATTTCTTATGAAACAAATATTTACAAACTACAATGATTCTTGGTCAAATAGATTAAAGATTAATTGAATAAAAGAATATGATTACACTCTACATTTAATAACACCTACATAAATAGTTAATAGTTATTATTATATGAAAAATGAATGCCTTTCTGACTTTCGACATACACATTTATTAATCTAGTTTGATCAGTGCTCACTTAAAATTAGAAATGTAAATATTAAGAAAAATTTTAAACAATTTCAAATATGACACAATTTGTGAAATGGATATTTTTAACATGATAATTATTAATGTCGTTGTTAAAATTAATTCTTATTGGCATGCCAGAAATGTCAAATGTTTTGTCATTGCATTTGTTAATTGAATGTCTTTGGGCTGAGACTGAAAGCGATATTTCGCACGATTACAAATTCTTTGCGTTCATAAACGATTTATTTCAGTGATTTTACCGCTCATATTCGTTGATTTAACTAAAAGCACAGGTTTGTTCTACAACGTTGTATTTGCAGTTGACGCTATCTGCCTATTGAATAAGTTAATAATGAATCGCAAAGGAATTTGTATTTGTTTCAAAGCTGGTTTGCTAATACTTTAGGTGGGTCTATTCCACAAATCGTCCCTAGAGAGGGGAAAATTGGACTTGAAAGCAAATTTTGTCCAAAACTGCCCCCTGACGTATGCAGCGGAGAAAACTGGACAAACACAACTTTGAATTCCTAAAATCCCCTCTAATAATATTATAACAAACAGAAAAACAGAGAAACAGCTAACAAATTAGAATTAGAACAAATTGTACATATAGTTTCTTTTTTGTTTTCTTTTAGGTTCTCAATGCACGTGGCATATACAATGGCGAAATACGGCATGTCGATGTGTGTACTCGGCATGAGCCATGAATTCAAGCCCTTCAACATTGGAGTCAATGCATTGTGGCCTAAGACAGGTATGAAGGTTTTTATGCAACTAAAGTAATTATAATTTTAATTCCCAATTTACTCCGATGTTACTTTTGCTATTACGATTTCTTTAATTAAATTTCTCAACTTTATTTATATTCTTGTTTAATTTTTATTGTGTTTATTATACCTGCTTAATAATTGATCAGAAATTACTGTTTTATTAATTATTCAACAAACACATGTACCTAAGATTGACTAGTGAAACGTCGAATTCATTTGTTTGAGTTTCTACCTTTGACTGGCTGGTTTAGTCTCTCCTAGGATTAACCAAAAATACATCAGTCAACAGTTGAAATACAAAAATACTTTGAGCTTTGCCTAAGAGACCTTGTCAATCCTCAGGATTCACCAGTTAAATCTAGGAACGAACATACGTCGGTCTTTGACATGCATACAAAAATTTCGTCGTCTATATATACAAACTATATGTTGGTGTCTAGAGCTTGAAAAGCCTCATTTTTTAAAAACATACTTGAGGTACCTAAATCTTCCTTCCAGTGACGCTGCCATTGGTCTTTCATATAATAAATTGTGCTCTTACTTATTTAAAGGATATACCATTAAATAACGCCAACAGTCACCACTCAATGACCCACACTAAGATTCCCTGTGTCGTGGGTCCAGAGACACATAAAAAAACGAACAGAACACGCGCAAAACCCAGACCCGAACAAACACCTGTCTACAAATGATTGTCTGACCAGGAATCGAACCCGAGCCCTTTTGCGCGGCAAGCAGGGAAACTACTAACTGATATTAAATGGGTAATGTTAGGATTATAATAAACACTATTGTATTCTTCAAAGAAATTAATGGCTTTAATTCGATTTTTATTTTAGCGATCGCAACAGCGGCCATCGAGATGTTGACCGGCGACACGTCGACAAGTCGCAAACCTGAGATCGTGTCTGATGCCGCCTACGTCATATTGTGCAAGTTAGTTATTTTTAAACCCCAATATAAAAAAGAATCAAATTCCTCTGAAGGTCAAATTCCAATTGGTAGACGAAGGTTGTACCTTAACTTGAGACAAACGTAAACTTTTCGAAGATATTTATTTATAGAACTTTATTATAGAACAACTCTTCAAAAATAATAAACGGAATATGAAGCACGCAAACTACTGATCAAGGGTGCCAATGTTTTAAAAAATCAAAAATGAGCGATATTCTGAAAAGCCGTACTTACTTTTTGATTAATCTTAGTGCTACACTAAGATTAATTGCGGTCGTTCGATTGGGCTATCGACAGTTTCAAGCTTGGCCACTATTAATGGGCAGCCTGTATATGAAGTTTTATTTTAAATTCTCTAATGTAATGTTTATGCTTTTCACAGAGACCCCAAAAAGTACACGGCCAACTTTGCCATCGACGAAGATGTTCTCCAAGAAGCCGGCATCAGAGATCTCAAGCCTTACGCATGTGATCCCAGTAAGTATTTTTCATACTTTCGCTTTGGACCGCTATTATCCTATCAAAGATCTTTGATAATGTTTTATATTTCACATACATTACTCTTTTGTTAATACAATTACTCAGATAGAAAGATAGTAAAATAGATAAATAATTATTATAAGATATAATATGATTATTTCATCGACACAAGGATTGCATACATAATAATTTCTAGAGTCAAGGTAACAACCAATTAAAAATCAAACAAACCAGTGGCATCATATTAAAGAAAATATATCAGCATAGCATAATGAAAAAATATTTGTATACACTAAAAAACACAATTTGATAGTTCAGTAGAAAGAAATTAAACAGTGTGACCCCATGTCAAGACTAACAGATATGTCTTAATGTGTATCAATATTTAGTATGACAAAATATTGACATCTTTCCTGTTGAAGGCTTTAAAGGGCCAAAACCAGAAAGTCAAAAGTCAGTGCACCTTTTTTTTTAACATGGTCAAAGATTTTTGATAATGTAATAGCAGCATTAGGTTAAAAACACACACAAAGTGAACGCGACTTTTCTAAATTATAACAAATACTGCTGTCTTGCTCTTAGTAGGAGGTAATGATGTAAGTCACATAAGCGGGTAATGACCATGACATAAGTCAGACAACGGTAAATAGGTACTAACATGAGTCACAAAAACAGGTATAAATCACATTACCACACGGTTTTTTCGTTTGTTAAGTCCATGTTGATAAAAGAACACTGGATTCACATTCTGAATGTTGTAATACAATTGTTACTAAATTGTCTGTGTAACATGTACATTAAACTTTCGACTGTAACACTACAGCATAAGGTTCAATCCAAGTGTCATTATTTAATGATAAATGAATCAGCAACACCTTTGAACAGCGCTATGTGAATCTGTACTTTCATCAATCGAATATGAAATTTCTCACGGGTTAATATGAAGATGTACATGTGTGCGTCAAATTACCGCAGTTATACATACAGTTATAGTTATATGGACATTCTAGGGCGTTGTGTTTATAGCAAGACAATTTTGACCGTAGAGAACGCAGATAACCTCCTCCTGGACGGATTCCTTGACGATCCGAAGTCAATAAAGCAACACCATGTAACGATGGCGGCGCAAGTAAGGCGATATCACACGACCCCTGTTTACTACAAGGAGGTAACGCTCAATGTAGAAGATTGTTGTAATAATAGATCGTTGTGGTTTTGCGTAATTGAATAACGCTTTCAGTTCTTACTGAAGACAAAAGTGACGAGTGATTTCATGCGATTACACAAGACGTGTTTAGTGGTAAACTTTTGCATAATGCTACAGAAATATTTATATAGTTAGTGATTAGTTCAACCGAATTGTTTCCCCAAAGCTAAAGTTTTTAGATTGATAATTTAAAACTAACAAAGTAACAAAATAATGACAGAACTACCGAGGGTGCTTCATCAACCCTGAAAGGGGAATACCCATTCGGCGCTAAGTTTACAATGAAGTATACTAAGGTATATAACTAAAATACAAATTTGTAGCATATTTTAAGGGAATATGTAAGAAATATTTACGCAATTTGGTGTAGGAATAATATTTCATTCATTTTGTTAGAAAATGTATTGACATATCTGTCAACAGTCAAATATATCCTACCGTCTTGACTTTGACTACAGATTATAAAGACTTTTACGAAGGAGTATAATAGGATAACTAGAATATAAATTCGAATCATATTTTAAGGGAATCTGTGGGAAATATATACTCAATTTGGTTATAGGTATATTATTTCATTAATTATAGAATATAACTGACTCAATAGTCAGTAATACTACTAATGTACCATCGAAATAAATCGTCCGGTTAGCCTAAGCTGATTTATTTGATGCTCTCGACTAAAATTATGATTCCTTTAAAAAAAAAAAATACGATTTAAATAAGATATGTAGTATTCAATCTGCCGTGAACCTGATAGATCAGAGTTGCTCATTGTTTATTTTTTATAGAGAAATAGCAAATCACTAATACTTGTAAACTCAATGATGCGTGTAAAACGTTGTTTACCACTAAATATATGCCTTTAAATATGCTTGTTTTATCGCGTGATCTCACGTAATGTATGTAGAATCGGTGGTCATAGGTAAGCCGTTGGTAATGTTAGCAATTTAGGCAAATTGTGCTTTAGGAAAGAGATGTTGGTAATAAAAATGAAACACCTTTGTTCTCCAAAAATTACAGATAGGGGACTCTTACAAATTACAGACGCTTTTAAGAAATTAGTTTCTCAGACTAGGGCTGTCTGATCTAACTAATGTTAAACACGAAACAAGCGTACGGATTAAGTATTGTATAACGAGTCTCTTGTATATGTTACTGTGAATGTCCGAAATAATGTTTATGTCAACAATCACCGGTAAATGTTGACAGTGGCCTGCATTGGCATCAAAAAAATCGAATTTACCCTGAACATAATAATTTCATTCCAATATTTGGATACTGGACTATATTGGACTTTGTCAACATTCATCGTTTGATGTCGACACTCCAATTTCGGACATTTTCAGTTACAAACATAATGTTAATGGACTTTCTGATTTAAAGGTAGAATTGCGATAAATTGTTAGTAGGACCTGCTTTCATGAGGTGGCTTACAATAAATAAAATGTAAATTAAAAAACCAAATTGAATGTATGCGATGGGGTCCAAAATATTTTTGCACTTTTAATTTTTTTTTCAACATATGCAATACCTTATTCAGTACTCGTTACTAAGCCAACCCATCAACTGATGTCCATACAGAAATACTGGAATATGCGATTTCTAGAGTTCATCATCTTGCTTCTTCAACACAAGAATAGTCATTTTTAGGAAAATGATTAGGAAAAACATTATTCCCAAAATATCTTTATTCAAGAAAAATCTGAAGTTGGTAAACTGTGTTTGTTCACAGATAACATAGATAATCTGTTACCCGACTTCTTTTTGGAGGAGCCCGGTGAAGCGAAACAACCTCCTAAAAAGGTGTGAACATTTATCAAAATTATTCAAATTAATAACTGAATATCTATGGCCACTTATTCTTAGGTTATGATTTTTTTTAATAGTGATATAATATTTTTCTAAAGTTGTATTTTGTCTAAATCACTGCATGTTTTTTTGTAAATAACAATTATTTTTTATGTATATTGTTGTATATTTATAATAGTTTATTTTTTCTTTTTATGCATGTAATACATATTTTTGGCTGTCTTTTTTATATAAGTATTGTGTAAACAATCGTATTTATTCATCATATTTTTTTGACATACTGTAAAAATAATAATTAAAGTAAAACTAATAATAATATTAAAACTTCGCACTATTTTGTTTTACATCACAATTCGTATATTCATTTAATATATAATGACCGCAGGCTGAAGGTGGACAAATCCCCGGCTTATTTGAAGCCATCGGCAAAAGTGTCACACCAGATTTAGTGCAGAAGACTCAAGCTGTGTTCCAATTTAATGTTAAAGGTAACCATTTATATTTATCTATTTTTACCTCATTGCGGCACACAATGAAGTAATGTTTTTTTTATTTTAGTTAGTAGACAGTACTTATTATAAAAATACGTATTTTTAGGACAGGTAAAATTAGGGCAGGTGTCAATTTCTAATACTATGTCTATTAGCACTATATTTGTCTAGAATTGACCGTGTGATGTCGACTACCTTTAGAATAGCTCTACCTCATTTCTTCCCGCGGCTGTCGGCGACTACACCACTCCTAAAATAGAGTTTCACTTATTTATGAACAAAAAATCCACAGCAAAACGGTGATATGAACCTATTCTACATATAAATGAAGCTTAATGCCAAAAACGGATTTAACTATTTAAGCAATACAAAATAGATAATATGGGTGATGCGCGCTTATACATGAACTTTCGCGTAAGACACAGGTCAATGTACGTGCGTGTGGGTGGCTGTGTGCGAATGCGTGAAAAAAAAATTCTAAAGGGAGTTTTTTTTTATAGAAAGAAGGCGGCAGACGAGCATACAATTCACCTGGTGGTAAGTGGATACTGTCGTCCATGAACATCCATGGTACATGTCGATATCAATTCAGAATGACAAACGTTTGCACGTACGAGGAGAAATCAAAAAGTAGTGAGAATGAGATAGAATATAATGACTATTGATAACTTAATAATTTATTTTTCTACATAGTCTCCGAGTCTCTCTACACACCGAGTCCAGCGCTTCTCCAAGGCTACAATCCCTTTCAAAAAAAAAGTTTTGTCTTGGTCCTGCAAAAAGCTCTCCACGGCATCTATCACCTCGTTATCGTCTTCGTACCTGTTTCCCCTTAAGTATTCTTTCAATTTGGGGAACAGATAAAAATCGCTAGGCGCCAGATCTGGTGAATAAGGGGGATGGTCAACCAATTCGAAGCCAGCTTGTTGAATGGCAGCCATCGCAACTGCCGAGCTGTGCGCGAGTGCGTTGTCGTGATGAAACAGCACGCCCCTTCGAAGTTTCCCTCTCCTTTTCTCTTTGATGGTATTCCTCAACTTGGGAATTAATGCTGCATAATATTGGCCTGTAATAGTGGTTCCACGCTCCAGGTAATCAATCAACAATATCCCTTCTGAGTCCCAAAATATTGAGGCCATAATCTTGCCAGCCGATGCCACGGCACGAAACTTCTTCGGGGTCGGTGATGATGGCCGTTTCCATTGTGAAGATTGCTGTCTTGTCTCGGGATCAAAATGATGGACCCATGTTTCGTCCATTGTTACGAAACGAGACAAAAAGTTTTCAGAATCTTCTTGAAACTTGTCCAACAATGTCTTCGAAATGTCAAGTCGATTTTGTTTCTGACTGTCTGTTAACATTCTCGGCACCCATCTTGCGGAGACTTTTCTCATATTCAAAGATTGTTTCAATATGGATTGAATACTTCCATATGAAATGCACGTTTCTTGAACTAAGTAACGGATGGTAACTCTTCGATCGCTCAATACAATTTTCTCGACTTTAACAACATTTTCTTGGGTGACTGACGTCGATGGGCGGCCGCAACGATGTTCGTCTTCCGTGCTCGTTCTCCCTACTCGAAATTGAGAAGCCCACCTTGCGACAGTGGAATACGGCGGAGCAGACTCTCCTAATGTTGCCTCCAAATCGCAGTGAATCTCTTGCGTCGTTAACTTTTTTAAACAGAGGTATTTAATAACGGCTCGCACTTCGTTTTTCTCCATTTTCGAGAACACGTTCCGACACGAAGCAAACAAATGACTACATTCAGAAAAAAAACAAAAGAGAATCGAAGACTTTTTCTTTATTAATATTACAAATATCTGAGCTATGCCTGCCAGTATTTTTTTTTTTTTCTTATCAAGGAGTATAATATGTCGTTCTCACTAATTTTTGATCACCCCTCGTATTGTCAAATTATTGTGTAATGCCATACATCCCTCATGCTCGAGACAATGTGCATGAGCAGGCTCGTGTCCAGCGGATAGTAAGAGGGCTGGTTACGGTTGCCTCAAGCAACCAGCAACACCGTGTGTTAGACGCCTAATATTGTTTGATAATACAATCCCGCACACCTGAATCGAGCAACCCTGCATTTTTAACTGCATAAAAGCTTTTTGATCAATCAAACATTTTTTTAAGCGCCAGGCCATTGAAACTGAAAATGCAAGGTGGCTTGATTCGAGTGTCATAATAATACTTTTACCACTAGTCAATAGTATTACTCAGAGTTTGTGTCCAAAATTCGTCATGAAATATTTATTTATTTTTTGTTTATATCGGACAATTTATCACTATTAGCATTTTTATTATTCGATTTCGTTATAGAGTGTTCAAAACTTGTTTAATTTCAGGTAAAGAGGAAGGTATATGGCACTTAGACCTGAAAAATGGAGACGGTACATGCGGTCAGGGGGAACCCAAGAACCCGCCTGATGCGACACTTACTATGGACGGGAAGAACTTCATGGACATGTTTGCTGGTTAGTTAGTAAAAATTTTACATTTTATTTCATTGACAAGTCTTATTAATAACTAAATAAACGTCATAATTTCGTAAAGATGAGGTTAGTTTCTTGTGTGAAACTTTCTTTGAAGGTTTGACTCTTGTCTGAAAGAATTATGCGTCCTTTTGGTCGAATTTTCATGCAATTTTCTTTCGTTGGGAAGAGAATTTTCTCACAACGTTTTTGTATATAAATCATACGACTTCAGAGCGGAGTAGTGCAACTTTAGAGTGGCGAGTAGTAGAAGTAAAACTATTGGTGTCACCGAAATGACAGTAGTTTGTATTTTTTATATTCACTATTGTATAACATACTTCAATATGACGGTTGGGAATTTTTAAATCCATAATTTAATGGCTTGTATGTAAACGAACAGTAACTAATACTAAATGGGCAGCAAATATTGATCAACAAAACAACCTACTTTCGAATAAGTGAAGTAAATAATTTTAAATTACTACAAATGTCATCAATCAGCAAGTTGATGGACTCCTATTTCTATATTATCAATTTCATATTCAATATAAATTTGCGCACATCGATTTGCTGCTCTTTTAATTATTTATCTATTTATATTATGTTACAGGTAAACTAAAACCAGCTACAGCATTTATGATGGGTAAACTAAAGATCACCGGAGATCTTCAAAAAGCTATGAAACTAGAGAAAATGATGAAATCACTGAAGAACAAAATGTAATCTACCAAACTACAAATAGGTATAGACGGATGTAAGATAGTTATTTTTATAGTGTATTTGTATTGATGACAATATTACCATATAATTAAGTAACAGATTATTGCCGTGACTTCGTTAAATGATTAATCTGACAAATTTTGCGGGAAGATACGGCATTTTTATGTCTATATACGTATTTGCCAGTGTTTATATTTATTATTATTTTTGCATAAGAATCTGGAATCTAAATAAATAAGTCAAGCTGTGGTTCGCTGCGCGTCCTAAGTTGGTGCTAAGCTCCTACTTCTCCCGTCGCTCGTTCAATCTGCTCCGACCCGTGTAGCTAACAGTCGTTACAAACCCAAGGGAGATGTTTCATTTCATCTGTGGGTGTTTTCCTATCGCCAAAATTTACTCACTACACGCTTGGTTTCCATACAATTTCATGAACTTGCGTTGTATATCTATCTAAATATGTATATGGTTATTATCAACTGGACTCGCCAAAGTATCGGTATTGAAGTATTAAGAATGGATATTAAAGAAAAACAGGAGTCGTCTTTATCCTGCAAAAATGTCAGACGATTATCTTAAGGAAATTGCTGCAAAGTTTAACACATACAACCCGACAGACTATTTCAAGAAATCTGACTAAATTTGAAATAAAAATCATGGCAATCTTGTGTGTAATATATAGTAAGAACGGATGTTTTATATTTTACGAAATTATTTATTTTTGGATGTCTACATTACACTCACAATGAATGGGGGACAGATTGCGAGTGAAGACGGTGAATCATATGATCGTCCATATAGAAAAAGTACAGGTAGAGACAATAATATTCTTCCTACTTCCCCCAAATTGCCGGGTTGGGTAAATTCCCGTCTTTGAACAGAAATTGTACCATGTATTTGGACTTTTTGGATTTCAAAGACCCTTATTATTTTCTGGCCGGGATTAATTAAAATGTATAGTTAATTGCAACCAAAATCTTGAAGATAGACTCGTTAAATTCCTATATGCTTCCTATACAGCAATGCATTGTTTAATGGTGAAATGTAATAAAAAATTGCAGTTAAACTGCATAAAATTTAGATTTTAGTCCGTCCATCTGTTAGAACTTCGTTTTGAAATGTCTTTAAAATTGGTGTTCATATTATAAATTGGACATTTTAAAAAATACTTATGGCGGATGATCTCTGATGTAACAGATAAGGTATTAAACTGTTCATTATAATAGTCTGGCAAATGAAATGCGGCGCGGCACTGGCGAATCGAACCTTCACAATGGCAACACATTTTGAATGGTAACTTAATTTCTCATTTCTCAGTTTAGGAAGAAATTTTAGTGGTTACTTATACATAACCGTCACATTCTTTCTCTTTTCTGTAATGTTCTTAACAATCCTTTTAGTAATTCAACGCATCTCGTATATTTTTCTCAGATGTAGACTCCTTAGAACCTGATCTAGACTTATCTATTTTTTTTTGCATTCATTTGTTTCAGTTTTATATTAATTTTAGAATCGAAAACACAAAAACTATCAAGTTTGTTTTTCTGACTAAAATTAGCCTTATCAGTCTAGTTTTTTTTAAATATGCCATTTCATTCTTGTTTCATACTTTATTTTCCAGACTATTATGTATTTAACACTTTTGTGCCTTGTATTAACGTTATTATTGTAATCGAAAATAGGGTTCATTTGCCAAATATAAATAAAAATGTAATTACTAAATTGATAATAAATTATGTACTGTTATAATTCCTGTTGTAATTGAAAGGGCTCTGTTGTAAATAAAACATTTTTATAGGTAATTTTTTTAAATACCCAACTATCCTATTGCTACCCCTCCATACTTTTTCATTAACGAACTTCTCAGACAATATCGCTTTTTACACAAATCATTTTAAATATTATACTATTATACATATCTTAGAGAATATATCACCTCATCAGCCTGTGTATCTCCACTGCTGGATTAGGCCTCTCCCAAGGACCGCCACCACATGTGGTCTTCCGCTCTTCGCATCTATCCACTAGTAGTGACTACTATGCTGCTTACTTTTGTCCTTTATTATTTATTGCTATTCTCCCTTTTAGGGACTTGTTGCGTTTTTTATGGAAAGAAAGTGGCAGACAAGCAGAGACCTTTCGGTGAGTGGATACCGTCGCCGATGGACATCCATGATGCATGCCACCATCAGTCTAGAATGACAAACATTGGTGAATGACCCCCAGATAGATGCCTACCTTTAGAGAATGGAGGGATGGATTGGGAAGAAGGGGTGGGAAAATGGAGAGGGATAGGGGTATCTTTGTACATTTCACACATTAATCATTATACTGGCTGCTTACATCAATGGCAACCTGGCATGTACAAAATGGGTATGTATCCATGAAGAAGGTTGTAATATAATAATAACCTACCAGTAAAACAAACAAGTCTAAAGATTATTGCATCATTGTTATCAGTTGTTGTTAAGAAAATAGTAGTAAACTAAATAAGTAGGTAGATACTTAGTAAAATTTTCCACAATTCAAATATATAAATGAGCAAGAAAATTGGGATCACTGCAGTATTATGTTGTTCATTATTTTGTTCTGATTCAATAAAGAATACGTATAGTTATAAAGACCAATGCCCTACTTTTCAATTTCGTAAGAAATGTTTTCAATTTACATTACATCAGACGTAATTTGAGATAACCTTGTTATCGGAATTGAATTCTCCCGCCCATTCGACTAACCTTGAAGGGTGCTATTTGTTTTTGTAGGTTAGTTAACTGTCAATTGTAAACGAATATTGACGCTTGTTTAATATACTATTGTGCAAAGAACACTCATTATTATTATTTTACATAAAACAAAATGTCGCACACAGAGATCCCCACGGAATTATTAAACTCTCCATATAGCAATTATAGATCACCGCTAAGCACAAGATATGCTTCGAAGGAAATGCAATACAACTTTAGTGATCAGAAGAAATTTTCCACTTGGCGAAAACTCTGGATCTACTTGGCCAAAGCTGAAAAGGTAAGTCGCTGTTTTATTTTCATAGTCATTATGAATTAAAATCTTCATTATTCTCTGTGATTTAGAAATATAAATAAAACTTAGAGTTTATAAAGAAATGTCACACGTTACAGCTTTTTTCTTCCTATGTAGCAATGGTGCAATTAGCACATTCAGCCAGTGTCAAAGATATGTGGATATTAAAAAAAAAACATACAAATGTGTGCGTGTGTGTGTTATTTTCTATTTTTATGCAAGTTTAATGCATGAAAAAATAGAAACAAACTATAGTGATAGCAGGTTTACTGAGGACAGTACAGTACTTACTCCTCGGAAGCACACGAAAACCACAGTCCTACGCTTTTGTTTGAATAATAATAATCACAAACGCCCTTTACTGAGAGACTCCTGACTTAAGGCTAGTTCGGACTACGCTAGTATTTTAGTCGAGTGACGAGTAATTTAGTAACTAAACGTGTCTGAACAACGAAAATTTAGTCGAGCAGCTTAGCAACCACGTGGGACCGCTTGCTCGTCCGCCCACTAATCTATAAAAAAAAAAAAAGCATATACTTTAGTGAAGTCGATCCATTTTAATCTATTTTTGTCGGGCGAGTAGCGCCTCCCACCACGCGTCACTGCTCACTGGTTCACCGGCTAAACAAGTCTGAACCTGTCGTTTTAGTCGAGTTCATTAGTTGCCGCAAAATGTTGTTTCGCTGGAGTGAAGAAACAACTTTAAAATTTGTTTCTAAATATGTAGAACATAGTGCTTGTGGAATATTAAGTCCCCACATTATAAAAACAAACAAATGAAGCAATCAGCATACTTGGATTTGGAAAATACAATGAATATACCCGGATTTGGTGAAAAGGAAATTAAATTGAAAATTAAAAACATCAGGTTAGTGCATACTTTTATTATTTTATTACAAAAACATTCCTAGATGCTATCTATTATACAATAAGCTCTTATTATTATTACTATTGTTATTAAAAGTAGTAGGTACTACCTAATGTGATCAAATATTTTTTAGATCGACCTACTCACAGGAGTTAAAAAAAATAAAGGAATCCAAAAATTCAGGCGCAGGGACTGACACGGTTTACATTCCTTCAGTAAAATGGTTCAGTTTATTGGATGCATCCCTACGAAACATAACCTCAATACTGACACAAACTGAAAGCAATTTGGTAAGCACCTACCTACCTACGTATCTATACCGAGTCGTGATATAGCAATGCTTCATTTTTAAATTATGATTACCATTTATTACAATACGATACAATACTAAAAACAATACTTAAAACTCTTTACTGCACACAAAATAAGTAGGTACGGGGACACATAATCACATGACAAAGACCGTGTAGGTAAGCCGTCATTGTCTTTCTTTTTTTATATTTCAATCAGCATCTGTCCGTCGGTCTGTCTGTTATACCCTAGTGTGGGTGGGATGATAGTTTTTAATGTATCATTCTTGTCTGCCAAGGGACAGATCCGTCTCCGACAAAATAATCTGCATATCTCTCCCGAATATCTGTAGATCTTTGAGATGAACGGTTACTTAAAGAAATTGGGAGCGGTTGCAATCCAAGAGACTCTGGTTCGTCCCTCCAATTACCAGGAATGATAATTCCTGCATCATAATTTTCTTTGTCTACTGTGTATTCATACTGTTTGTTCTGTAATTTAGTTTGTCGGAGCCAATTGTGTAAAGCACAACACGCTTTTACTATCTTAACAACTTTTTCAGGACTATAGGGCATTGGTTTCTCAAACACTCTGAATCTGGCAGCTAATACCATATACCGAAAGCGTTTTCGACTATTCTTCTAGCCCGGAATAAACGATAATTAAATTTTGTTTTTGTTTTAACGTTAATCGATTTCTTGGAAAAGGTTTTAATAAATAATCTTTCAAGGGAAATGCATTGTCGCCAACTAGGACATGACCCTCTGGTAGTACACCGTTTTCGAACGCTTGGTACAAACTAGAGTTACGAAATACGCCTCCATCAGAAACCCTTCCATTACACCCCACGTCTACATAACTGAAACAATGTTTATGATCTACAACAGCCATTAAGACAATGCTGTTTGTATCTTTATAATTATAGTATAAACTTCCTGATTCCGGAGGTGCTTAATGATGACATGTTTGCCGTCGCGTGCTCCACAGCATCCAGGAAAGTTCCACTCTTTTCGAAAACCATTCTCAGTCGTAGGAACCTGAAAAAAATGTTTAAGTTCATAAATACTTTAATGCTAATCAAATTTTTCTTGTTTTCAGGCTTCCTATAGTTCACACACTGATGATACAGATACCGAGCAAAATAGTACTGCAATGGACACTTTTCGTGAACCTAAATCTACACCTCCAACAAAAAAGAAGAAAATTTCCCAGCTCTCGAGCATGGTTAATCAATTAAAAGAGATAGCTGAGACTGCTAACTCTACAGCCGAAGATAATGAATTTGAGATTTTCGGTAAACACATCGGTCTCCAACTGAAATCTTTGCCCTTAATATTGGCATTAGAAGCACAACGTTACTTCAACACATTCAACGTTACTTAAATAAAATTCGATGACAGCACCTTCAAAACGCATCTGAACAAAACAGAATCACCAGGACGCCACAGTCCCCATATGGGCCACAGTCGCCGTATACTACAGAGTCGCCATATAGCAATGCTTCAATACATTATAATGACGCTAGTAACGATAATTTCGAAGAGGTGTCTCCACAAGCAACTGAATCTATATCCTTGTCTATTTTACCTACACAACATTCTGAATATGTTACCATCTGGCAATATAATTAATATTGAAACACAGAGAAATGCTACAATTACATCGAATGACTTAATTATAACAGCAATGCAAAACGCTAATGTTGATAAACAATAGTGATCGGAGCAGACGCAACACTTGTAATGAAACTTATGCCTAACAATGTAAAAAAAAGGAAAAGAAAAGATTCTCTTAATAAATAAATGTTTCTTAGTATATGGTATATTTAATCTTACCTTGATGAATTCCTTTAATGATTCATAGATTGCTTCACAAACTTCAGTGACGAATTCGGATATAGTTGATTTTCCGAGTCTAAACATATGTGTAAGTGTCCTTAAACTACATCCAGTAGCAAAAAAAATAGAGAACTGCTTGTAATTTTGTAATTGCTGGAATCGCACTTCTTAAAAGGGTATCTTTACGCTGAATTTGAGACTGTATTTTCACTAACAACATTTACACAACTTTCGGACATTCTCAAATTATCGAAGTATTCTTTGGGATCTTCTAATGCTAATTCCTTCAGAAGACAATTCGTAGCTCCTAGTTCATCTCTTCTATTGATCCATTTTCGTACTCATAGCTTCTTTTTACTTATCACACAAATTTCCTCATCCACTTCTTCTAAAATAGCCATTACGATAAGCTTAATCAGCTTATTTACTTTATTGCGTTGCAGGCTGCTCATCTTGCAAAACACCACTCATTTGTGAACTGTACTCGACAAAATGCGAACGATTTTTGGGGAGTAGCGAGTATTTTAGCTACTAAATTACTCGCCACTCGACTAAAATACTAGCGTAGTCCGAACTAGCCTTTAGGTACTTCGACGGGACTGGACACTGACAGGATTCAGGATACGTCTTAGACTTTGAAATTGTTTATTGCGAAGAAAACTTCACACTGGCAGAATGTGCTAATTGCATAGTTATATGAATAAAAAAAACTGTGAAGTGAATTTTTGACGGGAACTCGAGCACTGAAGTGAGTTTTTGTTTGACTATTGTAGAAATGTGTATTATACGACCAAGCGAACTAGACAAATGTCAAGCGTGACGTCATTCACACGCTGTGCGGGTACCGATAGCAAAAACCTGAATGTGTATGTCATCACAAATTGCCTATAATGAAATTTTCATCGAAATAAATTTCTAACTATTAACACTAATTTAAAAATCGGCAATAGTTTATTTGGTTATTATTGTTATAAAAATAAAAAAGAAAATAACAAGTTAATAATAATATTCTGGAGTTAACGGGAGCAATTAATAAAAATATAATACCAAAATCAATAAATTCTTTATTTATATTAAATCTTCGTCATCAACATCCATTTCTTTGATACCTGATATTTCGGCGTTCGAAAACATATTAATATCTTCTGATATCTTCTAATAACATATCTTCTGAATCGGAATCGCTGTCATCACTAACATTTATGATCAATTGTCTTTCTTCTAATTCATCGAGTTTTTCTTTTTCCCAATACTGCTGTGCCAATATGTCAACGTGATTCATTTCCTTTCTCCAGTCGGCCGCAGTTATTGACTGAATTGCTTCGCGGATTAGTCTCTCAATCTCCTTTTCAGATTGGTTTACATTTTTGCCGCGACTTTCTGATTCATTAGATTCCACACGTATTCAATCGGGTTCAGTTCACACTGATAAGGAGGAAATCGTAATACTTCGTGGCCATTTGCCTGAAACAATTGATCCACACGATACTGTTTTGGTGGACGATTTTGCACAATCAAATAATGTAATTCCTTTTTGGCCATTCTGGCGTCGTATTCAATATTTTTTTGGTCCATCCAGTTTTTCATTACTTCTTTACGTGGAGCCATTGTAGGGGGTTTATTAATTTGATTGCTGTGGTACGGGGCATTGTCCATTACCACAATACCATTTGGCGGCAGGTTTGGTAATAGTTTTTCATTTGGCCATTTTGTAAAGTTATTAATTTAACAATAACAATTCAGAAAAGATTAGCGTAAGACGTGCGAACGTATCGATGCTGCGAACGGTACTAAGACGAACGCGGATCCTGAGGCGGTATGCGGACGGGGAACCGCATTCCACCCGCTCGTCTAGTTCGCTTGATCTAGTAATATTAGGCGTTATTTGATTTAATAGTGATAATTTATTAAACTTAAAAGTGTTTTTCGTGCGTGATGTTTGTGATAATCAAATAAAACCGTGGGCTACGTTTTTGGTGTTCTTGCACATCTACATTGTCGTGTGCGACATTGACAGGATAATAGACTTTGCAATTATTTATTATGCAGCTTAGAAACCAAACAACGTGGTTTTAGTCAATTTTTAGTGAATCTCTTTTATCGAGTTTTTTATAGAAAGAGAGGTGGCAGATGAACAGACAATCCACCTTGGGGGTAAGGTATACTGTCGCCCATCAACATCAGCGATACATGCTAACATCAGTCAACAACATTAAACATCGGCAAGTCCTTGGATGCGTCGCGTGCCGCATTTATTTAATTTTATTTAATTTCACCCGTTAGTATGTTTGGGACAAATCTTTCAAGCCAAATTTGAACCACTTCCTCTAAACTTACGACTTTGAAATTTTACATGCTTGTTCATTTCTGATGACAATACACTAAAATGATAGAAATAACCTGATGCTGCAGCCAGGATTGTCTTCTCACGAGGGCGATCCTCAACGGTTAGTAGCACGCACACGAAACTGCATATACATTTAATTTTGATAGCTAAACATGATATTCACCATGAACTAATGCTGCAGCCAGGATTGTCTCCTCATGAGGGCACTCCTCAACGATTAGTAGCAGACATACCTTACTTTGCATGTAGGTTTAATATTGATAGCTAAACATGATTTACACCATGAACTGATGCTGCAGCGAGGATTGTCTCCTATGAAGGCACTCCGCAACGGTTAGTAGCATGCACATGGAACTTTGCAAAACAAAACATTACTTTCTACCGTAATGATGCGTTACTTGAAATGGATGGATTAAGAAATAGTTCTAATTAAACAAGTGTAAATAAAATAATATAAAAAAACGTTTTTTAAAAACAAGCTTTATATTTAATTATTATTTGTTCTTAACAAGCTTGTCGCGCGAATTGTAAATGGTTGTAATTGTAATTCGTTTTAGTACATGACTTGCATAAAAGCTTGTTTTTAAAAAACGTACTTTTAAAAAAAAAAAAAATTAGAAGTGGATTACGATAAAGGGTTGAGGAGGATGAGGAATAGGATTTATAATGGAATTTCCTTGATCTCTTTATATCCTCTACTCGAGTGAATATGAAATAAAAAATAACTATCGTTATAGTTATTTATTAAATTAAATAAAAGCAGTTACGACGGATACACGATCTATTAAAAAGTACTTATTGGCCAACCAGTTGTTCGGACGATTACAAATTTCTTTACAGCTCGTTATAAAATTATTCAATAGGCGGCTATGTGGTACCAACCGCAATAATATTGATGCACAAACTCATTTTTTGGGTTTACAACACACAATGTAAACGATAGTCACAAAAGTTTGCGAATCGCAAAAGAACTTTGTTAATGTCCGAACTCTTGTTTGGCCCATTTTACAATCTAGATTTATCGGTCATAAATGTCATAGCCCAAAATGCCGTTTTCAAATGGATTTGTGTGTGACGCGGGTACCTTTTCATACTGAATGTAAAGCAGTTAAATAAGGTAACATTAGCGCCGGATTACATACCATAATTAAATATATTTCTACTTCATATATCAGGGTCTAACCGATTATTTCCCGAAACTATGAATTTGCTGATTTTGTGTTAATTGACATAAATGTAATTTTTTTTTGTTTAAATGTATAAATTGCCTAATTTGTGTGCTTTATATTTAGCAAATATGTGTCTACCTATTAAATATTTAGCAAAAATTAAAAAAATGAACTTCCTACAGAAATATTTGTCTATGATTTCAGTCTTCGGAAATTTATCGGTTACACCCTATATTATTATATTTTAAAACATTTCACATACACGCTTACCTATTCATTAATTATTTTAAAAATAATGATAAAATTAAAATTAACTATAATAATAATACATTGATGATGAAACACATTATTCTATTATATTTGGTAAGAGGCTGATAGACATATTAATCGAATAATTTATGAAATATTATTCATTATTTAAATATTAATAAACGAAACGAAATATTTAAGTTTTCGTAGAGTTAGATGAGAGTAAAGATAAAGCAGTAGTATTTAGATAGTAGAAAGTTGAAGAAACTTAACTACGATTGGACGGATACTGATTACTGCTTTGGTTCTCCCATTAAATTAAAACTATAACCTAACAAATAATGTCGAACATCTAGAACTAAACCATAAAAATAACATAGATACAAAAATATACAAATGTTTAGACCGGTTTATCTTTGCGGACAATGTGCAAATAAGGAAACTGATTAAAGTTTATTTATTTTAACTCATACTTACATAGAGAAGGTAGTATAACCATTAGCGAACTTTTATTAGTAGGAAAACATTTTGTATGTTTTGGAGGGAAATCACTTAAATAAATACTTCAATTATTTCTACTGTACCTTATTACGAGAATGGAGACTATCCCTAAATGTGCATTCAGGTAGTTTTAATAATGATTGATATTTGAAAGTCTATCTATAGCATACAAATAGCTTTATAGCAATCTTTGACAATATAATACTTAGATGCTTTTCAACTATAGAAGAATTATAGACGTTTATGTTAATTATAATAATGTGAATATTGTGGCAAAGGTGGAATGTTAATATGCCATTATTATTGCATTCCACAGACAAAAAAGTACATTTGGATCTAGACTGTAGATGTTTTTGTAATCTGTACAAAAACACAAGAAATACAAAAGATTCCTTACAAAAGAAATCCTCAACAATACGGTGGTCTCATTTCGTTTATTACATAACAACGTATTTTATGTGAAAAGTTATACTAAAACTATGTTAATTTGGTTTACAGCGTAATTGTCAAAGTACATAATAAAATAGCATTTAATCAAAATAAAGTCCTTATATATCGACAACTACATCGGTATAGTACGAGTAACTTACCTTGAAGTTGGGTAAGAAAAATACAGTTCAAATCTTGCTGTACCTACCGGGATAGTACAAAGTTACGTACTTATCTATACCTACCTATTTAATAAATAGGACTAATTAATACAAATACCTATATAAACAAAGTACTTAAGTATAATAATTCCAATTAAAACGAGATTTTTCATACCAATTAAATTTCTTAAAATTTAACATCAAACATATCAATCAACATATCAAACATATCAATCAATCCTTTATTCTTCATAATTTTACTAAAAAAAACAAAAGAGTACTTGTAAACTCATTAAATTTTGCACGTTTCGGCCATGATTAAATTATTTGATAAAGTAGCTGCAACATGGACATTTTTTAATTAATTATCCTTGTGTTTATTCATAAGTATTTATTATTACTGGGTTTAGCTACAGCACAGGGCATCATACGGGTGATATCTAATAAATTATTTGCAAATAAATTTTAAATCCATTAGCTACACAACAGGACAACATTCTAGATATTTACACAAAAAGTATACCTTAATATAAACAAAAATGTTAACTGTTAATGTATAAGTAAAACTTAAATTAACCGAACTATTATTACGGTGCAGTTTAAAAAGTTAGATGACGTTATTATTCAAGGCCGCGTCCCAAAAAATGCGATAATCGCTCATTGACATCTTACTCGTGCTCTCTTTTTGTGTTTTGAGGATAGGAAACGATACATATTTAAATTATGAAGACCGATTAACGCACATTTTAGAACTCAATCTAAATCCGAATGATAATCACGTTAATGTGTCGTGACGTATATATGTCTATGGTTGTGACGTGTAGTAAATCGTGACGGGTGTTGGGGGTCTACTCCGATATCACAAAAATCGACGTTTCGCCCGATATACCGGCCCGAAAGAAGTTTCACATTAGAAATTACTCCGATAGCACGAGACAACGATCTAAATATAGATTTTGAGAATAGATACCTCATGATCAACCATAACAATATCTCATCTTTTAAATAATCGGAGATACCCAATATGGGGCTCCAACCAAAGGAAAATCAGAGAAGCATCGCACTTCGTTCGTTCGAACTTCGGTCGTTCAGAGATGTAAATCAGTGTAGATCCTCTGTTGCGTATCCATTCAAGGCTTGGATAAGTTTGGATACGGATATGATAAAAAAAAAGTGCTAAATTTAATATTTGACATAGCTGACGTATGTTACGTTCCTTTCCATTATATCAAGATGGAAAAAGGTGTAGGTATCATAATTAAATAATCGAATCACCCTTTTTGAAAATATTATACGTTTTGGAATAAAATCCTAGTTAACACACTTGCTAATTTAGGAGTTGCATTACATCACAACACATTAATACAATTTCGGCTTATCTTTGCAATAGTTATATACATACAGCAACGTACAATCAACCAACAGTTTAATAATCGGCCTCCTGTTTGAAAGTGAGGAAGGCATGAACAAGAAATACCGCTGCCTCGATCACGGCAAACACTCCAGAGGTAATGAAAAGATCGTACACTTGCTTATTCGGACGCAGGTTTATGTAGTAAGATCTGTGCCAATCTGAAAAATAAAAAACGATTATGTCTAAACCATAATACATCCTAACTAATATATAAAAATGAAAATGAATTGTCCGTTTGTTTGAAATGTTTTCTCGCATCAGCGTATAGATGATTTGAGTTGTAATTTTGCATGGACCTTGAAGAACTACGAAAATCACATACGCTACAAAACTAAGGTTCCTGTGGGATAATTCCCATGGAATAGTGAGCAACCGGGCGAAGCCTTGGGCAAAAGCGAGTATTAATATAAAATATTTGTTTCCGTAACCTCAAACTCTGTCCCACTTCTGGACAAAAGTCATTCCCATTTGTTTATTCAGTGCAAACTACTCCTACTCAATATATTTATTTTCAGGAATGTTCATATGATATATTTCAACAACATAGGGCCAACAACATATCGTTTGTATATATGATCTACTAACTATAATATTATTTTGGATTTCTGATTAGGATTATGGTCCGAAATCTATCGTGATTGCAAGGCGATACGGTACAGGGTGATTCTTCAAAGTAGTCCATACATCACTGACTTTCAATTGTCACAGGGTCGGTTAAAATATAATATACAAATTATTATCTGTTTCAATAACAGTAGCCTATGTTACTGATCTAAGTTGAAGCTCCGTTGATATAGATACTGACGAGAGACGGCGACACTAATAAAAAATATAATTTTAATTCATAAAATTCAGGACTTCTGTTGGTATTTTTTTAAAAACGAAATACAAAATATTTTTAGAAGTAGCAAGTAGTGGGGATGTTCCATAAAATTCTGTACGAGCCAACATCGAAAGCTGCGAACATTGTCTGCGAATTTGCGAGTCGCTATCGGTCATAGATAAGATAGAGTTAAGTAGGGATTTAAGAAAAACTTTGTAACCTTTAGAGTACGATGGGGCTGACTCCTGACATACACAAAATATTAAAAGCCCCTAAATAAAATAAAAACAGAAAAAAGTAACAAGTACCTACAATTTACAAGTTTCTAATAAAAAAAAATTACTTAAAAAATAAATTAAAATTCTCGTCGTTAAAAGCCATTTTCTAGTAAGCCAAGTCAATCAACCTACTAAGCGGCATTAATACCAATAGCTCGTGCCATATTAGCATTCTGCATTAGTGCTTTGTTCACGCTCAATTGAATAGGCAGTTATAATGAATATGATCTGTTTGCGCACTTAGATTATTCTTTGCGAAGTAATTAATATTGTTTGCAATTATTAACATCCATTTTCTGTATTAAATAAGATTTTTTTCAATAATAAAATTCTTGAAACTACCTTTAAACTAAAAATTAGTTTACCTAAATATCAACTATGCAACCAGCCCTTTCAGTATACACTGCTGGACATGGGCTTTCTCGTGCGAATTGTCTTGTGCGCGAGGGATGTTATGGTCTTAAAACGCCAAGCGGGTTGGCGAGTCCACCCCTTTATTCTCTTTAGGGCAGATTGAGGTACTGTAGTTCCTCACCACTTGTGGTAGCCACTTTGTCATTCCTTAGTCGCCTTTTATGACACCCACGAGAAGAGATGGGAATATCAAGGGAAATATCAAATAAATACTACTGAATATTAAGTATGCAAGTCGTATTCAAACTCACCTATCTCTACGTGATTTTTGTAACAGAACTTTTATATGTACAATTACATCCTGATAGAAATATTAGTTCCCGGTTTTAGTAGTTTTTAATAACAAGTATTTTAAACACTGGCAAACTGCGTCTGTTTGTTGTGCATTGACAGTCCGTCTATATGGTCTTATGATTATGTGGTACAAACACATAGAGATAAAAAGAACTTACCATAGAAAATGACAGCGGCAGCCACTGTGAACATAATGACGCCTAGAACCGAGAAGCCAAGGGATGTCCTCCAGCCAACTGACTCGCCAAATAGTCTCGCGACGATCAGCACACCAGTGATGATTATAAAGCCTGCACAGATATAAAAATATTTTGTGTAAAGCTAACCATAAACAATACCGTAGCATGAACAATTCGAAAATTTAATTAGACAATTGAAGGTCTTTTAATTTTACAGTATTTATATATAGCTAATAAAGCCTGTACTATTAAATTAACTCCAATTAAAGTAATTTCATGGATCGTAATTTTGAACCTGACGGTACCTAAGTAATTTTCTCTAGACTGTTACAGCCTCTAACCTTCTTACAGCGCGCGTCAACCTTGCTTGTGGATAAATGTCCGTATACGCGAAAAAAAACTTTCACGTTAATGTATTTAAAGGAATAGTGTGAAGGATATAAGGTCTCTTTTAAATGTACAGACGCACTAACTCCAAGCAAAGCTACAGGAAAAAAGACTTTGTTATAACAAGAGAAATTAAAAAGTAATCAGTTGGTTTAGTTAAGTGAACCGTAAACCGCTCCAACGAAGGTTGTAGGTATTTCTCTGTCTTTTTTTTTCGGAATGGTTAAATTCTTGTGCCCCTAATGACCTTTCAGGAGTCACCGGACATGTATAGTTTAGGGCGAGCGCAAAAGGCGCTTAGCCAGGAGCAAAGAGTATGTGCAGCAACGAGCCAAAGGGCTCCCCCTCCGGTAGACCGGTGGAACGGATCTCGGCTTAGGGCGTTGCTTTGGAAGGGTATCGCGGGATTGCGAGTCGGTGATAAGCGCCCAGCCACGTGCCGATATCTATTTACCTTTTAAATTTTATTACATTACATTTTTTAAATTTTATTTGTGTTCACGATGTAGCGAGGGTGACGTCCTCGTCCCCACCGGCGGGGACGGTGTACATGTGAAGTCCGCTAGTGTAGTGTAAGAGCCGCATTATTTCTCTGTCAGTTCTAAATATGTAATTGCAAACAAATGAGGAGGAAGTCCGTGTAACGTCGGCCGGCTTTAGAATAGAACCACCCAATATTTTCCCTCGGGTGTCCCAAAGAGCGACTAAGGTATAACAAAGCCGCTATCACAAGCCCTGAGGAACTGTACCACCTCTAAAAGACTGGACTCGCCGCTCCGCTTGACCAGCGGGAGCGTGGCGTTTTAAGGCCATACATCCCTTATGTACAAGACAATGTGCATAGGAAGGCCCACGCCCAGGAGTGGACGAGGGGTGGTATGTTTCTTTTTACTGTTATGGAGCATTGTTTGTAATTCGTCAGGCTTATAATCGAACTTGTAATTCATTGTCACTATGGAATTACAGGAAATGCGGCAAATCGTTCACGGCGGATTGTTTACAAGTGTCCACAACAATTCGCTTTCACGCAAGTTCAATGAAATCGATTTTCCAGTTAATGAAGAAGTGAAACCGATTTTAAATCGATATTGCGTACAACGTCAACTACTCGTACATTGTTCGGTCGTCATTCGTCATCATCATACTTACTCGTGTTTTTAAAAACAAATTGTACATTTGTTGTACTGAATTAATTGTACTGAAATAAAGAAAATAGCAGTCGTAACGGCATTCTGATATTTCCTTATAGAAACTTATAGAAACTTTCCTTATTCCTACCTTTTAGAAAAAAAGTGTTTAGACAAAATTTGTAAAACTTTACTATTCATCGATATACACCGTGTCACTGAAATAACGCAAAGGTTAAAAATACGTTGTAGAATCGATATCTAAAGTAGAATCGACGCTTCCAGTTTTTACATTAGATTATTTTTTTCATGAATTCTAGTAATCTAAAAATTTTTATTCGGATATAATGAACATATTTCTTGTGAGAACATTTTTTTAAATGTTACCTATTTTTATTTTTAATTACTAGATAATTCTAATCAGAATGAATCTGTCTTATATGATTCCACAATATCGAATTATATATGTATAAATTATTATTTTTTCTAGCAAAACAAACTACTATATATATGTTATTTTCGTGCGGTGCACGCGCCCGGTGAGAGTAATAAACACAAGGAACATTTTAGATAGAACAACGAAACCTTAGGTACATGTTTGTAACTTTTAATTTATTCCTTAGAATAATTAAATTTTTCGCCAGTACAGTAATATTTGTATACTTTAAATTGGTCGACATGTTTCAGGTTTTGAATTCGGTACTTGACAGTATTTTTAGATAAAAATAAGGTTTTATCAAAATGATAGATTAGATGTTAAAAAGTCATATTTCAAGGTCTATTGACTTTTTATAGTCATATTTTTTTAGAAATTCAATAATAAAAATAAAGTTTTTGAACTGTTTGTCACGTGACTACGAACGCCAATCACGATGCGTGACGTCATAGTTCTTGTTTACATGTCGCCGCTAATAAAGTACCAAGTGTTTTTTCGTAGTTATTTTGTTGGTTCTTAAGGAATTTTGTGGTGTTTTGTGGTTGCAAAAGAGTGTTATAATGGACAACAATTATGGAAAAGGATTACATAAAAGCAGACAGTGCAAATCTGCCCAAAATCGACGTTCTTATGGTGGGAAGTTTTTTTGCGACGAACTCCGACTTTTGTTCTGCAGAATTTAGAAATGTAAAAACATCAGTGTAAGTACTAATCATTACATATTATTATGTCAAAGGATTATTTATGTAAACAATAGATTACATTTTCTTTGTGAAACTTAACAAGTGACATAGCTAATGAAAGACGTAAACGCGTAGAGGTTATGTTTGTTACTTTATATTCACACAAATATATATCGAGTTTTTTCCGGTTACAATCATTAACAAAAATGTTTTTTCTCTTGCAGATCTTCGAGAGATTCATATGGTGATGACGCAGTCGGCTATGTACAATTACATCGGGATACAAAAACTAATTTGTGCACAGTAAAATGTAAAATATGTCCCGAACACAAAGTGCGATCAAAGCCTTATAAAGTCACTTTAATAGTGAATGAAAAAGCAGATCGTATATTAAGTGTGCAGTGTCATGACTGCGCTGCCTCTCAAGGAGGTTGCAAACATTCGGTGGCATTTCTTATGTGGATGCACAGAAGGAGCGAAGAACCTCCTTGTATCTCTGTACAGTGCTACTGGAAAAAATCTAAATTAGCACAGGTGGGCAGCACAATCAAATTTGTAAAGGCAAAAGATTTAAGTAAAAATAAAAAAAGTTCAAACACTTCAGCAGAAAGTTTGGTTTTTACTAAATTTGTAAATGAAGCGAAGAGATGTGAAGAGATGTCGAGTGAACAACTGCCAAATATTAAAGCATTTGCCTGATTATGAAGTGAAAGGTGTGCAAATGCTTTCTCTGCATCATTTATTTTTACAATATAATGACGGAAATGATTGCAAAAGTTTTCTGGAAAGTATACACATTCTATTTTCAGAAGAAAGCATAAAAGAGATTGAAGAAAAAACAAGAGACCAGCATCAAAATGAATTATGGTATGCCTTTAGGTACGGCAGAATAACGGCTTCAATAGCATACGAAGTTAGCCGTTGTAAGACCCTTGATGGGTATTTAATAGCTACTATCATGGGAGCACGAACCCCAGATACATCAGCAATGAGAAGAGGGCGTCTCTTGGAAGAAAAAGTAAGACAAAATGTCGAAAAAGAAATTGGCAAGATTGACAAGTGCGGTTTATTTATCTCGAAACAACATCCCATAATAGCAGGATCGCCAGATGGTATATTACATGATGCCATTATCGAAATAAAATGTCCTGCAAGTGAACAAAGTTTTAAAAATTATATTAAAAATGCAAGAATTACTGCAAAGTTCCTATGTCAAGTGCAAATTCAAACATATGTCAATAATATGTTGAATATATTACTTTATTTTTGGAAAAATAATATTTATCCACTATTATCTACAAGTACTAAAATAGAATAACGTGTACTAAAATACTAATATGTATTTTACTATTTTCTTTTCAGATATGAAGGGATTTGATCGGTTCATTGAAAAATAAAAATTATTATTACCTTTAGTGAAATTGTTTTTATTTCACCTGTCATTAAACCAAAATACATAACGAAGACAAAGAATGTAGATATTTGTTACATAAAATAAATATATAACTCATACAAAGTTGCATATCGCTATTTTTTTATAATACTGTCTTGCAAATTAATGAGAGCGCATGCTATTATTATCACTTCATCTAGTAAACGAGTTAGGTTGATATTTACAACTGCGTGCAGTTTAAGTATAGAAAATTCTCGTAACCTACGTATGACCCTTTCGATATGAATTCTTAAACTGGCAATTTCTTTCGTCTGTTTTGCTTCGGCTTTTGTTAATTTTGATCCAGTAGCGACACTTGGTGGCCTCATCAGATGATGTCCTTTTACTAATAACAAGTGCTCAATGTGTTTGAAGCCTCTGTCAGCAAGAATAAACGTCCCTGGATTTAAGCTATCTAGAAAATCGCAATCTTCGACAAGTTGTACGTCACTAATTCTGCCACCATATCCTTCTGAAATGTAGTTAACTACACCATCGGGCGTACTGCTTATTAAATACTTGACTGTGTTCGCTTTTTTATACTCCGACCATGTCAGAGCCTGATTAATGGCTATTGCAGGTTTCTGGATTTCTATTTCTAGGCAATCTATTATGCATCCGACATTGTGATATTTATGCCTAAATGCAGTAGGCAAATTCATTTTTATACTTCTGTTATTTAATTTTACAATAAATGCACGCAAAGCGTTCGCAATAATCGGTACATTATTATAGAAAATCTTACTTGCATATGACATTGTCATACTAAATTCATCTCCTAGTTCTTCAAACTTGGTATTTAATCTAATTTTTTTTAGACACAATAAAATATGTTCTTCTGATATTTTTGTCTCTGTTTGTATTATATCAATTAAAAAATAACAATCTTGTGGAACTCCAATATAAAAGCGAGGTTTCCTTTTAATCTTTTGTAGAGTATTTTGGAGTATCAACTTTTTTTGTTCTTCTTCATGTATGACCTGTTCTTCTGATGCAATAGATTGCATAGATGTCGAAAATTCGTCTCGTGACAGTGAAGCTGTAAAAACAGAAGCTTCACTTTCTGACGTTTCTTCAGCAACCAGTTTTTTTAATGCCTTTTTAACACCTGATGTCGAAATATCTATTTTCTTGAAAGGCGAAGTAGAGACGTTTGTAAATGTTGATTTTAAGGGTGAAGTTGCAATATTCATCGTACTGATATAAGATTGCGTTTGTTTACTTCTGTATTGTTTGTATATAGACACTTGAATCGATTTATCAACTTGCGCGCTAAATTGTGTACACTGGTCTTCTTCCATTTGGTTTGCGGTACCTTGTATTTCAGATGGACTTACTTGGCCTTCTACTTGTTGTGAATCTGTAAATTCACCATATTATTGATATTTGTATAGGTAATATACCGTGTCACCGTGTTAATTTTTATACAATATGAACATTTTTTATGAAATATTTATTATCGCAAGCATACCTGTCGCAATATCAGTTATCTCTTTTTTTTAGCATCATTTAACGCCTCTTCAACTAATGCTATTCTTTGCCTTTTAATGATAACAGCCCTCGTAGTGATTGCAGCTGTCCGCTTTCTTCTATCTGGCTGGCATTCGAACCTTGAGGGTACACATCCCTCTTTCATTTTGATTTGTTTAACTGAGCCCATCAAACGGTACCTGGTGTAATTTTCCATGTCGTTGGGTAGCTAAAAATATTAGAACGCACTTTACGAAATAACTTTGAATGATTGTTTCTTGACAAATATTATAACCTCAACAATATTATAACCTCAATGTCTATGGTAAATATTATAATCTCAACGAAATAACATTTCCATATAACAAATTTTTTTGTATATATAATATGCAAACTACTTAGATAAACAAATAATACTTACATCAAAGTGATCTTCACAAAAGTAAAGAATGGATTTCAACGATATGTCAGATAGATTTCTTCTTGCAAGTAGCAACCACTTTCTTCGAATTTTCGGTTGTTTTGGCGCATGAATGAATAATTTAGTGGGTGTACTTATTGTAGTATTTGTACACAGAGGGACTGCACAGCACTTATAATATGTAGGATTCATGATGTTTAAAAATTAGAAAGAAAACCCGTAAAGCGATTCAACTTACATACCTATACAAAATCGTTTGTTTATAGAACTATGACGTCACCAACATGGCGTCACGACAGAGTGCCGTTTTCGCGGGAAAATCGAAATTTGACTATAAAACTTCGATTTTATGTTAAACCTTGACTTCAATTTAATATACGCTTCAAGTTATAAACATATACACACATAATCTTTCATTTTAAATCAATTCAAAAAAATTGTCAAGTACCGAATTATTTCGGTGACCGTTGTATACATATAACTCGGTTCGCATTTAGAATGCAGTGAGTCATCGGCTTAGACATTTGGCGTCACCTTTTTTGACCGATAGTGAAACAGACCTAAAAATTCTAAAGAACTGAAATGGAAGTATTTGAAAAAACATTGAAAACAATGCAAATAAAAAAAACATCTTAACTTCAGTTTAAATACTAAGGTTATTTTACGATTTTTACACGTTGTTTTTTCGCGGTCTGTCGGAAATGTCTAATTTCGAAGTAATTACAAAAAAAGGTGCAATTTAAGAATAAGTCACGCGCATTTAGATTTGACTCTGAGTACCTAATCAAGCATAGCATACAAACGTTCTGATGCTTGAAAACATCTTGCTCTTCTACTGTTATTTTATTATTCATAAAATATATTCGATATCAGCCTATAACGTCCCACAGCAAGGCATAGACGTCCCCTACTAATCATGAGGGGCTTTTGAGGCATTATCGACGCGGGCCCAGTGTAAATTGGTCGTTACATATGTCCCGTCTTTTTTTAATATTTCTCATACATGCCATTTTTCTGTCGATGTCTTCCTTCACCGACAAGCTAGAGGTAATTAAAAAAAATCCTTATTAAATAGAAACTCATCTGTACGGGCCAGGTTTCGAAACCATAAAGACACGAATGTGAGTCGACCGTAGATACTCTTTATTTTGCAAAAGACTCTCCAAATTAAATATTCCTCCCGTATGGGATAAAAACACTAAAACAGTATTCAACGCTGTTCTAACAGTTTTTCTACCAATCAGATTCGATAGACTCTTCATAAAACACTATTCCAAAGCGTTTCTATCTTTTGTAGTATGGAAATTCATATTCAGATAGGTTAAAGACCAGTTTATCGCCAACTGTCCCGTTTCAACTTTGATGTCCGTATTTCAGACTTGCATTTCGCCGGGTGTGATGGTGAAACCCAGTCCTAATTTTCTAACTCTACTAATTTATTAATTCGTTAATTACTCTATTCAAAAAATAGATTTAAAAATAGCGCAATGTCTATGCCGGAAAATCCTGAAAAACTTATTTACAAAATTGACAACCCTAATATAGACGTATTTCGTGCCGTAATAAGAGTTGCTAAACATTGAACACTAACTACTCCTTAGGTGTACTACTATGAGTACACATGAAAATAAATATTGGACTTGCTAATTGTACCATCTGTGTCTGTAGTCATTCAGCCGCGGAACGCTCTATAATCGGCTAGTAACGATTGCCTGTAAATTGAAAAATTACAACAAAATCTATTGTACACAATTAGGTCACGGTTTGTTCGGTTGTATTAACAAGTTGTTTTGCCATTAAAAGCCACTGATATTCCGAGTCCATTGCATTGCGCTTCGACGCACTTCGACAAATGTCTATATTTTAGACAATATACCAAAAAGTCATTAATTTTTTTTTAATTTTGTTAGTTTCATCGTGTACGAATACACAAGAGACAGACTATCAGACCTTGAAGTAATTACGTCGACTCCTGCGTTTCTTTATTCAGTTTCTTCCTAAGTTTTGCTAATAAAATTTTGATAAATAACTGCAAGACCTGAATATTTGTAATTACAATAGATTATTTAATTAAAAATTCACTATTCGAATTCAAATGTTTTCACTTTCAAAAATATTTCTTCACATAAAATCCTCACATACGCTACACCCGTCAATTTTGCATAATTATAACTGCTATTGCATCTACCGGATCATCTCTTTATTTTGGAACATAATACTTTTAAGCATTAAGCCCGCCTTTGTCTAAATAAATAAAAAAAAAGGTCATAGAGGCTCAATATTTTGAATACATTAAAGTCGTCCCAAAAATTTTAAAAATGATCCTAAAAGATTGTCATTCCACAAGAACACTCCTCAACTTACTTAGATAACGTAATAACTAAAGCGATTAACTTACTTGAAAAGGCTGAGTAGAAAACAGCAATGTGTCGCTGGTCAGACATCACAACCTGCGGCGAAGTGAGTGCGCCGGTGACCAGACCGATGGCGATGACTGCGATGATCTGAAAATACATCACAAATGTTATAAATCAACGGCCAATAGGGCCGGAGTTTTAGAATTGTAACTAGGAAATTGTACTGCCGGTACCGTAACCAGCCCTTTTCTCGTCCACTGCTGAACATGGGACCTCCTCGCCATGATGGCGAATGTATGGTTGTAAGGGATGTATGGCCTTAAAACGCCACCCTGGCCGCTTAGCCACTCGACGAGTCCACTCTTTTAGAAGTGGTGCAGTTCCTCAGGGCTTGTAAACGTTGAATCGTACTTTGGAGCATGCTTGAGCATGGTTGCTGTGGTTCTAACTCACCAGAGGGCGCTGCTGTGCCAAGTGTTAAAAGTTTTAATGCTTTATAATTTCTAAACGAATCTACTTATTATATCTAGTGAATAGTTAAGGAGTCATATATTTAACATATACCCCTCAGCACCTGAAGCACCGAAGGTGGGTAACGAAACTCCTTGAAGTTTGACGGTATAAACATGGTGTTTGGACTCATTTTTAGAGTTGTTTGGTTCAATGAACAGTTATGCACTAATACATAGCGGAGAATGATGCTGTAGCCCACAGCCGACTGGGTGCGTCCGACTGGTCATGTTATCTCATTCTCACAGAAGAGGCGTGTACCAACATGATTATAATTCCTAAACTAAAGCATTATTCGAATTCTATTTTCTGCAGTTAATAGTTAAAGATGTATGATTCACATATAGCCGTCAGCGTCTCGTACTGGAGCCTAAGGTGGATAAGAGAAGTCCTTGAAATTTGACGGTAGAACTATAGTGATTGATTTAAGTTTTGGCGATGTTTGGTTCGATGAACAGTTCCTATTTATAGGGGAGGGCGATGCTATATTCCACAGCTGACTGGGCGTGTCTGACTGTACAATATTTCTCACTCTAACAAAGACCGCTGTGTAGAAATGTGTTTCGTAAGTGAATAGAAGCTGTTAAGGCCCGTGTGTCTTCTTTTCTCTCGTTTCTCTCATCCGGTGGGTTGAGGAAAGCGAGGTGGAGAGAATAATATGAGATACCCAATAGGGTATCTCATATTATTCCCCATTCCCCATCTTTCCCAATCCTCTTTCCCATGCACTTTTTCCTCTTGGAGAAAGTTTGTTTTGATGATGCTTGGACTTGGATGCATTTAAGGAAATTAAATATTGTTATATGTTCTTAACTAAAAAATAAAAAGACAATTTTTTTTGATAAAACCCCCGACGGTTAAAAAACTCATTACCTTTGAAAAGGTTAAAATAAAAACAACCAATCCTGTTGACAATCGGCAATTGTTTAAATTTTAATACAACCTGTCACGGTCCTCATGCGTAACGAAAGCTTATCGAATGTAACTTATGCAAACGTATTAAGGACAACTGCATTTTCATAAACATTTTAATGTACATATCTTAATAAACTACATATTATTATAATTTAATAATTATGCGTTATGAATTAAATTTGTGAAGTTGGTTATGGATTAATAATTCAAGAAATTTAACCGTATCGTTCCTGTATTTTATTGTTTGCTTGTTGTTTTTATTCGCAACCATTAAATATCTGGAATTTGGAAGATTCCTTTGCCTCAAGTAGCAAATTACTTGATTGTTTAATGCATTGAATAAACGGCCATTTGTTAAACCCTACCGACATTGACGAGTGAAAACAACTAAACAATCTTAGGCACAATCGTCAATTTTCTAGATATTATGCTATAGATTTTCAGAACATCTTGAAATATGTTTTTTGTCTTCATTTCTCGCTTAATAAGACGACATTCGTGAAATTTGGCTATTTAACAGCATCAAAAGCCGCGTACGTAAAAAACAACATATAAAAATCGAATGTTTTCTCGCCTAGAAGTGAAAGCATTACGTCCATTCGCGGTGTTGTCAAGCGCCTTCTGATTATTCGAAAATGCCACAACCGCCGCCGCAAGCTGACTTTTCCAGACTTGTGATTCCTTGGTAACCGTTTAGTTTTCACTTTCTCGCAACGCAAATCGTTTTAAATTTTCAGTTTTTATTAACTATTGCAACTTTATAGCACGTGGTTACTTTCACGGTTTCGTGATTTATAACATCTTTGTGGTTTCAAGGACACGTTAAGGAAACGTCTAATCATATAAGTGTATTCTATTTATACTCGTAAATTTAAATTATACATTTACAGGAGTTTCTTTTTACACTTCATTAATGTACAGCTGACTAAAAACTGTATGTTTAATAAAAAGAGCTAATTAGAGAAATTGAATGGCATTGTTTTAATAGTTCAACATTGAAAAAGCGTGACTCTTAATAAAATTAATTTAACAAAACCTTGACTCTACTTTAAGAGTCAATTAAAATCGATTTACACTTAACTATGCTGATACCAGTACATATCTTGAAGATATCACATAAGGTCTTTGATCTTAAAAGCCAAGTGAATGAAAGGTGAAAAGCAACTGTCAAGCACATCATATGTTCGTTTCCGACGGCAATCGTCTTTGATGTCGCCGACAGCTGTTGGTGTCCATGGATGATGGATTACCTTGAAAGTATCGATTGATGCTATTTAAGAAAGTTGCAATTTTATATTTCGATATCAGCCTACAACGTCCCACTGCAGAGTACAGACTTCCCTTAGTAAGTCACTGGGGGGTTTTAAGTCATCTCATAATCCACCAAGTGGGCCCAGTACAGATTGTACATGCCAGATTATAGATGGCAATTGTTGCAATACAATGCTCGTTATCAATAATAATTCAACCAAAAGTAGGTCAATATTTGTCGGTATATACTATAGTTACATTTAAAAGGATAGTTTTAAAACAATAGTTAAAACTACTAGACTTTTCCCTTTTAAATATTTTTTGAAATGTTTAATAAAAACTAATCTTTATTTAATACACCAGGTGGCACATAATAAGAATATTCCTATTTTATCATAAGAAAACTTAAGAATAAAGAAATTTAGCGAAGACACGAGATTCCAAAAACAGGATTGCTTTGTCACAATTGAGGAAAACCCTTACCTTCTTCACTAGGTGGACTTATATCGTAGGAATCAGTGTTGTTTACGATAGTTAACAAAAATGCATCATCATAGTTCATAAAATTCATTCGTTGATATATCAAATAATAAATAAACACATAATTTATGAACATTTAATTTGAACTGGCTTTAAAAAACTCAGTTATCTTACACACTCTGAAAATGCGCAGTAAAACAACTCTCGACATCTCATCTTTCTTTTACTGCGCATCAACCTCTGTCGCCCGCCGATGTCACTTTCTCATTAATATAGCAATACTGCTGCTGTTCTCATCTGCTCTTTGCACACATCGATATTGCTTAAGCGCGCGTCTTACGACCATTGCTTTCTTTCTTTTCAACCTTTATGGAATATATCGATCTCCCTGTCACGCACCCATGTGGATCACATACTCACCACTACTAATAGTTTTGTCTCAGAAATATTTAGACCATCTTTAGTATAATCACCTCCACGCACCAATACTGTTTGAGCGCAGCTGCCTTGGCTTTCCTGTTACCCGCTGAAGTTTATCACACCCTCACTACATATAATTTTGCTACAGATCTTGCCTCCAGACTTACCAATTCAGTGGCTCTCAGTCATACGCACCAATACTGCTTGAACACAACCGCTTCGACCTCCATTTCTCCCGTTGACATGGTCCACACCCTCGCCACTATTTAAAGTTTTGCTACAGAAGTTGTTGCCTAGACTTACCAACTCAATGCATCTGAGCCCCACGCACCAGTACTGCTTGAGTGCGGCTGCCTCGCGTCCATTGCTCCCGTTCTCCTCGCCCTTCTTGGACTGTACCTCGGCCTCTCTGTCACCCGCCGACATGGCCCAAACCACGCGCGCTCCGCCCCCGTACTCTGACACCTAGACAAACGATGAACATATTATTATTATTCTTCAAATTTGCTCTTCATTAAACCTATTGTGTAATCATCGCCCAAACAGAATACATTTCGTTGAAGGCGGTGTTTAATATGTATGTGATTGGTATTAAGTTATTGAGTTTTTATACTGAATATTAGATTAATTTTAATTTTCTTGCATTCTCTGACTATATTACCGACCTTATTATATTCACTGGACTTGGATAATTATTTGCGTCATTATTTGATTGTGTTTTGCGCAGAGTCCATTGCGGCCTTTATACGTCATGCTGTTGGATATAGACCTTTATCGTTGTAACCATGATGAAGTTACGGATCGTAATCCACTATTCTGGTACTGTTCAACGATATATATATCATGATATATATCACGATATAATTATATCAATTGACATTTATATTGATATATATATATTAATTGATATTTATCGTCAAAACTACAATTTTACCAGATCCCACGTTTTTAAATTGTTATACCCACTGACATAAATAAATTTAGTTGAATGTTGATTAAGTAGACTGATTAATTAATTAATCTCAGACTAATATTTTGTACCTTTCATTTTACTCTTATTTTTTGTTTTGTTTTATAATACCTAAATAAGTCTATTAATCAAACTCAAAGTTTTGACACATTAAAACCACTTACAGAATGAAATTCGCGTCTTATTTATATGCGTGACATATATCCGATATATATAGGATATAGGTATATCAAATATCAGATATTTTGATAATATATTTATTATAAACTAGCTGTGCCCGGCCACGCGTTGCTGTGGGTGCCCAACAGATGGCGCTTATCCTGTTTTTACCTGTTTTTGGGTAAAAAACATGTTTATACCTTGTGATAGGTATATAAAAACACGCGCGTATTCGAATGCAACGTTGTATCAAAATTTCAAAGCAATCGGTGAAGAACTTTCGGAGATTAAGATTTTGAACAAACGAACGGTTACATTTTTATTTTATATAGATATCGGATTTTTAAGAACTTTTGAGGTAGTTGTTTTGAATTTGTGTAATTTTAGTCCTAAACTTTAAATAAAATTTTAATTTAAAATGTTCAACTACAGACGTTGCCTACGGTTATTAACGCCTACTTTTTTTTCCATAAAAGTATAATATACCAATAGTGCTGTAAGAATTAGCGTTGAATGCTCGTCGAGTGTTATGTCAGCGCTAATAAACCTTAAACAACCTTAACCGTTTTAGACTCGAGCTTTTAACCTCTAGAGACGTTAAAAATGTGTATGACGCTCATAAGCGTTTAACGTTTAAATTATAAAAAAAAATTAACTGATTCGTGAACATCGACATGTAATTAACGTCACATCTAAATAATAGAAAGGTGGATGATGTACTGGAGTGGTGTACCGCGTACATCCATAATAAATAACAAAGTAAATGCCAATCGGTGGATTGGAACGCACGCACCCACCCACTTTCCAATAGCAGCATTTGATTTACTGAGCGTGTTACGCGTTAATGATCTGAAATACACTTGTTTCTCTCAAGCAAACGGTTTACATGGTTTCAAAGGATTGTTATGTGTCTATTGTAGATTATACGAAAATAATGATTTTAGGTACGGTTACATTAAGTTGCTATTTGCCATATCGTGATTTAATGATTAAATAATGATAATTGATCATTATTTAATGATTAAATAATGATAATTGATCATTATTTAATGATTAAATAATGATAATTGATCATTATTAATGAATATTATTAATAATTTATAATTAATTGTTCAATGATTGCGATTGTAACTACATACGGTATATAATTACGAGTACATACGGGTACCATTATTTGCAGCGTTTGTTTGCTATTTTGTGATATAAAAATGTTTAATATTTACAATAAATATTCGTGTGGAGAATTATATTAATTTTAAATACGAGTCTAATTGACTACAATTGACTTTTTCAAGCCTATATTTTGCAGAACCCGTTAATATTTCTATGTAACTTAAAAAAAATATATATCATAATCTGATATTCGATGTCTATAATTTTGTATCTCCGTGATTGTTTTTTGTTTTTATTGTTGTTATGTTTTTAATACATAATATAATACAAATTATGCCACCTACACGTTTATTAACAACTTTTTATATTACTTTAACGTGGGCATGGAATAGTTTACAAATTATTTGGCGCGAGATTTTTTTATTATGTCCATGCGTCGACACAGTGATAGTAATATTATACTATATGTAATTAGGTAATTACATTAAAGACCATAAATAAAATTACTAATACCGTAAACATTGAGCGGCAAGTCTAATTTTATTAAACGTGTATAATTTATACAATTTTCACAAACAAAATAACAAATAAATTAAATTAACATACCAAAGATTTAAAAGCTCCTTGTGGAGGCTGAACACCACAAAGTCACCGAATACAATTCTTTTTTCACTGCCACTTCGATCGCTTTAATTTATTTTGAAAACTTATTCCAGCGACAAAGAAAATTGGGACACGAGTGTTCTCAACGAATAGCGCGAAGCAACTGCTGTGTGTTGGCTTCTTGAATAGCAAGTCGTGATAACCGCTCCTCCAGGCTTCATTAGCCACAACTGAATGACCTCTGACAACATATGCACCTCCACTTCAAATCGCCTGTTTTGTTTCCATCGCGCGGCACAGAGTAGCTCATCCAAATTGGTAGTTATGCGTAGAACCGGTGGCATAGTAAAGCATTGTACAAACAGCTTTCATTCAAAAGCCGCCTCCCTTAAGTACTACAATTGATTTATTCTCGTATTGACTTTATCTATCAGTGCTTACCAATCCCAGATTGTTATTGCGAAAGATTTAATTTGAAACAATAATGGATTTTTTGTGGTAGTCTGTTTCGTTTCATACTATACGGCATGTTCTAGTATATTTTTGCCTCTTACAAAAAGGTTTACAATTTTTCTTCTTGCATACGTTATCAATTTATTTAAATGAAGCTCGTACATGTTTTGATTTTTTAAAGTATTTACTTCATAATAATTTAGTTGTATTAATCATAATATTTTTTTCCTTCTATTATTTGAACCTTTATTCCAAGGAAATTATTTTGTTGTTTATGAGTAGGTATGTGTGTGCAACATTTTCTACATAAAAGATGGTTTATTAAGCGTTAATTAATATTTTAAGGCGAAAAATGTTGGTTATCGGAAAATTAGCTCTGGGGTTTCACGTGGTATAACAGTGGAAGCACATGTATACTTTTTAAATATTGACAAAAATTAATTCGATGAATACCGCCGTCCTGTTTGGCTAAACGTGGCATTCGCCTATGTCTTTCCACTGCCGGATATAGACCTCTCCCGCAGCTCGCCACCACTCATCTTCAGCTCTTCTTATCCACCCACCAACGGCGGACTTCTTTTAAGTCAACGTGTCCGGAGCGCGTCGCACACCGGTACCCGGTACCCGGACTCGTCTACCGCATCATTTGTCGGTGATGCGGCAAATTGACCTACCCATTACCACTTCACCACGCTGATTCTATGAGCTATATCGATGACTTTCCTTATTTTTGGTGAATTTCTTAGTTTCGGATCAAAGAAACTCCGAGCATAGCGTTCTTTTCCATAGCTCACTGAGCGACTTTGAACTTATGAATCAGCCCTACCGTCGGAGGCTACTTAAGTAGTAACTAAATAAACATATAATTAACTAGGATCCAAAAATGTATCTAAAACTGAATTGAAAGGGCCGAGACCTGTCATTATTCTATAGTTAACAGATTTTATCTGACTATCTATCTGTGTGGAAGCTACTCACGGGAAATGACAATGTCAATTCAAATATATAATTGCTCATTGCTTTCTACTATGTAGTTCAAGGGAAAGTTCATTTGTGAACTGATACAGTGACACCAAATTATTTCTTATACGAGTACATGGATGATTATTATGAGTATTTGATTCCTTTCAATTCTTTCTTTATACTATCAATCATTAAGAAATGCTAATTCTAATCATTAGAAATGCTAAAAATGTAAATTCGAAATTTAACTGATGTATATAATATATATCTATATATTAGATATATATTATATACATAATATATATCTAATATATAGATTAGATAGCCTAGATTAGCCTATATATATATATAGGCATGTTATAAATTAACCTTTGTTTAGTTGACCAATTAGTAACAATATTTAACCAATTAAATTAATTAAACCAGTTAAATTAACCAATTTAGTAACAATATATATCTATATATTTTTATTAACAATATTAAAAACAATATTTATGATATAAGTTGCTATCTGGAGCGAATAACTAAATTGCACCTTATTCAGAAAAATAAAAATAAAAAAAAAAGATATTAAAAACCTTCAAAAATGTTCGAATGTGCGACTACATTAGCACCAAATAAGAAGCCAATTCAATAAATTCTATTTCTATATACATACCTACTTACAAGTTCTATTCAATAAGTTTCTCCATTTTGCCGGAAGCCCAAAAATGACAATAACAAAATTTCACGCTAAAATATTATGGCATAAATGAGATTTTCCATTGCCTTTTATGAAATCTATTTAGTCCCTGGATAAACTCCAAACTCTGAATAAATCTCCGACGAAAAACTTATGTAGAATGTGTATCATACAAACTAACTAGAGATGCTATCAAAAAAGTAGCACTAACACCTGTTTCTCAACGTTATTTTATAATCTCTGTTTTTTCCTCATATTTGGAATGAGCGATCATGCATAAAGGCTGACATTATAAATGAGTAAAAAACGCCTTTGTGTGGTTTGTTGTCAAAACTACAGAATGACGGACAGGTGCCTCCTACAAGGTTTGCTCGAAGGTCCCTTAAGTACAAGTACATTTGTTACCTTGCATTACATTTGCCGTGAAGCTGGATGGATTTGCGAACATATATTTTCGTTCAAATAATTATTGAATTACTAATACTTTTTATATAAAATGTATACAAAACGCGAATGTTTAAAAAGTTAGGTTATGTTAGTAATATACTAACACTTTCCTACGGCTCCGTTTGACAACCGATTTTCAAATAATCTTGTTAGTGTTTCTCGATAAATATTTCTAAATGACTTCATTTTATGTTTGTACGATGTCACACCATATTTAGATAGATCACCGTAATAATCTCGTCTGTTATTTTCAAAATTACGGGATCAATTTTGATAAAAAGTAGGTAATCCATAATCTTCCTACATACCGTATAACAGCGGGAATAACAATTAAATAGCCCTAGTTGATCCAGAAGTTACCGCGAGCAAAGAGATACACATGCACTGTCCTTTATATAAAATATGTACCTACAGATAATATAATATAGAATAGAAAGAAAATATATTTATTCGTTACCAGAACACCTCAAATACGTATGTATTGTACATTAAATAAAGATATAAAATATCTAAATATATTGTATCTCGCAACAACAAAATGGAACTGGCTCAGCAAACGCTGTAGATAATCCACAGAACTGATATTCTGCCAGCATATATATATATATATATAGCATATAGCATCTATATATGGATATTACGTTTTCAGTGGTAAGGCGGATCACCAAATTCGACTAGATGGCTTATCAACCTCTTATTAATCAAGTGTTAATTCTTTGTATTCCAGCGAGCATGAAAAAATCGATCTTGAATGACATTTCTTTTGTATTGTGTTGTTCAGAATATTTAATTGAGAAGATTTGATTAATCGTTTAAAAGCAATGAATAATAATTACTATTTGTATATATTATATAACAATAATCGAGTCCCCGAATGGAGACCCCGTATTAGAAAGCGCAGTGTGGCACACCCTAAGGCCAGGTGGATCGATGACTTGAAAAAGTTTGCAGATAATAGCTGAATGAGAAGTTGGAAGTGGCTTGTATTCGGTATGTAGAAGATATAGTCCGATGGCATAAACGTCAATTGTAACGTATGTTAAACTACAGCGAATGAGTAACTGCAAACTGATTCTCCTATTTCAAGCATCATCATTGTTCATAAAATTACAATGCCACTAACAACACCTAACGACATCAATTTACCCGGCAGCGCAAATCCAACAGATGATTTACTATGTAGCTATTCGAACATTGAAAAGCCACTTTCTAGCCTTTTCCGGTCTAGAAGCGTGCGCGCATAACTGCACACGTACTCGCGTATGTGTGGCCATGCGCACGCGCACGCAAAGCGATACTAACGTCGATTAACTGCGCGAAATTTAACAGACTAATTTTGAAATATATAGTGGCGGTATTTGGCCTACCTGAAGATGACCTACCAACAGCTTGATGGTGAATTATAATAACGGATGAGGAATTTTCCCATTACACCTCCCATTTATCTTTGGGGAGGTTGAGACGTCTTGTAGTCATCTGGGACGTGCAACCCCAGAGGATCGCTAGTTGACCTTTGGTATGCCCAATTCGAGCCAAATTAGAACCACAGACGTGGCGTAATCTATAGTTGTAATTGATATCCTGAGCCACCTTACCATCATACCGCTGATGTTTTATGTGATGTATGTGGTGGTATAGCTCGCAGGGCCATAAAAGGTCTTGTTTTCTTCTAACCCACATACTGACCGTTGACCGTGTGATATCGGCTGGCTTTAATAACATCACCCTATCTCTTCCAGTGCGTGTCGTAAAAGGCGACTTAGGATAATACGATTTACAATAATACTAAAGCTACTACCTACCACAAGCCTGAACTACACTTCCTCTAAAAGAGTGAACTCAGCAACCCGTTTGGCCTTCTAGGGCCATACATCCCTCGTGCACAAGGAGCGCTATGCCAGCAGTGGAAGGTGAAAGGGCTGATGACGCGAACGTGACGTGTTTCAAAAATTTTAATTATCCTAGTTTCCTTATATCATTCTAATCCTTAAACGTGCTCGTAACTTAGCTGGAATTAATAACTTAACTAAAATAATCATTAATTTTCCAAATTAAGCCATTGCATAGTTTTATATTAAAAAAAAAATACTTATGCCAACATCGGAATTTAACATATTAACGTTTAAATACGTAATAAAATAATACATGTAGGTCAATATTTGTCCTGTGCGACAATGATGACGTCTTATTTTACAGGCTGCAAGTTTTAGATTAGTTGAAAGCCCTGAAACCAGTGCGTCATAGCATGAGTAATGATGGATACAAAATAAATTAATATTATAATATTTTTTATTCATTATTTTATTAGTCATTAAAACATGAATAATTTGTCCTAGAGTGCAACCTAAACAGTACTAAACAACAATACTACATACTATAATACTAAACAACCTATCCAGCTATTACATTCGTTTCACCTTGTATAATTAAACGTACTATTAAAATGTATAATGTAGCCATTAGAAAATCCATAAAATTTCAATTTTAAAAAGCTTTACTATCGGTAGCTGAGAGGTTAACCGAATTGTTTCTTTTCTACACTTTGAAACCTGTTTTACAGTATATTATAGGTAAAATTTAACAGAAATAAAAGTATAATACTATATATTCTAAGTTATCTCACAGAAAAAACCCTAGGTGCCAGCAATTTTGATAGGGAGAGGGTGCACGCAGCAATCCAACAGCCTCGTTAGCTCGTTAACTTGAGGCGGGAATTCGAGAAGTGAATTTGCGTTTTTGATTGATTAATTGTAAAAATAGTGTATTATACGTTTTGTGGTTTAACAATGATAGTTTATTTAACTTCATATTGTTTTTTGTGCGTAATGTTTGTGATAATCGAGTGAAAGTATAATATTTTCGTGGGTTTTTTTTTATGGACAAATGCGGCAGACGAGCATACAGTCCACCTGATGGTAAGTGGATACTGTCGTTCATAGACATCCGCGATACGTGCCAACATTAGTCCAAAATGACAAACGTTGGCACGCCCCCGGATGCGCTGCCTACCTTTGCAGATTAAGGAATGGATTGGGAGAAAGGGTTGGGAAAATAGGAGGCATGGGAGGGACTCTGGCACATCTCACTCACTACCGAAACACGTACGTTCATTAGGGAAATAAGATAAAGTAGGAAATGCAGCACATTTCAAGGTAGTCTGCTTCCAAGGAGTCCTGTTCTGTCCTCAGTAAACCTACTATCACTTTACTGAGCGACTCCTGACTTACTTCGACGGGACTAGACGTTAACAGGATACGTTTTAAACTTTGAAATTGTTAATTACGAAGAAAACTTGACACTGGCAGAATATGCTAATTGCACCATTGCCACATATAAAAGGATAAAAAACGCATTTTCCATTTTATCGTATTCCCCAATGTACGTGTACGTGTTTCGGTAGTGAGTGAGATATGCCTGTTCCCATCCCATCTCATCCGTTTCTATACTATCCCATTTTCCCAACCCTTTCTCCAAAACTATTCCTATATCAACAAAGGTAGGCAACGCATCCGGGGGCATGTCAAAGTTTGTTATTCTGGACTAATGTTGACATGTACCGCGGATGTCGCAGGGCGACAATATCTACTTACCACCAGGTAGATCGTTTGCTACCTTCTTTATACAAATAAAAAACAAATTCACCTAACTAACAAATAATTATCCATAGTGTTTTTTTTGTTATGACCCGTTTTGTTATCATATATCAAACTGTGTTTATAGTCTTTTGTTAGTCGATAATTTACCGTGATTAGACCTTACCGTCGACCAAGGATGCGCGCGCGCAAGGTCGGTAATGATACCGACTATGAAACTATGAAGTTTACACTTTACAATATGGCGGGCATGACGTGGATAATGGCGGAAGATGATAATCTTTACATTGCAATAATATGCATATTAAAACAATCCATGGGTTTTCTATTTCAAATACACTCAGTACTCATGTATTGAAGATTAGGAGTCAAAGACTCATAGGAAAATAGAAGAGTACGGACCAATTATGGACGTCGCATGTTAGACCCAATGTGTAAGAAACGACCCCTATGGATCGGTTGTTCTTTGCGTGACAAAAGCAGTATTACAAAATGCAATTACAAAAAAGACGGTATCAGTTTTCATCGGCAAATAAAAATAACCTCTACCACCCTTATTTATATACGTCCTCGGGCATCGCTAGATTGGCTGAAATTTATTCTAACAATTTAGTGCAGATGCGTAAGTCTTTGGGCTTATTGGTCTGTGCAAATGAGAAGTGGTTCATCGTAAAAGATGTGTCCATCAGAATGTCTGGACCAAATGAGATATTTAGGTGACTACATCACAGGAATTTAGTACCTATTTGCTACCTATAAGGAATTATTTGGTGCCTCTCTATACACAAAAAAAAATAAAGTGGTCAGCCATTCTGACGTCAGGATGGATGTCTGGAACATTTTTAGTTCTGACGTCTGATTTTGTATTCATGAATATTTAGTACCTAATTGCTACCTACACATATTATTTTCAGTCTTTTTTTCTAGCACTAACTTTTATTGAGGGGGAGAGTGCACGCTGCAATACAACAGCTGCTGGGCGTGCTCGACTGGCCACGTTACCCCTCTCTCACAGAAGACTACCTTGAAATATACTGCATTTCCCACTTTATCGTATTTCCCTAATGTACGTACGTGTTTCGGTAGTGAGTGAGATGTTCCAGAAGAGTGCTAGAGCCCATTCCCATCCTATCCCTCTCCATTTTACCAATCATTTTGGCTGTATCGCGGATGTCTATGGGCGACAGTATCCACTTAACATCAGGTGGACTTTATGCTCGTCTGCTGCCTTCGTCCATAAAAAAAACAAAGTACTAAAATAAAGTAATAAGTAATAATATTTGTAGATTATTATGTATACTAAGCAATACTGAGTTTGTACGGATTTTTAGATTGTCACTAGCTCGTCTGCGAAGGAAAAAATTCGTGAGGACGCTTGGAGAGCATCTACTCGTAAGCATGTGTAAAGCATGTGCATCTAAGCAATCTGCACTGGCCCGCTGGATTATGGCCCGAAACCCCCTAGTGATTTACTAAGGAATGTCCTGTCCTGCAGATGGACGTTTTAAGCTGATGCAATCAATGCAGCCCTTTTAGTATCCATTGTTGGACATCCCTCATGCATAACACAATGTGCATGAGGGATGTATGCCACACTGGGCATGCGGATTGGCGAGTCCACCCTTTTATAGGTGGTGTAGTTCCTCAGGGCTAGCCGCTTTGTTATCCTTTAGTCGCCTTTTGCCACACGAATGGGAGAAAATGGGATGTTGCTTTTCTAAAGCCAGCCGAAACCAGACTGTTTATAATACGAGTATAATATAGGTTGATATCAACAAAAAAATCGAAAGGCCTTACTTAAACAATACGTGTCACATTTTCATTGTGGCGAATATGCAACAACCTGCAGTCAGACGTAAACATACTAACATATGCATACAAACACAACCATTAGTCCATTCGTGCATTTATTGCTAAGGGCAGTGTATCGAACAATGCGTGTTGTTCCACGACATAATGTCGTGCCATTGTTCCTGGTCATTGCATGCCGTGACCGCTCAGCACCTTCCTTATTTTTTGGAAGTCTACAAAAAATATATTCCTGAACGAATTATTTTACTGTTGACAGAAATCTAGATGGATGGAAAACATGTATACAACACATAATGTATAAAAAATATATTCCTGAACGAATTATTTGACTGTTGACAGAAATCTAGATGGACGGAAAACATGTATACAACACATAATGTATAAAAAATATATTCCTGAACGAATTATTTGACTGTTGATAGAAATCTAGATGGACGGAAAACATGTATACAACACATAATGTATAAAAAATATATTCCTGAACGAATTATTTGACTGTTGATAGAAATCTAGATGGACGGAAAACATGTATACAATACATAATGTATAAAAAATATATTCCTGAGCGAATTATTTGACTGTTGACAGAAATCTAAATGGACGGAAAACATGTATACAATGACTAGCAGTGTCTGGATAAAAACTACTCTAGAACCTTTTTTTTATAGATAAGAGGGCGGACGAGCAAGCGGTCCCACGTGATGGTAAGTGTTACCGCCGCCCATGGACACCTGCAACACCAGGGGGTATGCGGGCGCGCCGCCGACCTGGTTTTTGCGTGATGCGCTTTCCAGACAGAAGAATTCCCATTTTTTTTTCAATATTTTTTTTCTGGAATGAAGTATTTTGAAAACTAAATATTTTTTTTATACCCTTATTATTTTTGGTTTCACAAACATTTTACGGAACAGCCTAGGTACCTCCGGTTTATCCGTATAGATTTGTTACGTCCGATTGTATTCGATGTTATGTGAATACACAGATGAAACAACCAGGTGAATACGATCGTATAAGGCTTTCCTCCCACTGAGGCCCACAAGTAAAGCGCTTCTGTTCTACTGGAAAATTCTGTTGCGATAATAAACAATCACTCTTGAATATATTTTACCTTTTAAGCTTGGCTTGCTACCCTCGAATTGACCCAAATTTTAACACCCTTGGACACGCAACGCACAGTGTATTTAAAAGACATAAATATTTTTAACTATGTAGATAACACGCTTAGACAGGCTCTCAGGCTTTAGAAGGTTAGATAATTAATAGATAATTAGATAATTAGCTTTAGGTAATTAGAAGGCTGTTTATTATTAAATATATTAACGGAGACTATATATTTAACTGAATAATATAATTACATATTAATGATCTTTTTTATTCCAGCGTAACTAAAATTTTCTCTTCATTAGTTAACAAGGTACAATGAAAAAAAATCCGATGGCAGGAGGTGCGGTGATAGCCTAGGGCAGCTATACTCTAAGTGTGTTCCGCGGAACCCTAGGGTTCCGTGATACCTCTGTCGGGGTTCCGCAAGAATTTAGAAATAAAAAAATCAAAACACCTCTCTCTGGTCGCTCCGCGGCTGTGCGGACTCCGCGGCCGCGCGGAGACAAAACGCTATGAATGTTATTTATTTATTTATTTGTATTTGTATAAGCTTGTGTTACATTAGCTGGTACAATATCTCATAAGTTTGGTCTCAACAATTTTATACTTGTACAACGCGTTCGCTCTAAGTTTGCCGGTCTGTGGAATGCGCGTACCCTCCCCCACGTGACAACAAAACTTATAATGTGTCATAGTTTTACCCAAATATCTAACGTACACAATTTTTATTGTTACAATTAAATAAAAAATTCGAACGTCATACACTCATACCTATCGCCAGCGGCAAACTTAAAACGAGCGGGTAGTATACTTGTAAGCGCTCAGTCTCTTTGATAAAAGCCGCCTCTGAATTAGACGCTATAGTTGTCAACTAGCGACTTTCGTCTCTAACTTCAAAGGATAAAGTCGATATTGTTTACAACGCTATTTTTAAATTTCTGTTTTTATTTTTGCTTTTTGTTTATCAAAGGTGCCGACTCGAGTATTTTCGAGAATATTTGAGATCGAGTCTAGGACTAAGTATAAAAGCGGCGATCGCGCGTTGGCGTCGTCAGTTGATGATTAGCGTTCGGAGCGATAAGTTACTACCTACTTACAAGCTCGCTAGCGAGAAACTAGTGTTCATTGTTTTACTGCCTGCTGTATTCTGTTGTCTCAGTTTTATACATTTCTTCCCTGTAGGTTCTAAATTTAGTCTCTTATACGCAGTAACGATTGTGCATTATTTAAACCCCACTATCCTGACTTGTAACATTATAAATAAAGAAGAATGGAACGTTGGCTTAAAGGTGTTAAACGTGTTCCAACAACATCTTCTAATGACGCTGAATGTTCAAAAGCAATGCGCGCGGAGAATTTAGCAATCACCGATCCAGAAGATGATGCCACGAGTGCCACGACGTCAAGCTCGACGGTTTCAAAGACGAAAAAAAGGAAGTATGATGAATCTTATATCAGTTTCGGATTTGTTGATTCCAACGGCTCACCTCTCTGCATGCTCTGTAGTAAACTGCTTCCTAATAGTTCCATGGCACCTGCCAAATTGCGTCGACATTTAGAAACCGTACACCCCGAGACTAAAGACAAGAATAAAGAATTTTTTGTTCGCAAAAAAGATCAGTTATTAGAAAGTCAAAAAAATATGATGCATGTAACACAAACTACCAACGAAAAGGCCACGGAGGCATCATACTTAGTTAGCTATCGCATTGCACAAGCAGGTGAAGCGCACACTATCGCTGAGAAATTAATAAAACCATGTGTATTAGACATAACAAAATGTATGCTTGATGAAAAATCTGCAAAGCATCTTTCTACTGTTCCGCTATCAAACGATACTGTTTCACGACGAATCCATGATCTGGCAAGCTACGTCAAACAAGAACTAGTTACACGTCTACAAAATACACGATTCGCTTTGCAAATGGACGAGTCGACTGATGTCGCTGGTTTGGCTATCCTGCTGGTTATTGTGAGATATCCATATAAAAGTTCTTTTGAAGAAGACATGCTTATGTGTTCATCGCTGCTTACAAACACTACCGGGGAAGAAATTTTTAATAAAATAAATATATTTTTTGAAGAACATAATCTCAGTTGGAACAATTGCATTGACATTTGTACAGATGGGGCCAAGGCGATGACAGGTAAAACAGCAGGAGCAGTGTCACGAATGAAAAATAAAGCGCCTAATTGTAGTTCCAGTCATTGTATTCTGCATAGACAAGCACTTGCGATGAAGCAAATGCCGTCTAATCTAAAATTAGTTATGGATGAAGCGGTAAAAATAATTAATTTTATCAAATCACGACCACTACAATCCCGATTGTTCTCATTATTGTGTGAAGATTATGGCAGCAAACATAAAACACTGCTGCTCCATACAGAAGTGCGATGGCTGTCTCGGGGAAAAACTTTAACAAGGCTATTTGAACTTAGAGCCGAGTTACAAATGTTTCTTTCAGCAGATACTTCTTTTAATTTGAAGGACCGTTTGTATGATAAAACTTGGTTGTTCCGATTGTCTTTTATGGCGGATATCTTTCAAAAACTTAACGAATTAAATTTATCGTTGCAAGGTAAACAGACAACAGTGTTTCAGGCCTATAATAAAATAACTGCTTTTAAAAGAAAATTAGATTTTTGGATCATTTGCATTGGTAAGAAAGAAATAGAAAGTTTTACGTTACTCAGTGAGTTTGTTAGCGAAAACGACTCAGAAATGTTTGAAGATAATGTGTTTGAAGAATTGGTCCAATATCTCAGTTCGATGCGCGCATCTTTTGAAAAGTATTTTCCCGAAGAACACAATACAAAAATTAAAGTGAACTCCTGGATTCATAATCCTTTTTTACCCAACTTGGAAAAGCCTGAAAACATGTCAAATGAGATATATGAATCTCTTTTAGAAATGTCATCAGACACAAGTATGGAGTCATTGTTCAAAACGACGCCTCTTAATGATTTTTGGTGCAGAATCCAAGATGAATATGCAATGCTTGGCCAAATGGCTCTGGATATTCTTCTCCCGTTCCCAACTACATATTTGTGCGAAACAGGATTCTCTACCTACGCAGCCACGAAAACAAAATATCGCAATAGACTGGACGCCGAAGCTGATATGAGACTCCAACTTTCTTCCATCAAACCTGATATCAAGCAATTGATGAAAAATAAAAAACAGTTTCATACCTCCCACTAGTTAGATTTTTTCTTTTTTAATGTTTTCTATTATTGTCCTTACCAAGTGGTGAAGTAAATAATAATTAGTAACTGATACATTGTACTTTTATTATGCTGATTAATATAGAATACACTTATAAAAATAATTGTTTTATTGTAGGGTTCCATCAAGTATTTTGCTTCCCAAAAGGGTTCCGTTATTTAAAAAGTTTGAGAACCACTGGCCTAGGGGTATCTAATCTCGACTCTCATTCGTGAGCTCATGAGTGCAAATCCTCGAACCGTACCATTGAGTTTCTACTTAAGTACAGATTTTTTAATTTTTTATCTCTAGCTCGGCGGTGAAGGAAAATATCGTGAGAAAACCCACGTGTTCCAGAATTTAAAAAAACACTCGAGAATGTGATATGCACCAATCCGTTCAGTTGGTCCATCCGTTCAAACGTGGTGGATTTTGGTCCGAAACCTATTAATGATTTATTAGGGGTGACTTGTATGTAGTACCTTGCAGTGAGAGATTAAAATCGAGAAATATTACTTATAAATCTAAATACGAATCAATAGATGCCTACAATAATAACCTACACAAAAAAACAAAAACAACAATGTTGACGATGGGCTCTGCTATTTTCTCCCGATTGATCGCTCGTCTCCCGCCCGCCCAGCTTGAGGCTGCCGCCATTCCGGCGCCAGTTGAGGCGCCAACATTCTTGGCGTGAGGGGTGCGTTCGCGAAGGTCGATACTGTCAGTGTGACCTATATTTCCAAATGACACACTATCCTTATTTCTTACGCAATAAAGGGCATGTTGTTGCGCCGTAAGGTAGAGAACTTAAGTTTTTTTTTTAAATCCAGGAAACACCTCTTTTAAATAACCTAAGCAATACACAGATTGTTCAAAAGTTCCGTTTCAAATTATATAAAATACATGTTAGCTCTATGTTTTATTTAATCAAAACTTTCGATGGTATAGCGTGCCGAATTATTTATTCAGCTGAACTGAGAATTTGTTGTGCATTCTACGATAACTCCAGAAATGGTTGCTACCAATTTTGAACTGCCCCGACCTAACTCACGTTTAACAATATAGTGAATAGAAACTCCAGTTACTTTGTTAGCGTCATCTCGCCCCACATTGACGGCTCAATCAACAGAAATATTTATGCTAATGATTGTATGTCCCTTTACCGTCCTACGGCAATGCGCATGCGTCGCACATTAACAAGACTAACTGCCGATACCGTTACGCTCACCTACTGGAACTGCGTTGACTATGACACAGTCTTAACAATGATGTGTTAAGGCTTCTCTTACTCAATTGTACAGAGGTGAACTTAAGCCTAATTTGCCTACTTGCAACCCTCGATTACAGAGAGAAATTAAAACGGCTGATAGCGGCTCATCAAAGTGACTGATAGTGGCTAGAGCCACATGAATAAATATCTGTAACAGTAGTAAAAATATCAACCATGATCTCCAATTGAGAGTCGATATAAATTCACCCAGTACGAATAATCCATCATATGAACCCAGTGCCGATTGGTGGATATGGGAATGACGTAACAACTCCTAAAGTAAACTCCTATTAGTGAGCAAATTACACCGCTAATATCGCATAGACTAGGGCGACCGCAATATGTTATGGTATTTGCTCTTTTATTTAATTGTTAAATATTTAATTCCAATTTTATTTCACTCCCATTTAATTTTATTTCACTCCCACTATATTTTTCCCATTTTTTCATTATCTGGCGTCGTTTGTTTGTTTGGATGAGGTCAGTAATGGCGCCCTGAAAACCATAGCTGTGGTTAACCGCATTTTATGCTAAGTTGAAGTCCATTTTTGGCATGACAATTCACCAATTCTCGGCATGGTATGAGCACTATCAATTATGTTCACAATTCTTCTATCTATCTCTGTATTTTCTCTTCTTTATCTCTTCTCTATATTTATCAAATGCAACGTCTAGGCGACTGCCTGTTCGCTTATAGCTTGGGTTCCACTAGACGGAATTTGATACGATTTTCACTGTCATATACATTAATTTCTTCCGGAAGAATTTAGTAAACCGCGGGCAGGAAGGAGGCTTTTCTATTGTGTTGTCCTTAATGACGTCTTGAATGAGAGGAAGTCACGTGGAAAGGAGACAATTCCAAACAAAATAAATTATATAGAAAGGCATTAAGTTGTGGAATGAACTACCAGCTACGGTTTTTCCATTACCCTACGATATGGGGCTCTTCAAGAGAGCTGTGAACAGAATTATACAAGGTCTGTAGCACACCCGCATGCCCCCTGGTGTTGCAAGTGTACATGGGCGGCGGTGACCACCAACCCTCATGTGGCCCACTCAACAGCCATCCATTCTTTAAAAAAAAGTGTTGCATAGACGAGAGTGTAAGAATACTTAGTTCCACGATGAATCAAAGGATATAAGGAAAAAGAAAACCCATCAAACACAAAATCGAAAATAAATAATCCGTTTTATAAGTTAACCAATGACTAATTTTAAAAACAGTTTTTTAATCGAGTTCATTTGTCAACTTTAAAATACCTTCAACAAATTCACATCCCACAGCATACAATGATTTAAAATTTCAGTGCAAAGTCATTGAAAATTGAACTCATTGAAATTCCCCTACATTAAACAGTGTCGCCGATTCCTGTATTTAGAAAACATGGGTCTTTTTAGTATTTCTCAGGTTATAAGTTACCCAAATTTATCATACAAACCAAATCTCGGAAAACCCCATTGCTTCACCATACGCATATAAGTTCTATATTACAAATGTTTTTGTTCTACTTTGGCTCGATCCAATAGTAGGTCAGAACACAATGCACACACAGTCGCAGTGCGTTGACGCGGCTAACGCGACACGCCCTGTGGTACGTACCAGATCATACGAGCGAAGAAGTAACAAATTAACGAAAATTTGCAGTTTAGAAAGCTGAAATAGTAAATAATTATGAGATTTAATAATAACTCTAACCTTGAGGGTCGGCGACAGAAATGTTGGGACCCATTGCTCTAAGTAATTAGTATTTTAACGAATGCTATTTTTACGGACTGTTTATAGAGGTATTACATGGGGCCCCCTAAAGTCCAGGGCTCGGTACAGCTATACCCGCAGTCCTACTTGTCAAACCTAGACATTTACGAGTACGCTTTTAATTTCGACTTGTATAGAAGTAGCTACTCCTCGTCGTGTGATGGTTTTCTATTAAAACCGGACTATAGAGATCTTGTTCGATAAAAATCCGATCTACTTGAATAGTAGATAATTTTACCCGTTTATAGAATCTATCAGAAAGTTGGTAGATACTTGACCGTCTCTTGGGACATCGATAAGTGCAAATGGACGTAGCTTTTATACTTTATTTTATAATTTAGGTAAAAAAGGAAATATATTATCTAATACTTACCGATTCCGTTAACGGCGCAATTTTGGCGGCGTATATGTCGACCTCACACAAAAACTCCTTCGCACTCGGCGATATGATAACCAAGCTCCCAGAATACTGACACTCCACTTTAAACTATCGATAGAAGCAAATGTGGGTCGATTTTAGTATCAATTCGAACTTTGGCGGCGAATTAATTTTTAGTGAATAGATTAATAGTTATAAGATATAAGGTGCCAGCCGATAGAAAAAACAGAAAACAAACTGTTCAATGGCGTCTTAGTACACAATTAATTGTCTCAGGCAGTTCATACAGGCGGCTGCATTTATAAAAAAATGTCAAATTTTTATATTGTAACTTTGTAAATCATTTTTAAAATGTTCGAATTGAAAACATACAGCCTTTTAAAATAATATATATTTCCACACTTTTGGATTTCTTCGGATTACTTTAACAAGCCTAGCCTTTAACAAGTTTTTAGTAAGACTTGATTAAAACATTTTTTCTAGCAGCTGTCAACAATTTTATAACCTGACACACGGACGGACGGGCGCCGATACCTCACCACTAATGAGTGGAGCTCTCGTCTCCCCGGAGACCGCACTTAACCCGTAACCTCTCTCATTTGACACTTTATTAACCTTAAATTGTATTATTCAATTCTAAGGTTAATTTTCTTGGGCTATTCCTACTTTGTCGGACTCACTTTGTTTGTTACTTTTAAAGGAGAACAGATTAAAAACATATCTGCATTTAAACTAAAATTAAGAACACTTAGTTCAAATACATAAAGTCTGCAAAATTTATTAAATTTAACTCATAATTTCCATTAGAATTAAGCACACTTCTATGTTATATAACTTAACATTCACAACAACACTATTTCCAGTTTAGTATATTCTCATGTAAAGTTCAAAGCCATGTTCATTGCTGATCTTTAATTGCTGAAATGGTTTTTGAGAGGAATTCTTGTATATATTCTAAATTATCATATCCAGATAAGGGTAATTCAAACGTATTAAAAGCATGCCTTCTGATGACGACAAAGTCACATTAAATTATCGATTAATGTTAATTTTAACGCTCAACTTGACAATATAACAAAGAAGGAACAACCATTGGAACAACGAATAAATGTTACTTTAAGTAAAGAAAGAAAGAAATGACCATTTATGAAGAAAATCACACAAAGGAAAAGAAAATGATGACATACAGAAAGAATGACAGGAAATAAATAATCACATGAATAGTTTAACAAAAAAAACAATTATCATTGCTTGCGCGACAGTGCCTCGCCGAAAGGTCCAACTCAGCATAATGCTGACTGCCTGAAACAACACTCAGCGCTGATTTTCAACTGAAGCCTCGTTCGAGCGCCACCGGGGGTACAGTTGTGGGGGTTCAGTAAGTGGGTCGTATATGTAGATATACAGATATACTTTATTGTACACCAAAAACCCAGAGAAATATAAAGTACAAGTAAGGAGAAGTATAACCGACGCACTAATCAAAGGTAAATTAAATATATATATTTAGTTGTGATTTATATTAGGTATAATCTTGAATTAATTAAATTCTCTTTTTTGAAGCTGTAATAAAGTCATGATGCGTCATTCACCTTTCAGCTGTCTGCGAATCATGATACCACCTGTGAGTCTAGAATATTGAGTATGACCAGGATTTCAACATTGGCTTAGCCAACGACGTTATCATATTGTCAGTATAATCGTAGATAATCGTACTCAGGTTTGTTCAGAAATAAAAGTATGTTTTAGTTCGTAACGTATAGTTTATTAATTAAAAAATAAGATTCTGCGCACGCTATAATTAAAACAGTTTTGTAGACCAACGGCTATAAAAAGCGTGACAGAAATACAAGATGTGTGAACACTAATGTGTGCAGTACCGGCATCATTGTTTAACACTACCCATAATCTTCTTCAAGACTGTCTTGACTAAAGTTGTACGCAGAGTGTAATATTTTATTATAATTGTATGTATAAAAGAATCTAAACTAGTTAAGAAGAAGGTGGGAAGAGCCTTAACTTTGTCATTTTGGTAAAGGTTTAACATAATATTGTGTTCACGAATTATTTTCATTTATGCAATTCATAGTAGGACTAAATTATTCTTAAGCTTGTGCAATAAGTTTCGTTTCGAAAAAATGGCACGGACCTTAAAATCAGTAACAGACACTTATAAGTTACGATTACTGATTACTTAATCGTAAAATAAAATAAACCTCTTAAAATAATGTTTTACATCTCCTTCATGTAGTGTATAACAGCTAACGCTGTATCTAGCAGGTAGACTGCGCCCTGTATGACGCAAAGAGCACCCACAGCCAGCCCCACCTGAAAATACATAAATTTTAAATTTACTTTAAAAATTACTGCTATTAGAAAAAGCAATCTATAAGTGTAATCATTGTAAATCCTGACATTAAAACAAGTATTTGATTCTTCATTCATCAAGATTCACTTCACTCCATAGTTGAAAATGTAAAAAGAGAAAACTATGAACGTACGCGTGATATCTCACTGTGACACTCATTAGAATGTGGTGAATTCTTATCTAGTAGTTGTTAGTTCTTTTTTTATAGAAATAAGGTGGCAAACGAGCATATAGTCCACCTGGTGGTAAGTGGATACTGTCGCCCATAGACATCCGCGATACATGCCAACATTAGTCCAAAATGACAAACTTTGGCACGCCCCCGGATGCGCTGCCTACCTTTATTGATGAAAGAATGGATTTGGAGAAAGGATTGGGGACGTGGGAAGGGATAGGATGGGAATGGGCTCTGGCATATCTCACTCACTACCGAAACACATACATACTCGTACATTGGGGAATATGGTCTTCTTTTGCTATGAAGAATAAAATATGTAGAAGGAATGCCTTGACCGTTCACAATTAACAAATTGAATCCCGAAAACACAATTATTAAAGCAAGAATAATTAATAATAATTCCTGTATAAAATAAGAACATGAACTAGATTAAATATGAAAGAGGGATATGATAAAGAAGAGTATGCCTCTTAAATAAAAGCTGAAAATGGTAAAGCTAAAAGCTGAGATTGAATTAAGTGGAAAATGATGACGTTGATTATAGGTACATAGAAAAATATTTGGAAACGATTATTTATCGAAAGTTATCGAATGTATAACAAATAATGATGTTTGACCTGGTACAGCAGTGCCACGCGAAGACACCCACGCTCATTGCCACGAAACTTACTACTAATGATATAGTTTTACAATACACTGTACCTGTCTCTCAGCGAAAACGAACTGGTATTGATGCTCGCCCTGATAACCACCCCAGTAGTGCAATGCTACAGCGCCCACCGCCAGCCACAGGAACACACCCACAAAGTTCATCACCACCTCCGAGAGAGCTCTGAAACACAAAGTCAGATGTTGTTTTAGGGACAGGAGCAAGACGACTATCTGAACTTTTAACGGTTGCATAAAAAATCGTAAATTATATTATAACAGTAATTCATCTATGTGAATTAATGACACAGAAATCTGCAATAAATAACTTTATAGAAGAAAATAACCTTTATGGGTGCACATTAAGAATGAGACAATTATAAAATTCGCAAATGAACGAGTTCTAAGTACGAGTACAATAGGTTTGCTGGAAGATTTTTGAAAAATTCTTATACTGAAAGTATGCTTTAGATTTTTAAAGACCTACACGTTTTATTAAACTAAAATAAAAAAGATTCTAGCTCTCGACTAGAAAACATTCCTTCTTCTATACATGGACGACACCTCACCTCTTATGCTCAGTAGTTCCAAACAAGTAGGTGACGACTTGGACAAGTGTGTAGATGAGGTAGCCGACGATGACGCCCGACGCCACGATCTCAGCGTCAGGGTTCTTCTCCTCATTGAGGTTCCATGTGCCTCCCACTCCAAGGAACTCGCCATTGAAGCCCGTGCGATAGAGAACGAGGATCACGATGTTCAACGCCTGGAAAGAATACGAAGTTATGATTAGAAATCTTAATTTCAACTTATTGAATGTTTTATTTTTGGAGAATTTTATTTACAATCACTTGCAGTCTGCTCTGGCAACATTCTGGTAGCAGTATACATAGAAAATATGCTTAATCATTAGAAGATTCAGTAAGTCCCTAAATTATGCCAAGCATAATTCCGCCCAATTTTTCTCTCCAAACCAATATTGAAATCAACTAACAGCGTAACTGTACTCTTATCTCTTTCATATTATTCTACTATTAATACATGCACTGTTAAAACCATAAATCTATTAGTGAATTTTAGTAAGGAATTTCGTCTAACCCTTTCAAATATTTTTTTGGCTTGACTGCTCTTTAGACATATCCTGTTGTTTTCCGGTTTATCATCGTTTATCAGCGTTTAAAATATTTCCCGTGTACAAAGATAACAAACTTTGGTTTATCTTTACTTTATCAAATGACTCAAAAATTGTACAGTGTACATACTTACATGTAAGAACTACTATAGTTACTACTACAACTAGGGACTAAATATATGACTACTACTAAGTACAAACTGCTGAGTCTACTACTAAGGACTAGTATTTAACTTTTTCAATTCAACTATGTAATATTATTATCTTTGACAGGGTTTTATCTTCACTCGTCCTTGTCTTGTTTCGGCTTATTGTTCTGATTTTCGTTGAATATTCAATGCCACAGCATTGTCTAAGAATAAACCTTATTGTCGGTGCTAGTTTCTCAGATATTCAGACTTTAGTGGAATATTAAAAAATGTAGCACATGTTTATTACTTACCTTAAAAATCAGAACATAAAATCAATCAATCATAAAAGGTCTTTCCATTATGCTACGATATGGGGTTCTTAAAGAGAGATTTTGCAAGGTCGGCGGCGCGCCCGCATGCCCCCTGGTGTTGCAGGTGTCCATGGGCGGCGGTAACACGTACCATCACGTGGGACCGCTTGCTCGTCCGCCCACTAGTTTTAAAAAAAATACCATAAAAATGTTACAGCATGTTTCTATTTATTTAGAAAAAAATATTGAAGGCCAATAAACTTTATAAACTATTTAATAAATTTTAAAATAGCCAAATAGCCAAAAACAAAATAGCTAAATAAATTTTATAAACAATCTAAACCAAAATCAATAAGTTCAAACCGACAATAAGTACCCTTTGCTCAGATAATATAACATCACATTTTAACCTTTAAGTGTTTTTTTTATTCTCACCACTTATTTATTATAGGTACATAACTTGCCACTTTACTATAAGTACCCGCATTCACTGTCGTATATAGACCTCTGTACGATTCGCCACCACACACGATCTTGTGCGCTTCTGATCGAACCACTAATGGTGACTAATATGACAATTATTCAAAGTAATTAACCATAAATTATATCCGATTAATAGTTAAATGATGTCGCAATTGACCGGTGACACTATCGCCCATCGCTCAATCGAAACAATCCGATGATCATTCACATTCCTGACGTTACAAATGAGGGGTCAATGTGTGTTTGAAGTTGAATAGTCGTCACTCATGAGAGCCATGATAATTAAAATTACATAAATAACAACAATTTTAGTTAATTTACAGGGTGAAAACGTAGCTTTTGCTCATGATTCTGAGTGCATTGATACATTTCTTTTTCTACAATTAACCAGTCTTTGGGCTTTATATTTAGCAAATTTATATAAAAAATTGGGTAAGAATTTTAAAGATAAATGGAATGAAAAATTTTCACGTCAATCAAAGGCTCACACTAGGATTTCCTGTGTCGTGCGTTCTGAAACACAAATACATTCAAACTATCCAGATCCCGAAATTAATTATTTTTCAAAATGTTTCAATAATAAATAATCAAACCCGGGACCTTTACCACGATAGACTAAGGCAACTAGACTAATCGGTGGTTAAATTGACGTCTTACTTTTTCCACTAACCAATCGCCTTCTAACTACATACTATTATGGTACATACCCTGCTATTAGGGACTATCCATAAATTACGTCACACGAATTTCATGATTGTTGGAGTCCCCCCCCCCCCCCGTCCTTGTTCACAGGTGGTCACATTTGTGTGACCCCCCCCTCTCCTGGTGTGACGTAACATATTTTGCAATTTTAAATTTAGAAATTATTAAATTAAAACAACCTTATTCTATAATAATATTTATAGAATTGGTAATATTTTAAAGTTTTTCGTTAAGAGTTTAAGTTTAGTTTTTATACTTTAAATTTATACATGTGACGTCACGAAGCTTATGACTCGTCCCCGTCCCCCCCGTCCCCCCTATCATACGTTGACACACTTTGTTGACCCCCTCCCTCCCCCTTAACGTGTTGCGTAATTTATGGATGACCCCATACTAATAATAATATTACTAATTACATTATTAAATCTATTAAACACAATGCGACTCTCAAACAAAGTTGTTAGATTTTTTAATTTTTTTTAAGATAACCTCAATTCAACGTCATTTGAAGATATCGCACACTAAATGATAATTTAATGATAATCTCTCCCCGTCTCTTCCCATGGGCGTCGTAAAAGGCGACTAATGGATAACAAAGCTACCACAGGTGCTGAGGATCTACAACACCTCAAAAAGAGTGGACTCGCCAACCTGTTTGGCCGGCGCGGCAGCGTGGCGTTTTAAAAGGCCTGTCCCAGCAGTGGATACTATAAGCGCTGATTACATTGCATTTGCATTGCAAATGATAATTTAAGATATTTGTTAAGATAATGTTGTCGATTACTTATGAGTGTGAAACTATTATTAATTATTACTCGTGCAATGTCGGGTCAAATGTTAACACACTCGAAGAGACTACATCGTCAGACTTGATGGTGTAACAGAGTAATGAATTTTAAAAGAGACACTATACAACGCATTCTTTTTTAATGAATTGATTTGATGTTTATAACAATCTTTATCTTTTCAAACGCTAACTAAATGTGATTAATTGTTGTTTTCTGTAGTTTCGGAAATTTTGACGATTATCCAAGAAAATGTACCTTATTTTTTTTAATTAAAATAATCTTACCTAATCTAGTTTCTTGGCGTTCGGAAACCATTACTGGCTTATGTGAGTCCTAAGTTTATTTAGATACGTCTAAATCAGCATTATAATTGTATTGTAAAACTAGTACATGTTTTTATATTATATTTCTCACCATATTTATAAAGGTAATGTAACCATATTTATTTGTAGGGGGGCCACGTTACCCCTCTCTCACAGAACCTTGAAAGTACCTTGAAATGTACCTGCATTTCCTACTTATCGTATTTCCCCAATGTACTCGTTCGTACGTGTTTCTGTAGCGGTATCTCCTCATTTTCCCAATCCATTCCTATAATCCGCAAAGGCAGCGCATCCCGGGGCGTGCCAACTATGTATCCACTTACCATCGGGTGGACTGTATGCTCGTACGCCTTTTTTCCATAGGTAATAAAATCTAGGTATAAAAGTAGGTAAATATCTACTCATATATTTAACAATATTTCTGTATCTTATATATCTATTCGGAAACAATATTTGAATAAACTAAATTAATACATTTAAGAATATGAATACTTGTTATAAATTAATTTGTTCTTTGATATTATATTCTCGCCTGGTAAATTATTCGGCGACTGTCGGTTCACTTCACAAATGAGACTATAATTTCTCTGTAACATTATGTTATCCTATTGCACCGACAGCTGACAATTATAACTGATCGTAATGAGTTTAATCGTCGCTTCAATGTCGGACAGGAAGCTTAGATTCAACAAATTGCACTACTTCCTTGCCGATTCTGATCACTATGACGATTGCATTAACATTTACGTAACGTGTACATAATACAATATTATTTACTGTTTTTAAATTAAATCTACTAAACATTTCTTCCACAAAGGGTTTCTCAATCGCTGTTTATTATTATTTATGTATATAAAAATAAAAAAATAATATATCACTAGGTTGGCGGTGAAGGAAAACATCGTGAGGACATCCGCATGATCTTATAATTAAAAAAAATCTAGAACCGTGTCATAATTTGCGCAGTGCAGAACATACGACGCTACTATTAAATTTGGAGTTGCCTGTTGAATAACAATTTTGTTCTATTCGTTACTCGCTGATTTTGATAGGTCGAGATTTTTTATTAACGAACAGTGTTTTCATTTATCCATTTTTAAGTTTTCACGAGAATATCGAATCAATTATCATACGATATCAGAAATGCTAATGTACTGTAATATTATACATTTTTGTTACTATGTGGTTTCTATGAAGAAAGTACCCACGAAAGGAAGAAAAATACAGAAATTTTCATAGATAATATCGTTAATTTTCCATTCCTTAAAATTAAAGTATATCTTAAAATGACATGATATAATAAATATATATTGATATTTTTTATGAAACCTAGGTTTAGTTAGGTTTATTTCTGATTTATAGTCAATTTAATAATTGTTATATAAACAGATAACTCACGATTTTTATTTACTATTTTACTGATAATGCGGTCCAAACAGTGCGTTCCAAACAAACAGTTTCGTAAATCGTGGTCACGACGAGACTCCTCGTGTAGGTAGCATTATTTGAGTGGAGTAACCCGTTTACATAATAATTATTATATTCAACTACGATAACAAAAGCTTAAACTTTTTTTATTAATGTAACATATAACAAACATCTATTTATAATTGAAACGCAGTCATACATTCCTTATAGTATTGGAACCTTCCGGCTCATTGTCTGTACCGCACACATCCTCGCATAGCGCAACCTTGTAAAGGTAACGTTAATTGTTTTTGTATCGTTTATTGTTATTGTTATTACATATTTGTCCTTGCGAACAAATTTGCGACGCGAAACTGATGGGCCCCTAACTGGGTTTTTAAATTATAATTCGGAAATTGTTGAAAAAAAACTGAGAAACTGCATTACTAAATAAATAGGGCTCTTTACTGATACTTCACTGATTTAGAAATGCATTTACATATAAAAAAAATAATTTCGCAAATCCTTAGCAAAATGTCATTTATGGAATGCAATACCTATGCAATTCCATAATTGGCTGTCAATATGAATAAAATAATGTATTTTACAAAAAAATCACTACAGCTTCATTAAGGGTGGCCAGCTGATTTGAAAAACTAATTAGTTTTGAATCTAACAAACTGCCATCAAATCTGAGGACAAACTGCAAAGCGCATTTCTAACAGATTGTAATTAAATTCGCCACGAAAATAGGTTTAGATCTATATCTCAGTTGAGTTTGAAAATGATCTAAATCGATTTAGTAGATCCAAAATACTGACGGTGTAAACTTTTTAAAAAAAAGTGAAGAAAGATAAATTCTATACCAATGTATGTAAACAATGTTTTAGATAGATAGGGCTCTTAAAATTCAACAACTTTTACTTGAATATTTTTTTCTAAAACGTACGCAAAATATCGAAAAGGCGGGCGACTTGTCGATATCTAAAGTACCTCCTTCCGTGCCTGTTCCTAGTACAGCTCCTCTAGGTAGCCATTAACATACCTATTAATTACTCACTACTATTAGTCATATCAGGCCTCATTGTAACAAAACCGCAGCTCCTTCACGTCGTGAGTAATGCCTCTGATATCAGATAAGGAGTGTTTATTCGGTTTTGCAACCTGTGTACTACGAAGGGCATTACTGAACATTAATTAACTGACATACATTTTCTTGTACAAACACAGGACTACACTTTGACGCAATTTAAGGCGAACTTTTAAGTATTAGAGGTATTAACGAAAGCATAGACGTACAAATTGAAAGTGAAGCATATGATCGATAGCGATCATAGTATGCGACTTAGAACTTTGATTAAGATTTTCTTACTTGAAATTTTATTGTTTCACTAACGCATCAATGTCTGTGAAACTAGAACCGACAGTCTCAAATAATGGCACATTTCATAATTATGTAAATGCAAATTGTGCTCGAAATAAATATTTATGAACAATTCGTTGTACTTGTAATCATAGGTACAGAACGGCCATTTTATATGTCATTTATCGGTTTAGAGAGTGGAAAAATATATTCCAAGTTTTTTAAATTTAAAACCAATAATTTCTTTACTGTCATCGTATGCGTATTTGGTTTATCGATTCCCTTAATCTATTGATGAAAACATTTTAGCTAAAACTAATTGCATATATTTCACACTTGCTATCTATGAATTACCGTACCTCTAATTGCATACTTTATTGCATAGACGTGGATGACGCGTTCGGGTGTTTCCGGATTAGCCGATGGCCAATGTTTTCGTAATGTATCTACAGCTAATATTTGATCTAATTAGATCCATTTTTAATCAATGTTCCAGAATACAAAATTGTATAAATCCACGCTTACTCGTACATCATACTTAATTAAACATTTTCTATCATTTATTAGAACTGTTTCATGCGTTATATCAACAAGGTGTGGCGTTATCAATATGATAGGAAATGAGGCCGCATCAGCTACGTATCCTATATAGCCTCGTTCATTGCAAACTGAACATTAAATCTACATTTTATAAGAATATTGAATCTTAAGGGTTCAATAAATTTTGACTGTTCTTCCAATACCATATCAATTTCACAATTTAGTACATATTGTAGCAAAAAATTTATCGATATCGCTTATCGATATGATATCATGTGAATACTTCTGTTTTTATTAGAATTGCTTTATATTAAACCTTTTCTCATCCTTTATAATTTCTACTAAATAATTATAATAGAGTTTCTGATTCATCACAGTCATCAACTAACTCATCACATATTGTTGTACGTTTCATGTGGTACGTAAATTTAAACAAAAATCTATGAATTATTCTGTTAACTTGTACAGATAGATTATCCTGCTTTTGTTTATTATTAGCTATTCCTTCCTACGTCTAAAATTCCTCGTATGTTAGAATCCATTCACAGAATTCATTAGTCCTGGAGAATAGATACAGGTACATAGGATGATTCATTCAGAGTATTATTCATCACAACTAATGTTGTTCATATAAAACTTTGTTCTAATTTTATTTATAATTGTCTATTTTATCACCAATTTTATTTGTTTATACTCGTATCTGTTTATGACTCAAATGAAAACAGGAACATGTGGTCGTGGTCAGTGAGTTCAAAATCAATTAAACCATAAAAATTAGTTTTCGTTTTATCTCTTAACGATAAACTAAAATTTCACACTTTCAAATCTATTGATTTGCCTTGAATGATTCCGAAAATATTTTAAATAGCATAAAAATATTACTTACAATTTTAAATACTTTCACCACTATTGTGGCGATCGTTTGTACGGATACCATTGTCACTTATTTCAATTATGTCACTTACTAAGTTTACAGTTATCACTACAACTTTATTTAGTTCACTATTGTTTTTCACTTCGATTCCTTTGTGTGTCCGCTTTTCTGTACAGGTTATTCGTCACTAAAGATACCTACTATTTATCAGCGGCTATAGTTTTATCAGGTTAGTTCACTGTAGCTCTTATCTTATCTCTTTTAGCGAATTGTAGGGCAGGTTCCTCCACCAACTAGTTTTCGGACTTTGTGGAATTTGCTAAAATAACTCTTATTAGATTAGGAATAGTTGTTAATTTAATAATCGTTTGAAGTATTGTTTTTTTGAATTTAATGTTACAGTATAAAATATTACATGTTTCACATCCTAACTACAATCCGCAACCACATCCTAACGCAATCCTGATTTAGATTAAAATTTCTTGAAATGTAATATAATACAACTGTATAAATGCTATATATATGTTTATCATCGATATTCTAATACCTAAAACAGTAAGGCAATCTATGAAATATACTTTGTTTAGGTATTCTACACCTTACCGAAATGACAGCCGTCAATCTATAATTGTATAATGTTCTTTTAATTGTCTTTAATCACCGTTGAGTTATTAATGACAATTAAAAGAGCGCAGAATATACGTGAGAAATCTGAGAAAACGTTCCTACGTATGCCACCAGTGCTAGAAGATGATAGACGTCGCAATGACGCTCGGTATAATCTAGCTATGGTTTCACAAAAGACAGAAGAACTCTATCGGCTTGGTACATAATAACATATAATTAAACAGCTGTACTCGTATCCAAGCCAATAATTTACTTAAAAAAACTGCTAAATGAAAAAGGTATTCCTAATCAAGAAATGATACTCCATTCAGGTGCACATTCACACTACGGGTACTGTCCAAGGAATTGTGAAATGTAGTTAGGTACAAACAGAATTAATAGGTACTAACCAGAGTGAAAAGAAAGAAATTTTATGCACTTATAGATGTCATAACAGTTTGTCATGTAACAGTTTTCAGGTTTTCTAGAGGGAGAGTGCACGTTGCATTCCCATCGCCGCTGGGCGCACTCGACTAGCCACATTACCCCTCTCACAGAAGACTACCTTGAAATGTATCAATGAAATGTATCCGTGGTCTCGTAAAAAACATTACGACTGTGTCTTTGTAAGATTAACATATTTAAAAATGAACAAATAAAATTTGTTAAGGATATTAATTACTTTATTAGCTTCAACCATATAATTTTATTAAACTCTTTTTTACACGGTTACTGTTTCAAGCATTTACAATAATGATAAGTGTAAAATAAACGAAATATCTTTTAGCTATTTTATTCCGGTTTATTAATAAGTAGAGGAAAGGGTGGTATTGTGGCCCCCCAGTTTGTTTTTCCTTCATAAAATCAAATTTTCTCACCGAAATATTTTCAGCTATTGTTTATTGTGAAGGTAAACTATTAAGTTTTCGAAAGTAAAAAGTTGAAACTAAAAAACACGCATTAACAATAACTAAAAAATGTATTTCTAAAAATTGGCAATTTTCATTATTTTAAAACTATGAGGGTAAAGTGGCCCCCATCTAAAATCAAATGAAAACAATATTTTTCAGTAAGGAGAAAATCTTAAAATTAAAACAAAGATTAAATTATACAAATATTCAAATTAATTGCAAAAATCACAAATATATACATCTTTTTCACAAGATGTGCACTCCTGGTGCGCCCACGATTGACATATCAATACATAGTTGCTCTATTGAATACTTTAGCACGAGCTTGAGAGGTTCCTGTGGGCTTACAAAGGCTCAAAACATCCCTGTGGCGATTAAAAAAATGATCAAACCATGCACGTCCAGCTTCTTGGTTGGTGAATGGGTGTGGTATATTATTCAGCGTTGCCAGTTGATAGGCCATTCGTTTCACGTCTCGAGATGTAAACCCATAAAACTTACTCTCCATCAAAAGTAGATACTTTACCAACTCTTTTTCTAGTTCTGGTGGTAAGGTTGGTTTTCTCCCAGCACGTTTTACTACTACCTCTTCAAATGAACAGCTATCTTTTACGAACCTCCCCAGTGCAGTTCTGGGGACTCGGAACTCTTTTACTGCTCTTTTGTAGCCCATCCTCTTTTCTCGTACTGCCCTCACTGCATTGATCATATCTTCCTCGTTCCATGATTTGAGTTTCTTTTTGGGTCCTGGAGACGTGTTAATTCTTGGCATGCCTTTAACAAAAAATAAATAATTGCAATTCAACTGGATATGATGGCAACGTGACTCCCGGGGGCCAGATTATATTCATTGTTAGGGGGCCTATTTGTCAACAAGCTATGTATTCAAAATATTGACACTAAAATTAGAAATACGGTGATTTGTGCAAACTTACTCGCAAATATCGATGTCGTGTTTCTTTGACAGCAAATATACCGTCGCCGCAGCCTTCAAATGTTCTTAATTCCGGCAAAATGATTTTATTGCTACAGGAGCGTTAAACTTTTGTTCCTCTGGCAATCACATATGGGCTCGAACTTAGCGCTATCTGTACGCGAACCGCTACAACTTTATTTCATTTCAATGCGCCGCATAGGTGAACATAATTATAATAAGGATTCAAAGATGGTGTAATGAGAAGTACAAAAATCTATAGGGGGCCAAATTGTCACCAGGGTGCCACAATACCACCTCTTCCTCTACCTATTATAATTTGTTTAAATTTTTGCGTTTACTTATTCATTATTGTACGAAGCAGCAAAACGGCTATCGTGACCATAACCATCGTGTGCAACCTGGCATATAAACTTTAAACAAAATAAAATTGCTAATATTACTCGTACATATAGAGGTATTTGTTTAAGAGCCGCTTGACTAGTACTAGACTAGTATTAATTTATTGCGAAACAAATAACGGTAACTTAGTCACTCGTACACTAGTAAACAATAAGTAGGTAAATAATTTCATGTAACGTTTCCTGGTGCCCTTTTTAGGAGCTCTGAGCAAACAAAAGGTCTGAAGACCAAATATTGCTACGCACATGTGTCATGGTTTGCGTTCTACATTCCTTCTTAAATTCTTTTCCCATTATGTGCAGTTGCTTGAATAATATTGAGACTATTATGCCTAGATATTGTTATTGTTACTGTTACTAATTGTTACTGTTGTTGTTATTGATAGAACTCTATTGTTACTGAATTCAAGTTCAAGTAAGTTCAAGAAGGTAATTTAATACTACGATTATTGTATGGGATTGAGATTTAAATCCTAGTTCGAGCTCTTGAACAACTATCATACATTTTTAAATTATCACTTTTAACTCCTCGTTTGAATGAAGAGCTGATAAATGTGATCCCGTCATTAGGTTTTTACGAAGTGTGCATTGTTATTTAAAAAGGGACTTTCCGCACATTACGTATCTACCCCACTCATTGTGAAAACCATTTACGAAAGACCTTTGAAAACACTTCCTTGCGCAATAACCCTTTGGTAACTTTGTTACTGAAGGAAGTAAGATTTCTCAATGGTTTGAAGAATAGAAAATATAACTCTAAAATTGATTTAATAGTGCTTTGTCCTTCATTACTGAATAGGCACTTACGTAATATTGTTTCACTAACTTCAGTTGCGATATAAAATTAGTAACAACTGAATACGGATTTACCAATTTATCGATCGATTCAATAATTCATATTTACTGAATTGGAATCTGTTAATTTTATAAACAGATACATCTTTAGAGAACTGTTACCTATTTTAGTCTTTATTTTATTTGTACACATACAAATAGATTATAATAATACATAATTAATGTTGCTTGGTGCCATATAGGTTTGTGTTGACACTGCACATTCGCAAACAACTAAACATACATCTAATTAATTTAAGTGGGTATCCCACATCATTTATATCATAATATTCTTAATTTAGGTATCCTTGCTTACTTACATGTAGGCATTTGTACATTTTTCTTGGTTCAATGTAAATAAGTGCATACCTTAGAAAGATTCAGGTTTTGTAGGGGGAGAGTACACGCTGCATTCCCACAGCCGCTGGGCGCACTCGACTGGCCACGTTACCCCTCTCTCACAGAAGACTACCTTGAAATGTACTGCATTTACTACTTTATCGTATTTCCTCAATGTACATACGTGTTTCGGTAGTGAGTGAGATATGCCAGAGCCCATTCCTATCCCATCCCTCCTCGTTTTGCCTCAACCCTTTCTCCCAATCCATACCTTAATCTACAAAGGTAGGCAGCGCATCCGGGGGCGTGCCAACGTTTGTCATTCTGGACATATATTCGCATTTATCGCGGATGTCTATGGACTACAGTATCCACATACCACAGGTGGACTGTATGCTCGTCTGCCGCCTTTTTTCTATTAAAAACAGTCATTAAATTAACAAAAAGTTAAATTTAAAAAACATACCTATTAATTGGATTGTTGCATTTTGAATTTCTGTGACTAATTAGTGACTTAACTGTAAAATATCATAAGTAAATAATAAACATAACCATTTTTAATCAATTGTAATAATAATAATAATTTTTCCCGCATTTGTACCATAAGAAACAGTGTGTGATCATAATGCATTTTTAAGTTTTAAGTAGTTAAGTTTTTTTTTTTTCAGTAGTCTGTTATATTCATTTCAGGAACTCGGTCTCGACATCAAGAATGAACAGATCGCTGAAATGGAGTCAGCAGTCCACGACATTGACTTTGAATCGGCAGCTGCCCACGAGAAGCTCGTTCGCCACGACGTCATGGCGCACGTCCACACATTCGCAGAAAAATGCCCTAAAGCAGCGCCAATCATTCATCTTGGAGCCACCTCGTGCTTCGTTGGGGACAACACTGATCTCATACAGATAAAGGACGGCCTGGATTTGCTGCTGCCGAAACTCATTGGAGCTATCAGTTGGCTGAAGGAGTTTGCTGATGATTTCAAGTAAGTTTCCTAAAAATTTACTACTTTCTTAATGACAATTTCGAACTATGCCAACATAATATTTTCTTAGGTTTTCGCGATTACTATACATAGCAATTAAACAACTTTGAACGGTTTAAATCGCGTATATTTGACATTATTTTTATCCCGACGTTTCGAACACTTTGCAGTGGACGTGGTCACGGGGTGACTAATTGATTTTATTTGTCACTTGAGTTATTAAGAAATTATTTGGACTACCGTCTGAAATTTTTTGAACTACCGTCTGAATTTTTTTAATCATAACATTCCCTATGCACGCAGTATTCACTCACGGTGTCCAGAGGTCTTGCAGTATTGCGTTGGCCTTGGGATTTAATTAATTTAATGACTGGATCCCAAGCCGGTGGTACTTGCCAACCATCTTCTCTATTGAAATTTGGGTGTTTCTTGATTTCAATAGCCTCGCGTAACATTCTTGGCATGAACCGGGTCTCTCTAGCGAGGATTTGTGGATTATCAAATCGAATGTAATGGTTGGGTTTGTCCAGAGCATGTTCACAAACTGCAGACTTGGTCGAGCGTCTGTTCTTCATGTCAGCTATGTGTTCTTTTATCCGGATACCGATGCTCCTCTTTGTTTGGTCATACTGTGTATAGGAAACCCACCCATACAGATAAATATCTCAATGGTAACTCCCATCACCATCCATGTCAGTTGGCTACCGTAGGCAAATCTTTGTTACAGAGAGCACACGGCATCTGTGACACTGACCACCTCGAGGAAGAGCTTCTGCATGTGAAACAAGTACTGCGAAGCAACAATCACAAACTCCCACGAATGCGTCACAGAAGCCGCCCCAAGCCTCCTACAGTTGAGCGACAACCTGCCATCTTACCATACATCAAGGGCGTCACTGACAAAATTGGCAATATCTTAAGACGAGCTTCAATTAAAACTTACTTCAAGCCGCACAAGAAGATTAGCCAATTTTTAAGACCGGTCAAGAGCAATATCCCCCTACAAGATGCAGGTGTTTACAAGCTTGATTGTGAATGCGGGTTATCATACATTGGGCAAACAAAGAGGAGCATCGGTATCCGGATAAAAGAACACATAGCTGACATGAAGAACAGACGCTCGACCAAGTCTGCAGTTTTTGAACATGCTCTGGACAAACCCAACCATTACATTCGATTTGATAATCCACAAATCCTCGCTAGAGAGACCCGGTTCATGCCAAGAATGTTACGCGAGGCTATTGAAATCAAGAAACACCCAAATTTCAATAAAGAAGATGGTTGGCAAGTACCACCGGCTTGGGATCCAGTCATTAAATTAATTAAATCCCAAGGCCAGCGCAATACTGCAAGACCTCTGGGACACCGTGAGTGAATACTGCGTGCATAGGGAATGTTATGATTAAAGAAATTCTGACGGTAGTTCAAAAAAATTCAGACGGTAGTCCAAATAATTTCTTAATAACTCAAGTGACAAATAAAATCAATTAGTCACCCCGTGACCACGTCCACTGCAAAGTGTTCGAAACGTCGGGATATAAATAATGTCAAATATACGCGATTTAAACCGTTCAAAGTTGTTTAATTTCTATGCCAACATACCTTAATCCGGATTCATAATAACGACATTTTGAATAGGTACTTGAATTTTTCCATTTGATAATAATGACCACTTAGAAATGAAGCATGTGTAAGCATCAGCAAAACTACATCATTTAAAAAGAAGTAAATAAGAGTATTTACGATTAAAAGTAGTATCTATGACCAGGTCAATTTTCCAACGTTTGTCTTTCTGGACTAATGCTGGTATTAATCGCGGATGACCATGAGCGACAGTATCCAATTACCACCATCGTATGTTTCGTCTGCCGCCTTCGTTCCATAAAAAAATATGATAAAATATATTTTGACTCTTTTATCTTCATTTATAGGTCGCTGCCGACCCTTGGTTTCACACATCTTCAGCCGGCACAACTGACTACTGTCGGTAAACGAGCCTGTCTATGGATGTCCGACCTACTAATGGATGAACGCGCTATCTCACGCGCCAAAGATGACCTTCGCTTCCGGGGAGTTAAAGGAACCACGGGCACTCAAGCTTCTTTCATGCAACTTTTTAACGGTGACAGCGACAAGGTTAAGGCTCTTGACAAAAGGGTGACAGAACTAGCTGGATTCAGTAAACGATACCTTGTTACTGGCCAAACCTACTCCAGAAAGGTTGACATAGAAGTGGTCGCTGCATTGTCCAGCTTAGGAGCTTCGGTACACAAAATGTGCTCTGATATCCGTCTACTAGCTTCCCGTAAGGAGTTGGAAGAACCGTTTGAGGCTTCGCAAATAGGATCCAGTGCTATGCCTTATAAGAGGAATCCTATGAGATCGGAACGGTGTTGCGCGTTGGCCCGTCACCTTATTACCCTTTATGCTAATGCAGCGAATACCCACTCGACCCAGTGGCTCGAACGTACACTCGATGACTCCGCCAACCGTCGCCTCACACTAGCGGAGTCTTTTTTGACTGCCGATGCGATGTTACTTACCCTACTCAATATTTGTCAAGGGTTAGTCGTCTATCCTAAAGTGATTGCTCGACATATTTCTCAGGAGTTACCTTTCATGGCTACAGAAAATATTATCATGGCTATGGTGCAGGCAGGTGGTGACCGCCAAGTGTGCCACGAGAAGATAAGGGTACTGTCCCAACAAGCAGGTGCTCAAGTAAAGGAATACGGTAAAGATAATGATCTGATTGAACGCGTGAAGAGTGACGATTACTTCTCACCCATTATAACGCAATTGGACAAGATTCTTGATGCTTCTACGTTTATAGGTCGGGCGCCTGAGCAAGTAACTGAATTTATTAACGAGGAAGTTGATCCTGTCTTGTCTAAATACAAAGACATTTTAGCCTCGGCAGGAAAACTGGTATCTTTGAATATTTAATTCGAGTCTTTATATTATACTCGTAAATCTGCTTTGCTTTTTAATGATACTATACTAGGATTGCAAATAAAAGTTGTTATTGAATAAAATTATATATTTACAATTACAGCGTATTATATCTTATTTAATTCATAAACATACAAAAAAATGTAACTTCACTGTTTTACAACGTAACATGGTATTTTAAACTAGACCATGGTAACTCGACGTTCAGTCCAATCGATGATGCCGAAAGGCCGAAACTTTATAATGCTTAGCGCTCAAAGCTGAATAAAGTACATCAATAATAAATAACTATAAAATAACATTAACAAAAACCAAACAAATAAATAAGCTTCTAGAATTAAAAGAGAGACACATTCTCAATATTCGATTCATGATTCTCGAAAAATTTCGTGTAATGTTTCGTGGTCACTTCGTTTACTTATCACAATAATTTGGATGGCACTTTGAGATTCAAATGAACTAGTTAAAGGGTGTTGGTGAGGAGGGTGTCTCCTTGGCAAGCTGGGCCTTGGCTCGGCCAGTTACATGCTCCTATGCTAGGGTCGAAGCTGAGCTGGACAGGACAGTTAAACACGTGAAGGGTGAACCTTTGCTTAGTGCAATCCCATCTACAAGCGTAGAACTTGTTACATTGTTTCGGGTGTCGGAACAAACCGGCTCTCTGGCAGTCAACAGATCCTTGCAAAGTCTCGTCTCTGCTTCTCAATCCGCCCGGACCGTAACGGTCAAATGATTTGGAATCAATGGATGAATCGCTAGCCTTTACAATAGCCGCTGCTGGTACTGCTTCATTCAATAAAACAGTTTTGTAAGTAGGAGCGGCAGTCACAGCCTTAATACGCGGTCTGATTCTTACAATTTTGTCTGTTGTCGAGAACACAGCTGGAGCTATAGTGCTCGATACGAAATTTTCGGAATAAATCTCCTTGCTCTTAGGAGTGACCACAATATTAGGTTCCTGGTAGTCTTGATAGAATGAATCGTCCGGAACTATAATCGGGTTGAAGGTAGAAGTAATAATAGGAGCAGCAGTTGCAACTGGTATTTGAACAAGTTTTTGAGTCCATTGGTTGTCAGCAATATCTCCACGACCCGCATTGGTATCACTATAATCGTCGTAATCTCGAGTCTCCACATTAGGTCTCTTGCCCTTCAATACTAAAACGGGCGATTGACAGCTGCACACAGCTCCAAGTTTCCTTACCAGTAAAGGATTAAAGTCGTTAATCTTAGTGACAACAGCTACCTTGGGCTTGATTCTGCGAACAGGGATAGGAGAGGGAGTCACTTCAACTAATTCCTGTCTGATTGGCGCATAAGTTGATGTTGGTGACTTTAGTGAATATGAGTATGTTTGTGGGCTTGAAACGACAATAGGGGCGGCTGTAGAGTATGTTACTGGCGAGAGTAATCCGGCATCAGGCCCTACAGTTCCGAATCCAAGTAAATTAGACTTCGCCGTTTCAACAACGATATTTTGCTTCCTTTGAACAGGTACTACTGGGATGTTTTTAGAAACTGTGTATTCTTGATAAGGATTATACTTGATTTGTGGTTGAGATATTTCAGCAATGTTTTTCAAACCGAAGCTTTCAAAGCTTACTACTTTGGGTTCTGCCTCCAAAGGCGGCAAATATTCAGGTGCTCTGTAAGCTGTTGTAGATTCAACGTATTTGTATGTTGGCACTTGAGTAGTAGACAGTATAGGTCTCGCTGTAGTCGACGGTAACAAGTATGTGTCGACTTTAGGAGGTAAATATTCGGGAGCATTGTATTTAGGTGCAGGGGATGGAGGCAAATACTCACGTGTTGTGGAAATAGAGTAGGTCAACGGGTTGTAAGTAGATGTAACTACGGGAGCAGCAGAAGATACTACTGGCGGCAAATACTCTTCGGCTTTGTAAGCTGCTTGAATTTCAGGAGCTTGGTAAACCACTGGCTGGTATTTAGTAGTGATAGTGGTACCAGGGAATGATGACAGATGGACAGACTCGACCTGCTTTGGCGCTTCTACATGAGAGGTGCTGAAAGAAACTTGTTGAATCGGTACAGATTTCTGAACAGCTTCGTACTGTTGTGATTGGTCCTCAGCTTTATAATCATAGTTATTTTGATTCTGCTGGATCACAGAACTTTGTTGGAACACGGGAGTTGCAGCGGTCGATACCACAGAGTATGCTTGTTGCTCTATCTTCGGCGGAATGTATTCTGGAGCTTTGTATGTTTCAACCTTTTTCGGAACCTGGTACTCGGTATAGTGATCTTCATAAGCCAAAGTCGATGGTGTTGTTGACACAAAGCCGATATCTTTACTTGAATCATAATCACTCTTCACATTAGACTGGTGGAAGACCTGATGAGACACAACACTTGCATCGGAATAGGACTTAGCAGCGTTCAAAGTTTCAACATCTCTTTGAATCTCTGGTTGACTATACGAATATCCTTGAGCTAATCCTAGATTTTGGGTATTGTAAGATTGAGAAGTCTCATACTGAATAGGTTGACTGACCACGTGACTGACTTGTTGCTGAAGTATCGGCTGGTATGTTTGTGTGTACACCGTAGCTGTTGGCTTCACATAGGAAAGTGGAGTTACTTTCGGCGTGTACTTTAAGATCGGATTCTCATAGATCGAAACAGACGGCTGCTGGTATGTCAGTTCTACTTTAGGTAAAGCTGTTGAGGATACTGGTATAATCTTCTGAGCTTCAACTTTGTGAATGGTCTGGTGGCTGTAAGTTTGAGGTCTATACGTTGAAATTATCGCGGGCGCTGGTGTAGACACAATCACACGCGTAGGTTCTTCGATAAGTTTAGCTGCTTTAGCGTATTCGTAACCAGCGTCTACATTTTGAGAATAGGTGTTAACGTGACTTACGTCTACGTTATGTAAAGTTTGTTGAGAATACACTTGGGGCTGGTATGTAGAGACGACAGGTTGGATAGCGATAGCTGGTTGGGCTGTCGTGTATTCTACAACGGTTTTAGGTTGTTCATAAGAAACACCAATATTGGCCTGCTGATAACCAACTTCGACTGAGGGAGAATAAAGTTTGTTAGCTTCCACTTTATGTACTGTCTGATGACTATAAGTTTGGGGTGTGTAGGTAGAAACAGAGGGTTGCGCAAAAGAAGTCACACTGGGGCCAGTTGTATAAGCTACCAATTTCTTGAAAGGCTCTTCAGCAACTGGCGTTGGAGTGGAGTACTCGAAACCAACTGATTCCACTTTATGTAACGTTTGTTGACTGTGACTGAAGCCTTGAGGTTTGTACGTAGACACTACGATAGGTGCTGGAGTCGAAAAAGAAACGCCATCTTCGAATTTAGTTGTGGGTTTAGGATAATCGTAGCCAGAAGATACGGATGATAATGAACCTTGTGTCACCGCAATACCCGCGTTATGATCAGTAATTTGAACTTTAGGTGTAACGTACTGTTGTTTCACAGCTACAACTGTAGGTTGAACGTAAGTGACAGCCGGTTGAGTGTAACCGAAGATTTGTTTGACGGTAGTTTTAGGTGCTTCAGACACGTACGTTGTTCTGTAGGTGACTGGTAGGGAAGTGGTAATGGCTATAGGAGTAGCAGTGGTGGGGATGACAGATGAGGTAGGTGTTGTTACGAAACTATAGCCATCGAGATTATGAGCATCAGTTCCAAGGTGGTTGATGGAAACTGCTGGTTGAGCTACATAGGAAACTTGGGCAGGTTGAGCGTAAACCGCTCCATGGCTGTAGGATTGAGCGTTCGAAGCTCCATCATACGCCGATTGAGTCGAATCTTGATAATTAAACTGGTCTGTATAACCAGCATCAACCAAAGTGGTTTTTCCTACTAAACCGACATTGACTGCTCCAGCTGTCAAAGTATGGGAGGCGCCTGTATAAGCTTTAGAATCGCTTAAATACTGACCACTGTTAGCGTTACTGTAGCTTCCATGTTGACTATTGATACTCGATTCTTTCCCACTTGCGCCATTGTACTGATTGCTTCCAATATGGCCATCAGCCCTATAAACACCGGATAGGTATTTGCCAGAGTTGTCTTCTGTATAGGATCCAGAATAATCAGCGTTGTAAGAGCCTGAATAATCATTGTAAGCGCCAGAGTTTGATTCGACAGAAGCTCCGGAATTGTCATAAGCGTACTGTCCTCTGTCGCTTCCTTCGTATTTGCCTTCGTTTTGACCGGAATATCTGCCAATATCATAGTAATCTCCAGTATGTTTGTAACCAGAATCAGCGTGAACGTAAGGAACTTCAGGGGAGTCTATGTGTTTGTATGGTTCAGCGTAATCTCCTGAAGGGTCATGGATATAAGCTCCGGAATTATCTTCGTAGTTGGCGCCTTCGTATTGAAGCTTGGACCCCAAGTTGCTTGATAATGATGAGCTTGAATAAACATTGCCTAAACCTGAAGATTGTTGCAATGTTTGACCCGAAGTGTACGTAGCTCGACCTAAAGATTGACCACTATAGCCTAAACCAACGACACCTGCAGAATGCTGTACAGTTTGACCCGATGTAGATGAGGCTTGACCCAAAGATTGACCAGATTGACCTATACCTAGAGAGCTTCCGTAACTAACACGAGTCTTTGCAGTTGGCAGTCTGTAATCATCTAAGTAAAGCGCGCCACTAGTATATTTGCCTTCATCACTGAACTTCGTTGCTTGAACAAGACCAATATTTGAATCAACTTGACCAACATTGTAAGCCAATCCACTGACATCATGACTTGAAACTCCATGGCCGATTTGGTAAGCATGTCCCGAGCCGCCATTGGCTAATTCCTGGGAAGCAATGAAGTTTCCGTCTAAGGCTTCTCCTTTGGTGAGGAAACCGCCTTGGATTCCGACTAAGTTATCCAAAGCCGCTCCCGAAACGAGACTCTGATGAGCGGCGACGTTGATGGAGTCTGCAGTCTGACCTTGGAAACCGACGGTACCTGGAATTAAACAAACAGGTTTTAAGACGACGAACATAGGGGGTCGCCTAGTCGCTGCTACCCACAACTAGGTATAAGCTCTAATGGGTTGTTTAAAAGTTAAACAAGGCGTTGAACAGTCATGCGACTAGCTATCAAATCGATTTGAAATTTAGTCGCACTGATAAGCGACGCCGTGTGCCCGCCGCATTAGCGTTTAGGTAACTCAATATTTTAACTGCTGTTTGTATTTAATAGTGCAACAAAAAAGATTTGTCACGTTTGTGGAGTTGCAGTGTTAGCCAATTCTGACTTTTCTCAGCTTTCTTCAATTCCATTTCTAAATTCTACTGGTAGGCAACGCATTCGGAGACATGTCAACTTTGTCATTTTTAACTGCTATTGACATGTATTGCGCATGTGCATAGGCGACAATATTCGCTTACCATCAGGTGAACTGTTCTGTCGTTTTCTTTCCATAAAAAGTACTCAAATGGTCACAGCTTTATAATATATACAGCAATGATTAACTACTTTTGAAATTGTCAGCATCCGACCTGACAAGGAAAGGCCAGTGGAACTCGAAGACGATTTACCACCATTAAAGGAATACCACAACCAACCATATCATTAGCTCCCAAAGCTAATCACTATATACGATTTCAACGGCAAATATTTAAAAAAAAAATCATAAAGTCTCACCAGTGAGCGCAGCCCCGGAGTACCCAAACGCCTCGGCCTCGTACCTAGCGATGTTCCCGCAGGCGGGCACCAGCCAGGGCCAGTCGCACTTGAGCTTATCGGCGTCGAAGCCGAGCCCGAACGGGCAGCGGAACTCGTACGCGGCGAGCGGCGCCTTGCCGTGGTCGATGCATGCGAAGAACCAGCGGCAGTTCTCAGGGTCTACGTAGTAGCCTGCGATAACCAATTGTTCATTAACTTTTTGGTGGGAAAACGGGAAGTAAAGGTCCGATTTATGTTTAATGATTATTATAAACAATGTATATTGTGGGTTTTGTGGATATTTGTGGTTTATTAAACTTCAAAGTGTTTTTGTTAAATGTTTGCGATAATGGAATAAAAGCACGAGACTGTGTTTTTCATGTTCTGGCTCTTGTTATCAGTGGGTAAACATACTATCACTTTACTAACTTAGACGGGACTGGAGGGGGCCAGGGACGCGATGCGTTTTGAATTGTGTTGACTATAAAATTGTTAATTGAGGAGACCAACTCCGACACTGGCACGATAACCCAATTGCGCTATATAAAAAAATGCATTTTGATTACGTTTTTATTATGTTACATGTGTTTTTTTAAATGATACCAACGCCACTTGAGGCCAGATTATTTCTATTTTATTTATAAAGAAAAAAATACAATATAAATACATTTGTTCTCGCTATGTCGTGGCGCGTCAATACAAACTTTTCATTTTACAATCAAGAGAGTAATTTTTATACGCTTTACATTTTACAATAATGTACGTTATTGTAAATGTACATGATGTACATCCAAAAATACACACTTGCACTACGACATAATTCTTTTTTGCTTTATTTAACGAAATGCAACATTTATTACTTACATACTTTTTGGGGGGAACAGAAGGTCGAGTTTTCGGTTGATTACTATAAAAAATTGTAAGTATTGCCTGTGCAGTGGTTTGTGGTTTAATAGCTAAGTACTTTGAACTTTATTAAACTTCAAAGTACCGAATGTTTGTGATAATCAAATAAAAGCATAAAACTAAGTTTTTCGTGTGCTCCCATAGAGTTCAATTCTCCTGTCCTCCGTGAACCTACTATCATTTTACTGAGGAACTCCTAACTCACTTCGACGGAACTGGACATTGGAGAGTTGTTAATTACGCAGAAGATTTGATACTGGCATATTTAATGCGTCAATTACGCAATTGCCATGGAAGATAACAAATGAATGTACAAATCAGATTTCATTTACTTACATTACAGCTATTTTATTTTTTAATTCTGGCCTAATTTAGCATATTTCGTTTTAAAATAGATTCTCCTTTAAACAGAGGACTAGCTGTAGCAACAAAGGAGGAGCTGTAATATAAAATGTCAGACATACCTTCATGTTCGGGACAGATGAACCTGGTCTGTGGAACAGGAGCGATCTCCGATGATCCGGGACAGGCGTGCGAGTGCGGCAAGCTGCCGGGCCACACGCACACCTCGTACCGGGAGTCGAACGCCAGACCCGCCGGACAGTCGAACTCGAACACCTGTCAACCGGGAACGGTCCCACATTAACACGAAAATCGTAAAAACCCCTTTTTACATTTTATCGAATATTAAGAGATTATTAGGTGCCAACTACACTAGCGAGTCTCTCGCGGCGATATTCACGCCCGAGCTATGAATTTCAACAGTAACTACGAGTATATGGTTATCTCCGAGTGCGTCTACACTCCGTGCCATTTAGAATGGCAATAGCAGTCATGGCCTCAATTTTCATCCCGTACTAATGTACTCGTATTTAACGATAGCTACTCTAACCAATGTTCCCCGTAATGAGTGAAAATAGCTCTCGTCAGCGTATCGTGAGAGCAGCCACGTTGACATCGAACGACATTATGACACATTAGTACATTAGTAGGGAGGTGTGAATTAGAGATGGGTAACTCCGGATTCAATGAATCAAAAGAGCCGAAACCGCGAGCGGACCGGAAACCCTTAATTATTCCACCGAATTGTTAGTTACTCCACCACCATCCAAATGCTCCACCAAATGGTGTCTCCAAATGCTTGAAAAAATCGTCAATGGTCAATCAAATGCTGCTGTAACAGGTGATGAAATTAAGAGTCCTCCGTGATTACGGAGGACTGTATCCGCTTATCATCAGGCAGACTGTTTATATGTCAGTTTGTGGCTATAAAAAACTCACCGTATAGTCGGGCGACAGCTGATCGAACTTGACGCAGCGGTAGAAGCGAGCGCAGGAGCGCGGGTGCACGAAGTACCCTTGGCGCGAGCAAGAGAACTCCGTGCGAGTGTCCTAAACAACACATCACATATCAATCATTCCTATCTAATACGTAAACCAACCAATTTCTATGAGGGGGAGAGTGCACGCTGCAATCCAACAGCTGCTGGGCGCGCTCGACTGGCCTCGTTAACCCCCTCTCACAGAAGACTACCTTGAAATGTACTGCATTTCCCACTTTATCTTATTTCTCCAGTGTACGTACGTGTTTCGATAGTGAGTAAAATATCCGGCTCAAAAATATGCAATCACTCACTGAATCGCTGCAACGACTTTTTTAAAAAAATATTAAATATACACAAGGCTTTCTTACGATTTTAATATATATTAAAATATATATATATATGTTTTTTTTTTTTTTTTATATATATATATATATTATTTAAGAACATTCTCGAACTGCAACATATTGATAATTATAATGAAACCCCTTATATTTACCAGTTTTATGTGTTGTAACAGGCGCGCAAAGTTTAATTTATGGCTAATACAAAACTTAGCAATTATTATTCAATTATATTATTTGCTTATTTTATTTTTATTTTCTTATATTAAATACCCTAAGACACTTGCGATTTATTAAAAAATACATTTAATATAGCTGACCTCTCTGATAGAGTGGATGACACCGTCGGAGTCGACAACTTGCGTGATCCTGTAGGGGGACACTTGCAGGGCGTCGAGGGCGCGCGCGCCACTTGCGCCCGACAGGATCTCGTGCTCCAGAGACCTGCAAATGAGGATTATTACAGACTAACGGTTGCCGGTGACTTCGTTCGCGTGAACTTGTCATTCCCGTGGGAACTTCACAATTTGTCTGAATAAAAAGTTCTCTAAGTTTTAACTTATATACCATAAGTTATAACTATGCCAAGTGTCATTAAAATTTGTCCAGCGGTTTCAGACAAACAAGAATTTCAAAAAAAATTACGTTGAGCTCTGTGTCGCACGTGTGTCACTGCAATGATTTTTTTCAAAAAATGTTTCATCTGTTACGATTTTGTTATACCTATTTAAAGATTAACCAAGTCTATGACCATGGACGAACGGTAACTCCTTACCAGGCATCTTCCTGCTCGTTTGCCACCTTTCAAACGGATTATACCTATTAAATAATTAATGTACTTAGGTAAAATAATTAATGTAAACCATTATTAGATTTTTATGAAATAAATACTTTTAAATTGCATATCAATGTTTACATTTTAATTAACAAAATAAGATAGATAGTTTGGAAAGGTATTTAGGTTTTTTCTAGTTTGAGAATTAGGGCTGAAAAATAATATAATTAGCAATATGTGTTTAATATAAATTACTAAATTTACAATAAATTGTTCGAAATTAATTATTTTATCAATTTCAGAAAATTTGTTGCAAATTACTTTAAAAAATATCTTTAAACACTTAGAATACCTTAAGACAGCACCCCTCGGCGCCCTACTCTGCTGGTTGAGCACTTTGGTCAGCGAAGCCTTCAGGGTTGGTCCGCAGGCAGTTTCCACGTCGTGGTCGGCGTTATGCAATGCGAGCCCCGCCAGGCCGCGCACTCGCGCGTATTTGCCCTTCACGTCCACTGATGAAGAGTCCTCGAAGGAAATCCACGTTTTGTTCCTAGAAATTGAGAATAAACATGTATGAGTATATACGTATATAAGTATAGATGTTTATCATTATACATATTTTATATTTATTTATTGCACGATGCGGCGCCCTTCGTATTTCTGTTGAACCAAAAACTTACTGTCAGAGAATGCCACTTGTTTAAATAAATAAATAAACATACTTTACCGCGCAACCAGAATTGAGTAGACCACATGCAAACACCCCTATTTAACTTTTTTACCGGATTAAGCATAGGTACACGGCTATTTCAATCATAGACAAAAAGACGCTATAGACAAATTCAACTATTTTTATTTAATTCCTGAACTTGTGAACCATAGATTATCCTACCAATGATATTTTATTTTTAGCACTCTTAATTAATTCTTCGTTTTTTTTTCCATTTTACGCGGTTTGGTTTTCATAAAATAGCCATTTCTGTAAGTTGAATTCTTATAATTATGAGATGTCACTTACAGATAACTATTCAAAAAGCAGAGAAAAAGAAAACAGGGAAGAAGAATCATTACTGAATACCTTCGCCAATAGTTTAAAAAAGCACCTGTTCATCGTTTAGAGCTACTACATCCAAGGTACAAATTATCAAAATTTAGCACTTAAAGGATATTTCATTTTAAGGTGGGATTAAACAACAAAATGTCGGTAAACAGTATTTAAAACAATTATATTTTCTCATGGTTTTATGCTTCTATCCGAAGAATATAGAAGCATAACATTCATTACAGCCATGACTCACAAAACTCGCTTCACCTAATGTTATTAACCGCTAATTATGATAATAACATTATTCTATACATATAGAATGTGTCTGTTTTGAAGTACTTAATGAACTCACTGCTTTAAATAAAAAAATGGAACGGCACGTGACCATCAGAAAGGTCAGTCGCCATCTTCTTTACGTTTAGGGAATAACTGTGGGAGCGAGCGTAGGGAGAGGCCTATTTTCAGCTGTTCAGTGGCCTAGAGACGTAGGCTGATACTATCTACGAGTATACATATACATCATCTCACCGAAATAACGCAAAATCTGCAACATATGAAAGCGTTCTAGCGAAAAATAAAAAATTGATTGTCCTGTCTAAAACGTTCATAGTGCTCACTACTCAGACCGGCCGCCGGCGTTATTTAATTGACACGTTGTTTAGTATGGTATGTGTTTACAACATTTGCATACTTGAAAGCATATGGCGCGGACAGATCCTGGTCCCTCTCAAGGGTCCACCGTCCCTTCTGCAGTTGTCTGCACAGCTCTGGCTGGTCGATCTCCTTGGGCTCGTCCTCCGCCGTGGGGCTGCCCGGCGTGCTGAGGGTCTCGTTGAGGAGGGTAAACTGCCTGGCGGTGGCTGGGAGACTGATCACCACCTTGGAAGCCGGCACGCCGAGACCCACTACTAAGTCTACTACGGAATCCTGAAAGGGTCGATTTTTCGAAGTTTTATTTATACTGAAGGTATAAATTGTCGATGGCAGGTGCCAGTCGGTTCCGTACATTTTAGAAAAAGAATGTGTAAACAAGAGTTGTGGGGGGAGATGAGGTTTATCCAACAACATATCATTATGTATATTTGGGTTTTAATTTCTTTATCAACACTTTTAAAAAGTTTATCCCATCTAGAAATTTAACCATGATATCTATGGATACAAACTGCCAAACATTTCTATGCGTTCCAGTTTGACCATAAATTTTGTTATATCTCATATGCACATTATACAAGGCTGTCGCCAGCCAATGGGCCAGGGGGGGAGCAAGATGCGAGAGAGGATGGGAAAAATATGATTTGTAGGTACAAATAGGTGCAATATATATTTTTTTTTTAATTTCGATTCTCTATAGGGGGGCAACTAACCTCCCCTGCCCTGACCCCCCCCCCCCTCTTGGCGACGCCCTTGTGCATATACATTTAAACTTAGAAACTGATTGTAGTTTTGAAATCAGTTAAACAACCTCATTCGTGTCGTAGATTTTTTTTCCCAAATTCATCCTAATGTCCGCGATAGGCTATCTGCAATAGGCAAATTTATTCGAAATCTCCCTAAAATATTAAAATACACCCTGACATATAAAATGCCTAAGATACCTATCTCCAACATACTTTGTCTTTGGTAGGTGAGATTTTTCAGGTGGTTAAGAGTAGTTAAGTAGGAATTAAAACTGTCTATTAAATTCGTGAATTGGATAGTTAGATTGTCCTACTTGTCTGTTCTATTTTAATGTACTCACTATTTCAGTGTTGTTTATATTTATTGATATAAACAACATATTTTAGCAACAGGCGTAGGTAAGATATTGGCCTAAACATTAAGTTTAAAATCAAATAAAAATAGACTATTCAAATGTTTATTAATTCGTCCAAAACCGTAGGATAAATTGACATACCTATTCCGTACGATACGTCTCATAAACGCCTGATTCGACATTACTTTCGTTAAAATAATCTTTATTAATAGTCGTATTTTTGATAAGACTATAGGATAGTTTAATTTCGAATAGTGAGTGTCCTTATTAAGTTCACAGATAACACAATACAAGCAGAACGTGCATAAAGTCAGTTAACAATATTAATCGCTGTACCTAAGCGGAATAAGACATAGCGCATACTTAATATCTTAAAATTCAATTTTCTGTCTCTATGCAACTACATTTTATAATACTATAAGCCTTTGGAGTCTTCGTGATTAATTTGTAAATACTTACGAAGTACTAACATAAACTTATACTTACTTGTAAACGAAGTACTTCAAAATTTATCTTAGCAACAACATAAATCAAAATAAATTTGCTCATATTAATTTAACAGGCATTGACCGACCCGCAAATTACTTTGGCAAGTACCAGTTCATCCTCCTTATATAGCCATAATGATTTCTTCTAAACCGATCACTAATTTCAAATACTGAGATGCACCAACCGATATGTGACCTAGTTGCACTGAATAGCATTACATGACATGACATGATTAATTTTGCCAACATTTAAAGTCTCTTGTGACCTCTACTGCCTTCGCATTAAGACCTTAAATGTTCGGGAATGTGTGTAAAATAACATCTGTCAGGATTTTTTCTTGGATACTAGCTTACCTTCGCCGTAAGTGCTAGAATATCTCATTTAGTTCGTGAGCGTAAATGTGATGGATTCAAAATAAATGATTGTAGGTAATTATTGGGCTTCAAAATTATTGTGATGCCAAATGATCTTGACTGGTGCTCAGTGAGTTTAGCAAATTAATGATTGTTAACGTTCTACTGGGAAATCTGTAATATTGCGAAATCGAAAGGCTTAGCCAGAATAAATCCAGTCCAGGCTGTCAATTTATCAAAATCTATAATATGTATTACTATCTATTGTTACTCAATTTGAAATTAACCATTACCCATATTAACATTTTCATCATTTTTGAATCATATTAATTATTTTTGTAAACAAAGTTTCCAAATTTTTTCATACATGGTGTCTTTTTTAAAAAAAATAACACAAACTTTTTATATCAATTATTGAACTCAGAATCATGAACAGAATCAATGATTTTTGTCTTCGGAATAAAGACACAAATATATGATTATTTTCATAAAAACCTATCTGTATCAAATATCTAACTCACCGTATTCATCATATCCCACAATCCACTCAGTCGACTTGGGTGGTACGTCATCTTCTTCACCAGCCCCAGAGCATGGGTCTGAACCATCATCAGGTCCACTATCTTCACTAACGCTCTCAGGTCGTAATACTTAGCCAGCAGTTCAGGGTGGGCTGGTAGTGCAAGGAACAGAGGTCCACCGCCGGATGAACTGATGGCTAGCTTGGCGGCCTGAACACTTTCCAGCACGTTCGTCTTGTTGAAGGCTTTATGGGCATTGTAGATCTCGAAACCTTGCAAGTGCTTTGATTTGAGGAGGGTGCGGAGGTCCTGAAAAGATTGGAAGGATAACTGTTAGTCCAATGATTTTATCTTGTTTTATTTTAAAGTTAATAGAATTGGTGGGTAGCACTTTGGCATTGGTGGGTCTACTACTGCACTTGGCAATGTTACTGAGGACTAAATCAGCGCTAATAAACCTTAAGAACCGTAACCGCTCTAACCTCGAGCTTTTAACCTCAAAGGTTTTTTCATTTCATACATGGCAATCGTGCAATTAGCACATTCTGCCAGTGTCATGTTCATAATAAATAATTTCAAAGTCTAAAACGCATCATGCCAATGTCCAGTCCCGTCAAAGTAAGTTGGAAGTGAGCCGGAGTCGTTCAGTAAAGTGATAGTAGAATTACTGAGGACAGAAGAGGACTACTTGGAAGCACATGAAAAACGCAATCTTATGCTTTTAATTTCATTATCACAAACATTACCCACAAAAAACATTTTTAAGTTTAATAAACCTTCAGTATTAAACCACAAAAAGCAAAATACGCAATTTTTGTAAAAATCAAACGAAAACAGCTTCACTCCTCGAGTTCCCTCAAAGGTTTAAAACCATCAAACGTTAAAAACTTTAACATTCACGGGGGTTTAACGCTCGATTCGCGGTTCATTAGCGCTTACTCGACGCTCGAGCGTAAAGTCTAAAATGCTTATTTTTACAAAACAGTAATAACGGGAAAACGTAGCGTGGGACATCCGGCCAGGTGAACTAATGACTTGAAAAAAGTCGCCAATAGCGGTTAGATAAGTAGAGTAGAAAACCGTGAGTGGTGGCGGTCCTTGGGAGAGGTCCGTATCCAGCATTGGAGAGACAGATTAATGATATGATACCATAGTATAATGACGTCCTGCAGGGCCTTGTCAACTCAAAGGGGGGTTCGAGCCATGGCCATGGTTCACCATGAATGCTTAGAGGGAGTTTGTGGATGACTCGGTTTTTTTTAATTTTTGCGGCAGGCAGGTTAATAATAATTGAAGATTAAAGTAAGTAAATAAATAATAAGTAAATAAGTAAGTAATAATAAGTAAATAATAATTGAAATGATAGTTTGATGTGGTATAAATATTAAAGATAGAGTTATAATCACTCGTACCAGTCCTAATGTATACACCTATCATCGGCCTACAAGGGCGTAGTCAGGATTTTAGTGGGGCAAAGGAAACAATTTTCTTATAATTTAAATAGAGATATTGTAATACAAAAAGTCTGTTTCGTATTTTTCCCTATGCAACCTGACCCCACCATGGCTAAGCCCATGATAGTCTATGTCTTTTCATTGTTGCGAGCTCTCACATCTCGCTATGTTTTGTCACATGTAATCACAAAGTTATAAGGTGTGGTCTATGTGACCTTGACCTGTCACGACCATATTGTCACACTGAAGCGGTTCAAAGATCAACGAAACAGCATTTAGGAGGACAATCGCAACACAAATAGAAGTAAATATATTATGACTATAAACAGTATATCAGAAGCTATGTAATAAAGTTTTTTTGTTGGACATGGACACCTGCAACACCAGGGGTATGCGGGCGCGCCGACGACTTTGCAAAATCCTATTCACAGCTTAATATGTCGTAGCTTAATGGGAAGACCTCTTGAGGCAGTTCGTTCCACAGCCTACGGGTTCGCGATATAAAATAATTTTTGGACCTAACAGTACGCGACACCTCCGTATCGAGGAAATGCGGATGGACCGCACTTCTGTGACGGGAGGTGCGGTTGTAGAAACCCGAGGTGGGAATTATATTGAACAATTCTTCAGAGCATTCCCCGTTGTACAGGCGGTAGAACGCACAGAGCGACGCAACGTCTCTCCGAATGCTGAGGGGTTCTAAACCGCCCGTGAGAGTGGGATCGTCGACAATATGAACAGCACGTCGTTGGATGGAGTCAAATGGGTCCAATTGGTATTTCGGTGCGCCGGCCCAGAGATGTGAGCAATACTCCATACGGGGCCTCACCTGAGCTTTGTAAAGCATTGTAAAGCCCAGGGGTGAAGTACCGCTTCGCTCTGTTCAGCACACCGAGCTTTTTGTAGGCCATTTTGGCCTTACTTTCCAGATGACCCCTAAATTCGACTTTGCTTTAAATGTCGACACCAAGGGTTGGGATCCTTGGTGTATTGGGATACTCTCCGAGATCTTAAGAGGTATGCTCTGAAAGCGAGGTGCTACGACAAAAGGGGTGTCTAAGGTTTAAACGTGTAAAATCGTAATTTTGTAATTAAATATTAATTATTATAAAGTTATATTAATTTTAAATTAAACACTTTAATAAATATCAATGTCGAAACAATTAGTTGGGGAGAAATAAATTGTGACGGGTATAATTCCTCGTGTATCAAAATTTTCTTTACTAAAATTAAAATTATTACTTCTGTTGTTTCTTCGACGGCACGTGGCGGTGGCTGTATAGCAAATCAATAGAGAAAATAAAATTTATATTGTAGAATATAAGATATAATAGAATATAATTACATAAAAAAAGAAAATACTAAAAAATAAATGCATGTTGCTAGAAATAATAAGACGTATGAGAAGACGGAAAAGTAAAATAATTATTTGTTAAAGAAGTCGACAATATTGCTACAATCAATGATAAGACTGTAGGTATAGCACATGTTATAAAAAGAGGATAAGCTATGCAGTCAATCAAAAATACACTTGGGATAAATCGCGAACCCGAAAATTGTGGAACGAACAGCCAGCTGACGTATTCCCGTTGCGCTACGACCTGGGGCTCTTCAAGAGAGCCGTGAACAGTACTGGGTGACGGTGACCGCTTACCATCATGTGGCCCGCCCGCCCGTCTGCCATCTATTCTCTAAAAAGTAAAAAAGCTCTCGACCATTCAATTGATAGTATCCGCGGCACTTATATAATACCTATATACGAGTATGTCCGATGATGATGACTTTATTTTCAGAATAGAGTAGGTACTTATATTTTTCTTGTTTTCCCCTTAATATCCTTTCCAAACAAAAAATATGGATAAATTGCCTAGAACTATAGATAGATTGCTAAATTATAGATTTAGCAAAAATTGCAAAAAACACAAGTGGTGTGTTATTTAAATTTTGCTTATTGTCATGATAAAATAATTTTTAAACAAAATTATGCGAACAAACCAAAACTAAGTGTATATAATTGAAAAAGAACCAGACAAAAAAGATTTAATGCCATAAAAATTATAAATGTCAGATTTCTATGCAATTAAAAATTGTACCATAATGTAAACGAACGTTCTCTACCTGACAAGGGAGTATTAAATCCAGTCAGATAGAATATTTGGACCACCGAATACACAAGGTATATTCCCATATCAATGATTTGGACGTACAATATATACGTATTAAAGTTGGACTAGGAAACAATGCTCAATTAAATGTTTCAGTTCCCTCATTAATCATTCTAGTGAACGTACTTTCAACGATAATACACCACCGTTCCGATTAATTAATCACTACGTTATTGTATATTTAACTTCCGAATTGTGTAAATATTATTTACGAAGAATCATGATCATTTTGTAACGAAAAATTGTTTCCTACTGTTTTTAATTCATTATTACCGTTTCGACTTATTAGTTCGAAGTTGAAGAGTGTGGGAAAATCTGACATTTTGTGCAATGTTAGCGGCTCCGGTATCAATATTGCATACAAACTAGTTTTCCAAGTCCAGTATTTGAGTCATAGCTGATCAATTGTAACTGATTAAATTAAACCTGCCTACGCTAAGAGCTAAACATTAACTTTATTACACATTAAATATACCTATTTAATTAATCAATTCATATGTTTGTATTGAATTTTTATCTTTTTATATAATCAATTAACTACTATTAAAATAGTGAAGTAATTTAATTATCCTAATAAATATCTATTAATATTCATTTTAAATGTGGAAAATAGTTGGATGTTTTCCACATGTGAAATAGTCACGTTTGACTATTTCTCATTCAATTTGTACAACTTCTGCTAAACATTTAATGGTTAGTAGGACGTTTCGATTTAATAATCGATCCTCTATAAATTGGAATTGTAAATCTACCTTAACTTATAAATATGGATGATTTAAACGCCAATTGACTAGAGACAATTCACATGGGAGGTTAAAGGACGAAACAATAGTAACACAGATAATAAAGTATATTTATGTGTTTTATACCAATTTATTTTCCCACACCATCTCATTTCACACACATCCCAATTAAACCTCTGTAATTACCCCAAAGGTTGGCCAGTAGAGAATGCTGTATGGCATTAAGCTCGCCTTTTGTACGATTAAGTGCAATAAAATGTATAAATAAATAAATAAAGTTTAGAGAATATTACAGAGGATCTTGTGGCGTCGAGAGCCGACCTCTTTGGTCGAGCTCCTAATTTGATTTATTTAATACTTTTAAATGTGTTCTTTTTATAAACTTTGCTTTTGTTTATTTTGATGTAGCTTGTCAACAATTTTTCTTTTATATACTCATGTCACCAGGCTAAAAGGAAGTTCCTATCATATTAATTTACAATGTTTTAATTTTAATGTATGTAATTTTATCAAGCTTTTTCCCAACGCTACAAACGTTGTACTGTACGTTGGTTAAATAAATATTCACATTCCGAAGATCCTAGTTTCTTCTCAAGGTAGCTCAGTAAACACACGCACAAATAATTGGAGAGCATTCCTCCAAATTGGTGACCCCGACGTGATGATGAGCAGCAGGAGAGCTTCCTCCTAATTGAGAGCTTCCTCCGACAGGAGAGCTTCCTCTAACTGGAGAGCCGGAGGAAACTCTAACTGGAGAGCTTCCTCCAAATTGGTGACCCCGACGTGATGATGAGCAGCAGGAGAGCTTCCTCCTAATTGAGAGCTTCCTCCGACAGGAGAGCTTCCTCTAACTGGAGAGCTTTCTCCAAATTGGTGACTCGTGATCGTGATGTGAACAGTTGAGAGGAATTGGAAGGATCACTACTACGGAATATCTGGGAATTTTTTTTTTTATTCTCTAGCGCTCTACCAAGGTATCGAATTTAAATACATTTCGTGACTGCAAATTATTGCAAGAATCATCCGGATGAAGATTTAGCCGCATTTTCACATGGATTCATAATTAATAACAATATACTTTTTCTTTCTTTTGGTGTGTGATTGTGTTTTGTCATTTACTTTTTTACATAAAACTTATTTTTTTTTTTTACAAGACATTAATTAAGATTTTTTTTTTTTATTAGATGTTTTTACGGTGCCACACCACCACGCGTAATTATGAGCGAAAGCTAGGCTGAATTCGCAGAAGTGCCAGGCGGCAGGGCAATGGCGAACCGCCGAACTCCATCACTCATTATCTTAACGATTTAGTAGCAGCTAATGTTTCAAAAATTAAAATTTTTGATTTAGTTGCATTAAATTTGAATCTGGGTTTGAAACGCGATTTTAAGTGGAATTTCGTTGTAGCCGACATTGAGTCTAGTACATATTATTGGCACGAATGTGACCATGGTGATATACCAACTGGTCGAGTTCGTCCTTTTCTTACAGCTCTTTTTCGTCGAGCGGCGTTTAAGCTGATAGGGAGACTTCGTGACGGGAAGACAGGTCTGTCATCCCTCGCGGAACTCCAGCCTGCTACCCAACCTAGCGTTAAGGTTGTAGCTTTTCCAGTTTCACAGTACGCTGCGTCGCTACAGAATTTTTCCACCATTACGCGCCCTCATTTGCAATTCAGGAGCTGAAGCATACTACCAAGCAAGTCCGGCTCAATCAAATCAACTTTCATTCATTAGTCAATTTACTAGGGACATAGTTCATATTAAAGTTGTTGACAATGTTGTTGCAGGTTCCTTTCTCGTGTAGAGGCAATTTTCCTTGAAGAGGAGTTGGCGCATGCTCGAGTTAATTCTTCATTGAAGTTAGAGGATGTTTTATTCCTGGCACGAATGTGACTATGGTGATACACCAACTAGTCGAGTTCGTCCTTTTTTTCGTCGAGCTGCGTTTTTAACAATGTCATAATCTCAGCCACCCTGGCGCGCGAGCTTCCGTTCGTTTGGTGACTGAGAGGTTTATGTGGCCTATCGTTTATGCTGATTGTCATAAACGCTCGCGATCTTGTGTAGTAAGGTGACATTAAAACTTTCTTTTTCTGCCGAGGTTCTATATGACGAATCACTTCGTTTACCCGGAGAATTTCAGCTCCAGATATTTTGAGGAACCCTAGTTATGTAGTAGATTTTGTTACCGATTCAAGAAGCCATTTGGATGCATTGTGTCCAGTTTCTGCTTCGCGTCATACGCGTCCGTCAATTACTTAGCGACGGCATCGCATGTATGGTTGAGGGACGACACCGTTCGTCGTCCGCCGTTTTCATGTTCTGATGGCTGAATTGCCGCCATCGCTTTCGCCTTCGCCCTTGCCCGCTCCTACAGTAACTAAATCCGGTAGAAAGGTACGATTAGGGACATTTTGGATTTATAGTAAAATTTTTTAACGTATATCCTTAGTCCTTCGAGGGGTTTTCCTTCTGCGTAGGGGGGTGATGTGGCGTCGAGAGCCGACCTCTTTGGTCGAGCTCCTAATTTGATTTATTTAATACTTTTAAATGTGTTCTTTTTATAAACTTTGCTTTTGTTTATTTTGATGTAGCTTGTCAACAATTTTTCTTTTATATACTCATGTCACCAGGCTAAAAGGAAGTTCCTATCATATTAATTTACAATGTTTTAATTTTAATGTATGTAATTTTATCAAGCTTTTTCCCAACGCTACAAACGTTGTACTGTACGTTGGTTAAATAAATATTCACATTCCGAAGATCCTAGTTTCTTCTCAAGGTAGCTCAGTAAACACACGCACAAATAATTGGAGAGCATTCCTCCAAAATCTTTTCGATCGTTCTGAAAAATATTGATTTTTCACTTACATCAATTGGTATGTAAACTTACATGATTCAAATTTTGTCCGAAAGCAACCAAATATGCATAATAATGTGGCAACGCTGATCCTACATGTTGACACTATAACATTGCCGTTTATATCTCATATATCATACTTATTATAACTGGACCATGTCTCGGAACCGGTTGTGCTGCAACCTTTAATAAGATTACCAAGATTACGTCACGCGTCTTTCTTTTAGATCGGTTATCTATTATCTCTTGGATCGGAACAAGGCTTTTATTATCTAATGCAGTTTGAAAAATGGTACCTCGTTAGTCTAGATTAGTATCAATATGTCAGCAACGCCTGAAGGTGTTTGATTCAGGTTTTAATACGTATTTTATTCTCATTTCATTGAATGACAATAGATAACATCTTTTTACCTGTTTGCTTATCAAGACTTACTTCATCTAATTTTAAGGTTTGTGGGCGTGGTTAGGCACGTAGAGGATACAATATTACTTATATTTAATTCTTTGTATGTAAAAGATATGCTGATATCTTTCTCGGTATGTTGTATTGAATAAGACACAATATGTATTAGATATAGGTACAGATCTAATACAGTACCTCAATGCTCAAATCCCTAATATGCTAATATTCACCCAACCCAGGGTTGCTAATGGTAACACAAAATACGTACAGAAAGAAACTGCACAGCCTATAAGAGTAAATAATATTATATACTCGTAGCTTGGCCATTGCAATGTATCGCGACGAAATATTTGGAATTCTTCAGAATTTTTGAATTATTAGTTGCATTTGTAGTGTGACATAAAACATCTAAATACTTTCATTTTCTTTTTTTTTATGTAATCATTGTGTAAGTTTATAAATCGAATTGTTTAAAATCATTGGATGTAAAGTACAGAAATATAACAACCTTCACCACTAATTTATAATTAGGCGATTTATAATTAGTGTTAATAGATCAAGATTTTTTAATTTTCCCGCTCATTCCTTGTGTCATGTGTGGATATGGCCGGACTAAAGTCCGGCCATATCCATACATTACGTAGAGTTATATATCTTAAACATATTACGTAGACGTAATAAAAGGAATTCGTTAATAATTAATTACTTACTTTGACCCTGTCTATTCCCTATCCCTAGATTAGATCTAGAATTTGATCAATGCTTATGTGCACATGAATATTGATTAAATTCTAGATACATGAATTACTTAAATTTATGAAATAAGTATAGTAGATTATATTGTTCAATTAGTAACGATATTACTTTGGTTTGAATATTTGCTTCATTTTAGAACCTGTATGTATGTATGAAAAGATGAAAAATAGATTAGTCTGTTATGAATCTAATTCCGATATAAGGGTACGAACACATAGAATGCAATTTCCATGCTTTCAGGCAGTCGACGCCGGATAATAATCTAAAATAAAATCAGCTGTTTCATCCAAATTGTCCCAGCGCCTTATTGGCGCTTGTTCTAGACGTTGACCTACTTTTATGTTGTACGACTTTTAGCCACGTTTTAAATGCATTTGCAAATACAAACATTTAATTAGAATGGTAATTAACAAAACACTATTTACTAAACAAACACCTTTTCATTCTAGGTGTTACTGACAGCCCACTAGGATTTATTGAAGCTGAGGTAACGCCATTTTATGTACTTGCAGTGGATAGGTGTGTCATTTTAACGAGCAAAGAGCCTCAGAAACTCGGAGTAAAGTACCGGAAGCACATAGCAAACTAGACACAGAAACCACTCAACATCTCGGTTGAGGAGAGGGGTTCGAATAAAAGTCATACTTGAGGGCTCCCACACTAAATATAAGCGAATTTGGTGGAAAAGAACCATAATTGCTTTTGGAAGATATAAATGAAGAATATGAATGGAAGATAAAAATAAGAATGACCGCAACCTGCGTGTTTATGTACATACGTACTTTAATTTAATAAAAGTCGGCCATTTTGAAACCATCTATATACGAAATTCGTAACATATATTATTAGATATTAATTATTGTAATAACATTATAATAATTATATTTTATAATAAACCTTGTGAAGAATGCTCGTATAATTAGGTATATACTTTTAACCGTATAAACCGGATAAACTGCGTGAAAGAGCAACAAAAGTTAGGGAGAGTATTCAATTTAAATTCATTGTGCGTCTGTTCCATTTAAATACGATCCATATATGTACAAGCGTAATGTATACAGTATCATACATATTATGTCAGTATATATATGTGGGCGTCTATGAATAGCAACTAGACAACTGTGAACAAAATTATACGGCGAAATACTCGTACAGGTGAATGCAACGATCGAAACATTTAAATAAAAACATAAATTTAGAGTTAGCACGCTACCACGACATATTCCTCTACCAGGCTCATCTTGTGATTACGAGACGTTTTAATGAGGTGTATATTATAGTAAATACTCAACTGCTGTAGGAGGTACCATGTTGGGAGCGAATTTTATTATCCCAGAAGTTCATTCCACCATATTAACGACCGATTAAACAAATTAATAAAGCCTGTGTGATATATATGCCGGTTATTATTCAGTCTGAACTAATCGGATATGGGATAGTGTGTGTTCGGCTTTGTACGTGTCTCCTACGACACCATATAGTCCTCGAAAAACTTCTTGGGCTTTGACCTTGAATGGACGTCAACAGTCTGCGCATGTCCCTCCCACAATTTCAAACAACATTCAATAAGGCGAGCGTGCAAGTAGGAAGTTATTGTTGCGTCTAGCTTGAACTTGCGAACATATTGTATTGTAAATATCCCCTCGGACCTAAACGGACCTAAAAATAAGCTGCTGCGCAGGTTTGTCACGTGATATCGCCAGAGCCCAAGAAGTTTTGCATTATTTATACGAGTTTGTATAGTTTTGGGTCCGAAATTAGGTAGGGACCTAATTACTCTTTCAATGGTATTAGGTAGTTAATAACTTACTGTCAAGGTCTTTATTACCTATTGAAAGAAGTAATTTATTGTCAACAAAGCAGACGCTCATAGAAGTATCTCATAGAGACCTATGAGATACTTCTTATTTACTTAGTAACAGCGATTGCCATGAATAAGATATATCTCTTGCTATATATACATATAAACGGATGTTCGAAACCATAAATTGTGATTATCTGACAGATTTTCCGCGAACTGTCGAAGCCAAGAAAACTAGAACTTTTGTGACGTTATCGGAGTAAACAGACCTTATTGTCAATATTAACTTATTGACTTTATTTAAAATATTGTAACTTAAAATTTCGATGTTTCGAGATTCATTTTAAATTGAAACTTAGCACCTTTAGCATGCTATGAAGTACATTTTTTTTATCCCAATTATCCTGTCCATGCATAAGTCATTATTTTTCTTTTATGTTTAGTTCGATTGGTATTTTTAATTAACTTTAAATAAACTTGCTGAGTTCGACTGTACAGAATGATATACGACCTCCTTTTAAGCTACTTATTAGGAGCACAAGTCAAGTGCCCGGCTTTTGCGACACACAGACAGACTGACATACGAGCAACTTTGTTTTGTATGTACGCATAGATTTAGACGATGTTACATAATATTTTGCTTTTTATATTTTGTTTCGTATCTCACCTTTTTTTCTGATACAAGTATCGATTTCTATGAGACGTTGAGGTTATAATATATCTTAAACAAATAGTTTTTGAAATATGCAATAAATACGCATTGGTTACTTAGCAAATAGAGTACAAAGTGTGTGTTACAAAAATAATTCTAGCCCATACGGAACTAGTCTATATCCTATCCTAGTCTATATATATGTGTGGGACGTTATGACGTTATAGGCCGATATAGACAGGTGTCCCTCCGATCAGAAGGTTGTTCTAGACAATAATTCAGCACACGGGCCCAGTGTGAGTAGTGGATAGTTTTTTTAATTTTCTTTTTTACTTATAGCATTACCGACAGGCCAGTTATTGAAATAACCGACAGGCTAATATAAATATTGAAATAACGATAGTTAACATTAGTAAAATTAATAAGACTCTTAATAATTACATTCCCTCACTGGAAACGTCGTCGGTTTATATTTAATGTGTGTTTAATATGATGGATGAGATACTGGGTTTGATAACAATCAACAACAACGTAGATACTTATTATATTAGGTATTGTTTGTCTTGCACAAAAACAATAGTGTTACATTAGACAATATGCAAATCGAGACAAATATTTGAAGGTTCTGTCCTTGATTTAGTTACGCCTCTTTTATGTTTCTACGTTTAAATAACCTCATGAGACTAATTAAGGAGTGATATAATATTTCTTCTAATATTCAATTTTTAACAATGACTGAAAGTGAATTTACTATAATAAATAACTAAAATCCTTACTTCGAAGTGAGAAACAGATCACTTCGGAAGCTGTCGTAGGATGATTTACCTACTTTTTGCATTTTTCTAAAGTTTTCCTATTCAACTCGAGTAAAATTAATATCGATGAACTCCTTTTGAAATAATAATTACTCGGCAACCTTATTTATTGAAGAAAAATATTCATTTTAATTCAACTGTATTCCTTTATGGCGCTTAATAATAATATAAAAAATCATAAAATTCCCAGTAAAAGTACAATCACAACACCTGTGATTGTGTTCATCAAAAACCTCCTTCTTTGAAGTCATTTAAAAATAATTAATGAAAATACCTATCGAACCTCAAATGATGATATACTGAATAGTATCTTTGTAGCTCAGAAAAAAATGTCCATACTCAATGAGGAAGGCCACCTTCTGGGTATTTCCGCTGCTTTGTTTTTGGCAATCAGCCCAAGGGTACCTGTGACTGGACAATGCTGTTAACGAGTTATTTGGAGCCCGGCTGAGATGGATGGGAGGCGAGTGTGTCCATTGTCCCACGGTACTAAGTTACGGAGTGATTAGTGAGGTGCCACCGACAAGGATCATTATTTTTCTGTGCTCGAAAGACTAAAAAACAAAGATTTAAAATTTGTTAGTTAAAGTTAGTTATTAAAGCGCCAGTTTCAGAGTGTCAATTTTCAGAGGATTCAAAATGACCAAATAACATTATTAACTGTGTACCAGATGCGAATACGAATATCTATATAGGTATATAAAAATGAATGTTTCTTTGTTTGTTCCGTATGCGTTCCTATACCATTCATCCGATTGCGATGAAACTTGGGTGAGTTGTTGTGCGCACGCTCGCAAAAGTTTTTAAACTATAGTCGGAATTATAATTCGATTCCACATTTGACATTAGCTACTGTCATTTTGTAAAATAATGATACCACATATAATAGTGTAGTGATGAACACAAAAATCGATAAACAATCGCGATTTATGTTTATGTAATCATAATATTGGTGTGCCAATTAAAGACTAAATTATTGATTTTTATTTAAATAAATACATAATTATTCATAACAATTATTTATTAATTAGTAACCGCTGCTTTATTTTATAAAAAGTTAATATTTTTGTTTTTTTTTATATTAAAAACAAAACTTATAATAAAAGAGCCTAGATAGTTTTCTGTATTGGCAACCCGTGCGCGCTCGTGCAGCTATCGCCATTTTGTTTATCTTGTCATTCGGCTTCATTCTCCTAGTCTGACTGCACGAATATCTCGTTTCATTGCGAATCGATATTTTGTTATTTTGTTGGGTTTTTGTTAAAGTTTTGTTACGTTGTGTTTGTTGTTACGTTTATAGTTTTTTGTGAACTTTGAGTGAATCTATTTGTTTTGGTTTTCCATCAAAATGGATCCTCCGCCAAGTACATCACAAAAAGACGTGGATGTTTTCTTGTCTCCAAGAAAAAAACGTCCACGAAAAGCTTTCACTGTTACTGAAAAAGTAATGATCCGCAACGCATATAAGTACGTGAAAAATGAAACTTCTGCGCAATTGGAGGCCTTTGAAGTTGTGGAAGAAAATGAATGTATGAACAAAGTTGCTCACATATTGGGAATAACCTCACGCTCTGTTTGTAACGTTTTGAAGGAAGTAAATAAAGGTGCGCCGCCAACTCCCCCTAAAAAAACTGGACCAAAGCGAAGTTTCAAAGATAAAATTGATGAATTTACATTCTCCGCAATACGACGAATAGTTCATCAGTTCTTTTACCGAAATGAACCTCCAACCATTGCAAAGGTTAGTCAATCAGTCAGACAGTATTATTTTATACCTACATCTTTTATATATAAGTAATGATTCCAAACTATTATAAAATTTACTATTTCAGATTTTACAAGTGATGAACGATGATCCAGAAATGCCCAAGGTTTCCAAAGACACCCTCAGAAAAATTTTGAAGCATCTTAATTTTAAATTTGTTGCACAGTCACGCAAGAGCACACTTATTGATCGAAATGATATAATAACATGGCGCCAGCGTTACTTGCGATCTATATGTCAGTTTCGACGAGAAGGGAGACATATATATTATCAAGATGAAACTTGGGTTAACGCAGGTAAGGCTAACATTTTGAATTAATATACATTTACATTAAATTTAATAGTAATATTGAATGTTCATGTACTATATGTGATTTAAGGTCATACTGTAAAAAAAACTTGGGTGGACAAGCAAGTCACATCATCTCGGCAAGCGTTTTTGGAGGGACTGACCACTGGATTAAAAAACCCATCTGGAAAAGGCAAACGTCTCATAATTAGCCATATAGGTAGTGAAGAAGGCTTCCTGGAAGAGGGGCTCATGATTTTTGAAGCAAAGAAAAATTGTGAAGATTACCATGATGAGATGAATGCAGTTTGTTTTGAGGAGTGGTTCGCTGGAGTCTTACCAAAATTAAGACCAAACTCAATTGTGGTGATGGATAATGCACCTTACCACTCCCGAAAATTGGAAACGGCACCAAAAATGAGCTGGAAAAAAGCTGCCATTCAAGACTGGCTTTTAAATAAAAATATTCATTACGAACCATATATGGTTAAAGCTACGCTTTTAGAACTGATTCCACATAACGAGTCTTTTAATAAGTACGCTGTAGACGAAATGGCAGCACAACATGGGATCACGGTTTTAAGACTGCCCCCTTACCATTGCGAGCTGAACCCTATCGAATTGATATGGGCTCAGGTAAAGGGGCATGTAGCTCAAAATAATAAAACCTTCAAATTGACAGACGTGAGAAATTTATTTGAGGAAGGCATTCAAAAAATTACGGCCACCGAATGGTCTAAATGCGTATCCCATGTTGTCAAAGAAGAAGAAAAAATGAGTAGGCTAGATATGTTAATTGACAAAATCACAGACACATTTATAATAAATGTTACAGAAAGTGACAGCGATAGCGATAGCGATGACGGCGACGATTTATAAAATAAAATATTACCATAATACATCTATTTGTTTTATTTCTCATGTTCCTTCATGATCACATTTATTTATTTATTTCACACACAATTATTAAAGAAAACTCTCAGATCCGTAATAAAATTAATCGTCATAACTAAATTATCCGTTCACAAATATTTAATTTCCTGATATACTTAGTTTACGAGAATAAAATTATAAACGAGAAGAATCGATCCGGAAATATTCCATTTCCGTATCGAATAATTTCGCAACGTTACTATTTAGTACTTGTCATAACGTTGCAACACTGAAATTGTCAAATCTGGAATCGAATTAAAATTCCGACTTTAGTTCTTTATGACCACGCGAACGAAGTCGCGGGCAACAGCTAGTTGTCGTATATAATACATCCGGGGAAAAGTGGCGTTGGGTATAGGATAGAAAAAGGAAAAAAATGAGGCAGTAAATAAACTAATGTAGTTTGAAGAAATGACAAGTCAACACAACACGCCTACGCACAAATTATAAAAAAACCTAAGCACGTATTTAAGTACAAATTACAAAATTTCAGTAATAGTACAAAGAGTACAAAAATCAATTACAAAACTCTCTCAGTAGGTACCTCTCTCAGAAATATTTGTGTACGCTTAAATTGACAACATTACATAACATGGAGTCTAAGGATCCCGTATCTTACCAATCTAACAATGGACATACACTCAGTAAAATCCACGAGGCAATTAAATTTGATGCAATATATCGTCGGTCACTAACGATTCTACGGACAGTTTGAGAATTAACGTTCATTTGTTTGTCGGGCAATTTGAAAAAGTAATCGACGGTTGTAAACAATAGTTTGGTTGTGTCTACTGTCTTGAGAAAAGGTTGCAAAGTACGGTAATACGTTAACTGTCTAAGATTGTTACGAGAAATATTTATTGCACGTATGGAGGAAAACCGCAAGAATTGAGACAGAATCCTGTATGATATTCTATCTTGGCGGAAAATCTGGAAATGTAGTTGGTACATTTGTTATATACCACCACATTCTCTGGTAGAATCAAAGGTAGAATAAAACAAAACGTCAGAAGAAACAATCTCAGTTACATGTTTTGACTTCCGCATCTTTCTTTAATTTCCCGCTGCACGCCCTTGCAATCATAAGGAGATTTTGAGTCATAATCCAATACGTGGACTCAATGCGGGTCATTGGGGTGACGAAGCCCCAGATTTTAAAGTCTCGAGTTCCACAGGATACAAGAGTTCCACTCACGATGTTGTCTTTCACAATAGAGTAGGTACAGATAGGTACATTACGAAAACATTACAAAACGAGAAACGGGTGTTTCCAGATTAGCCGATTGTCAATGTTTTCGTAATGTATCTCTACTAATATATTGGAAAAACCATACTTAAATAGAAACTTAGTACGGGCCGATGTCCTCACTCACGACGAACGTGATCAAGAATAGATACACCCGTGTCATGCCCACCTTGCCGCTGATCGAACCACTGCCCTGGTGGAACGGTGGGTATTTTTTAGTCCCCGCGACACCACTAACTAGTAGTGCCATGACTGCGCCATGATTGTCTCAATCCTAAGCTATTATCAATTAGGTTGATTCAATTTCCATGTTCTTGTAACCCAACTATCAGCATATGTATCTTCGCTTATGGATATTGACCTCTCAAAAGGCACGAAGACTCGCTATTTTGCTCAACATTTTCTCATTTTTTTATCGAAGAGAAGGCAGACGGACATGGACACTTGCAACACTGGGGTATATGCGGATGCGCCGTCGACCTTGTAGAACCATATTCACAGCTTTCTTAAAGAACCCCATGTCGTAGTATAACCCCTTGGGGTAGTTCGTTTCATAACCTACGTGCTCGTGGTATAAAAGGATTTTTGGGGCGCATAATGCGCGACATCCTCTTATCGGTAAAATGCGGATGCATAGCACTTTTATGATGGGAGGTGCGGTTGTAGAAACCCAAAGTTGGATTTATGTCGAACAGTTCTTCAAAACATACCTCGCTGTACAGGCGGTAGAACATGCACAGGGCCTCAACGTCTCTCCGGATTCTAAATCACCAGTAGGAATGGGATGGCCTACAATTTATAATTAGTAGTCGTACAATCGGTGACAAATCGTAAGTGCAAAAATTATGCACACGGCTTTGGAGAGGCATTTTATGAAAGCATTAATTGTAATATAACCTCGACTTTCGAAAATCGATCAGGGACTTGGACAATTTAAACCGCACCGATAATGAACTAATTCGACCTTAAAACTTGGACATACACGCATGCAAATTAACTTGAAATGTAATCTACTCGGCGCCATAAGTGTAGTAAAACATTGCGAATTCAATTACTTTTAGAGCAAGCCAATAAATATGATCCTGTATCCGCAATTACGTAATACAGGTTTAATAAATAACATGTTAGTAGCTTTGGAGATATAGGAATGGATTTGGAGAAAGGGTTGGGGAAATGGGGAGGGATAGGATGGGAATGGGCTCTGGCACATCTGACTCACTACCGAAACACATACGTACCTAATCAAATATTCTGAGTACCTTATGATAACTTGATAAATAAGAGAGTAATTAAGCTTTAATTGAAATCCTAAAAGTAAGTCCAGCAAACTAAGTCATTAAAAGCAGTAATAAAAAGTAAGTTAAGTAAGCTACATATAATTAACTGAATAGTTTTACCTTCATACCTTATGGATGGACGATATAAATAATAACGGTGCCACGTGGGGAAGAAAAACGGAAGGTAAAAATTGAATGAGAAAAATTAGGGGAAGCCTTTGCACGACACTGAACTACTGAAAATAAATATAAATATCACACAAAATTTAATGATAACTTTTTTGAGAAGTTTAATACTAAATAAATTAAATAAAGATTATCATTTTTTATTTATTTTACCTTCATATGCACTCTATAGAGCTCTATAGTCTATAGACCATCGGTTTACATACAAATGAAATGAAACATAAAAGATATCTTTGGAAATCCTGGAATGTTTTCCTTGACCGTGTCAAATTACGATATTTTCACTTTTCATTTATGTATATGTATATCTATTTAAGTATATGTCCAATACCGGATCATTTAAACACAATTCGATTCAGCTTCAATTGAGATATTTAATTAACCCCAAAGTAATGTTAATTAAAGTTTTATTTTCTCAAACTGGGCTGGCTTAAGCTGGCTCAAGCTCAAAATTAAGTTAGGCTTATAGCCCAGCTTAATTTAAGCCAAGCTCTCTTAAGTCCAAGTTTAATTTAAAATATTTATATTTTTAGCTCATTCCTACACAATTACAAGAGTATTATTAAAATATGAAATCGTAAGGGGGGGATGCTATTTTGAAAGACAATAAGAGAGGCTAATTTATAAGAGAATAAACTACATGCACACCAGACATAATATCTACTGTTTGCTTCTTCGCCGTATACGTAAGGTAACATTGTAACTTAATCCAAGTAAGTGATAAAATCGTTCTCATTTACAGTTTAGTTACAGCAAATGATCCATCATGTCGAAGGCGTGACCAATTAAATACTCTTAAACGCCGGCCGAAGGCTGATCGATCATGTGGTTTGTATTGACATTTAAATTATTCAATCTTAAATCCAGACCTTGTAATTTAGCCAATTTACAAGGTTGTAGTATTGCATGACATGTATTACACGATATAGAGGTATATAGAAATACATCTAATAAAACAGAACAGTTTTTACAATTATAAGTATACATAGTTTTTGTTATTATCATAATAAAACAGGTTTTAAAGTATTAAACAGAGAATATCATTTTTATCTATTTAAAATATTTCATTTTAAATGTCTAGTAGAGCTCATGAATCACAGTAGTGACCACGTGAGATACTTCAGAATTCACAACAATAGCATCGTGATATGATAAAATCTGTAACTATTTAACTTCAGATTTTGTATACATTATTAGAAAGTATAATTTGTCCAATTTTTGTTTTTTAATCTTTACAATCGCGTCTTATTAGCCTATTGCGATACAACACTTCGTTAATTACTATGATCTATAATTCGATAGCTTGAATCCAAACAACTAGATCGATATAGATATGGAAATCGGCTCAGTTGTTGCACCTTGCGATTCTAATTGTTACATGAACCTTGGTAAATATTAAACTTTAATAGTTAAAATTGCTTAATAAAACCACTTGTACCTATATCAGTTTTTTGTTCAGATATAGTTGCTAGACTTGTGTAAATGTGCGTTGCCCCACGACCTACAAAAATGAAAACTAAAAATCGCAGTTGTAAATAAAAGTTGTAATATTCTTAATTTATAACTTACATAAACAAGGACTAAAATTCAAATGCTGATGGCATTGCAACTAAATCAATCTCAATATAAACCATAAACACCTTAACACTTCATTCTAAGCCCTATGATTTTGTAATTGAATAGAATTAGCAGCTGTAATATTTTCTATGAGTGACATTAGTTTAAACGTATGTTCTTACAATTCACATTTCATGTAGAGTAGACTGAACAAAAATCTGCAGTTGTGCGATTAACGTAAGTACATAATGCTATCCTGTTATTCGTTAATCTTCCAAATAAACTTTATTCCTCTTAGAACATACCATCCCGAGGCAAAGGTTTCCCCTAATAAATCACTATTGGAGTTTCAAGCCTTCTCGATAAGTCTCATTAAAAGGATCATAAATTTGACCCTTTACCCATCCCCTAATTATCCTTGAAGATCACAACAACATAACATTTCTTCATAGACATTGTAACATTTAAAAAAAAAACATTTTCTTTATATACTTTACTTGTAAGTGTAAGTCTATTTATAAGTGTATTTGTTTTAAAACTGCTACAGGACCGACAACCGATGGCATAGACGAGTCCTTGAATTGTTCTCAATTATTGAGTTTAAGTACCGGGACACGTACGTAGGCATACAATACTCAGAAATATGAAAGTAATAAACTAATACCATACCATCCGTCTATGTCTTTGTATTGCCCCTTCTAAGGTTTGCCACCACACACGGCCCCCTGCAGCTCTTTTCATCCAGCTACTACAGGCAAACTTCTTCAAGTCATAGGATCAGTCCACTTGGTGGGAGGGCCTCCTACACTGTTTATTCCCATAAGGACAGATTCTCAAAAAGACAGACTCGTGGTGGCAAACCTTAGAAAGACAGACTGATGGTATGGTATTAGTATATTACTTTCATATTTCTGGATAAAGTATGCCTAATGTTTTAAATCAGTAATACAAGTTGTTAATATCATGTTCTTGTTCAACGCTATCTTATTTCCATGCCACATAAAGATCACTCGATCTCTAGGTGCGGCGTTAGATTACTAATATAAAGTATTATATTTGTGGCCACGCAGGATGTATTTAGAACGCTATTTATTCAAATGTAGTTCAATCTATGTTTATCTAGGATAAGTATAAGCTGCATTGAATGCAATATCTGTCAATTACGCGAAGAGTTTAACGTAGCATAACAAACCATAATTTTATAATTATAATTTTATTATGGAGGAATAGAGTAGGTCTCAGGACTTCATGATAACAAGCCACGAGCAGATTCATGACAGAATTATAAGAGATGGGACAGAACCCACAAAGATAGAAGAGTGAAGAAAACAAAAAAGATAACCATATATAACTGTACAAATTAAATAAACAGAACAAACTGTGTAAATTGTAACGTAAAACGTAGACATTACATTTTAAACACCACTATACGTTGCGCTCAGGTCATCATGAGACATACCTACCTACTCTAAAATTTGAATAAAAAACATAAAAATCTATCCTCTTGTCAGCAATACGATGAAGTTATAAAAACTGTTTATATGTTGTAGTAACAGATCCCATAAAACAGTCGCAAATAATGACCGCACATGTCCTGTGGCTTTCCATATCGAGATCGGTGAGGCAATGCGACGGTTGCAACATTAGTCGGTAAAATGTACGACATATCAACAACTCGTACCGCTTCGCGTGCCAAATGTATCGTTTGTGCCAAGTATCGAAACGGTCGTTTTTAATCAAATTCTCGCTATATACAGATGTTGATCTATAATGTTGATTTTACAATTTTTACCTTAAGAAACTATTAATATGGGCCAGACTCGGGATCTTTTTGGGTACATTTGCTAACTATACACGTTTAGTCACTTCCCAAACCACAGCCGTATTGTTAAACTAGACCCGCCTATGTACGAACTAACTGTATGGTATGCTTTATTTCTCAATCATCTATGTTTTTAACCATTACTTTTTTATATATGCGTTCAGCGTTATTTTTAGCATATTCCCAAATACGCACCCAAATATTATCTGGATTAACTGTTAATGTTAACGCTGATATCGGTTTTGGACATTTGTAATGAAGTTTATTAATTATTTTTGTTCCAACTTTTCCTTCTCTGTTTTTATATAACACATCACATAGGAAACAACGAAAATTATCAAGCGCATTCTCTAGCCGATCTTCCACTCCAAACTCTTCTGTAAGTCTACCATTTGTAATAAGCTGTTTATTCTTGTGTTCCAAATACTCTTCATATAGACTATCATTATTCATTAGTTTTTTTATGTGACCAGATAATAATTGTGGAGTAGGGAAATCTTCCAGGAGAATTGCAGATTTATTATTCGGCAGCCAGTCTCTGATGGAAGGGGAACCAAAGTAAATCGGCACAGAACCGACGGCGATTGCTCGCCAGAACTTCCCTGTAATATAATCATCACACACAGCATTTTCTATTACTACAATAAATTTGTATTTTGCAATGAACTTGAGAGTGTCATGTTCGAATGAACTATTTAAGTAATCCTTCGTAAATTTATGCGGAAGTTGCTTATTTTTCAAACAAGCACCGTAGGAATCGACTTGTATTAATTTCATTAGTTCCTTTACATAAGCATCCCCTTCTGTTATCGTGTTACAGTCTGATTGCAAGTATATTATTGGGGAAATCTCTTTTAGGTACGACTTCTTATCTGCCGTCTTTATAAAATATCCTGTGCTGGTTATATCATCCAAAGATCTCAAATGTTGTAAAGTGATTGGTACATCACTGTATCTGCTGAACGTAGACGAGCAATTAAAAAGATTTAACCCTTTTTCGTGAAAAAACTCCGCTATGTTTCTCGGTGATTCTTTGTGCAATAGTGCCTAAATATCTCTTGATCGCCTTGGTAAGGGGAGATCATCAAATTCTACTTTAGATCCAAAGAATAAGTAAGCTTCAACATTGAATGGAAAACTATTATTAATCTTTCTATTTAACACGTTACAAGACAATTCACCTGGACATTTTATTGTTTCTTCACTAGTAACGAATACGTTCATATTCCAATTCATAATCACTGGAAGTGGTGCATCTTGAGGTTTAATAGTCCTAAACGAAAATACTGTACTTACAGTATTACGAGTTGTAACAGTAGGTAATTGTGCTACTCGTAAATGAGCATGACTCCTATATTGAGATAATTTTTTTACAGTATCATCAAATTGGCATTTCAAAATCCAATACAATACAAAAATGATAACTAGTAAAACACTAGTTAACAGACGTTGTGAATGCATTTTAAAAAAATTACTCAATAATTTCAAGTTCAAGCACATATTTAGCACATATTTTAGTACATATTTTCAGGTGTGTCAGTGAAATTAATGTCATTAGTGACATTAATCAATGTTTTATACTTATGTAAGTTTCATAGTTTAAGGTTGCATAATCTTATTCAGGGTTTTATCTTTTTCAGCGCCCGCTCTTGCTGTGTGGTTATAACGTCGATATGAGTGTATTATTTCAAATCGATGCTTTAGAACTTGATTTAAAGGTTTCGTTTCGAATTCGAACGGATGTTTTCATTGATAGATGAGAGAAACTTTACATCGCCCAAAAATAAACACCTGAAAACATCGCGGCTATGAGTGGTCAGTGACGCAGAACTTCCATCCGGTATCGCTTCCAGGAATTAAACCTCCATCGCAATACTGTCCAGGCAATTTTAACTAAAGATTTGTACCTTCGTGTTTACAAGATGCAACTTACTCAAGAACTGAAGCCTACAGACTATAGACAGCGTAGTAACTTTACCAACTGGACCTTGGAACAACTGCAATTTGACGATGCATTTCAGAACACAATCATCTTTAATGATGAGGCTCACTTCCACCTCAACGGCTTCGTTAACAAGCAGAATTCCCGGATCTAGGGATCAGAAAATCCTCATGCTTTGTGTGAGCCTCAGATGCATTCCCAAAATGTGACAGTTTGATGAGAACCTATTCACAGCTTTCTTGAAGACCCCCTTTTGTTGTAGCATAAGGAGAAGACCTCTCGAAGCAGTTCGTTCCACAGCCTATGGGTTCGCAGAAAAACATGATTTTTAGACCGTACAGTACGCGACACAGTATCGAGGAAATGCGGATGCACAGCACATCTGTGATGGTAAGTGCGGTTGTAAAAACCTGAGGTGGGAGTTATACCGAACAATTCTTTGGAGCATTCACAGTTTTAAAGGCAGTAGAACACGCAGAGGGACGCAACTAAGCGACATTAGATCCCTTGTCAAAGCACGAGTCATCGACGTAGCTCTCAGAATTAGTAAAATGAAGTCTGGTCAGATCTGCCGTAGGAACGACAACCGATGGGGTAGACGAGTCCTTCAATGGAGATCACGCACCGGGAAGCTAAGCGTGGGATGCCTACCGGCCAGATGAACCGACGACGACTTGAAGAAGTTTGGCGGTAGTGGCTGGATGACAAGAGCAGAAGACATAATTACACACTTCAAATGAAGTACATAATTAACTTTGTATTATTTTAATACAAATAAAATGAGTACCTAACAGTTTTATGTGGGAATAGGTTTATTTTCCTTTATTCTTTTTTAGGTTCAGGTCCATAGTAAATAACATATTAGTCTTCGATTAAATCCAGGTATCAAGTTTATATTAATGAAAATCGTAGGTGTCCGGCGGAAAGCTGGTTTTTATATGAAACTTGTTTTACCTACAGCTGTTATACATACTAAGCTAATTGCTAGCTTACCTTGACAATTAAAATACTTGTTAAATTACATGAACAGACCTCATTAATGGTAACGAAAAAGTAAGTAAATATATCGAATCAATTGTAATAAAATTGTAAAATAAAGTGATTACGGTAATTGTAAAATAAAGTGCTTAATCGAATCGATATCGTCTTTGACATTAGCATAAAAAATAATCAATTTACTAATACATACATTATTATTTTACAATAAATATCTTTTATATCACAACACATACACACATAGACATAATTAATCTGTATTAATTGTTTTTATAATATTAGTTCGTAATTGACATAAAACTTAGTAATATTGTTATACTACTCTTACTTTAATTGTAGCCGTGAACTTTGTGAATGAATAAAAATAAAATAACACAAAAAAAATCCCGCCCAAGAAAATAACAAGATGACAACCGCAAACGCAAACGTATCGGTCTTCTTCTTCTTTTTCTATGTGGCAATAGCGCAATTAGCGCATGGTGCCAGTGTCAAGTTTTCTTCGTAATTAACAACTCGTCCAGTTCCGTCGAAGTAAGTTAGGTGTTGAAGTAAATTAATAAGGACAGAAGAGTAGGGGTCCTAGGAACCACAAACGCAGTCTTATGCTTTTAGTTAATTAACACAAATATTAGGCACTTCGAAATTTAATAATCTATCACTATTAATCCACAAAACCGTCAATGTAATTTATAATAATCGAACAATAACTCGACTTCACTTCTCGAATTCCCGCCAAAAAGTCCAACGTATAGGTCGTCTTCGCTCGTCATTAATTTATTATTGATCTTTTCAGTCAGTGGCTTAAAATTACATAGCACACATATACATATGAATTTACAGATAGTTTTATAAAAGTTTAGTATGATTATAAGCAAAATAACTTATAGTTTATTGAAACATAAATAGGCATATGTGTGAAGTTTATTTACAATGTAATTATTTTACATAAAAATAAAATATCAAGAATTTCTTTATTATTTAATAAAGAATTTCTTGATATGCACACTTATTTCTTTTGAATATTTATTTTTAAGAATTTAAGACACCCTTGTTATAGATTATAAGTTGATCTTGATATCTTGATATAGATTATACCCTTGATAAATAAGTATAAATATTATTAGGTTATAGTTAAAATAATAAGATAAAAGGATACCTAATAGAGGTAATTTTTTGTCGACACTAACTACAATTAGTTATTTTATTATTCAAAATAAATCCAAAGAAATATGTTAAGTAAACATCTTAATCTACAAAATTCAATGACACAATTAAGCCAAGAAAGGCGTACACGACAAACTGCATTCCTCTAACCAAAAGATAACTGTCAAAATTACAATAGCCAATAGCAATCAGCGATGATCTTGACCTGATCCGTCAAATCCAAGGTCAAAACTATTATTACATTTGAACTGAATGATTCAATGAACGAATGAACGATCAAGATCATTTGTACTGGACTAAACGACACTTCATTCTGCATTTAATTGGAGTAAGGTATTGTAATCAACTTCTGATACATTAAAAGATACATTGATTAATGATATTGGAGAAGTTATAATTTTTTATAAGGACTTTAAACTGTTGTTGTAATTACATCAAGCATTTAACTGATAATAAAACGAGATAAGAAGTAAAGTCAATTTTTTACTTGGTTAACAGAGTCTTAATTGTAGCAGCTTTTATATAATAATATTATGTCGCAATTAACTCCTTAGTACATATATTTTTCTGTACATACAATATTTTGGAAAACAAAGTCACAAAATCTCTTCTGCAAAATTTATTATAATTATTCGATATCAATCTATAACGTTCCTCCTCCCTCTATATCCGGGTTTCGGGTCATAATCCAATAAGCGGGCCAAGCGAGGATTGTTGTATTATAAATATGATTCAGCTGTTTTTTATTTCTTCACTGTCGAATTATTATAACTCCCAAGGCTCGCGACCACACACCATTCTCGGCTCTCTCATCCAACCATCACCAGCGAACTTCCTCAAGTCGTCGGTCCACCTGACCGAAAGGCAGGTGACACTGCGCTTCCCGGTACGTGGCCTCCATTTGAGGAGTCGTCTATTCCATCAGTTGTAAGTCCTACGACAAACATGACCTGCCCATTATCACTTTAGCATGCTGATTCGATGAGCTATGTCGATTATTTAGTGATGATAGTCTATATAGTAATAATTAAAAAGTAGAAACTCAATGGTATGACCAAGATTTTGAATTCACGAGCTCACGAATGTGCCTGACAGTAAATACCCATAAGCTATCACCGCTCTACAATCTATAACAATTATCAATGTAAATATTTAGTTAACTACTTACTTATAAATATATGGTACATACAAACATTCGGTAATGAAAGTGAATAAATAATGGTCTTATAACAAAATGGAATACACAAGCTATTATTATAATAAAATATACATCACTCCATATTTATTCTATTCCTATAAAGGCATCTAGGTATTTGTCAAATATAATGAACATCGCATCGCAACTATCACAACAGGGATCTCCAATAATGTGGGCGAGTGTACTGGAGCAATTACTGGCATTGCTACATCGTAAATTTCAACGCCTACCTACTGACTCAGATACCATTATTTTAGTCATTTATTTAGAAAATTCATGTACTCTCTAAATGTATAAAAACTCTACTCTCTAACTTTTATTTGTTGCAATTTTAACTTTTATTTGGTGTTATATTCCTTAAGATAACTTCCGGATAGGAAGGTAATGATTGTCATAAACGGCATGACGTGAGGCTAAAAGAAATCAAGATCAACATTTTGGGGCGATTCGAGAAGTGAAGTCGAGTTTTTGTTTGATTATTGTATAAATTGTATAATATATTGTGGGTTTTGTGGTTTAATGACGATTGTTTATTAAACTTCATAATGTTTTTGTGCGTAATGTTTGTGATAAGATAATCAAATAAAAGCAGAAGATCACGTTTTTCGTGTGCTTCCCAGCAGTCCAACTCTTCTGTTCTCAATGAACCTCACTTTTACTGAGCGACTCGTAACTTACTTCGACGGGATTGGACATTAACGATATGCGTTTTGAATTGTTTTGACTTTGAAATTGTCAATTACGAAAAAAAATCAATATCGGCACAATGTGCTAATTGCGCTATTGCCATATAAGCCATCTTAAATTTTCATACCAAAATTTCTTACCTTTTTCTTACTTCATAGGGGCAAAAGGTTAGCCCTTCTAAGCCATGTTACTTTCACAAACAAATACTTGCACCTTTTTCCAAAGAAAATACAAGTCAAATTTAGGAAGAGAATACGCAATAATTTAACACCTGCGCGTGAGTCGATCCCGTAATAATTGAGAGCGAAACCATTGATCGTTATCAGAAAGCGAAAGGTACCAGATTTATTTAACGATTACCAATGTGAATTTGATTCGATTTATAAAGTATTTCGTATTAAAAAATAAAAACAGCACTGTAATAGAATGCAAAATAAAAAACAAAACGCATAAAGGTTAACAATAAAAGTGTGAAAAATAAGTATAAAATAACATTATATGACATAGTCACGAACAAAGTTACAAAAGATTATACAAAGCACACCAATTTAAGATACCCACGTACTTACTGTCGTTGAATAATATATTAAAAAAACACAACAAAAAAAAATTAAACGATTTGAACAGGACGAACTAAATTCAAACTTTTTACGAGGTCACCAAGCGGCATCCCCTATTGGTGTCGCAGGTGTCCATGACGGGTAATAACCATTTATCTTCATCCTTCTTTCTTATAAAAAAATCTAAGTACCTAATCACCTATACACTTCTTGACGGGATATCGAAAAATGAATGTCGAGTTTTTGTTTGATTATTATAAAAATGTGTAATGTCAAGTAATGTGCATTACGTCGTAAATAGTGAGAGTTAATTTATTATACTTCAAAGTGCATAATGTTTCTGATAATCAAATAAAAGCATAAGACTATGTTTTCGGTGTGCTCCCATAGAGTTCAACTCTTCTGTCTTCAGTAAACTTTACTGAGCGACTCCTAACTCACTTCAACGTGACTGGATATTGATAGGATATGTTTTGAATTTGAAATAATTGTTAACTACGAAGAAAAAGAAACTGGCACAATGTGCTAATTGCGGTATTGCCATATAAGAAAATAAAATAGACACCTATAGACTTATGATTATTAGAAAATAATATATATATATATATATATTATATATATATATATATATATATATATATATGAGTATATTTTTACATTGCTATTTATTAGTATATTTAAATTAATAGTATATTATTATTAGTATATTTAAATACATTGCACAGCGCCGTCCGCTGTCCCGTCCCGGATTCACTTTAAAGTAAATCCGGTTTCATAGTTTCCAAATATTCGGAACATACTGGTTACACAGTTTTAAAAATGGTGAAGCTTTATGCTCCACATATTTATAAATACCTTGTACTCATTATTTTACTGACTGGTATATGTATAATTACAATTAATTTGTCGAGGCTCGAGGCGTGAAAACCAGATAACCTTAAAATCGTTTCCGGCGTCTGTCAAAATTTTGACCAAAAGGTCAATCCTTGTCAATCGCAAACTTTGAAAGCTCTAATTAGCACATAATATTTTTAATACAGGTTATGAATAAAACAATCTAAAACCGGTCATCGTGGTCACATACCAATTTTAATTTATTTAATACAATTCATTTAATTTAAACTTTAAATAAATTAAATTGAATTCAAATACAATTTTTAAAATTACGTTTATTTAGGGATAATTATTCAAATTAATCGTAATGGCTTCGACAAAACCACGGAAATCTATACAAAGAGAAAACTGAACTGCAAATGAAACTGTGATTTACAGTTTATAAAGTCAAAATATATCAATGAAATGTATTAAAAATTTATTTAAATTAAGTAGGCAGTAAATAAATTCACTACATGTCATTACGTCACAACACTAAGTCTACGATTAAGCTCAAGAACTAATGACCCAATTACTATCACATCCAGGGCCGTCTTTACCAGGGGGTGCAAGGGGTGCGGTGCACCCCGGGCGCTCACCTTTTAAAGGTAATGAAAAAATATAACGCTATAGTAAACAATTACACAATAGGATATTTGACTGTCATAGGATACACAATAGGATATTTGACTGTCATAGGATACACAATAGGATATTTGACTGTCATAGGATACACAATAGGATGTTTGACTGTCTTAGGATACACTCCCGCACCCCGGCGCAGAATAGACTTAAGACGGCCCTGATCACATCTCTCTATAATTGTCAATACTGAAAAGAGGAAGATTAATATTATGTGATAGCAACGCTCGTGAGAAGCACATTATAGCCAGGGAGACCACGTATCTACCAAATATCTCGGAGTTACTCTAGACCAGGGGTGGCCAACAAGTCGATCGCGATCGACCGGTCGATCGCCAAAGCCAGACCGATCGCGAAAATAAATTATAATTTTTGGCTGGTATCAAAATGTTCGTTAAGGTTGACATTATCAAAACAATGAAAGTACAAACATCTCATTATTTTTTTGTTGTCTATTGATATTAATCCTAATATCATATTATTGATATTCATAAAAAGCTATCTAATTATTGTTTTATTCGTCTCACTAAAGCACAATTAAGTCGATCGCAAGACGTCAAGTTTTTTTTAAAAGTAGAACACTGTTCTAAATAAGTTGGCCACCTCTGCTCTAGACCATACACTGACCTTCCGAGAACACATAGCCGTCCGGAACCGAGCCGCCTTTATACTCGGTCGCCTCAACCCCCTCATAGGGGGGAGAAGTAAAATATCGCTTAGAAATAAGTTGACATTATACAAAACGCTTGTCCGACCTATAATGACCTACGCTAGCATTGTGTTCGCACACGCAGCTTCCTCCAACATCAAAATTCTCCAAACCCTCCAAAATAGATTCGTGCATAAGGCCGTGGCTGCCCCATGGTACTCACGCAATGTCGACCTCCATAAGGACTTGGAACTTCCTTCCATCGTCAAATACGTGAAAGACACCACCCGACGTTATTCGACGTCGAGAAAAGCAGATCTTATATACAGGAACGGAGAGACATAGGCTGATGGAACTGTATGTTATAACCAATAACGATTCATTGAATAATAAGGAACCGTTGCCCCTTATTATTAGCACGATATTCGTAAGGAGAGCAGCTTTTAAAGCACTTGCATCGTGGGTTGGTGCGGTATATGAGCCGAGGTCGCGGACGTGAGAACTGACACGGCCCACTTACAGTGACGTCATAACTGACCTGCAGTACAGTCCACTTCAATACATAACAAAAGAAATCAAAACAGTGCCACAGTCAACGTGAAGAAGTCATAGAAAGCTTTGAATATGAATCACTAATTTAACCTCAATGATTGTTCAAAATTTCTTTTACTTGTCTAACAATAGGAACTTCAAACAGATTAGAGAGTGGCAAAAAAAATTAGGGACCCTTCAATTGTTTCCTTTAGTAGACCCTTTGGGCCAAGCCGAGCTTCACTAGTTTAATCGGTTAAAGTAGATCTTTCTCAGGGATTATGATTGAAAACATTAATTACAAGAACCAGTTATTATTAAAGAACTCCTGTTAATGCGATTAAAAACGAATTAAGAAAAACCCATGCCGATCACGCATTGTACAGGTATGTACTACAGTTTACTGAAGTGCCGAAACATACAAGACCTCAAATGGACATCCACTTCCATGTTTTTAGTAATAAATTACAGTATGCTACCTCTTTAAGATAGCAACGCATTGCGCAACTTATTATTTTCTAATTCTCACATTGAAGTACAAAATACTTTTAGGCATATCATTATGCAAGCATATTTTTGCGTCTAAAAAGAGTTAAACGACATTTCTGTCGGTTGGAAATATGTAAGTACATACACTGTAAACAAGAAAGACTCGTTTGAACGTAATACCGTGTAATTCACACACTGCTCCAAATACCTACTTGATATTTTCACTGGCTGGTCACTGTGGACCCTTGATTACGTAACGAAATAACAAAGGTCAAAAAAAATTACTGTAAATACATAAAAGTATTGTAGTTATTACCTACATACATAATGTTTCGTATGTATGTGTGTATCTATATATGAATGCATGTATGCATGTGTGGGACCCCCTCCGGCCAGGTGGATCGAAGACTAAAAGAAATTTGTCAGTGGTGTTTGAATGAGACGAGCCGAGGATCGTGTGAGGTGGCGAGCCTTGGGAGAGGCCTATATATAGCAGTGAATAGACGTAGGCTGGTGGTATGGTACATATGTATATCGACAGTGTAAATTCAATTGGCGTAAGGGACATTTTTCTAAAATACATTTTATAAACAGTTCTATTCCATTTTTTCTCTTCTATCTTTCTGTATATTTAACATTTCGATAGCTTCTAAAATAAGTCCCTCACCCCGAAGAAAACATCGGTTTATACAATAAATTATAGTTTAAGACCACATTGTTTTAATTGTTTTAGTGTTTAATGTCCACTTTTTATGTTTTTTGTCAATTGAGATTTACACCGTCGATACGCTTATGGTATTAAATATGATATTTAATTAATATGCGTCACTATTCACTATAGTTTTGGTTAATCTTAACTGTTATTTAATTAACCTACCGCGTTATCTCTGCATAGCTCAAAAATTGACTGGGAAATAATGTTACTCAACATGGACTCAACATGGAAAAAGAATAAATAAATAAAAGTAAAGTAACTCAATGATTTTGTTACTCCATTTCTGTGAACGATATTTTAAAAAATATAAATGAAATCTGGAGCAACGACCTTGAAATATTATTTCCTTTGACACAAAAAATAATTCCTTTCGACATGAACACAATATAAAATACAATATAAATCTGTTCAAACCCAACACTAGTTTACTATCTGCTAGTTCTAAAATCTATAATTAATTTCACCTTTTCTCTCGAAAAGCCTCCGCTTTGGTAGACTGAACCAGTTTTGGAATAATTAATTTGTCCCTCTGTTTTTTTTTTATAGACTAGTGGGCGGACGAGCAAGCGGTCCCACGTGACGGTAAGTGTTACCGCCGCCCATGGACACCTGCAACACCAGGGAGTATGCGAGCGCGCCGCCGACCTTGCAACATCCTATTCACAGCTCTCTTGAAGAACCCCATTTACTCTGTATTGCCGTATGTTGTTGGCCGACTTTAGAATAGCATCACTCCATCTCTTCCCGTGGATATCGTAAAAGGCGACTAAGGGATAAAATGGCTACCACAAGCCCTGAAATACACCACCTGTAAAAAAGTAGACTCGCCAACACGCTTGGCCAGCGTAACGTTTTAAGGCCATGCACAAGATAATATGCATGAGGTGGCCCGTGTCCAGCGATGGACATTAAAAATGCTGGTTACTGTTATAAGTGTTTAACGTCGCACCGTAGGGAACACAATTTCAATCACAAGGAGCTTTCTGACCATAACCACACGGATCCAATGCGGATTGGTGGGGTTAGTCATTTCAATTCATATTTATGATGTTTCACTTCATCACTGAGCTAGGGACAATTGAAAAGTCCGTACGTACTTAAGTAGGAATTCAGTGGTACGAGCTGAGATATTGAACTCACGCCGACGACGTCATGAATGTGACTCTCGGATAGACATCCTATCATTTATCACTGTTGTTAACATATTAACACGAGAGTTTTAAGGCTGGGAAACATAGAGTTTCTGCTATATGACTGATTTGTAAGCACCTGTCGAGTAGCATGTACACATTTGGTTAGTCAGAAATTAACATGTTAACGTAACAGTTACTTCAATTAGACTGGGTTTGGGTTAGAAACTTTCTTGCAAGGAAAAGAACTAGTGTTACAGACAAAGAAATATGTAATGAGGCTAATTGTATAGAGACAAATTCGGAAATGAACAAGAATTACAAGAATTAACTTTAGTTAATAAACCTTTTAAAATTAAACGCCATTTTTATTTACATAACTTGTGTAATAGAAGTGTTCAAGACAGCTCAGCACAACGATGACTCTGCATCGAAAATATGTCAAATCTGACGCATTTTGATGCATTTTTTCGTCATGTTGCAGATTACAATGACGCAATAAGCGAACCACTTGATAGGATGGGAGGAAACCATCGCGTGACGGCTGACACTTTCACGAGCCACTTCATTTATTTTACACTAACATATTTGCCCGCGGCAGCACTTGTACTTCTAAATTAGTTTATCAATTTTGAGATGGCTAAATGGCTAATGGATGTTTTTTTACGATTCTATACCATTTTTAGTTTGATAAACGTTAAACCGTCCGTTATTTTCAAAACTACTGGACCGATTTTGATAAAACACCCTACACCCTTCCTGAATTAAACACGGCTAACACAAGTGTGAATACTGAAAACCATAACAAAATCGGTAGATAGATAACAGATAGAGAATAGGTTCCATAAAAATATTCGTCGTAAATTAAAACGGTCTGAATATTTTCTACTGCTTAATAACATTTCGGCTATATAATATACACTATACATGATGTATTATAATATTCTGATTCTGAGTTAATTGACATAAAAATTTTAGGAACCCTTTTTGCAAAAAAATTTTTGTTATTGCTATCATACAAATTGATATTTTTACAAATAAACATGTAACATTTTATCTCAATTAACTCCGTATAATGAGCAATCCATAGTTTCAGGCTATATAACATACAATATAATGGATATATAGTATATAGGCTTGTATAAAGGCTTGTATATATAACATACAATATATCACATTAGACATTATCAAACTACAGACGATTGTTTATATATAGACAGATTAGTATGATAGTAAATGCTACTATCCATAAAGGAATAAAAGCTTACCTTATCAGCTTCGGCAACTCGCAACACAATCTTCAGCTTCGGATTACTTTTCCTGAACTCCTTCAAGAGGGAATCAAGCTTGTCTCCCCTCGCGTCTCCCTTGTAAACGAGATGCGTGCACTCGGAAAAATCAGTGATGCGCGCGCTTTTCGTGTAGCAGACGAGTCGCGCTGCGCCCGCGCCGGCCCCGTCAACGTTCAGAACCGCGAGCGCGGCGAGGCTTAATAACCAACCCCACATTTTAAAATTCAAAAAATCAAACTGTCATTCCGGATTCGAAATTCGAAATTTTGGATGCGCGTTCGTTCGTACGTAGACGCAGTACAAATGAGTGTGTAGCCGAGATTTACCGCACTCATAGGCTCCCGCCCAGCCGGTGGTGGGTTCCAAGGTTGCGCTCACTCTCATAAGTGGAGCTTGAAGCTGGAGGTATAACGTTATGCATTAGCATGACGTACGTCACGTGTGGTATTTTTGTGAGCTTACTTAATAATCGGTAGACTTGATTGATAGCTGTTGGTTAATTTTCTATAACCCAATTTTTAAAAACGAAATTACAGTTTTCTATAGGTAAAATTTATGTGGATCGATAATCTTGCGTTCTCCATAACAGTTTATTACGAACTTTACCAAAAATCACAAGTGATTATTGACTGGATTCTACAATGGAGATGTCCAACATGATCAGACCGTACTACACTAAGGTTCATCGATATCGAAGATTGATTGAGGTTGGACATCTAGAAAACCTCAATAGAGGCGCGAAAGCCAAAAACAGTCTCGGTTGCTGCAGGCTGTATTTTGTGCCACCAAATTAATCTGTAAGGGTAATCGGGATCACATGACCCTGTTTATAGGGATCGTTGATATTCTACCACAATATTTGTTTAAAAACACAAAATTAAAAAAAACTAATATAGTGCATATATTTAGTTTATATTTTTTTTTTATTTCAGTATTTTATGAGCCTTTGTTGCCTGGAGTAAACAAATAATCTGAAATACGAGTACATATGCATTTCTTTCATTAGTTTTTAGCACAGATTCAATTTCTTTAAGCTCTGAATTTCAGAAGTACTGAAAATCCTTTGACAAACGAAAGCGGATTTGTTAACACTACACGAGTATTTTGAAATCCTACTTCAATTACGCTGATCAGAAAAGTAATTGTAAAAATTTTGAACTTTCTGAGCCGGATAAAAATTCGCAAATCAATATGTCGATTCAACAAAGCACACTGGTTCCGTCTAAGCATCGGGATCCATCGGTCATGTCCCTGACATTAATCTGACAGCACTTCAGATACCATCGGTATAGTTCTTCGCTAATAGAAACGTGTGAGTTTATGGTTAATTTGTCTACATTTGTCTATTTGTACGTCAAACTAAGTATTTGTTCCTTATTATTAATTTACAAGTATGTATATAATTAATAATGTAAGTAACAAAGACAATGGACTAATGTTAATGAAACCCTCATCGTGTATGGATTCAAGCGACTCTCGTTCGACACGTACGAATAAATTTTCTTCGCGAGCTCTCATGATTTATATTGTACACATTTTAGGTGCCACAGACATCCCATTATGCAGAAGATGCTTGGAGGCTATAGAAACACTATCCCACGTCCTCTTGTAATGTGTACGAACGGCGTCTCATCGAAGAAATCAAGAAACTCAGGATCGTTACCGGAAGCGTATGGAAAGTCCAGAAGACTATTTGTCTCCTGGAAAGAACTAATAGGCTTCAATTGGGGGCTAAGCCCAAGGACAGTCGTCCATTTAAAATGGTCGTTCTCATCGACAAAAATGTGAAAAAAGCCCAATCAAGAAGAGAAAGAAAACAATCTACATAACTATGTATTTACGCAGACTACATAAAATGCTACAATAGTATGGTCTAAGAGAGAGAATCATGTATTCATCCATGCCTCTGACTTTTGATTAATACCTTATTGACTTTCTACGGTACTGCACTAGACGCAACTAAAACCCATTGTGGGTGGTCTTCTCTTTTACAATCCTTTTTCATTTGATCCGATCTTTGACTGTCTTTGGGGATGTTACCATTCTCATTCTCCACACATTTTCCTCTACACAATCAATCTATCTCTTTCGCGATCCGCTTTGTGGTCTCCTCTACTGAGGAATCCAACTTCTCATTACTTTCCAAACTCTTTCTGGTGACTTACGTTACACTATGCGACCGATCCGTGTCAGACGCTGCGATTTGCAGAATCTGATCATTTCCTTTGAAAAGTACCTAGCAGATATAAAGTTTTTTAGCTGCTACAAACGGTTACTCTTACGGAAATCACCATTTTTTCAGCTTCCCATTAACATTAAAGCTCCAAAAAAATTACTGGTAATTTTGTTTCTATGCCCAAATTAAAGTACAGGCAAACCCCTCTACAAACCGCTAGTCATTAATCCGTACTCAATATATCCGTAATTGTATCATGACGACTCTGCAACAGTACAAAGATGGATTCAGTTCCTGCTGTAATAAGGTTATGTAAACTTTGTATGTTCTGGTTTAGTTACGTTACACCTTATTATTCAACAAACGTTATGTCTAACTAGTGCCCACAGTTTACTAAGACATATATTCTCATTGACATTTACAAATATTCCGATAAAAATAAATAAATAAATTAGTCTTTATTACTAGTATTTTTTTAACATAGTGTTATTATGAATCCTCTAGCATCCTCTAGCGTACAGGATTTTCATCCTGTAATTGCGCGCGGTTGATAGTACCGTGCCCATTCACATCCAAAAAACAATAATCGTTACAGGACATCTGAGTGCGTAATAATAATATAGTCCAATAGGTAATAATCTTCGTGCACCGGCGAGCCGAGCGTTGCGAACAACCATGTGAGATAGGTGTCAGTCAAAAGGTTTCCCGCGCTTTCATTGTAATTTTTGATGTATTTCCATTCCATGGTAAGTTATAATTTATTTATGCAAATCATTATTGTTTGAATGTTTGTCGTTGCTAAAATATTAACGAGTGGTGTGCAAGTACTTTATTAATATTGAGCAAGTATATTCTTAATATTCACATTCAAATTTGAAGATTTCTTCTCGTTCTCAAAACAAAGTAACGGAGTTTTGACAATTACGCGCGGTATAATTTTTTGCTGGAGAAAAACCAGAGAACAAGAGTATGTGAGTATGTTGCTCTATTGACTAAAGCATTTTATCCAATTACCCAACAACACCTACAAAAACTGGCGTATGGGGTATGGCTTTGCAAAGGTTGCATGTCAGGACTTCTGTTATTTTTACCATAAACTTATTATTTATGTTAAAATTAAATGAGAAGCAATACCGTTATTGCCGATCTCAGGGTGCCTCCGCGCATGTCGGGCACGGTATTATCATACAGGTCTGATAATTTCGCGTTTTGCCAAGTTTTTCATTTTTGTTCCTAAAATTTTTATTTTTAGATTTCCATAATTTCGACAATTATAGCTTATGGCCAAATAAATTCTCTTTTTAACAATACTGATTTTGTTTTTTTATGTCAAACATGTATTAAATCATAGGCATATTTCCTTAAGGGCTCACCGATATCCAACTAGTGGAGTACAGTGCTAAAGTAGCATTGGGCAGGTGATATTTGCTGTAGAACTGTTATGAGTTCGTTATCAGAGTTATCTGTTATCAGAATCCTCGAATGGAGGCTACGTATCGGGAAGCACAGTTTGGGACGCCCTCCGGCCGAAGAGCTGAAAATCGTGCGTGGTGGCGAGCTTTGGGAGAGGCCTATAAGCAGCAGTGAAGAGACATAGGCTGATGGTTTGGTGTGGTAAAGCTGATGGGTGCTCCGGCATTAGCGAGATTTATGATAGAAACATTATTTATTAGAAAACTGAGAAATATGTTGATAAATGCACTGAAAGAAAATTTGTGCTCCACGAAGGTGCAGTTAGCAATATCATACCCATAAATAAAGCTAACAATACTGTGTAACCGAAACTGCTACATTAATCCATATATTATCCATGTATTAGCATAATGACTTAACTGCGCGCGCGCATTCATTTACAAACTTAACATAAACTCCTCCCCCTTCTATTGTCTATGGCTCTTGGACATTATCTATGGTTTATCTGAAGCCGCACAATGAGGTCGTATAGGCAACCGTATTACACATGCCAATAAAATGCAATCAACGCTTGATTGACATGCAGAAAAACCAAGTAACTGCGTTTTTTATTTTGTGTCACAGTTGCACTTTAAACATAAGTAACTTTATAATAAGTTTAATTATAATAGCTAATTGAAAACGAACAAAAGCGCTAAGATGTCATTTATCAAGAGTCAATTTATAATATACAATATTTTTCTTGGCCTTTAGAAGTAATTGGGATCAAAAGAATGACTACGTTTTGCGAAATCTTTGAAATTCGAAACTTTGAAATCCTGCATTACAATTAAAAACATGGTAAAATAGGTGTTGCAATTAGATAATTCATTTAAAATAGTTTCACGTTTCGTTATTTTGTTAAGGCTTGCATATTTTATGTTATAATGAGTTATAATTTTATGTAAAACCGATTGACTGACAATTTAAAGAAGATTTCTCTCTGAATAGATAGATAATAACTATCTATTTTATTTATATCCCGTCTAGAAGCTGGGAGGAAAACCTTTTGTGAAGTGTTAATCCCACACTATAAGCAGCTACCGATCAGTACCGGTTTTTTGTTGTAAGCTCAGTAGCATACAACAAAAATACGTAAGTCGCAAAAAGTCATAAATGTCAGTTACGTGATTGTCGCGCCGTGCAGTGGCGCATAGTGATCAATGTAGGTCGCTGGTGCTTTACCATTTGGGGCTCGAGCGCCGTAATGAATGACACATGCCGTGCAAAGCCGGGCCTTAGTGGATTGTTAAAGGCAACTGACAAAAGTTTAATTGCTACTATGAACTGAAAACAAGACTAATTTCATAGGAAGAAATTAGTACACTGCATATATAATATGTACGTACTCTTATATTAGTTTTAATATATTTATTGTTATTTAAAATATTGGTTGTTAAATTTTAAATACTTCTTCATTTGTTAGAACCACTTTTCAAAGCACTCATATGAGGGGCATGTCATCAACGTGTTGGTTGAATACTATCACTGCCTCTTCTGGCTCAGTAAATATAAAACCTCTCATAAAGGTTTTAATTATCAGGAAAAGAAAGAAGTGACATGGTTCAAGGGCTGGGCTGTGACCAGAATGGGTCACAAACTCTACCATTTCAGTATACAAAAACGCTTTTGTTTTATTTGCGTTGTAAGGAACCGCATTGTCAAGGTGCAAGAGGATGCGACTTCTCAGTTGTCTCTTGGACCTGGGCAGGAGAATAGTTGTGTATAACTCAGCATTAACTGTTTTCTTTGTTCTTCTAAGTGTACAGTATAGACCTGGCCAGTTTAAGAGAAATGAAAACATTTTTCTGTCCACATTTCTGGCTTCTCACAATTTTGTTGATCTGCTGTCACCTTCGAACATCCGATCACATGACTGCTGCTTTTTTCCGGGTCGTAACAATAAATCCATTTTCAACTCCTGTTACGATGTCGTAAACAGCATTTGAACGCCCGTGATTAAACTTCCGCCACATATCCTTGCGCCAATCAATAAGAGTCCGTTTCTGGTCCGATGTGAGTTCAATCCAGCGGCAATGACGTTTCCTAACTTTTAACTATTTGTGAATTCGGCTCATACCTAAATCCTCGATTTCGTCATATCTGATTCGGGGGTTTTCTTCAATGAGTCACCTGAGAGCAGCCACATTTTCCTGAGTGATCGCAATTGAAAGATGACCTTCACGAATCTCGTCATTGAGAGAAACGTAACCACGATTAAATTCAGCGCACCAACGCCTCACAGTGCTTAAATGTAGTGCTTAAGGTCCAAATGCATTTGAAGTCGAAACTATATTACATACACTCTTGCAGAGAAAACGAACATTTGAAATAATAAAAAATCATTGCTCTACAATCTTTTCGCGATAATTCCATTTTCAGTGCGACTCGTGAGTTACGATTAGTCATAAAAATAATTGGCAAACAATTTCTCAAAAACTATTGTATTGCGTAATTGAAACTATGTTATTTAAAAGGTAACATTCGAAATTCTTATGTTTATAAGTTAGCCAGTAGTGCAAAATTTTCAGTGTACCCTCTATAATATGTTAATAAAATATATTAATAGACTACAAAAGACATCTTTAGTATTTTCACGTTCGACACAGTACGCTTAATAGTATCTCTACTTACTACCATAATTATTATACTTATTTTTAAGACCAATTTTTTGCTGTGACCTATATCAGCCATATAACCTTTGACATTTTATTGTCTTTTTTTATATTAGTGACTCTATTGTGCCAAGAATCACTTCAATGGTCTTCATGGTGGCTCAATGCGTGGCTGTTATTGATCAATTATTGTAACCTGTTATACCTTTATAACAGCCTGAATTCACTTTATGTGCATTTTTAATCAGGTAACAATTAAACAAATTAAAGGTAAACAATTTAAAGCGGTCATTAGTATTTTTTATTGCACAAAGTAAAAAAGGCGAACTTAATGTTTTGATGCATTATCTGCCCGTCAGTCAACCTTTGGGCTATGAAGAGATGTCACGGTAGGTGCAACATCAGTTGTAAATTATGAAAAACTATATGAGTAGTAACACATAATATTATTTACAACGTGTAGATATTTGTAAATTGATAAACAATGCACTCGTTCTTAATAAGACCTATTATTCATGATTAGCTTTTAAGCTTTCAAACTGTCACAATTTTAACTGTGACTGAATCTGATGGTGACATCGACCTTTGGGTTATACAGAGATGTCGTAGTAGGTGCAATACTTTATCGTATTTCCCCAATGTACGTACGTGTTTCGGTAGTGAGTGATATCTCACCTACCGGAACACGTACGTACATATCTGGCATATCTGCGAGAGCCCATTCCCATCCCATCCTATCCCTCTCTATTTTCCCAACCCTTTCCCCCAATTCCTTAATCTGCAAAGGTGGGCAGCGCATCGGGGGGCGTGTCAGCGTTTGTCATTCAGGCTGAGATTGGCATGTACCTCGGATGTCTATGGACGACAGTATCCACTTACCATCAGGTGAACTGTACGCTCATCTGCCGCCTTTTTTCTATAAAAAATAAAATAATAATACAGTTCCGTTAAACCAATGAAGTTCTTTAAAACGGACGTTTTAAATTTTACTTGAATATGTATCATAAATAGTGCACATTGGTAGTCGGTTACACTCGTAAGTGAACTGCTACAGTCACCTTCAGAATAACAGTTATTTATTAGACCAGACAAGGTAATACAAAATTTACTGTAACATATGTAACTTATATGTATTACCAATCGGCATTATGCGTATAGGTCACTATTCATAGCCAATATGCAAATTTGTGGGTTTTGCAAACAGAACAAGATCATATAGTCTATACACCTTGGATGCCTATAGGTTGAGTTATTTTTTACAGCTCTTTCGTTAATTGCAGCAATAAAACATTATGATCATTTTCATTATGTATGCAGCTTTGTTTGCAATAAGAGGTATATTTCGGTGTCCTTTCTGAATAATTCTTAATTTATCCCACTTCAATTCCTTTCGAAGATTGAAAACTGTCAATTTTCCTATTTTTATTACAAAAAATCCTAAATTGTCTGGCTATATTTTTGGAGAGTCCTTATCTAATTTATTGAGTGCTTTACCTATGAAATGACCGAGTTGTATGAAGAAATTTTAATTTTTTTTTGTTTTAAATATATTTATTATGTTAGTCGAAATATTGACCCATATTATCTACACACTTTTGCCACGTCACGGCCGGTTGATTGATGCCACCTCCTGTAAAAGTCTCGTTAACGGACATCAAAGAATTCTTAAAAAGCCCTAATCACAGTTACTTCAGAATCAAACTTTTTACTTGCAAAAACTTGTCAAAATTTCGAAACAAATGAAAATCTGTCGGGGCAAGGTCCGGTGAGTATAGTGGGTAAGGGAGAATCTCCAGCTCTTGAAGTTTTAAAACTGTCGTATGAGAAGTGTGAGGGTGTGCATTGTTATGAAGAAAAAGTGGAGATGATGGATTGAACAAACTTGGTTGCTTTGTTGCCAGATTTTCCATCATCGTCTGCAGCTCCTTACAATTCACATCTGCATCACTCGTTTAACCGGCTCGCAAGAAACTGTAGATAATACCGGCACAGGACCACCAAACTGATACCAGTAGCTTGCGTTTTGGACATTGTTGGGCTGCAACTCCTTGATCCAGCCACTGATACGAACGTTTGCGGTTATCGTACAGGATCCATTTCTCATCACAAGTAACGATGCGATTCAAAATTCCTTCGTTTTTGTGACGGTTTAATAACACAGTGCACACTTCGACGCGTTGTTGTCGCTGACGTTCGTTCAGTTCATACGGTACCCACTTTTCGAGCCTCTTTATTTTGCCGATTTGAAACAGATGAACCAACATTGTTTTATCACTAACATCAAACCCTGCTGCTAACTCAGCTATACTTTGAGATGGATCTGCTTACACTATACACTTTAATTCATCGTTATTAACCTTCGTCGTAAGTCATCCGTGGGATTCATCCTTAAGATCGAAATTTCCAGAACGGAAGCGTTCAAACCATCGACGCACGGTGTGATCGTTTGCAGTGTTTGGCCCATACACACTATTGACAATGTGAGCTGTTTGACTGACGTTGATGCCGCGACGAAACTCATATTCAAAAATACCAATTCAATTTTTCGATTTATCCATTTTATTTTCAAATTTCAAATAACGAACAACGAAATTTCAAATTTCAATTACGTGAACAAAATTTAGGTACTAAAAAACAAATGAAACATTGATTTTGAAATAAGAACATCGTAGCTATTAGGTGCATTTTGTTTTATTTTTAAATTCGAATTCGAACAGAAAATATGGAAACTCAAAGTGACCAGTAATAAAATCGGTCATTTCATAAGTAAGCGCCTAATAGTTCATTAGTTAAACAAACACCTTGTATATATATCGCTTTATTCTTGTACAGTTTATGTCACCACACCTTCCTACGCTCACTTGTCTAGAGTATTATGCAAAAACCTATCGCTGGAAGTAATTAATGGCACCTATCTATAACAAAATGAATTAATAAAGAACTTATCTAGATCAGTTTACTAATATCTTCGCATCTAGATCAGTGTGTTACTTGGGATAGCCACAATCGCTACAATATAAATGTAGAGATCAATAACAGAGCATTCACATTTTTTATTCGCCTAAGTTTCAAATATGAATTTGTCGATTATTCGAGAAGACTAATTAGCCTAACTACTGGTGTTCCTTCCTGTTGTGCAAAAGTTTCTGGGTTCGATTCCCGATCGGCCATCCATCTGTTTAAAGACAACTGTTTGTTCGGATCTGCGTGGTGTGGGGTCTCTTGAATAGTCTAGACACACACAGGCGACCACACCACCCAGAGCCGTCCCGAAAGGGCATCCTAGGTTGGGCAATTGAGTGTTATTTATTAATTTATCAATTCCCACTACCTCAGTGGTGAAGAAATAAGCATTATGAGAAAACGCGTAGATATAACCGAGAATTAGAAAAAAATCTGAGAATATGTTTAAAATCCTTCCGACGTAGTGGATTATGACTTGAATTCACATCGCGGTAAACACTGTGCCCAGTTGTAGGATGTTATTAGCTAATATCCAGATCTCACATAAACAAAAATTTAAGAGGCAGACCTACCTGACCGGCAGTAAAAGAAGTAAATTCTGATTTCGCAGCGTCAAAGTCGCTCCAAATAAAATCCGGATTATTGGCCTTACTGTTACGATACGAGCACTTGCATCATGATAATTATGTAACTGCAAAGTAATGGAACGCGTAGTGTGCTCACATACGGTCAAGATCATCTGCACAAACACGATACATCTGGTGTCTACAACTCAATATATATAAATGACAGTAGCTCACTGTCAGTTTGTTTGCGATTTTTGAATTTTCTGGGTCAATTCGATGCAATTTTCGACTAAAATAATATCTTATCTTTGTAATAAAATAATATCAAATAAATAATTTATTTTCAAGGACATATAATTATTATAAGTTACCGTGGAACTTAATCAAATATGTTTTTATCAAAATATGTTTAGTGTGTAGTCAAATAATTTAAGAATATGGCGGATTACTATTTAATAATAATAAACAATTCTGACGAGTTTCTGAAATATGAAATACAGAGGCAGTAGCAGTAATAGAATAAATACAAAGTACTCGTAAATAGAAAGTCTTGATACGTGCCGGTAATCAAACTCGCGCTTGTAAGTCTAGGACAGATACCCCTATACTGTAATTAATTTAATCCTAAGAGAAAAAGTATGATGTTATCTGAGTAGGACCTTGATTGTCTGTAACCACTTATTAACTTTGGTTAAGATTTTCTAACTTAAAATGTCGTTGGTTTAAGATGCTCTTTAAATATACCTAACATATAACATTAAGGGTGTAGATTGTTGGCCTGAGATCTCGATTTCGAGCGACCGCAGCGCCAAAGTTTAATGTAACATCCGACGGGGCGGATGAATGACCTAGAGAGCGCGATTTTCAAAATGTTTTGCAACAAACGTTCCACGTTGAGAAATTGTTATTGAACTTGAATATTTACAGCATAACAATAACGTTGAATTTTTGGAAACTAGCTGTTGATTCTTTTTAATAGATTAATAAGAGTAGTTGAGACACAATTTTTATGTTTTTCTATCATTTGACATCTGACATTTTTGTATTCTACTTACCTAAAATTCCAACTATTTATTTATTTGTAATTTCACTACCAAAATTTATTCTAATTCGTAAAATATTCATTCAATAAAATAATTGCAAATTCAGTAGGAAGTGTGTTTATCTCTACGCAAGGAAATGTGCCTATTGCGTAAACTCAAATACTTACTTTTTGTTTACGATCACCTCGTCGATATCTAAAAAAAATCCTAGGGTTTTAAAAAAAATGTCAATAAATGAAACACAAGTATAAAAATGATTTATTTACTACACAATAACAAATATGAGTCGCCATTACTCGCTATCTCAAAAGCGTGCTAGGGTTGTACAAAAATTAGTAAATAATTCATTTATTTACTAATTTTAACAGAAGTTTGTAAATTATTAATATACTAATTAAAAGTATGTAATTAAACAATAACGAAATATGAGTTCAAAATTCTAATGGTTTTTCATTCGATTACGGATCAAGTTCTGATTTCTGCTAATTTGATGATAAAATCAATGGCTATCACAAAACCTATCAGAATGAAAACGTTACCAGCTGCCCGATTCACGTAAGTAATAAAAACCGTAGCGCAGTGACGTCACTTCGTTTTTTGCAAATTTAGCCCTTTTAACCGACTTAAAAAAAGGAGAATTCTCAATTCGCTGTATTTTTGAACCAATTTTTATGATTCTTTACACCAGGTAACTCAGAAATTGTATAGTAATTGAGCTATTGGAAGATTTATGACAATCCAAGACTAGATAAGTAAGTGCGTTTAAAACAGAAAACCAAAAGGCGATTTCTAAGTTCCTAAGTTAAAACGACTTTTGGACTGGCGTGTTTACGTGAATCGACTGGCTGGGTAGTTAAGTTACCTGTATCTTTCAAAATCATTAGGCGTTCTTCTCTTTCATAACACGTAAAGCTCTTTCTTTCCTCTCTTTCATAGCCTCTATGATACTGGGCGCGTCACGAATGGGCATGCTTCGTGACTGCCGAGGATCAACTAATTCTGGAAGTAGGCAATCGTAATAAAACCTAACTAATTTCATCTCCATTTTCTCCTCCCAAAATTTGTCGTCCTTTTCTATAATATAAACTTTCATAGGTACAGTAGCACCAAACCAGATGCCAAGCATGCAAACGTTTCTTTTAGTAATATGTACCTGTCCCTGAATTTGGAAATACCAGTTATGATTTTTATTTATGACATAACCCTTGGAAGCCTTGTCCTTAACCCAAAAGGTATGTTTGGCCATTGCTTCATCAAGAGTCATGCCAGCTAAAGAATGTGGGCACTTAATTTCAATTAAACCGTTTGCATAAATGCCATCTGGTGTAGTACCAAGAAATTCATATTGATCGTCGACGAACAAACCGCAACCTTGTATACTAATATTCTCTTGAATTTCTAACTGTTTAATTGCGGTTTCTTCGTTTTCGATACCGTACCGTACAGCAGGCAAACTGGAGATATTACTACCATAAACGATTTTACGAACAAGAACAGCACAACTTGTGCTCTCTCGTTTTTTACAAACTTCCCCGAACGATGATGAGGTTAGTAATTTTCTCCTTGTACTCATCCACTCAGAACTACTTCTTTGCAAATGGGTCGACCTTTCAAGCTCCTCTCTTTCAGCACAAGACAACTTTAAATCGGCTAAAAAAGATGACTTGGCTTTCTCATATAATTCTGGACTCAGATCAGGTTTTTCGCAGTTTGGTCCATAGTGAGCGTCTTTCGATACAGCGCTGTGGCTCTTTTTCAATCTTAATTTAGGTTTAGCAATTAAACGGATTCTACGATTACAATTTTCCACTTTCGCGATCAAAGGATTAGGACTAGATTTAAATATTACTTCATGAGTTTTACTATGAATCGATCCTGTATTAAAAGACACAACAGCAGCTGCGCATCGGCCCGCATAAGAACCACGGGAAGAATAATTTACACGCTTACCCCCTACTAATTTGGCAATCACTGCGTTAAAACTTTCAACTATATTACTTGTACAATTATGAATTAAACTTCTAGAATGATATGACAGTCTTTTACTTAAAATGTGTACCGCGTCCATTAATCCGCATCCAACAATTGCTGGAAGCAACCCAACAGGTTCTATTCGACGAGTATCAGGTCTACAGAAATACTCCTTGCAATATTGGTGATTACCAAATACGTGTTGTGGACCATTTAGGATATCTTCACTAAGATTTTTTATTTTTTCTTCGAGTGACTGATTTTGATCGCCCCAATATTTAATAGCGCATTTTACACCCGTTCTTAAACGCAAATACCTTTCTTTTAGGAATTTCCGCAATTCGCAAGGATACTTAGTGTCTTTCGACAGTTTCTCCAAGCTATTGCAGTAGTTTCGTAAAAGATGATTTTTGCATTCAATTTTCTCTACTGTTAAATTACCGTACGGTCGCGAATCTAATATTTTTTTATAAGTACTGGAATCGCCGTCTGCTACAAATTTATTATAAATTACACCGTGATCAACAATGGAACGTTTAAACCCCTCAACTATTATGGTCGATTCCATACCGGTAGATGATCCCGAATAATTCTTGAAACAACGGTGTTCCGAGGGCTGACTGTCGTTCTTTGCGGCTCGTGCACAAACTACGCAGTATTTATTTTTAACTCCAAAAAACAATACTTTATTAGTTTTAATGCCAATTATCGCAGCTGCGCCGGACAAGGCGGAAAAATTCTTACCATAAGATCTCTTGCTCCAACAACCGTCAACAGCAACAGATATTAATGGTGTACCATTTTTATCAACACTACCTATAGACACTGCGTACTCCGCTTCTTCCTTGACAGCTTCTGCCATGGAATGTGCTGCTGTCTTTTCCCACCAATCGCAAACCGTATTATTAATTTCATTGTATAATGAAGGTGACATGATTGGTAGGGCTACTGCGGCAGTTAATGTTTTTAACTGATAGTAGCTCCCACCAGATGATATGATACCAGATACAATTTGATGATTCACTTCCATTCTATCTTCTTTCTTTTCAATCAAACACACAGTAAATTTCATACTACACATACTACATTTCATGATGAGTTTTGAGTCCAGACCAACTTTTACTTCACCTATTATACTGAGGTAACTTAACTTACAATCCATTGGACCGTGGTCCCCTATGGCCTGAAGAGCTTTAAAAAAAAAAGAAACGTCTACAACTCTACGCCCAACTTCCATTTCATCCACCTTTCCCTCTTGGTCGTTTTCAATAACTAGTTCCTGTAAAGAAAGATAATGGCTTGATTTTTTTTATAAAAAATAATTAAAAATTTAAAAAAATGCAAAAGAATTAATACAATATTAGGTTCCTGATGAATAGAAATTATAATTTCTTTACGCATTAGGTATTGTTTTTTTATGACGTCACCTATTTGAACGTAAATTTTCTTTTGAGAAAGTAATTGAGAAGTATTTCGGTACTAAGGTGTTTGTCTCTCGATGAAAATAATAAATATTGCAAGAAAAATCTATAGGTAGGTATTGAGATTTTGTCTTCGCCCATCACTAACTAAGTAGTTTGTTTATTTATGTAACAAGTCTACAAGAATTACGTATAACAACTTACCTCTATACAGCGCGTAGCATTGTTGCTCAGAGTCTCGGCCCCAAGGTTTTCTTTATTTTCAATACTGGAAATATTATTCATCAATATTATCCACTTTTTATTTATTTTGTACAACCCTAAGCCAGACGCTAGGCGCCTCGCGTCTGTTTGGCGGTATAGGTATGTCGACAAAGTTGCGCTGTCGCCTACCTACTTCCACAATTTGATATTTAGACAATACTAGCCGACCCGGCGAACTCCGTATCGCCTTTTTTTTTTTTAAAAATCCTATTATTTTGATATTACATACAGATACTTCAATTTTATTTATCAGTATAGATATAGATAATACAAACCAATATTTACATGTTATTGTAGGTATATGTCTGAATCGGGCGATCTAAATCATATGACATATTGTATTAGCTTTGTAATGTACCCTGTTCAAATGCGATAATAAATAAGTAGGGAGGAACTTACATTTTATTCCGAGATCTTTTGGCTTTCATATTTTTATAATGCGTACAAAACTTTCTTTTCCCTGGCATGCCACTCAAATTCAATCAGTCCTGCGAAAAAAATAGCCTATGTTACTCAGTGATAATGTAGCTTTCGAATGATAAAAGAATTATTAAAATCAGTCCAGTACTTTTTGAGTTTATTCGTTACATACAAAAATCCAAATCTTTCCTCTTTATAATACCTATTAGTGTAGATATTGTATTTTTTACGATTTATATCTAGTTCCATCATGGTTTTCTTTCAGACATTCATTATATCGATACTTTCTACTAACTGAAAATAAATTAATTATAAAAATGTTATACTTACAGTTTTTTACAAAAAACACAAATTCACAATACGTAATTCTGCTGTCTGCAGCCGACAAGCGTGGTGTCGCGTTCACTTACAGAAAGGAACTGCCGCTGCAGACCACCGAGATTGCACGAATGAAACGAACGTTTTATCCCATACATTTGTGTATGAAAAATTTACCTTAAAATATATCTAGATTTTAGGGCTTTAAAAGAGGAAGTCTTTGTTTGTAAAAGTATAAAAAGAAGTATACAGCTATACTTATTGGTTTCTTCAGTGTTCAAAAAGTGTTTCTTTTTATCAATTTGTGTTGATTTATGGGGTTAAATCTGAAAAATACGAAGTCATGTTTTTGCATTTTTACTCAATTTTGTGCGTTTGTTGACGTTTATTATATAACAACTATTAGGTTTAAGAGTTTAATATAAGCATGAACATACTTATTGGTCTTTGATTGTAATATATACAAATTATCATTGATATCAATCATATGTAAATAGGTTAAATATGAAAAATCGTAACACTCTTTTCGGTGATTTTCACGATCTACACCCTTGTATTAAAAATATGTTTTTTTTTTTAATTTCACTAGTCTCCGGAAAACTACAACCAACAGTAAGGTCCCATTTCCCAGACGATGTCGAAAATACAAACGCAAATGAAAAGATAAGTTCATTATAACTGTAAGCGACTCAATAACCAATGATCTGGCATAAAACCATCGTTTTGGCGCTGTCAGTCTCATAATTGCTGACGTAACTTTTACCAGTATTATTAAAAACGTCGCGCAAATGTACTTTTCTGAAATCTTCTTCCTTATTACGTGAAAGTAAGGTATGAAATTACTTGACAATATTTAAAATAATATAAAACGCTAGCTGAAGTTAGTGACAGTGCATTGACTAAGTTCTTTGTAATGCGAACTTTCTGCCAATCAAATTTCACATAGTCGCATTGATATGTCAAAGCGTGTCAAATGGATAATCATACCAGAGCAAGAATACAAAAGAATGCATGTATAACTCTTTGACTTGAATTTTTGGAGCAATACGATCCATGTTTTGAAATCAGGGACGGAACGATACACACGCTCTGAAAATTTTATTCTGAACGTGGGCAGGTTTAAATGGACTCGTGAGTTTAGATAGACTATACAAGCTGTTACCACAGATTAAAATAATCTATTTTTTATTTACACTATGATGTTATGTCGTAACTTCGCTCGCAAGGATTTAATTGCGTTTAATTATGATTCCATACAAAATTTGACAGCCTGTATTTTATATCTGACATCTATAATTGCCAGATATACCTAAACATACTTTTTCTGGGACACTTCTACTGCATGTCCCGTTTAGAATTTGCAACGAAAAATAAAACCTCATTGAAGTGACATTGTTTTTCACTTTCTATTTTAATTCAACTTTTTATTACAACTACATTAACAATCACTGTATTAACAATTGAGTATCACAAATCACTTACATCACAAGTTTTTTTTTTATTGAGGGACCCTGATCAGACATATATTAAAAAAAAAATAACATTTTAACATCTTACTATAAATTATTAATTTAGAAATACTACCGTAACATACCATGACAAAATTATAATATTAAACTTCCAATTTTCAAATTGATAAATGATTAGGTACATTCTAATTTTGACCGTTACAAAACAAAAACTTATAATAATAAGCCTGTCCAATGAGCCATCGTTTTAAATGATGTTTAAATTTAATCATGGGAAGGTCTTTAATAGGTATAATTCGGTAGTTTATTATATATTCGAATTCCAAAGGTACAGGAACTCTTCCTATAAATTACAGTTCTAATTAATGGTAAGTATAACTCATCTTATTGTCTTAAGGAAGCATTTCTTACACGTGCGTGGGATATCTTATAAAACAAGTCATATGATCTTTAACAAATAAACAAATCTCCATAATATATATTCCCGTGAGTGTAAGGAAGTTTTCCTCCTGAAACAGCGATCCAATGGACTCGTCACTAGCGTTACCGAACATTACTCTCAAGCATCGCTTCTGTAAAATTAAATATCAGTGCAACTTACATTAACATAGTTATATACCCGAGTATAATACTCCATACAACAACTAAGCGTAGCATAATAAAAAGTTTTAGCAACGTCAACTGACGCCACATCTACCAGTACTGACAATAGCTTGATATCTTAATATGGTTTTTCCAATTTAAATGTGTATTTATGGATACGTCCAAGAATTTTATTTGTTCTACCTCTTCAATTTTAGTATTATTTAAGCATATATTTAAACGTAACAGGTTCTTCCTGTAATGTTTAAGCTGCATTTATATTTGTTTTTGTTAAATTTACTCTAAACTAATGCTCTTAAGCCATGTCCTTAATTTTGTAAGAGTATTTATTATTCTGTCAGAAACTTGTGTGTTTGCAATAAAAATTGAGAATTAAAATATTTTTTATTATAGTGTGCACTTTCGGGACGAATTGCTTAAATTCCTGGACACAGGTTACAGATACAAATACCGGGACAATTTCGAGAATCCCGGATACCCGGCAACGTTAGGCCCACCTCGGAAAATAATTATTCTATAGTTATGTGAATGGTCGTCGATGGCACACATCCTTGCGGATAGTTTGTCACTCCATCAGCTGTGTCCACGTGACAATCCCGCCCCACCAGCCGTGTGTGGTAACACAATGACGGCCTTTTAATTTTTTAACGTCGGAATCTGGATGAACTACTTTCGAAAACACGGGCCGACCCAAATTTTTATACACTGCAAAATGTAAAAGTGCTAAAAACATCATGTTTCGGTTGTTGATTTTGGAAAATACTTAGACTAATTATATGTATAGATATTTCATAACTAATTCAGGTATTCTGTATAGTAGGCATTAGCATAGGAATAATAAATAATTATTTATTATTCATATGGCATTAGTTACTGGTTACTTATTCATACTTTATAATTGTTGTACTTAGGTACTACCGAGTATTAAAATATTTGTTGATAGCTATCCTTGAATGTGCAATCTAAAGTAAAACGCATGTAAATGATGATAACACAAATTTAAAAAACTTGCTAAAAATATTAAACTTATTACCTATTTTTTATTGTACCTATGAGCCGCCTTATATACGGTCTTCCCATATTTCAAACGACAATAAAAGCATAATAATAAATCATGCTATCATGAGTATCAGATAATAATAGTCATTCTAAGTCAATAGGTAATATGTGACGTCATCTGAACAAAGGGACCTTATTGTCGATATGGACTTTGATTAAGATTTTGTAACTTAAAATTTCATTGTTTCAAGATTCTGTTTAAGTAGAAACCTACTCTAACGTGTGATTTTTAAAACAAATCAATAAAACATAAATCAAATGTGGGCAGCAAATCCGCTGCCTATGGCCGCAGTTGACAAAGGAGATGCTAAGCTACTTACTTAGGCAAAAAGTGAATTGTATACCTGCCTCTTCATTCAAAATAGCATTGCGTAAAATCATGATCTGATTAACGTATCTGTGGCACCTGTTTGGGTGTTGTCCGAAAGAATTTCTTACAACATCGTCGGAGGCATTGATTTCATTGATTCAATTATGAATTTGTACAAATACAAATAGGCATGTTATGGCAATCTGCAATAATTAAATTTTGTTCTTATTTGACTCTATTACGAAGGGCTGCCTTTACTATTATGTGTATTTACATGCACGAGTATTATGAAATGCCAACAGTAGTCAAATTGGCCCTAAGGTGGCATTTGTCATCAATGTTAATCACTAATGATTCACTAACTCCATCATGCCGGTAGCCGTGTCTAACCGCTTTAACTCAATTTTAACTCAACCTATTTAACTATAATACATAATAAAAAATTTATATACTTGTAAGAACCCCATTTTGTGGCATTTTTTTCAGCCTAGTAAATATGTATTATTATGTAATATTTCACTGGGTCAGTTTAACCGTAAGCTCAATATTAAAACTGAATGAAATCTGAAATGAAAATCTTAATCGTCTTAATCGGGATTGTCACACCCGTGCATTACAAGAGTATGTAGGTATATATAATGACGTTATAGGCTCATATCGAATACAATTAATATTAAAATTTATTTAGAAAAGTGTATTTGAGTATTGCTTGTAGGTCGAGTAGATCTACTGTTTTACTTAGATTGTCTAAGTCAGTTAAATTTGTAATCGTCGGATATAATCTGTATCGTCATTTCAATCGTCCTCGATCGGTTAATTGTTTTTTATCGATTTTGAATCGTCTACACCAATGCATTGTCGAATGGCCTTAGCTTAGAACCATAAATATGATTAAATAATGAAATCGTTTAAACAGTTCAAGAATAGGTAATTAATTCAAAAGCTTTAAAGCAACATAGTTATGACATCATCACGGAAGAATTAAGTTAAAATGGAACTCCTACTAAGTAATTCGCAATTTACTTAGTCATACCATAGTTTAAGACTTGTTATAGATTGTATTGAACGAAATTCAGCGAGCATTTTTTCCCCAAGGTCCGAACGCCCACATCCGTCTTCAAAGCAACAAGCCACCGTGGGAATCAATATATTATATTATTGTTATAAACACAATATGGGTACTTATTTGTATGTAACAGTGATCAAGACCACAGTGATTGATTAATAATATTATGTCATCTGAGAAGTTGTTTATCAAAAAGTCGAGTAGCTCAAATGAAGTTGACATTGTTTCTGTTGTGATAAAAGCTGTCATGAAAATTAAAAAAGAACAAGTGGTGGATAATTTAAAAAGCTTTAAAAAATCATTACCTGTCGTTACTTGTATTTTTTTAATGAATTTCCATAAAACCACTCTCGTGACATGTTTGTTCACATTCTTCTGCAGCTATCGTGTACATCTATATCTTGAATCGATCGTGTACTTGATAAAATTAATTAACCCAATTTTGTCAGAGTTTAAGTCACTTTTAATTAATATACCGTGGCCGAAAGCTTAACATAATCCATTACATTTTACACATTGTATTAAAAAAACCTGTTGTAGGCGTGAACGACTTCATTGAAATGGATTAACGATTCTGTAAAAACACCGAAGGTCGTCGTTAATTTCAATTTTATTGGGACAAATTTAATGTAACTCCTACACTTAATATAGACAAAGTAGTAATGAAACGACTTTTAATAAGAACGAACCAATACAAAAAGATTATAAGAAACATGAATTGGTCCACTAGTTACGAAAGTGGGTTTTGAGGTGATAAAAATCGACCATTTTTTCTGGAGAAATCAGCTTCCGATGCTTCAAAACGGAAGGAGTTACATAACATGTGTAGCCAAAAATAATAAAATTTACTAACGCAAGACAATAATTATATGTATTTCCGTTTACACTGCAGAGCTTAATCCTAGAATTGAAAACAAACTTAATAAGTATTCAAGTATCGTACCTACCTACATTGTGATGTACGATATTGAGCACGCTCAATGTAATATTGAGCATGTTGTACAAATTTGATTGTAGTTATTGATAAAAAATACGACGACAGTGTAACAAACAATACATGTACCAGAGTTCAACCCATAAACATGCACTTTTCTAATAAGAATTCTACTCGCGAGCCAGCTGAAAAATCTGTACTTATGTACTTATTAAAGGTAGGCATCCGGGGGCGTGCCGACGTTTGTCATTTTGGACTAATGTTGGCATGTATCGCGGATATCTATGGGCGATAGTATCCACTTACCATCAGGTGGACTGTATACTCGTCTGCCGCCTTCGTCCATAAAAAAAAGTATCGGCCAATGGAGCTTTCGCTCAAATACAAACTCCTTTGCACCTTATTACCAACTCACGCAATAAGTGGCTAGACAGCGCCAACCGTAAATATAACATTGTATAATATAATAAACCTATTGATTTAGTTAGAACAACGAATATGAACTTTAAAATTACCACAATAACTCGTTTACGAACACAAAAAAGTTGGTAATCGTGCAAAGGCTCGGTTGGCTAATGCTTTACAGATGGAATAACTTTGCAGCGACCCCAAAGCAGACGTTGAACAATGAAAGGCTATTTTAATTACTTTAAATAAATTGCTGAATACAAGATTAATTACCATTAAATCAAATCTTGTGCGATGGTCTAACTTATGTTGTAAATTATCATTTTCAACAGATCACTTTCAATCCGGCCTTACTACAAGAACATCTAAACAATATTCAACGGTGGTTTAACAGATTCTTGATCGATCAAATTAATTAGATGCTTTTTAAAACATTAAAGTGTGTATATTGTTTGTAAGTAGATACTGCCGTACCACGAAAAACATGTATTGGACAAGAAAGGATAAATCTTCGTGTATTGGAAACTGGAGTAGATTTAAGACCATATCCAAACTTTATATTATACCATATATTTTTCTTTTTGTAAAACAAAATCACACACCAATAGTGGACAGTATTAATGAGAGTCGAGAAAAAAATTAAAAAATGTAAAACTTTCATTGAATAAAACAAAAAGAATAACCGTGTTTATTCTCTTTGTTTATTTCTAATTTCCGAATATAATATATAATTAATATTTCGTTAAAAATGTTTTCTTCTTACGAGAGCAGAATATGAAACCGCCTATAGTTTATCACTTAAACCATACCACTTCCAAACCGGATAGCTTCGGAACGCACCTGCTGGCGCATTTGCATCACCGCTCCACTTAGGACGACTCTCGGACCTTATCTATTCTAGAATAACACGTGCGTTATTGCAAAAGTTGCACTAAATCCGCGTATGCCATGTGCCCATGTGTCAGGAGTAATGTATCGTTGGCCACTCCCGATCTTACATGTTAATTGGTCAGGATTTCATAACTTCAATTAGAAATTCAGGAAAATCTTTAATGAAATAAATACTTAGTGTAATTCTGTAACTCTACGAGTATGATAGGGTTGTAAAAAGAAGTGAGTCGAGAAATGTCGAGTGGTAAACGCTCGTGAGCGCTATTTATTTATTTAAAGCTTTTGAAGTCTTCAATCCTTGAGGATAAAAACTCGAGTCTAAAAAGGAAAATATTTTTTTATGAAATGATCATTTCTGTTTCACGTTTTTATCTGTAGCTTATAATCGAATTGGGATACAGGTTTTTCTAAGACATCATCGCTACCACTACTAGTCGTCACACATTCATAGGTGAATATCAAATTCTTTCGTATTTAGTGCGGTCCATACCAAATGCTATAGACATAATAATAATAACAATTTATTTCAAGTAACACGACTCAACCATAAAACACACAAATAAAATATACAAAAGTTTCTTTACAAAATATACTGGGAAAAGCACGTAAGAGAAATTAGAGGCGAAATAAATTAAATATCGGCCGAAATTTTATTGTGATTTCGGAGTAGACCCCTGAACCGTTCTCAAAGAGTAGTGAATCTTGATAACGTAGAATTAATTGCATGTGCATTATTACGAAAGTTGTATGAATTCATTCATGTCATGTCGAGAATATTTAGGGACTAGTTACGAGTAGGTACGGAGTCTCCGCTTTGTTGCAACTTCCTGAATGTCGAAATATCGTTTTAAATAGTTACTCGGACAGTTATAGAACCTCTGTAGAGGCTGGCCTGGGAGTCTACTCTGATTTTATACCTTCGAAGTTTCGGATCCCACCGATGATCGAACGAAGTGCCCTACTCTGACTTTCCTTCAATAGGAGCTCTATACGGTGGGATTCTTCGAGTATCTAAAAGGTTCTTAAGTTAATTTCTTAGGTTCTAAAGATAATCTAAAAGAGTATCTTGTTATCGTAACATTTGACGTTTGATCTCGAAGTATTTCTTATCAAAATCTACATATTTCGATTGTTGCCTCGTGCAATCGGAGTAGAGTTGTTTCGACGCAACAAATGTCAAATGAACTTCGTTCGGATCGATATATCGGAGTGAACGTTTTCACGTTACGAATCGTTGGAAATATCGGCCGAAACTTCGTTGATTGTGATTTCGGAGTACACTCCCTGAACCTTTCTCAAAGAGCAGTGAATCTTGATAACTTACCTAAACTACTCAAGTGTTTGTGCCGTGAAAATTCCTTAAAAGGGCACTTAGTCACAGCTTCCTGTGTCCAAATGTCATGAATCCAAATTACTTAAGCCATTTTATGTTTATTTTATATTTCATTGTGAACTTTGTGACATTATAATAAGTTGCAATTATGAATCTTGATAACTTAAACTACTCAAGTGTTTGTGCCGTGAAAATTCGTTAAAAAGGCACTTAGTCACAGCTTCCTGTGACCAAATGTCATGAATCCAAATTACTTAGGCCTGGAAAATGCTCATTTTATATTTCATTGTGAACTTTGTGACATTATAATAAGTTGCAATTACTTATTGCAGTTCACACAAAAGGTTTCGTTTGTCAAGAGAAAATTTTTACAAGCTCATAACTACGTAACTGGTCGACGAATGATCGGTTTCTCATTAACAGACACGACATCGACCGGACACTAACGTTTCGGATAGGTATTATGCGAAATGTATGGAACGTGAATGGATTATGGTGGATTAATAGTTTAGAATGCAAAAATAAAGCTACAATTGCTGTTTAATCTTATCTAACTTCATCTAACCTACCTACCCATGTAGCAATTAATTCGTTTCGGTTGTAGGTACCCAAACTCAGAAATTTAAATCACAGATCCTGCGGTTCAGATTGCACTAAACCGTTACCACTATGACTCTGTGACACTACACCCTCAAAAGATTACTAATGTTCTACAAACCATTGACAGGTAGACCAGCTACCAAACATTTTACCTACCAATGTTCCAAAGATTTGTAGAACATTCGTAATCCTCCAAGGATGTAGTACCACAGTATAACACAGTGGTATAGGGAGTAATAAAAATATCTTCGGATGAACCATCGATGTTTAAGTCACATATTTTTCTGGAATTGAAATCTAATTAATTAAATTAATTAAATGGAAATGGATGAAAATGAAATGGAAAAAATTAATTAAATTAATCTTTAAACAATAACCATTATAAAACATTTGCATGCGGTGATATTTTTTGCAAATTGCACATTATGGGCTTAAACAATATTAACTGCTCCAAACCTTTGACGATGTCGGTTTTGGTGTCGGGACCGTGTCGCCAACATTGTATCGAGTCGGTGAAATATAAATAAACCCAATAAGTGGTGCGAACTTTTATATGTGATTGAGAAATTGGGAATTTCCAGTCTCCGTTAAAAGAGACTGTGATCGAACATAAATGCCGCTCAAAAATTGGTGTGTCAAAACTGTCATACATAACATTGCAATGCAATTAACTTATTGCACAAGAAACTACGAGTATTCTGGGGGTAAAGTTTACATGACAGGCTGAAAACGCTCAAAACTAATCTTCTTTGGTAAGAATAAAAAGTAGATCGTAGTACACAATATCAAAAGGGGTGCTACTCTATCGTACCTTAAGACATTCTCTATCAGCCTACCTTTGGATTAATTAGACAAGTTCATTTTGGAGGTGCTTGAAAGACACATACCTACATGCTAACATCCGTCCAGAATGACAAACATTGACACGTCTCCGGATACGCTACCTAGCTTTGTAAATTTAGGGGCAGAGTTCGAAAATGAGTTGGTAGGTGGGGAGGGGTAGGGTAGGATGGGAATGGGCACTGGCATATTCTTTTTTCCGAGTAGTTTTTCGCAGTAGTCTTCTATGAGTGTGAGGTAACGTGGCCAGTTGAGTGCCCACAGCGCTTGTGAGATTGCAGCGTGCATCCACATCCTTCCAAAGATGTCAACAATTTGAAGACTATATTTTTTTGAAAACATATCATAAACCACATATTCTAACGTTCGTAATTGTCTAGATTTAGAGTCTAAAATATATGTTGGTACGTACAGTCAGCAACACGTTAATGTACCGAAAACCGTTCGATTCTAGTCCTTATTACAAGCGCTTTAAGGATACCAATGGCGGGATAATGTATACCGTATCCCGTTGCTGACTGTAATCTGTATACATTAAATTATTCACTTATATTTCATTTTAGCAAACAATATACTTTTGATTTGCGATGATATTTGATTGAATTCGTTACTGTCGCATCTTTATCATTTAATACCATTCACCGTTATTTCGGACATCCTGCTTGAACGTGATTCAACAATGCAGTAATGCGCCCGTGATTATTTTATTGAATCATGCCTTGTAATGATTTGCTTCTTTTTAAACAGGTCCGGCTTGAATGTTAGATGAAAGTCCTTTAATTATATGAACAAGTTTTAAACGTACATTATTTAGAATCTAACGATTTATTGACCTTTTCATAAATCTACCAGACTTGAAGGATATAAAAGTACATTTATTTACATCCCTTTCAATTACGTATATACGACTAAAGCTTTGTACCTAATAGTTGGTAAGGCTGACTACACATTTGTGGTGAATGAAGACATTCTGATTAAATAAATTATAGTTTGTGTAAAAAGAATTTCATCATTACTGAAGACAGTATTATAACCATTTCGTTGGAGAATTATTCTAAAAACCGTTAAAAAAAGTACCTACACTGGATTGGGAAAGTATCATGTACAGCTCACAACAGTTTAGCACCTACAACAGTGATTTAAAGAAATAAACGGTCGAAACGGACAGTCAAACACATTGAAAAATTAGCACAAATAAAAACACGTTTTACAATGCATGAAAGCAATCATAGCCAGACAAATTATCTACCAGATAATTCATCTAGATAGCCAAACAGATCTAGTTACGTGTACACATTATGCTCAATGAAAGTGCACACGTGAGTAGTTATAAATAGCCAATTAACTAACCAATTGATAGGAATCGCTCGACCTTTAATTTTGAAGCAATACACTTGCATTAAGCCACACTGAGTAATAACTGAAGTCTAGGTAGCTATCCATCTCGGCTGTATCCAGATCGTGTCTTCTATTTATGCTGTCTGGCTATAAAGAACGGAAACTCCTGCAGTTGGATGAAGAAAGAGAGCGAAGTGGTACAGGATCCGTGCAAGGCAGGAATAAGTCCTAGGCGTGTTAAGGAGCCTTCAAGGAGGTCTTTCAAAGCTTCCTGACTGAAGATTTGAAATGGTGTCCACATGCTTGTACGCAGCAACCTAGGTTGGTAAGTATGCCTGATAAATGTGACTTGTTCGGATTTGGTGTTTCAGTCCATCCATCAACTAAAATATTTTTTCTGTCGCTTCTACTTAATTGCACTAGTTGCAAACTCGTTCAAGTGGAACATTAAGCTGACGGACAGGCACATGTAGTGGGCGGGTCACGGCGCGCCGCAAGGTCGCACTGATAACATTTAGCTGTACCTGGCGCCTCCATTTGTCAATATTGTCAAGTTCGACAGCCATACAAACTTACTAATGCGTACGAAAATAAAACGATATTTATTTTACAATATTTACAATTTATCGATATTTACAATCAGGCATACGATATCATTATATATTAGAATTATTACATTTGTCATGTGCTGTCGGCCGGCTTTAGAGTAGCACTAGCTCATCTCTTCCTATGGGTGTCGGCTACCACAAGCCCCAAAGAACACCCCTTTGATCCCACTAGTTCCATCGTGATACGCTTTTAAAAGAATGGACTCTTTTAAAGTCTAAAGCGGGGTCGCTTGGCAAGCGTGGCGGTTTTAAGATCATATATCCCTTACGAACAAGATAACGTGCGTGTGGAAGTCCATGTCTAGCAGTGGATACTAGAAGGGCTTGTATAGTTTACGATGGCAAAGCGCTATAAGCCATTTATACAGCCACAACAGGTACACAACTTCTGACGTTTACAGAATATGCTGCCGAGCTTTGATGTCAACGCTGAGCTGATTAGTTTAAACAGTAGTAAATACTCCAGCCTGCTGTGCATAAGATACCTCGATCTCAGGTCGAATAAACATTTCTTTATGGCATGCGGCTTGCGGTATCGCTGATTGTAGCGAACAGCTGTTAGTTCACGTGATTTGGCGATATCGATATGTGAACACTTTCTTGTACTATCTATACAATTCCTTTTGAGCTATTAGCCGCTTGGTCGTGAGTCCAGGGTACACCGTGCTACGACAGGCTGTTTGTGTAGGTATATAATTCTAGTGTGGGTTTGATTCAATCGGAATCTCTTATGCGGAGTCTCAAATTCTGTCAAAACACGTCGTCGTAATCGAAACACATTAATTACTGGAAACACGTTTAGAGGATCAATTAGTTTGAGAGTGAAAAGGAATGTGACTGCCATTACTTTGAAGCCCTCTAACTACGATTAAACTACCTACTATTTTCAATTTGCACACACACAAATCTAAGTTTGTCGGGAGCGACATATGCACACCGTTTGACATGGTCTACAATGCGTTCCTGTCACAGTATATGATGTGGATTAAACGATTAGCCGACTTACGAAAGGCAAACAAGTTGAAGGTCGGAAACTTCCGAATTCAGTATGTTCTCAATTCGACAAGATTTGAATTAGCGTGACCATTTTGCTTGTGTGCAAACTAAACTATTAACTTTTGTCTAATGGACAGATCTACTGAATTAAGCGTGATCCTGCCTTAACATAAAGAAAACTTCTGCCAAAATAGAATAAATAATCACAAGTTTACAAAGCTGGTGAATAATTCAAGAATTCGTAGTATATGTAGATATACGTAATAAAAATATCAACTATAAGATACAAGAGCGTCGCAGATAAATCAATATTACGGTGTTCTAATGTTTCTAAGGTTTCCTAATTTCAAAATAAATTGGCATAATGTCAAAGTTAGAAATATATAAATTTCAAAAAAAATAAAAGGCGTTTATATAAAATATGTCACATTAATGAATTTGTTTTTAGTTTTCTGAATAACTTTATTTTATTCCATGCAATAAACTATTTCTATCCACTTCGATTAAAAATAATTTAAAAAAGCCTATCGCAATATTATAAAGTTCAATTTAATTCTAATTTTTAGAACCATGAGCGGGTAAATTAAGTTGTAATATAAGAAAATGAAAAATCAATTAACAAAATAATCTAATAAAACCCGAGCGAATTGAGATAAACCCAAAAGTGATCGAAGTCCAAATGCGTGGGAGGAACTCGTGCAATTCAATTGCATTGCTGTCTCCAGCACAGGTTATAATAAAGTATACGCTAATAGAAAAGGCGTGTTAATGTTGTTTTGCTGCCTACAATAAAATATGGAGGGCAGATTTTATAATAAGTAACAGAGATATGAACGGATTAAAATTAATTTGGTACATTTGCTTTTTTTTATCTGTTTCTGATCTTACATTCATCAATAACGGTTTTCTAAATTTTATTAATAATACTATTAATAAGAAAGAAAAAAAATATGTATACATGTCTTAACACAACGTATTTTTAATATTTTTTTTATAAATTGACGTCATCTTGTCCATACACGTACGTATGATCCTACACAATATTATAAATACTTCGCTAAGGAATTCTATAGCCACAAAAATATACCATAAATTAATCCAGCAAACATATTCGTATTTGAATAACCAAGGATTTACGAACTAAATTTTAAATACAAAATACTAATATAAATTCGAAAGTTGGTTTTATTGTTACCTAATGCCTATGTAACAAAACAACGAATCGCTACCAAATTCAGCAAATGTGTAGTTTTGGAGATAAATCAACAAAATATTCTCGTCATATAAGATTTTCTTTCGACGTGCACGCCACAAGACTACAGCGGACTTCCTATCAATATCAGAAAAGCTTTTAAAACTTTTTAAAAAGGTTGAAAGATCACCTCCTCGAAATAGATAAAACATTTAGTTATTTTATTTGCAGTGTATTTTGAATATATATGAAATGTAATATTTAATTTTGTTTGCTATGAGATATATTTATATGTACATAAATAAATAGTCAAGGTATTTATTGACTATTTATTTTCATATATACCTATATTGTCATATATATGTTTGTATATTTATTATTAAATCCCCAATTTCTTAGCGCATTCTATGTGCAATTCTTTCCGTCTAAGATACATTATGTACGTTTAATGTCGTGACTGTTTGCGATTGACGATAGTGACGCTGCAAGGGAGTAAAACATTAAAATATAAACAAAAAATATGTCAGTTTTTATGAATTTACTTTTAACCGTGATTTCATGCGAGCGAAACCGTGGGCAACAACTAGTTATAACTATAAATTCGCACATGGAACCGCTCCGCAAGGCCTTACGACGCGACCTTGCTTCCGCCGCACGATCGCAGATAAACTGCGATACGATCAGCTGCGATCTACTTACGCAAACGTATGAAAGCTCCAAAATATTCTCTGATACACGTTTGTCGCGTGTGTGTTTTATTTACGCTGATACATATCTATTGAGTCTAATTTTAAGGTTACGAGAGATCAGAGACTTATACAAGAGGCCCACATAATGGTAGAGGATAATGGTAAGTGGTTAATCGCCGCCCATGCACTCCTGCAACTATTATATTACACTACAAACTGTGATGTTGTGTTGCAGCCGAAAAATTGCAACATGTGCTGGACCTGGTGCCGGAGTGACTGGATAGGTGGAGAATAGCCATCAACGTATCGAAGACGGCCTAAGTATCCCATACCGCAATTACTCAGGACGTGGGATGGGAGTATTCCGTCCGCTATCTTGAGAATGTCAGATTGACCGCTCGTTGCACATGATCCCGCAAGTGGATCAGATAATCCGCCAAGCTAAGGCTACATGAGCGTCTCTTCGCCCAGTACTGACATCCTCATTACCCCTGCACACACCTACCTACACTCGCACCTACAACACACTCCTTTCACTCCTTTAATAAGTTATGCCTTTAATAATAATATGCTGCACCGGCGAGGTGCGCGTTGTGTTGAGCAACACAGCGACGACGACTGCAGGTCCAGCAGAACGTCGACATGCGAATAATCGTGAGAGCGGAGCGCTACGTCCGCAACGACGTTATCGCCCGCGGATGTGCAGATGCCATCCGTACAAGAGTTCGTGACCCAGTTGACGCGGAACGTTAACAACGGTGCCGACGAGTCACATATACAGGTCCGCAACTTAGCTCCACTCCACGCGCGACCGCCGGACGGACGGTCGTTGCCCTGCAATCGTAGCCAGGCGGTGTATGGGATGGTGTGAGGAGGCAAACTAAAACTTTGCGGCAACCAAAGACCGGGGTAGCCGTAGTCCCCCGAAAAGTAGAAGAGGTTTCTCACACTAGGACCTGCGCTAAAGCGCGCATGAGCGCGGAGCCCGGGTGGTCTCTATTATACCACTCCACAGAGTATACCATACTATACCGACAATTACGCTATGTCTCTCCATATAGGCCTCTCTCAAAGCTCACCGCAACACGACCTTCACTTCTCATCCAACAATCAAGCGATTTATGAATTAAAATTTCAAGTCGCAGTTACAGTGTAATTTAAGTTCGAATTTCTGTTGGTAATTAAACACAATTTTCGTTTAAAATAATTTATATTTGAATATACAATTGGTGGATGAATTTGTTTCTACACTATAAATGCTTCGCTCACTAAACTATGATACAAAGTAAAATATCAATTAAACACGCCTGGCTGGACCAAGTGGATGACTCATAAGAAACAGTTTTTAGGTTACTAATTTAAAAGATATTTTTTTTTTAGTTTTCAATGTTGAGATATTTCCTGTCAATATTTCCTCTCAATACCTGTAGAAACTGTGAAACTATTGAGTGATAAACGTATTTTTACATTCAGTGATAGAACTACTAAGTCCGTTACAAATATCTGTTGACTAGTCAAATGACGTCACATGATTAGCGTCACTCACTACTGTAACAAATCCTCATACAGGCATTCCGTACATTAAACATTAACCTAACTTTCCAGCATCCTTCCTCACATTCATTTAATTCCTTGTCGTACTATATCTAAGAATATGTATAGTACTCGTCGACATGTCACGTCTAAATGAAAAAAACAATTGAAATGGAATATCAAGTTGAAAAAAATAACTTTTTCGACAATTGTCGCCATTCGCTTTCAGTCGCAATCGCGATGAGAAGGATGCTAAACATCAAAACAAACAAAAAATGTCCCAACGCCTTTGATAACAACGGAAATAACTTATTCCTCAACTCAATATATGCCCCTTGGTCCTTCAATTGTTATCTTTTGCATTAGCGGTTCTCTTGACCAAGATTCGGTTGGCGTGTCAGCGTAATATTTCAGTTATTGTAAATCGTAAAACCAGCTACATTACCCATAATCTACAGCAAATAGGAATATGAAACGTACCAAAAAAAGACAGAAAATTTATATGCAAGTTTTCAAAACCAAGTTATAACTAGGATACCGTATGGGACATTTAATTCAACAAATGTATTCTCAGGATTTCCGTCTAAATTATCACCGGATACTGTAAATGTAGTTATCAACTTTTCCTGCGCTGGACATTATTTAAGCTTAATTGAACTTCTAAATGCTAGAAAAAAAACATTAATCTGTAACATTGAGTACTTAGCACCTATACGCGTATAAAATATAAAATTTTACTTTTTCATACAATTTTTACCAAACTATTTTGTTCACATCTTATCTTATTACTTACATTACGAACTTAAGGCGTTAAAAATCCCGTTATAAATTGATACGAACTGTTTTGGGCGATAAATCAGGGATTTCCACGACTTTCTCTATTGAAACAATGGCGATGTAATTTAAAAAGTTTTATTTATGACCCATAGAGACAAATTTTATAGTTATATTTATAGAAAATCGAGTAACCATCGTTTATCATGCAAAAAAAATCCCTGACTTTTCCCTGAACATTACATTTTTCCTGACCTAATTTTTCATAAAATTCCATCTAGTTTTCTACGATCCATCCTTATCCTGTAGCTGCTTCAACTGTTTAAGCACCGTGTCTAGCAACTTTCTTCTGTCCCTCTCGTTTTTCTTCAAGACGGAGAAGACAGAAGATTTTTGTTCGGCTTCCTTGAGTTTCTCAAGTAATGTGGCGGCGTCGCGGGGCGTCACTAGTGCATACTTACCACCGTCGATGCCGACATCGTGAAGGTAAGATGACCAGTCCCAACCCGTTATTAGGTCTAGAAGTTGTCTAGAAAAATACATTTTATTGAAAAAATTAACATCATTGTGAAGAAACAGACTGCAAAGTAGGTTTAAAACAAAAAAACACCATCGTGAAGGAATGGACTATAAATGACCGCGCTGATTGATTGTGGAAAGCGTTTTTAATCCTAAAATAAGGCTTGTGTTTAAACGGGCAGTAAAAATACCTAAATGACCAGCAACAAAACAACTTATTTTTGAATAACTAAAGCAAATAAAATCCAAATTACTATCAACGGAGTCTTATTTCTTTTATCACCAGAGAACTTAAACCTAACCCACGTTTTATTTGCTATTCATTCAGTATTTTCTGGTACAATAATAATATACGACCATAACAGCATAAAAAGACGACAAAAGAAGAAAACAATAGCAACAGTTAACCAGTCAACCTTTGGAATTTACACAGAGAATCAAGAGGGGTGCATTATACAGTTATTATTATACTCGTAAGAATTAAAAATACACATAAAAATAAACATTCTTAAGGATTTCCAAAATCGATACAGGCTTATGTGTGGCATAATCAAAAACTATTTATATATTTTGTAATGTAAAAGCTGTAGATTTTGTTGAAATAAATGAACAAATAAAAGTACACTTCATTTTTTTTTCAAGAAGACTTAACTTTACTATCCTCTATGTTAAAAAAAACTACAAAAAATATTTCTGGACAAAAATCTTAAATGATATCTTATGTTTAAGGAGCTCAACAAGACTGAATATATCCGTTATAAAAAAATAAACTAATATACTAAATTAATATTTTACATACCGCAAACTAGCAAAATGCTCCAGCAGCTCACCCTCCTTAAGACCTGGAACCGGCTCGCCTGCCGCGAACTGTTCGCACTGTATTACATCCAAGTCTAACTGATACAGCGCTCCAGAAGAGATCTGCTTCACAGCTGGATCCAGCAGTAAGTTGCGGAGACGAGTCGCTATGCGATTGGTTGCCGCTCGTACTGCTGCTACCCTGATATAAAAATAAAATCTTATCACAATAATGGCTTTTTATGGCGAATAAAAAGCGAAATCAATTGATATATTTGGCTATTTAAAAAAAAATATTATTACACGTAAGTAATTAATGGGCTGTAGAGAGCGTCAACTAAGCTTCTTTGGACACATAATGCGATCACATATGCATGAGTTGGAGAAGCAGTTGATCGTGGGACAGATGCAGGGGAAGGGCTCCCGGGGCCGAATTCCAACACGATGGTGTAAAAGTATTGTAGAGGCAACAGGAGAAACTCTACAACGATTTATTGAACTGGCGCGGGACAGAAGCAAATGGAGACAAATCACATATGGTCACGATCCTCATTAGTGAGGGAACGACAAAGAAGAAGACAACACTAAATTGATAGCAAATTTAAAAATGGATTAGGTTTAAGTTCTCCGGTGACAATAAAAACATAGGAGTCGCGGTTGACTTTGTGAGGACATTCTTAGTAATTTGAAATTATTTACTTCAGTTATTCAAAAGCACTTTGTTTAGTTGATCACGATTTGCTGCTTATTTAGTATTTTTTGCTGCTCGTTTAAAGAAATAAATACAAGCCCATTTTTAACCCCAACATAAAAACGCGACGTGTTATATGTTTGACGTGTGTAATTGTCCAACTGTAGCCTCGTATCTCTAACGGATTGTCTGATTTTCATGCAATTTCATTTGTTTTAAAGAGTTCTTTTCTATGAATTTTTGTATGTTTAGGGTGTTGTGAATCGGGTGCGCGTGCGCATATGTGTGTGTGTATGTGTGTGTATCTCTCTTTCTCCCTCTGTGTGAATGTGTGTTGAGGGTGAGAGAGTGTGTGTATATGTTTGAATGCACTAAATAAACATTACATGCACTAAAGAAACATGCACCAATTACTTAATGGCTTGTATTTAAACGAACAGCAAATAAACACTAAATGAATGATCAATCGTGATCAACAAAACAAACTATTTTTAAATAACTAAAATAAATAATTTTAAAACTACTAAGAATGTCACCACTAAGTGAACCGCGACTCCTATATTTTTATTGTCACCAGACAACCTAAACCGAATCTTTAAATGTATTACCTGCTGCTCATTCAATTTTTTTTTTGTTGAGCATTTATTTTAAAATGAAATATATCCAAAGATATCTCTTCGATATCGATAATTCAATTGAACTAACCTGGCTCGTTCCGGCAGATGTTCCAGTGACGTCAGCACTCCCGACAGATAACTAAGCATGTCCGTAACGAAAGCAGAGGCCTGTCCTGTTGGCTCCACTAGAAAAGATAAAAATGAAAACATATGAATGAATGAAACTACAACGCACACGATAAATATAACACGTTAGTAATAGCAAATACAGATACATTAGCTACCAATATTTTCTTAAATTTAACCTAAACCAAAGATATTTGTGTACAAATATACCTCAAAGCCCACAATACCGAATTTTTATAATAAGCAAACAAAAACTCGACTTCACTTCCGCCAAAATGTCCTTTGACACCAAAGGACATTTTGGTGCTATAATAGTATATAGATATAAAATGATGCATGTTTAAGCATCAATTTTAACACTCTGTCTCTTCCTATATTCTTAAAATTCTAAAAGATAGATAGATAAAACTCTTTGTATATTTATTGCATTATGAAAAATACAAGGAACAATGTTAAAGAAGAGAATACAACCAGGCGGTCTTAGTGCTTTATAGCAATTTCTTCCAAACAACCTTGAGGAGGGGAGTTGTGACTGAGGTAATAATGCGGATAACATACTCGTGTTAAGTAACTAATCTATACACATAATACAATCGTGACAGAGCCGTCTCTACATAAAATATTTAAAAAAAAGTCATGTACAGTGCCCAAAACAATTTTTTTTTCGATATTTTGTCTGTCTGTCCGTCTGTCTGAACGCGCATCACACAAAAACCGCTGAACGGATTTTAATTAATCTTGGCACAGTTATAACTTTAATACTGGGTTAACTTTTAGGGCACATTTCTTTCAGTTTCATTATGAAGTTCCCACGGGATTCACAAGTTCACGCGAACGAAGTCGCTTGCACCGCCAGTTATAAATATTAATATTAATGTTATTATTAATAGATAATATTAATTAATAATACTACATGTAACTATAGAAACGACAGAAATAAAACATGTTAGTCTTACCTAAAAGCCAATCATAGTTTTCCAAATCAAGAAATTCGTCGACTTTCCGTTCTAGATTGTCACAGATCTGCTTCTCTGCGTCGTCGCGGGCGGCTTGGAACATACTGCCCGCAGTCTGCAACAAATATACACAAAAAGTATACGTGTCATTGAAATAAAGCAAAAACTGATAGGCCAACATTTCACAGCTTATTCTTCATGTCTAGTATATCTTTTATACTACGCGCGTCATCCGTGCCGCGCTCGCCTAAGTGTGCGGTCATTACTCTGTACTGTATATGAAAGTATGTATCTGGAAAATGTATCTGTAATGTAATTGATAGAAGTATATGGTGCAATGAGGAAATAATATCTGTATATACCTTCATAGATACATACATACAGAAACATATAAATACCTACATGTATTATAGATGCCAACGTTACAGTAATTATAATGGTGCCATTTGTTTTCTTTGAATACAATCTGTATTTATGTATCCAGATGGAGGTTTATAAAAGTAAGACCCATGTTTACCTGTGTTGTGACCAATTCAGATCCCGTAATGTTGCTGATGAATTCATACAGATAGGATGTCGCGTCTTCTAAATATTTTGTATCTACGATTATCTGAAACAATAATTTAACAATTATCCTTAAAAGTAAAAGACTATAAAATAACTATAATATACATTCTAGTTATCATCGGGTGCCGGTTACACTGGATTGTTGGTTTTAATTTGTTGCTAGTTACACTGTTTTGCAGGTTCCAATTTGTTATGGTTGTAGGCAGTGGCGGATTAACATATAAGCATTATAAGCACGCGCTTAGGGCCCCTGTTCTCCAATATAAATTTCGAATATATATTTTGATGAACTTTATTTCATTTTCTAATTTCTACCTTCCAAATCCAAGCAAGAGAGGGCCTACACAGCCTCCTATGCTTAGGGCCTCCGAAACTCTTAATCCGCTACTGGTTGTAGGTTATAAACAATTGGCGGTTACAATCTGTTGTTGGTTACAATCGGTTTCTGATTAGAATTAGTTGCTAATTACAATCAGTTACAGTAGTGACAGTACTCGAGAACATGAAAAAGCCATCGTGCATCATCGTCAACTTGAGTTTCTTCGTCCCTTTTTCGCAATCACCCGAATCGCAATTTATTGCCTTTGAGGCAGTATAGGAGTAGGTCGCATTCAATTACGAATATTTATATGAACAGCCTGATTTTAAAAGAGGGAAAATTATACATTTAAAAGCTCGGTACGTTATTAAAATGATGATGAAAGCAATGATGAAATCGATTGCTGGTTAAAATCAGATTCTAGTTGCTTCATTAATTTAATCTGCCTACGAGGGTAAGACAAATACACTTACCTGCACAAGTTGCATCAAAGGCAGCGGATGTCTAAACAGAGCAGACAGACAGCCAGTGAACGAGCGGCTAAGGAGCAAAGAGGCGGAATGTCTCGCGGCGGCCGCGCGACGACCCCCGCCTAAGCCGAGACCAGCTGAATATTTGAGCCAAGCATAGATGAATTCTTTCACTTGGACATACACGGCTGGTACTATAGAGGAGAATAGGAATCTGTAATAACGAATTTAATTTGTATATAAATATGTAATTACTGCATCAAATAAGTTGATTGAGCGCGTCTGATTGGCAGAATTACTCCACTTTTATAGAAAACTTCATTATTTTTCAACTTCATTTTTCATTATTTATAACACTTCATTCTTTTATAGAAATAATTTAAACTTTCATTACTTCACTATTATATATGGCAATGGTGCAATTAGTATCAAGCCAGTATCAAGTTTTCTTCGTAATAAACAATTTCAAAGGCTAGAACATATTTGTCGTCCAGTCCCATCGAAGAAAGTCAGGAGTCGCTCGGTAAAGCGATAGTAGCTTTACTGAGGACAGAAGAGGACTCCTTGGAAGAAGACGAAAAACACAGTTCCACGCTTTTATTTGATTATCACAAAAACCACACAAGAAAAACACTTTGACGTTTAATAAACCGTCACCATTAAAACACAAAACGCCAGATACACAATTTTTACAATAATCAAAACCAAAACTCAACAATCACTTTTCGAGTTGCCGCCAAAAAGTCCTAGTGAAAACTGGCGTGAAACGTTAACAACTTGTTTCAAAATTAAATTACTTATTTACCAGAAGTAAAATCACCATTTTTGTTCGTGTATAAATTTATTTATAAATCTTTTTGCACTTAATTGTACAAAAGGCGAGCTTAATGCCTGGAGACATTCTCTATCAGCCAATCTTTGTGTTGAACAGAGTTGCACGCTAGGAGGTGCAATGAAATGTATAATTTAAATGATGATTAGTATAGTGTATATGAAGTGTAGGACTTACTTTCTAGGGAAAGGTTGAGTCTCCAACTCATCTCCATCGTACGGGAAAGTGTCCATGATACCGTCGTACTGATCTTGGTTTTCCACCTACAAACATTAAACAAATATGATTACAAAGATATTACATACAAACATGAGTGACCATTTGCACATGATTGTTTATTTTATTCACATTTTAATTCCAATTACTTTGTAAATACGAGTATATGGAGTACTAAAAATCACATATGTGATTAATAATTTGATTATATAAAGATAAATAAAGATTTTAAATTCTTCAAATATTTACAAAGTAATTGACATTAAAGTATGAATAAAATAAACATCAAAATATGATCACTCATGTTTGTAGGTAAATTTGACTAGTGTTGGCTATATGTACGAGGAAGAGACAAAAATTATCTACACTTTCATCATTACACACCTTAAAGGTTGTCAATACAGCCTTCTACGCATGCAAGCTTACAGTTGTTACGACTATAGCCATGTGTGCGCCATCTGACCCCGATCGCATCAGGTGCCTTCCGGCGGTTACAGTGTAAACATGTCCGCTCTGCTAGCAATTTGCACCAGGGAGGAACAACGAGCAGTATTCCGATTTCTCTGGTCGGATGGTGTGAAAGGGACTAAAATTAATCGTAGACTTTTATCACAAAACGAGGACAGTGCCTCGTCACGTAAGTGATTTTTCGTGAATCGAGAAGTTTAAAAATGGGCGGACGGGGGTGACGCACGAGGAGGGAGCAGGACGCCCGTCGACCTCCACCACGGACGACAAGATTCAGCAAGCTCGAGAGATGGTTCTGGCGGATAGGCGAATTACCATCGATGAGGTAGTCTTCTTTGAACATCAGTCATGGTTCTGCCCATCCAATCATCCGCGACGAGCTCGGCTTCCATAGTCTCTGAGCGATGGGTGCCAAGACAGCTTATTGCAGAACACAAGCTCAAATGTATTGACATTCATTCAAACAATCAATAATTTGGGTTTTAGGGTGCTGGAACACCCCCTCCCTACAGCTTAGATATTGCTCCCTCCGACTTTCATCTGTTTGGGCCGTTCAAGGATGCTTTGTGAGGTCGTCGATTTTCCATAGACGTGGACGTGCAGGAAGCGGTGCAAAAGTCGCTTCGCGAGCAACCGAAAACCTTCTTCTTGGAAGGAATTGTGCAAGATCGTGAACCGCTGGGACAAAGTGTATTGATAAGGAAGGAGGCTATGTTGAAAAACATATTGAACCTCTAGTTTTGTGTAAATAAATTGTAGAACGTAAAGTGTAGATAATTTTTGAATCACTCTCGTATATCACAGATCTTCGTGAACATAACTTTTTGCCTATTCGCCCCCTCTTCTATAGAAAAACGTATAACTACAGTAGGCCCCTTGTAATCAGACAAAGGTTTTGGAGGGCGGTGGCGGATTATCGAATTTCCCGGATCAAGTCTCATGTTGACCTCTGCTTCGGCGTGATTGAGCAGCAGAAAATACAGAATTGGCAGCAAATGTATGGTAGCAAAAGGTGAGCTTTAGGTTAGCTTTAGGTTCTCTGGTGACAATAGGAGTCCCAGATTGACATTCTTCCTAATTTAAAATTATTCACTTTACTTATTCAAAAATAGGTTGTTTTGTTGATCATATTTACTGCTTTTTAACTGCTTGTTTAAATACAAGCCATATGATACGTAACTAACATTAAAAATATATATATATCTCCTGAAACAGCAAACAGATTTTAAATAAATCCGTTTTTTATGTACATAGAATTAATTGCATACCTCAATGGGCATAAACGATGCATTATCCAGTATATCTCTAAACACGACCACCCATCTTTGCATCAGAACTTCTGTGTAGTGCTCTGCCATTTCTTGTAGCAACAGTGGCAGCGGGTCTGTTGGTAGACCGTAACATCTAAAAACATTGTTATTATTTTATTTTGAGCTTAAGTTTTACGTCAATTATCAAGGAATACATACAGATCAAAGGAATGCTAGGGGATAACAATATTAAGCTACCACAAACCCTAAGAAATTGCTACACCACCTATATGTGGATTCGCCAACGCGCGTGGCACTTTAAGGCCATACATGTCTCGTGCACAAGACAATCTGCATGAGGAGGCCCGTATCCAGCAGTGGATACTAAAAGGGCTGGTCGATACTATGGTTACTTAAAGATCTTTTTTTTTCGTCTGACACTATGTGTACAACAAACGTGCTAACTTTCACGAACAAAACAAAATAAGAAAATTTTATCTTTTTTATTAGAAGGAGGTGACAGACGAGCAGACAGTAAGGTGGTAAGTGGTAAGTGGTAGTAAGTGGGTACTGTGGCATCCGTGATACATGACATCTGTCCAGAATGACAAAAGTTTTTAACGGATGCGATGCGTTGACTATGTTTGTCAGTTTTAACAATAAATTTATTTAATTTTGTTATTTTATTTAAAATAACATTTAAAATGACAAATCACCGACGCTCATTTGAATAACTTCTATTGTCATTCATTCAATGTTCTTCGAATGCATTTGAATAGCTTTAATCGAATAATTCGATTATTTTCAATCGCAATCGCGCATCGCTACTCGGAATAATAAGCAGGAAGAATCTTTGTAATCAGAATTCGAAAATTGATCGGTTACACCCTGCATAATATTATATATGCTAGTTTAATATAAACAAAGGGACACAATGTGTAAATAAGTTAGTAAATACTTACTTTATAGTATTAATAAACAGCACAATCTGATGTTTGATGGTCAACATCAATGTGGGATCCGTAATCAGGGATGTGTTGGTACGTAAAGTGGAGGCCACCTTCGTAACGGACATGCTCCAAGTATCCAGTAGCCAGTCCTTGGACACCAGTCCAGCCCCAGTGGTGAGGAGATGCTCCTCCAGTATAAAGAAGCCCAGTACAGCATTGAGGTAATTCTTAACACTTTGAATGGAGTCGTGGAGGTTTCCGGAAGGGATAAGGACAAGTCGAGCTTGTTGACGACGTTGAGCCCTGTTGATATACACGAATGAATAATATTTAAACCATTTTAGACACGTAAAGAAGTGCATTGTTCAATACTCAAATCAATACTTTAAATATCTGCAATTTAATAAACCTAAATTCATGAAAAACTAAATAAACTTCAAACTAGGAAGTATATTTTTACATCTGTACCAAATACAATAAATCTACCTCTAAATGCACTCTAAACGTGAACGCGACGCCTTGAGTCTCTCTCTCTCTCTCTAGGGCTAGCTGTCTAGGTCGCTCTTACTTACAACGCTCTAGCATTTCAGCCGTCGGTGTGATATTTCATTATTTAATGAAAACCAGCAAAAATACAGGACATATGCAAGTAAGGCCTGTTTCTTTTTATACACAATATAATGACGCACATCTGACGCTCTACAAAGCTCAAGTCCGACCCATAGTAGGTGCACCGAAGTAGCACTTGGATCCATTTGACTGCATCCAACGACGCGCTGTACAAATTGTCGACCACCCCACTCTCACAGGCGGTTAGCAACTACTCAGCGTCCCTCTGCGTGTTCTACCGCCTGTATAACGGGGAATGCTCCGAAGAACTGTTCGATGTAACTCCCACCTCGGGTTTGTACAACCGCATCGCCCGTCACAGAAGTGCGGTCCATCCGCATTTCTTCTATTGTATAAGGAGATGTCGCCCACTGTGCAGTCTAAAAATTTTTTTTCCATGAACTGTGGAACAAACTGGCTCGTGAGATCTTCCCATGGGTGAGATGTTACAACATGGGGTGCTTCAAGAAAGCTGTGAACAGGGTTCTGCAAGACTAACAGCGCACCTGTATACCCCCTGGTGTTGCAGGTGTCCATGGGTGGGGGTAGCCACTTACCATCATGTGGGCCGCTTGCCTGTCTGCCTTCATTCATATTTTTAAAAGAAACACCTTTTTTAAAACCTGTGACCTCAATTCATATCTACAATCTCGTAAACATGCATACATAGCCAACATAGTAAACAAATCGTAAACATAACCAACCATTCAAACTTTTACAAATTCCTTTGCAGCTCATTATCAACTTATTCAACAGGCGGCTACGTGATGCCAATCGCAAAAATGTTGTAAAACAATTCATTTTTTCAGTTTGGAACATTGAATTCAGCTTCAGTAAGTTGTTTGCAAACCGCAAAAGTACGTTGTAATTCCTTTAACACTCGTTTGGCACCCTTTGCTATAATACGTACCTATAATATTGTATGAAGTCATTTTTAGCACCGAGCACACTGTGTATGTGCAGACATCGGTGCAAAGGACTGAAATCCACCAACTCATGTGGACACTGCGTACCAGTATTCTCTTTAGCTGTGATACCGAGAACCGCCATATCTGTTAAAATATTAATCACAATGTTTGATTTTCTATATGTGAAAATATCAATATAGTCTGAACTATTTTTAATACTATAATTTAATAAAATGTTTTAGTAATAATATAATAAATAGATAAATATAGGTTATTCCCGAAATAATCCATAGTACAATACTTTATACAGCATCACTGTTATACAGTCAATTTATGAATGCCAGTCCACTTCTGTGGAATAGGTCCATGCAATTGTAACACCACTTCCAATAATGTTTTAAAATACCTTTGTTGTTCTTCACAATTGTAGCCAAACTTCGTCCTAACATATCTTGCGTTTGTTTCAATGCCATTGCGCCCACCTGTACACAATGATAATAATTACCACTAATATTGTGCACGACAGAATAGTGAATAGTGAAAGTGCGGTGCCTATATACCTATGTGTACATACGTAGAATCAGTGCGCGAAATATGTACGTGCTGACATCACACATTTCGGAGGAAACAAAGGGCCGTCTAAACAGAGTTCCGCAAACAGTAAAGTTTAAACGGCGGAACTTTGGTCAAGAGTGAAATTCATTTGCCCTTCCTCCGAAATCATAAGATGTTAACACATACATTACCGTTATCATAAGATATTAATATTATGTAAAATGATTAGTTAAGGCAGTGGTTCTCAAACTTTTTAAATGACGGAACCCTTTTGGGAAGCAAAATACTTGATGGAACCCTACAATAAAACAATTATTTTTATAAGTGTATTCTATATTAATCAGCATAATAAAAGTACAATGTATCAGTTACTAATTATTATTTACTTCACCACTTGGTAAGGACAATAATAGAAAACATTAAAAAAGAAAAAATCTAACTAGTGGGAGGTATGAAACTGTTTTTTATTTTTCATCAATTGCTTGATATCAGGTTTGATGGAAGAAAGTTGGAGTCTCATATCAGCTTCGGCGTCCAGTCTATTGCGATATTTTGTTTTCGTGGCTGCGTAGGTAGAGAATCCTGTTTCGCACAAATATGTAGTTGGGAACGGGAGAAGAATATCCAGAGCCATTTGGCCAAGCATTGCATATTCATCTTGGATTCTGCACCAAAAATCATTAAGAGGCGTCGTTTTGAACAATGACTCCATACTTGTGTCTGATGACATTTCTAAAAGAGATTCATATATCTCATTTGACATGTTTTCAGGCTTTTCCAAGTTGGGTAAAAAAGGATTATGAATCCAGGAGTTCACTTTAATTTTTGTATTGTGTTCTTCGGGAAAATACTTTTCAAAAGATGCGCGCATCGAACTGAGATATTGGACCAATTCTTCAAACACATTATCTTCAAACATTTCTGAGTCGTTTTCGCTAACAAACTCACTGAGTAACGTAAAACTTTCTATTTCTTTCTTACCAATGCAAATGATCCAAAAATCTAATTTTCTTTTAAAAGCAGTTATTTTATTATAGGCCTGAAACACTGTTGTCTGTTTACCTTGCAACGATAAATTTAATTCGTTAAGTTTTTGAAAGATATCCGCCATAAAAGACAATCGGAACAACCAAGTTTTATCATACAAACGGTCCTTCAAATTAAAAGAAGTATCTGCTGAAAGAAACATTTGTAACTCGGCTCTAAGTTCAAATAGCCTTGTTAAAGTTTTTCCCCGAGACAGCCATCGCACTTCTGTATGGAGCAGCAGTGTTTTATGTTTGCTGCCATAATCTTCACACAATAATGAGAACAATCGGGATTGTAGTGGTCGTGATTTGATAAAATTAATTATTTTTACCGCTTCATCCATAACTAATTTTAGATTAGACGGCATTTGCTTCATCGCAAGTGCTTGTCTATGCAGAATACAATGACTGGAACTACAATTAGGCGCTTTATTTTTCATTCGTGACACTGCTCCTGCTGTTTTACCTGTCATCGCCTTGGCCCCATCTGTACAAATGTCAATGCAATTGTTCCAACTGAGATTATGTTCTTCAAAAAATATATTTATTTTATTAAAAATTTCTTCCCCGGTAGTGTTTGTAAGCAGCGATGAACACATAAGCATGTCTTCTTCAAAAGAACTTTTATATGGATATCTCACAATAACCAGCAGGATAGCCAAACCAGCGACATCAGTCGACTCGTCCATTTGCAAAGCGAATCGTGTATTTTGTAGACGTGTAACTAGTTCTTGTTTGACGTAGCTTGCCAGATCATGGATTCGTCGTGAAACAGTATCGTTTGATAGCGGAACAGTAGAAAGATGCTTTGCAGATTTTTCATCAAGCATACATTTTGTTATGTCTAATACACATGGTTTTATTAATTTCTCAGCGATAGTGTGCGCTTCACCTGCTTGTGCAATGCGATAGCTAACTAAGTATGATGCCTCCGTGGCCTTTTCGTTGGTAGTTTGTGTTACATGCATCATATTTTTTTGACTTTCTAATAACTGATCTTTTTTGCGAACAAAAAATTCTTTATTCTTGTCTTTAGTCTCGGGGTGTACGGTTTCTAAATGTCGACGCAATTTGGCAGGTGCCATGGAACTATTAGGAAGCAGTTTACTACAGAGCATGCAGAGAGGTGAGCCGTTGGAATCAACAAATCCGAAACTGATATAAGATTCATCATACTTCCTTTTTTTCGTCTTTGAAACCGTCGAGCTTGACGTCGTGGCACTCGTGGCATCATCTTCTGGATCGGTGATTGCTAAATTCTCCGCGCGCATTGCTTTTGAACATTCAGCGTCATTAGAAGATGTTGTTGGAACACGTTTAACACCTTTAAGCCAACGTTCCATTCTTCTTTATTTATAATGTTACAAGTCAGGATAGTGGGGTTTAAATAATGCACAATCGTTACTGCGTATAAGAGACTAAATTTAGAACCTACAGGGAAGAAATGTATAAAACTGAGACAACAGAATACAGCAGGCAGTAAAACAATGAACACTAGTTTCTCGCTAGCGAGCTTGTAAGTAGGTAGTAACTTATCGCTCCGAACGCTAATCATCAACTGACGACGCCAACGCGCGATCGCCGCTTTTATACTTAGTCCTAGACTCGATCTCAAATATTCTCGAAAATACTCGAGTCGGCACCTTTGATAAACAAAAAGCAAAAATAAAAACAGAAATTTAAAAATAGCGTTGTAAACAATATCGACTTTATCCTTTGAAGTTAGAGACGAAAGTCGCTAGTTGACAACTATAGCGTCTAATTCAGAGGCGGCTTTTATCAAAGAGACTGAGCGCTTACAAGTATACTACCCGCTCGTTTTAAGTTTGCCGCTGGCGATAGGTATGAGTGTATGACGTTCGAAATTTTTTATTTAATTGTAACAATAAAAATTGTGTACGTTAGATATTTGGGTAAAACTATGACACATTATAAGTTTTGTTGTCACGTGGGGGAGGGTACGCGCATTCCACAGACCGGCAAACTTAGAGCGAACGCGTTGTACAAGTATAAAATTGTTGAGACCAAACTTATGAGATATTGTACCAGCTAATGTAACACAAGCTTATACAAATACAAATAAATAAATAAATAACATTCATAGCGTTTTGTCTCCGCGCGGCCGCGGAGTCCGCACAGCCGCGGAGCGACCAGAGAGAGGTGTTTTGATTTTTTTATTTCTAAATTCTTGCGGAACCCCGACAGAGGTATCACGGAACCCTAGGGTTCCGCGGAACACACTTAGAGTATAGCTGAGTTAAGGTATTGATATAATGTAAAATGTTAAGGATTATGATATACTATTGTTTTTTACGTATTTACAACATCTCATTTACTTATGTTTATTATGTTATCTTATATTTTTGTATGTCTTATTCTCGCTCTCCAAATGTGCTAGGATACCTAGGTTATAAGTCAGGGAATTAGAATAAGATTTAAAATAAAGACTACCGCCCGCAGTGTGTTTTATTTAGGATAAGTTCTAGAACAAAAAGTTGCGGGCTAGGTGGCGTAGTTCCGGTATCGGCGCCACTGAAAAGCCGTACACCCTCGATCCTCCCACACCCCTTGCTACTCAAAGAGGGAGGAAGGAAAGATAAGAAAAAGGAAATTAAAAGGGAAAATACCTAAACTTCACCACCGAAAATAGTCTTTATCCTCCATGCAATAAGAGGACCAACCCAGATAAATAAGACTTGTAACCTAGATATTATGTACAAAAGTGGAGAGCGAATAGCAATAAATCTTCCTCAGGGAACGGGGGGATCGCTGGGGCAGCAAACTCCTATAAAGAGGGAACAGCCTAACAGCCAGCAAGCCAGTTCGTCCTCAGCACTTGAATAGTAAACATAAGAAAAGTGAGCTTGTTGCCCATTGCTGCTCCCTCCATCCCTGTGGTTTAATGTGAATTAGAGCAGCGTTTTATTTCCGTATTCACCCCAACACCTGATCTGCCGAGATCCCTGTAACATCAAGACCGGCAAGCCTGAATCCCTACACCCCCCTGTTAGAGCTAAGACGTGTGGCCTGCAACATTGGCCTTCGATAGCCATCGGCGTGCAACTTTAACATCTGGTTCTCCGAGCCAGATTGCTGAGCCAACACCCGATCGCCAAATCGGCGTACACCCCTAACAAATATTATAGACTATGAGCTTATTTTTTTTGTGGTCGGTACGCTCATCAATAACTAGTGGCCCGATTTTGACATAGACTATAGGCTATGTTTGGATTCTCTAAGGGCTGAACCCTATCATGCAACTTAAACAAAGCCAGGGGGAACTGCTAGTATTTAATATGTCAGAAAATAAAGATAAAAAAGGAAAAAATCACGAAAAGATTTCATTCGTTTTCGTTTCACGTCTTTTCGTTTTCGTGACTTCTGTTATTTTTAATTTTAAAATTATTATTATTAGGTACAAAATTTCAAACAGACAAGTATGAAATTTAATCATTGGTTCAGTAAGCGACATGAAACTATGTTCATCTTGCATAAAAAATATCCCCGAATAAAATTAGTGAAAGCGTAATCGAATGCGAAATATGTTACATCAAAAAATATGTTACAGCAACCCTACATCAAAACATCATTTCATGTAAAGCATTCATTACATCCCTAATTCTAATAATGACATACCTGCGGACTCAATTTGCGGATATTTTCGAGGAAGTCCCGCAGGTCGGCCATGGAGGCGTCTTGAATGGACTGCCGCAAGCGAGGGATGTCCGCGGAGATCTGTGCGCACCACTTGTAAGGTCCCACGCGTGGTAGTAACACGTGTTCTAACTGTTCTAGGGTTTTTAGTGCTGGGTAGTATCTATGGGAAGGAAGTTTATTGATAAACGTTGTTAAACATAGTTAAATTTAGATACCTACATTAAACCATTAATTAGAAATGATATACAGGATTAAATAAAAAATATCTGCAGCCTTTTAATATCAAATATCCAACATTGAATTAAACTAACAATTTTTAATCTACTTTTTTTCTTCATTTGATATTTTCCCCAAGAAATGTTAAATATTTGAAATGAAGTCCCTAACTTTGTTACTCTATGCTCCATTCATAAACGGCTGCTAATCGAACCGCTACTATTTAGATACCTACGGCTATGTAAATCGGTGCAAGTGTACTTACGTAGTACGAAAAGTGGTTTGTGTAAAAAAAACGAACGACTTACGACAAACGTTTAGTTTTCACCAAAAAAATTCAGTGTTAAGGGGGTACAGGTATTTTTATTAAACCCTGAAGCATATAGCATCACAACTTATTGTTGAATGTCCTTGGCAACAGACTGGAATTAAATGATAGAAAGAAAATAAGTTTTAAATCAGGACTTATAAACTTTGGCGGGGGCAGAATTCTAAGATAGCCTAGTCTCCAGAAGATAATCATTCACAGTCACACAGTCCTTTGGAAGACGGTAACTAGCCCATGGTGACGTGTATGTATCACAGACCGGGCTTTTGCAAAAGTTGCTTCTGCTTTTTTCTCGTTTTACGAATTTGGCCGGTATTTCGTGCAGCTGCCTGATTTGCTCATTCCAATCATGTGTCGGTCGCGTGACAGCATCGTGTGCGCATGATATTTTGGTGCCTCCGGACACCAGCGTCACCAATTACGTAAGTAAAATAAAATAACTACAATTTTTTTTTTATTTCAAATGTTTTTGCACATGTTTACGTTTTTTTTTTGTTTATTTGTATATCCTTCTTATTGTAATAAATAAATAAATAATTTTATGAGTCATGCATTAAATTTTTATGCATGACGCATGCATAAAAATTTTTATGCATTTTTATGCATTTATCGTATTTTGTATTATAATAGGTAACAATGCTGGTTGTTGTTTCAGGATGGATTACAGGAAGGAACAACGCCGTCGTCAACTTCTTTTGGAAGGGACTATTAAGATAAATAAAAAAAAATGTATTATATCTATTTGTGTTTTAATATAATAAAATAATGTAGTTTCCGATATACACATTAAGATGAACTTGAAATTCTATTTTTCATTAATAATTAGCCTCCCGAAATATCGCGGTCTCTGACAACGGCTCACTAGTGGTCAAATTTTATTTCGCGTCACTATTGTCGGATTAACAATATTATAAATTTATGTGTGTTTGATATTAAGTTTGTTACATTCGCACAACTAAATTACTGATCTAATTTAAATGAAATCTTGATGGACATACAGCTGGAAAAAACCTAGGATACTTTTAACCCGAAAAACCGATTAGTTTTTTCAAAAGGAGCGAATTACTTTTAAAACAAAATGTATGCTGGTGAAGCAACGGACAAACATTAGAGAATAAATAATGCTTAGTTTAATCAACTTGTACTACTTTTAATTACCCATTTCTATATGCAAACTATAGTTCAATATTGAGAGAATTAACCACAGGCAAGGGACAAACATTAGAGAGTAAATAATGCTTAGTTTAATCAACTTGTATTATTTTTAATTACCCATTTCTATATGCAAACTATAGTTCAATATTGAGAGAATTAACCACAGAAATCTCTTATAAGATAAAAAAAATACCAACCTCTTTGCTTCAACCTGAGTCTTGAGCTTAGAATAAGTAGTGAGTAGCGGTAAACATAGTTCCATCTTCTCAATGGTAGCGGCTATGTTTAGTTCTACTCGACGCGCCCTGATCAGCTCTTCAGCTCTTGCAGACAGACCTAACAGAATAAAAGACATTTTGTAAACTACTCATCTCACAGAAGACTGTTATAAAACATTCTATGTATGTGTTTCGGAAGTAAGTCAGATATGCCAGAGTCCATTTTCCATTCACTGCATTATGTGAAGAGTATGATAGTATTAGAGAAGTCTCTCTTATATTCCTTAGTTTCTATCCCAGCCCGTTCTCCCCTGTCCCTTTCGAGTAGAAAGTATAATGGGATAAAGAAATCTTTTTATTTCATTTCACCCTTTACTCTCCATGAGTAGGTAGATAGCAAGTACAACCGATTATCTGCCAACATATGCCTTTCTGGACTGATGTTGGCACGTATGGTTGTCCATCGGCGATAGTACCCACTTATGAATAGGTGAACTGTCTGCTCGCCTGCCACCTTATTGTCATAAAGAAGTGCACACACAAGTTTAACACCACAAATAGTAGTTAAAAGTTAAGATGGATTAAAGGTATTGTTTTTAATTGTATGTATCATATTATTTATATTGTATTATAAATTCAGAAAATAAACTCACTTTCAGTGCTTTCTTTGACATTGGCATCAACATTGGATATTTCCGCATGCAACTCCTCAGCATGAGAACGCACTTGCAATAACTCACGGATTGAGTCTATGAAGCCCTGAAAATGCAATAGGATAAAATTAAATAATAATAAAAGAAAATTTCCTATGGACATATAAAAAATAAAACACAGGTCTCCAAAGATTACTTTCTGAGATATTGAGATTTTAGTGTAATCTTGGAAAATGAATGAAGGATCATACCATTTTCAGATTTACCAATGAGACTACTAGTCAGTAATGCAGAAGAGAAAAGAAATTCCCCACAACACTAGCAGTAGTGGTCCTGTTGGGCCCTAGGGACTTGACTGGACAACATAAATTTAACAGATAATTATAGGTAAAAAATGGATTCATTGTTTTAAAAATAGGAGAGAATTAGGGGCTATTAAATTATATATAAATAATTGCTAGTTTCTGTTAGCAGACCTCATTTGTCACAATCTACTGTACACACACATTTACTACTGTATCTACACATTTACTACTGTAAACAAAGGTACTCATAATTTTAAGCTGTTTCTCACCCTTATTGTTTTAGATGCATAATTTGTAATTTCCTTTTAAATTAATTAGTAATATAATTTCTTACACATGGATGACTTCCGAAACGATTTAAAATTAAGTGACGATCTGTCACTAATAAATAATAAATAATAAATAATATAGAAATATCTTTATTACATACAAGTTTTGACATAACTTCCGATGATCAGAGGCCAGACATTGAAATATTGGCAAATATTATTATTATATTATTATTATGGCTGTGATAGTAGCCTATAGCGTGCTCTGATGCCCCCAATCTGGTTTTTGTCACCCAATCAGAATAGCATAGTATCTGTTCTTGGACTGGATCACTAAATCAACATTCAAGATCTATAACATTTTCTGGTAACTAGTTCCACTATTTAACTACATGGTTCAATATAAAATGTTTATATGGATTGGAGGTGGAAACACTATGGTCATTTCATGTCCTCTTAATTGTTTTTATTTTTCATGAACATGAACAGTAAGGATCTTAAATAATTCAATGAGATCCCCTTTTCCTCCTCTCCTAGAGTGTAAAAGTGAAGAATCTTCAGACGTTCTTCATAGGGCTGTCTCAGCAGCTTTGTTGCATGTCTTTGGACTCCCTCCAGCATTTCTATGTCCTTGACAAAGTATGGACTCCATATTTGGTATGCATGTTCTAGTAGAGTTTGTATGTAAGTTTTATAGATTATGACAAAGGCCTCGATAGTGATATGACTGAAAGCTTTGTTAGTGATGTATATAACAGAGTTTGCCTTTATCACAATGTACATGATGTGAGCTTTAGATCCCTTCAGATCACTTTAGATCCCAGCCAAGACGCCCAAGACGCCCAGACTCCTCTGTGTATCGACTGATACCAGTTTAGTGTACTATTTGAAATAATATTTGCTTAAAACAATTGTATGATTGTCAGTGGTTGTAACTTATGTTGATTTTATAACTTTTTTAGAATATAATTTATTATTTTTATTGGTTATTATTCGTTTTTTTTTGTAGAATAAAGATTATTAGGTTATTATTACTATACTATTTGTTCTTTTATTCTTGACCCCTATATTAAACCCAATCTTAAGACACAAAAAACAAAAAGACATCCTATACATTTTGTTTATTCATTGTTATTGTTATTAAGTACATAAAGAATACATAAAACAATATTAATATACCACTATTTTCTTTATTTGAGAAAGTAATATGAATTTGTATCCCGATCCATAAAACAAGTCATATATTTTGGACAACATTGAAATTCCAAGGGCTGAGGTAGACAGGTTATTCTATGGGACAGCGTGGGTCACGTTTCATAGCCTAAACCTTTGGTTTAGTATCTGTTGGTTTTCCAAAAACATTAATCTGGTGTCGACAAGGCCCAAACGGAACAGTCAAGTGTTGGGCACACCACATCATGAGCTGAAGGAATGGAAAGATACTGTTTTCTTCTTTTGTTGTTTAATGTGTTAATATACCTAATCCATTGTAAATATACCTAATCAATGCATAGGTACTATTATTAAAAAAAATGTTTTTGTGTAAGTCAATATCAATATTATAAAAATTGGTGTACAGATTAATTTTATTATTCTGAAAGTTGTTTGAATCCAGAAGGCTTGAAAGAAAATATTCTTAGAGGTCACTCACTATAGATCTTCTAGGTCTCAGTAATAACTGAAACCTAGAAGATCTAATGTGACTTTACAACTTAATTCCCAAGGCCTGCATCTTATGCAGAGGTGTGCAACTCCTATAAGCAGACAAGCAGAGTTTACCATTTAACTTTTAACCATTTAACGACTTTTGCAGTCTACTAGAAAAAAGTAGTTTTTTTAGACCTATGTATTAGTTTTGGGGAGGTCAGTGAGGCAAGACTGAATGGACACATATCGTAAAGGCAAAAAAATATATATGTACTAAAACAAGTAAACAGCGGGTTGCTAGTCTAATGTTACTATTGCTGCTGACATTTTCCAGTATGTTATAGCTGAATCAATTACCCTATACTGTGGTAATACTGTGATAAATAAATGAAACTGTGTTATTATTATTATTGTTACTAGTTCTTTTACTAACATAGTTTAAGATCTTACCAACAATGACTTGAATTTGATCTAAATTGAATAAACAATATTTGTATATATAAAAGAGATGACAGAAATAGCAGACTGACATTTCCGACATACTCTTAAGAATAAGAAAAACTCTTACTTGATAATGGAAGTTGCACAGCTTCTCAATTTCTTTGTCATGTTGTTTGATCCTTTCGTCCAGTTGGTGAAGAAACGCTTCATGTCCACCTTCACCTTCGTACACTGAACGAAAAGCCGGACCCCAGTAGTCATCTATACCTTCTATCTCCTAAAATGAAACATTTTCGGGAAGTACGGATGAATTTTGGACTAAAGGTAAAAAAAAAATGAATGTCAAATTAAAACTGGTGTTATAATTAAGTATTTAACAGGATTAAATCTGTTTTATGAATAAATTTATCAATTATTTGTGGGTGTATACCTGGATTGTAGCGTTCGTCATTGTGATAAATTTAACTGTTATAAAGAACGTTCAAATTAAATTGAATTAAAAACAGGCCAAAATAAATTGAAGACAGATTCTGCTGAACATTTTCATTGAAAATGTTTGGCAATTTTAGAAATAATGAAAATAAAGATATGTAAAGATTTTCGAGTGATGAATGATGAGATGATTATAAGAGTTTGACAGATCAATCGTTAACATAAGCCTGACAGCTCATCTCATAACATCTCACGGATGCGTTTAGAAAAAAAAGACGTCCGCTCAGCATTCCTAAAAATTGTATGAAGGCTGAAGAAGAGAAGAAAACAATAATGTGGTAGCGGATCTTGGGAAAGACCTATATCAAACAGAAAAAAGTCATCTTCTTCTTCGGTTTGATGGCAGTATCAGTTGTGGACTCAAGCGCGACTACTATTTTGGCAAAGTCACGTGTAAATAAATTTCAAATAAAAATGGCGTCGCTCAGTGTAGCGATAGTAGATTTACAGAGGACAATTGGATTGCTTGGAAGGATGCGTAAAAGCAATCTTATGCTTTTATTTGATTATCACTAACATTACGCACAAACATGACACTTTGAACTTTATTAAACTATCATTATTAAACCACAAAGTCTACAGCACATAATTTTTATACTAATCAAACAAAAACTGAAGCGCATCTCGAGTTCTCGCCAAAAAATCCAGAAGAATTTCACAGGCTGATGAATATGAAAATCACTCTTTATTCTTCCTATAGGAAAAAGATACGCGGTAATTTTAAAAAATAACAAAGGTTGCTTTTTGTAAGTTTTGGAACGTATTCGGAGACATTTTTTTGTCTAGTTTATTCTGAAAATCTGAATTCAGAAAAATCTGAATTTGCTTGCACTTTTTAGTACAATTTATAATAAAAAAATTAAATACATACCAAAAAGATATTTAAAACAAAATCTAATTTCAGAACGTTGCTATATGTTGCTAAGTTATGATATGCTTTTCCTCTATAAAACAAGAGAAAAAAAATGTTATATCAAAATAATTCATGCAAAATTCAAACAAAAGGCTAAAATCCAAGCTAACTTTAAAGATGACTAACAAAATGATTCTTTTTATTTTACTATAATGTTGCAGTTGATTTTAATATTGTTTCAAAAAATATTTTTATTTGTCATTTATCTTATTTCCCTTGTTAATGGTAATACGATTGAAAATTGATACTTGGCAGCCCAGACCGCTCGTCCGCCGCGGTCAGTCCGTCCTCCGTCGTCTTGCCCCCTCCCCCCCCCTTCCTCACCCCGTATCTCGTGGTGCCTCATCTGCCAAACTGAGCAGTTCCGCCGAAGCAATTGTACGATTTCTATTATTTTTTAAACTGCTTCAAGCAGTCAAGTGACAAGGTCCAATAATTCCATCAACCCATGTTACCCTAATTAATTATAATTATTTAACTATTTTATTGATATTCAAAAGTCCGCGACCATGGCTCACTGTATTCGAGTTTTGCATGGCCAGGTAAGTTCAGTTATAATTTCCAATTGCCCACGTTTCTTTGATAGTAATAAACATTATAACAATATTAGCCAACACCTGTGTAATATTGCCAGCTGTGTAATATTGTAGTCAGTTTGTTTACAATATTATCAATGTCGCGAATGATTTACATTGAAGATAATGCGCAAAATGAATGATAGGTCAGGTCACGCCAAATAAACTTTACGTGAAGTCAGTAGGGTTTACTTGTAGTATCTACGTAGGTACCCAGTTATATTGGATTCTTTGCACTGCAGCCTTGGATTTGGTTTTACGTTATTTTTTTCTTTTCAAAATACATATCCATCTTGGACTTTGGTTACAGGGTAGCAGGACGAGAACTGTACTGTTGGAGATTCAGCAAAGATGCTTCAGCGTGTCACCCCTCGCCGCCGCTGCAGCCCAGGTACGAAGAAACCGCGAAAATAATACATTTACTAGTGTTTTCAGTGATAGAAAGACAATGTTATGTAATCATTCAAGTGTTCAAAATGTAATGTTGTTATTGAAGTTGGTCATTCTAAGTGGTGAATTGTTTTCTAGGTCGCTATGTCAAAGTTCGACAAGGCCCCACTGCCATACGAAAAATTATCAAAGAACTTAGATGTAGTCAAAAAGAGGTTAGGTCGTGACCTCACCTTATCAGAGAAGGTCCTCTACTCTCATCTGGATGACCCCAAAGGACAAGTAAGTAGGGCTTATGAACTATTATTCTTTTTTATTTTACCTTATCAAGAAAATGTAACTTAACACCACTAAATTAAAATCATTACTTTGTTTTGATATTAAGAGACTTCAAATCCTAACTCAAATATTTACCTAACATTTGTATTTTCAAGACCATGACAGAAACAATTTTCCATTTCACCTACACATTTTAAACTTAATTTACATAACAGGTAAGTACCATTTTACCTGAAATCAAGCAATTTGAAACTGCTAACAATGGATATAAATAGTAAACAAACAAAAACTTTAATAAGTACTTGTCAAATGTTACAAGCCTCTTGTATTTTCGATGTTAAAGAAAATCTACTGAAATTGATGATATCAGTGAGAACCACTGAAACCATTTTTATTAAACAAAGTTCTGAATAACACACAGATACAATTATTTTAAGTTTAATCAGAAATTTTTATCTATTTTAGAATAGATAAAATTTCTTAATTCTGAATTTATTCCAATAATACAACAAATAAATAACATGAAGTTACTTAGCAGCCGTTGCAAGCACTTCACATTTAGTCATGTGTGGTAGTTGACAACATCTGGCACTATAACTGCCTGTGTAGTCACCCTCCATCACACTGCCACTTTATTTATAAGTTTTTTTTAAATATCCTAATTCATAATAAATCTGTATAAACCCAAGATTACAAATGTTTGTTATAATATATCTTAAAAAATGAGCAGCTAAATAAGTTTTGAAGTGCTCTATTTCTTTAAAATTATTTATCTATGTATTTATTTTCTTACATTATGGTTAAAGAGTCATTTCGTTACATAGTCATATAGTTACATAGTCAGACTACTAGTTTAGATTGCCTTATTCTTGCAATGTTTCTGTTTTTATAAACATGTGATTTGAAGTAGGTAATATCTTTCTCCTTTCTATTCCATGTATTAGAGTTTGTCACACTATTACGATATAAATGCAAATCTATAGGAAATCGAAAGAGGCACAAGCTACCTCCGCCTGCGCCCCGACAGAGTGGCCATGCAGGATGCCACAGCTCAGATGGCCATGCTACAGTTCATCTCATCTGGCCTGCCCAGAGTTGCTGTCCCTTCCACCATTCACTGTGACCATTTGATCGAGGCCCAAATTGGGGGAGACAAAGATTTAGCCAGAGCTAAGGTAAGTAGAATATTATCAAAAGAATTTAATTAAAATGGCTTGGATTTAAAGGAACAACAAAAAGAAACTAAATCAGCAGCAAATCGTGATCAACAAACCAAACTATTTTTGAATAACTGAAATAAATAATTAATTGAATATTCCGGGCTACTTGGCCGAGGTCTTCTACTTCTGGAATCTCTTCTCTTTCTTCCATTCTTTCCTTTCTTCTTACTGGAAGAAAGAGAAGAGATTCCAGAAGACCTCGGCCAAGTAGCCCAGAATATTCAATTAATATGGACACCGGCTGAGAAAGCCTACACTCCACTATGAAATAAATAATTTAAAAATAAGAATGTCATTGTGAAACATGAGGCGGGTCTCCTATTTCTTTATTGTTAGGTACCAGAGAACGTAAACCTGACCCATCTATTTGCTGCCCATTCAGTAGGCTAATCCCACTATTCATCCCACAACAGTTTGGTTCCATGAAAGGAAATGAAACAAATGAGACACCCAAAATAAACATTATTGTTTGTTCATTAAATTGACCCATTTCTTCTTTCTAAGTTATTTTGGTAGTCGAGAAGAAAATTAGTTTGACTTTGTTAGTTTTCATAATTAAATATAAGGTAGGTATAGGTAATGAAAGACTTAAAAGATCCATTTTATACAATTTAATAATCACAACAATCAATATAAGTACATCTTTTTTTTGACTAGCAATCACAATTCGAGGACTCATCTCCCCACATCGGTTATTGATCCTGCAGCATATATGGCCTGCCCACTGCCACTTCAGCTTGCTGATTCTTTGAATTATGTCATCAAATTAGTTTTTTCTCAAATTTCTTCATCGCGGATTTTGTCTGTTCCATCACTAGCTGAGCGACTTTGTACTTGTGAACCAGGCCTACTGTCAGAGACTACGTTACGTCCTCGCATGGAGATCACGTACCGGGAAACGTGGCGTGGGACGCCCTCTGACCAGGTGGACACCAGGTGGACAGGTGGACCTCTGACCTGATGACTTAAAGAAAGTCACCGGTAGTGTCTGGATAAGAAGAGCTGAAGGCTGTGTGTGGTGACAGTCCTTGGGAGAGGCCTATATCCAGCAGTGCATGCAGTGGAGAGACAGGCTGATGGTATGGTATGTGTGGTAATCACAATTGGCACTCATAGTTTCAAGTTTGGAACATAATTACTTTTTATTTACAACTTTTAAGTTAAATAAATAGAATTTATTAAATTAACAGTAAGCGGCAAATGACTATTAATATAATACTTTTTTTTATCTTAAAACCACAGTTTTAATACTTAACAATAAAAAAACTATAGTCAGTAAAAATACAGTTTAAAAAAAAAATCATAACAAAATAGTTAAAATGATGTATGTGAGCACAATTTTCAGCTTAAAAATCAAATTTTAAATTAAATATCTGTATGATAACTAATTAAGCTAATTTATCAGATGTATGATATACAGTTTGTCCTCATTAACCTTGTTTAAAGGAATATAGTGGATACCTTATCAGTTATCATAGTAGTCTGTGTCTTTCTAATTTATCTGGGATACATTTATATATATAGTATATTTATTGGATACTTACACTACTTTTGTTGACATTCACTATGAATAGTGTAGCATCCGACACAGATAGTTATTATTTTAGAATTTTAAATTTATTTTTATTTTTAGCTAAAGTTGAATTGTTTGAATTTTGTTAATTTATTCAATTCAATATTTAACATTTTTAACATTCTGTTATTTCATTCTAAATGTCCAAAATCTCTAGGATATCAACAAGGAAGTATACAAGTTCTTGGAGACAGCTGGTGCTAAATATGGTGTAGGATTCTGGAAGCCAGGTTCTGGTATCATCCATCAGATCATCCTGGAGAACTACGCATTCCCCGGCTTGTTGATGATCGGCACTGACTCCCACACACCCAATGGAGGCGGTCTTGGAGGCCTTTGCATTGGTAAAGACCCTTTGTTATTCTCATAATACCAATTATAAACTATACAGGATGTGTAAGAAGCTTTTCCAAAACATAAAACCTTCGATCCAGTTAATGTTTTTGAGTAAAATAATATGATAAATCTTACGAATCCTCTTTTGTAAAAAAATCATTTTTGTTGTGTTTTTTTCCATACCGAATGGAAAAATGTTCATTCAAAGCCCAATCCCACTAATATTGTACATGTTCGAAAGTTTGGATGTTTGTTACTCAATCACGTCGAAACGGCTGAACCGATTTAGTCGAAACTTAGCAAATAGATAGACTTGGGCTTACTATTCACATAGACCACGGGAACGCAAGTCTCCGGCAAAGCTAGTATATTAATATTTTCACAAAAGAATATGTAAATACATATTACTTAACCGTGTTCATATTAAATATGTGTGTTAACTCAGAATCATGAGCAAAATATAATAGGCAAAAGATAATAAGATATTTTTTTAATTGAACTGCTTTTAGAATGTATTAGAATGAACAAATATGATAAAAACGAATTTAAACGTAGGTATGCATAAACATATGAATGATAAAAACGAATTTAAACGTATGCATAAACATATGAATGATAAAAACGAATTTAAACATGTATTTATTTATATGAAAAATTTAGTAATAATAACTCAAAATTATCTAGTATTTTTCAAAAATAAATTCATATAATTTCCATGACAATTAACCCAGAATCCATTGTTTCAGGCTTCAGAGAAGGACACATTCTGTATGTCTTTGTAATTTTAATTTAAAATGTATTGTAAACAGGTGTGGGTGGTGCTGATGCCGTGGATGTAATGGCTAGCATTCCCTGGGAGCTGAAGTGCCCGAAAGTCATTGGTGTCAAACTGACTGGTGAGTTGTTTTTTTTATGAATATAGTAAACAATAAGTTAGACATTAAATATACTAAGAATATTATGTTCTGAATCCCTATAAAAAACGGGTTGTCTGTCCGTATGTTTATGTTAATCACAGGATCTACTATACTGATTTGTTGCTGTTTATAATGTTGTGCAGGTGACCCCTTTTGTCGTAGCGCCTCGCTTTCGGAGCATACCCCTTAAGATCCCAGAGAGTATCGGGATTCTTGGTGTCGACATTTCTAGCAGAGTCCAATTTAGGAGTCATCTGGAAAACAAGGCCAAAATGGCCAGCAGAACTGAACAGAGCAAAGCGGTACTTCAGCCCGGGGCAACCTCGAACGCTCCACAAAGCTCAGGTCCGACCCTATATTGAGTACTGCTCAAATTTCTGGGCTGGTGCACCAAAGTATCAATTGCATCCACTTGACTCCATCCAACGACGCGCTGTAAGAATTATCGACGATCCCACTCTCACAGGCGGTTAGCAACCACTCAGTGTCCCCAGAGCCGTTGTGTCCCTCTGCGTGTTCTACCGCCTGTATAACGGGGAATGCTGCATCCATATTTCGTCGATACGGAGGTGTCGCGCACTGTACGGTCTAAAAATCGTTTTTTTCCGCGAACCCGTAGGCTGTGGAACGAACTGTCTCCAGAGGTCTTCCCCTTATGCTACGAAATGGGGTTCTTCAAGAAAGCTGTGAATAGGATTCTACAAAGCCGGCAGCGCACCCACATACCCCCTGGTGTTGCAGATACCATGGGTGGCGGTACCCACTTACCATCGTGTTGGCCGCCTGCTCGTCTGGTCTGTTACAGCGATTTTTTTATCAAAATTGGTGCAGCTCTTTTGGAGATAATGGGAAAAGGTTCATCAATATAGACATACTACAAGACTGCCGATGTCAAATTTAACGTGACACTAAATATCTTAGTTGAATGTGTGAATTGTCATAATGTGCACTTGTTTGACAGAACTCCAGACCTCTTACTAGTGGAAAACATGTGTAAAACAGTTTATTTTTTCTCTTTTGTCAATTCAACTACAGTACAGTCAACTACCCTATTAAAATTAGATATTCATAAAACAGTTATAATTTATATCTTTAAAAATTCTAGATTATGAAGTTAGATCTCAACCTTACCAATAACAACGGATCTTAGAGATAGACCTAATGCGAATGAACTGCATGTTTTCCATATTTTGACGTAACAGTAGAAAACAATCTTGAAAATATTGTTAATCGTGGCATTGGCTTTTCTATTTTTAACTTAAAATAACAGAGTACTGATAACTATTTTATAACCGTTATAAACATACGCGTGCAAGTTTGTTGGCCCCCTGCCAATGACTTAGTGACATAGATTTCAATTGTAATGTGGATACCATTTGCTGATGTATTGAACCGAGATTGTCCAAAAATTTCAAATCCAAAGTAATTTATTTTTATGAAACATGGTATTTACTCATCACGTTATCTTATACAAACATTGATTTTATTATTAGTTTCACACCAGGTAAAATGTTATTGCTACTTACATAAATATGAAATAACAATTATTATCTAACTAAACATTTTTATGTTTTTTTATATATTTATAAGTATTTATATAATGTTTTAAATGTTTAAAAAATAAGTAATTTTAGATATAGTTGACTAAAATACACCAAATCCTTTTAATAAGTGTAGATTGAAATTTTATGTACAGTTCTTTATTGCAACATTTGCAAGGAATAACGTCAACGTTTTAAAATTAGATCCCCTGGAATGACCAATAAGTTAATGATAGGTACATGGGCGTAGCCACGGCGGGGCAGGTTTGAGCGCTTGCCCCCCACCTGGCATAGGGAAGAATAAGTAACAAACTTTCTGCATTACACTACCTCTATTTAAATTATAAGAAAATTGTTTGCTTTACCCCACCCTGACTACGCCCTTGGATAGGTACATTATTAAAAGTTATAAAAAGAAAATCATGTCTATAAAACACGCATAGATCGCGTGGAATGCAATCTGCGTTTTGTTTGTTTACTAGTTCAATGTGCACACATTATATATACATCTTAATTACGTGTAATTAATATAATATATACAAATTATTGTCATTAACGAGAATCATTTAATGTATAATATATATACCTACAATCTTATAATTATTTTATTATAAATAGGAAGTAATAAGGAAAAGAAACAATAGCTTTCTTTTACAATTTAACCCTTAAGTTGTTCGCTGTGGTATAAAATGCCTCAACGAAGACTTCAGGTAACTCAAATAACTTCAAATTCTGGAATAACTATCCCCGTAGAAAATTTAACGTGTCATACAAAGAGGGACTCTTTAAATTTGAAAGTAATGCCATATAGGTAGTAGTACAATGCTTCCTACTACACTTATATACATCATTGTATGTCCACTAAAAAATCGATGTATAGATAGCTATACTATTCAAAACATAATCTGCATAATTTAAATGTTTTGACGATACTACAAATGCGTCTAATCAGCTGACTAGATAGACAGTATGAGGCTAGTAAGCCTGATGTTATTATTATTATCCAGTATTGACTATGTTGTCCACGATACTGTTATGCTGCGGATTCTTGCCGACCTTAGATTAGAGTCCAATCTAAATTGCAAATTAAAGTGATTAAATACCGAACTAAAAAGCGTTTAAACAGTCACGACGTTATTTTGCAATTAGCAAAAGGTAAACAGCGTTCATATTTGGCGATCTAATCTGAAAAATCTTTTTTCATTTTCTAACAATTACATTTCAAGTAGGTTAAAAGGTGCTAAAGATTTTAAGTAATAATTAAATTTAAACAAGGTTTACGAGTACCTAAGGGAGTTTATGCACGACTTCTTTAAAATTGTATTGTATATATACATAGATGTTATCTTAGAAGATAGACTTGCCCTTGCCAATTAATCTAAAGCAGACATATCGAGTATCTTTCACTTAAACATTTAATTTGCTATGGATCTTATCGCTAAGGAGTAAAGTCGAGAATTAATTGTAACTAGCGTCCATCTGTTGGAAGTAGGGAATTAACGATAACAAGACTAGAATGTGACTAACATTTAGAAGTATAATTTGCAATATACATAATAAAGTGTAATATACTATTGGCCAATCGACCGTTACAATAATTACTTTCTCATTATCAACATATCCAATAGTAATTTCTGTAGCGCTAATCGCAAATACAACATTGTAGAACGAACCTGTTCATTCAGTTTGACACTATAATAACTCGTTTACGAACCCAAAAACATACTCTGTGATCGTACAAATGCTCCATTGATCCACGCTTTAACTTATAAAAGCATTATAAGAATGAAAATTTTTTAATTGTAATATGACGTCTATACGGATATGTCCGTAACTTTCCCGTGTCTTGAGCCCAGGAATTCCGCTCATAATTCTGAGTTAATACAGAAATCCGTATTATTTTTCTCCGTTATTAAAATTACATGAATACATCATTAGCTCAGTTGATTCATTTTGTTAAAGAAAGCAAGAACAATTTCTCTAACACACTGATATCTCTTGCGACATTGAGCCCATCTCAAAACATCTATTTTTATCAGTCGCTGCTACGTCACCGCGCGCCTACTTATTGGGTGATTCTGATTACATTGAGATGTACTCGTTTGGATAGTTTATTATCGTGGACTGACGCCGATGTATTGTTTCCATACGGTAGAAAATAAATAAATGTTATACGACGTGTATTATCACTCTCTGATTCTAAATACATATCATCTTCTTACATACAATATACGAGTATACGATATATAATCAAGTATTTATAATCATAGTGTTTACTCGATGCAGTTTTTATTTCATACATACTATTGGCCCATTACAAATAAACTTTCCAGCTACTAATCAACACATAGTGAAGTCATTTTCTTCATAATACTTATTTTTCAATAGCGATAAGATATACTATCATAATATCTTTATGTAATATCGAATTTAATGTTGCTTACGAAATCATTTTTCAACTTTTATGGGCCATGGTGTGACGTCATTTATTTACTATTTGACTACCGATTATCTCAGTTGATAGTGCACCTGCTTGTTAAGTAAAAGTTACAGGGCTCGATTCCCGGTCGGACTTTCGTTTATTTAAAGAGAAATGTTTGTTGGGTCTAAGTGGCTTGTGATTGTATGTGTGTATCTCTGGCCCACGCGGGAGTCCTAGTGTGGGCTATTGAGTGTGGCGTTATAATTTTCATTTTATAATGTTAAATGACTAATTCAAAATATCAACAGTGACACGTAAATGTGACGAAATATTATACGAAAATATGATATTTGCCTTTTCGTGTGCGTTTCGTTAACTTAATTTTCCAAAAATTTTAAACGCTTACCATACGTTAGTGTTTATTTTTTTGAAAATAGATTTTTTTTTTAATCCGAAATAGAAAATATTGAATTTGTCAAATATTGAAACCGGACTTGGTCACTTTTTGAACATAGTTATTATTCTTGTTAAAATTATCACATTTTCACCTCGACATAAGTACATGTTTACAATTCAAATCAGTTTCACATATGAACTTGCTACTATTTACGAAGTTATTTCTTATTATTCTTATTATTGCAACAACAAAAATTCCACTATCACTGATACTGATAGAGGTGTGATACGATATCAAATGTTGACTCCCACAATGACGTAAAAAACGTCAATAAATTGTGATATTTGCCACTTCGCACGTATGAACTTTCTTTTAACCGGTTTTGCTATAAAGTCATGAACTCCGTTTTAATTTTACGTAATTAGTAATTACAATAGAATACTTGTTATTTAAATTGATATTTTTATAGCGTATTCTACAATAATAATAAAAAAAAACACGCTATAAACAGATATTTCAAAACTCTTTAAAAAAAATTGGTAAATATGAAGTTGGCGTGGTGAAGAACTATCGCTGTCCCTCCATTGAACTATTCTTACTATGATAGAAATAATATTTTATAAACATATAACATTCACATCGTTTTGTTTAATATGTCAATGGCGGAGTTGAATTAAAGATTAGAATAGCAACATAGATGCACATGTAATTTCCAACGTCGTCGACATAGACAACGCAAGTTCGTGAAATTATATGCAAACCAAGAGTGTCACTTATTTTGTACCCACGACTAAGTCATGAGTAAATTTTAGTGACTCGCCGATGTCTCCCCGTAGACGGTTCACCACTTGACGAATGTTTATAATTCGTTCTAACCCAATTAAAGGCAAGCAGCGCGAGAAGTAGGAACTTAGTGCCCACTTCGTCTCGATAAAGTACAGTAAAGTTCACTACCTGTTACTTACCGATTGCTTCGTCAGTTCAGGATTTTTTTTCTTCAAGTTACAGTAACTAAGGTCAATAGAACATCCATAGGTTTATTATTCGAAACAACCGCCTGCTCGTCCGCCCTCTTCTCTATAAAAAAAAAAAAAAAAACACTGTTACTAGGAGAGGCATGTCCTCAGCGGTCAGGTAGACTTGATTAGACTGCTTAGCAACATCCATTATCTTCCACAATAAATAGATATTGAAAAGGGCTTCGTAATTATTTACATATTAAAGATCAACTATAAAATGTTGAATAACATAAGATCACACACATCAAAAATCTTCTATTTTACTCTTCAAACCAATATTTACCCTCCTAACTAAACAATCCAATGTAAAATGATCCTTACGACATTGTATTAGAAATCGAATTATTAAAAAATGATTGTTCCAGGCAAGCTTAAAGGTTGGACTAGTCCTAAAGACGTTATCCTGAAGGTCGCCGGCATCTTAACCGTAAAGGGTGGTACTGGCGCGATTGTGGAGTACCATGGACCTGGCGTGGACAGCATCTCTTGCACTGGCATGGCTACCATCTGCAACATGGGTGCTGAAATTGGTGCTACCACTAGCGTGAGTTTTTATTTTTCTTTTATAGAAAGAAAGTGATAGACGAGCAAACAGTTGATCGGTAATAAGTGCTCATAGGCATCTGCAATACATGCCAGCATCAATCAAAAATGACAAACCAAAAATGAATTTAGTTTTTGATAATGATTCAGCAAGTCAGGACAATGTTAGACTACATTACGTTATCGACCGATCGAGTGTTCGCACAAATACAGATTCCTTTAATAATAATAATCTTTATTTCGGACCATCATTTATATACATATATATCCATAATTGTTAGTTTGTTAGTAACATGAGCAAAACAATTGTAAATACATAATTAGTAAATCTAGGGCACTAGTGTTAGTAGTCCTACAATCACTTATTTATATTTGATTCGGGTATACACCCACCCAGAACCTGAACATGGGACCCATTCCATTATCAATTGCAGCCTATTATCAATTCATTCTATAAGCGGGTTAGCTAGCGCCACCTGCGAATATATCGATGTTCAATTAGAGCAACGAATATGAATATCACCCTAGAAACTCGCTTAGGAACTCAAAAAAGTTTGTAATCGTCCGAAAGCCGTACGTAAAAAGCCTCAAGTGGCCAATAAGTCGATTTGTGAAATAAAATTATTTTTTATGAATACATAATAAAATCCCTTGTGACTATAAGAATAATGTAAATCGATGTAAGTTTTTGTTTTAATTGGTTTCCATATGGATTTCTGTTAATAAATAAATATATTTTATTTGGAGTTTCGTCCATTTGGTCATTAAGCGGCGAAATAACAGTGTATTACAATAGTGTCTTTATTTGCACAGTTGTTCCCATACAACTCCCGCATGGAGGCGTACCTCAAATCAACCGGTCGCCAAGACATCGCCACTGCTGCTAACTCGTTCAAGAACTTACTCACACCCGACCCCAAGGCGCCTTATGACCAGGTACGTTCCCTCGTGAAGGTTTAGAGTCAATCAGGATAACTAGGAATAAGGCAATTGAGAATTAATCTATTATAAAACATAGCAATTGATTTGTCATTCAAGCAAAGCCTTGACTGCAAAGCGCGTGGGTACGCGATAATTCCTTCATTCGTCATATGCGATAGTCGCTAACCGCTTCGGGTAGCGATGTACCGCGTATAACGGCCTAGGTCGTGTTAACAGTATTGCTTACCTTAGCGGTAAAACGCGTGCCTAGGCGATATTCGCTCCAAGTTTTGTTTACATTGTTTGTCTCGGCTTTATTTTAAATATACCTGTTTCCACACAGTTAAATTCATTTAGAAACAGGATACCAGCGGGTAAAACGACGGGCAAATGCTAGTATACATATATTATTTTCTATTACATGTTACCTTTTTGAAAATACTATACAATCTTCACTGCCGCTATACATCTATACAATCTTATAACCCGCCGAGACCCACTACTAATTTGACTATTTCAAATTTCTAGTTGGTGGAAATCGACCTATCGACCCTGGAACCGCACGTAAACGGCCCATTCACACCGGATCTCGCCAATCCTATCTCGAAGCTAGGCGATGCCGCCAAGAAGAACGACTGGCCCGTTGACATCCGCGTGGGACTCATCGGCTCATGCACCAACTCCTCGTACGAGGATATGGGCCGATGCGCTAGCATAGTTAAAGAGGTGAGTTGTATGAAACTTGAGGGAATGAGGTATTTGCTTCGTGAGGAATGAGGCATTTGCTTCGTGAGTAATGACGTGTTATTTGAGCGATGCCGTCAAAAAGAATGACTTGCCCGTCGACATCCGTGTGGGACTCATCGGCTCATGCGCCAACTCCTCGTACAAAGACAAGGGGCAATGCGCTAGCGTCGTTAAATAGACGAGACAATGTCGAGTGAGGAATGAAACGTTTGTGTTTTTTTATAGAATAGTTGGCTGGGCCACATGTTAGTAAGAGGTCACCGCCGCCCATGGACACTTGCAACACCAAGGGGCTTCCGGGTGCCGACCTTGCCGAGTCCTGTTCCCAGCTCTCTCGAAGGAATGGAATCGTAGCGTAATGGAAAATCCTCGGCTGGCAGTTCATTCCACAACTTTCGGGTTCGCAGTATAAAGTGTCTTTTCGACCGCACTGTACGCAGTGACTCTTATGTCAAGGAAGTGCGGATGAACCGCACGACGATGACGAGCAATACGATGGTAAAAAAACATTTGATTGGAATCAAAATGAACAGTTCTTTAGAACTTTTTCCATTATATAGGCGGTAGAAAACGCAGAGAGACCAACATCCGTTTGCGTTTGCAACAACAACGCGCCGTTTGCGTTGTGAGGAGTGAACTGTTTCCTTTATGCGTTTATTGTGTTAAGTAGTATACTTCCGTTAAGTAGAAAATGTGTAATTTTTATTGTTTCCCTGGGTAATTTCAACTTATTGTATTATACTTGGTTTATTCAAGTGATTTGGTGTTTGCATAAAAGACCACTCAAACTAAATCATAATTCTTTGTTTCTTAAACACAAGCCAAGTTTGCTTAATACTTAGCATCAGAAGAACTTTGTAACCAAAGAATGCAAATTTTGAGACACCAGTTACACTAACGCTTTTTATGAGCATTGAATAGTGATTCTATTTTATTACAAATATACGTAAACTAATCCGAACTAATGTTTTCAGGCATTGGGTCACGGGCTCAAGTCCAAGATCCCGTTCAACGTGACCCCCGGCTCGGAGCAAGTTCGCGCCACCATCGAAAGGGACGGCATTGCGCAGACGCTCAGGGACTTCGGCGGCACTGTAAGTATTAACACTATATATAACGCTTCTGGCATGTATTCCGCTTTTTGGGAGGGCTTTTTACGTCCAAAGAGACGAGTTATCCCAACCAAGCGGGAAGTTATAACTACAAAACCTGAAGAATCTTTTATCATTTAGACTTTTTCCCGTGTTAATCTATCGTATCTATTAAGCATATCGTTCTAAAGCGAAGTTCGAAGATTTATTTGATCGGGTCGGGGTCCTACTCCCTAAATTCGAACCTATTTCTCTTACATTTACATGCGAAAAATTTCATCAAAGATGACCTATGCATATAAAGAGACCTTTCTGCTCAATTCCACTTTGAGCCTGTGGATCCATTTAGACTTACTCAAGATTGTATCAATACATTTTATTTCCATAACGTATCAGATATTGTTTAAATGCAATTTGAGGAAAGTCTTAATTAAAAACTGTCCAAAATATACATTGTCCTTAAAATATTTATATATGTATTTAGATTATTAATTAAAAATTTAGACGCTGTACTCCGATAGTGAAGAAATTCCTGTCATTACTCTGATTATCTTTTATGGCGGCAGAAAGAAGATTGGGTTCTAAATAATCATTTTATAAATATGTGAAAATTATGCTTTGTTTACGCAAGTGCATAACCCGTTAACAATTTTTAACGATAAAAATGACTGTGTATAATTGGAGTAAATACACTCTGAACCTTATTTTATTAAACAAATTATAATGACAATCATTTTAATGTAAATAATTTTTACGTATTTCATCCATTTATAACATTATGAAATTTATTGTTATATTTTAAAAATATATATTACTAATTTTATTTCCGACTATATATACGAACATAATATTTTTGAAGAGGTGACATAAAAACCGTGGTAATGTGAATAAAAGCGAGTAATTACATTGGGGAAATAGTATAAAGTGGGAAATGCAGTACCTACATGTGAAGGTAGTCTTCTGTGAGTGCGGGGTAACGTGGCTAGTCGAGTGCGACCATCGGCTGTGGGATTGCAGTCTACCCCTTCCCCCTTCTGAAACATCATTATGTTTGTGTCGCAGGTGCTGGCCAACGCGTGCGGTCCATGCATCGGCCAGTGGGACCGCCAGGACGTGAAGAAGGGCGAGAAGAACACGATCGTGACGTCGTACAATCGCAACTTCACAGGGCGCAATGACGCCAACCCCGCCACGCACTGCTTCGTTACCAGCCCGGAGCTCGTCACCGCGCTCTCCATCGCCGGTCAGCACGCTTTAATATTTAGAATAGAATATAGTTCATTTGCAGTGCCATAGGTGTATGGGCCATAAAACCGACGGAGTAGTGGAGACCATATACCGGGAAACATTGTGCACGTGGCCAAAGGGTGTTCCCCCTTAGGCCACGTGGACCGATGACTTTTTTTTACATCAAATGAGACGGCTGGGCAAACGACCCACGTGATGGTAAGTGGCTAACGCCGGTAGTGGTTGGAGGAGAAGACCCGAGGATTGTGTGTGGTGGCGAGCCGCAGGAGAGGCGGAGAGGCCAGTAGTGAAAAGACATAGGCTGATGGTATTGTATAGTTTATTTCGATTCCATAACAACACTTAACATAATGACAATAGTTTATAATTATTAAAGTATTCTTCCACTAAACTTAAGTGTAAAGTGCAGTGGTAATGAAAAAGGTCTCCGACTCAGCATAGTATTGTGGCCGCGTACAGCAGACCACATCCCTTATTTTCAGCCCAGGTCTTGATTTTTACAGTTTATTGTCGCGTAATTACTTAATCGGCCATTTTTGTGTTTTGTAATAACGATTTGCTATCGACGCGGGTCGGAACAGCTGAACGAGCAGCGCAAGAAGTTACTGCCCAGCGCTAACTTACCGTACACACCTAACGACGGACACCTAATGTTATACATTTATTTTTTCACACTTTATTGCACAGAAATATTGTACAAAAGGCGGGACTTAATGCCATGTGACATTCTTTACCTTCGGTCAAACAGAAACACAAAAGGCAATAAATATTGAAAATATTCTGTTTATAATATAAATATGTACTTATAAAATAAATACAATAGCAAATCTATAAGACCTACATTTATGTTTTAGGCTCTCACCTTTCGCTGATGCATAATAAAGAAGACAGCATAAGTGTATTGATATGGGCATATCAATACACTTATGCTGTCTTCTTTCAGTCTAAACGGTTTCTGAATTCATGCACTCCTGCTTTAACTGACGCTTGCGGTAGATTATTTGATAAGAAGTGCTTGTAGGGATTAGACGTAGTGATGGTTTGAATCAGCTTTATGTCGTGTCCTCTCAGATTCTCGTTTGCTTTAGTATTGTATGACCATAAACCGCCACGCTGTTCCAGCGGGTTGGTGAGAGCACTCTTAATCAGCTTTTACGAGACTCGCAGAAAGAGGTGTCCAGCAGTGGATAGTGAAAGGGCTGGTTGCATGGGACATCATAGTGGTTGTTAAGAATCTGTGGGAAAAACATAAAAGTTACATTAGTCTGTTTCCATCAGGTCGTCTGGACTTCAACCCCTTGACGGACCAGCTGACTGGCAAAGACGGCAAAAAGTTCAAGTTATCCGACCCATTTGGTGACGAGTTGCCCGCTAAGGGCTTCGACCCCGGCCAGGACACGTACGAGCACCCTCCACCCGACGGCAGCAGTGAGTAACTTTTTTTATACAAAATAAGTGACAAGAATCGTCCATATAATGGTAAATGGATATTGGTAGTCAATACAATTAGCCCCTTTGAAAAATAAACGATTCTATTGTTTTTAATAAGGATTTAGCAAGGTCAGCAGAGGGTGCCCATGTACAACAGGGGGTATGCGGGTGTGCCCCGCATACCCCCTGTTGTCCACGGGCAGCGGTGTCCACTTATCATCATGTGGCCCATTTGCTCGTCTGCCTACTTTCCTATAAAAAAATGTTTTCTACCAAACCGCCAACCAATCTGTTTAACTACCAATAGTTACTACAAATCCATCTAATTACCAATCAACCCACGTTCAAATTCCCATTTCTCCACAGAGGTGAATGTGGACGTGTCACCCAGTTCGGATCGTCTCCAACTCCTCGCCCCCTTCGACAAATGGGACGGCAAGGACTTGGTGGACATGACCATCCTGGTCAAGGTGAAGGGCAAGTGCACCACTGACCACATCTCAGCAGCTGGACCTTGGCTCAAGTACAGAGGACACTTGGACAACATCTCCAACAATATGTTCATCACGTAAGTAACAATTCTATTATATCTGAAATGTGGTATTTACAAGACCTTAATTTTATAAGGTCACACATTCTGCCATTGCTGGCACTGACATTTTTAAAATAAAATTTAATAATTATTATTAATTAGTAATAATATTTTAAAAATTGTCATTTGCTCGGCGGTGAACATAAAAAATAAAAAATATACAAAATAGAACATAAACAAAATAAAATAAAAAATCTGATATGATAATCTTAAACCATGTCCATTATTAAAACTAACAACATCAATAGCTAATAAAATTAAGTTTATAATAAATGTTACGACCGCGTTCATAAAGACTTAAGTTGTATTATTTTATGGAATATAAACACTTTTCCAACAACCAACTAAACATTTCAGATTTCCTAAATGATGTTTCTTGTGTATTTATTTATTTAATTTCTTTGTCACAGTGGACACAAACTATTACTAATATTTAAAATAATAACAGTATAACATAATGCTATCATAACTATGCACATCACTCGTTAAAAGAGAAACACAAAAGACAAGGAATTAGATCCATTAAGGGTGCCTATACGAAATCCATCAAAAACCAACGTCTTGCGGTTCATTTATTGGGTAATCTATCACTTATGAAAACAAGTTTTTAATTTATATGGGTAAATAAATCCCTTAACTACAGTTTATTAACGCTTGAAAATGAAAATTATCTTTTTAACCCCTTCTAATGATTTTTTTCCCAAAAGCATTTTCGAGAAAACGGCTAAAACAGTGTCTGTTTCGGTAAGTAGATCTGAATAATTAGAGCATTTAAAAGAACAATAAAATTACTGACAGACTGCCTATAAAGTCTATTTTAATTTGTTGTTGCAAAATATTACAAAAAAGGCCTAGAAACTCATTAAAAAAAATGAAATCATTATTATAAAAACTCATTTGAAATTAGCCTTATTGCAAAGAAACAAGGGTCAAAATGGCTTCACTTTTGTATGTTTGCGTTTTCGAACACGTCTTGCTCAGTTTTCAGTCTGCGCCGGAGCGCCGTCGGGTTAGGATCTATGTCGCTCTGTTCAAGATCGAACTTGTTGTATACAGATACGAAATAATCTACTAAACGCCTTTGATACTTAGCCAAAAATAAGGTATGTTGTAATGTGTTGCTGTACATATGAATGAGAATTACCTATTTTATTTATTTTTTGACCGACATGCAATTCAAAATATTATGTATGACCCATTGATGTACATATGACTAGATTAGCAGTGTTCATTAGTTAGCGTTACCACTTCGTATATGCCTGCAGGCATATCTGACTTCAGTTGCTAGCTTGACGTCAGTGACCGCGAACGTATCTGCGACGTAACGATAAAGTTACCAAAATGGTGAAATGTGGCGTTAAAATTTGTATGTCACGGTCCGAAAAGGATGATAAAGCAAGTGGTGTTACTTTTCACAAGTAAGTTTGCTCAATTTTGTTCAGATTATCCAAAATAACATTACAAAACGAAATAAATTTATCACGCATTGTTTTTGCCATCAATGTTGCCAGTGAAAACGATTTTGATTTTCCCACACTGTTGGGAGTTTTGTGAATGATGAACGTATGGTGCCTGTAAGTCAAAAGTATTAATAGTAATTTATGTTATTTCATCATAATCTGTAATCATCATCAAATAGTCAGTAGTAGGTACAGTAGTAGGTAGAATGATCTCTTATTTGTTTTCCAGGGTACGTAAAGAACAGAAGCGCAGGGAGGAGTTGATAAAAAATATAAGACTGTTACGTAAAGAAACCGACTGGTTACCATCTAGAGCAACCGTGATATGCTCGAAACACTTCGAAGATCGAGATAAGATTCTACCTAAGCATGATAAAGGTCGTATTCGATTGTCAAACAAAGCAGTTCCAATGGTCATTGTAAGTACCTATTTCATTATGTACTCAATTTAGCATTCATTACAATATTTATTTATTTAATGGAATGGAAGTTGTTGTCTGTCCGTCGGTCCGTGTTTGTCATAGGCTAATTTTTGTCATTTTTTAGGATGAAACCGAATCAGCAATGGAAATGGAAGTGGATTTGAATGTGGAAACTGATGAAGAAATTATTAAAATATTAGAAACACCACAAAAACATAAAATGAGAAAAACCATTAAGCGTTTGAAGTTTGTGTTATCGGAAAGATTGAAATGTATAAAAAAATTAAGACAAAACAGCAAAAGACTTAAGTTAAAGAACAAACAGTTGTCAGACGTAATAAAAGAAATAAAAAATAAGCGTTACTTAAGTGAAGAAGAAGAAATGCAGTTTAATGTTAATGATGAATTGTGCGTTTTAATGAACGCATTTCAAAAGAAAAGGTCATTTAAAAAAATTCCTTTGCACTGAGAAAGTTCGCGTTATCACTTAATTTTTACTCACCTGCAGCATATAAATATGTTCGTTCATCCTTGAACAATTGTTTGCCTCACCCAAGAACGTTGCTGAATTGGTATAACAAGATTAATGGAGAATATACCACGAAAGTAAAATGTTTACTTTAAATAACAAAAAAGATAGTAAAAGGCAATTATATAACAAACTCATGTTACACAGTGGTGTTTAAACAATATAATATTTTTTAAGTTTAAAATACATTTATAATTTAATTAATTTACAATTGAAATTTATTTTGTTAAAATGATTGTCATAAACATAAAAAAACAATATTTTAAATTATTTAAAATATTTAAAAAAAACAATTCCATTTTAAACAATAATAATTTGACACAATGTAAATAGTCTTAAAATATAATATTTACGTTTACGCACCTAAATATTTTTTCTTCCTATCCTTGTCCTATCCTAATCCTTGTCAATTTCTTTAGATCTATATGATCTATTGAAAGTTTCATTAAAATCTGTTAAGAATACAGAGCCTTTATCATACCCAAGAAATTTATTAAATTACTTCATTCATTCATTCTGCGGAAATTATTTCTGACCACTGGCAACTCTGGGCTTTTTTTCCGATTACCATGTCTTGTTTCACTTCGACGTGATTAGTTTGAACGAAGAAGTTGTGTAGAAGAAACGAGACAAACATAGTTTACTTTGGAATATGTATCGGTTTCAAAGCTACGTCTTTTGAAGTCGCAAGTGGTTACACATTTCTGAGAACTGTTTGTAAGACGTTGCTACTCTAGTATTTAGAAGCTCACTGGTATGACCTAACTAGGTAGGTAATAACGAAATTAGTCTGACCTAATGATGGACCTTGGAGACACCCCACGGAACTTTGAAACGGAAAACGGTAGGTATCTCGAGTTTGGGCTTATCTTGTTGGTATTCGTGAGTACTTACATGCTGGATGACTTGGCTGACCTGATGATGGACTCCGGAGACACCCCATGGAATTCAGAAACTGTTAGAGGTAGGTACCCCGAGTTTGGGCTCATTTTGTTGGTATTCGTGAGTACTTACATGCTGGATGACTTAGCTGACCTGATGATGGACTCCGGAGACACCCCATGGAACTCCGAAACTGTCAGAGGTAGATATCCCGAGTTTGGGCTCATTTTGTTGGTATTCGTGAGTACTTACATGCTGGATGACTTGGCTGACCTGATGATGGACTCCGGAGACACCCCATGGAACTCCGAAAGTGTCAGAGGTAGGTATCCCAGGTTTAGGCTCATTTTGTTGGTATTCGTGAGTACTTACATGCTGGATGACTTGGCTGACCTGATGATGGACTCCGGAGACACCCCATGGAACTCCGAAACTGTCAGGTAGGTATCCCGAGTTTGGGCTCATTTTGTTGGTATTCGTGAGTACTTACATGCTGGATGACTTGGCTGACCTGATGATGGACTCTGGAGACACCCCATGGAACTCCGAAACTCTCAGAGGTAGATATCCCGAGTTTGGGCTCATTTTGTTGGTATTCGTAAGTACTTACATGCTGGATGACTTGGCTGACCTGATGATGGACTCCGGAGACACCCCATGGAACTCCGAAACTGTCAGAGGTAGGTATCCCAAAATTGGGCTCATTTTGTTGGTATTCGTGAGTACTTTATACTAGTTTTTTAATTTAATTCTGATTTTAGATGCCGCCATACAAGTCGTTCGGAAAGTCTCGCAAGAAACTTGCATGTAGACGGAATTTGCAAAAAGCCCATTTGTAACTTTTTCTTTTTTTTCATGTTTAGTTATCCGAAATTGGTCACGCGATGGAGGCAGCTATCATAACCGAGGGTTTTATAATCAGTACCTTGCTGATGAAGACTCAAGCACTTATAATGGGATCCGTAATTCAAGACCATACAAAAACGTCACAGTTGGTAAAATAGAATGTAAAAACCACCTATTAAGGAATTACTGCAAAGGGTTACTAGCGATATCTAGTAACACTGCTTATTCTATAAGAGCTAGAAAACTTTTGAAGGAAAACTATCTTCGAATAAGATGGGGAGTTGATAGCAGTGTCAAATACTGGACTCAGAAAGACATTCCATTTTCGCAAAAAATGGAAAACATCAGAAATGATATCATTAACGGTCCTTCTCATGTCTTTGGGGACCATTCTAAATGTGCGGACTATTTTTGCACGCCTGAAATGAAAAACGGTGCGGAAAATAGGGTCACGGAGATGATGGTGCATGGTGTGTTCCAAAAAATCGAGGACTTAGCGCATCGCCTTGCTTCATGCGCCTACAATTTTGTTTATGATGAAACGAATAATTTAGTTGAAAGCTTCAAGGGTTCAAGAGTGGCTAAATTCATTGGTGGCAAAAGAATAAATTATTCTCAAAGACAGTCATATGCTGGTCGCTGCGCCGCTGCAGTAATAAGTTGCAATACAGGCCTCTTACAATCTCATGTCCATAAATTCATATTTGGCACTGAAGCTAATACTCAAATCGTGCTCTTAGAGAGCGTCCGTCAACAGCGAATAACGTCGGATAAAAACAAAAAAGTCAAAAAGAATAAAAAAATTATTCCACAGAAGCAAAAGGATGCGCATTATGGCAAAGAATGTCAAAATGTTGACATGGACAAGACCCAATATGAATTAGCCAAAACATCTTTTTTACAAAAGTTAAACATAACAAATGAACAAAAAGATTTTGTAGAAAAAAATACTCACTTACAAAGTGCAAGTCCTTTGTGGTTGGAAACCCGAAGAAAATTACTGACAGCATCTTGGTTCGGTACAGTATGTAAGCGGCGACCGACTACTAACTGTGCCTCATTGGTCAAGCAAATACTGTACGGAAGAGACTTAGGCCATGTACCATCAATAAAACATGGAAAAAATAACGAGCAAACAGCTTTGCGAGAGTTGGAGGAAGCTCTTACTATTAAAATAGATCCATGTTAAAACTATTGATACAGAATTTTCTTTTCTTGGTGCCAGTCCTGACGGAAAAAGTAACCTAGGCATAGTTGAAATAAAATGCCCATCGTCAGCCTTCGGAATGGAACCAGACGAAGCCATTAAACAAAAAAAAGTTAACTTTTGGCAACACGATAAACATCAATTTGTTGTAAACAAAAGTCACAAATGGTTTTATCAAGTTCAAGGCCAACTTTACGTAACTGGCCAAAAAAGATGCATATTTGCAATTTGGACGGGACCCGGAAAGATAAAATACGAGGTAATAGCCAGAGATGATCAATTTGGAAAGACAAAATGGAAAGCAAATTAGTTTCATTCTATATGAATTGTCTCCTTCCCGAACTGGTTGACCCAAGAGTTAGTCGTAATATGGAATTACGGGCACATTCATCATATATCGAAGTTTCAAATGTGCTAAAAACACATAATCAAAATGTCGACTGAGGTTGATTTTAAAATAAATAACTTTGAACAAACTCGGGTTACCTACCTCTTTTAGTTTCGGGGTTCCATGGGGTGTCCCCGGAGTCCATCATCAGGTCAGCCAAGTCATCCAGCATGTAAGTACTCACGAATGCCAACAAAATGAGCCCAAACTCGGGATACCTACCTCTGACTGTTTCGGAGTTCCATGGGGTGTCTCCGGAGTCCATCATCATGTCAGCCAAGTCATCCAGCATGTAAGTATTCACGAATGCCAACAAAATGAGCCCAAACTCGGGATACCTACCTCTGACTGTTCGGAGTTCCATGGGGTGTCTCCGGAGTCCATCATCGGGTCAGCCAAGTCATCCAGCATGTAAGTACTCACGAATACCAACAAAATGAGCCCAAACTCGGGATACCTACCTATGACAGTTTCGGAGTTCCATGGGGTGTCTCCGGAGTCCATCATCAGGTCAGCCAAGTCATCCAGCATGTAAGTACTCTCGAATACCAACAAAATGAGCCCAAACTCGGGATACCTACCTATGACAGTTTCGGAGTTCCATGGGGTGTCTCCGGAGTCCCTCATCAGGTCAGCCAAGTCATCCAGCATGTAAGTACTCACGAATACCAACAAAATGAGCCTAAACCTGGGATACCTACCTCTGACACTTTCGGAATTCCATGGGGTGTCTCCGGAGTCCATCATCAGGTCAGCCAAGTCATCCAGCATGTAAGTACTCACGAATACCAACAAAATGAGCCCAAACTCGAGATACTTATCTTTTTCCGTTTTGAAGTTGCATAGAGTGTGTCTCCAAAGTCCATTGTCAGCCCTCAATGTTTATTTTTAGTCATAAACAAAAGTGTATTTTTATATACCTACTTAGCTCCAAAGATTCACTTTGCTCATTTCAAAGATCATTTTTTTATTTTTGTAAATCGGTACTAAAAATGACACAATTAGGTAAATAGCAAAATTACAACAAGTATCAAGACTACAAGTGTCGTCTGTTTTTCTGCCTTGCCGACAGCGTCACTGTGTGCGTGAGCCGCGCGTGTGTGTTAATCCTTCTTTTTGACGGAAATCGCAACGTGAGAAATGTATAGGCACCCTTAACTGTCACAAATAACAGAAGTCTCATGAGATTCATTAAACTAATTATGAAAGCTTTACAACTAACTCTTTGGACACTTGGTTCGCGGTCTTTGATGTGGAAGAAAAAGTATAATTGGATCCCTACTGTTAGATTTTTCAAAACTTCATCTATATAAATAAAAATTAAATGCTGTTCGTTGGTAAGCGCATCACTTGAGAACGGTTGGACCGAATTGGGTATTTTTTTTTTAAATGTTCGTAATAGTCCCAATAAGGTTTCAGGGAAAGAAAAATTGGAAAAGATGCCCGGAAAATTGGAAAATTCGGGAAAAACTGAAAGTGCTTTTTTCTATGGGATTTTTGTATGAAATTATTGTATTATTGAAATTTGGACATGACGTCTGTCGGCTCAGCTAGTTCTGTGAATAAAATAATTGTGAATGTTTCTTGAAAATAAAGCAAATCTCATAAATATATATATAAATATAGAATAATCTCATAAATATAGAACGATAAATATTCATTCAATAATACGACTATATCACTAAATTGTATATTGCGCCAAATCCTGCCTGTATAAACCTGTATGTAACTTTTATTATATGACAATTTTTTACCAAAATTTTGTTCTTTATAACAATACCGGTATTATGTTTCGTAATTAATCTTTGCATAAAAAGTGGTAGCTATCCTGATAGACTAAACATCACTGTCAAAAGTTTTTGAAAAAGTTATACATAATTGCCTATATACTGAGTAAAAGTACATACTGTCAAATGAACAAAAAGGATTCCAAAAAAATAAAACCATAAATATGGTCATTTATGATTTTTACTTAACAAACAACAATAATTTTAACAAATAAAAGGATTTGATTTAACATAAGAATTTATGGATTAACGTGGTTTTACTACAGCACGAGCGGAGATAGCTCAAGGGTATCTATTTTCGACTCCCATTCGTGAAGTAGTGAATTCAAATCGTTAATTCACACAACTGAGTTTCTGCTTTAAAATTATCACTAATTCGGTGGTTAAGGAAACCATCGTGAAAGAACGCGCATGCTCGAGAATTTAAAAAAAATGAGCACGTGTATCCACCAATCCACATTGGACCCGCATGTCCATGCAAGCACGGCTGGCTCCTTCCACGATTGGTCTGAATAACTGCAAGGTTGATATGGGCCCTCGTGGTAGATTAAAACCCAAAATCTCCTTACTAGAGAAGACCTGTGCCCTGCAGTAGGACCTTATACACTAATGTCGATGGTTTTACTAAAAAATATCCTTCTTCCCAGCGCAACAAACGCGGAAAACGGCGAGTTAAACAAAATCCGTAACCAACTAACCGGTGAATGGGGTCCCGTACCAGCTACGGCCCGTGCTTATAAGGCGGCTGGTGAACGCTGGTGCGTGGTCGGCGACGAGAACTACGGTGAGGGCTCCTCCAGGGAGCACGCCGCGCTGGAGCCGCGCCACCTGGGCGGCAGGGCCATCATCGTGAAGTCATTCGCCAGGTGAGACCAGTGTAGAGTAACTAGGACATCAATGGCGGTTAGTCTAGCAACTAATTGTTTGATAAATCTTTACAGCCGGTTAACGTTTTTGTAAGCGATGAGTTTTTTTAGCAAACATTACATTACAACTGCATTATCTGAATAACAGGGTCATCATGAGTAGCCGTTCGCTAGGTGAGACTTGTCTAACAATCAGTTGACCAACAAGTCTGCAGCTGGCGAGCGTTGGTTTAAGCGACGGGTCTTTTAGAGAACATACTGCGTTAGAACCGCAACCTTGGTCTGTTGAGGTCATTATTGTCAAGTCTTTTACTAGGTGGGACTGTTTATCAATCAAACCCTTAAGAGAGGCGTTTTTACAGCTAACGAACTTTTTGGTGCAATTAGACAGGTTTTCTAGCGAGTAGTCTTGCCAGGTGGGACTTAATCTAGCAACCATTTCACCTACGAGTTCACCTATGCAAGCAATTAGAACTGTACCATTTCAGTGACAGGGTCATTATCGTTAGATCGTTCAATAAGTGAGACTAGCCACTAGCCAACCGGTGGCTAGCCACCAGTTGAACGAATGACGACATCTGTCCAGAATGACGAAACGTTGACACGACCCCAAATATTACGTGTATTTTCATTTCCTTGATTACACTCTTAAAGGCGACAAATTGAGAAAATACATAATTTCTAATGCAGAATTCACGAGACAAACTTGAAGAAGCAAGGTCTCCTCCCACTGACATTCGCCAACCCCGCCGACTACGACAAGATTCAGCCCACTGACAAGATCTCACTGGTTGGACTCAAGAACCTCGCGCCCGGCAAGGTAGCTATGAAAGAAATAAAAAGATTTACAAAATGTATTATTTTATACCCACGCCTACCATATTCCTTAAAACCACGCTGGCCAAGCGGGTTGGCGACTCCACTCTTTTAGAGAGTTCCTCAGGGCTTATGGTAGCGGCTTTGTTACCCCTTACTCGCTTTTTACGGCACCCACGCGAAGAATGGGTTCGTGCTCTGGTGCTATTCTATAGCCGGCACTATTCGACACCACATGGCACTATTCCAGATATATAACATTTTAGTTAAGTTTTACCATCGTAAATTACTTTAATTTTTTTTTATATACCCGAACTCGTATATACTTACTACTCACTTACGTATATACATATATACTCGTATGTACCCGAACCCGAACTTTATATGTACTCGTGTTACCCGAGCAGACAGTCCACCTGATGGCAAAGGCAAAAAAGGCGGACTTAATGCCTAATGGCTGAATAAGCTATGTCGCTGACTCTCGTTCTTTAGTGAATATCTTTGTTTCATATCTCATCACCGTTATTACGATAAATACTAAAAAAAAGCTGGCCTAGATGGTACACAAAATTTTAAACCATTTGCTTTATGAGTAGCATAATGTATATGACAGAAGATATTTACTAAACCACTGAAAGTCAGCACTGTGACTGACACTACAGCATATTCTGAGTCGGAGGCCATTTCCTGCATCACAACATAACCTACACACTTACGAAATGGCAACGTGACATTTTTTTATTAAAATTATTGTAATTTTTATTAAAAACATTAGTTTTATTTTATTTTTCTTGTTGTCTACATTGTTTTTTTTTCTTTGTTATTGTTATATGTATAGTCTCTTTGTGTGTGTATGTGGGAATAGTGTTGTCTATTGTCTACTAATCAATTTTCATATTACAGCCCGTGGAATGCCAAATCAAGCACAAAGACGGTAAAGTTGAGAAGATCCAATTGAACCACTCGATGAACGAACAACAGATCTCATGGTTCAAAGCCGGATCAGCCCTTAACAGAATGAAGGAAATCGCTGCTGGCAAGTGAAAGCCTCGAACCTTATATAATAGCCATCAAGCTTGCACTGAAACATTATAAACGGGAGAATTTTATTCTAGCAACACTGAATTAAGAAAAGAAGCGTGGAGTTATCATTTAGTCAAACCAAAGCGGCAATATTAAGAATTGTAAGCTGTTCACACTCATTTTAATCAGAAAAAACGAATTTGATACATTGTTTTCTGTTGTAAAACTAGTATGAAATAGAAACAAGTGAATTCAGATTGTGAAATTGAGCCTAGATGTTTTTGAATTTGCAGCTTTTTGTTGTGTCGCGTTTAATTTGTCAGACTATACAGATGTTAGTTGTTAGCCATGGTTTAGTCAAAAACGTATTTGGAAAAAGAACTTTAAATGTTAATGATAAAGTTTAAGTTTTATCGTAAAAAATCTTAAGGAATAAAATGTCCGAGGGAGAGGTTTGACCAGAGTATTTGTTTCTTTTTCTAACGTGCGTACAGGTATATGTGTATATTAATGTGAGGAAACAAAGCAGCGGGACAATTTCACGTGTATGAAAAGATTAAAACCAGTTTACTCTCTCTTGCGCCCTTTTTTTTGTTTTGGGTACAATCCTTACTATAATTCCATGAAAAGAAGTGGCTTAACTACTTTGTATCTAGGTCTTTACAAATAAAAGTCGTCTAGACTTCTAATTTCAAATTGAATACGATCAGTGCAAGTTGAGCCTTTTAGATTAGTTACCTCCATTAAAAGTAGAACCTAGTTGTTTTAAATAATAGCTCATTTCGAAAATTATTATTACTCGGACAATACTTAACTCGCGGCGGTGATGAATCTTTCTATTTTTAGTATAGTACAGAAGAAATACTTAGATGAATTAGTGATTAAGAGTGAACCCGTTTTTTTTCTTTTAAATGTATTATTTTAAATCAATTTGATGTAGAAATCTTTTTATTATTTATGTAAATAACAATATTTACCAATAAACTATTATAACGTTACGAATATACTTTTTGTTTTCATTACTCTTCACATTCTAACAAGTATCGTCAAAAATATGCGGGCATCCAAACAAAACACATTTTTCCGACATGCGAATTTCACATATAAAACTATCAAAACATTACTCAAAAAGGACAAACGCTGATACGCCATCGACCCTTGGAGATTAATGAATGGATCAGGAAAAAGATTGGGATTTAGGAATAGGGATTATGTATAAACACGGTGAGAAATTTCCCTTATTTCATTCGTAGTCAGGAACGTCTCCCTTGTACTGCAGCCAGCTATCAATTAGATTGACACCGTGAGAACGAACACAAGCAACTAGGGATTATGGACCCCCCTCCGTGCCTAATCCGGCATTGCCTAAATCGGCACAAGTATGCAGTTACATTAAAATTCGTTCAGTTCGTACATAGACTAATGTTTTATTAAATATTCCATGTAAAGACACGGCTCTGTTACGTTCATTATTAAATGTATAGAGTTAGGCTACTTATTAATACTAAGCAGGTTATTGCTAGTCTATCAAATAAAACAAAGAAGTGTTTTTATAAAATTATATTATAGCGACAGTTTAATCCTCATTGTCTTCATTGTCGCTATCCGCGTTGATGTTGAAGTAACGCAGTTCGTACGCGTCGTGAGCAGCAGCGACCACGCGCAGCCAATCACGGAGGTTGTTCTTCTTGAGGTAGCGCTTTGTGAGGTACTTGAGGTACCTTTTGGAGAAAGGAATGTCTGGAAATAGAAAATATTTTATAAACATTAGTAATGTTACTAAGTAGGAATTTTTTTACTTTTTTAACCATCCAATAAGTCGTGCTTGTCCTAAGATGGGTTATTTTTTTTATATAGAAAAAATGGTGGCAGACGAGCATACAATTCACTTAATGGTAAGTGGATACTCTTAAATCCTCTTTAAACATTCATCCCAAATGATAATGACAAACATTGGCACTCTGAGATTATTTTCTTTAATAGATGGCAGATGAACGGGCAGGCCACATGATGGTAAATGGTCACCGCCGCCCATGGACACTTGCAACACCAGGGGCTTGCAGGTGGGTATGCTGCCGACCTTGCAGAATTCTGTTCCAGCTCTCTTGAAGAGCCTCATATTGTAGCATAATGGAAAAACCTCAGCTGGCAGTTCATTCCACAACTGTCGGGTTTGACACTATACTAGTGTCTTTTTGACCGCACTTTATATCAAGCAAATGCGGATGAATCACACGACGATGACAAGCAGTAAGATGGTAAAAATTTAAGTTGGCATCAAATTGAAGTTCTTCAGAAGATTCCCCATTATATAGGTGATAGAAAATGCAGAGAGATGAAACATCTCTTCGGATGGTGAGTGCTTCTAGACCATCTATGAGAGTCAGATTATCGACAATTCGGACGGCACGTCATTGGATGGAGTCAAAAGGGTCTATGTCCATGTGGGGTCTTATAAAGATAAGTACGAGGCGTATTCGAAAAGTAAGGGCCGTTCGCTTATATTTCAAAATCGACAAGTCGTAACACGTTTAAACTTGTGCATATCTGTACGTGCACTACTCCTACTCGTGCAGCTATTTCAGGTGTTGTTTTGATTCAGTAGTCATTTGCCTATCTGTGCGTACAGTAAACAATGTCCGCGATAATCGTTGCTCCCGCCAGCTGTGAAGTTCGCGCTGTAATAAGATTTTTGTGTGCAAAAGGATCTTCAGCTGCTGAAATTCATCGAGAGTTATGCCTAGTTTATGGACCTACTGTAATGAATGAAGGAAAGGTTAGACAATGGTGTCGTGATTTCAAAACTGGACGAACAAATGTTCCTGACGAAGAGCGGAGTGGTAGGCCCAGTATGCAAACTGATGAAATTGTTTCTCTGGTGGACCAAAAACTGCGATCTGATCGTCGGTTGACGATTAGTGCCCTGGCTGATGAATTTCCTCATCTTGGACGCACTACTGTCTACACAATTGTCACGGAAAAACTTGGATACCACAAATTGTGTGCAAGGTGGGTACCAAAAATGCTTACCGACCAGCACAAAGAGCAAAGACTGTCCAGTGGACGAGAGTTTTTGAACCGTTACCGACAAGATGGAAATGATTTGTTTTCCCACATCGTTACCGGTGATGAGACGTGGATATCCTACATCAATGCAGAAACAAAACAGCAATCAATGCAATGGCGCCACTCAACTTCACCAAAACCAAAAAAATTTAAGCAAACTCCTTACACGTTATTATTATTATTTATTATTATTATTATTTCCGATACACTAGCAGCTTTAAGCTGATGCGTGTACATTGTTTTGTTGCACTTTTTTTAAATGATTGTCCAGTCTATTTTTGAAACAGTTCACCGAAGGGGCACTAATAACAGTTTCCGGCAATTTGTTCCAGTCTTTCTCTACACGGTTGGGCAAAAAGTGTTTCTTAGGATTGCTTGTAGTCGGCACAGTTGCGAATTTAAGTGAGTGTCCTCTCAGATTTTTGTTTTCGTTCATAGTATAAATGGTTGCCATGTTTGGTGTGTTGTAATATCCATTTAGTATTTTATATGTCTCTATTAAGTCTCCTCTTTGTCTTCGTTGTTCTAGGGTGGTTAGACCTAGTTTTTGGAGTCGAACTTCATATGTACAGTTTTTCAGAGATGGGACCATTTTGGTAGCTCTGCGTTGTACTCTTTCGAGAAGATCAATATCCTTCTTGAAGTAAGGATTCCAAATCTGGAATGCATATTCTAGTAGTGGACGTATGTAAGTTTTGTAGATCTTTAGGAAGAGATTTTCGTCTATGTAGGAGAAAGCTTTTCTTATTGTGTATAGAATGGAGTTTGTTTTTTTAGTTATTTTAATAATATGGGTTTCCCATTTTAGATTCGATGTGATGTGTACTCCAAGATCTTTCTGGCACTCCACAACTTCTAGTTGGTTTTTGTTAATGTAGTATTTCATTTTGGGATTTTTATTGCCAATGTGTAGTACTGTGCATTTATTTTCATTTAGGGTTATTAACCAGTCTTGGGTCCATTGGTAAATACTGTCAAGGTCGTTTTGGATAACATCGTGGACTATGTGCGGGTTGCCCATTATTTTTGTATCGTCTGCAAAAAGCGATAGTTGAGACTGTACACATTGCCTCGGGTCGGTCAGAAAAATTCCAAAGAGGATAGGTCCGAGCACAGATCCTTGTGGAACTCCACTTTGGACCTTGTGGGGTTTGGAATATGCTTCTCCCACCCGTACTTTATAAGTCCTGTTTGATAGGAAGTCTTCTATCCACTTCAGAAGTTGGCCACTGATTCCAAAGTGTTCTAATTTAGAAACAAGTCTTCTTATAGGCACTCGGTCGAAAGCTTTTTCATAGTCTAGATAGATGACGTCTGTTGGTTGTCGTATGTCCCAGTTTTTAGTCCACATATCAACACATTCAAGTAAATTTGTTACTGTTGACCGTCCTGGAATGAAACCATGTTGTTCATTCATTATTATATTTTCTTTTGTTAGAAATGTTCTTAGTTCCTTAGCTATTATCTTTTCCATTGTTTTGCATACTATGCTTGTAAGGCTTATTGGACGATAGTTGGCCGCAATCCGTTTGTTACCTTTCTTGTAGATTGGTGTTACCACTGCTTCTTTCCAATCCGCTGGGAGTGTAGCTTGATCCAGGGAGAGTGTCATCATAAAAGCTAACTGTGGACTTATAACTTTACCACATCTCTTTAACAAAATGGCAGGTATGCCGTCAGGACCCATAGCTGAATCGTCCTTGAAGGTCATTAGAGCTTTCTGTACCAGGTCTGGTGAAAACACCACATTATCTATGGAGTCATGGGTTCTTTCGGATTTTATCGGTGAAATTGGTATATCCGTTGGCTCTCTTACATATGATTGTTCAAATTGTCTGGCAAATATGTTCGCTACTTGTTCATGATCATAAACTATTGTGTCTGTAATATTGTCTTTTAACGAGGGAGGTACTGATACTTTTGATGAAATTTGCTGACGCATATAACTGTAAAAGGATTTAGGCCCACTGTTTACGATTCCAGATTCAAATTTAATTCTTGATTGTCTAACTTCTGCAGTTAGTTTATTGTTTACTTTCCTGTACTTGTCATAGGTGGTTTTAGTGTTTTCGAGACGGTATGCTTTCCATAGTAACGCTTTTTCTTGTGACATTTTAATTATTTCCTGCCCAATCCATGGCTTGTTGCGATTGTATTTCCGTCCTTTGCGTTGAAGGGGAATTTTGGTTTCAATTACATGGCGTGTTTTGTTTATGTATGTATCCCACACATCAGTGACAGGGGTAGTCAGGTCAGTCAACGAGTTTACATCCTCTAAGGCTGATGACACTATGTTATAGTTAGCATGAAAGTAGTTACGTCTTGGGGTTTGTCTTACTGTCTTATGTGGATTTTGTGATGGTATTTGCATTGTTGCATAAAGCACCCTGTGGTCACTTTTTCCGATGTTTGGGTAATGCTCTGTTTGTACACAGATTCTCTTCATTACACGTAATTAAATCTAGAAGTGATTCTTCTTCATTTCTTTTACGGGTTATTCCTCTAACTAACTGTTGGAGATTACTGTCAGTAAACATCTCAAAGAATTTATAATGCAACAAGTTCAAACCTTCAGGTGTACACAATGGCCATTTTATATCTGGTAAGTTAAAGTCACCCATAATGAAGACCGTCTCATTACTATCTGCTTCTTTTATTGTATTAAATAATATAGCATCAGTGCTTTCAAGGTTATAATGAGTAGGGCGATAAACTCCGGCGATAAGAAGTTTGAAGTTGCCGTAGGATATGTTCAACCATAGTGCTTCGACATTTACATTGTTGTTGTAACAATCATGCGGTGTAACATGGATGGGAGTTGCTAAGTGTTCATGCGCAGCGTAAATAACAACACCTCCCCACCCCACGCCGCCATCTCTGTCTCTTCTAAAGAGGCTGTAGCCTGTAATATTTATAGTACTGTCACTTATACTGGGTTTCAAGTGAGTTTCTGTTAGAATAATGAAAGTGGGTCTTAATTTGTTTATTTCAATTAGTAGTAGGTCTCCTTTAGCCATTAGGGAAGCCAGGTTCGTGTAAAAGAAGGTAAGTTCTATGATGTCATTGCTAGTTACTGCTTTGAAATAACTTTGGATTTATTATTTTTGGTTCGTTGTTTATGTATTTAATGGTCAAATTGGACTCACCATTCTGGATTCTCTCATTAAGTTCCTCGCGTAATTTTCTTAGGTACTCACGCTGGTATGGTGTTGTCATTTTTTACGTTCACTCCACTACGCAGCTTCTTCCCATTCTTGAGTACGCAGATCGCCAATGCCTTTTTAGAGAATACTAATTTGATGGGACGTGGAGTAGTACGACCCGATTGCGGTTTGCCCAGTCGAAAGATAGCGACCGGTGCCTCCGACTCGGGAATACCCGCACAGGCTTTCTTGACCTCATCATGGTCATGTTGCTTGCGAATGTCAACATCGGCGCTCGACGAGGCCTCCGGAATTCCAAACATGACAACATTTTTACTTCTCTTTTTACGATCATTTATTTCCGATAGGATAGTTTCCAAGTTGGCGCCATGGCTTTGCTGGGTTCTCAAGGCCTCGATTTGGTGTTTCATCTCCGACACTTGCCGCCTCAGAGCTGGCAATTGGCGCACACCCAGTGTGCAGTCTGGGCATATGAATTTTAATGTCGAAGATTGTAGTATAATGACTCTTAACTCCGTGGCGCACAATCCACTACACTTTACACAAATTTGCCTTTCACACCCGTGGCACGTAATTTTTGGGTTTTTATCGTCCACTTTAGGTACAGCCCTCTCACACTTTAAACAATGGGCCATCTTGGATCACCTTAACACACGCGAAAAACGTCGATTCGTATTTCACTAACGTCCCACTTTGAAATTGAAACAACACTCTAGCCGGCAGATAGGTCACTTCGTTAAGCCATAAAAGCAAGTCCCAGATGATAATAGGCACTTTATTAATCAAAAAAACAAATTCAAAACACAGAGCAAATAAAAGTCGTGTTGTTCCTGCAACTACCTGCAATTATATTCGAAAAATGATGGCTACCGTTTTTTGGGACGAAAAGGGTGTTCTTTTGGTTGATTTTATGGAACGTGGGACAACAATTACAGCTGACGTGTATTGTGAAACGCTCAATAAGCTAAGACGTGCGATCCAAAATCGACGACGTGGTAAACTGTCATCCGGTGTAATCCTCCTTCATGACAATGCGCGTCCTCACACCGCAGCCAAGACCCAAGAGAAAATTCAAGATTTACGTTGGGAAGTTTTTAACCACCCACCGTACAGTCCCGACCTTGCACCCAGTGACTACTTCCTTTTCTTACATTTCAAAAAATGGCTCGGTGGACAACGCTTTGAAAACGACAAGGAAATTAAGAACGCCGTTGAAAACTGGTTCAACTCGCACGTGGTGAGCTTCTATGCAGAGGGGTTAAGGAAGCTGGTGCAGCGGTACGAAAAATGCTTGGAAGTGAACAGTGATTATGTGGAAAAGTGAAGTAGATTTGTAGTAAACTAAATGTGCTAATAAAACCTATTTCATATGATTATATTTTTTTTTATGACGAAACGGCCCTTACTTTTCGAATACGCCTCGTATTATAAAGTGTCCAGAGGTCTTGCAGTGCGTGAGCGAATATTGCGTGCATAGGGAATGTTATGATTAAAAATTTTCAGACAGTAGTTCAAATAATTTCTTAATAACTCAAGTGACAAATAAAATCAATTAGTCACCCCATGACCACATCCACTGCAAAGTGTTCGAAACGTCAGGATATAAATAATGTTAAATATACGCGATTTAAACAGTTCAAAGTTGTTTAATTGCTATGTATAGTAATCGCGTAAACCTAAGAAAATATTATATTTTCAGAACAACTAAACCATATTTGAAAACCCTTTTTTTCAGAATAAATATAACCTACTACAGTAAATATCAGAACAAAAAGGGAACAAAAGTAAAAAGGGATGTTATGGTCAAGACTAGTGCAGACAGTGTTGTACCTATACTTTAAGTAGGAATTCTGTAATATTATATTCACTAATTTTATATTATGTTGACAATATTACAGGTGGGAGTGGAATGAATAAACCAGGCAAAGCAATATATCAATCTATTGTGTTATGAAATTTGGGAACCCTAACACATTACTTTGTTAGAACTCGTTATGATTCTTTATTTTCTTTATGTCATTTTAATAGACTAATTTAGATTAATAGACTTTTAGTGTGTAAATTTCACAGTAATTCATTCATTAGCAATTTGTTATAAAGGGAATATACAGTCAATAATTGTATTTTAACTGATGGAGGCATGAAATAGTGGCCACAATCTCACTGTATGTGAATAAACAACACACTATTGGACAGCACTATTGGAGTGGGTTCTGTAAGACACTTCATAAATCGAGCAGTGAACATAACCTGAAAATTTAACAATAACTAATGGTTCGGTTATTATAGGAAGGGCTTGACATAAATGTAATAAAAATCATTCTACAACTTGATAGTCCTATAGGAATATTTTTTCTATTTCATTGTTGTGTTATGACTTAAGAAACTGTATTTACAGAAAATTAATTAAATACAGAACTGTCAGGGCTCTTACTATGATAACCGGACTCTAACACAATTAGTTGATATTGTTGTAATGATTTCTACATAATAAATTATTGCATTAGAAAGGCTATGTAAAAGTACCTGCGTTGATAGCAATTTTTGTCTTGTCCCTAGCGACCACAACGTGATTGCTAAGGTTATTCGTTTTGCCCTCAACTTTAATGTGTTCCTTCAGGTATTTTTCGAAGTTTCCAACATCGAGAATGCTGTCTTCAGCGGGGTGTGTGCAATCAATTAAGAACTTTAGGTTAATTTTTCTTTTCAGACCCTTGCCGCGGATTTTACCACCTTTGATTCCCTTCTTGCCAGTCTTCTGGTGCAATTGGGGTTTTTTAGCCACCGGCTTCTTTGTAACTGGCATCTTGGGGCCTAAAATTAAAGGAGATTAATTATTACACACAAAATTAACATTTACCTATTTTCAAGTTTATTTTATGCAAAAACCTACCGAACACGTGTATAGAGTTACCGTAAAAACTGAAAAATGGCCGACATAATCGTCAGCGTTAACTCAGTTGGCCAACCTGGTAAAATGTTGCTATTTTAATCGATTATTTTTCTACTTTATGTTTAATCAATCACAGATGTCTAAATATAAGCAAATATCCAATCATAAAAATAATTTAATCAGGTAATAATAATAATATATGTTATTGATGATAATAGTAAACACTAATAAAACGGTAGTACAACTTCTTATGCCGCAAGATGAATAACATGGGGGAGGAGAGTCCTCGAATGGAGACCACGTACCGGGAAACGTAGCGTAGGACGCACTCGACCCAGATGGACTGACAACTTGAAGAAAGTCACCGGTAGTGGCCGGAAGAGAAGAACTGAAGACGGTGTGTGGTGGCGGTCTTTGGGAGAGGCCTATATCCAACAGTGAGGTCCGGAAGAGACATAGCCTTATGGTATAGTATGGTACAAATTCTTACCATACTGTTGTCACTTTCACCAAGGATTTGCCACAGGCTATAATACAACATAGGTAATTTCAAGGCTACACACAATACACTTCTGCAATTCTTCGTTCATTAGATTATTGTGTTTTATTTTTTTATCGGTATTTTGAAAGACTATTGAAAGAAATTGAAATTATTGGCAATGGCAAGCTCGCGCAGATAATAGTCACAGTTTCTACATAAAAACTTGGTGATCCGTTTAGCTCAGTTAACAGTTTGCCTTGTCTCTATTCGACAGATCCTGGGGTTTGATTCTCAGTCTATTAGGTTGAAAGGTTGTTAGGTTGAAAGATGAAAGGATGTAATAGCTGGTGATGTCTATCTCGTGTTCATTCTATTAGGTATCTATCAACAATAACAATCATGCCATTCATTTGTATTTAACAATTTATTGTACACACATAACATGAAACAAATAAAAAGGAAGAAAAAGAACGGATGTACAAAAGGCAAGCATAACTCCTGCGAAAATTTCTTCTAGTCGACCTGGGAAAGTGAAATATATTTAGGTCAAGACAGAAAGGTAGGCGTGGTGCGTACCGAAAATTTGTATAATTTAATAGTACAATAATATTAACAAAATACATAAATATATATTTATATAGGTACATATACAATACATATAAACACATATACCTAAATAATAACTACTATACATATAAAATACATACATATTATATACAATACGGACTATTTAGGAAATTGACAAATGGTGCTCTTTTAATCAGTTTTTAAAAATAGTAAGAGAAGGACTATCTCGAATCCTATGAGGGAGAGCATTTCACAAGCGCACGGCTTGAACCGAAAATGAATCTCCCCAGCTACGAAAATTGTGAGAAGAGATCTATAGCAGCTATGGAGTCTAGATTTTGGAAATATATACGAGAAACGGTCACACAAGTAGGTAGGAAAAGAAGGTTCGTTAAGAACATTATAGAGGAGTGAAGAATGCGGCAATTACGGTGAGAACGAATAGATAACCACCGAAGTTTCTTCCTAAACTCATAAATATGGTCAAACTTACGTAAACCAAAAATAAAATGAAGACTCAAGTTTTGGAGACGCACGAGTAGATAAAACCCCGAATGTAAAGTCAGCAAAAGGAAAGTTATTGTCAAGGGGACCATCATTATATTGTTAGATATTTCTAAGTAGATTCCATTGCACTGCGGTTGGGTCCACCTGATGTCATATTTGCTTCTGCTGATGGATGGCATACCGGAGTGGTACGCGTGAATGATATATCAATAAAATCTAATAAATAATCTATAAAACTACTCAACCAATTTTGATGAAACCTTCACCAATGTATTTGATGGACTTTCCGGTAATATTTATGCTATTTATTTTATCAACTCTTGTTTTATGCCATCTACGCTAATATGAGTGAAAAGATGCTTTTGCATTACTAGTATGAGTTTCACCATGGATTAAGACAGCCAGTTGTGCCAGATTAGGCAAGATCATGTATCACCTATAAGATTTCACTATATCTCTATATGTCTTGTAGAGGCCTATAGAGTTATTGTCAATTATCTCATGAAATAAAAAAGATATTATTACAAGACGACTCCCTCTTTATGGTTGCTACATTTTCGGATATGATATTTTGTACAACTAAGGATTAGTAGCAGTTTTAAAAAGTCGAGAAAAACAACCGGTTCCGTGAGGGGCACGGTTAAGTCTATTGTCTTGCATCTACCACGATGATACGTTTCCCATGAATGAATCGCGGTTGCCGGTTGCGAGCGAGGTCACGACACTATTTTTTTACCTGTCGTGATGTAATGCCCTCACGTTTTTTGATACAAGTCACATTCGCACCGCTAGACAGAACAAAACGACTCTAAGATTGTGTAAATTTTATTTTGTGGAATAAAATATTATTCAGTTGATTTAGTCTTATCTTAAAGAAATACGAGTGCAGTAAATATAAATCAGCGGGTGTTTTTGAACCGTGAAGGAAGTCGCACATGCGCATAATATGTTATCACAATATCCTGAAGTCGATCCGTCAAGCAAAGTAATGGCATGAAATCTTCGAGGCGACTCGTCTAGTGCCGCGCAGTTTATTTACACGCGCGCTCGAAAATGGTTCCTTCGTGAGTGATGTAAAATTATAAACCTATTTCTGTAGTTAACCTCACTTTTTACCGCAGACATTCAAAGGTGAATCATCGGGTTGACTGGAGTTATAGCGGCGCGTTTGTCTTTTACCTGAGAGATTGGAGTACGTAATAAAAATAATGCAGTATATATGTACCGGGTCATGTACGAAGTTCATGCAAGCTTAATAAAATCGATAAGAAAAGTGGAAGTGATTAAGTGGTCATCCAAATGACAGTAAAATGGATAATTGTTTTGCCGCCTGCGGCTGTGAAGATTTTGAGGGGTTAACCAAAACTGACTTGGATCGATTCACCGATAAAATAGAAAATGTTCTCAACGATGAAAAGGGTAGGAGGATTTTTAGGAATTTTATGTACAGCTGCAAACTCAAAGACGGCCGTCGAACACTGGATGTCTGGGAGCACATAGAAAGAATACTTGGTTACAAAGAAAATGCTGAGAATTTATCGTACCGCAGTTACCTTAGAGATATTGATCGTTTGCTGGATGAGGCTGAAAGGATAGAAGAACTTGATTTCGCGACCATGGAGAGATTGACAATCGCGCGCGACTCCGAAAACAAAGAACAAATTATAGAAGCATTGAAATTATTGAAAGTAGACGTCACTAAGGCATTAAAAAGGGAATATTTAGCTTTCAGAAGACATTTTGTTCGCTAAATTAATACTCTTTATCAGTGCGTATCAGTGACCTATGTTGCGTTTTCAAATTTCGCGCCATTTTAGTTACAGTTTTGCGCACTTTGTTTCGTTTCTATTTTTTAATTCTAAAAAATATCAGAAGCGCTTTTTTATCAGATCGATAAAAAATATCATCGTTATGAGAAAAACAGAAACGCTTTGTTACGCTAAAGATAATAAATAAATAAATAAATTATTATGTTTTCAAACTATTTTTTCTTTGCTCGTAACGTAACACAATTAATGTTTACAAACGCACAGAACCCTTTCTTATCTGTTGGTTGTACCCTACCTGCTGGTGTACCTCCATTGCAGGATATACAGATATATAGACCACGCGCCACCACACAATCTTCCGCTCTTCTCATCCATGGGCGGCGGTAACCCTTATCATCACATGGGACCGCTTGCTCGTCCGTCTACTTCCCTATAAAAAAGTAATTTGTTCATTTAGCGATTTAGACGTGTTTACAAGGTACCTACTTGGATATTTTGCAATCTAATCAATATGATGCCATTTGAAATTTTCGCGTTTTTCACACATATTTATGTATTCAAAAAGGTTATGACCCGTTTAAATAGATAAATATGATGCCAACCTGTTCTGGAATTCTTATCGCTAGGTAGATATACCTACTATATGTACGGCTTAGAATAATAAATGAACGGTAATAAACTGCCATACAATTCCACTTTGATTTAAACATCTCTGAGGTAATCCGATTAGTTCGCAGTTTAGTTCTCTACGAAACTTTTATGATAAATTGATACTAATAATTACAGGTGTATTAAAATATTGGCCACTTGAATGGTTAATGCCGATTCCAAACCTTGAGTAGAATATCAAAGGATAAATTTTTGGCTTACATGATTGCTGCACAATGTGCTCTACTCATTTTGTTGGGCGGCATTTGTCACCACAAGAACGAAAGGGCAGGTATTTGCGACTTGATAAAAAATGGGATACCATTTTTATGGCGGCAGATAAATGATCGATCGACAACATATCTACTTAATTAAAATGACTAGTCAGCAAGAAAATTTCATAATAGCAATTAATTTATCCTGTAAGCATCCCATTATTTAGCTGCAAAATAATCCGAAGAAAAGCAAAAATGTACTTACCTCTATCAAATTTCATATGTACTTAGGTACCTATGTATCACTATTCCCTTTCTTATTATGGTATTGTGGTATGGCGGCGGATAATGCCACCAATGGCAGATAATTAAATGAGCTACAGAAAATACTGAATGAGCAGCAAATCTATAACAGCAAAAAGGTGGATTAGGATCTCTTGTGACAATGCAGAAATAGTAGTTCCGCGTCGACTTTGAGATGTCATTCTTAAAGCAGAGTAGTAATTTATTCAAAAATAGCTTGTTTTGTTCATCATATTAGTATTTTTTGACATCATTTCATTGATTTTAAGAAGTGCGGTTGAAGCTGCACATTATTTGTTGGACAAATTAAAAAATATGTATCTAAACATTATCGATGCCCATTTTTAGTAAAATTGATCCTCTTAAGCTGATGGCACAACTGGTATTTTTTGCCTAAAAATATTTAAGTAATTAGTTTGAATCGTTTTTAATAGTTTAGATTTTTTCAGTAGTAACAGGCAGGGCCGTCTTAAGTCTATTCTGCGCCGGGGTGCGGGAGTGTATCCTAAGACAGTCAAACATCCTATGACAGTCAAATATCCTATTGTGTATCCTATGACAGTCAAATATCCTATTGTGTAATTGTTTACTATAGCGTTATATTTTTTCATTACCTTTAAAAGGTGAGCGCCCGGGGTGCACCGCACCCCTTGCACCCCCTGGTAAAGACGGCCCTGGTAACAGGGATAAAATAAATAACCGGGCAGGTAAGTAGTAATACGGACAAAAAAATTACCCATGGCACCTACCACGGGTATTTTTGCTACCATGGGTATATTTTATAGCTGATCAAATTGCCATATATTTATTTGTCGCTCGTTTAAATACATGCCATAAAATACTTATTATGCAAAGGATTTTTTGTCATTTTGATGACAGCCACAGTCGCTATATTTATCATTCATTCCTAATGAAAAAGGATCTACAAATATCCGCAAGTTTTCAGGAGAGCATTGCTTTAGTCAGTTTTAAATTGCCACTTTATTTGCAAGAAATAATAAGTCAATGTTCTGGTTTGTTGTTCATACAAATACCTACGTGAATTTTATATTTACCTACTTTAAAAAAAATTCCGACCGTCAAATACCTAGTGCAGTCACTTTTGCTACCGATAAAATTGATTGTTTGTTATTCTGATGGCTACCCATCCGACAACGCAGATGTGTAAGAATGCATTGCACACTTTTTCTACCTTATATATACAATCCACGTTCCCCTGAATACCTAAAATGTAGGTTTAAGCTTTAGAGCGACTCTCATGATCGTTATCTTCGTTCCGCTGAAAACTCCACACTCGTGTCTCTTCTCATCGCACTGGTTACATGACTAATTCCTTCGCTGCTTCATCAGTAACTGAAACTCGCTCCCCACTGCCATATGGCTACTTATAAAAACAGCCTCAAGAAGCTTTGGTAACACTACCTCTGTAATCCACAGAGTTAATGGTCTTTTTCTTTCCGTTTATATTATTTGTTTGCATGTATTATAATTATATTATCTTATTCAATTTGTTTTATGTATTTAACATCTATTTTTTAGTACGTATATTTTGTTATAAGTATATTAACAATGTATTATTATTTATAGAGATTAATAAAGCTCATATTTAAGTTCTTATACACCCGTTTAAGTTTTTCACATTTAATCAACGGTCGACTGGCAATCTTTGTAAAATATATATATTTATAGAAATTGGCAAACGAGCATACAGTACACCTGGTGGTAAGTGGATACAGTCGCCGAGACACCCGCGATACATGCTCCAGATAGGCTGCCTACCTTTGTTGATGAAAGAATGGATTTGGAGTAAGGGTTGGGGACATGAGAAGGGATAGGATGGGAATGGGTGCTGGCATATTTCACTCACTACCGAAACATGTACGTACGTACATGCAGTACGTTTCAAGGCAGTATTCTGTGAGGGGGGGGGGGGGGGGGGGGGGTAACGAGGCCAGTCGAGTGCGCCCAGTGGCTGTTGGATTTCAGTGTGCACTCTCCTCCTCCAAAATATAGTGCATAAAGAATAAATAAATCTACTTTCTTGATAGGAGGGTGCGATATAAAATAAATGTGATCATCAAGTTCAATACTGTAATTAAGGGAAAATAAAGACTGCAATTTATTATCATCTATTAAAAGGATTGCACAATGTTATTGTACATTTCAAACTTTAGATTCACTTCATTGTAGTGAATTTATTATGTACTTATTATATCTTATGATAGGTTTATAGTAGAATTATTTAGGGTATTGATGTAATAAAATCTATTTTTTATTTATGTATAATTTATGTGACTATAGTCAGTGATTAGCGAAACTCCCTACTGATTGTTTATTAGGGTACGCTTCTGTGCCCAGCAGTAGCACAAAGGGGTTGACATCGAGTGGACTCATCGACTAGTCAACATTATTGGCGACTTTCTTCGGTTTGCGTGAGACGGCGAAGCATAATACATTAGATGACAGGTATGAAATCATAAAGAAAATCTTGAAATTTCTGGATATATTTCTCAAACGCATAATTTTTCTTGCCCCCTGCCATGTCGCGTCAACCGATGAGCGTCGTCAACGAATTTGAATGGTACAATTTGCAATTAGCAAGTGTGAAGTTTTCTTGACAATAAACAATTTTAGTCTAAACGTATTTTGTCAATGTCTAGTCCCGTCGAAGTAAGTCAGGAGTCGTTCAGTAAAGTGATAGTAGGTTTACTGAGGACAGAAGAGGACTCCTTGGAAGCACACGAAAAACGCAGTCCCACGCTTTTATTTGAGTATCACAAACATTATGCACAAAAACACTTTGATCAAACTATCACTATTAAATGACAAAATGCACAATACACAATTTTTATAGTAATCAAATAAAAACTTAATTTCACTTCTCGAGTTCCCGCCAAAATGTTCAAACATCAGTTGTAGTATTATGTAAGTTTATAAAATTCTTAATGGAACAGTAAAAAATAAATTACCATAGACAATAAACATTGACCTTATAAACGTCACAAATATATGTCTTACTATTTTGTTATTTTACGTATAAGAGCAAACTGTTAATTGGTATAAACTGTAATTGCAATATAAATTAAATAGATATTTAGATTACATTCCACCGTTCTTACATTATATGATATTATATTCACATTCCTTATATGAGCTACACATAAAATTTCAATTAATTCTTATCACATTTTAATAATTTTCGAGTCCATATCTCATTTGTTATAGTGTAAATATAATTTATCACTTTATTCACATTCTATGTACGCCAGATGACTGGAATACTATTTATTAAGTTTTCTTCCACGAGTAGTACATTTCTAGTGGCTTATTTACCTGTAACAAATTTAAAAATGTATTGGTAGGGATTTATTAGCTCTGGTTAAATATTTATTTAATTTAAACATTTAATATCTTAGGCAGTTAACACTTATTTTAATATTAATAAACGAACTGAATACTTTATTGTCCTACGGCTAGTGTGTGTGAAAAATAAATAAGTACAAAAATAAATCACATACAATTACATCTTAATTTTTCGTATCAAACAATGTATCAGATTGCAATTTGTAATCAAATAATAGGTTTAATTTAACATTTTACCATATAATACAATTATGGACACCTTAGAAGTAAATACTATATAAACTAAATCATGCCCGAACGCCAACTGTGAGGATTTATGGGAGTATTATTGACTTGTGTTTGTTTACATTGTATGAACGTTCTATTGACGAGAATTTTAGATCTTATAGCATGATTATTTGAAAGTTTTTCACTGATGTTTGAAGTTTGTTGTTTCTAAAACGGTTTATTTATATTTCCCAAAACTATAATAACTTTTGTTAAATTATTCCATATTTTATACCTCACCATACTGTACGATCAGCCTGTCTCTCCACTGTTGGATATAGGCCTATCCCAAGGACCGCCACCAAACACGGTCCTCAGCTCTTCTCATCCAGATACGATCGGCGACTTTCTTCAAGTCATCAGTCCACCTGGCCGAAGGGCGTCCCATGGTACTTTCCCGGTACGTGGTCTCCATTTGAGGTCTCGCCTCCCGCTCGCTTATCGGTCCTGCGGCATATATGGCCTGCCCACTGCCACTTCACCACTTCAGCTTGCTGATTCTTTGAACTATACCCTTTAATTTTTTCTTCGTCAAATATTTTAATTACGGATTTTGTCCAGTAAAGAAACTCTGAACATAGCTCTTTCCATCGCTTGCTGAGGGACTTTGAAACTTGTGAACCAGGCCTACCGTCAGAGACCATGTTTCAGCAGTATACATCATAACAGGCAAATATTGTGGTATAGATGACAAGAAGAGGTAATGCAATTTCCCGTATGCTGCCCAGCCCTGCTTGGACTTATCTAATTGGATTGACTGTCCAAGATAGATATATTCGCCTACAACTTCGTGTACTACCGTCGATGGCCGGCCCAGGGACGACATGTTCATTGAACATGACTTTTGTCTTGTTCAGTTTTATCCCGTGACAAACGCGTCGCGAGGTCGTATTGAGTTTGTTCAGCATCCAACTCAATTCTTCCAGCGATTCTGCCATAATAACAATGTCGTCTGCGAAATGAAGGTGAGAGATGTGTTCACGATAACACTGTTCCACAATGACAATTTTACACCTTAATTTGAACAAATTTAACAATTATAATTATAACTATATGACAATTAGATACAAAATAAATAACAACTATCTACATGTTTTCATTTTTAAGTAACAGATACTTATACTATAAAATCAAGTACTATTTTAAATGTTGTCATGTAAAGAACTTCAATTCTACCATAGTGCCACTTCTCATTTGCTAAAGAATGAACTTGTTTCTCCTTCTTTGTTACTGATCCCACTTAGTTGTGACATAAGCTGTGAATAGGATCCTGCAAGGTTGGTAGTGCACCCACTTACCCCCGGTGTTGTACGTGTCCATGGGCGACGGTGACCACTTACCATCTCGGTGCCTGCCCACCACCACTATACTATAAATGGCATGATCTGTTACCTTCCAAAACTTATCGTTGATCTGTCGGAGCGTCTGCGAGCCAGCCAGCGGCACAAACTGACCGGGTGCAGGTGCTACATATATGCAGAAGTTCAGCAGGCGGTACGCTTCTGGTAGTTCTGCATCTAGGTCCAAGGTGAGGCGCATCGCCAGATACTTACTCAGGTGGTCCACTGGAATAGTAATTGCTAATTTTAATAAATAATAATGCTAATTTCTAAAAAAAGTTTGATTACTATAGTATAAACCCATTAAAGTTATATAATATAGTCAAAAACAAACTGAACCAATTAACATGGTTGAAATCAGATTCCTAGTGGGAAAAGGCATCATGCTAAGGCTAGTTTTTTATGGAAATATATGACTTTTTAACTTCAAATTTAGCATCTAAAATTATTACAGGAAAGGCATCATGCTAAGGCTAGTTTTTTATGGAAATATATGACTTTATAAACTTCAAATTTAGCATCTAAAATTATTAAAACCTATTGACATATATCTGTAACAAACCATCTCAAACTTTGTGAGTTTTCATTATTGGGCATTTCTTTTTTATTAAGGATTAGATTTGCCTATTAGTTAATGTAGTCTTGTATGACTATAATCATTGCTAATTTATTGTGATTACTTTTCTATAATAGTCTACAATAGGCTATAATAGGCATTAAGCTTATGGTTTACAGGTATTGCAAGAACTCTAACATGGTTTCATGAACAAAACAGGTAGAAAGCAAATCCTAGCCACATTCAACTAGATGCACCTTTAATAATACAAACCATAACATCACAGTCGCTCACATTAAGTCTGTGTCTATAAATATACACAATGACAATGCAAGTATTGCAAATTACATAATCAAATTTTGTCTGGCTGGGATTCTCTTACACAGCAGGCAAGGATAGTAATAATTGGACTAATTTGTCATCCATCAATGAAAGGAAACTGTAACACTTTAAGTGTCCTTGTCAACACACTACATCAGCAGCAATTGCAAGCAACTAGATCATCATGACTGTCAGCAGTTATTTGATGAGTAGTAAAGCTGCAATGCAAAAAGGCTGCAAAATTTTCCAGCTATCTATTATATAAAATGTAGTTTGTTTCATAACAAAAATCTTACCAGAAGCATTGGCAGTTGTCTTCAAGTATCTGACAGAGCTGTCCCGCAATGCCCGCATGAGTTGGTTATCACCAGTCATTTCGGTAGGATGCGGTTTAAACACCAGTTCAATTTCATTGGGGTTTAGTGGCTCTCCTTCACCCTCTGTGTCCATTGAGTTTTCACCTTCTGTCCTGGAAACATAGACAACTTTATTATATACATGCTACACCAAAACACCAAGGGATAAGAAAGTTGCTACTACAAGAGGTGGAACTACACCACCTCTAAAACAGTGGACTTGGCAACCCACTTAGTCAGTGTGGCTTTTTAAGGCCATAAATTCCTCATAATCAGGACAATGAGCATGATCCAAGTCCAACATTAGATACTAAAAGGGGTGGTTGCATTTCATACATCACTCATACTTTACATTGCAGTGACTTTTAAAAAGAATGTACAGACACTGCTTTGTTAAAATTTTATTATACTTCAGATTACCTCATATTATGTCGAAGTTCAGATTTGGCCACTATTTAAAAGAGAGGTATACACAATTATTTTCATAATTTTATTGTTAAATTTGAGAAAATTATGCCTAAAATTTGTTTTGTTGATTTGTAAAAATATTTGTTTTTCTTCAGAAGGCTGTAAAAGAATAAAAATATTACTGAACACATAAAATGATAGAAATGATAAGAAAGTTATCCAACTTTTTAGTGTATTTTGCTAACACTAAATCAAACTTTTACTCTACTGAAAAATGATTATTTTTGGCTTGTCTTTATTCCACTGAGGGTGTGATGTATAGATAGTCAAACAGTCATAAATTCGTTAAAATTGCGACAATATGATAGTCTATTTGTCACATTCCCATTCCACATTCCCTAGTTCAGGAGTAATCTGATTCATTTATTGTCCCCTCATAGTTACTCTCACATGTTGTTTTGTCTAAGGATACTACAAGAGTTATCTAAATACATAATAACATAATCTTAGTTAATAACTTTAAAACTGACCTGCCCTCACTAGATTCACTCTCCTCACTGCGCTCTGATGTCAAAATAGACTTAGCCCTTTTAGTGGTGCTAGTGTTTTTTGATATTGAGCTCAAATTCGATGGTACGGGCGATGGCGTACTCCTTACAGACGCTGGGTTCGATGTAGACTGGCCGGATGGAGTAGGATTACCAGTTGAGGATGTACCATCCTTAGGTGCAGTGGAAGTACTCCCATTCTGAGGAGTCTCTGTATTGCCATTAGAATTTGACGCATTACTGCTTTCGTCGTGGTTCTTCCGTGACCTCTGGGGCCTGTTCTGCGATTGCAACTTGATTCCTTCAGTAATTGAATTCACTAAAGAAGCTTGTGAGTGTGACATGTTCAACTTAGCTAGCACCCGCTCTTGATGAGCTTCGTACTCGTCTCTGCTTGGATAAATCTTCGATATAAGCAAGTCGAAATTAGGATCCGGCCGTAGAGACCTCTTCGAGACCAATTTCTTACGGCACGTTGGACATTCCTTGTTGCCGGAACGCAAAGCAGTTATTATACAGTCGGAACAGAATCTGTGAAGGCATTCTTTTGTCGTCATAGTTTTCTTTAGCATATCCAAACAAATTGGACACATCAATTCGCTGTGTAAGCTTCGTGGAGAGACGGCGATCTCGGTGGCATCTGTGATAACTTCTTGTGGCGTTCGATGCAGCTCGTATAGAGAAAGTTCCCATGTTTTATTCTGGGATGGTTCTGTTGAAGACATTTTTACTGTAATGTAATGTTTCAAACAGAAAATTATTTAGTTCACCGCGAAATTGACAACTAACCCACCGCTTCCACCATGTTGCACTGCGTTCCAAAACATACAAAATTCCCTTTTTGGCATCCGCATGCTATCATCTCTTTCCATATTATGAAGACAGAAAAAGATGCTCTGTGATTAGATTGTCAAATATGGAATTTCGCTTGTTGTCGAACACACAATATTTCATTAATATTGTGCCACTTTCCTTTGTTTTGAATAAATCGGTAATCATAAAACGATATTTTTTATTTTAGGTAGCAATGGATATTTTGAACTATGTATTATTAAAATAGGAAAATAACATATCTAATCAATCATAACCAGCCGCGATAATTATCGAAAGCATAGACAATGACGTGAAAAAAATACGATGCTACCAATACTAGAATGTTTTTACTAATTTTGTGGGGTGCTATTATTTTTTTTTACTATAAAATCGAAATTTAAGAAGTTACCTATATGAAGTTGGACCTATTTAAAAACTTAAATACTGTGAGGGGTTCTGGGAGGAGAAGATGCACACTACAACTAGAGGTGCCACGTTAACCCTCTCTCACAGAAGACTATCGAGAAATGTACTGTATTTACCCACGATACCTATTATTATCCTATTCCCCTAATGTACATACCTACGTACGCGTTTCGGTAGGGAGTGAGATATGCCATTCCCATCCCATTCTATCCTTCCCCATTTTCTCAACCCTTTTTCCTAATCAGTTTCTAAATTTCTATCGGTAGGCAGCGCATTCGAGGGCGTGCCCACGTTTGTCATTCTGGACTGATGTTGGCATGTGTTGAAGATCTCCACGAGCGACAGTATCCACTAATCACCAAGCGGACTGTCTGCTTGTCTGACGTCTCGGCTGCCCTATATACAAACCTAGTAGGTAATATTTTTTTAATAAAACAGGAAAGGCCAAAAACATTCGTATTAACCAGTAAATAATAATAATTTATTTATTCATCCAGACAACACAGGTTCATACAAATGTTAGTAAGTTAAGTAGTAGGTAAATTAAATAATAGGAAATTAAAATTAAATTTAATTGTTACTGCATAAATTTTTTCTAAATTGTGATAGATATATTTTTCTAAATTTGGTTCTTACCGGGTTTTGTTATGAGACAGCCGACCTTTTTTCCATAACAAATCTACGGCGGAGATTGGCTCGGCCATAGCTCATAGTATCGTTACTATTGAAATTAGTGGCACAGGCGAGAATATCGCCGCGAGAGACTCGCTCGTGTAGTTGCAGCGTAAGATGAACAATTCACTGTACTTCCACCTACTCCCCTAATCTCTTTCCATATTGTCATCGTTCTCTTTTTTTTTCTATTTTTGTTTATGAAGACAAACGACTACAATTTAAATTTTCCCGTACCACACGAATTGATGAGTTAAAGTACTATTTAGGAAAGCATTTAAATAAATGCCGGCTCCGTTGTCATGGTGCCTTTAATGACTGTACACCATTAGCTGTATCGTTACATACATAAATTTTAAACTGGTTAGGGAACTTAACAAGCGGGTAACGACTGTTCTCCTTGGACTTGTTTGCAAATTACGTGCCAAATAATAACGTAGAGAATAACGTAGAGTACGCGCCACCAAAGATGTCCCGTGGAAATTAAAGGTCGGCTATTCTGCAAGATAAATATTATTATGTCCGTTTACTTCCTAATTTCGACACATCTTTAGTGGTAGATTTTAATAAATTGAAACCAATGGCAATAAGCTGGCGAGATGATGCTGGCCGATCACAGCGCCATGCCTAAGGGACTACTTTTGTGGCGCCACTCTATGATATGTTATTCTAAGAACTCGAATCGAATACTTACTCGATTGAGAACAAACTTTTTAGCGACGTTATCTGACCAAACTTGTCCCTTTAACCAGAGACCTTATTGTCGATATGAATTTATTGACTGAAATGGTTAAAATTATTATTTTTTGAATAAAATGGTTAACATCTTCTAACTTAAAATTTCTTGTTTCAAGATTGTGTTTTAAGATTCTCTAACATCTGATTTTTCAGATGAAGCAATATAAATATAATAAATTAGGTACAAAGAATATAAAGAAATGTATGCAATTGGTTTTTGCTGCATACGTTGGTCTTCCCAGATATATGAAGCCAAACATTATCGAAAATTCCTCGACGCCGGCATCTATGCACTTCGTAAGCTTTTTACCGCCTTTATAATGAACAATGTTCTGAAGAGCTGTTGAATTCGATTACAACTTTGGATTTCTATCATTGAACCTCTCGTCACTGAAGGAAACTTCATCCTGAACAAAAAGTTACTGCGTACAGAGCGGTCTTCAAGACACCATAAGCCGCAAACCAGAAAACTGTAGAACGAACTACCTACTGAGATTTTTCCACTTAGTTACGATATGGGGCTCTTCAAGAGAGTTAAGAATAGGATTCTGCAAGGTCGGCAGCGCAACTGCATCCCCCCTGGAATTGCAGGTGTTCATGGGCGGCAGTGACCACTTAATATTTAGAGGGCCGCCGCGCGCCAGCCCGTCTGCCACCTCATCTGTACAAAAAAAATCCTATATTTCATGTGACTTAAGTAAAGCCAAAAGGAGGGTGCTGTTTTTATTCTATTTAGGTCGTTGTCGATTAACTTAGTGCGTAGAAAGCTCTGTGTAACACGAACTCTACTAATTAGTAACGCTCACGGCTGGTAATTGAGCACAGTTTTACTACTTTTAGTCGCCATTCGTCTTAAACTGCTGGCGGTAACGTTTGTATAAATTAGCTTTCTAATGTGTTTAAATTATACCCGTAAACATTACATGTAAATCTTGTTCATAATGGAGGGGCGTTGTAAACACAAGACGATCTCTTCTGGGTAACATTTAGTTCCAATGTAAAAAGCAGAGACAATTCCCTTCTAAATCTTTGCGCTAGTTATTGTGAATTGATGGTTTCACCCCTTTTAAAGCTATATGGGGCCACGGCTTGTGGCGGTCGCCCTGGCCAGTCCTGGAAGCGTATTATGAACTTTTAAAAACTATCCATATTCTTAGCAAGTCGTATAGTCTTACACTGCCCGGTTTTAATTCGTATTTCGAGATGCATTTAACTGAATATTTTCAGTTCAGTTTAATTTGTTAAGTTTAAGAATTTTGAAAACCTAATTATATGTAGAGTTGCGCTCGACATGAATCGTCTATAATGCATTCGTAATACATATTTGAAAGAACTGTTTAATGTAGGTACTCACTTTATCCTGTTCCCTCAATGCACGTATATGTTTGGATAGTGAGTGAGATATCCACCCACCCTATCCCTCTCCATTTTTCTAACCCTTTCTGCAAATTCATTCCTAAATCTCTAAAAAGATTGTTATTCTGGACCGATGTCGACATGTATCGCAGACGTCGCACGGCGATAGCGTCCACTGATCATCAGGTGAACTGACAGTCGTCAGCTACATACTTACTACAGAAAAGGTATGATAAAATATCCTGCGTGATATGTTGTCGCGGGGAGGGCCAGGTAAATCTCTTTTTATCAAGGAACTAACAAATTGTAGCTACAATATTTCTACTGTATATAAATGAATGAATATAAATGTATAGCGAATTCCTCTATTTTATTTTATTTTCATTGAAAAACTTACGGCTGGTTACAATTTTATTCAATTACATGAACACTGAGGGCAATACAAGTTTTCACATATACCTAATAACTGTCCGATTATTAATAAATCTTCTAAAATAAGCAAACGTTGTCAGCCTGGGAAATCATGTAACTGTGGAAAAGAAGCGATTATAATCTTCTAAATAAATCTTCTAAAATAAGCAAACGTTGTCAGCCTGGGAAATCATGTAACTGTGGAAAAGAAGCGATTATAATCTTCTAAATAAATCTTCTAAAATAAGCAAACGTTGTCAGCCTGGGTAATCATGTAACTGTGGACAAGAAGCAATCATAATCTTCTAAATAAATCTTCTAAAATAAGCAAACGTTGTCAGCCTGGGAAATCATGTAACTGTGGAAAAGAAGCAATCATAATCTTCTAAATAAATCTTCTAAAATAAGCAAACGTTGTCAGCCTGGGAAATCATGTAACTGTGGAAAAGAAGCAATCATAATCTTCTAAATAAATCTTCTAAAATAAGAAAACGTTGTCAGCCTGGGAAATCATGTAACTGTGGAAAAGAAGCAATCATAATCTAAATAAATCTTCTAAAATAAGCAAACGTTGTCAGCCTGGGAAATCATGTAACTGTGGAAAAGAAGCAATCATAATCTTCTAAATAAATCTTCTAAAATAAGCAAACGTTGTCAGCCTGGGAAATCACGTAACTGTGGAAAAGAAGCAATCATAATCTTCTAAATAAATCTTCTAAAATAAGCGAACGTTGTCAGCCTGGGAAATCATGTAACTGTGGAAAAGAAGCAATCATAATCTTCTAAATAAATCTAAAATAAGCAAACGTTGTCAGCCTGGGAAATCACGTAACTGTGGAAAAGAAGCAATCATAATCTTCTAAATAAATCTTCTAAAATAAGCAAACGTAGTCAGCCTGGGAAATCATGTAACTGTGGAAAAGAAGCAATCATAATCTTCTAAATAAATCTTCTAAAATAAGCAAACGTTGTCAGCCTGGGAAATCATGTAACAGTGGAAAAGAAGCAATCATAATATTCTCCTCTAAGTGTAGTTACACTATTACAAAAAAGATCAAAATCTATATCACGACTAATTTTATTACACCTCTCACATGCACGTAAAAGAAGGAATTTTGCCGATATATATTTAATTATGGACCAATGCTACACTAAGTATCTCGAGATTTCTAGTACACGTATCGAGGTAGGTACGTGTACCTTTACAGTTTAATAAGGATATCAGGACAGTCAACAGTACTGTGCACCAGTAAAGTTTAAACGGCGGAACTTTGGTCAAGAGTGAAATTCATGTGCCCTTCCTCCGAAATCATAAGATGTTAAAACGTACATTACCGTTATCATAAGATATCAATATTATGTAAAATGATTAGTTAAGATATTGATATTATGTAAAATGTTTAGTTAAGGTTAATTATGTGTTATACTATTACTTATTCTTTACCTTTACAACATTTTATAATGTACAATTTGCTTATGTTTTTTATGTCTTATTCTCGCTCTCCAAAGTGCTAGGATACCTAGGTTATAAGTCAGGGAATTAGAATAAGGTTTAAAATAAAGACTACCGCCCGCAGTGTGTTTTATTTAGGATAAGTTCTAGAACAAAAAGTTGCGGGCTAGGTGGCGTAGTTCCGGTATCGGCGCCACTGAAAAGCCGTACACCCTCGGTCCTCCCACACCCCTTGCTACTCAAAGAGGGAGGAAGGGAAGATAAGAAAAAGGAAATTAAAAGGAAAAATACCTAAACTTCGCCACCGAAAATAGTCTTTATCCTCCGTGCAATAAGAGGACCGACCCAGATAAATAAGACTTGTAACCTAGATATTATGTACAAAAGTGGAGAGCTAATAGCAATAAATCTTCCTCAGGGAACGGGGGGATCGCTGGGGCAGCAAACTCCTATAAAAAGGGAAAGGCCCAACAGCCAGCAAGCCAGTTCGTTCTCAGCACTTGAATAGTAAGAAACATAAGAAGAAAAGTGAGCTTGTTGCCCATTGCTGCTCCCTCCGCACCCCTGTGGTTTAATGTGAATCAGAGCAGCGTTTTATTTCCGTATTCACCCCAACACCTGATCTGCCGAGATCCCTGCACCAACATCAAGACCGGCAAAGCCTAAATCCCTACACCCCCCGTTAAAGCCACGACGTGTGACCTGCAACATTGGCCTTCGACAGCGATCGACGTGCAACTCTGACATCTGGTTCTTAGCCGGATTGCTGAGCTAACACCCGGTCGCCAAATCGGCGTCCAGCTTTAACAAGTACCATTTAATTACAGATAGATATAAACATCGGCCAATTGCCTGCAATTCCCATTTCCCTTCCATAGAGATAGAGACGTATATATAGAGATGTATAAAAGGTCGTTCTAGCCATAAGAATAATAAATAATACCTACAAAACAACGTACGCTGGTAGCGTGAAGCCGCTATTATTGCCTGTTAGTACCTGGAAACAGTCCAACTTTTTTACAGTTGGAGGCCCTGACTAAATAGCCATATTCGGAGGCACGACCCGTGAGATTAGCTACATCCGCAACCTGTGCTCCGACTTGGATCCTCATTGGATAAAGTATAAACACAGTGTGGTTGAAGATGGACCAGAAAGTATAAAAGTTTCATTGATAGTCTTAAATTCTTGACGTTAAAAGCTCGAGTCTAACATGGCTAGGATAAGTCTTTCGGTAATGGTGACAATACTACCTGAATCACCTTCGTAATTATTTAGGAAGATCTGTAGCGTACCTGTTACCTTATTTATGAGAATAACAGATACGCTACAGGTATTCCTCTTCTCACAGAACATTCTCACTTCCCTTTTGTTGTAAGAATGCTACAACTATGTCGCAAGCTTTCCCTCGTTTAGTGCCATGTAATTAAAATATCATAAAAAATATCTAAGCCTGCCCACGGACGCGGGAGAGAGCGTTATAATAACTCATAATACCCTTAAGTACAGTCAGGTTAAATGTGAAATACTTATTCTAGAAATAGAATTCCCTGTGGATCCTTTTACTTCATGCTGCATTTATTTTCCAGTCAGGCTTTTTCCATTACTTATCAAATTGTTATTCGAAGATTGACTGGATGACAATCTCTTAGGAATAAATATGCCTATGTACTTAAGATTTGATTGTATTGTCGGCTTTGTTCGATGATTGATATGTGTATAATTATTTTATTTATTTATTAAAAAAATATGACATTTACATTGTTTGTTTACACTGGTAACAAACTGTAACAACAAACTGGTAACAACTGGGTGGTCTGTTACAATTTTATGATTCTCCTCTATTTTTCATAATATATTTTTGATAAACAAACTAGGAATCCATTTTTTTGTCAACTCTGTATCTTGAAATTGCATTGTTTGACAATTGACACTGACTAATAAAATGGGATATTTGCCTTTTTCCCCCCGCTGGGCAAGATGGATTGGGCAGAAGACCGTGTGTGGAACGACACAGACTGGTGGTATAGTGGGTAAGGTCACCAAACCACTCGAAGCATTGGAAATTACTTTTTTTGATCTGCTCAAAGTGTTAATTTTTGCTGGACAACATATAAGATTAGGTCTAAACACAGAAAAAAAAATTAAAAAATTGTCCGGTTTGGCTAGGGGACCCCATCAAAGGTTTGGCGTTTTAAGCGTGTTACTTATTTTAAAGGTACTAAAACACTCAGAAAACGCAATTTTAGGCCCAGGGTCCAAAGACAAAAGTTGTTGGGGTTGCTCTAAAGTTTATTTAGGTAGAAAAAATTCTTGCTAAAAACCACTGAAAACTCGCTAAAACTACCTAAAAACGCTTAAAACCACGTGTATAAGCTTTTCCACAAATTTAATTTTTAACAAACAGTTATCAGGTTTAAGTTGAATTCTACACCTTTCCAAAACGCCTAAATTTTTGACACTAGGTTTAGATTTGAGGAAGTTATGTCTCTTCAAAGACTACAAGTTACGCGTCTTGTATAGAAAATACTCGCTTGCTCAGACCAGAATCCTCATAGCTAACACAAAATGTTACATTGACCATAGTTTAAGTGTGTATAAGAAGCATCTACAAAAATGTGGGATTTTTTTAATTTTATTTTAATAGTTTTAAGCAATTTTAAGCAGTTTTAAGCCTTTTTAACGTTCTTTTGTAGCTATATAAGCGTTTTTAACTAGTTTTAGGCACTTCTAAACTCTTTAAATCTCTTTCAGTGACATTCAAAAGAGCCTTAGTGGGAAAGGGACATATGGAGAGAAATAGAAAGCGATATTGTTTTGGTTTTTTTAAAATATTTATTAGCTATTTTATTGATAACAAAATTCTTAATGATTATGGATTATAATTACATCTGGTTCGTGAATCAGTTGATCCTTGAGACAAGCTTGATGATGTTGCTGGAGAAACAAACTCGTTGGCCGATCCAGGAGTAGATGTTGATTGGCTTATTTGTTGTATGTCTGGTGAATCCTCTTGTTGTCCACGTGACGAAGAGCTCGCTGGTCGTGTTGATTGAAGGAGTGACACCTTTTGTAAAGCCTCCTCAAAAAAATAGTCACTGAAGCACTTCGAACAGATCATCATCCTTGTAGTCATTCCCTTTCCGCCGTAATAATTTTGAAATTTTATTACAGTCGGGCCAGAAACCTTCATCAATCCCAACCTTCAACAGCGTTTTACTTTTTCAAATTTTTTTGATATTTCGTCCATTGTTAAAGACATTTTGGATAACAACGTTTAAAAGTTTGCTTTTTAGATTCCTTTTGATATCTTAAAAAGATAGATGTTTGCGCGTCCGATGCTTGACTAGTACTGCCGAATTTTCAAATATCTGCTTCTTTTATATGCGGTCAGGTCAGGTAAATAATTAGCGATGTAACATAATGTAACATTTTGTGTTAGCTATGAGGATTCTGGTCTGAGCAAGCGAGTATTTTCTATACAAGACGCGTAACTTGTAATCTTTGAAGAGACATAACTTCCTCAAATCTAAACCTAGTGTCAAAAATTTAGGCGTTTTGGAAAGGTGTAGAATTCAACTTAAACCTGATAACTGTTTGTTAAAAATTAAATTTGTGGAAAAGCTTATAAACGTGGTTTTAAGCGTTTTTAGGTAGTTTTAGCGAGTTTTCAGTGGTTTTTAGCAAGAATTTTTTCTACCTAAATAAACTTTAGAGCAACCCCAACAACTTTTGTCTTTGGACCCTGGGCCTAAAAATGCGTTTTCTGAGTGTTTTAGTACCTTTAAAATAAGTAACACGCTTAAAACGCTAAATCTTTGATGGGGTCCCCTAGCCAAACCGGACAATTTTTTAATTTTTTTTTCTAAATTTAGACCTAATCTTATATGTTGTCCAGCAAAAATTAACACTTTTGAGCAGATCAAAAAAAGTAATTTCCAATGCTTCGAGTGGTTTGGTGACCTTACCCTAGTATCACTGATACTTTATAACGATTTTAATAATAAATTGTTTATTGAAATCATAAAGCTTTCTAATCACGCAATCGAAGTGGCTGTAAATTTTTGTAAAAGTATAAACTATGTATATTAAAGATATTATACCTACTTAAATTGCTTTTGGCCACCTGTACCCAAGGTACTATTGCTCCAGTGACCCATAAATTTTATGGTAATATCGGAAAATGGTACTTAACTATTTAAAGCCTGTCCTGATTCTTGACGGAACACGCTAGACCGTGTAATACGGTGTAGAAACTTAACTCTACTTCGTTAATCAAGTAATTAACTCTTTAACAGCCATTTCATTAGGTATGTTTGCTAAGATGATAATCATTGCCATATACACGTAATTTAATTATCAATCCAGTAATTTTCCTAGTTGATAATTTTACTAATACTATCTAGATATCTAATGCCTATATTAGGCAAGACAGATTTGATCTGATTTATTAGTCGTTGATTAGGTGAAAAATGTATGTCTTCTCAGAAATCTAGAACTTCTTCCTTGTAACAGTTTATAAGATAGTTTAATGATTACAAAAGTACCTACCTGTGAGGAATGTTTCGTTACTCGTAGAAACTAATGTTTACATGAACGAAAATTAATGGAAAATCACAGGTAGACTGCGAAAGGTAAATAAATGATATTAATATACAATCATTTCTACATATAATAATATCGTAACAAAGCTGTGCCTGAACATACCTACATGAAGAGTATTTAAAAAAAATGTCGTTACGGTATGAATAATAATACCTACAGTAAGAGCACAAAAGAACATTTTCCTGTGCTCTGAAACAATTTAACATTTAAGACACTATATCCCAAAAAGTTACAGATTGTCGCGGGCATCATTAAAAATTCACACGAGCGTCATAGGGAATATGAAATTTAAGATGAAATGTTACTCCCATTCTATGGGATGTAGTGGGGTTTAATGGAATAGGATGAAATGAAATTGTATTGGATGGGATGTGACAGATGGAGTGATGGGATGGGATGACTTCGCGTAAGGGTACAATCGTGTTAATATTTCAACGAATTTACTTATACACTATTCTAAGTCGATGCGAACAATGTCGCGAGCTAGTAAATAGGTACTTTTAAAGATTTACAATTAATTTTTAGAACAAATTTACAAAATTGCCGCGTATTTAATATCTACTCTATACTCTATGGTAACCTGTACAAACTCCCGCGGAGTTGCCTGCGGATTACTATTTATTGCTCATTTATAACATGTCACGGCGTCGTATATTTGTGATAATTGAAGACTAAGAAGCATAATTATCAAAATAATAACCAGTGGTTTTAATAAAAACACTAGAGGTAATTGTATTTAAAACTTGTTCCGACTCTTCTAGATCTCATCTAGGACCTCATGTTTAGTAGAAAATTGGAAGTTTTTAATGAAAATAAATAAGTATACTCGTATATGTAATAGGCACATTGCATATTGTGACATTATCTAGGACAGTACGCCAATAGACAACGTCTCATGATATGTTTGACTGTCATGTTGACTTGATGCTTTGGACAACCTGCAGTAAAATAAATAAACAATGTGCAGTTAATTACATCATGAATAACAATTGCTTATGAATAACAATGGCTTCGCTCGCATGGACTAAGCAGCTGTAAAAGATTTTGAACACCTGTAAAAGCACCGACATGATGGATTTCACGGATGAAAATCCATCCATTAGTTTTAGAGTAATTCTATTAAAAGTCACTAAAGATATTTTTGTTCTGAAATGCATAATTGCAGTTGATCCAAGGTCCAATTGGTAATGTTCCTACGCTGTCTATGGTCTGTAGACTTCAGTTCGTAAATAAGCTGGATCTTGTAAGCACGGAGGTGTGATCTTTAGTTAAAATTGGTGGGCACAGTGCTGCAATGGAGGTATAATTCCTAAAGGCCATGCCGGATGGAAGTTCTGCGACACTGACCACTCACAGCCACGATGTTTTCAGGTGTTATTTTAGGGCGATGACGTATAAGGTTCTCTCATCTTTCAATTAAAACGTCCGATCGAATTTCCGGACAAAATTTTCAATAGCGGGCCGCGACGGTTGATTATGCACACTAAAATGATCACGTAACTTACTGTAAAATTTTCTCATTTTTTGGAATGGATTTTAATTATTAATAAACCTTCTTACAAACTGTAACGCAAAGTACAAAATGTTTTAATTGACAATGTACGGAATATGGCTAACAGAACAATTGACAATAGAAAATGACGCGCGATTCAAATTTCAAGTTCTTGTTGAAACATCCTTTATATATATAGTACTCGTAACTCATCTTAACATCTCGGTATTTTGCTCTTTACTTTATTACAGTTTCGTGCAGTCTTTTATTGACTTGAACACTTTCATTCGTTTTGGTGCATCATCATAATCATACAGAGAAATTCTACTTTCTTATTACGATACGGTTTGTTACCCTTGAAGTTGCAAAAATGTATGAAAAATTTAATGTACATACATCCAGGAAATGTACTTTGTTGATATTATGGCAACATGTACGGTCTTCAAAGAAACTAGTTTACCACCACTACCATTACCCTACCAGACTAAGGCTGCTGCACGTCATAGAACAATAAGGGCCATTTTCGTTTGCAAGAACAATCTGACATTTACTACTGCTGTCTTTATAATTTATTGTAATGACGTCAATGCTTTGCTGCGCGTTCTTAATTTGAATTTGTGGAACTGATAACAATTTATTTTGAGAAATTTGATTTTGTAGTACTAAAATAAATCTATTTTATCTTTAAAACCATGTTCTGTCATTCATTTTCATTTTGTTATAATGAACAACAAAATACCTTCTCTTTATAAAAACAATAACCACGTGATTACATTACACTGTGTGGTTCGATCTAAACATAAAAGTCTAAAATAGTTCCAAACTGAACCAGCATAATGAAAGAACAGGAAACGCCCTTGATAGTGATTAGTTATCGAATTGACCAATCACGAAGGACTATCGGTAATAATTTTCTTTAGCATTGAAATATCATTACTAAATAATATTTAAAAATGCGAGTTATCAATTAAAAATAATGACGAATTGTGAGATTCCCAATAGACCAATAGATACCATACCAAAGTCATACCAAATGTTGATTGGGTTGTTCTTTTCATTTCTCATATTAATTCCTTTGCTTTCATATTATTATCTATGGTAGTTACAACAATAATTGTTATGTGAATGAACTCATTGAACGAATGTGAACAATTGTGAGTAGTTACTCACAATCGTTCTCATAAAAATTATATTTTTAACAACATTAAAAATAATAGTTACAAAGAGTTGTAATTTTTATTGAAACTGATCACTCGTATTTGCGTTAATTTTAATTACTCGTGCTATAGCGTAATGACCGTTATTATTCAAGCTTTCAACATACTGCATTTAAAAGCAATTCCAGTATTAATTAAGGAGACTGGATAACTAGTGGGTCACAATTTCCTTGCTCATTTCTAGTTCTAGACTTTGATTGAGTCTTAACCATGAAGCATGTAAGTAACCGTACCATCTCTAAGTAGTACTTATTTCATATGCGTGGGGTCATTAGTACATACTCAGTTATGATTATTATCTTAATAACTTCTGAAAACTGGTGTACAGAGGAAAATCAGAGACCAGTGTGTTATATCCAAGAATCCGCTGTAAATATGATCTTCAGCAGGATTTTTATTGCATGTATCAACATTATTGTTACAAGCACTTATAGTTTGGCAAATAAATGGTGGTACAATTGGTACAATTAAATATAAAAATGTGGGTTACTCACAATAATTTTAATACGGAAAAAAATTTTAATGCGAATATTTTCTGTTGTTAAAATTTAAAATATTTTTAGTTGAAACAAGTAATTCAGCAAGAAAATCTGTCTTTAGGCTTCAGTTCAGGGTCCACTGAAGACTAATAGACCTACAGGAGTAAAAAAACACTGAAACAAGAGAATGAATGAATTAAAATAAAAGAATGAAATGGGAATGAATGAATGAGAATGAGAGATGAAAACGTTTTGACAGCTCTTCAGCCACTTGTTTTTTCTGCTGTTTGATGATAATAAAATCTTTAAAAGATAAAAAAAAACAGTAATATGTCCGCTATTTTACGAAACCATTGTTACTTCTAAGACGTCAAAAAATATTAATCACATTTATAATTATTTCACACATTTTTAATTATACCTAGATGACTTGTGGTCCTAGTGGATGACAAATCGTGACATGAGAAATCACAAATGGTGTTAGAAATACAAGCCAACCGTAAAATTGATGAACGTTTAGATCCGCGTCATATCCAAGATTTTTTTATATTTGTTCAATTAAATAAAATAGAGGAAATTGGTTACTTTACAAGCAATCATCTGGAATGACGCCATATTTACTTTAGCAACTCTCTACCAGGAGCACATATAGCACATGTGGCTGCAAAAGCTAATTGGTTTCATTTAGAAGAAAACGTTTAAATGGAATTCACTTTTTTCCTGAGAAGCGTTTAGACTTGAGAGAAATATCGTATCGTCCATGGAAATTTAGAACTATTAAATGATATCCCATAAAATAAAATATTTTGTATTCCTTTATTAAAGAAAAATGTCTATAAAACTGCAGTGAGAAACTGAACACTTTACCACAGCGCCGCCTTTGACGATTTCGGGGCTCTGGGCCAGATATGAGTTGGGGTCCTTGTAAGGAATTGAAAATCATGGGCAGAATACAAATGACAATGTCAATTTTACTATTTTCTATTTATATATATTTAGTATCATCACGAAACTCTATGAACATGTAAAAGCAATATGTTGATGGAAAATCGTTTTAATTTATTGGTATTTTGGTTCTAAAATTCCAATAATATTCAAAACATATAACATAGCTTTGTCGAGAAGGCCGCGTTTTGTACTTTTTCGTGTTAGGTACTTACTTAAATTGTCGTTTTGCAATATATTGCAAAATTTCATGGAGCTTCGTGTATTCATGGAGCCTTCTTAACATTGGGGCTTTGGACCCTCGCCCAGAGGGCCCATACCTAAAGACGGCCCTGTCTTACCAACTGGTATAATGGTATTACCAGCCGCTTTACTAGGGCAACCTCAGATGTAGAAAAGTAAGGTAGGTACATGTAGAAAAAATATATGTAGAAAAGCGCCTACACACTCCATACCCTTAAACGATACACTATAAGTAATTTACATCAATAATAAACTTATATTAAGTATTATATTATGCAGTATTATAATAATATACTGCATAATATACGACTTATTTAAGAGATATGAAATTCATAATAAAACTGATGCATTTAATGCATGGTGATCTAACTAAATGATAGGTATTTATTAATTATATTCCAAAATTATGGATTCTTTAATACTGGCTATTTAGTAGTTAATGCGAGACCACGAACATGGAATTATGTTTTACATCTCCAGTACCAGGGACGAAAGTATAACGGACGTCACGTAGAGTATTGGAAATTACACATGAGATTACTTTCTCTGTACTTAAGCTTATTATTCATAATTAACCAAGTTTAAGGGTGATACATGCTAGGCTGTGCCGGAACTATTGGGGACTCCTGTCCGTGATATTTTTGTAGCGTTTTATATCTAGATTTTTTTTTGTTTTCAGTAAAAATGTTTTTACACTTCATTAAAAGACGTAATTTGAATTGTGCTCAGAACAAACCGATTTTATTAAATAAACCATTCGTATTCATTGAGCGTCACTTCACCTGGCGCTAAGCAGAGTTTCAAACGAGACATAGGCATAGTTCCTAGAGTTCTTTGACATTTTTTTTATTTATTTTTAGGCCGGTAATGGTTAAGACAAGACGCCGACTATACATACCATTTGCAGTCTTATGAGGAAATACTGTAAATACTTTATCGAAGTTTGAAATTAATTCAATCAAAACCACAGTAAGACTGTAATGTTATCTGTTTTCGTTTCGTAAGCAATATTGTTCCTTGTGAGATTAATTGTCGACGCATTAACTTACAAATACGGATAAAATCAGGTATTATTAGTTAACTATCCAATCAGACTAAGTTCCTTAGCACATTTAATACGATAATACGGTTTAATACGAGTGTATACCCTATTTGTTCACGTTAGATTGAACCAAGGCCTTTAAGTGGTCGTTTGGCAAAGATTCAACGCGGACCGGGCTCGGTTCCGAGAAGGTGTAGTGTGAATCTCCCTTAATTAATATTAATAAGGTTGGTACGAACAGTATGGGTTGGCAGCAAGCCAAATACAGCTTACGTCTTCGTAATGAGCTCAATTAGGATTGACTTGCTAATTAAATTAACAATCACAGTGGGACCGCTTGCTCGTCCGCCCACTAATCTATAAAAAAAAAATCATATTAATGAACGTATTTCTAAGATCTAAGATTTCATATACTCATACATACATTTGCTTGTTCCTATAAGAAAATTTCCTAGTTTTGGTTGGGTTACGATATTCGGCTTCAGCATATCAAGTCCTCCTTCCTACATAAGTAGGTATTTTTTACCATATCCAAATTATGTAAGTATCCATTAACAAACTGTTTGCCTTATGGTTGTTAGACTTGTTAGTGATACCGTAAAACGTCGCAACTTTACCACAAGTCTTTAACATTGCCTAAAATAGTAATATGCTGATAACTCGCAAAATATTTATGTTGCATCACTGAAACCAATGGTATATTTTGTAAAGATATTCTGACAACACAAAAAATGGTCGCCATAGTACTAATGTCACCTACCTTCACGTCAGTGCCGTTTTGAACGTCAAGAAGGAGACGGGAATTTAAACTGATGCTCAAAACTTTTTCGGTAAGTCGAAATAGAATATTGTTTAAGTTTTGGTAATATAGTTATCTTATCGATTTAGTCTTCTTTAATATAATGCAATTGCTAGATTCGTTTTGTCGTCAAGCGTTCTAAAATAAATTAGACTTAGGCAAAGATGGGATAAGTTTGATAAATAAGTAACCTCAACTTTATCTACGGTAGGGTTGTTGCAGTTATATTTTTGAAATTATATAATTTTATTTTTTTTATCATTTAATTTGCCTTATAATGTAATTTTGTTTAATTGGATATTTTTTTAACAACGAAACGAATACCTAATACATTAGGTAAAGTATTAGGTAAAGTTACTACGTATTACTTTAAAAATTACTTTAATTAAGCAGTTGATATATATTATTTTATTTTTAGGTCCACAATGGAAAAACATAGAAGAAAGCCAGGTGCCAGGCGCTACAAAGGTTATGAAGATAGCTTACTAAATTTAGCAGTAGATTTGGTAAAAAACAAAAATTTAAATTCATATGAAGCAGAAAAACAGTTTGGGATACCAAGAAAAACAATTTTAAATAAAGTAAAGCTGAAACATATGCGTAAAGTTGGATGTCCTAATAAATTGTCTGAAGAGGAGGAGTCAAGAATTGTGGAAGCGTTGATTCTTTGCGCCAATTATGGCAGTCCTTTAACACGTTCAGAATTGAGAATAATCGTTTATGACTACCTTAAAAAAAATGAAAAATCCGCACTTTTTAATAATAAGATGCCAGGCGAAAAATGGATTAGGAATTTTTTAAATAGGCACAAAAATAAATTAACGACGAGATCGACTCAAAATATTAAGCTTGTACGGGCTACAAAAACTTATAGTGAATATAACGAATATTTTGATAACCTAAAAGTAAGTTTAACTAATGCAAAACCAGAGCACATTCTGAACTACGATGAAACTAATTTATCTGATGATCCCGGTAGCCTGAGATGCATTTTTAAAAGAGGTGTTAAGTATCCTAATAAAATTCTCAACAGTACTAAAACTGCAATATCTCTCATGTTCGCGGCCACTGCGTCCGGAAAATTATTTCCTCCATACGTAGTTTATAAGGCAGAAAATCTGTGGAGTAACTGGTGTGAAAAAGGGCCGCCCGGTACAAGATTTAATAAATCGAAATCCGGTTGGTTTGATAATCAAACCTTTGAAGATTGGTTCAATACTATTATAATACCCTGGGCACAATCCTCACCGGAACCCAAAGTAATGATAGGGGACAATTTGTCCTCGCATTTAAACATAAGCATTATTGAGAAATGTCGTGATAACAATATTCGCTTTGTTTTTCTACCACCCAATTCAACTCACGATACCCAACCACTTGATGTCTCATTTTTTAGACCCTTAAAAAGAACGTGGCGCAATATTCTACTCGACTGGAAAGTGCGACACCCGTCCAGTAATTCCTTAAACAAAAGTATTTTTCCAGAATTACTAAAATCATTAATTGATGCAATAAAAATTAATCAAATAGAAACAATCAAGAATGGATTCAAGGCCACTGGGATACACCCTTTAAACCCTGAAGAAGTTTTAAGAAAACTACCTGATTACAACGTGGAGAATAGGAAACCAGAGGTTACCTTTAATAATGCTCTTCTCAGTTATTTAAAAGAATCAAGATCTCCCAATAATAACATAAACAGGAAAAGAAATAAAAAAGTCCATATAAAACCAGGGGAATCTGTGTCAACCGAAGACTTTACAACAATACCGAATACAGAAAGATTAGAAGCTAGTTCTTCTTATCAAAATATAAACATTCCTCCAGGTGTGGTTGTGAATTGCGAAGCACCACAGAACTTATACATTTCTAATAACCGCACTTTATTTACAAAGGCCTGTGAAAATGACCCTCCAACCTCTTGTGTTCCTGTTGAACCCAGAAAAATATTATCAAATATTTCACTCAGACAACTAGACAAAAGGCAAGGGTCAGATTCAGACAGTATAACTTCATCGTTTTCTTTGCATGATTCTTCAGAAGATGGCCCATTTGTAGACTCACAGAGTGATACTGAAAGTTTTTATGAAGATAATTTAAATTTCATTGAAGAAGATTCCACTGATGACGTTACTGTAGGAAAATATGTACTAGTTAAATTCCTTGCAAGGAAAGTCAATATATACTACATTGGTTTGATTATAAGTCATAATGAAAGCAATGGTACATATTTAACGAAATATCTGAGAAAGAACACCAAGGGAACATTTTCTTGGCCATTAGTGGAAGACATATCCGAGATCACACGTCTAGACATTGAAAAGGTTTTACAAAACCCTAAAGTCGGGCGACGAGGCCAATTAATTTTCAATATAGAGTCTATAATTCCCCTGATAAATATTAAGTAAAATTAGTTAAATTAAATTTTTGCTTACAGCATTTGCCTGTTTATTTGATCATTAAACATTTAAATAAAACCTTTTTCGAACCATTTAGGACAAATTAAGTGGTATTTTTAAAGCCGAGAGCGAAATACTCCGTTTCACCCAAAAATATGGATTGGATGTTTTCTTCATAACTATGTCCATTTCTAAAGAAATGTTACTTATTATAAGTAATAATGTTAATGTTAATAATATTGTTAATGTTAAGTAATAATAATGTATAAGAAATTATTACACTGTGAAAAAGTCGTTCATTTCTAAATTTGTGACAACCCTATACAAGACTTTGTCAATGTATGAAAATGACCAAAATTTACATCCCAACATTGCCTGGCTTTAATTTAGGCTACTTATGTACATTTTTTCGATTTTTAAATAAACACTAACATGATATAAGAATATAGTTCAATATAGAGTGGAGAGTTTGTGGATTTGTGTCTTGTAATACTTTTTAACAACGTAGGCAAAGTTGCGATTTTTCAGCCCAACTTTGCCTGGTATTAAATGTCGTTACAGATCTACTCCTTTAGTAATATAATGTAATATCACCATGATATCCCAAAGACAAGATTTTGAACTTTATTTAGTACATAGAAAAGTTGAAAATAGCTTTTAAATTTCGAAGATATCTTTAAAAAAGCGTAAAACTTAGGCAATGTTGCGGCAGTTTACGGTACCATATTTCGGATACGGATACGGAGTATTTTTTATTTTTTTATAGATAAAAAGGCGGCAGACGAGCATACAGTCCACCTGGTGGTAAGTGGATACTGTCGTCCATAGACATCCCCGATAGACATCTTAAACTGTAGGGAAAGTGGTGAATCACTGAATAAGTGACTCAAACAGGTAAACTGAATTGGACGTACTGATGAACACCTGGAACCGCAAACTAGGGATGTTATGGACCCCCGTCAGGAACGAAGATCCTCACGCATTTATTTTTAAACTCCGAATGTAATTCGAAATAAAATCTGTATAGTTCATGTATTTTTTTTTAATTTTGTATCATATTTTCAATGCAAATAATTTAAAATAAGGAATTAAATCAAAAATAAAAAATTTAGGTCATAGAACCGGCCACGCACTAGTCTGCACGTCTGTTATTCTGCTTGAGTCTCGCTCTCGATACTCGCACGCACACACACAGAGAGAAAGAGAAACGTCTATGGAGGGGGTGAAAATCTTACGTGACGTTACATTTTCTCTCTAATCACACCTACCGCAAGCCGCGTAAAGGAACTTCGTTCCAAAAAATCGAAACCGAATTCGCAATAAAAGATTCGGATGTTATTATTATTACAAATATTTTATACATATGCGATACATAATTTTATACATAATTTCATATCCGTATCTGTAACCGAAACCGGTAAAAGAGTATACAATATACAGGGCCGTCTTAAGTCTATTCTGCGCCGGGGTGCGGGAGTGTATCCTAAGACAGTCAAACATCCTATTGTGTATCCTATGACAGTCAAATATCCTATTGTGTATCCTATGACAGTCAAATATCCTATGACAGTCAAATATCCTATTGTGTAATTGTTTACTATAGCGTTATATTTTTTCATTACCTTTAAAAGGTGAGCGCCCGGGGTGCACCGCACCCCTTGCACCCCCTGGTAAAGACGGCCCTGACAATATATATAGTATACAATATATAGTTTAGGGCAAGAGTGCATGGTGTATTCCCACAGCCGCTGGGCGCACGCGACTGGCCACGTTACCCCTCTCTCACAGAACCTTGAAGGTACCTTGAAATGTACCTGCATTTCCTACTTTATCGTATTTCCCCAATGTACTCGTACGTACGAACTACATACCTTGAAATGTACCGCATTTCCCATTTTATCGTATTTCCCCAATGTACGTACGTGTTTCGGTAGTGAGTGAGATATGCCAAAGCCCATTCCCATTCCAATCCATTCTCAATCCATTCCTTAATCTGCAAAGGTAATTAATCTGCGCATCCGGGGGCGTGCCAGCGTTTGTCATTCTGGACTGATGTTGACATGTATTGCGGATCTCTACGAACGATAACATCCGTTTACCATCAAGGGGACCGTCTAGTGACAAACGCAAAGAAATTTGTCAAAGCTCCATAAGCGATATCGGAACACGGAAAATTAACAATTTCATATGGCAATGTAATGTTCACATGTCAAAGAACTGACCGTAGTAGGACAGACAGGTTGTCTTGTGAACGAACCTAGATTTTCACATCCTATGACTGGATATATGACGTTATCTGACCAGATATTTTTTTTAGGACTTGTTAAATTTGGTTAAAATATCGATGTTCCAAGATTCCAACAGACATAAATAGAAAAAAAAATGTTTACGGTTTACGGACAAGACGACGTGGATGCTTTCAGTCAACGTTACGTGCCATATGTCGGTGGTCTCTTGCGCCATTCGAGACACTATTATTATAACTACTATTACACCAGTATTAATTTATTTGTTAAGGTAAAACATTCGTAGTAATCTTTATATGAATTAAAATTACTGATATGCCAGCATTCGCATAAAAACAAACGTGTACTAAAAACAGATAATTTAGAGGTTCATACTGTAAAAAAAGAAGAAATAAAAACCTTTTAAAAAAAGTCGCTTAACTATAATACTTAAATTAACTCGCTTAACTTAACGATTGGTCACTAGACTAGTCTAGTGACCATAATAATTTAGATAATTTAGAGATAATCAATTCTAGACCTACTTAATCATAATAATATGTAAGTAGCTACAGAAAAATTAAACCCTCATATGAGATCAATTTTTGGAATCAAATTAAAAATGTATTCTTTCCCAGTCGCATTTCACTGTTAGAAATTAAACAGCTGACCTGGTAGATATTTCTAAAAGTCGTTCTAAAAACCCACCTCAACTTTTATGATAGATTTCGTAGAATTTACGCAGAATTAATATAATTGGTGGTAATTCTATCATAATCAATGTGTACTTGTAATAAATCTAAAAATCAATATATTATTTTTATTGTCAGGAACCTGCTACATCGTGCATCTTACACGCATGCATGCTTTAATGTGATTACCAATGTGACAGTATGCAGAATGTACATCCCGCCTAGACACAGGATTTGTCCCCATACGTCATTCAGTATGGGTACTGTCGATAGCAACAAAGTAATATAAAAAGATAAGTAATTAAATGTAAAGCATTTCCCACTTTATCTTACTTCCCTAATGTACGTACGTGTTTAGGTAGTGAGTGCCAGAGCCCATTCCCATTCTATCCCTCCCCATTTTCCCAATCCTTTCTCCAAATCCATTCCTATATCTCCAAAGGTAGGCAGCGCATCCGAGGGCGTGCCAACGTTTGACAATTTGGACTAATGTTGGCATTAGTATCGCGGATGTTTATGGGCGACAGTACCCACTTACCATAAGGTGGACTGTATGCTCGTATGCCGCCTTCGTACATAAAAAAAAACTAATTTTTATCCCACGAATGAATACTAGAACCATAAAACAGTTTAATCAAGGTCCGTTTTATGGGTCTAATTAGTCGCAGTCAAATGCAATACGAGAAAGAAGAATAGCCCAGTAACTAGTAAGCCTTAATGGATATTATCTAGCAGATAAATTGTAAACACTTTTACCAATGAGCGTACATGGTACATTAATGATGCCTTGGCTTTGAGTGCGCCAATCGAGCCGTGAGAGATAATAAGTTGTTCTTATTGGCCCTTTGTGGGTAACCAACCGATAAATTTGTTTAGAAAACCGTCATCAGAGGTTATTAATATTAAACAAACCATCATGGTTTAAAAACCATAGAGAGAGGATTCTAGAGTTAGTATTGTTATGTAATGCAATCTATTTCACATATTTGTTATTTAGCTGATCAATTGATCATAGAGCGGTGACTCGATTTACTCTCAGATCACATTCGTGGGCTCGTGAATACGAACCCCGATCGAATACCTTCATTTTCTTAAAAATACTATATATGTAACTTAATATCACTAGAATTTTCCCAAGATTTAGCCTACTCGAGGTTTCCAAATCAGTTTGTTAGTGTGTTTAAGATGTGCTTTTATCTAAATGAGTTTATTATAAATTCCTACAATAGTTTACCATCATCCAGATATGTAACCATAACCATCCTCATTGTTTTCAACACTATTGGATCGATTTTGATGGAAAGTATCCTACAATTATTTAATATTAGTAGACAAATGCCCTACACAGCAGTGAAAACTGCAACAAAATCGGCTCAGAGGATCCCGAGATTCGCGCGAAAAGCGAGATAAATATAGCGAGATAAAGATAATGCTTAATTTTACAGACAAAGCGCTTTTAAATACCTAACTTTGAAAAAAACATTAAATAGCTTGGTCAAACCGTTAACAAACAAATAAAACTACTAAGAAATAGGTTCTCCCTAAACCTACTAAGATTTGTGAGGAGGTAAGAACTGACATCCGGGAATATCTAATTGATTTGTGAGTAGGTAAGTACTTGGATCATAACATGGGATCATGATCCAGCCCTAACAATCAATCTATATTGCAATATTTTCGATTTTCCGATTTATTATATTCCACGAGGGTTATAGTAGTAAGTGATAGTAAATTGATGTGGAAATAGGACCGTAGGTACCTACAAACACCTTTATACTAACGAGTCCCATATGCAAATCTTCTCGCAAATTACAAATATGTATTTATAGTCTTTAATTCTGAAAAAAATAAACCAAAAAAGAGCGGTATGTTTAATTAAATAAAAAAAAGGCTAAGTATCTATGTTATGATACATGTTTCTTTCTAAATATACGTTTTTATTATAATTTCAAAACATTTGATTTTTATTTAATATAAAAGATATATATTTTTAAAAAGTACCTATAGTTTTCAAGAGGCGGCATTTTGTCTTTTGTCCGAGGCGACGTAAACGCTAGAGCCGGCGCTGCTCTTCGGAATTATCAATTACGCTCGCCACAGGTCCTAAGTATGAATTTAAGATCATTATAAGTTATTAAATTACCAGTAGAGACAAAAAATGTATTTGCTTTTACACGGTCCTAGTTCACGGTTTAACTAGATCGATGGTAACACGCAACTAATATGAACTGGAACCGGATAGTTGAGAAACAAATAAAAACCTTTAAGTATATTTATACAAAAGGGCAAGGCTGTCTGTGTGTTTGTTTCCCAGATAATTGAGACTTTAGTAAAATCTTAAACGTCATTATTTATTCTACTGCTTCACCTTAAAAATCAGATGTAAAACACGCAGACAAAAGAACCATGTAAATATGTATTTAAATCTAAAAATACGTGTAATAAAAAATAATTAAGTACCTGTAGTAGTAATATAATATACTCGTATTATTACTGTTTGGTTTGGCTTCCCCAAAGCGTCAGAACACTAATTGGCTCCTCGAGTAAAGTCAGGAACAGCTCCTGAAGCACTGCACCAACCTGGAGGATATAGATGTTAAAATTGCTAGACTTGTAGTCGATATCTAGCTGCTGCAGCTTCACCTTCAGCAAGGCGTCCCCAATTCACAATCCAATCCTTCAAGTCTCTCCTAGATGTATCGTTTAATCTCTTTAAGCGTCGTCTTCTCCTCAATTCAAGATCCGAGGTGCGGGTTTGCTGCAAATAGGTACGGTACCGCTACTATTGGGATTACGATGCATGTCTATTTGTGTGTCGCGTCGGTTTGTTCGTACTTATTTCGGGGAAAACTGGTCCGATTTTGTTACGGCTTTGATTATTGTGTCAGGTGTTTACTCCGAAAGGTTTTACTTATTATAACTTTTATGAAAATCTATTCAGAAATTACGGAAATATAGCGTCTTTTGTGTGATTAAAACTGATGACTTATGGTAGGTATATAAACAGGCGAAATCGTTGACAAAACCCGTGTTTAATAGAAAGGAGCACTTTATAAATTGGCCATAGATTACTGACATGTACTTTAAATTGAAATGTTGACATTAGCATGCAAAACCAAGACGTAACCTATTTATTATTTTTGACAGTTTGAACCAATGAAAAATATTATAATGTTTGATAAATGTCAGCTTATTTTTTAGGCTAATCTGATACACATCTTATTTATCTTAACAGGAGATTAAGATATTTAAAATTTTATTTATTTATTTTACTAGGTTTTAGAAAGTAGAGGAAGGTACCCATATTTTGGATGGTGCCTTAATTTCGGATAGCGTCTTTATTCATAACCTATGCACTAGGCGGCGCTGCTAATAATAGTCAAGGGGAGCGGTCGCCTCCATATTGAATCTGTGTTGTCGCCGCCATCGTCAGAACTTCGTGTACGGAACAAAAAATAAATTAAAAATATTGCAAAAACATAGTTTTTGAAGATGTCAACTTCGAACACAGCTGCAGGGCAAGTGGTAAGTTCTAATACTTTGTTTTAAAGTATAATATGAAGGTGATAAAATGTAGTTTAAGTGTCAAATTGATTTGACGTGAATAGTTTTGAGGTTATTTTACATAAGTGGATTCAAAAGTATTTTTTATAAGGCCCTAATTCCGGATAGGCAATAGTGCCTAATTCTGGTTATCCGAAATTAGGGTATCCGAAATTGGGTATTGTTTTGATTGAAATGAGTTATCTGTTTTAATTCAAATTATCGGTTTATAATGTTTTTTTATTCCTTTAAGGTTTTTTTATTCAAGAAGCGAATAAAGTGGACTCCAGAAGACATGAAAAAAGCTGTGGAAGCGGTGCATAATAAAAAAATGGGATATCTTAAGGCTCATAAAGTGTTCGGAGTGCCCAAGTCTACGTTAGAAGACTACGTCAAAAACAAAGACGGTAAGAGTGTTGACGATCTGGTGAAAGCCAAAATTGGGAGAAAACCCATATTTCCTGATGAACTGGAGAGTTTGCTCGTTCAATATTTATTAGATATGGAGAAACGATTCTTTGGTTTACGCGCACGAGACGTAATGCAAATGGCTTTTCAGCTGGCTTTACAAAATAATCTGCGGTATCCATTTAGAAATACTGGTCGGGCAGGTAAAAAATGGTTGAGATTGTTTATGCAACGCCATCGTGAATTATCATTTCGAACCCCTCAGGCAATATCAGCGGCTAGAGTAAGAGACTTCACAAAACACAATGTGGAAGAATTTTTTGATATTTATGAAAAACAATTAGAAAAAGTGGGATCTTCTCCGCAGAAAATTTTCAATGTTGACGAGACTGGAGTCAGCATTGTTCAACATAAAACATGCAAGGTTATTGGTTTAAAAGGAATAAAGCAGATCGCTAGCATTTCGTCTGCCGAACGTGGATCACTAGTAACTCTTGTTACCTGCATGAGTGCTGCAGGGCAATTTATCCCGCCTCTGTTCGTTTTCCCAAGGAAGAACATGAAGCCTGAACTCATGAATGGAGCTCCCCCGGGATCTATTTCATCATGTCATGTATCAGGGTGGATACAAGGAGATAGTTTCACGAAGTGGTTACATCATTTCATAGCAATCACAAAACCTTCAGTTGAAAATCCTGTGATCCTCATTCTCGACGGCCATTATTCGCATACACGTAACATAGATGTTATCAATGTTGGAAGGGAAAATGGAGTCATCATCGTCTGTCTACCTCCTCATTCAACTCATAAAATGCAAGCGCTTGATGTGGCTTTTATGAGCCCGTTCAAAACTTATTATGCTCAAGAAATAGAGACATGGTTAAGAAACAATTCTGGGAGAGTAGTGACTGCATATCAAATAGCTGAATTAGTATGTAGAGCCTATGCTCGTGCTGCAACCATTCAGACAGCGATTAATGGTTTTAAAAAAAAACGGTCTCTTTCCTTGTAACAGAAACGTCTTTGATGAACATGAGTTTGCCATAGAAAACCCAAATGTTGAAGTTTATGAAGAAGAAAGAACAGCAGACAGCGATTTAGTACCTGTGCTATCCGAAAATGTTCCTCCTAACTCACAAAATTTAATCAACCCAAATCAGAAACAATCAACTCTGTCCACGAAGGCAAACACATCTGTGTCTCAATTTATAAAACCGACTGATGTAAGTCCTTTACCCTCCTTCAAGAATCGTAAAAATGTAGCTAGTGAGAACGCAGGGGAAAAACAAATAGAAGGGAAAAGCAGTTCTGATTACTGGATCCCCTTACAAAGTAGCCCTTGAAGGATCTCTGGAAAATATTGCAAAAAAGAAAAAGCCCGTCTTAAACACTTTATCACAGAATTCTAAAAAAAGCAAATCTAAAATAATTGACGAGTCACAACCATCACAACATCTGGAGCCAAAAAGGTAATTAGAAAAAGAACAAAGCCTGCAAAAAAGCCAGAAAACTCATGACAGCTCTTCAAGTTCCTCAGCTGAAGAGCTCATTTTAACGGATGAATCAGATGCTGACGATGCCGAGTGCATGGTATGCCTGGGATTGTTTTCAGAAGACACACATGGCGAGGAGTGGGCAAGATGTAGTAAATGTTTCAAGTGGGGTCACGAGAAGTGTACGGGATTTAAAAAGAAGGCTAAATTTATTTGCGCCGAATGTCTTGAATGAATAGATTATGATTTTTAATTTTAATTTAATTACTTTTCATTTTTTATTTTAATTTTAATTATCTTTAATTATTAATATTGAAATTAATTATTTTAAAATTTGATTTTTAGTCCTTTAAATGTCATTTGAGTTTTCTACAAATAAATATTTTCTATATTGCATAGTTTTATTATATTTTTAACATTATTATCCTAAAATTTTTATGTATCCGAAATTAAGACTCCTTTTTCTTTACTCCAAAAACATCATGGTTTTGCAAAAACAATATTATTTTCTTTTTCTTTACACCAGGATATTTAACGTTTTGGGATCCTAAAGTACACTATTTATAGTAAGAAATAATGTCACATCCTTAGCCAAAGGTTCAATATTTTTAATTCTACACATTAAAAACAAAATGGTATCCGAAATATAGCCACCTTCCTCTATCAACTTTAGCTCTCGCCTTAACATAGATTTAGACTTTTTTTAAACCGTAAATATTAAAAACCGTCCAAGCGAAATTTCAAACATACACATTCACATGAGCGTGAAAGACTCAGACATCTAACAGATATGTCGACTCTACATTCACGCCGTGCAGCCCCGCGAACAGGCGCGAACAGGGTAGCAGGTTTTCGCGACTTCTCGCGTGTTCACTTCACGGCTCTTTTTGCCGGTCGGAGTCGATAAGCTGTGTCCGCGAAAAAGAGTTCGCGGGCGCGTACCGCGAACGCCCTCACAACGTTCACGAACGACTGTGAACAATTGCGAGTTGAAAGAGGTGTACTCTGGGCACGCAGGTTGACGGCGTGAATCCTGGTTGTGACTTCACGGTGTAAGTGTAAAGCCGGCATTACACGTTTTACACGTGTACCTACTACCTACACTAGTCAGAGAGGCCGGGAGTCCTGTGTTTTGAATAAACGGTGTTACGTACATTACGATATACATACTGCCCCGGAATGAGCTAATTGCGCGCGCGGTGTGAGGTGTGGAGACACGAGCACACCCCCCTCCCAGCCGTCTCGCCGCACTTGTGCCGGCTAGTTAAGTGATGCGCTTGTTCGCTTTCTATTGTTTCTCTTGCGTCATCGATATAATACGTGTTGGGTACTATACTTACTTGTTAAAATGAGCGACCAAACCTGATTCTGACTTATCTGCATCGGGTGTTACAAGTGATGATTGTAGTGACTAATATTCATTCAAAACAATATGATAGTCTTTTGTGTCTTTTAGTACTTTTAAGTTATTTTTTATTATTATTAATAATGTAATGCGTAGTAGATTTTTGTTGTTATAATAGTGTTCTTTTTTTATATTTCTCTCAATTAGTAATTTTTGTATTTTTTTCTTTTTGTTTTTTAGTAACTTTATTTTTCAAAACTAAATATCAAATACCTATTTAAAACTAAAAATTATGTATATCTACTTACTATATTATCTAATGTGTGCTAAATAATAAATAAATAAATAATGAAAGTAAATAAAAATAGTAAGAAATAAGTGATGTTTTTTATAATTACATAGTCGTGTGTTTTATTTTTGACCGCGATATTTAAATTAAAAATATCGACTGTTACCAATATCGATATACCTATCTATCATTGTAGTATAACACTAAAAACAAGTGACATAAAACGGTCACATTCCTTCCCCGCGCATTCAACTCGTTCCGGGACTATACATTATTTATCTATGCAAATATATAAGTAAGACGGATTCTAATTATCAATTTTAGCTATTTTACTTTCACAGCAGTTTTCTTCAGCAAGAACGTAAGATCTGTCATGCTCATATATGAGATATGAAAGAGCATATCGAAGATTCATACTCATGAAAGGCGCCACGACTGGCGCCTGGTCCCTTGGTAGAGCTGGTGGTCGTAACCAGCAACCGCAACTTGTAAAAGTTGCCGCTGGCAGCAACTAATGACCTACGTGTGTACAGCGTCTAAGTCGCGCGACTACGCGACCTACCACAACCGATTGATAAAATCATTGAGGAGGGCCTATCATACGTCAACGTTAAAAAAAATACTCCCATGCATAGCAATGTATATAAATATATTTTACTATTTAAATCAATGCTCCCGTTTATAACAGAGGAGCGATCAAATGAGATCGTGGGCGGCTGGCCGTAGTAGTCGCTGAGTCGCGTGAACAAGTGCCGCCGTGTGAACACTTTGTGTGCTGAGTCGTATGGAGTCAAGCAACCACATACGAGCTACTGACCAGGCGACACCGTGTATCTGATTCATCGATGTGGCCGACACCTACGAAATTATTGTCCGCATCAAAAAATATTGTAAGATATTTATAAAATCAAAAATATTCACTTTAAAGACTTTGAGAGTCTATTAGGTCTAAGTTTATGAGTATTAGTAACGAAATTTAGTTTTCACTAAGTCAGCGACTACTAAAAACGGTTTATATCTTACTGACTGTAATAAATTTACTGTAAACTTACTGTAAATGAATTTATTTATAAGTTGACAATTAGCACTCACAATTCCGATTTTTTAATTATTAAACAAACAAAAGAATCTTTAGAAAGTTAGTATACATTTTGTAAAATTCACTCTCCAATATCAAGTGAGCAATTAATTTAATCTAGATAAAATAGTTCCGCGCCCATTAGAAGAAAATCCGCATATCTAGCCATCTTAATCGCTGGTTCTATACGTCTTAACAAGCTGAACACGACAATAGTCTCGTTGCATCAATGATATGTTAATGGCTAGTTTCTTGAAAGTTGCATCACCTTGATGAAGTACGAAACCGAAAACAGTACCGAAAACACGCGGACAGTTCCCGAACAAACCCGAGTGCGTGTGACGTCACAATGTTAATTTCTACTCATTGTAGCACACAGCTGATACAGTATTTTGACTATTAATCGATTAAATCTTGTTATTATCGTCAATATATTAATAAATATATCGAAAATGTCTAACCTTAAAAGTTATCGTGCTTGCTTCGTACCATTATGTACGAATACTACAAAAACAACTCCTGAAAAAATGTTTTTAAATGTTCCACAAAATGTTAAACGTCGAAATAAATGGTTCCAAGCAGTGCGACGACCTAATTCCAAAACAACATCAAATTTGTTTTGTTGTGAAGATCATTTTATAATAATATAGTAATTAAAAAATATTTATGTAAACGTATAAATGAAATAAATAGCATTCGATAAATAAAAATTAATTATGTTTAATGACGAATAAATCATTTAATATTTTAATTTACAATATTATTTATTTATAAACTTACCTTGATGCTTTAGCACCTCGAACTTCAGCTGAATTAAACCGAATATCATTTTTAAGAAAATCTGTTATCATAAATATATCGACATCAGGTATATTATCGGAATTAGCTTTTATAAATCCTTTATCACACATAACTAAACAAAAGTAGTTAATATAAATATTTTTTTAAACTAAATGTCGGATATTTGTCGTCAATTTACATGTAGAAGCCTGTGATACTGTACTATCGAGAAATACTTTTAACATTATGACGTCACAAACATGGCGACCAATCGTAGCGCGTTTGTAGTCACGTGATTCTTTTTAAAATTTTATTAATTTTAAATTGTTTATAATAAATTAAATAAACATTTTTAAGAGTATTTCGCATCGATTATTAATATAATTTATGATAAAGTTTTAAAATACATAAAGAAAATTGATAATTTTTTTTTTTCAATAACCCAATTAAGAAGCATTATATTCGGAAATGAACCACAAACAAAGATTCTTTTAGTTTTATGCAAAACACCAATTCGTAGCTTGATTTCAAATTAATGATTATTTTATAAAAAAAAAAATTGCATTTTAATCGAATTTCATAAAAATGCACTTGTGCTTTTTTCCTAAGAAGGGCATAGTTGAAAACAGGATCACTGTGCTAATATAGAGTATTGAAAACGGACTTATTTTTATTACTTTTACTTATTTTATGACGGACTTTTACGGACTTATACTATGCCTGTTTTTTAATACCTTTGATTTGATTAAAGTTTCCTAAAATACAACAATCTAGGCTAATCTGGCTAGTTGGTAGTGTCTCTACCATAAATATGAGAAAATACACATCTTACGTTTTGGCAGAAGAAAGTAGCGTGATCATTTTACTTACTTTCTATGCTAGGGTTCAGTTATTGGTTAGACATTCATTTGCTTAAAGAAAAATGTTTGATTGGGTTTAAGTTTGGATTATGAAAAACACTGGAGAAAATTGATATTTTGATCGACTTCATAAAATGAAATATGTGCCATTAACTGAGAAAAGAGACCTTATTATGGTTTCTAGTTTCTCGGTTATTAAAACTTTAGTGAAAATTTTATATTTTTCACATTTTTTCTTGCATGATCTGAAAAAAATATAGAAATATGCTCTAACATCTGATATGTTAGAGCATATTTCTGTATTTTTTTCAGAGTGGACCAGAGCTTTCTGCGGCATATCATGACGCCCATATTAGCTCATTTCAGGCCTGAGCAGCATATTTGCTCAGAACAGACTCGTGAGACCTTTACCATGCAATGTATTAATCTAAGATTCGCTGGACAAACACGCCAGGAAACAAGCACGCTAAAACGGGAATCAGGCGGAAAATATTCTGTGATAAACTCGTCAAGCAGTTATCTCTCTAAGCAGGAACGACGGGACATTGCAGTCTGAAAATAAATATATTTAATTTGGAAGTAAAGGTTTCCAAAACCTGCAGATTTCGTTCCGTGTAGAATGAAACTCAAACGCACGTGTTTTGCGAGTGTGGCTGTTTGCTGTACAAAATAATACATGTAATTGGACATTCGCCTACTAAAAACTGTAAGAGGTCCAATAACTCGTTGCTGAAACTATCCTGTGACATCTGCGGGCCATAGGCATTGGCAGCGATCTATAAGAAGGGTGGCGATCACAACAGATCAGCAACGGTCGCATTGATACGAGACTTCATTGACTTGCAGAGCCCCTAAATCTCAATAATAATAACAATAATATTTGTCTTTAATCCTGACCAGTCTCGAGACCAACCTGAGGTGGTTGGATTTCCGTGGCGGCTGGCTCTCAGCGAAGATGAAGATGCAGTGCTGCTGGTTACCGTGATATCGGCCGCTGGTTTCTTTCCCTCCGGTCCTGAACACCTGTGCTTCCACCGGGGGTTATACCGTCTCTCCCTCAGGTTGGCTCACCAAGGGAGAAACGAAATGGTTTAGAACCATATTTTAAATAATAATTATAAAAGGATTATTTGGTAAACTTAAGAAAAATATTAACCTTTAATAGACTGGATGGGATAATACAATAACTGATATAAGATAAAATCTATCCACTAAGTCTAAGAAGGTTATTGTAATTCGCTTAAGGATGTGTGTAACTGATAACTCTTCTTGAACATCAATATATTCAATATTACAACTCTACAAAGGAGCTTCGGATTTCAGTAAGTAATTCTCAATCGTAAATTTTGCAGCGTGCAAAGTCGCTGATTAACGGCATGAAAGGATATAAGTTGGGTGTACATTAGATAACTTACAACTGGTTACATAGCTAATATAATGTTTCTAAAAAGTTGTCTTCATTTTTGAGGATATTAAAATGCTATGTGTTTATATTAAGTGCTTTAGTATTATTATCATCGTCCAAGAACGTTACATCATTTTGATAGGTTCAAAAACATTTTATTTTATATGACTTTTGCGATATCCAATTTGATAATAATATTCAAACTAGATATCACGATATGCAGAAACGTAATCTAAATGTATGTGCCCATAGTCTGTAACTACGAACAGTTATAGCCTAAACGTGCACCACTTTTCTTTCTGTGGGTGTCGTTAAAAGCGACTAAGGGGTAACAAAACCGCTACCACAGGTCCTGAGGAAATACACCACCTTTAAAAGAGAGACAGACACTCGCCAACCCGCTAGGTCAGCGTGGCGTTTTAAAACCATACATTCCTCAAGCATGAGATAATCTGCATGCGGATGCCTGTATTCAGAAGTGAACGATAAGAGGGCTGCTTTCGATTTTACGATTTATGATATGTTTTTATTATATATATATATCCATACTTTCACGTGGATATATTTTTTGAAGTTTTTAAATATCAATTTAGCACTTGATAACTAAGCTGGGATCGAAGAAGTGGTCTGTAAACCTTTGCTGTCCGGCGAGATTTCCGCTAAAGTAACAATGTCGAAGCAAACATCAGTCAGTATATATCATGCTTAACCCTTACGGCGCTGTCAATAGATGTAAGTAACAATAGCATCCGCCTGGTTGACTTCAACCCCTTATCAAAGTCTACCGCCGAATATTCTGCGCCTTTCATTCAGGGGTACTTAAAGATACAGTTGTAAATGCAGTGTTTGTTTTAAGAGCAGTTCTCGTAAATATTCCTAATGGAAATAATATTTACTCGTACATTCCATGTCTGGTCGGGTTAATACGAGGTGGTCAGAAACACAAGTGGTATATAGTGGTTTAGCAACTGGCCTAAAAATCAAATCGTCTAATGTTATATTTATCAATTCATCTAAATGTCCACACGCATCTAAATTTTTCATTAAGTCTGCTAAGTTGTTGGTATAGTTTGTAGATTGTCAAAGTGGTATGTTTCCATAAAAGCAACTCGTCAAAAAGTCAACGTCGAGTTGTTAGACCACTTGGGTGTTTGAACCAGTTGCTATCATAGATCACTTGCGTTTTAGACCATCTCATACTAACTCTACTTAAGTGGTGCAAAACCCATAGGAGATCTTGTATCCCAAACAAACAAAAGGCAAACAAAAAAGTCAAAGGTCGAATCGCTAGATGTGTCCATCGAAAACTAATGTTAATGTGACCAACAATAGATGCATAATTAAACTGTAAAATGAAATATCATGAAAGTTTACTTGATTCGTACATGTAAGTCTGCACATGTAACTGCTGCAGTCATTCGTACTCATCCACTCAGTACAATTGTGAAACTAATTAATAATAATAATTGCACTTAGCTTCGGCCATTGAGTATTGAGTATCCGGCTTTATACCACTGTAAATTTGCTCATGTCTTACGTTCAGCTTAACTTATTGAATACTGATTACAGAAAGGTTTAACTGATGAAAGGATGCGCGGGATTCTGGAAATTGTGTGAGTGAAATATTGCTGAGCTGTGCGAAGAGATATGGTACCTACCTACATGCATGCTTGGATTTATACATTTAAAAAAGATTTCCTAACAGTTTTCTATATTCATCTATACAAGTCACCTTATAATAATATAATTTATGCTATAAGTTAAAACGTAGCCCGTGTAAAATGTATTTTTTGTCCCTAATATGTAGCAAATGAAATTACACAAACCAACTGTAGAAAACGGAATGATATTAAATTATAATGTGTCCAAAGACATGAAAAGGAATCTCAAATTAATACTATTATTATAATTAACTAATGGAAAACAAAGAGGCTAAAACAAGCCCTGCGACACTATTATAGCTAGGTACATAACATCTAAAAAAGTGTCACTCACCAACCCGCTTGGCCAGTGTGGCGTTTTAACGTCATACACAAGACTCATGACCTTAAAACGCATGCAATACATCCCTTGTACTCAAGATAATATGCACGAGAAGATCATATTAAAAGATTAAATTAGACCAAACTCGATAATAAAAAATAATCAACTTTCTATTTTTAAAGTTATCATTCAATTTACTTTAATGCACAAATAATTATGCGCAAGTGATATGAGAAACATTAAAATTAAAAGCTTTGATTATTGTCTATGCATAAGTGTAATTCATACTACGAGTAGTAATAGATTTATCTCCTCTAACTAAATAAATACATAATGATATGTCTTCAAGTCGGTTGTAATTTCATTCATTTGTTTTTAGAAAACGAATGAAAGTAATGACTTCTGTAGACGTTCCGTTTCTCTTTGATACCTTTTTTTTCTTCATACTCGTATATGGCAATGTTGCAATTAGCACATTCTGCCAGTGTCATGTTTTGCTTAATAAACAATTTCGAAGTCTAAAACGTATCCTGTCAATGTCTAGTCCTGTCGAAGTAAGTTAGGAGTCGCTCAGTAAAGCGATAGTACGTTTACTAACGACAAGAGGACTCCTTATAACACGAAAAACGTAGCCCCACGCTTTTATTTGATTATCACAAACACCGCGCATGAAAAATACTTTAAAGTTGAATAAACTATCGCTATTAAACCACAAAACACCTAATATACATTTTTTACAATAATCAAACAAAACCTCAACTTCACTTCTCGAGTTCCCGCCAAAAAGTATGTTTGATACTTTTTGGCTACTTTTCTTCATATATGGCAATCGTGAAATTAGCAAATTCTGCCAGTATCAAGTTTTCTTCGTAATAAACAATTTAAAAGTCTAAAAGGTATCCTATCAATATTCAGTCCTGTCGAAGTAAGTCAGGAGTCGCTCAGTAAAACGATAGTAGGTTTACTGAAGACTGAAGAGGACTCCTTGAAAGCACACGAAAAACACAGTCCCACGCTTTTATTTCATTATCGTAAACACCGCTCACGATAAACACTGAAGTTTAGTAAACTATCACTATTAAACCACAAAACGCCTAATACACAATTTTTACAATAATCAAACAAAAACACAACTTCACTTTTTGAAATCCCGCCAAAAAGTCCTATTTGATACTTAGAAGATATTTTTGTTCAAGTTTATTTATAATATTCAAGTTTTAATGATTTATATGATAGGTGCCAAATTGATCCCAGCTCTTCAAGCCTCGAAAAAGTTACAGAAGAGTATTCTTTGTATTGTCAAGAATGAAAAAACTCTGTGGTGCATTTTTCAAATTGACTTTACGATAGACAATTACGAGTAGTGTACAATATTCTATATTGGTGACACTTTAATAAAATATTTACGTTAATTAGATATACATACGTATTATAATAGGAGTACCTAAACTATTCCTATGCAAAGAATTCAGTTTCTATTAGAATGTGAATGAAGGAGGTTAAACAATTTTTGAATTGTTTCCAGTTTCCAATTGCCGCTTCTATGGTTATAATTGGACATTACTACTCGTACGAGTATAAAACTTATGATGAACATTGGCGGCAATCGCAGCCCTCCAAGGTTTAATTGAGCATTTCAGAAGACTGTAAGTTGAATGGCGACATATTTACCATATGGTGGATTATATTCCTCCGTGTCACCAGTATTTTCATACCATTAAAAAAAAAAGTGGCGGTCACTTTAGAAACATTGAAGAGTTCCAATTGCCTTCTCACTGACCCAATTCAGAATTTTATACAAGAATTACCTTCACTGTTCGAACAATTTTATATATAATTAGGGAATAACGCATGACAGAGATACCATTCGGTTTTGATGTCGAAAATGCAACGGTGTGCATCATGCAACCTGCTATCAAGTTGAAGCCACGCGAGCCGAGACGCGGCAGAGTTGCGGCAACATTCACCGACCACACACGCGGCCGTCAATCGATACTCACCATATATCCGAACGACATCGCAGTCGAATCCAGTGTTTGAAATTCAAAGTGTATTTTTTTTTTAAGTTTACAGACTACGAGCCAACTATGCTGAGCCTAATACGGTGAGCTTTTCTCTTAAGTTTTTATTTCGCTGTTCCTTGAAACTTTTATTGCAGGGTAATACTGCATAAGTTAAACATTACAAAGGAAACCTTCGTAAGGTGCAATGGGGTTAAGTATTTTAAATGTTCTTTTAAAATAAAATGTCCAAGTAATCCATGGACGAAAATATGAAATCGCATATTAAAGAACACCAAAAAAAATTAAAAGTTTTATATTAACATTAACAGTTGGAAGATGTTCTCCAAAACAGAATCAACAATCACTGGATAAACGAAATTTGAAAAACATATAATATTTCTCGGGATCCTTTTCGTACGGGCATTAGTTATGCACTTTAAAAAACCGCCACAATTATTTTATGATGCAGCCCACTTTTGCCAAACACTTATGCTTTAATTGGTGGATACGCCTAACAAATTAAAAAACAAAACAATGCTTTCTTTCTTTCCCACAAAGATAGAAATGCGTGTGAAGTAATTTGTCATTTGATAACGTTATGTATGGTGGATTTTAAAAAGAAGACTGTTATTCATAATACTGAGATTATGTGCTTAAGAACCATTATTAATTCACAATTAAACATAGGGCCAACCAGGGTAATTATAATAAGAGTAATGCAATTGTAACGTGCCTACTTTATCTTATAATATGGGTGTTTTTAAGAAATGTTTGTAGTTACCCCCGTTTACTGTAAAGACTTATCTATAAAATATCTAATAAGTTTAAATGAATGGCTTCTTAAACATGAGGAAACACTGACCTTATTTTTAAATTTTAATGTGTAAGTGTGTGATGTACGTACAAGATATTAAAATGAGCGACGTAATAATAAATACTCGATCATTAAAGTGTGGAAATATGGGTAGTAATAATCATTCTTATTTTATTTAACGATACATATATATAGTTTATGATTTTATGACAGTTGAAAGTGTGAACTTTCAGTCTTTCGGCTAATGTCTTGTGGTATACGACATATGTATATGAACAGTGATACTCATTTCTTAGATTATCGATCTGAATTAAACTTTTTGTTTAGCTAGAAACAATTTATCAATGATTTGATATAACATCTTATTGACAGTTCGAAAGATTTAAAATAATAAACGTAAATGTAATTATTTATGACGCGCTTTCGTGTTCAGTTACGCCACACGAAGTTCGTATAAGTTGCCACCCACCATGTTTCTTTGGTCTAGTTCAAGATTAAGTATCAAGATGTCATTGAGTATGTGTCCATATAAAGCAAAAATGTTACAGGCAAAGAAATTCTTACTTAAACCGGCATCGGTTTACAGAGTACACTAATTACAAATATTTGTATTATTATAATAATAAAATATACTTGCCCCGATTTTTCGTTTAAAAGTCACCATGTCTTCCACTTGAATTAACATGTGTGAAATTGAAATAGGTTATAATACTCGTAGCATGGTTATAATATGGTATACCTAATAGTGCGCTTGTGATAAATGTAATTAAGGTAGGTAATAAAATAAATAAGCTTTGAGAGCTTCGCCGCGCCGGCCGGTAATCAAAACATTTTCTGCAAGCTTTTATGTAATTTCCCATGTTTGTTAATTTGTATAGGTCAAATCTTGCAAATTGATTTTAACACACTTTCCATTGTAGTACTGCCTTGAAATTTCACACGTGTAAATAAAACCAATGACAATACAATAATCTGATGACCTTGACCTGATGCTGCAGCCAGGAAGGCCAACACACTGTGGCACTCCTCAACCGCGAACGGTAGATATGTTCTTGTTTGGGCTCGTTTGGCTCGTAGTTTTAATGACAATACAGTGACATGATTTTGACCTGATACTGCAGGAAAAAATGCCAGCACACTGTGGAACTCCTCAACGGTGAACAGTAGACACGTCGTATTTGGGCTCGTTTTGATAGGTTCACAAGTTTGATAATGAAAAGATAGTAACATGAACTGGAGCGTCTGGTTCGGTGAGATGGGCGTCGTTAACATTGCTACTAAAAAGGAGTAAGTAAGGTTTTTTTACGTTTAATTTTAATCCTTTTGCGTATGTTGGAACTAGAATGGACATTAATAATGCCACTAGTAAATCAGGTAATGAATATTGTGACTTCAATTGCATATGAAGTATTACTAAATAAACTACGAATATTACAAGCCAAGATAAAGATACATATATCACTTATATTTGTACAAGTGATATATTACTACGAAATAAAGTATTACGTGTTATAAAATTTATTTATAACGGAGTATAAAATATATAGTAAATCAATGAATTCAAAAAAAAATTCTTAGGCAAGCAAGGTGCGAGGAAGTGCAAAGGACCCCTTGCGGTCGCACGGGACCCAAGCCATTGCCTCTTGCAGTCGACGCACCGAGCTGAATAATGGACGAAGCTCTGACAACCGACTAATAGCGGTATAACCATTCGATTTGCTAGATCTCAGAGACTGGTGACGAGCAGCATGGTGATGCTGCCCATCGCACCGGTGATGACCGGTGCGAGAGGCCTAGTAATGCAATCACCAACCCGTCTGCCAAACGTGATGATTAACGTATAAACCTCCCAATGAAAACGTGTAACATACGATGGCTTACAATAATTTCAGTTCCCGACATCCCTGTTCACGGTAGGGTGATACGAATTCCCAGGTTCGACCAGGGTTCCAGATGGCGGTCCTTGGGAGACGACTTATCCTTTAGTGGAGAAATAGAGTCCGATAGTATGGCATGGTAATCTGTTACGTGAATATAATCAGTTAAGTAAGTAAGGAATCTCTATAGTTACCTTTGCAACATAATTATAGCTTCTCGTCCCGGCTTTGCGCGGGTGAGCTGCTACCATAATTATTATCGTGACTGACTTATGTTTTATCGACTCTATCCATAAATAACGTCATTTGTGTGCTGCTATGAGTCAAATATCAATTAATTATAAACTAAAACTATGCAGAGAATTTGCCGTTACTAATTTTGAAAATAAAATTGAAATCCATTGTGTAGTTATCGAGTTTATGGCAAACATACGAGTAGATACGTAGTAGAGCGTTTCAGAGACTTTATACTATGTATAGATTACAAACTTCTCTGAACTATACCTTATATCTTCCATGTGATTTTTTATTTTTCATTTGTTTTTATCATATCTCGTACATAAAACTAAACAAACTAAAACTAAACTAACATTAAACAGGAAATCTTCTAAAGAAAATCACTTAATCGCCATGCTGATTAGGCCGGGCCATTGGATCCAATCCTATACAGATTTAGATATTTCCTTTAATATAGATTTCAGGAATGGCTTAGGGATGAAACCCCAACTACATAGGGTCAGTTATTGAAATAACATCAAAATTTGAACATATTATCATGTTAGACATTTTTACAATTAGTCAAACCTAGGCCTGTATGTCGGTATAAGTTCTAAATTAGAATATTTCTAGTAATTACCTAAATTAGAGTACTTTAGAGAAAGGCGAGAGTATATAATCATTAGCACACAGAGTCAAAGTAAAAATAGCCGTAATTTGGTTTAGGCTCGACAGCTAGATATTCCAGATACTTTGTAAGCTTTTAAGTGTAAGTACAAAATTGAAGGGTTCCAGTGCAATTTTATTTCGAGACATTTATTCCGATAAATTTAAGTATCGGAATAAAGTTGTTCAAAATACTATAAACTTCCTTGATTGTTTGAAGGTATTAGTCAGCTCATGACCATGGTTGGTGTAACTCAGCCGAAACATCGATTAAAATAAAGTATGAATGTTGAATTTAATAATTATACCTACTTAATATATAAATATAAAACAAAGTCGGGTTAGTTACACCATTTATAACTCAAGAACGGCTGGACCGATTTTAATGATCGTCTCTGCCCCGAATAGCAGAATAACTATTAAAATACCAGAAAAATTCACGGAAAATAAAAGAAAATTAATCTAGAAATATATTGAAATAAATAGAAAATACTCGAATCGAAATTTAAACAAAAATGATTTTTACCCAAAAAACAGGTAAAAACTGGGTAAGCGCCATCTGTTGGGCAGCCACAGCAACGCGTGGCCGGGCACAGCTAGTATTTACATAAATGAAAAACTGAATATAGATATTCTACAATATGTATAAGATTCGATTAATAGGTAAAAATATGTTTGAAGATATGATTTGAAAAACTTCCTTCAGAGAATTTTCACACAACATGGCTGTTTGAGAGCCTTCATCCCACTAGAGGAGGGAAACGGAATGAGATGGGGTTAGATACATCCCTTACAAACCTAACAAGCTTCTCTTACCTTACTGGATGAGGGAAAGGAACATAATTTTATGGGATGCGTTAGGATGGGAAGGGTATCAGTTAGGGACGACAGTTTCATGGCAGTCTTCTGTGACAGTGAAGTTACTTGGCAAGCTGTTATTCCACTGAATAAGGGAAAGAAACAGAATTTTATGGGATTGGATAGAATGAGAAGGGAAAAAGTCATAACTTGCCGTGAAACATACTAATGTTACACGGCAGTCTTTTGTGAGAGCGTGGATAAATTAAATCGTAGTTAAAGCACCCAATCGATTTTTAGATTCAACTTGTGAGCGAGAAAGGACACACACACACACACACTGCATAATACACAAACCACACTCAAATTTCACACATTAATTCACTGAATAATTTATAACCCCAAACACATTCATAAGATTAGTCTAAAAAATATTAGTTCTTAAATGGGTTCACAATATTTAAATCCAACTATATATTTATATTTAATAGCTGTAAATTTTGTTAAAATAAAAGAAATCAATTATTTAATAAAAATAAATTGGTTATCCTCTCCAGTAAGATCCATGACTGTTTAAAACAAATTGCACTGAATATTCAATTGTCGAGCTCCTAATTTGATTTATTTAATTCTTTTGAGCGTTCCTTTTATAAGTTTTGCTTTTGTTATTTTTGATATTACTTGTCAACAAATTTTCAGAGAACGATCTTGTCTTTTTACTAGAAGAGTTTACAATTTATTAGTTTACACTATTTTAATTTAAATATTGTAAGATTATCAACGCTACAAACGCTGTGGTGTATGTTGATTTAATAAGCTTATTCCCAACGCTACAAACTTTGTACTGTATGTTGGTTCAATAAATATTCATATTCCGAAGCTCCTGGTTTCTTCTCATGGTAGCTCCAGTAATACACACGCACAAATAATTGGAGGGCATTCCTCCAAACTTATATAACTAATATATTTATATATATAATATTTATATATAAACTTATAATAGGTATATAATATTTAAACTCTGGTTCATATTTGTATCATCTGTATTATGTGACGTATCTTGTAACTGAGCAACATAATACATAGGTACATCCAACACAGGACACGGTGATACGCAACGGTGAAATGACACAAATGTGAACCCGGCTTTAGTGACACGAATAAACATGAATTTTGCATGATCTGAGAACATTTCTCCCGCACTTAAAAGAAGACCATTTCCGAGACAGTCGAGTGTTAACGCTACTCGTTTTCTCATAATTGTGAATGAGCGTTACACATGCTTGTTATTACTCTAGATACAGATATTATGATGCTAATGATAATATAAAATATTAAATGTGAGTAAAGTCGGTTTGTAGAATTTAGGGATACGAATGAGGTCGTTCCTATCTGTAAAATTCTTAGTGAAAGTTGAACTTTTTTTGTAAGTAGGTAAGCGATCGCTTGTGGATTTATCTGTCTTTGCTTGTAGAGGTGATCTATTACTGAAAATTCCTTTAAATTAGTTATAGTTTAAAAGTTTACCCTGAAGAAACAAAGTTTGTCATCTCCATAACATTACCATATTATAATTTATTCTGTGATATTACTAGATATGTATGGATTACAATTTAATAATTATTTACCTGTTCAGATACTAAAATGATAAAGGGAATCTTATAATTTTCCAACAACTATTAGGACTCCTTTAAATCTAACTTATTTCTTTGAAATCTATTATTTTCTTGTATGGTAAATAAGATTTTTTTGATCTGGTAACATTATATTTTATGATCGGGAAACTTATTTTAGTTAAGCCGAAACGGAAAGTCAGTGAAGTTAAGTAACAAAACAGTTTCAATATTAGATGTTTTATTAAAACTGAGGCCCTTTTAAACCGTATTTTATTTTTAATGTACATTTATATACACGTATTACGTTCTTTAAATTACATTTGTTTTTAAATTTTTCTAATTTTTTAGTTAATTTTTCTTTAAATTACATACTTTACTTTAATTTTTTTTATTACACGATCCAAATTTAACACTAAAAGTAATTACATAAGTTACCTTCATCTGATAAACAAACTAAGGATGTAGTCCCATTGTGAGCGAGAAAGTATTGTCTACCTATTTAAGAAATTTATTTCACTCTCTACTTACTTACTTGAAATCTCTGGTGCAATAAAGTGTATTTACTTACTTAAACTTGAATATAATTCATTAATCTGAGATATATAATTTCAAGTGGCGTGTGGTGTGGATCGGCTATAGAATAGCACAACCTCATCTCCTCCCGCGGGTATCGTAAAAGGCGATTAGGGATTAACAAACTGCTATCACAAGCCTTGAGGAACTACACCGTCTCTTAAAGAGTGGACTCGCCAACCCGTTTGGTCAGGGTGGCGTTTTAAAGCCATACATCCCTCATGCACGATGAGGGATGCAGTGGATACTGAAAGGGCTGGTTGCATTGCGTTACATAATCTCAAGCGTAAAAAGGCTTGACAATACAAAATAATAGCTGACGCAACTGCTCTTTAAAGAGTTTAAGTGGACAGTAACCTTAACACTTCTAGAGATAGGGAATAAAAATAGAAACGTATAAATATACTGTTTAGTTTAAATTTGCAAATGAGGCGTATGTATAAAGGACTCAAATTATATCTAAATTGAATTAAAAACAGAGTTTTATTTATAATAACCAGCTGGTACCACTTCGTTCACATAGACTTTACAGTATGTATAGTTAGTTCATTACACGCCTACTCTATAACGTACAATCCCGTGGGAATTATATATTGGATCTGGATAAAAGTAACCCTATAAACCCTAGTAAATGTTAACCCGACACATGAACTGTAACAGTGATTTTTGCGTGATGCGTCTGTTTTTCTGAATGACAGACAGACAAAAATTACTAAAATTGGTTTTTTGGTCTGTGTATCACTCGTACTTTACATTACATTTACTTTTAAAAATCTTTCATGTACAGACACGGCTCTGTTACGATTTTATCATATGTAAATAGATGTAAAAAAAAATAGATTTTGAAAATCTCATCTGATATGTATAGAGATATGCATTTAAACTTTGATAATGGCCATCCACTAAACTGTTCTAAGCAGCACTTTCCAAACTAGCATCATTTCGTAACATTAAATCCGTAATTCCACAGAAACATTAAATACGTCTACGGTGCGATATTGCCCACGAAAATGTCCGCAGCGAACGATTAACGGATGTCAATTCGTACACATCTGCGGTTAAGTTCTGGTACGTTCAGTCCTTTGAATAAAGAAACAAAAGAAACAGTGCCATGCCGTAACTTCCAGGCGGGCCTCTGACAGGACAGAGCCTGTCTTACAGCCGGTTCCTCATATGTGCGCCGCAGGAAGTTGGTTACACGTTGGCCCTAGAGTAAGTCTCTGAGTTTGTAAACGCAACAATTGCGGTCGCATCAAATTTTTTCGTCTCTAAAGAATCAAGCAGCGACTCATCATGTGCTTTTTTCACTATAAGGAATTAATTAAGCAGTGCCCTAACTGGCGAATTGAGAGACTTCATACATAGAAACAGCATTTGTAAACTTTACAAATGATCAGACCTACACTTACGCCTCATATTAATCGGTGTAATTCGAATTTCGATTGTGCCATACGTGAATAACTTCCATTTTATGTTACTGTGTACGGTGAGGGGTCATGAAAATTTTCGGCTATTTCGCGTTTGATTCGTTTGAAAGAACAGACAGTGAAAAAGTTCCAAATATAATTTGACGAGTTAGATTTGCAAGCGAAAATCGCCCTTATACATATAGAATGTCACTGGCCGACTTTATCTGATATCTATTATCGCTATAGTTCGTGGGTTAACCGCACGCCAATAGTTCGTATTGTATGGATTGGAATTGATTTTTCCGCTGACAGTTCCACTACATCCTAAACAAATTCTATAGAAAGCAAGTCGAAGTACAGAAACCGGTTACATCAACTAAGAATGAAAATAATTATAATTCGACTACGTGAAGGGCGTTTCTGGCCCCTAAGCTTTAAAGATGTTATCAGTTCAACCCTTTCAGAATGTTGTTAATGTACAAGTACTATTATATCACGTGCTAAAAGTAATTTTTAACGTCGACGCGTGTTGTAGTAATTAAAAAGTAATATTTGACGAGGCGTTCGGGCGTGAAAGGATAGTTTTGTTATTTATTTTCCCGCAGTATTACCGGCGCGGAATTAGGATTAAAAATTATCCTTCCTACGTTATAATTCCTGCTACGAGTTGTCTAACTATATTAAACGTTATTATTATTATTAGTTATTATTTAACGTACCTATATTAAATTTCGTAAAGATTCAGTGCACCAAATTAAATACGAATTTTCTCCCATTATCAATACCATTACAATTTTATGGTATTAACAGCATTAATTTTCAACCTAAATTACAAAGATAAATATATTTAGTTTTTACAAAATTATATTTTTTTTTACTTTTTGCACCACCTAATGGTAATTGGTCACCCACAGGTGCATAGATACTTGCTGCATGTGGATGCCGATCTTATAGAATGCTGTTCACAACTCTGTTGGAGAGTCACATGTCCTAGCATATTAAAATGTCATTGGTTGATACACATTTTTAGGCCAATATATTATTTTGGTCTCTACTCGTCGATGCAATCTATCTACTCGTCCTAATCGTCTCGTTGATCGATTGGCTCTGCGCCTGCCTTCGGCTTAATTCTTTGAGCTTCATCACTAACTTTAGTTCTTCATCTAATTTCGCCGTGAGATCAGGAGACATATCATGGAACACCTTCCTTAAGATGGACTGACGACTTAAAGGAAGTTACCCGGTAGTTTTATTTTTATAGGAAGAAGGTGGCAGACGAGCATACAGTCCACCTGATGGTAAGTGGACAACTGTCGCCCTTAGACATCCGCGGTACATACCAACATCGATCCAAAATGAGAAACGTTGGCACGCCTCCAGATGCGCTGCCTACCTTTGGAAATATAGGAATGGATATAGGACTCCTCCAAGAGGAGGTGTTGAGAAAATTGGGAGGGATAGGATAGGAAGGAATGGGAGTGGGCTCTGGCATATCTCACTCGTTACCGAAACACGTACGTACAATGAGATGAACAGAGGATCTTGTATAGAGGCCAGCCTTGTGAGCGGTCTACATCCAGCAGTTTAGAGACACAGTCTGATGGTATGTTACAAAATTGGGGAATTTAATTGAGCATCCTTCTGTAGATTCTCTACACATTTCACATAACATAGCACTAAATATAACAGTAGTACACAACGCACACCTTATACCTTGTATATCACTATCAAATAACATTAACACGTAATAAAACACACACATTAACACATATAATCATTGTGGTTATAACGATTACATCATTATTAATAATCAAGATATCATCATTAATAATCAATAGACATCATTATTAATAATCAGTGCGTGTAATTAAATTATTCTATCAATAACGATTGCATCATTATTTACATCAAGATTCAAGACATCAAGAAGTCCTGCGGTAGACCAATTAAGATCATTCAAGTATATACATTAAACTCTTAAGTGTGTAGCGCTCGATTAATATCAATTCATATCGCACGCATCCCGACGTTGTTCGATGTATCGGATTGCGGAGAGGAGACACGGCTAAAATAATAAAATGAGTGAAAGCTTTTACCGGTCGACTTGCTTTTTGCGGATTATGAATTATTATGTTTGGATTTCATGTCTGGCTGTTGCGTTTGTATCAAAGGCTTTATACACCGCGCAGACTGAGATTAATAACAATAAAAGACTAATGCAAAGCCTTATGTTTTTGTCACTTACTTCTTCTTGTTGATTAGTTCCTTTGTCAACGAACTCATTAGCACTGTGGTCATTGCCAACTATTTTCAGTTACGTTTTCATTTATTTTCATGCAGCCTTTTTACAGTTCAATCTTTGAAATAAAACACAAAATTATTGATCTTAAAACCGAGCAAATTGCACAAAGCGATGTAAAAACAGTGCCTAATTTAATAATGTCTATGACAATGGATACAAAAAATGTCGATGACAATGTTAAAATGACGATTAAATACAGTGACAAATGAGAAATATGCGTTGATGTAAAAAAAGGCGTATAACTAAAAGTTGGTTAATATCTGCTATCAGCAGAACCTCATCGCACATTGGACCTTGATAGATAGTAGATAATTTTTTTATATATATTTTTTTTTTCTTTTATAGTATCATATTTTCTTTAATACCAACCGAATGTTGCCTGGAAATCTTTTCAGCGATAAAGTAATTAACATTAGTACATATAATGACCGTATAATTAACTTGTATATCTCCACTGACAGATATAGGCCTCTTCCAAGGCACACTACCACTCATGATCTCCGTTTCTTCTCACATTGATTTTACTTCTGTTGCACCTATGTCCCTGTTTGTATTGTTATGCAATAAGGTTTAAGTGTTCGTGTTTAACCATAACCAGGATTTTTTGGCGGGTACTCGAGATGTGAAGTTGAGTATTAGTTTGTTGAGTTTTAGTTTTATTTATTATACAACCTGTGTATGGTGCGTTTTGTTATTTAATTGTGATAGTTTATTAAACTTCAAAATGTGTTTGTACGTAGTGTTTGTGATTACTGCATTTTTCGTGTGCTTCCACGGAGTTCTCCTCTGTCCTGAGTAAACCTACTATCACTTTACTAAGCGACTTCTAACCTACTTCGACTGGACTAATCATGGACAGGATACGTTTTAGACTTTGAAATTGTTTAATACAAAGAAAAATTTGATACGGCACAATGTGATAATTACACCATTGCCATATATGAAGAGAAAAAAAAACATAATCAGCTCATTTTTCGTCCACTGCTGGACATGGGCCTTGTTCTGTCCATTAATATTGTGTTGTGCATGAAGGATGTATGGCCTTAAAAGGCTACGCTGTCTACGCCGGTTGGCGAATCCACGCTTTTAGAGGTGATGTAGTTCCTCAGGGCCTGTGGTCTTTGTTATACCTTCGTCGCCTTTTACGACACACACGGGAAGAGAATTGTGGTAGTGCTATTTTAAAGCCCGCTGACATCACACAGTCTAAAAGAACATAATTATCTATAATTGTAGTTAGGGATGTGAAAGATAACTTCGATCACCAAGTAGTTCCAACAAAACTAGTCTCCAATGAGGCGTATTCCGAATTTCTCCTCGCGAACAGTAATCGCACCAAGCGATCCGTCAAATTCTTTGATCGGCCGCAGTGTGTCACGAAACAGCATCTCTAAATTGAATTGTTTGAACGTCACATTCAATTGAGGACACAGTAGTTCAACTTCACAAAAGGCTTCTCAAACATATACGTGTTCACTTAGAAAAAATGTACAAGACTAAGCGTTTTAGCGTGAGTTTACGTAATTTTAATTAAGGAGCCTAGTTTCGACTTTCCACTTTGTAAATAGACACCCAAACTGCACTGGGCCCGTTTGGTCAATTATGATCCGAAACCTCCTAGTGATTTTACGTTATAGACTTATATCGAAATAGGCATAAAGTAGAAGATAGCTGATTAATATTAATATTATGAACTTCATTGCACAATAATATGTACAATAGGCGGACCTAATGCCGTGAAGCATTCTCTGCCAGTCAACCATCAGATTATACAGAAAAAGGATTCGTTTTAAATTAGACAATAGATAAGACAAAAATATAACATAATAATACATACTAAGAAATATACATACCTAATCATAAATTCAAAGAAATACATATATACATACATATACATACATATATTTGCACTATTTACTTTCTTTTTATTTACATAATGAACTTTCGTGTTGGGTCGACTATCTTGACATAATAACGCAAACGTATACATTTCCGCTTAAATGTACCAGCAATAATCACCTTGAGTATTTATTGGTTTTGGGCTGAACTAATTGGTGTTAATCTTCAACCCTTTTGAGTGTTGGTTTTGAGCAGAGACAATTGTACTGATTTCGGACGAAGCTAATTATTGTACCTCAACCACCTTAAGTATTGATTTTGAGCAGTTAAGTGCCTTAATTACTAATGTGGATTAATAAAATGAAGGAATAAAATAATTCTGAATATAGTACAGAGTTTAAGTTATGCTTCTGTCTTTTACATCCACTGTTGTACTAGAATATCGTCGACACAGTATGTTGCGTGTGGCCAGGATTCCGCGAATTCGGGATCTGCAGCAAAGGGACATCTGTCGTCGCAATGAGAGAACGCACGCCAATTTATCCGACACGATACCAAATGATAATAAATGGAGTACAGTTTTGGTAGATGTTATACGTATACGTTACAAGTAACATGAGTTGAATTACATTAAAGTATAATTACGGCCCATTAATACACGCCACAAAATGTAAAAGAACAATTTTTGCTGTTTCATCCATTTGATGCTTCTTGATTAATTAATATATGTACCTCGTACAGATCGAGACAAAATACTACATATTTACTTATAATTAATTTATTAATGATAAACAACTAATTTCTTATCGTTTATTATTTACAAATAATATGTGTGTGTTATTTTACTATTTGATATAAGATATTTTATTATCGATTTCAGTTTCAGAAATATCGAGACTATAGTTAAATCTTAAAAAATAACAGGTTTTTTTGCTTACTCTTAAAATAAGATCCCTTTGTAAGATAATGTCAAAGTATATAACAACTTTCTTGTAAAACGAAACACTTCTTTAGAAATCTGCACAACAATAACCTGAAACCTGGCCACGACAGCAAAGTTAGTCATAAAAACTGTTGTTTGCAGAAAGCTCTAAGTTGATTTACTGCACAAAACGGTAGAGTTATTACTTATTAGCCATGCATACTCATACATTATCGTACTTAAATACTAGGAGAACGGGTACAAAGCGGAATAAAGTACATTTTATTTGGTGGACCGACAAATGGTTATTTACTTTGAGCTAGACGTCTATAAACATTGATGTAACCGTTACCGAGATACCTCCATTACTTCGTATGCTTACGGTAGTTAAGGAATGTCAATAAACGATTAAATTTATTAATTGTTTAATGGATTGATGTGGCAAATTAAAATGCCAGAGTTTAGCATTTCCTGGCATTGATTGAACATTCCTAATTGTATATATAATCAATCATAGTATACTGTGTGTATGTACTCGTAGATTAAACTTTTAATTCTCTTTGTGATCCCGATTTAATTGACATACGTGTTTGATGTTAAAGAAAATATTTTTTTTGCCTTTTGCATTTAACAAATAAAAAATTGCAGCAAAAAAATTTAAGAACTATAAAAATGAAGAATGACCAATTAGCCCAGTTGGTAGTGACTCTGCCTGCTGTGCTATTCCGGGTTCGATTCTCGGTCGGATAAACATCTGTTTAAAGACAAATGTTTGTTCGAGTTTGGGTGTTGCATGTGTTGTGTTAGTCTTTGTATGTGTCTCTGAACCCACGACACAGGTAATCCTAGTGTGGGCCGTTGAATGTGGTGTTAAAAAAAATACGTTTAGGTTTCACGTCAATTAACTCAGAATCATGAACTGGTCCACGGTACAGTATCCTGTGTATATGGTAATTAAGAATGACCATAACAATACGTGTCGACTTCGGTCTTCGTGTATGAATCACATTACGCTATTTCTTGTCCTTCTATTTTCTTATAGAGTAATACTAGCGTATTTCTACGAAATATTTTGTTCTTATCTAGATTTATGCTACATTTATTTAACTAAACTAAAGCCACCGCATTGACTTTTTATATTAATGATGGCAAAGAAAAGAAAAGTCTGAAAGGGGTTTTAATAACACCGCTAGCAGCGCCAATCCAATCCAATTTTTCTCTGGGATTTTGTGAAAAAATTACACTGTCATACTGTGTAGGAATAAAGTTATGTCTATATTAAAAATGTAAAGAATGCGTATGATCGTTTTTGATTCTCATCATTTTGTTTAAATAGTTTTTTTTTCTGAGACACGCGATTTTACAGATCACGAGTGTGAATAAATTATGTTTTCAGTTTATCTTAATATTCATAAAATAATTTCACTCTAGATCACGTGAATTGTCATCGCGAGGGACCGACCACGCGAGCTTATATATAGTTCATTAAATTATTATCATTTGAATGTTAATCATGCAAATTGTCCTATTATGCATGGAGTTCGCATGTACGACAGGTACTTGTGGATACGATTACTTACGTTTTATAAACATTTCCACTTCTATCGAAACATAAACTAGCGCATGCAAATATCGGTGAGAAATTCTCACACATTTTTCGTACACACAGGACGTAAGTGTATCGTGCCACTGTCGCTTTAGTAAGGATGAATTGTGGTTAAATGACTTAATTGTCAAAAGAAATTTACATTTCTAAAAACGAACGAAAGGATTTTGAAGTGTATGTTTACTTGTCAGTCGGTTTGTATGTGGCTTCATACCTATTTAATGGATGGCCGGAATTCAGTGCAATTAGGTTTTATTGGAATTATTTTTATTTATTGAAATTTATTTCAGTGAAACTTTCATTAGAGTAAGTTGGGAATGGTTATGTGTGTAAATAATTGTATTACGATGTCAGGTTGTCTCTCAATAATTTAAAACTTCTATAAAATTCGAATCGTATGACTATTACTATTCATTCATACTACTATTCTATTACTAGATGTTGTAACAATAAATATATATAAGTACATATTTTATTTCATATAGTTTAGTTTAAACTTTAAACATTTCATGTTGAAAAAGGCTAGTTTTACGCTAAACTAGTCTAATTTTAACAGAAATCACCTGTTGTATGGCTACAGTATTATTTCCTTATTCCCTGTAATTATCTGAATACTATAGCTCTCGTCTCGGTACCAATTTATCTCATAGTGTTGGATATCTAACTAGGCATCTTGCCGGATAACCGTTCAATTAGAACACGGAATAATTAATATACCTAAAGGCTGGTGACTGACTAAGAAATTAAAAAAAAAATGCTAATGGAGAATACAACTAACACCCAAGTGTACGTTCCACATTTTATAGAATATTAAGTACGTACTAGTTTGGGCCAAATTGCGTCGACCGGTTTTAGAATAGACCACTTCGTCTCTTCTCTTGGGTGACGTAAAACGCGACTAAGGGTTAACAATACCGCTACCACAAGCCCTGTGGAACTAACACCATCTCTAAAGGAGTGAACTCGGGAACCCACTTGAACAACTCGCCGTTTTAAGACCGTACATCCCTCTTGCACACGACAATGAGCTGGTTACGTTATACACTAAGTATACTGTAGTATTGTCCTAATCAAGAATAGATAGTAGGGCTGTTTATTCTCGACTCTCATTCGTGAGGTCTTGATTTAAATCCTTGGCCCGTACCAATGAGATTCTAGTAAAGTACGGATTTTTAATAAATACGAGATTACATGTTCCTATATAATAAAAACTGGAGATGAATATTAAGAAAAGGGCCCGCTGGATTATTATGGCTTGAAACTCTCTAGTGATTTACCAGGAGAGACCTGCGCCCTGTATATTATTAAGTACATTTATTTATTTAAAAATGTTTTTTGCACTTATTTATAGAAAAGGCGAGTTTGATGCCTGGAGGTATTCTCTAACACCCAACCTTTGGGTTGAACAGACAGACGTTGGGAGGTGCGATGAAATGTAGAAATATAACTAAATAATAATAATAACTGAGTATAAATATTATAAATAGTACGATCTAGTAAGTATATCTACTAATTAGGGAGACTACGATTTGTTTCTTTCTGTTGGTTCTTTTCTCATAAACCTAACATTTACAAGAATATTGGTAACACATATTGGTGGTCTAGAGTGGTAATAGCCTAGGGGTATCTATACTCGACTGACATTCGTGTGATAGTGAGTTCAAATCCTCAGGCGGTACCACTGAGTTTCTACTTAAGTATCGATTTTTTTTAAAATGTCACTAACTCGGCGGTAGGGGTAAACATCGTGAGGAAACTCGCATGTGTATGTCCACCTCTAAATCTAGAGTATGTGATCTCTAAAAAAATCTAGAATATGTGATCTCTAAAAAAATCTAGAGTATGTGATCCACCAATCCGCACTGGTTCCGTGTGGTGGATAACGGCCCGAAAACCGCAGTGATTTATCACTGTGGCCTGTGCGCTGCAGTGGAACGTTATGGGTGGATACCCTAAGAATTACCTGTGGTCATTGGTATTGGTAATTCTAAGACCTAACATTTACCACTAATCGAACTATTATAGTAAGAGATACATCTCTGAACATATTTATAGGTATACCTTGGTATTTGTTTCTTTATCCGTCCTGACCCTGACCTCACGATGCAGCTACAAAGTAATTTTTCAGAAATGCATAAATATATATTACCTTTCACTATTTATTATATTATTTAACTCATCCTTATTATCTTTATTTCAAAATCTACCTATATAAATAAAAAATATATGCTGGTCGTTGGTAAACGCATCACTTGAGAACGGCGGGACCGATTTGGTTATTTATTTTTTAAATGTTCCTAATAGTCCGAATAAGGTTTTTAGGAAAAGAAAAATTGGAAAAATTGCCCGGAAAATTGGAAAATTTGGGAAAAACTGAAAGTGTTTTTTCTACGTGATGTTTGTATGAACTTATTGAAATTATTGTATTATAAAAAAATTGGACAGGACAACGTCTGTCGGGTCAGCTAGTTATCAATAAAATATAAATATATATCTAAGAGAAAGCGACCTGTATAATCAAAGGGCTCCGGTTACACATGGAATGAATTTAAAATAATTACTTATGGTGTATGATTGATAGATGTGAACAGTTACAAGTTAACTAGTTAATTTAATTCTAATTTCTACGCCTTCGTATGCAATTAACTAGTGGATAACCGATGGTTTTCTTCACCTCCGGTCTCATACTGGGGACCCACTTAATGTCTGTAAAGAGTAACCAAGTAACCCAGGCCATTGGTTACCTGGAAGAGAACACTTTAAGCGAGAAGCCAGCATATTGCTTCTGTATATCTTTGATTAAAAGTTATTAGTAGATTAAGTTAAATTACTTGTGTAATAGAAAGTATTATTGAAGGAACTGATTCACAGAATCGTGCATAGATGATGCCTCAGGCTACTGGCATTAGAAAACTGCTATTTGTGTACAATCCGTCAGGAAACCTCGCAATGATGACTCACGATTCCTACAATTGGGTCCCGTTATTTCGTATTCGTGTTTACACGATGTCTTACAATGTCGGTTGGTTAATATTTATAGGATATTCACAGACAAATATGGTGAAACGAGACAGTAGCCTCGTACGTTAAATAAATTCAGTTATAATCCGTCGACGCCGACTTTAGAATGGAAGCCATTTACGAGTATGGCGCTAGGGTTGTTGGGTTCGAACGATATTTATGGTACGGTTAGGATCAGGTCACCTAATGTTCATGGTCCACTTGTAATAAGAGCTGAAATCGAATGGTTTAGCTAGATTAGCTAAATTTTAAGGTCAAGAATACCTTAAGAACCTTTAAGGGATTTTATTTACGTATGTTCACCTGAGTCTGTTAAATTTATTACAATAGTGTGATAGTCATATTTTTGGTGCCCCTATAAATAAATGAATATATATTGTTTTTCAGTTATTGTTTGATATAAAAACCGTAGGATATGAAAGAAATTGTTTGTCAAACAGTTTTGTTTAATACAAGAAAACAAATGAATTATACTTGTGCCAAGTTCTACATATTATGTATTTTGTGACTCTGCAAACTCTGTATGGATTTCATACACTCGAATTGATTAATTTATCAAAACTAATGGATTTTATAGACAACAGTAAATCAGAACGTCTAGCTTCACGAGGTACTACGACATACTAGCTAGGTACAGTCAGCATTAAAATTACGAGAATAATATCTAAACACTAAATAAAATTAAATAAAAACCTCGAAGAAGCAAACGATTTGAAAATAAACGTAATTTCTGGTTGAAAACCCTATGAGGAATGACTTAAGATCATAATCAGAGATGACACCGAAAAACGATACGCAAAGTGATTTTCAATATTTCCTTTATAAATATTTTGATTTAAAACCGCCATCATTAAGACTTCTGTAATTATTAATACTATTTATATGATTAATTATATTTATTATTGTAAATGTTATTTATTGTAAATGGTTTAAAAAATATAGCTATTAATTCAAGATGCACTACGCTTAGTTTGCTATTGAAAATTTATAATTAATAATATGGGACCATCAAAGGAAAATAATGCAAAAAAATTTGAGTTACTTGATATTAGAACAACAAGGCTTGATGAGAACAAGGCTTGATATTTTTCTCGGGATAATTGATTTATAAATAAAAATATACATGTTGAACGTGTGGGCTGACATGTATTCCAATGGTAGAAACTGTTTACTAACGTCCATTTACACCCATAACACCAGGGGAGATATCGGTGGGCTACCGACTTTATGAAAAATTAACATCACGATTGTCAAACGTTTAAATTATAACGCGTTGACTGGATATTGCCAAAATCAATTGTTATTTTAGATTACATATTTTTGTTGCCGACACTATTAGCTATTGTTTCCCTTGTACGTTTGGGGTTTGAATATTTTATTGTTTCCGACTGCAGCCATTCTGCCGCCATAAGGAAAAACGGCACAACTATTAGAAAACATATTTCGAGGAAAACATTTTTTTTTAACGTTTTATAAAAAGAACTATATTGAAGTACTTGTTTTTTAACATATTTAATGAAGAGGGATACTTAAATTACATATATAAGGTGTTTACGGTGCGCACAGTAGGCGCATCTGCCTCGCGTTCCGCGAAAGCAGCTCGAGGAATATGCACTCGAGCCCAATCAAAGTTATTCACTATATCCACCAAAATGGTGGGTAAGCACAATAAAAAAATTAATGGCCTCACTTACCCCAGGTGGTTTTGCCCACGCACAAATCTGGAAAGTGTACCTACGCTACTAGTCCCTACTAGACGTGACCTACTTTAGTGTGATTGAATAAATACATACATTCCCAATAGATACTTGTGTAGTAATCCAAGTCTCGTCCTTTGGTGAGCCGGTGGCCGCTATAGTTCTACAACTCACACACAGCAGCAAATCACCTCGAGATATCACTTCAAATCACAAGTACAATCACAACAAACAATTACAACCAAAACACTCGCGTGGCACAAGGATATCCGCGATCAAGTCCAATTAATAGGCGCGAATCACAATATCAACTGTCCGAGGCCGCGATGTGAACTTAACTCCCCTCGCCGCCGAGCGCGCGTGCCATCCTAAAATCTCAATCCGCCTTCAATATTCGCAGACAAAAAATGTTGCCTCGAAATCTTCACTATATGCGGGTATGCTAAGACGCTCGCGCCAATTTCAAACATAAGGACTTTAGGTATCCACTTAAAGGGCTTAAGTATTCCCTCGTGCAAATTGTCTTGTGCATGAGGAATGTATGGCTGAAAAATACCACGCTGGCCAAGCGAGTTGGCAAGTCCACTGTTTTAGAGGTGGTGTTAGAGGTGTTCTTTAGGGGTTGTGGTAGCGGCTTTGTTATCCCTCAGTCGCCTTTTATGACACCCGCGAGAAGAGTTGGGGTGGTGCTATTCTATAGGCGGCCTATAGACTCTATAGACATATAGACACCACACGGCACATGATATAATAGCAAAACAAATTAATGCAATTGTTATGAATAAATAAATAAAATGCGTTTAATTATTAAATTTTAGCCAAAAAAAATTATTCCACAAATATTAATCCATAGTTAATCAAATGTGACCATTCTTTAATATTTTTGGATATTTGGATATATATATATATATATATATATATATATATATATATATATATATATATATATATATATATATATATATATATATATATATATATATATATATATTGGAACTGAACAATCACAATTATCTAATTGAACCTTTTCAATTTAACATTAATAAGGAAAATAAAAACATTTTAAAGGAATGAAAGCAAGACATGAAACAAGAAAAGGGACATTTGATCAGTTGTGCCTTTACTTTTTGTAATCACGCTATTTGTATGTATTTTCTTTTATAACTATTTTTAACATTTCTGTGTATAATAGAATATATATAAATAAATAACATTGTTTGAAAATAAGTAATATTTACCAGTTAGTAATATTACCCTTTTAATATAGTGTGGGATAACAGAGCGGCTACCACAAGCCTGAGGAACTGCACCACCTCTAAAAGAGTGGAATCGCTAACCCACTTGGCCAGTGTGGCGTTCTAAGGCCATATATTCCTCATGCACAAGACAATGTGCATGAGGAGCCAATGGATGCGCATGAGGCAATGTGCAATGTGCATAAGGCATGTCCAGCAATGGATACTGAAAGGGCTTTTTTCATTTCATTTTTTTCAATGTAGTGTGTACGTAAAGCCTTTTTAACTAAATTAAATACACAGGTTCTAATAAAATGGTAAGGCGCAACTGTGTAATTGCGAGCATTCAACTTAGCAAAACCAAATGTGCCTTTTCAGTTTCAAATATTAGTGTGTTATTCATGCCTTTTTTGCTTTATGTATCTTTTTAAACTATGCAAGTAAAAAAATAATAAAAATATATACCGATGTGTCTTATTTTCCCAATTCCATATATGTATTTAACACGATAATGGTAAAAATGTTAGTTGAGCCCCTTTTTCTTATGACGTCAGTATTCTATCCAGCAGCGAGGCTACTAAACTGTCTGCAAGTTGGATGTAGGGATTAAACTTTGTATTGTTTGCACTTTAAAACTGATTATCTTCTGATACGTAACAGCATAAGACAGAAGTTTGGCAATATACGACTGGTTTTAGCTATTTTTGCATTGAAAGTTAAAAAAATATCTTCGTAATTAATTTATATATATTAATATGTACATTAATAGCTACCTTCGAACCCTTTAGACTTCCAAGACTACACAATACCTACATTTTTATTAGATTTAAATGTAACCAATGAAGATAAAATATCAAGGAACCGAGACATGGTAATGGTTGTCAAACTACGGCGACTAGGAATAGAGACACCGCCGTGGTCGAGGCCCTGGCCGGGACAATGCATAAAATAAATTAACAAAAATATAATTCCATCAGATGACAGCGCGGGCTTCCTAGTGGGCTCGAGACAATAACAAAAAGAAAACAGGATGTAACAACATGTGACTAGATAATAACATATAAAATAGCAATAAGAAAATAAAATGTAATAAAAGAAGTAGCAATAAGAAAACAGTATACTTAATAAGCCAATAAAATAATAACGAAAAAAAAAAAAAAAAGAACTAGTAATAATAGCAAATAGCACAATTAATATAAAAAGCCAATAACTTTACGATAACAAAAAAAAAAGAAAAACAAAAAAAAATACATATATATATAAGAATATCATAAAACAATGTATTATGCATATGTTAGAATCAATAATAGAATCAATAATAATAGGAGTAAGAAAATAAGTAGAATCAATATTAATAAAAAAAAAATAGTTAAAAAAGGACACGGACAGAAAAGTCTGTGGAAAGTAGTTTTCTTCTTAAAAAAAAAAAAAAAACTACGATTCGGTACTTTGGTTTCGGTCTCGGTACTCGTGCATGTTTTGTCTCGATTTCGCTGATTTGATTTTGTTTGGAAAATACACATTTATTATATACCGATATTTATCAGCCGTTTAGATATTTCAAACCAGTCACAAATTTTGAAATACATTTGAGGTCATCATAATGGTGAAAATTTCTGAGATTATTTTGAACGCCCAAGCAAACTTACCAGAACTTACCATTTAATTACTATTTATCAACCTGTCCATCTATTGTTACCACTACACTAACGTCACAATAACGAACGCTAACGCTATTGCTTCCGACATTTTCCATTCGGTTAATTTTTTATTTTCTTAAATGGTACCACTGTTTGATATTGATCTGTTACTGTAAATGCTCGAACTATGGTAAATCCTAAGATCTTCCATTAAAACCTAAGATTTACCAATTCTTTGTGGTAAAAGTCCGGAATGTTCCGCGATCATCGTTAATTTCGAACTTTTACCAGCATTCACTCAATATATCTTAGGTTTTACCTCAGAGACATGGTAAATGTTGAAAAATAGTCAAGTCTTGACTCATCCTGAGTCATTGCAACTGCTCCGGCGCTACGGGAAGTGCAGCCCTTTCGCCTTTGCACACACACAGCTTCGTAACACAGCACAGAAAACCATGCTCGCCTCCACAGCTTCGGCTACCTGCACCGCCTCAGTCGCTATGGTTCGCACGGGTTTCTGTGCTGTGTTACGGCGGGCGAGGGCTGCCCTCCCTTCGCGCCTCCGGCTTATAAAAACACTCTAGAGGTAGGGCAGACAAGTACCACGTGGATTCGGGGTTGACTGATTGACAAAGTTGACATTCGGGGTCCAAAACAACTAGATTTAGTAAATTTAGTCTTTAGTAAAACCTAGCATGTACCAAATTCTGATGGTAAAAGCCCGGAAAATCATCTCACTTTATAAAAATCCTTACATTTACCAACTCAAGTTGGCAAATCCGAAGATTTACAAGTAAAACCTAGGATTTACCAATATACGTGCTTTTACAGTAACATATCTATTATACAGGGCACAGACCACCCCTGGTAATGCATCCACCACTGTCTATCCAATTTCAAAACCTATATATGTCAAATACTACAATGTCTATTAATGTCAATACTTGATCAATTTTTCAACCGTATTTTTTATTCAATATGATTGAATATTAGAAATACTCGTGAATAATTTACATTTGCTATACGAATAAATCATTTAATAGCCTGCATAATAATGCCTATACAGCTATTTATAATTCTTCGGGCGTATATTTTGCATATAAATTCCTTGAAATGGGATTCTTAACCTTGAATAACGGTATTTTATTAATTTTAGCAACACAATCATTGCTTCAAATACCATAGACACATATTAGACGAGTAAAAACATGCGTCTCTTGGCAATTCTTAAGCATTTCGAAGACATTTAAAATAATAGTGGTAGCTAGCGGCTTGAGTCGGTATCTATCGGTTGAGGGTGTGAGGCTAATATAAACAATATGCTAGCTTTAATTATAATACTCATGAAAGGGAATTAAAATAATTTAACAAAAAGAACTGGATATTATGTGAAATTTTCTTTGATTTTCAATTCTAGCCGTACGGATGTTATACATTTGCTATAATAGAATTTTCCTTTGTATCGCAGAGAAAGCATATAACAACAAAACGGTATTTTATTTAATAAGCGAGTTAAGTAAAGAAAAACCAATTTGACATGTCCACTGTTCAGGTCAAGAGGTTGCATACTTCTTGGTCGGATGGAAATTCAAGATGTCGACCCACGCGATATAGTCGAAGAAACGTTTTACGCTCGATTGGTAAACAAACGTATGTATTGTACTATTGTAATAATAATGGAGAAAACAAATTGGCCTACTCTTTAGTAAAGTTAAATATCGGTATATAAATTGTTTTTTTTTTTTGAAAAAAGTAGATAGGTACATAGGTATGGTGCACGACGGATGTATGTAACCACCTGAATACGCTAAAAAAACCGTTATCTTAGGGTCGTGGGTTCTTTTCCTGAGAGCCACACTAGGATTACCTGTGTGGTGGGTCCAGAGGTCTTTAAACGAAGACATTTCTTTAAACAAGGGAATGTCCGACCGTGAATCGAACCCGCGATCTTTTACATAGCACGCAAGGATACTACCAACTGGGCTAATCGGTAGTTAATAAATTAATAATACTGATTACATTCGAAAAAGCTTCCTTATTTGATTATCTTTTAACGTATTATATATAGAAAGAAGACAGTATACAAGCAGTAGTTTACTTGTGGATACTGTCTCCTACAGACTTTTGCGACATAAGGCCTTAGGCCACTCTAGAGGCCGAAAAAAATAGGCTTTTTGGGAATTTTTTTTCAGAAATACTACAAAATAAATCGAGATAACAGAAACGTGATTTAATTATTCATATCAGTGACTGCTTACAATAATTTTTTTGAAACGATTTAGTGCAAAATGGCGGCTGCGCAGCGTTTTTGCGATGACGGCTCTTTTTTTTCGGGGTCCACGGCCGGACTAACAGCTCCTGTAACTTTTTAAATCATAATGAGCCAATGAATTTTTTTTATTATATATAATAACTGCTATAGAAGTACGTAGGATTTTTGCGATATATTGATTTTTGGCCAAATGGCGCCCTTCTAAAGTGGAAAGTGAAGAACTTGCCTAAAAAATTGTCAGATAATTGTTAATAACGAATGAACTACGCAATATAAAAAAAAAAATCCTACGTACTTCCATAGACAATGTATTTTTCAAGATATTTTCAAAATTTCAAGTTAATCGGTTGAAAATTGCCTGAGTTATGAGTCCGGCCAACTTGAAAAATGCAGTATTGAGATAAACGCGTTTGAAGTTTTGAGTAGTATAAAATCATGAATAATTTTACAATACCTTTAATCTGCGATGCCTGCACCATACAATTGGCCTTCCAGATTATCTTCCTGCTCTTGCATTTCTTTTCTGCTTGATCTTGAAGCGATTCTTGCCTCTTTTACCCGGTCGGACAGCGATCTTTCTGCAAGCTTTATGCGCTGTTTGTCGATCTCCAGGCACATTTCGTAGCTGTTCGGGCCGATTTCCAAGTTCATTGCCTCCATTACGTGCAAAATTGAAGCAAACCCGTCATTGAACACACAAACTGCAATATCCGTGGCTACATCCAAGATTGTTTTACCACTCGAAATGGATTTCGGGGCCAATGCCCACACAGTGGAATTGAAGCTTTCATTATTGTTTTGTGTGTAACCACCGATGCACCGAGTTAGAAGATCTTCACTGGTCAGTTCTTCATAGATTGGTTTGATAGCTTCATAGACTTGAATTGGAAGAGCTGACTTATGTTTGTAGTCAGCCAAAGTATTTGTAGCTTTAGCGCGTTGCCATGAGCACCATGAATCCTCTCCAATAGGACATTTGTCGTGCTGCGGTTTATCATCAGTAGATAATTTGTGATCCAGTGTAGCCCATATACTGCTTCTCATGTTCTTAACTGAATCACTGTTTCTACGAATCGCTAATCCATAATAAATAGATAGCTCGTCTATAAGTTTCCCAGTCAATTTGCCCCTTCCACCGAGACCTTTTGTCTTCTTTTTCAACTTACGTAGTCGGGTGCCCATTCGCTTTTGCACGTGATCTATGCACTCTTTCTTGAGTACTGTGAAATCCTCATACGGCTTAGCATCTGTAATGCCTTTGAAAGTCTTAGAATCACCGTCACCAATATAGTGAGTATATTTGAGCTGGTGCAAAGTTTCAGAGCGGCGAAACATCTCAACAACTGCATCGACTTCCATTTTTCCTGCCGATCCATCGTGATTCACAGCGCATTCTTCTGCATGATTTTCTGCCCACTCCGCATATTCTTCGGTATCTTTTTTTTTAGCCCAATATTCACACGCCTTACAGTATTTTGATTTTACTACACAATCAACGATTTTTCCAGAGTTATAGCCAATAAGAGTCGTTATCCCATATAAAGACGTAAATCCACGTTTTCTCCACGAGCCATCGCCTGATACTACAATTCCATTTTCTCCATTTTCAATAGATACGGTTTTCTCTTCTTTCGCAGCTCTCATCATACTGTTCTTGCAAACTAGATTGGTTGCAGTGCTCATTTTTTTGACAACCTTATCGTAGAATGAGTGAAAGGTAGACCGAGGTAATTCCATGAATGCACAGAATTTTCTTATTCCGTGCCAACCAACTCCAAGCAATCGCATGGCAATTATGATTCTACGGTTGATTTCATAGCCTTTCTCAACAAGTGGACAACTCGGTATCTCAGTCTTTTCACAATTCTGACAGGACACTACTAGTTTGAATCCCAAACCACGCTTACTGCTTTCAGTAAATTTCACTTCCGATTGGCATATCTTACAAACGACAGCGTTCGAAATAGCCGAAAATACTGCGATAAAGTTAATGATACGATACCCAAACGCTGGATTCACTTCAATATCATACAAATCTTCCGATTGCTTCAGTTTTTTTGCCGATGTACTGGCATTCAAGTCGTCTGGTGCTTCTAACTCATGGCGATTCAATGGTCTTCTTCGAGATATTTTTGGTCTCTTTCTGGTGCAAAACGTCGTTTTTATTCCTTTCTTCTCACTGTACACCACTTTATCACTCATTGTAGAAACAATTTAATAATTATACAGGGAAAAAGAAGTGAAAATTCACAGAAGTATCGAGGAAAACAAGTGTTTGTCGACTAGCGTCCTTCTCAAATGCTTGGCTGTGCCTAACTAACTGAAAGAGACGTTCGACAAGTCTAAACTCGTCTAGACTAGTCAGGAAATAAATACTTTCAATAACATCTGCCGTATACCTGCTCTAGTCCCCTAACGTACCTTCTCCCTAGCGCTCACAAAAGGAACTCGCTGCGGACCAGACGGCCTTGTACTAAAATTCGAAAACCGAGTACCTAAAGGTTTTTCCCGGCCATAATCTTTTGGGACATCATTTTTGAGGTCCTAGGGGACCACTTGGAATTAAAAAAAAAATCGATTTTTCGAAAATTCTAGGGTGGCCTAAGGCCATAAGTCAATTTATGTTTAATAATAACGCAGTTGGCACGTTCTCAGATGGTAGCGCCAATAGGATGGAGGATTTCGCTGCTATCCGTACGGTTGAGAAAAAAGTGTTTAGACAAAATTACAATGTTAAGACAGTGACAAAAAGTTTTATGAGCCATATCCAAAGACGTATAGTTTTATAATAGACGTCGAAAATTACTTTAATGGGACATCTTGAAAAGTTTAATTTTGGAACCACTGAACCAATTTAGTTCATCTTGGAACTTAGTCGAGAATAGATGCAAACTAGTTTCATTTCAATCCGCTAAGAAATGCGTCCTGCAATTTGTTTACAAATACTAGAAATGAATCAGTCTGGTCAAGCACCGAATTATTTTTTTCATGGAGGTACTTATGATAATTTAATAGTTTATTCAAAACAAGCTCCGTGTCTTCTACAATGTAGCGGTTCACATTGAATTACTATTGCGTTCTCTGACTTGACGTTGACAGTTATGTGTGATTACGTATATTAACTTCACGACTACGCATTGAAACGATTTACTTGGTCTTCCGTCGCTTGTCAACAATGTTAGCACACACCTACACTTAATGTTATCTAAACACAGGTAATGTGTTGAGGTATAATAGAGGATGGATAGCCTGCGCTCTCTGCGAACCGCGGTTAAGTGGATACTATCACCGGGGACTTGACACACTAGGCAGGTCACAGATTTGCCCTATTAGACCATATGGCTTCTATTTTAATAGGAGATAAGGTGATCTGCAAATACCCTCATTACAGTTATAATGTGGTGTCGGCCGTTAGACTAGCACCACCTCATCTCCTCCCGTGGATGTCGTCAAAGTCAATTAAGGGATAACAAAGCGGCTACCACAAGCTCTGAGGTGCTCTAAAACAGTGCACTCGCCAACTCGCTAGGCTGGCGTTGCATTTTAAAGCCATAGATTCCTCATGCACAATCAATGTGCATGAGATGGCTCATATCCAGCAGTGGTTACGGTTGCTGTTAATATGTGTCCAGGTCATGTGATCAAGGCTGTCACGCTACATGCGTGTTTATACGTCTTATGTTGCGTGGTCATGTTGCGGTATTTTGTCTTCTAGTGAATTCGTGCTATTAAACTAAAGGTCACTGTTAACCGATTAAGCTAGTTTCCCGATTACTAAACCTACTTATTCAAGTTAAAAATAGATTAGTTACAAGTTAGAAAATAAACTGGTTCTAAGTAGGTAGATTTGTTTCTATATACTAGTCATCGCAGCACACGTCTAGATCTTCTCGTCATCTCTTTGTCGGTCCGCCCTAGGTTCAAGCATCGATACGGTGATATCGATGTACCCGGGGCGTCCATCCTTTGACGATATTTTTGTATGTTCCGGTATCAGATACATTGACAGAACGTTACTTTTGTTTGATGTAAATAATATGTAAATAATGTAAATAATATCACCAATAAGTTACGAGTATTTTATTCTTTGTTGTTTTCTTTCTTGGCTAGATATTGTCAAGACATTTAGTAATGTAAGTTCTTATACTGAAACAAAACAGAAAACACTTGGGCGTGATGTCTCGCCTAGGACCATATCCTAAAGTTAGACACTCTAAATATAAATATATTTGTAAGACACCTTTATAGTACATATTCTCTTTTAGCTATTCATTAGTTTTTGCAGATTTTAACAGGCAAATTATCGTGTTTGTGTGACCACCCAAGTAAATGAAACTTTGTATAAATTCCTGTTAAATCTATGTAAACTGACTGTTAAGTAGTTTTTACGCCTTGATGAGAGCGATATGCGGATTGCAATGAGTTTAAGAATAATACATTACGCGATAATTCGCGTTAAGATTTATTTAAAAACGATCTCATTCTTTTATATTACCGTTTTTGTGGCTTCTGGCTTTATCTTATTCTTTTTTCAAGATACAATTTTTCATTTTATAATTTCTTGGATTACTTAGTTACACTTACCTATCTAAAATTTAGGTATCTAAAGGTACCTTAATCGGTATGAAACTATAAAAATGTATATACTTAATAAGTAGTTTGATAAATAAATTGCCTATCATTATAAAATCTTCTTTTCGTTCTGATCGCGATAAAAAGTTAGACTGCAAGAGCAAACGTGACCATAGACGATAGAAATGGATTTTACTTTCGCTTGAGTAAACCTTTTTACGCTACTAAAGTTGGATTACTGCCAAATCTGTAGCTATTCTCTTTCTCTAAGAGATAGATACCTACTGAACCTATAAATCAAATTTGCAGTTTCTATGGTGTCGACTTTTAGGAAAACATTTGTACATTGTATTCATACGTTTTACTATTCTGTTTGTCTCTGTCCTCTGTGATGTCTATTGCACTGTAGCAAAATAATATGAAAATAATCGATTCCTACTAGACGTTTCTACTGGGTTGCACCAGCAAGTGGATAGATTGCACTTAGGTCACGAGCTGAAGAGAGACTGGAGGTTCTCGGTAGACGGTGTCTTACTAGTATTCATATTAAAAACCTTTTTGTTTAGTTAACAAAAAGTTGTTAAGTTGGTTGTTGTTTTTTGTGACATCGGCGCTAGCTGATGTTCTGAAGTAATAACACAAATTTCTTTTGATATTACATTTGACTAGGTATCGACGTCTGACATTCAATATTTGTCAAATGCTAGAACTTCATTTAGACGACTCATTTGCGCTGCAAGCAAAAATAAACCGACCTTGAAGAAATGGGAAGTGCGTCAAAATATGCAAGCGAGTCTTGGAACCGGTCGTCCGCAGGTTCGATCTCCACTAACGGTGCATTATAACCAATACTCAAACAAAAACTAGATTGTCCTTTTTAGGATTCATGTCGATCAGACATTTATGAACCTCTCGCGACGTCACCGCCTTTCCTTTTCGCGACTTTTTTTACTATGACAGTTGTTAACGTCTGTCCAAATGGATAATCTGTGACAGATTTTTATTGATTTCCTTGTAGAAAGCGGCTTCGTTATTCATTATGCTTAGGTCGTCTGGATGTCAATGCGAATGAGGTACATTAGACGATCTTTATTACTAGAAAGTATATATTAGTGTTATTCTTTAGTTTAATATTAACGTTGTATAACGATACTGGATAAACGAGAGTAATATGTAAGCGTCAAAGTAATCCTTTTAGATTTGAGGTATAAATCTCTAGTTTTGTCTGCTACTCGAAACACAGAATGCTATTAGACTCATACTTGAATTTTACCTGAATAAATTCCTTATTTCGAAAATTTCATTTGCTTCCGACTTTTGAGAGATTCGCCTTGCGTAAATATCACAGGTATTGAATTTAAATATTCCAATTTATTTGAGAAATTTTCTTCTAGAAAATCGGATATGTCCCTACATTTTTTATTTTATACAGCTGACGTTATTGTACTCAAAAGGCACACTTAAAAATTGGGGGATATTAATTATAATTATTAAATACTAACAAAATTAATTAAGCAAAAATGACGAATGCCTTTGTTAAAATTTTATAATAAGCGTCATATGATTCGCTCTCTTAATGTGTTTCAGCATTCGTATAAACTTTCTTTCTTCTTAAACAAAAATTGCATCTTACAATGAGGTAAAGGTTAATATCGTTTGATATGTCTTTTAATGAACCACTTATACGTATAAATGTCAATAAGTATTTTATCTATATTTTATACTTCCGTTATAGCAGTTTTATCATCTACAGTTATAATTTTTAAGATTGTCTTACTGAACAAATTTCCATGTACCTACAACATAGGATGAGTATATGGACTGATATGTCTTTGCCCATCTTTTCTGCACAATTCAATAATCTTCCCTTCGATGTTCTTTTCTTTTGCTTCCTTTTTTTATGGAATTTATTACACCAAGAAACTATGCGTGTTGTTCACTGTACTCGTTATTAACCCTTCTTGATTAAATTACAATCGTGTCTGGAAATGGAATGACCTATTAGTCGGCAGTCACTTACCTACTGGCTAGTAGCCCCACCACCATAAATGGCCTATTGCATGTTGAGGTTACTGACATTTATACTTTTATACACGAAAGGTTTTTAATAGTACTCGTAGCATTGAAAATAGTTTTCTTCATCAGCGTCCATCATATTTCTCAAATCTTACAAATTTCTTATTATTTTTTATTAAATGTAAATAACAAATGTAAAATTTTAGGTAGTAAGTACATTGTGCTATCACAGCAATAGTTTTTCTTTAATGGCAAGAGCACGGTCGGAGCAACAGTTTTCCTACTCTAATAAAACTTCCAAAGACAAGTAGCTAAATATTTTTTCTTTTTCCCTATAATATAATAATGTAAACGTATGTATACAAAATGTATACAAAATAAAGGTACGAAGTCCGATAAGTTCTAGATAAGTGCACAAACACAAGAACTTTGAACTGACGTCTAGCAAACTAAATCCATTCGAACCCGTTTGACTTTACTGAATCTTTTCTTATCGAACTCGGTGTTAACCCTCGAGAAACCACCGAAGCAGAATAGAGGTCTGTTTAAGTGTGTTGTCTGAGTAGAAAAACAAAGTTGAGTGACCACACAACGAGGAGCTGCCGCAACTGGGCGCGACTCGCTACCCCGACTTGACCGTTACTATTGAAACCCATATGTAAATCTCGTCACTTTACACTTTTTTAATAAATATTTTTTTATTCTCAAACATTATCCTGTAGCTACACAGCGTGCTTTGTGGTGTTAATACTCAAACTGTTACTTTACTGTGATTGATAATGAGAAGTTAAATAGTTATTAATTAACTACACACCATTCTAATTCAATATTTAAATTTAAACTGTTCCAAAATATAAACAAATATGGCGGCGGTTTCTGACACGGCCTTAAATTAAACAGTGAGGTGAATATTTATTATATATCCATAATTTTATTAATCGATACCATAAGTTTGCCCTAGATTTAAAGATAAACGTTGAGATTGTTCTGGTTTTGTTTTTGGCAATTTAGATTGGAACGGACTATAAATATATTTTCAATAAGTGAACTAAGCTGTACTAGAATGTTTCATGTCGTTTAGAATTCTCGCGATTCGCGGGACCCACATTCCACTAATACAAATTGATCGCACTAAGTTAAAAATAACAAATATGTACGAAAGTCAGAGTTATTTCAACCAATGATATTGAAGATTTACTATTTATTGCAGTTAACCGTACCTATAGCAGAAACCTCGTATAAAATTAATTAAAAGTCTAATAAATTTCATCTGGCTTTCCAGCAATATCTAGTTAAATTACAATGATTTATTGCTCATGAGAGGAGTAATAAATAGTTAATTAATTGATTTGATCGTAAATGGTCTGTAATAATCCTCGTCCCATTTTATCTCGACACAAATGAGTAAATATCAATTTCTTTATTTCGTTCTATTTAGGAGAGGTAAATAAACCTGAACAACTTTTAGAGGATTTTTTTATGTCCTTAAACTACTTACTTCTAATAATTTGAATTGAAGTAACCCATCTTAACAACATATTTGAACTGAAGTAAAACTCTAAATGAAGCGAAAGAAATGAAGTTTCCTTAGTAAGGGCAATGAAATTTAGAACCGTTCGATTTTAAAATGAATTTAAATAATTTATAATTCGGTTTTTTATATTCGGTTTCTGGTTGTTATAAATTTTATTGATTATAGATTTATTAAAGAAATATAAACGTAGAATATATGTTACGAGTTCCAATGGAGCTGCTTCTTATTCTGGACAAGTTTATTAATGTCAGTACATTGCTACAATACCTACTTGTCATTTGTTAGTAAACGCTTTGTGTCGAGGCAGCAACGTATAATACATATAATCAGATGCTACTTTCATGGTACTTTTAAGTATTGTTCGTGTTCCGAGCAGCCATCGATTTCATGGTGTAATATCACATTTAGGTTTTTGCCCGTAAAATTAGAATAGAACTTACGTGATGGGAAACAAGTCGCAACGCTTTCTATAGTCCTCAGTTTTTATTTATATAAATATTTTCGAGGCTAAAGACTTTACTTACTTGTACTTTAAAACTTTAGTAGAATTTTGCTTTTAGCTGGATTCTACCGTTGGTTTTATTATTTGGCCAATCGGGGCTACGTATGATTACCTACAAGTCACAACTGCCTTTGTAGCTGTTTGCAACTCATTATCTTTATACTCGTATCTCTAGTGCGAATTAAATCTATTATCTGTAGACCTATATAACTCCTACTCGTATCTCAAAATTTACATGAACACAATTATAAAATCGCTTACGATTTCATATTAATCTTTTGCGAAACCAAACAAGTTCGAGTTTCTCCAAATAGGATTAAATTAAATCTAGACTATTCCAGATCAAGTTATGGTAAATATAATAAGTAGTATCTGGGATATTGTGAACAAGAAAACATAATTACTTATCGACTGTGTGGATAAAGAGATAGGCACAGTTAGAGCGTTTGACCAGCTAAACGCACAAGAGTGAAATCACTAGGATGTTTCGGCCTATACGCGGGCTCTGTGCGGATTGGTGGATACCCATAATCCATTTTTTTTAAATTCTGGAATATGTGCGTTTTTTATCACGATATTTTATCACCGCACAGCTAGTGATGATTTCTAAAAATCCTTACTTATAAATTTGGTGACACGGGCCGAGGACTCGTGAAGGTCACTCTCGAAATACCTCTCGAATACGAGCCGAGAGTACAAACCCCTAGGCTATCACCGCTCTTTGACATTACGGAGTAATATTTATGCGTAATCTATCTCTGTTACTGTGAATGTGTTTAAATGGTGAGAGTAGCAACAATTATTTATAAAATAAAGAGCAAAAGCAATGAACAATAGAAAAGTGAAATGACAAATTTATATCCAATTAAATTCTAGTTTCCTTTTTAATTTTCACTCGTAATGACTGTAATTTTACCAATACTTTTATCAATCAGTTGAAGTAAGTGGTGTCGAAGGGATGGAAGATGAGGTTCTAAGTGACATAATTAAATGCAAATAACTATCATTCAATCTCGGAGACGTCTTTTAGTGGAGCTTTTGCAACTCATAACCACGCGTCAATCTTGCTTGTATGTTCCGTTCTAATCCAAATTGTCTAAGGCAACTGACACGGCCTAAAATTAATGAAATATCTCAACATTTAGCTTTAAATCTAGGGTAAACTTGCAGTCTCGATGAATCAATTTATGAATATGTTGAAACAATTATTAACTGACTATTTAAATAATAATTAAAGCCGTATCAGTCAGGCCGCTATGTTTGTTTATACTCGTATTTTGAACAAATCGGATTGGAACCGATAATGTAAATAACCGTATAATTGAAAAGTAACTTTAACTTCGATGTTTTATATTGTAAAGGATATAAGGCCGAGAAGAGATATGTATATGGCAGGTATGCTCCAACTTATACTATCGGTGATTTACAGCAAAAAGAATGGACGACCAACGATCTACAAGGCTAGAAAAAAAGAGACAGTATTGCACGAACTACATATAGTCGGTGTGGATTATGGCACCAAATCCCCACATGTTTGGAATACATGTGTAACATCATCCGAGAAAAGGAACCTGTCCCAGATATGTAAATTTGCGAAATATTTAAAAACTAAGATATCTAGCTTAAAAATCAGATGTAGCATCTTGAAGCACAATCTTAAAACAAGGAAATTTTAAATTAGATAATCTTATCTATAGTCAATGAATCCATACCGACAACAAGCACCTTTAACGCATATTTTATTTTCCATTTTATTTTTGACACACCGATTGTTTTTAGATTATTTAATACAGTATAGTACAATACATTTTTTAATTTAAAACAGTGCTCCGTGTTTAGCCATGTTCAAGCTTACAAATAATATAAATTGACGTCCGTTTGCCACTTGCATGAAAGAAAGAGGCTATGTTTAAACTAAAACAAAATAAAGGCAGTTATTTTATTATTTACTGTATATTAACTCAATTGGTTATTTATTGTATGTGAAATGAATCGTAAATATTAAATAGTTCGATGTCAAATATTTACCAACTAGCTGAGCCGACAGACGTTGTCATGTCCAAATTTCAATAATACAATAATTTCAATAAGTTCATACAAAAATCCCATAGAAAAAAGCACTTTCAGTATTTCCCGAATTTTCCAATTTCCCGGGAAAAATTTTCCAATTTTTCTTTCCCTAAACACCTTACTCGGACTATTACGAACATTTTAAAAAAAAAGTAGCCTAATCGGTTCAGCCGTTTTCAAGTGATGCGCTTACTAACGAACAGCATTTAATTTTTATTTATTTATATATAGATAAGTCAAGGTCTATGAATGTCATATTTCAGAGGGATTATTAATCCATGACAGTTTTATAATAATAATATGATATTTTAATGACTTTTTTAAGACTAAATTTAACCAAATTTTTATTAATAAAATTAGCTTGTCATTAAGAATTTGTCGTACTAGTTTGTGGTTAAGAAAGTTTTCTAGGAAGTAACAACTTTTTTCAATTAACAGTTTCCTATTAAATAGTGATGTTTGTAGATCTTTTAGGTTGTCAGATTAATACACAATAACGCTTTAAAATTTCCAATTGAAAATCTTGAGAGAAGCGTGAAAATCGATAAACTTCGAGTTAATCTGGATAATGTTTATCGTAACTTTGAAGAACACGGTACACCCGTAATTTATGGGTCGCGATCGTAAAACATAAGCTTACGGACCAGCGACGTACTCGTGGAATGATAAATGGCGATCCCTCTCTCGTAGCACTTCATACGAACGATTATGACTTTTATTCTGTTTTTAATAAGACATATATGTGCGATCTCGTTCGTCGTCCTTCATGCTCATGGAATAATTTCAAAGTCACTGCAATGCCGCTAATCGTACTGCAAAAGTAAAGCCAGGTCCACATTTCGTTTTTTAAATTCCTTCACAGTCATAGTTCATAGTTCATAAAGTCGTTTCTTTCTTCTAAAATACTGCTGGAGAAGATGCGATTAGTTAAAATCTTCAGAATTTTTCTTTTTCTTTGCTGCTCAAGATTTACTGAATAACTTCTGAATTAAATTCATCGCGACCTTTACTAAAGGTGTCCAATGGGCGGCGGTAATACTTATCATCACGTGGAACCGCTTGCTCGTCCGCCCACTTCTCTATAATAAAATAAAAAAGACGTAGCTAAGGACTCGAGGTACAGTCCTTATCCTATCTATTCAAAGACTAGCTAACTAGCCTAGGTAAGAGGTAGGCTACTATTTATCCAAATAAAAATAACGTATTTACTTTTGTTTTAATCACACTTGGATTAACTAATAAGTCGCAGATAATCAGATATATGTTGCCGTGGCACTATAGCGAAGTACGAGTATATGCCTAGATATATAAACAAGTAATTGCCTTAAAAATTAAATAATGTTTAGCACATTTTCTTGTCCATTTAATTAATCGCGTCGTATTCGTCTTTGTATGTTGTAACCGTACCTTTTGTTTATCGGAATTAGTTTTAACAAACCTATAAAACACAGCTACCCAGGCATATAGACAATAACGAAAGTTAGACTTCATAAAATATCCCGTATCTGCGCGGGAATCGACGCTAACGATGTGTGCGTTTGTGCAGTGCTATTCAACTGATAGTCGTATAGTATAATTTAATGTTGATTGGTAGGTATATAATTTAATTGGAATTTTCGCGATTGTCACACATATTTATCTATTAAACTGGACTGAACTGTTTATCTATTAAACTGTATCTATTAACTGTGAGAGTGCATGCTGCATTCCCACAGCCGCTGGTCGCACTCGAGCGGCCACGTTATCCCTCTCTAACAGAAGACTACCTTGAAATGTACTGCATTTCCTACTTTATGGTATTTCCCCAATATACGTGCATGTTTCGGAAGTGAATGAGATATGCCAGAGCCGATTCGCATCCCATCCTATCCCTCCTCATTTTCCCAGTCCATTATTTAATCTGCAAAGGTAGGCCGCGGATCTGGGAGTGTGCCAGCGTTTGTCATTCTGGACTGATGTTGGCATGTATCGCGGATGTCTATGGACGACAGTATCCACTTACCATCAGGTGGACTGTATGCTCGTCTGCGGCCCTTTACCTATAAAAAAAACTTAAACGCAAACTTCTCTGACAGCTTGTAATCATAATGCAACCCTGCAAAAGTCGAATATATTGAGTTTAATAAATATATGTAAACATAATATAATAAGGCACATTTAATTGATAAATATATATAATTATAAGTGTGGGGTCCTTCCAGTTTTTGTATTACTAATCCAGTGAAATTAGATACGAGAAACGAAAAATTTCGAAAACTATATGCTGATAGGATTTTCATGAAATTTATATTGACTAGTCTCGAAATAAAATTTGAAACACTGTTTAAAAATCGCCCGTTTATGATTAATCGAAACTACTTGATTGATCTCAATGAAATATAAAACACAGTATAAAACCACATGAGTGGAATATATTTACTCATGTGCTAAAATTGTGGCATAAATAGCCTTCACAACGATGGACAACGTTAAATAAACCCAAAAAAACAGTCGTCAACAAATAAACTACATACTTATTGTTTTATATCAGCGGTGCCAGCGACTTCGTTTTCGTGAAGTTATGATTCCAGCGGGAACTCTATAATGGATCTGGATAAAAAATACCCGAAATGTTAAGCTGGCACATAAGCTATAACTATGCCTAGTTTCATTAAAATCCGTCGAGTAGTTTTCGCGTGATGCGCGTTCAGACAGACAGACAGACATAAATTCCAAATAATTTTGCTGATTCACTCGTACTTTACGCTGCAGTTACTTTATTAAACAAAATGTACAAACACGGTACAACGGCGTACAAACTTGGCTTTGATCCGATTTTATTATAATGAAAGCACTTTTATAATATATTCTGGCTCCTAAAATTCTACAACTTATGTCCAAACACTTTTTTCCAAATCGTACAGAAAATAATGAAATTTGAGCCCGCCTTCTGTCGTTTTGTTGCTGGAGACATTTTTGTCATTCTTTCAAGTATTGTATTTTATTGTTAAGCGGTTTTGAGTCGATTGTCGTGGCTGCCGTATCTGGCGCATTTATCAAGCGGCCCTTCGGGCCTGGGTGGACTCTAACCCGTGTATGAGTTACGAACACGACTGCACGCTGGCAATACTAATATCATTTACCGTTTAATTTCTACCTTATCACCTTGAAGAAGTTTTCATGGATTGACATGAAATTTTTCAAGAATCTTTTATGGAAAAGATTATTTTTTAACAGTTAACAGAATCCATGATTTCAGGCTTCGGGAAGGTTTGGAAAAGGTTCGGGTAAGGTTACAAGTGTAGTAATGTTATTTTGTACTAATATTTGGAAATTAAAATGACACTTTGTTATTGTTTTCAAAAAAATTATAGTAACGTTTTTATAATACCAATGATTCAAAAGAAAATTGACCTTTATTGTTCTGCTGTTGTTCTCGTATCGTCAATTTGAAACAACTACTAAGTTAACTGATATATAGGACCAAAACTAATTTTGTGCCTGTCTCTTCAATCCGTTAAGAAATGTATCTAATCTGTTTAGTAGTTTGAAACTTTTTTTGGCCTTCAGAGTTCTTATACCGCCTTGAACAACAACGAGAGCAAACCATCAACCCGTGGCTTCTAAAAGAGCCTATTGAAATACAACCAAAGTCTTTTTAGCCATCTAAATAATATTCTTCCTTTTCACTATTAACATTTATCTTGTCATGAATCATCGTGACATAATTATCATACATGAGTAATAAAATTTCTCCGAGTTTATTATCTGAAGGAATACCCAAGTAACCCCTAATAACGGAGTATGCTGACTCACACAGCATAAATGTAGGTGAGAATGATGTAGATGACCGGTCACGAGAATTCTTTGTTTGCTTTTTCATATAGGGAACGAAAGAATTTGATACCGTACAGCCTACAACAGCCTTGTTTTTGTGAGTCTTTACATGCCTCATTATTTATATACTTTAGTTTACCTGTGTCTTTTTAATAATATAATTCTCAAATAATATTTCAATTAAAATCAATACGTATATACAAGGATATTGATGATTCCTGTTCATGATTCTGAATTGACGGTTATAAAAATTTTACCAACCAAATTTACATTTTTTTTTTATTTTATTTCTCAATTTTTCATAATTAGTTGCTAAATTCTCTGAAGAATTGTTTAATATAATTCGCACTTCGGGTTTCTGTAATCTCCCGTCACAGAAGTGCGGTCCATCCGCATTTCCTCGATACGGAGGTGTCGCATACTGTTCGGTCCAAAAATCAATTTATACCGCGAACCCTTAGGCTGTGGAACGAACTGCCTAAGAGGTACGATTACACTACGATATGGAATTCTTCAAAAAAGCTGTGAATAGGATTTTGCAAGGTCGGTGACGACCTCCTGGTGTTGCAGGTGTCCATGGGCGGCGGTAACACTTACCATCACGTGGGACTGCTTGCTCGTCCGCCTACTTCCCTATAAAAAATACAAAGCCCAGTTTTTTGTTATAAAACTGAATTTTTATATTAAGGCATAACATTTCATGTTAATTAATTAGAAATAATGAGCAGAAACCACGGTTTGAGGCTTCGAGAATTTGATAGGTTTCAAATTCATATCCTTTGATAAGTATTTTGAAAACAAGATTAATTCAAAATATCAAATCCGGAATCAAAATCCTGAGCTGGGTAGACTAAAGATTTTTACTAATTCGTAAATTACTTACGTGTTTCGGTAGTAAGTGAGATATGCCAGAACTCATTCCCATCCCATCCCCATCCTGTGGCCTGCCAACGTTTGTCATTATGGACTGATGTTGACTTATTGACTTATTGATGTTGACTAAAAAATTGTTTACTCACGTAAAAGAAGTTATTAATAAATAATTACTATCTAAATAATGAAGTTGTTCAACGCGTGTCCGTGACGCTACACTTGGGTGTTTTCCTTGACAGTAAGTTGTCATATAATTTTCTTATTGAACAAATTTTGAATAAAGCATTTCGGTCTTTAGGTATTATTCTGAGAGTTGGTAAGGAATTCAAACTCACTAATACTATCGTAATACTCTATAATACATTAGTTAGACCCATTCTAGAATAGTTTCTAGGTATTATTTGAATGACTTATTACAATGTTTCAACTGATTCGTTGGAAGCCCTACAGCGAAGATTAGTTGAAAATTTTTAAGATATAAAGGGTCAGGGGACCCCCGTCAAGAACGAAGATCCTCACGCATTTTTTTTTAAACACCGAATGTAATTCGAAATAAAATCTGTATAGTTCATGTATTTAGTAGTTATTATGCTCGAGTCTCGCTCTCGATACTCGCACACATACACACACACAGAGAAAGAGAAAGACGTATGGAGGGGGTAAAAATCTTACGTGACGTTACATTTTCTCTCGAATCACACCTACCGCAAGCCGCGTAAAGGAACTTCGTTCCAAAAAATGACTTCTATTTGCTAAATAAAATATGTTTAAAGTGTCCACGACTAAATATTAGGAATAAAAATCAATTATTTGTTTTACTTTATGCTAAAAATTCATTTATCTTTCGGTCTTGCAAGATTAATAATGAACATTTCTGGCATTGTCATTTTGCATGTAAAAGAAAATCAGAATGTATGTATAATCACTTTCGTAAAACATAATGATAACGTTATTATTATAATATTTTATCTGTATCCACCATCCACCATTACCATTGTAATTTGTGATAGCTTAATTGGTATATGAATTAATTATAATTTTAATTTATTCATATTTACAATTATACCTACTGTTTGTACCAAAATAAAATAAAATACCAATATAAATTACTAGACATTAATTAAATTAAACACGCGTCAGCTTACAACTGCACATTTTATAACTGTTAAAGTGCATTCACATTTGACTATTAACGTCTTCGATGCTTTATGATATGTATTAATAATTTAGCTAGTTTAACCTTTTGTCAGGAAGTTGAAACAAGTTAAAATGATCACTTTAATAATAGATATCTCACCCACAGTTACAATATAGTTATTGTCACCGCTTTAAGTTATTAGTAGATATTTTATTATATGGATATGGCTAGAACAGCACAGAACCGAGGTGAGTGGCACAAACCTAAAAGAAGGGGCTTTTACTCAGGAGTGAGTGAAATCAAGATGAAAATGATGATATCGATGAATATTAAATACACATTAGTACCTACATATAGTTGGAAGAAGACTAAAGAAAAACGAATGTTTATAAATTATATCTGCTGCAAAAGAGGAAACACACCAACTTGGATTGACAACGGGTTTTAGTGCTTTTTTCTTATTATACGTACAGTTTAAAAAATAAAAAAAAAGGTTTATCGCAATATTTCAATAAAAACTACGCAGGGAAAATAATCATGATTTCCGATTTAATAATTTCAGAAAACAATACCTATATTAATCTCGACCACTGGTGATAAGCACACCCAAACCACTTTATCCGATTCCTCTAATATACCTACGTGTTTCGGCAGTGAGTGAGATATGCCAGAGCCTATTTTTATCCCATTCTAACCTATCCATCCCCATTTTCCCAATCCATTCTCCAAATCAATTCTTAAATCTCCAAAGATACGCAGTACATCCGGGGACGTGTTAACGTTTGTCATTCTGGACTGAAGTTGGCATGTATCGCGGATGTCCATGGGCTACTTATCATCAGGTGGACTTTGTGTTCGTCTGTCCCTTTATTCCTATAAAAAAAAAATCAAATATTATTATAAAAGTGATGTTAGTATTATTACTATTAACTAATAAACAACATCGCTGTGGGAATTTAATAATAAAATAATAAAAACCTCGATTTTGCAGCTCATATTTCCACTTCGCAGGTGTTAAACATCATAGTTTATTAGTCGTGTAACTACTGTGACTTAAGACTTTTAAAAGAACCAAATTGTAATTATCTTCCAACAACCCTACTAATATTATAAATGCAAGAGTTTGGATGTTTATTACTCAATGACGTCGAAACGACTGAACCGATTTCGTTGAAACTTGGCAAATATGTAGACTATAATCCGAATTAACACATAGGAATTCATGTAGATTATGCGAAAGAAGTCTCGGGCAAAAGCTAGTTACCAGTAAAATTCAATTCTACGAATGGATCTAATAATGGAGAGACAGGATAAAGGTATCCAATTCTAATTTTAAATACATTAAAGGTTATGTATTTGAATTTGAAATATAACTATCTCATTACTCAATATATTTCCTGTATTAATTAAAAGCTTATTGTTTAACTTATTTTTCTTTTAACATTTCAGCTATCTGTGTTACTCATAAGAGGGCCGACATGTTTGTATCTCTTAAAAATTGTTACAAACAAATGAAAATATAAATTAGCATATTTTACTGATTTAGAAAACCCGTTAGCATCGTCTTTTGTGTCTTAGCTCCCCCTACAAAGAGGTATAAATATTCTTTAGATGCAGATTGCTTTAGTAGAAAGTGTCAAATCTATAATAGAAAGTCTATATCAACATAGTTGTTTTATTTTTGTAGAGGAAGGGTGCACGCTGCATTCCCACAGCCGCTGGGCGCATTCGACTGGCCACGTTACCCCTCTCTCACAGAAGACTACCTTAACTAATTATGATTAGACTTTAGACTTACACTATTTAGACTATTTGGCTGTTTAGGCTATTTTAATCTGTATGGGCTTAGACGTTACTTAATAAACAATTTACTGGAACAATACTTATTTAGGTCACTAGTTATCGCGTATGTGGCTACACACATACTCGTATGTGGGCAAGCGCTAAGTGGCATACCGTATAGGCAATAAGCAAGTATAGGCTTAGGTGCGTTTCCCGCTAACCGGCGGTCGCCGACCCCGGGATCGCCGATTCGAATAATGTCACCAAGTTGCCTGAAAGGTTCTGAGGGCAAAAATCTGTTACAATGCAACAATAGGACACTTATCTGTCTAGCCATCAGCTCTTGCTAGTATCCAATAGTTTTATTCAAGTATTCGCTACTAAGGATTTACTCTCATGGATACTGCCAAATATTCGGATGGAAACGATAAGGATCGTCAATGAAAATTGATGAAATCTAAAAAAAAATGTTGTACTAAATTATGTGTATATTCTGACAATCTGTATCTATTATAGTTTGACAATATGTATATCTGTTGATTTTATACCATAGTCTGACATAGAAAGAAAGAAAGACGGATAAAACAGGCAGATGTGTAGATAATCAGTATTTATCCACTGCTGAACATACTCGTAGGTTTCTCAAAAGGCTCGTCACCACACACGACCTTCCGCTTTTCTCATTGATTCTCAGCTATTGATAATAATTAAAATATATTTCTAGAGTTTGTGAGGATTATCGACACTAGAATCATTTTTAAAGATTAAAATTTATTCTGTAACTTATATAGGTAGTAATCTTATAATTACTTGGATCTTCACGATAACGAGTTTGCTGTACAAAGGGAACCCATTACACAATTTGTGTATCAAACCGCTTTCTTGAATAGAAAATGTCGTGGGATGCATTTAACTGGTTTCCACGGTTGCACGAATCTATTTAACTAAACCAATAATTCATATTTATTGCTTTACTTTGACGGATTGGGAACGCTCACGATCTTATTATGACGCATTGTTTGGGCGCACGAAATTCGATGTATTCATTCATCTGCTACGAGCATTTCATGCAACCTGTCATACTTTATGTAAGATAACTGAAAAACTGAAATTGTAATCATAAAAGTTCCAAAATACTATCTTTTATACTGTTATAAAAAATTCGAAGGAGTTTGCGACCGATTTCAACTTCATTTTACTCTACTGACCTAGACTAGACAAGGAACTTGATACTTTTCATGAGGGATACGTGTTTTGCCGCCTTTTAATGAAAAAATGGCTTAATTGGGAGTTTATTTATAATCATTTCAAATTAAAAGACTACTTAACGCCTTTTTATGTTTGGTGCTGTTTTAACCGCCTACAGCCTCAACCAGTCCTTCTCTTAAATGCTGCTAATGCTGTCATAAATACTACTCGTAAGTATCCTGAAGTTTATCTGTCGTATTACCTTGCATGACATTAATTGACAATTTTCATTAAGGTAATAATTCCGACTAAGGGCATTTGAAGTCTGTTTTGGTAATCTGCTTGGGAGTCCGTTTTCGCCTACCCGTTCATTTTGTTACGTAAAGGTACCTGTACATTAGGACTACGTGACAACGCACGGCGATTCAAACACATCAGTTTCAAAATTATAATCATTTTAGACTGCTTTTAGATAAAAAAACAAATAATGTATTGATTACATTATATACTATGCTCAATTATTTTACTTAAACACATTCAAAATATATTATTTTGTAGTCGAAAAGCGTTTATCTTCTTAAAGATCTTACAAGATTAGTAGATGTTGAATAGCTTCAGATAATCAGTGCATACCCTGAGTCAATGGAACATGTGATAATGACTTGGTATTATTATACGGTTCTCATTCATTCGTAATCGATGATTCTATTATCGGTATTTCATATTCCTTAATTGATCATGAATGTTGCATTTGGAAAGCTGAATTTGAAAATTTATAAACACGCTTACTTGTTTATTTATACAATTTATGAAAACTGGAATTGATAAAGGAATAAGTAAATATACAGGTAATTATTTCAGAACACACAACTGACTGGGATTGCAATTCCACAGTTCGGCTCACTCCTACTGTCACAGAAGACTGCAGTGAACTAAGACTGCTAACTCATGTCCCTATCTCGTTCCAATCAATCTCATTCCATCAAATCCTGTATCCCATCCCATTAATAAAACCCTTCGTATTACATCCATATTCCCAACCCTTTTTTCGAGTCCTGGAGGCAGGTAACTTTTTAATACTTGCCTGCCGTTAAGGACCATGGATCCATACAGTCAGATAGCGCATCTGCAGACGTACTTACGTTGAGCTAGACGTGTTGACCTAAAGTAATAAAAAGAGATTTTATTTGTGCCAAAAATTGTATTTAATTTCTCTTGGTTAGCAATTATCAGGGTAAAACAACCGGTTGCATTCCCACCGAGTTATTTATATAGGCCTTCCCTCGATCCTGAAAGCAAGTTTTGCCTACCTTGCGAAACAGCTGGTTTATTATTAGCTAGGATACCAGTCGGACTTCGCACGGTGTCATGTGAAACTTTATCAAAATTGTTGTATTTTTGAAACACTTTCTTGAATGTATTAGTGGCAAGAATGTCTGTCTTAATGTTTAGTCAAATTAAAGGTACAATGAAATAAGAATACACTCAAATAAAGAGTGTTTTACATTGATGTTTATTGTGGTTTAAATAAATTCAGTAAACAAATACCTATCTATGTTTTGTCTTCTCAGGAATTTTCATCTTTTCGAATTTCTAATTTCTCTGTAATCTTTTCTATCATTTCTATTCTCCATGGGCAAAGGTTTAGTTTAAATATAGATATACGTAGATACGAACATAGCGACAGGCATTCTAAGATTGCTTTTAAATGTTTTTTTTTTAAATAAATTCCATAACCACCATTTGACGACAAATTAGGACAGTTGGTAGTGTCCCTGCTTGCCCCCGGTTCGATTCCCGGTCCGATAATCATTGTTTGGTGTTGCACGTGTTGTATTCGTCTTCATATGTGTCTCTGGACCCACGACACAGGGAAACCTAGGGCGGGCCATTTCGTGTAGCGTTATATATTTATTACAAAACTAAACAAAAAAAAAAATTATGAATTATTAATTCATTACAAGAATTTATTTTAGACAGATTTATATTGACAAACAATTAATACCAAAATTTAATCCAATAAATACCTACCATTTCACAAATACTGCCTATTCGTTTAACCAATGAAAGATATTGAATCATTTTAATATGAATCACATTAACTGATAAGTCCGTCTAGACACGTTACACTAATCTAATATACAGGAACGATTCCTAACTTCTAGTAAGGCTACGACCTTAAACTAAGCGCGTTATACTAAAGTACCTAGTATTTCAAGTTGCACCAGTAGTTGCCGACAAGTAGTGAGCGTGGGCATGAAGATGGAGTGCTAATTGCCATGTGCTGCCACTGGATGCGTGCAATAAAGTCGTGGTCGAACTATAATTGGAGCTAACAATAAAGGCTCCATTTTTACAGTTGCAGCCATATTACGCAATGGACTGAAAAGGAGAAACTTTCCATAACACACTACACCTGTTACGATTTTGGCTAGGGCTAAGAACCTTTGAGATTGAGATTGTAGTGTTTTTGAATGAGACGAAAATTTCGACGAGCGCTATGAACGTCAACCTGGTGTATGATAACATAACTAAGTTATCAGAACTATTATCAATTCCTCTGCAAAATTATAATAACGCAGATGGAGTTTCGTCGAGACTATTCTTAAAGAGATCTTAAAGAGTTTAGTGAATTTTACAATCAATACATTAGTTTATGATTAATTGCGAGTACTAACAGAGGAGATACATAGACGGTAAAAGAAGCTTAGCTTTCAATTGATGGAATTAAAAGAAATTATCTCATTCCTCATTAGCAAAGTGTACAGAAACTCTAAGAAACTTTGTCTATGAATTAATTATTATCGTTAATGAACTTCTAATGCAAATAAGGGTGCAGTTATTATAGTGAAAGTCGAAAGATTACATTTTCGAAGAATCCTAAACTCAAATACCATCACCATACCAATTTTGCAAATAAAAGTTAATGCCTACGATACATTATAAGAACTTTACTTCCGAAATGTCATCAAAATTTTTACCTGTCAGAATCGACATATTGGGTGGCACAGTCGTAAAAGTGCAAAGTGAACATATCTTTAATCTACAATTGTCCTAAGCCCAGGGCTAAAAGGGTCCAAGGTAAATAGCTAATTAGCTGTGGCGCCTGCGAAGGACATAAACTCAGGGACATGTGAACAACGTTTTATAGGGGCTGGCACATCGTTAGTGGCGTTGGTAATATTGAAACGGCGTAATCTGTTTATACCATTCGTGCATTTGTTTTTTCTGTAGCCCTGCAATTAGATATTCTCTGTTATTTTTATTTAACATTTGCTCAGAATGTTTATCTGGAATCTATTCAAGGATTCATGCAACGATCTGTGATTAAGATCAAAGTTCTTTCACATATTCTCATAGCAATGATAGCCCACGCCCAAGGGCTTCCACTCTGGACTCACATTCGTAAGCACGTCAATTTGTATCCTGGATACTACAAAGTTTCTACTTAAGATTTACTACTTACTAGCTCGGCGAAACATACAAATAAAAACATCTTTAGGTGAGGAACCGTGTGCTTGACGATTTAAAATACGAGGGACATGTTATGCCAATCTAGATAGTGGCCTTCCCTGCGGTCTGCTACCATACACGTTCTTCAGCTCTTTTCATTCAGCCACTACCACCACTTTTCTCAAGTCATCAGTTTACCTGGCTGGAAGACGTCCCATGCTATGTGTAATAAATATTCCCCAATCCGCACTCGGCCCACATAAAGAACGACCTGTGCTCTACAGTGAGACGTTATAGGCTATTATCGATATACTCATACTGCATTAACAAAAATAACTGCATACTAATTTTAAAATAATTAGTCGCTAATTCAAGTCCGTCCTCTTTTATTATACCTACTCTAAATACTCGTTTAATAAGATAATTGCTAGCAGCGACAGACACATGTGCATGCGACCAATCGACCATAACTAAGCGGTCTAAAAGCGGTTTCTTGTCAATTCATACATAAGTAGGTACATTCAAGATTGAACGAGAGAAAATTGCAACAATGTTACGATTACTTTGATGTGTATTAGTAGACTAATTAGATGATAACGAATTTGTCTTACTAAAGCAACTTACTGTAGCAATCTTTATCTGCAGCGTGTTATATTATTCGATACGTGTTATTGAAATAATTATAAACTAATTACAGCAATAATAGTAGAAAGGAAGAAAGAAAAAGGAAGAAAGAAAAATTTATTCGTTGTCACAACACTATTCTTTCATTGAATAAAGATATATCTCAGAATATAAAGATTAGCTCAGCAAATGTTTTTTTTTCTTCATATAGGGCAATGGTGCAATTAACACATTCTGCCAGTGTCAAGTTTTCTTCGTAATAAACTATTTCAAAGTCTAAAACGTATCCTATCAATGTCCAATCGAAGAAGTCAGGAGTCGCTCAGTAAAACGATAGTAGGTTTACTGAGGACAGAAGAGAAACTCGGAAGCATACGAAAAACGCAGTCCCACGCTCTTATTTATACTACGAAGTTTAATAACCTATCACTATTAAACCACAAAACGCCTAATACACGTTTTTTTACAATAATCAAACAAAAACTCAACTTCACTTCTCGAGTTCCCGCCAAAAAGTCCACAGCAAACGTTGCAAATAATCCTGATACATTATGTGCTCACGGACAATCAGAGAAGCAGGTGTTGTTTAGTGCTATAAGTTTATAAAAGTTATAATAACTTTCGTAGTTTTCCATATAGAGCATGTACTTTTTGGAACGAAGTTCCTTTACGCGGCTTGCGGTAGGTGTGATTCGAGAGAAAATGTAACGTCACGTAAGATTTTTATCCCCTCCATAGGCCTTTCTCTTTCTCTCTCTGTGTGTGAGTGCGAGTATCGAGAGCGAGACTCAAGCAGAATAACAGACGTGCAGACTAGTGCGTGGCCGGTTGTATAACCTAAATTTTCTATTTTTGATTAGATTCCTTATTTTAAATTATTTGCATTAAAAATATGATACAAAACAAAAAAAAAATACATGAACTATACAGATTTTATTTCGAATTACATTCGGAGTTTAAAAAAAATGCGTGAGGGTCTTCGTTCCTGACGGGGTCCCCTGACCGCACACGTATTTTTTTTGTAAAAATATAAATTAATAATGGGCAGTTAGATAAATAGTTCACTAATTCTCCGCGTTCGGTGAAAGTCTTTTTTGATTGAAAAGTCTTTCCCAATATTTCCAGCGGACCGATTTCTTTTAGTAACTGCTCACGAGTCACTGCCCATTTATTCGTTGTACTGCCCAATTATGTACTTGCAAATTAAATAAATAACTAAACAGTATCAAATATTAATTTAGATTAGATAAATATTAATTAGATATTAATTTAGCTACTCGTTTCAAGATAATATGTTACTCCTCGTTTCGTTTTTTACTGCTCATGTTTTACCGCCCAATCTGTTATTAACCACACAAATTGTTTTTTTCATACTGACCGAAATATAATAAAAAATAAAAAAATGACAAATGACTGTTTAATAAAAAATGACATTTTGAAAAAAAATTTTTTTTCGTAAACGCCGTATGCATAAAATGTAAAAATAATAATGTGTCAACTCTCAGTCGGCACTCGGCAAAGTGAAGCGACTACAGTGCAGAGAAAGACGTTTGCGCACAATGAATGACAAAGTGGCAAACCGATGCAAAGACGAACGGTAGTATAGTCCAAGATGTAGAGTCCATCAAGCGACGCAGTTTTGAAAAAAATCAAAATGGCGGCTCGGTACTGTGTCAACCTCCCTAGTAAAATGTTCGAACATCCATGGTTTCAGGTTTCCGTAAATGTTCTGTTACACACTGTTACTGCATATTTATTTACATTATACTTTCTTTAAATATATACTCATAGGCAATTGTTTCAATATCCCATTTTATTTATCAAGGAACACGTAACAATGAAACTGCGGTTAGAACGTACGTTGACCGCAGTGCGGTTTAAAAAATGCGCGTAATGAAAATACAACTAATCAAGCTTAATTTTGTTGCGACCACAGCCAACGCGAATTCCAGCGTCTCATTACTTGGTACAAAGACAATATAATTTACTTGGTGTCAACAAAAACAGGCAATGCATCTTGTCTTACTACTATTTGTCATTGGAAATGGAACATTACTATTGCAACCACAGGGGTAAATCAAATATTTATAACGGAAACGATCGGGGTTATCGAGGTCTGATAAAATACGTAATCGGGCGTTTTCACTAGCCGATAAACATTGTCCCCAACAGTGGTCTTTTGATTATAATATGTTAATTTATATTCACGAACAATAGTTCTTTATTCCATTTTTATCTACTAATCGACAATGTCATATGAACGGCAGGAAAGAAAATCGGGGTGGATCAAGTTGGCTCTCAGCATTGGTCGAATAAGGATTGAGAATGATAACGGCCTTATTGTTATTATACTTATACAAATATGAGCGTATTGTTTTCAATGTGAGAGAACATCTCCCGGTGTCAATTTTGTCCAGATTTCGGCAAACTGTTTCATTAGAATTAATATAACACTTGTCTTGTAGTTACAGGCTAAAGTAGGAATAATAGCATGGCTTGTAATTAATTTAGATTAATAAATAAGTTAGTTAATCAAATATAGAAACCGTCGTCAAAACCAGCGAATGGATCTATCAAAAGAGAAGTACTCGTAAAATAATTTAACCAATTACGCCGCAGGATTCCTTGCGGTTTTAAATAAATTATACTGGCTATTTTTAACTCAGGCTTAAGTTCTTTGCTATTTATTATTCACTATTTACAACATAAAACAACATGTATAAGTAACATGTTGATAGGTATAGTCTGTTCTAATCCAATTTGCCGAAAACAAAACCAAATCAATGAAATATCTCAACATTTAGCTTTAACTCTAGGGCAAATCTGGGTAATCTCAATTAATCAAATTGGACAGTATTGAAACATTTGTCACCTGAATATTTAATTTATGGCTACGTGCTGGCCGCCATATTTGTTTACATTTTGGAAAAAAATATATATACCCCTCGGCCCTACGCTATGACTGTTGTTACCACGAATCACATTATTTATAATCTAGTTTTTAAGAATTATTTATTGTCTAGTTTTTAAGGGTTTTTATTTTAAAACGAAAAATACCGTCCACACATTTTATGTTAAGCACTGCAACGATATACAAAAAATGACTTACAATTTTAGTAATTACTATGCAATTACATATATTCAAAAGCCCACTCATTACAACGCTCTTCAACCCACAATAATCGATAAATAAGTTAAAAATAACGAAAGCAATAAATAACGGCTTAATGGCTATTCATTTAGCATATTTAATATTTTTGCATCTTGTAGGACTTTTTACAGAGGAACCAGTCATAAATAAGTGGACTTCGCCATGAATTATATTCATGTTATTATTATTAAACTATAAAAATGTGTAATTGCTCTGTTTTAAAAACTTTTTAACAGGGCCTGAGTGTTGTTCTGTCAGATTATCAATATATTTACTACAATAATTTACTATGTTTGAACTTTTTCCTTCTCTTTCTTTTTTATTTATTTATTACATATTCAAGAGAAACAAACAGCACAAATACAGCAAATAGTTATGCACCCTACACTTACGCATAACATCCGCGTCAGCAGAATCTGATTGCAACATTGTATAAAGGACATACGTGTCAAGATTAATCTAATGCAACGTTGCAATAGGATGTTTATTGTTTAGACTAAGTCGCCCACCTGCGAGTGGACCTCATACCACAAGAAACCATTGTCACTCACTTAATAAAGAACGGTCGTACCGTGAAGACGTGTCGCCTTTTTAAAAAGTCAATCCCTCGACTCTCAAACTTGACTAACTATAGATAGAGTAATATAAATATAAATATAGTCCAGTAAAGTTTCCTCGTGGTACAAAATAGGTATCAAATTGAAATTAATAATAAAATTGACTAAAAGGTATCAAATTTGGTAATTAAGGGCCTTCTTCGCAGAATTGGTAAAAACAGCGTCTAGTGTTTTCCCTTTTTTATGTAGTAAATCAAGTTATTTCATAAAATAAAAAATATAATTTCTAGTTATGAAGTTTATCTACTACACCTGTAGAAAATTTCACTGCTGTATATGTAATGGTTTGTTGGTTATTATTATAAATCTTTATTATAATTACGACAGCTATTTAAAAAGGAGATTTTACAATAGTTAGTCTTACCTAAAGGGAATAAAATTAAATCTGTTTTTTCGAGTTTTGGAATTTGGGGCATCGGAAAGGGATATTTTCGTGTAGGTATGGACAATCTACGAGGGAATTAATGAGTTTGAAAATAAATATAAGGTCTCTATTGTTTCTTCTTTTTTTGGAGTGTTTTTATCTTTGGATTTATTTATCCGTTTATTTTTTATTATATTTACAACATATGTCGTTTGATATGTGAATGGATTACAGCTCATCAAACGATATATGGACCACGGATGTACCATGCATTCTGCATGTGATTCTGAGTAAATTAATATACAGTGTTATTTTAGGTATCGATTTTTATATTTATTTTTAATATTAAAAGAGGCAGACGGGCAGCGACCCAAATGGTTTAACGAAGGTCTTAGGTCAAACTAAACTGCGGCTAGCTGCGTGTTTGGCCGCGTAGGTGGCGAACCCTATATACATATAATATCGGTGTTATGTCTAGAGTTTTAGGTACCATTGAACAAGACTACCCAATCTACATTGTAAATTCGTCTCCATTTTCGCAATAAAGGTTTTTGTTTAAAATAAACCAATAAATAGATTAATTGTACACTTTTATTGTCTAAAAAATCTGTATCAGTGAAGGTGCCTTCACTACCTTTATGTACCTCTACGCTCTATTTGGTCGTGGCGCTACCGGGTAGGATTTTTAGTAAAATTTGTGGTGCTCGAAGAGTTGATTTGGAGACTCTTTGGAGGGAACCCGTGAAGTGAGAGTTGAGTTTCTGTATGATTATTGTAAAAAATGTATATTGTGGAATTTGTGGCCTAATAGTGTAAGTTTATTGAACTTCAAAGTGCCTAGTGTTTGTTTATAATATTTTCACAAATATTAAAAGCTAAGACTGCATTTTTCGTGTGCCTCCAAGAAATCCAACTCTGTCCTCAGTAAACTTACTATAACTTTACTGAACGACTCCTGACTTGCTTTGAAGAACTGAACATTGACATGCCGATTAAATTGTTTTAATTTTAATTACGTAATAAACTTGTCACGGGCAGAATGTGCTCATGGCACCATTGTCATATACGAAAAAAAAGTGTTATTTTTCTTACAAAGTTTACGTTTTGATGTACATAATTATAAAGAAATATTTCTTGTCCATGTTACTTAGTATAATAATAGACTTATGAATGATAAATTAGGTGTAATGTTACGTTCCTATTGATTTCTTATGAAAAAGTAGTAGCAATCAACCATGGGAGAGTGAGCGAGCGCATTTTAATTGTGGAACCTTATATAGTGAGAACGAGCAGTGTCAATGATTATACGTTTAGACGTATAGCATATTATTGGTGAACTGTTATTTATTATCTAGATAACTTTTTTTCTATGTGACTAATTTGTTCTGTTACTAACGGTCCGTCAATTTTGCAATATATACAATGAATCCTTGGTCATAGGTTTTCTGCCGTCACTCACTCGACATATGGGTTAGTACGAGTATGAGGTGGTCGGAAACGCCAGTGGTCTATGATATATTTGAAACAATATTTATTTATTTATTTCATTTATGAAACACACGTTTCATAAATTCATAGGCAGCGTTTAAGCAATACCTACATGTAAAAAAGTGAACAAACATATCCGGTAATAACTAGCTAACATTTCTAAAAATGTGTACTTAGCATGCACAAGTCAATTTAATATCTAAATTTATTTTAAATTACAGTTTTAGTAATCGTTATTGAGTGAAGTAATACAGAATAATTATCGTAACACCGTTAAACACATCAGAACAATTATCAAAAGTAATGAATTTTCAGGAGATTGAATCTCAATACACCCAAGGACGAACTAAAGATATCAGGATAAATTATGCTACAAATTAATTGGATAATTCCATTTCACTTGTACTTTAAGGCATTAAAAACGTTACGTATACATTCAGAAACCATTTATTACCGGTAAAAACTAATTTCAAATGCAGCTTGCTAAAACGGACTGTTTCAGTGTTTAGTTTTGACATTTAAACAATGCAGATTATCATTTTTAAGTCTACGGTAGTGGATAAATGAAAATTGGGTGTGGCGGCCAGTCCAATATCCAGTGGAGAGACATTAAAACGGCTCTTCACTGAGGCATCCACATGGCCATCCTATCAGATAATACATATTGTCAGAATTTACGGGTATTGAACATAAAACTAATAGATAATATAACCGATTTTATATTGAAACCTGCAGTATGTGTGGCCAGCATATACTATATAATCTAGGTTTTATATCAGAAAAATACCATTTCAAGTCCTCTGTAGCCATATCACGAAGATTTATAGGTTATAAAACTCAGGTAATCTAGGTAAAGATTCAATAAAAGGACTTAAAATTATATTAACGTCAATCTTTACAAAGATAATCTCTTCGTGAAACCTAATTTACGGCTTCATTCAATTGTATATTTAATCATACTTGGTCGTAAATCATCTATCTATAAGGTAGGTACTTATTGGCTTCAGACAGATCATATGAACGTTGTCCTTCCTATGCTGAGGTACTTATTAACTTTTGGTGATGGGAGTTAGACATTATGGTTTAGTGGGCGATGTTTGAGGAATAAACTTCCTCTAAATTCTTTATTCCTTCCTTTATTTGCTAGGGTATGGGTTAATTTTAATTGATGTATTATAACATTTATAACTAGCGGAGTGCATTCATACTCTGCCTTGTCGGCGTGCATGTTTTTATACAATACGGTTTATACACTCGTAAAAACTTATGATTAATACTACGTAATAAATAACCGTAATAGTAATCAATCCCTTTAGCATCCAAATGGACATGAATCTCCCCATGGACATTGTCTTGTACGTGGGGGATGTATGGCCTTAAAATGAATGTATGGACTATACCACAGAATAACTAATAGTACAAGTACAGAAGACTCACTATTTGAGAACGCTCCATAAAACCTACAACAATATAAGTACAAAATAAAATTTCATTCAGCGCGAGCCAAATTGAATCCTACGTGTACCGGAGAAAGGCGATATTACACTGAACCGCTGAAGGTCAGGCACACCTCACTTCGTTCGTGAATCGCAAAGGTTGTCATCACTCATAATTATAATATAACTAATACAGTAGTTTTATTCGTTTTAAAAACGAATAAAACTACTTACACAATATGAAGGTAGTTTTTTGAAAGCTTTTTTATTTGCGCATGTGATAACAAGAACTCGCGGCAATCGACTGAATTAACCCCTGCGCAGGGGACTCCGCCCGGTATAGGCATATTTTCGTACCTAAAGTGCGGAGTGCGCTAGGCCTAACCGTACGGCCAATAAATACTTGCCATTACATAATTATAGACGTAAATTGTCAAATACACAATAGATACTATTAACATATTTTTTTTTGCTATATCTTAAAATTCACTTCTTAGAGCATGTTTCTATGTATAGCTTGACCAAGAAAAGAGGAAACCTCGCCATGATGCGTAAAACTAATAGAACTAATATCTTCTACTGACAACACTAACTAGCTATGAAAAAGCAAATGTGGCGCCCCCAGAGTGTTTTATTTTTCTGGTCAGGCTTTAAATAGAAATATTAAAACGACGTAATTTTAAGTTAGAAAATTGTAATTAAAGTCAATAATCTTATACCGACAATAAAGTCTTTACTCAGATAACATATTATAAATTAATAATCAATATAATTAAAGCAATCACATCTTTGACCGTGTATTGTCTTCTATTATATTAGAGACCCCCTGGGGACAAGATTAGCTTGAACGGCAAATAACTATTAAAACGAAACTATTATATTGAGTAAGTATACTTCACGTTGCATTGGTACATTATTATCATAGATACAGCTACTCATATTAAAAAAAAAACATTAGGCAGCAAACAAAATCTAAAACTGTTTAGCAAAATCGTAACTACTGAATAAAGCCTCTGAGTCGAGGCTCTGACACATATGCGTCACGGTTTTGCATTGTTAAAATGGCTGTCAAGTTAAGAAAGTGCAGGCGACACTGCCTCAATGCGTGTGCGCGGTGCGTTGACCGCGCAAGCTGACCCGGGAGTCGGGGTCAAGCGGTCAGCGGTTAGGCCCACCCACACCCGCTTCTCGCACTAGGACGACGCGAATTTCCTACTGTGGCAATGGGACGTGAGAATATTGAACAGTTAGCAAACAAAAAGGTACTTGGCAATACCAGATTAACTGGGGAGATCAGAGTTAGCGGTACGACAGTCCCGCGAATGATAAGATTGGTAAAAGTCCATTTAGCGTGGCACTGCTGATCCCGAGGGACCACTCTCACTTTATGTAAAACAAAGTTTTGAAAATTTCTTTAATATTAACAACAATTACAAAAATATTATCTAAAAAACTAAGGAGGCGAAAATTATGAACTTGTTGAGGGAGAGAGTGCAGTGTGCACGCTGCAATACTATAGTCTAGCCGCTGAGCGCACTTTACTGGCCAAGTTACCCGTCTCTCACAAAAGACTACCATAAAACTACATTTCCCCCGTATCCTTTTTCCCAATATACGTAAGTGTTTCGTTAGTGATGAGATATGCCAGAGCGTATTTCCCGTCCTAACCCATCACATCCTATCCTATCCCTTCCCATCCCATCAAATAAGGAATGGAAAGTGTAATAGGATGAGGAAAACTCCTTGTGACTTCCTATTTCCTACCTGAACCTTTTTTTCTAAATATAGACATATAATAAAAATGTAACTGATAGCTGTCTGTACATGGAAGATCTACGAGAAAAACTATTATCGGGGGCTGTTATCAATGCAATAGAACCCAAAACAATGATTGTTAGATTTTTGTCTGTTTATCTGTTTGTCTGTGCGTTTGTGCGCGCTAATCTTAGAAACGGCTTAACCGATTTGGGTGTGGTTTTCACTAATGTATTGTGGTAAGCTTCACTTAAAATTTAGTGTTTGTTTTATTTCAATCAGTTCATAAATAAAAAAGTTATATCAATTTAAAGACGGTGTTTATTATAAACTAAAGTCCACGCGGACGAAGTCGCGGGCAACAGCTAGTCCATACTAAATCTCTAAAGATAAGCAGCGCATCCGGGGGCGTGCCAGTGTTTGTTATTCTGCCCGTCTGCCATCTTCTTCCTATAAAAAACGACGTCACTGCGCCATGGAAATTAAAATTGAATAGAGAATTCTTATTACAGGCTCATAAGTGATATGATAACCATAAGATTGAATAATAACTTAGTCTATGGCGTAATAATTATAATTATCATTCATTATTACATTATCCATAATGATAAAAGTCATTTGTTTTTTAATGACTTCAGTTTCATTATATTTTATAGATTTTTTTATGAAAACTATATAGCATGGATTCCAATCGAATACTATTTTGTTGTTCTCTTCGTTTCTATTTATTTGTAAACCACGAAGTAATAATGCGTGAACCCTATAATATAATGCCAGTAACCATTTTCGGGTTTATTCTGGGGTTGATTGTTATTATTCATTTATTCATCAACTCAGGAATGATATCTATAAAAGATTCCTATATAAACTTTTAGCTTAGATATATATACTCGTAATTACTAGGAACTCGTCACTACAAGACATCATTGTGTCGAGGGAGGGTTGTATCTTTTACCTACCTTCGTTTTAAAATACAACTAACTATTGAATTCGAATGTCAACAGTCTCTGTACTTAATTAGAAACACTCAGCATGTTTCGTTCTATTCTATTATTTAGTTGTTATTTGGCCCGAGTGGCGTGAGTAAAGTTCATTTGGGTACAATAATAATTGTAACGGAATAAATTAAGCACAGCTATATCAAAAATTGTGTTCTGAGTTTCTTTACGGTATAAGATCCGAAGAGACCGATAACCGAGGAGGTAGGCGAGTCCTCGAGTGGAAGCCATGTACCAGGAAGCGCAGTGTGGGACGCCGTCCGCTCAGTTGGACTGACAACTTAAAGAAATTCACTGCTGGTGGTTGGATGAGCCGTGGATCGTGTGTGGTGGCGAGACTTGGGAGAGACCCAGCAGCAGACTCCACTCAGCATTGGAGAGACATAGGCTGATGGTATGGTATTGTTGTATGACAAAGAAAATAATGACAACAGTATTACGCATCGTCGTCATATGGTATTCATGTATGATAAGTTGATAACAAAAACAAACGAATGCAAAGCGACCTACAACAATTAAGGTGCGTAATGATGATTGCATTTGAACGCGTTTGCTAATCATAATAATCATTATTGTGTGATGCTATGTGAGGTGTGCACGTAACCTGGTTCCCGTGTAATGAAAGCGTATTATTTTATTGCCTATTAGTATAAATTTAAATGCATGAAGTGTGAGTACACCAATCTATCTTCCCGCGTACTTGGCTTGGGGCTATCGGCGTTATAATCTAAATCACATTGTTAATAAATTCCAGCAATTTATTAACAATATTATGAAATTGCTTTTACCCATGAACGCTTCTATCAGGTTTATCATTGAAACTTTATCCCACGTAAATATTTTTTTATAAATAGAAGGTAGCAAACGTATTGACCGGTTTGCCTGATGTTGAGCGGTTTCGCTATCTATTGTATCTAAGATCCATTGTCATATCCATGAACTTCTACGATAGAATCAAAAATGACGACTACTATGTCCATAAATGCGCTGCCTGCCTTCGGAGCTAAATAATAATAAAAGATATATTATTAATAATTTAATATTAATAATATTACCACTAGGGTAAAGAGAGTTGGGAATCAATTTTGGCAAACTGTAGCTGCAAACAGAAACAGTAATGGTGCATAAAAAGGCCTCTCAGAAACTTCCAGTCAATATAGTGTAATGTCCTATATTATTTGATTGAAATTATATTATTATTGTTTTGTATTATTTCTTTGGAATTGAGTTCGAGTAAAGTGAGAACCGCAGATACTGATTGAATTTCCACTTTTTAATGAAACCTTTCAATTATCAAACTGGAGTATATTTAGATAAGTATTTAGGAAAGTAGGTATAGTTAGATAAAACTCTTTATCGCACACCAAAATAAATAAAACATACCTACATGGAATGCACAAAAGACGGTGTTATCTTTAAAAGCGATCTATGCTATGACAACCTCTTTTTCATAGAAAACGGAGGCAGACGAGCATACAGTCCACCTGATGGTAAGTGTATACTGTCGTCCATGGACATCCGCAATACATGCCAATGACGCATTAGTGCAGAATGACAAAAGTTAGCACGCCCCCGGATGCGCTGCCTACCTTTGCAGATATAGGGCGGTATTTGGAGAAAGGGTTGGGAAAATGGGAAGAGATCGGATGGGAATGCGCTCTGGTACATCTCACTTACTACCGAAATACGGACGTACATTGGGGAAATAGGATGAAGTGGGGAATGCAGTACATTTCAAGGTAAACTTCTGTGAGAGAGGGGTAACCCGGCCACTCGAGCGCGCCCAGCGGCTGCATGTCTGTTTGTCTAACCTGCATCTCTAACCTTTGCGTTGAGAGGAAATACATATTTTAATCATACATCTATGTACAATATACATAAAATAGTGAAATTTAGTAAAAGCAATAAGATAATTAGAATAAGAGGACAGCAGTAATACAAGCCAGTATGGTTGGCATACCAATTCTAGATCGATCAGGTACAGCTGGTTGAATGGGATCCTGTGCGATGGTAATCCTTGAAGAAGACCTATATCCGGCACAGGAGAGACAGGCCGAAGATATGTTATGTATGCAATCAGCCCTTTTTTCGTCCACTGCTGGACATGGGCGCCCTCATGCACATCGTCTTGTACACGTGGGATGTATGGCCTCAAAACGCCACGGTGGCCAACCGGGTTGGGGAGTCCACTCTTTTAGATAACAAAGGTAGCCGCTTTGTTATCCCTTAGTTGCGTTTTATGACAGCCACGGGAAGAAATTAGGTGTTGTTATTATAGCCGCACACATGTTATAGAATATCAATTCCATTATTAAATACCATTATTTCTATGGCCAAAAGAATGAAATGCAAATTTTCAACTTACTATGTAGTTCGTACATAGTATGTTAATCTTGTACATGGACCGTTCAAACGCAGCATGTTGACTTGTTACTTGTTACCTGACCATATAAAGTGCGATTAGTGAGCTATTAGCTTACTTTCAATACAACTTAATCTCAAATAAGTAGTTGTTGTAACAACAACATATTTGAGATTATTATTTTTGAAATAGGCACTGTTATCTTCATTTGCATTGTATATCAAAATAAGATTTGATTAATTAATAATCAAGAAACGAACAATAATAAAAGAAGAAAACAGCATTAATGTCTATCGAACAATAGTAGAATTTTTAGCTACAGAGACACTCATATTTATAATTTATTTTTAATTTTTAACATAAAGAAAAAACAATATATATAGAACCTTATATATATTTAATAATCGTGAAATAAGTGTCCTTAGAAAACGAAGTATAGACGAGAACATCAAATTCACATACTTTAGTACTCACTTCTCTAAATTAAACATCCTGGTGTTGTTGCCGACTACTTATTAATAGGATTCTGCAAGGTCGGCATCGCACCCGTAAGCCCCCTAGTGTTGCAGGTGTCCACGAGAGGCGGTGACCACTTACCATTATGTAGCCCGCCCGCTCGTCTGCCATCTATTCTATATTATAGATCCATAGCCTGTAATATAAGATTCCTTTAAATCGCTGAAACCATCTTTGGAAAAATTAAGAACAAATTAAAAATATACAATTACCTAAATGCCATAGGTATGTACAGCTAATGGTTCCATGTAACGAAAGTGGAGTAATGCTTCTGCGGTTGTTGCCAACGGCGGTGGAGCATTGCCAAATAGAGCATCAGGTCATCCGGGTGCACTGCTTTTAAACTGTTATGGTTAAACTGTACTACGTTCTAGAAGAACCGGTTGCATTGTAAATAAATATATAAATAAAAAGTAGCCTAAGTTGTTCAGTTGTAATTGGGACACAACAGGCTCCATAAAAAATAAGTATAATCAAACTAGACGCGAGACGCGGTAATTAATTGTTTAATGTAGTGTTACGATGTCCTAATGAATACTAAGCAACTTTTTTTTATTTATTAAATTTACAGTTATAAAAAGAAACGGTACCTATAGATGCGACAAGTTACTGATAGACTTGGTAGACTAGATCTTTGGTAATTATTTATTTTTACGACAATTTTAGCGCAATTACTGTTTGTTAAATAACGTCAAACATCAGCAAATAACATTTTTTCTCGTATGGGCATTTATACAGATAATTTAAATATACTTAGGTATTCGATATGGCCATTTAAAATATTAGGACATGGATTATAATCATTGTCCTTAGGTAGGTACAGAGACGGATTCTCATGTGAATTTTGACCCTTTAAAGCGAAGAACGACGTCGCACGGGAGATTCAAATAATTGTCGTATTTCGTTGAATTCAAACTTGGAATTCAACATGACAACTGTGGCGCGTGACGTCGTCTGGTCGTATGTATTTTAAACATATTGACTTTGGTTAAACATTTTTAACTTAACACTTCGTTGTATCAATGTTCTGTTTGAAAACATGCTTTAACATCTGATTTTTAAGATAAAGAAATAAAAAAAAAAAAAATTTTTTTAAGATTTCATTAAAGTTCATCATTATTAGGTTCAATATACCCACCGGTGTGGCAACGTAGTGTAACCCGTCCCCGGATGGTTACGGACCCGTGTCCGTCGCGATTTATTTAAACTTTTGTATCACTTTAACTGTTTTTTAGTGTGCAATAAAGTGTACATACTTACTTACTTAAAGTCTCTGGAGACGAAATTTGTATATGGAAAGTATCTGGAAAACGAAAACCGACAATGAGGTCCTTTTTCACAAATTAGTCTGCCCAGTCTGTCTACAATGAGTCTGTATCAGCTTCACTATACAACTGTCCATATTCCACGAAAGGTCACTAAACTGAGCTCTGTAACCAATAAAATTCCTATGCTCGCATGTGTGAAACGACACATTGTCATTTTCGTAGTAAAAGGTTTCACATATGGGTACACAAGCAAAGTCGCGAGTTATGACGGACATACAAAATTGCATTATGCAGGCATACGGTGCATCTAGAATGGCCGGGTATTAGGTTCGTGGTCCAGTGGGAGGTCAAAGAATAAAATATAGGCTTTTACCCCAAAGTTTGCTTGTAATAACTAAATAAAATACTTTTATATAAAGAATACATATAAGGCTACTTCTGCACGTACGTCCGGACGCTAAAATTAAATGTGTTTGCCTCTTTGTCTTGAAACCGTCAGAGTTGCAATGGAACACGGTGACATTAGCACTTGTAATTTCAATTTAGACACATAAAATTGGACACACAATTAGTCGTGTGGTGGTCGGCCGACTTTATAATGGCACCACCGTTTGTGTCATGAAAGGCGACTAACGGATTACAAAGTCTAGCGGCTTTGTTACTCAGGGCTTGCAGTAGCCCGCAAGCTTGTCGTTCTGAAGCCATACATCTCTCATGTACAAGACAATGTGCATGAGGAAGCCTATTTTCAAGAGTGGACGATAAAAGGGCTGAATACGGTATTTACGATATGGTACGGTTAAACACACAGAACGGTAGTTGAATAAAGACGGTTACGAATTTGTATAAACGTATGTTGTCACTAATGCCGACCACATTTTGCAGTATGTCTCGACTGCTGTCGCAAGTGTCGCAACGCGTGGTTGACGGTGGCCAAGGTCAATGCGACACGCTAATCACTGCGCACCACGCAAAACCCTAACCAAAGATAATCGAGTACTATTATCTAAGACGAATATCGACAAATAAGTATTATTAATGGCAATATACACCTATAACACGCCTAATAAAAATGGTTGTCATTCAGAGGGGGTTGGATTTTGATCCACATATTTATTTTCATACTTATATATGAAATATATAAAAAAACCTTGTCAACCGAAGAGTTCACAAGATTGTAACTTTATTCGTAAAGGAGCAAACGTCAATATTCATTGCTCTAGTTCAGAGGTCTCCAAACTATTGCCCAATATTCTTATTCATTAAAAAACACAATCACTGTCAGACATAATCTAATACTTTGAGTTTACCATTAAATTAAATCAACATTGATTGTAATATTAAATATTTTAATAACAAATAGTGAAATTTATGCACCTGTGATATTTCACACGTTTGCAGTCGTGGAACAAGTTTGCTAGTGCCAATTATCAAAAGCGACTTAAGATGGTCACCAGTTAACTTGGATCTGTAGATTTAACTACATTTGTAGATTTGTACATTGTAGATTTCTGTAGGTTAACTTTTGTGAATTTCATTCTGGAGAATGTTTTTTTCACATAGATAAGTAGTTCTGAAAGTGGAAAAAAGCTAAGATCAAACTGTGTGAGCGGAATTCCAGCATAGATGAGGTTTAATAGTTTTCTTAAAAGTATCGTATTTCCAATCATTTCCATTTGAAGTTCTGGACAGAGGGTTCTAGGCCTTGGCCCTTAGGACTCTGTGGAATAGTCAGTGTGACCCTCGGGCGAAAAAGTTTGGAGACCCCTGCTCTAGCTGAATGTACTAGTTTGGTTCAGTACGGTATATTAGAGTTTGGCGTCATCTAAAGTTGATAGGAAGCTGCAAAAAAGTTTGCATTCATTTGAACACTCGATTGAATAACTGATGGATACCAAAACTAGATAAAATATATAAATATCGCAATGTGTTTTACCAATTTTACACATCATATCTGTATATTACATGAGCAAACCGGTATAGAACATTTATTGCTGACAGCAACCTTTTCTAGGGAACATAGATGCAAATATTCCTCTCAGTGTCCCAAGCACCTGAATTCCTATGCTAATGCCAAGTGTCATATGACCGGGCGCAGCGAGTCACTGCATTTAAATGTTTTTATTTGACTTTTCAACTTACAATGCTATGCCAAACAACTTGACGTCCCTTTGAGCTTTGTGTTTGTACTTTTGTAATGAACCTGTTTCAAGTTAAAGCCTTTATTGAGGCTTTTCTTTATTCATTCTTTCCTTATATGTATTATATTTTGAGTTGATACTTTCTTTTAGATACATTCATTTAAGTACTCATAATTATTTAAATGGCATTAAAATGACTGAGAAAAAAACTTCACACACTGGACACATTGGATGTATAAAAATAAAACAATAGAGAACGTTGCTAATTGTATAATTTTTTTATATTACTCGTACTATATTTTTTATCTTCTACTATACAATCAAAAAAATAAATAATACATTGTTTCCGTGATATATACGTATTATAATTTATAGAATAATTTAATTACATTTTTTTTGTTTACTGTACATTATAGTTACAAAACAGTATGTAAGAGTATTTCTAATCACTATTCCGCTACATAATGAAAAATAAAATTTCTAAAACACAACTCATACCATACTATACCATGTTTTCATACCATAACTCGAAAATTCCATTTGTGTTTATGCTGGAAGGTTTTAGCGTTTTTTTACGTATAATATATATAATTGAAATATATATATATATAAAAATAATAAGTTGAACGTTAAAATAGTATTCTGTTTTATAGCTAACACATAATTAATTCTTACTTCATTATTGTTACAGATCGTTAGTACTCATCGTGGCCATCAGCGCGGCCCTCGCGGCCAATTCATTATCGCCGAGCCAAGATAACACACTCTTAGGAAAGGACCCGACCACACACGAATTGCTCAGCTCACTCGGCTTGAAGAAGCTCGACATACCAGCGGCTCACCATAGAAAACGTTTGGCCGAACAAGGTCGCAGGCATGGTACCGGCGACTCGAGGATGTACGTCATCAAGCTACCGCCAAACACGAACTACTACAATCATCCTGACCCGGCTCCAGCAGCGGCTAGAACCCTACCTTTACAAATGACCAGCAACGGCAAACCAGCCAAGGTTTACCATTGGAACATTCCCGTACTGCAGAAGCTAGCTAGGATGGGACCACAAGCGAGATTCGACGACGATGTAGTCGATGTGGAAAGCACTCCAACGTGGCCTAAGGGAGCTAACAACTATGTTAACTCCTTAGATGCTTTAGCATTCTACGTTCCCGCCAAGAGGACATCCCTCAGAAAGTATTTCACTGGTAACGGCAGACCAAAATCTTTCTATGTAATTGAGAAGAACAAGAAATCCGCGCTGTATCATAGGTTATTAATGCCTTAATTTAGTTCGCCGTGGCCTTTTAGGACTAACCAAATTAGGAGTATTATCGGCGCGTTTATGATAAGTGTATCCTCTTGCTACTCTGATGTTGATGTTTATATTTATCATGTAGCCTTTCTACACAAATAGTCTTTAATTACATCTCATCTCAGTACAGTATTCGGTATATCGGCCGTGACAGTTGTTATTGGTCATGTTCTTAATCCATGTTACCGGTAAACCAGTCAACACGCGTTTTTATCCTGATCGTTTTAGAGATCGCCCTCGGAGCCATTTTAGCCTACGACGAGGAGTTTCTCAAGATAGTTCTCAAGCAGAAGAGAATCTTTGTCAACAGATGAGAGACAGCGCAGCGTATGCGTGTGTAGCGAACGAACGGAAAGAAGTTTGCCGTCGTTACCAAAACGTACAAAAATCGTCGAAGCACGCGTACGTTTATTGTGAATGATACGCTGATGGAAATATGCCGACAAAACGCCTAGTTTACAAAGTCCCTTACGGTGTATATTCAATGTATATTATAATTTTAGAGCAAAATACATCATCGACAAATCTTAATTCCAACCCCTACACAAATAAATCCATATAATCGTAAAACTTGAAAACCAAACACGTATATTGTGCAGCTAATAATACTTCACAGACAAAGTTGCAAAGGTCATTTCTCGAAAATTCAGTCACTTAAAGATTAAACATTTAGCTATTATATTGATGTAAAAACTAAAATCGATAACGTGTTTTATCTTTATAGTCTCATTTAGTGACGTAGTGTTTAAAATGTACGGAACATTATGTACTTATGAAAGAAAGTGACATGTCAAACAATAACATACTTAACATTGTGAGATTTTCCCGATTGGAGAACGTAGGTAGGACATTCTAATGTGTGATTTATTGTTTGTATGTAACTTTTGAACCAATGAATGCATAAGACGAACCTGCGAGATCATGTAAACGAATATGGTTCAAAGATATAACGCCGTTTATAATTTCTTACCACTATGGGAGATTTATAGATCTTTTCCTAAGATGACTTGTATGCAATACAGTGGGGTATTTGTACTCGTATTTCGTGATTTACTGCTGGTAAATCATGTATATGTATGTATACATTGTATGCTATGAATTGTATTGTATGCTGGTATGTATGAATTGCATACATGTTACATTGATCTAAGTAAATCATAACAATAAAGTAATAACCAAATGAATTCATGTACATCACACAGAGGCGGTTTTTTTTTTATAAAGCTCGATAAATGGACGCCGTTATTGAAACAGTCACAAATTTAATATCACACCAAAATGTCGTTCTAGATGACTTCGATATGAACTCCAATTTTTTTCGCAACATGCAAAATTATAACTATGAGCTAATTTTTCAGAGGCCTGATATACTCGTACAGCAATAATTGAACATGCCATTGAAGCTATCTAAGTATTCACCATCGTAGAGCAAAATATACTTGCGTTGGATGTCTTTAAATTAGCGGACATCTTTTTACCAAATTTATATTTAAACTTATTTGTTAAAAAGAATTTTGAATGAGTCGAGATTGTTTCGCATTTTTTTTTTAATTCTCACTAACATGTTCAAGGATGTCCAGTAATTTTTGGAGACCTGTAGTCATACTGTAAGTTATCTCGTTTGTATATTATGTTTTAATCCGTATTAAGTATCAAGTAGCATATGTAGGGCACGAATTGGGAATTTTGAAGTCTCCACACAGAAGAAACACTTGACACAAAATAATTTTCAAACGTGTTTGCAAAACTTACCCCGAGGGCCTCTGATATAAATTGGAATGAATTTTTATTTTATTATTACAATATTCATGTAAATAAAAATACCGCTTCATGCTAGTGATAAGTTAATAGGTGCTTAGAATATTTAGTAAGACTGTGAGACGAATTTAAATTATTTCTTAGATTTGTATTGTTTCTTGTATACGACGAAACGGGGCTAGAAGATGCTGTATCCTACAGCAGATCAAACGGCCGAGTTACTTCGCTCTCACAGATGATCGCTGTGAAATGTTTTTACATATCTCCCTCACACCACTTAATATTCGTCACTCCTCATTCTCGCTGTTCTCTTCCTAAATTCTAATTCCCAAACATTAAAGGAACTCTTAAATTCCCGTGGGCGTCAGTCAGCTCATAATATGTGACTGTATCAACATTGATTCTTGACTGATGTTGGCACGTAGACATATAGGTCTTAAATACTTACCATAGGTCTTACGTACTTACTATCAGGTGGAAATACGTACTTACTATCATACCTGATAGCGACTGTCACTTTTTAGAAAAAAAAATCTATGTAGGTACGTATTTAATACTTGTAACTATGGGCTTAGTCGACTCACTGAAACGATACTACGGCGATAGAGTAAAAATTAAAACAGAAATCATTAGTAGAATTGCTTCCGATGACGTTCCCTTGTTTCAGGACATACCAATGTCGTGTAAATCTATCATTATTCAAAGCGTAAAACTTCTATTGTTTGCTTCGTAAAACGAAGCCCTTTGAGGACATGTCCACATTAAAATAATCATAATAAAAAAATATTCAAAAATTCAAAACATATTCAAAAAAATAAAGGCTATAAACAAATATCCGTTCAGAGCCCTAATTTTCCTGTGACTATTGTTAACATTCAATAGAGTATTGTTAAAACTATATTTGGACTATATTATTTATTATTTTTGACTTTGTGTTATTGTAAACATTAATAAAAACAAAAAAGTGTGTTGCATCGCTGTAATGTCGTCTTAGTGGAATGAATGCCTTTATCCTGAATACTAAACTTAAATGTCAATGATATAGACCACATAATACATGCAATGTGAACACGTTTATTAACTTTATTTTTATTTACTTAAAACCACAATCTTTTCGCAACACTTAGGTACATAGATAGCATTTATATTGTCAGTCTGTTACTGTTTGCATTTAAACACGACAATTACGTAAATCGTATTTATAACTTGCATATAAAAATATTTAATAATTAATAGAATATGTTAATAGTAACTCCACAATACCAGTTATACTGAAATTAATATTGTTAGTAATTTTTAATTAGTTTCTATGATACATAACCGATTTTGTCTTTGGGTAGATATTGCTTGGCTGCTTGTATGGATAATAACGAGTAGGCTTATTACCTTAGAACTATTTACGGTACTTGCAATAACTAACAACTACTTGGAAATAAAAACTTGGGTACCTAATCTTTTGAAGAATCAAGGCCCGAAGCGTAGAGGTGGAACCTACATATGATAGGTTCATAACTATAGCTGTTCCGTAGGTGCAGATGCATGATTTTAAAAACAATTGGACAGGGCGAGAAATAGATTGTATCAATTTAATTCTGTACCACGTCATCTGGCCCGCCCTGTCTCCCAGTGAACGAAAGAAACAGGATGGGTTGATATATTAGATTAAATTTTCTAATTAAAAAAACAAGTGAAAACGATCACGATTGAAGTAAAATAAGGATTTAGGTATTACACGCGAACACACGCAAAAGTAATTCTCCGAATAAGGCTTATAACACTAATAATACTATTCGAGTTATTCGAGAAATATTGGTATAGAATTGTTGAAGTATGAATTTTGTTCTGTGACTTTTAAGTTAGATATTGTAATATTAGGTACATTGTATAATGACCTTGACACTGACCTGCTTTAACGAATGCTTGTCAGTTTGATGACAGTTTTAAAACAGAAAGATTAAACAGAATGATCAACTCCTCTAGTCTTCAATATATACATACTTATGTAAAGAGCACTTTTAGTATTAGAAAAAGTCGTAGAATGAAATTATTTTTCGAAGTCCTATGTTTCAGTAGTGTAACGATATCTATTTTATAAATGCGTTTAAAATATAAATGTTTCATTACGTAGCTAATTGTGTAATAAAATATATACAATCTGTTAAATTTGGTTATTTGTCTACCTATTAAGTACATATTATTTCGTTTTCTGACTGTACTAGTAATCATCCCATGACTTTCCCATGACACAGTCCTCGTTTTGTGTACACATAATTAAGGCGTTTAAGTCGTTATAATTAAGGCATATTTTGTACAACATATTTATTTAAATTTAATAAATATTTTATTTAACAATATGTTTTTTTCTTATTTATTGTTACCCAGCACTGTAAAATACGTTTATATTTAAGCAAATGCATAACGTGGGAAATAATTTGGCACAATATTTGACAAACTCACTTGTAAGTACTCGAGTTACTTTTTCATCCCCTGATTACTTAAGAGTTTCTGAACTATAAGGTGGGGGAAAAGTTTCTTCGTATTTTACATACAAACTCAGACATTTTTTTTAAAAGTTTAATTACATTTAATTATAATATATATGTGCCGTTTTGTTCTATAACTTTTTGCCATCTTATACCATAGGTAGTGACATGATCCCGTTGCTGTAGAAATTTTGGGATTTTTGGTCAAAAAATTGCCACAAGTAGTTTTGACAGTCCTCTTTTGATGTTAACCTTACACTATCTAAAGAAGTCTAAAGATACCGAAACAAGTGGAAATCTGAGGGCGCAAGGTCAGGGCTATATGGTGGGTGCATCAACACTTCCCAATAGGGATGTGAAAAAATAATCGATTTTATTATTAACCGTTTTTTTTTCAAATAATCGTATTTTAAAAATCGATTTTTGAAATAAAAAAAATCGATTATGTAAAATACACATTTTAATCGATTTTTTTATACAGCGCCATCTATGCGCCGGATGAAAGAAATTGTTCCCGTTCACTTAACGGGAACAAATAAATTGAATAAATCTGTATGTATATGTTTGAAATAGGCTAGGGGTAGGTACCATCGGTAAAGCGGTACAGACTAGCCAATTACTAAAGTAATTAGTAGTAATTAAAGTAAAGTACTAGCCAATTTGCGAACATTTTCATGTATAGATCATTACGAAATATCATGGTTTCGAGTTCACAAATCATAATTTTTCAAAAGTTATCGCCTAATTTCTCTACCTGTCGACGCCATTGTGACGTCATCTTTAGGGCTCATACAGACAGGGTAACTAAAGGTACTCCGTTTTCGCTATACATGAAAATGTTCGCAAATAATTACTTCACTCACTTTTCTACATTCACAGGTACACAGCACTCGGAATAAATTAAAAATACAACATCTTTTTACTACGTGTTAGTATCAAAGTTAGAGTAGGTATGTCGTATTTTGTTGCAAAAATATTAAAATCTACATAACTGATTCTTTTCGTACTTGTTTATACACTTTTTAAAATAAGTATTTTCACTTGTAGTTATCTTTTTGTTGTCCAAGCTAGGGACAAAAATAAAAAATAAAGCGACCAAAATAAACACTGTGAGCTCGAAAACACAATAACTTTCATTATATAAATAATTCACACAATTAATATCAAACAGCTGGTGTTTTTAGTTTTGAGGAGAGATGTTTTTTTATTTATTTCGTTTTCGTTTATTTTTATTTTAATAAAGTATTAATATAATTTCTATGTCGTCTATTCCTTAAAACTAGCGTTTATAAAACATGACGACTGAGGCCGATGGTGATTATTTCCTAGTAACCCGTGAGTACTTCTTTGTCCTGGGAAAAAGCTATCATAGATAGATACCCAACCCAACCCAATTATTGATACCCATATTCCTTCGTCTTAAGACCTTAAGCTTGGTTTTATTATTATATAGTAATTAAAAAAAAAATCGATTATTTTGTCTAAAAAAATCTATTTTTTAAAAATCGATTTATAAGTAGCGAAGCAAAATCGATTATTAATTAATCGATTTTTTTCATTCAATGTCCATCCCTACGTCCCAACCAAACACTCTCAATTTTTGCTGAGTGGCCAAAGATGTGTGTGGTCTGGCGTTATCATGATGAAAGACTACACCCTTTTTGTTGATCAATTCCGAGTGTTTTTTCTCAATTTCTTGCTTTAGTCTCATCAGCTGTTGGCAGTAGAGATTCGAATCGATGGTTTTGCCCGGCGGTAAAAGCTCATAATGAACGATGCTCTTCCAATTCCACCACACACACAACATAATCTTATTGCGCGTTAATCCGGATTTCGGCACAGGCTGTGGAGCTCGGCCGCACTTAGACCATGATCTTTTCCGCACGTTCTTGTCGTAAGTCATCCACTTCTCATCACCAGTGATCAATCTTTTCAAAAATGGTTCGGTTTCATTGCGTTTTAATAGAGAATCGCAAACGAGTATACGGTTCATTAGGTTTCTTTCAGTGAGCTCGTGTGGTACCTAAATATCGAGCTTTTTTGTGAATCCAAACTTTTTCAAATGAGTCAAAACTGTTTTGTGGTCAATGCCCAGTTCATCAGCAATGTCGTAACTACTTATATGCCGATCTTGCAGCACTTTTTCACAAATGACATCAACTTTATCGGTAACAGGGCGACCGGTAAATCTGAATTATTTTCAAAGAAATGAAATCATGACAATGATGAGAATTATATTAAAAGTTAAAGTATTAGGGTTATATTAAATCGATTATACTTGATTCGGCTGGTCCAGCCTGCCAATATACCGCTACCGGTATTTCTGCATCATTTTCACATTTTCTTGCGCTATCTAGAATTCTATGTGTAGTATAAAATATAACTATCCAGGATTCGAAGTTAGATCGTCTACAAGACAACTGTATCAAAATATGTGACATTATCAGGGAAAGGGGACCTTATTGTCTATATGGATTTATTGATGTTCCCGAAATCTACATAAAAATATCAATCGAAATATGTATATTTGTATATGGGTGTTAATAAGGATAATTTTTAAAAAAGTTTGATTTCCAATGTCCATTAAATGTGATTTAGAGAAAATTTCATTTGAACACGTTCATTATGACACGGAAAAAGTATGTTCCCGTTGGAAATTACATAGATGTTATGTTATTTGTAAACTAGAAGATCTGTATATACCTAAGATTAATAAAATAATTTTACAATTTTGTTTCAAGGTTTTACCAAAAATCTGCCGATTATTATACTTACATACAATAACAGATTATTATAAGTTTGATTTCTACATGCCTTCAGTGCACTATTGTCATAATTTTAATTTTGATTACTTAATTAATTTGAATTAATCAGGCTATCACTCCACTTGGTGTTTAATTTCATTAATCATTCTAATATTACCCAGCCAGTATTGGGTAGACGTCAACCCAAGATGTCAACCGCAGTTGTTGACGAAACGTTTGGAAGAAAGAGAAGAGATTCCAGAAGACCTCGGCCAAGTAGCCCGGAAGATTCAATTAATATGGACACCGGCCGAGAAAGCCTACACTCCACTAACCAAAATTATGTCTTTTTTTTAGAAATTGCTAGGTCATAAAATGAATGAAGAGACTTTTTGGCGGGAACTCTAGAAGTGAAGTTAAGTTTTCGTTTGATTATTGTAAAAATTGTGTATTGGCCGTTATGTGGTTTAATAGTGATAGTTTATTAAATTTCAAAGTGTTTTTTATGCGTGGTGTTTCTGATAATCAAATAAAAGGGTGGGATTGCGTTTTTCGTGTGCTTCCATGGTGTCCTCTTCAGTCCTCAATAACCTACTATCGCTTTACTGTGCGACTTCTGACTTACTTCGACGGGACTGGACATTGACAGGATACGTTTTAGACTTTGAAATTGTTTATTACGGAGTAAACTTGATAGAATCTGCTAATTGCACCATTGCCATTTGCCATATATGTATTTGCCATATGCAAAATTTGAATGAAACATTTTACAGCGCCATCTGTAAGTTTCTGCACAAACTATATTCTATGTATAATTTGATGACAGTATACAGTTGACATAGTTTGTAAAGTCAGCATTAGATGGCGTAATCGATAATTACAACTGTTTTATCGTCTTCAATGTCACCACATGCGCGGCGGGCTGCGCGATTTATAAAAATCGTACCAAATGGTATCCGACACAAATCTATAATCGTCGCACCTTGTTAAAAATGTCAGCTTCGTCTAAAAGCAGCTCAAATAATACGCTAAGAAACGTAGGAGACGTAAATAATGTTAGTAATAGAACAATTGGCGGAGATATAAAGAATAGTATAAGTGACAAAAATATAAAAAGCAACACCTCTTCAAATAATACAAGCACTGTTATAAAAGTAAAGAGTGTAATCCCGAGACGGAGGTGAGTTAAACCTAATTGTATTTAATAATAATATAACCACAATACAGGAAAAATATGCCTATAGGCAAATTATAATTTTATTATCCTCTTCAAATTAATATTCTTAAATTTTTACCGCGTATAAAAACGCCACAATAATTACATAGTACACAACGAACCGGCGACCTGCTCCAGTTTTCCAAATATAATTAACAAGGCGTGATCTAAAAATATTGTCCAGTCCAGAACATTGAGTACAGTAGGTAATAATGTTTCTGAACGTAAACATTTTCAGTCCCGCTTTCCCGCTTTCAGCTTTCCCGCCAAAAGTTATTTACATATTGCATTTTTCAAGAATTTTTAGATATGGTAATCTTTTAGATATGGTAATTTATTCTAAACCTGGATAGATTACCCCTGGCATCAGAGGGCGCAAAAGGCCACACAAACTAATGAGGAAGCTAAGAGCCAATTTTTTGTGGTATAATTATAACCCAGTTTACCCTAAACTTCGTACGAACCAGGTTTAGCGTGGCGTCAAATAAAAAGGATATCTGCGTGCAATAAAATATTTAAAAACGGCCTTCATTTTATTGTTACGAATTTACTTATTTTTTTCGTTATAAAGCGGAAAAAATTGAAAGATCATATCCGTGAAACAAAAAATAAATTCCTTATTCATTTGTACTTATTATAAGAATTACTAGAAATGTGTTATCGTAGTAGTAATCCATAGTGATACATTTTACCTTCATGATACGCCAGAGCAATATCGGTCACTGTTGTTATCTTATCTGTTATGATAAATTATTTAAACCTGTTTTCTGCCAGCATAAAAAGATTAAAACGTTTCGAGTTAAAGTAAAATTGAAATATTGTAAATTCTTGACATGTTTACACCATTTTACTTTGGACCGCAGCCGCAGGGGAATTTAGCAAGGAAAACAATAGTAATTAGAATTACGCCAGAAAAGAAGACTTCGCTGTTTTCCGTTTACATTTTAGAAAAAAAAACATGTTTAGTTAGTAAAGTTTCATCCAACAATATACCTACCTATAGTTTGTATGTAAAAGTGTTGAATATGTTTTTGTATTTTATGAAAAGTCCAAATTTTAGAACTACTGAACCGATTTGATTTATTTTCGAATTTAACTGAGGTAGCTATAGACTCATTCTATTTTTCTGGCAAATTTAATTTTATTACTCTCCTTGTAGTTCTAGCTATAACACAGGCTGTAACGGAACCTTTTCCGGAGCCTGAAGCTTTGGATTTCGTTCATGATTCTGAGTTCATTGACTTGAAAACTTTACCCAAACATTACAAAATACCTATTTTAGTCTGGCCATAAATACCGTTATAATAAAGAAAAATATATAAAATGCATTTGAATTTGGAATCTGTCATTCTCACGTGAGAAATAAATGTTTTTTTCTCATTTTGGCGGTCAATCATTATTAAATATTGTACTAATATTAAAATCGAGTGAAGTTATAATGAAAACCGTATTGCTGTAATTGCTGCACAAAGTAGGCATGGAGCCAAATGCAATTTTTAAAACTCCATCCGCTTGTCACTAGCCGAATATTAGCTACTAGCGATTCGCCCTCGCTTCGCTTCGGTTTATGAATTATTTTTTCAATTTTTTTTTTTAAATAAATTATAGCCTATATTAGACACGGATAATGTAGCTTCCTATTTGTGAAAGATTTTATGAAATCGGTTCAGTAGTTCCAGAGATTACCCCCAACATACCCACAAACACACAATTTTACCTCTTTATTATATTAGTATAGAAGTATAGATTGGCCGTCCACGCCACACCCTATTCGCACTAAACAGACGATTAAAGCCGTGAAGAAGAGAAACCAAAGAAATCCCGTACGGGAGCAAAAGATTTTATCCAGAGGGATTAAGGTAGCACCAAGAACCATGTCACGTATTTTAAAAGATGATTTAGGATTTGCTGCTTACAAAAGATGTACTGTTCATTTCTTAACTTATAATTTATCGGAAAATAGGGTTGACAAATCAAAAGAACTCCTTCGGCGGTACGCAAAGACAAATCTTACTTACGGACGAGAAAATGTTCAAGGAACATTTTAACAAGCAGAATGTCCAAGTTTATGTTCATAACTCTAAAGAATTTGCTCAATTGGTCAATAGGGTGCAACGTGGCCATTATCCGACTTCAGTGATTGTTTGGTGGAGTGTTGTGAGCTATCAGGGAGTGACTGAACCATATTTTTATGAAAAATATATTAAAACGTCGGTTCTAATGTATCAAAATACGATACTTGAGAAAGTCGTAAAGCCTCTTAACAACACCCTGTTCCATAACCAAGAATGGTCCTTTCAGCACGACTCGGCACCAGGTCATAAGGCTCGCTCAACACAGACTGAAGACTGAAACTGAAGACTGGACGTCATCTAGTTGTTATTTGTTTCAAGAGTAGGGCTGCTGATCTAAATCTGCTCGATTATGGTTTTGGTCTGTTTTAGCAAGGCATGCTCTAAACGCCATGATAATACTAAATCCTTAAAACATTCCATAAGGGTGGCAGTTGTCCATTTTCCCATGGAACGGGTGCGTGTTTCAATCGAAAACTGGCCACGTCGTTTGAAAGATTGTATAAAAGCAAATGATAACCATTTCGAATAAACATTATGCTTACTATTTATTTCTAAAATAACACAAACTCTTCTAATAAAATGATAATGTAAAAAAATGACAATGTTTTCCTTGTTATTATATTTATGGCTAGACTGGGTACTATTTTTGCGATATTTTTGGCAAACATTTTTTTTTTACCGAATAATCCATACATATTAGCTAAATACAAAAGTCCGTGAGCACACCGCAACCAGCCCCTTTTCATCCACTGCTGAACATGGACCTCCTTGTGCATATTGTCTTGTGCGTAAGGAATGTATGTCATTGAAACGGCACGCTAGAGCCAACGCTAGGCACCCGCGGGAAACAGATGGTGGTGATATTCTATGGCCGTAGGATATAGGGTACTTAAATACAATTATTATAATTCTCTGAAGTCATTTTAAGCAGAGATTATAAGGAGAGATGTATTTTTAAATTCTTCTAAAATTTATCCCTTCAGTACACTTCCTACAACTGTGCATTTTCAGCTATATTATCACCATCTGTCTTCCTGTTTTCAGATAGGCTTGGATTCCCATTCATATCTCTGACATAACAATGGATGAATCACTCAATTCGCTCTGTAAATGAACATATGGTTTAAGTTCTCCGACCCAAATGACCTAATTGGCTAAATGAGGATCGGAATAAGTTGGACAATACTCGCAATATGAAGGGTTGCAATCTGCAGAATTGTTTTGATATCAGCTTATAACGTCCTACAAGGGAATTTAGGGCCATAATTCACCACGGGGGCCAAATGTGGATTGGTGGTTATACATATGCTCCGAATTAGTTTTATTTGAATTCTCGGGTACGCAGGTATCCTCAAGATGTTCTCCCTCACCACCAAGTTAGTGACAATATTAATTGAAAGAAAAAAACTTAATTAATTAAATTAACTTATTTGGAGGTCGTAAGTTGAAATTCTCTGCCCATAAATACCAGTTAGTTTTTCTATTACAAGTAAGTTACTAGGGTTTTAGTTTTACAATCCTCAGAATGGGTTTTAAGGCATTAACACTGATTAAGACCCATTTAATAGATACATACGTGTGTGAAAAACAGTTATCAGTACGGATTTTTAAAAGTATCACGCTCAAGAAATAAAAACATCTAACAATTATAAACATCTAAGAAAGATCTCACGTCAATTTGGCATAAAGACAAGCAGAAGGCAGAGGGCGAGTAGAGTCAAAAAGAGCGCGTCGGAACGAGCCAACGCAAGTACGCCACTGTCCTCCCAACATTCAGGTCCGAATAACCGCAAGATTTATAGGACTACGGACCATGGAGGGATTGCATCGGCGTGGTCGATTATGGCCCGAAACCCCCTAGTGATTTCATTAGGCCCTTAGTAATTTTATTTACCGATTGTACAGTGTGCATTGCAGTGTGCTATTGTGCAGTGCGATTGTGTAAGTGTAATACTGCAGTGATAAGTTATAGCCCGATATAGAAGAAGAAAGTTAATGCAACGGTTTATACTATACCAGCATGTATCTTTCCTTCAGTATATACGGTACCTTAACTCTCTTCCAAAACATCCACTAATTTTATTTGAAATTAACATACTATAAAACATTTTGAGAAATAATTACTTAAATGAGCACCAAAAAAATGCCTACTGTATGGGCAGAAATCGACGGTAGCAAATTTACAGATGACACCTACTTGGTGATTACATTCTTAGTAATTTAAAGATGATACCTACCATATTTGGTGATTAAATTCTTAGTAATTTAAAGATGATACCTACTTGGATACTTACTTGGTGATTACATTCTTAGTAATTTAAAGATGATACTTGGTGATTACATTCTTAGTTATTTAAAATTATTTATTTCGGTTATTATAATAAGTTGTTTTGTTGACCAGGACTTTTATTTTATTTTATAGACTAGTGGGCGGACGAGCAAGCGGTCCCACGTGATGGTAAGTGTTACCGCCGCCCATGGACACCTGCAACACCAGGAGGCATGCGACATTTAGTATTTGTTTGCTCGTTTAAATGCAAGCCAAATATTTTCTTATTTAGAATGGAATTATCAGCACATTATTGAATAATGAATAAATGAATAACATCTTTAAATCAACATTAAAGACCATTTCTCGAAAACCGACACCTGTTATCGATCGTCAGATAGCGAAGCAGTTCATTGAATAATATATCAACCGCTGATAATTCGAATCGAACTAAATTAAGGAAATGGTAACAATTTTTATGTGTTATTGTAGTCGACGACTGTTAAATAAAATGTGGAAACTGCAGAAATCTATTTTTTATATTATCTGCAAATATTAAACAAAAAAAATTGTACATAAATTGGTACAAATTGGTGCCTTGCAAAGACTGTTGAACACGTGTGAATCATATGCTGGGGTCCATAGACTCGAGAACAATGCGAAAAATAGTGAGATAATGACATTTAAAGCGGGAAACAAAAATTACGCCATACCCACTGTAAAACTCTGTGGAACTCCTCTTAATAAAGTCACGCGATTGACACGTAAATAAATACTTGGGTCACGGAGGATCTCAATGACGATGTGGTCATTGATGGAGAACACAGGTTAGCTGGTGTCTGGTGTAATATAATATCCCGTAGGTTCGCTAAGTGCTCTAAACACGTGAAAATTACTATATTCAAGACTTACTGCACATCACATTGCACCTGCAGCCTATGGGTGGATTTTACAAGCAGGCATACAACAACTTGCGTGTTCAATACAATAACGCGTTCAGAATGCTGATGGGGCTGCTGAGGTTTTGCAGCGCTTCTCGCATGTTCGCTGAACTGCACACTGACGGTTTCACTGCACACTTCGCACACTGCGATATGCCTCCATGCTGAGCCGTCTCCGCGGCAGCGCCAATAGCATTCTGAGCAAGGTGGGACTGGTCCATGTTGGCACGGTGGGTCCAGCTACACGGCGGCAATACTAACCGTACATTATATAAGTCATTTCGTACTAACACATATGTAATATAATGTACGTCCCGAATTAAAATGATTATATATATATATAAATTTGTCTGAAAAAAATAATTTTCGTTAAATTTGGGTTATTAAATAATTCACCTGTAAAATAACCAATAAATTCGATATTTTACTTAGCGGCCATTCAGGTACCTATTCTTGAGGCGAAACATTTTATTACAACAAATGCATCTACTTTTTGTAGGTACGATCTGTCATGCTCTTGAATTTTGAAACGAGGTATTCCTGTATTTAATCTATAATTCACGTAGGTAGTCAAGGGTTAACCACACTGTGCCCCGTTGCAGTATTAATGAGGAGTCCTCATCAGAACCCACGTGCCTGTGTATTAAAAAAAATAATTGGGGCATGTATCATCCATCAGCACTGCGTTCGTATGAAATATAAATCCGAAACAGCTTTCTGATTGCAAAATGAAGACGTTGTAGTCTTATATGAATCGATTAGTCTAATCCATCGATTTTACAATACATACTAGATACGTTATACAAGCACTCTAGGGTAGCCACGTTAGAGTTTAATAGTGTTTTATGTCCAGTAGCTCTCGAATTCTTTAATTCATATGTGTTTTGAAAATGGAATATTCTTATTACGTAGTGCTTAGGTATGTTTCAAATATGAATTTTTAATGAACTCCTCATCTGCTCCACCCCCTTAGAAGTTTCTAACCACGTTTCTTTGATATAGAACGTGTCATATGTCATCTAGTCTATTCCCATTTCAATGGTCTAATCTCATTTCACTACAAAACAAAAAACGCTTCGAGTTATCACGTATCAGACAGGCATAAGATAAAATACCACCCACGCTGATAATTCATCTGTAGAAGAGACTTGGATTTTAAATGAAAGTGTCTTCGGAAATTTTCATGTCTCCTGATAATGACAAATTGGTCATGCATTTATAGGGAATTTTATTTAAAAAAATCATATATATGGAGAGAAGGCCCTCCATCCGCTTTAACAGAAAAAATCACATAGACAACTTACTTTTGACTTCTTTCTGTTTCTGTGTCATTAGCACTATACACTAAATAAAAACACTGGGATACCAAACCATACATTATACCATCAAACTGTTTTAACTGATTTACTCCTCATCAGATAGCATTTAAAAAAAAAACTTATCTTTAAAATATCCTTTACAAACTTGTCTTTATATTTTTAACTTTCAGACAGGATCTACTAAAATGGTACGGCTGGGGGTACAAGGACTGCGCGTTCAGAATCATCAACGAGCCTCCTGTAGAACCGTCTGCTTCCTTCTCTGGAGACAGGTGAGTTTTCATCACTTTTAGAACCTTAAATTTTTTAAAATTTGAACTTAAACAAAACTACAGCAGTGAAAATGTGAGAAAAGAAGGCTTCTTAATGCCATTGTAAAAACAAGTCGTATTTATGCATTAAACGTAGGTAACTGCAATGTGTGCTTTTAATCGAATTATTTTGATAAATTCATTCATGCTATATGTATAAATTTATAATACTTCTTTAAAGCTTTTAGTTTCTTTTAGAGGTCAGAAAATTCGATTGTTTCTTTAATAAATGCCATTTTATAAGTTAATAATAATAGTTAGGTATACCTAATACACAGGTAATCCATCGAAATGTATTTGCAAAACAGAAAAATACAGAAAAAAACATTACTATTCAGAAAAAAAACACATTATTATTGTACCAATATTACCTTATTGTATTCTTTTTATTGTATAAATAAAACGCAAGGTATTCAACCTCGAAGTTTGTGGATTTTGCTAAAAGATTCAGACTTAATTTGACTAAACAAAACGAAAATATTGTCTATGCGGTTTTTAATAATAAAGTGTACCTAGTGGTAACAATCTGGCCAAGCGAAGATTCATTCTCTTCATAACAAAAGAAGTTCACACAAATCATTGTCGCCTCATCAATGTTGGAGGGTCACATAAGAAAGCAGCATAAACGAGATATGACTAGACAGACCGATATGTGCCTAGGTCGTGGGCGCTGTGATAAATTGGTGTTTCCGGCTAATTCGTCCGTAACACGTGTCGACTGATGCATCTATCATGTGGTATTACTAGGTACTTATTGTACTTTATTCAGCAACAATTAAAACAAAAGATGGGCTGTTGAAAAAGTTTAACCAATTTCCATTGTATCGCTTATGCGATTATTCGACATTATTGTTTCATGTGACATTTATGTGAAGAAGTGACATTATTCGGTTATTATTATTAATAACCGAATAATGTCACTCCATTGCTCCTCTCCTATGGTTTGCCACCACACACGATCTTCCGCACTTCACATTTATTTATTTACTAGCTGTGCCTGCGACTTCGTTTGCTTAAACTTGTGATGCCAATATGATTCCCACCTCGGGTTTCTACAACCGCATCTCCCGTCTCAGAAGTGCGGTCCATCCGCATCTCCCGTCTCAGAAGTGCGGTCCATCCGCATTTCCTCGATACGGAAGTGCCGCGTATTGTTCGGTCCAAAAATCATTTCATACCGCGAATCCGTAGGCTGTGAAACGAACTGCCTCAAGAGGTCTTTCCATTACGCTACGATATGGGGTTCTTCAAGAAAGCTGTGAATAGGATTTTGCAAGGTCGGCGGCGCACCCGCATACCCCCTGGTGTTGCAGGTGTCCATGGGCGGCGGTAACACTTACCATCACGTGGGAGCGCTTGCTCGTCTGCCTACTTCCCTGTAAAAAAATAAGATGTACCCAAAATTCAGTGCTGGAGACATACTGGTATTCTATGGTACAACTGAAAGTCAAATTTCATAACTTTAAAGTAAATAACTATCCAACAAAATTATTACCTAAGTGTGTGCCGTTTAAATATTGACTCGTAACGCAAAAGCCTTTGTGCCCAGCACAAGGTAATAAAGCATTCTTGACTGCAATATGTCAATATAGAATCATTGTTCCATGATGAAACGAGTCAATAGCGGACGCTCTATAGGTCGTAAACATTTGTCGTTGTGAATGTGCGCAGATATCGCGCTGTGCTGACAATTGAAGGTAATCATGAAGTACACGTGAATCCCACAAAACATAACAAGGTCAGGTTAAAACCTTGGTGTCACTTAAGCTCTCTTTGATTAACCACCAACCTGAACTGAGGAGCCGAAGGCCACCTTAGCGTAAAGGATGTTTGGAAGTGTAGATTTTTTGGGAAATTACTTACTAGTCTTAAGAATGGGAAGTATTGATTACAGTAGGTTAGCAAACCACTACTTTGCCATTTTACTTGTCATCGGTACCAGAACTCGAAACAATGTTACGAGAACTAAGTGTAATAGGTAAGCCTCGAGATTGGACTTATGACAAATAAGTCAAAGACGCTAGTGACTAATAGCAAAAAATATTGGATAGAGATAGATAGATACAATATGTCGACGAGTACATCTGCATGGGCTAGGTTGTTTCCTTCAAAAACAGGCAGGACAAGGAAATTAATATAGGTGTATCGATGGTGCCTGAAAGAGTTTCCTAAAAGAACTTAAGAAAGGGTACCCTCCGAACACCTTTAAAACTTCGACATCAACATGTGTATTTAGCCTATCCTAACGCTTTGAGTGGTCAAATGATAAAGAAGGCTTATAATTCTGTAAAGGCATTAGTAATCAGTGTACACATCGACCAGCGTTATAAATCCGAATATTTAGTATGTGACGAAATTTACACCTCATTATTACAAAATTACAAGTGTCAAAGATACTTATGTATGTTACGTATCGTTGCTGTAGTTGTTACCTAGATGACAAGGTGTCTAACGTACGACTAGATTACCGACACCTATTTTATTATAGCTATTGACTGTGTAAAGTGGCATAAAGCGTGGTCAGTGAGGTCACGTACTTTCGCCACTACGACACATACATATTATAACAAGAATATTATAACAAGTATATATTATAACGAGTATATTATAATAAGAAAACACTAGCAAAACCCACGAAACTAAAAGAATTTTTTAAAAGATTTGTTATCGAGAGATCTAAAGGGGCTAAAGATTTTGTTTTTTGAGGGCACAAGGTGTCGACAGCATCGTCTATACACACACAGCAGCAGACACCTGAAATATATTTTCGCAATATTATTCAAATTTTCTCTCAAAAGTGCATTGCATTTTCTGAAAAATGCTAATTTCTGCAAACACAAAACCATTTGGCTCTCGTGTATTACTAAGATATTCAGATGTATAATTTGAATTAATCCCGACAGTACACATATTTGATTTGAATCTAGTAGCTACAGTAAAGTCAATGTAATAAGCCACTTTTGACATTTCATTGACTTTGTGACGATATAACTTTGCATTGGTTCCATAAATCCATTTACGTTTATAAATTCATTACTGAACACTAAAAATATGTAACTTTTTTAATAAAAAAATATAAACTTGTCTTTTTATATCAAATTTAATAAGTTCGACGGTTAATTTAGTTGCTAAACATCATTATCAATTTATATTTCAGAATTTTGAACCCCACAACAAGGTTACGCCTGTCCACATTTTTTCATTTTTAATAATAGGGATGTGATCTCTATAATCGAAGTAACTTGTAGAGAGAAAGGAATATCGAAAAAAGTTACCGTTACGATAAATAAACAAATTAAGAGAACAATAAAATTATTAAATAATTGACATCATAATTTAAACAAATACATTTATTAATTAATAAATACATTAAGAAATATGTAATTAAATAAATATTTAATATATTATTTTAATTAAACTTATTTTAATATTTAATTTAATTAAACCTCATTTAATATATTAATATATTAAAACCATATCTGAAATTAAAAAAGGAAAAGTACGACCTATCTGGCCTATTTTACATACGGCGAAGAAAAGGGAAAGAAGTAAGCCAGTTGTCGATGTCGATAGTATTAATGCCGATGCAATTTGCACCCACATTTATGCTTATTTATTACACGAGAAAAGAGTATTCATCCAGAAAAAAACATTTATGTTCATTAAAAGAAGCAGGCTTATTTTCTGGTGGATTATCATCTTTAATAAAAATTGCGTGTACAAATGTTTCCATAGATGATGAAAGAGGTAGAAAAAACAAAAAAAATATAATGGAAGATTTTTAACGTGATTTAAGAATTGATAATAGCAACGATAGCAGTTTCAACGAATCTGATAGTTCCAACTAATAAATAATAATTTAATATGTATATAAACTGATTTCATTATAATTCCCTTAATTACGCTTAACTTTGAGGTCATGTGGCATACGTAAAAGGTTTCCAATGCTGTGTATGCTTTAAAAATATTATTGCAGAATTATTTTTTTATGAACACTACAATCGATTCACTAATATATGACTTATATATCGAATTTTGTTTTTAATCGATAATTGCTGTTAGATTACCACACTATGACGTCCACTTTGACACTTGTCAAAAGTGGCCTATTACATTGACTCTACTTTACTTATATTTTCTCAGCACCGCAAACAAAATCTTTAACTTTAAAATATTTTCCTAGTATTCCTTCCTTCAACAGGGTACAAATACTTTTATTTGATTTCATAGATGATTAGGGCCCAGATAAATAGACGTTTCTCGGTCTTAGAATCAGTCCGAGTCGTGTTTTATAGGACCTTTGCATTCTGCATAGGAGGTTAGTTTCGAACCACTCGACCAAACATTAGTCCGGTCGAACGGTTTTTGAATCGTTTATCTTAAACTATATTATATACAAGCGTCAACTGCGCATTTAAAAAAAATAAGACCTACCGTTTTTGAAAATGATGGTATCATTTTATTAGTCCAGTCGGATAAACTGGGGTAAACATTTTAAATTTTTAAATTGTCGCCAGCAGTTAATTGCCGACGAGAGGAAAACATCGTGAGGAATACCAGAAATAAAAAAATCTGGAGTATGTGTACCAATCCTGTAGTTGTTACCAGTCCGCACTAGTCCCACGTGGTGGATTGTGGCCCGAAACCCCCAGTGATTTACTAGGGGAGGCCTGTCCTCCCTGCAGTGGGACAGTAAAGGCTGATACGAGTACAAGGACTCTTGTAAAACTCTACTCTCCTACTCTCTACTCTACTCTTCTATTTTAGAAAGAGTACTCTTTCTAAAATGTCTCGTTTATCAGCATCCATTTTTTTTATTTATTTATTTTAATTAGTAACCCTATTGGCAGCGATACAACAGAGTATACTCGTATAGACATAGACCAGTATAGACATATTAATAAACATATTGTGGTGACAGCAAATTAGTCTTTCATATCTTACTCATTATAATACAATACCATAATATATAATATAATACCTATGTTACTATATCTTATATTCTATGTATGTATAGGTATTTTTGTGCGTATGTGTGTATGTGCGTGAGGGTGTGTGTGTGATATTACATATAAATAATATTTAAACTAATGAATGGCACATGTTTTATGCTTATTTGTTATCTGTTTCAAAATGCTTTATCTACTTTTTTCCGTTATCCACTTTAACTGTTTATCACGAATGTCCTTTAGCATTTAGCTTTTTACATTCAACACCATTAGTTATTTCAATTGAAACTAATTGAATCAACATAATATCATAAGTTCGTAAGCATGTCTAAAATGTAACATCTGTTTCGTTTGTTGGGGTTCTTTTGGGAAGTACTATTTTTCTGATGCTTTTGGATCAATGAACTTCGTAGAATTACAGATAACATCTGAGAGGCCATTCTTACTTCACGTAAAACAAGGTTTCCGGGGATATCGATAGATATGTTCGGTGTTTGACACTTTGTAAAATAAATTTAACCCGCCGCAATCTAAATATTAGGGCCGCGATTTTTATTGCACACATCAGAATGTCACATGTCACATGTGTGGGAACATGCCAAAGGCACTTTAGGAGTGAGACAGCCCCATCAGCATCCTGAATCTGTTGTTGTACTGGATGCGCAGGGCGTCGAGCGATCTGCGCGTATAGCTGGTCATCAGCTTGTCTATTTTCTATTCCATTTCATCTCTGTAATGGCCTTGAGACTGAAACTTTCCTTGAAACCGAACTTTTATATCTTATATTACTGTCATGTAAAAGACATACCTATTCAGACATTCCTATGGTTCGTAATTCGCAACTTCCCTTGATTTCCTTGAGCAAGATCCTTGTCTCTTTTGATAACATAACAGTTTTATTACTTTTACTACGCAATGGACTGTGAAAATAATATGTGGACTAATTGGTTATTGAGAGTTCTTTTTTGAATTTTTCCATCTATTTATATGGATATATTTGCACATATTTTGAAGTTTTCCATCTATTTTTATGGATATGTTTGCACGTATTTTAGTAAGTTTGTGCGACTAAGCTGGTATTTTGTATTAATTGTATAATCATATGCTAAAATATACTGTAGACATTGTGATCTCAGTATTTATTTACGAATGTGATAAACCGAGTGCGTCCTTGCAGTGTGCGTCCAAATATGAAAAGTTCATGCGTAATAAGTTAACCTATACTATATCGCTCGGAAATGTTCAAAATGCGTTAAAGTTATACGTATTGGTATAATGGTAATGGTTAGTAGATGCTGTCGCTCATGGACATCCGCGGAACATTTCAACTTTAGTCCAGAATGACAAGCGTTGACACACCCCAGGATGCACTGCGTGCCTTTGAAGATGTAGGAATTAATTTGGAGAAATGGTCGGGAAATAGAGAGTGATAGAATGGGAATGGACTCTGACATATCTCACTCACTACCGAACCACGTATATACAATGAATAAAGTAAGAAATGCAGTACATTTGAATTTTCATTTCAACTCCCTGTAAATTCGCTTCATACAAAGTATGAAGGCACAAACATAAAACTTGTCACTTGTAATGATAAAATATCTTATTCTGCGTAAATGCCTTGACCAAGTTTACCAAAAATGAATGTAAATATTTTGGTTAACGTTCGTTTGTATTTTGATATAATTTACAAATTACGTGTCATTTACACATTACGATTTGTTAATTGAAGACACACTCCACGCCGTAAATAAATATTGTCTTTGAAATGTATCTCATCATCAATGCCAGTCTAAATTCTATCGACTTCTAGGCAAATCGGTCCGGCCGTTCTCAAGTGATGCGATTACCAACGAATAGCATTTAATTTTTATATAGATCAATGTCTCTAGTAGAAATACCGCTACAGTATCCTACTATCAGTCTGTCTTTCTACTGTTGGATATTTGCCGATCGTTCCGATCCGCACATCCAGCAACTACCGGCGACTTTCTTTAAATCGTCCGTCTATCTGGCGGGCGCCCTATGTTAAGTCTTCCCGTCAGTCTGGTTCTGGTCAGTTTTCTACGTGGTTTCCATTCGAGGACCGAGTTATTGCTCAGGACTCAGTTACCCCATCAGTTATTGATCCTACGGCAGAGGCCCCTGCCGCCTCAGCTTATTGATTTATTGAGCTATGTCGACGATTTTAGTTCTTCGACGATTTTGAATTTCGGCTAGGATATTAATAACTCGTAGGTACTTACATGAAGTAGTAGTAGATACCTAAACACTATTTTATTTACGTATGAGGACTAACTATATGTCCGTCAACAGTAAATATCTATAAATCATAGAAAATAAAAGATCGCGACCGCAATCATAAATGTTTGTGGTCAATATTAGCAAATAAGTACTATTGGGTACAAATAGCACTTCAGTAAACATACAAATAAAGCCGCCTCGTGCACACAACTATACCATAGAACTATACGGTGTGTTATTTTCTCTGTGTGAATTGTATCCTTGTACAATAAATTCTTGTATTTCTGCAAAGGTGCAAATTATGATAAATGCGGTGTTTCGATCATAATACTAGGTTTGTTTACTGAAATGCTGTCATAAAAATACTTTTTTATGTTCGAATATAGTTATTTCTATATTGTCTCTTAGGGAATGAAATTGATGTCTTCGGAAAACTAGGTATTTTAATTGTAGAAGACTCTTGCAAAACGTAATAGATGAATCCACCGCATGGATTTTAAAAATTATTTTAATATACCTACCATAACTTTTAAAATTTTAAGGGAGGCTAAAAATGCTAATTAAACTAACTTAATTTATACCTACTGTTGAATTTGATTAGGAAAAATATGATGGATAGTGAATTAGTAATGGTCAATAAAAATATTTTCTTGGTCACTTTTAATTATACTTTAGTTTTTAAGATATTTGCGTTTTTTACATATATTTATCTCTTAAACAGGTTACTATTACTATACTATTTATTGTTAGTCCCTTTTATTTTACTCACCGTTTAGAGTGACCGGTGATGGTCACAAGTTGACTACTCGTAGAGAGGCTGGTAGTTCTCGTTCCGAGCTGCAAGAACTACTATCACTCTGCTATCACTTATTACAGAACTCCGTTTCTGTTTCATTCCAGATATTTAATCGGCGGCAAGAACCTGCCGTACTTTATACCATGGGTGTGCGAACACTTCAATATAGATGCGTCGGCCACTCCAAAAATCCCACCTATACCCAAATCTTACCAAGAGAGTCGGCTGCCGAGCAATGTAAAGCAGGAGCTAGAGAATATCTCACTGGTCAGCGTGGATGGGATGGATAGACTGATCAGGGCACACGGACAAACCTTGAAAGATGTTTCCAACTTGAGGGCAAATACATTCCCAAGGATTCCTGATGCGGTGATATGGCCTCAAAGTCATGAAGACGTAAGTATTGACATTTTTGTGTACTGTATTGCAAATTGATCGCTCGATACCTAGTAATATCACAGATTATATTAATATTATGCGGATCGCATGAAGAATATGAATATAAATAGGCCAAAAATGTGCCTCCTGGCAAGATGCACACGACCGTGGACGGCGGCGATGACCATTTGTCATTATGTGACTGAAGAAAATAACCGAAGCACATATAAATGAAGGGCTATTAAATTCCCAGCAGTGGGTGGTAGGTATTATTGAGCTTTCATTGGTGGTCATCATGACAGCAAAGATTTTATCCCCATTTTAATTAATTTCTCTAGATAGTGCTGTACTACATCATATATTTTGTACTACTTTGTTTATATTTTATTTGTTACTAGCTGACAGACGTTGTCCTGTCCAAATTTAAATTTGATTTTTTTTTCTAACTCTTGAGTTCATACAAAAATCCCATAGAAAAAAGCACTTTCGTTTTTCCCGAATTTTCCAATTTTCCGGGCAACTTTTCCAATTTTTATTTCCCTAAAAACCTTATTTGGGGATTATCACGAACATTTAAAAAAAATAGCCAAATCGGTCCAACCGTTCTCAAGTGATGCGCTTACCAACGAACATTTTTTTTTTATTTATATAGATAGATAGATCTTTGCTCTTCATATCACTACATATTATAAAACAAAGTTCCCCGCCGCGTCTGTCTGTCTGTATGTATGTTCGCGATGATCTCAAAAACTACCGAACGGTTTTTCATGCGGTTTTCATCTATCAACAGCGTGATTCCTGAGGAAGGTATAGGTGTATAATTCGTTAAGGTTTTGTGTAAATTGGTTGAAATATGACGTTGATTGTTGACGATGTCGGAAAAAATCAAGCCGTCTGAGAGCTTTCATCGAAAACGCTGCCTAATCCGTTTGAGATATAACAAAACAATGTATGGTGGGATTGTTTCTCTTTTATAGGTATACAAAATAGTCCGCGATGGCATATGTCTATCTTTTAAGGATAGCTTAATATACCCATTCTAACTTCTAAAAAAATGATCACATATAATATGCTATTTGGAAAAGCTATTTAGACGGATACAGTATTAATCATTATCAAATTAAATACGTTAGTTACCTTAAGCATTTCATACACATTATAATAGCCCTACAATTACACCATACAATTTAAATGAATATCTTAGGAGTTATCGTAAATTAAAAATTACGCGCGAGAAAATAAATTCAAGCGGTCTCGCACTAACGCGACGCGACGACGGGACTCACCTGATGCATATATGCCTATATATGCTCTACTACCCGTGCGAAGCCGGAGCGGGTCGCTAGTCTAAAATAAGTTTACGGTACATTTAGACGTTACAAGTCGCTAATAGTAATTTACCACGTATTACCTCGTAGTATATATCTATTTACTAACGTTATTTAATTACACAAGTACCTTGTTGTGTTACTAAACAACTTTTCGTTTTTCATACGCATTGGTTTACTGTTAATGTGTAATTTTGCTTCGTTAGGTGTGACATCTACGTGACAAAATGTTTTTCATTATTATTTTTATCAGATTTTCTTTAGAAGGATTCCGAAAAATTGATAAACGTAGGACTTTGCTAAGAATACGTTCCAGTCATAAATTTATTCAGTATTGTAAAGATAAGGATAATGTTACCAAATTGTGTAGCTATATAGCCCATGAGATAAAGGTTATTCGACTTGATTTAAAACTCGATTGCAAGGCATGGATACTCCACAATTGCCTTGTTATCAGTTATAACAGATCATAAAAGTGGTTGTAATCCATTTAGTTTTTAATGAGATAGTTCTGATTATGAAACGTTCTATGTTAGATCATACAGAACAAACCTGGGGCAGTTCTCTCCCTTTAACCGCTTATCTGCATCATATACCTAATGGTACACACAGCCATTTCGGTTTTTACATTTTCAAGGATTCTCCAGTATAACAATAAAACGTAAAATGCTGCAATCAACAATCCACCAACACAAGCATGTGTTATTTTTTTTGTAATTTTTTAATGCGCCTTTTTTATTTTCTTTATGTGTACGATAGGTCAAACTAAAAGTTCTTAGAATCCTAGCTACTGTAATACGATAGAAAAAAAAAATTCGAATTTTGAAAATTGAACTCTGCTTGTCAAACGCTATTAAATTTTCAAATCTGTCATTTGTTTTTTATTTCTGGCGGCAATTTGAAAATTAAGTGTTCGCAGCTTCGATCAAATCAAAAGGAGGAAGATACGTGGTTCTACGAAACTGAGTCCAATGGACCTGCTTCTATTAGTCACCGATAGAATAGCGACTTGCTTACATGTAATTTGCTCACACGGTTTTATAGAGGAAAATTCATTTTAAAATGCCTTCCTGTGCATTTATTCAGTGCACAAATTACTCAAGGAGCAAAACCAAGACACATGGAATCACTGTCACGAGTAAGTACCTACACCAAACAGTAATAATTTGTAGAAGTTTTTTTATAATTATTAGTTTACATTCGGCCATTAATGAGCGACCGAGATAAAACTATACGAAACATGTGCGAGCAACACATTTGGCTTGTCTCACTCTTACTACTGTCCAATCTCATTTCTCTATCTCTGTGTTTCGGTGTCGTACAACGTGACTTCAATTATAGCTGTCGAGTTTGTGTGTATCCTATTTTCAGTTGACGCAATGTAAGAATGTACCATATCTTCCCCTTTTGCTTTCATCTAAGGTTCACAGAACATTTTCGTTCAACGATTTTTTATGACTTTCGTTGCGCTCTAAACCAGAAACAAAGTTATGAAAGACTTAAGTTAGCATTTAGTGATGAAGCCCCATCCAGTGGTCCTGTTTGTAACTAGTTCAGTGAATTTAAACTTGGTGGTACTCACCCCAGTGACGATGTTAGAGAAAACCGTTATCGTCCTGCGACGGCGGTGCCGAAGGTAAACATCAAAAGTGTGCGGCTCGTGATTGAAACAGACAAATGAACGACATATCAGCAGATATCGGCATCATTAGGTATTGATATGAGTCAAGTTCAAATTATTTTACACGATCACCTACGGGTAAGGAAGCTTTATGCTAGATGGATTCCTCACAATTTGAGTGAAGCTCAAAAACACTGCCATGTGGAATGGTGTCTCCAAATCTTTGAAAAATTCGACAGTGGTCAATCAAATACTATTTTGATATAGTAACACGTGATGAAAGCTGGACCTACTGCTATGAGCATGAAACTAGGAGGCAATTTGCGCAGTGGCTCTTTCCTTTCGAAGAGTTGCCGACGAAAGTGAAGAAAGGACGGGGTGCTGAATAGAAGATGATTGCCCCCTTCTTTGGCAGATCGATCAACTTCGCTACAGTAACTGCGGACCGGTATGTGAACAGCTGCTAACCTTCTCTTTTGGAAAAACAATTGTTAACAAGTGAAGTGTTGGTGTGTCTTAATAAATAAGTAGGTAAATAAATAATTGTGTGCCGTTTGGCTATAGAATAGAATCTTCCCGTGGCTATCGCAAAAGGTGACTAAAGGATAACAAATCCGCTACCAGAACCCCTGAGAAACTACACCACTTCTAAAAGAGTTGACGCGCAACACCCGCCTGACTAGCGTGACGTTTTAAGGCTATACATCTCTCATGCACAAGTGCTTGAGGAGGTCCGTACACACCTCGTCCAGAGTCCTAGAAACGGGACATGCTCGCTCTAGCAGGACTGTTACCAACTGTAGTTCTAAGCGATCTCTTAGAAGCACACCCGCTAATTTATAAAGACCTCATTAAATAGCCTCAATTTTTTTCCCCACAGGTTGAACAAATCGTCCATTGCGCGTCCCGCCACAATTTCGTGATCATTCCATTCGGAGGCGGCACCTCCGTGTCGGGCGCCATCACGTGCCCGACTAAAGAGAAGAGACCCATCGTTGTTCTCGACACTTCCGACATGAACAGCATTCTGTGGATGGATAAGGAACAACTGCTGGCTAGAGTACAGGTAAACCAGTAGGGTCAATTAGTGTAATTAATTAGGAAGAGGGTTTAATAAGGACATGTCCTAATTTATAATACAACTATGCTAGATTTCCTCGCGTGGACTTTAATATGTTGATTCAGAACATGAATTACATACGAGTAAAGATCAATAAAAATAATTTAGTGGTATGTGTTATGTTGCTTCTTGACGTGAACTTGATGATGATTCCCGAAGGAAACTAATTTGGACAGAAGTTATGCATATGCTTAGATGATTAAAATACAATCTACGTTTAAAGCAGTTAATTAAAGTTGTGATATTTTTGATTTGATGTTTTAACCAATCAAGCAATGACCTTTGACCTTCTATTGTTTGCTGGGAATGAGGAATCATAACGCCGACGTATTGGAAATCATCCTATATTTTAATCCTAGTCGTATATTAATCCTAGTCTTATTTTCAGACAGGTATAGTAGGTCAGGATTTGGAGCGTGAAATGCGTGTTCGAGGCTTCACAGTGGGTCACGAGCCTGATTCGTATGAATTCTCCACTTTAGGCGGTTGGGTCGCAACTAGAGCCAGTGGTATGAAGAAAAATACTTATGGGAATATCGAAGATCTTGTTGTTCAGACCAAGGTAAATTATGTTTGTATTTCCCATATGGTTCAATTTTGTAAACAATCCTATTTGTAATACTAATTCCGTAAGCAGCCCTTTGTCATCGACTGCTGGACACGGGCCCTCTCGAGCACATTGTCTCGTACATGAGAGATGTATGGCTTTAAAATGTCACGCTGTCGCCGGACGGCGGGTTGCCGACTCCGCTTTTTTAGAGGCGGTGTAGTTCTTCAGGGCTCGTGGTAGCGGCTTTGTCGTCCTTTAATCGCCTCGACACGACACCCGCGGCTGGAGATAGGGTGGTGCTATACTAAACTGACAGACAACACATTTCATATGTTTGCGTCGAGAGCGAACACCTGTTTCTTTTTTAAAATAAATTCATGACTTTACAATCTAGCGAGTATCACAGTTTACCTTCATGGTGGATACGTACTACGAACTGTAGTGTGGGACACCCCCCAACTGATTAATTGAAGAGAGCCGGAGTTTTAATGCGGGATAAGATGCAAAACGAAGAGATTTGGTGGTTAGATTAGGACAGCCGGAGACCGTGTGTGATGACGAGCCTTAGGAGAGGCCTATATTTAGCAGTCCAGAGAGACATAGGCCGATGGTATGGTATACAATGTGGCACGGAAATAGCGCAAAAATTGAAAATGCGTTATTCAGCATCGAGAGTGAAATCCATTCACACCATACGTTTTTTTTTTCATAACTTATTGTTTAATCCTAGTACCTATATCTATCATTGTATAAGAAATTGCACTCTACGCGCGTCGTCCGCGACGCGTCCGGTGGTTGCCCGTGCTGAGTAATGAGCACTACAAACGCTTTAGATAGATCAACAAAATTTTACATGTTTTCAAAATGTTTTAATTGCAGGTAGTAACTCCTCGCGGCATAATAGAGAAGAGTTGTCGCGTGCCGCGGATTTCTTGCGGCCCGGAATGGGAACACGTCATTATGGGATCCGAAGGGTGCTTCGGGGTGGTCACTGAGGTAGGCATGTTTATTATTCGTAATAATTATGAATAATAATAATCACTAATTATATCGCACCCTCAGTTTTACAAAGCCGACTTAGATTTCGACTTAGATACTCAATTTTTTTCATAATTTTGTCCCTAAATTTGAGAAAATTTCTTTCAGTTAATTTTTTTAAAAAACCATGTCTAAAAATTTCTCATTTATATAATTTAAATACATACAAATATTTTTTTCAATAATTAATTAGAATAATGTATTAAAATTTAATTTTATATTGTCATAAACAATAAAAGGTCAAAGGTCAATTGGCTGAGTGGTTAATATGTGTGTTGTAGCCGATGCAAATAATAAACAATAATAATAATAAAGTGCGTGTTGTCGTCAGGTGACAATAAAGATCCGTCCGCTGCCGGCGGTGACGCGGTACGGGTCGCTCGTGTTCCCCGATTGGGAAGCGGGCTTCCGCTTCGAGCGCGAGGTGGCGCGCCGCCGCCTGCAGCCCTCCAGCGTACGGCTCATGGACAACGAACAGGTGACAAGACACTGCCTCATCCCTTACTTGATTTGTTATTGAAAAGGAAGACACACAGATATTCCCACTACTTTCTGTGCAACGACACACCGTGCAACCTTACACATGACATACTTATGATGAACTGAGCGATCTCGTAAGATAACAAGTAAATGTCCGTCTCGTGCCTGCGGTGACGCAATTCGAATCACTAGTGTTCCCCGATTAGGAGGGTTCGAGCGCGAGGTGGCGTCCCGCCGCCTGCTGCCATCCAGCATACCAGTGTAAGCCCGATGGACAACGAACGGGTAACACTCTGTGCAACAGCTCACGTGATGTAGGATCAACTGCATGATGTCATCAGATCCTCCCGCTGCCGGCGCTGACTCGGTACGAGTCGTTAGTGTTCCAGTATACGGCTGACGGAAAACGAACAGATAACAGTACATTTTACCACACCACACGTGATTTTTATAGGAAAGGAAAACAGGAAACGGAATACAATAAAGAAGCATATGTGCATATGTACTACTGAACATACCAGCCACTGCTGGATGCAGGCTTCTCCTAAGATTCACCAACACACACAAATATCCACTGTTGGACATGGGGCACCTCAAGCACGTTGTCTTGTGCATGGAGGATGTAAGGCCTTAAAATGCCACGCTGGCCAAGCTGATTGTTGAGTCCACTCTTTTAGAGGTGGTGTAGTTCGTCAGGGCTCGTTATCCCTTAGTCGCTTTTACGACACCAGCGGGAAGAGATTGTGGTGATATTCTATAGCCAGCCGACAGCACACGGCCCCCTTTTTGTTCTTTTTTATTGGTGCTCTATATTTGTTCATTTCACCCACATAGAATCCGTTCCCCGAGCTGCAGCGGCCGGCGAGAGTAGTGAGCCAGCTCAACGTCGAAGATTTGTCGTTGTGGTTCCGTTGATTTTAAAGAAGCACTCGAGGCCGAGATGTTGTGTCCAGGACAGCTGGGTCCCGGGACATAAGGTTTTTCCAACCTTCTCTCGTGATCCCCGAACCAAATCTCCCATCCCATCCCTCCCCGTGTTCTCAACTCTTTCACCAAATCCATTGCTAAATCTCCAAAGGTAGCGAGCGATTCCTAAAGACGTGCCAACGTTTGACATTCTGGACCGATGTCGGCATATACTACGGATGTCACAGAGCGACAGTATCTTCTTACTACCAGGTGGACTGACTGCTTGTCTGTCACTTTTTCTCTATAAGATAGTCCTAACACATTGTCGGCTCGAATTCTAAGTCCTGATCAGTGTTTATTTTGAATGACTTTACTGAGATACAAACATTTATGACGTTAGTGGTCAGCAACTATCTGAAAGCAGACAATTTGCTTTATTTATATTCACATTCATGGATTAAAGCGGCGACTCCATGACAACTACTCGCTTGGTCCTGCCGGTAGCCGTAAACTCACTGGACTAAACGACGGAACGCGACCAATCGCAACTGACCAAGCAGTAAAAAGAAATTTGTGATCTTTCGGATTCCAAAATAGAATTTTTCATTATTCAGACATATCATGTGGGGATGCATAATACCATACTCGTATAAACAATTTCAAACGATCCCATATAATTTAAACACCCCCTTCGAGCTGGTAGACCAATATAATTTTTAAAATGCGAGTAGATAAATCTATTTTTAAAATTATATTGTTCTTTCATATCGCCCTCCTAAAACATACTAAATTAACTGTATTTCACTATATATTCACTATTTATTTTTTCATATAAAACCACTTAAAAAATGTCATCATCTTTATATTGTCGCTATGTTACCAGTTCATATTAGTGTAATATAAAGTGTATAGTAAATGAGATTTTATTTTGTGCGCGACTGTCCAATTTTATATAAAACTAGCTGTGCCCGCGACATCGTACGCGTTGAAACCCCGTGAAAATCCGTTCAGTAGTTTTGGAGATTAGCGTGTTTGAATAGACAGACAGACAGACATAAATTTTCAAAATCGTCTTTTTGTATTCTGACTGATACTCTTCCTTCATCGCCCTCAATCAGTTTTTGGTAAATATAGTCAATATACAGACAGACACGGTGCTTCTACAGTTTTATTACATGTATAGATTATAAGCATAACAGATGTGATCCGATATGACCCTACGAATGTGGGCCGAAATGACGATTCGTCCCACTTGGGCCAAAGGTATGGTGTACGAAACGTTCGGAACTCGAGTAGGTACTCGATACTTATCACACAGACTCAAAGTCTGCCATTCAACTCACAAACGCTCACGCAATATCCTTACATTGAAATTCCCTTTCAGTTCCGCTTCGGCCTCGCACTCAAAACTGAGACCTCATGGGGAGGTGTGCTCTTAGAAGGGCTCAAACGGCTCTACATCACTCGCATTAAAGGCTTCGATCCCACCAAGTTATGTGTAGTTACACTCCTAATGGAAGGAACTGCGGAGGAAGTTTCTGATAGAGAGAAGAAGCTGAATAGTATCGCGGCGCGGAATGGAGGAGTGCCCGCTGGAGCTACCAATGGCGAGAGAGGATATACGCTTACCTTCGTCATCGCTTACATTCGGGTAAGTTTTAAACGGACAGTTTAAAAAGTGAATTCCAAAGATTCATATTCCACCAGCTGAGCTGAAAATTATGACGGACAAAAAAAGAATAAAGTGTACGTAACTCTGTTTAACTAAAGGTTGACGGCCAGAGAATGCCATTAAGTGTGTCTTTTGTATGATGTTTATTTGTGTATTAAAGATTTAATTAATTAATTAATTAATAAAAAAGATACAACAAAACCCACCGGCGTCCAACTCCTATATGAACACATAAAATATATAAAAATAAACTGAAATTTCAAAAACAAGTCAATTTGCATGTTTACCGCACACACTAACTGGTTTGTTTATTTTGTTTTATGATTTACTATACTGTTTTCACCACTCAGCATCAGATTCAAAGCAATTGGAGTTTGATAGTACCCATTACTTAAGTAACTGCAAATTATTCAGATACCACTAGCTCAGCGGTGAAAGAGAACATGGTGAGGAAACCCGCGCGCCCGAGAATTATAAAAGAAATGTAGGTGTTGTGTAACCTCAATCTGCACTGAGCTCGCATGGTAGTTTATGCCCTAAAATCCCTTTATGATCAATTATCCCTTCGTGCAAATGTAATATTGTAATTTTTCAAGATATTAGTTTTAATTTCACGGACTAATTTCCAATATCTTAAATTATTTATTTACATGATTTTTAATACCCCATAACGAGTAGGTAAATAACAAGAAATGTCTAAATAAGAATTCATACGTGATTCGTCACAGCGCTGCGCTTGTGGTTTCCCGCTAACATTTTTCAGAAATCTGAATAGGATAAATATTATTGCAATGTCTCGGTATTGTACCGACCACAGGCGCTAGCTCTGCGGTACATTACGGGTCCTTACTGACTTTGTTACGCAATTTAGATAATGCAATATATAATAGTTCTAATATCGTCAATCCATTGTTTACACTGTCTTTTTATATATGTACCCGCGTCCCGCTCTAGCTCCACCTACGAGTAGGTGGTATAATAAGCTCAGACCGCAGTGCATTTTTCCCCTTTTTTTTAAATATTGCGATTATTAATTTACATCCTACCTTCAATACTTAATGAACTGCCAATTGAAGTCCAGTACCTATACACCGGTAAAACAAAATGAAAACCAAAACATGGTAGGGTTAAATCTTACTTAGTTAACGTAAGTATCAAGAAAGACTCGCCACCCACATATAAACCTTAAAGATTTCGGCTGGTGAATACATAGTAAATAAAAAAAATGAATATTTCATAGCCCTGGAAATAAATGAATAAAAAAACTTTTGTCTGAAATCGAAAACGCCTGAGATCAAGTCTCAATTTGGAGTTCTCTAAACCTAGATAATTTCAACCCCAGTAAGACGCAAGACTGTACATTCTTTATATGCCGCTATAATAACCCTTTTTATCGTAGCATCTCGTTTTCTGAGCGTACTCCTTAAGATCTCGGAGAGTATCGGGTTTCTTGGTATCATGTCCAGCAAAGTCGAATTTAACTTATTTATAGCGGACACAGACCATATTTTGTTAGTATATAAATCTTACAAGCTATGTTAGTAGACAATTTAGAATTTAGCAGTCATCTGGATAATAAATCCAAAGTAGCCTCCAAAAACTTGTGTGTTGAGCAGAGCGAAGTGGTAGGAAGTGGTAACTCCAGGGCAACATCTGACGCTGTACAAAAGTCAAGTTAGGTCCCCATACAGAGTACTGCTCACGTCTTTAGACCGGCACACCAAAATATCAATTATACCCAGTTGACACCATCCAATAACGTGCTGTTCCAATTGTCGACGATTCCACTCTCACAGACGGTCTGGAAGCTTTCAGCGTCCGTAGAGACCTAGCGTCCCTCTGCGTGTTCTTCCATCTGTACTATGATGAATGCCCTGAAAAATTGTTCGACGTAATTCTCACCTCGGGTTTCTAAAACCACACCTCCCGTCATAGAAGTGCGGTGCATCCGCATTTACTATTTATACACAGTGCGCGACACCTGTATCGACAGGTGTCGCGCACTGTGTGATCCAAAACCGTTTTATACCGCGAAACCGTAGGTCTCTCCATTACGCTACTATATGGGGTTCTTCAAGAAAGATGTGAATTGAATTTTGCAAGGTCATTGGTGCAACTGCATACCTCGTGGTGTTGCAGGTGTCCATGGAAGTATTGCAATTTCCCAGGGTACATAACGGGTGCCATTAGTTTGCCGTGAGCTCTTTAAAAGTCAAATATTTTCAAAAAAAAATCTTTTTATAGCAAGAAGGAAGCGGACGAGCAGACAGTAAATACACTTAGTGGATACTGTCACCCTGTGACATCCGGGATGAAGAAAAAAAACTTGTCTGAAATCGAAGACGCCGGAGATCAAGTCTCAATTTGGAGTTCTCTAAACCTCAGTCTCTATAATCAGTCAATTGCGTCTCAATTTGCGCCTAGCCTAACAAACGATGGCACGCCCAGCGAATGCGCCAGTCGACTGTGGCACGCACAATCGCCCTCCCCGTCAAAAAAATATTGTTACACCATATCTCAAGCAGTAAGGACTAAATGATATTATGTTTACCTAACCGCGCCTAAATTTGAACAACTCGTAAATAATTTAACATGTCCGTGGAGTCACGTAGTACTGTTTATGTGCCCGTGAGGATAACTGTGTCAATAAATGTTTTGCAATATTTTGCATAGACACATCTACAACACAGAACTGGCTACCGTACAATACGACAGAAAAAAAATCTAATTTTGAAAATGGAATTCTTTGCGCCATTAAATTTTCAAAGCTGTCATTTGCTTTTTATTTATGGTGGCAACTTGACAATTAAATGTTTGCGGAAAAATGAATTTAAAAAGAGAACATTATCGTTCAATGATCTTTTATGACTTTCGTTGCGGTCTAAACCAGAAACAAAGTTATGAGTACTGTAAAGGCAATTTTCTCCATCTATCGTATCTCCATTCTCCATCCCCCCAAGAAGGATTAGGATCCTTTTTCCAAAACCATTCCTAAATCTTCAAAGGTAGGCAGTTCATCTGGGAGCGTGCCAACGTGTGTCACTCTGGACTAATATTGGCATATATGGCAGGTGTCGCAGGGCGTTAATGTCCACTTACCAACAGATGAACTGACTGCTCACCTGCCGCATTTCCATGAAAAAATCGAGGGCTGTTAATAGGTTTCCGTAAGGTCGGCAGCGTCGGCAGTGGTGGATGACACTTACTATCTTGTGGGCCGCTCGCCCGTCTGCCACATCTTCTATAAAAAAAGTCCTATCTTTTCAGGACTTAGCATTAGAATATGACATCGTAGCGGAGTCTTTCGAGACCTCAGTGCCTTGGGATCGGACGTTAGCACTGTGCAGTAATGTGAAGCGCTGCGTGCGGAACCAGTGTGCTGTTAGAGGCATCACGCATTATCTTATATCCTGCAGGCTTACACAGACGTGAGTATTACCTATCATTAGGCGTCTAGCACACGGTGTCTCGAAGCTCGAACTCGAGCTCAAAGTTGTAGGGTGTTGCTTGACAGTGTTTACACAGAGTCGTGCATTCGCGCAGCTAGCTGTCGGTCGACAGAACCAGCTGGCCTCACGACCATGTGCCCTACGCCTTATTCTCGTTTCTTGTTTTTCTTTTCGTCACCATGTACCTATTATTTATTGTATGACTATATATTTTTATGTCTATATTGGTTTATATGTGTATATTAGTTTTGTATAACGGGATGGGGAATTTTCTTCATTTTATTTCACTCTTTATTCTTTTCCTGTGAAGTAAATAGTATAATAGGATAAAGTGTTTCCTTTATCACGTTCTCTACCTACTTGATGGACTGAGATTGGATTAAATGCCATTGGGAATATATCGTATATACGTACTTATCCTGATATTTTTGATTTCAAAACTGAGAAATGTTATAATATAACTGATGCTCGGGCTGGGGCACTGCAGGCTGAACAAAGGAAATTTGGGAGTAAAGGTTTCTCTACTTGATGTAATGAGATTAGATTAAATGCCATTGGGAGTATACAGTGTGTCCGATCACTTCCCAAAGTCTGAAACTATGAATTCTGTCCATGATTCCGAATTCATTGACATGAACATTTTACGAAGCTACGTTTGCAAAAAAAAAGCATTTTTTTACCTTTCCTTTTCATAAAAATTTACTAAACATGAAGCTCAAATAATGGATACAAAAGATACAGTATATACGAATATGTCAAATAAAATTATTCTGGTCTATAATGATCATTGATTATCAAGATTATCTTTATTATCTTTATCAAGTAATTACCTAAATGATTATTGTTTCAAGTAAAATAAATAAAGTACGTGACTTATGTAAATGTAAATTTACATACTAACTAAATAATTCCAAACTGACATTAAAGATCACCTATTATTAGATTACATATGAATAATTATGCGAATATTGTTTCAAGTGAGCATTCGTTTTTATTTCGTATCATTCTTTCCTCCCTAAGTGTTGATCCTACCTATGATTAAAAATTTACTTATTGTAATTAAGCTATTCAGGTTTATTTTATTCTATTTTGCAGTTACGATGCCGGCTGTTGCATATACTTTTATTTTGGTTTCAATAGTGCACATCTCAAAGACCCCGTTAAAGTTTACGAGGAAATCGAAGAAGTTGCTAGAGACGAGATAATCGCTTCTGGCGGTAAGTTTAAAAAAAAAAGATAATAGATAATTTTTAAAACTATTTTTAAATTTTTCTATAAATCCTAACTTTTTATACTGGCAGTATTGAAAGTGCCCGAATGGTTGAATGAATGATTTATGATTGGTGTACGTTAGTAAAAGAAACTAAAAAACGATCGATTAAAACTGTGATATTTTTTGTAACAATTTTATTATTATTCAGTTATTTTTATTATTTAAAAAAAAGAAACACTTTATAAATAAGTAATGATACATCAAATATTGTTAATGATAAAACGTTACGAGCTTTTTTACTATTTTCGAAATATTAGAGAAATGAACTGTTTTGTTTTTATCGATATTTACAAAATTGAATTGTGTATAATTTTTCATTTTATTATGCCATTTTGAACTGTGATAGAATTGAATTGTAGCTACGATTTTTTCTTACTTTATCAGAATTGTCTGATATGTATGATAACGCAAAACCTGAAACATATCAACAAATTTAAAAGCTAGCCGATAGTCTCTTTGTAAAGGCCGATGTGTATGACCGGGAAGTGTACTATAATTGTAATAATAACTTGAATTGTAATCATGAAAAAAAAATCTATTGCTATCTATCTATCTATTCTATCTAAAAAAAAGCTGAACAACTTATTTTCAGCTTATACATTCGTTCAGTGACACCTTGCATATCTTGAACGGAATTCCATTCCTTAATCTGCAAATGTAGGCATTGCATCCGGGGGTGTGCCAGCGTTTGTCATTCTGGACTGATGTTGGCATGTATCGCGGATGTATCATGTACTCGTATCGCGGATGTATCGCAGTAAGTGTAAGCGCGGTACCACTTATCATCAGGTGGATTGTATGCTCGGCTGCCGCCTTTTTCTATAAAAGAAATATTAAATAATAAATTTTTGAATATTTCATTAGGATCAATATCACATCATCACGGGGTTGGAAAGCTTCGCAAGAAATGGTACGCAGACACAGTCAGTGAGCCTGGACGACAACTGCTTCTAGCAGCTAAAAAAACACTAGACCCCGACAATATTTTTGCATTGGGAAATATGGCATTTGATGACGGAAGCGAAGGCGTAATTAAGAGTAAATTATAAAAATGTACGTGTGAATTAAAATTTAGCGCTTTCTACAACTAGCAAATAAGCTGAACTAAGCACAACGTCAGCTTATCTTTGTACTGTTGGATATAGGTCTCATCCAAGACTCGTCAAAATATTGGCATGTTTGTATAAGAATTGAATTAAGAATTTTTTTGAAATGCATTCTATTGTTTCCATTTTTGTATATTTTTTGTATAATCTTCGTCTTTTATTATTATTATTATTGATTATACAGGTCGTAACCAAACTTTTGCCGAAGCCTGAAACCATGAATTCTACTCGTGATTTTGAAATAATTCACCTGAACATATTATTTGTATTATGTTGCATATTCTTTTTTTTTTGTATAAAGGTAAACTTTGGGCTGTGTATTTAGCAAATTTGTATAAAGAATTTGGTATAAACATAAAATCTTACAAAAAATATTTTATGATTCGGGATATTTTCGGTTACAACCTGTATAGAAAAGCTGCCTCTTGGAAGCATATGGCCAAAGCACCTGTTAGTACTTGTACTACGAGTCGAGGGTGGAACTAGCATTCAGTTCTCACTTTTCTCGAATTTTTTCAAGGATTTAAATAACCGATATGTCACCTTAATTTGTAATTACAATTTCGATTATAATTTATTTCTAAGTTGTTTTTATGTTATCCATCAATTGTGATACACCTTCTGTTATTATTGCTTTTGTGTAAATTTTGTTATTTATGAGAAAATCTTTGGATAATTGAATTCATACTATTGTTAAATAATGAGATGACACGTTATGATTAGTACTTATTAAATACGCAAAATCAGCAATAAAATATAATATGGCAGTGCCTTTATGGACTTTTGTTTTTTTTACGAACTTCTTAGATAATCTTGTTTTATTTTATTTACACTAGTCACCGTCTTTGAATTAAAAAATAATACTTTATTAGACATAGATTTCGTTCTTTTCTTTTACCTTTGCACAATAATAAAGCAAGTTGCATTTACACACTGCTTAAAATGTGTTCACTGTATACAAATTACATAATAATATGTAGATATTATTATGTAATTAAAATTGTCTTATGTTAAATTTTGTATCATGAATTTTTTTATGTTTATTTTTAAACAATATTGGGATAACAAAAGATAGTTATTCACTTAATCCCTAACATTGATAACAATAACATACAAGGTCATCAAATAAATAAATTTTATATCGTTGATTGCTCAATTAAAGTTACAAGAATTGGAATTATTTATAATGAAATCAATTTCGAGCAGACATATACTATCATTTAACATTCCACATAGTATAATTAATTTGTATGTATAAAAATAGGAGAAAACTCCTATTATACACACCAACACGTCGTGATATATTGTTTGCCAGATATATTGTAATGTACCAAAAACTATTTCAATTTGCCAATAAAACAGTATTGATATAATTACCTTTTTTTTTCTTTATCCTTATATATTATTAATTTATGAGTCTCAATTGTGTTCCAAAAGCTGGTATTAGCCTAAAGGTATCTACACAACTCCAGCCAATACCTTTAGATTCCATCAAAATACGAATTCATAAATTCTCACTAACTGGGCATTAAAGAAAAACATATGTACATAGTTCTTCACCGCGTTTCTCTGATCGTGCCCGTGAATTTAAAAATGGCTCATGATTACAAGAAGAGGTATGTATGTGCCTTATAGTGATGGAAGGTTATAAGCTGATGGCGAATCGGTGGTTATTTATTCGCCATTCAAAAAGCTTTCTTAGAAAAAAGTATGAGCAAATGTATACAAATACATGAAAAAATAGTTTGAATATAGAAAGAAACTGTCATAATGTATTTATTTATCTCATAATGTATAATGTCATAATGTATGTATTTATTTCTCAAATAATAAATGTGAAATTTAACTAACAAATGATTTTAACTGTAGACACTAATTGAATGATAGGTAAGTAAAATATATTTTTAAGTAATATAAATTCCAGATGCGTCACATCGTTTGCGTACGTATATATATAAAACCATATTATCCTGGTTTTCATGCAATATATCACAGAACTAATTACGCGTTCCTCTGAAGCATTGGGTGCGGTCTGTACTTTAATAAATTAATTATTTGGCGTATACATTGCATACGCCAAAATGTTTGAACTCTTCTTGCCCTTTAAAAGGTTTCTAAAACTCGAAGAAGTTCGCATTGACAACAATGTGTTTCGTTTACATTACAAAGTAACTGTACTTGTACTAATCTTGTTTGCTCTACTGGTAACAACAAAGCAGTTTTTTGGTGAGCCGATACATTGCATGGGCGACGACGACAAGAATAAAGATGCAATCAATAGTTATTGCTGGATTTACGGGACCTACACCCTGAAGTCTTCACTTACAGGTAAATAATCTTAGTTGTATTTTTTTATTAAAATAATATCAGAGGAACAGTCTATAACGACAATAACCAGGTTATCTGACGATAACCGGCTATTGTCGCCCGTGGGGATCTGCAATATAATCAAATATCACTTTAAAATGTAATCGTTGACGTCTGGAGACCATATGTTTTTGCTTTCTCACATTTATCTCTCTTTAATAAAATCGACTTTCAACAACTGAAAAATGTTTTTAACAGGTAAAATAGGCATGGATATGGTACACCGAGGAGTGGGTCCCCTTAAAGGCGACAACGATGAAGAGATCAAGCACGCGTATTATCAGTGGGTGTGCTTTGTACTCTTGGGGCAAGCTATAATGTTTTATATACCGAGATATTTGTGGAAAATCTGGGAAGCAGGACGACTTAAAGCTTTAACTTCTGATTTAAGTAAGTAAAACATAAAATATAAATAACACTTCTATCAATCAATATAGTTATTTTTTTTTTCCTATTAGGTACCTATAGTTTATGCCGTACCACCTGTAATTTTGTTAAAGTAGTACTTATCTTCGTGTGGTCTTTATTACTGTGAAGTGTAATATTTAGAGATACTATAATTAATTTAAACGTCGCCACTGGTGATATTTTAACGTCTCATCTGCGTTTTGCATCTCACAGGGAACTCCTAGTTAAAATTACAAATTATCACTCTTATTTTAAGATGTGTTGTTTGTTAGCAGAAAAATGCCGCTATTATCTATTTATTTATATAAACTGGTCTTAAAGATAAATATGTGTGAAAAACCTCGTAAATCTCAAATGTTATATGCCGCTAACTACTTAATGGTAAATAAGAGAAATTATCCAAATAATTGTTTTTCCAATCAAAATTGTTTATTGAAATAACTACTGCAAAATATAATAAGTAATTAGTAATAGATTAAAATTACCGTAATATTAAATGATAATAAACAAACCATACTCGTAGAATAATATTAAAACAAAATTGTAACCTCTATTGTATATTGTATCGCAATTGCTCACTGCTTTCATTTATTGTTTTAGCTTGCCCAGTAGCACATAGGGGTTTGGAGAAATACCAGGACCGTCGCAAGGAAGTAGTGGATTATTTAAGTTGTTCCAGTGCTAACGCACACAAGACTTATGCACTAAAATTTGCTTTCTGCGAATTTCTCAACCTTATCAATGTGGTTAGTATTTGCCTTCTAAGGCAAAAAATAATTAGTTCTTTAAAAATGCATATGCATGTACAATTATAGGTGTATATATCCAGAAATAGAGAAATACACACTAATGTTACGGTGTGAAACATTGTTTAGAACTCGGCTTACGACCTATACGAATATATATTATAATAATATAGGTAATAATCGTTTAATTACGCTTCGACAATAGAAAAAAGTAAATCTATTAAGTTTACAAGAGATCCTTTAATTAAACAAATATAGACTATGCCTACCTGCAATTTAACATGCCTAAGTCAAGAAAAACCCAAGTAGTTATATTCTTAGAGTAGTACCAGAGATTAAAGTTAAATTTAAAACAATTTAGAAAAAAAGATCGCATGTTATTTATTTATTTAATTACTGCTTTTGTAAATTATTACAAAAACGGACTAAATGCTTTACAGCATTATATTATTATCCCAGACAACCTTTGGTATTATTCTCTGTGAACACCTATAAAATTAGCTATTATTTTAATTTATTTATTTATATTAATTTTATTACCGTTTTATAGATTAGTCAAATATTCATCATGGATGCCTTCCTGGATGGCTCGTTTCGAAATTACGGCTCTGCAATTGCTGCCTTCACCGGAAATAAAGACGACACTGCGCCAAACCCGACGGACAAATATTTCCCAAAACTCACCAAATGTGCCTTCAGATACTATGGGTCTTCGGGTTCAGTTCAAACTATAGATAGACTTTGTGTACTACCACTGAATATAGTCAATGAAAAGATTTTCGCAATTATGTGGTTCTGGTTGATTATTCTTTCATGCATATCTGGACTGTGCTTGATTTATCGCATTTTAGTATTTACATTTCCCCAAGTACGCAAGCAAATAACTATGAGTCAGGTTAGGTGCATAAACAGAAATATAGTATCAAAAATTGTAAGTAGATGCAATTATGGGGACTGGTTTGTTCTTCATTCCCTAGGGAGAAACATGAATCCTCTTTTGTATAAAGATCTGCTTCTAGAACTTGCTGATGAATTTGATGATGATACTTTATATAGCAAAACACCTATAATCTCTTGTGAAAAAAAGTAGATAAAAATGAATAATGCACAATGCAATATTAGAAAAGAACATTTTGCAATAATGAATCAAGAACGCTTCGTACGTTAATTATGAATAAAAGAAGTAATTATTATAAAATTAGATTTATTACAATTTATTGCTCAGTGTGCGTGCTCACCACACGCACATCACTAAATGAATCCCTGGGCTATGAATGAAAATCAGTATATTTAAAATGATGAATACATTATTATTTTTAGTTTAATTTAAAATGTCTAGGTAATTATTTTTATAACTACAATATGAATGTGTGTGTACAGATAGCTATTAAGGTTAAACATAAATATGATATAAGCTAAAATGATGCTACTGCCAAGTATTAATTTATTAGATCTCAGGTATCTACTGATTGTCTAAATAAAATTTTGAATAAAAATATATCGGTTTCATTGGCAATTCGTTATTATTATTGATTATCACTACTATAACACATTCACAATTTCTGTAAATAGTGAAGTAGTTTATCTGATACAAAGTGATGATTCACACTAACTACATTTTCATTCAAGGGAAGAAAGTTAATTAAATATCTTCTGAAATACATTTCCCAACATGACGTAGTTTATACAGGTAATAAATCGAACACTAATTATAGGAATGTGCAATCGTGTTTAGGTATCCCATAATCTTACGAATACATGTTAAAATGTATCGTTATTAAAGTGTTTTATTTAATGATAAATCGGATACTATTTAAATCATTTCGTATTAATAACAATTAAAATTACGATAGTAATAATATTTATATAATAAAGGCTGATTTGAAGATCGGGGTTGCGCATGTGATAAAACAAGTTCAATTTGACTTCTTAATGGATACCAAACCAATTCACTTAGTTCAAATGTAGACATATTTTTATGCAAAGGGGGTTAAATAATAAAATTTATCACCGCTCCTCAATATTTAGGTAATATAAGAATCGTAGGTAACAATCTCAAAACTGTCTTGGAAAAAATGCTATTATTTTTTGCAAAGTATTAATCGAACGTTTACCCTACTTTTTCTATTTGAATGAAATGAAACATCAAATTTTCATTCGCTCTCTGTACCAAAAAGAATAGAAAACCGCCAATAAAACTTCAAAAGACCACAAAAATTGACAGCTATCGTCATAGTAGTCCTAACGAATTTATCGATCTTGTACTTTGTTCTGCGGGTACTTTATACGTAATTTTCCATCTTTGAGTAACTTATGCAGTGCAAAAAGTGCAGTAATTCAAAATGATAGACCTTTTCATGCCCTTTCGGGCTTTTCTGAAGTACGAGAACGTTTGCACCGACAACAACGTGTTTCGTATGCATTACAAAGGAACCGTGATTATGTTGCTTGTCTTTACTCTTCTTGTTACATCGAAACAGTTCTTCGGCGAGCCTATACACTGCATGGGTGACAACGACAAGGATGTTGACGCGATAAATAGCTACTGCTGGATCTACGGTACATACACGCTGAAAGCCTCTCTATCAGGTAATTACTCTTATCATAACACCGTTAAAACAAAGGGATTTTAACATAAATTGGTTGCTCTGTAAAAATACTAATGTACCTACATAAACACCGAACATTTCAAGAGCCAAGGCAAACAAATATTAGAATACGGTCTACTGCATCTGTGTACCTACTGGATGGTACACCCTATGATTTTGCATACCATACTACAATATTTGTCTACTGCTGGATATAGGTCTTTTCAAAATAATGGCTGGGTGAAATAAGGTTTTTGCCACAAATTTTTAACTAACTCTAAATCGATAAATATGTGCTGCATTATACTGAAGTAGCATAAACCCAGAAAAATTACTTACAAATTTGGTAATTCTCATCCATATTCCTTCCTCTCATCACAGACATTAAGCATTGTCATTTAAGGGCCCAAATTTGAATGAACTATTAGGTAGCATACCTAATGTTTGCAATTTTCCTGTAATGCATCATATTCTTGCCTGTCCACAGCCTTACTTGTCCACCCCTACATATAGACCTCTTTCTATTATATACAATACTAGTGACCGTCCCTCGCTTTGGATTGTTTTTTTTTTCTTTCAAATTTTTTTTTTCAAAATTTCAAAATAAAATATAGCCTATATTAGATATTTATAATGTAGCTTCCTATTTATGAAAGAATTTTTGAAATCGGTTCAGTAGTTCCAAAGATTACCCCCAACATACAAACACAATTTTACCTCTATATATTAGTATAGATTCCATTACATTAGTTACCCTTATCACAAAGGTCACAGTCTTCTATTGGAGGAAAAACAATTATGTAGGAAAACCAACTAAAATATTGTTTAGATTTACTGTACTTAAAGCACTGACAAATCAATTTCATAATTAATTTCTTTGTTGTTAAGTTTAATTGAAGCATGAAACTAAATAAACAGTTTACTTAATTGTAATTAGTTTTAATTACCTTTCATAAAAGGACTACACTCTTAATGGTACATCCTTTTTTATATTCATAACACAGAAAGAGATACAGCATAATTTAGATTATTTTAGATGGTCAAAGAGCTTTAATCACACATTTTAAAATGCAACCTTTTTCCACAAATTAATGATTTGACAAAAACATATTCAAAAGCTATTAACATAATTTTACTTTCTAAAATCATTTTAAAATTACTTAGTGTATTACCATTAGTGCTTAGAGTACTTACTTGCTACTGGCCTAGTACTGGCATTGCTATCCAAAAGGGCAATGTTGCCAGCGTGCTGCTACTTGTTTACAAGTTCTTTATAATATGCTACTATGAAGATGGTTCATTTTATAATTGTTCTTTACAATATTGATGGTTGAAAAATAATACAGTAACTTAACCAACATATATACTTTACTTTCAAAACTAAACTCAGCAACATATAATGGTTCAATTTTTAAAGTAAGTTGTATGTTGGTTAAACCTTTCAACTGTTGATTACATACAATATGTCAATATTAGTTTAAGTTTCATTAGTTTAGTTAATTAAGTATTTAATTATTACATTGTTATATTGTATTTATTTCTATAATTAACAATGTACATATATTAAATTTTTAAAGGTCCATATGTAAAAAAAATATTAAATGAAGTGAATTCACCCCACACCATCTTTTGTCCTAATGAAATATCGAAAAAGAATATTAAATCTGGAAAGTAGATTCTTAATAGGCTTGAAAAGAACAAGATTCTAATAAGAAAAGCAAACTTACTCGGTAATTTCTTAACAGTAAAGTAAGAGGCCTTGTACACAGCATAGTAGAGAAGAGACTTTTGGAAACAATGTGCTATTAAATGAATGATAGATGTAAATGTGTACATTTTTCACTCTCTTATAACACGGACCTGTAGTCTGTCTTGACCAGTTAAGTGTTTGACAAACAGTACAATATAAAAGAGAACAATTAAAGATTAAAGGTCATTTAAATTGATAGGTTGGCTGTCTTGTGTTGATGGATTACCTCCAATATCCAGTATCCAGAGATGATATATATTTTTAATAATTATTAAAATAAATATTATATAAGTAAATCAAAACACTATTCTTAAAATTAGATTAACATTATTTTTTATGGGGCCCACCCCAATATTCGGTCGCGACTCATACTTGACTCATACTTTGGGAAACAGTGCCTTAGATTATTTAATTCTGTAGTTATCTAAAAGGGGTTAAATATCCTATTACTTGCACCAGTAATTACTTAATTAGACTGGATTGCGGTCAGGATTTTATCCAGGGTGGGGCAAAGGTAAACAATTTTAGGCAAACCCTAGGCTGTGGAATGAGCTGCCTCAAGAGGTCTTCCCATTAAGCTACGACATGTGGTTCTTCAAAAAAGCTGTGATGGGATTTTGCAAGGTCGGCGACGCGCTCGCATACCCCCTGGTGTTGCAGGTGTCCATGGGCGGCAGTAACACTTACCATCACGTGGGACCGCATGCTCGTCCGCCCTCTTATCTATAAAAAAAAAATATGCAGTGGGGCAAAGCAAACAATTTTCTTATAATTTAAATAGGGGTAGTGTAATGCAGAATGTCTTACTACTTATTCTTTCCTATGCCTATGCAAGCGCCCTGACCTGTCCCACCGTGGCTAGGCTCATGCTTCTATCATTATTTTTTTAGTACCTACCATTCATTTGCTGCACATGGTCAGAAGGTCACCAATGGTCAGATTAATACAACCATTAATCATTAATATTTAGTGGTTAATGATAACTAACCAATTGTTTGTATGTCTAGGTATGGAAGGCAAACACATGGCATACCCAGGAGTGGGACCAGCTAAAAATGGAGATGATGACCAGATCAAGCACACATACTACCAGTGGGTATGCTTCGTCCTCCTGGGGCAAGCAGTCATGTTTTACACACCACGGTACCTGTGGAAGATCTGGGAAGGCGGACGATTGAAGGCACTTGCAGCTGATTTAGGTTTGTTCTTATTCAGAAGCTACTAATTGGTTTAGGACTGATAGGCCCACGTTCAGACGAAAAATAATCGCCGCCCTTTAAAATCGCATGTTTGAAGTAGGTACTAATATAGTAGACATACAACTATTCATATGAGCACACGCTTACGCGCCACGGCCCCACTTAGAAAAAGGCCCATATTAAGGGTGTAGATTGTTGGCCTGAGATCTCGATTTCGAGCGACCGCAGCGCCAAAGTTTAATGTAACATCCGACGGGGCGGATGAATGACCTAGAGAGCGCGATTTTCAAAATGTTTTGCAACAAACGTTCCACGTTGAGAAATTGTTATTGAACTTGAATATTTACAGCATAACAATAACGTTGAATTTTTGGAAACTAGCTGTTGATTCTTTTTAATAGATTAATAAGAGTAGTTGAGACACAATTTTTATGTTTTTCTATCATTTGACATCTGACATTTTTGTATTCTACTTACCTAAAATTCCAACTATTTATTTATTTGTAATTTCACTACCAAAATTTATTCTAATTCGTAAAATATTCATTCAATAAAATAATTGCAAATTCAGTAGGAAGTGTGTTTATCTCTACGCAAGGAAATGTGCCTATTGCGTAAACTCAAATACTTACTTTTTGTTTACGATCACCTCGTCGATATCTAAAAAAAATCCTAGGGTTTTAAAAAAAATGTCAATAAATGAAACACAAGTATAAAAATGATTTATTTACTACACAATAACAAATATGAGTCGCCATTACTCGCTATCTCAAAAGCGTGCTAGGGTTGTACAAAAATTAGTAAATAATTCATTTATTTACTAATTTTAACAGAAGTTTGTAAATTATTAATATACTAATTAAAAGTATGTAATTAAACAATAACGAAATATGAGTTCAAAATTCTAATGGTTTTTCATTCGATTACGGATCAAGTTCTGATTTCTGCTAATTTGATGATAAAATCAATGGCTATCACAAAACCTATCAGAATGAAAACGTTACCAGCTGCCCGATTCACGTAAGTAATAAAAACCGTAGCGCAGTGACGTCACTTCGTTTTTTGCAAATTTAGCCCTTTTAACCGACTTAAAAAAAGGAGAATTCTCAATTCGCTGTATTTTTGAACCAATTTTTATGATTCTTTACACCAGGTAACTCAGAAATTGTATAGTAATTGAGCTATTGGAAGATTTATGACAATCCAAGACTAGATAAGTAAGTGCGTTTAAAACAGAAAACCAAAAGGCGATTTCTAAGTTTCTAAGTTAAAACGACTTTTGGACTGGCGTGTTTACGTGAATCGACTGGCTGGGTAGTTAAGTTACCTGTATCTTTCAAAATCATTAGGCGTTCTTCTCTTTCATAACACGTAAAGCTCTTTCTTTCCTCTCTTTCATAGCCTCTATGATACTGGGCGCGTCACGAATGGGCATGCTTCGTGACTGCCGAGGATCAACTAATTCTGGAAGTAGGCAATCGTAATAAAACCTAACTAATTTCATCTCCATTTTCTCCTCCCAAAATTTGTCGTCCTTTTCTATAATATAAACTTTCATAGGTACAGTAGCACCAAACCAGATGCCAAGCATGCAAACGTTTCTTTTAGTAATATGTACCTGTCCCTGAATTTGGAAATACCAGTTATGATTTTTATTTATGACATAACCCTTGGAAGCCTTGTCCTTAACCCAAAAGGTATGTTTGGCCATTGCTTCATCAAGAGTCATGCCAGCTAAAGAATGTGGGCACTTAATTTCAATTAAACCGTTTGCATAAATGCCATCTGGTGTAGTACCAAGAAATTCATATTGATCGTCGACGAACAAACCGCAACCTTGTATACTAATATTCTCTTGAATTTCTAACTGTTTAATTGCGGTTTCTTCGTTTTCGATACCGTACCGTACAGCAGGCAAACTGGAGATATTACTACCATAAACGATTTTACGAACAAGAACAGCACAACTTGTGCTCTCTCGTTTTTTACAAACTTCCCCGAACGATGATGAGGTTAGTAATTTTCTCCTTGTACTCATCCACTCAGAACTACTTCTTTGCAAATGGGTCGACCTTTCAAGCTCCTCTCTTTCAGCACAAGACAACTTTAAATCGGCTAAAAAAGATGACTTGGCTTTCTCATATAATTCTGGACTCAGATCAGGTTTTTCGCAGTTTGGTCCATAGTGAGCGTCTTTCGATACAGCGCTGTGGCTCTTTTTCAATCTTAATTTAGGTTTAGCAATTAAACGGATTCTACGATTACAATTTTCCACTTTCGCGATCAAAGGATTAGGATTAGATTTAAATATTACTTCATGAGTTTTACTATGAATCGATCCTGTATTAAAAGACACAACAGCAGCTGCGCATCGGCCCGCATAAGAACCACGGGAAGAATAATTTACACGCTTACCCCCTACTAATTTGGCAATCACTGCGTTAAAACTTTCAACTATATTACTTGTACAATTATGAATTAAACTTCTAGAATGATATGACAGTCTTTTACTTAAAATGTGTACCGCGTCCATTAATCCGCATCCAACAATTGCTGGAAGCAACCCAACAGGTTCTATTCGACGAGTATCAGGTCTACAGAAATACTCCTTGCAATATTGGTGATTACCAAATACGTGTTGTGGACCATTTAGGATATCTTCACTAAGATTTTTTATTTTTTCTTCGAGTGACTGATTTTGATCGCCCCAATATTTAATAGCGCATTTTACACCCGTTCTTAAACGCAAATACCTTTCTTTTAGGAATTTCCGCAATTCGCAAGGATACTTAGTGTCTTTCGACAGTTTCTCCAAGCTATTGCAGTAGTTTCGTAAAAGATGATTTTTGCATTCAATTTTCTCTACTGTTAAATTACCGTACGGTCGCGAATCTAATATTTTTTTATAAGTACTGGAATCGCCGTCTGCTACAAATTTATTATAAATTACACCGTGATCAACAATGGAACGTTTAAACCCCTCAACTATTATGGTCGATTCCATACCGGTAGATGATCCCGAATAATTCTTGAAACAACGGTGTTCCGAGGGCTGACTGTCGTTCTTTGCGGCTCGTGCACAAACTACGCAGTATTTATTTTTAACTCCAAAAAACAATACTTTATTAGTTTTAATGCCAATTATCGCAGCTGCGCCGGACAAGGCGGAAAAATTCTTACCATAAGATCTCTTGCTCCAACAACCGTCAACAGCAACAGATATTAATGGTGTACCATTTTTATCAACACTACCTATAGACACTGCGTACTCCGCTTCTTCCTTGACAGCTTCTGCCATGGAATGTGCTGCTGTCTTTTCCCACCAATCGCAAACCGTATTATTAATTTCATTGTATAATGAAGGTGACATGATTGGTAGGGCTACTGCGGCAGTTAATGTTTTTAACTGATAGTAGCTCCCACCAGATGATATGATACCAGATACAATTTGATGATTCACTTCCATTCTATCTTCTTTCTTTTCAATCAAACACACAGTAAATTTCATACTACACATACTACATTTCATGATGAGTTTTGAGTCCAGACCAACTTTTACTTCACCTATTATACTGAGGTAACTTAACTTACAATCCATTGGACCGTGGTCCCCTATGGCCTGAAGAGCTTTAAAAAAAAAAGAAACGTCTACAACTCTACGCCCAACTTCCATTTCATCCACCTTTCCCTCTTGGTCGTTTTCAATAACTAGTTCCTGTAAAGAAAGATAATGGCTTGATTTTTTTTATAAAAAATAATTAAAAATTTAAAAAAATGCAAAAGAATTAATACAATATTAGGTTCCTGATGAATAGAAATTATAATTTCTTTACGCATTAGGTATTGTTTTTTTATGACGTCACCTATTTGAACGTAAATTTTCTTTTGAGAAAGTAATTGAGAAGTATTTCGGTACTAAGGTGTTTGTCTCTCGATGAAAATAATAAATATTGCAAGAAAAATCTATAGGTAGGTATTGAGATTTTGTCTTCGCCCATCACTAACTAAGTAGTTTGTTTATTTATGTAACAAGTCTACAAGAATTACGTATAACAACTTACCTCTATACAGCGCGTAGCATTGTTGCTCAGAGTCTCGGCCCCAAGGTTTTCTTTATTTTCAATACTGGAAATATTATTCATCAATATTATCCACTTTTTATTTATTTTGTACAACCCTAAGCCAGACGCTAGGCGCCTCGCGTCTGTTTGGCGGTATAGGTATGTCGACAAAGTTGCGCTGTCGCCTACCTACTTCCACAATTTGATATTTAGACAATACTAGCCGACCCGGCGAACTCCGTATCGCCTTTTTTTTTTTTAAAAATCCTATTATTTTGATATTACATACAGATACTTCAATTTTATTTATCAGTATAGATATAGATAATACAAACCAATATTTACATGTTATTGTAGGTATATGTCTGAATCGGGCGATCTAAATCATATGACATATTGTATTAGCTTTGTAATGTACCCTGTTCAAATGCGATAATAAATAAGTAGGGAGGAACTTACATTTTATTCCGAGATCTTTTGGCTTTCATATTTTTATAATGCGTACAAAACTTTCTTTTCCCTGGCATGCCACTCAAATTCAATCAGTCCTGCGAAAAAAATAGCCTATGTTACTCAGTGATAATGTAGCTTTCGAATGATAAAAGAATTATTAAAATCAGTCCAGTACTTTTTGAGTTTATTCGTTACATACAAAAATCCAAATCTTTCCTCTTTATAATACCTATTAGTGTAGATATTGTATTTTTTACGATTTATATCTAGTTCCATCATGGTTTTCTTTCAGACATTCATTATATCGATACTTTCTACTAACTGAAAATAAATTAATTATAAAAATGTTATACTTACAGTTTTTTACAAAAAACACAAATTCACAATACGTAATTCTGCTGTCTGCAGCCGACAAGCGTGGTGTCGCGTTCACTTACAGAAAGGAACTGCCGCTGCAGACCACCGAGATTGCACGAATGAAACGAACGTTTTATCCCATACATTTGTGTATGAAAAATTTACCTTAAAATATATCTAGATTTTAGGGCTTTAAAAGAGGAAGTCTTTGTTTGTAAAGGTATAAAAAGAAGTATACAGCTATACTTATTGGTTTCTTCAGTGTTCAAAAAGTGTTTCTTTTTATCAATTTGTGTTGATTTATGGGGTTAAATCTGAAAAATACGAAGTCATGTTTTTGCATTTTTACTCAATTTTGTGCGTTTGTTGACGTTTATTATATAACAACTATTAGGTTTAAGAGTTTAATATAAGCATGAACATACTTATTGGTCTTTGATTGTAATATATACAAATTATCATTGATATCAATCATATGTAAATAGGTTAAATATGAAAAATCGTAACACTCTTTTCGGTGATTTTCACGATCTACACCCTTAATAAACGGCACTCAAGATTGAAATCGATCTCAAGTTCTCATTTCAGGTGGTATTCTTATTAATAAACAAAACTTGACTCACATTTAACAAGTGAAATATCACTAGTTATTAATAAGTAGAACTTAACTGACTTAACTGGTAGGTACACTTTCAGGATCGACTTTGAGTGTGGTTTATTAATTCAAGTCTAGACATCGACATACGCGCATCAACGCGCGCTTAAATAATGTATGTATTGCCTTGACGCTGTTCAGCGAAATACGCGATTCCATCTATTGGGTGAGCTAATGTTTTCGTTTCTGTATTCGATCCTTTTGTTATAATAAGACAATTATGAAGAGAGAGATTCCTTCACATTCACTTTTCAAGATCCACCGACCGACACCGAGGCGGTCAACAGCTACCTGAACATGTATGCGTTAACATTTGTCATCTGATGTCAGAACACCCACAAAATTTAATAGTGTGTGAAGGTGCGTCAACACGCATCCAATCTGAATGTAACCTCATTTTATAAAAAAGGTTGTGTATCCCATTGAGTAGATAACGGGACAGGGAATGTTATACTGTCGCAGCCCACCGCCACGTCTGAGGGGCAAGGAGGAGGTAAGGGCTCGCGCCCACACGCATTCTACAATTCATATTCAAACAAGCACTATCTGTATCTGCTTTGATTGCATCATTCAGTATATAAAAGTAGCATTGTTTCTCATTGCACTTCCATGTCCATACATACATGTACGAGGGGCGTTCAATGTATTCTCGGTATAGGCATGAAAGAATAAGCAGAAAATTCTGAATAAAATTTATTTTTCAATGTAGTCCCCCATCACCTCATACTTTCCCGTTCAAATAAGTGTACTTATTTGAACGGGAAAGTAACTTTTCAATACCCTCTGGAAAATATTTTTCTTCCTTGTCCGAAAAATGTTCATTAATTGCTGCCTTCAACTCTTCATCGTCGGAAAAATGCTTACCTCGAAGATTTTTCTTAAGGTTGGGGAACAGCAAGTAATCACTAGGAGCTAGGTCCGGGCTGTAGGGTGGATGATTGATTTCTTCAAACCCGCAATCCCGCACAGCAGCCTTGGCAGCGCGCCCTTTGTGAACCGGCGCGTTGTCGTGAAGAAGCAATACACCTGCGGTCAATTTTCCGCGTCTTTTTTCTTTTATTGCCTCCTTTAAATTACGTAGGGTGTTTGCGTAAGATGCGGCAGTAATACTTTGACCTTTTTTTGTGTACTCGAATCACTAAGATTCCCTTAGAATCCCAAAACACTGTGGCCATGAGGTTTCCAGCGGATGGGGTGACTTTAAACTTCTTCGGTGGGTCTGTTCCTTTTTTATGCCACTGCATGGACTCTTGCTTGCTCTCAGGATCATAGTGATGAACCCACGTTTCATCACCGGTAACGATTCGGTAGAAAATACTTGCGGATTTTCACCACAGAGCTCCAAAAACTCCTTGCAACACTCAACTCGCACTTGTTTCTGAAGCGCCGTGAGCATTCGCGGACCTTTGACTGACCTTTGACTAATTCAGATGCTTATGAAGGATAGTGTGAATGGTACCCACGGATAGCTTAGTCCTTTCTGCTAATGTTTTCACTCTCACACGGGCATCTTCTAGTACAAGTTTCTCAACAATTTTGAAATAATGAAGTCGTCTTCAATACTTTCTCTACCCCGTCTGAATTCACTAGACCACTTCTGAATAGTAGATAATGAAGGAGCAGAATCTTGGTAAACAGCCACCATTTCTTCGTGAATAACTTTTTGAGCCTTTCCTTGTTTTGTAAGGAATTTTATCACAGCGCGATGCTCGATTTTTTTCAACATTGTCCTCCTAGTCATCCTAGTTGCCTTTTCGTAATGATATCACGAATACTAATGGTGACAATGAAATTAAATTTTATATTTATACCCTCAATGAGTGTCTTTAACTAATGAGATAATTTAATTACCCTCACCATTAGTATATCACCCCGATACCGAGAATACATTGAACGCCCCTCGTATACCATAGACATGGGCTATCATCGTAAGATGATATGTATAAACATATGGCCCCGGTGGGGAACACAGCAATTGAGAACTGTATCTTATGTTAAAATATTGATACTGTACATAATATGTTCCCAATAAATGTTTTGACTTTGGTTGTTTTTTATGGACGAAGGCGGCAGACGAGCATACAGTCCACCTGATGGTAAGCGGATACTGTCGCCCATAGACATCCGCGATGACATGACAACATTAGTCCAAAATGACAAACGTTGGCAGTGTTGGCATGCCCCCGGATGCGCTGCCTACCTTTGGAGATATAGGAATGGATTTGGAGAAAGGATTGGGAAAATGTCCCCATTTTCCCAACCCTTTCTCCGAAGGATAGGATGGGAATGAGCTCTGGCACATCTCACTCACTACCGAAACACTAAAGGAACATTAGGGAAATAAGATAAAGTGGGAAATGCAGTACATTTCAAGGTAGTCTTCTGTGAGAGTGGGGTAACGTGGCCAATCGAGCGCGCCCTACAGCTGTTGGATTCTCCTTCTCCTCCTCAATATTCAATATTCATTTCAATATTCCAGCTAGTCCAATGGTGACCAAAGACTGGTCAGAGTTCCGCCGCGGCGAGCTGGTCTCTTACCTCAGCTATAGCAATATTCACACGCACAACATGTATGCGCTGCGGTACGCTTTCTGCGAGATTCTCAACCTTGCCAATGTGGTAAGTTTTCTTTGCATAATTACTTTACTTATATCACCGAATAAGAAGCTCCTATCAAAGAACAGGCTATATAGTTTGAGCCGTCAAGAATCCCAAAGAGTGTGAATGAAGTCCATGTGTATTATTGCAATTTTTATTAATGGGTTTATATCTATTGCAAAAATATGTACAAGTTAGTAATCAGTCTTATGCAATGACTTGAAGGTAGGGTTGCCAATATGATTGTCAGACAGAAGGCCGAATATCGCCATTGAAAAAGCAGGACATTTGGGTTCCAAGGCCGTACACAATAAAAGCCTTTAAATAAAAGCATATCGTCCCATAAAAGCCTTTATGTACCCTGTAAGTTTAATCAAAATCGTTAGAGCCGTTTTCAGGAATGTATGTATTTACAAACATTGCTCGTTTAATAGTAGCTGTAGGATTTTTCAATAAAACATGAAATATTAGGTCATCAGTCTTTATAATTAAATATGTATTAGGAAACAACTTAAATTTTGGCTCGTCAAAAAGCCATACAAAAGCCGCACGGGCTGAATCCGCGAAATTTTAGCCCGGACAAGCAGATAAAAAGCCTGACATGTCCGGCTTTGACGTCTGGCAACCCTACTTGAAGGAAATAATATACCTACACATACGCTATCCATTCGTGGAAATGCAATTGTTTGTTGTCCCGTGAATCATGTCTGGGTCATCCCATATAGTAAATGTTACAAATACCTATTATTTTTATTACTTACTGAAAAAATAATATGTATATATTTATTTGAGATACACGGCTCTTAGGAATTAAATTGTACATATTTTTTGCTTGAACTTATAGCCATTTAGAGATATAAACTAATATATATATATATATATATATATATATATATATATATATATAATGTTAACATCTGTGACATGTGAAAATAGAACAGTATAATATAATATATAATAAAAACAATAGCTTGTAATTAAGAATGAGAAACCTTAAATCTACAGCGTATTCAGTCGATGACCCACGTGATAAATCTTTAATGATAATGAATGACGAAACAATTTCAGGGATAAATAATGGAATATTCAGGTATAAAGTACCAGTACCAACATGGTACTTATACCTGTACTCATTACTTTTAATATTCAGTACCAACAAAAACATTGATGAAAAGTATGGACTTTTCGACGACGAAGTAGAATCCCTTAACCTTCGATCATGAGGCAACCCCTCCTGCACAAGACAATGTGCTTGAGGAGCCTTGAGGACATGTCCAGCAGTGGATAGTTAATAGGTTGGTTGCATTGCATTCAGTAATTTGTCTACCTGCATTATCTAATAATACCAAAATTAGTTTTATATTGTGACACAAGATGGCGTTACTAGTATGTGATCAAATGTAAGACGACCTTCTGAAAACCTTCAGTTCTTCACGACACCCACCACATTATTACAAGTTTCTTGCAAATTATTAGTTGACATTGCTGACGCAAGGTGGCAAAACTATTAACACCATTTTGAGTGGAAATTCATTTCAGTTTTATTCCCGAAATTCCAAAACCGTTTAATTTTTGTTCAACATTTATATGTAATATATGTACTTCTTTTAAAGGTTGGACAAATATTTCTTCTGGATATATTCCTCGGGGGTGCATTTCGCAACTACGGTGCTGCTGTAGCGGCATTTACACACATACCTAAAGTCCCCTCCAACATGATAGACTTCGCTTCAGTCAACCCAATGGACAAATACTTCCCCAAACTCACTAAATGCTTCCTGAGAAACTACGGACCAACAGGCTCAATACAGATCAAAGATAGACTTTGCGTACTGCCATTGAACATTGTGAATGAAAAGATATTTGTTATACTGTGGTTCTGGTTGATATTTCTATCTTTCCTATCAACATTGGCTGTTGTATTCCGTCTCCTTGTATTCGCTCTACCACCTTTACGTACAGTTTTGACTATGGGCCAGCTGAGGTATGTTAAGAGGAAGCTTGTAGCAAAGGTTGTTAAAAGATTCAGCTTTGGTGATTGGTATGTCCTCTATTTGCTCGGGAAGAATATAAATCCTTTAATTTATAAAGATCTGATTATAGAACTCTCAAAGGGATTACATGAGACGACTGTTACTGTGTAAAAACAGATTTTCGTTTTTAAACCTATTTTTGATAATAGGAAATATTTAGGTTAGGAACCTTCAAGGTTGTGATTTATGCTCAAATAATTTCAATAAATTAGTGGTAAAGTGTTTAATTACGTACATTAGTAGTAAATGTTTAAGTACAGGGTACTTTGTTAAAATTTGTTTACTATTAATTAAGAATAAGTTTTTGTTATGAAGGGTAATAACGTAATAAGGATTAATTCTATTCTATAAAAGAGCTGATTCCTATTCCTGCGAATCTGTTCTAATTTTAGGAAATAGTACAATTATTTATTATACGAATAATTACTTTTCTCGGTTAGCTACTTTTCTGAAATGAGTGATCCTATTACCTCATTTGCAGTATTGTTTTTGCTATAAAGACCCTCCTCCTCCTTATTCATAAACTCAGTTTAATCCTTTATTGAAATATTTTGTCATTTATTAACCAGTTCTATATTTTAGAAAAAGATAAGATTTTAAATAAAATATAAATTCAAATAACATTTGAGTAAGGAGGCTTAAAAGTACATATGTGTAATGTTCGCATAGAATATAATCTGAATTCATCATAATATTAGGTGCATATCTTTATAAAACAGGACAATGGTGTTTCACTTATTAAGAATTTAATTTTGTTCATTTATTACCATAACACAAAATAACTAGGTTACAAAAAAACTGATTTTAGAAAATTAAAAATAATGGCAAAATAAAAAGTTGCACTTTTCTTTATATAAATACTAATTATATTTAGAATGTGGTTTTCAGTTATTGAAGTTGCTACCTTTATTGCTAAATTGTTTAAAGTACTAATTTATAAAAGGTATATTTCTTTTAATTCGAATATTAGTGCATAAATTATATGTAAGACTAATATATATAAGACTAAAGTATTGTATGTCAAGAAGATCTCAAGTTACATTTTTTTTATAAAGTTTATGATAATTAAAAATATCGTTTTATTTCCAATACATTTAATAAAACAAAACTAATAATAAACCTTATATTTTATTATGTAGTACATACCCACATGCCAATTTTAAAATGAAAACATGGAAAATATGTCCAGATTTTAACATAAAATTATAAAAATACTACATATTACAAACAGAAATGTTAATAATTTGTTATTTGTATGAAGTCCATTAACTATAACTTACAATATAATAATAATAGCTTTATTTCGGAAAGTACCATAATACATAATTAGCATTACATTGCATTGAATACCAGTATTATTCAATAGTATTTCAAACCAAACCAAATATAATAAAACTTTCACTTAAGATTTTTTAATTATTATCAACAGTGAACAAAAAATATCGCGAGGAAAAACAAAAATTCCAGGAGGTAAGTTACTACCTAAGAACCAAACGAACGTATCTACCAAAAATGCTCATTATAATATGTGTTTTAATATTATTTAATATACTTTGTTTTAGCTTCATACATACATGGCCTTCTACAAAATTATTAAATACTTAAATACATATATAATACAAGTAGTTTTGGTCCATGTAAGATCAATAATGGATTTATTTTTTGTAGCCTGCAATAAGTAACTCTTTCTATGTGCATTTCGGTGTTCAAAAATATCAGTCGGCAAAGAATGCATTGATGGCATGCCTCACTACATCTCTGTGGTGTTTAATTTAAAAAATTGTGCAATGAAGTAATTTAAATTTTTGAAGATAGTTCTTAGGTCTTGATCTGGGTTCCAGAAATGGATTATAGTTTGAAACCTCTTAATAGTTACTCTCTCTGCAATGAAATATTGAGAAGCTAGTTTATGCCTTTATTAGGTAGGACCAGTAACAAACAAATCCAAAAAATTAGAACCTTAACTTCAGCAATATTCTAATAATGTAGAAACTAAGTAAATTACAAAAATGTGGCATAAAAGATCTTAAATGATAGATTTTTACATTGACTGTTATCAAAAACATTGATATATTGAAAATGTTCAACAAAATTTAAATGGCAAATTACAAAAAAAAATGTTTTGACATAAGTTATGAATGAACACATTTCTGGAAAATTTGAAATTATTGCCTTTCATTGTTCTTCGTCAAGTCATAAACAGGTCATAATATCCTCGTCCTCAAGAGTTAAAACATTAATTTATCCATTATAACAATCTTCAAGTCCTTTATTTGACATCATATCACCACCTAAGAATCAAATGAATGTATCTCAAACATCAAGAGATTCTCTCACATCAGATGATCTCAAAAGATTTGAAATTGGCTTTTTTTTCTCAAATTATTTTAAAATTATAAAACATGTACCCAAACTGGCATGTGTGTGTTTAATGATTAATACAATAAATACTATGTAACACCAAAGAGTGTATTTTGTACAATATATGAGCTAAAATGAAGTATGCTAAATAAACAAATGAATTGTTATTATAATTTATAAAGATACATCTTAGGAGGTGACTACATGAAAAGATTTAAACTTTTTTTTGTTTGTTTTTTGAATTCTTCACTGGTAAAATCGGTTTTCTTTATTAGAATTTATTTTAGAAATATTGAGAAAAGAAACCAATTAAACTCTATTATGTTAACTAGTTTTCTTTGACTCTTTAAGTTTTTCATAAATTTTTAGCACAATGTACAAAAATATATTAAATTTTCTATTGGAACTGATTTATAACATTGAAAACAAAATTACTTATCCTATGCTTACAATGTAGTGTTTAAAGTACTTGTTCTAGTTGCTAAACTTTCAAATTGAGTTTCCTCAAACTTACATGTTATCAGATATTTTTTAGCCACTATGGGGATGTCATTATTACATATTACTCTATCTTATACATAGTAATCATTATGTACAGCTGTTTATTCTATCCAGAACAACCTCTACAGCCACAGTGCACACATTCAACTATCCTGCCTTCTTCTAACTTGCTTTTAGGTACTCTACATATACAATTGGTAGCGAAATTAGTGTCTCTAGTCTGAATACACCTCAAACAACACAAGTTTTCATAACCCACTTTCTTCCACTTTGCTATGAGATTGGCATCTGCTATTTTTTCATCAAGACAGTACTGATACAGCTCTCGGCTAATTGCTTTTCGTCTGTAGAATAAATCATATATGTAGCGTGATTTTTGGTGATGGATTTTGAATATTGGCCAGAGAGATTCTTGCTTCCGTTTGCCTTCATGTGGTTCAGTCTCAGCTGTAAATTATATAAAAAAAACGTAAATACATATTGAAAACACATTTTGAGTAGTGATAGCCTAGGGGTACCTATCCTTAATTCTCATTTGTGAAGTTGTGAGTTACCTTCTACATAACGCTGGTATCTCAGTCATGGAATGGCCAACAAGAAGCCCAGGTATGAATCCCATAGATAGAGCATTTATAGTATGAGCTGAAGAGGCGTGTTGGAGCTCACCACCCAGCTACGCAGATCTTGTAGGAGCTGAACACTGCCATCGAGAAAGAATGGGAGAACATTCTACAACGCCTCATAGTGATGTTGATTGATTCCATGCCAAACTGCATGACAGCCATCGTAAACACTTGGAGGCAATACAAGTTACTGAATAAACTACTGTTTAGGTAAATTATTGTTTTCTTGAAATCTCCAATACAAGTCTTCTCCATGAGAAAGGCGGACAGAACTTGTTACATTTAAAGTCAATTTTTTCAGCAGTTTCAATTCAAATTGGGAACAATGGCCAGTAGGCCATTGTTCCAATGATTCCAGTAGCAATGATGGTTAGTATACCAGCTTCAAAACTGCATAAAAACTTTTTAATCAATCAAACATTGTTTTAAGCTTCAGGCCATCAAAACTTAAAATGCAGGATGACTCATTCAGGTGTCCAGGAGTGTACATATTGAAATGTATATGCAACTAACCAACTAGTAAAAGGCTGAGACACCCTTTAGGTTACGGTTATCAATGACATTATTAGGAAAATAAAATAACATTTCTCATCAACATTATTGTAAAATGTGCATTTGTACTCCTGACTGCAAAACATTACTGTATATTTTACAAATAAACAGATTAATATGATAAAATACGAAAAGCTTAACCTTTAGAAAATAGTGAAGATAAAAACAAACAAAGAGGTTATATACCTTCTCGCATTTTCTGCTCCAATTCCTCAAGTGTGGGTTCGATTAGTTCCCAACCTTCTGGTGGTGCTTTGCGACTACGACGAACTTTCGGCATCTTTGTAGATACTCCAATGGAGAAATAAAATCTTTATAATAATATAAACCACGATACAATAGCGGCGCGCTGCATAAGAAAGAGTAGAAAGACTATGAATTAGAGGTGGGCGTTTCAAACCATAAATAGTTTCAAAAACTATGTATTGGTGCAATACCTAAAACCCGGTATTGAGTTTCAAAAAAACTATGTATCGAGCAAAACTATGTATTGGTACAGTGTTAGATTAGTATTCTGGAGATAATGAATAACCGATGTAACGCGAACGTGACAGAGACCGCCATACATTACATGACATGAGTGATTGTTACGCGAGCGAGCGAGAGCCACAGAGCGCGCCGTAAACTTAGTTCCGCGCGATGTAGGATTTGACACCTAATTTCTTTTATATTAAGTGCAGTTATCGGCTATTTTGAATTGGGTGAATCTGGGTTTCTTTAATATCAATTCAATCAATTCAAGAGGGCACCTGTTTCATTAATATATACTTATTTGGATTATTTTAGATTTAGTTTTCAACTTTTCACTCACTTTCGTTTCGTTCGCTTTCGCGCATGTCTTCCTGGAGTGAAATCGACTGTTTTTGTTGATTTTAAATATTTGGTGTGTTAAATAGTGTAAATAATAGATAGTTTCATAATTCGTAGTATAAATATAATATTCGTCTAAGTGTATAAAATAAAATAATAAGTATAAAATTAAGTGTAAATAATGTCTCGTATAAATAGTAGTATTTTGTGGGACTTTTTTGAAAAACAAACCTTGTAGACAAGAAGGCGAAATGTAAAATATGTGGAGACTTGTCTAGTTATAAAGCTTCAACAGGTAATTTAAAAAGGCATTTGAAAAATAGGCATATTGAGGCATTTCGTCGCGTTGTAGCCGCTCAGCAGAGACAAAGCGCGGAAATATCTGTGGAGGTGTCAACAAATGCTACACCTGCGACAGTTTCAACAGCAGTTGTAGAACCGTCCACTTCGGGTAGTACTGCCCGTGATTGCGTATGTTGGATGATTCCCGTAGCGCAGCAGCAGCCATCGTCTTCCACTGGCACACCCGCGCCCGCACAATCCGCACGGGTGCCCAGCCAGCAGCAATCAATGGAGAGATACTGTACAACGAAAAAAATATCAAAGGAGCTCAAACAAAAAATCAATTTCGATCTTTTGCGTCTCTTTATTGAGGGATATCAACCCTTCTCTCTGGTGGAAGAGGAAGCTTTCAAAAAATTTGCTAGTTGGATTCCCGGCTACAATCTGCCCACAAGAAAGACTCTTTCTAACGTAATGTTACCAGCTCTCTACGACAAAGTTAAAAACAACGCAAAAAGTGTACTAGAACTTTCAAGTGTTGAGAATGTTTGCCTCACAGCAGACTTGTGGACCTCCCGCGCCAATGAATCCTACTTGGCCATAATAGTATAAAGAATTTCAGTATAAAGTCCATCTTACTACACTGTGGGGGCTTTGAAGCGTCCCACACAAGCCAAAATATTCAGGATGCGCTGGCGGAAATGGCGGCGGAGTGGAGATTAACAGTAAAAATTAATTTTGCTGTATCGGATAATGCGCCAAACATTACAAAGGCCATCCGCGATATAGGGTGGAAGCACTACGGTTGCTTCGCTCATTCCCTAAATTTAATAATGCAAGACACGCTAAAAAGTTTATCTGAACTATTGGACAAAATAAAAAAAATCATGCGCTACTATAAAACAAGTTCCACTGCGCAAACTAAACTTTCTAAGGCGCAAACAACTGATGATCCAAACTGTGTTCCAAAGCGCCTTAAACAGGAAGTACCTACACGCTGGAATTCGGCCTATCACATGTTAAAAAGGTTTGTAGAACTAGAACCTTATGTGAGAGCAACAATGGCAACATTACGGCATGACTTGCCAGTATTTACCAACGAAGAGTGGACTTTTTGTGCGGAACTATGTAAAATTTTAAAACCCTTTGATGACGCCACACATTCACTGAGTGGTCAAAGCTACATGACAGCAAGTTCTGTCATTGTAATGACAAGGTGTCTTACAATGACAAGCTGTGATAAGCTTTTAGAAGAAAATTTGTGTGAGGCCTCAAATAATGTCATTTACCAGTTGCGGTTTGATAACAAAATTTATTAATGTCGAAAGAAGTGGCACTTTCTCAGTCTGCACGTTTCTGGACCCAAGGTACAAAATGGCAGTATTTTCTGACCAAAACGAAGCTAGGAACACCCGCAAACGCGTTCAAGATATGCTAGTGGACGCTATATCCCAAAATGTGCCTCCTGAAAATCCAAGTGTCAGTAATTCTCAACCGACAACCAGTGCGTCCCGCATATATGACAAGTTTTCACCATGGTGTGTGCTGCAAGAAATCGTCAACCAGCAACAAGTAGTAGGCACACCATTATCAAAGGCAATCAAAGAAATTGACACTTATCTTAATGATGACATCTTACCAGTATTTCGCGGAGATGGCTCCTGGAACTGCCCCATGGAATGGTGGCGCAACCATAAATATACATATCCCCATTTGTCAAAATTATTTAAAAAATACGGGAACATCATGGCCACATCAGTTCCATGCGAACGAATATTCAGTAAGACCGGGCTGATAATCAGTGACCGCCGCGCGCCGCGCGCTGTTAACAACTGATAAAGTTGGACAATTGACATTTTTAAATGCAAATTTGGATGCTTGTAATTAATAAGTGTAAAAAGTTGTGTAAATAAATAAAATATTAAAAATAAAAATTAAAAAACAAAAAAAACTTGTAAATAGGGTGTAAATATTGTGTAAATATGGACACGCAATGTACATATATTGAAATGAAATGAACTTTTAAATACGCCTGCAATTAGACGTAAACAAACAAATGCTTCTGAATCTCAAAGCAAATACCTGAATAACCAACCATAATAATTTGCAGCCAGTCCTAAGCCCGGTTAAAGTATGAAGGAAAGATCACTTCATTTCACATAAGAAAAAGTAACAAAGACAAATTATATTTATATTTTTTTAAATTTATTTTTATCATAACTCATAACAACACAATAATACTCAACAAGAACAATGTGATCAAACATACTCCAGTCGCGCGTCCCATCGCTCTCGCTCACACATTGGAAAGTTGGAAACGTTGTTCTCAAATAAATACACAGTTTCAATTAACCGGTACACACTTGAAAGACTTTATTCGGTAATCCATAGTTTCAACCGTAACGCTCTAGAAAAACTTTATCCTCCAATACATAGTTTTTAAAATACATAGTTTCAAAACCCGGTATTGCGTGGCGATAAATAGTTTCGTTTTGATACGGCAAAATCGCGTACCAACCCACCTCTACTATGAATATAATCGTCGCGTCGAGATTAGGGATGTAAGAATTATCAATTTTAATGTTAATCGATTATTTTTTCAAATATTCGATTTTTAAAAAACGGTTTTTGAGATAAAAAAAATCTATTATTAATTAATCGACTATGTAAAATACACATTTTAATCGATTTTTGTATACAACGCCATCTATGCGCCAGATGAAAGAAATTGTTCCCGTTCGATTAACGGGAACAAATTGATCGAACGGCGCCATCTGTATGTATATGTTTGAAATAGGTAGGGCTAGGGGTAGGTACCATCGGTAAAGCGGTACAGACTAGCCAATTACTAAAGTAATCATTTGCGAATATTTTCATGTATAGATCATTACGAAATATCATGTTTCGAGTTCACAAATCATAATTTTTCAAAAGTTATCTCCTAATTTCTCTACCTGTCGACGCCATTGTGACGTCATCTTTAGGGCTCATACAGACAGGGTAACTAAAGGTACTCCGTTTTCGCTATACATGAAAATGTTCGCAAATAATTACTTTACTCACTTTTCTACATTCACAGGTACACAGCACTCGGAATAAATTAAAAATACAACATCTTTTTACTACGTGTTAGTATCAAAGTTAGAGTATGTCGTATTTTGTTACAAAAATATTAAAATCTACGTAACTGATTCTTTTCGTACTTGTTTATACACTTTTTAAAATAAGTATTTTCACTTGTAGTTATCTTTTTGTTGTCCAAGCTAGGGACAAAAATAAAAAATAAAGCGACCAAAATAAACACTGTGAGCTCGAAAACACAATAACTTTCATTAATATAAATAATTCACACAATTAATATCAAACAGCTGATGTTTGAACGGTGTTTGTAGTTTTGAGAAGAGAAGTTTTTTTTTTGTTTATTTCGTTTTCGTTTATTTTTATTTTAATAAAGTAATAATATAATTTCTATCTCGTCTATTCCTTAAAACTAACGTTTATAAAACATGACGGCTGAGGCCGATGGTGGTTATTTCCCAGTAACCCGTGAGTACTTCTTTGTCCTGAGAAAAAGCTATCATAGATAGATACCCAACCCAACTCAATTATTGATACCCATATTCCTTCGTCTTAAGACCTTAAGCTTGGTTTTATTATTATACAGTATTTAAAAAAAAACGATTTTTCCGAAAAATCGATTATTTTGTCTAAAAAAATATCTAATGTCGATTTTTTTAATCGATTTATAAGTAGCGAAGCAAAAATCGATTATTAATTAATCGATTTTTTCATTCAATGTCACATCCCTAGTCGAGATCTAATCTAATAGGCCCGTTTTGACATCTGTCATTATGACGTCATTAGGGATGCCACCAAAGAAATCACGATTATCACGAAAAATCGATTCTAAATTATGAGGTTTTAATCGTTTGGGTTTTTTTTTGGATTTTTAGTTTTAAGTTAGAAAGTGATAGAATGATACAATGGAATACAAGAAAACCTGAATTCTGTAGCAAAAATAAAACAAATCGCTTCATAATTATCATCTTTATTCACTTTCGCCAGAAGAAGGGCCGAAATTATCAGTGGAGCTATCGTCGCCTATATAAATAATTATTTCATTTTCAATTAAATTATCAATAATGACGTCTCTGTCAAAATCTTACTTTATTATTTTTTTTGTTTATTGCACTACTTTTGCCCAGACTTCCTTTGTGATGTTGGCACAATCTTCCTTCAATAACGTCATCATTTTCTTAGTAGAGAACGGTGGCTGAGTATTTTTGCGTGCTGCGTACCCTGTAAAAAAAAATGTTTTGGTAATGTAATCTTCCTTCACTCATATTAATAAAAAAAATGTAGATACATATCCTCTCTTTACAAAGTTATAGTAATAAGACCAGTGGGTATAAAATAATTATACTATATTCACATGAATAAACAATTAACATAATAGTATTACTGGAATACTAACTTTTAATTTAAGTCCAAATCAACACAATAGCATTGTATTAACAATGGTACGGCGGTGTTCTTATAATTTGGTGTCCGTCCTCAAGTGCCATTTCATCAATTTCATATCTAAGCTTTACAGGTTTATTTTCTTTTACCAATTTCAATAACTCCGCTTTCAATAACTTTATGTTGGCTTCAATACCATTTCTTTGCAACCATGCCAGCAAATCAGCCTTTTTATTTGCCTGAGTAGGCGCTTTATCAACTGCACTGAATGATAAGATGCATTGTCCATAATGAACTTTTCTTTACGGCTTTGAGTGCTAAGCTCACTTAAAGGCTTAATAAAACATTAAAATTATTTCATTATATTATTTACGTTAATATTTTTATATGGAATCGAATATAGTCGGTGAAATCAGCGATCAAATTAGTTACAGCGCTATTGTTTAAAAAGAAAAGGACTGAGAACGTAACTGTTTTTGAGACGTTTCGTAGCAATTCAAAATTACATTTTACTTTGGAAATTACGTGAAAAAAAAATACTTGCAATATGTTCTCACATATTATTTAACGCGTGAAAAAAGTGTTCTTTTTGAACCAAAAAAGTTAATTTTTTTTTTTGTTCATTTCATCCTATGTTACATTCTATTGTCATGGCTAGCTGTTAGCTGTCAAACTAGCTGTCAAAACGGGCCTTTTAGATCTCGATAGGTATAGTAAATAATTATGATATAAGTAAATAATAAAATCTATGATACGACAAGCAGTACGATTGAGGCAGAACCAAGAAAATACTCTATGGGCAGAAATGTCAATTTTGTTTGACAGTTTAAGCATACCTTACATCTTCCGATCCGATCCCAATCTTAAATTGGAATCGTTCTCTTCACATTTTCCGATTTATTAGACACAAAACAGTGGACAGGCAGTGTAGACGCTTGTGTTTATTACTCTCATGTGCTCGATTTCGCTCGAATAGACAAGCCACGTGATGGTAAGCGGTCACCGCCGTCCAGTGACACCTGCAACACCAGGGGTTTACGGGTGCGCTGCCGACCTTGCAGAATCCTATTCGCAATACTCTTGAAGAGCCCCATATCGCAAAAAGAAGGAAGGAGAAAAAAAAGAAAAACGAACTGCAGAAATCTATAAACAAAGAGAAGAAAATTTACACTTTTGAGAATGTTGAAGGTTTTGAACTCTACACATTTTCGAAAGTATATATTTAAAAATGACCCATGAATGTTATTCAAAATTATTGAGTATGGTGGGTCTATTTATTGAAAAGATACTGTAATACTCTAGAAATAATACAAAGTTTGCACATACATTACGCACATTACTCACTGCATTGCAGTGAGTAATGTGCGTAATGTCACTCATTGCACATTACGCGACAGCAAGTGATGGATGACATTTTGTTGGATGAAGTTCTCAGACCGTTCTATAAACCATCCGATTTAGGATGTAGGACGGTCGAGTCCTGCCGATCATCCGATTTTTCAATAATAATAATAGTAATTTTAGGACGATGGCTATAAACATTATCGCACAGAATCGGAAGGTGTAAAATGTGCTTTGGAGCTGTCTTCCAAAAACGTGGAAAATTATCAATTTGATATAGTGTCATAGTTTTTATCTTAGGCATTATTAATTAGTTCTATTAGATCACACTTCATAGGAATCAACCCGTGTGAAGTTAGTATCCGAGACGCTAGCGACATCTGCATAGTTTTATTATTTCACTGTACTTAGATCTAGGTAAGTAGGTACACAAAAATACATACTTTCATTATTTTTTTAGAATAACAATAATTTAAAAGTAAACATAAACAATAGTTTTCAATTATGTTTTCAACTTTATATGATAAAAATTAATTTAACGCTTTCACTTTTGATTGTAATTGTACCGTTCAAATTAGTTTAAAAATTTCGTATGTGATGTTCCGGTCCACTAACTTAGAGAATGAGTAAGACGATAAATGAATATATTGGGACATTGTAGATCACAGTTTTGTAATTTTTCAATATCAAGTACAAATTAACTTTTTCGATTATTCAAATGCTCGTTGATACGGTGTTAATTTTTCAATGACCGTCATAACAAAATTTATTAATACAATTTTACTTGTGTATGAATAACGGGCCCTACCTACCTACATTACAAAGTACCAACGTGTATATTCCCTTCCTTTTTGTCACGGTTTAAACAGATAGGTTAGAGCGAGATAGGTATAGTTTACGTGCCTCGATTAGCACTCGTGGAATGTGGTGTTGTGTTCGCGCAACCTCAGAACAACCAGTCTTTTCATTCGTCCGCAACAGCGCTGCTACTGTCCGTAACTCGCGCCGTTGCTAAATACTACGGAGTAACCAAAATATGTGTAAAAATTACCTATTCCCCAGTGTTTGGTTATTTTCAGTTAGTGAATAATATTGTGACAGTAGTGTATAACATTTGTGTTATGCATTATGAAGTTTAGTGAAAGTTGACGGAGATTTTAAAGGAACTTCGGGTGTCTCGTCGCGTACAGGTAAGTCTGCTTCAGACGTGTCTGGGTGACGTCGAAGGCTTCTTAACATAAGTTACTGTCGACCGGCTACTACTGTTTAAATTTATTACAATTAACGTTTGAAAGTTTCTTGTTAATATTTTATTTATTTAGGCACGGTAAGATTATACATACAAAACATGATATGAGTAGGTATACAAATAAAATAAGTTCGAAGTCCGGTATGTATCCCAATTATAGACGTGCACAATATTGATAAAAACTTATTTAGGCTAGATTGTGAAATAAAAAATAATCTAAATTTGAAAATGATAATAAAATATATTTTACTTAAGTAGTTTGCAAGTAGGTTTTTGTTATTATCATTCTTAAAAAAACTGGGGGAAAGATAAATAAATATAAGCAAGAATACTTAGAAGACAAAAATCTGAGATTTGTTATGAAACTATACCTTCAAATAAAAAAGAAATTCTTGGTATTGTCCAATTAAGTTCATTGTTAATCTTATTCCTGTTGTTAATTATCATTCGTGATGATAAGTAAAAACAATACTCGTACTTTTGACAAAACTTGTCCACTTAGAATTTTAATCTCTTAAAATAATATTGTGTTTTGTTCCAAATTTGTTGCCTAAAGAAAAAAGGAATAACCCCATATACAACAGACAATAAAGACATACTACACTTTACTTTTAAATAGTTATATCAGATCTTATATGAACAACTTTACATAAGTAAAATATATATAACATATATAGCCTGTCCAAGAAAATAAAAAACCTCGCCATGATGCATAAAACTAATATCTTCTACTGACAACACTAACTAGCTATGAAAAATACAAATGTGGCGCCCCCAGAGCAAGTTTTTTATTTTTCTGGTCAGGCTTTACAAAGGTGTATAAACTGATAATTAATTCATAAAGCACTCAATATAGTCCTATGTGAAGGCAAAAAGCCTTTACGTGACCATTGACCGGTCAATAACCTTATGAAGTGAAGGAAACCGGAATAAGGGAAGTTGGAAATAAATACCACAATAAATAAAGCTTAAAAATAATAAACTGATACCTACTACTTACTGATCAAAATATATTTTTTTTAAAAAAAAACCTCGAATGTTTGAAGAAAAAAAAATGCTACTTTGGAACAAATCCTTTGAGCAATCTCTTCAATTAAAATTATTGTACTAATTCACACTAGAGCCTGTGTCTCTCCCCTCTTGGATATAGACTTCTCCCAGAGCACGCCATTAGTCTTTCGCTCATCCACCATTACCGGTAACTTTCTTAAGCCATCATCCTAGCCGGAGGGCATCTCTCTCACGTTACGTTTCTCGCCAAGTTGTCTGTCTCCACTCGAGAATTCGTATATCCTATCGATTGTAGATCCCGTGACAAATGTGACCTGCACATTGCCACTTCAACTCACTGTAGCCGAAGAAATATTATGTAAAATATTAGGTATTTATATTAATGATTTTTGGAGTATACGTAAACGATAAAATAATGAGAACGTAAAGACACTCCCTACTTAGAGACCTCATTCTATAGTCGCCACTACATCATCTTCCGCTCTTACTATCACACGCACACGGGCATCACTCCATAAGTAAATAAGTCACCAGTCCACCTAATAGGTTCACACTGCGCTTTTCAATACGTGGTCTCCATTCGAAAACTCATTAATCGGTTGTCAGCACTACGATAGTTAGATATGACTTGCTCTTTGCAACTTCAGATCTGTCAACCCTCTTTGTCGACAGTATTTGCCTTTTTTATAAATAGGTACATATTTTCTCCAAAATAGTGCCATAATCAGGCTCTTTTAACATCCAGTGCTTTTAGAGATGGCGTAGTTCCTCAGGGCTTGAGGTAGCGGCTTTGTTATCCCTTAGTTAGGTCATTCCCGCCGGAAATAGATGCATTGGTGCTGTTCTAAAGCCGGCCGACGCGACACGGATTTTTTCTCCAAACATTCGCCAAAACATTTTTACCCAAATACAAAGTTAACACCTAAATAACAATATCAAATATTTTGTTATCTATCACTAGTATCTTCAATACTACTGTATTCAACCACTAGTATAGTGTTTACTAAACTCATCATTTACAAGTATCGTATTACGTATATAGTAGTAAACATGTTCCATCGATCATTAGCAGAATTTTCGTGTTGACGAATTCATCTGGCCTTTAGCATGAAGGGTAACTCCTTAACCTCGAAGTGTCCTACATTAACTCATAATTTGTTCGATTTGCAAGTTTTTGCACACATTAAGCATCAAGGTTTTATAATATTTAACTAATATATTCGTAGGTGCATAAACTAATAGATGACATTAAAACAATGTTGATACTATACCATACCACTCACTCTATGTCTCTCTCCAATGCTGCATATAGACCTCTCCCACGGCCCACGACCACACACGATGATCTGCTCTTCCCATCCAGCCACTACTGGCGACTTTATTTAAGTCGTCAATTCACCTGACCGGAGGGTGTCCCGCTACTTTTCCCGGTACGTGAGATCCGTTCGAGGACTCATCTACCCCATCAGTTATCGACAAATGTAGCTTGCTTGCCATTACGTACAAACCCACTGCCACTTCAGTTTACTGATTCTCTGAGCTACTCTTATGTCGGTGTCCATAAAATACAGAAAAATACATTGCCATAACACAACGCTTTTCAAACTATCTAAAGAAAATATTACATAGGTATATAGAAAACCAATAAAATGTGATAGAATAGTTTACATTAATAACCGTATGTTAATTGGTTTCGTTTTGAGTTCACGGCCGGTTTTCAATAGATGAACTAGGAATATTCAGTAATGAACACCTGGGTACAGATACATTCATAACTAGATATAACTAGTTAAACAAATGTAATAATATGTACAGTTTAAAGGCATTTGTGTTAGAAAAAATATTAGATTCGATTACTTCGCTACTGGATGTCGACACTCGACTTATATATTGAATACGGGTTTTAATTGGAAAGAAAATAATTTGTGTTAACAACAACATTTCATAAACAGATGTAATCAAGAAAACATTGTTAAAAACAGCATCGATTGTTGTGTCAATCGTTACAAACGCGACATATTATAACGCATACATTAAAATACCTACCTAAATAAAATACACTTACTGAGTTATAATAACCCACTGGTCTGACAACTTACACCATACCTGTGTTATGGTATGGTGTCTCCACACTGCCGGATATAATAGGCCTCGCCCAAGGACCTGCTTCTGCCACACACGGTCTTCTGCTCTTCTCATTTACCCACTACCGACGACTTTCTACAAGTCGTCAGTCTACCTGACCGGTGAGCATCCCACGCTACATTTACCGATACGCGGTCTCCATACTCGTCTCCCTCATCGGTCCTGCGGCATATATGGCCTGACCACTGCCATTTCAGCTTGCTGATTCTTTGAACTATATCGGCAACTTTAGTTCGTCGTTGAATTTCTTCGTTACGAATTTTGTCCAGTAAAAAGATTCCGATCATATTTCCATCACTCGCTGAGTGACTAAATTATGTTAGTCGTATAATGATAAAGATAACGATTATTTAAAAAAAAAGCGTCCGAAGAGTAAGAGGAAAGAAGACCAAGAAAGAGATGGGTAGATTGTATAACTCGTAAACTTAATAAACGCAAGGAGAGATGATCTTAAAAGACATCTGTCATACAAGATCATAATCTGGCTACACATTGTGATTAATAACAATAATAATTAATAACACATTGTTATAATTTAGGTAAATACTTGACTTCATACATGTAACCTTTTTGGTCAATAAATCTTTATCAAAACAGGTTAGTAAGCTACGACTAACTGTGAGATGTACCGTTTACAACATCCAAATTAAGCGTGTCAAACGAGTTTCACCGCCTTTTATTTTAATATAGGATTAAATTGATTCCACAACGATACCACGGTCACATACCAATGTATTATAAAAGTAAATAATGATATTTATTTTGCAACGACTGACCAATATGACTTTGTCCAGAAAAAGTGACATTATATCCCGACAACATCGCGTTCGTTCCAGCAACGGGGCTTTTCCTTTACAATACTTTTCGATTGTAAAAAAATTATGAACGGTTAGATTTTACCACAGAAACATTTGGAAATCGCAGCAAACTATACTCGCATTTTACCCCCTAGTACCGAGAATATAAGTTTGATAATTTACAGACTTGTCATTTAGAACTGACTTTCATAACATGCGAACATACGAGTAGCTCTCTGACAATAAATAATGTAATTCCGGTGCATCTTCTTTTATCTTTATAACATAGAAACAGACGCAATGTGAATTAGTTTGTGAAATAATGATTTTCGCGCTTTTTGGAACTCAGTCTAGATTTGTACTTTGGACCTTTGGATATGTAAACTAATAAACACAGATTTAATATCAATAAAATAAAATCGGTTGTTGACATTTAATCAGTAATTTCAATTGTTAGGTATATTTCAAAGACATATAAATAGACATAAAATGACCGCTAATTTAGCATACTTAATTCTTTTTGTGCCTGTCCTTTGTCCTAGTTCCTCTATTTTATTAAAGTTATTCCTTCCTATTTCCGACTAACGTGTATAAAATATTAGTGTAAAAACCATTACCTACCTAGAGCGTACGGCTATAGCCTATACTCCATAAATTAAAAAAGATCTGGATTATGTGATCTAATCCGCTCTAGGGCCCGCGTGGTGGATTACAGCCCGAAATACCCCAGTGATTTACTAGCCTGCAGTGGGACGTTATAGGCTGATACAAGAATCTGTGCGTGCGTTTGTTAATAGAAATAGAATCAAACTAAATTTCCAAAGTTAGGCAGCGCATCTAGGGCCGTGCCAACGTTTGCCATTCTCGACTGATGTTGGCATGTACCACGGATGTCCATGGGCGATAGTATCCACTTACCGCCAAGTGGACTGTCTGCTCATCTGCCACCTTCTTTATATAAAGTAAGTCTAGTGAGACTCAAAACCCTATTATTTTGTGTGGGATTCTATTGTGTGGTGCAAGATAAATTGATTTTTGCAATCCTAATTATGAACACAAAACATGAAATGCATCCGGAATACTTAACTTTAGTGTACAATGACGTCACTTCATGTTTTTTCGTTCGCATCTGATTATATAAATTCGTGCAGCTATTGATTAAATATTTATACTAGAGGTCAGCGACGGATGCTCCTGACATCACAACGTAAAGTTCAGGGCTAAACATTGAATGGTTTTAAAATTCCTTAATGGTACGACGCGTAGGAACGACCACTGCAGTACCATTCATCCATCATTGACATGTTCATTGATATGCTAGTATGCTATATGAGTTAGTATTAATTTAACTATGTTTGCTGGAGTGCAATTAGCATATTAGCATAGTGTACGATGGAAACTGACATATCTATTGAATAAGTACAGAAGTCCCTATTAAAAATGAGAAAAAAAAAATGTATGTGTTGAAGAATTTGCCGACGCTTTACTAAGTTCTACTTATATTTATATTTTCACACAGATGTAATAAATGAGTCATACCTACACGATTGATCACGATTTATGTTAAGTGGGAACACTACACAAAAAATGTCTTTAATAACTTTTTTCTAGCTACTCGTAGCCCGACACAGTCCATATACACGTCTTAGATCGTATTTCACACTCGGCGCAAACTTTTTTATGCACTACGAGGGTCTTGTTCCAGAGATTTGTGCAACAATTATAAGTTCACCTTCGATGCTAGCAAATGAACGGCGATAACAATAATCTCTATTTCTCGTCATTTGCAATTATTTTTGCAAATCCTCATTCTTAATCCCCAAAGGTAGGTGGTATGTCTGCGACCGTTATTTTTAACTGACATGAATTAACATGCATAATGAACAACAGAATGAATGACATGACCAACTTCGGCGCAAATGAACGTCATTCGGCCCGATATATCGGAATCAACGATTTCGTGGTAGGAATCGCACGATATATCGGCTGAAACTTTTTTGTGTGATGTCGGATTATTTTATGTAACATTATTTTATAATAGAAAAATATTTTATTTTATTAAACACAAACCGCACAAAACCGCGCCTTTACCATAATTAGTTTTGTAAATGTCCAAATAAATTATTGTTAGTTTTATTAGTAATTGTGCAATAATAAGCCAACATTTATTACCGTTCAACTTCAATTTAGAAAAGTATTGTAATTGACACGTCTTTTATCTTAGATGGTATCTTAAGATGGTTCATCAATGCCATACATATTGTAATGAATTTGCCTACACAATCATCGCATTCAATGCTAAGTGAAGCGGGGAGGAGCTTATGGCATTGAACGCTGCGACTATGTGTGAGTAAGTACATTTGAAAATAAACCTACACTTAAGTGCTTGCTCAACTCTTGATTGGTACTTAACACGTAAGCACAGATCACAGCACGGTCACGTGTGCACTGTGATCATTTACAATCTCAATTATGACACCCTAAGATGGAACACAATTAGATGCGAAATATGGTAGTGGCAGAGACCTGTGCGTTAGTATTGTAATTTTTGTTTATTTTTACTCTTATTGCATCTACCGCACCATCTCTGCATAGTCCAAAGGTTAATGAACCTTCAAAGCCTTAATTCCGTCTTTTGTCACTCTGTGCAATAAAGAATAAATAAATAAACTCCGGCTTAAAAGAGCACCCATAGGACGACCAATCCTTTTGGTTTGTACATACGACGTATTAGAATTTTTACCCGACAACACGCCGAAGCCAAAAAGGAATGATTATGAATTTGGCGGGCTATGCATGTATTGTATATATAAATGTACTACCGTAGCACTTAAATTAAATAAAATATAGTAGCGACTGGGCCGATTTTCACAATCGATTTCGTTTTAAAGAAATCGAAAATGGCTATAAGATCTGAAGTTTTCCTTTGCGACATATGAAAATTAAATTATAGACTTTTTGGTGGGAACTCCAGAAGTGAAGTTGAATTTTAGTTTGATTTATTATAAAAATTGTGTATTTGTGTTTTAAGTGATAGTTTATAAAACTTCAAAGTGTTTTTGTGCGTAATGTTTGTGATAATCAAATAAAAGTATAGGATTTCGTTTTTCGTTATCTTCCTAGGTCCTCGCTAAACCGTGTAGTAGTTCTCTCGTCTGTCCTCAGTAAACCTACTATCTGGGTGATTCACCTACTATCTGGGTCATTTTACTTCGGCGGGACTGGACATTGACAAGATACGTTTTAAACTTTGAAGTTGTTAATTATGAAGAAAAGTTGACACTGGCAGAATGTGTTAATTGCACCATTGCCATATATGAAAAAAAAGAAATATTGGAGTAACTCCTCTAGATAGCGTACATCTAATGCTATGGCGTACCTATATGCTCCATTAGACACATTACCTCTTTTCTTGGTTTCCAAACGTCCTCTTCAAAATGATTTAATTGTGGTTTGTAGGTATTTTAGTTATTTCACATTTTCTATTAACTAATTTGTTTGTTGATATAGTCCGTTCGCAGTGTGAATTTAATAGTTTAATGGCTAATAGTTTTCCTTTTCATCATAAATATGTCAATAGTATACATATTGTCAAGGTTAAACGACGGTAATTATACAAATGTACAAAATAAAGAGATCCTACACTAAAACCACAATATAAATTTTAAGTTTCAGGTATAAAACACAATATACATACTCGTAATATGACATTGTATGTTACATAACATGATGTAGTCGCATATCAGTATTATAAATATTATTGTAGACATGAGTGCGCTGAAATATTTAGTTTTTAGAACTTAATTTTTATTACTGTATCTAATTCAGACATTTATGTGTGAAAAGTGGAAAAATCTCTTCAGGAAGCACCTGTAGGTAAGTATCTACAGAGTAAGAGTTTAATACTCGATCGATTGCTCGATGACAGTTTTTTGAGCCACTAATGAAAAAAAAAGTACACCAGATATCGTTATGAAAACAAATCTAGCGATCGGAATCTCTGTGTAACAAAAACTTATTATTGTTCAGTTTTTGTGTACACTCCGCAATCTGTGACTTCGCAAAGGTGGTTGATGACGAGTGACGTCATCTTCTTTGACTAAGTGCAAATGAAATGCGGACTTAATTTTTCGAAAGGTTTAAGATATTTTTTTTTATTATGTCATCAATTTAGTCATTGATATTTTTAAAGCCAAAGTTGCGGTTAAAATCTCGGAAGTCCGAACAAGAATTTCTCGTGTATAGTGTAATTACTAATTTTGTAAATGCTATGAGATCCTAACCTCGAGAAATATAAGGAATTATGTTTGGAATACTGTTTATCCAAGGCTAAGCGCTATTTTCCGGGTATTTTTGATGTGATTTTCGCAAAAAAATTGTCGTCAAAAACGCCCCGTAGTTAAAAAATATAGCAGTCGATATCACTCCAGGGCACAATCAATTACGGAGAGGTTTCATGCCACATAATTCACCACACGAGTCAATGCGAATTACAGTCCGGATTCTTTTAACACTTAATTCTCTGGCACATCGTTTCTTTACGATACTGAAGAAAACTTCAAAAAAAATCCGTACTAAGTAGAAAGTCCAAAAAAAGTAAAAGAAAGTTCGAAGTCGTAATAACTATGTAATTCGACCTCATTCGAAATAGAGTCGAGGCTATTTTGGACTCACTTTTAAGGGAATGGAGTTGAGTATATGTACTTTTCGTCTTGATAACCTAGTAAGGAAATATCAGTAATAGTCTAGGCTATGCAGCGCTAACAGGCCGATCAGGTAGACTATGCAGAAAGCAACTTGTATGAGAATGTAAGATGTGCAAACCTGTGGTAACACTGCAATTTCACGCATTGCAAATGTCACTGTTCGATAATAAATGCGACTAAAAGCTAAAAGTCACTGCGCGGACCGGTTTTATTGCTTACAGAGATGCGCATATAGTAGATTATTTTTTAAAATTCAATTTGTATTACGCCTATGCGTAAATACATTTACCTAACGTCAGATTTATACGATTAAATTTTAAGGCTTTTTGACTAAATATAAAAAATACAAGACTAGATACATGTTATATAAACATATTTTTTTTATAAAACAGTACATCTCCTCCTACATATATAGAGCTTACAGATCACGGAATTACTATAAAATAGATAAAGTAATTCCTTGCTATTGTACATAGATAGTTTTCAATAGATGGCAAGATTATGATAGGTCACATTGACAATCGTCTTTAATGTCCCAAAAACAAAAGTTTGTTTCCATGTTTCTTGCTTAATAAGACTGCATCAGATTGACATCTTATTTTGTTATATTTTCAAAAATTACGTTATAGTTTTTATCCACGTCAAAATATAAATACATTCAATGTAGTTTAATTTAAATAGAATAAATGTTTTATAGTCAGATTTAAGCAATCATATTTTCTTTTAAAAATTTCGTAAAATTGATGAAATTTTAACGAACTTACTATGTGTATAGCATTTATACTTTGAATATTTTACTTAGACCGTGTATACACACACTAACATTATAACTAAGGCGCAGTATGCTACCTAATACGGAGTCCATCCTTAATTACAAATATTTCAATCAATGTTGTTTACATTTAGGTATTAAATATACGCAACACCTCCAATCAAGTAAATCGTTCACTTGGATAAAATCATACTTAGTGGGTAACATCAGCATCAGGCATAAATATATTTTTGTAATAATATTAAGTGTATGAGGATACACGCGTGGCCCTTGCTCATCACCACACACGAACTGCTCTGTCCATCTAACCACTACGGGCAACTTACTCCGTGTCATCAGTGCAACTGACCAGAAGGCGTCTCGCGCTAAATTTCCCAGTAAGTACGTAGTATTCATTGGAGAATTAATCTACCCCATCGGTTAGACGAGGGTCCGAAGACAGATATGCACGCCTCCACGCTGCCACTTCCACTTTATACATTCTTTGAGCTATAATTATAACTTTAGTTCTTCACCGAATTTCTTTGTTTCGGATTTGGTCCAGCAGAGAAACTCCGAGCTTAACCCTCTCCATCACTCGCTGAGCGACTTTAAACTTCAGAGCTAACTTTGGAATCCGCGCTTTGGCGTCGTACGTCATAATACTCCCAACGGTCAAGACGCACTGGCTAAAAACTTCTCCTCACAATAAATTGCAAATATCTTTTAAAAGTGAGCAAAATACCGCACCTGTGCAACGCTAGGAAAAGTGTACAAGATTTACATTTCTTCATTCTAAATAGGTACTTGAATCTTTTTCACACATTTTCTCTCAAGTAAATCCGTAACTTCAATGCTATAAATACAACTCTCTTCTACTTATTGCCTATTTAAATAAGGACTCTCGATCGTGCTCAGTTTCATTGCTCGCTAGTGTATAAGGTACCTTGCTTGCGACACTGCATTCCAAACGCACATTAGGGCCAGGCCGTACAAAATGGCACTCTGCGGGATTCTGTCGTCGTTAGTAGATGGTGAGCAATTAAAACTACCGTGCATTGCAATCATTCGACTCGAATTACGGTTTGAATCAGAATGAGGATCGATTAATTAGTAGTTAGGAATTGCTGATTGATTATTTTAGACCCTATTTCGTAAAATTCTAATATCTACGAGTAAGTGTTAAACTCTTAATATACAGGACCTTTTTGAGAGGGATCAGTATAGACAAGTCTGAAACTATCAAAAATAGAACAAATTTCTATATTTCTAATAGTTTCAGATCTTTTCATACTGACCCGCCTCAACAAAATGATAAAATGTATAAAATGATGATTCTATATAAGTGTTTTTATTTGAACCTATTTTTATGCTATGTGGTACATATACCTACTATTTTTTCTATAATTTGAAACAAAGGTTGATTGACATATGATATAAAAGTCGGGTGACAAATAGTATCCATGATACCTAGTATCAGTATGCGTCAAAATAATGGACACGATGAAATACAATTTAAACAATATGACTTTACGAATTACAAAAGTCAATAAATTTTTAATCTACTTTAAATTTCGTCAAACTCGTTGATGTCTTTTGTACTACATACATCAACTTTCGCTTGACGTTTCCCATAGCATCCGTAGTTCAACTATAATAAGTTTTTTACGCTATATTTACACGTTTAGCTTCGCTACGTGCTATTTTTATTCCATTACATGCCAAGGAAATTAATGTGTGTTATTCTGTGTTATTAATGTGTGTTATTTGTTTTTGTGCCTGTATGCGTAAAATCTCTATGATTGTGTGGAGTAATATAAGTTTTATGACCTAAATAAATCAATTGGAAGTTACGAAAATCTGTCAAAAACCGCGAATATATATCAGAGAGAGCAAGTAAGATTCTAAGAATGTTATAATTGTGAAATATATGAATTTATTCCTCCACATAACCCTAAAATATTTTTAGGCAGAAGCTGAATTTGATAATAAGATATCAGAACATTATAATGTTTCAATTCAAGATGCTGAAGTGATCAGGATTACAAGAGCATTTCGGACCATCCACCATGCGGTGCCAGTGTTACCCATACGAGAATGCCCATTTGTAGGTCTCTAATTTTACGATGGAGTATAGTATAGTATAAGTATAATATAAATTCGAAACATATTTAAGGAAGTCTGTAAGAAATTATGTTAGTTATGAATTATGACTTAACGACCAGAGGTCGGAATTAGGTAGTGTGATTTATATACTTGCAAAGAAAGGTTGATATTAACATGGACATTTCTGGCATTTTTTGAATATTAATCCCGGGAACCGTAATTTATTGCCAATAGGATATTTATTTACTATCTTAAGGTACCGTGATGGTTTTTACGGTTGTATCGATATCTCAGAGATAATATAAATAATACAAAATTATGCAATAGTACTTGATATATTAATGATTTAGACACGTTAACATCATTATGTTTCAAGTTTTATATTTACAAACATTAACCTACAATTCTATCTAATTTATCATCGGATTTTTAATACGCTTTAAACTGAACTACCGGGATTTGAAGGCTATCCATATTATTCTTTTGCTCTGTGATATCATTGCAAGTACATAAATCACACTACCTAATTCCGACCTCTGCTTCTATGGTCACCTATGGTCACAATTACGATTATTAATTATTAATGATTATAATTATGACATACATTTTAAACACTTATGACTTTAACTCTAATGTAGCATTTACAAATGTAGTTTGACATTATTGCACTCATATTTTGACAAATAAGAGCGGTAGTTATTACCATCAGCCTATGTCTCGTGACTGTTGGATATAGGTCTCCCTCGAGGCTGGCCAAATATCTGAAACGAAGTGATTCGCCAAAAAATTAAAGTCACCGATATAGCTCACAGAATCAGCAAGTTGAAGTGGCAATGGCCAGGTTATGATGTATATGAGTCCTCGAATGGAGACCACGTACCAGGAAGCGCAGTGTGAGATGCCTGCCGGACGAGTGGACAGACAGACAACTTAAAGAAGTTTCGCCGGTGGTGGCTGGATCAGAAGAACCGAAGATCGTATGTAATAATTGGCTACCCATAAGTCTGTTACCATACAATACTTGCAATTGAAAATACAAAGTACAATTAATTAGACTACCTTTTCTGACGCGAGTTTCCTTCCAAAGCCTTATATAGTAGGCCTGAGTGTAAATAGAAAAGTAGGCCTTCGCACATCGGAAGTGCGTGGGCCGGGCCGCTCGCCACCGACAAGTACCGACTGAAAAGAAAATCAGCTGACACTAAGTTTATAATAACTTAAAATAAAATAAAAGTGTTTTCTATTTTTTTAATTTAACTCTACTTTCCATTCATTTTGCTTTTAGGAAGATAAAATGGAAGATATTTCGTCCCATTTTGGGACGAAGTTGTTGTGGGACAAACTACAGAATTAGCCTAATACCATCGGAGCTTCAGCTGAAAATCAGCGCGGATCGCTTGTCTCAAGTATTCAGCATTATGCTGAGCTGGGGACTCTTTCTGCAGAGCACTGCCACACACGGGATGACAATTATTAAATCTTCCGCACTGCTTCTATCATACAAATGTACTTAAACATGCTGCATCTTAAACATGCTTAAACTTAAACGTACATTCCAGACGAGTTTAGTAAACTATCAAATAAACAGAGCTTACCATTTAACTAAAGGTTATCTATGCTAAATTCATGCTAGCCGGGCAAAGTCGAGGGCGAACGGACTTGGACTGAAGTTGGCATGTATCCCGGATTTCCATGGGCTACAGTATTCATTTACCATCACTTGGACTGTATGTCCATCTGCCGCCTTTTTTCTATAAAAAAAACTCCTTCGTAATTGCAGGGGGCGCGGGGGGGGGGGGGGGGGGGGCTCTATGCCTTTGAGCGACAATGTTCGTTTATAATTACCCATTCATCGGCACCCTTGTTTCCTCAAGAAAATAGCACAAACTTAACCTTACCATATGTATAGCAGCTTTCTCCCACGATTTATCAATTTAATTTTTATTTGTTATCTTGAACAGTTATCTTGAATTGCTCTTAACAATTATACGCTGTAGTGAGATGTAACAGGCTTATATCGAATTAATTAAACCTGGTATAAAAATATTATAGTCCCGAAAGAAGCATAAACATCATTAATTAACTGCTGTTGAAATATTTTTCTTAAGAAACAGAAATATCCAAAACTGTGCCTTTCAATGTTATTCATATATACAAAGGACGTAATCAACAAACATATACAGGAATTGCAAGTTTGTAAACAGCATCACATCATAAACTACACATAATTGTAACAGTTCCAGAATGGAGACCATGTACTGAGGATCGTAATGTGAGACGTCTTCCGAGGTGCACTGACGACTCCGTAGTCGCTGGATGAAACTTGAATAGGCAGTGGAAAAACACTGATTAGGCTAATGGTATGATACTATAATTATTAACGCATTGTTTTACTAACCTTACCTCTGATACACAAGGAGTTAGCGGACAATGCCTCCATTGAGAGCGCTGCACGCCCGGGGCCGCTGCTAACATTGACTCGCTAATAATACACTTCTGCATTACATATGCACTCCTAGTACTCGATACTACTAATATAGATACAAATTCTTCTAACACTGGGTGTAATAATTTAGTTTCACTTCTCTCTTTATTGTGTATCTCGCAGAAGACTACCATGAAATGTACTGCATTTCCCACTTTAACCATTATTCGGCAGTGATTGAGATATTTTCTCAGGCCTTTCTCGAAATCCATTCCTAAGTCTAGTTAGAGCATTCAGGAGCGTGTCAACGTCATTGTGGACTTATGTCGGCATGTATCGCGGATGTCGCAGGGCGACCACCACGTGGACTGAATTCACGCCTGACGCCTTCTTTCAATAATTAATTATAAAAATATGTTTTAAATATTGTGTTTAAAATCTACTTTTTTTTAACTATTATTAAAAATATGTTACATTTATTCCTACATTAATAATAATAATATTACATCCCAGTCGTCTTGTCCGTAAACGGGTTAATCCCCAGCAGGCTCGAGACCAACCTGAGGCGGTTGAGCTTCCGTGGCGGCTGGCTCTCACCGAAGATGCAGAAGGCTCTGCTGCTCGATAGCGCGCGTATGTCCGCCGGTTTCTCTTTCCGGGGTCCTGAACCCTGGCCGACTGTGCTTCCACTAGGGGTTATACCCCCATCTCCCTCATTTTGGCTTATCCAGGGAGAGACGAGATGGTTTAGAACCGAGTATTAAAATATTTTTATTTTTACAATTAACATTGGCATTAATAATGTCATTAATAAATGACTGTGTATTATAATTGAGAATCGGCATAACCAAATGTAGTGCGTCCGTTTATATATGAGCACATGAAAGCTTTGATGGAACCGAAAAAGGTTTGCTCAGAAGAAACGTCTAAAATTCGACATTTTTTTCTAAATTTTTTTTTTATATGTAGTTGTTCGCCAGCCCTAAATTCCGGCGCCACATATTTTTAATACAAATCTACACAATATAGTACACTAAATAAATTGTTCGCGTGCCAACACCAATTGTATGCGTATATCGCATACCTCCGCGTGCCTACGCGTCTCCCACTGTCGGCGCCTGTCGAAATGTCAAACGAAAACGCCATTGACATCGGCTTTCTCGCACGCAGCTTCCATTTAAAATGATCGACTACTGACCTAATGTCTCTGTTTGCAGTGAGATCGGACAGGAGTTCCGGATTTTCTCCACATTAATTCCAGACTCTGAGTGTGCTTGTGGCAATATAAAAGACTGTATTTCTCTTAAAAAAATAAAATTAAACGATAACTTTAAGTTTCAAGTTGTAACAAAAAGACATTCGTTGTAATCCTGTCTATCACATTCTGAGGCTCCGATGCCTCTTAAAATATCAGTTGACTTTCTCGTCAAAATGTTAGCTGAGGTGGTCCTACTCTTGGTGCTATGCTGAAGCGATACTCTTAATTTAGGTTTACTGCCCAAAACTTACCAAAGATGAAACTATTAATGAGGAATTCCGTAAATTTTATCTCGATAGATCGAACGTGATAGCTTTTTGAGAATTTTAACATAATATTATATTTTAACATAAATTGTCGAAAGTATTTGTTATGCCAATATTAATAGATCGTATCATGCATAATAACTGCTATGTTCAGACTACTTCGTTTACATAATCTGAACATATTCTATTAGGTATAATAATCCGTAATGTACAGTGAATTTATAATTACTCATATTTTTACAGCATTTCATTTCGCGACAGCAAAATACTAATGTTGTACTTAGAGTTCTATGTTGATCAAATTCATGTGCCGGCCGTACGTGTACCTCTAGAGGTGTGTATGTAAATGTGGCCAGTCACCGGGCGCGGTCGCCTTGACCGCATGTGGGGCGGCCGGCTCGCTTGCCGGCGCAAGTGTCACGTGACGTTGCGGACACGCCGCGAGAACTTACACCCGAGACGTGTCACGGGTCATCGGGGTAAAGATATTCGAAGATATCCGTTTACTTTTAGAGGTTCATTGAAACAGCCAATCACAGAGCTGTTAAATGTGACCGTCTCAAACGATAGACTCATTGCTAGTTTGAATAGAATTCAAATTCGTTTAGTTTTCTATGGGGAGTAAGTGGTATTTCGAAGTGTACGGTGTATGTACCTAAATCACTCACCATTAGGTGTGCGACCTTCTACTTGCCCGGTAATGTCCCCCAATAAAATTTCCTTTAGAGCTATACATGCTTTAGAGCTAACATAACATTATTCAGATTCTCTTCTCGTTCTCTTTTGAAATCTTAAATGTGGATCTTAAAGAAAAGATATCCGATAGAAAAAAACGAAGAAAATCAATCAGACGTGTAAAGACATAACGCCTGTCTGTACTTTCTAGCAGTATCTTCTCTGTCTGTACTCTAATCTTCTTTGTCGTTAACGTCATTGATACCCACCATCATTGGAACCACAACAATCATTACAGCTAGGAGTTGTATTGCGAACCGTCATCATTAACCTGCCCCCGTTCACTGCAAAGAAATTATGTCAACCAGCACAGTTATGCAGTTACCACGCGGTTTTATAAAAACTGTGCGGTCTGCGCTTCGTGAATCAATAAACTGATACAGCTATATTGACATTAGTCGACCGTTGTAACGTTTGGAATAAGAGCGCTATAGTTGCTTTTGGTCAACTAAATGTAGTAGTAATTATAATATTTGTAAAAAAGATGTACCTACCGGTACTACCGGTAAGCGTAGCGTAAAACGCCCGGCCCCCAGGCAAGAGAAGCGACTTAAAGAACAACGTGAATTAAAGAAAGAAGATAAGATAAGCGGAAGATCGCGTGTGGTGACGTTGTTTGGAGAGGCCTATATCCACCAGGAGAGACAGGCTGATGGTATAGACAATTGTGACCCTATTCTTGCATAGTAATGGAAATCTACTGCCCAACAGTGCTTCTCAACAGGGAACGTATAGATGATTTGATTGTAATGGTAATGTAATCGCAAATGTAAATACAATAGACTATGTCGGTGACGAAATCAGTCGGTTAGTGAAAATGTACATTAATCCACGCAGGTAATTGGCGTACTGATACATACTAAACTGCAGAAAACGCTTGTATAATCCACATTACAATTTACACATGTTTCGTTAAAAAACAAAACTATTATGAAAAAACGAAAATCAGCGAAAGAAATATTGTTAAATATGTTATTATGAATAAACACTCCATGGTCTTTATTCATAATAACATATTAACAATATTTTACAACCGTTAACTATGATACTAATGTGGTAATAAGTCTGAATATATCGTTGCGAGATCATATATTCAACAACTCGGCAGTCTATCGTAATTTGTAATTGTATGACCAGAGGCACATATATCGTCTATTACCTCTCAATTACGCCTTAGCGAAACAAAAAACTCAACGGCCGAATAAGAAAATTACACCACAGATGTTCGCACATAGAACTCTCTAACAAGCGGCCGTTAAGTGTGTAACCATTTCCCTGTTATACAGTAACATTACATGCTTGATACTTATAGACAGACATTCAATAAGACTATGGGATAAGGTATAAGAAAGAGCGATCAATTAAAGAAATAATTGTTTAACGCAACCATCAGCCTTAATGTGTCACTGCTGTATGTATACCTAACTTAATGTGTCACTGCTGTATGTATACCTAACTTAATGTATCACTGCTGAATGTATACTTAGCTTAATGTGTCACTGCTGAATATATACCTAACTTAATGTGTCACTGCTGAATGTATACCTAACTTAATGTGTCACTGCTGAATGTATACCTAATTTATGTGTCACTGCTGAATGTATACCTAACTTAATGTGTCACTGCTGAATGTATACCTAACTTAATGTGTCAACTGGTATACCTAAATTAAACACGAATATGTGTTAAAATCAGTGTGACTATTTGCCGTGTGGTGTCGCCCGGCTTCACAATACCCCCCCCCCCCCCCCCCCCCAACCGCCAACTTGCCAACCCGCTTGGCGGACGTGACGATTTATGCCATACCTCCCCCATGCACAAAACAATGTGCATGAAGAAGCCCGTGTCCAACAGTGGAGGATAGAAGGGCTTGTGACAATTATAAGTTTACAACATTCTTTTTAATTACTCTTTGTAGATACGTGTTATTTTGATTTCGAGTGTCCAATTTTTTGCATCCTGGGCCCTCGGCTACACAATAAGTGTCAGATACAATAAGTGTCGAGGAGTATCCATTTGGTCACTGCTTGTACCACACAAGTGGCAACAAAAGGCGATTGTCCGGTGGGCGCGGTAATTAGGGCCGCAGCGGCGAGATGAGAGAGTGCAAATATTACGTCGTACGACAGGTGCGCCTGAGAAACTTTCTTTTGAACTTTGCCTGTTTTTTCCTTGTACAGCTTTCCTTACAGTAAACTTTTGTTTCTTTTTGAATCACTATAAGACATATTAACTTTTAACTTACTATTCACGACATAACTTTTTTTTTATTATTTAATAAGGCCGAAATAGATCTAGAGCGCGGGACGATCTAGACACAAACTCATATGTATCTCACGGAATTGCCAAAGATTGCGCTAGATATAATGTACTTATAGTAGAAAACGAAAGAGACCTTCGCCCAGCAGTAGGTCAAGTTGACATAACCGAATAAGAAATCATTAAGAATTTGGAAACATGTCAATTTCTGACACTGTTGCTCTGGAAGAAAAATTGCCATTTTTCGTATGATCTCATAAACCCAAGAATTACCCCGCTATTATCACAGAAAGAAGGGCAACGACACTGTAATACAATAATAAGACAAGAGATACTGCTTCTATCCATTTCGGTCCATAAAGTTGTCTTGTTCTCGCGCTGTCGCGAATCATCCGACATTCCGCGGGTGGGGGAAAGTTGCCGCGCCCTCAACGTGTCGTGTGACTGATTGTCGACGTTGCCATCAGCCTCACACGTTGGGCAATTGACCTTATGCTTGTACACTAGCCGATGGCTGGCGAGAGTCGATAGGAAGCCTTATTGAAGTCGCAAACTGCGTGTAGTTTAATATTTGTATTTATTTTTAGAGGAATAAACATTACCATTGTCACGGAAGGTTTAAATTACATAACTTTTATGGATGTTTTATATCAAATTGGTTCCATGATTTTCAAAATATAGCGGTTTTGTAATACGGTCCAATTTAATGATTCTTCGACCAAGCGTGCTATCAATCGACCAAAACCAACTAAGCAAAGCGAAGGCGGGCTAAAGCTGAATTTTATTTACTCAACGAATATCAGTGACGACTTACCAATGCAACAATTATATTTAAATGTATGTTTCTGTTCAGACGAAATTGTATCTTTTTCACTGACATGTTCATCACTTTCCCTAAGTACTTTGGGAAACTTATCACTACAACAATAGATCAGGAAGTTAGTATAGCTTGGTTTTTATAGGTTTATGTAATAAAACCATCCGCATACAGCCTGTTATGTGACGCTTTATGTTGGTATGGTACTATCAGCACTGATATACGTATGTACTCGTAGTTCTTGTCCGTAGAAATAATGTCCCAGCAGTGTTATGCTCGATTTTGTCTTATTACTTAGAAGAAGTGAAACATATCGACCTCACCGCAAGTTTCGACGATTCAAACTTTCACTCTTCCATTTGCACGACATATTCGGATGTTAGCCGTAAATGTTTGGAATTTGCATTCTAACCTCATAAACCATAACTAGCCATTTTAGTATCCGCTGCTGCAATACAGCCTCTACTGCTTGAGGAATGTATAGCCTTAAAACGCCACGCTGGTCAAGAGATTGGCGAGTCCACTCTTTTAGAGATGGTGTAGTTCCTCGGGGCTCGTGGTAGTCACTTTATTATCCCTTTAGTCGCCTTCTGGGAAACCCACGGAAAGAAATGAGGTGATGCTATTACAAAGTCGGCGGACATCACACAGTAAAGTCTAACATCATTATTTTTTAAAATTCAAGCGAAGGAAATTGTACCGCAGATGGTGATGTCGAAAATTGTTTGCGTCATCTCCAAGTGTTCTAGACTTTCCGAACGGTTCCGCTAACAGTCTTGACTATCGCTATCTAAGGCATTTTGACACAATTTTTAGTATATTAATGTTTTTATACTAAGTTACGACATGTACCCCTTAAATAAAGTTGTGAATAAGATATATATATATATATATATATTGTAACATTTGTTGCAATAGCTCAATTTCGTACTCTGTACTTTTACTATGTATTTTAATATCTGTATTCTAATTCAATATTTATAACGTCTGTAACACATTACCCATCTACACGAAGAATAGCACTTGCTGGAAACTTTACGAGATGATAAAAATCTGAAATTCATAAAAGGGATAAATCTAAGAAGGGATAAATTCTGTCAAAGAAAAAGAAGAGTGAAAATCTAAAGCGCTGCACGGATAGTTTTTGTTTGGAGAGCGACCAGTGAAGACGTTTTAGAAAAAGTCACACGCCTGTTCCGGGGACTGAGCTATCCTGGACATCACATCTGGGCCACTACTCTCGCCGGCCGCCGCAGCTCTGGTCCGTGGCTCTTTGGGCACTGGTGCTCTACCTGGGCGCCGCTTCTTGCGCCTGGCCGCCATCGCCCCGTCCGACGGCTGTTTCCAGTCGGGGGCAGTGCCGCTCTGCATCACTCTGGGCGTGCGCTCCGCTAAGCGCCGCCTCGCCTACACCGTCCGTGAGTTTTTAGTGCTAGTGATTTTGGTAACAGACATTTACAGACTCTAAGTATCGTACTAGTTTTCCTTTTTAATTTTGTAATAGGTTTTCTTTAAATTATAAAGAGCTATTGAAACAAACCTTACCTCTTTCCACTCTAGTAGAAGTTGATTACCCTCTTTTAATCAGATCTTTAGGGTAACACGACAATATATATATATATATCCTACCATGCCATCGGCTTGTGTCGCCCCACTGCTGGATATAGGCCTCTCCCGTGGCCCACCACCATACATTATCTGTTACTCTTGTCATCTAGCCATTACCTGACCTTTCCTCAATGCACCTGGCCAGAAGATATTAAGTTTCCCGGTACATGATCTCCGTTCGATAAGTTGTCTGGCACTTCAACTTGCTGATTGCTATACAGACTGAACGTCGAAATTGCTTGGAATAAAGCTTATTCAAACTTAAAATTTATATTATTTTTCTAAAGTTCTATATTTACGCAATTATTAAAATATAAAGACCACAACAGTTCGGTTATAAATTCTAATTACAATTACAGAGAAATATAATAATAAGTTCACATTGCACTGGCCCAACAATGACACAAAGATAGGATCGTTCTTGCAATAATATTTTCATTATCATAATATTCTCATACTTGAAAATGAAGTGGCCATGCCCTATTTTATACACATGAGAAAAAATAGCCTAACCGTCCGTTTCCACCAGTCGACATTATGGCCGACACCTCGATTCTGACTGTCGTCTATATTGATTCGATTTTCATTTAGAAATATTTTTACCGGGGCAACTAAACACAATTTTGATTGCCAGATATATTTATTTATTATTTACTCTTTTTACACGACATTGTACAGAGGCGGACTTAATGCCTTAAGACATTCTCTATCAGTCAACCGTTGGTTAAAATGAGATAAATTTAAGCTATAATAACTCGTAGGAAAACGTTGTAACTATTTAACTGCAAGTACAAGTGAGTGCAGATATAAATAATTATTGCGGTATGTTTTCTCCTGTATTCCAGTCATGCACAAGTCATAATAAACGCTAAACAGTTGTGCAAGTTGCAACGTAAGATGTAACTGTTAAAAGGTCATATTTTCCACGATATGAATCTTGGCCGTCCTTTTCGTACTAGGTACCTTTAGCATACTGTGCATCCAAATATCGTGGTTACTACAATATTTGAAATGCCCAGGGTCTAATAAAAATTTGTTTCGAGTGGTTTGATCCCTCTCTCTCTCTCTCTCGTGCTGGTTTTTAAATAAATAAGTTATAAGTAGAATAGCTGCATCGTGACTGCCATACTCCAAGAGTGGATAATTTTTTCGTGCAAATGAATATATTATTTTTAAAACTAATTTTCTTATTTTTTTATTCATTTTATTTTTATTTATTTACTCTTTATGCACTATATTGTACAGACACGGACTTAATGCCTTAAGGCATTCTATACCAGTCGACCGTTTCTTAAATGTGAAAAATTTAAGCCGGTGCAGAAGAACTCAAATAATAAAGCTTAATTTATCTCTATAAATTTCCCTGCGTTAAAACTTTTTTCTTAAACAAAAAGCATTTGCTTTTTTCATTTTTTTTTATTAATTGTCTTTATATTTATTAAAAATAAGCAATATTTACATTGAATGTAATCAAAAGTCTTTGTTTTTCTAATAGCAGTTTGTGTGTTAGAATAGACGTTTAAGACCAGAGTATGAACTTTAGATAATTCTATGATTTCAGCTGGAAAATCAACTTAAAAGACTGTAAAATAAGATTTTTAACCACTAGGCCCACATATCTCTCACTGTTTGCCCTCTAATTGCTTCTGCCAACACTGGATGGCAGTAAGTCGTCATTGTTCTTTTCTTTAACCCGCGCGTGCCGTAGTAACTTACGTCTTCGCCAGGTATTGTACATACGTAGTAGATTCCGTTACGTTTTGTTATTTGCTTTATTTACGATAATGTACGTAAATCACGCAAGCTTTTCTCAAGCGTTTCAATTCACATCTTCACCAGTTAAAAGAGAAGAAGTAGGCCAATAATGTACGTCAGTAATGTGTATATACTTTTACAAATATCTAATGAATTTATTATAATTGCAACCTTATAAATTGGTTCAAACCAATATTAGATTAATTCAGGACTCCCAGCACATCTCCGCTGTGAAACTGCAACACGAGAAATAGTTTTCAACGACAGCACATTGACTTAAGCAGAAGAGGGCGTAATTTAATTACTGTATATATTTCTCATTCTGCATATCAGTATCGTGCATCTTATTTAGGCAGATAAGCGGAGTTTACTATGGTATATGCAACTGCTACTTATTGACGCTAAACCTACGCTAACGTGTATGATCGTTATTGTTGTTATATCTAACATTTTCAGTCATTTAAAAACATTCTTATAAAAGTATTTGCTTACTGAATTTACTGTTTATCTAATTTAGGAACTAAAATTACGCTACTGATTTTTTTATTCGACACTTAATAACTATCTAACAATCAACGAAGACTAAATACAGATGGACAATTTATGTTTGTGTTCCTTAAGAGATCGTTATGCCACCTGAGCGAAGCCGGGGGCAGGACACTAGTTTCTTATAAAATTATCTATATTATAACAGTTCTCAGACTCGTAATCTTATTGCTAATCTGACCGTGCATGTAAATATTTTTAGATACAATAAACACGACTCCATGTTTTTGCGTTACCTTTAATAACCATCCAGCACCGCCTTAACGTGATTAACTAACTTACCAATTAGTCATTGTTTTGACGCTGCTGACTTCTTAACTTGGATTTGCCATTTTAAGTAGACCTCCCCTGCTTCCCACTAACATTATTTAAACTGAGTACTAACTGGATTTTAATGGTGTTAGACAGGTCTGGATATGTTGGTCTGGTAGAGCCCTGCAATTTTATGAAAGCATTGAACACAGACCTTATTGTTAACTCCGTAAGGAGTATTTCTGTTGATTTAATTGTAAATTAATATTGTTTGCAGTACGAGACTGTACTATTAATATGTGTGAGCAATGGGTGAGCATGTATTATCTTGTGTGCATCGCTCAAGGGGTTAGCTGGCTCATCCCACAGTCTATTGTTTGACACACATGTTCATTAAAACCCACACAGAGCACATCACGCAATAAAATGTGTAAGTCGCTTTTGTTCTCTCCTATTTACTTTGTTTGTCACCCACCATTAACTGTGCTTAATTGCCTACTACTAAACTGAAGTAAATACGTAATGTTTTTAATTTCTATGATTATTTGTTTTTTCCCTTTATAAATATATTTATATTCAAGCTTTAGATCGAGTCAAGTTAACTTTAGTGCCGTCATTGATGCCTTCAGAATCAGGTACATTATTAGTTTGTAATGATTTGTGAATTAGAAATAGCGTAATCTAAACCTAATCTGTAAATTTTTGGTTTATGATTGTACTCGACCCTTTCAAGAATCTGCCCTTATGCGAACAAGGCATTATTTCGTACCTTATCATTATTTTGAACATGAGGGTATAAATAATATAAGTTTGTTTCATTTTATGATCTTATTCACTTTGATTAAGATTTTCTGACTTTAAATTTCGTTGTCTCAAGATTCTGATTTTTTTCTTAATTTCACTGCAATCTAGATATCTGGGAAACTACAATAGAATCGAGAATAAGGTTCCAATTCTCAGAAAATTTGATATGTATATCGATATCTATTGATTATTAAAATTTTGTTAATTCGTTTTTATTCACTAAAAAACCCTAATTACTCAACAATGCCTACGTTAAGGCATACCTAACATGAGTTTGTGTCTCTTCATTTTGGAATTAGACTTTTGAGGGAGAGTGCATGCTGCATTCCCACAGCCGCTGGGCGCACTTGACCGACTACGTTACCCCTCTCTCACAGAAGACTTTAAATGTACTAAAATTTCAAGACTTTTAATGTCTTTAAATGTACTGCATTCCCTACTTTATCGTATTTCCCCAGTGTATTCCCATCCCATCCCTCCCCATATTCCCAACCCTTTCTCCCAAACCATACCTTAATCTGCAAATGTGGACAATGCATCCGGGGGTGTACCAACGATCGTCATTCTGGATTGATGTTGGCATGTATCGAGAACGTCTATGGACGACAGTATCCACTTACCATCAGGTGAACTGTATGCTCGTCTGTCGCCTTTTTTTCTATCTTCTTCTTCTTCTCAGCCCTTGGACGTCCACTGCTGGACATAGGCCTCCCCCATTGTCCGCCATTTAGACCTATCGGCAGCGACCTGCATCCAGCGGGTGCCCGCAACCTTTATGAGGTCGTCTGTCCATCTAGCAGATGGACGTCCTCGGCTTCGTCCGCCGGTACGTGGTCTCCATTCGAGAACCCGTCTGCCCCATCGGCCATCGGTTCTTCGAGCTATGTGCCCTGCCCACTGCCACTTCAGCTTGCTAACCCGAGAGGCTATGTCGGTGACTTTAGTTCGTCTACGGATCTCCTCATTCCTGATTCGATCACGTAGAGAAACCCCGAGCATAGCCCTCTCCATAGCTCGCTGTGCGACAGTGAGCTTATTTATGAGGCCCATAGTCAGAGACCACGTCTCGGTGCCGTAGGTATATATATAAATTTTATATTTTTAATTGTATATTTTTTTCTATATATAACAAAAAATACACTTCCCATAAAACCCGTAACGATTTTCCACACCTTATCGCTCTCCACGCCACTACATACATATATGTGTATAAAACATTTAATAAAATATTTTTAGTACTTTTATTTAGATGAATTTATTTATTTAAAGATCGCAATACAAAGTACTAACTGATTGACTGACTGACAGATATTACACACTAATATTATGAAGCCCTGACTCCTGAATTACGATAGACCTGTATCTCGGGAGCCCAGTACCTTCTAAATACAATGTTCCATAATTGTATCGTTAAGTAAACATAGTACTAAAAAATATACACTAAGTATGTAGCAGACTTGATAAAAATAGATAATAAATGAACAAGTATTCAATATAATTCCCGCCCGGGGTTTCTACAACCGCACATCCCGTCACAGAAGTGGAACCCATTTTATACCGTTCGGTCCAAAATCCATTTAATACCGCGAACCCGTAAGCTGTGGAATGAACTGCCTCAAGAGGTCTTTCCATTACTGCATTACACTTCCATTCCACTCCATTTTGCAAGGTCGGCGGCGTATCCGCACACACCCTGGTGTTGCAGGTCTCTATGGGCGATGGTAACACTTACCATCACATGGGACCGCTTGCTCGTCCGCCTACTTCCCTTTAAAAAAGATAATAGAAAAAGAAAACATAATGCTGAGACAATTGTCTAAGATTTATTCCTATTTTGTGTTCTTTGATCTGACCTCGTCGTTCTGTGTATGGCGTTCTTGACTTACGTCGTACGTCATCACCATTAAAATTAATGACTACACTTAAAACAGGTAACATACAATTACTCACTAGCCTGAAACTATTAACGCCTATTACAATACCCGAACTGCGTTTCATAAGGATTTCGCAATAACAACCGATTCCCCGTGCATAACTGGTTTTATCATATTAGCATTAACTAGAGTAACTTGAAAGTTATGAAATGCCTAGTGGCATGACTTCATTTCTATTTTGGCCAAGAAATGTTTATAATAATCGAACATCGTTTTCATTTTCGTCATAATATTATAGGCACGTCAGATTTACATCAGGTAAATTAGATATTCACCATTGTACCTACTCGAAATCAGCTAATTTTATGAAATTCTATATTATTGTCCGAAACCATACCAAAATTATCAAACATGGTCTATCAGGGGTGGCCAACTAGTTTAGAACAGTGTGTACTTTAAAAAAATCTGACCCCTTTGCGATCGCCTTAATTGTGCTTTAGTGGGCTGAATAAAACAATAATTAGATAGCTTTTTATGAATGATCAATATAATATGATAAGAGTAAAATTAATATCAATAGATAACAAAAAAATTATGAGAAGTTTGTGCTTTTATTTCTTTTCTTCTGTCAAATTAACAAAATCAGGAGTATAATATGATTTAAATAGCGAAAACTTTAACGTACAACTTTAACGAAAATTTTGATAGCGGCCAAAAATTTTAATTTCGTTACGCGATCGACGGGTCTGTCTTTGGCGATCGACCAGTCGATCGCGATCGACTTGTTGGTCACCCCTGGTCGATAGCTACTAAAATGGTAATGTCGGTTTAGATCGCGACGTTAACTGTCGTGCCTTCAAATGCTCATTTCGAAATGGAAAATTCGCAGCTCAAAATGGACGAAACAACTGTTTAGATAGAGACTAGACATCTATAGACATCTCTCTATTGACACAATTTTCTATTCTGCCTTAAACTTTGCTGGCTGTATAATACGATGGCAAACATTATAAGTGCATAACGTAATACAACTGTAAACAATATCTGCAAGCACGGCAGGAATCAGTTTATAATTCCAGTATATAAAATTATAATAGAGATGTTGTAACACGTTATATCCCTTGGAATTTACGATAAAAAAATCTTTCAATACTTGATAACTACACGGAAACTGATTGCAGCATTAGTACCTAATATCTTGATATTCAAAGAGAAAACACAAAAATCAAACTTTCAACTGTATAAATGTTTCAGTAATTTCATTTGGATTCATAAAATATTTACAAATTAATCCTATAATAACCTAAGATTAAGATTTGATTTAGATCACTGATTCGTCATTATTAAACTTTTTTAATGAAATAAATAAATGGGTGATCCAAGCAACAATTTGTATTACATTACATTGTAGTATTGCACTTACAAGTATTAATTTCGTAACATAAACATTGTAATCCTTGTTGGTGCGGAAACACGCTACTTTTCCAGTTTGTCGGCGGTTGTCGGTAGCGATTTTACGCCTCTTGCCTCCCATTGTCGATCAAATTGTTTTATTCAATTTCGAAATTAACAAATTGCTCTATTTCGGAAATGCTGTCAAGGCCGACAGGTTGACACTGTTGTGATTATATCGGTGCAATGTTGCAGAACTTGTTGTTATTTGGTAAGAGGGTTTATTGAGCCCTCGTTAGTATACAACACGTTTACAGCTCGATGAACTAAATGTTGGTCATGTTGATATTCATATTGCACGTCAGTAATTCACAAAATAAATAATCTTATCTATTTTTATTGATATCCAATTCTATACTCTTAACAATATGTCCTCTGCCACTAATAAAACACTTGTTTCGAAGTTGTCTGGAAGAGATCGCTAGTGATTGATAAGACCATCTTTTCTATACCTATTTATCATACTATTACGCTGTATATTTTGGTTAAGTACAAACTTACTTAACTTACCAACAGTACATAACTAGAAGCTTACCGGTAACTCACTCTAAGCGAAGATCAGCAAGCATTATCCAACACCGAAGGCGATTGAAACATTCATTTATCAAATTTCCTTTTGTTCAAACAGTAAGCAATTGGTTCTTTTTCACACTTCAACTGAAGTAATAGAGTTGTTTACGATTTTAAGTCAGTTGATTTATTATTATAGTTTGTGATCTTAATAACAAAGTACTTAATTGCTCCTGATATGTGGCTTATTTGACAAATATTGTAGAAAAAAATACAAGTCTGTATTTTAAAATATAATCCTTTTTTCATTACAAAATTATCTAGATTGAATTTGATAATATTTGACGTGGGGACGTGGCGGGGAATTGTTGGCATCTCTGTCACTCCCGTATAATAGTGCTATAGAACAATAACGTTACTATTCTATTATGCATTGCGGTCCTTTTCTAAGCCTCACGGTGGTTACCTTCACCACCTAGCTAGTGATATTTTTTTAATATTCGTACTTCTGGGAATCTATTTCGAAAACCAAAATTTCTTTGAGCGACCCCCCCCCCTTTAGCTCTGTCCTGCATTTAAATTGTCGATTTCCCGCAAATCAATGGTAACTATCCACTGCCATATGTTATCGACATGCGATCGGCGTTTGATTCAAGTATTCAATTCACGACCGTTTATTTTGTTTTTCCACAAAACAGGACACATCATTTCTTAGGTAAATAATAATATAGCTATATTAATAACACATCATAATGTTACAATAGTTATCATAGTGTTACAATAGTAATACGTCACCTATAAAGTCGTATTTTAAAAAAAACATCAAGAAAGCGGAAAAATGTTAGATTACCTTAGGTACGTACACTTTGCTTTATATTTTTTTCATGTTTGATTTCTTCGGATGAGCAAATTTTCTTTATTATATTTAGTTGTATTTTTAAAATAAGAATGAAATACTTGAATATGCCTGCGGCTATGGCTTCGAACGAACATGTTTTTTTGGCACTTTGGCATTTTGTAAACATTTTGGCATCCCATAACTTAAGTTGAGGGCAAAAGGACAGAATATCATCTGAAAACGGAATGGTCCCGTTCAAAACCCGATTTATGTTCACGTTACTCATACCCAAACTTCGTTAAAATTAACGCAATAATGAAGCCTACAATGTCGGCAATCGTATAAGTGTTACACCGATAATTAAAAAGTGTCTGTTTGTCTCACAATTCATTGAAAGTCACTGGTATATCAACGAGGTTGCATAAGCGCGTCTTCAGTGTGGGATCGGGGACAGAGACCGGCGCACGCGCAACCGTGTCAGTGGAACACCGGGTGGGGGAGATAGTTCACTTAAAAAATAAATATTATGGCAAAAAATTACGTTAATTTAACATACCACTAAACAGATGTTCTATTCCAAATTCTGTATCCAAATTAACTATTTTTTATAGAAAGTTTCCAGTTGAAACATGTCAACATTAGTCAATGGGACATGCGTTAGCATGTCCGCAGACACACTGGCTAACTTTTCAAATTTGGAAAACAGGACTAGGATAATAGCGAATAACGGGGATATAGAATAGGGAATATTATTATTGAATCCAATAATACTCGTACCACTCCATCCTATTGCATCTAATGGATTATGTACATGGCGTAAATAGGCCGACGCTTACATGAAACTGAATGTGGCCCATTTAATCCCATTCCGCTTTCACTAAATGACAAAAACGGGACGAGATGGCATGGTATGCGAAGGAGAACTGTCTATTTCAGCGTTTACTCACTCTCACAAGACATAGCTACGTTTTACAGAACTCCTCTGTGACTAATATATTTTAATGCGGTTTCGTAATGATAGATGTTTGGTTATACTTTTATTCATGAAAAGAATTAGCTTAGATAACTGTAGAAAATTAATGTGAAATACAATTTACGGAATTACGCAAAGAATACAGTACCTAATACAGTATCTGCAGCGTTTGCTGAGCTACTTCCATTTTGTTGTCGCGACACACAATATACGAGTACATATTTAGCTATTTTATATCTTTATTTAATGTATCACTGTATATATGTAAATGTGGTTTTGTGATAACAAATAAATACAGTTTCTTTCTATCTTTCTATATATTTGGCAGTACCTACATATAATTTCCAATACTAATTATATTTTGACTCTCATAAGTATGAATAATAAAATTAGTACCAGTGAAAGAGATTACCAATTAATGACGGAGAATTAATACTGCTAAGTCATAAAAAGTAGAGTACGTTTTTTCCATTTTAAACTGTCACTTTTTTTGTACATGTAACTTATCAATTTCTGACCAGTTAATTAGGTACAAAGTACTCACCATGAATGTGAATATTTACCTTCTATGTAGATTAAAATACGGGTAGTTAATTATGAGTTCATAACTTAATTTTTTTCGTTATCCAATTTTAATTTCTGAATTACTGTTTCCCGATTGCTGATTACATTACATTTAAAAATAAATCTATTTAACAGAGCTTAGAGATTTATCAGTTCCTTGAATTCTTTCCTAACGTTCTAGATTCAAAGCATATTTCAAGCATATTCAAAGCAAAGTACATATCTCGTATTTATGGAGTACATTCGTTCTGTACTAGCATGGTTTCAGTACATAATGTAGTTATCGCGTTACAATAGGGGCCGACCTGAAAACGTCAAGCTGGCGCGGTTACCTTTAAATTCCTTAAATTTCTATACCAATGAGGTACATTGAAAATGAAAGCGGTACATATACTCCTTAGGAGGAGTACCTACATTCGATTAAGGCACAGCTCAATAGCTCTAGTCGAGGGCCCGGGGCAAGTTTGACGCACGTAAGTCCTTACATAACTACTTATGTAAGGACTTATATGCGTAAAAAGCTTGCCTTATGTCGTCTTATGTCAAACTCTGCGGCACAGGCTGGGATTTGAACTCACGATTTCGCGATTGCTTACACGCTCTTGTGTACAAATGCAATGAAAAAATATGAATCATTAAATTTTAAGTTACGGATACGGTCAATAATATTCAGTTCTTTCTTAATTATAAATCGAAAAAAATGTTTCCCGATAAATTATTATATTATTAATATCTATAATAATAATTTAACATATTCACAAAGTATATGTTATAAATTAATAATTCGATAAAATATAAATGTTAATGTTTTGGCACCGGCGATAATTATCGAAATTTCGAATACTAGTTTTTTTTTTATTGGGAAAGGAGGCAGACTAGCATGCGGCCCACATAGTGTTACCGCCACTCTTAGCCATCTGCAACATCGCGTCGGGAGTATGCGGGGTATGCCAACCTTGCAGAATCCTATTCAAAGCTCTCTTGAAAGTCATAGTATAACGGAAAGACCTCTTGAAGTAGTTCGTTCCACTACTTCCACAGTTTGAATAATGTAGTCTTAGAGAATTTTACCTCAAGAGGTTACTGCCATACATTTATATTTGGAATGGATAAGCCTGGCTCATCTACTCCCTCCAGTTCGAATAATCTCGTCTCAGAAGCCACCTAAATAGAAATATTTGGCAGTAACCGAATGGCAGCCGCGCCCGAAACGATGAGTGTGTCACAATAAAGATAACGGTACAGCCAGCTCGGCTGCACAGACCATTTGATACTCGACGAATTATAGATAGACATGCTAACATCCACGATTGATACTAATTCGATACAACCCCTTATTTGCAGCTTCATGTGTGAATAGAATTTTATCTGAAACCTTCAAATTATATATAAAATATTTATTATCTTAGTGCATTTTAATATTTAATTTTTTTTTTAAAACGTTTAAGAAATAGAAAAGTATTAGTGTTTAAATTATATAACTTATGTATATATATTAATATTATTAGTACAAGTTCTAGTGCGTATGAAGCGTGCAATTTGCTAGCCCTTTAAGGACAGAAAATTATATGAATAAATTATGTTGTTGAAGTGCGATCAGATACTGGCTTTCTACAGGCTTTCTGTTATACAACCCATGATATAATGTACATAATACCTAAAGGGCAAGCAGTAATAGAAAGAAAATTTCTTAGGTTTTCGCGATTACTATACATAGCAATTAAACAACTTTGAAAGGTTTAATGAACCGTTCATGATAATGAATGGTTTTTAATTAATTTGGGATTTAATTTTTGGATCCAGTCATTAAATTAATTAAATCCCAAGGCCAACGCAATACTGCAAGACCTCTGGACACCGTGAGCGAATACTGCGTGCATAGGGAATGTTATGATTAAAAAAAATTCAGACGGTAGTTCAAATAATTTCTTAATAACTCAAGTGACAAATAAAATCAATTAGTCACCCCTGACCACGTCCACTGCAAAGTGTTCGAAACGTCGGGATATAAATAATGTTAAATATTCGCGATTTAAACCGTTCAAAGTTGTTTAATTGCTATGAATAGAAAGAAATGTCTAGACTAGTTCATTTTAATGTTTAAATGTGTTTATAAAGATGGAATGATCGTGTCCACTTTCATACAACGCTTTTATTGCCTTGTCAGTAAGGGGACGCCCGGCTTCTCCGACTACACAGTTGGCTCTGATCGTTTTATGTTTTAATGCATGCTGTTTTAGTGTGCATGACGTAGATTATAGATTTATAATTTTACAGACATGAGCCTCCTCGTTAATTAATTTAGTGTGAGTTGATGTATGAATGTGAGTTGTGCGCGAATAAGAGTTACATATGCCAAAAATGTTAAGTACAGGCTGTCAAGAACAATTTAGCGCATTTGTATAAGTAAGGATTCGGTGTTCACAGTGTAACAGCCAGTTCTTGATTTTGTTTTTAGTTTGATATCTAGTTAAATGACGGGAGATTATGTTTGTATATTAATATAAGGTTTTTACACTAAGCTACGACATGAGCTCCTTCAATAAAGCGGTGAATCAGTGCCGTGGTAACAGCTTTGTAATACTTTAGTCGCCTTTACGATACACCCACGGGAAGAGACGGATCGGTGCTATCCTAAACCGAGCCGACACCACACGACCAATATCACCCATACTCAAGTATTTCATGGTCTTCTGATATTTCGGAATTTTGACTCCAAAATTACATTAATTCCTTACACGATTAATTGTCATGATGTATGCTCTGTTGGTGTCTTTAATATATAAATAAATATACAGTTTTTACAAACAATACAATCTCTGTACGTTATTCCAACAATAACTGTTACATTGTTCAAGGATTTTGTATGTCTATAAACAATCTCTGTATGGATTGTATGCCTATTATAATCTCTTTCCTCAAATCTGCTGGTATTTTTTTATTGACTGTATTTATTTGCAAGATACACCAACAGCATTTACACGAAAAAGATACAAATGATAAAAACTTATAAATTCAAAATACCGCGTGCGATACTTTAATAGATGCATACAAGTTCAACACAGAGGCATGCGAGTATGATACAATACGGGCATGATCCAAAATAAAAAATTAAATGTGGATAAATTAAATAAGGTTAAATTACAATTTACTATATTATTTAATTAAACAAATGAAAAAAATACAATACCAAAAGTGCCCGGCTACAATTTACGTGAAATTTTACGTTTAAAACTTGCCAAAGAATCATTAAAGATGTCGATGTCATGAGAATTCAACTCGTTATAAGTATTCAGAAGACGATATAATGGTGAGAATTTACCCAGGTTTATTTTAGAGGGTATCGGTACTAACTGCTTGCTTAAAGGATATCTTGGGATAGAGCAAGGAACAGCAAAGTAAATCTGGTTTACCACCTCGGACTGTCACGAGACTGTATTTGAATCGGACTGTCACAAATGAAAATTCCTCGTAGTATATTAATCGGACCAAAAAGTATATTGATTTCTCGTGGTCATATCAAACGGACAATCCGATCTGACCACGAGGAATGTACGCAAAATTCCGACAGCGACTAGCTGACGACGAAGATGCTAGTGATTTGGTCAATTTTACTCTTCCACTTTTATCTCCAATCGTTTCAATTTCATTGCAAGTAAATTTCTCTAAAAAGTTGTTGTCAACGCAATGAACGTGCATTTGGAAAGCCTCACCTCCTTGGGTCGACATGTAGACGGAATACTGAACACACCTGCGCGAACCGACCAAATTAAAACACAGTTCTTTACCAGAAACAATATGCAAGATTGTGACTTTCAAATTTGGCTGGTTAGTTGTATTTGTATTCATCGAAGGTGCTTTTAGTTCCACATCTATGGCAGACGGAAGTTATTTGCAGTGTCGGCCTACTATGAGGTATTTGGAGCCTCAGCGGCTCAGAGTTAAAGAGTAACTCAAATTGCAATAAATAATATGATGCTTTCTTGTAATTTATTGTACTGGAAGGAGATACTTTTAGATATCTTTCTTGAATGATACATTAACATTAGCTGAAGTAGTCTTGATTAACAACAGTGGCATCAACTGTCACAGCTTGATTTTTTTCTTTTGTATATGACAATGGTGCAATTACCACATTCCGGCACTGTTTAGTTTTCTTCGTAATAAACAATTTCAAAGTCTAAAACGAATCCTGTCCACATCTTGTCAATGTCCAGTCCCGTCGAAGTTAGTCAGGAGTCGTTCAGTAAAGCGATAGTAGGTTTACTGAGGACAGAAGAGGACTCCTTGCAAGCAAACGCAGTTCCACGCTTTTATTTGATTATCACAAACACCGACACGAAAAACACTTTGAAGTTTAATAAACTATCACTATCAAACCACAAAACGCCTAATACACAATTTTTACAATAACCAATCAAAAACTCAACTACACTTCTAGAGTTCCCGCCAAAAAGTCTCGAACAGCTTGATTCTATTTGACACAAGCAATAAAATAGGTACTTTGGCAATAAAAAAATATTAAGGTTATTTTGACACCGAACTATTCAACTTCAAACTATGATCCTAAGATGTACAATATTTAGAAAAGCTAAATAACCTCTGCTATGCTTCAGAGGTTAGTTATGACTTGTGTCCTAAACTTGGGCTTGAAAGTCTACTTTCCTATTGATTGTCCTCGTTGATTAAACTACAAGGTTTTCTATTTTTACTACTTTTTTTTTTAATAAATGAAAAATAATAAATATTGAGTTTTTTTTGGGACTTATTATTACTTTTATTATTGCTTGCCTGTGATATCGAGTTATTGTCACTAATCGTAGCTGAACACTAAAACACTTCCATTTTATGTAACTAAACAAAAAATAACTTTAATGTGTACACTATTATTTTTATTAGTACCTACCAAGATTTGTTTTAAAAAAAATTCGAGTACTACTTTTTTGACTGAGATCCCTATATTTTTAGATATCTGTCCATTTTTTTTTATGTATTTTTTGGTAACAACACGTGTCTTAGAGGGGTATGAAAGATTGGCTGAAAAGAACTTGAATCTAGAGCCGTATAACATAATTACAACAAAAAACTCAAAGGAGTTTCTTATAGAAAAGCGAGAAACAACACTATATTGCTGACCATTGTATTTCCCAGATTCAACGAACTCTTTCTAGGCCGTAGGTTTAGTTCAATGAATTGTATATGCAAATCAGTTTGAATAATTTAATTGGTTGAAACTTGAAAATGAATGTTGGCAAGCTGGTTTTGAACGAATTTACTAAATGACATAAGATGAAAGAGATAAGTAACTGGCCGACCGCACCTGGACAATTTTCCAAATAAGATTTTCAATTTATTATTATTATTATTACTTTCAAATCCAATTCAAATGAGAATTAATTTATCTCTGCTCTCAACTTCCCCCATGTGGAAACCGATTATTCATAAAACTTAAAACACTGCTGCTGGGCAGTGTTATAGATAACGTACCAAATTTATTCTGACCTTAGAAAGAAGGCATAAATGCATTTTGATGACATTCATAAAATTTCATTAAACAAGCTAAGTTTGGAGTTTTGGATAAAAAAAACATTGTTTATTCCCTTTTTTGTTTCCGAATATACTTATGCCTTTTCTTCTTAGGGGTGCAGTATTGATACCACAGACAATATTTTTTTTGGACGTAAGCTACATTTTTACGATTTATTATTATACGTGCCTAAAGTAAGATTTAGCGATAGCTTGAATTACTTGACGATTACTAATCTAAACTGGCGTTAATTCTTAGAAAGTGGCAGTTATTGATTTGTTAGAACAGATTCGCACGCAATTAAATAATCGCGTCTCGATTTCACTAAAGTAGAATTCGTTTTAGCTGGCCACACACTATCCAATATGACGTTGTATATCAAAATGGCTACTAGCAGGAAACTATCAAAATGACCAATGACAACATCATATCTACAGATGTGAATATGTAGTTCACATATTCCACAGGTCTCACAATATATGTCAAATATATGAAATATTGTGTTGTAATATATCCATACGAGTTCGGAGTTAGGCCTAAATAGCTTTTTTTTTTGAATGGCTAAATTCTTGTGGCCCTAATGGCCTTCTAAGAGTTACCGGACATGTATAGATTAGGGCGAGCGCAGAAGGCGCTCAGCCAGGAGCAAAGGGTGTGTGTAGCAACGAGCCTAACTTATTCTTTGACTTATGACTTAACTTCTTTGACATATTCAGTAACACTAAGCATTCGACCTACACAATTGGTGCCATTTACTTCTGTACACCTAGTATTTTACTCGTAGTTATGAGATTGTTTTCTCGCTCCTTAACAATCCCGACTTCCTTTAGTTGTATGAAGCTTTTAAAACAAATAACAAGATTACGTGAAAGAAGGTCCTATTAATTAATTACGTTTCCCCAAAGATATTACAACCTCCATGGAGATATTACTGCTTCACAGGTAACTTGGATATTAACAATGCTGATTAAGTAAGAACACTAATCAGTCGATTTCTGTTTAGATAAATATCAGCAAGTCTTAGCAAATTCGAAAGTGTGGAGACAAACTAATGTAGACATGTAGATATCATCTCACACATTTGTGTCAAACGACGTTTAATTGTGGAAAGTGAAAAGTGTCACTTCCGTCATGTTATCTCCAAATGATTATGTCTAAGGTTTAAGATATTCACCACGTTATCGTTTACGATACAACGATTGGTGGTTTTGTTTTATTGCTTTGCTTGATTTATAAAACAATTATATTTTGTATTTAACATGTTTGTTTAACAACTAACTGCATAGCATAGTTTATTATTTCAAGTTTCAAGTTAGCGCACGTGCGTTATCTTCGTTTATATTTGAATGTTTTAATTTTTGAATCAAGTGTTATAATTACGATAAATTAGTTTGTAATCGATAAAATATTGCATATCCGATGAAATTATTATCACCCGTGCAATAATCGAGTATATAATAAGAGTACGAAGCTGTGTAAGGCAAGTCCACGGTCATTGATGGAGGTGGCCACTAAAATCACTGTGCTGTTGTTTGCAGCTTTAGCTCGGGTAAGAATTATTTTTCATATTTTAAAAACAACCATTTTAAAGAATTTTATTTCTGTCATTAATAAAATATAAGACAATAAAAGAACAAAGGTCATGTTTAGTATTGTAAAAATGAGCGCTGAGCGTTCGAGTGCTAAGTCAGCGTTAATAACCCAAACTATTAGGGTTAAAGCCAAGGGTAAGGCGGCTTTAACCCTAATAGTTTCAGACTTGAGCTTTTAACTTCAACGGTTTAAGACCATCAAACGTTAAAAATGTAGACTATAATGCTCACTAACATTTTACGCTGGAATCTGTTCATACGTTAAGCGCTTATTTTTACAACACTAATCATATACTTACTTGAAATATAAAATAAATTACTTGAAGGGAAGATTTAAAAACTGATTTCCCAACACTATCAGCGACATTTCGACACTGCTGGTTATAAACAATTTCGCTATTATATACCCAACTGAAAGAACTAATATGAGTACAGTAAATCACAACTGATATTTAATATTAATTTTAATTAATCTAAAAAAGAAATTGGCAACGACTATAAAAATATTTTTATGTACCTTTTCACAGTGTCCAGCAGATGCCTTCTACTATGGCGCGTCACCATACTCCTATCTACTGCCCTCTCCAGCGACGTCATATCTTTCGTCACTCTACAGTTCACTTTACTTTCCTGCAATGCCCACGTCTCCGGCTCCTGCTTCTACTTGCATTCCGACGGCTCCTCCGTCACCCCTTGCCGTGGCCCCTTCATCGGCCTGCATACCGACAGCGCCTCCGACCCCCATGTGCGTGAATTCACCACCGCCATCACCACTCTGCATAACTCCTCCCATTTCGCCACCTTTTTTTATTGAGATACCTCGTCCTTCGCCTATTACGGTGAATCCTCCGCCATTACCGCCAATAACACTGAGTCCTCCGCCGCCGCCTCCGATGTGCATCAGGCCTCCCCTGCCGCCTCCTATGCTTGTTAATCCGCCGCTTCCGCCGCCGATTTTATTGGATCTGCCTATGCCGCCTCCCATTATAATTGAAATGCCGGCGCCGCCGCCAATTATGGTTCAGCCGCCTCCACTGCCGAAATTGGTAGTTCAGCCACCGCCTCTGTCACCTCTTCCTGTACAGCCGCCACCTCTGCCGCCTATAACAGTTCAGCCACCCCGACCGTCACCACTTTGCCTTCAACCACCTCTACCGCCACCAATCACAGTTCAACCACCACCTCTGCCCCCGATCTGTGTCCGACCGCCCCCTCCACCTTCTATTTGCGTGCGTCCGCCTCTCCCTTGTGGTTGTCCCTTTGCTTCTCCAATACGACCCTGTTCCTTGCCTCTACCTAAACTTTATTTGTAACATCGAAAGAACCTTTTAAATTTTAATCAGTGTTAGTATTAAGTAATTTATAAATAAATTATGTTTTGGATAAGAATTATTGTAATAAATATGGATTTTTAATAATAATGGCAATTGTTTTATTGTTTTTGTACTACGTGAATTTGAAATTCATTTAGAAATTAAAGGACAGCATTGGACAAAGCAGGTATACGTATACAAGTACCAGCTTATTGGCATAATGTATGGCTACAGACCTACTACAGACCTACCCTACCTACCTACAGATACCAACAGCTTAAATTACACCCATGGGTAGTCCAATATAAAATACAATAGTTTTCAAACATCAGCAAGTTGCTGACTAACTGGCCATTAAAAATATCTATACTAATATTATGTATGTTTGTTTTATTTTGTTCGTTTTTAAATAAATGGTGAAACTCCAAACTACTGGACAGATTTTGAAAATTTTTTCGCTTATAGGAAGTTAAACTAATATGGACATAGGCTATGTTTGAGTTCCCTAGGTAATTGTTGTGCCACCTAAGCGAAGTCAATGCGGATTACTAGTTAGTTAAGTTTCTTAACTGCTCGATCATTATAACTTAAGGTCAGAATTACCAATCTTCAAATCAACTTAAATTTATAATAAATAAGCGGACATCGGAAAACTAGTCTACATGGAAAACTCTATTTACAAAGGACTCATGTAACATATGTAATAACTACATTTCATGAATAAATAACAAACTGTATACAGCACGTGCTACAGCTTTATGGAGTCTCATTATTCATGGACTCTTTCTCTTTGTCACCAGCATGGCGGGCTCCGGGGGGCTGGCGGAATGGTCGGAGGGCGCCTCGGTGTGGTTCCAGCCCGCCGGCGCCCCCTCCCCGCTGCCCGGCGACTTGATCGAGGTGCATCGCGCCGCCAGGGTGCTACTCGTCAGCGCCGTTGTTAACGGACAGGTACGTGACGTTGGAACACTCCTTAGTTGGCGGTATTTATTTATTTATTAAGGATTTTCTATTAAAAGTACTTATAGAACACCGTTAAACAATTCGCAGCATCATTTTTGTATTACATTTAAATTACAAATATGCCGACATTCTCGTACAAACAGACGTGTATACAAATAAAGGATAACTTAAGAATTAAAAATGGTATCTTTATGTACATGAAAAGGGAATTAAAATAATAGATCACGACTGAGTCACGTAATCTAATCTAACAGACCGAATTTTGCGGTCAAGGAAATACAAGGTGGATGTGACAATGTGTGTGGATGTGTAGTTAATAAAATAATAAAAACTTATATTGTTCACTCCAAAGACAATATTATTGCAAAGGTAATTATAGTTATTCGGCCAGTTGAACTGACGACTTACAAGTCGCTGGCAATGACTGGTTGATAAGAATAGATTATCGTGGACATGGTGTGGTGGCAGGCCTTAGGAGAGACCCACATATACTGTCAGTACTGGAAAGAAGGCTGATGGTATGAGATGGTATAGTATACATATATCGTGGTACAGTTATAACGTAGTTATCTGTTTATGGTTTTTAATTTACGGGATATGGCAAAGTTACCAAACCTCTACCCGGTTGAGGATCCCGAACGTGTAATTGGGAGGGCGCGTCACCCCAAAAACTCCTACATTGCTAGAAGGAATGCGTTAAATATGTCCTGCGTAGTTGAATTGAATGAATGCTTGAAGAGCCTCGACAGACCGGGTGACTATAGTTTATCCGTTGTACCAACTAAAAATTTCAGCATGAATTAAGTGCGTACGAATAATACCTATAAATAAAGAACAATTTGTATTAATGTTGCTGAACACGTGCTTCGTATCTATTATTATTCTATTACGACATTACATACAGAGCGTCATTAGTATCACGTACAATATTGATAATAACAAGAATTTCGTCATCGTCAATAAAAGTGACCTGCCCGAATATGTAACGGGAGAAGCAACTCTGTTATTGTTTTTACTGGACTCAACTTTCGAAATTGCAGATATCCGCAAGCTATCCCCATAAATGTTATATATTTTTTATAGATATAATATGACTAGCGAGCTCCTTGTAGATTTAGAAGTTTATGTTGACAAATGTTTGTTGCAGTATAAACAAACCATCGACTTTCCAAGCCACACCTTTTGTAGTTTAGACAAGTCAATGTTTACAAAGAAGCCCTGTTTTCAATTGAAGCAACACTACAAGGCTGACGTTCCCACACGGCTCAATGTTGCAGCGAGCATGTTTGACCGCACAAGGTCACGGTGACGCGACCTCTGCGGACGCCAGTTTACACTTATTTTTTCTTTCCTTTTTTTTTCTCTTTCTGCTTATCAGATTCCTTCTGGTATGTGACAATTTTTTGAGTTTTTTGTACGGGCCTTGCCTGCGTTAAGTGAAATATTAACTTCGAAATGTTACTTAGATCTTTTTAGTTTCCGAGCGTGTTAACGTTTTTTTTTATTTTTTTATTAAGACCAGAATATGATCCTTAGAACTATGAAGAAAAATCCTCTGACTATACGAGCAATACCAGTAGGTACTTGAAGAATCAATAGGAGCTTTTCCTAATAAAGAATAAGTTAAAAACGACCCTCCTCTAAAACGCTATTGTTTACAATAATCAACTGAAATAAGAATATCAAAGTACAGTTTGTAACAAGACAGAAGGGATGAAAGATTAAACGGACCATAAAGCTCTCAAAAGCCATGCTTCAAGAGCGCAAAGGAGTCCAAAGACTTAGGTCCTAATTCATTAATTCCTTAGGTCGTTCACTTTACACAGGAAAAACTTAGGTGTTTTTTCATCATCAACTCTCCAAACACAAAGACAGACAATCGTCGGTAAAGCGGGGTATTGTATCGTAATTGCCGAGGAAAGGCATTCGGCCGGCTGATCACAAGGCCGCGGCAAGAATGCCGATAGAGAGTTGAGTCAACATGCAGCTATGCTAGCTTGCTATTTCGACTTGTTGGTTTTACGTCTTGCCACCAGATTTACAGACAAAATTTTTCTAAAATCCTGGAATTAGGTATTTTGACTTAGAACGGTTGTTGAACACTAACAATTCTACGAGTTAAGTGTTATTATCTGAGAAATATACAACATACGCGACATGAGTCATAATATTAGTTGGTAATTAGCTTAAAGGGGAAGGAGGTCCGAGGACGTAACCCCGATGCGTTTGGTCTGACCAGATCTGGACCACTCTCAACACCAACATCCACGATGCCATGAGTACCGGCAATTACAGAAAAAGATTGCGCAATACCGTCCAAGAAAAAAATATCCATGGACGTAGTCACGACCCTCAACAGTGAAGAGGACTACGCGAGGAAGAGGAATTGGTGAAAACTTCGTAATATTGTTAACCTACTACTCTCTTTATAAATTGCAGCCGTGAACTTTGTAAATGAATAAAAATAAATAAATTGTCGGTTCTAGTTTCCCAGACATTCTAACTAGTGAAATTAAAAAAAAAAAACGTAAGTTTTAATTGCTTTTTTTTATTACAATTATTTAAACAGAATATTGAAACAATGAAATTTGAAATAAGAAAATCTTAACCGAAGTTAATGTGTCTGGTCCCTTTGCGCAGACAACGTCCCATATACAAAAGCATATTCACTTATAAAAATTTGCGTCTCTAAATTATTTACTACGCATTTTATATAGTGAGTTAATGACGGACCCAAAGAAAAGTGGGCAAGATCTCTTTTATATAACAAATCTCGTCTTAAATCGATCTAAGTCGTCCAAAAAAGTCAGGACTTACTCTTGGCTGAAATAGCTTCGATCTAAGACGCCATTTGCTTACATGTATAGACGTTGCTAAGATACGATAGAAGCTTGTGGTTAGTATCACGTATTTATTTTAGTTTCCTTACTGTGATTCATTTGATTTGATGACAAATTATTTTGTTTGATTTTTTTCTCTGAATACTTCTGTCTGACAGGCATATTTAGAACTATTAGAATATTATTTAGAACATTATTTAGAATTTCTAATTACTTACATGATATTTAAAAAAAAGTATATTTTGAACATAAAATATAAAGTAAGTATAATCCAATAAAAACACAACATAAGGGAACATATGCATATATGTACCTAATATAATGTTTAGAGGTCTCCTTTTAGCGTTCTTGTTAACTCTGTGACATTACTTTTCGATTTCAATCACATGTCTTTCGTCTTGTTCTTTGTTTGTTTTTAAATTGCCGTTGATAATTTTGTACTTCGGGCTCATTGGACCTTGACGATCATTAGGCACGGTTCATTTTCTAATTTCAACTAAAGGAAGTGTTCGACCTACTTGCAATTTGTAAAGGAAATGTACGAAACGTATATTAGCTGTTGATTTTGATTGATAATCGTAGGTTTTCTAGAACGTGCCGAATTTATTAGTTCTTCTTAGTTTATTGCTTGATTCAATTATTTACACATCGGACAATAGAATTCAAGGTATAACATTATATACCACACTACTGTTTATTGTACTGTGCCGGCTTGAGAATAGCACCCACTCCATCTCTCCCCGCGGATGTCCTAAAACGTGATCTATGTAACAAAGCCGCTACCAAAAGCGCTGGTGAGGAACTACATCACCTCTAAAAGAGTGAATCCGCCAACCCGCTAGCCCAACGTGGCGTACTAAGGTTATACATCCGTCGTGTGCAAGACACACGACGGAGTATATGAGGAAGTCCATGTCCTCCAGTAGTGGAAAAGCTGAAAAGCTTGGTTATTTACTGCCTTATATATAATTAGAATCCAACTCGAAACACCAGTTTTATGACAACGTTGAGACAAAACAAACTGCGCGCTAACAAAAATACTTGTAGAACTGTACTGTATTTACATACCCAACATTATGTTGGTGTTGCGCGCAACACAACTCCAATCTCCGCTCCCGGTCAGGCAGGCTTGCCGTTATCCTACGAACTCCATAACAGTGCTTGCCTATCAACTTATATCTAGTGGCTTAACGTGGTATGTGGTTGAATCAGTTACCTGTAGTTCATGGACCATTGCGGGTGGCAATTTTGCAAAATACATTAAATAAACGCGCGTGTCAGTGTGCGACTTGAATATGAATCGTGGTTTATAAAAGTAAAAAGCAGTAACTTTTGAATTTTTTTCATAAAACTAGATCAAATAAGTTTAAATGACTTTGAAGAGTAATAAACTGCTTACGTGTCTAGTGTTGGTTTAATGTCATTATTGCAAGTCAGCTTTAAAATCTGAACAATGTCAAATGAATGACCGGGAATTGCTGCGTATTGAACGCCATTTGTTCGTCTTAAATATTCAAATAACCACTAAAATTACCACTAAGAGCCGCTTAAGACTGCTCATGAATAAAATTCAACTTATGACATTTGGGAAACACTGACGAAAAATCTATATTAATTTCGTATGACAAAAAGCTGAAGACGATCAAAGAGCTGCTAATCTCACAACAATCGTAAAACTAAATCATGAATCAGCCAACTTTCTTAGTAGATAAGTGAGGAATGCAATCAATGTAAACTTACTTGCCAGCCCATGCGAGTCCGATTCGCTCCGACACCGCGCAGCTCACCGGAATCCTTCAACTCTTGCACCGATGGCAACGCATCTTGCGATTCGTCTTGCTCTTGCAAACTCCCTTGCAAGTCTCCTTACAAACCTCGCCGTCAGATGAGCAGGCATAGTGCACCGGTGGTGTTGCCGAGCGCGTTGAAAACGAAAATGTCGGGTTTAGCGAGATCTTCTAGCGAAAGAATGCCGAAATCAAAGAAGATAAGGCGACGGCCGTTATCAGTGGCGTCGTTAAAGGATTTGTGCTTGGATGTTCTTGTACACAATGTAATTCCATTCTAAAATTATCCATTTTAGATATGAAAAAGTAAGGGGGGATTAAAACCATGGCGCAGGCTTCAACAAGTTCACCTAAGTACTTAACGTGGTTGTATACTTTCTACTTGTCTTTCTTGTAATCTAACAACCTTACCATGTCAACTGTGAATACCATTTCTATTTTTTTAAAAACTTTAGTTTATTTTTTATGAACCACTTATATACAAATAATTATTTGTATATAAGTATATGTACCTACTTATATTCCGATTGAAAAACAGTTAAACTATATTTGTTCCCTAACTTTTCATTTAAAGGCATGGAATCTCTATTTACATAACATATGGCCTCTAATCACTTGAAACAAGGGTCACTTAACAGTACCAACATAATGAGTAGTCCAGCATAGGCTCTGCTCGACCACGACCACGTGACGTCATCTAATATGCAACTATACGCAAATTACCGACCTGTCTCCTTGACTCCACTGTACTTAATTTAACGTTATAATGTTTTCTAAACTTGCCTTTACCATTGCGTATTTTTAGCGGTCCCATTAATAGCAGTTCGGGAGTTAGCGAGTAGTGAAATGCATCTAACTTGAATATACATGAAGGAAATGTTGGTGGTACACGGCGATGGCTCAGAGCAATAGACATTCATTAAGTTATGTCACAGTTATGGTTGCTTGTCAGTTAATTTTCCGTCTGGCTGTAATTGTATGCCGTTTGTTAGTTATTATTGCCTATTGAAATGTAAGTCAGTGGGAAATTATGAAGTGAATGGATGTGTTTTATTGTTTCTAGGCGGCTAATTATTTCACGCTATTATGTAGCATCTGCGTCATGTCATTAATATATAGTGGAAATAAAATCTTCACTTGCATTTAATTTTTTTTTTCAATTATAAAGCCTGCAGAATTACGTACCCAGTTTTGTAATTATCAGCTAATTGAAAGTAAAGTATTGGCTGTTGATGTGTCCAATAATCTTGGTTGTCAGAAACTCTCCCAAATCAATATTCTTAAATATATTTTTTCAATAAATTTATTTCTTTCTTTTCTTCATGTCGTACAAAAAATATGCATACACACACACACTCACACACATATATATATATATATATATATATATATATATATATATATATATATATATATATAGGTATGTGTGGTAGAAAGTTCTTTAACTTTTAGGAAGCTAAATTAAGAACATAGCTATATAATTTTTTAAACTTTCGTCTTTTGTACACATTTGTACAAATGTGTATATTGTAAATCGTGTCTGACCGCGTATAACCCAGGTATTTGTTTACCTTAGGACATAGCGATGTTTGGATTCCATAGGAAATGGTTATGCCACCTAAACAAAGCAAAGAAGAGTCGCTAGTAGGTATGTTATCGAAAAATACACATTTTCAATTGTTTTCGTTCGCCCATAGGCCCAAACCTTCGCACTTCAAATGGGCAACGGCGAAGAAGAGGGTGACCCCGTATGGCCTCGCGAGGAACTCGGCCCCACCGGTGTGGAGGACATGACCCGCCTTCATGATCTGCACGAGGCAGCCCTACTTTGGAACTTGAAACTGAGATACGAACAAGGCCTGATATACACGTATGCTGGTTCCATTTTAGTGGCTGTCAACCCTTATCGGCCGGTTGATGCTTTGTATGGACTGCAGACAGCAAGGAGGTAAGATACGTAATTTTTTAATATATAATGCCACACTTTAATATATATGTGCACTGGACGTCCCTGTGTTGTGTATCCGGAGACGTACTACAATGATTTAAATAAAAAAGAACAGGAACCTTATCTATCTATATTTATCTATTTAAACAGGTCTTAATGCGTATATTTCCCTTTTTTTTTATTTCAACGTTTTGGTTGGGTTGCACCAACCATGGTCACGAGCGGACTGAAGAGGCGGGTAGTCCAAGTCGAGAATTGCCAGCAGTTTCATCAACTACCCGCATTTGATCTTCATAGTCCGGAAAGTTGCGGCACATAACACTCACATATTATACATATCTTCACATATTATACATATCTGAAGTAGCGTCAGACGAAAAATCACCAGGTTTAATTTTATTAAATTTATTAATCATTGGAATCCACATCGAGGGCAATTTGTAACAATCTTGTCGATTGAAATTTTTTATGTTTCTTGATTTCAATTGTTTCACGCCCAATCCTGTCGAATCAGTGTAGACGATTTTTTGGACTATGGAGTTAATAGTCCATAATAGTCTATATGGACTATATGGAACTATGGACTATAATAGTCTGCTGTCGCCTATTTATTCGTCTGGCGATTCCTCACAACTGCGATATATTTCTTTGGTTGGTGGAACTCAACCGAAACGTGGAATAAAATATACAAGGTATACATCCGCGTTGAGACCCGTTTAAATAGATAAATATGTGTGAAAACGCGTAAATCTCAACTGTTATAAGAACCACCCATATCTCAAACATACATTTTTGTATTTAACTCTCTTACCACAAAATAAGCACAAACACATTATTATCCTTTACCAGAAAATACAAACACATATAATATTGTCTTTGACCTTATATTTGTTCTTTTCGCATTAGTGGCTCTGTTGGACCAAACCGAGCTTAACTAGCCAAAGTAATGTTCAATGCTACTAACTGTAGCAGGTTCTCGATCAGTCAGATGCGTTATACGCTTCTTAAAACACTGAGTCTATCTATCGTTATAAATGCATAAATGTTTAGTACAGAAATCGACCTTTTGCACAGCAGACACGACTCTACGAGGCGTTTAAATGCAAATAAGAACTTCCGACTTATATAACTTCAAACTTGATATGTCTACGAGCTGCGTAATACACCTCTTTTATACCTATATTTTCATCTCCAAACCAAAATTTCAAGAATACATTGCAAGAACAGCCCTACCAAACTCAGATCCAACACATGGCACAAACAGCTAAATGGTCCATTAATTGAAATATAGCTTATTAAATTATTTACCAAGTAATCTCGTACATCCTTCAATCATAAAAATCAAGTCCTATAAATACTCTTAAACGTCAAGCAAATTTTACTAGCCACGTGATTTATACCAGTCAGTAACGTATCCTAATTACATTCAATTAACGCGTAGAAATGAATTCAATGAATTAAAGCGCCTCCGATTTGTAACTGCGCTATTAACTATTGTTACATAATACCCGCGTACAACACAAGTATCAAAACTGCTATTATTGCATTTAATGCAACATAAACTTTGCTATAACAATCATTTTGCATTGTTTTCGTATTTAGATTACTGATAAGATTTAGAAAAATGTCTACTAAATGATATTACTGTTTTCGTTAAATTATAAAACATTTTTTAAGGAATTGTGAACTCAATGATTGAACGAAAAGTGAAGTAAAAGAAAATGGTCTATTTCAGGTACCACGCAGCGGAGGCACTGGGAGATCTTCCTCCACATCTATTCGCAATAGCAGCAGCTGCGCGAGCGTCTCTCCCGCACCCCCAAGCCATACTCATTTCTGGAGAATCAGGAGCAGGGAAGACCGAGTCCACCAAACTAGCCGTTCAATTCCTCGCAGCTGTCGCTCCGGCTCCCCCCGGCCGCGCCCCTGTTTCCGAACAAATCTTAGAAGCTGCACCCCTGCTAGAAGCGTTCGGGAACGCAAGAACACCAAAAAACCACAACTCTAGTCGCTTCGGTAAACTTCTAGAACTATACTTCAAAGATGGCGCGCTAGCCGGCGCGAGAGTCGCCCATTATCTGCTTGAAAAGTCGCGTATCGTGACGCAGTCGCCAGGCGAAAGAAACTACCACGTCTTTTACGAATTACTAGCTGGGTTAGATGAGGAACAAAGACGGATTAGAGGTCTTTTGACCGCCGAACATTATTTTTATTTAAATCAAGGAGGGGACTCAGGCGGCGCCGGCGCTGGTGCAGACTGGGCTGCTCTATGTGGTGCTATGCAGGTACTTGGCATTGGAGATTCTGAAAGAGAAGATATAATAAGGGTCTTAGCTGCGGTTCTTCATTTAGGAAATGTATACTTTCATAGAAGACAGTTACGTCATGGCCAAGAAGGAGTTCAACTGGGTGGGGGAGCAGAAGTACGTTGGGCTGCGCATTTGTTAAAAGTACCTGCGGAAGCATTGGCCAGAGCCCTGACTACAAGGGTGACGGCAGCGCGAGCGGAACGTATGAGGTCGCCTTTACCAATAGACCAGGCATTGGACGCGAGAGACGCCTTCGCCAAAGCTCTATACTCTTCGCTATTCAATTGGCTCGTCCTTCGAATCAACTCGATAGTCCATCGCGGAGGTTTACACGATGCTCATCGAATATCTCTCCTCGATATCTTCGGTTTCGAAGACTTGGAAGAGAATTCGTTTGAACAGCTCTGTATAAATTACGCGAACGAAACCCTACAACATTACTTTAACAAACACATATTTAAACTGGAGCAACAGGAGTATCAGAAGGAGCGTTTGGAGTGGTCGAATTTAACTTGGAATGACAACTCTTCAGGTAAGATTCTTAACAACTTGGTGACAAATAAATAAATGACGTTTCTTGCTTTTAAGAACCGCAATTTGCCTAAATACGATGCACTTTTTCAGTAATCCAGTTGCTCAGCAAGAAGCCAGTGGGAATCCTGCACCTATTGGACGATGAGAGTAACTTCCCGCGCGCGTCCGATGCGTCGTTCCTAGAGAAGTGCCATTATAATCATGCTTTGAATGAGCTCTACTCGAGACCAAGACTGGGAGCTAATGAATTTGGGGTATGTTTTTAACTGTCTTAAATGTATGCATGAGTATGAGTATGTCATACACAATGTCATACTCATACAGTATGTCTTAATCTATGAGATTTTCTTAGATCAAGTAATCCAATAATAATATATAATCATTTATTTATTTGCTCAAGAATGCGGGTACATACATAGTACGACGGATTCAATAGATGGAAACGATTTTGTTTAGTAACAAGCTACTTCAAATTCCACGTTCAGAAAGAAAGATATGATCTTTAGATGAAACTTTGAAGTTAAATCTTCAAATAGGAGCTAATATGCGTCTTCCTTTTAAAGGTGGACATACTAAAATGTAATAATGCCGCAAACTATCAGCTGGTAATTGGTCTTTTTTTTGGCTTTAGATTAAACATTACGCGGGTCAAGTGTGGTATAACGTAGATGGTTTCTTGGACAAAAACCGGGACGCTCTCCGTGCGGATGTCCTGGAACTTCTGTGCAGTAGTGAAGTGCCCCTAGTAGCTGAAATGTCCACGCAACTTCGAGCACAACACGATGCAAATAAGACGCTTCCGAGGGGTGCGAATGGAAGATTTGTCACCATGAAACCGAGGACGCCTACAGTAGCTGCTAGGTTTGTAACACCTATTCACATGCCATTTTGTAAGATTCCGGCAACAAAACCGGCGTACAACTTATTTATAATAATTTATAATGATCGATAGCCCATAAGTTTAACTGTCTATTTAACATAAAAATAATTGACGATCTTATCAGTGCTAGGTAAAAAGTAAATTTATTCTTAGCGTGCGGTATGTGCAAATACTTCAGCTTGTTTTATTTTCTCCCGCTAATCCATCTTATAAACTTTAGAGAAAGCAAATACCGATTAAGATTTTTACAAGCACTTTTTGTCTTTTTCCGCTCGTGTAGCATATGAATAAACATCTACTTTTTTACAGACTTGCCACTCAACGAAAAAGCGTCATTGATTTTATCATTTACTAGCAGCGTAATCTCTATATTTCGCATCGCAATGAGTCATGCTAGCCGTTTATTCACATGATTTGTTTTAATTTCCCGTCAACGATACGGCTCATAATAGCACATTCATAACATTTGTTTGGGTCCTGTTTCCTGGATAGGTACGTCCGATTAAAACCAGTGAACGTAAAAAAGGGATAGTCCAATTGTGTGTTGTCACGTACATTTTTATAAATATGTAAATCGAAATCAATCTGTACTGACTTGAATTTAGTGCTGGTCTGTATAAAATCCGAACTTTCATGTTGCAATTAATATAAAACATTATTCACCTTAGTTCTTTCTGTTTTCACTGTTTTTGTACACAATTTTATAGGTCTACATTTAAGATAATTTTTAGTCTCTTAAATATGTGTGTATAATCTTAATCTTGCTTTATTGATTATTATTTTATCACGCTTAGGATTTTTGCGTTTTTTCACACATATTTATCTATGAAACGGTCCTATTTATTTTGTTAATGATCGTATAATTAATACTTACTTTTGTTTGTTGTTACTTTATCGATACTTACTTTATTAATTGTTACTCTATTAATACTCACATTATTTATTATTAAATATGTATTAATTTAGTAAATGCTTACTTTGTTATTTATAGGTTCTCGGACAGCCTCCACCAGCTGCTCGAGTCCATGTCGCGGTGCAACCCTTGGTTCGTGCGCTGCATCAAGCCTAACACTGACAAGTCGCCCATGAAGTTCGACATGCCATGCGTACTCGCACAACTGCGTTATACCGGCATGCTGGATACCATTAAGATACGACAGACCGGATACCCCATTAGGATACCCTTCCAGAACTTCGTAGACAGATACCGGTGAGTGAACTTTCATTAAAGAAAGAACGGTGGCAGTTTTGTTGGCTCTTTAAAAGGGTAGTTTAGGTATTAAGAAGGTGGCTTTTTTAAAAATGGCTTTCGACCTGATGATGAAGCGCCAGAAATGGATACTGTTGCTCATGGACATTTTCAATACATGTCAACACCACTCAAAACCTATTATTTAGCGCCCAGCTACGCTAGCAAGCTTCGGGAATTTAGGAACCGCTTTTTAGAAAATGGCTTGTGAAGATACCAACTTATACCGCTTCTTTTATCCAAAGGAAGGGATGTGATGACAATAGATTTTATGCATTCTATATTACACCATCCGCCTACCTCCACCCACTGAAGAGAGAAACAGGATAAAACGGGAAGAAAGGAAATCGGGCTCTGGCAATTGCCACTCATTTTCGAATCATCCTAATACATTTACGACAGTTTTTCTGAGATTACTACAGGGTTACAGAATCATAGTCAGCTTCTCTTCCTTTATCTTTTCTTTCATTTTTGTGGATATATTATTAAAATTGTATTTATTAGTTTATGTATATTTTGTATATAATAGAGTAATAATAGGGGGGAGTGCACGCTACATTCCCACAGCCGCTGGGCGCATTCTACTGGCCACGTTACCCCTCTCACAGAATACTGCCTACCAGAATACTACCAGAACACTACATTTCCCACTTTATCATATTCCCCAACGTATGTACTTGTTTCGGTAGTGAGTGAGATATGCCAAAGCCCATTCCCATCGTATCCCTTCCCACGTCCCCAACCCTTTCTCCAAATCCATACTTTCATCAAGAAAGGTAGGCAGCGCAACTGAGGGCGTGTCAACGTTTGTCATCTTGGAGTAATGATGGCATGTATCGCGGATGTCTATGGACGACAGTATCCACTTACTACCAGGACTGTATGCTCGTTTGCCACTTTCTTTCTATAAAAAAAAAAAAAAACTCGCCAGCCCGCTTGGCAAGCATTTAAGGCCTTACATCCCTTATGCACAAGATAATGCGCATGGGGGGATGATAAAAGGTCTCATGACGGTGACTATCTTTCTAAATCAATCAAAATTAAAACCTATTTTTCACCGCAGGTATTTGCTGAAATCGACTCCGACACGCTCGAAGCCCTACCGCGAGATTTGCAATTCGATTCTCGCGGAGCTGCCGCCCACCGGCGCCGGTATGTCATTCATTACAATACAATAACCATTCATCCATTACTCCCCCATGTATGTACTAACACACAAATGCCATAATTCGAAACTTGAACTATCTATTGTGGACGCGATACTTCTATATTCCTATAGGTATCGATCGTGGCGTTTGCTGTATTAGCGGCAAGATAAAACGATAATTTTAATGCCAATTAATGTAAGGGATAAACAGATTTTTAAATTTTGTTTTAATTAAGATAGAAACAATAGCTCTAACACTTAGGTATAGAAGATTTAGAGAATATTCTGTACACAATTGATTTTTTATAGCTCAACCTGTGTTATAATATTTTTGGTATTTCTTTTTATATTTTTTTTCTTTCTAAGTCAATTATTAAATCATTACTAAGGAAAAGACTGTTTCACTTCAATAATTTAATAAGACAGTCAACGACATAGTTACACCAACATGCTTATACGGTAAAAGGACATTATCACGTAATTTTTAAGGTTTTTTTTTTATAAATTATAACCTAATGTTAGAAATAATAAGCATTATTTTTCATTTTTAACCGCGCATTATGTTTGCGAAAGTCACTTTGTAACCGATTTATATTGTAAATCGGGTCTGAATGCCAAACGGCCAAACGAGTAAATTTTTTTTTTTTTTTTTTTAATGGACGAAAGTGGCCAACGAGCATACAGTCCACCTGATGGTAAGTGGATACTGTAGCCCATAGACATCCGTGATACATGCCAACATTAGTCCAAAATGACAAACGTTGGCACGCCCCCGGATGCGCTGCCTACCTTTGCAGAATAAGGAATGGATTTGGAGAAAGGGTTGGGGAAATGGGGAGGGATAGGATGGGAATGGGCTCTGGCACATCTCACTCACTACCGAAACACGTACGTACATTAGGGACATAAGATAAAGTGGGAAATGCAGTACATTTCAAGGTAGTCTTCTGTGAGAGAGGGGTAACGTGGCCAGTCGAGTGCGCCCAGCGGCTGTTGGATTGCAGCGTGAACTCTCCCCCTCATAAAGATAAATAAAGATATTTTAGATAAATCATCAATAGCCGATCATATTCTCAACGCTGAAATTAATCACTGGATAGAACTCCACTCCCAAACTCCTCTCCACTGAACGTCACTATTATCCCGGGATTGTACGTGAAGCGATTGAATTTAAAAAATATATATATAGATATAAACTGTCGTCGACGTGGAATCCAGTGAATCACTGGATTTGTGGATCACTGTATGTATACATCCGCGGACATTGTTAGTGCAGTATGTCGCAGTCTTTCTGAATGTGAAGATCAAATGTGGGTAGTTGATAAAACTGCTCGCATCTCTCATCCTGGACTACCCGCCTATTCAGTCAACTCGTAACCACGGCTGGTGTAACTCGCGCCGAAACATCGAGTAGAAATAAAAGGTAAACAAAAACCTTTATACGCGTTCAGACCCGATTGACAACATAATTATTTTTCAGTACCCATTCAACTTATTAATATGACTAAAATAACTTTTAAAAAAGCTACAATGTTACCGTATTATAAATGTTGTGTACAAAACTATAATTGATATCAAATGAGCTCTAATAGAATTAGTCTTATATTTTCCTATAATAATTATATACGCTCTATCTTATATAAATAAATAATAAAAATGGGTCAGTGTGTAATGTGCAAATGTAACCTTAAATCACATCTTATCGTAAATTAATTAAACAGATAGTAAACCAACTCCGCCCACGGTAGACCCAAGACAATAGTGAAATAATAAAGTTTCGTAATGCACACACACAGCGACAAACAAGCACAGTCCTTTATTGATTTGAAATACAAGGTAGTGAGTACTTTACTATAGATAGTCATCTGTTTCGCTTTAAAATATGTATAATTAAGTACACTTTATTGTAAAAAATAAAAATTAAATACCCTATACTCAGATAAGTCAAGGTGTTGTAATGTAATACTTTATTACTTGACAGACCTTTCACATGACCAGAAATAATGTTCAGGCCTTCCACCGGTTTATAGTTATTTTCACAGAGTATGCCAGAGCCCATTTCCATCCCATTCCCATACCATCCTATCGCTCCCCACTTTCCTAACCCTTTCTACAAATCCATTTCTAAATCTTCAAAGAGAAGCAGCGCATTAGCATACCAACGTTCGTCTTGCTGGACTGGTGTTGGCATCTATCTCGGATTTCTATGAACGACAGTATCCACTTACCATCAGGTGGACTGTACGAGTATGCTTATCTGTCGCCTTGCTGGACATTAAAAATATTTCTATAAAACAAATAGGTCTATATACGAACCCGAATAAGCGCTTACCTACATATATAATTATATATAGATAACCGCTTACTAAATATCATTCACATTTAGAATTTATTTTTATTCCAAACTTGGGTGCTCCGAACCAATGACTACATTGGAAATTACTTATCAAACTAATAATTTGCCTATAGCTGCGAACACTTTTCATTTTTGTCATGGCACGAGTAACACAATAAAAGTATAACATTTCTATTTTCGTTTTCAATATCAAGATATCATTTTAATGCAGAAATCAATTTCTCTGAAGCTTCAAGAGTTGAAACACTTAATTTTTTTATTATAAATTCAAAGTGATACAACGTGCTAGAACGTCTTATATATAATTTTGTATATATATCTCGAGTTGTGAACTTATTGCTGCCGTATATAGAAATAATTTCTTATAAATGTCATTATCATTATATTGGCAGCGGGCGCAGATTACCAACTGGGAGCTGCTCGAGTGTTCATAAGAGAGGCGTTACACCGCGCTCTGGAACGCACTCGCGCCGACAAACTACGCGCTGCCGCAACTAAGTTGCAGGCACGTGTGAGAGGATATTTGGCAAGGTAATATTTTTTGTAGCCACATACATATTTAGAAGGGGAACAGGGAGGACCGGATGGAAACCTTTCCAAATTACACCGGATAGAATTATTGCTTCTTGCAAAGCAATTCGTTAAGAAAATAAAACTATAAATCTGCTTGAACTTCCTCTTAAAAAAAAAAAAACAATTTTGGAAACGTTGATTGTAACGTAAAAAAATTGTAAAAAAAAACGTAACCTAAATTGTAAAAAAAACGTAACCTAAATTGTAAAAAAAAACAATTGGAACGTTGGATTATATAATAGTCGGCTGACTATTATAAATTATATTTTTAAAGCTGTTTTACATGCTCCGAATAGATAGAGCTCAAATAAAAGAAATAGTATTGTAATTTTGAAAAAAATACGCGACGTAACATGGCTAGTATGCTAGCCATAAAATTTGCCAGAAGGTGTATATGATTAATCACTATATTCTTTATATCGTGCAAGATAAGCGGACGTGTAAGGAGAACGTTTAATTATATCTGGTGTGGTAGTTCATGCTGCTACCTCAAATCTTGAGGAACTACACCACCTCTAAGAGTAGACCAGCCCGCTTAGCCAGTCTGGTGTTTTAAGGCGATACCAATGGCCATGGGTGCAACAGTGGACGAAAAAAGGGCTGGTTACTGTTACGGTGGTAGTAGTTATTTATGCTCCTAAAACATTGTTTCGCATTTTCCATTTGTTGTAGGTATATTCCTTACAAAAGAAATGAAGTAACTAATCTTAACCATATTTTTGTTACAGGAAACGCTACCGCCAAATGCGTAAATCAACAGTGAAGATCCAATCGTGGTGGCGCGGGCGCATCGCGCGCAATCGGTTCACGACGGCGCGGCGCGGCGTGGTGCGCGCGCAGGCGTTAGTACGGGGAAGGGTCGCGAGGAAACGCGTGCAAGCGCTCAAAGAACAACACAGGAGGAGACTGGAAGCGCAACAAACCGCTGCTAAGTGAGTTACATACCCACTTACCATTCTAGACAATTCTAATATCGATGGTATCAAATTTAAAGCGGTGTTATATTTAGGTTCTCTGGTGGCAATAAAGAAATAAGAGGTCCGGTCCACTTTGTGATGACATTCCTACTAATTTAGATGATTTATTTCAGTTATTGTTTTGTTGATCGTAATTTACGGCTCATTTAGTATTTTATGTAAATAGTATCAATACAATTACGCCACAGCGACAGAGACAACTCTACATCTATTATTCTCAAGCTACTCAATATTCCAATGAATTTGGATAATTATTTTAAACTTAAAATTTTTTTCCACCCTAATTGTTGAATAAACCAAAAAAGTATTCGTTTTAGGAACAGTCTTATAAACCCTATCATATCATGATACCAGAAAAAACTTAACCTGTAACAGTTGAAACTTAATGCTTAAGCATCGCTACTATTTATAAAGTACCAATAAATGGTACCTATCAGCCAACAATAATCGGTAACCTGTTGGAAAATCCTGATATTTCTTCGTCTAATTCCTTTTATTTCTATATTCTATAAAATTATATATATTTCAGACGTCGCGCGGCGGAACAAAAGGCGAAAGCAGAGAGTCTACAGGTGCTCGAGGTGCCAGCTGAGCTCGCTTTCATACTGTCCAAGATTGACGAGTGGCAACCACCTCATACAGAGAGACACTTGGTCAAGGTATGTCTTTTTACCATAATTAATACCATTCTATCGCGATGGTTCCCGCACTCCCAATTTACCGGATCCGGTAAAACTGGAGATTAATCATATTTAGACAAAAAGCAAATTAGGAAAAGCGGGTAGTAAATTTTTCATTAAAAATTAAAGTTATACTGTAAGCCACAATCTATAACATATTAATGTTCTCGACGGGATGATATTGAATTATTAATAATAATTATAGCGAGATTTACGATCTTAACTCGTAGCGCGGACAAATATCCTTCAAACCCGAAGACTCCGGGTCAAACCAAGACGGGTAGCAACCCTAAGTACCGACCCAGCGGTTATAAGTCTTACAAATAAGTATTGCCGCCTCGTTTATTCAGAAACTTCAGGAAGTATAATTTCCTGTCGAACTGATACAAAATTTGTATGTCCACTTGTTTTATGACTATTTATTTGGCTGTTTGGAGAGTGGTCGTATATATTCAGTCAAACGTATTGTTATAAATTGTAGGTATTCCTTTGAACTTGTTAAAAACTGAGGAAACTCTTAAAATGTGTCTCTTTGTCTACTTTATCATAACAAAATGTAATTATTCCATATAACTCCCACCTCGGGTTTCTACAACCGCACCTCCTGTCACAGAAGTGCGGTGCATCCGCATTTCCTTGATACGGAAGTGTCGCGTACTGTGCGGTCTAAAAATCGTTTTTAACCGTGAACCCGTGGTGTGGAACGAAATGCTTCAAGGCGTCTTTCCCTTACACCACGACATGGGGTTCTTCAAGAAAGCTGTGAATAAGATTCTGCACGGTCAGTAATGCACCCGCATGCCCCCTGGTGTCACAGGTATCCATGAGCGGCAGTAGCCACTTACTATCATGTGAGCGGCTTTCCAGTCTGGCTCCTTTAATAGATTTACCTATATGTTTCTCAGGTGGCTGGCGAAGTGTTTGCTGAAGATGAACGTATCCAACTACCGCGTGATCTGCAGCAGTTCGCCTTCTCCAAGTTCAGTTCCGTCTATTTCGCGGATGGAGGACAACTCAGCCCTAAAAAACACCCCATCACGAGGCCCTTCTTGTCGAAGGCAGCTGTTAGGTAAATAGTTGTTCTCATACATAAATATATGTACATATCTTTCCTTAATTTAGGTTTACAGTACGTGACGCTTTTATTCTATTTTACTACTTTTTGTTGTCGCAAAAAGATTTACTAATGTCGAATTTACTTGTATATAAACTGCGCTAAAGATAAAATAGCGCTGAAAAATATTATTGAAATGAAATAAAATAATGTACTCCGACTTGAAAGTGAATAAAATTCAACCGGAGATTAATATTAATTCAATTTCAAGTAAAATCTCTGACCTGTTTCAGGGACCAAGACTTTAACGACGCTGTGGCTACTTTCAAGCTTATTCTGAGATGGTGCGATGAATCTGCCGCTGGCAATGAAGCGAGACAAAAGGTATTTGATTCCACTGTCAAAACACAAAACTGCCTGATTAATGCCAAACACATATGTAAAAACAAATAAATATACTCGTATGAATAATGCCCGCACTATGATTCTCTGTACCGTATCCCGAGACGAATTAGAAACCGAATAAAACTTGGGACCAATTAACTATAATCGGAAAAATGAACATTTTGTGTAGGACTTTTGTAAACATTTGCAATTTACCGAAGTGTGTTTAACGGTTTTTTGACTTAATTGACTTTGTGCATTTGTTTTAGAGGTCTATATTGTTGCGATATTGTATCTTATCGATATTGTAAATGATCGGCATATGTAGGTAATATGCACATTTGCATTAAAATCTGTTAGATTTTACTAGGACAAATTTGCTAGGACAAATCAACAATAAATTGTGATCGATTATCAGAGTCTCATAATTTTAAATGGTCTCTTAAACGAATGAAATCGTAAATTCGTTGGTTACAGGTGCTAGCGGACTATATAGCGTCTCGGGGTCTGTCGTCCCGCGGTCTCCGGGACGAGATTCTCGTACAGCTGTGTAATCAGGCCAGCGGGAACGATGCTTCAGCGGACCGCGTCTGGCAGCTCATGGCGCACTGCCTCGCTGCCTTCCAACCTGGACCTCCGCTGCACAAGTAAGAAACCAAGGCCGCAGTCAGAAATTTATCCAGGGAGGAACAAAGCAAGCACCTTTCTTATAAATTTAAATAGAGATAATTTAATGTAGAAAGTCTTTTACTTATTCTTCCCTATGCCAGTGGGGACAAGCGCCTCACCCTGCCCCACTGTGGCTACACTTATGTAAGGTACTACATTTTGTTTTTGATCCTCACAATAAACGATCACGGGATCCAAGAGACTGCCCACGTAATGGAGCGAACGTTAGAAATCTCACAAACAATAGGTATCTATAGATTACTCAAGCATCGAACATCTGATCCCTGCGACTAGAGAATCTACCTAGAAGGATAAGTTATTTCTAACTTTCAATTGGGGCCTTATACAGGTATAAAAGCTTTTATGTAACTTTTTTCTTGCACTAAATATTTCAGTCGTAATTTACGACAAGTCAATTACCGACCGGCATACCTAGGCCAGCAAGTCACTTTACTTAAATTAGCACCGACCAGTAGAGTCAGATAGCTAAACAGCTAGATGTCTAGGTTAATTATAAACTATTGAGAATCGACTTCTACACCTAAGGGTATCTAAAATCTTTATTCCCTTCATAAAGTGGATAACATTGTTTACGCGAATAGTGTAAAGAATTCACGCACTAACTCATATATCTACCATAATGCTAGCCTTATAATATAACTATATTTCATGAACTAAAGACTAAAAATTCTAGACACTGTCTAGAATTCGATTCTAACAACAGATTAGTACACTATCTGGCTGCTCTTCGTGAAGTGTGTACACAGCAAGTTTTGACAACATTTATATGTACCTATGAACATAATTATTTCCTTATTACAAAAAATCTGTATAAAATGCAAGTATTTTCTTTTTTTTATTGATTTATTTATTCAGGAACAAACAGTCACGTAACAAAGTCGAATAGATTCAGGCTTACATACATTCAGGCACATTATTCCGTAACAACAGAACAAAACGTTGAATACAATAAAATCTTACAAAATAACTCTTTTTTAATTTAAGAAACAATAGTCCGAAAATATCGATAACTTTTCTGTTTCTTATATTCTTTATTCTTTGTTAATATAATACATATTTTCCAGTTACCTCGTCCGGTTCGTCTCCGAACGCGCGCCGCCCCGCCCGCGGGCGTTACTTCTGCGGCTGCTGTGCGGCGCGGGCGGCGGCGTTGCGCGCGCCGCCGGCGTCCCGAGGCGATGTCCGCCGACGCTGCTCGAGTGGAGGGCGGTCAAGGTCGACGCGAGGCCTGCGCTGCCACTGCACATGCCCGACGGTAATACATCATGATATTCAGGGTTACTTTGTGATACAAGATAAAATTATGCTGCCCCGATGCCACTCGAATGGCGGGCAGTCAGAGCTAAGGCAAGGACCTGTGCTGTCAATGCATATGGCAGACGATAAAATATTCGTAGTATATATTACGCTATTCAGGATTACGCTGCGGTGCAAAAAAAGGCTTACGCTGTTGAGATAACTACAACATGTGCACCAAAGCTGTTCGAGTGCACCAACATGTTGAAGGACGGTCAGGGCTGACGCGAGACCACTCACACCGATTTACATAAATACATATATAACGGAGAATTACTATCGTGTAAGTTTTTAGAAAGCGTGACGTCAGCATTGCTGACGTCACCATTATTCGCGTCACTCATATTCAACAGATAACGAAATAAAACAACTATACACTTGAAATAAACTCTTTGTTACAATCGTTTTATAATCAATACTTTTCTTAACTTATAGATTCAACTAAGATCTTAAGTCTACCCTTATTTTCTATACAACAGTAAAAATAATTCGAATAGCAATATTTCAAAAAGCACTCACCAAACTACCGTTCTCAGCAGCTGCCACTTGAAAAGTGAGCCAACAACATGGTGGCCTCCCACCATGTTGCTTCTTTACAATCATTTTTAAACAATGGTTTTAATACGAATATTTCGTTATAGTTATTCGTGAAATAATTTTAAAACATTATTTAAACACTTATAAACGCAAATAATTTCATAAAATCACACGTGGTTTTAATCACTCATCGTTCAAAACAATCTCCAACGAACATTCAAAAAGCAACTATTAAAAATCAATTTAAAGAATTATTAATGATTAAATTGTGAATGTGTTTTGTAAATTAAAGATTTGATTTATAATTAATTTTGAGCTAAACTTATTAATTTAAAGTTAACTTTTTGAATGTTCGTAACTTCTAAGGAAGTAAATACAAATGTTAACAAACTCATTTTAAAAATTATTTGATTTAGGTTAAAAAATGAAGCTTACCTATTTCATTGGTAATAAAGTAGGTTAAAATTAATTATCATTCTTAAATAGACTTTATGTAATCAAACTTAAAATCTAAAATAAAAGATGTTGACTGTTTTGCGTCGACATATATGTAAAGGTATTCTAACAGCAGCAACTATATGGAATGGAGTGTGCGGCGTTGCCGTTCGTAGTAGTTCTCTGGAATTAACCCTGTATAATTCTAGATATTAAATGACAATATTTTAGTGATGTTACTTGAATTTCCTTGAAATTTTATTACGATATTTATACGAAAACTAATGGCATCCTTTATTTCAGACTCAGTGCACCACGTGTGCGTGGAATCGTGGACGACGTGTGAGCGCGCCGCCGCGGCCGCGCTGTCCGCCGCTGGCGTCGCGCACCACGCCGCCGGCTGGTCGCTCACTATGGAACATAACGGACATCTCACTGGTAAGTTCCATTCGTACCCTTTAGAAATGGGACGAGAAATTTATTTGAATATGTTCAAATATATAGTGGCCCTTTGGAACAAAACCGATTATCTGACAATTTTTTCCAAAAATTAGTTAATAATACTGAACTGAAGGATTCAGATTTTTAACTCTTTCTACGGTAAAATCTATTTTCCGCTGAGAATAACCAATTCAAAGATAATTATCACAATTCAATTCCGTCAGAAACGCTATCTTCAATCCTTTCAAAATTGGTTAAAAATAAAGAATTGAGTATAATTATTTAATAATGCTCAATTTTTAATCCCCCCTTCCCCAGATACTAAATTTGTTCTTCCATTTTTAGCATGGTATACAAGAACTTAATAAATTTTCTATTCAAACTAATTCTAACATCGAAAAAAATACTAAGCTCTTTTAGTCGCTTTTTAAATCAAATCGTTGCTTCATCTTTAAAAACTTCCAAAAATAATTTTATGGAATTTATGATCTCATTGGGTAATCGGTCATGCCACTATGGAGATGATTTTTATTCAAATAACATTAGTAAACCACCTAATCTACCTGGATTTAACTCATTTGTTTCTTTCAGAATGGGCCGGTTGCGAATACGCCCTCGACGCAGTGGGTGAAGTAGAAACCTGGACCGCTCTAGCTGGCGCCCGACCGGAGCCGCTCCGTGCGACCGGCATCGGCGGCACGTCCGCGACGCTGTCTCCCGCGCGACACACACCGCCCGCTCCGCCGCCGCGCGCCTCCTCCGTCGACCACGAGAGGGCGACACGTCCACAGGTATCCACCGCCTGACAGCACTTAGTGGCACTCCACCTTGTATCTACCTTCTGACTTCTGTCGTCTGTACGACGACTACATTGTCTGACAATATACATACTAGACTATCTAGGTTGATTGTGAATACACACTGGATGCAGTGGGTGAGGTGGTAACGTGGACAGCTTTGGCTGATGCTAGACCGTGCGACCAATATCGGTGGCGGCGACGCGTCTGAGACGATTTTTTTCATATATGGCAATGGTGCAATTAGCACTTTCTGCCAACTTTTAATAAATTTGTAATAAACAATATCAAAGTCTAAAACATATTCTGGCAATGTTAAGCTCCGTCGAAGTAAGTCGGGAGTCTCAATAATATGATAGTAGGTTTACTGAGGACAGAAGAGGTCTTGCAAGCACACGAAAAACGCAATCCTATGATTTATTTGATTATCATAAACATTACGCACACAAACATTTTGAAGTTTAATAAACTATCATTATTAAACAACTAAATGCACAATACACAATTTCTACAGTAATCAAACAACAATTCAACTTCACTTCTCGAGTTCCCGACAAAAAGTAGCCTGCGACGCTTTCGCCCGCGCGATACACGCCGCCGCCGCCATGGGCCCCCTCGCCAGTGGGCGCGGGTACCTGACACCACACTATTGACACTTATAACTTCCATATTGTCTGGACTTTTTGGTAGGAATTCGAGAAGTGAAGGTCGAGATTTCCTTTGGTTACTATAATAATTGTGTATTGCGAGATTGCTGATTTAATGGCGATAGTTTATTAATTAAAATTCAAGTGCGCAATGTTTGTAATAATAAAAGAAAATACTTAAAACTGTATTTTTCACGTGGTTCTAACTTTTGTTCTCACTAAACTTACTGTTACTTTACTGAGCGACTCCTAACTTACTTCGACGGTGAAAACGCTTGATCGAAATTAATTTTCACTTGAAATTGGAAAAATAGCCGTCGCGATTTAGTCGACAATTGAGACTGCCATAACCTAAGGAAGAAGAAGACACTGTCTGACAGCACACTACCTATTGTCCGATTTCACCCACACCATCTGACGAAGTCAACATTTTAGTACCACTGAGCAAATAATCTCTTACGGTTTTAGGCAGTACATACCCTCGATGAATAAAATTAACGTTTACTAATCTTGATGCAACTACACGAGAAACGAACACAAAATGAGGTCTTATAGGTACCCACAATTATAGGGACTTGCCATAGTTGCCATCATGATGCCGATAACATCAGTATCGCCTAGAAATTTTCCCTTTATTTAGACTAACAATAAGCAACTAGTTGCAGAGCATGCAAATTATATAACATTTTCTATTTTAGGTACCACCGCCAGAACCACCTAAGTCAAGATCGCCGAGCATCCAACGACTACTACAAGATTCCATCGACGAAGGCCTTTCAGAGTACAACTGGAAAATGGAGAGAGAGGAATCTCATACGATGAGCAAACACTCCAATGAATATTCTAGAAAAATCTCCCATGACATCCTATCAAGAGAATCTGCGTTGAATGAGCGGTACTTCGAACAATCCTCCGACAAAGTTCGGAGTAGATCACTAGACAACCTGCTCGGTGAGAACCCCGCTGACCAACCAACGAAACTTGCTGACTTAGGGTTATCACAATCACGTCTCAATGATCGCTATCACTCGGTGGAAAGGTTAGGTGGAGCACCGAGCGTGTCTAGTAGTAAGGGAGCAATGGAAATGGAATATGGGACAGGTTCAAGAGTGTTGCCGTCGAGGTATATCAAGTCGCAGTACGTGGGTAAGAGGGCCCCGGCCGGCTCGCAGTCTAGTCGCGCATACATTGAGAAGAGCTCGGAATTTGGGGGTGTAAGGTAATAATTTGCGATTTACACCTATATCTTAATATCATTTACAGTGGTCTTTGTGATTCTAATGAAATAGTGTAGTGTATCCGATTATTGAATATTAATATACTAAAAATTAATCGTTGAACTCAAAATATTTTGAAAAATCACTGAGGTAAATATCCTAAAAGTTGTAAGTTATAAAAGGACCGAATGTTATGGCTCCTTTACACAAGGAGAGTTTTTTTTTAACAGTTCGGCGAGAATATTGTATACGATTTTCTTATGCGACCAAAATACGTAACAATCCTCGTCGACAACTGTTCACATGATGTTAAAAACTTTTGATTGATATTCGAGAAACTCTCCTTCTGTAACGAATATTCTCTCTCTCTCTCTCTTCTTACCTTAAATATTCTCAAACTCATATCTTCCTTGTCAATACTGAAATCTAATAAATCGATCATTATTATTATCTACTTCTTTGTAAGTTTCTTTTACTTCTTTAGATTTTCGAATACATCATATGCTATTTAGAAATAATCAGTTTGAAAATAAAAAATATTCTGAAAAATATACAAGTTTACATCTCTTCTCAATGTATGCGCGACTAGACTGCGAGCCGCAGTCTAGTCGCGCATACATTGAGAAGAGCTCGGAATTTGGGGGTGTAAGGTAATAATTTGCGATTTACACCTATATCTTAATATCATTTACAGTGGTCTTTGTGATTCTAATGAAATAGTGTAGTGTATCCGATTATTGAATATTAATATACTAAAAATTAATCGTTGAACTCAAAATATTTTGAAAAATCACTGAGGTAAATATCCTAAAAGTTGTAAGTTATAAAAGGACCGAATGTTATGGCTCCTTTACACAAGGAGAGTTTTTTTTTAACAGTTCGGCGAGAATATTGTATACGATTTTCTTATGCGACCAAAATACGTAACAATCCTCGTCGACAACTGTTCACATGATGTTAAAAACTTTTGATTGATATTCGAGAAACTCTCCTTCTGTAACGAATATTCTCTCTCTCTCTCTCTTCTTACCTTAAATATTCTCAAACTCATATCTTCCTTGTCAATACTGAAATCTAATAAATCGATCATTATTATTATCTACTTCTTTGTAAGTTTCTTTTACTTCTTTAGATTTTCGAATACATCATATGCTATTTAGAAATAATCAGTTTGAAAATAAAAAATATTCTGAAAAATATACAAGTTTACAATTTCAACAAACTTACTGTTTTCCTTACCAGGTCATCGGCGATGTCTGACACGTCCGAAGCGCCAAGTCTCGCATCCCATGTGCGTCGAGTCCGCGTGCCGAGTCAGGCCTCCGATGTCGACCAATTTCTAGACGACCTTTTCTCACCGGTTTTAGACCCTAACATCGACGAATTATCCGATGCTAGGTCATTAGCTGCCAGCATTAAGGGAGGCCAGAGAGATTTAAACGAATTCGTTGATAGTGTCTTAAGTTGTGATTATGAAGAACAAATTGATGGTTTGAATGATTCTAATAAATTGAGGATTCTAATTAAGGGTGGAGGTAAAGAGGAAAAAGACAGGGGAAAGACTAGTAGAAAGGAATCCAGCGTGGATTCCGTGGACGATTACATCACAAATCTTTTTGATCCGATCTTCATTAATGACAGCCTAAAACGTTTAAATGACGGTGAAGGTCTATCCAGTGCCATAAAAGGCGGCGGCGCTACACCAAGAGCGGCTGCCGCTAACACATCCGCGTTTGGTGGTGTATCTATGCCATTATCAATGCCAACGATGCCATCGACGCCTGAGGCTTTAGCTGCAGCACTAGGACTTCACTTACCCCCTCCTGGGACCGTCGATATTAACTCTTACCACCAGAATTTACAAAGAGCGTTTCTTCAGAGCGCTATGGCGCAGAATCTTCAAATTCAGCAGCAGCTTCTAGCCCAAAACCAGGCTTTACAGACTTTGTTAGCTGGTCAAGTCGTAGAGCCGACGGAATCTGAGCCTACGTCACCAGTTCGGTCATCAACCGTTGTTCATGCTCAAGTACATTCACCTCCTAGAAATTCAGTTATTAAAACTAGACGCGAATCCAATGAAAGTTCTTCAACTGGTGCTCCTCCGCCACCCCCACCACCAATGCCCCCTCCTTTACACGATGTTGACCCCTCCGAAACCAGACCTTTCATGGACCCTTATGGTCGAGCGAAGACTGTTCGCATCGGTAAATGGAGATGGCCACCTCCCAAAGATGCAATAGGTCAAGAAGCTGCTCAAGACTTCACCAAGTTCAAAATGCGCCAAATTCAAAGAAGACATACTCCTCAAGCACAGACGAATGGAGTTGAACACGAGGCGCCTAGAGGGCGATCAAGGTCAGAAGCTTCTCCGGGAATCGAATGGGAAGAGTTTGAAGTAGATGGTGTCACTTCTCCAAGTAGAGAACCGCCCTCTCAAAGAACAGCACGGAGAAGTTTTGAAATCGGAGCGCAGCGTCCATCACCCGGTAGCGTCGGAAAGTTAAAACTTAGCTCAGAAATGAGGCAGAGATTGGAACGCGTCACTGCTAACCACTCTGTACGCAGCTCATCATCAGCTGCCGAAACGCCTCGGACTGTTAATAAATTAGAAGATACTAGAAAATTGATGTTAGAAAGACAGTTAGGTGGCGGTATGAGATTTGACGCTCCGCCACCGCCTTTGCCCCCCGCACCACCTGGCCCGGCGCCTCCACCGCCTAAGTCACCACCAACACCACCAGACAGACCGGCACCACCACCACCCGCACCTGACATCTCTTCAACTTTCGCCCAACTTCGGCGCGATAGAGATACCTTCGGAGTCCATCAGAACAGGGACGCGGATGATCGCCACGCGTTCCTAGCTAACTGGAATTCTCGACGCAGAGATGAGCCTGATTCTTCGCGTGGTGATGACTTAGCTATACGTTTCCTAACAGCAGACCGACAGGAAAGTCGCGTCCGAGATGATTGGGGTGACGAATCTGATATCAGAAGTTTCAACGAAGACAGAGTAAACCACAGTCGAGATGAGTGGGACTCCGAGTCTGGACTAGACACACACGACCGACGCGATTTAAGAGACAATTTCTCAGGAAGGGATGCATCAGAAATATACGAGATCCACCCAACGAGAACCGAAAGACGTAAGGAAGAGAATGGTATGGACGAATCTTACGCACTAAATCAATCTTCTCCGTACTCAGATGACTTCGAACGCTTTGATGGTCGTAAGAACTCACGAGACATGTTAGTCGGGAGGACTAGGGAGAGTCCAAGGTCTGATGTAGTATTTCCGCCTGAGAATAATGATCTTTCGAAGAGGACAGAAAGAGCGACATTCAAAACCCACATGGTGCAAAAAGAGAGAGATAGAAAGTTGGAAGCGGAGCGCAGACATTCAGTTTCGACACATGCTACGGATAGAACTGAACATATTGAACGTAAGTACTTGACACAAATTGTCTTTATTGCACTTAGTCGTATAAAAGGCGAGCTTAATGCCTGGAGGCATTCTGTTCCAACTAACCTTTGGGTTGAACAAAGAGACATGTTGGGAGGTGCGATGAAATGTAAAAATATAACTTAAACAATAATCAATTAATATTTATACAAATTTAGTAAATATTATCTTTCTGTGTCTCGTTTATTCATATAATTCCTTGGCCAATGGGCAATGTATGACATTTTATGAAAAGTTACAAAACTTCTTGATATTTTTTGTGTAAGTAGGATTAAGTATATGAAGTATGAAAAAAAAATATTCTTTTTGTTCAGATATAACGATATATATATCGTTATATATATAGAGATAACGATATCCCTTTTTTATTTTGGCTCCACTACAACGGTTATTCTACGGATGCAAGGCGTTTACTCCTTTGCCAAAAAAAAAAATGTCAAGCACTATAAAATTGATAAAGACGAATAGATGGATGGATGACTAGAGGTGGGCAGTAGCAGGTTTTCGCCGAAAGTGTGATTGAGCGATCAGTGATGATAAGTTGCATTGTCTTAGTTCGCGTTTAATTTATGTCACCTTTATAGTTTTTAAATATGTACTTAATTATTTTCGTAACGATTTCAAAATATCTACATTGTGTTTTTATTCCTCATTCAAAAAACTCTGTTAATTAAGTGGGAGTGTATTATAAACTGTAAATAAGTAAATATTAGTGAATCAACATCACAATAAATACATCACAAACTAGTTCAAAACGTAGCAATAGCGTACCCGCAACTCGTTCCCAAACTGCACGATTATTGAGTAACGTATTAAAAACAAATGTGGTCGAAAAAAGCTGCTACTGAGAATAAATAGTTTCAGAAACCGTTATTGGTATTCGAAACCTGCTATCGTTTCGTTTCGGCGAAAACCCGCCACTGCCCACCTCTAGTTATCCATCGATCTATATGTCATGGTCAATTTCATTTCATAGTGCTTGACTTTTTTTCGTTGCCAAAGGAATAATCGCCTTACATCCGTAGAATAACCGTTGCAGCGGAGCAAAAATAGAAAAATACATATCTTTTTTATTCCTGAACAAAAAAGGAATATTTTTTTTGGAAATGCGGAACCTTATTCCTTCAAATGTAAAATAAAATAGAGCAGTTCCAAAAAAATCGTACATACCCCCATTGTCCAAGTTCTCCTGAATAAGAATCTGTCATAACATTACTTGACAAGTCAAAGCCTCTAAGATTAAATTAACACTTTCACATGTGAATTATGTGATATCGCACGTCCACATTAGTATTGTGTGATTGTAGATATTCTCTTAAAACTGACCTGCAATTGAAAACATACTTGAATTTTTTTTATCAATATGAACATATAAGAAGGTACGGTGGCATATTCGCTTACTTGCAGTGTTGCATTTGTGACAGATGTGCTAGATAATTTATTTGATCGTTAGTGACCAGTTTATTAGATTAAAATAAAATACAATTTGTTTTATTTCGTACAGGAGACGTCCCAGCACCAGCTGCGTTCCTGCCCACAGACCGGTCGTTCCTCACATACAGCCGGGTGCCGTGGAAGCTGCGCGTGCGCAAGGAAGTGTTCACTCCGCTCGAGACGTACAACGACCCCGCCATATTAGATCTGTTGTATGCACAAGTAAGTAATTCAGCTTATTTTACTATTCTATATAAATAGTATATGATTTTCTAATGACGACACTTCCCAAATGAGAATAAGTAGCATAAAACATGTATTGTTTGCGGCATAAGACGTTGCATGCAACTTGGCAAAATATCCCGGAGAAGTGAACTCTAATTCATCAAAATGATGTCCCGCTGAGTGGTGATGGTGATGAAGTGTATAGCTTAGGTGGTGTCTGTTCTCGTCTGATATTGGTGCATTCGAACCCGCGGCTTTTACTACTAAGATTCTACGGTTTTTTCAATTACAAATATCATTAGCTCGGTGATGTAGTTGATGTAGTTAAACCTTCGCTGAGAGGAAGCTCGCTTGCTCGAAAATTATAACAAAATGGACGATGGGGATTAATAACCGAAACCCTTCGTGATTGTAAAGGTACGCCTATAGTGAATTCTTATAGACTGATAGCTCCCACTTTAATTGATTTTTTTTTTCTATGATTAGAAATACCCTTTCAGAGAAAATCTACTTGAGAATTCTCTGTGACCTGCCATAAAGTTTTACTTCTGTTTTAAGCGAAACATTGTAAGTGTAGTCAGTTACTATTAAATATTTAAGAACTGATGGCCGTGTGGTGTCAGTTGACTTTATAGTAGCACCATCCCTACTCTTCCCGTGGTGTCGTGACAGGCGACTAAGGGATAACAAAGGCGCTGCCACAGACCCTCGGGAATTACACCGTTTGGCCAGAGTGGCGTTTTAAGACCATACATCCCTCATGCACAAGACAGTGCACATGAGGAAGCCCATGTTCAGCAGTATACGATACAAGGACAGGTTACGGTTATTTGTGATTTGTTTTATTTGTTGTTACAGATAGTGAACGATATAACCTCAACCACTCCTTCCCTCCGCGTCACAGTAAGCGAGCGTCGCGCCGGCAACGCCTGGCTTCGCTCGCAAGGCACTGCCCCAGCCAGAGCTCATACTAAACGGCAAGCCGTAGAAATGGCGAGAGGGTGGCCTTTCTACTTCGCGAGATTATTCTCAGCTAGAGTACCGCCGGGAGAAAATGCGATATTGGCAGTCTCACACAGCGGTGTTACCATTGGAGTTAAAGGTAAGTTTCAGTATCAAGCTTCGTGTGTCGAAGCGATCCAAGTTGCATACATAACTGGAACTATGCCTCGTCAAGATTAAAATTAAACTACTGTAGAAATAACTGCAGAATGTCCTTTTTACTTCAGTGGCAAAAATGCTTCAGGGAAAGGACATAATAAATACGGGTGGTATCACACAGTGGACTCAAAGGCAGGTACTTTTTTTTTTACTACAATTTATAGCCTCCACCACCAATGTCTCTGTCAACCGTACTGTAAGGACCGAATCGTGGGAGATTCGCGCCGTACTTGCGTGGGCTCTTTCCCGCACGCACTTTCTTGACTCCCTACAAATTTGTTTCTTCTCTCTCTCTCTCCATTTAAAACTTCTACTTTCTGGGGCGTGTACGTCACACAACAAAGGTTCGTCGCCGGACAGTTCTAATAGCCGTCTCTTTCTAATGTACAAGCAAGAGCGAGGTAGAATGTTGTATGGTTTAGTGCGGGCAGAAGTGGGGCCGGTTTACTGTGCGGACTTGGTAACATCGGATGCGAACTTCGCACGGTTGTTAGAATTCACGCACTCCTGGCATCGAAAGAGACGGCATGTACATATATTATTGGCCAATCGAGCCTTTGACCACAAACCTCGTTGTAGCTCAATTATTAACTTATTCAATAGGTGGTTAAATGACGCCCGCGGTAAATATCACGTTGTACCACGTTCTAACTGAAACGTAATTTCAGTTAGAATTAGATTTCCGACTTTATTTGGCCTACCGGCCCCTTTCAGAAAGAAAAATATACTCAGTGCTCCCCTAGAGTGGTTTATTTAAGTGAATAAAGACAGAGGAACAGTCAAATACTCGTATGTTTGTGCAATTAAAGTTTCCATCGCGTCCTTGGGTCGTTTCAAGGACCTCAGAAGGGCACTACCTCCCCAGTTGGGAATCACAGGGTCACAGAGTAAGGAATATAAACTTTAAAGTCATCATAGTTTGCAATCGTGCTGTTTTTCAATATTTTACTTATGACATATGGCTCTATGGCATAACTCTTATGGCAGACATCAAACAATATGCAAAACGTATCTAACATAACTATAATAATTGAAATAAACCTTTCATTTAGTGGTTTATAATTTGCTATGTTATCTGACATTCCTTACAAAATCCATGTATTTCATAGGTCCAGCCGGCGTGACGGTTCGCCGCACGATCAGCCTCGCGGGTTTGCGCGCTACAGCGCCCGCGCCGCACTCTCTACAGCTAATGGCGGCCCGCGACCCGCCGCTAACTGTGCACGTACCCTTAGCGCACCATGCGCACGCGCTCATCGCAGAGTTCGCACTGCAGTATAGCCAGGTAAGTGCACATTATGTTTATGTAGAGTTACGAAGGCCACTTTGGGTCGTTGAGGTAACGAAGAAGTAAGTAAGAGGTTTTTATACAAAGTCTGACAAATGATCAGAATGTCCATCGGTTAGTAAGAGAGCACTATCATCCGTGGACATCTGCGATACATTACAAAAAAAGAAACATATAAGACAAAAATAACGAAAGGTTTATCGTAACCAGCCCTTTTCTCGTCCACTCCTCGACACGGGCTTCCGCGTGCAAGAGGGATATGTGGCCTTAAAACGGAACGCTGACCAAACCGGTTGGCGTGTACACTCTTTTAAAGGTCGTGTAGTTCCTCAGAGCTCGTCGTAGCAGTTTTGTTACCCTTTATGACCCATTGACACCTACGGGAAGAGATGAGGTGTCGTTATTCTGAAGCCGGATGACACCACACGGCCAAACCAAAGGTTTATACCTCCGAAAATGTATTTATTACCTATGGAAAATAAAATTGGACAGGTTGGGGAATACAGAGTAGGTATAATGGGATGCGATAGGATGAAATGGAATGGATAACCAGTTCTGGTTAGTTGCACTTCCGAAACATGTTGTTATCTTTCGCTACCATAAATATAAAATGACAAGATTGCCAACATCGAATTCTGTACACCACGAAAATGTTTTTTTTTTTATTTGAGTCCCGCCGACGACGGACGTGTAGAAAGTGACGTCACAAAAGCACCGCATACCCACGAGTATATATAGTTCCTGCAACTCACGAGCGCACGTAAACCTTGCATGGGAATGGACTATGGTAAAAGTAACTTTCGCGTCAATATATTAAAAGGTTAATTTTGAGGAATAAGGGATCTCTTTTTACGAGTACTGTGGGCCCATGAAAATGAGCAATTTCGCATTTGAAATAATAGACAGTGATAAAGATCCAAATATAAATTAATAATTTAGATTTGCAAGCGAAAATTGTCCTTTTAGAAATGTCAAATTGAAACTCAACTTTCAAGTGCTCAACGATATCATTGGCCACTTTTAACTCTGTATATTGCTCGCTTTATAATCATAAATTAAGATTTCGAAGAAACACATCGATCGGATTCGAGGTTGGAATGTAAAAGCATGTGTTAAAGTTCCATGGTTGTCGCAGTTTAGTGTTGTCGCAACTCAGTGCTGTCGCATTTCGGAGATAGATGTGTTGCATTTCCATGGCTTGGTCGTAATTTATTTTTATTAAAAGTTCTTTTTTCAAATTCGCTTTAATTTTCACTACCTTAGTAATAGGTGGGTACCTTCGAATGTTATCTATCTGTCATACATGTACGTTAAACTTGAAAATATACATTCGTAATCTAACATTATTAATTTACATAATCGATAGATGTTTATATTAATTGAATCTTCCGGGCTACTTGGCCGAGGTCTTCTGGAATCTCTTCTCTTTCTTCCAAACGTTTCGTCAACAACTGCGGTTGACATCTTCAGTGGCGACTACGTTAACTTTCGGAGAGATGTTATCTCTTCGGCTTCTCGAGCGCAACTGACTAGACGACTGTGACGCACCGGTATTTATAGTGGGCGAGGGTAGTTGTGATTTTGTGTGTACCGACGCATCGATATTTATAGTGGGCGAGGGTAGTTGTGATTGTGACAATAACATTGAAGTTCTGTGCATTTTGCCTCGTAATGTGGGTGCATTTAGACAGGTCTATTTGTTTTATCGATGCATTTTAAAAATCTATAAACAACAAAGAAATAATTTATTCAGCAGGATATTCATAGGTATTCTGGATTCTCTTGCCTTACTATTACAGGCTACTGTAAATAAGTATACAAGAGCTTTGATAACCTAGGGATGTCTATTGTGGATTCTCATTCATGAAGTCATGAGCTCAAACCCCGTCCAAAGTCACTTAGTTTGTATTTAAACTACGGATTTTTTTAATTACTAACGGAAAACATCGTGAGAAAACCCACTAATTAATGAAATAAAAAAAAAGACCGGGTGTGTGTGTATCCACCAAACCACATTGGGCCCAGTTGGCAGATTATGGCCCGGCGGTTCGGGCCGGGGGTTCATGATTACTAGGCGAACCCTGTGTCTCATCGTGAAACGTTATAGAGTGTTGTCTATAGATACAGTCAGCAACAGGTCAACGTATACCCATCGGTACCTTAATACTCTAGTAATAAGAATTAGAATCGAATGGTTTTGGGGACATTAGCGTGTTGCAGTATAAGTATTGTATCATGACTTTTAACAGCCTAGAATAAAATTAATATTAACCCACTACATAAATAATTACAATAACTATACCGTAATCATTAAACCTAACTAAACTCACTACATAACTGTAGTGAAACTACATAACCTGCATGGATTCTGCTAATCCAAATTGCAATTTTACTGTACTGAAGGACATTTTTTATCGAAATTAGATTAGTAACGTTTTAGATCTAATTTTCAGTGACCTCTCGTTGGATATATGTCGTGGTGAACGGGGACTTGTGCAAGAACTCTTGTGATGATACCTACTATTAATCAGAAACCAATTGCTAACTACAATTTTTATAGGGGTGACTACGGAAGGATTAATACCCATTTAGGAAATGTAGACTAGGTGACGACATTAGTGGCCGTATCTATAGTTGATTTAGTTAATAAATTTTACTCAAAAGTTAATGAGGTTATTCATCAGATAATTCCAATTAAAACTAAACAAAAAGATACATTATTTCCTGATTGGTATTCTAAATCTTTAATACATGTTGTACGCGATAAATTTCTTGCTCATCGTCGGTGGAAAAAATATAAAAATTCAAGAGATTACGATGAATTCTCCAAAATATTTATGGTCCTATCTAAAAACTTTGCGTAACAATGATACCGGTTATCCAAATATTATGACACTCGGGAACGAAACATACAATAATATAGATGGAATTTGTTCCGGATTTAATAGTTTCTTTGAAAGCGTGTTCATGAAGTCTGATCCCTCACGTACTAGGATGAATTTGCCTGATGTTAACCACCCAAATACTATACATGATTTAATTATATCTGAATCTATAGTATATAAATTTCTGATCCAACTAGATCCCAACAAGGGTCCTGGGAGTGACAAAATCCCAGCATTTTTTTTATAAAAATTGCGCTTCCAGTCTCGCTAAGCCTCTTTCAATAATATTTAACAAATCAGTCAATACTCATCAAGCATTCCCTTCTATTTGGAAAGAAGCTTTAATTGTTCCTATACATAAAAATGGATCTAAAAGTAGAATGAAGCCTTATCGTCCCATATCAATCCTTAATGTTCCAGCCAAATTTTTTAAAAAATAATTAAGACGAGCGTGTATCCCTTAATATATACGTCAATACCAGATCAACAAAATGGTTTCATGAAGGGACGTTCGACGGTAACAAATTTAGCGCTGTTTACAAACTATATTTATCAAAACATGGATGGGGGTCATCGGGTCGATGCGATCTACACGGATTTCGAGAAGGCATTTGATCGAGTGGATCACATTATATTGCTCCAAAAGCTTCATGTCCTTGGAATTCGCGGAAACCTGCATCGATGATTCTTATCCTACGTCACTAATAGAAGACAGGCGGTTAGGATTGGCAGCTCATGTAGTGATTATGTTCATGTATCCTCAGGAGTTCCAAAGGACTCAATTTTAGGACCTCTTCTGTATACCATAATGCCTACCTTTTCGATAATGCCTTCTTACCATAATGCCTTCCAAGTTTCTGATGTTCGCCGATAATAAAAAGATTTATTTAAATATCAAAACGATGAATGACTGCATATTAGTACAAAATGATCTAGATAACCTAGCAAAATACTATGAAAGAAATGGAATAACTGTGAACGTTAAGAAATGCGTCCAAGTAAGTTTTACACGGAAAACTAAACCTGTTTCTTATCAATATAAAATAAACAACACAGTCATTGAATCCGTTAATTCTATTAGGGATCTCGGTGTTCGTTTGGATTCCAAGGTGAAATTGGCAGAGCATATTAATTTAATAAAGCATACAATCAGCTAGGCTTTGTCAAACGTGTCTGTAAACCCTTTAGGGACCTTGACTGCATCAAGACACTTTATTTCACTTATGTGCGCACTACACTTGAGTATGCTTGTAGCATTTGATCACCTCAATATTTAACCTATATAGACTCAGTAGAACATGTTCAAAAACAATTTATAAAATTCTTGTTTTAAAGATAATAAATCAGCTGATTGTTATCTAACTGTAAATTCTTCCATGTTAACCCGTTGGAACTTAGGCGTCGTCAACATGGAATTTTGCTTTTGCGCGCTTTATGGTCAGGCGAAGTCGACTGTCCCCAGCTACTGACCGAAGTGTCCTTACGGGCGCCAACTAGCCGTACTAGGCATACCGAGTTGTTTGATGTTCCTCTGGTCAAAACAAGGTACGTCTAAAATTCAGTTCTTTCTCGCATTATGCAGTATTACAATAAATATTACGCAGACCTTGATATATTTTTATTAAGTAAGAAAAAATAAAAAACGGAAATCATAAAAAAGCATCAAAACCATTATAATATCTCCTGAAACCCATTTCCTCACAAATATTTTAAAGTTCTTCTTAAACAAATACACACACACGAAACACACACATACAAACCCTTACACTGGGTACACACACACGCATAACACACACAAACGGACACACCGCTGCAAACATAAATCAGCACGCTTTATTAATAAAGAATCATCCTTTACTTGCCCACAATCTATTAAATACTGTATTTAATGTCAGAGTGTAATCTGTATTGGCCATTAGCACTGACAACATAATTGTTAAACAAGTTACATAAAAGGATGTAGATTACATTTAAAAAAAAAAGAAATCTATCTCTCTCTCTATCTCTCTCTATCTATCTATCTATCTCTATAGTCATTCCCTCAATGTTGAAGATTGTGACTCGGCCGAAGAGGTCTGTCGACGATCGTCCTCCATGTGTTACGATCTTCTACGTTGTGGAGCGCCTTATTTACCTGAATATTGAGAATACTATCTACTAGATAATAATAGTTGTAAGACGTGTTCCACTTTACCTACTCTTTTACCAGCTGTACCCAGACAGCGAATGGATTATAAAACAGAAGTGATAGGGTATTTTCTATGTATCGTCGCGTAACACGTCAGAATATAAGATACCATTGTAAGTTCTAACATAATAAATTACCTTCTAAATCCTACTGACATCATAAATTAAATTAACACCTAAGAAGGCACTCTTTTCCTACTTCCGAAATTATTCAATACGTCTCTCCAAATTATGTGTTATGTAATCGAGTGATCGGTAGAACGCATCGGATTGAGGTCGAGTCATCGAATACTGATTCCATTAATTCATAATCGTATCTGCTTATAAATTTCTCTTTTGATTAGGGATATTTTTGTGTCTGTTTTAGTATCTACCTAAAACTTGGTGTCAACACTTTAATTGATAAACTATATATGACATTTATATAGAACGGGGAATATTCTGAAGAATTATTCAATCTGATACCAACGGGTTTCTATCGCTGCATCTCTCGTCACTGACCGGCGGTTCACCCGCACTTCCTTGAGTTAGGTGCCTAATGCGTACACTGCGTTCTTCAAGGCATTTTATTTATACTGCGAATTCGAAGGTTGTGGAACGAACTGCCTACTAAAGTTTTTCCACTAAGCTACGACATGGGGCTCCTCGAGAATGCTGTGAATAGGATTCTACGCGGTCAACAGCACACCCGTATCCCCCGTGGCGTTGCTTGTCGCCCGTCCGTCGGTCATCTCATCTATAAAAAAATCAACGCCACTCTATTTAATATACATAGATTATATCATACAAAAGTCAATAATGACTATAAGATATTTTCATACAAAAGTGAAGGCGTCGCGCACGCTATACTCGTACGTCGTGCCATCTCATTGGACGCAAACATTTAAAGATTTATTTATTACTTGGTTTATGTTAAATCTCTTGTTTTCATCATAGCAAATAATCATTAACAGTTCTAATCTCAATGCTCTAATTATCAAATTAAAAAATTCTTACCCGTATGTATGTTATAATTATAAATTGTAATTAAGACTGTACGAGAACATGCGAATTTATTTTTATTACTATATTAAAAACACACGAATAACCTTTTTAATATTTATTAATACAGGTTTGGTGATTATTGCTCTACATAAATATTCAATTACATAATTATTAAACATGTTACATAAATAGAATATAGTTTAACAAACAATGACGAAACTGAAATAAATAGTCGGATGTGATGTCACTTTTTTAATTAATATTTTTTTTTATTAACTTTTTTGTTAATGTTAAGTTATTTTAAATGTATGTGTTTTATGATGAAGAATTTACGATTACATAGCAATGCATGGAAATAAAATTAATATTTAAAAGTAGGTAATTGTGATTTGAGTAATCTTATTATCAGCTTTACATTCATGTGTCTTATTAACACCCAATTATAAAAATTGGTATTTTTTTATATTACAACGGTTTTGTTTTTAAGTATTCATTATGCGTTATTATCATGTCAAAATGCATGCTTTATAACCTGCGGTCAAGGAATTTCGTGAGCGTTCCTTCATTCGTTAGTTACATCACTGTCTTGTTAAACATTTTCTATTCGCTTATACGAGTATGTATGTAAATATAATTAACAGTGGCCGCGACTTCACACGTTAGACGTATAGCTTGATGTCCGTGGGAACTTTATAATTAATCTGGATAAATACTACCCTAAATGTTAACCCGTTATATATGTTATAACTATTTAGTATGCCATGTTTCAATAAAATCCGTCCAGTGGTTTTTGCGTGACGGACAATCAGAGAGACGGACGAACAGACAGACAGAAAATCCAAAACTGTTGTTTTGCTATACCAGATTTCTTTAAGTCTGATACTAATTGTCAAAATAGAATAATTCATAAAACAAAACAACCAAATTTAGTGTATACAGTAAATATGCCAACTTATTTGTTTTATTCATTTCAATACATGTATGTGTGTGTGTTCAATACAATATATGTGGGTGATGAGCAGGCGGATTTTTTGTTTTAAAATAATTATTTTTCCATTTCGTAAACTTGGAACGTATCTCCTATTATCCATATTTCCATCTCATATTCACGGTTTTTGTATTGGCGACATATTTATGAAGCGTAACCCCGCCAATAAAGAGCTTTGGCTGTACCTACTACAATTCAGATACTTGACTAGTAAGCTAATAAGCAGAGGTCGGCATTGGGTCGTGTGATTTTGGTACTTTTAAAAAAATAAAATAATATGGATATACCCCATACTTTAAGGCTGGGTGAGGTAGGAAATGTAACTTGAACAATGTAACTAAGACGATCAATAAATGTTATTATTACTATTCTTATCGTGGAGACCATGAGCGTATAATTAGAAAATATTAATATAATCTCTTCATAATATCTATTTTGTTCAATTTCCATAATTTGCTGTTCATAGAATAGAGTAAAACTGTATAGAATAGAGTATGTCTTAAGAAAGAAGTACGTTTATAAATAGGTAGGTAGGCAGATAGGAAAGTAGTTTATTTTAGAAAATTGGAAGACCTTTTAATACTTTTCTATGCCAAGAAAACTTAACAATATAAAACAAAACTGTTTCAAAACTAATTGGGACTAATCGTAGTTTAAAGTACCTAATAGATTTAGAAATGTTAAAATGACACCCGAGAATACAATTCTCAGAAATGGGGAATGTCCATATTAATCTTTCTTACTGCAACTACCAAAATCACACTACCTAACTCCGACCTAACTAACCTAACTGAGAAACAAACTAAGTGCCCAGATACGTCCAGATATATAGATAATTGCCCAGATCTCTTACGTGCCAAATGATACGAATATCTGCAATTCAATTAACTCTCTTAATGAACGTAATTAGTACAGTTAACTTCGTAGATGTAATCTATATGTTCCGGCGCGTGACGAGAGCTACGAATAAAGTACCGGATATTTTGGTTACATGCACGAGCATACAGTCCACCTGATGGTAAGTGGATACTGTAGCCCATGGACATCCGCGATACATGGCAACTTCAGTCCAGAATGACAAACGTTGGTTCGTTCCCGGATGCGCTGCCTACCTTTGCGGATTAAGGAATGGATTGGGAGAAAGGGTTGGGAAAATGGGCAGGGATAGGATGGGATGGGAATGGGCTCTGTCTGGCATATCTCACTCACTACCGAAACACGTACGTACATTGGGGAAATACCAATTACATGCGTACAGTTCCTTCCGAGTATGATTTCATAAAATACGAACAAATTTATCAATTTTTCTTGTCATTTCGCTATTTATTACAAAATAAATACAATACAAAATAAATTTATTACAAAAACGTCATTAGTACAAAATTTTACATTATACCACCTAATTGTAAACCGTAACCATCCCTTATATCGTGCACTGCTGGCTGCGGGCCTCCTCATGCATATTGTCTTGTACCATACATGAGGGGTGTATGGCTTTAAAACGCCACGCTGTCAAAGCGGGTTGGCGAGTCCACTTTTTTAGTAGGTCCTTAGGACTCTTGGTAGTTCATTCGTTATCCCTTAGTCGCCTTTTACGACATCCACAGGAAAAAGGGAGTTTGCTAAAGCAAGCCAACAAGTTGCCACAAGGCCAATTCTACACGACAGTCCATTTTGTTTTCTTCTATATTACGCATAAAATTCTTCAGTAAGAAAAAAACTTCTTGTAAAAATACATCTAACCTAACATCTTTAATTTCGTAAAGACACAACCGCGCGTTTTTTAAGTACGCCTTAATTGTGGGTCATTTTTCATAGCGAATTATTTTATAATCAAATGTATTTAATTAAATAAATAAACAACACAGAAAAGAGCATATCACTTTTAACCAAGCAATATAGCTCCCGTTAATGTTGGAAGCGCAGGTCCGTTACGCTGACCGCACAGTTGAGCTCTTTGAGTTCCGCTACACATACTCACTTTGTTGTCGGGCTATTCTGCTGCATTTGTACAATATATGTATTAATTCAACATAAGTTCATATATATGATTCCAAGATTTAGATATACCAACAAGAAAGTAAAAATTAGAAATGATGTATCTTTTGTCATTTTCATTATTAACACATTTAATTTGGATATTTTACCAAATTCAATTTTCCTCCATTCATGCTTTAAAAATAAGTAAAAACAACATCGTTATTTCTAACTAGCTTTCGACCGGAGCTTCACCAGCGTGCTCACCATCCCACGGGAACTTTAGTTTTGTAGCCTATGTCCTTTTCGTGATCCCCAAGAAGGTTTCAATTTTGATTCAACGTTCAATTTTGTATCATGTTAGTTTCCACTATATTTTTAACACTCCATTGAGCTGTGAATAGGATTTTGCAAGGTCGGCGGCGCGCCCGCATACCCTCTGGTGTTGCAGGTGTCCATGGGCGGCAGTAACACATACCATCACGCGAGATCGCTTGCTCGTCCGCCCACTAGTCTATAAAAAAAAATCAAATAATGGTATATATACAAAACGTTTCGTGGTCGACTGCCGGTACGACAAATATTTATTTAAAAACAAATACCTGTTCAGGATTTTGGTAGGATTATGTTATGTCTATAAACATATGACACACGATATCGTTGTGTGGACGACCGGTGCACGGTGTAGCGCTATTCATGGTCCTTGAGTGTTGTTTATTTGTTATTGTTTGCGAATAAACCTACTTATAAATGACGGTGAACCACCTACGTACATATGAAGCTTGGAATGCACACGTGTATTGTTATAGTGGATATAATACGTACATTTATAAATCTTAGGTACTACCTACAATGAGCTATGACTTCATATTAAATACATACAAAAATAGATCAAACGATATCAGCTGATAGCATCCCACTGTAATACCGTTTCTTATGTTGCCAAGAGTTGTCAGACTATAATCCACCACATGGACCTAGTGATTGGATTGGTGGATGTTACATACGCCCCAGTTTATTATGGAGATCACGAATTTCGGAAAATTTTCACTACATTACCTACTTACACTACAGTACCTTACGTTGCGTCATCATCACAGGTTTAGTGTGTATTTATTTCGATATGTTTGTATATGTACATTTTTATATTATACTTACATGTATGTTATGTACTCATTAGGTATATTTAAGGAAATTTTACTGTTGTCGTTATAATATTTATAATACTTCCCATCGCATCCCCCAACGTATCTCTCTGATCAACCCAAACACCAGCTAACCTGGTGGAGAATGCTTTACGGCATTAAACTCGCCTTTTGTACGACAGTATGCAATAAAGTGTGTTAAATAAGATAATTAAACAAATATATTAATTTTACACTAGCTGAATTTAAACAATCAGTTTTATTGTATCTGATATTGTAGAGCACATTTCTTAACAGATTGAAATGAAATTACCAGAAAAATAGTTTATTGTATTAAAAAATAGTGGGATAGTGAACACGTGGGCAAAAGCTAGTAATGAATAATAATAAAGTATGGAAGTAAGATGCCGTTGAACGATGCACTCGATTAAAAATTACATTAAACGTTTGATAATGATCTCTTATGGAGAATATGCAGCTATCTAACGCATCCATCTGCCGTATTTTTTGGAGGGAAATGCCATTACTACGCACTTGGTAAAATTTAATTGAGATATTTAACTTTCTCCGCACTTAACCAGCGAATAGTTAACGCAATAAATAAAGTAAACAAGAGATATGTGATTGGTGTAGAGTTAGGTAACCGAGTGTGGACGAATTGGATGAAAATTTAGATGTGACCTTTACAAAAAGAGCGAGGCTATTTGAGTATAACGCAACGGTTATTGTAAAAGAGGTTGAATATTGATAAAATAGACATAGATATAACTTTATTTGGACACGACAATACACAATAAAAGGTAAGAAACAAACAAATTACACATAACAATAAAAAATAATGATTTAAAAAATTTAAAAAAAGAACACATTTAAGACTAATTTGCGACGAACCACAGCGCTGGTTTTCAGTGGGGCCATTGAAGATACACGGACAATGATAAAATTGGATACAATAAGATAAAACTAATAAGTAACATAAATAAATAATACTAAAAATAAATACAACTACGTATTAATTCGTATAATATTAATTATTCGTATACTACGAATAATTCAGTTTTTGCCCGCCCCAGCAGACTGAATATGGGTTGAGATCACATTACCGTGTTAATATTAACTATACGTTGTTTGAGTTTAGTTTAACTTTGGTTTCAGGATGAAGGTACAAATTCAAAATTAAATACGCAATGCCCCCAATTTAATTACTTTGGTTTCACTTCAATTTATTTTTAGGCTAGAGGGTGTAAATACACGAACTGGCGCCTAAAAGACGGAAAATTGAAACCATAAAAATCATAAAAAGAAGAAATCGATAATTTTATTAGTGTATTCGATTCTTTGTGTAATTTTGAAGGGTTCCGTGAAACTGATTCAAACTCCCGGATTCTGAATGTATTAAATGTAACATAGGAAAGGAAAAATACGAAAGATTTTCTTTGCTTCCCTATTTCTATTCCCTCTGCCTATTGATCATTGTACGAAAGTAGCGGGCCGACGTGGGACCGTTTGCTCGTCCGCCTACTTCCCTATAAAAAACGTAAAACATATAAACATAGGTGCATATAATAATGCATGCTTCTATGAATCACCCAGAATCAATTATAGTGTACCTAGACATCCGGTGTTTCAAGATCGTGAAAGGAAAAGCACAGTGAAAGGGCATTTTACGACGCGTGAAAAACAAACGTGGAAGGAAATCAATGCATTTCATATGTGAAAATTGTAAAATGCGCCTATATTAAAAATCATCTTCAACAACGTTTTCTATCATATAATTTAGATATCTATATACCACAAAGAATTTAAACTCATAATTCACGAATAAATATTTGTAGTATTTGATGTCATCTGACACTCGAAAAATTTAGCAGGTTATGTTCAAAAGGAATTGAAGTTTTTCTCACAAAAAGTTCAAAAAGCTTTAGCTTAAACCCTGTCCGCGCACCATAACTTGCTATCATACATCGCTTTTTGTTCAGAGGTGATAGTGTAGGTGCGCGCGCGCAGTCCACCCGTAGCCGCGCTCTCGCGCGCACCATGCAGCGTCCGCGGCTCTCGCTCGCGATGCGTGACAACTGGCGCCACTTGCAACGACTCTACGGCCTCGAAAATGAGGACGAGTGCTTGCCACCGCAACGCGCCCCTAGCCTAGACTCCCTCATCAACTCCTCTGAAGGTGCCGCGTCGAGCGCCGACGCCTCCGCTCCCGAAGACTCGGATTCAGGCGCCGACACCCGCGCCGACCCAGACCCACCCCGTGCCCGACAAACCTCTTACCCTGAACGAATACCAAAAAAATGCCCCCAAAGTTACTCGTCATCGTCTAGTGGTCACATGGAGACAATACACGAGGAAACCATGGAACCGAAAGTATCTGTGAAGGAGATCCTGGCGCGGTTCGAGAACTTAACGGAAAAGACTGATACACAGGTACAGTCTTATGTAGTTTTAAGGAAATGTGTGCCAGTGAACAGTGCTTGAAAGGATGCTATGTTTACCAACAGGTTTGCGTGTCTATTAAACTTTATTTACACTTCAATAATCCGCTAATTGCTACTACTAACTGCTGTCATTTCTCTAGTTACGTTATTTATCCGATCGTCGTGTTTCATTTTTTAAATCGATATCAGTGTCGATGTAATTGCTCTAATCTATTATTAATTTCTCACTCGCTCATCATGTGCTAATGCATAGCTTTCCAATCTGCATCGATTATGTTGTAGTGTGTCGATTAATTCATGAGAGCCGAGAGTAATTTGTGGGAAAACAATAGTTTTATTAGTCTTTCATAATGGTCTTGAGAAATCAGTTCCGCGTTTTAGTCACATTGGCCATCATTGACATTATCCGTTTCTTGGCAGCTGGACAATGGCCTGATTGCCCAATCGATTGTTACTTTTATAACCGTGAATGTTAATACTTATTGAAATAAATCGACATTTTAAATTATCCTCTTCTTGTATATATTACTTAATGACATGTTCTTAAACAAATGACAAAAGAATTAACAAAGTTTCACAAATGAAATAAAACTATCATCTTCTTCCTAATCTTCTTCATAATATGTTTATAATCTTGCACGTTACTCTAGATGGGATTATAGTTAATTCACCTGTCACTAGACAACACTTTCAATAAGAACGACGTACGGACGACATACTTTCATATAAATCTAATTAAAATGCAGAGTACGGTTTATCCAATAACCATTGAATTCATTACGACCCTGTAACTTGATTTAACGATGCTAAATGTATGAAAGTGGATTAATGTTTTTTTTTATAAATTTAAATGAAGTTATGAACAGAAATTAACGTTTTTAATTTTATTATAAACTGGTTGTTACTGTGATATATATATATATATATATATGCTGTGAGTTCTTCACTTCTTTAGATATTTTTATGCTTCCATTATCAAAAACCTTAAAAATATGATTTCATGATTAATTTTCTGTATACCTAAAGGAAATAATCATTGTCTTAATAAAAATTATAATATATTATGTTACTCAAAAGTAACTTAATCATGTTTTAATTATGAGCATTAACAATAAAACGTTACTGTTAATTAATTTTCTTTCCATTTGATTAATATCAAACATAAAATAGTCATGTGCATGAGTAAAGTTTTACCATTAAAACATTACCTACTTCACTGCGAAGGCAGTTTTTGTTGACATTGACTTTATAGGAAACCAGCTTTTGCCCGCCCGTGAAGATGTAGTAATTTCTATCCCAGGGAACATTTCATCGAGATAAAAAGTAACCTAGATGTTAATCCGGGTCTTAAGCAACCCCTCAGAGAAAATCTCTATGAGAACTTCAATTAAATCTAGTAGTTTTTAAATAAATCGTAACCATGCCAATTAAAAAAATGCAAAAACTTTTTGCTTGACTCTTACTGAAGTCAAATGTTCCTCCTGACCCATAATTTTCAATATAATTTCGAAACAATACGTTATAAACCATTCCAACATTTTTTTGTAGCTTCAAAGATGATTATAGTCATTTCAATCAATACAGCACCACAATTTGACAGAGATGTAAATAATAATGTGAGACTGTGAAATGCCACTTGGATCTACACACCCATGAAATACGTTACGTCACCAGTTAACGGCTCGAAACGCATTCTTAAACGATTATCTCTATTATTTAGTTACTGCAAGTGGTATCTACGTACATGACCCTTCACCAAGTCAAGGCAAGTAACTAGTTGTACATACTTTATGCCTTTGGTTATAATCACTTGATAGACACAATTCTACCTTATGAGGTTTTAATCGAAACGAACGTGTAAATAAACCAAAGCATTTTAAACAAAAGAAAAAAACAAAATGTCTGCTTAGTTTGGACCTTGACGTCTCTTTGGACCACACGATAATAAACAGCACAGTTTTAGATTTTTTTTATAGACAAGACGGTGCCACGTGATGGTAAGTGTTACCGCCGCCCATGGACACCTGCAACACCAGGGGGGTATGCGGGCGCGCCGCCGACCTTGCAAAATCCTATTCACAGCTTTCTTGAAGAACCCCATGTCGTAGCGTAATGGAAAGACCTCTTGAGGCAGTTCGTTCCACAGCCTACGGTTTAGACCACAGAGTTTGTTGATATTTTAAAAAGTCGGAAAATCCTAACGTAGAAGTCTGAAATATGTGACCAATCAAAACTAACTTCTCTGTATTTCATTTTAAATTCAAAACATCGTTATTACATAACGCAAACAAAATGTTACAAAACAGTTGACATCAATAGCGTTTCTCGACGTGAAATTATTAGCATAGATAATTGACTACCTGCAACAACAAACTCCCATGACAATGCTGTAGGAAATGTCGTTATTTTTCTGAAGAAAAACGAAAAAAATTGTCACAATGAGTGCTCCAGCCGAGTCGTAGGGGAAAGTTGATCGTGTATGGTATGCAAGACACCGCTCTCAATAGAGAATTGTATGATTGTATGTTATTATAGTAGCTAATGGATGTATGCTGTGTGTATTAGAATTTTACGCGAGTGAAATCAGTAGTTTCCTTACGGTCTTAGGGCCTTTTATCCTCACATACCATACCATTAGACTGTTAACCATTACCATTTTCAAGCTGACCACCACCGACCGTCGACCAACGACTTTTTCAATTCGTTGGTCCACCTGGCTGAAGGTCGTCCCACACTGCGCTTCCCTTTTGCGCTTGCGACTATTCGGTACTTTTTAGTACGAGTAAACGTAAAAGTCCATTCATCTTATTGTGAACTTATTTAAGGAATAATTTTACACATCATACCTCAATGAATTGAAATAAGTGTTACTGCTTTTTTGAAATCGGAATACTGCAGCATTTTAGCTCAAATAACAACTTTTCCACAAGTATATCTATTTCTTTATGTGCGTGATTCGATATCAGCCTTTAACGTCCTGCATAGCCATAGGAAGGCCCTTTTGCAATCACGTGGAGATTTTGGGCTATAATTCACCACGCACACCTACATGGATTTGTGAGTACATGCACCAGATTTTTAGGCTACTGCGGAAAGCGAGGGGGGATATGTTTTTCATCGCATTATGTATGTTTGTGTCAACTCGCAGAGCTTAAACGATTTTAATGAACGAGGTGTCGTTAGATACGACTCGCTATCGCGAGTGATATTTCTTAAAAAATGAAAATGACGGATTTTAGACGCATTAACTTGAACAGAGTATAGTGAGAATTCCATACCTACTTATGTAAAAAATCAATGGTACGAAGTGGGGCTTGAACTCACGAATGTTACCTCTCAAAATTCGTCGTTAAAGTGCTCTTATTTGGTCATTGGATTTTTGTCTATTATTTTTCTTAGTCTATGTTATTTACTTCACCTACCCTTAAAAATGTCAAAATTCTTTCCTCACCGCGGTTATTTCTACCGACATCCAGCGTCCTAGTTACCCACGCTTCTTTTCTGGTCCACCAACTTCATCTCATCGAATAGATAAGGCTCAACGAATCGATTAAGTTCGTCCTATAACAATCGACACATCGTCGCGTTACGTAAGACCATTGTACAGAATTGTGTATCGTGAATTCATGACAATGGAAATGCAAAACTAATATGTGTATAAATTGGTCACGTCGCGCGACCTCGGCGACAATCGTTGTGAATCGGACCGTGCTTCCGTTTCCTAACGTTCGACACGTCCGAATGTGGATGTGCCGTGTGAATCTGCAAATGTTGAATTAAATTTTTATTTTATCACTCCACGTAACTTAGCAGGTGTAGGTTTTATGTACGGTAACCATATAATATCAATAAAAATTATAAATTTATTTAACCGCAGCAGAGACTAGAGTTCAAAACGAGTACGCTTAAAAACGAAAATTCATTGATAACACCCAATTAATACAGTAATAATAAGTGCATGCCCCACTGAAAAGCAAAGATCTTTTGCTGTCTGTGTACTTTTCTTAGTTAAGAACTTACTTTTTAAATTATATTTGCCTAATATATATTATTTCTCATTAGAATATCAATCGATCTGTTGATTTTTTATCGTCATATGAACAGTTGCAACTGAGTATGAACGTATGAAGTTTGGTCGCATACAATATTCTCGCCCAAACCGTTCGAGAAACTCTCTTTGTGTATATAAGCTTTAAGGTTAGTCCTATTTTCGCTCCAACATCCAATTCATCAAGAGATTTAAGATAGCGTTCGGCGCCGTATTTTCTGATTAACACAGTATTTTTTTCGCTGAGTTCCGCTGTAGAGTAATAAAATTACAATATCTGTGACGACGTCCAACTTTTCTCGTGACCGATACGATTCCGCTTACGGTTCCTTCTCACCGGTCCACAGTAACTAACGATTACAACTTTTCACTTGAAACTGCCATTAAAAAATGGACCAACGCACAATCATTGGATAATATCGTTGTTGTGTCATGCATGTAATTTGCACACTTTGCATTCAGGTTTTTTTTTATTTAAGAGCCAATATATTTTTTTTACTTCAATTAGCGGCAACTTCGATACCTGTCAAAATTTTTGAACTTTAAAATAGTTGTTACTACTACAAAGAAGTTGACCTATTATTACAATTGAACAATTACATCCCATAAATACAATGATCTAAAGACCGTTATTGTATGAAACAGGCAAACATGAATGAAACAATGACCTTGGCCTGCCTCAGCGTTTTAATTTAAAACTGTAAACCGTTAAAGACTCTTGTGAAATTTCTCAGTACTATTTCTAATTAGTAAAAATCTTCACTAATTCTGAATTGTACACTTACCAGACGGTGACTCGGTGTGCAGTAGAATGATCAATGACTGTTATAAGAATAAACATCGTGACATATGAATGAATGAATGATTAAGGAACGTAGTGGTGATACCGTTACATCGATTAAGAACGAAAATGATTGAGATCGATTTACTTCTCGCAGTGTGTCACAACGATTTGTGTTACACAAAATACAAATTATAATGTGGTATTGCTTTTGAATCATTATGCTTTATTTTAAAGTATAATTTTTTGCAGTTACCTACTAATCGTTCAGCGATTAGTAGGTAAAGATTACAATATTTAGCGAGAATTTCAGACTCGCTCTTATTTTAATATTATGTTTGAATGTGATTAATATTTAAAAATCTGCCAATGTGAGATGTACTTTATCCTATTTTCTCAATGTTCGTACGTGTTTCGGTAGTGAGTGAGATATGCCAGAGTCCATTCCCATCCTATCCTATTATCCTTCGTCCGAATCAATTCCCTTTTTAATCTTCAAAGGTAAGATCTGTTCGCCTGCCGCCTTCTTTCTATAAAAATACTTCAATTTGGTTCAAATCATTTGAAATTAAGGTTGTTCTAAATCAATTAATATGAACATTATGCCAGTATCAAAGAAAAGAAGCATATTTTGCGCCCATTTCCCACTAAACCGTTTGGAAATTAATGTAGGTATAAACATAAATGGCGCATTGATAGCGCAAGGTAAAACATTAGACATAATGTTGATTGCTTCAAACGCTTCGGCGCATCCGTTTAATTCACTTTTTGTACAATACAGTTTTTATCTTATTAGATTTATCCTTGCACAATCATTTGAAGTAATTTGTCTTGATGATAAAGGTACCTACGGCTCAAAATAAAAACGTTTAAGACAATATATAGATGATGACTAGAGTAGATGAGCTACTCATTTCGCAGGGAGAAATAATTAAACAAGCGATAGAAAATACTGAATGAGCAATAAATCGATGATAGCAAATATAAAGGTGAGTTAGATTTAGATTTCACAATAAAAAAATTGGGGCAATAATTCGTTTCGCGGGGACTCCGTCTTCGACTTCCTTGGCTGTGACATTCTTAATCATTTATTTAATTATTTATATGCTTTATTGTATACACATATAATAAAAATAGTTAAAAAATAAAATGCATACAATAGCGGTGCATATCCCTGATTAAGATTATATCCCATTAAGAGATTTCTACCATCAAACCTGGAAGAGCGATAATGAAATCTACCAATGAAACGGTCAGACATAGTGTGTACCTAAATAAACTACTATAAAAACTACTTACCTAATAATACTATTATTAATAATACTAATTAATACTACCTAATAAATAATTAATCATTTAAAACTATTTCCTTCCATTATTCAAAAATACGTCGTTTTGACGATCGTGATTTGCTGCTCGTTAGTGTTTTTTGCTGCTAATTTAAATACGAATCTTTAATCAGTTAGTAACTTAATTACCTACATACGAGTACTCTACTGGTTCGGCGACCCCAAGTGAATCTTGGCCTACGCAACCAGCAGACGTAACAACTTTCTGTCCCTTACTAAAAAATCCTTCCACCCAGATGATCGGAGTTCGCAAGTCCATTTGGAGATACATTTCGTTCTCGTCTTTCGTAAGTTGATAACTAATGTGAACATATCAGTATTAATTTGTGACTAAATGTCATGGATATAAAAACTGATATGTCGAGCGAGAACATTGTAAGTGGTAATTGCAAATTGTACAAGGACGTATTTAACTTCTAGAAGATACAAGGCATTGTGTTTTTTTGTCACTTACGGTGTTCTTTCTAAAGAGGAGGGCTACGTGTAGTTATTTCATGTATTACAAGCTTTAGAAAATTTCGATAAGTTTGTTAAAACACCAAAATTTATGAATAAAGTGCAGATACAAATTTAACTTTGGGAGACAACGGAATGTTACTGACCTGGGTATAACCTTTCAATTTAATAATTCATAGGCATTTGTGCAATATTTAGATAAAGTAACAGCGTAGTATCTATCCGAATATTTGAAAATATCATTAAGAACTCGTTTGCAGCCACTGCTGATCATAGGCTTGTCCCAAACCACCCCCTTTTATCGTAAACAAGAGAACAACGCGTCTTTTGCTTATGCGCGATCTTCAGCAAATTACTTCACCAATTGTTTCTTTACGAGCTAACCACATCAGCTTTGCTATGAGTGTCACATAAGTATACATTAAAAAATAAAAACAAGAATTAATAAAAACTACTATCTACCAATAAAAACTACTACTACTATCAAAGGAATAGGATTTTGCAAGGTCGGCGGCGCGCCCGCATACCCCCTGGTGTTGCAGGTGTCCATGGGCGGCGGTAATACTTACCATCACGTGAGACCGCTTGCTCGTCCGCCCTCTTCTCTATAAAAAAAAAGCCCTTGCTGTAAAAAAAACGTGAAATCGTGAGAAAATATAACGTTTTCTATAAGGATGTTAACTTGAACGTAACGTTTCATACAAAACAGTTCATGACTGTCCTGTTACCGACACTATTGCCGGTACTAATCGTTACCGCCGACCAAACAAACCTTACCGTCTGTCTCACTTATACTCACATACTATTCTAGTTCTTCTTTACAACGCTTTAAAGAATATATTAGCATGAGAAATGTTTCTCTATGTGTTGCGTCGTGTAGGTACCTCGTGTGCATAGACCATTAGGGTGACCAACGAAAGCGTTCACATGCGCAGCGGTCCGTACTTCCTGTCTGTCTGTCTGTCCACTACTATACACGTACATGAATTATAATGTCTGTGCATTTAACTCGTCTATATGAGATATATTCTCTTATATCAATGACCTAACCCTTTAGTAAGTACAAGTACTTATATTTTGTGTCTGATACTTATATTAGAAAGGCTGGATTACTAACTGATTTATAAAACTAATCAATTTTCTGTGGAGGAGCGGGTGAAATCTGTGCACTGCAGTGGGATATTATAAGTTTTTAATAACGACAACTGTCGGTTTTCTCATAAAGGAGACTCGTTTCATTGTTTAGAACTGAGTGGGATTTATCTCTAATCCAAAATTTTATGTAATAAAAACTCATTATTACTATGTAAATATTTGATATTCTAATAGAGAGAAAAAACAATTAGAAATCACACAAAAAGAATGACAGACTGTATTATTATGCTCGTTCGGTAATTGTACATATATAAAATTCATTTACATATATATACCTATTGTTTGTATAAATATTTACAATGGACTTTTAAAAAAATGTTCTCATATGAAACACGTTATAAGATGATAATTCTATTTTAATTCATGATAAAGTCTAATTTTAAACTTCCTTAATCATTAACATGAATTTCATTTTTCTTTAAAAAAATAATGATCATGGTATCGATTGTTGATAAACACCATATACTTACGTAAAATTATTATAAAACAACTACTGTCTTTTTTGTGGAAATGGCACGAGTTTGTGCATTACGGCAACGGCAAATGCTACGTTTGTGCGCCTGCCATTATTCACTATCAAAAATAATGTTTGTGTATACTCGCCGCATAATATTAAATCTATAGAACCAGCGGCGCGCTCAACGTATAGTAATTGACAATTTCAGAAAAGCTAATTGCCATAGTTCGTAACGACAGCGTGACCACTCTCTTACTTTCCAACAATCAGTAAACCCCACACGGGTTACCGTTCGTCATTTAATTTAATTTTTGTTATGATTCACAATGACTACCAACCAGTATCTATTTTATAACGATTTATAAGTTGGAATCTATTTTAACTTTTATATGCACGTAAAATTGAAACATCTAACTACATCGACGTAACAACCCTTAGCTCTGTCTACAACGCGTTGCTTACTGTGCGAAGGGTTCGATCCTCAGTTGTTCGTTATACCACATTAAACTTCGTTCTGTATCATTTTATTCCTTGCTCTATGGGCACTAGCCAAGGAATCGTTGCTTAAAGACCAACAATGTGACAAACACGTCGTTTGAAACATACTGTTTAATACATACTGACTTTAATACGATAGAAAGTCGTTCAAAGTTTATGACTTCAGGGCGCACCCTATATTGCAGTCCCTACTATCAGTTATCTTTCTTGTATGCATCAGTGTGCCACATATATATCGCTGTCCCGAGATATTTGTTACAGAACGACCTAACTGACAATATTTTTTTAATACAAATACTCTTTAAATCTATTGAACATTGCTATTTGAAAAAAACATTGTTTGTTAGTTATTATACGTGACATCCATTGTAGAAATGATAATCGCTAAAACGTCATGTTTACCACCTGACTGGCTTATTACCTTTCAACCTTATCTGTCTTGTACATATATATTGTTTCGTTTAGTAACTCGAAGCATTATTTATTGGTTTTAATTGACACTGTTTACATACATTGTTGGACAAATGTCGTGTTGCGGAACATGGTTGATTTCTTTGTGTCACGCCAGCGGAAGAACCGCATTAGATGAATGATACTTAAATGTCACTGAGCTCTTCATGGGAGTTGATTACAAAACGTAAGTATCTAAGGTCAAGTAAATAGAGACAATTTATTTTCCTGCTTTGTTTATTATTATTTTTTATGTTTAAATCCTTAAAAATGCTCTACAGATACATTACGAAAACATTGGCCATCAGCTAATCCGGAAACACGCGAACGATGGTAAGTGGATACTGTCGTCCATAGACATGCGTTCATAATCCTCATTTCCTCGACAAGGGCACGTCGCGGACTGTGGTTCAAAACCTGTTTTATACCGCGGCCCATAGATTGAAGAACGAACTGTTCAAAGAGGTCGTTCCGTCACGCTACGACATGGGGTTCTTCAAGAAAACTAGAATAAAAATCTACAACGTCAGCAGCGCACCCACGTCTACTCTAGTGGTGCAAGGGTTCATGGTGGCGGTAACCACTTACAATGTGGGACGCATGTCAGTCTGCTTCCTCTTCTATAAAATAAATAGAATTAATTCTCTTGTTTATCTTTCTTCACAAACGTAATGTCACAATAGGCTTTCATCTTATTTGACCATCATAGTTCAAGGTCTAAAATATTTACATTCATAAATGCACTTAAAAGTTTAGCATGCAGTGGGTACCTTGTTTTTAGACTTTGACATGTCGACTTCCGAATACTTAAAACAGCTCGGCTGACAGATTCAGATCGTAATCTATTTCTTAGTGTTAGTGCAATTAGAAAAAAACTTATGAATAAAGATATTCAATCTAAATTAATCGAGCCGTAACATGCTAGCGTAGTAAAATTAATATATCGTGATGTGTTAATAATTGAATAGATTTTATACACTGTCTATAAATCATAATTATCGTGGACACATCTAAATATAATTAGCATTTTATTAAACGCAATGGTATGCTTCCTTATGTGTTCAACGGCAAGAATTATGTTCAACGGCGCACACCACTGTTCCACCCGTTTCACGCGTCTTGGTTCCGTCTGAAAATCAGCGCTGTATGCTGTTTTTACGGTATACAGCTTATGCTGAGACGGATAGCCTTTCGACACACATGGGACCGCGCAGTTTTTATCGCCTTGTTTTTAATTTAATTTTTTTTTATTGCATAACTATGTTTAATTAATTTTTAGAATAAGACATTGTCACGTTATTGCGATCACTTGTGTGTATGAAATAAAAAAATCTATCTATCTATCTTCTTGAATAGTCCCGTATGAAAAATACATTCTCATTGAATCGCATTATTATTAGACTCGAAATTTCCTTAAAAAGCACCTAAGAATACTCTAGGTACGCTAGGATATTCTAAACTTTCTCCTATAGAACATCTAGAGTTCCTTTTGTTTTTTCGAACATATAGTGTTCTATTTTAGGTAGACAGTGAAAATATTCTACAGAAATTATAAATAATTACCTCATAATAAATTCAGGGGAAATTAAAAGTGTTATAAAGTAAAATATTTCATTACGTAAAACGCCGGAGACTCATACTACCAGAGTCTAAATACCTAGATACTTGTCTTAACTATTTTTATTCTGCATAAAATTGCTCTAACAGCCTGTGACAATGTTACAAGATGTTTTTACGTCAAATCGTGACGAGACTCGTGTTCGTCCATATTTCACGCACTTTTTACTAAATGTTTTATAGTTAATCGCGTGACAGTGAAAGTGGTTCTTATTGAAATTAGTTTGTCTTCTAAAATAAACACTGTTTTTAACCACAGGTTAATGTGGATTCAAAACCAGCGATTGTCGATTGAACCGGATATCCGAATCATTTTGTGGATATGCTTGATAGGTACATTGACTTCGTTATATTCTCCTACCATGTTATACAGTAATTGTAATGTATAAATTGAGTATTTATAGTAGACCTTTAATTATCCGTGTCTGAATACTTATACTTATATAAACAACCGCGCGCAAGTTAATCTTGTTACCGTACGAAATAAATAAAAATGTAGATTAACATTATTTATTTTGAAGTTTAATATTTGTTTTCTGCCATTTTTTTTAGTAAATTTTAACTTTTTACATTCTAAATCGGCTCTGAACACGTATAATAACTATATTAGTTTTTATTAAGGAATAAAAATTCCTATTCGACGTTTCTAATTTTAACTTTTTAAATACACCCATGTGTAAACAATTTATTATTTAACAAATTCCATTACGCGAATGTTCGATTATTTAAAGAACAAACAGCAGCAATTGATTCGGTTAACGGAGATTCTACTGTAAATTGAATTACATTAATTTAAGCTTAATTATACTTTGTAATGTTAATTTATTTTCTGTATTAAAATGCACCGTGCTACTCGAGTGAGAGTAATCGTTATATTTAACCCGGCTGTTAAATGTATAAATATGTACTTATTATAGTACCGTAAATTACTGCTAACGTTACGAGTACATTAAATAAACATAAGCAGATATTAAAACATAACTGATGAAAGTCAGGTATTTGACTCTAGGCTTGATCGAAAGTGGACCAGTTCTATTTAACTGGTTAAGGTTTAGCCGTTAATGAAACTGTGAGTGACATAGCAATTATACGATGATAAAAGTTGTTCAGTGCATTGACTTGAGATCATAGATTACTTCGAATCGATAAACAAGCTGATTTTTTCTGAGACACTGCCATAGGAATAAAACTTAGTCGCCTAGTTCCTATAAATATTATAATAATTTGAATCGTATTTCGCTCAAGGATTGTACATAGATTATGTTCAATAATAATTAAAAATCGAGACCAACTTAACGAAGATCTGTCGTTATCATAAAATCATATACGAGGTAAGAATACTCTAACCTGCAGGGCAGTTGTGTTCTCCATAGAAGTTACCTATCAGCACTACACGTGTGTCCCTCGGGTGCTGCTAAATGTGCCTAAACACAACGCCGAATATCGGGTGGCAACAATCGGACAGTTTCTTTGACCTATCTTATCGGGGGAAAGGGACGAATGGTCAGGTCAAATGTTTCAACCATGTAACTACAAGAGGAAGCATGTACCTACCCTACAGTGGGACTTTATAAGCTAATATTGATTGATTGACACTGTAACCTAATAAATTTACAGCATAAAATATCTACAGCATAAAATTCTATAATACTTTAATAAATATCATTAAAGAAATATATCACCAATGGGCCTACAAAACTATAAACCTATAGTTAGTTACATTTAGCTCGCAATTTGCCCACTTGTTTGCCAAAAACCAATAACAAAATTTGTGTATAAACTGGGTCGAGTAACTGAAGTGTAACCCGACATATTCTAATCGTCTCAACTTGCGACACTTTTGATAACATTTCAGTGGCGTGTTGCTATGTTCGGGTTGTTCGAGAACTGTGTCGCAAATGTGCCAACGAAGCGATAATGAAAGGTGTAGGTCGTTGGCCACGCTTAAATTGAAGTTATTTATTTACAAGGTTTTACTGAAGGGTCGTCAATATATGTTTTTACTAGAGGTTATTTATATCTAAACATACGTATCTATATATTAAATTACAATTCACGTATTACAATTTTCAATTTTACAATCCGCTGTAAAGGTTCTGTGAAACATTTTTTTTTTCATTTCATAGTTCTTTTACTTTCAAAATTATCGAGAAAAGAGTTCCTTTATCTCGGAAATATTACTGGAGAAAAGACTTGAGCCGAATAACATCGTTGAATGGCTGCTGCCATACAATCCGGTTTTATTTCGCAGTGAAAGTATCAAAATGATATCCTTAATTTATGCCATCACATGTAAACTGTCTTACGGTTGCTTTAAACTATTTTTATTTATTTATTTTAAATATGTGTCCTACCCGTATTAGGTACCGCACGTACCTAATAATAACAATAGGTTTAATATACTAATCTAATATAGATTTTTTATATAGTTTTCTTCAAAACATTTACTTAGTCAGCAGACTCATATACGAGCACAAATACATATTACCTAATTATTATTGAAATCAATTGCTAAAGTTTATTGTTTTTTTTTCCCTATATTTTACAATTTCGCCTTTATCAGTTTTCCAGTCCTGTGTATTAACTTTATAGGCGCGGCGCGGCGCCTCAAAAAGAAAAGAAAGTTTAGTAACGGGCATCTTTGTTTTTCAACCATAAACAATCTTCATCACAAAAGAAAGGAAAAATACAGGAAAATCAGTGAGTTTCTTAATTGGCATGATTCGCACATATACCACGTAACATCACGTTTTAAAATAATATAACAGCAACCCAACCTATTATATTTCAATCAAAACTACATTATTTTCAAGGGAAAGGTAGGCCCCAGTAATAGATTAGGCGGGAAATTTCTTTCTCCACACTTTCTTGTGTCGTTTGTGTCATTACATTACAGTACCTACGTGGTCGGGTGGAACCGTGACATTCATTAGGTGCTTGATCGAATGCGTACGCATTCGGTGTTACGCACTACGTAATTGAATTGTTAATGAACGCGTGCAGTGGGTTATCCTGTAGCAATGTTTGTGACAGTTGTTTTCAATACATTGACTGCAACTACCGCATAAATTACACGAGCGGCTTCCTTTTTATTTATGTATATTTATACGTTCCAATAATTGTGGTATAATGTTCAACTACATCGTAATTGTGGTATTATTTGTTTATAATACCACGTTATAATAATGTAAACTCGAGTATTTGTTATAATGCCTTAATTCACCTTGAATTTGATATCAACTATCGCCGATCACAACAAAAAAAATGTCCTTAAAGGTAATGTATTTTTAAGATTATTACAATGTTATTTAAATAATAGGGGTTAAAGTATGAAATCTCCGTTTTATAGTAATAGATACTTTGAATTGACATAAAACCTTCATGGTGTGAGATTTTCGAGTGAAACTTTTTTCACATGATACCTATGAGGTTCTTGTTTTAAAAAATGTGCAACATTCGATTTTCGACTTTCAATTGTTTTTTTTATTCAACTTAGACGGGAAAGGTGGATACTTCGAAAATACGAGTTCCGACGCGGAACTAACGCGACAGAAACGGCTCGCAATATCAATGCTGCGTTTGGAGAGGAGACTGCTAATGAACGAACCGTGCGTTTTTGGTTTAAACGCTTTCGCAATGGAAATTTCGACTTGAAGAACGAACCACGTGGAAGACCTGGTGAATAACGAGTTTTAATTTTTCAGTACAAATCGGCAATTTCATACTTTAACCCCTAATACTATTTACTATTTTTTATATGTATTTTAATAGATAATGGTAGGAATATCACCCTTTAGATTAACGAACTTATTATAATAATTCCGTTTTATTTGATGAAGTACTCTTTGATAAGTACATTCAATGGCCCACAATATGATTCCTTGTGTCATGGATCCAAAGAAACACTCAAAGACGATCATAAACCACTTTATTTTAAATCAATATTTGTCTGGTCGGGAATCTGAAACAAAACCTTTCACACAGCAATTTTCACCGATTTCAAGTTACATTCGCGTGAACATCACATATTATGTAATACTATCTATCTTCTTTCTCATATTTTTGATAATATTGACATTAATTGGCTTAATAAGTTACAACAGATTAAAGGGTTCATCAATCAATATTATCAACCTATAAAGTCCCAGTTTAGGACATAAGCCTCCCTTTGTAAGGGAGTTTAAAAGCCCTAAACGCTATGATAATCATTGCGAGTGAGCAAGTACACTCTTTTTGCCTATGAATTAATTGATGTATTTACGGCCATACATCTCTCACGCACCGTGTATGCGTAGGCCCATGTCCAGCAGTGGACAATATAAGAGCTGGTTACGGTTACGACACGGTATTCTGCATAAAAATCAGTGTATTTCAACATAATTTTTATTATCGTACACTTGCATAGCAGAATGTCCTCGCGTTCTACTAGACTGTTACGCACTGCAATGTCGCAACGAACTATTTCATTATTTATCATAATTCACTAACTGACCCGAACTAATGTTTGTATGTACCTTTTAATGCACTTAATTAAACACAGTCAGGTATGCTAACCTGTCAAATGCAAGACATTCCTACTTTCGACTCGGAAGGTTTCAATTTTGTTTATGGTGAAGTTGGCAGTTAATTTGATTTGAATTTTTTTTAATGTGATCATCTCGTATAACTTGACATAGCGTTCTTCAGGCACTCCCCTGCTGTTGTAGATATTCTTCAGTAACGATGATCACTTACCAATAGTAAATGGTCACCGTTTTCGAAAAAAATGAATTAGTAGCAAATTAGTGGCCTCTCCGCTTAATTTGGTGGACGGGCTATTAATCTGCCCCTATCGATAAAATTAAAAAAATGTTACCTTTTATCTTTGCAAAGTAGAGTAATAAAGCCTTCCGAAATTTTTGGTCTTTTGCTACTAAATATAATCTGCTTTGCTACGTGCTTATTAGCTAAGAGATCAAAAAGAAATGGCAAGACGATTTGAACAATTTTCTCAGAAAATGACAAAAGATTACACGGGACAATATCAGAAAGAACACTCCTTTCTTTACCCATAAAGAATTCCCATGCAATACCATATAAAGAAAAAAAATTTTTTTTTTTATTTAAAAAACTTTATTACACATTATCGTATAAAAGACGTACGGTGAAATGTAACGATGATTATTAAATATTTTACTCAAATATTTATAACAAGTATATACCTACTATAAATAAGTATAATAACTATAAATAAGAATGAACATATGAACAGTCATATGAACATACAAACATACATAAATACAAAGCATTCTTGTTCTCTATTCTCAGTCTACGATCCTTTTCGACCTTTATCTCCGCATCATAAACCATCGGGATGTTTCAAGGTCTAGTTTTCAATATTGCTAATCCAATATATCTGGCAGACATTAACAGCTTACGAAGGCCAGTTTAACGGTAAATCGTGAAGCATTTACACTATTTATTACTAACATAACTAGCCTACATAACAAGGACAGGATTGTAAGTTTATCAGTGATAGGTTTATGAGGAGACCAGTCGTTGTTTTCACTATTCACGTGTTGATTCGAGATAATTGTAAATCATTTGGTAGTGTGAGTGAAAGGATAGATGGGGTATACGAGTATATGATTGGTAGCCATCTTTTTTATGTTTACAAGAAAATTTATCATTTTATGCAAAAAAACCATACGCTTTAAACGCTTAAAACAATAATCTTCAACTTTTTATGTTTCATTTGTTAAAAATTTGTTGAATGGACGAAATTTTTCAAAGTGACAATCGGAAACATTCAGACGCCGCAACCCTGTTACCTGTAACTTGTAGCTGGGAGGCATATATTTAAAATTCCTCATTATTCGGTGAACTGCAATATCGTATTATTATGAAAATCCGTTTTTTGCGCATCGAACACGCGCCGACCAGGATTCTGAAATAGTAGTTATAAAAAGTGTTGAAAAAAAAATGTTTACCTCTCTCCCCCACCGTTGATTCTGGCTACGGACTCGGTCAATTTTCTAGAGTCATCCACCATCCAGGTCAGTCTCGCCACAGACTGGTTCGCCACATCCGTGCTGTTAAACTCCGCACGCCTTCCCTATAGCTAACTAATATGGAACTAGCTTTACCTTTTCCCGCGTGATTTCCTTGCATTTTCACACATATGTAACACAGTTCAACTGAATGATAAGTTCTAAGTTTTAAAAGATATACCCGATGCAAATTATTGCAAAGAATTGTGTTACACTTCTTCTGTATTACATAACAGGCTAATTTTTATAATATCTGTGATTTGTATTAATACGTTAATTAATAGTTATTTATTAAATATTAATGTAATCCTGTTAATATGTTATTAATAACGAATTTCGTAACACTACTCCAAATCTCTACAGTTTAATTCGTGTTTACAGATTTCTGGACAAACAACAATTTATTATTAGTTTACATACAGACAACAAGCTATCTAGTAACAATACAGTAACTTAATTAACATCCTATTAACCCAATCGGAAAAATCTAGCACCCGCTCTGTGCGAAAGACTTCGACTTCGATTCACGATTGAAATTTGGACCAATATTTATTGTAGGTGTAACATTACAATAAATACTTTTTAAGTCCGTTTTCAACTCTACGTTTTTTTATAGAAAATGGCGGCAGACGAGCATACAGTCCACCTGGTGGTAAGTGGATACTGTCGTCCATAGACATCCGCGATACAAGTCAACATTAGTCCAGAATGACAAACATTGGCACGCCCCCAGATGCGTTGCCTACCTTTGCAAATTAAGTTATGAATTGGAAGAAAAGGTTGGGAAAATGTACGTTTAAGCATTTTAATGTTAGAAACTTAAAACATTTGTTTAAAGATAAATGTTTATTCAGGATCTGATTGTCTGGACCCACGACTCATAATGGATAATTACTTACATAAATAATAAAAATCAATATTTATTAAATGAAATCGTATAATAATGTCATGAATTTAATTTTATGAATTTAGATCTTACTTCGTACCCAGGGGCCATCCATAAATTACGTCACACGAATTTCATGGATTTTTGGAGTCCCCTCCCCCCGTCCTTGTCACAGGTGGTCACTTTGTGTGACCACCCCTCCTCTGGTGTAACGTCACATATTTAGCAATTTTAAATTTAGAAATTATTAAATTAAAACCACCTTATAATAATATTGATAGAGTTTATAATAATAATAATATTTTATAATAATAATTTAATGTTTTTCGTTAGAGTTGAAGTTTAGTTTTAATACTTTAGATCAGCTATACTCTAAGTGTGTTCCGCGGAACCCTAGGGTTCCGTGATACCTCTGTCGGGGTTCCGCAAGAATTTAGAAATAAAAAAATCAAAACACCTCTCTCTGGTCGCTCCGCGGCTGTGCGGACTCCGCGGCCGCGCGGAGACAAAACGCTATGAATGTTATTTATTTATTTATTTGTATTTGTATAAGCTTGTGTTACATTAGCTGGTACAATATCTCATAAGTTTGGTCTCAACAATTTTATACTTGTACAACGCGTTCGCTCTAAGTTTGCCGGTCTGTGGAATGCGCGTACCCTCCCCCACGTGACAACAAAACTTATAATGTGTCATAGTTTTACCCAAATATCTAACGTACACAATTTTTATTGTTACAATTAAATAAAAAATTTCGAACGTCATACACTCATACCTATCGCCAGCGGCAAACTTAAAACGAGCGGGTAGTATACTTGTAAGCGCTCAGTCTCTTTGATAAAAGCCGCCTCTGAATTAGACGCTATAGTTGTCAACTAGCGACTTTCGTCTCTAACTTCAAAGGATAAAGTCGATATTGTTTACAACGCTATTTTTAAATTTCTGTTTTTATTTTTGCTTTTTGTTTATCAAAGGTGCCGACTCGAGTATTTTCGAGAATATTTGAGATCGAGTCTAGGACTAAGTATAAAAGCGGCGATCGCGCGTTGGCGTCGTCAGTTGATGATTAGCGTTCGGAGCGATAAGTTACTACCTACTTACAAGCTCGCTAGCGAGAAACTAGTGTTCATTGTTTTACTGCCTGCTGTATTCTGTTGTCTCAGTTTTATACATTTCTTCCCTGTAGGTTCTAAATTTAGTCTCTTATACGCAGTAACGATTGTGCATTATTTAAACCCCACTATCCTGACTTGTAACATTATAAATAAAGAAGAATGGAACGTTGGCTTAAAGGTGTTAAACGTGTTCCAACAACATCTTCTAATGACGCTGAATGTTCAAACACAATGCGCGCGGAGAATTTAGCAATCACCGATCCAGAAGATGATGCCACGAGTGCCACGACGTCAAGCTCGACGGTTTCAAAGACGAAAAAAAGGAAGTATGATGAATCTTATATCAGTTTCGGATTTGTTGATTCCAACGGCTCACCTCTCTGCATGCTCTGTAGTAAACTGCTTCCTAATAGTTCCATGGCACCTGCCAAATTGCGTCGACATTTAGAAACCGTACACCCCGAGACTAAAGACAAGAATAAAGAATTTTTTGTTCGCAAAAAAGATCAGTTATTAGAAAGTCAAAAAAATATGATGCATGTAACACAAACTACCAACGAAAAGGCCACGGAGGCATCATACTTAGTTAGCTATCGCATTGCACAAGCAGGTGAAGCGCACACTATCGCTGAGAAATTAATAAAACCATGTGTATTAGACATAACAAAATGTATGCTTGATGAAAAATCTGCAAAGCATCTTTCTACTGTTCCGCTATCAAACGATACTGTTTCACGACGAATCCATGATCTGGCAAGCTACGTCAAACAAGAACTAGTTACACGTCTACAAAATACACGATTCGCTTTGCAAATGGACGAGTCGACTGATGTCGCTGGTTTGGCTATCCTGCTGGTTATTGTGAGATATCCATATAAAAGTTCTTTTGAAGAAGACATGCTTATGTGTTCATCGCTGCTTACAAACACTACCGGGGAAGAAATTTTTAATAAAATAAATATATTTTTTGAAGAACATAATCTCAGTTGGAACAATTGCATTGACATTTGTACAGATGGGGCCAAGGCGATGACAGGTAAAACAGCAGGAGCAGTGTCACGAATGAAAAATAAAGCGCCTAATTGTAGTTCCAGTCATTGTATTCTGCATAGACAAGCACTTGCGATGAAGCAAATGCCGTCTAATCTAAAATTAGTTATGGATGAAGCGGTAAAAATAATTAATTTTATCAAATCACGACCACTACAATCCCGATTGTTCTCATTATTGTGTGAAGATTATGGCAGCAAACATAAAACACTGCTGCTCCATACAGAAGTGCGATGGCTGTCTCGGGGAAAAACTTTAACAAGGCTATTTGAACTTAGAGCCGAGTTACAAATGTTTCTTTCAGCAGATACTTCTTTTAATTTGAAGGACCGTTTGTATGATAAAACTTGGTTGTTCCGATTGTCTTTTATGGCGGATATCTTTCAAAAACTTAACGAATTAAATTTATCGTTGCAAGGTAAACAGACAACAGTGTTTCAGGCCTATAATAAAATAACTGCTTTTAAAAGAAAATTAGATTTTTGGATCATTTGCATTGGTAAGAAAGAAATAGAAAGTTTTACGTTACTCAGTGAGTTTGTTAGCGAAAACGACTCAGAAATGTTTGAAGATAATGTGTTTGAAGAATTGGTCCAATATCTCAGTTCGATGCGCGCATCTTTTGAAAAGTATTTTCCCGAAGAACACAATACAAAAATTAAAGTGAACTCCTGGATTCATAATCCTTTTTTACCCAACTTGGAAAAGCCTGAAAACATGTCAAATGAGATATATGAATCTCTTTTAGAAATGTCATCAGACACAAGTATGGAGTCATTGTTCAAAACGACGCCTCTTAATGATTTTTGGTGCAGAATCCAAGATGAATATGCAATGCTTGGCCAAATGGCTCTGGATATTCTTCTCCCGTTCCCAACTACATATTTGTGCGAAACAGGATTCTCTACCTACGCAGCCACGAAAACAAAATATCGCAATAGACTGGACGCCGAAGCTGATATGAGACTCCAACTTTCTTCCATCAAACCTGATATCAAGCAATTGATGAAAAATAAAAAACAGTTTCATACCTCCCACTAGTTAGATTTTTTCTTTTTTAATGTTTTCTATTATTGTCCTTACCAAGTGGTGAAGTAAATAATAATTAGTAACTGATACATTGTACTTTTATTATGCTGATTAATATAGAATACACTTATAAAAATAATTGTTTTATTGTAGGGTTCCATCAAGTATTTTGCTTCCCAAAAGGGTTCCGTCATTTAAAAAGTTTGAGAACCACTGCTTTAGATTTATACATGTGACGTCACGAAGCTTATGACTCGTCCGTCCCCCCTTGTCACCCTCTCCCCCTTAACGTGTGACGTAATTTATGGATGACCCTTAGATACTTTCATTACACCTGTGCTCACTGCACCATAAAACTAAAAAAAATTCTATGACACTATTAAGAGGGAATGATGCGCGAATGTGGGATAACGCTTGTCCATACAAACGAATTCCCTTCACTATTATCATCCTGAATTCTGGCAATAGCGAAATTATTTTAATATGTTACAGATATCTAGCATGTCCATTCGTTTTAATTTTTAGATTAGTTATAGGATCTAGGATTCTCCAAAATAGCGCTCCTGTATTCAAATTTAACAACACTTATTAAGAGACTTTTTGGCGGAAACTCGAGAAGTGAAATTGAGTTTTTGTTTGATTACTATAAAAATTGTGTATTGTGCATTTTGTGATTTAATAGTGACAGTTTATTAAACTTAAGTTCTATTTGTGTATAATGTTTGTGATCGTCACATAAAAGCATAGGACTGCGTTTTTCGTGTGCTTCCAAGGAGTTCTCTTTTGTCCTCAGTAAACCTACTTATCACTTTACTGAGTAATTCCCGACTTACTTCTACGGAACTGGACATTGACAAAATACGTTTTAGACTTTGAAATTGTTTAGTGCGAAGAAAACTTGACACTGGCAGAATGTGCTAATTGTACCATTGCCATATATGTACCATTGCCATTGCCATATAAGAAACCTCTTATTTTTAAAAAGCAAAACGCACCGACATAGAGAAACTATTATTTAATTCAAATCAGGAAAAAAATTGATTAATTTTGGAGGAGGAACAGGAAAATACGAAACCTCGATTTCATCGAAATGTTCTAGGTATTATCAATCAGCTCGAAGTGCAACTGTCGTTTTATCTCAAAGAGTGGCATCGCTCGATGCCGAGACAGCAACAAATTGTAAAAATACTTATTTTGAAATCCGCTTCTGCTTATCCTCCTTTTTTAATGCTATAGTCGGATTATTTATTCGAGTTCTACATATGACACGTGGAACTGTCAATAAACTGTCATCTCCGTACAAATTTCACACTGTTTGACAATTCTATATGTCATAATATCCTTGACTCGAATAAATAATCGGAATTTACTTTTAATCTCAAGGATTTCATGTATAACTAATGCAAAAACAGTAGGTATAAATTACTTTCGTCTCATTTAGCCTTATTTAGACATCGAACGCTTTTTAGGCCGCTCGATCGCACGGCTCTTCTGGCTCTTGTGGCTTTTCAAGAGTCAAGAGTTTTCTTTTCAAGAGTACATGTTTAGTTAAAGGCGAGCGCAGAAGGCGCTTAGCCAGGATGCGCAGTGCCGTATAAACACTCACGTGTGGTCGCGACTAAAAATCGTGTGCCCACACCGCCTTTATACATTAACTTTTTAAGATTTCTCTGGTATCATTCGATTCATAGAGTGATCGAATAGGTATCATAGAATGATCTCAGCCAGTATCATTCGATACGATCGATTCGTTTTGGTGTATATTACCCTATTGCGAACTGTACATCATTCTATCACAGATCTTACTCGTTTCATACTTTTAATGTTTTATGTTTATATTTTTTGTATCAAATTCTCAAATGCTTTAGGAAACCTCTATAAGTTTAGAGAAAACGTGTCAAACATTATATAGACTTGCGATCGGTTAGCCCAATTGATGGCGACCCTGCCTGCTGTGTAAAATGTTCCGATTTCGATTCCCGGTGGAACGTTAATTTGAAGGCAAATGTTAGTTCTGGTGTGGATTGTGTATTCGTCTTTGTATGTGTTTCTAGACCCACAACACAAGGAGTCCTAGTTTGAGGTTATTCATTTACTACATATAACGCCTCTGTTTTTAAATCTCCGACACTTAACCTAGATTTTGCAACAATCTGGTAATAAAATTATATAATATCAGGATGTTATTATATTACAAAATGATTGAAAAATAATTATTTTTTTATGTATACCTATATAGGCTAACGATAGATTCTTAGGCCATTAGAACCACAAATCTGAAATACTTATCTCCCATGCGCGGAAAAACAAGGCGATCGGACACTAACTAGGAATTCAAAATATGAAATAAATTATAGACTAATCGGAGCGAGCGCATCGAGATTGCATCAATATTTATAATGGCGGGCCGCGTGCACCGGCGCGCGCGCACATCACCGCTGCACATCGCAAACGCAGCGCGGAAATTGCAATACCTAATAATAAAAAAACAATAAAAATAATTCTCGGGATGTGAAAGTGGTAACACTGGAATTTAAATTCAGGTTATCGTTAAGTTCAAAGTTAATTGTGCCGAAATCGAAGAAAAAGTCAATAAAATCTTTCAGATTCCGATAAAAGAAAGTGTAGCGTATACAAGTGATCTCTTTTGCTTTTCGAATTGGAAATGGAGAATTTTTATGAGGTTATCAGAACTCTGGGCCGGAAAACGTTAAAACGGAAAAAGAAGGTAATATCACCTTTTAATTAAAGAAAATATTTTCACCCTTTCTCTTGCAAATCTACATTATGTTGTTAATGATCTGGTTAATTTCAGTGATTTCTATGCTCATTATAATATATTACAAAAGACATTAAGATAAATAGCTAACTATATAACTATAAACAATCATAGATAATTTATCTATGATTTTAATGTCTTTGCCATGAAGGTTTGCAAAAAAGTTGTCTACTATGTTGACACTATGTTATCTGTACTACACGCCTAGTTATAGATACGATTCCATTATGATATTTTTTTTTCTTTTATACAGCTACTAATTTATTTTACATATTTTCTATCATTAAAAACGGAAAGCACACAATAAAATTTATAAGCGTAATACCATTTAACACTTCTTTTATCGCGGAAATAAAAAGCAGAACATTACTATTGTTCTAAGCAAGTATTCTCTTCTCTAAATCGCAATAAAGACGTAGACATCGTTATAATTTGTTTAGAAATAAAACAGACAAGAATGGAACTGTACTTGAGCGTGAATCTCTGAGGTAAAATTATTTAGCTCAGATATTCACGCTTTCCTGAACATATTGTGCAGTTATTTATCAGCTGTCTCGAATGCCGTAGTAATTGTCCGTGGATGCAGGAATTATACATACTTTAACAGAGATTGTAGTTTTTATTCTACGAGTATATCTCAATTATAGACTGTGCGCAGACGAGCTGTGCGAAATTATAACTACTGCTAATTTTATTTAAATTAAAGATATTCACTAAATATGTTTTTCTTTCGTGTAAGTTTCATCTCGAGAATTCCTCCAGAAAAACTGTTAAAAATGAGATATCGTTTTTTTGTTACAGATACAGCCGAAACCAACCACAAATGGAGTCACAAAAGAACGTATATCCGAACGCGAAACCAGAGACACGAGAGAGTCCAGAGAGAGCAGGGATTCTAGAGAAATGAGGGAAATTCGCGAGTCACGCGAGTCCAGAGATGAGACGGAACACATAGAGAGAAGAGCACAAACGACGTCGCCTGTACCTCGGGAGAGAGAGAGAGAAAGAGACAGAGATAGGGAGATGAGAGACGAGAGGAGAGACCAGTCAACTCCACAGCACGACGGCAGACACCCACTGCTACAGTTCGCCGTTGATCATTTCCGACAGAGTCCTGAGTATGTACTCTTTTATTTTTTTGTTATTGAATACTCTCTAAAAGCCCTTCGCACCATTATAATTTTTTATGCGTTGGTAGATGAGTTACTGCAGTGATTTTAAAGTTCATTTTCGTTGCTCTTATATTAATGAATAGGTTTGCTCTTCAACTTATATTTGCTGTTATCGCTACCTATTGTCACGTTGTCGCTCGCTGAGGTGCATAGCTGTCAAACACTCGATTGCATGCCTGTGGTTGAGTTCAAATCGTCGGCCCGTACCGCTGATTTTCTACTTAAGTACGGATTTTTAAAAATCTTCACTAGCTCGGCGGCGAGGGAAAACATCGTGAGGAAATCCGCATGTTCCAGAAATGAAAAAAACATCTGGAGTATGTGATCCACCAATCCGCATTGAGCCCGCGTGGTGGATTACGGCCCCCAATGTGATTTACTAGGGGAGGCCTGTGCCCCTGCAGTGGGACTTTATAGGCTGATACAAGTACAAATTTCATATGTTTTGTTACGGCCATAATAAACTTTTATATACTAAAAACAAACAACAACTTAACAAACATGCCCAAATTGTGACTGTAGTCGAAATTTATATACCTATTTTATACGTTATTCGATAACTGCCGACGAAATTAAACCCACATTAAAAAGTATTTTTTTCAAATTAATTAAAAGCTTAAGCAAATGTATGCTAGCGAATATTTGAGATGAAAGCTAGTGCCGTCTCTGTTACTCACGCGTTGTTGTGATGGCACTTCTGTCTTAGTAACGTCATTACACAGTAATGTGACCCTTTCCCTAACTTGTAACTTTAGAAGTTACAAGTTAGAGCACTATAACTCTAAAGAAGTTACAAGTACGCGGTAGTTTTTCAAGATATTTTTTAATGTGATTTCACGGAACGACTACTTGGTACTTATCGTTATGTTAATTACTTATATTTGTATAGGAGTCAAATATCCTATTGCTTCATAACTATAAGTCCTGTAGTGTCTTATATAATATATTAATTAATAAAATAAAAAAATATTGATGAAAAAATGACCGATAGCGTCGCGTCGCCAATCGGAAGGGAGAATTCGCTATTTTGTATACGTTTTAAAATAAGTGTTTAAACAAAATATAGACAAAATCTTTACAAGCCCTGTCCAACTACAGATAGTACTGAACGGATTTAGCTCATCTTAATCTTAGAACTTAATCGAGATATAGATTTAAACTATGTTTGTACAAACTTCATAAAATCCGTTAAGAAATGCTGTTTATCTACAATATATCGTATTTAGAGACAAGGTTGATATTTCCCTAAATATCAAAAGCGCCATAATTTTTAAAGAATACTTTCTATTTCTCTATTCTTAGTCCTGATTAGATGTATGAACAGCTTGAGACTATAACAAAAAAAAAACTATTAGTTTTCAGTCATTCTACTAAATCGTATATATATCAGGCTGGGTTATTGTAGGCTGGCTGGGTTGGATTAACCCAACCGAATGAAGCACGAACCTGCACGCATTTCGTTACGCTCTTGATACTGTAGGTAATAAAAGTTTATATTCGAACATGCTATTAAAACATCAAAACATTTAAATGTAAGCGAATTTCTAGCGCGTATATAGAAGCGGCCGTGTGGTGTGAGCTGGCTTTAAAATAGCACTACTCCACTCTTCTCGTGGTAGTCGTAAAAGGCGACTAAAGGATAACAAAGCCGCTACCACAAGTGGGGAACTACACCATCTCCAAAAGAGTGAACTCTCTAATCTTGGCCAGCATGACGTTTTCAGGCCATAGACAATGTGCACGAGGAAGCCCTATGGCTCACGAGAGAGATTTTCTTTTTCAAATTTTCGGACGTTCATTTAACAGCAGTGCATTCTCTAATTTGCCGAATGAATCACCTGTGAAAGTTACCATAACCCATTATTACATAAACTAAAAAGCCATCAAACCAATTATAAAACGCAATAATAATTTAGCAAAACCACAAGTCATGTGCAGTGTAATATGTATAATTTTAACAATTTACAGCAAAGTGTTGCCAGCGAAGCGCGCTCGCTCACTCGTGGCTGTTACTTATCTACATTTTTTATTATGTAACACATTTACCCATTGTTGCGCATTTCACACCATAACTGTTCCATCTTCGACAACGTTGTCGACCAGAAAAGAACAAAAATAATTATAAAATTCTTGGATGCATACTGGTACCGTTTTATAATAGATGTTAGATGATTTGATTATAGGTATGACTGTCTTTTTAAGCTGTTACAAATTCATCTATGTAAATAGGTAATCTGATATTTTATCGATGACCCCACCTACCGGTTATATATACTCGTAGAATTCCGTATAAACCATACAACTGCGTTAAAATACTTTCTCACTGCGTGGTCCATTAAGGCCCAAAACCTTCAATGTGCTGCCCAGTGGCACGTTAAAGGTTTAAATCTAATTACAACATATATTTTTTGATATCTATGTTTCAAAGTAGATTTTTTATGTCAAAATTAGAAGGTCAAATCGAAATTGGATGGCGTAAAATCATAAAGAGTTACGGGGGGAGGTCCAATAGATTCCGGCCTGACAAAGAAAAGGAACACTCAAGTTCATGAAACAATATAGTCTCCGTCTATTTGAACACACATTTCGGATTGTTTAATTATAATTTAGTTTAAGTATAAAAATATAAGTTTCGTCTTCAAAATGGACGAAAACCGCAGCGGCCACTTCATCATCAGTGGAAAATCTTAAGTCCGCCTTGAGTTTTGACACCAAATAGTAATCACTGGGAGCCAAGTATAGGGTGGGTACTAGAGGGTATAGGGTGGGTGGTAGTAGAGGACTATAGGGTGGGTGGTGAATTACTGTGTAGCCACTCTTTGAAACATCAGCTTTCGCAACTGCGGCGCCGTGGACGGATGCATTGTCATGGAGAAGCCGCACATCTTGCTTAGTTTTTCACGACGTTTCTGCTTGATTGCTTCTCGTAATTGCTCTATAAGGTTAGCATAATAGCTTCCAGTCACCGTAGTATTGCGTTCTGTCTATAAGCAATATTCTTTAACAAACCCGAAGCCTTCTTGGTGGACTGAGTCACTTTTGTCTTTCTAGGCGGTGCTTCACCAGAACTGATGGAGAGGAATCCCCGTACACATTATCCAACCGTTGTTCGATATGAGTTGGGATAACATCTTCCTTTGTAAAAGGCACTTAATCACGGAACTATACTCCAGTTTAAACATTTTAAAGATTTTGCGACTTCCTGTTGTTCTAAGAGTTGAGGAATCAAAACTAACGAGCATTGAACGCTAAAAATTATACACGAATTAGCAGGATAAATGACAATTATTACAATGATATACAATTTGTTTTTTCTAGACATCTAGAAATATGTCAGGCCAGAAACTTTTGAACCTCACTGGGACGTAGTTTACATAAAAATATTAAGCATAATTTCATTGATTTGTTTACTGAAATAAGAGTAGATAAAATTGCTTATATGTTGCTATATATACCTTACAATTACCGTCCCAATATACAACTATGTATCGCATTAATTACAGTTACACTTCTCCATACAATGCTTTGCAAAACCGTGAGCCATCTACATTTACATTGAATGCAGGATTCCTGCCCGTTCGAGGAATCACACTCTTGTACATTCGTATTTAGGTGTTTTTGCTTAATGGCTTTTATAGGGTTGCCGCTAGTAAAAAAACAGTCACGTATTTTTTGCGAAACACGTAAGTGACCGATAGTAATGGCGGACCTACTAGCCTAGAGCCTAGAGGGTTGCAAATTTTTTGTTTACGTTTAAAACACTAACAACGAAAATTTAGGCTTAAGAAGATTAATCCGCCTAAGGCTATTTCTTCTATTGGTCTAATATCTATTAGAAATTAGTAGCATAAATACAATACTTTATCGCATCCAGGAAGATGTACTCCTAGATGTACAGGTGCATCTGTGTGAATTGATAAGCACATTCTAAGCAGCTCCTTTTATAAAACACAAAAAATATAATCCGACTAGAAAATCATACAAGCACCTCTGGCAATGATTACACAGCCTAATTGTTTAAAAAAAGAAACGCATTTTCGTAATGAGAATCGGGCTTAAGCAACATTCTCTGCCAAGTTTAAAAAAACAATGCGCCATAAAGGTGCTTTGGAAAGATGTGTACAGCCCTAGTTAGTTGGAAAACATCGTTGGCGCGGAACGTACCGAAGAGTTCTGCGACTATCGGTGTCGTTTACAGAAAAGCAGCAACCTTCGGCCATGCCGTGTGCCGCAGCTGCTAGATTAAAACATAGAATGCAAGTATCCAGCCTTTACATCTAATACCATTAGCCAAATTGTCAATTGTCATTGGCAATCATGAGTGTTAAAGTTTGATGAAGTTACATCAGAGTGCTATGAATTTCATTGTAAGAAGTCTGCTGTTGTAAACGGACTTTTGTGTAAACAGTGAAATGTTAAGCAACGATTCTAGTGTATTTCGCGCCATAAGATATGAACGTGTGTGTTTAATAAGAATTATTTGAAACAAATGTAACATAATTAGCAGTTAAATACAAGTACTTAAATATCTATTATTTGTTATCGATTTTATTTACTGAGCAAAGCGATAAAATTAATATATTTCATTCAATTTTAATATATTTCATCTATCTATTGTTGTGGTTATTTCAAAACGACTTTTAAGCAAGAACAGTCATACAGCCAATTGTCACGTATTATGGCAACATTAAAAGGCATTTAAGTGATTTTAAACTCAACAGGAAGCAGGCAAAAGCAAACCGCGTAACATCCACGTCGCGACTAATAAGCGCTGCATGTAAACAAACATTCGAAATGAAATGCTAAATTATTCCTAATCTGTAATTGCTTCCTCCGCGTTTGGTTACTTTCCCCTATAGGTGTGAGTTACGTTTAGTTATATATCGGCAGCCGGACGATGTCGGCGAGTGAGCGGCCGACTGACATGTCGGCTGATAGTTTGTCCAGTGATGGAACTACTCCTAGTGGTGAAGCAACGGGCAGTGAGGATGACATCGTCACACCGTTTCTGTGAGCTCATTGGCTATTACTTAGTGTTGTGATTAGTGACCGTTACATAATCTTTTGTTAAGTGTTTGCGTTTTGTTTACATGGCTGTCATCGTTTATCTAACGAGATGTTTACAATTACTGTAGTAGTAACTGTAACATCACTGCATTTTACCACATATTTCCGTAAGTTGTGTTCATAACCAAAGCTATATCGCAAACGTCACTAGTAAATAAATTATAATTATCAATGAAAAAATAAAACGCAAATTCATCATTCTTTTCTACCGACACTTAACATCATGTGTACCTTACTAATTAGTAGAAAATATGGCTACCCAAATACATTAATTTCACATGAATAATTACCACATATTTACGCATAACAATAGAACGTGTTATTTATACATGCGGTTTGAATAAATAGCTGCGCCGGCCGCAGGTTACAATTTGCATCGAATGCAAAGATGGCACTCGTTTCCTGTCTCATTTGTTTGTGGTACATACCTAAGCCTAATACACAAGTTACAATAGTTAAATTCTATAACTAAACCCAATAAAACAATCTCACATAGACGTTTGTGGTTATTAGGAGCAATTTGAGATTATGATCATTGAACAACTTTATATCTGAAGATAACTAAAATGTTGGATTTGGAGGAAGAGGATACGGTAGTCATCTGCGAGAGAGGGGTAACTTGTTCAGACGAGTGCGACCAACGACTGTAGGATTACAACGTGTAAGTTTGTCGTTAACATGATAAATCCCAATGACTAGGGATGGAATAGGATAAAAGAAGTCTCTCAACCCTATTCATTACATTCCATCATTATATTCTCTGCTTTCTATCCCCCGTTCAATCCCTACACATCACATCTATAGAGAATATATAATGGTATAAAGGAAACTCTTTACCTTATTGTACACTCTATCCCACTTCAAGAAATTGAAGTAGCATAGGAAGAAAAGGAAGAGTAATGAGAAAGCCCATATTCCCTATATCCCGCCCTTCCCAACCGTTTGCCTAAACTCTGTCCTAAATCTCCAAAGGTATCCCGGAGCTTTGCAACGTTTACTGACACGTCATGTATCGCGGGTGTCACGGGGCGACAATGTCCACTTACCTACCAGGTGAACTGTGCTCTGTCACCTTCCTTTATAAAAAATATAACAGTCGTAATAAAGTATCATAATATTTTGTTGACACAACATCCAGTTTCTCGTACATTAATAATGAATGCATAGCTTAAATGGACGTCGAATACGTAATCTTAGTGATATATAACATAAATCGATATAATTTCTTTCCATAATATATGTAGCGATCACATACATTATTCATATTCATATCGAGAGATATCTGCCTAAAGTTGCACGCCCAAAGCTAGTGATTGTTCAATTTATTCCTATTGGGGCTTTTTATTTACAGCAAATTTCAAAACCTGTTTTTTGACCGGAGAATGGAATCAACGGAGATTTTAGTCTGTGCCGGCATTGGCGTTAATGACACCCGGGCAAGATCGTCGTGACGCTTTTAAGGGCAGGCAATATCTAGAAAAGAATTAAAATGTAAATTCGAGCGATTTAGTTTTAATGTTTCTAGAAACCTTTTTGACACTATGAAACTTTCCTTTAGCATTACCTTTAGAGGTGTTTCTACGTGGACGTAGAAACATTTTTGTAGCTCCTTTTTTTGTTTTGAATTTCTGGTCATCTGAAAATTCAGCGCCCCTGCAAATTTGCAAACGATCGCCGTACCTCAGGCCCTCCTAACCCCGATCAGTGATTTACTCAAGCACGTAATACTAGGGTTGATATCCCTCCGGAATTCTCCGGATTACTCGCTAGTTTCGAGTCCGGCGTCCGAGGAGTGGCCAGTTGGGATTTTCTATAGCGCCCGAGTTTCTTTAATCTAATTATTTTGCTTGATTGCTTCTCGTAATTGCTCTATAAGTTTAGCATAATAGCTTCCAGTCACCGAAGTATTGGGTTCTTTCATATCTATAAACAATATTCCTTGACAATCCCAGAATATCGAAGCTATTATCTTTTTGGTGGACTGAATCACCTTTGCCTTTCTAGGCGGTGCTTCACCAGAACGACGCCACACCCTTTTGGAAAGGGGATCATAGTAAAGAATCACAGTAAAGTTTCATCCCCAGTAACAATTGACTCCAAAAAATCGTCTCCTGTTCTCTGAAAAGCCTCCAAAAGTTCCTTAGAGCCCGCTACTTGTTCACTTCGCTGCACACTTGAAAGAAGTTTTGGCACTCTCCTCGCACTAAATTTATTTATATGAAGATGTTCATGAAGAATCCTAAGGACTAGTTTTTGAAAGCTCTGTCCTTGCTGCTATTTCTTTCGTCTTTAGCCGTCGGTCGATCAAAACTTCTTCTTCCACTAATTTGATGTTGTTTGGAGTGAGTGCCTCAACGGGACGACCGTAGCGAGGTTCATCGTCGATTTATGATTTGTCTATACTAATATAATAATGAGGTAAAATTGTGTGTTTGTATGTTGGGGGTAACCTCTGAAACTGCTGAACCGATTTCAAAAATTCTTTCACAAATAGGAAGCTACATTATCCGTGTCTAATATAGGCCAAACTTTATTTTGATATTTTGGAAAAAAAAATTTGAAAATAAAAACTTATAAAGCGAAGCGAGGGCGGGTCGCTAGTGTTTAATAAAGTAATGTGTAATAGTTTATGCACAATTTATTAATATATGCATGCTGTTATAAATAGCTGAATTAGGTGGACTTTTAGTTAAAAATATGATCAATCGACCCTATTCAAAGGCAAATAAAGATTTATTATTATTTTATGGCCTCTCGTTCTAAACAAAATTGCTTACAGCAATATTTGATGGTGGAAAACGATGTAGAAGAATCCCCATACACATTATCCAACCTTTGTTTGATATCGGTCGCGCTAACACCTTCCTTTATAAGGAACTGAATCACGAAACTATATTCCAGTCAAAATGGAATGCTGGGCGCACTCGACTGGCCACATTACCCCTCTCTCACAGAAAACTACCTTGAAATGTACTGCATTTCCTACTTTATCGTATTTCTCCAATGTACGTATGTGTTTCACAGTACTGAGTGAGATATGCCAGAGCCCATTCTCAACCCATCCTATCCCTCCCAATATCCTCAATCCATTCCTTAATCTGCAAAGGTAGGCAGCGCATCCGGGGGCAGGCCAACGTTTGTCATTCTGAACTGATGTTGGCATGTATCGCGGATGTTTATGGACGACAATATCCAGTTACCATCGGGTGGACTATATGCTAGTTTGCCGCCTTTATCTATAATAATAATAAAAAAAAAAACTTTAAATACACGCGTCATGTAGGTATTATTATTCATAAAATCTTATAACAGTCTTGTTAATTCCTTAACAAGATCTTAGTCTTGTGTAGCTTTCGATTGGCATTACACGCAGACTTTTTATTTGACAAATGGATTATTAAGTTTGCTTATATTGCGTTTTGCTAGGAAACATCGACGCAGCATGACGATGCTCTACCGCAAAAAATCAGCCACTCGTAATCGAAATCGAAAGTGATCATATTACTTCTTGGAGAACTCTTGGCATTAAATACTCATCATGTAGGTTTTAAATACTTGTGTACGGCTAGAACGCATAACGAGCAAGGCAGCTTATATGATGCAAAATAGTCGCCACTATAGTCTAATGCAAATTAGACACTTGCAACACCACAAGAGACGATAGATAGTGCACCACCGACCTTACAGAGGATTCATATTTACAACTTTTGACGAATCCCATGTCGTAATTCAATGAAAAAATCTCAGTTGGCAGTTCATTCGTTCCATAACTTTTAAATTTGCTGTCTAAATTATCTTGAAGATCGGATTATAGCACCAGCTCTTATCAACGAAGTGCAAATCCACTGCCTTTCGGTGACAAAAGTCTGTTCGATGTAAAAACTCAAAGTTGGCAACAGATCAAGTAGCTCTTCAAAATATTCCCCATTATACGGGCGATAGAAAACGCAGAGGCAACATTCCTCTGGACGTTCAACGACTTAAAACTGTCTGTGAGAGTGGGATCTCGACAATTCTACTAGTTTAGAACAGTCGATTAGAACTTGAAGTAACCTATTTCATATGGACTTGTCTTACGTCTATTAGAAACAGATCTCAATTAGCTACCACTCGTACTAGTATAGGTGTATTAGGCCAAGCCTGTAGCCGCTGTAGGAATAGTAACTATTTTTGAACCCCACTTATCTCTCTGGTATTCGACATTCATAGCTTGCTAACAAAATCTGTTTTATTCCAGACTAGAAATCCTAAAAGCAGACTCATCACTAAAGAGCAAAGCCAAGCGCAACGAATGGACGTGGAAGGCACAGACTGACGTGGTGAAATGGCAGGCGACACCACTACGAGCTCCGCTCCTCCGCCTCCCGCCCCCGCTTGCACCACCCGCCTTAGAATGTTTCACGTGCATACGAGCGTATTGTGGCGACTTGTCACCTTCAGAACGACAGATGCACCAGGATCTGACAGAAGTTAAATGTGTCTACACCGTGCTAATGGTAAATGATAGATTTTGTTAAAAGTAATGCAATATATTCTTAGTAATAGTTCGGGTTCCGTATCGGGTGGTCTATGTAAGTAGCAGAATGTCCAAAATGTAAACTGTTTTAAAAGCAGAACCATCACACTTGCTCTCCTCGCAGTACTATATCTTAGGTACCTACCTATAATTCAGCGTATTGTGACAAATTGTCGACTTAACGAAATTCAAGCGAGAACTTCTTACTTTATTGCATTATAATTAGTACACAATATAATAACCCAATACATGATACACGTATGTAGGTATACCTGGAAGGATATAAAGAGGTCTGTGGTATCCACAAAGTATTTCATACCACGCGAATGGAACTCTGTTTAAAAATAAATTTCTTCGATTCGGCTTTGTTACATACATCAAAATAATCACGTGTCCATCTAGTACACTCCACACCTTAACGTTTCTGAAGTTACATAAAATTCTCATCGCTTGGCCGGTTGGTTTGCGCGCTAGTACATGTACGGGTATGAATGAGGTAGACGTTCTCTGTTCCGCATCGCGTTGCGCAGACCAAGCACGTTATACGTTTCACATACCTGCCATCAGTATTACATCCGTTAAAGAAAATTTCAAGGAAAAACTAACTAACCAATATATAAACGCAGCGCATGAACAGTATTTTTAAAAAGTCTCTTTTTTTATAGAAAAAAGGCGTCAGACGAGAATACAGTCCACCTGATGGTAAGTGGATACTGTGGTCCAAAGACATTCGCGATACATGCCAACGATCAGTTCACGCACGTACGTACATTGGGGAAATACGATAAAGTGGGAAATGCAGTACATTTCAAGGTAGTCTTCTGTGAGACAGGGGTAACGTGGCCAGTCGAGTGCGCCCAGCGGCTGTGGGAATGCAGCATGCACTCTCCCCCTACCAAAAAAAACTATTAATGAAACTACCAATAAATTACATTAAATTTAACTATTAATTATATTAAATTTAATATATTTTACACATATAAAAGCAATAGGCGGCCGCATCGCTACGAAATTAATACAAAATCCCTATCTAATCACATTCAAAACCGGAGGATGTGAACTGCAAGGATAACACTAACATACACACCAGTACATGGACAAAAGCCGAACGTATGTGGTAGATTATTCGGTTATGTAAAGAATAAGTGTAGTAGCAAATTAAATATATCTATAGCACTCTTAACTCTTTTTTACAGACTTAGAACCTTTCTCACCACCTGATAAGGTATCAGGAGGATTTTATTTTTTATACTCCTGATACTTTATATCTCTTAATAAAGTATCTGTTAACTATCTCCGGCTGAATTAGGCTGAATTAAACTATCTCCCAATTAAATCTAGCTGATACCGACTATCTGATACCTTCTGATAAAGTATCAGGAGGTGGTGAAAAAGGCCCTTAATGTCCTATATTCTATCTCGTTAGCACTGTCACTCGGTACCAGAGCTCCGTGACGAGGTGTATTGCCAGCTTATGAAGCAGACCACCTCCAACCGATCCCCGGGGACCGATTCGTGCCAACGCGCCTGGCGGCTGATGTCCATACTTGCCGCTTACTTCACCTGCTCCGATACACTCAGGTAAGCGTGAATTATGTACCGCTTATAGACTACTCAACTCACATTCGTGTGATCGTGAGTTCAATCTTCGGCCCGTACGTACCGGTGGTGACGGAAAACATAGTGAGAAAACGCGCATGCTCGAGAAATAAAAAAAAATCTGGTATATGTGCATACACCAATACCTGCACTGGGACCGCATAGTGGATTATGGTCCGAAACCACTCAGTTATTTATTAGGGAAGGCTTTGTGCCCTACAATGGGACTTTATTAAAGAGGCTTTATCTTTTTACAGTTATTCTTAGTTTTATGGGAGGAAACACCCCTAGAGTGGGCTTCAGTTACGTAGGATTATGAAATTGTGACAAAAATATTCGTAAAATTACATCTCAATCACGTATGACCGACCACATTTTTGCAATACCTTACAAGCTAACGGTACTGTTTCTATCTTTCAGGCCATTCCTAGTGGAATATCTATCGGCCGCGGCGGCTGACCGGCGGCGTCCGTGTCAAGGCACGGCGGTGGTCTGCCTCGCCAACCTGAGGAAAACCCTACGCTGCGGCGGCAGGAAGAATGTACCGAGCGTTGAGGAAGTAAGTCAACAATCCGCAATTTCTAACCTTTACATTTACAGAAGAGAACAATGTTACTTCTTAAAGCAGTTTCTTTTAACCGCCGATTACTGTTCTCATCGTGGTCTGCTTCACCATAATAGAGACATCAGCGATAGAACATCCACCTAAAATTACTTACGTTAGAACTTCTGCAAATATGCTGGTGGTTATCAATGAGGATTCAGAATTTAGAAAAAGTATTATAAAGGGATTAAGAATTCGGAGGACAGTGAGATGATTACCATCAGTACCTTGAACGCATTCTTATATTGGATGCCGTAGATCGTATATGCCAGACCAAAGTGACACATGTTGGCACGCTGCCTACCTTTGGAGACGTAGAAATGGATTTGGAGAAGGGGTTGGGAAAATGGGGAGGGATAAATTAGGATGGGAATGTATTTTAATAATAATATTTTACGCGCATCACGTAAAAACCACTGGACACAAACAATTTAATGAAACTTGGCTTATGACTTGGGTTAATATTTAGGGTACATTTTATCGCGATCTGTTACCGGGTTCCCAAGGGAATCACACTAAAGTTCACGCGGCCGAAGTCGCTGGCACGGCTAGTTAATATAGATTACTATAAATATTAATAAATGTGATTTATATTAATAAATGTGAGGTTTGGCAGGTAACGGCGGTGTCGGCCGGGCGGTCGGCGCGGCGGCAGCTCTACCGGCTGCCGGGTGGCGCCGAGCGCGTCGTCAACACGCGCTGCGCCACCGTCGTGCAGGACATCGTCAACGAGCTCTGCGAACTGGTCAGTACTGAACACTACGCTTCATCTTCAACTGGCAATTATTCGTGCTCAGCGACCATATTGCGTGTTTATTTACTCCCAGTGTGGATGTTCGGTGATTGCGGCTACACCAGCCATCCCAGCTCCCTCCAGAAATGCAGAAGCTTCTTTGACTTCCTGAAGGCCCTCCAGAAGTCTGTATAGTGCCGATGATGTTTACCCGACGTGTCGCTGCGCCCACGCGTTCCAGCAACGCGTGGGCCGCCAACACTACATTTATTTATATGCAACTTGTTATTGTAATAACGCAAAAGCTGAAGATAGGTTGTTTAGTATCGAAAGTAGAATCGATTCTAACAGTTTCTACGACAGGTTTTTTTCATAGCTTATTGTTCCTTTCTAGTATATATTTTCTCCTACGCGTATTTGCAATTTGTGCGCGTAGGCCGCGCCGCCAGCGTCCGGTCATTGTCATTGAGTAATGAGTGCTACGAACGTGTTAGATAGAACAACAAAATTTTACATGTTTGTAACTTTCTATTGTATACCTAAAAATAATTCTTTTTTCACTAGAGTGGTTTCATATATTTTAAATTAATTGAAGTATTTCAAGTTTTGCGTACTTTTTCGGTGACACTTTGTATATTGTGAGATCATTATCGCGAATAGCGCGTTTGAAACTTTGAATAGCTATTATCTCGGTCATTTTGCAACGGATTTCAAAAAAAAATCACCATCATACGTATTATGTAATTAATTACATTTGACGATGATAATGATGAAATAATTAATTTGTTAATGATACCTAAGAAAAATTAATTAATATGTTAATGATAATGATGAATTAATTAATTTGTTAATGATAATGATGAAATTAATTAATTTGTTAATTATGAATTAATTAATTTGTTAATGATAATGATGAATTAATTATTTTGTTAATGATAATAATTAAATAATTATTTGTTAATGATAATGATTAAATAATTAATTTGTTAATGATAATGATTAATTAATTAATTTGTTAATGATAATGATGAATTAATTATTTTGTTAATGATAATAATTAAATAATTAATTGTTAATGATAATGATGAATTAATTAATTTGTTAATGATAATGATGAATTAATTAATTTGGTAATGATAATGATTAATTAATTAATTTGGTAATAATAACGACGAATGTAACAATTATTAAGTAAATACAAAATTAATTTTTGCACGCCTATTAAAGGCAGAACATAATGGGATATATGTATGTACTGAAACACCATTTTTATTAGAGGCCCAACGATCTTATGTTGTGTTATTTTGCGGATTTCGCAATGGTTTTGATCGTTTAGGGAGTGTATTATTGAAACTCGTGTAATGAAGAGAGATGACAGGCGACATAAATTATGACATAAATCTTTAATTCTATAAGATTCTTTTCTCTATTTTTTGTGTTATGTTGTGATTTAAGAAAGAAACGGTATTTACATAGATACATTACGAACACATGGGTCATCGGCTAATCCGGAAACACCCACGTCCATGAATTACCGTATCTCTAATTGCATACTTTATTACGAGATACTTTATTGCATAGACATGGATCACGCGTTCGGGTGTTTGCGGATTAGCCGATGGCCAATGTATGTGTAGATAAAATGAATTATATACGGAATTGTCAGTGCTCTTCCTATTATAAAGGAAGCATAAATAGGAAAACTTCGCCAGTTGTAAAACCTAGTGAACATGTGTAGATTGGCGTGAGCAGCGAGGCGGAGCGCGGCGAGTTCTCGCTGTACTGCATCGTGGCGGGCGACGCGCTCACGATGCCGCTCGCGGGCGACGAGTACGTGCTGGACGTGACCACGGAGCTGCAGCGCGCGCACCACCCCTTCTACCTCATCTTCTGCCGCTCCGTGTGGCACCACCCGCTGCGCGCCGACGCGCCTCCGCTCTATACCGAAGTGCTCTTCAACCAGGTATTGTATACATTCGATCAGCATTATTGTAAATGTGTAGAAGAGACGAGAGCATGCAGTTCACTTGTTAGCAATCGGTCACCGCCGCCCATGGACACCTGCAACAAAAGAGACATTCCGGGTGCACTGCCAATGATAATTTATAGTAAACTAACTTTTGTCTGCGACTGTACCCGCGTGTTCACTGTCCCACGAGAAACTTAGTTTTGAATTCGTCCATCCGTTCAAGCCCGAAAGTATTTTAAAAAAGTAATTAAACAGACATTGTTTTATTTTTATATATTAATTAGGATTACACTAATATTTCACCCCTATATCCAATTTATAACCAAAATTGATTCTACTTGAGTATACAAGCAAATCGATTTAATACCTATACCTGCTCTGACATCTAACATCGATACACTGTGATTCTTTGTCGACTGTGACCCATGGAATCATATTGTATTAACGCACTAAAATCAATTAAAATCCGTGGTTTAAAACAATTCCCCATTAATATTATTTTCATCTGCTTCCTTATTAAAAAAAATCCAGAGACATGTATCCCACTGCACAATGGAATATCGACATGTACTCATGTACGACTCACTCATCGATGGGTACACGCTGAAGGCAAAACCGGGGAAATCGGAATATTAGACTAAGAATTTTACACGTTTTGAAAGCTTTGGAACTTAATTTCTTTCTGATCGTATTCTGTACTATGTATAACATAAAGAGTAAATAAATAAACACCCTATTTTTTCCGCAGGTGGCCCCAGACTACCTAGAAGGTCTGCTCCTCGTCCTCCCAGGCGGCGGCCCGCCCTCCGCCAACACGATCCGCGACGCGGCTCTCGTGGCGGCCCTCCTGCACCGAGCGGCCGCCCTTCCCGACGCGCCCCACCCTCGGGACCTCAAGTTCTTGCTGCCGAAGCCCTTACTAGCCCTTAGGGAGCCCAGACCTGGGAAGTGGGCGGCAGCGGTGGCCAATGAGTGGCCCGCTGTGAGGACGCTCACACCACAAGCTTCTAAGGCTAAAGTTCTACAGGTGAGTTGATTCTATTGATTATTTACTATTATCTGATGAAACCGCTGCTAGCTCCGAGGGAGCCCAGGCCTGGGAAATGAGCTGCGCCAGTGGGCAATGAGTGGTCCCCTATAAGAACGCCCGCGCCATAAGCAGCTAAGACTAAAGTTCTATAGGTATGTTGATTGAGGGTCACGTATGCTTTTAAACGAAAAAGAGACCAAATGACTAAATAGTTATTTTTTTATTACATTATGAATGCCAAGTTGCCAAGTGCATAGAAGGAATAAGAAACGAAATAGAGAACATACCCGGTTGATGTTTATCGAGAGGTTCTATAGAAGTACCGCCATTGATTTTTATTGAAAAAAAAAAAACTGACCAAGGTACCTACAAGCAAACAGTCCACTTGATGGAAAGTTAGTCCTTCCCCCACGATACATGCCAACATTAGTTATGATAAAAATTGGCACTTTCTTGATGCGCTAACTACCTTGAAAGTATTAGGATAGATGGGGAATAAGAAGTAGGTGTATCATGATGAGTTCTGCTCATTCCAATTTCTGAGGGAGAGAATGAGATGAAGAGTAAAGGGTATAATGGTACCAAGGCAAAGCAAACAATTTTCTAGTAATTTTAAATATTTTTAGTAATGCAGAAAGTCCGTTACTTATTTTTCCCTCTGGACAGGCGCCTCACCCTGCTCCAATGCGGTGACGCCCATGCCACCACGGGCGAACTTCTTTATCTCCTCGATCTTTATCTAACCGAAGGGCGTCTCACGGTTCTACTCGCATTTCTTCGATATTACTTAAAACAATAATAAAATAATTAAGTATAAGAAAATGATAAAACTGTGTCTTGTGCAGGTGTTGTCTCGGTGGCCGCTGTTCGGGTCGTCGTTCTTCGCGGTGCGGCGCGTGTCGGGCGGCGGGCACGCGGGCGACTGGCGCGAGTACGTGCTCGCGCTCAACCGCCGCGGCGTGCACCTGCTCGACCCGCACACGCACGACACAGAAACGCACTGGCCCTACTCCGAGCTCATATCCACCAGGAAGGTAAGCTTAGAATAAGAGAACAATTGCCAACCGCGAACTGCTCAACTAATGAATGAGGCTTGCTGAACTGAACACGCATATCGGCCATTCTTCGAATACATATCCGACAGGAAGATGAGCGTTTTGTAACAGAGCAGCAGATTGGTTGTGAACGCCTGCTGTTTCAATGTTAGCTGCTCTCTAACCAAGTTTTGCGTTCGTAAATAGGTTACTATGGCGACTTTAATGTATATGTTAAGGTTAGTATGATTAATTGAAAACTATTAATAATTACGGGTACTTATTAATACCATCAACACACAGGCTGTATTATTAATATTAAACGCATTAATTACTCTGGCCGTAACATATATATTCGTTGCGCTAACACGCTACTAAAGTGGGACCGCTTGCTGGGACGAGCCCACTTGTCTATAAAAAAAAGTAATTTGTTCTACACATTTATTCGTAAAATACCAAATTCTCGAAATACTAGATGTTACATAGTTGAAGTACACAATGTACGAGTATATGTGTTAATTTCTATATGAGACATAGCATACAGTTGGTGCCGTCAATTGTATATGTTAAGTTACTCCACACTCGCAGAAGATTACCGTAAAAGGTATTATTGCATTTCTCACTTTATCTTATTCTCCCAATGTACGTACGTGTTTCGGCAGTGAGTGAGATCTGCCAGAGCCCATTTCTAATCCATCCCATTGAATGGAGAGTACCTATGGAATAATGGAATAAAAGTAACTCCTTATTCAATTGTGTTCTAAACGCCTTCTTTCAAAATAGAAAAGTCCCCATTAATTAATCCCACGTGTGTCCAGGTGCGCTCCGAGGACGGCACGCTGTTCCTGGACGTGAAGTGCGGCTCCCTGCTGCAGCAGCGCGTGACACGGCTGCAAGCGGAGCAGGCGCACGAGGTGGCGCGTCTCGTCAGACAGTACGTCGCGCTGCAGAGGGACCAGAGGCACGACGCGGGTATGCATACGACACTGTATAGTGTCTATAGTTGAAAATGTCTTACTTATGCAACGCGTCACCGAAATTACCCAAAACCTATTTACAATATATAAAACCGTTCTAACCAAAAATAAAAGTATTTTAAAGAATAAATCTAAAGTTAGAAACGTGTAAAGTTATTTTCCTGTCTAAAAAGTTTGTAGCGCTCATTGCTCAAACCTAGCCGCCACCTACCTAGGTGGCGGCTTGGGCGCCACGTGTAATGAAAGATATACTCGTAGATTGTAAAAATTGGTAGTCGATTCTCTACTCTCGACACTGAAAAACCTATTTGCGTTGTTAATTCAGCGACACGTCCTACAAAAATAATGTAAAGTAATTAAAAATATGTTAAGATATGTTAATTAATATATGTTAAAAATATGATAATTAAAAATAAGTTAAATATGTTATATAATTAAAAATAGTTTACAAAAGTCCACTCGACGACCACAGTAGGATCCTAGTGAACTTTGTAGTGCACTTGAATCCCTTCCCATAGACTGCAACTGCAACCAGCCACTGTTGGACACGGCCCACGGGGGATGTATCGCCATAAACGACACACGGTCGGCGAGCTGCCGAGTGTTAATTGGCTCTTTTAGAGATGGTGTAGTTCCTCAGGGCTTGCGGTACCTTACTCTATGCTCTTTGTGGGTTTGTGATATTTGCTCTTCACAACAACAACGAGAATAAATGAAGTGGTAGATACTATTTATTCTAAATCCGGCCGACACCAGACAGTTGCAATAAACAGCCTTTAACATTCTAGTTGCCCTGCACTTTGAGGTTTCTGACCATTGAGCAGTAGAAGTAGAACGTAACGTCATCGTACTATATTGTAATTGTTTTTTTGTGACTTCTAAATCTTTTATCTCGGTAATTTATTATGATATTTTGATTTCACAGACTAATTTCTACTTACTTACATAGGTACCTATTATATATATATTAATTTATTTAATTAGCTATATAATTTTCTAACAGATACGCAATTATACGTTTCCAGGATTCAGCTCGTAAGATCGACACAGAGCGGGGAAAAGAAGCGACTGAATGCTATCGTTACTTGTATGGCTGGCGACGACTATAACAAAATATCACGAATTGTAATTTAGTTGTAAAAAACCTTAAATCATTTCGTACACCATTTTATAAATATCCCTAAATATCTTGTATAGAAAACTTGTATTGGTGATGCAAATGTGGCAGACAGTACAAAATGGATAATGTTTATACGTCTGCTATTATATTTTGAAGGCAAAAGTTTTGATAAATACTTTTCGAAATTTAATTATTTTGGGATCAAGTGTATGTTCCAAAACGTGCAAAATTCACTCATTGACAATCTAATTACGGATAGAAATCTTTTATTTTCTCTTTATATTGAAACTAAGTATTAATAAAAATATATAATACACAAAGAGTTGAGATGGATAGACAGCTAATAATTTATCTTCTAAATTAAATAGTGAATGAGCGAAAATTGTATGTTTTGGAACGCAACTTTTAAGTTCGTTGACAAAAAATGAGGCAGGCGGGTATTTAGAAGATTCAATTTATTCCCATTTAGAATCAATTAAAATCAGCAACATGCTATTTAACCAAAACCGTACGATTCCAGACCATATTTGTACTGTATTGAGATGGATATTTAAGTTGAACTGTAGCTAACTGTCAATAGCTGCGGTATTGTTACAACTTTTTACTTTATTACGTGATGATATTGTCATTTTAAAATCAGGTAATTGTAACCGTAGTCCAATACAATGTTGTCTCAATCGCTAGATATGACGCTTGTTTTATACAGTTCTCAGCCGTGTCTATACACAACTGTTGTATTTGTATAATGTGTAATATACCTCAGATGTTACAATCCGTCCACTTAATCTACAAGACGTAAGCTCGGAAAATGAAATATTTTTATGAATTCGTCATTTTTGTCCAAGTTCACAATCGATGGGTTCTAATGTACAACTCCGTGGCTGCGTTTTCCATTATTATATTTTTAAAGGTATAAATTAAAGTTGCGCCGATGTACATTGCAACCATCGAAAATTAGATTAAAATGAGAATAGGATTGTTAGGGCACAAATAGTGTTTTAATATAAGAAAATAAATGCATGTAAAGATTAAGTACTTCTATTTTCATTTTAGTCATACATTTTACCTTTATTTAGTGCCTAAAGTCAATATGTTTAAACTTTAGGTGAAGTTGTATAACCACCAAAATGATTTTATGTTAATTATATTATGTTATTGCGTGTGGCACAATCATGATTCTGTGGTGGCATGAGAAAAAGGAATGCGTCATGAGTTTAAAAATAATAATTTAGATCACGAAAGAAGACTAAACTATGTCTATATTTTTTCACTTACTACAGATAAAAAAAGAGTATAGCGTGCCATTTAGCATGGCAATAGCGAGCATTCGCAACTCCATACTAATGTTTACGATAACGTTTTTAACGTGTTTACTGGGTGAAAGTGTAGGAAATAACCGCTATTGCCATGGTAAATAGTACGGAGTTTAAAAGCATTTCTTTTCATTAAATTAGTGGAAAATATAGGTAAAAACTTCGGCTTTTATATATGTAGGACGACATTATTAAATACTGGTTTTTTATTTCCGGTCTATGTAAAATGGTATTTATATATATATATATATATGTTAAAAAACCTATGGATTTTATTATGTATAATAGAATCGTAAATGTTGATTTGACTGCAGCAGCATGTTTTGATAACGTTTCACAACGTCAATGAACTCATAGTAACTGCTGTTAAGTCGGGAATTTTAAGTTAAGACCCTTCAACACAATCATATTTTTGAATAAATTCATATAATTTAGTTACACATGTTGTTCTCGCGACTCGTTCATTCATTTTTCTCCTTACCATCGCGGAATTATTACAATGCAATTAAGTACAGTTTTTATTTTAAGTACATTTCATAATAATGCAGTCATGATATTTTTTTATTACAGCTTTATTCATATTAACTATGAGCAAAGTAAACTAAACGAATAGGTATTTTGTTGTGAAAGGAATTCGTGTTATGTTAGATAATAATGTTATTTTCCAACAATAAAATACAATAGAGTCGTCCGTCACGAAACTTTAGCGGTGCCTTTTTCGAACGACCGTCTTCCTTAATTTCTTATACAAAGGTGCTATTTTAGGTAATAAATAAATATATATACTCGTATGTTATGAAAGTCTTTTATTATTTCAGCATTGATAAAAGAAACCTGCATTCACAGAGTTTTTAATAAAAAGTTTGTGTCATATATATAACATTAGCTAACCCAGCATTATTACAACAGCTCATTGCGAATGACTTTTAAATGTTCATATATCGTTGCACGAACTGTAAGTACAGCTTCGTTTTACAACATTTTATTTGCGGTTGGCGTCACCTAACCGCCTATTGAATAAATTAGTAATGAGCTGCAAAGGAGTTTGTATTTGTTTGAACGCTCAATAGATCAATAAAAATTACATACGTTTAACTTTGGTTTGTAAAACCAGAGCAATACAGACATTGTTAAGTGTTAATAATGATTAAGTATTCATGCAGACCATCCTCATTTGGCGCTCTGTGAATCTTGTTCTTTTATTAATTAATGCTCTCCAGTCTGTTTCTTGTATCAAAGACCATAAAGGTCCAAGTCATGTTAATTAAAAAAAGTGTTATATTTGTCATGTAATATATTAAAATATAAATATTCGAATAAAATGTATTTGTAGATATCAATAAAGAATATATTTTTAATGTTTTGTTATTTTTATTAAATACATACAACAAGTACTTAGAATCCTCGACTCGATACTGATACTAACCCCTCATTTACTACATGCAGCCCACTTCTACGGAGCTAATACTGCTTATGCTGCTGACGCTGCCCTGCGCTCAAGAGACCCCACTAAGAAGTGGGGTTTTTTGCACGGACTTCAAAGGTTGGGCAGCGCGAGTAGCAGGAAGTGTTTTTACATACTGCCCTCTCGCTTACTTCTGCCGTCATAAGAAAAAGGGCCCAACTGACATTTTCATTACAAAACATTTTTATTTTCCTTATTAGTGCCAAGTTGATAATTGTGACTTTTCACCTTGGTATATCGTGAAAATCATTATACGCAAAAAAATACTAAGATATTCGAATGGCCACATTTAGTTAATTATGCCTCTTAACACGGGATTCTTATTTATGAAATGTTTTTATCGCTAAAATGGAATAATGAAACTCATTTTATTTATTAATTCACAATAATTACATTAATTCATTTTTGCTATTTTAAAAATCGATGAAGTTGTTTTTCTCGAAATCTGTTTTCTACTAGTTGTACCCTTTTTCATTACGGCGGCAGATTTGCCGTCCGTAGATACATTCTATTGCGATTAATTACTATCATCCACCATCGCTTCTTGCGATGACATCTTTTTGCTGTTTTATTTACATATTTTTGCATTTTTTGCGCTGACGCTACAGTAATTTCTACGTCTTCCATTGGCGGAGGTTGAACGTGAAAGAAGTATGGGGCGGCAATGTACACTCACTCGCTTCGACATTGCCGCGAAAATATTTTGGAAAGTAAATAGGACACCGCGAGGACGAGCGGCAGTGGCTGCATGTAAATGAAGGGTTAGAAACGAGTACCTTGCTATATAATATTAATATAATAAAATAAATGTTATTTGTGTAACAATGTGAGCATAATGTGAGTATAAGCACTGCAAAATTAAGACGAGACGAGATGCTACATCCTATCTTATAAGATCACCAAAAGGGACTTTAATAACATTTGTTTCAATAAAACATTTTAACATTTCAGTTTTACGTTTTGAAATAATTCATAAACGTCAATTTGAGAATTGTTTTTGTTGGGGCTTTCTTTTATTCACGATGCTATGTGTGCACAGGTAAATATGCTTCAAGTTCTCTGGTTTTTGATGTCAGTAAACTAACCGTATTGCTGTAGAACAGGGTGCTTTTTGCAAATACACACTTTTATATTTAAACTGGATAAAAATTGTTGCACTTCGTCATTAATGTGCGTGAATTGCCCTCTATTTTGTATTGACGAATTTGTTGTATATTTGTAACTGTTTATTGTTTTATTTTTACACTATTAATTCAATAATTTATATCAAGGTTTTGATTGAGTATGCATGGATTAGTTATCGGTAGTTTTACTCGCATTTTTGTTAATCCTACACACAATTACGTGATAGATTTTTTTTATAGTTCTACCTTACTTTGTAATTATTCGCAAGGAGTCGGCCAAGGAGTTTGTAATTTATTCGCAACATATATTCATTCTACTTTTTCTAAACCAATGCAAACCCATTCTAATTCAATGCATAGAGATTACCTAAGCGCTCAAAAATTCATGTATTAAAAATTCTCACATCTCAGGATCTCTAAATCAGGTGGGCCGGATCTTATACCGCCAATATATATTATAAAATGTGCCGAGAGCCTCGTGACACCCCTCTGCCAACTATTTAAACGTTCACTGTCTGAAGGCATTGTTCCTGCAATTTGGAAATCGGCTTTTGTTCACCAGTTCACAATAAGGGTTACAAATCTGATATTGAAAATTACAGGCCTATTTTTTAAATTGTGCCACTTCTCGAAACTATTTGATAAAATAGTATACCCTGAAGTTTACACTGCATTTAAATTTTCTTTTGACAATAATCAGCATGGGTTCTTAAAGAAACGCTCTACTGTCTCTAACTTAATTTTGGCTAATGAGTTTATATCCGCAGGCGTGGAAGACGGTGGTCAAGTGGATGTAATATATACACGATTACAGGAAATGTTTCGATCGAATCAATCACAAAATGCTCTTGGATAAACTCTCGGTTGCATTTATCCATGGCGACCTCCTGAGATGATTTGCGTCTTATGTTGATAATCGCAGCCAAGCAGTAGCACTCCAAGGTTTTACATCCTCTTGGACACCCCTCCCGTCGGGTGTTCCGCGGGGATCCTTATTGCGTCCACTACTTATTCATTACATTTATTAGTGACATAAAAAATGCTTATTCTAAAATATTATTATTCGTGGACATGAAAATTTTAAAAACAATTCGTAGTATTGATGATGTAGAAGATCTTCAAGATGACCTTGTTAAATTTGAAACCTATTGTACTGACAACAAATTAGACTTAAGCGTTTCTAAATGTAGTTTTCGCGCAAAATTAAGATAATTGATTCTTGTTATAATGTAAATAGATGTAACCTACAAAAAGTAACTTGGGGGTTATTTACGATTCTAAATTAACTTTTAATAAACACAAAAAAAAAACCCTTTTGTCGTAGCATCTCGCTTTCAGAGCATACCTCTTAAGATCTCGGAGAGTATTGGGATCCTTGGTGTCGACATTTCCAGCAAAGTCGAATTTAGGGGTCATCTGGAAAGTAAGGCCAAAATGGCCTGCAAAAAGCTCGGTGTGCTGAACAGAGCGAAGCGGTACTTCACCCCTGGGCAACTCCTAATGCTTTACAAAGCTCAGGTGAGGCCCCATATGGAGTATTGCTCACATCTCTGGGCCGGCGCACCGAAATACCTATTGGACCCATTTGACTCTATCCAACGACGTGCTGTTCGTATTGTCAACGATCCCACTCTCACGGGCAGTTTAGAACCCCTCAGCGTTCGGAGCGTTCGTACAATGGGGAATGCTCTGAAGTTCTAATGAATGCTAATTGTTCAATATAATTCCCACCTCGGGTTTCTACAACCGCACCTCCCGTCACAGAAGTGCGGTCCATCCGCATTTCCTAGATACGGAGGTGTCGCGTACTGTTCGGTCCAAAAATTATTTTATATCGCGAACCCGTAAGCTGTGGAACGAACTGCCTCAAGAGGTCTTCCCATTAAACTACGACATGGGGTTCTTCAAGAAAGCTGTGAATAGGATTTTGCAAGGTCGGCGGCGCGCCCGCATACCCCCTGCTGTTGCAGGTGTCCATGGGCGGCGGTAACACTTACCATCACGTGAGACCGCTTGCTCGTCCGCCCTCTTCTCTATAAAAAAAAAAAAATATAACTATCACTTAAACTTTTATGAACCTATTTAAATAATATCGTTAAAAAATCGTCCAAAGCACTAGGTTTCGTTAATAGAGCATCGGTTAACTTTCGCAATATTAAATGCTTGAAAGTAATGTATTGCGCATAGAATAAATAATTATAGAAATATATGGGCGTATTGACAGTAAATAAATTTAAAATAAATTAGAATTAATTTACTTACTATTAAACTTTTTTCCAAGCAACTTTTTTCGCACAACTAGGGCATCTGGAATATGCTTCTCAAATCTGGAACTCTGAATATGAAGTTTATAAAACTCATATTGAGGGTATTCTTTCTTAGATTTCAAGTCTAGGCGAGTATCTCGTGAATACCAACATCGTTTTACACGCTATCATTTCGTGCCTCTTAGTGAAAGACGAAATATTGCAGATATGTGTGTAGCCAACGGATCAAATGATTGTCCCGAATTACTTTCTAAAAGACAACTGCATACACAAAAATAACCTTAAAAAGCCCTCGTTACTTCGCGCGCCCTTAACTAAAACGAAGTACAGACAAAACTCATTGTTTACGAGGACTATTAATGTTTACAATAAGTTGCCCAGTGGATACCTACCGTTATATCTTATTTTGCACCAGCACAACATTAGTAAGACGAGCCCTAGCAGAGAATTTTTTCTACGAAAACATTTAATAGCACTGTCTAATTATCCACTTGTTTGGTGTATGTTTATATAAATGTTTTATGTTTGAAATTTTATGCCTTATTAAGTGATTTTATATTTCATTAGGCCTAAATATTTATATAGTAGTCAAATGTGGAAATTTAATTAACAGCATTTGTTATAACATAACATATAACGGTTATAACATTTGTATTTGTCGTTGTGCCTAGATTTATATTTCAAATGAATGTAAATCTTCCATAAAAATAAATGACCGTTTCATGGTCCAGCTGTGGTTAAAACAGTTAAGGTCCTATGGTATTTTATTTACATTTATTGTTTAATATGCCGTTACACAAATAAATTATATACTAACTATCTAGTATACGACAAGAAAATATGCTAGAAATGAAAATAGAATAGTTACCTAATACAGAATAGTTTGCGTGTTTTTAAGGGTGTAGATTGTTGGCCTGAGATCTCGATTTCGAGCGACCGCAGCGCCAAAGTTTAATGTAACATCCGACGGGGCAGATGAATGACCTAGAGAGCGCGATTTTCAAAATGTTTTGCAACAAACGTTCCACGTTGAGAAATTGTTATTGAACTTGAATATTTACAGCATAACAATAACGTTGAATTTTTGGAAACTAGCTGTTGATTCTTTTTAATAGATTAATAAGAGTAGTTGAGACACAATTTTTATGTTTTTCTATCATTTGACATCTGACATTTTTGTATTCTACTTACCTAAAATTCCAACTATTTATTTATTTGTAATTTCACTACCAAAATTTATTCTAATTCGTAAAATATTCATTCAATAAAATAATTGCAAATTCAGTAGGAAGTGTGTTTATCTCTACGCAAGGAAATGTGCCTATTGCGTAAACTCAAATACTTACTTTTTGTTTACGATCACCTCGTCGATATCTAAAAAAAATCCTAGGGTTTTAAAAAAAATGTCAATAAATGAAACACAAGTATAAAAATGATTTATTTACTACACAATAACAAATATGAGTCGCCATTACTCGCTATCTCAAAAGCGTGCTAGGGTTGTACAAAAATTAGTAAATAATTCATTTATTTACTAATTTTAACAGAAGTTTGTAAATTATTAATATACTAATTAAAAGTATGTAATTAAACAATAACGAAATATGAGTTCAAAATTCTAATGGTTTTTCATTCGATTACGGATCAAGTTCTGATTTCTGCTAATTTGATGATAAAATCAATGGCTATCACAAAACCTATCAGAATGAAAACGTTACCAGCTGCCCGATTCACGTAAGTAATAAAAACCGTAGCGCAGTGACGTCACTTCGTTTTTTGCAAATTTAGCCCTTTTAACCGACTTAAAGGAGAATTCTCAATTCGCTGTATTTTTGAACCAATTTTTATGATTCTTTACACCAGGTAACTCAGAAATTGTATAGTAATTGAGCTATTGGAAGATTTATGACAATCCAAGACTAGATAAGTAAGTGCGTTTAAAACAGAAAACCAAAAGGCGATTTCTAAGTTCCTAAGTTAAAACGACTTTTGGACTGGCGTGTTTACGTGAATCGACTGGCTGGGTAGTTAAGTTACCTGTATCTTTCAAAATCATTAGGCGTTCTTCTCTTTCATAACACGTAAAGCTCTTTCTTTCCTCTCTTTCATAGCCTCTATGATACTGGGCGCGTCACGAATGGGCATGCTTCGTGACTGCCGAGGATCAACTAATTCTGGAAGTAGACAATCGTAATAAAACCTAACTAATTTCATCTCCATTTTCTCCTCCCAAAATTTGTCGTCCTTTTCTATAATATAAACTTTCATAGGTACAGTAGCACCAAACCAGATGCCAAGCATGCAAACGTTTCTTTTAGTAATATGTACCTGTCCCTGAATTTGGAAATACCAGTTATGATTTTTATTTATGACATAACCCTTGGAAGCCTTGTCCTTAACCCAAAAGGTATGTTTGGCCATTGCTTCATCAAGAGTCATGCCAGCTAAAGAATGTGGGCACTTAATTTCAATTAAACCGTTTGCATAAATGCCATCTGGTGTAGTACCAAGAAATTCATATTGATCGTCGACGAACAAACCGCAACCTTGTATACTAATATTCTCTTGAATTTCTAACTGTTTAATTGCGGTTTCTTCGTTTTCGATACCGTACCGTACAGCAGGCAAACTGGAGATATTACTACCATAAACGATTTTACGAACAAGAACAGCACAACTTGTGCTCTCTCGTTTTTTACAAACTTCCCCGAACGATGATGAGGTTAGTAATTTTCTCCTTGTACTCATCCACTCAGAACTACTTCTTTGCAAATGGGTCGACCTTTCAAGCTCCTCTCTTTCAGCACAAGACAACTTTAAATCGGCTAAAAAAGATGACTTGGCTTTCTCATATAATTCTGGACTCAGATCAGGTTTTTCGCAGTTTGGTCCATAGTGAGCGTCTTTCGATACAGCGCTGTGGCTCTTTTTCAATCTTAATTTAGGTTTAGCAATTAAACGGATTCTACGATTACAATTTTCCACTTTCGCGATCAAAGGATTAGGACTAGATTTAAATATTACTTCATGAGTTTTACTATGAATCGATCCTGTATTAAAAGACACAACAGCAGCTGCGCATCGGCCCGCATAAGAACCACGGGAAGAATAATTTACACGCTTACCCCCTACTAATTTGGCAATCACTGCGTTAAAACTTTCAACTATATTACTTGTACAATTATGAATTAAACTTCTAGAATGATATGACAGTCTTTTACTTAAAATGTGTACCGCGTCCATTAATCCGCATCCAACAATTGCTGGAAGCAACCCAACAGGTTCTATTCGACGAGTATCAGGTCTACAGAAATACTCCTTGCAATATTGGTGATTACCAAATACGTGTTGTGGACCATTTAGGATATCTTCACTAAGATTTTTTATTTTTTCTTCGAGTGACTGATTTTGATCGCCCCAATATTTAATAGCGCATTTTACACCCGTTCTTAAACGCAAATACCTTTCTTTTAGGAATTTCCGCAATTCGCAAGGATACTTAGTGTCTTTCGACAGTTTCTCCAAGCTATTGCAGTAGTTTCGTAAAAGATGATTTTTGCATTCAATTTTCTCTACTGTTAAATTACCGTACGGTCGCGAATCTAATATTTTTTTATAAGTACTGGAATCGCCGTCTGCTACAAATTTATTATAAATTACACCGTGATCAACAATGGAACGTTTAAACCCCTCAACTATTATGGTCGATTCCATACCGGTAGATGATCCCGAATAATTCTTGAAACAACGGTGTTCCGAGGGCTGACTGTCGTTCTTTGCGGCTCGTGCACAAACTACGCAGTATTTATTTTTAACTCCAAAAAACAATACTTTATTAGTTTTAATGCCAATTATCGCAGCTGCGCCGGACAAGGCGGAAAAATTCTTACCATAAGATCTCTTGCTCCAACAACCGTCAACAGCAACAGATATTAATGGTGTACCATTTTTATCAACACTACCTATAGACACTGCGTACTCCGCTTCTTCCTTGACAGCTTCTGCCATGGAATGTGCTGCTGTCTTTTCCCACCAATCGCAAACCGTATTATTAATTTCATTGTATAATGAAGGTGACATGATTGGTAGGGCTACTGCGGCAGTTAATGTTTTTAACTGATAGTAGCTCCCACCAGATGATATGATACCAGATACAATTTGATGATTCACTTCCATTCTATCTTCTTTCTTTTCAATCAAACACCCAGTAAATTTCATACTACACATACTACATTTCATGATGAGTTTTGAGTCCAGACCAACTTTTACTTCACCTATTATACTGAGGTAACTTAACTTACAATCCATTGGACCGTGGTCCCCTATGGCCTGAAGAGCTTTAAAAAAAAAAGAAACGTCTACAACTCTACGCCCAACTTCCATTTCATCCACCTTTCCCTCTTGGTCGTTTTCAATAACTAGTTCCTGTAAAGAAAGATAATGGCTTGATTTTTTTTATAAAAAATAATTAAAAATTTAAAAAAATGCAAAAGAATTAATACAATATTAGGTTCCTGATGAATAGAAATTATAATTTCTTTACGCATTAGGTATTGTTTTTTTATGACGTCACCTATTTGAACGTAAATTTTCTTTTGAGAAAGTAATTGAGAAGTATTTCGGTACTAAGGTGTTTGTCTCTCGATGAAAATAATAAATATTGCAAGAAAAATCTATAGGTAGGTATTGAGATTTTGTCTTCGCCCATCACTAACTAAGTAGTTTGTTTATTTATGTAACAAGTCTACAAGAATTACGTATAACAACTTACCTCTATACAGCGCGTAGCATTGTTGCTCAGAGTCTCGGCCCCAAGGTTTTCTTTATTTTCAATACTGGAAATATTATTCATCAATATTATCCACTTTTTATTTATTTTGTACAACCCTAAGCCAGACGCTAGGCGCCTCGCGTCTGTTTGGCGGTATAGGTATGTCGACAAAGTTGCGCTGTCGCCTACCTACTTCCACAATTTGATATTTAGACAATACTAGCCGACCCGGCGAACTCCGTATCGCCTTTTTTTTTTTTAAAAATCCTATTATTTTGATATTACATACAGATACTTCAATTTTATTTATCAGTATAGATATAGATAATACAAACCAATATTTACATGTTATTATAGGTATATGTCTGAATCGGGCGATCTAAATCATATGACATATTGTATTAGCTTTGTAATGTACCCTGTTCAAATGCGATAATAAATAAGTAGGGAGGAACTTACATTTTATTCCGAGATCTTTTGGCTTTCATATTTTTATAATGCGTACAAAACTTTCTTTTCCCTGGCATGCCACTCAAATTCAATCAGTCCTGCGAAAAAAATAGCCTATGTTACTCAGTGATAATGTAGCTTTCGAATGATAAAAGAATTATTAAAATCAGTCCAGTACTTTTTGAGTTTATTCGTTACATACAAAAATCCAAATCTTTCCTCTTTATAATACCTATTAGTGTAGATATTGTATTTTTTACGATTTATATCTAGTTCCATCATGGTTTTCTTTCAGACATTCATTATATCGATACTTTCTACTAACTGAAAATAAATTAATTATAAAAATGTTATACTTACAGTTTTTTACAAAAAACACAAATTCACAATACGTAATTCTGCTGTCTGCAGCCGACAAGCGTGGTGTCGCGTTCACTTACAGAAAGGAACTGCCGCTGCAGACCACCGAGATTGCACGAATGAAACGAACGTTTTATCCCATACATTTGTGTATGAAAAATTTACCTTAAAATATATCTAGATTTTAGGGCTTTAAAAGAGGAAGTCTTTGTTTGTAAAGGTATAAAAAGAAGTATACAGCTATACTTATTGGTTTCTTCAGTGTTCAAAAAGTGTTTCTTTTTATCAATTTGTGTTGATTTATGGGGTTAAATCTGAAAAATACGAAGTCATGTTTTTGCATTTTTACTCAATTTTGTGCGTTTGTTGACGTTTATTATATAACAACTATTAGGTTTAAGAGTTTAATATAAGCATGAACATACTTATTGGTCTTTGATTGTAATATATACAAATTATCATTGATATCAATCATATGTAAATAGGTTAAATATGAAAAATCGTAACACTCTTTTCGGTGATTTTCACGATCTACACCCTTAACGAAGCGCGGATAATGAGTCCGCGGATACGGGGACCCTTGCAAGTTGTTCGTAAATACGAACCCATGAATATAAATAACAAAAGTACTCGTAGCGTTTTGTTTTGTTGGGTATAATTAGGTATTTATGGATTAAAATAATCGTTTTATTTAAAGTAAGAGTTTACATGAATACGTAAAGTTTAATTACAATGAATTAATAAGAAATATGACAACACTACCTAATTTAATAGTTTATGGTCTCCGTAACACAAGAACACTAATTAAAAATCTCGCATGGGATAGTTTACATTTTGGGAATCTTTCGTGTTGCGAAAATGAACATAATAATATGCGTTGCAAACTCATCGCCTATACCATAGTAAAAACATAACAGTAGGTTATCTCCATAGATGCGTACAAGTCACGATTTTCTTGTTCACAACTACAAAGAATATGCCTGCTTAAAGTTTTTACATACTTTATTCATAGGTAAATAAAAAAGTTATTTTATAACACGGATCTCAACTCATTATCCGGATAATCGTTTCTTATCAAGATTATCGTGAATTCACTCTCCGACTAAGACTATTTTTTCCGTATCTCCGTCACAATGCATCAATACTTGGTCAGGGTTCGCACTAAGGTGTATGGTACCTACAAATATACATAAAAACTTCATTGAGTTTAGCGTTATTATTATTAAAAAAATAACCTGTCTAATTTAGTTATTTTTATATTATTCCTTAGTTTATACATCTGAACCTATATGTTCCGTGGAAAAAATATTAATATGTTTACATTACACTAAAAATCACTATTTAATAAGATAAATGAACAGCAAACAGTAACAAATTTAAAAGTGGGATTGGTTTAGAGGTTCGATCGATCGATCGATTTGATGATGATGTAATTTAAAAGTATTATTACTTCAGTTATTCAAAAATAGCTTGTTTTGTTGACCATGATTTGCTACTCATACAGTATATTGTTGCCACTCGTAAAGATTTGTTCACATAAGGACAGATTGTCATAACGACAGACACTATACAGTCAACCTGAATGTCCGAGATGAGTTTGGGATTATTTTGAGAAGGGTTTTAGCACGGTCTTCTTTGGTCTTAGAATAGTTTTGGAATGATCAATTACTATCAGCGACTTTCACATTTTAACTTCAAATTCTTCTATTACTTTCCCATTTATTGGGATATTTTGAAGTTAAAAAGAGATAGATCATTAAAATTAATTTTAATGCTGTCATTTGTGGTCTCAGAGTTAGGCAAATTGTTTATAATTTGTGAATTAAAAATAACGTACGTTAAAACGAAGCAGTTTTTTTTTTGTTTACGGCTCTACTTTGTCGTATTGGAGATATGTCGTAATGAGAATCTGTATTTTTGAGAATTTATCTTTATGCGAACAAACCCTCGTATATACAAGCCATTTAAAAATGTAAAGAATTTCTTACCGTGCGTCGTTGTGCTTTGGTAAGACTACAAGTTTCACGTGGGGCAACCCTGCGAGGAAGCATCAGCTGTCAGCGTCGAAGTGCGAAGGTTGCGTTTGCGCGTTTCTCACGCGGCGCAGTAAAAAGTGTCCTTTGTCTATGCAACGACGACGGACTTCAAGGCCTGCTTAATATGTGACCCCGTAAATATTGCTTACATATGCGTTTACCTAAATTCCTGCATGCACTTATTAATATGGCAAGTCCATCTTTATTCAAGAATTTGTACTCGTAAATGGATTCAGAGGTGTGATTTTTTATACAAAGGCGACAGACGAGCCTAGAGTCCACCTGTACCTACTGTACGGTGAGTGTATATTGTCACCCATGGACATCCATGATACATGAAAACATCCGTCCAGAATGACAAAATCCGTATTTGAGTAGAAACTCAGTATACAGGCCGAGGGTTTGAATTCACGACCTCGCGAATGAGAGTTGAATAGAAACCCCTAGCTAGGCTATTCCCGGTCTCCTAGTTTTTCTTATCACCGCTCTGTACATTACTATTTAATATGTCCCAATAGATATACAGCATCTAACCGATAAATTCCCGAAGTCTTATGAATTAAATCATCTAGATACATGCCTACATCTATCTAGGCACATTGACAACTGATTTGAAAGTCTGGTTTCAAGCAGGCGACGCTAGTATTATATAAAAAAAAAAAATCTTTGAAATAAAGTGTTTTTGAGTAGCAAGAAAATCTGTGAGAAATCTTATACTTATACTAAAGTCTCTCCTGGGTAAAACCGGAGTACCAAAATACGGATCTAGTGTGACGTGCCGACTTGCTGAGAGCACGAGTATATCTACCTGTGCTAGGCTATGTGTGAATTTATTTCAATGGCAGACCTCAGGCTTGTCTAAATAAATAGGTGCTGAATGTGTAGTCATACCTTCGGTCACATTATTATTTTATTGGAGTCCCATTTCGAGGTCAGAGTAGTTATAAAGCGTGAGAAATAAACTCGCCACAGTAATAAAATGTGTCATATTATTTGCATAAAATACGGACAATAAACTCGACCACTGTGATTCACATTAAAATGAACAACGCCATAATTAATTTAAAAGATATATGTATTTTTGTGAAATTTTGTAAAATATCTCTATTAATACGGAATCGAGGAAGACACGAGGCATAAATCACACTAACTTCTTCACATCTTTTTGTTTCTTTTTGACGTGACTTCTTTTGTTTTCGCTAAAAATCATCTTCAGTGCACATTTGCTATTTGTTAGAGCTGAAATTATTCATTTCCGATAATTACAAAAACTTTTAAGCAGATAGAATGACAATAGATAATAGCAGTACCTACTGCTAGTAGTAAATGTTTTGCAAATTTTTTAGAAAAACACTGAAATAAACATTGAATAATGAAAAACTCTGAACAGAAACGTTAGAATAAATAATTATAGAAATATATGGACGTATTGACAGTAAATAAATTTAAAATAAATTATAATTAATTTACTTACTATTAAACTTTTTTCCAACGAACTTTTTTCGCACAACTAAGGCACCACCAACGAATCGGCGGCGTCCATCAACTAAGTATACGTGGCCATCCTCTTCCATATTGTACCAAGCTATCAAGAGATAGCTGCTTGAGATTGTTAGGTCTCTCAGTTAATTCTACTTAGGTGGATTAAGTACTTCCTTTTCCCATAGCTATTAACTTGACAAAGTAATTCTTAGTCAGTGGCCGGTCACACAGCCGCCATTGTCTGTGATGATTGCAGTTGACCGCTGGCTACCTTAGCTTAGCCTGTTGTCATTTAATGACTTTCGCAATAAACAAATCTTGTTATCTTGTATAGGCATAGAACAATGGTTCCCAAAGTGCGCGCCTCGGCACCCTGCAGAGGCACGACTTCCTCACACCCACAGGTATGCCGCGAAATATAAGAATTTTCACAATTTTATTTATATTTTCAATGTCATAGGATGCGACATCTAGCAAAGCTAATACATACCACATAGTTGAACTCGTATGTTGCGTTTTATTTATTTTTACTCTTGCAAATTCTTTTTGGCTATTTCGCAGTGTACTTGTTAGAATTCGACATGAGGCGCCTTGGAAAATCTGAATTCAGCAAAAGCGCCGAAAATCTAAAAAGTTTGAGAACCACTATAAGTGGTATTCATAGTTATTTTAAACAAATGGCTTTTACTAAATCATTTACTAAATTTTAACAAATCTTGTGAATTGCTGTCTAGTTATACATATCGTTTTAAACAAATGGCTTTTACTAAATCATTTACTAAATTTTAACAAATCTTGTGAATTGCTGTCTAGTTATACATATCGATGATGGAAATTTCAATAGACGTCAGAAACAAATCACTACTTTTCAAGATAAGCACAATGTTTTTTTTATTTATATATAAAATAATTCTTTACAATTGTATCGTTAGTATAGCAATTGTTTTGATCTTTAAAGTTTTAAGTATTAAATAGCTCTAACACTCCTAAAGTTACTAATATTTTTGCATAAAATTTTTACTGCATGCATATTTAAAGTTACTGGATACGTATTTGGCGCTTTTTCGGAAACAGTTGTCCTTTACGTCAATTGAAATTTATCCCATCGATATCGCAATTTGCTCGTTTCACAAAAGTTGAGAAAAAATAGAAGTAAAAGTAGTCGTTCAGCGAATTAGTGATAATTTTCAGTGGTAATTTTAATTTCAGTGGTAATTATTACGCGTTTACCGCCTAAATCTCTTTCTATACCGCAGTGTAGACACACCAGTTGAGGGTGCCTGGTAATATGGAAAGCCATTATAAGATGCATGTACAATACAATTATCTAAAGAAGTCCATTCCGTATATATCTCGAATTTTATCGGAAGTGCTACTATAACAAATTATGCGAAGTACATTGCTGCCTTTTAATAGAATATCAATACTGATAGTTTGGAAGAAGTAATGTAAGTCATCTAATGTGATGACATCTCTACTCTCTGATAGATAGTAGTTTGTTAACAGTAGACTTATGAATGAATATACAGTTGTTATTTACATTTACAAATGCAGTCGCCTTTGGAAAGATTATAAAATTATTTTTAGAATCAATCTTCAGAATCAACTATAGTTACTCTCGCTGTCTGAATTATAATTTAATATTATTTTTCTGCCACATTCAACACGTAAAATTTGACCACTTACGCCACACAATATGTAAAATTGCATCGTCATATATGTAAAGTCTAGTAGTTTTAATAACTCTATGTGTAAAAACGAGCTTTGTAGGCTGAAACCGTGATATGCCGATTAGACTTCTTTAGGTAATTGTAGTGTATGTGGGTGTACCAATCAAACAATTTAAATATAAAGCTCACCAGTCACCGTAAATTAAAAAACACAAGAATCAAGGCATTCCTGCTGTTTAATATTCTGCTCTAACTTCAAGATGACCCTCTCGCACCGAATTGTGCAACTTGTTTTGTTTTGCATTGTTTTGCTACTTTTGAAGGATTGCAACATAAAGCACGCACTCAATGAACCGTACATGACGGTCCATTTCATTAACACCGCTGAAAGACGTTGTGCAGAGCGGTGAATCAATTACGAAATTCATTCATGTGGAGAGCTAGTGAAGCGTAGGATATCAAGGTTGTTATAATTATATTGACCTTTGTAAAGAAATAATCGGACTTAAATGTTCTCAGTGATATCAAAATATGTAGCAGCTGTTGCACACGGCTTCGCTCGCATTGACCGGGATAAGAATTATCCTATGCGTTAGTTTGTTCCACATGTGACAAGTGAGTGCCATTGGTTACTAGTGATGTGGTCGTGCGGTGTCGCCCGGCTTTAGAATGGCAACTCTCCATCTCTTATGTAGGAATCGTAGAAAGCGACTAAAGGCTAACAAAACCGCTATCACAAACCCCGAGGAATTACACAACCTCTAAAAGCGTGGACTCGCCGACCAGCATCGCCAGCGTGCCGTTTTGAGGCCGTGCATCCTTCGCGCACGTGACATTGTATCGTACGTGTCGAATAATGAACGGAAAAGGGGCTGATTACAGTTTAATTAATATTATACGTCTTTTTTCAACTTGTGGAAATAACGTTTCTCGTTTGTGTAGGCGTGGTAAGATTAATGAATTTATATATAATGCACTGGTTTTTTCTCGTGGCACAAAAAACTGTAACGAGTTTCATGTCTTTTACGGGCTGACAGTTATGAATAATATTTTTTGTTTTGTGTACCTAAAGATTAAAATCTTGTACATTCAATGCCTTTGACGGTCATTATGGGATGACTCAAATATGTATAGAATAACAACCAAATAACATCGCATGTCTACGTTAACAGATATGTATGTGTCACCCAAGTCATTATTTTGAAATTAAGTACAATCTTCCACTTAAAAGTTAGAGCAACGAACTTCCTTTAAGTTAAAAGACTCTGAGTCGTTATGTTATTTACCTTAATAAGGTATATTCACATTATTTTTAAATAACGATAACTAACGCAAGCAATTTTGTTTAACTACTATATGAAAAATAAAAGTAACAACTTAACTGAAAAATCAATTTATTCTACGAGATAATAATTAATACTCTTAAGTCAGTATGGTATCTTCAATGGCTAGTTTTAATTATTTGTTACATTACACTCTTAACACACTTTTTCATCCAGTCACACGGAATGTCAGTCATTGGTATAGATTCAATATTATTTCGTGGGGCTGTGCCTAGGTGTCCGTATTTCTCTCTTATCGGGCCATCTTCCAGCTGTATACTGCACGTAGCCAGGATCCGTTGGAGTACCAGACGCCCTGTCACTCACATCGCCCACTTCTCTATCCCTTTCTTCGATCGGTTCCATGGGAAATATCGCAGGAGTATCAGCTCTCCTCGATCTTGTTGATGATCGTAAATAATCTTCCAATTGCTGCAAAGTTGGCGTTGACACCGTTTGAGCTCTCGACGGGGATTTGGACTGTCGTTTCTGTTCGTAAGTTGGCGACAGCTCATCGTATAAACTCCTCAATCGACCAGACTTCACTTTCGCAAAGACCGGCGTCTGTGGCTCCGGTAAGTAGTCTTCTCTCACCGACAGTTTCCCTGTAACTGTGTCTAAATAGTCCTTAAAGTACCTCTCGTTGAACTTTGCAAGTTCTTGCTCATAATGCAATCTATTGGGGTCTTCTAATGAATCGGAAAGACGGACATAATTTCCGGCTTCAATGCCATTCCTCAAAGACCCGAACTTCGATTTTTCAAGACCATCTGTTTCAAGAATATCAAATTTCGTATAGCCATTCTTTGGTAGCTCAAAGAGTGTTGTTTCATCTTGTGTCATTAGTTTTTCTATATTGCCTTTCTCTAGGTCTAGGTCTTTCGGTCTTTCCGGTTTGTTTCCATTCGTCTTTTCGCCAGGTAAATGTCCATTGCCGACTTGGGTTATTTTGGCAGGTTGTGTAGCTATGGAGACCTTCTTTTCTGATTTTGGTGAGGAGATAGGATCGGTTTGTGAATGGTGTACGGTTGTGTAGGTCCTGGGCCCCATGAGATCTATGAGGAATAGGGCTGCGACGATCAGTGACAGTGTTCCGAGGACTGACGCGTTGACCACCAAGTTGTTTGGCACAGAGTCTAGAGACGCCAGCTCTAGACCACCTAATAAAGAATTCAAGTAATGTAGTGTGTGAAAAGACCTTTAGACCAGTTTTCGAAAACTGGGATGTGCTTTTTATTGGTTAAGAGGTACTTTGTATGATGTACTGTGTCATCCCTTAGTCTTCACTGACAGGCACATAACCAAGTTTGGTCTAAATCCAAAATTCAAATTCGGGAAAAGGGGGTTCAAACACAAAAAGTGGGAAAGATCAAACTAGAGCAGTGATTCCCAGTTATATGAACCGCGACTCACCTAAAAAAAATCCAAAGTTTGGGACCCTACGCCTTACAGGAAAATAGCATTGTGTCGCTGCTGCAGCATGTTCTCGTTTACGTAGCGTAGTCATGTGAAGTCGCGACCCATACTTTAGGAAACACTGAACTAGAGAACTCAAAAGAATCAATAATTTATCACTTTAACTTCTCTTCTTTCCGCGTTGTATTTCATGTTCTTTTTTAAACTGAAAAATCGCTCTATATAATGCAAATTCGAAACGTTTTGGCAGGCGAAAAGATTACGTAGGGCAACCTAAATACTTATTTTTTTATAGCAATACAATACTTTCAGCCCATGTCTCTCCATTGATGGATATAGGCCTTTCTCGCGACTTGCCATCACACAAGATCTTCGACTCTTTACGTAAAAACGCCTCTTTAGTAAAGAAACGCTTTCTCTACAATCTCTCAATGATATTGTATTCCACATCTCGCTATACTCTTAATAACCTCTATTCCTTCTCTGTTGACCCAAAGGTTGACTGGTAACATCGATTTGAAAATACATACTATTTACTGTCTTTAGTACAAGCACTTTAGTCTAATACTGTTCTATGTTCAGTAGCTCTCGCATTCGTCAATTCATATGTGTTTTGAAAATGGAACATTCTTATTACGTTCAGATACATTACAAAAACATTGGCCATCGACTAATCTGGAAACACTCGAATGCGTCTTCCACGTTTATGAATTACCGTACCTCTAATTGCATACCTTATTACGAGATAAATACAAAACTTTATGAACACGTCACGATTCAGTGCAGAGAAATATATAAAAATATATTTTCCCTTGAAAACTAATGACATTCTATGTTTACTAAACAAGTCACTATATTGCTAGATATCTTATTACATTTTTTCTACTTTCGTCTTAGTTATTTATGTATATTTGCATACTAGATAATCAATTATAATAAGTATCTATTTTGTGTAATCTATGTAGATATATCGTAACTTTATATTGCTTTTATTAGCCTTATTTGAGGGCTTTATTTTTAGTTTTTTTGAGGGGGTGAGTGCACGCTGCAATTCAACAGCCGCTGGGCGCGCTTGACTGGCCACGTTACCCCTCTCTCACAGAAGACTACCTTGATATATACTGCATTTCCCACTTTATCTTATTTCCCTAATGTACGTACGTGTTTCAGTAGTGAGTGAGATGTGCCAGAGGCCATTCCCATCCTATCCCTTCCCATTTTCCCAACCCTATCTCCAAATCCATTCCTATATCTCCAAAGATAGGCAGCGCATCCGGGGCCGTGCCAACGTTTTTCATTTTGGACTAATGTTGACATGTATCGCGGATGTCTATAGGCGACAGTATCCACTTAGCATTAGGTGGACTGTATGCTCTGTAGGACTGTATAATAATGTGACTGTAGTGGATAATAATGTGGCTTTTTAAGGCGTTAGTGAAGGATTTTGACATCTATCACAACACCATCCATAAATTACGTCACACGTTAACGGGGAGGGAGGGGCAACAAAGTGTGACATCGAGTAACAGCGGGGGGGGGGGGGGGGGGGGCTGGGCTTTGTACGGCTTTGTGACGCCACTCATAAATAATATAAAGGAATGGGTTCAAAATCCATAGACATAAGATGATTAAATTTGTATCGTTCATTTGAGTTATGTTTTGTAAAATTTCTAAAATGTTTGATTTATTGTTGATTTTATGAAAAAATATTTTTAATAGAAATATATATTTAATTTTGGAAGTGCTATTTTAATTTAATAATTTCTAAATTTAAAATTGCAAAATATGTGACGTCACACCGTTTACTCCAAAAATCATGAAATTCGTGTATACGTGAATACGTATAAAATTTGTTATCTATTGAATTTTAATTTATTGAATTAACGATGGCCAAGTTTTCGTGGAAGATCTGTACCTAGTATTTAAATTTCATATTTGACGTTTTAATGAACTCATCTGCTTCACCCCGAAGAAATTGCCAACCAGGTTTATTTGATAAGAACGTATGTGTCATCTAGTCTACTCCCATATCGATGACTGGTAGGGAATGCCATATGGCATTAAGTCCGCCTTTTTGTCTGTGCCATTAAGTTTAAATAAATAAACGCTTTATTTCAATTAAAAATTTTAATTTAATAAACTTACCCAAAATAAGGAAGAATAGCATTCCCAATCCAAGAAGGACTCCCTCCAATATTCTCCTTCCCTTTGGTATCTCTTGGAAAATTCGAGCCACTATCAGCCCGAAGGTTATTATCGTATACCCTGAACAGAATGATAATAAATATTATATAATAACATTTAGAGCGGTGATAGCCTAAATAAAGTAAATAACCTCACGAGGCCCCCTTACTAACAATTGTGTCTTAATTATGTTTTTACCGTTTAACATTTGATTATAAACCATTAATTATTTGGTAAAAGGATTTTCGTACATAAGTGCTTAAGTTTATTTAATCAACTGTGACCCCCTGTATATGTGATGGCGACCGGCAGGTTGAGACATGATGGCCTAGAGAGAGGTATTTACAGTACTCGAGAACATGGAAAGGCATCGTATAATGAGACTGAGACATCAGTCTCTACGTTTATTCACATACGTTTACTAAATGAATGAAAAATCTTAAAAACACGATTTAAATTATGAAATAAATACTTTGTGATAATGATAACAGCAATAAAATTCAAAATTGTTATGTCACATGTGGTCACAGGTTTTTTTTTTCATATATGGCATTGGTGCAATTAGCATATTCTGCCAGTGACAAGTTTTCTTCGTAATAAACAATTTCAAAGTATAAAACGTATCCTGTCAATGTCCAGTCCCGTCGAAGCAAGGCAGGAGTCGTTCTGTAAAGCGATAGTAGGTTTACTGAGGACAGAAGCGGACTCCTTGGAAACATGAAAAACGCAGTTCCACGCTATTATTTAATTATCACAAACACCACGCAAGAAAAACACTTTGAAGTTTAATAAACTATCACTATTAATTAAACCACAAAACGCCTAATTACACCATTTTTACAATAATCAAACAAAAACTCAACTTCACTTCTCGAGTTCCCGCCAAAAAAGTCAAAAATTCATAGAACATTATTTGAATAGATATTCTACATTCGAACTAAACATGAATTTATATAGAGCAATTACACATGTGATTTAATCAACTAAGTGTGACAATGAAATAATAAATATAATAAGAGCACTTAATCGTAGATCTCCATCGTAGCATGAATCTCCATTCTTTGTGTGTTCATGAGGAATATATAGACGAATTTGGAGTACGAGTATATTACGTCATGACATCAGGTTTCTAAAGACCTTTTTGAAACATAACTTCATTAAAATTACATTTTTTTTAAATTGAAGATTTTCTTAATAATTAGAATTAGAATAATTTTCCCTCTTAAAATCAGGTGGTGTCATAATTATTTTGTAAATGAACGCAGACAAGGATTTTTATAGGAAGAAAGGAGCAAAGAAGATGCACCCCTGGATGCGCTGTCTACCTTTGAAAATGTAGGAATGGATTTAGAGAAAGGATTGGAGAAATTTAGTTACATACGTATATGTTTTCACATACGTATATTTTTATAAAAATAGGCAAATGCTCTATTATCTCACCTCCATAAACAGCGTCAGCGAAGGCGCCCCCAACAGAGTCCCAAGTGACAGAAGTGAGCAGAGACCACTCACGAGATAGCTTCCGGAGCAGCAACGCCAAGCGAGCTTCATCGTCAGACGACACGCGCTTCGCCACCAGGCACGCCACGCACACCAACTGATTTAAAATAATTAATACGATGTGTATTAGAAGACTAGGTTATAAATAAATAACATAAAAATCATTTATTAACAGGCATTAAAACCCATATAAAAATTAATTAATGTAAACGCCATTATAATTCCATAATCACAGTCTTATTACCATTCCTTACCATCGGCACGTGTTCATCCACTGCTGGATACTACGAGTAACAAGGCTCACCACCATACAATCTTCGGAGTAATCATCATTAGCGGAGGGTACATTTAGCGTTAGGTCCAAATCGCAGTTCGTCCAGACGCAGGTCTTTATTTGTGCAGTGAGTCCAATATGACAATTTTTTTTTCAGATGAAAATAAAAAGGAAACACATTAAATAAACATTCTATACGATCTTAAACAAAAATTGATATATTCTTGAAATAAAGACTCGTTCTTCGGTTCATAAATGCTACCCCAGTCTATCATATAGAACTTACTGCGAATATAGACCAACTGTGTCTCGATGAACTGTTATGGACCAAACACTAAATGGACCTACCGCTAATAATTCCTTTGGTGCTTCTCATCCAGCCATTTCCAGAGTGGCTCTCAATCCTCCCAAGTGAATCATCATCTAAAGATTACAGTAGTAATTTGTATAGATTTTATGTACAGATACAGATCTTTTTAATATACATATATGTATAAGACTTTTTTTGATGAGTAGGTACGTCAGGGGGAACACTGACTACTGCTGCCTATGACACGTGTGACAACTTCCATAGCAACACCAGGTTCTGGATATACTGAAGTTCACAGAAGAGATTGATAGGTTGGTTCATGAACATAGTTTAAGGAATTCGTGTAAAGATCTACATCTGAATCAAGGTCCATTATTTTTAAAATTAAAATAGTTAAGTACTTACGGAGATCTGTTAACAATTTCTCATATCAATTAAAACTAATTGGCATGAATATCAAGCTGAATTAGTGACAGAACTGAAAAAAGCAAACGTGCAAATTAAACTTGCCTCCCCACAAAGTAACAAACCACAACATTGTTAATTGCGAAAAGCGTAATCGGCATGCACGAGCACATCCTCAGAAGGAAACCACATTGTCCCGTTAACAATAGGCGAAGAGTAGCGACAATCCTTCAGCCTTCATATCATATTGTTGCCGCGTGACGTCATTGTCCAGCGTGGGAGCGACATTGAAGACACCCGAGTCGCACTCATATACCACTCGCCAAGACGCAATCATTAGGTCTGTTACACACTCTCGCTAAGCGACTTCGATGTGTCATTCGACAGCGTCGCGCCGTTAACTGTGCAATCGATTTTATTTACCACATCGCTTGCATCATCTCTTTTAACTATTTTTTTTTTTTTTTTTTTTTTACTAAAAAAAAACTAAACAAAACTAAATTAACAAACTTCATATTTACTAAATATGAAGAATTATTATCAAACAGTAATTATTATATCAGGCAGCCCTGATCAGGTGATTGACTCATAGTGGCACTAACATCGAAGTCACTATTGCCTAGTCGGTCGGCGGGTGTGACATTGCCTTTACACGTAATAAATAAAGTTGATGTGTGGAATACGGAAAAACGTTAGTACTAAAATGCGATGTGGAAATTTAAATTATTGTATTCAAAAATGTAGTTTTGTTTGTAACTACATTGATCGAAGCCATTGCGGTACGCCAGCGTCACTCGCAAAGATACTATAGGTACGGAAAAAAGTTATTAGTAGGTATGTGCCATATGTAAGATGTGAAGCTATATTTTTGAAAAAAGGTATAAATTATGTTTTCTTCATAATTATGGGCTTCGTTACTTATTTATTGTTTTTTTATAGCATCGAGGTAGCACCTCCTACATTAGGCAATTTAGGTTTAGGAATGACTTGAGGATGACGAAATGAATTGTGTTAATCGCGCCTGTAAATGAAAATTTTATCTGACCTAGTTGACGTTTCATACTTTTACTTAGTACGAAACAATCTGAACATTACTTTATAAGGTACTTACTTAAATACTTACTTTACCAAAGTCAATTACTTAATTTACCATTTATAAAGTACTTAATTACTTCACCATCTTTAGATTACTTTGTAAAATTGTTTTTATCTACTATGGTTTTTGTTACAAAATCTACTAAACGACTATTTTCAACGGTAAACAGAATACTTGTCTAGAAAAGGTTAATGTTTTGCGTTTCATCAGAATTGATGCAGTGGTTCGGTAATTTTCCCAGTGAAATAAGAGGCATAGTTTTGAGATATTGTCTGCAAAGAAGTACAACAAAAATCTCGAATTCTCCGAAGACTTCATTTAATTAAAAAGGCCAATCACGTGCGGTCTAATACAGATATGTAGGTACACTTCATTATCATTAATTTATTTGCTATGTTTAAAAGATTATTATTTGTTGTTGCTTCCCTTATGTATTAAATAATACTTTTTTAAATTCGTTTATGCAAATCTTCAATCAACCGGCAGTAATTAGTTCAGATAATGGAGATTCTACTGTATACCTATTATCACCAGATGACATCAACATTGAACTGGCGTCGAAGCGTAATACCAGTAATTATCACTGTGTAATTATGTTTTAATCAGAATCAATTTACACGATTGACTCACCTGCAGTAACAGTGAACACCTTTTGTGTTTTATAAAATACAAATAGCTAGTTATCTGAATAACAGTTCTCGAAAGCCATTAAACAATTTTTTATTAATAAATTCCATATTTTACCCACCAATCAAGTGGTGAGCACTAGTTGTGGGGAACTCTTCCGCAAATTCTTCCCAACGACACAACTCGGTATCTACTCGTATGTAGTTGGTCGATCGGTAATACTAAAGTAACGCATTCTCGTTCCTTTCAGTACAATCAAACTCTAAATTACCAAATCTTAATGAAAATTGAATTGAATTATTACTTCAAAATAGATTACCATTTTGTTACATGACGTTTATGCAATATAAAATATGGACCAAAATATGCAATACATCGGAAAAGACAAATCGATTATCGCTTTATCATAAACATGCAAACATTTTGTAACATATAGGTAACATATAATTAACATGTCGTTTCCAAACTCCTCTATAGTGTAAAATAAAACTATAATCGTCCATGTTTTAAAAAAAAACGCCCTGTTTAGGTTGTCGTCAATTTCGTAAGTATACTAGTGCCGAAATTAGACGAGTGAGTATATATCTACTATATATCGTCGGACACCTGGTACATTTATTATGGAAGCCAATGGGCACACCCACAACAGAAAAGTTGCGAAAGCGTTTGCTATTTGAATGGTGTGTGTAACCGAATTACTGCAATATTAAAAACCGGTTTGTTATGAATTCCACGCGTGTCGATACACACCAGCCAACTTTTAGTATTTAGAACTTCTAAAAATTGTTTGGTGTCTGACAAAAAAGTATTCAAAAAAGTCATAAACGACTTAAAAGTTGTTATCAGTTATGCTATAATCACGAGTTATTCTATAGAAACAGATAGCCTTCATGAGAATTCATTTTCTGTAATAGTGGCATCAAGGGGGTCTACCGCTTCAATTTGCACACGACAAGTTCTAATTTAATAATAATAAATAACTTCACTCTCAGTAGGCCACGCTAGAATTCCGAGGGTCCACAGACACATATTAGTAATTGCCATAGAAACATTGTTGAGCGATATTATGTCGAGAGATTCACAAGAGCTGATCACTCCCCGGATCTGGATTTAAGACTAAGTGGAAAAATATTAAGAGGTCTTCGAAGCTATAAAATTATATTTAATTATCAGTATCACTAAAAATTGTACCACAACCTGACTCTGGATTCGACCCTGACCAAAGCTCGAAGCATCTATGTACTATGAATCAGGCTCATGGCCATTAGCTACTGGAGCAAGCCGTTATCGGAATACACTTATGATACCCATTCCGTATTTACGTAATTAGAAACAGATGAAAATCTTATTAATAAATAATTGTTGTGAAGGTGGCAATACAAAAATACCTTCAAAACTCCAATTGTAACATTATTTAAGAAAAGGGACTTTATTGATCCCTAGTCATTTTGGGAAGCGGTCAAATTGAAAAAGTAGTGATTTTGGGAAGTGATTATTCTATGAATTCCTAGTTCTAGGAGTTAGCGAAGAGGATCCTAGGTGTATGCATCCGTGGTAGTAGTTCTCTTTTAGAGGTGTACTGTACACATCCATCATGCACGAGCCAATATGCATGAGTAGGTCAGAGTCCAGCAATGGACGACAAAAGGGCTGGTTAAGATTTTTAAAGGACATGTATCAATTAATTGAAAGACAACGACATTTAAAATTAGTAGAGCTTAAGCACAGTCAAATAAGTCCATTCCGACAATAAACGATCTCGGTGCTTAGAAAGGGTGTCAATTTAGCCCTCTACCCCCTTCGTAGGCGCATCTTAACACATATCCTGACTAAGGGATCAGTATGGACATCTATCATCAATGAATGAACTTGGGTATATTAAATCACTGCGCTCCAAGATGCTCTAGTTAGCACACAAAGTAATCTAGAAGTATTAATAACTTGTTATACACATCTACATAAAAGGCGCTACTCAATTCTGCAGAACTAATGGAGTTACCATAAACGTGAGCCACATTGGTGTAAAAGGATATAATTGATGAGGTTTCGTGTAGCTACTTCTAGGAGTACTTACACATATGTAAGTCAATACTAAATAACTATAATTAATAGTATAACTTTTGTGGTTACAAAAGTTCAGATTCACAATTACACTAGAATAGTGATGTAGTATAAAGGAATAGAATAGGTAGTAGAGACAACTAGGTAGCTGTATAACAAGTAACGAAATGACAATAAATAAGTTTGTAGATGTTTATTATAGACACGCCGATGTAAAATAAAATGAACGAATGTAAAACATAAATAATTATTAATTATCGTGCCTGACGACTATATTCGTCATTGCTTCCTTTTTGCGACACAATTTAGATACACACTTTTCAAAGAGGCACCTCAATTCATAGAATGAATGGAGAACTAGTTAATGTAAGGAATGCAAGGTATGTAATGTACCTTAAACTTAGAATGCACTTATTGTGAATTAAAAGTATTTTATAAGGAAAACCTTACAATATGCTCATAAAGATGCGATAGGAAATTGGCTTTGTCTGGAAAGTATGAGAATAAATGGGATTTCTTTATACTTTTTATGGAAATGGAATTTGATAAATTATGTATACAATTATTTATATAAAGTATAATATTAGCATATTTATCTAACGTTTAAAAATATTTTAAAGGGAAATATCATTTACATAATGAAGATAATCCTAATCTTAATAGGTCACATTTACTTACGAGTACATAACGATACTCACGAATTCTACTATCTTGAGCGCGACCCACTTGTCGCAGACCGCCATGGCGCGATAACGCCGCGGTTACACACAAGTTTCACTTTTACCAACCACCATGCACTCGGTTACGTGGTTGACATAATCGTAGATAGTACACCGTTTTGTTTACAAATATACGTATCGTAGAGGAGCGCGTGCGGCCGCGCGACGCCAGCGCATAAGTTAGTTTGAAACCTGTGTGACGACGATGCGCGGCTCCTCTCCTCACTCGTGGCATTGAAGGAAAACTTTACTGCCATTGATAAGTGTGAGTTAAGTGTGACATGCGTGCAGTTTGTGTCATAGTAAAAAGACAAGTTATCTTCAAAATAAAATAAAAAATAATGATGCATCCACTGATAGACTCCGGTCTCCGGTAGACTGTTCCTAAAATTGATACGGTTTTGGCTTATTTAACCAGTTTGCGATATGAAGAAAGAACATCGTTATGCCACCTGAGCGAAGTCAGGGCCGGTCACTAGTATTAAATAAACAGCTAATTAATTATGATTAGATAAACAGCTTCCTTCCCAAAAGTGACAGAATTTACAAAATTTGGTTGTTTTTGAGTTTTCTTCATAAGTAAAAAAACACTTGTTCGTATAAAAACACAGATTCTGTATACGACAGATTCGGAGAACGGCAGATTCTTGTTACGACCGATTCACTAAATGCCACAAGTACAGTAAGGCAAGATTCAAAAAAGGTTTATTTATGCCCTAAAGAAGAATGGTTTAAAATTTACTCCGCACAAGCGTTCTAAACATTATAATACTAACATTTCGTAGTTCAGTGCACTTGAAATTATTTTGTCAATTTTAATATCTTAAATAATTTTATACTGCGCTGTCGTTTCCTTTTAATTTGAAGAAAAGTACAACAAGAAGTAAATCGCTCGTTTTGAAGCCCTCCATCGACCCAAGTTCCTGATGCGCCACTGCGAGTCCAGTGGATGTGAACCACCGCCGATATTGGCAAAACGTCCTTTTCAGTCACCCTCTTTATCAGAGGGTGACCACAGATCACAGGTATGGGATTGAAAGGACCGGGGCTAATTGGGCAATCGACGGTATAATAAGGATAGTTCCGAAAGGGCTATTAGTGGGTATATTCTCAATATTGTTTGGTTGTATTCTGTGTTGTAATTCTTGATTGTAAATTTCTGTCTTGATATAACGTCCTTCATACTGTAACTGGTCGACTACAAAAGCATAATCTAGCATGACTGTACAATTTCTGTCATTTAGCGAATCTGTCTTATGAAGAATCTGCCGTTTCCAGAATCTGTCAAATTATACCGAACAAGGCAAAAAAAATGAGTCTATTCTTTCAGTTTTGAGCAGAAGAATAACCCGAATTAAGACGCGAATGGAGCTACGGGCAGAAGGCATAGGTATGGATTAAAGAAATAATACCCATATTAAAAGTTAAAAAAGCCCTTAAAAGTTCCAAATAAATAATTTGCTAGGTACGAGTATGAACTTGATATCTTGAGTTATCACTATCTCATACTTCGGTACTGTATTAGTGACGTTATTAACATGGGTTCATTTTTTATTTGTAACTTCTAAGCTTTATTATAATGGCACTCAGTTTTCAAGGTATTCTGATTGTACAAAATTGATTTCTAGTAGGTGGGTACATGTCATGTGAATTAATTACATGATTGAATCAAATTCCGTATTGGAGCGTATAGTGTATATTATGGGCGGAACTGTCCTGTTTGTAATGGGAGATTATGAAGATAGCCTACTTGTCTTTTTACTATGGTTTTACTAGGAGATGGTGTGACATGCGTGCAATAACACGATAAGACTGTTAGACAATAGTAGCAAAGAAAAATGTAGTGTTAGTAGAGCGGAACAAGCTACAAATGAAACAGCGGGGACATTAATAATAATTATACTTAAATTTATTATTTGAGCCAGTTGGCATGGAATATTACTTAAAAATCTCATAAAACATGGAGAGATAAATTCATTATGGTCTCGTTACAAAATGTTTAGATTTTGCTAATTGTAGATAAGATAGATAATTTCATAATGCTGAGTTTATTATTTGCTGAGAAAACAGTTCCAAATTGATTTACTTAAAACGTGATTAAATAGACTTATTCATACAGAAAAAAGTAAAATGTGAATATTCCGTTGAAAAAACTTCAAAAAATGCAGAAAGCCTGTTGTTCAATAAACCTAATGCGGCCGCGCGAGCCTTTGCGCTTACTTCATAACAACATACAAACCTACACACGCTTAGGCGCCAACTACACGAGCGATACTCTCGCGGCGATATCTTCGCCCGTGCCCTTAATTTTAATAGCAACTACATGAGCTATCATCGAGCAAACTACACGAGCGAGGATATCGTCGCGAGGGACTCACTCGTGTAGTTGGTGCCTGGCACATACTGGTCACGTTATAAAAGCTTCCAATTTAAATATTAATTAATAACTTTGCCCTCTAATTGGATTCTTAAATAAAATACATTAAGGATTAATTTAAAAAATTCTAAAATTATAAATCAAGATTTACCTCTCTTATGCCTTACAAGGAGTGCACGAGACGTGATCGTAGTGCATTGTCAACGATACCACAAATAAACCAGGAATTGTTATTGGCTAATTGAGTGTTCAAACAAATACAAACTCTTTTGCAGTTCATTAACAACTTATTGTATTGCGACTAGGCTGCGCCGCCTGCAAAACATAACGTTTTAGAACAAACCTGTACTTTCAGTTAGAGCAACGATTATGAACGTAAATAAGTCACTTACGAATGCACAATGTTTGTAATCGTGCGAACGCTCGCTTGGATAATGCTTTACATTATTGTGTTGTGACTTGTGGTGTATGAGGTGTATCGTGTCATGTCACGTTCTGTCACACAATTGTGTATAAATAAATAATTTATATGGGCGTGAAAACATTAATGTCACGTGACGCCAAACTGGTGGTGACTGATAGATGGGCAATTGCGAAACATTACCATCGAAATATCGCGTAACGAGGGGATTTCATATGTTATCGATAGAGTACATTTTGCATTAGAAATATCTGAAAGGTTCAAACAATCGATAAAAAAAACTTCTCACAATGGCCTATCACTACCCCACACCACATCACACAAGATTAATGTAATTATGTCCGTGCAAACTGAGTGAACCACACCACAATAATATAACTAAATTATTTTAGCCTTGCAGCTAAATGTCCAAGATAAATCCATAACAAAAATATGGTATTACTTGTAACCATACAAAAGAGACACGATTCCACTGCTCCGAAAATGGCTATTAAAATCGTGTAGTCAAAACATCACATATGTCAAGTTAATAACAACTGAAATTACAAGCTGAAGTTTGATGTTGTCGCAATATTGGAAACAATCTCATATCGTTATTATAAAATGTATTATATTGTACCTACATATACGGTTTATGATAAATATACGTTATGTAACTTAAAACTGTGATAAAATATACTCGAGAAATATATTTTTTATAAGCACCAATGCATCATAGATTCAATAAGCATTTTGAGCAGTGCACAAAGTTATATACTGACATTATGAGGCATACAGGGCAAGAATGTTTAATGAAATCGCACTACTAAAATCACAATTCTAGATGCCGCCCCTCTCACCCCTCGAATTGATAGTCAGTGACCATTTCTGGATTTGCCCACTTCCACTCCTTTAATAACAGATAATAATAACAAGTTTAATAATAGAAAAATGCGAGATATTAAATTCCATGAAGAATTAAAGATATTGTAAGGAAAATTGGAAAATGAACTACTGAATTGACTAATTAATACTGACTTAAAAATTAATCATCTCACATTAAAATTTCAATTTTTATTTCAATGTAAGTAGTTTATTTGTTTTTTAACTTAAAGAGCAGATTTTCTGTTTCGTTTACATTAAGGAAAATTCATTATTAATTAAAGCTTTCATTATTTTTATAACGAAAAATAAATTTACGTTGTCGTTTTTGTTTGCACACTGTACAAGCAGTGGACATATTAAGAAGTGGTGAAATCCTAAGAAGTGGTCACTGAACGCCGAATCGCTCCCACCATCATGAATCTTAAAAACCTTTTGGCAGTTAAATACGAGTACTATCCGCGAATAGATGAAGAAAAATGTTAGGTATTAGTATTTACCATTTTATAAAGCTGGCTTAAAATTTTAAACTGCGCGTGAATACCTTATATTTACGAGTATTTCTGACTTTGATATAAGCAGATTCATATTTATTTATTTATGAAGCTCTCGACCGAAAGTATACCTCCCTCATCATTCTGTAAAGGACGAGTTAAGACCCAGTAATACTAGTGACTTCAGACCCGGTGACCTTGAAAAACGTGCAATATATAGCGTGTAATATTGTAAACATGCAAAATGATACTGCTGTGTAATTATTTATGTAATTAATACAATCTTTGAAAACTGATGCATCTCGGATGTGGATCATAAACTCGCACTTGTCCCTCTACCCATACACACACATACAAAGCGTGTGTTTCAACAACACACGGACAGCTTTGTCCTTTCCGTTCATTGATAGTATGTATTATATACTCGATTAGCTTATTTCAAGCTTGATTGTTATTACAAAAAAAATTGTGATAATAGCTAAAAAAATCCTGCCAGGTCCACAACATCAAATTGCAACTTCTAAAGCCAAGAAACGACACACAAGTTAGTAGTATACATGTAATACTCCCTCACACTCTGCCAATACCACACAACATTTTGTGCATACGAGACACGTGCTATATTAATTCGTGCAATAAATTAATTAACTGGCAAAATAATATTAAATAATAAACGATAATTAGCGGCTGGATAATTGTGCAGTTGCGTAATGTAAAGAAAGATTTAGTAAACTGTCATGTGAAGCTGCCTCTAAAGTACGAAATTGAGCATTGTACAAATGTACAAATGCATTGTACATACAAATGTAATGCACAATTTTAATTTTTCATAAATCAATTAATAATTATAAAATACTGAAATTAGAAATAACACATTTTTAATAAATTTTTTGGATCAATATTAATCAAGTTTAGGGGCAGTCACACACGATACATTAAAGGTTTACACACACGACGCGTGGCGGTTACGCGATTTGAAATACATAGACCATCTGCTAGTACCACTAGTTCCATTGAAGTTGTCCCCTTGACGGTACTATTGGAATTTTTTGTCCCAGAAATCCTGTTACACCATATACGTACTTACTAACACACCGGACCATATGTATAAATAATTAATTTCAATAACAGCAATGTAGTAGGTATTAAATAGTTGTTTTTATATTATATAAGATACTTTTGTAATTGATACACCGGGGCATTGCTCCCAGTCGAGAATCGTTAAATGTCTATAATGTCCCTATATGTGGAGAGAAAAAGTCCCAAAAGTAAAAGGCTCTAACATAACACCCATAGGAGTAGAGCCCATCGTGCCGATACCCTTCATCATCGGTACTGTTAACTGAAATAACAAAAACTAAAGACTGAAATGTGGAAGAATACATTAGGCTGCATGCAGGCAGGCACGGGACGCAGTGCCAGCAATTAATCCGCATCTTACAAAACAACCTCTTCAACTGGACAGAAATGACTTATGTATATTAATGGGGACACTTACCGGCCATTGTCCATTAAACAAACATCTTTACATTACAGCTACAACCGACAGTGGTCTGTGCAGAGTTGTATGCAGGCTGAGGAAACACCAGCTATGTGTTGCTGGGATGCTTGCCCGATGTGTCGCTACATACCTGTAGCGACACATCAGGCATGCATCATCGGCACTATACACACTGCCGGAGGTGTTCATTCAGTAAGCCAAAAAAGCTTCTCAATTTCTGGAGGTAGGGTGGCTGGTGCAGCCGCGAACACCGAACATCTATACTGGGAGTAAACGAACACGCACAATGGTCGCTGAGCTCGACTAAGTGAGGAAAAGGTGACTTATTAAGGTCCCAAAAGTACCGTTAACAGCATTTCGGTGGAACTAATGAGCCTAGTCCACATCGACTTTTATGAAAGATGCCACAGTAAAGCCGCGGCAGTTTACACGCGGGTCGGAACATACATTTTAACCCGATCCGTAATCGCCCCGCATTGTGTGTCGAAGCCTTAACCCACAAACACATAGTATTTCTTAAGTAAGTTGAGCGATATTAATCAACAATACAATTACATGTTAGTAATTTTAGTTCAACATAATGCTTACAATGAATTAAGTATAGTATTGCAATTCACGAGTGCGCTTAGTACGTAATGTTCGTATAAGAGAAAATAACTTTCGCGTGAATGTATTTAAAAGAGAAGTAATTAAATGAGCAGCAAAAAAATACCGAATAGGCAGGGAATGGACGGTAGCAAATTTAAAGGTGGGTCAGGATTAAGTTTTCTGGTGCCAATAATGAATTCGCGGGACTCTTATTTGGTCGACTTGACGATGATTAGTAATTCAAGATTTGATCAACAGATCATGATTTGCAGTTCGTTTAAATACAAGCCTATTTAAAGGTACACCGAAGGATATAAGTTTTCTTTCTGTGCTTAGACACGATCACCGCAACAAAGCAAGACGCGCGCTCGTGATTTGCAATAATTATAACATTTATAATGCAATGACAGGAATAAACACAAGCTCAAAGTTGTAACCCCATCCTATGAACACTAAATTACTATAACATGCATTTTTTTAAAATAGAAAAGGGTATCATACGAGCAACCAGTCCACCTGGTGGTAAATGGAAACTGTTGTCTTGCGACATGCGCGATACACTAGTCAAACAACATTAGTCAAGAATGAGAAATGTTGGCACGCTACCTTTAGTCTTTTATTCTATTATACTAAAGTGTGGATCTATCTTCAAAAAAAAAACAGCAATAAAACCGCAAAGCTACCCAGCAAACAAAAGGCTCTCTCACTCGTGTCCTTTAGCGATGAATTCGTGTAGCGGGTGACACGCCGTCCACGGGTTGAAGTGCGGCCGCGGCGGCGGTGGCGGCGGCGGCAGGACGCCGGCGGGCGGCGGCGGTGCACACGGCGGCGTGGCCGGCGGTGCATATGGCGGCGTGGCCGGCGGTGCATATGGCGGCGTGGCCGGCGGCGCCCATACCGCGCGTTCGTCCGCCTCAAGGCCGAAACCGGAGGAAAGGTTTAGGGATGACATCGACGACATTAGTGAGTCCATGCCGTTGGGGTAGCAGCTTGTCCAGCTGCAATTAATGATTCCTTTTAGACTGAGGTTTGGTAGTAAATGCTTAAAAAAGAACAAAGCGCAAACGCGCAAGGCCCAGCGTCCACCAAAGTGGGGATTGTGCAGTGCGAAGAGATGTGCTGTATAGCAAGTCAAAGTCATCCGCGACGTGTTGCATGAACATAGGTATGGACGTGTTTTGATACGCAGATACAAGATACACTGCCGGTGTATTAACTTATTCAATAGGTGGCTAGGCGAAGACCACCGCAAATACAATATTACATAACAAAGTGTTTCTTCACATAGAGCAGTGAATACAAATTATTAATTTAAGTCAAATAACAAACAAGTCTGAACGCGGAAAAAAATTAGAATGCTCGATTGAATTTCCATTCGTGAATTATTTTATTTATTCAATGAAATACTCTTTATTGCACACCAAAACATATATAGTAAATCTTCCAAATAAAGTGGCAAACTAGAGTGCCTAATACAAGAGATAAAATATGGCGAATAGTATACGGCGAGACTGGGGCGAGAGGTCGTAGTAAAATACTATCTATTTTATAAGATGAATTTTACAGTTATTATGAGATGAGTGAGTACGTTTTATGGTGTAAGGTAGAGAATTCGACGAGTGAACTAACTACACAATGGAAGAGGTCGATGTGTCTCTACTCACTCAAACGCGGCGGGTTGTGGTTGTGGTGGCGGCGGCGGCGGCGCGGCCCTCTGCGCCTCGCGGATCATGCGCAGACGGCGCGCTTGCGACCACGGCTCCAGGGTGTAGGACGGCGCAGCCGGTGGGGGTGAGAGAGCGTCGTCCTCCGGCACGCGGGACAACTCCACACCGCGTTCGGGCGACCAGCGGCCCACCTGCGACACACATTCATATGAATGTATGTATTTTTTTCATATGAATATACAATATATTAAAAACACTGACAATTTGACTGTGTACTTTTTTGCATTAATTTATTGTGCTGTGATAAAAATGTGCCGTGTGGGATCTATCACCACTATGACTTTAGATCAGCTGCACCCATCTCTTCCGGCGGTTGTCGTAAAAGGCGACGCAAGTTGTGTAAGGTCGTAAAGGGAAGGTGGTAGCGGTATTTGTTATCCCTAAGCTGCTACCACAAGCTCTGAGGAACTACACCATCTCTAAAGGAGTAGACCCAACCACCAACCCACTTGGCTTGCGTGGCGTTTTAAGGCCATGCATCCCTCATGCACAAGATAACGTACATGAAGAGACCCATGTGCAGGAATGGACGAAAAAGGGCTGGTTTACGAATAGAAAATGCAATTATGTCACCTCTCGATACTGCCTCAGCAACTGCGGCGACTGCGGCAGCGACCAGTCCACAGCGGGTCTGGCCCCGCAACCCCAGGCGGCGGCCGCGGCGGCCACCAGCGCTTTACGCGCCATCGCCGCGCCGCGATGAGACTTGTACTCAACAATCGCAGCGCAAGACGCAATGGAGCGGCGAATGCGCACTTCCTGCACTTCTTCCGTAAGCGCGTATAAGAGACGAACGATCTCCGTGGATGGAGTGGTGGGCGGAATGCGAGATATGAATATGCGGCAGTTGTTGATGGATGGGCACACGCCTATGAAAGATAAGGGGATCTAACGAAAGCTGAATTCACATTTTATTATATTTATTTAGATTTACCACTGTAACTTACACAAAAAGTAACATGTGAAAGTAGCTAAATTAAACTAACACTTACCTAATTGCCAAGAAGGTCTAATCATGTAGTTGTTGAACATCCGTATGGCATTGACGGCTTCGGCCTCCATCGTGTACATCGCGAAGGCATATCTGCACCATATTATTAACGTCAGTATAGAACTAATGTGTTGCAGTAATTGTTCGTATTAGAATTTTACTTTACCCTCGGTTCCACCCGGAGAAGTTGATCATTAGTCGAAACTCGAACAGCTCGCCGGCCTGCCGAAACAGTGGTACCAGCGTGTCTTCGAAACAGTCGTGCGGGATCCTGCCGATGAACACCTAGCAAACAAACACGAGCCTGTATCTAGAATTATATCTCTACATATGTAAAGTACAGGGACCACAAGCGGGAATACTCGATTTACTCCCATCGTCCCAGTTGGAAACATTCACCGGGGACGAGGGCACTTTTTTATGGCATAGTATGTACAGTACTCCCATCATCCGCGGTATAGAAAAAAAAGTGTAAGTAAAAAAGTGTAACGTACATCTCCATTTAATAGCATTTCATTGCAGTAATGTAATAATAGCATGTATATAATTATAATCCATGGATACTTGGTATTACTTGATAATGCATCCCTCATGCACAAGATAACGTACATGAAGAGTGCAGGAATGGACGAAAAACAATGTGAGTTAGAGTGAGACAGATAGTGACGCCATTCGACATGAGACTATTAGCTGTTTCTCTTTCTCTTGCCCTTTCTCAGTAGCAGTAGATACGCTACGCTCCTTCGTTCACTGCGCATCTTTTTTCGTGTCGTGTTGCTCTCGAACTGACAATTTTGTCTGTTTATGTGGATTTGATTAGTACCTTGTGATTTGGGATTGTAGTTAGATTTTCTTCTAACTTTCTTCCATAATGCACATCATTTATGGAGAATGCAGATGCACTGGTAGTGCCCGCAGCGAGACTTTATCGTGAGAGATATCCAAACGCTGAGCGTTATCCAGATCACCGAGTGTTCGTAAATGTACATAATTTATACTCGGAGGGTCGATTTCCTAGTGCTCGTATGAGTGGTGGAAGACCTCGTGCGGAATACGACGACGTAGTTTCAAGAAGTCGAAGATGACTCGAGCATTTCAGTACGTACGATTGAAGAAAGAACGGGAATACCAAAAAGTACTACACATCGGATTTTGAAACGATATGAATACCACCCCTACCACGTGCAATGTGTGCAAAGCTTGCTACACCGCGATTACCCCAGCAGGGTCCAATTTTGCAGAAGAATGTTAGAAAAAAATAATAAAGATCCGCAATTCTTGAACAAAATTCTACTTAACTACTTGTTCTACTAACTACTAGTTACTTAAACCTACACAACTTGCATAGTTGGCGTATCGAAAATCCACATTTAATGCATGAAGATCGGTCTCAGTACAGATGTAAAATTAACTTGTGGACCGGAATTTTAAACGGCCAAATTATTGAGCCTTTTGAACTACCAGAAATTTTGAATCGCGATATTTACTTAGATTTTCTTCAAAACCATCTACCAAATCTATTGGAAGACGTACCGCTCAACACAATTCGAGCAATGTGGTACCAAAATGATGGTTGTCCAACGTATTATGCTTAACGTGACCATTTATATTTTTCGTCAGAGCGGGACACCTGCGGAATTTTTAACAAAACAAGAACTAATTGTTGTTTTAACTACTTTTTATTTACTAATAATAAGGAAGTGAATGAATTTACTTAATATAATGTCTCTAGGCACTTGTTTTATATTTGTCAGCGGAGCAAATCTGTTTCAAAATATCGGGTCTCGTTTTCAAGTCAGAATGGAGCTGATTACATGATTTGTTGGTTTGTCTTGGTGATCAATATGGCTTTCAAAACTGCAACACTCAATTGTGTTTTTTCACTTGTCCATATTTTATTCATTAGAGAAAAAACAGGTGCGTTACTTCCAGGCAAACATAAAACGTACTCAATAATTATAAGAAAGCTCGTACATTGGAGATTGTTAGCACGGAAGTGAGTGAACAACTCCACCCAACGGTCTTCAGCAGCAACATTCTCACCGTTCCAGCTTGTTATTTTTGCATCTGTGGCGTAATTGCAAATAAGCGAAAAATCGTCGAACACTTCCGTATCTTGGCTGCAGCTAAGAAATCCTTGCGTGATCAGCAAATCCGTCAAATTCTGAACTTCTTCCCAAGTAGGTACTCTTGTCAAATTTGTCCATTCAAATACCTCTAGTTCTACATTGAACTGACACCATTGCTCCAAGTATTCCTTACTTGTCTTATAAAATTCAGCCGCCAAGTTTTCACATTCTCCTGATCGGTTTCCTGTCATTTTACCAGTAGATTACGGACAGTGTGAGGAAGGAAATGTAAATTCTCTTTAAGTGCCAAGTTATCTCGTAGACGATTAATTTCCTTCGAAGTCTCCATTGCAGACACCTTTTGACCCTCGACTTTCAACACGACTTGATGAAAAGTCGCTGCTTGTGCATGCATAAAATATAACCACAACTCAGAGCTAGGATTTTCGAAGAATGCTCTTAAAATATTTGGACATTTTTCGATGCCCAGGAAATAGCTTTTCAAAGGATCAAACATTTTCAAAACTCTCTCAAGCGCCGGCATTAACGCAAGCCACCTAGTTTTACTGTAGCCCAAGAGTTTGTTATACTCTGTGTCAGTGGAATCACATATCTCTTTCAAAGATTCTACTCGAACGCTGTAGATGTAGAAAAATGAATAAATTTTGACAATGATACATTCTAAGTCAACAGGAAGGCAATCGGCGGCTGTTTTAATCGCGTTGTGAACTATGTGGGCCCCACATCCAATTCCAATGAGCTGTCTTCCGAGAGATAGGTTTAATTTTGCGTATACATTATTTTTCCCTTTTCTATCCTTTCCTCCAAAACTGCAGTTCGTATTGTCTCCACAAAATGCCACAATTTTCTTATTCAAATCATTGCATGATAATACTTCCTTTAAGTAATCGACAATTATGTCGGATGTTTCACCTGGCTGGTTTTGAAACTCTAAAATTTTGACGTAATTTTTGGCCTTCGTATGGTAAAAAATAGCGGATCAAAACAGGGAATAATTTTGTCGCGCCATGATTTGAAGCATCCGTTAATAATGTTATGCAGTGGGCTTCGCGAAGATGCACTTTCAATTCATCCGTCGCCATAGGTGCCAGTACATTTACAACAATAGCCTGAGATTTTGTACGAGCAGATCTAAATTTCTGCTCAAAACATGTTTGCATTAAATTAGAAGCACAGTCATTTGAACGAAAGCTGTGATTTTCTTGCACCGTGTGATACGCCCACGCACCCTCCGCTGCAGCTACATATATCCAAATCTTTGGAAGTCGGCAAATCGGTTCTTTTAAAAAAATTACATAAAGACGAGCTTGAAGCAGCAGCTTAATCGGAAAGCCTGTGTTTTTCCGATTTCAAATGTTTCTCAATATCGCTGGCACCACCATGTCCAACACTAAAATCAGTGCGACACTTTTCACACCTAACATCTGCTGCACCACTCCTTTGTTTTATAAATGGATACTTATTTTGCAAAGTAATATTAAAGGTACACTTGCGTTTAGGCATTTTTGTAATGTTACAACGGTTCAACTACAAAAATGTGACAGTGCGCTTCAAACACTGACTCTAACTAAAACAAAACATTGTTATGATTGTTCTCTGAGTGGAGATGGAGCGGCAACCAATCATCCATCCCGCTCTCGCGTCATTCATTCCATTCACTTGAACCCGCTTGATTTCTTCTACTGGGGTTGCTTAAAAGAAAAAGTTTATTTGAAACCTATAGAAAACCTTGCCGAACTGCGTCAAAAATCATTTCAGCTGATATCCCGAAAATATTAAATTAATTTAATACGTATACCATATGTGGATTATGATTATTCCTGTTTTTTTTTTTCATTCTAGGTAAACTTGCGGAGGAGTCTGCGAAAAAAATACGAACGCCTAATAAAGGAAAATGAGGTCAGCATAACACGCGCATCTCGATAGACGATATTGATATTTGTGCGATTAGACAAATCGTTGCTTCGATTTATGACGTACAGAAGGAAGTTCCGACGCTAAATAAAATAATGGCAATCGCAAAAAAAGATTTGAATTACACAGGCTCTAAAACGACATTGTGCATAATTTTGAAAAATAAACTGGGTTTTAGATATTGTCAATATGTATTTCCAAAAAAATACATTAATAAATAAAGATAGAATAGTAGTCGTTTACGGTTTTATTTACCCTATCTTGCCAAAAAATCTGTTTACTAATTTTTAGTATAAAAAAGTATATGATTAAACCTTTAGTACGATTAAAAACTTCATATTTTATTTATTGCATTAAACACAATATAATAATTTCTTATTTAAACTTGTAAAAAATTTACAGAGGTAAATTATTTTCGACAACTTTTTTGTCGACCGTACCATTATTACTCTTCGCCATGTGGCTGCCATTTTCATGTCGTTTCTTTATTGGCGCAAGTTACAGCTGCGTCTCGCTCGCTTCGCGCTGGCAAAAGTGTATCGACGCAGAAGGGTCATACTTTGAAGAATTTTAAGTTGCTGTACATATCTGATCAATATTTAAAAAAAATGCGACGCATTACTTTTGGGACAAACCCTGTAGCTAGTGTTGTCGGATCCGTTTTTCCAAATATCGTGACTTAAATGGAAAAAAAGCGGGATTGAGGCGAAAAAATCGGGACGTAGAAAAAATGCAACAATCCTGTTACAATACAATGGTTACAATCCTTTAATTCAAAATCACAGACTTTAATGAGATCAATCAAACCTTAAGATTTACTACTATTACTTATTCATACTATCAAGATAAACAATTATTAAATTTATCTTATTAAATTCAACATAAATATATTAATTATTTGCAAAAGGAAGTTGCAATGTAGGGATTCAACGATATTAAATTAATTATTTAACGTTACATTAATATAAATTATTTTTTATAGAACACACATTTTGAGTTTGAGTTTGAGCTTGTAACTCCCCCGCCTCAACCCCCGCGCATCGCACAGTCGCCCAATTCGCACATCATCCGCCGCCTCGTCTCGTGCGCTTCTTACTTCGCTGCCCGATTCTTTTATTTTTTTAAAGTACCTATCGCGCTAAATTGGCTACTTATATGAAAAAGCGGGATTTTGGACGTCCCCCGCTCAGGATGGTGGCGGGACACGTTCTAAGGCTGAAAAACGGGACGTCCCGCCAAAAACGGGACGTCCCGCCAAAAACGGGACGTCCCGCCAAAAGCGGGACATCTGGCAACACTACCTGTAGCTGTGCTCGCACGATGAAGAGAATTTTGTCGCGCGAGCTTCAAGTATGACACTCAATAAAGATTAGTATATTTGATCGCGTGTTCGGACGATCAATGCGATGCGATAGTCACATGTTCGTGCGGCTCTAAACATTTGAATGGAACTCAGTCACGCGGTCACCGATGTCCAAAACGACTCGAACGGAACAATTAAGTTTCAGACACACCATGTCCGTCATTGGGTTTGTTTCGTCATGTGGTGTCATAGTTTTGTGTTTCGGCATTTAAAGTGTTACGATTTTAAACATTTAAAAAATCAAATCAAATCTGTTTATTTGTGAACGTATTAGTTCTGCCGTAAGGCGTACAAATGTATCACTTATTTATTGTTACAAAGTTTGAGTACAATCATTAAAAAATAACTTCATATTTTGATCCTAATGTAAACAAATTAATAATATACCTAATCAATTCATTCATTCATCCATCGAATTATTACATTAGGTATAAAGTCAAATAAATCAAATATATAATAATAAATCAAATACATTCACATAAATTAATATATTATTCGACTCTTTGTAGGTTGTATTGAATCAAACAGATCAATAGTCAGACGCCAAATAGGGCGTAGGTATATTTGGTACGTCTTAGCGCTAGTTCAGACACTGCGGGATCAACCGCGCGAGCTTATTTACATTAGCGTCTTCATATTCGTTCATACCTGTACGCGCGGTAGGGCAATCCGCGCGGCTGCCGCCACTCGACGGCCAGAAAATAGAATCGCGCGGCATCTGCGCAGTGCTATTACTATGACGTGCCTAATGTGTAGCTATCTCATACTATTGCTCTGACCTCAGGCCCGAACGATCCAATAGACGAAAAAAAAAAAAAAGTCGGGTGGGGCTGTGTCGGGGCACACGGCCGTTGGTTTAACGTGAAACGTCTATGTCGGCGAGTCGCTTTTATCTCGCTGGTATCTTCACTCGTTATGTCCATTAGTACAGGTACAGCAGAGGTAGAGGTGTTGGCGGAATCGGCGTCGTTCACTAAGCGTGCCGTGGCAGCTTTGCGACGCTTCCGAAACCGCCTCGGTCGCTCGGCGCCGGACATTGGGGGTACTTATGCGTGGTCCATAACCTCCTCTTTCCAACGATAGGCGTGATTTATATTTTTGACTGGCTCTTGCACGGGCTGAGGCCGACATATTGTATTTCAATACTTTTTTATAGACTTCTTTGTTATTTTTATGTATAAATATTGTCCAAATTTTGGTTAAATCAATCGGTCTAGATAAACTCTATACACACTCACGCACACGCACACACGCACGCACGCACGCACGCACGCACGCACGCACACACACATACACACACGCGCACACACACACACGCGCACGCACGCAAACAAACAAGCACACGCGCCCACACAAGAATCACCGCGTTATCACGTCTGAGTCGTGAACTACACTGAATAGAAAGGAAGAGAGCGCCGGTTTCGGCCATTGTGCGCGGTGCCCCTTCCCCGCCAACCCGGGCGGGTGGGCCCCGACGCAAACTCAAGGTCGTAACAGCGAGCTGACTATATAAGCTAAATAATGACACTATATTTATGTCTCTAACACTAATTGTTTTGTAATTATTAAGGTAAGACGATATAATCCTTTTCGTTACGGTTCACTTTTCTGACCTGGTACTCGTATGTTTCGGTGTGATTTTAAAGACGTTTCACGTCAAAAGTAATCGAACATATTTCGGATGAAGGTATTTGCTGGAATACAGAGCGTAGCGTTCAAGAATTCCTGAACTAGGACACATGAAATCTGAAGCAAATTAGACAGATTTTTGTTTATCTTCTTATAGCTATGTTTTGGCGCCAAATTGCAAGTTTCAAGCTATAGGTATAAAACGAAGAATGTACGTCTGATTTGTTACACACGTGATAATGATAAGCGACTAAGAATTTGTATTATATAGGTACCAAACTATAATATGCACATTATTATCAACTGCCTTTTATAATCTGCTCCAGCCAAGCAGTATCCTAGACACATAGAGAAAATAAGTAGGTATAGAGAGAGAATTGGATTCACGCAGACCATGCCACCATGATAAATTGGTAACCCAAGCCACTCTCCTAATTCAAGTACACGCTATTTACCATCAAATAGTATTGAGCGCCTTTCCAGAGACTAATGCGAATATAAAATAACGTGAACTTCACTCACTTACCTCACAGTTCCTTAAAGGTTCTGGCCCAGTCCATGCATGAGGAGCTTTCCTGTAAATTCTTTGCCCATTTATTTGTGTAAGTGTATAAGAAGTATCATTTTCTGTTAGAGACAATAATCTTGATGATAATTCATACTGATTCACTTCACTAGACGAATAATGCTTAACTGGCGGCATATCGGCCAATAAAAATTTATATCTTATATAATAAATACGAAAATAATTCACTACGCAATCACAAAACCGACGCGAAATAATGTTAGAGTGGGCTTCAAAAAAGAAATGATTCGAACAAATTTTTCTACACAAGAAAAATGGCGAATTCGAAAACAAAATGGTGGCAAATGATCTTGAAAAATATTCATGAAACTAATCAATCGATCATTTTTTTTTGAATGTTTTATTTCGTTTGATATTATATTCATTTGAACATTTGGAATAATTATTAAGATATTTTTTCCAATTTTAATATATCTTTTATGATATACTATTATGAATTTTTAAATTATTATATAATATAAGGATACGGAAGTTATATTTTGAATAGAGAGTTCGTATACCTGTTTTATCTTTTGTTTTACATATTTATAGGTACATATTAGACCTAATAAATTTAAAAATACATTTTGGTTTTAATAAAATTCTCTAGTAGCTAATAATATCAATTTTATTATAATAAGTAATTAACAAACTAATAAAACGTTAGTAAACTGCTAGGGTGACAATGATAATAACTATAAATAGTACTGTCGGCTTTATTACAAACGCATTTCTTTTCGAAAGTTCATTCATATCTAAACTATTCATAAGCTGTATTCTTAAAATATAAATTCGACGTGTTTTTGGATTCATTTTTACTATTTGGTTCTTAGAAAAGTATTCTAGTTTCTTTTTGTTCATTTTCTTCATTACGGCCGGTGTGATTGCCGTCATAGCTTCTAATTGGATGGCGCCTATATCTCGCGCTGGAATATCTGTGTGATTTGCAATTGTAGTTATTAACAACTGTGTTGACTGTTGAGTTAGGGTTATAATGAATGGTACAGATAACAGAACTCTTAATACTCTCATAATACATGAGAGAGCTTTTCATTTCTCTTATTGCTTTTATAACGTCATTAGTTATCCTTGATGTAACGTCAAAAGATATCGAAAACAATGAAAATCTTACGTGTAAATAGAGAACCTAGTTTGCCAATTTCGTAAGAAGTCCATCTATAGGGCTTCCCGTAAGCATCTGAATGAGTAGCGATATTATAAAGTGTCTGTAAAGTGTAATATCTACTATATATCAATATAAATATTATAAAAAAGTAATGTACTAATGACTAATATTATTTACTGAAATTACTTCAGAAATCACAAAGTAGATTTTTATGAAACCTTCATTAAATTGTTCCTCGGCCTCTGCCCATACTACTTTTATGTACGTACGTACATTAATGACTTTGTGTAACAAATAAATTGCACTAATAAAGGAAAAAGCCAGCATAGCTAGAAATATAATATGGTTATCTATCTCATTATTCGCCAGTGTCTGTATTTGTGATTTACCATCATAGAAGCCATACCATACCACCAGCCTATGTCTTTCCACTATTGGATATAGGCCTCTCCTAAGGCTCGCCACCACCCACGATCCTCGGCTCTTCTCATCTAACCACCAACGGCGAAGAATAAGCAGATATAATTAACTCCTATAAAATGCAAGTGTTGATTCAAAGAGAAGAACAAAAAATTCGATGAATGTCGTCCGCAAGATCTTTGGTTCAATGCATGAGACAGTTAATACAGAGACAGTTTAGTACAATAGAATAATACAATAATGACCATAACATTAGCCTATGTCTCCACTGCTGACTGGCCAGCACACACGATCTTCCACTCTTCTCAGCCAGCCTCAACCGGCAAACTTCTTCAAGACATCTGGCCGAAGGGCTTCAACACTGCGTTTTCCACCTAGTGGTCTCCATCAAAATCTTGTTTACTCCATTAGTTGTCGGTCCTACGATAGATATAGCCTGTCCTATTGTCACTTCAACTTGCCAATTCTATGAGCTATGTTGTTGATAAGAGTATTAGTACTTCGGTGATTTTTTTCGTTTCAGATGTTAACCTGTAAAACACTTCGAGCATTGTTGTCTCCACAGTTCGCTGACCGACCATAAATTTATGGATCAATTCCACCGATAGATTAGTGGTCACGTTTCGACACGTAGTGAAGACGAAATGAAATGAAATGCAGAAATTAGTTATTTACGTAATAATTAGCAATTTAAGTTACAGAAGTTTGTACGTTTATCACAGTGTCTAATAGGTAAGTCAAATATCGATCCATAATCAAGTTGAAAAGAATCGCAGGTAACATACAAAAGTCTCTAAGGGGCAGACAAAAGAGGTATGTACTAAAAAGTTGAAAAAAGGGCTAAATTTGGAAATTTTGATTGTAAATTGAAGAACAGAAGTAAAGTATAATAATGAACTGAGAAAAATTTTGAAGTGCAAAAGAATCATAAAGGTGTTAGAGGAGTTAGTTAAGTTGCAGTCTATATACTAGCTACTAATCTCAGTACTTTGAAAAATATTAATAATGAATTAATTACCGTGGTTTGATAAACATTACATCTGTCAAGTTTGTTTAAAATATCAACACTAAGCTCTTTAAATACTTTAGATGTAATTTGCTTGAGGTCTCCAGGAGGAAAGCCACAGAACAAGTAACCCAACTCATTTATGAAGGTGCTGTTTTGATACCACATTGCTCCGAAATAACGCCTATACGCTGTTGCTAGAATTCCAAACTAAACAATACTAATATTAATAAAGTTGCTATTACTTTCTAAAAATAATAATGATTGATATTAAAAACATAAAGACCTTGCGATTTTCTAAATTAACATAATAATTCGCAAAGTAATTTAAAACGGATGGGTCTCCAAAATTCACATAATATAAATCTTCTTCAGGTATTACGTTAAGAAGGTAACCAAATGCCATAAATTCTCTACCCTGCAGATAAGTTGCTTTTTTTCCATCTGCAAAAAACGTTACAATAATATAAAATTTGTGTTCGTCAATACATGTTAAAAACATAGAAATCGTTGAGCACGAACCAGTAATCACATCCCATGCTAGCATAGTTGTAGAAATGGGTATATATTGTTTCTGTGTATACGTCAAAATGTGCAATATGGTTTCAGCATCTAACCTCATGAATGAATTTGAAGGTCCGAAAAAAATCATATTCATGGAGCTTTCTACTATCACTTGATTATCAAACTCATCATAAAAGTTTTCATATAAGTCAATATTGTCTGAAATCAATCACAAAAAGATTCTTTATAGTATTACAATCAACCCCCCAAAAAGCTTAAGCATCAAAGATGTGGGAACGATGTGAGTTTATTCGATTCAAGTGGGGGAAAGGGGTAAATCACCCCATTATACTACCCGCTTTTATTCTCATTTTTATGTACCTACGATAAATCGCCTTGGAAATGAGTTCGAGTAGGTTTTCTGGGTTGCTGAACTTGAATCAGATGTCAAAATTGAGCTGCACCCTCGTCATATTGTGAAAATTGCACTAAATGCTGTTTGAATGTGTGGGATTACGTGGGATGAAGAGGAGTGCAGTTTAATTTTGATACCGGATTTGAGTTCAGCAACCGAAAAAACTTAATAAAACTCATTTTCAAGCCATAACATAATCGCACATAAAAAAGGAGAATAAAAGCGGGTGCTTTTGGTCTTTTGGTGGCTTTTTGGGGGTTAACTGCAATACTATAAAGAATTTGAAATAAATTATTTAGTTTTCATAATTAAAGTGAATCTCTCCTGACAGTCTGACCCACGACACTACCAAACCGCGCTACCGGCAGTGTGGTGAGGAATTTCTTTTACCTTCTGCAATACTGATCAGTAGTCTCGCGGGTAAATTTGAAAATAGTGTGATCGATCAACTAAACTAAATATAATTTAATTTTTTATAATGATTTTGAACCATCAAGATAATCGATACAAAAAAATATATTACATTACACACCATTTATTGAGGAATAATGTGGTGTATCCTTTAAAGTGATTCAAGGCATCATTAGCCATACCTACCTTTTTCAAAAATTGCAATCATGGAATTCTTTTCATCTTCATATTCAAGAGTCATATCTGCTAGGGATTTCCTTACACCGGAGCTACGAAATTGCTGGGCATCGTGTATACTGACATGACCATCGACGCTGACAAAAAGAAAATGCTAATCAGTTGTAGTAAAAATACAGGGAGCGTTTAAATTTATTTTTTATATATATATATAGAAAGAAAACAGCTGAGCTGATGGTTCACCTGATGGTAAGTGGATACTGTCGTCAGATACATGTCAACATCAGTCCAGAATGACAAACGTTGGCACGTCCCCGGATGGCCTGCCTAACTTTGGAGATTTAGGGATACATTTGGAGAAATGATTGGAAAATGAAGAAGGATAGAATACGATGGGATGTGAATGAGGTCTGGCATTTTTCACTCACTACCGAAAGAAGTGTACGTTTATTGGAAGAATAGATGAAGTGGGAAACGCAGTACATTTTACACCAGTCTTATATACGTCAGTTATATAGGATATATATTATATAGTTACATAGGATGTTAGTTAATGAGATATGTTATATTAGTTATATGAGAGATATGCCAGTGTAGTGCGTCCAGTGGCACCTTTAAATACGTTTTAATGGAATGAAGATGGTGGCCGACGAGCACATAGTCGAAGAATGACAAACCTTGATACGTCCTCGAATGCGCCGCTTAAATTTAGAGATTTAGGAGAAGATTTGGAAAAAGGTGGAAACGGAAGTAAGTAGTTTTCTTATCCCGTTACACTTGTTTTTTTTCCTGCAGGAGGAGGATAAGAGGTTTCTTTTATTCAATTACTGCGCTTAGTGAGTTGTGATAGAAGATGGAATGGGAGAAGAATAATAGGAAGTATTAGACTGTGATGAAATAATATATAATATAATAAAAAATTGCGAAGATACTTGATAAAAAAATTAAATTAATTCAAAATTCAAATCATTCAATCATTTATTTTTTCATTGTGATAATTACAGATGAAAAGATGTTACAAGTACAATGGTATGCTCCAATAAAAATAATAACATAACTTATAATAATAAAATTACAATTATAAATTTTTAGTAAAATGTTAAAATTAATCTATACATATAAAAAAAGAGACGTCCTGACTGACTGATTGACTAATTGACTGATTCATCATCGCCGAGTCGAAACGGCTGAAGCTAGAAAACACGATATTTACACAGTTGATAGATTTTATGACATACGAGTACGTATCCATTAAGGAACAATTTTTAGAAATTTTACTGTCAAAACCCCTCTTGGCAGTAAAAGAAGACAGTAAAAAGGGAAAGAAGATTTTTTATGCAATGCATCTCAATTACGATTTAAGTTAGAGACATGAAATTTGGCATATAGACTTCTCATTTATCTCGAAATTCAACCCCCAAAGGATGAAACGGGGTGTAAATTATTATAAATCCGAGTGTGTTTGTTTGTTATGTCTTCATGACTAAATTACTGCACCAATTTTAATGAATTTTTATTTTATTTTAATAGTTTATTTTCTTTCAAAGTAAATAAATTTAAATGTTGCTTCACAAAAATACATACCTACTTACTTCATAAATGTAAAGACGTGATAATGACAACAATATAAGTTTAACAAAAATTAGTTCAATTATAGCCAGAATAGCTATCCCTCTAATTTATACTTGATATAGCTCGAATACATTTTTTTGTATTTAAATAACGGTAGCATATGCTCTGAGTTACCCCAATGAATAGGGCCATTGGAACGTAAATTGGAAGCCACATATGCGTGGTAAGCAATGAGTGCCGTCTTTTTTGATACATTCATTGATATGGCAAATATATAAGGCAAATATATTTCCTTCCTTAAGGAATATCCTTAAGGCAAATATATACCTACTTGTATATATTTTTTTAGATTCACTTTTTCTTGTCACCCTATTATTATATTAGTTTACTGTGCTTACGAATAAATACTAAGGGGCTCCTTCCCCTCTTTAGTCTGTAGGCTAAAGATATGTACCTACATAATGTACAATAATATGTACAATAATAATAATAACGCTACATTCAATGGCCCACACTAGGATTCCCCGTATCGTGAGTCCAGAGACAAACACAAAGACATACAAGAAAGAACAAACGTTTGTCTTTAGCCAATGAATTATTTTGTATGTGTAGAATACCTCTAATACAAATGTACATACCAAATAATACAAAGGTGTCATTATACCACGATACTTTTTTTATTATTTAGGTACTTATTTATTTAATCGGACAACACAGATCCACAGCAAGTGTTAGCAAAGAAGAAAAAGACTTCTAAAACTATTCTAGTGCTACAAACTAAAAGACGTTAACCTAAAAAAAAAACTAAAAAGTGACACAGTCATTTCAGCTTAAATGTTAATGAAATAGTTATTTTACTTAAACAACATCTGAACGAAATGCCTAATAATAGGGGTCATATTTATCCACTATCATCCTCAAGATACTGTTGGAGCTGGCACGCACTCTAATTGGGATGCGATTTTTTTGCGTACGATAGCGTGAAAACCTGTGCGCTCCTACGCGAACATGCCCGAGGCGCTGCAAAAGAGAGCCAGACACATCAGTATTCTAAAGCCATTGTTGTACTGGATACACAGGGCGTGAAAAAGAAGTTTTGTTTCATAGATAAATATTGATATTTTACAAATATATATTTCGTTTTAATATTTACTGACGAATTTGAACATAAAACTAGTGAAGCACTTAATCGATTACTAATAATCGATCGTGGGAATATTCGACTAAATCGATTACGATTTTTTTTTTTATGGACGAAGGTGGCAGACGAGCATACAGTTCACCTGATGGTAAGTGGATACTGTAGCCCATAGAAATATAATAAAATATAATAATAATTAAACATAATCGATTAATCAAACCTAAATGGAAAAATTAGTAGTTTAGGCAACAACGCTACTTGTTTAGTTGTCATAACCCTGAAACGGAGCTTCCCCGAGATCACTAATTCAACTATTAATTACTACCATAGATGCTTAATTCAATTCAATAATTGCTCCTCTTGTGAGTGACCGCGTCTGAGTAAACTTGAATTGTACCTTTGTTTTACTCTTACTACATACCAATACACACCGCTAACAATAACAAACAATTAACATACCGCCTAGCAGGAAAGTACTAACACAGAAAATTTTGTGCGACAGGTATGAGAAAGTTAAAACATTATCAAAACACATTTTAAATGATATTAAATACTTGACCACCACTACAGATATTTGAACATCCGATTCTAAAATGATAGATTATTATAACTATCACTTTTAGTCCTTAGTTCATGAAACTAGTCCACATACCGTGATATCGGCGAAAATATTGCTGAAGCCTTGGTCATAATAGTCATAAATTACGACGAATATGACATTATACAAAAAAAATAAAAATAGGTAGTGTCACACAACGCAGCTAATATGAGAAACTCTATAAATCAGAGACTTCAAAAGCACCATCATCCATGTATTGCACACACTTTAGACATGTAGAAACTACTATTGTAATCATTATGTTCTAAAGATTGTGAATGTAAAGCGCCTCTCACATTTGCCTTGACTGCAATTGATAATTAATCCACCGGACGTTATGGGGTTCTTCAAGAGAGCTGTGAATAGGATTTCGCAAGGTCGGCGGCGCACCCGCATAACCCCTGGTGTTGCAGGTGTCTATGGGCTGCGGTAACACTTGCCATCACGTGAGACCGCTTGCTCGTCCGCCCACTAGTCTATAAAAAAAAAAGTCACTTATTATTGAGTGGAAAATTTTAGCAGATTGGCGGACCTTAAAAATATTAAAGGCTTTACAGAACAATTATCTGGCGAAAAATATCCAACCATGGGTATGGTGATGCCGTTGATAGAAATTTAATTTAAACATGATGACAACTGAAACAATAACTGGAGCCGAAATTAAAGCATGGTTAATATATAGCGTGCAACGACACCTTGATATGCTGGAAAACAATAGACATGTGGCAATAGCGTGTCTCCATATAAATAAAATAATCGACATTTATCGATTATACATCGATTAATATCAAACGATTTTTGAAATGATCGAATCTGTATATCATTCATTATGCATTAAAACAAAACCTCAACCAAAATCGGTTAGTGTTACCAGGATACATTGAGATATTTTCTAATTACAAGGTAAATATATCCATCTATAAAACTTTCTAATTGATAATTTATCCCTTTACAACAGAGATATTTTTTTCGTAAATACTAGTATGTAATGTTATTAGAAGGTTCACAAAAAACCAGTATTTATTTTTTTTCTTACCAAGGAGTATATATGTCGTTCTCACTAATTTTTGATCACCCCTCGTATAAACGAATCGGTGGAAGTGATTATATAAAATGTGAGTAATAAAATATGATATTACCATACAAAATAAAAGCACCAGTGTTATTGGCGCGAAGAACTGTCACTGCTCCAATGTTCATATCTACACGTTCACAGAGCTTTAAGCTCATCAAAAAGTGAAAAATGATCAAAACCATCAAATATTTTAGCATCAGATGGGACAGATACTTACACGCAGGTACATACAGAGGGGAATTGGATGCCATCAAAACTGTTTTGTTGTCTTTCCACTTCACGATAACTGTGGGCTTGCTAACATATTGCTGACTCTCTCCCCGGACCATCTCATGATCAGGGATTCGATTGGACATGATTGTTCCAGTACATCTCTACAGTACATTACATACTACAGTACATTAAATACTTCCAGTACATTTTGTGCATCTCTTCAATCAAAGGAAGTAGTAAAATATCGATCGTGAGACACGCAGCTTTCAAGAGGAACATTCTTTACCAAATGGAGTATCACAGAAGGGACGAGACCAATTGACGTGTCGCCAAACATGGTTTTTGCCCTTTGATAAATAGCAATATCCAACATTACCGCTTGGCTAGTTGCCAAGACAATTTTTTTTAAAGCGACTGGCCTTGACTTGTTTTTTACCACTTGTCGTAACTTGCAACGCCCTGTAAAGAGTATCATCTGCTCATCTACTGAGTAATACCCGGGAACTCTCTCATGTTTGTTACAGATACTCTTAAACTGATTATTCTTTTCGCTTTCCGCGGGTATGTCGGAATCAACGACATAAAGAGCGTTTCGTATGGTGAGGAAGCGATCTCTAGTCATTCCTTCAGATATTAAACTTAGCTTCTTACCTATTCCCCAGTGTATAGGTAACCGTGGATATGGAATGTACTCCATGCTGTGTGACTGGCATAAAGTTTCGATATTTCGGGAGCAGTGGTTTTAAGTTCTCGTCCAATTTTTCTGAGATACAAGTTTGCACACCTAACAATTTTTTCCAAAAATCAAAGTAGAAATAATATGCTATTGACAATGGTATTAGGTACTGCTATTGATTCGGGGCATACCACTTTATGGTCTGGATCCTTTGCTACTGGGACCTCTTCATTCGCCAAATCGTCGAAAATGTGAGGTTCTATTACCAAATCTTCATCGTCTATTCGCCGATTTCCGAAAGGTTCCCGTCATCCAATAACCTCAAAATTTCATCGTCAGTTAGAGGTGGGGCCTAAAAGAAAATGATGTAATCATAAACATCGGTTAATCAATATAAAGTTTGTATTCAAAAGTTCACACAATCGTTAATTAGATGATCCATTTCCATTTCGTTACTCTTCCATTGAAAGGTCAGTATAACTCCCCTGACGATGCCCATTCTTGTAACGTTGAATGTGGTTATTTTTGCAGTATATTTACACATCTCTAAAAGGGGACTTTCCAGAAATTTGTTCGCTGCTACCGCAGAGGAAAATTCCACCGGAATCCTATTGCGACTTGCTCTTCACTCCATCTGTAATTTTGTTTTTGATATTATTAACCTTTAGGAAACGGGCAAACTTAATCGGCCGCAACACGATTCCTGCCGAAGGATTCTCCTCCTTCTGTGAAACATTTACAATGTAAGGTCCCTTGTCATTAGTCTCGTAAATTCTACGCTCATCATTCAAACTGGCATGCATGTACACCAGCGGAATTGAGGCTGTAGGGACTGATCATTTACGTTTTATTGCGACTTCATTTTGCTCTAAGGGGCATTTTTCCCAGAAATACAATCTTGACGGATTCTATTTGATATATTGACTTTCTGTGAAAATATTACCTGTGATTCCTCTCCCACAGACACAGAAAGATCTATGCTTGAGTTATCTACAGCTGTAGGCTCATTGAGTTGATTGGATTGGGCTCCGGATCCGGTGGCATATTTAATAAATTAAAAACTTACCATTCAATAAATATTACACAAATATAATAATCACCACCAATAGGTATAATTGAAAACAATATTAATCTGCATATTTTAGATCAAAAATATAGAATTTAGAAATTTAGAAAACTAAAAAAATCGAAACTATCCCACTAACACGTATAACTACCAACCACTGTTCACACGAAAAAAGACTATAAATCAACCTTCATCTATATAATAAAAGCAATTCTTATTGATATGTTGATAAAAATTGTTTAAGACGAGGCATTCCAATTTTTGGCAGTGTACCATTCGATATTGTAAGCAAAGTAGGTAAACTACAAGAATTAAATTTTAGTATGTTATTTTTCATCATATATTCTAAAGAACTGGGATAGGAAAACACGATTAGTGAAAATTTTCTCTATAGATTTTCACTTCAAAGTAGTGTCCAATTTTTTTTTATTTTGCTAATTATTCCGGAACTATAAGCATTCACACTTCGAAATTTTCAGAAACGACAGTAATGCTATATATCTAGCAAACTGGGAAAAATCATTTTATTTACTCGCGTAGTTTATTTCATATGATGTATTTTATACCTTCGGGACTTATGCCGCATACGCCTTTGTGTTCATAAGCGGCACCACTGCCTTGCGTGTCTTTTTTTGCGCGCGGAAGTAATTGATGCTATCTCTATAGTCGGAATTTTAATTCGATTCCAGATTTGACAATTTCAGTGTTGCAACGTTATGACAAGTACTAAATAGTAACGTTGCGAAATTATTCGATACGGAAATGGAATATTTCCGGATCGATTCTTCTCGTTTATAATTTTATTCTCGTAAACTAAGTATATCAGGAAATTAAATATTTGTGAACGGATAATTTAGTTATGACGATTAATTTTATTACGGATCTGAGAGTTTTCTTTAATAACTGTGTGTGAAATAAATAAATAAATGTGATCATGAAGGAACATGAGAAATAAAACAAATAGATGTATTATGGTAATATTTTATTTTATAAATCGTCGCCGTCATCGCTATCGCTATCGCTGTCACTTTCTGTAACATTTATTATAAATGTGTCTGTGATATTGTCAATTAACATATCTAGCCTACTCATTTTTTCCTCTTCTTTGACAACATGGGATACGCATTTAGACCATTCGGTGGCCGTAATTTTTTGAATGCCTTCCTCAAATAAATTTCTCACGTCTGTCAATTTGAAGGTTTTATTATTTTGAGCTACATGCCCCTTTACCTGAGCCCATATCAATTCGATAGGGTTCAGCTCGCAATGGTAAGGGGGCAGTCTTAAAACCATGATCCCATGTTGTGCTGCCATTTCGTCTACAGCGTACTTATTAAAAGACTCGTTATGTGGAATCAGTTCTAAAAGCGTAGCTTTAACCATATCTGGTTCGTAATGAATATTTTTATTTAAAAGCCAGTCTTGAATGGCAGCTTTTTTCCAGCTCATTTTTGGTGCCGTTTCCAATTTTCGGGAGTGGTAAGGTGCATTATCCATCACAACAATTGAGTTTGGTCTTAATTTTGGTAAGACTCCAGCGAACCACTCCTCAAAACAAACTGCATTCATCTCATCATGGTAATCTTCACAATTTTTCTTTGCTTCAAAAATCATGAGCCCCTCTTCCAGGAAGCCTTCTTCACTACCTATATGGCTAATTATGAGACGTTTGCCTTTTCCAGATGGGTTTTTTAATCCAGTGGTCAGTCCCTCCAAAAACGCTTGCCGAGATGATGTGACTTGCTTGTCCACCCAAGTTTTTTTTACAGTATGACCTTAAATCACATATAGTACATGAACATTCAATATTACTATTAAATTTAATGTAAATGTATATTAATTCAAAATGTTAGCCTTACCTGCGTTAACCCAAGTTTCATCTTGATAATATATATGTCTCCCTTCTCGTCGAAATTGACATATAGATCGCAAGTAACGCTGGCGCCATGTTATTATATCATTTCGATCAATAAGTGTGCTCTTGCGTGACCGTGCAACAAATTTAAAATTAAGATGCTTCAAAATTTTTCTGAGGGTGTCTTTGGAAACCTTGGGCATTTCTGGATCATCGTTCATCACTTGTAAAATCTGAAATAGTAAATTTTATAATAGTTTGGAATCATTACTTATATATAAAAGATGTAGGTATAAAATAATACTGTCTGACTGATTGACTAACCTTTGCAATGGTTGGAGGTTCATTTCGGTAAAAGAACTGATGAACTATTCGTCGTATTGCGGAGAATGTAAATTCATCAATTTTATCTTTGAAACTTCGCTTTGGTCCAGTTTTTTTAGGGGGAGTTGGCGGCGCACCTTTATTTACTTCCTTCAAAACGTTACAAACAGAGCGTGAGGTTATTCCCAATATGTGAGCAACTTTATTCATACATTCATTTTCTTCCACAACTTCAAAGGCCTCCAATTGTGCAGAAGTTTCATTTTTCACGTACTTATATGCGTTGCGGATCATTACTTTTTCAGTAACAGTGAAAGCTTTTCGTGGACGTTTTTTTCTTGGAGACAAGAAAACATCCACGTCTTTTTGTGATGTACTTGGCGGAGGATCCATTTTGATGGAAAACCAAAACAAATAGATTCACTCAAAGTTCACAAAAAACTATAAACGTAACAACAAACACAACGTAACAAAACTTTAACAAAAACCCAACAAAATAACAAAATATCGATTCGCAATGAAACGAGATATTCGTGCAGTCAGACTAGGAGAATGAAGCCGAATGACAAGATAAACAAAATGGCGATAGCTGCACGAGCGCGCACGGGTTGCCAATACAGAAAACTATCTAGGCTCTTTTATTATAAGTTTTGTTTTTAATATAAAAAAAAACAAAAATATTAACTTTTTATAAAATAAAGCAGCGGTTACTAATTAATAAATAATTGTTATGAATAATTATGTATTTATTTAAATAAAAATCAATAATTTAGTCTTTAATTGGCACACCAATATTATGATTACATAAACATAAATCGCGATTGTTTATCGATTTTTGTGTTCATCACTACACTATTATATGTGGTATCATTATTTTACAAAATGACAGTAGCTAATGTCAAATGTGGAATCGAATTATAATTCCGACTATAATCTCATTCATACTCCGCCTTCAGTCACGTGGGATTCTTGCCGACGACGGATGTCTACCGAAATTGCCGCTTGCGTTGACTTCCCGGTAACGTTATTAAAAAAATTAAATACTCGGGCTTTTTGTATACCTAGTACAAGCTAATAACGTTTAGATTATTAGTGTTGTGAGTGTGTTAAATAATCTGTTTGATTTAGGTTAAAATAATAATTTCGTAAATGAAAGCGGGCCGAGCACAGCAGAACAAAAACCAATGGAGTCGCCATTGACAGTTTTAGATTTGGACGACCATTCTGTCCATACAAGTCGGTTAGTAGCCAATAGCCATTTATGCATATATATACCTGGAATTTGGAATGCTCTAATTTCGTATATTTTTTAATATTTTCTACTATGCTTTTTAAATAAAACTTAAAATATATTTTTATTACTTTAGATTTGATTCTTCCGAAGAAAATATTTCTTTAACTGAGCATAAGAATCAGCCTTCAGTCTCGTCAGCCGCTACTGTTGTCATTGTGTCTAAGCAGAAACCGTCTAAGCCGAAGAAAGAATTAGGAAAAATCGAATCTACTTTGAAGGTATGTACCTGCTTTACCTAAGTAACTACTGTTTATTAAACTAATCGAATTCAGAAAATTCGAATTTAGGTACCTTAGACGATAACTTCATAAAAATACCTAAATGCATTGTTTCAGGACAACACGAACAAAAAAATAAAGAGTGAGCATGACAATGACAAGGAAAACGCAACTTGTCAAAGTGATGTAAATAAGAGAAGAAACAAGAAGGTAACGCACTGTTTTAATATGCCTGTCTAATAATAATGAAAAGGTACGGCGACAAATGTTTTGCCAAGAATTGATCCTACAGGCTTATTGTCTAACGCGCTCGCATTCGCCATCGTGTTCATTTTGTCAGTTTTTGTATGGACATACATATCCGTATAGAGGTCGGCGCGGTGACCCCCCACAAAAATCTAACTTTTGGGCTACCTTGGTGTAGAAGGACCTTCAAAGTTTTTATAGCAAAGATGCTCTTTTGGTATACTGCCATTCTTTTGGCAGGTGCAGCAATATTTATTTTTTACTGTCATAATACTGATGCCATGATAATATAAATAAGTCATTACTTCACCATCACCACCAAAATTGTGTAAATCACTAAAACAATACTTATATATTTCTTGTTAAAACTGTATTCTGATTACATACTTTATCCATATCCATACTAATATTATAAATGCGAAAGTGTCTGTCTGTCTGTTACCTCTTCACGCCTAAACCGCTGAACCGATTTGGATGAAATTTGGTTTGGAAATAGTTTGAGTCCCGGGGCCTTCCCCGCCTATGTCTTTACATATTATGTCCTATCCTATAGTAGCCTATAGTCCTATAGTAGCCTATGTCCTTACATAGGCTACTTTTTATCCCGGAAAAATACCCTTATCCGCGATAAACGTATCTAAGGCGGACGAAGTCGCGGGCAGAAGCTAGTACAATTATATATTTTTGTTTTCAGTTAAAATTTTCACATCTTATCAAAAATACATGCGTAATGGATGCAGAAAAAACATGTGAATATGAAGTTGAAGCTTACAATGGCGTAAGTATATTTTTTTCATTTGTTATCTTACTCTAATAAGTACACTTTTTACATTTTTTATATTTATTTCAGGAATGTACAAAGGTTACAGGAAGGCGTATAGTTAATATTGACAGTTTTTTTGATAAATTGAAAGCTGTAGCTAATCACAGTTCACTCTTTAGCTGTGGATTTCATTGTATTGAAATAGTATCAGAATGCAAAAAAGGACTGTATTCTCGTCTCAATCTAGAGTGCACTTTATGCAAAAAAAAATTCAGGTTGAAACAACAGAACAAGATATAAATAAAAACGCTGTATCGGGAGTGATGGCTAGTGGTTGCGGACATGCCCAGTTGCAGCAGCTGACAGCGGCTGTTGATTTACCAGATATTGGAGCCTAAGCATCAAAAATTCAAGATCAATTATCAGATGAATGGGAAACTACAGCATGGTGAGAGATGTTAAAAGCTGGACAAGCTGAAAGAGAAGCTGCGATAAAAGAAGGCAGAGTAAGCAAAGATGGTGTAGCTATGATAGATGTTATAGTCGATGGTTGCTGGAGTAAACAATCTTACCAAACTAATTATGCGGCAAGCTCAGGATGCGCAGCTATAATAGGTAGACGTACAGGAAAAGTATTATACATGGCAGTAAAAAATAAATATTGCTGTATCTGCCAAAAGAATGGCAGCACACCAAAAGAGCATCCTTGCTATAAAAACTTTGAAGGTCCTTCTACAGCATTGGAGTCGACAATTATTGCAGAAGGATTTAAGAGGTCGATAGAAATGCATAATATTGTTTATCAAAGATTTATAGCCGAGGGTAACAGCAGTACCTACGCCAAAATTATCGATTCTCGACCTTACCCAAACGTGACAGTAGAAAAACTAAACTGCAGAAATCACATTTTGCGTAGATTTTGCAACAATATGCAGAAACTAATCCCAGATACACGATATCCATTAAAAGATAGAAAATTGATAACAAAGGGAAAAATCCTGTCTGCTCCAAATATATATGTGACGCAATCAAACTCGAATCAGAAGAAAAAAGCTACGAAAATTTACATGCCAATATCAACAATTCAGTATGTTATGCTTTTGGAAACCACTGTAAATGCCAAAAAGATATATGTTCTCTAACTGAGCAAAAAGTTACTGAATTTAATACTTCCAGCCTTTGTCAAAGAGTCAAAACGTTGGCAGCTAATGTATCTTCACACTCAAGAAGCCTCATTCAAAATGTCGACAGTAATGTTGTAGAACAATTCAACGGAGTAATTGCTAAATTAGTAGGTTGCAAACGAATAAATTACACACAAAGGCGTGGCTACCAAACAAGGTGCTCAGGTGCTGTCATATCCTTTAATACGGGTAAACTTCTTTCGACAGTCCTCCGAAATATACATAATAAGTCACTGTTGAAGAAATATAATGAAAAAGTATGCCTTAAAAGGTAAAGAAATAGACGAATGATAAGGAAGTAAAAACGCCATTTTAATGCGCTAAAATCAATAGATTTGAACTATGGTGAAAACGCGGACCAGCCAGACAAAGATCCGATGACTTTTAATATGGATAAAGAAGCCTTTTTAAAGAATTTAGAGAAGTCAGATGAAGAGCGAAACCGCATTCAGAAACAAACCATTTTACAAAGCGAATGTGGCCAATGGCTCGAGCTTAGAAGAAACCTTTTGACAGCTTCAAATTTCGGAGAAGTCATTAAGAGGCGAAAGAACCACAGCTGCCGAAACATGGTAAAGAACATGTTGTACTCAAAATCATTAGACAACGTGAGCTCCATCCAACACGGAAGACAACATGAAGCAGTGGCCCTCGAGCAGCTGTGCAATCTGAAGGGCATGACAATAAACAAATGTGGACTATTTATTGATGAAAAACTTAATTTTCTAGGAGCTACCCCCGATGGCATTGCTAGCGATATGGTAGTGGAAATAAAATGTCCAATAGCCCCATTTAAAATGGGTGACATTGATGCTGCGATTGACAAAAACAAAATGCATTTTTGGAAGAAATGTAAAAACGGTGAAGTAAGTTTTGCTCTCGTTTCAAATTTTCTATACCGTAAAACCACCCAACTATATTTAGATTACATTAGCGGTTACTCACGTTGTGACTTTAAAACGTGAGTAACCGCTAATGTAATCTAAATATGTCTGAGTCTCATGGTAGTTTTCCACCCAAAATATAGTTCAAAATCACCCAACCATGGTCTAAATTAAATGGAACTTTACCTTACGTAGGTACGATAGTATAGTACGATAGTACGTGCGATATATTATTATTATAATGAATGAGTTCATAAGGACAATCTTTTTAAAATTCTTAAGTATTCTTTGTCAAAATCCTTAACAACCTGGACCATAGTTGGGTGCCTCTGACTGGACTATAGTTGGGAGGTTTCACGGTACTTGTATCTTGCTCAAAAAATGCATAGGTACTAAACAAGTGTTGTTGAGGGTACAAGGCGCGTGAATCAAACACGAGTACTGTGCTAATGAGACTGATTTAGTGCACTTTGATATGTACGACGCATTACGTAGTTGACACAATCCAATCTTCTAATTATTTCGATGTACAACTTAAGTTAACCACGAACTCGTTTATATTTGTAGTAATTTATTTTATCATTTACATTACAGGTCATAATAAACAAAAGATCGGACTGGTTTTACCAAGCACAAGGTCAGATGCATATTGCAAAAAAATCACAATGTTTGTTTGCAGTGTGGTATGGAGACAACAAATTTAAAATAGAAATATTAGAGAAAGACGATAACTTTTGGCGAACCGAGATGGAGCCTAAACTTGTATCATTTTACATGGATTGCCTTATGCCAGAATTGGTAGATCCAAGGCATCCGAGAAATAAATTGATACGAGATAACGAACAAAACTGCAAGCCACCAACCGTCTACTTCTAGTTTAGAAGTAACGGAAACACCCAAAAAACGAACAGAAGAAACCATACAATCCGAAGAGAAGAATTATGACAGTTCCCCAACTCACATAAAAAAAAATATTGATTTCAGCCAATTTTAAAGACTTTATTTATAATAGATACATAAACAATATACAAAAACCTACATACATACATACCTGCATAAATATATACCTATATACATACATACGTAACGTACCTACTTACCAACATACGTAATACAAGGTTCGTTGTAATGAGCCGTAGATATTTCAGCCACAGGTTAGGCATACGCCACTGATCACCACTAAAAAATTAAAAACAAATCATTCTCCAATACATTCATTGCGTCTGCTGGTTGACAATATGTGTAAGAGAATGATTCTTTTTTTATTTTTTCGAAAAAACTTAACAGGGGTGATCAGTGGCGTATGCCTAACCTGTGGCTACCTGTGGTAAAACGAACCTTGTATACTTACATATGTACATAAGAACCTGACAACAAAGCGGCCTAGTCGTTCTCAAGCATGTCATTTTATTATGTATTTTACTATTAAATAAAACCTTACAATTATTTTCTTCACACACAAAGATTTTTATTTACCACTATTCACTAAATAATCTAATGGATTATTCTTTTAATTACAGCAATTCGCAAAATTAATAAAAAAAATGTTTTCTCTATTCATTTTATGTTCTTACTGCAGCGTTCCATAATGTTAATTACACGCGGCGCACGAACACGGCGTACGAGTTTAGCTAGCGGGTGGCGGGCTGGGGGGGTGATGGCCGGAGCATGCGTGGGAATTATTTTCGGGTGCCTCGTCTTAATAATTACTTATATGACAGTTGATTTATGTTCCTTACCTGATAACTAATAAAGTAAGCGTCCATAGTAATAATAATGTAGCCATTTTTTGTTTACTCGTAAAATATACACATATACCTAATTACTTATTATCTCCGATTTCCTTGCAAGCCTTTCTTAAATTGGTCTTATGATTTTAAAGTAATATTAACTAGTTGGCTTCGAGATTTCATACATATTATTGCTAGTATCATAAAATTAGGGGCCAAACTAAACTACCTAAACAGTTTATCCTGAATTACTGTCGCAGTAGATTGTTGGATCGTAAGTAGATCAAATAAAGAATCTTGAAATTGTTGTACATAGTTCATAGTTTCAATCTTGGACCCAAGCATCCCTACCCATCCGTTATGGTGGTTTAGGGATTCGCAAAATTTCCAGTGTCGCTTTACCAGCCTTCCTATCTTCTGTCCATAGTTCAGCAAATCTCATAAGTAAAATTTTAAGGGCATCCCCTTCAAACTTTGAGATTGCTGGCTTGGAAGAAGCTAGAAACGCTTTCTTAATTGCATGCCCAGGTCAAAATTTTCCAGTTTCTCCAAATTCACAGAGGAGCTGGGAAGACATAAACTGAAAATTGACTTATGACAATCTTTTGAGCTGTAGTACAGGTTCGGCGCGTGCTAGGCTTTTGGCCGTGGGTGATGAGGCCGGCTACTGGCTTCACGCGTACCCTTCGTCAAATACAGGAACATTTCTTGAGCCTGACACGCTCCGAATCGCAACCTGTCTACGGCTTGGGGTTCCGGTCTGCGCTCCTCATAAATGTCCCTGTGGCAATGATGTCGACAAGCTAGGACATCACGGACTGTCATGCCAAAAAAGTGCAGGCCGCTTCTCGAGACATGCCGCACTTAACGATATCATACGCCGGTCCCTTGCCACCGTCAACGTGCCAAGTCTACTTGAGCCGACTGGTATTGCAAGAGACGATGGCAAGAGACCGGACGGTATGAGTTTGATTCCATGGAAGATGGGCCGGGTGCTGGTATGGGATGCAACCTGTTCAGACACGCTGGCCCCTTCCCATCTACATGGAACCAACAACAGAGCTGGTGCGGCTTGTGAAGCGGCTGAAAAAGCTAAAGCATGCAAATACAGGGGTCTAGGCTCCGAATATGATTTTGTCCCATTCGGTGTCGAGACCCTTGGTCCGTGGGGTCCTAGCGCTATAAGGCTTTTTAAGGAAATAGCAAAAAGGTTAGTCGATATCACAGGAGACCGAAGAGATGGCAGCTACCTCGGACAAAGAATTAGTCTAGCTATTCAAAGGGGGAACGCTGCCAGTATCTTCGGAACCTTGCCTAAAGGGACTCCTTTTAATAATATATTTTAGTTATTATATTATATTTTTTAAGGTTTTTAGTTTTAGGTTCATTGTTCTAGTATATATTTTTTTTATTTCTGTATAAATAAATAAGTATTTTTTATTAAGTTCAAACACATTATATAACTACCGAATGGTACAGTGATAGCTTATGACTTGAATCAACGTACACGAAGATTTTTTTAGTTCATTGTGTGTATATTTATTTATTTACACATACATACATATAGGTCGAACAGAGAACCTCCTTTGAAACGAACAAACGTTTATTGCCTGTTTTTTTATGTTCAAAATTTTTTTTACTTTAAACCTATGTTTTTGTATGTGGGTAATTTTAACATTTCAGCTCGCCTGCCAACGTACCTCTCTGTTCAAAACAAGCAAAGATTGGCTAGTAACAGATAGATTGGCTAGTATAGAGAACACCTCCAGGCATTGAACACGTCTCTTGTTCGACTAAGTAGAATAATTTTTTTTAAATAAATAATTATTTCTTTAAATATATAATTAATGTTAATTTATTAAAATAATTATTAAATTAAATTGTTTATTAATAGTACAAACAAACAGATACTAACAAATATCTGTAATTGATAGGTAAAATAGCATGAGACTGTATAGCCTGCATATTTCTTTGCCTTATAATACATATAACATCGGAACAATTCTATTATCTATAATCTATTATCTTAACTGTCTAGTACCTGTCGACTTTTTGGCGGGAACTGGAGAAATGAAATTCAGTTTTTCTTTGATTCTTGTAAAAATTGTGTGTTAGGGATTATATGGTTTAATAGTGATAGTTTATTAAACCTAGATAAAAGTAATTTTTGTGTGTGATGTTTATGACGATCAAATAAAAGCGTGAGAAGGCGTTTTTCGTGTGCTTCCAAGGAGTCCTCTTCTGTCCTCAGTAAACCTACTATCGCTTTATTGGACGACTCCTAACTAACTTCGATAAGTTTTAGAATTCGACGAAGAAAACTTGACACTGGCGGTATGTGCTAACTGCACCATTGTCATACAGAAAAAATAAAACTCTCTGTCAATTTATAAAAAAAAAAAACAAAAAAACTTCGACCGACATAACCTAAAGACTGTTTAGTGAATTGAATTTTGTTAAATTATGGACTTCAATAAATATTTGCAATAATTTAAAATTTGATCATACGTTACAATGAAATGTTAGTTTTGCATAATAAATTACGGGTATATAGTTAGTGTTTATTACGTTGCTTTGTTCTAAACATAGTGCATTGTGAAAACCCTATAAAAACATGGGTATTTTAGACAAAATATCTGAAATCGAGAAGGAAATAGCTAGAACACAGAAGAATAAAGGTAAGACTTAAATCTAAATATATTTACAAAATATCGTGAACTTTGATGGTGTACATTTTATTATGTTTTCATTCTAGCAACGGAATACCACTTGGGTCTTTTGAAAGCGAAGCTCGCTAAGTACCGGTCACAGTTATTGGAGCCTTCGAAGAAGGGAGGTGACAAAGGTGAAGGGTTTGATGTCCTAAAATCTGGTGATGCTAGGGTAGCATTAATTGGGTTTCCTTCGGTTGGTAAGGTAAGTCCCATTATAAGATACTAAGATACTGGTTATCCATGCACTGCGACAATAATAGAAAGTGATAGTCTAGTCACTAGCATTAATTAGTTTACCTGCCCTGTTTATATTATATTTACATTTTTGTATATGTATATTGTAATTGCATTTTATTTTACTGAAAATAAATAGACTATTATTATTATTATAGCAATGTTAATAATGTAAAAATGGCTTACTACATGACCACTCACAGAATTGACCTTTTATTGTTTTCTTTTGTTTAATGTTTCACTGGTGGCTACAAAACAACAAACTGATTAATTGGGAGAGTTAGTTGATTTATCCTACAGAAGAAGCTGGCTGTGTTACACCACTCTAAAACACAGAAAACATACTAATATGTTTTAGCAATGATTCAGTCACCAGAGCTCATTTCCCATCTCATCTCATTCAATCATATCTCATCAAGTATGAACCTTTTATCCCATTATCTTTATTTAAATGTTTTAAAGTGTTTCTTTATGAATTATTTGTAGTCAACATTATTGTCAACCCTGACACACACACACTCCGAAGCGGCAAGTTATGAGTTCACAACACTCACTTGCATTCCTGGTGTGATAGAATACCGCGGTGCCAACATACAGCTTCTCGATTTACCTGGTATCATTGAAGGTGCAGCGCAGGGCAAGGGTAGAGGTAGACAGGTAAATTTTTATTTTTTATTTATTTCGGGCAACTATTGTAAAATCCATACAATAATATACAGGTTCATTTTTTGAGATGTGTCAGTATGATGAAGTGAAACTATTAGAGATAGAGAAATTTGTTCTAAAGAACCATGGCATCAATTTTAGTGTTATAAAAACTGTATTCAAAGATTAAAAAAAACCTCATACACAATGGAGAATCAAAACTTGATCTTAAGCTATTTTATTGCATTAATTGAAAGTAGGTTGTAAGGAATAAATCTTGCTAAAGGAACCTTGTGTAGTGAATTTAAAAAATAATGCATTTTAAATAATGTATCTATTTTAACAAATGATTGCAATTCCACCTGCCCAAAATAGGAAGTATTCCATTATTAAAACTAAATAAATTTACACAAAACAATATTGTTCATATTTGAGATTTTTGTGGTTTTCACACAAATTTATCTATTTAAACAGGTCTTAACAGCAGTCTTGGTATTTAGTCAGCTGGTAACCATGGTTGGTGTTACCCAACCGAAACATTGAGTAAAATAAATAAGGTAAACATTCACATTAAGATCTGCTTCACATGAATTTTTATAATAGATAACAGTTAGATAAGTAGGTAGACCATCAAGCAACAGACACTAAACTTCCGGAATTGTAGAAAATCGTAAAATCTAGATTTTTTTATTCTAGACACAAGATTCCTTAGCAAGATTTATTCCTTACAACTTACATTGTCAATTAGCATGATAAAATAACTTACATTTTTTTTCAACAGAAATGAACAAGTGTGATTCTCGATTGTGTATGAGTTTTTTGAAAATCTTTCAATGCAGTCATAATTCTAAAATTGATGCCATGGTTCCTTATCTATAGTAGTTTTTTGACTTTTCCATACTGACCAGTCTCCAAAAAGACCCCATATGCCTTAACACAGAAAATATGTAACTCATAGAATACATATAACTTACTTCGAATTTTGATCTTGCTCAGTATCTCTTCTCTAAAGTGTAGGAACAATACCCCCTCTGGCCAAAAGTCGGGACTGAGGAACAGCCTCTGATGCACTGCAGGAACCTGGAGCTTCTAGAAACTCTGGGCTCCTATAAGACATTGTTGACCTATGTCAACAATGGCTTTTAAGAATGTAGAAATTTTCAGATGAATAAAATGTAAAAATCTCCAATATTGAACGTTTGATAACTGTTTATTGTGTTTATTGAAGAATGTGTTAGCATGTGCTTTAAACATACCATTGGTTAGAAAGACATTAAAATATCTGATGATATCATTTGATGGTAATTTTATAGTCTTTTGTGTGGAAGAAGTCAAACATTAAAAAAGTTTTTACCAATTAATGTAGGTTCTCTTCCCATAAGTATCATAAAAGGCGACTAAGGGATATCAAAACTGCTACCACAAGCCCTAAGAAACTACATCAACTCTTTAAGGAGTGGACTTCCAAATGCACTTACCAGTTTGGTGTTTTAAGACTTTAAAACACCAAACTGCCCAAGCGGGTGCCATAGATCCCTAATGTGCAAGAAAATGAACATGTCCAGCACGAAAGAGGTACATAACCCACAGCCGCCAAGCAAATCGTGGAATATCTGCTCATCTCTTCTACTCTAACAACATATGCCATCGGGTTGGTCATATCCTAGTCATAATTTTTGCTATAAATAGAAATCTCTTCAAAACTCCTAATAAAAGTAATAATGAAATATTAAATATTTTACAGGTCATAGCAGTAGCCAGAACCGCCGACTTGGTGTTGATGATGTTAGACGCCACAAAGCCCTATGTACACAGGCAACTATTGGAGAAAGAGTTGGAGAGTGTGGGTATTCGGCTCAACAAGACTAAACCCAACATTTACTTTAAGGTAATACAAATCTTTATAATGTTGATGTTCTTATTACCTAACTATCCTGAAGCCAAAAAGAAAGGGTATGATTTTTTAAGAGAAATAATTAAATGAGCAGAGGATATTATTGAATGGGCAGCAAATAAAAAAGTGGTTTAGGTTCTCTGATGACAATTAAGGAATAGTGGAACTCCATCAGCTTGGCGATGGCATTCTTATTGATTTAAAATTATTTCAGTTATTGAATAACTTTAATGTTGCGCATGATTTGCTGCTCAGTCTTTTTTGCTGCCCATTTAAATGCAAACCCTTTTTTGATTTTTTATTTTCCGTGTCTATGGTAACATCTAAACTTTCGCATTTATATTATTAGTGGGATTATTACTTTGATTAAACATTGTAAATTAATTTGTAACAGGTGAAGAAAGGCGGCGGCCTCTCGTTCAACTCCACGTGCCAACTGACTAAGGTTGACGAGAAAATGGTGCAGATGATACTCCACGAGTACAAGATATTTAATGCTGAGGTAAGAATCACATTATCAACCTGTGTCCCTTCCTATATAGCAATAAGCCTCTTCCTGAGGTCCACCACTACACTGTTTATTGTTTTTCTCATTCAGCTACTACCGGTGACGGTCTTTAAATAGTCAGTCCACTTGACCAGAATCTCATGCTACTAGTTAAAGACTTGACAGCAACCACTATACATGAGAATAATAAATAATAAGCTATTAGCTGCTTTTATTTAAATTGAGTAGTCCACTTACAGAAGTCGCTAGCTTTTCAAAACTTAACTTTACGTAAAATAGAAAATCTATTGGACTATACAAATATAGGCCTACAAATATAATAAAATTTAGTAAATACAGACTAAGTTAATTGCACATACAATTATAACATATTTAATTACACAAATTAATCCGTATAATTGTGTCCTGTGGTGTCGCCAACTTTAGAATAGCACCACCCCATCTCTTCCCGTGGGTGACGTAAAAGGCGGCTAAGGGATAACAAAGCGGCTATCACAAGCCCTAAGGAATTACACCATCTATAAAAGAGTGGACTTACCAACCCGGTTGGCCAGCATAGTGTTTTAAGGCCATACACCTGTCGTGCACAATACTATGAGGAGGCCCTTGTCCAACAGTGGATACTGAAAGGGCTGCTTGCAATTGCAATAAAATTAATTAACATGCCTGTGTTTAATGTGGCAGGTGTTATTCCGCGAGGACTGCTCAGCGGACGATTTGATCGACGTGATCCTCGCCAACCGCGTGTATTTGCCCTGCTTGTATGTATACAACAAGATCGATCAGATCTCCATACAGGAGGTGGACAGGATAGCGCGAGAACCGAACTCTGTCGTTGTCAGGTAATCACTTAAAACGTGGAACAATTGTATCAGCCCTTAATGTCCCACTGCAGGGCAGAGGCCTTCCCTAGTAAATCACTGAGTGGCTTTCGGACCGTAATCCACCACGCGGATTGGTGGATACACATCTGCTTACGATTAGTAACTCCACTGAGTACAGGCTGCGGACTTGACCTCACCATCACACGAATGTGATATACCCCTAGGCTATCGCTATCACTTGAACACTTTAATATTCTGTTTTTTTTTTCTTTCTGTCCTCTTAATTAAATGATTCTGTTCAGTTATGGATTATGTATTATACTAGAATGTACTTACCAATAAGCCCCGTAACCAAACATTCGGCTAATACCAAGCGGATGGAGAGTATTAAAAATTGCATTTGGCTAATACGCCAACAGCAATACGCTTTTCCTTATCAGCCCTCCATTTTAATATTAGTACAATATTTAATAATGATTGGCGTTAAAATGAAAAATAACATTTATTTTTCACCTGAGAATGACATATTCCAAATGTAATTTATTTATTTTCCTTATATATGTTTGTATTTACTATATTATGTATGTAATTATTTTTATATGTATATTTCTATATGAGTATCTATTTAAACTAAACTGCACCCGCGTTTATTTTTTATTCTCCATTTGATCTGATGGTTGACTGGTAGAGAATGCCGTAAGCCATTAAGTCCGCCATTTGTACTCGCTAAATACTTGTGCAATGAAATTTAAATAAAAATAAATAAATAGACACATAGTTCGGATCTACTACTCTCTCAAATAAGTTTCGAGATTTTTTTAATAAAACAAAAAATTAGCTTCAATCGTCTGATTGATTTCAATTGTCTTCAATCGTCTGATCAAATTGATTTTGTCGCCTTCAAAATAGGCTCCATTTGACGAAATACACTTTCGCCATCAAACAATCCATTCGTCGAAACACTTCTTATAGGCACTTTCCGGTATGGCCTTTAGCTCGTTCAGCGAATTTTGTTTTATACGTCAACGGACTCAAAATGTCTGCCACGAAGTGGTAATTCTAGTCTGGGGAATAAGAAAAAGTCACACGGGGTTATATCTGGCGAATATAGTGGTTGGTCGATGACATTCGTTGAATTTTTGGCTGAAATTTCCCATACGATGATTGAGGCTTGAGACGGCGCCGCATTGTCGTGGTACAGTATCCAAGAATTGTTATTCTATAAATCTGGTCTTTTCCGACGAATATTCTCTCGTAATCACTTCATGACACCCAGATAATAATGTTTATTGACTGTTATTTATTTATTTATTTAATAATGTTTTTCGTTTTCGGTTCGCTATCGAAGCGCCATTCCGAAGCTCGTTGGCTGGTTTGCATGTCAAACTCATAAACACACGTTTCTGTGTTTCGTCACCCCGTTATGATGCGCTTCATGAATGTGGGATCCACATTGACTCTTTCAAGCATGTCTGTAGCAACTTGTTGGTTACTTTATACCCTTATAGATACCCTTATTGAAGAAAATTCAGTTCCTTCAGAACAAGCCGTGCCATCAACCAAAATGGTGAGATCGGATTCGTGACACATGAAAACATCCTGAGCTATCTCTCTTAAGCTAGCGCGACGATTTACCATCACCATGTTCTCCACCTTGTTGATATTTTTTTCAGTCGAAGACGTTGAAGCTCGACCAGAACGAGGCAAGTCTTCAACCACTTCTCGACCTTCTTTGATTCCTTTGTACCACTCATATACTCTTAAAAATAAAAAGATAAAGTTGACTCACCGTAGGCCTCCTCTAACATTTTCAATGTTTCCGCACAAGAAACGTTGTTGGCAACACAAAATTTGGGGCAAGTTCTTTGTTCGATATTTTTATCCATTGTAAAATTCGCAACGTACACTCGACGTCGTCTAGCAAATATGAAAATATTTAAACAACTATTTGACAGATCTCGCCAAAACTTTACATGAAAATTAGTTACAATTGTGCCAACCTAACAGCAATACATTTTTATGCAGGCATTTTATACGGGCATTCTTTTTTCAAAATTCCCGATACTTATTTGACAGTAAGTATATCTCGGTTAAGTTCGAAGATGAAATAAATCGGTTTAGCAGTTCCAAAGTTATTACAATTTAAACTTTACAAAAAAAAATATTTCGACACAATCATACATACAAATAAAGTTATCCCGTCGACAGATTACCGATTTGACATATGTCAGATTAATGTAACTAGTAATGCGAATATAGACAATCGTAGCAGGAGCATTAAATACTTTTATTAACAGATAATGATAATACTTTATTGGACCCATTTGACTCCATCCAACGACACATGATGATTAGTCCAAAAGTCCAACGTCGGCGGCGCACCCGCATACTCTCTGATGTTGCAGGTATCCATGGGCGACACACTTTCCATCACGTGGGACCGCTTGCTCATCCGCCTACTACTGAATAAAAAATTTAAAAAAATGACGGTATCGTTGTGTGAGTGCAGAGTAATGTGACCAGTGGACTGCGCCCAACCAACGCTGTGGGATTGCAGCATGCACCCTCCCCCTCCCAAATCCCTTTCCCACTTACTACCAGGTGATACCCGGGACCTTTTTTACAGCAGACAGGTGCAACTGAGCAAATGGGTTGTTGACTGCCCAGAGTGTATATAGAGGGTGTGTTGTTCCAGCTGCAACATGAAGCTAAACCTGGATTACCTGCTGGAAACGCTGTGGGAGTACCTGTCGCTCATCCGCGTCTACACCAAGAAGCCGGGCCAGCCGCCGGACTTCGACGATGGACTCATTTTGAGGAAGGTATGTATCCTTAGAAGGGGGTGAGAGCAACAATGGAGAAGGTCAATAGGTGTAAAATTAGAAGATTTTTTATATTCTGATGAAACCATACGTTAAAATCTATACATATAATAAAATCGTAATAGAGCCGTGGCCAGTACATGAAATTTTTTGTCTTGTCCAGTACATGTTCATGAAAGAACAAAAAATCTTTGTATTGTACTTACGAACAATACAGAACCCAAAACAGGCATTTTTGAATTTTTGTCTGTCTCTGAACGCTCATCACGCAAAATCTACTGGACAGATTTTAATTAAACTTGGCATAGTTATCGCTTATGTACCAGCTTAACATTTAGGGTACTTTTTATCCAGATCGATTATAGAGTTCCCGCGGGAATCACAAGTTCACGCGAACGAAGTCGCAAGAACCGCTGGGTATTACAAATGATGAATATTTTTTTTTTAAATCTATTGGAAAATGACTAAGATAAGATCTGATTTTTAATTCGAGAATATTTATGTAAACAAAGAAACGTAGTAACAAAGAATTGACATTTCAAATATAAGAACATTTTTCTTATGGGAGCTTTCTTAAATATTACCTATTTTTATTTTCAGTTACTATATTATTCTAATCGGAATGAATCTGTCTTATATGATTACACAATATCGAATTATGTATGTATAAATTATATTTTTTCCAGCAAAACCAACTGTTACTATTATACCTTTAAAATACAGTAATTATTGACGACCATATCTTTTTCCGAAGCTGTCATAGCGGTTTCACGTCGTTTCATTGCCGGGGATAGAGTAGCCTTTACCGTAGAAGGACCAGGCTGAGGTTCCATTTTGAATCACGCACAGACACAGACCTAATTCTGTAGTAATGTAAAAACAAATTTAACAAGAACAATAACAAAACAAAAACACAACAAACAAACCAAACAAAAACTCAATAAACAAACGTAAACTCAACAATAATACAACGTAAACAGAGCAAGGAATGCGTTCAAGCACTCGGGACTGACGTCAGAAGCCGAACGACAAAATGACAGCCGGCAGCGTAGCGTTCGATCGAGCGCAGTGAGCGAGCGACGGGACCTGACGTGACATTGAATTGTTTCAATAATTTTATGGGTCTCTATTCAAATAAACTTTGAACCGAACACTAATTATTTAGAATTTAATAACCTTTAACTATAAAGCGCGCTCAATTTCTGGCTAGTTTTAAAAGACTCGTGAATGAACACTACCACGTAGATTAAGAGTTCTCTTACGCCTAAATTATTTTCCTTTATCTTTCTGTATGTATGTACATCTAATATATGTATGTATGTATAGGTATTAATGCCTGTAGGTATCTACATAGGTACTTATGTATGTATGTGTATGAATGTATATACAGACAGTATGTCCTTATTGCACCATCTACCTCTATTGCGTCTTCATCACCCAAAGGTTACCTGGAAGAAATCGCTTTAGTGATAAGTCCGCCATTTGTACTTCTAATAATGTATGTATGTTTTTGGTATGTATGGTAATCTGTATGTTTTTGGTGTACAATAAAGTGTATCTATCTATCTTATTTAAAAAAAAGGACTAATGTTATATACATCTGCAGTATACACATGAGTCCTGAAAACCAAATTAACACAAAACCGTTTGGTAATAAGACCAAACACCAAGGTAATACGGTAATGGTAATAAGGTCTAGTTATGACAAATGTTTACACCAAGTTAACAATTTAAAGTGTTTATTTAGTTTAGATGTATAACTTTGTTTTTTGTCACAAATCGGTAAGTTACTATTTGACATATATTTTTTGCAATGGTCTCACCTTTGCTTACATAAATATACATATATTCACATATTGCGAATTAAAAATCAGATCGACAATTTTTCCAGAAATGAGTTATAAACCAAAAGTTTCAGATTTTTGAGCACATTCTACTGATAAAACAGGCTTTATGCTACGATGAACCGTTTGGACATATCGAGAGAACAAACTAATCAGTTTCAATTCAATTCGATTCAATTTATTTTTCACAAGAATTTATTTATCAACATACCACTGAAAGTCTTATAACTGCGTTATTTTTAGTATAGCACAAACATTTTTCCACGCTTGTGCGCTTGCAAACATTTTTTTACATACAAAATAAAAAAAAGCCTTTGAAACTTCTACATTAGGTTTGATTTTGATGTATGACAAATAAGTCCAACCAAATATGTGACCTCCTAAAGTAGTTTATCAACGAAACTCTTTTTAATATTGCTACAGATTTTTTGAATCATGTACACAATTATTATCTGTCTTTACTTAACATTATTATGGAATGTCAATTATTTTTTTCAAAATGGTATAAGTTAATGTGAGTGTCGTTGTTACTTACTGTATTTAATAAAGCTATTCTTAATATCAAATGACTGAATGAGAAAAGCTGAAGATCATGTGCGTAGGCGAGATTGGGAGAGGACTATGGATATCAGCAGAGAGACATAGGCTTATGGTTTATTATGGTAGTATCAAATGTTTGTAAATAAACTGAGGAATGTAGTATCTCTTACAGAGAATCTTTGATTTTATGAGATTCTCGATTTATATTATGAACCGATAATCTCATATAACCAATTAAATTATTTTCTATCCTAACAGTCTAAATTATGTACTATTACTATTTTATTAAGGAAAAATAATAAATAAAAACTATAACAATACTAATTATTTATTGTTACGGGTTACTCACGATTTATTTTGTATAGCCGCTATGTGAGTTCAGTTTACATGAACCCTGGTCGCGGCGGGACTGCGGTGCCAGCTGAACGTGTTGTTACTTTTTTTCGGAGTGCCTAAGTTCTTGTGACCCTAATGGCCTTCCAAGAATCACCGACATGTATGGTTTATGGCGAGCGCAGAAGGCGCTCAGCCAAGAGCAAAGCTCTCGCTTGCTCTCGCAGTAATGTACTGTCGCATCCTTTGTAATCAATCGCTTCTATTAGTTTCAGTTTTAAAGACTTGATTGTCGGCACTTGCTTAAACCTCAAATGAAAATTATGCACTATTCTTCTCACAACAGAATAGTCAAAATCATCAAGATTCAGTAGGATTTTTTTCCTTGTCTTTTAACATCAGCTCTTTTTTTTCGGAATGGCTAAATTCTTGAGTCCCTAATGACGTTTCAAGAGTCACCGGCATGTATGGTTTAGGGCGAGTGCAGAAGGCGCTCAGCCAGGAGCAAACAGTGTGTACAGCAACGAGCCTAAGGGCTCCTCTCCCCCTCCAGTAGACCGACCGAAGGAATAGACCTCGGCTTAGGGCGCGTTGCTTTGGAATCGCGAGTCGGTGAGAAGCGCCTAGGCACGTGCCGATACCAGGTATAAGTGTTGGCTGAAGGCCGGTGTGTGTTCACGGTGTAGCGTAAAGGACGTCCTCATCTCCGTCGGCGAGGACGGTGTATATGTGTAGCTTATGAGTAGTGTAAGATTGGTAATTGGCAGCAGTAATTGGGTCGTCGGGGTTTTCTAGGACGTGCGTGTTGTTGTTATTGGCAGACAAATCTATACAAAATATAGATTTGACAAAATATCGTCTATACAAAATAAATAATAACCCGTTACATAATCATTATTATGTTCAACCACGACAAAAAAGTTTAAAATCTTATAATGTTTCAAATTTACTCTCGTCACCAGGGTGTGAGTGTCGAGCACGTATGCCATTCCATCCACCGCACGCTGGCCGCCCAGCTCAAATACGCTCTCGTTTGGGGCACAAGTACCAAATACTCCCCACAACGTGTCGGGGTAGGGCACATAGTGGGGGACGAGGACGTAGTTCAACTCATCAAGAAATAGCCGACGGGTCGCCGGTGGGGGCCGCCCGCTATGCGCCTCAGAGCGTTCGCTTCACTGATATAAAAAAATCCTAGATTCACATTTCCTTGTAAAAAGTGTTGATGCTCGTGAGATGCGAGTGTAGGTTTTGATTGTTTCCAAACGTTACTACCGCGTCCATGTCAAACTAAGATTTAATATAATCCACACTACAAAATAAATATGAACGGAAAAATCTAGTCCATGCAACAAAAAAAATGTGGTGCTATATAAAGTCAATTAGGGTAATTGTAAACAGACGGGAGAGAAAACAGGTGAGTACTGGTGACTTTATTGTTAAGTATGCGTTTTTGAGACAGGTTTAAATTTACCCTGATTGGGCGTATATCACCGTGTCAAGTTCGAATTATATAAAGGTACAATGAGATTCATTTTTAAGTGAAACTGCTTCTTAGACCTACTTTGACTCCTAAGACAAAAATAAATTAGGAGAAAACAAAGAATTTATCTATTATCTGGTGGAACCCAGACAAAATATCGTGACGTGCTTAACTGACTTACAAATAAATAACATCATGTTTAAAAATCGTGAAATCGTAAGTTTAATAAAAGTATAAAATAAAAAAAGTTAAATAATTTAGCACTCATTTTTAGGAAGATTTATGGACGACGCAATGTGTATCTTGGAGTTTGTTATATCAATGGTTCGTATCAATGAACTGAAATGTTTTGTATATATAGTAAACTTTTGTCAGTGTACTAGGACGGAATGGATTTTTATACGGGTGAGATGATACGCCCCATTCCAACCACTTGTCATAATTTACTAGAAATGACTTGAATTCGGGCTACACCAAATAAGTTGTAGTTTATATGAAGAAATTAGGATCAAAAGGTGATATGTAGTTTTTCTGTTTTAGCGGGAAATGAAAAATGTCTATCTGTTAATGTCACCTTTTGACACAAAATCGGTCGCTTTTTTGTACAGAATTAGACATCTTTTGATGAAAATAACTTAATATATGGCTTATACTTAAACATCGGAGTATGAACGTAGAAAAACTGCAAATGTCCCCTTTTGACCTTAACCTCTCATATGTCATCATATATGTATTGTTATAAAAATGTATCAACGTTTTAGACCATAACTCAGTAAATGATTTAAGATTTTACTTAAATTTGAGATTTGATTTAAGATTATTCAATGACAAATCTTTTCTGTGTATACCGAGCATATTAATATGAATTATGATTGTAAGGTTGAACGATTAAAGGAATGGCTTAATTCAGTTATTAATTCTTAATTCAGAATTTCAATGTGATAAATCTATAAAGGTCCGATGTAGTAATTTTGATGTAATAATTTGTAAAAGGGTAGGTATCCCAACAGGATCTGAATTCAGAAAGTCATTCCTATAGTTCACGATAAGTATGTTATGTAACAAATAGACTATATGCTTTGATAAATAAAATTTCGTTCTTATAAAATTCTACTTATTTTTAACCCCCATAATGTTATTGTAAGCTCTTCACTTCATATCCATTATTTTTATTCCGTTTGCTCCGTGTTAATTCTGCATTTATATACTTTATACATTATATAAATTGAATATAGTTTTCTTCTATCAAATGTGACAAATAAGTTCAATCGCAAATAAAAGTAATCAAAAATGGAATATTGGTGTTATACATATTAAAGTTAAAGTGTAAAGCATTATCCAATGGAACGTTTGCACAGTTACAAACTCTTTTTTGCGTGCGTAGACAAATCATTGCGATGATTTTAACGTTTAATTTCGTTAATACGTTACGATAATATTGGCCATCGGCTAATCCGGAAACACCCGAACGCGTCATCCACGTCTTTGAACTACCCTGTTCGTAGACAAATTATTGCGATGATTTTAACGTTCGATTTCGTTAATTTGGGGGTATTAATAACGCTATATATTTACGAATTTGACGTTTGCCGAAGATACCCGAATATTCCCTATGGCCAATGTTTTCATGCAAAATCTGTAACTGAACAAACAGATTTTTTCTACAATTATCTATTTCCACGGTTAGTGCCATCCGTTTACTCCCACTTGTTACTACCCGTTCTATCCCCAGTGGTGACAATTGGGAAAAATCTCCCAATTGTTCCCAATGGTGGCAAATAACAGAACCTATTTACACGACATGTGAGTATCAAAGTAACAAACCGATCGTCACCACTAGGGACAGAACAGGTGTTATCAATTGGTAATATATGGTGCCACCTAGCCGCCTATTGAAAATGTTGATAATTAACTGCAAAGGAGTTTGTATTCGATCGAACCATTGATTGGCCAATATTATAATTGAAAAGGCTAAAGCAATAGGTATATTATAGGAGAAAAATTATATTCATGCTCAATTCTAGTAGTAAACATGCTTTTTATCGTAGGAAACGGTTAATTGTTATTTCTTGATCTATACAAATAGGCGCGTATAAAGCGTCCAGCTGGTGGTTTGGTACGATTACAAAGTTATTTGCGTTCTATTTGCAGTTGGTGCCACAAATGAGTTTGTATTTATTCGAACACATTGTTAATACATTAAACGACGTTAATAAGCGTATGTTGTCATTATATTACCATTTGTAAAGGTAATAGAAGTCATTGTATATATACTAAATGCAATTTTGCATAGGAATAAAAATATTTTACTGCTACATTTTGTTGTTTTATTATCACTGGACGAAGGGCTTGTCACACTGCTTTCCGGTAAGTGATCTTAATTCAAGAACTCGTCTACCCCATTGATTATCGATCCTGCAGCAGATATGATCTGCCCATTGTCAACTCAGTACGCTAATTCTTTGAACTATGTCGGTGTCTTTCATTCTTTGACGAATCTCTTCATTTCGAATTTTACCCCACAAAGAAACTACGAGCCACTAGCAGAAGTTTGCCGGTAGCGAGTCCAACAGCTAAGAACAGCGAATTGTCGTGTGATGGCGACCCTTGGGACTTGAAGAGGCCAGAAGTCGCGAGACATAGGCCGATGGTATAGTGATATATTAATAACATAATCAATAGGTTACGTTATTTTTTAGCTCTAAAATTAACTTACCTCAATCAATCTATCTCCTTTTCATTTCAAAATATCCTATTAGGGTCAACGTAAACCGAAATACTCTAGCATCTTGGCTTTTATTTTTTCTTGCTCCGGAGGGGGTTTCTTCCCCGTGGAACAACTGATCTAAAGAACGACCAAAAATTATTTTAATGTGTTCCCTATGGTACAGCTCAATGACTTTATACAAATGGAAAACGTAAAAATTGAAAAAGAAATCATGTAATGGGCTAATGAATGGCATATGACCAAAATTAATACAGGTGTTTATTTGTTTTTAAAGGAGAATCGAGAAAGGAGAACCATTTGTGAATTTGGTATTCGAGATATCTTTATAATTATATTCTCTTTCCCCTTTCCTCGTTTTCTTTCATAATACATCAAAAGTACTACATGAAGATATTAAACGTGATTATACATATTTCTACTAATAGCAAGATAGTACAAATGCCTAAGTATATATACCCTACTAGTAGGGAAGAGTGGAATAAATTTTCTTTCTTCTCTCCCAGGGGTAAGGATAGATGGAATAGTCCATTTGCGTTGATAATCCATGTAGAATGTATATTACATGGGCTATCAAAGCAAATAGGATAGGTACCTATCGCTGCTAATTAATATTAAATTAAATTCCATTTGAAAATATCTATACAATTTGAGAGTCACTGATATTAATCCGTGAACCAGTCTAAGATTATACCCATAGACCATAGAAAACCACTATCTGGATACCACCTCAAGTCATCCCCAAAAGCCTTTTCAAACACTTAGTTTGACTAAAATGTCTTCTTTGAGAATGTCCTTATGCAAATGATCCGAAATAGATTAAAATTCTTTGTGGACAGGTAAATCGTACATTATAAGTAAAAGAAAAACCATTACATTACAGTTATCATCTGGTCATATACATTCATGTCAAGTCAAGTCATATACATAGATTTTCATGTTTCATAGTTTAAAAAATATTAATTTAAAAGACAAAATCTGTGTAAAAGCCAGTTTTATTTTCAACTAAACTAGTGGCAATAAACGATGTTTTTGAGGCCATGTAAGATTTTGTTTGGATGTGATAGATTTATTTCAGAAACCAGAAACGAAATAAATAAATAAAACAGGTTCCAAATACTTACATCATAGTTTTATTTATCATTAAATATACCATTACATGTGACACCTACACAAAACAATAAATAGCCGGACAAACAATAACACTAAAGCATTTGAGTGCTAGCAATGAGGTCTGACTCCACAGAGGCTAGTGCCCACTTGTGTTCGGTGATCTCGAGCGCTTCCCACTCCGCTTTGAACGCGGCCTTTGGATCCGGAGGCATTGCTAATGCCGCACCGGACATCTGCTCTTGCATTATTTTGGATTGGTCTGCAGCTGTAAAAGATTTTTTTTTTAAAGACTGTCTACTGGCCATTAAATCGCTTATGTACGGTGGGCCCATGAATGAGTAATTTAGCGTTTGATTCGGGTTATTGTTTTCAGAGCATTGTAAATTTGCCACATTTTTTAAAGTTTTTACATTGATTGTATATTCGCCAAAGTTTATAGTTACACCGTCGACAGATTACCGATTTGACATATGTCAGATTAATGTAACTAGTGATGTGACTATAGACAATCGTAGCAGGAGCATTAAATACCTTTATTAACAGACAATGATAATACTTTCTTTGATGTGATAGAATAGGAAATACGGAAATAACAAAAATGCCATGATGGTTAAAATATGTTTTATTGAGTATTTTATACTATTCTGAATCAGAATCCCGTGAATTACTGCATCAGTTACTTGAATAATTATTTCATTGTCAATTATGGAATCGATCCTAATATCCTAATATTATTTTTCTTGTGTTTTCAACTACTTTCGACCATGACCCACCTCCTTCCCATGGTCCTACCAACCTTGCGGTTATACAAACCGAATCTTTGGGAGGTACGCGCCGCCGTACCGCCACTACGAGGGCCTTATTCCGGCGCGTATCAACTCTGCCTCCCTACAAATAATTTTCTAAACCCGTGTCCCTGAGCCACTCTTACCCTTCTGGGGCATGGACTCCACAGCCACATTTACACCCCGGTGCCGAGCCGCTCAACTGGTTAACGCTTCTTTTCTTGTGCCACTGATGCGCGAACTCACTTAGCCTATTGAAGTTCGCCGCCGAGCTCACGAGGTCGCAGTAGTAGATCGGTCCCTCCTCCTCACGGCCGATCCCCTCCAGCATCCTCTTGCTCTCCTCTGAATAGAGTGGACAAGCCCACAGAACGTGGTGCAAGTCCTCCTCTTCCATACCACATTCACACATGTCCTCTTCACACAGCTTCATGTCATGAAGCCTCTTCCTAAAGCATCCATGCCCAGTGAGAATTTGCGACGTTTCATAGTCCGGTTTGACCCAACGACATTTGAGCCGAACCGACACCTCCGGGAACTACTTTCGACCAATCGTTTTTTGTGACCTTCTCAGAAGCTCGCTTCTTTTAGCAAGTTCAACATTTTATTAGTGCTGAATAGCAGAGCCGTATTGTGGCCAGCTGCGTAACCTGTAATATTTATCAGGTGCTTAGCTTTTTAGTCTTTGTGGTAGGATAAATCCGTGCCATAGCACCAAATACATATTGAATAGAATAGAAAATCTTTATTTGACATCAACAACAAATATACTAAGATATTTATTATACAGCACTGTGTTTAAAGCGATAAAGGAAGTTAATTTAAACATTTTGCTTTATTGAGCCCATGTTAACTCAATGGCATTATGGTGACAATGGTACGGCGGAGTTCGGAGAACACGACATCCATGTGCTAGAGCCAGTTTGTCTATCTCGTATCGCACTTTTGTCGCCTTGTTCTCTTTCACTAGTTTCATCAAGTCTGCTTTCAGCATCTGGATATTGATTTTAATGCCGTTTTTTCCAAGCCGGGCAACAAGTTCTGTTTTTTACTCCCGCACGTTAGGTAATAATTGATGGTCAAACCACTGTCTAAAAGTATCAGCATTTATCTCCTCATGGTAGACAGAGGTGCTCTTTGATTCGAAAGGCAGCAACGCGTTCTCCACGAAGCCGGATCCAGCAGAACCGGCGTAACAGATAAATAATCAGTCAAGCTCCTTTGCCCATTGGCACTTTAGATGTGGAAGCTTTCATGCCATCTGTCCACAAGCGTGAAACCATGCGGGTCGCATTTAACCACGTCTCGTCGATAAACACCCTGTTTTCCCCATTTTTAATTTTCTTCGCTTCCCTTTCTTTTGAGTATTATGTCAAATTTTTCCATAACAATTTTTTTCTTATCAGTTCTTCTGTATTCAAAGCATTCAATTTTTTTAATATTTGTGACAATGCCGTTTTTCCTCCACTAAATAATCCAATCTCTTTTAACAACATCAAAAACATTCTTCTGTCAAAAGGTTCTGTCACAGCTTAATATTAGACTTAATCAAATCACACAAAAGTAATCGAATTAGTAAATTCATACACCTCTAACATTTTACTCAGACTATGTTACAAATATCGGTAATCAGTATCTTGAACTACATTACTATCTTTAAAAAACAAAAAGTGGCACATGACGTTACATTGTAACAGCGCGTCACGGATTCAAAAATAATAGTTTTCTTAGTTATTAAATAATATTTAGGCTCCAAACAGTTACGTTGAGTGTAAAATTGTCTAACTCACTTTGAAATTTGTTTTTAGAGCGCGTATTAACGACAAATATATTTTGTTGTAAATTTGTACACCTTACAACCTGTTCAACTGTTCATGAACTGTCAAACTGTCGGTAATCTTTCGACGGCGTAGTTATAATCGTTTACAATCACAAATAGTGATAAAGTATCAAATATAAAAAAAACAAGTTAGATTTTCAAGCGAAAATCGCCCATAAGTTTTAGAAATGTTAAATTGAAACTCAACTTTGAAGTGCTCAATATTATCATTAAGCCGACTGTACATCCACGATATTTGCCAACATCGGTTAAGACTAGCAAACGTGGGCAGAATTGGCATCCCCTCGGATACGCCGCTTACTTTTGGAAGGTAGAGGATTTGGAAAGAAGATTGAAAAGGAAGCATCACATCACACTCTTTTGCGATGGGATGTGGAATAAAGAATTTATTCCCCTATCTTATAAAATTAAATCCCACTCAATAAAATGGTGTTAGAACAGCATCACCCCATCTCTTCCCATGGGTGCCGTTAAAGGTGACTAAGGAATAACAAAGCCGCTACAAGTTCTGAGAAACAACCGAAAAAGGTGAACTTACCAACCTGCTTGAGAGATTTAGGATGGTGCTATTCTAAAGCCGGCCAAATAAAGAATAACTTACCATTATTCTCTCCCAGCACAAGTGCATATATGGTTCGTAGACCAAACACATTGAGGAAGTACCAAGAAGCTGATGACACCCATGAGGCATCCAAGTATGTTAGTTCCACTCCTCGCTGGAGCATTGGTTTGAACCGCAGGGTCAGGGGGAAGGGCACTTTGGCTGGAAACATACAAAGAAATATAGTGTTATAACATTTTTTTTAAATGGTAGATAATAGTGATATAAATAAAACCATTCAATTTAACACCTTAGTATTAGCAAATTAATTTAAGCTACAATTAATATCTAATTCTGACAATGACAAAATGATGTAATTTACTTCCTTCATGAATGATCTATTCGCAAAATGTCCTATGTATCATAATGCCCTAGAGGTAAAACGATCTAGGAGCAATGTCTCATTATCAAAATGACCTGTTAGCAAATATCCTAAAAACAAAATGACCTCTTTTTAAACCTTGAAAGTTAATTGATAATGAAACATAATAACATTTCACACTGCTTAAAAAATGTTTCATCTAGTTAAGTTGCAATGGCGTTAGTACCATTGGACCACCTTATCCCTAAACATATGTATTTAGGGGTAGACTTGTTACTAACTTGTGAGGAAACCGCTGAACATCCAGTTGATCCAGCCTCCGATCACAATCATGGGCAGCACATTAGTCACGTTACCCTTCAACATGTCTGTCATCATGCCCGGGTCGGTCATTGGATTCTGAAACAAAGTGTTTTTAGATGTAATAGATTTAAAATACCGATATAAACATATATCACAAATTTGCATAGATGTAGCTATACTAAAAATGTATTTTACAAGTATTTTGAGTAAGATTGTCCCATCATATATCAGTCTATAATATCCCACTGGAGGGCACAGGCTTTCCCTAGTAAATCACCAGGGGATGTCGGGCGGTGGTCCATCCACATCCATCGTAACTGCAGATAATTTATTTTTTTATTATAGTATAGATTCTTATTTTGCTTCAAAACAATATTTCATTCAAACTATACAATTGTCTGTCTGTGGATTAAATTCATGGCATTTTACTGCTTTTCCATCCATTGTCACACGTTCACCACTAGTATGTCCAGGGAAACACTAGTTTTATGTAGGACATTTATTGTGCTAGGTGGCCAAAGTAATGTCACAGTTTTTTACACCTACCTAATTTAGTTTACTTTTTTAATAAAAGAAAACAAACAAGTACCCACTTATATATTACATAACACTAAGTATATACATTTAAGATGAAATAGCATTTGCACCACGTTTACATCATATTATCAAACTTTATAATGGTCGCTACTATACAGACTTTATATAGGCATTAATTAAAAAAAAGTATCGCAATTTGTTACCAAAAAGAGTATTATCACAAAGTTGAAAAATTACAATGTACAAACATTATGTACATTATATTTGAAACATTATGTACATTATGTTTGAAACATTATCGAGACCTCGAGGAACTGGGATATTTATAAAGGAAGTATTGCAAGACACAAACTGTTAATAAGATGTTAAAAAGTATATAAGCTCTTCATTCAGCCTTTATTCAATCTTTATACACAGATCTTGAACAGTGTTTAATCAGCAACTCTAATGCGAATAAAGGCTGAATAACTGGGCCTCTTTTGGCATTGTTTTTACAGCTTACAACAATGTGCTTGAACAGCCTAAAGAATTGATGACAGCTTTTATAGTAGTTGGGATGCCAAGGTTTGTCATTTTGGATAGATATATTGGCATGTATTGTGGACTGTCTGCTCACCTACTGACACAAAACAAGAACAAACAAAGAATTTAAAGAAAACAATGACCTAAATGCTAGATAACTTTCATTTCATCAGCCATTTTAATGTAAGTTTGAATTTTTACCTGTGAGCTAGCAGATCGTTTCTGAACCTTAAAGTATCCAGTTTCCTCATTATTGAACCAGTGGCGGCGCATCGCGAATGAATGTCTTGGTAAATACTTCCCATTCTCACGCAATAGGCGAGCGCGTATCATTACTTGACTGCAATAATCATTAATTTCAGGTTCCTTTAATATCTCTCTTTTAAATAGAATAAGATATGAAATTTAATTAAAAGTTACAATGCAATAATGCAATGCATATTGCCTAATGCAAAGAAAACTTACCTGTCCTGAACTTGAACCAGTTCAATTTTCTTCTGCGAAGAGAGAATAATTGACACATAGTGTCTCACAATACCAACTAAGAAAGTGATAATAACTATGGGTAAAAATACCCATACTCGTATATTTGGATCTAGTAACAGCTCTGGCATCTTATTAGCCTATAATATGTCCTAAAATTAAATTAATGAAATATTTATTTGGGAATTATAAATCGAAGAATACATTGAATGAAAAGTACAATTTTGACAGATAACTGACAGTGGGGAATTAACGTACAATCAGAAACTCGAAATTATTGATAGGTACCTAATGCACTTATTTACGAAAATGGAAATGCTATAAAAATCTCCAACCCCATCGGGACTTTGATGATTATGCCTAATTCGGGGCTGAATTAACAGTAATGGTATTTTTTTTAAATAAGTCGCAGAAACTAAAACATTTACCAATATCAACACTATTTGGAGGAATGCTCTCCAATTATAATTATTTGTGCGTGAGTTTTACTGAGCTACCTTGAGAAGAAACTAGGGTCTTCGGAATAAGAATATTTATTTAACCAACGCACAGTACAACGTTTGTAGCGTTGGGAATAAGCTTGATAAAAACAACATACATTAGAATTAAAACAGTGTAAATTAATATGGTAAGAACTTCCTTCCAGTTTGTGACATAAGGTAAATAAGTAATAAGGTAGGAAATAAGGTACGTTTGAATAATGACTGTGGAATAATTTTGTAATTGCAGTGCAGTATATTGTATCTTTTGAATCCAGAAAAACACTGTGTTCTTTACACAGATGGCTTAAGGTTCATTTCACCTTTGATTAGGAGACAAATGACAGAGAATGTGTTTACTGTTTGAATGTTTATTGGAGACTGCCTGCAGTTACAAATTTAACAAGTCCTATAATGTTAGTCACGCATACATAGCTGATCGATACAACATGCCGCCCGCCAAAATGGGCATGGGCCCTTTTTTTAAACAACAAATCTTCACAGTTTAAATTTCAGGTTACAAATGCGACAAAATTAAAAAAAAACTGAATGAAACATAAATAAATTACTGTTACCATAGCTCTGTGAAGTTAGTTTTTACATTCAACAATTTACTTAATCAGTTTGATGTGCAATGGGTAATGGACACAATTTGGTTACACATCGTTTTGTAATTTTATCACCGTTTTTTACACTATAAACACGTGTAGCACCGTCTGGCCCTGGATGTTTGTCAAGTATTCGGCCCATCAACCATTTCCCTGGTGGAAGGTTATCGTGTTTGATCAGAACGATTTCACCAATAGTAAACTCAGACACCTTCTTGAGCCATTTTGGCCTTTGTTGCAATCGGGAAACTAGATCACTCTAGCTGCAGGTAAATCGCCCATGATTTGAATTCTAGCCTTTGCCTTTATTTTTGCACACACCAAACATTTGTGGATGTGGTGTTTGACAATATTCTTGGCCTTTATTATCCAATACCGGGACCGAATATAAGACAACATTAATTGAAGCCCACCATGCATCGTCTTCAAATGAGCTTCGGCCACGATTAGATTGGTTAGTGCATTTTTGTGATGCAGAATAATAGGGTACTTGCTTTCTTCACAAATGTTCGCATGACGCAATCTTCCACCTACTCTTAGTATATTTTCCTTATCGAGATATGGATTTAATGCCTTCAAATCACTATTTCTTTTCACTTGTTTTTCTCTGGTAATCATTTCTATTTCTTGTTCAATATGTTCCTTTTGTGCCTTTTTAATGCAAATTTTCAATGCCTTGTCTAATTCTTCCGTTGTTATGGCCCTTTCATTATTACTACGGTGTTTTCTAAAGTTTAAAAACCTTTTGCTGTATACTATAATTTTCTGAAGTTCTATTAACGAGTCGAAATTTTCAAAACTGAAAAAACTGTTTCTTATGGTTCCTTCCTCTCTCTCCGATATATTTAAACACACTTGCATTGTCTTTCGCTGTTCTAACTGTGTTGGCGCGAGATTGGGTCTCGTGAAGTTTATTTCTTCACGTGAAAGCCACTGTGGTCCGTGCCACCACAAGTGATTCATTTGCAGTTGGGAAACGTTGGATCCACGGGATGCTACGTCTGCAGGATTATGTTCAGATTGTACATGATACCATCGACTGTTGCTGATGTTTTCTGATATCTCAACAACACGATTTGCTACGAATGGCTTCCATCGGTGTGGTTCGCCGAGCAACCAGGACAATGTCACGGACGAATCAGTCCAGGCATGAACTTGTTGAGCTGGTAGCCGCATAGCTTGGGCTACATGCCGCAACAGTTTTGAGAGGAGAACTGCGCCGCACAACTCAAGACGGGGCAGCGATATTGTTTTTACTGGCGCCACCTTGGTTCTTGCGGCTACAATGTTCGTCTTGATTCTCCCGTCTGGTTCCTTTGTTCTACAATAGACTACGGCAGCCATTGCTCGAATGGATGCATCGCAAAAGCCATGCAGAGATATATTTTCCTTGTTTGAATTCAGTGTGTTAACCCATCGTGGTAACTTGATATTGCTGACGTTTGTCATGTCATCGCGAATCTTTATCCACTCTTCTTTCAATCCGTTGTCAATGCTCTCGTCCCATTGAACTCCTGCTAACCATAGTTGTTGAACAAGAATTTTGGCTTTGACTACCACAGGCGCTATCCATCCTAATGGATCAAATAGTTTTTGCAAATCCGATAAAATGGATCGTTTAGTGACATTGGTGGAGAGTGGTGGTAACGTTAACTTGTATTGAAATGCGTCACTTGCTAGATTCCATGAGAGACCTAAGGCCTTTACAGTGCCGTCTAGTTTCAAATCAATATTTGCTCTGGCTGATCTTTCCTGAGGTTCGATGGATTTTAGGAATTCTGTGCTGTTGGAAGACCATTTTAGAAGTGTCATTCCTCCTTTTCTCAAAATGGTTCGTAATTGTTTACTGGCTTCGATTGCTTGTTCAATGGCGTCGCAGCCAGACATCATATCGTCGACATAAAAGTCTTCTTGTATCATTCGTGCTGCGACTGGGAAATTCTCACCTTCGTCGTTTGCAATCTGCATGAGTGTTTTTACAGCGAGGTAAGGTGCTGATGCGGTGCCGAAAGTTACTGTTAAAAGACGAAAGTCTTTGACTTCGTTGTTGTGAGAAGCATGCTGACGCCATAATATTCTCTGGAAGTCTGTATCAGCCCTTTGAAGAAGAATCATCCTATACATTTTCTCTATATCGCTTGCGAAACAGATCTTGTGTATGCGCCATCGTAGAATAATGCTTCTTAGGTCTTCTTGCAAGACTGGACCCACTAGGAGTTCGTCATTGAGTGATATGCCGTTAGAGTTTTTGCACGAAGCGTCAAATACAACACGCACTTTTGTCGTGTCTTTGTCGGCACGCAACACGGCGTGATGAGGCAAATAAACTGAACGCTGGTTAATTTCGCTGTCTGGTATTACTTCCATATGTCCTAAACTCATGTATTCTTCAATCACTTCACTGTAGGCCTTCTTTTGTTCTGGTAACTTGTCTAATCTTCTTTCTAGCTGTAATAATCTTCTCAAAGCCATTTCTCTGGTGTTACCATCTGGCGACTGTGGACTGTATGTGTTAAAAGGTAATTTAACTACGTATTTACCTTCTTCGTTTCTCGTGTATGTTTGGTTGTAAATATTCTCACATATTTCTTCTTCTTTTGTCAGTTTTCGTTTGAAATCTGTGTCTACTTCCCACAGTGTTTTTAACATATCTTCAACTTCTATTTGCTGATGCATTACAATGATTGAAGATTCTTCATCGGAGTTGTCATGAACTCTTCCGAATAGAAGCCACCCTAAGCTACTTTTTTGAGCGCAAGGGGTCCCTGGGGGGCCCTTGATTATGTCATTTTGTAAAATTTGTACGTATTCATCGACCCCTAGTAGAGGAAAGGATGCAAATTTGGAATACCACTTTCTAAAAAAATCGTATTAATACTGGGTTAAGGGATTTATGAATAAAAAACTGCATTAAATGTCAGATAAACTTATCTTTTATTCAAATAAAAATAATTAACAAACTTGGCTTATTATAAATTGGATAATTTTTGGTTTAATCATACAATGACAGATTGGCGTAGTTTAACTAAAGTGAATCAAATTTGGAATAGGGTATTCCAAATTACAATCACCTAAAAAAATCAACTTTAATTAACTATATAATTAGCTTTAAACTGAGATCTCAATTATAAAATTAAAAAATAATAACTTTAAGCTAATTTCTAAATCAATTATAATTTTTTTAGTCTTTGCAGTAATCACACACGTAGCAACCCGAGTCATAGCCAGCACACTCGCCGTGCACCCAGCCTTCGCAAATAAAACATTGCACCCATTGCTCTCCCCTCTGATCTTCTGTAAATTTTCCATTGCAGAAAAAACAAACACAATCATTTCCCGTAGGTTGTGTTACATTAACGCAAGAGGGTACATCTTCTTCTGATTTATGAGATGTGAATGTAACGTCACTATCAGACTCTGTATTTTCTTCTTGAAGTATCTTTCTTTTGGTCTTGAAACTTTTCCCTTTTCCCTTACCTTTCCCTTTTCCTTGCACATCTCTCTTGATTACCTTTTCTTTGTTTCTATTCTTATCCTTATTTTCAGTTGTTTTTTTTCAGGTTTCTTTTCTTTTCTGCTTCTTCTAAGTTCTTTTTGTAGGGTGAACTAGAAATTATTTCCGATTTACCTAGCTTACGACCTCGATTAGATGATCGGTTTTTGGTAGTAAGAACTGGCGAGAATTGAAAAGGTGTTACGATGGGGCTACTGCGAGAAGGCCCTGGACGATTTTCTTTTTCTTGTTGTTCTCGCATGACAATATCAAGAAGATTTACTTGTGGAGGATCTGTTTCCTGCATCAATTCATTTGTCTGTTGTCTGTTATCTGACAAAACTTGAAAAGAACTGTCATCAAAAGTCTGTAATAGGGATGGTGAATGGTTTCCTGCCGGTTCGTTTTCAGCAATACCGTCAGCTGATTCTTGAGCTGCTGCAAGATAGTCAGACTCCGTGAAAATATTTTTATTGAAGGGATAAATGCCACCAACACTAAAGCCCTTTGCTGCGATTTCACCAGTCTGGCATTTTCGATAGGCTCTGCCAAATAATTCTGAAATGTCGTAGGCAGTAAGTGATCTATTGTTTTCGCGTAACCACATACGAATTTCTTCACTGTAGTAACTTTTAAGTGGGCCCATGAACGCTTTATCCATGGGCTGGATCTTATGTGTGCAATGTGGTGGCAGTGAAATCAAAGTCACATGATTTTGTCTAGCTTTATCCACGAGCTCGATATTCTTTGTATGACTAAAGTGGCCGTCAAATAAGAGAAGAACCGGCGAGGCTTCGGATGGCTTTACATAATCGATTAAATGTTCGAACCACTGCGTGAACAAATGTGTCTGTATCCAGCCAGAAGGATGTGCTCGGCCAATAGACCCTACAGGAGCGCCTTTCATTAAAATCTCGCTCATGTTCTTGCGCGGAAAAATCATCATTGGCGGCACAAATATGCCAGTTGGACTCATGCAGGTCACCACAGTTATGAGAGATCCTCTTTCAGCAGACGACATGGCTCCAATTTGCTTTTTTCCTCGGCGACCAATCACTTTGGGATATTTGCTTTGTACAATAGACAGCCCCGTTTCATCAACGTTAAAAATCCTGTTAGCCGCGAACCTTTTTTCTTCGTAAACTTTCTCAAGATTTTTATAAAACTCGTCCATTTTTGCCTTTGTAAATCCGTTGGCTCTAGCGAAAGATGTTCCAGTGGGCTTGCGTATTGATAAAATTTGCTTGTGCCTTGCAAGAAATCCCTTGAGCCAGTATCTGCCAGCTCTTTCATCGTGAAATGGATGGGGCACATTATTTTTAACTGCAAGTTGATATGCTAGCCTTCTCATATCCATTCGAGTCAAACCATATAATTTTTGTTCCATAACAAGGGCATATTTCACCAGCATATCCTCAAAAACCTTATCAAATACTGGTCTGCGACCTATCTTTTTGGTCAGAGTATCTTCTAACAAACTCTCTTTCTCTTTAGCAAGGCGAAATAAGGTGGTTCTAGGTACATTATAAGTCTGCGCTGCCTTTAAATAGCCCATTTTCTTATCTTGAACAGCTAATACCGCAGTAGCCATATCATTTTGACTCCACTTCTTACGCTTTTTATATTTACTGGCAGAGTTGGCAGCAGCAGTTGTAGACATTTCTAAAACAAAATTTAAAAATATTTGTTAAAAAGACTATCTAGTATATGATTATAGGTACCTTAGTGGCCGAGTATACAAAATTATGATTCAGAATATGCCTTCCTGCCACATTAGTATGCCTTCCTGTTTCTACTTCTAATTAAAAGCAATTAGAAGTAGAAACAGGAAGGCATACTAATGTGCACATAATTTGGAATATTCCAAATTAACTTCACCTGTCGTATTCCAAATTAGCAAAATAATCATTTCTAACCTAAAATATTTTTATCAATTTGTGTTTAGAATAATTTTGGAAATAAGCGCTGATTTCTACAACTGATACACTAAACTACATATTTGTACAAATATAAACATTATAGATATAAGTTACACTCAAGATGCAAGCCGATTTATGACTTACTTGGAAAAATTTTCTAGACAGCACTTCACTCCGACGCAGTTTGTCACGGCACTGTCAATATGGCTGCTTCTAAGCCACGCCCGATTTGTTTGCTAATACACAAACTACGTAATACTGGTACTCGTTATTAGATGACGTTTTTCTATACTTTTATAATGCAGTATTCCAAATTATCAGCAGTATTCCAAATTAGCATCCTTTCCTCTAGTATGTCGATAGGCCCTGGTGTATGGAATTTCGGATCTGCCAGGGTGAGTCCCGTTATATGGGGCCAGTTGTGTGACGTAATCGTTTTTGTTGGGATTTTTGTAGTTAATTGTTTTGAAATGACGTAGGCCTTCACCTTGAGGCTGAAATTCTCTTGATATCCTGATATAACTTCTATCTGAACTACTTGATTGATTTTGGAAACATTAGATCCAACGCCAACGATGTTACCTCTTGCTGGATACCTTCTGGCCTTCAGTGTTTGTGCAGCTCTTTCGCTTATGAGACAACCTTGCGAACCAGGGTCGATAAGAGCTCTTAAAATTGTGGAGTTGCCGTTCTCACTTCGAACTGTGATTATTGCCGTCCCCAATAGTGCTATACTATTTTTTGATGTGTAAGTTTGTGACGTCATTACTGCGTTAATTTGTACATCTTCTATCTCTTCTACATTGGAATGTAATACCCTTGGTTGTGTTTCATTGCTTGGTTGACCTTGGGCACTCGTAGTGCATGGTTGATGAAGAAGAGTGTGATGACGTTTGTTGCATTTTCTACATGAGGTTAATGATCGGCATGCTTTGACTGAGTGTCCGGAAGTAAGGCAGTTAAAACATAGTGGTTTCCTTTTGACGAATTCACTTCTATCTTTTGAATTCATTTTACCAAATTGTTTACAGTGGAAAAGTGCATGGTCTTCGTTGCATAGTGAACAAACTTTCTGAGTAGTAGATATGTGATAGGAACGTACAGTTGATTTTTCCTTGGTTGTTGAAGTAGTCGATGCAATAAGCTCAAGTGTACGAAACTTTGTTTGTAAAAATTTCATCAGTGTGGATAGGTTTGGTACTTCATCGCCTTCTTCTCTGCTGACATACTCGTCCCACTCTTTATGCGATTCTGAGTCTAGCTTCTGTACAATAAAAAAAATGACGAAAACGTCACATGAGCTCGTGTCAACGTTTAAGTTTTTCAAATTGTTAAGACATTCTTTGGTAGTGTCGTGCAAAGACTTTATATTTGTTGCAGTTTGAGTTAGCGCCTTTTTCTGGTTGAAAAGACGTTTCATGATTGATGTGACAATACCACGTTTGTTGCTGTACCGTTCTTTTAGAGTCTCCCACGCTTGATTGTAATTGCTCTCTGTCACCTGAACGTGTTTGAGTAACGCTTCAGCTTCACCTGTGACGCAGGACTTTAAATAATGTAGTTTTTGCACGCTGCTAAGTGTGGCGTTTCCATGGATAAGCGAAAGGAACAGATCTTGGAACATTGGCCAATCTTCATAATTACCCGAGAAAGTCGGGATACTAATCATAGGCAATTTCACTTGAGGTTCTAACTGCTGGCATTTGACGCCATGTGATTCAGATTGTTTCACGGTCGGCACTGTTAAAGTTTCTTTTAAATCTTTCATATCGGCCTTTGTTTGCAAGTAACGTTCTTCACACGAATAAAACACATCTTTACTAAAGTATTCTAAGTGTTTTCGTTGTTCCTTTGTTACAACTTTCAATAAACTGCTATGTGCCGTCCTAAAAGATGTCCAGTAATCGTCAAGGCACTCTATTTTAGAATCTAGGTATCCCTTTGTTAATCGTACCTTAGGACATTTCTTAAAGTTTTCTTGTGATTTAACAATGCAGCCATGTAAATCCTCCAATTCGCTTAAAATTTGTTCTGCTGTTTCCATGGTTGTATTTTAATTTTTATGCACGAAAATTGTACCACTGTGTAGATAATTAAATTGTTCACCCGGTTTAATAAGTTAAAAACAAGTTTGCACTGTAAATGTTCAATAATTGATTGAAACGTATTTAACTTCCACGTAATATTAACTTTATTCACTGTGGGTTCTTATCTTCTCGCCATTAGCGGTCAATGCAGGTGTGCGCCTATTCAATCGGTATCCGGCTCGATGCAGGCCATTATGTTCTTTACACAGATGGCTTAAGGTTCATTTCACCTTTGATTAGGAGACAAATGACAGAGAATGTGTTTACTGTTTGAATGTTTATTGGAGACTGCCTGCAGTTACAAATTTAACAAGTTCTATAATGTTGTCGCGCATACATAGCTGATCGATACAACACACTGAATTCGCTCTATGATATGTAGTTCAAAATTTAAGTTGTAACATAAATGAACATAAATTATAAGCTCTGGAATATTTGACTGTTTTAGAAGTCATTTCATACGTTTTGAAACACAGTCGCACAAACTATATAGCTCGACAAATAGTTTGAGTACAAATTATTTACCGATTAATTAAAAATATTTTTCCACATATTATTTAAATTCGTGTCCACGAGTAGGAATAAATACCATTTAATTAAAGGCTTATTTGAATTGTACAGAAATTATCCGCTTTCTATTTTCTGTCGGGAAAATAAAAATGCCTCGCGGTAAAGCTAAAACTACGATCACAAACAAAAGTAAGAGAAAGTTACAAACCGAAATTACAAATAATGAAGACGAACGAAATAAAGGCAAGAATTCAGACACTACAATGCCAGTGAAATTGGAATCCATAGAGGAATCCGACCCTAGTGGGAACAATCATATCTTGGACTTTAATAAATTTAAGTTTGAGAAGAAACCGCACATAAAAATTGAATTTGATAAAAACCCACCTTTAAAAGAGGTATTACTTATATGTTACTTTACAAGAATTATTAAAGTAGTAAAATGTCATTTTGTAATTTTATGTCCAAAACTATAAAGTAGAATAAAAAAAGATTGTGTAGTACCAAAAATATGGAAACAAGGAGATTTAATTATGCCCTAGACCAGGGATGGCGAAGCTTTATTGATCTATGTGTTTTCTAAAGAAATTCTTAATGAAGCCATGACATGCCATCAAACAATCTTGACTTAGTGATAAATGGCAAAAAAATATAAAACTCAATACTATCAACTTAAAACTCTTTATTTGCAACCAGAAATATACATTTTATTTTGTACAGCAATACTAACTAACAGTTTTATGTTTATTTAAATGAAAGGAAAAATTAGTGCCGTTGGCGTTCCGGCACCGGTAGTCCTATTCACAATGAACTTTGGTACTATGACCTCAAATGTAGACGAAAAAATAAATTGTTTCGATTAGGTACCTAAATTCCTTAATTAATGCCATGCCCAAATTATTTTGTCAGCCCATTGATTCGCCATCCCTGTCCTAGACTATTCCTGGTAAAATTTTAGAATATGACTGCACTATTTAAGGCGGTGGGGGTGAAAAGGAGGAGGGACCCGTAGCACTATTTAAGGGGGCGAAAACAAGGGGGGGGCACCCGCATCATAGGTCATGTGATAGTAGAATTTGTGTGGTGTGGTGAAGATCAATTAATAAAAATAAAAGAGATCCATTTGTTGAATTATTAAAGGCTCTAGAGCATAGTTATACAATAAATTCTTATTACAATATAATAAGTTATACAAAGGTCCTTTGAAAGGGGAGACCTATCCCTTTAAAATGCCACCTCTATCATTCCTAAATTCGAGGCGGGCCGTATTCTAAAGCCAACCCCTATTCTTAACTATAAATAGTTAAGTTTTGTTTCTTATAATACAATAGAAGTCGCAATGAGCCATCCACATCAGTCGCAAAATTTTCATTTCATTTCGTCAGTCGTTGACAGTCTGATGGCCACAATAAAAGTGGTTGTAGATCACACACTACATGTGCATTGTGGGGCATCCCTGATGCAGATTGAGAAAATTCATAACATTGTTGATGCTCCTTGGAAGGTGTTTATATTCAGTAGTGGATTATCATAAATTGTTAAAAACCTAATATTTTTGTTTAGCAAACAGGCTATTAGAAATTTAATGACATTTCTATTATTTCATAGGAAGTGAAAGGTCTATGGGAGCCACCACATTGGAGGGAATTTCTGTCCAATTTGAGGAGTATGAGGTCCAACAACGATGCACCAGTTGACTCAATGGGTTGCCATATGAGTATGGATAAAGATGCACCACCAGAGGTAATGAATGTAGTGCAATTTGTGAGAAGTCAGTTGTCATTAGCTATAAAAGTGTTTGGTTTTTGGAAAACAAACCTGTTGAGTACCGAGGATGTTAGGTGTACGGGCCGGGGGTGATGTAATAAATGAAACTCTAGTCGGAACGTAATGAAAATTACGCCCAAGGAGCTTGCCCGTACTGACGGTACACGAACATACACTAAAGTCGGATGTCTCTGAGGAGCCGATCAAGATGCGTGGGAAGCAAGCGTTGAGACAGTTTTCTTGAGAGCGCGCTGTTACTGTTGAGAGCTGCAGTGATTTCTTGTTCAGTTTTCAGTTGTAAGTTGCTCTGTTGAATTCCCAGTTGCTACTGATTTGCACTCAAAATGGGCTTATTTTTATTCCCGATCTTACTGTCTCAACTAGCTTCTCGGAAGCAAGGGATTTCGTGTATCGTCCAATCGGGGGCGCCTCAGGCCATCTTTATTCAATAACACGTGTGGGAGCGAGACAGTATATGACAAGGACAGATAGTATTTCAGACAAGGACAACAATAATAATATTGACGCTAACAATGTTGAGTTTTACAACTCGCGTCTTTTTTCGGAGTAACTTTTAATAATGTTGTTATCTTTAATAAATCACACGTTACATAAATACAATTATACACAACTACACACAAAACTATATCATAAATTCTCAATAACAATGGGGCATTAAAACACTCTGTAAATGTATAATTAAATGTTACAAAATACGTAAATCACAAAAGTAAATATACAAATACATCTTATGTTACTAATTTGAGGCGTCATCGTTAACAAAACCTTTCTGGTGAATATGAAGAATTTCATACAAAACTATTTCAAAACAATTTGATAGCTCCTATAGTATAAGGGTAGTATAAGGGTCAGTGTCAATATGGCAGTTTGCCAGATTTGAGGGCCTTTCTGACTCGCGATCGACAAGTCGATTTTGAGTTTTTGAGTCGATCTAGAGAAAAAATATCCGATATAGAAGTATTCACAGATTTTGTTTTAGTAGGTAGGTAATTAAAACAAAATGTAATGAATAAGCAACTAAAATTTATTCGATCCACAATTAGGCCAGAATAACCCTTCATCACTTTCTTTTATCGTAATAACCCCCCTACTAGCGCCAAAAGGCGGCTTTACCAAAGGAACGCGCGGTACCTGTCAAAGAGAAGCCGCGTTTTTTATTCCCGCCGATTTTTCTAGAAACTTCGGGCGGCGTGTTTGGCGGGAACATTCGAGACTTCGTTCGCGCCGATATATATGTTGTGCCTGCAGGAATAGGAGTCAGTCTGAGTTGTAACTTGAAGGCGATTCGTGGATACAAAGTTTATTAATAAATAGTACAAAATGAGTGCGGCAAGAAAAGTAAAACGTATCATTTTAATAACGATTGGGAGGAACAATTTTTCTTTTGTATGGTAAAGGATAAGTGCGTCTCATTTGCCGTGCGTCAGTTGCAATACCTAAAGCGTGGGAACTTAGAGAGGCATCATAAAACGGTTCATAAAAACTATGAAAAAGATTTTCCGTCATAGAGTGAATTAAGAAAACGAAAAGTACGTGATTTGATAACTTGTTTGAAAAAAGAACAAACCATGTTCACAAGACCAGCCAAACAATCAAAAGCTGCAACGATCGCGTCATTTAAAATATCTCATATATTGGCGAAACACAAGAAACCATTTGAAGATGGATCGGTTGTGAAGGAAGCATTTATTGAAGCGGGTGAGACTTTATTTGGAGATTTTAAAAATAAAACAGAGATTATGTCTGCTATTAGAGAACTTCAGTTATCTCGTCCGACTGTCACAAGGCGTGTTGAAGTCATGAGTCAGGACATGGCAGATAAACTAAAACATGATATCATGAAATGTACATACTTTTCTTTACAGTTCGATGAATCCACCGATATGACAGACACTGCCCAGCTGTGTATTTTTATTCGAATGGTATTCAATGACATGTCGGCTAAGGAAGAGCTTTGACAATGATTCCTCTGAAAGGAAAGACTCGTGGCGAAGATATATATGCCGTTTTCTTCAATTTTGTAACAAACTACAAGCTACCAATATGTAAACTAGTGTGCATTACAACCGATGGAGCATTAGCAATGACTGGAAACAAAAACGGTTTTGTGGCATTGTGTCGAGCTAATGACGATTTCCCTTCATTTTTCTCCTTCCATTGCATTATACATCAACAAGTTTTGTGTTCAAAAGTTCTAAACATGGAGGAGATTATGGGCATTGCAATAAAAATTGTGAATTCCATCCGTGCACGTAACTTGCAACGACGGCTCTTTAAATTGCAGTTGGAAGATAGTGAGTCAGCTGAACACACTGATTTAGCTCTTCACACGGACGTCAGGTGGTTGACTCGCGGAAAATTCCTAGAAAGGTTTCAAGAATTATTGCCCGAAATAACAGCTTTTCTGGACGAAAGAGGTGATGACACTCAGATGCTGAAAAACGGAAAATGGCTGACTGATTTGGCATTTTTGACAGACATCACAATGCATTTAAACACCATTAACTTGGAGCTTCAAGGTAAAGGAAAAACTATTATTGGGAGGATTAGCGCAATAAACGCATTCAAAAGTAAATTGCAACTTATGATAGATCAACTGAAAAGAAAGGATCTGAAACATTTTGAAAGCAAGGATTCCTCAACTGAATTATGATATTTATGAGGTAGAATTATCAAATATTTTGGGCCAATTCGAAATACGTTTTTATGATTTCAGTAAATTAGCAAATATCGCATCATTTACGAGTTATCCTTTTTCGTGTAAAAACATTGAGGAATTAGCTACTGAAATAGCAAGTCAGTTTAACATGGACTCATGTTCTGTTGAAAATGAGTTAGTGCAGATTATATCAGATATACATCTCAAAGCCACAACATCTGATACAAAATTCTGGTGTTTTATATCTGAAGATAAATATCCGAATCTAAGGCAAATCGCCCTTCAGCTGACATGCTTCATCATCCAAAGTCACTCTTTAGTTAAGTTTAGACACTAGAACTCGTTTGTTTTGTAAGAACCAATAAACTCGCAATTTTGAATAATTATGAGTTTTTTCATTAACATTTTAGAGCAGACCTACACTTACCTTGACTAAAAAAATGCATATTGTGCGGAAAACTAATATCTATGCCACGATACACCCTATCTAGACGACAATCCTGCATCACACATACTTGCAGCCTCTCAGAGTCGATCGATCGTAGTCTAACAATATTGAGGTAGATCGCCAGCAGTTCAAGTTTGAGCAAGGGGGCCTTATAGTAGTGAAAAAAATTGTAAATATATATTTTAAATAAATAAATTGCCTCCCTGACGGGAACATCTTCCCCGCTACCATTCCATTCCCCGTGAATATTGTGAGTTTTAAAAACCCACCCCTTTATGAATTATTATTGCATGCTGAAACAGTCATTACTAGTTTCTGTTTAGTTACCACATTAAATGTCTTATTACAGGTGATAAGGTACCAAAGCCTCATTTCATTGATGCTGTCCAGCCAAACCAAGGATGAAATCACATTTGGTGCCATGGAACGTTTAAAAGCTAAGGGCCTAATTGTAGACAACATTCTCAAGATGAGCAATGAAGAATTGGGCCAATTGATATACCCTGTTGGATTTTGGAAGGTATTCTGCATTAGTACTAAATCCTTGATATTAAAACAATTATTATTTTAATAGACAAACAGCTTGCAATACTGTGTCTATGTCTGTTTTTATGTTCCAAAATATTTGTGTCTTTGTTTTTGTACCTTTTTTTGTTACTCAACATACAACCTAAAACATAGTTTGTATTGAATTCTCAGATAAATTGATTACCTACTCGTACTGATGAAAGTCATAAAACTGCAAGCATGTGATATGTCCCTGTAAAGGTCACTATTTAATTAAGTAACTATTGTACATAGCTTACAAGATGATAACATAATTTAATGTAATATTATCTATATTAATTGAATCTTCCAGGCTACTTGGCCGAGGTCTTCTGGAATATTTTCTCTTTTTCCAAAGTTTCGTCAACAACTGCGGTTGACATCTTCAGTGCGATTGCGTTCACTTTCGGAGAGATGTTATCTATAGATAACATAACGAGAGATGTCATCTATAGATATCTATAGATAACATCTCTCTGAAAGTGAACGCAGTCGCCACTGAAAATGTCAACCACAGTTGAGGACAAAACGTTTGGAAAAAAGAGAAAAGATTCCAGAAGACCTCGGCCAAGTAGCCCGGAAGATTCAATTAATATGGACACCGGCCAAGAAAGCCTACACTCCACAATATTATCTGTGTAACTTGCTATTTGTATCACTCAGCTATGCAGAAAAGATGCTCATATAATTCATTTGCTTCACAGACAAAGGTAAAATACATAAAGACAACAACACAGACTCTGAAAGACCAGTACAATGGAGACATACCAGACTCTGTAGAAAAACTCTGCAAACTGAATGGCGTTGGACCAAAAATGGCACACATTTGTATGAAAGTTGCATGGAATAAAGTCACTGGTATTGGTATGTTAGTGTTTACTTTAAATAGACTGATTTGCTTAGTAATTGAAAAAATGTTTTTCTAAGTATTTAGACTGTACTTTAGAGATATTTATAGCAATATAATAATGGTATACCAATCATTATTACGAAAATGTACAAAATGTACGAAAATGGACTTAATGCCTTATTGCATTCTCTACCAGTCAACCTTTAGGCAAACAGAGAATCAAGAGTAATTCTGATAAACTACATAAATTTGTATGCCCCTTGATCTAAAATTGGTTTAGATTTGATACTTCGATATGGGGAGTGTTTTCACTTTTCTGATCAGAGAAATTATAAATATAACTACATCATTCACAGGTGTCGACACTCATGTCCACAGAATAAGCAATAGAATTGGCTGGGTGAAGAAACCTACTTCAACCCCAGAAGATACTCGTATAGCCCTCCAATCTTGGCTTCCTTTCGACCTTTGGAGTGAGGTCAACCACCTCATGGTAGGCTTTGGACAAACCATTTGTCTTCCCATAAATCCTCAATGTACTAAATGCTTGAACAAAGACATTTGTCCATCAAGTAAAGGAAGCAAATCACCAAAAAAATCCCCAATGAAAAATAAACAGGAAACAAAAGAAAAGTTTAAAGTTAAAAATGAACTGGAATCAGAAAAATTACCCAGAAAGAGGAAAATTACACCCAAAAAACAACTAAAAGTTAGTGATAAAAATGAATTAGAAACCCATCCCTGTGAATATGATTTTGAAACTAACAAAGAAAAGTTAGTCAAAGAAGCTAAGAAATCACCGAAAGTACGAAAAGCAACTATAAAAGGAATTGAAAGCAGTGATATTGACATGACTAAAGAATTGGTACATAAAAACACTAGGAATAAAACAATAAATTTAAATGTTTCTGAATCAATAAATAAAAACATAACTGAAAATAAAACTAATGTGCATCATGAAAATTACGATGAAAGTAAACTAGTGAAAAGAGTCACAAGGGCAACTAAGAAATAAAAACATTATTATAAAATTGTGTATTTGTTAAGGTTTTTGTTAATAATGTAAGAGATTATCATGTTTAAGACATGGTGCCATTAATACTATATACATATATACTAGTTTTGAACAAATCTAATTTAAATATGAGTGAGACTACTTATTTGGAAGTGATACTTTGCTCTAAAATTGTAATTAAACAGTATCTATTATGGCATTTATTATTTGTTTTTTATTATTGTTTTTAAAACAATGTTAACTAAGATTGATTGTTATTTGTAATGAATAAAAACTTCATTTTTGTATATTTTTTTTAATGTTTTCTTTTACCAATATTTTTCTTAGACTTATTTTTCCTTGGATTCTCTTTTCCTTTCATAAAGACTTTTTTCTGCTGAGATTTCTTCTTATTCTGAACTCTATCCAATTTACTTTTCATTTGAAACACTTTGCTTTTCTGTATCTTTTTTGTTGCTTGTATCTTTAACATTCTCTTCAATTCTTTCTTTGTTTTTAGTTTGTTATCTTTTTCTGATTCTGACACCTCATCATCTAAATATTCTTCTTCGGAGCCCATTCCAGGGACTTGTTGTATTATGCCATTCTCTTTTTTCTTTATAATTTTTTTTACTGATTCCTCTTTAGGTCTATTTTCTCCTATAACTAAATCTTTTTTCTGTAGTGTGTCAGTTGAAAGCTCGACGATTTTCACATTGACATCCTCATCTTCATATTCTTCTTGTAGCAGTTGTTCTATATCTGGTATAGGACGGCTGGATACCACTAGTTTTTTATACGACTCTTTGTTCTAAAACAATTATTAATGTCATTAATTATTTATTACTTTTATCTCTAATAATACAAAAATAGCTAAACTTAGTAATAGGTACTACACCTCTTGTTTTATTCGTTTCTTTTCTTCTTTTAACATTCGTTGCAGTTCCTCTTGTGCCTTTTTCTTTCTTTCTAGTTTCCTTTTGCGGAACCCACACAGAAATTCTCTGAAAAGACAAAATATACCGATAACCAAAGAAATCACGTGTAAATATATTTGTAAATAATAATTAAAGCAACAAAATAATAAAACCATTTACTTTCTCTTGGTCTCATCGAAAACTAAATTGATTTTCTTCTTTCGTTCTTGATTTTTATTCTTTCTTTTCCCCATTTTAAGTTACAGATGCAAGAAATTACAAATACAAATCAAAATAAATGTTGCCTCTGCAACCTCAAAATACTTGATAATGTATACTTTTTTTTTATATACACATAAATTAATTGGACACTGGCATAGCCATTGATCCGGACAGCAAATAATAAACGAATTGCTGGAAGAGACGTAGTAGGTATGAATTTAGTTTGTCAAAGAGCGATTTTTGCATATTTTGGAATTTAGACCTAATTGCCTTAATAAAACATAGTAGCCTTTATTAAACTATATAAAAATTGATACAATTTATTTATGTATCTAATTCCTTGAGATATTTGCATTAACGCAGGTAATTGTGGGAGAAAATAATTTCAATCTCTAACTGAAAATTATGTTGTCCTCAATGATGAAAATTTAATAGACAACAATTCGTAAAGTATAAATGAAATCACAACTAAGCTATAATTTGATTAATCCAAGTGAAAGATATAATAATTCATAAGAATGTACATTTCATTACATAATTTTGGATTAATTTTAGATCATCGATATGAACTGTTGATCCGATTCATCCTCTCATCCGATTATTGGTACCGCGCCAAGATTTTTTGAAATACTTGCATTTGATTGGCGGAAACATGCAATTAATTTTTTTTAAGACCGTCGGAGCGGCCAATAAGCGCGCAAGTCCACAATAAAGACGGACTCATCAGCAGCATGGCTGTCAGTATATATTTGAAGCTTGGACGATGCATTTCCTTTCGTTACGTTGGTTTTTTTTATTTGTGCAATTTGACGAAAATGATATCGTGTGTGATTTTGAGTGTCATAAAATATGGAGCCATTTAGGTGCAGTGACCTGATATCTATCTTATTACGCAAGGTAGGTGTGGAGAAAAGTGATTAAAGTGTATACCTAACAAAGATTGTTTAATATTACTGTTGGTTTGTGTAGTGGTCCAGCGAAAATCGTGCCATTAAAAATCAATCTGAAAGTCACTACGTGTGTGCCTTTCGTCGTAATTTAATTTAGGTGAATGAAGGTCGTTTATAAAGATCTATTATGTCGCAGCAACTAATATGTCTACGAATATATTACTTGGAGTAATCAATACGATTATGTTTGCATGGCCATATGCTGTGTGTGAAAGGGTTGTTACCGTTACCTATTCTAGTTAAATGTTTTCATCTACTTGCCTGGTGTTTCCCGTCTATGTGATGTAATTTTGTACCAGCTGTACTTAAATAACACCTCACAATAGCAAAAAAATCACCATATTATCTACTTTGTTATTGATTTTCTATGCAATGTCTACCTATTAAAAGCTTCTTACTTTTCTCTAATACACAAAGCTGTAGATTATCTCTGTATTGTTTTTATAGTAAATTATAGAGTTGAAGATTTTCTTTTTCTCTCTTAATGGTTTAAAAAAAATGTTTTGTTTATGTTTTGACAAATATTTTAAGAAAGTTGTTTGAGTTTGAAACAATGTTTCGACTGTCTTTTCTAAACATTTTATTTTCTAAAACCCTTATCAGTTACCCATCAATATATTTTACCCTGCAGTGGACCTACATAGATTGATGTTGTGCCATAAATAGGTTTGTTTGTTACACATTCAAATTAGCAATCTTTTTTTAAACAATGAAATAGCAATGAGAAATAGTAGTGAGCCATGAATAGTGTTGGCAGTCTGCAAGTCACTGCCAGTAGCAACAACTGAAATCAGTATTGCAACTTTTGCTGCAACACATGCTGACTTTTACCCTGTTGGACTGGTGGCAATGCACACCTATGGGTTCAGTAGGCTTACATAGTTTATCCTTTATGTTAATAGTGTGTAGTGTTACCTGGTACCAATAATTTTTTTCTTTCTATTGTTTGACAAAATTTGACCTTCATCTATTGAGTATTTACCTTTTTGACATATTTATGACTATCAATCACTATTCTATTTTGTTGACTAGTGCTTGTAACTTGTTCTAGATTTGATATTTTATATAAGTCAGATAGCTATCTATCTACATCAATATAATCTTAACCATATGTTTAAATTGCCAACAGATAATATATAATTTCTTCTGTATAAATGTAACATAATAAGTTTTAAGATCAATATTTTATGTAATTTATTGCTATATATTCTTGTTTACCTTAAAATAATTGTTACTTGTATTTTCTCTATTTTAATTTATAAGTTAATTTTATAATATTAATCAGTTCAACATTAAACTTAGTTGATAAACTTACTCAAGTTAAAAAAAAGTAAGTAACATAAGTAAGTACTCTGTCACATCAGGAAAATATTTGTTCTGTGATTTACTTGAACCCATCACTCTCTACACACATCTATAAGAAAGTAAGCAACACATTACAGTGAAAGTTTTATCTAGACTCATTCCTGAGATTACAAACAAAACAAATGTTTACCAACATCATAACTTTCATTTAAAATTATCTACAATAGTGTGATATTTATTAATGTATTAACATAAGAATAAAATTAATCCATAGTTATTATTTATTCTTATTTTATTAGTGGGTACTTTTTTAAACACCTCTTGAAATGCAAAGAATCTTTCTTTTATAGAAAGTACAGTCAGTAAATGCTAGTAAATGGATATTGTCACCCATAGACATACATGGTGCATGCCAACATCAGTCTAAAATGACAAATGTTAGCACACCCCTGGGTGCACTGGCTACCTTTAGAGATGTAGAAATAGACTTGGAGAAACAGTTAAAAAAGTGGAGAGAGATAGGATAGGATGTGAATGTGCTCTGGCCATATCTCACTCATTACCAAAACATACATAGGGTAAAGGATTACATAGGAATAGGATAAAGTGGGAAATGCAGTACATTTCAAGGTAGTCTTCTGGGAGAGATCTTTATCAGACAATGCATTTTTCTATAATGTTAATTTCTGATTTAGGCACAAATAAAATATTGATTGCAGAAAAGTAAACATGGACATATAGAAAAAAAATATTTTACAGGGAAACAGTTTGAGGGAAAAAACTTTGACATTCTTCTCATTTATCACTGAATCAGATTAGAATTATTATCAGAGCAAATGGTATAAATATATTTGTGATCATATAATTTCATAATATAATTTGTGTGGTCACTAATACATTATGAATTTTATGAATATATTTATGACCCTTTTAAACATAGTGAATCTTTTTCAGACAATACATTTTTTTATTTCCAAATGTAATGTTACTTATGCTTTATCTAATGTCTTTTCTTCCTAGAGGGAGGGCATATAAGTATGCATAAGTAAATGAAGCTGTTTGTTGCAACATCTTTCAATTCTCTTTCAAGTCTCAATCATTGTTAAATTAGAACCAACAATAAAGTCCCCTTTTTTCAGATAATGACATATTTTATCTATGATAATCCTTTATCCTAGATTTGAATTTAAGAAAAATGTCCATGCGGACAGTATCCACTTACCACCAGATAGACTGTCTGTTTGTCTTCCTTCTACTTTCTACAAAGAAACTACACTTCCATTTTTGTTTAAAATTTAGACACAAACACATTTTTTTCTTTGAGTTTGTACCATACCATCACTCTGTACTGCTGGATATACCTCTCCCAAGGCTCGCCACCATACTCAAGCTTCAGCTCTTTCCTTACATACTACAATTATTAATTTATTAATAATTGGATAGATCTTTTGCCTATGATCTAGGCTCCCTAAAATAAAATTTTCTAAGAATAAAATAAAACGCGACCTGCTACCAAGAGCGGATTTCTACTGACTTCCTTCCTTCTATGGACTTCCACTGAGTTTCTACTCAAGTACGGATTTTTGAAAACATTGTCACTAGCTCAGCGGTGCGAGAAAGCATTGTGAGGATACCCCGCATGCTCGAGAAGTAAAAAAAATACGAGTATTTGTATTCACCAATTCTCCCTGGACCTGCGTGGTAGATTATGGCTCGAAACCCCTTAGTGGTTTACTAGGTTAGGCCTGTGACCTGCAGTGGACCGTTATAAGCTGATATCATCATTAATAAAATTGTAATAATGAGACATAACTATTAAGTTTTTTTTAGATGGTATCTTAACATTTGGCCTTTAATTGTTTTTGTTGTAACTATACTTATTATTTTATAATTATCTACTAGTTGCAGTGTAAGCTTATCAGTTTCATTCCTTAATCTAAGACATTTTCGTAAATAAAATGTTTCCTCATGTTTTTTTCTCCTCTTCGTCTTTGTTACGCAACCGTAACTCTCCCCTTTTAATGATAGTTTCAAGCCCATAGTCATTACTGCGTCACTACCGATTGGTCCAATGTTTTATATTGTAAATCGGGTTTAAACCTTAAAATAGTATATTGTATAAATGTGTCGCTGATATAACACTATAAAATTTGTAGAAAACTTAATCCAATATTAACATAGACAAAGTTGATATTGCGGGGGACAAAAGGTTGGCCAGTAGAGGCAAAAGATTTTTCAGAGGCAGAGATCTTAGGAATAAATACCCCAAGATGTTTCAGTTCATCATCATTCTATTTTCTTTTTTAATATTTAGCGACTGTTTATATCGTACACTCACTTGGCTCCTGGACAGCCTACACTTTTTTTTCAGTCCTGACAAAATTATGCAAATTAGTGGTCAGAGGGCCCATTGTGTGCTCTTATTTATAACATATCACTATGAACGTTTGATCGTCAATGACTCTGTCCGTGTCAAATCTAGTATAGACAGATACGATGTTTATAATAATGTCAGTGCACCCACTGGCCAACACACACTGGGATTCCCTGTGTCACATATCTAGGCACAAAGATCGAAATAAACATGTCTTTGCCACACCAGGGCGCATTTGTATTGCAAACCGTGTCGCCGCATATTTCGGCAGAAGTCTCCGTGTAAACCATGTGTCTATACACCAGTGTGCCTGCATCGACACTGCTGAGGTGAATGTTGCGAGTACTGGTCGCGGAACATGTATTGCGACTATGTATCGCTACTTGTGTCTGTTTGCTGAATACATGTTGCTGATACATGTACCCGAGACAAGTATTGCGACATTTACTGCGACACGTTAACATGTATCGCGACTTGTGCCCTGGTATGGACGAGCTATTAGATAACACTAAATGCTGATTCAAACTTTAGACAGTAGGTATTACCTATCTACTAGTGTTGTGAAAATGAGCGCTCAAGCACAAGGTCAACGCTGATGATTCTTAAGAACCTTAAGTTAAAAGCTTTCGAGCCTAAAACGGTTAATTAATCGTTTGAGTCTTGAGGTTAAAAAAGGCTCAATGGTTACACTCAAGTCTTAAAGTTTAATTAGGGCTCGAACTTCGAGTGCTCATTTTTCACTAAACATTGTAAAACGCTAAAAATGTACGTGTGGGGAACTACAGCGTGTTTCACGATTGTAAAGTATACCGATAAGACGCCTTGATAAGTTCCAATCGGGTACGGGCCAATCGCATCGCACTGGAGAGTAAACATTAATTTGATAACTACCTACATCGACCCGAAATATTGTTGACATTTCTAGGACGGGCCTGTCTTTAGGATATGCTCAGATACACTACTTTTGAAACACACCACATCCACAAAAAAGTGGGCGGTTACGAATTTGTATGAAAACGTTTGGCATTATTCACAAGGACCACATTTTGTAGTTCATGTTGACCGGTTGTCGCATCTTATGAACTATATCGACCACCGGTGGCGAAACCGCGCGCGGAAGTTATCCCCCTTCTATTAGGTGCTTTATCTATGAAATGATCGAATTGTATGAGAAACTCAAATATTTTTTTTGTTATAAAAATATTTATTAAGTTAGTTGAAATATTGACCCATATTATCTATACACTTTCGCCACCTCACGGGCAGTTGATTGATGCCACTCCTATAAAAGTCTCGTGGGGTATCAATGGATTTTTCAAAAGCCCTAATCACAACTACTTCAGAATCAAATTTTTTCCTTGCCAAAACTTGTCCAATATTCGAATGAAATGGAAATAACTCGGGGCAAGGTCCGGTGAGTATGATGGGTGAGAGAGAGTCTCTAGGTCCAGCTCTTGAAGTTTCAAAACTGTCGTATGAGAAGTGCCAGTCATGAAGAAGTGGAGATGAGCGATTGACTAAACTTGGTTGCTTTGTTTTGCCATGTTTTCCATTATCATATGGAGCTCCTTACAGTACACATCTGCATCAATCGTTTGACCGGCTCGCAAGAAACTGTAGTGGACAATTCTGGCACAGTACCAAACTGATACCAGTAGTTTTTTCTTAGTTATCTTGCGTTTTGGACATTGTTGGGCTGCAACTCCTAGATCCAGCCACTGATAACGAACGTATGCGGTTATCGCACAGGATCCATTTCTTAAGTCATCATGCGATTCAAAATTCATTCGTTTTTGTGACAGTTCAATAACACAGTGCACACCGACGCGTTGTTGTCGCTGACGTTCGTCAGTTCATATGGTATCCACTTTTCGTGCTTCTATTTTATCCATTTTATTTTCAAGACAATCACATGAACAAAACAATGCTTACAAAAAAACAAATGAAATACTGATTTTGAAATAAGAACATCGTAGCTATTAGATCCATTTTGTTTTATTTTGAAATTCGAATTAAAATAGAAGATATCGCAACTCAAAGTGGCCAGTAATAAAATCGGTCATTTCATAGATAACCACCTAATACAATCTACAACGCATAATCACTACAAGCACCCACAGCGGGTCTACTGTTTTGTGGTTATTAGCATAATTTATAAGTTGCTAATAACCACTTATAATTTATGAAAATGTACGTGTATAATATCTCGATGAAATTTTGATAATGTTAATATGCGCAGAAACTCAGTTGTTTAGTCTCTGTACACAGAAAGTTACTCATTTGGTAGTTCTTTGGTTGAAAGGGATTTACCTTTGCCCTCCCTTGTAACCCCGTGTCAACCACGAAAGTTGTGTATGAAGACGAAATATGACAAATATTGACATCCTATTTAATAATAATAATAATTTCCTTTATTTCAGTTCATAATTAAATTAGATCCATAAAAAATATTAGTAAGATTACTTAAAGCTAGCGTAGTAACAAAAAATAATTTTACCGTAACTCTAGTTGCATACTTTATTACGAGATAAGTACAAAATTTTATGAACATGTCACGAGTCAGTGCAGAGAAATATATGCAGCTGTTATTTTCCCTTGAAAACTAATGACATTATATTTTTACTAAACAAGTCACTATATTGCTAGATATCGTATTACATTGTTATACTTTCGTCTTACTTATTTATTTATGTATATTTGCATACTAGATAATCAATTATAATAAGTATCTATGTATATTGTGTAATGGATGTAGATATAACTTTATATTGCTTTTATTAGTCTTATTCACATATCTTAAAAATACCTATATAGCAATCATCAGTCAGACGTTACAAGATCATTTAAGAGATTTTGGTTGACCCTCTGGTGGTATGTAGGTATTCAATATCTTCCATGTCATAATCACAATAATAGTGTTCATCGTCACTTCCAGAATCATCACATCTCTCAGAAGTATTTATTTTATTATCCTATTCATAAAATCGTCCATCGCATGTTCATATTTTCTATAATATTTATCTTCGCATTTGATTGCGTGATTACAAACTTTTTTCGATTCATCTTAAATCTAAACCAATAATATCATTTTTTTCCAATAACATTCCAATGACCACATATTCACATCAACATTTCTTTGAGCTACGTATAACCCTTAAGCTGCGAACCTATGTTTTCAATCGGATTGAAAGCCGGATGATATGGCAGTAATCTCAATACAGTGACTCAATATGTAAATCCATATTCAGCTAAAATATTGTCAATAGAATATTCTAGAGATCTTTTATTTTTATGTACGAAGGCGGCAGACGAGCATGCAGTCCACCCGATGGTAAGTGGATACTGTCGCCCATAGACGTCCGCGATACATGCCAACATCAGTCCAAAATGACAAACGTTGCCACGCCCCTGGATGCGCTGCCTACCTTTGGAGCTATAGGAATGGACTTGGAGAAAGGGTTGCGAAAATAGGGAGGGATAGGATGGGAATGGCCTCTGGCACATCTCACTCACTACTGGAACACGTACATACATTAGGGAAATAAGATAAAGTGGGAAATGCAGTACATTTCAAGGTAGTATTCTGTGAGAGAGGGGTAACGTGCCCAGTCGAGCGCGCCCAGCGGCTGTTGGATGCAGCGTGCACTCTCCCTCTCAATAAATAATTAATGTTTCGTTCCCGTCATCTTTCCTTGTGACGAAGAATAAGTTTGTTTTTGTGGCTTTGTCCAAGTTGGATCGACGTTAATGTCATGTTTTATCAACCAGTTTATCATATCTTGCTTCAATGTGTTTGAATTCGGAGGCTTTTCCACACATTTATTATGATATGCAGCTTTATCAACGACCAATACCGAATTTTTAGGTAAGTTAATAATCAATTGATTACGTAGCCATTTTTCATAATTGTCCCTGTTCATTTCATTATGATAGTCTCCTGTTGTATCCGTAGGTTTATACATTAAAAAATAAAGCCCCGGGAATCAATCCATTTTACTGCCCGTGTGTACAATAAGACGTTGTCGTGTAGAAATGGCTTGTTTTACACCTTTTCCTGTAGATTCAATCTAACTTTTACCTGTGATATCTTATCACAGGTAAAAATTGGATATTGTACCCACAGACTGCATGTGTAGAAAGTTTGGAGATAGGCTCTAAAAAGTATGAACTTAACTTCCCTCGTACAACGTGCAAATCTGCGGGCCAATATATTGCAAGGAATTGACAGCGCCCTACGCGCCCCATCAATGTCAAGATCATCCGATAGTTGCTCGGTGAGCACGTGTACCAGATATTTAAACTGAGCTACTCTTTTTAATGGTGAGCTAGAAACATAGGAGGTACGTCTACAGCTTTATTGTTCCCTGCTGTAAATACTTAAGCTCACTTTTTGTAGCGTTATACCTGCGACCGCGATCCCGGGCATACGACTCACATTTTGACATCAGCATCCTGAGCGCGCTAATTGACGGATTCAGCAAGACCATGTCTTCGGCGTAGATGATATTATTAATAATTTTGCCATCAATGGAACAGCCGACACGTGTCTCGCTGAAATGACTGACATAAAATCACACGACATGACATAATTCCTCTCAGCTATTCTAAGGTTGACTGGAAGAGAGCCCTTATAGGAATAAGTTATTGTAACAATTAGAATAAATAGAAGAATAAAGAGCAACGAAAACGTCAATATCTAATATTACAAACCGGGTCTGAACGTAAAATTAAAGGCTTTTGTTGAAAAGTAACAACTACAATATACGACAATAAAGGGTAAAAATTCAAAATGAGTTTGACTTTCAGTTCAATATATTTTTTATAGAAAGTAGGCAGCAGACTAGTAGACTGCCCAACTGTTGTAAATGAATACTGTCATCGAGAAAATATATTAAAGAATATACCTAAATAAAAAAAAATCGCCTAGCTCCGTCTGTGTAGATAGGCACGAAGTAGAATTTCATCTGTAGCTTTGAATCAGTCATAATATTTATCTATACCAATACCTACTCCTAAGTTTAGCAGATTTGCGCAATCTCCAGGGAAATAAGTGGGTAGCCTAGCTACTCATAGCAAACTTCACACTGGTGGAACAGATATTTTTCACACTTTTCATCCGTACTCACGTGATTCATGCTGAATTACAAGTATTTTTTTTGTTGCAGCTAAGGATATTGTACAGTTGATCGAACACAACCGTCGGCATGACGTCACGGTAAGTTATTAATTCCCTATGTTCTTTTCATTTATTCGTGACTGAATCTCAGCAGAGGAACCTTAATGTCGGTATGGCCTATGTACATATGTATATGATTTTTAAGTAAGTTTTTTTTTAAAGATTTTTATACACTATATTTGGGAAACCAGAACCGACAATGAGATGCCTTTTCTCAAATAATAATGCATATTTATTTTTGAGTGTTTAAATAAAACAGTAACCAGTCCTTGGTATCCACTGCTGCACGAGGATCTCCTCACGCACAAACCAATACATTTGTCAGACGCTCTTACACTGCTATAATAAGTTAAAATCGGATATTGACATAATTATTTTATACGAGCCTTTATGTCCTTTAAACAAAAAATCGTCTCCGAATCATAAGACCGTTGCTTTTGCAGAAGCGTTTAATAAACAACTTACAATTTATTCTTCACGGCCTGCTCTAGAATTATAATAATATCATTAATATATGATATTAAGTGGAATTGAGTGACATTACCAACGTACGCGAGTATGTCACTTGATTTCACTAATTGTTTAATAGAGGAAACTTTACTGGTTTAATTTTAATTCTTTCTAATCAATGTTACGTTTTAAATACTGTCTGTTTCCCAAATAAATTACAATAAAATGAGGGATGTGTATGCCCTTAGAACGATTCGCAAAGTGGGTAGGCGAGTTCACTGTTTTGTTGGTGATGGTAGCCCAGGGCCTGTGGTATCGGCTTTGCTGTCGCTTAGTCGCCTTTTAGGACACCCACGGGAAGAGATAGGGTGTTGCTATTCTATAACCGTACGACAAGTTTAAATAATTGATAACCTAATTAATACATACTCGGGTAGATCCCGAAAATAGGATTAATTCAGTGAACAGTTCATTGGCAAACAAAGACGGAATTTTCTTGAAATTGTTTTATCAATTTTGTTTTTCTATTTCGTTCGCGTGGTCTACATGAATAGTAGTTTGTGTTAATTCGGATTACAGTCTACGCATTTGCTAAGTTTCAACGAAATCGATTCAGCCGTTTCGACATGATTGAGTAGCAAATATCCCAACTTTCGCATTTATAATATTAGAGGGATATTTGTGGCATTTTATTTTCTTTTATCTCTGTTGAACATTCAAGGGCTTGTTTAGAAGTTTCTGTATTGAAATAAACATATCAAAACAAATCGCCTGTGCATTATTAAATTGAATGCATTTATCAAACAGATTTGACATTTATGTCTGATCAATACTAACGATTAGTAACATGTAGCAGTTATCTTTTCAATCAGACGGCAATCTATTCCTTTTTCTTTTATTACAATGACATATTATGACGAACAGAACTGGGATAGCCTAGGGATATCTATTCGCAAGTACGAACCCCGGCCCGTTTCATTGACTTTCTATTTATAGTATGGACCAATCGATCATTTGTAAATACAAACTTCTTTGCAGCTCATTATTAACCTATTCAATAAGCGGGTTAGTTAGGTAGCGCCAACAGCAAATATAACGTTGTAGAACAAACCTGTATATTCAGTTAGAGCAAGGAAAATGAGCTTTAAAATCACCGTAATAACTCGTTTTAACGCAAAAGAAGTTTGTAATCGCGTGAAGGCTTGATTGGCTAATGCTTTAAGTACGGATTTTCTATTATGTCATTTGTCTAGTATCACTAGCTCAGCAGTGAAGGAAGACTTTACGAGTAGGTATGTATATATCCGCGTATCCTAGAAACGGTGAAAAAAATTGTAGAGTCCATAATATGTATCAAACTGACCTAGATCCCCGTAGTAGACCCACAACTCCCTGATGACTGCAAGAGAAAACTTGTGCCCGTTACAATGACAAGGAGTGGCAGTTCTTTTTGTAGCAGACGAGCAGACAGTCTACGTGGCGGTGAGTCGATACTTTCAGTCATGGACATCGCGATACGTGCCAGCATCATTCGAGAATGATAGACGTTGCCTTGCCCCCCTGATGCAAGATTGAGAAAATGGGGGAGAGATCGGAAGAAATCGGGCCCTGGCATCAAGTTCTTACTAACTACCGAAACAGGGACGTACATTGGGGGAATAGGATGGAGTGGGAAATGCAGTAGATTTTACGGTAGTTCTATAGTATATAGGCATATACCGAGATTATGACAAAATTTTAAAGGGTATATTTAAGCCCTTTCCTTATAATAACCTTATACCCATTTTTATACTAAGATTATTTTCCTGCAGAAAGTTGCTTATGTAAAAACACTACGTAAAAGCGACCCACGTAAAAGGTCAATTAACCGTAATCTAATAATGCGGGGTGAGTAATTGGTGCCAATTAGTGTAATAAACTGCCTCTGCCCTTACATAAACATGGCTGTTTGTAGAATGAAAATGAAATATCATCCCCTGTCCACGCACTTCCTGCACGTAGGTGGGCATCCTATGTCATGTTAAACTGTACTGTGATTAATTTCTAGTTTGTGTGTAATATTAGGGCCTTTCCAATGAAATTGCCGTTTGTTCATAGTGGCCACTTTGAACTTGGTTATCTTGCGTTTGGCTAATTTCAATTTAAAGCTATGGACATTCTTTTTTCATAATCAGTTATTCATTTGTTTCTCCGCCAAACGATTTTTTGCTTAGATACCGTTGTGTTCGCGACCATGGAAAAGTTAGAAAATCGCGTTTATTTCGAATATGGGTTCCGTCGTGGCAGCAACGGAGCACAGACCGCACGGATGTGTACGGACCAAGCACGGCAAACGCGCACGGTGCGTTTGCGGTTTGTTTCCGTTTTGGAAATTTTGACCTCAAGAACAAGCCCCGTGGAGGACCGGAGATTAAAGTGGATACTGACGAATTGAAAGCAATAGTAGAAGAGGATCCATCCCAAACCACGTCTGAGTTAGCAGCAGCCTTCGGCGTAAATGACAAAACGATATTGATTCATTTGCGTCAAAGCTCGGAAAGTGGGTACCGTATGAGCTTAATGAAAGTCAGCTGTAAACACTCGAAGCTTGCCTTACTTTGCGGAACCGGCACAAAAATATAGGGATTCTGAATCGTATTGTCACTTATGATGAGAAGTAACACACATGAACCCAGGAGACACAGCCAAACAATGTTCTATACGTAAACTGAGTCCAAAAAAAAACTCATGGTGCTGTATAATGGACCTGTGCAGGTATTATCCAATACAGCTTCTTGAGATCTGGCACAACGATTTATGCAGATGTGTACGGTAAAAAACTGCAAACGATGACGGACAAGCTCGCTATCAAGCAACCTAGTCTGGTCAACTGCTCTAGTCCACCGCTTCTCCATGATAACGATCGCCCACACACTGCACGACAGTCTCAAAGTTACAGGAGCTTCGACTGGAAACTCTGTCACCCACCGTACCTTGCTGATTCCTACTGATTTCCATTATTTTCGGAATTTGGATAAGTTTTTACAGCAGAAAAAATTCAACTCCGATGAGGCAGTGAAAAACTTTCAGAGAAAATTCATCGATTCCCGTCCCCGTGAGTTTTTATAGCAGAGACATCATTCAATTTCCATTAAAATGGCAAAGTGCGTTGATAATAATGGACAATACTTCGATTAATTAAACATCATTTACATACAAAAAATATTTGAATTTTTCAAATATATTTTTGTATGAAAATTATGTTTCGTAGGTAAGGACCTAATATATCGCTGTGCTTGACTTTTGTGTTTTTTATAGAAAAGAGGTGGTAGACGAGCATACAGTCCACCTGATGGTAAGTGGATACTATCGTCCATGGACGTGCATTATGCATGCCAACGTCAGTCCAGAATGGCAAACTCTGACACGCCCCCAGGATGCGCTACCTACCTTTGGAGATCTAAGAATGTATTTGGAGAAAGGGTTGGGAAAATAGGGAACGATAGAGTAGGGTGGGATGGGAATGGGCTCTGATACATCTCACTCACTACCGAAACATGGACGTACATTGGGGAAATGAGATAAGGTGGGAAATGCAGTACATTCGGTGAAAGACTTAAAGGGGGTAACATGGCCGCTCGAGTGCGCCAGCGACTGCGGAATTGCAGTGCGCACCCTCCCTCCCCCTTAAAATTATGTATTAATTATGTTGTGATTTGAAATTATTCATTATGGAAGATAGGGTAAATTATTCACCATTTCCTAAGTATGCCCAATGCCAGAGATGAAAATGGGCCAGCAATAGCAATTGCTATTGATGACTAAGTATTAGAAACACGAATTCGAACTACAAAAAAAAATATCCAAAAAGAAGATACTTATCATAAACCACCGGGTACTTGCGCACACATTCTAGCAATTTATCGTCGTCCATTGTGCGGTTGCGCTGCTCACCCCACTATAGCCCGTTGTCGATTGCCCTCCGGGCCATGGCCGGGTCGGGGCGGGACAGGGAAAAGAATACCCACCGACATTTTGACGGCGTGCCCCGGACGGGGCACGGGCCCGGCCCGGTCTAGCATGACATGCTTCATACAAAAGTATACTATATATCTTTGACCGTGCCCCGTCCGTGACACGACACGGCCCGGCCCCGGCACGGTGTAACGTGAATCATCCTTTATACAGCTTGCGGCAACGAAGCATCGGCGTGGCGTAGGCGCGTTAAAACGCGTTGTAATGTATTTAATTGTACGGGAGAAGTCAAATAGACACATCTTGCCACCGCCGCCGTGCCCGGCGGCGCGATTCCGACAGCTGGGCGGATAGACGAACAGAGCGTAGCCCGGGCGCGGCCGTGACGGCACGCTAGCGTTGTGTACACGCAGAGAGCGGGACGTACGCACGTCGCGCTCGGCGGGACGGAACTTACCGTGCCAGTTGTATTTTATTACAAACTTGGAGCATTCAAGTTTGTAAGCCCCCTTTGTAACATAAAATGAGACAATTGCTATCTCCTTCAGTCCCCCAAACACATATTTATTTATTTATCGCTATCGTGTTTTTATTAGATTTGAAATGAAAACAAATAAAAAAGATTAAAATAATGCTACTTATTTCAATTTATTTTTATTGTTTATTTATTATTGTCATAAAATAAATACTTTGAAATACATATTTATTATTTTAGTTAGTGCCTTTAGTTAAATGCAATCAAAAGTAAGTAAGAGCGGCAGCGCCGCACCCGCATGCCCCCTGGTATTGCAGGTGTCCCTGGGCGGCGGTAACTACTTACCATCATGTGGGGCGGGCCACGGGGCACGTCTACCATGTATTCTATAAAAAATAGAATAAAAAAGCTCCTTGTATCGCTTTACATTTTTACTGACAATATAAAAGCTGGCGTAAAATCACGTAGCTCCAGACGCGACGGGTCGTCAGCGTGGCATCGGCTCGGCGCACAGTGGTTACATATTGAAAATCGGTGGACATAAGAACAAAAGTCAGAATTTAGATCTGATTTATTTTTATAGGATGGAACCATTTATTTTCTAAAACGTACAGAAAATAGCGAAATCTAACTTTCCCACCGGTGCACGGTGCTGCCATCGGCGTTATTCCCCTATCTATTACATAAAACTATTACATAAAATCCATTGAAAATGACGCAGGAATACGAAATCAATAACTTGTTAGGCGAGAAGGTGCACTCTTTTTAAAATATACGAAAAAAATTACAAAGTCAAAAAAGGAACTACTTATGAAATAGATTGAAAGAAGTAGTGTATGGTAAGTGAAGATAAGTGGCTCACCGCTGCCTATGCTACACCTAACCCTTTCAGATGGATACGTAGCCCCAGAGGACTGCGAATGTTCTGCCGACATTTGTTATTATATTAGTCCAATTATAACGCAGATATTGCATTCATGTAATTTAGTTATAACTAAAGTTCTGATTATAATAAGAGTAGACTGGACAGTTTAAAAACAATAACAATCATTTTTCGCGATAATATTGCTTAGGCTCAGATACGCCCTCGAGTAAACTGCACAGACCATTTAATTCAATTAAGCAATTGAATGAGGATTGTTACGGAATTAACTCAGAGGCCGGTCACCTTCTCAATTGACCTCTTTATCCGACCAAGCAGATAAGGGTATGTTTGTTATTATCGCTTGTTCGGTCAAACTCAAGAGGCAATTGATAGTTTTACTACGTAAATGTTGACATGTCAAGGCAATCTCTTAAACTTTATCTTGACTCTTATTGACTTTATCTTGACCAGGTACCTCTATCACAGCATCTTTGAACGTAGCCAGTGCGTCTTCCGACGGCGAAACCTGCTTCCCTTTTAGTTTGGATTTAATTTTGGGAAATAAAAATGTGACAAGGTGCCAAGTCAGAACTGTAAGAAGGATGGCCTAATACTTTAACCGGGTACTGTCCAAAAATTCCCTAGTTTTAAGTGCTGAGTGAGTCAGCGCGTTATCGTGATGCAGCAGCAGTCCGCGTAGGTCTGTGTTTGGACGGTTGTTACTTACTGCAGTAAAAACGTTTAGCAAGATACGTCACCTGTGACAGTAACCGCGCCGAGACGACCCTGCTTCAAATTTTGTTATCATATCACTGCGCCATTGGGCGTTTTTCCACTGGCCGGCACGGCACCGGCACGGCGACGGCACCGGCAACGGCACGGCAGCCGTAGAAGCTCAAATGTATGAAATTATATGACATGTTTTTCCACTTGCCGACACCGGCGACGGCACGGCGTTGACTCCCACCGGTGCCGTCGACGGCGCCGGCACAGCAAGCTTCCCGCTCGATGCCGGCCGGTTTAACTGCATGTTTATTGTGTACCTACGTACTGTAGCAGTGTGCGTGTGCGTGGGGCGGGGTGGGAGGGACGCAATGAGACTCGAGAATTCAGTTCCTTGTGGCTCTTTTCTCTTTGCTTGTGACTTGCTGTAAGTGCGTACGTGCATTCGTTATGGCATTTAAATACGACGTGGTAACTCTTTTGGAGTTAGTGGAGGCCCGGCCTTGTCTCTGGGATAAAACTAAGGAAACAAGCAAAAATAAAATTTTGCGAGAGAAATGTTGGCAAGAAATTTTTGCGTTTCTCGAGACAGGATATGAAGAAATGTCGAACGGTGAAAAGAAACAAACAGATAAATGAAATTAAATATTTTATTATGTTACCATTGTGATTATTAGATTAAAACTTATATTATAGGTACAGTCGATTTGATTAATATACATATGTACCTACATAAGTTTATGTTGGTATACTTACCTTGTCAAAAAATGAACAGCTTAATTATTGCATGACATTTTTTTTCATTAAATATCTATTCAATTCATGTACGACAGTTATAACTTATTTATGTATATTAATAAACTCGCCTGTACCATGTATGAGACTAAATTTTAGTTAATTGCCAAGACAGCTGACCATCCTCAGACGTGAAATAATTAGCAAAACACGCGCGCACCCCTGTTTTATTGTACCCCCCAACACGCGCACCCCAACAGGAAACTGTTTTATTTGTAGATTTCTTTACATGTTTTGGTAAATTTAGTAGTTGAGATTCATCAGTAATGACTATAGATCGGACTTTTGGGTGCTATTGACAAAATATGTCATCAAAAGTATGGATACGACCAAAAAAATCCCGGGAAAAATTCCATGTCTCGGAATTACATATATCACTGGGATATCGAATATGGGTGAATGTCGGAATCACGAGTACGACTATTATGTAAAGAATGGATACGACTAAAAAAATTCTTCAATGCTTAAGAATGTGGTATTTAGTAATAGATGTAAAAATATTAATGATGAGATTCCGAATAGGATAATTGTTTACTAAATAAAACACTCATATAAATGTACAGGGTATAATTTCTTGATTTAAAATACAAACAAAACATAAAATTTCTTAGGTATATAAAATATATCAGAATAAGATAGTACTCACCAAAAGTATGTTTTCGGGAAAAAACATATTTAAATACTTGTCCAGTTGCAATAATCGTAGTCCGTTTTTCAAGCCAAAAATGTCAAGTTATGCAGTTAAATCCAAAATCCAGGTAACGCGCAGGGGTCAATAAATAATGGCACAAAACACACGGATAGCAAACTGAACAGCACTCGACAAACCGAAGTAAGCGAATGAGTCAAAAAATGCTCGCGATTAGAAATGGGTCAACTCAAGCGCTCAGTTCGAGTTAACTTGATTCGGATCTCACGAACTCAAGTTCTTCGACTTGCGGTTTCACCTAACCCGTGGGAAAAACGGGATAAAAAGTAGTTTATGTATTAATCCAGGTCTCCAGCTCAGTTCCAAAGTAACAAAATTTAAAATTTAGGGCCACGGCTCTAGAATTTACAAAATAATGTTACATTACAATTTTATAAGGGTAATTTTTTTAACATTTATTATTTTCGAATTCGTCAGGCATCTTGTTCGAAATCAACAAATCAGGAAATTAACAATTCGATTTACGTGAATTACGACCAGTCATGTTTTTTCAAAGCTGGCTCATCACTAGTTGCAACAAGAGAGCGATATGTATGTTTGTCTTTTTTTTTCTATTTTATGGTAGGTACGCTAAAAAAGAATACAGTAGAACCTCGCAAAGGAGATAGTTGAAAACCTCTACAATTCCAAAATCTCTTGTTCCCTTTAAGCCCCAAAACCTCCATTTCGCGAATTTTAATTCTCGATAATTCGAAATAATCAGTCTTTCCCTACAACTATTTTAGTACATATTTAACACCCGTAAATCGAAAAAAATGTGTATATCTTTCATATCTCGAACATACAGAAATGGATCTACTACCTCTATAACTCCAATATTTTAAATAAATAACCGCGATAGCTCGAAGAAAAATAACAAATATACCTACCGCCTTTGAAATATTGCCGACAATAGTGACAGTAGGTATGCTCAATAGTTTTCTAGGTATTTTGCAAGAGATAAGCAAATTTTTATGGCTGTCGTCAAAAGGTCCCTTTTGTTCAATTTTGGGTACCTATTTATGGTTATTGTTAACTTAAAATTGTGAGATTGCATGTATGAAAAAAACTCAGTAGGTATACCACTTTATGCTTTAAATTCTAAAATATTTGTTAATAATATTTTTCTAAAATTAATACAATTTCTAAATATTTTTCAAAACTCTAATAAGGTTTAAAAAGAAATATCGGGATTACGGAATTTCCAATTCCCGAATGTCATATCCATGTTTGTGACAACGTTCGAATAGCACCCAAAAGTCCGATCTATAGTAATGACCAAATCACTTTCCCGATAGCCATCTCTTTTGCGGACTATATTATGTAAGATTACCGTCGCTTTCACGATATTCCTAGAAAACTAATGTAAGAGATATAACAAATAAATACGATTACTTTACGAGACCACTTTTACGTGATATAGAACTGAAGTCCGTGTCAGTACTGCCCAAAAACCTGAGCGCAGACCGGTGCCGTGCCGGCCAGTGGAAAAACGCCCATTCGACACAAACTTGTTTGTGAGGCTTAGTTGGTGAGGTTGTGCGGCACCCAGCGCGATACTATCTTCCTGACGTAGACGACCATTTAATATTTCATACATACTCCCCGATCCAGTTTGCAATCTCTCCTGAATATCCTCATATCTAACTCGCCTGTTTTTACAAATTATTTTTTTCTATGCCTTCACATTTTCTACTATCGTTAAAGCCGTTAAAGAGCGACCGCTTCTTTCTTCGTCAGCCAAACTTAATCGACCAGGCTTAAATTCATTGTATCAACGATTTGTGCCTTAGAAGGGCACTTGTCTGCAAACGCCATTTGAAGTCTATTAAAAGAACCTCGAGGTTTTACAGAACAGTTAAAATCGTATAAAATCATATCCCGAAAATGTTCCCGTCGAATATCCTGTTTCAATGAGATGATATTTTGATTCAGCTCATAAAAAAGTATAGAGGCAGATTTAAATTTGGAATATTTTGTTTTTATGTTATCAATAGTCATAGTTTTAATCAAATCAACATCAAAACCAGCCAGTGTTCCATAGATAAAAACTCTTATTCTTAAAACTTTCTGAGTAGTCTGCTATCTATATTTTATTTTTACTGACGTAAATAATATTCTGTTTTTTCGTCACATCGTCATAATTGATGAAGATATAGAATGCAGGTAAATTTAAGGATACCAAATCCGTATGAAAACAATATGATTCAATGAAAATTTCGCTCTATGACACGTTAATAATAGACTCAATATCGGGGTGACATTAGACACACACTTTCACTTTTTGATGCATCATGATATTAGAAGAAATGCAATAAGTAGAATACAAAACATAAAATAGCAAAAGGTGGCGAGAAGAAGAGTGAGAAGACGAGCCGCACAGTTTTGATGTTTTCCATCGTCACCGCCGTAAACAACCTCACTGAGGTGGGTATAGGGTTACCAGATGACAGGAATTTTCCTGACATGTCCGGAATTTTAGCCCTCTGTCGGGGAAACAGGGAAAATTTGAAATTGTCAGGAAAATTTAAATAGAAAGAGAAAAATATAAGAAATAAAAATTAAAATATTTATTGAGTAGTTTGTTCACAAAAAATAATAATAAAAGAATCAAATCTCAACAATTAAATTAAGTTTCATTCAATCTGATCTGGCTCCTACTTTGTATTGCTGGATATTGCTTTGAGCAACTGCTGGTCTTTCATAACAATTTTATAAAACTCTTCACATATGTTCTTCAGATTGAACTGTGTCAACAGTAAGGCCTTAACAGAAGCTATGGACAGTCTATTTCTCTCCTTTGTTCACTTCTCATCTCATTCATGCCACTCCTTTCTCATCATTAATGAGAATTAATGCACAAAATGCGAACGTAGAGCGAGTGTTCTCATTAATTATATGAGAACACTCGCTCTACATTCGCATTTTGTGTTTGAATTGCAAATACAAAACAGCAAATGCAAATACCGGGTGGATACCTACCATAAATATAACATTGACACAAAATGTAAGGAAATACCTACCATAAATATAACATTGACACAAAATGTAAGGAAATTCATTGAAAAGTCGGGAATTTTGCCAGGAAAACTCATTTTCGGATCTGGTAACCCTAGGTGGGTACGGCCACGTTTAAATTCACTAAATCAGTTACAATCATCGGCACTGGAAGAGGCTTCATCACAAGTTTTTTATAACTTTGTTTCTGGTTTAAAGTTCATAAAGTAAAAAAAAATCATTTAATGAAAAATTTTTCTTGTTAAATTAATTTTTCCGTAAACACTTAATTTTCAAATTGCCGCCAGAACTAAAAAAAAATAAGAGCTTTGAAAATTTAATGGCGTTTGACAAGCATAGAGTTCCATTTTCAAAATTCGAATTTGTTTTTTTTCTATCGTATTGTACAGTAACCAGTATATCGTATGGTTCAGCTGTGGAAAAACGTATGTCCTACGAATCTTTTTAGGCTTTCTGCTTCGAATGACACATTGGATATATGTATTTATTTCGATTTTAGCAGAAACATGTTTTGATTTTAATGTTCCTCGAGATCCATTGTATCCACTGATCCACTTGGATCCACTGAGCAAAGCCACTGCCAAAAGCTAGCAGTGAATAAAACAGAACAACGAAAATGAGCTAAGGGGAGTTAATCTTATCACTTTAATTATCACTTACAGAGCGCAGCGTTATCTCCCCGGTAATTTTTTTTCATACAGTCCACCTGATCCACAGTGGAGACTGTCGTCCATAGACATCCGCGATGCATGCCAACATTAGTCTAGACTGACAAACTTTGGCCGTTGGCACGCCCTCGGATGCGCATAAGGAAGAAGCAGATTAAGGAATGGATTTGTAGAAAGGGTTGGGGAAATGGACAGAGATAGACATAAAGATGGGACGGAAATGGGATCTGGCATACACATCTCACTCACTACCGAAACACGTACGTACATTAGTACATGTAGCAGGCTGTTGGCAGACTTTAATAAAATATGTAATTGATTGGTTCCAGTTTTAGAGTTAATAACCAATCAATTAGTCCTGGTCAATATTTTAATTGCAAAAAGGTAGACGCCATATGATCATAGTTGGTATACCCAACTTATATCTTTTGCGACAACTAAGGCTGTATTACCGAAACTTTATAGAGTACAAGATATTATTCCAAATATCAGCTACACAAGTAAACTTTTCTACTAGGTTGGATCGCCTGTTCGTGCTGCTAGAGGCCGGTGCAGGCGTGGCCACCCGGCGGGCTGCAGCCAGGCAACTTGGAGAAGTCCAGAAGGCGCATCCGGAGGAGCTTCACAGACTTCTCGGCAGGCTGATGAAACATCTGCGCTCCCCGGCTTGGGAGACTAGAGTTGCTGCATCCCAGGTAAACTTTGATTTTCTTTTGAAGTCTGCTCACTTGATTGCAACTAGCAACGGCCACTTTTGTAGGAAGCCAATGTGTTCCCGATCTTTGTACTTGGAACTGTCGTTTCAGTTATAGCTTCAGACGGGTATGTGGGATGGGGATCCCACATACCCACATTCCCACAAACATGAGATTCCGCCTGCGATTCAAATTAGATAACTACTCGTATATGGCTTAACTCTTCAGTGAAACAGACTGCCGCTTAACGGTGAACCATTACACTTTAATACCATCACATTACCATTACAGTGAAGAGAGTTTAAATGGTGACAAACAAGGCCACTCCTGGTACTGGAAATTAAAAACAGTCTTTTTACTATTATCATAGTAATACACAAAGAAATTTTAATTGACCAATCGTTTTCTTTTATCCCCACGAAACTTGAAGAGAGTGTGACACTTCATATTGTTATTACTTTTTAAAACATTCAGACTCTTCAGACTCCTGGCTGGTCCGCTCGTGTAGTTATTGTCAAACAAGACAATCAAAGACACAAGACAAATCAGATTAAATATTTTATAGTCTAAATCGGGGTCTTCCCTTCGCCAACTCACAATAGTATGCGAACTTTATTTAAAAAAAACCTGTCAGTAAAGTATGTTATCATCATCATAAAATTGATCTAAATTAAATATGTAGTCGATTTGTATGAGATACAATCTTGATGCGAATACGCATCGCTTACAGACGACCTCACTTGTTTTGTTTGACGTTCGTTCGTATTGTTGTCGCTTTATTAGCCACACTGTCTCGGGATTGAGATATTATACTTCGTACGTGTTCCTCTACACGCACCGATGCCTATATGGTAATTTATTTTTGTGCAGTTCAAGTACTTACCTATATGATTATGACTGTTTTAACTCTTTCTTATTAGTTCGACCCGTTCACGAAGAAATTATTTGCACGAAGGGGGATACGATTTTAAGATTATTATTGTGACTGGCCCGAATTTGAGCCATTGTTCACTAACGTTGACTTCACTGATTAATATTGGGTTTGTAACAATACTCTTTTGAGTAATTGTCCTTTACCGAACTTCTTGCTAATAAATCTTTGCGAATCCCTATTGTACTGGGCGCTAATGCAAACCTAAATTCAAATTGCTCCAAACGTCAAGTGGCTACCTACCTATCCACTTTAATTCATTTTGCTGTCTATCTTTCGACCCGTAAAGACGTGCCGTGCCTACTGCGCTCCACAAAAGCCCCCAGTGTCAACACTACTTATATTAATCAATATTGCGCTATTAAGTGAAGCGTGGTCACAGCGTAGGATGCAAAAAAATATATATTTATTTAATATAAAATTTACTTTAATCTAATAATTATTACAATAAATTATAATCTATCAACTATATCTAAAGAGGGTGCTGCTTCCGCCGATGTTAGGCATAAAGAGAAATTCTAATTGAAACGGTGGCGGCGACCTCGCCTCGGCCATTATTGCCACTGTCGGATAGGTAGCCAGTTAAGCTGAGAACGGTAATAAAAAATGTAATCGTATTAACGTAAACCGACACTAAAACTTAAACAGTTGTTAAGAAGACGATCCAATTCGTTGAGAAGGTTTCCACTAATATTAAAGCAACAAACATCTGCGTAATCAATAATGGGCAAGCACCAAGGCAAGATAAGTGAATGTGAAATATTGTATATTTCACAGCTAGAGAAACGCTTGTTCGCCGTGGAACTCAACAAGTTCCATAAAACTATTAATATAAAAAAAACACCTTATTGTGTGTTTTCACCTTACGTGTACGTGTTTACTAATAAATTGCTAAAGTGAGGACTCGTTGATATTCTTCCAATTCGACCAAAGTACTATCAATATGAATTTGGATTGGAAAGCGTTATTAATAAATATTAAATATTGCGGATGTTGAATAGTATTACTTAAACGACCTGGAAAATATGCCCTAAATTATTCTGCATCAAAATGTGTTAAGTAGTTTTCTAGCCTGCAGGCATACATACAGACAAGCACGTTTCGTGGACTTTAATTTAAACCATGTAGTGATAAATTGAAGTCTGTTATTAAGATTTGTATTTTATTTTTGTTCTTCATAATATAATAAATAGTGATGGAAGTGTAAGACATCATTCAAAGCCATTCCAGGTGTTGAATTCTTGTTATAGGGAGAGCTTTAGCGCTTTTGGTGGTCAGAGAGCTTATAATCCCTAAGCAACGCTTGCCATTTTTGCTAAAGCACGATACTATCTAGCCTATCCGAATACGAAGTTGCTAAAGGAATCTTCAAAAAATTATTATTATAGATAGTAGATAAAACTTTATTGTATAAATGTTATGACCAAATTAAAGAATGTTTTCAGAAGAGAATACAACCGGGCGGTCATTTCGGTTTAGTTTCTTCCAGACAACCTTGAAATATATCTGTTTTTTTGTCATAAGTATTGTTTTGCATTAGAGAACATGTCTAATTTCATTTATATCACCAACAATGTAGCATTCATTCACCAAAACAACTTAAATGCGTATCGTCGATGGCGCTCTTCCGTCGCAATGACTGTGCCAAATCGAGTGAATAATTTTATAGATGTGTTAATACGACACATCAATAGTCGACCGTCAAGCTTTGAGATGATAACTAGATAAAAGATTGAGGACGATTTCGTAGACCAAATGACACCAATAATAAGTGAAATGATTGATGATGCCATTTCTATTGCTTTGCCATTTAATCGGGTTCCTTGATCTACAGTCATGTTTGAAAAAATCTTGTACTGTAAACAATTCAATTAGAATAATAATAATATGATGTAGGCGTTGAAACAGTAAACACACCCATTAACAATCTAGTAGTATTAAAATCATCTAAATTACGTGAGTCTAGTTTTTCATATAAAAACTGTGTGACGTCAATTTACTCGTTATCCTTAATAGTCGCTATGAACGAGCTGCATTCAACTCTTTCTTAACAGTACTGTTGCAAACTTCCTATTTTTACAAGCGATTGTATTAAATAATTAGACCTTGTTGTCTTTGTTGACGGTGAAGGTCGACGGGAGAAAACACTAATTCCACACAACTCCAGGTGCAGAGGGAGCGGCAATTGGCAACGAACTCACATTCGGGCAGACGTTTCGACCACTAATTCTAATTATTTTACATATTAACAAGGCGAATGATCGCCTTGTTAATGTCAAGTGTGAGTGTGTCGGGAGGACTCGGACCTACCATGTTTATACTCGTAGGAGTGTGTTGCCCAGCGTTCCCCTCGTCCCCTGACGATTTTATTAAGATTCGTTTTTTGATAATTTTAAATAGGTTGCAACCAGGCAAACATATACATAAGTCTGAATTATCGTTTTGCACACTAATTTCAACTATTTTTGTTACTTAGGGACAGGAAATGATAGCCCTTTAATCCATCGTAACGTTCCCTTACCTCACTCTCCTCTGTGAGTAGCAAGGGAGTGAGGAAAGGGCCAAAGGACGCGAGTTTGCCCCGGCGCGGCGGCGTCACTCCCTGCCTCTTTCTATTTAGTTTGCTACTTTATGCTACCTAAGGCTCTCCCAGATTTGCTGATAGAAATCTCCTAAGTGAATAAGCACGCCTTTTGTATATATTCTCTTTTGTAACTATTTTTATCATTTGTGTGTACAATAGAGTATGTAAATAAATAAATTATGTTGTTATCCCTGTCTCTTATTTCTATAATAAAACATACAGCAAACGCAACTTTTATTAGTGCACTCAGACTATACCTAAGACGATAAACTGAAGGACGATAAATGCTACAATACAACCTAAACCTATATAAATGAAAAGCAAAAGGTAAATGTACATAAACTTTAAACAATCATGAAATAGACATTAATAAGGAAACGAAGTAGGGAAATGAAACGCAATGAACAATATAGTTATACACATAAAACATGAAATTATAACATGTTATTCTAGTAATGCAAATAACATCACACAATCTCCGATTAAAGGGGTTGGTACTTTGCCTTTTATGTCTCTACTGCGCATGCTCAGTACAACAAAAGCGCTCTAGGTGCACCTTGCCTGTTGCGTAACCACATTTAGACAACCCCTTCGAGATTGGAACTCATTTTCGACGAGATTTGGATCATCAGTACACACGCACCTAACGTATCACTATTCACTATATTATTATTTCGTAGACCCACTGTTCGAAAATTACGACACTTCACGTATGCACTATTTACACTAATTGTTTATCACAGTTTATCGTCCATTTCACTTTAATATCACTGTGCACATTGAACTGTCTATGCACTAATGGTTTTGTTGCGCACAGTCTTATTTGGACCACTAGGGTATGTAATACGAATTTTCTGTATGACTGGTTTTTGTCACTCTTAATAAATTCATTTAGTTACCTATATTTTTAAATGTCACGATTATATAGTCCGCTTAGCCTGTTCCGGTTTGTACCCAGAAAATTACATTCTTTAGCCAACATTATCATCATTAGCAGACCAGTTCCTCCCACTGCTTCGTTTCAAGGACTCTCTTCGTTTGTACCACTAATCAAGACTGCTGTTTTCTCACCTTCTGATTCTTCTGCCTTATTACCTTCTTCTGCTGATTTCTTAAAATAACCAATGTATTGATTTTCTTCGCGATAGAAGCATTAATTGAAAACATCTAATATGGATGGATATAACTTACATCAGCTGTATCCAAACTACATTTTTGACTTGCGTAAAATTTATAGTATTTACCAATAGGACTTTATAATGAATTCAAATTCAAATAAAAAGTGCCCTAAATTTTTATTCAAGACATAAATAAGCTATGCATATATATCCATACATAAGCATACATAATCCGTCAATTGCTTTTGTTTATTGTTAAGTTTAAGATTATTGTTCTGGGCTCTATATCATTTGTTTTTTTTTATTTATTGACTCTTGCATTATACAGTTATTATTATTAATTATTACCTTATACAGTTTATTTAACTAAATATATAGAGGCATCACAAAACCTTTATGTGTGATGTGTCGAATCGCTCTTAGTTTCTTACTTACTATTTACAATTTGGACACTATTTATTGTACGCAATATTTACTTTATTATGCACTATGCATAAATAAGTTAATATTTATAAGTAGCTGTAAATGTAATGTACGCAAGAATGACTTCAAAAATATTTCATGTGAAATAGACACGATTTTGTTAAGTTTCTTTTAAACTGTAGGCAGTGTTCTGTGAGTTGCGACGCAACGTGACGCAATACATTTTCTGCATACTTCATCTAAACATCGTTGTTATCATTTATTCCTTGAACCTCTTCGTTTCGATGTCAAGCATCTTGCAGCTGTGTTGTAACTAAAATAAATATCTATGTATATATTATATTTTTCTAATATTAATAACAGGCGTATTTCCAAATACTTGTCCCTCAACTTTGTGACTCCTTATATTTTGATGGATACAATGTAAATATAAGGGCCACAGTGTCAATTTAACGTTTTACTGATTTTTGGTTCCAGCGCTTTGTAAAATGCTGTAATATGTGGGTGTCGGATCAATAGGGGAAATGAGAAATTAAAAAATATTTAATTTATTCAGTGGAATAATGAAAGATACGTTACGGGCCACAAATCAGCCCAGTCGCTGTCAATTACAAATTTGCAAAACCTGTAACAATGCATGCGGAACTTGCACAGTTGCAATTAATCATTAGCGAAACAGCACACAAATACAGTACACATTCCGGCCGAAAGTAATACACATTGACTACGAGTATCTCGGTTTTGTAGAGCGTCGTCTTTCTCGTAAAGGCACACCACAGAGACGACGTTCTACAAAACCAATTTTTCCACTGATTTCGTTTTTGTGACGGCCAGTCCTTACAATGATCGTCAAATTCGTCCGGACATACTTAAGTGTCAATGTAAAGCCAATGTAAGGGCATACTTAAGCCTCTAAGTATCAATTGTAAAGGAAAATACTTTATCAACCTCGAGTATACCGACTGTTTACTTTAAGGGCTTTCTCCAAATAATTGTTAGAGTCAATAGTTGTGTTTATTCGAAATGTAATAATGAATTACGATTACTTATATATTTTTTAAGTTTATTTCAAATCAAAACACTTTAAACATACAAATTATTTAGAATTTTTACTTCTTTGATTCAAGACTTTTACTTTCTTTCTTTTACTTCTATGACTTCTTTGTTCAAGATTTATGCATAAACAAAATAAGTTTCATTGGAACAGTGACCTGTATTAACAATTAGTCTACTCTTTGTCAGTGGAAATAATTCCTAGGATGTAAATTATTTCCTCGTAGACAATGCTGTTAGCACATTCAATGTGTTGTGTAAATGTTATATTTTCCTAAATACTACTTATAATGGAAGCCTTTTGGTTTGCTAACTTTAAATCTTGGCACAGTAGCCAGCGATATATATAGCACATAGTTAATAGGAAATTGATCATTACTTTCTCGTAAGCACGCAGATATGTCTATACAAAAGTTTGCATACCAGCTCCAGTCTAAATGTGTTATCAGATATGTTTTGTTAACCTTTCCATGGCCCTGCCAACCTTACGGTTATAAAGACCGAATCGTGGGAGATACCGGCCTTACTTGTGTGGGACTCTTTTCGGCACGCACTTTCTTGACTCCCTATAAATTTCTTTCACCTCTCTCCATTTAGCACTTCTCTTTCTCGGGCGTGCACGACTCACAACATAGGTTCATATGCTAGGAGTACGCGAATTCTATCAGCCGTGCTAAGTTCTTTTTCATTATTATATGTTATTAAGTGTTATTAGCTTATTAGATATATAAATATTTTCGTTAATGTAAAAGCCATTTGTGTACCTTGTATTTAGTGCAAATTGAAATAATTTGAATATGTCACATTAATCGCCAGCTTACTGTACCAACCATAACACGCTTATTAATGTATCATTACAATACCTAGTGGCAAGTACCCATGACATTTGATAGGTTCTATAAATGAACGTATTGTCGCTGTCGCATGGCCCTCTGTTGCCTCGCCCGTATTTTGATTGGAGATAGCGTGGCGTAACTTAGATAGTAAGGCCGTATCACTTAAGACTGGTCCTATTATATCAAGTAGGTGCACCACACCTGTCAAACCTTCCAAGTGGTATCGATTAATAACATACCATCAGCCTATGTCTTTCCACTGCTAGATATAGTCCTCTCGCAAGGCTCGTCACCGCACGCGATCTTTCGCTCTTCTCATCCAGCCGCTACTGACAATCTTCTTCAAGTCGTCAGTCCATATGGTCGAAGAACGTCCCACACTACGCTTACCGGTATGCGGCCTCCATCAATCGATTAATATTACAATAAAATTATTTTTACTTAATAGCATTTAGGTTAAGTCCTAAAGTAGAGACGATTTGGCGGGAACTCGTGAAGTTAAATTGAGTTTTTCTTGGATTATTGTAAAAATGCTATAATAAACGTTTTGTGGTTTATAATAGTGATAGTTTTATTAAACTTTAAAGTGTTTAAGTGCGTGGAGTTTGTCATAATCAAATAAAAGCGTGGGACTGCGTTTTTCGTGTGCTTCCATGGAGTCCTCTGTCCCCAGTAAACCTACTATCGCTTTACTGAGATTTTGAAATTATTTCTGACGAAGAAAACTTCATACTGGCAAAATGTGCTAATTACACCATTGCCATATATGAATAAAAAAAAAGTAGATTAAAATTTATTAAGATCAATTTTAAATTAATTTACTCTTAATAATAAATTAATAGAGTAAATTTAAGTATATAAATTAAAAGATTTGTTGTACCTACTTTTGGCATGTACCTACATGATCAACCACTTTTTATAATGATTTAAAAACATATGCATCCAAATATTCTATTTTCATATCATATACCAATTTTATCACAATACAAAACCTGTAACGGCCTTGTACGAATGTAAATATTATCTTTACGATTCAAAAACGTTTGTCTATGAGATTTGTGAGTTTTTAGAATCAGCTGTTAAAGCGTGACAATGGATACGAGTACTTTCCGCGATGGACCATTACAATTGTTAACAATGCTCTAAGTGATTTCAATACATATAGAATTTATTGTTCCAAAGTATGTATCGTAATTGCAACAAGACCTATTTACCCACCGCTTGACACGGGCCCCATGCATATTACTGTCTCGTGCGTGAGGGTTGTATGGTCTTAAAACGGCATGCTGCTGAGTGCTGATCAAGCGGCTTGCCGCGTCCACTCCTTTAGTGGTGGTGTAGTTCCTCAGGGCTTACTGTAACGGCTTTGTTAGATCAATTTAACTACTGTTTTTACGATTATTTTCTTTGTTTCCCAGGCGGTCGAGGCGATACTGTCGAACGTTCCGGAATGGCATCCAGCACCGTTCACAGGCAAAAAAGGTTAGTATTCTTCTACACATTTCTACATATTATTATGTATTTAAAGATCAACGTCTATCTGTGTCTCTTTGTTCACGCTCATTTCTAAATATACTGGTACGGTATTGACCGTTGTATAAGGTATTTATTCTAGAAGGTTTTTGTATATTTAAAAAAAAATCGGTTCAATAGTTTTCAAAATGTTTGACTTTATCCGAGCAAAGGGATCTTGTTTTGGGTATGACCTTTTTAAATTTAATTAAAAAAATTTTATCTAAAAATATTTCTTTCAAGATTCTTTTTAAACAGATACGTTCTAATATCTGATTTTTAAGAATAACCAATAAATAATAATTGTCTTTTTTATTACGCTAGCCTAGATGGAACTGGGAAAATATATAGAACCGATAATAAGGTCGATTTTCTCAATACATGTCATAAAATTCGGTTTTGTATGATCAGATGATTATAATAGCATAAAGTTATTACATTGACTTTAAAGTTCTACAACTTTGTATTTGCGGTTGGCACTATCTAGCCAGTTATTGAATATGTTGATAATGAGCTGCAAAGAAGTTTGTGGTTGTTCGAATGCTCGATTAGTCGATACGAATACTAGAGATAGTTTCATTTTGTGGTTTTTTGGGCGGAAACATGTTTCAAGCGGTCGAAACTTCGCGCAAATGCCAGTGTTTAATATTGTAAAATGTAATGATAATATTAAACTACTTCATTTGATGTGAAGAGGTTGTGTATCTCTTTGAAGATACGTAATCTGATATAGACGGAACGTTCTCTCTGACGAAACAGATTGATATGACGTAGCATTGTTGTAATGATTTTTGTGTGTTTATTTTAAGATTCCCAATACTTAGTTATGTTATTTTTATCTGTGTACACACAAAGGATCTGATGAAAACAATTATACACGCAATTCTAACGTGTCTTTCTACATGTGACGCTGAAACTGCTGTAAAGCACTTCGAAATTCCGATAAATAGTCGATCTTATGTATTTCCTTTTTTTATATGGCAATCGCGCAATTAGCACATTGTACCAGTGTCGAGTTGTCCTCGTAATTAACTATTTTAAAGTCAAAACAATTCAAAATACGTCTCGTCAATGTCCATTCCAGTCGAAGTAAGTTAGGAGTCGTTCAGTAAAGTGATGGTAGGTTTACTGAGGGCAGAAGAGTTGGAATCCTTAGAAGCACACGAAAAACGCAGTCGTGTGCTTTTATTTTATAAACATTACATACAAAAACACTTTGATGTTTAATAAACTATCACTATTAAACCACCAAACCACAACATTTTTTTATAATAATCAAACAAAACTAGACTTCATTTCTCGAGTTCCCGTCAAAAAGTCCGATGTTACAACTAGTTCAAGTCTCGTTTTATAGAACCTAAGTCTGCACACAGGTTAATTTTGAACTACTCTGGATCCAAGGCTAAAACATAGATGTCTGTTTTTCCCGATTGAAGTGAGACTTTTTTTTACTGTGAAAATATCCTCGCAGGTTCTGCGCTCGCTTTTGCAACCTCAATCGGATGTAGAATTTTTAACACGTCCCTAACAGAGTTTACGAAAAACTTTTCAAATTTACAAATACGAGTAGCTATTGAATTATGATAAAAGCGTAGATTGTCAGAGCCTATTCCCATCCCATATCCTATCCCTCACCATTTTCCCAACCCTTTCTCAAATATATTTTCCTAAATCTCCAAAGACAGGCAGCGCAACCGGAGGCGCACTCACTCACGTTTGTCATTCTGGACTGATGTTGGCATGTATCTCGGGATATCCATGAGCGACAGTATCCACTTACCACGAGATGTTCATTTGCCGCATTCTTTCTTAAAGAAAAGATGTGTCGATGTCTCTGTAGTGTCTTAATTATCCTAATTCCCTAATTTAATCATAGACTATAAAAGTCAATTCATGTGCTTATATAATATTATAAATTCGAAAGTAAATGTTTGTTACTGTGCAATCAACGAATCACTATCAAATTTGACATGTCTGTAGTTCGTGGGATGAATTAACAAATTTTGTTTTATTGTCTGGAGAAAGAATAGATAACAGCTTAACAATATGTGCACGTCACTAATGTTAAATATAATAACAAGTTGAATCTTTAAAATTTCTAGTTAGTAGTCTTTCTGTCCTCAGTAAACCTACTATAACTTTACTGAGCGACTCTTGACTTGCTACGTCGTGACTGGCCATTGCAATGACGAGATATTCTAGAAAAAAAAAAAAAAAAGTGGTTAGATAGCACCGACTGCAAATATAATGTGCTTTATCAAGCACTAGAGATAAATCTCGAAATCAAAACAAATTGCGTTGCTCTGAAAAGAGATTGTTTTTATTAAACCAAATGTGGCAATATACAATTGACATCAAAACAACATGTTACAATCTGTACAAATCTTACCTGAAAAGAGAAACAACATTTAATGCTATTGATTCTCTAATTTAATTCTCAATATCTTATTATATTTTGTCATTAGACACAATTGTAAAACCTCGATATAACAATCCTTGATATAAAAAATGACAAGCCCTTCTGTCAAACCTCCATTGGCTCAACCATAGAGTAACCATCGACTGGCTCAAACTCCACAGAGCCACCACTATAGTCAATTAGGAATGAAGTACAAAGATCTTCATTTACATCTTCCCCCCCCCCCCCCCCCCCCCCCCCCCCTTTTAGGTTTCTTCTGGTACTGGAACAAGTTTTGTATGGTGGAAAAGATTTGATTCGAATTTTTTATGCCCTGTGTTTACTCTATATATTGAGTTTGACAATTTTTCTAATACTTGGTATGGGCCGATTTTTAATTCATCCAGTTTTTTCCTGTTTAATCGATTTCCGTTTTCAACATATACCAAGTCTCCTACTTTAAGTTCGCATTTTTTTCTGTTTTTGTCGAATTGTTGCTTATTATAATTGTGTGATTTTATACTTTTCTCCAAAGCTATTTTTCTATCTTGCATTAACTCATTATGTGTTATTTTTTGTTTCAGTTCATCTGGTAGAATATTAACATTTTTTCCTTCTAATAGATATTGTGGAGAAAATCCTGTCACAGTGTGCTCCGTTTCATTATATTTTTTTGTACATTCGTGAGCAATAGTCGTCCAGGCCAATTTATCCTTCTTTTCATTAATTTTACATCTGATTTTATTAACTAATGTTTGGTTCAATCTTTCGTTCAAACCATTCGAAAAAGGTGCATTTACTGCAGTGAAAATTATGGGTATATTTTCCTTATTTAAGAAGTTTTTAAATTCTTTTGAATTTATACCCGGATATTGATCAGATAGAATCATGCCTATTTTATTTTCCTGTGTCACTTTTTTAACAATCTTTATAAAATCACTCGAGCTTTGAGTTTTTGAAGTCACAATATAGGCATACCTGGTGAAGTGGTCTACCAGAAGATGTAAATATGTTTTTGTAGAGCGTGAGCTACCAAATCCACCGATGGTATCTATAGACATTATTTCAAAAGGGTAAGTAGCGGGCCCTAGATGAGACATTAGTCCAAATTTATATTTAGCTCTAGATTTATTTTTTATGCAGATTTCACAGTTGTCGCAAATTTTCTTTATATTACATGTTAAATTTTTCGCTACGTAGAATGGTTTAATTTTGTTTTCCATTTGTTGTATTCCTATATGGCAGTAAAGATAATGTATGTTTTCTATAATTTTTTTACTAAATTCCTCGGTCAGTACAATCTTTTCCTTTCTCCCTATCTTCTTATAGTATATTTTATCTTTTAATTTTAGTTTATTTATATTTTGTTTTATATCTTCATTTTTTTCTTGATCATTTTGGATGTCTTCTAGTTTAATAAAGTTCACAATTTTTAAAATTTCATCTTGATTTTCATATGATTCTAATACAGGATTTCTGCTCAAACTATCAGCTTCTAAGTTGTATTTTCCTGGAGAATATATTACCTCGAAATTAAATTGAGATAGATAATATGTGAGCTCTCCCAGTTCTTCATCCGTTCTAGCCTTAATATTCATTTTTTCTAGAGGTTTATGATCAGAGAAAATTGAGAATTTTTTTCCTATGAGCCAAAGCTGCCAATATTTTACTGCTTCCTTTATTGCTAAACACTCCAGATATATAGCTTTTTTCTTTTTTTGAGTGTCATTTAATTTTTTTGAAAAATATGCACAGGGTTTTTCTTCTCCATTGCATTGTGGTTGCTTCAAGACCGCGCCTATGCCCTGTATACTGGCGTCCGTATAAATATGTATCGGCAGATCTGGGTCAAAGATTGCTAAAATGGGTTTTGAACACAGTAGCTTCTTTATTGTATCAAATGATTCTTGACATTTCTCTGACCAAACAAATTTTTGTTCTTTTCTTAACAAATTATGTAAGGGATCTAATATGATTGATATATTGGGCACATATTTTCCATAAAAATTTATTTTTCCCAAAAACTGCCGAACATTTTTTCGTGTTGTCGGAACAGGGAAATCTTTTATAGCAATTAAATTATCCTTTAGAGGACTAATTGTATTATTTTTTATTATATGGCCTAAGTACTTCACCGAGTCTTGTGCAAATTTACACTTAGAGAATTTCAATCTAAAGCCTTCCTTTAAAATTGCTTCCAATAACAATGATAAGTGCTTAACATGTGCTGGAAATGTCTCAGAAAATATCAGAATATCATCTATGTAATTTACGGTGAAATCTGATAGTCCATGTTTCCTAATAATGCTACTTAATATTCTCTGAAAAATTGCAGGAGAAGTTTTTAAACCAAAGGGTAAACAGGTCCACTGAAAGTGGTTTTCTTGAGTAACAAATGCTGTTTTCTTTCTGTCTTCAATTTTCAAAGGGATTGACCAAAATGCTGAATTTATATCCAGCGTTGAGAAGAATTTGCAGTTTCTTGTTTTTATCATTAAATCCTCGATTAGTGGAAACGGTTGTGATTGAGGAATCACAATTTTATTTAGATCGCGAAAATCTATGCATAATCTAGATTTTCTTCCTTCTTCCTTTTTATATGCCAATGTTACCGGGGCTGCAAAAGGACTATAAGACTCTTCAATTAATTTTTTTTGTAATAATTTCGATACTTGTTGTTCTATTTCTTTTTTATCCTCAATAGTGCATCTATATGGTCTTTTGCTACAATATCTATCTATTAATAAATCAATATGTGCTTCATAGCCCTTCACCGTGCCTATATCATATTTATCTTTGGCAAAAAGTGATTTATATTTGCAAATTAATTTATTTATTTCTGACTGTTCCTGAAGGTTTAGATGATTTACTGATATGTTAAAGTTCGTCGCTTCCACGTGTTCATTAAAGTTTATTTTATACTTATCATTTGTTTCAACTTTAGTTTTCCCTAGGACATTCACTTCCTTTTTTTTTTTATTTAAGTTCTGATTTTCTTCAAACTTGCTACCTGAAAAGCCAGGAATTATTTTTGTGTTATTAGGATTTATTTCTTCTTTATTATCTTCTTTTTTGAAGTTTAGGATGTTTTGTGTAATTTCTAATTTTTCATTTTGAATTAGTTGAAATTTTTCTATGCAATCTAATCCAATTAAGAAATCATAGTCGAAATTCTCTTCATCTATGACAAAAACATTAATATTTTTTTCAATCTCATAAATCTTTATCTTTAAAGTTACTATTCCTATGGATTTTTTTACACCATTAATCGTTTTTAAGTTTGCATTTCCATTATTATTATTAATTGGGTTACTTTTCAAGGACAATAATCTTGAGTTTATTAAAGACACATTCGACCCTGAATCATAAATTCCCAAAATTTCTAAGGTATTATTTATTGTTAATTTAATTTTGATTAATGGTGAAGTTGTTAGTTTTTTGGATCTATTTCATTTAATTGCATTTCTAACTCCGAATTGTTGACGCTTCTAATTTGACCTCTTTTAGGTTGGTCATTATTTTTGTTTTTAAACCAACATAAGGATTCAGGATGATACCGGTTTCCTTTATTTTCTTTTTCACATATTCTGCATGGTCGGTCTCTTCCATTGTTTTCTTTAATTTTATTTTCAAAACCTACCATCTTTTTTTCCAAAATCTTTTTATTCACCAAATGTTCTAAACCTCTGATGTTATTAAATAAATTCTCAGTATCTTTTAAGTTATTTCTATCAATTTTATCTGCTATAAAATTTGGTAGCCCCGTAGCGATTAGATCAATTAGAGTGGGTTTATCCATTGATTTATTTATCTCCAATAAAAGTCTTTCTTTTTTTAGTGCATAATCTAGTAATGAGCCCTGTCTGTATTTGAATAAAATTGCATACCTGACTGGTGACCAACCTTTGTCCGCATAAGTTTCATAAAAGTTTTTTTTCCATATTGACCATTCTGAGTTTACTGTATATTTTATGAGCATGGAACTGTACCAGTCAAGACACGAGTCTTCTAAAAATAGCCTAAGAACTTCAATTCTCATAGTATCTTCATCTATTTCTAAACGAGTACATTCTGCTTCAAAAATATTCATCCATTGAGATCCATTTGATGTTTTTCTAGTGAATTTTTCTATTACAAATTTCTCTGTTAAATTTCTTATTTTATGAGGTTTAGGTGTGTCCTTCTTCATTTCAGCAAAATTCTCCAGGATTCTTGTCAAGGCTTCTTCTGAAATTTTAGCTGTATCAGCCTCTTGCCGTGTTTCTGGTGTAATCTCTTCCAGTAAATATCCCTTGAACTGCATATTTCCATCTTCATCTACATAAACATTATTCATCTCTGGTGTTACCGAAATCCATACTTTTCTTTTTTCGTGTCTCTTTTGTAGGGTAGCTTTTACTTTTTGGAAAGTTTGAGTTCTTATAAGTGTATCATGTAGTTTTACCGGTTGTAGTTGTTCCGGGATTACAAAAGTTTGTTTATCGGTATCCGTAATTGAGGTTATGCAGATTACGTTCGTTTTTGGATCTTCAGCCGGTTTCACTACAAATTCAAACCTTAATTTTTCCATTGCTGCTCAACAGCTGTAAAAATGTTGTTTTATAATGTGCTTTATCAAGCACTAGAGATAAATCTCGAAATCAAAACAAATTGCGTTGCTCTGAAAAGAGATTGTTTTTATTAAACCAAATGTGGCAATATACAATTGACATCAAAACAACATGTTACAATCTGTACAAATCTTACCTGAAAAGAGAAACAACATTTAATGCTATTGATTCTCTAATTTAATTCTCAATATCTTATTATATTTTGTCATTAGACACAATTGTAAAACCTCGATATAACAATCCTTGATATAAAAAATGACAAGCCCTTCTGTCAAACCTCCATTGGCTCAACCATAGAGTAACCATCGACTGGCTCAAACTCCACAGAGCCACCACTATAGTCAATTAGGAATGAAGTACAAAGATCTTCATTTACATATAACGTTGTAGAACAAATCTACTCATTCAGTTTGCATTCAGTCAGCAACCAATATGAACTTTAATCACAGTAATCACTAGTGATGGGCCGAATATGAATTTTACCGAATACGAACATTCGGCCGAATGTTCGGTACAATGTTTGCCGTACCGAATATTCGGCAACATTTGGCGCGCTTTATCGGGTACTGCAAGTTTGTACTTGTTTACACGAACGTTTAGAAGCGTTATCAGGTTATTGCCAAATAAAACTGAGCAACTAGTTTTTTGCACCACAACTTGCCTCTTCTGAATTATAAATACTAACTGGTAAAAGATTTTTGAAATTTAATTATACTGATAATTATTTGATTAGAATATCGCCAAACTAAATCAGAATCCAATCATGATTGTAAACAAAGACTACTAATATAGTGGTAAATAATTCCTGATTTAGACTGATTATTGCAGAATCTCATTGAAATAAACGATTAAAACATTACGTATGGATTTAAAAAAAAATGCTCGTTTTATTTGGTTCTATGAGGCCAAACCTAAACTAAAAAATATCTCTTAAGTAATTTTATAACAGATTATCACACAGATAAGTTATCTCTTTGTAAAATTTCAAGTCAGGCAAGCTTAATATGCAGACATAGCAAGCAAAACGGAGCCCATTACTTGCCGAATATTCGGCAATCTTGCCGAATAACGAATATTCGACCCATCTCTAGCAATAACTCGTTTACGAACACAAATATAAATTTGTAGTCATTGGAACGCTCCGTCGACAAATGCTTTATGTAGGTTATTAGGTTTACGGTTTATTTGGGTTATCGTGATTCAATTATGTTTATAACTTTTTTATATCTACCTGAAAATTAAAATTTGTTTTTAAACATTGTTAACAGAATCAATTGTAGCTTGAAGATTTCAAACACGTTTTTTAAAAACTAAAACAGGGGTCAATGGTAAAGATACTTATATCTACTCATGGCTTTTGTTCGATTTTAGTAAATCTTGATATCTTCTTGATCTAACTTGGTATATGTTAGATTTTAGTAAAACCTTATACTTATAGTAAGTATAACGTCTCATTTTATGGCATACAATGGGAACTCACCCTCCCCTAGATTTGAAGTATCAAAAAGCGTTATTCCACTTCATAGACAAGGAAATATACTGCCCTCTTTAGAAAAAAGGCACTATACTCTGTTCGCGTTAAGAATGCAGTGAATCTGATTATTTTACCTCGACTACTATCTGTTCGCGTTAAGACGGATAGTTTAATTATTTATCGTTTAATAAAACATATAAAAGGGAACCAAATGAACGGTAAATGAACATGCGTTCTTAACGCGAACAGATAGTAGTCGAGGTAAAATAATCAGATTCACTGCATTCTTAACGCGAACAGAGTATAGTGCATTTTAATCACATTAGAGAAAAATGCAAAAAAATGGTTAAATTTTTATTAATATAATTTAAACTCAAGGTAGTAATAAATTTAAATTTTCTTCTTAAGAGGGCAGTATATAACTGGTTCACGAACGCAAAATATATTTGTAATCTTGCGAAAGCTCGGTGGGCAAGTGTTTTTTAAAATATTAGGTACGACATTTCACAAAAAAAACGTCTGTTTTTATATTGTTATTACTAGCCCGGCGGCGAAGAAAATAATCATGAGGAAAGCCACATTCCTGAGAATAAAAAAAATAGCAATTCAAGCAAAATAGATAGCAGGATCTTTCAAAACTTGACATGTCAAATCTAAACAGATGCGTGCTTTGGCCTAATTTTAGCTGTTTAATTAGTCTCAGGTACCAAGAATTAGAACGAATAAGTCATGACTCGTACTATGAACCCAAAAACAAAATTTCGATGTTTGACTTTGGCCCTATGTTATGCTTAAACAGATATGTTTTTATCAGCCGGAAACTGCACCCTTGGCATGCTAATTAAGTAAAAGGTCCCCGAAATAAACTGTCAATAAAAATTAAACATGTTTTACTAGCGACCTCCCCAGCGGTTACGATTTTAAAGTTAATTTGTAATTTAGTCCGATTTAGTTTTAGTTTGCTGTGTGTTGTCGGTCGGCTTTACAATCCCACTAGATACCTACATCTTTTCTCGCGGGAGTCGTAAAAGGCCACTAATGGCTTATTTACACAAGGAGAGTTTTTCGAACATCGGTCAAAAGGTAGTAGTATAAACAACTGTTATCATCATCTGATCACTATTATCCCTGTGACTATAGAGGTTTTATCATTATGTGAACAGATGTAGGCGAGAATTTTATTTAAATTCGTCGCATACGAAAATCGTATACCTTCAATAGTCTCGCCCGAATCGTTCGAGAAACTCTCCTTGTGTAAACGAGCCTTAAGGGATAAAGCCGCTACTGTTGAGTAGAGCTACATCATCTTTAAAAGAACCTTGGCTATCCTGCTGCGGATCCCGTGTCCCGCTGTGGGCGATAATAGGGCTGGTGAATATACATAGACACATATAGACATAGGTGAATAGATAATAGACATCGCAAGACCTCCCATCACACTATTCATCACTACAGCTACATGACAAACATTGGCAAGCCCCCGTATTCGCTGCCTACGTGTATTTATGGAGATTTTGGAATGGACTTGGAAAAAGATTGGGAAGGATACAGAATAGGGAATGTAACGTGAAGGGAAGTTTTCCTTATCCCATTACACTTTGAATTAGTGCTTATTGACTCCAAGTCGTACGCGCTTCACATAAAGCGACTGTTTATAATATCGGTTCTGCCCTCCTTGGAAAAAAAGGCACACGTACATTTTGATTACATTCGAGAAAAATGTAAATTTTTTAAATAAAATTTTCATTAAATTGAAATCAAACTTGAAAATCAAAGTGATCTGGAAGATTAAACAAAATATATAACCACGCCACTATTTTGGAGCTAATGCTTCATGGCGAACTGGATGAGGTAACTACCGTATTTCCTGTCCAATTGGTAACATTTAAGTTAATTTATTTTTATTAATGGTATCATTACATATGTGCATTATAGTGAGTAAGTAGTCCGTTGTGTATATTCATTTTTATGTTCAATTGTGGGAGACCGAGCGTAACAAAAATTAAAAATGGCATGTAATTTTATATCCACAATACAATTTTTACTTATATTTACATTACAAATTACAAAACCCAGTATTACTATAGATACCACATAAACCTTTTTACTATTAAATTTCCTACTCCACTGAATAATTTCGCTGTAATTAAGTTTAATGAGCTAGTGGGTAAGGACCAAAATGGGATTGTTGGCGTGTTATCGGCTATACGTTGAAGCTCGTATAGGTTGCAGACCACACAAATACTAAACCAACTAATTAACCAACACTGATTAAAATTCTAGTCGCGCCTTCAAGGAAATATCGAAGGAATGCCGTCCGCCCATCTCTGAAAGTGATTTTTTTTTTATAGAAAGAAGGTGACAGACGAGTTTACAAGCTCATCTGGTTGTAAGTGGATACTGTCGCCTATAGATCACCGATACATATATGAATGTATGTGAAAACTGTAAATAGAATCCTACAGTCGGAAACAATCGCATGCCTGGTCTTGTTGCTGTCCGTGGGCAGCGCAGCGGTGACACCTTACTTTACGGTGACCTGATCGCTCCTCTGTCTTTATCTATTAACATTACCAAGAGTTTATATGTAAGTTTGTGTGAGTTTATGTTCGTTTATATGTAAAATGTAAACTCAAAAACAACTAAACCGATTTTGAAATTATTTTTACTTTGAGGAAGCTAAACTAATGCAGATGGACTTAATTATGTTTGGGTTTCCTAGGAAATAGCAATATTTGTAGATCAGTAACATGTACCATTTATAGTCGGAATTTTAATGACAAACAAACTGAAACAGCCTACGTGAGAACGTGTGAGTGTCGTATAAGTTGCTAGAATTATTTCAAAAAATAAATGCATAGAATGTGCAACTCGGGAAATTTTAGTTGGATAACAAATAATGTGTAAATGTAAGGTAGATCAGTAACATTTCTGTCTTTTACCCTACACTGGGCTTTGTATGTGGATTGAAAACTATAAAAATAATGAATTTTCAACCCCTGATGCTCGAAAGGGGACACCGTTTAGGAGTTAAACATGGGCGTATTTGAGTAGGGATTGAGGGGGGTCGAGATTTTGAGGGTTGAATATGGACTAAACCACTTTGTTACCTCGAAATCAATAAGTAATCGCAGTTTGTCAAAAAGAGAGCAGCCAGAGTACTGCGCGAAGCCAGAGCGGGGGGGGGGGGACCCCTATTATAAAGGGGTTGGGACATTTTTGTGTGGAGGCTGGCATATCTACTTTCCGCCATCATGAAAAATTTCCGATTTTGCGGCCGCCAACCAATCAATAGAAGACCATCAAAACAAACAAAAAAATGTCTCAGTTTCTAGACTTACTAGAAATTTCTACTTTAGAACATTTTGATACTTTATTTTGATGTCTCCTGTCGATCTATCATCACATCTGACTTGGACCTCATTAAATATTTTGAGATGTTTCTAGAAATACTAAACTTCTTTAAACTGAGTAAATCAAAGGTGATATAACGACTTTCTATGTGCTGGTGATGAAACGAAAATCTATAGAAGATCAATATATGTAAACAATAAATGTTCTTAAGTAAAGAATTCTAAAACGACTAGAAACCGAGATAATTTGACTTTGGTTATGTCAGTTCAGAGACATAACTGAATAACTGAATTGTTGTAGGAGTTTTTACCTAATGACATTTATTGTTTGTTTTTTGATGTATTCTATCGATTTATTTAGGTTTGGTTGATGGCTGCAAAATCGAGATTTTTTCAAAATGGCGTAAAGTAGGTAGTGTCCCACTTATTTCACATGCCTTTTCTAAACTAATCTAGATATTTAGATATCTAGAGTCCGACTTAGATATTTTAACTGATATTAAACTATGTTAAACCCTTATTTTTAGACAGATTTCAAGTTTTAATAGACGATGCTAAAATGGATCGGCTTGTTTTCATATAATGTGCAAATGCAACATCCGTTTCAAGCGTATAACTTCCGCTGATATATTATCGAAGTTCTATATTTATGTATGTTAAAATAAACATGCAGGCTTATTCATCTCTTACTCAACCATACTGTGTAGAAAGTCGAATAAACTGCGACATCCAGTAAGAGACGTAATAATAAGATCAGAAAAAAAATAACCTGATAATTCAAGAGGAAATTGTTATTAAAACCCTTAGCCTTGATATTGTATCATCAAAGATTTTTAATAAATTTTCATCTTCATTGCTGGTTTTGAAATATACCAGTTAAGTAACTATACATAAACGAATATACATGTATAAACAAACGAGCAATGCATGTGAGATATCAATCAGACATCTCGATAGTGTAATAGCGGCCTTTATGCTATATAAGTTCATCAAGTTGGAAACGAGTTATTTCAATACTAAATAATTATCTACTTGTAACCAATCAATCAATCAATATCAGTTTATAACGTCTCTGCAGAGCAAAGGCCTCCCTTTGCAATGATTACGTGCGGGTTTCGGGTCACACTCGTAGTTAATATCCGGAATCAGTCCTTTTTATCGTTTATTGCTGGATAATGGCTTCCTAGTACACATTATCTTGTCTATGAGGGATGTATGACGTTATGGAATGTATGGCGTAGTTAATACCTATACGTAATATGTATACACATACTTATTATATTCTGTTACTTAGGCTGACCAAGCCTTTTGTTCAGCTTTTTACCCGAGGCTTTCATACTAATGTCTTGTATACTAAAACCATACGGAAGAGATACCCTATAAGATACTGGAAATCGCATCAAAATCTGTCCAATAGAATCCAAATTATAAACGAACAGACAGAGGGACAGTCAGGTGTTGCATTTTACAAATATAGAAGAAAGGGGTAATAATAAATATTCATCATTGGTAATAATAATCCTTGTTACCCGCATAAATGCGCAGTCTCGAGTTAGAGAGCATAGGACATAGGTATTGCATAGGAGCATAAATTTTTTAACATCACTTGTTATATACTTAAAACGTTAGCCAACCGAGCGTTCACAGGATTACAATTTTTTTTGCGTTCGTAAACGAGTTATTTCGATGATTTTAATGTTCGTTGCTCTGTGAATAGGTTCGCTTTACAACGTTATATTTTCGGTTGAGGCCGCCGAACTTCTTATTGAATAAGTTGATAATTAGCTGTTGCAAAGGAGTTTTTGCGAACGCTCGATTCATGGATGGATAATGTAGTGTCAGCTTTTGGCGTACCAGTTCAAAACAATTGGCCTTAATATTACTCATTCGTTATCTAAGTTTTTATATTACATATTCGTTCGTAAGCAACGTCCAAATAATATTAATTGTTATTTTATTGTGTATATTATTAAATACTTTTAGTTTCGTTACGCTCATAATTATATTACTCACATGTAGAAATGCGCGAAATCATAAAGCATATTTGTATGATTGTGTAATTGCATAACATTCGCAAAAAACCGAAGCGTGTCGGTTGGTTAGCTTGCATCAAAGACAGACATTGACGATCGGAATCAGCTTTGACAGGCGTATATCTGGGAAGTTTATATTGGCGGAAAGGAAGGTTCATACGTATCTAATATTTATCGAAAATCTTACACGAGTGACCATGTTTTTTTCAAGGTGTGTATGTACATACACACCTTTAAACGAAAGCTACTAACGGAGGTCTTCTAAATGTTCTTAAGAATGTGCGTAGTCAAATGCTTTCCGATACTTGTAACTTTGTGTATTTTGGGCTTTGTACAGCGTGTCGGCTGAGTTTAGAATGGGATTACCCATCTCCTCTCGTGGATTTCACAAGAATAGACTAAGGCATAAAAAAGCCGCTACAACAAGCGCTGTGAAACTACACCACTTCTAAATGAGTGGACTCGCCAACACAATACATCCCTCACCCACAACATAATGTGCATGAAGGAGGTCTATGTCCGGCGGTGGATGCTAAAATGGCTGGTTACGGTATGGTGAGGTATTTTTTATTAATCTGGCACCATGGTTATTGATATTTGAATTTATTGATCTGCTCCTACTAAACAAATCGATAACTCTAGTCATATTGTTATTTCGATTTTTCTCTTCGCAGAAGAGAAGATCGATTCAGAAGACAACGGTTGGCTGCGATGCGAGTCATTCGACATCGAGAGCGTTTTGCAACATGGAGCGCACTTGATGGCCTCCGAAGGGAAGGAATACGACCTAGATGATGAAGCCTTCTCCGCTACAGGTAAGGTTTTAATATATTCTTTCGAAATAACATTTTCAGCAAAGTACAATAATTCCTGTTTCTTTTGCTTCTTTTATCGAGCGTTAAATCTGATTCTAAGGGTCTTTTTTTCTAAGGTTGAACCTTTTGTCAAGGCGGGTTTTAAATTTAGAACTTAAACTTTTATTTTACACCTTTAGAGATAAAATATGTGATTAATTGATTATACAATTTTCTGTTTGTTTCAGATTTCAAAGAAAATTTAGCTAAACAGCGACTAGTTTTAAATGCACGTTTGGGCCTCGACGTAGCATCGAAATTGGGCGTGGATCTGACATCGGTGTACACCAATGACGACCTGTGTCCTGTAAAACCACAGAATAAGACTGAAAACACAAGGGTGAGTACGAGTAAAAACAAAAAATGTATTTTTTTGTCCATTTTATAGAAATGATCAAACGTTCCATGATCAGACATTAGCATAATTTAATTGGGTATAGTTTTTGGTGCTGAGGGGAGAGGAGATTCTGGCCCATAGATCTCATTAGTGTTGTGCAAATCGTAATCGCTCCGGCAAGCGGGAAAATCAAATCGTTAAAATAAACGCCCGACTTTTCTTTCCGACTATGAGAACCGTAGCAAGTTAAGGGAAATATATACAGACTGCATGTATATGAAGGGCAGACCGATATTTCGATGGCAGCAAAGTAAAAACGGACATATACAAAAATGTCACTGAAAACAGTTTGAAAGAAAAACTAGGGCATATTTTTTATTCACCAAAGAATCCGACTAAAATTATTATTATCAAAGCATTTTAATCTTATGATTTATGTATTGTTATAAATGGTAAAATTGGATTGTTTGTGATTTAATAGCTCGATAAATATTAGATCAATCGCTACCAAAGTTATTTGTAGTTCGTGTGACGGTAGAACACAGGATAATTTTTAGTTAACTAGCAAAATATAACTTCCCAAAGATCTTTACGGGTTGTGAAATAACACAACAATTTTTACCTCCAGGTATGTGTTTTCGTCTGCTGCCTTCTTACTATAAAAAAAAAATCCGCAAATCTAGGTAAATTAGTAGGTATCTAGGTAATTACTAGGTAATCTAGGTAAAAAAATCTAGGTAAATTTTCAAAATCTCGAGACCAATAATTGTTTATATTGCATTTCCAACAGAGGCCAGTTCAAGAGCTAGTCACAAATGTAGCGTCAAAGCCTCTCAGCTCTCGAGAGATGAACTTAGCGAAACGCAGAGCGAGGCAGACGGCGTTCAGTAAGCAGAAGTCTAGGGACTGCAGCGACGAAGGTCCTTCAGCGCCGCCCACGCCGCCCACAGAACCGGACAGGAAGAAAATCAAGTTGGAGCCGACCGAGGAATTTGTTTGTAAGTGTACTTTTGATCTATGATTCCCTCGCAGGCTTGCAAAAATATGGGGACTGGTACCTTTAACATACTCAGTGTCGGCAACATACAAGTTGTGTTCATGCAAATAGTTTTAAGTGGTGGCGACGACACATCATATGTGTTCTCAATATTATTATACCTTTCTTAGAAAATTTTCTGTTTACTTTTCAGTATTCCTTGACCGTGCAAATTTTCTCCGTGTAACATACACAAGTTGAACGTTATATTAGGTGAATGAAATGACCGATTTTATTACTGGCCACTTTGAGTTTCGATATCTTCTGTTCTAATTCGAATTTTAAAATAAAACAAAATGCATCTAATAGCTACGATGTTGTTATTTCAAAATCAGTATTTCATTTCTTTTTCTGTACCTAAATTTTGTTCATGTTATTATCTTCAAAATAAAATAAATAGATATATTGAAAATTCGTGCTATTTTTGAATATGAGTTTCGTCGCTCCACCAACGCAACCCGGACAGGTCACAGTATCAATAACGTGTATGGGCCAAACACCACAAACCATCGCACCGTTAGTTTCCGGTTTGAACGCTTCCGTTCTTTAAATTTCGATCTTAAGGATGAGCTCCATGGACGACCAATGACCAAGATTAATAAAGATGAATTAAAGGCTATAGTGGAAGCAGATTCATCTCAAAGTACAGCTGAGTTAGCAGTAGGGTTTGATGTTACTGATAAAACAATGTTGGTTCATCCGCGTCAAATCGGCAAAATAAAGAAGCACGATAAGCTTAACGACAACAACGTCAAAATGTGCACTGTGTTATTGAACCGTCACAAAAACAAAGGTATTTTGAATCGCATCGTGACTTGTGATGAGAAATGAATCCTGTACGATAACCGCAAACGTTCGTATCAGTGGCTGAATCCAGGAGTTGCAGCCCAACAATGTCCAAACCGCAATATAACTAAGAAAAGGCTACTGATGTTAGTTTGGTGATCCTGTGCCAGTATTATTCACTACAGTTTCTTGCGAGCTAGTCAAACGATTGATGCAGATGTGTATTGTAAGGAGCTGCAGACGCTGATGGAAAAGCTAACAACAAAGCAACCGAGTTTGGTCAATCGCTCAGCTCCACTTTTCTTCATGACAATGCCCGTACTCGCACTTCTCATAGAACAGTTTGAAAATTTCACGAACTGGACCTGGAGACTCTCCCACACCCACCATACTCACCGGACCTTGCTCCGATAGATTTATATTTCTTTCGAAAATTGGTCAACTTTTTCCAAGGAAAAACATTTGATTCTGAAGTAGTTGTGATTAGGGCTTTTGAAGAATTCATTGATACCCGTTAACGAGACTTTTACAGGAGTGGCATCAATCAACTGCCCGTGAGGTGGCGAAAGTGTGTAGATAATATGGGTCAATATTTCAACTAACTTAATGAATATTTTTAGAACAATTTTTTTTTTCAGTTTCTCATACACATCGGTTATTTCATAGTTTATCCATCTTTGCATCTCTATAGAATGCGATATGATTCGTTAGGAATAGCTCTCAAAATTTTAAATTTCGTTTTTGCTTGCAGTCGAAAACACAGCGCCGGTGCCGGACTGCTCCGGTTCCTGGGTGGAATGTACCCGATGGCCGCTCGAGAACTGGTGCGGGGCATTACAGGCGCAGCTATATAGTGCGGCGTGGGAGGCGCGACACGGCGCCGCGAGTGCATTGAGGGAGTTACTGCGCGCACGCATCGTGGCCAGCGCAGGACAGGACGCCACCATGACTTGTGCACAGGTAAATAAATAGGTAACAAGACTGCTCCGGTTCTCGGGTGGAATGCAGCCAATGGCCGCTAGAGCAGCGGTGCGGGGTGTAACAGGCACAGCTGTATAGTGCGGCGTGGGAGGTGCGACACAGCGCCGCGAGAGCGTTGTGAGAGTTATTGCGCGCGCGCATCGCGGCTACTGCGGCACAGGACGCGGCCATAACCTGCGCACTGGTAAATAAATAAGTGAAATGCAGCGCTAGGACTATTTAGGTTCGCGGGTGGAATGTAGCCGATGGCCGCTGGAAAATTGGGACCATATTATGATGTACACTAACATCTGCGTTAATAGTAATACGTGTGCTACCGATAAGTTTCCACTAATGTTCTAAAACGACCATACGGTCTTAAGATCGGCTTCCTTTACTTTAGTCCTTTACTTTCCTTTAGCCGATCAACACAAACCACCAATTGAAACTTAGTCTACTTGGAAAGTCACCTGTAACAATGTAATACGAAAACATACTGAACACTATTATTTTAACACCAAACTATACCTGATGACATCAAACAGGAACCGCCCGATATTGATGATATTTTCTCTTTTTATGCATTTCCCCACCTCTATTCAACTACTATTTTCATGAGGGTAAAAAAGAATTATCTATTGTCATAATATCAGACAAATACCTTTCGCTATTTTTATTGGTAAAACAATTAAAAATTTACATTTTAAGCGTAATTTGAAATGATTATCTTACAATATGTTATTTATTACAATAAAATAAATTATAAACGACGTTTGTTTGTCAACAGATGGAATATTCCCACCACGAATGGTTAGAAGACATGGCATTAAGATTACTATGCGTCTTGGCGTTAGACCGTTTTGGAGATTTTGTATCCGATCAGGTATGTAACACAACCTTATTATTTAAAAAAAAAAATACTATTATGATACCGTTCCCCCCATGGGCACCTATTTGAGATAGTGATAAGGTATAAAATGGAATGATTTTAGATAATTGTGAACTTTTTAGTCAGCAATTAACTACATGACTTTCGAATTTCGGAAGAAGTTCACTGCGGGACGTATTTTTAATGGGTTTTAAATGAAATTTGGCGGAAATTTAACTTGGGGTCCACATATCGGTTAAATTCGAAGAAGACTATCGGTTCATTAGGTGCATACTCCAAAATCATGACGAGGTAAATTTTGCAAAACTATTTCAAAAATAATTTCGTCATCTATACATGTAAACTATATATCGGTGGTCAACTTTTGTCGAAACACTTTTTTATAAACGGTATCTGCTGTACACGGGCCTCATCGGGCTGTGCACATTGTCTTGTGCATGAGGGATGTGTGGCTTTAAAATTCCACGCTGTCGGCGTGTGGCGGGTTGGCGAGTTCAGTTTTTATAGGTGGTATAGTTCCTCGGGGTTGTTGTAGCGGCTTTGTTATCCCCTAGTTGCCTTTTACGACACATGGGAAGAGTTATGGGGTAGTGTTATTCCGCACGACACGATACGCCTAATTTTTACACGCGAATTTTTATTCTGAAAGTTATGGAAAGAGCGAAATGTATCGTTCAGACTAGCGTACAATGTTTTGTGAGTAAAAAGGGACTTTCATTTTTTTCCTTTTACTCTCGGTCTTTGTGATTTTGAACTATAATAATTTCAGTTTATGGCGATTTATGATTTTGAGTCTCTTTTTACTCGTTTCCAGACCACTGTGTGGCGTCTTCTCATGGACGTTTTAAATATCTAATCGTTTCAGGTGGTAGCCCCAGTACGTGAAACCTGTGCACAGACATTAGGCGTAGCCTTAGCTCAAATGAAGAGCGAGCGAGTGCGGGCCGTGGCGGGACTGCTGTCCACACTAGCAAAGCAGTCGCAGTGGGAAGCGAGGCACGGCGCACTGTTGGGGTTTAAATATCTACTCGCAGCTAGACAGGTCAGTTACTATAGACCTAGACAACGCAGTTCGACTAATTCGGTACTTGACAGTATTTTTAGATAAAAATAAGGTTTTATCAAAATGATAGATTAGATGTTAAAAAGTCATATTTCAAGGTCTATTGACTTTTTATAGTCATATTTTTTTAGAAATTCAATAATAAAAATAAAGTTTTTGAACTGTTTGTCACGTGACTACGAACGCCAATCACGATGCGTGACGTCATAGTTCTTGTTTACATGTCGCCGCTAATAAAGTACCAAGTGTTTTTTCGTAGTTATTTTGTTGGTGTTTAAGGAATTTTGTGGTGTTTTGTGGTTGCAAAAGAGTGTTATAATGGACAACAATTATGGAAAAGGATTACATAAAAGCAGACAGTGCAAATCTGCCCAAAATCGACGTTCTTATGGTGGGAAGTTTTTTTGCGACGAACTCCGACTTTTGTTCTGCAGAATTTAGAAATGTAAAAACATCAGTGTAAGTACTAATCATTACATATTATTATGTTAAAGGATTATTTATGTAAACAATAGATTACATTTTCTTTGTGAAACTTAACAAGTGACATAGCTAATGAAAGACGTAAACGCGTAGAGGTTATGTTTGTTACTTTATATTCACACAAATATATATCGAGTTTTTTCCGGTTACAATCATTAACAAAAATGTTTTTTCTCTTGCAGATCTTCGAGAGATTCATATGGTGATGACGCAGTCGGCTATGTACAATTACATCGGGATACAAAAACTAATTTGTGCACAGTAAAATGTAAAATATGTCCCGAACACAAAGTGCGATCAAAGCCTTATAAAGTCACTTTAATAGTGAATGAAAAAGCAGATCGTATATTAAGTGTGCAGTGTCATGACTGCGCTGCCTCTCAAGGAGGTTGCAAACATTCGGTGGCATTTCTTATGTGGATGCACAGAAGGAGCGAAGAACCTCCTTGTACCTCTGTACAGTGCTACTGGAAAAAATCTAAATTAGCACAGGTGGGCAGCACAATCAAATTTGTAAAGGCAAAAGATTTAAGTAAAAATAAAAAAAGTTCAAGCACTTCAGCAGAAAGTTTGGTTTTTACTAAATTTGTAAATGAAGCGAAGAGATGTCGAGTGAACAACTGCCAAATATTAAAGCATTTGCCTGATTACGAAGTGAAAGGTGTGCAAATGCTTTCTCTGCATCATTTATTTTTACAATATAATGACGGAAATGATTGCAAAAGTTTTCTGGAAAGTATACACATTCTATTTTCAGAAGAAAGCATAAAAGAGATTGAAGAAAAAACAAGAGACCAGCATCAAAATGAATTATGGTATGCCTTTAGGTACGGCAGAATAACGGCTTCAATAGCATACGAAGTTAGCCGTTGTAAGACCCTTGATGGGTCTTTAATAGCTACTATCATGGGAGCACGAACCCCAGATACATCAGCAATGAGAAGAGGGCGTCTCTTGGAAGAAAAAGTAAGACAAAATGTCGAAAAAGAAATTGGCAAGATAGACAAGTGCGGTTTATTTATCTCGAAACAACATCCCATAATAGCAGGATCGCCAGATGGTATATTACATGATGCCATTATCGAAATAAAATGTCCTGCAAGTGAACAAAGTTTTAAAAATTATATTAAAAATGCAAGAATTACTGCAAAGTTCCTATGTCAAGTGCAAATTCAAATGTATGTCACAGGATTGAAGAATTGCTACTTTTGTGTTGCACACTGGGAGTTTGAAAAAAATGAAAAAGTGCAAATAATCAAGATTTCTTATGATGAAACATATGTCAATAATATGTTGAATATATTACTTTATTTTTGGAAAAATAATATTTATCCACTATTATCTACAAGTACTAAAATAGAACAACGTGTACTAAAATACTAATATGTATTTTACTATTTTCTTTTCAGATATGAAGGGATTTGATCGGTTCATTGAAAAATAAAAATTATTATTACCTTTAGTGAAATTGTTTTTATTTCACCTGTCATTAAACCAAAATACATAACGAAGACAAAGAATGTAGATATTTGTTACATAAAATAAATATATAACTCATACAAAGTTGCATATCGCTATTTTTTTATAATACTGTCTTGCAAATTAATGAGAGCGCATGCTATTATTATCACTTCATCTAGTAAACGAGTTAGGTTGATATTTACAACTGCGTGCAGTTTAAGTATAGAAAATTCTCGTAACCTACGTATGACCCTTTCGATATGAATTCTTAAACTGGCAATTTCTTTCGTCTGTTTTGCTTCGGCTTTTGTTAATTTTGATCCAGTAGCGACACTTGGTGGCCTCATCAGATGATGTCCTTTTACTAATAACAAGTGCTCAATGTGTTTGAAGCCTCTGTCAGCAAGAATAAACGTCCCTGGATTTAAGCTATCTAGAAAATCGCAATCTTCGACAAGTTGTACGTCACTAATTCTGCCACCATATCCTTCTGAAATGTAGTTAACTACACCATCGGGCGTACTGCTTATTAAATACTTGACTGTGTTCGCTTTTTTATACTCCGACCATGTCAGAGCCTGATTAATGGCTTTTGCAGGTTTCTGGATTTCTATTTCTAGGCAATCTATTATGCATCCGACATTGTGATATTTATGCCTAAATGCAGTAGGCAAATTCATTTTTATACTTCTGTTATTTAATTTTACAATAAATGCACGCAAAGCGTTCGCAATAATCGGTACATTATTATAGAAAATCTTACTTGCGTATGACATTGTCATACTAAATTCATCTCCTAGTTCTTCAAACTTGGTATTTAATCTAATTTTTTTTAGACACAATAAAATATGTTCTTCTGATATTTTTGTCTCTGTTTGTATTATATCAATTAAAAAATAACAATCTTGTGGAACTCCAATATAAAAGCGAGGTTTCCTTTTAATCTTTTGTAGAGTATTTTGGAGTATCAACTTTTTTTGTTCTTCTTCATGTATGACCTGTTCTTCTGATGCAATAGATTGCATAGATGTCGAAAATTCGTCTCGTGACAGTGAAGCTGTAAAAACAGAAGCTTCACTTTCTGACGTTTCTTCAGCAACCAGGTTTTTTAATGCCTTTTTAACACCTGATGTCGAAATATCTATTTTCTTGAAAGGCGAAGTAGAGACGTTTGTAAATGTTGATTTTAACGGTGAAGTTGCAATATTCATCGTACTGATATAAGATTGCGTTTGTTTACTTCTGTATTGTTTGTATATAGACACTTGAATCGATTTATCAACTTGCGTAGACTGCATTGCGCTAAATTGTGTACACTGGTCTTCTTCCATTTGGTTTGCGGTACCTTGTATTTCAGATGGACTTACTTGGCCTTCTACTTGTTGTGAATCTGTAAATTCACCATATTATTGATATTTGTATAGGTAATATACCGTGTCACCGTGTTAATTTTTATACAATATGAACATTTTTTATGAAATATTTATTATCGCAAGCATACCTGTCGCAATATCAGTTATCTCTTTTTTTTTAGCATCATTTAACGCCTCTTCAACTAATGCTATTCTTTGCCTTTTAATGATAACAGCCCTCGTAGTGATTGCAGCTGTCCGCTTTCTTCTATCTGGCTGGCATTCGAACCTTGAGGGTACACATCCCTCTTTCATTTTGATTTGTTTAACTGAGCCCATCAAACGGTACCTGGTGTAATTTTCCATGTCGTTGGGTAGCTAAAAATATTAGAACGCACTTTACGAAATAACTTTGAATGATTGTTTCTTGACAAATATTATAACCTAAATGTCTATGGTAAATATTATAATCTCAACGAAATAACATTTCCATATAACAAATTTTTTTGTATATATAATATGCAAACTACTTAGATAAACAAATAATACTTACATCAAAGTGATCTTCACAAAAGTAAAGAATGGATTTCAACGATATGTCAGATAGATTTCTTCTTGCAAGTAGCAACCACTTTCTTCGAATTTTCGGTTGTTTTGGCGCATGAATGAATAATTTAGTGGGTGTACTTATTGTAGTATTTGTACACAGAGGGACTGCACAGCACTTATAATATGTAGGATTCATGATGTTTAAAAATTAGAAAGAAAACCCGTAAAGCGATTCAACTTACATATACAAAATCGTTTGTTTATAGAACTATGACGTCACCAACATGGCGTCACGACAGAGTGCCGTTTTCGCGGGAAAATCGAAATTTGACTATAAAACTTCGATTTTATGTTAAACCTTGACTTCAATTTAATATACGCTTCAAGTTATAAACATATACACACATAATCTTTCATTTTAAATCAATTCAAAAAAATTGTCAAGTACCGAATTGTATGGAAACGTGTATTCATACATTGGGTATAACATTAGCTCAAATGAAGAACGAGGAAGTACGGGCCGTGGCGGGACTATTGTCCACACTAGCGAAGCAACCGCAGTGGGAGGCGAACCACGGCGCACTGTTGGAGTTTAAATATCCATACCATCAGCCTATGTCTCTCCACTGCTGGATATAGGCCTGTCCCAAGACTCAACACCACACATGATCCTCGGCTCTTCTCATCCAGCCTCCACCTGTGAATTTCTTATAAGTCATTTGTCCACGTGGCCGCAGGGCGTCCCACACTGCGTTTCCCGATACGTGGCCTCCATTTGATGTATCGTCTACCCCGATGGCCATCGGTCCTGTGGCAGATATGACCTGCCCATTGCTACTTTAACATGCCGACAGGTCAGTTACATAGTAACTGATTTTTTCTCAGGACGTCGCCTGCGAAAGCGGTGCAATCGAGCACCTAATCTCGGCCCTCGGGGACTCCGCTGAGGACGTGTCTGCGGTCGCCGCCGGAGCCCTAGCACCGGCCGCCGCAGCCCTAGCCGCAGCGAGGCCCTTAGCCCTGCCACAAGTGGTCTCAAGACTTTGGCAGTTATTACACGACCAAGATGACTTGGCAGCGCCGGCCAATTCATACATGGCATTATTGGCGAGCTTAATGGCATTGCCGCAAGCAGCAAAATTGTTGCAGTAAGTTAAATTTCTACTTTATTACCTTGGGATTCGTTTTCATAGTAAGCAACGTTTAATTATGTCCAAAGTACAGATTCAATATCAGACAGTATTTGTTTGTTTATTAACAGACAACATAGATCCACACATTTGTTAGTAACAATCATTTATCCTATGTTAGTACTTAATATTTAAAAGAAATTTGATCCTGTTAATTAATCGCAACATTACTGAGTAATCATACCTATTTTCTATCATCTTCAGAATGCTGTTGCCGCTGCTACGGACTCTGCTTAACAATGAGGCGGATTTCTTGCGCCAGCTAACATCTGTGTGCATCTTAAATAAATTACATTAATTAAATTACATCTTAAATCCATCTATGTGCGCCATCCGCGAATATGGTCGATGCACTGCAGATGCGTGACAGCCCCAGCGACACTCTGAAGGCATTAGTATATTGAACCCGCAGAGCACAGCAGGCCCTTTGGGTATATCTGAACCACAGACACCCCCCCCCCCCCGACTACATTGATATACAGTATGCCTTAAACAGCGTTATTTTAACTGCGTTTATACATCGGGCTAGTCTGTGGGTCGCCATATTCGCCCGGACCCCATCATGCTCTGCGTTCTCTCCATATCTACATCCTCTTTATGGTCACTGTTCACCAAGTGTCCACAATATTTGAACTGGTGTACTATATTTAGAGCAACGCCGTTGAGTAGAATAAGTGGAACAAAAGAAGGACACTTGGTACCGCCCCAAAGACCCATGTAATCCGTTTTTTAACATTATATATATCAAACCATATGAAGCGACGTATGACTCACATGTTACAAGCAGCTTCCGGAGTGCACTGGTCGAAGGGGCCACACACACGCCTTCATCATAACATCCTACATGCATGCTGCTGAGTTGTTTGATCAACGCATTTACGTACACACTGAAAAGCAATGGCGAGCTTGACTCCCCCTGTCTCACTCCACATTCCAGCCTGCACGGTGCCGGAAGAAACACGATTTTCCTGGTTAAGATATCAGTATCTGAAGAGTAAGGTTAACTCTGGGGGTCTCTTTTAATTTCGGACATAATATATCTTACTAGCTGTGCCCGCCACTTCGTTCACGTGCACTTTTGGACTTTAATGTGTGAACCCTCGTAGTTGTATTTTTTATATTTTATTTCAATATTCTGCTATATACGGTCGTATACAACAATCCTGCAACTATCCAGTTGCTTAATTCACCGGGACTTTCTCGCCACTGTATTTGAATTCCAATGATCCAAAATTAAAGCCTCATGTGAAGCTTTAATTCCTCCTGTATAAGCCTGTTATGTTAATAATTCCTCCTTGTACCAACATATAGCTATTAGATTTTATCAGGCGCGCATCACGACAATGATTACCAACAGAACTTATAATAGATCCGGATAAAAAGTATCTTATGAGTTGAACCAAGACAAACTATCACTGTAGTTAGTTTCAATAAAATCCATCCAGTTGTTTTTATGTAACGGCTGATATTATTGTACATGTGTACTTAATGATAATTCCCTCAGGAACTTTATAACGGATCGGGATAAAATGTGCCCTAAATGTTAACCCGGGTCATAAGCTATAATTATGCCAAGTTTCATTAAATTCTGTTCAGTGGCTTTTGCGTGATGCATGTTATGAGTAAAATAAATAAGTTAAACGTAGGCTTTGAGACCCATTAATATAGATAAATATGTGTGAAAAACACGAAATTCTCAAATGGTGTACCATTTTTTCCCACAGCCCTATCGATCTCACAGATGTATTGCCTCGTCTATGGCCATACCTCGAACATACGACTAGTTCAGTCAGAAAAGCTACTTTACAAACTCTACGTACACTCACTCGACCTTTGGTCACCCACCTACCGAACGGACAGAAAAGTTCTGACCAAACTACCAATGGACGAAACGATTCTGACCAAAGTACCAATGGACAAATCAGTTCTGACCGAAGTACCAATGGACAAAATAATGGCGAAGAAAGTGCCAAGGGGCATAATAATTGTAACCAAAGTATCAATGGACAATGTAGTTGTGACCAAAGTACCAATGGGCAAACAAGTTGCGGTCCAAGTAAAATTAATGGTGAAGCAAATGGTGTGGAATATTTGTCGTGGACACCAGAATTACTGCAGGAGGCGATGCGACATATATATCAGAGGGTGTTATTTGAACATGTCCATGAGATACAGGAGATCGCTTTACAGGTATGTCGTGTTTATATGTCAAGTTATAAATAGTTATTTCATATTAATAAGGCATTTCACTCTTGTTGCTAAGTTATCACAACGAACCTTCTAGGTGTAGAGAACACTTATGTTAAAAACCTTTTGTCGAAATTTGTCAATAACTTTACTACATTTGGTGCGCACTTGTTGATCATTGACTTATCTCTACAAGCAGGGGCCTCCCATTGACAACAAGTAAACAAAACACAAACAATAACAACCTGCACAGGCTCCTTTCGTTTTATTGCCCTCACTTATTTCTAAATTCTCATCGTTATTAAAAAATAATTAATATAATATTAATTCACTTACCGATGAAAATTAAAATTTGTTTTTTTTAAACTACTATTCCGATTATGGTTTCCACACCACTTCACAGCACAGGAAGGCATCGTAGTGAAACTATATCTTCGAAACTTGTTCACGTGTCTGTGTTCTGGTCACTACTAATGAGACGCGGTTCAGTCTCGAACTAAAGTGAGCAATTTCTCGATGTTTTGGCGAACAGTGCTCTCTGCGTGTGTCACGTCTATGGGGCAGGTGGTCTGTGGCAGCAAATTACTATTAACAAAACAAACTATTTTCATTAACCAAGTTAATAATTTGTAATTACTAAGAATGTCATCACCAAGCCGACGGATACTCCTATATGTTATTGTCACTAGCGAACCTAAACCGCCATTAAATTTGCTGCCATTATTTTCTGCTGCTTATTTATTTATTTCTGTTTTATCCTTCCCCATTTACCTAACCCATTCTGAAAATCCACTCCTATATCTCCAAAGGTAGTCAGCGCATGCGGGGCATGCCAACATTTGTCATTCTGTACTCATGTTGGCATGTAATGCGGATGTCCATGGACGACAGTATCCACTTACGAGTACTATCAGATGGATTGTATTCTCGTCTGCCACCTATTTTTCATTAAGAAAATAAAATCATAACTTATTATCTATAGGTGTGGGAAAATCTCCTCAAACATGCTGCACTGGGGGTGATTTTGGTGTCGGCATGTCCCATGCTATCCACGTGGTTGTGTCTCGCGATGCAGCCCGCAAGAATACCTATAGACTCGGCCCTTTTACTACACCCACCGCCGAAGGTAAGTGGTGAAAAGGAATGGTGTTGGATGTGAAAATATGACATTAGAATGGGTGTTTGTAAACAATAAGGTAATTAGGTAATCTTGTCATTTCCTCGGTAATGCTGAGATTATTTTCCACTTTCACAATTCGTATACACATTGAAAATAAAGACCTGTTTATCTTTTATTTTGCTTCACATTTTGGTACAACTTTGCACTACTGTGGGTGGGTTGACTGAAAAGGCGGATAGTTTATAATGCATGCTCTGAGCAGTATTTTTAACCACCCGCATCAGCTTTAGTTTACTTTGTGTCAATTTGCCTTTGTTTATCCTTCCAGATATGTTTTTATAATGTATAATGCAATACAGAATGTTATTTGACGACGCAGTTTAGGTAACTTAATTACAAATTTCGATTTTACGAAATATGTTGTATACAAGTCACTTTTCGAACGGCTTTGTAAATAACTAGCAACCCGCTCTAGCTTCGCTCAGATGGCATAACGATTTCCCAGGAAATCTAAACATACCCTATGTGCTAGTTTAGCCTCCTAAAAGTGAAATAATTTTCAAAATCAGTTTTTGAGTTTACTTCACTCTCTCTAAAATGCTATAGATTAATTTTACAATTTACGTACTTACGCGTATTAATGGTACTTACACGTTCACTGGTAATGGATAGCTCCTTCAAAATGGCTCTCACTATACAAGCTATGCCTAGTGTGAGCATCACATTCTGAATTGCAATAATCAACAGGGGTAATTACAAACATGCCACAAAGATAATTTACAATAAATATCGGGCATGTTTGCAATTACCCTGATTGACCTTACTTATGCCAAAAACCTTTAATTAAATTAATGAAGTTCGATGTATCTTTAATGTAATTAATATTTTGATGTATCTACTCGATGTATAGGCTTCGATGTATTTATAAGGTTTAGTAAAATTTAATTCGCAACCTGGGCGATACGGGTTATCCTAGTGTGGGGCCCAATAGTAACTCTGTGTGCCTAGTATATAAGAATTTTGGTAAATAAAGTATTTATTTTTATTAATTACAACTAATTACATACATACTTTCAGGAGCGTCGTACCCGCACAAATTCTCAGTCACTAGACGGTCCTTTGCCACCTGAAGTTCGTCCCGTTCAGAAGTGGTACGTGGGTGGTAGCGAGTCCCAACCTTCTGTCACTCGCGACCGTAACGTCACGCGCGCGAGGTGTCTCGCCGCTAACGTATTAGGTCAGTATCGAACATATATACGAACTTCTCACAAATTCTCTAGTGGCATCCGAAGTGCGGTCGGTACTAAAGTGGTGTTCGGGTACATGCTAGTCTCAACCGGCCATGCGCAACCTATATGCGCAAAATATTTCGTTGCTAACATATTAGATAAGTATCATGTTCATATACGAGCTTCTTACACACTCGTTAGAAGGGGTTGGTATCATATTGACTAGATCGCCATATTGACTCAATGATCAAGTAGTCAATAGGTCTAAATCATTAAGTTAGAAGGTCCTATAACGCCTAAAATGCGGCGGTATTGTGAATTCACCCATACACCAAATAGTGCCAAGTAAAAGCGAGTCTTAACCTTTGGTTACCCTGGACGGTAACATCATTAAATAAGAATTGATATATGAGTGATAAATTAATGATATTATATTGAAAGACTGTTTCCTAAAATGGACACAAAATTTTACCTTTTAAACTTGCCAAGGCAATCGATATTTCTTCATTGAAATTGTTGTATTAATGTTTATTATGATTAATTTGTTTATTGCAGGCTACCTCTCATGTTATTTGGTTCAACCGGCGCCCGGTCTAGAATACAAAACCGAGGATGCGAGCCCTATAGACTGTTATGTAAAGGTATGTGAAAATAACTGTTTTACTATGTTGCTAATCGTTGTGTACGTTTAAAATCCCAATTTGTTCCATTGAATTTTCATTTAGGTACTAGCCATGTTGACTTATTTCTTACTATTTCTGCGCTTAAAGAAAACACGAGGAAACTCATACAAAAGAAAAATATTCACAGACATTTACAAAAAGCTGAAATTACATTAATGTGGTTGTGTCAAGGTTCGTTTTAGTGATATAAAATGTATTAGCAATTTGATATCCATATAATTACTAATTTTGGAAGTCAGTGAAATATGTACGAGCTCATTTTTCATGCTATCTCCTCCTATCGAGTGAAGAGTATGAGATAAAAGAAACTGTTCATTATACTTTTATTATAAGAACTTTGTACTCCCCATATTTATAGCGTGTCAATCACTAACGCGCATAGACGTTCCTCGCACATTTATCGTGTTGCACATGTTAAATCTAACCCTCTAATTGGCACGCACACAAGCTGTCAAAAAACAATACTGCATTCAATCAAAGTGTGAAAGCGATGGCAGCGTTATGATCATTTAGAGCATATATACGAGTATATGTAGGCGTCAGGCGCCACGCACGCTTGGCATATTTCCCTTGTTTTTACGATCTGTGGTCTGTTCTCTACAAAAGTTTTAAGTGCAGGTTTTTAACGCGTGTGACTAAACTCTTGAGCGATGAAGGCTCTACTAAAATGCTCACGAGTGTTCAACGCTCAAGTCGAGTGTGAGTGTAAGATTTCTGAAAAAAAAAAAAAAATGAATAAGCTCCAGCGTAGAAAATATATTGCTAATTTTTACAACACTATCTCCCTTATTGTAGGTAATAACTGTGTACCTAAAGTCAGGCAGTGCCCTACAAAGGCTAGTGGCGAGCCTCGTGGTGTCCGCGTGGGCGAGGCGCACCGCCGTCAACAACATGTACCCGCCCCATGTACGTGTTAATGGAACTGTTAAGGTAATTTGCACTATGTCCCTTAGGTTTTAGAGTTTGTTAAAATATGTATTTGAAGAGGACGTTTGAAATAGTATGTAGTTTTCAATTTCATTTAGATATTTAATGTAAGCGACATTCTCAGTTGCGGTGGCTCCGCAAGTATTAGCATGTTTCTAGTTCCGTTTCAGCATTTTTTTTATCAAATACTTTATTTATTATTCACACATTTTAACCGCGTCTTGGACCACATTAAACAGCTTCAATCATTCAGTTTTCATAATCCGCGAATGTTAATCGTCTTTGTTTACTCGTTTTATTTTACTCCACGTTTCGGGTGCATTACACCGACTTTCTTCGAATCTGTTTATTTAATTAACCTTAAGAACACAAGTAATTTTTTGTAAAATATTTCAGGAGGATAGCACTTGCGAATGTGATATAAGCACACTGGCTCCGCCCTCCCTGACTGCAGCACTACACTTCGCGCTCAACCAGGCCCTTTATTATGACGAGGTGGCCTTGAACTGCAATAGGTAAGTAGTTTAAGAGTTCAAAATGGGATGTCTCCATAAATGATATGACCCTTTGCTGTCTCGCAGATAACTTCACTAATTCACTAGTTCAAGTTACGAAAAAAGTGATGTCATCACTATCAAACGAAGTGATTTCACCTATTGACTAATTACGAGATCCCTCTCGTAATTAGTCCCTCCCGAGTTCCTCTATTGACGCTGTCTTATGCTACATTTGTCGTGTAACCTTTTTAAATGTGAAAAGAGTATATAACTGATCAATGGAAAGTGTTATAAAGTAGGTTAATTCAAAGTATCCTTTTGCTTCTCTTTAATAAGTTTGTTCGACTTACAGAATATTACAGGAGGCGCTCGATTTACTGGCAATGATGAAACACTACAAGTTACCCGTGGACGGAGAGGAGTTCAACAAAATATTGAGGCTAGATCAGGTAATGTGCAATATTTTATTTATAATATTTTCGATTTAGTAAAAAAATATTAAGTTTTCATATTTACGCATTTTACACAAATTGTATGTGTCGGAATATGTCTTATCATCACGTGGGTGTTACAAAACTTAAGCGACGCAGAAGCGACGCTTAGACAAAGTTTCGGTGCGGCAATCACGTCAATAAAAAGTCAATCACGCTCTTGTCACTTTATTACGATGTCAATTAGATTCAACACTTGTGTACACAGTATATTAAATTGTGCTTTGATATCTTATAACACTTTCCATGTTGATATCTTGCTTTGTGATGCAAAAATAAATAAATAAAATAACAAACAATTACACAAACGGACTTTGAGATTTCATTAACGTTTTCTCAGAACTAGAAATTACTTTGCTAAGAATAAGTAAATGAACTATTTTACTACTTAATTCTACATAATAATTTAATGCAGTGTTTCCCAACCTTCGCAACAAACTTTTTTTATTATTTATCAATCTAATCTATATATATTACAACAATACTAATTCGTGTGCAGGTGATGCACATGACGACGGTGACACAGCCGATGGTGGCGGCGATAAAGTCGAAACGAGTCGCGCTCACGCTCGAGGAGAGGCGCAGCAACCTACACGCGGCCGTCTCGCATTGCTCCGGCGAGCAGACCGTGCTCAACATTGCGTGAGTCACTCTTGTTGTGTTTGCTACATTGTACACCATACCATTAGCCTACATGTCTATCCACTGCTGGATATAGGCTTCAATCCTCAACTCCTCTCATACAATCACCACCGGTAAACTTTTCAAATCGTAGGTCCACGTGGCTGGAGAGCGTCCCATACAGCCTCCCGGTACGTAACCTCCATATCGGTGCTGCGGTAAATATTGTGAATGGTGGTGAAGTTTCCATTGCAACTTCACCATGCTGATTCTGTAAACTATGTCGGAGATTATATTTTCTTGGCGAATCTCTTCTTTTCGGATCTTGTCTCGCAAAGAAACTGCAAGCATAGCTTTCTCAGAACTCATAGCTTACCACATTGTATAACCTTCCTAAAACACGTTGCAGGAGACTATCCTATTTGCCCAATGTACGTCCATGTTTCGCTAGTAAGGGAAATATGCCAGAGCCCATTCCCATCATATCCTGTTCTGCCCCGTTTTCTCAAGTCATTCTCGAAATAAATTCCTTTAAATCTCCAAAGATAGGCAGCACATGCGGGAGCTTGCCAACGTTTGTCATTCGGACTGCTGTTGGTATGTATTGGGGGGATGTCGCAGGGCGACAGTATCCACTTAGTAAGATGGACCACTTAGATGGACTGTATGCTCGTCTGCCGTCTTCTGTCTATAAATAACACCTATATAATTTATATTTTTTAGAGTGCAAGCAGCCTTGGCCGGTGCCTGCGCAAACCTCCACTCTCTACCCGATAAACTGAATCCGGTAATTAGACCACTCATGGAGAGCATCAAGAAGGAGGCCTCGGAAGAGTTACAAGCGAACTCTGCCGATACTTTGGCGGCTTTACTGGATCAGTTGGTGACCAGAGACCCGTGTCCTAATAACAAAGTGCTGGTTAACTTGAAGGCCTTCCTTAGGTGAATGTATAAAATAAACTTATATTTCATAGAATTTATTTATAAATTAGTTGATGTGGAATATTAAAAAAAGAGTTTCGAAGAGTTTGAACGGAGCTCTGCTGATACAATTGGTACTTTGCTGAGTCAGTTGGTGACGAGAACGCCGTGTCTTAATAACAAAGTGCTGTTTAACTTGATTGCTGCCCTAGCTCCTTTAGAATGGTTTTTCCATCTCATCCAATCACTTTTTGTCCCATTCAGGAATGCAGTGAAAGCCAAACCCCTCATTCCTTTATATTCTTACCAGTCTTTTAAGGATATTTCGAAGAAATTTACTTACCTATTTCGTATCTCACTATATATTAATTTAGAAAAATACTCTTACCCTATTATAACATACTCATAATTCCCCATCCCACCCCATCCTTCCAATGAATGAAATAATGAATGATGTAATGAAATGAGGAAACTCCTCCTAGGGATACTTCCCATTTATATACCCAATTCAACTCCAAATGTCAACCTCATGAAACAGACTAGCTGGTAAATTGCGATGTATGTGGAATTGTTGAAGATGTCCAACACTTGTTGGTGGAGTGTGTGCAGAATCAACAGGAACGGGAGGCCTTAGTGAGGGCTCTCCATCTGAACAAGAATGATGTTTGTATGTTCCATAAGATACTAGGAGAACCTAATTCTCGAGTCGCATTTAAATTGTACAGATTCGTGAGCCCTCACTAAGGCTGTATATTGGTACCTACATTAATGTTGTAGAATGTAAGTTTAGGGTACGTTGGAACTAACATGTGCCAAGGCATAAATGTTCCTTAAAAAGAAGAATAATAAAAAATCCAAATTTCAACAATGTAGGCGAGCGGCCCATCTCGGGGCGTGTCAACTGTGTGGACTGATATTTGTTATGTCTATATGCGACAGTAGCTATTTACCATCAGGTGGACTGTCTGCTCGTCTACCACTTTTTTTTGTATAAAAAGAAAAAGTCGTACATGTGTTAATATCATGCACGTGTTTTCAGATGCGATCCAGAGTATACTCCGCGCATATCCTTAGCTGAGAATACAGAAGAATCAGCTGGTGACTCTGGTAGTGGCGATAGTAGTAATGAGGGGAGGACCGAGATTGCCGCCGGACAGGGCCCAACTTGTATGTTGTTATTGCTATTAAATATTTTTAGGTGTCAGAAAGGTGTCGGAATAGCATACAGCCCTGGTGGTAAGTGGATACGATATACGCGATATATCTCGAAATTAGTTTACAACCAAAAGACGTTAGTACGCCCTCGAATACGCTGGTTATCTTTAGAGGTTTAGGAGTGCTTTTGTGAAGTATTTCACAAATTATTAGTATTAGTAGCTGTAGTAGATGAAGTATTAGTAGCTTTTGGGCAGGTTTCTCCACCCCGTAATTGGGAAGAGATTAACGCCATGTTTACATATACAGCTGTCCGACGATTTAGGCTTGGTACAATCGTGGTACGTGTTCTTTCAAACGGCGTCTGTGATGAACATTCCTTTCTAGGGGTATAATAGATATACATTGTAATATATGTATGATTTATCTGATAAACATCCACGATATCCATTTTTAGGGATTAGTATTATTCCCTTTATTGAACCATGATCTCCACCTTCCACATGTCACGCCACAACCTTTCTTAATATGGAAGCTCAGCATGGATGATGCTTATGAGAAAATAAAATGAATTAACTCACCAATGAATTTCAGTTATACTATTTAGAATTTTTCCTCCATGTTTCCACCACGAACTTTGGCTGCATGTCCATACCTACCTTTTCACTAGTGGCCCCTTATTATCGGCGTTGTTACCAATGTTAAAAAACGTATTTGCTAAGGATGCATTTAGATTTCGCATGTCGCCACAGCGCCCGCCACCCTTCCCTCACTCACGCTCCAAAGTAAACCAGTTCGCTAAGCTGCAAGCCGCCACACGCAAACTTGGCGCTGCTCAGAATGTGTGCTTTGGCTTCATAAGCACACGCGGCCAGCTGCGTGGCTAGCCCCTTTATTTCTATTAGTTCTAGAACTTTTTCCCAGTAGTTCTACGTTTTGTTCTACCATAGAATAAGTAAAAAGTTTTCAAAATATTTATTTTCGATTAAAACCACTTTTGTCTTAAAGTTGAAATATAATTATTGCTAACAAATGTACATATTAATATAACGTATAGCACGTGACACTGGTGTATTACGTTGGAAGTTAGTACGAGCTGGAACCTCCTTCAGTAAGTGAAAAGTTGCACTTATACACCGATCCTGGACAAAAAGCGACACACCACTCAACTATGACGACAATGACAACTTACCAAACACACCACCAAACAGTTGCGTCTTCAAGAGTATCAAACAGCTAAGATTTTTTCCAAATGCTGTCCAGCCGAGCTGTACGCCAATTTGAACAGCATAATATATAACTTGTGTTTGTCAATTCAACATCAAAAGCTTAAATAGCTTATATTTGTTGTTATTGCAGTGGACAAACATAATGGTATATTAACACTATGGGAGCAGCAGAGAGCGGCTGAACGCGTCGCGCCCAGGCGCGGCAGGCCGCCTTCAGCCGCCGTTGACGTCACGCTCGAACAACTCTTCCCGCAGGAGGATGAGGTACTATTTATTTATTAATTTATTATCATGACTTGTTGCCTTGCGCCATTCTCTACAAGTCCACCACCAAATCAAACAGAAAACCGAACGCGTACTATATACATATGTCGAAGAAAACACCTCGGCCGACATCCTAAGCCGGCCCCTAGACCTGCAATAAAATTGCACAATATTATCGAATCCCGCCTTGCACCCAAACCAAAACACTAACTAAACGATTAAAAAAAACACAATCTAATTGTCTAGAGTCTAGGGGACCTCTAAAACAACGACAAAATACGGCGATACATTACATATTTAATCGTAGTTACTGTCACTTCACCTGTAACCACTGTACCGCATAGAGTAATTACTCGGAGGAGAATTATAATCCAAGTCTCGGAACGACTGAACTGACTGCGGCGTGGAGACGAAACAGGGTGTCTATTCCGAAAAAGCGAAAAACGACCATTCGACCGATATTTTATTAGATTCCTAGCACGAAAACGTTCACTACGATATGTCGGCCCGAATGAATTGAGATTTTAAACTACTTCCATCGCACGAGATAACGATCGAAATTGACAAGAGATTTATTTATTTTTTTTATTTTTAATATGAACAAAGTCACACAGCACTTATAGATATGTAGACAAAATTTAACAATATGTCTTCAATCTTACTGCCAATAACGGACTTATTTCTTATTCATACAATATTCTAATTCACTATGGACATACATGGGGAACAAACGTCAAATTTCACGATTACAATATCTCACTTTTAAGTAAATCGGATATACCCGATATATATAAGTAGAGCCCGGAGCGAAGGCAAGTCAAAATGGGGTTATAGTTAGCATTTCGTTCGAAATTCAGCCGGACCGGAACTTCAGAAACGAAAATCAGAGTAGACCTGAACACAAACGCCTTCCGCGCCACCGATTCACATTCCACTGCTCCACATTCCCACATGTGGAATACACAGCCCACATTCCCATTCCGTGCACCTGCCGTAACCGCATAGCGATGCGGTTTTTTTTTTTTCAATTACTCTGAGAAATATAGCTGTTCTATGGTAAGAGGAAGAAAAATATATTGTGCCTCAGTTGTTCCATAAAATGAAAAATGAGACAAAGACGACTGCGACACACGAAACGGCGTTAGAAATAAACTTTAAATATAAAATTATCTTTAATTATAAACAAACTATATCTCATTTTCTCCGCGAAACAGCTTTGCTGTTTAGAATTATCTGCAGGCTTTTTATGTATTGTGTTATTTAAAAAACATATTCAATTTCAGGCTCGCAGACTACTAAGGATTCAGCGCAGAGGCGCAACACTAGCCCTCACGAGCCTCACCCGGTACTTCGACGACGAGCTGCCCAACAAACTGCCCAAACTCTGGGAGTTCATCACCGAACCATTCTCCAAGATCATGACCGATGCTGGTGAGTTTGCGTGTCCTCACTAGCCTTTAATTTTACGCGTTTAGACCCGATTTACAATATAAAATGTTCACTATCTTTTGTAAAATGTCCTTCGGGCCTTTTTTTTGGAGGAACTCGACAAGTGAAGTTGGATTTTTGTTTGATTTTATAAAAAATATGTATTGTCCGTTTTGTAGTTTAATAGTGATAGTTTATTAAACTTCAAGGTGTTTTTGTGCGTAATGTTTGTGATAATCAAATACAAGCATAGAACTGCGTTTTTCGTGCGCTTCCAAGGAGTCCTCTTCTGTCCTCAGTAAACCTTTACTGAGCGAACCGTGACTTACTTCGATGGAACTGGACATTGACAGGATACGTTTTACACTTTGTAATTGTTTATTACGAAGTAAACTTGACACTGGTAGAATGTGATAATTGCACCATTGTCATGTATGAAACAGCCTCTGCAAGACAGGATTCCCCATATCATACACTTATAATAAAATCGTAACAGAGCCGTGTACATGAAATATTTTTTGAAAAAGCGATTGATAAAAAACGAATGATACAGAACCCAAAACAACATTTTTTGTCTATCTGAATGCACATCACGCAAAAATTACCGGACGGATTATAATGAAACTTGGCATATTTATAGCTCATATTCATATATTTATAGTTAACATTTAGGATACTTTTGTATCCAGATCCATCATTTACGGAATTCACTCCATGTTCACTCAAATTAAGTCATGGGCACGCGTAGTGTATGTAATATTAGATGTTGATGTAAATTTGATGTTCCCTGAGAATCAGAACTTTGTCTTGTCATTAATAAATCTTTACAGTGAATACGTTTCTGATTGTGCTCTCGCTTTTACAGAATTGACATACATTGACATACACAGAACTACATTTGTAGTTGCACTCCATTGCAATGAGGGGGTTTCGATTAAATGGATCTATTGCAAACTTTTGTTAATTTAATAGAAGTTTGCTAGTTTTGAGTACCAAATAATTTAATAATAGAATTAACTAATTAATATAATTAAATAACAAATAATATTATTTATATTTTATTATTTTTATTACAAATAATATTATTATAAGTTTTTTTTTAAATAAAAACGCGTTTTAGAAATCATATTCTATAACATCTCGTTTGTTATTGAATTGGGTTTAAGCTTTTTGATTTTTTATATCTTTTCTCTTTATACACAACATTTATTTTATACAAGTATATCTTTTCTAAATTTACCCAAAAGATTGATCTAATTACCTAAAGATTTTTTGTTCTATATTACCTAAATATTTTTAATAAAAGATTGATTGACTTGTCCCAAATTTCAGCCTAATCTGTTCGTTGTTTTGTAGCCACCGGTGAAATTTGAAACAAAATAAAATAATTAACGTTTAAAGGTCGTTTGTCTGAGGGGATCCATGGTAACGAACAATTGTTTTGACTTGTCTAGAACTAGAACAACAAGAGTGCAAAGCGGGCGAGGAACTAATCTCCCGTCTGCAAGTGTTCGAAGCGGTGTGTGCGTACATCGGCGATGGTCTGTGGGCGCAAGTAAGCGCGTTCGGCCGGGCGTCGTGCGCGCTCACGCGGGCCGCGCACACCGCGGTGCGACACATGGCCGCGCGCGCGCTCGCCGCGATGGCCGCGCGCGACCCGCACCCGGTCATGCACACGCTCATACACGAGGTGAGTGTGCACGCGATGGATACTATACATACAGGTGTTTACTTGAACTGAAACAATATGACTGCAAAGTGGGCAAGGTTTTAATTTCCCAGCTACAAGTGTGCTGTAGTTCTTGTGTGCTACATGTTCTTGTGTACGTACAGGGACTGACACTATACATACAGGTATTTACTAGAACTGGAACGACTAATGTGTGAAGAGAGAAGACTGATAATCTTCCGCCTGCAAGTGTTTGAGGCGATGTGCTCGTACATCGACGGCAGAATTTATCAAATCAATTTAAAATAGTCAGATCCCGCGCTTGGATGCGTACACGCTAAAGCGACGGTGCGGCACATGGTCCCACGCCCACTCTACAATGTAATTCACAGATATTTGAAACAAAGGTGTAGAAGGAGGTCAGCTATTGTACACATCTCGGCCGAAAGTAATACACATCGGCTAGCTTCGGTTTTGTAGAGCGTCGTCTCTGTCGTGTACCGATATGTCGCGCGTCGTTGACTTTTCAGTCGTACAGCCACACGACAGACAACGCTCTACAAAATCGAAGCTATCCGATAGTCTCTTTCTAAAGGCCGATGTGTATTACTTTCAACCGGGAAGTGTTTACTTACTACGGGATTGAAAGAAGTGTATTAGCAGCCACGACAACGACTTAATATATTTTATTGACGACTAGTACAATACGTGTAAACGACATTGTTTACTAAATAATATCACGTAATTTTTTTTATTTTTTTCACTTTTTTTATTAGAAACTGCGAGTTTAATGTTCTTTTTTATATAGAGAAGGTGACATACGTATATATAGTTCACCTAGTGCTAAGTGAATACTGTGACCCACCCACGATACATGTCGATATCAAGTGGGACAGGTTTATCCATCTTATCATAGTCCTACCAACCTTGCGTTTATTCGGACCGAATTGCGGAAAGTGCACCCCGTATATACATACGTAGGCTTTTTCCGACACGCTCTTGACTCACTACAAACTGTTGTTCTGATCCTCTTTTTTTAACTATCTTTATGACAATATCAATCCAAGAAGGTAAACGTAACTACATGTTTCCAGTTATTGCCGGCTCTAAGCGACGTGCGTAGTTCGCGTGTGCGATGCGGCGCCGCAGAAGCGTTGGCGCGTGTCGTGGACGCGTTACAACTGAAAATTGTGCCGTACATCGTGCTGCTTGTTGTGCCGTTACTAGGTAAGTGTGTTTTATCTATTTTTGTTTCTTTTTATGCAGGATGTAACCAAACCTTTGAATACCGAAAGGTCGAGAAGTAGATTTCAATATTTTTTGTACATTTTAGAAAAAAATGCTCCATGATCTCTAAAAATTTTGTATAATATATAATAACATGTTTTGTATATATTGGTGTTGAAATGTTAGTGAGTTTTCGGAAAATTTTGATTTAACCGAGATATACATAGATTCTGCAGTTTTGTCGACAGATTTCGTTGTAATGAAATTCTTCTAAAATTTAAATTATGGAGCTTTGCTATCGGTAGATTTCTTCGAAGATAAATCTAGTAGTAGATAGGTCGGTAGATCTCCTTTAGGGCATTTATACACTCTAAGAAAATTAGACGGGTCTACACCCGTATTTCTTGTCGTTTCTGCACATGCACTACGGTCGCCCATTACTTCAAATGAACGTTTGTACGCTACGTCGGCGCTGGATAAGATAAATTGTCGCTGTTGTTTCTGTATGCGACAAATATCTTCTGGCCGAAGGGTGTAGTCTTTATTTTGTTTTATATTCTATGTTGCAGGATGTAAATAAATAACATATGTTATCGTTTACGCAGTAAGGCCCATCTAATTTTGTTGGCGTGTACAAGCACGCACCTACTAATATATCTTTGTCGTCAGGTCGCATGTCGGACCAATGTCCTGCAGTGCGTGTAATGTCGACGCGTTGCTTCGCGTCCCTCATACAGCTGATGCCACTGGACGGCGCCGCACCCGCGCCGCCTGCACTCTCCCCAGAAATGCGGGCCCGGCGACTTAAGGACAAGGACTTCCTCGACCAATTGTTCAATCCAAAGAGTATAAAGGACTACAAGATACCCGTACCCGTGTCGGCCGAACTTAGGACTTATCAACAGGTAGGTTTATACTCATATATCTGTCAGGCTGCATGTTGGACCAATGTCCTGCAATGCGTGTAATGTCGACGCGTTACTTCGCGTCCCTCATACAGTTAATGGCACTGGACGGTGCCGCGCCTGAGCCGCCCACGCTCTCCCCCGACATGCCAGGACGGCTACTTACGGCAAGAACTTCCTCGACCAACTATTTAACCCGAATAGTATCAAGGACTACAAGATACACGTCCTCGTGTCGGCCGAACTTGGAGTTATCAACAGTTAGGTTCTTCATCATCACTTTCGGCTACATTCCATCCACTGTTTGATTTAAACTTCCATTCCTTTGTGGAATTTGGTTCTTAAAATTTTGACCGTTGAACCTCATTCAATAGTCGCTTTTCAGATATTAAGCCTGTTTAAAGCGCGTATACGCGTTTAAAATCGATTAAGATCCATTTAAAAAAAAAACACTTTTAGGTAGCTAAAGTAATGCAAATGGATGTAAGTCATGTTGCTTACAAAACCACACGAGACTTTTATGCCACACATCTTCCCGCTGAAAACTGTACCATCTTCCCCAGGCCGGTGTGAACTGACCACGTTTCCTAAACGGGTACAAATTGTATGTCACGTGGGGCAGCAATCTAGGGTTGGTCACTAGTATCACATAAACGTGAAGCTCGATGTCACGCAATTTCTTGCTGAAAACTGTGCCATCTTCCCCAGACCGGAAGCGAAGCCCAATGAACATGTGCCAAATGTTTAATGATTCATTATTTATTAATTTTTCGAAAGAATTAGACATGTACAACATCGCATATGAGTTTTTTTTGACAAATGACTGAAATTATGTCGTAAAATGTGAAATATAGGCGATGGTGTCACAGTTACGGCTGTATGGATTGCTATTTTTATCATAATGTATAAAACAAGGAATGTCACCACAGATTAAAATAAACTTCACTGTCAAGCTAAACAAACAAAAACATAACCTTTATTTGTGGCAATAATTTCTCTTTTGTGAACTGACTGCGGTTTGTTTTCTTTCTTTCTGAGCTTGAATTTCTGGTTATTTACGACATTATTGCATTCGAAACTGCACTATGAATGTTGCTGCTCCATTTTTACGGGAAAATTCCGCTAATTTACCTTAAATTGATACATGGAGACCAGTAACAAGTCTATCCACGCAGCCATTACTGTAACGTCACGCTACTTTTAATAAATTAAAACTATAAAATGTTATTACCTCTGCGATTATAATCTTACTAACACTGCCACTTTGTGGTTCAGTCTATATTGATCCACTCTAAATAATCAAGGTGATCAATAATAATCTATAAATCTAATAATCAATAAAAATAAACAAAAATCAAGGTGTTAGGAAAATTATTTATTTGAAATAAAGGTATAGAAGAAGGGGAGGCCATCTATTGTAAGTGTTTACTTACTACGGGATTAAAGAAGTGATGTTAACAGCCACGACCACGACTTAATATATTTTATTTACGACTAGTACAATACGTGTAAACGACATTGTTTACTGAATAATCACGTAAATTTAAATAAGCGCGTCCGTAGTAATTGTGAAATAATTTGCTTGGCGTCATTGTCACGGTGTCACTACATCATAATCGTATAAACATACTGCTAAGACTTGGTCTACTTTACCTATATACCTATGTACATACATTTGTATGTACACAAACATCAGGGTGTTAATCTTTTCCAGGCCGGTGTGAATTGGCTGCGATTCCTAAACGAGTACAAACTACACGGCGTGCTGTGCGATGACATGGGCCTTGGGAAGACGTTGCAGTCCATCGTGGTAGTGGCTGGCTCCCATTGGGAACGAGCGCAATCTGACGCACCGAATCTACCATCATTGGTCGTATGCCCGCCGACACTTACCGGTAAGTAATGAAGAGTTACCTTTTTAGCAGCTGGTACTATAATGACGATGACATGTTCTATCCCACTCAAACTATGTAGATGGGAATAATTTTGTACGGTATCGTCAGACGCGCTTCGTCCATGTGAACTGTCAGGACTATCGCCGATAATGTGTGAATAAGAACAGCGTTAGCTCGTGAGCGGTGACGTGCCTTGAGAGAGGCCTATATCCAACAGTGGAGAGACACATAGTTTGATATTAACATGGTAAATTTATACGACGCAACGGCTGTCTATCATTCTGTCTGGCTGTTTGCTTATAACTTGCAGTTTTTATCTGCCGCGGAAAATATTCACATACCGCGTGCATGCGCACTATGAATTTTTACACCTATTTCTATAATTACCATAATGAAATTGTGAGAAACAACTTGCATCGTAACTCTAATTCTTATCAACAAAAATTGGATACTACGTCATCGCCGTAATGGATTCTGAATACACACCTTAACCAAGACATTGCCGCGAAATTTTAAATCACCGAAAAAATTGTAGCTTTTTAAAATCAGCCGCGGAAAAGATATGCAAATGTATTCGTAATTTTATCCGGAAAAATACCGCGTGCGTTTATCTGCAATACGTTCTTGGCCTTTGTCACATTAAAATTTTACCGACGATGGACGTATATCATTAGCCTTCCAGCTTATGCATGTATTATATTTTGTAAAGATATATTATTATAGATATATTTTGTATGATAAAGCTGCAATAAAATGATACAGTGCAGGGGGACAAACCTTTATGACATTTTTCGGCATTGTCATTGCACTTCTTTATTCCCCATACTATCGCACTAAGGAAAAATGGGGGAGTGTAATGGAATGAAGAAATCCTTCTATTACCCATCTATAACGCCTATCTTTACTTCCAGGTCACTGGGTGTTCGAAGTGAATAAGTTCATCCCATCCAAATTTCTGATGCCCCTCCAATACGTGGGCCCTCCCGTAGAGCGGGAACGTCTACGAGCTCACGTCAAGTTCTACAGCCTTATCGTGGCTTCCTACGACATCGTCAGGAAGGACATAGACTTCTTTAGCAGCATCAAGTGGAATTACTGCATATTAGATGAAGGACACGTGATAAAGAACGGGAAGACGAAGGCGTTTAAAGCGATTAAACAGCTGATTGCGAAACACAGGCTGATATTGTCCGGTACGCCTATACAGGTCAGTGGCTTTTTTCCTATTATGTTATCCAATACTTTTTGCCCTAAAGATGCTAATAATATTTATTCACTGATCATTTAATAATTTTTGGATAGATTTTCAACAACATTACTTATTCATGATAGGCTAAATCTGTTGAGTAGTTCCAAAATTTTCCGTTGTCGTTGATAAAGGCCATAAAACGCCACGCTGGCTATTGCGATTTGGCAAGACCACTTTTCCAGTTACTAGGTTATTGAGTAATTTGGTTCCCACGGCTGTTGGTGGAGACGTTGGCATGTCAGAGTTTTAGGTTATGGCCGTACGATGTTCGATCATCCATTTAGCACCATCCGATGAACACATGTAGGATGATCTGAGAAGTAACTCCTACGGACGCAAGCAACAATCGTCCTCCCTTGAAGCAGTTCACCGGTAATGGCTGAATGACGTACTATTTCGACTAGTGTTGTAAAAACGAGCGTTGACCACTCGACGCTCGAGCGCCTAGTGAGCGCTAATGAACTTTTAAGACTAGCATTAAAGGGAAATGACCGTTATAGAATTTTTAATGTTTGACGATATTAATCCCTTGTAGTTAATAGCTCGAGTCTAACACGGTTACGGTTCAACAGCACTAACATAGCGCGCTTGCGGCTCTAACGCCGATGCATTCAGCGCTCGTTTTAACGACACTAGTTTCTAGACTTCACTAATACGCTAACTTATAAGTTTAGTCGCTCGCGAGCCATGAAGAGTTCTCTCTATGCTCGTTGTGACTTTATTTAGAGAAAGTCCGAAACTAAGAAGTTCGTCGAAGACCCATTGTTATCTATATAGTTCAAAAATCAGCAAGCTGAAGTGACAGTGACCAAGCCATCTTCCGCTATTCTCATTCATTCGCTACCGGCGGCTTTCTTTAAGTCATCAATGCACTTAAAGCGAGAGCGTCCCACACTAGACATATATTAGAAGATATACAGATTGCGTGTAAATTTCAATATTTTTTTAATGTCTTATTACAGAACAACGTGCTAGAACTGTGGTCGCTCTTCGATTTTCTGATGCCGGGTCTTCTAGGCACGGAGCGTCAGTTTACAGCGCGGTACTCGCGGCCCATATTGGCGGCGCGCGACCCTAAAGCAACGCCACATCAACTACAAGCCGGCGCTTTGGCCTGCGAGGCGTTACACAGACAGGTGAGGCTCACGTTGACAAGATTGACTAAACTTGAACATTGTTTCTGTTCCCCCAGATAAAAGGCAAACGGAGGCATTGATGACATTCGAGAAAACTTTTCTTTAATTTTGAAATAAAGTTAGAAACATGGGAGTTTTAAATGAAAGAAAAATAATAATAAGCATTGTTTTTACTCTTTGTTTATTTTTAATTTCGGAATAAAATATTACCTACGCTTTCGTTAAACATGTTACTAATGTATTTTCTTCTGAAGGGGGCATTGTTCAATATATTTGTTAGGGTTGTAATCTAAAGAATTTGCTGACCATTAGTCAACCGAGCGTTCGCATGATTACAATTTCTTTCGTGTTCAAGAGCGAATTATAGTGACTAAAATTCAAAATCGTTACTCTAACTCATCGTTTCTCTACCTTTTTAGTGTCACGATCCCCTCTGAAAGGGCCAGAAATAAAGTAAATAACCTCACAACTCCCTCACTAATAATTAGGTCCTAATTATGTTTTTTTACCGTTTAGTATTTGATTTTAAATCATTAATTTATTAATAGAAGGTTTTTTCGTACATAAGTATTTATTTTTTTCTGGCCAACTGCGACACCTGTATATGTGAACACGACCCCCGGGGTGAGAAACGATGCTCTTAACTGAAAGTATTAGTTAGTCTTACATTCTGTTCTCTACTTTGTCCCACATTGTATTTGCATTTGGTGCCACGTAGTCGCTTGTTTAACATGATAATAATATGTTGCAATGGTACTTTGTTTTATTTTTACTATTAGAGTCATAGTGACGTTGACTACATTATAAAGAAAAGCTTAAATCTCTACAGACTCTTATAACCATTAATCGCGTAGATGATAATTAATTTGATTGCATACTGAAATCATTAAATACCTACACATTTGGATCTTTACAATTGTACTGAAATCTTTAGATTATAGACGAACAAACGAAACGAAACGAAAACAGTTCCAAAATTGACCGCTAGTGGCGCCACTTTTAGTTGTAAGTTTTGATAGCAATTAATGTAGAACCATCTGCAAGTTAGGGAACAGCTCTAAATAAATTGTCACAAGAAGGGCCTTGTGACAATGGCCAATTGCAAGGTTATTATTTGATTTATTTTTATATAACATTTTCAACAATACTTGTAAAAAGTATTTGCTGTATAATTGTTTTATGTACCTAAATGGATAAATGAAGTACAAGCTACGTGTATTTTTGCCAGGTTCTGCCATTTTTGCTGCGGCGCGTCAAAGAGGACGTGCTAAAGGAACTGCCGCCGAAGATCACTCAGGACTACTACTGTGAACTAAGTCCCTTGCAGAGGCGGCTCTACGAGCACTTCTCTAAGGCGCACATGCCGCAGGACATCACACACCATCACACGCACGTATTCCAGGTAACGTGCAAAATATACATTTATGCTAAAACATCTAACCTTACAACTACCTTGAAATATACTGCATTTCCTACTTTATTCTCCAATGTCCTCGAGCTCTGACGTCCCCACGGCCGCCGATCTGCGCCGGCGACGGGCGACACGGTCACGACATTCCATCTAGTGGTGGGTAATCAAGACTTCTCGGAGTGTTTTAACTCACCTAATTCTGCTCCGCTTGCGAATCCGACTCCTCTTAGTTACTCCTCAACTCTTGATTCACGTATTTATTCACTATTCACCTTCCGAGAGCGTTTCATTCCGTTTCCCTAATGGTTGTTGCATAAGCAAAAAAAAACAGGGTCATGCCATCGTTGCATCTTTTTTTAGCCCCCGACAAGTGCCGATGCGTGATCACACTCACGATTATGATTGGCGCCGGAATCGGAATGAATAACAATTCAATGAAATAATTAAGAGATTCTGCTCCGCTCGCGGATTCAACTCTTTTAATTCATTAACTCCGGAGTTACCCATCACTAATTCCATCGCTTCAGTGCGCCACAAGCAGTCCACGGCGAAGCGCGCGTCGTACCTCTCAAGAGTATTATTACACGAACAGTGAATAATCACCAAATTCACTCTCAATAACAGCCCCACATCGGATAGAATTTTTCTTAAGGCAACAAATGAGCATATAATCCACCTGGTGGTAAGTGGATAGTGTAGCCGATTGGGACCAGAATCCGTCATTTGTATCATTTGTCATTCAGTCCAGAATAACTAATGATAGCACACCCTCGGATGTGCTGCCTACCTTTGGAGATGTAGAAATGTATTTGGAAAAAAGGGTTGCGAAAAGGGAAGGGATAGGATGGGATGGGGATGGACTCTAGCATATCTCACTCACTATCGAAACACATACGTACATTGGGGAAAAGGTTAAAAAGACTTCTTTAATTAGAGACTTCTCCGTTCCTTTTTCAGGCCCTTCACTATCTTCAGAACGTGTGCAATCACCCTAAGTTGGTGCTGACGGCCGACCACCCGGAGGCGGCTAAAGTAGCGCAGCAACTGGCGGCGCACAACTCCAATCTGGACGACATCGACCACTCCTGTAAACTACCCGCGCTCAAGTAAGTAATTTCGTGGTATTGTGGGGTCAATAACAGATGAATAACAAGAATGTCAAGAACAGCTCTCTGATAATTGTGTAAAGAGGGATGCACGTTTGCTTCCCACGGCAGCTTGATTCATACACACGGGCGTCAAAAGGGATGATATTAAAAATAATTGATCAGTTTGGAAGAAAAAAGTTCCCATTGTTCAATTACTACAATGTTAAAGTTAACATAAAGAATGTTTCATTTTGTGATGAAAACTCTGCATTGTGGAAAAGACAATTTTCGATTTTCTACAATTTTTCCTACGTTTTTCCATATCATTCATATTAGTACTCGTTCATCAAAGAAACATTAGTACGTTCATGCCAGTAACGGCTCGCTGACATGTTGTCAACATAATATGTAACACGAGGCACCAGAGCATAATGCTTTTTAGAGTATTGTTAACTACTGCCGTGATAGTCATAAACCTATATTTGTGCAGACAACTGCTACTAGACTGCGGCATCGGATCCACAACATCTGAACGCGAAGCCGAAGTCGTGGTCTCCCAACATCGTGCCCTGGTGTTCTGCCAGCTGAAGAAGATGCTGGACATCGTGGAGCGGGACTTACTGCGGAGACACCTGCCGGCCGTCAGCTACCTGCGACTGGACGGCAGCGTGCCCCCGCACCAGCGGCATGCGATCGTCACCAGGTTCAACACCGACGTGTCGATAGACCTGCTACTGCTCACCACTGCCGTGAGTACACTTTCTAGTAGAAGGAAGGTTGCAGACTTATTTGTCTGCTACCTTCGAACTTCCCGCTCGAAGTGGAAATTTCATGTTTCTAAGAACAATAGTTTAAGATTGTGCATCAGTTACCTAACAGATTTTTAGATACTGTATGTAGCAACACAGTGTCGTCACGGTGTCGAAGACTAGACACAGTGTTTTGTGGACTTAGCACTAGTAGCCAACCGATATCGTATGCTGTATCGTATGGTATTATTTAGTCGTCTACTGCACACCGTTCTATTTAACTGTTTGTAATTGTGTTGAAATTAACATAAATAAATAAATGATTTTGAAGACAATCCTAGGATCCTCGATCAATATGCGAACACGCAGTCTAACATAAGAGACAAGTATTTAAAAACTGAGGGTCACCTAAACTGTATAAAATTTGTTCCAATAAGTCACCTTCTACAACGCTGTACTTCAGTTATTAATCACGATAATTCATTTGTATCATAATATTTAATCTTTACTATTGTATTTTTTATATTTTTCTATGTGTATCCGCCGTTTTCTACAAGATATTAAAAGCAGAAATTTATAAAATTCATCTACAACGGCCAACATAGCCGAGATGAAATGAAGTGTTTATGTGCATGATATTTTGGATAGATAAATATACCTACCTACCTAATAGATACCTACCTATTAATTGTTATTATCACAATCTGCTTGCATTAATGCATGCAAAAAATAAATAATATGTTTCAATATATAGTGTTTCATATTTCTTAAATGTAATTAACAATTTCAGTATTAACATATTTAATCAGTACAATGTATTTTTGCCCGTATTTAATACTGTTGTGATAGGTATTCCTTAATTGAATAGTGACATTCTTTGACTAGTCATTATTTTCTTTCTTTAGTCAGATTTTTTAAATATTTTTTTCGTTCAGTACTGCTTTCATTCATAACACCTTTCATTCAATAAATAACAGTTAATAACACCTTTCATTCATATTCGTATACGTCAACACCAGGTGGGTGGCCTCGGTCTGAACCTGACGGGCGCGGACACGGTGATATTCGTGGAGCACGACTGGAACCCGATGAAGGATCTACAGGCGATGGATCGCGCGCACCGCATCGGACAGAAGAAGGTCGTCAATGTGTACCGGCTCATCACCAGGGACACGCTCGAGGAGAAGATTATGGGGTGAGTTCATGGAATCTCTCTTAACCAATCAAGCAATTACCTTTTATTGGTTGTCTATTGTCGAAAACAATACAACTCCTAACGCTGCCGTATTGGTTAAAAAGATGCTTCCGGATCATTACCATTTGCAATTGCTTAACTCAACGCGCATAGCCTAGCTATCGCTTAGCTAACGAGTTAATAATGCCAGCATACTGGGTGACTTGCCACAGGGTACCACAGACACAAATAAAGGTCTATTACTTAAATATACGCAATAAATTGATCTATAAAGGTGAAGTTTCTAAAATCTGGTTTTTCGTTTGGTAATAGTATGGTAAAAAGTTTAGCTTGGACGTTTGTAATCATCATATGTTCCCCAAAAGCCTCTTCGTTACCATTTCTCATTGCTAGTGGTTCAGTCAGCTCCTCTTGCTTTATCTTTTCTTCCACGATCTTTATCTCTATCTTTTCTTCATCATTTTATTTCTTTATCTTTTCTTTTGTCAGGATCTTGTTTTTTTTGTAATCTGTTTCTCTTAAATCTAAATATAATTATTTACATATGTATAGTCCCGGAACGAGTTGAATGCGCGCGGAAGGAATGTGACCGTTTTATGTCACTTGTTTTTAGTGTTGTACTACAATGATCTTAGTGAAAGATTTTACCAATATCAATTTACCATTTTACCAATTGGTGAAAGTCGATATTTTTAATTTAATAAGTATTTAATATTTAGTTTTGAAAAATAAAGTTACTAAACAACAAACAAAAAATACAAAAATTACTAATTGAGAGAAATATAAAAAAAAAACAATATTATAACAACAAAAATCTACTACCCATTACATTATTATTAATAATAAAAAATAACTTAAAAGTACTAAAAGACAAAAGACTATCATATTGTTTTGAATGAATATTAGTCACTACAATCATCACTTGTAACACCTGATGCAGACAAGTCAGAATCAGGTTTGGTCGCTCATTTTAACAAGTAAGTATAGTAAAAAAACTATCCAACACGTGTTATATCGATGACGCAAGAGAAACAATAGAAAGCGAGCAAGCGCATCACTTAACTAGCCGGCACAAGTGCGGCGAGACGGCTGGGGGGGGGGGGTGTGTTTTATATTTTACCATACCATTTCATTTTTGTCATTCTCGCACCTTTCAATTGAACCTTTTTCATCAACCCAAAGGTTGACTGGTAGAAAATGCTTTTGGTTAAGCACGCCTTTTGGACGATAAATTGCAATGAAGTGTACAAATAAGTTAAAAAATAGAATATACAGTAAAGTCGGATTGTCTGAACCTATTGTTAATCATCTTCGACTAAAGTAAACTAGAGATGGACTTGAATTCGAGTAAATACTACGACTAAATATTTTCTTTTCACCTAACCCTCTTTGCGCGAAGGATACGTTCCTGAAAATTACGAGTAAATAGAATTCGCCTAAAAATAACTACTGACGTATAAAACCGTATAAAATGTAAATATTGGTTCCAAACCTGAAATACAAGCAAAATAAGAAACAAAAAACAAATATTAAATTTGTTAGGATCACAAGATTTTACATTTCGCTAATAAAATTCGTTACTTGGAAAGTTACCTTTCGGTATGTAATTCGTGGAATCTCGAATTTCTCTTTAATTGAAATGAGAAGCAGTTCTATAGAATTTTCTTAAATTACGAATTTTTCCTATCCCAATCTTTTACGTTGGTCGCGAAAAATTAATAAAAATCCGTAAAAAAATACTTTTGATATCCCAATTCGCGTAAAAAAAACTCATAAAAAGAGGTTAGATATTACGCATATACTGCGTAAATGCCTTAATACGATTTTATATTGTCTAAAGGTTGCTTACTTATAATGTCTCTGATTAAGGGTGTAGATCGTGAAAATCACCGAAAAGAGTGTTACGATTTTTCATATTTAACCTATTTACATATGATTGATATCAATGATAATTTGTATATATTACAATCAAAGACCAATAAGTATGTTCATGCTTATATTAAACTCTTAAACCTAATAGTTGTTATATAATAAACGTCAACAAACGCACAAAATTGAGTAAAAATGCAAAAACATGACTTCGTATTTTTCAGATTTAACCCCATAAATCAACACAAATTGATAAAAAGAAACACTTTTTGAACACTGAAGAAACCAATAAGTATAGCTGTATACTTCTTTTTATACCTTTACAAACAAAGACTTCCTCTTTTAAAGCCCTAAAATCTAGATATATTTTAAGGTAAATTTTTCATACACAAATGTATGGGATAAAACGTTCGTTTCATTCGTGCAATCTCGGTGGTCTGCAGCGGCAGTTCCTTTCTGTAAGTGAACGCGACACCACGCTTGTCGGCTGCAGACAGCAGAATTACGTATTGTGAATTTGTGTTTTTTGTAAAAAACTGTAAGTATAACATTTTTATAATTAATTTATTTTCAGTTAGTAGAAAGTATCGATATAATGAATGTCTGAAAGAAAACCATGATGGAACTAGATATAAATCGTAAAAAATACAATATCTACACTAATAGGTATTATAAAGAGGAAAGATTTGGATTTTTGTATGTAACGAATAAACTCAAAAAGTACTGGACTGATTTTAATAATTCTTTTATCATTCGAAAGCTACATTATCACTGAGTAACATAGGCTATTTTTTTCGCAGGACTGATTGAATTTGAGTGGCATGCCAGGGAAAAGAAAGTTTTGTACGCATTATAAAAATATGAAAGCCAAAAGATCTCGGAATAAAATGTAAGTTCCTCCCTACTTATTTATTATCGCATTTGAACAGGGTACATTACAAAGCTAATACAATATGTCATATGATTTAGATCGCCCGATTCAGACATATACCTACAATAACATGTAAATATTGGTTTGTATTATCTATATCTATACTGATAAATAAAATTGAAGTATCTGTATGTAATATCAAAATAATAGGATTTTTAAAAAAAAAAAAGGCGATACGGAGTTCGCCGGGTCGGCTAGTATTGTCTAAATATCAAATTGTGGAAGTAGGTAGGCGACAGCGCAACTTTGTCGACATACCTATACCGCCAAACAGACGCGAGGCGCCTAGCGTCTGGCTTAGGGTTGTACAAAATAAATAAAAAGTGGATAATATTGATGAATAATATTTCCAGTATTGAAAATAAAGAAAACCTTGGGGCCGAGACTCTGAGCAACAATGCTACGCGCTGTATAGAGGTAAGTTGTTATACGTAATTCTTGTAGACTTGATACATAAATAAACAAACTACTTAGTTAGTGATGGGCGAAGACAAAATCTCAATACCTACCTATAGATTTTTCTTGCAATATTTATTATTTTCATCGAGAGACAAACACCTTAGTACCGAAATACTTCTCAATTACTTTCTCAAAAGAAAATTTACGTTCAAATAGGTGACGTCATAAAAAAACAATACCTAATGCGTAAAGAAATTATAATTTCTATTCATCAGGAACCTAATATTGTATTAATTCTTTTGCATTTTTTTAAATTTTTAATTATTTTTTATAAAAAAAATCAAGCCATTATCTTTCTTTACAGGAACTAGTTATTGAAAACGACCAAGAGGGAAAGGTGGATGAAATGGAAGTTGGGCGTAGAGTTGTAGACGTTTCTTTTTTTTTTAAAGCTCTTCAGGCCATAGGGGACCACGGTCCAATGGATTGTAAGTTAAGTTACCTCAGTATAATAGGTGAAGTAAAAGTTGGTCTGGACTCAAAACTCATCATGAAATGTAGTATGTGTAGTATGAAATTTACTGTGTGTTTGATTGAAAAGAAAGAAGATAGAATGGAAGTGAATCATCAAATTGTATCTGGTATCATATCATCTGGTGGGAGCTACTATCAGTTAAAAACATTAACTGCCGCAGTAGCCCTACCAATCATGTCACCTTCATTATACAATGAAATTAATAATACGGTTTGCGATTGGTGGGAAAAGACAGCAGCACATTCCATGGCAGAAGCTGTCAAGGAAGAAGCGGAGTACGCAGTGTCTATAGGTAGTGTTGATAAAAATGGTACACCATTAATATCTGTTGCTGTTGACGGTTGTTGGAGCAAGAGATCTTATGGTAAGAATTTTTCCGCCTTGTCCGGCGCAGCTGCGATAATTGGCATTAAAACTAATAAAGTATTGTTTTTTGGAGTTAAAAATAAATACTGCGTAGTTTGTGCACGAGCCGCAAAGAACGACAGTCAGCCCTCGGAACACCGTTGTTTCAAGAATTATTCGGGATCATCTACCGGTATGGAATCGACCATAATAGTTGAGGGGTTTAAACGTTCCATTGTTGATCACGGTGTAATTTATAATAAATCCAGCTTTATATAGTATAATTTGTAGCAGACGGCGATTCCAGTACTTATAAAAAAATATTAGATTCGCGACCGTACGGTAATTTAACAGTAGAGAAAATTGAATGCAAAAATCATCTTTTACGAAACTACTGCAATAGCTTGGAGAAACTGTCGAAAGACACTAAGTATCCTTGCGAATTGCGGAAATTCCTAAAAGAAAGGTATTTGCGTTTAAGAACGGGTGTAAAATGCGCTATTAAATATTGGGGCGATCAAAATCAGTCACTCGAAGAAAAAATAAAAAATCTTAGTGAAGATATCCTAAATGGTCCACAACACGTATTTGGTAATCACCAATATTGCAAGGAGTATTTCTGTAGACCTGATACTCGTCGAATAGAACCTGTTGGGTTGCTTCCAGCAATTGTTGGATGCGGATTAATGGACGCGGTACACATTTTAAGTAAAAGACTGTCATATCATTCTAGAAGTTTAATTCATAATTGTACAAGTAATATAGTTGAAAGTTTTAACGCAGTGATTGCCAAATTAGTAGGGGGTAAGCGTGTAAATTATTCTTCCCGTGGTTCTTATGCGGGCCGATGCGCAGCTGCTGTTGTGTCTTTTAATACAGGATCGATTCATAGTAAAACTCATGAAGTAATATTTAAATCTAGTCCTAATCCTTTGATCGCGAAAGTGGAAAATTGTAATCGTAGAATCCGTTTAATTGCTAAACCTAAATTAAGATTGAAAAAGAGCCACAGCGCTGTATCGAAAGACGCTCACTATGGACCAAACTGCGAAAAACCTGATCTGAGTCCAGAATTATATGAGAAAGCCAAGTCATCTTTTTTAGCCGATTTAAAGTTGTCTTGTGCTGAAAGAGAGGAGCTTGAAAGGTCGACCCATTTGCAAAGAAGTAGTTCTGAGTGGATGAGTACAAGGAGAAAATTACTAACCTCATCATCGTTCGGGGAAGTTTGTAAAAAACGAGAGAGCACAAGTTGTGCTGTTCTTGTTCGTAAAATCGTTTATGGTAGTAATATCTCCAGTTTGCCTGCTGTACGGTACGGTATCGAAAACGAAGAAACCGCAATTAAACAGTTAGAAATTCAAGAGAATATTAGTATACAAGGTTGCGGTTTGTTCGTCGACGATCAATATGAATTTCTTGGTACTACACCAGATGGCATTTATGCAAACGGTTTAATTGAAATTAAGTGCCCACATTCTTTAGCTGGCATGACTCTTGATGAAGCAATGGCCAAACATACCTTTTGGGTTAAGGACAAGGCTTCCAAGGGTTATGTCATAAATAAAAATCATAACTGGTATTTCCAAATTCAGGGACAGGTACATATTACTAAAAGAAACGTTTGCATGCTTGGCATCTGGTTTGGTGCTACTGTACCTATGAAAGTTTATATTATAGAAAAGGACGACAAATTTTGGGAGGAGAAAATGGAGATGAAATTAGTTAGGTTTTATTACGATTGCCTACTTCCAGAATTAGTTGATCCTCGGCAGTCACGAAGCATGCCCATTCGTGACGCGCCCAGTATCATAGAGGCTATGAAAGAGAGGAAAGAAAGAGCTTTACGTGTTATGAAAGAGAAGAACGCCTAATGATTTTGAAAGATACAGGTAACTTAACTACCCAGCCAGTCGATTCACGTAAACACGCCAGTCCAAAAGTCGTTTTAACTTAGGAACTTAGAAATCGCCTTTTGGTTTTCTGTTTTAAACGCACTTACTTATCTAGTCTTGGATTGTCATAAATCTTCCAATAGCTCAATTACTATACAATTTCTGAGTTACCTGGTGTAAAGAATCATAAAAATTGGTTCAAAAATACAGCGAATTGAGAATTCTCCTTTTTTTAAGTCGGTTAAAAGGGCTAAATTTGCAAAAAACGAAGTGACGTCACTGCGCTACGGTTTTTATTACTTACGTGAATCGGGCAGCTGGTAACGTTTTTATTCTGATAGGTTTTGTGATAGCCATTGATTTTATCATCAAATTAGCAGAAATCAGAACTTGATCCGTAATCGAATGAAAAACCATTAGAATTTTGAACTCATATTTCGTTATTGTTTAATTACATACTTTTAATTAGTATATTAATAATTTACAAACTTCTGTTAAAATTAGTAAATAAATGAATTATTTACTAATTTTTGTACAACCCTAGCACGCTTTTGAGATAGCGAGTAATGGCGACTCATATTTGTTATTGTGTAGTAAATAAATCATTTTTATACTTGTGTTTCATTTATTGACATTTTTTTTAAAACCCTAGGATTTTTTTTAGATATCGACGAGGTGATCGTAAACAAAAAGTAAGTATTTGAGTTTACGCAATAGGCACATTTCCTTGCGTAGAGATAAACACACTTCCTACTGAATTTGCAATTATTTTATTGAATGAATATTTTACGAATTAGAATAAATTTTGGTAGTGAAATTACAAATAAATAAATAGTTGGAATTTTAGGTAAGTAGAATACAAAAATGTCAGATGTCAAATGATAGAAAAACATAAAAATTGTGTCTCAACTACTCTTATTAATCTATTAAAAAGAATCAACAGCTAGTTTCCAAAAATTCAACGTTATTGTTATGCTGTAAATATTCAAGTTCAATAACAATTTCTCAACGTGGAACGTTTGTTGCAAAACATTTTGAAAATCGCGCTCTCTAGGTCATTCATCCGCCCCGTCGGATGTTACATTAAACTTTGGCGCTGCGGTCGCTCGAAATCGAGATCTCAGGCCAACAATCTACACCCTTAAATTGAAGTACGAGTAATTGATGGTAGCTCAAGAGGAGATGCATTTTGTACAGACTTTTTGTAGGCTTTTGACAAATTTTACTGCACCGTATTTTACTGCAGAAATTACGTGTATTTGTTTGGCAAATCATTACTAAACTGTCATGACTCATACCTGAAACATAGAATATTATTTAGGGCCTTTATCATCACCTTCTGATAATAAATCTGATAGATAAATTATCTGCCAATTATCTCTCAATTAAATCTAGCTGATACTTTCTGATAAAGTATAACTGACTTTCCGATACCTTATAATAAAGTATCGGGAGGTACCATCTTTGTCACCATCTATTTACTTATTTTAAAAACAAAAACTGATATTAACGGCGTTAAAAGGTTTAAAGTGACTTTGCTATAAGAGCTATATCTTATCTATATATTAGGTTCCTTACCTATGAAATTGCCGTTTTATATGTAAAAAATCGAATGTATTTTTTGTATGAAAATTATATATTTAATTAATCCAAGGATTGTCCATTATTATCACTGCACTTTTGCCATTTTAATGTAAGTTTATTAATGCCTCTGCTATATAATTTCCGGGGACGGGAATCTATGAATTCTCTGAAGGCGCTTTTCATTACCCCATCGGAGTTGAATTTTTCCCCCTGTAAAAAGTCATCCAAATTCCGAAAAAATGGAAATTAGTAGCAATTGGCAAGGTCTGACGAGTACGGTGGGTGACTGAAAGTTTCCAGTCGAAGTTCCTGGAACTTTGGGACTGTCTGTCGTGTAGTGTGTGGGCGAGCGTTGTCATGGAGAAGCAGTAGAGAACAGATAATATCTGTTCAACCTAATTTTTTTCAACAGCTTAATTTTTTTCAAACTTACCCCTTTTCTAATGCTACGTTTTATTTACAAGACTTTTCACCATAAATAACTTTCTAGAGTACTATTTTATAGTGACAATGCATTTATTTTCAGGTTACAAAAATTCAAGCTGCTAACAGCGAACACAGTAATCAGCAGCGAAAACGCAGCCATGGAAACAATGGGCACGGAGCAACTTTTAGACCTCTTCCAGCTATCTAGCGGGCCCAACCAGAACGCACCCACTACCACCCACATACAACCCGGTCCTTCGCGGACCAAGTCCGTTCTGGAAACTTTACCAGACCTCTGGGACGATAAACAGTACGAAGAAGAGTATGATATGACCAACTTCATTAAAGGTCTAAACAGGATTAATACGTAATTTGTTTAAAGTAGTTATGTTCGTGAGCAATGTGAAGACTTAAAACAGTTAAGTATTTCTTAGACGTTTCTATGCTTAAGTTGAAAATATTGTTGTAAACATAAGCATTACAACGCATTACGCGTTGTGAGCGCTAAGGAACCATTAAAGACTCGAACGTCAAATGCTAGTGAGCGTTAAAGTGCAATTTTATAACGTTTGATGGTGGAAAACCTTTGTGGTTAAAAGCTCAAGTCTTAAACGTTTAAGGTTCATTAAGGTGAGTTCGCGCTCGAGCGTGCAACGCTCGTTTTTACAACAATAGTTGAAACTTTGGGTCACATGAATAGTCGTTACTTTGCCATTCTTAGATTTAGTACAGTCTGCATAAAGTATAATAACCTACCTACCTACCTGCGCACAATCAAGCTCAAAGATTCAGTGAAGTTTTTTTTTGCAGAATATGAACCTACTATTTATATATTCAACATATAAATAACAATTATAATTATAACAACATATAAATAAATCACTTTAATGACAATTTAAATCTAAATTTATGTTTTCTGACCAGTCAAGCGCGACTTGGAATATGGCCCCTACTATAAAAGAGAGAATAATTGAAGATTGAATTCCATTGATATTAAATTTTGAAAATGGTTTTTATGCAATTTTCATTATCTATATTAGGCAATATTAAACCGCATTTTAAACAATTTAAAGTTCAGTTAAGTTGTCAAATTGTTTGTTTGCGAACTCTCTTAGGCTGCCGAAGTTCTGTAATCCGAGACCTCGTCAAAAACGAATATATTAATAGTGGTATAATAATACGGTATATTATAGCGGTATATTAATACCGGTCCATATCTCTACCTATACTGTATTCACTATCCGACGGTATGGCTGACACATCCATAGAAGCGTAACTCGTATCGTTCTCGTAAATTTTACGTAAGAAATTATGATGAATTCTAATTAGTTGCTATCATGTAAAAATAAATTACTACTAATAACCGTTATAAAAGGACATTGCACAATAAAATAATATAATGTTCCCTTTATTTACGTAATTATTATAAACAATAATCAAAACAAATTTGTTATTTACGCTACCTGCAAAATTATATTCTAGGCTCGTGCAAACTAGTGATGTGACCGCGCAAAAATTAAATAATTGATTAAAACTCGGAAGTGCTAACATAAATCGAAATTAAATCAATTATAGAACATTTGTCTTATTAGTAAATAAAGTCAAATTATCATTTTGCCTTTCTAAATAAACATTTTGCCTTTATTTACAGCATTTAACACTGATGATAGCTTGTTTTTGCGTATCCAGACCCATAAGCACGCCAACTGAGAAGAATGGTACTTTATATAATTATTATATTTTGAATTAAGTTAAAACCGATTCAAAACATTATTATGAAATCGTTTATAATTAGTTCTAAAAACGAATCTATAATCGAATAACAAACCTTCGATTAATGTTGAGCTACATTTCTGAAGTAGACGTTTGACATCAGTCGTGCATACTGTCGTAAAGTGTATACAGTATAAAGTAATTCGTCTAGTCGGGCGTGCCCAGTCGCCTGTGAGATTGCACCGTACCAGTTAAACCACACTACTTAAGATCATTTCCAAAGTCAGATTCCCTGAAGACTTGATAAACAAAATATTTCCATAAATGCTGTGAAATTGAAAGTAACCTTTATGCAGACTATATAAGATCTAAAATGGGATTCAGACTAACTCATCGAATTATCCGACTGTTGACTTTATTCAAATCTGTAGTACATTTCATATTGTGATGTAAAGCATTGGCCAACCGAGTATTCGCACGATTACAAACATTTTATACTTTCGTAAACGACTTATTTCGGTGAGTTCAAAGTTCATATTCGTCGCTCTAATCGTATGAATAAGTTTGTTCTACAACGTTATATTTGCGGTTGGCGCTACTTAACCGCTTATTGAATAAGTTAATAATGAGCTGCAAAAGAGTTTATATTTGTGCGAACGCTCATTTGGCTACTTTAATATGTAGTACTACGTATGACTTTAGAATGTTGCCTTAGCGAGTGTGTTGTGAATGCTACGATGAGATGTTTAGAATTAGAAGTCTCTTTATTATTATAAAAAATAGTATTAAAATCTAATAATTGTAATTACGTAATACCTACATGCAGGGCCGTCTTAAGTCTATTCTGCGCCGGGGTGCGGGAGTGTATCCTAAGACAGTCAAACATCCTATTGTGTATCCTATGACAGTCAAATATCCTATTGTGTATGCTATGACAGTCAAATATCCTATTGTGTATCCTATGACAGTCAAATATCCTATTGTGTAATTGTTTACTATAGCGTTATATTTTTTCATTACCTTTAAAAGGTGAGCGCCCGGGGTGCACCGCACCCCTTGCACCCCCTGGTAAAGACGGCTCTGCCTACATGTCAAACTACGCCGTTACCTATCCCGCCATTTTGAATTAATGAGGCTTTTATATATGAACCAAACAAAAAGATGCTTTTCTCAAAAGAAACAAACTATAATATGACTATGTCAAGTTAATACTTAGTGATTTCAAAAAAAAATGATTAAAGTGCAAAAACTAGACTTGATACTTGATGTAATTTTCATAAGTACATATATATATATTTCTACATTTTATTATATTTTATTACGAAACTAGTCCACGTATACGTTTTTACGAGGATTAAATAATAAATATATGTATACAGTACTACTAATTAAATAATACCAGTCGGCCATCATCGTATTTCGCAAATATTTCAGCGAGTATGACTAAAAAAACACATATTCAAACACACTTTCAGAATTCGTTATAACCATTCTATGTTATATACATTTGTCAGCGTTCGGTTGCGGAAATACGAATCCGGCATTGTCTTCGTTGCTTAAAATCCTTTCTCTTTTTATCATCGAGGAATAATCTCGATTAAAATTGACAATCTTTTTCAATGATTCTATTTAAACAGCGTAGCGTATATACAGCTGAATATATTGGAAAATAATATTTATTAAATACATAACAAAACAACTCTTAATTAAATTCTATCTTATATAACAAATAAAAATAAATACATTATTGTAGAAAGTATAGTTAACAAAACAGAATAATTATTAGATTAGTTCTCCTTTTACTCAGCATTAGTACACATTGTTTAGTATCCAAGGTGTAATAAGGTCTCTAATACACTATCAATAATAACAAACCATTCGATTCTATCGCTTATTGCTAGCGTCTCAAGGTAGCCACATACAGATTATTATTGTATTATTGTACCTACAATAACAGATCCTTATTGTAGGTACAATAATTGTTTCGTAATACGCCAATTGGATATATTTAACTGTTTTTTAGAAAATTAAATTATTTCAAGCATTAAACAACGCCTTAAATAATAATTATAATTTAAATAATAATTAAATAACGTAAAGACGCTATAGAATAATTCGTGAAATGAAAATCAAAATAATAATCACATAGTCACAACTTCAGAAGTTAAAAAAGGACAGCTATATATCATTGTAGTCATTTTTTTAAGGTATTAGTGACAGAAACAACAATAAGTGCCACCACATCTCCACATCTGGGAAAGTGGAAATATGTCCATATTGTTAGGGAAATGTGGAAAAATGATTATTTTTCCCTACCAGTGGGGATGAACCAGTAGGGATAGATGGAATAGCCCAAATATTCTTAAGCTGATGCATAACATTTTTTAATTAATTTTCTTTAATATGTTTTCGTGTTTAATTGGATAAGTCTTCCGTTGCACAAGTTATACAAACATCAATTTCAAATTGCTTTAAAACACTTAAATTTTGTCAATTATCATTGATAGTGTAATAGAAGCCTTAGTCGTTTAAACCGTTTATTCCTTGTGTGGACGTATTTGGAATATTCTCGTGTTTTTAGCTTACGAATGTATTTGTAAGTTCCTTGTAATAATAAATACCTCACTCTATCACTTTTATTTCTAATTGTACGATTAATTGATTACACTATTTATTGTTTAGTGATTTAAGAGATAAAGTCATATCGTTTTAGTCATTTTTGTGTTTGATTTGTGAATTTTGTGTTTGCCGTGGTGTTTTTGTGTTTTATTGTTTTGCTATTTTGTACCTGCTCAATTTAATTAAAGTTTTATAAAATATCACATTAAAACAGTTCAGTTCATTATGTAAGTGTGTACTCATTTGTCGCCACTTAACATCAACATTGCCGATAGCTACTTTTCAGGATAGGAAAGCTTATCTATTTTGCAGTATTTGCTTAAAAATAATTGTACTGTATTTAATTTTAAAACACCAAACTCGAACCATAGAAATACTCTACATATTTGATCAAACCAATAAAAAATATCATAGTTAGAATTTAAGCGACGTTATGTATTTTCTGCAATTGTAATCTAATGCCTAAAATACATACATAGAGTAAAAAATTTAAAATATATTCCGGTATCTTTTACATTTTATCGTATTACGCTTAATAAATAATTTAGCCTCATTTAAGCATTATGTAAACTATATTTTGTAAAAACATCACTAAAACAACATCACATTCTCTTTTCTGTATTTTTCATTTCATTTTTTTATAATAAGGGCATGTATTTGAAACAAAATAAAGCATTGTTATGATTTTTAGTGTTTTGTATTTGACCAGTCCCTACTTTCTCTCTAGAGCAGTGATAGTCTAGGTCAGGGTTTCTCAAAGTTGGGTACGCGTACCCACCCCTAGGGGTTACGTCATCTGGTCGTAGGGTGATACGCGGCAAGATTTACGTTATGGCGGCTGACTAGGTGGCAAGTGCGTTCGACACGCGCAGTGGCGCGACACAGCAAGACAGCAATAATATCCCGAACTTTCACACAAAGCGCTGAATTTCCTTTACCCTTCGCGACATCATATTTATGTGAGAGTGGGTTTTCACACCTGGTCATGATAAAAACTAAATTCTATCTTTTCTATATAGTAATATAGAAATAAACTAATAAATAAATAAACTAATATAGAAACTAAATATAGTCATGATAAAAACTAAATATAGAAATTGACTTGATGCTGAGTCAGAATTACGATTAAAACTGACACAATTTGCGACAAAAAACAAGCCCATCCATCACATTAATTAAAAACTTTTCTTTTTTTTGTTATCATTATTAAAATAAAATATTTTTCTATAGCTAGTTTTTTTATTTTCTTTTCATAAAGGGGACGCAGTCTTCAGGGAATTTGAATAGGGGTACGTGAGGCTGAGAAACCCTGGTCTACATAATCTATTTTCGACTTGCATTCGTGAAGTCGTGAGTTCAAATTCTCAGTCTGTACCACTGAGTTCAATACTATGATTTTTTTTAAAAATATCACTAGATCACCGGTGGAAGAAGACATCGTAAAACCGGCTCTAGGCTCACACCATGAAGGCTCGCGAACGCAAGTGTGAATGATTTTCACGGACTTGTCGCGAGTTCACGGTTTGTTTTCCCGGTCGGAAAACAAGCCCACGGCGTAGTCTAGAGCCAGCATACCAGAAACCCGCGTGAATAAGCATTAAGAAACCGGAATTAAGAATTATTATGTACTTGGTCTGAGAGTCGTTAATCCCTGTTTCATTTCTCTGAGCAGTAAATTTAAAATAGTTGGACCTCTTCATAGTTAGGTCAATGTACGAACTCAGTTAATTTAATAATTTGTTGTACACATTATCGTCAAGCTTATCTCCTACGGAGATTTTTTCCAGCACACATGTACGCAAGTTTAATATACTAATAGATAAACCAAAAATTAAACATTCATTAAAAAAATATATCTATTCGCAGGCTACGGTTTACATTCGTATCCCAGACAATTTGCTTAAGGGCTGATAGTTGTTAGTTCTTGCTTCAAAGCGCCTTGTAGCCATCATCGCTTTTTGTGGTTTTATCATAATTTAATCAAATAATCACTTTAATTGTATTCAATGTTTCAAAATTAAATAATAGTTTATTACTGTAATAAAGACAATTAGGTTATTATAAATATTTTTTGTTTTGTTGAAGAATATCATTGCTCCCGCCACAACTATGAAAAATGAAACGTGCCTTTTTGCCGTAAAGTTTAAAGTTCCAAATGACGCCATCAGAGCGCGCTACTGTTCATCAACACCATGGCGAAAGCAATGTCAAACGCGTGAATAAATTTTTGTTTTCTATGTGAAAATGTTGTGTTTTGATCGTTTATAAGTTAAAAGACTACTTAAAAAGTTACATAAAGTGTTGACGTCTTATCAAGTGTTCCGGTTTTTGCTAAAAAGTTGAAAGTTTTGTGTGTGAAGTTTTAACGAACTCTGGGATCACTTTTGGGAATTCAGGTGTCAACGAGGTAAGGAAACGAAGCTTATTTCAAGATTACGACTTCTATAATTAACGCTTGGGATCCTAATGCGTGTTTTTATGCAACTAAACATCGTAATTAGCCTAGTGCTTTGTAATTAAATAACAAAACGTTGAGACAGATAATAGTTATAAATAATTCTTTGAAAGGTTAGGATATCTGTCTTCAGAAATGTTATAATTTTTACTCACTTTTCTATTATGTTTCTCTGTGCAAATATTTTGTTGTACCATGGACGTATTTGTGGGAACTTTTAAAAAGTTACAATGTTTACAAACAATGTATGTATATACGTATTTATCTATAGGTAGTAATTAAATAGGTATATTTATAATGTCAGTAGATAGTGCCTATGAAATAATTACTTTTTACGTCATTATTATACTAAGGTTATTGAATTACAAACTATGGTACATACTAATGTATGTAGGAAAAGTTAAGAATTACATTTACAATTAAAAAATATTTTTATGTCATTGATTGGCAATGTAAGTGTACATACAGTACTTATTATTGTATCACTCTGTAAAGTTTTTATTAATTACTGAATGTATATGTATTCAGCATTAATGTACTATGTAATTAATAAATATATATTTCAGAGTAAAATTTACTATGCTACCTATAGGTGAATGTTAGCTACTTACAATTATATCTTTCCATCCATTGTTAAACTGCAATATATTTTATCAAAAAACGTTTGGACACATATTTGTTTTGTTTATCTTACCAAAATCCTTCACTGTATACCAAAAAGTGAAGATCCCAGAGAAGCCATTTGTTAAAAGATTGCTGAGCCTCAAATAACATCCTACTGCAAGAACTACTAGATTTTACCAATGTCTTCCAGATGTTGAGTCTATAAACATCATGAAAATCTTTTACTAAATTTGTTTACATTCTGTTAAAGGGTAAAAGAATTAAAGTCATATTTTCGAAATATGCAACATTACAGTCAATTATCTTTTTATCGAAATAATCTTAATTGATATTTATTTTGTGATAAAAATAGTGTTCTATTTCAGCATCAGAATAAAAAAGAAAATAAGAAGAATTTCTTATGAAGATATTTTATTCTCTGTAAGTTTTCAATTACTGAACAAGAGTAATTCTTATCATGGAAATGTTATGAATATTTTTAAAGTTCTATAATACACATTGTTGTTGCGAATGAAAAACCTCTTGTGTGACATTTTCACATTTTCTTACTTTTACACATAGTCCAGTGTAAAATTGCAACAACTCTCTTAGAAAAATGTTTTATGTGTGTTAACTACTTAAAATACGAGAGAAATGTACTAAATAAAAAACCTATCAAGTGTATGTCTGATTTTGTTGAAATAATAAATCTCATAAATCATAAAATAACTCCTTTATTCAAACAATGCACATAGGAGATTATTGACTATTTTACACAATTGCTAATTAAGTAAATGCTTCATGTAGTGTATATCTGTATTTCAGAAACAAATTTATGCATAAATATCATTGAATGGTTTAATCTATCTATTTGTGTGGGTAGTTGGAAAAAATCCTTATTTTATATTTTAATAGTAGTAGTTGTGATATGTTGTGATATCCTTCAGAGTTGGGTTACAATTTTTCTTGTGTTATGTTATTTATAAATAGGGAGTCCCAGGAAGTTATTGGTGTCTTTATCACCAAATTCAAAACAAAAGGTTCCCAAGGAACATGACCATCAATGTGATAGTGTGCGGATTGTAGAGAACACAATCTAATCACTAGAAGATTTGGATATTGTTCAAAGTTCAAGTACAGCAATGGATATTATACCCCATTTGCAAAGTAATAATAGTGATTATGATGCACATTGGACTGCAATTAGAATGCAAACAAAAAGATTAGCTTTGTCATCCTGACAAAACTATATCACTATCTCGACTTGACAATGTCTTTTCTTTTACACAAAGTGACAGAGCAGAAGGATCTACAGTCCTAGGTAAGTGGACTAATATTACAAAAAGATAAAAAAATTACAGAGTTCAAGGAAAACCTTATCTTGATTTTAAGAAGATAAATGGCAAATTGAAACCATATATTGGAAAACCTGGAAGAGTATTAAAACTGTGGTGTCAGCATACCAATACAACATCTAAAGGGAAAAACACTTTCCTTTGTGCTCTTTTCACTGAGGATAGAAGAGAAATTCATTCTTTTTTTGGAACCTCACATCTTGGAAAGAGAAGATATCATTTGTATGAGCCTTGGTAGCTGGCTATCAAATCTGACGCCATCGAAAAAAATCAAATAAAAGCTGTGATCTGACAATTTCTTTAACAAAACTGGTGATAATATGTGTACATGTATAAGAGTGTGTAAAGTATTTTTTTCTAAATATGTTATCTATTGAGGAGGATTGCTTTAGGAAATGTAATATTTTTACTAAAATTTTTCTCATAAGTGTATGTAATTCTTATGGGAAATAAATCTTAAACCTGTTTTCTCTTCTGTTTTTCTCTGTGTTCTGTGTTTTCTCTACTGATCAGACTAGAACAAATGTCCCAAATGTTCCAAGCTATTATTCTCATGGCAGCTCTAAAAGAAGTTATGTAGAAAGCTAACGAGATTACTGCAAATGAATTTACTTCTTGTTTAATAATCTACATCGAAAATACAGCACACTTGCAAACATATTGTTATTATATCTGAGGGTTGTATAAATCAAAATAGGAATAAAATTCTATCTAGTTACTATAGAACAACTTTATTTAGAAAAGGGGCATACTATGATGGATGGTAGTTGACAGAATGATTATAAATGGAATATAATATATATTGATATATAATATTGATGATTATAATTATAATGTTATAATTATTATAAATGGAAAAGCAGATTTAAATAGTTTCAGTTTACATTAGATTGCTCTTTTCAATTTCCAAAAATGTGCATTTTTATTGTCTTAAATAATGCAGCACCAAATAAAACAACTGTTTTCATTCTTCCTTAGGTATATTTTTTCTACATGTTACACCACCGGTAGTGTCAATAAAACAGGTGTTATTCAAACTTTTTCCTTTTCAGAAGTATTCATTCATTCAAAAATATTTTAATATAAAGCTACTTTCCAACCTTAATTTTTTTAACTAATAATATTTAGGTTGCAATAGCTTCATAAATAAAAGTGACTATAAGTTGCTGCATTTTTCAACATATTTTTCAGTGTCAAGTTCTATGGATGATCATGGATGCTTAATGGTATGTGCCAAATACGCTTCTGCATAAGGATTTGCAAATTCCTAAAGTGAAGGAAACTATAAAATTAATAGCCACTAACTACCATTTTTCATGCTATTAAAATAATTTTAAATTGGTGTTAATTAAAATCAATAGAAAAGTTTGTACTTTACAGTGATATAGTTTTCATCATGATCCGTGGAGACTGCAATCTTTCAGGAACACTAAATATTCCTCTTTTATGAAATTCCCGGCTTTTTGATGAGAAAAATTATTAAAAAATAATTTTAACATGATTGATGGGTATTTTTTCCTAAAAAAATGTTCTACTGATTAAAATAAATGTTGGTTTAAGAGAGCAATATCTAGTAAGTAGAACCTCCCAACCGGACTCTATTTTCACTGGAGCATTTATAAAGATTAACCCTTAGAAATGTGAAGCATGTTAAAACGACCCCTGAGCAAATTTATTTTTCTTTTCCAAATGTTAGGAATTATATAAAACTGAATATCTCTTCCTGGTAGATCAGATGTCACAGATCATGATGGAAACTATAAAGTACTTAATAAAGTATAAACTTAATAAAGGAAACTTTTCTATTGATTTGTTTTTATTTTAATACCGGTAAAAACGAAAAAAAAAATTCGATACCACAAATATAAACAAAATCAAAACCTACCTACCATAACTAGGTAATCTTATAATTACACATCTATAAATAACAAAGTAACAAATTGAACAAAACAAAACCAAGAACAATGTACGTAACACAATAAAAAAGCAGATGTGTCACGGATCCCCCTCTTTGGGGTTTTTTAAAAAGAGTTTTGCAACAATCAATTCCCTTTGTGTGCGACATCAATGAGAGCGGTTACTGTGTACCTAGCCTTTGATCTCGCCGCCCCCGCAAGATGCGACATTGCGCTAATACTGGCGCCGCGAAGTGAAACGACGTAACTCACGTTTTTCATCAAATATCATAAAACTTATAAAATATTTTTTTTTATAGTAGACACTAATTTGACCAAGCCATTAATTAACGTATCGAGCTATTATGATCTCTGATCTTTAGTTGTTCATTTTGTTATTATAGCAGGACTGCCATAATACATAGCTTTTGAGCGTGATTTATCACGGCCTACACCTTCCGATCCGATTCGACCCTAATTATCAGATAAAATTGTATAATGTATAAAGCAATCGTCCTAAAATTATTATTATTGAAAATTCGGTTGATCGGAAGCATCCGACCGTCCTTCGTCCTAAATGGGATTGTTTATAAAACATTCGGAGAACTTCATTCTATAAAACGTCATCACTTGCACACGCGTCAGGTGCAAACATGTTTTCAACTCGCGCGCTTTTTCAAAATGTCGGACGAAGAAAGTGATTCGGCGACAGACCGAGAGGTTTTGTATTATTTCTCGAGTATTATTATAACAGTATCTTGCTTTTCAATAAATGAACTCACCATACTCAATAATTTCGAAAAACATTCATGGATCATTTTTAAATACCTACTTTCGAAAATGCGTGGAGTTCCAAACCTTCATCATAATTCAAAGATGTAAATTTTCTTGTTTGCCTGTAGATTTCTGCAGCTCAAGTTTTCTTTTTTTCTCCTTTTGATTGTATTATCAATTGAGCTTGATATTGCTACTGCTATTGCAACTTTTTGTAATTTTGATAAAGTTGGAGCTATCACCAGTAAAAAGCTAGATGTACTGAACAGAGCGAAGTAGTACTCCACTCGTGGTAACGCTTGTCGCTTTATAAAGCTCAAGTTAGACACCATATATGGAGTACTCTGGGCTGGTGCACCGAAATACCAGCTAGACCCTTTTGACTCCGTCTAACGACGTGCTGTCCTACTATCGCACTCTCACAGGTGGTCTAAAATCGCTCAGCATCCGAAGAGATGTTACGTCTCTCTGCGTTTTCTACCGCCTATATAATGGGGAATGTTTTCAAGAAACTGTTCAATTGGATGCCAACTTCGGGCATCCGCAACTCCGCACTCCTCGACATAGAGTCGCTGCGTACAGTGCGGTCAAAAAGAAATACCGCGAACCTGAAAGTTGTGGAATAAACTGCCAGCCGAGATTTTTCCATTACGCTACGATATAGGGCTCTTTAAGAGAGCTGTGAACAGGATTCTGCAAGGTCGGCACCACACCCGCAAGCCCCCTGGTGTTGCAGGTGTTGATGGGCAGCGGTGACCACTTACCATCATGTGGCCCGCCCGCTCGTTTGCCATATATTCTATAAAAAAAAATCACTAAACCGAAATCGAATAAATGACAGTATACTCTATACAAACGCGTCTTTTTTTTTTTTTTTTTCACAGTCTGCACTGCCATTCGGCTATTTTGTCTAATAAATCGGAATATTGATTGGAAAGTGTGGAGAGAACGCTTCCGATTTAGGATTAGGATAGGATCGGCAGGTGTAGGACGTGCTTAAATTGTCACAATTTCAAAAATTACGTTGAACACTCATCCTATCTTAATGCTTTGAAGTGTGTCTTGATAAACAATACATGTTAAAACTTTGTTTGGCACAGGTGTTATACATTTTTTTTTCTTCTTTTTAAGGAACTTTTATGCCTTGCCACATGTCAGTTCCATAGTACCCTAAACGTATGTTTAGGGTAACATTCTACAACATTAATGTAGGTACCAATATATCACCCCTAGTGAGGGCTCACGAATCTGTACAAACTAAATGCTGCTCGTGAATTAGGTTCTCCTAGTATCTTATGGAACATACAAACATCATTCCTGTTCAGATGGAGAGCCCTCACTTAGGCCTCCCGTTCCTGTTGATTCCGGACACACTCCACCAACAAGTGTTGGACATCTTCTACAATTCCACATACAGTGTTATACATTATAATGTCTTTGAAGAAAACTAATAATTCCACTGCTTACTAGATTGTCTCTCATTGTACTCGCATATTACACATGGACCAGGTTAGACTGCTGTTTTCCTGATATGAGTGGTTAATCTTAATCATTTTTCATTTGGTGCAATGGTGTCTATCATTTTGTGCCACTATAAATCATTGCTTTTGCTCGGAATAGTGTATGTTGGAGTATGGACATGATTTCGACCATCTGATCTGTTTACCCGATCCCGTATAAAACACTCGGGGTTTTGCGTCTCGAAGGTGAAGGAAAAATCTTGCGATCGTATTTTTGGAATGATTTAACTGAAGTGACAATAATCTTTTTAAGTGTTTGTGAACGAACAAGCTCATCGGGTGGAGTTGATCGCCTGCCGATCTTGAAATGATCTTGAAATCCGTTCGCACTGTCTTCAGGTCACATAAAACACCCGAAATAGGTGTTTTCAAAATTAGCTACTTAGTAGGTACATCCCCATAAAATAGCTGGAAACATTTTCTGTTGCTACATGTACCTCATTATAAATCACCCTACTGCTTTTTACTAGATTCTAGATTAACGTTTTTCACAACGAAATAATTTTCCAAATCGTCCGAGTACTTTTGAGATTACATCTAATTACAAAGGCTCCTCTTTCCCTTTGTAACAAAGAACTACTTAATGCCAAAAGTGCAAGTAACTGTGACTGCACTAGGGCTGTTACGACGTTTCGATAAGTAGATTCCCTTGGTCGGATTACTATAGGGGACGATTTATAGCTTTGTTCATACAAGTGGGACTTACTGTCCTTTAGACAAGGCTTGCGAAGGAGACTGTACTTGAAAGTAGGAAAGTACCTTTTTTTGGAAATAAGAACCTACGAGGAGAAACTGCGTATACGAAAGCTTAGTACAAACATTTTTCGTCTGAAAGTAACGTCTTATGTCGTACACGTTTATTATTCGCATATGGGGCGATATTCCTTTTTGTATCCTTATCATTTTACAGACGGACAAAAGTATTCTCTCAGCATATAATTTTGATAGCTATCGATTTTTTTGCATAAGTCAGTAAGTTTCATCCCTTTTCAAGGAATGCCTGTTTTGTCTTGTCTTGTCACTCAGAAAGTTTTGCGACAAAGAGTTTTTATCTATGAAACACTGGCTGGTTTTGATGTCATTATGACTTTCTATAACATAAAAGCAAGACATTCTAAATTTAAATTTCCCTCTATATTTTTTTACGAGCCGATTCAAAATGTCGTGTCTCATTAAAAAATGGATATTCGACGCGAACATTTCTGCGCTATGATTTTGTATGATTTTAAATATTCTATAAATTCTGAAGACCTCAAATGGCGTTTGCAGACCAACCTTCTAAACCAACCGTGTATCGTTGGTAGAATGAATTTAAATATGTAGTTGGTATAATTTTCAGCTGTTTTGGTAGAAATCGTGGTGGCAGTGAAAAAATTAATTTGTGAATACAGGCGAATTACATACGAGGAGATTCAGGAGAGATTGCAGATTGGATCGGGAGGTGTGTATGAAATACTACATTTGCATCTACGAGTCAGAAGTATCGCGCTGGGTGCCGCACAACCTCACAGAGACTCAAAAACAAGTTCGTGTTGAATGGTGCCGTGGATATAATGATATGCGTCTACGACATTGTCACAGGAGACGAATCTTGGATCTACCAGTATGATCTAGAAACTAAGCGCCAATCTACTGTTTGGCTGTTTCAAAGTGAACTAACGCCTACCAAAGTGAAAAGAGCAAGAAGCGCCGGAAAAAAATTAATCGTAGGTTTTTCCACTTTAACTGGCTACCTGATATCTGTAACTTTACGAAACCGAAGCAGCATTAACGCAGAATGGTGCGTAATAATAATAATAATTATCTTTATTGTTTATACTTAAAAAGTATGCACACATTTGTAGCTATAATACAACAGAAAACAATAGGCGGTCTTGTTGCAACAATGCAATCTCTTCCAGACAATCTGCTACAGGGAAATGTGATCAGGGAAAGTAGGCGATGCATCACAAGTGATATAAGAAATAAAAAGAAAATAATCGTAACTATACACAATACTTTTTACACAGATATAGTTATATACTTCCATAACGTAACTACGTGCTTGCCAAACGTTTTTACTGCAGTGAGTAACAACCGTCCAAACACAGGTCTCCGCGGACTGCTGCTGCACCACGACAACGCGCCTCACTCACTCAGCGCTTGAAACAAGGGACTTTTTGGACAGTACCCCGGTTAAAGTTTTAGGCCATCTTCCTTACAGTCCCGACTTGGCACCTTGTGATTTCTTTTAGTTCCCAAATTAAATCCCAAAAGGGAAGCAGTAGTCGTCGCCGGAAAACCGGTAGACGAAGACGTTCGAAGAGCTTGTGAAAGGGGTACCTGAGGAAGAGTGGAAAAAATGTTTACAAAATTGGTCCAGACACATGCAACTTTCTATAGATGCAGGTGGAGAGTATTTTGAAAAATGCAATAAAAAAATTGGAACCAGTAGGACTTTTTTTTCTTTTTGCAAAACTATCTGAGTTCCCCACGTAGGTATAACCACAAAGAAATATAACATAAATATTATTTGTTCAAATTATAATATTCTTAAATGAATAAAAATACTTACTATGGAGGCGTTACGGAAAATATGACGCTGCAAAGTTCTACCGCAAAACCATGTTGAAATTTGTCAAGAGATCTTCATTTAGGACGACATGGATTAAGGAAAGTTTGGTCAACTGTTCCCACTGTGTGTCTGTGTAGTGGGGAATGTTCTCAAGCAATCATGTAATGTAAAAGTTGGTGGGAAGTCGATATGCGGGCCCCGATTCAGTTTTCAAACTCTTTACTTCGAGAGAGGGTAAACATAAAGTTTCTTTTAGGTTCTGATTTCTCGTTTAATCATGCGGGCTGGTAATTTTATGTTATTTGAAGAATTCTATCTTTTATATCGTATTTTTATGTTCGTAAACAAAAAATTCTACCTTCTGATAGGTAAAATTTTGCTTGAATCTGTTCACATTATTATTAAAACGTAATATAAATAAAGCACATAATAAAAGTTTCGATGCAATTATCGTTTAAGTTTTAAAAGAATTTCCTTTTCTTATTCGCCGTACATGTTAGGCGCAAAACACATAGAACAGATAGATGTCACTAGTACAGTCACTAGTATCTCTAGTACAGATGTCAGTCAGTACACATTGTCCTTGTGGAAACATACTTGTAAATTGGATGATTTTGTAAAGTACATTATTAGTGACAATTACCGAATGGAAAATAAGTAAATGTCTTAAATAAATAAATAGTTATTATTATTAGTATATATTCTTTAATCAGGAAGCCTATACTGCCAAATACAAAAAAATAATGGATAAAATTTTCATTTACAATCAAGCTAGAAACTATTGAGTTTTGTATAAAACAAAAACAATAACCATTGTTTATTATTTTTGTTTATTTTTAATTTTTCCGAATGATGTCGTTACTTATAGTTTTGTTTTAAAATGAAACTAATCCCATTTCTTCTTGGGAGGGCAATATAGTTAGGTACATTTAAATGAAGCTGAAACTAAACCTGAAGCTGAAAGAGATCAACCAAATTTAATGTTTTTCTTTTAAGCCTGTAAAAAAATATTAGAGCATGCGAAAGTTTAAATTAATCGCTTATGCAAGAATTACTAAAAGGAAATGAACTATAAGTAATTAGAGAGAACGTTAATTGTACATTAGACTCATGTTAGAGATCAGAGCAACGTCATCATATGATAGACAGAATCAGTGTCCAATCTAATGTGCACGTCAATACGTGCGTTAGGCTCTCCAGACTGGCTTCCTCTAAGACCTCTTGTGGACAAATCGACGTGCAATTAATGGGCACCTGTCTGTTGCTAATCGACCGATAGAATTAAACGAACGTACCTCACTAATTGGTCGGTAAGACAAAGGGGCAAACAGTCTGCTTTGTGCGCCGTCTAGTGTCACTTGAGGCGTGGACCGATGCGTCGACAGAGGGACGAGACGTCTACAGTTGATATTGAACGTACTCCAGATGGGAGACAAACAATGCCGGTATATTGCCTTTATATCCCTAGAGTACAGTTAGCATAAGATTAGGGTTGACAGATATAAAATGTTTTTTCCCGGGACATATCTTCTGCGTACACTATTTCAAATTTACGATAAAGCCTCGTTGAAATAACATTTTTACTAATTATTGAAAATAAACTACTATAAACTCCAAAGTATTAACAATACTGAGGCACTAACATTGAGTGATTTGAAGAGCGGCACCAAGCGGGTGGGAAGGTAATGGCTCATTTACACGAGGAGAGTTTCTCGAACGTCGGTCAAAAGCTAGTATAAACAACTGTTATCATTCGATTACTGTTCTGTGATCCCTGTTATCATCGAGTTTTAGGCGAGAATTGTATGCAGTTTGGTCGCACACAAGAATCGTATATGCTCACACGAACCGTTTTAGAAACTCTGCTTGTGTAAACGAGCCTAAAGAGTCGGATGATCAAGCTAGCAAACAACAGCCGGTCTGCTGTGTTGATCCGCTAATGATTTTGTGTGATTGTAATATAAAATTGAAGATTACCATGATTTTCATCATAGTGAACATTATCGGGAAAAACTGTTTAATTTCCTGGACACGGGATACATCAATAAACTCCGAGACAATCCCGGAGACCTGGCAGCCTTGCATCGAATACAAGCTGTTTCTTGGAGTCTGCACTAACATAAAGTAGTATGCTAAAATGGCAAATCCTCAATACGTAGTTTTTATTCAAATGAATTTGGATATGATATAATAATTATAATATTATTTTCTATGACGCGCAGTTGTAAATAAGTGTTGTAATAATTAGGTACTAATAAGTGGTAATGCCAGCGTTTGTCATTGTGGACTGAAGTTGACATGTACCGTGGATGTCCATGGCCGACAGCATCCACTTACCACCAGGGGGACTGTATACACGACTGCCGCCTTTTTATCCTGCCGGACAAAAAAAAGCAGTGACGATGGTTGAGCAATGGTTATTCCTCATAGCAAGCACGGATTTGTCGGCTTTTTATACTGTTCAATGATACACGTTGTCACTTACTCTGACATGTTTATTTACATAGGAGGATATGACATACACGAACAGATACTGTAAACAGGCAGATATTAATACACTCATGTATACGACGTCTCATGCCACTTGTACGGCCTGTATAGCTGTATTCCTGTGGAGCGGAGCGATAGATCGGTTTAGTTCATCAAAGGAGCTTTATCCTTTTAACCTCCTGACAAACTAATCAAAACTAATCCAATAATCGATAGCCATTACCCAATTTACATATACATATATAAATTGGTGCCCGGCTTGTAAGGGAGTGTCCATTTTACATGAAGGTATAAGAAAAATAACGGAATTTGTGACTCCTCACAGATTCCGTTATTTTTCAAATCATACGTTCTTATCAAAGAAACCTGGTTGGCAACTTTGTGAAGCAGATGAACATTAAGGAGTTCATTAAAAGTTAAATTTGAACTTAAGTACTACGTAATAAGAATATTCCATTTTCAAAACATATATGAATTAAAGAATTCGAGAGCTACTGAACATGAATCACTATTAAACTCTAACGTGCCTGCCCTGGAATGCTTTTATAACATATCAAAAGCACTGGATCGATTTTGAATAAAGAAAATACTTTTACTTTCAAGAAGCCAATTAAGATGGCAGGTGGACGTAAGCCATATTTGGATTTCCTAGGAAATCGCAATATTTTTAAATCAACATATTTTCGATAAATAAAAAGCGGCTCAAGCCTATTAAGCCACCTCAGGGAAGTCGGGCTAGTATAAAACCACCGCGAAATGAAATAAACGAATTAAATAAATGGAAACTCCCCATCGTCGCGGGCCCAATGCGAATTGGTGAACATTACACAAGCTTAGTGAGTTTTTTACTCCTCATTGATGCAGGTTTCCTCACGTTGTTTTCGTTCACCACCAAGCTAGTGATATTTGAAATATCCGCCCTTAAATATTTCCCTTATATATAAATATTATATATTTCTATTAACCCTCAGACAATAAATACGATGATACGGAAAATGGGCTCTGGCAGTATTTTATTATATCCTAAACAACAATCAAAATTAAGAATCAGTCCAATAATTCCTGAAATATATTATGTAGAGTGCTTGCTGCGCTGGGAATCAACGAATCTACCAATCAGTTGGCCGGCCGGGCAGACGACCAACCGAGTGCTTCTTAACCGCACTCGAGCCTCGTCAGTTATATCGTGTTAGACCACCGAAGAGCTGTCCGTAACGTCTCCGCGATTTTCACGATATACCATTGTGTCGAGTTGGTTTCCTTGTAATTCTGTGTATATTGCGAGGAATATACAGTGTTGTATCAGCGTAAGTTGAATCTATCGATGTTTGAGTAATGGTGACGATTGATTAATGCGAAACATAATACTTGTAATTGCCTTATTAAAAAGGCAAGGTAGACTACGAGGGCTGTTCTGGAACAAGTTTCCGGAACAAAAAAAGAAAAACATTAGTACTCTACTTGAAATCGATTCACTTCTCGACATAGTTCTACCCCGATACACTTAATCCAGCGCTACTCCAGGGCCGTTATACAATTTTGATAAATGGTCTTCTCTAACCCCTCGAAATAGTAGTTTACGGCGGCAATGACTTCATCATTTGAAAAAATCTCTGGTCACTTCAAAGATTTTTTCAATTTAGAGAACAAATCGAAATCGCACAGTGCCAGTTCTGGGGAATAGGGCGGATGCGGTAGCAATTCGAATCGTAATTCATGGAGTTTGGCGACCGCGACCATCTACGTGTAAACAGATGCGTTCCACCATGTAAAAAGTTCATGGTAGAATAATACTTTTTTCTTGGCGGAATGAGGTCGCTTCCTTCGAATTTCGTCAGTCAATTTCTCCAGCAAGCTCGCGTAGTACTCTTTATTTATTGTTTTTCCTTTTTAAAGGTAATCCACGAAGATAATGATTTTTTGAGCATCCAAAAAACAGTGATCATCACTTTACCAGCGCACAATGCCGTTTTCGCTTCCTTCGGCGCAGGTTCACCGCTCTCAGGCCATTGTTTAGATTGTTCTTTGGTTTTCGGAGTATAATAATGTTTCCAGGTTTCATCTACCGTCACATAAAACCGCAAAAATTGGCCAGAATCTTGCTTAAACAACTCTAAACACTCTGATGAACCACCCACTCGACGTTGTTTATGGTCAACGGTGAGCAAACGCGGCACCCATCACACGCAAAGCTGTTTCATGTCCAAATATTGGTGCAAAATATTAAAAACACGTACAGACGAAATGCCCACCATCTCCGCTATCTCCAGCAACTCCAATCGACTATCGTTCAAAAAAATTATCATTTTTTTCATTATGTGAGTGAAGACTCGAGTGACCTCATTTGGACGGTAGACCTGTCGTCTTCACAGCTCTTTCTTCCACGTTTGAACTCAGTTACCCAAGAATAAACTATACGCAACGTAGGAGAAGACTCCACTGAAATAGCGTCTATTTTGGCTTTTATCTGATTCACTTTTTTCTTTTAAAACGCAAAACTTTATTACTGCACGTGCCTCGGTATTTTTCATTTTTAAGAAACCGTACGACAGAGTAAGTTCTGGGTCCTCACGAAAAAAGTATCAGCACAAATTTGACTTGTAATTTCGTAAAAGATGATAAAACCATAAGGTCATTATTATTTTTTCATGTAGCCACTTTTGAAGTTTGTCATTTCGGAAATTTATCAATCAGTCCTCGTAGTTTGTGTTGGTGTGACAGTCTAACGAATTTCGTTTGAATCTTCTTCTTCTTCTTCTCAGCCCTTGGACGTCCACTGCTGGACATAGGCCTCCCCCATTGTCCGCCATTTAGACCTATCGGCAGCGACCTGCATCCAGCGGGTGCCCGCAACCTTTATGAGGTCGTCTGTCCATCTAGCAGATGGACGTCCTCGGCTTCGTCCGCCGGTACGTGGTCTCCATTCGAGAACCCGTCTGCCCCATCGGCCATCGGTTCTTCGAGCTATGTGCCCTGCCCACTGCCACTTCAGCTTGCTAACCCGAGAGGCTATGTCGGTGACTTTAGTTCGTCTACGGATCTCCTCATTCCTGATTCGATCACGTAGAGAAACCCCGAGCATGGCCCTCTCCATAGCTCGCTGTGCGATAGTGAGCTTATTTATGAGGCCCATAGTCAGAGACCACGTCTCCGTGCCGTAGGTCATCACTGGCAACACACACTGGTCGAATAAGTATGAATAACACTCGTTTGAATAAGTATGTATAAAATACAAAATTAAGCAGCCAGACAGCTTTTTTGAATTTTATAACACTTCTTCCTAGAGCAATCTATAGTCAGCAACGACTCCTTCCTCATTTCGAAAACCTCGGAGATCCAGGTTACAACCAATTCCACTATAATTGCAATCTTATCGTAGAGACTACGCGAAGTGGGAAGCTAAAGTCGGTATCCGCGTGTGGGATCGTCTCGAACCGCGTCGCAAGGGTACTCCCGTCGCTGGAGTGACTTGTTATCACACTCTTATGCGGCTCCGCAGTGCAAGACTCGTTATCGCCACCAGCCTATGGTAATATGCTAGTTTCCTGAAACATATACTAAGCTCTGTATAGCGCTAGGTTATTATATTACTAATCAATCGGAGACCAGTCACAAAAAATAATCTCGAAAATGTTGCTATCTCACAACTATGTATGTATATGTATGCAGGTGTAGATAGATGAAACTCTTTATTGCACACCAAGCCAAAGTAAGATAGTAACAGACATGAAACAAAGGGCGATATTATCGCTAACAGCGATCTCTGCCAGAAAACCTTTGCATAAAGAGTGTTAACGACGACATATAATATTGTAAATAGGGCTTGGGTACTTGTGTATATTATAGTTTCGCATTTAGTATTAAGTTGTTTCATGTTTTGGTTTGTATAATGTCTATTATGTAATTTACTATTAAAATATTCCCTAGTGTGTCTTTTACTTCCCTATTAGGATAATTGTTGGTGTATAGAATAAGTAGGGCATGCTAGGGATGAATTGTGTAATGTAAATAGACGCTATGACGTCCGGAGAACAACTAAATGATCCGCTACCTTTTTTTTTTTTATGTTAGGAAAGATAATCAAGGAAAACCCTGCATGGTCACCTGGTACCAGCTAGTGTAGCGAGTCTAGGTGGTACCAGGTAGTGCCGGACTCTTACCGGCTAAAAAACCTTGATTGCCTTAACATCGTGTAAGTCTAAGTTCTTGTGGCCCTGGTAGCCTTTCAAGAGTCACCGATCCGCCACCTGGCGGACGAATATAATATTTATACTCCTGAAGCGGGGGACAGGGTTACGTAAATATGTCGCGCAAACCGCGCGCCCCGTCCACTCGCAACCGAACGTCATAGTGTCAAGATCTTATTGGATCTACGAGTATCTATAGTTAAGTATTTAAGTAGATTCTAATTAGATTAAGGAAAATAGTGTATAATATTTTACTAAGAAAATATGTAAAAATATATGGAAAATAAATGATCCCCCGCGGATTGCGGGAGGGGTACACATGTAAACAAGTAGTGGGGGAAGCCCAAATGGAATAAAAGACGGACCATTTTGGGCTTCCCGGCATTCCATCCAGCGGCTTCAATCAGAACACAATAAGAAGAAAAGTACCTCTGCGCTACCCCGGCTCTGTATTAACTACAAGAACAAAGGCGTTTTAATCAAGATAAACCTATTATACAGTATTATACACCTCCGCCGATCCATGTTGATTGGGGAAATCATCCTCAATAAAGAGGGAATAAATATTTTAATCACAGGTAGATGGTGAATGTATATGTTTATTTAATGAATATGCCTCACTATTCACTATAGTTTTACTCAGTCTTAACATAAAGGTTGCCTGGAAGAAATGTCTTTAGCGATAAGGCCGCCGGTTGTACTTCTACTTGTACTTTGTATTACTCTGTATGCTTTTGGTGTACAACAATAAAGTGTATCTGTCTGTCTATATCTATCTACCGCATCGTCTTCGCATAATCTAAAAGTTGACTCGGAGATAATGCAAACATTACGTCCGCCATTTGTCACTTTGTCCAATAAGTAATATATAAATAAATTTTGTATCACCAAACGTGTTCTGTGATATCCATCGGAAACTGCAGAGGGATTCATTTAATCTGCAATACAAACTGATATTAAAACTGAACTACATTGAATGCAATGTTACAAATTATCACTTACCCGTGCTCAAATGGAAGGCCAGTATAAAATTGTTTGTTTGCGCTCAACCAATTCGAAAACGACGCTCTTTTTATAGAAAGGGAAATGGAAGACGAGTACTCGTGTACTACGTACAGAGTACACCTGGTCGTAAGTGGATATTAGGTGCTTACCTATGAAATGACCGATTTTTATGTGAAACTGTTTTTTTTTTTGTTATAATACCCACTTACTATTTATTATGTTAGTCTAAATTGGCCCATATTATCTACACACTCGATTTCTCACGGGCAGTTGATTGATCCTGTAAAAGTCTCGTTGACGGGTATCAATCAATGACTTCTTCAAAAGCCCTAATCACAGCTACTTCAGAATCAATTTTTTTTTCACAGCCGGCCGTCAACAATGACAAACGTTGTCACTCCCGCGGATGCGCCACCTACCTTTGGAGATTCTGGAGTGGATTTGGAAAAAAGTATTGTAAAGGATGGGGGAATAGGAAATAGGTATAAGTGGCGGGGAGATTTTGTCATCCTATTACATTTACCCCGAGGAGGATTGGGGAGTAAAGGGTAAATAATGCAATAACGGGTTCTATTATACTTTTATTAATTTCTATTATACTTTTCACTCGATGAGATGGGATGGGAAATGGACTCTGGCATATATCCCCTAAAGGTTATTGATATGTTTACATATTATATCTAGTAAAGCTAATGGGTTGTTGAAAACTGCAGGTTACCACTGTTTGTGAAGTTTTTAAATGTTTTCAACCATAGCTGGATAGCAGACAAATCGTAGACGCGCGGCGGGAAGTTCAATAACAAGCCATCGGACTTACATAAATGTGACACCACAATTATTAAGTTCTTATTAAAGAAATTACTAAATTGTTTACCAAACAAGCCGCCTTCATCATTAACGCTATTTAATTTTAACGATTAATTAGTATATCTTGTTTTTTTTCTAACAAAATAGACTTTAACATTAATGAAGCGGAAATTGTTTTATACCCTAAAGATCGCTTTTTAACAGATATATATGAATTGTGGTCTACATCTGTCGAAAAATTGCTCAAATTCTTTTCTACATTTCATAAGTAAGTCGTGTTTGTTTGTTTAACAGTGGACTGCTGTTCACTAGTTAGTTGTCTATAAGTTTTATAGTACCTAACATTCGGAAATTCAGGCTTCTTCGTTATTTGCTTCATGGCAATTGATCGTATCGTTGATCTATTATGGATTAGTTACGTAGAATATGAATTAGTGGCGTGCACCTCATATAAACAGAGTTTGTCATTTACTCGTAACTACTAATCTACGCTAAACATAGGCTAACGCGAGCAAATTGCTAGTACCTACCATTATTTTATTACATACATAATTTGTTCCACTTGGTTAATATGAATATACCCGTATACTGCCGTTAGTTATTATGGGGGGTGATCTAAAAATAGTAATAATGAATATGTAAGAAAACGTTTATGATTTTAAATTACTTAAATTAATTTTTTTACATAGTCTCCTAACAAGTCGATACATTTAGTCCATCTTTTTTCTAAACCCTAGAAATTTTTTTTACATAGTCTCCTAACAAGTCGATACATTTAGTCCCATCTTTTTTCTAAACCCTAGAATACCCTTAGAAAAAAAATCTTTATCGTGACCCTCCCAAAATGCCTATACAGCGGCCGTCGTCACCTCGCTATCATCTTAAAATTTCCTGCCTCTTGAGCTGTTCCTTGAGCCGAGGAAAGAGGTAAAAGTCGTTAAGGGCCAGATCTGAACAATAGGGTTTCGAGCAGTTCAAAACCTACTTCTCGAATGGCACCCATCGCAACTTCTGCTTTGTGTGCGAGTACGTTAGGTGCCTAGGTGGAAGAGGACTCCTGCTCACAGTTTTATATGATCAAACTAAAAACAGTATGACACATCTAACATATCTAACTAAATTAATTGACCAACCAATCAGAAAAAATACAAAGGACCAACACCGGAAGCGGGTCGTCTGTATAAAAAACCGGGGACACAACTAACTGATTAATTGATATCAGTTCGGTTCTGTGTATTAGTAGCTCCCGGGAGCGGCGGAGTGGTGGGGTGTGGGAGTGTCGGCTCGGTCAAAGGGCCCTTTGATGTTTGCCGCCGGCTTAATGCACCACCCGCGCCCCCGCGTCTCATCATTACCAATTTCCCAGTAATTTATTATCTTTACAGCTATTTATTTGTGCAATTTCACGGGTGCATGACGAATGACGATTCACACCTCGCGATTAGTTACACACATAATTACAAGGTTAAAAGAAAAAAGATATAGATAGGTACCTACTGTATTACAAAACGATATAGCTGCAAAATCTGGTCAAAAAAACTTTTGCTTTGATCACAATTTAATGAAATAAAATGGGCATTGAATGAAATAAAAATTTATTTCGTGTTTTCAACCTAGAATACTTGCAATAATAACACTAGTATAATATATGAATATATTAGGGCCTTACCTATAAAATTGCCTTTTGTTCGTACTGGCCACTTTGAACTAGTTTTCTTGCATTTGGCTTGGAATTCCAAATACAAATTCATTTCAATTTTAAACTTTGACATTCATTTTCAAAATCAGTTATTCATTTATTTTTCTGTTTAACGACTTTTTGCTTAGAAATCGTTGTGTTTGCGACCATGGAAAAGTTAAAAATTCGCGTTATTTTCGAATACGAGTTCCGTCACAGCAGCAATGCAGCCCAGACGGCACGTGATATCAACGATGTGTACGGACCAAATACCGCAAACGAACGCACCGCACTGTGCGTTTTTGGTTTGATCGTTTTTGTTCTGGAAATTTCAAGAACAAGCCCCGTGCACGACCGGAGAGTAGACTAAATTCTATCGACTAAAGGCATCCTATATCATGTTAACTGTACTGTGATTAATTTCTAGTTTGTGTGTAATATTAGGGCCTTTCCAATGAAATTGCCTTTTGTTCATAGTGGCCACTTAGAACTTGGTTATCTTGCGTTTGGCTAATTTCAATTTAAAGCTATGGACATTCTTTTTTCAAAATCAGTTATTCATTCTCCGCCAAACGACTTTTTGCTTAGATACCGTTGTGTTCGCGACCATGGAAAAGTTAGAAAATCGCGTTTATTTGGAATATGGGTTCCGTCGTGGCAGCAACGGAGCACAGACCGCACGGATGTGTACGGACCAAACACCGCAAACGCGCACGGTGCGTTTGCGGTGTTTGGTTCCGTTTTGGAAATATTGACCTCAAGAACAAGCCCCGTGCACGACCGGAGAGTAGACTAAAGTGGATACTGACGAATTGAAAGCAATAGTGGAAACGGATTTATCTCAAACCACGTCTGAATTAGCAGCAGCCGTCGGCGTAAATGTTGATTATTGAGATGTACGATAATCGAAAATGTTCGTTACAATGGTTGAATCCAGGAGACAGACAAACAATGTCTCAAACTTAAACCGAGTCGAAAGAAACTCATGGTGACTATGGTGGTATTATCCACTACAGCTTTAGACCTGACAGAACAATTAATGCAGATGTGTACTGTGAAGAACTGGAAACGATAATGGACAAGCTCGCTGTCAAACAACCGAGTCTGGTCAATCGCACTAGTATTTTTTGCGGAATTTGGATAACTTTCTACAGGGGAAAAACTCAATTCCGATGAGGCAGTGAAAAACGCTCTCAAAGAATTAATCGATCCCCGTCCCCGGAACTTCTATAGCAAAGGCATCAATCAACTTCCATTAAATTGCCATAAGTGCATTGATAATAATGGACTATACTTCGATTAATTAAATACATATCATTTTCATATAAAAAAAAATACTTTTCCATATAAAACCGCTATTTCATAGGTTACGTGGTTAGGTTCATATCGCCCAGGTGTTACGTGGTGGGTACGAATTGATCAATTTAGCCTTTGTATAAGAGCATAAATCGCAATATTAATATATGTATGTATTGCAATAATTTCAATTACATGCGTAATATTGCAGTTTAATGGGACCATTGGAATAGTACTTGATTCAGATTTGGCCGCATTTCGCCCGTATTCGCGTCATCAACTTATATAATGCATGTAACTCGGCATTGCCGTGAAAGGGAGGAAACTAGAACAATAAGCCAAGGGTTGCAGGGTCGAGTGCTGCGCTAAAACAAATATTTGAATAGGTTCAGCTCCAGCCGTTCAGCGTCGGTACAGTTAAGAATTCAGAGATTTTGCATTCAATGCGACTCATTTAATTAGGCACACACATCAACGCCTTTACTTAGGCGCGTTAATTAATTACGCTAATATTTATCAATCGAAGCTAGGTTTTTTTTAATGTTATATTCCTAGTAATCACTGCTGAATAAAGGCCTCGTCCATGCCAACATTCTAGGCTGTCAACGTTAGTAAAAAAAAGTCACTCAAACAGTACTTGTATTTAAAATATTCAGAGCGTTCTCAGTATGGAATCACATTTTTTTGCATTCGTAACCAAATTATTAAACCGACTTCTAACTTTCATATTTTGTTACACAACGTTATATTTGCGGTTGGCGCCTTTTGAGTAAGTTGATAATGACCTGCAAAGGAGTTTGTATTTGTTCAAATCCTCGATTAACCAACACTATACATGAACAGTATTACCAATAGCGATCTTGTGGAGGGTGAAAGTACGAAATGTACACAACATAATAAAGGATATAAATTTTTCGAACCTCTTCATAATACCTTTTATACGGTACAAGTATCAAAGTAGGTACAAGTATTATTATAATAATGTGGGATGTGGGTGGTCCCTTCAAGCCAGATGTTTCAATATGTCCGGATTTGATTGATCGATCACATCGTTTTGTATAAATAAATAAGATAAAATGCTCTAGTGCTACACTGTTTTCGATGTTGACGTCATACATATTTCAATTATGTCATTAGTTAGGACAGCCTTTAGGAAATTAATTATAATTTACAGTAATTGAACTAATTAATTTTTCTCACCTGAAATGATTCGTGATATTTCATGTAGCGCTTCGGAAAATATAAATTCAAATTGGTCCGAAAATATAATATCAAAAGGTACCCGGGAAATGTGTTAGTGTCGAAAAATTCCGTGGCACGCTCCTTGCGCGGGACACTTGTGGTGGATGTAGAGGCGGCCTCATTAGCGTGACACAGGCCGCTACGTGACGAGTATACGCGACAGCACTCCAGTTACACCATCTGTCAAACCCTTCCAAGCTAATATAGACCCGACTACCGGTCAGAAGAGTTCGAAATGCCATACGCAAATTAGTTTAACAAATGTTACGTTAAGTTCCTAACGTCTGTACGCGGCTGCAGCTTTGACTGTGTGATGTCGGGAACTGATAAAAAAATGTCGGAGGTGCAAATTAAAACAACATTTGACGAATTATGTCTGAATTGCCGTCAATCAAAACTGTCCTTGACACATTTTTGTATGGTATTCAAAGAAATAATTATTGTAGGTTACTTACTTCTCTGAATTATTTTGCGTTCAAGTTCTGCAGCCGTTTAGTTGCAATATTACAATGAAATACAAAAAATGCAGTTGTATTATTATTAAAAAGTAGCCTAGTTATAACGTTCCACTGCAGGGGACAGGCCTCTCCTATTAGGAGAGTCCTGTGCCTTATGAGGGGTTTCAGGACATACCATACCATACCACGTGGGTCCAGTGCACATCCAGGTGAAAACATGCCTCAGATTTTATTTTTATTATCGGGTACGCGCTTCCCGTCACGGTTTTTCTTCACTGCAGAGTTATTGATGATTTAAGAAAGAATTTCTAAGTAGATACTTAGTGATTAGTGGTACGGATCATTCACGAATTACAGTCGAGAATAGATATTAATGTTTTTTTGTTAGAAAAATAATTTAGATATTATTGTTTTCGATTTTTACACTTTATTAATGACCCGCATATTTTATGTGTCCAAAAATGTATGTGCTCATCATACATCGCTAGACCACTAAATTTGACTGGTAGCTTCGTTCTTACTTCCGAATTTTAAGGTCTGAAGATGCCAAACAAAGTCCATTATACAAGAAAGAGCTTCATTGACGTCAAGATCTATTAAAATAGAAACTGTGCAGTGTCGTTGAAAAGGCTGCAAAAGCGTCGATGAGCGCGAGTGGGATCAATCGATGGTTTCGCACGTAAGCCGTGAGATCAAAGGGGCCGGCTACAAAGGCGCCGCACAATCGGCACCCACTCGAGTTCATTCTGCTGACCTTATGTACTCACGGCAAATCAGATAAGTTTGCAGGCAACTGACCTTGCTCACTACGGACAACACACGCACACACACGACGATACGACGTTAACTGATAACGATAGATCCAAGGTTAACTGATTCACTGAATGTGTAAAAAAAATTTACTGACTGCTCTCGCAGCTTCCGTAGCCCAGTTGGTTGAGCGTCTAACAACAAAGTCTATTGCATGCAAACTTATCTATTTTGCCGTGTGTACATAGCACAGGTTATTATCTACTTACCAACCAGCCAGCACTATTGATAACCTCATTTAATTCTACTCCAAGAGTAAACGTTAATTTTAATTTTATTACAGCTCTCGTCTCTGTCAAAGGCTCTTAAATTATTTAAGTACTCCTATTTATTAATACTTTCCGGGGGAGGTTTGTCCGAAACCGGTGTTAGATGTTTTGACTTCGTTCTATACATACATACTTAATACATTCCGATAATTTACCTGTACTCAGTCTGTCTACATGGCACGAATTTTTTTGTTAATTGTCGAGACAAAAGGACTTCACAAAGAGAACTCCATTTGTATTGATTCACAATAAAACATGCCACGGATTTAATCGCTTTAGTATTCTCAGTGTTCAAAGCTGTATTACTTAGCACAAAGGAAACTCTACAGAATTACCTAAATAGCGTGTGTCGCATACATTATGGCACCACAAGAGCTCGACGAGTGCCGTCAAAGGCGATAGATGTCAGATCATAACCATTGTCCCGAGGTGTTTGCGCGGCGCAAAGCAACCGCGACACGACACACGCGAGTTGCGATGTTTGAGTTGAAGGGTGGGGGTAAATAATGCACAAAGCGACAAGTCACGGCCGAATAGTGATGCGAGCACGGAATCCGCTACAAAAGGCGAGAAGGATAGAGAAAAAGATGATCCGTAAAACAGCTATAAATCATAATATCTAAAGGTTGCGCAGTAAGGGTAACCAAAAAGGATTTGTAAACCAAGATTGTTCTCTGTAAACTCAGTCGCTTCTCTTTTCGAGCTAGGTCGTGCTCAGTCTCTTATAAACGAATCATCGATTTCCATTATTTTATCGAGGCTCGAGCCCAATAATTTCATTTTTTTTTTCTGAAACAGCTTGCAGTGATTTTATAAGCAATTTTAATTTATTATGGAACCAGAGGAAAGATCTATAAAGAAATTTCTATCTATCTATAAAGATTTTCAAACTTGTGTCCTCCTTCACACATTTCAAATTGTAGAAACTTCAAACTGACAAGTAAATGCAATCCCTGAAACTGTTCAAAGTAATATGATTTTGGGATAGCAACAGCAGAATTCGTATCACGATATATATCAATTGATATTTATCGTCAAAACTATAATTATGCCAGATTTTGCTTTTAAATTGTTATAGTGACATAAATAAAAATTATGATCACTGCCACTGCCAATGATCCAACACTGAAGCTTATAATTATAATTTAGTTGAATGTTTTAAGTGGACTGATTAATTATTAATCTCAAGACCTAATTTTTTGTTACTTTAATTTTACTCTTATTTTTTGTTTTAATTTTTAATAAAAAAGTCTATTAATCAAACTCGAAAGTTTAATTTAACAATTTTGACACATTAAAACCACTTACAGAATGTAATTCGCGTCTATTTATATATTTGATACATAGCCTATATATATCAAATATCCGATATTTTGATATTTATTATAAACTCTTTAAAATATAAAGTTTTCCATCGAGTAACCGTCATAGCTTACAGAATTATCAAAATAACATAATTTGTTATTTTTACCAAAAATTAAATTGGAACTTCTACAGTTTTATGGGAATTATGTACATATTGGTAGTATCATACTATGGTTCCGCGCCATCCCTACTCAAAGCTCGCCACAATATTTATCGGCGGCGCTGTATCAATGCGACATAAAGCGACGCCGGAAGCCCACCTCGCCCGTTGCGCGACAACATGTCGTGGTCCGAAATGTGAACTACAGCGGCTACTAGGCTACCTTCTCAGTGGCCTAGGGGGTAAATAGGATGCTTTAAAATAGGGTAAATGAGCCAATTGATAAGGGGATAGAGAAGTCCTTAAACTAAGATTACGTCTCAGGAAGTACAGTGCAGGATTCTCTCCGGACTCGTACTAAGTGGATCGACGACTTTTTTTACTGTATAAGTGTGATAACCGAGCAGACAGTTCACCTAGTGGTAAATGGATACTGTCGCCCATACACGCCAACATTGGTCCACAATGACAAAAGTTAGTATGGGGAGAGTGCATGTTGTATTCTCACAGCTGCCGGGCGCACTCGACTAGCCACGTTACCCCTCTCTCACAGAAGACTACATTGAAATGTACTGCATTTCCCACTTTATTGTATTTCCCCAATGTACGTACATATTTCGGTACTGAGTGAGATATGCCAGAGCCCATTCCCATCCCATCCTATCCCTCCCATTTCCCCAATCCATTCCTTAATCTGCAAAAGTAGGCAGCGCATCCGGGGGCGTGCCAAGGTTTGTCATTCTGATCTTATGTAGGCATGTATCGCGGATGTCTATGGACGACAGTATCCGCTTACCATCAAGGGGACTGTATGCACGTCTGCCGCCTTTATCTATAAAAAAAAGAAGTTGCTGAACGTGATATGCGTTTAGAGATTAGAATGGAAAAAAAATTGTGCCATTGCAACATGCCCTCCAAAGATCGTCTGTGGTAGATGACATGAGCAAAAGATAATGTGTGGTGGCGAGCGGAGTGGCGGAGTAGATCCAGTAGTAGAGAGTTAAAAGAATTTCTCATTACTCCTATTTCCAATCGCTCATTAACCTTGAGCTTAAAGTATGAGACGAGAAACAAGTAGAATAGTACATTGTGCAAAGCTACATTTCATTTACTACCTTCTTTTCCTGTTTTCATCGGAAAGCGCCTTTGAATGTGCACATCCCGTACCACTACGTATATTTCTTAAAATTATAACAAAAATAATTAAAGGAAATTGTAAAGCGAAAGTCCTTAAATTCGAACAAAAACAGAAATACACCAATGCTTCATCAAAAAAGAAATTGTATATTTTCTTTCGTCAGACACATTACGAAACTTGATAAACTAAAACTCTCTTTGTCGCTTTAAGTTTATCACTCGATCCAACCTCTTATCTGGCCCATTGTTGACTGCCTCTATCACTGGATTCCTTTTTACAGAAAGCCTTTGACGCTATAGCTTTGTTTGCCAGAAGATCAGAATGAGACGCCAAAGCTGGAATCGATGCGTAACTTCCATTTGCGGTGTCTGGAAAAGGTTATTGTTGCAGTTCCACTTCTTACGGATTTCTTATATTAATCATCAACTGCATTGTCTGACCTTTTCTTACCACTTTTAGGATGGAAAGTTGAAACACTTTACGAATAGGTAACAAGAAATATTTTCTTCAAACAATAATCTTTATAAATGGTTTTCAACATCGACATAAACAACTGGACATGCCCTAGCGGTGGAACAAGTGTCCGTTCGAAAGAAAGATAGAAAGAATATTTGGTCAATCTTTATCTTTCTCAATATACCTACTGCCAATCGCCTGCAACGAAAGAGATAATAATAATAAACAAAACCATCACTCACTCTCGTTTTTTTTTTCGGAAAGGCTAATTTTTTAATTTTTATGGTTCTAATGGCCTTTCAAGAGTCACCGTATATGTATAGTTTAGGGTGAGCGCAGAAGGCACTCAGCTAGGAGCAAAGAATGTGTGCAGCAACGAGCCTAAGCTCTACCCCGCCGGAAGGAACGGACCTCGGCTTAGGGCGTTGCTTTGGGAAGGTACCGCGGGATCGCGAGTCGGTGAGAAGCGCCTAGGCACGATACCTGGTAAAAGTGTTGCCTGAAGGCCGGTGTGTCTTCACGGTGTAGTGAGGGTGACGTCCTCGTCTCCGCCGGTGGGGACGGTGTATATGTGTAGTCTGTGAGTGTAGTGTATTGTATGTAATGTGTACCGCATTGGCAGCAATAATTGGGTCGTCGGGGTCGTCTAAGACGTGGCGAGCACGACGACGACGACGGCAACGGGGAGGGTCATTCCTGCCGAGGACATGGGTTAAGCTGTCAACTACTAGGTGGTTGGGATGGTGAGGAACTCTGTCGTAGTAGCGTCGGGTGGAAATTCTCTCGTCAAGCCAAAAACTTACCACAACGATATACCGCTAGGGCACGTCATATCGATGGTTTAAAAGCTGGGGAAATGTTTTAAAGATGCCTTTGTTTTCTTTTCATATGACACAATGCGCAGTTCAGCACCCTGCCAGTGTTGAGTTTTCTTCGTAATCAATACTTTTAAAGTCAAAACAATTCAAAACGAATCTCATCAATTGTACTTGGACGGGTGGATTCGTACAATAAGTACAATAAGTTAGGAATGCTCAGTAAAGTGATTAGCCAGTGAGTAGCTTTACTGAGGACAGAAGAGTTGTGCTTCCAAGGAAAGCACATGAAAAACCTAGTCGTATGTTTTTATTTGATGATCATAAACATTACGTACTAATAAACTATCACTACTAAACCACAAAACTTACAATACACAATTTTTATAATAATCAAACAAAAACTCAACTTCACTTCTCGAGTCCTAAGTCCTTTAGCCAAAAAGTCCTAAAGATATATCTGACTATACCTCTTGTTCAAAGAAGGCACTTATCATTACTTTCCTCATATTCATTATTATTCTTATTTTTATTCAAATTAAATAAGTAATGGCATTGAGAACATTATAATGAAAATAATTTTTCGAGTCCACAGACAAAGCGCCCGACATATTTAATTAATTGATTCTACAACCCGCTGCGTACAATCTGTTTGATGAACAAACTGGACATGTTTGTTTTCACATTCTGTACAAAGGCTATAAAACGTCCGAATAACTTTCATACAGGAACAGTTGTACAGATTTAACAATGTAAGATAACTTTGTAGTGTGTATTGTGGACAATGCAGTTTTAGTTAATTTTGTTACAAGGTTTAGCGGGTCCACCGGCCGGCCCGGGTGAGTGGTTGCGGCTGTAAACTAATTACCAACAAACCGAAGTGCACCGAACAATATTATGCTTTCAACTCCATTAGCCGCGGTATTTGTGTCTCTGCATTACAGAATAAACAACTTAGTATTAACAAGTCAAGTTTTTGATATCGCATCTAAAGGTTTAAATTTGAACTCTGCCTTAATTTTCGAAGAATGACACACTTCTTCACACAGACTCAAACATCACTTTAAAAAATAAACATATTTTTTTTTGTTGTTATTGGTTAGTGAATTTTAATTGACATATTTTTATAATAAATCATACATTGTCACCATATTTTGACAATAAATCATACGTCCCATCTAGCTCTATGACTACTGAATTAATGACAGTAAACTACTGCCTCAACGAGAAAAAGTTCCAAAAATAATGACAGCTTACATCACGTAATAAAAGAAACCGCGGGGCAGGCCGTGTGTAGAGAAGATCTCAGGAGCATTAGCGGAGCAATATCCTAGAAGAGAGAGGGGCCACAGATAGAACTGAATGGAGGAGGATTGTGAAGGCACCCAAAACCCACATCGGGTTGTAACTCCGCTGACAGTAAAGTGAATTGAAGCCCCGGGTCGATCTACGCAACTCGTACAACAACAAAATAAAAAGGAATAAAGCACTCGGTCTTATTACAATCAACTTTAAAGACGCTTCTAAAATTTCCTTTAACTCCTTGCCCAATTTGCGTTTTTATTAAAAAAGATGAAAGAGAACGCTCAAAAACGTCATTCACCTGGAGTACACCGCTCAATACAGGCGATATCTATCAAAAAGAGGCCGATTTAATCCGAAGGAATGATTTAATTACGAAGGCGCAACACGATCCGTGCTCGACGCGGAAAGAATAAAGGAAAAAGCCACCTCAAGTTCAAAGGGATTGATATAAATGAGAACTTTCACTCCTTTCTGTGAAGATTTGCTGAATTTTTTATTGACTCGCTTAATGTTTATTAGGTTCCAATATCTAAGGGCAATGTTGAGACGAAATCAATTTTATATCTACTTCTTTATGTTTTATTAAAAACTGATTTCGAAGACTAACGATTATGTTAGCCCGTTTAGACTTATACTATACTCGCACTAAACTCATCCAAACACGCAAAAATATGCTCATATTGACGATTCTTCAGTTTGACAATCCCTATTCATTTTCCTTTTGATATATCACAATAATTTACGTTAATCCCTAACTCTTTAACTTTTTCATATTGAAAACGTTTCTTGAAATTTCTTTTCGAACACCATATACCCCAAAATTCTATTGCAATAATTCTAAGACAATGTAATTTAGTTTTCTTTCGAAATTGTGATTAATTTCGTAAAAACTGTCTTAGAATGTATTAAAAAGTCTATTGACTATCTCGACAATGGCAATTCTCTATTATTTGCGTACTCGGGCTGCGGACAGAAAGAAGAAAATTAATAAAGGTACGATGTCGCTTTGTCTACGTTTCACAATCAATTCTTTGTATTACAAGGATTCCACGGACTCCTCTGATAGCACCAATTTTTGCCACGGGTAGGGTTGCCATTGTAGTTATTTAAATTGACTTATAATTATGGATTTTGAATATGGTTTTAAAGATATACGTCTTAATTAGCTGTTCTCTATTAATCTTTATCTCCTTTGACATTCGATAATGATTCATTATTATTATCATATTGGATGTTATGTCATTCATTATTAATGAATGACATAACATCCAATATGATACCCTGCATACAAAAATGTAAATATTTACTATCCCGAAAAATTGTCCCAGATAATTCTGTTAAGGTATTTTGACAATTGCGTTTTCTTTAAACAACTCTATGTCACTTATTAAGTTTGTTAGAGCATATTGCAAACTGTCGTTAATTAACTACAAAATAACAAAAAATATCACTATTTTAAAAAAACGAAAGCACGAAAAACGAAAATGCCAATCACCGTTTTGTCGCCCTTCGATAGGTGATACCTGATAGTGGGTTCCGCATTTCTAGCAGTTCTGCATTTTGAGACTCGTTTAGTTTATAATAAACTTGAGATAATATTTATTTGCAAACATACTCGATGGAATTGATAGATAGATATTTGCATTTACTCACCAAAATATGGTGGCATTTAAGTTTATTATTTTTATTGCCAGTACCAGCAAATTTTATTCTGCTGCTTCTCTTCTTTATGTTAGTTTTTATAATACTACACTTCTGTTTGTGAACGCTTGTCTATGAGTAAATTAGGTACAATAGAAAAATATTTCAAATGTATTATATTTATATTAGTTAAACATTTTGTATGTGTTTAGTGAGCCGTGTCTGCTACCACAAGCGCTGAGGAAATACACCACCTCTTAAAAAGTGGACTTGCCCACCCCGTTTGGCGAGTGTGACGTTTCAAGGCCATACACCCCTCACGCGTAAGGCAACGTGCGCGAGGAGCAGTGTACTATAAAAGGGCCGGCTACGGTAGTATGCGTTTAATGCACAAATCTCTCTCAATAAATAAATAGAATTTTGTTTCCTAGACTGAAAAAGTTGTTTGATATCAATTTTATTTTTTTAATATCTTCTTATATTCAAGCACCCTATCAGGGAGCTGTATTCCGTCTTCATTGAACTTAACATTCTAAGAAAGATTAAGGTGTAAATATTAGTACAGATGCATTACTAAAACATTGCCCATCGGCTAATTTCTACAACCGCACCTCCCGTCACAGAAGTGCGGTCCATCCGCATTTCCTAGATACGGAGGTGTCGCGTACTATTCGGTCCAAAAATTATTTTATATCGCGAACCCGTAGGCTGTGGAACGAACTACCTCAAGAGGGCTTCCCATTAAACTACGACATGGGGTTCTTCAAGAGAGCTGTGAATAGGATTTTGCAAGGTCGGCGGCGCGCCCGCATACCCCCTGGTGTTGCAGGTGTCCATGGGCGCCGGCGACACTTACCATCACGTGAGACCGCTTGCTCGTCCGCCCTCTTCTCTGTAAAAAAAAAAAAATCCGGAATCACCCGAACGCGTCATCCACGTCTGTGCAATAAAGTAGTAAAATATCTCGTTATAAAGTATACAATTAGAGGTACGATAATTCAAGTGGATGTACACAACTGCAAATACAGTAAAGAAGGAATTAGCTTTTTATTTTATAAACTAGTCATCTATAGCTGTTAATTTTATTTTGTCAGCTCATAACGTCACACTCATGACACGGGCCTCCCCTAGTAAATCACCCGGGGGTTTCGGGCCGTAATCCACCACGCGGGCCCAGTGCAGATTGGTCGATCACATACTCCCGATTTTTTTTTATTTCTGGAACATGCTGGTTTCCTCACGATGTTTCCCCTCACCGCCGAGCAAGTGTCATTTCTTTGAAAATCTATACTTAAGTAGAAACTCAGTGTTACGGGCCGGGGATATATATAACATTAATTAATTAATTTCCAAAATAAAAGCCGAGCAACTCGACAACCCTAAACCAGTTGTGTTCGGCCTGCTTCAAAGGAGAATTTATTATTTAAAGTGGAAGTTATTGAGTTTCGCTAAGGTTAAGTGAGCCTTTGACTCGACTATGGCAAAGGTGGTGTGAGGAGGAAATGGTGTCAGATTCCTCTTTATATGACTTCCAATATTAGAAAATTATCTCCAAGCTTCCGTACTCTCGACATGCTCATTTACGTGTTCCTATTTCACTTATAAAGTCGTAATTTAAAATGCAGCGTGTATCAAAGTTATATATATTCATAAGATCTCACGACTCACTTAATGTTTTTCATGACTTTCTTAATGTTTTCATTTGTTAGGTTCAAAGTTAAAATGTTTTTGGCTTCTTGAGAAAGCAGTCCTAAATATTAATTAAATTGGTTTTATTTGTTTCATTTTTATTACAATGATGACACAAGGGCGTTTTGGGCCCAATAGACCACGAAGGTACAGTGCGAATAAGCGTCTTAAAACGTCACGCTGGCTTCGGCGCTGCGGGTTGGCGAGTCTATTCTTGAGGTGGTGTAAGTAGTTCCTCAGGGCTTGTCGCAGCGGCTTTGTTATTACTTAGTCGCCTTTTATGGCACCCACGAGAAGAAAAATTTTATATTTCCTATATCGAATGTAAAAATTTGCCTTAAAACCTTAAAAATTTGCCGACTTACATCTCTTACAGACATTTTCATCTCCCAGTTTTATTTTCAGCCGTGCGTTATTTACATTCGATATAGGGAATACAACATATTACGAGAAAAGTTGCTCATGCATCTAGTAAAAGAGAAAAAGGCCCCTATCTCGTGGTACAGCTTGAGAATTGGCAAAATTTTATAACAGCAAGTTATTGACACCCTGCGATGGGTGGAATTGGCTGACAATGAGGATGGTGAAATAACTATTCAACATTCAAATTGTGACAAAATTCGTCATTTTTCAAAATTCTGTAGAATTAGACGCTGTACAATCTGTAAGAACTTGTGTGCCGCGAAGGATCGTACATGGTAAAATCATCAGACTACACCACCACTAAAAGAGTGGACAACCCGTTTGGCTAGCGTGGCGTTTTAAGGCCATTCATCCCTTATGCACAACCTGCTTGGCCAACGTGGCGTTTTAAGGCCATTCATCCCTTATGCACAACCTGCTTGGCCAACGTGGCGTTTTAAGGCCATTCATCCCTTATGCACAACCTGCTTGGCCAACGTGGCGTTTTAAGGCCATTCATCCCTTATGCACAACCTGCTTGGCCAACGTGGCGTTTTAAGGCCATTCATCCCTTATGCACAACCTGTTTGGCCAACGTGGCGTTTTAAGGCCATTCATCCCTTATGCACTACCTGCTTGGCCTACGTGGCGTTTTAAGGCCATTCATCCCTTATGCACAACCTCTTGGCCAACGTGGCGTTTTAAGGCCATTCATCCCTTATGCACAACCTCTTGGCCAACGTGGCATTTTAAGGCCATTCATCCCTTATGCACAAGACATGTAGAGGTCCACGTCCAGCAGTGGATATTGAAAGGGCTGAATTGCATCAAGGCAGTATAACTAGGTCGCCACAGTAATAAACGCAGTTATATCAACAAAGTTCGATTAGTTTCGGCTTGTCACGTCTCCTACACTGTTCCGATAAGTCTTTAGCAGTACTAGCTGTTGCAAAGGTAGCACGATTACAACAACTTTGAAATCTATGCAGGAGTAGGAACATACAAAAACAACGTCCGATTTTAAGACAATGTTTTTGAGTTGAAATAAGTATTATTATTTTAGACTTGACTGAACTTATACTCGTAGCTTTGATTTAGTAGTAACTTGACTAGACGGTAACTTGACTAAATAGTTATTTGACTATAAGGTAAATAACTCTTTGGATTACAAGTATCGTTTAGCAGTCCGCAGTATGTTTTTTTTTTTATAGACTAGTGGGCGGACGAGCAAGCGGTCCCACGTGATGGTAAGTGTTACCGCCGCCCATGGACACCTGCAACACCAGGGGGCCTGCGGGCGCTCCGCCGACCTTGCAAAATCCTATTCACAGCTCTCTTGAAGAACCCCATATCGTAGCTCAATGGAAAGACCTCTTGAGGCAGTTCGTTCTACAGCCTACGGGTTCGCGGTATAAAATACTTTTTGGACCCAACAGTGCGCGACACCTCCGTATCGAGGAAATGCGGATAGACCGCACTTCTGTGACGGGAGGTGCTGTTGTAGAAACCCGAGGTGGGAATTATATTAAACAATTCTTCAGAGCATTCCCCATTGTACAGGCGGTAGAACACACAGAGAGACGCAACGTCTCTCCGAATGCTGAGGGATTCTAAACCGCCCGTGAGAGTGGGATCGTCGACAATACGAACAGCACGTCGTTGGATGGAGTCAAATGGGTCCAATTGGTATTTCGGTGCGCCGGCTCAGAGATGAGAGCAGTACTCCATATGGGGCCTCACCTGAGCTTTGTAAAGCATGAAGAGTTGCCCAGGTTTGAAGTACCGCTTCGCTCTGTTCAGCACACCGAGCTTTTTGGAGGCCATTTTGGCCTTATTTTCCAGATGACCCCTAAATTTGCTGGAGATGTCGATACCAAGGATCCCGATACTCTCCAAGATCTTAAGGTATGCTCTGAAAGCGAGGCGCTACAACAAAAGGGTTTTTTTTTAGCGGTGAAATCCACTAGGTTCAGAGAACCCCAAATCGAGACTAGATCTAAAGAGTCTTCGATTTCAGACACAAGCCTGGCCAGTTGGGGACAGCACGGAGCCTTGCGGGACGCCAGCGTTAATAGACATGGTGTCGGAGCAGCTACCATCGATAACGACTCTGATGCTCCGTCCAGTCAGGAAACTGGCAACCCATTCGCATAATCCCTCGGGTATCCCGAAAGATGGTAACTTGGAAAGCAGCGATTTGTGCCATACCCGGTCAAAAGCTTTCGCAATGTCTAGGCCTACAGCCAGAGCCTCGCCTCTACTCTCAATGGCGTCAGCCCAGCGGTGTGTTAAATACGCTAAAAGATCACCAACCGAGCGATTATGGCTAAATCCATATTGACGGTCGCTAATCAGCTGGTGATCCTCTAGGTACCCAAGGAGCTGTGTGTTTATGACACGCTCCATCACCTTGGAGAGGAGGGAGGTGATCGCTATTGGCCTGTAGTTGGCCGGGTCTGTGCGGTCACCCTTTTTAGGCAAAGGGTGAACATGAGCTACCTTCCATTAGCTTATTTTAAGCTTACCTTATTTTACCTTACCTTACCTTATTTTAAGCCATTAATTTATCTTTAATTATTAGAAAATAGCTAGAAATGAATAATTGTTAAATGTAATAAATTTAATTCTTTCTACGTCTACATATATACCCCTACTGGCTAGTAGTGACGTTTGTTGATATACTTATAAAACATTATTTTTTAATTTTTGTAGTTTCGCTCTTATATCAATAAATTTAATCTGCGATTAGACAAAATTGCCTGATTAAATTCGATTTGTATCTTATTTTTATTGCAAATAATGGAAATACTCCTCGAAAAATTCAATTTGAACGACGCTCCACTTTTAGAATTCTCCATTAGTGGGTATTGGTATATATCGGGAAAGGCGAGGCGCGGGCGCCGCGACGTCTGCCGCAAACCGAATTTATCACATTGCCTATTCAATCCGCGAGAAACATCTGCCTGCCGTAGAATAGAAAAATGTACTGACGGTTGTCGCGAATAAAGGTCCAACTGAACGTTTTAAGAAATAAGTAGAATACAATAAAAGCTTGTAAATTCAAAGGATTTCCAACTCTGTGTTCAAATTAGCCCTAGAGTTTTGTTTAATCTGTTGCCTCGAAATGTAACGTGACTACACGTTTACTACTTCACTCAAATGTGTGCCTAGATATATGTAGATTACTAGATAGATCACCGTGATGATATGTGGTGATACAATGATGAATATTTTCAAAACTATTCGATTGATTTTCAAAATAATCACCCTATAACCTTCAGGGAGATATTTCGTTTCATCGGTGGGTGGTATCCCATCGCTAAAAATTACTTAGTCGTAGGTACAAAATACGATAAATGACACGCTTGGTTTGCATACAGTTTCACGAACTTGCGTCGTCTATCTGTGTTTGTGCCCGTATAGATGTCGATTGTGGATATCCACGTGCAAATCATCGATTCACCCGCTTTATAAATTCAGCAAAGCAATACAATTTAATCGCGTATCCAACTATAATTTAATTATCTTTGTGTTCAACGTTTCACCAGATTTTTTGGCATAACAGTACTGACCAGTGGAAAAGTAAATAAAAATCCTGTTAATAATTTTAAATGCTTTACTAACATAGAATCATAACATCAAATATCTACATTTTGACTGCTTGCAAGTTTTAATTTCGAGTAGGTATAGCTTATTTTCAGTTGCGTCTTTTTGTCCGTAGCCGAAGCTATCGCTGCAATCGCATCCTGAAGTGAATTTACTTAGCATCACGAAGTGCAGCGGTTCCCGCCCAAATTACTATTTCAATCTTGAGCCATCGTCGAGTAAACCTCGCCCTCTACGCCTATAGTCTTACGTAGCTGAAAAATACGACCAGACATGAATGAACTTATGCGGTTTTATACGAGTAGATGGAATCCTTGATGTGATTTTGCGAAATAAGTTTCAGATGATATTGTTTGTTGAAGAAGATACGCATAAATGTACAAGAGATACAGAAATTATATAATTATGAACTATCACGTTTTGTTTATTATCACGTTTATTATCAATTATGAACTATCTATCACGTTCACAATTGAATCGCAGGAGATCACTTATTCAGATTTGCTTTTGTTACCATACATGACAAACTTTAGTTAAAAAATGATAAAGTTGGCATGTCCACAACGTGCCTCTTATTTTTAGACATTTAAAAATCAAGATTAGGAAAAAATATTGGGAAGTATAGGAACTAGGGAGAATAAAGTGATAATTGATAAGTTGATTAATTGATAATAAAGTGAGAAATAAAGATAGAAATAGGGAGAATAATGTAACCGTCCAGTGGTTTTGCGTAGCTACGCTTACAGACACGAAAATTCCACAAAATCTTGTTTTGGGCTCTGTATCATTCGTAATTCACACAGCAACGACTTTTTTAAAAAAATATTTAATGTACGAGCATTGCTTTGGTGCGATTTTATTATATGTATAGATATAGATTTTCTCTATTTGCGATACAGACAATGTGTACAGTTAAAAAAAAATCAAAATGAGCATTTTTAATTATACTAAAAAAGGTTTGTTACATGTGCCACAAGTTACAATGATACTTGTGGCAATTTATTTTTCTCCATAACTAATTGTTTCGACATCGATATTTATTAAAGTGTTTAACTTAAAATTAAAATAACATTATAACAATTAGGTTTAATTACAAAATTACGATTTTACATGCTTAAACCTTTGAAACCATAGCCTTTCTTATGGGAACATTTTTGTCGTTTGGTAACACCAAGAAACGTCAGAATTCCATAGAATTAAAAATCAAAGTATATATAAAATCTTTGCATCCGGTTCATATTTGGACTGCGTAAATATGACCATGTTTCCGAGTTTCGTAATAAGCTCAAGTGGCTTCCAATCCGACTTCGCAGAAATACGCATATACTTTCACTTCTCTACTCTGTACTTTTTAATCCCTTGACCCCTCAATATTTGAAGGAGTATTTTGAATTCTTTGCTTCACAATCCACGTACTTACGTTCTTCCGAAAATTTACTTCTTAAATTTCCTACCCATTCTTCAAATTTCTTTACCAACTCTTTCACAGTGCAGGCTGCTAGGCTTTGGAACTCCTTACCAGTTGGCATTAGACGTGCTCAGTCGCTGCCTAGTTTTAAAAGGCAAATTAGAAATCATTATTCCATTAGTTAGTTCCTTTGGATTTCTACTTTCTTTCTTTACCTAATGATTTCCTCTCGCTGCGTTTTTGTTTCTAACCTGTTCTATTTCGTCCCTTGGAGACTTTCAATTCCCTCCTATTTTTCTTTAATCTTATTTGCGAACTGATATTGTGCGCAGTGTACATGTAGATATGTATGTATGTATTTATATATTATTAAGTTATTTGTTATTATATGTATTTATTATACTATATTTATTGTCGATGAGTATATATATAACATGATCCATCTGTGGATTTCGGTTCTTTTGCACTACCTATATCCCTTTTATTTTTCTCTATCCTAAGGTTGCCTGGAAGAGATCGCCTTAGCGATAAGGTCGCCTATTGTATTCTGTCATTTATTATTTGTGCACATGTAATAACTATTGTATGCAATAAAGAGTATTTATTATTATTATTATTATAAGTACTTTTACCTCCGTCCATTGGTTTGTCAAACATTAATGGAATCTCATAAGGAAGCTAAGAAAAGCGAATTTGATTACGAACTGAAAAAAGGGAAGTACCAAGTCTTTGTCATACACCTTTGTGTCACAATAAACGTTATTTACGTTAAATTCACGGGCAAGTTGATAATAAGAAAAGCGTTGCCTGAAGGATACTCTTTTACATCAAACGGAATGCATAGCGCCGCCTAGGGTTGTCGACGCGACACTTGACATTTACGTGATTATAAAATAGCAAAGAAGTTTTTACCTTTTATACTTATCACATACAATGCTAATACTGTCAAAGGAAACGTTTTTAATGAGTTTTTTTTAAAATAGCTAATGAATACTATTTGTATGTGCTTTATCTTGCCAGCAACAGGTTTAAATGCCTTCCATACCATACCATCGTCAGCCTATCTATGTCGCGGTTCACCACTACACGGGATCTTCCGATTTTAGTCTCTTTTCTTTCAACCACCACTGGCGAACACCGGTTAAATTTAATATTTTATGTTTCCATATGCTTAGTCCATGAAGTATATGTGTATATCCATACACACCACAACTCCTCAACTATGCAATACTCAAGTGCGACAGGATATATACTTTCGGAATAAAACCAAAATAGCGACTATTAAGGAGTGAGGAGTGTATTACGTTGAGTGAAATCTCTCATTCCGTTGTATTTATTACTCCATATATATTTATATTATTATATTTATTACGGGGAGTAAAGAACGGGTCGCAAGGAAAGTCTTTGATCCCATTATAGTCTTTATTTTCTATCCCATCCCATCGTATCTCATCTAGAAAAGAAATCACGGAATACCGGAAATTCCTTATCTCAGTTATTCCTCATCCACACACCTCAAGAATATGAAAAGAGATGAAAAAACTCAACCCATATTACCACAGCCATAGCTACAGATAGATATTGTTTCGAATCTTGAATAAATACTTGTATGTACTTTCAAAAAATTCCATGTACTGTAGTGCAGGTTTTCACATACTTTCCTGTACGTGTCAGCCCTGTCGGATTGACTGTTCGGCCGTTGAAGGGCGGTGAAAGATGAAAGGCTACGGTTTGTGTTCGGCACAACAAAGAGCTTTGTCTCCTCACGCCCCTCGCGTTAAGTTTGACTCTCACTGAGACGGCCTCGGCCCTTGATCAAGGGTTACAACACAAGAGCCTGGGCCCTTCAAATCGTATTTGCAAATGTTAATCGAATATGTGAATATTTAGGTCGTTCGTGTGCACGTTTAGTTAACCTTTGATGTCAATTTTCTCTTACAAGTTACATCAGGAACGGCAAATTGCACTCTAAAATCTCTAAATGTTGGTGCTAAATCCGCTAAGCTGAGATGGAACTGGGCTGGACACATCTGCCGCGTGCATCCGAAACAGAAAAGTGGACAAAAATTGTTGTTGAATGAATGCCACAGGATGAACTGCCACATAGAAACAGACCTAGGAGGAAATTTCGGGACGACTTAGACGCATATCATAAAATTTGACGAAATTGCAGAAACGGAGAGAGAAATTTTACAGCCTCTGTACTAGCCTACTACCCACCACTGTACTACCCACGCAGCATTGCAATAAGGAGCCGGTGTAATATATTTTTCTAATAGCAATCCGTTCTTCTTCTTATCGTTTATAAACAAAGAACAAAGCAGATCTTTGAAAATATAAATTACTGAATATTATATAACAGGATATTTTGTTTGTTACAGCTTCCTACTAGCAGCCGGGAATGTTTATACGCAACTTTGATTATTACTAGCTGATTAGCTTAACAATGTACTCTAGAAATTATTCAATTATTTATCATTAGAACATTTTTTAATCATTATCTTTATTAAAAAAATCTAACTAGAAATTATAAAAATAAAAATAGAAATGTCACGGGCAATATTGATTAAATTTTTAAGTTTGATTTTATTTTAGTTAGTTATATTTTACTAACATAGTTTTAAGTTTTTTCTAGTAACAATTTTATGGAGTTATTTAAAACGTGGTTCTACCATCTCGCCTCTCCCTGGGTAAGCCAAAATGAGTGAAAGAAGGTGTAACCCCCGGCGGAAGCACAGTCAGCCAGGGTTCAGGACCCCGGGGAGAGAAACCGGCACACGATACTCGCGGTATTGAATACCGCCTTCTGCATCTTCGTTGAAAGCCAGCCACCACAGAAGCCCAACCGCCTCGGGTTGGACTCGAGGCTTCTCGGGGATTAAGCCGTTTACGGGCAAGACGACTGGGATGATTTCAATGGACGTCACGCCTCACACGTCGGTGATCTCGTGCGCCAGGTAGAGATACTTTCTTCTTTTCTCGGTTTCGGCTTTCACGAGGCTTTCGTCATACGGCACGGTGATGTCCACTAAAAACACCCAAGACTGTCTGGTCCGTTAACACGATATCAAGCATATTCACGACAACAGTCCTGTCCGTGATAACGGGGCGGTCCCAATAGAGCTTTGCGCGGTCGTTTTCGAGCAATGCTCCGGTGTGTACTTGTATTAAGGCAATCTCTATTCTAAGAGACCATATTTCAGGGAGGGCTCTTGTTGGAGGATTCTGGCCGCTTGGTTATGTCTGTGAAAATACTCAGTGTTGGAAAGAGGCGAACAGCCGGAAATGACATGCCTGAGTGACTGTCCGGGATTGCCACATCGCGTCCACGGTGCCGTCCTTCAGTATGTACTTCCGGTAGTTCCGCGTCTTCATCACCTGATCCTGTAATGCATAGGCAAACCCCCTCGGCTTCTCCGAAGCGCAGCCAGTGCACGAAGGCTCGTGGAGAGCCTTGAACGCAAACCCCCTCAAAAAAACCTTGAAAGCAAAACCTTCCATGCAATTATTGTTATTATTATATTATCCAAACCCACTTGCAAATGAAAATTTATATAACATAATATTTTCAATAATATTTACTAATATAATAATCGTAAATGTAAAGAAAATTAGTTTACGAAATCGGCAGCTCGTTATATTTTCGCAAGTGTCCGCTTCACCTAATCTCTTTGGTGGAAGGCAAAGAAGCGTTTGTACACCGCTGTCGCCGCATTTTATTTTACCTAATACAAACGGCGAAAATTTCTTTTATCTCTTCTCTACGGCGAGCTTTGTTTAAAGCGTCTTTTCGTTGTTCTCTTATTACATGAGGTTTGTGATAACTCGTCTAGAATTGCAGGGTTTTCTTTTTTGAACACGACGTTGGAAAATATGTATTTTGATTGTAACCAAATAGCTTAAATTATACTCGTAATTTATATTACGTAAGACATCACGCACCCCCCGCGTTTCGAGGGTATGGGGGTGAAATCATACGACTAAAAGTCACATTGTGATGAAGGACTGACATCGGTGGCAAATCAAAGTACCATTTTTTGGTAATTTGGGGCCCAATATTCCAGCCTGGCAAAAGTCGCATCGTGATGAACGTTTCTAACCAATGCCATTTAATTTTTTAGACCATTCAGAATATTGTACATAAGGCCCCAGTACAATTAATTGTACGATTATACAATCGCCCTCCGTTACGTTAGGCTACAAAGGATTGAAGGTACAAAAATCATCGATTTTAGCGTTACGGCTTAGTGGGCATACTGCATATATAAGGCATGAAAACTATACAGATATATTGTTTGGAACATAAGGACCGTATTTATCTCAGCCCAGTGTTTTTTGTCAATATCCCGACAAATGGCGGACGTATAATTTTTTAAACATAATCTAATAAATGCCACCCATTTAGCTGTAAACATTACCTTTTATAGACAAGCTTGATATTCGATTTATTTTGTGAAATCCACAATACCACTCGTCAAAAAATGGTGTTCTTTGATTTGCCATCGATGCCAGTGCTTCATCACAATGTGACTTTTAGTCGTATGATCTCGCCTTCCTAGCGCGGAGGATGGAGGTGAAGGCTTCCTTCACCTAGTACTACAAGTATCCTATGCTAGTGTTTCATAAGATCCGAGTTTTTGTGTTGATAGCTCTGTCTATTAGCACGGTGACATAACAAATATTCACCTCCCACGTACCCAACGTGGGAGGTGAATATTGTGAGGTCTATAAAAACTGATAAATATATGTAGTATTAGTTTTGAGTCTGTACTTTATATGTATATAAAAGTGTATGCGTATAAAGGACACAGAAGTAATGAGGGGGGGGGGGGGGCGTTCAGTGTTCACGATAACTCTCGACTAACACTGATCCTCGCTTTTGCCGAAAACCACCGCCCGAATCATATCCATGTTCAACAATACGTTACAATGTTTATGGATGACCAGACAAATATATCAAAGGGCTACATTTTTTCTTTGATCTTTATTAACGGTTTCGTTTAGTTGTACACATTATTTATTTCTTGAATACATTGCTGTAAAAAGTAGTTTTATAAATAACTTATTAAAGTCTGCTATGAAATGCTTGTTCACCAGGCCGTATATCGTCTCTTTGGTCAACGAGCAAAGAGCATACGGCGGGCGGTTGTTAATCTCAAACAGCCGACTCAAAGTGGAGCGTGCAAATTCGAGTCTATACGGGAACAATAAAAGTGCAGGTGGACCGCGGTCACCCCGCGCCTCCGCACCTCACATCAAAGAGGAAGTCGCGATACCATACAAAAGTCCTAATGAGACAAACCCGTGGCGTAATCGAGGCGACGGAAAAAGATGAGGCCCGAGAGGTACGAGGCAAATTTTAATAATTGTCAAAGCGGCGGCGCCGATCAAACGCGAGGGGGCGTCGGCCGCGGCGGGCCGCCCCGTGCCCCGCGCACTCGTCCCACGCGCCCGCATTCCGCTCACACCTGTGACGTGTGCTCATCGCGGGCCTCATTAGCGCCACTGATCTAACGCGACTTCGAACTCCGCTAGCGGCGTCTAATTAAACTTAAACAGAATTTCAATTTTATGACTGAAATTTTAATACTTAAAGCTGGAGCCGCGAAGGTTTCGCAAAGGAAGCACGTTCAAAGGCGACACTGCACGTTTTCACAGATATTAAATGTGTTGACAATTTAATTTTTCATTTCCTTTGGGCGGCGCGGGCGGAGGGCGGCGGGTGGCGGGCGCGAGGCCGCCGCTCCTTTGACGTCGCGATATTGTCTTTGTGCGGCGCGTGGGGTGAGTGGGGCCGCCGTCGACGGAGACTTTGTCGCAATACAATGTGTATCAATAAAACTTAGGATTGGCTTTTAGTGGTTGCACTTACGCTTTGTGAGGCGGCGCGCTCACCCTTTGACATTATATGTGGGGCGCGGGAGCATGTGTGGGTGCGTGTCAGTGATTGCGCGGATAGGAGCCTGTGTGGCGGGAGCTGAGTAATATTGCAGGCCGAGACGAACCGACGCCGGCGGGTGCACCGCCGACTTCGCGACACTACACACAAACGAGCAGTTTATTAATATCAGAACGATGGCATCGAGACTATTGCAACGAGTAGCGCCGCACACGTCGCGGAGCTCGTGCCTCACGGCTACAAACTGTGCGGTTTATGATTATTAGTTATTTATTACATATTATGAGATCGTCATAATATGTATGAATTTCTCTTGGTAATGGAAACATTTATATGAATACGTGATTTGTAATGAAATAAAATTTTATTTGAACACTTATTCAACTGTACACTCATATTGCATTTATGGCACTCCTCCTTCTTTCTGCTCTGATTTTGGACAAATCCAAATGAATGAGTACGTCGAGTAAATAATTTCCTGTATTTTGTCTGTCGACCCTTTGATGTTTTTTTAGGGATGCGCGTCATAACGGCTGTTACAAAAGAAAAAAATCGTACAGCTTTTATCCTTTGACTGTTACACCGTAACTCCGTAATACGCTATCTGGATTGCATTCACAGTCACCCAACGCATGCATGTGGAAAATATCATTCGATCCGAATCGAGGGAGGGAATCCTTACCTGCCTTCGCAACGCTTGCTCGACTGACCATAAAAAGTATCCACATTTTTGTAATAAAATTACCTGTTTTAAAAGGACGTTACTACCGAGATTAAGGCGCAGAGCGATGTAGTTAGTCGTCGGCTGCTGATCAAAGGGCTTGTTTGACCAATCATAGTACTCCATTTTGTTACGCTCCGCCCATTTTTTGAAGCCACGTGCGACGCGCGCAGGAGGTTCCTGAATTTTGACAGTTCTTTACTAGTCACCGTCGGTGATACACTATTGTTACTCTCGCGAGTACTACTGCCACTTACGATCGTGGACTTTGGGAAAATAGTTAAAACTGTGTTCTAACTTATAAAAATTATAATTAATCAGTCAGTGTATTATACGTTAAATTAGAGAGTAGTTGCATCTCTGTCTGTAATCTTTAATTAGCTTTTATTATCGATTAGCTTTTATTATTTTATCTAAAGTGTTTAGTGGTTCTTGTGTAAATTAAGTGTTTTTATCGTCCTAGCGATTGGATTGTCTGATCTTTTGGGATTGAAACTGTCGATTTGTCACAGGTATAAAAAACTATGTATTTTGACTGAACTAACAATTAACAAAAAGTTTTTGTGACAAATTTATTGTGTCGGCATTCTACAACGGTACGATCTTCGGCAAGTCTTTTTATAGTTAGAGAACCCGTAGAGTGGTCGTTTAAATATTTACTGGAATGTTCCCATTGTTTTGATTCGTTTATTGTTTAAAAGTTTGTTAGCTTGTTACTCCGCTGGTTTATTGTGTGACGTTAACGGTCCTTGGACGCTTTGTCTTTCATAAATTACAATTACATTGTTTACTTTCTTACAAATAATTCAGTTTGCATAACTTTAAGCTTATTGTTTTCTGGCGCTTATAAAAGTTTAGAGCTTTTTGTTTGGAATAGAATTGATGTTATTGTTGCTGCATGGTAAATGTTAATTAGTTAACTAAGTACATCTGGAAATATTCTTTGTGTATTTTTTTATTTAAACTAAACTAACTGTTGTCTGCAGTTTCGTCTGCGTCAAATGAGGATTAAAAATTATGATCCGTCGCACCTACTTACACGTATGCCAAATTACATTTACAATACTAGTTACGGTCCGCTGCATTGCCCGCATTCTTCGGTCAAAAAACTTGTCTTAATCAGTCACACGAGTTGCATGTATTTAACATTTGGTAACAATTTTTTTATGTGTTCCACAGAATTAGGTAACGAACAAACAAGCTTCTGTATTTATAATATGTCAGTGTTAGGATTAATAATTATGATAAAAGAAAATATAAGAAAAGCAATGACAGAATCAAACAATCAGTAAATAATGGCAATACCACCACGCCAATAAATATAAAATATTATATTGAATCATCAATATTCCGTTAAATCTTAATTTTAGACCTTATTAATACAAAATCTTCACTAATTTTACTATGATTCTGTAGTTAATATTCTGCCAATATAGTTTGACTTCAATGAACTATGAAAGCGTGTTTTTTATCACATTTATTGATACGGCTAACCAATGCGGATGATTGCTTTCGTAAATTGTGTTTCTTGAAGAAAAGACATCAACGCGCCTTGACACTTGAAGCGATCGCGTGAGGACGCCTTTCTTTTAGGTAATTTTTTGAGGATATTTTCTTAGGTTTTCGCGATTACTATACATAGCAATTAAACTACTTTGAAATTTGAGTCCAAATAATTTCTTAATAACTCAAGTGATAAATAAAATCAATTAGTCACCCCGTGACCACGTCCACTGCAAAGTGTTCGAAACGTCGGGATATAAATAATGTCAAATATACGCGATTTAAACCGTTCAAAGTAGTTTAATTGCTAATTTTTTGAGGAGTTTGTTTCCCTGTTTTTATTGTATTTATATGCGTTTTCTTTCTTTGTTATTTAAAGAAATTAATAATAAGATTACTATAAATCAGTAGACTAATAGTTACATTAGATATCTTTCTTTAATTTTGAATCGATTCTCAAATAAAAACTATTGCGTGTATTAATTTTTGTGGTGCATTAGATACCTTCAGGGTTGTTAGTTATACTGATAGTGGGGAATTGCCTAAACTCTGAAATAAGCGCTGAAACCTACAACATAATGACCCGAAAATTCCTTAATACTTACTTAAAATTGAAAATTAATTTGTTTAGTATGTTACTATTTATTTCGAAGTATGTATTTGGTAAAAGTTTCATCTAAACTTATAAAATAGTACTGTGTGTAACTTGTTAATTGTGACGTTATCTCCGCAAAAGGACTTTATTGTCGGTATGGAATTATTACCTTTGTTTGAGGTTTTCTAACTTAAAATTACGTTGTTTTAAGTTTCTATTTAAATGGAAACATGCTCCAACATCTTATTTTTAAGATAATGCAAAAAAACTTTAGTAAAATAAAGATTTGACTTTAAGTTTTAATATCCGGAAAACAAGAACCGCAAGTTCTTTTATTCAGATAGTTTCACCACTAATAATAAATTATACTTAATTATATTTTGGACATTTCATAGGGCCTTGGAAATACAAGGCCCTATGAAATAAACGGCCAGAAAGAGAAATAGCCTATGTTTAAATAAACGACCAGCAAAAATATACTAAATTAGCAGCAAATCATGATCAACGAACTAATTATTTTTAAAAATAACAAAAATAAATATTTTTTAAATACTAAGAATGCCATCATCACAAAGTCGAGGGAAGCAGGACTTCTATATCTTTATTGTCACCAGAGAACCTACACTTTTTGCAGCCATTTCAGTATTTTCTGTTGCTCAAATAGACAACAATAGATAACTTAGTTAGTTTTACATTTATTAAATTGCAGTTACTTGGTTACAGTTATTGTAACTGAATTTTATCTAAACATAAAATTAACTTGTTTGTTTTCCAAAGTAAAAAAAATAATCTTGTCACAACGTTGTTAAAAACCAAAACAATTAACTATATAAAACAATTTTATTATATAGTTGTTAAAATAATTATATATAGAACTCTAAGTGTTATGAATTGATTAACGGTAGTACTTAATTAAGTAGGTGAGTTAGTTACAAATGCTTCACAGCCTACATTTCATTTCAGTCCTTTAGGAACATAAAAATAAAATTTGAAGATCAAACGGACAGCACTCCGCATACATTACTCTCGACACATTACTGCCGACGAATTAAGCGGATTCAGCACTTTAAAGTAGAATAAAGTATGTCATTAGCTACAGTATCGCATTATCTCTGTCCGACGCAAATTATACAAAAAGCATCTCATGAAAATGTAATACGGCAAGCGCTGAAAGGGTGCGCACGCGGCGTCTTTGACACTAAAGAAAAAGGAATTCTCTGTGCTAATTTCCGAACTCGGTTTCTCACAGATAAGGATAGAATCGTAAGGAAGGTGTCTTTGATGTAGCCGGCCCTCTGACTCCGGCCATGAGAGCTTTCAATGAAAGGATTTTTTTCATCTTTTCTCCCTTTGTACTTAATTTAAATTTCGTTTATATCAATGTCGAGTTTCCTTTTCGGTGTGTTTTCTCTTTTACTTTGTCGCGTTTATCCACTTCAATTTGTTATATTCCAGTTCTCTTTGTAATTAAATTTAGTGTTCCTAATCTGTTCACTCCGAGGATTTTTTTTTCACAGTCGACGGACTACCGATGTAATTGCAATTTGCAAATTAGGTGTCCCTTTCATCAGAATACTTCTTAGAGACGTTTATATTTTTATAAGTTAATTATTCGTTCCTTTGTATCGTTTTGGGTTACAAAGGTTCCTTTTTTATATAGAATTTGAGATCAGTGAAGCCTGATGTTACCCGCCGGCCCCTTTCTATTGGTTATTTTTTATTTTATTTTTTATAATATTGGTTATTTTTTATAATATTAATTAAATGTGTTGATAGTAGTATTACTTGTATTTACGTGTATTTATTTGTATAGTATGATACCATATCATACCATCAGCCTATGTATCTCCACTCTGGATACAGGCCTCTCTCAAGGCGTTGAAAAAGTTCACCAGTAGTGGCTGGATGAGAAGAGTCGAAGATCGCGTGTAACGACCAGAGGCTTATAATTGAGAAGGGTATTGAGTGGTAAAAAATAATTTTTAAATACGTTGGTAACCAGTCACTTATTACTTCCATAAGACTCATATGAATTAATTTATGAGTAAGCATTAATTTTCAGGAATCTCCGGTTACTTATTTGTAATGACACACACACACACACTAGTAAGGCTACACACTAGTATAGGTCACATATGTCTCCAAATGCAATATCTATAAAAGGTTTCAAATGTTTTCAATGTAAAGAATTAGATTACGCTAGTTGATTTTTTCATCAATTTTGTAGTTACATAGGTTAGAAGCGTATTAACGTCCTTTGTACAAAGTTTAGCCTTAAGAGGTCGGCACAAAGTTCCCTCTCACGAAAGCACACAACCCACACCGCTCCGCACCACCACGAGACACCAGTTAAAGCCTTTTTAGATTTAAACATCAAAGTCTATCAAACGCCTTTGATCTCAAACAGGTCATCAATATAGAGACAGTATTATATTCGGTATTGCTTAACGACGTACATTATTGTTGTTAGTGTACAAATACCATTATTTTAAATATATTTTCCAATATTACTTTTAAATTTTACATTGTAGCATGTTGAACATACAATTTTAGTGACGATACATTCCAGTTAAATCTGATTATAATCCTTATTGTCGTCAGCATTGATACGTAAACAATTCAAAGGAAGATTTTGATTGTAGGTTCATTCTGTTCGTTATATACGAACAGTCTATTGTAAACGCATCCCAAGACAAAGAGTTTGTCGCGAGGAACGAGTTAAAACACACGGAGCGTGTACCCGCGGCGGCGGCGGCGTTCACAAAGGCGCCACTTTGCGGAGTCGTCTTTGACTTGCACGAGTGTGCGACCCAACTTAATAACCTACTAATAGCTCTTGGTATTCGCAATTCTTGTACGACTAGCCTACTGTTACAATCGTGTGTTTATATTAATGTTATATACTGTTTTCGTATCTACTAGTATGAAGTAATACTGGCAATAGGATAATTATTTTTTTGAAGGTATATAAATAATTAATTGATATTTATCTACCCACTGTAACTTACATTTTGATATAAAAGAAAGTTAAATCATGAAAAAGATCCAATCCTCGATTAAACGCTCACCAGATTTTTTTGCGCATAATTTAATTAGTGTCAGTGTAATCAGCGTTGCTTTCATCGCAGCTCCTTCGAGATTGTGAACGTTTCAAATAAGATTTCACAAGAAACGCTTTCAAAGAGAGCACCTCTAATAAGTACTGAAGAGTCCTCGCACGTGTTTATCAAAGACAGCCTTTCGTTACTCATCGTCTGAATGGCCTCAAAAGAAACTCGTGTAAAATGCTTCACAAAGTGCCGTATCAAAGGGAAAGGCGGGCGCAAATATCTGTTTCGTAAACTAGTAAAAACGAACCTCTCAAAGGTACTGCGTACTCGCGGCAAATTAGGCAGAGTTAAATACAAGCGCCGCTCTCACAAATGTATAACTTTGAAAGTGACTCCGCGCTCATCATTTATGTAAGTCGTCGTAATCGTGGAACGGTTCCCTGGAGTTTTATTTTTGACATGACCCGTTCGGTCCGAGGCGCGACGCCGTTCGCCTGCTCGCCTGCTCGCTCACCACTCACCACGCACCGTTTGCACGTACGCCTCACATGTGTATCCATTTAATGCCCAATTCCCATATAATTTAACTTTGCGATCAAAGCGAAATTTTGCAAAGAGCTTCCCGGCGGCGGCGGGCCGGGAGGCGGGTGCGAGCGGGACGCAGACATCGGAGTTCTCGAGATCAAATGCTGGGCCAAATTAGTCACTCTCCGTCTCTCTATCTCAAAGCCGATCCGTAGCAAAGTTTGCGCGAAGATGACATCAAAAGGAAACCACACACTGGGGTGGCACCGCCCGACGCCCCCAGCCCCATTCTTAAATCCACCGTGTCTCGCTGTCTTATTGACACGCGACTGACAACTTGCTAGTCGCCAAACTCCGTCTGTTTCAGACGCTCGCTCCGCTTTGCCAGACTTATTTAGTTAATTAATACGGAATGTCCTATCAACTTCCAACTCCCACAAGGCCGATACACTCTTACACTATAGCGAAACTTTAATCACGACGGCGTACTTAAACTTGGGTTATCTCGTTAGATGTGCCCGTATATATGCATGAATGTACCATATATTTTGTAATATAAAATTTAATACTTAATAAATATTTTGTAGGCAAAATGATAAGGAAAGATCCAAAACATTCTTGGCATAAAAAGCAATAAATTAAAATCTCTTTGAAATTTTTAAAGTGGAAAGTACGCAGTGCTAATATAAATAAAATTACGAGCGGAGATGAAAGAGGTTCGAATAGGTTTCCCCAAGTTTTAAATCCTTAGAAACAAGTTCCAACTTCGACAAAACTTGAATTTCTCGACACAAAGGTGCGCTCAACAACTGCTCTTATTTCAGAAGAATTTCGATTCTGTATGTATTCTAACTTACCTGATATAGATAGCATTCTAACTTCGGATTCAAGATCGCCATCTCTGTTAGCTAATTATAGAAAAGATAAATATTGGAATGTATAAATATTATCAAGATCAAATACAATTATTTACGATTTTTATTGTCACGATTCTAAAAATCAAAACGAAAGAACGCCATGGAATTTTAAGTTTGCTCGACACATCTGCGGTAGGGAGGTAGGAGAGATGCGTCGCCATTGTGCGCAAGAGTTTACGACGGACCGCCGCCGATTCCGGGAAGCGGGCCGGCTGCGCCTACCTACACCGCGCTGTCCCTTTATGACGTCACAATCTGAATGTTTGGCTTGCTGCCCCCCTAATTGAAGTTCGGTGTAGGTCGTTTGTTTAGTTTAAGTTGCACGATCGACGTGAACTTCATGTTTTATAACGATTAGTACGATGTTTTTTACTTTCTACAGTTATAAATAACCACAACTGTAGATATGTTGTACAAGATAAGAGTTCAGAATTTGTCCATCCATTATTTATTGTCTGCGCAAGTTCGACCACATCTCTCAATACAGGAAAGACCATAAGTGGCTCCGTCTTCGTCGTTCCATGTTTCACTTTAATGTACTTTCTCTTACTTAACGTTGCTACGTGGTAGTGATGAAAACTTGCTTTTTAAAAACAACACACTATTTATTTACTTCTTAATATTAATTTACAACAATATGTGGAATGTAGGAGGATGCTGGATCGAATGTATGGTTTTTTGGGGAACGGGTGTATGTATATATAGGGTCGGTGTGTAGGAAGGGATAAGGAACAACTCATTGACTAATTATATACTAATGTACTATTAACTAAACATATTTACTTTACTTATAACTATTACAAAAATAAGGGTTGCCACTACGTAACAACGTTCTTAACAATACATCTTCTCCTACTTGCCTTCGAGAGCGATTTTCATTCCTAGAACGAAACCAGTTAGAACTAACACTCTCTCCGTCTTGGAAATTGTCTCTCACAACTCCAAAAAGTAAACGAATTCCGTTTACGGTTAAAGCTTCTCGCCTCTGGAATTCTCTTCCTGCCCTTAGACGAGACAGTCCATCGATCACTGTCTTCAAGTCTCGCCTAAAGCAGCACTATCTGTCACTCTCATGTGAATGAGCATACGTTATCTCTATTATATTTAAAATATGTATATATATATATATATATATATATATATATATATATTATGTATATACGATTTAGTGTTAGCTCGTGTATGTAATTTGTACTTAATTGATTTGTTTTTGGCTAAATTCATACATACATAGGTATGTATGCGTGTATGTATAGTAGGTACATATATACTCACCCCTCTTAATTTATTACGTTCTATTTTTTTTAAATAGTAACTAGTTAGTGATCTTTGGTACCTATTCACTATTCTTATTCTACCACTATTCACCTATTCACTATATCTATTCACTATTCACTCACCTATTCTTTGGTATTATGATGTTTTATACAGATGTTGACTGTTATTCGTTGAAGTATGCTTAAGATATAGTACCAGAACGTACGGGCCCTGCGTACTAAACCAATTAAATTTCTTCGGAACTAATGCCGTATTTCCTACGATCTCTAACAGAAACGTGGCTTATTGATAGTGAATCTAATAGTGAACTGTCCGATGACCGTTACATAATATAGAGGCGCGATCGAAATTACGTTCGTACATTGCAAACAAAGGGTGTTGTAGCGTTTTGCTACCCGTGAGCCGGGACTTGGTCACTATTGAACAGCCTCAGTAACGCAGTTCATCCGACGATATTTGGGTGACACAGACAGTGCACCAAACGAAACCGAGGTTATTACCTATGTGGTGAAAATTTAGGAAATTCATTCTGTGTACAGCTTACCAATTTCACGGACAATCTGTATCAGAATATACTCTTGCATCCCCAAGATAAAATTGTCATTATGGGAGATTTCAATTTAAGTAACATTATTTCGACCAATTTGGTCCCTCGTTCTGAATTGCAACCACAATACTATATAGGAGATGCGCAGACTATTTTAATTGATGTGCTTACTAAATGTGAACTTACTTTAACAATATTTTGAATAGTAATCATCGAATATTAGACTTAATATTATCAAATGACAATCTCTCGGTCACAGTTTGTAATGATCCTTTAGTACCGGAGGATGCTCGTCATAGGACGTTGTGCATTACTTGGGAATACACAGAAATTCAATCTTTATGCGAAAATTACCGGGTAAAGTATATTTACACCTCGATCTGTAACGCTTTGAATGATATCGACTGTTCAACGTTATTAAAGTCGGGTTCCCTAGTCGCCGCACTTGCTTTTTTTTATTTTAAACTAAATACATATATAAAAATTGTGACGAATTTATTCACACGTAAGTCAGTTCGGCCCAATACTCAACCAACATGGTTCTGTTCAGCGTTGATAAAAATCTTAATAGAAGAGTAATAATTTTACAAAAAAAAAACATCTATCGTAACATTTTTGATTACGAGACTTTTCCACTACTAACCAAGCGTGCTAAGTCATTAGAGGAAGAGTGATTCAATGCCTACATGTAGAAGAGAAGAGGGTAGAAGAGTCAATAGTCAAAAACCCCAAATATTATTGGTTGGTCTTACATAAAGAGTAAATACAAATCTGGCAGACTCCCTAATCTTACGAGATACAAACAATATTCACCAGATTCAGGTTTGTTAGTTATTTGCTACATATTTTCACACTACTTTTTCTCAACCTGATCCAAGCACTCCTTCCACCTCCTCGACTTGTGATAGACCTTGTGGCATAGAAGACATCGAAGTCAGTCGCGATGAAGTGCTGAAACTAATGAAGTCCTTAGACCTTAGGGGTGTAAGAGGCTCGCCTACCATCTTTGGAGCCTAAACCAACCTCACCTGCTAGTGGTGCACCCTGCTGTTAACTGACGAGGCAATGGCGTTCCCTTTTGGCGGTGGGAGGGTTACTCCGTCGGCAATGCTACCACCCTTCCATCGGAGTCCGCCGCCATAATGGTGCCTTATAAGCCGCGAGGCCCGCATCGTGTTCCGGCGGTGAGCGGAAGAAGCCGTCCCTAGAGAGAGATTGTTGCGTGTGGAAATGCGGGGAATTACAGACGCGCATGGGCGTGACATGGTGGCGCGGGGATCATGGAGACCCGGTGAAACGGTTGTCTGCTGACCGCCCGCGGGTTGTTGGGGGCCCGAGCCCGGGGACTTTAATCTCCACCCCAGGAGGCTGCCCCGCCGCACGCGAAAAATCCCATGGGGTAGCAGTTGTGCCGGAGGAGACCGGAGTGGAACTCGACTGCTGCCCCCAGCAGCTGCTGCCTTCCGTACCCCGTGCCAACAAATCACACAACCTTTGTGACCTGGTTTTTCTCTGCTCCGTGCTTTGTTCTTTGATCCACATGCAACCATCTCTCTCTCCGGCCCCCCTTTTCTTCTTCTTTCCCCTATTCACACTCACTATGATGGCCAAGAAAAAGAAAAAGTATAATGTTCACTCAGCGGCCCATCCCATAAGTTCCACACTACAAGTGGACTTTTGCAACATCAGAGGGATGCATAGTAACATCGACGCCGTCCAATACCACCTTGAGACGGCAAAGCCGGCCTTACTTTTCTTGACGGAGACACAGATTTCCTGCCCGGCCGATACATCAATCTTCATTACCCCGGTTACAAACTGGAGCACTGTTTTGTGCGACGTGTTGGGGTATGCATGTACGTCCGGGAGAATATTTGTTGCCGCCGCCTCAGCCATTTTAAAGACGGGGACCTGTCGATTCTCTGGGCGCGTATTGACTACGGACGTTCCACTAAAGTCTACGCTTGCCTTTACAGGTCCCACAGCGGTGATACGGAGACGACTCGTTTTTTTGAGCGTCTACAAGAGACTACTGACAGCGTGCTCGAGCAGTTCCCTTGCACGGAAGTGGTGGTCCTTGGTGATTTCAACGCTCACCACGAAGAGTGGTTAGGATCCCGAACTACCGACCGCGCAGGGAGAGCAGCCTATAACTTTGCCCTGGCCTATGGTTTCTCGCAGTTGGTGTCCTCGCCTACGAGGATACCTGATATCGAGAGCCATACTCCCTCCTTACTGGACCTCCTGCTGGCTACGCGGCCGAATGACTACAATGTTGTTGTTGATGCCCCGTTAGAATCATCCGACCATTGTGTCATTCGAACTGCTGTGCCAGCTAAGCAATCCGTGCCGACCCATTCACAGGGAACGCGCAAAGTCTGGCACTACAAGTCAGCAGATTGGGATGGGTTGCGCGAATTTTACGCCTCTTATCCCTGGGGGCAGCTCTGTTTCTCGTCGGGAGATCCGGATACCTGTGCAGACTCCGTTGCCGACGGGGTGTTGCAGGGCATGGAATGTTATATTCCTTGCACCGTGATACCGGTAGGCGGACGGAGCCAACCATGGTTTAATCAGTCCTGCAGAGAGGCCCGTCGTAATAAACGGGCCCTGTATGCGGCCAGAGCGCAGGTGTCCGAAGATCCGAATACCTCCGACTTGAGGAAGAAATTTAACGCTACCTCGAGGTGCAGTAAGAAGATCATTGTCAGAGCAAAGAATGAGCACATCCGCAGAATTGGCGACAGACTAGCTAGCTGTCCTTCTGGAAGCCGGGCTTTCTGGTCGCTCGCTAAGGCTGCTGAAGGTAACTTCTGTCAGTCGTCACTCCCTCCACTGCGGAAACTCGATGGGTCACTGGCCCATGGGGCGAAGGAGAAAGCCGATCTCTTGGGCTATCTCTTTGCCTCAAACTCGACGCTGGACGATGGAGGTGCCTCATCACCGTTTATCTCAAGGTGCACAAAACGAATTATAGAAAACACTCTTACATAACGCGAGCTGTAATTTTTTTTAACAAATTGCCCATTGGTGTGGATTTATTCTCAATTAATGTGGCATCAATAAAGGATTCTTGATCAGTAGTGTTTGTGTTTTATGTAAATTTTCTACATAGTAGAATAACCACCCACTGTTTTATCTTCCTTAAATATATAATATATGTATATGTGTGTATATACAAATATGTATATTATAAAAGTAGTATTCTTTTGTAACTATTTTTATCATTTGTGTGTATATAAATATAATGTGCTTTATCAAGCACTAGAGATAAATCTCGAAATCAAAACAAATTGCGTTGCTCTGAAAAGAGATTGTTTTTATTAAACCAAATGTGGCAATATACAATTGACATCAATTTATAAGGTGTACAAATCTTACCTGAAAAGAGAAACAACATTTAATGCTATTGATTCATTGATTCTCTAATTTAATTCTCACTATCTTATTATATTTTGTCATTAGACCCAATTGTAAAACCTCGATATAACAATCTTCGATATATAAAATGACAAGCCCTTCTGTCAAACCTCCATTGGCTCAACCATAGAGTAACCATCGACTGGCTCAAACTCCACAGAGCCACCACTATAGTCAATTAGGAATGAAGTACAAAGATCTTCATTTACATAAATATAATGTGCTTTATCAAGCACGAGACAAATCTCGGAATCAAAACTAAATTGTGTTGCTCTGAAAAGAGATTGTTTTTATTAAATCTAAGGTGGCAATACATTTGACATCAATTTATAAGTTGTACAAATCTTACCTGAAAAGAGAAACAACATTTAAAGCTATTGATTCTCTATCTATCTATCTATGAAGTCTACTACCACATTAGTAAACAAATATTAAACAGTAACACCTGTACAACAGTAACATTAAACAATTAGTAAACTTGTAAACACTTCCTATAATATTATATTTAAAAAGCCCAGCCCTTCTGTCAAACCTCCATTGCTTCAACCATAGACTAACTCCAGACTTGCACAAACTCCATAGAGCCACCACCATAGTGCATTCGGAATGAAGTGCACAGATCTTCATTTACATAAATAATATAAATATAAATAAATAAATGAAATATAGTATTTAAATAAATGAAAATGCTTAAAATAGAAAAGCGCTTATAAAACTACAAAAACTGAAGAATCTTTTAAAACTTTTCATACAATCTATATCTATACATATAACAAAATCATAACAGAGACGTCTAGTTTTTTTTAAAGTAATTGTATTGTAAATTTTAAAGTTCATGTGATAAAGAGCCCAAAGCAACATTTTTTCGATTTTTTGATTGTCTGTCTGTCCGAACGCAATAACCGCTGGACGGATTTTAATGTGGCATAGTTATATAACTTATCTGCTGAGTTAACATATAGGGTACTTTTTATTCAGATAAATTATGAAGTTCCCACGGGAATCACTACGAAGTCGCTGGCACCGCTATACTATACAATAAAAGTTCTCAACGAATCTCGTAATCTTCATCACGGAAAACTATCAACTGCAAATGTAATCTGCAGTAATAACTCAGCAGTTTTTGTTTTTCGATTCGTTTGCCATATCAATTCATCCATCAAATTTCCATCACTTGATATGTAAAGGTTAAACCAGCACTTCATATTCCGCACCTTTGCTATCATTCAACTTTTTGTCATGTATTACACTCGTAATATGATTATAATTTTCTCGCATCTGCACCATTTGTGGGTGAATTTGAGTTTGGACCTAGTGTTAACGTAATAACATGTTGTTTTGTTTGAACGTTGGTTTTGTAAGGGTTGGCAGTGCTAGCGACGGCTTCCATTAACCGTGAACCGGTTTCAGATAAGGAATGCCGCAGTGCGAGCGGCTTTTTGCTTTGGATGCGTGTGCGCTGCCCACGCGGTCGCCGCGCGGCCCGCCGGCGCCAATGCCGCTTCCCGCCTCTATGTACACTTGATAAAGGGCACGTTGCAAATATTTGATGTAATTTTATATTTTAAACATGCTCTTTGCGTGTACCGCAGCGGCCAGCGGAGGTTGGAAAGCTAATATCCTTAGCACGTTTTATCCATTATATGAAACGTAAAATAAAACCCCTTTTAAGTATGTTTGGTATGTTTAAAAACTTAATGTTTAATATACATTTAATATGGGGAGGGGGAGAGTGCATGCTAGAATCCAACAGCCGCTGGACGCGCTCGACTGGTCACGTTACCCCTCTCTCACAGAAGACTACCTTGAAATATACTGCATTTCCCACTTTATCTTATTTCCCCAATGTTCTTACGTGTTTCGGTAGTGAGTGAGATGTCCTAGAGCCCATTCCCATCCTATCCCTCCCCATTTTCTCAACCCTTTCTCCAAATCCATTTCTATATCTCCAATGGTAGGCAGCGCATCCGGGGTCGTGCTAGCGTTTGTCATTTTGGACTAACGTTGGCATGTATCGCGGATGTCTATGGGCGACAGTGTCCACTTTCCATCAGGTGGAGTGTAGGCTCGTCTACACATAAAAAAAAATATGCCTAACCGCAAGGAATCTGGCAAGTCCTCTACAGTTAATCCACAACATTGTAGTTGATGGTAAATATAATAGAACTATTTAGTGCAAACAGTGCGAGGGCGCCCGCTGGCTTACGTTGAGCCAAGGACGCAAGTCGATGGCACTGTAAACAATACAAGATCACCCTCTACCATTAGCAGATTATCTCGTGCTTCTTTCCATTTACTGTATAAACGGCTCTTTAGTGGTTTCATCCGCTACACTGTAATGAATCACTAGCTAACTTATTATTATAACGTCTACTCAAAAGGTTTACATACAAAGTCGCATTGACATAGCAATTAAACAACTTTGAACGGTTTAAATCGCGTATATTTAACATTATTTTTATCCCGACGTTTCGAACACTTTGCAGTGGACGTGGTCACGGGCTGACACCTAAGAAAACCTAAGAAAACATCGCATTGACATTCTGTTTGTTCAGCCTCATCTCGGAATCCTACCGTTGTATACGTTGTGCTAGACCAGTAGATACTCTCGATGGATAACAAGAGCCGAAGTTCGTATTTAGGCGGTGGAATATAGAAAACCCCGCTATAACCATTAATAAAGATACAGATTGATAATATGATATTCTTCTTCTTGTGGTGACTCCAAGTAGTGGAGGTTGGCAATCAGCTCTGAATATTTTGCTGTGTCTGTCGCGAGGCGAAACAGTTGGGCGGCACTCGCGATGCCAGTCCACGCAGCCATGTTACGCAGCCATGACTTTTTCCTGCGACCAACACGCCACTTTCCGGCAATCTTGCCCATCATAATTAGTTGCAAAAGTTCGTATCTTTCATGCCTTAGCACGTGACCCAGATACGCAACTTTTCTGCACTTGACGGTCTGCAAGAATTCGCGTTTTCGAACTATTCGTCGGAGGACTTCCTCATTGGTGACCTTCTGCGTCCAACTGATGGACATAATATCACAGTGACAATACCGCTACGCGACTCTTAAGGTCTGATTGATTAAGGAGTTAGTAAGAGTCCTCTTAAGGAGGACTCTTATCCCTAACAGCCGAATGAGGACTGGTTCATAAAACTTACAGAATTTCCACTGTGAACAATGTATAGTATATCTACACTCGGGTACCGTGCGCGCAACCGAAGCGTTCTGTGGGTGTCCGCGATGTAAAAACAATTGTCAGTGTGTGCGTAAGATTGCTAAGGTAATGAAAAAAATCCCATTATTGTTATTATAATAGTTAATACTAAATTTATTATACAGTAATAATTTTGAACAGAAATAAAAATATGAATTTAGAAATATTGTACTTAGGTACTTGTCATTATCCTTTGTAGAATTGATCGAATTGAGAATCTTGTCTTTTTGTTAGATGTCAGTTAAAAAAGATTACCGAAAAAATGTTTATCATACTTGTGTTTTTAGCTGTAAGAATTCTCTAGAATTAATAGTAAATAATTGGAGCCGAAATAAATACAAGTATGTTTCGGCCAATCCCAATCTATCCCTACAGGCCAATCCCCACTGGTAGGGAAGAACCCTGGTTTAAAATTTTGTAGTTCGTAACAGTAATCAATAAATCAATTATTGTTCAATTATCAATGATCATATATATATATATATATATATATGTGTGTGTGTGTGTGTATATATACATAAGTCCTTCATTTTCACTTTCCAAGAGCATTTCATGACGCTCTGAGAATTTCTGAGAAAATGTTAACACTATGAATACAGTTATTCATCACAATTTAACTGAAATTCCTCAGTTGTTGCATTTGCACATTTCTATAGGCAATTTTAATCATCAGGTAGTTCGTTATCTGAGACGCCGTTTTACACAAGAATGTGTATCTAAACAGTGGTATCAAAACATTTTTTTTTTGGTACGGATGTTTCTTTTTCTGTCTTCCCAATCACATAGCAGTTGTGACTGGAATTGATAAAAAAATATAATAACTTTTTACAGAATTTATCAAAATTTACCTTCTTAGTTAGATTAAACATTAAAACTTTCTGAATCAGATTAAGAAAGTTGATTAAATATAAATAAATTTATTAAATATTTATTACAACAATGTGAATAAAAAATTTAATGGAATTTGTCTATTTATTTAAATTTTATATAGCTAATATATTTTGTCCTTAACTGAAGTCTAGTTCCCAAACTAGTTTTTTTTCGATAACCATTTTCTTGTAATTTTGTGCTTAGGTACTTAATCTAAACAAAAATATACATTTTATGTACATACCTACATACATGTATACACATAGTAAAGATAACTGTATCGGAATTGTGTCCATACATGAAACATGTTTTTTAAAATAGTCGTTGCTGTGTACATTGCAAGTGCAATATACATATCTCAAAATATCAATTTTTAGACTTAGTATACAACTGGTCAAGTCAAAATTTAGTTCTAATTCGTCAAGTGACTGATTATGGCCGCATCTCGTCAAGGACTGAATAAGTCTTATCGTGGTCACGACGCGTCAATATCTTTTTTAGTTTCAATTGGTCAAGTCCTTGAATAGTTGCAACTCGTCTAACGCCTATTTCATACTTATTATTTTTAGTCTAAGTTGAGTAAAAGTATCTTGTCCACTATTTATTTGTTGGGAATGAAACAAAATTATATGTATTAAACTTTCCACATAAATATCTTTATTGATATATCAACTCAAATTTCATATTGTAGATACAATGATTTGGTATCTACTAAGTAATTATTAACGGAATAAAATTTCAAAAATCAACGTATACAAATGTGCTCCCAAAATTACCGTAAATAACTACATATAGCCTTCCTTTAGTATTTCTTCACATAAACAAAAAATATAGCAGTATTATGTGGCTGCTTTGCTGCCCTCATTAGAATAGCAAGCGTGGTATAATGATAAATAAACAAACGTAAACAATGATAAATGGGCATCTTTCCTTAACAAAAAACTAAAAAAATAAGTATAAGCAAAATATAAAAAAATAAAAGATTACAAAAATATTTATAGATACATATGATTTTATTTAATTGCCAACAAAAAATAGTGGATTCTATACTTTCACTCAACTTTAGACTATATTTAAATAACTAGGAATATAACATAATAGGCGGTATTGACTATTTTATATGTAACTAGCGACCCGCCCTCGCTTCGCTTCGGTTTATAAGTTTTTTTTTTTCAAAATTTCAAACTAAATTATAGCCTATATTAGACAAGGATAATGTAGCTTCCTATTTGTAAAATATTTTTTGAAATCCGTTCCGTAGTTCCAGAGATTACCCCCAACATACAAACACACAATTTTACCTCTTTATTATATTAGTATAGATATGTATTATGTTATATGTATTTTATATTGTATTGGCGGTAAATACTAAAAAGGTATTGACGAGTCACGACCACGATAAGACTTGACGAATTGATACTATTTCAGTCCTTGACAAGATGCAACCATTACGTATTCAGTCGCTTGACGAATTAGAACAAAATTTTGACACGACCAGTTGTATACTACATCAATTTTTGGAATCATCGTCCGTCCCTTTGTGCATGTATCTCACAGAAACCAGAAATCAACAATTCTGTTACGTATAAGTTCTTTCCACAAAATTAATCGAAATTTTTTTTCTTTGTTACAGGATGATAATCTCCTCATATACGACACCATTTAGCTGAGATTCAAGGTAAGTTTTTACTTCCCATTCGAAATTGACATCCGTGTTTAGTTCTCGAGCTGAAAATATATTTTAATCTAGAATTTATTTTTATGAATAGCTAATGAGGTTTTGAAACGTAGGGCGTTAAAATAGACTGTGTTTTAATCCGTTTGATACTTCTGTGGGCTTCATACATACTTCAAAAGAGACAGTTAAAGGTCCAAAGTATAAAATGGTTACTATGAAAGTGAAATGACATATGCAAGGATCAAAATAGAGAAAGGAAAGGTATTTGCTGACACGAGTCTGAGTTTATTGTACATATTTCATCATAATAACTTTACGACTCGACTGACTTCACATGTTTCAAACGCCAAATTCAGTTTATTTTTTATATAAAGTGGTTGACAGCAGAGCATACTGTTCAATTGGTGATGTGAATACTGTCGCCCATGAACATCCGCGATACATACCAACATCAGTTCATAATGACAAACATTGGCTCGCGCCCGTATTGAACCACCTTATTGGTTTTACGATCGTCATTCGATTCGAAGCCATTCAACGACCTTTGGAGATTTAGAAATGGGTTTGGAGCAAGGGTGGGGAAAAGGGGAAATAGGAAGTGTAATGGAACGAGGCGTTTTCCTCATCCTATTACACCTATCAATTCTTCTTGGGAAGGATGGGGAGACAACAGTATAATGTCATAAGGAGTTACTTTTATTTCATTCGATGGGATGGGCGTGAGCTCTGTTGTATCTCACTCATTACCGAAACACGCTACTTTATGTATGTAACATTTGAAGGAGTAAGGTTGGCTGGGAAATGTATTACATTTGAGAGTAGTCTTCTTTGGGACTTGGCCAGGCGAGTGCGCCTAGCGACTGTGGGATTGCAGCGTGTACTCTCCCTCTCCCAAATTTAGTTAATTTGGGAGATTATATTTAACTATTGAAGACATGAGTGAATTCGATTTAATATATTTTAAATAAATTTTATATATAATCTTTTAAAAGTTACCAAATTTGTTTGCTCACCCAAAACATAATGTTGCAACTCTGAAAAAAAAAAAAATTATGAGGGGGAGAGTGCACGCTGCAAACCAACAGCCGCTGGGCGCACTCGACTGGCCACGTTACCCCTCTCTCACAGAAGACTACCTTGAAATGTACTACATTTTCCACTTTATCTTATTTCCCTAATGTACGTACGTGTTTCGGTAGTGAGTGAGATGTGCCAGAGCCCATTCCCATCCTATCCCTCCCCATTTCCCCAACCCTTTCTCCAAACCCATTCCTATATCCAAAGGTAGGCAGCGCATCCGGAGGCGTGCCAACGTTGTCATTTTGGACTAATGTTGGCATGTATCACGGATGTCTATGGGCTACAGTATCCACTTACCATCAGGTGGACTGTATGCTCGTCTGCCGCCTTCGTCCATAAAAAAAAAAAAATTTAATGTTATACTCATCTCATATTTGTAAATAAACGGAACAGTGAATTATTTACAAAACTGTACAAAACAATAATTTTGTCGTGGAAATTACTGTCATACAAAATTTCATATCACTTATGTCTTCTATTACGTTCCGTTAAAAGACATTTTTTTTAAGTTATGGCAATCTATGAAGTATATAACTAATAGGCGGAAGAGTTTAGCTTGTAAGGATTTCGTTTTCGATGAAACTCGAAAAATGTTACTTGTATTGTTAAACAAAATCAGCAGCCATTTTAACTTAATAACTGCTTTATTGCCGATAGAAGCCACGTCAGCAAACCGGCAGCGGATTTATTAACGTTATTATATTGTTGTAACGAGTTATTTGGTCTTTGCAACGTTTTCCGGTTGAACGGTTACCGTGAACGTCGAATTTGCTGATGCTGAGTCGGCTCAGGTCACTACAATGAAATTGTGAAAGTTATCATTTTTGTAATCTATTGGATTATAAGTTCGCTTTGGTGTGTCGAGGCACTAGGGACTGCTAAAATCGGTCCAAATAAAAAATAATCGGTTTTAACATATAGAACCGGTTAACCGGCTTCGAAACCGTTTTTTGTAAATCTACATTTTTCACGACAGACATTATTAATTTAAAGGGTTTGTTGGTTAGTAGAATGTAAACAATTTATTAATCTTTTTAGGAACTTCTGACCCGAATGTACTCATACGTACTCATCGTACTCATTCAGTACTCATCGGGTCAGAATTTCCTAAATACTCATGTAAGAGTATGTAGGTGTGTCGTTACTAGCAGATTTAACATTTCTATTATCATTATCAAAATCATACGGTATCCCAAAATACAATACTCTGAATTAAAAGGTACCGGTTTGCGCTCAAATTTTCAGGCATATTGGAAAGCTTTTTAAACACATAAGAACAGTATCCGCCGTTAAAAATCGAGCGTCCCTCTGGCATAAAACTTGCAGAACACTTATTTATTTTCAACACTCCTTGGAGGTGCTTGAGCAAAGCAAGATCTTCGTCGTCAAATGTCGTATTACACTTCAAATTAATGCCGTGGGTAGGTATGCCTGGATAAATCGCTCCAACATCATACACAATGAACTCCATCTTGCTTTACAGTCAATGATAAAAGTAAAATTTTTACCAACTGCAAACGGATTTCTGAAAAATTTCATCATTTTTCGTTCGTGATTTTCTAAACGTTTTGACGACCTTCTTTACTCTTTCTATCAAAGGTTTGTTGTCGGCATTTTCTAGTGATAGCGACAATTGATTTCTTGGGTAGTACTACTTCTAACACTTCTTCTGATTCACTATCACAATCTGTTTTGTCATTTGGTTCGTCAATATCAATGTCTTCATTAATCACAGTCAGTGCATTTTTACAAAGCACGTCTAATATGGCGAGTTGCAAAGCGTGGCCGTAACATAATTAATGGTACACGGGCAAGTCTTAAATGGGTATTTTTTAATCAAAACACTGACCCCATCAGTGGTGAGACTTGCTATGTCTTCAAAATCTAATCCAAAGCTTGTTCTTTAATCAAAGAAACACACCTATCAGCTTGTCCGAACAAGGTCAAAAAATGGTGTATGCAGGTTGATGTTCATGTATCTTCTGTTCTTTGTTGAGGTCCACTCGTCAGCCGTCAGTGAAAACTTGTGTCCTTTCATCTTTAAGTGCATAAGTTTTTTAATAACACCTTCCTTGACTTTTTACTTCCTGTCTGACTAAACCTTTTTTTCTAGCTCCTATCTCTTTTTTTAAGTCAATATGTAGGTCAATTTAAACATAAACATAATTCCTACAATGTGATTTTTATAATATTCAGAAAGAATAGTTGGTGTACCTTTAGATAATGGCTGATATTTTTTGTGAAAACCGAAAATCTTACGAACCCGGTTTTAGTTTTTGGCCTAAAACGAGTTTTTAACCGTTTCTGCGGTTTCGGTTAAAACCGGATTGCATTCCCTACGAGGCACCCCGCTTTGATAAAACTACAATATTATGTCGACATATGGCAGAAAACATTGTTTGTAAACGCTTGTGATAGTCTCGATATTTTTTCAGTTCTCATCGATATTTCAAAAGCAATTTTTCCGTCACTGCCATAATAAAATCACTTTTATTAACTAAGGTGGAACTGAGCCGAATATTAAGATCTTAATACTGGTTAGATTTTTTTCAGAAAACCTGTAAACATTTTAGGATATTTTAAAGTTTCTTATTTATATATGATATGTTTTTAAGGAAATATAAATGCAGTTCTTTTTTCAAAATCTATCCCCTTTATCCGTCTTAGTTCATGGTGTTCCATGAAACTTACTCTGTACAGCTATAAGTTCCCACTGTTACATCCAAACGCAAAAATGCTTTAACTAATTGCTTTTTTCCCTCAAATTTTACCTTAAAAACATTTACTTAAAACGCGTTTTCTTTGTCTTGTAAGAGTTTCGCGTTCAACATAAAAGGTGCTTTGTTTTCATATTTCACTTTGAATGGTTAAGTGTTTCATTTAATAACGAAAATAGTTTTTGTAATTTACATTCGTTATAAGAAAAAAGATTTTACTTTTACGGTTATAATAATACTGCTATCATAAAATGTCATATCGAGCAGTTTCTAGTAAAGATTTAATTAGTCTTGATATTTGAAATAATAAAAACTTACACTTAAATGTCGTTTAATGATAATAGACAATTTTACAAAACAATTAATGATTAATGGAATTATAAAATACTAAATGTTATTGAATTCGTAAACCACTAAATACACGTGACTTTGCATACGTCAATTCCCTTTCCGCATTCATCCGACGCGAACCGAAATCCACCGATCTCATAATCTCATTACTTCTACGCGTTTACCCTCAAAAGAGGCAACAGTATAACGTTAAATCTAGCATCGCGGAGAAAAAAAAACGAAAAATTTAATATTAAACCTCCACGTTGCATTCACGTGAGGAGGCTTTGCACTGCAAATTGAGTGACATTAGAGCTATAATAGCTGTGAGGGTAGATGTGAAAGCGGAGAGCTGTTGTAACGCAACGCTACTCCCAGTAGTACGCGAGCGCCCGCCCGCCGATTAAACGTTGTAAAAGATTGCCGGCTTAGCTTTCCACGCTACAATGTAAATATCAAAGCGGCCTCGTCTTACTAAGGAAGTGGATGCCGCGTTAACCATAATTCGTTAGTCGACAAACATTTAGACGCCCACCTACCTGCATTTGAAATAGGAACTTGTAATTGAAATTAGGGCGTAAAACCTATACTTGAGGTATTCATAGAAGACTACCTTAAACTGTACTTCGTTTCCCATTTTATTCTATTCCCCCAATGTACGTACGTGTATCGGTAGTGAATGAGATATCCCAGAGCTTATTCCCAGCCCATCCCATCCTATCCCTACCCATTTTCCCAACCCTTCCTTTAAATCTATTCTTTAATCTCAAAAATTCGGAAGTGAATATGTTGACATATATCGGCGGATGTCCATGGGCGACAGTATCCACTTAACGGTGGACTGTCTGCTTGTCTGTCACCTTTCTAAAATAATTCTTTTTTATTTAATTCTAGCCTTTTAGGAATCCTGTACTCGTAATACGATTTTGTACCACTCTGTTTATCCCATCTTTGGTCATCTTATCTTTGGTCCCAAGTCCATTATTGCCAAGAAATTACAGAGTGACATTTGAGTATTTTAGTCCTTGATCCTCTACTTTGATATTATTTGCCAATAATTATTGGAAACGAAATGCTACTCGTAACGGCATTTGTGCAATTAACCGTATAGTGGAGGAGCGTTACACTTTTCTCTCGGAACCGGTCAAAACTATTCCGAATTAAAAAGATTCTTTTTTAAAATGTTTCAAATACAAAGTATTGAATTCTTTATAGATTATAAATTGACGATCGTTGATATTTTATTTAGTTAATTAATTTTATTAAATTAGTATCTACGCTGTAAATTTTGTATTCCTGGCCACTCATAAATATTTGAATTTAGAATATTACGTTTTAAAAAAAAAGGACTTCGGTTGTGAAATACAATAAGTTTTGGCGTGAAATTATTTGTCAATTAGTTTTTATCACTAATCGAAACTATAATAATACATTATACCTATACGGTGTGTCATGGGATGGATTACACGGATATTTTAAGGGAGTGATTGTTTTACACTTCAATTTATCAACAAAAACACCTTCCTATCTACTCCTACCCCTCTCCTTAAATTGTAGCCATCTTAATTTATTAGTTGGCCGGACAAGGTATGTACTAATAAAAAGACAATATGTGTATGCGGGAACCAGTGGGTTCCCGCCACTAGATGTACTACAACGCCACTAGATGTACAATTTGATCCATGAAGGATCAGCGGGAATGGGGGGTGCGAGATAAAGAGAAAAAATGACTGGGGAAAAATATGACTGATTAATTATAGAAAATGTCAGGTGCAGCTTATCCAGCAGCCGGCGAAGACGTGGTCCCTCACTTCCGTAACTACTTCACAGGGGTCGCGGGGGGCGCCTATTAATTGTCTTCATAAACGTTTTGCACTTTGTTTCTATGGTGCTGAACGAACACGGAGCGACGCGGCGCGAAGAGAGGTTATAATTATATGCAAATTTTCTCCCGGTGACAGCGTGAGTCGTCATCTGTCATCATGGGCTAAAAGGCCGCGTTCCATAAAAATACATATATTTTACATAAAAATTACACATTTTTTTTTCTAATTTACTGCAAAAACGAGACCCATAACTTGCATTTTTGTACTATATCGATAGCTTTTGAGTGAACCTATAAAATGACACCAAAATGTTAACTGTATGCCAGTTACTTTTAGTGCTAATTTCCTTTGAACATTGTTAAAGTTAGGACCCACAGAAGACATCCGTAAAATGCACTGCATTTCCCACTTTATCATAACATATTCCCCCAATGTACGCACGTATTTCGGTAGTGAGTAGGATATGCAGAGCCCATTTGTTGGAATAATGGAACTGGCAGGTATGTATGAGTTTATAACAATCTTCTTTCAACCTTACGTCACGTAGTTCTTTTTATTGTATTGTTTTTTTTTTGTAATCTTATTTTATTGTATTTAGATTTTTATTGTATTTATTGTAAGGTATAAATAACCTTTACCTCAAGAATGAGATCATTTTCACGTTTCTACGATCCCGCGGGATAAGATAACACATATCTTATCCCGCTGACTATAAAATTAAAAGGGCTGTCATTCCTTTTGGGTTAGAGTAGTTAGTTAGGAAAGTGTTTTTATCGATGAAAATAAGTACTGAAAATGAAATACTCCTTTAAAATGTCCGGAATCGATCCCCTGATACACTGTATATGTATCTATATATTACAATGTTATACTTTAAATATATATATTTTAATTATAACACATGTGTAATAAAAACATTTAATTAAAATATGTTCTTTTTTTAAAAAAAAAAGTATATTTGTTTTTTCGGTTTTCCACTAATTTTATCTGATCAGAGCGTCAATTTTTAAACTATAAAGGATTTACTATTTTAAATTGCCGATATTTAAAAAATATTATTTACATGGGAGAAGCTTCGTACGGTTTCGAGATAACACACTTTTTTGCTTAGCAAACCTCCACTTTTATAATTGTCTTAAATTCTCAGACTGCGATATATTGCTAACAATTTATTGATTGGTGGTGCTATCCATCAGTCGCCGGCGCCTCTATCTGTCTCCACTTGACCAAAATAATCCAAAACAGAGAGCTATTTGCGACTAAAGACAAGTCGTCTGTTTCAATAAGTCAGACGACAATCTTTTTTTTAAAGTTACTGAAACATACCGCTTCCAAATTTAAATTGCCTTTATTAACCCATGCATTTAAAATGGTTGAAGCGTGAATGTACATGTAAATCTATTCCTATCTACAGGTTAATATTATAAGGTGTATATAAGATTTTTCTAAAATATATAACTACCAAAACGGATTTTGAAAATTATTTCATAATAAATAAAGGGTACACCCAGTAGCCCCACTAGTATTCTCTGTGTATTCCTAGTATGACGCGGTCAGAGGCATACACAAAAGCTCACAAGACAAAGACAAATCAGTCCCGCAGATACTTAAGCGCTTATTGAATAAGTTGATTAAGAGCTGCAAAGAAGTTTGTACCTATTTGTGCAAACGCTCAATTGGTCTATATTTTAAACAAATGAATGTCCGACCGGGAATTGATCACAGGACTAACTGGGCTAATCGGTTGTTGGTTTTAAGAGTATATGTGGGCACAGGTTTTATTGTATATTGTTCGGCTGCTACTTGAGCAAAGCTAGGAGAGATCGCTGCAAATTAATTTACCACTCTACTAGCATGCATCTCGCAACTGTTACATGTAGATAGGTCCTAAAGACCTATGGAAATAAAAATAAAAATCCTAAACTTCCTAAAGAACGAATGGTTTTATCTACCTCGTGTTACAAACTTTTTTTAGGCAACTAATAAATATTATAAATTTAAAATTAAATACTAATAAAACAATGAGAGAAAGATTGTGAAAATCTCTTTTCCCGCTTCAAAGAAAGACACTAACTGACAAATCTAAGAAACCTTTTATAAAGTTAATCGGAAAGAAATGAGATCGGAATTAGATGAACATTGTCGAATGGGGGAAATAAATCGCAGCTGGCCCCTCTGCCAAACGATTAAGTGAAAAATGTGTCATTATATGTAGGTAACACGAGTTTTTGCCAAGGCGGCTACCGTCACCAGCGCCTATACCATCCACTGCCGGACATAGGCCTCCTTATGAATATTGTCTTATGCACGAAGCATGTATGGTCTTAAACGGCACGATGGCCAAGCGGATTGGCGGGTCCACTCTTTTAGAGATGGTGGTTCTCAGGCCTTGTGGTAGCGGCTTTGTTATCCCGTAGTCGCTTCTACGACACCCACAGTAAGACGTGGGATGGCTCTATTTTAAAGCCGACCGACACCACATGTCCAAGGCGGATACCACAAACTGAGAAATCTAATACATAATTACAAATGCACAATATTTTGATTGATAAGAAGAACTGGAGATTGTTTGTAGTGGCGAGCCCAGTATATCCAGCAGTGGGGAGACATAGGCTCATGGTAGAATATTTTATGGCACAACAGTAGGTATCTATCCGGTAATCGTGGGCGCTTTTCAAATGCGGTTCTCTTGTGCTCACACAAAGTATTTTTATGTCTTCTAACGTCCACAGGTACCAGATTACGGCATTGTGTCCACCTACAATAGAGTTGATGGGAGCTCTTTGTATAGAGAAATTGGTTTTTCGATATAACCCTATTAAAACTATGTTAAAAGTACATACAAACTATTTTATATCTGTTATAAAAGAATTAGGGTGAAATTTTCGGGTGAACTTGGAATATACTTTCCAACCATTCCTGAGAGTAAACGTGCCTATATACAATAAGTGTTGTTAACGATATTTTTTTCGGTGTTTTCTTTCGTGATACCATCACTAAGTATATAGGTTAGAATCACTTAGTAGTTATCGTTTTGTAGCCTCATTAACAGTTAACCAATTTATCCCGGTTTTAGGCATATGGGTCTTACATCCCGCTGAGAGTACCGGCGGTACGCAATTTGACCCTAATTATCCCCATGAGAATAACTTTGCAAATTAAAAAGTTAATTTGTTTGATAAATTCTTGATTATTTTTAATATGCGAGTATGTATTTGATGAAAAATAGTAAGCAGTCATTTTTATTGCCTTTTGATAATAAAAAAAAAACTAATTATTACAATGCGTTATGTAAAAATATAGAACCTTTTTTTAAGTTTCGTTTCGGTTTTTCTTTGCTTGTCCCGATTTTTATGGTATATACAAATCCGGAAAAATTAACTTTGAAATTGGTAATCCAACTAAAAATTAGGAATTAATAAATATTAGTAATTATTTATTCTAATAATCCACCGGGTTTTTAGGTTTTCTCGTGATCCTATTCGTGTTTTGCGTATATCATGTATGTAAGTTTATAACACCAGTAAAGTAACATTTTATTAAACTGTGATACATTAAACTACTTGTACTTACTTACTCAATACATTAAAGCTCCCGCCTGCCTGACGTCACCAAGTGAGCTACTCCTAAGCTTAAACATGTTAAAGTTGCCTTGTCATAATTTGTTATTTAATAATAACTCTGCAAAAAAATAATAAATCATCGCATCACGAATTAACCCTTGAAAAGGGTTAATTTGATTTTATTTGGGTAACGGACAGTACTTTACAACTTCAATTTAAAAGACTTGAAATATAAACCGCCAGTAAAGTTTCCTCCATTAAACAAATAGTGAAATTAAGTGACATATGTTAATGTCACTTAATTCCACTTAATATGTATTCCAAATATTTTGTTTATAGAGTATTTAAGCCTCGTAGAAAATATGTCAATATCCGATTTTAACTTATTGTAAGCAGTGCGGGAGCGTTTGACAAAAATGTATTTTATCATAATTCCTTTAAACCGTGTTATGTATGTTAATACATAGGATATACATATTTAAATATTGCAAGCAGGCGAAGTCACGAGTAACGGCTACAAGAAACATAATAGAACTTGTGAACTTAAAAGGCGGCCATATTGTAGGTAACAATTTGAATATGTACTCGTATGTGGTTATTACTAAAGGAATAAAAGTACAGTTGCCTCGAGAAATATGCACTCGGTTCTACATATCCGCAATATGATTACTGTGATTGCTTTCGGATCCATCCCAGACATCTCGTGCCTTATACCAAGAAATAAGATTTGTCATTCGTCGTATCATACGATTTTTATTCGAAATTATAGAATAGAATTCAGTTATTTTACACAAAGTGCCTGCCATAGTTCCTTCTTCCAATTTGGTACTTTTCGTCTACAGTTATGTTTGTGTGCATTTTAAAGTTGAGCCTATTTTAGATATTTTTTACAAGTAATCAATCACTAATTATTAAATTAACTAAAAATACAGTTACTCTGATAAATCTACATTCATCGCACCTCCTTAATCTTCGTATCGGCCACGTCATACTCTTATGAGAATACAATACAATTTATTTGCAAGTTTTATTGTAAGTTTTTCTCATTTATAAACCCCACTATAGAGTGCGCTACAAATACGTTTTTCAGTTGTGTTTATGTTTCAGTTTCTCAATAAGACCGCCAGATAGATAGATAAAACTATTTATTGCACATCAAAACAAAATAATTACACACACAGTAGACATGGAATGCATAAAAGGCATTTGGGTTACAATACCTACAATGGCATGCGATTATTGATTATCTCTCTTTATACAGGATTTTAAAACACTTCCCGCAAACAGTTGCGTTTCTTCTACAAACGAAGTAATTTAACTAAGACCACTGAAAACATAAAAGGTTAAATAACTACTCATTCATATAAATATTCGTCCGACACGGCAATTTGAAACTAATAGGGCGTAACAACGATTCACAAACACTGTTTATTATGCAAAGAAATATCATAGCAACCCCTTGTCACTAGCAATGAGACCCTCGGTGGTTGAATATTGAATACGATTAATGTCAAACGCAGGGCACCTGTCGGGGTTACTTAGGGTGGAAGGAACAGCGGGCGGCGGCTAGGTCGCTGCAAGGGGGCTTCGTCACACTGCAACCCTTTTTACAGGAGTTTCTTAGTTTTAGTTCATACCGACTTTTTTCCATCTTTTAGACGAGGTCGTCCAGTTAAAGAAGTATGTCGTTAGTTCATTAACAGTGTTATTGTAACTTCAGTTATAAATTGTCTCTGTACTACCCGTGTAAGGGAATAAATAGGCGATAATGAATCTTTAAAATCTTAACCTTAACGTCTGGTTTACTTGTGAAGACGCATTCTTCAAACGAGTAACTTCCATGATGCCATGACTTCGTTACTGTATTAACAGCATACCGATTACTCTCGTGTAACTCTTGCAAAAAATATGGACAGTGTTTAAACACTGGATGAATGTCCATTTAAATAAATAATTGACACATAGTAATAGAGTAAATATTTGATATTAATAATCTTATTATAAGTTCGTGTAATAACATGATTATGGATCAATTTTAATTATTATTGTCTTACCATACTCAGTGGTACAGGCCGAGGATTTGAACTTATGACTTCATGAACGAGATGAGTGAGACCCAAGAATTCCTATCTCTAGTTCTACTGCTAACAGTCGTAAGTTCAAATCCTCTCCCCATTCCGCTAAGTTTCTACTTAGTACAGATTTTTTAAATTATCACCAGCTCGTCAGTGAAGGAATCAATAATTGTACACCGACCCGCACTGTCTTACGGCCCGAAACTTGCTAGAGAAGGCATGTGTCCTGCATTAGGATATTATAGGCTGATATCGGAAAGAAAACGAGTGGTCCCCAGTCATATGCTTAGTTTTATGCCGATGATGGAATGAAAAATACTAAACGAAAAGATCTGCCATAAATAAAGTTTCAGTGAAAGCGTCGCGTGTAAAAGGGTCCTTAATCACGGGTCCATCCGGCGGCAGGTCACGCGGCGACGACACCACGTGCCGGCCAAGTCTATCAACACCCGGTACGGCTTCTTGACGAACATCGCATCGCCCAATAAATTAACCAATTACAGGTGAAATTGAAAAGTCATTTATGGTGTATTTCGTGCCGGTTCAATAAGTTAGGTAATTTATTGTAGAATGGCCTCAAATTTTTAATTGAAGATTGCTGACTTACTATTTTGTGTACTATTACACAAAAGTGAAAATTAGGACAGAAATAAATATCTATAGAATCATTACCATAGCATCGGCCTGTCTCTCCACTGCTGGACCTCTCCTCTCCCAAATAGACACAAACCTCTCCTAAAGATCGCCACCACACACGATTTTCTCCTCTGCTCATCATTACGATCATGAGTTTTGTCTTCATCGCTTCTTAGGTTTGTACCATTGTTACCACTGACAATCCCCACTGGTGGGCGCAACGGGAACTGTAGACAAAATTATTACCGCTGTCCTCCCTGACGTCAACGGTAATAAGTTTTGTATACAACTGGTCTTACTTAGGGCAGCCTTTCCCAAACTTTTTTTCCTATGGCCCGTTTCTTTTACGCTTCTTGTTCGTAGCTCACTAGCAAGTTTAGTGCCTAATTCTAGTGTATAGGTAAACCATAACATATTTTAGTGTCCACATTGTTTTAAGGTATCTAAGGAACATTTTATAATAATGTAATGAAATGAAACTAAATTAAAGAAGTGTAGAGCTGTTAATCTTGGTAATTAGAAACTTCAAGTTTGCAGGAAAAGATGTTAACTTTATTCTTAGGTCCGGTTCGATTTCCCATCGAGCCTGTATTTATTTTTGAGGAACACCAATGTGGAGAACCATGCTTCACACTTGTAGGTCGCGGCAAACGGCATTATAAATTTTTTCGCCATTTCTGCTAAAACTGCGTACTCCTGACGACAAGACAAGACATGAGTGGAATTCTCTCGAATAAATCTTTGAGTGCTCTGTCACACGAAAGTTTAACTAAACACTCAATATCTAAATCTGGCAATTCTGTTTCAGATTCAACATTCACTGTAAATGGATTTGTTATCCAAGAATTGTTGCCGTTGATTGGAGGAAAATAGCCTTTGGAGTCCTAGCAAATATTCCTTAATAACAGCGGAAATCTCATCCGGCAATAAACTCATGTTATACTCTTTTTGTAATTTTGTTAACTTTGTAAAAGCATTGAAATTTCCTGCTTCCGCGCGACGTGCCCACAAATTAAGTTTTTTTGTCACAGCCTGCACTTTTTCTTGCCCTTTAAATACAGTTACATTGTTGCCTTGAATGTTAGATTTCAATTATTTAAAAAGTCAGAAATGTCACAAAGGTAGAGCTACCTTGATTACCCAATTGGCGCCATGAAAAATGTTTTTGAATGGAAATGTACTCGTAACATCCCTAGCTGTTGGTGATTGTTATTCTAAGAACACTGAGACTTTTTCCTTCAATTCAATAAGTGTTCTTGAAACATTTCCTGTTGATAGCTACCGCATCTCACAGTGTAAAAGACGATGTTCATGTTTATATACTGTGGACACAGTATATGGACACAGTTTGGCGTTACGGCTTTAATCCTCGGAAAAAGTCCAGTACAAGCGCCTGCCATTGCGCGTGCTTCATTGTTGCCGAGTCCCACACAATTTCTTCCATTCAATGCCATTTTGATTAATATAACTATCAATTAATTTAATTATTTCTTCAGCAGTTGTTCTTGTTGCGAGAGGTTTACAAAACATAAACTCTTCGAGAGTTGTATCTTCAAAAAATCATATATGTATTACAAAACACATGAGATTGGCATTATCCGAAACGTTTGTACTTTCATCAACTTGCATAGAAAAAAAACACCACTGACATCAGTGGGGACAACGAAAATAATTTGGTCTACAATTCCTGTCATCCCCACCAGTGAGGATTGTCAGTGGGGAGAACAATGCCAAATTATTTGTAAGCTTGCAACTCATAGGAATCACTGAATTGATGTTTTAAGGTATTCCAGTGTCTACGTTTTACACCCCTTGAAGGCGGTCATCATCGGCTTAATTAAGTCAAGCCTGACGAGGTTAGGAACTAGAAACGTTTAACGTAGGAAACTGTCACTAATTTCATTGCTTAGCTGAAAAGTTTTGAAAACGGTATTCCCGGAAAGTTTAGACGTTTGTACCAACTCGTGTCGCAGTTTGTCGCCAACTACTTCACTGTTTAATACCTTTAACAGGATTTATGTTCGCTCATCGTGATACTGTATTTACTTTTTGTTTATCACTCTCTTTTTCTCTGTATATGCGTGTATGTTTATCGTGCATGAAATGATGAATATTGAACTTTTGGATTTGGAAACCAAAATGACAACATAGATTGAATAGTTTATTCGATCAGTAAATGAAAACATAAAATAGTTCAACGGAGTAGGAAATTAGGTATGTGACGGGAACTTATTTTCATTGTATTTCAATCATTAAGGCGTTATTGTAATTTTTGATATAACTTTTATTAATTGATTACCTCATCTACACCGTCATCTAAAATTGTTACTTCATAATCTTCTCTGAAAACTGGCCTCCATAAATGTTGATATCTTTTTGAGTTACCTACCATTTTCTGTTACCATTATTTAGAGCTACCGTTACAATATCTTTATATGTTTTCTATTAGCATTGTTATTATTAAAGATATCTATTGCTGTAATTTTTTCAGCCCTTCACGCTGTATTTATACCGCGCGATTCGCATGAATAGCACATTGCAACTGCATTTAAATAGAGGCGATGTTTGCATAAACCTATAGAAAAACACGACTCATTCAGTATACACTGGCAGCGAATGGGGCAAGTGTGCGATGAGCTCCAAACAACAGGTTACTTGGCAATTAGTAGCTCTTCACCTATTGTTTTCGACTAAAAGTGTAGTGTGTAATTTAACAATTTAGTGAGAGATGTCTGATGCAGTGGCGGTACCACAAGTCCTGTGGTACTTCACCACTTCTAAAAAGTGAACTCGGCGACCTGGTTGACCAGCGTGGCGTTTTAAGACCTTACATCCCTCGTGTACGAGACGATGTGTTCACGAGGAGGCCTATATCCAGCAGTGGATGATAAAAGGGCTGGTTACGATTACGTTGGGTAAGTTAGGCTTGACGGCTTCTATGGAAGTACCGCCACAGCTTTAGAGAAATGGATAAATCTTTTTGGTGGCAAGAAATTTAGAAGTAAACGATAACGAAGTAACAGCTGCATAAAAATTCGACTCGTTACCAATGATTCAAATATTGTAATGATCCACGTCACATTGCACAAATTGACAAATCTTTTATTCAACAATCCAATCATCCGGACTACCGAGTGCCATCGAAAGGCGTCGACCATCAAAAAATGAAAATGTGTATTAACCACATCTCTTTCCATTATACGAGAGAAGAAGACATTCTCTAGAGCCCAGAGAATACTGAGTAGGTACACAATTATACCGCAAATTGGCTTAGTTATCCACTGTTTCCATTCGACTTTATGTTGATGAGTTTATTTCGACAATTGCTACAGTTTTTTGAAATTCAAATTTTCGGACGTAACGACCGAAAGCATAAATATGTTAAATTTCGTCTAAGTATAAAGTACAAGATAATTTAATTTTAATTGGTGACTTTAGTTCATCATGATTTTATTTTAAATAATTAATTGGCTGTATCAATGTATGTCCACGACCTACAATAAAATTGTATAATAATGTCATTGCACTATATTGTTGAATGGCGCTATGCATCCAGATGCGTTTCAATACATTCCCTAAACGATCAAAAACATTGCGTAATCTGTAGAATTGCACAACATAATTTATCGTCTAGGGGGTCTCTAAGACCGAAAGGTCCATTTCTAAAAACGATTTTTAATTACACTATTCAACTACCACATACCTATATACCACACATTAAAATTTGTGTATTATTTTATTATTAGTAACTCGTCTCATGTACCTACTCGTAACATCGTAACTTTAGCCACATTTTAGTAGCTACACGATTTTACAATATCGATAATTTGGGAGTTGAAATAGCCGTTCACCACTTTTATCTGAACCTTGTCCACAAAGTAACGTCCATTAAACCACTTGTCACAGAATATGTTGCGGTTCAATCCCATCAACATGTCGATATTTCGTTCAAGAGTCGTTCGTAGTATTTCGAAAAAAAGTAAATAAAATTTTACCGCAGTGTATTTTGGAGTTCGATAATAACTGACGGATTGACAGCTCGCGGTTTCTACTTCATTGCCAGATAGTTTCATTTTGATATGACGTTTTATTGGACAACTATTAAAACTATATCAATTTCTTGCGCGAATATTCGAAAACGTCCATTATGTACATTAAGGTACATTATGACTCTGTGACGTAGTTATGCGTAAGATTATGCGGGTGTAGAATAACCTCTCGGGTTAGCAAGCTGAAGTGGCAGTGGGCAGGGCACATAGCTCGAAGAACCGATGGCCGATGGGGCAAAAGGGTTCTCGAATGGAGACCACGTACCGGCGGACGAAGCCGAGGACGTCCATCTGCTAGATGGACAGACGACCTCATAAAGGTTGCGGGCACCCGCTGGATGCAGGTCGCTGCCGATAGGTCTAAATGGCGGACAATGGGGGAGGCCTATGTCCAGCAGTGGACGTCCAAGGGCTGAAAAGAAGAAGAAGAAGAAGAATAACCTCCATATGTATTTTATTTACACTAAGAAAAAAGTGGTGTCATCCATCCAATGTAGCATACACAGTGTTAATTGGTCAATCGAAGGACGCTCTCTCTCGTAAATGGTCAATAGGCGAAATCATGTGATTGATAGTGATGACATCTCTTTTTTATGAACTTGAATAGAGTATAGTATCACCTCGCACGAACGTGCTATTCAAATTGTGATGGTTCCCATAAAATCATGCACTCAAGTCTACTTCAATAAAATACGTATGTAACTTAAACTTAATCCAAGAACAGCTGAAAAGCTTCAAGTTGAACGCCCCGACAGCCGCATTTTCCGTCTCTACTCATTCGCGACGAGTCATTGTATGCAAAACGTCGCGTGCAGACGCCATTGTTCCCCAAGATTAAGCTTCCTACATTATTCGAGACCCGAGGGCTCAGAACCTTATTCCACGGATGATTGCGAGCACCCAAACACACCTGGACGAAGACTGAAGATGTCACTGGCAACCCGACGTTTAATCAGGCTTGTAATCGGGAAAAAACAATGAATACGAGATTGAATAAACGTAAAGTACCCTCAGGCGTATTCGTTTCGCCTTTTTGTCTCGTTGATTGCTTGCCAAGACAGCCTGCAGAGCCTATTTGCGAAATAAGCATGGTGTAGTATTCATGTCGAAATTGCTTTTTCAAATATCCGTAAAAATGCCTTTTTATCGTCGTGTGCTAATGAAAGAGTTCGCGAAGATGTAGTTAACGTAATTACGTAGTACTTACAAGAAGTATCGTAAATTCTAATACCTTTAAAAACAACTTACGTAAGGCAATATGGACTTCACTGATTCGAAATCTGTCGTCTAATAATAACACAACTTGTGTAACATATTCACAGCTACGAGAATTTCGTCTACATTCGTATTGTAGTGTCCCCAAAATTCTTCTCTATTCCCTGGCGACAATTCAAGGACGTTTTCCTTATTTTATAAGAACATTTCGCACGAATAGATTTCTATCGAATTTGGCAATTCTACCTGTGCTGGTAGCACGTGACTTTATAATGACTGCAGTTGATTCTGAACTTTATTGTATAGTAATACGTGTGAATGTTGTTAGTTGAATGTCAGTTAATCCATGTGGAGTTATAACGAGTGTGGCACGTGCGATGGTCAATTTCCCCTCGGCGTAGAGCAAATGGGCAAATTGTGTTGGCTCTAAATGGAAAGGGTGACTACAGTTGACACTTGAATGCACCCTATAGGATGCTCTGACTTGTAAAACAGCTATTCAGTGCTCCGTATCAATTAAACTCTAGTTCAATTCGAACTTTAAACGATCTGAAGCTGTGATTGTAAAAAATGCAAAACTTCAATTAGTTCGTTTACTGTCAAATGAATAATTGTGCATTTAGAGCTCTCTGACTTTCCACATCATTTAGTATAAACTGTTATTTATTTTTGAGAAAGTTGACCTTGTTATTTAAAGAAAGTATTTTTTAATTTTCTTATTTCCTTTTAGTATATTATGGTTTTCTAAATATTTAAATGTTCGATAGAAAGAATCTCTCGAAATTTCAATGTTCTTCCAAGAAACTCCTCAATAGCAATATCTTCTTGCGGTCATACGTAGAATATTTCCTTCCGAATATAGATTTGGTTGTGGTCAGTATGCGTGCAGCGGTAGCAAAAATTGCGCTCGAGCGGCGGCCAGACATCCGTTCCAGACTGCTCGGCGGGACCTGTGCAGTCGGAAATATGTGAATATTGAGAATTTACGCCATACCACTGGTGTTACTACTTATAAATAAGTACATATGGTACATTCCTTTCTCCATCTTTGCTTGAAAGAAATCGCAGGAGTATAAGAATATAGAATTTCTGTTTCATATATGTATTTCATTTTACAAACTCCTCCTTCGTAATCGTTTTTTTTTTAATATTTAAAGGTAAAATACAGATCAAAACAAAATTAAATTCAGCAATGACTTATAAAAGTAGGTAAATATAATGTACATAGTCTATTCGAGCTACAGAAAACGAATTTAATAGACTTAGTTGTCATGTTAAAGTAGATGAATATACTATAAAGTCCTGTTTATTTAAATATTGTATGTTGCGTAGTATAACTTTCTAAACTCGCGTTTTAAACACTTTTTATATTCTAAATCGGGCCTGAACGCGTATAGTAAAGGTATTTGTTTACCTTGTATTCGTTTCGTATTATTCGTTAGTTGACTGAAGAGGCAATCAACAGTCAACTCGTGACCACGGGAAACAAATAGCTTTACTATACGCGTTTAGACCAGATTTAGAATATAAAATATGCTGCGTAGTGTGCGTTAAACATCGATTGTTTGTAGTATCGATATATTACAAAAAAAAACTATCGATAGTTTGATTGCATGTAGGGAGGCAAATAAAAAATAATGCATTCTATTTACACAGTTTAATTAAAAAAGTGTTTAATTAAATTAAGAATTTGCGCTTTGATTAACAGAACATATGGTTCATACATTGATCCATCAGAACATTTTGGTTTATAAACAACAGTGGATTTATTCTTTTATCTTCAAGGCTGTTTCGGCGTTCTGTGATGAATAATCTGGCCCGCCTTTGAGAATGTTCTCTCAGACGGTACTCTTTAACAACAGAACAGAACAACTTTAACTGATTTTACTGATTAATAAAATATTTTTGTCCAAATTGTCTACGAAAGGAATTATATACTGTTAGGCACGTAGAAAGAGACTAATTCATTCGACAATTTTTATTTATTTATTTTTTTACAAATGTCTCACCAATTTCATATTTCAACATTTTCAACTCATTGGTTAATTATATTTTATTTTTATATCAAGGAAAGGCAAATTAAAAGTAAAAAGTACCCAGTATTTTTTTTCAGGACAGTCTTAATAGCACAAATATTTCTGATGTTAATCTGAGTAAAGGGACCTAAATAGATTTTCGAATATACTTCTAAATTTTCTAACTAATTATAGTAAGGAAACTTTAAAACCTCGGAATTTCCTTATAGATACGAAGTAGAAACATCCTGTAACATCTGAATTTTAAGATAAACTAATAAAAAAATACTACGCAAATTTGACCATCCTCTTATCGTTCTCAGCTTAAATAGCTTCCGATCTGACAACGCAACGATGTAAAAATTCTCTGCACTCACTTCTGCATTCTTAACATCAAAATTATCCAGATTATTTGAAACTCCTCTGCATTTCCCACTTAATCTTATTTCTCTAATGTACGTACGTGTTTCGGTAGTGAGTGAGATGTGTCAGAGCCCATTCCCATCCTATCCCTCCCCATTTCCCCAACCCTTTCTCCAAATCCAGTCCTATATCCAAAGGTAGGCAGCGCATCCGGGGGCGTGTCAACGTTTGTCATTTTGGACTTATGTTGGCATGTATCACGAATGTCTATGGACTACAGTATCCACTTACCATCAGGTGGACTGTATGCTCGTCTGCCACCTTCGTCCATAAAAAAAAAAAAACTAGCGACTCGCCCTCGCTTCGCTTCGGTTTATAAGTTTTTTTTTTTCAAAATTTCAAAATAAAATATAGCCTAAGTATCTTAGACACGGATAATGTAGGTTCCTATTTGTGAAAGAATTTTTGAAATCGGTTCAGTAGTTCCAGAGATTACCCCCAACATTGGGTATGTTAAATACACATTAAATACACAATTTTACCTCTTTATATATTAGTATAAGTGTAAGTTTCGTTTTCTAGGTGATACTTATGAACGTTTTCATCACTCTACCGTTAATTCCAAGCATTGACTTGGAGTACCAAGTCAATGCTTGCCGTAGTGACTTTATAGTCCAACTCTTTCATCGCGCAGGCAATTAAACTCTAGAATGCGATTTCCCCTGACATTAGGAAAGCTCCGAATAAAAATATTTTCTTTAATATTCCACTATTAAAGGTAAAAAGACCAAGTTTATGATTTTCCTTCATTATACCTTTTGAACACTTGCAATTTCATATGTAAGGTAAGACAACCCTTAGGTATTCAGAGGACGTACAATTTAACGTTGTTAGTACCGGTTAATGAAGAGAATTACCTGTGCACGTGCTGTGCGGAAAATAATATTATATGTAATAAATTAGTAATCAGGTTATAGTGGAATCATTACGTATACGTGCCTCGATTGTGTACCGGATAGTTATTGTGTTACTATTTACTAGACGGGTTCTTCTGCTCAGTACTCATTTTGCCACCACTGACAAACATCTTCAAGTGGTCGGTCCACCCGGGCGACCCGTGCTGCATTTCACAGAATTGTAGAACATAACGATAACCAATCAAAATCATTGCTTTCATCTGTACTGTTAAGTATAAAGATCTTATAGTAAATACCTACTCTTAGTAGGTGTAATTATGGTAAACATGTGACTGGCGGGACACAGCAATTTTTAAGAGGATAGAGACAGTTTTTTGGAATTTATGATTAACACAAAATGTAATGTGTATAACATTCTTCGATTAGAAATATTTTTAGTAATTCATGAAATGTTTTATCTTACTTCTTTCACTTTAAACGGCTCGGATAATTTACTACAAACTTTTCTGAACAGCGCCAGCTCGAACTAGAATTCTTCATGACTTCGTTGAACAAGTTTGTAATGTGTGACATTTTCTCAGAAAAGCGGCCTTTAGTTAAGTCTTAAAAATATCTTATTTTTTTGTTGGTTAATGTCCTGTGGTACTTCACCACTTCTAAAAAGTGAACTCGGCGACCTGGTTGACCAGCGTGGCGTTTTAAGACCTTACATCCCTCGTGTACGAGACGATGTGTTCACGAGGAGGCCTATATCCAGCAGTGGATGATAAAAGGGCTGGTTACGATTACGTTGGGTAAGTTAGGCTTGACGGCTTCTATGGAAGTACCGCCACAGCTTTAGAGAAATGGATAAATCTTTTTGGTGGCAAGAAATTTAGAAGTAAACGATAACGAAGTAACAGCTGCATAAAAATTCGACTCGTTACCAATGATTCAAATATTGTAATGATCCACGTCACATTGCACAAATTGACAAATCTTTTATTCAACAATCCAATCATCCGGACTACCGAGTGCCATCGAAAGGCGTCGACCATCAAAAAATGAAAATGTGTATTAACCACATCTCTTTCCATTATACGAGAGAAGAAGACATTCTCTAGAGCCCAGAGAATACTGAGTAGGTACACAATTATACCGCAAATTGGCTTAGTTATCCACTGTTTCCATTCGACTTTATGTTGATGAGTTTATTTCGACAATTGCTACAGTTTTTTGAAATTCAAATTTTCGGACGTAACGACCGAAAGCATAAATATGTTAAATTTCGTCTAAGTATAAAGTACAAGATAATTTAATTTTAATTGGTGACTTTAGTTCATCATGATTTTATTTTAAATAATTAATTGGCTGTATCAATGTATGTCCACGACCTACAATAAAATTGTATAATAATGTCATTGCACTATATTGTTGAATGGCGCTATGCATCCAGATGCGTTTCAATACATTCCCTAAACGATCAAAAACATTGCGTAATCTGTAGAATTGCACAACATAATTTATCGTCTAGGGGGTCTCTAAGACCGAAAGGTCCATTTCTAAAAACGATTTTTAATTACACTATTCAACTACCACATACCTATATACCACACATTAAAATTTGTGTATTATTTTATTATTAGTAACTCGTCTCATGTACCTACTCGTAACATCGTAACTTTAGCCACATTTTAGTAGCTACACGATTTTACAATATCGATAATTTGGGAGTTGAAATAGCCGTTCACCACTTTTATCTGAACCTTGTCCACAAAGTAACGTCCATTAAACCACTTGTCACAGAATATGTTGCGGTTCAATCCCATCAACATGTCGATATTTCGTTCAAGAGTCGTTCGTAGTATTTCGAAAAAAAGTAAATAAAATTTTACCGCAGTGTATTTTGGAGTTCGATAATAACTGACGGATTGACAGCTCGCGGTTTCTACTTCATTGCCAGATAGTTTCATTTTGATATGACGTTTTATTGGACAACTATTAAAACTATATCAATTTCTTGCGCGAATATTCGAAAACGTCCATTATGTACATTAAGGTACATTATGACTCTGTGACGTAGTTATGCGTAAGATTATGCGGGTGTAGAATAACCTCTCGGGTTAGCAAGCTGAAGTGGCAGTGGGCAGGGCACATAGCTCGAAGAACCGATGGCCGATGGGGCAAAAGGGTTCTCGAATGGAGACCACGTACCGGCGGACGAAGCCGAGGACGTCCATCTGCTAGATGGACAGACGACCTCATAAAGGTTGCGGGCACCCGCTGGATGCAGGTCGCTGCCGATAGGTCTAAATGGCGGACAATGGGGGAGGCCTATGTCCAGCAGTGGACGTCCAAGGGCTGAAAAGAAGAAGAAGAAGAAGAATAACCTCCATATGTATTTTATTTACACTAAGAAAAAAGTGGTGTCATCCATCCAATGTAGCATACACAGTGTTAATTGGTCAATCGAAGGACGCTCTCTCTCGTAAATGGTCAATAGGCGAAATCATGTGATTGATAGTGATGACATCTCTTTTTTATGAACTTGAATAGAGTATAGTATCACCTCGCACGAACGTGCTATTCAAATTGTGATGGTTCCCATAAAATCATGCACTCAAGTCTACTTCAATAAAATACGTATGTAACTTAAACTTAATCCAAGAACAGCTGAAAAGCTTCAAGTTGAACGCCCCGACAGCCGCATTTTCCGTCTCTACTCATTCGCGACGAGTCATTGTATGCAAAACGTCGCGTGCAGACGCCATTGTTCCCCAAGATTAAGCTTCCTACATTATTCGAGACCCGAGGGCTCAGAACCTTATTCCACGCGCACCCAATTGATGATTGCGAGCACCCAAACACACCTGGACGAAGACTGAAGATGTCACTGGCAACCCGACGTTTAATCAGGCTTGTAATCGGGAAAAAACAATGAATACGAGATTGAATAAACGTAAAGTACCCTCAGGCGTATTCGTTTCGCCTTTTTGTCTCGTTGATTGCTTGCCAAGACAGCCTGCAGAGCCTATTTGCGAAATAAGCATGGTGTAGTATTCATGTCGAAATTGCTTTTTCAAATATCCGTAAAAATGCCTTTTTATCGTCGTGTGCTAATGAAAGAGTTCGCGAAGATGTAGTTAACGTAATTACGTAGTACTTACAAGAAGTATCGTAAATTCTAATACCTTTAAAAACAACTTACGTAAGGCAATATGGACTTCACTGATTCGAAATCTGTCGTCTAATAATAACACAACTTGTGTAACATATTCACAGCTACGAGAATTTCGTCTACATTCGTATTGTAGTGTCCCCAAAATTCTTCTCTATTCCCTGGCGACAATTCAAGGACGTTTTCCTTATTTTATAAGAACATTTCGCACGAATAGATTTCTATCGAATTTGGCAATTCTACCTGTGCTGGTAGCACGTGACTTTATAATGACTGCAGTTGATTCTGAACTTTATTGTATAGTAATACGTGTGAATGTTGTTAGTTGAATGTCAGTTAATCCATGTGGAGTTATAACGAGTGTGGCACGTGCGATGGTCAATTTCCCCTCGGCGTAGAGCAAATGGGCAAATTGTGTTGGCTCTAAATGGAAAGGGTGACTACAGTTGACACTTGAATGCACCCTATAGGATGCTCTGACTTGTAAAACAGCTATTCAGTGCTCCGTATCAATTAAACTCTAGTTCAATTCGAACTTTAAACGATCTGAAGCTGTGATTGTAAAAAATGCAAAACTTCAATTAGTTCGTTTACTGTCAAATGAATAATTGTGCATTTAGAGCTCTCTGACTTTCCACATCATTTAGTATAAACTGTTATTTATTTTTGAGAAAGTTGACCTTGTTATTTAAAGAAAGTATTTTTTAATTTTCTTATTTCCTTTTAGTATATTATGGTTTTCTAAATATTTAAATGTTCGATAGAAAGAATCTCTCGAAATTTCAATGTTCTTCCAAGAAACTCCTCAATAGCAATATCTTCTTGCGGTCATACGTAGAATATTTCCTTCCGAATATAGATTTGGTTGTGGTCAGTATGCGTGCAGCGGTAGCAAAAATTGCGCTCGAGCGGCGGCCAGACATCCGTTCCAGACTGCTCGGCGGGACCTGTGCAGTCGGAAATATGTGAATATTGAGAATTTACGCCATACCACTGGTGTTACTACTTATAAATAAGTACATATGGTACATTCCTTTCTCCATCTTTGCTTGAAAGAAATCGCAGGAGTATAAGAATATAGAATTTCTGTTTCATATATGTATTTCATTTTACAAACTCCTCCTTCGTAATCGTTTTTTTTTTAATATTTAAAGGTAAAATACAGATCAAAACAAAATTAAATTCAGCAATGACTTATAAAAGTAGGTAAATATAATGTACATAGTCTATTCGAGCTACAGAAAACGAATTTAATAGACTTAGTTGTCATGTTAAAGTAGATGAATATACTATAAAGTCCTGTTTATTTAAATATTGTATGTTGCGTAGTATAACTTTCTAAACTCGCGTTTTAAACACTTTTTATATTCTAAATCGGGCCTGAACGCGTATAGTAAAGGTATTTGTTTACCTTGTATTCGTTTCGTATTATTCGTTAGTTGACTGAAGAGGCAATCAACAGTCAACTCGTGACCACGGGAAACAAATAGCTTTACTATACGCGTTTAGACCAGATTTAGAATATAAAATATGCTGCGTAGTGTGCGTTAAACATCGATTGTTTGTAGTATCGATATATTACAAAAAAAAACTATCGATAGTTTGATTGCATGTAGGGAGGCAAATAAAAAATAATGCATTCTATTTACACAGTTTAATTAAAAAAGTGTTTAATTAAATTAAGAATTTGCGCTTTGATTAACAGAACATATGGTTCATACATTGATCCATCAGAACATTTTGGTTTATAAACAACAGTGGATTTATTCTTTTATCTTCAAGGCTGTTTCGGCGTTCTGTGATGAATAATCTGGCCCGCCTTTGAGAATGTTCTCTCAGACGGTACTCTTTAACAACAGAACAGAACAACTTTAACTGATTTTACTGATTAATAAAATATTTTTGTCCAAATTGTCTACGAAAGGAATTATATACTGTTAGGCACGTAGAAAGAGACTAATTCATTCGACAATTTTTATTTATTTATTTTTTTACAAATGTCTCACCAATTTCATATTTCAACATTTTCAACTCATTGGTTAATTATATTTTATTTTTATATCAAGGAAAGGCAAATTAAAAGTAAAAAGTACCCAGTATTTTTTTTCAGGACAGTCTTAATAGCACAAATATTTCTGATGTTAATCTGAGTAAAGGGACCTAAATAGATTTTCGAATATACTTCTAAATTTTCTAACTAATTATAGTAAGGAAACTTTAAAACCTCGGAATTTCCTTATAGATACGAAGTAGAAACATCCTGTAACATCTGAATTTTAAGATAAACTAATAAAAAAATACTACGCAAATTTGACCATCCTCTTATCGTTCTCAGCTTAAATAGCTTCCGATCTGACAACGCAACGATGTAAAAATTCTCTGCACTCACTTCTGCATTCTTAACATCAAAATTATCCAGATTATTTGAAACTCCTCTGCATTTCCCACTTAATCTTATTTCTCTAATGTACGTACGTGTTTCGGTAGTGAGTGAGATGTGTCAGAGCCCATTCCCATCCTATCCCTCCCCATTTCCCCAACCCTTTCTCCAAATCCAGTCCTATATCCAAAGGTAGGCAGCGCATCCGGGGGCGTGTCAACGTTTGTCATTTTGGACTTATGTTGGCATGTATCACGAATGTCTATGGACTACAGTATCCACTTACCATCAGGTGGACTGTATGCTCGTCTGCCACCTTCGTCCATAAAAAAAAAAAAACTAGCGACTCGCCCTCGCTTCGCTTCGGTTTATAAGTTTTTTTTTTTCAAAATTTCAAAATAAAATATAGCCTAAGTATCTTAGACACGGATAATGTAGGTTCCTATTTGTGAAAGAATTTTTGAAATCGGTTCAGTAGTTCCAGAGATTACCCCCAACATTGGGTATGTTAAATACACATTAAATACACAATTTTACCTCTTTATATATTAGTATAAGTGTAAGTTTCGTTTTCTAGGTGATACTTATGAACGTTTTCATCACTCTACCGTTAATTCCAAGCATTGACTTGGAGTACCAAGTCAATGCTTGCCGTAGTGACTTTATAGTCCAACTCTTTCATCGCGCAGGCAATTAAACTCTAGAATGCGATTTCCCCTGACATTAGGAAAGCTCCGAATAAAAATATTTTCTTTAATATTCCACTATTAAAGGTAAAAAGACCAAGTTTATGATTTTCCTTCATTATACCTTTTGAACACTTGCAATTTCATATGTAAGGTAAGACAACCCTTAGGTATTCAGAGGACGTACAATTTAACGTTGTTAGTACCGGTTAATGAAGAGAATTACCTGTGCACGTGCTGTGCGGAAAATAATATTATATGTAATAAATTAGTAATCAGGTTATAGTGGAATCATTACGTATACGTGCCTCGATTGTGTACCGGATAGTTATTGTGTTACTATTTACTAGACGGGTTCTTCTGCTCAGTACTCATTTTGCCACCACTGACAAACATCTTCAAGTGGTCGGTCCACCCGGGCGACCCGTGCTGCATTTCACAGAATTGTAGAACATAACGATAACCAATCAAAATCATTGCTTTCATCTGTACTGTTAAGTATAAAGATCTTATAGTAAATACCTACTCTTAGTAGGTGTAATTATGGTAAACATGTGACTGGCGGGACACAGCAATTTTTAAGAGGATAGAGACAGTTTTTTGGAATTTATGATTAACACAAAATGTAATGTGTATAACATTCTTCGATTAGAAATATTTTTAGTAATTCATGAAATGTTTTATCTTACTTCTTTCACTTTAAACGGCTCGGATAATTTACTACAAACTTTTCTGAACAGCGCCAGCTCGAACTAGAATTCTTCATGACTTCGTTGAACAAGTTTGTAATGTGTGACATTTTCTCAGAAAAGCGGCCTTTAGTTAAGTCTTAAAAATATCTTATTTTTTTGTTGGTTAATGTCCTGTGGTACTTCACCACTTCTAAAAAGTGAACTCGGCGACCTGGTTGACCAGCGTGGCGTTTTAAGACCTTACATCCCTCGTGTACGAGACGATGTGTTCACGAGGAGGCCTATATCCAGCAGTGGATGATAAAAGGGCTGGTTACGATTACGTTGGGTAAGTTAGGCTTGACGGCTTCTATGGAAGTACCGCCACAGCTTTAGAGAAATGGATAAATCTTTTTGGTGGCAAGAAATTTAGAAGTAAACGATAACGAAGTAACAGCTGCATAAAAATTCGACTCGTTACCAATGATTCAAATATTGTAATGATCCACGTCACATTGCACAAATTGACAAATCTTTTATTCAACAATCCAATCATCCGGACTACCGAGTGCCATCGAAAGGCGTCGACCATCAAAAAATGAAAATGTGTATTAACCACATCTCTTTCCATTATACGAGAGAAGAAGACATTCTCTAGAGCCCAGAGAATACTGAGTAGGTACACAATTATACCGCAAATTGGCTTAGTTATCCACTGTTTCCATTCGACTTTATGTTGATGAGTTTATTTCGACAATTGCTACAGTTTTTTGAAATTCAAATTTTCGGACGTAACGACCGAAAGCATAAATATGTTAAATTTCGTCTAAGTATAAAGTACAAGATAATTTAATTTTAATTGGTGACTTTAGTTCATCATGATTTTATTTTAAATAATTAATTGGCTGTATCAATGTATGTCCACGACCTACAATAAAATTGTATAATAATGTCATTGCACTATATTGTTGAATGGCGCTATGCATCCAGATGCGTTTCAATACATTCCCTAAACGATCAAAAACATTGCGTAATCTGTAGAATTGCACAACATAATTTATCGTCTAGGGGGTCTCTAAGACCGAAAGGTCCATTTCTAAAAACGATTTTTAATTACACTATTCAACTACCACATACCTATATACCACACATTAAAATTTGTGTATTATTTTATTATTAGTAACTCGTCTCATGTACCTACTCGTAACATCGTAACTTTAGCCACATTTTAGTAGCTACACGATTTTACAATATCGATAATTTGGGAGTTGAAATAGCCGTTCACCACTTTTATCTGAACCTTGTCCACAAAGTAACGTCCATTAAACCACTTGTCACAGAATATGTTGCGGTTCAATCCCATCAACATGTCGATATTTCGTTCAAGAGTCGTTCGTAGTATTTCGAAAAAAAGTAAATAAAATTTTACCGCAGTGTATTTTGGAGTTCGATAATAACTGACGGATTGACAGCTCGCGGTTTCTACTTCATTGCCAGATAGTTTCATTTTGATATGACGTTTTATTGGACAACTATTAAAACTATATCAATTTCTTGCGCGAATATTCGAAAACGTCCATTATGTACATTAAGGTACATTATGACTCTGTGACGTAGTTATGCGTAAGATTATGCGGGTGTAGAATAACCTCTCGGGTTAGCAAGCTGAAGTGGCAGTGGGCAGGGCACATAGCTCGAAGAACCGATGGCCGATGGGGCAAAAGGGTTCTCGAATGGAGACCACGTACCGGCGGACGAAGCCGAGGACGTCCATCTGCTAGATGGACAGACGACCTCATAAAGGTTGCGGGCACCCGCTGGATGCAGGTCGCTGCCGATAGGTCTAAATGGCGGACAATGGGGGAGGCCTATGTCCAGCAGTGGACGTCCAAGGGCTGAAAAGAAGAAGAAGAAGAAGAATAACCTCCATATGTATTTTATTTACACTAAGAAAAAAGTGGTGTCATCCATCCAATGTAGCATACACAGTGTTAATTGGTCAATCGAAGGACGCTCTCTCTCGTAAATGGTCAATAGGCGAAATCATGTGATTGATAGTGATGACATCTCTTTTTTATGAACTTGAATAGAGTATAGTATCACCTCGCACGAACGTGCTATTCAAATTGTGATGGTTCCCATAAAATCATGCACTCAAGTCTACTTCAATAAAATACGTATGTAACTTAAACTTAATCCAAGAACAGCTGAAAAGCTTCAAGTTGAACGCCCCGACAGCCGCATTTTCCGTCTCTACTCATTCGCGACGAGTCATTGTATGCAAAACGTCGCGTGCAGACGCCATTGTTCCCCAAGATTAAGCTTCCTACATTATTCGAGACCCGAGGGCTCAGAACCTTATTCCACGCGCACCCAATTGATGATTGCGAGCACCCAAACACACCTGGACGAAGACTGAAGATGTCACTGGCAACCCGACGTTTAATCAGGCTTGTAATCGGGAAAAAACAATGAATACGAGATTGAATAAACGTAAAGTACCCTCAGGCGTATTCGTTTCGCCTTTTTGTCTCGTTGATTGCTTGCCAAGACAGCCTGCAGAGCCTATTTGCGAAATAAGCATGGTGTAGTATTCATGTCGAAATTGCTTTTTCAAATATCCGTAAAAATGCCTTTTTATCGTCGTGTGCTAATGAAAGAGTTCGCGAAGATGTAGTTAACGTAATTACGTAGTACTTACAAGAAGTATCGTAAATTCTAATACCTTTAAAAACAACTTACGTAAGGCAATATGGACTTCACTGATTCGAAATCTGTCGTCTAATAATAACACAACTTGTGTAACATATTCACAGCTACGAGAATTTCGTCTACATTCGTATTGTAGTGTCCCCAAAATTCTTCTCTATTCCCTGGCGACAATTCAAGGACGTTTTCCTTATTTTATAAGAACATTTCGCACGAATAGATTTCTATCGAATTTGGCAATTCTACCTGTGCTGGTAGCACGTGACTTTATAATGACTGCAGTTGATTCTGAACTTTATTGTATAGTAATACGTGTGAATGTTGTTAGTTGAATGTCAGTTAATCCATGTGGAGTTATAACGAGTGTGGCACGTGCGATGGTCAATTTCCCCTCGGCGTAGAGCAAATGGGCAAATTGTGTTGGCTCTAAATGGAAAGGGTGACTACAGTTGACACTTGAATGCACCCTATAGGATGCTCTGACTTGTAAAACAGCTATTCAGTGCTCCGTATCAATTAAACTCTAGTTCAATTCGAACTTTAAACGATCTGAAGCTGTGATTGTAAAAAATGCAAAACTTCAATTAGTTCGTTTACTGTCAAATGAATAATTGTGCATTTAGAGCTCTCTGACTTTCCACATCATTTAGTATAAACTGTTATTTATTTTTGAGAAAGTTGACCTTGTTATTTAAAGAAAGTATTTTTTAATTTTCTTATTTCCTTTTAGTATATTATGGTTTTCTAAATATTTAAATGTTCGATAGAAAGAATCTCTCGAAATTTCAATGTTCTTCCAAGAAACTCCTCAATAGCAATATCTTCTTGCGGTCATACGTAGAATATTTCCTTCCGAATATAGATTTGGTTGTGGTCAGTATGCGTGCAGCGGTAGCAAAAATTGCGCTCGAGCGGCGGCCAGACATCCGTTCCAGACTGCTCGGCGGGACCTGTGCAGTCGGAAATATGTGAATATTGAGAATTTACGCCATACCACTGGTGTTACTACTTATAAATAAGTACATATGGTACATTCCTTTCTCCATCTTTGCTTGAAAGAAATCGCAGGAGTATAAGAATATAGAATTTCTGTTTCATATATGTATTTCATTTTACAAACTCCTCCTTCGTAATCGTTTTTTTTTTAATATTTAAAGGTAAAATACAGATCAAAACAAAATTAAATTCAGCAATGACTTATAAAAGTAGGTAAATATAATGTACATAGTCTATTCGAGCTACAGAAAACGAATTTAATAGACTTAGTTGTCATGTTAAAGTAGATGAATATACTATAAAGTCCTGTTTATTTAAATATTGTATGTTGCGTAGTATAACTTTCTAAACTCGCGTTTTAAACACTTTTTATATTCTAAATCGGGCCTGAACGCGTATAGTAAAGGTATTTGTTTACCTTGTATTCGTTTCGTATTATTCGTTAGTTGACTGAAGAGGCAATCAACAGTCAACTCGTGACCACGGGAAACAAATAGCTTTACTATACGCGTTTAGACCAGATTTAGAATATAAAATATGCTGCGTAGTGTGCGTTAAACATCGATTGTTTGTAGTATCGATATATTACAAAAAAAAACTATCGATAGTTTGATTGCATGTAGGGAGGCAAATAAAAAATAATGCATTCTATTTACACAGTTTAATTAAAAAAGTGTTTAATTAAATTAAGAATTTGCGCTTTGATTAACAGAACATATGGTTCATACATTGATCCATCAGAACATTTTGGTTTATAAACAACAGTGGATTTATTCTTTTATCTTCAAGGCTGTTTCGGCGTTCTGTGATGAATAATCTGGCCCGCCTTTGAGAATGTTCTCTCAGACGGTACTCTTTAACAACAGAACAGAACAACTTTAACTGATTTTACTGATTAATAAAATATTTTTGTCCAAATTGTCTACGAAAGGAATTATATACTGTTAGGCACGTAGAAAGAGACTAATTCATTCGACAATTTTTATTTATTTATTTTTTTACAAATGTCTCACCAATTTCATATTTCAACATTTTCAACTCATTGGTTAATTATATTTTATTTTTATATCAAGGAAAGGCAAATTAAAAGTAAAAAGTACCCAGTATTTTTTTTCAGGACAGTCTTAATAGCACAAATATTTCTGATGTTAATCTGAGTAAAGGGACCTAAATAGATTTTCGAATATACTTCTAAATTTTCTAACTAATTATAGTAAGGAAACTTTAAAACCTCGGAATTTCCTTATAGATACGAAGTAGAAACATCCTGTAACATCTGAATTTTAAGATAAACTAATAAAAAAATACTACGCAAATTTGACCATCCTCTTATCGTTCTCAGCTTAAATAGCTTCCGATCTGACAACGCAACGATGTAAAAATTCTCTGCACTCACTTCTGCATTCTTAACATCAAAATTATCCAGATTATTTGAAACTCCTCTGCATTTCCCACTTAATCTTATTTCTCTAATGTACGTACGTGTTTCGGTAGTGAGTGAGATGTGTCAGAGCCCATTCCCATCCTATCCCTCCCCATTTCCCCAACCCTTTCTCCAAATCCAGTCCTATATCCAAAGGTAGGCAGCGCATCCGGGGGCGTGTCAACGTTTGTCATTTTGGACTTATGTTGGCATGTATCACGAATGTCTATGGACTACAGTATCCACTTACCATCAGGTGGACTGTATGCTCGTCTGCCACCTTCGTCCATAAAAAAAAAAAAACTAGCGACTCGCCCTCGCTTCGCTTCGGTTTATAAGTTTTTTTTTTTCAAAATTTCAAAATAAAATATAGCCTAAGTATCTTAGACACGGATAATGTAGGTTCCTATTTGTGAAAGAATTTTTGAAATCGGTTCAGTAGTTCCAGAGATTACCCCCAACATTGGGTATGTTAAATACACATTAAATACACAATTTTACCTCTTTATATATTAGTATAAGTGTAAGTTTCGTTTTCTAGGTGATACTTATGAACGTTTTCATCACTCTACCGTTAATTCCAAGCATTGACTTGGAGTACCAAGTCAATGCTTGCCGTAGTGACTTTATAGTCCAACTCTTTCATCGCGCAGGCAATTAAACTCTAGAATGCGATTTCCCCTGACATTAGGAAAGCTCCGAATAAAAATATTTTCTTTAATATTCCACTATTAAAGGTAAAAAGACCAAGTTTATGATTTTCCTTCATTATACCTTTTGAACACTTGCAATTTCATATGTAAGGTAAGACAACCCTTAGGTATTCAGAGGACGTACAATTTAACGTTGTTAGTACCGGTTAATGAAGAGAATTACCTGTGCACGTGCTGTGCGGAAAATAATATTATATGTAATAAATTAGTAATCAGGTTATAGTGGAATCATTACGTATACGTGCCTCGATTGTGTACCGGATAGTTATTGTGTTACTATTTACTAGACGGGTTCTTCTGCTCAGTACTCATTTTGCCACCACTGACAAACATCTTCAAGTGGTCGGTCCACCCGGGCGACCCGTGCTGCATTTCACAGAATTGTAGAACATAACGATAACCAATCAAAATCATTGCTTTCATCTGTACTGTTAAGTATAAAGATCTTATAGTAAATACCTACTCTTAGTAGGTGTAATTATGGTAAACATGTGACTGGCGGGACACAGCAATTTTTAAGAGGATAGAGACAGTTTTTTGGAATTTATGATTAACACAAAATGTAATGTGTATAACATTCTTCGATTAGAAATATTTTTAGTAATTCATGAAATGTTTTATCTTACTTCTTTCACTTTAAACGGCTCGGATAATTTACTACAAACTTTTCTGAACAGCGCCAGCTCGAACTAGAATTCTTCATGACTTCGTTGAACAAGTTTGTAATGTGTGACATTTTCTCAGAAAAGCGGCCTTTAGTTAAGTCTTAAAAATATCTTATTTTTTTGTTGGTTAATGTTAAACATGATATTATTAAGTTAGTGTACGTTTCTATTTAAATAGAATCTTGACACAACGATTTTTTAAGTTATAATTTATTTTATATTTTATTGTGTACCTATAAAAGTACCTATACCTATAAACCTATAAAAGTACCTATGTACCTATAAAAGGCAAGCTTATCTCCTGTGAAGATCTCATCCAGCAGACCCGTGAAATAGAAATTTTGATAGGAACAGAACAGGCGTGCGTAGTGCATACATAAGTATAAATAATAATAATACACACATGTATTAATAAATAATAATAATATGTAATAATAGGTCCAAAAGAAATAGAATAGCTTAGTAAATACCACTTACTCAAAATAGAAATATCTAGATTATGGAACACACAAACAGTAGATAATAATCCCCATAGTAATAGGAGCAACCGGCGTGATTGCTACAAGTTTAACCAGGTATTGTGACATACTGGAATCAGAAATAAATAGCCACATCTTACAAAAACAAGTAGTCATACACACACTGACAATAGTTTCAAAAGTTTCGCGTGTAGAAATTGGGAGAGCCGAACCTTCTCTTCCTTAAGGGACTCAGGGCGGAAGGAACAGAAAATACCGACCCAGGAGGTCAAGAAACGAAACATAATAATAATAAATACTCTTTATTGCATACAAATAGTTATTACATGTGCACAAATAATTGATGACAGAATATAATAAGGCGACCTTGTCGCTGAGGCGATCTCGTCCAGGCAACCTTGTGATAGAGAAAAATAAAAGGGATTTATAGTAGTTACTCGAAAATGACTGAAATCCACAAAATGAATCATGTTCAATATATACCTACCGACAATATTGATTATAAATATAATATAATAAATACTTATAATAATAAATAACATAATAATATATAAATACATACATACATATCTACATCTGCACTGCACACTATTAATTCGCAAATAAGAATCAAAGTTGACAAGGATAGAGAAATAAGAGTGAATTGGCGCCCCCTAGCGACGAAATAGAACGGGTGAGAAAAAGAATGGTAGCGAGAGGAAATCATTTGGTAAAGAAAGAAAATAGAAATCCAAAGGAACCAACTAATAGAATAATGATTTCTAACTTGCCTTTTAAAACTATACAGCGACTGAGCACGTCTAATGACAACTGGTAAGGAATTCCAAAGCCTAACAGCCTGCACAGTGAAAGAATTTGTAAATTTAAGTTGGAAAATCTTAACCAAAGTCAAAGTCAAATCTATACCGACAATAGATATTCTAATTACAAATACAGAATCTTTTAATAGTTTATGCACACGCGTACGCAGTATGTAAACATCGGTAATGTTAGTGGGGCTAATTCGTCAAAGGGCACTCCTGCGTCGCTTTGTGCCCGGCTTATGGTAATCAGCGCCGCGTCGGGGATTTGATTCAAACGCGCGCTGAATTTAATGATTAGGATTTATTTACTGCAAATAAAAGTAGAATGTATGGTATGAAAATATATACTTACGAGTACATCTCTTGGAGGAAGAACTTAGAAGTTACAATAAAAATTACAAAATACTGTATAAACCTGTTTTTTCTTCAAGATTTGCCCAGACTACCGAAACTATTCGATGAATCCTCCTCTAACTTGCTTTTTTAGTTTATTTAGTTGATATCAGAAACAGTAGCTGTACTTATCAAACAAAAAAAAACTTCTGAATTGCCCCAGAAATATATGACATAATATAATAAAATTACCAGAATCAATCAGTAAATCAGTAATGGTTACCGGAATCTCCAATGGTTTCCAATCCAATCACTTACAGATTAAGTAATGTAACATTGGTTATTATTAAGAAATAAGTAATAATTTTAATGTTATTGACAAAGGACATCATTATTTCTCCATACCAGTCCGGCGGCATTTTTTTTTGGATGCGGCCAACAATTATATTTGGAGGATTGAGACTATGTAGGTAAAACCTATTTCGAATAGTGTACTCAAAAGAATTACATTGTTTTTATTTTTATTTTAGATAAAATAAGAATTACATTGATTAAAAACCAACTAGTTTTAGATTTGTTATTTTTTATTATTTTAAAGTAGTTACATAATAGTTTTATATTTTTATTGTAGACGTCCAACGTTTACGTCCAAGAGCGGGCATTTCATGGATGATGATAATGTTCACTGACCTTTTGCAATAAAATAAAGAAAAATATACATGTAACTCGTAATTAGCTCCCAATAAATTTAAATAATTAAATAAATTAAAGGCTCTAAATAAATTTAAATTAAATTTCATGACAGTTTTCTGCAGGGATGAGTGATTTAAATCAATTTGATTAAATCGTCGTTTTAAATCATGATAAAGATCCAGTGATATTTTTTATTTTAATCATTGTTTTAAATCAAAGTTCACTGGATACAATTGAATAAGATACATACATGAATTAAAAATAAAATAAGTCTTTATTTTACGTTAATCAACATATTAATTCCAAATATGATTCAAATCTCATCTTTCTTTCGTATTGTAGACATTGTCACATCCAAAACTAGTATTTATTTGTATCGTATTTGTAAACAACCAAAAAAAATAACAATAAAATACACAAATTTTACTTGATGACAGCGACAGTCGACGCGACAGTAATCAGTGTTACCAGCCGCCCAGTGCTACCTCTTTTTAAGGAGACTTTACTTTTAAGTAGGTCGTGGAAAAGCGGTTTTAATCTTGTTGTATTATATACACGGCCATGACAACGAAGCAAAACAAAACAATGACTGAAAAACGATAGAAAATAAAAAACTTAGATAATTGTAAAAAATGCGTATAATAAACAGTTTCGCACAGAAATGATCCATAGTCAGATGTTTGACTGAATATCTTGTTGTACGTTTGATCGCGTGCCTACGTATTCGTACATGCAGGTGCATCGGGCATTGCATACTCATTGTCCTGAGCTTAGAGGTGGCGCGCGACGATATCATCCGCAACTCAAAGGACGCCGACAAAGAGTCGCCGCGTTGCGGGAGGCATTAGCGGCCCGTTTGATGTCCTCCCCCCACCCCCACGGTTACCACGCGCTGAGTATACACTAGGACTTGTTGGGAAATATTTATTTGAAATTAAACTTATTAGTTGAGGGCTTCTTGATTGGTAACCAATTTAAGGAACATATCAAAGTTAATTGATTTACCCGATTGTGTAAAATTGAAACTATTTAAATTGAAAAGTTACTTAATAAATTTTCTTTAGTTCATATTAGAGGTTGTTTATGCTCTACCGGCAGCTTGTCGTTTTGGGCTCTGTTCTACTTTGGGCCACCATTTTATTGTTCTAGTGGTTTCTACGATTATTATTTATCACTTTATCACACATACAGCGTTAACACTACCATTTAAATTCCTCTTTATTCGTCTACAGACTTTTCCTTACTACCCAAAGGTTGTCTGAAAGAAATCACTTCAGCGATAAGGCCGCCGATTGTACTTACTCATAATTACTTGTAGTTAGTTTTGTGTTTCTCTTTTGTATATGCACGATTGGTCCTTTTGAGCGACTGACATTTCATTCCTTTGGCGTATCGTATTTATCAATATAGCCACCTACTCACAGTTAGTTTCTTTGTGTAGGCAAACAATCTGTCCGTGCAAAAACGAACGGATGGCTACCCCACACACACCCACAACCCTCGCTCAAAGTGAGTGTGTTACTCTTTAACCTGCGCGATTCGCGACCGGCTAAACTTACCACTCCGCTAAATAAAGTTAAAAGGCTCCTCGAGCTTTGTCTCGGCTCGCCTTTGATGTACGGCGAGAACATCCCCCCCCTTCGCGCCGCGCCTGCCCACCCTCCCAACTCGCAAACAGTTTACCGCAAGCTGAAACTATTGCCTTTAATGCCTTTTCCGATTGGATATACGCCATACGATTGATTACTGTGTTGTGTAGTGCTAAAGGAATTTCTCTGGAAGCGGTCCGATCAAAGTGTTCCTCTCCTCCCCCTTTGATGACGGATCCGTAATACCGAGCAACCCTTAACGTTTTGATCTCTTGTTACTATTGGTTACGGTGTTCACGGGAAATTACATGGAAAACGTTCAAACAATTATTTGCAAATGACAAATAACATGTTTAATTACCTCATGTCTATCCTGTGCCTTTATAAAGAATGATTTATGATTTGTTTAAGAAAAACACTTTTATTAAACTAAATACATATTTAGATAAGCAGTTTAACTAAGTTTAAAAGGTATTTTGCGGAAAATACTTTCTTTATTTCCAATTTATGAATCACGAATAGAAGGCACCAAAATGCTTATCAAAAGCTTTGATGTTCGTAAAATGAAATCTGCAATATTTTTTTCTTTGGAACTTCAATTTGGACCTTACAGGAAAAGGACTTGGCTAGTTATTAATAATTTGATTACCTGGGTTATTTGCTTTTATATTTATCATTCATTTCATTTTACGGACAACGATCATAAAGTTCAAAATATTATTTCGTGGGAGTTGCCATGACCCATTTTCCTTTCCTTTCATGTCATTTACTCCCTATTTCCCCGAACTCTTTTTTTAAATACCCAGATTACTTCCCTCTTCCTAACCTGGATTCTCCTTATCCCGTCAAAGTCATGTAAACTAAAGGCAACACATCCGTTACGAGTATGTCAACATCGGTCAGTATTAGCGAGAATTCGCATTATGATGTTTATCAACGTGCAGCACCACCAGACAACCTCGCCAGCCTACCACCATCAGGCTTACTGCGTTCGTCTGCCACTCTCTATAAAAGTTACCTAATAATTTTGATTATTATGGACTATTAGCTTAGATAAAAGACTTTGATCTACTATAAACAGACTGTTTACTCTTCTGCCCTTTTTACTAGATGTACCCGAATTCCTGCGACGCATAGTATAAAGTATGGCTTTAGTATATTAGACCTTGAAGTAACTTCATTAATCAGATTTATCTATTAAACTGCTTTTGAACCGGACGTTTAGTTTACCTTTTCTATTTTACTGAACATTTCGGCTGGGTTACACTCACCATGGTTACCTCGTAAGTATGGTTGTTGTTACTTAGCCGAAACGTCGAGTAAACTAAAAAAGGTAATTAATAATGTGTGTAAAACACGCGTCTTAAAAGTTACATAACACCGTGTGTTTTTATTCAAAGATTAAAATCTATTTGCTTCATCTATTGCTGATTAAACTTCTTTGTTGCCATGTGTATAATTCGAGAATCACCCAAATCGATGGCACGTGGTTCCCCTATCGTACTATCGGCCGGATCAGTCGCAGTAATACGGCGCGGACTCGTGAAAATTCAATTAGTGTAATAACAGCGCACAGTTCCATTATACCAATCAAAGGAAAACGGAAAGTTTGTGCACATCAAAGAGTCGCTTAGTGCGTGCCGGTGTAATGAAGGTTTAGGCCACGGTTCCATTAACATGCTATACAACACTTTGTCTATGGTCCACTTTGTCTATAAATAGGAGGGGACGTAATTAGCGTTTGTCTCTTGTATGTATGTTGTGACACAGTTAAGTTTTGGTGTAACTTTTTTCGATAAATAGCTTATTATTATACTATTTTTCACGAAGCATGGTGACAGGTGCCATGGAATTTTCGCACAAACATATTGTTACAATTTATAACACTTACATAATATTCAAACTAAAACCACCGTTTGAGTAACATACCAAAACAGGCAACATGACATTAGTACTAACACCGAGTTTTACCATAAACAAAGATAAGTATATAAACCATGAGCATGAATGAACATAGGGGCTCCTGAAGTCTTCTTTAAAGATTTATGTGGTTGATTACGGAATCGGGATATTGATCCATAGAATATATTTAATTTTTTTATTGGTTGCAGCTAGATCATCATTATACTCTCTACACATACGACGAATTAAATACAATGTTTTGTACGAGCATATGGAATAAAGGTTCTAGCAGATCCTACCTTCACGTTTCCTGCATACAAATTTAAATCTTGATGATGTATCAGTGTCAACCAAGCTATGAACTACTTTAAATAATACAAAGATCACTTATTCTCCTACGACATTGAAGTGACAATACGTCGTAATGATGAAGTCTATCACGATAATTATGTAATATAGGCTCTTTTCCATGTCTTTAACTCATTGTCCACAGGAAACGTTTCTGTACCAATTGTATTCTATTAAAAAAATGATCAATAAATGTAAATTGTTGACATTCACATATAATATAAAGCTGAAATATTTTGTTGTTTGTTTTATTATAAAATATAAACAGAAAACGCTATGATATGATTCAGAGCATATAAATAATGTGTTTCTTTCCGTCTTCTATTTTTTACTAGTGAAAATCAAATTAGATATTATATTAATTTATTCTGTGGCCTGTTTATCCGACGTCAAGCTAGTGACGCGACTAAAAAATCGTTGATTAATCAAATGTAAAACAATAATTCGAAGCGGTCGGATTTATTATTTTCTTATATAGTAATAGGGGTTAAAGTATGAAATTGCCGTTTTATAGTAATAGATACTTTGAATTGACATAAAACCTTCATGGTGTGAGATTTTCGAGTGAAACTTTTTTCACATGATACCTATGAGGTTCTTGTTTTAAAAAATGTGCAACATTCGATTTTCGACTTTCAATTGTTTTTTTTATTCAGCTTAGACGGGAAAGATGGATACTTCGAAAATCCGAGTAATCTTTGAGTACGAGTTCCGACGCGGAACTAACGCGGCAGAAACGGCTCGCAATATCAATGCTGCGTTTGGAGAGGAGACTGCTAATGAACGAACCGTGCGTTTTGGTTTAAACGCTTTCGTAATGGAAACTTCGACTTGAAGAATGAACCACGTGGAAGACCGCCCACACAGGTGAATAACGCTGAATTGAAGGAGATGGTGGAAGCCGATCCGAGTCAAACTACCCAGGAATTAGCGGCATGGTTTAACGTTACCTTTCCTACAATATTGACTCATTTGCATCAAATCAATAAGATAAAAAAATATGAAAAATGGGTGCCTCATGATTTGACTGATCTGCAGAAAGAAACGCGTGTTGAAACTTGCGTTGCCTTGTTGAATCGGTGACATGTGACGAAAAGTGGATTCTTTACGATAACCGAAAGCGAAAAATGCAATGGCTGCCCCAGGTCAAACGCCGCAACAGTGCCTAACTTACCAGTTAAGTGCCTAAGGCAAAGCTTACCAATAAAAAGGTAATGGTAACTATACTTATTCAAGGTGTTATTCACTATACTCGTAGCTTTCTCAGGTCTGGTCAAGCAATAACAGCAGATGTTTACTGTGCCGAACTTCGAACAATGATGGCGAAACTAGCAGTGAAACAGCCCCGACTCGTGAATCGATCTTCACCATTATTGCTCCATGATAACGCAAGACCTCACACTGCACGAGAAACCGTTGTAACTCTACAGGAGTTGCAGTTAGAAACCATACGTCATCCTCCGTACTCGCCAGACCTTGCTCCAACGGACTACCATTTTTTTCGTGATTTGGACAATTTTCTACGTGGTAACAAATTTTCTTCCCAAGAGGCAGTACAAAATGCTTTCACACAGTTTGTCGAATCTACATTCCCAGAGTTCTATCGCAAAGGCATAAATGAACTTCCGATTAGATGGCAACAATGTATAGATAATGAGGGTAAATATTTTGATTAAATAAATATAATATTTTCTTAGGTTTTCGCGATTACTATACATTGCAATTAAACAACTTTTAACGGTTTAAATCGCGTATATTTGACATGATTTATATCCCGACGTTTCGAACACTTTGCAGTGGACGTGGTCACGGGGTGACTAATAAAATCAATTAGTCACCCCGTGACCACGTCCACTGCAAAGTGTTCGAAACGTCGGGATATAAATCATGTCAAATATACGCGATTTAAACCGTTAAAAGTTGTTTAATTAAATAAATATGTTACATTTTAGAAAAAAACGAGTTTTAATTTTTCAGTACAAATCGGCAATTTCATACTATAACGCCTAATATTAAGACAGTAATCGAAAGTCTTTCTATACTGTTAATGAGATCGTTTGGAAATAATAGTCACGTAGATTTATTTATTTTACGAGTATGTTGAATAAAACAATATTTTTAAAAGAATTTATTGCTTTTTAATTTAACGTTTGGCAACCTTAATCTACATCTGAGTCACTACTGTTTTCATTTATAATTGTCATTGTAGTAGTCATCTATCCCTGTTACAGGCTCCTTCCTCTTTCGTTACTTATTTTTTTTCTTTTTTTTTTATGGACGAAGGTGGCAGACGAGCATACAGTCCACCTGATGGTAAGTGGATACTGTAGCCCATAGACATTCGTGATACATGCCAACATTAGTCCAAAATGACAAACGTTGGCACGCCCCCGGATGCGCTGCCTACCTTTGGATATAGGACTGGATTTGGAGAAAGGGTTGGGGAAATGGGGAGTGATAGGATGGGAATGGGCTCTGACACATCTCACTCACTACCGAAACACGTACGTACATTAGGGAAATAAGATAAAGTGGGAAATGCAGTACATTTCAAGGTAGTCTTCTGTGAGAGAGGGGTAACGTGGCCAGTCGAGTGCGCCCAGCGGCTGTTGGATTGCAGCGTGCACTCTCCCCCTCATTATTAGGCGTGGATAACTTTTTCTCCTCCATACAGCGGTTTCCATATTTTTCTATTGTTATTCCTGTAATCGTATTACGTCCAATGACCAAAGCTTCCGCAACTCGTTTGCAAACTCGAGATACAGCCACCATTGGTCCGCTATTTTCTCGTTCCCTTGCGAAGTAGTCACATAAGCGAATAACAAGCTCCACGAGCTTGGCTCCCCAGAACAGTCTTTTTGGGAATTTTCACTACACAACGAAAACTAAGAAAAGTAACAAAAACGAGTCAACAAAAATATATAACGAAAAGAGAACAGATTACTGATAACAATCGAATCGTACAAGGACAGAACAGAGCATGCAAGGCATTCGCACCCTTACTGAACAAAATGGCGGATGTCACCGCCATATTAAAGAGTTGACCTGGATACGACTGATTTTTAAGTATCGTCTTGAGTAGTCATGACACTCATGATGACAGAAAGGAAAACAGAGATTTTTATAATTTGATTTACGTTAAACTGCTACTATTATATTTATTTATTAATGTTTATAGATATACGAACAAATATTTTTATATATTGAATTGCATTTGCGTAAAGTAATTTTTTTTTTTCAATTCAATAATGTTGTCAGTAGAAGATATTAGTTCTATTAGTTTTACGCATCCTGGCGAGGTTTTTTATTTTCTTGGTCAGGCTATAACACGTATTTTTGGTGCAGTTTCAGCTGGGTTACACCAACCATGGTGACAAGTTAATATGAATTAACGTAGCGATGGTTAATATAATCCAGTCGAAATGTCAAGTAAAATAAAATAAGTAAACATACGCTTTACAAAACCTGCTGAAGTGATAATGGTATCCACGTATCACTTCGGCAGGCGAGATTTAGGAATGTTCAAATAAACATCGCAATTTTAATTCAGACATCTGTCTCTTACAGTTTACTTATTTTTCTTTTACGGCAAAGGAAACTCAGTTTAACAACTCAAAAAGGAAGTCATTTGTAATTTGACGTTTTATTATATGAAGCAAAATCGTAACATTTTTACTCCTTATAAATAAAATACTTTTATTGTTACAGATATTACCGTCGACAGTAACACAAAAGAAAGAAGAATGCAGCGGCAATAAGCTGCAATACAGGTATTTGTTTTTAACCAATCTATTAGGTTCATATTTTTATATATAATTTATTTGGACACTCGCATAACCATTGGTCCACATACTGCAAATAATCACACATAATTATTTTTATCACGTTATTGTAAATTGTACAGCCACGTTTAATGAGGTTCACCGAGGACAGTAGAAGACTAACTGAAAGCACACGAAAAACGTATTTCTGTGATTTTTTTATTATTATCACAAACATTACGCAAAAAACATATTGAAGTTTAAACGTACAACTAGTAAACCACAAAACGTACAAATACACATTTTTTATAATAAATTAAACAAAAACTGAACTTCACTTCTCGAGTTCCCGCCAAAAAGTATTACGTATATATTGTATTCAGCGTGATGTTTAGACTGCCCTCTTACGACTTCTCTTAGCGATATTATGCAAATGAACTGTCACAGCGTTTTCACGACTCAACACTTTTTCGGTAGATGGCGCAGAATTAACAGCTGTCATAGATAGCGCCTTGCTGTCAATTGTCAAACCAACTCGTGTCACTGTTGTATACAAATCTCAGCCAAGCTAATTTATTATTTATTTCCCAGAAACTTTCTCATGAAAATCATCAGTTAACGTTTGTGTCAACCTCTGAAAATGCTTTAAAAAGTAACAATTATAGTTTTTGTATCGTTTTTCACTCAGCATTCGGGTTGGGTAGAAGTTTACTTGTGATTTTTGGGCAGGTTTTTGGGATTACTCCCGCTTATTTGTGTTTATAAGGTATATAAGAGTGATGCATAACGAAATTCTCATGTTCCGTCTTCCAACAGCGATCTTGTGGTAAAATTTCAACTGTACTGTTAGAGATGGTTTCATGGACGTTAATGTTACGAGCTCAGTGCCTGCATTGTTTATGTATTGTTTCCTGTCTTCGTGCTTCTAAATTAATTCACACTTCTAATTTTGTATATATTTTTGGCCTCTATACAACATATTGCTTAAGATGTTACTCAATGTTCTTACTAAAATGTGCTTTGCAAAAAAAAAAACTTTCTTATTTTTTACATAATATTTAATGAACCTAATCAACTAAAATCATACTTTAACTGTAAAGCCATTATCTATCCATGTCAATATATTATTTCTCTGCTAATATATTTTGACAATATAAGTTAAACTTCACTTTTATTTTATTGAAATTGTGTAAATGTAAACATAATGCACACAGTCTTTTTTCAGTTATTGAATTTACACTTATTACAAACAAAACTATAATAAAATGTGGGGCCCGTTCGAGTAATGTTCGATCCGTTTCCATTGTGTAGAGTCAGCTTCACTACAGATTCACTCTACCCGCTGCTGCCACATTGCGCAGTCGTACGTACCTCTTACAATTAACTTTTTTTCTAAATAAAATATTAATAAAGATCTCATAACATTGAAGGCTTTAGAATATTGAGAACAATTCTTATCCTGTGGTACTTTCAAAAGTGTATTGTTTGCCATAAACACAATGAATCTGGTAAGCCCTATTATAATTTTTTGCCCCATTATGATTTTTTATGGATTATTGAACCATAAAGTTATGATTTAATTTGTTTTGACATGTCCATATCATAAGCTATCCCTTTTTTGTGTATAATTTCATTATAATAATTGTTCATAATCCTGATTATTTTTTTTTACTTGTGCCTTTTAGGGTCTTTTATTGCTTGTAAAGTGTATTTATGAAATTTGATATTTTATTTTGTCCTAATAGTAGATTAATTTGTGATGGTGTAGTTTCTATAACATATTTCTATGATTTCTATAGCTTTTGGCATCAGTTGATATGTTCCGTCTGACCCCGATCGATGATGGAGACTCTTGACTCTTCAGCGTGCGGTCTCATTTTTTGTTTGCTATCCCTTTCCTACCCGTAGAAACCAGGTATAACAGTGAACATGATTTGTATTGTGTGCCGTATTGATTTTAGTGGCTTGGCGTCGTTTTTGTGATGTATCCAATGTATGGACTCGGAGCACTTTTGACTTTTTGAATACAGATTTTATTGATGGAATAGTATATTATGTAATGATAGGGATAATAAGAGTAAGAAATGGTAAAATGTAGTAAAATGTATTTCACGTGATTTTAATCCATTTTTTATGTGAAAAATTATTATAATGCATAATAGTCAATTACATTACATGACATAACAAATCCATTTATCAATAAGACATATCTTAAGCACACAAAGATGTTTAATGAGTGTTTATAATTATTCTCTACTTGTACTTTTCTATATCTTCTTAATGTAAAAAAAAATGTTTATATATGTAATAAATTACTAAGATAGATTGAATTTAATATGTTATACACAAATTATTTAACATAACGTAATACATAGTTCATATTGTGGGGCACACAACCATTTTTCATCAATTAATTTTTTAGTATAAATGAATAAGAGATCGCTATTTTTTTAGATATTCAGTATGTTTCAAATGCATTCCTGAAGACAAACTGTGGACTGAGTTAACATGAAAATATTTTTTTTGTAAAAACAAAACATTTTTTATACTTGATAAATACAAAACACATAAATCAATGTTACACACAATTAATTCAGTGTTACTTAATTATCAGGAGAATCCATGGTTTAACTTTTCAATAGAATTCACGGTGTTACAGATGTAAGACATCTGTAACTTTATGCAGGGTATAACTTTATACTTTCTAGGTGAGTCATGTGACCTAATTATGTAAATAATTAAATTATTTGTGACAGAACTAATGTAAGAAGCATAGATGCTAAATATTTTGTTGTTATTCGTGTTACAGGTGGTGTCTCGCCATGCAGCGCGCGGGTGGGAGCAGGGCCTGTGCGCCATGAGCCACACTCCTATAGGCGGCCACCCGCAAGGTAAAAACAAAACCAAATCATTGAAAAATCTCAACAATTATCTTTAAATCCTTTATAATCTATTATTAATTTAATATATTATTTATCTATTGATCAATTATATCAATCTGTTATTTATTAGGGCAACCTTGCAGTTTTGTTGAATCAAATGTTGGATCTCTAAACAATTATCACCTCAATATTGTTGGAATAGTATGTTATTAAGTAACCCCATGCCACGATGTTTGGTTACATTTTGAATATGTAAATTAAATTGGGATATGATACAACAATATATTAAAAAATATTTTCTGAAATGAAGTTTATTTGTTTGTACATAAATAAATAAAGATATCAAAAAATAGGTCCATCATTTCCAGCGTACATATATTTAAGTTATGATAATTGTAATAATGTTTGTGAACAGGTTGGGAGCAAAAACTTGCTGACAGGTCGTCGCTGCCGCCGGCTTCGGGGGAGGAGAGGAGCAAATCTCAATCCAAGCATGTGTTCACACAACCGCATATGTCGAAGTAAATATATAATGAAACCTTACATTATCTAAAAAGACATGTCCTGAGTGACTGACTGACTGATTCACCATCATCGAGCCTGAATCGCTGAAGCCAGAAATGTGAAATTTGTACAGTGGATAGGTTTTATGACATACGTATCCATTAAGGAAGGATTTTTAGAAATGTTACTGGGAAAATGGAGTAAAAAGGCGGAGATTTTTTTATGCAATGCCTGTATCTCAAGAACTATTTAGTTAGAGACATGAAATTTAACATATTGACTTCTCATTTAAAGTACTTAAACACGTGTATTGGCGTTTTTGATATTTGACTTGAAAGGAGGCATAAAAGGGAGGTTTTTGACGCATTATCCCGTAATTTATTTTTTAGGTGGAGTCCATTACTTTTAAAACAAAATCCACGCGGGCGAAGCTGTGGCCATAAATCTAGTTTGTGTATATTGTCACTTGTACTACCTATCAATCTCTATATATTTATCTATGTACCATGTGGTGTCCTCCAGCTATAGAATAGCACCACCCCATCTCCCCCCGTGGGTTTCGTAACCACAAGCGGCTACCACAAGCCCTGAGGAACTGCAGCACCTTTAAAAGAGTGGACTCGCCAACCCGCCTGGTCAGCGTAGCGTTTTTAGACCATACATCCCTCATGCACAAAACAATGGGTTTGATGGGAGTCCTCATGTCCAGCAGTGGGTACTGAAAGAGCTGGTTGTATTGCATTACTATCTGTATTTAAATAAAATTCCAATTTCTGTTTGTTCTATTTGTTCACTAGCAGAAAATGCAATATAGCATTTATATATAGCAATATAGCATGAACAAGTACTCACACTGTTTCAATTGTTTTATACAGATACGTAATGTGTTGACTTATTTATATATAAATTGAATGTATTTGCTTACGCCAGCTCTTATTAAGCAACTTATAACTTTCTAAACAAATTCTATTCTGAATAAATCTGATTCTAAACAGTGCTGGATTAGAGCGCGGGGGTTATAGTCCCGCGCCGCGCTTCCTGGGAGCCCCAACCAAGCCGGATCATTAGAAACCTCTTGTATCTAAAATTTATAAAATTGCTTAACAGGGCCTCAGCTCTCAGATAGCCCTGGGCCCCCAATAAACCAAATCTGACACTAATTCTATATATACACTTCCTATGTTGATAAACCATATGAAATTTGACATTTAGTTACATAGACCACCCGATACAGAAGCTTTTCGTTGATTTTTCGACATTGTTTGCTCGTGTCAGGATGGGCTTGGGCGCGTGGCGCGAGGAGACGGAGGGCTCATCGGGTAGCTCGACGCGCTCACCCGCCTCCGCCTCGCCGCCATACATCCGCTGGGCGAGGACCCTGCACGATCTGCTCGAGGTACCTATTACATAGATATATCACATACTACCCTTTTGCCCTTTTGTATATGCACTGATTTCTTGTTATTGTATACCTTCCCCAAGAAATAATCTATACGATAATGAAAACTGCACCAAAATCAAGCGACATGTTGCCGCCTGACTGGTGGTGGTGGACAATTTATAAAATTAAGTTATTCTTTATTATAACGTTTCAGTGCAGGGTAGCTACCGTCGTTTCTTGCAATCACGAGATTAACATGTCATAACATAAAGCACTATGTGAACTCAGTTCCGATTGGTGGCAGTTTCATATCTATGATTAAAGGATACGGAATTGAATCAAAAGTATCAATACTTCTCTCATAATAGTAATATCGTTAAAAAATGTATCAATCTCAATCAAGTCTCATTTTTACTCTATTTACCTACTATGTATATATTTTTTGATAGCGAAAAAAAAAATCTTCATCAACTCGACATCTCAGGGTATCGATAATTTTCTTACATTATGTAGTAAACAGATTTTTCGTTTACAACTATTTTGTTGGCGAAAAGAAAACCTTGACAACTCGACAAAATTTTCGGTATAGAAGTATCATACATATTAAGAGAATCCTTTTAATTTCGATGCCTACCACATAGTACTCATTTCAGTAAAAGTATTGAATACCAGAGTATCAGTATCAAACAAAAAGTTACCCGATACCGGAGAAGTGTTGATACTTTTTCCGTGTCCCTAGTTTCATATGCCTTAATTTTTTAAGAGTTTTATACAGGATTTCTTTCAATAATTTTCTTCACCTCTGTCGCCTTCATTAAAAAAACCTCTTTTCTGGGGCATGGACTACACATCTACGTTCCTCCGGTGCCAAGCAGCTCTTTTGGGCTCCATTTCTCATGCCATTGGCGTGGGACCTTTCGTAGTGTGTCGAAGTTCGCCTCTGAAGCGACAGGATCGCCGTAGTATAACTATGCCTCCTCCCATCGTCTGATCCCCTGCAACATTTTCCGATTCTTGTTTTCCTTTAATATATGGCAATGGTGCAATTAACACATTCTGCCAGTATCAAGTTTTCGTAATAAATAATTTCAAAGTCTAAAACGTATCGTGTCAATGTCCAGCCCCATCGAAGTAAGTCGGGAGTCACTCAGTGAAGTTATAGTTAGTTTATTGAGGACACAAGGGGACTCCTTGGATGCACACGAAAAAAGTAGCTGTTTTTATTTGATTATCACAAACATTACAAAACATTTTGACGTTTAATAAACTGTCACTATTAAATAACACAACGTTTTATACTTCATTATATTAATCAAACAAACACTCATTTTCAGTTTTGGAGGAGTTCCCGCCAAAAAGTCCCCTCTCGCTTCTTATTCTTTCTAATCCACTAGGAATATTTTATATTGGGATTGAGGACGTTTGTGGGCCCACAGGACGCGGAGGGCGTGCGTTTGTTCCGCAAGTTCGTGGGCGGCGCGGGCGGTCTGCACGTGGACCGACTCAACTTCTACTTCGCGGTGCAGGGCCTTCGCCAGGAGACCGAGCCCGATAAGATACGGCTCGTCGTCTCCGCTATATACAAGTAAGTGACACACCTTTTGTATACTATTTTAATATTTTCTATTTTGAGGATTTGTCAATTTGAGATTTCGCCATTATGAAAAATAACCAATTGTAGACTCATTTACTATTATTACTAAATACTACTTAAACTGCATGGTGGTGAATTGGGCATTTTGAGAATATGCCATTTTAAGAATTTACCCTTTTGAAAATTTCCCATTATGGGAAATATAATGGCCCAGAGTTGTGATAAACATGTGTATTATGAAATTACTTATGGTATGTTAATTTAATTTAAACACGTGTTATTAATGAAAATATTATAAGATATAGAAGTTATAATATTTTCATTTCTATTTTAGTGTCTATTTTATTAATTAGAGCTATTATATATAGTTCCCGAATTGCAATTATAAATCAACTATTTATAGTTGCAATTCAGCGTAGCGTTTCACACGGGTTCCACGTGGGGGTTCCTGTAACAGTAGTGGCCAATAGTCATTTTATTCTAATATATATACTATTTGAATATAAATATTAATGGAACTTCTTGTATACCTTATTTGTTAATTATTCCTTTCTATTGTAAGAGACTGAATTGTTTTCAGACTAAACAATAAATAAGAAAATGCGATGTCTTGTTCACTTTCCTAAAGAATCATACCACAACTGTCCATTGTAACAGCGGGGCGCCGCACGCCGCGTGCCGCGTGGCGCGCCTGTCATCAGCAAGCCCGACGTAAACTCCAACAGAGATAATACAGCGATTTATTTCCATTTGTTTAGCCATTGATGTATGAAGAAGAACATTATGAGATGACAACGCTAATTTGGTATTTGGACGACCGATTAGCCCAGTTAGCTGCCCTGCCTACTGTGCAAAAGGTCCTGGGTTTGATTCTAGTTTGCGAAAAATGTCTTTTCGCAAGTTGCCGCCAACCTCAAATGTGACAGATGAATCGAATATGATTGGTATTTCAGATTTCTGCGAAAGTCTCAGCTAGCGATGCCGGAAGAGTTGAAGCAGCAAGTGAAGCACAGTCTCAAGGAGGGCTCTAACATTGAGAAGACCATCTTTGATAACATGGAGATGGAGGTACTTTGTTTCATATTTTAAATACATGTTCAAAAACGCCATTGTAATATTTTCTTATAGAAGGAAGATGGCTTAACAGTTAAAGTTTCTAGACTGTTCACCAGGTGGTAAGTGGAAATTGTCGCCCTATACTGATCGCGATATCTGCAATACATGCCGACATGTCAAAAATTACAAAAGACACGTTCGACATACCTTCGAACGTGCCGCCTACGTTTGGAGATTCAGAGATGGATTAGGAAAATTGGGAAGAATGGGAGGTAGTAGAGAGTGTAATGGTTTGATAAGTTTTCTTCACACTATTACACTTCATATTCTTTCCTGGGGAGGGAGGGGGTGGAATGGAATAATGAGTAAAGAGCATATTGAAATGAGAGGCTTCTAATGGGAATGGGATGCCATTATGCCTTGATATTGGATGGGGATGGAATTGGATTGGATGTTATCGGGCAGATGGAAAGTTATGGCACCACGCTCTCCCTAATCTACTCTTATCCAACGTGATTTACTGTTATATTTGCCTGTATATTTATTTATATTTAAACTTAACCCCACATATATTGTTTAGAGAGCGGGCTTAATGCCTAGCTAGTGGCATTGTTTGCCAGCACCTTTTTTTAACTCTACGACCAATTAGCCCACTTGGTAACTGTGCTAAATAGGTCCCGGCTTTGATTTCCGGTCGAACAATTATTTGTTTAAAGACAGGTGTTTGTTCGGGTCTGCGTGTTGCACGTATTGTGTTCGTCTTTGTCTATAGACCCACGACACACGGAATCCTAATGTAGCCCATTGAGTGTGGCGTTATTTGTTATTATTATTATTTTCTTTTACTGTTTGTAACTTTTTTTTAATTATTCCTCAGGTTACTCGTGCAATAACGGAGACGACGTACCAGGCTTTCCTCCGGTCCGAAGCGTACGTGTCGTATGTTAGTGCCGCCACGCAACCGTTGTCTTCACCTGATGCTTCACCACCTTTACCGGCTCGAGAGGTGAGTTTTATAAATAGGGATAAGTAGGGGGATAATTTTTTGTAGAAAGAAGGTGTCAGACAAGCAGACATTCCTCCTGGTGATAAGTCGATAATATCGCCACCAGTCCGACATCAGTCCAGAATGACAAACGTTGGCACGTCTCCGGATGCGCTGCTTACCTTTGGTGATTTAGGAACAGATTTGGAGAAAGATTTGGATAAATGGGAAAAGAATATGTGACTTATCAATATTATATGAGACAATAAATGTAATACCACTATCGGAAGATAAAAAAATCTATTATGAAATCGCAAAAAAGGAATATTGAAATGATTCATATAAAATTAAAAGCGTGCGATGGCCATTTAGGGTAAATAACTTTTATGGTAAGAGATCGAAAAAATGTACAGCCTGTGGTCAGCTAACAAAAAACACCTTATATGGAGTTGAAGGTTCATATGCAATATATGATATAGATACCATATCCCCTATGTAATGTAAAAAATTAATAGTGCGTCAAAATCACAAACAAATTATCACGGTGTCTACTGATACGACCACCAGTGTATATTTGTAATTTAAGAAGAACTTAACTAGAAATTGTATATTGTATAGTTTTCTCCGCGAAATGTTTCTCGAGATATTTGCTGACTTTTTATGTATTGTATTGAAAGTAATAAAAAACAATAACCACTGAATAGGTTAAACATAATTATCACAGCTTATTAATGTTAAGCCGACTCGGCATGTAGTGGTATGTCTCTGAACCACGCGCAACTTCTGTTTTATACTGTCCGCAACTGTCCATACATGATCAGTCGCTGACAGCAGGTCGCCCCAAGGGGTAGTGTTGAATCTCTGCAACTTTTTTCGTACACATTATTATTACACACTTCAATATTTGATGAGCAATTGCACGATACGCGGGGTCAAGCGACATGTCGCGTGTCATGTTGCGCGTCATGTGTAGGGTTTCTGACTCGGGAATTCTCGATCTCCCCCTCGAAATTGTTAATTTTGGTCCCGAGCAAATAAATTCTAATTTATAAAACACGTAATATTAGTTTAAGCGGGTATAAACCACAAACTAGCGATTCCTGCTCCAAAGGGTTTTTTCAATTCGAACAATGCACTAACGGAAATCAGAAATCGTTGGACTGATAAACAAAATAACATTATTTAAAAATAAATAATGTTATTTTGTGTTACGCTGTTGTGTGCCTGTGTGAGAATTGCCTGTTAAGATAAAAATGGTACCCATATTTGTATATATTTCATGTCTCTTTTTCAATTATCGCCAAGAATATTACTTAAAAGATAAGAGTATAAGGATTTTGCTTTATTAGTTATTGATTTTTACTTTTGTTAAGTATAGAACTGGATAAATGGCCGGCTTTAATCAGAATGGATCCAACCCACATGTAATTTTAGTATGCTGGAGCATTTTGCAAAATATAAAAACAAAAAATTGTGATAAAGCACAATATGTGTAGGATTTCCAAGGTCTTAATTTAAGTTTTAAAAGCGTTTTGTTTGAAAAAGATATGCACTATATTTTACTTTGTCTAATATGATAATGATCTAATAAGTATAATATGAGACAATAATAGTTAATATTAAAATTTATTAAAAGGTAGCCGAACCGGTTTTTATAAGATTTTGACGAGAATTCCCGGGAATAGACTTAGGAGAATTCTCGAGTCCCGAGAAATCAGAAACCCTACTCATGTGGCATTGCCGCGCGATGTTGTGCAACGTCGACAACCATGTTGCGCGTCAATTGTTACCTAGTGTATACCCGGCTTTATGATGTGTGTGGTGGTGTAGCCGGCGCTGTGCGGGCTGGCGACGCTGCACGAGGGGCAGGAGCTGTGCGCGGCGCCGGCGCGGCTCACGCACACCGCGCTGCTCGCCACGCAGGGCCGCCGCCTGCGCGCCTCTGCGCCGTACGTAATCACTCCACCACGCTACATGAGCACACCGGCTTAAACATCCTAACTGGCTAATGGCGTGGGGCCAAATTTTTTAATGATTAATTTAAAAACTAGTTGTAGATTTTTACTTTTGTCATAATGTATTAAAAAAATATCACCTCAGATCAAAATAAACTTCACTGTCACCTGTCACGGAGCTAAACAAATAAAAATATAACCTCTATTTGTGGCAATAATCTCTTTGTTGTGAACTGACTGCCGTTTGTTTTCTATCTTTCTGAGCTTGAATTTCCGGTTATTTACGACAATATTGCATTCGAAATTTGTACGGGCAAATGCCACTAATTTACCTAAAATTGATACATGGAGATTGTATAGTACATGAAGACCAGTAACAACTATTCCGTGCATCCATTACTGTGACGTCACACTACGCTTTAATAAATAAAGACTTTAAAATGTTATACCTTTGCGGTTATGTGGTTCAGATACTTTGTGCTACTGTTCAGTCTATATTGGTCTACTCTATATAAAAATACACAAAAATCAGGATGTTAGAATGATTGACCCATGTCCATTGTCACGTTTTTACTGCAATGTGGGCTTCCATGTAAAAAGGAGTCATCGAGTCGTCTGTCCGCTCGTTACCCACCAGCTTCGTCCCCAGTAGGAATGACTGGAAGTTTTTTTACCGATTATTCCAAAAGTGGTGACAAACGACATTCCCATTCGATACCACTGAGACTTACCTACATTACGTGTAATTAGTTTCTAAAGTAAAAGTCATCGTACCAACATCATAAATAAATAAATCATCAATATTAAATTAAAATGAAGGTTACAATTGAAGTAGAACGTAGTTAAAAGCAGGTTGTGAAATTAGAAAAATTGCCTCATCACGCGAAATAAAAAAAACACAGGTTCAATAAAAAGTTTATGTGAAAACAATTTGAAATTAGTAATTAAAGATAAGTTTGAAAAAAAAAATCAAATTTACGTTACGATAACAAGGTTTACGTTAAAAATCGATTGTGATAAGTTCAGAAAATTTCCCTTTTAGCGTACCCACGTGTTGGTAAAAAGAAATTATACTTCAACTAATACTTTCATTTTAGTATAAAATATTAAATAAATACCTTGTATGGTCGACGCGCCAACATTTAGTCATTCTTTTTTCTAAACTCTGTATTTAATATTTTATGATGGGGTAAAGTTGTTTGTGTTGACAAATACTTTTGAAAAATTAAAGGTATTTTTCACTTTATAAAAATACGAATATCTCGGAAACTAAAAGCTATTGCCTTTTTGCTAACAAACCCACATATATTCATAGTTTTTTTTAAATGTATAGATTGAACTTTTGTGTCAGTTACGATGTTTTGCCATTTACGCTCAGATTATGCTTATTGAAAAGTAGAATCAATTAGTATTACTATGCCCTTAGTAGTAGATAGATCAATATTGTAAAAAGAGTAGTGTGTTAGTTCCATAGACATAATTTTAGTTTTTGTAGATAATTATTTTGATATTTTCGGTTTTTCAGTATATTTTGTATTTCAATTTAATCCATAGTAAATTCAATGTAAAAAGAAAAGATTGATCATTTAATTTCAACTTTTTACAAGTATATTTTACGACATTGTATTTTTAATTAGTGTGATCCCCCCAGCATTGCATGTGCAATAGCCCCTAGCACTTTAATTTGCCATTTTTAATTTTTTTTTTAATCCACGCAGCTTTACTGATGCGTTCCGTTGTTGTTTTGCCCCCATGTTTGTGTTCCTGCCTGCATGTTCGCCCCTGCCGCCATTTGTATACACGCTAAACGCTGTCTTACCACCTGGAAATATCCATTAATTTCCCTTTAAATACCCTTGTAAATGTATCCAAATCCAACTGCAAAACCCAATTTAATGACCTCACGATAAAACATTTAAAAATATCTTCCCTTGTCGCATTATAAATGACGAAACAATTTTCATTTTGTTTTATGGCTGTATCTAACATACATGTTCTGCGAATACGCCTATAACATCCGCAAACTTAAATATTTTATTCACCTTTATTAACAATTTTATTTTGAAATACTTTCACATTAAATACAATATTTTTTAAAACTACGTCAAATGACTGGTAACTAAATATCATATCCGATACATATAAATATTCCTACAATCTACACGGTATATGAAAAATACACATATCGTCTTAATATGTGTCCAAATTAACGAAAACGTTCCCGTTAACCATCGTTCCCCTCTCGTCAATCTCCCGTGCCCCGTGTTCCCTTGCTGCCTTTCTCCCGGCGGGTGGTAAGGCAGGCACCGCCAGCGGTCGGTGTACAGCGCGCACGTGACGTACGGCGGCTACTGCCCCACGTCAAGGCAGGACTCCGAGCGTGCCAGTCTTAGCAGCGGGAGAACCGACAGTGACGCGGTCTCTATATCCAGCAGCAGTGTGTAAGTGTGAAACAAGCTAGGAAAAGATAGGGTGTAATAAACCTAGACATTACCCGAATTAACCAAATTGTCCCTCTGTATTAACAATACTCCCTCTTCCCTCATATTCGTTCATATATCTTCTAAAGCATATAACTCCGATTGCGTCAGTCTCAGCACCGGGTGAACCGACAGTGACGCGGTCTCTATATCCAGCAGCAGTGTGTAAGTGTGAAACAAGCTAGGAAAAGATAGGGTGTAATAAACCTAGACATTACCCGAATTAACCAAATTGTCCCTCTGTATTAACAATACTCTCTCTTCCCTCATATACGTTCATATATCTTCTAAAGCATATAACTCCGATTGCGTCAGTCTCAGCACCGGGTGAACCGACAGTGACGCGGTCTCTATATCCAGCAGCAGTGTGTAAGTGTGAAACAAGCTAGGAAAAGATAGGGTGTAATAAACCTAGACATTACCCGAATTAACCAAATTGTCCCTCTGTATTAACAATACTCCCTCTTCCCTCATATACGTTCATATATCTTCTAAAGCATATAACTCCGATTGCGTCAGTCTCAGCACCGGGTGAACCGACAGTGACGCGGTCTCTATATCCAGCAGCAGTGTGTAAGTGTGAAACAAGCTAGGAAAAGATAGGGTGTAATAAACCTAGACATTACCCGAATTAACCAAATTGTCCCTCTGTATTAACAATACTCCCTCTTCCCTCATATACGTTCATATATCTTCTAAAGCATATAACTCCGATTGCGTCAGTCTCAGCACCGGGTGAACCGACAGTGACGCGGTCTCTATATCCAGCAGCAGTGTGTAAGTGTGAAACAAGCTAGGAAAAGATAGGGTGTAATAAACCTAGACATTACCCGAATTAACCAAATTGTCCCTCTGTATTAACAATACTCCCTCTTCCCTCATATACGTTCATATATCTTCTAAAGCATATAACTCCGATTGCGTCAGTCTCAGCACCGGGTGAACCGACAGTGACGCGGTCTCTATATCCAGCAGCAGTGTGTAAGTGTGAAACAAGCTAGGAAAAGATAGGGTGTAATAAACCTAGACATTACCCGAATTAACCAAATTGTCCCTCTGTATTAACAATACTCCCTCTTCCCTCATATACGTTCATATATCTTCTAAAGCATATAATTCCGATTGCGTCAGTCTCAGCACCGGGTGAACCGACAGTGACGCGGTCTCTATATCCAGCAGCAGTGTGTAAGTGTGAAACAAGCTAGGAAAAGATAGGGTGTAATAAACCTAGACATTACCCGAATTAACCAAATTGTCCCTCTGTATTAACAATACTCCCTCTTCCCTCATATACGTTCATATATCTTCTAAAGCATATAACTCCGATTGCGTCAGTCTCAGCACCGGGTGAACCGACAGTGACGCGGTCTCTATATCCAGCAGCAGTGTGTAAGTGTGAAACAAGCTAGGAAAAGATAGGGTGTAATAAACCTAGACATTACCCGAATTAACCAAATTGTCCCTCTGTATTAACAATACTCCCTCTTCCCTCATATACGTTCATATATCTTCTAAAGCATATAACTCCGATTGCGTCAGTCTCAGCACCGGGTGAACCGATAGTGACGCGGTCTCTATATCCAGCAGCAGTGTGTAAGTGTGAAGCGAGCTAGGAAAAGATAGCGTGTATATTTTGATAGACCCAAACATTGCCTAAATTAATCTCTTCCTATTAACAATACGACTATTTCCCTCCCCACAAATACGTCCATATATCATACGAAGCGCATAACGCCGAATGCGCCAATCTCAGTAAAAAAAACCGCCAGCGACGCGTTCTTTATATGTAGCAGCGGTGTGTAAGTATGGAATAAGATAGGAAGATAAGATCGCACATTTTGATAAACTGAAATTATACCCAGTGAAACAAAGTATAGATACTTCCCGAATTAATCACATCACCTCTCCCTTTTAACGTAAGCTTCCCTTCCGGAAAAAAACACTCTGTACTCAAAATGTACTTTGTGGCTTCTGTATCTAGCAGTAGATTACTAATTATCCCCTCACTGCTCCTTTTTAGGCGGTTTGTAACGCCATCCACTGTCAGCGCATAGCAAACACAGTTTGATCAACGACATAGCCAACAGCGCGTCGTTGGTAAACATGAAACGTTTTTGAAGATATTAACGTGCGTTGTTAATAGTATGGGTCTAGTTAAATTACACAAATATACGTTTAAATTAACCGAATTGCCCCCCAACTTTAACGAACCCCCTCCCCCACGAAGTTAATTGTCTTTTATAAAGGATAGCACTCGAAGTACATCAGCCTGGACAGCTAAAGCAACATCGTCTCCATTTCCAGGTAGGTAGGTAAGTGTAAACAACACAATTGAAAAACATAGGACGTAATTAGTGGAAATTAATTTTCTTGTATTTTTGTCGTATATATATTAGTTGATTGTAGTTGAAGGTACTTTTTGGTTAGTATTTATTTAGTGTAGTTTTTGTTCCTAGCATTTTTTAGCTAATTAAAACCATATTTATATATTTAAACGGATCTCAATACCTTGTTTATTTTACTCGTCGTTTCGGTTGGGTTGCACCAACCATGGTCACGAGCTGAGAATTGCGAGCAGTTTCATCAACTACCCGCATTTGGTCTTCCTAGTCCAGAAAGTTGCGACACACAACTCACACTATCTGAAGTAGCGTCAGATGAAAAATCGTGACGTTTAATTTTATTAAGTTCATTAATCATTGGACTTCATGTCGAGGACAATTTGCATCCATCTTTTCGATTGAATTTGTTGTTTCTTGAATATAATTGCTTCTTGCACAATCCTGGAGAAAAAGTGGCAATCAGTGGAGGGAATTTTTGGACTATGGAGTTTTTATTCACTGATTGATTTCGGCGTTGACTACAGAGTCTACAATCGCCGATTTATTCGTCTGGGGATTCCTTACGGCTACGATGTTCTTTGACTCCTTTGCTACGGTTCGACCCGTTTAAATAGATAAATATGTGGGAAAAACGCGAAAATCCCAAATGATAAATAAAAGTAATCTTTCTGTTACAGACAAGCAAATCTTACCATATAATTATTACTTGTTTATGTTAACATGAGCGAATCGCGAATTAAATTTAAGTAATATGATCCCGTCATTTGGTATTATAATTTTTCTTAATTTTAACTGTTATTGTACCATATCTACATAGGTCAAAGTTTGAATTGGAGATAATACTTCAAAGAATTAAGACCGCCTTTTGTCCGTCTGTGCAATAAAGAATAAATAAATTGCAGACGATTGAAAATCTTGTGATCAGTACTAAAATTATCTAATCAGTTGAATTGAAATATATCTGAATATTGTCAGTACTAAACTAGTTTGAAAACAAATGCACGTCACTAATACTACTGTTTATCTAGACCCTAAGCTATTTTTTGTAACTTATTAATTAATAATCGTGATAATTGTTTCTCCCCAGTGATGGTATGTCCGTACGCGGCGCGCGCGAGCCGCGGGAGCGTCACCGGCCGCGCATACACGGGCTCGACCGGAACGCCGTCATCAACAAGGAGCAGGATACCGCTATGGTGAGTACAATGATTAACGACATAATATTGAAACGTAACAGTTCTTATTGATAGTGTAGAAAGCAGGAATCCAGTGATACATAGCTCCGCTTTTAAATTCGTATATTCTAGCTTTTAATACGAATTAGGTACATAATAATATGGTCTGACACGAGAATCACATATTTCACAATAATTTCTTATTTTTATAATCTTATTTCTAACAATCCTATCTGTTCACACTGACATCCTCTTATTTTTCTTTTGACGGCCAATCATCGGAAACAATTCAGTGTTGACATAACAAAATATAATCTAACAATTATTTTCCATAGATATCATAACAAAATACATCCGTGATACATGCCAACATCAGTCCAGAATGACAAACGTTGGCACGCCCCCGGATGCGCTGCCTACCTTTGCAGATTAGGTAATGGATAAGATGGGATGAGAATGGGCTCTGACATATCTCACTCACTACCGAAACATGTACGTACTATGGGGAAATACGATAAAGTAGGAAATGCAATACATTTCAAGGTAGTCTTCTTCTTAGAGATGGTATAACGTGTCTCCTCGCCTACATTATCTGGTGCATGAGGAATGTGTGGCCTTAAAACACCACCACAGCCAAGCCAGTCGGCGAGTCCACTCTAGATCATTAAATCACCTTGTTGTCACTTAGTTTCCTTTCACCACATCTACGGGGAGTGATGGGGTGATGCCATTGTAAAGCAACTCGACACCGTATGGCCACTTCTATTAACATACTACGGACATTGCTCGATTACACCCTGTATATTTAGTGCACGCAGAACGCGCACCGTGTTTAACATTGTCAGCAACATGTAGTAGAGCGTTACTAACTGCTCAGTTAACTGCGTTACTAACTGTACTCATCAGTCGTCTCCCGCACGCTCAACGAGACGTACACTTTTAGTTAATGATCTGTTAATATTATGGAGGGCAATACTGCCCTTCTTAGGAGAAGGGTAGACCACGTGCATTTGATGATATAATCAAGAAAAATGAAAAAAATATATATGATAAAGTTCCGAAAATAATAAAGCTTTCGTTAAGCTTCGCTTTACTTACTAATATGAGTTTCTTAGTTTCTGGTGCTGCCCTCAGTACACCTAAAATAGTTAGTACCTCCAAATTTATGTACAGAAACTTTTAGACCCTCTCTTAAATAAATATCGTATGTTGTTCTAGGTGATACCGCGCACGCAACGCATGCAAGCGGAGCAACCGCGCGTACTGCCGCCCGAGGAATTCGCGCCGCTGCTCATCGAGAAGCTGGAGCGCGTGCGCAGGCAGAGGGAGTCGCAGGATCGGTTCGAGAGGCGGCTCGCTGAGGTAATAATTACATTTAAACTGAAATTTATGTATTGTGTATTAAATCCGTGTATAAGATTAAAAAAAAAATGTCTTTCCGCATTCCCCGCACTTGCTCATCGATAAGCTCATCCAGCAGAGGGAATTGCAGGACTATTTGGAGAGATCGCTTGCCATTTTGTGCCGAAACTTGGAAAAAATCTACCTTTTCATACCTATGGACCGACAAAATACTAGGACTGAAATAAAGCGAATGTGCATAGTATTTTTATTTTTGAATTAAATATAATTTAAATTTATAGTGATAGACATTATTTAGTTCGACGGTTGCTGTTGCTTCTTTGTTAGCAAATAAGATATGTGTAGCTACAGTTTTGTTCCTGAGAGACAAAGTGCTGCATTAATATCGATTAGATTTTTGCGTTTGGTTTTTTGTCATTCTACACATCATTAAGAAATTATTGTTATTTTAAAATTTTTACATGATTCGATTGAAATTCTTCACGAACCTTTACAATCTTTTACAGACCAGGCCCCCCAGGTCCGCCAACCTCTGGTTGAAGATGACTGATCTAGAGCATGTATAATATGTACCAGTCTGCATTGAGTGCTGGATTATTGTCTGAAATTCACCCGTTATTGCAATGTTAAGCCGATGTCATGCAAAATGGAATGTTTTAGTCTGATATCAACCTGAAATTATTTCATTATTATTATCTAAAAAAAGGCAAATTATCATGTCAGATGCTTTCTCCAAGCAACAAATGCTGATCTATATTAACATTATAAACAGAGACTTTGCACTATTTTGTACTAAAAAGAAACATTTCTTGTATTGATACTGCCACCAGCGTCATAGTGTGTATTGGAGATGTGCCCTTTTCGAATTATTTCTGTCTCTTTTTTTTTGACGTGAGTCAAGAGTCAATACAATAAACAGATAAATACAATAAGAATTAAACAGTCGAGTAACACAGGAAAATTTAACGTTGAAAAAATAAACAGAAGACATTATTAATTTCAAGAAATGGGCTCAACTGAACTTTAAAGCTAAACCGTTGTCGGTAAGAAGTTACGGAAAAGATACTCCTAAAATCAAAAAGTTACTTTTCAAGTATCGACTTACTATGAATTTGTCTTTGACCCAAGAAAACCTGGTGAAGTTATCAAAAAAAATACATTGATAATGATGACGCATGTCAAAAACTTTCATTCTTTCCAAAGTAAAAGGTACTTGTTATAACTTACCAAACGAAGCCCATTTAGTTTATAATGGCAAAGTACCGATTAATAATCTAAAAGTTGCAAATATTGCTAAGGTTAAACACTATATACCCGCAGAATTTACAGACTTTTATAACGAAATATTGCAATGGCCAACTACAACGAAGAAAGAGCCTGCAGAAGAAGATTTTTAAAGAAAATGTTACTTATTGTCTTACTTATTAGTATTACTTACTTATTAGTCTTACTTATCATTACTTATTAAAAATGTTATTTTAATGTATTGTCAAATAGGTAAATTGGTCATATATCTTATGTAAGGTCATATATGTTTAATTTTAGATACCTATTATATAAGTTTTGCAAAGTTTATATTATGTTTCTTTAAAAATGGATGTACACAATTATTGTAAATTTCGAAAAGGGCACATCTCGTATATATAATAAGCATAAAAATATATATACAATAAAGTTTGACATTAAAATATTCATATAATTTTCGATTACTTTTTGACCCTAGATGTAACATTAAACTAATTTTATAAATTTATATACTACTTTAGAAAATAATTAGTTTTTTTTTAATTCCTGAACATTTTCAATTTTCATACATGTGCCCTTTTCGAAATTGGATATTCAATTAATTAATACACAATCTATTTTTGATTTCCTAGAAAATTGCGATATTTGTCAGTAATTGCAACTCTTTAATTTTCGAAAAAATATAAAAGACTGCTCGTCAGGCCTTTCACTGTCATGCCATCTGAGCGAAGTCGGGGCGAGTTGCTAGTATATTCTAAAGTAACATGTGTCGTTACCAGGGCGACGGCGAAGACGCGTCAACGCAAGCCCTACCGCCGCAGCTAGTGGCGGCCGCCATCAGGGAGAAGTTGCAGCTAGACGACGATAATGATCAAGATATACTTGGTGAGTGCACTAATATTTTATAGGAGTTGCTTATCCTCTAATTTAAAATTTACAGACTGTGTCACGCCTAGCGCAATCCCCACTTTAGGTACGAAAATATGCCTACAGCGGTTTGCCCCTGCGCAGAGGTTCATTCAGTCGGTTGCCGCGAGCTCTTTGTAACATACGAGCCGCACGTACTCATCGCACCTATCGACCGTGATCTTTGTCGACTTCACGGTTACAAATTGCCGTAGTTATACCTACACATTATTGTTATTCTAATGTATATATGAGGAGTGATCCTGCAAAACCAGACAAGTCACATTTTTTGAAAATTTCAGCTTTAAGCCTATATTCTAATGCATAGCTATCGCTACGTCGTGTAACAGTCATAGAACGTGCAAATTCATACAAGTCCTCAATGCTGCGACTACTAGAAAATTAATGTGTCCAGACTTGGCAACACTGAGAGTCGTTAAGGATTCGACCAATCAGCGGTTTACGTGAAAAAACTGTCATTACCAAAAAAGGCCTTTTTTCTTACTTAGAATCTGCTCCAACGATCGTTACATATACGTTAATGCAATTTAAATTGTTTAAAAGTTAATATAGTGTTTTAAGCGCAACGTATTTATTATTTAAAAACCCAGTATCTAACATAACTGGTCATTCGGAGCCAAATCAATTCGAAAACGAATAAACCAGCGGCAGCGATCGGAGAAACACGCAGTCTGGGAGCAGGCGTCCAAGTCCATAGCAGCTTATGCAGTAAGAGGAGAAGCCAAGGGGTAGTCGTTGGAATAATCAATCCTGGAGGAAGCTGGTTTGGTATCTGAAAACGCGCAAATAGGTACGGCCAACCATCCCATCTATTCCCGCCCCACTTCCACTTCAACTGTTTAATGCTATTTAATTCTCTAAGTTTCAGTAATTACTAGTCATATAATACCGGCCGTGCGTGTCCAAGTACTTCGCATCTCATTTGAAAACGTCAAAACTGTGAGTACCCTCTTTTGTCACTTTCCACTAAAATGATTGAGCCAAGTCATGATACTTTACCACCTAAATCTCGCGATAATTCTCCGTATAAACATAGTGATGCCAGTCTAGTAAAAGAGCTAGTTAAAAAACGCGGTATACTCAAAGGCAGGTTAACTAGATTTGCAAATTATGTGTGTACTTTAAAAAACGAAACGATCTGTAGTAAAAAACAAATAGATTTAAAGTTGCGTATTCAGGGAGCTTCTACTATGTTCAGCGAATTTAGTAATATACAAACCAAGCTAGAAGAATCTGTATCTGATATTGATGATCAATTAACACAGCGAGAGCTGTTTGAGAGCAGCTATTACGATGCAATCTCTGAAGCTGAATATTTGTTAAGTTTATGTAAGGTCACTGACACTTTAAATCCATCCGCACAAAGGCCAACTATTAAATTACCTGTCATATCCTTGCCTATATTTGATGGTTCAATTGGGAATTGGTTACAGTTTAGAGACAGTTTCATAAGTCTTGTACATAACTCCAGTGAAATAAGCGATATTGAAAAATTCCATTACTTAAAATCATCACTAAAGGGTAGTGCAGAATTAGTTATAAACTCAGTGGAATTTTCGGCAAGTAATTACCTAATCGCTTGGGAATTGCTTCAAAATCGTTTCAACAACCAAAGATTACTTGTTCAAAGTCATGTAAAAGCGTTATTTACTATGAACAGTGTTAACAAGGAGTCATATATTCAAATACGCAATTTAATAGACACAGTTTTAAAGAATATACGCGCTTTATCAAACCTTCATGAACCCGTAGAATATTGGGATACCTTACTCATATATTTAATTGTTTCTAAATTAGATCCCACCACAGAACGTCAATGGGAGCAACATAAAGGTACGCTATGCTCAAAAAATGATAACTCAACATCTTTAAAACTTGATAGCTTAATGAAGTTCCTTACTGACCGAGCTGATATGTTGGAAACATTGCAATTATCACACAGCAAACAAAATCATGATTTTAAAAAACTCAACACTCAAAATTCAATTAAAGTTCACTGCAATGTTTCCACAAATAAGCCGAAGGAACGTCAATTATACAATAACACTAAAAGGCGCTGTTTGTTGTGTAATGCAAGTCATCCACTATACGCTTGTCAAACGTTTCTCGATTATAACTTAGAAACAAAACTTAAATTCATTAATGAGAAAAAGCTATGCATAAATTGTTTACGTTTGGGTCACACAGTAAGCGATTGTCAGTTTGGACCGTGTCGGAGATGTAATCAGAAACACAATTCGTTAGTACATCCCGATAATAAATATTACAATATTAATACGACATTCACAAGTCATGCGGGTAACGCCACTGAGGTGAGTGATGGTCGCGTACTGTCAGTGACGCCTCCTGCGCCCGCGATAGTCAGAGCGACCGCACCCGCGCCCTCGGCCGCCTCCCCGCTCACACCTTCCTTGTCAACACACGCATCTTATATTAATGCAAATAATGCACACCTCGATACTAACTGTATTCATTCTGCCAATTTAAAACCGGTATTATTGTCAACCGCTCTAATACAAATAACGGACAACTTAAATAAGTTACATGTAGTTCGCGCCCTTTTGGACAATGGATCAGAAAGATGTTTTATCACAAAATCATTATGCGATTTATTACACATAAATGTTATACAGTCCACGTTCGAAATACGAGGTGTTGGTAACTCTGTCACAAAATCAACGCAAATATGTGACATTGAAATTGTATCGACGTCCAACACTTATAAAACACATTTACAATGTTTTGTTTTGCCTAACATTACTTCGGCCATACCTGCGATGCCATTACAATACGCGCAATTTAATATACCCGATTACATTCAATTAGCGGATCCGCAATTTTATGAAACAAGTAATATTGATATTTTAATAGGTGCTGATAAGTTTTGGGATTTAATAAAAACAGATAAAATTAAATTACCGAATGGGCCTTTCTTATTAGACACAGAACTAGGTTGGATTATTTCTGGGCCTATTTCACGCGATAAAGGGTACGGAATTCAATGTAATTTTTCAGATGCGATTGATACCCAGCTACGACAGTTCTGGGAACTCGAAGAAACGTTTGCGCCTCGGGATACGCACAGTGAGGATGAACGTGCTTGCGAACAACATTTCGTTAACAATACTACGCGCACGATTGACGGAAGGTTCGTTGTACGTATTCCTTTCAAAATTTCACCCGATAAATTAGGCGAGACGTATTCGCAAGCGGAAAGAAGGTTCTTAGCTCTCGAAAAACGCTTAGTACGTAATCCGGAGTATAAAAAACTTTACTGCGATTTTATTCACGAGTACATACGCTTGGGTCATATGAAACTAGCTGATAACTATGGAAAGCCTCATTATATAATGCCGCATCACGGTGTACTCCGCGAGCATAGCACGACTACAAAGCTGCGAGTGGTGTTCGACGGCAGTGCAAAGTCCAGCACAGATATTTCATTGAATGACCTCCAAATGGTCGGTCCACCGATACAGGGTGATCTCATTGCTATATTGTTACGATTTAGGCAGCACAAGTATACGGCTTGTGCTGATGTTGAGAAAATGTTTCGCCAGTGCTTAATTCATGAGGATCAACGTGATCTTCAATTGATCTTGTGGCGGGACGACCCGTCGGAACCTATTCGCGTTTATAAACTTTGTACTGTTACGTACGGAACCGCGTCCGCTCCGTTTTTGAGTTGTCGATGTCTCAAGCAATTGGCAGCTGAGAGTACTGATCCTGATGTCACTAGAATTATCAGCAACGACTTTTACGTCGACGACTTATTAACGACGCATGATAACAAAAATCAATTATTAAAGATTTGTCAAAATGTATCTAGTCACTTACTATCAGGTGGTTTTCCTCTACGCAAGTGGATGTTTAATTTTAATTTAGATGAAGTCGAAAACGGAGTATCCGAATTATCTAAGGAATTGTCATTAGGTAATAATGTCCACGCTAAAACATTAGGATTAGGTTGGTTTCACATTAGTGACGAATTTCATTTTAACACAAATTATGAGATTGACAATAAAATTATTACAAAACGATACATTTTATCAAAGATTAGTCAGATTTATGACCCTTTAGGATTGTTGAGTTGTACGGTGATTATAATTAAAATTTTATTACAAAAATTATGGCTATTGAAAATAGATTTTGATGATGAGGTTCCCGCTGACGTCTCACAAATTTGGAACCGTTTCGCGACTTCTCTGCTTATGCTTAAATATATTCGCGTGCCGCGTCACGTTGTAGCTACCAACCCCGCGCCCCGCGCGCATCAAACTGCACATATTCTGTGACGCTTCGTCTGTCGCGTACGGGGCTTGTGTATTTGTGCGCACCATAAATCGTGACTCATCGGTAATCGTACGATTGTATTGTTCTAAAGGAAAGGTTGCGCCTCTAAAACCGGTTAGCATCCCGAGATTAGAACTTTGTGGCGCTTTACTGGGTGCTAGGCTTTATAATAAAATCCGCGAATCAATAAACTGTCAGTTCGATAACGTTACTTTCTGGAGTGACTCCACCATAGTATTAGGATGGCTGCGCATGTCTCCTAATCTATTAAAAACCTTTGTTCAAAACCGAGTATCTGAGATTCACGAGCTCACTGATACGTTGAGGTGGCGTCATGTTAGCGGCAAGGAAAATCCAGCAGATTTAGTATCCCGCGGTGTCGGACTGGAAGACCTCAAAAATTGTGTTATGTGGTGGGAGGGGCCAACGTTTCTTCATGACCCAGCATTTGATTGCAATCAGTCATATGACGAACAAGTAGATATTTCTTGTTTACCTGAAATCAAATCTAAACCTATTAATTCATTAGTCAGCTCGTCAGAAATTTCATTATTCCCATTTAAAAGATTTTCGCAATTTAATCGTATGAAGCGGACTTGTGCATACGTATTGCGTTTTATACACAATACACGCTATAAAAATAATATTCGTCAGGGCTCTCTTACTGTTGATGAGTTACAAAATGCCAGTGAGACTTTGGTAAAACTGTCACAATTAGAAACATTTGCAGATGAATATAGATTACTTTCTTGTAATAAAAAACTAAAATTTAAACACAAGTTTAACAATTTAAATATATTTATGGGAGATGATAAAGTATTACGAGTAGGGGGGAGAATTAAACAATCTTTATTATTTAACTTTGACAAAAAACATCCGATGTTAATATCTTCTAAGCATTGGTTTGCAGTGTTGTTATTTCGTTACGAGCATAAAAATCTACATCACACCGGACCACAAGCCCTATTATACAATATACGCGAATCTTATTGGCCTATTGGAGGTAGGAATCTTGCAAAGCGCACGGTCCACGACTGCGTCATCTGTACCAGACTGTCAGGTAAATCGTTATCCCCTATTATGGGCAATTTACCACCTGAACGAATTACACCCACCTTTCCGTTTCATCAGTGTGGTGTTGACTACGCTGGACCAATGCTCATATTGAACCGTAAGGGTAGGGGCTCTAAGATAACAAAGAGTTACGTTTGTTTATTCGTTTGTTTCGTAACTCGTGCGGTGCATTTAGAACTAGTCAGTGACCTGTCTTCGGAATCTTATTTGCTTGCTTTGAAGCGTTTTATAGCTAGGCGAGGTAAACCTTATCAGATACTATCCGATAATGGTCGAAACTTTGTCGGAGCTGCTAATGAGTTCAAAAACATTTTAAAAAATATTTCAAATGATATAATTGAATACGCAACTAGTCAAAATATTAAATTCTCTTTTATCCCAGCTTATGCGGCTCATTTTGGTGGATTGTGGGAAAGTGGCGTAAAATCTTGTAAGCATCATTTGTTGAGAGTGGTTGGAAACGCACGCCTAACTTTTGAAGAGTATACTACGGTACTTTCACAGGTTGAAGCTATACTTAATTCCCGACCTATTAGTCCTTTATCTACTAATCCCACTGACTTTCTACCACTAACTCCTGCTCATTTCCTGGTTGGACGTGCCTTGACAGCACCTGCAGCAGAACCACTGGCTGAAATTCCGGTCCACCGGCTGACACGCTATCAGCACCTGGAGCAAATCAGGCAACATTTCTGGAACCGATGGAGCAAAGAATATATCTCCGAATTGCAAATTAGGACCAAATGGAAGCATCATAAGCCTGATCTTCAACCTAACTCTATGGTCGTCATCAAAGACGATAATACTCATCCATTGAAATGGAGCTTAGGACGAATCATATCTACCAAACCAGGAAAGGATGGAATATCCAGAGTCGCAGATATCCAAACCTGTGCAGGAATAATCAGACGCGCATTTCCTCGAATATGTCCTCTGTTCTATGAAGACTCAGAAGAGGGGATGTTGGATGCCAGTGCTTCCAAGGCCGGGGGCATGTCCAGACTTGGCAACACTGAGAGTCGTTAAGGATTCGACCAATCAGCGGTCTACGTGAAAAAACTGTCATTACCAAAAAAGGCCTTTTTTCTTACTTAGAATCTGCTCCAACGATCGTTACATATACGTTAATGCAATTTAAATTGTTTAAAAGTTAATATAGTGTTTTAAGCGCAACGTATTTATAATTTAAAAACCCAGTATCTAACATAATGAATCATGCAAAATCAAACTTATAAAAATATTTTGTTATTTTTCAAACTTTTTTATTAACCGGACTTGTCTGGTTTTGCAGGATCACTCCTCATATGTCTTTGCATTATGGCTAACCACATCGGGTACCGCCTGCCGTACAAATTGTACAATTCGAAACGTGTCACCCTTGCGATTCACGTACGGAGTGTCATTGTGTGCGTGATCTCCAGCGGTTTAGGCCTTTCTCCGATTCGTGTAGGATTCAATTTGGCTCGCGCCGAACGAAATTTTATTTTGTAGGTATGTTTTTGTCGGTTTCCTGGAACGTTCGTGGGAAGTGAGTCTTCTGTACTTCTATTATTAATTATTCTTGTGACTTTGCGTACATAATGATTTTATGTCGTCTTTCACAGGCATTGCTAATTTTAGGACATTTTATATACCTACATAAGTATAAAATAGACAGTAAAAGGCAGGCAATAAGTTTTTGGCAAGAAGGTTATTTATATGAAGCTTCTTTTATATAAGACTAGCGACCAGTCCTCGCTTCGCTTCGATTTGTAAGGTTTTTTTTTAATTAATTTTTTTTCTAAGTTTAAAAATAAAATATAGCCTATATTAGACACGGATGATGTAGCTTCTCTTCTCAGCCCTTGGACGTCCACTGCTGGACATAGGCCTCCCCCATTGTCCGCCATTTAGACCTATCGGCAGCGACCTGCATCCAGCGGGTATCCATCCATGATGTAGCTTACTATTTGTGAAACAATTTTTGAAATCAGTTCCGTAGTCCCAGAGATTACCCCCAACATACATACAAACACACAATTTTACCTCTTTATTATATTAGTATAGATCACATCCCTGTTTTAATGTGAATTTTTGTTAATAGATAAAAAAAAAATAGAAAGCTATTGGGACAGCTACCGATAGTGATGTTACATGATTTTCTATCAAAACAATTAAGGACTCTTGACCGTGTCGAGACATGTCGAACATGTAGACGAACAATGCTCATCCCGAGTATAACGCTCTCAACCTTAAAGTACCGTATAAGAAAAAATGGCACTAAGGAAAAATGATGCCAGTAATTACGAAACATCATGAGCATTCAAACGTCATAGCGGTCGTCACTGGTTGGCCTTAGTTTAATACTCTACCGTATAATGTCGATACGAGCGCTGAGCGTCATTGCGGAGGCCATAAGACACATAAGTGCAACAGAGCGCACTATAATATGCGCTGTCTTGCAGTTTGCGAGCAGCTATTGTTTTGCGAGCAGTGAGTTTTTATATTACTACTAGCTGTGCCCGGCATGCGTTGCTTGACCGGCAATTTTTTTTTTTCACATAAAATATAGCCTATGTCCATCTGGAATAATGTACCTTTCAAATGGTGAAAGAATTTTTCAAATAGATGCAGTGGTTCCGGAGATTACCCTCCACATACATACAAACTCATAAAATTCGCACTCTCTCTTTATTATATTAGTATAGATAATATAGATAATATTAAATAGGACCTTGAGATGTGATGGTTGATTTTTGTTTGTTAATGTAAAAATTGTAACTTTTATTGTTTAATAGTGATAGTTTATTAAACTTCAAAGTGTCTACTGTCTGTGCATAATGTTTGTTATTATCAAATAAAACCGTAAGACTTCGTTTTTTGTGTGCTTTCAAAGAGTCCAACGTTGACCTCAGTAAACATAAAGCTTTACTGAGCGACTTCTGACTTCCCCTGACGTGACTGGGCATTGACAAGATGTGTTTTGAATTATTTTGACTTTAATTACGAAGAAAACTTCACACTGGCAGAATGTGCTAAGTGCGCCATTGCAATATATGAAAATAAAAAAAAATCGTTTAGGTAGCGTTTTTAGGTTCGGACACAATATAACCACGTCGCATCGCACCGCGTTGCACTACAAAACTCCGACAACGCACACTAAAAACGCGGCGGGCCGCAGCTCAACGCAATACTTTAAATTAGCTGTTGACATTCAATTGTTAATGTCATCGCACAACTAATAACTCTCGAATTACGTCCGTTACCTGCGTCTTTGGACGCATATTGAGGCGGGCCGCGTCGCAGCGCATAACATCGGTGCATAAATACGGCTGGCGAGCGATCCGCCAGTGCGACCGCCTGAAGTGTGCGGTGGTGTATACAAAATGTATGAAAATGATTCAGAAGAATTTTTGCAATGTTATGCGCTGCTTTGTGGCACGCCTTAATATGCGCGAGCCTTTAAGGCCATACATCGCTCGTGTATGAGACAATGTGCATGAGGAGACCTTAGGTAGCGTTATGGGTTGCTTATGGTTACGTTAGTATCACATACGTGGTTTTCACAGACCAACACGTGTCACGCGTGTGGTCGGAGCGCACGCCGGGCGCGTCGCCGCCGGGCGGGCGGCGCGCGCGCACGCGGCACACAGCACATATAGCGCGCCGCGCGCCCTCCGCGCTCTCCGCAGACTCGGGCCACTACGACGCGCCGCCGGACGCCCACCCGCACCCGATATACCGCAGGTGTGTATACTGACATTTTAAAGAAATACATAACCAATTCCTTTTCAAGATTTTAACAATTAAAATGTCTGTTACCATTTTATTTTCTAAAATGGCTGTAAGAAGGTTGTTAGTCGTTTCATCGCCCAAAAAAATCATGGAATAAAATTTCCTGAAATAACACGTTGATGTTGAACATCGGGAAATAATAAAGACCGCGTCCGGGCCACTGTATACATATATGTTATATTACCACCGTATGTAGCTGAAACATATATGTAATTTTTTTTTAATTAAAAAATAAAAACACAAAATAAATCCGTATTCGTCACGATACTTCTATATGAATAGTTTCAATTTAGTATACCATCATCATTCAACCCTCAGACGTGTCCGTAAAAAAATAATCAACAATTGCCTATACTATTAGTTGATCAATGATCGCAAATGATTGTCCTCAAGTCGCACTTTGGTTCTTGCACAATCTTCAGTGCAAAAGCGACTAACGGCATTAACCGTAAATATCAATACTTGATATTGTCTTTGGGATTTGCGCAATGCTTAAGTTTTGTTTTCTTTGATTTTAATGTTATATTATAGAACGAATAATGTACTTTAGTTCCAATATTATTCAATAAATTGTAAATTTTGATGACAATATTATTGCTATTTGACAACAAGTCTACAGTTGCAAATCTTAGTTCTTAAACCTAGGTCATCAAGTATGTTTGAATACGTTGTTCTGTTTCTCGTAGATCGTTCTCCAAAAAGACCGTGACAGAGTTAACAGACAGCGGCGTGTCAGTGGTAAGCGAGGGCGCGTCGAGCGCGGCAGCGTCGTGTGGCGTGCTGTTGTGGATGGCGGAGGGCGCGGAGCGACGCCGCGACCACCAGCTCTCATCGCGCGGTTCCTCCGCCGACCGCGAGGAGCACCGCCGGCGAGAACGGCAGCGGCAACGGTGAGTACACCACACACACATACATCTAAGTGCACCACACACACCTACATCTAAGTCCACCACACACACATACATCTAAGTCCACCACACACATACATCTGGGTCCATCACATACAGAACTAGCTGCGTCACACACAATATACACCTCACACATGTAGCTCCAAGAAGAGCACCTATTCTCGCGCGGCCCCCCTGCCCACCGCTATGAGCACCGCCGCCGCGACCGACCGGCAACGTTGAGTTGAATGCACAATTAGGTCCACCACACACATACATATAGGTGTATTACTCATATGTGTTTCCCGATTTGATTGTAATAGTTTATTAAACTTCAACGTGTTTTTTCTGTGTGATGTTTGTGATAATGAAATAAGATCATAAGACTTTGTTTTTCATATTCTTCGAAGGAGTCCAACTCTTCTGTGCTCAGTAATATCTCTTTACTGAGTGACCCCTAACTTACTTCCACGGGACTAGACATTGACGAGATGCGTTTTGAATGGGGATGGGGTAATTATTCAAACACCCTGATTTTTGCGTATTTTTATATAGAGCAGACCAATATAAATTGAGCCACAAAGTGGCAGTGCTAGAAAGATGATAATCGCAGAGTTCAAATTTTAAAGTATTAATTTATTAAAAGTAACGTGACGTCACAGTAATGGCTGCATGGAATGGGCTTGTCATAATCATACATGTATCACTTTTGGGGAAATTAGTGGCATTTGCCCATACAAATGGAACACCAACATTCATTGTGCAATTTCAAATGCAATATTGTTGTAAAGCGATAGTAGGTTTATTGAGGACAGAAGAAGCCACCTTGGAAGCACACGAAACACGCAGTCCCACGCTTTATTGATTACCACAAACACCACGCACGAAAATCACTGAAGTTTAATAAATTATCACGATTAAACCACAAAACCCCGCATACACAATTTTTACAATAATGAAACATTAACTCACCTTCACTTCTCGAGTCCCCGACAGTGAAGTTGATGTTATCTATGGTGACATTACTTTTTTTTTTATAAATTATGATTTATGACAAAAGTAGCAATCCATACTGTGACGTCATAGCCTATATTTCACATTTTTCGCTATAATTTCCTAGTCCATTGTCCAAAAAAAAAACTTACGGGATGTTGGACATGTCTTATTCTGTCGCAAAATTAATAAAATAATGGATCATTAAAAAAATGACACCATCCCTATTGTTTTGACTTTAAATTGCAATTACGAAGAAAATTTAACGTACTTGCACTATTCCCATAAGAAAGAAGAAACTTGTCTTGTTTGCGTAGTGGTAGTGGCAGCAAGTCGAGCAGCACAAGCGGTGGTGGTGGTACCACCAGCGAGTCGCACACGGTGGTGGTGATGACGTTCCTGGACGAGACGGTGCCGTACCGCATCAAGGTGCCCGCCGTGCCGCTCACCCTCAAGACCTTCAAGGAGTACCTGCCCAGGAAAGGCAACTATAGGTCAGTATAAACGATATACAGTAATCCCCCCTATAACACGGTACTCTTATAACGCATTTTCATATTACGTGATTTCAATCCCCCGTATAACACGGACATTCCCCCATATAACGCGGGGATTTCCCACATTATATTTCTGTATGTACTGTGAAATTTATAATGATAGTGTAATCTATTTGAAATTAACTGTTTTTTTAGTTCATATGCATAAGTTTTTTATTTAAAATGTTCTTAGTTTAGTTTGATTTTAATAAAACGTACATATTTCGTTCATAATATAGTTTTTTCTTAATATTCGATTTAAACCCCCTTTAGCGAGAAAAGTTAAACGTGAATAATTTATACGTAACGCGTTATACGGAGTCGTAAAAACGCGTTATACGGGAATACTCCTACAACACGTTTTCCTATAACGCCGGAACCAATCTACCGTGTTATAGGGGGGATTACTGTATATACATTTATATCAAATATCGTCTCAAATCAAAGATTTTAATTTATGTAACAGTTGCTTTATTATTTATTTAGTGAAAAACAAATTGATGGAAAATATTTATAACAATAAATTTTAAGCTCTTTAATATTAATAGACTTGATAAACGGTCTGAACATATTCTGAATTTATTGCCTCAGTTAAAGTAGGTATGTCGGGCCGTAGAAAATATCGACGTTCTGAAAGAACTACCGAGGTTGCTGATAAATAACGGAGGGCTCTATTTGATCTAATACCGCTACATTTGTATCGGATTTATTTGTATCGATCCAAAATACCGAAGTATCGTATAACGTTGTATCGATACTGGAACGTAATCTTATCGCATCGTGCATCACTACTCTATAACCAATGGCCGCGCGTTGATCGCTTCCTACTGCATGCGCCCGTCGTCAATCTCAGGCGACAGATCGTATGATCAGCAAGGCGTTGAAAATTGACGCGAGTGAAATTTTGCACATTAAGTGGGGAAGCTGGCTGAAGCGGAGTTCATAAAATTTCGAAATTGTAAAGCTATTGACCTCGAGGATTTCGAAGGCATACATTTTCGTAATAATAATTGTATGTTTTGAGTATCCGTCTATTTTTTTTTATAGAAAAAATCGACACTAGCATACAGTCTACCTGATGGTAAGTGGATACTGTCGTCCATAGACATCTGCGGTACATGCCAACATCAGTCCAGAATGACAAACGTTGGCACGCCCCCGGATGCGCGCCTACCTTTGCAGATTATGGAATGGATTGGGAGAAAAGGTTGGTTAAATGGGGAGGGATAGGATGGGAATGGGCTCTGGCATATCTCACTCACTACCGAAACACGTACGTACATTGGGGAAATACGATAAAGTGGGAAATGCGGTACATTTACTTCAACGTAGTCTTCTGTGAGAGAGGGGTAAAGTGGCCAGTCGAGTGCGCCCAACGGCTGTGGGTATGTAGCGTGCACTACCTTTTTATGCTCCTTGCTCGCTCGATTGCCACCTTGCTCGATGTATCAACTCGAGCGAGTGGCGTCAGCGGCGCGGCGCGGCCCTGACTGACAACTTGTATGATACGATGCCAAACTATAGGTTATTATCGCGACCCTGAACGCGTTCAGCGCGCGATTTTCATTTATATATGATTTTATTTATTTTTATGGTAAAAGTCTAATATCCATTTGCAGATACTTCTTCAAAACTGAGTGCGCGGATCTAGACAATACCGTTATCCAGGAGGAGGTAAGCAATGATGGTGACACGCTGCCCATGTTCGAGGGGAAGGTGATGGCGAGAGTCAAGAGCATAGAGTAGCCGCTAACTGTAGAGAGGTACGTCGCCCTGTCTTGTTCAATATATATAGACATTTTACTTGAATGATTTAATTATAAACGCAGAAAGCAAACGTTTGTATAGGAGTGGACATTCATTTGTGTATAGTAAGTAACAGATTGATGTAATAAATTCGTGTAATTGACAATGCGAGTGAAAGAAGTCGATATGTTGCATTTATTGAAATAAATACTCAAGTCAATATTTTATGGTATTCAAATATAATCTGTAACAAAATTAACCTGCATCTTTATAAGCGGCTATTGTACACGTAATTTGTAACACATACACGCCATTAATTGATATTTAACCATCGTTTTATAATTCAAAATCACAATGATAATAAAATATTTTCTATTAGTCTATGCAATCATTATTACTATTATTTATTACCTAGGTATTTAGTATAAATGTCAATAGTAGTGACTCCTGAGTTTACTTTCATTGGGAACAGTAATCATTATACTGAATTAAAAAGAAAATGATTGAATATTAATAAAACAATGATGTATTCTTATTGTTGCCAGACGTGGTCACTGTTCAGACCTTTGGAGCGACAACGGCACAAATTTCATCAAGTCCACATAAGTTTGAGGCAGAGTGTATATATATGTATTATATATTGCGTTTACAGTAGCCCCTTGGAATGATGCAGGCCAATTTTATGTTTCGTTACCTAAAAGCTAATGTTACACAGTGTGCTCATTATTATTTGATGTCATGTTTTAATTATAAATAAACGTAATAGTGAATTCTTATTTATCAAATTGAATTATTACTACATAACAAAGCCTTTGTCATGAGAATTATTGTCGTACAAATTGTTTTCATATCACCTTCGTCCACTCGTGTCTCCAATTATGATCTGTTGTGTAAAATTATGGATTTTATATTTTATTTGTAATTTTTTTTTAATTTACAATTTATTCATAAACTCAATTGTATTTGTTCAAAATATAATTTCATGTAAAAATCATTTTATGTGTGTAGTCACAATTTTTTGTAAGTAACAAATAAATCAAAAAATTGGTTTCAAAGAAATATGGTTCAGAAAGTTTCTGTGCCTGAATATATACATAGAAAATCGCACAAATATAGAAGCGGATATTCATTTGTATGCAGTGAAAATATATACAACTTGATAATTTCCTGTTAGAAAGAAGTTTCATGTCCCTCGCGATTAAATGTCAAACGCGACAATTATATGACGACAAATGAGGGCTGTTAGCGCAAAAGTGGCCTAACCCACATTTTGTTATATGTTGTGTTATAATCTAAGAACAGATACATAACTAGAAGTTTAATATTTTACTGGGTAAGTACAGCAAGTATCTTACTGGATAATATCTACACACAGCCAGTATCTTACTGTGTAATATCTACATACAGCCAGTATCTTACTGGGTAATATCTACACAGCCAGTATCTTACTGGGTAATATCTACACACAGCCAGTATCTTACTGGGTAGTATCTACATACAGCCAGTATCTTACTGAGTAATATCTACACAGCCAGTATCTTACTGGGTAATATCTACACACAGCCAGTATCTTACTGGGTAGTATCTACACACAGCCAGTATCTTACTGGGTAGTATCTACACACAGCCAGTATCTTATTGGGTGATGTTTACATACAGCCAGTATCTTACTGGGTAATATCTACATACAGCCAGTATTTTACTGGGTGGTATCTATACACAGCCAGTATCTTATTGGGTAATGTTTACATACCATCAGTTTCTTACTGAGTAGTATATACACACAGCCAGTATCTCATTGGGTAATGTTTACATACAGCCAGTATCTTACTGGGTAATATCTACATACAGCCAGTATCTTATTGGGCAATGTCTACACACAGCCAGTATCTTACTGGGCAATGTCTACATACAACCAGTATCTTATTGGGCAATGTCTACATACAGCCAGTATCTTACTGGGTAATAACTACATACAGCCAGTATCTTATTGGGTAATGTCTACATACAGCCAGTATCTTATTGGGTAATGTCAACATACAGCCAGTCTACTTTAAATCCAGTTATTTGATTCATTTGTCAGTGATATTTTATTCAATAGAACAAAAAATGTTTTTTTTTGTATATAGAATTACAAAACGCATCTAAGTATTATATTGCTGTGATGGAGTTTTTTATCACTGACTAACTAGCAAATATAATTTTATTTTTATTTTCCTGCGACTTGCATTGTTATAACTTGAATGTATAATTATGTATTACACATTGCTATTGATTGTATTTTTACCGAAAATAATAATGATTTTATCAATTTATTGAATAATATTATATAATGCAATATTTATGTGTATTGAAAATGTAAACACTGTCGCATTTGATCATCATACAGCTCGCAATTGAAATTTAATTATTGCTTATTCTTTGTCACTTCCTACGTGTTTCAACTTCTATTTTTTTTTAGAAAAGAACGAGAAATTATAAGCAGTCGTTAAATTTGAATAGCGTTTTAATGACATTCTCTGCTGTTTTACGATTATTCTATTTATTGATTTCTATTGATAAACAAATTATGTAGGGACAAATATTTATGATGAATAGAATAGAAATAAATATTTTTTTCTAATATTTTTGTATTGGAATAAACTTTATTATGATTTACAAACATAAAATAATATTTTTTTATTATGTATTATCAAAAAGGACAAGACAGGACGACACTAGAATTATTTTTAATTATTTATTAAAACACTACAATAAGAGATATCGTGATAATCACACGACGACTATGTATAATAAATTCGGTTCCTCATCGACTGTTAAGGCTTTTTTTTAAATTTTTTTGCTCTGAGCTAGTTGAGTACGCTTATTTTTTTAAGCCCAGGAGTTATCAATTATGAAGTCTTTTATGATTTATAATTATGATCAATTAAGAATTATGAAGTCACCTAACGGTGATTTCACGGATTTATTCCTAGTGTTATTTGAATGACTGCTTAGTTTTATATATTTCTTTTTAAATTAATAACTTAGATTTAAATAACGTGTTTTGTTAAAAAGAACTATAATGACTTCGTTGTTAATAAGTTTTGATTCGGTATATATTTTTTGGGATTCTACAATATTTTATAGAAGATACTGATTTTTTTCGGTTTTAAATGGAATATTTTGCTTATGAGACATTTTTTACACCTCATTTGGTACTCGTAATATTTTTGCATGGAGTCTGAGGTATTTGTTTTTACATTTTACGATGATTTACAATTAAACAGTATTTTCTACATTATATTGTCTGTACAAAAGCTAAATTTAAATTATCCAATAATAAATCATCCAACGCATGCGGGATCTCAATCAAATACATATTTGAATTATAAATCTATTGAATCACTAATTTATGGAAATCAAAGTCAAATCAAAGGTCGCAAATCAAAGTTGAAGGCAAATGTCAAATGTTTGTCATTTTTTTATTACAGTTTTAGGACATTGAAATATTTTTATGTGGTTTATAAAAAAATACTTCCAAGATTTTTTGATTTTTTTGTTTATTTGTATGAATACAGGCTGTAACCAATCCTTTCCTGTAGCTTGAAATTATAGATTGTGTTAATTATCTTCACATGTAAACATATGCGTTTACCCCTTTTAATTTAAATTATATGACTTTCTTTTTTAATGGTTATCAAAATTGGTCATTGTGCTATAAAATTCTCCAATTGTTACCAATTTTGCTTTGCGACACTCAATTGAACAGTTTATTAAATATATCCGTTCTGCAGCTGTGAATAGGACTTTAGCGAACTAGAAATAAGCGTTACTTTACTTCGTTGGGGATGTTTCACATTTCAAAGTCACCAAGTGAACCATATTTAACATATTTTATTTTATATTTGTCTGTCTGAAAGAGTTATATGTTATATTATATAAAATATTTGCCATACAAACTGAACGCTTTAAGTTTCCTTCGAACATATCAAGTGCATGTGCATAGTTGTTATATCATGTCGTCGTGTTTACAATGCAATGGGTATCTTGATATGGTTAATGTGGTGATAACTTGTGAAACTACCCCCCTCACCAGTCATTGTAGGAATGCATACTCAGACTGAGCATCCCAAAGTCAGCCGCCACTTATAATGACTTCACATTTGCAAAGCCCGTACTTCGACCGAGAGCACCCTTATAGTGCCCCCACACTGAAATTACATTCTGTTATACGTTACGTGATTTTGTAACTCATAAAAAGTTATGGATCAAATTGTTCCGTTCAAATTATCTACATTTCTTTCAATTTTAGATTTTGAGTTGATTTTTAGCCCTCAGTCAAACTAGATTAAAAATCGTTCTGGAAAGCCCGTGTCTCTCCTTACACAGATTTTAAATTAGAATTTTTCATTTTACTATATTACTTTATAACATGTAGTATATACATCTTGTCACACCAAAGTGAAACTGTTAAGAAACAGAAATTGCATGCGGGCGGAGTACATGGAGTACTAGACATAGAATACAATAGAGTATAAAAAAGTCTTCATTTAAAAAATAATAAGTTTCTTTTTCGGGGAAACTATTCAAGTTCAGAAAAAAGTAGTTTACCTTCACCCTTTAACAATGAATTGCTATTATAGAAATGCATTGTTAAAGGGTGAAGGTATTTTTGATTTAACCCTTCATTAGAGTGGCGATAGCCTAGACGTATCTATACTCGACTCACATTCGTATCATCGTAAATTCAAATCCTCGGCCCGTACCACGGAGGTTCTACTTAAGTACGGATTTTTAAAAATTGACACTAACTTGGCGGTAAAAGAAAACGTCACGAGGAAACCTGCGTGCTCCAGAAATAAAAAAAATCTAAACTATGTGATCCACCAATCCGCACTGGGTCCGCCTTGCGGATTACGGCCCGAAGCCCCCCAGTGATTTACTAGGGGAGGCCTGTGCCCTGCAGTGGGAAGTTATAGACTGATACAATAGTAACAAAAACAAGCGCAGTGTGGGGACTCCATTATCCGTGGAAAGTGCACTCGTTGGATGCGACCGGCTTTGTGAATGTCCTTGTACTTATTTCGCGTAATGTAATATATAAGTGTAAGTTCGTCGTATCCGGTCCACCGTGCGTGAGGTGAGGAGCGGCGCCACCGTGCGCCGTGCACCGTGCACCCAACGATTGCACAATATTGAGATGTGGTGCGGAAATATGTGCCTTCAATGTTGATAAATTTTTCATAGTTGATGCTTCTAATTAGTTGTAAGGTAATAAACTGTAAATATAGATTTAAAGCTACGATTTCGAAGTTTATTTTCTATTAATTTAATTAAAATACTTTTTTAATTTATTGCCTAAGATCGCGTTGTGGACGGCCGTCCTATGCGCTTTCAGATATCTCAGACACGAATTAGTTCATAATACAGTCACTGCCAGTCTTTCGTCAAATGCCAATAATATTCCATAATAAGTTAGAGAATTTACCCAAATACAAGTATGTATATTGGGCTTTCTTTTCAACGAGATAATTTTGACGAAATAAAAAATAGTAGAAATATTGTCTTGTGTCTGAGATCTATTTCGTGTCCACTTGTATCAGTAATGATGAGACGCGACCGCGCACAGCTCGGTCGCGCGACCGTATGTATAAATGGATGAACTATATTGTTTTTAAATTTATATAATGTAATATAGGGCACTTTCAGTATTGTAGCGTCTCGAAGTACCTTATAATATGAGATTGTACCAAAAAGTCCATATGGGCTCAAATAATCGAGTTAAAATTGCTTGTTAAAATTGTAAAAATGATGTTTTCCAAGTTTAGAGTGTATACGAATGTGGGTGAAAGCTAATTAATCGATTTTTAATATTGACGTCTTGAAGTATTAATTCCCAATGATTCTATCTAATGATCGTTCAGCACTTCGATCACATTTCGATAGTTACAAGAATTTCAGTACATAATCGGACTGTATTATTTTTTTATCTAGGACATTGTAACATTAAAAAAATAAACTGGAACTGTGCCATATGCTCCTGCTTTTTATTTAACACCTTTGTCAATACCCCTTCTTACCCAGTGATACCCAGTAGTACCACGGGGATCAAAACAGATGTGCGGTCGCCAACAGGTACAAATAAGCAAATAATGACCTAGTACTTCGCTTCCTAAGCCGAGGCCCGTTCCTTCCGCCGGTTTACCGGCGGCGGAGCCCTTAGGCTCGTTGCAACACACATTTTGTTCCTGGCTGAGCGCCTTTGCGCTCGCCCTAAATTAAACACGACCGGTGACTCTTGAAAGGCCACTAGGGCCACAAGAATTTAGCCATTCCGAAAAAAAAGACCTAGTACTCGTAACAAGGACTAGTCGAGTAGTTCCGAGTACGGCTCTCAGCAGTAGTGTTGCTGACTATACAAATCTTACTATCAACTTTGACAGCGCGACTTTTGACTTTTCCAAAGTCAGCGCGGCACAAAAGTTAAGTATGTTAATTTATCTTGTGCTCCCAAACACCGTAATATTGGGCGGGATTTGACATTTCCCGATAAGATCACGTTTAGAAAAGATGCACTTGGGCTTCGCCTTGCAGTGTTTTACACAAGTAACTCCATAAGACATACCGTCTCATCAGCCTGTCTCTACTGTTCGGGATATATGCCTCTCCCGTGGCTCGCCACCACACACTATCTTTGACTCTTCTCATCCAACCACCACCGGGTATCTTCTTCAAGTCGTCCACCGCCGGAGCGCGAGCCGATACGCGCCTCACCAACATAGCTCATAGAAACGTGTAAACTGAAGTGGCAACGGGCAGGTCATATTTGTCGCAGTACCGATAATCGATGCAATAGAAGTTCTTGAATGGAGCCCAGGTACCGGGAAGCACAGTCCCACGACTGTGATGTAGGAATGATTTATTGATAGTATTAACTGCCAATAAAAAGGTTCATAACTCGTGGTCCCACGCGTGTTTCGTCCTGGCCCGGCCAGTCTGCCACGGTCGAGTGTTAACAGAAAAACCGCTTGATCTCGACAGGCGGGTTGCACTTTGTAACTTGCAGCCCGGCCACCAAAAAATTATTTTATCTCACGATCAATTGAAGTACAATTAAATTTATTCTAGTTAAGAGTACATTGTTAATTGTTTTTTCATAACACTCTATCTTGACGAAGATTGCGACCGGCCTAGGACGGAACACGTCACTGACCCACCAGTTGGAACCACGGGTAATTTTATTTCCCCGTGGATCCACTTCACTAGAGTATTTTTTTTTATAGACGAGGGCGGGCGAGCAAGCGGTCCCACGTGATGGTAAGTGTTACCGCCGCCCATGGACACCTGCAACACCAGGGGGTATGCGGGCGCGCCGCCGACCTTGCAAAATCCTATTCACAGCTTCCTTGAAGAACCCCATGTCGTAGTTTAATGGGAAGACCTCTTAAATACAGTCAACACTTAACATTTCAGTAATTTTGTCGTATAGATCAGGATTATAGTACATTGCTTCTTATTATGCTTTTAAAATCAGTTTAAAGTACACTCACTTGATATTCAACCTTAATATAATACTTAATATAATCCTGTTCACAGCTTTCTTGAAGAACCCCATGTTGTAGCTTAATGAGAAAACCTCTTGAGGTAGTTCGTTCCACAGCCTACGGGTTCGCGATATAAAATAATTTTTGGACCCAACAGTACGCGACACCTCCGTATCGAGGAAATGCGGATGGACTGCACTTCTGTGACGGGAGGTGCGGTTGTAGAAACCCGAGGTGGGAATTATATTGAACAATTCTTCAGAGCATTCCCCATTGTACAGGCGGTAGAACACACAGAGAGATGCAACGTCTCTCCGAATGCTGAGGGATTCTAAACCGCCCGTGAGAGTGGGATCGTCGACAATACGAATAGCACGTCGTTGGATGGAATCAAATTGGTCTAATTGGTATTTCGGTGCGCCGGCTCAGAGATGTGAGCAATACATCATATGGGGCCTCATCTGAGCTTTGTAAATTATTAGGAGTTGCCCAGAGATGAAGTACCGCTTCGCTCTGTTCAGCACACCTAGCTTTTTGGAGGCCATTTTGGCCTTATTTTCCAGATGAGACCTAAATTCGACTTTGCTGGAAATGTCGACACCAAAGATTCCAATACTCTCCCAGATCTTAAGAGGTATGCTCTGAAAGCGAGGTGTTACGACAAAGGGGTTTTTTTCAGTAGTGAAGATTTGCGTCTTACTGGGGTTGAAATCCACTAGGTTCAGACAACCCCAAATCGAGACTAGATCTAAAGAGTCTTCGATTTCAGACACAAGCCGACCCGATGGATGTTGGTGCGGCCTCTGTATAAGGCGTCTCCAGTGCTGTCATCTGTATAGCAACAACTATAAATAAATATAAGCATAAATAAAAGGACAGAAAATATGGGTTTGAAGATATATATCTAATATGATATCTAATATGATAGTAGTCCAATATGTCCATTGATTTTCGTCCAAACTGAATTTTGACTTTCAGAAATAAGTCGCATTGATCAATTTATTTATGTTTAAGTAAACGCAAACAATGTATTCTTAACATATAAAATAAAATGGAATAAAAATTTAATTATTTACATTATTTATTATTGCTCGTCCGCCGAGTAGTCTATAAAAAAAAAATGACTACTATAAGTTTTTAATTAATCGTATTTTTAATCCACAAGTGCACCCAGACTGTAATTTGGGCGAATTTCCTTTTGGACCGTATTAGTAATTTCTAATTTTGGTCAATTTTCATATATTGGACAAATTTAGTATTGGACGTTTGTCGTTGCTTGGACGAAATAATTATCATATTGGACACAAGTCTTCAAACCCGAAAATATAGATAAATTTTGCCTTATTTTAAAACCAGGTCTTGTTTTTGAGCGTAAAATGCTTTGCTTGAAGTTTTATTAGTTTCAGTACAAAAGAATATATCGATATTTTCTTTCCTTTTATTCATGCTCTAATGCAATGGATCTACGGGTAAATACAAGTCTGAACCAATATAAAAAGGTCCATGAGCGGCGGTGACCACTTACTATCATAATGACCCGCCCGCTCATCTGCCCTCTTCTATAATATAGAAAAAAAAAGAAAACATATCACTGAGTTTTTTTATTGTCATAAAATACAGTTGGTACGAAGATTATTTTAATTTTTATAATAATTTTAATTAAAATATGTACAATGTTAGCAAATAACTTATAACAAGAATTAAAATACAATGGTTCAGTAACAAACAATAATAATACTGGTGTAACACTAAGATGCGAATTGTAACTAATATACACAACAATTGGGCTATAGTAGTTTTGTCGTCGTAAATTCATTTTCTATTTAAAAAATGTTGTCATGAGTATTGCGTACCGCAAGACGGGGTATGCCATCATCATAATATTAAAAATGAATGCTTGTCACTTTACATTATCCGTAAAAAAATATATTGTCTGTGGTAGTACTTTGTCTATGGTCTGTGGACTCTCAAACAAGCTTTGAGAAGAAATCGTTTTCTCCGGTAAAATTTGTTCGGGATAAAAAAAACGAAAAGATGTTCAGTGTTGAAGTTAAGTTATTTATATGTTAAATACGAATAAAGAAAGATATTTTGGACAGTAGTGTATTTCATGGAGGTTCATAGTTGTTTTTTACTAAAATCTTAACATCAAATGGTAACTTTGTGCCAGTTCGGTTGTACCAGTTTGGCCTAATGTAACCCTGGGATAATATTTTCTTAGGTTTTCGCGATTACTATATAAATAAATCATGTCAATGTCAATACGATATAAATCATGTCAAATATACGCGATTTAAACCGTTAAAAGTTGTTTAATTGTAACCCTGGGATGTTATAACTATTCATTATATAGGTATATAAAGTATGTCTGTCACAATGCAGTTTTTTTTATAGGAATTGTCGCAAAATGCCTAGAACCTACAAGAAAAAGCTTGGTCGAAAAAGAAAAAGGGCGGACCTATCTAAATTATACCGAAGAAAAATTAGAGAAAGCTCTCAAGGACATTGAAGAGAAGCATCTAACCTACCGTCAAGCGCCTGAAAATTATAATATACATAGGAACACTGTGGAATAAACGAATAGGGAGGTTTATTGGTACTCCAGGGCATCCAACTGTTCTTACTTCACAAGAAGAAAACTAGTTTATTTAAGCATGTAATTACTGTCAGCATACGGTTTTCCTGTACCACCACTGGATCTGAGATGTATTATTCGCTCATACCTAAGTATAGGTATTAGGTAAAACGGTAGGTCAGTTTAAAGATAATTTACCTGGGGCTGATAGGGCGCAGAATTTTATTACACGATATGCTTTCGCATAGACTTGCGAAACACAAAGAATGCTCGTGCCAGCATTGATGAGACTATTATAAATAATTTTTTGGGCACTTTGGTAAAGAGCTCCAAGGTATACCTTTATAGAACCTGTGGAATTACGACAGAACTAATCTTGTCGAATTGCAAAAAGTTAGTTTTAGTTAGAAGGGTTATCAAATATCCGGAGATGATCAGAAATTTCACTAAAGCCTGTATGTACATCCACAATGGTTTGTGGAAATGCAGCAGGAGACCAGCACCGGCATATGTGAATTACAGGTCACTGAAACTGTGGAATACATGGGTTGAAAGGAGGGCCTGAAAATGCTCGATACAATTGCAGTAAATCAGGATGGTTCGATAGCCAAAGTTTCGAAGATTGGTTTCTTTTCCTGATGCTGCCTATTATCAAGAAAGAAGATTGAAAAGAAATATGAGTTCGCACATTAACATTGAAGTTATAAAAAATTTAAGTAACATAATTTATTTGCTTACCGCCTAATGTCACACACCTACAATCGTTAGACGTTGCATACATTAGGCCGATGAAGATAACTTGGTGTAAAATTATATTAGAATGGAAACAAAATGCAGCCGATGTGCCACTATACCAAAAGATAATTGTCCAGGTCTCATGAAAAAAACTTTTTAATGAGTTACAGCCAAACAGGCGACAAAACCTTATTTCAGGCTTAAAGAATGTTTTGGACAGAGATTTAAAGAAAGTGGGAGCGATTAGCGAGTCATTGGCAAGGCACTAAAGGCGAGGAACAGCAAGGGAACAAGCATCAGAGACATGAGACGTCATCTACTGATAAAGAAGATACATTCTGGAGTATGGACTTTATCAGTTCTAAGTTAAATTATTTTTTCTAAGTAGGTATACATTAATATTAAAGTGATCTATTTCTTTGATTAAAATATATTGTGAAAATATTTCTTGTTTTTCTGAATCCATCATATCATATCTTTTTAAATCAATTTAATTGTGATTTTTTAATACCTATTATTGATCTACACAAATTCTTTTATAATATCAAGGGTTTAATTTTGACTGAGTATAGTATCGTTTACTTTGGGAGTTATAACAATTTATTGTGGATGTCACAAAATTACGCCAAACTTTGGACAGCTGTAAATAAGAAACTGGGAACATTTAATAATTTTTTTCGATAAATCGTTTACTCAATAGATCGAGACTGCAAATAAGTCTTTTTTATACACGAAAATGTACAAAAAGTGACACTAAATTACCCCGTCTTACGGTAACGGGAAATAATTAAATGAACAGCAGAAATACTGAGTGGCAGCAAATTTAAAGGTAGTTTAGGCTCTCCGGTGGCAATGAAGATATAGGAGTCCCAGTCGACTGTGTTCTCATTGTTGGAGGTGTTCGGTAGGCGGGAAATAAGTGATAGTCTTGAATGAACTATACTGAATAATTTATTTCAAATCTTACTGGTTCACTTACCCTTTTGCCTCCTGTAGTCCACAACCTTGACGGGGCCCTGTATCTTCTAAAATTACACTTATCACGATTATTAGGTTTCTTAGTTATCGAGACAGCTAGCTAGCGCGCTGTTAATCACTCCAGTTTCAAACTAGTAGTGTGTTACGAGGGAGGGGGGTGACTAGTGACTGCCCATGCACACCAAAGTCGTAGTCGATCGATTTACCCTCAGGTACATCACTAATTATGAGCGTTTGCACTAACACCTACCTTATTTTATACACAATATAATTATAATCCTAAAGCCAATGAATAATAGTACCTACCTACGATAGCATGCGAGCATTAACAATGCATAATAAAATGTTACGGTTCTGTAAATGTCGCCATCAATGGGCGTGCCGCGTCCGTCCCGCCTCGGCACGGACGTGCATGTAAAAACAGGTCGCGATTATCGGTTTAGCGTCAATATGCTGGCTGGCTACAATGGCACTCAGGGCCGTCTTTACCAGGGGGTGCAAGGGGTGCGGTGCACCCCGGGCGCTCACCTTTTAAAGGTAATGAAAAAATATAACGCTATAGTAAACAATTACACAATAGGATATTTGACTGTCATAGGATACACAATAGGATATTTGACTGTCATAGGATACACAATAGGATATTTGACTGTCATAGGATACACAATAGGATGTTTGACTGTCTTAGGATACACTCCCGCACCCCGGCGCAGAATAGACTTAAGACGGCCCTGATGGCACTGGCTACGCGACTTGATTCCGTCTGAAAACCAGCGCTGTATGCCGTTTTTAGAGTATACAGTTTGTGCTGAGACGGATGCCCTTTTGACACTGCAGTTTTTTTGCCGTGTTTAAATTATATTTTTTATTTATTTATATATGTTTAATGACATTAGAATAAGAAATTATGTTATGCGATCACTTGTGTGTATGAAATAAAATCTTTCTACATTCTTATTAATTAAAAATTGTTTATTTCAGTTAATAAAAAATAGTTTGTTGCTAATCACGATTTGCTGCTCGTTTGAACACGAGTCTTTGCAAACTACTATTGTGTCATGTTGCTTTCGGTAGATGTTGTGACTTGATGACAACTCTCGTTGTTTTTGGGCTACCATAAATACCCAGTTCATTAAACACCTTGTTCACGTACAAGTGTAGTTTCATTACAATAAATCCACGAACTCTTTAAGTTATAACCGTAGACTACTGCACATCTTGATTCACTAATTTTCAATTCACTTTTAGAACTAATCATATTCACACAATTAATTAAAACAGTCTTTAATGAAAACTGAACGTGAATTTGTCAGTTTGCTATCTAAACACGTCCCGAAGACCTTGTATCAGTAGTAATACGAGTTGATCATCCTCTGTGTATCCTGATGAGCGCATGTGGTGGGATACACTTGATATACACTGGAACAAAGAAAACTGAATGAAAATGTATATCTTTTTTTATACAAAGAAGATAGAAGATTTATCATACATCAAAAATATACAGAGAAATATAACCGTCCACCTTATTGCTAAAGCATGGTAAGGATGGCTTGGATGGTAATGTGAAGTCGGTTCAATAAAGAAATAACGTCTTTATATTCATACATAGATACATACAGACATTATACAGCCTAAAGAAGGGTTTCTTTAGGCAAATCTTCAACAGCAGTTTGGAAAGCTGTTACTGCAACTTCTGCATTCATAAAACATACTCCCGAGTTTATCCTTAATTTTAGGAAATAAATAATAATCACAGGACGCAGGGTACAGTACTCTACATTTACAGAACTCAAAAACTGCTTCGTTTGTCTGGCGAAGTAAGGGAGGATCATTCTCATTCACTTTTAACAAAACAGAAGGCAAACAGCTGTTCACATACCAGTCCACAGTTACTGTTCTTTTAATTTCTAAAGTTATAGTAGCAAAATGGCCGAAAACAGCAATTGATTTATCATTATCGAATTTTTCAAGCATTCGATAATGGTGAAGACACCATACAACGCGGCGGTTTTTTTGTGAGGAATCCATCTAGCACAAAGCCTACTTACCCGTAGGTGATCGTGTAAAATAGTTTGTACTTGAGACTCATACCGATACCTAATGATGCCCGTATTCAGATACGGGCATGATATTTCATTTGTTTGTCTGCTTCAATCACGAGCCATACAGTTTTGATGTTTTCCTCCGTCACCGCCGTCGGCCCTTCTCTAACAACGTCACCGAGGTGGGTATAACCACGTTTAAATTCACTGAACCATATAAACAGTGCAACTGGATGGGGCTGGCTGGTCTTTCATAACTTCGTTTCTGGTTTAGACCGCAACGAAAGTCGTAAAATATCATTGAATCAAAATCTTCAAATTGCCGCCAGTAATAAAAATAAATGACAGCTTTAAAAATTTAAAGGCGTTTGACAAGCAGAGTTCCATTATTAAAATTAGAATTTGTTTTTTTTCTATGGTATGTACAAGTAGCCAGTTCTAAGACCTTTCAGCTTAACGTATATATGCATATATATTTATATATATATATTATATTAAACGAAGGCAGCAGACGAGCATGCAGTCTATCTGGTGGGAAGTGGATACTGTCACACTAGACATCCGCGGTACATGCCAACATCGGTCCAGAATGACAAATGTTGCCGCGTCCTCGGATGCACTGCCTACCTTTTGATGGGAAATTCCTCATCTCAATTCGCCACCACACACGATCCTTGGCTCTCCTCATGCAACCACCACCGGAGAACTTGTTAAAGTGATTGTCACTTCTGACCAGAGGGCGTCCCAAACTATCAATTGTTAATCGATAAATAAATTATATTCTAGAACCTACAAATTCTTCTACTACATGTTTGAATACAATAAAACAAATACATAATGATATTTTGACATCTGTGGCTGTCGGATAGGTAATCATAGTTTTTGTCTTTGAGTGATGGCTAATGTGTTTTGCAAACAGAAGTGACAAGGGCGTTCGTTATATGTGTTAATCAAGAGGAAATAATGAAGTATTCTCCAAAAAGTAGGCAGTCTGTTTCTTTACCAAGAACCCATTTAACCTCAATACTACATTCTACTACTATCTAATATACTTCTAGACTATCTACTACTCACTTTCTCTAAATATGTGATCCCGGCCTGAGGACAAACATCCTTTACCATATCGACTTTGTACTGATCGCTTCGTGTTTCATCCTGTAGTATTGTTCTTAACTCCTGCAGGAAGTGCTCCAAGTTATCCTGTGACACGTCCGGTATTAATTTTATACTGAATTGGTAGCCTATTGGTGGGTCTGTTGTGTCATCTGGGTCTTCTATGCGGATACAGCTGGAAATAATAAACAGGGTTGTTCGAGAGAAAATGTTGTATCTGGTAGATTGATAAAACTATTGCACACCAAAAACCAAAAAATTGATATTTCCTTTCCTTACGAGGAATAAATAATCTTTGGTGTGAGTTGAAAGATGTTAGAGATAAGGGAGCTCTCTGTACTTAAATAAATACGACCCTTCCTCTCTGTCGAAACTCGTCGAATTACGCCAGATAGAATGATATTTCTTGGGAAAGTTTGTTGAAAAACTGCAATAACAAAATGACAAATTAATCTCGTGTTTTTGAACCCTGCCCCCGAAACTGATCTGAATTTAGGAAGATCGTTTATTGGAGGAATCTTTGGCAGAGACCTGTATCCAGCAATAGAGAGAAAGGGGAGTGGAGAGTTAAAATTTTGCTCTTCTCATTTAGCTACTTCCTGAGACTTAGTAGTAGTTAGTTCACTACTAGCCGGAGGGCGTCCAAGCCCCCTAGGAAACGGTATCGCTTACTTTGGGTACTATTGAGGTAGAATATAATTAATTTAATTTTTTGCATTAATTAAAATTTGTTTTTTAACATTTAGTTATTTAAAAACATCAGCGGTCTTATCGCTTTATAACCCTTGCAGACGGATCAATAATCCAGAATTAATTGATAAGCTGTATACGGAGAGCCTTTATACGGAGATGTGGATATATAATTTGTTTCATAACATCAGCTACCCGTTGACCCATTTGACTCCCATCCAACGACGGGCTGTTCGAATTGTGGACAATCCCTCTCATGGCCGGTCTAGAACCCCTCAGCGTTCGGAGATACGTTGTGTCTCTCTGCGTATTCTACCGTCTGTACAATGGGGAATGCTCTGGAGAATTGTTTAACTTAATTCGCACCTCGGGTTTCTATAACGTCACGGAAGTGTCGTGCATCCACATTTCCTCGATACGGAGATGTCTCGTACTGTTGGATCTAAAAACCATTTTTACCGCGAACCCGTAGACTGTGGAATGAACTACCTCAAGAGGTCTTTCCGTTACGCTTCGGGGTTCTTCACGCGAGCTATAAATAGGATTTTACAAGGTCGGCGGCGAACTCGTTTATTTCCTGATGTTGCAGGTGTCCATGGGCGGCGGTGATACTTACCATCGCGTGGAACAGCTTGCTCGTCCGCCTACATACCTATAATAAAATTCATAAACAATTTCATCATTAGGTTGTAATTAAATAAATAATAACTGCTTTGTAATTAAATAAAAGTTGTATTTTAATGCGCCCTATCCAAAACGACGTATCGTTTTGACGTTCACATATGTGAACGCCCTGCATTTTGATTTAGCTGGACACTGTTAGATTGAGATGTAGAGTACCAAAAGTTTAAGGCCGCCTTAAGGCCTTAAGGCGGTGATCGTGTCATTAAAGTAGATTTCTTTGAAATTACTTTTAAATAATCTTACTTACCGGTAGTGTGAAGCGGTGCGTCCAACGGGCCAGTGCTGAGAAGTGATGAATCCAAGGAAGGGCTCATGCCCTCTCTCTAAGGCCCTCTGCAATGTCTTCTGCGTGCACAGGTCTGTGGCTGATGGTGCCGCTGGGAAGTGCGGATGGGAGTGATGCCATCCACATACCCTAGCGCCGGCCGAGCGGAGGGACTCTGCTGCTACGGCTTGAGACACTGCAACATTTATTTTTACTACGTTTTTAAAATAATGGTCATGATAGCTTAGAGGCATCTATACTCGACTCTCGGAGCTCTTTCGTACACATTTTTGTTCGTTTGTTTCGTTGAATTTTTGAATATTTAACTCTTTTCTATGTATATGGTGTGATTATTTTCGGATACGGTCGTTTTAGAAAACTGATATTTCCGGATGTGGACTTATCGATAATAGTCATTTTGGGAAGTGAATATCATGTACCTAAAGGGTGCTTTTACAGCGTAGCGGCTCGTCGTCAACTGATAGGAGACGCATGAGGTGAACGGCTAAAGTCAGATTGTGTCCAACAACGACCAATACGTGCACGATATGGATACAAACTTATATAGGTTAAATCGTAACTTAATGACATCTATTTTTAAATTGAAAATTTACAAATGGTACATATTGAAAGCTAAAAAGGAAATTTAAAAGAAAATACAAAAGTAACGTAGATATATAGACGTTTAATCTGATGTTGGTTGATTAACGGTACCCGAGGGATTAGATCCCGGGGGTAATAATTGAAATCTAAAGAAAATAAATATCTACGTGCGTTCCGTCATTTGCAGTTAGCCGTTGTTCGTCATACCGATAATGCGAAACGGGTCTCATTCGTGGCATCGTGAGTACAAACCCTATCCCATTTCATTAGGTTTCTATTTATGTACCGATTTTTCAATTATCAGTTATCACCACTAACACAACAGGGAATGATAATATGACACGAGGTAAATTTGGCCACTTTGCAAATGTCTCACTTTTAGGATCGTAAAGCTACATCTGTATATTTTGGTTTATCGATGCTTTAAAATATATAATATACTAGCTGTGCCCGGCATGCGTTGCTTGCCCGTCAATTTTTTTGCACAGCCTATGTTCATCTGGAATAATGTACCTTTCAAAAGGTGAAAGAATTTTTGAAATCGGATTAGTAGTTTCGAAGATTACCTCCTACATCCAAACTTACAAACTTTACTTCTTTATAATATTCGTATAGATAATCGTAGCTGATAATATTATTTCTATCACCCTGTGGTTCCACATTACGCTTTGTGCAATAAATATTAAATACATCTATTTATTTTATTAGCATACAAAGAAAACTCATTTTATCAAATGAAAACTGGGTCCACAACGACCGGTTGGTTTGTCTTGTAGACCCAAATTCAACCGTTTACACAATTCGAAGGTTTTAAATAATACATAAATGAATACTGAAGAAACAAATGCGAGTGCACCTGGGTCCATGTCACAGTGCGTGTGCGCGGCGGCCGCGGCGGCGGCGCGGTACGCCGTGACGGTGACGTGCGTGACGCTGCCGTCGTTGCTCATAGTGATGGCACCGCCCGTCAGCCCCATCACCTCGCCGCGGGATGTGTGCGCGTGCGCATCCATACTGATCAATGTTGAGACGTGCATGCGCACCTCGTATGGACCCTACAATGATTTGTAATTTAGGTTGTTTTTAAACTTGTTCTCACCGACAAGAAAGTTATTTGATGGGGAATGTTCTGGAAACTTTTTCAATCTACTTTGGATTCTTATCATCACAACAAACTACGTGGCCTTAAAACGCCACGCTGGCCAAGCGAGTTGGCGAGTCCCACTGTTCGACAGGTGTAGTTTCTCAGGGTTTGATTAGCGACTCTGTTATTCTTTAATCACCACGACACCGGTAAGAGTACCATATTCTAAAGCGGACTGTCGCCATACAGCCCAGAGTATCTCATATCTTGGCGTAACAAACCAGTTGAGTGATCGTTCCGCGAAGAACCTACCTGTAATGATAAATATTTAAACTAACAACATACAAAAACCTCACGGATTCTCAAAATCATAATCACCATAATAGTGAACTAAAAAAATTAAAAAAAAAAACACAAAGACATTCTTAAAATTCCCTCTTGTTGTTCTTCTTTTTATCAAAGAGAATATTTAAAATTAATACTCAAAATTAACAAATGGTACAACATTGTGGTGAATAAAGACTAAATTTTCAGCGTTCGCAGGCAACGTATAATTGCATACGATTATAATAATCGTATAATTGCACGCAAATCATGCAGCAAGTAAACAACTAATTTTCACTAAACAATCGCTCACTCGCGTCACGCACGATCACTCACGGTGACCCTCGAAATTTCCGAAACCGACCGAATTGATCCGATCGCGTTCGCTGCACCCGTGCGGCGCTAAACTCGTCACAACGTGAAACGAGATAATGAGCCGTATATCCGGCCGCCGGATATACGGCTTCACAGATCGCCAAATATCCGGTATTCAGTCAAACGACTATCCGTTTCATCTCTAATAAAAACAGTGATTGGTAAATAGGATATCTAATAGTAAAAATTGGACCCTAATAAGATCAGAGCCTATGACGACTGGATTATGCTCGTTCTCATATGCACAGATGGTCTCAAACCAAATTAGATAACCTGGATAGAAAAGTCCGCTCAACCATGCCTCTCCACAGGATGCACCATCTAAAGCCATCTAATGTGTACCTCGGCCGTCTGTGCTTCCGGCGGTGGTTATATCGTCTCTCCCTTATACATTTCTGAGAAACATGTAAAGCAGATATCTCATTTCCGCGGTACCTACTTTGGGGTCTTGTTGCGATGATAAAAATTGAGGCTTATGTTAAAAGCTTTCATTTGGTATTCATGTGCTATGTAAATTTATGCTTGTTTAGATTTACGTATGTAAATATATCGAGGAAGCGACTCATATAAACCAGTAATGGTTTCAGAGTGCTTAAAGGGTAAATTTTATGTACCATAATCTATATAAATAAAAATTAAACGCTGTTCGTTGGTAAGTGCATCACTTGAGAACGGCTGGACCGATTTGACTAATTTAAAAAAAAAATATTCGTAATGGTCGGAATAAGGTTTTTAGGGAATCGGATTCTTATTTTAGGGATTCCAATCGGAAAATTGGAAAATGCGGGAAAAACTGAAAGTGCTTTTTTCTATGGAATTTTTGTATGAACTTATTGAAATTATTGTATTATTAAATTTGGACAGGACAACGTCTGTCAGGTCAACTAGTTCTATATAAATAAATAAAATAACAGAGTAAATTACAAAAACTATAGGTTACCGGACTTTGAGCGTTATATATGCGGCACTGTATAAGATGTATAGGCTGTTTCCTCGGCTGGCGCTCCTTGCGAGGTTCGCCGCTTATCTCATACAAGTCACCAGACTCCGTGTGCATTATTGTGTACCCTCCGCCACCATCCTGTAGAATACACTATTTGACACTATGGAAAACACATACTAGAAGAATGGCCTCCGTTCACTAAGATCTCCACAATCCCCCAATGTACTGTTCATTCTGACACCACTAGTTTCGTTCAATAAAATATATGGGAGTATGGAAAAGATGTCTTACAAAAGATAGAAGTGACAGGTGAATCATATTATTATGTACCAAATATTTTATTGAACAAATCTAGTGGTATCAGAACAAATAGTACATTGGGGGGATCCATGTCAGGGCATCCTAGTGGACGGAGGCGAAAAATGCATACCAAAAGACAGTGATCACGTGTGTGAAACCAGTAGCAGCAGATACAGCATGCCTTGTCAAACTTAAATTTCCAATGAAAATTCGTATGTACTTTTACAATGACGTACTAGCAGGGAATCATTACAAATTAAGTGGACAAAGTGAGTTGTAGTTAAATAAGTTGTAGTGAGTGTAAGAAGAAAAATTAAAAAAAGGTCCAATTAACATTTTTTAATTTTTTTTTATTCATCTTTTTGACGAGGCTTTGAACACCCTAGGTGATCATGCCAGCCTCATGGGTACTTTCTCCTTTCCCTTATTCAAGGGAACGATCAATAAACTGGTATAAACTTAAAGCTTTACTGGAAAGAGGCTCTGCGAGCCAGCAATTAATCTCTCCATTGCGCAAAGAACCCGAGCTCCCAAGAACTCTTCTTCTCATATCTGAATTCTGCACACATTCCAACACCAAATGGAAAAGGTCATCGGTCTTTTGACAGTCATCGCACAGTGGTGATGGTTTAATACCCATCATGGTAGAACTTATTTGTTGGGATGTGTCCAGAACGCAGTCTGAAAGCTGAGACCAACATTTTTCTTGTGAGACTGGCAGAATCAAACCAAGGTGTCCACAAGGGATTTGACTGGATAGTTCTGTACCAACTTCCTTAGATATAGACTGTTCACCGAAGTGATACTCCCATTTTTCTAAACTTCTTCTTTTAATTCTAGGAATGAGTTCATTAGCACAATTAACATTTAATTTGTCTTTTTATTACAATGCAATGACGTCTTAATGAAATCCTCTTTCATGTATTAATGATTCCTCTTCACTGGAACAGCGGCACACTAGACGGATTTTTTCTCCTATCTGTGCCACCAGTGGTACAAACAGTGGCAAACCATGGAATAAATCTTCATAGGTGGGAGAAGTTAATATCGCTTAGAAATAAGCTGACATTGTACAAAACTCGCATACTGATGTTCACCAGCATTGTCTTTGTACAGGCAGCCCCCTCCAATATCGACCTCCACAAGGATTTGGAACTTCCCTCCATTCGTCAAATACGTGAAAGTCTCCACCTGACATTACTACGACAGTCACTCACCATCCCAACCTCCTAGTAGTTGCCAGACTAACCTATGTACCTGACAGGAATGCTCTTCCCCATTACCGTCGGCGTCCTCGGCGCGTACTGACGACCTCGACGACCTAATTATCGCTACCAATGCGGTTCTTACACTACACTCACACACGTACACCGTCCTTGATGGCGGTACAGAGGACGTTCCTCTTGCTACCATTATAAACACACACCGGCCTTCAGCCAACACTTTTACCAGGTATCGGCATGTGCCTGGGCGCTTCTCACTGGCTTGCGATCCAGCGGTACCCTCCCGAAGCAAGGTCCTTTCCTTCCGCCGGTTTAGCGGGCGTGGGGTCCCACGCCTTAGGTTCGTTGCTACACATTTTTTGCTCCTGGCTGAGCACCGTCTGTGCTAGCTCTACATTATACATGTCCAGTGACTCAAGAGTCATTAGGGTCACAAGAATTTAGCCATTCCAAAAAAAAAACAATGCAATCAGTAATATCCGCTGTTGGAAATGGGCCTCCTCATGCACATTGTCATGTGCATTAAGGATGTTTGGCCTTAAAACGTCACGCTAGCCAAGCAGGTTGGCGATTCCACTCTTTTAGAGGTGGTTTAGCTCCTCAGCACTTGTGGTAGCTGCTTTGTTATTCCTTAGTCGCCTTTTACAACACCCGCGAGAGATGGGGTGGGACTATTCTATATCCGGCCGACACCCACGGCAATAGATTTTGTTTAAAACATAACATTTGGTTTACTGTTTTATTAATTTAAAGCACCAACCAAATGAATTTTCTTTTGTCTTCGGGGCATAGGCTCAAATTTCCTCAGAGGCACTGCTATAGGCTCCTCTACTTTTGTCTTAAACACCTTAGGCTCTTGATCCACTTTAGTGTTATCTTCTGTCCCACTGTCTATGTCAACATCTATGTCACTCTCTTCCGAGTCTTTCTTCTTCTCAATTTTTATCTGTAAATTGAGAAATTGGTCATTTCTAAATTATTACTTAGTTCCACAAATGCAATTTACAACAACTAAATGGAAATATGGCCTGGTGGACCGATGACTTAAAGAAATTCACTGGTGGCAGTTGGATAAGAAGATCAGAGGATTGTGTGTGGTGATGAGCTTTGCGAGAGGCTTATGGTATATCCAGATGTGCAGAGACATAGGCTGATGGTATGGTATAAATAGACATTGTTGAGAATTTAATATCTCATTTATTTCATTTTTAAGGGAGATGTAACTAGTTATTCTATGCTAAGCAAAAATAAAGAGAAATATTACTTAATACACATCACTGATTAAGAATCCTCACAAATAGTAATATATATATCTACAATTTTTAGTAAAGATGAAACGGATATCCGGTAACTATCCGGTATTCAGCCTAAATTTACTATCCGGCCGGATACCGGATAATCAAAAACTATGATAATTTCCTAAAATCAACTTTAATAAATGAATCTTTGTGAGGTAAATAATAATAAAATGGCTTATAATTATGACGGCTTTTAATTAAAGGTGAAAAAGTTACAAAAATTCACAAAGTACCTTCCAAAAAATTAAAATTACCTTCCGAGATATTCACTTTAATGATAAATATTTAAACTAACAACTTACAAAAATCTCGCAGATTCTCAAAATCATAATCACCATAATAGTGAACTAAAAAATGTAAAAAAACACAAAGACATTCCTAAAATTCCCTCTAGTTGCTCTTCTTTTTATCAAAGAGAATATTTAAAATGAATACTCAAAATTAACAAGTGGTAGATTATGGTGAATAAAGACAAAATTTTCAGCATTCGCAGGCAACGTATAATTGCATACGATTATAATAATCGTATAATTGCACGCAAATCACACAGCAAGTAAACAACTAATTTTCACTAAACAATCGCTTACTCCCGTCACGCACGATCACTCACGGTGACACCCGAAAGTTCCGAAACCGCCCGAATTGATCCGATCGCGTTCGCTGCACCCGTGTGAGGCTAAACTCGTTACAACATGCAACGAGACAATAAGCCGTATATCCGGCCATCCGGCTTCGCAGCTCGCCAAATATCCGGTATCCGGTTAAACGGCTCTCCGTTTCATCTCTAATTATTAGTCTATACTAATATAATAAAGAGATAGTGAGAATTTTGTGAGTTTGTGTGTATGTGGAGGGTAATCTCCGGAACCACTGCATCTATTTTAAAAATTCGTTCACTATTTGAAAGGTAGATTATTCCAGATGGACATAGGCTATATATTATGTGCAAAAAAATTGCCGGGCATGCAACGCATTCCGGGCACGGCTAGTAAAGAATAAAGAGAAAACAAACTGGACTACAGATAACAAAATAAGGCTCAAAATAGTGTTATTTTATGATCCCTGATTTGTTAAGTCTAACTTGGAGATATTTTTATAGTTTAATTTTATCAGCAATTAATAAAAAATGCTTTATTTAGATAGTAATTAAATATAACCGATTCAGACAGTCTACATATAAAGAGAAATGTACTAGACCAACTCATCAATGCCCGGCTGAGGAACATAAAATTTGGACAGTAGCTTCCTTTTACGGCGTAAAGACTTACTAAGAAGACATTTCTTTAAAAAATATATTTTGATGGTGCTATTAATTTGAAACAGTGAAAATATTCTACAATAGAATAACGTGTTTGACCGTTTTTTTTTAAACTGTGTCAGAGCAAATCGCAGGCCACAGCTAGTAAAGTATAAAAGTGATTTATAACTTACCACTTGTTCACCCTCGGAAACAGGCAAAGCCTGACCCGACCCCAGCACAATTTGCATCTTGGGACTCTTCATACTGTCCTCTGACAAGCTCGAGTCTTTCCTATGTCTTCGTTGAGGAGATTTCAAGTGATCCTTACTGCTATTCTTTGATCGACCTCTATCAAAGTTCCTAGAAACTTTCCTTCTGTGGTTTCCGATCTTTTTCACAGTTTTAACCTGTCCCCTTTGATGTTTTGCTATGTTTTTCGACACCATATCCATTAAATCTACATCTGAACCTATGGATTCTGTCGATCCAATTATAAGGTCATCTTCATACAATATTTCTGCTGGATTAATAGCTATCATCTCTGTTTTCATACCTAATATATCAGGCCTCAATAAACATTTTTGTTTTTTACTTTGTCTTTTTGGCATTTTAACTGTCGGAGCACCAGTGGTCACCATATTTATAATGGAGTTTCTACTTGTCACTTCATCTGTAACTATTTCTTCCTGAACTACTGAAGGCACATCTCCAAGTTCCTCTTCCTTGACAACACTAAACATTGGAGTTTCTAAATGTACACCATATTCAGCTTCAATTAAAGCTTGAATTTCTGCTTCAGTCTTTGTTTTTATTGTTTGGGAGATTTTATGCACATTGCGACCATATTTTGCCTAAAACGTTGACACTTATTTATTACAGAACAGTATAAAAAATATTATTTAATAAACAAAAAACTTGACTGTTCAACTTCTATATGAATAAAAATATATTGAAATAAACTAAAATATGAAAAACAAGTTTGCATATTTACAGCATACAGTAACTGATTTGTTTGTTTACTATTGTTTATACAGTATCAGACTCAAAGCAGTCGGGACCAGATATATTTTTAGGTCCAGACTGCTTTGTTCAGTGTGATACTGAATTATTAAAATAGTAGAGGAGTTTCTATGCTTTTCAAAGATCAAAAATAAGTCATGATTTGATGCAACTTACCATTTCCTTAACAAGTAAATTTCTTTCTATTTGGCTCCAGTTTGTATCTATACTATGATTACCTATATCTGTATTGTTCACTAATAATGTTTTGCTCCCTGGTGTTTTATTCCTAAAATAATAAAATTTAAATTCTCATTAAAAACTATGAAATAATTTATAACTTTTGGAAATGGGACTCTTCCTTAATGAATATTCAATTAGCTGTTGGATTAAAGGTTCAATAGCTCACAGAAATTACTCTGCAAGCCTAACCTGACCCTAGCACAATTTGCATTTTTGGATTCTTCATAAAATAGTTACTCTGATTTTGCAGGAATATGAGCCAAGTGAGCTTACGTAAACTCAACTCTGTTGTTTTTAAAAAAACAACATTTAAATATTGAAATAAACTAGTACATACATAAATCTTTCAAAAATAAGGGCATTATACACTTTCAACCCAATGGTGCAAACATACTGAATGAAAAAGAAATATCGGGTGGCCTGTGGAGAAATTACAGGTGTGCGGGCGGTGTTATTGTCTCTCAGTTCCTAAAATTTTAGCATTCATGAGTTGCTACACAGGAGAGCAGCACGCTAAAGTGTGCGCGCATTTTAGGAGAACAACCAATGATACGTAACTGTTCGGCGGCAGTTCCGATCTGTGAATTTGGTTTACGTAACATTAATGTGTCCCAGTAGCAATTTAATTAAACAATGGATCGACAGGTTGCAAAGAACAGCATCAGCCAACAACACTAGGTCACAAGGACCTATAAGAGTCAGCCGAACCGATGAAAACATTGAGTGGGCGAGTCCCTACAAAATTCAATTAGTGCATGAATTGAGAGAAGCAGACTTCCAATCAAGACTACATGCCGCAAATGATCAATGCATTTTCTGATTTTGACAATATTATTTTCTCTGATGAAGCCAATTTTCACATGAACAAAATTGTCGATACCGGGTCTCTGAGAATCCCTGTTTAAAGCATCAGAGGCCACTGCATTCACCAAAGGTATGGGCTGGTATAGCACAGTGGGAATTCATTAGTCCTTATTTTTTTAAGACAATCACGTTTCAGCATTACTGTAAATTTGGAGCACTATATTGACATGTTATGAAACTTCTTGGCTCCAAAACTGCAAGAATCACTAGGTAACAACTCGCATACTTGGTTTCAACAGGATGGTGCCACTTGTCACACTTTCAATCAGAGGATTCAGGTGTAAGGGAGATGTTTCCCCAAAAATGTATTTCTTAGAGGGGTGACATATCATGGCCTCCACGGAGTCCCGACCTAACTCCAGGTGATTTCTTCTTATGGGGATACCTTACAACAACAACAATAGCAAGTTTGAAAACAAACATTCGACAAGAAATTGAATTGATTTCAAGGCACACTTACAAGTTTTACAAAATTTGCATGCAAGAATTGGAGAATGTCGCTACCGCAATGGACGTCATTTGGATGATGATTTTTAAATTAGAAATTTTAATAACCACTCTTTTCATATAAATAAATAAATACTTAATAATGTGTTATTTTATTTTCTTAGGTTTTCGCGATTACTATACATAGCAATTAAACAACTTTGAACGGTTTAAATCGCGTATATTTAACATTATTGTCACCCCGTGACCACGTCCACTGCAAAGTGTTCGAAACGTCGGGATATAAATAATGTTAAATATTGTTAAAATATGTTATTATCAGAAGTTATTTATATTTTTCAAAAATGAATTTGTTCATAGGCCACCCTGTACTTATGACCATTTGTTTGAAGCCAAATATAGGTGTTTGAAGGTGATACACAAAGGTTATTATTTTATTAGGAATCCTCTTTTTGATAAGGGTCTTCTCTACACTTCTTACCTAGTATTATCTCTATGCTGGATATCATACCAATTGGTCGCTGTTGAGTCCAGGAGCCATTGAGGGTGAACCGTGTCCTCTCTATCCGAGCATGATGGACTGAACAATATTTATATTATTAGTTCACATTAAGGAGTTGGTTAAAAATAAGTATAGTGTCAACAAACAACAAAGTGATGTCAACATAACCAATGGATTATTGGAACACAAAGTACGGTTAAAAGATTATGGTGTTAGATATTGTGATTTTAAAATTCAATCTAATTTAATAATACTTACATTCCTTGATTGTTTTGAGCTAAACAAGAATTAAATGAAAAATCTCCCAAGACGTCAATCTCATCTTCATCCGCCATGTTCATTTATGATTTATGGTTATAGTCAGAGCAAAAAACAATGGTACTTGGACTAATGGCGAGTCTTCTGTTCGTAATGTTACATACATTAGGTGCTTACCAGAAAATGTCAAATAACCATAATTATATGTCTAGTGATAATCAAATAAAAGCGTGGGACTGCGTTTTTCGTTTCGACTGGATTGGACAACGATAGGATACGCTTTAGACTTCGAAACAATTTAGAAGAAAATTTCACAATGGCAGAATATGCTAATTGTACCATTGTGACATTTGAAGAAAAAAAAGGTAGTCTGATGTCAGATCTGACAGTTTATTGTATTAAATGATTTGCTTGGTGGTTGTTTTGTTTGTTTGTTGATTTGATTTTGTTTCTACAGCTGCAGTCTGTGAATGTTACATTGTAAAACTTATTGGAGAGCGAAGTAATTTTTGGTGCAACTGCAGTATTATACTTGCACTTAACTGTCTTTCCTATCTCGTCAAAACTAAACGAAAATGACAACAATAATTTTAGCTCAGAAACTGGTGTCAATGAAACTAGATAAGACTGAATACGAGATGAACGAAGGCCTCAAAGTCGACAATAAACAAAAGAAAAACAAAATGATAAAGTAATAATTTATTTTTTACAGTACGTAATAAAAATACGAATAGTATCGGATATTTCTTCTCGACTCTTGTTATACTGATTTTCAACTTAAGTAATAGTTTTTAAAAATTACCACTAGCTCGATAGTGAAAGAAAACACATGAAGAAACCGGCATGTTCTAGAATTGAATAAAAATCTGACATCCATTCTCATGGTGGATTATGGTTGGAAAGTAGTGATTTACTAGGGGAGGCCTGTACCCTGCAGTGGTACATTTAATAGGCTGACATGAATAGAAATATGAATAATCAGAATCATCGACCGGTGTAACCAGTCAAGTGTACTTTTGTAAGTTAGGTATATATTTCAACATAGCTCATAGAATCAGTGTGCCAAAATGGCAATGGGTAGGCTTTAATGGTGGTAAGGTAGTATTTAATGCTGGACCAACAACCGATGCGGTAGACAAGTCCTTCATTGAATAAAGACCTATGTAGAAATGTAGTGTGAGATATGGTCCAGACACATCAACAACTTTAGGATTATATCCTGCAGTGGCTCTCTACTTGAATTTCTACATTTCTTGAATTTCTTGAATTTTGGGTAGATTTCAAAATTATTTTTATAGGATATTCTCTAAGTCTGTTCTTAAATTGTTTTAGTGCTTAAATTTAATTACTATATATTATAAAGACCTTATATTTGTTACAGCTTTTTAGGACAAATTGTAAATTATCAGAAGTTAAATAAGACCTGTAGATTGTGCCTAAAACCGAATGGAAGGAGAATATTTGGTAAAAATCGGGATGTTGATATTGCTCATAATATCAAATATGTTCTTGGAATTGAGGTTTGCTCTGTTTTATATTTTATGAGCTTTTGGCCCTTATAGCTCATGTACATGAATAATACACAAATTATTATGCCAAAAATGTTATCTCAACAAAGGGACGTTATTCCTATTCCAATTGCTAGGCATTCGAGGCCTAGAGAGACATGTCGTAGGTTTCTATCTGAAGCGTAGACAGGAAGTATTTATGATTAATAATTATATGCTTTAAATAGAATACTGATGATAAATATGAAGTTAAAAAATAATAATTTTATTAATGAACAATGTTATTAACTGTAACAAATTGGTGAATAAAATTAATACCAGGGGAAAAGACAAGGGTTACTAAGTAATTCACATTTACAGTCAGGCATTACAAGTCAGGGGCAACTAAAAAAATGTGCTCTAGAATTCCTTATTCAAGTCCACATAAAGAACAGAAAGAATGATCCAGAATCCTTAGCTTGGTGAGGAAAACTGGAGAACATATGACTTAATCTTAAACGAATTATAACTGACATAGCCAGTTCTGAAACTTAAAAAACCAAGGTCTTGGAGGGATAATCGACTGGATGGAATCACAGTGTCGGCTAGGGATGTTACGGAGCTTCGTCTCTGACTCCGAAAGGTCGCAACTTCCGATTGATTTTACACCTCCGACTCAGAATTCAGCTCGATAATTCTGAATCGAGGTTATAACATAATGAAGATCGAAACATAGCGAGCGACTGCGGCCAGAGGGCGTGCCTACAAACAAGTTTTGATTTGTCGCCCGGGGAATCCCATCACGCCCGCGTCTCCCGTTCAGTTGTTTGTTTTGTGTGAAATTGTGTGTTAGACGCGCTTCAAGCTTGCTTCCTTCTATCGGACTTGTGAGTTGTGAATTGAAATTGTCAGCAGTGTCTGAGTGTATTAGTATTTTTGACGTGACAATTTTATTTAAAGACAAAACAATGTAGCCAAATACAAGTCTTATATGGAACTACTTTAATGAAGTTGACGCTAATAGGGCCGTGTAAAATTTGTGAGAAAACGTATTCGAGAAAAGGAAGTACAACTACATCGTTAAAAGGTCATTTAAAATCTTTGCATGTTACTGAATACGAAGAATGCATTAAGCTAGAAACTGAAAAGAAACAAAAGAGGCCAAAAAACAAATCACTGTCAAAGACGTTTTAATGAGGAATCAAAAGTTACAGTTAACATCTCTCTCTTCTCCGAGACCACTCCACTTTCGACTCCGATAAATCAAATTTAAAATTTCCGGCTCCGACTCCGGTTCTGGTAAACCCACCTTTGTAACATCCATAGTGTCGGCCTTTAGTTTGCTTAAATAACTGTCACAGATCATTCAAGGATTTATCCAAATAAAGTTTATCCAGAGCCCGAAGATCTTGAGAGAAATATTTATAATATGAATCACATCTCACACATGTAGTGTCCTTTGTAAAAAGGTCCAGTGTCTCATTACCAGAGATGTCAAAATGACTTGGGACTAGTACGACTTCTATGCCTGATAAGTGGCATTTATAAAGCACCTCTTTAATATCTTTAAAGTGATATAAAAGTTGTCTCTAGTATGGAAGGAATGGAAGGTTAATATCCCACAGACAACCGAATGAGTCAGAAAAGATAACTTATGTGATTCTATAAACAATACCACTTTCAAGAGAGCTAGACTCCCCAGTAAATATAGAGGTTTGAGGGGAACATTTATAATTAAGGACAATTTTATATCTGGGAATCCATATAGCAGAATCTACATTAGCATCTCCAAATAATTTAGATGAATCTGTATAAATAGGTAATAAATAAATAATAAACCAGCCAGACCATTTTTGTTTAATATACTACCAGTATTGATTGATTGCAATCAATACTCGTAGTATATTAAACGAATATTGATTTGCATCAGATTTTTTTCAATGCCAAAATTAAGAATAACTCGCAGTTTGAAGAGCAAAGACTTTGGTATTTGTATGGACTTTGGACTGCTTAAGATTTTCTAACTTAAAGTATCATTGTTTCAAGATTCTATTTAAATGGGAAAATGCTCTAACATCTCATTTTTTTAATGAAGCAATGAGAAATTATCTTATTTTTGGAGACTTCATCAAAGTATCAATATATGGGAAACTAGAATTGACATTAACTTTATTAAATTTTAGTTAGTACCAACTACAATTCATTTTTAGTAATGTGACATTGACATGACAATTAATTCATTGACAACAATTAATTTCTGTCATGATTTGGTAATTAATTCTTTGATAATGCCAATACACACTCCGTGTTGTCGGCTGACTGTACACCCCTTCTCTTCCCGTGGGTGTTGGTAAAAGGCGACTAAGGGATAACAAAGCACTACCACAAGCCCCAAGGAACTACACCACCTTCTAAGAGTCGACTCGCAAATCCGCTCGGCTAGCGTGGCGTTTTAAGGCCATACATCCCTCTTACGCAAGTTAATGTGCATGAGGAGGCCCATATCCTGCAATGGATACTGAAAGGGCTGGTTGCATTGCATTGATATGAATGTCATGTAAAAGAATTTCATGGTTTTTCTCTGTGAATACCATGATTACACACATCATATGCTTTGAATTTTGTCATATTATAGGTAACAGAGAACGATCGTCAACCACAATATATTTGCAGTTCTTGTGAGAGCATAGTAGTAAATGCTGCACACTTGAAGCAGACAGCAGAAATCACTCAATGGAGGCTTCAACAAGAGTTTGGAATGGGTAACTATTTTACTAATTTTCATTTTGCAAAACCTTGCTTATGTTGGGTTAAAAAGAAATAATTAAAAAGAATTATATTACTAAAAAATATAATTTTTAAAATTTTGTAATAATTATTTAAAAAGAAATAGACGTATATTTATCCAGCTATACATGTTTTTAGTTGACGAACCTGAAGGCTGGAATGAGAAGTCGACGAAAATGTGTAGCAGCTATTTTAACATACAGGGAGGAAAAATTATTCGTGAGTGGGGCTGCGAAAAGTGCGCACGAACGTTTTATAAATGGGTACATACTATTTAATCTTATTTATAAGTACATGATACAGAGTCAATTGACATACATTTAACGTTACGTTTTGTTGTACGCAGTGAGCAAGGCCAGTTGCCTGCAAACTTATCTAATTTGCCGTGTGTACAGTAATTAGATGTCCAAATAATAAATTTCTCACGCTTTGCAATACACTGTATTGACAGGAAGAATATACTGAACACAAAAAGCTGCCTCGGTGTAAAAGCAAACAAGAAATTTGTGTGTGTGAGACTTGCGGCTTGGAACAGAAGAACATGTCTCTTCTCAGACGACATCGGTAAATATTTTTATCAATTCTATTAAGTGATTAAACAATAGTTGCCTCAATACAGTAGTTGCTTCAATACAATAGTTGCCTCAGTAGGTACGATAGTTATCTCAGTACGGTAGTTGCCTTAGGACGGTAATTGAATTAGTACATAATATACATTGAATGTTCATGCCAATTCTTTGAAAACAACCTATAAGTTGTATAACTCAGTCATTTTTCAAGACTACTGGTGGTCCGTCAGTCCAGGAATGATCCGCGAAGTTATTAACTTAATAAAAATATATCTAGAAAATGATTTAATAAATTACATGTTTGAAATTCGATACAGAATCCCGAATCCAACAGTTGTACAAATCTAAGCTCAAAAATCTCATTAAAGATTTTTTTTCTGAACTACTTATATAACTCTTTTATTGATTGGATAATACTCATAAGTTCTATTTTTTCTCACCAAACTATATGATCAATGGTCCATGAGGAGAAAAGAATCAATTAGTACCTCATCCGTTTGCAAAAATAAAACAAAATTCTCTATGTTCTTTACAGTAAGATCCACACAACGGAATTTCATTACGCGTGTTCATACTGTCCGTACCGCGCGCGGAACAAGGACGCATTACGTATCCACGAGCGGCGGCATACTGGGGTACGCCCGCTACTTTGTCCGTACTGCCCAGCGACCTTCGGCAATCCCTCTAATCTCACGGCACATCGCTGGAAGCATCTACCTCCGAGGTACCACTGTGACCTGTGTCAGAAAGGATTCAAATTCAAACTGGTAAGGATTTAAACAACACAACATGCAATTAAAACAGAGCGATCGTTTCAGTATCAGGGCACATCGCTGAACACATCTATCGCAGAGGTATCATTACGTGTTATTAGAAGGGATTCAAATTCAAACTGACAATATTTAATCGGCTTACGATACATACGAGTACAATTAGGACACTGGGGAATTCTTCAGATTTCCTCATTGAAGGCAGTTCTTTTATTATTTATGTTTTTAAGTTTCAGTTGCATATTAGTTTTATTAGAACAGAACATATGTGGGTGACACTTGAAAGTTTTTGGAATCTCAAAAATGAAATCAGATATAAAGATGGAAGTATTGCTTTTCGAAGTATGTATTCTCCGCGACAATCGATACACTTTTTCATGTCATGAAACCATTGTGTGAAGCATTCAGTCCATCCTTCTTTAGGTACCTCTTCAACAGCCGTTTGGAACGCCGTTACTGCCTCTTCTGCATTCATAAAAAGTATTCCTATCAGTTTATCCTTAATTTTAGGGAATAAAAGTCACCAGATGCAAGATCGGGACTTTATGGCGGATGACCTATTAACTCTACATTTACAGTACATACTCAAAAATTACTGTTTGTCTGGCGGAGTGAGGTGGTGCATTGTCGTGATGGAGGATCATTCTGCTTCTTGGGCGTCGTTTTTTGACTTTTTCCAAAACAGAAGGCAAGCAGCTGTTCACATACCAGTTAGCAGTTACTGTTTTTTTATTTTCTGGTTATAGTAGCTAGCCAAAGATCTGATATAGGAGGCAATTATCTTATTTTCAGTACTCATCCTTTCTTCACTTTCATCGGCAACTCTTCGAAAGGAAAAACCCACTGCGCTGATTGCCTCTTAGTCGAATTTTTTAAGCATTTGGAGACACTATTCCACGCAGAAATGTTTTTGAGCTTCGCTCAAATTGTTAGGAATCTATCTAGCACAAAGCTCCTTTATCCGTAGGTGATTGTGTAAAACTTTACACTTTGAACTTTATTCTGACCAATAACCAATGATGCCCGTATCTGCTGATATGTCGTTCGTTTGTCTGCTTCAATCACGAGCCGCACAGTTTTGATGTTTTCCTCCATCACCGCCGTCGGCCCTTCTCTAACATCGTTACTGAGGTGTGTACGACCACGTTTAAATTCACTGAACCAGTTACAAACAGTGGCACTGGATGGGGCTTCATCACTAATAATGCTAACATAAGTCTTTCATAACTTTGTTTCTGGTTTAGACCGCAACGAGTCACACAAAATCACTGAACGAAAATGTTCTTTTGTTAAATTCATTTTTCCGCAAACACTTAATTTTCAAATTGGCGCCAGAAATAAAAAAAAACAAATCACAGCTTTGAAAATATAAGTTCCATTTTCAAAATTCGAATTTGTTTTTTTTTTATCGTATTGTATAGTAGCCTGTTCTAAGAACTTTTAGTTTGACCTATTGTATATAAAGTATCAACTTCGTTTACTTCCATTAAAATGAATGTTAAAAGCCAATTTTTTTAAACTTGCCGCTTTTGTACTATGGTTAATTTGCCAGACTACCATGCCTTCAGTCTGTGTCTCTCCATTCTTGTATGTAAGCCTCTCCCTAGGACCATCACCACCCACGATTTTTTGGTCTTCTCATTTACCCACAACTGGCAAACTTTGCACCATTGCCATATATGAAAAGAAAGAAAAACCAGCAATCTCCAAGTCGGCAATCCACCTAGCCGGAGGGCGTCCCACGCTAGTTTTCCCGGTACGTGGGCTCCATTTCAGAACTCGTCTCCCCCATCGGTTATCGGTCCTGCGGCATATATGGGCTGCCCACTGCCACCAGCTTGCTGATCCTTTGAACTGTCGGCAACTTTAGTTCGCCGTCGATTTTTTTCGTTATGGATTTTGTACAGTCCAGCAATAGTACATTACTGTGCAGGCCCGAAATAAAGCAATTGACGGCCGAGTAATATTGGAAGGACGAAGCGAAGCAGAGTCCTTTTTAAATAAACGAGGCCGTTAATTGCTATTTCGGCCGAGACTTGTATAGTATTTTTCTCTAATTTGCGAGGAAACAATAAACAAATTAATTCAAGAAACAGAAGTTTTCCCAGAAAGAATTCGCTTTTTTTTTGTTTTCCACTTGATGAAAATCTTCATGTCTTTTATTATTTTTCTCTCGATTTCGGTGGTAACAGGTTTTCAGAAAGTATCTTTGCTTCTTCAGCTATGTCTGGTGGCGTTAAATCTAATTCACCTTTCAACGAACTAGTACTCATTGTTTATTAGACAACTTAAAATTGTGATAAACTTATGAGAACATAAGATCCACAATACAGAGTAGGTATTTGATTTTCATTCCCGCCAATTCGACTGCGCGCGGTCTTTGTTCTTTTCTAAACTTTTGAAAAGAAATGCATATTCAGCCTTTATAATAATAAATATCGTGTACCTAAAAAAACCTAATTTATGTTAGTGTGCACTAAAAATAACCTCGCTACTGTCCAGCAATCTCTATTATTGTCGGGTTGGAAATTTCTGGCGTGCGTACAGAAAAGAGCAGATTGACGTATTCCTTTTTTAAAATAATAGTCATTTCCGAGCAAGTAGGAGAAAACCCTATTTTAACACTCCTAAATAATAGATAAGCCATCGTTTCTCAACCTGGGTTCGCGAGCACAACATAGGCGGTTCGCAGTTGTGTAACTTATGTACGAAAAACGATTTATAATAATCAAAAGATAAATGGTAAAAAACATAATTAGGACTTAATTATTAGTAAGGTGGTAGTGAGCTTATTTACTTTATTTTTGCCCATTTCAGGGGTTTGCGACATTAAAAAGGTTGAAAAGGATCGTATAAACATTAGGTTTTCTATTTCTTTTTTGTGTGCAGGATCTGCAGGACCACATAAGAACTCGGCACACCAAAGAAAGACCTTACTGTTGTAACATTTGTGGAGAAACTTTCACTACAGGGTAAGCAACTTCTATTAAATAAGGGTTTCTTCCCACACAGTGGCTGAGGAACAACAAATTTGTTAACAATTTAAACTCTTTAACTTGTTTTATATGCATTTGAAAATCGCCGGTATATTATACATGGGACCGCATAATCAGCAACAAACATTCACATAGTATTAATTGAATCTTCCGGGCTACTTGGCCGAGGTCTTCTGGAATCTCTTCTCTTTGTTCCAAACGTTTCGTCAACAATTGCGGTTGGCATCTTTAGTGGCGACTGCATTCACTTTCGGAGAGATGTTATCTCTTCGGCTTCTCGAGCGCAACTCAGTTGAAGTATGAAGCGCAACTCAGTTGTCATTTTGGGAAGTTACACCATTACCAAGTTACACATTTTGTAACTTGGTATTTTAGGAAATGGACCTTCTGGGAAGTGGACTTTTTGGTACTAAAGAGAATTCATTAAATGAACATTTTAGTTCAATTCTTATTATATTTTATTACTATACAGCCAGCAGTTACAGTATGTGAATTAGGTCTAACTTATTAGTAATATTACTTACTTTTCCAGGAAAATCATTCGTCGTCATGAAATTTTAGTGCATAAACGACCGAAAATGAAGATCGGCACCACACCAACGTACCTCAGGCAGCAACAAGAAATTAATACTTAAGTTTTCTTCGAATAAGGAATATTTCACTAATGTGATCACTACCTCCAATCCATACAAACACTTCCTATCAAAGAGAGGGTCAACTCATGGAATAATCTACCGCATGAGACAGTTAAAGCAGGAGTGAATACTATAAAAAGCTTTTTAATACGTATAAATAATAATCATTTCGGAAGTGAGTGAGGTATGCCATCCTATCTCTCCTAAGATCGGAATTTATATTTAGATAACTAGTCCAAGCGCCAAATTTGATATTTTTGTGCCATTTGAATCCATTTTGCATAATCAGTCTTTTTCTTGAAATTTTAATTATAGTTTACACAATATTTTAGCATTTAGTACTCATGTCCCCATGTGGGGCCATAAGGAAGTGTTAATTCCTACTGACCCCCCACCCCAATTTTAACAATTTTAACGTAATATTTCTAGGAAATGCCCAACAGTAATTTCTTTGTGGATTAATTGCATTTGTGTATTCAAAATGAATTTATCCTTTTCTAATTCTGATATTGATCTCTTATTTTGGCTCCGGCAATTTCGAAAATTAATAATGGTCATTCTTGTAATAGATACATCATTTTCCAACACGGACAGTAAATTTTTGAATAGTAACATAATATAATACATAAATCGTAATAATAAAATCAATTAATTGGCATCGCTAACAAATGCACTTTGTATGACATTGATAGATACATTATAAATACTTAACAGATTTATTATTTAAAGTGGCCAGTAGTAAATATATACTACACCTCTAATACATATGAAATAATTTGATATTATGTATTCCTTCCTCTCAGCCCTTGGACGTCCACTGCTGGACATAGGCCTCTCCCATTGTCCGCCATTTAGACCTATCGGCAGCGACCTGCATCCAGCGGGTGCCCGCAACCTTTATGAGGTCGTCTGTCCATCTAGCAGATGGACGTCCTCGGCTTCGTCCGCCGGTACGTGGTCTCCATTCGAGAACCCTTCTGCCCCATCGGCCATCGGTTCTTCGAGCTATGTGCCCTGCCCACTGCCACTTCAGCTTGCTAACCCGAGAGGCTATGTCGGTGACTTTAGTTCGTCTACGGATCTCCTCATTCCTGATTCGATCACGTAGGGAAACCCCGAGCATAGCCCTCTCCATAGCTCGCTGTGCGACAGTGAGCTTATTTATGAGGCCCATAGTCAGAGACCACGTCTCGGTGCCGTAGGTCATCACCGGCAACACACACTGGTCGAAGACCTTCGTCTTCAAGCACTGAGGTATTTTGGACGAGAAGACGCTGCGTAGCTTCCCGAACGCTGCCCAGCCGAGTTGGATTCGTCGATTGACCTCTTTCTCGAAGTTGGACCTACATAGTTGGACCGTTTGGCCTAGGTAGACGTACTCGTCAACAACTTCGAGAATCGAGCTCCCGACTGAAACTGGGGTGGGCACGACATGGACATTCGACATGATTTTCGTCTTGTCCATGTTCATTTTAAGGCCCACCTGTTGGGAAACTCGATTGAGGTCTCCGAGCATTGTGCTAAGATCCTCCAGCGATTCTGCCATGACCACGATATCGTCGGCAAATCGAAGGTGAGTGATGTATTCGCCATCAACGTTGATGCCGAGTCCTTTCCATTCCCGGAGCTTGAAAGCGTCTTCCATCGCATTGGTGAAGAGCTTCGGAGAGATGACATCTCCTTGTCTCACACCCCTCTGCAATGGAATCGGCTCCGTGCTCCCTTCCTGTACTCGGACTGACATGGTGGCGTTGTTATACAAACACTTCAACACTTCGATATACCGATAGTCAATATGGCACCGCTGGAGGGACTGTAGCACTGCCCAAGTCTCGATCGAATCAAAGGCTTTCTCATAGTCCACAAACGCTAAGCATAATGGCAAGTTATACTCCTCGGTCTTCTGTATAACTTGCCGCAGCGTATGGATGTGGTCTATGGTACTATAGCCTTTTCGGAAACCGGCTTGTTCGGGAGGCTGGAAGTCATCAAACCAGCGCTCGAGACGATTCGTGATAATCCTCGAAAACAGCTTATAAACATGGCTCAGAAGCGAGATGGGCCTATAGTTCTTCAACAAGGTCTTGTCGCCTTTCTTGAAGAAGAGCACCACCACGCTTCTGTTCCATGCCTCCGGCGTAATACCTTCGAGCAAGACGGAATTAAAGAGCTTCTGAAGGACTTTCAGTACCGGTGTTCCACCCGCTTTCAGAAGCTCTGAAGTGATTCCGTCTTCGCCCGGCGCCTTGTTGTTTCTAGTAAATATAGTAAAATATGGTCACTACCAAATTGTGGGGACACATGGTATTAAAAATCCTTGTGAAACATGTGGTTCCTTGTGGGGACACAAGTGCTAAACATATTTTAAAATAGTAAAATAGTCTAGTATAAATACAAAATCTTTTTTCCTGTAAATTTTCATATTTCACTGACCAGTTATGCTGAATGGTATCCATCTTTCAATTTGAAACAAATGTGTTAATCGGTGTTATCTTAATAAAAACTTTATTATCTAATATTTGTTTTAGTTAACTATACTATCCAAAAAAGTTTGATGTGGCTCCCAGAAGTGTGATCAAAATTTGAGAAATAATATCAATTACCATACAATTAGCCTGTCTCGCCTCCCCTGCAGTTGCATACATGATCTTCAGCCTTTCTCATTCAACCATCACCAGTGAACTCCTTTAAGATCGGTCCACTCCACTTAAGTTTTCACAAAGCGAGATGCTAAGTTCAATCTAGAGTAGGCCATTATATTAATTATTATTCACACATGCACTGATGATGACTAATTATATTCCTGAATCAAAATTTGTATGTAAAATCTTTGTATGTTACTGCTTATCCTCAAGGCAAAAGTGAATATTTAGGCTGTTTATATTTAAAAAAAAACAATACAATTTTTTGAGTTTTTATTTACTTACAGTCCTAAGTCACATCACTTCTTAGCGGCCGCGCCGACTTTAGATTTTTTAGTGCCGCGAACCTTCTTCATCCTGTTCTTACGTTCCTTGCGCTGCTTGCGGGTTGGTCGCTTCTTCTCGTACAAGCCGTGGCGGGCTAACCTATGCTTAGGCTCGAATTTCTTAGCCAAGTCTAGTGTGTCGTAAATAAGTGCAAACCCAGTCGACTTGCCACCACCGAAGTTAGTCTTGAAACCAAACACGAACACTACATCAGGCGTCACCTTGTACATTTTCGCAAGCTTCTCTCGAATCTCTGTCTTGCTGACTGTCGGCTTCCCTGGATGCAGGACATCGCAAACCATCTGCTTCCGCGCCAACAACCTACGAATTCACAAAACGTTGTCACACATAACCTGTCATAGCGAGGCAACAAGTTTTCACAGATATTTCACATGTCTATCAACGGAATCCATTGTTTTGTACTTTTACCTGTTGGTCATGAATTTGCGGGTGCGAATTGTCGCAGTTCCTTCACTCATTTTTGCTTATTTTAGTAGTATCGGCGTGAAAGACGCACGTGTATCCAAGAAATCTTTGGAGAAAAAGGAAGAGTTGGTGTTGCCTATTGTAAATTACCAAAAATGACTCGTCATAGGGATGGCGACCTATTATCGATCAATCGAGAAATCTATACTTCAGTGTCGAGCATCCACTTTAAATTTTAAACATTGAATTGGCCTAGAAATCTTAAAATCGACAAGTTTTACTACAATATTTTTTAAACTTATTTTTATCAACAATATTATTATTTATTATGAACCTCTTTTTATAAGCATTTCACTGAACTTCGATTCGAATCGATCCAGAAATCGATAATTTTGAAAAGAATCATAATATTTTAATTGTTAATTATGAAGTAAAAGTTTTTGTTTTATTATGAAAAAAATGTATATTAAGGGATTAAAATTTATAGTTTAATAGTGATAGTTTATTAGGCTTCGAAATGCCTAGTGCTACTGCATGTTTGTGATAATTAAATAAAAGCGTGAAAGTGCATTTTTCATATTTTTATAAAGAGTCTAACGCTGCCCTCAGTAAAGCTATTAATTAAAATACTACTTGTAGATATCACTTTACTGAGCGACAGCTACTTCGACGGGACTGGACAATGACTCAACAATTCTGTTTTTTATTTGCTGTGTATGGACCAATAGCTGTGCCAGTGTCCAAATGAATTATAACAAAAAGAACATTATCAAGTTTGCGGACTTTTTGACGGTAAATCTAAAAGTAAAGTCGAGTTTTTGTTTGATTATTGTAGGATAAACCTTTATTTCTACTTCGACGGGACTGGACAATGACATGATAAAATTTAAACAATTCTGGTTCATTATTGCTGTATGTAGACTAATGGCCATGCCAGTGTCCAAATAAATTATAAAATAATTTAATGAGATCTATATCTGTAGAGTCCTTTTCATGAAAGAAGTCCCCCAGACGCAGCGCTGTACTCGCGTGACATAATGTTGCCATTTATGAGTAAAAAATTTACCTATTTTACATTTAGCATATGTAATTTATCAAATAATACTATTTCCTGCATACTTCGATGAAACAATATAAGCTCTTAAATTGTATTAAGAAATAAATACATTTTAGATGGGCTGTAATTTCATTACTCAAGCCCATACTATAACAATAGTTCAGATTAGTGAATCATGTATATTTCTGATAAGTCAAAAGTATATTTGGGCATTTTTATCAAAATGTCTACCAACCCACTCATGGGATGACCCATGTAATAAGTCCAAATAACTAACGTTATTATGACTGTAAGTGTCGTGTTATTATTAAATAGTTTCAAATGACTAAAGTTTCGTTTTTTACTATGTTGTTAGGTGCGAAACTTAAAACAATAATAAGTCATAATAACGTTAGTTATTTGGACTTATTGCATGGGTCATCCCATGAGTGGGTTGGTAGACATTTTGATAAAAATGCCCATTTACCTATATTTCTGTTATGTAAAAAGTATATTTTTATTTACTTATATAAGCGGTGTTCTACCTACTTACATGTAAAAGATGAGAAAATAGGGTAAAGAAAAGCATTACAATTTTTTATTCAGAGTTTTATTGAATAATTGTGATCAGCGGCCATAGGAACATCACTGTCTGAAGAGTGGATGGAATCAGAATCAAATTCTGTTTCAGTATCACTAGCCGTAGATATAATTATTCGGTCCATCTCTTCATCCATAAGGCCGTCATTTTTTAAATATTCCTCCTCTAAATGTTCGACATGCGTGCACTGAGCTGTCCAATCTTCCGCCGTAATAGACTCAAAGGCCTCTTCAGTTAATTTTACAATTTCTTTTGGATCTTGTGCCACGTTCTTATCCGCCACCTTTCTTTTTACAAGGCTCCAGATTTTCTCAATCGGGTTGAGGTCGCAATGGTAAGGCGGCAACCTTAATACTTCGTGTCCGTGAGCTGTTAATAATTCATTCAATGCAAATGTCGGTGGACCTTTATTTTGTTTGATTAGCTCAAACAGCACAGCTTTTCTCCAGGTGTCTTCAAAATATATACCCTTTTGCCGGAGCCATTCCTGCATACTACTTTTTATATTTGACATTGTAGGGGCTTTGTTTAATTGAGTGCAATGGTAAGGAGCGTTGTCCATTACCACAAGCGACCTTTCAGATAGATTAGGTATTAGTTTTTCCGTCACCCATTTTAAGAAATTTGCAGAGTTCATGTCATCGTGGTAATCTGAGGACTTTGATTGGGATTTGAACATTAATAATGCACCATTTATGAATCCATCTTTTGTTCCCGCATGAGCGATTATCCAGCGACTCCCCGATGACTCTGAGACGAACATTCCTGGTTCCTCCTCACTCTGCCAACAACTTTTTGTATGATAAGTATTGTGTATATAGGTCTCATCTAAGTATACAACGGGTCGTTTTTCCACAGTGCGATTTATTCGTATTTTATCCAAATATTTTGCACGCCATGCGGTAATGTCGTGACGTTCCATAAGTAGTTTGCGTCTGGATTGACATCGCTTGTACTTGAAACCAATCCTATTTAATATCCTGTGCAATGTTGTGATGCTTCCCTGAAAATTGATGTCTTCTCTCAGAGCTGCCCGTAATTTAGCCAATGTTGGTAATTCTTTATGCACAACGTAAAAACTGTGAATTTTTTGCCGGATAGCGCACAAATCGAACCCGTCTAAGTCGACCTTTTTCGGATGCGGGCGACTCTTCCCCGGGGTGACAATTTTTTTCGAAGTACTCGCCGCTGTTATACCTTCTTTTGTAATTCTTGTTACAGTTTTCTCTGACACACCTGCAATTAAATAATGAACAATTAAAAATAATAGTAACTTTAAGTTTATAATGCTTATGTACTATGTAATATATGTTTTAATTTCAGTTACCTAGTTTCATCACGTTTGGTATTTGTTCAATTTTATCGCAAAAATGAATTTATATCCTAAAAGTCCCATCAATACAGCAAAAAATTATTATATGGCAACTCTAAAAAGTACCTGTTATGGCGGCGACTCTCTTCCGAACATTGTTTAGTGGTATTAAAACACCTTGATTCTTTTGTTCCGCTTCACAGAACTCTTTCACCTTCAATATCATTTCTCGAGCCGAACTTTTTACAACTTTTGGCATTGTAAACAATCTTTAAAATGCACTAAGCTAGTTACAAACTCACAAAAATCTACCACAACAAACGAACTTGATAACATCGACGAACGACAACATGGCCGACCTGTCAAATTTAGTTCCAAAAATCACCGCGGGACTTCTTTCATGAAAAGGACTCTACCAGAACTTTATTTTCTCGATGACAGTTCTAATTTGATAGTTGTAGTGTTGTGACCAAATAAGTAATGATATCGATCGCATATATTTATTATATTTTGAACAAAGACAAATACAACAAAAACATTCAAATATATTTTTTCAAGGTGGGAACACTCAATGGCCCACCGCCATTTTGTGTTTGTTTTAATCTGTCACTCGCAACAAGACGGTCGTGCTAGTCACTACATTTCTGTTCGCTGAGTTTTTTCACATTATCCATACGTTACGTTGTGTGTTTTGTGTTCCTCCGTGTTGATTGCTGCCCAGCTGTCAAATATCAAAATGCCGAAAGGATCTGTTCTGAAAAGGCAGGCGAGAGAACTGGTGATCAAGGTTCGTAATTACTTTGAAGCAGAGTATCAAAATGGTGGCCCGCTATTACCACTGTCGCAAGTGCGAGAGCGTGTTGCGGCCGCATTAGGAATTAGTGGAATTACTGTTTCAAATATTACTACCGAAGCTTACGGTACAAGCGGCATGCAGGAAAATAAGCTTCGTACGCCGAAGAAAAAACGCCAACCACGTCGTGTGACATCGGTTGACAACTTCGAGATTTACGAAGGATGGTTTAAAGAAATGGTGCAATCTCTGAAAGAACCGTCGATAATTATTATGGACAACGCTACATATCACTCCAGACAAATTGATAAAATGCCGACGCAGGCCAATAAAAAACAAGAGATAATTGACTGGCTCCAACGTCATGGCGAAAATGTGGATAATACTTTATTAAAAGTACAATTAGTGAATATTTTAAAATCGAAAAAAAGCCTCCCTAAAAGATATGTTATCGACGAAATAGCTGCCGAATGTGGTCATTGGGTTCTTCGACTTCCGCCGTATCATTGCCAATACAATGCTATAGAACTAATATGGGCACAAATCAAAGGACACGCCGCTCGAAACAATACCCATCCCCCTTTTACGGCAAACAAGATGTTATTAAAGACTTTAATTAATTAACTTTATTAATTAACTTTATTAATAATTAACTTTTATTAATTAACAAGAGATTTATTAAAAAATGCATGTGCGGAAGTAACTGCCGAAAACTGGGAAAAAATTGTGAGAAGAACCCAAAACATTATAGCGTCGGATTGGGAAATTCATGTGGCATTCGATAATATAGAAGTACAGGAACTTATAATAAATGTTGGGGAGAGCTCATCGAGTGACAGTGACGATTCATCAGATTTTGATTAAAATAAATAAATAAAGATTACCTGTCATTATAATTATTTCCTTTCATTGTCGAGTACCTACCTATACCTACTTATTTTACAACAGCTTCGAAAATTTTAAAGAAGTTGGCATTATCAATCAAGAATTAACACGTGTAACATCTTGTAATGAAAATAAATATAATATTAGTTAATAAATTTGTACAAAAGTATCCGGCAGTAGTTTAGTTTCTTACATTTTGTAAAAAAATATCGGATCTGTTATCGTGTTACGTTTATCGATAACTACATCCCTAAAATTGCTTTCTGTCTGACGTGACCTTGTTAATGAAATATGACGTCTTGGTGCCTAATTTTTGTTCGGAGTTTTAGGCGTTAACGCTAGAACAAAGTTATATCGACCGCTGTGCGTCAGCTGTCATCGAGAAAATAAAGAACTGGAACAGATATAATAAAACGCAATGTATGTTGCTCTGACTTTTTGAATAGGAAACTATTACCTACAATAATAATAATAATATGCACTATAATAATATAATATGAAAATAATTGCATTCACTTCACTCCTCTATACCCTACGCAAATTATAAATAAATAGTTACCAATCTAAGACACGAATTATTTACATAACTACGTTAATTATATAACATAAATAACTACGTAGATACAGTTTACAAAAACATAGCTAAATTGATTGGCGCCATAATGTGTTATAATGGCTACTCTACATGTTCGCCGAAATCAGTCGAAATCGCTCGACCACGAACATGTAAACGGATGCTCGCTTCGGCTGATACGTCTCGGACACTCGTCTCGATGTCGGTTTTGTTCCCGAATCAAAGCTCGAGTCAATGTACCGTTCGGTTTATATCGAGGGATTCTAAGTCTTTTTTCTGACGTGATATAGGTGATAGTAATAGTTGTATAAATTCATCAAACATAAAACTGATGCAGCAGTAACTTCTAGGTCATTCATGTTCGGCGATAAAGTACTGAAAGTACCGAGTCAGACTGTGATATCGCCGAATGTGTGAACACGCGCTCGTGTATTCTCGCCGATGATCGTTTCGCGGAGACGCTCTCGCCCGAACGTATTAGTCGCGGGCAACAGCTTCGTACGCGAGGACTTTAGTTTATAAACACCGTTTTTAAATTGATATAACTTCTTTATTTATGAACTGATTGAAATAAAACAAACACTAAATTTTAAATGAAGCTTACTACATTAGTGAAAACCGCACCCAAATCGGTAAAGCCGTTTCTAAGATTAGCGCGCACAAACGCACAAATGCACAGACAAACAGACAAAAATTCTAACAATCATGTTTTGGGTTCCATTGCGTTGATAATAGTTTTTCTCATATATCTTCCATGTACAGACAGCGAACATGAGCCATGACCCACCTCCACCCATGGTCCTACCAACCTTTTGGTTATACGGACCAAATCGTCGGGAGGTACGGGCCGTTCGCTTGCTAGGGCTATGTTGCAGCGCGTATCTGCTCTGCCTCCCTACAAGTATTCTCTTTTGCCTGTGTCCCATAAGCACTCTCCACTTTCTGGGACTGTTCTACTCCACTAGACGATGTACTTCAGTGCCGAACAGATTTTTCGGGCTCCTTTTCCTGTGCCATCGGTGTGCAAACTCTCTGAGCCCGCGGAAGTTCGCTTCGGAGGAGACGAGGTCGCAGTAGTATGCCGGTCCCTCCTCCCGCCGTACAATCCTCTCTAGCATGCTCCGTCGATCTTCCTCGTATAGAGGACAGGACCATAGAACATGGTGCAAGTCCTCCTCTGCCATGCCACACTCACACTGACTACTCTCACACAGCTTCAAATCATGCAGTCACTTTCGAAAGCAGCCATGCCCAGTCATACTCAGTCATACTATGCCCATACTCATATCTGGGAAGTTTCATAGTCCGGTTCGACCCAACGCGACTTGAGTCGAACCGCCACGTCCGGGAAGAACCTAAACACCTCTGTAAACACCTAAAACCTAACCTCTCTGCCCAGGGCCGTCTTTACCAGGGGGTGCAAGGGGTGCGGTGCACCCCGGGCGCTCACCTTTTAAAGGTAATGAAAAAATATAACGCTATAGTAAACAATTACACAATAGGATATTTGACTGTCATAGGATACACAATAGGATATTTGACTGTCATAGGATACACAATAGGATATTTGACTGTCATAGGATACACAATAGGATGTTTGACTGTCTTAGGATACACTCCCGCACCCCGGCGCAGAATAGACTTAAGACGGCCCTGTCTCTGCCCGTGCTCTCGCCAACCCACCTTTCCTGCCAGCTAGCCACTGTCTCGTTCCAAATGGCCTGTTTCCTAGCACGCGCCTCCTCCCTGGTCGCAAGTAAATGCGCCAGATCCATCCTGCCAGCGCGGCCAGACAGCGAACAGACAGCGAACAGTTACATTTTTATTATATGTATAGATGAGACATTAGAATAAGGACTGACATCGAATTATTTGAGATTTATATTACCGTGCTGTCGGCCGAGTGTAATTGCATAGTACTTTACGTATGACATTATTATGTTTTGTGTATTTTTATTAGGTGCATACATAGTTATACTTAGGTAGGTAGCGTAGCTGCTAGTCGGAACTGGAAAGAGAATAGGACTGTTATGTTCAAGGTTAAAGATAACAGACCACAGTTTTCGCTGTTTCATATTAGGTATATGCGCCTGAAAAATAATAGTAGCTATTGATTTGTACTGTGAGACTTTGCTGTATTATTATAAAGAAAGGTTGCCAGGAAATCGCTTTAGCGACCAGGTCGCCACTTGTACTCCTAATTACTGGTGCTTTGTATTTCTCAGTATGTTTTTGGTGTACAATAAACAGTACCTATCAAGCTATAAAAACGATTTGATTGCGATTCTCTGCTGATCCGTTGACATACATTTACGAGTACCTACCTATATGGGACAACTTTCCCAACGAGTAAATGTAATTATCAAATATTTAGTGTTTTTTGTGAGCTTAACCTATATTTATGAGCAGGAGTGAGAAGATTATTTATTTATAAACATAACAAACAACTCTGACCGAAGGACTAATAATAATTAGTGTTTAGTAATTCCTAAACACATGGTAAAGCGTTTGCAAAACAGATACACTGTGGTTGTATTATAGTAGATGCATCAAGTTCTGGCATTTTTCCAGCGACTTACATAACTTTTTATGTCTTTGACCTTGGGTTCTATTTGTTCTTTCGTCATTGAATAGAAAAAACAAAGACCTTTAAGGGAATTTAATGTCATCAGTCAGATAGGATGTGGAGTAACTACCTAATATCTAATGTCTATTTTAAATTAGAAGAAACGTTTGTTGGAAGTTATGATAAAAGGAAAGAAGTAACCATAGAAACTCCACAATCGATTTTGATGAAACTTTCACCAAAGTGTTTCTTGGACTCTCTTGCCTGTTATAACTTTAATCATACTAACTAATGCGAGCAAAGTAGCGGGCAGTAGCTGTTAAAAGCCATGTTCCGTTTTCCAATATCTATGTATTATTATTTTTCTGTCAATACAATTCGCTCTGTAATGCTGACCTTTGAGTACACTACCGATCGGCATTTAATAATATATATTCACGGTTCAAAGCAGTTCGTTTCATTGTGCTTTATGTGAAAAGAATAATAGATATAAAAATACTTAGGATAAATAAAAACTTGTTTGCTGTTCAATATTAACATGTTCAATACGTATGCGATTTAGTTGCTCAAACGCAGAAACAATGTTGTAGAACACAGTTAGAGCAAAAAATATGAACGTTAATGTCAACGAAAACAAAAAACTTTTTAATTATACGAACACTCTGCCGATGCTTCATGGGTATCCCAGTCTAAATTAGTATATATTAACTTCATGAATCAAAGATTGCTAAAAAATAATGTACGTTTGTCTAATATTACTTTCCATATTTTTCATGTTTTTATGGACTTATGAAGTAGATACTTCTCTTGACTGTGTGTCTATTTATTCGTGTTAACATCATAGATCTACTGTTTAGACTTTTGGTATCAAATCACATCAATATGCTGAATGCTCTGAAGAATTGTTCAATATAATTCCCACCTCGGGTTTCTACAACCGCACCTCCCGTCACAGAAGTGCGGTCCATTCGCATTTCCCAGATACGGAGGTGTCGCGTACTGTTCGGTCCTAAAATTATTTTATATCGCGAACCCGTAGGCTGTGGAAAGAACTGCCCCAAGAGGTCTTCCCATTAATCTACGACATGGAGTTCTGCAAAAAAGCTGTGAATAGGATTTTGCAAGGTCGGCGGCGCGCCCGCATACTGCCTGGTGTTGCAGGTGTCCATGGGCGGCGGTAATACTTACCATCACGTCGGACTGCTTGCTCGTCCGCCCTATTCTCTATATAAAAAAATATATACTTATATGACATTTATTCCATAACTGTATTTGTTTTCAAAATCAGTACATTAATGTTTATATGGTTTAAATTAAACAAAATAGTTAAACTCAAATAGTCACGGAACGGTAGTTTATTTTTATAGGAGCATTGTATTGCGCCTAACCTTTTAGTTTAGCAAACATTCTAAGTGGGTAAACATGTCAACGGCAGGCGGATAATAACTTTAGGCAAAACGTACTCTTGGGACCGTCTTCGTTCATATCATAGTATTTTTCTTTCCACTATCTGTCGTGGGGGCAAAGATGATTATATTTTTATAAACTGTTACAAATAAATAGGTATAATATTTCGCCTACAACTAAACTGATTTCGACAATAATAATCTACACAGAGTAATATTATGTGATAGGGACTGTGTTTCTTTATTGGTTTACATGCAACAATGGTGAATCCTAATATCTTCCAATCGTCATGGTAAATATTAACTTGTATCAAATTCAAGAGGTGAAATTGAAAACCCCGAAAAATCTGTTTCTTTTCCCTCAATTTGAACATTTAGGTACCTACCTACTAACTCATATTGGATACATCTTTAGATTTCATCGTCCTGGCATCAGTGCCAAGTCGAAGAGGGTGTCAGAAATTATTCTTGGAATTAATCCCATCCCATACATCAATGACAATATTCCCATAGAATAGGTATTGAATAAAAGATGTTCTAACAACAGTCACGCTTGTTTGGAAGTGAATTCATTAAATATTTTTGTAATTCCTATGACAGGATAATGTACTTATGTATCTATTATAAGTATTTGCGGAAAATATCTATCTATATATATAATAAAAATGTAACTGATCGCTGTCTGTACATGGAAGATATACGAGAAAAACTGTTATTGGGGGCCTTTATCAACGCAATAGAACCCAAAACAATGATTGTTAGAATTTTTGTCTGTTTATCTGTTTGTCTGTTTATTTGTGCCTTTGTGCGCGCTAATCTTAGAAACGGCTTTACCGATTTGGGTGCGGTTTTCACTAATGTATTGTGGTAAGTTTCAATTAAAATTTAGTGTTTGTTTTATTTCAATCAGTTCATAAATAAAAAGGTTATATCAATTTAAAGAATCACGTCGAATAAAGACGGTGTTTATAAACTAAAGTCCACGCGGACGAAGTCGCGGGCAACAGCTAATAAAACTAATAAAACTAAAAAAAATTACTAATAAAACCGTTTCAGTTAGATGTATATTTTTCATCCGACCTTCCAATGTGCTGCTGTTCAACCCTCAAGGTTCAAGGCATTTAAGTTCGCCTTTTGTAGGACTAAATACAATAAAGTTTTTTAAATAGGTAAATAAATAAAGAACTATAGTTAAATACAATGGAATCACAATATAATTGATAAAAGAGATTATTATGTTTTGTGTATTTTTATTAGGTGCATACTAGGGGAATATAATTGTTATTATGAGCTTTCATATTATCGAGTCATTTTACACTGCCTTGCATTTTGGTACTATTAATAGGAATAAAGAATATAATAATAACTGTTATTGTTAAAAAAATATTTATTGTTAAAAATTGATACTTTTTAAGATATCTCAATACATGGGAAACAAGAACATGTCAATTTCCTTTTCTTAGATAATGACACAAATTTATCTGAAGATGGATTTAAATAAATAGATAATACGTATCCAGGACTCTGTAGTATTTTATATTGTAAATCGGGTCTAAACTCGTAAACTTAAAGGCTTTTGTTTACCTTTTATTTCTACTCTACGCTTGTAGGTACTTTGTATCTGGAAAAAGTTTGAACTTTGTACCTACTACTGGTCTGTTAAAATCGTTAACTAGAAATTAACTAACGTACAAATTACAGTGTTATGACGTAGAGTCTACTTACCAATGCGTATTTAGCGATTCATAGACCAACATTACAAATTAGATTCTGCCTATTTACGCGTTTGCAACTTCACGTCATTGCTACGTCACGTATATACTACCCTGGCTCGACCAACCAGAAAACCTAGATACCTCACTTACTCCCATTTCCCCCTCTGTGGTGCAATTTAGTTCAAAGCGGCGGGGAACAGGAGATCAAAATTAACCGGTTGTGGGCTGAAAAACCACCCCATATCGATTGAAGACTGGCGCCACGTTTATATTGTGAAGGAAATCCGTACAGTGCACCCGTGTTTCAGAAAACAAGCTGTAAACTCGTCCTTATTGATTGCAGGTGAGTGATTTGTGAGGTTGTATTAAGTTTAGTGGTAGGTAAATTGTTCTCATTTAAATAATTGGTTGTTTGGATTATTTTTTTGTGATTATTTCATAAAAAAGTAATAATTAAGGTTATAAGCCGGGGTTGTAATAAAAATAGATTACTTAATAGCTATCTAAGTTATAAATTTCTCTGGTGAAGGTTACTAATGTTAAGTACCTAATCGTGAGATTTAAATAGCATAAAAATGTTGTGACTTGAGTGTTCTGAGGATAATTTGATGTGGAATTCAGTGTAATCTGTGTTTTAGTAAACAAAACATTTAATTTTTAGTGTAGGTATCTATATTTGGAGACCATCTCAGGGACCTTAGAGTCATTCATAGATTTTGTAGTTTTTTTTTATAAAAATGTAACTATTAATTTTTAACCGCTTTTCCTTTATATGTGTGTAAAAGTTCACAAGTAAACTAACGCGCCAAAAAATAGTACAAATTGTACGATACCGTACCCGTATTTAATATTCTTAGTTTTTTAATTTTTATTTTTGCGACTGGTGAGCGATAAGGAGTGGTGTAAAAATGGACGCTAAGCACTCGAGTCCTAAGTCAGTATAATCAGTTATAAAAAAAAATCTAGAGTCTATCCTTCATTTAGAGAATAAATAAAAATCATAGGACGCAAGGTCGGGACTGTATGGCGGATGACCCATTAACTCTACATTTACAGTATGCACTCAAAAATTGTTTCGTTTGTCTGACGGAGTGAGCTGGGGCATTGTCGTGATGGACGATCATTCGGTTTCGTGGGCGTCGTTCTTTGATTTTTCCAAAACAGAAGGCAAGTAGCTGTTTACATTCCAGGACACAGTTCTTTTAGTTTCTAAAGTTATAATAACAAATGGCCTGATCTGCCAAAGAAGTAGGCATCATCTTCTTTTCAACACTCCGTCCTTTCTTCACTTTCGTCGGCAACTCTTCGTAAGGAAAGACCCACTGTGCAGATTGCCTCTTAGTTTCAGAGTCATAGCTGTAGATCCCGCTTTCATCAAAAACAGCATTTGATTGACCATTGTCGAATTTTTCAAGCATTTGGAGACACCTTTCCACGCGGCAGTGTTTTTGAGCTTTGCTTAAATTGTAAGAAATCCATATAGCACAAAGCTTCCTTACCCGTAGTGATCGTATAAAATAGTTTGAATTTGACTCATACCAATACCCAATGATGCCCGTATCTACTGATATGTCGTTCGTTTGTCTGCTTCAATCATGAGCCGCACAGTTTTGATGTTTGCCTCCGTCACCGGCCGTCGCAGGACGTCCTTCTCTAACATCGTTACTGAGGTGTGTACGACCACGTTTAAATTCACTGAACCAGTTATAAACAGTGGCACTGGATGGGGCTTCATCACTAATAATGCTAACATAAGTCTTTCATAACTTTGTTTCTGGTTTAGACCGCAACGAAAGTCACACAAAATCATTGAACGAAAATGTTCTCTTGTTAAGTTCATTTTTCCGCAAACAACTTTCAAATTGCCACCAGAAATAAAAAACAATTGACAGATTTGAAAATTTAATGGCGTTTGAGAAGGAAAATGTTGAATTTTCAAAATTCGAATTGTTTCTTTTTCTATCTTATTTTACAGTAGTCAGCTCTTAGCACTTCTGCTTAAAAATCGTTACTAATCCGGAATTGGAATTAAATGATCGATTACTTACGTTAGTAGATGTCTATAATTCGCTGCGGTCTGACGATCTTTTAAATATTTAAAACAATATCCTTGAACATTTTTGATTTAACTATCAGACTTTTAAGTTCAAATTCAAATTTATTTTCAAGAATACATTTAAAACAATATGAAGAGTTGATCTAAACATATTATGTTGTCCCGTGTTCATACAGGAGAATGAGGGAAGCTAGACAGGATGGCTCCATCTTACACAATATTTTTTTCAAAGCCTGTTTCGTAAATTTGTTTGTCTTCGTGTGGTTCTCTAAACCTACTTTACAGGGAATTATTGTAGGTTATTCAGTATAACTGAAGCCTATCTACGCCCGTGCTTTGAATCTGCTGGTTAAAAACTGTGTTATTTTTTTTTATAATGCGAAGTAAATTTTGTGTGTGGTTAGTTATTTTTTATTATGTATTGAATATGTTTATTATTGCTAACCTGTATATGATATACCTTGTACGTATCTTTCAGAAGCTGAAACCTCGTGTTGTAATCGCGATAATTAAGTGACAAATCCTTGTGGCGCAGTAGTTGCGCCACTCGCCGCCAGCACGGGTGCATGGGTGAGCCGTCGAGTAACATCACCTTAATGGTCTCCAGCCAAAACAAGCCGAACACGCTAAAACTAAACAGCGTAGCGAGAGAATCCACTCGCTACTCTGCCAGGGACCCGAGATTAAGAAAATAAATGCCGAAAAGCTACTTCAAATCACTGCCAGTATTATAATCGACGGTATTAATCGTAGTCAATATGGAAGAAGTAAATAAAATTCAAGTACATTTGAGGAACAATAGGATCCCTCGAGAGATTCAACGTGTTGGACAAGCTGGAGAGCAACTTCTAACTGAATCCTCATCAGGCATAGAGAGAGGAGAAGACGATGACTCGACAAGCGCGGATGTCTCTTTCTCTAGCCCTGATTTGGTCAGCGATTTGAATGGCAATAACAACAAGAGCTTATTTTTCAACCCGTCTCATGTCATTGTTGTTAACGGTACAGATGATGAAGGTTCCACACTTACAAGGGCTGATGTTATGCCTACTCACACATCAAATGACGATGAAAAAGTTAAACCAAAAATACCCGACGGAGGATGGGGATGGATGGTCGTCTTGTCTTCTTTCATAATATCGATGATAGCAGACGGCATTAGCTTCTCATTTGGTCTGCTATATATTGAATTTCTAGAAGAATTCCAAGCTAGTAAGTCGACAACAGCGTGGATTGGGAGCTTGTTCATTGCTGTTCCATTGTTGTCTGGACCTGTAATGAGTGCGTTAGTGGACAGATACGGATGTCGAAGCATGACAATTTTGGGTGGAATAATTTCGACTATCGGATTTGTACTTGCTTCGGTCTCAACTACACTTGAAATGATGATGATTACTTTTGGTGTGATCGCTGGCTTGGGACTCGGACTTGTATACGTAACCGCTGTTGTTTCTATTGCATTCTGGTTTGATAAGAAGAGAAATCTTGCTACCGGTTTAGGCGCTTGTGGCACCGGCGTTGGGACTTTTCTTTATGCTCCTATGACTCAATATTTCATAGAAGAATACGGTTGGAGGGGGACCATTCTTTTGCTATCGGGAACTCTTTTGAATCTATGCGTATGTGGATGTATAATGAGAGATCCTGAGTGGTGGATTTTGGAACAGAAACAAGAGGACAAAAAGAACGAAAGCTCAGAATCTGAAGGAGATTACAAGATATCCCATAAATATTCTAGATGTGCTAGCGATGACTGGTCTCCTGCCATTAATCAATACATAGATGAATTTCAAGAAAGAAGAAAATATCTGTTGAAGAAAATCCGCCCAGAAGTGTCTAGCGCAGAAGAGAGGGTTATGGATTTTGAAAAGAGGCCTTTTAAATACTTTAAAAATAACATTGTTCAAAATGGTAGAAGAAATTCTCTTCCTGAAATTCCGTCATATTTGGAGTATAGCGATGTGGTAATTTATTATTGTTTTTTTCATTGCTTAATGTGATATTAATAATGAGTATAGCTGGAATTATTGTTTTGTTTTAAGGTTTCAGCAACATGGATGACAATGCTTATGATGGAGGCTGCGGATGCTGGTTTGGGTGTTATAAAGTGCCCAGAATTCATAAGAAACATAGATACCAAGAAGCTAAGTACAGATGATAATAATCCACCGGTTGTGATATATCCTAAACGAATTCTTAAACGTTCCCGATCAGAACAATTCGACGGACAAAAGGAAGGGGAGAAAATTCTAAGGAAGCTCTATCAAATCAAGGATTCCTATGCTCATGCTGAATTTTGTGATAACGATTCTTTTGATATCTGGTACAAAGAAAAGAAGAAGGATAGAAAAGAATTGGTGAAGCAGGATAGTAAAGGAGACAAGCGTGACTGGCTGAAGAAGCAGTTGTCCATTAATCACCATTATTTAAAAGATTTGAAAATGACGAAAAACTCGATCAGTCATCGAAATGCCATGCTGAATATAAATTACAAACTGAAGGCTTCATCGTGTCCCGATATTTACAAGAATTCAATGATAACTATCAATGACAAGGAAGAGGTGTGTATTTTTTTTTTAATTTAAATGATGTGCGATTACATTCATGATCTTGAGTCCTAGGTTAATGATTTTTTACTTATGTATTTCAAGTTGTTGATAAACGTTAGTCTCATAACTCTGTTTGGCTTTAAACTTAGATACTCTTTCTGTATGTTTCACATACTAATTAACAATTAAAAAAAATATTTTTATCTTGCAGAAATGGTACGAGTGTTGCGCCAGTTGTTTCTCTGATATGTTCAACGTCACTCTTCTGAAGAAGCCGACATTCAACGTGTTATGTCTTAGCACGATCCTCCTTTTCATCTGGTTCATTGTACCCTATTTTTACCTAGCTGAGCACATGATCCATAAGGGTTATTCCGAAGATGATGGTGCAGTTATGCTGAGTCTAATTGGTATTACCAATACTATTGGAATGGTAAGTCTGTTTTTGTTCATAAACTCTTTTTTCTCTGATCTTCGGGTGCATTTTTTATCTAATTAGTATCTATTTCGGTACCCATAATGTGAGGGATATTTTTACACGTTATCAGAATGTTTTTCGGTTCCGGTAGGATTAAAAAAATATTATTACGGATGTCTGCATGCTGTGGTGATAATATTAATTCAAAACGAATGCACATGGATGTTACTGTTAGTGAGTGATTACACTCATTATTACCCGTTAAATATTGTGCGCACATTTGCAAAGTGGTTCGTTAAAATTGTAATTTGTATTAAACGTGTTGGGTTGCACAAAATATGGCCATAAGCTGCTTGGAGAGACGGGTAATGCACGTCTAGAGCAGCGAACATTTAATGACAGTCAAACAAGGCACAATTCAATCAATTAATAATTAATTACAATTTTCATCAATCTCTTGTCCTAGTATGTTTGCCAGAAAAAAATCACTACGAACCTAGACAATATTTAACATAAATACTTTTTTCTACTTTGAAAATGTGACGCTTCTCACGATTACAGACAACGAAACTCAATGTCTTTATTCTTGCACATTTAATGTGATTCAGATGTGTTTACTGAAGTATTTATCCACTTCTGTGGTTTACTGAGCGGCATTTTAGTCACATGCTCCTTCTAGTAACTTTTGGCAAGGAAGTCATCGACTGCACTCGACTATGAGACTCTTTCGTTCATGTGACTCGCCCACTTTTTTAAAATACTTGACCCATTTGTGATCGTGAGACGTATATGATTAGTATGATTACTGGACGTTGCCAGAAATAGATAATATTCTGTTTCCAAATGTCTGGCAACGAGATTCGTCGCAGTGCCAAATTCCTCATGTAGTCTTGTTTATGTTAAACATATTAAACTTGGTAAATATTGATTAGTGTTTGAACAAAGTTATCTTTGTGTTTCCAAATTACTAACCCATTTAATGTGGGTGTACTTGTAGTTTTGAACAAATCTTAATTTATTGAAACTAATGTGATAAGATAAATCATCAAATTATGCAATGTGTGCCCCATTATTTTCATCCGCTTAAGGAAAAGAGAAAGAGTACGTGTTTTGTTTTCAGGGTTCAAAAAATATATCTCTTGTAATTTTTCGACATTTTTTTTGTGAATTAGAGCATAATCATTGGCCATATACTGCTGCTGAGTATTTATCATACTACTGGTTAGAATATAACATAAACTGGGGAATAGAATCAGAAATTGATTGACCGTGGTTCAGGAAATATTTTTAATGTGACTTTTGGGATATCTTCTTGTAATTTTAGTTTCAAAGGAAAGGAAGCAGATGGACGTGCGGTCCTCATGGTCGATGGTAAATGGATATCGCTATTCGTGGACTCGAGCAACACCATGGATAATGTGGGTGCAATGCTGATCTTGTAGAATCCTATTCATAACTTTCGTGGAGAATGGTATCATAATGTGAGAGGAAAAGTTTGATCCTCAACATATATAGTGGCGGTATGAAGAGAAATGGGGATCATATGCCACATTTTCTCGAAGATGATGTCCTGCACTTCGGTAACGGGAGGTGCAGTTGTAGATTAAATTAAAATGTTTTTTCAGGTGAGTCTTGGTTATATAGGCGATATCCCTGGAATTCAAATATCAAAAGTCTACGGTTATTGCCTGATGCTCTGCGGAGCCTCCGTAGCTTCAATACCTGCGGCTGTGATCAACTACTGGATATTGGCATCCGTCTCCAGCGCCTTTGGACTCATGTTTGCAGCGTCATACACGTTTATACCAAGTTTACTGGTGAAATTGGTGTCCCTTGATGACTTTACATCTGCATATGGCCTGGTGTTACTTGCACAAGGCATTGGACATTTGATTGGACCGCCTTTATCAGGTAATTATTTTCTATGCAGTATTCTATGCCCTGAAGGATGTACTCAGGTTTGATATACATCAATGGATACCCATTATCATTTATATATACCTTTATAAGCGAAAACTGTACCTCTGTATTCCGTATCTTGGTGTAGTTTCTGAAATTACAATAATTCTGCAATACAATCTGATACGAGTAAGTTAAGATGTATTAATTTGTATTTTCGAACACCTATAAAATCTGCAAAAGTCGTTGGTATGACGCCCTTGTACCTACTTGATAAGATTACAATAATAATAATAATAAGAAAGTGGCAGACGAGCAGACAGTCCATCTGGTGGTAAATAGATATTGTCGCCCATGGACATCTGCGACGCATGCCAGCATCAGTCCAGATTGACAAACGTTGAAACGTCCGCGGATGTCTGCCTAATTATTTCAAAAATCTTACCTAAATGTGATCCTAAATGGAAGAGTTTTAGAATAATTGGCAACTGTCTTTGTGTCTTTTTTCATTTTTTGTTTCAATTTCAGGCTTAATTTACGACTTGACGTTTTCCTGGGACCTCGCGTTCTACCTCGCCGGAGGTTGGATCGTCGTCTCCGGCATGTTGATACACTTGATCCTTCCGCTAAGCCGCATGCACCAGGACACAGAAAACTCGGAGACAGCTTAAATAATTTTATGAAAGTGATGTTTTTAGAAGACTTCTAGGTTATTGACGCCGAATACTTACGGCATTGCACTACACGTATTTTTTGTAATGATACTTTCTTAAAAATAATTAACTACGTTGTAATTAGTTTATCCCTATCATGTACATTGTTTGTTTTCAATGTACCTAATCGTCTTTTTTATCAAAGAGTCAAGCAATCGATCTTTTTAAAGATTTTTGACAGTTTAATCCTGGTATGGTACCTACAGATTAGATAATAATTAAGCAGTTTATTGTTAGATGATTAACACAAAGACAGATAAGATCAAGTAAAGGCAAATTTGCATTAAGAAAATCATAATTTTGCACTCAAAATTAAAGTCAAGTCAAGTCAAGTAAACAATAAGGAATAAAGTCAAGTCAAGTCCAATAAAGTCAAGGAACCGCATCTGCGCCAATTGACGTTTTAATTTATAACAATTTTTATTATGATCTTTCTTTTTTAGATTAGCACTTTTACTAAATTGAAGGTTTTAGTTTGCATTGTTCAGTTTGAAAATACTTTGATACTAATAATAATTAATTAATCATCCAACTATTAGGTATTGTATTGATTGATTGATTGTATTGATCCAACTATTGTATTGATTAGGTAAGTAGGTATTTTGATTTTAATGTAATCACAAATAATAACATAGAAGGAATTAATTATGTAAAAACGAAACAAAGCAATTGGAGTCAATTTTCTTACTACAAAGATAATAAAATGGTAGAGATTATCATAAACTTTCATGAAATGGAAACAAAATTACTCTTCACCGAAGAACAATATTAGGGGTCACTATAGTTCTCGCTCATAGAATTGTTTTTTTTTATGGTGAAAGTGGCAGGGAGGCATGGGGTCCACGTGATGGTAAGTGGCTACCGCCGCAAGTGGACACCTGCAACACCAGGGGGTATGCCGGCCTTGTAAAATCCTATTCACAGCTTTTTTGAAAAACCCCACGTTGTAGCGGGATAACCTCAGCTGATAACCTCATTCCACCTCATTACAACATTCGGGTTCGCTGTATAAAGTGTCTTGATTACCGCATTATGCCGCAGCGACTTTATTTCAAGGAAAACACGGATTCAGTATATTTTGCGAATTTTCTGATGAATAGTTAAATACAGAAGGTAAATTTAACTATTCTGAAGTTAAGGAATATATTTATATATGGACTATACATAAATATCTGCACATATATAGGGACACCAAAGATCTAGATAATATGTATGCTATTGAATATATATGTTATAGTTAAAACCCGTTTTCAGTAGAAACGCGTTTTTTCTAGTCAAATCTAGTTTTGGCTGTACGCCTTCGTTTATATACAGTCACTGCTGTGGTCGGTTTATGGCCTAGTTGTTGATAACCAGTTCCATAAAGTCGTTAAATCTTATTAATTACGTCCATTATATCTATGTTACTGTTATAATCCGCTTTCTTAAAAATTACTAAAAGGCATTTCGAAAAATGTAACTGTTATTAAGGCTCATTTACATAAGGAGAGTTTCTCGAACGCGTGCAGGGAGGTAGGTACAAAAATTAAAAAAATAGTATAAACAACTGTCATCATAACGTGGTCACCGTTAATCGCTGTTATTATCGAGATTTTTTATCACATGAAGTCTGGTCGCGCACGCGAATCGTACACAATATTCACGTTCGAACTGTTTGAGAAACTCTCTTTGTGTAAATGAGCCTTTACTTTATATTTGTAATCCCTCTTATAAATACATATATTGTAATAAAATATTTATTTACTATATGTTGTAATAATGAATATTTTTATATAGGAAAATATCTCCATAATCGTCTGCCAACTTTCATTCTCTATAAAAGAGAGAATCGAGTTGAGTCAGACAGAGTAATGATAAAAAGTCTCTTTATTAAATAATATCTACATACTGTTTGAATTTAATAGATATTAGGCTGTTGTTTTTAGTTGTTTCATACGAACGAACCTAAGGAAATTATTAGATAAATCTTTAGTAAATATTATTAATGCGAAATTTGTTTTGTTTATTTGTTTATTATCTAATTGCTAAATTAAATTGTTATCACTTTAATTAATTGACAATACTTTATCCAATAAATCTGCAATCTACGACATACATACAGTTCGTTGGACGCCTTGTTAATCTTACTACACATAGGATAATTTTTAATCCATTAGGATTCATTTTAAATCAGTTAGGTATTATGATTAAGGTATTATTCTCTTATGGTACCTAGTAACCATAAGAGTGAAGCCGTGGGCAACAGTTAATTAAATATAAATGGGATTAAAAGATTTGTAGTGTGAATGATTAATAAAACAGGAAAGACATTTCCTGTTTGTTTTTGTATATCTTTTTGAGATTCAATAAATATTCTTGATATGTCACGTCATATTATGATATATTACTATTAATTATTAGTAATAATTGTTACGTAAAGGGATTACTCACATATTTTATTTATTTTGTAGTCAATATATCAGTCATGAACCTTGGTCACTGGCGATGGGTAACTCAGGATTCAATGAATCAAAACATCCGAAACCGCGTGCGGAACCAAAACTCTTAATGATTCCGGCTAACTGTTATAGACTCCGAGGAGTTATTTATTCCTTTCATTTTTGGATTGCTTAGTTACATGAACGAACATGATGCAAAGCGAATGAGTCGCTCTCAGGCTCTTATAAAATATAAGTAGGTGAATCAAAGGAGTCAAGGAATCGTTAGGAGGAGTCGGCCCCGTGAGCGGACTCGGATTAAGTGAGCCGAAACACTCGCAGGAGTCGTGAATACCCATTACTATTGGTCACAGCGATATTGATCTCCCCACAGGACATAACGTAAAGTTTATGATCTCTTCGTAAAATAAATACAAATCGTCAATGACGCATTTACGTGACAATTATTTCCTTCAACTGCGATAGAAAAAGTTTAAAATTTTAAATATAATTAATAGATTTATATGATATTAAATATTAATGCCATTAAGTCATTACTAGTCATAATCTTGCTTCCAAAGTATTTCTATGAATATTGGAGGCTGACTTTACCTCTATGTACTGGTGACAGCTTATTTTTTTATTACGGGTACTTATAAACATATGTATAATAAATAATAATTACTGCATGTGAGTATGTAATGATTGATGATTCGCGCATTACGTAATCTAATTAAAAAATAAAAATTGAGTACGATCATTATAGTTCATGGTGTATTATGTAGACGTAGCAACTCTTTACTCAACTTTAGCAAGGTTTTTTTACATGGACATTGGACATGCTTGGAAGTTACTAGGTGGCGGCAACTATAGAGGAAGTAGTGCCTTGGGCTGGTCATAGACGACCGAAATCTCCACGGAAGGAGTTTGTAAATTTAAGTGCATTATATTTAGAATTTATAGTACTGCATTCAAACCACAAAGAGCCGTCAAAAGACAACTAGGTGACCACGACCGCGACTAGGTGGCAACTTGTTATATTTCTTTTAACTGTCCGATAAATCGGCTTGAAAATGAGTTCCTGTAGGTTTTTTGGTGATGCTGAACTGGAATCCGGGGTCAAAATTAAACTTCACGTATAGTCGTATAGTCCAGAGGTGGCTAACTTGTTTAAAACAGTGATCTACTTTTAAAAAATCTGACTTCTAGCGATCGACTTAATTGTGCTTTAGTGGGATGATTAAAACAATAATTAGATAGCTTTTTATATTATTTTATAGGTAAAATGAATATTTATTAATAGGTTTTTTTTGAGAGGGAGAGTGCACGCTGCAATCCAACAGCCGCTGGGCACGCTCGACTAGCCACGTTACCCCTCTCTTACAGAAGACTACCTTGAAATGTACTGCATTTCCCACTTTATCTCATTTCCCCAATGTACGTACGTGTTTCGGTAGTGAGTGAGATGTGCCAGAGCCCATTCCCATCCTATCTCTCCCCATTTTCCCAACCCTTTCTCTAAATCCATTCCTATATCTCCAAAGGTAGGCAACGCATCCGGGAGCGTGCCAACGTTTGTGATTTTCAACTAATGTTGGCATGTATCGCGGATGTCTATGGGCGACATCATCCACTTATTATCACGTGGACTGTATGCTCAACTGTCGCCTTCGTCCAAAAAAAAAAAATATCAATAGGAAACAAAAAATAATGAGAAGTATGTGTTGTGTTCTCATTTCTTCTGTCAAATTAACAAAATCAGGAGTATAATTCGATAATATTGTCAACCTTAAAGAAAATTTTAATACCGGTCAAAAATTTTAATTTCCTTTCGCGATTGACCGCTCTGTCTTTGACGATCAACCGGTCGATCGCGATCGACTTGTTGGCCACCACTGGATAGTCTACGTCCAAAATGGGGATTTTTAAAGGTGATATGATAAGTTTGCCTAATTCTTAGGATCGTGTGGCGTGTATAATAATATTAATAATGCACAAACAAGATAAATAATATACCTATAGTTTTTATCTATTTACATGTTTAAGCACAATTGATATAAATATATACTCTCTATAAGACTTTATAACTGTAGTGAATTAAACCTATACAATGGAATTTATTCTACAATATGTTAACCGTCGGATAAGCTAAGAAATTACGTTGTACGTATTGAGATTATGTATATTATGGTAATTAATATTGTATAATCAACAATTATTAAATGGATCTCTTCATTAAAAATGTTTATATTTAAGCCCCTTGGGGAGGGAGGGGCGAGGGGGGGGGGGGCGGTAAACTGATGCTTGCGTCTGTAAAAGTTACCTCTTTAGCTATAGACAATAGAATTCTGTAGCCGTAATGCGAGCCATCGGCATAGTATAACTGCATAAAAGTGTGTGTGACTCGCGTGTACTGACACATTCAATTGGTAAGTGCATCTTATTTCTATTCATCGAAAGGCGAGATTACGTCTTTACTATTCTGAATCTCAGCATCATCACTCAGCACCTTACACGTGTTCCCCCGGGAGTACTAAATGGGCAACCAACACTACGCCGATTATCGTACGGCGATTATCCAAAGTTGTGAGGCTGAGGCAGTGTTGCCAACCCTGTCGTACAGTAAAACTATATATGACCGTAAGAAAAGCTGTAGAATAAGTAGAAAAGCTGTTAAAAAAGAAAACCTTAAATCTACAGTTATCCTTTGTTTTATTTTATAAGTTATAAACCCGTGAAAATAATTTGGAAGTAGTAAAAACAAACAAAAAAATATTGTAATCAAAATTTTAATCAAGTTTAATGGATTAAAAACAAATAAACAAACGTTTACACAGTACCAGTAATATTTAGATTTAGCCTATGGCTCCCTATTCTCATTATCAATGTCCAAATCTTCTATATTTTCAGCCTCATATTGTTTCTTAAATTCGTATATATTTTTATTAAATTTTTACAACGGTAGATTTCTACAATTTTATCCAGGATCTAAAAACTGAAATGACTTGTAAAAAGCTGTAGATCTACAGTTAAAACTGTAGGGTTGGCTACACTGGGCTGAGGCCTACAGTGGAAAATTAGAAATTGATTTTGATAGGTATTTTCGTCACTATATGCGTCAAAGTCACCCGGTATAATTGGACGGGCGGCGAAAAAGTAAATCATATATTGCAAAGAAACTTAACCGTAACCAGCCCCTTTTTTGTCATCCACTGCTGGACATCATGGGCTTCCACATGCACATTTTTTATGTATGGCCTTATAACGTCCCACTATTTTTTTTTTTTTATAGAGAAGAGGGCGGACGAGCAAGCGGTCTCACGTGATGGTAAGTGTTACCGCCGCCCATGGACTCCTGCAACACCAGGGGGTATGCGGGCGCGCCGCCGACCTTGCAAAATCCTATTCACAGCTGGTTGGCGTGTTCACTCTTTTAGTGACAGGGGTTGTGGTAGCGGTTTTATTATCCCTAAGTCGTCTTTTACCCGACCCACGGTAAGAGATGGGGAGGTTCTAAAGCCGGCTGTTATCACACGGTCAATCCGTCCACTCTGTCAGTTTTTGCTTCCGCAGACATCCCTGATGCAGTACAGTATCGACGCACCCCCCAATAGGACCCTGAAAGCATAAAGAGAGTCTTCTACTATAACCACATACTCGTTGTACATCGGTAGTGGATGGATGAGAAGATCGGAAGATCGTATCATGTGACCAGCTTTGGGAGAAGCAATGGAAAGACAGGTCGATGGTAAGGTACGTATACCATGATTTTATATAGGTAGTTTAAAGGAGTTGACATTAAAACCTTCTGAAACTGAGGTACTGGTTTTCATGTAAGCTGAGTTGATGTTTCCTATCTTTTCTTTGATGTTTTATGACGTACTTTTGACGTAATAACCTGAATTGCAGACGAGATTTACAATGTAACTTTTTGCATTAAGTTGTCAACATGTAAGAAAATATAACATACGGCATTAAGAAATGGATGCGTCTGTTGTGATTTGTTAGTTTTCGACTCGGCCAACCGAGCGGTACAGTGGCAGATCCAGGATTTTGGTTTGGGAGGGGCTTGACTCAGCTGAGGGTAGGCTTTATCAAGGTAAACAGAAATACTATAACACTAAAGCTCGGGCAATGGATTAAGTAAGGATAAGTGATGAAAATTGTACTGTAGTTAGTGTAGTACTAAGAAAGTAGGACAATATCGAGTTTAATTTGAGATTTGTCAGGGGTGGACTCAGATGCTTGGGGGGGGGGGCTTTAGCCCCTTAGCCCCCCCCCCACAATTACAAACTCTTTGCATAAGTTGCATAAGTTAATACGATTTAAGGCTCATTTACACAAGGAGAGTTGCTCGAACGGCTCTGGCGAGTATATTGTATACCATTCTCGTATACCAAACTACATACAGTTCTCGCCTACAGCTGTTCACATGATGATAAAAACTCTATGATAACACGGATAACACTGATCAGATGATGATAACAGCTGTTTATACTAGCTTTTGACCGATATTTGAGAAATTCGCGTTCTCAAATATCAAACTTCGTTCGTAAGCGGAAACGATTCATGACAATGATTATTAGCTGTTTGTAATCAGTCAATCACGGTTACAAACGATATATACTTTTGTCTAGCAAACGGGCAATTTAAAAATCGCATGAGCAAGCGGTCCCACGTGATGGTAAGTGTTACCGCCCGCGCCGCCCATGGACACCTGCAACACCAGGGGCTATGCGGGTGCGCCGCCGACTTTGCAAAATCTTATTCACAGCTTTCTTGAAGAACCTCATATCGTAGCTTAATGGAAATACCTCTTGAGGCAGTTCGTTTCACAGCCTACGGGTTCGCGGTATAAAATGATTTTTGAACCGAACAGTACGCGACACCTTCGTATCGAGGAAATGCGGATGGACCGCACTTCTATGACGTCAGGTGCGGTTGTAGAAACCCGAGGTGCGAATTATATTGAACAATTCTTCAGAGCATTCCCCATTATACAGGCGGTAGAACACAGAGAGAAGCAACGTCTCTCCGTACGCTGAGGGGTTCTAAACCGCCCGTGAGTGTGGGCATTATTGCATTATTACAATAATGTTTAATTTTTTCATGACTGCAACATAAATAGATGATCATTTCATCCAAATGCAAGCAGGCACGTTCGTAATACTTACCCGTATGTTACAAAGGTAGTCATAGCTCTTAAATAACTTTCGCACTTATCTTATATTTTACACCCATGATTAAATTATAAGTGCTTACTTACAATATTTGTCGTGAATTGCGCATATAATTGCGCATCCGGTAAAGAATGTGTAAATAAATTAATCTCAGAAAAATTCAGAAGCCTTTACAGAAACGTATTGAGCAAAAAAAATAATTGCAAAAACTTCCACCAGGCACAATAAGAAAGAAAAAAAAAAGAAAACAGTATTTATTTAGCCAAAACTACAACGCAATATAGGTAGTCTCAATCAAGTTAACAAATAATAAAATAATGAATTAATTCAAACATCTTCCGTGAAAAGATGTTTAAATGATTCTAAACATCTTCAAATATATTTCTGCGGTGCTATGAAAAAAACACCATCGTGATTTTTCTTGTGGCCATCGAATGGTGTCTTTTGGTGTCTTTTGGTGGGTGCCGAACGATAAACAAAAATATCAAGTTTAAAACAAAATCATAGAATAAAAGTAATGATAAAAATACAGGGTTAAAGGGCTAAATGTATAGTCATGAACGGAATCCATGGTTTCAGGCTCTGGGAAAAGTTTGGTTAGATTCTGAACTTCCTATACACAATAAGCCCGGATCCCGAGCTTTCAATTACTAAAGAGATGCCGCTTAATAATGTTTGATTGGTAATAATGGCGCTCCCTTCAAATAGCCCTAATCAACAAATTACACGATACACACGCAGTAATAAAGAAGTAACTTTAACTTATTAAGCGATTTATAAGTTAGCTCCAATAGAACACAATAAAGGTCAAGGTAAGGAAAGAACGGTAACAAACAATAACAGCCTATGTAAAAATATATTGCTGTTAGGTTGGCACTATTGTAACTAATTTTCATGTAAAGTTTTGGCGCGATTTGTCAAAAAGTTGTTTGAAAATTTTCATTTTTGCTAGACGACCTCGAGTGTACTTTGCGAATTTTACAACGGATAAAAATATCGAACAAAGAATTTGCCTCAACTTTTGTGTTGCCAACAATATTTCTTGTCAAAATTCAACAATTATTGAAAATGTTAGAGAAGGCCTACGGTGAGTCGACTTTATCAAAAACAAGAGCATATGAGTGGTACAAAGCATTCAAAGAAGGCCGAGAAGTGGTTGAGGACTTGCCTTGTTCTGGTCGAGCTTCAAAGTCTTCGACTGAAAAAAATATCAACATGGCGATGGTAAATCATCGCGCTAGCTTAGGAAGTTGATATGTGTCACGAAACCGTTCGCACTATTTTGGTTGATGTTTTTCGTTTTATGTATGAAACGCGTCGCGGCACGGCTTGTTCCGAAGGAACTGAATTTTCTTCAAAAAGATGCCCGCCAACATGTTGCTATGTAACGCATCATAACGGGTGACGAAACGTGGGTTTATGAATTTGACATGCAAATCAGTCTTCGCAATGGCGCTTCGATAGCGAATCGAAACCGAAAAAACCACGTCAGAACCACTCAAAAATCATTTCTTTGATTATCCTGGTGTCGTCCACTAAGAATTCCTTCTGGAGGGTCAAACAGTCAATAAACATTATCATCGGGGCGTTAAGAGGCGATTACGAGAGAATATTCGTCGGGAAAGACCAGATTTGTAGAACAACAATTCCTGGATACTGCACCACGACAATGCGCCGTCTCATACCTCAATTATCGTACAGTAATTTTTAGTCAAAAATTCAATGAATGTCATCGACCAAGCACCATATTCGCCAGATATGGCCCCGTGTGACTTTTGCTTATTCCCCAGTAACATAATAACAATAATACTCATTACAATAATAATTACATAATAAATTAAATTAATAAAAATAAATAAATTACATTTGAATTTGGAATCTGCCATTCTCATGTGAAAAATAAATGGTTTTCTCATTTTGGCGCCAATCATTATTAAACATTAAACTGGATGCAGGTCGCTGCCGATAGGTCTAAATGGCGGACAATGGGGGAGGCCTATGTCCAGCAGTGGACGTCCAAGGGCTGAGAAAGAAGAAGAAGAAGTAATATTAAAATGGAGTGAGGTGATAACGAAAACCGTATTGCTGTAATTGCATTACACAAAGTAGGCATGGAGCCAAATGAAATTTTTAAATCTCTCCATCTGCTTGGTATTAGCCGAATGTTTGTGTACCGGGCTATTGGTAATATTGGTATGTTGAAACGTCCTCTGTTTGTGACAGAAAAAGGTCTGGCCGTCCACGCATTACTCGTACTAAACAGACGACTAAAAAGAGAATCCGAACAAAAAAAACCCGTTCGGAAGCAAAATATTTTATTTGAAAGATGAATATAGCACCCAGAATCATGTCACGTAGTTTAAAGGATGATTTAGGGACTTGCTGTTTACAAAAGACTTACTGGTCATTTCTTAACTGATAATTTAAAGAAAAATAGGGTTGACTAAAATTACAAATCATAATAACTTCTTCGGCGCTACGCAAAGGAAGCTCACAGAAAAATCTTATTTACCTACGGACGAGAAAATGTTCTCCGTTGAGGAACATTTTAACAATAGCTTTGTTCGCGGTAAGGATTCAGAACTAATTCGGAACTAGTACTGAACTAATTTGGAATCGTAGTAGAGCGCATGCTCGGTTATAGACCGATTCGTGATTTTTATTTCTGCGAAAGATTTCGGAACCAAACTGCGTACGATCTACTGTCATCGGCAGTGTTACCAACTCTCAAAAATATTTATCCCTAAAGCTTAAGTCAAAAACCCCCAAAATCGCCCCAATTACTTAGAAATCCCTCTAAAAAAATATATAATAAAAGAAAAAATATAAATTACAAAAATGCAATGAAATTTTTTTACCTTTTAAATCTGGATCTGTTTCCCAAATCTACGTGTACTTCTGACTGTACATTTTTTTATTTTTAGTTTCTTTAGGCATCATTAACAAATTGCTTGTCGGCACAGCAGTACAACAACAAAATCGAATTAAACAAGTAAACAATAATCAACGTACATATGTATAGGCACATAGGCCTATACATAGGGACAATAACCACCAGTCACCACAGAGTAGTTGTAATATATTTGTACTAGATGTCGTTAAGTCGCTAGGTCAACAAATAAATATGATTAGCTATTATAGTTTGGATTGTCCCAGGGCCTATACTTTCACATAATATATGAAAAAATAATATTCAAAAAAATATTATTTCATATATATGAAGAGTCAAAAAATCCCTAAAAATATAAAACCCCTAAAAAAAACCCATCCCACTTATTTACCCCCTAAATTTGGGGGGAAAACCCCTAAGTTGGCAAGTATTTAAGTGGACCCACCAAAACACATTACTCTTATTAGAGTATTATATAAACTTATTTATATAAACAACAAACAAAACTAACTATATTTTATTTAACCCTTAATAAATTAATAAAATTTATATTTTATTTAACTATTTAACAAGTTTATTAGTTTCTAACCAACTGAATATAGCCGCAGCATGTATGTCAAATGTCGTTAGGTAAAAACTGCGCATGTCTGGAACTACGGATTCTTGCCAAAGTTATAGAACTGATAGAACTGATTCTGAACCGATCCTGAATCGAGTTCGACGGTTCCGCGAACACAGAACTGTAACTAGAAATTCTGAATTGTGTGTTCCGCGAACGGCATTATTTGAACTGCGCATGCGTATAGTTCCGAATCGGTTCTGAATCCTTACCGCGAACGAAGCTAATAATGATCGAGTTTATGCTCATATCTCCAGAGAAGCTGCTCAGTTGGTCAACGGTTGCAACGTAGCCATTATCCCGCTTCAGTGATGGTTTGGTGGGGTGTTAGCTACCAAGGAGTGACTGAACTATATTTTTGTAAAAAAAGATATTAAAACGTCGGCTCAAGTGTATCAAGGTATGATTCTTGAGAAGGTCGTAAAACCCCTTAACAACACTCTGTTTCATAACCAAGTATGGTCCTTTCAGCAAGATTCAGCATCAGATCATAAATTTCGCTCCATACAGGCGTGGCTAGGAAGTATATTCCCGACTCTATTAGAGCTGAAGGCTGGCCGTCATCTAGTCCCGGTTTTAATCCGCTCGATTATGATTTATTGTCTGTTTTAGAGAGCATGGCATGCTCTAAACGCCATGATAATATTGAATTCCTAAAACATTCCATAACATTGGCAGTTGCCAATTTTCCCATGCAAAGGGTGCGTGTTTCAACGTTTGAAAGATTATATAAGTAAAAGCAAACGATGACATGGTGTATTTCTAAAATAACACAAATTCCTCTAATAAAATGATAGTGTAAAAATAAAAATATGGTTGTTTTCTTTGTAACAATATAGGCAACAATATAGTGTAACAATATAGTGGCTAGACTAGGTGATGTGATATGATCCATATGGGAAAATATTAGATAATACATATGATATTTTATTGTGTAGACATACCTTTAACTGTATTCGTTCAACGAAGGCCAAACGTGCACAGAATTCGTGTCGTGTTACAGAATCGTTTCGAAGAAAGTTGGACCTCACAATGTGAATAATAAAATGTTTAGTGTTAATGCAAATAACTTTCGCAATTTTATTAGGTATTATTTGTGCATTGTATTGTTTAAGCGAATGGTAATTGTTTAGTTCGTTAGCATTTGCTTAGTTCGTTTACCTGAGTTAGGTGAATTAGTTTAGTTGCTTTACCTGAAAGCAATGATGTTTACTACTATCATTCATACGGATGAGGACGCTAGTTTAACTTAGTTTTATTAGAACCGCGGATCCCAAACACAGTCACAAAACAAGTAAAAATTAATTAAACAATAGTCTTTATTTATTCACGTTTAATATCTCTATTTAATATACAATAGACATAAAGTAAAGAGATTACATATTTTATTTTAGTGCTGAAGTAAAATTGTTTCTTTTATTTTTGTTGTCTTATTTGAAATTAAGTATATAATAGTGACTACTAATTTAATAACTTTGTCAGGGGGAGAGTGCACGCTGCAATCGAGCAGTCACTGGGCGCGCTCGACTGGCCACGTTACCCCTCTCTCACAGAAGACTACCTTGTAATGTACTGCATTTTCCACTTCATCTTATTTCCCTAATGTACGTACGTGTTTCGGTAGTGAGTGAGATGTGCCAGAGCCCATTCCCATCCTACCCCTCCCTATTTTCCCAACCCTCTCTCCAAATCCATTTCTATATCGCCAAAGGTAGGCAGCGCATCTGGGGGCGTCCCAACGTTTGTCATTTTGGATTAATGGTTGGCATGTATCGCGGATGTCTATGGGCAACAGTATCCACTTACCATCAGGTGGATTGTATGCCCGTTTGCCGCCTTCGTCCATAAAAAAAAAACTTGTGGTGTTTTAGCAAAAAGTTTCAGTAGGTGTAGCAAAAAATATTAGAACTTTTTATAAAAAAAAGTATACTTGGCATTGAAACTTGATAACCTTCGTATCGTCAAAATTTCTAACTCTCAAAGTCGAATTGTTTTCAGGCAGTTAACCGCGTGTAATTCATAGTGTGTTATAAAAATGAATGTGGTTTTCACATGATTTTGAAAATAACTTGCAGTAATGGAAAATGTGATTTGTTTGAATAGTAAGCCAAATCTTTGCAAATAAAGATTATTTTTCGATAGCTAGGTTTTAACAAACACGCTGCTGCTGTCATGGTTATAGATGTGACACTGCCCATGAGTGTAGGTCTGCGAGAGGAATTAGTAAGAAACATGGACGGTTACTGGATTATGGCCTGAACTTCGTGGCTACAGGAACGAACGGTTACATTTCAAAGGGATGTTATCTATATATATAATAAAATTGTAAGAGAGCGGTGTCTGTAAATGAAATATTTTTTTAAATAAAGACTGCAATGTGATATAGAGTGCATGTGACACAGAGTCCAAAACAAACATTTTTGGGAATTTTTGTCTGTGTGTATCACGGAAAAACCGCTTGACGGATGTTAATGAAACTTGGAATAGTTATAACTTATATGCTGGGTTAACATTTAGAGTACTTTTTATATAGATAAATTATGAAGTTTCTACGGCAATCACAAGTTAATGCGAATGAAGTCGCAGGCACCGCTAGTATAGACATATAATAAAATTATAACAGAGCGTCGTCTGTACATAAAATATTTTTTTTTAATCATTGCATCGTACTCTACGAACGATACAGAGCCCAGAACAACCATTTTTAGAATTTTTGTCCGTTTCTCTGTCTGACTATCTGTCTGAATGTGCATCACGAAGAAACCACTTGACGGATTTGAATGAAACTTGGCATAATTAGGGGACATTTAGGGGACGTTTTATACAGATATTTTATAGAGCTCCCGCGGGAATCACTCAAAAATTCACGTGACCGAAGTCGCTGGCGCCGCTACTATTAAACAGTGATGTCTGATGTCCTTTTATGAAAGCTGCTTCTGTCTCCATGATGAAAAATTTTGAGTTATCTCAAAGAGACGCGTGATTATAAGTAATGCTTTTTCGTAAATTAAAGATGTTTACTAACAAATATGTGTATTTATATCCAAGTCACCGATTTTTAATATACGGGTAAATATAGACACAGACACAGGTTGATAGTTAAGGTATGTGTAATGTATTCTATGGTTGGACTAAAACTGTTGTAAGGGTATAAGTTGACAACAAACTTTGCGTAACAATATGCAAGAAAATTCCAGGTATCTGGAGCAGGCAGTCACGTCATTGAAAGAAACAGTTAATTTTATCGTGACCACGGTTGATATCACCAATGACGAACGAAACATGAATGAAATGAGCAATGACCTTGATCGATCGAATCTTTAACACGCAACCGAAAGTTTAAGCAACCTATTCTATTCATGTAGAGCTCTAACGGTGTTCTCGGATCTTGGTTTTCTTTTCATTTTCTCTCAAGGTGATTGTGGCTCAGGTCGCCCTAGATTTGACCTTCGTTTCATTTGTTACGGATCTCGACGAATCATCATTGACTTCTGTTTATAACCTTTCTGTCGATAAATAGATCTCTCTCAGGATATTTTCTTCAGTTTTCCACACCATCCAAAAATTTCTTCGGCCTTTTCAAACCATCAAAGAATGCCCCACTTAAGAATGCGTTTACCTACCTCATTATACCACCTTGGACAACAGAGGTGATCATTTTAGATTGTTATCTTTTGAGCTACTGGTAAGTAAGTGTATCGGTTATATTAGCTGTGTAAGATAATATTCCTTGGTTATTTATCGTTTAGTGCTTTAAAGGAATTCTCTGCATGGCTAATACATCATTACTGGCATAGCTCCCTGGTCTAACTATCGCTGAGCGTCTTTTAAACTTATGGAACAGTTCCACCGTCACGAGCGCCATAGTCAAATTAAAAATAGCCTAGCACAATCTCGCGCGGCTTTTGAATATTTGTGACACTGGGTTACTTGAGTTCTGGAGACGGGAGAGCGAAGTCATGCGACCGACAGAAGTCACTGGCCATCACTAGTTCGTCATCAATTCATCACGTTTGAAACGTGTCCCGTTTAAATAAGATACGAACGTAAAATTCCACTGCCCCGATATCTTGCTCTGGATTTGATCGTCGTAAACTTTTACAAGTGTACCACTACAGTAAACAGTGTTATCAACTGGTGATAATAGCACTTAGTGTCACATCTCTTCTGAGAGCAGACGTGTTTTAAGAGGAATAGTGCAAAAAAAAAGTTAAAGTTTACAAAAATGCGGTCCCATGGTGAGAGGCGCGGCGTATGTCGTCCCGCCTCCTAATGAAACCCATCAGAACTCAGAAGTGTACTGTTTGCGTGGCAAACCGCACGTGCGTCACGAACGATTTAGTGATTGGAAAATATACCAGTGAACAGCTGATCGTGGACTAATTTCCAGTGCGTGTAACAAAACTGCTCGGAGGTATGTTTATAACTGTTTTAGGTTATGTAAACAAGATTGGTTGGATGGAGATTTATGTGTATTTAGATAAGTAGTTCACGTCAGGGAATTTCATGAATGAACCTTTCTGTGGTGAGATTATTTCACTTTTGTTTGAAACTCTACTTTCTGCTATGTTTCGGATAATACCAATATTTTGTGTGTTTGAAATATGTAATTCCATTTTAATTATTCGTATTATTAATAGAAAGGTGTATGTGTAATTATATAGTATACCTAAGTGCATGAATGTTATAATTTTCCTTTCCTGTTAGCGATAAACAGTGATAAATATGTTTATACATGTTGCCGATAAATTCTCTCTCCACTTATCGCTTTGTTGTGAATTTTTTTCAGTTTATTCATATAAAAGGTTGTGTAAATGCTTCCGTTTTCAATACGTAATCAAATTTACAAACAATCAATTTACATTCGTCAGTTTATTGACTTTGATGAATGGTTTGCATAAAATCAAGCAAAGTAATGATATTTTTTTGGTCGATTCATTTTATTGTTTATAAAAAATTTTAATCTCTTGTACCTACCTTGTTTAACTAGCTATTTTTTTTAACTATAATAATATGTATGTTGTAGACACCTACACATACTTGTTGTAAACTTAGTTGTACACACAACTAATATAACTGTAATTATATAAATGTATGTGTGTTTGAACGCTAACTTTTTATTTTTCAAATATATACTTAATTATCAGGACCTCGTTCGAGAAATACAACTCGTTTTGCAAGCTCCATGATTTATCTGTTGGCATACTAATGAGTTATACGTTGTACCGGGTTTCAGTTAATAATAATGACACAACGACGACATTATTATATATTATTATTATTATTCTACGATTACATATTGCGGTTTAATGAATTAGCTGTAGGTATAATTGGCTTCAATAATATGTAACAACCATAGGAGGATAGTCTCTCCGTATTCACACACAATTTACCGACAGTTGAATTCCACAGTTCACAATAAATTCAATCTGTAACTAGAAACCTGCCCTGGCTTTGCTCAGGTGGCGTAACGATTTCTCAGAGCACCCAAATCATATATAGCTTATGTCCCAATATAGTCAAATATATTAATTATTAATAATTAATATATTAATTAACTTATACCGTATTATGAAATTATGACATTAACAGTGAAATTATTTTTTTAAATATTTACCTACTTAGGTGTGTTTTTGTTATATCCCAGTCACTGTTCTTATTTTTGGGTAATTTATTGTATTTTAGGTACTAACTGTGTAGTATTCGCGAAATATTAGAACAATCAGTTTTGCTATATAAAAAAATATACAAAAATTAGGTAGATAGGTAGATACTTACTTGATTTTTACCTTGGTTACAGATTTTAGCATGAAGTAAGTACAATACATGATATGACTACTCGTAAAGGTTTAAATCTCTTCATACAAGAAATGAGACGTGAAATGTATAAAGTGAGATAAGATACCTAGTTGTAAAGATAATGTTTTCGTGATAAGATAAATGAGCTTAATATGGTATTTCCACTTACCTATATTGTGCAGTGCGTTTCGTTCCCCCGGGGTTGCATATGTCTTATAGGACTGTGGAATTTTCCAGAGTACGATGTTCTATCTCAATGTTTTCGGTAGCAGTTTTGGAGAAAATTATTCTCTTGGCAACCCATGTGAATGAGATATAGACACAAAAAAAATAGTTTGGGTCGATATCGCAGTTACGTTCGAAGTAGAGCCAAATTGGTTCAGTAGCACAGTGAGTGCTCATAAATGTGCACACAAAACTTCTTTAGGTATGGGCATGTATGAAGAAATTGACAAATAAAAAAAAAATAAGGGAGTGAACCTTTTACTTAGTATAAGAAAGTGTCCAAGTTATACCTAAGCAAGGTACGAGTACAAGTTACAAACGGGTTTAGTGCTCGGAAAGTTTCTAGCAAAAAGTGTAGTTGAAAGTTATGATGTAGTCCTAACATGTTTAATATCTTAACGTGGAATGGTCGATTGATTCAATTGATATTGCGGTTGCGAAAGTCCCTGGTTCAAATCCCGGACATATGTTCGTTTTATAAATATATGAACATATGTTTGTCTCGTTAATTTTTGTTCGTCCATCTCTGAACCCAAGATAAGATTGGGAATCCTAGTGTGGATTTGAGTTGAACATCCTTACAGATCCTTAGCTACGGACTGAACCCAGGGTACAGATTATAAGAGTATAATTTTATCTAACCCAGGGCAAGGCAGACAGTGCAGTCAAAGAAACACTTTATACTGCACTTAATACCGCACTTTATACTTTCGGGAAGTTGTGAAATGAACTGCCAGCTGAGGTTTTCCCGTTACTTTTTTTGAGGAGTTTTCGTCACGCTTAGATATGGGGCTCTTCAAGAGAGCTCTGAACAGGATTAATGCAAGGTTAACAGCAGCAGCGTACCTGCATGCTCCCAGGTGTTCCAGATGCAATGGGTGGCGGTGACTACTTGCCATCATGTAGCCATCATCATGTAGTGGCCCGCCCGCTCGTCTGCCACCTATCCTATAAAAAAAGGCAGCAATGACTTTTGATAGCCTCGAAATATTCATTAAGCTGGCTCGATAACTTTTGCTACAGTTTCAACATACGGTGTCCTCAGGTCCTACGGTATTTCATTATTTAAACATTCGCTGGTCGATTTCTAGTTTTGCCGGTTATTTTTAAACCGACCAACGTCATAACCGCGCCACACTCGGTTGTGAATTTTCAGGGTATATTTAGACAACATCTGGAGATTTTTTTATTTATAGTTCTACTTCGCAAACATAAGTCGGTTCTTGCGAGTAGATAGAAACTATAAATCAATATTCTCAACACTAAGTTGGTACAGAGGCGAACTTTCAATTGTATGTAATAAGAATAGGTACAATTTGATAGATCCTTGATATAAAAAGATTTACCAGGCCTCCTTCGTGACCACATGTCACGCATGGGAGTTATGACTTATGATGACATATTGTATTTCAAGATGAAATATTTGCGATCCTTGCTGTGCGTGACGTCGCGTCGTTCTAAAGCAGGGATGGGCAAACTTTTTCAGTGGCGGGCCGAATTGAAAAATGAAAATTTATGGCGGGCCATAAGTAACTAAATTAATAAATAAAACATTGTTTATAAAATTGTTTTATAAATAAATAAATAAAACATAACCTTACTAAGGTTTTCATTATTTTTTAATTTTTTTCATGCGAGGGCTGACGACGGTGTTTGCCAATATAGTGGAATTTATGGACCAAACTTGTGGTTTTATTCGTCGCACCCTCGGATTGGAACCGAGTTTAACATGGTAATTCGAGCCGAATCGTAGCTTGATTGCACAGTGGTCACTGAACCTGTACTCGTAGTAGATTGCTGAAGCGGCTTGAGTACGTGGTAGGATTGGCGTGTTTGCCAATATAGTAGAATTTATATCAATATACTTATGGTTTTATTGGTCGCACCCTCGGATTGGAACCGAGTTTAACATGGTATGGTAACATACAGTGGGAGGATGTGAGCTACGATGGCTACGTGATTTCATCATTTCTTCGTATGCTGGACTCACTTGTGAACAAGTAATTTTTAATGTTGCTGATGTTGTTGTTTGTCATTTAGTGATTGTAAGCTTGCGAGTTCTTGGGTTATGTTAAATTCTTCATCTGTTCCTCTTATAAATATCAACAATTGTGCAGTGTCGCTGATGTCCGTACTTTCGTCCATAGCAATTGAAAAATATTTCAGCATTATTTTTTAATTGTCTGGATAGCTGAGCTCCAATTTTCTCAATGCGCGTGGTTATAGTTTTTCTTGACAAGCTCATACCTATTCCAAGTCTTTTACTTTTTCCGGACATTCGAGGTTCGAGAGAATTCTCAGTGGTGAGAGCGGGACGGAGTTATACGCCAGCGCGTGCATAGTAAAAGAGGCCAACGAACCTTTTCTACGACGTGTCATCTATCGTTGCTTGTGTGTTGGTTTACCTAGCTAGGTCCTATCCAAAGACAAAGACGGAATTTGCTCATTACAAGCAGTGGAGTGGCGGACATAGGTATAATAGCGGTTTGTACTATGTCGCGGGCCAATTGTTATGGTTAAATTTTGTTTATTGGCGGGCCGTATAAAAAAAGCCCGCGGGCCGTATTTGGCCTGCGGCCGTAGTTTGCCCATCACTGTTCTGAAGGATCAAAATTAAAAACACAAATTAGCATCCGCTTCCCACAACATTTCTTGAACTCCTTTTACTAAAGAAATCAATAATGTTCGACTAATTTACAAATATGAACGAAAGTCTTATCAGCTTCATAAATAAAGAGGCCTATCTCTTTATCAATTAAACATTAAAATCTAGCGTCATTTTAGATTCAATTTGGTAAAATCGTAATTATTTTGGGAAGATTTTGGCAATAGTCAGTATCAGGAACCTTGGATGAAAAAAGCTTGTTTTATTTGTAATTAATGTACTAATTAATGTATAAAATTAATTAATTAATGTATAAAATTAATTAATTAATGTATAAAATAATTTATAAAATCATCTTGGTTGTCATCTCAATCATCTCCGAAGGCGCACCACCACATTAAGTTTTCCCGCTTTAGCCTACTGATTCTTTGAGCTATGTCGATGAGTACGCCTCTTTTAAACTTCTTACAGTTTGGCTGGTTCATGTTGATCAAGAACTCGCAGCACAGCATTTGCCATCGCTCGCTGAGTGACTCTCTCTATCAGAGTCTATGTTTCGGCATTGTACGGTATAATTCGCAGGTAGAGCTGATTTCGTGTTTAAATATTGTTTTAAAGACAACGAGAAGTCATGAGATGACTCATTATCCCAAAGGCTGTCCAGCTGAGCTGGACGCGCGTATTCATCGAATAAACTAGACAGTTTACGTCTTTACCTATATTGCTGTCCTATGGTACATTCTGTAATTCTGTTATATATGTATTAAGACATCCGCTGCGCTTGTAGTGTTACCTGGAGACATATATGTATATAAGTGTTGGCTTATTATCAACATATTTGTGACCACTTAATCAGCAAGAAGCAGCAAAATTTGTGTTTATTTTTCAAGACGTTATCTAAAAGTTCTCAAGTTGTCTAACTGAGCTGGATGTGTTTATTCAAAGAATCATACAATTAAAATTATTGTACTGGTTTTACGACAGTTCTTGTCTTTAGGTATATTGTTGTATTAGTTTTATGGAAAATTTACCTCATGTGTATTGTATCAGCCTATAACATTCCACTGCAGGGCCCAAGTCTCCTCTAGTCAATCACTGGGGGTTTACCGCGTGCAATTCTGTTATTCCCGTTGCGCTTGTAATGTTTCCTAGAGGTTACGTTATTACGTTAATAATAGATTTGTGATCAAGTACAATGAAGGTGGGAAATTAATAATTATAATTAATTAATAATTTCCGTCTCTTTCCTGTACCAATGAAGATTATAAAGCCGTACTAACAATATCCACACTTAATGACACTGATCATTCGACGTATTTGACAAGTTGATTTCATTGATTTGAAATTTCGATCTGAGAAAAGTGAAGATATTTTCAACCAACTTCAAGCCAACCATTGTTATAAATATTCTTTATTTGATTTAGTGCTTAAAATGATTATAAGTATACGTTGATTCTATAATACAATATCAGTGTGAAAGGAACACTGATCGATTCTAGCCTATAACGTTCCACTATAGACCACGGGTCCACTTTTTTTTAAGAGAGCAGGTAAATAGGAAAGCGGTACTTAGATAAATGATACGGTAAATAGATACAATCGCCTGTGAACATTTGCAGCATCTAGAGTATTCTAGAGTTGTACGCATGCTCTGTCGGCGGAATTCTTGTGTCTTTTGAAGAAAACATACCTTTCTTCTGGAGCCCTTATGTCACACCGTAGTAGTAACAATCACGAGGGGGTTTCCAGACGCGCGGGCCAAAGTGTGGATTGGTATATTCCCGAATGTAGACCGGAAGTTTTCATAGCGTAAATAACCGAAACCAGGTCTCTTCTAGAGTCCACTGCCGGGCATGGACCCTCATGCCCTCATGCACCTTGCCTTGTGCATGAGGGGTTAGACCACTCTTTTAGAGATGGTACAGGTTCATAGCGCTTGTGGTAGCTAGCGGCTTTGTTATCCATTTGGCGCCTTATACGACGCCCACGGGAGGAGATGGGGCGAATGCTATCCTAACTCCGGCGGAATTTATATACGCTAGCTCAATCAAGGTACCTATACTATTTTTGTACTAATTGCTTCAAAACCGCGAAGCGGTGGTTCAGTGTGACAGGCCCTTACTTTTACAAGGCGATAAAACAAAATAAACAATGACATTAGTGCAATAAACTTTAATATCAATAACGATTAACACGCCTATTATCTAAATTATACAATTGTTATTGTGATAATTACTCGATTAGACAGTATTGACACGTGCTTTTGTGATTGTATTAGAACATCTGTATCTGTCTTCATTTATCTGTTTATATTAGGTAACAAAGCCCACATAATAAATACTTTAACCTAAAAATACATATTAAAATAACTATTTATCGCTTTCATAATAGTTTTGTTCATTGATATGTTTTCCAGGGAGCCAAGTTTAAGGTTTCCTAGAAGCCATAAAAGGATTGTTTGTATGATTCTCTATCTGTTACCGCATTACATAAAAGAATAATGGGCCGCTAAAAGAATTATACTTGCAATTGTACACAGAGCAGAGTTAAGAATATTTACTTTTCATCCTGATTAAGAAGTCTCATAAAATAAACAGGGATATATGAGTATATAAACTTAGAGGATTCAGGGATATATCAGGGATAGAGGATAGAGAATACAGGGATAAGTATTAAAGATTAATAGTTTCGCAAATCTTTATCTTGGCTATCCTTGTATTTTTTATCAAATTATATCCAGAGTACCTAATCTTATCTTACACTCTTCCTAATGGTATAAATAATAATTATATGATTTTTACAGAAAAGTAAGAATTTATGTGGCAAGCATTGAGATATTACTTCTGTACGTGGAATAACTTGCAAGTCTGGTTGTCGGAGGTAAATGACCTGTATTTGCGAGCAGGTACCAATCCAGTGGGCATGTGGTCAGCGATTGTGCAAACTTGTAGAGTCTTTTCTTTCTTTATTTAAAGATCTGAAATATGAAATTTTAACTTAATTTATTTTAAATCAGAACCTATTTCCTTATTACAAATGACATTAATTTTCTTTCTAATAAAAACACAAATAATAGGGACTGAAATAAGACAGTTTATATATGTATACACACACACACACACCACACACACACACACACACACACACACACATATATATATATATATATATATATATATCATTAAATATAAAGTACCTGCAATGACCTGCATCACTTAGTAGGTACGGAATTTCTTTCACGGAAACTTACTCCGTTGGCTCGCGACCCGAAGTGAATATTGGCTTCCTACACAAAGAGACGCCATCTTTTTCGGTCCTGCGTAGCTTCGTGCCAACAGGTAATGTGGAGCTACCGCTGGTCCCTCTCTTCATCTCGCTGCTTCATCTCTGCATCGGTGCTTGGGACGTTCGACCGGTCGTAGACCACTTACTATATTTACGGAAACTAACAACTTATTGCACTTACTATGTCTTTTAAAAAAATAGCATTTTTTCTCTCTTACCAAGTTACCACTCCGTCACTCGTACCGATTTACATAGATAGATATAGATCTAATAGTAGCGGTTCGATTTATAGGTAACTGTATGAAGCTCTTCATACTAGCGTTGACCAGTACAGAGTAACAAAAACATTGAGTTAAATTTAAAAAAAAATACAGGACCTTTTTTGGGAAACATCGATTCCTACATCGATTCCTACATCGATTAAGGTTGCTACCTAGTAAGAGTACATAATGTAAACCCAATTGTAGATTGTAGAATTGTATTGTAGAGCGAATTGCAGACGAAAAACGTTTTCTAAATTGAAACGGTTAGCTCTGGGATTTTTATTGTATCCATTGTTAAATGACATATGAATTTCAACCATTGACGAGTAACATTCTGATTCAACAATTTGATACTTCAACATGCGTATATGAGTACGCTGTCTCAAGGTTACGAGTCAGACTAAATAAGACAATAAAAACGATATGCCGCCGTCATGGACCAAAGAAAGGAATTGATCTACCGTGAAATTGTCTGATTATTCACGTCCAATCGTGATTAAATCTTAATTTTGAAATGTAAAATATTTTAAGTGAAAAATAGATTGTTGGTTTTCGTAACGAATTCAAATGTAACGTTAAAACCGTCATAGTTTCTTGGTACAAAGAGAATCCCTGTCTTCTCCCGCTAACAGTTAGGTCATCATCATCATCATCATTTCAGCCCTTGGACGTCCACTGCTGGACATAGGCCTCCCCCATTGTCCGCCATTTAGACCTATCGGCAGCGACCTGCATCCAGCCCACCCTTTATGAGGTCGTCTGTCCATCTTTTCTTCAACGGTTAGGTACATACTTTCTTTTCTTCAAGGAAGACATACAGTTTTATAGTATCAACGATTATATTCACACAAAACTTAATAAACAGAAAAGAAAACCAAAGATGTCTGCACTATTTAAGCATATTTTACAAATTAGTAACAATCCACAAATACTATGGCAAATAATTATCCACAAACTGATACATATATATTGAGAAGCAACTTCACAGCAATTCTCAGATAGATTAATTCCAATTTTTTATATTTTCACAATAAAATAAAAAGACATGAATTAATACAATCTTATACAACAAAACAGGCATCATTTGTTGGTATCTTTACAGACATTTTGATGCTTTCTATATGCATTAAGGAATAAACAAAAACGGTCCGGATGAGAATATGCATCATTGTTTGTAAGTCTTACAGACGCGGTTGATGAAACTGTTACAATAAAAGATGGATTTAAATGTAGGTATTAATATATGAAAGCTTTCTATTCCTTGCACTCAATCTAAGTCACAGTAATTTACTTAAAAGATAATGAGGCTTCTAACTTGTAATTTAATATTTTACTTGGACTTTGAACTTTGAAGTGAATCTGTGTCCTTCTATACGAGCACATTATTCCACCATCCCTAGACTTATTGGTGGTGTTGCTTTGAATAAACGTCTTTGATTCAAATCAAACAGTAAAAGTACAGAAGGCACTTTTTGGCGAGAATTCGAGAAGTGAAGTGAAGTCGAGTTTTTGTTTGTTTATTGCAAAAAATGTTTCTAGTTTTGTGGTTTAATAGTGTTAGTTTAATAAATTTTAAAGTGTTTTTGGGTGTAATGTTTGTAATAATCAAATAAAAGCATAAGACTGCTTTTTGTGTCCTTCCCAACTCTCTGTCCAATTCTTCTGTCCTCAGTAAATCTACAATCGCGTTATTGATCGCCTTCTCACTTACTTCGATGAGATCGGACATTGGCCAGATGCCTATTGAATTGTTTTGACATTAAAATTGTTAATTACGGAGCAAATCTCGACCCTTATAATACGATATACACTTATCATACTTATAAGAAAAGAAAAATGTCTAGAAGCGCGTTCTGTATGACTTGAGTTTTAAACCCCATCGTTAGTGAGTCGTGATAATGTTAAATTTATGAAAACCATGCGCGGAAACACGCTTCTGCAACGTAATAAACAAGGTTAGTTAGGGAACGGCTGCCACTCCCGTGGTTCAGCCCCGAGCTGCCGTGATTATGCCAATTTTATTGCCAGAAAACATACACTAGTTCCGTCAGAAACGATCAGATCACTGTTAAGAACTAATTAATACGTTTGAGGATTATCTATACTAATATAATAAAGAGAGTGCAAATTTTGTGAGTTCGTGTGTATGTGGAGGGTAATCTCCGGAACCACTGCACACCTATTTGAAAAATTCTTTCACCATTTGAAAGGTACATTATTCCAGATGGACATAGGCTATGTATTATGTGGAAAAAAATTCCGGGCTTGCAATCTAAGTTAAAAAGGATCTAGCAATACAGAGCAATAGGTGTCTTTTGGGCACCTATGTATTCTGGAAATACGGTTTAGTAGAAAATAATAGGGGGTTTGTATGATAAAACATTAGCTTTAACCATTCCTGTGACACTGGGTATTCGCTGGAAAATACATACGACTTTCATTATAAATGAGACATACAAATAAAGAGATACATATGTGAATGAAGAAATAAACAGCAAATTAAATATACATCGACCTTTTTGATATTATTTACCTTAAAAGAGGGCAAAGCAAGGGAGATGATTATCGTTCGATGCCTGCGTTTGAATCATTTCATAAGTTACAGATATGGAATTGATCATTAATTGGAATTTTTCGATGAATATAAGAAAAGTTTCGTTTTTTTTTTAAATATTTGACTAAAACAAGCGAAAAGGCGAGATAATACGTGTATCTAAAGAAGAGTAAAGAATTTTCATTTCATAGAATAGAAAGTACGAGTATAACAAAATGTTTGAAATGTTTCCTTCCATTAAACTTCCTAGTCTCGCATCTTTCTCATTTTTTTTCCAAATCCTGATTCCCAACCCTCATTTACACTCTCATTAGCTCTCATTTACACAAGGAGTTTCCCGAACGGTTCGGGCGAGAATATTGTATACGATGCTGGTATGCGACTAACCTACATACAATTCTCACCTAAAAAAACTGTTCACATAAAAACTCAATGATACCAGGATATCAGCTTTTGATAGATGTTCGAGAAACCGAGTTCGAAAAACTCTCCTTGTGTAAATCGTAGACGGCCAATGGTGAACGCAACGTTTTGTGACAATTTTTGACTGATAGTGGCGAGAATCGCCGACATTCATAGGGGAAAGTGACCGATTACTATTAGTTTGTCGAATCTGTTTGCTTGTCCGTTAACTCTATAAAAAGGACCCTTTCACTTAAATTGAAAGTGCCGTCAATGCGCCAAGTGCGTCTGATATATTTTTATATGGCGCAGTATCCATTAACCTCGGGTTCAATTGTTCAATTAACTCACAACATATTTGTGAGCCGCGAAGTGGTACGTTCAATTGGATGAGTCTATGTAATAGAAGTTTTACTGGCAGACTGTTTCTATGTGTTTTATTGATTGATGGATGATCCGAAGTCCAAAGTCAAGGTTTGACGCGGTCAAAGAATAATCTTTGTTACTTCTCGTCGATTAACAGTTTTTTTTAAAACTATCTTCCGTACATGTAAATGTCCATTTAATATTTCACGAGCACATCCCGATCCAATCTGCTGAATCTCGTCTATTCTCGTGAATAAAATTGTTTACTGCCAGTACGTTTTATTCCGCCGTTAAAGGGCAACCGCAAGTTTCTTCGTCGATTTGACTTGGCTGACCGCGCTTGAATTCATTATGCCAACGGTACACTGTTGCCTTAGAAGGATTCTTGTCTGTAAATACTTGTCATTGTATCTGTAATACTTGTATTGTGTCATTGTATACTTGTCATACGTGTCTTGTCATTTTAAGTCTAAAAACCTGAGATACATACTGATGGTATGGTATAAGGTATGGTAAAATCAGCCAGTGTTACCATAGTGAAAAACTCTTGGGCTGGTACCTCACGTGAGTTTGAGGAATGTATTGTTTAGTATTGCATTCCTTGCTATGGTAAAGTTACGCTAAACTGATCCCCTGTTGATTTTTATTCGTTGTGTAATATAATAGTAACACAGCTCTAAATCTCATCTTGAAACGTCAACCCTAGCGTTTAGTCACCCTTTGATTCATTCAATGAGTCATTACAGGGTAACAACTCTTTATAAAACCTCCACCGAGAATTCCTTATCAGTTCGTTCGTGCATATCTACCCACTAGTCGTGTAATAGTACGGTAATAATTTTAACGGTTAGCTTTGTGTTTTATTTAAGTTTCAGTACTTTTTTGTGCGTATCGTAAAATAATTCGGGAGATACCTTCAAAGTATTAAATACTAGCGACCCGCCCTCGCTTCGCTTCGGTTTTTAAGAGTTTTTTTTTTTTTCAGAATTTCAAAATAAAATTAGACACGGATAATGTATCTTCCTATTTGTGAAAGAATTTTTGAAATCGGTTCAGTACCTACAATCACACAATTTATTATATTAGTATAGATATAGATTAGCACTATAAATCGATGTTAGGTCTACAATCTAATCTATTTTTATCTTTAGATTGATCATCTCACGCTGTATTGAGTTTGAGTATAAAAGCACGTTTAGTGTGCGTCCAGATTCTGCCAAGTGACGTCAAATACCGTACTGTCGCGTTTCTTCGCTATTTTCGAATCGCCTTGGGTTGGAAGTCTGGAACGACCAGGCGTTTCAAACATTTGAGTTATTGCTTCATCAATTTAGTGATAAATGTTGATCGATAGTGGCATAAAATTCAAACAACATTAAAATTTCTGGAAGGATTTTTTTCGTTAAAAGGTTAGTAAACTTTTTATAATTAGGACTTTCGATTTTCTTGTTCTAAGTTAGATTTGCTAACACGTCTTAATTTTTAACCAAACATTTATGCCAATATATTTTAGGCTCTTTAATTGTTAGTTAATTATGCGAATTTTGTAAAAAAATCTACTGTTTTTTAACGTTTAAAGAATAATATTATGGCCTAAAATAGACAGATAAGATGGTAATCTACTAGATTGCGTTGTTTGGCAACATAATGATAGACATTTTTGTAAACATATATAATCAGGGGTGGTACTAGTATTGATTAGAACATTTGGAACAAAACTGAATCGACCTTCATCGATATCTAATCTAGGAAATGTGAATTCCGTAAGGTAGTTATAGGTGTTATGTTATGATAAAATTGTGACTCTTACATTTCTCTTATTATGCTTTAATTTTAGGTGGAAGAGGAAAAGTTTGTTGATTTTTTTGAAGACTCTAAAACTATTGAATTAGTCTGGAAAATTCTTTTATCCTAGATTCTTTTCTAACGTTACAAATCCTTTTTGGTGCGATTCTGGTCTTTCAATAGAGTTGGGTTTAATTTTTTTCAAAAAAATCGGACGATTAATTTACTTTATAGGATCACAGTCATTTAACTTGTGGTTTTGGATCTGACTTAAATTTTGTACTCGGTTCTTATTGCCAAGTTTTCTTTATATTAGTAAGAGACAGTATTAACTGGTGTTAAATAATGTAGAACAGGATAGGACAAGACTCTACTAAAATCGACTTCAGAAATATTCAGAATTATTGAACGGGCCATTTTGGCCATAAACACTGAACCTTGGTTCGAACCAAGTCTGTCATCTCTTGCTCCGAGGTTGCTTCTAACGGAATTCTAGTTTAAGAAATGACGATCCGTATAGCAAATTTACAATGCGCATATAAAACATATTTTTTGTGCGTCTGTACAAAACACTGTCTGATCGGGCGCGGCGCCAGAGCTCGACAAACAGATGGAAATTGTAAAAAAAACTGTTTTATTTGCGGCGTTTACCGCCTCTCGCGAGCCGGTTTGTAGGCACAGCAAAAGTTAATACAGCAAGAGTAAGGTTTTGTTTTATTTTCGCATTTATGTTGACGCGACAAGATTTACGTCTATTATGCTTGAGGTACTCTGTACGGTCTAGACGAGTTCTAGTCTCATACGCCCTTGAATTTAATGTTGAGAAAACAAGTGCCCTATCCGTTTTTTTTAAATTATACAGCGCACTAGACTTAGCATGTTTCACGTTTTTTTAACGTTTATGGTAAACGTACTAAAGGTTTGAGTTCTCGCTCGCACGCCGTGTCGATCTTTGTGGTTAGGTAAACGATCCTAAATCTATGGGTTCATTGAATTTTCACTTTAGACACACATAAACAAAATAGTTAACAGATATGTACAGTTTCTTTTGTATTTCGTTGGTTATTCATCATCGCTTTAGTATTTTTAATACACGCCAGAGTACAAACATGTTTACGATTGTAGGAATTAGGAATATGATACATTCGTCGATTAGGTGGTAAATGGTACAAAAATATGGATTGCAAGTAACTCACATTAGTAAATGATTAGTATTATGCTTAAAAGGAACTTAAACTTAAATAGTTGTGTCAATAGTCTCTGAAATAGGTAGGTATTAATAATAAAGCTAACAATTGCATCATAGGCAATTTGCTATTAAGTAGTGTGGTAAACATTTATGGGTTTATGGGTAGCATTAAAGTTAGGTTAATAAGGTAGGTATATACATGAAGATGTCAAATTTTATTTTTAAGAGTTGAATATATAAATTAATATCTGAATTATTTTGAATACAGAGAGTCACATTGGATTTTGATCCTATAAAGTGGAGAACAGCGTTGCACAGATTGTAATATAATTTCTTGTATTTAATGTTGAAACACTACACGACATAATTGTAGGGCTTGAAAAGAGGTCCCGGGGAAGGCACACGTATATTTTTTATTACTGTGTACAAGCGAGAGTCCGTTTCTGTACCTGATACATACGAATTGTATTCTTTAGAAGTACCAATATGTTCCTTTTTATAGAAACGTTTTATACTAATGTAATGACATGACATAATAATTCTTAAAAGTTTTCTTTGTGCTCAATGTCAAGAGTTTGTTGACTATAAAATTATTGCTCTGAAATTGACCGCACTTTCTTTGATTGGTCTTTGATTGACCTTTATTATCATGGCAAGAGGATGATCTCATTGAAGTGGCTGTACAAAAGACCTAGCTTATTGAGAACCGGTTACATCTGAGTGAAGCTTGATTAGGTCGGTTCCACATGAGAAGAATTCGAGTTTTTGTTCACTCCAGCAACTTAACCCGAAGCAAGTCTTGGCCTCCTTTACTAAACTACACCTTTCTATCCTACTAATGCCAGTCGATTTTTTTTAAACTGTCCAGGGATTTTGACTCTTATGTTTATCATGAACAGGGCCGCATTTAAGACGGAGAGATGGGTCATTTGCCGTACTTTTGGGCGTGTAGGATCAAAATCAAAACCAGCGGATTAACTTATTACTACAGTTTTACCCTTTAACTTAGATTAAAGGTAATTTAAATAACCGCAAAAAGGATATTACAAAAGTGTCAAGTCGCTTTAGATTAAATTCCGGGTATCCTAAACGTATACAATACCGGTGTCTCTGTGTTTCTTCACTGCTGGATGATTTGGAAAAAGCCTACATGACTTTTCCCAAGACATCCAACCACTACAGGCAAATTTCTTTAGTAGTCAGTCCACATGGCCGGTCACGCAGTGTTTCCGGTACGTGCCTTCCATTCGAGGACTCGTCTATCGATTTTATTGGCCCCACGACAGATTGGCCTACCCCCTGCCACTCCAACTTGTTGATTCTTTGAGCTTTTATGAACTTTAATAAAAGTGAAAACTTTTAGTAAAATATACACTTTTACGAAATTACTCCCACTTTCCGCATGGCTGACCCACAACAAACACCAGTAAATATAGAACAAATATAGAAAAGAATGTTATTTAACTAAATTTGATTTTAAACGCTTGCCTTCAAACTATGCAATATTCAAATATGAATTCTAAATATGAATATTTCGAAAACTAGTAGGTGCAACCCGTGATGCTCATAAATAATTAAAAAATGCATAAAACATGTTATATATTTTGAGATAACTAAATTTTAGACTTTACGATTTAAGGCTTGATAAAATCTAACATCTTGGATCTAATGCTTGATAAAATCTAGCATCTTGTATTTCGGGCTTGATAAAATCTCTAGCATCTTGTATTTAAGGCTTAATAAAATCTAGCATCTTGTAGCATCGGGCTTGATAAAATCAAGCATCTTGTATTTCGGGCTTGATAAAATCTAGCATCTTGTATTTAAAGAATTGTGTACCTTGTATTGTGTGTATATTAAAGATAAAATATTGCTTTAACTTCCTATGTTTTAACGACACTCTTTGGAATATTTTTGGGCTCAGCTGTAAAATTTGCTAAAAATACTAACTGGGTTTTGATATGGGGCAACCATATGGTTATGAAGTTAGTATCTTGACCAAATAACGGTTTGTGTTGTTTAATCAGATGTTAACATAAAGACACAGTCTTATCTGATGATACTAGTGTTTGAAAAGACGTTTGTCATAACGTCGATTATAGTAAACTGACGTCATCGTTCCTAACGATTAAAATGACAAAACAATCGTTTGTCTAGACGGCACAGTTTCTAGCCTTGATTTCTCGGTAGTTATAGTACCTACCTACTAGGTACTAGGATGAGTGAATAGTTACTAAGGTGCTTATAGCTTCTTCTAAATTACTAAGGTTTCTAAATAGAAAGAATAGAAAATAGAATAGGTTTCTAAATGAATAGTAGGTACTCATAACGTCTAATCTTACTTTTCATTGTCTCACTAGTCTAGTAAATTTAAAATGCTACAGTGCACCAGAACCTAAAAGTTCAGGGGGACTGTTGGCGAACCTTTCCTTGCAGTGGTGTAGTTAAGTGAAATGAAGTGAAGTGAAAGTGAAAAATAGTTAAGTGGGATAAGGGACTCACTGTTTTAGGGCCGGGGTCTTAGTATTTTTAGAAACGCCATTTTAGATTCCAGCTTATAATTTCATTTTATTTCACTTACAAACAGTATACTATATTAATATACCAATTACATATTACATACACATTAACAAGTGGGATACAGATAAAATATTATTATAATAATATATTCATTAGGTTTTTACATACATTTTGATTTTCCTTATAAAAGTATTAACTGGAACATGTCAATGCTAGAGAAATGTTCATTACAAGACCAAAAATAAATGAATTTTTAGCATAGTTACATCGGGCAAAAGGTAAACCAAAAAAAATGGTTTCCATTCCTAATATAGTCGTGGACACTTAAAACATATGTATTTTATTTAGCAAATACCCTAGTCAATGCTGTTGCTAAGGGGTTTGTGCGGAAATATTTGATCTCTAACAGTGTGTCGGCTTTAAAGACTGTGTATACCATCATCATAACTTAACTTCGAGGATTAAAGACCATAAAACCCTAAATTGGGTTATGATAACGCTCACGGGGCCGGGGGTTTAACGCTCACTCGGCGCTTTTTTTACACTAATGTAAATCTAACCAATACCGATCTCCTCCTTAATTCCTCCACTGGATTTTTTAAGTACGTACATAATTTCTATTTAAATGGCCGTTTTCTTGATGGGAAGAGTTGTAGGTATATAGTATAGCTTCCTAAGTAAATAAAGCTTTATGTTGCAACATCTTTAAATTCGTAAAAGACGTCCACTTAAATAGACACGTATTAGTCAAAAAAAAACTCAGTGGTCGTAGGTCTAGGCAGTTTTGCGTTATGTGTAAAAACAAAATCTTAAAAGGTTATTTGACATCTGTAGCTGTCCTTACAGTAAGTAATCTATTGCACGCCAATACGCCCCGATATCGGTTATTCTATGTGAATGACGTTTAGACTTCGTATCGGTGAAAAGTGGACCAAGGCAACTACATTCCTGTGTTACCTATTTACCTTGTTTAGGTCTTACAAGACAGTTGGATATTTTAGTACCAACATTTAGTCCTTGTTGTACCGTTGACCTCATATGCGTTTACTGTCATAATTTCATTCAGGTTTAATGGTTATAATAACACTGCAGAACGTACACGTGTCTGTAAAAACAGTTGTAATAAATTTGCATTAAAAAGCATTTATAATTATTATGACTAGGTTCAGTCGGCCAATGATAATGTTGATCACTTCAAAATTGAGCTTCAACTTGACATTTCAATACAAGGGCGATTTGCGCTTGAAAATCTAGCTTGTCAATTTAAAAATAGCTTTGTCTGTTCTTTGAAACGAATTGAAATTGCTCAACATTTTTATGGAACCACCGTATATTTTCCTTTAATAATAATACTCTTTATTGTATGTAAGAGAAATTTTGATTATACCTATATTTAGCACGATTAATTGGATTGATACAATTGGCGCCATAACGTTTAAGTGATCTCATCCAGGCAACCATAGGATAAATAGACAAATGAAAGAGTAGAGATGGTGAAAGCAGTTGTATTTAATAGTTATTGTTATTTAATAGTTCTAAAATAGATACAAAAATATTAATAATCATCATTCCTTTTATATTTTTAGTATCGTTTTTATTTCATTTTTTATTATTATGTATTTCTTAATAAATTAACATATGGTTGGCAATGGGTTGGCACTAATTGATTGAATTTACAATTGATTGATTAGTTGTCAAAATCTGAAAATATAATCAAAAACATAAATCAATTGGATTTCCGATTAAAGACTAGTATTTTTAATTAGAATTTAATTATTTACCTATCCAAACCGATATCTCCAAATTAATCATGATAACGATTATTTTTTTCAATCTTCGTATTAAAATTACGTAGTCAACTAATCAAACCATTAAAAATTGAATTGATTAATTGAAATTTTAATTGTGAAGTGCAGTGTTGGACTCCCTCCAGCTCGGTGAAAAAGCCGGCGGTGGTTGGTTGAGAAGAGCCGAATAGCGTGTGTGGTGGCGAGAGTTGGGAGAGGTCTATATGAGGCAGTAGAGACATAGGCTATACCATACCATTTGTCAACTAAATATTTAAATAGCGAAGTGACAGCTCTTGTCTAATTGTTATTTCCTATAACTTATAACATGTTTAAACATAATATGCAAAATGATCGTAATGGTGTTGATGTCACACCCGTTCATAGCATTGAGTACAATAGTCCTTTGTTTTAAAAGTGCGCTCTGATAGGATTAAGTTTATCCTCTTGGTGGCATAATGTGATTATTAACTGACTGATATTTTAATTAATCTTTGAATGGCTTTCAAAATATATATTTTTAATACTCAAAATTTGTCTTTTAGTCAGAGCTTACTCAAAATTTGATGTGTAACAATTGAGAGGAATATAGATTTCTTTTTATTTTTATGACTTTAATTAAATACAATTTGCTTTATAAATTGACTCGTGCGGTCGGCAATGAGAAATATGAGAATTATTGAGCTAGCTGTTGCCCGCGACTTCGTTTGCGTGGTCTTCAAGTACTAATTCAGAAACCTTCGCGGGCTTGCGCACAACAACTCACCAAAGTTTCATCGCAATCGGATGAATGGTATAGGAACGCATAAGGGACAAACAAATAAACATTAATTTTTATATACATATATAGATTGTCGGCATAAACTTTGTCTTGTCTAAGGTTAACTTTGTCTAAGGTTTTCTAACTTAAAATTTAATTGTTTTAAGATTCTGTTTGAATAGAAATGCTCTAACAGCTTTTTAAGATAAGGCAATAAATTATGTTCTTTTTTAAAGACTTCAGATAATGTCACTAAATTTAATTTTATTAATATGAATTAGTAAAATTTCCTTCTGGCCGAAGTGAGTCTTCCGGCGTTTCCGAGGACATCACGAAGCATAAATACACATATTTAGTTTTAAACATATATTTATATGTCTATGGTTTTAAATTAGTTTTTCTCTGGGCCTTGTTGCCTGAGCTAAATAAATAAAATATATTTTATTATATAAAATAAATATTTAGTACTTATTCAAAAATATTCGACCTTCCTTTGATTTATATAAAGAATAAAGTATACCTGACTAAGAAATAATGCTTGGGCAGACGTTTTTTCTTTGATATGCTCCAATAAAATCATTGGTCTCATTTTTTTTCCTAAATTTTTGCAGAATGCGGTTACACTGAAGTCCTTCCTTGAGATTACCACAAACAAACAGATCTGTAATTTATATATTTGATGTAATGTTTCAATAATTTACTTTTCAAAGTCTTCTGGCTGGCTAACCTATTTCTAGTTGGACACATTGAAAGAGGCTTCATAAATTTTGTATTCGTACATACATATTTGTTTTGCCGAATATTCTCCAAGTATTAAATGTTTTTATTCGTACATCGTATACGCCATTTTATAAACAAATACTCGAATAATTTAACTAATAATTGAATAGTAAAAGCCCAATGTGTGTAGTGGTAAAATATGGTTTTCTATAAAAAAAAAAACATATAGAAGAATAAACGGTTATTTGAAAATCAGTTATCTAACTTTAAATAGAAATAAAAATCATCTGCTAATTGAAATAATTTGAACTGAAATACAATTTTTAATTCAGGCTATTTACTAATATTAAAAATGGGTGCATAGTAGTTTAGGCACCATTTGCAATAGTATTCCCGAATACCGAGGCAAATTATTCATATTTGTATTAGCGATCAGTGTTTGCTAATGGAAACGTGCACAGCAGGCGGCGATCGCCAAGCTGAAATTCCCGGCAGTCTCACGTAAAAAGGAATGAAGCCAATTTACGGTCGCCACCTTCAAATTATATTTTAAATTTCACAAGTTTAAAGCACAGTCTCCGGCAGTTAGTCATCAAGTCAGTATTATTAGTCCAACATCCTTCAGTTTACGTAAGAACCTTGTCTACATTACGGTAAAACGAGACGGTGCCGTTGGCTCCACTCCAGGATTTAAAACTGTAAACAGTTGGAGTGAGAAATTTTACGAAAACGCAACTATGAGCAAATCTAGAGACATTTATTAAAAGACGTTATATTGAAGCCACATGAGGGGGAGAGTACACGCTGCTATTCAACAGCCGCTGGGCGCACTCGACTGGCCACGTTTACCCCTCTCTCACAGAAGACTACCTCGAAATGTACTGCATTTCCCACTTTATATCATTTCCCTAATGTACGTACGTGTTTCGGTAGTGCGTGAGATGTACCAGAGCCCATTCCCATCCTATCCCTCCCCATTTCCCCAACCCTTTCTTCAAATCCATTCCTATATCCAAAGGTAGGCAGCGCATCCGGGGGCGTGCCAACGTTTGTCATTTTGGACTAATGTTGGCATGTATCACGGATGTCTATGGACTACAGTATCCACTTACCATCAGGTGGACTGTATGTTGGTCTGCCACCTTCGTCCATAAAAAAAAAGTGTATTTATAAAATGATGTTGTTGAAAAGTAAATTAATTTAGTGGAAAAATATATTTCCTCTTTCAAAACCACTGACTTAACAAATCATCCTCGTTTATCAGGGAGGAATGTTTAGACGATGTTCTCTAAATCTTAAGCCTTTTATGTCTAAAGGGAAACTTTTATGAAAAGAAGCGGTAAGCGGTAAGGTGGACAGACCTGGTGGTAAGTGGATACTGTCGCCCACAGACATTCGCGATACATGCTAACATCAATCTAGAATGACAAATGTTGGCATGCCCCCGTTGCGCTGCCTACCTTTGGAGATATTGGAACGGATTTGGAGAAAGATTCTGGTAAATAGGAAGGGATAGGATAGGAATGAGCTCTGGCTTATATACTCACTTCCGAAAAACGTACGGACATTGAGGGAATAAGATCAAGTGGGTAATGCAATAAACCATAAGGTAGTCTTCTGAAAATATTTTCTGGGGTCCATGCCATACATACTCTTAGAGATGTCTCTCACTCTTAATTTAGCTCTAAGTGAACCGCTATAAGTGTTAACACACGCATGCCAATAATATGAATAATACACGTTTACACAATAACCAACACCCGTGTCCACCGTGGACATGGGCCTCCCCATGCTCATCGTCTTGTGCACGAGCGATGTGTAATCAGCCTATTACGTCCCACTACAGGGTACAGGCCTCCCCTAGAAAATTATTGGGGGGTTTCAGCCCGTGATCGACCACGCGCGCCCACTGCGGAGTGGTGGATCACATACTTCAGATTTTTTTTTTTATTTTTATCAACATGCGGGGTTTACGATGTTTTTCCTAACCGCCGAGTTAGGGACAATTTTGAAAAATTCGTACTTAAGGAGAAACTCAGTGGTACGGACCGAGGATTTAAACTCACGATCACACGAATGCGAGCCGAATATAGATGTCCCTAGGCCCTAGGCTATCACCGCTCTCACCAGCTATGTATGGTGATGGTTCACTCTTTTATAGGTGGTGTAGTTCCTCAGAGCTTGTGATTACCGCCTTTATTATCCCTTATTTGCCTTCTATGACACCTACAGGAGGAGATGGGTTGGTGGTAATCTAAAGTCAGCCGACACAATGAGAGATATGATAGAAACATTTTCATAAATGACAAACTGTTTAACTAAAAAACATCAAAAACTGAGCAAACACAATAGATTCTCAGTAAATAATGGCGTTTTATCGCACATTGCTTTAAAATTCAATACCTATATTTGGAATAAGTTACATCATCGTGTAGTATTTTGGTTCCAAATACTGATAAATTTTAAGTCTTGTTAGTCTTATTTCATCTTATAGTCTTATTATTCTTATAAGGCGATATAAAAAAATATGTTTCGTCATCATACGTGTTTCTATGCAATTAATAGTAACTTACGGTACGATATTCTACGGATATCGCCTGTATTAGATCATTCAACATATCCGCGCGAAGGATGAATGGCAGAAATGGACCGTTGAACGTTGGTATATTGTTAAAAGAAACATAGGATTTGTGTAATAAAATTGAATAGAATTTAAAAAAAAAATGTTTTTAACTGCGTATACGAGTTGTATCAGACCGCTGCATGTTGAAAAAAGAGGAAATTTGACACTTCTAAATTTTTGACGATTCACAGAGATCGTTATGATTTCAAGTCAACTACCGTTTTAATAGGATATTAAAATGTTTGGATGCAAACTGATGGTGAGAGAAATTCTAGCCAAGATTCTTGTATCTGGCGAGCAGAATTTGACTAAAGTAAAGATAAAATCACACTTCTATTTAAAATTAACAAGATGTCATGTTGTCTATATTAAGTGGACTTTTCAAAAATAATTATCAAATTTACATTTATTAATTTTATAAAATAACGTTCAAATTCATAGTTCTAACTGAATGTACAATCAACAACGCGTTAATGTACTCAAAGCCGTTCGATTCTAGTCCTTGACAGACTTGTTGCTGACTGTACATACAGGTTTGTTATACAACATTGTATTTGCTATTGGTGCTACCTAGTCTTCTATGGAATAAGGTGATAATGAGCTGCAAATGAATTTGTATTTCTTCGAACGTATCGCATTTATTTATAAAAACTCTGAACGAAGTAAATGCTCTTTACATGACTTACAATTACTTGTTTTGTTATTGATAGCACGTTATAATGTTTAATAATTAGTAATAATTATCTATGTTGATAGCATAGTAATAAATGAGTGGGCAACGTAGAAGGGTCATGCAAGAGTTCAAAACTTTAGACCTATAAATATTAGGACTTACTGTATACCCAGTAACTTGTCATATTATCACCATTAGCATTCACGTCTTTCAAAGCTTGCTATAATTTTTCGCTTTTTTAGCCAGCTACATATCAACGATTATTATCAGTCGTCGGACCAAATAGCCGAGAACGTACTATTCGAATCAAAATAAATCTTAGAACAAAATTTTCTTCTCTTGAGGTATACTTTCGAGGGTATTTGTTCCACGTTTATTCTACAGCTGGATCTCCTTTTGGATGACTGCTTTGATGAGGTGTTCACTAGCTCCACGGTGAGGGAAAACACTGTGCGGAAATCCGCGTGCTCCAGAAATTAAAAAAGAAATAAAAATAACTGGAGTATCTGGATCCACCGACCTCGCGTAGTGGATTACGCCCGAAACAAGGGGGGTTTACTAGGGAGGGCCTGTGCCCAGCAGTGGGGACGTTGATGACACAACAAAATGGCATATACGTCAAATCGTTATACTTCACATTGCATTGGTGGGCCCTCTGTTGTCTCAAATCCGCATTTCATACTTGTACACCTGTGTAATAGGCTGATACAAGTACATTAGGTATTATAATCAGCTTTATCGTTTCTACTCTCTGTGAAATATTCGTTAGCAGTGGCTTGATGCGAGGAGCCGAATTGTGTGCGGTGGTGAACCTTGGGAAGAGTAGGAAGATGTAGAGAGAAAGACGTAGTAGAGAGACATAGGATAATGTTGATAACGTTTTCATTCATGCTTCTTTTACAATGTGGACACTATGAGACTTGGTCCCGGATAAATAGACTATTCTCGGCATTAGAATTAGTCAAGAGTCGTGTTTTCTAGCACCTTATGCAGTCTGCACTGGGTTTAGTTTTCAACGGTACGGTATATTTATAGAAATGTCCCTTAGACTAAAAATATTTTTTTACGGCTTATCCACGAAACATATGAAAGACTAACGACATTTTGACGGGAACTAGAAAGTAAAAGTCGGGTTCTTGTTTCATTTTATAAAAATTGTTTACCAATTGTGGGTTTTGTGGTTTAGTGACAGTTTATTCAATTTCCAAGCGCGTAATGTTTGTGATAGCCAAATAAAAGCATAAGATTGCATTTTTCGTGTGCTTCCATGTCATGGGCGTAGCCACGGTGGGGCGAAGTTGGGGCGCCTCCCCCCCCCCCCCCCCATGGCATAGGGAAGAATAAGTAACAGACTTTCTGCATTACACTACTTCTATTTAAATTATAAGAAAATTGTTTACTTTACCCCACCCTGGGTAAAATCCTGACTACGCCCTTGTGCCAAACAGTCCAACTCTCCTGTCCTCAGTAAATCTACTGTCACTTTACTGAGTGACTCCTAACTTATTTCGGAGAGACTGGACACTGATGTCATGTGTTTTAATTTTGAAATTGTTAATTATAAAGAAAACTGAACAGTGGCAATGTACTAATTGCGGTATTGCTATACGATAGGTCAAACTAAAAGTTCTAACTAGCTAGCTACTGTACAATATTATAGAAAAAAAGGCAAATTCGAATTTTGAAAATGCAACTCGTAGCTTGTCAAACGCCATTAAAAATTCAAAACTGTCATTTGTTTTTTTATTTCTCACGGCAATTTGAAAATTGTTTGCAGAAAAATGAATTTAACAAGAGAACATTTTCGTATAATGATAGTTTTATGACTTTCGTTGCGTCTAAACCAGAAACAAAGTTATGAAGGACTTAAGTTAGCATTTAGCGATGAAGCTCCATCCAGTGCCACTGTTAACTGATTCAGTGGACAAGTGGACGAAGGAAAACTTCAAAACTGTGCGGCTCATGATCGAAGCAGACAAACGAACGACATACCAGCATCATTAGGTATTGATATGAGTCAAGTTTGATCTATTTTACACGCTCACCTACGGGTAAGGAAGCTTTGTGCTAGATGGATTCCTCACAATATGAGCGAAGTTCGGAAACACTGTCGCATGGAATGGTGTCTTCAAATGCTTGATAAATTCGCCATTGATCAATCAAATGCTGTTTTTGATATAGTAACAGATGATGAAAGCTAGATTTACTCGCATGAGCCTGAATTAAGAGGTCTGAAACTACTTTATTATACGTTTATTATACAGCGAGCATTTAGGTCAAGTGTGTGTAATGTACCTTACGACTACAGTCCAGCGACAATTTGTAATTAGAATTACAATGAGTTATGATCGACTTTTATATCTTTTTTCAGTCATAAACCTCGAATTCGGAGGCATAATGCCTCGATTTGCTTAACAAAATAGTACGTCTAGGGAACTCATTGATGAAGAATAATACTTACCATTCCTGCTTCAGTAATTTGAACTGTAGCAACTTCTACCTGAATTAAGGTCTCGGTTGTATAAAATGACAAACATTCCTGTTTTTACATTAGTTCCACGGATATTTTTACGCGAGGTATACGTACTTATTACTTCATACTAGTTTCGCGTACTCAGTTTCATTCAGAACTAGATTAATAGAAAACCATTTAAAACATTTATTTTTTTTATTTTTCGACATAAATTTCCGCCAGCACATTCAGCGGTATGTGGAACCCGGGGGCCAGAAATCGGAACATTCCGCTTATATCCGGATAGTTGGTAATTCTATTTTTATGTATCATCAATTCATCACAGAACTTGCACTTTTTGCACCTAAGTTGAGAAGTACACTTTTGGCGGGAACTCGAAGAGTGAAGTCGAGTTTTTGTTTGATTATTATAAAAATTGTGTATTGTGGAGCTGTGGTTTATTCTACTAAATACGTATAGGACATTGTTAGTACATTCAAATCATAATTCTTTATATGCATTTAAATTACAGACATGCCAACATTCTCATACACACGTATAGGTATACAAATAAAGGATATTTTATGATATGAATTAAACATGATACCTTGAATTAAAAAGAAATAAATATTAGATCACATACGGCTGTCATGTAATGTAATGAAAAAATAATAAAGTTACAACAAAATTTATCAACTTCCGGGAAATATATATCCATTGAAAATGTATCTTTTCTTATTATATTGTGGTATCTAAACAGCAGACCTGATTATTTTTTTTAATAGTCCTTATTTTATTAGAAAAAATGTCCATCGCATAATGTATTTCGTTATATTTGTACAGAACAATTATCATTGGGATATTTTTACCATAATTATTTTTACGGTATCTAATATAAAATGGTTTAAAATTGAGTAGGTAATCTTGCTGAAGAACTAGGTACATTGATGTTAACGAGCGATAAAAGGGATGTACAATCAATTCGGTTATTTATAATTTTGTATAAAAATACTAAGGAGAGTTCGTCTTTTCGTAAATGAAAAGCGTTCGTATTTTGCAATATAGTAGTCGTTCATCATAGCTCATGATTAAACTTAAAAGTGCTTTTTGTGCGTAGTGTTTGTGATAATCAAATGAAAGAATGGGACTGCATTTTTCGTGCGCTGGAAGCACACGGAGCCCTCTTCTGCCTTCAGTAAACCTATTATAACATTATTCAGCGATTTCTAACTTACTTCGACGGGTCCGAATATTGACGGGATACGTTTTAGAATTTGAAATTCTTAATTAGGTACGAAAAAGTTTTGACACTGGCACAATGTGCATAATTGCGCTATTGCCATATAAGAAAAGAAAGTGAAGTGAGATATAACTATGTAGTACGCATGGATCACGACCGCTGGTGCCGTATCGATGCATGGTTATTTTGCCAGACAGAATGTAACATGTTCCGGGACCGTCGAGGTCAATGTGTTTGTATCGTGCGTAGGTATTTGTATGCATTACCAGGAAAACTGCAAACACGTTCATGTTGTGATTCAATACCAACCTATAGTGGAAAAGTACTGGTGACCGTTTCATTGTATGTAATCAGTGTTACATGTTTGTATGTATGTTTAAATATGCCTTTATTTTTAAGACTTTTTTTTAATTCAATCGGAACCTTTCGCTTAAGAACACTGATCGGTTTGTCAAAAAAGACTGGAATTTGTCACTGCCGTCGCAAGGTGTCTATATGCTGTTATAATCTATTGTTTACATCCCATATCGTGCTACTATCATAATAGAGTTAGATAATAGCGAACCGCCTACTTCAACGCCATCAGCCTACATTCCATGGCCTTGACTCGTTGGGTCATCGACCAAACCTCGTCGAGAATTGCCGAGTCTAAGCGCAACTTGAGAAGTATTGTTGTCCTTGTCGAATTTGTTAAGAAGTTGGTGAATTACTGTTTCAGATACCTGCCTATTTAGGTATATTTTGATTTGTAGTTTATTGCCTTTTGGTAAATGCCGCTACACACGAAAAGCTTAAAGATAGTTTTAGATATGACATAGGTTAGTGTAAGTGTGTTGTTATTAATTTAAGACGAAAATGGCTTTGCTACTCAAAAATTGTTGTATAAAACAGCTTCAATTAAACTACTGGGAAAAAATAATTCTACTAGTTCAATGATTGAATTGATCATTTTAACTAGAGGGAATGTAGGGTACAAACGTGGCCTCTCATTTGTATATACCATATACTGAAGTATGGTGGGATACACCAAAATTCGCCACAATGAATTTTGCGAATTCTTTTTACTTACTTATCTCTCCTGTTTATAACATAACTAATTATTATTGAAACAATAAAACTAATTAAAACAGGTATGAATGTCGTACAAACAATGTCAGTGCTATCGCAGATGATAATGAATAACGCATTGTCTCACATTGTTACAACGGAAATTAGGTCGTCAGCAGATTTTTTTAGTGTTACGTAAACTGAATTTAATTCAATTCAATTTACTTATTTATTTTATTGTTCACACAAACGAGAATAATAGTTACGGCGCTTCCTTTAAATCGTATTGTTAAATGAACATTCCTATGAAAAAGAGTTTATATCGGAGACCAGCTGGTCTACAAAATGATTTAGTGACTTTGTTAAGTAAAAAGGATTTTCTGGAAATATAAAATGAAATAAAAAAAATAAGTAGGTAAATTGTCTGAAATTGCACTTTATTGAGTGCAATTTTTGTAAGTAATTACACAACTATGTTAGTAAGTAGGAATGAAAAATATAGGCTTAACTTATATTCAGTGCTTAACAACAGGGCAAATGTATTTCCCTGTAATACGCATCTAGGGAAAATTATTCCAAGATCGAAAGTACGCTTGTGTACGGAATACTTATTACGCGAGTGCAATCGCACTTAACTGGTTTCATTATCTATTCACGTGTTTCAAACTAATGCGAACCGAATACTGTCAGTTCCAGCCAGTTATGTGCACCGAGGTAGATTGCTTGCAGGGGTTTACCTAATTCCAGCAATTTTATTGTATGATCTGTATTTTAATTGTTGTATGGTGTACCTACGCTCTGTATGTGTAGCCGTGACTATGGTTATCGTCCACTGTTGGATGTTGGGCCTCCTCGTGGACATTGTCTTGTGCCTGGTATAGCTGTGGACATTGTGTAGGAGAAAGTTTTCTCCACTTATTCCTAAGTTGGAATACAGTTGCTGCCCGTCACTCTCTTAATATCGTCCTTCCGGCTCATGTATGTCCGCGTGGCTTTAAATAGCCACGCTGGCCGTGCGGGTTGTTGAGTGTCCACCCTTTTAGAGGCCGTGTAGTTAGTTCCTCAGGGCTTGTGGTATTGACTAAAAGGAGGGGATAACGCTTCCTTCCTTGTGGTTCCAAATGCCCTATGGTCCGCAAGTATTGCCCGATATTTGGCAGCTAATTTTTAAATTTCTTCTGACGTCTAATAAGTACTCATATACACATTATACATCAAAGGGCCACATTTTCAAAGCTATGATGTCTCATTTCGTTCGGAACTAAATCCGTAGATTTTGGAATCTTTATTCCAAATCAAACTACTTAATTGTTTGTTTAGTCTGCAGTGCTTCGTGTGTACTCTTGAGCAGATGGTTTACATTCAAAGACTTCTGTTCATTGTTGATCAGGTGCATTGTTGATCTAAGCCTATCTAATCTGTTGAATTGTTTGTAGCGTATCTTTTGTTACAGACGCAGAGCCCTGATAAAATACAAGGTTACTATGTCACTTGTAGGCATTTGTTTAAACTAAAGGTTATTGACACACTTATCTTATATTTGAAATGTTTTAAAATAAGCACAAGTGATTGTATATTCTGTAAACATGTGCTAGTTGACATGCGACTAATTTTAAATAGTGGAATAGTCATTTATTACACACTAGATGTGCCCGCGACTTCGTTCGCATTAGCTTTATAGTGATTCCCGCGGGAGCCTTGTAACGGATCTGGATAATATGTAGCCTATGTTCTGCTCCTTGGTCTGGGTAATATTCCCTCATGCAAAGTTTCCTTTAACCGATTGATTCATTAATTTGGGCTAGGTTGAGTAAGTAATAAACAGACTTCCAGATTTATTTCATTAGTGTGAAGTGTAATGTAAGAAAATTTAGTAGGTACTCACCTACATAGGTACGAGTATATATCTTTTCAAAATACATAATATTTAGGAATTTATCTATTAAATGAACTTATGTAATTTATTTCCAACAAATCACTGATAGATAATCGAATCAAAGCGTGTGACTGCGTTTTTCGCGTGCTTCCAAGGAGTCCTCGTCTGTCCTCAATAAACCTACTATCGTTTTACTGAGCGACTCCTAATTTACTTCGACCGGACTGGACGTTGATAGGATACGTTTTAGACTTTGAAATTGTTTATTACGAAGAAAAGTTGACACTGGCAGAATGTGCCAATTGTTTTTTTTTTCGGAATGGCTAAATACTTGTGACCCTAGTGACCTTTCAAGAGTCACCGAACATATATGGTTTAGGGAGAGCGCAGAAGGCGCTCAGCCGGGAACAAAGAGTGTGTGCAGCAACGAGCCTAATGGCTCTCCCGCCGCGCCGGTAGACCGCCGGAAGGAACGGATCTTGGCTTAGGGCGTTGCTTTGGGAGTGTACGGCGGTATCGTGAGTCGCTGAGAAGCGCCCAAACACGTGCCGATGCCTGGTAAAAGTGTTGACCGAAGGCCGGCGTGTGTTCACGGTGTAGTGAGGCTGACATCCTCGTCTCAGCCGGCAGGGACGGTGTATATGTGAAGTCTGTGAGTGTAGTGTAAGAACCGCATTGGCAGCAGTAATTGGGTCATCGGGGTCGTCTAAGACATGCCGAGGACGACGACGACAACGGTAACGGGGAGGGTCATTCCTAACGGGGACATATGCTGTCAACTACTAGGGGGTTGGGATGGTGAGGGACTCTGTCATAGTAGCGTCGGGCGGAGTCTTTCGCGTATTTGACGATGGATGGAAGTTCCAAGTCTTTGTGGAGGTCGACATTGCGAGAGTACCTACCATGGGGCAGCTACGTCCTTACGCATAAATCTATTTTAGAGGGTTTGGAGTATTTAATGTTGAAGGGGGTTGCATGTGCAAAGACAATGCTAGCGAAGGTCGATATGGGAGGTACGCAGGTTTTGTGCAATGTCAGCTTATTTCTAAGCGACATTTTACTTCTCCCGCCTACGAGAGTGTCTACGCCTACAGTCTTTTGGCGTTATTAAAGAAATTATACAGTATTACATACCCAATGTGTTGCCGCTTCAACTTACACCTTATACCAATATGCATCAGTCAAGGCTATTGTCGCTTTTAGGGTGGTCCTAGACATTTATTCTGCATCATTAATCTTTCGGCGCGGGTGGTAAAGTATGTTAGTTGTTAATAACTTCTAAGGAGTGTCATAATGCTGGATAAACGTAATACTTACCCACATATTTCTGTTGATTTTTTTTTTATTTAAGTCTTTTTTACTGGGTTACAAGCCTAATTTGAAATAAGTAGGTAGGTATATTTTTGAAACGGTATTTAAAACCACTAACTCCAAAGTGAAATATGCAGATAATGTTGACTAAGGTTATAGTTGACTGGTAGAGAACGCCATAAGGCGTTAAATTCGCCTTTTGTACAATATTTCTATGTAATAATAAAGTATGAAAAGGTAAATAAATAAAAAAGAATGATCACCGAATTTAACAATTGGTTGCTAATAGATAAAAGAAATATAACTATTGACTTTACTTGACTACATACATATTATATATACATTATATGTCCATTGCCTATTTCATTTTCGTACAGACTTTGCAAAAACAAAAGTATATATAGTAAATAAAAATATTTTTATAGAAAAAAAAATGGCAGTGACTTTATCGTTCTTCGTATTCTATTTTATATAAAAAATATTTTCTTAGTGTAATGCTATAGTCAAGTACTCATTTATAAGATTTTAAACTTTTGTTATCATGGTTGAACATAATAATTGTTATAATACGGTTCATGTAACTGGACTGAAATATCGGCTATAATAAATAAATAACAAATCGCGAGTAACCCGTTTACATAACAATTATTAAATACCTATCCATTTAGCTCTGTAGTTTTAACGAATGTGGGAATTTCGTTATTACATTACATGATATTATGTTACCATTTACCATGTAAATATTGTACATATAATCATAAATATTAACTTTTTATTTAATGACATACCTACGTCATATTTCAGTGGCCTTATTTGACATCGAAACCTATTGAAATACCCACTGTTCAGTAAAACGTGATCAAAACGATGATTTCTATACCTACAGTTTTTATTTGACAAAGTTATTGAAAATCTTGTTGTAGGTTATCAGGAAACTATGAACGTTTTTTCACAATATAATAATTAAGTTAATACGAGTAGGACGTATCGACAGGCCCTACGTACGAGAGTATAAGGGCCTTACTTAAAATTCCTAACTGTGCAGTAAATCTAATTGAAGTTGTAAAAAGTTTTGAAAACTTCTGTTAAATGGTCAAATAAGCTATTATACCTAATTAAGAAATCCTAAAATAGTTAGAAAATATCTTTATAACTATTATCATATATTTAAACTTTATTTTACATAGCGCGAAAACAAAATAATTAGAATAACCGCCAGAATGATACTTTGGCTCTTATACATACTCGTAATACCCATCGATATTGGGGGTGTTCCTTTTGTCTCTGTGATTTTATCGTCTGCTATTCTATCGTGTATTTCCAGCTTTCACGTTTTTCCAAAGATTTAATTCCAACATTAATGTTATAATTTGACCAATGTAGAGCCAACATAAAAAAAATGCCTTAGTCTCTCTAAATTATAATTTTCATATTGTAAATTATTCGCCATTATTCTCATATTTTAGAGGTTTAAATCAATACATAAATTCGGGGCAAGCACACGACTATCCTTGTGGATACTCTTCTTTCTCTAATAATTATCTTAGCGTGTTTCCTGTTAAAAACGAGGTCTCTTCTGAATGAAGTCTTTAAACTTAATATGTTTTTTTATTAAAAATGACACGTTACACTATTATGCCACATTCACTTAAGACAAATATTTAATTCACCAATTCACCTACCATTTTATTAACAAATCCACGTTTTTGTTACAGATACCTACAACCTCGTCTGCAGCAATATTGAAATGTTGCCAACAGCGAAACTTTAATTCTACATGTCAAGAAGGTCTGCCACGTACAAGAATCGAACTTCTAAGAATATAAAAAGTGCATATTTCAAAAGTGTGAGATCGAGGACTAGCCGGTCCTTGATGAAATCGACAACCTACAATCCCTTCGCCCTTACACTTTGCACATCGAAGATTCCTTGTCGCTATTCCGCTAGAGATCCAAGATTAAGACATTGGTCGAGAGAACTAATCGTCTCATCCACTTAGAACAAATTGGTTGGGTTCCGAACCCAGTCACGGTAGTAATTCTAAAGTCCGTTAGAGGACAATTGAAAGCAAATAAGGACGTACTTAGCTGCGTACTTACGAAGGGCTCGCTCTAGAGACTAATGGACACGCAAAGAGCCTACGCAAATGGTATTCCAGGTAAAGAGAAACCAATAAAGCGTGAACAAATACCAGCTGAAGATGAGAAAACATCAGCCCCTCTTCTGTCTGAAACGGAACACATTAAGTATATTGATTCAGCTAACGAGGACAACTATGGTTCCAGAAATGTAGTTAAATCCAATAACGATCTCAATACAGTCAATTCAATAAAGACGGATCCGTTTAATTCTAAAGATACACTTGCTGTAACTTATCAAAAGGATGAAGATGCGGGTTCAACAAATGAAGGGGTCAAGTTCTTGGGTTTGGGAGATGCCGATAGCATATGCTCTAGCAAACCACCCGCGGAACAAGGGCCGCATATTCCCGACGGTGGATGGGGCTGGGTAGTTGTCGTTGCCTCCTTTCTCATTGCCACAGTCGCTGACGGCCTCGCTTTCTCCTATGGCTTGATACACGAAAAATTCGTCCTTTACTTTAATACAAGCGAAGCGAAGACCTCTCTAATTGGAAGTTTATTCATATCTGTACCGCTTATTGCAGGGCCTATAATGAGTGCTCTTGTAGACCGATATGGATGCAGAAAGATGACAATAGTCGGTGGCGTAGCCTCGACAATTGGATTCATAGCTGCCGCATGCAGTAATTCAGTTGAAGTCTTATACGTAACGTACGGCCTTATGGCAGGGTTGGGAATGGGTCTGCTATATGTTACTGCTGTAGTATCTATAGCGTATTGGTTTGAGAAGCGTCGCAATTTAGCTGTGGGGTTAGGATCTTGCGGTGTAGGATTTGGTACTTTTGTGTATTCACCCTTAACAACGTATCTATTAGATGAGTTTGGATGGAGAGGTGCTCTAATTCTTTTAGCTGGCACTGTACTTAATGTGTGTGTATGTGGAGCGATTATGAGAGATCCTGAATGGTTAATTTTGGAACAGAAAAAGCAAAGACAGCTAAGCAAAGCTAAGAGAGCGTCTAGCTCTATATCGATATCTGCGAAGTCAGGTGGCGGAGAATCTGTTTATCCAGGCATTGAAGAACTAAAAACCCTTATGAAAAGTGGTGAAACACCGGAGTATATACTTACAACTTTAGTTGCGTCTATAGCTGAAGCTGAAAATTTAGAAGCGGCGACAAAAAGAAATGCGGATTTATCACAACAGAAAGTAAACTCTGTTATCAACTTACCTACTTTCTTGAGACAAAGCGAAAAGGTACTTATATTTACTGTGAAGTCTTATATTCTATTCTTATTTTATAATAAATTATTATAGTATAAAAACCAGTTCCGATAATTTGTACATTTTTCAGGTACCCGTTGAAGTGTTAGATCAGTTAACTACCAATAAACGGCTCTACAACATCATTTTACAAAACTATCCTTCAATGTTGGCTTTGAGGAGCAATTCAGAACAAAAACTTCCTATTGAATCCACAGAACCTTCTAAAGGTAAACCGATTACAATGTCAATGAAAGTTAAATTAAACAAGAAAGAGAAAAAGGATTTCGAAGCGAAACTCGATATGGTGAGAGAGAAACTTCTGCAACCGATACCGGAGAATAAGACAGCTATCATACAACCTAGAACGGAACGTCAAGATTGGCTTTCGAAACACCTTGCAACAGATCATCATTATCTGAGAGATATTAGAGTACATCGTAATTCTATAATGCATCGTGGAGCCATGATGAACATCGCGAAATATAAACTCCGTGCATCTTCTTGTCCAGACATATACAGAAATTCAATGTGGTCAATGGAAGATCAGGAAACGGAGAAGGTGTGTGTTTTTTGTTTAATTATAAAAAGTACAAATATTATATGTGTAACGTAACACATAGAATATTTGTTTATAGTTATAATTTCTTAATTTTCAGACATGCTTGCAGCGCGTTAACAAACTGATAAACAAAACGTTCGACTTCAAGATGTTCACAGAGTTCCACTTCTTAATGATGAACTTATCTACTCTGGTGCTTTTCATTTGGTTCATAGTGCCATATTTCTACATATCAAACTTTATGACTATGAACGGCTACACCGAGAACCAGGGAGCTCTCATGTTGAGCATTTTCGGCGTCGCTACTATTATTGGCATCGTAAGTATCTGTCAAAATATTATTAGGATTCATTGAACTTGTTTCAAGTATTCATTTGATTAGGTACTATACAAACGGTCACTAATCCTTGATGCATGAAAATGTACGTACCTATGTGTTTTGAAATGGTATTAATTTCTAATTTTCAGGTCGGTCTAGGATGGATGGGTGATCTACCGTGGGTCAACGTCACAAAAACATATGCTATTTGTCTGGTAGTGTGCGGTGTTACAATCTGTTTATTTCCGATATTGATTAGAATTATGGATTCTGCAGCCACGTACAGTTTTTACATTTTAGCTCTGAATGCAACTCTATTCGGCTTAATGTTCTCAAGTTCATACTCCTATACTCCAAGTATCTTGGTGGAATTAATAGCACTGGAGCGATTCACCATGGCTTACGGATTAGTGCTTCTTAGTCAAGGCATTGGGCATTTAGTAGGACCGCCTATGGCAGGTAAGAATCGCATTTATTCGCATAACTTAATCGCACTCACCGTTAACTAGTAGGGTGCCCAAATTGCAGAAAGTCAAATAACGATTTTGTTCGGACTCACCGGGAATATACCGACACCTAGTATAATCGTTTAGAGCATGGTTTCCCGAGGTGGAAAAAACCGGATGTCTCTCTCCTAGACTGTGGAGGTGGGAGTTATGACGTCATCAAGATGGCCGACGACGCTTTATTAATTTTCAAATATCTCGAGAACTGCGTAATAGATTTTCACGTGTGAGGTATCATATGAAAGCATCAATTATATTAATAAATGTGTTTTAGTGAATTAATAGCATAGATATTATAAAAACAGAAATATTACCAAAAATATGATTTTTTTCATTCTTTGCCTGGTTTTTTTAATATAACAAACAAACTACTTACTTTATGGTAAATAACATTCAATAATATTTTTTTTGTATTTTTTGTATAGATATGTTATTTTTTGTAACGCGGTGTCATCATTTCTATAGACAAAATGTCATCAAGATGACCGCCGATGCTGTTCTTTACCTTTAAATATGTATCTCGAGTACTATTTAACTGATTTTCACGTCTAAGATATTATATGAAAGCTATTTAAATTTTCAATAAAAGTATTTCACTGACCAAATAGAGTACGTATTTTAGAAACGGAAATATTAACGAAAATATTTTTTTTCCACCCGTTTCCTTTTTTATATAGGTACATAATAATATATTCAACTAACAAACTACTCACTTTATGATATTATATTTAAAGATAATAAACAGCATCCGCGGCCATATTGATGACGTCATAAGGTCATAACTCCCCCCCCCCTCCACAGTCCAGTAGAGCAACATCTATTTGTTTAGTACTCAGGAGATTACACTCTAAAAGATTTTGGTAGGTTATAACTAGATATTGCTATAACCCGAGTTAGTCCCACGGAATTTTCTGATATGTCATTTGGCCGCCCTACCAATCTCCCAGTTCTTATTTTTCCTTATCATGTCTCCAATGGTAGGCAGCGCACCCGGGGGCATGTCAATGTTTGTCATTTTGAACTGATGTTGGAATGTGTCGCGGATGTCCATAGGTAGACAGTATCCACTTTCTATAAAAAAAAATATAATCTTGATGCAATTTCGTATTAATTACCCTATTATATTGAGGAAAATATTACTTTTCAGGAGCTCTTAAAGATGTGACCGGCCATTGGGATGCAGCCTTCTATGTTGCTGGCATTTGGGTGGTGGTCTCTGGTCTTCTAGTAGGTGTGATACCGTACACTAAGAATTTCCGCATTTGTGGCAATGCGCCGCTTGCGAAGGACGTTGCAGTTGAACCTGATCCTGGCGTTAGAATAATTATTGCACATTAGTCAAACATCGTTGGAACTTCCTGTACCCAAGTTTAACAGCAATTAAGCGGAGGGTTACTCAGTTAATCAGTTAATTGAGAGCAAATTTAATTAATAATTTTAAATTTTAATTGTCTGTTTTAGAGCCATTTCCCATCCACGAATTAGTGTTAAAGCAAAGAAATTGGTAAACCTTTCATTAATTTAAAATCAAGCTAGAGAAACTTGAAGCCTTGGATAAGACGAAAACAATAACCACTGTTTATACTCCTTGTTTATTTTTAATTTCCGATTATAATGTTATTTATGCTTTCGTCAAAATATTGACTTACGCCTTTTCTTCTTAGAAGGGCAGAATAATTTAAACGAGCAACTCAGAGCCCCTCCCCCCCCGCGCCCCCGCTTGGTACAGGTACAATGTGCCCATTTCCGACGTATATATTAAATATAAGTTTAATTTGAGTTTATATAGCGTCACTCGTTGGGTAAAAATAATCCTCTAAACAATGCTAATGTATGCTGATACATCCGTCTCGTTTACACTGCGGGATTTTGGCCACAGATTAACATTATACATCCCTGCGGCCAATGACAAGAAGGAATCAGGGCCGGATCAAGAGTGTCTAGGCGCCCTGGGCGGAAAATCTGCAGCGCCCTTTAGGGGAATTTTTAATGGTTGACATTTTAATGTATTTTGAAAGCATACTCAGATGAATCATATAAAATTAGATAAAAAATAGATTTTATATTTAGGTAAAAATATAAAATTAAATTAGATAAATAAAGATGCGACCCAGCTTGCGACCCAGCGCCCTGGGTCTCATGGGCCTCATGAGCCCACTGGGCCCAGCGCCCCCATTTACCTGGGACCCTGGGCGATCGCTCAGCTTGCCTAGTCCTCCCGATCTTGAAAGGAGTAAGGACAAATGAACGATTCGACCGTTCTGTCTTAGATCGAGTGGTTAGGAACTAGCTCTATACAGATTGCATAAAGTTAGGCATACAGATTCATAACATGACTCTGATTAATTCTAAGCCCGAGAGAGTATTCATTCAGCCCCTTAGTGAACTTGCGAGTCTAACAGCTAAAAATTGATTCTAGAAAGTAGGTCGTTTTTTTTATTTATAAAGGCCTGAATACAGAGTCCTTAAGTCTGTATAAGTTGGTCGTTAAAAGATAGTGTTGCCAGTGACAATATTTAATCATTGATGGATGACCGAAGTTTTGAACTTCAGGCACTCTATGTATTGTGTCAATATTTCGGATTTATTACAATGTTATTAGTTTATATTCGTTTGAATGAATTTGTTTTACGATTTGGTTAAAAATATCATGTCAAGCATGATATCATGGTCAGTTATAGGAACTTAGAAAGACAAGTTAGTTCTAAATAAAAAAATCAAATTATCGTATATTAGGCTCACCCTTATTTTATTATGTATGCTTAGTGATAATGTGTCTATATATTTTTGACATTTTATCCTTTATCCTAATCCTAATTGATAGACATAAAATTAATTATTATTACACATATATTATGTAGTCGTTATGACAAAATGTGCGTAAATTATATTTTTTAATATTCAAGTTATATTAGGCCTTTCTTAAAAATATATTTATATTTGTAATAATTAGTACTTGGTGTGATAGTTAATAGTTTTTAAAATTAGTCATTCAATTTTAATCAATTATAGTAAATATTTTTACACTACAATGCCTTGAGATACACTACTGTGGTGTAGGTATATCTTGATTTTATTAACTTGTATTTTGTATTAACTACCTATTTATTTCTTGCTGATACGATCTCCAAGGGAGGGTCTAGTATTGTTTAATCTGTAGAGTAATATTATGTGTTTTAGTAGATGTATAAATTGTATTGTGTTTATACATTTAAATTGAAATTTCTATGAACGATAATGTTGTTATAGTCACGTTACATGTTGGTACCAGTATATTTGTGACAATATACGAGAAAAGGACCTTATTTTCAACTTTAGTTTTCAAAATACTAAGAAATATTTTTCTTGAATAAAATTTAAAAGCCAGATGTCAGAGCATGTTGCTATTTATTTAAATATAATCTTGAAATAACGAAATTTTAAGTTAGAAAATCGTAACAAAAAATCAATAAGTTCATATCGACAATAAGGTCCCTATGATCAGATAACGTGACATTTTTTATTATCAGGGAGTTTAAAATCTCTATTTTTACATAGGTGCTGATGTTTTAAATTGTAGACTTTAGGGAGTCTATTCAGAACACTTCAAGCTGTATGGCAATTATATGGCGGTGTGGTTCGGCCCGCTATAGGATACGGTGCCACTACCCTATGGCTTCGCGTGTTTTTTTTAACACTGCGTAAAATAATAATAACTATAAATATTGATCTTGGTCAGAAATTATACTAATGATACAAAGAGTCCTATATTTTTTCCTATTTGTAGTACATTCTTAAGTGTTCTAGGTACATAGACTCCCATGAGTTATTTAAGTGTGTAATTTTAACTACTTTATACTTGCCATTATGGAACACCGATAAATGAAAATTATTGAATTTATTTTTATTTCAATAGAGATTTTCAAAGTATTTTAGAAATTAAGTTTATCGAATCTACTTATTTAGATATAGTTACGTATTTGAAATCAATTATTGTAATATTAAAGTTTGCTATTTCACAAATAACATATTGTTTAATTTAAATGAACCTGCTACATATTTCCAAACAGTAAAATTTAATTTATAGCCTCTAATAATCACAATATGACACAATTTGTAACTATGTTCTACAAGGAAAATATTCATGTAAAGACTGACTTCTTAAATCTTCATCAGAATTAAATACTATTATAACATTAGGTCCTACGTATACTATACCCACAATTTGGCAATTTTCATTTTTCAATTTTTTACTAAAATCTTCAGATCTATGCACCTTGTAATTTTTATTTCATAATTTTCATTAATTTCCGAGATATGAAGTTGTAAACTAGCACAAGTCCGCGACTTTTTAGCTATAGCAGTGCAATATAAATTGTTGCAAGCCACTTGCGTCAGTTTCGTGGGTCACGGTTTTTGTGGCGCGCTAGCGCATCTACCACTTGCACTAGAATGAGGGTCGCTCTCTCTCAACGAGAACGCTCTAAAAGATAAGTTAATTGTAATATTTCAATACAAATTAAGACAAAAGTCAACAATGGTAAATACGAGTATAATCAAAGTAAAAAGTGAAAAGCAGGAAGAACTAATAGGAATTTATCTTTTTGATGAATTCGTTTGTTTTAATGTTAATGATGACATATGACATAAATTCTTTTGTTTTATTGTTGGAAATTACAATACACATAATTTATTTTGATATCATAACAATCTTACATATGTTTTAACTTTTTTTTGTATTTGTATCAGTTTATAAGTACTATATTGGTGGTTATTTACGGCTCTATAGTCAGTCACCGTATACAAATGCAATTTAGTTTTTTTAAATGCACAATAATGATTATGTACGTGATTCTCAAATTTACAATATACAATCCAAATCCAAATCCAAAGCAAAAATCCTTTTAAAATTAATTACCATGTTCATTATCATTACCATCAGTCTGTATTTCTCCAATGACTCTCTCCACTATTGAAGACTCATTGCAGATGGAAAAATGGACAAAAAATGGAAATTTTAATTTCCACTAAATGGACGCATTTGGAAAAATACATTGACTCTTCTTGTAGCCTATACCAAATGCTTGAAGACGAAAGTTTTCAATCAATGCGTCCTGCTAGTTTTGACAAACGGTGCCGAAACGCGGCGTCCTGTCGAGAGAGCCATACTCGGAGATTCTTCACGAGATAAGATCTGAAATGAAGAGTTTCTCCAATCCCATATTGCTCGTAGAATTAGCATGCTAAAGTGGCAATGGGCTGATCATACTTGCTGTAGGACCGATAATAGATGGGGTAGACAAGTCCTCGAGTGGAAACCACGTATGGGAAGATGGATGTGGTCACCGGGATATTTTGTATCGAGAGATGGCGAATAGCCCTCTGACTAGATGCACCGATGACTTGAAGAAGTACGAAGGTTGTGTCAGGACCAGAAGAGCCGAAGATCGTGTGTGGTGGCGAGTTGCAGGAGAGGCTTTAATATTAATTACAAGTGGTTTGTTTACTATTGGTTACTTTACCAATTAGGTACTATTGGTTTATTTGGACACAACAAATAATAAGTAATAAAATAACACAGAATTGTTTTTATCACGTTATTATTCAGTCTCGTCAAAATAGAAGTCGCTCAGTAAAGTAAAGTAAAGTCAGTAACGAAACTTAAATACTATGAGAAATAGTAGAAACGAAAAATATAAGAAACTTTAAATTCTTTCCCCACCATACATTATGTTGTTATTTATTGATAAGGAAAAAATACACAAATTAAAATTGAATTGACCTATAAAAAAGTAATGTGATCTCAGTGATCCCAGAAAAGTACCTACCATAAATATATGCACTGTTATGTTGATTCCAGTATTTGTTAAAATTTTCCTCGTCTAGAATAAATTATGTAATACGATTAAATTTAAATTATTGTGTTATTAATATTGCTGAGCAATTAGTTATAGATTTAAGACAGAAAGTGGGTAAAAAAAATTTTTTCTCCTATTTCCGTATATTCGTACTCATATTCGTCATTTTCTAAACGAATGATGGAATACTAAAAGCCCACTGTGAATAGTAGGTAAATGAGTTAATAGTAGGTAAATGGTAGGTATAAAAAAAAATTTGAAGTTCATTTGAAAAACAGTTATTTAACTGATTTTTTAGTTTAATTAGCGAGTGGTTTTCTGGTTTAACTTAAAATTAGATAGGTTTTTAGCTTTGGATTGAATTAAGATGGTACTTGCTGATTAAACTAAAAATACATATATTAAATTATTATTGATCTACTTCGACGGGACCGGACAGTGATGTGATAAAGATAAAGATGTGAAAGCTATGACAGTGTCGAAATAAATTATATTAAAAAAGAGAATGTTAATTTTGACAGCTATTTTATGTGTTAATTTTTTCAATGGATCCACCCAAAAGTTAAAAGCAAAACCCTAAAATGAATTAGTCAGGAAAATTCTAAAGTATTTCATTAATGTAATGTAAACGTTATTAAAAATATTGGTTAAAAAAAAATATTCTAGGGTTTACATGGTGATTTATCTAATGCAATAGATCATAATTGCTACTTTCGACAAACAGACTTAGCAGAACAAGTTGTAACGAATTGTTTATAAAATGTAAATTGGCTAATACTTGTTTGCGTGTATTAAATTTAATTAAAATGCATAAGTAAGTTCTACTACCATAGAACTACTATAAAAAAAAATATAGGCTGCATAAGTTAATAATTCTAAATAATGACTTTCAGAATAGTTCATTTGGATTTAAAGGGAGCCCCACTGAAGGTTGCTTATTTGGAAAGGGTAAGTATATACATTGCAATGATACCTAATTATTATATATAGGGCTTAAGAGCCTCCAATAGTGTTGTTAAAATGAGCACTGAATGCTTCAGTGTAGTGCTGGCACACTATGGTCATGCTATTGAATCTTAACAGTATTAGATTCGGGCTTTTAACTACAAGGGTTTAAGACCACCACACATTAAAAATTTGAACTATAGCACCTACTTTAATGCATATTAGTCCATTAGTGCTCACTCAGCACTCAAGCTTCGAGTGCTCAATGCTCGTTTTTACAACACTAACCCTGAACCCCTACTATACACCACATAGGTAAATTTATATTATAAAAATTCTGATGTGATTTTCAATTATTTTTAAATTAGTATGATTATAAAAAACTAGCGAGACCCACCACCCTCGCTTCGCTTCGGTATACAGTTGTTTCAATTTTTTTTTCAAAATTTCGAAATAAAATATAGCCTATATTAGACACGGATAATGTAGCTTTGTAGCTTCGTATTTGAGCAAGAATTTTTGAAATTGGTTCAGTACCAGAGATTACCCCCAACATACAAACACACAATTTTACCTCTTTATTATATTAGTATAGATAATACTTTAATTTGTTTATCTTTATCTACATAATATTTATTTAGAACTAAATATTCTAAGCTTCAAGATATGCATATATTTTTTTAGGTATTATTGAAAATCAAATCATGGGGTGCAACAGGCATTCTTCTAGAGTGGGAGGATACATTCCCATATTCCTCTGAACTGGTGGAAATTGGTAGCCAAAGGGATGCTAGTGGCGACGGAATGTATAGTTTGGAAGAGGTCAGGGGTATCCTAACTTGTGCAAATGAGTTGGGTTTGGAAGCTGTAAGTAACTACTAAAATTTAACTTATAATCTGTCAATGTTAAGGCCTACAGTTTTATTATGTACTGACAATGTACATTTGTTTGGTAATGTATGTTTTGAAACATACATCAATTCTTGCCCATTGATTATTCTCTTTGTAATGTACACATACTCCTAAATGTGCTTGCTTGTTGTGGATAAATTGCTGTTATTGCTTGTGGATAAATATCCACACTTTACAACTTTAGTGTCCAATGTATGTAAAGTTATATGGATACAGGTATATGGTGAAGGATACAGACAATATTGAATATACCTTTAAATACATGCCTACAGACCACAGATATACAGGGATAAATAACACAAGCTGATTTATGCTGCAATTTTTTTTGATATAAGTAACAAAATATAGTGCCCTGGTACCTTTACACTAGGGAGATCCATATCGCAGGTATTAGTGCCATCAATCTAAAAATAATACCATGATTAAAAATAATCAATAACAATTGTGTGTCGCGCACTGTACGGTCCAAAAATTATTTTATACTGTGAACCCGTAGGCTGTGGAACGAATTGCCTCAAGAGGTTTTTTCATTGAGCTACAAAATGGGGTTCTTCAAGAGAGCTTTGAATAGGATTTTGCAAGGTCGGCGGCGCGCCTGCATACCCCCTGGTGTTCCAGATGTCCATGGGCGGCGGTAACACTTACCATCATGTGGGACCGCTTGCTCAAAAAAATTACAACTATATAAAAAAATATAGTTTTTTTATAGTCTAAAATTAAATTTCAGATTCAACTTGTCCAAACAATTGGCCACATGGAGTTTGTCCTCAAGCATGCAGCATTTAAAGGACTGCGTGAAGTGCCCATCTTCCCAGGAGTGCTCTGTCCATCAATGGCCGAGTCTCAACTCCTTGTAAGGTCAATGCTGGAACAAATTATGGATGTGCAGCCAGATGCAACATACTTGCATATAGGAGCTGATGAGGTGAGAAAAGAAATATTAAGGAAGTTTTTTTTCGTTATTACTGTTATTACATTAAAAACAAATGAATAGAAAAGTTTGTACTTTATTTATTGACTAAATCATTTGAATTTTACATTGATTCCCATCGGAACTCTTCATAACGGATAAAAACTGGAACTGGATAATGCGATGGAACTGGATAAAAAGTAGCCTGAATGTTGTAGCCTACACATGAGCTATAACTATCTCAAGTTTCATTAAATATGTCAGGTAGTTTTTGCGTGATGTGCGTTCATATAGACAGATATATAGACGGATGGACAGCCAGACAAAAATCCTAAACATTGTCATGCTCTATTTTTTCCAAATAATATTTCATGTCCTGTCATAGCTTTGTTACCATTTTATTATATGTATGGATATAGTTTCTATCAGGAAGATTTCTATCATCATGATGTATGACACTACTATCTGCCAGGAAGAGTAAATATGAATTCAGTTAAATTCCTGTGTTATAAAGTTTTTTGAAGAAAGAAGTCATTCAAGGGTTATAATATGGTTGACATTTCTAAGGATTTTGTTTCTAAAAAACTTTTTTAGTGACCAAAATAAATTCTGAGCTTGGGTGGGAGTTTCTACCATATCCTCCCTATTCACCAGATATTGCACCCTCCGACTATCATTTCCTCTGTAGCACATTTTTAGTACATATTCCCTAATGTTTATTCTTCCTGCTAAAAGGCATAACATATGTAGCAATAAAGAGCCTGTTAAACAGCATTGTGGTGTCAGCTGGCTGTGGAGTAACACCGCCCCATCTCTTGCAGTGGGTGTCGTAAAAGGCGACTAAGTGATAAGTTGATAACAAAGCCGCTACCACAAGCCTTATAGGTAACCCAGGATTCACCATCTATTAACTTTTCTTTATTATTATTATTTCCGATACACTAGCAGCTTTAAGCTGATGCCTGTACATTGTTTTGTTACACTTTTTTTAAATTAAAATCCAGTCTATTTTTGAAACAGTTCACGGAGGGGGCACTAATAACAGCCTCCCAGTTGTTCCAGCAACTTGTTCCAGTCTTTCACTACACGGTTGGGCAAAAAGTGTTTCTTAGGATTGCTTGTAGTCACCGAGTTTAAGTGAGTGTCCTCTCAAGTTTTTGTTTTCATTCATAGTATAAATGGTTGTCATGTTTGGTTTGTTGTAATGTCCATTTAAGTCTCCTCTTTGTCTTCGTTGTTCTAAGGTGGTTAGACCTAGTTTTTGGAGTTGAACTTCATATGTACAGTTTTTCAGAGATAGGACCATTTTGGTAGCTCTGGGTTGTACTCTTTCGAGAAGATCAATATCCTTCTTGAAGTAAGGATTCCAGATCTGGAATGTATATTCTAGTAGTGGACGTATGTAAGTTTTGTAGATCTTTAGGAAGAGATTTTCGTCTATGTAGGAGAAAGCTTTTTTTATTGTGTATAGAATGGAGTATGTTTGTTTAGTTATTTTAATAATATGGGTTTCCCATTTTAGATTCGATGTGTACTCCAAAATCTTTGTGGCACTCAACAACTTCTAGTTGGTTTTTGTTGATGTAGTATTTCATTTTGGGATTTTTATTGCCAATGTGTAGGTGCATTTATTTTCATTTAGAGTTATTAACAAGTCTTGGGTCCATTGGTAAATACTGTCAAGGTTGTTTTGGATAACATTGTGGACTATGTGCGGGTTGCCCATTATTTTTGTATCATCTGCAAAAACCGATAGTTGAGACTGTACACACTGCCTCAGGTCAGTCAGAAAAATTCCAAAGACGATAGGTCTGAGCACGGATCCTTGCGGAATCCCACTATGGACCTTGTGGGGTTTGGAATAGGCTTCTCCCACCTGTACTTTATAAGTCCTGTTTGATAGGAAGTCTTTTATCCACTTCAGAAGTTGGCCACGGATTCCAAAGTGTTCTAATTTAGAAACAAGTCTTCTTATAGGCACTTGGTCGAAGGCTTTTTCATAGTCTAGATAAATGACATCTGTTGGTTGTCATATGTCCCAGTTTTAAGTCCACACATCAACACATTCAAGTAAATTTGTTACTGTTGACCGTCCTGGAATGAAACCATGTCATTCATTATTATATTTTACCTTTTGTCAGAAATGTTCTTAGTTCGTTAGCTATTATTTTTTCCATTGTTTTGTATACTATGCTTGTAAGGCTTATTGGACTGTAGTTGGCCGCAATCCGTTTGTTACCTTTCTTGTAGATTGGTGTTACCACTGCTTCTTTCCAATCCGGTGGGAGTGTAGCTTGATCCAGGGAGAGTGTCATCATCAAAGCTAACTGTGAACTTATAACTTATAAATGGCAGGTATGCTGTCAGGTCCCATAGCTGAATCGTTCTTGAAGGTCATTAGAGCTTTCTGTACCAGGTCTGGTGAAAACACCACATTGTCTATGGAGTCATGAATTCTTTCAGATTTTATCGGTGAAATTGGTATATCCGATGGCTCTTTTACATATGATTGTTCAAATTGTCTGGCAAATATGTTCGCTACTTGTTCATGATCATAAAGTATTGTGTCTGTAATATTGTCTTTTAACGAGGGAGGTACTGATAATTTTGATGAAATTTGTTGACGCATATAACTGTAAAAGGATTTAGGCCCACTGTTTACGATTCCAGATTCAAATGTAATTCTTGATTTTCTAACTTCTGCAGTTAGTTTATTGTTTAGTTTCCTGTACTTGTCATAGGGTGGTTTTAGTGTTTTCGAGACGGTATGCTTTCCATAGTAACGCTTTTTCTTGTGACATTTTAATTATTTCCGGACCAATCTATGGCTTGTTGTGATTGTATTTCCGTCCTTTGTGTTGAAGGGGAATTTTGGTTTCAATTACATGGCGTGTTTTGTTTATGTATGTATCCCACACATCAGTGACAGGGGTAGTCAGTTCAGTTAACGATTTTACATCTTTTAAGGCTGATGACACACTATGTTATAGTTAGCAATGAAAGTAGTTACGTCTTGGGGTTTGTCTTACTGGCTTATGTGGATTTTGTGATGGTATTTGCATTGTTGCATAAAGCACCCTGTGATCACTTTTTCCAATGTTTGGGTAATGCTCTATGTTTGTACACAGGTTCTCTTCATTACACATAATTAGATCTAGAAGTGATTCTTCTTCATTTCTTTTACGGGTTATTCCTCCAACTAACTGTTTGAGATTACTGTCAGTAACAATCTCAAAGAATTTATAATGCAACAAGTTCAAACCTTCAGATGTACACAATGGCCATTTTATATCTGGTAAGTTAAAGTCACCCATAATGAAGACCGTCTCATTACTATCTGCTACTTTTATTATATTAAATAATATAGCATCAGTGCTTTCAAGGTTATAATGAGTAGAGCGATAAACTCCGGCGATAAGAAGTTTGAAGTTGCCGTAGGATATGTTCAACCATAGTGCTTCGACATTTACATTGTTGTTGTAACAATCATGTGGTGTAACATGGATGGGAATTCCTAAGTGTTCATGCGCAGCGTAAATAACCACACCTCCCCACCCTATGCCGCCATCTCTGTCTCTTCTAAAGAGGTTGTAGCGTTTAATATTTATAATACTGTCACTTATACTGGGTTTCAAGTCAATTTCTGTTAGAATAATGAAAGTGGGTCTTAATTTGTTTATTTCAATTAGTAGTAGGTGTCGTGTAGCCATTAGGGAAGCCAGGTTCGTGTAAAAGAAGGTAAGTTCTATGATGTCATTGCTAGTTACTGCTTTGAAATAGCTTTGGATTTATTATTTTTGGTTCGTTATTTATGTATTTAATGGTCAAATTGGACTCAATCAATTCTGGATTCTATCATTAACTTCCTCGCGTATTTTTTTAAGGTACCGACGCTGGTATGGTGTTAAATCATTTTTTACGTTCACTCCACTACGCAGCTTCTTCCCATTCTTGAGTACGCAGACCGCCAATGCCTTTTTAGAGAATACTAACTTGATGGGACGTGGAGTAGTACGACCCGATTGCGGTTTGCCCAGTCGAAAGCCCAGCGGTTTGCTACACCGGTGCCTCTGACTCGTGAATACCTGCACAAGCTTTCTTGACCTCGTCTTGGTCATGTTGTTTGCGAATGTCAACATCGGCGCCCGATGGGGCCTCCGGAATTCCAAACATGACAACATTTTTACTTCTCTTTTTTGATATTTCCGATAGGATAGTTTCCAAGTTGGTGCTATGGCTTTGCTGGATTCTCAAGGCTTCGATTTGGTGCTTCATCTCCGACACTTGCCGCCTCAGAGCCGGCAATTGGCGCACTCCCAGTGTGCAATCTGGGTATAGGTATTTTAATGTGGAAAATTGTAGTACGATGACTCTTTAACTCAGTGGCGCACAATCCACTACACTTAAACCAAATTTGCCTTTCACAACCGTGGCACGTAATTTTTGGGTTTTTATCGTCCACTTTAGGTACAGCCCTCTCACACTTCAAACAATGGGCCATCTTGGACCATTTTAACACACGCGAAAAACGTCGATTTCGTATTTCACTAACATCCCACTTCGAAATTGAAACAATACTCTAGCCGGCAGATAGGTCACTTCGTTAAGCCATAAAAAGTAAGTTTTAGATGTTAATAGGCACGCATATTAATCAAAAACAAATTCAAAGCACAGAGCAAATAAAAGTCGTGTTGTTCCTGCAATTACCTGCAATTACCTCTCATTTCATTTCAATAATCAGCTCCTTTTATGTATTTTATGGTACGTAAAGTTATAAGTGGTCAGCGCAGTAAGAAATGCAACTAAATATGATTGTAAGAAAATAAAGATCAAATAACGATAATTGGGCAGTGTGGAATCGGCTGGGTTTAGAATAGCATAACCGCTTCTCCTCCCGTGGGTGCTGTGAAAGGAGAGCAAGGGATAACAAAGCCACTATCACAACCCCCTCAGGGCATTGTTCCTCAGAACAGGCATGATGACAGTATCAAAGAATTAAAGAATAAATGATTTTAGAGAAAAAAATATGTTGAAAGAATTTTAATAAATTAACCAGTTTTAATGTAAACATTGAGATTAATAATATTTTCAATAAAATAAAAGTATAAAATACTGCATTCGGCCATGTTAACTAAAACGCCAATCAGAGCGAATGACGTCACGCCTCAGTGAACATCACCGTGTCGCTTGAACTTCGATTGATTTACCTACCTACGTTTACCTAGGTGTAACGTCACAAGCGACGCCATGACACCTGCGAGTGTTTTCGCGCATAATTCAAAGTAGATAGAAAAAAAATACATAATTTGCGTTAAAACTTATTTTATTGCTGAAATAATGTTATTTTCGGAAACAGTAGACGTGAATCTACATTATAGAAGCGGATTTCAAAATCCGTCATCATGCCTACTATACCACTTCTAAAAGAGTCACCTCGCCAACCTGCTTGGCCAGTGTGCCGTTTTAAGGCCATACATCCATCACGCACATTACAATGTGCATGAGTTAGTGCTACTCTATAGCCGGCTGACATCGCATGGCCAAATATAAACACTTTTCTTAAAAGTACAAATACCCTATTTCCCAGGTATGGCATACATCAGTTTGTATGTTATGTCAAAAACGTGCAGCCACTAGTGAGCATAAGGCCGCATCACTTTATTTGGATCATATCCGAGATTTAGTACTATATATAAAGCGGAAAAGGCCAAATTTAACTATACTGATGTGGGATGACATGTTGAGGTCAATCTGTATTGATGCTTTGAAAGGTTAGTAGAGGTTAGTGTAGATATCCCATGTCTTAATGTTGGTATGAACTTATTGACTTATTGTTTAAGATTTTAAAATTTCTTGTGTTCCGTTTAAATACAAATTTGTTGTGACATGTTAAAACATGTTTAAAATATATAAACATTAGAATTTTAAGATAATCAATAAAGAAATATGTATGTCACTTTTTAGTATTGTCTTTGTAAAGATTTTCAAACTTAAAATTTTGTTTGTTTTTTTAATTTCTTGACATGACGGAATCTTTCTCCAATAGAAGATATAATTTTAATATTCTTAATTAATAATATATTAATCTTTAATTTTAGCTTTCATTCTATTAACATTTTAAATGACACTTCCAGCGTATCAAATTGGTAACTTAGTGGAGCCCGTATTATGGCATTATAATACAATGGCCTGTTTCAATATTGACATATGTCTATGGGAAGCATATAAGCAACTGTTTCCTAAAGTATGGGTCGGATCTGCATATAAAGGAGCGAATGGGAGTTGCCAGGTATGATTATAATTTAATAATAGTAAAATTAATTTAATTTCAAATAGTTAATAATAATTGATAAACCATAATCAGCCCTTTTAGCATCCACTGCTGAATATTGATTTCCCCATGCTCATTGGCGTGTGCATGAGGCATGTATGGCTTTAAAACACCACGCTGGCCAAGCGGCTTGGACAGTTCACTGTTTTAAGAGGTGGTGTAGTTCCTTGGCGCTTGTGGTGGTGGCTTTGTTATCCCTCAGTCGCCTTTTACGACATCCACTGGAAGAGATGGGATGGATTCTAAAGCCAGCTGACACCACACGGCCATTTCATTACATATTAAAAAATATTATAAACAAGACAGTTTATTTAATAAGGCTTTATTTTCATATTTGGAGATTTTATCGCCAGTTAGCCGATACACGAGCAATCATGAGGCGTGGCAGAGGGAATTTAAAATGCACGGCTCTAACATTAATTTCGCGGGAATCATCCTTACTGGCTGGTCCAGGTAATAATTTATTACACTTTTATTTTTCAAAAAATATTGGTAAGTGAATGGTGGTAAGTGAATACTGTCGTCCATGGATATTATGCGGTATATATATCCTACTGTAATTCAATTGTTTAAAACGTAAATAAACATGGCGACCAGAAGCAACTTACAGGGCCTTAAATTAAATAGGTAGTGTGGAGATAATTGTTTACATATCCATAATTTGATTCATTGAGAGTGCAAGTTTGCACTAGACTTAAGACTAATGTAGAGATATTTCATTGATTTAGTTTTGTTTTTGGCAAAAATTACTTTTGATGTCCACTATCAGCAATTAGTAAAATTGAAACAAACACTTGAAGAAAAACGCCCAGTGTTAATGAATAGAAAAGGTGTAGTTTTCCATCACGACAATGCTCGACCGCATACATTTTTGATGACTAAACAAAAATTGATGGACCTCGGCTGGCAAGTTTTAATGCATACTCTATACAGTCTAGACGTAGCACTTTGGGATCATTTATTCCGTTCTTTACAAAATTCTCTAAATGGAGTAAAATTAGATTCAAGAGAAGCCTGTACAAATCATTTAAAATAGTTCACTTTGATAGGTGTTGGCTCATTTTGAAACACTTCATTTTGACCATATTGGTAGATTTGGATTTATAGATTGGTTAAATTTGGATTCGTTACCTGTGGTAATGTCGCAAACGCGCAGAGTCGACCCTTCTTCAAATTTTATTATCTTCTCACGACACCATTCGACACGAACTTGTTTTTGAGCGTCGGTGAGGTTGTCCAGCACGATACTATCCTCCCAACTGGTAGATGCCCATTTAATATTTCACCCACACTCCCCGATCCAATCTGCAATCTCTCCTGAATCTCCTCGTATGTAATTCGCCTGTTTTCACAAATTATTTTCTTCACTGCCACCACATTTTCTATTGCAACAGCCGTTAAAGGGCGACCGCTTCTTTTTTTGTCAGCCAAACTTAGTGGCCCGCGCTTAAATTCACGGTACCAATGATACATGATACGATATAGTACCTTAGAAGGGCAATTGTCTGCAAACGTCATTTAAAGTCTATTAAAATAATTTTCAGATTTTAAATTAATTATCAGGTTATATTTAATTAACGCAGAAGTGTTACCGTCAAATATACAATGTATAATAATTTAAAACACGATATTTTGATTCAGTTCGTAAAAAAAAAAAATTTGGAATGTTTTGTTTTTATGTTATAAATAGTTATAGTTTTAATTTACTTCAAAACCAGCCAGTGTTCCATATAGAAAAACTTTGCCACAAAATTTCCTGAGTAGCCTTGTATTTACTTTCGTCATTTATTGAAAGCAGGTGGTGTACAAACAGACAGTCCACCTAGTGGTAAGTGGATACTATCGCCCTGCGACATGCGCGATACATGCCAAAATCAGTCAAGAATGACAAACGTTGGCACGCTCCCGGACGCGCCGCCTACCTTTGGAGATTTAGGACTCAGTTTAGAAGAAGAGTTAGGATTTGGGAAGTATAACGGAACAAGTTTTTCTCATTGCATTACACCTCCCATTTCGATCTTGGGAAGGATTTGATAGGCTGGGGAGTAAAATGTTTAATGTAATAAAGAGATTTCTTTATCCCATTATACTTTTCTCAGTATGACAGGAGAGATTGTGATTGTAGCTACTTGCGTAGGCAGCATTGTTTTCATTCTTAAGGAAACTAGAATACTTAGTTCTGAAAAGAACTTCCTGCCTGCTGCAATCTCCAGGAAGTAATTCAGTTCATTTTGTTTCTACGGAGTGCTATCCACCTTGGTTTCCAGGGAACAGAATTCTTTTCGGAACTGATGACGTCATTGTTAGCTATGCAAATAGCTACGCACGATAAACAGTTCTTTGAGTTTACTCAGTGTGACAGGAGGGTAATGTATAAAAGTTCCACTCATCACTCAATGAAGATGGGATGCGATGAGAAGTGGGTTAATCATGGCATGAAGACATTTAATCACAAATGTTGGCACGTCATCAATGCGTAACCAACTTTTCACCAGTCAGGAACTAGAATTTGGAAACGGGTTTGGATAGGATTCTTCTCTTATAAATTAATTAGGGATTGATTCGTCTCGTGGTAAATTGGGCTTAAATAAAGCATTTTTGTTGTCAGGTACGACCACTATGCAACACTATGTGAACTGTTGCCTGTGTCGCTGCCTAGTTTAGCGAGCTGTTTGCGAATACTTAATAATGAGACGGGAATGTCTAATGGTGAGTTTTTCTTTTTTTTTTTTATATATATAAACTACCGTTATATAATATTAACTAGCTATATTCTAAAAGTAAAATTTGACACTACATATTAATTTTTTGGTCTTTTTATGCTGTGCTGGGCTTATGACCTAGGCTTGTCCGTCGTGTGCTGTATTGGGCTTATCCATCGTGAGCTGGATTGATATATGAGCTTTAATTTATTTAAAAAAATAATTTTCGCCTTCAACATTCTTTTATAGAAAGAAGGTGACAGACAAGTAATGAGTTCACTTGGAGGTAAATGGTCCATGGCACACCGTCTTTGATACACCACCTATCTTTGAAGATTTAGGAGTGGATTAGTGGTTGTAGAAACCACAGGTGCGAATTGTGTAGAACAATTTAATGTTTCTCAATGTAACGCATCTCCCAATGTATCTCTATTCAACACAAAGGTTAGCGGGTAGAGAATGCCTTAAGGCATTAAGCTCGCCTTTTGTACGACAATGTGCAAGAAAATTTGTTAAATAAAAATTAATAAACAATTATTCAGAAAATTTCCTGTGTGCACGCAGAGTAGAGTACACCCGTTATAGAGGCGGTACAATTTTTGTCTAGATTTTTTCTAAAACGTATATAGCGAAATCTACCTTTCTGATTGGCGCTCGCCATCGGCGGTTTTCAATATTACTAACAGTGGAGAAATAGATCGATGGTAGAAATAGATGGCCATAGTAGTATTAACCTATTTAACGCTCGCTTCTGACCTCGTTATGTTGTTTGTACATTTCATTTTCCATCCCTTACAGACATGTTGGTAAGTGACGTGTTACCATCGGAACAGTGGCCCGGAGAACAGTTTGCGAGATACGTCCATTCGTTCGTCGTACTCAGGGAGAAGTGCAACGCCTTCATACATGGCGATATGTGAGTTTATAAACTGCTCCTCACTTATTTTGTTATAAACTTTTAAACTAAATGTTAATCATGTCAGAGGGGATTGCGCCAGCGCGCGGGAAGAATGGGGAGATAGGTGCGGGGAGAAAGGGGAGAGTAAATTGCAGGTACAGAGGGGACTAAGGTGCGTGGAGAAAGACGCGGGAGAGAAGAGAAGTAAGGTACAGGGAGAAAGACGCGGGGGTCATAATAAAATAAAATTCGAAAATCGAGAGCCACGGCGCACAGTGGGACAAAACCGTGCGTACCGTCTCAAAAATCTGTAACTTTTTTGTTGATTGAAGTAAATCGCTGAAATTTGGTATGTAGTGTCTCCAGAGTACATACAATCCAATAATGAATGTATCATTGTCAAATGTTTAATAAATAATATAAAATAAAATAAAACAAAATAAAAATGTATTATTTTAATATTAAACCATGGTTTGGTTAACTTATTGAATTATAATTTTACAGTTTTATAATATTAATAAACCTATTTTATGTTATTTTATATTACATATGAATCTTACATTTAAATAAATGACAAATATATAATAACCCACTCCAAAAATATGTTTTACAAATAATGTACGAAATTATTTCGATTTAAATAGCTAAGAGGTTCTTAGCTTCCTCTAACAATTTCTTGGATATAGTGACTGATGGTTTTCTGATACTTGATATATAAGGATCTGACGTAAATAGAAGACCATGAAATACGTCTTCGTTTGTTGCGGACCTAGAGCATTTTCTAGCATGATGCAATCTGAATTTTTTGTAATCTTTATTACGCGATTCTTGGGCATCCTCAGATAAATGACCAATGGGCAGAACAGCAAAATGTCTTATTATACTTTCCCCATGTATTAAGATTTTATGTACTGAAGAAGGCATATTATACCACATATATTTTGTTACGTACAGTTGTGCGGTTGCACGAGTATATTCACCAAATTTTTCTGGATTTACAGCAATACCGGATGCCATGGTTTGCAGAATAACATAGAACCTTTTAATAAGTTCCTCGTCAACCCCTGTAATTTCTGAAGCGCAGTAGTAGTTCTCAAAAAAACGCCGAGCTGTATTGCCGTCATTACTGTTTCCACTTCCTTGTCGGGGCTTATCAACGTGCAATCCCATCCGGCTTCGAAACAAACTTTGTACAAGCTTTTTCTTGTCTTCTTTACTTTTTTTATCTTCCGAAGTTCTCGCAGCCCATTTTTGAAATGAAAGGTTATATGAAATATGTAAAATTAGCTCCATGCACCTGATCCACGCGTGTAACGTAGACAAACCGTATTCGTAAGCATTTATATTATCTGGCTTTGATGCAATCTTCTCCAAATTATTCATTTCACTTAGCCCCACACACTGTACATACAGCTCCAGAACTTGTGTCAGTAAGAACTTGTGTAACTTTTCCATCCACCATAGTTAGAAATAGATCGTGACTTATTTCAATTACCTGCGTCTCCTTGTGTATCTTTGATGTTTGCAAATTATTAATTTGACCCCGAATATCACCAACCACTGATCGGGTTTTCTCGGGCGTTTCTTTTGCAAGTTCCATCAGGATTGGTCGGCAATAACGAATAGAAGAACAAGCCGGATTTTGCCAAATTATCTCATGTGTTTCTGTGTCAGTCAGCTTTATTGGTACCAAAGACGCTATAAATAAGTTTGTATCTGAGACTAAGTCACTCTCATCTGTTAAAACTTGTTTATATTCGCTTTGCCCCGATGAACCATCACATCCCCACTTGGTAAACAATTTAAGAGATTTTCTTCTTGGGTTGTAAACATTTTCAATCTTTAAGATGCGAGCACAAGTGTGATCCAGCAAATCTTGTAGATTTACTTTAGCACTTATATCGGTTATTTGAATGCTGGATAGTGGAGGATAACACAGTTTTTTGGCGTTCGTCAGTATATTATATGATGGCAATATGTCGAAGTTTTTGTTAATCAAACTTGCTCGAAGAAATCCGTATTGTGATTTCGAAAGATCTAAATCTGCAAACATACTTAAAGCTTCATCCACCGTAAAATCTGTTCCATTGCGACTTTCATGCAATAATTTTTCCTTCATGATCCTTTTTTCATTTCTTTCACAATTCCGCATCATTGAAACAACAGTAGCTTCTTCGATTTCTCCTTCAGCCCGCAATCCTTGAACGTATGCATTATGTATATACTCGAGTCCATATTCTTGTACCAATTCCATATTCTTTCTTTTTTTCGATTTCTCTGATAGATCTTCATAAGACTTTGGTGGACGTCCACGTTTTTCAGATGTTGTAGGTGTAATATCCATCGGTGCTTCTTCGAATTGTACCTTAAATTCACCGTCTAACCACGATATATTATTACTAAAGAAACGTTCTTTAGTTCGGTTAGATTTGGTCCACCGATCGTTAAACGCTGTTATAAGCGTTTTTTGAATACGTTTCACAATTAATTCACTTTTTTCAGACGACAAATGGTGGTGTTGTTCTAAGTATTTTTGAATATCTTCTGATTTTGTTCCATGGCCAATAAAAAATTCGCATAATACTCGTCGAGGCACAACAAATTCACTCATTTTGTTTTTATTTTTAACTACTTTTTTTTTACCGAGGTTGGTGAAGACTATATTATGTTAAAGCACACTAAAGTACTGGTAAATGACAACGTAAATCAATAACTTTTATACTGAAATTTCGTGTGAAAAAATATTACTATCTAGTGTCATTATCAAGTTCCTAACCACTATCTATGAAGGTGGTTAGTAGTAGGTAGGTACTGATAATGTACACTAACAACTATAACTAGATACCACTTGCTCCCTTTTCCTTCACCGCGATAGAGAAATACATAAACTATATGAGAAACATGTAATTCACACAGTGATAACAAAACATTAACCACATCTGACCGCACGATAAAAAAAATATACTACATACTAATACATTACCCAAAACTCCCACTTTACCTAAAGATTGAGTAAATAGATAATATTGTTTAAGAAAAAAAGGTCAAAAGTGATCTAAATATCCAAAAATCTCATTAATCAGAACTAAAATAATTTTTGGAATATTTTGTATTTTCTCCCCATTAGCCATTTTTAGTTTCATTTCAAGGGGGGCAGATTCGGGCACTCAATTTTTTTTGCCCTACCTTTAACATTAGCTGCTCTATACGATGCTATCAAAATCACGACATGGGCAGACACCGCTAACTGTCAAAAGTCTATGCAAAGTTTCTAATAAGGATAGAATATTAGGTCCTGAAATAAAAATTCTTTACCTCCCCAGGTTTCACATAATGGTTCACTTAAATTATTTTTAAATAGAGTACTTCATCACCATTCTAACCATATATCACACTTACAAATTTGCTGGTAAAGTAATGCAAATATGACCATGTAAATTGGTGGAATTGTGTTCTACATAATTGACATAATTTTGAGCGTCAACTTGCAAGCCTTATTCTAATACAAAAAATGAGAAATAGTGTATTTCAACTGCTATATAATATGCATTGAACATTCAGTTAGACATATGCATTAACAAAATATTCAATATAGAACATTACGAAAAGCTATTTTTGAGACGGTACGCACGGTTCTGTCCCACTGTGCGGCGTAGCGACAACGACGCTACGAATATAAATAAATAAATAACGCCACACTCAATTAGCTCACACTAGGATTCCCCGTGCCGTGGGTCCAGAGACACATACAAAGACAAACATAGATGCACACCCAGACCCGAACATACATTTTTTTTATTAAATAAATGTATGTCCGACCGGGGATCGAACCCGGGACCTTTTGCACAGCAAGGAGAGTCACTACCAACTGCGCTAGTCGGTCGTACCTATTTATAAGAATAAATTAATTGTACAGTTAATCAATAAATCAAGATTCAATTAAAAACAAAGTTTTCAATGTTCACCTGCTACGAGATAAGGTCTGAACAGTAAATATTATTGTAAATTATTATATTATTGTAAAAATAATTGGAACCCGAAAAAAATATATTTCAATTTAAAAAAAGATTTTTTATTGCCCAATAGATAGTCAATATTATGTTAATTGTTTTTTGAACTACAATAAAATAATTACTGCGGCAAAATAATTAGCATATGAATTATTTCAAACAAACAGTTTCTGGGTAGGAATTTAACGCCGTTAAAAAAGTACCACGAAGTATGAGACTTATAATCTAAACGAGCCGAATCGTTTCTGCGTAGGAAAGACTTCCGCGTTACAATCGCACTAAATACAATAATACATGTGCCACTGACTAATCGCGACCTCTGGTGAACATTTATCCAGTTATTACATATATGGAAATCTTGCTTTTTTCTTTTCATCCATGGCAATGGTGCAATTAGCACATTCTGCAAGTGTCAAGTTTTCTTCGTAATAAACAATTTCAAACTCTAAAATATATCGTATCAATGACCGTTGAAGTTGAAGTCAGGAGACGCTCAATAAAGCGATAGTAGGTTTAAAAATACACGGATCCTTGGAAGGCACACGAAAAACGCAGTCGCAGGACTGCGTGCTTCTTCTACGTGCGTGTGTGCTTCTAGTTTTATTTGATTATCACAAACGTTAGGCACAAAAAACCCTTAATAAACGGGAGTTTAATAAACTATCACTGTTGAACCACAAAACACTATAATACACAATTTGTATAATAAAATTAAACAAAAACTCAACTTCACTTGTCGAGTTCCCGTCAAAAAGTCCGACCTTCCTTGGGTATCAATTTAATTTATTAGGTGTCATTTTTAAATTTTCTTGGTAATTAGTGTTAATGTAAAAACAAATATGGTGAGCTTTGAAATTGTAGCGAATTATCTTTTACAGGATTACAACATGGTTGAACCCATGGCAGATAGAGAAGGGTTACACGAATCCAGTTCAATTAGAAAACATAGCACTAACAGCGACACAGTAAGTAATGTTACTGTGTGTAAGTAATATTCTCTATTTCCCATCCCACTCTTTTCTTCCCAAGGAAGAATGGCAAGTGTTATGAGATGAGGAAAACTCGTTGCGCTATAATTCTTATTCTCCATCCTTCCCAATCCTTTCAAATCACTTCTAAATCTCCAAAAGTAGGCAGCACATCTGGGCACGTGCCAACGTTTGCCATTCTGGACTGATGTTGGCATGTATCCACGCACGTCGCAGGGCGACAGTATCCACTCACCACAAGACTGACTCTGCTCATCTGATATCTTTCTATAAACATATACTTCTAAAAAGTCTTCTAAAACTAATAACTTGGTTTTCTTCTGCTACTGAATTAAAATATCAAGAGCGATTTTGGCACGTTTTATACAACAATTACATGATAAAAATTATTAGAAATCTCGTATTTTAAATTGATAAAACGTATTTTAACGTTTACAGCGTTTTAAAGATTTTAAGAGGTAACTAACGTATAAGAGGTAAGAGAGTGTGTAGTTTGGGCGAGGCTATATCCAGCACTGGAGAGACAGGCTGATAATACGGTAGATATATATAGCATACTGTACAAAAGCTATACAATATATTCTTCTTCTTCTTTGTCGTTCCCTCACTAATGAGGATCGTGACCATATGACCATTGTCATTTGTCTCATATGACCATTTTGACATCCGTGACCATTTGTCTCTATTTGCTTCTGTCCCGCGCCAGTTCAATAGATCGTTGTAGAGTTTCTCCTGTTGCCTCTACAATACTTTACCACATATTGTATAGTTATAGATATATGTGTGGGATTCGAGAGAAGCCAACCCAGTGTATAGTTTTAAACTTCTTATATTTTATTTTCTAATAATTTCACAACTTAAACTTCTTTTTATCTACAGTCGTACGTTTTTTTTTTATGGACGAAGGCGGCAGACGAGCATACAGTTCATCTGATGATAAGTGGATATTGTCGCCCATAGACATCCGCGATACATGCCAACATTAGTCCAAAATGGCAAACGTTGGCACGCACCCGGATCGCTGCCTATCTTTGGAGATATAGGAATGGATTTGGAGAAAGGGTTGGGAAAATGGGGAGGGATAGGGTGGAAATGGGCTCTGGTACATCTCACTCACTACCGAAACATGTACGTACATTAGGGAAATAAGATAAAGTGGGAAATGCAGTAGATTTCAAGGTAGTCTTCTGTGAAACGTGGCCAGTCGAGCGCGCCCAGCAGCTGTTGGATTGCAGCGTCCCCCTCAAAAACTTAAAACTCAAAAACTCAACGTACATCTCTATCTTATTATTTTCATTCATATTACATACATCCAACATGCAAACGTCACATTTAACCAATCAGAACATTCGTCTCGCTTTCGTACCTCATTCGACTTCTACTACCCTTCTAAAACCAATTCCACGCCATTCATTCACTGCTACCAACGTAATTAATCAATTTAAATTTCGCGTCGCCGTAGTTCTCTCCTATTCCACATAGATATGTACGATGTATTGATATATCGTTAACTATACAATATATCCTCCAAGTCAACGGGTTGAAAATTATTGTAATTTATCAAACTTTCTTCCTTCCAGGTTAGTAACCGATATGATACAACTCCAAAGCGATTTGATAATAAACCTCGACGCCATAACCGGTAGGAGGAGTATGGAAGAGTGGATAAAGACATTCGTTACACCCATCTGCCATAAATTGACTGAAACACGACGGACAGCCGAGTTGAGGTCCAGTCTCAACGCTAGTGTTAGAGCTATTAACTAATTAGAAAGAATAGGGAGATACCTTAGCACATACAGTAAACCATCTCTACTAAAGTTCACCAGTAGACCCCAGACATAAGATACCTTTGTAGTACCATCTTGACTAAAGTAAACCAGTAGACCATAAGATACTTTTCCAGTATCATCGTGACTAAAGTTGACCAGTAGACCCTAACACTATCGCCTCCTTCTTCTTGCCGTACCATCTAACGTAGGTTGGTAATTATCATGGCTATCTGTACTTTTGAAGCTGCAGCATGGAATAGTGAATAGTGCTCTCGTCATACCAATGGCGTAAGTTTTTCAGCCACAATATTCTTCGTCCTCCAGGCCTCCTTCTGCCCTTGATCTTGTCTTGTATAATGAGTTGGAGGAGCTCGTATTTATTATTTCTAATTACAAGAGCGGAGTACTGGAGTTTCATCATCTTAATGTTCTTAAAGATTTCTATGTCTTTGCCCACTCTTTGCAACACTGTCGTATTACGAACTCGGGTCCACGAGATCCTAAGCATTCTCCGGTACACCCACATTTCGAAGGTACACACTACCGCCAGTCTTGGCTAAATAGGTTCAGTACTGCCAAAATTTCAATCATGTAAACTTTTTAAAAATGCCCAAAAATACATTTAACATATGTTTTTTAATAGAGCTCCTGAAGCTCGTACTAAACATTTTTTTTTATAAAGCTTACGGAAAATTACGAAATATACTTGTTCGACGCGCGACGCCCGTCTTTATTGTAGACTTTTCAGTATTATTGTAAGTAGAAAATGAAAAATGTTTTACTTATTATATCTGGATGTATAATTACATGTCTCAATAAATAAAAATGTAAAATTGTGTCTTTTTATTTTAAAATTGTTAATTTCAGGCTCCTCACTGTAAACAGACAATATCAATAGTTAAAAGGCAAAATGGCATAACCGATATACACCTTTAAAATATAGACCATTGACATTAAAATTTAGTTTTGAAAGTAAAATATATGTTGATTAAGCTATTTTCCCTTTCACCTGTTGAATCATTGGCGAATTGAGGGTTTGAACAAATACAAACTCCTTTGTAAAACATTTATTAACTTATTCGATAGGTGGCGCCAACCATCTTCATTGAGTTAGGGCAGGGGTTCCCAAACTTTTTTCGGTCGGATACCCCTTTCCTAAAAACTATTAAAACCGCTGAGAAGTAATTTACTTTACTTACTCAAACTAATAAATGCGCATTAAGTGCGTACCTGCAACCGCACTTTCTTTGCCACGTTCGATAAGACAATGCATAGACATGTTTGAGGTACATGTTATTTCATGGATTCTTAAGAGTGGCTCTTTTTGCGGTGTACACACATGACAATTCTTTACCTTTTTAATTAGGTACCTACCTATTGCAGTCATAGATATTTTGAACTAACAAACAATAACAGTGGTAACATATTTTCAGCTGTCATCGACTCCCAATTTTTTTATTGAAACTTCAACTCCTAAAAACATCAAATTGACCTCAGGAGGTCGATATCGACCACTTTGGGAATGAGTGAGTTAAAGCAATGAATGTCCTTAAAGTCACTGGAATAACATGTTTCCGAACGGAAAAGTTCAAACCAGTGCCACAACTTAGCTGTGCCACCTCTGGTTTTGTAGTGGCTATGCTCTGTATATCACGTGTGTTTGGTTTCCTAACACCTTTTCGTGACGTATACAGCGCAGGGTAGATACACCGCGGTCGCTTGCACTCACGGTACAATTACATAACAACGTAAATAATAAAGTGCGTTTTCGGCTATCGAACGAACCGGGTGCATTATTAACAATCATAATCTTTTTATTATAACAAAAACATTAGCAGATACTACACAATTATAAACTCAATCTATACTTCTATATCTACACTAATATAATAAAGAGGTAAAATTGTGTGTTTGTGGGTATGTTGGGGGTAATCTCTGAAATTACTGAACCGATTTCAAAAATTCTTTCACAAATAGGAAGCTACATTATCTGTGTCTAATATAGGGTATATTTTATTTTGAAATTTTGAAAAAGAAACTTATAAACCATAGCGAAGCGAGGGCGGGTCGCTAGTGAATTATAAATAAACAACTCCTTCAACTTCCCACAATATAGATGTAGGTTACAGCCCCTACCACGTATCACTGAAATAATAATAAGATTGTTCAGATCGAGAGTAGAATCGATGCTACCCGTTTTTAAAATGTTTTTTTTTTTTATAATTTATAGTACAATTTTAGTTTAAGTATCTTTTAATCTATGTGCGTCACTCGAGCCGCGTCGCGCGCGCCGCCTACTAGCGGTTTGATTAATGAGGGCTACGAACGTTTTAGATAGGACAACACAATCTTACATGTTTGTAACTTTTAATATATATCTTAAAATAATTTTATTTTTACTAGAACTCGGTATTCCAGTTATTTCGGTGACACATTGTCTAAGAATTGTTTTTGACTAGAAAATCTGTGCGTAGGTATGTTTGTTTGTGTATGTTAAGAAAAGAAAAAGAGTAATCGTATAAACCATGCGGTAATTACTTAATTAACCAGTGAGTTCAAAGAAAATCGTTATGATGTTTTTTTGAAAGTGGGTTTAGAAGAGCATAAAGGTTCAGCTGAAAAAAAAAAAATTAGACGTTTTTTCATAAAAAATCGATTAACCGGTACGGCCTGTCACTTGGCGTTCCGTGTCATTTTAGTAACTACTTTATTCATTATTAAGTGCATTAATATCCGTTCGTCAACATTGGAGGAGCGAAGTAATGAAGTCTCATTAATTTTCATCAAATTCAGGTGTCGCCCGCGATCATTTATAAAAAACGCGAGCAGAAAGATATTTCCACGAATCGCTGACGGCACTTGAATTATGTTCGGGGAAATTCCTAATTTTCACGCACAAAGATTGAGTAAGGTAGTCTAGGTAAGTACCTTCCGTTAACTTACCGAGTTACTTTAAATTGGATGGATTGTGTATACAACTGTATCGGATTGTCTAATTGTGTATAGGGTAAAGTAAAAAATAACTGTACTCTTCTAACACTCAATTCCTATCAATAACTTCTGCTCTACGATTTTATCTGAACTTTATATGATCCCAATAGTTATTTATTTTTAAAATTATTTTTTAAAAAATAAGTCTGTTTTGTTATTCTGTACTACTTGCTATGTGAAGCGAGAGATATTCGGTGATTTTCCCTATGAAAATGTCGAGCAAAAGTACAATATCACCGGAATTTTTTCTACCCTTTCGCACATAAACTTATGAAATCACAAATATTGCACACACAAATTGGCAGACATCGACCTTAAGATTGACCTTCTTCAAAATTGTCCCGACTTTCAGACTTTCCGCCGGCAATTTATCTTCCACTTGGATTTTCGCCGCTTTGCGTGTAGTATAAGAACAGTAACTACTTGCCTTCAAATTTTCAGCCATTCCCCGAGTGATTTACAAACCTTCGACATTTTTCAAACTTTCATCGCTAACACACATTAAAATAGGTTTTATCGTTGCTGTGATTCGATAAACGGGTTTTAGGTTTCGATAATTTGTATATTCATGAGTTTTTTTTTGAAAACGAATAAAAACGCATTAGGTTGAGCATTAGGACTTTAATGTGATTCCCCATTGCTCAAAACAATTGCTCTAAAATTGACCACTTCAGTTGAGCAGTGGGGAATAAGCGTTTTCATCGTCCACTTTTCTTTCCGCCGCGCGTTACTTTACATTCGATATAGGCAATACAACATTTTTCGAGAACAGTTGCTCATGGACCTAGTAAAAAAGGCCTCTCTTGGCCCACTACACTCTTACGAGCAGCAACGCCGCACACTTGGATGAGAAGAGCCGAGGATCGTTAGTGGTGTTGAACTTTGGGAGAGGCCTATATCCAACAGTGGAGAGACATAGGCTGATGGTATGGTGTATCTATCTAAATCGGTGTGTCGTATGCGGTAACGCGGTGCGAGTGAGTTTTCTATGTGGTCTCATGACTTGGGACTCGTTTCAAACGCATAAAAGACAAAAATGCTACATGTACACTCCAGTCATATTAGATATGAAGGACCGGTTAATATCAAGGCTCACAACCACAGCTGTTTAGATAAATTGCTGTGGAACTGTGAGTGTGAACTGATAGAAGTTGTTGATCAACGTACGTACCTGGGGTTGATAATCGACAGTAGAAGGAACTGGAACAATCAAGTCAAGTCCGTATGTGATAGGTTAAGAGCAATTTTGGCTAAAATCTGTATTTATAATTCGAATCAGTCTCTATCATTATTATCTATTCGGCCGTAACTCGTGAGTCCGTATGAGAAGATTGATTCAACTAGGTAATGACATACGGCCGAACATTTCGCAGTTACCTCGATAAGATATACAACCTTCAAATAAGGCTGCTTATGAAGATTGTCCCACTATACATAAAACAAAAATATCGTGAAGATCATTCACAATTATTTAAGTACTACTGTTATGTACTGTCGGTGCACAAAAAAGTTGACTTGGAACATTTTGTCAACATTGGAACAATGAATCCAGTGCAACATGAACAAGGACGAAAGCCAAGAAAACGCATTTACTCCCAAATACAATTAATTATTATGGTAGACGTGGAAGCAACTTTAAAATTCCCTATGCACTTAATTTTATACTAAATGAAATAAGAGATACACTTTTATAACATTAAATCAAGATTGAAATGCTACTTACTATATGACAATGATACGGATATGCAGTAAAATGTTTTTTCTCGCTTCGTTATAACCGTTTAAATAAGTAAACAATTAAAAATAGAGAAAAGTAATAAAATTAAATCATAACGTGTAAAAAACGACAAGTGTGTACCCGCAATAAACCGGATTTTTGTACCTGTGAGTGGAGGGGCATGAATTGGATTTGTTTACAATAATTATAAAAACGGAAATATACTTCTACCCATGGATATGTTAATATTTACTTATTCTAACCATTTAAATTTAAGAAATTGAGCGAGTGTGCAGTGCCAAGATAAACTATTCAGTTTGATGGCACCAAGCAATCGATGTATTAAAGATCTATAAAGGATGAAATAAAAAAAAAGAGTGGTTCGTGTCTGAGTCTTAAAAAGTAAATCAAAAGTTGTTAGTTTTCCTGTTCCTCCAATGTACGTACTTGTTTCGGTAGTGTGTGAAATATTTCAGAGCTCATTGCCATCCCACCCTATCCCTCCTTGTTTTCCAACCCTTTCTCTAAATCCATTCCTAAATCTCCAAAGGTGGGCGGCGCATCCTGGGGTGTTGTATTGCAATATATCGCGGATGTCCATGAACAGTATCGTCTATACAATCCATTCGTCTATCTATAATATAAATATTTGGTACTTTCCGGGCCCCTTTGAAGACGGAACAAACTTTCTATCATAACGACATGGATATTACGACGCAATGCCTTCAGGAAATTAAGCGTATCTCTACAAAATATTACCTCCGAGTTACCATGATGGATGCGTTCCGAGGGACGTGATGTGTTCTTGAGATTTTTTTTTGTCAAGCTACGTAAAATATTTAAGGGATTCAGTTCGTTTCGCGTGTTTTCCTTAATGTTACATGAAGAAATAATGTTTGGTATTAAGCGAGTGTTGAGTGATGGCGTTGAAAAATCATAAATAAAAAGGTTTTTAAACTGTGGTAATACACACATGTGGTTTGAATGCATAGGCATAGAATAACGCAAAACGTACTATAATTATAATTAGCTTATTTTTGAAATACATATACTTCATTGACATCATTATTTTATTGTTATCAATGCATTTACGATATTACTTTTATTTAAATAATTCCCAAGTTTTTAGTATTGGTGGCTGAATAGCTGAAGATCGTGTATTGGAGCGAGCCTATATCCGTATGTGGATAGACATGGGCTGACGGTATGGCATGGTATGGTATTTATCTAAACTTTATAAACTGAATAAAATAAACGCAGATTAAACTGCTTTCCTATCTTAATTAAATTGAACTTTAAAATCAAACCTTCAGATGTTCTTAATTAGTTCTCAACTAATAGCGAACCTAGGATTCGCTGAAATTCGATCAACTTTTCATTTTTCTTTCATTTAAATAATCAGCTTCTTCTTATTAAGTATTTGTGGTACGTAAAGTTATAAGTGGTCAGCGCAGTAACAAATGCAACTAAATACCTAATTGTAAGAAAGTAAAGATCTAATACCGACAATCGGGCTGTGTGGAATCGGTTGGGTTTAGTAAAGCTCCACCGCTTCTTCTCCCGTGGAAGTCGTGGAAGGCGAGTAAAAGATAACAAAGCCGCTACCACAAGTCCATGAGGAACTACACCAGCTCTAAAAGAGGACTCGCCAACCCGCTTGGTCAGCGTGAACTTTTTACGCCATACATCCTTCACGATGACGCCCATGTTTAACAGTGGACGTTCAAGGGCTGGTTTTAACGTTGATAGACACATACAGAGACGAACACTCCACCCAGTCCCAAAGAAACATTTGTCTCTAAACAAATAAATACTCGACCTGGAATCGGACCCTTTGTGCAGCAACCAACGGGGCTAATCGATCGTCGAAGTTTAACGAAAAGACCACATGACAAGTATGTCCTGTGACTTTTTTCTTTGACTTGTACCATTCCAACTAGTGTTGAATCAGCAATTATCTGCTTTAAGGATCTGGCTTAAGCCCGGAGGTGTCGGAGGACTAACTAGGGGAGAGAGACGAAAAGTCAATTAAAAACTTTTATCAGCAGTCCGGTAATTAAACGCGGGTTAATTAACGGGTTCACAGTCTTGATTACATTTCACCAGCTCCTTTTATTGTCTAAGATCGCTTTAGGGGTCTCTTAGTTTTTTTGGTAATAAAACTGGGTGTTTGTAGAAGTTGGTAAATATAAAAACTGTACTCGTAGTTATTAGATTACGTTTTTAACAGATTTGGTGTTGTTAGTTAGCTATTCCGTAAAGTACCTAGGATGTAGGATTTTTTTTATAATATTTCCAAATTTGAATATAAGTATTTGAATAGAATATAATTTATATTTATCTAAGTGTGTGACAGGATTGTTTTGTATGAAGGCTTAACTTACTGTTACAAGCCATAGAGTCTAAATAGCGGTCTCCCAGTAAGAGACCACTGAGGTCACCAGTGGGACACCATAAATAATGATTTTTGGTCACTAGTAGTGGCCGTTCGTGGCATTTTAAATCGTGACTGTAAAGAGAAACTTGTGCTCTGCATTGGGACTCATATGCTGATATAGAATATTGTGTGAAGCTCCTTTTAATTCTTCATCACGTATGATCCGTTGTTGTCAATTGCATTAGCAGCTGCATATCGTTTTTTCTTATACGTCAATTTTCGACAAGTTGTCACTTCTAAACTGTTCAAAAGGATCCGTGTAAACTTATTAGTATTTTATAATCCCCACCACGATTAAGGGAGTCAAGTATACTTGAAAATGTACATTGATCCCGTCGCAGAGGGATTTAGGGGATTTACTGAGGGATTCAGTTGCACATAAAAATTATCTTGAATTCCTTAAGGGATCATGTCGGGGATCCAAAGGACGGAGGGAGAAAATTCGATTTCGAACATAAATCCACCTTATTATATATATGTAGTGGTGGCTATTTCACACCTCTGAATTTCCCAATTTCGGGCATGAATTGTGAGTAAGATGTCGTCGCGAGCGATTAAGCAATTGGTCGATTCAACATGCGGGTTATAAATGTGCGCCCGAATGATCGTAACATCGATTCTATGTTCTATAATTTCCGATTCAATTTGATCAAGTGTAAAGCGGCGTGGGAAGTGTAATTTTTTTTCGGAATGCTTATAACTCTTGTGGTCGTGTTCAGGGCGAGCGTAGAACACGCTTAGCTAAGAAAGGTGGCAGATGAGTAGGCAGGTATTTTCTATTACGTAAATATTTTAGTGTTTTCCTGCAATCAAAGGTGTCTATTAGATCCAGTTTTGACAAACTGAGCAATGCTCGCACCGCACAGTCCGCACGCACGGTCTCCAGCCCTTTTCACCCAACTACCACTGACGAACCTAATTCATCGGTCCACCTGCGTTCCATACTGCGCTTCCCGGTACGTGGCCTCTATTCGAGGACTCGTCTACCGCAACAGTTATCGATCCTGTGACAAATATGACACTTAAGTGTGGCTTGGCCCAACAGGCCACTATATATACCAATACACAGCTTCATAGCGGCGATGGCGCAAAGGACACATGCTAATATTCATCGTATTTCGTCTTGAAACAAAACGTATCTGTCATACTTGACATGGAGTCGTGGGAAAGAGTCAGGTGAATCTCTTTCTACAAAGGAACGAACAAATTGTATTTATTTTTACTGTATACAATTAGTGTCAAACAAGTGTCCGGTTCTGTACAAAGCGTGTGAAGTACCTAAGAAATTGAACTGTTTTGGAGGAAAAAAACGCATTTTCCTCTCAAACGAGGTCACATCATGTCATTGCGTCCGGTACTTCCCGCCCACCGCTAGAACACGGCGAAAAATTATACGATTGGGTTGTTAGTAGCGGCGAGACGTACTCATTTTATGGACTAAATTTTCAATGGAATTTGGAGTATAGGTATTAGGGGTTAAAGTATGAAATTGCCGATTTGTACTGAAAAATTAAAACTCGTTTTTTTCTAAAATGTAACATATTTATTTAATCAAAATATTTACCCTCATTATCTATACATTGTTGCCATCTAATCGGAAGTTCATTTATGCCTTTGCGATAGAACTCTGGGGATGTAGATTCGACAAACTGTGTGAAAGCATTTTGTACTGCCTCTTGGGAAGAAAATGTTTTACCACATAGAAAATAGTCCAAATCACGAAAAAAATGGTAGTCCGTTGGAGCAAGGTCTGGCGAGTACGGAGGATGACGTATGGTTTCTAACTGCAGCTCCTGTGGAGTTACAACGGTTTCTCGTGCAGTGTGAGGTCTTGCGTTATCATGGAGCAATAATGGTGAAGATTGATTCACGAGTCGGGGCTGTTTCACTGCTAGTTTCGCCATCATTGTTCGAAGTTCGGCACAGTAAACATCTGCTGTTATTGCTTGACCAGACCTGAGAAAGCTATAGTGAATAACACAATGAATAGACCACCAAACAATTAACATTACCTTTTTATTGGTAAGCTTTGCCTTACGCAACCAAAAACGCACGGTTCGTTCATTAGCAGTCTCCTCTCCAAACGCAGCATTGATATTGCGAGCCGTTTCTGCCGTGTTAGTTCCGCGTCGGAACTCGTATTCAAAGATTACTCGGATTTTCGAAGTATCCATCTTTCCCGTCTAAGCTGAATAAAAAAAACAATTGAAAGTCGAAAATCTAATGCACATTTTTTAAAACAAGAACCTCATAGGTATCATGAAGGTTTTATGTCAATTCAAAGTATCTATTACTATAAAACGGCAATTTCATACTTTAACCCCTATTATTAATGAAGTAGCCTGTAGTAATAAGAAGTAGCCAGTTTTATTAAGAAATATTTCGCGGCCGGTTAACCCACGCTCAACTGTTTGATTTGATGAATGTCAACAATAAAGGTCGTTCATCTCGTTTAACAAGTTTATGAGCGCATTAATAGTACATTAATTCACTGTCCACATTATCTAATAAGACTCAAATTGTGGATCGCTTTCATCGACATGAACTTTTATAGATTCTCTATGAGTAGTTGCAAGATTTTTCTCTATTTCACTTTGTTTTATCCTTAGGATGCCATCCATTAGACATACATCTTTTAGGGAAAGTTTCAAGAAATTATTTGCGATTACTTACGAATTTTTGGAAAAAAATAATAAGTACATCCCCAATAAGAATGATCAGCTGAAACCAATGTAACCATCAGTTTCGATGTGTAGGTACACCTCTATAACATATTATATGTATACAAAGGTACATTATAATTATATATCTATATAGATTTAACGTGTGAACATACCGGAGGGGACAGTTAATTCATGTATGATCTATTGTAAATATTTTCTGGTTAGAAATATATGAGTAGGTACCTACATGTGTGCCGTGTCAGTAATCAGTCCGTTTCTCGTCCACATTTTAGACCGTAACCAGTCTTTTAGAGGTGGTGTAGTTCCTCAACGCTCGAGGTAGCAGCTTTGTTATCCCTTAGTCGCCGCGACACGACACCCACGGAATGAAATCGGGTGGTGTTATTCTCTGGACGATGTTACGACATTAAATGTGTAGGTGCACCTAAAAATAATAAAAAAACGAATTTTTTACTGATTATATAACTATCTATAAAAGGTATATTAATTAATATGGCCAAGTGACCTTGTGATGAGTAGGTACCTGACCTGCCTTTGATCACGTCGGGTTGTAATTGAATAAATCATACTCGTAGAATGATCTCATTCTATTCTCGTTTGTTTCCTACTCGTATTTATGTTTATAAATTTGTTGATTGAAGATAATACAACGTCTTAACAACTGTTGATTTTCTCACTTTAGATTACTGGCCTTTGCAACCAATTTAGATTACCTATTTGCAAGAAGAAATAATAACCTTAAGACTTAAGTGCTTCGATTTTGCATAATTGTTGTCTGGACAGTGTTTCACTGATAGATCTAATAAAGCTTTTGCGAAAAATAAGGTGGGCCACATGGTGGTAAGCGGTCACCACCGTCCATGGACACCTGCAACACCACGGGTGTTGAGAGTACCCCGCCGACCTTGCAGGTTCCTATTAATAGCTCTCTCGAAGAACCCCATGTCGTGGAAAAACCTAACTATCTGGTGCCAGGTATAAAATGTCTTAAAGACCGCACTGTACCCAACAGCTCCTTGTCATGGAAAGCCGTTGCACCGATTTTCGATGACGAAAAGTAAACATTTCAGAAGTATGACAACATTTCTGCATTATCTCGATCTTGATTTTTCGTAATACCTACCAGGAGGTCCACTTGATCATAAGTTACTTATTATCATATGGGTGTCTATGAACTTCCATAGACACGGGAAGGTCTGACGCTTCTCCATGCATATTTCCATACATATATATTACAAGACTATCAATACCTCCACTTCGTAATGTTTGTTAGTACTCCAGGCCACTCTGTTTAGTTGAAAACGTATGTCATTTGACGGTTGGTTCTGACGCTTTCTTACTAATGGTTAATGTTTGCGATTAGTAAGAAATCTAACTATTTCACTTACACTGTCAAAGATAGATTACATCCAAAGATTGGCAGCAGTTCCGGGGGAGTGCCAACGTTTGTCATTCTGGACTGAAGTTGGCATGTATACGGATGTGAGACAGTTTCACTTAGCACCGGATGGACTCTATGCTTGTGTGTCTCATTTTTCCTATAAAAAAATATACGTAACCACATTATTCTGTTTCTAATGAATGGTATTCCATTGTTTTTCCTTTCAATTTTAAATTACTCACCAATAGCTTACTCGCTCCTTACTGGATTAGCTTCTTTATACTTCATAGGTAATTGTTTCACGAAATGCGCTGTCGCATGTGAAATTGTTTATGCGTCATTTATCGTCTGACCGCGGAGTAGAACGTACACCTTCGAGGTTATCGCGATGAGGTTCATTACAGTTTATTTTTTTATCTGTGCAGTGTGTTTCAAGTACATAAGCGCTGATTGGAAATCTTATTATGGACCTTTTAAGGCACTACTGTATTCGGATTATATAACTTGTAAGTATAATTTGAACTTTAAGGAAATTATATCAACTTCCTTCTAAATTGTAATTTTGTTACAAGACCTTAGAGCAAATGGTTTTGTGTACCTTCTTAACTTTACGCATAATATTTACAATTAGTTTAATATGCGTAACAGTTTTGGTAACCCGTTTTTTGTTGTTTCAACCAAAGTAATTATTAGCAAATTTATCGTTAATTGGTTTGTTGTTATGTATTCATAATATTATTGTGATTATGTTTTGATGAAATACACACGATTTTATTCGATCCTAAAGTGATTTACAAATATGTATTTGGTTGTTGATAAAGTTTTGTTATTGATTTTCATGTACTTACTATATATAAATATGTATAACAAATATTCTTATACTTTTCAGGCGAAGTTTTACTTTGTCAGACGAAAAAGTACTTTCTTGCCTCAATTTGCAATGCAGCCCAAAAAAATAAATAAAAACATGTCTTTGGAATATGTATCTGTGAAATGTCTGTGTGCGTGAGATTCGACCAATTTGTTGTATGGAATTCAATTGCTATGTTTTCTTGTAAATTACATTGCGATAATGATTAGTTGTTGACCTCAACGATAGCGCGATCTTGCAGTAGAATAATAATAAACCAATACTCACATTGTAAATGATTAAAAGGCATGTGATCTTTGTGGCATACATATCTTCCGTCATTTTAAAAATTTCTCGATTTTGCAGCTACCAACCAATCCAAAATAAATCGATAGAAGATATCAAATCAAACAAAAAATATTCTCGGGTAAAAATCCCTAAAACGTCTTCGAACTGAGATAATCAAAGTCAAAGTTATAACTGTCAATATTAATAATTATCTCGGTCTCTAGTCGTTTTAGAAGTTTCAACCTGAGAACAGTGCTTGTTTATTTTAATGTCTTCTATGCATTTACTACATCTAACTTAGACAAAAAAATATTTCGTCACCAGCACATACACAGTCGTTATATCACCTTTGATTTACTCGGTTCAAAGAAGTTTCGTATTTTTCGAAACATCTCGTTCCAAAATATTTTATGCGGTCGAAATCAAATATAGGTAATAGATCGACAGAAGATATAAAAGTAAAAAATAAAAAAAAAAGTAAAAATTTCTAGAACTAATGGAAACCGAGACAATAATATACTTTAACACTTTGACGTTGATTATCTCACTTCTGAGACGTTTTAGGAGAATTTACCTAAGGATATTTTTTGTTTGTTTTCTAGTCTCCTTTGTTTGTTAAGGGTGTAGATCGTGAAAATCACCGAAAAGAGTGTTACGATTTTTCATATTTAACCTATTTACATATGATTGATATCAATGATAATTTGTATATATTACAATCAAAGACCAATAAGTATGTTCATGCTTATATTAAACTCTTAAACCTAATAGTTGTTATATAATAAACGTCAACAAACGCACTAAATTGAGTAAAAATGCAAAAACATGACTTCGTATTTTTCAGATTTAACCCCATAAATCAACACAAATTGATAAAAAGAAACACTTTTTGAACACTGAAGAAACCAATAAGTATAGCTGTATACTTCTTTTTATACCTTTACAAACAAAGACTTCCTCTTTTAAAGCCCTAAAATCTAGATATATTTTAAGGTAAATTTTTCATACACAAATGTATGGGATAAAACGTTCGTTTCATTCGTGCAATCTCGGTGGTCTGCAGCGGCAGTTCCTTTCTGTAAGTGAACGCGACACCACGCTTGTCGGCTGCAGACAGCAGAATTACGTATTGTGAATTTGTGTTTTTTGTAAAAAACTGTAAGTATAACATTTTTATAATTAATTTATTTTCAGTTAGTAGAAAGTATCGATATAATGAATGTCTGAAAGAAAACCATGATGGAACTAGATATAAATCGTAAAAAATACAATATCTACACTAATAGGTATTATAAAGAGGAAAGATTTGGATTTTTGTATGTAACGAATAAACTCAAAAAGTACTGGACTGATTTTAATAATTCTTTTATCATTCGAAAGCTACATTATCACTGAGTAACATAGGCTATTTTTTTCGCAGGACTGATTGAATTTGAGTGGCATGCCAGGGAAAAGAAAGTTTTGTACGCATTATAAAAATATGAAAGCCAAAAGATCTCGGAATAAAATGTAAGTTCCTCCCTACTTATTTATTATCGCATTTGAACAGGGTACATTACAAAGCTAATACAATATGTCATATGATTTAGATCGCCCGATTCAGACATATACCTACAATAACATGTAAATATTGGTTTGTATTATCTATATCTATACTGATAAATAAAATTGAAGTATCTGTATGTAATATCAAAATAATAGGATTTTTAAAAAAAAAAAAGGCGATACGGAGTTCGCCGGGTCGGCTAGTATTGTCTAAATATCAAATTGTGGAAGTAGGTAGGCGACAGCGCAACTTTGTCGACATACCTATACCGCCAAACAGACGCGAGGCGCCTAGCGTCTGGCTTAGGGTTGTACAAAATAAATAAAAAGTGGATAATATTGATGAATAATATTTCCAGTATTGAAAATAAAGAAAACCTTGGGGCCGAGACTCTGAGCAACAATGCTACGCGCTGTATAGAGGTAAGTTGTTATACGTAATTCTTGTAGACTTGTTACATAAATAAACAAACTACTTAGTTAGTGATGGGCGAAGACAAAATCTCAATACCTACCTATAGATTTTTCTTGCAATATTTATTATTTTCATCGAGAGACAAACACCTTAGTACCGAAATACTTCTCAATTACTTTCTCAAAAGAAAATTTACGTTCAAATAGGTGACGTCATAAAAAAACAATACCTAATGCGTAAAGAAATTATAATTTCTATTCATCAGGAACCGAATATTGTATTAATTCTTTTGCATTTTTTTAAATTTTTAATTATTTTTTATAAAAAAAATCAAGCCATTATCTTTCTTTACAGGAACTAGTTATTGAAAACGACCAAGAGGGAAAGGTGGATGAAATGGAAGTTGGGCGTAGAGTTGTAGACGTTTTTTTTTTTAAAGCTCTTCAGGCCATAGGGGACCACGGTCCAATGGATTGTAAGTTAAGTTACCTCAGTATAATAGGTGAAGTAAAAGTTGGTCTGGACTCAAAACTCATCATGAAATGTAGTATGTGTAGTATGAAATTTACTGTGTGTTTGATTGAAAAGAAAGAAGATAGAATGGAAGTGAATCATCAAATTGTATCTGGTATCATATCATCTGGTGGGAGCTACTATCAGTTAAAAACATTAACTGCCGCAGTAGCCCTACCAATCATGTCACCTTCATTATACAATGAAATTAATAATACGGTTTGCGATTGGTGGGAAAAGACAGCAGCACATTCCATGGCAGAAGCTGTCAAGGAAGAAGCGGAGTACGCAGTGTCTATAGGTAGTGTTGATAAAAATGGTACACCATTAATATCTGTTGCTGTTGACGGTTGTTGGAGCAAGAGATCTTATGGTAAGAATTTTTCCGCCTTGTCCGGCGCAGCTGCGATAATTGGCATTAAAACTAATAAAGTATTGTTTTTTGGAGTTAAAAATAAATACTGCGTAGTTTGTGCACGAGCCGCAAAGAACGACAGTCAGCCCTCGGAACACCGTTGTTTCAAGAATTATTCGGGATCATCTACCGGTATGGAATCGACCATAATAGTTGAGGGGTTTAAACGTTCCATTGTTGATCACGGTGTAATTTATAATAAATTTGTAGCAGACGGCGATTCCAGTACTTATAAAAAAATATTAGATTCGCGACCGTACGGTAATTTAACAGTAGAGAATATTGAATGCAAAAATCATCTTTTACGAAACTACTGCAATAGCTTGGAGAAACTGTCGAAAGACACTAAGTATCCTTGCGAATTGCGGAAATTCCTAAAAGAAAGGTATTTGCGTTTAAGAACGGGTGTAAAATGCGCTATTAAATATTGGGGCGATCAAAATCAGTCACTCGAAGAAAAAATAAAAAATCTTAGTGAAGATATCCTAAATGGTCCACAACACGTATTTGGTAATCACCAATATTGCAAGGAGTATTTCTGTAGACCTGATACTCGTCGAATAGAACCTGTTGGGTTGCTTCCAGCAATTGTTGGATGCGGATTAATGGACGCGGTACACATTTTAAGTAAAAGACTGTCATATCATTCTAGAAGTTTAATTCATAATTGTACAAGTAATATAGTTGAAAGTTTTAACGCAGTGATTGCCAAATTAGTAGGGGGTAAGCGTGTAAATTATTCTTCCCGTGGTTCTTATGCGGGCCGATGCGCAGCTGCTGTTGTGTCTTTTAATACAGGATCGATTCATAGTAAAACTCATGAAGTAATATTTAAATCTAGTCCTAATCTTTTGATCGCGAAAGTGGAAAATTGTAATCGTAGAATCCGTTTAATTGCTAAACCTAAATTAAGATTGAAAAAGAGCCACAGCGCTGTATCGAAAGACGCTCACTATGGACCAAACTGCGAAAAACCTGATCTGAGTCCAGAATTATATGAGAAAGCCAAGTCATCTTTTTTAGCCGATTTAAAGTTGTCTTGTGCTGAAAGAGAGGAGCTTGAAAGGTCGACCCATTTGCAAAGAAGTAGTTCTGAGTGGATGAGTACAAGGAGAAAATTACTAACCTCATCATCGTTCGGGGAAGTTTGTAAAAAACGAGAGAGCACAAGTTGTGCTGTTCTTGTTCGTAAAATCGTTTATGGTAGTAATATCTCCAGTTTGCCTGCTGTACGGTACGGTATCGAAAACGAAGAAACCGCAATTAAACAGTTAGAAATTCAAGAGAATATTAGTATACAAGGTTGCGGTTTGTTCGTCGACGATCAATATGAATTTCTTGGTACTACACCAGATGGCATTTATGCAAACGGTTTAATTGAAATTAAGTGCCCACATTCTTTAGCTGGCATGACTCTTGATGAAGCAATGGCCAAACATACCTTTTGGGTTAAGGACAAGGCTTCCAAGGGTTATGTCATAAATAAAAATCATAACTGGTATTTCCAAATTCAGGGACAGGTACATATTACTAAAAGAAACGTTTGCATGCTTGGCATCTGGTTTGGTGCTACTGTACCTATGAAAGTTTATATTATAGAAAAGGACGACAAATTTTGGGAGGAGAAAATGGAGATGAAATTAGTTAGGTTTTATTACGATTGCCTACTTCCAGAATTAGTTGATCCTCGGCAGTCACGAAGCATGCCCATTCGTGACGCGCCCAGTATCATAGAGGCTATGAAAGAGAGGAAAGAAAGAGCTTTACGTGTTATGAAAGAGAAGAACGCCTAATGATTTTGAAAGATACAGGTAACTTAACTACCCAGCCAGTCGATTCACGTAAACACGCCAGTCCAAAAGTCGTTTTAACTTAGGAACTTAGAAATCGCCTTTTGGTTTTCTGTTTTAAACGCACTTACTTATCTAGTCTTGGATTGTCATAAATCTTCCAATAGCTCAATTACTATACAATTTCTGAGTTACCTGGTGTAAAGAATCATAAAAATTGGTTCAAAAATACAGCGAATTGAGAATTCTCCTTTTTTTAAGTCGGTTAAAAGGGCTAAATTTGCAAAAAACGAAGTGACGTCACTGCGCTACGGTTTTTATTACTTACGTGAATCGGGCAGCTGGTAACGTTTTCATTCTGATAGGTTTTGTGATAGCCATTGATTTTATCATCAAATTAGCAGAAATCAGAACTTGATCCGTAATCGAATGAAAAACCATTAGAATTTTGAACTCATATTTCGTTATTGTTTAATTACATACTTTTAATTAGTATATTAATAATTTACAAACTTCTGTTAAAATTAGTAAATAAATGAATTATTTACTAATTTTTGTACAACCCTAGCACGCTTTTGAGATAGCGAGTAATGGCGACTCATATTTGTTATTGTGTAGGAAATAAATCATTTTTATACTTGTGTTTCATTTATTGACATTTTTTTTAAAACCCTAGGATTTTTTTTAGATATCGACGAGGTGATCGTAAACAAAAAGTAAGTATTTGAGTTTACGCAATAGGCACATTTCCTTGCGTAGAGATAAACACACTTCCTACTGAATTTGCAATTATTTTATTGAATGAATATTTTACGAATTAGAATAAATTTTGGTAGTGAAATTACAAATAAATAAATAGTTGGAATTTTAGGTAAGTAGAATACAAAAATGTCAGATGTCAAATGATAGAAAAACATAAAAATTGTGTCTCAACTACTCTTATTAATCTATTAAAAAGAATCAACAGCTAGTTTCCAAAAATTCAACGTTATTGTTATGCTGTAAATATTCAAGTTCAATAACAATTTCTCAACGTGGAACGTTTGTTGCAAAACATTTTGAAAATCGCGCTCTCTAGGTCATTCATCCGCCCCGTCGGATGTTACATTAAACTTTGGCGCTGCGGTCGCTCGAAATCGAGATCTCAGGCCAACAATCTACACCCTTAAAGTTTGATTGGCGGCCGCAATATCGAGAATATTTCAAAATGGCGGAATATAAGTATGCCAAGCTCCCAACCAAAATGTCCCAACCCCTTTGTTTGTTTGTTTAAAATAATTTTACTAAACTACTCCAGGAAAACCATATTACTTTTTTTTTACAGTGATATAGGCGGACGGGCAAGCGGTCCCACGTGATGATAAGTGTTACCGCCGCCCATGGACACCTGTAACACCTATTGGCGACCTTGCAAAATCCTATTTACAGCTTTCTTGAAGAACCACATATTATGGCTTAATGGAAAGACCTCTTGAGGCAGTTCGTTCCACAGCCTATGGGTTCGCGGTTCGATACATTTTCCTAAAATAATCTTGATATCGAAAAAAAAAGGCCAAAAAAACAAAACATCTTATAAAGCAGGTATATTTTCCAGCGATTTAATAGCGAAGAAAAATGTCTACAGTCCAAAATATTGATACTGTCATAAAGTTCTGGACAAACTTTTCCGTTGTACAGAGACCTCATATCCTCAAGATTAATATTTTAACATAAGTATCGATTGTTAATTTCAACACGTACCTACCTGTCAAAAGTATCATATGAGTAAAAGTATCGAGTTCAAGAGTATCGGTATCGAATAAAAAAGTTCTCGATACCGAAAAGTATCAACACTTTTAAGTGTCCCTTTTTATACTAATTATGTTAATTAAATATTTCAGGCGATCATAACAAAACTGAGAATATTGGCGTGAGCGAGGTCCAAATTTACTTCTACGACTTCAAAAACAACATGAACCTCACATTTCCTATCGACTTCGCAATCGAAGGCATCACCAATTCCTACAATTTGGACATTACGAGAAAACTAATATTTTTCGTCCCTGGCTACAAGTCTCACATCAATCGAAAGACTGAAGAACTTATAAGGCAGATGTTCCGCACCGTTCCTGATATATATCTCATGATAGTAGATCATTCAGCGTATACGTCAGCTCAAGGGGGAAAATTGAAAAGTTACGAGAGGTCCGTCCACAATGCGTTTTATATCGGTCAGGCTTTGGGACGTTTCCTGGCGGGACTGCATGCCAAAGGTTTGCCATCGAAGATGTTCCATTGTATTGGCCATAGTTTAGGCAGCCAAATGCTTGGTTACGCTGGAACTGCCTACATAAACGCAACCTCAGAAAAGATATGGAGGATAACTGGCTTGGACCCGGCAGGACCTTGCTTCTCTAACAGCCTAATTGAAGATCAGATCAGATCTGGAGTAGCGGAATACGTGGAAGTATACCATTGTAATGCTGGAGGTTTAGGAACGACCAGCGTATTGGCTGATACTGATTTCTTCTTCAACAGAGATGGTTTGAAGCAACCTCACTGTCATTCCGGTATTATACCAGGCGTCGGAGAGTCCGATGCTGCAAAATGTAGCCATAAAGCCTGTGTGGAGTATTGGGCAAATACAGTACACCATCCAGATAGATATCTGGCTTGGGCTTGCCCGTCGTACAAGTCGTTCACTGATGGTAAATGTGCGGCGAACCAGGTCACGATCGCTGGTTACTTCAATCCTGGGAATGCCACTGGTGTGTTTTATGCTTCCACTGATGGTTATAGCGACTTATAGACATATTGCAATGTGAAATGTTTAGATATTGAAGGTCTGTTATTTTAGCTGTAAGTATATTTTAGTTGATTTAAAGAAAAATAGAGTATCAGTCTTAAATATCGTGAATAAGAAAGGGATTTTCGGATATTGAAAATTGCGTTTATTGCGAATATTGAAACACTGCGTTTAGAGACGACATTGAATTGAATTTACTATTGTAGATTTGTGTTATTTATGTTGTTATTTAAGATGTAAATAGGAAAATAGCCGATTATCTCTTTCTCACTTACAACGTGCCATATATACTTAAGAGTATCGTGGGGTTACTATACTTTACCTATAGTTATCTCTACAAATGGAACTTGCATAGTAAAGGAACACCTGTATACGTAGATCTGTAGTGTTTGTGACCTGTTCATATGGTATAGAAATAAAGGCGAGAGAAAAATTGTCAGTAGCTCGGTGGAACATTGTGAACATTGACAATATGGCAGAAAAAATATAACTAGCTCGACGGAAAACATCGTAAGGGTCTCCTCACGATGTTTTCCTTTCCGCATGCTCCAGAAATAAAAAAATCTGGAGTATGTGATCGATCAATCCGCACTGGGCCCGCGTGGTGGATTACGGCCCGGAACCCCCCAGTGATTTACCAAGGGGAGGCCTGTGCTCAGCAGTGGGACGTTATACATAGCAATAACGACGTACACACAACTGTTATTTCTTTAGATAAATTAGTTTAAGAAATATTTTTTCAAATTTTTTATTCGTTTTATTAACTTTATTCGTGGCTTATTATTTTATTTTTTAAAGATTTTTATAATCTTTTACATTTGTTATCTAATATTAGCCAAATGTTATCTACAGAATAATAGTTAAAAGTTACATAGTTAAATAGTTAAAACTTTAAAAATATTTTTTAATCTAGAATAAGTGAATAAACAAAATTAATAATAGATAATATAATATTGGTTAAACGTTGGTCAGTCGCGCGTTCCTAAGATTTTTTGCGTTCGTAAACAATTTATTTTATTACGATCATTTCAAAGTTCCTAATTGCTGCTGTAACTCAAGGAATAAGTTTGTTCTACGAGTATATTATGTTTGCAGTAATTGCAGATGGCGCCACGTAGCCGAGTATTGAATGAATTTATAATGAGCCACAGAGCAGTTTGTATTGTTCGAACGCTCGATTGGCCAATACTATTGGTATTCTTTTGTGCCGTGCGCTGTTGGCCCGCTATAATAGCATCACCCCATCTCTACCCGCGGGTGTCGTAAAAGCCGACTATAGGATAACAAAGTAGCTTCCACAAGCCCTGAGGAACTACACCACGTCTAAAAGACTAGTCCAGACTCGTCAACCCTCTTGGCCAGCGTGGCGTCTCTCGTGCACAAGACAATGTTCCTGGGGAGGCTCGCGTCCAACAGTGGATACTGAAAGGACTGGTTGCATTGCATTGCGTTGGAATTTTCAATATCCTTGCCCTTTGGAAGCTTATCTATTAGACGTTGTTGGATCTTCATAAAGCAGCATAAAAAAACTACATATTTTATAATAATAAATGTCCTGACTGACTGACTGATTCATTAACATCGAGCCGAAACCCCTGAACAGATATTTATTTATATCGTACTGCAATTACATAGTAACCATACCTGTACCTGTATGTACACTGTTCTATATTTATCTAGTCTAACAACCACAAAATTAGATGTACAGTAGACATTCTTAAGAAATGAGCTAGTGCTCATTTCTTATTAGCAGATTTAAGTAAAAAAAGTTAGTAGATATATATGATCCAGGACTTTTTCCCGGATTCAGGAATTATCTAGAATATAATACAGGAAATCTAATGAGTTAGTAACAAATAGTAGCAACTCCCTAGCGGTTCCGACCGATAATTACATTCCTTCCCTGCTTTGGAGCATTTCCATATTTCCAATGAGATCCGATGTACAATTACCGTCTTATTCCTTTTGTTTATCGCAAATAAATGAGTTTCTCTGATTGGCTGTTTTACAGTGTTTTTTCTTTCGTTTTAATTTGCAGCTTCTGTTTTTATAGATTGCGGGTTTAAAGATCGTATTGCTCCCTCGCAAGACAATCTTTAAATCCCGTGCTCATTGACAGAGGTTTGTTCAGTATATATTTAATTTAGTTGAAAATCGTACTAATCGTGATTGATATATAGAACATAAATCAGAATCATTGGGAAGAATTGAGGGGGGGGGGGGTGCACGCTAAAATCCCACGTCTGCTGGATGCACTCGACTGGCCACGTTATCACTCTATCACATAGACTACCTTGAATCAAAGGTAATTAAAGTTAATAAACCATTGGGGGTATTACTTTTTTTTAATTTTACAGTATTACCATAAGCACAATGGCGGATTTATTCCTAGAAAAAAATGTGTTCCAGTCAACTTTAGAATAACCGAGAGTTTAATAATATCATTAAAAAGTAGGCTACAACATATAACAAAAAACAGTAGATGTATTTGTACTTATACACATAAATATAAACGTATATAGTCTTTATAATTTTAGCTTTTTAGTTAAGAAACATCCAAACCTATCCTATCCCATTCCACCCCATTTCGTCTATCGGGTAATATAATGTGATGAAGGCAACATTATGCTGAATATTTTCCACGAGCCACACGCATACCTATTTATATTTCGCTATAATCTGCGTTACATGTTAACATCAGTCAAAAATGACAAAAGTTGACACGTCCCGCAGATGCGCTGTCTACCTTTCGGAAATAAGAATAAGGATTAGTGAAGATAATTGGAAAGGAAGGGGAATGGGATATCTCATATCACCCCGCTCTCCACCAGATCCACCGGATGAGGAAAACGAGACGGGATGGCATGGGAAAGGAAGAGACTCGAGTTTTGTCAACTTTTGCTCACTTCCGATCACGTTTGTACATAGCGGTTTTCTGTGAGAGTGAGATAACTTGGACAGTCGTCTAGACACGCGCAGTCTGCTATAGCCTCGTCCTTCCCTTTGTACTAGAACTGTTCATCGAACTAAACATCCCCAACAAATAATCCAAACAGTTCTACTGTCAAATTTCAAGTAGTTTCCTTATCCACCTTAGGCTCCAGCATCAGACGCAGAGGGTTATATTATGTAAAGTATATAACTTAAACAATTAACAACACATATTCGAAATTCCCTCCATTAACATTCAAACGAATACATTCGTTTAAAAGTTATAATCACTTTTTCACACATCCATTTTCTGTTGGAATAAGATGACACGACCAGTCGAACCGCTAGGCTGCGAGATACTTTTGGATTAGAACTGATCATTGAACCGAACAACACCAAGAAATGAGTCCAAAAACCGCCATTGTACCTCCAAATTTGAAGGAGTTACCTCTGGCTTCGGCGCCGTCATATTTGTCACACACCTCTTTAATTATTCACGTCAGAAAGTATACATTCGTTTAAAGGTTATAAAGCCTTCTCTTCTCTTCCCATCCCATCTATCCCCCCATATCCCATCCTCCCCTCCTCACCCCCTATTACCCCCCCCCCCCCTCCCCCTTCCCTTCTCTTCCCTTCTCAGAAGAGAACTTCTCTTCTCTTCTTGCGGGATCTGTATACGCATCTGTTCTGCTGCCATTAACGAAGTTTATTAAGTCTATTGTGATCTTTGTTTTAATTCTTGACTGTGTGTACCTGGCAAATAAATTATTGTGTAACTATTGTGTAACGAGTTTTAGCCATTCCTGGTAATCTTGAGGCACGCACATGGAACCTGACTGAAGGAGTCACGCTCACTGGTGTCGTTCCTCTGTACCATTCTGCGACATACGAGTATACTGGTACATATTATAATAGAACCGTATTATTGAATTCCCACGGGAACGACTCTAAAGTTCACGTGATCGAAGTCGCGAGAACTGCTAGTATGTGATATAATCCTTGGACATCCACCGCGATTAATAAAATCCAAGGAATAAGGAAAAACGTCACAATCCTCTGTCGCCTGAGATATCGCTCACAATTTACGTATCTCCATAAAGATATTCAGAATAAGAACGGATGGACCCCATAACTCACGGTGACGAAACCCATGGCGTGAGGGTGATATACTGCGGGGAGGTCGAGATAAAGTACCTTCTTTTGTTATAGGGACTACACGAGCAACTGTCTCTTTGTTCGTTAAAATATTGATTGTGTGATTATTGTAAGATGTGCGTCATGTTTAATTTCGTTCTTGAAGTCAATTCCCAATACGTGGCCTCCATGTGAAAATTAAGTAATAGGTATGTATAAGAAATATATAAGTAGATATCTTAAAATTATATCTGCTAGCTAGATGCAATATAATTATAGGAGCTGTCATAATTATACTCAGGATTTTTATAATATTTTTATATATTGTTATAATGTTTTATGAGGGGGAGAGTGCACGCTGCAATCCAACAGCCGCTGGGCGCACGCGACTGGCCACGTTACCCCTCTCTCACAGAATACTACCTTGAAATGTACTGCATTTCCCACTTTATCTTATTTCCCTAATGTATGTACGTGTTTCGGTAGTGAGTGAGATGTGCCAGAGCCCATTCCCATCCTATCCCTTCCCATTTTCCCAACCATTTCCCCAAATCCATTCCTATGTCTCTAAACGTAGGCAGCGCATCCGGGGGCGTGCTAACATTTGTCATTTTGGACTAATGTTGGCATGTATCACGGATCATGGATGGATCACGGACTTCGTTGGCATCATGTATGAATTGTCCGCCGCTTTCGTCCATAAAAAAAATGTAAAACAAAGATTACTTTAATTAGAATTACTTTAATTAGTCATTTTTTATACTCTTTTTTCGCCACTCGAATGTAAAATGTTATATGACACAAGTTCGGCTAAACAAAGAACATGTTTCTTAAAAAGTTACTCATCATTAAAATTTGATGTCAAAAACAATATATATATTTATATCTATTATCGTTTGATATATTAATACGTATAGAAGCCTCGTCCAATAAAAACTTATTGAAATTGATTTTATGTCGGTAATAATTATAAAACCAACATTGAAACATGATTAACGCAACAGAAAAGCTGTTCTACTGTTTCAATAAAACCCAATAAATTACTAATAAATTATCTCTTCTACCGTAAAATGTGTCCAAAGCCCCTTTGTTTCTGTGAAACGAAAACAAAATTCTCTGAGGTTTATTCCAAGCAAATAGTTTATTCCGAAGCCAATACATATCGGCTTACATAAGTAATCGTGTTACAGATTTACAAACTTATCTTTACGTGTTGTTTGGTGGCGCTTATAGCGTTTTCGTCAGACATAATTTTTCAGGTAATTATGAATTCACAGAGCTTTCAATAATAAAGTTAAAGTAAATTAAATAGTAATTGACTTGTATGTAAAGATTAACTTAAATATTTTTGTATCCCTATTTAATTATAAATGTTACAAAATATAATTTAAATTACAATATGTATTAAAAAAATGAATCGATTTGTAATGATAACTATGCAATAAATGAGTATGAGTACACTTAATTAAAATTTTAATCCTAGTAATTAATTTTGCAACAAATAATTCACTTCAATTAATTTTAGGACCAAATGAATTACGAATTGACCCATCAATTCTGTTCATGCAGTTAACTGACATAACATAACACTGACATGACAAACATGACACAACAACTGACATAAATTTTCTGTGTTTTGTATTTAGGAAAAGTATAGCAAAAATAATAACAAAAATATGTAAATAATAATTGCATCAATTAATTCAGAATCATGAATGGAATCTTCGGTTTCAGTCTTCGGGAACATATTAGGTAGTCGGATAAGTTCGCGGCCTTTTTATTTATTATTTTCCGCCTTTTTTCTGGCAGAGCTATGAAATTTTTGCTTTTTCTGAACGAAAAACTTACTGAAATGGTTCAGGCTTCTCTTGAATGTAATTTTACTTGAATGCAAATGATAATCCGAAGGTGCTATGTTTGGACTGTATGGAGGAGGTAATAAAACTTCGCAATGGTCTCGAGCATTGTCTTGATGAAAAATTACACCTGTTCACTGACACAGATCTCACTTCCTCTCTCACAGAAGATTACCTAAGATAGTACATACATTTCCCATTTTGACTTATTTTGCACAAAAACAATACACCTTAAAAATCCATGGTGTACAAGACTTCCAAAAAAGCCCCGAGGAGTCTGCAAGGTGTTTATGGAAGCTCCAAAGAAAACACCTTGCTCAGGACAAATACTTTTAATTTTAAACATTCACCGCAGGTCACGTTTTGGCGGAGAATCTTAACACCGCGAACTAGACAGAGTGTACCACGCCCTCTATGGAGGTGTAAGCAAATCAATTCTTATTGGTGACTTAACACATGGCAACTAATTATTTTGCTAAATTATAACTTTTTGCACTCTCTTCTTCGCTTTTATTTCTTCAGGTGTATTTTTATTTAACTTCCTTTACACGTTTTTTTTTATTATTATTATAACGTTTAGGCCTTTATTTAAATACCTATTTGTGGAGATTTGACATGTCTACTAATTTATTTTTCTCGTTATATTGCTTCAACAATATTTTTAACATGTATGCAATCTTCCTTAAATATAAATAAATAAATGTGGTGGATTATGGTCTGAAAGATGGTACCCTGCAGTGAGCAGTGATAATACATCACTCCTTACTAATTAGGTACGACACTTTATGACTCGCATTTTATATTTCAGTTGAGAGAAGGATTCGAAGACGTTTAATATTGATTAGGTCTGTAAATTCGATAAATTGCGTATTTTTACAAAAAGTTGTGCGTCGATGATACTGCGTTTAGATCCAATTACTACCGCCTGCATAGATAACTTTGTCGACCGGTACGCGGATCTTAATCCTTCTGGAGTGGTACAAATGGATGTTAGCTTAGAAATATGGGCGGGGGAACACTGCGTGAAATTATTCGCGGTGTTTGAACAAATTAGCCAATCTGGTACGAGGAAATTAGTATTTGAAGAAAATGCTTTTCGTTTTCAGTTTGTGCATCTTATGGTCTCTACTAGAAGCATAATTAAAGAAGTGAGGCGAGTTGACACAAATAATAGAGGCCTGTTTATAATGCGTAGCCGACAATGTGTAATGACGTGTATCGCTTCATTTGTATGCTTCGCCTTACCCAGGTAAGGGTTTTTTTTTACGAGCTTTGTCGTATGCAAACAGCCTCAAGATAACCTAAGACAAGCCTTAACAAATAGAATATTATTGTTTAATTGTTCTTCTTGCACTCCCGAACGAGGTTCTTGATTTTAAAACTGGAAACTGAAAGTGATTTTAAATTATTACATAAAATAAAATAAAATGTTTTAAATGATTAATCATTCAATGCTGATTATCTGTGACATCAGCGTAATTATTACTACTATACAGTGGTGATAACCTAGAGGTATCTATTCTCGACTCACATTGGTTATGAGGTTATGAGTTCATATCCTTGGCCCTTGTCGGTCGCCACTTAAGGACGGACTTTAAAAAAATGACTGCTAGCTCGGCGGTGAAGTATAACATCGTGGGAAAAGCTACAAGATACAAAATTAAATAAAAAATCTGAAGTATGTGTAGCAAACAACTAATCTGCTCTGGCCTTTGGTTTATTATAGCCCAAAACCTGGTGTGCATTTTGAAATTTCAAAATGTTAACCTAATCACCATTAATCTAACATCAAACATAAACATACATAAACAGCTGTCAATGAATGTTTTATTAATCGTGTTGAAAGAACGTCCATTAAATGAATGGAACATTAATATTTAAATAAATTAATTTTAATCGCACTTACCATTGCTTACCCGCAGTATTCTTTATCGTAATCCAATAAGAACTGTAATGGTGTGAAAGTGTGAGGTACCATTAACTTCGCCACGGTATCCTACAAGGACAATTTTCAAAATGTATAGTATGTCAGATTCATAAAATAGAGAATAATGCGGATATTGGATAGCTAAGGGCTTTTATTAAAGCTTCTCTTAAAGAGTAAGAGAAGAAAGAAAAAAGAAACATTTATTCAATAAGATACAAGAACAAATTACACAGGAAGAGATAAGTGGAAAGAATAATTATAGAAGCTATATTCTTGTGCGTGGCCTGCTGAAAGGGTGTTCTCCCAGGAGCCCTTTTTTCTTCCACTGCTAGATATAGGTCTAATAGCGGATTATGATCTTGCGGGGTCCGGGACGAACGACTGTTTTGTTTCCTTTTAAGGGAACAAAGTTAGAAAGAGCTTAATATTTTCTTAGGTTTTCGCGATTACTATGCATAGCAATTAAACAACTTTGAACGGTTTAAATCGCGTATATTTAACATTATTTACTGACCCGACCCCGTCACCCCGTGACCACGTCCACTGCAAGTGTTCGAAACGTCGGGATATAAATAATGTTAAATATACGCGATTTAAACCGTTCAAAGTTGTTTAATTAGAAAGAGCTGTTAATTTTTTTTGTATATAAAAGGCGAGGCCCCCTCAAGGGTGAGGCCCAAGGCCCACCTTAGCTCCCAGGTTAGTCCGCCACTGTATGGGTCTGCTCATGCACATTATCTTGTGCCTGAGGGATGCACAAGATCTCCATTCCATCTCTTCCTGTGGGCTTTGCATGCCCATATCCACCAGATAAGCCATAAGATACACCATAAGAAAGGGCTGGTTACGGTTACGAAATGTGAAGTTTTTTTTATAGAATAGATGGCAGACGAGCGGGGTGGCCACGTGATGGTAAGTGGTCAATGCTGTCCATGGACAACCAAGGAAGTGTAAAAAAGAAAGTAAAAGCAGTGAGGCTACGCTAGCTTACTGTACAATATTTTGCGCCTCAGGTATCATTAGCGGCGACTTCACAGCATCCTACAAGGCAGCACACAATTATTTCTTCATGGCGCATTAGCGAGAAATGCACTTGCGGCTGAATTTATGGCTGTGTCTTCCTCTAGCAAGCTTTGTGTCAGTACCGTCACCAAAAGAAATAGGCAGTAAATAACTTTTAAAAATGTTAGTTTTTTACTGGATACTTATGAGGATGTAGGATGGAGGATGTGAGGAGTATGCTGATGATGTAGTTACTTCCTTGTAATTTCCAGGACAAATGACAGTACCATTTTCTAACTCACCCAAAATATTATTGTGAAGAGATGTGAATAATTATGAAATAAAACGTATTCAATATTATATACTTATAATATTGAAAAGCGGCAGACCAGCATACAGTCCACCTGATGGTAAGTGGATACTGTAGCCCATGGACATTCGCGATACATGCCAACTTCAGAATGACAAACATTGGCACGTCCCACGATGTGCTGCCTACCTTTGCGGATTAAGGAATATATTGGGAGAAAGGGTTGGGAAAATGGGGAGGGATAGGATAGGATGGGATGGGAATGTGGGCTCCGGCATATCTCACTCACTACCGAAACACGTACGTACATTAGGGAAATGTCATTAGGGAAAGTGGGAAATGTAGTACATTTCAAGGTAGTCTTCTGTGAGAGAGGGGTAACGTGGCCAGTCGAATGCGCCCAGAGGCTGTCGGATTGCAGCGTGCACTCTCCCCCGCCCAATATAAATATAAATCGTTCCAGCTTAAAATAAATTTATTTTCAGGAATTAATTAAAAGTTACACACATGTAAGGTTTTATTGTCCTGTTTAAAACGTTCGTAGTGCTCACAGCGGGCGCCTAGGCAGCGCGGGCGATGCGGTTCGGGCGATGCGTGTGGAATAAAAGATATACCCACTAGAATAGTATTATAAATCATAAAAAACCTATTGTAAAATCTGGTACAAATCGTAATTGTCAAAATAGATTCCACTGTCGATATTGAAAAACCTTTTTTTACCTTTTTCGTTATTTTAATGACACTTGATTTAGTATATAATATTTCTAAAAAGGTAGTTTTACACGCAGTACCTTCTATTGCTGACACTACATGCATTATTGCAGCTACTTACTTGCATTCGTCACCGGGGTGGGTAGTAATAACAGCAATAGGGGGCATTTGTTACGGTAATGATAGGCGCACGGTAATGAGTTTTCCGGCGAGGGGCGGATAATGAGAATGTGTTGTGGTTTCTGTGTTTAAATGTGTGGAAGGAATGACCTATGGATTAATTCTTTATGTAGCAAACTATGGTGATCTATTTACTTCACTATGAGGTGGGTGATTCCTTACAATTATGCATAAATAATTCTGGACCTGGTCTGCTATCGACCCGAAGGGCAAATGTTGCTCACGTCCATTGGCGTTCTATTTTAGTACATACTTTAAGAGCATCCCTCAGGTAGTGTTGAATAAGCAACAAATTAAAATTACGCCGAATAAACATATAAAAGCCTAATGAAGACATAAACATTGTTTTAAACAAAATAATACATTGAAAGACGAATAGCAATCTCCATCTTTAATATAAATAAATAAAGTCACACTCAAGGACCCACACTAGAATTCACAGAGACACATATAGAGACAAACACAAACCCAGACCCGAACATACGTCTTTTTTTTTATTTATTAAAACAAACACAAACCCAGACCCGAACATACGTCTTTTTTTTTATTTATTAAACAAATGTATGTCGGTCCGGGGATCGAACCCGGAACCTTTTGCACAGCAAGTGGGGTCACTACCAACTGCGCCAATCGGTCGGTATAAAATAGAGATACAGATAAAAGAAACTGGGCTATGGTGAATATATAGTACAATGCAAATACGTAATAATCATTACATTGTCTTATGTTGTGTACAACAATATTGATCTCTAGATCTCGACAATATTGACCAGAGTCACATAAATACAAGCCAAGAGGTCTTTCCATTGAGCTACGATATGGGGTTCTTCAAGAGAGCTGTGAATAGGATTTTGCAAGGTCGGCGGCGCGCCCGCATACCCTCTGGTGTTGCAGGTGCCCATGGGCGGCGGTAACACTTACCATCACGTGGGACTGCTTGCTCGTCCGCCCACTAATCTATAAAAAAAAAAAATACACGAGTGTCCAGCCAATACACCACACGTTTTCCTACGTGTAAATATGTCGCAAGGCAGAATATGTATTCGCATATATGTCGCAAGGCTTTCATGTTCAGAACGTCTCCAACGCGTGGAATGGAACGTGACGAGTCGGATACATGTGTACGGTTTACATCTCTTTTATATGAAAAGGAAGTTGCAGACGAGCGGACAAGTCATCTGGTGGTAAGTGAATTTTGTTACCGATTGACATCCGCGTTATATGCGAACCTCAGTACAGAATGACGTACGTTGCAACGCTCCCAGATGCGTCGTATATCCTTTTTATATCCGGGGATTTTTTGTCCCTTGTTATTTTTCAGCTTATTTACATGTTTGACAACCAATTAGCCCAGTTGGTAGTTAGTGCCCCTGTCTGCTGTGCAATCCCTGGTTCAATTCCCGGTCGGACAATTATTTGTTTAAAGACTGATGTTTGGACGAGTCTGCGTGTTGCACGTGTTGTGTTCTATCTTGTATGTGTCTCTGAACCCACGGCACAGGGAATTCTAGTGTGGGCTATTGAGTGTGTTATTATTATCACGTGTGGGCGTTATTATTATCATTTGAGTCTTTTGTGGTCTCGAGTATTATAATCTAGGTTATAACTTAGTTACTATACTTAGTGTCTTGAGCCATAAACTATATATGTTGATAAAATTTAAATGTAGTGGTGCCGCTAATGGTCCCTGCTTACGTGACTAATTGACAATCAAATAGGGAAACAAATGCTAGCCGAAGCTTATTAAATTCGCGTGATTAATTTAAATTATAATCATCGGAATATTAATTATAATTGCAAGCACAGTGTGAAGATGTAATTATTATTATTAAGACAAATTAATGATGAATAAACGTAGATGTAAGTCATTTTATAATAAACTGCGATATAATTAATGGAGTCGAATGGTTCGTGCTTAATGATGACAAGAGACCCGACGGAATGTCTTTAGTGTCGTATAAAGACCATCCGAACGTGATAAGATCATTTAAAAAAACTTTATTCCACTTAATCGTACAAAAGGCGAGCTTAATTGGAGGCATTCTCTACCGGCCAACCTTTGGGTTGAACCTCGGTTAGGCACGTTGGGAGGTGCGATGTATAAAATATATTATAATGAATGCATAAATGAATGTATGTGATTGATTACCCACGCGTCAAGTATTTCCTTCCAGCATTGGTTTCATCGAATTTTCATTATATCCAATACAAAGGCCTCTTCAGCTAATTACAAACTTATTGTTAACTCTAATTATCCGCTTAATAAAACAAACCCATTGGACCGAGAAATACGAACACGTTTAATTTTATTCGAGTCCGCAATAAAGCAATGGAATGAACTGTTATCGATCTGCGGCATTATTCTAGACATTCTTTGTTTATTTATTTATTCATTTCTATTTTGCATCACGAAGCAAGATTTAATCACAATCACAATTTAATATACAATGTGTACAAGTGTTAAATCTAATTGACATCTCAATAACGTGACGACAGATAGACATTTGTGTCTATCTTGTCTAAAACATACTAATCATAATGTACTGCATTTCTCACTTTATCCTATTTCCCCAATGTACGTACACGTGTTTAGGCACTGAATGAGATATTATGCTAAAGCTTATTCTCATCCCATTTTGTTCCTGTTTCCTCAACCCTTTACCCAAATCCTTTCCTTTAAATCTCCAAATGTGGGCAACACATCCGAGGGCGTTGGCACGTATCGCGGATGTCCATGGGCGACAGTATACACTGACCACTAGGTGGTCAGTATGCTCGTCTGCCGCTTTCGTACATAAAAAAAAAGTCTGCTCGTCTGCCACAATATTTCTATAAATAGAGTTCGTGAAGGTCTAAACATTTTTTTTTCTATAATTACGGAAAAGAGGATACCTCCCTTCCGAATAGCGCCTACTATCGGCAATATAGAACTAATACAGAAGAAATGTAACAAATGTAAGTAAATCTATACCTACATTTTTTGTACAATTCTCACCCGTTGCTAAGATATTTGTTAATATTTGATTTACTTGCAACGTATGTAGTATGTATAATCGTCTGAGAATAGGTCTGCGAACAGAGCGCCTCGGATTAAGTCTGTATTGTAAATGCAAATAGTTTGCTAAAATAACAACGCTATACAGCTTTGATCTATATAGCAGCATAGCACCCAGATAGGAGTGCCCCTCCCCGCTACCGTCGTCCACGGCACGTCTTAGACGACGTCGACGACCCAATTACTGCTGCCAATGCGGTTTTTACACCACACTCACAGACTTCGACGTCCCCCTCGCTACACCGTCAACACACACCGGTCCTCAGCCAACACTTTTACCAGGTATCGGCACGTGCCTGGGCGTTTCTCACCGAATCGCGATCCCGCGGTATCCCCCCAATGCAACGCCCTAAGCCGAGGACCATTCTTTCCGCCGGTTTACCTGCGGAGGAGCCCTCAGGATCGTTGCAAGACACATTTTGTTCCTGGCTGTGCGTTTTCTGCGCTCGCCCTAAATAAAACACGACCGGTGACTCTTGAAAGGCCACTAGGGTCACAAGCATTTAGCCATTCCGAAAAAAAAAGCAACCATAGCAATACTATTATCGATGTAGTCCTTAAGCCATGTAAATGAGCACTTCGAAATAAAGATAAATATAAATTCCGTTTTTTTTTTATTTTCATTTATTATTTATTTCAAATATAACATAATAATATTATTTTTATAAATTCTATAAAATGATAAAGAAGAACTCAAAGTTGACACCGGCCTTTTTAAGTCGGTAAAAAGTTTACTAAGATTTAAAAAAAGAAATATTCTATTTAGATTAATGAATATTATGCTATAAATTATTCTATGATATATGTTTAAGTATTGTGTTTTATATTATGTTATTTCAAATATTTATAAAATGAAAGTTATAAAAATCCGCGCGAAACGATAAAGCACTTGAAAAGTCATTACCGTGCTTATTATCGTGTACACGGATAATGATGCCGGGATGCAACCGCAGGCGATTAGAGGTCGCCACCGGATGTTTATGGCATGAACTGTTGCATTCGTTTAAATATTTTTACATTTTACTTAAAGCTGTATGTTTTTGTTTAATGGAGGGTTGTAGAAAACTTCTATATTGTTAATTAAAACCTCGAAGAACCATTAACCGTGCTCGCTGTTGAGTATATGGTAACGGCACCTGAGTTTTAATAGATGCATACTTCCGATATTAACACTATGAGAAACATCCATTTGATACTAAAACAATTTTTCAAACTACATATTAATACACACGAACGCGCGTACCAACACACATTTTAAAAAGACACTATTATCATTACATATTATAATTAATAAGTTATCTTGCATAAACGTAGAACCAAATTTTAAGGGTAGTTTTCTTAAAATGTAGTATAAAATACGCAATAACTAATCATTTGTTGAAACATTAATAGACACGTGTTTACAGAGATTATTTACATTGTAATTATTATACTGTGGTTTCATCTAAAATAGAAATTGCACTTGTACTTGTATTAGTCTTTAATGTCTCACGTAGGTTTCCCCTAGTAGGGGTTTTCGGACCATAATCCACCACGCGGGTCCAGTGCGGATTGGTGGATTTGCCAGATTATTTTTTTATTTCTGGAGCATACAGGTTTTCTTAAGATGAATTGCCCCCACAGTCGAGCTGGTGACAGTTTTTTTTAAAATCCGTATGTAAGTAGAGACTCAGTGATACGGGCCGAGGATTTCAACTCACGATCACACGGATGTGATTCGAGTATAGAGATAGAAAGGATAGAAAACCCTAGGATATCACCGCTAAAAAAAAAGAAAAAAAGTAGGATATTCTCCGAGCTAATGGGCCATTGTAATTAATCGCTCAAAATTAAATCTTATTAAAATCCCCTGCAAACAAACGCACTCCTGTTTGTTTCCAGCGCTACCAACGTTTCCAATAATAATGATTTACGGTACATTTAATTCATTCTGGGCGGGAAACTTCCGCAGGTGCTGATGGAAAAAACAGTGGAGCGGGAAATTGGAGCGGTCCCCGAGTGTGGAAATCCATCGATGCGTGTAACGTGGAGTGGAAAACAGAAATGACGTGTTATAATAACGGTATATAATAATCACGGCGATGATCTTTTGGATACGGTGATCAATGTGGGAATGTAATATGATTTATTAGTATGTATGTGGGTACCAGTCATGGATCTCTTTACGCACATTACATGAAAGATGTATGGCCTGAAATCGCCACATTTTTAGAGGTGGAGTAGTTCCTCAGGACATTTTTTTGAACCTCAACCACCCATAGCCCTGCCAATCCTTACGGTTATAAGGTCCGAATCGTGTGAGATGCGTACCGTACTTGCATGGTCTTTCCGGAGCGCACTTTGATCAGGACTTGTGGTAGCGGCTTTGTTATTCCTAAGTCGCCTTTTGGTATGAAACCATTCAATGTGAGCCTCTGCATATACCTTGGTTTTCTGAAACCAAGTTGAATAGAAGATACACGGTCTTAGCATTCAGGCTGCGTTCTGGACACATGCCACTCAATAAGTTTGGATACCTCATGAAAAAGACTAGCTCTCCAAATTGCGATATATGTGGAATTATTGACGATGTCCAACACTTGTTGGTGGAGTGTGTCCGGAATCAACAGGAACGGGAGGCCTTAGTGAGGGCTCTCCATCTGAACAAGAATGATGTTTGTATGTTCCATAAGATTCTAGGAGAACCGTATTTACGAGCAGCATTTAGTTTGTACAGATTCGTGAGCCCTCACTAGGGCTGATATATTGGTACCTACATTAATGTTGTAAAATGTAAGATTAGGGTACGATGGAACTGACATGTGCGAAGGCATAAAAGTTCCTTAAAAAAAGTCGCCTTTTACTTACGGTCAGAAATGGGATGGTGTTACTATGAAGCTGGCAGACACCACACGGCCACACAGCCGAAATTTTTTACAAGTGTATTAAAAAAGGTGCCTATTGGTGTATCTCGATTTGTTGCTGACAGTACATTAACAATACTGCAAATTTGATTTCACTATCTGCTGTTTGATACATGTCTGCTATTGTCGGTGTCCAATAAACATTGCCGTCACGTTTTAACTAGAAGTCTCTAACTCGGTGTCTAAAGAGTTTCCTTGGCGGTGTTATAACTCATCATTTTTAAAAATACAGTCTAATTTATGAGCGAAAGCGAGAACGAAGACTTAAGAGAAGGCAACACAAAAGATACAGGTGGGCGACAGTTCGACAGCGTGGAATATACCGTATTTTATGTATAAATGTACATGCAACAAGGGCGGTGATTTTATTAACACCTACAGCTTACGTTTTAATACGGATTACGTTCTTATAGATGTTTAATTTTGACTTAAAATAGTATCCTACTATTAATGTAAACCGCAACAAAATCGAACCGTTTCCAAACAAATTTTCCATTCCATTTTCATGAAAAATATAATCGCTCAACTCTTTTTAAGAAGGAAAAACGTTATTCAATTATTTAGTAGTGAGTGTCCAAATACACGGCTAGCTAGGCTTCTAGCTATAGGCTAGAAATACATAGACGGTGACCACTCTTACCGTCAGATAGGTTTCTCGGCCGTTATACAGGCGCTATAAAAAATATTTACCGTTCTAACAGGAAAGCTGAAGTGCTGCGGTACAAGAGTTCAGTTTTCGGACACACTATAGCTTCGCGGTGGGTTTATCTAGGAAGCAAGGTAAGTGTTTCTATTAGCAATAGGAGTGGCAATTTGTACCCCTTATTAGGTGGAAGCGCAGCTCATTTTTACTTTAATTTTTATCAGTTAATAAAAGTGACAAAAAATCCGTTACAATCCTATAGCTTGCACCGTACCCGAGACAGCAAACACAATATGTGCTGCAGCTCTGAGGCCGGCTTGATCACGTAATGCAGCTTAAAATGGAACGTGGCTTGCACCTTCGAACCCCCGCTTAGGATTTAGCTATTGTACTGACGTGCATGTTTGACTTTGTACGGTTCTTGCTACCCACAGCGAGTCATTTTAGTTGTGGGCATAAGTCTGTAAATGCAAAAAGTAACTGTCACATCGAGACAATATGCAGACTCGATAATTTTAGTATAGACTATCGCAGAAAAAAAATACAGCGTTTGTACATTGATTTACATAAGAAAATAGTAGTTAATGTCATTGGCAAGTTATAAGTGGCGCTGCGGGAGAGGATGCACCGTGGCAGCGCCACCATCAATGTGCATCAATGTGCATCAATGTGCATCAATGTGCATTTTCTCGTTAACAGTCAATACTGTGCTCACTCATGAAATATAAAAATATAATAACGTAATGAGTTGTGGACGTGTTATACAACAAAATTATATGCTATATAATAAAATAAATAAAATAATATATTATCAACTATGTACAGTACGACACAACTCAGAGGTGCCATCGGTTAACCACGTCAAAACAAACTTTACAGAATGTAATGTGTAATCAACTTATGACGCATGTGCGACATACGACAACGAAAAAGGTTGAATGGGAAATGTGACAATGACATAATATAACAGTTAAACATAAATGTACTCCCGCTCCACGTATTTTTTCGGTTGAAATGTAAAAAAGAAGGTTTGTTTGACAGTTAGCGAATTGAATCGAGTTCCACACAAAACACATAGTTTGGACAGAAAATTCCCCGTGGGAACTAAATAATATCTGGATGCGGCGGCTCTTCGGGGCATAAAACTAGGTTGTAACGTTCTTTTTAACATTTTTCACTAAAAACACGTGTGACATACTGGTATTTTAGATGTAATTTTTTTTAGATTCCATGCTTGTATAGCTACGAGTAGGTTATCATAATATGTTACAATTCTTGGTTACAATTACACGTACAAATAATAAACCACTTATAAATAAGTACTTTTAAGTTCAATAACTCCGTTTAGTTATTTCATTAAAAGTGGGTATACTTATAAAATTATGGAAATATAGAAACCATGATAATGTTTTGCTATTTTCAACCGACCAGTTTTGTTCATTGCTTGATTATAATTTTGAAATAAAGTATTAAATTTATATGATACTAAAACCCGGCAGACGTTGTCCTGCCATAGAAGTTGATGTGCTGCAGCGCAATTTAGTGGTGAGTTACAACAAAGTGGATAGCATAAACACCTCCTCCATGAAAAAATAAATATATGTGCCAACTTTCATGGTGATCGGTCAAACGGTGTCGAAGTCAATCTCAGATATACCAACATCCATTATTATATATATAGAGGATTAACTGACTAAATAGTCAAACGTGTGTTAGCTCCGGCTGAAAATATTAGTAATGTTCTATGAATGATTTTTTTTTGTCAAATTATTTTTTTATAGTGTAAATCAACATGCCTATGGTTATTCATCAAACTGAACTTATGGGTACCGTGGGTAGAATGTAATATTAAAAATAACCTAATATTAACCTACAATATTAATAATGTAACATAAACATTGCAAATTTAAAAATAGACATTACAAACAAGTGCAATATTATCCTTAATGGAAACATGAGACTGATTTATAGTGAGTTGAAGAGATCTCTCCTTATTGCATAATGACACCCAGAAACACTATTAGAATTATTTCGCGTTTTCGCTCGTTTAAAGACCGATTTAGTTTGGCAAATAGTAAAATTAGGTCAGTTTGTTTTACGAAATCCTGTATATTTTCAAAATTATTGATTAGATTTTAATAAATACATAAATAATAGTAATAACCGAAATAACTTTCAATTACACTATTCATTTACCTATGCTAGAAGTACTTTCAGGAATCAAAGATTTACAATTTCTTTTTTCTTTTCTTATATGGCAATATGCAATCAACACATTGTGCCAGTGTCGAATTTTGTCCTGAATTAACAATTTTAAAGTCAAAACCATTCGAAAGGCATCTCGTCGAAGTCAGCTAGGAGTTTAGGAGTCGCTCAGTAAAGCGATAGCAGGTTTTCTGAGGACGGAAGAGGACTCCTTGGAAGCACACACAAAGACTATTGATTATGACAAACACCACCCATGAAAAACACTTCGAAGTATAATAAAACTATCACTATTAAACCACAAAGCGCCTACCATTGCCATACGCGACGAAAAAAAAATTTTTTACGGTTACGAATGAAAATATATATATATATTTGGATACCTGTCATGTACACAGGGTACTGAACATCATTCCTCATTACGACCTTTGGGGCTTAGTAAATACCAAAAATTAATTAATGATAATTAGTAAAATACCCGCAGAGCTGAGCAAATAACTCAAATTTAAACAGACAATTAAGCAAAAATAAATTTCCACCAACAAAAACGAGTAATTACGTTCCATGAAAAACCTCGTTTAAATATTTTTCCCGCCATAATGTAAGAGATGCCTATTAAAACATTAAGCAAATACACTCTTGAGGGTATTTTGTAACGTAAAATGTGAGGTTCGTTAGATTTTATTCTCTGTTAGCGCACCGCGTTGCGAGGTCTTAAATGAAAGATGTTTTAAGAAGCTACGAAATAATGTTCTTTTTTGTGTTATGTGGCTATTGATTTTCTTATTGTTTTTGCTGAGTAACCACTTAGTTACAGCCTTTGAGTAAGTAGTACATACGTATTATTTATGTTAACTTAATTACACAAGTTTCTGACGACTACAAATGGCGGTGTTAATGCCCTACGGCATCCAAACACCAAATCAAACAGAAAATAAAAAATAAAACGCGGGTGCAGCTTAGTTTAAATTAGTGAATTTAGTAATATACATAAAATATACAACATATACATATAAAAATAATGACATATGCCAACATGACATATGTCTCCAACAATATGCCTATAAGTATTATTTTTAGTTTCTCGAAGCGCACTTTATAAGTACGAGGCACAATGTAGTTTAAAGGTACGTTTTATTAAACAAAAATGATATATTCAAATTAAAATAATATATCCATTACGTGTTTGTTTTGTTTTCAGCAATTCATCATGAAGGAGAAAAAATAAAAAGGAGAATTAGTGAACGAAAGAAAAATTATTAAATGAACAAGTGTAATTAAGACATATGTCGTGTTATTACTATAACAAACTGTAATGTTATAACTATGAGCTAACTGAATGAGGGGGTAAAGAACTAACTAGAAAGGAAAGAGGTAGCTAAAATTGTTCCCATAGCTTGTATAAGTAGTAACTAAAAACCCAATACAAAATTTGGAAAAATGTCCATAAAATAAAAAGTCTGTAAAAGTCTGTAAAAACTCACGGTAAGTCGGCAGGAAAGGCGGCGCTCAGCAAGGCGCACGCTCCAAGCGATGAAGAGCGGGCACTACCGCCAGCCGGAAGCAACGGCGGTCAGACGGGGCGGTGGAGACCCGGCAGAAGAGGCAGCACCCAGCAGGAGTACCAGCGCCCAAAGAGCAACGGACCAGAGCTGCGGTGACCGGCGAGAGTAGTAGGCCAACTCTACGTCGGAGTTTTGCTACTCTGGTTGCGTTTATATTTTTTAAATCGCACTGGAGGCCGAGATGACAGGCGTCCGACTTTCTTCCAACCCTCCAAATTTATCTCCCCTCCCCTTCAACCCGCGGCCCTCTAGATTCTTTTGTTTTTCATGGCCGCCTAGATTTCTTCTTTCCACAGCGTGGCCACCTAGATCTTACACAACGGCATGGCCGCCTAGATTTAACACGACGGCATGGCCGCCTAGATTCCTCCTCGCCGGCGTGGCCGCCTAGATTTAACACGACGGCATGGCCGCCTAGATTACTTTTTCGTTGACGTAGCCTACTAGATTTCTCCTGGCGTCCTCTCAGAATTTGAATTTTTTAACATGTAGGACTGTTTCCAGCCAGTACTATATATTAATGAGAAGAGTAATGTTTCAGATACAAAGATAAATATAATGAAATACAGATATAAAAATACAGAGGTTATAAAGGATGAGCTATTCGAACAAATGTTACAATTTTTACAACGAAGGAAAAAATACAGAAATTAATATTTTATTGTCATATTAAAATTCCTACATATGTCATGTTAAATATCCAATTACTACCACCATTTTTAAATGAAAAAAATAATAATAATAATCTGCCAATTTAAGTGAAACTAGTGAACGGTATTTGGTTTGTTATAAAATTATAATATATTTTGGGTCCATTTTTAAATTGATAATTACGATTGTATAATTCACATTAACGTATTATTTTACTTTTCCATTCTCATTCAGTTCCATTCACTCTCACTTCATCAAATAGGTGATATAAAGAAATAAGGTATAGAGATAGGGGTACAAGGAAATCTGTGTACACATTATATTTTATACTACCCATCCCGTCCATCTCATTGCAACGAGTTGGGAGTGTAATAGGAAGAGTTCCCTCGTCTTCTCGTCCTCCCCTTTTCAGCGGCGCTATAACCCGTTGTGTGTCTTGGCCTTCTCCACAATCCTTCTTGGTCCTATCTTTGACCTCTATTTTCCATGTTATTGTTCACATGTTCCTCAGAAATCTGATCTCCGGGCTTTCTATTTCCTGTGGATCATGGGATTGTCATCGTGTTGGATGGCTAGTCCAATGATTAACCCTCCTCTTTTATCCGGGCTTGGGACAGGAAAGCGGTGCTACAGAAAACTAAATCCCAGGCGGAGTTAAAAAAGCTTCTCTTTCTCTACAAACAAAAAATATGTCGTTATATTGCTTTTATATCGTACCTATCTAGTTTAACTTAACTATAGATTGTTTCTTTTTCGTTATAATATATTTTATATACTAGATATAAAAGTATCTAGATGCTAATAAAAACGTCACACTGCTCCAATGTGCTCACACAACAAATTAGCCGTGAATGGACAGCAAATATGTTAACTTTTGCACACCATTCATAGCCACAATATACCATCGTTATTTGTGACTCTTATTATTAAACTGCTGTTAACGTATTAAACAAACACTGTATCTTCAGGTAGCACACTTTGAATTATGCTTTAGTTCCACAGATTTTAATTTAACTAGATGTTAACACGATAGAAATTGATATTAGTCGACATAGTCCCACTGCAGGGCACAGTCCACCCCGAGTAAATTACTTGGGTTTTCGGATCATAATTCACCACCCAGGCTTAGTGCCGAGTAATGGATATTCCAGATTCTTTTTGTATCTATTGAACATACGGGTGTCCTCACGATATTTTGTGACAATTTTTAAAAGGAATCTGTACTTAAGTAGAAATCCAGTGGAACGGACCTAGGATTTGATGTCACTATCACACGAATATGAGTCACACGATCACGCTAACATTCTGCCGCAAACTGCCATGTGTGGTCACGGCTTAAATGTACCCGTTTTTAACTGTGTTAATATAATGCGTAGGTAGGCCTTTACAAGGCAATGCGCACACATCTTTAGATCAAACATGTATTTACTTCATGAAGTCAGCTGAAGATAAGGTCGAAGCGCTGATTGGTTGATATTTAAGATGAATTACTTTTATTCGTAGACTAGGAAGGTACTTTTTTTGTGACTCATAGTCGATGACATAAGATACAATGTAGTACTTGACATTAAGTTTATATGATTTAAGAACACACGTAAAATAAAGTTATAAAAGACATTTCTGTACGGAGTTGCAATTATCGATAACATTAACATAAAAGTGTTAAAAAATCTATGGTTTCTGGATAGGGAGATATGGGTATTATTGTTTTTGTCAGGTATTAATATCTATTAATTGTATTTTAAATGATTCATGAACCGTTCAAGCAATGACCTTTGACATTTTATGGATTGTCTATTGTTTGCTTGGATGCAAGAATCCTAACGCCACCATAAAAGTTAATGGAATAAAGAAATGAATCGTGATGCTTACGAGTACGTAATAGTCCATGACAAAAGAATTTAGCAAACTTCGATAAATAACGTTGATTATCATTCATGTGTGATTGATCATGATCACTGATTAATCGTTCAATCGGCACATGCAGAGTACACAAATTGTCATTGAACTTTGCTTCTCTGAAGTTAGCTACAGTTGCCTACATCAGCTACTACTGCATTGAACTTATTTCCAAAATCAGCACTCGTTGTGGTATTACTACATATTAGAACGAGTGTTGCCAACTGTGTAACGTGGAAAGGCATTTACAAAAATCAGTATCTCGGTCAGAAAAGTGAAAAACAAAATATTTAGAATAATAAGAAAAAATTACGAAATAGCCGACTAAAATTTGAATTTTCGTAATTAATATTGTAATACATTTTTGGATTCCTTTCTAACTTGGACTTCTATCACTCAGACATTATTCTAGATATTTTGATTTTGAGTCCAATCATCAATTTCCAGTATATTCCGCTATTTAATTACTTAAAAAGCGTAGAATACCATTATAAGACATAATCAGACACGTAGCAACTGATTGACCAGTTGAATGAATTAAATGGAAATAAACAATGGAATAAAGAATGAAGGATTAAGAAACGGGCTAGTTCATTCAATAGGAAATTCTTCGTTTGGTTAAAAGTACATATTGGGCACGTATTTTAAAATAATACTTTTATTCTGAAAATCAGAGTAACACTAATCAGTACCGCTATATTATGTGGACTAACCACATAAAATAATCTTTACTCATTGGTTACGGTTCAGTTGTTCGCGCTATAACTGTTGACAATGACCTATGCGATTCAGTATTGTGAAGCACTCTGTAGTGTTTACTATAGTTAGCGACATTTAGTTGTAATTGTGTGAAATGAATTTATTTGTAATTTTCGTGGCGTGTTCATTTTTTGGAAATATAAACGCGTGGGGTTTAGAAAAATATGGGCCGTTTCAATTGGCCTTACATTCTAACCTGATAAAATGTGAGTATGTGTGTAATCGATTTGTATAATTAAGACAAGTGTTTTCATGAATTACCTATGTTAATTCAATAATTTAAAAAACATACTCTACGTTTTAATTAAACTTTTATAAACCAAGATATAAACTTAATATTCATTTATTATTATTATTTTATAATTTCTTCTATGTAGTTTCATTCTATTACGTTACATGAATAAAATAAATTATAATACATAATTGGTAGAATAAAAAAATATAAACAATAATAATATAAGGAATAAATAATAATATTACACAATATAATATATATAAAACTATAATAATATAGAACATTGTTAAAGGATATATAAATAAATCCCTTAATTAATTTATTTATTTATGAGGGGGGGAGTGCACGCTGCAATCCAACAGCCGCTGGGCGCACTCGACTGGCCACGTTACCCCTCTCTCACAGAAGACTACCTTGAAATGTACTGCATTTCCCACTTTATCTTATTTCCCTAATGTACGTACGTGTTTCGGTAGTGAGTGAGATGTGCCAGAGCCCATTCCCATCCTATCCCTCGCCATTTCCCCAACCCTTTCTCCAAATCCATTCCTATATCCAAAGGTAGGCAGCGCATCCGGGGGCGTGCCAACGTTTGTCATTTTGGACTAATGTTGGCATGTATCACGGATGTCTATGGGCTACAGTATCCACTTACCATCAGGTGGACTGTATGCTCGTCTGCCACCTTCGTCCATAAAAAAAAAAAAAAAATTAATTACCTAATAATTCTAATCATGTTGAAGGAATAATAATGACTTTTTATTTATTTTAATTTTTATTGTTTATGTTTTATGCGTACGTAGAAAATAAAAGTACAATAAAAGTAGGTACCTTTATTATTTATACGTACGCATAAAATATTCTGAAATTATTTGCTTATAATAATAATGGGTTATAATAACGAATATGAATACGGCTTAATCGTATTTTAATCCGTAAAAAATAATTAACATATAAAATATAACCAATAAAAAAGAGAAATAAATTAAATGTATCCCATTAAATAAATATCGAATATGTATGATTAAAATCAATACAAGTTTATAATACCATTATATGTATAGCCGACCCGAGCATCTTCTCTCATTGTTAACACATTATTTATTCATGACCTTGAAATTTTGATAGAAATCATCTTGGACTTTTACTTTCACTTGTCACGAGACTGCGACGTCTCACTTTATTTCTTAATTTTGAGACCTCGCTATTTTTTTGCAAATGAATTATATTCTGTGCCATGATATCTTGAGGAGTGGACTGTATCATTGTAATGATACGACATCATAATACATACATCATAATGTATGTAATGAACGAAATACAATTTATCACATGGCGCACATCATAATACAAGGAAAGATGACAAAATCAAATACGAGTATACTTTAATGATAGCGCCGGATTAGATTAAGCAACTCCAGCCGTAAAGATTCCTTATTGTGTGACAATTTTGGGCAATGACCACACGCGCCGACAACAGATTATCAGCAGACGATAAGAGTACATGATATGCTCTAGAATAGAAATTCTAGGACATGCGAGTTTTCTCACAATGTTTTCCTTTAACGCTGAATCAGTGATATTTTTGAAAAATTCTCACTTGAGTAAAAACTTCGTATCTATACATTGAGACCATGACTCACGACCTGACGAATGTCGGGAACAGGTGCCACTTAGGTTAATGGTCCTATTCAAGCCATGCATACTTAATTTTGATAGCCTAGAAACACCTTGGTTCACATGTGAGCTCGTGAGTTTAAATCCTGGCTTGTACAGCTGAGTCTGACCAGTTAAGCGTGGCCACTAATACAACGTAACGATTGTAGGTCAAAGCTTGACCGTGCGGATTTTTCATTTTTCACTAGCTCAGTAGTGAGAGAATAATAGGGCCTCGAAACACTAAAACCCTCGTGTCCGACTATAAAAAAGATTATATGTAGGTAGATTATATGTACCATACCACACTATCGCCTTTCCACTGCTAGGTATAGGCTTTTTACAAGAACCGCCAGCGCACATTCATTTGGCGCACATTCACGTACACACAACCACTACTGGCGGTTTTCTTCAAGTCGTCAGTCCATCTGGCAGGAGGGCGTCCCACGCTACGTTTCGCTACGCTACATTGTTGGTTAATACCTAAATACAAGTTGGTTAATACCTAAAATAACACCTCAATACCTAATACCTAAATACAAGGTTATGTGTAACATTCACTAAATCGCACTGGGCTCTCGTGGTGGAGTAAGACTCGAAACCCCTTGAGATTGCAAGGGGAGGTCAGTGCCGTGGACATTCTTTTGTGTAAACTATGATTTTGAATGATATACAAATAATTTTTTTTGATTAGATATTATTGTAATGAATTTATAAATGAAACGAAGCGATTTTATCGATAAACCTAATTAAGGATTATTTTTATCTATCAGGTACCCACGACAGAAATCTCGACTTGGATGTGAACGGCATGGATGTATACTTCTATGATTTCTCAAAAACTGATGAACCTCAATTGTTTAATATCAACAACGCGGTTAGTGGAATTACTTCCACACCAAACTTGGACAAGACTAGACGCTTCATCATTTTCGTCGGCGGCTATAAGTCACACATTAATAAGAATACTGAGCAACGTATAAGAGACACCTTTAGAAACCTTCCGAATAGTTACTTGATCATTCTAGATCATTCTGCGTACACCAATGATAGACCAGGTAACAGAAAGGGTTATGAAAGATCGGTGAAATATGTCTATTACATTGGAAAAGCAATAGGCCAAATGTTGGCTGGCTTGAAGGACGGAGGCGTATCGCCGAGGAACATGCACTGTATTGGTCATAGCTTGGGAAGTCAAATTCTAGGCTACACCGGAGAAACTTTCTTGGACAAAACTAGAGAGAAAATCCGGAGAATTACCGCCTTAGACCCAGCTGGTCCATGTTTCTCTAACAGTTTAATTCAGGAGCAAGTCAGGTCAGGCGTAGCGGAGTACGTAGAGGTGTACCACTGCAACGCTGGTGCTTTAGGGACTACAGCTGTTTTGGGAGATATCGACTTTTTCGTTAACAAGAAAGGAGCTTATCAGCCAAATTGCGGGACACCGTTCATTCCAAGTATATTTGACTCGACAAAAGCAGCTAAGTGCAGTCACAGGACTTGTGTGCAGATATGGACTGCGACTGTGGGTCATCCGGACTGGTTTGTAGCATATAAGTGTGATTCGTACAAATTGTTTAAAGAAGGGAGGTGTTCGACCAATGACGCTACCATTGCTGGTTTCTGGAACCCTGGTAACGCCACTGGTGTTTACTATTTCTCGACTGAAGGTTATGATATAAACTAAGTACAGAATTTAAATAGGCAATATATTCAGGTCCGAAAGAGACTTCTATTATCAGGTTGTGAACACAATTTTCAAATTGTAAAAAAATACTAGTCTCTGCTGTCTTAGAATTTAATTTAATTTAAAAAATCCACCAATCCGCAATGGGCTCACGTGGTGAATTATGGCCCTAAGCTACATCGTCATTGCAAAGGGAGACCTGCGCCCTCCACGTTATAAGCGGATATCGATAAATACAATGAACTCACATGTAAAGTAAAATTCACATCTAATTATGCAACCAAAGATTTATTGACTTGTGTACTATGTTTTTGATATTATTTTTAAATTAATTTTAAGTATCTATAAATTAGTTATTTATTTTTATAGCAAACAAAGATAAAAATAAGTACAATCAGCAAATAATATCTACTAATAAACATTTTACACAAGATTAAATAATGTGTTCCTGAGAAAATTCCATAGAAAACGCTATTCTGTACAACATTATGCTAAATAATAATGTTTGTTAAGTAAATATACTCAGATAAAATATGTTTGTCCGTAACTCATATTGTGCATTTGTTTGGTACTTTCCCAACACACAGTACATTATCTTGTAATGACTCAATTACTTCCCAACGGCTCAGTAATTTCCCGAACAATTCTGAGATGTCTACAGGAAAAAGAGAAAAATAAATCCAATACTTAATGTTTTTTCTTTTTATTTTAATATCAAGTTGAACAAATTATTTGTAACAAAATAAAAATGAGAATAAATTAAAGTATAAATGAACTTATTAAGTTAATAAAATAGATTAGAAGAAATTTATTACGACTCTCGGATATCGTGTCTTTTTCCGAATTTGAGTTTGAAACATAGCCTATTTTTCGTGTGCTGAATTTAAAAGCGTGCCGTTTTTAATTTCGGAACGTGGATAGGAAAAATAACAGCCGAAAATTTGGATTTAAAAATAAACATTATAATGAACTGTTAACAGTTTCGTACAGTTAACACATAATTATGACGCAAATGTATTGTCATCTCGTTCCGTCCTGTGGAGCGTGACCAGCACAGGAGGATTCAATTGTGAATTGGACACGGACTTCTATAACAGTAATGCAATATAATCTAAGACATAACATACAAGCTTCCTGTTTCGCATATGAAATGTGCGAAGAAGGCACTTTGCATGTTTTGAAAAATATCTGCTATGCAGACAGTTTTTGCTAACTCTAATTTGGTACATTTATTTAGTTAGTGCCCATATTTCATTGGAGGCATCAATGGGGTCATGTTTCAATGGTGCAGTATCATTGAAGCATGACCTACACCATACGGTCGTGTAAGTATATATAAATACATAAAGTACTACACAAATAATACATTTTATATTATAAATCGGGTCTGAACGCGTATAATTTACCGTATTTGTTTACCTTTTATTCCTACTGAACGTTTCGGCACGGATTACACCACCCGTGGTCACGAATTGACTGAAGAGGCTGGTAGTCCAGAATGGGAACTGCGAGCAGTTTTATCAACTACCCCACATTTTCACAATCAGAAAGGCTGCGACACACTACTACGAATAAAAGGTAAACAAATCCCTTTATTTATACGCGTTCAGACGCAATTTAGAATATAAAATGTGTACAAAACCGAAAGTTCAAAAAGTAAAATTATACATGTCGAAAATGAGAAAGATATTTATATAGAAAAATTAGAAAAAGGTTGACTGGCAGAGAAGGCCTCTAGGCATTAAGTCCGCCTTCTGTACAATGTTTCTTTGTGCACTAAAGTTTAAATAAATAAAAAATAAATGAATAAAAACTAACAAAAAAAGGAAAAATAATTAATCGTTAATATATATTAATTATCTGTTAAGTCTAAATTGTATGTACAATATTCCTACAATACCAGACAATAATTTGCCAAAATATTTCCAATATTCAAGTTGATAAACCGCAGCTATTAATTTCCTAGCGAATATCTTAGTTCCTGAACAGCGTTTTCAATGAACAAAGCGATTTGAAAGATTTGAACTATTCGCTGAGAAATTTAATGAAATAACTTGTAACTTGCAACGTTTTGGGAAGTAACCTCCTCAAAGGATGCTTAAGTACCTCCTTATTATAATTTAAAGCTGATATCACTGAGGTGGCAAATTATGTTCAATCTGTACAACGATAATAAATGACTTGAAATGGTTTATAATATTTTAAATTACATCTACTTTTTCGGAGAAAACCAATTGTAGAGATCATGATTTTCCATAGGATATAATTATATATGGGATAATAATTTATTTAAACTTCATTGCACAAGTATTTGACGTGTACACTTGTACACGTCGAAGTACTTACTTTAATGCTTCACATTCTTTACCAGTCAACAGGATCAAACAGAGAATAAAGCGCAAGTGCAGTTTTAATTTAAATATGTGTTCTTCTATTGAGGTTAGTAATAATTATTAATTTGAACTAAGTATAGAAAAATGGTTAAATATCAATAAAATAATGGCGTATATGTATTATATATCACGTTAACAGTAGCCTTTTACAATGATGCAGGTTAATTTTATTACATTTTATACAACAATTATAACATAAACATACTATTCAAATCCCTAGTCACAGCACAGCTGCTTTCCGAGGTAGCTTAAGTATGCCGCCACTAAATGCTGGAACAACTTGCCGCGAGTTGTTCCAGCAATCCGAGAGTTATAGGGGTTGCACAGTTTTAAATTAAAATATAAACAGCATTTACTCCGATATCAAAAACAATTATCGATTGGCATTCGTATTTCATCCACCTACACAAACTGAATCACTTTTCTGTATACCTTCACTCTTGTTTGATTCTACAATATATAAACCGATTCCTTCACATCTGATATATCATCCATTTTAAATGCTTTATTATCCTTCGTTCTGAGGTTATATAATTATCTTTCTTCTTTTACATGTGTAGTTTATTTAGATAAATAATTCTAATTTGTTTTCTCCTGAAGGCTGTCTAGATTTGCCATCTTTGTGGCCGTAATTGTAATAGACGAATTTGTGGCCGTTCATATCGTGTTGTGACGAAGTATGTTCTCAGGAAATGCATATATGTGTGTATATTAAACAAGCATATATGTGTATAATAACATAACACTAAAAAAAAGTTACTTTTGTGACTTTTTAAATTTGTTTAAACAAGGAATAGATTAAAAAGGATGACATTAAAAAAAATATTCAAATTATTCCCCGTATTATATTATATATAGGTTTATAACTTATCTAATTATCCCTTTTATTTTTCTCTATCACAAGGTTGCCTGGAAGAGATCGCTTTAGCGATAAGGTCGCCTATTGTATTCTGTCATTTATTATACATATGTGCACATGTAATAACTATTTGTATGCAATAAAGAGTATTTATTATTATTATTATAATCTTTGATTTTTGATTTTTAGTTTTTTTTATTTATGTTATTAGTTTTTATGTTATTGTATCCAATTTTATCATTGTCCCGTGCATCTTCAATGGCTCCACTGAAAACCATCTTCAATGGTCCGCGGCATATGCTGAGTTGGAGACCGTTTCCGACGTCGCAATGCACATCTTAATCTTATAAAATAAGTATTTCTATTTGTGTTTTTTATTTTATGTTTCATTCGTTTTTCTTGTTATGTGTCATTTGTTTGTTTCTTATCTTTTATAGTGTATTGTCGTGTCGAAATGAAGTTATGTCTATGTCTATTATAAAACATAATGCACATCTCAACAAGGATATGACGAAATTTATAGTCAAACTGGAGGATGCATTTCTTAATCAATTGAAATGAAAATTGGTACATAATATATACACTGTACAGCAGTGATACAGTAATGTTGATGAAGAACAAGTATATTAAAAGAAGTATTAATAATATAGTTTAATGAGCCGACAGCCTTAATACCACCCATTACAAAAAGTTAAAATTCGTAATAATACGAAGTCATTTTGAATTACTAATTAAAGCGTAAATAAAAGCTTTGAAAACAAATTCATAAAATCCCTCTGTCAAATAAAATGGAAGTCTTTTCGCTCGGCGCTAATTAATTGCAAATATTTACGTTACATTAAATTATTTGGATGAAAAGAATTTATTCGCTGAGTGTATTTGGTCTCAGATAAATAATTCTGTGATTATAATTAGTAAGAGATCCGTTCTACAAATTTTTTTTAAAAGAAATTGTTCCTTGATGAACTTGCGGCAATTGCGAGGATAGGCAAATTAAAAGAAGTTTGAAAAAAAAAACCAGTCAATTTATGAAAATTCAATACATATTCTATAAATATCTGTAAGTATACTGATAGATAGATATTTGTTGTGGCGATTAGTTCCTTAAAGTGCCAACAGATGGCGCTAACAACCTTTTCTAATTCACGCTGTAGTTTCGTTCACAGTATTATTACTTGAAACTACGTTTTTATCAATCAACTATTGTACTTGTTGGTAAAGTAGTGAGTTTTATTATGTTCCGATCAGATATTAATTTGATTTTAAGATCTAGTCACTCTAGTCAACACTAAAACCTTACTCGTATTGTGACATTCACATCATCGTCATTCGCTGCTTTCTTTTTTTATTTAGTCTATTGAAGGATATTGCTACGTCTATTGCCTCTCTTTCACGTCATTTACCATTGCCTTATGCTAGTTGCATCCAATTATCAATGTCCAACAAATAGGAGTAGGTATTGAAGATAGAGCCGTGATAGCCCAGGGGTAATATATACTCAATTCACATTCGTGTGATCGTGAGTTGAAATCCTCGCCCGGTACCATTCAGTTTCTCCTTAAGTAAGGATTTTTAAAAATTAGCATAAGCTCTGCGGTGAGAGGAAAATATCGCGACGAAACCCACATGATTCAGAAATTAAGAAAAATATCTGGAATATGTGTATTCACAAATCCGTACTAGGACCGCGTGGTGGATTATGGCCCGAAATCCCTCAGTGACTTACTAGGGGAGGCCTGTGGCTTGCAATGGGACATCAAAGGATGATACAAGTACAAGTACTCATACATTGAAGATAACATCATTACCGAAGATTGTGTTTGTGAGAAGATTGTGAGGCCCCTACCTCGAGTCAGGCTGCAGTTTGAGCAGTTGTCTTTTATTTACTGTTACGGCATCCTCGGATACCATCGGCCGAGCTCGGCTGTCGTCGCGATACATCGGGCGCTCTCGCTAATGGAACGAACAGCGCATACCCATTTCCTACATTGTATCTTATTGATTTTATCTTCTCAAATAAGAATTCATATCATTCATAATTAAAGAATTTTATTGTTATAATAAATACGCCCTTGTGTGTGTTGTAACACACAACAGCAACTTTATATAAAATGATGAAATTCAGCGGTATACAAAACAGACACGAAACATGTTTAAGCGTCAAGTTTCTTGTTGGAAGAAGTGCATTATAACACACTAGCGACACAGTGTGTTGCATGCCAAATTTAGAAATGCTTTTAGGGGCAACTCAATATGTAAATACATTGGCAAACCGAGCATTTCTAAGATTACAAAGTTTGTTGCGGTCGTAAAGGAGTTATTATGGTGGCTTTAATAAAATTATAATTAATTACTGTGGAATATTATTATTATATTTTTTTTTATGGACGAAAGCGGCTGACGAGCAAACAGTCCACCTGGTGGTAAGTGGATACTGTCGCCCATAGATATCCGTGATACATGCCAACATTAGTCCAAAATGACAAACGTTGGCACGCCCCCGGGATGCATTGCCTACCTTTGGAGATATAGGAATGGATTTGGAGAAAGGGTTGGGGAAATGGGGAGGGATATTATATTATATATATATTATGGTAAATAATAGTTTTGTCGTTATTACTAATTCTTTTCCGGTATCAGCCATGTTTATTTTGGAATCAAAAAACGGCCGGGCGTTCTGTTTAACGTGGAGACAGAATAAAGCCAAAATAATCCAGTTATGATTACAAATCAATATTTGAGTCAATGTTTTCTTTTTAAGAGTAATTAAATGTAATATTAACATAATTATTACATGAGACGAAAGTATTTATATAATTATTATATATTAAAAATACTATACAGTAAAGTAAGGGACCGGAATATAAGGTTTGTTAAATACACAGATTTAATAGGAAAATCCATATAAATATGCCCAAACCTTAGGCAAAAATAATAATTTTGACACTAAAATTAATATTTAACACGTTAACCGCCATGGCGAACACACCATGAGTGACAGACTATCATCCCCCAAGGCCTCGCGAAAAGTGGAAAAATAGTCAATTTACGCCATCGTGTTTTTCACGTTAAAATGAATAAATATAAGTAAATAAATAGTCAAATATAAATATGCTATAGTCTGTATCTTTAAATTTGAGTTCGCCGGCCCGCTACAAACATTTGAATGTGGGTTGCTCGCGCGGTTACCGGTGTCCGACACGGCCTGAATGGAACAATGGGGTGTCGCTCACATGGTGTTCGTCACGGCTCGAATGGAAAAGTAGTGATTTTTCTTTGGCAGTTAACGTGTTAACACAGGCACCTTACTGAAGTTCCCGGAAACTTTGTGTTAACTATAATTGATATATAGCAAAATATTATAACTCATTAATGTGATTAACATATAACTCATATAATATAATGGAAAATGCAGTACATTTCAAGGTAGTCTTCTGGTGAGTCTTTAATATAAGTTAATGAGATTTTCTGCAAATCGTGTAAAGTAAATAATGTCACTTTTAGCGGGAGAAACGGCAAATTCCGAATGCAAATAACAGAGAACGGATACATTACAAAGATAAATTAAACTTTGTGCATTTAGCCAGTAATAAATGTCAGAATTAATATTTATACAGTGATACATAGTACTGTTTGTTTGTTAATTGTAAATAATGATTCACATTTTAATATCAGTTGAGTTATCGCAGGTTTTATTGTGTCATTCATTATTATCATTAACGTCTGGGTAATGAGGTTGGATTATTATTGTCTAAAAATGATTATTATCTTGAACACGACTTCTAACTTACTTTGACGGGATTGGACATTGACGTATTGTTAATGGCGCTATTGGCATATACCTAAGAAAAGAAAAGGAATACATGACGCGACATTATGGTGCTCATTGGAATTCTCTCAGACACACATAAATTTAAATCGGATTTGTATTTTTTTTTCTTTTATCAAATCGATGGCGGACGGGTCACATGGTGGCAAGTGGTCGCCCCCGCCCATGGACACAGGGGGGGCATCAGGGGCTTGCAGCTGCGATGCCGACGTTGTGGAATCCTATTCGTCTTGCATAGCAGACTTGGGTAAAATGGGCAAGATAGGATAGGATGAGATGGAAATGGGCTCTGGCATATCTCACTCACTGCCGAAACACATACATTGGGGAAATACGATAAAGTAGAAAATGCAGTGCATTTCAAGGTAGTCTTCTGTGAAAGGTGGCCAGTCGATGGCGCCCAGCGGCTGTGGGAATGCAGCGTGCACTCTCCCCTACAATAAAAATGCATACGTAAGAATACAACGTATAATATAAAACTTGCGTATTTATCATGATTTTGTTATTCCGTTCCTCTTCACGGGAAAAGATGGTGTGATGCTGTTCTAAAGGCGACCGACATCAAACGGCCACCATCCACCTGCAGTTACCAGCATATTATTCAGTAGCCTGAATTTACCAGAATATGTACAGTTAAAACAAGTGTTGGAAATTCCGAAAGATCAAGTTTGTTTTTTTCACCAGAAAAACTAAATAAAAATATTTTTTCGTTTTTTTCGCATATTAAATTGAAAAAAAAAAAACACAAAGAAACGGTTGAAAAAAAAACAGGATTTACTCGCTTTTTTCGCATGGTGTATCGACAAATAGAAAAAGTTTTAATAGGCGCGCTAAAAAATTATTCCTCAAGTTAAATAAAATTATTCCATAATTCCATATTTCAATGCTCTCAGCACACCCAGAAGGCTATGGTCTACTAATGCATATGCACCCGGTGTTCATATTGAAACATTCGTTTTGTAGCCACTACTAGAAAATCAAACATCATGGTTCAAAACACTGGAGTTTTAGTTCTATTATTGAAGATACATTAATAGTTGAAAAGAAGAAAATACTTTGTTATATCGCAGGACACTTTGCGCCGAAGTCGGCTGTGACAGGTTGAGACATGTCTCGAGGAAGTTATAATGAATATCACATTTCATTACACCACAAGGGCTTCCTTCGGCAGGTGTACTTCTAATCCATGTTTCGTGATACTGTTCAAGTTGTTCAGTGAAGTTTGTTTTTAACTGTGAGCGTCTTTTGTATAAGTTTTAAGTACTTTTGTAGTGGTTTGACCATGGGTACAGGTGGTTATTATAACCGTTATATTTTAATAATGTAACATTCTGTTATATTTTATAACACAATATCTTAACTGTTATAATAATACTAATTATTAGAGACCGGATTAGATGCAACATTAAATAATAATAAATAGTAATTTCAGTTTTTTTTATTTCAAAATCAGCATACAATTAGTAAGTTGTTGAATAACATATCTGATATCGATAATTTATCGACGATAATTAACAATTATTTAACATTTTGTTACTCTTGTAAACGTAAACAATCAGGTACTGTTCCAAATGTTCGTATTTGAATTTGGGTGCTATGTTAGCACTTATTGTTTCTGGCAAAAATTTACCCGTCCCATTAATAAAACAATCAATTTGACACAAAGGTTCAAAGCCTGGGTCATTGTTCAAAATATTTTCAAACCTTTCTTTAAGTTTACGCGGGAATACGTCTGGCAATGCGGAGTTCATTTGGCGAATTTTATTCATTAACTGAATAGATTCAGTCCACGCTAAACCTTGAGTTTCAAGCTTTTTAATAATCGCAGGTATGTGGGAAAAAGGAGTGCTAATTACAGCTATGTTTTTTTATACTAGTATCGTTCAATGTTTCTTTGGACTGACAATTCTTAACTACCAAACTGAACCACCCCACCGAAAAATATTGTAAATTATCGCGAAAATATGCATCATCACTAGATTTTAGGTAAAATATGCAATAACCGGTGAGAATGGGCTAAATATGCAAATGCATATAATCCGGTCCTACTAATTATTAATATAATATAGTAATAAGTCATTAATAGTTAATTGGTCGTATTAGTCGTTCTGTGTATTGATCCTTTTGTGTATTGGTCGTTCTGTGTATTGATCCTTTTGCGTATTAGTTGTTCTGCGTATTGATCCTTTTGCGTATTAGTCGTTCTGCGTGTTAATCTTGTTGCTGCGTATTGTCGTTCTGCGTATTGCATAGTCTTTCTGCGTATTTGTCATTTTGCGTTAACTGAAATTGACCACTATGCGAGTGATCGATATATGTATATGGCAACATTTTTTTAAATAAAAATGATATCTTTTTAATAATATTTTTTTAAATAGTGAGTTAAATTCATGGTGTACCACAAACAATTTGTTACTTGTTGTTTCTCTTGTATTCATTGAAATGTAGTTTTGGAAATTTTATGGATGGATCACATAATAAATGAAATAAATGTCTCACATAATAACATACACCATGCAGAGATGAATGGCACAACGGACAAATATCCTGCAAAGGAAATGGCCTGTTCTGGGTCACAGATGGGTCAAAAATAGAAAATTGCAGTAAATCTTGGAAAATTTGTGCCCATCTACCAAGCGGAGATTTACGCCTTGCTTATATGTGCGGAATTAAATCTGCAATACAATCACGTCAACAAAGATATTAATATAAATACTGATAGTGACTGTTTTAGCACTCGATTCGGACATAGTTCGTTAGAAATTAGTTAAGAACTGCGTAGCTAACCTCAACGCCCTGGGTGAAGAAAAACAGGGTGATACTGCGATGGATTCCGGGTCGGAATCCATCGCTTCGTCGGAAATGAGATTGCCGACGAACTTGCAAGGACTGAGACTCTACAAGCAGATTGGACCAGAGCCGAATCTACAATCTGCTATCTTTGGCAGATTGCGTCAAAGCGCCAAGCCCTTGAGACTCTGACCATGAAATATGAGCATATGTCTAAGATTCACGGGACGAACACGTCAGGAAACAGACACGCTGAAACCCTGATAAAGGAATACAGACGGGAATTATGCTGTGAAGTTACTTGCTCTAAGCTGGAACGACGTTTGCACAGTCATTGCGGGGCACTGAAGGCTAAACAAACATATGTTCAATTTTGGAATAAAGACTTCCACAATCCGCTGATTCTATACCGAGCAGGATGAAACGCCAATGGACCTGCTTTGTGAATGTGGCTGTTTGGTATATTATACAAAAAAACACACTTATTTGGGCGCTTACCTGCTAAAGTCGGAAGAGGTCGCTCTTCCGCTGCTACTCGCTGCTAAACTTATTCTGCGATACTTGCAGGCCGCAAGCATTGGCAGCGGATTATACAAACGATGGCGATCACGATCAGTATTGGTTGCAGTGATATGAGGCTGTAGTGACTCCCAGAGCTCCAAATGCTCAATAAGTCACCAAACTATATGTCAGTTCGCGTAAAGAATGCAGTGACTCATCACTCGGGACAGTAGACGTCACACTTTTAAGTAACCCCTAGTTGGCATGCAGCCGATTTTAACGGCAGTCAGCACGGAAGTGGGCATAGCGAATATGTATACGAGTCCTTCGTTCTGACACTGCCCATGCCACTGCCGCTGCCCTGCGCTCCTGTCGTTGGCGGTTTTTTTGCACAGACTTTAACGGAAGAGCAGTGCGAGCTGCATGATAATCACAAGGTTCGTTTGCAATGAATTCCTATCATATACCATCGTCTCTTGCGATGACATCTTTTTGCTATTCTATTTACGTTTTTGCATCTATTTGCGCTGCATGACGACATCTATGACGCTGCAGCAATTTCTACGTCCTCCATTATCGGAGGTTTGAACATGAAAGAACTATGGGATGGGTTGCCATCCCATGGCCAGTGACTGTTTACATTGGTAAACAGTCACTCATTTCAACGCAACAGCAGAAATATTTTGTGACGTAAATAATGCAGCGCGAGGACGAGCGGCAGTGGCTGCATGTAAACCAGGTATAAGACCAGGCGTGTTCTCATTTTTATACGCAGAAAATTCTAGATGCTACCCTCTAGCGCGGAAAACATTATGGCGGCAGACTGGTTTTTGTTTTGTGCTGTGGCCGAACTATTAACAACCATTTATTTATTTACCTTATTGTACACACAAATGATAAAAATAGTTACAAAAGAAGATACATACAGGAGGCGTGTTTGTGCATTTCTTTGTTTTGATTTGTCAGTCCTTGTTTGTTTGTTTCTTTGTCCTAAGTCAGTGGCGACGTAATGGCTCCACTGAAAACCAGCGCTGTGGTTCACTGCAGTTCATGCTGAGTTGGAGTCTATTTCCGGCATCGCAATACACATCGGAACGATTATACTTCCTACTGTACTGCGGCACTTATTCTGTGTATATTTCCATCTTGTTTCTCTTTATTTTTGATGTTACAAATTATTGTGTGTTGTATTGTCCGGGATAAACTGTTGTCTATTCTCTAAAATGAGGCCATCAATTGAAGTGATTCGTGACAGTGATTTCGTGATATCCCTGGGGATTTAGCGAGATCTCTGATTTCGTCGTTATCTTCCGACATTTATAAACTATTACGATTTCATTATATATGTATGTATATCTTTATAATATGTAGAGAAACCGAGTATCCTATGTTTGAGGAAAACACTACATGATATTGTCAGTAAGTGGTGCATTTACCAGCTCGGCATAGCTGATGCCGTTGAGTTGCGTTGGTTTAGCAGAAGTGCACTGCAGAGCGCAGTATAGACGAATTGATAGAGCATTCGTGATATATTATGTCGCACAGAGTAATGTCGGAGACGGATTTTTTCTAAACAATATTTTTATTATAACATTTGAGATTTTCCCGTTTTTCACACATATTTATGTATTTAGACGGGCCCTCACGGGCATTGAGTTATTTATTTTACTCATTCGAAACGTCGAGTAAAATAAATAAGGTAATCATAGACATTGAGACCCTTTAAAAACATAAATACTCGTATTTTCATTACTCATTTATTTAGTGCTATTTGAGAAATTATTGACTATGCAAATTTTTTCTAAAATCGGATTTCTAAAATCACACTTTCACACATACATACTTACATAAACACACACAACGCACATATTATACATAATAATTACCCACCCGAATAAATTGTTTTCTTAAATAACTGTAACTTAGTACTAATAATAGATCTAAGGGAGGGCGCGGTTTTACAAAACAGGTTATTCTAGTACAGATGTGAGCACACATTGTCCTTATGAATACCTACTTGTAACTATTGCCCGTCACCGGCCTCTGGTATTTGAGATCTAACAAATCGAATGGTGAAACCGGCATTGATCGGTCGTCAGAGCTCCGTCCGTTATGTGTTAGCCGTTAAGTGTGGCACTCGAAGTTGATGGCCATTATGTCCACCTTGGTCAAACAATCCAACTAGGCAAGTCCAACTTCAGCAAGGAGGTCGATAGACTCAATCAGCTCGGCTGGGCAGCATTTGGCAAATGCGTCGGCTCTTCTCGTCTCTGATATCACAATGTTTGAATGGAATTCTCCGATGGTGGTTGTATGAGAAGAGCCGAGATTCATGTGTGGTGGCGAGCCTTGGGAGAAACCTATATGCAGCAGTGAGGAGACATAGGTTGATGGTATGGTATGGTACATATTCGTAGTGTAAATATACATATTTTGGCAGAAATAATACCTTACTCGCTAGTAGCGCCCTCTGGTGATATAATATTAATTCCTCATAGCTCTCATTATTGTACCTAAACTTTTCATTACTCTGTGTCACCGCGTTAGCCCGTGTCCGTTGTCACATTGTTTCTAGCGACAGCTTTTCTCAACGTCGCCATTTTGAAAGGGGAGGAGGAGGGCAACGACCAATATTGATGGTGCTATTGTAGTTCCCGTTTTAACTAGGATGCACTTTGTTCACGTCCGGTGCTGCGAAATCGCTGACGTGTGATGTGTTTCACTATAGAACCATTAAATATTGATCTCCCCTGCTGCCTGCGGCCTGTCACTTTATGTTACTTCAAAGAGAACTTACTCGAGCTATTATGGATCTGTTTTCATTGGTCACGAAATGCGTGTTTGCTATTTTCCAGTGCAGTCTCAATAAATCTTATTTTCATAGCCGTAAGGCTGGTTTCTGGTTGTTTAGAGTTTGTGGTTTATTTGGGAGGGCTATTATTTCGCGAGTATTGAGAATGAGCTGTCGATGGTGACATATTGTAGGCTTTTCACTGTTCACGTACAAATGACAATGGGATTCAGTATTATCGGGTTCAGACTGAATTCAATCAATGCATTAGAGAAGTGATGTTCTTGCGCTTCCACTGCAGTTGAAATGTGTACAGTTGAATGTGTTGAAATGTGGAAATGTGTAAAAAATAAGTAATTTGTCATGTGCCATGTGGTGTCCGCCCGGGTATAGAATAGGCTATAACACCACCTCGTCTTTTCCCGTGGGTATCGTAAAAGGTGATTAAGGGATACTAAAGTGGCTACCACAAGCCCAGAGAAACTACATTACGCCAATCCGCTTGGCCAGCGTGCCTTTTTAAGACCATTCCTCGTGCACAAAACAATCTGCTCGAGCAGGCCCATGTGGATACTAAAGAGAGTTTTGAAAATATACCCCAAAATATATTGAGATATTTGACAGAAGGAATGATCAGATTTAACAATTTTTGGGGTGATCTCGTGTTCTGAGTCGACGAAGTCGTGGTTAATAATTTATTGATTCCTACGGCGCTACAGACCTTTGTCCAACGGCATTATTTCTTTCCATTTTGTTCGGTCTCTTTTCTAGGGTTTTCTTTCCGATCTTGCCAAGGTTTTCTCGAAAAGAATGATCAGGAAGTCCTGGACATCTCGGACAACCCTGGTTTTTTTGTTCTGTTCGTTTTCATCGTTCTGTTCGTTCTGGATCATATTTAGGCAAAATTGTAAAGATGAGACTGCTTTTGCTATGGGTAGTCCTTGATCACACAGATGCGGCTCCAATCTGAAAATCAGCGTGACAGTTTAAGTTACATATTAAGATATTATTTCTGTAGTATGTTGCTGTCAATCAAATTATTGCTTTTATTCTTTCTTTTATTCCATCCTATTTCGTCACTCTAATTGTAACGACATTGTAACAACACGTAAAATGTAAAAGTATTTTGTGTAATTTTTTTTGTTCGGTAAACAATGAGAGTTGGAGAGAAAAAAAATAAATTTACCGTAAACACATTATGAAGTTACTAATCTTGAGGTTTTTTCGGAGCTCGCTTGGGTAGGGCTCCAGTGAAAGCTTACATTACTTACATATATTTATTTTATTTTGGACACTTTGACAATCTATATTACATATATTGAGTGATCTAATATAATTAATAGCTTAAACAAAGCCGGTCACGTACAGAGAAGAAATAACAGATAAAATAGATAACAATTTGAGCAACAATTTGTGAGATCATGATAGAGTATAATCTAAGCTAGTCGCATAATTAGCACTAAGAGTGCACTTGATTGCATTCGTGCCACTGAAAGGTAAGTCGATTTATAATTGTATAATCTTTGTCACACAAACAATTGAAACAGACCCTTAATAAAAACCTATTTTTATGACAGTTAGTGTGAACAGTTTATTGTAACATCTTTCTATCCTTTCCAATTGTTTCCATGCAATTGCTATTAGGCATATTCAGTAGCAATTGACTGCAACTTGTATTACATTTCGATCATACAAAAGCTTAGACGGTTAATACGGGTTCACAGCTAAACTGCTTCAAAGAATAAATATACAGTGACTATTCAATATTCCAATAATATATTCTATTAGAATATTCTTAATAGAATGTACAGGGTGGCATACCAATGAATGTACAATTAATTTATTTGTCATGAATATACAATTAATTAATTAAGTTTATTTTTATTATATTCGAAACGTCACTTTATAAAAAATATTCACCATTTACTACCTCACAGAAAAAGTCCCATCAAATTACTGAAAACTGGGTCATCTCAGGACCATAATATATATACATATATATATATATATATATTGTTGCTAATAACCTCTGCTACCATCCTCCCCTGTATAATTTCATAAAGCTAAATCTACTTTTATCCACTCGCGCAAACGCACCACGCCCTATTACAGGACAAGCTAACGGCGTACCCTTTCTTGAACAGCAATTTTTTCTCCTCTTTATTACTGTTTGCTTTTAGGCGCAATTTTATAGCGCCGCTTGGGTGGCAATTATACCCCACAAGCCTTCGCTAAACTTCCTCTATTGGGCTATGAAATTAATGTAGGTACTCGTAGAGGCTATAAGCTGTTAAAGGCATACGGAATCAGTGTTAATAGAAAAAAAAAATGTCTGCTGTGAAAAAACAATAATTGTATTAGTTGTGAACAAGTTGTAGTGAAAAATCCTTTTTAGAAACTATTTATTTATTCAACAATCTATTGTACACACATAACACGAAACAAATAAAAAGGAAGAAAAAGGGAAGACGCACAAAAGGCAAGCTCATCTCCTATGGAGATTTCTTCCAGCAGACCTGGGAAAGTGAAATATAGGTCAAGACAGAAAAGCAGGCGTGGAGCGTAATAGTACAAAAATATTAACAAAATACATAAATATATACATATTTATGTACATATACAATAAATATAAAGACATATACCTAAATAATAAATACTGGACATATAAAATACATAGGTATTATAATATATATATTTAATACGTATTAGATACAATACGGACTATTTAGGAAATTGACAAATAGTGATCTTTAAATCAATCGATTTTTAGAAATAGTAAGAGAAGGACATATTCGTATCCTTATATTTAATAAGCGACATTATTACTGGCTATTCATCAATAATTTAGGTGCTAATTAAATCGATTGATTTCAATTAATCAAGATTTATGAGAGTTTGAAATTAAAGGCTAGTGTTACACGGAACTGTATAATTATTTAAATCCTTTCAATTACTTCGACCTAGTGGCATTTTTTTGTACCCAGTACTCTCTACTTTTGCTTGCCAATGTAAACGTTAGAGTATATGTGGTTAACTTGATCTTTAAAATGAGAAAAATCTCACGAGAACCTTAAAATAAGTACATACACTATACACTAAGTGTTAAACTTAGCATAGGTTTCATTAAAATTAATCCAGTGGTTTTTGCGTGATGCGCCATTCAGACAGAAAGACGTACAGACAGACAAAGTTCCAAAAAATGTTGTTTCACTCTGTAACTTGTTCTTAACATTTAGTCACGGTCTTGTTAACATTTTATCATTATATCTGTAGATACGCACTCGTATATGTACAAATACTATACCTATATATATAGAAAATATCGGGCAGTCATAGAGCCTGGTCTGGCCTGGCTAGGGTGTAGTTGAATGATTTCAAGTCTCATTTTGTATCTTGACAAAATCAGTCTCATTCGCCTACCTGCTGCATCTTCTTCGTTACAACAAACTCTGCAGATGTTGTCATCTGTTAAGTTAATCTTATAAAGGAGACTATCAAAGTATACTCTATTCACTTATACTCTATACTAGTATACTCTATCTATTCACAGGGAATACTCAGTTGAATAACCAAAGTTGTCTTTTGGTGTAAGATAATTTTTTCCTCGTCTACCGTATCTAGGGGGTCTACTCCGAAAACACGAAAAACGAAGGTTCAGTCGATATTTTGATATATTCCTACCACAAAAGCGGCCCCAACGAATTTTATTCTATTTGGTCGCATGAGACAACGATTGAAATATAAATTGACAAGAGATAGTTGGGAGATCAAACGCCAAATTTCACGATAAAAATATCTCACCTTTTAAATAATCAGAGATACTCGATATTAGAGCACCGAACGAAGGAATATAGCACTTTGTTTGTTCGAACTTCGGTCGGGCCCGAAACTTCGGTAGCTTAGAATCAGAGTATACTTTTATCGTCCATTGCTGAACTCGAGCCTCCTCATAATCTACACGAGGAATGAGTAAATGAGGTATAAATAAAGCATAATCTTGTAAATGAGGAATGTATAGTCTTATAATGCCACGCTAGTCAAACAAGTTGGCGAGTCCACATTTTTAGAGATAGTCTTATTCTTCAGGGCTTGTGGAAACAGTTCTTCCTCAGTTACGGAATTCTTTAGTCTTTTACGATAAATTTCTCGTCAAGCTAGAATTCGTTTGAGGAACTTATTTGCGCGTTTTAGGCTATTTTGAACCAGCCATAAGTAAGTAATTTTACATTCCCGAAAAGGTATTTATTACCCGTTAAAATTATTATCATTTCAAATTATTCTGCTTGTGAATGTGTCCGCAACTTTTGAGCGGAGGGATCAGACCGAGTCCAATTATAAAAGTTAGCGAAGTGGTCCCTAATTAGTCGTTCTGGTTATTTGGATGGCACTAATTGCTTTCAGATTATAGAAATTAACAAAACACGGCAGTAAGAGGGTTTACTACTTATTTTCTGTTTTTTATAAAGTGCCAAGTTAATGGGATCACACATGTCTATATATATTCAAAATTCATTATTTATCAAATCATAAGTTGTTAGGGGTTACTTGTTAGGCGTAGGGCACACAACAAGGTCGCGGCTGGCCACTCGACTGGCCACGTTACCCCCCCTATCACAGAAGATGACCGTAAAATGTACTCAATTATCCACTATATTCTATTTACTCAAATCTTCGCTACGTGATTCGGTAGTGTGTGAGATATGCCAGAGCCCATTCCCATCCAATCCCTCGCCATTTTCTTAACCCTTCTTCTAAATCCTTTCTTAAATCTCCAAAGACATCCCCGCATCCGGGAGCGTGCCAACGTTTGTCAATTGGTCCGGACAGATGTTGGCATGTATCGCGGATGTCCGTGGACGACAATACAGTTTAGTAAATAATAGGGAGAGGTATATATCTTGCAATGGACAGACACAGGCTGATGGTATGGTATGGATACACGTATATTATAATATACTCGTATAAATAAAATATGTACATATTTTTGTTGTTGCTTTTCTATGTTTACTTATATGACTGAGTTTAACAACAATAATTTATAAATAAGTAACAATAAAGTACCAATAATTTATGAATAAGTAACTACAAAGTACCAATAATTTATAAATAAGTAACTACAAAGTACCAATAATTCATAAATAAGTAACTATAAAGTACCAATAATTTATAAATAAGTAACTACAAAGTACCAATAATTTATGAATAAGCGAGATACATACTGTTGCATTTTATTTGCTGTTAACTTTAATTTGCTGCTATGTACCATAACAGCACTGGTCACGTGTTCTCTATGTTAATGTTTCTTTATTATTATTGCTGCTATAACTATGTAGTTACGTGCTATCTGTTGTTATATTTAGTAAATAATAATATAATATAAATACTTAGGCATATAAAATGGCCTTAAATTTGCAAGGACACTTCATACCGCGAACCCGAAAGTTGTGGAATGAACTTCCAGCTGAGGTATTTCCGTTAGGCTACGATATGGGGGCTCTCAAAGAGAGCCGTGAACAGGATTCTGAAAGGTCGGCAGCGCACGCGTAAGCCCCCTTCTGTTGCATGTGTCCATGGGTTATGGGTGATCACTTACCATCATGTGGTCCGCCCACTAGTCTGCCATCTCTTCTATAAAATAAAATGCCTGTAAAAGGCGATTGTAGAAACCTCCTGAAAATTGTAACATCATCATATATAGATGCCTATACATATAGTGTGTATGTTTCAATTTGAAGAAACGTCTGCAGTTGCTGTGTACTTTTAGAAAAGAAAGCAAAATAAGTAACACAATATTTATTTGATAAACAAAATTTAACAATAACACTAACAATATTGATATGCGGATTTTTTTTTATTTCATAATTTATGTCCAATTGTGTATTGTGGAAACAAAAATGTAATTTCAGCATAATGGAACAAGTAATGTCCGTGTGGTGTCAGCCGACTTTAGTATAACACCACGTCATCACTTTCCATTGGTGTCGTTTAGAGGTGATAAAACTTCAACCATAAGGCCTGAGGAACTACTAGCTCTAGAAGAATGAACTCACCAACCCATTTGGCCAGCGTGACGTTTTAAGCCAATACATTTCTCATGCACATGACAATAAAAGTTTTGGTTACGAGAGTGAGTTATATGCCATACATATTATATAAACTTTGTAACTGAGCTCTGCGGTCAAAAATACACAATACAATAATAATAGACACTCAAAAAACCACGGAGGTTTATCCAGAGTGAATATATTTCTGCACAAACAAATGTACCTTACGTAACATAGTGCCACGCCAAGAAGAAACGGAACAATTGACATTTTCAACGATAGAACAGATAAACATTACGAAAATTCTGAAAATAAAAAAATAAACAAATGGAATAGACACCGATTACTCTCTTTGTATCGTCGCAAATTTGAGTTTCTAGTTTCATTTTGAATTAATTAAAAATATAACCAAAATATTCATAATTGGTAATGAAAATTTAAACAAAATATACGTAATTAGTAATGAAAATTTAACCAAAATATACCTAATACATCGTTGTTAAGCAAAGTGTTTTTTTTTTATTGTAAATCTACAGTCATTGCCATGATATTCATATAATAATCAGGTCACGTAGAAATCTTTTTAAAAATTCGTGGAAATATTTATTTATTATTTAGTACGTGTATTAAGATTCCGAAAGATTATGGTAAACTCCTAGACTTCGCTGACACACCGTCTATACTTTTATATAGTCTGTGGATAAAGTATAAATTAAACTACATAGTTTAAATATGTATACTCTCAACCAACGATCTTCGCTAAATTAGAAAAATCCGGCCATCCGTCATCAGTTTCATTGAAACCGTGTTTTTTATCTAGTATTACTTCTTTCACGGCCGGTGTACTCTTATCATCATTTCTGATGGTTTCCCCACGGTTAAGCTTCTGATACTTGACTACAAGCTCCAAAACATCATGCTGCATTTTCAAACGCAGTTCACTCGTCAAGTTCTTCATGGCGTTACCAATGTACTGGCCGAAAACAAAGTCCTCATTCACCTGGTAAGTCAGAAACTCCCTGCCAAGTTGCGTCAAGACGTTTTTTACTAAAACAGTGGCAGAGCAGTTCGAGGAGTTCTGTGGTTGTTTTGAGGGATGTTTCCATAGTCTGTCGTATTTGGGACGTATGGGAGGCGGGCCGATGGCGACGGAGACGATTTCGTTATCCATGTCGTCTTCTTCTAGAGGCGTTAAGTGGCCGGATGGCTGAAAAAAAAACCTTTATTGTCACAGTCTGTGTCGGATGTTTCAAGGTTGAAACATTATGCTTTACTCTCTTGAGATTACATACTTCAGTTGTAAATAATATGCTTAATTTACAGATTTTACAGTTTTTTTATATATATATTTGAGTCAAATACCACCAGGAGCGACTGGGCGTCCCCTATTGAGTCCCCTCTCTTTCACTGCTTGAGCTAAGTTTTATAGCTTAATTCAAGCCACCGTCTCCACTTTATAGTGGGAGTGGAAGAAACACTTCAAAAATATTATTAACTAGAGTAAGTTACAGTATTAGGACTAATTATTTTACTGAACAAGGATTGCGGAATTCGTTGAGGATTCTGCACCTTACTCTTGTAGTAGTGATTACATTATAACTGGTTTTGAACAGATTCTACTCTATGTGTGCCTATGATTGCAACAATTTGAAAACGTCAAACAATACCTTTCAAAATAACTTGGCTGTTCCATCAATCTATTCACAAGAACCTCACCTTTTTCCTCCCATCCCTTGGCCTCAACGTGGTTCGTCTCCTCAGCTCGGACCCTTGCTGCTGAGGCAGCATGTGTCTTTTAGTGTGATAATGGACACCTCTTCGTGACTCCGGTAAGTATCGTCTTTCATCTCCAGATTTTTTCCAAGCAGCCTATGAATGGAAGAAAGACAGTTTATTTTGGAGGTCATCAATTAATTTTGAACAAAATGTTTCGTTTACCTCTAAAACTTCTCGGAATAAATAAATGACCTAATATTTGTAATATTTTTACCTACATTTGTACCTCGTGTTTGTACCGTCTGTTTCCTTTTATATACATAGCAACTGATAAACGGTGATAGCCTAGATGTATCTATACTCGAATCAAATTCGTTCAAATGAAATCCTAGGCTCGTACCACCGAATTTTCACTTAGGTACGGATTTTTAAAAACTGTCACTAGCTCGGCGGTGAGAGGAAAACATCGCGAGGAAGCTCGTATGTTCCCGAAAATAAAAACATCTGCAGTATGGTGTATCCAACAATCCGCATCGGGCCTGATGCGGCCCGCCGCGTGGTGGAATACAGACCGAAACCCTCCGGTGATTTACAAGGGGAGGTCTATGCCCTGCAATGGGACATCAAAGGCTGACACAATTCATAAACTGATAAGGGTGGAGGGCGATTGCCTGTAGTTTCTGTATGAGAAAAGCCTATATTTAGCAGGGGAGAGAAATAGACTGAAGGTATGATATGAAGTAGAAGGCATTATGGGAGATAAGCGAAGATCTAAATGAGATAGTTAAAGTCAGCACTTACTATAACCATAGGTATCATCACTAAAAAGAGAACGGACCAGACTTTGGCGTCCATCTTGAAGTGGATCTAATTGTGCACTGGTCTTTGCATCGTAGACTCTCTTAGCATTTGTTTATTTACAAAACATGCGTTTTTTTCGATGAATCAACATTATTCACACAATAGCGAGTGAAGGATTGTGACGTAAACATACGATCGTGTGAATTCTTTTATTGATGCTTGAGAATTGTTTATTGATTCTACAAATGGTATATAGACACCAAAATATAGACTTAACTGTTCTGCTGTCCGCCCGGTAACACAATCACACGACATTATTATTTGTTAAATAAATAAATGAATCTGCACTGTTCTCAAACGGCAGGCTTGGACAACACACCTCTCTCGTTTTCCTATTTCTTCTGCCGCCTGATTTTCGACGGGGAGAGTGCACACTGCAATCCAACAGCGGCGTGACAAGCTCGATTGCCATCCTTCCCCCTCTCTCACAGAAGACTAACTTGAAATGCATTTCCCGCTTTACCCTATGAGAAAGTTTCGGCGGTGAATGAGATATGCGAGAGCCCATTCTCATCCTATTTCTTCCTATCCCTCTTCGATTTCCCAATCATTTCTTTAACTCAATTCTTTTATCTCGAAATGTAGGCAGCACATCCGGGGCCGTGTGCATGTACCAAGGATGTCCATGGGCGATAGTATCCATTTAACATCTGGTGGACTGTATGCTCTTCAACCGCCGTTTTCCTATAAAAAAAATAAGGACATTGAGTTCTTATCGAACTGGGGAAAGGTGATGCTGTAATTCCACAGCCGACTGTGCGTGTCCCACAGATTACAGACATGTGTAGTAGAAGATTAAGAAAAGTACTAACGTATTTGGGGCATCAGTGAAAGCTGGCACAGCTCATGCTTAAAACCACAGAGTTCTCGCAAGAATCGAGCTAACCGCCTGGTTAGCTAAGCTAATCTAACAGCTATCAACTCACTGGTGGGCGAAAATTGGATGGGCTCCGAAAAAAATAAATTTAATCTAATTTTAAGTATAGTGTTCTGATTTATCTTATTTTTACTTATTAAAAATTTCGATCATCACTGGATACTGGATTTTTTCTTATTTTCTTAATTGTACAAACCTTCACATGACTACGCTACGTAAACGAGAACATGCTGCAGCAGCGACACAATGCTATTTTCCTGTAAGGCGTAGCGTAGGGTGGGTCCCAAACCTTGTCATTTTTTTTAGGTGAGTCGCGGTTCATATAGCTTTGGGAATCACTGCTCTAAAGTCAATGCGCACGAAACCACGGGAACCGCTAGTTTATTATAAATCGCTCGAAGCTCAATTCGTATACCGTTCTGCGTTACCAAACCGAAAGAAAATGCATGCAAAACATCTGTTCTATTCACACGTTGCAAATGTATTGTGTCTGAACGATTCAACGCTCCACACACTCGTGTCTTCATCGAAGCGTAGTGCAAAAGGTTTGGCAAGTGGACAAAATAAAGAGGTGACAATTGCTAAAACATTCAAATGTTGAAATTGCTTTGTATCCAACGATCCGTAACCTCTAAAAGAGGAAGAAAAAAGAAGAATATTTCTCGATATCAACCTATTATGCACAGAGCCCTCCTAGTAAATCCCTAGGGTTAGGGGGGGGGGGGGGGGATGGTTACCGAGCCATAATCCTAAGTAAAATTGTTGGAATAAGATATACCAAAATAATTGCATTAAAAATCTGTATTTTCAAAGTCAGATTTTGTATTTTGAGGGGGAGAGTGCACGCTGCAGTCCAATAGGCGCTGGGCGCGCTCGATTGGCCACGTTACCCCTCTCTCACAGAAGACTACCTTGAAATGTACCGCATTTTCCAATTTATCTTATTTCCCTAATGTACGTACGTGTTTCGGTAGTGCACGAGATGTGCCACAGCCCATACCCATTCCCTCCCCATTTTCCCAACCCTTTCTCCAAATCTATTCCTATATCTCCAGAGGTAGGTAGCGTATACGGGGGCGTGCCAACGTTTGTCATTTTGGACTAATGTTGGCATGTATCGCGGGTGTCTATGGGCGATAGTATCCACTTACCATCAGGTGGACTGTATGCTCGTCTACCGCCTTCGTCCATAAAAAAAAAGTCAGTTCTGATATACAGGTTATTCACCTGTGTATCAGAAACAAGTATCGGCAATAAATTAAGAATGAGATTTGTTTTTAATTTCCAATTCACAAATTTGCAAAACTACTAGAAAAAACTGTAGCTATTGGCATACAGGAGTTTTGTTCTGGCATTTGAAATAGAAAGCCCCGTCGATTGATTTTTTGACTATTTGAAAATTCGATTGAAAACGTTTTATTTTGAGATATTTATCCAACTAAATTTAGTGCTCATAATATATCTTTAAAAATTGAGATAAGATAACAGTTATACAATTAACCGTAACCATTTTGTTTTTCTTCCACTGCTGTCCACTGCCGTCTTGTGAATGAGGGACGTATGGTCTTAAAACGCCACTCTGGACAATCGGGATGGCGAGTCTCCTCTTTTAGAGGTGGTGTAGTTACGCCCCGCCCTAAGAACTCCTCCGAGCCCTGAGGAACTCCTCGGGGCTTCTGGTAGCGGCTTTAGTCGACGACACCTAAGAGAGATGTGTTGATGCTATTCTAAATCCAATCGACACCACTCGACCATGCAATCTATACAACTATTTTATTCCAATTAATTCAGGATTATTGTAACTAAAACCTTTCAGGACTTAGTACCTTTAAATGGCCACTTAAAATTCCCGAAGTCTTGTTCCCATTTAACGAGGATCGTTATTTTAAAATGTTTAATCAGAAAATACTAATTGAACTCAAAATAGAAGACATCAAACTCCTAAGTAGGATCGTTTGTATTCCCAAAATTTCTAGAGGTTCCGAGTAACCAGTGAGAAAGACCTGTGTATTTTCATGCAATCGCTTTTAGAATGTTTGGTTTTTAATTCGTCCGTGGAAGAGTTGCAATTCTCTTGTCATGTGTGTAAGTAATGTCTTAATGTTTAATATATTCAAGTGTTTGAGTGTGTTCTGAATTAATAGTACTGAAACAAAACGCACTAAATAACAGACGGTTGCTAAGTATCAAACTGAATCTGAGTTGTCAGATAAGTGAAATTCACTATAGTATATAACGCTATTTTTGCTCTCGTCTTATGTTAAATTGTCAAAATGGTTATAGACATATATTTTATATATATGTATATATCGAATAGAAACGTACGATTACGATACATCGTAATAGAGGTTTTTCAGTTTAATATTATGAGGCCATTTTGCGCTGTCAACCTGTTACTATCAAGTTTTCATATAAATCTGGGGTGAGATAGGCCCGACCAACCCTAATTGGTCGAAGCATACGTGTTACGACAACGACTGTCAAAGTTGTACAAGTCGAAAACAACTCCTTTCGCAATTTAATTAGAACCTCTCCTTAATTGAAAATATGCTCGCATTAAGTATGTAAATAAACGGTTTGTACATGGGTAACGTAAGCAAATTAGTTTCATGCCAGTTAAGAATAAGAAATGATATTTTTTTCTGGACTGTTGATTGTTACGTCAAGACATCGTCTTCGATGTACACTACCTGACAATTATAATATAAGGCACCGTATTTTATGGGAAGCACAATATGTGTCGTCCTCTGGCCGCGTAGATCTTGACTTGAAAAAGTTAGTCAATCACCTCTGAAGAAACAGCCCAAGATGACGAATCTTAGGAGAGGCAGTGCAGAGACTTATACTGATGCCGTGCGGTGCGGTGCGATGCTTTTTGGTATGGTATTACCGACAATTCTTTTCCAGAGTTTTGGTCCCTTTGGTGGTGGATTTATGATTTAAAGTAATTTGCCAACAGTGGCTATATGAAAAGAACGGAAGACTGTGTGTGATGATGAGTTTTAAAAGAGTTTAACCTTCGTACAGTCGACAGACACAGAATAATATGTTAATGAAATGAAATTCTACTGTCAGTTCTACATTTCCCACTTTAAAAAAATCCTGTAGTCCTAATGAATGTAGGTACATGTTTCGTTAGTGAGTGAGATATGCCAGAGTCCAGTCCTATCCCATTCTATTCTATTCCCTAGCGATTTCATCAAATCCATTCCTGAATTTCCAATGGTAGGGGCGTGATAACCAGATGAACTACTCACCACTAGATGGACTATCTACTCGTCTGTCACCTACTTTCCATAAAAAATACTTATTCTAATATAAATGTCTTTAAAAATTAAATTGTGACTTTTTTGTTATCTGTACACCTAGTCCCACGTATCGTAAACTCGCATTTAAGTTGTGTTCACACGTGCGCGATCCCGGGTTGTTTACAAGAAATGTCTTATAAAATCTTTGATAGACGTGAAGATATGAAGGGAGATACCAGGAATGTGTTTCTCGTATTACAGTTTTAGGGCGTATATAATAATAATGATCTTTATTGCGTACACAAAATACAAAACAAAATATACACATACTTAAAATATATACTTAAGACACAATTGGCAGCCTTATCGGTTAAGTGATCTCTTAAGCAACCAAAGGATAGAGAGATGATTGAAGAAATGAAGGTAGTGCAAGCAGTTTGAATAAATACGAGTATAGCAATTAAATAAATAAGTATAGTATAGTAAATACATTAATACACATATACGTATACTAATAATACACATAATAATAATACACATATACAATATACTACACATTAATAATACACAGACACTATAAACATAACACAATAACAAGTACAAATAATATAAACTACATAAATATATCGTTAGTAAAATTTACATCTACAAGTAGTTGGAGAGCATTGACGGCAACGACAAGTGACAAGTGACAAGTAGTATGAAGTGAAATACGATCCAAAGTAAAACGTGAATAATTAAGAATAATTAAAAGGAAGTAATAGAAGAAAAAGGAAAAATTAAGAGTATATTGAAAGTAATAACATCGCTTTAAACATTAATTCTATTTTATTATTCATTCAATTACAGTTTATTGTTTTAAAAAAAGGTGGACTTAAAGCTATAGAGCACTTTATCCCAGACAACTTTGAAAGCTATAAACACTTTCTCCCAGCCGATTTTGGGGCTATACGAGTATAGTAATGGAATGGTAGGTGCAAGTGAAAAATATTGTAGAAAATTAAAATTGGAATAAGTAGAATATACTAAAATAAATGGTAATAAATACTTAAAATACACACAACATATTTACGATTATTAATTTCAAAAAATAAAAAAAGTGTTTTATGTTAAATAATGCATAAGAAACATACACAATTATTTGCACACATTTAAAGAAAGACCAGTTGCTACCATAGACTACTTGCTTTTCTGATCACCTCATACTAACCCGTTCGGAAGGTAATATTTACACATATCAAAACCTATATTGAAAAAAAATCGCGTAATTCATTCTTAATTGTAAGGCCTTCCACGTGATTATAAATGGTCACCGCCGTTGTTGATTGATTTTGGACGTATTTATAATATCAATAAAAAGCGTTGACTAATATAATATGGATTGTTATTTGAAGATAATAAAATTAATAAGCAATGGTTTACGCTGTCCGTTCCATAAGCGAGTTTCCATAGGCCGGTTGCGCCCTATATATCGCGAAAATAGCCGAGCTCGGCCTATGGAATCCAAAGATGCCGTAATAGCCACCCATGGTCACCTACAACACTAACTGGATTACGAGTGCGTTGCGGAACTTGTAGGATCCTTTCAGAGAAACGGAAACGATTTTTTGGAGTTAATAGTTACCGAGGAGTCGATGCAAGGGCGTCATTCTGGTGAAACATCGCCTAAAAAGGCAAAGGTGACTCAGTCTACCAAAAAGATCACGACTTCGATATTCTGGGATTGTCAAGGCATATTGCTTATAGACATAACGCAATATATGGTGACTGGAAGCTATTATGCTAACTTTATAGAGCAATTACGAGAAGCAATCAAGCAGAAGCGTCGTGAAAAACTAAGCAAAGGTGTGCGGCTTCTCCGTGACAATGCAACAGTCCACGCTGTTTCAAAGTGTGGCTTCACGGAAATTCGCCACCCACTCTATATCAAGTTTAAGGTTAAGCACAAAACTCAAGGGGAACTTAAGGGGTAGAAGATTTTCCACTGATGATGAAGTGTCCTGTGCGGTTGTCGTCCATTTTGCGGACAAAACTTCTGAAGATTTGAACTGACGACCTCAGGATTGAGAGTCGACTGTAGATACCTCCAGGCTATTACCTTTCTGATGTCTTCCGTCACCAGCTCTTTCATTGTCCACTCCTGGACATGGGCCTTCTCACGCACAGTGTCCAGTGCGCGCGGGGGTGTATGGCCCTAAAACGGTACGCTAGCCAACGGCATCTTTATTACGTCTCAAACTGGCAATACTGGCTTCTTATAAATGCTCACCGCCAGAAAATAACACAGTAAGTAAACAAGTTTGTTTTTCCCGGCAAAAGTAATAAAACGGTTAGCAAACTTAAATAAAGAGGAAACTTTGCACATAGAAGGAGTCAAAGGGCTGAATAATGGCTGGCCAGTTTATTGCTGAATGGCGGTTTGGATCTTCGCGCCACAAATGATTGTAGGGTGATCCCGAGGAAATCTAACTATGTATTTTAGGAATACACAATAATACTCAGTTTTTACACATCACACACAAATAAAATATTATACTTGTGCAATAGTTTAGCCTACTTAAAACGCCTCTGTTCACATGGATCCACAATCAGTCTCCACCGGTGGAGACTATCCATCCATGGATAATTTTCCTCCTTTTCGATCCATTCAAATATTGGAATTTCAAATATTCAATCTTAGGAATTCAAATATAATAACAGGTTTTTATGCCACTTCGATGCACCAATTTCTGAATCCAAATGTAATTATGTATTTCTAAGCCACTTCAATCCACACAATTGTGGAGGCGGCGAAAGTAATGATACAATAACTACGCATTTGATGAAATCCAAGAAAAATGTAATTCATTATTAACAACTTCGATTCAGCTGTGGATTGAAGAGGAAAAAGAATGATCTATAAATCCGCTTATGGATCTAAGAGGAAGAAAAGTTATTCATGGATCCACCGATGGAGCCTGATTGTGTCGATCCATGTGAACGGGGGCCGTAAAACTAAGCAGTTTTCGTCCTGAAGATTGTAAAATTTGTCAAATAAAATACTCAATATTATTTAAATGTTTAGACCGATTTGGACAAAAAATACACAAATATTTTCCAAAATAAACACTCAAGTAAACAGCAAGAAAAGTAGCCTAGAAGGATTCTGAGATTAGTGTAAATAAATAGATACATATATTTATTTATTAAATGGGTCTTAAACGCTATAGTGTTTACCAATTTCACTAGACCGGTTATACAATTATGGTAATAAGGGGTTATTATATTTTCAGCAATAGACGTTTCAAAATGGACGTCGTCAATTCCTTGTTGGACCATATCTTTCTTGTATTACTAGTTAGTCAAATGTAGACGCAGGAATCTTTTTCTATGTAATAATGATAAATAATGCCTAACTCAACGGTCCACACTAGGATTCCCTGTGTCGTGGTTCAGAGACACACCGGGCCTCCACACACCAGACCCGAACAAACATTTGTCTTTAATCGTCGCTGTCCTGAATACACACGGACTGATGGAACGCTTATACGGTGTCATTGAGATAGTTACCCGTGAAAAGGTAAGTAACCAACTCCATTAAATACGCACTTTACTTAAATGTCTCACACAGCTCCCGAATTAGTGGTGATCCTGAAAACATTAATTAATTTTAGTGTAAGCCTCCAGAGCTGCGGTCCAGACGTGTCATTGTATAATCCTTGTACAACGTTCAGTCGGAGACGGGTCATGACCCTAGTAATTTAGAAAGTGATGTGTTGTGTCCTATCTTCTTTAATTTGACAAGCTATTCGAAATTATGTGGCTTTGTTAAGACAGATTGAGGTGTTTCGTCATTGTCAAGATTAAAGTAAGACGGGTTTCAAATAGAGCACATAATTGACCCATTACATTTCAATACCCTGGCCAATTGCTGGCCAGCTTTAAAGATAAAGTTTAGGGTCACTTTCTTAACTGTCTTTCTTCCCTTTCTTAACTTCCCATTTATTCAAAATCGTATACTTTCATAGCCATGCTTCTTAGCCATGCAATTATGTTTCACCGAGAATTCGCTTCGAATAATCGCAATTTCGGTAATACCCGTTGTAATATCTATCTTGTGGTGATTGCAGTTAGCTCAATCAGTGGATTAACTAGTTTTGCACTTTTAATCACCATAAAAACTTTTATTATATTTTTAATTAATTTTATTTTGGACACTGCATTTTAATACATTAGCCTCAGGAGAACGAGGGAATCATCGCCCCGAAGTTGATGTTTTTTGAAACGTTCAGAAACCATCTTTTCTCGTGGGTGTCGTAAAGCTAATTAAGTGATAATAAAGCCGCTACCATAAGCCCTGAGGAACTACACAACCTCTGGAAGAGTGGACTCGCCGATCCGCTTGGCCAGCGGGGCGTTTTAAGCTCTCATATTTTTATAGAGAAGTGGGCGTACGAGCACGCGGCCCCACGTGGTGGTAAGGGTTACCGCTACACATAGACATCTGCAACATCAGGGTGCATGCGTGTGCGCCGCTGACCTTGCAAAATCCTATTCATAGCTTTCTTGAAGAACCCCGTAGTTTAATGTAAAGACCTCTTGAGGCAGTTCGTTCCACAGCCAACGGGTTCGCGGTATAAAATGATTTTTGGACCGAACAGTACGAGACACCTCCGTATCGAGGAAATGTGGATGGACCGCACTTCTGTGACGGGAAGTGCGGTTGTAAAAACCCGAGATGGGAATTATATTGAAAATTCTTCAAAGCATTCCCATACAAAGGCGGTAGAACACACAGAGAGACGCAACTTCTCTTCGAATGCTGAGGGGTTCTAAACCGCCCGTGAGACGGTGTGCATATGGAGGCCCATGTCACGGTTCTGGGTACATTTTATACCCATAGGTTCACATGTGATCCATTCAGTTTTACCAACAATACGGTTGAAAATCTGCAGTTTAGTAATAAATGAACAATGCTATTCCCAAGTCATAAAATATACCCTACTGTACCCATCCCCGGGGCACGTTATGTTCTCTTCGGTTACTGTTATTTACAAAAAATCTCATAAGCAACTCACATCTCCACTGACCCGGAAGCCTACATGAATCCTCCAGTATAACTAGACCCCCCACCCCTCCTCTCTGTGTTTGAAATAATATGGTGTGAGAGGGGATGATAGGAAGCTTGTAGGAGGTCCTGTTATGTTATACGTTTTTATAGTCGAGGCAATGATGTTGGAGTTGCGGTAGTGTTACAGCCGGTTCACACGGCGACGATTCGTCTCTTTTACAGGACCGTGATTATAATGGATTGTTTTATTTTCAGTTGTTCATGAACATCCATGAGCGAGTTCACACGCTCTTACGGTATAACGAATTGGGAAAAATGACGAATCTGTCCGAACGAGACATTCGGTTTTGTCAACAAATCACGAATGCTGTTTTTTGACGTATCGTTTTTATTGCTAATGGCTTTTCTCATGTTTGTATCTGTGTCCTTAAACCCTTTTCCAAACTTCAAAGAAGATCATTCAAGAAGTAACTGGTTCATTAGTATCCGAAAGGTACCTACACGAGATCGATATCTCACAAGTAGACGCATCCAGTGTCTTCTGACGGGAACGGCGATGGTACCAATACAAAATCGTAAGAGTATTTACGTCCGTCTTGTTGAAAGGTAGTATTAACACTGGGCCTTTCAAGTGAACTTCACATTCGTTTTAGACGAATTATAAATAAGCACGATCCGGCGCATGGTGTGAACATCATATTCGGTTTTGATGTATTGTCAGTAATGATAATACGTCAAACTCGGACCTCCGTGTGAACGGGGCGTTAGACGGCAATTTTATTTAGACAGTTTTGTTTATTGAAAAATATAAAATTACATAGATATTTTATATATTATATAGAATATAAAATGATTTTTATATAATTATATATTTAGATTATTTAAAAAACACAAAACCCGCCTGCACCCAACTCCTGTATAAACACATATTATATTGAAATAAACCAGAATTAATGAAACAAGTAAGTTTACATTTTTACAGCATTCAATAATTGATTTGTTGATTGATTCCCAATTGCTTTGAGTCTGATACTGAATTGTCAAAATAGCAGAGTAATTAATGAAACAAAACAAACAAATCAATTAATCCGCCAGTAAAAACAAATAAAATATGCCATTTTGAATTTTCAAAAAATCAAATACACAAGTAGCGCTCGCGTAATTGAGACAAGTCTAACGATGCCTGGTTCATTAAAATCGGTCAGTCCGTGCTCTGTGAGGGAATAAAAAGACGGACATACTCGTACATACATAACAGTGAAAAACATATCCCTCTCATGCTCATAAAGAGAATAAAGTCAGGAATAAAGGTAGGTATTATACTTAATGATATTATTATAGTTAAGTACTTTTTACTCATTCATAAAATCATAAGATGATGTTGTAGGTAATATAAGGTGTACAAAAGTATAGAAATTTAATCAAGCATATTTATTAATTATCACTTTTTCATGGTCTTAAAAAATCGTTTGACGGAAAAGCAAACGAATAACTGATTTTGAACAATAAGGTTTTGAAATTGAAATTGAAGAAGAATTGAAATTAATTTTAATTTGGAATTCCAAGCCAATCGCAAGATAGCTAAGTTCAAAGTGGCCACTATGAACAAACAAATGGCCCGAATATACGAGTATGTATATTGGGGCCTTAAAAACAAAATTGAAGTTTTCCATATAAAACGACAATTTTATGTTTAAGGACCTAATAATTCATTGTGAACACAATCATATATAATTTTTTTTTCAAATTTTAGTCTAAGGTTAATAAATTAACTTTCGAAAAACCATTCTGTTCAAAATTAAAATTTATAATACATTAGATAAATTTAAGCGCTGCTACAAAATGTGACAAAATAACTCAATTTATTTCGATGTGGCGTGTCCTCATAAACGTTCTCGTGTCACGGCGGCGACCTCGTCACGTCATGAATAACTCAGCCATCAGTGATTGTGCTGAAATATTTAAACGGACGCGCGTCCGCCCGGTGTGCTTCAGGCTTTAATTTCACTTTTTTTATTATTCACTCCCACGTATCCTATGTTTTATGTTAGTAGCTGGACCTTGAAGTACAAATGAGGAATGGTCAAGAACTAACCTCGTTTTCACAGGATTCTGTATTATTATCAAACAGTGTCAAAAACCTTGTCAAAAAGTGACTTCCTGAGAAAGTGAATTAGTCAGAACGTAATGTTCATAGAAAGTGGCCTTCTAAGATCACTTTCTCAGGAGTCCACTTTTTGTGACTATTACATTCTGACTATTTATTTTAATAGCTATACAATATTATTATTATATTATAGCTGTATTATTATATTATTTATTCTTATTTATGGCCTTTTTTATGCTAGTCTCTCCTTATAGCGATGAGTCACTACCTACAAGCATAAAAATAGCTAGAAGAGAAGCTGAGAAGATTTGGAGAATTCTAGACGTATCTTTAAGTATCTACACCTGTATAAGCTATGTAAACCGAAATCTCCCCCAAACCCTTATTACCATATCATCAGTCTAAGTTTTTACACTGCTAGATTACTTCTGTGTTTACGGTCTTCTGATTTTCTCATCCAGCCACTATTGGCGACTTTCTTCAATTCGTCAATCCACCTGGCCACGCTACTTTTCCAGGGAACACCTTATTGCATCTACTAAATAGTAGGTAGTCGGAAGGGTTCGCTGCCTTATTGAACGTATGTATGACTTTAGCGTGCTATATTTCTGCCAACACTGATAACTGGCGGGAAAGTGATATACCGTTTGACAGCTGACTTTTTTGTAATGGTGGCAAATTTAAATTACAAGTTAAAAGTTTTACCTTTTCATATTTTTTTAACATTTTTAAAATGGAATGCAAATATTATATGTGTAATTTTTTTTCGACAAGGGTATGAATGCTTCTGGTGCTCGAAAAGAGATTTATAGTGTTAACGGAGAAGATGCTATTGCAAAAAAAATGGTTCAGTCGATCCAGGTCTGATAATTTTAATGTAAATGATGTTCCTCGCTGTGGTCGTCCTATTAAGGTATATATTGATGTTATCATTGAAAAAATTGAAGCAGATCATAAGCAGTCATAAATTGCGGAAGAGTTTAGCATTCACCACTCAACAGTTTTGAATCACCTGCATAAACCGAATTCTGTACAAGCTAGATGTTTGGGTGCCGCATGATTTAAATGACAGAAACTTTGTGAATAGAATTTCCATATGCGAGATGTTACGAAATGAAATCGATCCATTTCTGAAGAGATTGGTAACAGGCGATGAGAAGTGGATCACCTATAATAACAATGTTAGAAAACGATTTTGTCTAAGGGAGGTGAGCTATCACAAATAGTCCCAAAGCCAGGCCTCACTCGAAACAAAGTTATGTTATGTGCATGGTGGGACTGCAAAGGCGTTGTATATAACGAGCTTTTGCTTCATGGCCAAATCATTAATACTGAGTTCTATTATCAGGAATTAGTAAAATTAAAACAAGCACTCGAAGTAACACGCACATAATTAATACATACATACACACATCTTTGATAAATAATCTTTGACCACATACATCTATTTCAAAGCGATGCGATAATGGCTCTGCCAGAAAAATAGCGATAGATAGTCGAATTAAATGGACGATATTCCGTTCAATGAATATTTATGTAATACAAAAAAAAAACTAGTATTTTCAATATAAAAAGGCCGCGAAATTATCCGACTTCAATATAATTACCTACTTTGTGTGCATCGTATATAGACTTATGATATGTATGAAATAACTGTTATTAAATAATTGTTATTAAAATAAGTGTTTTTAACAATAATAATCATCTATTTTTCTCTATCCAGAGATCACTGTTCACTAACAGGCTATGAACTATAAACATTATAAACAATTATAGTGATATAGTGATTTAGTGATGTAGTGATATAGAGATATAGTGTTATAGTATATCACTATAAACAGTATTTTTGCATTATAAGTGTGTATAATATCTGTTACTGTACAATAAAGAGTTTTATCTATTTATCAATCTGTCACTCCTTTGAATAATAGCTTTGTATGATGGAAAGAAAAAATATCATAGTATATTTGTTTTGTCTTGCACAAGAGCGTTTTACCCTGTAGTCAAGATGACGGATGCGCAATAAACTCCTCGCTTCTCTTCCAAATAGCAAAAAGACCTCTGTCGCAGGAATATTACAATGTCAGCATAAATCACGGCGAGGTTTCACTTTTATATGTGACGCTGTGGCTTAAGGTAGGTTTTACACTTTTGCGAAAACGGCAAATAATACTTTGTAATTGATAGTTTATTTATTAAAATGGTTCCCTTACTATGTCCTGTTAACATTAATATATACTCGTATGTTATTTACATATAGGGCTGCCGGATATAAAATCATTTTTCCTGGACATTACTACATAGTAATTTGGAAATTGTGACAAATGCTATCGGGTTTTTTTTTAAAAGAAAAAAGCGTCTGACGAGCATACAGTCCACCTGATGGTAAGTGGATACTGTCGTCCATAGACATCCGCGATTCATGCAAACATCAGTCCAGAATGACAAACGTCGGCCAAATGTACCCTTGCAGATTAAGGAATGGATGGATTGGTCTCACTCACTACCCAAACACGTACGTACATTGGGGAAATACGATAAAGTAGGAAATGCAGAACATTTCAAGGTAGTCTTCTGTGAGAGAGGAGTAACGTGGCCAGTCGAGTGCGCCCAGCGGCGTAGGTATGCAACATGCACTCTCCCCCTACAAATTAAGTAATATTATGTTTCATTTTTAATTCAAAATAAACTCCTACAAAATATAAATTAACAAAATTAAGTATCACGACACAATGTTTTAGCTCCTTTGTCTTTAAAGCTGAGGACCTAAATTCATTCAGCGTCACCAAGCGGGTGTGTAAGAGTCGGTCGAACAAGCTATTAAACGGCGGCCTATCTGCTGCATTGACCTGATCCAGCAATAATTTAGTGTGAATTACAGGCTTGCAATACATAAAATTGATGATTATCAAAGTGTGCATTTCCTGGATAAACTAGTTAAATACCTGGTCACGAGAGATAGCAGCAAATTTCGGTAAAATCCCTTAAATCCCGGAGACCTGGCAACCTTACTTTCATACCACTTTATTTTATTACAGACTATCTACAATTGTAATGCTTTTTTGATCGTGATAATCGTTATCTAACAAGAATCAAGAGCGGCGATCCAGTCCGAAATATTCTCTAGTGAATTTCATGAGGTCGCGAGTTCAAAAAATGCTCATGCCATTGAGCGGATTCTTAAATTATCACGGCGGTGATGGACAACATCATGAGGAAATCAATATGCCTGAAAATCTGAGCAGTAAATTATGGCGCAGGAATTCCTAGTAAGGTCTAGGGCGGCCTGTGCTCTGCAGTAGAATGTTACAGGCATCCCTAAAGTGGAAATATTAAGATGGAATTTATTTATAAACTAATTTCTTTTAATAAATAGGCGCATATTGTGTTTAGGCCGTAACTCCTGTCTGTTTACTGGCGTTTTTCAGTGTTGCCAACCAAGAAAAACATATGGAAAATTACCGTCAGATGTCGCCATTCCAACTATTCCATCGATGTAGGAATTTAGGAATAATATAGGAATTAAGAAATGGAGAAGTTATTTTTTTTTTATTTCTTACCTAAATATGATATGAACGATATATTAACATACAAACGATATATGGTTGAATAGTGTTTATGAAACATCCAACGTTTGAAATATGTTCTACTAAAACGTACGGAAAATAGTTAAATCTACCTTTTAGAGATTTTAAAGTAAGGCCTTTTATGGATTTAAATATCGTGACGTCATCATTGCGAGAAGCGCGTTTGAAACTTTGAATCTCGGTCATTTTATAATGGATTTCATTTTTTTTTTTAAAATACAAATAATCCTCTGCTTCTAATCCTAGTAAACTTAAATACATGTGTAAGGGGCCTAAAGTTTCAAGAAGATATGGGTCTGAAATATATCAGGGGTGCACTTTTGCGAATCACACGCCATTGTGAGATGTGGCGTGTCAGGGTCGAGAGGTCTCCTCGCCCCTTCCCATCAGCCATATTGATTTCTCTGATTCATGAGACGTTTGGGGCGTTCGGAATTAAACGTTTGTTATGTGTGCGTGTATGTGTGTGTTGAAAGGTCTAATGCGTAATAATTATAATAAGTGTTCGTCAAGAAAATTATCTTCGTGGACTTTTAGAGATTATTTTCAAAGTTATTTTTTATAGTATAGATAGCAGACGAACAGTCGGGCTATATGATACCTGCAACACCACGAGGCATGCGGGGGCGCTGCCGATCTTGCAAAGTCCTGTTCATAGCCCCTTCTTGAAGATCTTTATATCGTAGCATAACGGAAAAACCACAGCTGGCAGTTCATTCCACAACTTTCAGGTTCGCGGTAGACAGTGTCTTTTTACCCGACTGCGGAACGCGAGGAGGGATACGTTTTTCATCGTTCTGTGTGTATGTCCGTTTCTTTACTCCCTAGCAGAGATTAAACGGAGTGACTGAACCCTCTTACTTACTAGAGTGCGAAATAAATAGCAACATAAAATTTCAAGATGGACGTTGTACAAAATTTAACTGGTAACTGATAACTGGCCATCCCGCTTCATGCAGAAGCGTATATCATATGAGCATCGTCCAGCCGTGGATACTGAAATGGCTGGTGATGGTTACGGTCAATGGATGGTCCAGGGTCGTGTGTGGTGGAGAGTATTGCGTGAGGCCTATATCCAGCAGAGGAAGAACAGGTCGATGATTTCCATATGATATTTACGTTCCCACATTATGATCAAATGCTTGTAAAAATGTCGTAAATGTTGCGAAGAAGTTGTATCAATTAGCAAAAATATGATTAGCAAAAATATGATTCCTTATAATGATTAAAAAAAAATGCCTACAAGACTAAACGGTCAAGGAACACATCGCAGCTGTAAGAAACCGCCAAACTAGTAAATCATCAATAGCCGACCACATTCTCAACGCTGGAATTAATCACTGGATAGAACTCTGCACTCCCAAAATCCTCTCCACTGAACGCCATTATTATTCGAATATTGTACGTGAAGCGATTGAAATTACGAGATATAAAAATTGTAGTAGGTTGAAATGGTAAGCAATGATCGCGGTGCTTCAAAGCGCTTCGCATGCTTACCATTTCGATATGTACTCTTCCTTATGTATTCATATATAAAAAACGTATTCCCAACGATGTTAACATTACACATTTTCTTTGCGGTGACAGCCTGTTGGTAAGCCAACATTTAGTTATAGTACTCGTATATTACTTAGCCTATTATTTACTCTTGCCTAGAGAGGGAGAGTACACGTTGCAATCCAACAGCCGCTGGGCGCACCCGACTGGCCACGTTACCCCTCTCTCACACAAGGCTACCTTGAAATATACTGACTGCATTTCCCACTTCATCTTATTTCCCTAATGTACGTACGTGTTTTGATAGCGAGTGAGATGTGCCAGAGCTCACTCCCATCCTATCTCTCCCCATTTTCCCAACACTTTCTCCGAATCCATTCCTGTATCTCCAAAGGTAGGCAGCGCATCCGGGGGCGTGTCAATGTTTGTCATTTTGGACTAATATTGGCATGTATCACGGATGTCTGTGGGCTACAGTATCTACTTACCATCAGGTGGACTGTATGCTCGTCTGCCGCCTTTTCCATAAAAAAAAAGACATTGTATGTCTTGTAGGCTGCTCTACGGAATAAATAAATATACATTATAAAAAAGGGAGAATATGAAACCGTCCGTCGAACTTAAAAAAATATAATTATACTCCTGAAAGCTTCGTACGATGGTTCATACGCCTATTGACAAAGATATACCCCAAGAACTAGTCTCCCGAGATTTCCACTCATAGATAAAAATATAAGAAGAGACCAAACCCCCCGAGAATTCGAAAACCCTCGAGAGTAATTTTCGCCAAGTCAGGAGGGTGGGGAGTTTTAAGGGCAGATTCAAGGACGCGTCCATTTACATAAATCAATCATTCATTGAAATCTGTCGTAAATGTGACCACTGGATCTTAGATATGTTGCAATTTTTCATTGCGTTTCGGCTTCTTTCGTGTAGATAAAGTGACAGAATAGCATTAGATTACAAGATGGTAAACGGACCGCGGCTGTTGTGTAACCAATTAGAGGTTGGAAGCTTTTAACCAAATCAAAATCTAAAAGCCAACTAAAAGAGAAAAAAGTGAAGCGTTTGTTCAAACGGCCGATAAGTTTTTGTTGTACGAGTATATAGGGAAGTCCAATGTGATGGTAAGTGTTACTGCCGTCCATGGATACCTGCAACACAAGGAGAAGTGTGGGTATGCCGTCAACGTTGCAAAATCCTATTCACAGCTTTCTTGAAGATCCCCATATCGTAGCATTATGGAAAGACTCCTTGATTCAATTCGTTCCACAGCTTACTGGTTCACGGTATAAAATGGTTCTTAGATCAAATAGTACGCGACACCTCCGTATCGAGGAAATGCGGATCTGTGACGAGAGGTGCGGTTGTATAAACCCGAGGTGGAAATGATATTGTACAATTTTTGTAGCTTGAGAGATACTTTGCAGGATGCCCATACGATCGTCCTGTAGTTCAAAATGGATACATATTTAACCTTTTTTATAGGAAGAAGGTGGCAGACGAGCAGACAGTTTACCTGGTGAAAAGTGGATACTGTCGCCCTTGGACATCTGCAGTACCAGCCAACATCCGTTCAGAATAACAAACGTTGGCACACCTTTAGGAACTGATTTGGAGAAAGGATTGAGAAAATGGGGAGCGAAATGAAAGGATGCAATAGGAATGGTCTCGGGCATATCTCAGTCATTACTGAAAGACGTACGTACGTATATTGAGGGAATAGGATGAAGTCGGAAATGTAGTACATTTAACGGTAGTCTTCTATGAGATAGGGGGAACTTGGCCTATCAAGTCCACGCAGTTGTGGGATGGCAGCGTGCACTTACAACGTTCCATTTTTCCCCAAACCTTGTACTGAACTGGTGATTGTATAGCAGATGGGTAAAAATGAACGTTTATTGTTACTGTCATGCTATGTTAATCTATAAAAAAATTAAAGTTGCAATAAACAGTTGAAAAAGTCAATATGTTTTCTTTAAAGCACAGTGTAAAAAAGGTAAGGAGTTGGAAATGAAAACATAGTATAATTTTGGTGGCATCTACAACGGCATAGTGGGTCTCGCGATGTTCCAGTTTGGTTTATTGCTAGTATAAATCACGTGAATTGTTGAATGTGCGTGAAAAGCCGCGAATAGACCGCGGCTGGTGCAATCCAAGAGAGGTAGCTGCCCCTAAATATGAACTATTAATTTGCATGTACATTATTTTTTACTAAAACTTTTAACATGTTTAAGGTAATTTTTAAAACGGAAAAGTCCTCTCTAGTATCTACCAAAAAAATAAGCGCTGAACACTTGTCGCTCGAGGACTGAGCGAGTACTAAAAACCTTTAATACATTTTTTTTATCTAAATAGAATAGATGGCAGGTAAGCTGGCGGGCCACATGATGATCACTGCCTTCCATGGATACTTGCAACACCTGGGGACATGCGGTGAAGAATCCTGTTCACAACTCTCTTGAAGAGCTCCATTGAAACATTTGTTCCAATAGCTCATTCTTTATAACCTCTGTATTTTTATATTTGTATTTCATTATATTTGTTTTTGTATCTGAAACATTACTCTTCTCATTAATATATAATACTGGCTGGAAACAGTCCTACATGTTAAAGATTTTAAATTCTGAGAGGACGCCAGGAGAAATCTAGTAGGCTACGTCAACGAAAAAGGAATCTAGGCGGCCATGCCGTCGTGTAAAATCTAGGTGGTCACGCTGTGGAAAGAAGAAATCTAGGCGGCCATGAAAAACAAAAGAATCTAGAGGACAAATGTTACATCATATAGTAGCGTAACGGCACGCCCGGCTCATTCCTCACTTTAGTACGAAAATATGCCTAAAGTGACGGGCCCCTGCGCAGGGGTTTATTTCAGTCGGTTGCTGCGAGCTCTTTGTAACGCATGAGCAAATAAAAGCGTGTAAAAACTTCCATCATATTGTGTAAGTACGAGTAATGCTTTTTATTTAATTTTCTTTTAGAATAAAAAAAAATGTGTTTTAAAATTTAGAAAACTACTTTAATTAGTTACATTATAATTATGGGTGAGAACCATTGCGGTTCTCGCACGGAGTGTCATTGTGTGCGTGACCTTCAGCGGTTCAGTTTAATATCGCCTTTCTCCGTTGCACGTAGGATTGAACTTGGCTCGCGCTGAACGGAATTTTATTTTGTAGGTTTTGTGGAGCGTTCTTAGGGAGTGAGCCTATTAGTTACTTAGTTACTTGCCTATGAGCCTATTAGTACTTGTACTATTAGTTATTCTGTGGTAACGGAATACCTCAGCTGCCAGTTCATTCCACTTGTTAAGTTTTTCATAGTTTTAGTTCATTATGAGAACAAATTTCTTTAATCAGAAATTGAACATTTATTTGTCTATTTAGGTAAACGGTTCTTAAACGCATGTTTACTTTTTTATTTTACTGGACTATGTTTCGACTGGGTTACACCAACCATGGCTACGACCTGGCTGTATTACACCATATAATACCAGTTTAATAAAATAAAAATTGGAATATAATTTATATTATACATATTATATTTTTCAATTTTTTTTATAGGATTTTTTTTTTTTATTTTTTTTATTATTATTAATAGAAAATGTAATAGAATAAAAAACAATAGAAAAAAATATGTGTAAAAAACCCGAAAAACTTAAAAATTATAAAATTAACACGTTTAATTTTATTGATGTAGGTTTACAAAGACGAACCTAATGCTAGGTAATAAGTTTTACGTACAATTTTGGAAATGGGAAAAAATAAAATGAAAACTTAAATGAAAATATTTCTTTGGATCTGTGTAATTTGTATTCATCTTTATGAGTGTCTCTGGATCCAAATTAAATAGTTTCATTTGTAAATTCCGGAAAGCACGTTATTTGAATTTGGACCGATCCCCTGCCAGTAAGTACCATGCAACCCGCGGCCAACGCCGTTTGTTAACTTTGCGCTGTACTACATATTTGAACATAGCTTGCATCGTACGCTTCTGTAACATTTGTATCGTGTTCCTAACTTCAGATTTTGCTAATGGCAACCCTATCCGAATTAAATGCCGCGATTAAAGTGTTTTATAGCGTTGATTGTGGCTTTTCTCCAAGTATTTTTCGATGTAGACGGAAAATGGTAATTCTGAAGATCGAGAAACTTTATTATCTCAGTTACTGTAATTATCTCAGCTCTTTCACATTTTCCTGTCCTTAATAAGCCACGCTACTCAAACGGTCACTCTTTCACTTCACGAGTTCAGCGAGTTCACTCTTTTAGCGGTGGCTTAGGTCCTCAGCGGTTGTGGTAACGGCTCAGTTATTTTTTTTTATAGGCAAATCGGCTGACGTATGCTCGTCCATCTGATGATAACTGTATACTGTCGTCCATAGACAGCCGCGATACATGTTAATATCAGCTCAGAATGACAAACGCTGGCACACCCCCGGATGAGCTGAGAGGTTGGGATAATGGGGAGGGATAGGATGGGATGGGGTGGGAATTAAGGAAATACGATAAAGTAGGAAATGAGTACGTTTCAGTAGGTAGTCTTCTGTGAGAGAGACGTAACGTGGCCAGTCGAGTGCGCCCAGCGGCTGTGCGAATGCAGCGTGCACTCTCCCCCTACAGTTATCCCTTAGTCACCTTTTATGACACTCACGGGAAGAGATTTTGTGATTAATATGGCTGAGGCCACTTGTAGAGCAGTGATGTATCTTGAATTGGTTTTATAATTAAGAATGTATACCTAATATTATGTTCCCTTATAAATAGAGGGAGAGAAATACGTTTAAAATATAAGTTAAACTGATAGAAGCAATGCAGTGAAGTCGTTAGTACAAGTTAATATCAAGCAACATAATACTGATATTAACCTTAAGTTATAATTTAATATTATTACAAAGTCACTGGTTACTCCATATGTAGGTCCTAAGACCACATTACCGTATAATCCGGTGGGTAATGGGCGTGAAAGTGCGTTTAATAACAATAGGGTTACAATGACCTTATAAGGACAACGCACACATACGGATGAATAGCGGAGTAAGTAAGAAGCTAATACGATGCTAATAAATCAACAGTCACCACAAGGCTCTCTGGGTGGGTCTAGAGACACACAAAGGGGAATTTAAACCATTTGACGACATTAGCACTGGACATTGGAAATGTAGCACTGGGTTTAATATAATATATAATTTAAAATATTATAACTGACGGTAATTGTAAGTTGACAAACTTTCTGAATTGTAATTATTAAATTGTAATTCTATTTTAATTGTAACGGCTTTACTCGCCTCTTGTGGGGAATTCCCCACGGGAGTCGTAAAAGGCGAGTAATGCCGCTACCACAAGCGTTGAGAAACATCACTTCTATAAGAGTGGACTCGCGAACCCGCTTGGCCAGCGTACCGTTTTAAGACCATACGACTACATCCTTCAGGGACAAGACAATGTGCATGAGGATACCCATGTTCAGCTTCGAATGAAAAAAGGTTTGATGGTTACGGTAATTAACGAAGGGACCAAATTGTACTCGTAATTGTAAAATTGTAATTTTATTTGTATGTTATATTTGTATATTGCCAAAAGTAATGAGTTCACAAATTAATTGAATAAATTTAATTTGATTAAAAAATCACTATAAGTTAAAGAAAAGTTGAAATGTTGAACGCGAGGTCGCGCTAGTAGGCGACGAGCTTTAGCGTGATATGGATCAACTGTTTAGCTTATTAAACGGGCAATTTAGCGTGGTGTATTACTGCTTTATTAAATAAGCGACCTCCTAAGCCCTGTTTCAGACAAGCATTGTATAGTAATATGAAGTTTTAGTACGTTGATCTACATCATTGTCGGTTGAGCTCAAATACCTATCATAGAAGATGAAATATTAAAAATGAAATGGTTTATTTGTAAACATAGGTGGTAGATATGATTATGTTGAAATCCGATTAAAATGTATTGTATGCTTTAACATAGAAAACGCATAGGGATGCTAAATCTTATCTAAATATAATTTTAAATGTAAACCTTATTAGACACTTCAGCGTAACCGTTAAATTCTATTTTACTGCTAAAGTGTAACAAATGGTGCAGTTAAGTGTAAGATTTCTCTTGTCTTCGCGAGTGACGTTGACTTTATTTCACGGTTTATGTTGCAATTATTATTTAATTACTTGGGAACAATATCTCGCGAAAAGTTATTTAACCCATTTCTCTGGGTTTACATGTGGCTGTAGGCGGCTAGAGTAAAATAACCTCTATTTACACCTTTAACTAATAGAGAATTTGAATATCTGTTGATAAACATATAATTGTATACTAAACATATACCTAATTGATTATACTTCATAAAAACATAGAAGAGCGGTGATAGCCTAAAAGTATCTGTAATCAACTCACATTTGTGGGATTGTGAGTTCATATCCTCAGCCCGTACAGCATGAGTTTCTACTTAAGTTTTTAAGTAGAACTACTTACTTACGGATTTTGGAAAATGAATTGCTCGGCGGTGACGGAAAACATCGTAAGGAAACCCGCATGCTCGTTAATAAAATTAAAAAAAATGGAGAGAATATGTATCCACCAAACCGTAGTGTAAATGGTCCGAAAACCCCCAGTGATTTACTAGGGAAGGCCTGTGCCCACCAGTGCTGCGTTATATATAGTCTGATATCTATAGGATAACTTAGCGACGTCGAAATGAAACCTATGGATAGGGATCCCCACTGGGGGTCCATAGAAGGGTGAACAGTGTTATCCCAAATACAATAGTTTTCTAGTTATTTAATTTTGTTTTAAACTGGGGAAAATGGCTATTATTGATCAGTTTTAAAGTCATTACCTACCGCAAATGAAGGTCTGTCGAATGTAAAAGATTTTCAATATTTAGCAGGATTTCCAAAAAAAAATAGTTTTTTTAAAATTTGACTTGACCTGGTGTTTTGTGAGGGGGCGAGTGCATGCTGCGATCCAAAAGCCGCTGGGTGCGCTCGACTGGTCACGTAACCCCTCTCTCGCAGAAGACTACCTTGAAATGACTGCGTTTTGCACTTTATCGTATCTCCCCAATGTATATGCCAGTGAGTAAGATATGCCAGAGCTCATTCCCATTCTATCCCTCTCCATTTTCGCAATCCTTTCTCCAAATCCATTCCTATATCTCTAAAGGTAGGCAGCGCATTCGGGGGTGTTCCATCGTTTGTCACTCTGGACTGATGTTAGCATGTATCGCGGCTGTCTATAGACGACAGTATCCACTTACCATCAGGTGGACTGTATGCTCGTTTGCTGGCCAATTTTTTTATGAAAAAAAAATTTACTTGAACCCTAAGTGCACCTGTATTTTACCTTTTCGCAAATTTTATAGGGATTTCAAAATATTACAAGGCATGTATTTGTTTTTTGAAACAGATTTATTGCTATTTGGATGCTATGTTTAGTTGTTGCAATTTTATACAATATTTAATCTCGGGGAGTGTAAATTGAAATAAAAAAAGCATAAATAAACATTATGAAAAATATTTATTGTTATTTCTTTTCATTCAGCCGTTATCGGCGACTTTCTTCAAGTCGTTATCCAGTACGGAAGGGACTCAGGTTGAGGCTATGAATTTAATGAATGATATCATATGCTTTCTCAATTTGAGCACCTTTCAATTTCGAACGATTCTCAACAATTCACATATACAATCCTCATTCATAATTCATACCACACCATTAACCTGTGTCTCTCTACTGCTGGATATAGGCCTTTCCCACGGCTCGCCACTAAACACGGTCGTCAGCCCTTCTCATCCAGACACTACCACCGACATTCTTCAAGCCTTGAAGTCACCCACCCGACCGGAAGACGATCCACATTACTATTTCATACTCGTAAATACATTTAAAAAAAACCCATACTTTTCTATTTCTTCCATTACGTGAGACCTGCACTTAAGTACCGAGTAGAATGAAATTCTTTAAGAAATCTTCCCTGCATGCGTTGTAAAGTCACGTTCGGTTGTAAACCCATAGTTGCGTTTTATGGCGATGCAGTTACGTGAACCTATTCTATTCTCACCACAATAACTTTCTACGTTACAATTCGGCACTAGACTATTTTCGGGAAAACATACAATTAAATATGTAATTTTGAAATATTTGTTAACCTGTGAAATTAATAACTAATAACTAACTAACTAAAATAACTTGCTGATTAAATATTTTGAAATACTTATCTACATCTTAGAAGTGAGATGTTAAGAAAAGAACCGCTACACAAAACAGCGGTCTTTTTTTTAGCTCGCTCTCTAGCGCCAAGTCAGCACTAACGAACATTAACTGTTTTAGACTTGAACTCGACCATCAAATGTCTCAAAAATTTGGACTATACTCGTAATGCTCTCAAAAGCGTGTGTAGTATTGTTTAGTAAAAGTAGTTTTGTGTAGTGAAAGTGAGCTCTTAGCGCTCGACTCTCGAGCGCTGAGTGAGCGCTAATGAATGTTAGACAGCAGAACAAAGAACCAATACGGAAGTTATATCCGCGCATGTGTGATAGGAATGGCCAGAACACACCGAAAATATTCTCAAGCTTCGTAAATCGTAACTGGGCCTATTATCATTCACTCCTGGAGATGAGCCTCCTCACCTTAAGACACCACGCTGACTTGGTTGGCGGGTCAATTCTTTTAGAGGTGGTGTAATTCCTGAGTCGCGTTTCCACCTTCCAAAGACATTGTGGTATAAGCCAAAAATATTCGCGATTTTTGACGCTACACAGATTTCAGCTGGAATTAATGTTACTACAATTCAGGAGAGTTAATAAAACAAAAGAATACCAGAATAAGGCACGGGGTGAAACATTAAAACGTGCATCGAGATATTTACGAAGGCGAGAATAGGGGGCGTAAATCGTGAGGTTATGGTGTCACAGCGTAAACTACGGAATATAGTTACCGCAATAATATGGTAACCGTAACTTTTCTGATATTTCGATTGTGTAACTTTTTTATAGGAGAGAAGGCAGAAGTGCAAGCGGCTCACGTGACGATCAGTGCCTATGGTCGCCCACGGACAGCTGTAACCCCAGATGGTATACGGTTGTGCTGCCGAACTTGCAGGATTCTTTACACATATCTCTTTTCTTGAAGAAACTCAGATCATAGCATAACAAAAAACCTCTTGAAGAAATTTGTTCGATAAAGCGATTGTTGGACCGCACCGTGTATCGCGTAACATTATTTTTTGAGTATTGTCATTTACTCATTTCTTGTTACTAAATACCTAAGAGTTCGCTGATGCAAACTGAAATTCAAATTCGCTTCAAAAGGAGCTATGACTCATTCTGCTATCTGTTTTTGACCCTTACGGACTTCTTTACGGCCAACTGCACCTCAGTATCAGCACTACTGATGTTTGTGAATATCTCAAAGGTCGTTTGTCGCATGGCACTCAATGAATTTCATACAATATCTATAAATATGTATATAAAAAACACCCTATTAAGTGTTTTTTATTTATTTTTATTATGCTGAAGAATAAATAAATTGCTGCAGCGAGGATTGGCTATTATTTGAAGAACCCCATAACATGTGAACAGTATGACATATCCTTATCAAGGAAATGCAGATGATATTTTTGTGTCCCTATATTTAAATTTATCAGTTAGGAAATTCTATTATTGGCTGCGTCTAATACGTCCCTGAACTTCTGTTCACACGATTCATTGTTGGTGATACTAGAACTCTGGTAAATAAAGTTATGAATAACACCCAGATTAAGTATATCAGTGCGTTCTAGCTAAATCGTGCGTTCGACCACCATTGATTTTGTATTGGACATCTCGATGGATTGATCAAAGTTTGCTATTGTTGTGGACCACAAAGCTCGAAGAACCACGAAAAATGTAGAGCATTTTATTTGTAAATGAATAAAAGCCTTCTCTTGCATTTAATGAGTTAATAATTATTTTAATCACTTTTTGTACACTTATACAATGGTTTTACTATATAAATATATTAATAAATACTGTATCACACACATCTCGGCTGACAGTTCAGTATACAGAAGCGTTCACTGATGAAAATTTGAGCACGTACCTCCAAAATGATTCTTATGATAAGAATTCAATTTATTTTGACGAAGAACCTTCTTTTTATAGTCTAAATACGTTTTTTCCATTCATAGCTATCTGCTTTGAATCGTCTTCAATCTAGCTTCCATATAAAAAGGTGTAGTGAATAGGGTATCGCATGCAAACCGAGACGCTAATAATTCTTAAGGAGCCATTCCGATTCTTACGGTACCCTTTCAACATAAAAAGCGAGTGGAAAACTTGGCAACGATTTATGTACTATGAAAGGGAACTGTAAAAACTTCCCACCTCCACAACTCTATTCATGGGAAGTATCACCGTACCTATGACTGTGCTAATACAGTGACTGCTATTGTCATGTCGCTGTAGTAGTTTTCCACTACTGCGTTGCTTCTGTGCACGTAGAATTTTCCAAGACTAAAATAGGTAAGGGAAAGTGTGTTAAATGAAATGGTGGGAGAATGAGTTGGTGTCGTGGTGTGAAGAGCTCTTCGTTCATGTATAATGGATAAATTGAAATATTTGTCATATGCTCACCGTGTTGTACGACAGTGTTGAATAGTTTGACTTGCAAAGAGTGATAGTCGGATCGGTACTGTATGTTGTGGGGTAAAAGTTTCAGGTGGATGAACTCTGAAATGTTGTAATTTTTTGTCTTTCAGAATAGTCGAAGATAAGATCGTTGTTGTTTTCGAGAAGGTGGTAAGTCTTTTGATTTGAACAACTAATATTGTACCATACCATACCAGCAGCCTGTGACTCTCCACTATTGGATGGAGATCTTTTAAAGATCACCAGGGAATGCTCTTAAGAATTGTTCAATATAATTCCCACATTGGGTTTCTACAACCGCACCTCCCGTCACAGAAGTGCGGTCCATCCGCATTTCCTAGATACGGAGGTGTCGAGAATTGTGTACAACGAGAATTAACACTAAAGAATGTTACAAAATTGTGGTATAGACGACGGGAAGAGGTGATTCATTTTCCCGAATGCTGCTCAACCGAGCTGAATGCGTCTATCGGCTTCTCAACTGATGTTGGACTTGTCTAACTGGATATCAGTCTAATATCAGTAAAAATGTGAAATGTTGGCACGTTCGGAAATTATTCTCGAACATATTGGTTTCTTCACGATGTTTTCCTTCACTGCTGAGTTAGTGATAAAATTTAAAAAATTATAAATACCAACTTATATTTAATTAATATGACTTGTATTGGGAAATGTAGGAATTACCGTTCAGAAATTTCAATTTCAGGACTTCTGTGCAATATTTGCGAAGACATTTTATGCTCTGTGAAGCATTAGTAAACACCGGTATCACATTAAACAGCTTTGGATGTAACATATACGTTACTCAACATGTGTTCAAATTAAAATTATTTATTTGCACAACAAATATTTGTGTACAAATGGTAGTATTTTATTAATCCAAGTGGATTTAGCCTTTGATTCATTCTATCGGGTGTACCGGTGAAAGAAAGAAAGAAAATTCTTTTTTCTCCTACTTGCTCGGAAATGGCTTCATTATTTTAAAAAAGGAATTCGTCAATCGGCTCTTTTCTGTACGCACGCCAGCAATTTCCAACACGACAATAATAGAGATTGCTGGACAGTAGCGAGGTTATTTTTAGTGCACACTAACATAAATTAGGTTCTTTTAGGTACACGATATTTATTATTGTAAAGGCTGAATGTGCATTTCTTTTCAAAAGTTTAAATAAGAACAAAGACCGCGCGCAGTCGAATTGGCGGGAATGAAAATCAGATACCTACTCTGTATTGTGGATGTTATGCTCTCATAAGTTTATCACAATTTTAAATTGTCTAATAAACAATGAGTACTAGTTCGTTGGAAGGTGAATTAAATTTAACGCCACCAGACATAGCTGGAGAAATAAAGATACTTTCTGAAAACCTGTTACCACCGAAATCGAGAGAAACATATGAAAAGGCATATAAAGATTTCATCAAGTGGAAAACTGAAAAAAAAGCGAATTCTTTCTCGGAAAACTTCTGTTTCTTGAATCAATTTGTTTATTGTTTCCTCGCAAATTAGCGAAAAATACTATACAAGTCTCGGCCGAAATAGCAATTAACGGCCTCGTTTATTTTAAAAGGACTCGGTTTCGCCTCGTCCTTCCAATATTACTCGGCCGTCAATTGCTTTATTTCGGACCTGGACAGTAATGTACTATTATTGACAATAACATATGAAATTAAATTGCAAATAAAACAAAGGTCACGAGTGGAGTCGAGTGGAGGCCACTCACCGAGAAGCGCATTGTGGTACCTTCTCCAACCATGTGGACCGACCTCTTGAAGAAGTTCACCGGTGGTGGTTGGATGAGAGCAGCCGAGGATCGTGTATGGTGGCGAGCTTTGGGAGAGGCCTATATCCAGTAGTGGAGAGACAGTATGGTATAGTATAATAATAAAATAATAATTGAATATCACCAACTTAGCAAATTTTACAGCGTGAACTATGACGCTGATTTTCAGTTGGAGGCACACGGGTGACCACGGACTGTCCACGGCGGATTGATAATAAACATCATATTATCGTTTTCATTTCAAACACTACAAAGATAACTATTAATATTTATAAATTTTCTAGCGATCTCTTCTTAGTGAGTCTTTACATCATAAAAGGAAGTTCAAATTTCATGTTTCTAGCTTCAGCGGTCTCAGCTCGGCGCTGATAGGTTAGTCAGTCAGTCAGGTCATTTTTCTTATATGTACAGGTCATCTTTAGTTTTTCGTTTCTTTTACAACATGAAATGTACATATATAAATGTAGTACAAGTAACTTCGATAGTACGTAAAATGCGTATAAAAAGAATATTTTAAAATCTTAAAAGAGAAGATTTGCGCCTTGAATGCTAGATACTAGATTAAAGTGAATAATAAGAATACTTGATGAAAGAATTCCCGATAAAAAGTAGTAGCAATTAATTTGTAAAATATCTACAGCAAACTTTCGTCCTTAATGTACATAAATATATGTAGTTCTCTTTTAAGTGTCAATAGTGGATGTGAGATGTGTGAGACAGCCTTATATGGAGCGTTTTCTGTGTCAACTTTTATGAATAGCGTCCTGTATATTTCGTGTAACGTTATCAATAGATTTGTTAATGTGCTAATAAAACTTGCTTGTAGTTTGTAAGGCCTTTAGACTCATACAAAACTTATCACCCATACAAAGTTAGGTAAATGCGACAGACTATAGAGGTATATATTCTGGTTAAAAAGCATTTAAAGTATTTTGAATCACTTATATACAACTAACCCCTTTCAAGTTCCTAAAACGACCCTTTCAGATCTTTAGAATGTCTAAATGTGGAATGTTGTGCTACGGTTTTACTAATAAGCTACGAAATAGGGCTACGAAACGCTACAGCGTTAAATCGTGCTACGACATCTTGTAGCTAGTAGCTACGAACTGTGAGAAAAATAATAATACAAGATGTCGAGATTATTACAATTATTTATAAATAGTGGTGGCCGCGACTTCGTTCGTGTGAACTTTAGTGATTCCCGTGGGAACGCTACAATGGATCTGGATAAAAAATACCCTAAACGTTAACGCGGCCACATGAGCTAAGAAGAAACAAAAATAATTAGACTGTTACGTGAAATTTTCTTTAACTTACAACTCCAGCTGCGCGCGTCGCTAATATCGCATGCTGCCAATTTTTTATTGTTATTGAATAAAAGGCGTTAGACGAGCATATAGTCTACCTAATGGAAAGTGGACTGTTGTCCTTAGACATCCTTGATACATGCCAATATCATTCCAGAATGACAAACGTTAGCACACCTCCGGACGATCTGCCTATATTTGCAGATTAAGGAATATATTGGGAGAACGAGTTGAGTAAATTGGGAGAAATAGGATGGGATGGGTACATCCCCATGGGGCAGTGAGATATGCCAGAGTCCATTTTCTGGCATATCTCACTCACTACCGAAACACGAAAGTACCTATGTGCATTAGGAAAATGCGATAAATTTTTATTTTAATGAAATAAACCAATTTTAAGCAAGACCTGCACATATTTCCTGGTTAAGTATTTATGGTGTTTGTTTTTGCTCCTACCATTAAGGCTATGAAATGATATCTAAATATTCGTAATGCCAAGCATCTACGAATGTCGTTAAATTGCCATTACAGTAGGCTATATATATCAAGGGAGTGAGCGTTCCACAGAGCTAATATTATGTGTAGAATGTCACATATATTTATCGCGAAGTAATATGGCGATATATAAATCATAGAATTCAATTAGCGACTCTCAGTAAGTCTTCTACTGATAGTCTGTACAGTTGACTTAAAGTTATCAGATGCAAATTAAATTAAATTGAGTAAGGTATATGTTAAATTAATGTCTTAAACTATTTTGATTAGATGTTATAAGATAGCAGAAACATTTTAACTGCCGACACAAAAAGGTGGTTTATTACCGACCAAATTAAAATGTCCATTTAGGTTTAATTGAAATGTTCTGATTAAGTTAAGATCACTTTATACAAAACATTTTGTCAGATATTTTACACCAGCAACTTGTAGGTAAACTTCATCCGGAAACAATACCCTGCGTGTACAACACAATAACGCCTTCGGGGCGTTGATGGGCTCTCTTGTCACTGCAGTTCCTTAGGCATGTTTGCTGAGGCACGCGCGCAGATAAATTCTTTGTCATCATGCGCAAGTAAGTTGCCCCAGTAATGCACAGGTTGCGGCGGAGTTTTAGCAGCCTCCTGAGGGTGTTTGCTGAGAGACTCGACTGTGCGATTCTCGGTAGGTTCATCAGTATACATGTTACGAGTGTAGCTGGATGAGCCAGCCACAGGGTAGCTGTCAGTCAAGTTATTCCTACTGTGTATGTTTGTTATAACAATTTATGTAAGTGTTGTTGTTTTTATTTTATAGTCCTATTGAAGTCTTATTGAATGAATAAATTAATGATGAATGATGAGGTAGAGGGCCAAGTTCCACTAGGGATCATATTCAGTTTGAAAGAAACTTCCGGACTATACTGCATATTGTTTAGTAAGAGACGGCTTTTTGTAAGAGTATGAATGTGGATGGATATATGTTGAGCGTTTCGAGAGTCATGAGAGGCTTCTCTTCATTACATGGATAAGTGAAGTAGAAACTGATGAAGAAGTGGAGCATAGACATGCAGCTCCAGGTGGCAAGTTATCACCACTGCTGAATATAGGGCTATCCCAAGAACCACCACGACACCCGCTTTAGAGCCTTTTCACTAGGCACTGTCGACGACTTTCTTCAAGTCGTCAATTCACCTGGTCGGGAGTCGTCCCACGCTATGTTTCCCGGATGGATTGACCGAAGTCCAAACTGTCGCAAATTCGTATTCGTAACCTAAATACGTCGCCAACTGTACATACTTGTCAAGCAATATACATTCCTACTAAACGGGACATTTGTAGTTAATTCAAGATTATTACCTGTATAATTAATTCGCAATTAGCGTGGAATGTGCGTTGTATGATAAGATTTGAATGGCAAATTAGACGGCAGTATGTACCTACTAGATACAAATGTAATTTCAGTACAATATTTAAATACGAGTATATTTTTCGTGGTGATAGCCTTCTTGCCTCTCATTACTTATTTCAGGCAACAAAGGCCCATACAATATATACCTTAACCTAGAATTCATCTAATACAATAAGCTGTCTCTCTGTCTGTCTGATTGCACACACGCAATAACCATTGGACGGATTTTAATGAAACTTGACATAGTTATAACTTATGAACCGGATTAACATTTAGAGCACTTTTTATCCAAATCGAAAATTAAGTTCACACGGGAATCAAGTTAACCAAATATACTGAAATACGTACTGAAAACGTAAAATATTGATTTGGCTTAAGTCAACTGAAGTATGTATCGAAGTATATTGTAACATTAGTTGCAATAGCTCAATTTCGTACTCTGTATTTTTACATGTATTTTGATATCTGTATTCTAATTCAATATTTATAACGTCTGTAACACATTACCCATCTACACGAAGAATAGCACTGTCTGGAAACTTTACGAGATGATAAAAATCTGAAATTCAAAAAATGACAAAATCCAAGAAATCTGTCAAAGAAAACAAGAGTGAAAAATCTAAGGCGCTGCACAGGGAGTTTTTGTTTGGAGAGCGACCAGTGAAGACGTTTTAGAAAAAGTCACACGCCTGTTCCGGGGGACTGAGCTATCCTGGACATCACATCTGGGCCACTACTCTCGCCGGCCGCCGCAGCTCTGGTCCGTCGCTCTTTGGGCGCTGGTGCACTACCTGGGCGCCGCTTCTTGCGCCTGGCCGCCATCGCCCCGTCCGACCGCTGTTGCCAGTCGGCGGCAGTGCCCGCTCTGCATCACTCTGGGCGTGCGCTCCGCTAAGCGCCGCCTCTCCTACACCGTCCGTGAGTTTTTAGTGCTCGTGATTTTGGTAACAGACATTTACAGACTCTAAGTATCGTACTAGTTTTCCTCTTTAATTTTGTAATAGGTTTTCTTTAAATTCTAAAGAGCTATTGAAACAAACCTTACCTCTTTCCACTCTAGTAGAAGTTGATTACCCTCTTTTAATTAGATCTACTAGGGTAACACGACAATATATAAATGGATGTTGGTATATCTGAAATTAATAGACTTCGATACCGTTTGAACGATCACCATGAAAGTTGGCACATATATGTATTTTTTCATGGAGAAGGTTTCTATGGTATTCACTTTGTTGTAACTCGCCACTAGATGGCGCTGCAGCACATCAACTTCTATACCGTTCAATCGATCGTAAAAATGATATCGACCGCAAAACGGAATAATTTGTGATTTTATATACAGAGGTAAATAAATATACACAGGCAGAACAACGTTTGCCGGGTGCAGCTAGTGTTATATATATGTATTTCTATTATGGTATTAAATTTAATATGTATTATAGTCATATAGTATTATAGTTTACATAATTTTAACTGTTTTTGCAACTAGCGCACCATCTCTGCATTCATCTGGTTGATTGAGAGATAATGCTTTAAAGCATTACGGCCGCTTTTTTCACTCTGTGCGATAAAGAATAAATAAATAAAAATAAATAAATAAATGCTCTAACGTATACGCACACATCGCGTTACGTAACGTCGGGGGCACTTGTAGGTATTGAATAATTTCTCAGCCTCTGATCAGCTTAAAACCATCACACATAGATAACATGTAGTATAGATGATTTAAGAGGATTAACTGACCGGCGTACGGTACCCTAAAAATGAATATGGCTGACGAACGGACGGTCGTATATGAATAAATGAGAGGGCCAGTGATTGTGACTGAATAATTCAGGGGCTCAGTTTTCACGGGTGCCTTTCGCATTGGCTGTATGGTATTGTAATTCCTCTGTTGTTTGCGAAGATTTTTGTAAAGCAAAGGGCGATTGTTGATCATCCTGAGTCAAGTTTTTGTTTATTTATTTATAGATACACGTACATATCAGATATCAGCATTGCACAGACAATACTTACAATACAATACAGATAATTTTGTGTAGGTTTAAGTAGGTCCTCGAGTAGAGGCTGCGCACCGGGAAGCGCAATCTGGGTCTTCCGGCCGGGTGGAGAGACGATTTAAAGAAATTCTATGGTGATTGGGTGAGAAAAGCTCGCGTGTGGTGGCGGGCCTTGGGAGAAGCCTATATCTAGACTATGTTTTAAGAAGGTAGAAAAAAAGTGAGCAGACAGTCTACCTAATCGTAAGTGAAAGAAAAATATAGAGGATATTTAGGAATGAAATTGGAGAAAGGGGAGTAGCTACTATAACGGCACTGTGAGGTCCCCTCCTTCCATTACACCTTCCAGTTCTCCTTGGAAGGGATGGGGTAAGATTGGGAATCAAGAGTAAGTATAATGAAATTATGAATTCGATGGGATATGACGGACTATGATAGGATAAGTTGGATGGGAATGGGCTCTAATATAAAGCGTTCACTAATGAAATACCTACATCTATACTATACCATGCCGTATAGTGTGGGAAGTGCAATATATTTTATGGTAGTTTCTTTATGACAGTGGTAACTAGGCCAGTCGAGTGCGCCCAGCAGCTGTGGGATTGCAGCATGCACCCTCCACTTCCCGACTAAGCATGCAAATACATAACAGTAATCGTTTTATTGTAATATATTAAATTGTTTCCAAACCGACGGACCAAACAGCTCTCCGCTTTGAACATAATCTAACTTTTAGTATTGTTTTCCCTAATAAAATAATCTGCTATCCAATTACTTTAGACTTGCGAGTGAACTGCAAATTTTAATTGAAATTATTTAGAAACAGATTGTAATATCTATCAAAACAAAGCAAGTCCGTGATTATAAATTGATCTGCCATAATCTAAAGCCGAAACCAAAATTTATTTGAATTTAATCACAGTTGGAAATTAGTTTACTTTGTAAACGTGTATTTAATATTTCGCAGACGCATTTCGTTTGCTTAAATTGTTAAGTACTTACTTGGTTTATAAATTGTTCCAGAAACATTGTGGGCCGTTTTTTCTTTCAAGTTTAAACTGAGAATGTGAAAAAATATTTTTTTGTCATTATTTAAAGTTTATTACTTATGGACTTAAAATAAAAATAATTGACTTTTATTTTAATCGATTATTTATTATAAAATATCGATTTTAATTATTTGATCTAGGGATCTTAATCGGACTTCCTCCTATTGCAGTCACGGGCGGTGTGAGCTGCGCATATGCAGTCGCCATATAAAATAATTGGTACAATTAAATACAATGTGACTCACTTATCTTATGAAGATACAATGCACCGCTGGAAGGGAACTTGGACGCTAAGCTGGCGATGGAAACTATCCTAGAGTTATTTGTTTAATATCTATGACAAAGCCGTCGCTGACAGGATGAAATATACATTATATTTTTATTGCTATTTAGTTGCTATGGTACTATAATTTATCGTGTTACTAGCTTGTTGGCGTAAGGCTGTGTTGCCTTAAACGTAAGCGCATTCTCCATGCAGGTAACGCTGGATCAAGCCTCAACAAGTTAGCGAGCACAGAGCATAGCATTGTAACTATTATTATTTTATGAGAGAAAGTGTATATGTAACCAAGAAATAATAATCGATTATAAATTAATCAAATGTCTCAACCGATTTTTCAAACAACGTCATTAATGGTGTTTTCGAAGTTATAAACTAAGAAGTTTTAACTTGCAATAACATTACCAATTTGAATTTATTATTATTAACCATTTTCATAATAAAGGGGAATTTCTCTAATAAAGAGCTGTCTTTTTAATTAATTAAAAATCTATTTTGACTTCATAATCGATTTTATTCTTGTCGGCGAAATCGATTGTCTAAGAATCGAGTTTTTCGTCCATTTTTCACATCCCTAGTTTGAACAGTAGCATGATATTGGTGGCTGAACGCACACGAGTCTCCGTGTTACATCCACGTACCATTATCTCGCCGGCCGTGTGGTGTTGGCTGGCTTTAGAATATAGCAACACCTCAACTATTTCCGTGGGTGTCGTCGCGACCAAGGGATTACAAAGCGGTTACCACAAACTCTGAAGAACTACACAACCTTTAAAAGAGTGCTTTAAACGCTTAACTAGCGTGGCGGTTTATGATCATACATCCTTTTATGTAAGTACATCCGGATGTACAATAACAGCTGGATGCACTGCATTGCATTGTATACTTTATATCGCAATCACTTTTTTCATCAAATATCTCAAGTACAGACGCGGCTTTGTTACGATTTTATTATACGTATAGATTGTTCTGATATTGAAACGATCCCGTGCTAACACGATACAATCTCGATTTCCCCGATCGTACGGGCTCTATTTTCGGATATTTTTAAGGTAACATTTATGAGACAAACGCGATAAAGGTAATTTAAACTTATCTGTCATAGCTTTTTACGAAGTCGACTTGTTAACAAAAAGGTTTCAAGCAAAATAACGATTACTTACAAAGATAACTTCCACACATAGCTACAAAAATACAGTAAACAATTGGCGGTCTCGTTGCAATTATGCAATCTCTTCCAGACAACCTACCACAGCGAAATGTGATCAGGTACTAACAGGTACAGTAGTCAGGTACTTGAAAACAAACTGTAGTCAATATTTGCAATGTACTAATCACACAATATATTTTAACAAAGTAAACAAAATCGTAAGTTCACTTATCGAGCTATAGAGAGAGCTATGCTTAGAGTTTCTTTTCGAGATAAGATCCGAAACGATTCAAAGATTAGCCGAGAACTAAAGTCACCGACATAGCTCACAGAATGAGAACGCTGAAATGACACGCCCTGTGGGACGTCCTCCGATGAGAGAGACGGTTGAATGAGAAGAGCCGAGGATCGCGTATGGCGATGAGCTTTCGGAGAGGCCTATATCCGACAGTGGAGAGACATAGGTTGTTGGTATGGTAAACAAAATTATATCCACATCATCATAAGTTAGTGTATCTATAAAAAATAATAAAGAACGATGACCTGTATTACGGTAGGAATTTCCTTGTAATAACAAGCAAATTTTCACTACACTTAGCCCGTATTAATAATGCAGAGGCTAAAACATTGCTTGGCGGGTGCACTTACCACGGCGTTTTAGTGTCACCAAAAGCCAGCAGGTGAGGTGACAATACCGTGGTACTTGTTTTTTAATAATGGAGTATGCAAATGTATTGCAGATGTGACAATTGATATAAACTTGTATTGTGCACGACTTTTTGTAGAAAGAAGACCATAGACGAGCAGTCTACGCTATGGTAAATTGATACTTTCTTCCATGGATGCCCATGATACACGCCAACATCAGTCCAGAAAGAGAAACCTTGGCACGTCATATAGAAATTTACGAGTGTCATTTTTCGTCATTCTCTACTCATGTTGCCGTATATCGTTGACATTTAGGGGCGACAGTAGCTACTTACCATCAGGTTGTCCTTGTCCAACAAGGTTGTACCAACAAGATTGCCCTCAAATGTACTGCATTTCCCACTTTATACTTGTGTTATAAATATTTAAAGAAGGTTAATGAAAGAAATTCCCAGTAACTTAAGAAGTTAGTAACAAAGCGAAATTATAAAGTTTGGAGTGTCTCTACTGAGCGCTGAAAGGTTGCTGAGTTAACTTTACAGTAATAATTTACAACTACCCTCAAGGAAGCGCCACGTAATCGTCGACATACGTTGCAAAGTGTGAGTTAATTTCAGAAATTATTTTCATTAGACACTGGTGCCGTAACGACATATGAGAATGTTCAGATGTAACCGTAACCAGTGCTTTTTCATCCACTGCTGGGACACGGATGGGTTTTATCATTATCTTATGCATGAGGAATGTAAGACCTTAAAGTGGAGTGTAGGCTTTCTCGGCCGGTGTCCATATTAATTGAATCTTCTGGGCTATTTGACCGAGGTCTTCTGGATTCTCTTCTCTTTCTTCCAAGTACCTTAAACGGTAAGACATTTAAACGCCAAGTTGGCCAAGCGAGTTGGCGAGTCAATTCTATTAGAGACGGTGTAGTTCCTTGTGGTAGTGGCTTTGTTATCCCTTAGTCCCACGACACGACACGCACGGGAAGACATGTGGTCATGCTAAAGCTGGCCGATATTACCTATACATACTAAATAATTAGGTTACAAAGTAGAACAAAAATTTTTTTTTTTATATATTGAGGTAGGCGGACGAGCAAGCGGTCTCACATGATGGTAAGTGTTACCATCGCCCATGAACACCTGCAACACCCTGGTGTTGAGGGTATGCGGGTGCGCCGCCGACCTTGCAAAATCCTATTCAGAGCTTTCTTGAAGAACCCCATATCGTAGTTTAATGGAAAGACCTCTTGAGGCAGTTCGTTTCACAGCTGCGGGTTCGCGGTATAAAATGATTTTTGGACCGAACATTACGCGACACCTCTACGCGTATCGAGAAAATGCGGATAGAATGCACTTCTGTGACGGGAGGTGCATTTGTAGAAATCTAAAGTAAGAATTATATTGAACAATTCTTCAGAGCATTCCCCATTGTACAGGCGACAGAACACACAGAGAGACGAAACGTCTCTCGGAATGCTGAGGGGTTCTAAACCGCCCGTGAGAGTGGGGTCGTCGACAATTCGAACAGCACGTCGTTGGATGGAGTCAATCGGGTCAATTGATATTTCGGCGCGCCGGCCCAGAGATGTGAGCAGTACTCCATATGGGGTCTAACCTGAGCTTTGTAGAGCATTAGGAGTTGCCCACGGGTGAAGTATCGAAGTATCGCTTCGCTCTGAAGCGAAAGCGATGAATTTTACATAAGTAGATACATAATACGTTCATAGATTTTTAAAGTACCTTATGGACCAATTTACAGCCTATTTCATAACTAAATTAATAAGCAGTTCATTGGTAAGCGCATCACTTGAGAACGGCGGGACCGATTTGGCTAATTTTTATTTTAAATATAGGCTATAAATATTATTTTAGTTTAAATATAAAGTTAGTAATAGTCTGAATAAGGTTTTTAGGGAAAAAAAAATTGAAAAGTTGCCCGGAAAATTAAAAAAATCGGAAAAATCTGAAAGTGCTTTTTTCTATGGGATTTTTGTATGAACTCAAGACCATAACTCAAGATTCGAACGATGGATATCCTTAATTCTTTTTTTGTTTTGTTCGTTATGGTCCTGGAAAAGTTTTCAGGAAAAAAGAAAAAAATATTTATTGAAATTTGAAACTAGAACAGGACAACGTCTGTCGGGTCAGCTAGTTAATTATATATTATTATAATTTATTGTAAGTTAAGTTTATTGTCATCAATGTAATATAAGTCATCAGACTGATTAAGTATTAAGTAAAATGTAATATGTGAGAGCTTATCCGCCAACCAGCTGCGCTCACAGTTCGTGAAATTATACTGAGTTTGTGTTAGGAATGTTTGTTTGGAAATAAAGAAGAAATAAGAGTAATAATAAGCATATATTAAAAGCGTCTTTTCATAAGCGAAACAAACATTTATATCTCAAAATATTTCACATTATTAAAGGCTTAGCCGACGAGTTCTCGCCAAACAAAAGGTATTCATATCAAAGTACTAAGGTAAGTAAAAATAACGCCACAACTTTTCTCGTTTCGGTGGTGAGTCGAGGAGAAACCTCGCAACTTTTTATTCGAAACTCCGTCTTACGACTAAAGGCCTATTCAGATGAATGCGGTATTCCTTGTCACTGTAGACTATAATCAATCGATAGTTCATAGAAATACACACTCCTTTGCAGCTTATTATTAACTTATTCAATAGGCAGCTAAGTAGCGTCAGCCGCAAATATGACTTTGTAGAACAAACTTGTAATTCCAGTTAGAGCAGCGAGTAAATGTCGCCATCGTGACTTTTTTAAAGAAAAAGGCGGCAGATGAGCATACAGTTCACCTGATGGTAAGTGGATACTGTCGTCCATAGACATCCGCGATACATGCCAACATCAGTTCAGAATGACAAATGTTGGCACGTCCCCAGATGCGCTGCCTACTTTTGCAAATTAAGGAATGGAGTGGGAAAATAGGACGGGGCAGGATGAGATGGGAATGGGCTCTGGCATATCTCACTCACTACCGATACACGTACGTTACATTGGGGAATGTGATAAAGTGGGAAATGCAGTACATTTTAAGGTAGTCTTCTGTGAGAGAGGCTTAACATGGCCGGTCGAGTACGCCCAGCGACTGTGGGAATGCAGCATGCACTCGTCCCCCTACGAACTTGTTTATAAAATAAAATGTTTGTAATGGTGGGTGTCGTAAACGACGACTAAGAGATAACAGAGCGGCTACCACAAGCTGTAAGGAACTGCACCGCCTCTAAAATAATGGACTCGTCAACCCGCTTGGCCGGGCTGCGTGCCCTTTTAAGGCCATTCATCTCTCATGTACAAGACAATGTGTAGCAGTGGACGAAAAGGGACTGATTACGGTACGGAATTAAATTTGGTCTCATCATTGCTCTGCATGACGCATTCACAGCATGTATCGTATACAAAATGCTCTACTGGATACCGCCTGGGTATTATTATTCGCTTTTATGAACGATGGCGAATACCGCTCACATCTGAATGGACCTTAACAGACCTGTACAAGTGAGGACTGCTGAGCGAAAAGTAAGGATTGTAATTGTATTTCCAATTTATAAGCGATTAATGATCGGTTGATCGTAAGAATGCATACGGTGAAAACGTAGGTTGAGCGTAGCTAGCGTAGATTTAGTCTAGGATTAACATGGTTCAAAGAATAGATACATTTTGTTAAAATTAATATGTTCTTGACTTTATTTTCTACAAAGAATTAAACGCTTTTTAAATCTAAGATTTTTTTTATATAATTAAATAGTTACTTAATTATAAACTTGCATACCTATTTTAGCGGCTAAAAATAAATAATTGGCTAAAAAGAAATAAATTTACTAAAATGCTTTTGTTAATTTAGTAAAAAAATATTAATTATTATTAATTTAGTTAAGTATGGGTCTTAGTTGCCTGAAATAAATGAAATTTCATCAAAATCGGTTGAGTATTATATGATTACCTTTTATCTATGCTGACATCTGCGAAACCCTAGTTAAATTTAATAAATTAAATGAAGCTATAACTGGCTCGCGAGATGAGCTCTTTCATTGGTCTGAGTAAGTTATTATTATAAAGATTACCCATTTTCAAAATAACAAAATCGAACAAAATGTGCGACAGATGATACTTCTGAGTTCTCTCCATCTACAAAAAGCTACCGCTCATGTACTAGACCAAATTTCAGTACCGAGACGTTACAAATATTTGCACAAAACCTTCGCAAACGACGCTCAAGTTGGAAATGTTTACTTTCCCATTATATTTATATTGAGCAACACGCACAAAAAGTTTTGTATGCTCCGACTCAGCAAGAGTTTGATAACAAAAGTCAGTTTTGCTTGTGTTAGAAAGGGTATCCTTTTTGCATTTGTTTTAGGGGGGTTTATATCATACACAGATACTGGGATACATTCTGGGATATATTCCAATATCAGTCACAAGTGACGATTGTCCATCTTTGGGGATTTAAAATCAGGATTTGGATAATGGATTAAAAAGAACGGGCGTTAGGGGATTTTTTAATTTGTAAAAAGAAGACGACAGACGTTGTGACAGTCCACCTGATTGTAAGTGGATACGGTCGCCCATGAACATCTGTTCGTCATCATCATCATCATGCATTCATGCATCAATCCAGACTGATAAATGTTGGCGCGCCCCGGCATGCGCTGCCTATCTTTGGAGAGGAATGGATTTGGAGGAAGGCATGGGCGTATATTAAGGTTTTCAACTGGGGTGGCAAGGCATACTGGGGTATACTGAGCAAAATACTGGATTGGACAATTCTGGGGTGGCAACTGCCACCCCTTGCCACGCCCGAATTACGTCACTGGAGGAAGGGTTGGGAAAGAATAGAATGGGATGCGAATGGGCTCTGGTATATCTTAGTCACTACCACTACTTACATTGGGGAAGTTGTATAAAGTGGGAAATGTATAATTGGGTAAATGGGATAGAGGTAACGTGGCCAGTTGAGTGCGCCCAGTGGCTGTGGGATTCAACGTGCGGCCACCCCCTCGAAATATGATTGGATTAGAGAAGCGGGATGGTATGAATGGAATGGGCCGGTAGTAACTTGCTATTGGTAAGGGAAACAATTATACTATCTTGTATTGTTACAACAGGATGTGGTTTTTCAATAAGTGTCGCCCTCGCATAGCAGGATGCGCTTCAGCGCCAGAAGATAAATTACTCTTTGGTTTTAGGTTCCTGAAAACTCCTACTGGATACTAATGCAACCTTCAAAAATAATTCTGCGATTCTATTCCTTATAATGCTATGCGAATTTGTTTACGAGAGCCAACCAGACTCCCCCCATACATCAATGCGCTTAACAAAGTTTTGTTTTTATATGTACGAAGCGGCAGGTGTTCACGCGGCTGCTCCATTATTTATTAACCTGAGGCCGTTTCGAGCATTAGGTGTTGCTAATAATTGATGTGCGCCCGTCTGTGAGAGCCTTTACCGGAGTGCTGGTTCTAAACCGGCATATATAAATATATGTTGGTTTAGAATTTTGATTGAGAAGTGCAGAGCAAAAATCGTTATTCAAGATTTTCGAAACTCTGTCCATCTGCCGTTTTTTTGGGTTCGGGTCTGTCAGTTCAAAAATTTCAAAAATCTTTATTTACAAAAAATGTATAAGATAGGTACACCATGTACCTACACTATTGGGCCGCTCAATGTTGCTCAAAGATATCTGCGATACATGCCAATTTTAGTCCAAAATGACAAATGTTGGCATGCCCCCGGATTTGGATACCTTTGGAGATGTAGGAATGGATTTAGAGAAAGAGTGTGGAAAATGGTGAGGGATAGGAGGATTACATCACTACATCACTACCGAAACACGTATGTACATTGGGGAATAGGATAAAGTGGAAAATGCAGTACATTTCAACTGAATCTTCTGTGAGAGGGGGGTAACGATGCCAGTTGATTGTGGTCCTTATAATTTGTGACCTGCTGGCGGTTTGCGTGGACTCTACAGAAAATTCTTTGTAAAAATAAATGAACCCCAAATAACACGCTTGACTTTACAAATCGCCGTCCTGGATCATTTCACTCGTGGATTCAATAAAGTTTAAGAGGAAAATTCCTGCACGACTCCGCCGTCCGTCCGAGCACGCCTTTGAGTTCCGTTTAATTTTTCTTCGCTAAGGAATTTAATGCAAGTCGCTCGCTCCTCGCATTGCTGGAGCGTTTCGTGACGTCAGCAGAAAAGTTTTGAAAAATGAAGAACAAAATCTATACAAGCAGCCATACTAGAGTCAAGCAACCGAAACTAATTATTAGTACAGTTAATTGTATACTCACTCCTACAATAGTTCATTCTTGTCTTTTGTTGTCGCCATTAAACGCCACAATATCAAGTAGATAGTTGTTTATTTCGCTCCGTTGATACCGCATTGACGGCTGCATTTCTAAGCAGAAATATTTTACAATTTTCAAAATGGTTCAATCGGTTTCTGTCATATCCGTATTCTATATCCAATAGTCTACGCTTTCATACTAATAAATTGGAAAGTAAAATCACATTAAACATACCATAATAATATGTCATTATGTTTAATGTAATTAATTAGTTGCAACAGGAATGCAATAAAGAATTCTCATTCATTTATTCATTCAAAGTGTGTTTATCTGTTTCTATTTTTTACCTCTTCACAATTAAATACTACGCCGATATCAATGAAATTTTGCATAGAGGTGGCCTGAAATCTGAAGAAAGGCATGAGATATTTCTTATTCCGGAAAGATGATCAGTTTTTCTAGGGGGAGCCAATTACTTTTAAAACCATTTCCAAGCTAGTTTCAATCATTTAGACATTTGTTATGCGATTTATTATATGTTAATAAATGTATGGATGTATTGTATTGTAAATCCGAACATGTTTTATGTATAATGTACAGATATACAGCTGAGGTATAGTAAAATACCCACGTTTATACTAACCGAACCCGACATTCAGTACAAAGACCCGCTAAGCTGCGTCGGCACAAAGCTATATAAAAAGCAAATCATAGAAAATGCGGGTCGATCCATCGCGAGTTTTCAAAGGAGATGCCGTGGAAATATTGACCGTTTGAAAGCCACAAAGTACACGGTAATCTCATGATGAGGGTACGGTTGCAGTGGAGGCGGAATATATTTCCTAAAAAAAATCTCTGAAAAAAAAACCTCTAAAATTACCTTATCACTCAAAATTACTTAAAATTACTTAGTGGTTCCAGTTTCCAGGATTTTAAGACTAGTAAAATTTTTAAAAAAAAATTCTTCCTCTTTTCTTATATGGCAATTAACAATGTAATTAACATGTCGTCCATGTTCAGTTTCTAATCAGTTAATTTAATGATTAAATAATTTAACCTTTAATTGTTTAAGACATATCTCCATAAAATAAACTGATTTACATACAATAAACATAGCATGCCCTTTTATCGTCCACTGCTCAATAATGTGCCCGTGCACATGGTACATGAAGAATGTACGACCTTAAAATGCCACGTTAGCCCAGCGGGTTGGCGAGTCCACTGTTTTAGAGGTGGTGTAGTTCCTCAGGGCTTGTGGTAGCGGCTTAGTTATCCGTTAGTCGCCTTTTACGACACCCATAGTAATTGCTGGAGTAGTGCGATTCTAAAGCCAACTGTAACTGGTACAAATGCCTAAATGTTTGGACTTTAGCTTAGATCGAATCAAAAAGAGGAAGCGTTACTCACTTAACGCGCGTGGTCCTATAAAACCGAGTCTAATGGAGCTGTTTTGTTTAGTCATCGATAGAACAGTGCTTGCACGTGATACACTCAAACGGCGAACACAGTTTTGTAGTGGAAAATACATTTAAAAATGCTTGTCTTCCTGTGTTTCCTTCCTTCACAAATCACCCAAGGAGCAAAAACAAAAGACATGGAATCACTTTTCAGAAGAAAAGAACACGAAAAAGTAATAATTTGTAGAATATTTTTAAAATTATTAGTTTACATTTGGCCATTAATCAGTGAGCGAGATGAAACTATACGAAATATGTGCGTGTGACACCTTTAGCTTGTCTCGCTCTTGCTACTGTCCAAGCCCATCGAGCTATCTCGGTCTTTTCGGTGTCGTACAACGTGATTTCAATTATAGCTGTATGGGTTTGTGTGCATTTATGTAGTTGTGCATTCGAGCCTATTTTCAGTTGACGCAATGAAAGAACGTACCATATCTTCTCTTTTTGCTTTGATCTGAGGTCTGAAGTCCCTTTATTGATTACGTTGAGATTAGGCACAAAGTATGAATATGTTTCCTGAAACATTCCTCCTGAATTCTTCCTGAATGTTTCCTGATATAGCGGAAATTTGGACGAGCGCGTTCTTAGTAATTCTGCAATAATTTACTCATTGCGTTTGTCACGTACGGTTTCGCTACAGCTTTTATAACTATTAAACTGTTATTTATTAAGGACACACCGACACTTCACTTGATAACGATTGTTACAGGAATTCCATAAGTAACTACAACAAGTGTCGCAATAATTGGTATGTACAAGTTGTACAGTATAACCTTCAAAGAAAAGAAAAAAACGCTCCTTAAAGAAAAAAGATACAATTCTAAGCGTAGGTGTAGGCGTGTAGGTGTTTCTAAGGTTCTAAGCGTTCTAAATATTTATGAGATGAGATTGTAGCATTCTATGTTTTAGCGTAGTACTTGAATCCTTGAAAATATCAATGTCGAAATTATCGTATGTACCATGTGATGCAGCATACCATACCATGTACCAAATGTTGCAGATAACGGGTGCCTCTGGCGTTCCGTGTCGGGATCTTAAAAAGGACTTTCTTTAGGAGTTGGAGAGAGGCTATCTCATTGTTAATTAATTTACATAAGAGTGCAATATCAAGGTAATTACGCCTCTCTTCCAAGTTGTTCAATTTAAATAAGATAGACGTTCGTTGTAATATCTCCAAGACGTTTTTTTATTTTTTATTTTGAGTGCTAAAACTCCTGTGAAAGATCCTCTCAATTCTGATCCGATGTATGTGATATATTCGATTCCAAACTTGAGAACAAAATTCAAACTTATCAATGAGAATGATTCATTAAAGTGTCTCCCTATCCTTTCAACAAATGCATTTGTTTGCATTTTTACAAGAGTGGTCGACATGGCTAATAAAAGTGAGATTTCTGGCAAGTAATACTGCTAGTACATAGTATATATGTAAATGGTTGTATTGCATATTTTTATGTAATAATTATAATATATATTTTATAATTATACAAGCACGCTCCATGAGCAGGAAGAATTTCGGCCATTAACATGAGATTGACATTATTGAACCTTAATATGATGGGTCTAGTAAAGTGGCCGTTGATAGACAATTTCATACGAATCTCTTTACACTCCAGTCTTGGCTAACCTCATGTCAATGACCGAAATTATTTCAGCTCGTGGCGCGCGCTTTTCCTATTATTCTTGTGTTCGCTTACATCTCCTCCCGCCCAAAAGTTGCCTGGAAGAGATCGCTTTAGCTATAAGGCCTTACCTTTTGTATAGATATCTATTAATTTAACTTTTAGTCTCACTTTCATAACGTTACTTACATAACGTACTATATTATGTTAAATTCTATAAGATATACATTTGACGGGGAGGGTGCATGCTGCAATCCAATAGCTGCTGAGCGTACTCGACTGACCACGTTACCTCTCTCACAGAAGATTCACTTGAAATGTACTGCATTTCCCACTTTATCCTATTCCCCAATGTACATACGTGTTTCGGTAGTGAGTGACAGCCCATCCTCTCCTATCCTATCCCTTACTATTTTCCCAACCCTTTCTCCAACTCCATTCCTACAACTCCAAAGGCAGGTGCATACGGGGGCGTGCCAACATTTGTCATTATGCACTAAAATTAGCATGTATCGCGGATATCTATGGACGACAGCATCCAGCTTACCATCAGGTGGACTGTGTGCTCATCTGCTGCCTTCTCACTATAAAAAAAAAAACAAAAGTCCAATCTACAGACTGAAGTGCTACAATAGTGCCATAACCTATACTAAATCCGAGTACACATCCCGAAAAATCCGGGTAAAACCGCTTTTACTTGGCTTATAATGACTGCTCCACGAAACGACGGAATGAATTACGCATGTAAATTGAGTTCTTTGAAAAATTGCTTTCACCTTCTCTCCATCATTTTAAACATTAATGTATGCTTTTGTTTTTAATGCATTTTTATGTAATCTGATTATTTGGTTGTAAGGAAAAATTCTCCCATTTTTTATGGCAAGAACGTGGCAGATGACCAGACAGCTTACCTGGTGGTAAGTATGGAAGGGGGAGAGTGGACGCTGCAATCCAACAGCCACTGGGCGCGCTCGACTAGCCACGATACCCCTCTCTCACAGAAGACTACCTTGAAATGTACTGCATTTCCCACTTTATCTTATTTCCGTAATGTACGTACGTGTTTATGTAATGAGTGAGATGTGCCAGAGCCCATTCCCATCCTATCCCTCCTCATTTTCACAACTATTTCTCCAAATTCATTCCTATGGCGCATCCCCCGCCGCGTGGGCAGCGCATCCGGGGTAGCGCCAACGTTTGTGATTTTGAGCTAATGTTGCCATGTATCGCGGATGTCTAAGAGCGACAGTATCCACTTACCATCAAGTGGACTGTATGCTCGTCTGCCGCCTTCGTACATAAAAAAGTGGATACTGCCGCCCGTGAACATCCGTGATACATGCTAAAAATAGTCCAAAACGACAAACCTTGGCACGTCTCCGGATGCACTGCCTACAAATCTTATGCACAATACAATGTCCATTAGGAGGCAGTGGACAGTATCCAGCAATGGACTAAAAATGAGCTGGTTACGGTATGTATAGATTAGACATTATTTTATTGTTATTTTTTTCAAAAGTTTACGTCAATCAATTTTATTCGTCTACTAACATACCTGACATCAAAACTATTTTTGTAGACTTCCAATTTTGTTCTGAATTTAGAAAGCTTTTTTTTCAAAATCACCAAGGTATATAACCATCGGTCATACCATCAGCCTGTCTTTGAATTGCTGGATACTGATCTCTTCCAAGCCTCCATACACAGTCTTGTGATCTTCTCATCTAGATGGGCGACATTCTTCAAGTCGTCAGTCCACCTGGCAGACGTTTTTGTTTCCGTACACGTCACGATACGTTACCGTTCCCTGATACATAATTTCCATTTGAGGACTCGTTTCCCTCATCTTTTGTCGATCTTGCGGCCAACTCACTTTATCGATCCTTTTAGCTATAACGGCCTATAATTATGCCTAGATCTAAATACCAGTTCCACATTAGCCATTGAGGTTCCAATCCTTGATCAAATGCGAACCATCCAAAACCGAATAAAACAGCCTCGTGGCAAAGAGGTGCTTTGTGTGAGAAAAAGCGGGCCGTTTGATTAAGTGTGAATGAAAGAAAATTAGAAAAAGGATCGTGGAAACTCAGTGGATGCATTGTCATGTACAGTCAATAGGAGTACAGTGTACAGTAGGGTGTCCCTTATTTTTCAAAGTTTTTATTTTCTAACGCATAGGCCTTAGTTTTGTTCATTTGCTCTTAAAACACTCGGAAATAAATTTTAACCTTATTTGGAGTACGATAACCCGTGCCGACTTGCATCGAATCATGTTCATACAAGTTGCGCGGAAGTAGCAGCGCGTACTGGCGGTATTTGTCATTTGTTCTCAGTTATTCTCGTGATTAACACGCATTGTTTTACATTTAGAAGATGGCAGTGGAATTAAGAAGCAATAAAAAAAGTATTTTCTTAGTTGGTGAGGTTTATTATCAAATAACAGGCGCAAAGTTACCGTCTAAACGTCAAGTTCTTGCAGTATTTTTTTTTAACATTCGCGAAGTTAAAATGACTGTTAGTGAAAGCGCAAATCTCGTCATTCGAGAGTGTATTATATTTTGGGAAAAAGCTAGAATCCCTACCAGAGCTATACCTAACTGTGTAAAAAAACTTGTGGATCTTCACCATGCTTGGAGAGAGTTGCAAAAAAATTCCAAAAAAACACAAGGTGTTTACGAGCGCCGTGAGGAGGACTTTCAAAACAATTTAGATAATTTATTCGATATAGCACACGCCGATGCTTTGGAACGGATGAAAATAGAGGAAGATAAAATATTTTTACAAAAACAAAGAGAAACAGGGCGTCCAGGATGTTTAGCGGGTGTAGACAAAAAGTTAGCCGAGAAAGAAGAAAGGGCAAGACAGAGAAAATTAAAAGAAGAGAAAAAAAGACATGAGCAAATGTGTTCCCAGAGTTTATCGTCATCTCTTACTACACAAGATTTTATACAAACGCAAGGACATCACGATCAACCTACCAGCTCTGATGAAAGCCTTGAGGAACCCTTGCCATCGACATCTCAAACGGTAAGTTCTGGAACTACTACAAAAAGAGGAAGGAAAAACTTTATCACGCCTAAGTTAGTTGCAGCTTTAGATAGATGTCAATTAAGCATAAGGGATTCTGTCTATATACTTCAAGCTGTAATAGAAGCACTAGATCTTAGCTGTGATGATTTCCCGATAAACAAATCGTCCATTCAACGCATTCGTACACAGAGTAGAAAAGATTGAGCGGAATCTATAAAATCAGATTTTCAGAATAATATGCCTGAAATGGTGACCGTTCACTGGGATGGGAAATTATTACCTGGACTGGACGTGAGAAGTTCTAAAGAAGAACGCCTGCCAATTCTTATTTCATTTGGAGAAAAGGAACAACTTCTGGCTGTGCCCAAACTGGAGAGCTATTCTGGTCAAGATCAAGCTAAAGCTGTGTAAAACGCACTTTATGACTGGAACCTCGATGACAAAGTACAAATAATGTGCTGTGATACAACTGCGTCTAATACAGGGGGATTGAAAGGAGCTTGTGTACTTTTGGAACAAAAATTAGACAGAGAATTAGTACTCTTTGCTTGCCGCCATCACGTTTACGAACTGGTTTTAAAATGTGTGTTCGAAACAAAAATCCACCAAATCACAAGTAGCCCTGATATCCCGATGTTCAAAAAGTTTAGAGACAACTGGAAAACTATTAATCCTGCTGCTATTGAAACATGCACCGATATCGTCACACAACATTTTTGTAATACAACAATAGAAGAATTGTTGACATTTTATAATCAAGAACTGCAAAAATCCATTGTACGTGACGATTATCGGGAACTGATTGAACTATCTATTATTTTCTTAGGAGGAGATAATGAGAAAAAAATTAAAATCAGACCTCCTGGAGCGATGCATCAAGCAAGGTGGATGGCTAGAGGTATTTACTCTTTAAAAATATGTTTGTTGCAATCCCAGCTCAAAATTAGCGACAAGGATAAACGAGCACTTCAAGACGTTTGTTTATTCATTGCGGTTATATATGTGAAACCATGGCTTGGATGTAGTCTGGCGGTGAAGGCACCAAATCAAGATTTGTGCTTTTTAAAGAGGCTTAAGGAATATGAAACTGTTGACAAATTGATCTCCAAAGCAGCCCTGAGCAAGTTTAGTCAACATCTTTGGTACTTGTCAGAAGAAATTGCCGTTTTATCACTCTTTGATGATGAAGTTGATGAACAAACCAAGGGAAACATTGTAATGAACTTACAAAGAGAGAGTTTGTATGATTCTGGGAAGAGATACATTCCATCGAAAGACGATATGTCTGATTATTTGTATGGTAAGTGGGAATACATAGTATTATTTTTTACACTGTTTTCACTAAACTGATAATAATACTGCCTTATATATTGTTGCAGGAAAATTATTAAGTGATTTTGTGTCTGTCAAGAGCACAAATTTATTTTCTCGATTAAAAATTGATGAGAACTTCCTACAGAAACCCGTTTCTACGTGGGAAGAAGATGTTGCCTATTTAGAGGCAAAAAGAAAGGTTATTTCTTTAAGGGCAGTTAATGATACAGCTGAAAGAGCTGTAAAACTTATGCAAGATTTTCATGGTTTGATCACTGCAAAGGAAGAAGAAAAGCAATTGTTGCTACGCTGTGTGCAAGAGCATAGAAATCTGTATCCAGACTGTAAAAAAGAGACCCTCAAAAAAATAATATCCTGGCTGATCTGTAATTTTATCTTCTTTTAATAAATAAGTACCTATTTACTAACTTTCTTTTTGATTATTTTTATTAAATATAAATATTTCATATGATTTAGCTACATAACGGAAAGGGTTAAAAAGAGCAATTTTCAAAATCTTCAGAGCCCTGTCGGCACGGGTTAATGTTGACGTAGGAAGATAAAATTTTGTATTTGAGTAAGTCTGGGTAGTTTAAAAAGAATTAGGGGGTATGCATTTCGATATCCGAAAAAAAATTTTTTTCACCCATATAAGGGACACCCTAGTGTACAGTATATTCAATTATAGGCCTTATCCGTAGGGCATTAAGCTGCATTGTAGAATGGCCTGGTTTAGACGGTACACACATATATTGTACTTGTATGTAGTGGACATTTTTGTATTCTTTTCGTTCGTTGATAGTGAAGGCTTGTATCAGTACTGACAGAAAAAATATTATTTTATTAGCCAGTCGAGATCCGTACCGGTCGACATTATTTAGTGTATTTTATCAGTCAATAGAGTGTTCGTACTATCTACATATTTATTCAGTGGCTAGGTAACATTAATCGCAAAATAACGTTGTGCAACAAATCTGTTCTTTTAGTTAGATAAATGAATGTGAACGTTATAGCCAATGTAACTTGTTTATGAACGCAAATGAATACTTGTAACTGTGTTAACGTGCTAATGCACTGGATAATACTTGAGGTCAGTGGTTCCTAAAATGTGCCGATGCGCACACCCTGGCAAGCCGCAAATTACTCATGGAGGCGTCACAGTTTTCACATACACAATTTCATAATATTATTACACAATTTTCATAATTTTATATCCATTTTCAATTCTAGCGGAGCTTAGTTATGAAAGCTCCGCATTCATAAACAGCCCTTAATCTTCCTCTGCTGGACATCATCACATTATTTTGTGCATGAGGGATGTATGGCTATAAAACGACACGGTGGTCAAGCGAGCTTTCGGAGGCGGTTTAGTTTCTCAGGGCTTGCGGCTTTGTTGTCCCTAGTAGCATATGACACCCATGGAAAGAGATAGGATAGTGTAATTGTAAGGCCGGCGGACAACATACGACCACTTAGTCATATGTTATGATTTATTAATTTTTACTCAACCATTGCCATAAATTATTGGGTAGTTCGCGAAGTGAAGCGCGAATTTGACATAGGACGCTTTAGATAATTATAATATAGCAAGGGCGGCCCAGAGTCGTAAAAGTGTAGAAACAACTGTTTTAGATGATTAATGTTATTTAATTTTCCATATGGAAGATATACAACACCAAGTATACGAGTGAAAAGTCATACAATTAATAATAAGACCGATGGCAAATTTCCACATTTAAACTAAGATTACAACATAATATTTAATAGTTATAATGATTCGAGTGTGTTAGGACAACATTATACTGAAGTTAATTATCTTTAACAGATTCCGTAATCAAGCATATAAATGTTTAAAGGAGACTTCATCAATCCCTATATTAATCCCTATACTCGCAGTTTATATAATCGTACTTAGTTTGTTTATGGTAATACTCACAGTTTAAAGTACATATTATATTATATGTATATTAATTATGTTGTTGCCTGTTTTGGTATGTTACTCGAACCATGTTATAGTAATAAATATTAATTAAGTGTGATAAAATGTAACATTCTATTTGTGTGAATTAAGAACTACATAAATAAATATATTAGCTGTACCTATCCATAGATTTTGATTTTTTCAGCTAGGTAAAAACATTAAATAATTATAGCTCATATTATGTTACAAGCGCATTAAAACAATTGCAATTGCGTCCAAAATCAACAGCGTAATCTCGTTCAAAAGGCAATATCTTGACGGCGAGACCAGTGGGGGCGGAATGAGGGTAAATCTTACGTAAGTGATACAGCGAGTCGCTCTCGGCTCGAAATAAATCGACGGTCGGCTCCCCATCGCCCTTTCCCGGGATAGATTGTGATATTGTAGAGCAGATGTAGAGATAGGCAGAGTCACAGATAATTACGAGTAAAACGTTCGGATGCCCGTACCACTGCTACGCTTTGTGACCTTGGCAACGACCGTCAAATGTGCATACATATGTATGCACATTTATGACGATATATATTTGAAATATATATGAAGCATATGAAAGCCATCGTACAAGAATGAATCGAGTTGGAAGCTAGTCAGAGCGTCAAGATGGAGTCGTCGAGTTGGAAGTCTCTCATGGGCTGGCCACCTGAAACGAATGTCTGACAATAAATGACTGCTAAGATGATGACCAAATGAAATCCGCATCAGAGAAGTTCATGAGATAAACCCAGGAAAAGGTGGACCAATAGCGTTGAAAAAGATTGGAAAATGATGGAAAAGAATGAAATTTGTAAAAGGTAAGCAAGGAGTACTGGGAACTGGAAGAAAATAATGGAGGAGGCCAAGGGTTATTAGCGCCTTTGGAAGTAACAGTGGAAGTCAGTGAAATCATGTGTTCAGAGTCTAAAGACGAACAAAAACAATACAGAGTCGATACAAATCACAAATAATTAATGTCAATCAAATCAAGGAATCGAGTTAGGGAAATTTGCACAGCGGGCAGTGATTCCAAATAGGCTAAGAGTTGAACAGAAACAAAATAGACAGCCAATTATATTATTGAGCGTCAATTTAGAAGGTATTTGCACGATAGGTATAGCGCCTGTACTGCAAGTGCCATTTCAAAAGAACGACTCATTCCAGAATTGTCGCAGTGGCTCTTCTGCACTTTGGCAAGCAAATATACCTAATCTATGCCGTCGAAGCTGTATTGATAAATTGAGCAATCGACTGGGATGAAGATGGCTACGGCACTGCACACGACATAATAATTTTCACGGTTCTGCTCGAGATGAGAAATTCAATCTTGGACCGAATCAATGAACCTTTTTTTCAAGGGATGTTAATATTAAATGAACTGTGGTAGATATCTTTTTCAATGAATTATCAAGTAAGTTTACCTACTTGGAGGAATTTAATGAAATTGATTATTTATTGGTTGAAATGTATTTATTATTTTGTTGAAAACTGGGAGGGGAGGGGTTAAATATTCAAAGGTAAGCGGCAAGTTTTCTGAAGGAACTTGTTGATACTTCTTCAGATTGTTTGAATGCTTTAACTAATCTTGGCATTGATGTTTCTACATGGGATATAATTGTCATCCATCTGCTTTCCCTTAAATTAGATTTCGAATCCCGTAGGCAGTGGGAACTTAATGTAACGATGAATTTGACTTCAGATTCCTTGCCCACGTTTGGCCAATTTAAAAAATTCCTAACCAGTAGGTATCGTGCCTTGGAATTCATTGAACCTAAACATATGAACAGACCAACGTCTCATGCAAAGCCCACTGGTTACAATCTAAACCAAACTAAGGCTTTACACGCGACTGATGCTGTCGCGATCTCTAAAATTAGCTGTAAGTTTTGTGGTGAGGAACATAAAATATGGTTTTGTAAGAAGTTTTCAAATCAGGATTACGATAAAAGACGTGAATTTGTCACTAAGAATAGGATTTGCTTTAACTGTTTAGGAAGCAATCATGGGGTACGATTCTGCCAAACGCCCAGCAATTGTAAAGTTTGTAAGAAAAGGCATCACTCCTTACTTCTTCATCCGAGGGGTGTTCCCGCTTCAACTGTTAAGTCAGGAAATGTAGTTCAAACAGTTGCAGATGTTTCGGAGGAAATTAGCGGAGCAAGTAAAACGTTAAGTAGTTCGCAAAAGGAGATCACGCCATTAGCAGCTGCAACTCATATGGTATTTTGTGCCAAGAGTAGAGTAAGCAACCAGGTGTTATTGCCTATAGCTTTAATAGAAGCTGAGGCTAGAACAGGTCAATACCAAGTTATTAGAGCCTTATTAGATCAGGGTTCTCAAGGTTCGTTCGTAACTGAAGCTACAGTCCAAGGTTTGGGATTAAAGAGAACACCTACTAACAATGTTATATCAGGATTAGGCGGTGACAAATCTTCCATGGTTTCAAGATACATGGTGTTACTAAAAATTAAATCACGAGTTGACCCAAGTTTTGAAATGGAATTGAAGGCTTATGTACTAAGTAATATTACTACATATCTGCCAGGTAAAAGAATACCATTGCAAAAATGGGTTGAGTTACAACAATTATGTCTGGCTGATCCTGCGTACGATGTGCCAAATAAAATTGACATCATGTTGGGAGCAGAAGTTTACTCTCAGATACTGAAGGAGGGTGTACTGCGAGGACCCGTAGGATCTCCAGTGGCACAATGCACCACACTAGGTTGGATTGTGTCTGGTCCAGTAAGTTCGAGGACAGGTGAAAATAATGTCACAGTGTTGCACACACATATAGAAGATGACGAATTAAAACGCTTCTGGGAATTGGAATCAGAGCCTGTATTAACTTCAAAAATGTTAACCACAGAAGAACAAAGGTGTGAAGACATCTTCGCATCCACGACGTATCGTGCCGAAGACGGAAGATACGTGGTGAAGTTGCCGTTTCGCGATGACAAATCAGCCTGCAAAAATGGAGATTCGCGTGAAATTGCAATAAAAAGATTTAAAAACATGGAAAGGAAATTCACTAGTGATATCTTGCTGAAAGAGAGGTATACAAATGTTATAAATGAATACTTACAGTTGGGCCCTATGGTGTTAGTGCAGGAACCTGATAAAAAGAAAAACCAGGCAGTGTACTTACCACACCACGCCGTTATAAGAGATGATAAATCTACGTCGAAACTAAGAGTGGTTTTTGATGCGTCCTGCAAGAATAAAAATGGCGTATCACTAAACGATACTTTATTAGTTGGACCTACATTACAGCCAGATTTGCGTCATTTGATCATGGGTTGGAGAAAGTATCCTGTATGTTTAATAGCAGATATGGTAAAGATGTATCGAATGGTGAGAGTAGCAGATGAGGATTGTGATTATCAACGTATAGTGTGGAGGAATCAACCGGAAGATCAAATACAGGACTACAGACTGCTCACCGTCACGTTCGGTACAGCTTCGGCCCCATATTTGGCTGTGAAGGCTCTTAATCAACTAGCTGTAGATCATAAAACAAAATATCCAATAGCATCAGAAAGGGTAGCAAAAGAGTTTTATATGGATGATTTAATGACTGGATGCCAGACTATCGAAGAAGCAGTAAAGCTCTATAATGAAATGAACGTATTACTCAACGAAGGTGGGTTCAAGCTACAGAAGTGGAGCAGCAATAGCGACGAATTCTTAAATCGTATAAAAGAAGAAAAAAGGGATGAAGCTGAAAGCAAAGGATTAAATCTAAAAACTGATCCAGTAATCAAAATATTGGGACTTACTTGGAACCGACGTGAAGACTCGTTCCAGTACACGGTGACTCTCCGGAAGTTGCAAGAACCCGTAACAAAAAGAGGTATCATTTCTGATATATCCCGTTTATTTGACCCTTTGGGTTGGATCGCACCAAGCATTATCTTAGCTAAAGTTATTATACAAAAGCTATGGTTAGCGGGAATTGAATGGGATGCAGTTGTGCCAAAGAATATCTTAGAAGAGTGGTTGACTTTCCGAGAGGAATTGACGCTATTATCTCAAATGCGCATACCTCGATGGCTGGGATGGAAACATACGGATCTTCAGACGGAGTTGCATGGTTACTGTGACGCTTCGAAATCGGCGTATGCAGCGGTCGTGTATGCCCGTAATGTTGATGAACAAGGTCATGTAACTACAATCCTGGTAACAGCCAAAACTAAGGTGGCCCCTATAAAACAAGTCTCTATTCCCCGACTGGAGTTATGTGGAGCTGTATTACTGACCAAATTGTTAGCGGAGGTTGGCCAAATATTGAATCTACCCAAATCTAATATTCATGCTTGGACAGACTCTACCGTAGTTATGGCTTAGATAAACAGTCACCCAAGTCGATGGAAAACCTTTGTTGCTAACAGGGTCTCAGAAATTTTGAATGTGTTAGAACCCCATCAGTGGTCACATGTAGCGTCGAAACAAAATCCTGCAGATTGTGCTTCGCGGGGACTGAGACTTTCGGAGTTACTAAAGACAATTTTATGGCTACAAGGTCCGGAAGCTTTGGGACAAGGAGTAATCGAATATCAAAGGCCCAAGAATATAACCACCAAGTTAGAAGAAGTCAAGATTCACCACGTCTCCGCAATTGATAAAATATGGAATAGATATTCTTCGCTAACCAAAATTATTCGGATTGTGGCTTATTGCCGACGAGTTTGATACCAAGGTGCGAAAAACCGGTTAGTATAGTGTTGTCCAGTAAGGAGATCGACTTTGCTATGAAATTGTGCTTAAGGGAGTGTCAAGGGGAACACTTTGGCCATGAACTTAGGGTTTTGGAGGGAAATGCGACCTTTAGTAAGAAAAGTAAACTAGCTTCCCTAAATCCCTTCATAGACAATGAGGGAATTTTGAGAGTGGGAGGCAGATTAGAACAATCAAAACTATGTAATGACCGGAAACATCCCATTTTGTTGCCAAAGACTGGAAATTTCACTAGGTTAATTATTTCCGAGGCGCATCAAAGGACGTTACATGGGGAGCCACAGCTGATGCTGAGTGTCTTAATAGCTAAATATTAGATAATTGGAGTAAAGCAGCTTGTTAAATGTCATGTACGTAGAGGTGACGGTGTAAAGTTTTAATTTAAGTTTTTTTTGTCAATTAAATTTTATTTGTTTTTACGATTTGTTTTATAATTTTAAACCCATAACCTGGTAGACGGTGTTTAAGGACAATTATCACTAATTGTCCTTGGGGGGCGGTATGTTGAACACGGTATTGTAATACCCATGTTAGGTCAGCCAGACTGCGATCGGCGATAGTTTTAGTTTTATCGTAAGGGTTTAGTTCATATCAAGACCAAAAGATGTCGCTGTATCGTGTCTGCATAGCGGTGTGGTTTCATTTCTGTGTAAACCTCTTAAATGGAGAATTTTGATTGTGTGTTGTGTTTTACCAATATAGTGGATTTTATATCAGCATACTTGTGGTTTTATTGGTCGCACCCTCGGATTGGATCCGAGTTCAACACTATGTCTCTTCTTTGCTGGATATAGACAATACCAAAGCTTACCTTCACATACGGCTCTTCGGTTCGGCTTGGATCTTCGGCTCTTGTTGTCCAATTATAACCTGCGAACTTCTTCAAGTCGTCGATAACAGATGTACCAATGTTTGCCTTTCTAATGAATGAAGTGAACCTCTAATTAAACTATTAGGTCTAACCCTAAACCTTGTAACCCTCTATAAAGAATTAATTTACTCCTTAAGCAGTTAGCGGAGTGAACGTGGAAGTGCGTGACCGCAAAACGTTTTGGGACGGTCCAGAAGGGTTTTAGATAGACGCTTTATATATTAAAATTAAGGTGAAAGAGGGGGCCACTAAAGTAGCGTTTTCCTCTTAATGTAACCGTTATCAGCCCTTTTATCGTCCATTGCTTGATATACGCCTCCTCAAGTACATTGACTTGTGCATAAGTGACGTACCTGCGGCCTTAAACGCCTCGCTGGCCAAGCGAGTTGGCGCAGTTCCTCAGGCTTGTGGTAGTGGTTTTGTTATTTCTTGCTCGTCTTTTACGACACCCATGGGAAGAGATGGGGTGGTGTTATTCTCAAGCCAACCCTACGCCGTTTTGCGTTTGAGGGTTAGCCGTTTAACCCTCAAACACACAAAACCACAGTGATCACAGCGTCGGTGTCTTGACAAGTAATGACGAATAATACATGTCCGAACCAGGAAGTCTTTCTCAAAAATTCTCCAAACATGAAAAACGAAGTGTCGGTTGATATTTCGGTAGATTCCTACTACGAAAACGTTCACTACGAAATAACGGCCCGAATGAAGTTCACTTGACATTGCAGTGAAGTACCCCGATCGCAGAAAATAACGATCGAAATATAGATTTCGACAAGAGATACTTGGTGATCAAACGTCAAATTTCACGATAACAATATCTAGCCCTTTAGGGATCTCAGATATTCAATTTATAGAGCACCGAACGAAGGAAAGTCAGAGTACACTTCACTTCCTTCGTTCTCAATTCCGTCGGGCTCGAAACTTCATAGGCATGAAATCAGTGTTTCAGAACCTTTTTTGTAGCAATAAATCGGCAGATTACAGTCCAACTGATGGTAAATGAATACTGTCGTCCATAGACATTACATGCCAATCCATGATACATGCCAACATCAGTCCAAAATGACAAATGTTAGCACGCCCCCGGATGTACTGCCTACCTTTGCAGATTAAGGAATGGATTGGGAAAATGAGGTGGGAGAGGATGGGATGGGAATGGGCTCTGGCACATCTCACTCTCAATCGAAACACGTAGGTACGTACATTGGGGAAATACGATAAAGTGGGAACGTGCCTAGTCGAGTGCGCCAACGACTGTGGGAATATGTACTATGCATGCTCCTATCATGGACTTAGTGTGGTGAAAAATGTAAAACAAAGGCTGGTTACGGTTAAATACTTAGGTGGTTAAAATAGGTGTAGAATTGAATTATTCGTCTCCATTTATTACTTATTTTTAGTGGCCACTCACTTTAAATTGCTTCGTGCAGAATACGTGAGCATTTCAGAAATTTGGGTCCAAGTACTAGTTAATCGTGTCGTTGGGTTATCGGTTGTAATATTTTATGTGGATGATCATACATACATTCGCTATTTAAGGGTTATCCCTCTCTTGTTCACTCTCTTGCGTATCTTACGAGTAAAAGGTTTCATATTGTACCGGCATTGGGACGGTACGACTTTTATTGTATCATATTTAACATTTAAAATAAAGGTTTTCTTCCTAATGCAGAGAAAGAACAGAAATATATAGGAATATACATAACAGTTTGTATGTTAATGTATATATACATGTAGTGATTTAGCCAAATGAAACTAGAATCTTCAACACTTTACTACTTTTCTTCTCTCTTTTTAACATTAACACCGTACGTCTTAAAACAACTTTATAACAGCTTTTCTTCACCTTTCATTCAATCGACTCGTTCGCTCACTTCACACCGATGACCTTCCATTCGTCAATTATCCGCTCAGTCACTTTGTATACATCCATTACATCTTCAAACCCAAATAGTACATATTATGTCTGTGCACTCTAAAATGCTTCTTACACGTAAAGCATCGCATCGCTGAATTCAAAAATCACAGCTGGGAAGCCCTGCTGTCAGAGATTTCGCCATCACACACAGCCTACTGGCGGATGGCGATGTCTATGAAAGCAGACAATACAACCTCAATACCCCCACTGACTAGACCGAACGGACCCCCCGCATTTGACGATGCAGAGAAGGCCGAATGCCTAGCTGACAGCTTGGAGGCCCAATGCTCCCTTAGCCGTCAGCCGGTGGACGAATCCCACATCGACTCGGTTGTCGGAGAGGTGGGGCGTCGAGCCTCCATCCCCCCTCAGACTCCCTTCTACCGGTTACGGTAACAGAAATCCAGGAGATTATCCATAATCTCAAAATCAAAAAATCTCCTGGAATAGACGGAATATCCAACAAGGTGTTCAAAAGCCTCCCGATCCATCTGATCGCTCTTCTCGTGGCCATCTTCAATGCTGCCATGCAAAATCATCTCTTTCCAGTCGCCTGGAAAGAAGCCGTCGTCATCGGTATCCCCAAACCGGACAAACACCGCTCAGATCCCTCCAGTTACAGACCCATTAGCCTATTCAATACAATGGCTAAAAACTATGAAAAAGTCCTCCATTCTCGCCTACTGAGTCACATTAACTCAAAAAGGCTTCTCATTGACGAGCAGTTCGGCTTTAGAGCCAACCACTCGTGCGTCCAACAGGTGCAACGAATAACGGAGCACATACTCCTGGGTCTCAACCAAAAGAGACCCTTCCGAACCCTAGCTGTCTTCTTCGATGTGGCGAAGGCCTTTGATAAGGTGTGGCACAACGGTTTAATCTATAAACTGTACCAACTGGAGGTGCCAGAAAGTCTTGTTCTCATCATCAGAGACTTCCTTACCGATCGCAATTTTCGCTACAGAGTCGAAGGCACTCTGTCCAGCCCCCGCCCAATCAGAGCTGGAGTCCCACAGGGCTTCGTTCTAGCACCCACGCTCTATTCCCTCTACACTAATGATATCCCGCTAACCCCAGGAATAGAGCTCGTCCTCTTTGCGGACGACACCGCCCTCTACGCCTCATATAGGAACCTACGTATGGTCTCTCTACGCCTCCAGCGCGCAGTCACCGTCCTAGGCGAGTGGTTTGCGTGGTGGAGGATAGAGATAAATCCGGCGAAAAGTGCAGCCATGTGCTTCCCTTTTCCCAGGGCTGACTGTCGTAGGCCTAAGCTGTCCCCTCTCCCGATAACCCTTTTCGGTCAAACAATTCCTCTTGTCAGGAAGACCAAATATCTCGGAGTCACTCTAGACCATAGACTGACTTTCCGAGAACACATTAAAACTGTCCGGAGACGAGCCGCCTTTGTGCTCGGTCGCCTCAACCCCCTCATAGGCGGGAGAAGTAAAATGTCGCTTAGAAATAAGTTGACATTATACACAACTCTCGTCCGACCCATTATGACCTATGCTAGCGTTGTGTTCGCACACGCAGCTCCCTCCAACATTAAAATCCTTCAAAAATTTCAGAACAGATACATGCGCAAGGCCGTGACTGCACCATGGTACTTTCGTAACGTTGACCTCCACAAGGACTTGGAACTTCCCTCCATCGTCAAATACATAAAAGACATCACCCGACGCTACTATGACGCTATCCCACACCATCCCAACCCTCTGATTGTCTCCTCCCTCACCTACATACCGGACAGGAGTGCCGTCGTCGCTATCGTCGCCCGCGGCACATCCTGGACGATCCCGACTACCCGATCACCGCTGCCAATGCGGTTCTCACACTGCACTGAAACATAGCACACAGACACCGTCTCCGCCGGCGGAGACGTGGACGTCCCCCTCGTTACACCGATAACACACACCGGCCCTCAGCCAACACTTTCACAAGGTATCAGCACGTGCCTGGGCGCTTCTCGCCGACTCGCGAACCCGCGGTATCCCCCCAATGCAACGCCCTAAGCCGAGGTCCGTTCCTTCCGCCGGTTTACCGGCGGGGGAGCCCTTATGCTCGTTGCAACACACACTTTGTTCCTGGCTGAGCGCCTTCTGCGCTCGCCTCACATCAAACACGACCGGTGACTCTTGAAAGGCCACTAGGGCCACAAGAATTTAGACATTCACGATGTTAAGACAAATCAAGGTTTTTTAGCCGGTAAGAGTCCGGCACTACCTGGGCCCCATTCCCAGGTGTCCATGAGGATTTTCCTTGTTTGTCTTTCCTAAAAAAAAAATGATTCTTACATCTCTTCCAACATTAGTATGAAGCGTCGCCCAATATAAATGCATGAAATATTTATTTATGTTGTGTTGTCGTCGAAAATGTCAAAAATAAAAATATATTATTTTAATCCGGGCAAAAAAAAAAACTAATTACTCGTATGGTGCATAAATCTACAGGGTTACTGATAAATAGAATAAATAGTTCTTGGTAAAAGTTTTTTGTATGTATGAATAGGACTGGTTCAATTGAATGAACTACTATTGTGATATATTGTGACTACTGTGACCTTAATATATTGAACCGCTGCCTAAGAAGCAGTGATTTAGGAAAGGAACCTTCTTACCCTTTAGGAAAGGGTAAGAAAGAAAGCCTCCACTAACCTTGTAATCCGCAGAGGTCAGATGAGAATCTGCTCGTGCGTACCCACGGCGTACAAGTTACTGCTGATTTGGACAAATGAGTCCCTGCATTCTTTACTTACCCTTTATACACATAAAACAAAATCAAGTAAGGGTCATTTACTCTAAATGTTACAACATTGGCTAAACTCTATTTCGACCTTTTGTATGAGTTATACTGTAACTAAGCAATAGTTTTCAGTCTAATTTGCCCTACAATATCCCTTTTTACCCAAAACCTATGTGAAATATGCATGTTTCTTACGCAGATAACTTAGGAACAGATGTATTAGGAATAATTAATGGTAATGAAATAGGGGTCCAGTCGGGCCTCCATTTATCATGCTGTGGTCAGACCCCAGTAGGGTTTGGACACGAAAATCACAAATTAAGGGATTTATAAACGGTCCGAGTAACGATAGCTACTTAACTGAATTACGTGACTAAGGAAAGGCCATATTTCGTAATATGTTTCAACCGACTACAGTAAAGAAGGAAGGGTTCTGATTTGGATAAAAAAATAACATTTTACAATTAGTGAATTTTTTTAAAAATAATTGTTGTTTAATATTAACTTAAGAACACTGACTATTATAACACACAACATAATTTTTGTTATATAATTATCACTTATTGTTTAATCGAGGTTTGTCAGCGTTCAAATTAAATAACGTTTAACTTGTTAGACGTATAATTTTGTAAATAATTACAATAAGGCCTGTACTTATTGCATGTGCCTGGATGAGCCGATCGCCTGGCCGCCTTCGTTAATGTTCGGACTTCTCCGTCGGCGTTCGGTAGTAAATGCAATGACGTATGTAACACTTATAACTAATTTTGTAATACAATGCAACGCAATTCCTTTTCAGTTGGTACCGTCCCTTCCTGCTATGGAAAAAATCGATTTATTGTCGATTGTAGACTGAGTCATTTCGATTATTTGGTGTTTTATTTTAGACAAACTTCTAGGCTGTTGCGATCATTTTTGTAATAAAGCGAATGCAGAGTAAAATAAATCCCGCTGTGGAAAACGATCTATGTATTGTACATATCCAGGACATCTAGGTCCAGTAATAGGAACCGCTTACTGTCAGGTCTCAGTAGGACTTGGCATGCATCTGGGCGTTTTTTAGCGACCCCCGGCACAGTACTGCCCTCCCAATGCAACGTGCTAATCAGAAGTCCCTTCTTTCTGTATTTAAGAGCGCTTAGGCTTGTTGTACCATAGACTCTTCTTGGCTGAGCGCCTTCAGTGTTGGCCTGGTGGTCCTAGTGGTAGGGCCAGAAAAGAATTATGTCATACTAAAGAAGATTACTAGATGAATTGTATGCTCATCTATTACCTTCTTGTAAATAAAATTCTTGTGAATCTTATGACAAATTATGTTTTTTTTAACCATGTTGTACACTCATACGCTAGTATAACAACTCGGCGAGATTACAAATTATCTTGCATGTGCCCTACCCTCGCAAATTATATCAAAAGCTGAAACACAGTTGAAGAGATAAACTACGGCTATATTTCAAAGAGGAGTCGCGGTTCTTGGGTTAACTTTCAACCCCTTGCCCCAAGATGCCGGGTACAAGTGATAAGAGTACAGTGTTTTGGTGTTTTAACAATCCTGATATGTGAACTTCATCATTTGCCATTATTTTTAAGGTTGCGAACTAGCTCTGCTAATTATTGTAATAAAATAATCGAAGAATGCAACCCCCAGATTAATTCTGTGTCTTGTATTGTTTAACGGAGCTGATAGGCCATCGGATGCTCCGGTTGCGCCTTTAGACGTCGAACACATGTGGAGTTGTCGCGAGCAGCAACCCTGTGACAGCTTGACGTTTGATTGTGTACATCTCTTTAGATTTTCTATATAAAGTTTAAAGAAGCGATATCAGTACGAGTATGTCCTATTGTTAAACTAAATTTAGGCCTAGGCTTGCGTGTATCAATGCTGGTTTTAATTCAAATATCTATTGAGGGACAATGATATGTTAAATAGTAACAATACTGTATTATTTATCATTACTGTTACAAAGAATCATAGTTTTTATTGTTGTATTTTAAAAATCAAATGTTAGAGCGTGCTTCTATTTAAACAGTCTTAAAATATAAATAAGTTTTAAGTTAATTAATAAAATAAGTAATAAAAGAAGAATGGGCACGAAGTATTGAACAAAAACCCCAGCGAGTATAAAGATAAATTGTGTACCAAATAGTCTTCTAGAATGTGTAGTTTAATGTGTAATGTGTAGTGTGTAGTTTATGTAGCCACATACATAATAATTAGTCGTTGCATTTCTCTCATAACGGGTTGGCGATTTTCCGATTTACACGAATAAAACCGATAAAAAAGTCATTTTATTTATTCAATACTTTTTTTACGGCAATGTATCAAAATTAGTCAGGAAATAAAAAAAACTGATTTCTGTACTCGCGGGGTCAAATGTGCCCAGTCTTTTTTAAGTAAAACCAATAGATCCATACCGACTATAAGATTCTTTTGCTTAGGTAACGTCGCAAATGTGTTTGGTTTGCATAAAACTAGAACGCTCGCTCCGCTTATAATCTGCGCCAACGGCCAAGTTTCGTCTGAAAGTGTCTGAGGCCAGCTGAATTTGTAACACAGAAATGAGTGTAGTTTGTCAAGAGGGTCGATGAAATTTCACGTCTCGTAGGCTCCGCTTTGCTCGTGTTAAAGTGTTAAATATTGCTTTAGGTGTTGTTTAAAATTCCGCGAAGCGTTGAAGTATCTTACAGTGTGATTGATTGGTTGTTTGTTTTGTTTTAATAAGCTGTGCATTTTGAATGGATTATCTAGAGAGGATATGGATTATTACAAAGAAGTTCGACGAAGAACTAAAGTTGCCGACATAGCTCAAAGGATCAGCAAGCTGAAGTGGCAGTGGTCAGGCCATATATGCCGCAGGACCGATAACCGATACGGGAGACGAGATCTCAAATGGAGACAACGTACCGTGAAACGTAGCGCAGGGCGCCCTCTGGCCAGGTTATAGACTGACGGCATGAAGAAAGTCGCTGGTAGTAGCTGAATGAGAAGAGGTGAAGACCGTGAGTGGTGGCTACAGATGGTGGCTGGATATAGATCCAGCAGTGGCCAGACACAGGCCGATGGTGTTTTATGGTATCTGGAGAGGATTAGAGGAAGAAAATTGAAACGTTTGTAATTGTACGTTTTAGGTATTTTTTGTTTGGAAAACATGCAGTCTCAAAAGATTCAGTACAAAAATAAGATCTATAATTTCAATACCATACCATACCACTGTTGGATATAGGTAGGCCTCTCCCAAGGCTCGCCATCGCACACGACCAGCTCTTCTTATACATAATTTTAAGTAACCAGTATAAATATTAATAATATTAGAACTTTCTATAGATATGAATGTAGGGAGAGGTAGGTAAGAGATTTCAGATTTAATAATTAATAATAATAATCTAAAAGCCGTAAAATAATATTTTAGCATCAAAACGAGTTTAGACCAGTTTTGACGTAAGCCCGAGATGGAATGACTTAACTAAATCATAACAATCCAAGTTTAGGCCCTTCGGATGTGGTTATGTAAGAAGTGAGAATTTTTAAAATATCCCAAGTGTAAACTCTCAAAGCAAGAGAAAAATTCACTACTATGCACTATTAATTTTTATGCATACGTTTTTGTTCGAATTATCTATTTAAAAAAGGTATCCTTCGTACGAGTATAACATGGCTATTGGAAAAGTACCTATAACTTTTAGGTACTGATCTTATGATTTCGTCATTGTAATGATATTTTATTCTGTGATTATTTTATAGCTAAAGTATGCTCTAAGAACGTGTCACTCACATTATTACGTGCACTACCTTAAAAGGCCACGCGCTGTCCATTCTGGTTGGCGAGTCTACTTTTTTAGAAGCTGCTCCCACAAGCCTTATATTTTTTAATTTGGCTAATGACGGTTCCATTTTGTTGTTGTTGCACACAATGTATTTAATGTACTACTGTATATTCGTATGTTGTGATAACGAATAATTATGTTTTCTTTCATCTTCTTTCTTCTCTTTCTTATAAAAGTATAAATGTCAGCTGGTTCCATATTGCATTAAACCGTCCTATGATATTCGACTCGCAGAACTCATTCAAGTTCATCACAAATGCAGCCGCGCTTATCTTTCCGACTCTCGCCTCCGCCCAACTTATAAATTTAATGTCCTAAAGGATTTACGACGAAATTATAACTTTACAACTTTCGACTTGCATGCCGCTACCACGAGAAATGCATCGTTTAAAGTAGATAGATAAAAATCTTTATTGTATAATTGTTACATTATGATAAAAATAAGAAACAATGTTTATAAGAAGGGAATACAACCAGGCATTACAGAAATTATTTCCAGACAACCTTGAAAAAGAGAGTTGTGACTGAGGTAATAACGCGGGTAGTGTACACAATTGTGTTAAGTAACTAATTATAAATATGTATTCAAATAATAAATACTACATGTAACTATAGTGAAATATATACCAAGAATACCAACATACATATAAATATACATACATATATATTTGTATAATATATGTGTATATATGCGTATATGTGTAACATCAAAGATATTTTATGTTAGTGTTGACGATATAGCAGATAAATATAGCAAACATGTGTAATGTGGGTAGCAAACATTCCTTATTGCTTATTTGCTGATTGCTACACACTATACACCGTCCCCGCCGGTGGAGACGAGGACGTGACCCTCGTTACACCGTGAACACAGACAGGCCTTCAGCCAACACTTTTACCAGGTATTGGCATATACCCGGGCACTTCTCACCGACTCGCGATCCCGTGGTACCGTTCCAAAGCAACGAACGCTTAAAGCCGACATCCGTTCCTTCTGCCGGTCTACCGGCGGGGGAGCTGCACACACTCTTTGCTTCTGGCTGAGCGCCTTCTGCGCTCGCCCTTAAACATACATGTCCGGTGAGTCTTGAAAGGCCATTAGGGCCACAAGAATTTAGCCATTCCGAAAAGAAAATACACACTACAGGATCAGCCTACGGCGTCATCAATGATGCAGTTCTGTCGCCTACTTCCAACACTAGCGGAATTTATGTAGCTTACTTGGTTTTGGTGACAGAACACTAGTGTTTTAATTTGTTATATTTGTATGACACTATTATAACTTAAGACTAATCGTATTAGAAGTTATATGAATATATTTATTCATTTCTAAAACTTTATGGCATTTATTAGTTATTAAATAAGGACAAAATACCAAGGTATACATAAATGATCTGTAAGCCATTTACGAACTAACAACATTTTATTTGAATATATTAGACTTCGAATAGTTTTTTTTTCGGAATGGCTAAATTCTTGTCGCCCTAGTGGCATTTCAAGAGTCACCGGTGGTGACTTCGAATAGTCTGACATAAAGAAAATAAGGGCGCCGGGAATGATAGTGCCCCACGATTTGAGCGTCTTCGCCGGCATGGTCACGTGGTCGAAATGAAGGCATTGTTTTGTACTGCTGTACATGCGCCGTGGTTTATTTAGCGATGTGCCTGCGCGAACCCAAAAGGAGAAGCCAGGGCGCGAGAACACGACACCGCTGTGTTGGAACACACACAAAGTGGTGGAATAAATTTACTTCCTCTGTAAATGCTCAGACATATGAATAGATTAACCAATACGACGATCTTGGGATTTTTGCACCCCACAAACAATAGAAAAACAAAAACGGTCAAAGATCATTGCTTGATTGGTTGATTATTTATCTGAATGTAATAAAAATATTACAATTTGAACATTAACTTATATTCAATAAAAAAATATAAAAAATAATTTTGTAACGATTTTTACTCAATTATTTATTTTTATACAATTGAATAAAGTCACAAATGAATCGCCATCGAGAACCGATAGTAATCCTCTGTATCCGATGTCTCTATGAAATATTGAGTTGAACTTCCCAGTTTCTCTTAGCGTCACGTCAAGACTTTACCACACACACAATAAGGTCCAATTTCGTTTAAATATTTGTAACATAGTTGTAGATAGTGTAAGTTCTGTTTCGCTGACAGTTGTTTTGTTCGAGCGAAAGTTCGCGTTGGTTAGGTGTTTGTTGTTAGTTTGATTATGATGCTTTTTACTGCCCGTAACTTCGAAACAAAGAAATTCTGAAGAGTATTTAGTTAGTTCGGAAGGGACGAATTATTTACTCTTTTTGTTCTACTATTTAGGATTGGGAAGGGGAAGTGACGAAGAAGAAAATAGGGAAACGTACGGTTTTACGAAACACATTGACGAAACACGACGATATTCGATGACTCTTGTATCAGTCTTTTTTTTATAGGAAGAAGGTGGCAGACGAGCTTACAGTCCCCATGGTGGTAAGTGGATACTGTCGTCCATAGACATCCGCGATACATGGCAACAACAGTCCAGAATGACAAACGTTGCCATGCTCCCGGATGCGCTGCCTAACTTTGGAGATGTAGGAATGGATTGGGAGAAAGGGTTAGGAAAATGGGCAGGGATAGGATAGGATGGGACCATTCCCATGCTCTGGCATATCTCATTCATTACAGAAACACTTACGTAGGTACATTGGGGAATAAGATAAAGTGGAAAATGGAATTTCAGGGTAGTCTTCTGTGAGAGAGGGATAACGAGCCGAATCGAGTGCGCCCAGCGGCTATTGCAATGCAGCATGCACCCTCCTCCTTTAAAAGGTAGTTTAGGATAACTTAAAATACGAGAATATATTGCGTCTCTCTGTTTCTTCTACTGTCTGTATAATGGGATTTTTTTTTGGGTTTTAAAACGAGTTATTACTGTTGCTCTAACTGCCACCTAAGGTTAGGTTAGTGCCACGGTTGGGTGCTACCTGGTGCCACCTAACTTGATAATGAGCTGCAAACCTGTTTGTATTTTGTAATTCAAGATTTTACAAATTACATAACAAAACACCTATAAAACGAAATCGCGCGTCGCTAGCTCATAATTACGGAGAATATATAAACATACCTTCAACAGGTCGCACAAAGCCCCGTTCTACGAGTATGTACTCGTAGTACAGGCGTAAACGTTAAATAAAACGGCACGGCAGAAAAGCGAACCATTCGCGGAACGATTTTGCGACGAGAATTCACTGAGAGTAAATTGTGCATTCTTCTCTTCCATGAGTGTCTTATGAAGCGACTAAGGCCTACCACAAGCCCCGAGGACACCGCCTCTATAAGAGTAGACTCGCCAACTCGCTTGGCTAGCGTGGTGTTTTAAGGCGTTACATCCCTCGTGGACAAGACAATGTACATGAGGAGGCCAAGGGCTGGTTGCATTGCAAATTGTGCACTGAGCCCGTATCACTGAGTTTATACTTTCGTACAGATTTAAAAACAAATGTCACTAGCTCGGCAGTGAGGGAAATCATCCGCCTTGGGCCTGCGTGGTGGATAATGGCCCGAAATCCCCCCAGTGACTCACTATGGAAGGCCTGCGCTCTGCAGTGGGATGTTATAGGATGATACACGTACCAGTACAAATTGTGCACTACCGTCCGTTCCGTCATTCGTCGGATGAACTCGAAACGTTACGCACGTATTCTTTGTTTCCCGTAAAGCCATTGCTTAACCGAGCATTCGAACTTCTTTGTATTCGTAGATGAGTTATGGCGAATTTAATGTTTATATTCATAGCTCTGTCTGAATGAATAGATGTGTTAGGCAACTTTGTATTTGCCACCTAGCCGCTGCAAAAGAGTTTGTATTTGTTTATACGTTCGATTGGCCAATACTATACTGCTTTTAAATTCAATAAATGTGTAGGAAACAATAGAAAGCAAGTAATAATAGAAAATAATTGCAATAAAATATTATCAATTAAAATAAAATATTTAAAAAATAAGTCTGTTATTCGCATCCCGGGATGCGAATAGTGCAAAGATTATGTATGAAGTATATATTTCATATCAGCATCGATCCACAAGTTGTTTAGCGGGTCATGATTAGACTTATAGTCACCGTCTTTTGCCGCACAGCACGTGTAAGGCGTGAGGCCATTAAAAATATTTAAAAAAATGGCTGCCGTGCCTCCGCCCCAAAACCAGCGACTCTGTGTGCTCGATGCCTAAATCACAAAATTTAAAGTCGAATTATTTATTGGGATATGACATATAGAACTGTCAAACAGAGTGAAATTTGTACGGAGATGACACTTTATTGACAGTTCTACATGTCATATCCCTGAGTCGAATAAATAATCCGACTATAAGCAATCTTTTAAATCTAGCTTGATTAGAATGACAGCTGTCAAAGTGCCACGAAAGGTGCTGTATAAAAGTAATTAATCTATAAAAACCTATAAATACACGCAAGTATTTTTATATTAACATTGCATAACAGTCGATCAATAAACACATTACCTCCATTTGGTCATTATTGTCCCAGTACTATTCGAAGCAGTTTGACAGCTGTCATTCTATTAGATTTAAACGATTGTAGTTTCGCATTGAATGGCGATCTTTAACAATAAATCGGAGCGACGTTTGAAGGCCCTATTAGCTGCTACTGTCGTGAGTAAAATTTTCATTCCTCCTTAAATTTTGTTGATTTTCTTGTTTATTCTTACGCCTACAACATTATTATCTCCTGTCTAACATTCTACATTCTGCTGTCAGTACTGTTTTCCTTATTAGGTAGACCCTGTATAATAATACAGGGTCTTTTTTGAGACGGGTCAGTATGGTAGGTACAATGAAAATACTGTAGTGTTGCAGACTCTTTGTCGTGACTTTTTTAGGGGCTTGTTGGACCAAAAATATTGTTATGTTTATGAACTACGTGAGAATGAAAAAAAATATTTTTTCTGACATTAATGTAAATTAGTAATGTGAAAATGAGCGCCGAGCGGTGTATTGCTATGTCAGCGCTCATGACCTTTAAGAACCTTAATGTTAACCGATTTAGAATCGAGCTTTTATCCTCAAGCGTTTAAGACCACTAAACGTTAAAAATTTGGACTATAACGTTTACAAGCGTTTAACGTTCGAGTCGTAAAGGTTCATTATCACTTATCCAATACTCGAGCGCTTAGCGCTCATAATATTAGAAAAAATGAGAAAATTCAACAGATACACCAGCTATAATGCGCTACATGCCAACATTTGTACAAAATGACAATCGTTGGCACGGCTCTGGATGCGCTGCGTACCTTTGGAGATATAGGAATGTATTTGGAGAAAGGGTTGGAAAAATGAGGAGGAATAGGATGGGAATGGGCTCTGGCACATCTCACTCACTACCAAAACACGTACGTACATTGGGGAAAATATAAAGATACAAATTTATACAAAGTTTCATGTGCCTGAACCAATTTTGAAAATGTTTTTTCCAATCTTCCTCAGGTGTATCTTTCACAGCCTTATCGAATGTAGTTGGGGCGTCTTCTGGCGACGAAAACTGCACCCCTTTTAGTTAGGGTTTTAATTTTGGGAAATAAAAAAGTTACGAGGTGCCAAGTCGGGATTGTAAGGAGAATGGCCTAAAACTTTAATCGGAGTACTGTCAAAAAAGTCCCTTGTTTTAAGCACTGTGAGCGAGCGTGTTGTCGTGGTACAGCGGCAATCTGCATAAGCGTGTGTTTGGACGGTTGTTAATCAATACAGTAAAAACGTTTGGGAAACACGTGGCTACGTACCATTCTGTATTAATGTTGCTCTGGTTTCGTAAAGATACAGGTATCAAGTAGATAGTTAAAGTGAAAAAACTTTCAATTAAAATGTTTCCAGCGCTGCGTGCTCTTATCGCTTTTGTAGGCGATGGCTCATTTTGAAACAGGTAAACAGTAAATTGACGCTTAGTTCCTGGATAATATTGGTATATCCAAGATTCATCACCTGTGACAATGTCGTAAACGCGCCGAGACGATCCTACTTCCAATTTTGTTATCATATATCAGTTATTTGTTAGCGTCGGTGAGGTCGGTGGGTGCCCAGCGCGATACTATCCTGCTGACTCGTAGATGCCCAAGTAATATTTTATACACACTCCCCAATCCAATTTGCAATGTGTTCTGAATCTCCAAATTTCACAAATTCAGCTTTTCACTGCCACCACGTTTTATACCGTAACAGCCGTTAAAGGGCGACCGCTTCCTTCGTCATCAGCCAAATTTAGTCGACCACGCTTAAATTCATTGTACCAACGATACACAGTTGCCTTAGAAGGGCATTTGCCTGCAAACGCCATTTAAATCAATAAAAAGAATCTTCAGGTTTTAAAGAACTTTTAAAGTTATATAAAACCATAGCGCGGAAATGTTCTCATCTACTTTTAAATAAGACACAATATTTGTATTCAGATCGTAAAAATATCAAGGGAAATTTGAATTTGGAATGTCTTATTTTTATGTTATAAATCGGCATAGTTTTAACTGACATCAAAACCAGCCAGTGTTGCATTGATAAAAACTCTATGTCTGAGTAGCCTGGTAAACGAGTGAAACTTTTACAGAAAAATAGTAAAACCGAAAATAAATCGTCTAGAAAATCAGCCTATCTTAATTCGTATCTGCTAGTTGACCCTTCATATTTGAAGGTCGAAGGTCGTGATCTGCAATGAATTTCAAATTCACTCGTTTGTTCTTATACGCCTACAACTGGTCTCAAGTGGTTCTTGCTTTATTTTATTTGAGGTTTTCGCCACAGAAATAAATAGAATAATATAGAATGGACAAATGCTTTTAAAATTGTATATTGCAGAATTGCGTGTTATGTAATTTAACAGTAGCCATCACTTTGTTTTGTTCACTGCTGGAATGGGCGATGTATGGCCTTAATACGGTATGCTGGCCACGTACGTATATTGGGGAAATACGATAAACTAGGAAATGCAGTACATTTCACGGTAGTCTTCTGTGAGAGAGGGGTAGTTCCTCAGGGTTTGTGGTAGCGGCCTTGTTAGTCGCCTTTTCCGACATCCAGAGGAAGAGATAGGCCGAGAGAGAGCTATACTAATGCTATACACCACACGGCCATTCATACTAATATACATGGTCTGTATGTTAGTATAATTAGGAATTCAGTATCCCAACCTTATTATTGTCTATATGTCATCAATAACTTCTTCGTGCTGTTTGTATATATTTCAGTAAATCTGTCTATCTATCAGTAACCGATGTGGTAGACGAGTTCTCGAATGGAGGCCACGGACCGGGAGGCGCAGTGTAGGACGCCGTCCGGCCACATGGATCGACGACTTGGAAAAGTTCGCCGGTGGTAGTTTAACGAGAGGAACCGAAAGTCGTGTGTGGTGCCGGCTTTGGGAGAGGTCTATATCCAGCAGCGAAGAGACACAGGCTGATGGTATGATATGGTATCTACATTCTTATCTGTTTCAAGACGGTCTTATCCATCGCTTTGTTGTCGTACGAACGATTTCATCCGTTCGTCTAGCGGATTGCTAGCCAACAATAACTGATGTCTTATCTCTAGGTCTCCACTCCAGTCACTCTCACTGTTCATATTGCCAAGATATCAATTACATCCCAATTTATCCAAATCTATTTCCTGTTCCAATTCCATAAGCTTGATATAGTCCACCATTGTACTTGTATTAATATTTTTTTTACAAGAAAGAAGTGGAGCGCTCGCCACACGATAGTAAATAACTATCGCTACTCATTAATCGGTGTCATATTTGAATTATTATGATTTAATCCAACTCGTATAATATTGATAGGAAGGGTTAGTATGAGACTTATGCAACCATGTTAGTAAGAAATAATTATTTCTCTATTTTATCAGTATTTCCATACAACATTTTTGTATGGGACAATCAGTCCTATCTGCGATCGCCATAAGACTCTGTAGATCCATTTAATGACTCGGCTCCATCGTTGATGTAACCACTGCTGCAGCCAGGGATTCATGTATAATATACATTTTCATTAGAATTCATGTATTCATGTAGAAACAAAAATAAACTTAATGTTAACAGGAAAATAATTTCATTAGTACGATCTATGTCAGTGGTTTGCTATGGTTTTTTCGTAGTAAACAACGTCTTCAAACGTTTCCTAATTTCAGTCTAACAATTCTTATGTTTGAACAGGATTCTAATTTTGTTTCCAGCTTGCTGTGTAATATTTTGTAGGTAGATCTTGTATGAATTCATACATACAAGTATGATTGATGTCCCCCATGTAATTCACATACAAAAAAAAAATGATTTTTCCATATAAAACAACAATTTCATAGGTAAGGACCTAATAGTAATATCCAAGGTACCCAAGTAATACTCATTATTATATGTAAGGCGGGTGATGTCGTAGATGGCTCAAATAAAACACTGGAGTTAAGTTGCAAGTTTGATTCCTCCAAGAAAGTTACAATTTAGCCTTCTTTTAAGGGTTGTCACCACTACATGAGGGCTAAAACTTTACAGAGTTACTGTAATCCCTCCATCCCTATAAACTCGCTAACTAGTTCACTAAACAACGGGGGCTTACGCATCATTACTCTCGAAGCTAAGAGCGGACATACTTCACGCTTTCAACCAGCCGATCCGATCACGATTTTACGGGTCATTACCATTACGTTAGACTTGAGACAAGTGAGAAAAATCTTTATGATGGTTGAATGATGGGGTTCATGTGATGGAACAGAACCTATGTATATTATACAGTGTGGTGGAGAGAACATTATACTGTTTTTACACTAGAACCAGAGTGATGTGCGCAAAAACATCGTCGGGATTTTATTCAGGGAGAGGCAAAGCATTTAATTTTCTTATAATTTTAAATAGAGATTACTAGAGAAAGACTGTTACTTATAAGTATAATTGCAGATCCTATGCTAGAGGGGGAGGCTACAGCCTGAACGTCCCCCCCACCCCCGGCAGACTTTCAAAAATTGTGGTTAGGCGATGAGAAGATGTGGCGCATTTTTCCAAATGCTGCTCAACCGAGTTGAATACTTCTGTCGGTCTCTCGACTGAAGTTGGACTTGACCGACTGGATTGACTGTCCAAGATAGACATATTCGTCTACAATTTCCAATGACATCCCTAAACGCCGACATAACTCAAAAGATCAGCGGGCTGAAGTGGCAGTAGGAAGGCCATATATGCCGCAGGACCACTGTTGCTGAGATAGGTCCTTTAATGGAGACCCCTACCGGGAAACGTATGAGAACCGGAAAACGGGACGCCCTCTGGCCAGGTGGATTGATGACCTGTGTTTTTGGCACTGCATCCAGCAGTGCAAAAAACACAGGTTGATGGTATGATACCGTATAGACTTTTAAAAGAACCCCTGATTCTTGAGATAATTCTGTAGGAAACGTATTCAGTCGTTGTGTATAATTATATCATGTAACAAACTTCGCAAACGGTATGTTAAACGCGTAAAATTATGGACGATTTCAACAACTTTGTGCAAATAAATGCGAATACTCCGCACAATTTGCTTTGTTCGGCCGATTAGAAAGGCCAAGTTTGTTAATGGCAATAATTCGGATTAACGCAATAGTTTTAGGGATTTACTGAAGAGGCAGCGAGCCAGAAAGCCGAGGTTCATATTAAACTATATTGAATTTGTTCGTTTAGTTAGGTGTTGCAAATTTTAGTACGGCAACAGGAAACATTCTAGAAGTTGGAAGATAGATATTTCAAAATTGTGTTCAGTTGTAATGTTGCCATATGGTGTCGGCCGGCTTAAGAATAAGCATTACCCTATCGTGAATGTGTGAAGCGTGAATCGTGAGTGGTGTCGTGAAATACGACTGTGCATTAACAAAGTGGATGCTACAAACCCTGAGGAAGTACACCATCTCTTTTTAGAGATTTTTTATCGTTTTACGGCCACATATTCCTCATGGACGAGATAATATGCATGAGGAAGCCTATGTCCAGTAATGGATACTAAAAGGCATGTTTATGATTACGGCTCAATTGCAGTGTAGCCGGTTTGGCTGATAAAACTGTATCTTCACGGAAATTCGTTTATTTTCACAGGCTGTTTGGAATCGTTCAGTGTCCGAAAAGATATTGCATCTTTTCGATTTTTCTACTAATTGTATAATGGGGAATATTTTGAGGACCTGTTCAATATGATAGCCAATTTTAGATTTTTAACATCACCCCTGTCATCAACGTTGAAATTCATACACAGTTCCTTGATAAAGAGTCCCTGAGAAGTTGTACAATCCAAAAGTTGTCAAATAAACTGCCAGCTGATGTTTTTCCATTAAGCTACGATATAGGGTTTTTCAAGATAGTTGAGAACAGGACTGGTTGCGCATACACTTTCTCTCATAAAATAATAATAGTTACAATTCTATATAATCTGTGCTCGTTAACTTGTTGAGGCATGATCCAGCGTTAACTGCATGGAGAATGCGCTTACATTTAACGCTTACACAGCCTCACTCTAATAAGTTACCAACACAATAAATTATAGTTACTATAACAACCAAAATAGAATATGTTTTTCATCCTGTCAGTTGCGGCTTCGTCATCGTATTTAGCTGTAGCGATTGTTTTATGTGGACACTGCATATTCGTATCCCGCACCGCCCGTGACTGCAACAGGAGGAAGCCTGATTAAGATCCCGCACTGGAAGGACTATTGGAGCATAGGGAGGGAGGGTCAACAGCTGTTAACAATAGTCATCACGTAACCTGTCTGCTCTTCTATAGTCTCTGTTATGTAAAGGGGTTGCACAATTAGATATTGTAATAAGATCTAAATAAAATTCGATCTAATTACAGTTAAAATAAGTGCTAAGACTGAATAATACTAAGAATAGGAGAATAAGACTGAGAAATTAATCCTTATTCACAGAAGGATAACCAATTGGGCTAATCAGTTATCAAAATAGTCAAGAAAGATCGAAATCACGTTTACTTCAATTCCTAAATAAATAACAATAGGCCGAATAGGAATTTTAATGACAACCGCAATATACAACTGCAAACGGAATTCCCGAGAGGAATTGGACAATTCCAAATCTGAAGGCAAACAAAACCAGAAACTCATTTGCAAACGCTCCCCAAGCTGGATGACTTATAATAAAATTAATTAATTAAATTCAAATTACTCGCCCATTCCCTTCTTGACTTCAGCATAAATATTTACTTTCTTAATTGAAAAATTATCTTAAGATGTTCCTTATATTCGGAAATTTTGGATTTGTATTGAAATTTTCTGGACATGTGGATCGACTTATAAAAAATCACTGGGAGTGGCTAGATCGAGTGAGGTGGCGAGCATTGGGAGAGGCATTCATATATCTGCTGCTATACGAGTATATTCATATGTATATGCTGCTGCTATAAGTAGCAGCAGTGACTAGATATATAATATCTATATATGTTTGAAAGTAATTAAATAGACAAAATGGTTTATTGCAGACAATTAAAATAAAAATACAGATGCGCGAAAAGCGGCCTTATCGCTAAAAGCGGTCTCTCCCAGACAACCTTTGGGTAGAGATGTTAACAATGTTTATAACTCAGAGTTTAAAATTGCTCAGCAAGTTCCGGAGAAAGCTATGCGCAGAAACTCTTTACAAGATAAATTCCGAAACAAAGAGATTCTACAAACAATTGACGTCACTGATATAGTTTATAGAATTAGCAAGCTGACGTGACAGTGAATCCCCCTAGTAAATCATTTAAGGGTTTCTGGTTATGATGTAACTGATTAGTGGATCAATCAGCAATTTGCAAGTCAAATCTGTCACTACTAAAGGGTAGTCTTGGAAGCAAACGGGTAGACAATTGGTGATAAGGAGGATACTGAAGCCCAGGGTTTGTCGCGATACATGCCAACGTCAGTTCAGAATGACAAACGTTGCGTTGCCTACCATTGAAGATTCAGGAATGGTTTGGGATAGGATAGGATGGGATAGGGTTTAAATGGGCTTTGGTATATCTCACTCACTACCGAAACACGTACTTACGTATATTGGGAGAATAGTATAAAGTGGGAAATTCAGTACATTTTACGAGTCTTCCATTGTGACTATCGTGTTGAGAGGGGTGACTTCGCCAACCGAGTGCGATCCAGCGGCTGTGGGATTGCAGCGTACCCTCTTTCTAGTTGGACCGATTGCGATGATTGGACACTAGTGACCGATAGTGACTGGATGAGAAAAGTAAAGGATCATTTGTATTTGCAGATATAATGGACCTACAGTGGTATTATATGGTATAACCACAAATTTAAAATATTGACAGTAGTTAAGCGTGGTCACAACGTAGGATGCAAAAAAATATAAATTTATTTAATATAAAAGTTACTTTAATTTACTAATTATTACAAAGAATTATAATCTAATAACTATATTTAAGGAACGTATTGCTTCCGCCGATGTTAGGCATAAAAAGAAATTCCAGTTGAAATGGTGGCGGCGACATCGCCTCGGCTATGACGTCAAACGGCACGTTGGTGCAGTGTCAGCGCCTCGTGCCTCGTGTTGCAATTGTGTGACCAAATGAGGTCGGTGCATACGCAGCGATCTTCCTACGTTAGGCATGCATAACACAGTCTTGACGTGTCTAAACAAAGGACCTTATTGTTGATATGAAATTATTGAACCTGATTAAGATTTGCTAATTTAAAATTTTGCTATTTCATGATTGTTCAAGAAGAGAAAGTTCAAGAAAGAGGTCTACAAAGACCTCCTCCCCTACCCCCTCTGCACCCTCGAAGTCCGCTAAGCCGAACTTCATAGCCCAGCCTGGCACGGCTTCCCGCTCTCGCCAGAGCACCCCCCAGCCCGCGGTTACCCGTACCGAAAAGCCCCCTCCCCCTGTCTTCATCCAAGACAAGGCCCGTTGGGGACACGTCCGCGCCGCCATGGAGACGCATAAGATTTCCTTTACAAAGGCCTCCAACTCCGCGGTGACCATTAGGTCCAAGTCCCCTCTTCACGGGACTTCAGATCCCTTACCTCTTTTCTCCGAAAGGAAAAAATCTCCTTTCACACGTACGCCACGGAAGAGGAGTGTCGTCTCCGCGTTGTGGTCCGTGGCCACCCTCTCCAGTTGGGAAAGGATGAGATCCTCGAGGATCTCAAATCCAAAGACCTCCCGGTGCTGGAAGTGCACCGACTTTACAAGGGGCGCGACAGGACCCCTTACAACCTAGTCCTGGTAGTCTTTTCCCCCACCCCCGATGGTAAGAAAATTTTCGACGCTCGCTCTATCTGCGGGCTCTCCGGTCTCTCTTTCGAGACCCCCACAGGCGTGGCGGTATTGGGCAATGTCACAATTGCCAATACTATGGCCACTCAGCGCGTAATTGCTACGCGAGACCCCGCTGCGCAAAGTGCCTGGGTGACCACGGCACCAGCAGCTCCACCCGTCCCAAGGGCGCCGAGGCTCCCCCTAGATGTATCCTCTGCGGATATATGACCCACCTCCGCCCATGGTCCTATCAACCTTTTGGTTATACGGACCGAATCGTCGGGAGGTACGCGCCGTTCGCCTGTTGAGGGCTATGTTGCGGCGTGTATCTGCTCTGCCTCCCTACATGTATTTTCTTTTCCTATGTCCCGTTCCCACTCTCCCCTTTTTGGGGCTGTTTCTACGTACACATCACGCGACTTCGACGCCGAGCAGCTCTCCTGCGCTCCTTAGCTTGTGCCATCGGTGTGCAAATTCTCGTAGCCTACGGAAGTTCGCCTCTGAGGAAACGAGGTCGCAGTAAAACACCGGACCCTCCTCCTGTCTTGTGATTCCCTTCAGCATTCTCTGTCGTTCCTCCTCGTATAGAGGACAGGACCATAAAACATGGTGCAAGTCCTCATCAGCCATGCCACACTCACACAAACTACTCTAACACAACTTCATATCGTGAAGTCTCTTTCTAAAGCATCCATGCCCAGTGAGTATCTGTGATGTTTCATAGTCCGGCTCGATCCAACGTGATTTGAGTCGAGCGGCCACGTCAGGGAAAAATCTAAACAGCTCTCTGCCCTTATTCTCGCCAACCCACCTTTCCTGCCAGCTGACCACTGTCTCATTCCAGATGGCCCGCCTCCTAGCACGCGCCTCCTCCCTGTTCGCGAACGAGCGCGCCAGATCCGTCCTGCCGGCAGGAATCACCTCAAGGTCCGCTGGAAACACGTCCGCCAGTACCGGAAGAGCAAGCGTGCTTACTGATCTATATGCCTTCGTCAATAAGATCAACGAAGGCCGCTGGGTACGCAATAAGACGCTCCGACCGACGTAAAGGGACGCACGCTCATACCAACTCGCCGCGGCATAGGTGAGTGTCGCCACATACGTGCCTCGGTACAAGATCCTGAGGCCCCGGAATCGAATTCCCCACGAAGAGGCCGACACACGGGACATCTTCCCAAATGATTTAAATGCACTTTCACCTATGTATTTGGCGTGCTCCACGAACGATAGGCCTGAGGCTGAGGCCTGTGGCTGCACCACGGTACTTGCGTAACGTTGACCTTCACAAGGACTTGGAACTTCCCTCCATCGTCAAATACATAAAAGACACCGCCCGACGCTACTATGACGCTATCCCACACTATCCCAACCCTCTGATTGTCTCCTCCCTCACCTACATACCGGACAGGAGTGCCGTCGTCGCTATCGTCGCCCGCGGCACATCCTGGACGATCCCGACTAGCCGATCACCGCTGCCAATGCGGTTCTCACACTGCACTCAAACACAGCGCACAGAGACCGTCCCCACCGGCGGAGACGTGGACGTCCCCCTCGTTACACCGCTAACACACACCGGCCCTCAGCTAACACTTTTACTAGGTATCAGCACGTGCCTGGACGCTTCTCACCGACTCGCGAACCCGCGGTATCCTCCCAATACAATGCAACGCCCTAAGCCGAGGTTCGTTCCTTCCGCCGGTTTACCGGCGGGGGAGCCCTTAGGCTCGTTGCATCAAGGTTTTTAGCCGGTAAGAGTCCGGCACTACCTGGGCCCCCATTCCCAGGTGTCCATGAGGATTTTCCTCGGTTGTCTTTCCTAACAAAAAAAAAAAAAAACTCCGCCCGTGGACACCTGAAGGAAACTAACAGAAATAACTCACTGAATTGAAAAGACTTTTATTACTTTTCAAATTTTCGCGTTTTGTATGCATTTCATATTGTAAAATATTGTTCATATTGTTTAATTTTACGCGTACAGACTCCGATTTACAAAAAAATAATTTTATTAGTCAATAACAGGAGAAGGTAAAAAAATTGCATAATAATATTTACCATTATCATGTTGAAACTGAGCAATGAAGATCTTAACAAAAGTAATAAAACATTACGAGGCTTTGAGGCACATTAAGGAGATATAAAAAACTGAATATAATTAAATGCAGATAAAGTCTTTAGACTAAAAGCTCATTTACACAAGGACAGTCAATTGTACGGTTTGGGCGAGAATATTGTATGCGATTTTCGCATGCGACTAAACTTCATACGATTTTCGTCTCTAACTGTTTATATGAAAATAAAATCTCGTATCAATCGAATACGAGTGATGCCGTTTCAATCGCGAGGATAGATTTAAGTTGTCACGTACATGGGACCCAGTGATTGAACTTTGGAAATCCAGAAAAGTATATGCGTTTTCTAACTCGCGTGTATTTGGTGATATTGTTAGTATAGTGTGCAAGGAAATGCTAACAAAAACAACATCAACAAAAACAAGTTCAGTGTGTTTAACTTAACTTATTCAAAAACAAAACTTATTTTTGTTGATTAAGTTTCCTGCACACTATACTAACAATATCACATCACACACTCACGAATTATAAACATACTTTCTTGTCTGGGTGAAATTAATCTGTTTGAACTATATTTTCATGCGAGATTTGAACTGCACCAATCATGGGATATTTTTCAATTGCTTCGCAAAAATTTAGAAATTTACGAATTTTAATCGCACCTCCCAACGTACCTCCGAGTGTTCAACTCAAAGGTTGGCTGGTGGAGAATACCTCCAGGAATTAAGCCCGCCTTTTGTACGATTAAACGCAATAAAGATTTTGAGTAAATAAATATATTTCAATGAAAATTATGTATTCATTTATCTATGCTAATGCTACTTACTCTACTTACGTTAATATAAGCAACGACGTGGGCAGTTGCTAGTTAAGAACGAAACTTGTAAGTGCCTAAAAAGATCCGAGTACATTATCATATTTCAAGCTGCGAGACAGCCCGAACATTAAAATGTTAAGATGAACTTTAAGAAGATTGCTATCTACACCGACTTGGAATAAATCTTTGTATCCCCCCTTATTTCGGTAGAATTTCTCTTGACTTATTAAATCTTGAGAGACAAAGTACACATGCACTGGAATATGAGGGAATTATGCTGGATTCAGTGTACAAGTACTCGGTGATATATATTTAGCATAGAATAGAAAATAATTTATTTCGTTTCCAAAACACAATACTTTATAATTACTGAATAAAGTGCTGTGATAATAGAAATGGTCCCTACAGAGATATAAAGAGCACAACACTGATTTTTCAGCCCGAATATGAGTTTGTACCTCACGGACGCCTCCAGCGAACAGTCTAAATACTTATTTAACATAAGTAAATTGAGAGAATGACATATCGTGCAATAACTATATAGAGAAATGTGGTTCGCGAATATTGATAGATCCGATAAATTATAAATATACGGTAGAAGACAAATTTCGGTATATAAAATGTTCACTAAAATAAGACCTGAATTGAGGACATCAGGACATATTCAGTTGCTCATTAAATAGTTTCTTAAATTATACTAGTACTATTACTACTACAAATTAGTCTGTGTCTCGCCACAGTCGGATTTGGGAGATGCCTATATCCAACCGTATCCATCCAACCACATGAAAGAAACCATATGATACTTACATTATATTACAAACTTCATTATAAAGGACATAGATAGGTGTATATTTCGTAAATAACCCTATAACGTCGCCCCCCAGAGGAGGTTGGGGTGAATGGTAAATTTAGAAAGTACGGTACTGTATAATATTCACATTAAACCCCCGTAAACTGGCGTTCTATCGACTATCACGAATGCTCAGCATCTTTGCGGGACGCCAAATGATATCATTAATGTTTGATGTCCATTTTTCCCCTCCCTCCCCATGGTTAGATAGTTCGTTGAATATGTAATGGTCTTGGTTTATTGATTTTGCCTCGGGTTTCATTATGTATTGTTTTTTCGGAATGAATTCGACAGTCTACTTTCCACTGCTGGGAGCAGATCTTGTTCTTTCGGGGCAGCGTCACACGAACTTTGTGCGGATTATTGGATATTACACATTTCTTTCTTTCTTTTCTTTTTATTCCCGTGGGTTTATTCACGATTGAGGTCTTTGCGCTACAGTGGGACGTTAAGGAGAAAATATGGACACAGCTCACAGAATTAGCAAACAGAAGTGATAATAGGTGTGTAATATTTATCGCAAGACCGACAATTGTTGGAGTAGACGAGTCCTCCATTGGAATTGTTTCAAATAATGTTTCCGGAACGCGATGTGCGATGCCCTCCGACCAGGTACGCGACCCTCTGATGGCTTGAAGAAGTTTGCCAGTAGCAGTTGTGTGGAACCATCATGTGTGGTAGTGAACCTTGGGAGATACCTATATTTGTGGGGTTTTGTGGTGGTGTTGTGATGATGATGATTGAGTAGCCTCTATGGTGGTTGGGCGTGTGAAATAAATGACTACGTGAAATAATTGATGGTATAGACTCCGAATTATTCGTACTAATTCTAGATGTGTCAGCTATAGCACAGTTAGATCTATGTCACTTGGTCGCTACATATTCAACAATAGAAAAATGGTATAGTTTAGGAGGTTATTTGTTTGTTTATTTACACTTCTTTTATAAATTATTGCCATTAGTTAGTGTCCCATTAGTTCTTACAGCAGGTACCAATACCTGCTGTAGGAAAGAATAATATGGACATTCCCCCTTTTCCGGGACTCACATTTTCGGGTGTCATTTTAATCCATTTTTGTGCTAAATACCTAGGTTTATTTCGCTATGTAACTGGGTTTATTTTAACAGTTTTCAGTTTTCTAGATATCCTCTCTACGAACTATAAGTCTCGTAATAATGTGGGGTATGTAAAATGTATCTATTTTCTATAATCCGATACGCACACAATAATATAGACATAGTTGCATTATTAACAATCACATTCAGAATTCCGGGAATCTCCGGGGTATATCCATATTAATGCAATTTTGTCACAAGTGCCAAAATCGCACTATCTAACTCCGACCTCTGATTATGACACAAGGTGAACTTATTGCTTTAAAACATTATGTCTCAGTCAACCTTTGGGTTACGCAGAAAATGAAGTGGTATGAAATCCGATAGTACATATGTCGGATTTAATAAGTTTCACAATGTTGTATGTTGCTTGTGTCAGTTTATAACGTCCCATTGCAGGGCACAGGACGCTCCTAGTAAATCATTAGGGGGTTTCGGGTCACGCTGGCCCAGTGCGGATTGGTGGGTCATTTACTCCCGATTGCTTTTATTATTTCTAGAGCATGCGGGTTTCCCGATGTTTTCCCTCACCGCTGAGCTAGTGATAATTGTTACAAATCCGTACCTAAGTAGAAACTCAGTGGTATGGTCTGAAGATTTGAACTCTCAATCACGCGAATGTGAGTCGAGTATAGATACCTCTAGCAAGGATTTAAAACGCCTGCATTACATATTTTTTGTGCATTTTTTAAAATTAAATATAATAAAGATGTAACAAGAAAGTAAACAATTTAAAAGAAAAATGTCATAACGTAGAAGGCGTATACTCTAGACTAGTCTATCTAGTAGACTAGTCCAGTAGACTATCATCGCTTATGTTTATTGTTTATTTTAATAGTCCTATGTAAATAAATGACAGTCTTTCTTTATTGGAAAAAAGAAATTCTTAATAATAACTTCGCCTCTAGGCGATACTCCAGTTATTTAGAAAAAAGGTAATAAATTTTATTTACCCCAAAAAGCAAATTTCTCGACATCAATAAACAAGAGTGCGGTACACACAGGCGCAGGCACAATTTTTACGAAAATACTTTTTTATATTAAATCTTAAGAGAGTCGTAAAGACAAAGGGGACGGAGTAAATTTATTCATTTCGAGACATAATTCCAGGCATATTTTAATAAAAATGTTACTCGGAGTGGGAGAATTTCAATTCTGATCTTGGAATTCAAAGTTATGGCTTGTCACGAGTATGTTATGGAGAGTCCTTATTGAAACACTGATTTTATTTCGAACCGCGGATTCACTTTGTCCAAACCCAATTTCGATGGAGAAAAAGCGGCTCTGATAATACATTAGTTCACGTCTTTTTATTTTTCTCATTGACTCAATTTACAACTAAATTTAAAACTATTTTTATTAAAATCTTTTTCGTGGTATACAATTTTTTCGAAAAGAAATTCTAATTCTTAGAATTAGAACAGGCGACTTTTAGGGCATTTTATAGAAAATGTCTAATCTATTTTTTGGTAAGTATACATTTTTTTTTTTCAAATAAAAATGATTCTGTTCCTGTATATATAAAAGGTGCAGTTTAGGTCATTTTATATGGAGTGACGACTATTTAATGGTAAACGTTTGCTTTTACCATACCATTAGTAGGACTGTTGGATGCAGGTCTCCGTAAGGTTTGCTACCACACACGATCTTTGGCTCCATCCAGCCACTACTGGTTCACGTGGGAGGAGAGCATCCCATATTGTGCTCAGTGACCACGTACCACGGGGTCTCCATTCAAGAACACGTTTAGCCAATCAAACGTCGCTTTTGCTTTGAATATTACCTGCTCATTGTCACTGTCATGTGGCTATGTTTGTGGCTGTCATTCTGCAGCAAAGGTCTCTTATAGAAATACGTTACATAGATATATGAAATATATATATGAACGTGCACATATATGAAATATTAAATGCCAAAAATTTGAACGTGTGCGTAATTAGCTAAAGAAAAATTACATAAGGCGATGCGAATTTCTTCGCGTTACAAATTCGCTTCGTGTGTGAGTGACCCTTTTCGAATAACAAATATCGGGCCATAATTTTCTGAATAATGGCGTTCAATTAACGTTCAGTTCGGGTGGTAATTTTGTTACGGCACAAAGCGGGCGAACGGGTAACAAATTGTTGGCCATCATTGCTTGTCCAGAGTTAATATGAACTCTGTTAGGCTACTTGAATATTAACTGTGAGGCTAGGAAGAAGGTTAAAACATATTGAAATGCAATATTTTTGAGCGTAGCTATTGATAGTTAGATGAATCTAAAAGTCATCTTGTTATATATTCCTAGAGGAGACCACGTGCTTATGTTAACTTATTTCACATTCTATGTAACCATGATCTAACTTCCTATACAGCCACTCCATTACAGCGCGATGTAAAATTGAAATAACATAAAGAAACGCACCCATTAATTAAAGAGTATGTTTTTTAAATTACTTTCCTTGTATTCGTAATGAAAAGCACAGTGTTTACCTAGGGGTTCAGGACTTATTTAGTCCCTCGACCTGTTGGCGCCCTCGCTGCGCTCGGGCACCAAACCCAGTCTCGGGACACAAATAAGTCACTTTCACCCCTAGGGTAACAATGTACTATTTTATGGAGTTGCTAAGTGACTTGCTGAGTGTATAAAATAAATGAGCCAAGGCCCCGGCGTTCGATGTTTGGAGCTAATTTTCAAATTTAATAGTCAGTAAAATGCCCGATAATTGTAAGGAATTGAATAACAGAATAATTATTTTGAAGGTTTTATTAATGGCTAGGAGGAATTCTGGCACGTGTGATGTCGGTTGGTTCTAGAACATCTTCTCCCGAGGGTGTCGTAAATGGCGGCTAAGGTATATCAACCACAGGTCCCGGGGAATTACACCACTTCTAAAGGAGTGGACTCGCCAATCCGCTTAGCCAGCGTGGCGTTTTAAGGCTATATATCCCCCATGCATAAGGCAATGTGCATGAGGGGGCCTTTTCCCGGCAGTGGACGATAAAATGGCTGGTGACGGTGACGAAGTTCTAAAGTATTTAGAAACATGGCAGTCAGTAAAAGGTGATGCTCTTAAAGCATAAAAGCAAGTGCTTTCAGCTGCAAGATAGCACAAAAGTGTTGGGTATCCGTTTTAAATTTATATGATTTGATTTGTTCAAGATGTTATTCATCAATGATATTATTCTAGAAAATAATATATATATAGTCTTAGGGCTTATATCACGACCTTCGGAAATGTTAAGATTTGTTACTTACCAGTTATCACTAATCGGCAATTAAGACTGCCGAGTATATCTGATCGAGTTCACTGATTAGCGATACTCGGACTTGGTGAAATGTGATGCTTCAGTTACCGGTCACTTTAATTGTCGGTTAGCTTACTCAGAGATTGTGATATAGGCCCTTAGGCAAACAAAAATGAAAAAAAAAATCAAGGTAATTACACGTTGCTCACCATTAAAGAATTATCACAGTATCTACCATCTCACCCAAGGTTATCGGTGAAAAAGGCATTCAAAGTGCAGTATGCCTTGTCAGCCAAAAATTTTTGGAGTTTGTTCTTTAAAGCAGTCATATGTAAATATCGCACTCTAGGGCAGCCACGATACAGTCTAATAGTGTTCTATATTAAGAAGCACTCGAACTCCGTAGTACTTAAGATTTACATTCGACTTTTAATATGGACCTCGTCTACTTCTGATAATGATCCCCCCCCCGCCCCTCAGAAGTTGATAAGAACGTATGATGTGTCAATTAGTCTATTCCCATATCGATGTTTATAAACAAAAAGCACACCCGCTATTTGAATAGCCACACAGCTTTCAGTAAGTGTTCGTTGCCGCGTCTTAATTGTTTTACAGTTTCAACCCACAAGTTTTTGTTCGTCAACTGCACTCAATACTCAGTTTGTGAGAACAATTGCTGCTGTAGAAGCAATATTAGTTTTGCGTTTTGGTGTTCCTTTTTATTGAGCAGTCTTTCGATTGTATGTTGAGTTGAGAATATTTTTTTATTCAAATTCATCTTAATTGGTCATTTCATGTGTTCAAATTGAAATTTGATCCGTCAGATAAAATAAAATTAACTTGTCAGGTAAAAAAACAAACGCATACACCATCTCCAATGGCTAGAAATGCCGTAAAGTTATATCTTGTTTGTCGCTCTCAAGCCGGACACAACTTTTCGAACTAGTTTTTTACTACCACGTAGCCGTCATCAAGTCAGCCATTTTGTGACGTCAATATAAATTGCCGCCTGCGGTAACGATAGTGTCTAGGCGATATCCCGCCGGGTATTTTGTATTAGTATCGCCAAGTCGCGCGAATTCACCAGGGTGAGTGAATATCGTCCGGGCACGCGTACTTCTTGGATACGCGGTATATCGCTACCTGAATGTCTGAACGAAGGAATTATCTCACACCCACGCGAATATCGTTACCGCAGGCGGCAGCGAATTTCGCTTATATCTGAATAGGCCTTAATAAATACAAAATACTAAATATGTGTCTGTTTGTAATAACCCAGAAACAATTTTTCTTATAGAAACAACGCGACAGCAAACAGTCCACCTGGTGGTAAATGGATACTGTCGACCATGGATATCCGTGTTATATGCCAACATCAGTCCTAGAATGACAAATGTAGGTACACTCCCGGATGCGCTTCCTATTTTTGGAGATTTAGGAAAGGATTTTCAGAAGGTGTTGGGAAAATGTGGAGGGATATGGTACGATGGGATAGGAATGGGTTCTGACATATCTCACTCACTAGCGAAATATGTACTTATATTGGCGGAATAGAATAAAGTGGGAAATAGAGCACTTTGATGTTACTATAAGTATATATAGTTATCCTGTATCTTGGGATATTTACATAATGAGAACACGGAATATATGTTACACGTTTAATTGTCGGCCACAGACTGCCCTCGTACGCTACCCACATACCGGATAGTGACAATATGCATCTACCTACACTACATCCCTCCACCACTAGCATGTTGACTTCACTATACATAATAAAACACAGTAACAATTAAAACATTATGCAAATACACAATTACAATCAGGACGAGCTTAAACTACTTGTAACGCGGATTCTTATTTCTCGTGCTACCGTGCAGGTGGAGGAACAGGTCGCTCCGACTCAAAAGGTTCGTCCGAAGATTCGGAACTACCTTCCTCCTCTATAGACTGTGTACTTCTCTCCAAAACCCTCGATTGAGTGGCTTCAGTTTTCGCAGACTCTGGTTCTACCTCCGTCTCTGCTGGCGGAGTGGCTAAAGTTTCAGATAGAGAAGAATTATTTCCTGACGAACAAACAGAAGGTTCACACTCAGAGACTGAATTCGAATCTTGTAGCGGTGGTGTGCTATTGTCGAGGACGTTCTGAGATGAGTGCACACTTACAATATCCTAGAGATCAACTGCCAAATCCGACCCTCTGTATGCCACCAATTGATCTAGATGTTTCCTAACATTAATTTTTAAATCCGCTACAAAAACTAGGTACATTCTAGTGCCAATTTTTTGTTTTACGATGCCTTTTTTCCACATGTGTTTCGTTCCGTTATTATAACAGTGTTTAATTAAAACAATCTAACCTGGAGTGAAAACAGATCATATTGATTGCGCTGCGAAATCTGTTGAAAAACAACATTCCGTTTAGCTCTAGACGACAAGGATTCATGTTGTAAGCCATTGTCATTCGTGGAATCTCCAACCCGCAACAAATCGAATCGACAGCGCAACGGGCGTCCCATCAACAGCTGAGCAGGCGAAAAACCTGTTGTACAGTGCACAGAATTCCTATATTGAAATAAAAACATATTTAATTTTTTCAACAACATATTCTGACTAACGTTCAACTTGAGTATAATTTTTACAGCTCTTTTAATGGTTTTGACACTATTTTCCGCTTGCCCGTTTGACGCTGGATGATAGGGAGCGATAGTTAAATGCTGAATTCCATTCGTGGCACAATACCCTTCAAATGTATTAGAACTAAAATTACTAGCATTGTCCGTAACCAAGGTCCGCACCAAACCAAATCTACTAAACATGTCGTCCAACTTAGTTATAACCGCCTCACTGTCAGTACGAGACATTAAATAACACTCCATCCATTTCGAGTGAGCGTCTACTGCTGCTAAAAATTGTTTTCCATCAATAGAAAACATATCTAAATGCACTCTTTCCCACGGACCCTTAGGGTATGGCCATGTAGCGAGCGCGGCGCGTGGCGGTGCGCTGCGCAAAGTGCTACATACATCGCATATTTTTGTTTACTGCTTCCCCTACTTTTTGTTTAATATCCTAATCAATGTTTGGCCACCACATATGGACCGCGTGACCACGTGGATATTCGTCCACTACAGCTACAGTCGGCTACAGACTGCCCTCGTACGCTACCCACATATCGGATAGTGACAATATGCGCCTACCTACACTACAATAGTCTATAACCAGGAGAACTGATAGCGACGTCATCAGCTTTAAACAGACAAGACAACACCGACCGGTACTACAAAACGTTGTTTTATTCATCTATTTTATTGTTTACTATAGACAACTAGCGACAACATAACGATATTTACATTCTTGTGTATAACGGAGTATAATATGACGCGATGACGTCACCATCAGTTCTCGTGGTATAGTTTAGATTTATATAATCGTATACTGCCAGTATAAACATAATCGACGTCTATTGTAATCACTGTTATTTACTTTTCCCGCTAAACAGTCCCTTTCACATTGAACCGCAACAAAAACAAAGGAATAATAACCCTGACGGAAGTAATTAATCAATTATCCTCATACATCAAACACCGGTAAAGCTGCAAACTCCAATCGGTTTACCGGTTTAAAACCGGGAAGCGTCATTAAAGGCGCGGCCCGCGTTATTATTTCCCGAATCAAAGAGATTATGCAAATAATGACGGGCGGTACCTCACGGAATTCGGGAAATTAATTTCGAGACCAAATATTAATAAATTACTCTGTGCACAGTTATAAAATGAGAAATTAAGGGATGCTCGCAGTCTGAGATTCCTGTGTTTGTTTGTGAAATTACAAACTTAATAACGAAGGGATTTTAATAATATACTGTATATTTGGAAAGAGAAGAAACATGTACTTCAACATCAGATGTTTGAAACATAAAGACTAAACACACCCGACACCCTTCCCCTCACCGCCGAGCTAGCATTATTTAAAAAAAATCGTTCTAGTCGTGACTAAAGTTATCAACTTAAGGAATCAGTATGTTGAAATAGCAATGCCCAGGTCATAATATTTGCCGCAGGACCCATATTCGATGGGGTGTAGTCGAGTAGGTGTGTCATTCGTTCAATATAAGAGAATCGGTTCAATACTGACTTGTTAATGAAACGAACCGAGTCTTTCGACCCGTTCCTTAGATCAATTGGATCAGTTGGAACTGACTTGGTTCGTTTTTTCACCTGTGCACGCAAAGTTAGTAAATTTTATCAGTAGTACAATAATTCTACGCACCTGAAGTTCACCTGGTCTTTGTATAAACGCACTAAAGTTTGCTTATTCAATCAATCAATACGTACACTCAACTGTACACAGTTGTACTATATTTTGTAATTTTAGTAAAATTTTGAATAAAATATTGAAATGATACTGGCAAATAAAATAAATAAAACACAAAATTCCTTTTTTTACATATTAAACTAAAATACCTATTGCACAAGTGAACAATGTTTTATCTGTACCTGCCTAAAAGATCTGCATCTCCTTAGTACGTGTCACAAAAATAAACGTAGTTATGCAGACATATAGTATAATATTGTTTTTCAGTTTGTCAATGACCCTTTCAAAACGGTATCTTTACATTTAGGGTACCTATTTTATATCCAGATCTATAGCCATCCACTGCCTCCTGCGATGAATCAAAGACTCCGCGGCAATGCCGACCCAGTGACCTGTCCTGTGACGCCACCTCCATGATGGGCCACAAAATACCCGGGTAGGATACTCCGCTTCCCTCGCAGAAGTCCGAAAGCCAGATCCATTATAGTGTTCTCGCAGGATCATTTTAAAGTTCATGCGAACAAAGTCGCGTGCATCAATAGTTCTACAATATAAGGGCGATATATTTTGTCATAAGTTTTGACTTATTTATTTTTCTACAAAATTAACAAGGTGTCTCGTTTAACAGTAAAAACCTGCAATAAATCCAAGCGCTAACCTTGTTTATGCTGTTTATGAACTCGGCAGTCGTTCAGTCCACGAGTGGCAGTCGCAACATTTTAATGATGCGCTAGGGGGGACCGAGAACGCTTGTTACGCCCTAGAAGTGGCTTGTAAAAATGAATGTAATTTTTTTGTTTTTCATTTCCTGCCTTATGTTTGTTTTTTTCTATTTAATTTAATTTACAAATAACAAGCAGTAATAATACATTCCAAACAAGCAGTAATAATACACTTCAAACAAGCAGTAATAATCTAATAATACATTTCAATTCTTCTACTAAATGTAAAAACAACTACGTTATCCACAATCTACTATTGACAGGAGAAATGTGAAACATCCAAAAATAAAGGAATTTAAAAAAATATTCATATATGAAAATTTAATACACATATGTATATGAAATAGAACAATATCATCTAAGTGTGCAAATATAATCTTGAAATTGTTTTTAACCTTTATTACGTGTCACTGAAATTATGCAAAATAAGTTATTCAGTTATTTAGAGTAGAATCGATTCTAGCAGTTTTTACAAGTTTTTTTTTCATAATATATTATTTATTTCTAGTACCTATATATATATATATTTTATGGTCGAAGGCGACAGACTAGCATATAGTCCACGTGATGGTAAGTGGATACTGTCGCCCATAGACATACGCAATACATGCCAACATTAGTCCAAAATGATAAACGTTGGCATGCCCCGGATGCGCTGCCCACCTTTGGAAATATAGGAATGGATTTGGAGAAATGGTTGGCAAAATGGGGAGGGATAGGATAGGAATGGGCTCTGGCACATATCATTCACTACCGAAACACGTACGTACATTAGGGAAATAAAATAAAGAGGGAAATGCAGAACATTCCCAAGTAGTCTTCTGTGAGAGAGGGGTAACGTGGCTAATCGAGCGCGCCCAGCGCTGTTGGATTGCAGCGTGCAGTCTCCCCCTTAAAACATTATTCTGTCATTATATCTTTTATTCTATACACAGTTACGTAAAACAAATACATCTATTGCACTAACCGAGGGCGGCGCGCCAGCCACATGCCGCCTTGGCTTCTAATCACTGAGTAATGAGCCCTACGAACGTTTCAGGTAGAACCACAAAACTTTATATTTATATATAACTTTTGATATATTGTCTAAAATTATTTTATCTTTCGCGACCATATAGTCGCTCGGGCGACTATACTATATGTTTACGATGCGCACACTAGGCGCGCACCTGCCTCGCGTTACGCGAAAGCAGCCCGAGGAATGTGCACTCGGGCCCAAATGTAGTAAACTTACTCAATATATCCACGGCGATGGTGGGTAAGCACAATAATAAGATATACAGGCCTCACTTACCCCAGGTGGTTTTGCCCACGCACAAATCTGGAAAGTGTTCCTACGCTAGTCCCTACTAGACGTGACCTATCCTAGTGTGATTGAATAAATACATAAATTCCCAATAAATACTTGTGTAGTAATCCAAGTCTCGTCCTGTGGTGAGCCGGTGGCCGCTACAGTTCGGCAACTCACACACGGCAGCAAAATCACCTCGAGATATCACTTCCAATACAAGCACGATCACAACCAATCCAACCAAAACACTCGCGTGGCACAGGATATCCGCGAACAAGACCTATTACTAGGCGCGAATCACAAAATCAACTGTCCGAAGCCGCGGTGTGAATTTATCTCAATTTAACTCTGCTCGCCGCCGAGCGCGTGTTACTACTCAAAAATATCAAATTCTCAAACCGCCTTCAATATGGCGGGGACAAAAAAATGTTGCTTCAAATAATCAATGTATGCGGGTATGCAAAGATGCTCGCGCCAATTTCAAACAATCCCCCGTCCCGAGCCGAAGTATTCGGATCGCTAATCAATGGGTAGGCGGGATAATGTCGCGACGGCCCGCTTCAAAATAGAATCGCCCACCAAGACCTCGGCTAACCTGGGAACACCATCAGAGCCCGGAAAAAGGTTAACAATGCGCCCCCGGCGCCAACACAAGGGCGGTAGGTTAGCATCTTTAACCAACACGAGGTCCCCAACCTTCGGCGGATTCGTTTTGTCCGTCCACTTGACGCGCTGCTGCAGAGTGTGCAAATATTCAAGGTGCCAGCGTTTCCAGAAACTCTGAGTGAGTTGCTGGAGCAATTGAAAACGCGACAAACGAGAACTGGGCACATCAGTCCAAGGGTACTCTGGCAGAGCGACGAGTGGCTGACCAATCAAAAAATGGCCCGGCGTTAGGGCTTCCAAATCATTTGGATCCGACGAAAGTGGGCATAGCGGTCGAGAGTTGAGGACGGCCTCAACTTTCGCAAACACGGTCGCGAGTTCCTCAAATGTGAGAATCGTCTCACCAATAACGCGCCTCAAATGGGTCTTTGCCGATTTAACTACGGCCTCATAAATTCCGCCCCAGTGCGGACAAACTGGCGGATCGAAGCGCCAGGTTATCCCACGGAGGGCCATCTCACGACCCAAATTCATTTTCTGCTCTTCAAGAAACTCATACACATCCCTTAAGTAGTTACTGGCCCCCTGAAAATTAGTTCCGTTGTCGGACCTAATCAAGGTAGGGAGTCCCCTACGAGATACAAATCGGCTGAGGGCCGCTACGAAGGCTTCTGTGGAGAGAGCAGACACAACTTCCAAGTGTGTGGCCTTAGTAGACAGGCACACAAACACACACAAATATGCCTTTACGGATTTGGCATTACGAAGCTGAGATGACTTCACCAAAAAAGGACCAGCAAAATCCGTACCAACTGTGGCAAAGGGTCTAGACTCAGAGACTCGGTCCGCGGGCAAATCGCCCATCTGGGGTTGCATGGTAGAAGCTTTAGTTCGGTAACAAGACATGCAACGAAAAATGACTCCCCGGACGAGTCGTCTAGCCGACAAAATCCAAAATTCGCGTTGCAAAATCGCCAACAGTGCGTTACAGCCTGCATGGGAGTTCTTGATGTGTCGATCAATCGCCAGCAACCGCACCAAATGTCCATCTTTCGGCAAGAGAAGAGGATGGCGGACACCATGAGGCAAATTGGCATGTCTAAGCCGACCTCCCACGCGCAGTAGACCCGAAGGATCCACAAAGGGATTCAATCGCACAATAGCGCCTTTCAATTTAGCGGGACCTTCCTTCATAGTTTTTAACTCTGAAGCGAAGCTAACAGACTGGACTACGCGAATCCAACTCAATAGCGCTTCATGTCGTTCCTCAGACGAGATGAAGGCTGACAACAATTTATTCTGTGGGTTTTTAACATTGTGACGCCAACGTCTAACCCAAGCTGTCACATTCAAAAGTTTATCCAGTGAGCTGAACCTGGCCAGCAAAACATCGGGATCACATGATGATTCCGCTGCTTGGCCGCTCCCGGCACCATCGGCCACTGGTAAACTTACAAAGCCTATCGCAGGCTGAACTAGAGTGATCCGTGAGGCCGGCCAAATTGACACTGGTCCCTTCAGCCAGTCCGGACCCCACCACAACGGATGTCCAATAATCTCTAGGGCTGAGCATCCACGTGATGCACAATCAGGTGGGTTTATTTCGCCAGGGACATGTCGCCAAATCAATCTAGCTTGCGACGCCTGGATCTGGGAAACACGGTTCGCTACAAACACCTCCAAGGTGTGAACAGAAGCTCGCAACCAACAAAGCACAATTTGACTGTCTGTCCATGCAAAGACGTCTACTAACTCTACGGAACGCCCTAGAGTAGCGACGACATGATTCAAGAGACGAGTCAAGAGAGTGGCGCCTGACAATTCTAGCTTCGGTATTGTCATACGCGAGCGAATAGGCGCAACCTTGCTCTTTGCTAGAACCGGCGAGACCAAAACATGTCCAGCAGCATCCACTGTGCGTAGATAAACAACCGCTGCATATCCTCGCTCGGAAGCATCACAAAAGCCATGAAGGCTAGCTCTATATTTTCCAGACGGAAGGAAACGTCTGGGCAAGGAAACCCGATTAAGAGCTGGGAGGGATGACACAAACTCTAGCCATTCCAACAATAACTCTCCATGAAGAGGCTCATCCCACGACAATTCAGCAGCCCATAATTTCTGCAAAAAACATTTCGCCCAAAAAATGACTGGACTGATCCAACCATTCGGATCATAAGTCCGAGCGACAGTGGACAACACTGATCGCTTCGACCAAGACTTCGGGGACTGTAGGTCCACATGATAAGTGAAGACATCCTGGACTGGTCTATACTGGACACCAAGGACAGCCAACATGTCAGGATTGTCTACATTCTGGAAGATATGGGGATTCTGCTGGTGCTCCTCCGGCAAATCGGCAAGGAGCCGAGGTGAATTCGACAGCCACTTTCGGAATTCATAGCCACCAGCTTTCATGAGGTCAATCAATTCGTCCCGCAAGACGAGAGCCTCTTCTACAGTTGCTGCCCCACTACAGCAGTCGTCAACATAAATATCCTCTTTCAAAATGGCAGCCGCGCGAGGAAACCTTATCCGCTCTCGTTCAGCTAGCTCCAAGAGCGAGCGGATCGCAATGAAGGGACTAGAACGCAAACCATAGGTGTTGACACGAAGTTCATAGACAACCATGGGATCGTCAGGATGCTCTCGCCACACAATCAGCTGGAATCGCCGGTCATCGCGATGAATTATCGTCTGTCTAAACATCTGACGTATGTCAGCGACGAATACAATTGCATGACGACGAAACCCAGTGAGGATATCTCCAATGTCTCGATGTAGCTTAGGTCCGGCATGGAGACACTGATTCAAAGATACACCAGAAGTAGTAGGCGCTGACCCATCAAAAACTACACGTATCTTGCCACCTGGCGTCTTCAAAACGGCATGATGAGGAAGGAAGTAATGCTCCACTGAGCGCCAACCAATATTCGACACAGACATGTGTCCCAAGTCCTCATATTCTCGCATGAACTCAATATATTTCCGGCGAAGCTCCGGATCCCGCTTCATGCGACGTTCCATGGAGACCAATCTTCGTTCAGCCAACTGCCGAGACTCGCCAAGCGGAGGCCTATTCGCCAAAAAGGGAAGACGGGTGACAAGCTGACCAGAGACGAGGCGACCTGTGTTGCTCTGGTAGAAGCTTTCACACTCTTCGTCCTCTGGACACAATCTAGGCATAGAGGGAGGTTCCTCCACTTCCCAAAACTTCTGAACGGCGTCAGAGTATGAAACATGGGGTCAGCTAAAGCTAAACCCTTTGTCAAAGCTATGACAGGTGGAGGAAGCTTTATGCGCGGGTGGTTACTCAAAATATTCTCCAGCACAATAACCGGAATCTTGGTTTTCCTGGTTCCCAGTGGTACTGGAGAAAATTCCACAAAGGTGTTGTAGATTGGTTTGAATAAAATAGTCTTACGAAATTTGTTAAACTATATTTACTTAGTTTTTATATTTTTCACAAGTGGGTAATTAGTAACGTTGTAAAGCGACACAGGGTTTACGTGTTATTGCCGGCGGCGGAATGCGGCGCGCGGCGAGGCGACGACTGTTCAGTGCGCAGGCGCGATCGCGCAGGCGCAATGCTTCAAGTCCCGTTATGTTGCGCGGTTGCATTGTGCGCGCCCGTATCCGAACTCCGTCAAATATTCTCGTGTCGGTCGCGCCACAGTAGCCCCTTCCCGAGACCGTAACTACGGGCGATAGTAATCTGGGAATCTTACGACCCGTCCACACTTCGTCCTTTTTGTATTATCGACGTCTTCTTTGGGCCTCTGTTCTTCAATAGATTGCTCCCTTCTGGCAATGTAGGCAGGTTTCAGGCGGTCGATGGTGACTATCATCGTCTTCTCTTGGACCTGGATCTCGAAGGTCTTTGAATTGCGACGGAGAACCTTATAAGGACCTATATATGGTGCTTGAAGTGGTTTCCGCATGGGACCTTGTCTTACGAAGACGTGTGTGCAGGTGCTAAGGTCTTTGGGAATATAAAATATTCTTCTGGAACTTGTGTGCCATGAGGTAGGTTGTGGTGAAAGCTTACTCATATGGCTTCGAAGTCTGCTGGTGAAGTCTGTCACGTCCACAACAGCGTCTGTCTCCAACGTGAAGAATTGCCCAGGTAAGCGAAGAGGCTCACCGTAGACCAGCTCTGCTGTAGATGCTTGCAGGTCTTCTCTCCATGCGCTGCGTATACCCAATAATACCAGGGGTAAGGTTTCAACCCATTGTGGCATGTCGTGTGCGCTGATTGCTGCTTTGAGTTGCCGGTGGAGTCTTTCTACTAACCCGTTTGCTGCAGGATGATATGCAGTGGTCGTGTGGTGTGATGCGCCAGCAAGGTAGCTATGCCTTTGAAAAGTTGGGATTCAAATTGTCGTCCCCTATCGGTTGTTATATGTTCGGGACAACCAAACCTTGCCACCCATCCAGATACGAAGCTGGATGCACATGTTTCTGCAGTAATGTCTTGAAGAGGGTATGCCTCAGGCCAACGAGTGTATCTGTCGACAATTGTGAGGCAATACCTGTAACCAAGAGAAAGTGTTAGCGGCCCGACAATATCCATGTGGACATGTCGGAATCGGGAAGTAGGAAGAGGAAATGGTTTGAGGGGAGAGGAAGTATGCCGCGTGATCTTACAACGCTGGCATTGGATGCACTCTCGAGCCCATTTTCTACAATCTCTTTTTATGCCTGGCCATACGAATCGTTGCGTAATCAATTTTACGGTAGCTTTTGCTCCTGGGTGGCTGAGATTGTGAAGTGTGTTGAATATTTGTCGGCGAAATTTTGGAGTTATAAAAGGCCTTGTAGTTTGCATAGATATATCACAATATATATCTGAGTTTGAGTTGTTAGGTCTGATTTTTTTTAGTTTCAGACTAGACCCTTTATTAAGACACATTTGAAGTTCTGGGTCGGTTTCTTCATCTATGGCAAGAGATTGGTAATCAAAGGGCGATGCAATTTCTTCTATGCGAGATAAACTATCAGCAACTGTGTTATCTTTTCCGGCCACATAGCGAATATCGGTGCTAAATTGTGATATGAAATCGAGATACCGGAACTGGCGTGGTGAACAGTTGTCTCTCTGTGTAGTGAAAGCATGCGTTAGTGGCTTATGGTCCGTGAATATGACGAACGTCCTCGCTTCAACCATATAACGGAAATGACGCACGGCTTCATAAATTGCTAGCAACTCCCGATCATAAGGACTGTACTTCTTTTGCGAGTTGTTTAGCTTCCTAGAAAAGAATGCGAGAGGTTGCCACATGTCTTCTTTTCGCTGTTGTAATACGGCGCCTATAGCCGTGTTGGATGCATCAGTCTGGATCGATAGTTCAGCATGCGGATCCGGGTGAACGAGAAGTGTTGCTTGGGCCAAACTGGACTTACATTTCTCGAACGCTTCCATCAGCTGTGGAGTCATATTTACTGGCTGTGTACCTTTTTTAGCTCCAGTTAACAATGGGTTGAGTGGTACTTGAAATTGTGCGGCTGAAGGTACAAACCGACGGTAAAAGTTAAGCATTCCAAGAAACCTTCTGAGCTCCTTCATGGTTTTTGGTGGTGGAAAATCTTGGATTGCTTTTACCTTCGTGTCCAGTGGTTGTATTCCTTTTGAAGTAACTCGATAGCCTAGGAAAGTAATTTCTGTATGTCCGAAAATGCATTTTGGAGTATTGATCAGAACACCATACTCTTTCAGGCGCTGAAATACACATCTCAGGTGTTCCTCGTGTTCTTGCTCGTCCGTGCTAGATATCAGAATGTCGTCCAAATAACCGAAACAGAAATCGAGGTCTCTTAGTATTTCGTCCATAAACCGTTGGAATGTTTGTGCAGCATTACGGAGTCCGAACGTCATATATGGGAACTCGTAGAGTCCGAACGGTGTGGTGATTGCTGTTTTAGGTATATCCTCAATAAACACAGGCAATTGATTATAGGCTTTAACCAAGTCCACAGTGGAGAAAATCTTCTTACCCGTCAGCTGGCAGGCGAAGTCTTGAATGTTGCGGATAGGGTACCTATCAGGAATAGTGCGTGCGTTCAAAGCTCTGTAGTCTCCACATGGTCGCCAGCCATCGTTCTTCTTGCGAGCTAAATGCAGTGGTGAGGACCAAGGGCTTTCTGATCTGCGTGCAGTTCCGTCGCGCAGCATGTCTTTAAATTCCTGTTTCGCTATTTTTAGGCGCGCAGGATCTAAACGTCGAGGACGTGCGGTAACTGGTGGGCCTTGAGTAGTCCTGATGTGATGGACTGTTGTGTGCTTAGGCACTTGAGGCTTACCGGCAGGACGAGTTATCTCTGGAAAGTCTCTGAGAACACGGTGGAAGCGGGAATCTCCCGAGCTCGTACGTACCGATGATACTCCTTCCTCAGATTTGTGTGTAGGTGCGGTCACGCATAAGGTTGTGACACCGTCAACAAGGCGTTGGTGGCGGCAGTCGACTAATAAATTATAAAATTTTAAAAAATCTATGCCAATAATAGGCTTTGTGACGTCAGCGACTGTAAAACGCCACGTGAAATCTCGCCGTAGTCCTAGGTTGACATTTAATTGTAGACATCCATATGTATGTATTACTGACCCGTTTGCGGCTAATAATTCGTATTTTGCCTTAATCCGAGGCTCGCGAACAAATGACCGTGGATATACGCACAAGTCCGAACCTGTGTCAATTAAATATTGTATTTTAGTCGTGCGGTCAGTGATGTACAGGCGGCCTGAAGAAATTGTGCAGACATTCGCCACCGCTAATGACTGCTTTTGGCGTTTCCCGACGTGTAGGTACAAGGCTGTGTGCATTGCTTTGCTTTCGCTCCAAACTTAAAATGATACCAGCAGTATGGGTGCTCGTTTGGTCTAGAACGTGATTTTGACTTCTGACGGAAGTGTGTAATGGACCCACGTATTTTTGATCTTGATCGATTTGGGTGCGGTCGCCGTACTTCCATACATATTTGACCTAACTTCCGTGTCAGCTCTGCCACTTGCTTAGATAATAAATCAACAGCGGTACCTGGATTGTCGTGTGATGATGATGACGATGAAGTACTGGCTACTTGAGTAGTATGCGGAACTATGTCGTTTATTCGGTCCGCTAGTTCTGCCACAGATTGCAGGGGGTTGTTGACCTGGGAAGCAACTATGGTTTGCAAATTAGTAGGCAATCTACTAGACCAAATCGTTCGTACAAAATCTTCTGGGACAGTGGGACCAGCCAAAGATTGTAAGTGTCGTAAAAATTGGGATGGTTTTCTATCTCCTAATTCTTCATGCATTAATAACTGCTTAATTTTGCGTTCTTGTGATGCAGACAACCGTTTAATTAGTTCCGTTTTAAGTTTTTCATATCTACCCGTCTCTGGCGGCGAAACAATTATGTCTCGTATTTCGGCAGCGTATTGGTATTCTAGCTGGCTCAACACGTAATAAAACTTCGTTTCATTTTTAGTAATATTTGAAAGTATAAACTGACCTTCCATCTGGGCAAACCATAGTATTGGGTCATCCGGGCTAAAAGGTGGTACTCTCACTCCTACACGGCAGGTTTCTGCAGGGGCTGCTTTGTTTGACTCCATTATCTTCTTTCGTCGTTAGGTCACCAGTTGTAGATTGGTTTGAATAAAATAGTCTTACGAAATTTGTTAAACTATATTTACTTAGTTTTTATATTTTTTACAAGTGGGTAATTAGTAACGTTGTAAAGCGACACAGGGTTTACGTGTTATTGCCGGCGGCGGAATGCGGCGCGCGGCGAGGCGACGACTGTTCAGTGCGCAGGCGCGATCGCGCAGGCGCAATGCTTCAAGTCCCGTTATGTTGCGCGGTTGCATTGTGCGCGCCCGTATCCGAACTTCGTCAAATATTCTCGTGTCGGTCGCGCCACAGTGTGACCAACTCTATTGGTCACCTTAACGTTTCCCACTCCGTAGACTGGGAAAGGAGAAGGACCGACACAGAGGTCCAATTGGCTCACCAACCAAGCTGAGACTATACAACCCTGGGCACCCGAGTCCAAAAGGGCACGAACAACAATCGAGTTGCCCTTCGGGTCCCATACCCGCACAGAGACCGTAGGCAAGAGGATGGTCTCTGGGTTCTCAGCGTGGTGAGCTGCGAGTCCCTAGCGGGAGAAGTTACGGAGTGAGGGCTCCCTCCCCGAGTGCGGCAGGGGACGATAACTGTCTACCCTGCCCTCATCGCGACGACCCTGCACAACGTGTGCGGATGAGAGGGGGGCTGCAGCCTGCCTTCCTAGGCGGGGTGGACGCCGCTCCAACCTCGGTCGCTCCAACAGCGGGGGGGAGAATCTCCGGTTGCGGTAGACTGTGGAGTACTCCGCAAACCCAACAGCGCCTCTAGGGGGTGGCGAACGCCTACCCCCGCCCGTAAGGGCTCGATCCTGGGCGCTGGACCTGGCAGGACTGTCACCACCAGCGTGAGCACCCGAATGTCGCTCAGCATCGCGAACACCAGCACCCTCCTGGTTGCGGTTCGCACACAAAATGACGTGGTGAGCACCACCACATTGTCCACATGGACGAGGTTGAGGACACTCTCGCTGGAAGTGACCCTCCAGACAATGATAACACAATCGCCTCTCCTTGGCGATGTGTCGACGCGCTGCTACGCGCAAAGCCACAAATTTGTGACAAGCAGTCATCCGGTGGCCGGAGCGCTTGCAGAATCTGCAAGCCACGGACTCCTCTTGGGAGACCCCATATCTCGGCCGTGACTGCTTATTCACCGGCGAACCCTGCGGTCGGGCCAGTGGTCGCTCTCGGCGAACGCTAGTTTGCGGCATCAAGAGAGTGGAACCCTTCACGGTATCCACCCTGCGACACTCGTCTTCGAGGAACCTTTCGAGTTCCTCATAGGAAGGCAAGTGAGTGGAGCTGTCCCCACCATATTGTCGCTCAAAGCGCAGCCGCATCTCCAAAGGCAGTTTCGCCAACACAATATGGAGCAGCAAAAAGGACCACTGGTCCACAGGTAAATCCAATCGCCTTAAGGCGTTAACAGCCACCAAAACCGGGTTAACAATATCTGTCCGTAAGGCTGACGCACAGGCAACCTTAGGCAGGTACAAAATTTGCCCCACATGGGTGTCAGCCAAAAGTCGCACGTTGTGGTAACGGCGCTTCAACAAGTCCATGGCTGTCGAGTAGATGCTGTCATCGACCTTCAGGTGCTGTACCAGGCCTAGAGCCTCTCCCTGTAAGGAGGCCAACAGGTACGCCATTTTTTGAGCAGCTGACAGGTCGGTATGGGAGTCCACCAAACTGTTGAACATCCCATAGTAGCTCAACCACTGGTCCAAATCACCGTCAAAGGTGGGAAGGTTGAGCGTGGGGAGACGACCCAACAAGGCGTGAGGTGCAACAAGTGAATCCCCACCAGAGGGAGCTGAGATGTGGGAGACCGCCTCGTTAATGGTGTCCACAAACTCATATATTTGGCCAAAGTCCGCTTCATATCGCTGCTTCTGCTCGTCCGGTACAGGCGTTTCCAAATTCGCCACAAACGTCAAGCCTTCAGCAAAACTCCTATCTAACGCCACCAAACGGGCCGGCATTTCACTCGCCCGGGCGAGTAAGGCTTGCTTCCGGTCCGGGCGGTTGACCATTGCAACCGCAGAAGCAAACCATCTCAACTGAGCAGTCATTGCGGACTGATGTGTGGAAAAGGTCACCTTAACAGACATGTCTACACCTCAGGACGCACGCAATACAAAACAAAAACCAAAAATAAAAGTAAAAAAAAAACAACAATAACAAAAAAAATAATAAAATAAAAAAAACAAAAAATGCAGTGGAGGCACAATAACAAACAAAAGGGGTGCGTATGTGTCTTCAAGAAGGTATAACCGTCCAAAATATTAATTAAGACTACCTGACAAAACAACAACAAAAAATATAAATTAAATTATCAAATTAAAATAAACGCAACCAAAAATGTACACGTGCGTGGACTCAATAAAACCGCAATGTCCAGCTATCAAAACAAACGTGAAGCGTTATATCCAAAATAAATTATTAACGCGTGTGGGTAACTAGCCAGCTACTAAACGTCGCACGCGTGGATTCAAAATATCTTCCGAATACAAAATATACGTAGGGCCTAGCCTTCAAACCGTGAACGTAAAATAAAAATCAAAAACCAAATATTTAAACCAAATTACCAATATACAAAACCAAAAAGTCATCAATATTAACTACCTAACGGTATTATCAATATTATCAATATCACGTAACGGTATCAAACCACGCTCTGCTACCAGTTGTTATCGATGTAGCAGGAGCGTGGACCCAATATACGCCAGGCCCTTAACACGGGAAGTTACAATTATCAAGTTGATGTTGAATAATGACAAAACAAAAATGGTTGATAACGGTATCAACCACGCTCTGCTACCAGATGCTTACGATGCGCACACTAGGCGCGCACCTGCCTCGCGTTACGCGAAAGCAGCCCGAGGAATGTGCACTCGGGCCCAAATGTAGTAAACTTACTCAATATATCCACGGCGATGGTGGGTAAGCACAATAATAAGATATACAGGCCTCACTTACCCCAGGTGGTTTTGCCCACGCACAAATCTGGAAAGTGTTCCTACGCTAGTCCCTACTAGACGTGACCTATCCTAGTGTGATTGAATAAATACATAAATTCCCAATAAATACTTGTGTAGTAATCCAAGTCTCGTCCTGTGGTGAGCCGGTGGCCGCTACAGTTCGGCAACTCACACACGGCAGCAAAATCACCTCGAGATATCACTTCCAATACAAGCACGATCACAACCAATCCAACCAAAACACTCGCGTGGCACAGGATATCCGCGAACAAGACCTATTACTAGGCGCGAATCACAAAATCAACTGTCCGAGACCGCGGTGTGAATTTATCTCAATTTAACTCTGCTCGCCGCCGAGCGCGTGTTACTACTCAAAAATATCAAATTCTCAAACCGCCTTCAATATGGCGGGGACAAAAAAATGTTGCTTCAAATAATCAATGTATGCGGGTATGCAAAGATGCTCGCGCCAATTTCAAACACTATACCTAGGCTATTCCGTAAAATGTTAGAGAAACCAAAAATAATTAGTGTAAAAATAAACATTTACAGTTTTTTCTAAATACTCCCCTCTAGCCTCTATGCACTTTGTTCATTCGACTGAACCAGCTTTCGAAATATTTTAAAAAAGATTAGAAAGAGAGTGGTCTAAATCCATCGACAGTCTCATCCAAAGTCTTAAATTTTCGTCCACGTAGCATTTTTTTATGGTGGGAAATAAAAAAAAGTCGCACGGGGCTATAGGGTGGATAGAGTAACATAGGGTAGGGTGGATTGAACGCCCGTAGTGGCTAAAATGTCGATGGTTCTAGCGGCCATGTGAGCAGGAGCATTGTCTTGGTGAAAAAGAATGCTACGAGCGCCGCCCCTTGGGCGGTATGTCATACAACTCTTTTAAGGCTTGGGGCAGGCAAACTTCGCAATAACATTCACTGGTAATCGTTTTACGATCTTCTAGTGGAATTATCACTACTGGACCACTACGTCGGAAAAAACAGCAATCATTTTTATATTTACACTTCGGCCGCTTTGGTGGGTAAATAGTCCTCATCGAGAAACCATTGTGTGGATTGTTGCTTTGTAAACGGGTCGTAGCTGTAGATCCAAGGTTCATCAGTAATTAAGCTGTAGGATACTTGTTACGAATGCTTGTTGTTGGAGGGATCCATCGAACTTTTCTAGCATAAACTTGCACCTATGTACACGTCGAGATTTTTGTTCTTCTGCGAGAGAATGAGGTATCCATCGCAAGGCAACCTTCCTAACTTTAAGATGTTCATGCAGGGTGGTGGAAACCGCTCGTGATCCAATCGTCAGTCAGTTCAGCCCGAATCTCTCGATGTGTAATGCTCCGATGATCTTTTATTAACCACTCCACCCTGACGAAGTTTTTCGTGGGTAACCGCAGTCGGCGGCAGTCCCGACCTAGGATTATCTTCCGGGCTTTTCCAGCCACATTTAAATGCACGGTACCAATAGGTCACGGTTGCTAGCGAAAGAGAAGATTCACCAAAAGCAATTTGTAAATTTTCGTGAGATTCCTTAAACATTAAACGTCGTCTGTAGTCATAGAAAATCATTGTACTAAATACGTCACGCGACGCATTCATTGTTGCAATCAATTATTGCCTGATGTCTTGTAATAAAAAAATAAAAAAAGAATGAAGGTGGCCATTGATTGATTGCCAGAGGTTCACTTCAAAATTACCCTCCAATCTGTTATAAATATAGAACAAATTGATTGATAATAACAAATAAGCTAAAAACATTCGGGACAGCCCACGTATACTCCATATAGTATATAAGTTAATACTATATATTAGATATAAGTATATACTACATATAGTATATAAGTAAATACTACATATCTGAATTTCCCTGTCAAAGTGAAAAGACAATTAAAGCGGAGCCAAAGTTTACACGTCGGGTATAGTCACTAGTGCCGTATCGTAACCGGCCCATGTATCGTCCATTGCTGGAGATAGGCCTCCTCATGCACATGGTGTTGTGCACAAGAATGCATGGCCTTAAAACGCACGCTGGTCAAGCGGGTATGGCGAGTGCACTTTTTTAGCGGTGGTGTACTTCCTCAGCGCTTGTGGTTTGTTATTCATTTATTTATTTATTTATTTATTTATGTAATCTACAGGCTTTTATGTAACTTTTATGTTGTTTAACAATTATGTTGCCAATGCTAATGGCCAATACAGATTACACTGACATTAAGTACAGTATTTAATAGATTGTGGGCAAGTAAAGGATGATTCTTTATTATTAATAATCTTTGCGTTGGTGTGTCCGTTTGTGTGTGTTGTGCGTGTGTGTGTACCCAGTGTGAGGGTGTGTAGTGTGTGTGTGTATTTGTTTAAGATGAACTTTAAAATATTTGTTTAAGTTCATTAGTCGCCTTTTACGATACCCTCGGGAAGAGATCGGACGGTGTTATTCTGAAGTCGGCCGACACCATACCTTGGCTGCCCATCAAATATGTTCATGATGGACTGGAAAAAAATGTTTATTAGTAAGTCAATTCTATTGTGTTCCTATTTCTATATTATAGTATACGCAAAATCCTACAATTCTGTGACGACCACACTTGCCTAGTGGCTCTCCACACGAGCGTGCCGCGACATTTTAATGAAGCGGGCATGTGGTGGTACCCCTCAGTGCACTTCTCGCAGGCTTGTAATGCTTTACGTGCCCTTTTCACAGGGTAACTATATCAAAATAGGAAATAGGGAATTCACGCTTAGTGAGGGGTGAAAGCCTTAGTGGCATCTACTCTCGACTCTCATTCGTGAGATCGTGAGTTCAAATCCTCGTCCACTACTGAGTTTTCTAAATATGTACGCAGTTTTAAAAATTATCACTAGCTCGGCAGTGAGGGAATACATCGTAAGGAAACCCGCATGTTCGAGAATTGAAAAAAATCTGGTGCCACCAATCCGCACTGGGCCCGCGTGGTGAAGGCCCCTAATGAACTATAAGGGGAGGCGTGGGACATAAAGGCTATCGTATCGTGTGCTTGTTTGTGACTTAGAGATTTTTTATTTATAGAAAGTAAAGGGAAAATGAGCGGACAGTATACCCGGTGGACAGTGGATACTGTCGTCCTGCTACATTTTTTTTTAATTCATGGTAATAAGGCGGCAGGAGAGCGGACAGTCCACATGATGGTAAGTAGATACTGTCGCCCATGAACATCCGCTATACATGCCAATGTCTGTCCAGAATGACAAACGTTGGCACGCCCTCGGATGCGCTGTCTACCTTTGGAGATTTAGAGGAATGGATTTGCAGGAATGGTTGGAAAAATGGGCTGGGATAGGATGGGGCGACATATCTTACTTACTACTGAAACACGTATTTACATGGTAGAAGTTGGATAAAGTGGCAAACGTAGTACATTTCAAGGTAGTCTTCTGTCAGAGAGGGGTAACGTGACCAGTCGAGTGCGCTCTAAGGCTGTTGGATTGCAGCATGCACCCTGACCCTAGAAAATGTTGACACGTCTCTGAATGCGGTGCCTACCTTTGGAGATTTATTGGTAACTTGATTATATTGAAGGTATTTTTATCACTTGGTAATGAAAAATATCAAAAATTAGTAATTCCTTTATTTTAATAAACTATATGTTCGGGACAATCGATGCGATAATAGTTTTAAGTCTTTGTTTATATAAATTTCATAGTTTTATTATAATTATAGGCCGTTAAGTACAAATAGGTTTAGTTTCAAACTTAAATTAGCGATAGATGGCGCTATAGCTTATTTAAAAGTCGCTATTAAGATTTTCCGAGGTAATATAAATGTGGGAGCGGATGTCCATAGATTTCATTCCGAGCTGTACGGTGATATAAGAAAACCAGAAAATAGAAGAAATATTGACATTCTGAAGAAAAACCAGCATATACAGCAAGCAAGAACCGTACCGGCAACCACATTGTTACATACAGTCCGCTAATAGGAAGCCGGTGCGGTACACTATATATAGGTATGAACTGTATATCTTTATAGTATATAAACATATTTATATAGTACCTATATATATATATATATATCCTTTCCTAGAGAGCCTTTGTCGCAATTTTTATCAGTTAAAAATTGGAAAACACGAAATTTTTGCCAAAGCGATTTTTCGAAAATTGACATTCAGAACTTGTTAGAATTAGTTCACGTGGTTTTTCACCACTTTCCTGTGTTTGCTAAAACCCGCTAACAAAACTATATCCCAATGTAAAAGGTAAAAAAAAAACTTTGATTTTGCATCCGATCCTCGCAGTTTTAAATACAAAAATATTTTTAAAGTCCGATATAAAGCGGGAATACGTTGCAAAAATTTAATCTCAGCGTCTATTGGGACCGGATTGAAATTCAGCACGCGATCCCCTGCGGCTATAAATCATAGAATACAGCCAAGTTATAAGTATGGGGAGTACCTGATACGATGTTTTGCTAGCTTAACTTGTAACATCTCCATTTTTATACCAAGGATCTTTCTAAATATAATATTTTACAATACCATAAAATAGTTTTACGAGCCAAGTCAAGGATCTTAACTGACTCAGTGATTTCCGCATACCCTATTTCTCTTTCAGTGCTTGTTTCTCTACTTTGTTCTGTACTCAATTTGTTTAAATTCTATTTTTTTACCTTCCATTTCCCATATGTATGTATGTTTGTGTTTATGTATGCTTCTATATATTTATGAATTGTATTTATCTTATGTAAGTGTATATGTATAAAATGTTACAATTATTAAGTTATGTTGATTTGATATTATGTAAAACTGCACCATCTATCTATTTTTGATATTGTTATCTGTTTTCTCATTACCATACAAAAGTTGTCTGGAAGAGATCGCTTTGGCGATAAGGCCGCATGTTCTACATTGCTTGTTATTTACTTAAATTGTATTTTTGTAACATGTATCGGTGTACAATAAAGAGCCACGTGTGAACCCGCGTGCTGAATTATGACCCGAAATCCCGTAGTGGAACCGTTGCGTACGGTGGTACATGGTGAGGAGGAAAGAAATTGTAAAGTTCATCCTGCCTCACTAATAAATATGGTGGGGCGGTATGAACTATTTTTATTATATTTTAGTTCTGCCCCACTGGTGGGACATGGTATGCAATTAAACAACCGGCAAATATAAAGCAATTTGGTCAGCTATAAAATATACCTATATTAGCAAAAATAATAGGTTGGCTGCAAATCGGTATCAGCTTACAAAGTTTTAATTGTCAGCAGAATCTTACTAATTTAGGCAGCTATTAATTAATGAGAGACGACAGCTAAAAAATAAAATCATGTAGGAATTTATAACGTGCCATACAGGTTAAGGGGATCAATTTTACACCTATATGTTAATGGTTATATACATATTTTATAATTTGTCCAGATAATAATTTGAATTAGTAAATGCAAATTATGACCTATTCAGCTTCAACCGCAATTCTTCAAATCAAGGAAATTATATCAAAAAATATTAAATGAGCATTAAATTATAATCAACGAAACAATCTATTTTTGAATAACTGAAATAAATTATTCCACTCTACGCTATAATGTCGAAACAATATTACTTATATTACAATATTACAATTACTCCAGAATCTTAAAAAAAAATAAGTTTCCTTAAATTTTGTCAAAAATATATTTTTGTGCTGAAAGCAAATAGATGGCAGAAATAGAAATAATGCAGCTTATGTATCATATGTACTGCCAAGTCATGATTTCGATGGCACGTCACATATTGGAAATCCTGTATATAATTATATATTTAAACTGGGTTTAACGCGTATGTTTATCTTATTTATTTCGTAAATAGATAAAAACGAGTAAGTATGGAAAACGCATAATTATAAATGTATAACATATATATGTATATATATGTATATATATACATATGTATATATATATATGTATATATATATATATATATATGGTATTACATATACGAAATTTGGTATATAATTTTTCTTTTCTTTTCCTATTATTCTGTAGCTATAACATACGGGATAAATTATTCGCTGTTATTAAAATTTCTTGCTGTTTAGTCATTTTCATTGACTGCAGTATTTTGTTGATCGATATTCCTTTATCTGCTGCCATAAAAAATATATTCCTTATTCATTTACTAGAGAACGCCTGTGGCTTACGTTGAGACGTTACAGGTTGATATTTATATCGAGGCTGATAATACTGTATAAGTACGAATATAAGTACGAGTATAAGTACGAGTATAAGTACGAGTATAAGTACGAGTATAAGTACGAGTATAAGTACGAGTATGAGTACGAGTATGAGAACGAGTATGAGAACGAGTATGAGAACGAGTATGAGTACGAGTATGAGTACGAGTATGAGTACGAGTATGAGTACGAGTATAAGTACATAGAAATTTACTTATTTGCAGTTAATTAATTTAATAAACATACAGAAAATTAATTTAATAAAACACACAGCTCTAATATGTATCACCCTCATACACCTAATCCAGCAAAGGAAGTAAATACGAAAGTAAGTTTTATCTAAAAAACAGCTTTAATCTCTAGATCATACAATTTAAAATGATATTGTAAATATAATAATACAATTTAGTAATTCGAAAACAAGGGTATTTCTGTAGCGGAAGCGGTGGCTTACTTCCGCTCGCGAACTTCCTGTAGCAACGAAATCAACTCGCAGAACGGAAGTAGACCAGTAAATTGTTATACTGTACTAAGTTAAGTGTGAGTGAGTGAAGGAAATATTTATATGGTAAAAAGAAGTTTGAACTCGCTTGGCCAGCGTGGTCATATATTGCTGATACACAAAACAACGTGTACGGAGTGGCCCACGTCCAGAGATAAAAGGGTGGTCACGGTATAATACTTAAATATAAGAAGTAGGAAATACTTTCACACAATTATTACTTCGGTGATATCAATAGTTTTGCTTTCACTATTCAGCTCCCTAACGTTAAATATAACGCAATGTTTTATGAACAAGGACATTTCTGGAATAATAAGTATAAAAATGATTTTATTGACAACAACAATATTAGAAGATTGTTTTCTCAGTCGATAGAGCCAGGGTAATGAAACTACTATTTACCCGGAAACGCGAAGCACTTTATTAAAATATTCTTAAACTATATATAATTTACAAAACCAAACGTTAGCATGTTTAAAAATGGGGCAGCGCCATCTAGTTTTACTTTATAAAACTATTCTAACAGTTGTACCCAAATATAATGCTTTTCAATTATACAAGATAAATAATAAATTGAGCGGCAAGTAGAACAGAAATTGATCTTAATTTTTGTGCCAATCGGTGCCAACTCAGCATATGTCGCAGCGTAAACTGCGATGCTCATTTTAAGTTAGGGCCCCTCCGATGACCACGACTGGCTACAGCAGAGACCGTGTCATATCTACACATTGTTTTAACTTATTATTTAACTAGCTGTTGCCCGCCACTTTGTCCGTGTGGACTTTAGTTTATAAACACCGTCTTTAAATTAATATAACTTTTTTATTTATGAACTGATTGAAATAAACCTAACACTAAATTACAAGTGAAGCTTACCACAATACATTAGTGAAAACTGCACACAAATCGGTTTAGCCGTTTCTAAGATTAGCGCGCACAAACTCATAGACAAACAGACAAAAATTCTAACAATCATTGTTTTGGGTTCTATTGCGTTGATAAAGCCCCCCCCCCCCCAATAATAGTTTTTCTCATATATCTTCCATGTACAGACAGCGATCAGTTACATTTTTATTATATGTATAGATATATTAGATATTTGTTTTAAAAAATGTTGTTTCAGAGTATCCTTTAATTAATGAAATACGATACGAGAAAAACATAAAGACCAACATCAAAGTTATAATCCGTTTCTGTGTTAGAGGTTGTTCAAAAAAATACTTAAAACATACGAGTTACTTATCACGGTGTTACAAAGGAACGGTGTATTGTACCAGGAATTCCGATACCGTTAGAAATACTAGGAAACCACGATTACCTGTTTCTCGGAAGAAGCGCTGATTGGACGAAATAGAGTTTCAGTTTGTAGAAATATGAAATAAAATCAACAATATTGTGTTTTATTTTTTTTTAATGAAAAAATTAATGTAATACTTAGCTTTAGCATCGCGAAATATACCCATAGACATACTTTGAAACAGAATTGACGTTACACAATTTTTTATGTGATTCCCTACCAGTCGACCGTTCTTGAAATGTGGACATTCTCTTTCAAGCCTTCGGTTTGCACCTTCCATTGGTTGTCGTTACAAAAAACATCGAGGTTGCTCAAGTTTCACCACTAGCTTAAGTGTCTGTTCAGTGGAATTCATTTAGAACTTGTTATTGTCCATCTCTTTGGCCTTTGCTCAGCAGCTCAGTGCTTCTGTATCTCAATAAAGGCTTGTGGGATTGCAATGCAGTGTGCGATACGGTACTGGCTATTTAAAGGAGTGTAGTCAATGATACCAACGAACGAGGCTCTGGCGACCCGCCACCACGCACTGGACCAGCGCGGCGGGTTACGGTCCACCCCCCCTAGGGGGAGGCCTATGTCCAGCAGTGGACGTCCAAGGGCTGAGAAGAAGAAGAAGAAGTCAATGATATCTAGGTACCAATTAAATTAAATTTGTTTATAGAATAACTTTCATTTTGGGAGGGGGGTAGTGCACGTTGCAATTCCACAGTCCTTGGGTGCACTCAACTGGTCAAGTAACCTCTCTCTCACAGAAGACTACCGTAAAATGTATCGCATTTCGCTCTTTATTTTAGTCCGCCAATGTATACACGTGTTTCGGTAGTGAGTGACGTATTTATTTTATTTATTTTTAGACAAGAAAAACAGTCAGGATTAACACCTTTCTAAAGGATGGAGCTCAACAATCGTCCAAAAAAAACATTAGTGTTATGTAACCCAACTAGACCAAGGTCTGTTGAAGTTCCCTATTAAAAGTCGTCCAAATTGACAGTCTAAACTATGCGGTTCTACTTTGGATAATGATGTGCCATTATAAAATTTTCGGATATTGTCAGAGTTCATTCCCATCCCATCCTATATCCCCTTTCATTTGCCCAACTCTTTTTCTAAATTCATTCCTAAATCTCTGAAGGTAGAGGGCGTGCCAACGTTTGTCATACTGGAGTGATGTTCGCATGTATCGCGGATGTCCATGTATCCACTTACCAGCAAGGGGTCTGTGCTCGTCTGTCGCCTTCTTTCTATAATCGTAAAAATCCATCTCAAATACTTTTGCCCACTAGTAATTATCAGTTTTCAATGTTTGAAGTTTGGAAAAGATTACCATACTCTCTATTCGTCTAGTACCGTCCTTCAAAAAACGTGAAGCATTTTTCCCGTTAACGTAATATACAGAACTATCTGTATACTATGTTCCATGTATAGATGTACTTTATTGTACAACATAACACAACAAAACACTAAGAGAAACACACATACAATTAATTAGAATTACAAATGCGGCTTCATAGCTAAAGCGATTTCTTCCAGGCAACCTTTGTGTGGTAAGATGTAAGAAGAACAGTAAGTAAGAGCAGTGAAGTAAGAAGTGATAAGAAGTAAACGAATATAGGTAGATAGTGCAATAAAGAAACAATGTTTCATATAAATATAGCCATAGATACATACATATATATATATACCAACATACAGAAAGAACTAACACACGATTTTCAAGCTAAATATTTACGTTCATACTTGATTCAGTGGGCTCAAGTCGGGGCGAGGCAAATGTTGCGGGCGGGTGTTAAATCACCCGGAAACCTACCATACAACACTTAAGGGAAGCCTTTTTAAATAATGTTCCATGCTATACTAGGAGTTAAATGGGAGTAGCTGTTTCATTTTGATGTTTATGTGAGTATGCCCTGTTTAATAATGGTCCCATACATCGAGAATGATGTACCGGATTGTCACAGAGTGGATACTACAAGAGAATCGTGTATAGTATTACAAGTATTTACTCGGTTTGTAGTAATGTATATCATTTAAAGTTATACTCAAATAAATGTAGTCAATCGCAATTCGTTGTTTGATTAACATAATCAAACACATGTAGCACAAATCTGTACCTACTACACGACGATCACGCCGAAGGAGTCGTGTCGGCGCAAACATGTGTCGCGAATTTACCGTTTCCCATAGACCTACCATCGGTCGTGTATGTACACGGACTGGAAGATTTGTGGAATAAATACAATGCGTCGGGTGCATTTATTCTTCTCTGTGGTTTGGTGCAACGCGTAATGGGAACTACGGAAAATAGGCAAGCAGTAATAAATCGTTCAGAATGCCGTAGCTGTGGAAAACTTGTGGGATCCATTTCAGCTTATAACATCCTGCTACAAGGCATAGGTCTCCCCTAGTAATCATTGGCGGATGCTAAACACATTTTTTACTTGTCGATTTTATCAGGATATCTGGTAAAATATTGCAATGTAATGCAACCGGCCTCTTCAGTATCCACTGCTGGTAAAATTTTATATAAGCAAAATTTTTCTTTATACAGACAAAAGGCAGCAGACGAGCATACAGTCCACCTGATGGTAAGTGGATACTGTCATCCATAGACATCCGCGACACATGCCAACATCAGTCCAGAATGAGAAATGTTGGCACGCCCCCGGATGCGCTGTCTACCTTTGCAGATTAAGGAATGGATTGGGATAGGATAGGAATGGGCTCTGCACAAATAGCCAGCATATAACTCTATACAAATGAAAAATTCTAGCTGTTCCAGCGATCCATTAAGGTTACAAACACACAAGAAAGTTTTCTAAAGAAAAACAGAGTATCGGGCAGAAATGATTAAAACTTCAGGTTTCTGATGAAAATCTAGATATAGCAATGCCACATACGACGTTACCACTAAATCCTCCACCGTGTAAATCCAGCAGATATGTTAAACAGCGCGTGTGCAAAGGCGAACATTATAAATTCAAGCGAGCAGCGGTTAAATCACTTGGAAGCAGCCTCAAGTGCGGCGCGCACGTGTGAAAATGAAATGCAATTTTTGCACCGAAATGTTCCTTGTCATGGAGTAAATAAAGGCGTAAATAAAAGGCGGTCCAGCATGGAAATTTTCAGTTTTATGGAGCAGGTAAATTAGTGAGTAGCACCAAAGAGTGGCGAGTGAAAATAGTACATACAATGGACACGCTGCGACTGACAGCTTACGTCATTTATCTCTTTTTATCTGAAGTCAAAGACCTGGGTCCTTTGACTCATTGATATGTCTACCGCACTCCACAAAGCCTTCAGTATATTATTTATGTGTGTATTGAACCTGTGCGTTTATCTAACAACAGCTGGTGAATAGTTTTTTTGTGCGTGTAATGCTGTACCAGCTCCATGTGGCTAAATATATAAGGTATCACCTTAATAGTTGTTTTTTAAGTTTAATAATAATTTCCTGGAGAGAACATTAACTGACAATTATTTACTAAGAACCCTCTGAGCTAACGTTCTAAATATAAGAGCCTTGTATTATAATTTTATAACTTTAAAAGAAGCTTTAATATGGAAAGAAGCTGGCAGATGAGTGGAAGACCATCTTTTGGTAAGTGGATACTGACGTCCACGGATATTCAATATATATACCAACCCATTCCACCCCTCCTACTCGTATCCTATTTCTTCTGGGGATGCAATTACACTCATACTCCTCATTTCTACCAGGAAGGATTGGGATGTGTAACGGGATGCGGAAAACTAATCGTCCCTTTTATATTTCCTATGTCTCCTATTTCTTAAATCTCATCCGCATCCGGAGGGAGTCAAGGTATGTCATTTTGGACTGATGTTGTCATGTGCCACGGCTATTCATAAGCGAGAGTATTCAATTACCATCAGGTGGACTGTATGCTCGTCTGTTCGTCTGCCGCTTACTTTTTATATGTAAAAAAAAACCGATAAATTCAAGTCGCCTTATCAATGCCTCAACAATAGAAATACATTCCAATTTCCCCCAAAAGAATTTAGATTTAAAAACAAAACTAGCGAGAGGCGTACTTTATCGGATCTCCACTAAATTGCTCCCATTTTCTAAGATGAATGCGGAATTCACAAAACCCCAGTGATATTGGATCTGTAATCTCAGATAGGCGATAACACCGTGATCGATTTACGTAAGTGGACGCTTAGGACGCGCGGACGAAGGTGGGGTTTTAATGAAGGCGGTAAGACTTGAACGAGAAGACTCACTTTTTATGCCTGTTGTTCCTGCTGGGCGCCACCTTTGGCGCCTGGCCCCGTCTGACCGCCGCTGCTTCCGGCTGGCAGTGGTGCTGCTATCCGTCGCTGTCGATGGGCGCCCTGCTGGGCATCGCGTCAACTGCCGATCATCCGTGAGTCCCGCGAGCCATGCCATGCCAGGACGTTTCTTCGCCACATCCCTATTTACCGTTTCCTATATTAAATTCTACCGATTGTGTTAGGTTTTTATAATAGGTTGTTAGGTGTATAAACAGAGCATGAAATTTAAGATCAAAACGATATTTGCCTTTGATTTTTATGTGACTCACTCCGCCAGCAATGGGACCGCAGTCACCTTTAATTGTATTTTTTACGAGAGTTGTAAGAAATTTTGAACATTGAAATGAACTTGCGAAAGTCACCTTTGTAATATGAACGGAGTCATTAATTCTTGTTAAGTATTTTATTATCTGAGTACTTTTTTCTTTTTAGTGCACCTTGGCTAAGACGGGATCATCCGAACATTATTCTTCATAAATGCAGAGATAATTATGGAGCCACGGTGGGCGATTCTCATAAATTCTGGTCTCTGTTCGTCTCGCACAATTCATATAAAAATAAAAAAAAAACAAAAGAGCCAAGAACCGATCAAAGAATATTAAGCCTCTCGTTAAAACTGTCAGCTTTTTTTTGAGCCTGAAATGTCTAGATATATTTGACTATTTATTTTTTTAGTTTATGTCATTTTGTAACTGGAATACGGAGACTTGTTTCTTTTAAAAATTATTGCACGTTATGGTGAAAAAGGCGACCTTAATGCCTTATCGGCTGCCTTGCCATAACCATGTTTGTCCGCGCTGATGCGTCGCGCCTCCCTCACATTAGGGAGCTGGCGCCCTTGCACGCGCGGCCGCCTGATGGCGAGGCCTTTCCGCGCGACCTGATCGCACTAACATTGCACTTGTTCTGCTCTGACACAAAGGTTTTCTCATTTTACGTCAATTTATGTCGCGGAGCATTTTGAGACGGGAATTATTGAAGAGACTGTTCTTCAACGCGAACATAGATCGTACCAGGTTAGGATAGGTAGGGGTAGTTAATTTGTTTTTAACTGCCGGTCAAACCTTTTTGGTGTGGAATGCGGCTCATTTAAGCAGCTGATGTCACGGTGTGGATTTAGCTTTTTAGTCGAGCGCAAAACACGTCCATTTTTGAAATCTGACTTTTAAAATTATTGGATATTGAACAATATTCATTGAACATCCAAAACAATACAGAACGTCTCACTATAATTCGATACCCGAAGAAAATAGGCTACAATCATTCAACTACAATACTACAATCGAACTGTATGATATACAAGTGGACCCTCTTATCTTTTTCATTTTCCAAAAACCCGCTGACCAAACATAAATAAACGTTGAAACGGGGTTCTTCCAAAGATTGATAACTGTTCTCAAACACCCGTTGGGTGCCGTTTTCGCCTAGTCTCCTTCCATTTTTTTTCTCTAATTTCCATTTATTCAAGTGCAATTTCTGCTTTATCATTTATATGATAAGGTTTAGTTTGCAGTGTCAAGTTTCGTGGTCATGCGTGCTCATAGGCAGTATCGGCGAAATTGGACCCATTTTAAAAGAATGATGGGACATTTTTCTGGGGAGCGATTCGCGATTTCTCCAAATTTTATTACCTTCCAAGTTGTTACCGTTGTGATTGTTTTAGGGTTATTGAATTTGCGTGATGAGTTTTGAATAGCGAACTTGATCATTTTATAAAAGTCGCATATATGCATGTATCATTGATCAACCAAAATACAGAGATGGATAATTCCTTGTGAAATATGTGATTTTTTTATTCATACATAGCAATGGTGCAATTGGCACATTCTGCTAGTGTCAAGTTTAAGAAAGAATTTCAAAGGTTAAAACGTATCTTGTCAATGTCCAGTCCCATCGAAGCAAGTCAGGAATCGCTCAGTAAAGCGATAGCAAGTTTTTACTAGGACAGAAGAGGACTCCTTGGAAGCACACGAAAAACGCAGACCCACGCTTTTATTTGATTAACACAAACAACACACACGAAAAACACTTTGAAGTTTAATAAACTATCACTATTAAACCACAGAACGTCTAATACAGAATTTGTACAATAATGAAACAAAAACTCAACTTGACTTTTCGAGTTACCGTCAAAAAGTACCGACAAAAATGATTCACATGAGCGATACAAGTGACAAAATAAAATATGAGTGTTACCAAAACGAGTTATGTTAGTAGGGGGAGAGTGCATGCTGCATTCCCACAGCCGCTGGGCGGTACCCTTTTCTCACAGAAGAACTCACCTTGAAATGTACTGCATTTGCCACTTTATTGTATTTCCCCAATGTACGTACGTGTTTCGGTAGTGAGTGAGAAGTGGCAGAGCCCATTCCCATCCCATCCTCTCCCTACCCATTTTCCCAATCCATTCCTTAATCTGAAAAGGTAGGCAGCGCATCCGGGGGCGTACCAACGTTTGTCATTCTGGACTGATGTTGGCATGTATCGCGGATGTCTATAGACGACAGTATCCACTTACCATCAGGTGGACTCTATGCTCGTCTGCCGCCTTTTTTTCTATAAAAAAAAGAGTTGTGATAATTACGTTTTAAGACACCCTTTCTTTATTTACTCGTACTTACTTAAATTAATTTCAGTAAACATATTTACCGCGAAACATTGCATCGTTGATATTCTTTGCTTTATTATTGTTTTTCAATTATTTCTATATTTCTTTTGTTTTTTACATTAACAACACCGTCATCAAAACGACCGCGTTGCAAATGTCGCATTTATAGGGCCATTTTGCTACATCTCTGTACTTTGGTTGATCGATGGTATTTATCTTCTTGTCTCAACAATCCCAAAAAAAATTTTAGATAGATAAATATACTTTATTGTATACCAAAACATTCAGAGAAGCTTAAAATACATGTAACTGGAAGTACAATCGATGGCCTCATCGATAAAGTGATTTCTTCCAGGCAACCGGGTGGTAACGAGAAGTCTGCACACACAACAGTAAATACTCGTATCCTTACAGCTCGTTTGAGGCGCCGAATATTTATACATGCTACAGGCAAAGATAAAAATATTTTTTTCTCCTACTTGCTCGGAAATGGCTTCATTATTTTAAAAAAGGAATACGTCAATCGGCTCTTTTCTGTACGCACGCCAGCAATTTCCAACACGACAATAATAGAGATTGCTGGACAGTAGCGAGGTTATTTTTAGTGCACACTAACATAAATTAGGTTTTTTTAGGTACACGATACTTATTATTATGAAGGCTGAATGTGCATTTCTTTTCAAAAGTTTTAAAAAAGAACAAAGACCGCGCGCAGTCGAATTGACATGAATGAAACTTCTGTTTCTTGAATTAATTTGTTTATTGTTTCCTCGCAAATTAGAGAAAAGTACTATACAAGTCTCGGCCGAAATAGCAATTAACGGCCTCGTTTATATAAAAAGGACTCTGTTTCGCCTTGTCCTTTTAAAATTACTTCGTAAGGACTTGGCTTCGTCTCGTCCTTCCAATATTATTCGGCCGTCAATTGCTTTATTTCGGACCTGGACAGTAATGTACTATTATGAACTCAATCAGTTTTAATAAAATCAATCCAGTATAACATTTACAATTAAATTACAAACACTTTAAACAAACGTGTATTATTCCTTATAATGGTGTGATAAATTCTTAGTCTAATATAAAGTTTCTTTAAATATTTTATCAAGAAATGCTCCCTTGGCATCTCAAAAATATAATTTGCGTATTAACATCAAAATATTAACGAACTTTTGCTGAAAAAAGCTACAAAATTTTCCGGAGGAATTATAACATATCCAAACCTTACACTGCCCCTAATGACTAATTAAAGAATTTTTCCTCATATTTATTGCTTCTTCAGATTATTTCAAGTATAAATATTTTTTTCTACATTTGTGTTGTTCGATACATTTTTTTAATAATAATTGAATAATTCACCATAAACTAAAAAAAAGTAAAAGAACGCATAGCGCATGCTATACGTTTGTCTTGATGTTTGTCGTCTCATGGCCCGTACTTGAGCCTGTCATTGATCTTGTGAATATCTCAATGAGAGAGGGATATATATTGTTCAAACAAAACGAAATAGATGTTATGATAAAACAAAACATACGGATAATGCTTTGTACATAGAAAATGAACTACCGATTCTCAAAAGCAATTCACGTTGCCCCCGTTCTACTATCTCTTCACTTAGGAAGTTGGTATAAGTTATAGACGAATTATAGTAGCGTGAATCGGTTATTTTTTTCTCTATATTGAAAGGCTTAGTCGCTCATGGGACTACATCGTCTTAATATTTCACACATTTTACACAACACATTTATTACAATTTAACAAACTAATTGCACTATCTAGCAATGGCTAATTTCGATCATTTGTGCAGCTCTTTTTCCGTATCTGATAGAGGATAAGCCAAGATGCTGTTACAGCCTGGAGCAAAATGGCTCTCCCACACATCTGCGATATTCAGGCCGGTAATATCGTAATGCAGTTAATGCGATAATTTGTCTTAGTACATTTTGTATGGTACCGCCTGAAATCTTACATACAGCAACGATTATAGCACTGCGGTAAAAATAGAGAGCCGCAATACCAATTACGGAAATATTGCGTTGCAATAATACCGCGGTATATCGCGTCTGTTTGGGAGAGCCTAAATATCACTCCTACAAACTATTTGTCAACGGAAATACCTACTCATTCCGAACACAATTCATTAATTATAATATACGCCTCGCACAACGCTGCGTACATACAAAGTATCTCATTTTAAGGTAATTTTAAGGCATCTAAGAGTTTTGTAAGGAATCTAAGAGCACCCAGTGGTGCTCTAAGAGCACGCAATGTTTTCCTGTGACTTTGCCCGTATTCGGGGAGCTTTAACTAAGATAATTAATTCTTAGGTGACTGGGAAGGTCTGCTTATTTGCTTATGTGAGATGCTGAATTTCCTGGTTGATCACTAACATTGGTTGACTTTTCGTGTTATTGATGTTGAATAAAGAGTTTATCTGCTTAGATAGGTCTAACACTAATATTATACGTACCATCTACCAATTGTTTTGAAGGGGGGAGTGCACGCTACATTACCACAGCTGCTGGGCGCACTCGACTGGCCACGTTACCCTTCTCTCACGGAATATCTTGAAATGTAGTGCATCTCCTACTTTATCGTATTTCCCCAATGTAGTACGTGTTTCAGTAGTGAATGCCGAAATAAATCATAATCTATTGTAATAAATACTAAATGTTTTGTATCTTGTAACTTGGACGCGATATCCACAATTAACCGACCGAGTGAAGTGGGGGGTGCAGGGGCCCCGATAACAGTGCACTCCCTGAAACTCTGATTACATCTTACACAATACAATAGTTTTGTCGCCATCACATTTGATTTTAGTTTCGTATAAGTACTCGTAAATCCTTAATTAAGTTTCTCAGTTTCATCTACATTTATTGTTGTTTTATATTTTACTTATTCTTGAAGTTTTGATAATTATTAAAGTACAATCATTAAAGATACGTTATGTACTTTGCCTTATTTTTTGTTAGTGTTTATACAGCATAATATGCAGTGCTTTGAAGCATAATATGCATAATAAGCGGGGCATTATAGGCTTGTTATGTAACAATACACTTTCGATCATTCTACTTATTGCTTCTGAATTCCTAAGATTCTTGATTTCTAATTCCAACCTTTGAAAGAGATACTGCGGTTTTACACCATATCAAACATTTGCTGCCCACACATGTTCTGCGTGAACGATGCGTCTAGCGTTACCGCGCGTTCAGAAGTCCAACGCGAGTCCGTTTACGTCCTATTTTACTCCTTGACTTTCAAAATATAAATACTTTAAGTAAACGTTTCCACTGAAGTAATAAGTGAAAAATGTAATGTGTAGTCATAATAAAATTCGAATAGTACTGTCGGGAATCGCGGGTCCACGACTCCCACATAAGACATCGCGTCATCGCGCCGCGCCGCAACGTTAAGGCAACCCTCGACGCGCCGCGACGCGCCGCGCTGCTAGCAGGACAAAGCCTTATTCTTTATACGATTTCTTTCTTAAACTTTAAATAAATAATAATAAAATACTAATATCCGCAATAACCCTAATTGCTGTTAGTGTTCGACGGTACCATATTGTTTGTGTCTTTTTAACGAGTAGGTATTAATAAATTGCTGGAAAACATCATCTAGCACCGTTGCAATTAGTGGTGGCATATCCCCCATTTTACCGGATATGTTTATTTAAATACAAAAAAATCGCTAGTTGTACACCTAGCTAGTGAACTTCTCCATTGATACGTGGGATGACGCTACAAGTACCTACAAAAGATAATATTACCATTGTCAACTATAACTATGGTAAACACAAAATTTGCTTGTAATTAATTACAACTTTATGATAAGTTAGTGGTAGTAACTCCGCTATTTTGCCGTATGGTTGCGGCTTCGCGCCGCCAGCGAAGGCGGTATCGCGCCGTCAAACGGAAACGAAGTCTAAACAGGCTTTAGGTTGACGCGAAAATTGATTTCAGTTGACGGCTTCTGGAGCGCTAGTTAGTAACAGCGAAACTATTGTTGGTTTCGTGTTTCGTAGTATTTTGAGGTTTCAGGGAAAAAGGAAATTTAATTAATCAATTTATTTATTAAAAGTTATCCTCTAAATATACGATAGGACCAACTGAAAGTTATTAGAACTGGCTACTGTACAATGCGATGCAATGCAACTAGACCTTTCAGTATCCACTGTTGGACATGGGCTTTCTCATGCACATTGACTCGTGCATGAGGGATGTAAGGCCTGAAAACGGCACGCTGGCTGGGTTGGAGAGTCCACTCTTTTAGAGGTGGTGTAATTCCTCAGGGCTTGTGACAACAGCGTTTTTTTTTTTTCGGGCCACATTCTTGTGGCCCTAGTGGCCTTTCAAGAGTCACCGGCCGTGGGCAACAGCTTTGTTATCCCTTAGTCGCCTTTTATGACACCATGGGAGGCGATGAGGTGGTGGTATTCTATAGCCGGCCGACACCACACACCGAAACAAATTCGAATTTTAAAAATGGAACTGTGCTCGTCGAACGCCATGAAATTTTCAAAGTTGTCATTTGTTTTTTATTTCTGGCGGCAGTTTGAAAATTAAGTGTTCGGGGAAAAATGAATTAAAAACGATAACATTTCCGTTTCTTGATTTTTTATGACATTCCTTGCGATCTAAACCAGAAACAAAGATATGAAAGATTTAAGTTAGCATTTAGTGATGAAGCGCCCCATCAAGTGCCACTGTTTATAACTGGTTCAGTGAATTTAAACCTGATTTTACCCACCTCAGTGACGATATTAGAGAAGGTAAACATCGAAACTGTGCGGCTCGTGATTGAAGCAGACAAATGAACGACATATCAGCAGATATGGGTATCATTAGGTTGCTAAGAGACAAGTTCAAACTATTTTACACGATCACCTACGGGTAAGGAAGCTTTGTGCTAGATGGATTCCTCATAATTTAAGCGAAGCTCAAAAACACCGCGTGGAATGATGTCTCCAAATGCTTAAAAAAATCGACAATGATCAATCAAATACTGTTTTTCATATAATAACAGGTGATGAAAGCTAGATCTACTCCTACGAGCCTGAAACTAAGAGGCAATCTGCGTAGTGGGTCTTTCCTTTCTAAGAATTGCTGACGAAAGTGAAGAAAGGACGGAGTGCTGTAAAGAAGTCGCCTCCTTCTTGGGCACATCGGGCCACTTTGCTACTACAACTTTAGAAAATAAAAGAACAGTAACTGCGGCCTGGTATATGAACAGCTGCTTGTCTTATGTATTGGAAAAAAGTCAAAGAATGACGCCTACGAAACAGAATAATTCTCTATCACGACTATGCCCCAGCTCACTCCGTCAAACAAAGTTTTGAATACTTTAAATGTAGAGTAAATGGGTCATCCGCCATACAGTCCCGAACTTGCGTCCGGTGACTTTTATTTATTCCCTAAAATTAAGAATAAACTAAGAGAAATACGTTTTATGAATGCAGAAGAGGCAGGCAGTAACGGCCTGTTGGAGAGGTGCCTAAACAAAGATGGGCTGAATGCTTCACACAATGGCTTCATCGCATGAAAAAGTGTATCGATTATCGCGGAGATTACTTCGAAAAGCAATAAAACAACATCCATCTTTATATCTGATTTCATTTTTGAGATTCTAAAACACTTTCAGTGTCATCCAAGTATTAAGGACATTGTTAAAATATTATTAAGTGTGTGAATATATATGTATTTAAATTACAGATATCTCAGCATTCTTACAAAGAAAAGTGTTGTAGAAATTATATATTAAAAACTGAACATGACACTTTTATACAGATATGGAAAAATCCATTAAACGTATCTTGACTGTGTTTTTTTTTTAATTTATTTCTTATCATTACAAATAAACGTAGAAAGATTTTTCTGAAAAACAGTTCTGTGAAAAAAAGTGTCATTTTGTGTTCCTGGGATCTGTACGAACATTGGCTCAGCTATCAACTATCGACTATTAAGTAAATTTAAAATTTTAATTAATTGCGTGAACAGTACTCAGAGCTAATAATTCTAGTAATAGGCATACTGATATTCTTATCCCGATTTCAATCAACTATCATTAAAAAAAAATCTGTCAAACTGTAAAATAAACGTCTATCTCAAATTATCTTATAAAACTCAAATAAATCAGACACAACAAGGTAAATGAAATAAACATTGAAAAATAAAATGAACTAGTGACAAAGCAAAATAAATTCCATTAAAGTAAATAGCGTTACGTTTTTGCAAACGAAACAGCCAGCGATATAAAATAAAAATAAAAACAATGGAGTCAGGCCGGGACGTGAGAAAAACAAAGCTTTGGTACAATCAGGATCAGGCCTTATTTACAGAGTCCTGTCCTAATTGATACCGGGTCGGACCGGGACGGAGCGATACACTCTAGGGGCCATCAAACAAGCGTACCTGCAACGCGTACATATAGGACATTTTATTGTCTTCAATTGTTTAGTAGCTCTTAAGGAACAAGAACCGCTGGAATAGCGGAATAGCATTTTGTGAGGTTCTGACCTCTATTAAGTCTGGATTTAAACTAATATTTCCAATTGTATTCACAGTAGCATAATTATATTAGCAATAAATCCCAGTTTCAAATGAAAGTTTTTTCATCATTGTGACACTGAGCATACAGCCGATACTGAGATAAACTACCTTATAACCTTGCCTTTAAGATTACTACATCGACAGAATTTACATTAGAACGCACTTTAAACGAAATATTTGAAAAACGATAGTAGGTTTACTGAGGACAGAAGAGGACTTTTTGGAAGCACACGAAAAACGCAGTCCAACGCTTTGATTTGATTATCACAAACACCACGCGCAAAACACACTTTGAAGTTTAATAAACTATCACTATTAAACCACAAAAGGCCTAATACACATTTTTTTACAATAATCAAACAACAACTCAACTTCACTTTTCGAGTTCCCGCCAAAAAGTCCAATGCTCGAAGATGACAGGTATATAATAAGAATTTAATTATAATTCTTTTTTTATATATTTGGAAATGGTGCAATTAGCACATTCTGCCAGTGTCAAGTTTTGTTCGTAATTAGCAATTTCAAAGTCTAAAAGGTATCCTGTCAATGTTCAGTCCCGTCGAAGTAAATCGGGAGTCGCTCAGTAAATTGATAATAGGTTTACTGAGGACAGAAGAGCATTCCTTGGAAACGCAGTCCTATGCTTTTATTTGATTATTACAAACATTACGCATAAATAACATTTTGAAGTTTAATAGACCACAAAACGTATAGTATCCAATTTTTACAATTAATCAAACAAAACCTCAACTTCACTTCTCGAGTTTCCATCAAAAAGTTCCATTTATTTATTTTTATTTAAAAAAACTTTACTGGACATAATCATTCAAAACGTGAGTTGAATGGCTTAAGGCATTCTCAAATCTTTGGATTAAACAGAGGGATACATAGGAAGGTGCCATGAAAAGAATAAATGTAAATAAATACGTATATAACTTAAACGACAAACAGTATAGACAATTTGCCTACGAGTAAATGTACCTAATGGATATATACAATATACTGAGAATTAGGAAATTAGTAGAAAATTCCGGCAATTGACATGGAGAATTGATGGTAATTAGATATTAAGGATCAATACCATCAGATACTCAGTACACATGCCATAAATAGATAACATTCAATAAACGTCTTATAGTGTTCTGTAAAATTAAACTTTTGCATAAATGTGCATTTTGTATGGCGTCGAAAATGTATAACAAAATTCCAACAACAATTAAAAAACGTTTAAAATGTAGGCGCATTTTTAAAAAAATATTAGCTTTCTTATTACTCGTAGCAAATGTTACTACAATATAAACGAATTCTTTTGTGACATAACCATTTGACCTACCACGTAGATTAAGAGAACCTACTATGTTATTTTATTATTGATTATTATGTAATTTTATTACATAATTTGTATTTATATACCCAAAGGGCGGCATGGAGCAGACTTATTATTTTTTTTGTAATTATCACGACATCTTTGTACCTACAATCCACAAATAAACATTTTGATTTCATAACATTTCCCCGAAATCTGTACCCGGACGTTCAATGATTATTTCTACATCGCCTATTTCATGGCCAACGATGACAATTCAGTTCGTTAGATGTGGTACATTGTAAAGTACTTTAATGTCGACAGTTGATGTTTTTCATTAAAGTTAATTTCTCAACATTTGGATTAGGTATACTGATATGGATCTGAGCATAGCCGAGGGATCATGATACAGGGAATCGTAGTGCCATTAAGCGTTATTAAAAAAATGAACTGAACTCGTATGGTGGACTACGGTTCGAACCATCCTACTACACTGATATTGATTGATATGGATCTAAATGTTCTCCACCATGCATGAACCCATTTGTGTCCCGCAGCTGTTGTGTCTTCTTCAACGCTCGTCACGATGAATTTTATTTATGGGCAAAAAATATCAGTGATGTGAAATTATTTATACATATAAATAAAACTTATTCCCACAAATATCTTATACATCGACAATTTTAAAATGCCAATTTGTATTATTCCGTGAAATATCAAGTTTATAAAAAACCTCGCAGCACTAGAGAGAATACCATAAAACTTTTCATTTCATTCACTAGAATATTTTTTAAAATTTCCACTATAAGGGTATTGAATTTCCTTTTACTATAAATTAATAAATATTTCGGATAACTCTATCGACTTCCATTAACCATCCATACAAATTTTAGTCAGTACAGAGTTTATGGATTAATAATGAAAACAAAATATTATTAAGGGTTCAGTGTTGATCCATGTAAATGACTTCTTAAAGGATTTTGTTTATTTTTTTTTTGTAAACGTTAGAATCAAAATCTATTCTTGCTCAACTGCTCAACTCATCGATATGAGTATATTTTCTCATGTCGAGGGCTTCATACAATTTCACGAACGTTCTCTATGTCTATGGATTGCACTTACTTCAAACTCAAAACCCTTTTTAAATCAACCGTTACCGGCTAAAAACGTTTCATCACGTAGCTACAGAACTCGTTTTAGCGAAACTTTAAATTCGAGACTAAAAAATCCGTATGAAAGAGACAATAAGGTCCCATCGGGTATTGCCGCCCCGGTCACGTATCGTATCCGATTTCATTACCGGGACTAACGAACTGAATTCCTGGAATAAACTGTGAGTGATTTTATAATATAGCTGTGTGTGTGTGTGTGTGACGACTGTTTTTGAAAGTTTAGCTGTAGAGATATTAGTTTTTAGGGAGATCCAGAATGAAAGGTAGAAAAACAGTTAGAGCTCATATATCGGTTAAGTTCGAAAATTAGCCAAATCGGTCGAGTAGTTCCAAAATTATGACGGTCATTTCAAATTCTCCCAAAAAAAATGTCGACGTCTAATTATACAAACTATTTGCCGTTGGACCCGGGTTCACGAATTTGAATCGAGATTTTTTTATTTTGTTTTTTTTAAATAATTTTATTGCACAAAAGGCGAGCTTAATTGCCTTAAAGCGTTCTCTACTAGTTAACCTTTGGGTTGATAAGAGAGATACAGAGAGAATCTCCTAGGCTATCAGGGCTCGTACCTTCCGTGAGGCTTATCAAATATTTAAAGACTTTTTATTAACTTTGTTCACTTCATTTTTGCCCACATCAAATGATAATTAACATTAGTCTTCAGTGTAACATGGTAATCCCTTACAAAGGTATACAGAGAACCCGGTGTCGTGTTAATTGAATGAACACTACGATCTCGGAGCCACGGGATTCTCCGCATGTCCTTTATCTATTTGTTACTTTTTCACTATATTTATGTATTCTATATTGTTAAATTCCAAGTATTGTGCTTTAATAAAAAAAATTATGGACTAAAGGCGGCAGACTAGCTTACAGTCCACCTGATGGTAAGTGGATACTGCCGTCCATAGACATCTGCGATACATGCCAATATCAGTCCAGAATAACAAACGTTGGCACGCGCCCGGATGCGCTGCCTACCTTTGGAGATATATCAATCGATTTGAAGAAAGAATTGAGGAAATGGAGAGGGATAGGATGGAATGGTAATGGGCACTGGCATATCTCATTCACTCACTCACGACATGCAGTACATTTCAAGATAATCTTCTGTGAATTGCTTAATTTTGTGTAAGATTTTGTGTATTTCTGTGTTAATAAGTTAATTAGAAAACTTAATTAAATAGTTACGTACTAATTTATATGTATGTGTGTTAGCCCTTTTCTTTTATAACTGTAGTGCCTTTTTTATAGAATAGATGGCATACGAGTGGGCTGGCCACTTGCAGCATCACGGGTGCTGCCGACCGCGTTGAATGTTCATTTCCTTACCCTGTTCATTGTTCTGTAATTGTAACTCGAATATAATTTTCATCTGCCTATCTAGACAGATAGAAATATAATGTATGACTTCTATAATCTATTTTTCCACAATTTGTTTTAGTACAATATGTGGCAATATATCGAACTTTTGTATCCACTAATTGAATTAGTGGATGTCACGGGATCGCACCGTTTGTTTGTCGTGGACGTGACCGGGCGCCGGACGGGGATTTGGACACGCGTCGGGTTATTTCTGTACTCACCACTTTTGTAATTGTTTGTGATTTGTAATTTAATAAAACTCGATAATTAAGTACATTTTTAACTTAGAACCACGCCGTTTTAAGCATACCTATCTGGTGGTAATTATTACTGACGTGGGTATTTTATAACGAAAGAAACATTCATTTTGACATCGAACACGCTGCGATACACACATACATATTCAAACATACACGACAAGATAAATACTATACCCTGACCATTAATTAGCTGCAGTAAACTGACAGATCGAACTGACATTTCGTAAAACAATGTTACCACGTTTATTTGAATAGTGATGTGACTTAGAAAATTGATTCAATCCGATGCAATCAAATAAGTTATTATTAAGTACGTATGTAAATATTGATGAACACACAAACATAGACTGTATAACGCAATGGTCACTCCCAGATACGGGTAACCACTCTAGAAAGATCGAAACAATACCGAAGATTGAAGATGTCACTGACTAAAATGAAAATACAAGAGTGGATGACTATTGAAAATATTCCTTTCGAGCCAGATATGGTAAAGGCCACTCTTGTAGATATTGTACGACAGCAAAATCAAACGTATGACAAATACGCTGTGGACGAGATGGCAGCACAGCACGGTGTTCCAATTTTAAGACTGCCCCCTTACCATCGTGAGTTGAACCCAATCGAGCTGATTTGGGCGCAGGTAAAGGGGCACGTCGCAAAAAATAATAAGACTCAAAATGCAAGATGTGCGAACTTTATTCCAAGAAGGAATCAATAAAGTAACACCGTGTAAATGGAGTGACTGCGTATCCCACATTATAGAAGAAGAAGACAAAATGTGCCGTCTTGACCACATAATAGATGGTGTAACTGACAGAATTTGTCATTTGTTTGAGTGATAACGATAGCGACAGTAGTTCTGAATCAGAATAAATAAATAATTAACTATGGTATCATTGTTTCATTTTTAATTTACGCCACAGTGGGTAACAAAATAAGAAAAAAAAAGTAATTAATTTTATTCCAAACAGGTTTAAAAGTTTGTCGCGAGTATAGTAGGTATTTTTATATAAATATGTAATTAAATACCAATTGAACATATACATGTTTTTTGCCCGCATGGAATAGTGGTAAAATGCTGGCTGCGTTCCCTCTCTGAATCGCGCTACTGATGCGCTGGACAAGGAAAGATGATGAAATGATAAATAAAAGATACAAAATATATTAAAATAAATAATATAATTGATAAAAATATAAGATGATAAAATGTAACAAAAACTTTGAACGGATTTATTCATTGAATCTTTTTGTCACATCACTATTTAAATTTCGTCAAAAACTGGCAACAAACAAGCTGTCACTTTACTGCAGCTAATTAATGGTCAGACCATAGACAAACTTGACAACTTCCATATCGTGTCGAAAATGTGTCCACGGCATAGATTTGGCTATCTCTACAAGTTTCTGTATATTATGTGTATGTAAATATATATAGATTCATATCGGATCGATAAATTAAGCGGCGAATGTAATTCAAATTGGGTATGATTTAACTGATCAGTGTTTCATTCGAATTTTGATAAGCGATGATTATACACAAACTAGAGTGCGTAAATTTAAGTGAGTATCTCGGATATCTTGTTGCTGATGACCTTAGCGATGATCCACAAAGGTTTGCTCGATGTTCAGTGCCTGTTAAGGTAACGAACGCTCTTTAAAGATACTCATTTTACATGGGTCCGTTATACGGGAAAGAAATTCAATACTCTGCGGATTTATTGTAATAATGTCTTCAGGATGCTGTTGGGGTTGTCCGTTTCTGCAGCGCATCTTCGATGTTCGTGGAGTACGGTACAGATGGGTTTGACGCCCTTCTGCGTAAGAAGACCGCCTCATTTCTGTGTAGAACGAGAGGCATCCTCCAACATCATTCTGAAGATGGTATTTGCTAAATTTATTTGCTTATTAATGTGGTTGTTAATAAAAACAGTATAGTCAAATTTAGTTACAGATTTTAGTTTTACTGTATACAGTAAACTATAAACTACTGTATACTGTATTCTAACATTATTGTGGAACATAATTCATGAATAAATAAATAAATAAATTAGGCGAAAATGTCTGAGCGATGAGTGATAGATGTGGGATGTTATTTTTTTTTTTAAGAAATAGGTGAAACGTGACGTCTGCTTATCTACCCACATAAACCATAAAATAATTATTCACATTCAGCAAAAGGTCAATTTATACTCATGGGTAGCCACTTTAACGCTATTTGCCATAGAATGTCGGCTGGCTTTAGAACAGCATCGCCTTATTTCTATCCGTGGGTGTCATAAATAGCTGCTAAGGGATAACGAAGCCGCCACCACAAACCCCCTCTAAAAGAGTGTACTCGTCAACCCACTTGGCCAGTGAGACGTTTTATGGCCATGCATCCCTCATGCACAAGGCAATGACGAGACCCATTTCCTACAGTAAACGATAAAAGGGTTCTTGTGATTGTGACCTTAACGCTACAGCAATGAAAATTAAAATCGTATAAATTTGAGTGTATTATCGTATTCCCGTCTGTATGTAATTATTCAACTCACAGATTTCTAAAACATATCGGAACATGTTTACGTCAGTTCGTCGTAACGACAGCTATTAAACAGGAAGCCATTAAAACGTATAAGAAGATTGAAATTTCATTTATTTTATGGACGTTTTACGATGAAAGCCAGGAATTTATGTATAGTTAGGAAAATTGACAAATACGTTGTTAAATTGCTAATGCATTTAGTTTAATGCATTTCTTACAACTTTTTAAACTTTCGCGTTTTGTACACGAAACGTCTAGTAAAAAGTAAACAAAAACTATTACTTTTAGGCGTTCGGACCCTAGTTACAACATGTTGCATGTTTGATGATCCCTTAAGCCCCCAGACAGTGGAGTACAGTCCTTGCAACGAGACATGAGCTGTGCATCTGTGTGAGCGGGTGCCGAATTGTCCAATCCGATTGTCGAAATGGTTCACTATACATACATACAGTCGAACTATACACTATCGGTGTGCACTCACACAAACGCAATGCTCATGTCTCGTTGAGTGAGCTGTACCTGCCAAGGATTCTTTGTTCAATCTTCTGTCAAACAAACATTTTTTTTAATCGCACTTTGTAGATATAAAGGGCTAAAAAAAATAGTTGTTCCCTTTAACTTCGAATATATTCCGTGAAGATTTAAATATAAACCACTCACTCACTCGCACCGCGTACGTACATTCGCACAGATTTACATAGATAACGTGGCTACGACGGTAGGTCCAAGATTCCGGCCTGACAAAGAAAAAGAACACTCAAGTTCATGAAACTACGATATTTTTATTTTTTAATTTAGTCTCCGTCTATTTGAACATACTTTTCGGATCGTTTTATTAGCATTTTTATCTCAGTATAAAAATAGTCAGAAGTTTTGTCTAAATGGACGAAAACCGCAGCGGTCACTTCGTTATCAGTGGCAAATCTTTTACCCCCTTAAGTCCGCCTTGAGTTTTGAGAACAAATTGTAATCACTGGGAGCCAAGTCAGGACTATAGGGTGGGTGGCGAATTTCCCCGAAGCTACACTTTAAAACCGCAGCTTTCGCAACTGCGGCGGCGTGGACAGGTGCATTATCATGGAGAAGCCGCACACGTTTGCTTAGTTTTCCACGACGTTTCTGCTTGATTGAAAATATCAAGTTAACAAAAGTTTTGTGCAACAAAAGTTGTTTCTTTCTACGATAGAAATTCAGTATTAAGAGGGTGAACGTATTTATTATTTAACCCTGTATAAATTTTTATGTAGATTGTAAATTTATGTAAATGTATTTTTTTTTATAAATTTGTAGCTACATAATAATATAAAATTATTGAATTAGAAGTATGCTGTTATGAATCTTAATTATTCAATCTATTTTTTGTTTTATTTGTTATTTATAGGGAAGTGGGCAAGTGGTCCCTCGTGATGGTAAGTGTCACCACCGCCCATGGACGATAGGACCCATAGGGCGATTGTTTAGTTAACGACACCACCTTGTTAGTTAACGACACTTACACGACACAACCTTGTTAGTTAATGACACCGACACGACACCACCTTGTTAGTTAACGCCACCACCTTGTAAGTTAAAGACACCGACACGACATCGCCTTATTTTTGTCAATTTTATGTTAGGTAGCGTCGATCAACCAAAATACAGAAATGTACCAATACGGGCCTATAAATCTGGCATTTCCAAGGCGGTTATTTTCACCGACATTTAATTCAAACTGTCATTTCGTAATAAAAAAAACTACCAAGAACGTATTAATTACTGATAGTTTTTCTTTTTTACAATAACTGCAATATTTTTGACGTAGCGGTTTTGTCAATGTTAAAATATAAGAATATAAAGATAAATATATAAGAAATATAGAAATAATTGCAAACAATACTTTTTATATCAATTGTATTTTCATTGATCGATGGTTAGTAGAATTGACCCCCAAATCATGAGCAAACTTGACCGTTATTTTAATCTACTTTATTTGAGTACTATCAACAAATGTTTGTCCTATCGGGAATCGAAGCCGGTACTCTTCGTAAAGTACCTGTCTACTTTACGACAATCGGAAAGTTGCGTCGTCGCCTAAGAAATATTATTAAAACCATGAAACTTTTACGTCAATTTCAATAACGTTTATATATGTATTGACATTATTTCTTTTTCTTATAAATTCTCTTATTACTCGATACATTTGAGTTGTGACTGACAGAATATTATATGATACAGTCGTAGTTGTTTAGTATTTCATTCTAAATTGTATTATCTGTTTCATTCTCTCTCTCCCTCTGTATGGTTACTTTTACAATAAAGACGTGTTTGAAGTGGTTCTGCAGTTTTAATTATAAAACTGCAGAACCACTTCAAACACGTCTTTTAGGTCCATAGGTCGCTGGTTCAGATCCGGCTCGAAGGACCACAGAATGTTTGGGAATTATTGTACATATAAGTATTTATTTATAGTTTTATTACACTGCGGCACTCAGGCAATCACTTTTATGTTATTAAATTAATGATCACTTGCCTTTTATCTTGAGTTTTATAATTAAAACTGCAGAACCACTTCAAACACGTCTTTATTGTAAAAGTAACCATACAGAGGGAGAGAGAGAATGAAACAGATAATACAATTTAGAATGAAATACTAAACAGTAGTCTAAAAATGTTTACCACCTCAAACCCTAAAATTGCGTGTACACGTCGATTTAAAAAGGTCACTGTGTAATATTGTGAATAAATATCATTATTCTCTATTAACAACATGGCAATGTCATTATCATAGATCATAGATGATCTATAATCATTACACATTCGGTTGTTTAAAGGGACGTCATACTGGGATAAAACGATACATTGATATGAAATAGATTTTAATTGAGCGATGTGACAATTTTAAAACTGCTAAACATTTTTGGACAGCACCAGATTTTTTTAAGAGGAAAACGGCCGCATATGAGCACACAGTCCACCTGATGGTAAGTGGATACTCTCGTCCGTAGACATCCGCGATACATGCCAACATCAGTCTAGAATGACAAACGTTGGCACGCCCCCGGATGCGCTGCCTACCTTTGCAGATTAAGGAATGGATTGGGAAAATGGGGAGGGAGAAGATGGGGTGGTAATGGGCTCTGGCATATCTCAACTCACTAAAACACGTACGTACATTGGAGAAATACTATAAAGTAGGAAATGCAGTACATTTCAAGGTAGTCTTCTGTGAGAGAGGTACATTTGAGAGAGGTACATCAACATTTTGAGCTCCTCAATGTACAATCGTACATTGAGGAGCTCAAAATGTTGATTGCCGGATGCATTAATAAAATAAACAAAATAAATAATATTTGAATTTTTTCAATATTTTATTTTTGTATTTATTTATAAAGAAAAAAATACAATACACATTTATAATCTGTATAGATATATAATCATCTTAATTTCACTAAAAAATACGTCAAATGGCACATCTGCTTTTTCAATGTAGTATGTAGTAGGTAAGCGAAACGAAGAACGATGATGGCTCTCGAGCCATTGCGCACACAATTTTATTATTATCTTCTTGAAATTGTACTTTACGGTTTCAAGTGCTCTCTGTACTCATAAACCTGAAAATCTCATACACTTTACTGCTAACAGCGGTTGTATTTTAAATCGGAAACTGTAAAAGCTGTGAATTTTCTGTATTTCTTTTGCTACGAGTATTCTGTAAAAACTAAAATTAAACATTTGATTTTTCTCTCGTTATTCTTTGCATTGTAAAAGCAAAGATTAATCGATGAGTGAACTTTAGTTGAAATACTGAAAATTTACTAGATGCAAGTAAGTATTTAGCAAGTATATTAGATGATTCATATAAATGTTAGCGTTTAATAATAATAATAATAATTGTAGCTTTATTTCGGAGAGTTATTCATCATTACATTCCATATGGATTAGTAAAAATGACAAGAAAAAATACTAACTGCTAACCTATGTCATTTAATTTAGAAAAAAAAATACTAATTACTAACCCATGACATTTAATTTAGAAAAAAAAATACTACTCGTAACTACTAACCTACGTCATTTAATTTAGAAAAAAAATACTAATTATTAACCTATGTCATTTAATTTGGAAAGAAAATACTAACCACTAACACATGTCATTTAATTTAGAAAAAAATACCAACTACTAACCTATAAATTAAATCCGGCGCTCAATCTGGGACACCTTTTATTTGAGTGGATTCCTTTGTACCCCATATCACCTTATCAACACTTTTTACATTGCATATCTAGGCTTAGTATTGCCGGGATTCAGCTGGATCCATCGGGCCAGCATCGGCGAGTCCGACCTTACCGCGAGTGTGCTGAGGATGCTATTGGAGCTGCCGCGGATATGGTTCAATATGGAGGCACAATACTTTTGCGTGACGCCCTCGAAACCATCACTGTGGGCTTCAGAAACCATGCGAGAAGGGCTAAAAAACCTCAGCAGCCCCATCAGCATCAGTTGTTGCTGCAAATGGGTTCTGACAAATATTACTTAGGTACTAGAGAGACATAATATGTCACACATTTCATGTGGATATTATTATAAACTTAAGTACATTGGTACGATAAGCTCTTTACAAGCGAACTTCTGTTTATATAAAATTACACGACGCTTTTATAAAAGATGCCTTACAAAGTTTTGCGGAGTAATATTCTTAAGTGCTCTTTCTTTGAAGAAAATGCAATTTATAATTTTGTTTACTATCTTTACGTTCATATGAAGTAAAAATATATAACTCCTTCTATTATAAATATTTTATTTTATAGTTGACATAATAATATCTATACAACATTATCTGAGAATGCATCTAGAAAGCAAGTACAAAATGTCTATAAAGATAGCAACAAATTATACCTGTTTTGTGGTGTAGCATTTCTTTAAATCATGTTTTTATTATAACGCTCTGTCCTAACTGGGCGCGCGAACCGACGCATGGCGTCGCGCGTTGCCTTTGCGAAAATATCAGACATTCGCCGTGCACGCGTGTGTACTTCATGAGCTATGCGTTTAGCGTTGTTGTGCGTAACGCGCGTCCGTTTACTACTTATTTTGATTCTTGCCTTTTTAACTATTAAAACTTTAAGTACCTAAATGTTTTCACTGAGTAATAAGCGACAACTTTTACTGGTTGTGATGTTGAAATTTGAATGGTACTGACGGCAAGCGCGCGTCCACGGTCCACGACTCTCACGTAGGACAACGCGTCCGCGACGCAATGCACTGTGCTGCAATGCTCGACACAATGCAACACAACGGATCGCAGGACACAAAGCCTTAAGTTGTAACACTATGGAATTTGCCTCATCTGGGAATCGCTGTGAATTTTCTTCGCAAAATATATTTATTTGAATTGTTAATTATTACTTGTCACATTAAACTGTAAAAAACATGCCTAAATAGGGGGAGACTTCTTAGTTTTTTTTTTATTTATTAATGTAATGTATGCTATAATGTAATTTATATATTATACTGTAATAAGAGAAAAAACCGGCGAAAAGTATGGAAATTTTCATATCTAAAATTAAGGTATTCCTGGCCATAAGCATAGCAACGCCGGGTGCGTTCCTTTGTCTTACTTCAAAACTAATATAGAATACAAAGTGTCCCTTCATCGGGCAACGCAGCATTTGTCAACAGCTCTCACAAATTGTTCAATTGACTCTCTACAAGGGAACGCTTTCAGCCCCCAGACGTCTATATTTATCGAAGCCGTTTACCCAACGACAGACAAATTAATCTCTCGCTCTTTGTTTATATTGAAAAATGGATTCTCTTTGGATTAGGTTTTCTTCTGAAGGTAATTTAAAAGAAGTCGTTTCAGGTGTCACGGAAGTGGCTAAAACCATTTTCAAACAATACGATAAAGCTTTGGTACTAGAATTTTAAATTACACGATAACAGAATTACTATGACCATTTTAAGTGAATTGTATTGTATCGTATCGAGTTACATCGTATAATATCTTATCCTACCGTATCTCATTGCATCGTATCTTATCATATCGCATTGTATCGCATCATAAAATGTGTTATTATAACAGAAAACTATATGAGTGATCTAATAGTCAATAGCTAATATGTATTATATAAAGTAAATATTATTTAGCGATTTGCAATACGATGAAGGGGGAGGATGCACGCTGCAATCCAACAGCCGCTGGGCGCACACAACTGGCCCTCTTACCCCTCTTAAAGAAGGCTACCTTCAAAAAATGTACTGCATTTCCAATTTGCATATTCCATTATTTAGAATAAACCTTAACTAGATTTACACCACGAAATAACAGGTCGATCACAGAATGGTGAACAGGCTCTTTTAAAGCCTATTTGTCAATAGATAGTGTGAATAATAAAAATGTAAAAAATTTTCTTGGAGCGAGAGTAGGTACCATACAATTTCACAAGAATTTGTCTGTCACTCCTGCTGGATCTATCCCAAGGCTTGCCATACACGATCTTCGGCTTTTCTCATCCAGCTACCAAGAGCCTGGAGGTACGTGGTCTCCTTGTCAAGAGTCTCCATTTGAGCACTTGTCTACCCTATCGATATCGGTCCCGCTCATTGCCACTTTAACTATCAAATTTAAGCTAATAATCTTTATTGGTGACTTTCATCCTTTAGCGAATCTCTAGTTACGGATCTTATCCTCCAAAGTGATTTTCTTTAGAAAATCACAGCCAGAGAGAGCCAGAGAGCTGTGCTTTAGCACAGCTCTCTGGCCTACAGTCAGAAGCTACGTTTGTGTTCCGTACGTCATGTATAGTAGGACACATTGATTGAAGATTTCCGACATCAGACTTTCGACTTCACGAGTAAGAGTAATGAGAGAGAAACCTAAAAGCAAGCTTCAATTTGGAGCTTTCGTTCAAGTCTCAAGATTCAAAAATATCCAACATATGTTTGTTGTAAAAGAAGGGCTGTGTATTGTTCAACCAAATTGAATTCAGAGGGGACCCCCCTCCCCCCACTCGTTAAGGCTAATATCACTATTTCGCAATATTTACTAATCTAATAATTATTTTAGCAATGATAGACATTAACCTCATCTGTAGCAGTGCTATTTTAATCCCATATCGCTTCGTTTCAAGAACAGAACTTAATTTACAAAGGACCCTGAAATCTCGCAAACATGCCCCGTTTGCTTACGCAATAAAATGGTATTGTCCAAGGGTCCTCAGCAAACGGAATCATCTGATCAAACAGAGATAGTCAGCATTTGTTTAGGGCGTAAATTACACTCAGCAAATCGCATTGGTCTTCTATTGCCCTTATAGCGAATATGATAGTAAATATTGAATCTAGAGACGATATTTTCCAATCCGACTAATATCTTTAGAAAACAAAGTTATTAAATTTATTGTAAAGATATTAATTTTATGTATGTTGCATTAAAAGAGAGAAACTGATTTTGTTGACAACAACAGTATTAAAAGAACGGAATATTAATTATTGTTGTACCAATCATCATCAGCTCAGAATATTATGTTGCAGCGTAAACTGCGACGCTGATTTTCAATTGGAGCCGCACAGTTGACCACGCGCCGTCTACAGCAGGCCGTGTCATAATATCAATCCCGTTTCAAGTTTTAACAAAATCTAGATTTCTATGTTAACTTATTGAGGGGGAGAATCAATCCAATCCAGCTGCAATCCAACAGCCGTTGGGCGCGCTCGACTAGCCACGTTACCCCTCTCTCACGGTAGATTACCTTGAAATGTACTGCATTTCCCACTTTTATCTGATTTCCCTAATGTATGTACGTGTTTCGGTAGTGAGTGAGATGTGCCAGAGCCCATTTCCATCCTATTCCTCCCCATTTTCCCAACCTTATTTCCAAATCCATTCCTATGTCTCCAAAGGTAGGCAGCGCATCCGGGGGCGTGCCAACGTTTGTCATTTTGGACGAATGTTGGCATGTATCTCGGATGTCTATGGACGACAGTATCCATTTACAATCGAGTGGACTCGTATGCTCGTCGGTTACCTTCGTCCATAAAAAAAGTGCATTAAATGTTTACATGCTCTATATGCAATTTGTAACGATAGATAGTTGTAATGTCCATGTTAGACAGATAGATAGTTATGAATGTACAATAAACAAACGTGACGTAAGAGCAGTAGTTGAGCAATACGCACAAAACACATCACCGGATACCGGACGTATAGGGGGGATGGGGAGGCATTACCCCTGTGCTTGACATGCTAATGTGCAATCAGGCTTGATCAGCGATACTGATGCGAGGATGCTCTTGAGATGTGCGGCCATGAAAATTGATAGTTACTGCGATATGCCAGCAGGGGGTAATTGGGTATTTTTGGATCACACGAGCTCGCGTCTGTAATTATGTATTATTCTAGTTTTGTACATGGAAGAAGGGTGTTTTTAAGTCGCCATTTTTATAAACTACAAAATATAAATCATGATACCCGGTGCACACTATAGCGACTTCGAAAAGTGATGTAGATAGTGAGTCGCAAGATTTTCAACTTTTGTTACGATGTTTATATATGAACATGTTACTTGTATTTTTTATTTGTTTTATATAGCCGATATAAAATTAGCTAGTGAGTCGTCAGCGACTTTTGTCGCTATAGATCAGCCGGGCTATTATATAAATAGCCTACAAAATTGTCCATGACCGCAAACCGCCCGTTACCCAAGCAGACACATGTCCCCGCTGTCTCTCTGGCCCAATTTTCCTGTCAATCACGCGCCCGGCTGCTGGTAATATGCTTATCTCATTCCCCTCTCGCGGCAGATTGACGGACGTATCTACACATGTCCGCGTCGTTATCTCCAGAAGCGAAATTAGGGGATACGTTAATGCCTAGCGTTGTAATGAATTTTTAGGGTCAGAGGATGTGAGGAGATTGGTTGAGCGACTAATTGACTGGACTTGAAGAAGTATGGGAACCTTTTGGTTGGTTAACCCATCAAGAGCGGCTTGACAGTATACGAGTAAGATTACTAATACAAAAGAACAATTTGACACTTACGCTAATGCTTCGCTGGCTCAGCGACCTAACGGATATCTTGCCTCACGCAACCAGAAGATGCTACAGCTTTCTGTCCAGTACGACGTCCTGTCCTTCCTAAGTCAGGGGTGCCTAAATAGTAGATTGAGATCTACCGCTCGATTGCAAGAGTGTTCAGAGTCAATCGTGCAAATAAACACTTTATATAAACATTATCTACAATTTACTTAAAAAAGTAAATTTACCGTCCGGCACGGCATCGCTAACGCCACCGATAATTAACCCGCTTTATTTTTTTGACGTTTTTTCCGGACATGCGATTTTGAACCTACTAATCGCGTAGTGACAGTTTATGTACCAAGGGACTATTTGTATACCTCGTATATGCAATAAATGCACTTTAATAAAGATTGTCTTTTCTCCTGCCTTGATCGCTTGCCATTTTTTTGCTGTACATTTTCAATAGTATAAGTTTAAGTATCCCCGTTCCAGGTGATCGGAGTTCGCTCAGGTCATTATCAGTGTCGCCTTTCTAGCGGCATTTAGGCGGTCGACCGATCTGATACCTTCTCCAATTGCATTTCGTACGCTTGTTTCACTCTTATTCCCGGGTCCAAGCCAGCAAAGTCAGATAGTTTTTATTTTGCCTATAATATTTGGCTAGGACACTAGTTCATGAACCTCCTTGTTACTACAGAAGATTATATTGCTGGATAGGTTAAGAATACATAAATAAATCCACAATTTTAACATGTAACAAGTAAGATGAAACAAGAAACATGTTCACCGTTAACGGTAATATTTTACTGAATCTCTTTCTTTGTTTCGAAATCATGGTCTCCGCGTCAGATATGACTTTAAGGTATAATCTTCGAGATATACCTTAAAATCCTAGAGTTATTGTTTTAAATGTCAGAGAAATAAGGTTGAAACGAAAAAGGTTACAGGGTGATTTTTATAGTAAGAAGGGGGGGTGAGGTGTGCGTCGATAAAATGAACATTATTTAATGCGCCTCCCTATATTTATTCCCTCCGACATGTCAAAAGATACTGTCAACCTGTGAAGTATAGTCCCCCTCGAAATAAGAGCAAGCGCATGCTTACGGCAAAAAGTCGCTTGTCATATTTGTAGTTATATCATAATTTATAATTCTCAGCCCCCAGCAGAGAATGATCCTCCTCTCTTTTACGCCATTTGCCTCTTGTACTTGTCGCATCTAGGTCTTGTATGTCATCGATCCACTTAGCTGTCGGATGGCTTACACTTCGTTTTCCAGCTCTAGGCCAGTTCTGGGCTCTGTAATATATAAACACAAAAAAATAAACACAATTTCTCTTTATATGTACCTAATATTAGTATAGATTACTTCGAAAGTTTCATATTGAAATTATTTCATAATATTAATATATATATTTATGCTGAAGAAAGAAGACTGTTATTGGAAGTGAGATGGCAGTATTTAGCATTTGGGAGGTGGAGAGTGCACGTTGCAATCCAACAGCCGCTGGGCGCGCTCGACTGGCCACGTTACCTCTCTCACAGAAGACTACCTTGAAATGTACTACATTTCCCACTTTATCTTACGTGTTTCGGTAGTGAGTGAGATGTACCAGAGCCCATTCCCATCCTATCCCTCACCATTTCTTCCCAGCCATTTCTCCAATCCAACCATCTCCATTTCTCTCTTATATCTCCAAAGGTAGGCAGCGCAACAGAGATCGTGCCAACGGTTGACATTTTGAACTAATGTTGGCCTGTATACCGGATGTCTATGGGCGACGGTATCTACTTACCATCATATAGACTGTATGCTCGTCTGCCGCCTTTTTTTCTATAAAAAAAAATTCAAATGCCATAATGAGCGACGACGACGTAACCAGCACTTTTAACATCCACCGCTAGTATGGATGTTCTCATGTACAGTATCTTGTGCATGAATAGCACTAAAACGTCACGCAGGCCGTGCGTGTTGGCGAGTCCACTCTGTTAGACGTGGTGCAGTTCCTCAGCGCCTTTGGTAGCGGCTTTGTGATCCCTTAGTCGCTAATTTGGGGTAGTGCTAATCTAAAGCCAGCCAAAACCACACGGGATCTTACATAAGATTGATATATAATTTATACGTAAATATCCGATGGTAAATTTGTGGATATAGTGTCCAAAACATTGTTATGAATTACGCATAGAACATATAAGTCTATATGTCAACGATATCAGCCTAGAAGTTGCCACTGGAGAGCACAGGCCTCCCCTAGTAATTATTTTATAACATAATACTTTTACTAGTGTATGTACACTTACTTCTTTATTTTATTGGTCAAATTACTATTTAGTCAAGTTACCTGTTTACGATGCGCACACTAGGCGCGCACCTGCCTCGCGTTACGCGAAAGCAGCCCGAGGTATGTGCACTCGGGCCCAAATGTAATAAACTTACTCAATATATCCACCAAAATGGTGGGTAAGCAAATAATCAACAATTTATACAATTTAGAGGTCTCACTTACCCCAGGTGGTTTTGCCCACACACAAATCTGGAAAGTGTACCTACGCTAGTCCCTACTAGACGTGACCTATCTTAATGTAATTAATAAATACATAAATTCCCAATAAATACTTGTGTAGTAATCCAAGTCTCGTCCTGTGGTGAGCCGGTGACCGCTATCGTTCGGCAACTCACACCCGGCAGCAAATCACCTCGAGAATCACTTCCAAACCACAAGCACAATCACAACAAATCCAACCAAAACACTCGCGTGGCACAGGATATCAGCGAACAAGACCTATTACTAGGCGCTAATAACAAATAACAACTGTCCGAAGCCGCGGTGTGAATTTTACTCAATTTAACTCTGCTCGCCGCCGAGCGCGTGTTACTACTCAAAAAATATCAAATTCTCAAACCGCCTTCAATATGGCGGGGACAAAAAAATGTTGCTTCAAATAATCAAGGTATGCGGGTATGCAAAGATGCTCGCGCCAATTCCAAACAATCCCCCGTCCCGAGCCGAAGTATTCGGGTCGCTAATCAATGGGTAAGCGGGATAATGTCGCGACGGCCCGCTTCAAAATAGAATCACCCACCAAGACCTCGGCTAACCTGGGAACACCATCAGAGCCCGGAAAAAGGTTAACAATGCGCCCCCGGCGCCAACACAAGGGCGGTAGGTTAGCATCTTTAACCAACACGAGGTCCCCAACCTTCGGCGGATTAGTTTTGTCCGTCCACTTGACGCGCTGCTGCAGAGTGTGCAAATATTCAAGGTGCCAGCGTTTCCAGAAACTCTGAGTGAGCTGCTGGAGCAATTGAAAACGCGACAAGCGAGAACTGGGCACATCAGTCCAAGGGTACTCTGGCAGAGCGACGAGTGGCTGACCAATCAAAAAATGGCCCGGCGTTAGGGCTTCCAAATCATTCGGATCCGACGAAAGTGGGCATAGCGGTCGAGAGTTGAGGACGGCCTCAACTTTCGCAAACACGGTCGCGAGTTCCTCAAATGTGAGAATCGTCTCACCAATAACGCGCCTCAAATGGGTCTTTGCCGATTTAACTACGGCCTCAAAAATTCCACCCCAGTGCGGACAAACTGGCGGATCGAAGCGCCAGGTTATCCCACGGAGGGCCATCTCACGACCCAAATTCATTTTCTGCTCTTCAAGAAACTCATACACATCCCTTAAGTAGTTATTGGCCCCCTGAAAATTAGTTCCGTTGTCGGACCTAATCAAGGTAGGGAGTCCCCTACGAGATACAAATCGGCTGAGGGCCGCTACGAAGGCTTCTGTGGAGAGAGCAGAGACAACTTCCAAGTGTGTGGCCTTAGTAGACAGGCACACAAAAACACACAAATATGCCTAAACTTACAAAGCCTATCGCAGGCTGTACTAGAGTAATCCGTGAGGCCGGCCAAATTGACACTGGTCCCTTCAACCAGTCCGGACCCCACCACAACGGATGTCCAATAATCTCTAGGGCTGAGCATCCACGTGATGCACAATCAGCTGGGTTTATATCGCCAGGGACATGTCGCCAAATCAATCGAGCTTGCGACGCCTGGATCTGGGAAACACGGTTCGCCACAAACACCTCCAAGGTGTGAACAGAAGCTCGCAACCAACAAAGCACAATTTGACTGTCTGTCCATGCAAAGACGTCTACTAACTCTACGGAACGCCCTAGAGTAGCGACGACATGATTCAAGAGACGAGTCAAGAGACTGGCGCCTGACAATTCTAGCTTCGGTATTGTCATAAGCGAGCGAATAGGCGCAACCTTGCTCTTTGCTAGAACCGGCGAGACCAAAACATGTCCAGCAGCATCCACTGTGCGTAGATAAACAACCGCTGCATATCCTCGCTCGGAAGCATCACAAAAGCCATGAAGGCTAGCTCGATATTTTCCAGACGGAAGGAAACGTCTGGGCAAGGAAACCCGATTAAGAGCTGGGAGGGATGACACAAACTCTAGCCATTCCAATAATAACTCTCCATGAAGAGGCTCATCCCACGACAATTCAGCAGCCCATAATTTCTGCAAAAAACATTTCGCCCAAAAAATGACTGGACTGATCCAACCATTCGGATCATAAGTCCGAGCGACAGTGGACAACACTGATCGCTTCGACCAAGTCTTCGGGGACTGTAGGTCCACATGATAAGTGAAGACATCCTGGACTGGTCTATACTGGACACCAAGGACAGCCAACATGTCAGGATTGTCTACATTCTGGAAGATGTGGGGATTCTGCTGGTGCTCCTCCGGCAAATCGGCAAGAAGCCGAGGTAAATTCGACAGCCACTTTCACAATTCATAGCCACCAGCTTTCATGAGGTCAATCAATTCGTCCCGCAAGACGAGAGCCTCTTCTACAGTTGCTGCCCCACTACAGCAGTCGTCAACATAAATATCCTCCTTCAAAATGGCAGCCGCGCGAGGAAACCTTATCCGCTCTCTTTCAGCTAGCTCCAAGAGCGAGCGGATCGCAATGAAAGGACTAGAACGCAAACCATAGGTGTTGACACGAAGTTCATAGACAACCATGGGATCGTCAGGATGCTCTCGCCACAAAATCAGCTGGAATCGCCGGTCATCGCAATGAATTATCGTCTGTCTAAACATCTGACGTATGTCAGCGACGAATACAATTGCATGACGACGAAACCCAGTGAGGATATCTCCAATGTCTCGATGTAGCTTAGGTCCGGCATGGAGACACTGATTCAAAGATGCACCAGAAGTAGTAGGCGCTGACCCATCAAAAACTACACGTATCTTGCCGCCTGGCGTCTTCAAAACGGCATGATGAGGAAGGAAGTAATGCTCCACTGAGCGCCAACCAATATTCGACACAGACATGTGTCCCAAGTCCTCATATTCTCGCATGAACTCAATATATTTCCGGCGAAGCTCCGGATCCCGCTTCATGCGACGTTCCATGGAGACCAATCTTCGTTCAGCCAACTGCCGAGACGCGCCAAGCGGAGGCCTATTCGCCAAAAAGGGAAGACGGGTGACAAGCTGACCAGAGGCGAGGCGACCTGTGTTGCTCTGGTAGAAGCTTTCACACTCTTCGTCCTCTGGACACAATCTAGGCATAGAGGGAGGTTCCTCCACTTCCCAAAACTTCTGAACGGCGTCAGAAAGCGTGGATCCCACACGTAGCCCATCCTCAGCAAAAAACACGGTCGAAACCGGAAGGATAGGGCCCAACAATGTCGAACCAAAAATCGTGGGGACCACTACCAAACCACCAGGCTGCAAAGCTCTCCAACTCCCCGAACAAACCTGTCCCAAAATATTACTCCCCAACAATAGGTCAACAGGACCTGGAGTATGAAACATGGGGTCAGCTAAAACCAAACCCTTTGTCAAAGCTATGACAGGTGGAGGAAGCTTTATGCGCGGGTGGTTACTCAAAATATTCTCCAGCACAATAACCGGAATCTTGGTTTTCCTGGTTCCAAGTGGTATTGGAGAAAATTCCACAAAGGTGTGACCAACTCTATTGGTCACCTTAACGTTTCCTACTCCGTAGACTGGGAAAGGAGAAGGACCGACACAGAGGTCCAATTGGCTCACCAACCAAGCTGAGACTATACAACCCTGGGCACCCGAGTCCAAAAAGGCACGAACAACAATCGAGTTGCCCTTCGGGTCCCATACCCGCACAGAGACCGTAGGCAAGAGGATTGTCTCTGGGTTCTCAGCGTGGTGAGCTGCGAGTCCCTAGCGGGAGAAGTTACGGAGTGAGGGCTCCCTCCCCGAGTGCGGCAGGGGACGATAACTGTCTACCCTGCCCTCACCGCGACGACCCTGCACAACATGTGCGGATGAGAGGGGGGCTGCAGCCTGCCTTCCTAGGCGGGGTGGACGCTGTTCCAACCTCGGTCGCTCCAACAGCGGGGGGGGAGAATCTCCGGTTGCGGTAGACTGGTGAGTACTCCGCAAACCCAACAGCGCCTCTAGGGGGTGGCGAACGCCTACCCCCGCCCGTAAGGGCTCGATCCTGGGCGCTGGACCTGGCAGGACTGTCACCACCAGCGTGAGCACCCGAATGTCGCTCAGCATCGCGAACACCAGCACCCTCCTGGTTGCGGTTCGCACACAAAATGACGTGGTGAGCACCACCACATTGTCCACATGGACGAGGCTGAGGACACTCTCGCTGGAAGTGACCCTCCAGGCAATGGTAACACAATCGCCTCTCTTTGGCGATGTGTCGACGCGCTGCTACGCGCAAAGCCACAAATTTGTGACAAGCAGTCATCCGGTGGCCGGAGCGCTTGCAGAATCTGCAAGCCACGGACTCCTCTTGGGAGACCCCATATCTCGGCCGTGACTGCTTATTCACCGGCGGACCCTGCGGTCGGGCCAGTGGTCGCTCTCGGCGAACGCTAGTCTGCGGCATCAAGAGAGTGGAACCCTCCACGGTATCCACTCTGCGACACTCGTCTTCGAGGAACCTTTCGAGTTCCTCATAGGAAGGCAAGTGGGTGGAGCTGTCCCCACCATATTGTCGCTCAAAGCGCAGCCGCATCTCCAAAGGCAGTTTCGCCAACACAATATGGAGCAGCAAAAAGGACCACTGGTCCACAGGTAAATCCAATCGCCTTAAGGCGTTAACAGCCACCAAAACCGGGTTAACAATATCTGTCCGTAAGGCTGACGCACAGGCAACCTTAGGCAGGTTCAAAATTTGCCCCACATGGGTGTCAGCCAAAAGTCGCACGTTGTGGTAACGGCGCTTCAACAAATCCATGGCTGTCGAGTAGGTGCTGTCATCGACCTTCAGGTGCTGTACCAGGCCTAGAGCCTCTCCCTGTAAGGAGGCCAACAGGTACGCCATTTTTTGTGCAGCTGACAGGTCGGTATGGGAGTCCACCAAACTGTTGAACATCCCATAGTAGCTCAACCACTGGTCCAAATCACCGTCAAATGTGGGAAGGTTGAGCGTGGGGAGACGACCCAACAAGGCGTGGGGTGCAACAAGTGAATCCCCACCAGAGGGAGCTGAGATGTGGGAGACCGCCTCATTAATTGCGTCCACAAAATCGTAAATCTGGCCAAAGTCCGCTTCATAACGCTGCTTCTGCTCGTCCGGTACAGGCGTTTCCAAATTCGCCATAAATGTCAAGCCTTCAGCATAACTCCTATCTAACGCCACCAAACGGGCCGGCATTTCACTCGCCCGGGCGAGTAAGGCTTGCTTCCGGTCCGGGCGGTTGACCATTGCAACCGCAGAAGAAAACCATCTCAGCTGCGCAGTCATTGCGGACTGATGTGTGGAAAAGGTCACCTTGACAGACATGTCTACACCTCAGGACGCACGCAATACAAAACAAAAACCAAAAATAAAAAACAAAAATAAAAGTAAAAAAAAAAAAAAACAACAATAACAAAAAAAATAACAAAATAAAAAAAACAAAAAATGCAGTGGAGGCACAATAAAAAACAAAAGGGGTGCGTATGTGTCTTCAAGAAGGTATAACCGTCCAAAAAATTAATTAAAACTACCTGACAAAACAACAACAAAAAAAACAAATTAAATTATCAAATTAAAATAAACGCAACCAAAAAATGTACACGAGCATGGACTCAATAAAACCACAATGTCCAGCTATCAAAAAAAAAACGTGAAGCGTTATATCCAAAAAAATTATTAACGCGTGTGGGTAACTAGCCAGCTACTAAACGTCGCACGCCTGGATTCAAAATATCTTCAGAATATAAATTATACGTAGGGCCTAGCCTTCAAACCGTGAACGTAAAATAAAAATCAAAAACCAAATATTTAAACCAAATTACCAATATACAAAAACAAAAAGTCATCAATATTAACTACCTAACGGTATTATCAATGTCATCAATATCACGTAACGGTATCAAACCACGCTCTGCTACCAGATGTTTACGATGTAGCAGGAGCGTGGACCCAATATACGCAAGGCCCTTAACACGTGAAGTTACAATTATCACGAACAAATATTGAATAATGACAAAACAAAAAAAACAAAATAATGGTTGATGACGGTATCAACCACGCTCTGCTACCAGATGTTTACGATGCGCACACTAGGCGCGCACCTGCCTCGCGTTACGCGAAAGCAGCCCGAGGAATGTGCACTCGGGCCCAAATGTAGTAAACTTACTCAATATATCCACCAAAATGGTGGGTAAGCAAATAATCAACAATTTATACAATTTAGAGGTCTCACTTACCCCAGGTGGTTTTGCCCACACACAAATCTGGAAAGTGTACCTACGCTAGTCCCTACTAGACGTGACCTATCTTAATGTAATTAATAAATACATAAATTCCCAATAAATACTTGTGTAGTAATCCAAGTCTCGTCCTGTGGTGAGCCGGTGGCCGCTATCGTTCGGCAACTCACACCCGGCAGCAAATCACCTCGAGAATCACTTCCAAACCACAAGCACAATCACAACAAATCCAACCAAAACACTCGCGTGGTACAGGATATCAGCGAACAAGACCTATTACTAGGCGCTAATAACAAATAACAACTGTCCGAAGCCGCGGTGTGAATTTTACTCAATTTAACTCTGCTCGCCGCCGAGCGCGTGTTACTACTCAAAAAATATCAAATTCTCAAACCGCCTTCAATATGGCGGGGACAAAAAAATGTTGCTTCAAATAATCAAGGTATGCGGGTATGCAAAGATGCTCGCGCCAATTCCAAACATTACCATTTAGTCAATTTGGCTAAATAATCATTTTAATACAATGACGACAACAATGAATTGCTTTTACGACAACTTGAATGTTTATTGATAATCGTAATAAACAAATAAATATTTATTTCACGTTAAAATGTTTCATAGTAATGATATATATACATATATTAAAACTGTAGAACCAGTGTGTCTGTATATTGAATATATTTACCAAAAACTGATTGGAGGCGACGAAGGAAGTGTATCTGAATACAAAAAGACGATTTTGAAAGTGTTGTCTGTCAGTCTGTCTGTTTGTCTGTTCGAACACGCTAATCTTCAAAACTACTGAATGGATTTTCATGGAGTTTCCACGGGTTAATTAAGCTTAGCTTCACGCTTCGAATAGGCTTTGTTTCATCTAAATGGGTTAATGGGAAGAAAATATATCCCAATTTAGAGTTTAAAAACTAAAATTCAACCTGTACGAAGTCTCGAGCACAGCTAGGTATTAACTAAAATTAAAACTTTATTATAGGTAATTTAGCCAAGTGCGACCACCATTCAATATTACTGGATGGGTGAGTCGACAAAGTTGCCAGGATATGTCGGACAGGACAATGTCGCAAGTGTTCACCGTAATTTTCAAATCTCCCATTTCCCGTCAAAAAGAAATGCCCTCGAACAAATAAATCAGGGGCAGGTGTCACTGACACCCCGTAATGGTCTCTCTCTCTTTCCTATAGCTCTGTCCTCCTCTCGCTTTTAATGAGAAAATTTGGGCTGTAGTTAAAAAGGGCGGTGATTTATTTTCGACTATTGGAAGGCGTGACTAATTGAATTCGTTGAGACTATTTGTTTTGTGAAAGAATTTGGTGAAGTTCATTTTATTAAATTCGACTTTGTGAAATATCTTTGGGTTTTTGGGTGCGTTGAAGTAGATTCTTTCAAATAAGCAAAATACTCAATAGGACCACATTTGCAAATGTTAGATGTAAGTTATATTTATCAGTGCTGTAATCTATATAAATAACAATTAAATGCTGTTCGTTGGTAAGCGCATCATTTGAGAACGGTTGGGCCGATTTGGCTATTTTTTTTGTTTTAAATGTTTGAGAACTAAATGAGAACGGAGAAACTAAATTCATTAATGTTTAATTTCTTCACAAAGCAGATGCGATGGCGTCTCCATCTGCTCGGAACAAAATCTTCAGGTTTTGGTAAAGTCTACGCTCGTTTGCGTTTGCTAGAGTATTAATTTTTAATTCAATTTATTTCTAAACTACAGGAAGTCAAAATCTAAAATAGCCCACTCAGCCGTCGCCAATGTCCGTCATCAAACCTAACAAGTGAGGGGGGGTGCGGAGGCAATAAAATATTCAACAGCCTGAGAGCTTTCCCTTGTTCATTGTCTTGCCACTTGCGATATTGTTTAATGGAATCAGACCGGTTATTTTGACGTTTATGTTGTTCACGTACAGGGTGAATAGCTACTGGAAGAATACCGGACATCCCTGGCTACTGAACTCCTCTCAAACTCAAAACTGAACTCAAAGAAACAAAGCAAATCATTTATTTTGCCCGAACACTACTAATACTCGTAATCAAAATACGTGTATGTTGTTACAATAAGCATATCTAATGCCAATATGTTCTACGTCAAGGCGTGCAAAAGTCAAAAGAAGGAACGTTTTTTGATACACAGTTACTTTAAATAATTACAAAATTAAATATAAAAAACATGAGTTTAACCTTTTAATTTTTTAATTGCATTTTCCCATTCCATCTCAACCAATCTCGTAACGAGGCGAGTAAGTATTTATTTATTGTGTGAGAAATAAATGAATGTCAGAAAATACTGAATGAGCAGCAAATTAGATGGGTTAGGTTCCAAGGATGCTGTCTAGTTTTTGACGACATTCTTAGTAATTTAAAATAATTTACTGTAGTTATTCAAAAATAAGCGATTTGATTGATAGTGATATGTTTCATTTAGTATATTTTTGTTGTTCATTTAGTATATTTTTGCTGCTCATTTAGTATAAGTTTGTTACTCATCTAGTATATTTTTGCTGCTCATTTAGTATATTTTCGCTGCTCATTTAATATAATTTTGCTGCTCATTTCGTATATTTTTGGTGCTCATTTAGTATATGTTTGCTGCTCATTTAATATATTTTTGCTGTTCTTTTAAAAACGAGCTTTATTTTATTTACTAGATTTTGCCCGCGGCTTCGCTCACGTGGACTAAGCAGCTGTAAAAGATTTCCAACATCTGTAAAAGCTCCGTCATGATGGTTTTTGAGTAATTCTATTAAAAGACATTTTTTATTTTCCTTTACTTTATTATTTATTTTTATTTATTTAACATTTACAAATTCAGGGTACATACAGAACAATTTCTTGGTGCCATAAAACTGTGTGAGTTTATCACGAAACTGCAAATTCGCTTTCCGGTAGTTAGGTAAAATTGATACTTATTAATTGAATCTTCCGGGCTACTTGTCCGAGGTCTTCTGGAATCTCTTCTCTTTCTTCCAAACGTTTCGTCAACAACTGCGGTTGACATTTGACATCGGCTTCTCGAGCGCAACTGAAGCGCTCAGTTGCGCTCTTCCTCTTCCTATCACTCCCCATTTTCCCATCCTTTTCTCCAAATACATTCTTATATCTCCAAAGATAGGCAGCGCATCCGGGAGAGTGCCAACGTTTGTCATTATGGCAATGAGCCTGGTAATTTGGTCATTTGGCACGTTTGCCAAATGAGCGTTTGTCATTTTGGATTAATGTTGCCATGTATCGCGGACGGCCATTGGCTACAGTATCCACTTATCACCAGGTGGACTGTATGGTCGCCTGTCACCTCGTGAATAATAAAAATGCCGAGTTGGTGCCAATTGGCACACTAATTAATATCTTTTCCCTTTCCGCTCAATTTATTATGTCTTATAATCATTGTTGTTAATAAAATAATTTTATTTCTTTCTTTCTTTCTAATTAAATTGCTAGATACTGACACAAACAGCTAATTAAACTGCTATATACCGCCTCAAGCCGCCGATTAACCTGCTGCATGTGTCACCTTAAGTCATCAAGCAGCTGGATGTCATAATTTTTCTTGCTTTCAAAATTTATGAGATCTGTCATGATTCGCACTTATTTACATCACTAAATAATCATTCTGTAATCATCAGTATTTACAACGGTAAGTATCAACTTGAGTATATATCGGTAGTTATTTGATTCCAAACAAAGTCACGGACAATTTCTTTTATTGCTAAGAAAATGGCTGTCAGTTTGACAGTTCTTAATGAACGATGTCAGTCAAACAAGAAAATGCACTTGAACGAAATAGCGAACAACAGGCACTTAAGTTCGTTCATTCATTCCGTTCTTTCCGTGGAAAAATGGCCATTTCGCTCAAGTACTTGAAAAGTGAGAGTCACCTCCCAAGTAGTTAAGAGTAAATGTATTGAAAGTTTTAGACGCAGTGAGTGAAGTTTTGCTTCCTTGGAAGTATATTTTTATTAGCTTTTCCAGTGGCTTCGCCCGCGTAGATTTTGTTTTTTAAAATAATTTGTTCTATCTGGATAAATCTAATATTTTTTCGGGATTAAGAGTATCCCATTCCTTACCCGGATACGTCTATCTCTCTGCCTAATTTCATTGAATGTGTACTACTCACAACACTCTTCTACGAATAGCATCGGCACAGAGTTCATTCACAAACAACTGCCAATCCAACCGCTGCCATTAGATACCTAAATATACTCGTATGTAAATCGGTGCGCTGGATGCAGGTCGCTGCCGATAGGTCTAAATGGCGGACAATGGGGGAGGCCTACGTCCAGCAGTGGACGTCCAAGGGCTGAGAAAGAAAAGAAGAAAGAAGAAGAAGAAATCGGTGCGAGTGTGTAACAGTGCGTGAGAGTGAGTGGTTTGTGTGGGAAAAGGTGCTAAATTTTAACCCTGGAAGTCCAATCTTAGTGTACACACTATAAAGCCCAAACATTCGTCGTTCGATCATACACAAGAACATAAGCGTAGTTGATCACTTTGTTTGTATTATAGCATATTATTATCGTTATTTTGTAGTTTTTTTGAGTTATCATCTATTGAAATAAAGAGACGAATATCTGTAATATTACAATTTAAAAATCACAACCATTTCGAGAGCTAACAAATTGACATCGTTTTATAGAAATGCTGTTGATTGACATTTTTATAGACTAATTAATAGTTTTTATTTATTTATCGATGAAGTAAATATGAATCAACAATAATAATTCATATTAATTGAATCTTCCGGGCTACTTGGCCGAGGTCTTCTCGAATCTCTTCTCTTTTTTCCAAACGTTTCGTCAACAACTGCGGTTGACATCTTCAGTGGCAACTGCTTTCACTTTCGGAGAGATGTTATCTCTTCGGCTTCTCGAGCGCAACAGTTGCGCTCGAGAATCCAGAAGAATTCCAGAAGACCTCGGCCAAGTAGTCCGAAAGATTCAGTTAATATGGACACCGGCCGAGAAAGCCTACACTCCACAATAATAATTCAGTTTTAACTTAATTAGCGAATTTCCTAACCTGTCTATATGACGCCATGATGTTCTTTTATCTAAAAATAACGAACAATATATAAAATGAAAAATAAAAATCAACAGAAAGCAATCTCAGTAAAAGAACGTAACAAGTGTAAAAGTAGTGTAAAAGTTACACAAAGCCCCTCAGTTATTGTTCTGAGACAAAGGCCAATTATACGTCACCTCGACGTACAAACATGTAATATTTCAGAAATGACGGAACTTACCGATATGATGGAGCCATCTCGGTTTTAGCCCCCGACGACTACTGAGCTGGCTCGATAGAGTAAAACTATTAATCTAAGTGTAAGAAAGACAAAGGGAATATTCGTACATTGAGTTTCTGACGATAAAAAGTCGTATATCAAAAGTTGTTAGTTTTCACGAAAGAAATTAAGTTTTAAAATGAAATGAATGAGACACGAGCTTTACGTTTGTGTGAGTGCACACCGACAGTGTACAATGCGAACAATTTCAACAATCGGATTGGACGATCTGTTGATTTCACTGTAAGAAGGTACAGGTATATTTATTAAGTATTAAGAAGGTACAGATATATTTATTAAGTGTTAAGAAGGTACAGGTATATTTATTAAGTGTTAAGAAGGTACAGATATATTTATTAAGTGTTAAGAAGGTACAGGTATATTTATTAAGTGTTAAGAAGGTACAGGTATATTTATTAAGTGTTAAGAAGGTACAGGTATATTTATTAAGTGTTAAGAAGGTACTATGAAGGTACTATATTTATTTAACGCTGTATAAATATGATTCTATGAAGAACTAACAGTACCTGCGACTTCGTGTGAGTAGATGTTAGATTATGTGTGGTTAGCTTGATTCCCGTGAGAACTAGATATGTAATGGATGTGGATAAAAAGTACCTTATTTCATTAAAATGAATTTTAGTGTGTGGTTTCAGTGGTTTTTGGGTGATGCGCATTAAATCAGACTGACACAAAAAATTCTATAATTGTTTTGGATTCTGTATAATTCGTACTTTACAATGCAACGACTCAAAAAATAAATATTAAATTTACAGACACGAATTTGTTACAATTTTGTTGTATGTATAGATTTTTATAATAACTTCATTGCAGTTTGCAAGTCACATCATTACCATATTTTCTCCCAGTGTACCGCTAGCATGTGATTCAGCACAAGTTTTTCCCACAAGTAGTGTCGTCGACTCGAAGCGACTTTCCAGCTTGGGAATCGCCCGTCATGCTGCGAACGTGCCTTCTCACACTGTGAGCGAAAACGTGGCTGTGTTCGTACGCCTTTAAACATCTTCACTTATGTATCTATCTTCAGGAATATTATTATCTGAATTTAAGATTTAAATTCAATTAAGACGTAATTTAAGACGTAAATTTACCAGTACTCTTAAATTCAATGAAAGATATTCTAATCGAAATTCTTGTAGACAGTATCGTTCAACCAAAATACATATTACATGAATAATTCCTTCTGAGAAAACTGTTTTTTTTTTTTTTTTTAATTCTATATACTTAAGTTGGGACTTTGGCCAACACTGGCATGTCAGTCCCATCGTAACCTAAACAAAATTTCACTTACTAAACTAAACACTCAAACGACTCAAATTCAAGACAGCCCCACTCCAGGATAGACCTAAGATGGAGCTGATCCAAATCCAAACATCTCATACACCTGAATAGCAGCCTCAGATGCAGGAACCGCTAGGATATGAGTGAACACACCCATATCATAGGGGCTCAAATTCCAGCGCTGCATCAATGAGGCCCTTTGCCTTTGGTTTCGGGCACATTCCATCAACAAGTGGTACGTATCTTCTACGGCTCCACAAATTTCACAATCTGGTGATTCATCTATTTTCATTCGGAAGCTAAAACTTTTTGATGGAAAGTGCCCAGATCTTAACCTATGCGCTAGGACAACCATTCGTCTTCCCATCTTGGACATACCGAACCATGGTATTGGAGGAGGCTGACACTGGATTATTTTGTACCAAATGCCCTTTTCCTTACTTCTCTCGTCAAAATATTCTTTATATTTAGACGAGCACTTTTTTCTTAATTTATATAGTACTTCGGTATAATTTGGTTTTATAGAAATTTCCATCCCTTCAGTCACTGCTAATTTGGCTAATCTGTCAGCCTCCTCATTACCTCTAATACCTATGTGTGATGGAATCCATTGCAATTTCAAACGTATTTCCTTCTCAACAAGGTTCTTAATCTTGTTAAGGATACCGTAGGCTACGGAGACACCCATGACACCAAAAGAGCATCGAGACAAATGTTGCAGATATACAAACAGATATTATATTAATGCAGATATATTAATGATATACAAAACGTCACTGTCACTGTAATCGGCTAGTAACAATTACGTTTTTAAGTCTGCTTTTCTTCTTCACTTTAAAATCAATTGCGCAAACGCATTTACCGCGAAATATTAAACAGTTCAGTTTATACAGAAAAAGTTTTGCTTTTTCAATTACTTTTAAATTTCTTATATTTTTTTTTACATTGACAATATTATTTTTACGTCAAAAATGTTGCAGTTGCAGTTATCAATAATACGTTAAGATAGTTTTTTGCTGGCAAATGATAGATTGAATTGACATAGGTAAATTTGATCGCCTTGCAATTGCCTAACATTTAGGGCCGTAATGCTTCATTCCCTTAATAGCTAGGTCAATACCAGATCAACAACATGGTTTCATGAAGGGACGTTCGACGGTAACCAATTTAGCGCTGTTTACAAACTATATTTATCAAAACATGGATGGGGGTCATCAGGTCGATGCGATCTACACGGATTTCGAGAAGGCATTTGATCGAGTGGATCACATTATATTGCTCCAAAAGCTTCATGTTCTTGGAATTCGCGGAAACCTGCATCGATGGTTCTTATCCTACGTCACTAATAGAAGACAGGCGGTTAGGATCGGGAGCTCATGTAGTGATTATGTTCATGTATCCTCAGGAGTTCCACAGGGTTCAATTTTAGGACCTCTTCTCTATAATGCCTACCTTTTCGATATATATACCTGCTTTGAATATTCCAAGTTTCTGATGTTCGCCGATGATAAAAAGATTTATTTAAATATCAAAACGATCAATGACTGCTTATTAATACAAAATGATCTAGATAACCTAGCAAAGTACTATGAAAGAAATAGAATAACTGTGAACGTTAAGAAATGTGTCCAAGTAAGTTTTACACGGAAAACTAAACCTATTTCTTATCAATATAAAATAAACAACACAGTCATTGAATCCGTTAATTCTATTAGGGATCTCGGTGTTCGTTTGGATTCCAAGATGAAATTGGCAGAGCATATTAATTTAATTTGTAATAAAGCATACAAGCAGCTAGGGTTTGTCAAACGTGTCTGTAAACCCTTTAGGGACCTTGACTGCATAAAGGCACTTTATTTCACTTATGTGCGTACTACACTTGAGTATGCTTGTAGCATTTGGTCACCTCAATATTTAACCTATATAGACTCAGTAGAACATGTTCAAAAACAATTTATAAAATTCTTATGTTTTACAGATAATAAATCAGTTGATTGTTATCTAACTAACTGTAAATTCTTCCATATTGACCCATTGGAGCTTAGGCGTCGTCAACATGGAATTTTGCTTTTGCGCGCATTATGGTCAGGCGAAGTCGACTGTCCCCAGCTACTGACCGAAGTGTCCTTACGGGCGCCAACTAGCCGTACTAGGCACACCGAGTTGTTTGATGTTCCTCTTGTCAAAACAAGGTACGCCCAAAATTCAGTCCTTTCTCGCATTCTGCAGAATTACAATACATATTACGCAGACCTTGATATATTTTTATTAAGTAAGAAAAAATTAAAAACGGAAATCATAAAAAAGCATCGAAATCATTATAATACCTCCTGAAACCCATTTCCTCACAAATATTTTAAAGTTCATCTTAATCAAATACACACACACACTACACACCCTCACACTGGGTACAAACTCACACACAACACACACAAACGGACACACCAACGCAAACATTATTAATAATAAAGAATCATCCTTTACTTGCCCACAATCTACTAAATACTGTACTTAATGTCAGTGTAATCTGTATTGGCCATTAGCATTGGCAACATAATTGTTAAACAACATAAGTTACATAAAAGGCTGTAGATTACATAAATAAATAAATAAATAAATAAATAAATTACTGTATTTTGGTTGATCGATGATAGATGGGTAGATTTTATTATACACCAAAACACACAGAGTAACACAAAGTATAAATAATTGGAAATACAATCGGCGGTGTTATCGTTAGGGCGATTTCTTCCAGGCAAATTTTGGGTCGTAAGGAAAACCTGTAGACGAATAGATGGAATAAAAGAAATAATGTATCTATATAAATACATACTGAAAAAAATTAAGGAACTAGAAAAGAAAGATGAATAAAGGAAAATATATCGGTATTTTGTAGCTTTTGAATTTCGAAATGGAATTATAAACTTCGAAAAATTTCGTACATCTAGAATTTTTATACGTAAGTACATCGTATAAAGATTTTTTAACAGAAATTGGGTGCGCTTTGTTAGTAATATATAATTTCACTAGCATATTAATATTTCATTACTCAGCATGTTTTTAAAACATGAAAGTAAGTGTTATGTAATCATTGTCATAGAAATTTGGTATATTTTCCTAACTATAATAATATTTTATTAAGTCCACAGTTCGTTCAAGAGATAATGACCCATATTATGTAATCTATAAGAAACATGATCGTGTGGGAAGAGTTAACTTAAACATGCCGCTTATAGACATAATAATTCAATATGAACGATAGATTAAAATCGTGAGAAATGTAATAATAGATTTTAGTAACAGTATACCTTTCATACGGTAAAGAGCTCTAGGCGATTCGTTTTGGAATGAATCCGACAACTGTGCTAGTGTGTGTGATAGCTTTCACTCATCTTCCGCATAGTTCAGAGGGAGGGCTTTGGGATTTCTTCAAAAACTTTCAAGGCAATATAGAGGTGAATAGAGTCTTTAGGGGTCGGTTATAGGAGGTCGCTCGCAGCGCAACCAATGGCTAGAAAGGTGAATTGACCATCGGCGATCTCGTGTGCGTATATCGCACCGCTAGTTTAACAAACCCGCATGTATTGTGTCGAAATTTATATTAAGCCATTATTTAAAACAACTCTTTAAACTATAAATACCTAATTTTATTAATAATTTATCGCCAAATTTGAGAGAATTACAGCCCAAATAATCATTTAAGTCGATGTGTGAAAGTAAATTATCTTTTTGAAATCTGTAAAAATATCAATAAACAGGAAATAATAGTGATAAGGATTTTATTAGTTTAATGATTTATTATATAAAAACTAAGACAAATAATTAGAAAAAATATTCAACTTTTTACAGTTTGTTGTACTGAAAACTTTAATTTTCGGATTATGTCCACTAAAGGTGGACTAGGTATTGAAGCTAGTGCCCCCGCGGATACCAAGGATTAGATCGTTATAGCAGTAACGTTGGCAGGTGCATGGTTGGTGGAGGGTATTATTATTATCTCAAATTGAGGTTCTTAATAATGTCGTTCTAGGAAATGTATTACTCTAAACGCCACATTTTCAGTGCGTAACTTTTGTGTATATTTCACTCATCTTCTAGAGTTTCTTGCGTGATAGTTTGTCCGATATATTGATCAATATTTTTTTGCCTGACGGTGTTTTCTTTGAATTTAAATCTAGCCTTTATGAGATTATTTATAAAGACTCGAAACGAGCAGGCAATCCGCCTGATATCACGCAATAACTGTCGCTTATAGACAATTATCTCTTGGCAATCAAGAATGACAGTTATTGGTATATTCTTAGTTGGTTTTTGTTAGTTTAAAAAGCAAGGACCTAATGGTTAGTGAAAGCTGAGACTCTATTAGAAGTAATTTCGAGGCAAACTGTCACTTAAGAGTCGAGGACATTAAAAAAGTCTTCTAAAAACCAGTAAACAAGCACAGATATATTAATCGAAAATACGGTATAGATCTACAACGTATCACGTGGAGTCAGTGCGTTTACATCTTCTACAAAATAAAAATTAAATGCTGTTCGTTGGTAAGCGCATCATTTGAGAATGGGTGGACCGATTTGGCTAATTCTTTTTTTAAAATGTTCATAATTGTCCGCATAAGTTTTTAGGGAAAGAAAAATTGGAAAAGTTGCCCGGAAAATTGGAAAATTCGGGAAAAACTGAAAATGATTTTTTCTATGGAATTTTTGTATGAACTTATTGACATTATTGTATTATTGAAATTTGGACAGGACAACGTCTGCGCCGGCTCAGCTAGTTTTTAATAATTCTCCTTGAATTAAAAAGAAATTATTTTCACTAAAATTTATTTACAGAATACCTGGAATTCTTTTTGGGATGCGGTCAGGACTCCAGTGAGAATTGAAAGACTAGGAACACTTGGTCGTGAGTTATTTTATTTTAATTAATTGTTTCAAGTCTAATTACTTTTTTTATAAAACTTGTTGCAAATGAGCACACAGATCACCTAGAATCATTGAAAATATTGGTTGAAGTAAAATTGTTCGATTTGGTGATCGTGATAATTTTGAGTTTTTTTTTAAGATTTTTTTAAGTTAAATTTCCAAAAATGATTATACCTACGTGTTAGTTTAGGGTGATAAGTGGATACTGTCGCCCGCGATAAATGTCAACATCGGTCAAGAAAGACGAATGCTGGTAAGTCCCCGGTTGCGTCCAAGGATAGGTCCTTGGAGATTCAGATATGGATTTAAAAAAAAAATGTACATGTATCAGCCTATGATGACCCACTGCAGAGCACGGGCCTCCCCTAGTAAATCCCTGCGGGTATCGGGTGCTCTAAATATTAATAAGATCTGGAGTATGTGATCCACCGATCCGCACTGGGCGCACGTGGTGGATAACGGCCCGAAAAAAGGATTACGAAGGATTAAATACAATATGTACAATGTACATATATGTATATATAAACACATTTAATACCCGCTTGGTTATGAGTATGTGAATATTTGTGGAAAACAAAGAAATCATAAGAGAGAAGAGAGAGTATTCCTGAGGTCCAGTTCCGTTTCTTCATATAAGAAAGCCCAATGGAAAGTTATGCTCAGGGTCTCTGTGTCGAACAACACTAAGAAATTTGATAGTATACCAAATGTAATCATATAGTATATATATATATATATATATACTGCAAGACAGATAATCTCACATTTAACGTGGCACAAAAAAGTCGTTTAACCTCCACTGAAATAAATACTTAATTCCTTATCAAATAAGGCACAGTGAATTTGGTAACATTCGAAAATAATGCATTTTTTTAATAACATTATAATTAATTTAAAACTTGGAGTTTTAGTTAAAACAGATATAATGACCGCTGTTTATTATTTTTATTTATTTTAAATTTCCATATTTATTGTATTCGTTAAAAATGTTAGTGATGCTTTTTCTTCTCAGGGGACAGAATAAGTTAGTTGGTAATACACACACTATTTTATATCAACTACTTTTCAATTTGTTTCAATGAGATACTCGTACATAACTGGTTTCGATTATTTTTCGCCTAAGATGAACTGGGTATGGTCTGAATTCCGGCTCGCACTCTGTGTATTTGTGAATCTTTAGAAGTAACCCCATTAAATAAGAAAGCAAAAGTGTAGTGTTCACACTCTCTCGCGAGGTGATCCATAAGGAAAGGACTGGTAGTGACCAGGAGTGGAATGGAATGGGGAGTGGAAGACCGATGTGTGGGACACGCCTTGGGAGAGATCTATATTGAGCATGAGAGGCTTGTGGTGTGATATTTCACATGAAAACATATGGTGAAAATTCTAAAATTACAGCACTGAAACCAACGACTCCACCGACCGCAAAGGCGACAGTCAAACCGAAAACATCATTTTTAGCGAAACCAACATCAATGTTACATCACGACCTTCTTCAGAAGAAAAAAATTGCACACTCGCTCTACGTGAATATGCTTAAAGAAGTTCGAGAACCAAAAGGTATGTAATAAAACACATGTTTGATCCCACGTTTTTGCCATCAGCTTGTAACTGTTCGGTGTTGACAAGATTCCGCCCTTCTTAAGATTCGACATGACGCGATTTCCTTTTTCAACAACTACTGGGGACGTTCTAGAGTCGTCAGTCCACTTGGTCGGAAAGCCATTCCTGCTATTTTCTGTTTCTTAATTGCTCATTCAACTCAATTTGTTTCTGTCGCAATACGGAGTCTAGTGATGGTGCCTCAATGTAAAAACCTCGAGTATCAATTCCTCCTATGACCTTCGAATTTACAGTACACGCGTAAGCGATCTTCAAAATTGCAACGCGAGAATTCTTTGTATGATATTAATAATTTCATGTACAGCAAAAAAATACTCAATGGGCAGCAATGGGTTAGGTTTGGGCTCTCTGTTAACAATAAAGATATAGGGAATCTCATATTGTTTATTGTCACCGTAAGCATGACATTTCAGACTTTAAACCTCTGATGCTAAGACATTTAACTTCATTACTACCATAGATCTATAGATCTTTGAAAGTAAATCTGTGTGATTAACGGAAAGTGTTATTTCTTTACCAGGTATTATATCAAAATACAAAATTAAGATGATACAGAGGTTCGACGGTACACCGATTATCAAGATGTCTTCAGCTGCAACAGATGAAAGTGGAGATAATCGCGTTTGGTAGTAGAATTTGGCATACCATCGAAATGTGTGGCACAACTACTGAATTTAGGACTTTTCAAAAGCTTTTTTAAATTCAAAAGTATTCACAATTCCTCGCACTCGATCGCTACACGCGATTTTCTTACCCGTTACTTCCTTACAGTAATTATTATTTGATATAAAGTTTTAATTAACATTATGTCGAGGGATATCCGGGGCTCGATCCAATACCACTTTGCCATTTCAATAATAATTATCAACGTGACAAAATAATTGAAATTTTAAAATGGTACTGATGAGGGGCTGATCGCTCAACACCTGCGATTTATATTTAATGCTAAATTATCGCTTTCGAAATAAACACAAGAATTTCTTATGTAAATACATTTTATAGATACGGTTTTATTTCACAACCCTTTGAACTCACATTACACGTAATAATAAGTATTTACTCATGAAACATTTGAATCTAAACAAATTTCTTTGCAATTAATTATCAACTATTCAATAAGCGACTAGGTGGCGTTGAACGCAAACAACATTATAGCACAAACTTGTACATTCAGTTAGAATAACGAATATGCCATCAAATTAACTCAATTACGAACGCAAAAAATTTGTAATCGTTTCTTTACACCATCAATTAACCAAAATACATAGATGGATAATTCCTTGTCACAGAACTGTGTGCTAATCACTGACAAAATATCACTGTCAAGATAAATGAGTATTAGTAGGTTTGTTTATTAGCATATATGTGTCCTATATACTACACTCGCCCGCAAAAATAAAGGGTCTCCTAGTTAACTCCAAATAACTTTGAAACCACACAAGCTAGCTCTTTAAATTAAAAAGTATCTGAAAGAAAATTTAATTACGCATAAAATAAACTACAGTATGATTCAAAATAACCATTTATCAATTTGAAAATGAAAAGAAAACGTAAATTGACAAACATCGTCAAAATAAAATAATTAACTTCTTGTCAGTTTCGTATGAAAAGACGTGGCCACCTCATACTTTAGTACCTTGTGTTGCCTCCATGGGTTCTTCTCAAGGTTTGCATGCGATCAGGCATACTAAAAACTGAGTTCCTCAAGCGGTGTTGAGGTAAATTCTCCCATTCTTCAATAAGGGCCTGTTTTAAGGCAGGAAGTGTCAAGGGTGGTGGAATTCGTTTCCTGACTAACCTTCCAAGCTCGTTCCATGCATGCTCGATAGGGTTCATGTCGGGACTCCTCGCTGGCCAGACCATGAGATCGATACCGACTACTTCAATGTATCGTCTCACAGATAATGCAGTGTGACAGATAATGCTCGCCCAGCATTATCGTGCATAAGTATTGAATCCTCGCCCATGTTTAACAGGAAAGGACCTGCATGTTCATTAAGGATTTCCATTATGTACCTTTCCGCATTCAGGTTCCCATTTTCAATGAAAACCAGGTCTGTTCGTCCTTCTGAACAAATGTCGGCCCATACGTGGAGGGACCCGCCGCCATAAGAAACCGTTTCTTTAAAACATGCCTGAGCAAAACGTTCTCCAGGTCATCGATACACCCTGTCCCTTCTATCGTTGACATATAGTGCAAATCTTGACTCGTCCGTAAACAATACACGTGCCCAATCTTCTTCACCCCAAGCAGCGTGTTCCGTCGCAAAACGCAATCTTGAAATTCTATGATGACGTTCGAGTTTTGGGCGCTGAACTGGTCTGTATGGTTTCAGGTTAGCTTCTACAAGGCGTCTTCTTACTGTATCATCGCTAATGTAATCTATCCTGGTGTGTAGAAGACGGTGTTGGATCGCAACTGCTGATAAATGTCGATTCCGAAGCGAAGTCGTGACAATAAAGCGATGTTCTCTGGCTGTTGTACATCTTGGATGGCCGTTGCCTGGTCTTCTCAGATGTTGTCCAGTTTCTTCATATCTTTTCAGCACTCTTTGGACCGTGGAAAGCGTCACACCTCTACTTCTGGCCATTCTGCGCTGGCTAAATCCAAACTCTAACATGGTGATAATTCTGGTGCATTCCTCCAAAGTCAAAGGCATGATTTTGCACAAATTACTTGAATTGAATAAGGAAAATCAATTTCAAGTCCCATATTTATACAAAATCGAAAAACAAAATTAAAGAAGTCGAAATTGAAAAATGAATCACAATTTTAAAACAGGTCGTTTTTACTTATAAAGCATTTTTTTACGCCATTACAGTAAAAAGGTTAAATGAAGGGTTGCATACAGTCCGCATATCCTCTTTTGGTTTAATTCCATAAGCAAAAGAAGTTACCTTGATCATTTCTTGAAGATATTGCTGTTTTCAAAGGTGACCCTTTATTTTTGCGGGCGAGTGTAGTATTAAAATCAATTACGTAAAACACATTTACCGCGAAATGTTACGTCATTAATATTGTTCCAAATTAGATAGAGAAAGTTTTGTTTTTCAATTAATTCTAAATTACTTATATTTTTCACATTGACAACAACCGTTACGTCAAAAATATTGCAGCTATTTTAGAAAAGATTTTGGCGCCAAATGACGATTGAATAACATGACATTATCCACATACAGCTTGTCGAAAATGACGCTGGCCCATCCTCAAATGCGTTGTCCCCCTTTGAAGATGCTGCCTTTGATTCACTGTGCTGTAGGAAGTGTCGCAAGTGTGCTCTGTCCATCACGTCGCGCTGTCTGCAGCTTTTCTCTTACGTGGATCTGAATCCAAACTCCGTAATTTGCAGGCAATGTTTGTTCAGTTTGTTCAGGCACTATAGGATTATTGTTGTTATATATCTTACCTTAACACATAGGCAATGAAATGAAATTTCGTTTGTGAGAGACCACATAATTTTGTTATTGTGAGCGTGTAGGTAGCACTTAATTGGGAAATAGTTTGCTTGGCGTACTCGTCACGTGAGCAGTGATATCTAAGAGGTGTCTATACTCGACTCATATTCGTGTGATCGTGAGTAAAAAACGTAGGGTACTAAAGTAGGGATACTATAAATTGTCACAAGCTCGCCGGTGGAAACCCGTGTATTCCTGAAATAATCAAAAAAAAAAACTGGAGTAAGTGACATACCAATCCGCAAGGCCCCGCGTGATGATGAATGCTAGGGAAGACCTGCAGTGGGACGTTATAGGCTGATACAAGTTTGTCACGTGGGGTGTCGAGACATCAATTTCCATCAACATACCTAAACGTGTATAAACTTGCAACAAATTCTACTTTAGTACGAGTATTATGCAATCCGTGTTACTTACTTAGTTTATCTAATCTATGTAAAAAAATAATTATCTTTTCCCTAAAATGTTGAATTTCAAACACGACGTGCAAAAAAGATACATAACATTGTCAGGTTGTTTGATAAGGGTGTGTTTTGGACGTCTGGTTTTACCTGTCAAACCTTTCAGACGTAAGTATAAAGCGGGTAGCGAATACCTTAATATTTTTCATTTTTATTTATTCAAAGCCGTGTAGTGTCGACCGGCTTTAGAATAGCATCTCTTCCAATCTCTTCCCGCCAGTGCCGTAAAAATGCCAGTGCCAGTGCCCGCGACTAATGTATAATAAAGCGGCTACCACAAAGCTCTGAAGAACTACACAACCACTAAAAGAGTGAACTCACTAATCCGCTTTGCTTGAGCGTGGCGGTTTAAGGCCATTTCTCACTCATACACAAGACAATGTGTATAAGGAGGTGATTTATTTGACCTACTCACCACTATTTCGCTGCTCAAATAACAAGTTAGAGATTTCTTTAAGCAAACTCGACGACAAACAACTTATTCCTTTTTACTCCACGTTTCGGCTGAATTGCACTAAAAACCATGGTCCCTAGCTGATTCAGAGCTGATTCTGAGTCAGCTCGTTATTAGTCTCGATAATTGTTTAAAGATTATTATTTTGATTTAACATATTACTTTCTAAAATTTGAAATACATAATAAAATTATATAAATTCTCCATATATGTACGGTCGCAAGAAATAATTGTTGAGCCATATTCTTAATTTTCCGGGGTTATATACTGTCATATTTTATACATACGACTGCGACGTAATATCGTTCAATTCAGGGGGTCTACTCTGATTTTACGATTCAGATGTTTCGGGCCCGACCGAAGTTCCAACGAACGAAGTGCTATAACCCTACTCTCACTTTCCTTCGTTCGTAGCTCTATATATCGTGTAATACCAATTATTAAAAAGGTGAGATATTGTTATCGTCAAATTTGACGTTTGACCTCCAAGTATCTCCTGCCAAAATATATATATTTCGATTGTTGTCTCGTGCGATGGGAGTAGTTACAAATGTCAAATTAAGTTCGTTCGGGCTGATATATCGTAGTGAATATTTTCGTGCTAGGAATCTACTGAAATATTGGACGAAACTTCGTTTTTCGTGTTTTCGGAGTAGACCCCCAGGCTCGCGCACATTACAGCTGTGTCCCGTCGCAGCGAGTCGCACTACAAAACTGCGACAACGCACATTGTAGACGCGGCTCTACACAATAATTTAAGTTAACTGACTTAAATTGTTATATTGAACCGTAATAATTTAAAGTCCATCAATACAAGTTTCTTGACATTAAAATTCATCACGTCATTGCACAGCGAACAACTGTCGAATTACGTCCGTTAACTGCGTCCGTTCAACGTACATTGAGGCGGGCAGACCGCATCGCAGCGCATAACATCGGCGCATAAATTCGGCTGGCAAACGATCCGGCAGTGCGCTGCGCTATGGTGCGATGCGGCCCGCCTAAAGTGTGCGATTCAGGAGCATTTTTGCAATGCTATGCGCTGCGTCACGGCCCGCTATAATTTTATGTTGTCGATGTTTGTTTAATAATGCCAAATTATGAATAACCGATAGTTGATTCAACGATTAAATCGACCGGTACCTATTTCTTCTATTTCTATAAAAATCACGGGCATGAAAAAAAGTAAATGAAAAAGTAGTAATTATTTATATTACTTTTTCTTTCACTTATAGAGCATGTTTTTGAAAAACTAATTTCACCATTGCGAACCATAGTCGTCATATCATTCTGGTTCCGCTTCCGACATTCCTATGCATATTAATAGACTATGAATATCTCACATAATGATGTATCTCGCGAAGTATGAATTCGTAATAACAGTAGAATATCTTCAAGTCAACTGAAAATGTAATCACGGTTTGACACAGAAATGTTATGTACGAGTATGTACGAGTATGTTCACTTGACAATTTTGTGTGTGAATTTATATTAATGAAATAATAAATTATAACGAAAAGGGGGTAATGAATATAGGAAAAGGGTAATGAGTCGAGGCGAGTCGAGGGCGCCCAGCGACTGTGGGAATACACCGTGCACTCTCCATCTACAAATCATCTAGTATAAAAGCTAGTATAAACAACTGTTATCATTATCTAATCACTATCTATTATCATCGAGTTTTTATCATTATGTGAATAGTTGTAGGTGAAAATTATATGTAGATTGGTCGCGTACGAGAATCGTGTACAATTTTCTCGCCCGAACGGTTCGAGAAACTCTCTTTGTGTAAATGAGCCTCAACGCTGTATTATTCTATAAAGTCAAATTTATATCAAGTTCTATTTTAGTCAGAATTAACAAAAACCTCTTTTATCTCTTAACTTTAAGCAATAGAAAGAAATAAACACATCCTTTTCAATGGATTAAAAAAATATATTTAGACGTTTATAATTTTGAGGGATCAGATTTGTACTCGAATATTTTAAGGGATGTAGCAAAAAGGTTTTTTATTTATATGAAACAAGAAACACATTTGTTAATTTTACAATTAAGACTTACATGGCCATTACACAGTGCTGTTAAATATCAATAAATGCTGTAGGTATAGTTTCATTCAGCTTCCAAATTCACTTTCAGAAATATTAACACATAAATGTCTGTACTGCGTTTTTAACTACTTTTAAATACTAATTAAATCACTAAAATATGATTAGTAATTATTAATTATTAAATAGTAATGAATATTTAAGTATTACTTAGTATTATTTTTTGTTTTACCATTATGTTATTAACACTAGGTTTTAGGTTTTTATTATTATTTACTAACAATACAATGGATAGGTAATCTGAAATAAATGATTTATTATTAATTGGAGTGTAGGCTTTCTCGGCCGGTGTCCATATTAATTGAATCTTCCGGGCAACTTGGCCGAGGTCTTCTGGAATCTCTTCTCGTTCTTCCAAACGTTTCGTCAACAACTGCGGTTGACATCTTCAGTGGTGGCGAAAGTGAACGCAGCCAATTAATTATTATTAATTATTGAGGAATGCTCTCGGCCAGGTGGACCGACGCCTTGTAGCCGGTGGTTGTATGTATGAGAAGAGCTGATGATGGTGTTGGGGGGGTGTGGACATCCATGTCCTGTGTCCATTTGTTGTAGGGTAGTATGTCCAGTTGTGGAGAGACAAGCTGGTAATTGGTAATTGGTAAGCTGTTCATAGTAGAAATCGATGTATGAAATCAAAATGGAAGTATTTTGATAAATTACTGAGTAACAGAAAGTCAAAGTTAGAACAGGACTCTATTAGTGACGTAACTAACACAGCAGTATTAATAAGGAACCTCAATTTTATAATAACGTCAAACAAAAGATATCTTGTATTTTTATGGAACATATTTTTATACGAAACAGTTCTGTCCCGATAATGGATGTCTTTTTTTTTCTAAGAAACCAAACGGTTGTACATATCCCAAATTAGACTAATTTACTGATAATTAAACCAATATATATATATAGGTATCTAAATATTATATTACTAAAATAAAGAATAATACATAAAAAATTTAAGACTCATCAAAATACATAGACAACAAAACAGAGATTATTTAAAACTAAACGTGCAAATATAAATGACCTAAAAGTCTTTTAAGTGATTCAAATAAAATGCTCATTTTATTATAAATAAATTATTGAACATCGTCAGTAAATACATATATCCTATAAAATATACCAATTTATACACCTACCCAGTAATATATTCGGGAACGAATTTATAAGGGTCCGACAGATAGCTCGATATCCCGGATAGGCCAGTTTCTACGTAACCTATCCTATCAATTTAATGTTATATTTTATTACTGCCGCCCTCCCTGCTAAGGGCTCAGAGATCCCTCTTTTTATATTGCTCGCTCGTCATTTGTCTTGGGACGGAGATAAAAGTTTTAAGCAAATCTTCAAATGGCACATTAATAAATATTTCTTCAGACTTACCGAATGGGCCGGGCCGTATTGTCAATTGTGCGTTATTGTCAATTGTTGCGTTAAAAGGGCCGTATTGTTCAGACACACAGTTGTGCGAAGGCTGTTTGATCGACATAACGTTTGACCGACACGACAGTAGAACGACGTAACGTTGATACGAAGAATGATTTTCCGACTGAAGGTCATACGTACTGTCATTCTACTGTCGTGTCGTTCAATTATATGTGAGAATCAATTCTGAAAGAATCTATGAATATTTTCACAAAATCGAGAGGGTGAATGGGCCAAAGATTTTCAAACTATCTTTAAAGGAATCTCTCTTACAATACGGCCTATAAGGGTATTCCTGACCCAAGGCGGGTTTCGGATCAATCGCCTTCAAAACAGTCCCGTTTTCAATGCTTTACTCTGTGTGGATTTCATATTCAGTAAAAGGTGTGTGGAGAAGTAAAGGCGGGATAATAGACTAAGGCTATTCGGGTTGACTTCCATTAGACTTATAGGTTTTGTAAAAACATAAAGTGAGTGATACATAGAAAAATAATTTTTAGTTTTTCGCGTTTCGTAGGTTTATTATTTATTATCGTATGTTTATTCGTTTTTGCACGATAGAAATGGCGCTGTCTTATTAACTAAAACGCGCTATGGTTTCGTTTTGTAAGCATGGCATATTACTTGTTTTATCTTTTAACTGGACACACTTTTACTCACGTCAAAGGGCAAAATAAAAAATCCCTAATGAACAAGACAATGGACAGAACATGGACCTTTGACCTTTACTAGATAATTAATACGGTAATAATAATGACTGCAATAATTTGATAAGTATGTACGTAATGTCTGAATGCCTGAGTTGAATTTCTTATTACAATTTTTATACAAAAATTGATTTAACGTTTTTTGTGATAAGAAATGAAAAAATATTAATATAATTTCAATATCCGTCGCCTACTCATCCTAAGCCTTATCTCTGAAATAAGGGTTTCTTGAGTCAAAGGGTCCACTTCTTTGATCACATCCATGAACCGAGGTATTGGAAACTTGGAAATATAGTAACGTATATGAAAGTTCCAATACACCCACGTCGCAGTTCAACGATCTTCTATTACACAAACGTTATGGACATGAGGGATTAGGGGTTAGAAGAGCATTGGAGCTGAATTAAGGATTACAGGAAAGCCTCAAAATCAAGTTAAGGAGGAAACATAATATTAAGATTATGTTTCATATTTTCATTTCAATTATTAAATAATAATAATATATAATGTAATAATAATAGATTATACAATACTGCAAAATTGTTTGAGTAGGTAGGGATTCTAATGTAGGTTAAGTTTCTCTCAAGACTGTATTGTATTGTATTAGTCAAAAGCTAATACAACATTGTCCTTTATTTAATATAATGTCAGTATTTCGATAGTTTAAGTGTCATATTATCAGTATTCATATTTGTATGTCAAATTACCAAAGTTGCTTGAACCCTTTGTGACAGATAGAATTGATGAAATCAAAGGTGCAAAAATCCCTTACCTGAATTATACCGTTATTTTATTCAGCACTACGAAATACTTGTACAGTTCAATGATCTACAATTTGAATCTTGAATATTAGACGCTTCCAGGTCGTCTTTATGTGCTTGTAATAGACACTATAATCGTATGATTTTCTGTAGCATGTTTGTCTGTCTATCCACAGCACACGATAATTACATAGCATTTGTTGTAAATTGACTCGAATGACTAAATAAATACAGGTATAAACGACATAATTTTTATTTTGATGGAAGAAAAGTACGAGATGAGCATTCACCTGTCTGAAGATAAGCGGTGACTGTCGTCTGATCATATTTTATCATCTTCTAATCAGAATGACCAACATGGCATATCTGGGGATCGGCCATCCTGCAGTACGGTATATTAGAAGGACAGGTATTCTGCAATACATTTGGCCTTGTGGAGTAATTAATATTTAAGCGATTTTGGGAAGAGAGACTTCATTATAATAAAAATCCCTAGACCTTAGACCGTTCTTTGCTTAGACTTACCTATACTCCCTGGTTAGCATAATGTTGTGTGTGAACAGGACTTGGGCATTCTAAGTCCAACCTTAGCAGGGCCTTAACGTTTTAGGTTTTGCTGAAACCTAACTAAATCAATTCTTTACTGATGGGATCAAGTTAATTGCTCGCCTCAGATTCAATTATCCGATTCCAGTCCGTTTGTTGTCCAATTTTCTATTAATATTGATTTCATTGCTTTCAAATATCATTAGTTCATCGAAGCATTTTTAATAACATTACGTGTGCGGCAGCTCCCACCTCATTTCTTTATTTGTACACGAAAATTTTTCTAACAAATACAGTCCAATAACTTCGTTAACAGTTCGGAAATCAAAGCACTAGACGAAGTCGCTGATTCAATTTTCCCATTCAGCTGGACTGATACGAGTTACTGAACGAATTTAAATAATGATATACAGAACAGTACTGTACTGAGTATCTGGCAAGTGACTATGGAATAGTCACAGAAGAGATAACAAGCAGTATATAGTCTTTTATAATACATCGCAAGCACACAAACTCACCATTTACAATATCTCTCACTTGTGAGATAGGCATCAGGGTTGTCTCATTACAAACTCAGATTCACGCGTTATATCTAATATACAGTCAATGGATTAACAACGTACATAAAAATATAAACAGTCACAGTCTTAAAATATATACAATCAGTTTCGTTAATCTAAAAATCCCTAGAGAAAGCGTACATTTTGTCTTGTTGTACTAATCAAAACATTTCGAATTCAATAATAATAAAATTCAGGTCTTTGAAGATTACTAATATTTCTTAGTATAGAAAATTAAAGTAGACTTATAGTTGTCGAGTCAGTGGATGAAAATACCATTCTGATTGTATGTGTATCTTGTATTAAAGAAACATGTCAGAGGGTCGTGAGAGGTATAGGTTGCAGATGATAATATTTACCATTACCATTATTATAATGACAATTTACAATACGATGGGCCAACCGCCACCCTTTTATCTATTCCATAAAATACGGTCTGTTATTACTTAACGAGTGACAACCCTGACAATTCTGAACACATGTAATTTTTTAATAAAACAGCACAAGGTTACATACTGGTATTTGACGTATTCTATGGCATAGTTGAAGTATTGAATTTACATTTCGTCGTGACGTTGGCGCTCGGCCAGTGTGCCCCGATGAATTACTGCCTTCGTAGCCTTTTTTGCTGACTGTCCCTGACGTTGAGTGTGTTCCGTTGTTTATAGTAAAGTGCCATATGTCCCTGCTTGTTCTAATAATGTATTAAATCAATTCGGGCCTTAAGAGTTTCGTGCAGAGTGCAGTCTTTCTACGAATGCTTTTGTATAATCATAATAATAATAATAATAAAATTCTGAAGAGTTATGAGAACGAATGGTTTGATTTCTATGAATGTTATAAACGACTAGCTGTGCCCGCAACTTCGTACGCGTGGAATTTTAGTTTTTAAACTCTAAATTGGTATATCTTTTCTTCCCGTCAGGCGATTTCGATGAAACAAAGCCCATTCGAAGCGCCAAGCTAAGCTTAATTAATCTGTGGAAGCCCCATGAAAATCCGTCAAGTAGTTTTGGAGATTAGCGTGTTCGAACAGACAAACAGACAGACAGACAAAAATTTTCAAAATCGTCTTTTTGTATTCTGATACTTTTCCTTCATCGCCCCCAATCGGTTTTTGGTAAATATATTCAATGTACAGACACCAGCGTTCTACAGTTTTATTATATATTGTTGTTCTTGTATCTTTGCGACTTTGATTGACTTTTGGGGGGTTGGGGGGGGGGGGGGTGCACTCTGCAATCCTACAGCCGCTGGGCGTACTCGACTCGACCCTCTCTTGCGGAAGGGTATCTTCTTTATAGTGGAGTGTAGGCTTTCTCGGCCGGTGTCCATATTAATTGAATCTTGAGTCTTCTGGAATCTCCTCTCTCTTTTCCAAACGTTTCGTCAACAACTGCGGTTGACATCTTCAGTGGCGACTGCGTTCACTTTCGGAGAGATGTTATCTCTTCGGCTTCTCGAGCGCAACTGATATTTGGTATCTTCTTTCTCCAATGTACGTAGGTGTGATGGTGGAGAGTGAAATATGCCAGAGCTCATTCTCATCCCCTCCTATCCCATTCCTCACTATTAGCAAATAGCAAAATGCTCCCGGACGCGCTGCCCACCTTTGGAGATATAAAAATGGATTCGGAGAAAGGGCTGGGAAAATGGGGAGGGATAGGATGGGATGGGAATGCCGGAGCATACCTTACTCACTACCGACACACGTAACATTGGGAAAATACGATAAAGTAGGAAATTTCAAGTACATACAAGGTACAGTACATTTCAAGGTAGTCTTCTGTGAGAGAGGGGTAACGTGGCCAGTCGAGCGCGTCCAGCGGCTGTAAACCCCTTCTGATTAAACTCGGTCAGTTATCGGTTGGTTAGGTTTTGGTTCTCTGGTCACAATAGAGATACAGGCGAAGCGGGATTCCGTCGCTGTTGTGTTCACATTCTCAGTAATTAAAAATTGTTTGTATGAGTTATTCAAAAATAGTTTTGTGTGTTGATAATTGTTTACTGCGCATGTAGTTTTTTTTACCAATACAAGCCTTTTTCATTTTTATTTATTAATTTCTTCACGTTTAAGTGAAAAATTCTTAGTTAAAAAGAAACTCCGTAGGGTTTGGAGTTCGAACTGTGTCCAGTACGACCGTTTAAATCTTGGTCTTTACGGATGTGACTCGAAAATGATATCTGTCAATTTCATAGGTAATCCTCAAAGAAACATCATGAACCGTGGAAATATCCATGTCATTCAAATACACGAAAAAGGTTCAATTTTTCATCTTCATATTACACATGCAATCTATTCAAGTATGGACCGATTTCTGTAAGCCTTCGCGAAGGTACGATCAAAGGGACAGGTCAAGATATCTCCACTTTATACATCGCGCTATAAATGGACTGCCCTTCGGTTATAGGAATATATCCGCTGGGCATTCAAGGGTTTATTATATCCTTTGAAGCGTTTCCTTTGTATCCGTCTACTTTTAAGAGCTGAAGAACTTTTTACGAGTACATTAAGGGTTTGACACACGAATCATTAACAAGGGCGGTTATTGTTTTATTGAAGGTCGATTGTCCATTAGGTGGCGGGCACTCACGACAAATTACTGTCGTGTGAACATTTTCATGGGAACCCTACAACACTTTTTGAGCTACTAGTCGCTTGATTGTGGATCACCTAGTTCGTCTGACCGCTAGTCGCTCGAAATTAGTTGTTGCTTGAACGTGTTCATACGGCGTCGCACAGTCGTGGGACAACCGAGCGACCAACTGCGGTAGGCCATCGGCAATCATAGCCGGTCGCGACTTTATAAGCACGGGAGCCAATTTTAAATATTGATGTATGATAGCACGGTTGACACCTCTTATGGTTTTAACATTCGGTTGCGGTTAAGCTTGTTTTCAAGTACCTGACTACGCACACCGAGTGAGGTAAGCGGGGAATGATAATCTCATGTATGACAATCATTTGACGCTTCACATGAAAGCAAATACAGATAGTAAGAACGTGCGAGCAACTCAAGCTCCCTTGCCTGTCTCTCCCCCGGTTGTCGCTTCGCTTGCTCCTCGTGCATCAGCACGGCCGTAGTCAGGTACTTTAAGGCGGCCAGGTAAGAATGGCGACTTCTCGCGACTTTGCGACCAGCAGCGTGATCACGCGACCAATCGTGTTACTGGTTACCATGAGCAGCCGATTAACTGATCGCCGCGACCAGCGACCCCGTGTGTCCGACACCATTACCTTGTCATTTCACTTCGAATGTTAAGTTATAAAACATGTTTCACTTCAACGTCAAAGTGGTCTTCCATTTTAATTACTTCTTGAGTGTAGTTAAGTTTAAATGAAACAGTCTTTACAAATATTACTTTAATATTTCATTTTGCATAAAAATGATGCAATTAAAAATGCAGTAAGGTTAATTAACTGGTTAAAAAGCGAAACAAACAAACCTCGGTCTTGCCTTACCGTCCGCGTCCAATTCTTTTAATTGAAATAACCTCGTCTGCACCTCAGGGGGACTATTCTGCAATTAAAACACTACGCTAAATAATTTTGGCCGTGTGTACTCGTGTAAATTTAGCCGTCGATTATGTATATTAAATTAATTTTCCAACTGGACCCCAATTAGAAAGTTATTACGAAAGTTCCTAATAAATAATATTAAATTTGCCCTTTTGATCTTGTACGATTCCTAAGAGTGTCCTCTGGGATCACCCACCCTTCAATTGCTTTGACTGAAAGAGAAGACCGAGATGGACCACTTACTCATAATTTGGTAACTGATGCATGGCTTCATATCCCCTCTAGCAAAGTGACAGTAGAATTTCTTGTTACCGATATCACCACATTACCCAACTTCCAGGGCTGACTGCAATGTAATGCAACCAGCCCTTTTAGTATCCACTGTTGGACATGGACATGCACATGTGCGTGACGGATGTAAGACCTTAAAATGCCACGCTGGCCAAGCGAGCCCCTCTTTTAGAGATGGTGTCTCCTCAGTTCTTGTGGCATCTGTTTTGTTATCTCTTAATCTACTCACGGGTAGAGTTGACACCCACGCTATTCTTTAGCGAGCCAACGTGTTCCAGGTGGATCAGTTTTCCAGCAACAAATGTCGCCAATATGAATGTCAATCAGTATAACTGAAGGAATTGTAAACATGTGCAATGTACAATTTTTAAAATCATGATTAAATTTGATCCTATTTATAATAAATAACTTATTGATTCTACTTCACTACGCTACACTAGACTAGACATTATACACTATACTACACTAGATAAATCCGTTGGTGGATTAGTTCCACCTGCTATTTCATGTTCCTCTATAATTGATTAGACAATCCATTTGAGTTTTCTTTAATGTAATCCTAATAGTTAAAAAGAATTACCAAGAAATTTAATTAAATTAATAAATCAGTTACAAGGATAAACATTTTATTAATTAGGTAATCAATAACATTGAACACCTACGCCGTAAATAATAAAGTGATCGTTTAAATGAAGTCAAATTATATTAAAACTTAAGTAAATTGTTGCCCCAGTTAGCCATGGTTTTTATTTAACTCCTAATGCTTTACAAAGCTCAGGTTAGGCCCCATATGGAGTACTGCTCACATCTCTGGATCGGCGCGCCGAAATACCAATTGGACCCATTTGACTCCATCCCACGACGTGCTGTTCGTATTGTCGACGATCCAACTCTCATGGGCGATTTAGAACTCCTCAGCATTCGGAGAGAAATTGCGTCTCTCTGTGTGTTCTACTGCCTGTGTGTTCTGACAGAAGTGCGGTTCATCCGCATTTCCTCGATACGAAGGTGTCACGTACTGTTCGGTCCAAAAATCATTTAATATCGCGAACCCGTAAGCTGTGGAACGAACTGCTTCAAGAGGTATTTCCATTAAGCTACAATATGGGGATTCTTCAAGAAAGATGTGAATAGCATTTTGCAAGGTCGGTGGTGCACCCACATGCCCCCTCGTGTCGTAAGTGACCATGGGCGGCGGTAACACTTACCATTACGTGCGACCGCTAGCTCGTTCTCCCACTTCTCTATAAACAAAAAATACTATTTCAAGAAAGTGACCAATCGTAATGCCATCATTTATTAATTCTAATTGTGTTTTTTGAATCTACTGATTAATTTTAATATGATTCTTTTGCCTCTTGAAAGTGATACTTCTGACGATGATCCTTCGCCTCAGGATCACTTGACTATTTTCATGGTTCATAAGGAATAAAAAATGCATCGTTATTAGTTGAATAAAATCTAACCAGAGAGATAAATCAATGCAGAAGGGATGCTTAGATCAAGCCCCATCTATCGTCGATGGATTATAGTGGAACCACTGGTAGAAATTAATCCATAAATTTATTTGTATAATGGATTATAATGGAATAAGTTCAACATTCTAGTGCTACTTACCTCACTGACAGATAACGCCAAGCTTTAAATTCGCCTTATATATGTCATATATATACCTATGAATATGCCATGCCATATACCATACCATTGATCTGAATCTCTCCTGCTGGATATAGGTCTCTCCCAAGGCCCGCCATCACACACGGTCTTTTTCTCTTCTTATCCAGTGGCTACCGGCGACTTTCTTCAAGTATATACCAATAAAGTTTAATTATATAAAAAATTAAATGGAAAAAGAATCAAAAGAGACAGAGAGATTTCAAAATAGACTCTTAACGTGACCACGTACATAGACGAGTTGCAATTAAACTTCATAGAGCAATTACCGACGATTTGATAGTAGGTCCCCTCTGAGAGCGACATTTCAGTTCGTTACCCGGACTAATTGAATCAGTACGGTCGGTCGCCGCTACAAGAAATATGTACGGGGTACGGTACGTTTGAAATTCATGTGTCGCTTAGTATTTTAATTTATGTTGAACTACATCTACACCGTAGAAAAATTCGTTGATGAATGTTGGTGTTAAAAAGACTGGAAAGCTGGAACTTTTGAAAAGAGAGTTATTTTGATTAATGTTTTTTTTTATATTTAATAAAGTTCGTGAAATCTATATACATATAATATATTTTCTTATAGAAAAGAGGCGGCAGCCGAGCATACAGTCCACCTGATGGTAAGTGGATACTGTCGTCCATGCACATCCGCGATACATGCCAACATCAGTCCAGAATGACAAACGTTGGAAAAATGTGATTACTGTATAAAGTACAAATGATATAGAGCCAAAAATATCAATTTTTGGAACTTTGGTCTGTGTGTCTGTCGTTACACGTATCACGCAAGAACCTCTGAACAGAATTCAATGAAATTTGCCATATTTATAGCTTGGGTTAATATTTAGGGTACATTTTATCCCGATCCGTTATAGAGTTCCCGAGGGAATTACAAGTTCACTCGAACGAAGTATCTTATACGAGTAAACATAGGTAATAGTTCTACATTGTGAAAGAACGCAGAAGAACAGATCAGAACTTGATTAAGAATCCTTTCATGTATATCTTGTATAGTGTATATTGTATAATGTATGTAGTATAAATATAATGTATAATGTTGTATAATGTATATTATATGTAGAATTGTATATTATGTATAGTTCCTCTCTTGCTCCGGGAGTGGATATAGGTTTCTTGTAAAATCCGCTACTAAACGCTATTATTCCTACAGACACGTCAATTTCTGTTTTTAATTTTATTGTATTAAATAAAGTGACCTAAACTAGTTATATTATTAAATTCCTCGGCTTAGATCAAGAGGGTATAATTCCTTTACCCGCCAGCTAAGAAGCCGTACATACGGCTTTACCAGTGAAGTACTTAGCAGGATCAACTGCTACGGTTGACGGTAGTACTATTCTTTACTAAAGCCTTTTATACGAGTTTAAATCCCATGCTTATAAAAAAGATTTCTGTAAAGAATTAATCTATTGGTTCGAGAATTACTAGTTCTCCTGTATTAGCTGGATGAGTTGAAAGGAAGATTGTGTGTGTCACCCATAAGGAGTTCTATGTGCTCACGGAAAACTACCATAAAATATACCACATTTTCCTTACCTATCTCATTCCCTCCAATTGTTTCAGTATACGTATATTTCGGTAGTAAGTGAGATAAGTAAGCTTTTGCGCAAATCAAACTTCATAGTTTGCACTGAAATTGGATTTGACCAGTAACATGTACAAATATATTCCCATAAAAATAATCTTTCCAACAAAAAAAATGTCATGAAAATCTAACCATTCAAATCAGTATGTTGATATTACATACTAAAACATATTTTCATCAATATTTTTATTTTGATATCAATATTTTTATTTTGGTTGTTGTTATTTTTTCAATTTCGCTTTTCAATGCAATCTTATAAAAGAGCTCGTAAACTATTAATTTATTTTGAGGCAAATCGTATTAGGTAGACCTTTATACTAGGCCCCCATGATACAGGCTAGCCTAGTCAATTCTCTTAATTAAGTAAATGGTTAATTCTATATATATATATCAGTAAATTAAAACCTGATTCAGAAATAACGAGCGATTAATTAACTTTGTTATTTTCATTTTGTAAATTAAAAACGCATTGTAATCATTTTTTTTATTAGTAACCATTGTAATTTTAAATATCCAATATTTTTCGGTGTGGTTCTCGTTTATCTTTTATAATTGAAAAAAATTTAGTGCAGAAAAACTTGAAGTAAATATTTAGTTTAGAGGCAACAGTAAAAAAAAATATATGAAATTCTCAATAGAAAGGTATAACTAGAAATTGTAATTTAATAATAATTATTATTATTAGCTTAGATAGATACGAGGCCACAGACAGACAGACAAATATACGAATGAAATTTATAACACACATTGTTTTTGTGGCTGCGGTTAAAAGTACACAACACAGATGTTTTGTCATTGCATTTTTAATACAGCTCACCACAAACGATCGTAATGCTGTATTTCTTTGTTTTCCATCAAACAATATTGTGAATATTAATATAATTGAATTTATTTCAACATTTCGAAGTACAAGGGGTTTTGTTGTGAAAAACATTTTTATTTGCGATAAAAATAAAGTGACAGGAGTGTAAAAATAACAGGAGAATTCAAATCAGCCAAATTGTCTAACCGCGAGGGTCCGTACGATTACAAACATTTTTTCGTTCGTAAACAAATTACTACGATGATTATAAAGTTCATATTTGTTGCTCTAACTGAATGAATAGGTTTGTTCTACAACGTTATTTTTGCGGTTGGCGCTACATAACCGGCTATTGAATAAGTTGATAATGAACTGCAAAGGAGTTTGTATTTGTGTGAGAACGCTCGATTGGTCGATAGCATAACTATATGTACAAAAATTGTACAATAGGGTGTCCCGTGACATAAGGGGGGATTTTTTTTATGAAATCAGATACGTATACCCTCTATTTTTTTCATTTGGTGCTAATTACTCGATTATGGAATATTGCCTTAGAATAACGAGAACCCGTATGTCTAACTTACAATTTGAGAATTTTTACTGAGGTACCTACTATAGATTGATTTAAGAATTCACGTAGTTTCGGTAAATAAAACTCCAATTGGTCCCAATTTTACATTTATTACTATTTTACATTTAAAAAAATCAATTATTGAGATTTTTCTTCACAGTTTTTTTTTAAAGACACAATAATTATTTCTGTGGTCTTGTATACAACATAACAAAAAAATATTTTTGTTCCTCCTCAACCGTAATCAAACCATGAAAGTCTTGCATCAACTTTACAGCCCTTTCGGTTGTATCGTTTACGGCTCTAAGGGCTGATACAGTATTTTTGGGTTAAACGAGCCGTTAATCTCCCATAAAGAAGGACGTTCGTGGAGAAAACTGTCATCAAGTCTGAGACGAGAGAACAAATACTTCCTCTTGACTGTTACAAAATCATAGATGTTTTTCTCTGAAAAAAAAAAACAGAATATTTATCGTGAACATGAGATCTGTCAAACTAACCGTACAATGAAATACACAGTTCTTTCTTCGATGGAACGTATCATTTACCAGTGATCGACATGTTTTATTTAGTTAAATTTGTAACCAGTTTCACTTTTGTTGCTTGGTCCACCTCATCGTCAAATAGCGACAGGATAGCTGCTTAATCAGTTAAATACCGTAAGTGTGCGTTGAAAACATACTTAGATTTTGTAGGATGTACGAGTACATGTACATGTATGAAAGTATAAAAGATGTACTCATATATAGAGAAGCTTCCTGTTGATAATATTAACGAAAATTTCTCACTTGACTCCTACGAGTATAACAGGGACTATAATTATGGCGCCTCTCTAAAAAACGTTAAGAGATGGGTATATTAACGGACACTAACATAGTTTGCCTCATTTAAGACTGATGTTCTAAGTTGAATTCTAAAAAATATTTGCACATGCATCGCCCAAATCATAGCACTGTCAAGGTGCTCCTACTAATCCACTTAAACTTGAGCCAAATCTGACTTAAGCATTGTAACAATACTCTTTCGGGTATTGTCATCCTCTACCAACCTTCTTGCTACTTGCTACTTGCTACCAATGGCTGCTAATGAAAAACCTAAATTTAAATTTGCTCCAAACTCTTTGATTCAATTGTTTTTTTGATTTACTCTGCTGTCTTATTTTCGATCTGTAAAGATGTGCCTGTTTACACTTCGGTAAAGCCTTGTGTATATGTATGTTTGAGAATATCTCATAAAACTCCTGTGATTGGAATTCTGTTGTATAACCAATATATTTGTAAAAAAAACGCTTCAATAGGTGTTTTTTTTTAAATACTTTTACTGATAAATAAATTGCTGTTGTGAAGACTGGGTGTCATTTATTTCCTAAGAACCCCTCTACCGTCTGAGCGAACGTCGCACGTCTAAGTTCGTAGACGCAGACTGCTTAATCTGTGTACTCTATTTTGAGCATTCGCACTCGGGTAGAATTACTCTATCACTCGGGTAGATCTATCTATAGAATCACTCGGGTAGTTGTTCCTAAAGTAAATGTGAACAAACATAGACTTAGTTTGCAGTTGTCCATATGAAAAATGCAAGAGCAGTCTGGCTCCGCGCGCCCGTCAACAGTTTTTGTCACATTGTAGCTGTAAGTCTGGGAATTTATTGGAATGTTGAAGGTAGTAAATAAACTAGGTTTTCATTCTGTGAACTTTGAATAATTTGTTCGATTTGGGGAGGGGGAGAGTGCACGCTGAAATCCAACAGCGACTGGGCACGTTACCCCTCTCTCACTGCAGACTACTGCAGTACTTGAAATATACTGCATTTCCCACTTTATCTTATTTCCCTAATGTACGTACGTGTTTCGGTAATGAATGAGATGTGCCAGAGCCCATTCCCATCCTATCCCTCCCCATTTTCCCAACCCTTTCGACAAATCCACACCTATATCTCCAAAGGTAGGCAGCGCTCCGGGGTCGTGCCAGCGTTTGTCATTTTGTACTAATGTCATGTTTACTTTTCGTGTTACTTACGCAACATATATTGGTGTACAATATAGAGTTCTCTATCTACCTTTCGCGTCCGCCCGTAACTACTGACTTAAAAATCCAATATACCAATGTTCAAAAATATCTAGTGTCACAATATTTAACCATATCGTTTATTGTACCCATGTCTTTGCACTGCTGAATACAGGCCTTCAACACATGGACACATTTAAAATTTGGTCAAATTTTAAATAAATCGTGTAAAATTCAAAGACCCGTCAGAGAGGGCATGGAGCACGCATGATAACAAATTGTCTTCCCACCTAACTCAATCCCTTCAGTCAACTGAACCGGGCAACTGAACTACTGGGAATAAACGAATCTCGACACGTGTTGCCAGCATAAAACTTTAGCATCTCACTAAAACGCTTCAACTCCCCCTTTAGAATATAAAACTGCTTTTATGCATCACGTACCCACATAAGTGGCATTATATTATCTAGTGAGATGTTGGACGTCACGCGTGACCCGCGGTTATGGCGACCTGTTATGCGTTAAGCGTTAAAAAGAATTGAAGTTATTACAGTACAGATCAAATACTACAGTATGGAAAATTGAAATACCTTTTGGAGAGAATGAAGTAAGTCATATCGGATGGGATAAGCTTTGTCAAGGAAATCCAGAAGCAGACAGGTTATCTCATGACAATGGCCTCGGTGCTGAAATTTGGTCTCTGACTGTGGGCCTGATCCATAAGTTCAAAGTCGCTCACTGAGCTATGGCAAAGCAATGCTATAGAGTCATAGAGCTCATAGAGTCAGAATGCTGAAGTAACAATAGGCTGGTCATATTTGGCGCAGGAGCGATAACCGATGGGGTAGATGAGTCCTCGAATGGAGGTGAAGCCGGGAAACGCAGTATGGGACGCGCTTAGGTCAGGTGGACCGAGGATTTGCAGAAATTCGCCGGTGGTAATTGGATGAGAAGAGCCGAAGACGGTAGCGAGTCTTGGGAGAGGTTTATATCCAGGCAGTGGGGAGACATGAGCTGATGGTATGGTATGGTAATTAATATCTCATACATAGTGATCTATGAATAGAGTAGGTGAGTTTCTCAACAAAATAAAATACTCATGGGACTGAACATCCAGTCCCATGAGTGTTCAATTAAAATTAAAAAACTCACTACTTCAATGTGTATCCGATGACTCGCGGTCACCACGCCACCGTGGACACGGTCGGTCCGTGTAAATTTCCGTCTTTTGTGTAAGAGCCTTTACTTTTCTACGTCCATATTGAGTTTTGAAGGAGTTGCGAAGGCATCGAAGGAAGACGTCAAGTAATACAAGCAACATGTTGTTGTGATAAAAGCCTGCCAATCATAATGGATTTGTATGAGAGTGCCGGCTTAATTCCGTTCGGTATATTGGGTTTCGGTGAAAGGGTGGATTACTTTTTCGAAAAGAAATATAAGCTGACTAAATTAGAATGCGTAGGACATTACTTTGACCAGAGAACCGATCATTGTACATCATATTCATGTCACTTCGTAATCACGAGAGTTTTCGGTTGTAATAGTGGGTCGGGTATGAATTGGAAGATGCTACAGATTTTTTATTTATTTATTTTGAGGACGGAATTTAAAAAATAAATTGAACATTTGTACCCATTAATCCGCATTGGGCCCGTGTAGTGGATTATGGGCCGAAACCCCCTAGGGAGGTTAAAGACTCACATCAACTTTAACAAGTGCTGCAAACTGCCGTGTGGGTCCAGCCGCTGTCCAGCCAGCTGGACTAATTACTTGAAGAAGTTTGCAATAGTGACCAGATGAAAAGAGCATAAGATTGTGTATGCTGGAGAGCTGTGGGAGAGCACAACAGTGGAGAGGTTGATGGTTAGAAAAGTTTCAAATCACATTTCCATAAATAAAAACTATATCTAACGTGTATACAAGCGTAGTACTGGAATCGAATATACTTACATATACAAGATACAATATACAAGATTCCCAATAGTATCTTTACGCGTGGCTAAATACACTCGTATATCAAGTATTACCCTGCAAATTTATGGAGTGTATTGTCAGATATTAATTTCGGGTAGTGATTAATGTTGTTGCTTGCTTTGCTGAAGAAATAAAGGGATGCTGCCGTGAATTATTGGCTGATTATTTTTATTATACCGCTTCTCGTCAGATTTGTATGAATATGGTAATAGAGTATTTTTACACAATTTGGAAAAACACAATTTAAATAAATAGAACGAAAAGTACTGCAGCAGGCCTTAATATGGAAATAGAGTAGAGTTCACTAGAGGACACTAAACATACGATCTTATCAAAGAAACCTGGGTGGGCAATTTCTAGATTTCTAGGGGGGGGGGGAACCTAAATAGTACGTAATGAGAATATTCCATTTTCAAAACACAAATAATCTAAAGAATTCGAGAGCTACTGAACATAGAATACTAAAGGTGTCCCAGATCGAGTTTCGGTTTTAATTTAGAAAAAAAATAAAGTCATTGTTTCTCCGGCTGTGTGACATGTGGCGCTGTCGTCTAGTATGTATTCTCAAATCGATGGGTGGTAAGTAAAGCATTTAAATATGTATTTATATACATATTTAAAAGTAAAATTTACCGAAAATTGATTAGTTTTTCCTGGGGGCGTCAATTACTTTTACAACGAAATCCACTCGGACGAAACCGCAGACAAAATCTAAAGAATTTTTGTTATCCTATATGCGAGTGCTACTTATACGATGCGTCTGGAATTGGGAAGATATTAGATTGAGACATTTTTCTTCCAGTTATACTGCCATGAGATTGAGTGGAATAGAGTGTTTGTGGGAAAGAGTGTAACGGGGTCAGAGGTTTCCTCCATTCCATTATGCTCACCACTAAATGGAATGAGAAATGAGTTCTGTTCACTCTGTCACTCCCTAAACACGTACTTAGTAAATTACGTTACAGCAGTTTTCTGTGAGAAATCTTCGGCGATTTAGGAATGGATTTAGAGAAACGGCTTGGAAAATAGAGAGAGACAAGATAGATTGGAATAGGCTCTGGCATATCTCACTCACTACCGAAACACCCATGTACATTGGGGATGCAATTCATTTCAAGGTAGTCTTCTGTGAGAACGTGGCAAGTTGAGTGAGACCGTGGCAAGTTGAGTGCGCCCAGTGACTGTGGGATTGTAGCGTGCACCCTCCGCTTCACATAGTATTGACGTAAATACTGCATACTTACACTCTCAATACATAAAAATTCTCAGCGTTGTTATTGTGGAAACCCGCAAGTCATTGGGAACATTAAAACTCCACTTCAGAATAAATAACCAGTCATCCGCTCGCAATCACAACAGTCACACTCGCATTAGGGCCAAATGGATTCCGGAGCTATTGATTTGTTTGACTCATATAGATAACGTATAGATTTTTCAACCATTTTTGTTAATTATCCAACACTAGATCAATAGTACAACATTCCAATTAGCCCAGTTGCTAGTGACCCTACCGTCTGTGCAATAGGTCCCGGGTTCGACTCCGGGTCGGACTTATTTAATATTTGAATCTTTATTCAATATTTTTACTTTCCAGAACAAAGGTAAAACAAGATGTTAAATTTAAATACATTGCCCAACATGTTCTAGCTTAATAGGCATGCAAAACTATTTGTCAAACTTATGCATTATAGGAATGTCAGATATTAATATGTCATAATGAATTTATATTATAATTAAGTATATCATTGATTGTCTGAAATCGTTTCTTAAAGACATTTGTTTAAAGACATTGGTGCTTGTTGCACGTCTTGTGTTCGTCTTTGTATGTGCCTTTAGACCCACGACACAGGGAATCCTAGTGTGGGCCCATTGAGTGTGGCGTTATTTATTATTATACCCTACAATCAGCCTGTATCTATCCATTGCTGGCTTCTACCTAAGCTCGCCACAACACACAATAGTTGGCTTCTCGCATCCAGTCGCTACTGATATTGATATTCGGCGTTGTTGTTACCAATTTAGTACCTAAGTATCACACAAGTGGGATGTAGGAAGGTAATCGCTATGGACGGGAGAAACAGTTGCGTTCCAAAATAACTGCCTGTAATGTCTGTTTATGTGAAGTTAATATAAATGTAACAGTTCTGTTTACACGCGCTAATGATTATTTTTTGTACAATAGCCACAAATAACAAATAAATAAACACTAAAAATATTACAAGGTTCTTACAAAGTAGAGGCAAAGGCGCGGTCTTACGAATCAAACGAGAGACAACAATTGATTTAGAAGAGCTACATAATTTATTGTACTTACTATCGCACCTCCCGTCATCATCGTGCAGTTAATCCACAACTCCTCGACAAAGAATCGTTGAGAACATCGGTCATCAAGACATTTTATACCGTGAGTCCGAAAGTTGTGTAATGAACTAGAGCTGGGGATTTTCCGACGTGGGTTCTACAAGGAAGCTGTGGGTAGGATTTTGCAAGAGCAGCAGCACAACCGCATATCCTCTGGTGTTGAAGGTGCCGGTAAGCGGCGGTAGCTCGTTACAATCGCGTGGGGTCACTTTCCCGGGAATGAGAAATGGGAATTTTAAAAACTTGAAAAATAAAACAAGATATAATACTCGACGAATTATTTATTGTTACAGCACATGATGATATCTAAGGCGCGCGCCACGAGCAGGAAGAATTTTGGTTATTGACATGATGTCAGCCGAGACTGGACGTTAAAGAGATTTGTATGAAATCTTCGACCAACAACCACTTTACTAGAGACCCTTCATATTAACGTTCAATAATATGAGGGGTCTTGTAAAGTGGTCCTTGAGCGATGATTTCATACAAATCTCTTTACCGTCCAGTCTTGACTGATCTCAAGTCAATGAACGAAATTCTTCTAACTCGTGGCGCCCGCTTTTATACTAAGAATATTATACGTCTCAACTTATAATATTTTTGACCTACAGAACCGGGTCAGTGCCTCAGTCCTCGTTTTTAATCAATATGCACGAGACGAGATCGCGCTTGACTTGGAATGCATTAACATTTTATGATTAAAAATTCCTCTGTTTATTCTATGGACTTGGAATAGTTGCTTTGCTTTTTATTTGGTATAAATTAATTCTACGGAAAAGAATTATTTGGTAGCGATGTTATAGCATCGGTTGTTAGATCATCTGGGTTCGTATATTAATAAAATCTTTTTTGTAACGGGTGCGTCATTTTTTATAACTGTGATTTTTATTTAGGTACTAATAAAGTTAACTGTTTAAAAACACCAGTACGAAGGTATTTAAACATTTTTGCGATTTAGAAGAAACTCAACTCCTAAAAATGCTTTTTATATTTTAATATGATAATTACAAGATTTACATAATTTGTTATAGATTAGTTTATGGTTCAAAAATGACCAAGTCTTGTAGTTTCAACGGGGAATGTAATTTTTTTTTATGGACGAAGGCGGCAGCCGAGCATACAGTCCACCTGATGGTAAGTAGATACTCTCGCCCATAGACATCCTCGATACATGCCAACATTAGTCCAAAATGACAAACGTTGGCACGACCCCGGATGCGCTGCCTACCTTTGGAGATATAGGAATTGATTTGGAGAAAGGGTTGGGAAAATGGGGAGGGATAGGATGGGAATGGGCTCTGGCACATCTCACTCACTACCGAAACACGTAAGATAAAGTGGGAAACGTAGTACATTTCAAGGTAGTCTTCTGTGAGAGAGGGGTAACGTGGCCAGTCTAGCGCGCCCAGCGGCTGTTGGATTGCAGCGTACACTCTCCCCCTCCCAAAGCAAAAACAAATAATTATTAATAAATCAACAGTTTATAAAAGGTAATTAATCATCACTGTCGCAAACATTACTGATGTTGCCATTTTAATAATAAAATAATTATTAAAACATGTTATTATAACTAGAAAACATTTTTTTTTTCGTTTGTCTTTCACGTAATTTGTACAAAAGAGAACTCTTGTACAGTAAACAGAATTGTACCAATTTTTGATGGCAACTAAGATTCTACTAATTTTGAATTATGCCGGTTTATTATTAAGTGTGAGAAATTAGAAAATAAATATTCTCAATATCTAAACTTTGAACCAAATTAAGGATAAATGGAAACAAACTTAATGTCACTAGTAAACTAATAATAATAAAACATACCGAGAATATTTATTTCTCTCTGACGAATAAAAAGTACGAGTAGCACATGAATATGTGTGAATATCATTTTCATCTTGTCAACAAATCATATAATTGTGTATTTAAACGGGTCTCAACGCGTATGTTTACCTTATTTATTTCGCTCGACGTTTCGGTTGGGTTGCATCAGCCATGCTCACGAGTTTTTGTTATCAAATCATGCCGTTCCATTCTCGCCCTTATTATTAACAGGTTAGAGACCATGTGTTCAGCGTCAAGCTCACCGTATATTGAAGGGGTGACGAACAAAAGCTGTTGGGGTACAACAATGAGTCGTGGGAGGTGAAAAATCCGCTGTTTCCAACTTGCATATTTTGTATGTCTTTCTACTTATTGTGAATGATATTGCGCATACAGTATACGTTTTTTTTAGCAAGAATGCGTCATCATTCATGTTAATTGTTTGGGGAGGCTCCAGCATATCTCACCCACTACCGATAAATGTACTTACATTGGGGGAATAGGGTAGAAATGGAAAATGTAATATATGTTAGTAGTTTTCTGTGAGTGTGGAGTGACTTGGCTAATCGGACGCGCCCAGGGGCAGTAGGATTGCAGCGTGCATCCTCCCTCCCCAATATTGATAGGGTTCATGAAACAACAATTTTTCTTCAAACTGATATCTTTTTCTTACACTGTTTTGCATAGAACTACGTGCTATGTGTAAAATTGTGTTACAATTTACACATAGCGGCTAACACAAGCCCTGAGGAACACCAACTTTAAAAGAGTGACTTCTCCAACCTTTGGCCGGGCACATTGTCTTGTATGTATGTATAATGTATATCTGTGGGATGTATGGCCTTATACATCCTTTGTGCACAAGACAATGTCCATACGAAGGCCCATGTTCAGCTGTGGACGATAAAAGGGTTGTTTACGATTACCGTGGACAGTCTCTATAAAAATAAATGTTTCCGTAAACAACTTCTAACTTGGACCAAACCCGGGTCAAGGGGACAATAACAAAAGATGTCGAGGCGAGCCCAAACAATATCGATCCCGGATTGTGTTGACGCTTATTCGTCAAAAAAAACGATCAAAAGAAAAGATCGAATGTATTAAAAAAAGCATATTGTAAAGGATTTGTATGGTGTGCAACTTTGTACAATAATTTATCATTCTGGTACAATGGCACTGAGCTTTATTGAAGGTTTGCGAAAAGGTTCAGCAAGATTCATGCGTGTATAATACGTGATAGATTAATAGATATGACAATCCCATTTTACTAAACCATAACTAGCCAATTTTTCTCTTTTACTGCTGGACACATAGACCTCCTCGTGTCTTGCGCTTGAGGGATGAGGGAGGAATGGCCTGAAAACGGCACGCTGGTGAAACGGGTTGAAGAGTCCGCTCTTTCGGAAGTGATGTGGTTCCTCAAGACTTGTGGTAGCGGCTTTGTTATTCCTTAGTCGCCTTTTATGATACCCACGGGATGAGACGGAGTGGCATTACTCTGAAGCCGGCCGACAACAACACGCTTATAAGAATCCAGTAAAAAATCCAATAAAAGTACGATGCGGAGCTTTGCACATGTAACGAAGTGAGCTTTAGAGAAACATCGCCCTTAAACTATGCAGTTCATCAACACCTCGTGCCGAGAGGAAATGGAAAGAGAATGCGTGGGTGACAGTCTAAGCCTCATTAATAATTCGGTGAAATGTAATAATCGAGGGTCGTAATGATACCCACGGTGGAACATAAAAATATTATACGGCACTTCTTAGAATCATTTATGATAATTAAACAAATGTGTTAATCATTTTATTGAACATCAGACGAGCAGCTAATCTGAAGGCGGAGATTACCTCTTATGTACATTTTCGATGCATAACAATGTTAGCCAATGACTGACTTTGACAGGTGATTTAGGACTACATTTGTTGATTTAGGATAGATGATGTAGAAGAAATTAGGATGGATGTCTGTCATATTAATTATGACATAAATCATCCCATCTCTTCTTGTGGGTGCCGTAAAAGGCGACTAAGGAATAACAAAGCCGCTGCCACAGGCCACGAGGATCAACCACCACTTCTAAAAGAGTGGAATTCTAAGAGAATTGTGGATTATTGCACTGCCATCCGGGGTTTTTCCATTACGTTACGATATGGGGCTCTTCAAGAGAGCCGTGAACATGATTCTGCAAGGTCGGCAGCGTACCTGCAAGCCTCCTGGTGTTGCGGGTACCATGAGTGGTCGTCTGCTATATATTCTATAAAAATAAATAAAAATGTGTACTCGTCAATTCGCTTGGCCAGCGTTCCGATCTGAGAGCATACGTCTCGGGGGCCCATGTCCAATCAGTAGACGATTAAAGGGCTGGTTACGGATTTTTTACGGTTTATGATATAAAATATTAATATTAAAAAACCTTCAAACAGTGAAGTACCCTTGCCTGGTACGCTCTCTCCTATAAAATAATTATATCCTCTGCAAACCGCATACTATATGCTCGCTTTCTTATTGAGGCGTGATCTAGCATTTCCTGCATGAAGAATGCGCTCACGTTATAAGGCAACCCCGTCTTATATATCAATAAACTAGCAACACAAAATTACATTACCATAGTAACTAAATAACAAGAAAACTGCTATTTTTTTGAGTCCGCATGTGACCATGGTTGGTGCAATCCAACCGAAACGTCGAGTAAAATAAATAAGGTAAATATGCGCGTTAAGACACATTTAAATAGATAAATAATAAAATTTCTCCCCGTCAGTCATAGTAACGACAAAAAATAAAGCTACAATACCTCCAGGCCAGTCTCTATCGCTAGTTTAGCGGCCGCGCTCCCTTCCTGAGGTGGACCTGCATCGTGTTTTCGTTAGGTAAGTGAGACAGGGTATATTTGGTTGTAACGATTGCTTTATTGGAGACTGCGTACGATAACCGCACCACCCGCGACTGCACTAGGAGGATGCTGAAGGGACTATTCACACGTCTCTCCAGGCTTATTGTTAGTAAATAAATCACGCGTGGTTGTCCGATATATATTTCACTATCAGTACTAAAGTACTGTACTAAAATGTCTTACGCGCCGACAGGTCTAAATGGCGGACAATGGGGGAGGCCTATGTCCAGCAGTGGACGTCCAAGGGCTGAAAAGAAAAGAAGAAGAAGTACTAAAGTAATTTCTCCACGAACTTACAGTGCAAAATAATTAAAATATAATCAAGTGAAATTAGTTCAATTACGGCGCCAAGTAATAAAGTTTCTTGCTAGGAGTTCACTACCGCAGTCATAATTTTATTTTCTCTTTGTTTACTACTTTTAAAAGGTTGAATTGTCCAGGAGGATTCTTTGAGAATAATTGTTAATAACATAAATATAGAATTTAATTAGTGAATTATAGTATCACTGTTAAAAGATTTTCGAAGAATCCTCCTTCGAAGAAATCCCCTCGACTATTACAAAGATCACGAGTTGAATTACGGAAAAAAATTACTAAATCTCGACTACGGATTATCAGCAGCTCCGCAGGCTTATTCCTTAATTGATTGAAACTAAATTTGTAGGAAAAAAATATTGAATTTATATTATCTTGATTAAGTACCTACCAAATCGCTTCAATTGTTCAAAAATTTCATAGTCTTCTATAGACCAAAATTGCTATTATTTTTAAGTTGAGAAAAATAATTTAAATTATATACAACGGATAATTATCGCAAAAATCACACCCAGGATAAAGTTAAATTTAGTTTTTAAAAGAGTAAATCATTCAAAAATCAATAAATCTGGTAAAAAATTATCAAAGATTGTCTAGCAGAGATCGCTACTAGCGATAAGACCGCCTTTTGTGCATTACATGTGTTGCAACGTGTGTATCAGTCTTGTTGTATTTCGGTGTGTAATAAAGAGATATATCTATCTATTGACCTATTTTATTATAAATATAAAATCCAATAAAGTACGTTGTTATTCTTATTTTTTTTATAGATAAGAGGGCGGACGAGCAAGCAGTCCCACGTAATGGTAAGTGTTACCGCCGCCCATGGACACCTGCAACACCAGGGGGTATCGGGCGCGCCGCCGACTTTGCAAAATCCTATTCACAGCTTTCTTGAAGAACCCCACGTCGTAGTTTAATGGGAAGACCTCTTGAGATAGTTCGTTCCACAGGTAATAACTGGGCAATATGTTGATTAATTTCACCAATGATTTGTCTACTTTAATAACATTTTACTCCCATGTTTGTCCAACTTTGAGATGTGTCCGATAAAGACTCTCCCACACAGCTGTGATATATCGGCCGGTATGATTACAACGTGGCAATGCCTTAGTGTGCCTTAGGCAACCAATAATTGGTCTTAGTGTATTTTGTATGGTACCACATGAAATTCTACACAGAGTGACGATTATAATTATCGCACTGCGGTAAAACTAGAGTCGCAAGATCAATTACCGCAATATCGCGTTGCGATAACATCGACCGGTATATCGCATCTATTTGGGAGAGCGATAATAGCCTCAGCTATTAATTTTAATACATTTCTCACTGACTTTTTTTATGTTAATCTATATAAATCCATTTATTAATGAGAGATCTTTTATTTAGTTAACTTTTTATATTTTTGGATATTTAACTGGTATCATAATAATTTGAAAAAGTCTATAAAATTAATAAATAAGAACATGAAAATGGTGCGAAGCCGCATTGAGGTTTGAGCCCATGCCTCCTAGTTTCAACCATTAGACACTCGACCGATTGAACTACGGAAGCTATCAGAGTCGCCAATAAAACTTTGTTACACATTTAATAGACCGGTTAATGTCGTCATATATGTGTGCGTGAGTTGTTGTACGTACTGAACAAGGCCAGTCGCATGCGAAGTTGTCTCTTTTGCAGCGTGTAGATATCTACTTAAAATGTCTTGTAGATATCTAATGTTATACGAGTATATTTAGCTATGTTTTATAGGCAGATGGTGGAACAGATAAGCATACAGTCCACCTTGTGATAAGTAGATACTCTCGCTCATGGACATCTGCAGTACATGCCAAATTCAGTCCAGATTGACAAACGTGGGCACGTCCCCGGATGCGCTGTCTACCTTTGAAGATATAGAACTGGATTTGAAGAAAGCGTTGAGAAAATGAGGAGACATGGGATAGGATGGGATGGGAATTGCCTCTGGCATATCTCACTAACTACCGAAACACGTACGTACATTGGGGAATAGGATAAACTAGGAAGTGCACTACATTTCAAAGTAATATAGATTCTGGTAGCGCTTAGCGGTTATTGGATTGCAGCATGCACCCTCCCCCTGTTGGATTTAAACACTGACTGAAGCATGTATATCTATCTTAAAGTTCTAACATCGCTTGATGTAATTTCTGTTGTTCGGTGGAGATTTTTCTTAAAATAAGCTTATCTCAAGATAAAAATTAAAAATATAATTCCGCTGCGGCGCTTAAAGATCATAATTAAGATACGTCCAAAGATAGCATCGGTCGTTTCGGCGCGTTTCATGCACAGTTTAGCTCGACCCAAGTTTATTACGTTTCACGGTTTCACGCAATTTACACGCGTAATTAAATCTAGAACGTTCTGTCGTAAAAACTGTCGTCTTATTATGGACTCGTGTGAATAAGGTTTAACGGGGAAATTAACATTTATTTATTTATTGAACACCTTATTACACAAAGTGCAATGGGTGGGGTTGATGCTACACGGTATTGTCTTCCAGCTAACCTTCGGGAGAGAAATAATGACAGCGATGGCGATGTAATTAAGGAAAAGAGAAAAGCAAAAGGACAATAACAATAAACAAACAGAAATAAAAATAATTCAAGTATTATTAAAAAAAGTGCTATTAATCTCTTAAAGTGTCTATTAATCGAGTATATAAATACTTATACACAGACATACGTACGGTGAGTAGGTAAATTTTGAGATACGCAAATTTCCGAAAAAGCACTCATTTGAGCTGTATAGTTTTTAAAACAGAACATTGTATTCGCTTTTTTATTGAATTTCGCGCGATTGTTGTTGCAATAACGGAATTCCAACGAGAACATTTTCGTGTAAGGATGTTATTCGATTTTAAAAGTTTAAAGTTTTAAATGAGAATGAGTGTAAAGATAGATTAGTATCAGCTTTTGAGGACCTCGAACCGTCCCGTACAACAATTTTTAGATGGTTTTCTCAATTTAAACAACAAAGATTGGAAGATGTTTCATCGTCGGGCATTCATGAAATTTTACACCAACACCTTTAAGTCAAAAAGCTTTGTTCGCTTTGGGTTCTTCATACACTGACTGCTGAACAAAAACAAGCTCGAGTGACACCAGACAACTTGTCAAAGTTGAAGTAGGCCTACTTCAAATTTGTCCACTTGCTCCTATTTTGGGCAGTTAGGGTGTAGTTGCTGCTCAGTGCTCTCTTAATGATGTCCCTGCGATAATGAGCGGGAATAAATGATTCCAACTCATTTGAGGTCTCTCTTTAGGTGTTCTCTTGTCCCATGGTTTCCAGTCTGTACCACGAGTCAGACTTGATTGTGTTTGAAGACACAGCCCTATACAGTCTTTATAATGACAGATTGATTTTAAAACTGCCGCTTTTCTAAATAAGTGGTAATCAATAAATAAATATACAGTTCGTTTATTGTTGTATGAGAGATCTTCGTTGGTAAATATGGCGATGTACACATTTTTATTGATTGTTTGTCATTTTTATGACTATTTTATATTTTGACCCACACATGACGACTTAAAGACGACATATTCAGATTTATTTTATGCGATGGTATTTGGATGGCCACATACTGTCCCATAAAATGACGTATATTTAAGCCGAATATATTTCATAAGATATAGGTATTTAACATACTAAATCAATTTAATCATTTCATTCTAATATTTTATGTTTTCGACGAACAAAAAGAGCTGTGAAACATATACATTTCAACTGCGCTCCAAGAAGTCTAATGAAATTGGAAGACTACATTTTCTTTAAGAAAAAAAATCTTAAACGAACCTAATATTTGTCCATAAAAGTAAATGTGTTTTACAGAGTGTTAATAAAGAAAATGGAGCCGGAAAATATCCAGAATTTCGTTTACATTATATGCTTTTTACATGATACTTTTCTAAGTAAATTTTGTGAATTACATTTTAAGAGAAAAGAAAGAGAAAATTAAGCCAATGTTTGCTTATTGTTTTTAAAGAAATAAAGAAAATATATGCATTCGTTGTCACAACACCACAGCTACGTACGTTATAATTACGCCGTCGAATGATTACCGATTTGACAGTTCATGAACAATTGGTTGAGATGACTTTGAAATGGCGTACAAATTACGACAAAAATATTTTTGGAAAAAATCTTGGATGAACCTTTTGAAACCTAAAGAAAGAAAGAAGAAAGAAAATTATTATATTGGCAAGAACATATCAAATGAGTAGGTAATTAAAAAAAATACGAAAATAATATATATGTAGTGCCAATCGGCGCCAACTCAGCATATGTAGCAGCGTGAACTGCGACACTGATTTTCAGTTGGAGTCGTACCGGTGACCACGGACTGTCCACAGTAGGGACCACAGGGTGACATTGATATACCAAACCTTGACATATAATAAATAACTAAAGATTTAACCAAAAAATCTACATAAAAATATAAATTACTATGAAAATACGACAATAAATAATAATAAAATATTATTTTTATTTTCAAAATCAGTTTACAAACACAATCTATTGAGAATTCTCTAAAATTAATTACAATGTGGAGAATTCTCTGAAATTAATGATTATCATTATAATTTATTGATATACCTACGCATACTCTATAGGTTGGCCATATCTGTTCTGGAACCGAAAAAAATGGAGTTCGAATGGCGTTCTTGAGTGGAGAACGCTTATTGGAAAGCACTCAATACTCACGTACTCAATCACATGGACAGATGACCACGGCAGTGACAAAAGGACTGGTTGATAAAGCTCATGATTTGATCATGGGGAAAACTCGTCTTTTGTTTTGGTATACTTTGGGAGAAATGATCATAAAGAGGACATGTTGATTTTCGATTCATATTTCGTGGACAGTCAATCTATCGGAAATAGTACCATACCATTTCATCAGCTTGTGTTTCTCAACTTGTGTGGCCTCACACAAGGCCCGCCATTGTATTCGATTATCCGAACTAAGTAATTATAAATACTTTGACCTACTAATTAGGACGTTGTGAAAGATGAGTAGATACTTGAAGTGTTCGCAACCTCAAAGGGATGCGGATTTTCCATCGACCTTTGGTATTACTGTAAATAACTTGAAAATGGATTTCAGTAAAAGCATTTCCCTTTACGCAGCGCTATAAATACTGTTTTAATATTAAGAAAATTTATTACATACCTTGAAATATTTGTGGCAAGAGCTCAACGACCTAACATGAATTTAGATAACCTCAGCGCGATAACTCATTTTTATAAGAATATCATAAGTAATTATAATGTCAATCAAATAAGTCATAATGTTACGTGTAAATGCTCCAAAAATAACATTAAGAGAATCAATAACACCAACTTCGAGCGTACCCTGTGTAGAACCCTCAGTTGTCTGGGCGCTTTCGTAGCCACACGACGTTTATCGAGCGCGCTACGCCGTAGAACGCGTAGCAGCTTCTACGATAAATCGTCTACAGTGTGATCGAAATGTGATTCTACGTTTTTGAGACGATAAGTCGCTTGCTCAATTTTTTAAAATTATAGTGTTAGTGATGCACGATTTTTGAGTGAATTTCAAACATGGAGTGGAAGACTTTGTGTGTATTCTTATTTTGCTTCTTCGGCTCAACGGTTGGCAACCCGGCAAAAATGGGTCAGTACTATTAATAAATATTTTAGTTCGATGATTTATTGATAAGTGTAGAAATTGGTGATCGTTTGTTTCCGCAAATGAAATGTGAAGACGCAAACACAGTCTCAGTACATTACTATATTTTGTATAATACTGTATGAGTATTTGTTTTTATCTTAACGCTACGGTTTGAAACGACTTATCGATTATCTTTTCTTGTTCATACTAAATTACTTCGTAATATTATCGTGAAATCGTGAATTATCGTGACCCTATTTGAAAATAACTTAACAAAAACCCTTTGATAAGGTTTAAGAGGCGATAGTGAATTGAGATTTTGTCAAGAAAATAAAAATATACTCGTATTTTATTTTATTCCCACAATATTTCATACTCAATTACATATCTTTGAAATCGGAAAGCTTTTTGGAAAGCATGTACAATTTATGCCGTACGTTGCCGTTCGTGATTTATTTATTAAATACAACAAAACGGTGCTGAAACTAAATAGAAATAATATGACCGATAGATGCTTACATAAATAAATATAAATATAAATATAAATAAAATAAAAATTTTTTATATAAATAAAAAAAATCATCGATGATAATTATACCTGCTTTTAAATTTAAATAGTTAAGACAAGGATTTTTCTAGATGTCATTGGTCTCCCTCATTGGGTTGGTCTTCCCAAATTTTATATCACTTAATTTAAAGGTATATATTTAATTAAGGTCACAAGGTTTCAATCTCTGTTGTAATATATATATTACCATTACCATCAGACGGTGATTCCACCGTCATCGTCGCCACTGCTAAGCATTGATCTCCTAATGCATATTTTATTGCGCAGGAGGGATGTATGGCTCTAAAATGCTACACTTTTAGATCAAGCGGGTTGGTGAGTCCACTCTCTTAGAGGTGGCGTAGTTCCTCAGGGCTTGTTGCGAGCTGCTCTGTTATCCCGTGGTCACGGCAAAACACGGAAACGGCACTATTCTACAGGCGGCCGACACCACATCATATTATAATACAAATATAATTTTTAAATTGTCATAAAGATAGATATTAGTATGTTAATTACGATTAGATTCTCAAATATTATTACAAACCGATTTACAAGTTTTAGGAATCCATAAAAATGTCCGTGTTTTATTTAATTTACAATTGCCTATTTTATTTATTTTCAAAAATGTGTTACACAAAGTCTTAAGTTTAGATATTGTCACACATTCTGCCATGCTGGCGTGGAAATATTAAAGCAAAATTTAATTTCTATTAATAATACTAAAATGTCAACTAATAAATAACTAATAAAGTAAAATAATGTCATTTAATAAGATTACGAATAAGATTATCAATGTGATGATGTCAATTAAGAAATATATTAAATTTATAGTTAATATTAAATTCAAATTTATCGTCACTTCCTTTTATTTTCAGTCCTAAATTCTAAGTGCAATGATTCATTAAGAAATTATGTTAATTATTAATTTATGCATATTTACACAATCTGTTAACGGTCTCAAATAAAATACCTCAAGGAAAAATTGTGTTAGCTTCATTAATTTTAATAAAGAAAGTTCATTAAAATGTTGTAAACTAGTAAACCGCTCATAACATATTATGATGCCGTTCTTATGGTTCTTATTAAATTTTTAATTAAGGTAAAATATTGCATTTACTTTTATTGACTAAGACATATTTCCCGCATTATTTTGTGTGGTATATTTAATTTAAGTATTAATTACTTAAGTATATACCCAAGTATTAATCCTAAGATATCTATTTTTATATGTACGAGTATATTTGTATGTAGTTCATGGAAATATTAGTTTGTATATATGTATTATATTTTAATATTTATTTACACTAGTTCTGCTTTCTATCTTCTATATTTATGACAGCTGAAAGCATATGAAATTCAATTGAATTAATTAGGTATGAATTTAAATTAATTAGTATTAAAAATACGCAAAAGTACTTTTTTTTTAAAGTGTACTAATTTCATATTGTGAATATACTGTAGTTATGGAGAGTAGTAAGCCTCAGTAGGCAAGCCCATGCTGAGGTTTACTGGTTCCATCGTTCGTCAGAAGTACTTAAGTAATGTGGAAATGAATATTCTATAATAGATTTTATCAAACAGACATTTTCAAAAATGCTCTAAATCCACTTAACCATTATGTTAATCTATTAAAAACTACATTTGAGTTTATTTTATATTCGTATTTGCTTGTGTGTTATTGTGCTTGTGGACACCTGAATCGAGCCAACCTGCAGTTTTTATGTATAAAGGCCTGGAAGATAAAAATAATGTTAGGTCAAAGAAAAAGATTTTAAGCAGTTTTGAAGCTGACATATTCATCATCATTTTGGTGTGCTAAATTTGAATTCACGAATTCGAACCGCAGAAGAAAAGCCGAATCAGTTCATTGTTTCGAAAAAAATAAGGAAGCAGAAAGTTTGAATTGGAGCAGTTTTTTTGATTTAATGGTGTTGTTTTTCCATAAAAGTTTCGTTAAATTGTTTTTCCTGAGATTTGAACCGATTTTGACCTTAAAATTATGGATACTGCGCTTGAAATAGCCGCGCAAGCTGTAGCACTTCTTTAGTCTGGGCTTAGTCGGCGAAATGTGAGTGCATTACTTTGTGCAGTGCATTTAAGTCGTTCTGCTGTTCAAAAAGTTTTCTAGTGACTGGCGGCTTCGGTTGCCGTCCAACAGAACCGTGATTTCGAGTGACGACGGAAAGACAAAATCGGTTTATCTTCACCACTAGCTTACGAAATCATCACCTGACCCCAGAGTACAGATCCAAGAACAGCTTCGAGACTTTCATGGATGGCTGTTAACGCTCGGACTGTTAGAAGAAGATTCGAAGAACGTGATATAAACGTGATATATAAGCCAGCCGATGGGCTCAAACTGACACGAGCTCACCGAATGGCGTGTCTTCAGTTTGCTCGCGAACATTTGCATTGCACTCAACGCCAATGGAGCCAAGGTACTCTTCACTGATGAATCTAAGATTATGCTATATGGTAATGATGGAAGGAGGAAGGTGTACCGAAGACAGAGAGAGCGTTTTGTGCAGAGCTATATTGAAGAGAAAGTGAGTTTCGGCGGAGGGTCATGGACAGTCTGGGGACTAATTTCCGCGGAAGGCAAAACTGGACTTTAGGTTGTGACGAGACCACGGCTGCCGCCACTAAATGGGTCACCGTCACATTCATCAATGCCTAGAGACTCACATGAATAAAAATGAAATCTTAGCCATAAAACCCAGCTTGGCCATTGGGTTTGATAGCCAAGATTTCATTTTTATGCACGCTAATGCAAGACCGCACACTGCAGGAATCGTCAGGGAATACTCTCATATCGTCGGTATCACAGTCATTGAATGGCCAGCAAAAAGCCCAGATATCATTCCCATAGAGCATTTATGGGATAAGCTAAAAGGCGTGTTCGAGCTCACCACTCAGCTCCACAAACCTTGCAGGAGCTAAAAACTGGCATCGAGGAAGAATGGGAGAACATTCCACAACACGTCATAGTGACGTTGATTGATTCCATGCCAAACCGCATAACGGCCGTCGTAAATGCTCTTGGAGGCAATACAAATTTCTGAATAAACGATTTTTTTAAGTAAACCATTGTTTTATTCAAAAATCTAATACAAGTCTTCCATATGAGAAAGGCGGATACACAATTTGTTATAATTTAAACTCATTTTTTCAGTACTCTGAATTAAAATTTGGAGCAATAGCATACTGATATGGTTCGTTTGCCAGCTTCAACACTGGATAAAAGTTTTTGATCGATCAAACTGCAATTTTTTTATGCTTCAGGCCATCAAAACAGAAAATGCAGGGTGTCCGGGAGTGTATTTGCAAGCTGTTGCAATTATTGGGACGCACTTCCCGTATATCGGTGCATCGTAAATCGCAAACGTTGTCATTCGCTGGACATCAAAGTACATATTTGCAAGCTTTTGATATAGGCTCATTGATCTTGAATAATGTGAACTTGCAAATAAATACTTTGTTTTTGAACGCATTACTATTACTTTAGCTTAAATTTTAATACTTTATTGTACATACAAAAACAAGGTACGTAAAGAAATTAAAAGGTACCTTTTTTCACGGTCCACCTGGTGGTAAATGGATACTGCCGCCCATAGATATCTGCAATACATATCAATAAAAGTTTATAAGAATGACAAATGTTGGCACGGCCTCAGGTGCGTTGCCAAACTTTGGAGGTGTAGGAATGGACTTCGAGAGGTATGAAAAATCGGGAGGGATAGGATAGGAAGGGATTGGGAATGGGCTCTCATTAACTGTCGACACACATACGTTCATTGGGTAAGTAGGATAAAATGGCAAATTCTGTACATTTCACGGTAGTCTTCTGTGAGAAGGAATAATGTGGCAAGTACAGGCCGCCCAGCAGCTGTGGAATTGCAAGTGCAACCTCAAAGTTTTTATTTTGTTGCTATACCCATTTCTCATACAATGAGAGTATAATGGGATAGGAGGTTTCCTCTGTCCCATCGCACTCTAAACTGGAGAGGATGAGAAAGATTCTTGTTATCCGAATGATAAGGACAACTCTAAATTTTGCAATACCCTTGTTTTTGCAACGCTAATTTCTTGCAACATTCATTTTTCACGACACTATTTTTTTACAACTTTCATTTATCACGACACTCATTTTTTACAACTTTCATTTATCACGACACTCATTTTTTACAACTTTCATTTATCACAACACTTATTTTTTACAACATTCACATTTTACTGACGTTTCTGAACTACGTAGTAAGTCTTGGTTGTTTAAAGATCCATGTCCATGTGAACAAACTATTAAGTAACTCTGATATTGATTGGAAACTATCTCGTTTGAATTTTCAATAAACGTCAAAAGACTACAAAGGAATATATCACTATTGTTGGGCGGAATGGATAAATTGCACTATTCTCTTTGTTACAGCTTGTATTCCGTTTTATTACGAGACATGGTGTCACAGAGTAATGAGAAGCCATTGGTCCGTGGCATTTTATTTTTATTAGGGTTACAATAAATAACATTACTAAGGATCTAGTGAGGAATTTTAGTTAATATTTTAACTAACTATAATTGAATTCTTTATTTTTCAAAGGGGCTAATTCCATTGACCACAACTTTTCAGGAGAAGGTTAACCTTATGTTAGTAACACATACAATCTCTTTTCTTTACCATATCATTAATAAGAAAAATAATTAAAAGACTTTTGGTGGGAACTAGAGAAGTGAAGTTGAGTTTTTGTTTGATTTATTATGAAAAATGTGTATTTGTGCGTTTAAGGATTTTATAGGTTGTTAAACTTTAGTGTTTTGTATGCGTTATGTTTGTGATAATCAAATAAAAGAATACATATTTCGTGTGTTTCCAAGGAGTCCTCATCTGTTCTCAGTAAACCTACTATCACTTTACAGAGTGACCCCTGACTTACTTTGACGAGACTTGACATTGACAAGCTACGTTATAAATTTTGAAATTGTTAATTACAAAGAAAACTTGATATTGGCAGAATGTGATAATTACACCATTGCCATATATGAAAAAAAATTGTCACATCAGTTATATTAAAAAGAAATTTCATACACGATAGGTTTTCAATTCACACAACAATATTTCCATAATATTTACACCTTCTTGTAAAAATGTGTACGTAGGTACAGTAGTGTTAAACATTTGAAAATATTGTACTGAAATATTAAATTGAATGTTTTGAAAATCATCGTTGGATATTATTCAATGTGTTTACTTTAAACTCCAGGAGAATAATAATAAGCTTTTTTACGATTATCGGAATAGGCTCCATTATACCTATACTAAACAGTGTAATGAAAGAAATGTGAAAAATAAATTACAATAAATAAACATAATTATAAGAGTTTATTTTAACATCAAGTGATAATAATAATACTTGCTTATTACAAGAATAATTTGACGTCCCTCAATGGCTTCATTTCATTCAGCTCAGCTACAACAGGAAATAAACCACTCGATCAATACGACGGGCATCGTAACAAAAAGCCGTCTCGGCCCGGCGGCTGTCACTTTACAAAATGTCGAGAAATGTCAAATGAAAAAATGTCTGGCCCCTGTAATGAACACAGGACCGCACTTTGCGATTTTTGTTTTTTTTTTAATTAAATTTTCCGCGAATGTATTAAAACTGTTTGACGCACACAAATACAATACTAAAATACACAACACATTTCAATTTACACAAAATGTATAATTTACATTATATATATAGGAGACCACGTACCGGCGGACGAAGCCGAGGACGTCCATCTGCTAGATGGACAGACGACCTCATAAAGGTTGCGGGCACCCGCTGGATGCAGGTCGCTGCCGATAGGTCTAAATGGCGGACAATGGGGGAGGCCTATGTCCAGCAGTGGACGTCCAAGGGCTGAGAAGAAGAAGAAGAAGATATATATATATATATAATGTAAATTAACTAATATATATATATATATATATGTATATTAGTACATATGTATATTATATATATATGTATATTAGTGCCGTGTGGTGTCGGCCGACTATAGAATAGACTAGCACCATCCCTACTCTTGTCGTGGGTATCGTAAAAGGCGACTAAGGGTAGCCCTGAAGAAGTACACCAGCTCTAAGAGAGTGGATTCGCCAACTCACTTGGCCAGCGGCGTTTTAAGGCCATACCTCCCTCGTGCACAAGTCAATGTGCATGGGGAGGCCCATGTACAGCGGTGGATACTAAACGAGCTGGTTGAATTGTATTGTATCCAGAAGTTGCAACACAATTGAAGATCAAATTCAAAATCATTTAAAAATTTAAGGATTTGAGGTATATTCCTACCTAGCTACAATCTATCTCCTATTCTAATTCTTCCTACCTATCTACCAACAATCTAATTCCTCCTACCTATTTCCCTAAAAGTCCCCTGCTCTGAATCACTTATAAAAGAACCGTTCAAACGGCAATTCTATTGGATCCAAATGTAATAAAGGTTCTAGAAACAACAAAGCAGCATATATAGCCAAAACAAATACGGACTCATAGCCTTTTATTTGTACAAACATAAACAAATGTCAAGTGTTGTCAAAACATTTACCCGTAAACGCTGTAGCACAGCATTTTAGTGTAGAATTTGCTAGAATAATTTCTGTACGTTTGTAATTGTATATATTGTGACAATTTCTACGCTTAAGTTAGTGCTGTTGTGTTTTAGGATAAAAACACACGCTGTAGTTTTGGGAGCGGGTTCGATACGGTTATTGTTATCAGTAGTTTTTTTTTGGAAATAATGCTTGTAATAATACCCCGTGCAATGTTGCACTTAATGTTATTTTCTATAATAAAGCAGCATTTTGTATATATTAGGTAGTCGGATAAATTTGCGGCCTTTTTATAGTGAAAATAATAAAGACTTTTTCTGTATTACATAAATATTTATTGAACGGAATATTGTCCATTTAATTCGACTATCTTTCGCCTTTTTGCTGGCAAAGCCATTATCCCATCGCTATAAAATTTTTGGGGTTTCTCAGCGAAAAACTGATTTAAATGGTTTTACAGGCTTCTCTTGAATGTAATTTTACTCCATTTAGAGAATTTTGTAAAGAACGAAATAAATGATAACCCGAAGGTCCGAAGGACTGGACTGTATAAAGGTGCATTAAAACTTCCCAGCCAATCAATTTTTGTTTAGTCATTAAAGATGTATGCAGTTGAGCATTGTAGTGATGGAAAACTACTCCTTTTCTATTCATTAATTCTGGGCTTTTTTCTTCCAGTGCTTGTTTCAATTTCACTAATGGTGACAGTAGACATCAGAATTAATCGTTTGGCCATGTGGCAAAAGCTCGTAATACACAATGCCTTTCCAGTACCACCATACACATAAAATGACTTTGTTCGCAGTGAGGGCTTTGAGACTATTTGTGATGGTTTATCTCGTTTAGACCAAGATCGTTTTCAAACATTATTATCGTAGGTGATCTACTCGTATCTCCTGTTACCAATCTTTTCAGAAATGGATCGATTTCATATCGTTTAAGCAACATCTCGCATATGAGAATTCTATTCACCAAGTTTCTATACCCAAACACAACATCTGTCTAGCTTTTTTACAAAATTCAGTTTATGCAGGTGATCCAAAACTGATGAGTGGTGAATGCTAAGCTCTTCCGCAATTTGATGATTGCTTACGTGTCGGTCTGTTTCATGTTTTTTAATGATAACATCAACATTTACCTTAATAGGATGACCACAGAGAAGGAACATCATTCAAATCAAAATTACCTGACTTGAACTTACCATTTTTTTTGTAGTAGTTTTGGATAAAGCATCTTCTCCGTAACATATCAGATAACACCACATATCTTTTTTCGAGCACTGGGAGCATTCATACCCTTATCGAAAAAAAAAATTAAAACTTATCTAATTTTCCTCTTTATTAACTTTCATTTTATAATTATTAAAAAATATGAAAAAACAAACATTTAACTTGTGATATCAATATGCTGCCATTACAAAAAGTCAGCTGTCAAACGATATATCACTTTCCCGCCAGTGATCAGTGTTACCAGAAATATACGAGTAGCATGCTAAAGTCATTCGTTCAAAAAGGCTGCGTACTATTCCGACTACCTATTATTTTAGAACACTGTCAGCTTTTCGTTTTAAAACTTGACATGTTGATGGATAGAGGTGCAAAATTGGCTTGATATAATTAAAAATATGTAAAAATACGGGGCTATTTTGACATAAATTTAGCATTAACATTGACATTAATGAAAAATTTAGCTACTGTGTATCTTCTATCAACAAAAGTCATTGTCACACTAGTTTCAAATACATTGTTTCAGACAAAAAGTTTTCGTAACAAGAAACAAAAGAATACAATTGAAGTATTACTGACACAGATAAGAGTTTCACAAAAATATAAAGATGTGCTAGTATCACTTAGATACGCCATTGAGGTTTCGACTAGACCAAAATAGCTTATTTGGGACCACACGTTGTCAATTTGAAATTGTCTATTTTTAATGTGTTTATAAAAATCAGTCCCTTAGGTATTAGGTATTGTTCGTATTAAACACTAAACTATTGGGATAGATTGGAGAAATAAATAATAATCTTTTAATTTAAAATTATAGCAAATATTTGGCTCAATTTTGGTCTTAGTTCAGTTTCTCCAGTTTATGCACAACGGTTTCTCGTTTATTTTATCTACAGTTTATCTACAGCAGAAGAGTTTGAAAAACCACAATTTACAGTATAATGTAAGAAACGCGTCTGTTTTTTATACCCGTATGTTTTCATTGTGTTTACCTTCTAATATTTGACATCGTCTACAGGAATGCTCGCATGTAAATTGGTGTAATAACATTTTCCAAGAAGGTTTTGCATAATTGAGAATACTCGAATATTGTATATATTGAGAATATAGCAAGAGCGTATAATATTGTGTTTCGCATCTCAGAAATTTTATTAGGACTTAATTTACAAGAATTTTGGCATGTAATGTTGTATTCTATTTTTGCTGCATTTTGTGCGGTCCATGTTGAATACCTTGTGGTCATAGTATTGTGACAGGACTTACTTTGAAATAATTTATAGTTTTAATCAATTACTATCTGTACATATAACGAACAATATCTTTGTCTGTTTATTAGTGCTAAAGGAACTACTGGGCCAATTTGTTTAAGGTTTTTACTAACTGAAATGTATTAATATATACATATGTAATGCAACAACTGTTCTTATGGAACGAATTGAGCGTGGAATTATAAACCAGTGGAACATACAAAAACAAATGGTGCACAAAAACTTAATCGTATTAACGATTAAAATTTAACGATCGGATTCAAACTTAACGATCTGCCAATACATTTGTATTTCACACCTGTAACTGAATATCGAAATTAATTAATTGATTGTAATTGAATATCGTATAGGAAACTAATATAACGAACATTTAAAAGCAAATCTTATCTTAGTTAAAAACAAAGCCCAAAATACGGGCATACTTTAAAGTCATTACTACACTTGTAATATAAATGTATACTCTGATAATCGAGTACTTACCTAATTAATTCGTCGTTTTAAAATAACCACTTATCAAATCGAAGATGAAAATATCTATAGTAATTTATCATTAATAAATTAAATTCATCAGTTACACTCACAAAAACTGACACTCATCATCATCATCATCATCTCAGCCTTTGGACGTCCACTGCTGGACATAGGCCTCCCCCATTGTCCGCCATTTAGACCTATCGGCAGCGACCTGCATCCAGCGGGTGCCCGCAACCTTTATGAGGTCGTCTGTCTATCTAGCAGATGGACGTCCTCGGCTTCGTCCGCCGGTACGTGGTCTCCATTCGAGAACCCCTCTGGCCCATCGGCCATCGGTTCTTCGAACTATGTGCCCTGCCCACAGCCACTTCAGCTTGCTAACCCGAGAGGCTATGTCGGTGACTTTAGTTCGTCTACGGATCTCCACATTCCTGATTCGATCACGTAGGGAAACCCCGAGCATAGCCCTCTCCATAGCTCGCTGTGCGACAGTGAGCTTATTTATGAGGCCCATAGTCAGAGACCACGTCTCGGTGCCGTAGGTCATCACTGGCAACACACACTGGTCGAAACTGACACTAGCAATCGAATAATTATTCGACCATAAATCTAGCCATTCAAATCAATTATATGAATCGCAATCTAGTGAAACGAATATTTAAATGCAAATGGTGCTAAACAGCCTAATCCGCTGTCAATAAGCGCGCTGATGAAGTGCAATGTATCAAGACATCGAAGTCATATGTCACTCTCACACCTGTGACATAAACGGGTAAGTAGTCTAATCAATTACTTACTTAATCGTTTTTTTAATGTAATTATCAGATTTTACGCAGTGAAAAAAGTATTCAAAAACAAAAAAATGATGTTCAAGTTTAATCAACTATCATTAAATCTGAAATTGCTGTGCAAACGGACCATCTGCCATACATTAGAGTTGCCAGTTACACACAAATAAATTTAAATCCGCAATCGAGTTATTCGACCATTAAAATTGAGTACATGGCAAGTTAGTGGAACGAATATTTAAAAGCAAATGGTGCTGAAAAGCCTAATCGGCTGTCAATAAACGCGCCGATGAAGTGCGAGCAAACGATGTGTCAGGACATTGGAGTCATGCGTCACTCTCGCGGTTGTGAAGCGTACAGGAAATTGCGCCGCGGGCCCACGTGATTTTATGTGACACATTTTTTGCGTAAACTGTACTTATATCGGTGTCTTGTGTAATCGAAGAGCTGTCCAGTTTCATGTTTGTGCCATCGCAACATTTTTTTTCTTTTCTCATATGGCTATAGCGCAATTAACACATTGTGCCAGTGTCGAGATTTCTTCTTAATTAACAATTTCAAAGTTAAAACAATTCAAATCGCAGCCCATCAATGTTCAGTCCCGTTGACGTAAATTAAGAGTCGCTCAGTAAAGTGTCAGTAGGTTTACTGAGGGCTGAAGGGAACTCCTTGGAATCACAAAAGCAGTCCTATGCTTTTATTTGATTATCACAAACATTGCACTCAGAAAACACTTCGAAGTTTAATAAACTATCACTATTACAAGACCCAAAATTCACATTTTTATTTTCAGGAATCTTATAAACTATATATATTTGATATCGATAAAGTTAATAGCTTAAACAAACTGCCGCAATTATAAAATAAATAACAATTTGCACAACACTGCGAGGTCACAACTTATTATTACTCGTATCTGCGCTAGTCGCATATTTAGCAGTAAGAGTACGCTTCTACAACCGCACCTCCCGTCACAGAAGTGCGGTCCATCCGCATTTCCTAGATACGGAGGTGTCGCGCACTGTTCGGTCCAAAAATTATTTTATACCGCGAACCCGTAGGCTGTGGAATGAACTGCCTCAAAAGGTCTTTCCATTAAGCTGTTAAGTGAATAGGATTTTGCAAGGTCGGGGGCGCACCCGCATACCCCCTGGTCTTGCACTTGTCCATGGGCGGCGGTAACACTTACCATCACGTGGGACTGTTCTGTACGTCCTTGACAAAGTTCATTAAAACTTTACATTGGAAATATCTAACTGAAATGAACTTGAACTTGCATATGCATGGTCGCTATGCGACTACATTATAGTTATAACGACCCTTCACTGTCGTTTGCCGTATATCGTAAACTCATCGCTTTAGCTACCGAAACATATTATTAGTTAGCGACTAGTCGGCTATAGGTAATCACGTTAATTGCCAAAACTTGAAACAGTACATGTAAACATGAAATTTACAATTCCGCTGCACACACTCGACTGGCCAAGTTACCTCTATCTCACAGAAGACTACCGAAAAATGCACTGCATTTCCCAATTTCTATTATAGGATAACAAAGTCGCTACTACAAGCCCCGAGGAACTACACCACATCTTAAAAGTATGGACTAGCAAAAGAGTGGATTCGTCAACCCGCTTCGCCAGCGTGGTGTTTTAAGTCCATACAATGTGCATGAAGCGACCAATATCCAGTACTGGATACTGAAAGAGCTGGTTGCAAAAACTATTTCCCCAATGTACGTACGTGTTTCGGTAGTGAGTTCTATATGACTTACTATTATTTATACCTATATACATATCAGAGCCCAATCCTATCCGAACCAATCCTAACGCTCCTTTTCATTATCCATTCCTACTTCTCCAAAAATAGGCATGGACGTGCCGACATTTATCGTACTAGATTGATGTTGGCAATGTTGGCATCTATCGCGGAAATCCATGGGTGACGGTATCAACTTATCAGGTGGGCTTTGTGCTCGTCTGCCAACTTCTTTCTATAAAAAAATCTAAATAAATACCAATAGTACATGACACACATACAAATAAAACAAAGTTCGAATTGATCGATCACTTTCAAATGCCAAAAATTTCACCGCTATTTGCATCTACTCCATACGCGGAAACATTCGAGACATCGATCATTCTATTTGTAGCGGTTTCAAAAAAAAATCCTAGGGTCGCATTTATCTGTCTTGCGGTAATATTTTTCACGCGCCCTTGCCTTGAGATATGCGTGACCAGAATGTTGGACCAAATAGTAATACTATATAAGGAGACCCACATAGTCATACTTGCGTAGAAGTTATGAATTGATCATTGATCCACCAAAGTACATATATAGATGGATAATTCCTTGTGACAAACCTGTGTACATAAGTGATACCAGTGCAGTGTTAGATATAAATAAAATGTTACTGTCGTGATAACCAAGTAATAATTAAGTTTTAAAGAGTCTCTACTTTATTTACACAAAATTAATTACGCGCAAACACATTTACGACTTAATTTCATTTCAATGTATTATTTCGATTTATATTTAAAAAAAAAGTATTTCAATTATTTCTATACTCTTTATATTTTTTTTAATTGACAACACCGTACGTTAAGAATATTGCGTTAATGTAAAAAAGGTAAACTGTCGATAACACGTTCTTTGTAGTTTTTTGCCACCAAATGACGGTACTGAATTGACAGTGGGTGTAAATTTGACCAATTTGGAAATATCACCTTCTTAAAGTCGGAATATTTATTCGAGTCAGGGATATGACATATAGAAGTGTCAAACAGAGTGAAATTTGTACGGAGATGACACTTTTTTGACAGTTCGACATGTCATATCCCCGACTCAATAGATAATCCGACTATGGGGCCGAATGTTACATCTCTCTATTTTGGTTGATCAGTGGAATTGATATACAATACTTTTCCTTAAAGATTCAACAGCAAAAGTTGATAATGGAATAAATATTTTGACATTGTTTATATCAATATGGTACGTTGCTTATTGCTTATTGGTTGCTTATCATCTTATATTATTTATATATTGTCTGTGTGTTTCAATAAAATTTCAATAAAAAGAGTCAAATATCTTATTACTCGAATTATATTTAACATATTAGACTAGACATGTTAGAATATATTAAAAATTATGCTAATGTAATATCTATTGTAATTAACTAACACCCTGACAAATATAGAAATCTGATTCTTAAACATTTTCCCAGTTAAAAGTTGAGCCCGGAACGTCTTACAAAGCGGCCTAACACTTTTAAAACCAACCAAGCAGACTCAGTTTTTAGAGCAAACGTGCATACACTTCATAATTGTTAAAACACAAAGGAACTTGATGCGGTGCTCGACATTTTAGTCACGGAGTTCGGTCACGAACTGCGCTCCTCCCATGGGTACGTCCACAGTAATGCCGCGTAATACTGTTGATTCGGACGCCAATTGCTCTATAGGTAATTTCCCGCCCGCTGTTGTGGCTTGTACTTTTCTCCCTTGCGAATTTGATTGTTCGAACAACATTCGATTATTTGGCATTCGTTTCTCGGTGGTATTTTATTTAGACGGATTTGGGAATAATCTCAATTTTTTGTCAATGCAACGTGTCACTACAATAAAGATGAACACCAAAAGCATTTTCATAAAAAAATACAAATGATAAAAACTTATAAACTCAACATACCGTGTGCAATACAGGTGTATGCACCTATATTGCACACAAAGTTCAACACAAAAGCATGTGAGTATGTTAAAATACGAGTATAAACAAAATTACAACTGGATGAACATAAATCCAATTAAATAAGGATTAATTATTAGAACATTAAATCACTTAATTAAACAAATGCAAGATAAAAAAAAATTATTAAGTAGGAATCGATTCTACTAAGTTTTACGAGTACAATACACAATGCAATGCCACCAGAACTTTTAGTGTCCGCTGTTGGACAATGGATCTTCTCGTACACATTGTCTTGTGCATGAGGGATATATATGGCTTAAAAGCTGGCCGAGCGACTTGGCGAGTCCACATTTAAGCCATGTAGTTCTTCAGGGCTTGTGGTAGCTTGTGGTTGTTATCACTTATCATATTTAACGACAGCCACGGGCAGTGATGCGGTGGTGTCATTTTAATGCCGGCCGACAGTACACGACAAAAATTTACCAACAAGTATTTTGTTATTTCGAGAGAATGAAAAGGGAATGTTATTCATGATTTATTACATTTGCTAAGCCCCATGTAGAACACGGGCGCATGGCTTCCGGCACAATATTTACATGGAGTGTCACGAATTTCGCAGTGATTTCCTGCCTCGGGCAGAATACAATAAAGAAATTCAATAAAATGTATTATGATAATAGAAAATCTTGAAAATCATTTACGATAAAACCGACAAGATATTTCGCGGACATTTTTCTACGTGATACCTTTTCTGGTGGTTTGAAATAAACGGGCACACGAGATAAGTTTTGCAAACGCTAGAATTGTATTGAGGCAAGAGGTTTTACTGTGAAGAGAACTCAACAGCGCCCCTAGCGTTTGTATTTAGTAACTTGAAAACCTTCAAAAAAAACCGTAGATATATAAATGATTTAAACTTTAACACTGGGGAACGGTAGGAATAAGAGGAATTTTAATGTTAAAAGAGAATCCGCGTGCGGATTCATTAACATTGTTTATTTTGTGTGGACCCTAACAGATACTAATGTATACAAGAAGTGTACTTGTATCGGCCTTTAATGTCCCACTGCAGGCCGCAGGCCTCCTCTAATCAAATCCCCGAGGGGCTGTCAGTGATTACTGTAACACCCCACCATGTGGGCTCAGTGAGAATTGTTGGATACACATACTCCAGATTTTTTTTGTTTCCCGCGCATGTGGGTTTCCTAGCAGGTATCTATATTTGATTCACATTCGTGTGATCGTGATTTCAAATCCTCGGTCCGTACTGCTGAGTTTTGAGTTCATATACTTCTCTATCTTGGTTTTATCGATCGTTTGCGGTTAAGATACGAACAGCGGACAGGTACAGAATCGATTTAATTTTCAAACATGGATTTCTTCTCAAATAAGTAAACAAGCAGTGCTCTCATCCGTTTCCGATTGACACTTGTCATCCGGATATTTTAGACATTCTATAACATGTTAAGTATAATATTTACTTCTCCATCCAGAACTATCAGGACCATAACACGACAACGAATGGTCGTCAACGTATGGAGTACACTACAATAAGTTCACATGGAGAACCGTATTGCCTTGACCTTAAACGCTATCTTAGTTTGTTTCAAACTTGTCGGCCACTACAGATTGATGCTCTGCGAACGGAACAAAATGGCAATTCTAAAAGACCGTTTCGCTCTGAATTTTAAGGTGAAAATCGATTATTTTGACGGCATTATCAAGCTGTTACCATTGACGTTCCGTGAACACGCTGAAGTGGAAATACTAGAGGACCGTATTGCATTGACTTTTGGAGCTATAATCGATTGATTCACACGCACTTTCAAGTGGTTGTGCGCTAAATTGTCTCCGGGGCGCAATTGTACGGCGATTGTCCCGAGTGATAAATCGGTGTCGCCATTTGTACGACCCTGTATATAAATCAGTATGTTCGGTGTAAAAAGAAGTTAGCGGTCCGTCTGTTCACGTGAATGTATATATATATGACCTCTGTGCGAACCGGTCATTGCTATATGAATTATACCTTAAAACAAAAAAAAAACTTGTCTAAATTTAAAGTTATCTGAATAGAAGAACAACACTGAAGGATGCCTTAAAATGTACCTTTATCCTATTTCCCCAATGTACGTGTTTCGGTAGTGAGTGAGATACGCTAGAGTCTATTCCCCTCCCATCTTATCCTATCCCTCCCCACTTTCCCAACCGTTTCTCCAAATCCATTCCTATATCTCCAAAAGTAGGAAGCGTATCGGAGGGCGTTCCAACGTCTGTCATTCCGGACCGACGTTGACATGTACCGTGGCTGTCTATGGACGACAGTATCCACTTACCATTAGGTGGACTGTATACTCGTCTGTCGCCGTTTTTCTATAAAAGAAAAAACAAATGGGAGTGTCCATTATCGATATGAACTTATTAACTGTAGCTGTTATGAATAGTTAATTTATTTTTCTAACTTACTAACTTAATTTATTTGTGTTGGTTCAAAACTATGTTTATATAAAATCTCGTTGATAACATCAGATTTTAATGATGCAGGAATTAAAAATAAACGTTATTTTTTTAAAGATTTGTCGTGTGGTGTCTGCTGGGTTAGGATACATCACGTCATCTCTTGCCGTGGGTGTCTTAAAAGGCGTCTAAGAGATAAGAAAGCCTCTACCGCAAGCACTGAAACAGTGTAGTCGCCAACCCGCTTGGCCAACGCGCCGTTTTAAGATCATACATCTCTCATGCAGCAGAGAATGTGTGTCCAGCATTGGACGATAAAAGGATTGGTTACGATTAAAGTCGAATCAAATCATGTATTTGCAATGTGAGTAATAACAGATGATAATCAAATGCAACAGCTCGTCACAATTGACAGAATTGGCGTGCAAAATAAATATAAAATCATTATCGATCACGTTTTAAGTAGGTAATAGTTTAATTAGTCAATTCAGTACATCGATTAATGTCAATTTAAGCTTAATATTGAGTAAATTTCTCATTTTAAATATTTGTTTATAGATATCAATTTCTCATCGTAAGCTTATCATACAAATTGGAGTAAACTTGTGAAGTATGCGTAAAGGAGACATTGTCGTATTTCTCCGTTTCGTAGAACATTGGCTAGAGACCAAAAACAAATGCCTGTGACCTCTATATTTTGTTAAACACTCGAGATTCCTTTTTAGGACTACTTCATACTAAAAAGGCGCCCTAAGGTCTGTAAGGTTGGGGATCCACTTACGAATTTAAAGAGTAACACAAGAGCATACACTTGTACGGTAAGCATAGTTATTTCGTCTCATGAAGGCGGATTACGCTTAGTAGTGGTTAGTACCATACGTCGTGACGGGAACCCAACTGTGTGTTCTCAAATTTACGCACACTAAAATAATGTACATATACAAACAAAACCACTACTAAGCGGAACCCGCCGTCGTAAGATGAAAGAATTATACTTTTGTAATCAGACTAAGACTATGTAAAGAGTATTAGCACAGAACACAGTTTGCATCAAATCTAGACATCTAGACCTCTCACAAGGGCGTACACAAAATTTCAATCAGGGTGGGGCAAAGCAGACAATTTTACCCAGGATGAGGCTAAACAAACTATTTTCTTATAATTTAAATAGATATAGTGTAATGCAGAAAGTCTGTTATTTATTCTTCTCTATGTTAGAGGGGGGGGGGGGGGGGCAAATGCAACAACCTGCCCCACGGTGGCTATGCCCATGACTTCTCGGCTTATAAAGTCTGCATAAAATCACCTCCCCATGTTTCTAAATTTATATTTGTGAGTATCGTGAGTTAATAAAATCGTGGCAAAGCAATCTCCATATGATTTTTTTTTTCCAAAAAATACGAGTAATATAGCGCCTAAAACAACAATTTTTGAAATTGTTGTTTGTCTGTCTGAGTATGCATCCACGCAAAACTACTGGACGAATTTGAATGAAACTAGACATTGCATTTTTTTTATTTATCTTTACTAGTTACGAACTAGTTACTAATAAAAAAATAACATATCAAATTAATTAAATTTTAATCTAATTTAATTAATATATTTTCTAAACAAGTTAATGATTTTGAAAATAAATAATTATATGAATGTTTAATCCTAATTTTACGCCTAAATCCTAAATTTTAAGGTAGTCTTCTGTGAGAGGGGGGTAACGTGGCCAGTCGAGCGCGCCCAACGGCTGTTGGATTGCAGAGTGAAAATGACAATTTAATTTATTTTTGCATCACAAAGCAAGATATCAACATTTAAAAGCACAATTTAATATAGTGTGTACAGAAGTGTTAAATCTAAGTGACATCTCAATAATGTGACGACAGCTTGATTCGGATTTTCGGAAGCTAATGTTTATATTTTCTACATATTCTAGAAATGGGCTTGTTAAATGTTTGTGTATTGCGGTGTGAGGCCAAGAAAGACAAGAAAGAATTATATATTACTTAGAATAAAGCATAATTAATATACCGAAAACCATTCCATTCTAGCCCTTATCAATAGCTTACTAAGGCCCTCGTGGGTGTAAGTTGATTATACGAATGTCTGTACATGGATAATGGATAGTCCCTCCAGATATATTGTAATTTTCTCTGTGGGCGTTTCTAATGTCTAAATTATATCCGACATGTACACTTGGAAATGTAGCTCCTACGTAATAGAATTATGAAAGCATCAGATTTCATTATTATGACTACGTCAGACAAGGTATGGCGCAAGTGGCAGCGAGTAATTTGATCCTGCTTGACCAAGATTAAAAAAATAGTGTCATTTATGTAGTATCCACCAATTCGTACAAGGCTCGCTTGGTGGTTTGTCTTGAAAATCCCTTGTTCAAGATTAATTGGAAGTGAATACCTGTGCTCTGTGTAACATTACAGGCTAATATCATCAAACATCATCCGGGTCGTGATCGTTTATATTAGCATATATCAACTTGAACCAATCTACTTACCACCCGGTGTGCTCGTATGCGCCAACTTCTCGTTTATTATAAAAAAAATACGCAACGATTAATAAGACTTATCAAAGTGCTGCATATAGAGTGTCACTAACGGTGAATGAAACGTGGCTCGAATAACTTTATAAGCGTTGTTTAAACTATTACTTATTCAAAACGTCAGTTTTGAACAAGTAATGGCTGTCAGTCACAGTAATATCATCCGCGCGACCTAACCACGTCGTAAGGCGTGGCATCACAAAGGGTTTCCCATGGGAACCCTGAGGCGCCACTATGGCCCAGAGGGCCAACCCGGAGACCGTCCGTATTCGCGGACAGAGGCAAAACCATTGAAGAAGGTCCAGCCCCGACCAGTTATCTCCACCCTCGTGAGAGGTGTGTGAGAAGGCCTACAGGCAGTAATGTCATGAATAAGTCAGTTGAACAGTTTTGCAGGTTGCTGCACTTTAAAAGATATAGCTATATCTAATGTATTTATTTATCTTTATTGCTAAACTTACAGCGATTCAACAGAGTATATAGACATAAATTAAAAAGAAATACAACTAAGTCCAATACATGATTCCATTAAAAAGTTATTAAAAATAATATCTATCATTAAAAATATTGTGGCGACAGGAAGTACACGCGGCCATAACTCATTACAATAGAATAAGACGATGCATGATAACTATGTTGCAATCAGCCCTTTCAGTATCCACTGCTGGACATGGCCCTCCTAGTACAAATTGTCACGTGCATGAGGGATGTATGGCCTTAAAACGCCACGCCAACCAAGCGGGTTGGTAAGTTCACTCTTTTAGAAGTGGTAGTTCATCAGGGCTTGTGGTAGCCGCTTGTTATTCCTTAGTCGCCTTTTACGACCCCCATGGGGTGCTATTCTATAGTCGGCCGACACCACCCGTCACAATGTTACTTTATCTTATCTTCGGTGTGTGTATGTGTATGTGTGTGGGAGGGTGTGTGCGCGCGCATGTTCTCACATTCTAAATACCCACGCTCGCTTGCACTGCGACCGCATCCTATTTGAACTCATGAACGTATAGTATTACATTCATTATTTCCTTTGGCATAATACAAAGAGTAGGTATATTTTAACAATGATAGCATTTTTAGATATTAAGAAGTTTATAATGAACTATATTCATTATTAGTACATAGTGTGAATCGCAAGGTAAACCTCTGGAATTTAAGTAACTATTTGGCATAAGTCCAAAATAAAATAAGGTAATGAAAATTTGAGAACGGATGTAATAAATTGTTAATTAATGAAACGGTAAACTACTGAAAATATTCGATTGCAGAAGTCGGTGATTTTATTTAAATGAATAGTTAGTTTAATGGGGTTTAATTTGGGGTGTAAGAGGCTCACCTACCATCTTTGGAGCCTAAGCCAACCTCACCTGCTAGTGGTGCACTCTGCTGTTAACTGACGAGGCAATGGCGTTCCCTTTTTGCGGTGGGAGGATTACTCCGTCGGCATAGCTACCACCCTTCCGTCGGAGTCCGCCGCCATAATGGTGCCCTATTAGCCGCGAGGCCCGCATCGTGTTCCGGCGTGAGCGGAAGAAGCCGTCCCGAGAGAGAGATTGTTGCGTGTGGAAAGGAGGACTAGCGGTTGCGGGGAATTACAGACGCGCATGGGCGTGACATGGTGGCGCGGGGATCAGGGAGACCCGGTGAAACGGTTGTCCGCTGACCGCCCGCGGGTTGTTGGGGGCCCGAGCCCGGGGATCTTACTTTAATCTCCACCCCAGGAGGCTGCCCCGCCGCACGCGAAAAATCCCTTGGGGTAGCAGTTGTGCCGGAGGAGACCGGAGTGGAACCCGACTGCTACCCCCGGGGGGGGGGGGGGGAACCGGGGGCCCTTCTGTACCCCGCGCAAGCAAGTCACACAACCTTTGTGACCTGTTTTTTTCTCTGCTCCTTGCTTTGTCCTTTGATCCACATGCAACCATCTCTCTTTCCGTCCCCTCTTTCATTTCCTCCCTATTCACACTTATATTCCATGGCTAAGAAAAAGAAAATGTACAAGGTTCACTCAGCGGCCCATCCCGTAAGTTTCACACTACAAGTGGACTTTTGTAACATCAGAGGGATACATAGTAACATCGACGCCGTCCACTACCACCTTGAGAAGGCAAAGCCGGCCTTGCTTTTCTTGACGGAGACGCAGATATCCTGCCCGGCCGATACATTATATCTTCATTACCCCGGTTACAAACTGGAGCACTGTTCTGTGCGACGTGCTGGGGTATGCATGTACGTCCGGGAGGATGTTTGTTGCCGCCGCCTCAGCCATTTTGAAGACGGGGACCTGTCGATTCTCTGGGCGCATATTGACTACAGATGTTCCACTAAAGTCTACGCTTGCCTTTACAGGTCCCACAGCGGTGATACGGAGACGACTTGGTTTTTTGAGCGTCTACAAGAGACGACTGACAGCGTGCTCGAGCAGTTTCCTTGCGCGGAAGTGGTGGTCCTCGGTGATTTCAACGCTCACCACGAAGAGTGATTGGGATCCCGAACTACCGACCGCGCAGGGAGAGCAGCCTACAACTTTGCCCTGGCCTATGGTTTCTCGCAGTTGGTGTCCTCACCCACGAGGATACCTGATATCGAGAGCCATACTCCTTCCTTACTGGACCTCCTGCTGACTACGCGACCGAATGACTACAATGTTGTTGTTGATACTCCGTTAGGATCATCAGACCATTGTATCGTTCGAACTGCTGTGCCAGCTAAACATTCCGGGCCGACCTATTCTCAGGGAACGCGCAACGTCTGGCACTACAAGTCTGCAGATTGGGATGGGTTGCGCGAATTTTACGCTTCTTATCCATGGGGGCAGCTCTGTTTCTCGTCGGGAGATCCGGATACCTGTGCAGACTCCGTTGCCGACGTGGTGTTGCAGGGCATTGAATATTATATTCCTTGTTCCGTGATACCCGTAGGCGGACGGAGCCAACCTTGGTTTAATCAGTCCTGCAGAGAGGCCCGCCGTAATAAGCGGGCTGCTTACAGGGCCTGGGCCAAAGCGCAGGTGTCTTGTTTACGATACGCACAGTAGGCGCATCTGCCTCGCGTTCCGCGAAAGCAGCTCGAGGAATATGCACTCGAGCCCAATTAAAGTTATTCACTATATCCACCAAAATGGTGGGTAAGCACAATAAACAATTTAAAGGCCTCACTTACCCCAGGTGGTTTTGCCCACGCACAAATCTGGAAAGTGTACCTACGCTAGTCCCTACTAGACGTAACCTACTTTAGTGTGATTGAATAAATACATACATTCCCAATAGATACTTGTGTAGTAATCCAAGTCTCGTCCTTTAGTGAGCCGGTGGCCGCTATAGTTCCGCAACTCACACACAGCAGCAAATCACCTCGAGATATCACTTCAAATACCAAGCACAATCACAACAAACAATTCCAACCAAAACACTCGCGTGCTCGTATCCGCGTTCAAATCCAATTAATAGGCGCGAATAACAATATCAACTGTCCGAGGCCGCGATGTGAACTTAACTCCCCTCGCCGCCGAGCGCACGTGCCATCCTAAAATCTCAATCCGCCTTCAATATTCGCGGACAAAAAATGTTGCCTCGAAATCTTCACTATATGCGGGTATGCTAAGATGCTCGCGCCAATTTCAAACATGTCTGAAGATCCGAATACCTCCGACTTGAGGAAGAAATTTAACGCTGCCTCGAGGTGCAGTAAGAGGATCACTGTCAGAGCAAGGAATGAGCACATCCGCAGAATTGGCGATCGACTAGCAAGCTATCCGTCTGGAAGTCGGGCTTTCTGGTCGCCAGCTAAGGCTGCCGAGGATAACTTCTGTCGGTCGTCACTTCCACCACTGCGGAAACTCGATGGCTCACTGGCCCATGAGACGAAGGAGAAAGCCGATCTCCTGGGCAGTCTCTTCGCCTCAAACTCGACTCTGAACGATAGAGGTGCCTCACCACCATCTACCTCAAGGTGCACAAGCTCCATGCCAGAAATCTGCTTCACCCAGCGTGAAGTCCGGCGAGCTCTAGCATCTCTTTATATCCGAAAGTCGAGTGGGCCAGATGGTATTCCTGCGGTGGTGCTCAAATTTTGCGCTCCCGAGTTGTCTCCGGTGCTTACGCGACTCTTTAGGCTCTCATATTCCACAAAAAGCTTCCCGTCAGTATGGAAGGTAGCTTATGTTCACCCTTTGCCTAAAAAGGGTGACCGCAACAGACCCGGCCAACTACAGGCCAATAGCGATCACCTCCCTCCTCTCCAAAGTGATGGAGCGTGTTATAAACACACAGCTCCTTGGGTACCTAGAGGATCACCAGCTGATTAGCGACCGTCAATATGGATTTCGCCATAATGGATTCGCTCGGCTGGTGATCTTTTAGCGTATTTTACACAACGCTGGCGTCCCGCAAGGCTCCGTGCTCTCTCCAACTCTGTTCCTTCTGCACATCAACGACCTGTTGCAAATTGGTGACATACGTTGCTATGCGGATGACAGCACTGAAGACGCCTTGTCCAGGGGCCGCGCCAACATCCCTCGAGTCGGAGTGGAAGAGAGTCGCGCCAGGCTTGTGTCTGAAATCGAAGACTCTCTAAATCTAGTCTCGATTTGGGGTTCCCTGAACCTAGTGGATTTCAACCCAAGTAAGATGCAAGTCTGTGCATTCACCACTAAAAAAAACCCTTTTGTCGTAGCACCTCGCTTTCAGAGCATACCTCTTAAGATCTCGGAGAGTATTGGGATCCTTGGTGTCGACATTTCCAGCAAAGTCGAATTTAGGGGTCATCTGGAAAGTAAGGCCAAAATGGCCTCCAAAAAGCTCGGTGTGCTGAACAGAGCGAAGCGGCACTTCACCCCTGGGCAACTCCTAATGCTTTACAAAGCTCAGGTGAGGCCCCATATGGAGTATTGCTCACATCTCTGGGCCGGCGCACCGAAATACCAATTAGACCCATTTGACTCCATCCAACGACGTGCTGTTCGTATTGTCAACGATCCCACTATCACGGGCAGTTTAGAACCCCTCAGCGTTCGGAGAGACGTTGTATCTCTCTGTGTGTTCTACCGCCTGTACAATGGGGAATGCTCTGAAGAATTGTTTAATATAATTCCCACCTCGGGTTTCTACAACCGCACCTCCCGTCACAGAAGTGCGGTCCATCCTCATTTCCTAGATACGGAGGTGTCGCGTACTGTTCGGTCCAAAAATTACTTTATACCGCGAACCCGTAGGCTGTGGAACGAACTGCCTCAAGAGGTTTTCCCATTAAACTACGACATGGGGTTCTTCAAGAAAGCTGTGTATAGGATTTTGCAAGGTCGGCGGCGCGCATACCCCCTGCTGTTGCAGGTGTCCATGGGCGGCGCGGGCGGTAACACTTACCATCACGTGAGACCGCTTACTCGTCCGCCCTCTTCTCTATAAAAAAAAAAATTAATGATTTCAGTAACTAAGCATTATATTAATAATAATGCTTAGTCACTGAATCCTTAGTTACGGGTCTTAAAACACAAATGATCAGAATATTCTGGTAGCGGCGTCCAATCTCAAGACTAACTGGCCGCTTGAATTGTTGACAGGCGAGGATAGACCGGGAAGAGACTTTTTGGCGGGGACTCGAGAACTGAAATTGAATTGCAATTAAACAACTTTTAACGGTTTAAATCGCGTATATTTGACATGATTTATATCCCGACGTTTCGAACACTTTGCAGTGGACGTGGTCACGGGGTGACTAATTGATTTTATTTGTCACTTGAGTTATTAAGAAATTATTACTACCGTCTGAAATTTTTTGAACTACCGTCTGAATTTTAATAATCATAACATTCCCTATGCACGCAGTATTCGCTCACGGTGTCCAGAGGTCTTGCAGTATGGCGTTGGCCTTGTGATTTAATTAATATTAAGATGGCAGGTTGTCGCTCAACTGTAGGAGGCTTGGGGCGGCTTCTGTGAGTTGAGCGACAACCTGCCATCTTACCATACATCAAGGGCATCACTGACAAAATTGGCAATATCTTAAGACGAGCTTCAATTAAAACTTACTTCAAGCCGCACAAGAAGATTAGCCAATTTTTAAGACCGGTCAAGAGCAATATCCCCCTACAAGATGCAGGTGTTTACAAGCTTGATTGTGAATGCGGGTTATCATACATTGGGCAAACAAAGAGGAGCATCGGTATCCGGATAAAAGAACACATAGCTGACATGAAGAACAGACGCTCGACCAAGTCTGCAGTTTGTGAACATGCTCTGGACAAACCCAACCATTACATTCGATTTGATAATCCACAAATCCTCGCTAGAGAGACCCGGTACATGCCAAGAATGTTACGCGAGGCTATTGAAATTAAGAAACACCCAAATTTCAACAGAGAAGATGGTTGGCAAGTACCACCGGCTTGGGATCCAGTCATTAAATTAATTAAATCACAAGGCCAACGCCATACTGCAAGACCTCTGGACACCGTGAGCGAATACTGCGTGCATAGGGAATGTTATGATTAAAAAAATTCAGACGGTAGTTCAAAAAATTTCAGACGGTAGTAATAATTTCTTAATAACTCAAGTGACAAATAAAATCAATTAGTCACCCCGTGACCACGTCCACTGCAAAGTGTTCGAAACGTCGGGATATAAATCATGTCAAATATACGCGATTTAAACCGTTAAAAGTTGTTTAATTGCAATGTATAGTAATCGCGAAAACTGAAATTGAATTTTTATTTATTAAGCGTATTAAGCGTAAATTGCGCATTAGGCATTTTGTGGCTTAATAGTGATAGTTTATTAAACTTCAAAGTGTTTTTCGTGCATGGTGTTTGTGATAATCAAATAAAAGATAGAAGTCCTCTTCTGTCCAACAGTAAACCAACTATCCCTTTATTGATTGACTTTTGACTTACTTCGACGGGACTGGGACATTGACGTTTTAGATTGAAATTGTTTATTACGAAGAAAACTTGATATTGGCAGAATGTGCTAAATCGCACCATTGTCGTATATGAAGAAAAAAAATAGATGACAGAGACAAAGAACAATTGACTGACGACCATTGCCTTTGAAATAAAATTACGTTTTAATTACAAAAATCCTTATATTTCTTGAACAAAGACGATGCCAAGACCGTTCAGTTCTGGTTCGGAGCGTTTTGCAAATGTCCATTCAGTAACTAGACATGCACAGAAGCCTGTTTTCAACATTTTTTCCCTTTATTACTGAGTTTGTTCGGGAAGGCATTTCAAAAAAAACTCAGCTATGAAGAGAAGACGGCCCAACGAGGCTACAATTATATGTCTCATCAGCGCTTTGAAATAATAGGGCCTAGCGCTTTGTAGTATCTTTGAGGACCAATTAATTCAATTGATGGTACCTTTGCCTGCTATAAAAAGGTGCTAAAATGGAAAGATGATAACAAAGGTAGACAATTCATCTCATAAGTGGATACTGTTGTCCATAAACATCTATTATACATGATAACATCAGTGAAGAATAATAAGACACGGTTAACACTCCACGGAAATATTAGAGATTCTTCCCAATTATTTGTGGAGAGATGGTAAGGGTAATATAGGTAATAGATTGTGTCAGTATAGCCTTATACCCGTAGGGTTTCTTATATCGCGTTATACTTCCTATTGAAAGGGATGGAATGGATTCGAAAAGGGGCTCTGGCGACTCTCATTCACTTTTAAAACACATTGGTATGTTTCACGGACTTCACGGTAGTCTTCTTGATGATCCTGAAGTTGCAGAATTTTTCATAGGCATAAGTAGCTCCATTAAAACTTCAAACTATCTGCCATAACCAGCCTATTTATCGTCCAATGCTGGACATGGGCCTCCTCATATAAATTGTCTTCTGCATGAGGGATATTATGGCCTTAGAACGCCACGCTAATCAAGCGGGTTGGCGGATCCACCCTTTTAGAGGTGGTGGAATTTCTCAGGGCTTGTGGTAGCTGCTTTGTTATCCCTTAGTCACCCTTTCGTCATCCAGGGGAAGAGATAGGTTAGTGTTGTTCTAAAGCTGGCCGATACCACACGGAAAACGACCTACTATTTTGCTAACTTGAAGTAATCGATGAACTGAGCTGCGCTTGTGTTGCTTCGCAGTAAAGTAGGTCGCCTTATAATTTGAGTCCTACACAGCTACATTTTGGCCTGCCGCCAAACCTGGCGAATTAGAACGTACTCTTCGTTAGGTAAATTGATAAGGCGGGCCGTTTCACTGAATACGGCGGCATAATTATTTGCTTTCGATACCATGGAGAAGTGACATTTATTATCAAACTATTATTTACTAATATTTTATTCATTCATTCTGATGCCATGGTATTTTTTAAAGGAAAAGAATATAACCTCCTTTTTATCATAGAAAACAAACCGTTAAATTTACTAATCGATATAATTTTGTTTTATCTTGTCAAGTTATCACTTCTCAAGTTTAAAAAATTTAAATCTTACGAAGGTATTAACAAACGTTGTATCTATAAGTATAGTGTTTACTTGTTATTAATTAACAAGTATACACTACATTTTGTGACTAAAGCGGATGTTCAGTGGTGAGATTTTATAGACTGCCATTGATTGAGTAATTGATAGTGACTTTTTTTGAGAAGTAGGCGGTAGAAGAGCGGATTGTCTTGAGTTTACCTGGTGGTAAGTGGATCGGTTGCTCTGTGACATTCGCAATACATGCCAACATCAGTCGAGAATGACAAACGTTGACACGTCTTAAATGCGCTGACTTATATTTGGAGATTTAAAAAATGTATTTGAAGGAAGAGTTGGGAAAATAGAGATGTATCGAATAGGATGGGAATGCAATCTGGCATATCTTACTCGTGATTAATTGACTCGTAAATAAATTAATAAATCTCACAATTAATAAATATTCCTCAAATTTAGAATTGGCATTAGGTTGGAAGTTGCATCAAGGATGCTGGGTTGGAAAGGACGTGGAATCAATGTGAATGGTGAGTACATCTCCCATCTTCGTTTCGCAGATGACAGTCATCATGGCAAAATCACTGGAAGATGTAAGCTGGAAACTAAACAACATTAACGCAACATCACGGGCATTGGTCTCGGAATGAACTGACAATGGAATGACAAACAAAAATCATGTTCAATGAACATGTTCTTCCGACATTGATAGACGTTGAATGATAGACTGAAAGGTGGCACTCGAAGCACCTTACGTCTACCTTGGGCAAACAATCCAACTAGGCAAGTCCCAACTTCAGCAAGGAGGTCGAAAGACGCATTCAACTTGGATGGACAGAATTTGGGAAATGTGTCGGCTCTTACTCGTTGACTATACCACAATGCTTGAAGACGAAAATCTTCAATCGGTGCGTCCTGTCAGTTATATGACGTGTGCTACTGAAACTTGGCCTCTAACAGTAGACCTGATGATCCTTAAGTTCAAGGTTGCTCAGCAAGCTATGGAGAGAGCTATGCTCGGAGTTTCTTTGCGGAATAGGATCCGAAACGAGGACATTCGCCAAAGAACTAAAATTACTGAGTTAGCTCGTAGAATCGGCACGTTGAAGTGGCAATGGACAGGTCATATTTACCGCAGGGCTGATAACTGATGGAGGAGACGAGTCCTCGAATGGAGGCCACGTACCGGTAAGCTCAGTGTGGGAAATCCTTTAGTCAGGTGGACCGACGACTTAAAGAAATTCTCTGGTGGTGATTCGATGGGAAGAGTCCAGGATCGTGTGTGGTGGCGAGCCTTGGGAGAGGCCTATATCCAGCAGTAGAGAGACATAGGCTGATGGTATCGTATGCATTAGTTCATTATCTATGCCAACTATTCACGAGTAGTTTATAGGTAACTTTAGCAAGTACAGATGCAAGTACTCTTGATTAACTTAAACTGTTTTTCTGTTTAAAATAAAGTTCAAGTTACATCTTAAGCTGTTCCTCAGTTGTAAGTGGAGTGCAAATTACTTTTTTACTTTTCACTTTAATCCTGCCAAGTTTCGTTTAATACTGATTGGCGACTTGCCATTTACAAGTTTGCTGCGATTTATTAGTAGACGTCAGACCTGAAAATCATTCAGGTCTCATATTAAACCTTCATGGAATGATACTTCATGGACGACGAATGACCTTTCGCAGTGGTATGTTCGGTCCAAAAATCATTTTATACCACGAACCCGTAGGCTGCGGCACAAATTGCCTTAAGAGGTCTTTCCATTACACTACGATATGGGGTTCTTCAAGAAAGTTGCGAATAGAATTTTGCAAGGTTGGCGGCGTACCCGTTACCTCCTGGTATGCTAGGAGTCCATGGGCGGCGGTAACCATCACGTGGACTGCTTGCTCATCCGCCTACTTACCTTTAAAAACAATATGTGACGACTTCATATTTGACAGCGGTAAGGCCAGGATAATATGGGACGACATCCGAGCAGGTGGATTGAGTAAATTAATTTGAATTTAAATAAGTTTGCCGGTAGTGGCTGGATGAGAAGAACGAAAGATCGTATATAGTGGCGGTCCTTGGCCGACTGCCTACATCCTGTAGTGGAGACAAGCTGATGATAAGGTGTGGTACGGACAAATCTACACCAAGTTATTGCTACCGTATAGCCAATATGGCGTTGTCATTCCAAAAACTTTACGAGCATTTTTGTTTAGATCTTAGAGATTCTTGTTAGATTATATTGTAGTGCTACTACGACATTCTATTTTCGGTAAAAAATCTCTACATCTCGACTAATGATGACAATCGTACCCTAAAATTATAATCAATTGAAAAGTTTATACCTTTTGAAGTATATACGAGTATATAAAGAATACACACACATGAAATTTGTCTAAAAACTGGAGCGCGAATTTGGCATTTGGCACAAGGATGATTTTGGTTATTATCTCGATTAAGTTCATGGATGATTCAAATCTGTTTAATAGTCTGTAGAAAGTGTTAGACTCAATCTGTTTAGAGAAATATTAACCAGGAAGGTTAATGTTTCTCTAAAAATCGTCACAAAAAAAATCAAATCTAGAATCAACAAACGATACCTAATTTTTTCTTTTTTTTTATAGAATGAAAGTGGCAAACTAACATACAGTCTACCTGGTAGAAAGTGGATACCACGGGTGTCCACAGACAACAGTCCTTGGACACTCGCGGTACATCCCAACATTAGTTCGGAACGACAAACTTTGGCACGCCGCGGTGCGTTGCTTACCTTTATTAGTGTAAGAATGGATTAGGAGAAAGGGTCGGGGAAATTGAAAGGATAAGATGAGATGGGAATGACCTCTGATATATCTCACTCACTATCGAAATACGCACGTACTTTGGGGAGTATGATAAGTGCAGTACATTTCAAGGTGTCGTCAAGTCTTCAAGTCTTCTGTGTCGTTGTTGAATAGAGCTCACGAATTTATATTTATTAAGACTTATAGCATTGAAATCTGCCATTCCTAGAGGTGCTTGCCATCGGATTTTTTATAATATAATTACTTATATGAGTATTGTATCATATCGTATCAAGTTTATCGCTATTATGTCCAATTCATGTTATTTTGGCGCGTAGCCAGTTGCCCTGACCCAGTTTATTTGGGGAACAAGTCAATTATGGGAGAAATACTAACAAAAAAGTTATGGGAGGAGCAAATGAGTTAAATTAGTTTCCCTTTAGTTTGTCTTTATCAAGTTATATATTAACTTTTGCCCGTAGCTCCGCCGGGGGCGGAAGTAGCAACAGGGCTTAAACCTGTTTCAATTTTATCGATACTTATTTGGTTAAACTGGGTTTATTTCGGTTACTCGATATCAGCCTATCCCACTTCAAGGCACAGGTCTCCCCTACAATCACAAGTGTGTTTCTGGATCAGAAACATGGGTGAATATGATATACGATTTTAAGGGTTAGAATTAGATTTTGGAAATATTTCAAAGCAATTTTTTGTGGAAATAACAATTTTCGGATTGTAAACGATTTATTATCTACTAGCGGTGTCAGCGACTTCGTTCACGCGATTCCCGTGGGAATTCTGTAAGGGATTGGGATAAAACGTACCCTAAATGTTAACTAAGCTAATGTCATAAGCTATAACTACGCCAAATTTCATTAAATTCCATCAGGTGGTTTTTGTATGATGCACGTTCAGATAGACAGACAGAAAAATTATAAAAATGTCTGGTTTGAGTTTTGTATCGTTCGTACTGCTACGATTTTTTTTCAAGAAATATTTCATGTACAGACAGCCCTTGTACGATTTTCTTATATAAGATTTTATATAGCCGATATTCATTGTATCTCTACTAAAGATTATCTAAAACAATATTCAGTAGGTACCGAATTTAATATCAGTTTCTAACACCGACAGACCAGTGATCGTTTTAAACATCATTGCTTATTAAAAAATATCTGTGAACAGATTTTGATTAAAACCAAATTTTCCCAAACTCGGATGGTTTGATCCCAACAATATAGTACATATACATATAGTCTGCGTTGTATAACATAATTTTCGACACGTTCGCTGGAAGCGGGATCAAATGTATAACGTGTAGCCGACATAACTCAAAACCTGTGAAACAAGTGAACTAACCTAAAATATATAAAACCGTTCTAGCGGAAATAACAGTATTTTATTGAATAAATAAAAAGTTACAAACATATAAAGTTTTGTTGTTCTATCTAAAACGTTCGTAGCCCTCATTATCCAGTACGGGGTAATGATGGACGCCTAGGCAGCGTGTCATAGCAATGCGTGTACATATTTGTTTTGTGTAACTGTGCATAGAGTAAAAGATATGTTTAAAATGAACAATATGAATAAGATATGAAAAAAGACCAATTGTAACAACTGGTAGAATCGATTCTACTCTCAATACTGAATAATCTATTTTCCGCTGTTGGGTTATTTCAATGACTCGTTGTATACGTACACTGGCAACTGTAGGGCTAATCTGTATGGACCCTATAACTGTAGGGCACGTACCGCATTTTGTATTTATGTAGTAGTCTATCACGCAGGGCTAATGTGGTTTACTCGTATAGGGGGAGAGTGCACGGTGCAACCCAACAGCCGCTGGGCGCACTCGACTGGCCTCGTTACCCCTCTCTCACAAAATACTACCTGGAAATGTACTGCATTTCCCACTTTATCTTATTTCCCCAATGTACGTATGTGTTTCGGTAGCGAGTGAGGTATGCCAAAGCCCATTCCCATCCTATCTCTCCCCATTTTCCCAACACTTTCTCCAAATCCATTCCTATACCTCCAAAGGTAGGCAGCGCATCCGGGGGCGTGCCAGCGTTTGTCATTTTGGACTGATGTTGGCATGTATCGCGGATGTCCATGGGCTACAGTACCACTTACCATGAGGTGAACTGTATGCTCGTCTGCCGCCTTCGTACATAAAAAGAAAAAAAAAAAGGTAGCGGATCCGGGGGCGTGCCAAAGTTTGTTATTTTGGACTAATGTTGGCTTGTATCGCGGATGTCTATGAGCGACAGTATCCACTTACCCCCAAATGGACTGTATGCTCGTTTGCCACCTTCTTTCTACAAACTTAGCAAAGATCCTTGACCTTCAAATATTCTCTTTTGTATCATCGCCCTGTTGGACTAAGGGCCTTTCTGACCACCTTCTGATAAAGGAACTTTTAACAACCTGATTGATAAATTATCTGCCAATTAAATCTAACTGATACTGACCATTTGATGAAGTATAACTGACATTCTTATACCTTCTGATAAAGTACCAGGAGGTGGTGGGAAAGGCCCTAAGACGCGCTTGTCAAAAGTTAATAATAAATCGACAAAACCGCAATTAAAATCTGCCTGGAGGTCGTTAATAAAAATCAGAATATTTTTTTTATAAGAAAGTAGGCAGACGAGCAATCGTGATGGTAAATGGCTGTTGCGGCTCGTGTAACACCAGAATCGATGCGGATGCGCTGCCGCCTTATTCACAGCTTTCTTGAAGAACTCGGTTACTATGATGTAATGGAAAATAACCAGATAACTGAACATTACTGCTCTTTTCTCAACCACATGAAATTAAATGAAACTGCATTGTCACTGGTAAACCGTCCCAAAACCAATATTTCCCTTGCTAGAAAGAGCAATAAGCACGGCAAAATACTCGATCGAATTGTTAATATTGCCGCTACCCCCTACCACGGGTTTGACAATCATAAATAGGTACTTGACTATTAAAAATATTCAAAAAAATGTATAATTAAATAGAATTGAAGATAAGAGATCGAACGTAATTTTAGAATTGCTAACGTAATCGGCTATAACTGTAACAAAATGGACGATTTTTTACGTTATCTTCGAAATAAATAAAGAAAATATAAAAGTATGTTCTGTATGTGAATAATAAAATGTTATTCTATTTGTGTTATATATATGCAAACCAAATTGTACTCTTGAACCTATTTCTGTTTGATCTGGTGGTTGACTAGTAATGTAATAATGTATCTTTGTATATTACTTGATTTTTTATTCATTAACATTAACTCCAACAATAACACCGCACTAAACATAACAAGTGACAAACGAAACATGTTGCCGTCCTAAAACAACATTCAGCTAGGCAGAAATAACAACCATTATCGTACAAATATCCAGGACAAGGGTATCCGGATGATCAACCAACGTATACATAATGTGTCACTGAAATAGCTGACAGCAAAAGCTGAAAATACGTTGTTCAAGTATCGAGTATAGAATGGATTCTACCTGTTTCTACATATGGTTTTTTTTTCCATGATTTATAGTACAATTCTAGTATATAATTTATTCTATAGGCATCGCCCGAGCCACTACCGCGCGCCGCCGCCAACGCCCGATCTGAGTAACGAGCGCTAGGAATGTTTTTGACCGGACAACGAAACCTCACATGTTAGGAAATTTTGATTTATTCCTTAAACTAATTGTATTTGTTTAAGTATTATTTTTCATTTATTAATTATTTTTAATTATTAAATGATTTATTTTTCACAAAAACGACACTAAAACTTATATTCGAAGGAGTCTTGCCCCCATTTGCAGTCGCAGCAAATATGTAACCACGAAACTCACAAAAAGGCGACGTAGTGAGAGATTATCAAATCGTCGTGCAGCAAGTGTTGATGGTGATCGTTGGGCAGCAAGGTCCACCACAGCAGGATCCACAACACATCTTGTAAGTTTAAAAGTATGGAGTACTGAAACTAAAAAGTAGTTGATAGTCTAATACGTGGAAACGACTTATCCCCCCACCTACAGGTGAATCTCCCCCGGATGTACAATAGTAGGGCCCCGCGGCCGGTGTAGCAATGTGAGGGCAATTTGCGGAACCCTTTCATTTTGTTTGCACACGTTATCGAAGGCTCCGGAATTGGGACGCGGCCTGCGGTTTCTGATATCCACTGTCCTTGATACACTTTCATACATCATCTTTGTTATTAAATAAAGGGTGGTACAAATGACAGGGCTCTGCAGGGACAGTACCTTAAATATTGAAGATTGTGAATTTTACTCAAAGAAACTTTATTTTAGTTAAAAAAACATGAATAAATTGTTACAAAAAAAGTTTAACAGTTTACTCTGCTAGATCTTATTTAACTAATGAACTATTTCTATTCTTCCCAGGAGTCTTAAAGTAGGACTAAGAGATAATAAAGCCGCTACCACAAGTCCTGAGGACCTTCATAACCTTTGAAATGGTGAACTCGCCAACCCGCTTGGCCAGCTTGGCGTTTTAAGATCATACATCCCTCATGGCAATGTTCATGAAGAGGCCGATGTCCAGCGGTGGACGTTAGAAGGACTGGTTAAGGTTACTGTATACACCTCTCAATAGTCCCCAATGGCTCACAACCAGGCATTATCTTCAGCTTGTCTTATCCACAACTTTTTACTCTACGTTTCTAATATGAAGCTACGTCTTTCACAATTTCGGATGATAGAGTAGAGAAGGGTAAAGTAAACAAACCACTTATCGTCCAAGTGGTCTTCGCTTTCACTATAAATTTAGTGCACAAAATGTTAGTAAGTTACTTTCCAACTAGCTTTTATGAGGGATGATATACTTTATATCTATACTCTATGTTAAGAAGAGTATAGATGATATACTCCATGCTCTTCTTAACCTACATCCGTGAGGACGTCAATTGTGTTTGGAACAGTATAGTTTCAAATTTCAAAATTTTCAAATTTTATTTCTCGTACAATAGTTAATCTTACACCTTACAATTTTTAGTCTTTATTTTTGAATTTCATACAACTATGAATTTAAAATGTTAATAAATGTAATCATTAATATGGTTCTTGTTTACAATAATATTTATTTGACCTTCATTTTTCCTAAATAAGGTAGATTTTTTTTTCATTATTTTATATTAGGAAGACGGCAGACAACCATAGAGTAGTGATATATGAATAATGTCGCCCATAGACATCCGCGATACAAACCAACATCAGTCAATAATGATAAACACTGGCACGCCCTCAGATGCACTGCCTATCTTTTGAGATGTAGGAATTGATTTGGAGAAAGGGTTGGGAAAATGGGGAGGGATAGGATGGAACGGGAATGGGCTCTGGCATATCTCACTCACTACCGAAACACGTACGTACATTGGGGAATCTGATATAGTGGGAAATGCGGTACATTTCTCACTATGTTTATAAATATAAAACTTAATTGTAAAATATTTTTATAATTTAAATATTTATTGGTAAAAACACAACAAAGCGGTCTTTTCGCTTTATAACTCTTGCACACATGTGAATAGTCCAGAATTAATCGACGGGTTACTACTTAAATATTTTTTTCAGTTGTAATTAATTCTGCGATAATGTAAAGTATCGTGTTTTTTTTAACATTTGCGTGTAGAACAAGTATATAAAATAATCAAGAGATCACATAAACATTTTCAACTTATTCTACTATTTGCAAGATAGTAGTGATAAATGTATATTCCTACTATACTCTGTTCGCGTTAAGAATGCAGTGACTCTGATTATTTTACCTCGACTACTAAAAAAATTAACACTGTACTGAGTGACGAGTCACTGCGTTCTTAACGCGAACAGATAGTAGTCGAGGTAAAATAATCAGAGTCACTGCATTCTTAACGCGAACAGATAGTAGTCGAGGTAAAATAATCAGAGTCACTGCATTCTTAACGCGAACAGAGTTTAGTGGAAAAATCTTTCTTTCTTCCTTACCTGGGGGTATGAAGCGGTAATCTGTCCATATGCTTGGTGGCATACGGATCGCTGATTACTTGATTACTATTGGAGACTTGTGCCCTTCGATTATGGTATCCTAAATAAATAAAAAAAATATAACAGACATCGTGAAGTAGTGGAAAATTCTGCCCGACATTAAATAACAGGAAAGTGAAGTACAACTTTTTTTAGACACAGCTGCGCCAGAAAATGAAAATGGCCTATTTTTCTGTACTCGATCGGGCTAGACATCGGCTAGACATGAGCTATTCGATATTATCTATAAGAGTCTTCATTAGGTTATCGACCTTTGCTTGCTCTTCTTTCCACATATACCTATACTATGTCACAGATTATACGTATGTAATATCGTGAACTCCAATGTCTAAATATATATGTAATAATAAATTTATTTAAGACATTTTACATATTTTCTAGAAGGTATCTATACTAATATATAAGGAGGTAAAATTGTGTGTTAGTAGGTATGTTAGGGGGTAATCTCTGGAACTACGGAACCGATTTCAAAAATTCTTTCACAAATAGGAAGTTACATTATCCGTGTCTAATATAGGCTATATTTTATTTCGAAATTTTGAAAAAAAAAATTGAAAAAGAACCTCTTAGAATCCAAAGCGAAGCGAGGGCGGGTCGCTAGTCACTTATAATGTTAGCAATTTTAAGAGTAGTTTGGAAGTTGGAATGTACTGTGGCCAAAACTGGCCAAACTGGCCAAAAATCGAACTAGCCAAAACGGGAAATATTCCGCAACCAAACACAATAATGTTTGGTGACGAACATTCTGAGAGGCTTGTATACCAGCAGTGGAGAGTTATATGCCAACAGTACGGCACATTTTACAGTATGTTATGGCATTTTTCTGTTCTGACGTACCTACTCTTCAGTGATTTCTGACACAAGTTGTTCTCAGTTAGATTATTGAAAATTAAAAAAAAATATCTTAAAAAAAGAGAAACCATCTCACGCCACTGGATTCCTGACGCCAAAACATATCACTTTTGTTCTGCGACCTTTATAGCATTAAGGGTTCGCCGTGAAAAAAAATTAAACAGTTTTATGATAAAAATCTATACAAATTAATTCTTAAATTTCGATTAGGTAGTTACAATATATCTGTGTATAAATGAGTCGGTAAATATCAAACTCCAATATGTCCACCATTTACCAAAAAATGACATTTGTATACCGACGTATAGTAAAAAAAAAGAAGAACAGTCTGACGTATTTCATTTTCCAATAAGTCCACGTTTTTACTACAAAAACATTTGTCAAAAACTTACTTTCATTTCAAAATCTAGTAGGTCCCTAAGCATATTCATATCAAAATCCAACAAGTCCAAACGAACCAATCAGATCTAGCCGTCAGCCATTATGGCGGCCATTAGTGTTTTCATTCCCTGTGAACTTCGACGTCGCTCCCCAAATTAAATTAAATTTAATTGGTTTATATTAATAAAAATGGACTCAAATGTTAAAATTGTCGAACCTGATAAAGCAAGGAAAAGAAGTAGTATAACGACGCAGCAGAAGAGAGCCCAGAAAAAGCAGAAATTGTGAGTTAAAATTTCATAGTATCATTTGGCTAAACTTCCGTTGAGTGTAGGGTTGCCAGAGCGCAACCGATTTGGTATGACTTTGGCGCGCGATTATTTATTTTTGTCTGTTTAAGTTAATGTTTTAAACACTTGAATAAGTTAAGAGGGCATTTACGAAAATTAGTCAAATCATTAATTTTTTAAGAAAAACGTAGAATGCTGTATTCATCATCGAACCGCACCTAAATCTCAAATTTGTTAAGTGAAAGATTAAGTGTATGTGTATAATTATGTTCGTCTACTCCTGTTTTTGTCCTTTTGTTTGTTATTTTAGATTTTACTAACTAATTCTCACTCTCACCCTTAGACCCTGCTAATGCTGTTGCAAACCTGTAATTGGTGCATAAGCAGGAATGTGACTTTCGAATTGTTTAATTTGTTTATAATGAAATTGTTTATGTTACTGTTGGTGTGTCTAATAAATATAAATAAAAAAAATATAATTAAATAAAATGCGTTGCTTTCTTAAAAAGAACTTCATACGTCTTCTATAAAAATGTTCAAGCTACGATTCTAAACTACAAAAATATAATTAAAGATTGGTCCATTTTTAAAAAAATAATTATTTATTAAAATTTTATTTTTACTTAAGTTCATTTATTGAAAACCCGAAACTATGTAAAAATAAAATAGTTTTAATTAATAATATAATAACGCATTTTATTTAATAATATTTTTTTTGTTAAGAAAGTAGTGATTTGACTAATTTTCGTAAATGCCCTTAAATGAATTTAACCCTCAACTGGTATTGCTAATATACGTTACATACTTGGTATTGGGGGTGAAAATTGACCCCACTGGAAAATGCTTAGTAAATCTCAAATAATTCTGATTTTCCTTATATTTTCTATTAAATCTAGTAAAACAACTTATAATCTAAACATCAAACCACATTTATTAGAATTTGAAATATTTCATTGTGCATTTTTTTTATCAGCCAACTACTTAGTTTTATAGGTTAATTTTAAAAGACTTGACTTTAGAAGTCCTTAATTTTAAAAAAAACTTAAAGATAACATAAAAAATCTCCTTATTGACGTTTTTCTTATACAGTCTAAATAACAAAAGAAAGGAGCATGGTTTAAGATCAATGAAAAATGAGAAAATAACGACATGAAATTCTTAGACAAATCACAACTAACTTAAACTTTACTTATAATATCTAAACTAAGTTAGCATTTGGTACACGTAACAGATTTGGCGGTATGGTCTTTAAAAATAAAATAAAAGCACTTGCTACACTTTTTTGTACATTTCTAGTCCTTCTTGCGATCACACAAGGTTGTCTGTAAGCAAATTTTGTTACTGTCCCAATTCCTCTTCTTCATTTTCTTTCAAAAATTTTCTATTTTTTTTAGGTCTATGGAAAAAAAATTATTTTCTTTTTGTCTAGCTTCTACAAATGGTTTTACTAACTTCATTCCAATATTCAGTATGCATTTATTCCTCTTCAAATGCTTTCCTGAATTTGATGCTTTTCACAAAACGTGACCATTAGTCACCGAAATGTTTATTATAACCGAAAATATAACGCAAGGTCAACATTGGGTTCTTCGTGCGACTGAATAATTTGCACATTTTTGATCCAGTGCATCAACACTGCATCAAAAATGTGCAAAAACGCGAATTCTTCCAACGTACGTCAAACCATTTCCTTTCAGTTTATCAAACAAGCTCAATGGATGAAAACCAATTATCACTAGTAATGTTTCTATTAGTCTTCAATATAAGTTCGACGATGATTATTTACTGAAAAAAATGATAGAACATTAAAAACGGATGTTCAATATTATGAACGTTCTTGGTGTCGGGGGTGATTTTTCACCCCTTGAGTGTACGTACCTCCGTTTCCAACAATGTCTCAGTGAGGCACGTTGGTTGCCTGTCGCAATTCACGACGTATTGAGATTACATAGACGCGCAAGAGTGTTGTCCATAGACTACAAAGTAAGGATGATAAATACGTTACAGTGGGGTGTTTTTTGACCCCACGATACCAGTTAAGGGTTCAGGTACGAATTTTGGGGGGGAAGAAATAGTTTCCTAATACAAGAGATGAATCAGCAAGTAGAATGGGATTTGTGGATGTAAGTAGGTAGGAGTTAGTTTTGGTCTATAGGAATTACTAGAAGCTTATTGGGATTGTAGGGATTATAATGGGAAACACTTAAACGTGTATGTTTTATTTTCAAGGTATTCAGCGACGGGATTGCCGAAAAAGCCATCTTGCAGACACAATTCCAAAACTTTTAAATGTATGTTACTCACAAGCAGAGACCTCTTTCACTATCATAAAAAACTTTATGAAAATAAATCGAAAATTGAGCAAGACAATTACATACTTAAATATATTACCGTCAAAAAAGTAAAACGTCTTCGTCCGAGAAAAGGAACCAAAAATCCGAGGGCTTTCGTAGTAAAATTTTATATCCCCAACAGCAATACTAAAGCTCTAATACCAGTATGTAAGAAGACTTTTGTACGAGGATCACGGCTAAAGTCATCTAGGGTAGAGGGTGTAGCTAAAAGACATTATGAATATGGCGGTTTAGCTAAAGAAAACAGAGGAGGCAATAGAAAAAAATTTGCTTTTGCCTCAAAAAGAGAAGCCGTAGAAAAATTTATAAAAAGTTTCACACCACTAGAGAGTCATTATTGTCGAGAACACATAAAAGTGCGGCAATATCTTCACCCCGATTTAAATATTAAAAAAATGTTTGTCATGTACAATGATCAGGCTTTACCAGGATTTGGAGTGCAACAGAGCTTTTTCCGAAAAATATTTAACACCCGTTTTAACATCGGATTTGGTAGCCCGAGGACCGACGTGTGTTCTACCTGCCTTCAATTAACTGAAAAAATTAAAGTTGAGACTTCACGAGCCGCAAAACAAGAACTCATAACTCAGCACAGAATTCACAAACTGCGCGCTAAACAGTTTTTCAAAATGTTGCAAGCGGAAGCCCCCGGTCTTCTTATAATGTCTTTTGATTGTGAAAAAAATCTACCACTGCCAAAAATACCTGACCAATCTACGTACTATTCCAGACAACTGTATTTATACAATTTTACAGTCGTTATTGGCACTTCACACGCATCCTTGACGCCTAATAACATCCATGCGTACGTTTGGACAGAAGACGAGGCGGCTAAAGGTTCCAATGAGATCTGTTCAGCTTTGTATCACTGCTTGAATATTGCAGATTTAACTGGTATTAGCAAAATACGACTGGTATCCGATGGCTGCGGCGGACAAAATAAGAATTCTACTATTATCACGATGGTTATGACATGGCTTCTTGAGATAACTACCAATATCAAAGACATTGAAATTGTCTATCCCGTAACAGGGCATTCTTTCTTGCCCGCCGACAGGGTGTTCGCCTTAATTGAAAAAGTTGTAAGGAAAAAAGAGAACATTATTATGCCAAGTGAATATATAAACATTATTGAAGAACACGCAACTATTCACAGATTTGTGACCCAAGTACCTGTATATGACTGGAAAGAAAAAACCAAAGATTTTTTAAAAGGTACTCAGACCTGGCATTTCCAAATCAGTAAATGTAAAAGAATAGTATTCAAAAAAGCTAATTCTAACAAAGTTGTCATTCGCGGTGAAATTTCTTATAGAAATGACACTTGTGATTATAAATCTTTGACAAAACGCGGAAAGAGATTTAATGAGTTAAGATTGAATTCTATACCAGCCGGAGTTCCCGTAAAAGCACCAAAATTGAATGATGTCAACAAACTTTTGACCAAACATTATGGAAATGAATGGCAAAACTTGGAAAAACTATCTTATTATAAAAATGTACTTACCAGGAGAGACATCGTAATGGACAGTGATTGTGAAAGTACAGTACGTCCTGGAGATATAGAGAACGAAGAAGTTCTTGATTTTGTGTGACTAAATTACGTACATAAGTACTTACTATTTTTTTATGTTGAACGCTCTACGTAAATAAATAAACAATTTATCTTTGCAAAAAAATCTTTTTATTAAAATTTTTATTTTATGTAATTATTTTATTTTTCCGTACTAGGTTGGTAACCCTAATGATGACGTCAGTCAATGACGGTTCGAAACAAAATGGAATATGTCCAACCATACATGTTATTCAAAATCAAGTGTGTCCATTGGTTTAATTCAGAATCCAGTATGTCCAAACTATTTTTATCGTGTTTGGCGTATTTTTAAAGGCAACCGTCAAATTTAAATGTTGCCAGGGGTAATAATTACCAAAGTAAAGTATATTGAATTTTATGCTCTAGACAATACCGCCGTTGGTAGGTGCAAACAAAAATACTGCCATACCTCTTTTTTACTTATCAAGGACATATTGGAGTTTGATATTTAGCGACTCAAATAATCATGTATCCAGATAAACGTACAGAAAAAATATTACAAGATAAACCACAACAAATAAAAATCATTCATGCTTCACATCGCGAATTTATTTCGATTTTAATGTTAATATCAAAGGGTAACCCGCCATTTTTTCCCCTTTTCCTGCTAAATCTACTGTTAGACGGAGCCACAGAAATCCATTCCGGCAAATCGCGGCCACCAATTACGGACCCCTCCCTTAATTTAGCTCACAAAGGGGGACCGGCGATTTAATACAGTCACAGTAACAATGCCGGAACAAAGTCACTGTTATAAAAGTCACTGCTATTATTATAAAAGTCGTCGTCAAACATCCGGGGATATAATTGCGGAATTCATTGAATTGGGTGTTCTGATTCATTATTAAGGAATGTCGGGAAATGTTATTGCTTTTTCTGTGTAATAAATATGTATTCTGTGTCTTTGTATAATTTACATTATTACACTTTCTATATAGGTCTTTTAGATATTTGTCTAAATAATAATAAAAATAGTAATACAAAAAAAGACAAGAAGCGCAGACTGCATAACAGCGTGTTTTTATTTTTTTTTCATTTGCATATTTTTTTTTTATAAACGAAGGCGGCAGACGAGCATACAGTCCACATGATGGTAAGTGAATACTGTCGCCCATAGACATCCGCGATACATGCCAAGATTAGTCCAGAATAACAAATGTTGGCACGACCTCAGATGCGCTGCCTACGTTTAGAGATATAGGAATGGATTTGGAGAAAGTGTTGGCAAAATGGGAAGGGATAGGATGGAAATGGGCTCTGGCACATCTCACCCACTACCGAAACACGTTCTCATTAGGGAAATATGGTAAAGTGGGAAATACAGTACATTTCAAGGTAGTCTTCTGTGAGAGAGGGGTAACGTGGTCAGTCGAGCACGCCCAGCGGCTGTTGGATTGCAGCGTGCACTCTCACCCTCCTAAAAATTCCAATATTGACCTTGAAGTGTAGTGTAGTATGTTTGTTCCGTGGTAATACTTAAAGTGTTATATATTTTTACATGGTTTCGAAGAAGATAAAATGAAAGGACTTTATTACTTTGTATTAGTCTATATAGAATCCGGTGATATCTCATATATATGGCCCAGTAAAAGAGAAAGACAATAGAAACGTGTCCAAATACGACAATGCGTTATTTATAAGTAATTGATGATCCTCACGCAATGGTGAATTTCAGAGAAGTCATTTTACAAAATCAAAAATACCCCACGCTATGTTTCTCATTTACGACCTACCAACTATACAGGATATAAGAGTATATTTTTTCCAAAGCCAGAAACCATGACTTCTGTTCAGGTTCTGAGTCGATTGACATAATCGAATGTCTTTTGGGCTTAGTATTTAGCAAACTAAAAAAAACAAATTTGCAGAAAGATTAGTTAAAATGGAATTGAGCTCCATTCCATCCATGGTTTAAGACTTTGGAAAAGTTCGATTACAGCCCGCACTCGTATATCGCCTGGTACCGTACTGCATACATTTCATATATTCAATGATATTGCTATCTAGACTCTCCACTTACTAAAAATACCTACCTTTCACAAAAGAATATCACCATCCCATCTCTACCCTTGGGTATCGTAAAGGGCGATTAAAAGATAACAGAGCCGCTACCACAAGCCCTCAGGAACTACACCAACTTTAAAAGAATGGACACGCCAATCCACTTGGCCAGCGTAGCGTATTAAGGCCATATATGCCTCATTCCCAAGATAGTATTAATGCACAAGATGTTAAAAGATCTGGTGAAGGGCGGAATACCATCACCACAATATAGTCGTCTGTAACAACTGTTTGAGAAAATCAAACAAATATTAATTTGCAAAGAATATAGCTAGCGTTTTCTGCTCTCTCTAAAATTAAAACTAACATAAAAAAGTTACATGCTACAACATATTTGCATATATTTTCCATATATGAAACCATCTCGGCAACATACTGTTATCGTGGCAATAAAAGTGACGGGTACTATGTGGCGGACATGTGTGAACCACTGGTCGTTGAATAGAATGCTTGCGCGGACGTATTCTGAAGCTAAGGGCCTATTCTCGTGGACGGTTCGGAATATTCAGATAAAAGGACGCTGTTATTTCATAGCAATATTGTACATACGACAAAATAGATTAGTTTGCAACATATTTTGTTCACAGACTAAACGCTCAAATAATGGAGGTACGGAAGCTATGAAAGCGGTTAGTTAAATTTTGTTACACATTTAGTGAATCAGTTAACGCTATATCTACTAGTATGTCTACGTGTGTTGTTGAACGTAGTGAGCAAGGCCAATTGCTTGCAAACTTATCTATTTTGCCGTGTGTACAAAAACTGTGAAACATTAAATTATGAATTAACAATAAGGCCAGTAGTGTTTGGCAAAGTTAATTTGTTTTTCAATTTTTTGATAAATTTTGTTGTTTTGATATTAAAGAAAATTACCGTAATTTCCAAGCTTCATTTCATTTAACCTCATTGAGTTCGAAATCAAACCAGATTTCAATATAGTTTAAAATCGTCTTGAGTATTTCTGGTATTAAAGGAAATTCGCCTTTCAGAAAAGATGAAGTCCTATATTCTATAATATATTTGATGCTTTTAAAACGTTCATTACGAAAGGTCGTCTTGAAGGGTCACTTAAGGGTCACAGGGGTCACTTAGGATTCGAGCATCTGACCCCTTGAACCTCGGAGTATGTGCTTTGAATTTGTACGTTTTTATCCTTGCTCTATATTTATGTTGCATTCGAATGTTAGAGGATAAAAAAATACTTTAATACCTTTTTTTTGCTCTTCTTGGGAACTAATATTTTCTTATGAATACTGTTTTTTCGTCATTTTTCGTTCACTGCCGGTCATGAACATGGAGATGGTATAGTGTCGCTTGTTGTTAGTTTTAAACGACAGACTAGCATGTATTTACTCGTACTTTATCTATGGTATTTGGTTTTACGCCTACGAACACCATTTTATACTCGCAGAAACAAAATATCAATGTCACTTAAAGTATTGATACAATTGGTATAGAAGACGTAGTATACCCAAAATTAATCCTAAATTAAATTATACCTCATTTTTTTAGTACGGCTAGACCGAATAATCCTGTATTTATACGTTACCCCGCGAAACTCATTGGCGAGGACGAGCAGGTAAACACTGGGAAATAGGTCAAGGTTCAAGGTACCCTTTCTCGGCGCAAGTTATAAGCGAATGTGTTAATGTATGGCGGTACACTAGCTGTTGTTTGTTGTATAAATAAAAGGCGCTGATTTCTCTAATAATGCTTATTTAAGACAGTAAAATTGAGCGACATGATTTAACATGAGCCGCTGTCCGTTGACAGAGTGAGATCATCGGCCGCCAGCCGCTCCCGATGTCCTACCAAAAGTAGGAGTTGAAGTAGCTTAGCTCGGCCGAATATGTCCGACCGCAGGATGCCGTAAGACTAGTTGTTGCCTGTGACATCGTCGGCGCGGCTCACAATAAATGGATATATATTTTGGAAACAGTATTAATAAGAGATCTCTGTGGCCTAGTAGAGATATTGTGAGAAAGAATCAAAAAGCAATGATTTGTTTCAGTGCGTTATTTAGTGAGGACTCTCGATTAACACTGGATCGGTTATAATGAATGATTAAGACTTGAACGTTAAAGTTTTTAAGGTTGGTGATCCTGAGGTTAAAGGCTTGATTATAAAATGGTTAAGATTATGGTTCATTGGGGCTAAATTAGCACTCGAACGCTTACTCAAAAACGGTCTTTAAAAAAATATTTTGTACATAGAATTTATTTATTTGTGTAATTACCCAGGTACATGTACCCTGTCAGGGCGTAGCCATTATAAAATAATATTGGAATACATGTCAACAAAATAACATTTAAACATTATACAAAACTATATAATTTAGTCGACATCGAGATTATTATTATATTACTGGAGATTATTACCTATATTTTTCTCAGTCATTATACATCAAATTTATTTGCAATTATTGTATATTTCTTTGTCATTCATGATTTCTTCAATTGTATAATATATTAGCATTTTTGCATTGACTGCGATTTTAGTCGATTATAAAATATTTTGTCTTTTTGTTCACTAATTAATTATGTTTTAAGGTAATTTATTATAATAGATATAGATCTGTAGTATGGACTGTGTTACATTGCCCATTTGGGAGTTAGGAGTTGCATCTTATTTTTCCTACGCTCACTTTTATAAGCCGATCATATAATGTTATATATATCAGGCATATACATATTTAAATGAAAAATAGTTTTTCTTTAATATTGTATGACCTGCAGCTTTCTCTTTCACGCATGTTTACAGTTATGCATAGGCATTTCTTTGTAATTTCTTTGTATGGAATTCTCCCGTGTGTGAGAGAAATTTAAAATTATAATTTGTTTAAACGGACATTTTATAATTAAGATGTATATAGAGTATGTGTTAAAAAGTATAGATAAATCATCCAAACGCTTATATGTTATACCACACCAACAAATGTCGCTACATATTATATGTGTTTTATCTCTCATGAATATTTAACGATCTAGTATCCGTACGATTTTCGGCTTAGTCAGGGAGGCCCTTGGTATCGCCCCTTTCATCCTAATGTGCATTGATTACCCTGAGTGAAAATATAGCTTTATTATATGTATGTAGAAACATAACATGTTATGTATACAATGAAGTATACATAGGTATATTAAACCCCTTTGTGATCTATGTATGGTAGTATGTATGTTTGTACTACTCGTGCATTACTTATCTATACTTAATTTTATTGTTTATAATGTGTATTAATATGTAAATATGTGTGTATTATAAGAAATTATGAAGACTGAACACCGTCCAGCTGTGATTAAAATATGTATTTATTCTCTACCCAAAGGTAGAGAGTAAATAAATATTTTAATTATTTGTTCGGCAGAGATCGCTATTAGAGTTAAGACCGTTTTTTTTGTGCATTTAATTTATTACGATGTCTGTTACTGTCTTATTTTGTTTTGGTGTACAGTAAAGAGTTATATCTATTTATCTATCTTGTTTGTAAGTACACTTACTTAAATTTACATAAATGCATAAAGCATTCCATCACAATACACTGATTTATTAATATCATTTGAAAACAAAAATGTCCACTAGTGAGAAAAGCACAAAATTTGTCATTTGGGAAATAATTACCAGAAATACTGAAAGTGGCGGCAAATTGATGTTGTTGCAATTTAAAAGTACGTTAGATTTTTTTTATCTTTTTATATCTGGCAATGGTGCAATTAGCACATTCTGTCAGGTCTCAATAAACAATTTTAAAGTCTAAAACGTATTCTGTCAATGGCCAGTCCCGTCGAAGTAAGTCAGGAGACACTCAATAAAAAGACGTCAGTAAGGTTAACCGAGTACGGAAGAGGACTCCTTGGAAGCACACATAAAACGCAGTCCTAACCTTTTATTTGAGTATCAGAAACATTATGCACATGAAAACACTTTGAAGTTTATTAAACTATCACTATATTAAATCACAAAATGCAGTATTTGTATAATAATCAAACAAAAACTAAACTTCACTTCTCGAGTTCCCGTCAAAACGTCCGTGGGTTAGGTTAGGTTCTATGTCGACAATAAACAGATAGATAGGACGCCACGGGACTAGGTCGATTTTGTGTTGATATTCTTAGTACCTAATTAAAAAATGTTTATTTCCGTAATTAAAAAATAGTTTGTTTTGTTGACCATGATCGCTGGCCGTTTAGTTCTTTTTTTATGGACGATGGCAGCAGACGAGCATACAGTCCACCTGATGGTAAGTGGATACTGTCGCCAATAGCCAATCCGAGATACATGCCAACATTAGTCGAAAATGACAAACGTTGGCACGCCCCCGGATGCGCTGCCTACCTTTAGAGATATAGGAATAGATTTGGAGAAAGGGTTGGAAAAATGGGGAGGGATAGGATGGGAATGAGCTCTGGCACATCTCACTCACTACCGAAACACGTACGTGTACTTAGGGTGTATCTTAGGGAAATAAGATAAAGTGGGAAATGCAGTACATTTCAAGGTAATCTTCTGTGAGAGAGGGGGTAACGTGGCCAGTCAAGCGCGCCCAGCGGCTATTGGATTCGTCCTTATTTTTTTTAAACAACGGGAAAATCCTTTTTACCCAGAAACAATTTGTTTGATATACATAATTCATATGCTATTTATTTTGCCTCAGTAAGCATTTATTTTATTGTAGGTCACAAAACAGTTTATTGTCAATATTTATGTAGCTATAAAAATATTTTTTGAATTGAAATATTATTGTTCAGTTTCTAATTAGGTTTACAATAAGTAATAATCAAATTATTTAGGTACTTATAATTTAAAGATGCTGAGTGCAATTATATTTTTTAGTAGGCATAGAATTTTTTGGCAACGTTATAGGTATAATTTTGATAATCGGTTCAATTAGCAATTTATATTTTCGTATTACTTAAATACTATCTGAAGTTAAAAAAATATTCATAACAAATTCTCGTGTTAACAAAGTGAAACATTCTTTTTAATCCCCTCAACATTTGTTTAAATCTGTAAACAAATTAACTCCGAGAGTAAAATATCGCGCTCATTTACGCCTCGCTTAAAAATACATAGTAGGTACTTACTACGGCGGTTTAGTGTTGACTCATCGGACTCATGAGGAACCTCATAAATGAGGGTACTTACACTTGAATCCTCATAAACGATTTCAAGCTATAATTCTGGTGAATAAGCATAGGCTAATGGAGGTCTAACTGGCAATTATTTAATAAGATTTGTTTGTGATTTAAGATTTGGGTGAGCATGTGATTTTTCAGGTTTTAGATGACAGGCAAGCGAGCGACTAACACGAGGAGGTATGCGGGTACGCCGCGGACCTTGCAAAAACCTATACACAGCCTTCTTGAAAAACGCCATATCGTAATGTAATAGAAACACCTCTCGAGGCAGTATTTTATTGAGCGGATCTTCAATTAAAACACGCTTTCCAGACATTTTTACACTTAACCACTGTAATAATATTACAAAACAAGTGTTAGTTGAAGAACTAAATGGACTATATTTGTATAATTGAAAGTTAGCCGTGTGTGAGAGAGACGGATACTGAGGGGAGAAAGTGACAGCGTGATGTTGAATCAACGCTTTAATTACTATTACCATTTTGTTATGTAAAACCAGTGACTACTTTTACCTATCTGCAATTAAATCTTAAACAAGTTTCAGTGGTCACAGAAATGTCAAAATATATAGCAATACTTTTATTTCAATTAAAAACACATTTTTAAAGAGAATATTTCAACCTTACGAGTATAAGGAAAGAACAATAATGCAATATACCATAATGCATAATATATTATACTAATAATATTATTATCATAAGATAAATAATAAATAAAGTAAATTAATTAATTGCACGTAATCAAAATAGGTGTTAAAGGAATAATAATGCTTTTTTTAGTATATTTATTTTTTAACTTGTAAGGAGATATTGAGGTAAAACGAGGACATGCCTCATCTAAATAACAAAAACCCACCACTAGTATGTGTGTACGAATGAACAAATGGGCCACAAACGAACAGTTAACGTTGAGTGGCACTGAACGATTCGTTTACATTCATCAGGGGTGAGAAGGACTCGAATATTTTGAACGAATGGTGAACGATTTTCAAAATGCCATTCTGTGTTGCTAATTTAGTATGATTTATTTATTTCTGCTTCAGGGATTATGATCGATTTGACGTCCAATAAATCTCTAGATCATTTTTTCTTAAACTTTTTAGTGTTGCGATCCCCTAAAAAGACCAAAAAGACTCACGACCTCTTTACTAATAATTATGTCCTAATTCTATTTTTACCGTTTAATATTCGATTCTAGACTTATTTAATTAATAAAAGGGTTTTTTCCTACATAAGTAATTAATTTTTCTTAACCAACCTCGACCCCCTATTATATGTTGGCTGGGGGTCGCCAACATATAATAGGTAGAAAAACGATGCTATAGATAGATAGTAATTTTAAAAAGAGGTTATCTCAAAAGAGTTCATTATGAAAACAAATTATTTTAAGTGTATTATTCTTCTGTTTAAAGTGAAAGAAGCTAACGGCACCCAAGAGGTTAAAGGACTTTTATATATTTTTTTTGATATATAATAGTTTGATTGGCAGACGAGCGGGGGGAGGGCACATGATGATAAGCAGTCACCACCGCCCATGGACACCGGCAACGCCACCGATAGAGATTTTTAAAAGAGAGTTCTCCCCGCCAATTATTTCTTACTGACTGTGCTTTCGAAACCATAAGAAGTTTCTCAAATTCGATGCTCTATTTCGAATCTCGTATTCAATATATAGGAAATATAAAGCATGAATGCATGTGTTAAATACAAAACTTTCACCTTAGTTAAAGTACAAAACTTTTATTACTAACTCCCCTGCCACACATTCTCACCACAATGTATTTCAGGTTTAGCCCTTTCAATATTCACTGCACATTGCCCATTGTCTTATGGGCCCACGATACGCCACTAACGACACTAACGCCACGCTGGCCAAGCGGGTTAGCGTGTTCCTCAGGGCTTATGGTAGCCGCTTTCCTATCCCTTAATCGTGTTTTACGACACCCACGGCCTAAAGCTGTTAGATACATTGTTCTAAATAATTTGAACATACTTTTTAGTACTCTTTAGTACTTTTTAATAAATCATTAAATCGATGCATCACGGTCGTTATGACCTACGGTGCCGAGACGTGGCCTGGACGGCAGGCCTGATCCATAAATTCAAAGTCGCTAAGCGAGTTATGCTCAGAGTTTATTTGCAGAATTCGTCAAGAAGAGATTCGTCAAAGAACAAACTAGAATGCACGTTGCGTTCCCACATTCACTCGACTGGCCACGTTACCCCTCTTTCACAGAACACTAACTTGAAATGTACTGCATTTCCTACTTTATCGTATTTCCTTAATGTACGAACGTGTTTCGGTAGTGACTGACATATTGGCATATGTCACTATTCCCACCCCATTTTCCCTATTCTTTTTCCCAACCCATTTCTTAATCTGCAAAGCTAGGCAGCGCATCCGGGGGTGTATCAAAGTTTGTTGTTCTGGACTGATGTTGGCAGGTATCACGAATGTCTATGGACGACAGTATCCACTTACCATTAGGTGAACTGTATACTCGTCCCTCTTTTCTTTATAAGTATAAAAAAACATAGGTCACAAAATCATCATGCTGAAGTGATAAGCGGGTTATCGTAGACAACTAATAGGCACTGTTGTCTGCTGTGCAAAAGATCCCGGGTTCAATTCCCGGCCGAACAATCAGTTGTTTAAAGATAGGTGTTCGTCCTTATATGTGGCTCTGGATCCACGACACAGGGAATCCTTGAGTTATTTATTTATTTATACTTTTAATACATTATCGTGTTGTACTTAGTGTACGTACAATGATATAAGGAACAATGTACTGCAAACTACATCAAAGCAATATTGCAGCAAAAACTATGTGAACGTTTTGAATTAAGCTCCTAGCTTTCCGGCCCATTTTTTGAAATATTTTTACGGTAGGTACAGTTCCCGCTTAATGTTGTGTTCTCAAGATGCAGTCGTTGCAAACAATACAATCTACTTACGTTAAACTCGCGAAATTGCAGTTGGTTGGTGGTGCACGAGTGAAGAGCGATAGCGGAGTACAATCTTGTGGCATCGATATTCAAGCGGATTCGGTTCGCGTGACCGGAGCGCTCCAATGTCATTTGTTCGATTTTATATGCCTGTTACGACCCATTACAGAACACAGGCCTCGACTTTTAATCATACGATGGCATACGTAGCATATCATAATATATCTGTATCGTGGGACAGGAAGTAAGGAGTGCAACGAGAAGAGAGACTTCTCTTATTCTATCATACTTTCTATTCGATAGGGATGGAATAGGATGAGAAATGGGATCTGGCAAATATTGCTGATATTGGAAAAACTACGTCATAATTAGACGATAATCTTGTGTGAGGTTGCAGTAACTTGGCCTGCTGGACAAGAAAGCAGCACAGATACATGTGCCTCACCATCGGAAAGTACAAGTCAACGCAATAACTTAAGCCTTTACCCGCGGCTCTGCTCGTGCGATACATTCACTGATGATAAAACCGCCCGGAAGAAATAACCTACACGATAGTGAAAACCGTATAAAAATCTATTAAAACCGAAGTTATAAGCGAACAGACAAACAAAAGGATAAAATATGTATTACGTATCGCATGCATTTTCTTGTATACCTGTACAGATTTATAGACAACTTCAATTGGACAAACTCAACTCTTGATACTATAAAACTATTTTATAAGTATAATGACAATTTTATGAATCATTTCGTTACTGCTCGCATCTTATAACATGAACCAAAGAGAATTTTGTATTCAGAGCGCTGCGAATCGAGTCTCAAGTCCATGGTTTACTGAGTACAAGTATTTCTTTCACAATGTTTTTTTGGAAAGTGTGGAACCACAAAAGAAATGTGAACGCCACAGGTAAACAATATAGCCGTACGCTAATCCACGTGCGGATCCATAGGTTTATTGCTGATTAAATAGCCAAATAGATCCGCACGTGGATTAGCGTACGGCTATATTGCTTAGCTATCGCGTTCACATTTCTTTTGGTCCTTCGAGCCGGATCAAAGAAATGTGAACGAGACGGCTAAGCAGTATAGCCGTACGCTAATCCACGTGCGGATCCATAGGTTTATTGCTGATAAAATAACCAAATAGAAAGACTGACCATATATGCCGAGAATAGCTGCCTTCCGACTAAGCTTAAGGTTGCCTTGTGTTCTTCCCAGCCTGGTTCTTCTCGGCTTCTTCTTGACTTTCCACTTGGTTTAAGCGTCCTTCGGTACTAGTCAGCGATGCAGCTTAGAGCAGATACACTCGCGGTATAGAAAGGGCACAGCGTGTGCCAATTTCGGGGTCCAGGAGACCAACCAAATATGTGAGTTTCACAATCGACCGGCGACGGGAGGGGTCGATCGCTAGACTGGCGGGTACGCACAAGGTGCAACGATATAAAAAGGATCGGTGGAAGTGATTATTTAAAAATGTGGATAATAAAATATAATATTACCCTACAAAATAAAAGCACCAATGTTATTGGCGCCAACAGAAAGTATATTTTTATATAATAGATATTGTTTATTTCACAACTGCGAATAAATAGCGTACCTATATCTCGATTAATGATTAATCTTATAAAAAAAAATCAACACATACTGGATAAATAGCCATGTGGCAATGTGGTCTCAGCCGGTTCTATAATAGCACCTCCCTATCTCTTCCTGTAGATATCGTAAAAGATGTCTGGGGGGTAACATAGCAGCTAAGTGTTGAGGGACTACACCACCTCTAAAAGAGTGGGGACTCGCCAATCCGCTTAGCCAGCATGGCTTTTTAAGGCCATTCATCCTTTCATACCAGACAATATGCCTGAGGAGGCCCACGTACAACAGTAGACGAAATAAGGTCTGGTTAAGGAGACGGTGACTCGATAAAATACAATATAGTATTCCGGTACCAGTACTTTGAAATATCAGCTAAACCATTTAGATTTTCTTAGCTTCCCTAGAACGCGGAGTTCACGATGTTCACTTGACCACCGAGCTGGTGATAATTGAAAAAAATATACATAAGTGGAAACTTAAATATGTTACAGACCGGAGTTGGAACTCATGAGCTCTAGAATACGAATCGTGAAGAGATAAGCAAGACTATAGCCGTTCTTAAATAAATAAAATACACACACCTTTATGCTATTCAAATCAAGCTTGAGCAGTCCAAGGCACAGCTTATATTTCATCCGAAAACACATTGAAACACATCGAAAAGTGAAGTTGAGGTTTTGTTTGATTATTATAAGAATTAGCTTTTTGCTCGCGGCGTCACCCGTGTGGATTTTGTTTTAAAGGTAATGACATAATCGTATCCTAAAATACGTACATTACATGCCAACAAGAATAAGGATAATAATAATAATAAACGAATAACGTCTTCCTTATTCTTATTTTTATAAGGATGCAGGTATTTTGGCATGTCGAAACATGGAAACATGTCGGATATGCATGGCGGTCTTCTGTGAGAGTGGACTAACTCGGCAAGTCGGACGTGTGACTAGTTTCAATTGGAATTACTTATTAAGTGGTTCTACTAAAGGGGAATCTATGTTTATACCACGAGTCTGAGTATTCAATTGATTTCAAAAGACTACAGTTTCCTCTGAAAGTGTTTTGCAATGACAACAAATCCATGGGCAGATTGTTAACGTAGCAAGTATTGACGACTACATATATCTTTCTATAGGTATATAAAGAAATGTCCTGACTAACTGGCTAACGAACTCATCAACGCTGAGCCTAAACTAGAAATATTTAAAATTGAAATCGTTCATTCGATAGACTTTCGATAATTCGATTGAATTTGAATTGAATTCGATAGAAATTCGATAGATTTCTCGAAATTCAACCTCTACAGGATGAAACGAGGGTCAAAGTTCTTATGGAAAAAAAATGATGATCCTATTAACTTGAAACTAAATATTCTCCTCTACAAATAGTTGAACCAGTGTTTTTTCGTCTTTGAAAATAAAGTCAAGGGGCTAATATTCAGGGTATCAAATGTTTGTATGGAATCACATAATTCGTCAATATTGCGGAATATTAATCGGTTTACCATTCATATGAACATGTTGTTTATTCAGTTGGCCTCGGAAGGGACATAATTTAATACAAATATACAGTTTTCCCCGTCCAAATACCACGTGGTAAACGCAATTAAATCCACGCTAATCGTCCACGGAGCCGTCCAAGTTTATAAAACAAAAAAAATGTAGAACGTAAAAAAAATAACTACGGAAAAGTGTTGTTCAAGCCCGTCTCTGTACGTTTCGCATCTATTGCTTCAGGTTTTGTCAAATAATACTCGATATCAATAGGAATTATTGTCACACTAATATTATAAATCCGAAAGTGTGTTTGTCTGATTGTTTGTTAATTCTACGTGACTAAATTACTGCAATGATTGCAATGAAATTTTAATACAGAGGTAGTCTGAAATTCAAAGGACATGCGCACTTTTTATACCGTATTTTTTTCCAGGGGAAGTCCATTACTTTTAAAACAAAGTCCATGAGAGCGAAAGCCGTGGACAAAAGCTGGCCATCACTTTACTGAGCGTTTCCTGACATGCTTCGACGTGACTGAACATCGACAAGATGTGTCTTAATTTGTTTTGACTTTAATTACGAAGAAAACTTGACACTGGCAGAATGTGGTAATTGCACATGTAAAAAAACGTCTAAAAGCTGCGTTCGGGGGTCCAACAAAAACAGAATAGATGCATAAAACTGGCGGGCTCGAAAAGAACAGGCGACCGAAGTCAATTGAATTACTTTTAAATTATTATAAAAAGAGACAATCAGCAAAATAACTTTATTTGTTTAATAATTTAAATTTTGTTTTAAATGAATTTCTAACAATCATCACTCCTTTATTTATCATACAAGGAAATCAATCAGAGTAAACATCCAATCCTCAAGAGTTCTCCAATTGATCTGGCGAAATTAGGCGCAATCAGAGCGTTGCCATGGCAACCAGTCAACAGCCCAAATAACTCCAATGCGAAGATTAATCGACATCTGCAAAAGGCGGATGGAGTGCCCAAGATTAGTCATTTGGGATTATCGGGGGAAACTTCTCCCACAACAAAAACCCTTACGTCTATTAGAATACACGCGAGTTTCCCTTGAACAGTTCACACGGCAATAAGCCAGCGGAGATTTCGGTAAAATAAGTGTACTGTTTATTCGAGCTTAATTTATGTGGGGGTTTATTACAAGAAACGGATCTGTCATAAGCAGCCATTTTCATATTTAGTAATGTTCCAAATGGTTTATGTTTGGGGAAAATATGTAATGTGTAAATAACAAATTATAGTACGTAAAGATACAACAATATAAAAATAGTAAGCAAACATACGCCGAATTGTAATCATTTTAATCATCTATTAAAACATTCATTACAATGAATAAAATCTTAATTGCATTTTTGTTTTTGTTTTTTAATCCCGGAGATTGACAGGATTGAATTTTTTAATTGACAAGTACAAATGTCAAACTTGAAAATAATGTTGCTAATTAATTTGCGTAGTGTGATCCTTATGGTTCCGGTTATTTAAATCGTAAAATTTTAAATGAGTTTTTTTAATATTGTATGTATTGGTGTGTATTGGGGCATTAATAATTTTTTTACATTCAATATATTCGAAGATATACTGTTGTCATTACTTAACATACAATATTTTCACCATATTAATATTTAAAATTCACTCTTTTGCCAGATTATTATTTTTAATTGTAATGAAATATTCAATCGACTTTAATCGACGATCCCACAAGTTTGATCGAGCATCGCGTAATTTTGCAAAAAATCCTTTTTTAAACGATATCTTGTACGGTTTTTTCGATTAGTACTATTTTAAAAATGTCAAAAACTAGGAACACATGAAATGTCACTTTAGTCGTCGGGATTAGAAAAACGAACTTATATTTAACGTAAGACATATACTTTTATATTCTATTCCAATAAAATTTGTCCAAAATATAAACACACATGGCGACATAAGGTAACTGAGACGGTCTGAAATTAAATAGTGAGGAATTAATAGTATTAATAGTTAATAGTGAAATTAATTAAATTGTTTGCATATCCATAATTTAATTTGCTGGTTTTGCAAGTTGCCCTAGATTTAAAGATAAATATTGAGATATTTCATTGATTTGGTTTTGCTTTCAGCAAATTGGATTGGAATAGACTAATACTATTGCTTCTGATCTTCCATTCCACCTATTGCTTCTATTGGGAGTTGAGAGTATATACGCAGCCCATCTTTTAAAATCCTATTCACAGTTCTCTTGAAGAACCTCATGTCGCGAATCAGTGAAAAAAACTTCAGATGGCAGTTCATTCTACAATTTACGGGTTCGAAAGTGTCTTGAAGCGCTGCACTGTACACATACATGCGTTTTATGTTTGAAGAGAATTTGAAAATTAAACAAAAAATCGCAGGTATGGTTCACCACAGAAGTTGTTCTTTGACAAATCACAAAGTGACAAATGCTTAGAAGCATTATCTCCCAGTCAACCTTTGGGCTATACACAGATGGCGCGGTAGGTGCAATAATAGGGATAATAATTATTATTGTGTTGTTATTATTATTATTTTAATGATTGTTACATTTTGCTTTTACAATGAAAATAGCTTTTATCTTTTACGAGAAACTACCCTTTGTGATTTTTAATATTATGTTTAAGCGTACTCATGTAATATTCAAATCGAAAAAAGTGGTCGATGGCAGACGTTACTCGAAGGTAAATTTTAATATTTTTCTATTTTTTTTTATAGTAATAAGACGGTAGACGAGCATACAGTCCACCTGATGGTAAATGGATACTCTCGCCTATAGACATCTGCGATACATGCCAACATTAGTCCAGAATGACAAACGTTTGCACGCCCCCGGAAGCGCTGCCTACCTTTGCAGATTAAGGTATTCGGAAAATGGGGAGGGATAGGATGGGATAGGAATGAGCTCTGGCATATCTCACTCGGTACCGAAACACGTACGTACCATAAGTAAGTAAGCTTTAGAAGAAAACAAAATCATACAAAATTTATGGACAAAATTAGTTGATGAAGCCTATCCAACAATATATCAGTTAGTGTTGTATGGTATCAACCGGCTGTAGAATAGCACCATTCCATCTCCTCCCGTGAATGACGTAAAAGACGATTAAGTGAGAACAAAACGGCTGCCACATTATTGGTTTGATTATTTGTCATTACTTGTTAAGTCACCAATATAAGATTTGATTGGCTTACACCTCCATAGAGGGTGTTGTGCCCTCTGTCTGGTTCGCGGTGTTAAGATTCTCTGCCCAAACATGACCCGCTGTGAATGGCATGAATTAAATTTTTATGTCCTGAGCACGGTGTTTTATTTGGAGCTTCTATAAATACCTTGCTGACTCCTCGGGACCTTTTTGGAAATCTATACATTACTAATTAGTTTTTAATTACTAATTACTCATTTATTATTGTTTTAATTAGTTGATTCATTCATTTTAATATTCGTCATTTATTTATTATTAAGTAATCTACTTTATTGTTTGGTCACCCAACGTCGGGTGTAAGCCTTCATGTTCTTCCAACTGCGTCGGTCGCTCGTCTGGAGAAGTCTTGTCCAACTTCTCCCTGCGTCGGTCGCTCGTCTATCTTGTCCAACTTCTCCCCGCCACTTGTACTCGTCACTCCAATGTTTTTTCTGTTGTCCTCTAACTCTGTTTCCGTCTCTTGAATTCTAAGTAAATTGGTGCGAATGTACCTTCATGTCACTACGCGATGTGGTGGTCTGTAAAAATGTCTGTACGTAAAAAAAACATACTTTAAAAAATACTGTTTTTAACCTGTCAAAATAGTCATTTTTATTTGATTCCCTAGATATCTTCTAACGTCTATTTGAAAATAAACCTGCCTCATCGATCCCGAATTGAGTAATACAAACGGAAGCACAATCACTAATCGAATAAACAAATCCAATTCACACGACTCGATGCCCCCAACGTGAGCTAGTAATGACTCGTATCCGACTCGGGCGGACGATCTCGTTTGTGATTATTCGATTTCCTCAATCGAATCGATTGTGAGGGATGCGATTGTATCGTTTGGTGTTGACTAATAAATAATTGATTACAATGATTACAATCGCGACACAGATACTATTTTTGACCCTTTTGATTTTTGTGAGGCTGTGGGTTTAAATCCTTAAATTGAAGTACGGATTTTTTAAAATATCAATTATAACGTGATTCCTCACGATGTTTTTCTTCACTCGCATGTTCAATTTTTATTTTATAGCAAGGTGACAATCGAGTATACAGTCCACCTGATGGTAACTGGATACTGTCACCCATGTACACCCGCGGTATATGGCAACATTAGTCCAGAATGACAAACTTTGGCACACTCCCGGATACGCTTCCTATAGCTCCGCATATTTTCCTAAAATTTCGTTATATTCCGTATACAGGCTGTAACCCACAGTCTCCTGAAAGTTGAATTCGGTTTATGATTCTGATTTCATTGATATGAAAACATTTTTTTGAGTTTTTGCTAATTTCTTCATATAAAAAATGATGGACACTTTCGTATGAAACCTGGCCTGACCACCAATACAATTGTAATGTATGTCAATTGTAATGACTGCAACCTGCATTTACCACAAAGAAATATTTTGTTTCCCAGTTTAATGAGGTACCTATCTATAAAATTGTTATTTGATAAATGAAAAACATAATAGTAAAAATCGGGTCCTAAAAATCCGAACCTATTACGGCTGGGTCACGGCCACTCTCATGTACACCATTGTCGTAATCAGATGGTCTCAGACACCCTGGATAGAAAAGTCGGCGGAACCATGACTCTCCACAGAATGCACGATGGCCCTATGCCACTATGGCCCTGCACCTCGGCCGACTGTGCTTCCGCCGGTACTATCGTCTCTCCCTCATACATTTTTAAGATACCTGTAAGGCAGATATCTCATTTCTCCGGTACTACCGGAATCCTTGTTAGGAAGGCCTTGTTACCATAATAAAAATTGAAGCTCTATATCAAAAGCTTTCATTTGGTAGTCATGTGATACCGGCGATAGACAGGCCAAAATGACGCATCATTCTTTGCTAGCCAAAATATGTAACAAATATATGTCAATTAACTCAGAATCCTCAGCAGTTACATCCTACATATGACACACCCACTCAACAAATTATTTCATACATATACCATTTAAAATGTTGTTACTTGGTAAATGGCTGAAACATTATTGTAACTGTGTATTTTTTCAAGCTATGAAGTTTCCGTATTAAATAAATAAAAAAAAAACGTTGATCCTGATTGGTATCTCAGATTCAGCTGCTCACCCAATTATCTTCCGAAAATTCAAAAGCCCTGATCACTACTATTGGTAAATTTCTACTTTAACTAATGAGCCCTTTTTCATCCACTGCTGGACCTGGGCCGGGACATGACAATGTGCATGAGGGATGCATGCCCTTAATGAGTTAGCGAGTTCACTTAGATCGGTGCAGTTCCTCAGAGCTGGTGGTAGCGGCTTTGTTATGCCTTAGTTGCCTTTCATGACACCCGCGGTAAGAGATGGGGTAATGTTATTCTGAAGCCTACCGACACTATACCGCCAACTTCCTATGATGGGAACGAAACGTGAAAATCCTATGTGAAAAACTTTGACTTTTCATCTTTGAATGTCGATCTTCGAAATACCTACACCTAAAAAAAGTTAATTCACCGATTTAATATAGGATAAAGTCGCGTCCAGAGGTATAATAAAACCATTTTTATTTCCACAAAAAATCATCTCTCCCCGAACGGAAATCCGCACAAATCCGCTTGGTGGGCCATAAAGTATCGGTTCCAAGTTATTTATATTCGGCCCAGGCCACGGAAAATGACCCACTTTCAAACGCAGCGGCCATATATTATTTTCAGTGGTAATGCACTCAAGTAAATTGACTCTAGAGATTATAGTTGGGTAAAACGAAATTATTTTCATTTTGCTGCTAGATATCTTGTATGTGCATATCTTTACTGAGATTATATGTGTCTATTAGGTATATTTAATTAAATAAACTAATGCAATAAACTGTTGCTAGGCTAGCAACCGTGACCTATTGGTACCGTGAATTTAAACGTGGCCGGGATGACCGCCGACTGCGGTTACTCACGAAAACGTCGTCAGGGTGTAGTGGTGGCACTAGGAATCACTAGCACTGGCACTGGTGGTGGATGAAGAATAATCGGAACATTACACATCCAGAGATTCAGGCTGAACTGAAGATTGGATCACGGGCGGTTTCTATTATCCTGCATGAACACCTTAAAGTCAGGAATGTTGCCTCGCGATGGATACCCCATTCTCTCACAGAAGAGCAAAAAATCCCGACGTATAGATTGGTGTAGATGTGCTTGATACTGGAAAAAATCGATGGAAGAAGTTCGCAAGAAGTATCCTACAGCTTAACTATTGATAAATCTTGTATCTGCAGCTACGACCCGTTTACAAAGCAACAATCCATCAATGGCTGTTCGAAGAGGACGATTTACCCACCAAAGCGGCCGAAGTGTAGATATAAAAATGATTGCAGTTTTTCTCCGTAGTAGTAGTCCAGTAGCCATAATTCCACTAGAATATCGTAAAACGGTTACTAGTGAATGGTATTTCGAAGTTTGCCTGGTCCAAGCCTTAAAGGAGTTGAATGACGACCGCCCAAGGAGGGAGCGGCGCTCGTGCTATTATTTTTCACCAAGACAATGCTCCTGCTCACATGGCCGATAGAGCCATCGACTTTTTAGCCACTACTGGTGTTCAATTGTTATCCCATCCACCCTACAGCCCAGATTTGACCCCGTGCGACTTTATTCTGTTAACCACCATAAAAAAAATGCTACCTGGACGAAAATTTGAGACTTCGGATGAGGCTATCGATGAATTTAGGCGACACTTTTTCGACCTTCCACAAGAAACTTTTTCGATATTTCGAATGTTTCGAAAGCTGGTTCATTCGAATGAATAAGTGCATATAGGCTGGAGGGAAGTACCTATTTTGAAAATTTTGTAATTTTTTTTGATTCACTTATTATTTTTGGTTTCACTAACATTTTATGGAACAGCCTAGGTAAAACAGTCCAGATGACGGCGGCAATCTGTTCCCGTAGACCAGCTATACGGAGTTCAATAATGGGAGAAAAAGATACTGACAACGAAGAAACTCTGATGGAGGAGACCAGTACAATAAGAATTTTTCGAGACGGAGGGTGCGCACTGCTATCCAATAGCCGCTGGACGCACTCGACTAGCCTCGTTACCCCTCTCTCACAGAAAACTACCTCGAAATGTACTGCATTTCTCACTTAATTCTATTCTCCAAATGTACGTCCGCGTTTCGGTAGTGAGTGAGATATGCCAGAGCCCATTCCCATCCCATCCTACCCCTCCCCATTTCCCTAATCCATTCTTTAATCTACAAAGATAGGCAACACTACCGCGGGCGTGCCAACGTTTGTCATTCTGAACTGATGTTGGCATGCATCGCGGACGTCCATGGCCGACAGTATCCACTTACCACTATAAGCTCGCCAACGGCCTTCTTCCTATAAAAAACAATGTCAATGTCAATTTCTTCATGTGCCATAACTACCTAAGTCAATTCGTCACCCAATTTTATTTAATCCCTGAACTTGTAATCATTAACTACCCATAAAATAATATTTCATCTTTTCTTATAGATAATTCAATATAGTTTTTTTCGTTTTTTGTAAAATTTTATTTTAATAAACTAGCGACTTTTGAGCGGCGATGACCACTTATCATCTATCACGTGGCCCGCAGGCTCGTCTGCCATCTTTTCTATAAAAAAGTGGACTACTCAATAACCTAATCTTAAAATTTGTTATTTATGTATACACTTATTATTATGTAATAATAAATAACATATACTACATAACAAATTGATTTTTTATTATGTAATTTTGGATTTCCTGTTAAGTAAGTAACATAATATGAACACAAAATACGCCTTCGACTCTCCCCCACTCAATCATGAAAGGCAATTTGTTTCATTCAATTAGGGCCATTAAACATCGCGAAGCATTTGAAATGAATTTGAATAAGGGATTTAATGGGGATAATGAAGTCTGTGATTCAAAAGGCACTTTTGAATCATAATAACGTCTTGTTCTTACAAGACTATCATTACAAGAGCCGAACAACGATACACCATTTCTCTTACAAAATCTTTATTAATCTTGCACCGTGTCATTTTACCCACTTTTGTAATGTTTTGTGTACACTTGCAACTTATAAAAATATATTGTGAATCGAATCTAAACGCGAAAATTTAAAAGTTTTTGTTTGCATTTTAGTTCTATTCAAACGTGCCCAAGGCACGGTTTTCGCCAGCCGCGGTCACGAGTTGACGGAAGAAGCGGGATAATCCAGGATGGGAGCTGCAAGCAGTTTTATTGACTACCTACATTTGATCTCTACATTGGGAAAATCTGTGACACAATGCACTGATAATGTCCGCAGACATACTCTATAATAAATCGCGCAGTTTAAATTTATTAACCATCGGTTTCCATGTTGAGGATAGTTTATATTCAGCTCCCCGATTGAAATATTCATATTTCTTAATTCTTATAGCTTCATGTATATTCAACTATTATCTTGAGCAGATATGGATTTCAGTCATCAGGAATATGATTGTTACATCCTGTATCTAGCCTAGAATATTCAGCAAAACCCTATTGGAACAAAGCTAGTTAATCCAGCTGAACATCTACCACGCAGGGACCTTCCCCAGGGTGTTAGCGTCCTTTCATTATCGACTAAACGATTTTATATCCGCCGGGAACTGTTGTTCGAACACCATTCGTGCTCATTCACATTTCTGTCAGGAAATTGGCGAATTTTCCGATTATAGTCGATTTTATTACAGACTGTAGTATTTTATTTTTCATTATTTTTGTCCCACGGTTCAGTTCTGTAGTTCTGTAGTTCAGTGGGATTTGTCCCATACATTTATTTGGCATTTGTGTTTACAGAAAGTATAGTTGATCCAATCTCCTTCCACAGTTAAGAGGCACCGCAAACGGGCAGCCGGCGTATATTTCTCAAGCGGTCTAATGTGCCCGGTAGATAATTCGCACTCTCCGGCTCGTTTACTCTGTAATTGCATGTGTTTAACCGAATAGCTGGACACACGGTTAGGATGTGTAATTAAAGCTTGATTAATTTAGTTCTTAAAGTAAAGTAGAGTGGAATTAGGTACGTAAGAATATTATGAGTAACGGTTTAATCGAAATTCCTTGACATGACAACATTTTTTTATTGGTAATTTTAATTTATCTCCACCGTTGGATATATGCAGGTCTCTCCCAAGGACCGCCACCACATATGGTCTGTTGCTCTTCTCATCCAGCCACTACCGGCGAGTTTCAAGTCGTCACAGTCCACCTCACAGGATTAGTAATTTGAATTTATAGTTTATCATAAAGATTTATACTTATTATTTCCTTAAAATCCAACGATGTCCTGAAATCCTCTGCTTGCCTTTGGGGACTTAGGAATCCGGATTCCCTTCTTCAGGATTCAGAATTCTCTGCAATAAAACTCTTAGAAATCTCAAAATAGACTTACTTTAAGTAAATTACAACGAAGTTCTTATCATTATTATTTAAATTGCAAATAGATAGATCGATAGATATATGTATAAAGCAGATATTATATTTTATTTAAATAATAAAAATATTGCGAGCAGGGCTCAATTCAGTGTTCTAAATGACCAGAAAATATAAAAGCCGGTCTAGATTCTATCGTTTCATTTCGAAAAGCCTTTATCGTTCGCAATTTTAATATTCTATGGTAGAGTTTAGTGAAATTAATTAATGGTATCTTTACAAATTACAAGCAAATTACATTGTCTTTCTCGTGCTTACCAGACGATAAAATCGCATCAGATAATTAATTAGATTTATGTAACAGCTGATGATGAAATTAATTTTAGTACAAAATATACTTAAGTCTTTAAAGATGATATTGAAAGTCTAGACTATTGTGAGTTTGTTTTAATGAAACCTGAACGTTATAACATGGCCAAAAATGTACAAATAACAAATCTGAATTAGGCGAACTATTTTAGGTCAATGAACTCAAACGTTAACATGGACATGCCTCCGAGCTTCCGGGATATTTAAATTATGAACAGTGATGGTCTATTTTAAGCGATCTACCTATGTTATGTACAGATCAATACAAAGGTCATTACAAATATCTCGCACAACTCCTCATAATGTTAATGACAATCAACAATTATATCGATCTTAAAAATACTCAATAATAACAAAACACTCATAATATTATTAATGTCAAACATTTTATGATTTCCGGTATCTTTATTTGCCTTTGAACAGGATATTACAAATAGGTCATTCTAAGATAAGTGTCCGCTCGATTCAACTATTTAAAACAGAATATAAATATGTATTAACAAACCTTGTATTCTGTAGATTCTCTGGATGTTCTGTAAAGGAATAGGAATAGTTTAATTCCCGTATACAGTGACAAGTCTAACGAAAAATACAAGAAATACAATAGAATCAAGCAAATCTTACGAGATATATTGTATTGTTCGTCATTTATTATTTTTGCTGCTCGTTTGAATACAAGCTACTTTAATTACTATGTACCGGATATCTTGCCGGGAACTCGACAAGTGAGGTTGATATTTTGTTTGATTAATATAAAAATTGTGTATTATGCTTTTTGTTATTTAATACTGATAGTTTATTAAACTTCAATCTGCTCTTAGTGCTTAATATTTGTGATTCTCAAAGAAAAGCATAGGACTGCGTTTTTCGTGTGTTGATTCCTCTTCTGTCCTCAGTATACCTACTATCACTTTTCTGAGCTACCCCTGACTTACTTCAACGGGACTGGATATCGACAGAATACGTTTTAGACTTTAAAATTGTATTTTTCGAAGAAAACTTGACACTGGCAGAATGTGTTAATTGCTCCATTGCCATATATCTAAAAAAGAAAAAAAATGTATTGGCTGGTAATTCCTTTTCGGGTGAAAGTGCCGAGAAAACAAAATCAGGCTTAAGTGATTCAGTGTTCCAACTATTTATACGCTGCAGCATCATACTGAGTCAGGTACCCATTAGTTGTAATAATGGCTGGTGGGAACATTCCAGAAATATTATTTGATATTAGAATAAAATTATAATTTCGTACTAACTGTAACCGGTGGTGGCAGAATAATCCATTTCCTGATTACAGTGACACAATCAGGTATACTCGTATATATAGGTATATCTTCTTGCATGTTTTTTTGTATTTTTTTTCAGATACTGTTTTTCACTGGAGTGCATACAGGAAATAAACTATTTTTCTTTCTTTCTTTGCTTCCATACCACATTCTTCACAACAGTGTGTCCACCAATACAAGGCGGTAATTGCTCGTGTTTACCCTGATGGACGTTGGCAAATGATTAAGCTAATTTGCCGCTTTCCGTGTTTTACTTTTTACGTGTCGGCCGCCTAAATGGGTGGATATTCTGACGTTCAATTTTTCATCTACCTACATTTATTTAAAAGCCTATTTTGTACGTGTATTTTTGTAATAAATAAAAGCTTGTGAATAAATTAACTGGCTTTTATGCTACTTCGTATGTTGCAAACAAAAATTCATGCATTATTTACCGCACTTATTTTCAAACCAGAAAATTTAGTTCACAAAGAATTGCACGTTAATTATAAAAAAAAATCTTATTATAATTTTTTGAGAGTTGCTTTGAAATAAAAAAAATGTATGCTTATTTTATAATAACCACAAAGCGTATCAAAGTTGCCAGAGACCGTTTGCCATTTCATTACATTCCATCCATTGAATAGCGATCTAGCGATCTAGGTATCTAGTTTTATAATTACAACCGTATAAATTATTTAAATATATTAAAAAAATCAACATCAATATAACATATGTTGTTTTTTTTTCTTCATAGCAATGGTGCAATTCGCACATTCTACCCGTGTCAAGTTTTCTTCGTAAAGTCAAAACAATTCAAAACACATCTTATAAAGTCAGGATACACAGTCAGGATAAAGTGATTATAGGTTTACTGAGGACAAAAGAGGACTCCTTGGAAGCACACGAGAAACTCAATTCTATTAGTTCTATTCTTTTATTTGATTATCGCAAACATTACGCACAAAAAACACTTTGAAGTTTAATAAACTAACACAATTAAAGAATACACAATTTTTACAATTAATCAAACAAGAACCCAACTACACTTCTTAAGTTCCCGCCACAGAGTCCCAACACGTTGTTGGATAATCCTTATCAAGGCTCTATACTATCTATAACTGTACTATCTATAACTATACTATCTATAACGTCTATAAATATATAACATCTATAGCTTCTATAACGTAATGTAACAGTGTCATGCGCTCAACGTTTTATTAATAAAATGTCAGCGCGGCGTAGTGACATAGAGTAGTGATGATAAATATAACCATCAACCATTAAAATTAACTAATATTAAAAATCAACCATTCTGTTTAATAAACAAAATTAACGTTATTGAATAAAAATATCAACTTCAATCTGGGTTGATGACCTCACCTCACGCTTTGCCTGCCTCTGCATTTAAATTTCAACTTTAAAGTTTTATAGTTATGGAACATTTTTGTACGCTGACATATTTTACTTCCGTCCTTTTCCGACATGATAGTAGGTACAGGTGACCGGACTGAAGTTAGCCGTTGTGAAGAATATTTAAAAAGTTAAGTGCATTCAATTGCATGGCCTATCGCCCTTAAAATAAAGCACATTTTTTATTTATTCACTGATTTACTGTTGTCGATATTTTTATTCTAAACAAAGTGATGTGATATTTTTATCAAATACGTAGGTAATGTTATTGGTTATTGGTTGGTTAGTTGCGCGTCGTTGTTATTTTTATTTATTCACTGATTTACTGTTGTCGATATTTTTATTCTAAACAAAGTGATGTGATATTTTTATCAAATACGTAGGTAATGTTATTGGTTATTGGTTGGTTAGTTGCGCGTCGTTGTTATTTTTATTAGTTGGTCAGTGTTATTAAGTAAAAACAAAGTCGAGTCGTTGTTGTTTTTATTGGTTGGTTAGTTGTAATAAGTATCTTGAAAACAAAGTAGCGTCGTCGTTGTTGTGTTTCTCCTGAATGTGAAGTTTGTTTTACAAAATGCCGAGACGGAATAATGAGACTTGGAACCATTTTGATAAGTGTGTGGGAGTAGAAAAAGTCGCAACTTGCAAGTATTGTAAAAAAGACTTATCTTCTTAAAGGTTCTTAAATGAACCTTGTTCTTAAAGGAGACAGTTATTAACAGAAAACTTTGTCCCTTGACATGGTGGCGGACACACAAATGTATATATCCTGTACTATACAAAATTTTCAAAACCAAATGTAATATAATGGTATCATCGGTGCCCCGTGAGCGGGCATTTTCAAAGGCGGGATATATCGTAAATGATAGAAGAACCCGCCTCACCACATCACAAGAGTGGCCCAAATTATGTTATTAAATGTAAATAAAATCAAATGACCAACAAAAAAAAATTAAACTAAAAAATGAACAACACAAAAAAAATGTACAAAAACCATAAAAAAAATAAAAGTGTAGGTAAATACTAAAACAATGTACATAAAATCAATGAACTTTAAATACGCCTAGCTGTTCTTACGTGTTAAAATGTTTAAATATCTAACTAAGATAATGCTAGACAGTCCTAAGCCTGTTCAAGTATGAAGGAAAGTTCATTGAATTTAACATGCATAAGTAGAATATTCGACTTTATCATCATTAACATCAACATGTTTTAGGGGTACTTGAATAAGAATATTAACTAATATTTTCAACCAATAAAATTATCGATATTTTTTTTTATCAATTAACTATTAACTAATAACCAATTTCAACCATTATTGCCATCTCTAACATAGAGGTTATTTCTCGAATGACCGGGTTTTGAGCACGTACCTATATGTGGAATAATTATTTTAGGTTGAAGTAAATAAATACAATCAAGGTAGAATTTAAACACGAAAATAAGTCAATATCTTGCTAGAAAATTTTGTATAACAGTGCGTCTTTTCTTGTCAACAAAATATGGCGGACCGTTGGCCGCACGACCAGAGAGATGATGTGCAGTTCAACCTCGCGCGCTGAGGCCCCTACACGAATAAGATATTATTACCATGTAGCGATATTTCCCGACTGGCTATATTTGGCTATATTTGACATTAATTGAACCCGAAGGGTTATTTTAAACATTCTACTCGGTTAAGTTTTCACTTCACCGGTTCCCACACTCGCTTATTAATATGCATGTGATGCCGCATTTAAATTATTTCATAGACCCAACCAATATCGCGTTTTCGTCAAAGTGAGTGTCCATTTACGGCCCGCCATAATAATATAAAAGATTTAGTTCGCATAATATTCATACTCTGGCTGGCTCCATTTAACCCGCATTTGGTTTCGCAGGGTTGCCACAAAACAAAAATATCGACAAAATAAAAATTTCATTTTTTGTATATAATTTCCGTACGATTTACAAAGTAAACAATAATACTACAGAGTTAAGGTCATTAAATACTACAGCGGAGTATGAAGATTTTTTTATTAAATTCAAACCCATTTAATTGTAATAATGTACATCTATCTATATTATTATTATTTTGTAGAAAGATTGTAGCAGACGAGCAGACAGTCCACCTGTTTGTAAGTAGATACTGTCGCTGGCCAAGGATACTGGCGCTGGCGAGTTCACTCTTCTAGAGGTAGTACAATTCTTTAGGGTTTGTGGTAACGGCTTTGTTATCCCTTAGTCGCCTTTTATGAGACCCACGCACAGGACGAGATGGGGTAGTACTATTCTAAAGCCGGCCCACACCACACGGCCATATTGTTTTTAAATACGTAAATAATTAATTGTTTCCAATATCAGTCTGCTTCGTTGATAATATTAAATTCATTACAAAACGAAATAAAGAAAGATTTCGTATTCAAAGAGTTGTCACGACTTCTCCATATTATAGATTATTATTGTGATATTTTTATATAGATATTTGTATGAAGTATAAATTTACAAATTACACCTAAGTATTGCATACCTTGTTTGATTTTTAGTTACGAGTATATCTATTTGCGGTATATTTTATTGTGTTTCTATTACCTTATTTTAAGTGTACAGTGTATAACACGTGTTCTATCTGTCACTTCCGTCCGAACGTCACTCTGGGCTTCAGCTGAAAATAAGCGTCGGAAATCATTAAGTGGTTTCCGACATAGCGCTGAGCTGAACACTCTTCCGGTGTGGCGATGCGACACGCGGAATTGTCAAACTAGTTTTGTTATTCTCTGTCCTTGTTTTATCTGCTAATTCTTGTGTGTACCGTGCCGTACTGAAATAAATGTTCTTTTTTTCTTTCCATACAAAAAATAAGTCTATAAATCCTAAAAAAATATTATTGTTCTAGAAGATTTTTTATTATTTACATGTCGATGCCAATAGTACTTACCTCTCTACATAGGGAATATAACTAACTTCTCTAATTCTGAAAGCAAATTATTAACGTTCAGATGACCCACGTGTAGTTCATACGATTGTGAACGATTTAAATCCAAAACTAATTAACGTGCTAAATTATTTTACTTTATAGTACCTATTACTTAATTATTTTACTTATTAGTACCTATTACTTAATTATTTTATTCGACCTTAATTCACTTTCGACTCAAATATTTTTTTCATTAGAAACAGGTGGCAACCCTGAAGTCAGACATCCGAAATTGCTTTAATAAAACACGAAAATAAATTTCCTTTTGAAAACGGCTCAGAGGGAGCCGGCGCGACGAGGACAATATTAATGTTAGATACCGAGTTCTATACTTGAGGAGAGTGGATAGTTTCCGCTTTATAAATGACTGTACGTGCTGGGAGGGGGAATTTGTGAAAAAACCTTGGATGTCACGTGTGGGTAATAATAGAAAATGTTTGATTTCATTCATTTGTCATCATTTTTACCTTTTTTGTTTAGTCCACTGCAAAATATTTTCATGCTTTTAAGCTTGGAAAAAGTTTATAAAAGTTTGAAAACTATCTCAGTGTAACGCACCGTCCACTTTTTCCATTTTCATTTCTGCCTCCGATCGTCCAGTGATCGTCTGTGGGCGTTGAGTGTAATATAAGTAACACCCGCCTATTGTAATTTTTAAGTATATAATTTTATGTTTCAAGTATGTGTGTTTAGAGAGAGTAAAAAAAAATATTACCAAAGTTAATAGAATGAACGTATTTTTATAGAAGGACTATGCAAATATTCCGTTGCGTGTAATGTTTTATTAAGAATTAAATAAAAATTTAATGGCCATTTTGTGAAAAATCGATCTTGTGCGAATCATTCCCGAAGGTTGAATACATTTAATCCATTTATGATTCTCAGTTAGATTTTACACATCTGTTTTACACATAAAATCAATGGACACGTGGGACCGCTTGCTCGTCCGCCCACTAATCTATAAAAAAAAAAAAGAAAAAGTGTAAAGCAGATAAATGTGATTTATTTTTGGGGATTTTACCCAAATAAGCCAAAAAAAAGCTCAATTAGTAACTTTTTTTTACAAAAAAATATGTGACATTAAGTATCCATGAACAAATACAAAAAAAACTTGTCATAGAAGACCGTAAAATTATATGTCAATTGATTCAGAATCAGCAAAGGAATCTCTGATTTCAATCTTAAAAAATATGTCGGTTACAGTCTGTGCATACAGCAGAAAACAAATTATAAAACGAATCCTTTTAATTCCTAAAAACTCTACTAAATTTCATTGACCTCTTTCATTACCGAACACACAAAAAATCTATTCAGAGCCTTGATTTGAAAACTCAGGCAAAGAAAAAACTGTATTCATCCTGACCGCAATCCAAATCACGTAATGGCTCCTTTGGTGAGATTGAATAGGTCCTACAAAACAATAAGGGAAAGATACCATAGACACCATAAGCACGAGGCAGTAGGCAACCTTAACACTATTTTTTTATATAGAAAAAAGGTTACCGACGATCATACAGTCCACCTGATGATAAGTGGGTACTGTCGTCCATAGACATCCGCGATACATGCCAACATTAGTCCAGAATGATAAATGTTGGCACGCCCGCGGTAGCGCTGCCTACCTTTGCAGATTTAGGAATGGATTAGGAAAATGGGAAAAGATAGGATGGGATGGGAATGGGCTCTGACATATCTCACTCACTATCGTAACACGTTCATACATTGTGTAAATACGATAGAGTAGGAAATACAGTACATTTCAAGGTAGTCTTCTGTGAGAGAGGGGTAACATGGCCAGTTGAGTGCGCCCAGCGGCTGTAGAAATGCAGCGTGCACTCTACAGATGAAAATTTCGAAAATATTTTAAAAATACTATAATCTAAAATATTGTACAAATAAATGCGGAACTTACTCATCCGAGATCAATACTTGGTATTGTGTGACTAATACATAAAAACAGTGATCGACTCGTACACGGTACCTATGCAAGAAGAAAAGCAATAATATAATAGAAAAAAGGTAAGACCACTTTTATAGATGTACCCTCATGTAGTAAATTTTCATATGATATTGTAAGCGTTACAGAATACCTACAAAAAACTCGCACGGTACAGAATTTAAAAAAAAATCACTGGAGCTTGTGTATCCGCACTGGACGTACTTGGTGGATTATCGCCCGAAATCCCCTAGATAGGGGAGGCCTATACCCTACGTCATTTAAAAGTTGACATCAATCATCAATCAACACCTACAACAAACATATCTGCGACATATGTATATCCGACCTGTATATATCTCTGACATATATCTGATTACATCTCAAAAAGCGTTTGTGAGTATAAGGAAGCATTATATTATTCGAGCATTTATATGAAGATAGTATACCGTTTTATAGTTATTTATATCATGCCATAGGACTTATTAACCGGAGCCGAGGATGGAAGGAAATGGAGGGAAAATGGAAACAAAAGCAGCGAGAAAAATCGACGGCACAAAGACTTGGGAAGAATGAATTGTCCATAATAGTGGAATAGAATCGTCTATATAGACAGATGTTAATTGGAAAACGCAATAAATTGAATTGTAATCTTCTTGCCGGAGCCTGAATGGAAGTGTGGGATAGAATCATGTTGGTTTTATTACTAGCTATTATTGAAGCCGTTTAATTTGAGTTACACTGAAATTTTATGGTAGTTTTGAACGCTTTAGTATATATACTGTCTGTGGCACGTGCTACAGATTAATATTACCATGTGTAGGCTCAGTGTACTGTTATCTGCGTTGATTTTTTTATACGTGTATATTAAAAAGTTGTGGTGATTGCCTAGGGATATCTACACTAGACTCACATTCGTGTGAACGCGAGTTCAAATCCTCCGTTTGATCTAGTGACAATTTTTAAAATTTGTCACTAGCTCGGCGGTGGGGGAAAACATCGTGAGGAAACCGCATGCTCCATAAATAAAAAAATAAATGTCTGGATATGTGACCCACCAGCCTGCACCCGCGTGCTGCACCCCACTTTTATCATATCATACTACATATCAGCCTATGTTTCTCGACTGCTGGATATAGGGTTCTCTCAAGACTCGCTACCATATACGATCTTCGACTCCGATTCCACCACCACCGGTGAACTTCTTCAAAACGCCGATTTACCTGGCCGGAGTTCGTTCCACACTACGCTTCCCGGTACGTGGCATCCAATGGAGGGATTCGTCAACCCCATCGGTTATTGGTCCTGCGGCTAATATGATCTGCCCGTTGCCACTTCAAGATGCTGATTCTAAGATAAATACTTTGCGAAATTAAATTTATTGTACTCGCATGTTCAACTGTGTACATTAACCTAATATATAGCAAAAATGTTTTTACTATATTTTAGTGCGCTAATGCAATAAAACGTCAGCTTCAAGACTTTTATTCATAAAGTGCCTTCTAATAAAGGTATACACCAACTAAACACATACTCATAAAACTATTCGCAATTAGATATGTACTGGTACATGCTAAATTGTATTTATTTGTCCGTGATTTAATTTAGTAATCTATTAAAGTCTGGTTAATCACATTTAATTATATTTTATCATTGAATCTGTTGTTGGCTTTGAAATATTAGTTAATTATAACTCTATACTATATATTACATAAGCTGTTGATACAAATAAATAACTAAATAAAAAGGAAACAGGAAATATCTTTAATAAGATACCTTCTCCACACCGTCGTCAGTATTAAGGCTCATCGCCTCCCGAACTACACAAATTGTGTTCTTTACAACGAAATAAAAGTTCTTCTTGGCAATCAGCTGATTAAAGACGCGTTACCAAGGGAATTTTAATCCTAACCTGAAGGAGGTAAGCTGTAATTCCTTTGTCTGTTACCTTTCGGGAGCATGTGTGCAGATAGCTTTGGGACTCGAGTGTTCTAACGAGGGGAATTAGATAAAAGTTTGGTAATTGTGCTCGCATTAGACGTGATCTCGAAAAGTAATAAGGATTCTTGTACGAATTTTAGATATTGCTTGTAATTCTTTAGATTTGTGACTCGTACGCGAATTGTTATAATGATAATGTAGCCAGCCCAGCCCTACTGTTATTAATCTACTGTTATTGGTCATGGGCTACCTCGTGGACGTTATTGTGTGCACGGGGGATGTATGACCTTAAAACGCCACGTTGGTCAAGAGGAGCGGGTTGGTGAGTCCACTCTATTAGGCGCGGTGTAGTTCTTCCGCGTTTGCGGTAGCAGTTTTGTTATCCCTAAGAATTTTGCTTTAATACGTACGTAATTATACTTTAACTATGTAATTATACTTACTTCACTGAATATACCATAAGTTGTCACACACTACGAGACACGTGTTTAGTATTTAACAGGTATAAAAATGTAACAAATTCTGAAAATAAAATTTAATAAGTGTGACGTGGTGTGCCTCAGTATTATACGAAGTGATAAATTTTTGGATTTTCGTGTTTTTCACACATACGATGGATTTTGAAAGCTTATGTTTAACTGACACTACTTTAGATATTGTAAAAGTTTTATCTAGCAATTATGAAACGCTCGTAGCACTCGACGTGGACTACCCGTCTCTTAAGTCGGCTCGTGCACGCTGCAATCCAACAGCCGCTACCTTGAAGACTACCTCGATATGTACTGCATTTCCGACTTTATCTTATTTCCCTAATGTACGTACCATGTTTCGGCAGTGAGTGAGATGTGCCAGAGCCCATTTTCATCCTATCCTTTCCCATTTTCCCAACCCTTTCTCCAAATTTATTCCTATATCTCCAAAGGTATGCAGCGCATCCGGGGGCGTGCCAACGTTTATCATTTTGGACTAATGTCGGCATGTATCGGGGACGTCTATGGGCGACAGTGTCCACTTACCATCAGGCGGACTGTATGCTTGTGCGCCACCTTCGTCCATAAAAGAAACACATAAACATATCGCAAACTACAACGTGAACGAAAGGGCACTTTGACTCAGTAATTATACTCGTGAAATTGGGAACTAGTTCGCCCTATTCTCGCTATATTCTCGCTTATGAAGCTATATGATTCGGGTTTTTACCATCGCACCTCTCGTCATCGTCGTGCTGTTACTTGACATAGAGTCGCTGCGTACAGTGCGGTCTAAAAGACACTAGACCGAGTACCCGAAAATTGTGGATTGAACTGCTGAGGTTTTTCCGTCACGCTACGATTTGGGTCTCTTCAAGAGGGCTGTGAACAGGATTCTGCAAGGTCGGTATCGCACTCGAATAGTACAGATCGCACAGTATCTCACAGAAGGGGGCAAGCCTTCTGTTGCAGGTGTCCTCGGGCGACGGTGACCATTTACCGTCGTGTGGCATCATTGCCCGCCTCATAGGAGCTTCATTTTATTTCATAGGAAAAACATTCTTGCATTTTACACAATGTAACAGTTATACAATAAATACTCAAATTATACAACTATTTAACTAAATTAATTTAAATAGTGGAGTGTAGGCTTTCTCGGCCGGTGTCCATATTAATTGAATCTTCCGGGCTACTTGGCCGAGGTCTTCTGGAATCTCCTCTCTTTTTTCCAAATGTTTCGTCAACAACTACGGTTGACAACTTCGGTGGCGACTGCGTTCACTTTTGGAGAGATGTTATCTCTTCGGCTTCTCGAGCGCAACTGAGATAATTAAATAATACTTTTATTAAATTAATTAATTTAACTTTTATAATCGGTTTCGATATCAATACATAGGAACGTTTTAGTTCTACTTCACTCATATAAAACCGGTATTTAGCAGGTTCCGTCAACGGACAGTAATCGAATTCTTAGCGTTTATTTTATTCTGATATATTTACTTAATTTTCAAGGAAGTGGATGGTTATTCTATTCTAAGCATACATAAGTAGAAAATTTACATAAAGCACACGTTACTGATCAGGAATCCTTACCGGTATACGAGTATACGGTATACGAGTATACGGTATACGAGTATACGGTATACGAGTATACGGTATACGAGTTTAGACTTTTTCTTTACCTTTATATGTCACCAGCAAAACTCGGCAGACGTCCTGCTTGTGTATATTTATTTACCTCTGTATATAAAATCACAAATTATTCTGTTTTGCCGTCGATGTGATTTTTGCGATCGGTTGAACGATATAGAAGTTGATGTGCTGCAGCGCATATCTAGTGGCGAGTTACAACAAAGTGGATAGTATGAAAACCTTCTCCATGAAAAAATACATATATGTGCTAACTTTCATGGTGATCGGTCAAACGGTGTCGAAGTCTATTAATCTCAGACAGATATATCAACATCCATTTTTATATATATACCTATATAGATTTACGGGCCTGCACATCAAAGGGACAACACAATACCGACGCCACCATTCTGATTCGAATTGACTTGAAGTGGTTAATTTGAAATCAATATTAGCCTTTATTAACCGTTAACTTCTAAAACATTTACATTACTACAGCTACTACACAACTACTACTACAGCAAAATATATATTAAAATCCATTAATTTAAAGCAAGTTGCAGGAGGTCAACTAGCTTTATCGTTAAATAATGAGATAAAGTGGCGATACCGAGCAATCTGAAGTAACTTATTCCTTTATCTCGTTTAGTTCACCGCAAACCGCACTCGCGACTGCAGTCTCTTTTCATATTCTCAATGAAGTAAAGTATAATTAGATAAATCTTCAGTCTTCGACCGCTGTAACATAAGGCATAAGCGCCGAGCGATTTCTAACAAAGAAATATGCCACAACAGGGTATTTCGGATAATAGTGTTTAGTTTAGGAAACTACATATTTTTAGGATAATAAGATACTAAAATCAATCATATCTTTCAAAATGGTTCTGATAAATGTTACAGAAATCATACATCGATTTAATCATCGACGTAAGATTACTTCGACGCCCACGATGACGACTATTAAACCAATTATTAATAATTAAAGATTTAAATAAATTAAAGAGATATTTGGGTCGGAAGGCTTCTTATCATTCCGGACTTCTTTAGAATTGAACGTTTATCGCATGCTAGATCTTTTCAAAGTTGGACATTATCCCCAACGAGGATCTTACACGCTCGACTTCGACAATATGTAAAAAGAGACAACTGCATAAACGTTTGATTAGTAGCCTTAGTTAAGACACACGGAATCCGCTCGTCGACTAACACTTTCCTCACTTCCATCTCGCGCACAGATTCAATGCATACACATATACTCGTACTTCTATAGAATGTTCTTTCTGTTCTGTTCTGTTCTTTAATATCAAAAGTACGCCGAGTTGCTTCGAAAAAAAGGTAAAACAACGATGTTCGATAGCGCGACGAGTTTTGGCGGGGGGGGGGGGGGGGGGGGCACTACCGCGTCCCCTGGTATCCCTGGTACTATTCGCTCCTTTTACAAGTATACCCGCGATGCACTTGTCACTTCCACCACACTTCAAGGGGGCATTCCAAGCAAATTCAATTTATTCTGGATTCGTTAGTGGCAGCATCGCAGTGATTATTTTGTATAGACGGTGCTGAATGGACGGTTTGAATTGAGTTCGATTTACGGTCGCAGTGCAATAGTGCTTGGAAGCACTTGGTGCGGGAAAGTTATTGCAGTACGCCATTTTCGGATTAGGTTCATCTATAAGGTTATAAACTTTTGTTATCGCGGTCGAACATAATAATTGTTATGTAAACGGATTACTCACCATTTATTATTTATTTAGCGTCGAAAGTCTCGCCGCGACCACGCTTCATGCAATTGGACCGAAATATCGGCTATAATAAATAAATAATAAATCGTGAGTAGCCACCCGTTTCATCTATTTCAATTATCAGTTATACCACAGTACATAGTCACTCATTACGTATTATTATAGAGATACATAATTTATGACTGTTAATTAGAAAGAAAGAACAATGGATTATTTCTTGTATACAGTAACAAGTCTAACCAAAAAAAAAAACCTTTAGTACTCAGTGTTACCCCAAGTGATTTACTAGGGAAAGCTTGTGCCCTGCAGTGGGACGTGATAGACTGATACTACTACTATTATTCTAAAATGTCTAAAATAAGGTGCCAACGCAAGCGCAGCTAGTAAAGACTAATCGCAATATTAAATTAAATATGTATTTATGTAGAAATTTCTCTTAAATGCAAATAATTTCTTATCAGATTGGATATTACATAATAATTGAAATAAAACTCACAATACGCTTAATTTCTTCCAGAGATGTTTTTATAATAATTGTAGCCTATAGTAGAGCTGAAATGAAATGATAAATGCAGCTTCACTTCAAATACATAGCTGTTCGCTAGTGGGTCAAACATTCATACATTTTTTTTGCATTTTTATTTATTGTATCTGACTTTTAAACCCACGCAGAAGTCTAATAAATTATCTAGTCTTACGAACCGTAAGACAAGCATTGGAGAGAACTTGAACTATGTATGAAGATGAGTGGAAGAAATGAACGGTTTGGTTTACATTGAAAAATTCTGTTCACGTGTATGCATTCTCGTCGCTCGTATACAATATGGTACACCCTAAAAGTCCTTTGAAATATTTGACCGTTTGAAATTTCACTTTGAATGGAGATTTTTTTATATTGTATGAGAGGGTAACAGCAGTTTTTAAAATAACACTCCAGTTAACGACGTGTTAATCGAGTCTTATAAGAATCCTTCGAATTATTCGCAGCTATTTATAAACAGGACGTCTTAACGCAAATGGTTACGTTATTTATTTTGGAGTAAAATAAATAACTTAAACATTTGCGTTTAGACCCGTTTAAATAGATAAATATGTTTTATTTGCTAAGAAATAAAAATGATTTTAAAATGAGCAAATCAGTTAAAATATTTATTGCAGTAATTTGATAGTGAAGAGTAAAGACTACTAATATAAATAGAGATCGTCCTTTTCTTTCTCACTTTATCAAACTCTATTCCACACGCGATCCAAACATACTGATCTACAATTCTGTCGAACTTTCTAGAGGATATAGTGTAGTTGCGGTTTCTTTATAGTTTTATTGGTGTCTCGGGAGAAGTTTCGGTGTGGATAAAAACTACCATTCCATTGGATTGCCAAAGTTCTGAAAGGATCGTGAAAGGTAGAATGTTTGTGTGTTTTTGTTGTTACCGGCAATTACAGTTATTCTATAAAATACAATTGCAACATAATTTATAACTTATGATATGTGGTGGCGTGACACTTGCGAGTATGTGAAGCGGTGGAGAGACACAGGCCGATGGTATACACAGGTATGGTATGGTTGTGGGCACTTCCACATGTGAGCACCATTTCCGTTCCAATAGTGCACAGGGCAACTTAAGACAATCAAACAACATTTTCGGTTCGTGACGGGAGCAGAAGGCATAAACTGCAAACGAACAGTTTAGTTAGGAGCCCGATAAACTAACGAAGGGTTGGGGGGGGGGTCACGTTTGACGCGTGCCGTCTGGCGCAAGGAATAAGGACTCGTAAAAATAGGAATTGACTTTTTGTTTTACAGCTATACAACACATACAATCTTTGTGATAAGTTTTTTTTCTTTTCATATGTGGCAATGGTGCAATTAGCACATTCTGGCACTGTCAAGTTTTTCTTTGTAATTAAAAATTTGCGAGTTTTAAACGTATCCTGTCAGTCCAGTCAGGAGTCGCTCAGTAAATTGATAGTAGGTTTACTCAGGACAGAAGAGGACTTCTTCGAAGCACACGAAACAGGCAGTCGTAGGCTTTTATTTAATTATCACAAACTTTAAGCACCAAAAATAATTTGAATTTTAATAAACTATCACTATTAAACTACAAAACGTATAATACACAATTTTTACAATTAATATAACAAAACTCAACTTCACTTCTCGAGTTCCCGCCAAAAAGTCTTTGTCATAAGTTCAAAGCAAGGCAATTAAAAACGATAGTCCTTTTATCGTCAATTGCTGGTTGTTTGCGTCCTCTGGCACTTCGTGTGTATGGTTTTTAAACGGCTAGCTGGTCAAGCCGGTAGGCGAGTCCACTCTTTTAATGGTGGTGTTTGGCCAGTGGCGGCGTTAGCGTTAATGACGCCCCGCTCAAGATTGTCGGTATGGCAAAGATGAGCCCGCAAAACACGCACTCTAACTAAACAGTTAGACGGTTAGTCTAGCAGTTTAGTTGGACACGCTAAACTGACTGCTAAGTCAAAATCCAAGGTGTATAAATCAGAATCCGTCTCTGTATTTGTATAATAAAAAAAACTTAAGGAAAACTCGGTACTCCATCAAAGTTCACGGACACAATACATAAAGAAGTCTCGAATTTCGTAGTAAATCTAATAGTAACATAATATTCACCGCAATAACCTTTATAAAATCCGAGTTTGTATTGACACATCCTGATGAATGGCTCACAGGGGTTGAAACTTTGCCCCACACAATCCCGGGGCACCAACTAGTCCAACTGCTAGAAGGTAAACAAAAACTGTACGGTAAACAAAAAACTCAGCGGTAAACAAAAAACTCGGCTCGGCTTTTTGTTGCGCAACTACATACAGACGTAGAAAAAATTAAAATAAAATAACTGTTAGTCTCGATTTTGTAACAAGAGAAATATCTATACTGTATTGAAATAGACTACTGATAGGTATCGGGCTTTAAAATGTGTATTCCATTATCTCTCAATACTAATACCGACCAGAATTTGTGTAAGGTATATGTGTATAAAGGATATTATGTTTGCCTCATTTGTGAAAACTGTCATTTTTAAAATTAGAACACTCTCAATATATGTATCACCGCTCGTATTTATTTGCTCGCACAAATTACAACAAGACTCACCAGCACAATCTTAATCAACCAATCTTAAAGTTTGAAACATGTTTCAAATTCACCAAAAGTTATAAAGTTAAACCGGTTAATATTTCGGTTATTTTGAATAAAATGATCGTGAATTAAATTTTGAATTGCTCTCTAACTAGTAAATAACACAATATATTCACGTGGAAACTGGAATGATTGAAGTTCGATTGAATAAATAGTGAATTGGGCAGACTAGCACAGTCACAGAAAGGATTCAGTTAGAAAGGGTTTAAAATTAAGCTTGAAAACTACAACCCGACTTCGCAAAAATTTCTAATAAGTTTTAAGTTTTTGTAGAAGAAGGCTTTTACATATGGTATAGTCATAAGTCGATTTAAATTGTAAACGTTACCCTCGGGTAACCTTGTTACGTTAACGAAGTAAGGCTTCGAAGTAAGTAAGGCTTCCTCGATATAATGACAGAATTAACAATCTGAGGTGACAATACGCAGGCCACATCTGCCGCGGGACCGACAATCAATTGGGTAGGAAAATTCTTGAACTGGATGGACCAAAGACTTAAAGATGATAGGCAGGTAGTGGCTGAATGGGAAGAGCGAAATATCATGTTGGCGAGCCTTGGGAGAATCCTTTATCCAGCAATAGAAAGACATAGGCCGATGGTATGATATAGTACTTACTTATATATAGGTATGAGTATTTTCTCAGACAATCGAATTACTTAATATGTAACTAGTTGGTCATTCATTGTGTCCGTATGTCACCTTACCCATATTAACCCGCGGTTTCAAAATGAAGAGTTGAACACACTTTGCGCAGGCATTTCCAAGTTTTGTAGTGGCTCTCAAAGACTCTACTTTTTGTCCAGCTAGGGTGTTCATTTCAATTGTGACGCCATTTATTCTAACTTCTATTTGAGAACGGATGTTTATACTACATATTTACGTACTGATATTTTGAACAAAGACAAAGTTAGATAAAGTTAAGACAAAACCGTTATGTAAACGGTTTTGTCTAAATCAATTATTTTCAAATTCAATTATTTTCGTTGTCTATATCTATTGTCTAAATCAATTATCTAAACAATTGTCTAAATCAATTATTTTCGTAACAAAGAATTACTTACTACTGAAGTAATTGTATATTACATAGGTCAAACTGAAAATTTCAGGAACTTACATAAACTACATCACTTACATAAACAATATTTAAAAAGTAATTACAATATTTGAAAATGGAACTCTTTGGCTGTAGAATAAAGTTTGTTTCATCTAACAGTCATTTGTTTTGTTTATTGTGGCGTCATTTTAAAAATTACATGACTGCATTGCGATGGATTTAACTCGTGAAGAATTTCGATATATGATTTTCTACGATTTTAAGTGGAATTTGACAGCTCAGCAGAACCTCGCTCGGCTCCAAACTGATTTTGGCCATTAAGCACCAAGCAAGACGGCAATTTATAGCTGGTTTGCGGAATTCAAGCGCGGTCGTGTCAATCTCAGTGACGAATTTCGTGATGGTCGCCCGTCCACCGCTGTCAACAACAAAAACATCGATGCTGTGCGCCATATGATCGAAACAGACAGGCATGTGACCTGCCATGAGATCCGGGCATCCTTAGGTATAGGCATGAGTTTGATACAATCAATTTTACACAAACATTTGGTTTTGCAAATGCTGTGCTTGCGGTGGATCCCACACAATTTGACTGAGCCTCAAAAAACGGAACGCGTCCTTGATGCAATGCCATGTTTACTAAATTCAACGTAGAATCGTCAAATTTGGTGCGGAAGCTTACGAAACATGGATTTACAGCTACAACCTCGAAACAAAGCAGCAATCGACTATTTGGGCCTTTCAAGATGAGCCAAACCCCACCTAAGTGGCGCGTGTGCGAAGTGCCGCGAAGCAGATGATCGCTTCTTTTTTTAGAAAAACTGGACACGTTGCTACTGTTGCTTTGGAGAATCGTCATACCGTGAAGTTGATTGGTACACGACCATTTGCTTGCCGGAAGTTATTGACCAACTCCGTAAAAACAACCGTAAATGCCGCATAATCTTGCACCATGGCAATGCCAGTTTGGCACCTGATGAATTCTTCTTGTTACCAAAAATTAAGATTAAACCAATTACGCGGTCAACGATTTTCATTGCCCGTAGAGGCTGTCAAAGACTATGAAAAACATGTTTTCGAGGTCACCACGGAGGAGTGGAATAAATGTTATGGAAATTGATTTATTCGTATGAAAAAGTGTATTGACACTCACCGAGAATATTTTGAGAAACAATAAATTGGTTTTTGTCCATTCATTGTAATTTGTTCCTTATTCATTCATAGTATTATTAAATGGTAATAAAAGTAAAATATTAAATATATATTAGTTTATTAGCATACCGTCGCACGCTACACTAGTAGTCTAGATTTCTATATACAAACTTCTTCAAGTCATCGGTTCGTCTGATTGAAGAGCGTTTGTGTTCCAGTAATTTTCCTCAACTACAATTTTCATTTCTAGTTGAATTAATGAACGAATGTTATTTATGGCATTCACGTTTTGATTTAACTATTGGTTACAAATAACGTAAGATATATCGAAGCAATAGGCGGCCTTATCGCTAAAAACTATCTCTTTCAAGCAACCAACAGTTAGTGAAATGACTCTGAATAAGAGATTATACAAAATAATACCCAGTAATATATACAAAGTAATACAAAATACTATCTACTAATAGAACAGTAATTATGCTACTACTTACGTTACGCTACATTATGTAACAGTAATTACAGTACGCCACGATATGGGATCACGAGAGAGCTGTCTGTGAACAGGACTCTACAAGGTGCGGCGCGTACCCGTAAGCCCCCTGGTGTTGCAGGTGTACATGGGCGGCGGTGACCACTTACCAGCATTTGGGCCCGCCCGCTCGTCTGCCAACTATTCAATAAAAAAATAAAAAAAGGAATACAATACAATTGTGCATGCATAGACATTCTTTTAGACTAACAATTTATTTATTTATTCTTTTAGACTAAGACTGCATAGCATAGACAACTGAATTGTTTGCAGACTAAAAACTTGTGAATCATAAACAATATTCAAGGGGCAGTATCTCAAATAATTCAAGCGACACCAGACTAGTACAATATACGAGTAATTCACGTCGTATCGCGTTCATATTCATGATGTTTTGTCACGACAACTACTAAGGCAATGTTTCACGCCATTCTTTGCGACGAAGGGAAAAGAAGTTTAATCACTGTGGCAGATTTAAATGCGACTTTCTCGTGTTTAAATAAAATACCGGGTGTAATGTTCTCTTCTTTATTTTAGTAATACAATATCGGTTAAATTGCTAGTAATTTAGTCTCATTTGGGATATGTAATATTTTTCTGGTACAACTCTTGCGTTTCTTACAAAAATAAAATAAAATAAATAAAAGTACGCGCACCCCCTTAACACTGAATTTCTGTCGTGCAAACTAACCATTTTTTGTTCTGCGACTATTTAATTTTATTTCACAGAAACCATTCGCTCCGCGTAGGTTCATAGAATATATCTATTATAAAGGCTCGCGCATATTACGGCGGGCTGCATCGCAGCGCATAACATTGCAAAAATCGTCCTGAATCGGGCCGCAGCGCAGCGCAGTAGCGGATCGCCTGCCAGCCGTATGCGCCAATGTTATGCGGTGCAACGTGGCCCACTTCAATATGCATTGAACGGGCGCAGTTACTGACATAATTCAAGAGTAACTCGCTGTGTCGTCGCCAAATTGCTTGAATGGTCAACCGACCAATTCTATCAAAAACGACTTTTTGATTTTAAAATATAGAAAAAGTAATTACGCGAATTGCAATACATATTATTTTATTTTATTTTAGATGCAACTTGCACTATTTGCACTATTCTAAATCATCAGAAGTTTTAATAGATATCTTTTAATAACAATATCAAACGAAAAAAACCTGTCCTGTAAAATTTGGTCACAGGTTGATTGGCCATTCAAGCACTAAGTCAACGGTGTGACGACGTGAAGATTTGAATGTCAAGAACTAACTGACTTCAATTACTGCGTTGGGGTGCGGCCCGCCGCGTCTGTAATGTGCGTTTTGCAGTGTGACGCGCTGCGACGCGACGCGACTTTAATGTGCGCGAGCCTTAATAGAAGCGGTTCGATTAGCAACTGTTTATGACTGAAATGTGCGGTATTGCAATTCGTAGTAGTCTATAGTGAGTAGTATAGATTAATAAAGCCAGAGACTTCATCTGGTCCCATAGTTCAATATGCTTTCCGGCGTGAAAATTATTTCGCGTGAAACTTTTAACTCAATCACACGATGCATATTGAGTTGAGCATCAGCATGTCACTCCACAGCTGGATATAGGTCTCTCTCAAGGCTTGTCATCACACATGATCTTCGGTTCCTCTCATCCAGCCACCACCGGCAAATTTCTTCAAGTCGTTTTCAGTCCACCTGGGCTTCCCGGTACGTGGCCTGCATTCAAGGACTGGTCTACCCCATCGGTACACTTGGGGCAAATATGTTCTTCTCAGATGGTTATGTAAGCAAATTCGTAAATCGCACGCCATTGTCGCAATGTATAAAGCAAAGAGTAAATAATTCAAAAGATAAAGCTGGTTGTCTTCTTCATATATAAATTGTATATGGAGTCCAGACCTACACGAGGATCTTCATACATAATTTATTCCTTAGACATGTAACAGTTGTGTCTTACATAGTAAACACCATAAACTTGAAAGTATGAGGCAAAAATAGTAAACATGGATCAGACAAATAATGTTAACTTTGACTTTATTTGGGTAAATCCGCCATGTATTCATTCGTTTCTGCTAGTACTAGTATTTTACGTGTTTGTTTTATTTTGGTAAGGCGGTTTAGTTTAAGACCTCGACTGCGGTCTGAATCAATTTATTTTTTTAAACTGCAAACCTACACAGAGATAGATGCCCGGCTGGGGCCGCTGTCGCACTGCTCCCCTGAGCACGGCGTATAAGGTACTCGTGCGATTACGGATTCCTGGTTTCACTTTTCAACTGCAATGAGGTTTGCTGTCTTTTAATCCAAAAAATCAATAAATACTGATGTTCTAATATCAACTATAAGTGTGTATGAACTTATTGTAATGTACTGACTATGTTTAAAGTATTGTTCCATGTGAGCTGTTTGTAAAATGTTAGTTTTATGTTTCTCGCAAATATTTTGCAAAAAGTTTTGCTATACAAAATCTGCATTGTAACTTAACTATTTTTGTATCACTTGTCGTTTATCAAACAAAAAACTCATTATTATTATTAAATCCTTTCATGATGATGACAGTGTTTACTGAAATACCAAAGAAATCTATATCTATAATCTATATCTATTCTATACATATAATAAAAATGTAACTGATCGCTGTCTGTACATGGAAGATATATGAGAAAAACTATTATTGGGGGGGGGCCTTTATCAATGCAATAGAACCCAAAACAATGATTGTTAGAATTTTTGTCTGTTTGTCTGTGCGTTTGTGCGCGCTAATCTTAGAAACGGCTTAACCGATTTGGGTGCGGTTTTCACTAATGTATTGTGGTAAGCTTCACTTAAAATTTAGTGTTTGTTTTATTTTATAAAAAGTTTCGTAAATGAAAAAGTTATATCAGTTTAAAGACGGTGTTTATAAACTAAAGTCCACGCGGACGAAGTCGCGGGCAATAGCTAGTCATTAATATAAAAAAATCGTATTCTGTTTTCGCGCAGCGTTTCACCTCTTTTTCTCTTCCATTCATATACCTACGACTAAAATCAACAAACATTGCGGTACATAAAATATCTGACATTTGGCCCAGTCAAGCACACTGTTACAAGATGGCTTTTAACACTTGACTGTACAGCTACAGAATTTATACTTAATAAACAGCGGTGACGTGCCGAATCAATATTTAATGTAATTTGTTAATATATTTTATCATTTTATTGAATATTTATGATTGAAATAAGTACTATGACAACCAACCTACGATCAATATTTGTAACTGTTTGTGTAATTGGCACGTGGGCGCTCGCGATACAGATGATCCTAGTGCGGGGCCCAATTGCAACTCTCTGTGCATATTAGGATTTTTGGTAAATAAAGTAGTATTTGAATATATTATGTGAATTATTAATATTTTTTTTTATTACTATTTAGGATACAAAGGGAAACAAACATTGAATCTGCACTTAAATATAAGAATATACAAAAAGTCCTATATAGTTTCCACAAATTCAAGTTAATAGTCTACTTAAAATGCACTTGAGTATGTGCGCGCTGAAATTACTACAATTTTAACACTATAAAATTTAATCGCTTTAAATTGAAATTAAAAAAAAAATACTTTATAAACATATATATATGTGACAATTAGTCCCTCGCTTGTGGTAAAAGTGACATGTTTTGAATTCTGTAGTACAGTTCGCACACGTTATTAATATTTCGAGGTTAGAAAAAGAAAAACAAATAAATTTAAATCGATGATAAACACTGTAGAACCCAGTAATAAAACCATGTGGACACTGCAAGAGCAAACGCGTCAATTTTCCCACTATATACGTGTACTATCAATATTTTTGACGCGTGACGAGCAGTCATGTCCCGTTCGGGTAACGTACGCTGCAGTTGTGTGCGTGTAACACATCTAAAAAAAAATCCATGTTTTTATTTACATCATGACATAAAACTAGGCCAACCGATATTATTAACTATTGCATAAAATTAATATAACTACGTCTTTTGTCTACAGATTCAAAGCGGGACCATTGCAATAAAACGGTGGAGATCTATGAGGATGTTTCTTCGCCTCCAGTCACACCCGATAACTTTGGGAGACCACTCACTTGTACATATAGGTATGAAACATCATCAAACTAAATGAGAAAAAAAAACTGAATGTTACAGTCACCGTCACCGTCACCGTCCACTGCTGGACACGAGCCTCCTTATGCATATTGTCTTGTGCATGAGGGATGTATGTATGACCTTAAAACGCCAACCTGGCCAAGAGTTTTGGTGAGTCCACTATTTAGAGATAGTATAGTTCCTCAAAGCTTGTGACAGTGGCGTTGTTATCCCTCAGTGATCTTTTACTGCAGCCAAGGGAAGAGATAGGGAGATGCTATTCTAAAGCCGGCCAGCACCACAAAGTCCAAAAGAGTAAAATAACAAAGTAGATACTCTTAAAGACAATTTGCAATAATCTAATACAACCTGCCACCGTCGTCGTGACGGAAAAAAATAAACATATTTTCTCTTGATACAGGTTTAGAGCATTTCGAGGGTCACCTAAAGATTGGATCTTAAGAATCAGGTTCAAGAAATTCAAGGTCGGCACGTTGATCAACGGCACCACGTGTCATAAAGGCTATATGCAGGTAAGGCAATATTTATTTAATCTTCACTGCACAGAAATAACCGGTCACCCGTCAATCACCTCTCCTATAAAAAGGTAGACTTGTTTAGAAGACAATGATTTGATTCTAACATTATCATATTCTCCAAAACATAAATCATTTCTAAAAATAGTAGAAAATTTAAAAGAACTTAGAACTTGTTGCGTCGGTGTGGTGGGCTCGCCAAAGACTTGCCATCGCACATGATCGTCAGCTCATAATCTCCGCCTGTATCCAGCAATGGATCAATGGTTGGAGGTGTGATATCGTTTAGTTTCCGTTAGTCTAAGCTTTTATAGCTCATAGAATCAGCATGCCGAAGTGACAATGGGTAGTTGCCCATTGTATTTGCCGCAGGACCGATAACCGATGGGGTAACCGAGTCTTCGAATGGAGGCCAGGTGCCAGGATGCGCATTGTGGTACACCCTCTGGACAGGTGTCCCGACGACTGGAAGAAGTTTGCCGGTGGTAGTTAAATGAAAAGAGATGACGATTATGTGTGATGGCGAGCCTTGGCAGAGGGCGATATATCCAGCCTATATAGCAAATCAAATAAATAGAAAGGCTAATGAGCCTTTCTATATGCTATATACAATCTTTCTATATACAATCGTATGATATGGCATATGAGGGGGAGAGTGCACGCTGCAGTCCAACAGCCGCTGGGTGCACTCGACTGGCCACGGTACCCCTCTCTCACAGAAGACTACCTTGAAATGTACTGCATTTCCCACTTAATCTTATTTCCCTAATGTACGTACGTATTTCGGTAGTGAGTGAGATGTGTCAGAGCCCATTCCCATCCTATCCCTCCCCATTTCCCTAACCCTTTCTCCAAATCCAGTCCTATATCCAAAAGTAGGCAGCGCATCCGGGGGCGTGATAACGTTTGTCATTTTGGACTAATGTTGGCATGTATCACGAATGTCTATGGGCTACTGTATTCACTTACCATCAGGTGGACTGTATGCTCGTCTGCCACCTTCGTCCATAAAAAAAAATGGTAAGAGCGGTGTAAGTCTGAGGTATCTATACTCCACTCACATTTGGTTGATCATCATACCACTGAGTTTCGACATAAGTACGATTTTTTTTTAAATTGGATCTAGCTCGGCGGTGAGGGAAAACATCGTAAGGAATTCCCGCACGCTAAAGACATTAAAAAAAACAAGAGTGTATAATTCGCACGGAATTGACTCGCGTGAGGGATTAGGGCACGAAAGCCTCCAGTATTTTACTAGGGGAGGCCTGTGCCGTGCCGTGTGATGTTATAGGCTGATACAAGTATGGTATGGTAAGACTTGTAATGTGTTTTTTCTTCCTGCTGCTTTAGATCTATTGCAGAGAATATTCTTTGAATAAATGTCAAACTACTGTGTAGTGATAGAAAAAAGGAAACAATTATTAGGAATTATTACGAGCGTATGACCTTGATTGTTTGTTCGCCGACGACCGTCTTTCTCGACCAGAACTTTGAGCCCTCTAAGTTTTTAACCGTTCTCGATTACTTAATTCTAATAAAAACATCATTAACTCCGATCAAGTCAATATTGGTATAAGTAATTTTGAGCCGAAAACTCGCGAGAACGTGGTGTTGGGTGAAATCAAGTTGGCGCACGGTTTGCTGATCTCACTAATTAATTTTTGAAGTTATTTGTCGAGAAACTGCCAACGGTCTGGAAATGGAGGAGGGTTTAGACGGCGACTTTACTGAAATGTAATAGGCATGTAAATAGGGACCTAGGGACAGATGTTTAAGGTATAACCTCCTTTACACTTAAGCTTAGTCTTGCTAGCGGAGCGTTGCGACGTGACGCGTCGAGCGTTGCGGTGCAGAGCGTCGCGGTCAAGTTGACCTACGCGGGGGGAGTTGTGAATGCGATCACCCACCTCATCGTCGATACAATTTAAAATTTTGACATGGCAAAACGTAAAACTTGTCGGTTATTATTGAGTGAAAACATTCATTTAAAATATTAATATTTAAAAAGATTTATTGCAGTTAAACATAAAACTACACAAGACGGACTTATGTCTTATGTATGACACATGCGTGCGCATCGAATGTTTGATATTATTTTCGCACCCGCTTAGCACGACATAGGGTTACTTTCTAGAGAACAATTTTCAAAAATATTTATTTTCTACTATTCTTCATGATTGCGTATTTCACATTCTCAGATTTAATCTCATGCTGCATGTAAACAGGCATAAAACAATGTGATTAGAAATAGACAATTAAAATTTCATATCTTTTCGTTAAATATTGATCTGGTCACCTTTGGTCTAGGGACTTTGGTCACAATTTGGTCTCTCCACGGTAGCACACATTCCAAACGCCGAATGCTTCTACAGCTCACAAATTACCTTGTTTTTTTTTTAATTGAACGAAAATAAAAACCGCAAGGAAAAAAGAAACAAAAAGTAATAAAACACTGTTGTATTCTACCGATATTCATAAAGAACACGGTTGAGGTCATCTTGAGTACACAATGTATTTGATCTATACCACCACACCAAGGTGGTCCTAGTAATAGTAGTCCGGTAATTATTCCGGTTAACCGGACTGTTGAGACTTTTCAGTGTCTGTAGTTCGGATGCGTACATCAACCGAACATCTGAGACGCTCTTGTATCAATAGTCCGCTTAACGGGACTACTGATACAAGGTAATAAGAGAGAGTAAATAACCATGTCCAAAACATAAAGTCCCCGTTAACCATGTCGGAGGAAGCTAAATATAAGGTCGGGGAAAAAGTTTCTTCGTATTTTATATACAAATTCAAGACATTTTTTTAAAAAGTTTAATTATAATATATATGTGTCGTTTTTTTCTATAACTTGTTGCTATCTTGTAGGTAGTGACATGATCCCGTTGCTGTAGAGATTTTGGGATTTTTGATCAAAAAATTGCGACAAGTAGTTTTGACAGTCCTCTCTTGATGTTAACCTTACACCACCTAAAGAATTCTGAAGAGACCGAAACAAGTAGAAATCTGAGGCCGCAAGGTCAGGGCTATACGGTGGGTGCATCAACACTTCCCAACCAAGCTCTCTGAATTTTTGCTGTGTGGCCAAAGATGTGTGTGGTCTGGCGTTATCATGATGAAAGACTACACCCTTTCTGTTGATCAATTCCGAGCGTTTTTTCTCAATTTCTTGCTTTAGTCTCATCAGCTGTTGGCGGTAGAGATCCGAATCGATGGTTTTGCCCGGCGGTAAAAGCTCATAATGAACGATGCTCTTCCAATCCCACCACACACACAACATCACCTTATTGCGCGTTAATCCGGGTTTCGCCACAGTCTGTGGAGCTTGGCCGCACTTAGACTATGATCTTTTCCGCTCGTTCTTGTCGTAAATGATCCACTTCTCATCACCTCAATCTCAATCATCAATCTTTTTAAAAATGGTTCGGTTTCATTGCGTTTTAATAGAGAATCGCAAACGAGTACACGGTTAATTAGGTTTCTTTCAGTGAGCTCGTGTGGTACTCAAATATCGAGCTTTTTTGTGAATCCAGACTTTTTCAAATGAGTCAAAACTGTTTTGTGGTCAATGCCCAGTTCATCAGCAATGCCGTAACTACTTATATGCCGTTCTTGCTGCACTTTTTCACAAATGACATAAACTTTATCAGTAACAGGGCGACCGGAGCGAACTGCATCTTTAACATTAAGATTTCCTGACTGAAACCGCCTAAACCAACTTTGTGCTACTCTTAAGGACACTGCATTAGGTCCATAAACGGCATAAATTTTTTTCGCGGCTTGTGTCGCATTTTTTCCTTTTTTGTAATAAAACTTTAAAATGTATCGAATTTCTTCGTTAGATTCACTCATTTTCTTGGACAGAAAAACAATTTAAAAATAGCGGGAAACAGTTTTTTATTTTTTTATTTCTTTTTCTTAAATGTTACCTTTTTAATGGTATCATAACCAGCCAGGTACAAACAGTTCAATCAAAGATGTTCACAGCTTCATATATACAAAATACGAAAAGACTTTCTCCCCGACCTATTATACAAAAAACCCAAATTTCAGCACATAAAATTTGTGACCCTTTTACCTATTGATTATTATTATTGACTACATGACAATTATTAATATTATAGTTTCTTGTTTTACACTAATTAGTATATTAAGTTTGTATTAAGATATTTGATCGATTAATGTATAATTTTATTTATTATTCACGGATATTCAACCTTTTGGGATAAGCGGCTATCACAAGCCATGAGGAACTAGGAGCACATCAACTTTAAAAGAGTGGACTCGCCAATACGCTTGGCCAGCATGTCGTTTTATTTAAAATTATGTAATTGTTTACCAGATAGTAGATGGCAACGCGAAAACAGACGTGTCCAACAGAAAAGAGCCGGGCCTGTTCTGCGGAGAGATCGAGCAACCGCAAACCTTTATATCGGAGACCAACTTCGTGAAAATCGTCTTCCACGCCGACAACTTCACGGATCAAACTTATTTTAGTTTTGACTCGAGGTGAGATATGAAAATGTTAATAATAAATAATGAATATAATTAATAAATAAAAATGTACCTACACTCTCATTTAGTGTTAATTTTGTAAATGTCAATTCCCAAAATTAATTATTTCTAAAATAATTAACTTTAATTATTTAATTAAAATTAACTCGAGTGAGTCTGGTAAATCAAAGTTGAAACTAGGAAACGCGACAAATTAAAAGAAATAGGTTAATACTAGCATTGGCATTTAGTTGGCAAATTTTATTATTAAATTGAAATTGAATTGAAAGATGTAGCAGACGAGCAAACGGTCTACCTGGTGGTAAGTGGATGTTGACGTCCATAGAGATATCTGCGATATTTATTTATTTATACTAATAAGTTATAATCGGGGGAAAACAGCCGAACAGGCTATAAAGTCCTCCATATAAAGCTTGCGCAATTAGTAACTGAATAATTTCTTAGAAAAGCTGATGCAAAAGACCGAAGAGACCGACCTTGTTTGTCTTAACCACATGAACATACTGGTAATTATGTACAGAATATCAATGTACGATGAAAATATGCATGAAAAGGTAGGATGCAGTTGACTTGCATGCGGAGTAAAACCGCACTCGACTTGAATCTACTAGAGAGGGAAAGGGCCCTTAATAACGCAATGCTATAACGCATGTCGAGAAAATGCGACAGTTCTCATCAGACCTTGTCTTGCCCGACTCTGCAAAGAAATTAACTCGTCGCATTTGTTTTAGAGCCGAGCAGCAGTTTGAAGTGTACCTGCGATACGGCCAACATCCAGAGTTGTATCCAAACAGAAGAGGGGAGGTCGTCGCAGGGTAGGTTTCTCATGCTTTCTTGACGTACTCTTTTGTTGGGCTGCTGTTACTCGATCAAAGAAAAAAAATACACCTGTGGCAGACGAAAACTGGAAAGGTAGATTTTCACCATTTTTCATGAGTTTTGGAATAAAAAATGGTCAGATTAAATTGGTAAAGTTTCACGAGCTCTATCCGACAACATTATTTAAATATCGTTTGATGTTCAAATTTTTTCCTCAGGTTATTTGAAAAGTTTACACATTCGTAATTTTGTAACTACTGAACAGATTTGGTTCATTTACGAATTTAAGCGTTATGTAGACCCACCGGGTCAGCGTGGCGTTTTAAGGTCATGCTTTCCTCATGCACAACACAACGTCCATGAAAAGGTACATGTCCAGCAATGGACGAAAAATAGAAAGCCTATATCCGCAACGTAGTTGAATTTTCAAAAAAATTCGAAAGTCTTAATTTACGAAATGGATAGATTTCTTGGAGAAATATACAAAAACTCATTCAATGTTCATAACTTTCACTAACTAAATTCACCTGTATACACGAGATACACAAGATACACGACATACAGAAACAACATACGCTCGAATACATGCGTACACAACACAGACGAGGGGAAAACTTTCAACCCTCCTACGTATCTTTATTCAAATTATCTAACAAATTGCAAAGCCGACTTCAAAGAGAGGGTTTCGACGTATTACGTGATGAACATTTCGAAACAAATCGTTTAGAAGAGCTATTTGTTGTCTTCTCGTTCGACGCGGCTCTAGAGTTGTTACAAACTTGCGGATGACTATTTTAATTAATTATTCTTTATAGTCAATAACTGAAGATATTAAAGGCGATCTGTGAAAATCGAAATAAAATTGTCTTGAAAGTCAAAGTCAGAAAAAGACCAAGTCACTGTCATTTAAAGTTTAAAGTCATTTAAATTACATCCACGCATAAGTCATACTAAATACCTAGGAATACTTATAATACTTAGGAAGTAAGTATCCCGCATGTATTAAATATGTCTGCTTTGTGTGAGAGTATGCAGTGGATAAATGTGTGGTTTGTTTCGAGACTGGTCCCGATAATCTTCTCCATTACAGGCAGAATTCCCAAAATACTCCCCATTTTGGGAACTCTGCCTGTAATGGAGAAGATTATCGGGACTCTAGTGACTGTGCGACTTGCCATATTATACATATAATTATTATTAATGTGCACTGTTAAACTACTGAGCATGGGAAATGGGAAAATCCTTTGCTTAGCAGTGAAATAAACATATTTTTGACAAAAATTCTTTCATTGCGGTAACCCTACACGCGACGTTCGCCATGTTATTTTAATGCTCCGTGTTCAATAAATTAAGGTGGAGGTTATTTTATTTTACGGCAGATAATGAGCAATGTTTCATGTACTGACTATTTAATTCCCTTTATTTCTGATTTGTCTCTGTCAACCATTCGATTCCGTGGCAACTTTGGTTTATGTGGCTGAAGAGACACTGGTCAAACAAAGACCACATTCATTTTATAGACACACATAAACACAAATTATTTGCACATTTGAAACTTCAACAGATATTAGAGGGACAGATAACGCAAACCGTCCATCACTACGTACGATAGCGTGCCCGAAATTGAAGTTCGTACATACTTCTCGCGTTGCTCGTTCGGTCTATTCTAACCCGTGTTGCTAACAAGCTGTTGTTTCATAACACAAAAAATACCCAATTGTGCTATAATTAATTGTAAACATTCGTCGAAATTGGTGAACCAAGTCAAGGGGAGATGTTTCGCTTAATCAATGATTAGTTTCCCTTCACTAAAATTAATTCGTGAAGTGACAGAAAAGATTTTCATACAATTTCACGAACTTGTGTCTTCTATTTATGTCTCTGGACAGTTCGTACAGATTCAAAGACTTGGTATTTCGCGTGTGACTTCTAACACGTGCGCATTAGAATGCATTCAAGTCTTTTACCATTAAACCATCTACAAATTGCAGTTTTAGAAGCTTGCAACGAACTTGTCGCATTGACGCTTAAGCTTCTGGTTTACCTTGGTCCTTGCAGAATTCAACCCTTATCAAGAAACTGAAGACGCGATAAAGTAATCATTTCGCCGAAACCTCCATAAATCAAGTTCAATCTCACCAATTACTTAACGCGCTTATCCCAAAATATCACGGAACGTTCCAGAATCATTTTCTGGGCCACCAAATGGGCACCACTTTGGCACGGACGTGACCAAAATGGAGAATAAATCGTGTAGAATTGTCGGCGCGAACTGCGGTCCGCTATTATTGCTGTACCCCTGATTTATACTCTGTAATCAAGCGTTTGAATAAAAGTGGGTAGTGCCGAGTTCGGGATATTAAAGGTCTCAAGTTTCTTCCGGGCGGTAATTTTCCCTTTGACTTCGGAAGTTCAGATGTTGGAGGGAAGATCGTTCGTGGAGAAAATATAAACATAAATATGGATCTTGGTATCGAAGGAGACCGACCCGAAGATTGAGATAGAGATAAAGAATAATAAAGGAAGACTCGAAGAATTCGAGTAATTTTGAAGATAACGCTGAGTATACTGGCCGTGTTAAACTAATACTGTAATCCGAAATTTTATTATTAGAAGGTTACTCTCTGAGCACGAACAAAGTTCATGTATCTACTATTAGAGACAAATTATTATACAACAAAGGAACTTATTTTAACATTGAGCCTTTGTCGTTGTTTGCATAAAACGTACACGTAATGTACGTACACAATGACACATTTTCTTCTGCAGGTTTCAGGTTTAGATTCTCCGGTGACAATAAAGAAAGAGAAGTTCCGTGAAGAGGAACTTAGTGGTGGCATTCTTAGTAATTTAAAATTATTTGCTTATGTTATTCAAAAATAGGTTGTTTTGTTGGTCCCGATTTGCTGTTTGTTGGGCGAGCAATAGTTTTTACATTATTCTTGCGTTGTCTTCAATAAAAACACGTTATGCACTCTTGGAATATTATTTTCATTAATTTACACTTTAATAGGATTTTCTATACAAGAGCCGACGGCTTAGATGTTAACTTAAACGCGAGCCGTGTGAGAGAGAGAGAGAGATGTGTGATAGAGAGGCGTATATTAGCGTTAAGAAACTGCATTCTGAAATGTCTTAAAACCAGTATTTTTAAGTCTGTGTTATTTATTGACAAATAATAATTAAATCTCAACCACTGTTCATTAGGTATTTTTTGCTGACCGTTTAAATACAAGCCATTTTCATTAATTTGTTTACGTCATGTTTATATTGATATGTATATGCCCTACGGCCAGGTAGATTGACGATTTGAAGAAAGTCGCCGGTAGTGGCTGAATTAAAAGAGGGGAAAACCGTGTGTGGTGGCAATCCTTGGGAGAGGCCCATATCTAGCAGTGGAGAGACACAGGCTGATGGTATGATATATGGTATGTATATGTTGTTGGGTTTATTCCAATCGGTACTACGTGTAACCCCGTGTGTTTCAATTATAATTTTAACTGTTTAGGGATTTTTTGTTACTCATAGTGCCATAACACGTGCATGAGTACATGTACTTATTATTTTGGAATGTCTATTGTATTGTTACATTGGATAAGACCTGCAAGCTGGAAATCAACTTTAAAACGGATTGAGCTGACGTGACGTTACCATACGGGAGGGCAGTTCGAAAGCATCAGCTCCCATATGTTTCTATATTTATTTATTTCAACAACAACCCTAATTTTAAAGAAAAGCACACGTTAACAGAGGCTGGGGCAGAGAGAGAGAGAGAGAAGGGCAAAGAGACAGATTTTGTGGCTGTTTTTTTTTTAATGAAAAGATGATGTTTATAAACACACGATTTGAAATTTCCGTCAATTGTATTCGATTCAGAAAGATTTTTAACTTGTATTATTAAGAATGTCATGTGTTAAGAATTATATTAATACATGACTTTTTTACTTTAATAGGTCTTACTGCGAGCGCGTTTTTCGGGACTGTCGGCTGCAAACATGCTACGTACAATCAGCTGCGTATCCAGGTGTATACCCAAGAAATTTACATTGCAGGTAAAATATTCACTACACGTAGTTTTAAATTAGTTATCTCTATTTCTTCTAAATTCACCAAGCCAATATACGTTCTTAATATACGAAATTAAACTAAATCTGAAAGATTTACAATCAATATCGTTTCAGTAATTGAACGTTCATTTATTTTTTCAATGATATAACGCACACAGGCAGAAACTTAAATTAAGGTACATGGCCCTGCTAGGGCTTTGCAATTTTATGAACTTTGACTCGCAACAATAACATACAAATTTCACACCACACTCACATTCATACTATGTCCTACTCATATTCTGCCATTATTAACAAAATTAACAAAACTATTACAACTATCTATATCAGGTCATATAAATTATAATATTGTTATAATTGAAATTATAATATAGTTATAATTCAAATTATAATATCATTATTAACAAAAACAAAATATAACTAAAACATCTTATAATCACAATCTTACTAGTACATTTACTAGTATGACGTTATTTGCAAGTAGATTGCCAGTATTTTTAAATTTCAGGATAGATTGATACCAAGTTTCAAGTTAATAAGGCCATTCAAGTTAATCATTTTTTCTATACATATTTTGACGCCCCGTTTCACCCCTTGAATGTTTGGATTTCGATCAACCCCTTCTTACTAAATCTTTTTTACGTCATATAAAAGGTTAGCAGCTACTATCCAAATTTCATGTTTCTAGCTTCATCGGTTTGGACTCTACATTGATGAGTGAGTCACTCATGACATTTCTCGTTATATGTAAATATAGAAAATTTAAAACTCTAAACAGTCCGTTCCTTTTACATAAAACAAACTACTAATCGGTGGTCAAAGATCCTCAAATGCGAGTCGAGCAATCACCAAAGCTATCATCGTCCAATGACTAATGATGTTCTCAATTTACCCTTTTTGACCAGATACCACCTGAATACGAGACTTCCTTACATAAAACTGTACATAGAAAACGAGGAGTTCAACATAGACGGGCAGCGGTGCGAGAACATCATGACCTGTCCCATGAGACCCATCACGTCGGGTGAGTGGCGGTTATATCCTTCTTATCTCGATACGTTTGTGTCATCAATCTTGTGGGAGCGATGCGACATTTATATCATAGTCTACGTTTATATAAAGTCAAACGAAAGGCGAAGATTTTGTTAAATATCTGTCTGTAACAGCTTCATATATGTATACATTTTGTTATAATTAGTAAATAAATATCAATTCTTTATATAAGTTCTTAAAAGTTTAAAATTTGCATGCTAGTAATTTTTGCATGCTAGTAATTTGGTAGAATACAAAAGGCACATGTAAATATAATTCCAACATATTCTGATTCTGATTCCGCTTTGGCTTTTAGAGAACATCAAAGTATAATGTTACATAATTGCAATGTATATATATTCGTATACAATATAAATTGTTTAAATGAATAAATTTAGCCAAACTATATACGCCAGAAAAATAAATCTTCTGACTTGTACATTACATTTTTCCAATCGAAGATAACTGTGAGAGCATTGTGACATTGTAAGGACATTTGTGAGGACAACTGTTAACATTCTCGTGCCTATCAATGTTGACTCGCATCTAGTCCTGCAAAATATTTTGTTAATAACAACTTTATATCTTATACCTATAGCTTAAAGACGTGGAAACTGTAACAACAACATCGTTTTAAATATATATATATATATATTTTATAGAGAAGTGGGCGGACGAGCAAGCGGTCCCACGTGATGGTAAGTGTTACCGCCGCCCATGGACACCTGCAACACCAGGGAGCACGCCGGTGCGCCGCTGACCTTGCAAAATCCTATTCACAGCTTTCTTGAAGAACCCCATATCGTAGCTTAATTTAAAGACCTCTTGAGGCAGTTGGTTCCACAGCCTACGGGTTCGCAGTATAAAATGATTTTTGGACCGAACAGTACGCGACACCTCGAGGAAATGCGGTATTAGGTACAATAGAACTTGTAGAATTGGACTGCTACTCCCAAAATTCAGGAAACAATAGTCACATAATCTGTTACAACTTTTTGAAAAAAAAAAAGATGACAGACGTGTAGCAATTCATCCATTCCATTCCTTCATCCACTCTTTAATCTCCAAAGCTGGACGGCGCATCCAATTGTGTGACAATATTTGTTATTCTTGACTGATTTTGACATACAGTGGTGGTTAACTAATTAAAGACACCTTATGTGAAGTTGAAAGTTCAAATTGTCATTTTCAAATTCGTGAAGTACATATAAATTCGATTTATTTGCTATTTATTATTTCTAAGCATCCTGTCTTCGTTGGATTACTACCAATTTTCTTCACATCAAAATGGTAACTGAGAATCTATTCTATTTTTAAAAATATAAGTCAACTAATTAGCGACAGTAAAGTTTCATGTCATATTTTTGAAAATTAAAAACTTTATTTTTTTACCGTCATATATCAAGAATTCCCACCTCGGGTTTCTACAACCGCACCTCCCGTCACAGTAGTGCGGTCCATCCGCATTTCCTAGATACGGAGGTGTCGCGTACTGTTCGGTTCAAAAATTATTTTATATCGCGAACCCGTAGGCTGTGGAACGAACTACCTCAAGAGGTCTTCCCATTAAACTACGACATGGGGTTCTTCAATAGAGCTGTGAATAGGATTTTGCAAGGTCGGCGGCGCGCCCGCATACCCCCTGGTGTTGCAGGTGTCCATGGGCGGCGGTGACACTTACCATCACGTGAGACCGCTTGCACGTCCGCCCTCTTATGTGTAAAAAAAAAAAAAATCTTGAGAGGTCTTTCCATTAAGCTATACCATACCCCCTTGCATAAGCGCATCCATGAGCGGCGTCCATGGGCGGCGGTAACACTTACCATCACGTGGGACCATCACGCTTGCTCGTCCGCCTATATCATTATAAAAAAAAAGAAACAATAAATTTGAAAGAAAAAAATCCTTATTGTTTTTAGTTGCGAAATTCATTAATCTTATAAATACATATTATTATCGGCAAAAACCAAAGTTGTGATGTACAAGAAAAAATGTTCTTAATGTTTAGTAAAAAAGTTGGTCGTACATGATTGCATGCATGCATGGTCGTACTTACAATGTTCTAGTGCATTGCTAACACGACCGAAAATATGCCTCGAAAATCCAGGCCCAGGAAAACAACTCACCGTAAAAGCTTAAGAATACAGGAACCGTTCAAAGCAGCCGAACCATTTGGAATAGATGTATTTTTGGCAATTTATAATTTTGATTCATACGCCGAGTTTTTTTTTAAATAACCGTATATATTTATAACTATAAATAATCCAAGCTACATAGGTTATTTTTGTTTTACATCTCATCGCAACAACGAATCCACAATCATCATCAATAATTTCATTCGCATTTAAATTCGAATCCATTGTTTCGACATTAATGGTTCCAACATTACGAGCACCTTTACCTAAATAGGCTTTCACCGTGTGCTATAATTTTTTATCGTTATTTCGCAAGGTGGGGGCGAAATTTATGATCATCGTAAATAACGAGTACCCAATAATGGGCATTAAATCTTGAGGGTTCGAGAAAGTTCTACCCGATATTAAATTCTTAGCAACTGTCAAAACTTGCGCAACCTCCCCGAGAGCGCCGCTGTGGGAAGCATATGCGAGGTTTTTAGATACTTTTTATGGTTCGTTAAATAGCTGTTGCGAGTTTTTGGAAAATATATGAAATTATGATGGAGGTGATTGTTGAGGGGAGCGTTGAAAGCACTCAATGAGTAAAGATGTATTATGATACGTTCTTGTAGGAGAGAAATGTGAAATTGAACAATTTATTTCTGTACTTCTTTTTGAAATAGAAATAACGAAATTGCTCTAGATATTCACAGCAAAAATAAATGTCAGTCTAAGAATGCTATAATACGAGTACATTATAGATAATCTAATTTGACATATAACAGTCTTGGTTATAAATAACGTGCTGTAGTTACGCTTATGCGTCCTCAGTAGTGTTGTAAAACAGAATACCTAGTAAGCACGTAGAGCGCTAAGTTAGCGGTAAATATATATTACTATGCTGAGCTGGACAGGGGTCCAGCTCAGCAACGCAGCGAAAACCTTTTCGGCACGCTGCATGTGTGGTCTATTATTTGTCTCATCCTATATCTATATGTATCCTGCTGTTGCATGTCGAAATTTATGTTTCGTTCTTCCTTTTCTTACCAATGAACCCTAAAACCTTACCTAATCCATTTTAGACTACAGCTTTACAGGTATAAGAGTATCTAACTTAAAATCTTGGACTATAACGCTCTATTCTTAACGATTAATTAGCGCTTACTCAGCGCTCAAGCGTCGAACGCTCAGTGTTCATTTTAACAACACTAGTCCTCAGTCCACGCATGTCATATAGGCTTATAAGAAACAAAACAGTGAAATACTGCCATGAATACTGAAAAAACATCTTAAGTACTAAAATAACAAATAATGTTTGGAAGCGGCTAGAGCCGAGCAAATGTTTATAACATCTGTCAGCCACTGTTTATATAATTTAAATTTTATTTTATCTATCTTATCTAAGTGGGCGTGTAGTGTTGGTCCACTTTAGAGTAGCACCAGCCTATCTCCTCCCGCGGGTGTCGAAAAAGGCGAGGAACTACAAGCCTGAGGAACTACACCACCTCTAAAAGAGAGGACTTACCAACCAACTTGCCTTGGTCTTTTAAGGCCATTCGTCCTTTATGCACAAGGCACATTGTATTGTGCATCAGGGACGAAGCCTTGCTGAGCATGAGGACGCCCATGTCCATCGACAATAAAAGGGCTGGTTACGTTACCTTATTTAAGATAAAATATCTGACTGTAGAAAACTTTTTGTTTACACACAGGCTCGGAGAACTGCCCATACGACTACATAAGGATATACGACGGTAAAGACGAGTCGGCTGCCGTGATCGGGACATTCTGTGGCATGGGGAAATTCCCTTATTCCATTATCGGGACATCACAGGACCTTTTCGTGGAATTCGTTAGTTCGCCTGCAGGTGAGCTATCAAATGTTTTTTCTTATGAAAAGTATATGTCAAATTAACAGACCACCTATATGGTGGTAAATGGATTACGTCCTCATGGATATCCACCATATAACTAAAAGGCTAACTAATAGGCCGCTAACAAAGTATAAGTGACAGAATGCTGATTTTGGATTTTTTACACTAAGGAAATTATTACGGTTATCAGTACATTACGGAATACAACGAAAGTTAATTAGGTAATACAACATTAGGTAATTAGGTTAGGTAATACCTAGGTAATGTTGACATTAGCTAGATCAAGTTGAGAAGACATCTTAAATTATTAACTTCAACTAAAATCGGTCGTTAATGTTGACTTTACTAGGTAATGCTGACATTGACGGAATTTTGGACATTAGCGTTAACACATATAAGTATATTTCGCAGCACGAAAGAATTTCGAGCCATAATCGTCCACGCGGGCCCAGTGAGGATTGGTAGATACACATGCTACAGATTCTCACGCCTCACCGCCGAGCTAGTGATGAACAGTAAAAATCCGTAATTAAGTAGAAACTCGAGTGATACTGGCGAAGGATTTAAACCCACACGAATGAGAATATAATCATTATTATTATTTAAATAAATATTGTTTGTTATTATTCGTAAGTAATAATAAAAAATATTAGAGTTTGGTACATTTTTTGTAGGCACTTTGACAAATTTTATCTACTCATTCCAATCATGTTCAAAAATTGAGGATCAAAAGTACGCTTTGGCTTTAAAAATCACGGATGAGTGGCCGAGTTCACATCGGACGAATGATGAATTTCATCAAAAACACGAATGAAAATCTCATCGGGATAAGTGCGGTATGAGTTTGAAAAATAATTGGGATGGGTTGTAGGCATCATTAAAAGTTTGTAGTGTCATAGTGTTAGTGAGTTGGGACTGTGGAGTGATTTAATTTCACAAAATTGGGGGCTCAAAACTCCATGGTTCGAGCTTTTACCGAGATAACAAAGTTTGGTTGTTATTACACGAGTACCACTTACCTAGAGTGATCATTACGCAGAAGTTTCTCAATGGCAGCTCATTATTTTGGTTTTACAAAATCCTAGCTCAAGTTGGAGGATTTGTGAAGTTCATCTTCAGTCATTGAAAGAAAGAGAGAACACGAAAAAAAAATAGTCCAGTTCCACCAAGTCATTAGCCGTTGTCTTAGTTAATTTAAATGCTGGCCAACATTATCATTTTATCTTCTCTATGATAACTACTCGTAGCTACGATATGCATTGCCATCGCGTTGTAAATTTAAATTTTCAAATATAATCCATTTGATATAAGCAAGTGTTTTATTATGAAAAAGGATCAGAACGAATTATGCTACAAGGACAATGGATCCTTAATATCAAGAATTTAATAGTAATATTCCAACTCCCACTGATTGCTGTTTCCTGAATAGGAAATTCCTGATGAATAATGTGTTCCTTAGCAGTAATGTATATAATCCATTCCTATACCTTCAAAGAGCAGCGCATCCGGGGGCGTGCCAACGTTTGTCATTTTGGACTCTCGGAAAGAGGCTTTGTAACGTAACATGAAACTCCGTGCGTGTCATGGTAGTGTGTTGAGCGGTGAGTGTGATGAGCGAAATAAAATAGCTTCACTCTTTAGTGACGTCTTGACTCACTGAGTCACTCGTCTGGACGAGTCGGTGCAAGGATGTTTATTTTTTATGCAAATAAATATCATATATAAGAAAAATTGAATCACCCGTGTCCGTCATAAGTCGACGACCGGCATAAGGCATGATTATAAACTACTAAGAATGATTATAAATTATAAATACCAGGTCGATGGAGTTCCCGCCTCCTATTTCTTTCTTGTCACCAGAGACCCTAAACCGAACCCATTTTTAAATTGGCTACCATCGATTTGCTGCCCGTTCAGTGCTTTTTTGCTGCTCATTAATTTAATAAAGTCTTTTAAATCTAGCTTGGTTAGAATGATAACTGTCGTGTTCTCGAATAGTACTGGAACATTAATGATCAAATCGAAGTAATATGTTTACGTATCGACTAAGTGTTAAGCACTTCAAATAAAAAATACGTGTGCGTACCCATGGTAAAAACCTTCTGTGATTTTTAGATTTTTATAGATTAATTATTTTTATAGAACGCTATTCAAAGCACTTTGTCAGCTGTCATTCTAATCAAGGTAGAATTAAAAAACTAGAGTACATTTCGAAAAGTTTTTAAAATCGGTGTTTGAATTAATTATTGCGCAATCAAATCTATTGTTGTCTGTTCTAGGCGGTTACAGCTACTTGAGTTTCACTTTAGATCGATGATTTCGTTAAAAATTGCGTCAGTAGATGTTGAATTCTAACCTAACATTCATGTGAGCCTCGCTTACATGGTTATTCCAACCAATTAAATTAAAATCACGAGTAGAAACCATGGTTTCAGGCTTTGTGAAATGTTCAATTATATTATGTAGCTTGATGTTAATACATAAATGTTGTAGCCTATAACGTCATATTGCAAGCACACATTGCAAAACCCCCGCTTGTGATCACAACGGTGTTTTGGCTTTTAATCCACCACTCGGGCCCAGTTTTACCGTCTGTTTACAACGTGAAAATTAGATTGTTGTGTTGGCAACACCTTTTTTATATTCCCGTCCTTCCTACAATGGCTGCTGTATAATGAACGTGTATGGTAAAAAAGTATTTCTCTCCGCTCGACACCCACTAAAAAAAGAAGAACGCAGCCTGCGTCGTCCACCCTCGGATGTTCTCCTTCACCGCTGAGTTGGTGAAAAATTCGAACTTAATTAGAAACTTTATTAATTATTAATTAGAACTTAATTAATTAGAACCTCGACATAGAGTCGCTGCGTACTGTGCAGTCGAAAAGACACATTATACCGCGAACCCGAAAGTTGTGGAATGAACTGCCAGCTGAGGTATCTCGGTTACGCTACGATATGGGACTCTTCAAAAGAGCTGTGAACAAGATTCTGCAAGGTCGGCAGCGCACCCGTAAGCCCCCTGGTGTTGTAGGTATCCATGGGCGGCGGTGACCACTTACCATCATTTGGCCCGACCCCTCGTCTGCCATGTATTCTATAAAAAAAACTCGCCAATCAGTATTATACCCGTGTGGTGGCTGCTCACACGAGGTCCTACAGTGATCCTAAAGAGAAAGTCAGCAGTGAATCAGCAGTAGGACGTTATAGGTTGAGGAATAGACAATGAAAGCTGTCCGCCGTTGCGTGTCTCGAAGTTGGCGCTAAGCTCCTACTCTTGCGCTGCTTGTCGTTGTTACAAAATACAAAAATACCTAATTGTGTTGTAATCAATTGCAAAAACCCACCAAAGTGGTGAACCGAGTCAATGGAGATGTTTCGTTTCATTGGTAGGTGGTTCTTTATGAGTAAAATTTACTCGTGACTTAGTCGTAGGCACAAAATAAGTGACACGCTTGTTGTCCATAAAAGTTTACGAACTTGCATTGTCTTTGTAGATTCCGTGGATCGTTCGGTAAATATAACATACTTCAGAGGTTAGTATAGGTCAGGTATACCTTAAACTTGTCGATGCATTGGTCGGTTAATCTTATCGTAACTTTAGTAGTACCCAAGTGGTAAACTTTGAGAGCCATATTAAGTTTGGAGAAACAGCGACAGAAGTTACTGCTAATGTAATTCTACTAAGGTAATTTCCAGAATTTGCAACAATGACAGGATATGAAGATATAAAGTTTCTCGTCTGTATAATCCTGTACTTCTGCGTTCACTCCCTTTCAAATAAAGTAACAAAATTAACCTGCACCATTCTAAAGGGTTACTGTAAATGTATAATAATTAATAATACATACCATATGGCACCATTATTTTATTGACATTTAATCTTTTTTTTTTCACAATTCATAATAATTATTACTCTGTCCACGATGAAAGTAAAATGTAAGGTTATTGCACTCACTATTACTAACTAGCACTCACTTTTTTTTATGGACGAAGGTGGCGGACGAGCATACAGTCCACCTGATGGTAAGTGGATACTGTAGCCCATAGACATTCGTGATACATGCCAACATTAGTCCAAAATGACAAACGTTGGCACGCCCCCGGATGCGCTGCCTACCTTTGGATATAGGAATGGATTTGGAGAAAGGTTTGGGGAAATGGGGAGGGATAGGATGGGAATGGGCTCTGGCATATCTCACATTAGGGAAATAAGATAAAGTGGGAAATGCAGTACATTTCACGGTAGTCTTCTGTGAGAGAGGGGTAACGTGGCCAGTCGAGTGCGCCCAGCGGCTGTTGGATTGCAGCGTGCACTCTCCCCCTCGTGCACTGTTACTAACTAGCAGTCACTATTACTAATATTTATACTAAATACGTAATTAATAATAGTAGTAGTGACTGGATAGCTAGTATAACCTAGCGATGGGTAACTCCGGATTCAATGAATCGAAAGATCCGAAACCGCGAGCGAAGGCGAAACTCTTAATGATGCCGGCTAAGTGTATCGACTCCGAGGAGTTATTTATTTCTTTCATTTTTGTATTGCTGAGTTACATGAACGAACATGATGCAAAGCGAATGAGTCGCCCTCAGGCCCTTATAAAATATAAGTAGGCGAATCAAAGGAGTCAAGGAATCGGTAATATGAGTCGAATTCGCGAGCGGAGTCGGATGTTTAATATCAATAAAATAGTGATGTATGTATACCTACTGGAAATATATAACGTTTACTGTAGCGCCTTAGCATGACGCACGTTAATTTTATTACACCTTATATAAATTTAGCAACCAAGTTGCAGCAACAAGGGAGAGAGTGCACGCTGAATTCTCAAAGCCGCTGGGCGAACTCGATTGGCCCCGTTAGTCGTTACCCCTTTCTCACAGAAGACTACCTTGAAATGTACTGCATTTCCCACTTTATCATATTTTCCCAATGCACGTACGTGTTTCGGTAGTGAGTGAGATATGCCAGAGCCCATTCCCATCCCATCCTATCCTATCGCTCCCCATTTTCCCAACCCATCTCCCAATCCATTCCTTAATCTGCAAAGGTAGGCAGCTCATCCGGGGGTGTGCCAATGTTTCTCATTCTGGACTGATGTTGACATGTATCGCGGATGTCTATGGGCGACAGTATCCACTTACCATCAGGTGGACTGTATGCTCGTCTGCCGCCTTTTCTCTATAAAAAGTGTTTTATAAAAAAAAAAATCCAGTTATAATCTTTATATATACAAAACAAAGTCGGATTAGTTACACCATTTATAACTCAAGAACGGCTGGACCGATTTTAATGATCTCTGATTTGTTGGATTCGTCTCCGCCCCAAATAGCAGAATAACTATTAAAATATCTGAAAAATTCAAGGAAAAGAAAATGAAATTAACCTAGAAATATATTAAAATAAATAGAAAATACTAGAATCGAAATTTAAACAAAAATATAGAGAACAAATGACAACAACTGTCAAATCTATTGGTCTCATGCGGTACCAAGTTCGCGCGGCAGCTTGTAAATGATAAATACTACAGTTACACAAAATATCTCAACATTCCTTTACACTTTTCTAATAACCAATACCGGTCAAGTTATAAAATTACCAACATTTTTTTAAATTTAAATATACTTACTCAAGTAAAATCTCGTACTACAGATAGGTGTCTGAATGAGAAATCGTAAATAGTATGAATGAAGTCATTCCCTTAAAAATTTTCAAAATCGCCAGGTCCACTTCTTAACACCGGCTTTCACTTCAACGTTGGCAACTGGCCGGGCCACGTCGAAGCACCAGGTTCCAGAGTAGGAACTTGCGACTGGCTTCTCACAGCGGAGTCTTTGAAGAAGTCCGGAGACACTGAGGGAATATTCCTGTCTGTGGCTCACTGGTACCCGCCGCATACCTCCTGTACTTACCTGATGCAGGGATTTCCCGGTCAGGTGGTGAGGCTGTACTTCCCAAGGTAATTCGTTTTTTCCATACGGATTACTTTTTGTCACCAGCCAAATTGACTCGGAATCACTTATAGAACACATTGCGATTGAAAAAATAAAAAAAAATAGTTTACATTACAAGAGAAAAAATTACAAGAGACCTATAATGATCCTAACAACACTCGCAAATAATAAGACGAATTCTTATTATTTCGTTATGTACTTGAAAAACTGATACATTTTGGCTGGAGACAAAAATATAATCTGGTCATAACGGTCATCAACTTTTATGACTCTCCAATGCTAAATTCACCGAAATTCGAAAAATATCGTAACTCAAGGAATTAGCGAGATGAAGTGGCAAGTTATATCTGGCGCAACTTATAGGCTACAAGAGCCTTTTCGTTTCGTATTTCTGGAGAGCAGAAAAAAAATTCATAAATACCTACATATTTTTTTTATGTTTGTAACAATTGTACCTTAACTTCTAGAATCATACACAATTATTCTAAATAATGTGTTTGGGACAGTGCTTAAAGATATTGTCAGAGCATTTTGTAAACCGATAATAAATGTCTATTGACGTCTAAACAATGTCGTATTGTTTCGTTATAGCGAATGCGTGTTACGTTATAGAGACTGTAGCAATGTATGGGTTATAACAATAAGGTCAATGAACTCATGTAATGTCTACGTTATATTGTTATTAAGAAGTTCGTTATATAGAGCTCGCACTGTACTAGAATTGTACTATAAATCATGGTAAAAAAAACTGGTGGAATCGATTATACTCTCGAGAGTATAATTAATCTATTCAGTTTTTGGGTTATTTCAGTGAAACATTGTATATTTGTCACTATTTATATATTTATTTATTGTATGTTGTGTACTGTTTCTTTTAACAGCTTCCGGATAAATCGCATAGAGTCTCCAATAGTTCCCTGGACTGGTGATTGCGGGGAATCCCTGACTCTGTATGACGCCTCAAGACCCGACGACGCGCGCATTATCAAAACATTTTGCGACACATTCAGCAGACCAATGGAGAAGCACGACTTCGTATCTACAGGAAACGCCATGTTTGTGCGTTTTGAGAGCAAAACTGGGAGTTATAGTGGGTAAGCTAAACATGTGCATTCCTATTTAGAACCACAGATATAAAGAGTCAGATAACGAGCTGTCTAAAGTGTGTCGCTAAAAGTGGTGAACCGAGTGAAAGGAGATATTTCGTTACATCGGTGAGTGGTTTCGCATCACTAAAATTTACTCGTGACTTAGTCGTAGGTACAAAATAAGCGACACGCTTGGTTTGCATACAATTCCATGAACTCGCGTTGTCTATCCACTTCTACCGTTGGATTCAATGTTTCTGAACTTGCCGGCTATAATCGGGTCTGAACGTGTATATCCAAAGGTATTTGTTTACTTTCAGACCCATTTTACAATATGAAATGTGTACAAAACGCGAAAGATTAAACCGTTATATTGTCAGCTATAAGTTTAATTATTAAACCTATAAGTTTTATTAGAGATTATAAAGCCCAAGGAATATATAGCAGTGTCGTCATGAATTCGCCTCAGCGTGTCGGCTATTTTCGCTGACGTATAAGCGGATGACTAATTTACCATGATAAAATCATATTTAGCTAATATTTTCTTAGGTTTTCGCGATTAATAGCAATTAAACAACTTTGAACGGTTTAAATCGCGTATATTTAACATTATTTATATCCCGACGTTTCGAACACTTTGCAGTGGACTTGGTCACTGGGTGACTAATTGATTTTATTTGTCACTTGAGTTATTAAGAAATTATTTGACTACCGTCTGCAATTTTTAGAACTACCGTCTGAATTTTTTTAATCATAACATTCTCTATGCACGCAGTATTCGCTCACGGTGTTCAGAGGTCTTGCAGTATTGCGTTGGCCTTGGGATTTAATTAATTTAATGACTGGATCCCAAGCCGGTGGTACTTGCCAACCATCTTCTCTATTGAAATTTGGGTGTTTCTTGATTTCAATAGCCTCGCGTAACATTCTTGGCATGAACCGGGTCTCTCTAGCGAGGATTTGTGCATTATCAAATCGAATGTAATGGTTGGGTGGTTCATAATAATAATTCATAATGGTTCACAATCATGATTGTGAATGCGGGTTATCATACATTGGGCAAACAAAGAGGAGCATCGGTATCCGGATAAAAGAACACATAGCTGACATGAAGAACAGACGCTCAACCAAGTCTGCAGTTTGTGAACATGTTCTGGACAAACCCAACCATTACATTCGATTTGATAATCCACAAATCCTCGCTAGAGAGACCCGGTTCATGCCAAGGGAAACCTTAAAGCGCCACGCTGGCCATTTGGGTTCACGAGTCCACTCTTGTTAAGGTGGTGTAGTTCCTAGTTCCTCGGGGCTTGTGGTAGCCACTTTGTTATATCTTAGTCGTCTTTTACAACATTCACGGCAGGAGAGAGGGTGGTGATGTTGTAGAGCAGGCCTACACCACGCGGCACACATGAACTAAAGTCTAAGACCAATTTCAGTTCTTCACTTTACTACTGGGCCCACTACGACTTCTTCAACAACACCCGCTTCGGCGAACCAGTTCCCAACACTGCTTGCGACGAAGTCATAGCTTCTTGGAAGCAGAGGGCTGGTCGTCTTCGATCGCCACTCAACACTCTGGTGTACAAACAAGCACCACCTGGTGAAGATGTCCACTGCTTGTACAGATTCGTCACGGACAAGAGAATATACGCGAGGGTCATTTTGACCATCCTGAGTGTTAATTTCAAGGTAAGCACTACAAATAACTAATAGAAGTTCATCCCCTAAAAGGTTAACGACATATTCCCCTCAAAATATTCAGAATAAATGAAATATCCCCTTCAAAAATTCTCTATGGGAATCCCATTCTCCACTATCATGTCTGTACTACAAAAAACTAGAACTTCTCGAATTCTACATCGTTTTTTTTAAACACTCCTGGACATTAATACGTATACAAAAGATTACAATTGAAAGGTCATGCCGCTTGAAAACAATGTGTAGATTTTGTTAGCTAATAATTCAAGATATCCACAATATAAGTTAACTCTACATAACAGTCAAACCAATATTTGCAGTTTTGTCGCATATTTGTTCCAATTTAGACTGTCATTGCTAATGCTAGAAATAGAAAAATAGAAAGATAAACCACTCGATAATGACATTAAAAGAGCCATTACAAATATAAAAGTAACATATTAAGGTTCTTTTGATATACTCTTAATTACAGATATGACTCTTTAAATTTGATGTGAAAAGAAAGAATTCCAATTCTAATATCTTGATTTCCAAGATTTAATTAAAAACGCCCGCCTAAAATATATTAAAAATGTTAATTGGATTTTCTGTAGCGCAAGAACGTCGACAAAATACTTCGACTTAGCTAAAGTAAAATGAGTTAAGAAAAATAATATAAACTTTCCAGTTCTTCAAGTTTTCGCTAAGATTCGAGACTGTTCGTTAAATTATTCTAATCTATATCTTATATTTTTGTTTTAGGAACATCCCTACACTCCTGTCTCCTGCCAAAACTGCTATGAAGACCGGGCGGATAAGTTGATAATATGGGAGCCGAGTCCAGGTGGAAGAGTCACAAATTTTTCACTGGGATTGAGTACCACACCGATGCCTCTCCATATTGCTGTTCAACGGTCTTTAGGCTCATGCCTTTGCGCCAAACATGCTAATACAGTCAGCCGAGCAAGGCCATACAGGGTTGTATCTTCTGGTGAATCTCTGAACCTTCAACTCATCGTTGACAATGCTCATGCTGCGGCATCATATTTCAAGAATCCTTCTCCATTGTTCGAAGCCAGATACGAATTTATTCACGGTCCTCTTTGTGGACCAGCTGTTTTAGCAGCTGCTTCAGATGGAGAGATTGTCTATCCGCACTTAGAAGCTTTAGGTTACACCGAGCCACCAAAAAGAATACAGTGCATTTGGGATTTGGAGATAGAAGAGAAGAGAGATATTTGGCTCCATTTCGACAGCATCAAATTCGCATCACGTCATTGCGAAGATGGGAACATACAAATTTACTTGCCAGGAAGAATTGAGCCTTATTTGTCAGTCTGCGGTGAAAATGTGTCTTTAGCTCGCGAGCTGCCGATACTATCAGCTGGCGAGCTAGGATTTGAATCCCTGGAAGATCCGTTGGTTATTGAGAAAGAAAAGACTAGATCTATTAGAATTGTCTTTATCGGCAGCGCGTCTCCCGCCCGTGCGACCTTCAAAATAGCCTGGACTGGACTGTACCATTTGCCTAAAAACTCTGACGGAACGTTGATGACGTCTCGTCTGACTGACGGTGGTTCGAGGTCTTCTGATTCCGCGCAAAACTGCGACTTTATCTGCCCTGGTGAAGCTCTTTGCATTCCGGCGAGACTCATCTGCAATGGTGTGCTTAACTGTCCTAACATAACATCGAGTGAGAGGAAGTTCTGGACGGCGGAAGAGAAGCGAGCTAGGGAGGCGTATTCAGAGGACAGTTTGCGTCGTTTGGGCTATTTGGATGCGCTAGCAGGGATTCCATTAGGGTCGCTGCATGATGAAGCGCCGGAGTTATGTGCGGGGGCGAGGAGTGCCGGTGGGGGGGACTGGACTGCGCCAGCTATGGGAGCTGGCTTAGCGATTGCCTTAGGGCTTTGCATGTTGGGGGCCGTGTGGCGTCTCTGCTGCCGCAAGCGCTCCCCTGATGAGGAGTCCCTGGATTACTGACACGCGGCCCGCGGCGCCCCCCACGCGCCGCCGTCTCTCCACTCGAGATCTATGTCCAGGGAACTGCCCTTGGACTGGAGTCTGCATTGACAGACGCTGTATTGAGCGCCGGAGCCCTCCTTTGTTGATTACTGAACATTTAAATCTAATGTCATTTTAAACTGCATATATTAAATGAAATTTAGTTAGTTTTCTATAATTTTCTTATGAATTCACAACATAAAAGGCAAACCAGCAAGCTACATTTACATAGATACAAAATAAACTTAATATTTTATGGTATATTTTTCATTTAGATTCGACCACTTATTGTCTTTAGCCTTAACACCGACGAGATGTACCAGTAATTTATTTGTTTTCCATAGAATCTAAAACCACAATAATTTGGCAATGTTCCGCTAATTTTATCAAATGTATGTCCAAATGAATGTATTATATTGTACTGAAGCACTTGCATTGTGTTTTTTCTATTAACAGTTTAGTATGTTTAGATGATTTCATAAAAAACTAATTTACACCGACCGTACGGAACGGACGCGGTACAGTTCGATAAGTATTTCGTATATTTTAGTAATGAACTTTATCACCAATGTTGATGGTTTCAATTTGCTTATCGTTGCGCCTATACTCCCTCCATTCGTATTCTTCCAAACGTATAACACAGTGTTAATTGGTCAATCGAGGAACGCTCCCTTTCGTATTTGGTCAATAAGTGAAATCACGTGACTGATAGTCATGACATTCCTTTTTTATTAACTAGAGCAGAGTATACAGACAGTGGGTGTCTGATGATGATGAACAGCAAGAATTCCGATAGAGACAGGCAGTGAGCGTAGTTTCGACGTATCCAATGTCACTCGCGCAGTGTTATTACAGCAACGTAAAGATGATCAATGGAGTCTTCGGCTTCTCTGAGTCTGTTTCGGCAACATCGCTTTCCGACCGCTTGAGTCTACGTGCTGCGACGCGCGCACCCATCGGAATCTTTGCGATACTTGCCGCGTCGCTTCCATTTTTACAGAGAGTCGGTGTGAATTATTCCTTAACGCACATTTAAGAGGGGGACTTATTTACGATATGGGCGCTCAATCAAATAATTGTTTTTGTAATTACTGTATATACTCAATATTACGCTAATATAATGGATGCTTGAACGAATGTCGATCATAGGTTAGAAAGAGGTGATAGTAGCCAAACAATTAAGAAATTGTAATTTAAATAACGTTAGCTGTAATGTTTTATAACACACAATGCTGGAATCATTCTAATTGAAAATATTCACATCCACGATGTTATGTAAACTCGCATATAAATTAATCAGAACGTTCTACAGCGCATCGCATCGCATCGTTAAATCTCGCTCCGATTTTATAGTACAATTTACGATTGGGCGGTTGGAGAATTTGATATTTTACGAATTGATATTCTGATAGTCAAACATTTTTCAGATTCATGGCGGTTTTGCGTCAAGAATAACGTTTTACAAATAAGACATTTTGCGACTAAACAATATATGAACACTAATGAACAGACTTCTCTCAACTAATTCGCAGCTGATCACATCACAAAAATAACTGTGTTACGCACCGCAGGGCTTAACTACGTATATAAAAGTATACTAACGAGTTTTGCGATGCGCTGCGATGCGCCCATGCGTAATATGCACGACACAAAAATGTTATAATTTGTAATATTTTCTATATGTACTAAATTAATAGTTATGTAAAAATCACACCGCAGACAACTGTCGTTGTCACTAACTTCAAATTCGGGGTATGTACTATGATTATTCACTTGATTCTCTTAAGACGATTACAGTAAACAACGAATTGATTATTTTTTTTTAAATTATCTCTAGGGCTTGCACTAGGAAAACATTCGAAAGAAATAAAACATCGTGAAAACACGTTACAAAAGTAAAAAAAATCTGGAGCATGTGCATCCATAAATCCACAATGGCTATGGGTTGTGACATATAATCCACAGATTTATGAACCAAAGTCCCCAACTGATTTACTAAGGGAGATCTTTGCCCCGTAGTGGGACGTTAGAAAGGCTGACATCATTGACAAATTCGTCATGTAATTTATATAAAACTCTAAGAATAAACCTACATACAGTTCTTAGGCCAGAAATGGAGATTAAAGGTAATCTTCTCATGGTTTACGAGTAATAAAAACGTTTTTAATTAGAATTAAATTAATTAAAACAAGTACCTATACTGCGCGTAGGTAACTGTGACAGACTCACTGCGCACGGGTTGTGATTAGGGCTGCCACAGAATACCCCCAAAATACAGAGATTTAAAAAAATAGAACACAAAATTTATTAGTAAAAATTTAGTTTAAAATCAGGGGTACTTTATGTTATAATAACCTATAACATATTAATGGCATATTAACACAAAATAAACTTATACTGTCTTTGAGACGTACAGCGCCACTTTAAATTGTATCTTTGCATTTGTCACAACAATAATTAATCTTTAAGAGAATCTATATTAGTATTAATGTTTACTAGAGCCAATTTGAAAATCATACTTCTCATTTTTTTCTGTGATTTTCAAATGATCGACGTAATAGCCGCGTCACCCGAAGAGTTACGATGTTAACCCGTAGCCCGGACAAGCCCGTACCGGGAGACTCGGGGTAAAATCGGGCGGCAGCCCTAGTTGTGACGCGCCATCGTTGTTCACGTGCGGCAGCTATAGGATGTCAGTTATAGATGTACTTGTATACAAATACAATTGTTTAGAAGAATGATTAGAATCAAGTAAATAATCATCCCCAACCCCTGGATACACGGTAATGTAAATATTATTAAATATTAGGGTGGTTATTAGGTTTAACTAACAAACTTCGGTGATTTCTTTGAAGTGAAATCTTTGATGAGATTATGTTGAATATTCAAGAATTTTCTAAGAAATTTAGGTATTTGTTCGAGGAGAAGTCACTCTCGTTTGACCGTGATTTAGAAAATATTTTCAATGTACAGTCAGCAGGAAAGTTTAAGAACATATTTTAATATTAACGCTCAATTATATCGAAAGCAAAGGTAATCGGGTTTTTTTCACTGTAGAATGGAAACATTGGTAAAGTGTCTGAGATTTTAGACAGTACATAAATTACACATTCTTATTACATACTACAAAACTGGCCTTAGGCAAAATAATGAATACGACCAATAATTGGCCGTCAACATCTCAATGTTCTTTTTTTAAATGTTATATGATCCTTTACCATAATTTTCGACTCCCTAAATTGCTCCATTTTATTTTTTTCGGAGATTAACAGTAAATTTTCTCGGCTTTCGGGTTGTTCATGGGTTTTTGTCTGGTAGTTCGAGAGCCCATTTCAAATCCATATTAAAGATTACATTACGATGATGCATACTATAACGTAGAAATAACATTTAAGAAAAAAACTAAAATGTTATAAAACTGAACTTATAAAACCTACATTGAACTATTTTCGTGACTATAAAAATGAAAATTTGTTATTTTTAAACAAGGTCTAGATTAATATAATTCTTTTCGCGATTTGTATAACATTTTGTATTGCGAACCGGGTCTAAATGTAAGCAAAAAATAAATATTCATTGTATGCGTTTAAACCCGATATTCGATATAAAAAAATTTAGATTAGACCATTTTTCGTTTATGAAAAACTCATTTAATCAAAAAAGGGACACGTATATGGACTTGTGTTGCTAACTGTACACCTAAGACGAACAATGGCGTAGTGGAGACATTAATTTTGTATATAATTATTAAGCTCGTAATTTATTACTTAATTTAAATTGAACTGAATTTTCAATAGAATAATTACTCGTTCTTCACATATTTTAAGTACTTTTACTTCAATTTCCGCATTACAAGTACTTGCGTACATACTTTAAATTCCATTTGTCAATATTCGTGGATGAGTACTAAGGTATACAAGAGCATTCATTTTTAAAATCAACAGAATCAAACTGTCTGTTATTCTTTCCGTTAACATTGAACAAGTGTGTACTTACCGATTTCAAATTAAAAGAAATTACGGGTTGTTCACATAAAGACAGACAGATCATTGTAACAACAGATTCCGAAGATTCTGACAAAATGAGTCGTTAGGTTTAGATTACTTTATTTTTAATTCACAAATCATTATAAATTAACAATGTGTATAATTCTGAGGGCATCAATAAAAACACTAAAATGAAATTGATCAACCTATCTCCTATTAAAAACAGTAAAATTGAATTGATCAACCTATCTCCTATTAAATTCTATTAACTATTATTATTATTTCTGGAAGTGATAAAAAAAATAAGTTAATTTTAAGTTGAAATGTAAAAGTCACTGATAATTGATCATGCCAAACCATTCTAAGATCATAGAAAACCATCCCAATACTATCTTAATACCTCCCCAAAGCCATCCCCAAAACCCTGCTCAAAGTCATCCAAACTCATCTCAAACACCGAGGTTGACTGTACTGTACAGTACAGTATCTGTCGTTACGCGAATCTGTGTTGTTGTAAGTTAACAAACATTTGTATTAAGTTTATTTTGAGATGTGTTGATGACCATTATTGGCCGTCATATAAAACTGTCACATAATCGAACGTCTATACGGGTTTTTTTTTAATTAAAGAACTTCACTTTGATCAGTGAAATGAGTTAAGATTCTGGAATGGACGAATACAAAAAAAGATACAATTCAATTTTTTTTCACAAATTTCTATTTTCACACTACAAATTCAGTTCGATAGCTCTTCGTAATATGGATTTTAGCGGCACAGTGAAGTATACGAAAGTTTTTAACTATTTGTATGCATCAATTCATTTAACACTACGAGTATGAATTATTCCGATTAGCAATATTAAGAATTGCAATTAAGAATTTACAATAATAGAATGATATTTTTCTTAATAATTATGATAATTTGCACATCTAGATATTTGTTAATGTGTCACTGCCACTATAAAAAGAACCCCAATCGAGCTTAGAACAAAGAATGTTTAAAATTCTGTCATCCAATCACGGCTAGTTCCAATAATACAAAAGAGAATAATATAAGGTCAAAGGTCATATTCTCACTCCATCCAATCATATCCTATCCTTCCCAGTTTTCGCAACCCTTTCTCAAAATCTATTACTAAATCTCCACAGGTAAGCGCCGCATCCGGGAGCATGCCAATCTCTGTCATTTTGGACTGATGTTGGCATGTATCGCGGATGTCCATGGGCTTCATCAGGTGGACTGTATGCTAGTCTGCCGGCTTATTCCATAAAAAAGGACCGGGCTCTCAGGCAATTGCAATGAGTGTACTTGTTTTGCGAAAACTACGAGTAGAATGAAAGATATGCTGTAAATGTACAATAAGTTATGAAAAAATAACCTATAGGTACTAAAATCCGGTTGAATCAATCCTAGTCTCTGTACTAACCAACCTATTATTTTTGCGTTAGTTCAGTGGCACGTTGTATATGTATGTAGTTATATACATATATATAGATATACATACGTATGTATGTACATATCTAGGTACGCATACGTAAAGCCATGTTTCAAGTTTTAAGCCGCACGCTCTGTATGTCCGAAATGAAACATGCGAGTGTACGGGAAACTGATCGGGCCAATGACAAACGACGGTAAGGGTACTAGTGTATACCCACAAATCATCAAGGGCTCTATGTGAATAAACCTGAATAAACATGCACACTGTGCTATCGTATCGGGTGGTCTATGTCACAAACTGTCCAAGTTGAAAAATCTCCAAAAAGAACAACGTCGAATGCCTAAGCATACTTAGTGGCAGAATGTCCAAAATGTAAACTGTCAATGTAAAATCAGAAAGTCAATAGAGTGAATTGAACTTTTTGGCGGGAACTCGAGAAGTGAAGTTAAGTTTTTGTTTGATTATTGTAAAGATTGTGTATTACGTGTTTGTGGCTTAATAGTGATAGTTTATTAAACTGAGACTGCGTTTTGCGTGTGCTACCAAGGAGTCATCTTCTGTCCTCAGTAAACCTACTGTCGTTTTACTGAACGACTCCTGACTTACATGGACGGGACCTGGACATTGACCGGATTCGTTAACCTTTATATTGTTTATTACTAAGAAAACTTGACACTGGCAGAATGTGCTAATTGCACTATTGCCATATATGAAGAAAAACATGAAACGAATTGACTATTTTTAGTATTCCACGGTCACAAGTATAATTAATCGCAACGCAGTCTTTATCTCAAAGAGATATTAATATTGTCATTTTACAATTTGAACATTTCGCTAATTGGATGTTTAGCTTTTTATACATCGCGATGTGAACTTTTTACGTTTTAGACGTTTTGATTTATTGAACATTTAACTGCATGGGCCATCCGATACGGAAGCCACAGCGTATAAACCGATACTTAAAATCGTCTCTTGTTTTCAGAAATAAGTATCATTTATTTATATTTTTTCATATTTATCTAAACAAATGAATATCACTAAAATCAATTATACATAAAAGACACTAACCGTTGAAACTTTCATTATAATCGTAAAAATTAAAGTCATGTGAGTGTTCTGTACGTCCACATTAAAATCCTGAAATACTGAAGCTCATGCATAGAAAATCATGTGAGTGTAAACTATTTAATTCGTTTCAGTCATTTTCTACCTTTTTAGAAAGGCGTTTTCTACCCTAACACATGGGGTGGAATATAGACTATCGTACGAAACCCTACCAGTTGTTATCTGCAGCCTTCTAGCTATACAAATTCACTGAAATTCATTTACAAAAGTTTCTATTGTTCTAAGCTCGATAATAAACGCTCAATGTTGTCAGTATTGTACGAGTACGTTACTAATGTTAAATTCTTACGAAGATAAGTAATATCCCATTTCATTGTACGGTACCCAGCCACATATATGGCACATCGTTATTCATTAGGAAGTTCCAGCTCGAGCACGCGTTCGAGCACGACATTGAAAGCGAATGACAAATAATTGGCGGAGAACGCGATCTACAAAACGAAAGTAACAGATTGTTTCATTATAATTTATGATGTGCCGTTTATGTCGCGGTTATATAACAATTGTTAATTATGAAACGGGCTTAGATTTCATTATTAAATAAATAGTTTTGTTGGGTTGTTTAATCATCATTAGTTTTATGAGGGTTGTAATTGTATATGGTAAGTTAACAAGCAAAAATGTTAAAAATATATTTTGTACAAAATATTTAGTTGTTTCTATTACCTACAAACACCCATTGGAGTAATGATTGCCCCAAAAATGTCACCAATAAACTGAAAGACGAAATCAAGGTCATATAATAACTTAATGATATAAATATTATTTAGTACAATTAAGAAATACAGTTTATGAAAGGCTTGTATTTCAACGAGCAGCAAAAAAATACAAATTGGGCAACAAATCGTGATTGGTTGCGCATAAACAAATCAAAAATCACTTACCCCTTTTGCCTCCTATAGTCCACAACATTGACAGGGCCCTGTATCTTCAAAATCACACTTATCACAATTATTCGGTTTCTAGTTATCGAGATAGCTAAGTTAGCGCGTGTTCACCACTCCAGTCTCAAACGAGTAGTGTGTTAAGAGAGAGGGGGTGACTAGTGACTGCCCATGCACAACAAAGTCGTAATCGGTCGATTTACCCTCAGGTACATCACTAATTATGAGCGTTTGCACTAACAGTGATCAACAACACAAAGTGTTATGAATAACGAAACTAAACAATTTCCAATTACTAAGCATGTAAATTCAGTCACCCGAAACCTATCTAACACGCCTATAAATTTGCTGCCACCGATTTGCTGCCACTTTCAGTATTTGTGCTGTTTATAATTATTTCCCTTCGTTGAATCAGACATTATTTTGCGAATGTGCATTACGTGCATCGCTCTCATTGTTGCATAACAAACATTAATTAACAGTACACATAAATGCGATGCGGGTCTTGGACACAAAAGACGCAGGACATGGTATTCCGCTCAACGCGTGCAACGCGGCGAGACGGCGCTAACGGCTCAAATATAATAAGAAAGAAAGTTTAAAACTAACAACACTTGCGAAATCCATCGCTTTCTCCTCATTGTACCTTGGTAGTGTACTTTTATTAAAAAGGCACAGAATATCCTTCTGGTCGTATGTTCTGTGCCTTAGAAAAAGTCTCGAAGGCACAAGCTGATTATATGGTATGGTATCGATATGTTACGGATAGAAGCCAAAGTATGGGTCTACATTTAGGTCTTTTATTAACGACTACAATCACGTGGAGCCGTTAAAAAGGTAGGTAGCAAACAAATAGCATAAAAATTATTTCAAATAAATTGTTTATGGGTAGGAAAGAGTTGAAAAAAATAAACACGAAGCCTTCTAACTTCTAACCTGAACGAGCTAAATTGTTTCTGGGTAGGAAAGATTTCTATTTTAGCTAATTGGCTACACCTAGTTGTAGCCAGTTTGAATAAGATTAGACCTAGTAATAGCCAACTGCGAACAGCTACATCTAGTTATAACCGTTAAAAAAGGCTACACCTAGTGCAATCCGACTGCGGTCGGCTACGTTTAGTTCTAGAACTAGGTGCAGCCGGTTTCGACATGTAAGTGCACAGAATTAGATGTTATATAGCTAAATATCTGCTTCTAACCGTTACATATACAGAAATGAAACACAAACGGTTAATTTGCTGAATTCGATAAGTCAGACGCTGTGCTATGCATATGAGATAAAAGTGTATTTTCAAAACAGATTTATTGGTTAAACGTGAATCGAAATCGCGGAAATAAAACAAAGATGGCGCATCTGGCGTCAGGTGCACGAATGTTTACCGTTTCAGGGATCGCCAGCAATACGTTATGGGCAAGCCGCTTAGCTATGAAAAATGGTATCGAATTATCGATTTTAAGCTACGTGACGTGAGTTTTGTGTGAAATTTGCTTTAAATAAAAAAATATGATTATATAAAGCTAGACATATAAGCAAAACTTAGCACGTGACTGTGAGCCAGCAAACTTTGAGATATTCTGATGATTAGCTATCTCGCAAGCTTAGTGAGAAAATAATTCCCACTTGTTCAGTTACTTGTTAACTAATACGATATCCGAGTTAGCAGCGAACTAAGCTAAGTAACAATTGAGAATGTGGCGTCTAAGCTAATTGTTTTCTTAAGGTGTATGAAATAAATATTCAAATATTAATTTATAATTTTGCATAAAACCTGTCCGCCTATCGATATTCGGCTACGTTGTCTTACTTGATATTTGTTCGCGCCGCATTATTGTTTTGATAGCCCATGATAGAATACGACTGACACTGTGTTGACTTTTTAATGATCATCTGCTTCACCCCCCCCCCCCCCCCCCTCCCCCACCTCACATTCCCTAGAAGATGCCAACCGGGTTTCTTTGATAACAACGTATTATGTGTCTTCTCGTCTATACCCATATCGATGCCCTCCGGACAACAAGGGATCTAGAAAGAATCGTGATAGCAACGTCGCCGGTGAAACTAAAAAACGAAAACTAATAAAGAACTTTGCCTTCTAAGGATTTAACTCTTGAATGAGGAAGGAAGTCAGAAGTCAATTAAACGGTAAGCCGGACTGACCGTTTGTTTGACTTGGTTTAATTATAGTATTGAAGAGGATGACCGGTGGCCTGGAAAGTAAATTTTACTTCTTACGTACTTATATTCCTTTGGCGATAAAAACCCTTTCGAGTCTGTTTCCCTTTTGTTTCCCTTCCCAGAAATTTCCCTGTTTGTAACTTTTAATTCAATCTATAAAATATATATTCGCAACAACAACTGTATACTTATATTTCTAATTTAATGACGTGTTTTACACGGGCTGTGGGTTCTCTAAGTGACACTGTCCATCTTTTCTTCGATCTGTTGGTTTTCTATGCGGTGGAGTCCATTCCGTCATTCTTTTTTTTTAACTACATAAAAATAATTATACCATATATCACATAGTAATATCTGCCAAACTGCAGAACAGTATGTGGGCAGAACTGCTTTCTGCTTAAATTAATTGTAGTACAGTCTATTGTACAATTATATGTATTCTTGCATATCATTTTGACCTCGTAAGTCATGGCTTCCCCTGTACATGTTCTGCGTATCTCAAGCGTTGTGAATATATAACGTCTCAATCTGAATTAATATCTCCAGCTTATTATACACAGTACCTATAGAAAAGAGTGTATAACGACTTTGCGTTGTGAAGATGAGGACATGTATTGTGGATGGCTTAGAAGGTGGCAGATGAGCAGACAGTCAATCTGGTGATAGGTGGATCCTGTTGTGCATGGAAATCCGCGATACCTACATGCCAACATCAGTCTAAAATGACAACCTTTGCAGATTTAGAAATGACTTTGGAGATAGAGTCGTGAATTTTCTCGACCATACATCCCATCCCATTATCTCCTTCTCCATTTTGAGAATGAGATGGGAATGAGCTCTGACTTACTCTTATCTCACTCACTACCGAAATATAAACGTACATTAAGAAATAAGAGAATAGGGAAATAAAGTTCATTTTACAATAGTATTATATGAGACAGAAGTAACTCGACCAGTCGAGTGCGTCCAACAGCCGTAGGATTGCGACGTGCACCCCCTTCCCCCCCCCCCCCCTCCCTCGACTCCTGTTCTCCATCGACAAAGCGCGTGATAAAATGTTGGGGAATCTATTCCCAAACATCTTATTACGCGCTCCTGCACTTTAGCTCAGAGAAGCGCGTTTAATCTACTAAAGGGACCTCGTGAACTCAGTGGCGAACATGGGACGGTTACGAGAGTTCGAAAATCGACGCTACAAGCGAAAAAACACAAAAAAACAGAAGCAAGACAGGACTCCCTCTGTGCCTAAAAAGACGGAAACTGTAAAAAGAGTACAACAACTTAAAGAAAGTCAAGGAAGAGCCCATGCATGTAAGGCGCGCTCGACTCACGAATCGGTGCGAATAATCGCTAGGTTGGTACAGTGAAATCAACGGGAATCAGTTAATCAGCTTTGCGTTTGCGTGAGTGCACACCGATAGTGTACAGTGCGAACCATATCTACAATCGGATTGGACAATTCGGCATCCACTTACAGTGACTTACACAGATGCAAACTCATATCTCGTTGGTTTCACTGTAGGACCATAGGAATGTGGAGAGACATGTCCCAATGATGAGTACTACGCCTTTCACAGAGTTACTTTTTGTTTTTTGTGGCAGTAACTTGAAAATTGTAGCAAGAATTGAAAAGAAATTTCACCCAGTTTTATAGTTAATGATGAAAGCCGTAAAGTACAAGTCACTAAAAGCAATAAGGAATAAATAATCAGGAATTCATTTTAGCTTCCAAATGGAAATCACCGATCCAGCACCATTATAACAACTCACCGTATTATAGGCCGGTGCAGGTTATAAGTTACGGCGGATTTAGAAATGACAGCAGTGTCGCATTGTAGATAAGTTGTTAAGTCTTCAAGTAGATACTTATATCCAAAGTCAAAAAACTTACTACGTTTTAAAAACGTACTCGTATGACTGAACCATATAATAAAAAAAGTCTTCCCGTTGAAAAGATTTTTTAACCACGTTATGTCATGTAAATTATCACACGTCGTCATTAATATTGAGGGGGAGAGTGCACGCTGTAATGCAACAGCTGCTGGGCGCGCTCGACTGGCCACGTTACCCCTCTCTCACAGAAGACTACCTCGAAATGTACTGCATTTCCCACTTCCCTAATGTACGTATTTGTTTCGGTAGTGAGTGAGATGTGCCAGAGCCCATTCCCATCCTATCCCTCCCCATTTTTCCAACCCTTTCTCCAAATCCATTCCTATATCTCCAAAGGTAGGCAGCGCATCCGGGGGCGTGCCAACGTTTTTCATTTTGCACTAATGTTGGCATGTATTGCGTATGTCTATGGGCGACATATCCACTTACCATCAGGTGTCCATAAAAAAATAACTTTTTATATACGTCAAATTAAGACGACTAACATACTCTGTTAGAAACTCAAAGATCGAAGCAACGACTCACTGCTTAAGTTTTGTACCGTCGCGATTGTTATCTTACGAGTCATTAAAGTACGAGTTATCAAAATATTGATGTAATCCAAAATTTAGGTTTTAATTTACATCTATATTTTGAGGGAAATATTTTCTATTTCTTTTCCACATAATGGACCATTGACTCATTGTATTTCATCTATATGCAGAATATATGCATTTACATATATGTGGATTACAATGCAGCGTATACTGAGCATATTTTCAGTATGCTTCAATTTGCAGTTCAATTTCAATTTCATATACATATTTAATGCTTCAAATGTGTGCTAAATATTTATTAACTCATTTAAGAGACTACTTATTAAATGTGTTAAATGTACATATTATAATTATTTTGAATATTAAGGCGCCGATTAAATTTAATATATATATATATATATTTTAGAAAGAAGGCGGCAGACGATCTTACAGTCCACCTGGTGGTAAGTGGATACTGTCGCACGTGGACACATCTATACATGCGTTTGTCTTTCTTTTACAGAGTCAAGTTTCAATTCTTGATTAAGGTTTATAAATATTTGGATCTTATTACGGTTTTGTTCCTTTTCCTCTTATATTTTGGACCACAACCCAGTCGTAATTCCGGTTGATCGTAAAAAACGCGCTAAACATCCAAGTTGCCTCGTAAACGTGCAAATAAACGACTCTGTTGTAAACGTTCACATTGAATAGTAAAACTTAGTTACGTCTCAGGTAGCTATTTCATGTATATTTATGCATTTTAGGTTATCTAAGCTATATTAGATAGGTTATATTATGGATCGAACAAATCTTAGGTTATATTTATAGAATCGAACAAATAGTACACTTCCCTGCCGAAAGTAATACACATCGGCCTTTAGAAAGAGACTATCGACTAGCTTCGCTTTGTAGAGCGTCGTTTCTGTCGCCTGCCGTTACGACAGAGACAACACTCTACAAAACCGAAGCTAGCCGATTATAGTCGATATGTATTACTTTCGGCCGGAATGTGTACCTTATAATTATGAGGCGTTTCAAATGACTTCTACCATATTTAAACGAACAGCAAAAAAGTAGGTACTAAATGTGTAGGAAATCATGATCATCAATACAAATATTTTTTGAATAACTGAATAGCAATTTTTACATATGACCCAACGGAGATGATATATATACACGTATGCATTTGGGGTAAGATAATGCATGTTTGTGATCCCCTTTGTTACCATTTTTGTCTAAAATGGTGGACCTAATTTTGAAGCGATTTTTTGAAGACGTTTAATTGTACCTTGGAGCGTGTTTGAGGTAGAGATGGCAATAATGGTTGAAATTGGTTATTAGTTAATAGTTAATTGATAAAAAAAAATATCGATAATTTTATTGGTTGAAAATATTAGTTAATATTCTTATTCAAGTACCCCTAAAACATGTTGATGTTAATGATGATAAAGTCGAATATTCTACTTATGCATGTTAAATTCAATGAACTTTCCTTCATACTTGAACAGGCTTAGGACTGTCTAGCATTATCTTAGTTAGATATTTAAACATTTTAACACGTAAGAACAGCTAGGCGTATTTAAAGTTCATTGATTTTATGTACATTGTTTTAGTATTTACCTACACTTTTATTTTTTTTATGGTTTTTGTACATTTTTTTTGTGTTGTTCATTTTTTAGTTTAATTTTTTTTTGTTGGTCATTTGATTTTATTTACATTTAATAACATAATTTGGGCCACTCTTGTGATGTGGTGAGGCGGGTTCTTCTATCATTTACGATATATCCCGCCTTTGAAAATGCCCGCTCACGGGGCACCGATGATACCATTATATTACATTTGGTTTTGAAAATTTTGTATAGTACAGGATATATACATTTGTGTGTCCGCCACCATGTCAAGGGACAAAGTTTTCTGTTAATAACTGTCTCCTTTAAGAACAAGGTTCATTTAAGAACCTTTAAGAAGATAAGTCTTTTTTACAATACTTGCAAGTTGCGACTTTTTCTACTCCCACACACTTATCAAAATGGTTCCAAGTCTCATTATTCCGTCTCGGCATTTTGTAAAACAAACTTCACATTCAGGAGAAACACAACAACGACGACGCTACTTTGTTTTCAAGATACTTATTACAACTAACCAACCAATAAAAACAACAACGACTCGACTTTGTTTTTACTTAATAACACTGACCAACTAATAAAAATAACAACGACGCGCAACTAACCAACCAATAACCAATAACATTACCTACGTATTTGATAAAAATATCACATCACTTTGTTTAGAATAAAAATATCGACAACAGTAAATCAGTGAATAAATAAAAATAACAACGACGCGCAACTAACCAACCAATAACCAATAACATTACCTACGTATTTGATAAAAATATCACATCACTTTGTTTAGAATAAAAATATCGACAACAGTAAATCAGTGAATAAATAAAAAATGTGCTTTATTTTAAGGGCGATAGGCCATGCAATTGAATGCACTTAACTTTTTAAATATTCTTCACAACGGCTAACTTCAGTCCGGTCACCTGTACCTACTATCATGTCGGAAAAGGACGGAAGTAAAATATGTCAGCGTACAAAAATGTTCCATAACTATAAAACTTTAAAGTTGAAATTTAAATGCAGAGGCAGGCAAAGCGTGAGGTGAGGTCATCAACCCAGATTGAAGTTGATATTTTTATTCAATAACGTTAATTTTGTTTATTAAACAGAATGGTTGATTTTTAATATTAGTTAATTTTAATGGTTGATGGTTATATTTATCATCACTAGTTTGAGGATGGGTGTTGTGGCTGTAACTCACCAGGAGGCGCTGCTGTACCAAGTTAAAATTGTCATGCTTTATAACTTCTAAACGAATGTACTTATGCGAATGCGTCCTTCTGAAGTGAATAGTTAAAGAGGTGTATATTCTACACATAACCATCGTTAGCGTCTGATGCTGAAGCCGGAGGTGGGTAAGGGAACTGGGGAAATTTGGAGGTACAATAGTGGTAATTGGGTTCAATGAACAGTTCTACCAGTGTGCGACTGGTCGTGTTATCTCATTCCAGCAGAAGATTGATCGTGATTATAAAGAACAAACGTGATTATAGTTTCTAAATGAATGCATTTATTCGAATGCGTCTCTCTGTTGTTAAAAGTTAATGAGGTATACTTTACATATACTTAGTCTGGCCATAAATACCGCCACAATGAAGAAAAATAAATAAATAACATTTGAATTCGGAATCTGACATTCTCGCGTGAAAAAAGGATTTTTCTCATTTTGGCGGCAATCATTATTAAATATTACACAAATATTAAAATGAAATAGGGTGACAACGAAAACCGTATTACTGTAATTGCATTCCACAAAGTAGGCATGGAGCCAAATTCAATTATTGAAACTCTCTATCCGCGTGGTATTATCCGAATGATTGTGTACTGGGCTATACACAGGTACACTAAAACTTCCTCTGTTTGTGACAGAAAAGGTCTGGGCGTCCATGCACTATTCGTTCTAAACAGACAATTGCAGCTGTGAAGGAGAGAATCCGAATAAGTCCTGTCCGGAAGCAAAGGATTTTATCCAGAGAGATGAATATAGCACCCACAACCATGTCACATATTTTAAAAGATGATTTAGGATTTACTGCTTACAAAAGACGTACTGGTCATTACGTAGCTGATGATTTAAAGAAAAATAGGGTTGACAGATCAAATAACTTCTTCGGCGATAAGCAAATGGAGCTCATAGACAAATCTTATTTACGGACGAGAAAACGTTTACCATTGAGGGACATTTTAACAGACTTTATGATCGAGTTTATGCTCATAACTCTAGGGAAGCTGCTCAATTGGTCAATAGGGTGCAACGTGGCCATTATCCGGCTTCAATGATGGTTTGGTGGGGTGTTAACTATTAACTATTAACTGGGGTGTTACTGAACCATATTTTTATGACAAATGTATTAAAACGTCTGCTCAAGTGTATCAAGATACGATTCTTCAGAAGGTCGTATAGACTCTTAACAACATTCTGTTCCATAACCAAGAATGGTCTTTTCAGCAAGACTCAGCTCAAGGTGATAAGGCTCGCTTAACACAGGCGTGCCTAGAAAAGAATATTATCGACTTCATGAGAGCTGAAGACTGGTCGTCGTCTAGTCTCGATCTTATGATTTATTATTATTATGATGATTATGGTGTATAACGGTGTATATAATTATGATTTATGATCTTTAGAGAGCATGGCATGCTCTAAACGACATGGTAATATTGAATCAATAAAACATACCATTAGAGTGGCAGTTGCTTGTTTTCCCATGGAAAGCACGCATGCTTCAATCGAAAACTGGCCGCAACGTTTAAAAGATAGTATAAAAGCAAATGGTGACCATTTCGAATAAATGTTATGTTTTTAAAAAGCTTACCTATTTATTTCTAAAATAACACAAATTATTTCTAAAATAACACAAATTATTCTAATGAAATGATAATGTCAAAATAAAAATATCGATGTTTTCTTTGTAGCAATATTTATGGCTGGACTATGTATAGCCGTCGTCCGTATTTGATACTGGCGCCGAAGCCGGATACAGGACCTCCTTGAATTTTAGCAGTAGAACTAACTAACTAACAGTTCTAATACATAGGGGAAGACGATGCTGTGTCCTACAGCTGACTAGGAGTGGCTGGCGGGGGGAAATTCTCACCGCGTATCGGAGGCGACAAACTATTGTTTTTCCTTTCCCAAAACACTTGACAGTTAAAAAATAGATAATTAAATAACTTTAAAATCATTAATAAAAAAACCCTTAAAAAAGGTAAAATAAATTCGTAAACCAGTCTTTTAGACAATCTGCAATTGTCGATTGCAACCTGTCACGCGCCGTCATGCGTAATGAAAGTTTATTTTTATTATAGAAAAAAGGCGACAGACGGGCATACAGTCCACCTGATACTGTCAGTCCACCTGTAAGTGGATACTGTCGTCCATAAACATCCGCGATACATGCCAACATCAATCCAGAATAACAAACGTTTGCAAGCCCCTAGATGCTTAGCTTTGCAGATTAAGGAATGGATTGGGAGAAAGGGTTGGGAAAATGGGGAGCGGTAGAATAGGATGGGAACGGACTGTGGCATATCTCAATCACTACCGAAACACGTACGTACATTAGGGAATAGGGTAAAGTGGAAAGTACATTTCAAGGTAGTCTTCTTTAAGAGAGGGGTAAGTAACGAGGCCAGCCGAGTGCGCCGAGCAGCTGTTGGGTTGCACCGTGCACTCTCCCCCTATACGAGTAAACCACATTAGCCCTGCGTGATAGACTACTACATAAATACAAAATGCGGTACGTGCCCTACAGTTATAGGGTCCATACAGATTAGCCCTACAGTTGCCAGTGTACGTATACAACGAGTCATTGAAATAACCCAACAGCGGAAAATAGATTATTCAGTATTGAGAGTAGAATCGCAGCGTGCACTTTCCCCCTCAATAATAATGACGACGTGTAATAATTTACATGACGTAATGTGGTTAAAAAAAGCTTTTTAACAGGAAGCCTTTTTTATTATATGCTTCAGTCATACGTTTATAAAATGCCTGAAAAAATGATACTTCAATTATTGGAATATTTAAAATCCCGCAGAAACCATAATTTATCAATAAACGATCTAACCTTATCTTATCTTATTTTCACCTTCTCATCTTGTCATAACGAGATGAATGAATCCCTGTTATGATTATTTTATTATAAACCTACTATGTTGTTTATTTCTTCATATTTTTTACGAATTCTAAAGCTATACGAGTATGTATATTCTTGGGGGGGGGACATTTGTAGGCGTTTATTTCGTTAGTTTTTTCCGAATATTGACTTGAATTGCAGATGGTACGAGTATATTTACTTAAGTAATGATTTGCTGTAAATATTGTACTTTTATAGTATAGTATATTTAAGACCATTATGTGTCTTTGTGCGTTTGCAAACACTCCTCGTGAGTCGTGAGGACCAGCAGATGATTTTTACTAAAACCTATAGCCAAGTTCGACCCGCTTTAGAATAGCACTACCCATTCTCTTCAATTCAATTCTGTTTAGAAACAAACAAAACCGTCAGCCAAACCAGCTCGCCTGTGAACTCGCCAAACCGCCTGGTCAGCGTGGCGCTTTAAAGCCAAACATTCCTCATTCATAAAACAGTGTGCATGAGGAGAGAGATAGTAGATTAAAAGTTTTGTATGTGAAAGGAAGTCATATCATATACGGTATACATATACACAAAAGCAAAACTTAATTCACAAAGATGACAAATATAACACAAACAGCAAGCATGAATCCACAACATAATCTCCTTAAAACGGGACGAATAGCACGATTTTCTCAGTAATTAAAATAAATTCGAACACGTAGACTAATCCCGGCGCTGTTTGCTTATTCACATGGTGTTTTAGTTATTTTCAGCTTGTTCCGCTCGGATCAACGCAAAGCCCCACTAATTGGAGCTGCGCGGATTTGTAGTGAGCGAAAAAGGTGTGGTGCCAGTGCGAGCGAACTACAATAGCTAATAACACTTTTTAAGACAAACTTAAATATTACTTGGGAGTGCAAGATTACAGCCGGCGTCATAGGCAGCTGTGGTAATATTGAGTGAATGGAATATGTCGTACCATTTTACGAGATTTTTGATGGCTATTTCAATATGGACATATCCAAAAATCCTAAAGTTGTTAATGAATACCTACTTAAACTGCTCAGGATTTTTATAACCTTCAATAATAGGAATTGCTAGCCAGTTATATCATATCATACTATAATAAAATTTAAATGTACTTTTTATATGTATTTCATTGCGAAAGTAGGTAATGTTTGATAAATTAAAAATCCATACACATTTGAGTTCGTTAAGCCGAAATATGTCCCAGTTACTGTAACAAATATATCAATTATAAATCATCGGAAATGCAGCTAGCCATACAACAATATCTAAATACTGACTTCTATTCACAATTCCGACTCTAAACGTATTTTTGATAGAAAGTAAATAGCAAATGACAGTCAGTCCGTCTGATTATAACGGAGAGAGCTTCAGGGGTATCTATTCACGACTCTCATTCATAAAATAGTGAGTTAAAATCCTTGACCTGTATTCTAATAAACTGTAAAACAAACGGCTCTGCCGTATGTTCATTATTTCTTATGAATAATTTTATACAATAATGCTTCCACCATATTCTACTATCGAGTAGAAAGTATGTACATACAAAAACGATATATGTATGACTGACGGTAAGGTATGATATTAAGTCATCGGCCTCAATTACCTAGATGTACAATTAATTACTGGGAAGTCGTAAAACAGCACCGCCAACTATGTGACCATGCCTTAAGCAACACATACGTAAGGGCGTACGTTTGTGTACAATAATCCTACACTGCAACTCTGACAAACGTAAATCGAGTTTAATTCTGATTCTGTTAATATTGTGTTTGATATTCCATAGTATTGAACATATTCCAGTGTTTGTGTTTGTATAGTTGAATAACGCAACATTGTGCAACATACCATTGAAGTGCATCAATAGTAACACTAAATCAGGGGTGCTCAAACCGACTTACTTTGACTAAAAAAATGCATATTGTGCGGAAAACTAATATCTATGCCACGATACACCCTACCTAGACGACAATCCTGCATCACATATACTTGCAGCCTCTCAGAGTCGATCGATCGTAGTCTAACAATATTGAGGTAGATCGCCAGCAGTTCAAGTTTGAGCACCCCTGCACTAAATCTATCCCTTTGTTTTCCATCCTCTACACATATAACGCGACACTGGAGTAACGCAAGAGCTGTTCGGTTTCGAGAGTCGAAACAATTCTGCCATTTTTTACAATAGGTTTTTTCATAATGTATTGTTCATTAATATCTTTTATTTTACGCAATCAATGCGGCACGTTGCCGCCGCCGCGCCGCGCCCGCGCTGCGCCACGGTCATTACCCTGTACCGAGTAATGAGCAGAACATTTTAAATAGAACAACAGAACCTTAAATGTTTGCAACTTTTGATTTATTCCGTAAAATAATTTTGTACTAGAACGCTTTTCTATATTACTGGGGTATAAGGAAAACGAAAAAGTGCAATTTATTAAATATGTCAATATTATTATTAATCATCAATATCGGACTGTGAAATGTCTGATATTAATAAGTCCATTGTTGTTATCCGTTTTAAACAGAAAAAAAAAATGGACAACCTATACAAACAAAACACTAATAAAAAGTTAAAATAGCTTATCGATATTTCGTTTATCGAGAAACGTGCAATCACGTCAAGTACACCACTAGAACTAAGGCGATGGCAGGGCGTGAACCGCCCTTCAGCGGGGAAGCGTTCCCGCGCCTCACCTCATGCCCCAATTGCACGGAGCTAGCGCGCGTACTATAGATAAACAAGTACTGAAAAAAAATACCGAGTCACATAATGCTCCTTGACTTGGCTCTTAAAACAATTTAACGTTTGAGCGCATCTTATAGTTACGGGTAGCTAAGGCTATGCGTTTGAATAATAAATTAATACAGAACTTTACATTGACTTCAAGCGAATGTTAATTAGTCAAATCCTAAATAACTTTACAAATTATCAAGCCTAAGCTAAGCCTAAAGATTATTCCATGATTATCTTCCCAAATCTCAAGACGTTTTGTTTTAAGTACCAGATAAGCTTCCCAAATTGTTTCAGCGCCTAATAAGGTACCCTAATTACTGAAGGGATTCTTACAATTAATTGTGTTACAAATTTTAATTAACGGAGTTCACACGCAAACGCCTCTGTTGCGTTACGAGTTAAATTGCGAGCGATGAGCGGATAATCTTCTTCAACATGTAGAAATGAGCCACGCGAATGAGAAACACATACATACATACCATATGTTTATATAATTATAGTAATCAAAACTTACAATTTAACAAATACTTTTTTTATGGATGTAGGCGGCAGACGATCCACCACCTGATCCACCACGGCAGTCCACCTGATGGTAAGTGGATACTATCGCCCATAGAAATCCGCGATACATGCCAACATCAGTCCAAAATGACAAACGTTGGCACACCCCCATATGCGCTGCCTACCTTTGGAGATATAAGATATAAGGGAAATAAGATAAAGTGGGAAATGCAGTACATTTCAAGGTAGTCTTCTGTGAGAGAGGGGTAACGTGCTGACTATATTCTAATATTCTGTATCTACTTTCTAGTATTTATTAATCTAATATTTATATGCAGCACTCATTTTTACTTCACACCAATATGCATATATAAGTAGTACTTATGATTAAACACATACACACACAAACATACATACACACCTTCAAACACACACACACACAACCCACACACACTCTCACACACCACGGCACCATTGTCTTAAGTTCTTAAACTTTTGTATTTTTATCTTAATAGTGATGTCATAATCATATAATAATAATATAACGATGTAACTTGTAATGGAAGAGCAGGTATTTCTCCTGACACAGGTATAACACGTGTATATGTTGTACTATGTTAACGCAATATATTTTTATTTAATTTTTAATTTTTGAAGATTTAAGTGCGTCAATGCGACCTCTAGAGGCGCTGCTTAATTTTCTATATCGAAAAAACATTTGGCGTAAACGCGATATTAGCGTTTACAAATGAGAAAACATACACTCGGCCCACTGATAGTATGTATTTTGTTTTATACCTATCAGTTATACCTTGGACCAAACGTAAAGAATTAGGCACACACGTGTTCTCGAGTACTAACTAACCCCTTGAATTGAAATATTTAGATGTATATTGTTTTTACAGCCTACCATAAGATTAATAAATAATACAAGTATAGAAATGAAACTCGCGCACCGAACGCGATCAAAGTCGCGATAATAGCCTACAATTTCGCGTCGTATCATACAAGGGGTCAGTCAGGGCCTACACCTTTATATTTAGTTTTAAAGAAACCTGAAACTAAATACTTAACCTATTGTAATTTAAATCTAAGGTACTTACCTAAACTTATACCTAAGTACCCACCGTATCTATTTATTCTCTGTAACATTTTTGTGTGCAACTTATGTAGTTTGAAACATTTATTCAATGAAATAAAAATAATAAATCAAGGAAATCCGGGTGCCAAAACGTGTACCTATAGCAAAACCGTGAACTAACTACCTTTTGATAAGGCTAGTATTAATATCAGGTATCTCAAAAACAATGTCTTCAGGTCTATAACCAAAAATGGCGTCCACTCTCATGTTTTCGCACTCACTACTAAAGTGTGTCAACGCGTGTGCGAGAGAGAAGGCACGACGGTAGAAGCAGTATATAAAATGATTTCTTATGATGCTACCTTGCGTTTTTTATAAAACTACCGATAAAAAAACGATTTTATGTTTTTTTTATAATTAATTAAACGTGTTAATAACTATATAATTTAACTAATCTAATATATATGGATTTAATAAATTATTTAATAAGTGACAGCCCTCACGGCATCCGTGAGCGATAGGGGGACGTTACGGGCACGGGGGAAATAGGTATTTATTTCGCGACTTTTGGAACACACACAAAGGAGATTCTGTTCTATACTTGTATTATTTACTATTCTTATGAGCCTATCCGTATTTAAAAAAAGGTTTAAGGTAAATGTATATTAAATTATTAAAAAGATTATAAATGGATTAGAAAAAGGCACAAGAAGTCCCTTCAATGCATTATCGTTATCACTATATTATACTCTATTATTGTAACAATTCAGTATCAGACTCAAAGCAGGCGGGACCAAATTACAAAATAAATAAATCTGGTCCCGATTGTTTTAAGTCTGATACTCAATTGTCTAAATAGTAGAGGAATTCTTACATCAACAAAGGTAGGCATCGCATTCGAAGGCGTGCCAGTGTTTGCCATTCTTGACCAATGTTAGCATGTATCGCGGTTGTCTATGGGCGACAGTATCCACTTACCACCAGGTGGACTGTATGTTTGAATGCCACCTTATTTCCATAAAAATAATAATAAAATAATATATGCGCAGTAAGTATAGAAGTTAGAAGTGGATTTTTTTGTTTTTTTTTTAAATAATTAACTTGTATCAATGTCATTTTCCATTACATCCTGTTTTTCAATCACGACAAAGTCTAGTCACAAATTACAGTCAAATAAAACTTCCCACGAATAATTGACTCGTGATATATGAGTTTCTTGTAACTTAAATTACTTCAAATGAGGTCGAATGACGCCTAATAATATAAAAGTGTAGCAACAACAGCCCCTATCGCTTACAATCATTAGAGCCATGCTATATCCTCATCAGAAAGTCATGAGTGAAGTTTGATTATTAGCTGATGTAGTTAGGACTTTACCTTAAGTAGGTTCATTGAATTTTGACAATTTAGTGGGACGGAAAATTTTGCTAAAATTCGTGTCAATGTTTTATAAATAATGTTTACACAACAGTTATAGAGCTAAGTGCGACTTTATTAAAAGTTTACAGTCATAATTTTAGAACTAATTCGATGGGACGAGATGAGATTGCACATAGACATAGATGAACTGAATTTCCCAATTCACCCTAATCCCTAGTGTTTCGATAACGAGTGAGATATGCCAGAGCCCATTCCCATCCTATTCCTCCCCAATTTCCCAATAGTTTCTACAAATCCATTCCTTTATCTCGAAAGGTAGGAGGCACGTCCGGGGGCGTGTCAACGTTTGTCATTCTGGATTGAAGTTGGCATATTCCGCGGATGTCCATGCGCGACAGTATCACCGGACGGTCTGTGCCGTCTGTCGCTTTTTGCCATTTACAACCTATACGGACAGCCAGATAAGCAGGCTACCCTTACCCAGAATAAAAGAAATATATACATTTTTTTACTAAGCACGGTGCCGGTGACAGGTCCCATTGAATATAACCATACACAAAATGTAAATGGTTCACTTAAAATAAAAAGATAAAATATTTCGTAGTTTATGTTTTATAAAATATAAACAGTTACAAAACGCTATAATATGACTCAGAGCATGAAAATAATGTTTTTATATCGCTGTCTACTAATTTTTACTGTGAAAATTAAATTAAATTGAAACGAAAAAAACACTTACATGTATTAATTTATTCTGTGGCTTGGCCTGTTTATCCGGTGTCAATCTAGTGATGCGACTAAAAAAATCCTTGAATATTCAAATATAAAAGAATAGATCGATGGCACCGCATTTATTTCTTACTTATACGAGTATATAGTGTTAAGATAATAATCAAAATATTTTCGATACTACGTTCGGGAGGTCACGTTTGTATATGGTTATTCATGTAAATGTAGATTTAATTTAAGTTTGATTTGTTTTATTTTATGTTGAATAAAACACAGTATATTTTAAGGATCTATTGCTTTTTATTTTAATGGTTGGCAATCTAAATCTGTGTCACTACTGTCCTTAATTAATTAATTAACGAATAGTCAATTGATTACAAACAATTCACAACGGAAATCGAAAGTCATAAAACATTTTTCCGACTCTAGTTCCATACATCACTAGTCACAGTCAACTGTATGATAGGTGTCAGCTGCACCATGCTACTTGAAAACGATTATTAATCATTGATATTTAAAATTAAGGAGTAGATAAAAAACAGATAAAAGAGATTGCAATCGTTGCAATATGCAACAGAAATGTTAGTTAAAATCAGTTCACGCTTTAATATTTTAAACTTAATAAAACACGAGATATACAAGTAACGTGGCTTTTTTAATATAAACCCGGAGAAAACGTACATAACAGTTTTATACCAACCGATACTAGAGTTTCATACAATGTTTTACATAATAATCATATTCAGTAGTAAACTTCTCCGTGACCCCTACTACGGAAATATCTACAGCCTTTCAGATAGAATTAAATTAAATTGACATGAAAATTTTAGGTCTATTTATTTAATATACTTTTTTTTTTCAATATTTACCAAATTCATGCTAACTGCTTGTGTATGAGGACTTGCCAAGTGGATTTGTATGTACACTCTTTTAAAAGTAATGTAGTTAGTTCTTCAGGAGTTGTGGTAGCGGCTTCGTAGCCTTTTACGACACCAGCTGATTGAAATGGGATGGTGCTATTTTAAACCGGCAGACATCACACGGCCACATCGTAACGGCACGTCTGAGGGGGAGAGTGCACGGTGCAATCCAACAGCCGCTGGGCGCGCTCGACTGGCCACGTTACCCCTCTCTCACAGAAGACTACCTTGAAATGTACTGCATTTCCGACTTTTATCTTATTTCCCTAATGTATGTACGTGTTTCGGTAGTGAGTGAGATGTGCCAGAGCCTATTCCCATCCTTTCCCTCCCCATTTTCCCAACCCTTTCTCCAAATCCGTTCCCATATCTCCAAAGGTAGGCAGCGCATCCGGGGGCGTGCCAACGTTTGTCATTTTGGACTAATGTTGGCATGTATCGCGGATGTCTACGGGCGACAGTATCCACTTACCATCAGGTGGACTGTACGCTCGTCTGCCGCCTTCGTCCATAAAAAAAATATATAAATGACCATAAGTCAAATGTCTATGAGAGCTCGTAGTAAGACCCTTCGCTTACACTTCGTTTTTAGTTTCATTTTATATTCCGTATTATTACTTCCCGGAATTTCGACGTCGGTCTCCAGCGGTTATAAACGTCACGGGCGGCGTTATTGAGTTTTTTTAGTGACGACGGCTGGTGGGTGATTTAGAAAAATATATATATATATATTTTATATATACTTTACACCCGTCTCCTCCCGTGGTGGTCGTAAAGGGCGACTAAGAGATAACAAAGCGGCTACCACAAGCCCAGAGGACCTACGCCATCTCTAAAAGAGTGGACTCATCAACCCACTTGGCCAGCGTGGCGTTTTCAGGAATTACATCCCTCATGCACCAGTCAATGTGACGGCATGGGCGTCACGGTTATCAATGCAATAGAATAGAATAGAACAAGGCTTGATTTCGCCACTCCAACACAATTCATTGGAAATAGTAATCACAACATTCAGAAATAACAATAAAAATTACAAATGAAAAAAAGAATCGAATTAACCGAATGAAAAGCAAACTGTTCTGTAGCAACAAAATTGGACCTTGACTCAGCAGTGTCCCTCGCAGTTAGACACAATAACAAGTAAGGTGCTTTTAGTGAGTACCTATACGGGAAATCATTAATTAATAGAGGAGGGGAAATATTGACTTCGTAACTGCTTTAAAATACGGACTGTTTTCTTAGACATCAAGTACTCAACCAATGGTGAGCGTATATGCAGTACTGGTCAATAACCAGGCGAACTGACTTATAGTAAGGCATTAACTTAAATCAAAGAACATGCGAAATGACTTATAGTAAGGCATTAACTTAAATCAAAGAACATGTGAAATGATTTATAGTAGCTCATTAACTTAAATCAAAGAACATGTGATATTACTTATAGTAAGTCATTAACTTAAATCAAAGAACATGTGAAATGACTTATAGTAAGTCATTAACGTAAATCAAAAAAACATTAGATATTACTTATAGGAAGTCATTAATTTTAAATCAAAGAACATGTGGAATGACTTATAATAAGTCATTAGCTTAAATCAAAGAACATGTGAAATGACTTATAGTAGGTTGATCAATAAGTTTCTGGAATCGGATACTTTACATTAAATTACAGGAATGCATTCTATTTCATTCGAATCTCAACTTCAGTAGCAGCCAGTGCCGAAAGAATTAAAAAAAAATTGGCGGGAATTTTATTAGTGTGCAAAATGGAGAAAATCGAAGTTCGTGCGGTTATTGAATATTTCTGCCTGAATTTTTTTTCTACGAAATGTGTTTTTAAAGAATTGCAGTCTACTTTGGGAGACAATGTTTTGTCTTATTCTACAGTAGCACGCTGGTGCGCGGAGTTTAAACGCGGCAGAACCTTCTGTAACGACCAAACTCGCTTTTTGTTTTAGAGAATAGTTATTTTTTGAAGGTGGTAATTTCTATAGTTCAGTTTGATTTAAAGTAATATTTGCAAAAATCTATGCAATCTTTAAATACAAAAGAAACAACAAGTATCGAGATATTTCAAGTACACTATAAAACAGTGCCGACGTTAGTGGAGCGCGAGGTAGGGCGATCGCCCAGGGCACTTAAAATAAAAAATTAAGAAACAAAAAAATGAGGAACTACAAAACTTTCTACATCCACATCGTTAGCTCTAAAGATAAGTTTCAGTGTCAAAAAAGTTTCTAGAAATATCAAAAGCAAACCGTTCGATTTTACGTTTTCATTTTTATCCGGAAATTTCGCACCTTTAAAATTGTACGCCACGACAATCTTGGCCGGGGCGTCGTTAACTATCACACCGGCATTGGATTTAATGCAACTTATTATTCAAAAATAATTCCACGTTTAGTTTGCTACGCTCTACCTACAGTTGCATATACATAATGATGTGTATAAGGAATAACAAATTTAGGGGCGAGCCAGTGATCGATGTCCTCGATATCCGCAGGAAGGGATCGCTGGTGACAAATTGCCAAGGTTTTACGATAGAGCCTTGTGTTTACGAATTGAATAGTACAACTTTTTTATATATTAAACCAGTCTTAACGCCTATCTTTACCTTTTTTATTTGATGTTTCGGCTGGGTTACACCAACTATAATCAAGAACTCCAAAACCGAGGAACGTCAACTTATCCAACACTAAGGCCCAAATCTAGAAGTAGACAGCTACGAATTTTATAGCACCTGACGCAGTCTGCATAAAAGTCAGTTTTGAACAACTCAATCTGAGTCTAAGATATAGAACGGACTTAGAATCATCAGAGTCAGTTAGAGTCAGAAGACCTTAGAGTCAGTAAGAATTGAGCAAAAAAATTGGTACGAAATATGGCTTTCCCCATACCCAAGCCCCCCCCCCCCCCCCACCCGCGCGCAAGGATACAGCTTATGTTTTCTTTAATTTATAAATCGGCAAGTCCATATTTCAGATAGCTTTCAGTGTAGGTAAGTGCCAACATTATAATATAGTATATTATTTGATCAAGATGTATAACATAGATCTTGATAAAACATTATATTTGACATATAAGCCTACTAGGCAGATAGGTAACAAATTAGTTAGTTGTTGTTTTCAGTTAACAGTACTCTCTTTACTTAATTTACTTTACTTTACTCACTTTACTTTACTCTTTACTTTACTCATTGGATTTGGAGAAAGGTTTGGGAAAATGGGGAGTGGCAGAGAAGGTTTTTTTATGGACGAAGGCGACAAACGAGAATACAGTCCACCTGAGATGTTAAGTGGATACTGTCGCCCATAGACTTCCGCGATACATGCCAACATTAGTCCAAAATGACAAACGTTGGCACGACCCCAGATGCGCTGCCTTCCGTTGGAGATATAGGCATGGATTTGGAGAAAGGGTTGGGAAACTGGGAAAGGATAGGAAGGGAATGGGCTCTGGCACATCTCAGTCACTACCGAAACACGTACGTACATTAGGGAAATGCAGTACATTTCAAGATAGTCTTCCGTGATAGGTTACGATGGGAATGGGCGCTAACTTACTACCGTGAAGTGTGTATACATTAATTAGTGTTCTGTGAGAGAGCGGTATCGTCAGTCGAGTGCGCCCAGCAGCTATGGGATTGCAGCGTGCACCCTCCCCCTCAACAAAAGCCGCAATTCGTAACAAATAAAGATCCAATTTACAATATAAAATACAGAGAATAGTTTGTATGAAATCACTTAGTTTGTATTTACAATATGGTTTGTATATCAATTTATAATTTAAAAATACGAACTGAATTCCAAAATTCTCAGTTAAAGGTTACGGGTAAAGTCGGTCATGTGACTAGTTCTCCGCGGGCTAACTTTCCACGAAACCTGATTTATGATCGCATAAATAATAAGTGCCCAATAAAGGGTGCCGTGCAATTTGAGGATGGGTTGGATTTTAACTGGATGAACAAAATGAGGTTACATTACCTATACGATATTACTAGAGTAGGTAATAAAATGAAGAAAGTAGTTTATAGAGATCGACAAGAGATGTTTTCAATTTGACCAACATACATACATATCAACCATTATGAATACATTATTTTTATTATTCAATTAATTTTTTTTATTATTATTATTATTAACCTTTCCATTTTTTTACATTTCAAAGAAATCACCCCCTGAAAAAGTATAGCAACACCATTTTACGGATAAAATAAAAACTTTTCTTTCTAATTACTTTTCTAAATATACGCCCCTTTTCGTTCAATTTCGCCTTTTCGCTGTATGAACAAGAAGTTTGTTAAATCTGTCCAGCGAGAAGATTTTGCCGCGCTCTCTCTTGCAATATGTTTCAGTCGTAAATATCAAAATGATTCCGTAAAGTTTAACGTTGTGAGAGACATCATTTTCAGCTTATAGTGTTATGGATTTCGAAAGAAAACCAAATCGTTAATTTAATCTTAAAGTTGTCTGGTTGGCGATGTGACCGGTCGCGGCGACCAGTGTCGCGGCCAGGCGCGTGATTGAGCTGCTGGTCGCTGAGATGCGTGACCACGCAATGTAAGGCACCGCTCGATATAACCATAGAGGAGTTAGCCACACATGCGCCATACGTTAGCATTACCCAATGTTCTGATAGGCGGCGCGAAGCAGCGTGTCGCGTCGATCGTTGCATCGCGAAAATATCAAAATTTCACTGGGCCCACACGTGTCCTACGTGAGTAGTAGGTCGCGTTATGTTTTGCCATGTCAATATTTGAAATAGTAACTATTGTGGATGAGATGAGTGATCGCGACCACGACTCCCACGTAGCACAACTTGACACGACGCGACGCACCACAACGCACAACGTGACGCATCGAGACGCGCAGCTAGCAGGATGAAGGATGTTAGCGCGCCTTAACGACTGGTCGCTTGGTCGCGTGACAAGGCTACACTGTGTGCTCAAGCCTAAGACTCCTAACTGCCATATTTAAACAAAAAGGTAATGAACATTAATAAACTCGTTAGATTTTAAATCAAAATTCAGCGAAAATTAACCCTAAATAATAAGGTTTGGCAGTTTGTGTAAGCATAAATACGCTTTGCGGACCAGCTGTCCGAACTAATTACAAGTTGTTGTTTACGGCTTTCCTAAGCCCGAATTTCTCGCGTAAATAATAAAATAAACTTAGAACAAAGCCCCTAAAACCATTATTAAATAATAAAGAAAAGTTACTTCGTAATTCTAAAATTTAATAAGGATGAAGGGCAGTCTTGATACGCTTTTGAATATTAAACTTGTTAAGATTTTGGACACACGAAACAGCGGAGCGAATACGAGTTAGACGAGCAGCTTAGCGTTTTATATTTGCTTCGAAAAAATAAAAAGGGAATATAAAAAATCATGTCTATGTAAACATGATTTTTTTCAAACTTTTCGTCTAATAATTTTCGAAAAGATATTACACAAAATAAAGTGGAAAAAAGTGAAGTTTACAATTTACAAGCTATATCCAACTACATAATTATAGTCTATATAAATTCATTTATATACTTCATTCTACACACAAATAATAAAAATAGTTACAAAAGAAACTGCGTGGGTACAATCACTTGCTTATCCGGTCAGATTTCTAGCAGAAAACCTACGAGCGATTGGCGAGCAATGAAAAATAGCTTGTATTGGATTTGATACTTTATGTTTTTTTTTTGAAAAATTATAGCCATTGTTGTTTTGCAGCTACTGACACCATTCCATGCATCTATAAATTTAACCGTGATATGAAATAAAAGTAGGTGTTCTGTTGTTACGAATTCATGCTGATCACCTTATTCGTGACGTAGTGAAATTATACCGTAATCTCTGCAATCTGTATTTTTGTTCCGATATCTCCCTAAAATGTGGCAAATGACCCATCAGTAGCTGGATACTGTCGCCCATGGATGTCCATATCCTACGATATATCTATACCAGTTTCAGTCAAAAGAGATAAGATTTAACATATCCTGAACTGATGGTATAGTACAATAAAAATTCAATACAATGAGCCCTGGCAACAGTTATTTGTTTTTACTTCCAACTTCGAACCGCCCTTTTCGAGCGAACATTAAAGAGTACTCGCAATTAAAAGTAGCCAAATGAGGAAAATTTGTATTCTCAATGCAAACTGTTACGGGTTCGATTCCGAGTAAACTCCTTCCATTTCGACCCTGTTTCAGTTTTATTGTTTTTTTCCCCTGTAGTTACTTTAGCTCGCAGCGCGAGTGTTTTCGATTTGTTGTTTTTGTTTACAATGGCCGAGTACTGAGTAAATTAAAAAGTTTGTGTTCAGTTTTACCCTATCGTTGCCAAGGTTCGGAACCACAGTTAAAATACCAGTTAATAATAGTTAATATTGGTTTAGAATGAAGATTACATAGGTTTTGTCTCCAGACATAGGTTTTGTCTCCAGACAAAACCTATGTAGAGGATGTTGTAAACTTACATTAGAGATGGACGTTTCATAAATCTATTCTCTTAATACAGAAAAAAGACGGCAGACGAGCAAGCACTAGGCGCAGTCTACCTTTGGAAATTTTAGAACGAATTTGGAGAAAAGATTGAAAAAATCAGGAAGGATAGGATAGGATGGAAAGGGCCGTGGACATGTATCGCGCGTGTCCACGGGCGACAGTATCCACTTAATACCAGGCAAACAGTTCTACCACCTTGTTTTAATAAATAAAAAAACTATGTAAGTTAAATTGAGATTAAATGTTAAGTCATATGAATATGAGAGTTTAAAGATTTTTTCTCAAACACAAGAAATCTACGAGTCTGTGCGGAGACTGAAGTATAGATGCATGATCCGATACAATATTTTCCAGTATCGATACATCATACGATACTTTGATAATTAATTTTTGGATCTACACAAATAAATACGATACAGGCTTGCATCGACACAGACGTATTGTTATGGAATCGAATGAAGCCCTTCGTTATTTATTAGTGGTTGCCACCTTATTGATTCCATCAGAATGTGTAATTCTTTCAGCTGGACGTAGAGTACTTTAACAGGGGCTAGACTTTTTTTTTTTTTATGGACGAAGGTGGCAGACGAGCATACAGTCCCATAGACATCGAGATGGTAAGTGGATACTGTAGCCCATAGACATCCGTGATACATGCCAACCTTAGTCCAAAATGACAACGTTGGCACGCCCCCGGATGCGCTGCCTACCTTTGGATATAGGAGTGGATTTGGAGAAAGGGTTGGGGAAATGGGGAGGGATAGGATGGGAATGGGCTCTGGCACATCTCACTCACTACCGAAACACGTACGTACATTAGGGAAATAAGATAAAGTGGGAAATGCAGTATATTTCAAGGTAGTCTTCTGTGAGAGAGGGGTAACGTGGCCAGTCGAGTGCGCCCAGCGGCTGTTGGATTGCAGCGTGCACTCTCCCCCTCATAGACTATTGTTTAAAGAGCCTAAAATTTGAAGTTTGGAATTTGTATATATTCGTAGGTAGAGGCTAGCTGACGACTTACAAATTTTGTAATATTTTTCATTATTGTGTATTTTTACTTTAACCAATAAACAGTTGAATAAATAAAAATTTGGAGGATCGGATCGCAACTTTTCGATTCGATCCTAGTAGTTATCATACTACCTTTACGGTCCGGATCGATTCAAGATATTTATTTTCTATTTATATACTTTATTGTACACACAAATAATAAAATAAATACCGTAGTCTGGCAATAAATACCATTACAATAAAGAAAAAAAAATATGTTTAAATTTTTTCTCATTTCGACGTCAATCATTATTAAATATTGTACTAATATTAAAATGGAGTGGGGTGATAACGAAAACCGTATTGTTGTAGTTGCATTACACAAAGTAGGCATAGAGCCAAATGCAATTTTTAAATCTCTCCATCCGCTTGGTATTGACCGAACGTTTGTGTACGGGGCTATTGGTAGGTACATTGAAACGTCCTCTGTTTATGACAGATAAAAGCCTAACCGGTCCGCGCCTTATTCATACTAAACAGATGATTTAAGCTGTGAAGGAGAGAATCCGAATAAATTCCGTCCGGAAGCAAAAGATTTTATCCAGAGAGATGAATATATTATGAAATGACCGATTTTATTACTTACTGGCCACTTTGAGTTTCGATATCTTCTGTTCTATTCCATTTTTAAAATAAAACGAAATGCATCTAGTAGTTACGATGTTATTATTTTAAATCAGTATTGCATTTGTTTTTCTGTACCTAAATATTGTTCATGTGACTGTCTTGAAAATAAAATGGATAAATTGAAAATTCGTGCTATTTTTTAATATCAGTTTTGTCGCAGCACCAAGGTAAGTCAGACAGATCACGATATCAATAGTGTGTATGGACCAAACACCACAAACGATCGCACCGTGCGTTGATGGTTTCAACGCTTCCGTTCTGAAAATTTTGATCTTAAGGATGAGCCAAGAATACGACCAAGGTTACTAACGATGAATTAAAGGCTCTACTGGATACAGATCGTCTCAAACTACAGCTGAGTTAGCACCAGGGTTTGATGTTAGTGATAAAACAATGTTGGTTCATCCGCATCAAATCGGCAAAATAAAGAAGCTCGAAAAGTGGTTCCCGTAGGAACTGAACGAACGTCAGCAACAACAGCGCGTCGAAATGTGCACTGTGTTATTGAACCGTCACAAAAAAGAAGAAATTTTGAATCCCATCGTAACTTCTGTGATCTGTACGATAACCGCAAATGTTCATATCAGTGGCTGGATCCAGGAGTTACAGCCCAACAATGTCCAAAACGCAATATAAGTAAGAAAAAGCTACTGGCATCAGTTTGGTGGTCCTGTGCCGGTATTGTCCAGTACAGTTTCTTGCGAGGCAGTCAAACGATTGATGCAGATGTGTACTGTAAGAAGCTGCTGACGATGATGGAAAAGCTGGCAACAAAGCAACCAAGTTCAGTCAATCGCTTATCTCCACTTCTTCTTACGACAGTTTTAAAACTTCAGGGACCTGGAGACTTTCCCTTACCCACCATACTCACCGGACCTTGCCCCAACAGATTTCCATTTCTTTCGAAATTTGGACAACTTTTACAAGGAAAACAATTTGAATCTTGAGTAGCTGTGATTAGGGCTTTTGAGGAATTCATTGATACCCATTCACGAGACTTTTACAAGAATGGCATCAATCAACTGCCCGTGAGGTGACGAAAGTGTGTAGATAATATGGGTCAATATTTCGACTAACATAATAAAGACTTTTATAACAAAAAATAAAATCCAGTTTCTGATATAAATCGGGATAAGCACCCCTTCAGGAAATTTCTACCAGCAAATCTGAAAGAGCGCCAGGTATCAATATCAAGGAAAAGGGCATACATCGATACAAACGAAAATATCGTGCATCCCTAGTCCGACATTCGCAACAATACTGTCTCAAATGGACAAGAATATCTACTAAAATCTAGTTACCGTGGCTAATGTACTCATTCAGCTAACGCTCATGAATGTTCTAAGTAACCTCAAGTCCGAAAATATCCGACTCCCTTTTAGTATGCAAATGCGTCCAACCACAAAAGAGGATCACCACAGTATTAAAGAGAAAAGGAAACGTAATGCCATACGCGTGTAACGGGACGGAATTGATATTGAAAATTTTGTAGTGCGTAATCCGTATATAAGTTAAATTTCGATGTACTCGTATTAGCCTTTTACACCGTTAAAAGTACCTATCGATATATTACGTAATTAATTAATACCCTATGAATATATATATATATATATATATATATATATATATATAGTTATAGTTATATTTCTGTGGCAAACGTGTATCTGAATACTTGGTACCATACCTATTCAATAATCTACCGAACGGTATCAAAAATGCCGCCTTTTTCTTATGAAAAAAAAAACACATACATACTAGATAAATCCTAGTCAAACGACTAGGGATTACCTAATAATTGTTATGTAAACGGGTTATTCACGATTTCAATTAAATAGAATTGATATGGCAATAGAAATTAAAAATCGCCGAAATTTCAATCGCGAGGATGGATTTAAGTTATCACGTACTTATAACCCAGTGATTGAACTTTGGAAACCCAGAAAAATATATGCGTTTTCTAACTCGCGTGTATTTGCTGATATTATTAGTATAATGTGCAAGGAAATGCTAACAAAAACAACATCAACAAAAACAAGTTCAGTGTGGGCAAGTGAATCAAAAACGAACAAGAGAGGGTAGACAGATTTGTCTGTCAATAGCAACAACCCCTTCACCCCCTCTGCGGCCTCGCCGTGACCACGGCTCATGTACCTGGACCGAAATATCGCCTGAAATAAATAAATTTACTTATGCTTTACAAAGAAATACCAATTGGACCCATTTGACATTTGTTCGTATTGTTGACGATCCGACTCTCACGGGCGGTTTAGAATCCCTCAGCATTCGGAGAGACGTTGCATCTCTCTTTGTGTTCTACCGCCTGTACAATGGGGAATGCTCTGAAGAATTGTTTAATATAATTCCCACCTCGGGTTTCTACAAACGCACCTCCCGTCACAGAAGTGCGGTCCATCCACGATACGGAGATGTCGCGCACTGTTCGGTCCAAAAATTATTTTATACCGCGAACCCGTAGGCTGTGGAACGAACTGCCTCAAGAGATGTTTCCATTATGCTACGATAAGGGGTTCGTCAAGAGAGCTGTGAATAGGATTTTGCAAAGTCGGCGGCGGGCTATACCCTCTAATGTTGCAGGTGTGTATGGGCGGCGGTAACACTTGCCATCACGTGGGACCGCTTGTTCGTCCGCCCACTAGTCTATAAAATAATAATAATAATAAATCGTGAGTATCCCGTTTACATAAAATTACTATGTTCAACCAACATAATAAAAGTTTTAAAATCTTAGGATTATCCGGTCGACATCGTTATCATCGCCGCTTTTGTTATCCACTGGTGCACAGGGAACTTCTCGTGTATATTATCTTGCCGAACTGTTACAGAATGCGATACGATTTCATCCGTAATAACCTTAACCAGCACTTTTATCGTCCACTGCTGGACACGGGCTTTCCCATGCACATTTTCTTGTAGATGGGGGATGTATAGCCTTAAAATGCAACACCTGGGTAAGCTGGTTGGCGAGTTCATTCTTTTAGAGGTGGTGTACTTCTTCAGGGCTTGTACCGCCTTTTACGACACCCACGAGAACACCCAAGGATTATCTGGGGCATTGTCGGGATGGAGGATCATTCTGCTTCGTGGACGTCGTTCTTTGACTTTTTCCAAAACAGAAGGCAATCAGCTATCTGAACAGCTGCTACTGTTCAGTTCACAGTTACTGTTCTTTTATTTTCTAAAGTTATAGTATAGTTATAGTGGCCCGATCTGCCAAAGAACGAGGCTTTCATCACTTTCACTTTCATCGACAACTCTTCCGAAGGAAAGACCCACTGCACAGATTGCCTCTTAGTTTCAGGTTCCTAGCAATAGATCCAACTTTCATCACCAGTTACTATATCAAAAATAGCATTTGCTTGACCATTGTCAAACAAATGCTTGACCAGTTGTCAACCATTTTCAAGCATTCGGAGACACCATTCCACGCAGTAGTGTTTTTGAGCTTCGCTCAAATTGTGAAGATTCCATCTAGCACAAAGCTTCCTTACCAGTAGGTGTACGTGTAAAATAGTTTGGACTTGACTCATACTAATAACAAATGATGCCCGTATCTGCATATGTCGTTCGTTTGTCAGGAGCCGTCACTGCCTTCTCAAATCATCACCAAGTGCTAACTCAAGTCTTTCATAACTTTGTTTCTGGTTTAGACCGCAACGAAAGTCGTAAAAATCATTGGACTGAAATGTTGTCTGCTAAATTCATTTTTTCGTCAAAAATATAAAAATTTTCACAACTTTGAAAATTTAATGAATTTATAGATTTAAATTAATTTAAACTAAGAAGTGAAACACTATTGTTTCACTGACGAATTTACAATTATGAACGACTTACATATAAAATTACAGTTTTAAAGACAAAATATAGAACGCGCACCTCTTTATTCGGATATAATAATGTAAGTCAACATAAAATTATTATTATTTAAATAACAAGAAACAAACGCGCTGAACGTGGAGCCGTGCAAAAAGTGAGCAAAAACAGTATGTTTGTATTCTGTAAATACCGGATTAAGCCGGCGGAATACGGATATGCAAACAAGCACGTATGAGAATTTACCGCTATTTTATGCATTACCATTAAGTTTGAACTTTTGGTCTATAAAAAGAGAAACCATATTATACCATTAGCCTGTTTGTATCTAGTGTTGGATATAGGCCTCTCCCAAGAACCGCCACCACACGAGGTCTTCGGCTCTTTTCATCCAGCCACTACTTTCTTCAAGCCGTTAGTCAACCTGACCTGAACACCCTCCGGTTCCATGCTGTTTCCTGGTACGTGGTCGGAACCGGTGACGGGCAACAGTATTATCGGTGAGGTGCACTGCGATCACCAACCCGGTATTATATTGATTAGGGCATAAAACTCCTAATGAAAAAAGAGAAAAACAATATTTTTTAAAATCCGACCGACCGATTCAGATCTATCATCCGTGTCACCGCGAGCTCGCCTCAAAGATTAGGCTGTTCGCACACGCACGACTCGACGCTAATCCTCCCATTCGTCTTGATCGCACGCACTGAGGCTTGAAAAATGATGCCCTGACCTCGCTGTTTGTAACGTTTTGTTTGAATGGATTTTTTGACTTCTTGATATTTGATCAAGATATTTTCTCTTTAGTAGTTTATATTGTCACTTGTAGGTAAGTTGTTTTGATCAAGATATTTTCTCTTATCAAGATAGTAGTTTATTTTTCACTTGTAGGTAAGTTGTTTTCTTTATGTCAACCAGAGAATAGAATGTCATTTGTGATGATGTAGACTCTACTTTCTTCTAATTCTCTTTATGCCATAACATGACATCAGCTTTTCTCTTCTTATTGCAGGATATGCTTCTCCTATTTATACTCAGTAACCTCCTATATACAGCAGGCTTGCTGCTTCAGGTGAGCTCTTGGTCTCCTCATCGACACAAGATATTAATATATAGGGAGATAAATATATACATAGTGGTACTCGTATATACATATTTATGATACGAAACCACATCATAATAAAACTTATAAGGTAATTGGTTGGAAACTTGAGTATTATTATAATAATGTTATTACCAAACAGTTGAACTTGCTTGTAATTACTGATAAGAGTCGATAGTAATGACTGCTTTTAGTCAAAATGAATTGGAGACCAATTATTGTACGTTTCAAGTAACAGACGAACATTAACTATGTTATAGATTGAGTTTCCATTAACGACACGATTTACAGACACTATATCCAAATAGATCCAAATTCTGTCAGATAACTGTCCAAATCTGTAGTTTTAGACTCAGTCACATACATCAAAACCGACCTATGCAATCTGCCGATACATCGTGATAATCTCCTTGTTTACAACTGCAGTTGCAACAAAACTTTCACAAGCGATATCTTTTCCGACCCTTTTTGCTTCAATAATCCACAGATCTTTTGCTGGCTATTAACGCCACCTTACGACCTTACGTTTCTCAATGGCTTCTCGCTATTCTAAATTTCCAATTCACTTTAAACATCAAACGGGTTGGTCGTTCCATGAAGAAATTTTAATAAAATAATAATAATTTTAATAATTTTCAATCATATTTAAGATGTTTATAATTGTATATTCGTTTATTGTGTAGCTGTAGTTTACAGTACGCTGGGACTTTTGTTATGTTTAGTACACTGCTAATTACTTAATAAATAAAAACATTATTTTAGCTATTTTAACGTTTTCTAATAAAGTCTGAAGTGTATCCCTCCCTTCACGAACCTCTAGCAACGGAGCAATGGTCGCAACATATACATGCGTTCGTGGCTATTTAGTCGCAAGTATTCATCGCAAGTAGAAACGTACTATTATAAAAGCATCTAATCATTAAGACAACAAAAAGAATTACGATAATTTCTTAAATAAAATATCTCAAATAGTTAAAGAAATAACCACTGTAATTCACATCGTTTCGAATATTGTGCTTCAATAATTCTTATCCATCAGAGTGACGATGATGAGACTTCACTTTAATTTTCAACATATTTTTTAGGATTCAATTAGCAGCAACTAAAATTGTATAAGAACTATTTGGATGGATCTTGTGGAGTGATCGAGACAGAATATTGCAAATTGCCATTATTACTACAAATATTTTTTGTGTGTCTCTCTCATGATAGGCCTATATTGGGCCCACCTAAGGCATAAAATATACTTCATATCGAATCTGCATTGGAGACTTTCTTTAAATAATCGGCCTACCTGGACGGATAAAAATAAAAATGCACAAAATATATTCAAGCATGAAGTTACTCACCATAACCCTTTTTGCAATGGGCATAGACAAAGGTTACATCAAGCACGATAAATTAAGATTGGTTTACAAAATATTTTCCGTGACCATAGCTTCCGCGTTGACATCCGCCGTCCTTTACGACAATTACGAGAAAATGCCCGAAATAATCATATGGAACAGCAATTACTCTCTTGAATACTTCTTTCTCATCATCTTTCACGTTTTCTTCGAGGAGAAACATATGAAAAATTTGCTCACAAATTTAGATAAAGTTGACAAAATTTTGAACTTGGATGCCAACGATTTGAGCATAGGTCCTCAAGTGTCAATCGTTACAACAATGCTTGTGGCATTTAGAATGATGACGATATTCACACTGATTATAAACCGAAATTCTGACCAGGCGTCGTCATTAGTTGTGACGTTTCTGTCACAAATTAGCATATTTGTAATAGATTTTGAATGTATATGGAGATTGATGTTGTATTTAACAGTGAAATATCGATTATCAGCTTTGTATGGAAAATTAAAGGAATTATTCCCGAGGGAATGGTATGAGAATCCAGGGGAAGATGTATTGATGCCGGCTGTGTTTAACGTGGAAACCAAAAAAGAAGATATCTCAAATTTATTAGCTGCCTACAGAACTATAGCTGATCTCGTTGACGATGTTTCGATGAGTTCACAGTTTGCAGTAAGTATATTATTATCTACCTAGCTTCTTTCTTTAATTCTTGAGCACTAGGGTTGCCTCACGATCTTGTCGTTTACACCCAGAACCTCAATGGTGCGGACCGAAACAAAAATTAATTAATCTTCGTATCGCTTATTCGTCGAAAATGTTAGTGATGCAAAGAGCAATTTCTGTTATTAGCAAGTATATTCATATACCTACTCTTGAAGTCTCGCGAACAAATCACGGGCACGGCCAGTAATAATATTTAATCAAATCGAATCGTAATTAATTTGTTATTGATCCTTTACATGAGAAATGAATGAAGTATTGCAGTAATGTGTCAAAATCAGTCAGTAATCAGTAATCAAAGTAATGTGCAGTGTGGTGTCGGCCGACTATAGAAAAGCACCACCCTATCTCATCCTGAGGGTGTCGTAAAAAGCGCTAAGGGGGCGCTAAAACTAAGCCGCTAAAACTAAGAGATAACAAAGCCGCTAGCTAGTCTAGGATGGAAGCTGTGAGCAATTTTTTCAACTACCCACTTTGATCTTCACATTCGGAAAGGCAATGGAAAACACACAATGGTATGGTATATAACAATGTATGCGGAAGAATTCGACGGTAAATCTTCACACGGGTTTAAATTTGTTAATCACTGGATTACACGTCGACGACAGTTTAAAACCCGATTGAAATATTTTATATTTCTTAATTTCAATCGCTTCACGTACAATCCCGGGATAATAGTGGCGTTTGGGAGTGCAGAGTTCTATCCAGTGACTAATTGCAGCATGGAGAATGTGTTCGGCTATTGCTGATTTACTAGTTTGGCGGTTTCATACTGTACACTTAGTTTGACCTATAATAGGAACTATCACAGCTGCAGTCTATCTTACAGACGTCTGGTAAGTTATAACATCCTTGGGTGTGCGTAGATTTTCCATTAGTCTGGAGGACGGAGTACCTATAGACAAATAATTTTATTATACCCGATTCAGAATATAAAATGTGTACAAAATGCGAAAGGTTAAAAAGTTATAAGACTGATTCAAGTTATAAGACTGAGTAATAACCTTTTCAAAGGTAGCAAAAGTTTGTAACCGTCGCGGGGTTAGTCACAATTTTCAAATTTTGTCTTTTTATTTTCTTTGTACTTTTTTTACCTCAGATATAAGTGCATAATAAATGAAAAATGTTAAAAAAAACATCCACATTGAGACCTGCATAATATTTTTTTATGTTTCAGTTTACGGTGAAATTATGCACCAACACCATAAGCTTATTTGTTATTATGTACAGATTCTGTTACGTTATTGAAGATTATTCGGTTAGTTGGTTTTACTCGTTTTAGTAATTTTAAATCATTTCAAGAGAAGTTTCTTGAATTCATGGTTTCCTGCAAAGCGGCAAAAGTGCAGATAGTCCAGCTGGTGGTTAAATAGAAATTGACGTCATAGACATTCACATTACATGCCGTCGGCCACTGTATATGCCTCACTTTATAAAGGGTGTCCCAGGTTGACCGCAGGATTTAATTTAGAAAAAAAAAATATCATTGTTTCTTCGGCTGTGTGACATGTGGCACCGTCCTGTTCGAACCACAGTTTGATCCAGAACTATAAATTTCCAATTGGTGTAAAAAAAACTACTGTAAAAAAAAATGGTGTAAAAAAAATAGCCCTATGATCCCGCCGAACCAAAAGCCGCACCAAACTGTAACTCCTTGAGGATGCATCCGTTTTTCATGAATCTCATGAGTATTCTCCACGCCCCAGATATGTCAATTTTGCTTATTGACGTATCCGTCAAGGTGGAAATGGGCCCCCTCACTAAAGATGATTTTTACGCTAAAACTATGGTCCACTTCATACTGCTCTAAAATTCATACTGCGTTGGTCTTTCGAGTATTTCATGTTGACTAATTGAAACTGTCATATGTGACATCCATAAACAAACCATAGTTGCCAACCGCCAAACAAAATAATGGCGCTAAAATTAAATCCAATTAGTTTTTGCATGGAAGAAGGCGGCACGAGCATACAGTCCACCTGGTGGTAAATGGATAATATCGCCCGTGGACGCCCGCGGTATGTGTCAACATCCGTTCAGAATAACAAACGTTGGCCCGCTCCCGGATACGCTGCCTGCCTTTGGAGATTTAAGAATGTATTCGGAGGAACGATTGGGTAAATGGCACTATGCAACATGAGGATGAGAATGGGCTCTGCCATATCTCACTCACTACCGACATTGGGGAAACAAAGTAAAATGGAAAACGCAATACATTTCAAGGTAGTCTTCTGTGAGAGAACGGTAACGTGGCCAGTCGAGCGCGCCCAGTGGCTATTGGATTGCAGCGTGCACCCGCCCCCTCATAAACTCTATAAAATAAACTCTATTTACCATTTTTATTTTTCATCACCTATCTTAATTACCTTTATTAACAGTAATTACCTTATTCATTTTATTTCAGGAATTGGAGACAGAGAAAATACTAGGACTAAACTTTCTAGTTGGAGTAACAACAAACTATATTATATCTCTGGCACCGTGTGTGATAGCAGAGTACAGTGGCCACGCGGTTAAGGAAATAAAGACCTTATTGGTGCAGCAGACACTTAGAAAATCTGGTTTGTACATCTGGTGAAAATACCTTTTACGGCAATCATTAAAAATCGTATAAACTCAATCTTTGTTAGGGAAAATATCAAGTTCAGAAAGAAGTCTAAATTTTTTTTTTATTTTATTGATATAATTTCAGTGGTAACATATTAGTATAGCTATAGGAGAAGTGGTATAGGTATGTTTTATTTGAAATTAAGAAAAATATTTTAATGACAATAACCACATTAGAAGACATAATAAATGGAGCGGAATGTAAAAAAGAAGTTAATGTTAATTGTTGTGCTAATTTGTGCATTAATAAATAGATATACCTTATATCCATTTAGTTAACCCTGTATATTAGTGAACTCAGAATCAGGAGCAGAATCCACGACTTATAAACTGAACGTTATTACTGAGAATAATTATTTTATAATAAGGCGAATTTTTTTTTTTTTATAGACTAGTGGGCGGACGAGCAAGCGGTCCCACGTGATGGTAAGTGTTACCGCCGCCCATGGACACCTGCAACACCAGAGGGTATGCGGGCGCGCCGCCGACCTTGCGAAACTCACGTGTGACATTCAAGTACTGTAATAAAATACTTCGCTTCCAGTTGCCGCCAAAAAGGAGATCTATCGCTTCATAAATCTAACATCGGCCCGTCCAATGAAGTTCACGCTGTTCGGCGCGTACAGAGTGGACGCTTCACTGATCATCAAAATTTTAAATATCTGCCTCACATACACACTATACATATTACTGTACAGAATCGAAAAGAAGACAACATAATAATTTTTCAAAAATTTAAAAATGAAATTCATTGTAGTATTTATTATAGTAATAATTATTTGTCTAATTAATATCGATATGTTAAAGAGTACTAATTTTTTTTTTTTATTGACTAGTAGGCGGACGAGCAAGAGGTCCCACGTGATGGTAAGTGTTACCGCCGTCCATGGACACCTGCAATACCAGGCAGTATGCGGCCGATCTAGCAAAATCCTATTCACAGCTCTCTTGAAGAACCCCATATCGTAGCTTAATGGAAAGACCTCTTGAGGCAGTTCGTTCCACAGCCTACGGGTTCACGGTATAAAATTATGTCTTAATTTAAACAAAAATAGAGAAAAAAAGTGTAGGCTGACTATGAAATTCCGGATACACGCGACAATGGTTGGAAAGGGCTGGTTGCATTACACTGTAAGAGAAAAAAAAAATTATCTTATACATTAATTTTCGTATTTTATACGTATAAAATACAAAATGAGAAAGCCAGTTGACCGTGTGTGGTGACGCTCATTGGGAGAGGCCTAGTGAAGAGACAGGCTGACGGTATGTTATGGTATATCAGTTACAATATATCAATGTGCCACCGAAATGACTCAAAATCTAGACGCGTAGTTGCAATGAGTGCATTTGTTCTGCGTAACTGCCCGTTGAATAAAAGATATGCTGGAAATAAACAATAAGTTATGAAAGAACCAACCTATTGTAAAAACTCTCGAAACCGAACAATCAATTTTCAACTTTTCCGTTATTTCAGTAACAGGTTGTATTTATATTTTTATGTATTTTTTTATTAATTTAAATTATACAATTTTAGAATTAAATCATTTAAATATAGAATAATAATATTTAAATTATATTTTAAATAACATAGAAAATCTTAATTTTAAATTTCTTATATGAAATTATTATTTAATAAGTAGGTAATATCGGTCAATTTTTAAATTATAACTAATTGTACGATTATATTTATATTAAAGAATTATCCAGACTCTAGAGCTACTTGTTTAATTTTATTTATTTCGTAATTAATATGAGCATGTAAAACATTTCAATTCGTTTATTCCTGTCTGCCCCACCAATTCTGTTGCCATAAGTGGGACAGATCGGAATTAAATGAAAGTAGTTCACACTGCTCCACTGTGATTATTAGTGGGGCAAAATGGACTTTACTATCCTTTCTCCCCCACCCAGTACTAGGCAACATACAAATCGCAACACGTTGATTTTCTTAATGCATTTTTATGGGAAAACGAATCGCACTATTTAAGGAATATAGATAAATTTATATCAAATTATAACCTGACCGATCGACAACCTGCGGCATGTGGAACTTGAGCACGCGGGTTTCCTCACGATGTTTTCCTTGACTGCGAGTTCACTAATTAGATAACTAAACAAAACTAACTTTAAAAAATATACTAATACGTAATACTAATATATCATGTGCTACGGCCGCCTGACGGTGGGTACAAATGATAAAACACAATTACGATTGAATTACAATTATATTTTAAAATAATAATAAAAAAAAACAATTAAAAGAAATAAAATAAAAAAAAAACCAAATGGAATATAATAATTTATAATTAGATAATTAGATAAGTTACGAAATAGAATTTATTTTTTAATAGCGAGCGCTATGATCTCGACTACTACACCCGGGGTGTGGATTCACGGCACAGGGAAGCTTTTCCGGTTTTTAGTAAAAACCCTACGTGCACTGGGGACTTAGCTTCGGTGTCGCTATCCCGTGACGCGTGGGGGCCTCGGCGAGGAAGCTTCCACTTGCTCGGTGGGGAACTCGGAGGTGCCTTGCGGCCGCAGAGGCCAGCTGGAGTCGACGGCCAGGAGAGCTGCCCGCCGGCTCACGGCTCGTCGCTGGACGTACAGCCCGCAGTCACTACCCGTACGGTGGACGGGCAGGCCTTAATTTCCAATCCGTACGGAGAACGTGCAGCCCTGGCTTCGTAGTCCGTACGGAGAACCCCCAGTTTCCTGGAACGCGTTGGGATGACACTTGAAGCGCGAAAGATCCGATACCCAGGCACTAGGTGAGACCCGGAGTGGGTGTCGGCATCTTTCGCGAAATAATTAAAAATTACACGAGATGGAATGGCGACATTTAGGTCCGGTTGAAATACAATAAAATAAAATATTTAAATACAATTACCCAACCCAGAATTACCCCAACTATTCATATGCCGGACGATCACCATTTCACCACGCCATGACACACAAAAGAAAAAAGATTACGTTTCAACTATAATACAATTGGCTTTAAAGGCCCAAACGAAAACAAGATATGTGTCAACACAAAACTTCAATTACATTTCTACGAGTTGATTTTACATATGAACAATCCCGTACATAATCTCTCGGTGGCATCTTTCAACAGACTACAGTTACTAAACCAAAAGCTTATTATTTACAAGCATCAAATTTATCATTTACAGAATCTCAACAAATTAAATATTTTAAAATAATAGGTTTTTTCCAGATACCTACAAGCCACCGATGTTAATGACACACACGTGGAATACACAGTGAGAATTAATATCGCGGCCATTACTGCCCTGGTTTCTTGTGGAAGCCAGACTGTTTTTGACTAAATTAATATGATAATAGAATGTTAATGAAGAGAAATACCGCGGTGCAACATATTTAAAACTTATCGGAACGATTAAATAGATAAGGTTATACTTTATTAATATTGAGGTACCCACTGTCACACATCGTTACGTTGTTAAACCACTACTAAGAAATATAAAGTCATAGCAATTTTTAACATTACTAAAGGTTGAAGAAATCACTTGTTGAATAGTAATAGAATTAAACCAGACACGAAAACTAGTTAACGGCAACCAGACCTAACAATATTAATTATTTTTCAACTTACCAAGGGGGTTGAAAAAAATGATACACTTTTAACTTTCTTCCTTATTTCACTAACGCACTGATTTTATAAACTTAATAAACTGGCAGCAACACAATATTAACCACCTTCAATCGTCGTGCGAACCGTCCGGCGTCGAAATTTCTTTTTGCCTTCGCCCTGCCGTGAACTCGCGTTTTATGGCCGCCTGTTATTATTCTTTTTTCTAGTCGCCTGTTATTATTCTATTTTCGGGACGGCTACTTCCTCCCTGAGGCGGTCATGCGCACTTCCAGCTTCTAGACTTTCTGTACCAGGCGAATTAGAGATATTTCGACCGAAGCAAGTCACGCCCTAAACTATTGTTTAAATTCTTGTGGAACTGAGATTGCTACTCGATCCGAGCGAGATGGAAACATTCGCTATTGTATTCTTTCTCGATGTTTCTTTTTGTGGGCGTTTGTTATTAAATGTTGTTATTAACGAATACCTCATATGGTCATGTTGACGCTAATACTAGTCAAAGCGCGCGGTTTCCGTTCTAATATAAAAATTAGTTATTTTGTCTGTTTGTGTGTAAAGATTTTTTATTTTTCATTTTTGGAACCTTGTTACACCGTAACACATGGTATTCGCTTAGGCCTTTGACCCTTGAGCGTTCAAGGGTTTCTGTTTACGTAGTATACGTAGGTATAAACTATGAGCGAGTGTGGGCTGTGTTATGCAAATACGTGTAATTTAATTCAACATTTTTTTTATTTATTATGTAATAAAAAATCGTGAAATACATGTAATTGTTTTAGTTAAATATAATAAGTAGTTATAATCTACTGATAGATCTATTAAAATATTTAACACTGCATATTTTTGTAGGACCTTACATGACGGAGACATATTACCTACATTGATATCTGCACATATCTGTTATTCGATCGATCGATTTCGGAAAAGACTGGGCTGTTCACTTGTCCTTCCTTGTTTATTATGAACGTATCGGTAAGAATTCAAGCCGTATGACCTTTGTGGTTATTAAAAAATAATCTAATACAGATTATTGGATGGAAACTTACATATTAATATGTTATCAACCAAACTTCAAACATTAATAAGAATCGATGTTAATGACTGCTTGCTTCGAATTGTGAACTAACTATTATGCGTTTCCACTAATGGACAAATATTTTTTTATAGAATTTATTTTGTTTAGTTACTTAATACATTTACATATTTTCAATACGATAATTGTCGCTTATAATATAGTTTACAAAACATCAAATTTACAAGTAGGTACACATAAGGACAATGTGTGCTGACATCTGTACTAGAATAATCTATTTTACAGCTGTCCGCGCCCTCCCTGAGATCTATTCTTAGTGCTACGTTACAGCTATTTAAGAAATAGTTTAATCAGGTGGTAATTATTGTGTATAATAAGTACGTTGTGTGTGTTTTATATAAGTACGTCTGTATGTGAATGTGTGGGAGTGCGGTTTTAGATATCTGATTTTAGAAAATTTAGGATAGAGTAAATAATATTTGTAATTCAGTGAGTTGATGTATGGATGTGTGTGTGAATAAGAGTTACAGATGCTAAAAATGTTAAGTATAGGTTGTTAAGAATAGATGGTAGACCGTGGACCGTCATGGACACCTGCAACACCAGGGGGCTTGGTGGTGCGCTGCCGACCTTGCAAAATCCATTCTAAATCGGAATGGATTAATCTAATCGGAATTCGGAATGGAGCCGTGTTCGGTCTCCACTTCTTCTTCATGACAATGCCCGCCGTCTCACTACTCATACGACAGTTTTAAAACTTCAAGGACCTGAAGACTTTCCCTTACCCACCATACTCACCGGACCTTGCCCCAACAGATTTCCATTTCTTTCGAAATTTGAACAACTTTTGCAAGGAAAACAATTTGAATCTTGAGTAGCTGTGATTAAGGCTTTTGAGGAATTCATTGATACCCGTCCACGAGACTTTTACAAGAATGGCATCAATCAACTGCCCGTGAGGTGACGAGAGTGTGTAGATAATATGGGTCAATATTTCGACTAACATAATAAAGACTTTTATAACAAAAAACAAAATTCAGTTTCTCATACAAATCGGGATGAGCACCCCTTCACGAAATTTCTACCAGCAAATCTGAGAGAGCGCCAGGTATCAAGGAAAAGGGCATACATCGATAGAAACGAAAATATCGTGCATCCCTAGTCCGACATTCGCAACAATACTGTCTTAAATGTACAAGATTATCTACTAAAATCTAGTTACCGTGGCTAATGTACTCATTCAGCTAACGCTCATGAATGTTCTAAGTAACCTCAAGTCCGAAAATATCCGACTCCCTTTTAGTATGCAAATGCGTCCAACCACAAAAGAGGATCACCACAGTATTAAAGAGAAAAGGAACAGTAATGCCATACGCGTGTAACGGGACGGAATTGATATTGAAAATTTTGTAGTGCGTAATCCGTATATAAGTTAAATTTCGATGTACTCGTATTAGCCTTTTACACCGTTAAAAGTACCTATCGATATACTACGTAATTAATTAATACCCTATGAATGTTCCTGGTACATATATATATATATATATATATATATATATATATATATATATATATATATATATATATATATATAGTTATAGTTATATTTCTGTGGCAAAAGTGTATCTGAATACCATACCTATTCAATAATCTACCAAACGGCGTCAAAAATGGACCTCCCGGTCAAATATTTGCTCATATGCCGCCTTTTTCTTATGAAAAAAAAAACACATACATACTAGAGAAATCCTAGTCAAACGACTAGGGATTACCTAATAATTGTTATGTAAACGGGTTATTCACGATTTGAATTAAATAGAATTGATATGGCAATAGAAATTAAAAATCGCCGAAATTTCAATCGCGAGGATGGATTTAAGTTATCACGTACTTATGACCCAGTGATTGAACTTTGGAAACCCAGAAAAATATATGCGTGTTCTAACTCGCGTGTATTTGCTGATATTATTAGTATAATGTGCAAGGAAATGCTAACAAAAACAACATCAACAAAAACAAGTTCAGTGTGGGCAAGTGAATCAAAAACGAACAAGAGAGGGTAGACAGATTTGTCTGTCAATAGCAACAACCCCTTCACCCCCTCTGCGGCCTCGCCGTGACCACGGCTCATGTACCTGGACCGAAATATCGCCTGAAATAAATAAATTTACTTATGCTTTACAAAGAAATACCAATTGGACCCATTTGACATTTGTTCGTATTGTTGACGATCCGACTCTCACGGGCGGTTTAGAATCCCTCAGCATTCGGAGAGACGTTGCATCTCTCTTTGTGTTCTACCGCCTGTACAATGGGGAATGCTCTGAAGAATTGTTTAATATAATTCCCACCTCGGGTTTCTACAAACGCACCTCCCGTCACAGAAGTGCGGTCCATCCACGATACGGAGATGTCGCGCACTGTTCGGTCCAAAAATTATTTTATACCGCGAACCCGTAGGCTGTGGAACGAACTGCCTCAAGAGATGTTTCCATTGTGCTACGATAAGGGGTTCGTCAAGAGAGCTGTGAATAGGATTTTGCAAAGTCGGCGGCGGGCTATACCCTCTAATGTTGCAGGTGTGTATGGGCGGCGGTAACACTTGCCATCACGTGGGACCGCTTGTTCGTCCGCCCACTAGTCTATAAAATAATAATAATAATAAATCGTGAGTATCCCGTTTACATAAAATTACTATGTTCAACCAACATAATAAAAGTTTTAAAATCTTAGGATTATCCGGTCGACATCGTTATTATCGCCCCTTTTGTTATCCACTGGTGCACAGGGAACTTCTCGTGTATATTATCTTGCCGAACTGTTACAGAATGCGATACGATTTCATCCGTAATAACCTTAACCAGCACTTTTATCGTCCACTGCTGGACACGGGCTTTCCCATGCACATTTTCTTGTAGATGGGGGATGTATAGCCTTAAAATGCAACACCTGGGTAAGCTGGTTGGCGAGTTCATTCTTTTAGAGGTGGTGTACTTCTTCAGGGCTTGTACCGCCTTTTACGACACCCATGAGAACCCCCCCCCCCCCCATGAGGAGTGGTGCTATTCTAAAGCTGGCCGACAGCACACGGTCAAGGATTATCTGGGACATTGTCGTGTTGGAGGATCATTCTGCTTCGTGGACGTCGTTCTTTGACTTTTTCCAAAACAGAAGGCAATCAGCTATCTGAACAGCTGCTACTGTTCAGTTCACAGTTACTGTTCTTTTATTTTCTAAAGTTATAGTAGTAAAGTGGCCCGATCTGCCAAAGAAGGAGGCTTTCATCACTTTCACTTTCATCGACAACTCTTCCGAAGGAAAGACCCACTGCGCAGATTGCCTCTTAATTTCAGGTTCCTAGCAATAGATCCAACTTTCATCACCAGTTACTATATCAAAAATAGCATTTGCTTGACCATTGTCAAACAAATGCTTGACCAGTTGTCAACCATTGTCAACCATTTTCAAGCATTCGGAGACACCATTCCATGCAGTAATGTTTTTGAGATTCGCTCAAATTGTGAAGATTCCATCTAGCACAAAGCTTCCTTACCAGTAGGTGTACGTGTAAAATAGTTTGGACTTGACTCATACTAATAACAAATGATGCCCGTATCTGCATATGTCGTTCGTTTGTCAGGAGCCGTCACTACCTTCTCAAATCATCACCAAGTGCTAACTTAAGTCTTTCATAACTTTGTTTCTGGTTTAGACCGCAACGAAAGTCGTAAAAATCATTGAACTGAAATCTTGTCTGCTAAATTCATTTTTTCGTCAGAAATATAAAATTTTTCACAACTTTGAAAATTTACTGAATTTATAGATTTAAATTAATTTAAACTAATAAGTGAAACACTATGGTTTCACTGAGGAATTTACAATTATGAACGACTTGCATATAAAATTACAGTTTTGAAGACAAAATATAGAACGCGCACCTCTTCATTCGGATATAATAATGTAAGTCAACATAAAATTATTATTATTTAAATAACAAGAATCAAACGCGCTGAACGTGGAGCCGTGCAAAAAGTGAGCAAAAACAGTATGTTTGTATTCTGTGAATACCGGATTAACCCGGCGGAATACGGATATGCAAACAAGCACGTATGAGAATTTACCGCTATTTTATGCATTACCATTAAGTTTTAACCATTAAGTCTATAAAAAGAGAAACCATATTATACCATTAGCCTGTTTGTATCTAGTGTTGGATATAGGCCTCTCCCAAGGACCGCCACCACACACGGTCTTCAGCTCTTTTCATCCAGCCACTACCGGCGACTTTCCTCAAGCCGTTAGTCAACCTGACCTAAACACCTTCCGATTCCATGCTGTTTCTTGGTACGTGGCCGGAACCGGTGACGGGCAAGAGTATTATCGGTGAGGTGCACTGCGATCACCAACCCGGTATTATATTGATTAGGGCATAAAACTCCTAATGAAAAAAGAGAAAAACAATAATTTTTAAAATCCGACCGATTCAGATCTATCATCCGTGTCACCGCGAGCACGCCTCAAAGATTAGGCTGTTCGCACACGCACGACTCGACGCTAATCCTCCCATTCGTCTTGATCGCAGCACGCACTGAGGCTTGAAAAATGATGCCCTGACCTCGCTGTTTGTAACGTTTTGTTTGAATGGATTTTTTGACTTCTTGATATTTGATCAAGATATTTTCTCTTTAGTAGTTTATTTTTCACTTGTAGGTAAGTTGTTTTCTTTATGTCAACCAGAGAATAGAATGTCATTTGTGATGATGTAGACTCTACTTTCTTCTAATTCTCTTTATGCCATAACATGACATCAGCTTTTCTCTTCTTATTGCAGGATATGCTTCTCCTATTTATAATCAGCAACCTCCTATATACCGCAGGCTTGCTGCTTCAGGTGATCTCGTGGTCTCCTCATCGACACAAGATATTAATATATAGGGAGATAAATATATACATAGTGGTACTCGTATATACATATTTATGATACGAAACCACATCATAATAAAACTTATAAGGTAATTGGTTGGAAACTTGAGTATTATTATAATAACGTTATTACCAAACAGTTGAACTTGCTTGAAATTACTGATAAGAGTCGATAGTAATGACTGCTTTTAGTCAAAATGAATTGGAGACCAATTATTGTACGTTTCAAGTAACAGACGAACATTAACTATGTCATAGATTGAGTTTCCATTAACGACACGATTTATAGACACTATATCCAAATAGATCCAAATTCTGTCAGATAACTGTCCAAATCTGTAGTTTTAGACTCAGTCACATACATCAAAACCGACCTATGCAATCTGCCGATACATCGTGATAATCTCCTTGTTTACAACTGCAGTTGCAACAAAACTTTCACAAGCGATATCTTTTCCGACCCTTTTTGCTTCAATAATCCACAGATCTTTTGCTGGCCATTAACGCCACCTTACGACCTTACGTTTCTCAATGGCTTCTCGCTATTCTAAATTTCCAATTCACTTTAAACATCAAACGGGTTGGTCGTTCCATGAAGAAATTTTAATAAAATAATAATCATTTTCAATCATATTTACGATGTTTATAATTGTATATTCGTTTATTGTGTAGCTGTAGTTTACAGTACGCTGGGACTTTTGTTATGTTTAGTACACTGCTAATTATTTAATAAATAAAAACACCATTTTAGCTTTTTTTACGTTTCCTAATAAAGTCTGAAGTGTATTGTAGTAAAGTCCTAATAAAGTCAACGGAGCAATGGTCGCAATATATACGTGCGTTCGTGGCTATTTAGTCGCAAGTATTCATCGCAAGTAGAAACGTACTATTATAAAAGCATCTAATCATTAAGACAACAAAAAGAATTGCGATAATTGCTTAAATAAAATATCTCAAATAGTTAAAGAAATAACCACTGTAATTCACATCGTTTCGAATATTGTGCTTCAATAATTCTTATCCATCAGAGTAACGATGATGAGACTTTACTTTAATTTTCAACATATTTTATAGGATTCAATTAGCAGCAACTAAAATTGTATAAGAACTATTTGGATGGATCTTGTGGAGTGATCGAGACAGAAAATTGCAAATTGCTATTATTACTACAAATATTTTTTTGTGTGTCTCTCTCATGATAGGCCTATATTGGGCCCACCTAAGGCATAAAATATTCTTCATATCGAATCTGCATTGGAGACTTTCTTTAAATCGTCGGCCTACCTGGACGGATAAAAATAAAAATGCACAAAATATATTCAAGCATGAAGTTACTCACCATAACCCTTTTTGCAATGGGCATAGACAAAGGTTACATCAAGCACCATAAATTAAGATTGGTTTACAAAATATTTTCCGTGACCATAGCTTCCGCGTTGACATCCGCCGTCCTTTACGACAATTACGAGAAAATGATCGAAATAATCATATGGAACAGCAATTACTCTCTTGAATACTTCTTTCTCATCATCTTTCACGTTTTCTTCGAGGAGAAACATATGAAAAATTTGCTCACAAATTTAGATAAAGTTGACAAAATTTTGAACTTGGATGCCAACGATTTGAGCATAGGTCCTCAAGTGTCAATCGTTACAACAATGCTTGTGGCATTTAGAATGATGACGATATTCACACTGATTATAAACCGAAACTCTGACCAGGCGTCGTCATTAGTTGTGACGTTTCTGTCACAAATTAGCATATTTGTAATAGATTTTGAATGTATATGGAGATTGATGTTGTATTTAACAGTGAAATATCGATTATCAGCTTTGTATGGAAAATTAAAGGAATTATTCCCGAAGGAATGGTATGAGAATCCAGGGGAAGATGTATTGATGCCGGCTGTGTTTAACGTGGAAACCAAAAAAGAAGATATCTCAAATTTATTAGCTGCCTACAGAACTATAGCTGATGTCGTTGACGATGTTTCGATGAGTTCACAGTTTGCAGTGAGTATATTATAATCTACATAGCTTCTTTCTTTAATTCTTGAGCACTAGGGTTGCCTCACGATCTTGTCGTTTACACCCAGAACCTCAATGGTGCGGACCGAAACAAAAATTAATTAATCTTCGTATCGCTTATTCGTCGAAAATGTTATTGATGCAAAGAGCAATTTCTGTTATTAGCAAGTATATTCATATACCTACTCTTGAAGTCTCGCGAACAAATCACGGGCACGGCCAGTAATAATATTTAATCAAATCGAATCGTAATTAATTTGTTATTGATCCTTTATACGAGAAAAGAATGAAGTATTACAGTAATGTGTCAAAATCAGTCAGTAATCAGTAATCAAAGTAATGTGCACTGTGGTGTCGGCCGACTATAGAAAAGCACCACCCTATCTCTTCCTGAGGGTGTCGTAAAAAGCGCTAAGGGGGCGCTAAAACTAAGCCGCTGAAACTAAGAGATAACAAAGCCGCTAGCTAGTCTAGGATGGAAGCTGTGAGCAATTTTTTCAACTACCCACATTTGATCTTCACATTCGGAAAGGCAATGGAAAACACACAATGGTATGGTATATAACAATGTATGCGGAAGAATTCGACGGTAAATCTTCACACGGGTTTAAATTTGTTAATCACTGGATTACACGTCGACGACAGTTTAAAACCCGATTGAAATATTTTATATTTCTTAATTTCAATCGCTTCACGTACAATCCCGGGATAATAGTGGCGTTTGGGAGTGCAGAGTTCTATCCAGTGACTAATTGCAGCATGGAGAATGTGTTCGGCTATTACTGATTTACTAGTTTGGCGGTTTCATACTGTACACTTAGTTTGACCTATAATAGGAACTATCACAGCTGCAGTCTATCTTACAGACATCTGGTGTCTGGTAAGTTATAACATCCTTGGGTGTGCGTAGATTTTCCATTAGTCTGGAGGACGGAGTACCTATAGACAAATAATTTTATTATACCCGATTCAGAATATAAAATGTGTACAAAATGCGAAAGGTTAAAAAGTTATAAGACTGATTCAAGTTATAAGACTGAGTAATAACCTTTTCAAAGGTAGCAAAAGTTTGTAACCGTCGCGGGGTTAGTCACAATTTTCAAATTTTGTCTTTTTATTTTCTTTGTACTTTTTTTACCTCAGATATAAGTGCATAATAAATGAAAAATGTTAAAAAAAACATCCACATTGAGACCTGCATAATATTTTTTTATGTTTCAGTTTACGGTGAAATTATGCACCAACACCATAAGCTTATTTGTTATTATGTACAGATTCTGTTACGTTATTGAAGATTATTCGGTTAGTTGGTTTTACTCGTTTTAGTAATTTTAAATCATTTCAAGAGAAGTTTCTTGAATTCATGGTTTCCTGCAAAGCGGCAAAAGTGCAGATAGTCCAGCTGGTGGTTAAATAGAAATTGACGTCATAGACATTCACATTACATGCCGTCGGCCACTGTATATGCCTCACTTTATAAAGGGTGTCCCAGGTTGACCGCAGGATTTAATTTAGAAAAAAAAAATATCATTGTTTCTTCGGCTGTGTGACATGTGGCACCGTCCTGTTCGAACCACAGTTTGATCCAGAACTATAAATTTCCAATTGGTGTAAAAAAACTACTGTAAAAAAAAATGGTGTAAAAAAAATGGCCCTATGATCCCGCCGAACCAAAAGCCGCACCAAACTGTAACTCCTTGAGGATGCATCCGTTTTTCATGAATCTCATGAGTATTCTCCACGCCCCAGATATGTCAATTTTGCTTATTGACGTATCCGTCAAGGTGGAAATGGGCCCCGTCACTAAAGATGATTTTTACGCTAAAACTATGGTCCACTTCATACTGCTCTAAAATTCATACTGCGTTGGTCTTTCGAGTATTTCATGTTGACTAATTGAAACTGTCATATGTGACATCCATAAACAAACCATAGTTGCCAACCGCCAAACAAAATAATGGCGCTAAAATTAAATCCGGCGCTCAATCTGGGACAACCCTGTGTCTGACATAAATTAATAATAATAATATTTTCCTGAGAGTTACCTGTATTATTAATCGTATTAGTGGAAACAATTAGTTTTTGCATGGAAGAAGGCGGCAGACGAGCATACAGTCCACCTGGTGGTAAATGGATAATATCGCCCGTGGACGCCCGCGGTATGTGTCAACATCCGTTCAGAATAACAAACGTTGGCCCGCTCCCGGGTACGCTACCTGCCTTTGGAGATTTAAGAATGTATTCGGAGGAAGGATTGGGTAAATGGCACTGTGTAACATGAGGATGAGAATGGGCTCTGCCATATCTCACTCACTACCGACATTGGGGAAACAAAGTAAAATGGAAAACGCAATACATTTCAAGGTAGTCTTCTGTGAGAGAACGGTAACGTGGCCAGTCGAGCGCGCCCAGTGGCTATTGGATTGCAGCGTGCACCCGCCCCCTCATAAACTCTATAAAATAAACTCTATTTACCATTTTTATTTTTCATCACCTATCTTAATTACCTTTAATAACAGTAATTACCTTATTCATTTTATTTCAGGAATTGGAGACAGAGAAAATACTAGGACTAAACTTTCTAGTTGGAGTAACAACAAACTATATTATATCTCTGGCACCGTGTGTGATAGCAGAGTACAGTGGCCACGCGGTTAAGGAAATAAAAACCTTATTGGTGCAGCAGACACTTAGAAAATCTGGTTTGTACATCTGGTGAAAATACCTTTTACGGCAATCATTAAAAATCGTATAAACTCAATCTTTGTTAGGGAAAATATCAAGTTCAGAAAGAAGTCTAAATTTTTTTTTTATTTTATTGATATAATTTCAGTGGTAACATATTAGTATAGCTATAGGAGAAGTGGTATAGGTATGTTTTATTTGAAATTAAGAAAAATATTTTAATGACAATAACCACATTAGAAGACATAATAAATGGAGCGGAATGTAAAAAAGAAGTTAATGTTGATTGTTGTGCTAATCATTAATAAATAGATATACCTTATATCCGTTTAGTTAACCCTGTATATTAGTGAACTCAGAATCAGGAGCAGAATCCACGACTTATAAACTGAACGTTATTACTGAGAATAATTATAAGGCGAATTTTTTTTTTTATAGACTAGTGGGCGGACGAGCAAGCGGTCCCACGTGATGGTAAGTGTTACCGCCGCCCATGGACACCTGCAACACCAGAGGGTATGCGGGCGCGCCGCCGACCTTGCAAAACTCACGTGTGACATTCAAGTACTGTAGTAAAATACTTCTCTTCCAGTTGCCGCCAAAAAGGAGATCTATCGCTTCATAAATCTAACATCGGCCCGTCCAATGAAGTTCACGCTGTTCGGCGCGTACAGAGTGGACGCTTCACTGATCATCAAAATTTTAAATATCTGCCTCACATACACACTATACATATTACTGTACAGAATCGAAAAGAAGACAACATAATAATTTTTCAAAAATTTAAAAATTAAATTCATTGTAGTATTTATTATAGTAGGTAATAATTATTTGTCTAATTAATATCGATATGTTAAGGACTACTAATTTTTTTTTTATTGACTAGTGGGCAGACGAGCAAGCGGTCCCACGTGATGGTAAGTGTTACCGCCGTCCATGGATACCTGCAATACCAGGCGGTATGCGGCAGATCTTGCAAAATCCTATTCACAGCTCTCTTGAAGAACCCCATATCGTAGCTTAATGGAAAGACCTCTTGAGGCAGTTCGTTCCACAGCCTACGAGTTCACGGTATAAAATTATGTCTTAATTTAAACAAAAATAGAGAAAAAAGTGTAGGCTGGCTATGAAATTCCGGATGCACGCGACAATGGTTGGAAAGGGCTGGTTGCATTGCACTGTAAGAGAAAAAAAAAATGATCTTATACATTAATTTTCGTATTTTATACGTATAAAATACAAAATGAGAAAGCCAGTTGACCGTGTGTGGTGACGCTCATTGGGAGAGGCCTAGTGAAGAGACAGGCTGACGGTATGTTATGGTATATCAGTTGCAATATATCAACGTGCCACCGAAATGACTCAAAATCTAGACGCGTAGTTGCAATGAGTGCATTTGTTCTGCGTAACTGCCCGTTGAATAAAAGATATGCTGGAAATAAACAATAAGTTATGAAAGAACCAACCTATTGTAAAAACTCTCGAAACCGAACAATCAATTTTCAACTTTTCCGTTATTTCAGTAACAGGTTGTATTTATATCTTTATGTATTTATTTATTAATTTAAATTATACAATTTTAGAATTAAATCATTTAAATATAGAATAATAATATTTAAATTATATTTTAAATAACATAGAAAATCTTAATTTTAAATTTCTTATATGAAATTATTATTTAATAAGTAGGTAATATCGGTCAATTTTTAAATTATAACTAATTGTACGATTATATTTATATTACTAATAAAGAATTATCCAGACTCTAGAGCTACTTGTTTAATTTTATTTATTTCGTAATTAATATGAGCATGTAAAACATTTCAATTCGTTTATTCCTGTCTGCCCCACCAATTCTGTTCCCATAAGTGGGGCAGATCGGAATTAAATGAATATAGTTCACACTGCTCCACTGTGATTATTAGTGGGGCATAATGAACTTTACTAACCTTTCTCCCCCACCCAGTACTAGACAATGTTGTACTAGACTACAAGTACTAGACATACAAATCGCAACACGTTGATTTTCTTAATGCATTTTTATGGGAAAACGAATTGCACTATTTAAGGTATATGGATAAATTTATATCAAATTATAACCTGACCGATCGACAACCTGCGGCATGTGGAACTTGAGCACGCGGGTTTCCTCACGATGTTTTCCTTGACTGCGAGTTCACTAATTAGATAACTAAACAAAACTAACTTTAAAAAATATATTAATACGTAATACTAATATATCATGGTATTCCCTTAGGCCTTTGACCCTTGAGCGTTCAAGGGTTTCTGTTTACGTAGTATACGTAGGTATAAACTATGAGCGAGTGTGGGCTGTGTTATGCAAATACGTGTAATTTAATTCAACATTTTTTTATTTATTATGTAATAAAAAAACCGTGAAATACATGTAATTGTTTTAGTTAAATATAATAAGTAGTTTTAATCTACTGATAGATATATTAAAATATTTAACACTGCATATTTTTGTAGGACCTTACATGACGGAGACACCTATTACCTACATTGATATCTGCACATATCTGTTATTCGATCGATCGATTTCGGAGATCGATTTCGGAAAAGACTGGGCTGTTCACTTGTCCTTCTTTGTTTATTATGAACGTATCGGTAAGAATTCAAGCCGTATGACCTTTGTGGTTGTTTGAAATTGGCGCGAGCGTCTTTGCATACCCGCATACATTGAATATTTTGAAGCAACATTTTTTTGTCCCCGCCATATTGAAGGCGGTTTGATATTTTTGAGTAGTAACACGCGCTCGGCGGCGAGCAGAGTTAAATTGAGATAAATTCACATCGCGGCTTCGGGCAGTTGATTTTGGGATTCGCGCCTATTAACTGGACTTGCACGCGGATCTCCTGGAGCCACGCGAGTGTTTTGGTTGGACTTGGTGATTGTGATTGTGCTTGTGGTACTTGGAAGTGACATCTCGAGGTGATTTGCTGCCGTGTGTGAGTTGCCGAACGATAGCGGCCACCGGCTCACCACGGAACGAGACTTGGATTACTACACAAGTATCTATTGTGAATGTATGTATTTATTCAATCACACTAAGATAGGTCACGTCTAGTAGGGACTAGCGTAGGTACACTTTCCAGATTTGTGCGTGGGCAAAACCACCTGGGGTAAGTGAGACCTCTAAATTGTGTAAATTGTTGTTCATTGTGCTTACCCACCATTTTGGTGGATATATTGAGTAAGTTTACTACATTTGGGCCCGAGTGCACATTCCTCGGGCTGCTTTCGCGTAACGCGAGGCAGGTGCGCGCCTAGTGTGTGCATCGTAAACATCTGGTAGCAGAGCGTGGTTGATACCGTTGTCAACCATTCTTTTTTTGTTTTTTTTTGTTTTGTCATTATTCATCAACTTGATAATTGTAACTTCCCGTGTTAAGAGCCTTGCGTATATTGGGTCCACGCTCCTGCTACATCGTAAACATCTGGTAGCAGACCGTGGTTTGATACCGTTACGTGATATTGATGATATTGATAATACCGTTAGGTAGTTAATATTGATGACTTTTTGTTTTTGTATTCTGAAGATATTTTGAATCCACGCGTGCGACGTTTAGTAGCTGGCTAGTTACCCACACGCGTTAATAATTTTTTTGGATATAACGCTTCACGTTTTTTTTTATAGCTGGACATTGTGGTTTTATTGAGTCCACGCTCGTGTACATTTTTGGTTGCGTTTATTTTAATTTGATAATTTAATTTGTTTTTTTTTGTTGTTGTTTTGTCAGGTAGTCTTAATTAATATTTTGGACGGTTATACCTTCTTGAAGACCCATACGCACCCCTTTTGTTTTTTATTGTGCCTCCACTGCATTTTTTGTTTTTTTTTATTTTGTTATTTTTTTGTTATTGTTGTTTTTTTTTTTTTTGCTATTATTTTTGTTTTTTATTTTTGGTTTTTGTTTTGTATTGCGTGCGTCCTGAGGTGTAGACATGTCTGTCAAGGTGACCTTTTCCACACATCAGTCCGCAATGACAGCGCAGCTGAGATGGTTTTCTTCTGCGGTTGCAATGATCAACCGCCCGGACCGGAAGCAAGCCTTACTCGCCCGGGCGAATGAAATGCCGGCCCGTTTAGTGGCGTTGGATAGGAGTTTTGCTGAAGGCTTGACGTTTATGGCGAATTTGGAAACGCCTGTACCGGACGAGCAGAAGCAGCGTTATGAAGCGGACTTTGGCCAGATTTACGATTTTGTGGACGCAATTAACGAGGCGGTCTCCCACATATCAGCTCCCTCTGGTGGGGCTTCCCTTGTTGCACCTCACGCCTTGTTGGGTCGTCTCCCCACGCTCAACCTTCCCACCTTTGACGGTGATTTGGACCAGTGGTTGAGCTACTATGGGATGTTCAACAGTTTGGTGGACTCCCATACCGACCTGTCAGCTGCTCAAAAAATGGCGTACCTGTTGGCCTCCTTACAGGGAGAGGCTCTAGGCCTGGTACAGCACCTGAAGGTCGATGACGGCACCTACTCGACAGCCATGGACTTGTTAAAGCGCCGTTACCACAACGTGCGCCTTTTGGCTGACACCCATGTGGGGCAAATTTTGAATCTGCCTAAGGTTGCCTGTGCGTCAGCCTTACGGACAGATATTGTGAACCCGGTTTTGGTGGCGGTTAACGCCTTAAGGCGATTGGATTTACCAGTGGACCAGTGGTCCTTTTTGTTGCTCCATATTGTGTTGGCGAAACTGCCTTTGGAGATGCGGCTGCATTTTGAGCGACAATATGGTGGGGACAGCTCCACTCACCTGCCTTCCTATGAGGACCTGGAAAGGTTCTTAGAAGACGAGTGTCGCAGGGTGGATACCGTGGAGGGTTCCACTCCCTTGATGCCGCAGACTAGTGTTCGCCGAGAGCGACCACTGGCCCGACCGCAGGGTCCGCCGGTGACTAAGCAGTCACGGCCGAGATATGGGGTCTCCCAAGAGGAGTCCGTGGCTTGCAGATTCTGCAAGCGCTCCGGCCACCGGATGACTGCTTGCCACAAATTTGTGGCCTTGCGCGTAGCAGCGCGTCGACACATCGCCAAAGAGAGGCGATTGTGTTACCATTGCCTGGAGGGTCACTTCCAGCGAGAGTGTCCTCAGCCTCGTCCATGTGGACAATATGGTGGTGCTCACCACGTTCTTTTGTGTGCGAATCGCAACCAGGAGGGTGCTGGTGTTCGCGATGCTGAGCGACATTTGGCTGCTCGCGCTGGTGGTGACAGTCCTGCCAGGTCCAGAGCCCAGGATCGAGCCCTTACGGGCGGGGGTAGGCGTTCGCCACCCCCTAGAGGCGCTGTTGGGTTTGCGGAGTACTCACCAGTCTACCGCAACCGGAGATTCTCCCCCCCGCTGTTGGAGCGACCGAGGTTGGAACGGCGTCCACCCCGCCTAGGAAGGCAGGCTGCAGCCCCCCTCTCATCCGCACACGTTGTGCAGGGCCGTCGATGTGAGGGCAGGGTAGACAGTTATCGTCCCCTGCCGCACTCGTGGAGTGAGCCCTCACTCCGTAACTTCTCCCGTTAGGGACTTGCAGCTCACCACGCTGAGAACCCAGAGACCATCCTTTTGCCTACGGTCTCTGTGCGGGTATGGGACCCGAAGGGCAACTAGATTGTTGTTTGTGCCCTTTTGGACTCGGGTGCCCAGGGTTGTATAGTCTTGTATAGTCTTGGTTGGTGAGTCGATTGGATCAGTCCAGTCATTTTTTGGGCGAAATGTTTCTTGCATAAATTATGGGCTGCTGAATTGTCGTGGGATGAGCCTCTTCGTGGAGAGTTATTGTTGGAATGGCTAGAGTTTGTGTCATCCCTCCCAGCTCTTAATCGGGTTTCCTTGCCCAGACGTTTCCTTCCGTTTGGAAAATATAGAGCTAGCCTTCATGGCTTTTGTGATGCTTCCGAGCGAGGGTATGCAGCGGTTGTTTATCTACGCACAGTGGATGCTGCTGGACATGTTTTGGTCTTGCCGGTTCTAGCATAGAGCAAGGTTGCGCCTATTCGCTCGCGTATGACAATACCGAAGCTAGAATTGTCAGGCGCCACTCTCTTGACTCGTCTCTTGAATCATGTCGTCGCTACTCTAAGGCGTTCCGTAGAGTTAGTAGACGTCTTTGCATGGACAGACAGTCAAATTGTGCTTTGTTGGTTGCGAGCTTCTGTTCACACCTTGGAGGTGTTTGTGGCGAACCGTGTTTCCCAGATCCAGGCGTCGCAAGCTCGATTGATTTGGCGACATGTTCCTGGCGATATAAACCCAGCTGACTGTGCATCACGTGGATGTTCAGCCCTAGAGATTATTAGACATCCGTTGTGGTGGGGTCCGGACTGGCTGAAGGGACCGGTGTCAATTTGGCCGGCCTCACGGATCACTCTAGTTCAGCCTGCGATAGGCTTTGTAAGTTTACCAGTGGCCGATGGTGCCGGGAGCAGCCAAGCAGCGGAATCATCATGTGACCCCGATGTTTTGCTGGCCAGGTACAGCTCACTGGATAAACTTTTGAATGTGACATCTTGGGTTAGACGTTGGCGTCACAATGTTAAAAACCCACAGAATAAATTGTTGTCAGCCTTCATCTCGTCTGAGGAACGACATGAAGCGCTATTGAGTTGGATTCGCGTAGTACAGTCTGTTAGCTTCGCTTCAGAGTTAAAATCTATGAAGGAAGGTCCCGCTAAATTGAAAGGCGCTATTGTGCGATTGAATCCCTTTGTGGATCCTTCGGGTCTACTGCGCGTGGGAGGTCGGCTTAGACATGCCAATTTGCCTCATGGTGTTCGCCGTCCTCTTCCCTTGCCGAAAGATGGACATTTGGTGCGGTTGCTGGCGATGGATCGCCACATCAAGAACTCCCATGCAGGCTGTTAACGCACTGTTGGCGATTTTGCAACGAGAATTTTGGATTTTGTCGGCTAGACGACTCGTCCGGGGAGTCATTTTTCGTTGCATGTCTTGTTACAGAACGAAAGCTTCTACCATGCAACCCCAGATGGGCGATTTGCCCGCGGACCGAGTCTCTGAGTCTAGACCTTTTGCCACAGTTGGTACGGATTATGCTGGTCCTTTTTTGGTGAAGTCATCTCAGCTTCGTAATGCTAAATCCGTAAAGGCATATTTGTGTGTTTTTGTGTGCCTGTCTACTAAGGCCACACACTTGGAAGTTGTGTCTGCTCTCTCCACAGAAGCCTTCGTAGCGGCCCTCAGCCGATTTGTATCTCGTAGGGGACTTCCTACCTTGATTAGGTCCGACAACGGAACTAATTTTCATGGGGCCAATAACTACTTAAGGGATGTGTATGAGTTTCTTGAAGAGCAGAAAATGAATTTGGGTCGTGAGATGGCCCTCCGTGGGATAACCTGGCGCTTCGATCCGCCAGTTTGTCCGCACTCGGGTGAAATTTTTGAGGCCGTAGTTAAATCGGCAAAGACCCATTTGAGGCGCGTTATTGGTGAGACGATTCTCACATTTGAGGAACTCGCGCCCGTGTTTGCGAAAGTTGAGGCCGTCCTCAACTCTCGACCGCTATGCCCACTTTCGTCGTATCCGAATGATTTGGAAGCCCTAACGCCGGGCCATTTTTTGATTGGTCAGCCACTCGTCGCTCTGCTAGAGTACCCTTGGACTGATGTGCCCAGTTCTCGTTTGTCGCGTTTTCAATTGCTCCAGCAGCTCACTCAGAGTTTCTGGAAACGCTGGCACCTTGAATATTTGCACACTCTGCAGCAGCGCGTCAAGTGGACGGACAAAACGAATCCGCCGAAGGTTGGGGACCTCGTGTTGGTTAAAGATGCTAACCTACCGCCCTTGTGTTGGCGCCGGGGGCGCATTGTTAACCTTTTTCCGGGCTCTGATGGTGTTCCCAGGTTAGCCGAGGTCTTGGTGGGCGATTCTATTTTTAAGCGGGCCGTCGCGACATTATCCCGCTTACCCATTGATTAGCGACCCGAGTACTTCGGCTCGGGACGGGGGATTGTTTGAAATTGGAGCGAGCGTCTTTGCATACCCGCATACATTGAATATTTTGAAGCAACATTTTTTTGTCCCCGCCATATTGAAGGCGGTTTGATATTTTTGAGTAGTAACACGCGCTCGGCGGCGAGCAGAGTTAAATTGAGATAAATTCACATCGCGGCTTCGGGCAGTTGATTTTGGGATTCGCGCCTATTAACTGGACTTGCACGCGGATCTCCTGGAGCCACGCGAGTGTTTTGGTTGGACTTGGTGATTGTGATTGTGCTTGTGGTACTTGGAAGTGACATCTCGAGGTGATTTGCTGCCGTGTGTGAGTTGCCGAACGATAGCGGCCACCGGCTCACCACGGAACGAGACTTGGATTACTACACAAGTATCTATTGTGAATGTATGTATTTATTCAATCACACTAAGATAGGTCACGTCTAGTAGGGACTAGCGTAGGTACACTTTCCAGATTTGTGCGTGGGCAAAACCACCTGGGGTAAGTGAGACCTCTAAATTGTGTAAATTGTTGTTCATTGTGCTTACCCACCATTTTGGTGGATATATTGAGTAAGTTTACTACATTTGGGCCCGAGTGCACATTCCTCGGGCTGCTTTCGCGTAACGCGAGGCAGGTGCCTAGTGTGCCTAGCCTAGTGTGCGCATCGTAAACAGTGGTTATTAAAAAATAATCTAATACAGATTATTGGATGGAAACTTAGATATTAATATGTTATCAACCAAACTTCAAAATTACTTGAAATTACTGATAAGAATCGATGGTAATGACTGCTTGCTTTGAATTGTGAACTAACTATTATGCGTTTCCACTAATGGACAAATATTTTTTTATAGAATTTACTTTGTTTAGTTACTTAATACATTTACATATTTTCAATACGATAATTGTCGCTTATAATATAGTTTACAAAAACATCAAATTTACAAGTAGGTACACATAAGGACAATTTGTGCTGACATCTGTACTAGAATAATCTGTTTTACAGCTCCTTCCCTTACATCTATTCTTAGTACTACGTTACAGCTATTTAAGAAATAGTTTAATCAGGTGGTAATTATTGTGTATAATAAGTACGTTGTGTGTGTTTTATATAAGTACGTCCGTATGTGAATGTGTGGGAGTGCGGTTTTAGATATCTGATTTTAGAAAATTTAGGATAGAGTAAATAATATTTGTAATTCAGTGAGTTGATGTATGGATGTGTGTGTGAATAAGAGTTACAGATGCTAAAAATGTTAAGTATAGGTTGTTAAGAATAGATGGCAGACCGTGGCCCGTCATGGACACCTGCAACACCAGGGGGCTTGGTGGTGCGCTGCCGACCTTGCAAAATCCTGTTCACAGCTCTCTTGAAGCATCCGAGGTGCAATGAGATGAGGAAAACTCTTGGATGGATTGAATAAAATAAATTGAAATTCAATTTAAAATTGATAAATTGAAAATTGGTGCTATTTTATAATATCAGTTTTGTCGCAGCACCAACGCAAGCCAGACAGTTCACGATATCAATAGCGTGTATGGGCCAAACACCACAAACGATCGCACCGTGCGTTGATGGTTTGAACACTTCCGTTCTGAAAATTTTAATCTTAAGGATGAGCCAAGGATACGACCAAGGTTACTAACGATGAATTAAAGGCTCTAGTGAAAACAGATCTTCTCAAACTACAGCTGAGTTAGCACCAGGGTTTGATGTTAGTGATAAAACAATGTTGGTTCATCCGCGTCAAATCGGCAAAATAAAGAAGCTCGAAAAGTGGTTACCGTAGGAACTGAACGAACGTCAGCAACAACAGCGCGTCGAAATGTGCACTGTGTTATTGAACCGTCACAAAAAAGAAGAAATTTTGAATCCCATCGTAACTTCTGTGATCTGTACGATAACCGCAAATGTTCATATCAGTGGCTGGATCCAGGAGTTACAGCCCAACAATGTCCAAAACGCAATATAAGTAAGAAAAAGCTACTGGCATCAGTTTGGTGGTCCTGTGCCGGTATTGTCCAGTACAGTTTCTTGCGAGGCAGTCAAACGATTGATGCAGATGTGTACTGTAAGAAGCTGCTGACGATGATGGAAAAGCTGGCAACAAAGCAACCAAGTTCAGTCAATCGCTCATCTCCACTTCTTCTTACGACAGTTTTAAAACTTCAGGGACCTGGAGACTTTCCCTTACCCACCATACTCACCGGACCTTGCCCCAACAGATTTCCATTTCTTTCGAAATTTGGACAACTTTTACAAGGAAAACAATTTGAATCTTGAGTAGCTGTGATTAGGGCTTTTGAGGAATTCATTGATACCCATTCACGAGACTTTTACAAGAATGGCATCAATCAACTGCCCGTGAGGTGACGAAAGTGTGTAGATAATATGGGTCAATATTTCGACTAACATAATAAAGACTTTTATAACAAAAAATAAAATCCAGTTTCTGATATAAATCGGGATAAGCACCCCTTCAGGAAATTTCTACCAGCAAATCTGAGAGAGCGCCAGGTATCAATATCAAGGAAAAGGGCATACATCGATACAAACGAAAATATCGTGCATCCCTAGTCCGACATTCGCAACAATACTGTCTTAAATGAACAAGAATATCTACTAAAATCTAGTTACCGTGGCTAATGTACTCATTCAGCTAACGCTCATGAATGTTCTAAGTAACCTCAAGTCCGAAAATATCCGACTCCCTTTTAGTATGCAAATGCGTCCAGCCACAAAAGAGGATCACCACAGTATTAAAGAGAAAAGGAAACGTAATGCCATACGCGTGTAACGGGACGGAATTGATATTGAAAATTTTGTAGTCCGTATATAAGTTAAATTTCGATGGACTCGTATTAGCCTTTTACACCGTTAAAAGTACCTATCGATATATTACGTAATTAATTAATACCCTATGAATATATATATATATATATATATATATATATATATAGTTATAGTTATATTTCTGTGGCAAACGTGTATCTGAATACTTGGTACCATACTTATTCAATAATCTACCGAACGGTGTCAAAAATGGACCTCCAGGTGGAATATTTGTTCATATGCCGCCTTTTTCTTATGAAAAAAAAAACACATACATACTAGAGAAATCCTAGTCAAACGACTAGGGATTACCTAATAATTGTTATGTAAACGGGTTATTCACGATTTGAATTAAATAGAATTGATATGGCAATAGAAATTAAAAATCGCCGAAATTTCAATCGCGAGGATGGATTTAAGTTATCACGTACTTATAACCCAGTGATTGAACTTTGGAAACCCAGAAAAATATATGCGTTTTCTAACTCGCGTGTATTTGCTGATATTATTAGTATAATGTGCAAGGAAATGCTAACAAAAACAACATCAACAAAAACAAGTTCAGTGTGGGCAAGTGAATCAAAAACGAACAAGAGAGGGTAGACAGATTTGTCTGTCAATAGCAACAACCCCTTCACCCCCTCTGCGGCCTCGCCGTGACCACGGCTCATGTACCTAGACCGAAATATCGCCTGAAATAAATAAATTTACTTATGCTTTACAAAGAAATACCAATTGGACCCATTTGACATTTGTTCGTATTGTTGACGATCCGACTCTCACGGGCGGTTTAGAATCCCTCAGCATTCGGAGAGACGTTGCATCTCTCTTTGTGTTCTACCGCCTGTACAATGGGGAATGCTCTGAAGAATTGTTTAATATAATTCCCACCTCGGGTTTCTACAAACGCACCTCCCGTCACAGAAGTGCGGTCCATCCACGATACGGAGATGTCGCACACTGTTCGGTCCAAAAATTATTTTATACCGCGAACCCGTAGGCTGTGGAACGAACTGCCTCAAGAGATGTTTCCATTATGCTACGATAAGGGGTTCGTCAAGAGAGCTGTGAATAGGATTTTGCAAAGTCGGCGGCGGGCTATACCCTCTAATGTTGCAGGTGTGTATGGGCGGCGGTAACACTTGCCATCACGTGGGACCGCTTGTTCGTCCGCCCACTAGTCTATAAAATAATAATAATAATAAATCGTGAGTATCCCGTTTACATAAAATTACTATGTTCAACCAACATAATAAAAGTTTTAAAATCTTAGGATTATCCGGTCGACATCGTTATCATCGCCCCTTTTGTTATCCACTGGTGCACAGGGAACTTCTCGTGTATATTATCTTGCCGAACTGTTACAGAATGCGATACGATTTCATCCGTAATAACCTTAACCAGCACTTTTATCGTCCACTGCTGGACACGGGCTTTCCCATGCACATTTTCTTGTAGATGGGGGATGTATAGCCTTAAAATGCAACACCTGGGTAAGCTGGTTGGCGAGTTCATTCTTTTAGAGGTGGTGTACTTCTTCAGGGCTTGTACCGCCTTTTACGACACCCACGAGAACACCCAAGGATTATCTGGGGCATTGTCGGGATGGAGGATCATTCTGCTTCGTGGACGTCGTTCTTTGACTTTTTCCAAAACAGAAGGCAATCAGCTATCTGAACAGCTGCTACTGTTCAGTTCACAGTTACTGTTCTTTTATTTTCTAAAGTTATAGTATAGTTATAGTGGCCCGATCTGCCAAAGAACGAGGCTTTCATCACTTTCACTTTCATCGACAACTCTTCCGAAGGAAAGACCCACTGCACAGATTGCCTCTTAGTTTCAGGTTCCTAGCAATAGATCCAACTTTCATCACCAGTTACTATATCAAAAATAGCATTTGCTTGACCATTGTCAAACAAATGCTTGACCAGTTGTCAACCATTTTCAAGCATTCGGAGACACCATTCCACGCAGTAGTGTTTTTGAGCTTCGCTCAAATTGTGAAGATTCCATCTAGCACAAAGCTTCCTTACCAGTAGGTGTACGTGTAAAATAGTTTGGACTTGACTCATACTAATAACAAATGATGCCCGTATCTGCATATGTCGTTCGTTTGTCAGGAGCCGTCACTGCCTTCTCAAATCATCACCAAGTGCTAACTCAAGTCTTTCATAACTTTGTTTCTGGTTTAGACCGCAACGAAAGTCGTAAAAATCATTGGACTGAAATGTTGTCTGCTAAATTCATTTTTTCGTCAAAAATATAAAAATTTTCACAACTTTGAAAATTTAATGAATTTATAGATTTAAATTAATTTAAACTAAGAAGTGAAACACTATTGTTTCACTGACGAATTTACAATTATGAACGACTTACACATAAAATTACAGTTTTAAAGACAAAATATAGAACGCGCACCTCTTTATTCGGATATAATAATGTAAGTCAACATAAAATTATTATTATTTAAATAACAAGAAACAAACGCGCTGAACGTGGAGGCGTGCAAAAAGTGAGCAAAAACAGTATGTTTGTATTCTGTAAATACCGGATTAAGCCGGCGGAATACGGATATGCAAACAAGCACGTATGAGAATTTACCGCTATTTTATGCATTACCATTAAGTTTTAAGTTTTGGTCTATAAAAAGAGAAACCATATTATACCATTAGCCTGTTTGTATCTAGTGTTGGATATAGGCCTCTCCCAAGAACCGCCACCACACGAGGTCTTCAGCTCTTTTCATCCAGCCACTACTTTCTTCAAGCCGTTAGTCAACCTGACCTGAACACCCTCCGGTTCCATGCTGTTTCCTGGTACGTGGTCGGAACCGGTGACGGGCAACAGTATTATCGGTGAGGTGCACTGCGATCACCAACCCGGTATTATATTGATTAGGGCATAAAACTCCTAATGAAAAAAGAGAAAAACAATAATTTTTAAAATCCGACCGATTCAGATCTATCATCCGTGTCACCGCGAGCTCGCCTCAAAGATTAGGCTGTTCGCACACGCACGACTCGACGCTAATCCTCCCATTCGTCTTGAACGCACGCACTGAGGCTTGAAAAATGATGCCCTGACCTCGCTGTTTGTAACGTTTTGTTTGAATGGATTTTTTGACTTCTTGATATTTGATCAAGATATTTTCTCTTTAGTAGTTTATATTGTCACTTGTAGGTAAGTTGTTTTCTTTATGTCAACCAGAGAATAGAATGTCATTTGTGATGATGTAGACTCTACTTTCTTCTAATTCTCTTTATGCCATAACATGACATCAACTTTTCTCTTCTTATTGCAGGATATGCTTCTCCTATTTATACTCAGCAACCTCCTATATACCGCAGGCTTGCTGCTTCAGGTGATCTCTTGGTATCCTCATCGACACAAGATATTAATATATAGGGAGATAAATATATACATAGTGGTACTCGTATATACATATTTATGATACGAAACCACATCATAATAAAACTTATAAGGTAATTGGTTGGAAACTTGAGTATTATTATAATAACGTTATTACCAAACAGTTGAACTTGCTTGTAATTACTGATAAGAGTCGATAGTAATGACTGCTTTTAGTCAAAATGAATTGGAGACCAATTATTGTACGTTTCAAGTAACAGACGAACATTAACTATGTTATAGATTGAGTTTCCATTAACGACACGATTTACAGACACTATATCCAAATAGATCCAAATTCTGTCAGATAACTGTCCAAATCTGTAGTTTTAGACTCAGTCACATACATCAAAACCGACCTAGGCAATCTGCCGATACATCGTGATAATCTCCTTGTTTACAACTGCAGTTGCAACAAAACTTTCACAAGCGATATCTTTTCCGACCCTTTTTGCTTCAATAATCCACAGATCTTTTGCTGGCCATTAACGCCACCTTACGACCTTACGTTTCTCAATGGCTTCTCGCTATTCTAAATTTCCAATTCACTTTAAACATCAAACGGGTTGGTCGTTCCATGAAGAAATTTTAATAAAATAATAATAATTTTAATCATTTTCAATCATATTTACGATGTTTATAATTGTATATTCGTTTATTGTGTAGCTGTAGTTTACAGTACGCTGAGAATTTTGTTATGTTTAGTACACTGCTAATTATTTAATAAATAAAAACATTATTTTAGCTTTTTTGACGTTTTCTAATAAAGTCTGAAGTGTATCCCTCCCCTCACGAACCTCTAGCAACGGAGCAATGGTCGCAATATATACGTGCGTTCGTGGCTATTTAGTCGCAAGTATTCATCGCAAGTAGAAACGTACTATTATAAAAGCATCTAATCATTAAGACAACAAAAAGAATTACGATAATTTCTTAAATAAAATATCTCAAATAGTTAAAGATATAACCACTGTAATTCACATCGTTTCGAATATTGTGCTTCAATAATTCTTATCCATCAGAGTGACGATGATGAGACTTCACTTTAATTTTCAACATATTTTTTAGGATTCAATTAGCAGCAACTAAAATTGTATAAGAACTATTTGGATGGATCTTGTGGAGTGATCGAGACAGAAAATTGCAATTTGCCATTATTACTACAAATATTTGTTGTGTGTCTCTCTCATGATAGGCCTATATTGGGCCCACCTAAGGCATAAAATATTCTTCATATCGAATCTGCATTGGAGACTTTCTTTAAATCATCGGCCTACCTGGACGGATAAAAATAAAAATGCACAAAATATATTCAAGCATGAAGTTACTCACCATAACCCTTTTTGCAATGGGCATAGACAAAGGTTACATCAAGCACGATAAATTAAGATTGGTTTACAAAATATTTTCCGTGACCATAGCTTCCGCGTTGACATCCGCCGTCCTTTACGACAATTACGAGAAAATGCCCGAAATAATCATATGGAACAGCAATTACTCTCTTGAATACTTCTTTCTCATCATCTTTCACGTTTTCTTCGAGGAGAAACATATGAAAAATTTACTCATAAATTTAGATAAAGTTGACAAAATTTTGAACTTGGATGCCAACGATTTGAGCATAGGTCCTCAAGTGTCAATCGTTACAACAATGCTTGTGGCATTTAGAATGATGACGATATTCACACTGATTATAAACCGAAATTCTGACCAGCTGTCGTCATTAGTTGTGATGTTTGTGTCACAAATTAGCATATTTGTTATAGATTTTGAATGTATATGGAGATTGATGTTGTATTTAACAGTGAAATATCGATTATCAGCTTTGTATGGAAAATTAAAGGAATTGTTCCCGAAGGAATGGTACGAGAATCCAGGGGAAGATGTATTGATGCCGGCTGTGTTTAACGTGGAAACCAAAAAAGAAGATATCTTAAATTTATTAGCTGCCTACAGAACTATAGCTGATCTCGTTGACGATGTTTCGATGAGTTCACAGTTTGCAGTGAGTATATTATTATCTATCTAGCTTCTTTCTTTAATTCTTGATCACTACGGTTGCCTCCCGATCTTGTCGTTTACACCCAGAACCTCAATGGTGCGGACCGAAACAAAAATTAATTAATCTTCGTATCGCTAATGGTATTCGTCGAAAATGTTATTGATGCAAAGAGCAATTTCTGTTATTAGCAAGTATATTCATATACCTACTCTTGAAGTATAGCGAACAAATCACGGGCACGGCCAGTAATAATATTTAATCAAATCGAATCGTAATTAATTTGTTATTGATCCTTTACACGAGAAAAGAATGAAGTATTACAGTAATGTGTCAAAATCAGTCAGTAATCAGTAATCAAAGTAATGGGCAGTGTGGTGTCGGCCGACTATAGAAAAGCACCACCCTATCTCTTCCTGAGGGTGTCGTAAAATGCGCTAAGGGGGCGCTAAAACTAAGCCGCTAGCTAGTCTAAGATGGAAGCTGTGAGCAATTTTTATGAGGGGGAGAGTGCACGCTGCCATCCAACAGCCGCTGGGCGCACTCGACTGGCCACGTTACCCCTCGCTCACAGAAGACTACCTTGAAATGTACTGCATTTCCCACTTAATCTTATTTCCCTAATGTACGTACGTGTTTCGGTAGTGAGTGAGATGTGGCAGAGCCCATTCCTATCCTATCCCTCTCCATTTCCCCAATCCTTTCTCCAAATCCAGTCCTATATCCAAAGGTAGGCAGCGCATACGGGGGCGTGCCAACGTTTGTCATTTTGGATTAATGTTGGCATGTATCACGGATGTCTATGGGCTACAGTACCCACTTACCATCAGGTGGACTGTATGCTCGTCTGCCACCTTCGTCCATAAAAAAAAAAAAATTTTTCAACTACCCACATTTGATCTTCACATTCGGAAAGGCAATGGAAAACACACAATGGTATGGTATATAACATGTATGCGGAAGAATTCGACGGTAAATTTTCACACGGGTTTAAATTTGTTAATCACTGGATTACACGTCGACGACAGTTTAAAACCCGATTGAAATATTTTATATTTCTTAATTTCAATCGCTTCACGTACAATCCTGGGATAATAGTGGCGTTTGGGAGTGCAGAGTTCTATCCAGTGACTAATTCCAGCATGGAGAATGTGTTCGGCTATTGCCGATTTACTAGTTTGGCGGTTTCTTACTGTACTCTTAGTTTGACCTATAATAGGAACTATCACAGCTGCAGTCTATCTTACAGACATCTGGCGTCTGGTACGTTATAACATCCTTGGGTGTGCGTAGATTTTCCATTAGTCTGGAGGACGGAGTACCTATAGACAAATAATTTTATTATACCCGATTCAGAATATAAAATGTGTACAAAATGCGAAAGGTTAAAAAGTTATAAGACTGATTCAAGTTATAAGACTGAGTAATAACCTTTTCAAAGGTAGCAAAAGTTTGTAACCGTCGCGTCGCGGGTTTAGTCACAATTTTCAAATTTTGTCTTTTTATTTTCTTTCTACTTTTTATACCTTAGATATAAGTGCATGATAAATTAAATGTTAAAAAAAAACATCCATATTGAGACCTTCATAATATTTTTTCATGTTTCAGTTTACGGTGAAATTATGCACCAACACCATAAGCTTATTTGTTATTATGTACAGATTCTGTTACGCTGTTGAAGATTATTCGGTTAGTTGGTTTTAATCGTTTTAGTAATTTTAAATCATTTCAAGAGAAGTTTCATGGTTTCCTGTAAAGCGGCAAAAGGGCAGATAGTCCAGCTGGTGGTTAAATAGAAATTAACGTCATAGACATTCGCATTACGTACGGTCGGCCACTGTATATGCCTCACTTTACAAAGTATGTCCCAGGTTGACCGCAGGATTTAATTTAGAAAAAAAAATGTCATTGTTTCTCCGGCTGTGTGACATGTGGCACCGTCCTGTTCGAACCACAGTTTGATCCAGGTCTATAAATTTCCAATTGATGTAAACAAAACCTCCTGTAAAAAAAAATGGTGTAAAAAAAATGGCCCTATGATCCCGCCGAACCAAAAGCCGCACCAAACTGTAACTCTTTGAGGATGCATCCGTTTTTCATGAATCTCATGAGTATTCTCCACGCCCCAGATATGTCAATTTTGCTTATTGACATATCCGTCAAGGTGGAAATGGGCCCCGTCACTAAAGATGATTTTTACGCTAAACTATTTCATGTTGACTAATTGAAACTGTCATATGTGACATCCATAAACAAACCAGAGTTGCCAACCGCCAAACAAAATAATGGCGCAAAATTTAAATCCGGCGCTCAATCTGGGACAACCCTGTGTCTGACATAAATTAATAATAATAATATTTTCCTGAGAGTTACCTGTATTATTAATCGTATTAGTGGAAACAATTAGTTTTTGCATGGAAGAAGGCGGCACGAGCATACAGTCCACCTGGTGGTAAATGGATAATATCGCCCGTGGACGCCCGCGGTATGTGTCAACATCCGTTCAGAATAACAAACGTTGGCCCGCTCCCGGGTACGCTACCTGCCTTTGGAGATTTAAGAATGTATTCGGAGGAAAGATTGGGTAAATGGCACTGTGTAACATGAGGATGAGAATGGGCTCTGGCATATCTCACTCACTACCGACATTGGGGAAACAAAGTAAAGTGGAAAACGCAATACATTTCAAGATACTCTTCTGTGAGAGAACGGTAACGTGGCCAGTCGAGCGCGCCCAGTGGCTGTTGGATTGCAGCGTGCACTCTCCCCCTCAGTTGTTTGTTAATTCTACGATTATAATTGTTATATAAAGAAATAATTAAGTTTGTGATTTACAAAAGGACTTCTTAAAATTTTCATCGTAGCCATGTATTATTTATATTTAACCTCAATGATCCTAAATATGTCAGCCTGTGCCAATATTATGTGATGATCAGAATACACCCATCTAAAGTTTAAAAAACAAATAACTTTAATTACAATGCATTATACTTATATTTGTTGCAGCCTATCATAACTCATAACTCTATAAAATATACTCTATTTACCATTTTTATTTTTCATCACCTATCTTAATTACCTTTATTAACAGTAATTACCTTATTCATTTTATTTCAGGAATGGGAGACAGAGAAAATACTAGGACTAAACTTTCTAGTTGGAGTAACAACAAACTATATTATATCTCTGGCACCGTGTGTGATAGCAGAGTACAGTGGCCACACGGTTAAGGAAATAAAGACCTTATTGGTGCAGCAGACACTTAGAAAATCTGGTTTGTACATCTGGTGAAAATACCTTTTACGACAATCATTAAAAATCGTATAAACTCAACCTTTGTTAGGGAAAATATCAATTTCAGAAAGAAGTCTAAATTTTTTTTTGTTTTATTGATATAATTTCAGTGGTAACAGATTAGTATAACTATAGGAGAAGTGGTATAGGTATGTTTTATTTGAAATTAAGAAAAATATTTTAATGACAATAACCACATTAGAAGACATAATAAATGGAGCGGAATGTAAAAAAGAAGTTAATGTTAATTGTTGTGCTAATTTGTGCATTAATAAATAGATATACCTTATATCCATTTAGTTAACCCTGTATATTAGTGAACTCAGAATCAGGAGCAGAATCCACGACTTATAAACTGAACGTTATTACTGAGAATAATTATTTTATAATAAGGCGAATTTTTTTTTTTTTTTATAGACTAGTGGGCGGACGAGCAAGCGGTCCCACGTGATGGTAAGTGTTACCGCCGCCCATGGACACCTGCAACACCAGAGGGTATGCGGGCGCGCCGCCGACCTTGCAAAACTCACGTGTGACATTCAAGTACTGTAGTAAAATACTTCGCTTCCAGTTGCCGCCAAAAAGGAGATCTATCGCTTCATAAATCTAACATCGGCCCGTCCAATGAAGTTCACGCTGTTCGGCGCGTACAGAGTGGACGCTTCACTGATCATCAAAATTTTAAATATCTGCCTCACATACACACTATACATATTACTGTACAGAATCGAAAAGAAGACAACATAATAATTTAAAAAATAAATATAAATGAAATTCATTATAATAATAATTATTTGTCTAATTAAAATCGATATGTTAAGGATTACTAATGGCTATTTCATCCAGTTTCTTATGTACTATGTTGTAATTAATTTTATGTCTTAATTTAATCAAAAATAGAGAAAAAAGTGGTATGTGGTGTGGGCCGGCTATAAAATTCCGGATGCACGCGACAAATGAGAAGGCCAGTAGACCGTGTGTGGTGACGCTCATTGGGAGAGGCCTAGTGAAGAGACACGCTGATGGTATGTTATGGTATGTCAGTTACAATATATCAACGTATCACCGAAATGACTCGAAATCTAGACGCGTAGTTGCAATGAGTGCATTTGTTCTGCGTAACTGTCCGTTGAATAAAAGATATGCTGGAAATAAACAATAAGTTATGAAAGAACCAACCTATTGTAAAAACTCTCGAAACCGAACAATCAATTTTCAACTTTTCCGTTATTTCAGTAACAGGTTGTATTTATATCTTTATTTATTTTTTTATTAATTTAAATTATACAATTTTAGAATTAAATCATTTAAATGTAGAATAATAATATTTGAATTATATTTTAAATAACAGAAAATCTTAATTTTAATTTTCTTATATGAAATTATTATTTGTTTGTTGTTGTTTGTTTCTCAGCCCTTGGACGTCCACTGCTGGACATAGGCCTCCCCCATTGTCCGCCATTTAGACCTATAAACGCTCGACCAGCGCCCGTCGTCCACGCCGGTGTTGCGACTGGAGCCGCCGGGAACTTGGGGCCGTTTTACTTAATAAGTAGGTAATATCGGTCAATTTTTAAATTATAACTAATTGTATGATTATATTTATATTACTAATAAAGAATTATCCAGACTCTAGAGCTACTTGTTTGATTTTATTTATTTCGTAATTAATATGAGCATGTAAAACATTTCAATTCGTTTATTCCTGTCTGCCCCACCAATTCTATTCCCATCAGTGGGGCAGATCGGAATTAAATGAAAATAGTTCACACTGCTCCACTGTGATTATTAGTGGGGCAAAATGGACTTTACTATCCTTTCTCCCCCACCCAGTACTAGGCAACATACAAATCGCAACACGTTGATTTTCTTAATGCATTTTTATGGAAAAATGAATTGCACTATTTAAGGAATATAGATAAATTTATATCGAATTATAACCTGACCGATCGACAACCTGCGGCATGTGGAACTTGAGCACGCGGGTTTCCTCACGATGTTTTCCTTGACTGCGAGTTCACTAATTAGATAACTAAACAAAACTAACTTTAAAAAATATACTAATACGTAATACTAATATATCACGGTATTCGCTTAGGCCTTTGACCCTTGAGCGTTCAAGGGTTTCTGTTTACGTAGTATACGTAGGTATAAACTATGAACGAGTGTGGGCTGTGTTATGCAAATACGTGTAATTTAATTCAACATATTTTTATTTATTATATAATAAAAAATCGTGAAATACATGTAATTGTTTTAGTTAAATATAATAAGTAGTTTTAATCTACTGATAGATCTATTAAAATATTTAACACTGCATATTTTTGTAGGACCTTACATGACGGAGACACATATTACCTACATTGATATCTTCACATATCTGTTATTCGATCGACCAATTTCGGAGATCGATTTCGGAAAAGACTGGACTGTTCACTTGTCCTTCCTTATTATGAACGTATCGGTAAGAATTCAAGCCGTATGACCTTTGTGGTTATTAAAAAATAATCTAATACAGATTATTGGATGGACACTTAGATATTAATATGTTATCAACCAAACATTAAACATTACTTGAAATTACTGATAAGAATCGATGGTAATGACTGCTTGCTTTGAATTGTGAACTAACTATTATGCGTTTCCACTAATGGACAAATATTTTTTTATAGAATTTATTTTGTTTAGTTACTTAATACATTTACATATTTTCAATACGATAATTGTCGCTTATAATATAGTTTACAAAAACATCAAATTTACAAGTAGATAGATACATAGAGATACATAAGGACAATGTGTGCTGACATCTGTACTAGAATAATCTGTTTTACAGCTGTCCGCGCCCTCCCTTAGATCTATTCTTAGTACTACGTTACAGCTATTTAAGAAATAGTTTAATCAGGTGGTAATTATTGTGTATAATAAGTACGTTGTGTGTGTTTTATATAAGTACGTCTGTATGTGAATGTGTGGGAGTGCGGTTTTAGATATCCGATTATAGAAAATTTAGGATAGAGTAAATAATATTTGTAATTCAGTAAGTTGATGCATGGATGTGTGTGTGAATAAGAGTTACAGATGCTAAAAATGTTAAGTATAGGTTGTTAAGAATAGATGGCAGACCGTGGACCGTCAGGGACACCTGCAACACCAGGAGGCTTGGTGGTGCGCTGCCGACCTTGCAAAATCCTGTTCACAGCTCTCTTGAAGTATCCGAGGTGCAATGAGATGAGGAAAACTCTTCACCTTCCTCGTCCTAATTCCTATTTTACTAAGTCTTACTCGTATTCTATATCCATTCCTTAATCTCCGCAGGTATTCGGTGGCGTACCATCGTAATTCGAATCCTGGACGTTCTGGCCTAATTTTGGATAAATGTTGGAATGGGTCACGAATGTCCATAAACAACAGTATATACTTGCCATCGGGGGAGTGTCTGCTCGTCTGCTTCCTTCCTTATGTATAGGCTCAACATTTCAGGTATTTTTTATCCACATCCATTATAGAGTTCCCACGGGAATTATAAGTTAACATGAAGTCGCTGCCACGGCTAGTATTATAATAAACTTAACTAGTTAAGTTTTATTCTTGCTCGCCTTGTTATGTTTACAAAAAATCTCCCTTTTGGCGATGAAGGTCACCTTTTCAGAACTCCACTTTCTTTGAAAGTCACATTCTGACTAGATCACTTTTTGAGCAAGTCACGTACTCTTTAGTACAGTTAGACCCATTTTAAAACTTTCGTAATCAATCGCGAAAGGTGGAAAATGGATCTAACCCTAGTGTATTATTGTGGTAATTTTTATACGCTGTAACATCAGGAATATGTTCTGTTTTAATTTTTTCTGTGAAAATAATAGTTGTAAGCAGTAACCTTTTCGAAAAATACTGTTACTTTAGTAATATTTAAAAATAATAATATCTAAATATGCAACTAAATATGTACCTAATAATAATATGACAGAAGCGTGACCCACTCAGAAAGTGACCTAGTCAGAAAGTGACCTAGTCAGAATGTGACGTTCACAAAGAGTAGATGGACTTCTATGAAAGTGACCTACACCGCCGAAAGGAAAATTTCCAAATTCATGGTAAGAAATTATATCAAATAAATTCTCCACATACAATGAAAACGTCACGGCTCTCCTAAAACAAACGTATTATTGTAATCAAACAAAAAGGTCGGTTCCCGCCAAATTTCTACCTCATAAAATTGATCGTCGGCATAATAGAGCGGCGGACAGACGACTGTCGGTAATGACACGATTGGGACAAGTAGTAATGCAGAGCAAAAAGGTTGTATTGCACCGTAGCGAATCTACTTCCGATCGAAATCTTTATTTTGGTCTATTACGGCGAAACCTAAAAGGAAGGATTAAGAATTTCTCAGTCGATTCATATATGTCTGTATGTATGTATGTATATATGTGTGTATGTATTCTATTCTATATCGAAGATATAGAAAAAAAAGAAGTAGATCTCACTAGTTTATTTTAACTGTTACTACTGAGTTTCTTCGTACGGTATTTAACAAACATTTCTCGCAAAGAATTTAGACAGAGGCCTTGGGGTCTCCGCGTCAACCTCCACATCACCCCCTGTTGACCACGCCGTTCATCCTCAATCTACCCCTTTGTTTTCTCCATCTTCGACACAAGCGCCCTCTGGCGTGACGCGTGTGTACTAATTTTAAACTTTAATTATAATCATCTCAAGTTAACCAACTAATTCACAAACTATTTACTACCGACCATTCAATTATGATTTGACAAGATAATAAAATAATAACTCAAACATGACAACAAGCAACATCTTCAGTCTATTTACATATATATTTATGTATAAATTTTCTACATAATCTCCTAAATTTCTTGAACGATTTTGACAAATGTGGTATTTATTCGCCTTGAATACGAGACAAACAAAGAAACATTCATTTATATATACTAGCTGTGCCCGGCATGCGATGCAATGCGTTAGATTTTTTTTTTGTTAGAAACCTTCGTGGGTACGCACACGTCAACTCACCAAAGTTTTATCGAAATCGGACGAACGGCTTAGGAGCGCATAGAATACGAACGAACAAACAAACGACAATTTTTATATAATAGATACATTCATTTATATATATATATATATATATATATATATATATATATTGGGTTGATCAGAGAAATTCAATTTGGAGGTGCATGAAAGACATAATTTAGATGGTATGGTTTAGATTTACAAGATATCTCAGTTTTTTTATTACGCCACGGTGTGATAGAAGGTAAATTTATACACGGTCGACAGTCGTGAGATCGTTAGCCTTCTAAATTAGCGAATGACAGAGAGGACAGCCGTTCGATAACGAACCAACAATTTTTTGTAACAAAAATTAGAATCTAACTCAGTCAATTTTTATTCGATTGTTCGTAATACAATTATATTTCGCATGGATTTTGTGAACAATAACAATATGAATCGTTATTACAAACGCTGGCATTCCTAGTAATAAATTAAATGTCAAAGTCTCTTCTGTGGACAGTCCAACTGAATATCAGCATCGCAGTTCACACTGCGACATATGCTGAGTTGGTGCTGATTAACACAACATTCTTTATGTATATTCTAATTGCAATTCCATTTTACATGTTAATGTCAATAAAATTATTTTATTTCTCTTTACTTGGTTGGTGGTGTCGTATTTACTAAAAAAATACCTACCGTAAAGTAGCTCGATTAGTGGTACTGTGGTTCCAGAAGAGATGTTTTTTTTTTAAATATAAAATTTAGCAAGGAGGCCAACAGCTCGTCTGGGTAGCATTTGGAAAAAGTTTCAGCTATTCTCATCGCCTATACCACAGCGCTTAGAGCCCAATGCGTCCCGACATTATTTATGCCATACGGAGCCGAAACTATTTATTTATTATTATTAGTGTTGTTCTAACCGAATGCCAATATTTTGTTTCGTTTGTGATCTATGAGCACAGATAACAAGCTTTTGTTTCGTTTAAGTAGTCTATCTAAATACTTAGTTAAGTGTCAATATAGTGAATAAATATATGTCAAAAAGAAATTCAATTTTGTTTGTAACTGATGAGATTGGCAACACCGTAATTAACAAGCGACTACAGGAAACAGATCCATCTTATCCAGTTTCTATAATTATTAATAATTAATAATAATATTCTTCCCTGTCCGGTCAGTGATCTATCTATCTATATATATTACTTTTTAACAATTAATCCGCGTATCACTTGTACCAAACTCGAAACAATAGCGAGCGGGCAATTGTTGACAGTTACGTACAATGTTTACGTTTGATGTCGATACGCCCGGGACGAGCGATACGACCACTATATGTGCCTATTTGTTGCTGTTTGCTGGTCTGTGAGGGGCAAAGCAGAGTATACATTGTCAGTCAATGTATACTCTGCTTTGCCCCGGTAGTAACGGTTATAACAACTCCATGAGTATTATTAATGTGTCCCAAGCACGATAAAAGCGTTGATAAAAACACATAAGATCTGGAACGCGTTTCGTCGTGTGGTTTTGCGACGATACGCTACGAAAACAGGTTTTTTTAAAAAATTGGTATGGTTGTAAATAAATATGAGTAGATTTTACAACGACCGCGACCTCGTAACTTGTGCCGACGACCAGATCTTATGTGTTTTTATCAATGCTTTTATCGTGCTTGGGACACATTAATAATACTCATAGAGTTGTTATAACCGTTACTACCGGAGCACCGGAGCTTAACCGCATTCCTCAATTATTGCAAATGTCCACCAACGGTGGTAAGTCACTTAGAATCATACTGGGCCGTATGTCCATCTACATCATTTTCATTAAAAAAACTCAAATGCTGTTTGCATTATTAAGTACTAATCTACAAATCGTATAGCACAGCCTTTCCTGACCTGGGGTCCGCGGACCCCTGGGTGTCCGCGAGTATATCCGTGAGGGACCGCAGACCCATCTCTGGACTATATAAATGAAATAAATAAATCCCACCAAATGTCGCGTGATCGCGACCGCGTAGCGTAGCAATAAAAAAGCGAACGCCTCATTAACACTGCGAACGGGCGTCTATTATCTGGCATCATTGCTGCATTCATAGGGAGGCATTAGCTGCTAAGACTATGCCAGAAATATTGAAAAAACAGTATTAGATAACATTGTGCAGGTGGTGAATTTAATAAAAGCTAGGCCTCTAGATTCCTGTATTTTCGCTATCATTTGTGAAGAGATGGGATGCATTCACAAACAGTTGTTATATCACGCTGAAATGCATTGGTTGTCTCGTAGCAAAGTTGTGTCGAGGTTTTTGAGCAGCGAGATGAGACAGAATGGTTTTTTTTTTCAATAATTCTACAGGTGTCGTCAATAAACATGCTGATCACTTCAATGACTTTGGACAACTCTCAAGTTTTGCCTATGTAGCTGACATCTTTAGTGCCGTCAACCAGCTGTACTTGAGCCTACAAGGGACTAATATCATCTTCACAGCTGAAGATAAAATTGAAACAATACTGACAAAACTTAATTTATGGACAAATCGTTCACTTAAAAAAAATTATGATCATTTCCCCACACTTTCTACGTTTTTTTTGGAATCATCTGGTGGAGCTTTGTTTCCAAGAGAAGTATACGACGAAATTATTAAACACCTCCGTGCTTTGGGGTCTTAATATCGAGATTTTTTCCCAGCACCAGAAATAAAAATTGGATATCAGACCATTTCTATGCAGATATTACTGGCTTGACAACGACACAGGAAAAACAATTAATAGAAATATTGTGTGATTCAGCTTTGAAGTGGAATTTCAAAGAATCCTCTCTATCCAGTTTTTTGGTAAATTTAAAAAAGGTTATAAGGAATTGTTTTCAACAACATGTGAAAAGTTTTCATGTGTTCAACAACATTTTCCATTTTCATGTGAAAAGGCATTTTCTACGCTTGTATATATTAAAAGCAAATACAGAAACAGATTGCAAGTAGATCCAGATTTAAGAATACAACTTAGTAGTAACATCAATCCGAATATCACCGAATTAGTTGCAAAAAAGCAACACCAACCCTTCACATTAAAAAAAATATGATAATTATATATATATTACAATTATTGTGAAACAAAATTACATTTTGAACATTACAAAGTAATGTTTTTTTATATATTTGTAGTACTAATATAATTTATGCAACATGTATTTAGGTACTGTTTTTTATTAAAGGGGTCCATAACAATTGTGCTTGAGTTTCTAGGGGTCCGCAGCTGGAAAAGGTTGGGCAACGCTGAGTATAGCATATTTTGACTTTAATTCTTTAATGTTTTAAATACACAACTTTACACTACTAGTCCTATAGTGTGCAATCTCCGTAATCCGTCATTTGAATATGTCGGTACAACTACATGACCTTGTAAACAGGACATGTCCCGACATGTTCTCATTGTAAGCCTCGCTAGGATCAACTGTAAACCCACTATATCTTGATAGGCTTTGTGTATTGCTGTTTACTTCGTTTTACTAGTTTGTAGTCTGTTTATAAGCAATTTGAAAACTAATTTGAACGCACTAATTAAGCGATTGTAAAGGTTTCGTCCCAAACGATAACTTAATAGCGATTTAATAGCACACACAAATACAAACAATGTTTTGTGCTAAATTGACTTTTTTAAATAATTATACAAATAACCTATGGTAGCCATTTGTATCATCGGCTCATACCACTGAGTTTCTACTTAAGTCACCATCACCAGTCATTTTTTATTTATTTTTATAGAACAGATGGCAGACGAACGGGTGGGCTACATGATGGAAAGTGGTCACCGTCGCCCATGGACATCAGCAAAAGAAAGGGGCTTGCGGGTGCGCTGCCGACCTTGAATAATCCTGTCGTCCATTTTATCGTCCACTGCTGGACCTGAGCATCCTCATGCACATTGTCGGTGAATAGCACTGAAACGCCACACTGGCGAAGCGGGTTGGCGAGTCCACTCTTCCAGAGGTTGTGGAGTTCCTCAGGGCTTCTGGTAGCGGTTTTGATATTCCTTAGTCGCCTTTACGTGTCGTACACACGTAAAGAGATGGGTTGGGTGCTATTCTAAAACCAGTCGACACCACACGGTCATGGGTAGTAGAGCACGGTTTAGAAACCAACATTTAAAACTAAGTACCTAAGTATTTCTGCTTCAGTACGGACTTTAAAATCGTCACTAGTTCGGCGGTGAAGGAAAACATTGCATCGTAAGGAAATCAGTATGCTCATTTAGGGGAGACCTGTGTCCTGCACTGAGACATTATAGCTGTAGCTGTAGATAGCGTACAAACTCGATATAAGCTGTATTATCATTAATATAGTTGTATCTTGATATAATCATTTACTGCAACCCAGCCGCAACTGCATCTGGTAGAATGAGTCTTTTGTACTCACATTTTTAAGAACACAATTAGAAATAAATAAATAAAAGCCTTTAAAACTCTACTTACACAGCCTGTGTATTATTAACTGGGCTTACATTTCACCTCATCGTCGATCGACTATCAACCTACAACTTGAAAATATCTAAAACTTTAAATATAGTTAATTCCTTTTCAAACTCAAAAACTTTTAAACTACATAAGTTTTATTTTTATGGTCGAAGGCGACGGACAAGCATACAGTCCACCTGGTGGTGAGTGGATACTGTCGCCCATAGACATCCGCGCTACATGCCAATATTAGTACAAATTGACAAACGTTGGCACGACCCCAGATGCGCTGCCTACTTTTGGAGATATAGGAATAGATTTGGAGAAAGGGTTGGAAAAATGGGGAGGGATAGGATGGGAATGGGCTCTGGCACATCTCACTCACTACCGAAACTAGTACGTACATTAGGGAAATAAGATAAAGTGGGAAATGCAGTACATATCTTCTGTGAGAGAGGAGTAACGTGGCCAGTCGAACGCGCCCAGCTGCTGTTGGATTGCTCTCCCCTTCAGAATATGAAATCAATCAATATTATAAATATGAAATTATCAAGAATAAATTATTAATAGATTTTAATTAATATCAATTACGTGGGTGGGTGTTCGTAAGTTTTCATTAACATACAATTGAAACTCATAACACTAATTTAAAATGTATTTATGCGAAATTAATGAAAATCAAACTGCGTATTACCCGCACTGTGTTATGGCTGGGATTGTAAAGAAGGAAAAAACGCAGTGAACCACTCTTGAGACTTATATTCAGTACAGACTTAACTGTTTGTTAGACATGTGTTTGCTGTGGTGACTGCGAGTTGACTAACGTGTTTTTTTTTTTTTTTTTTTTATGTTAGGAGAGAATCAGGAAAACCCTCCATGGTCACCTGGTACCATCTAGTCTAGCTAGGCTAGCCTAGGTGGTACCAGGTAGTGCCGGACTCCTACCGGCTATAAAACCTGATTGCCTCAACATCGTGTTTTGTGACTAAATTCTTGTGGCCGTGTGGCCTATTAAAATTCACCGGTCGTAATGACTAACGTGGACCGGGATTGGCCCTTATTTATATTGATACAATGAAAGACGCTGGAGTTGAGCGTTTCTATCGTTACGACGACGCGCTGTTTGGCCTATGCGCCCGTTATGGTGTGCATGTGCAAGCCGTTCGTTTGGGATGCAATTTCTCTTCCTTTGTCTTTTCAATATCAATAGTGAAGATGTGTAAACCGTTAGATCCGAACGCGCTTTCTCGTCCTTTCTCCTGTTCAATGCTAATAGCGGAATAGGGTAAACTGTTAGTTTGTTGTACAATTTCTCGTCCTTTATCTATTCAATGTTTATAGAGAGGACGCGTAAACCGTTAGTTCTTAATTCTCGTTTCTAGTTTCTCGTCCTAAGTTCAACTCCAACGTCCCTTAAAATGAGTTTACAATGAATGAAATAACTATCTGTATGGAACGAACTTACAAACATAATTGAACTATAGTATCCTACCTTAACCTACTGTTTTGAATCAACTGTATTTGTACTTAACCTATACTTATACATTATATACTTATAGGCTTATATGCTATGTACAACTTATGAGCCGGTCGTCGCGAAAACAAATGTTAAATTATTCCAGTAGATTTAATATAATGAGAATCTTTATTAAGTTATTACTATATTTCCTACAATAAAGTCAATGACAGCGTAATTTTTTCACATATATCATGTAGGTATTACTCGTATATGTCCAGTTAATCTAAACTCTTTAACTGATTTGAGTAAATGGGATGTCCCCGAGAGTATGACCCAGAGAGTAACATAGAGAAGGTGACATCACGCCAAATCAAATATGGTAAACACTAGCAGTTAATATAACAGACTTCGTAATTTTAGCTGTGGTTTATTTATTATAATAACTCATTGAATCTTGGTTTATCCTAATTATTTATCTTTCATAGTTTATTGAATATTCAAACGCGGCTTGGTCCAATAGGGTCACTAACACAAAAGAGAACATTTGAAAATCAAAGGATATATACGTTTATAGGTTAGTAGTTAATAGCAAAATGCCTACGAAAACCAACCGAGCCGGTACCGGTGGCCGGCGCAGTATTGTACTCGTAGCTGCGTAGCGGCGTAGCACCATTACAAGACTGTAGCTCGCTTCCACCACAGTTTTCGTAGCCCCAGTAGATGAGTTTTATCTTTTTTATATCAAAATTTAAAAGTACATAAATAAAAACTTGCTCCTGTACTAATAAATATTAAATAGAATGTGTGGGCCTGATTAGCGAGAAATAACAAAAATATATACTCTTTAAATAGGTATATAGATATTGCCTTTCAGAAACATCCCACAGATAACATCATACATATGACACAAAACCAATTTCCAGTTTCTCGATTAAATCTCTCGCTGGGGTATCGATTACAAATTCGAATCATGATACGCGACACACGTTCGATTCTAATCAGCGAGCTCGATTCAACCCAAATTTAAATTCGCATTTGTGTCTCTATGTATGTATGAGAAATAAAATAAATGTTTTGTATGAAGCAGTTTTAGCTGAATTTCGAAGTAAGCTACCTATTGTAAAGATCAAGTTTTTCTAGTTTTGGCAAAAAATTGTATCTATATTCCGGTGGACTACATAGATGTTTCAAAGGGGAATGCTCAGTACAGTCCTAATATATCAACAAAATTATGTATTACATATTGGGGTTAAAGTATGAAATTGCCGATTTGTACTGAAAAATTAAAACTCGTTTTTTTCTAAAATGTAACATATTTATTTAATCAAAATATTTACCCTCATTATCTATACATTGTTGCCATCTAATCGGAAGTTCATTTATGCCTTTGCGATAGAACTCTGGGGATGTAGATTCGACAAACTGTGTGAAAGCATTTTGTACTGCCTCTTGGGAAGAAAATTTTTTACCACGTAGAAAATTGTCCAAATCACGAAAAAAATGGTAGTCCGTTGGAGCAAGGTCTGGCGAGTACGGAGGATGACGTATGGTTTCTAACTGCAGCTCCTGTAGAGTTACAACGGTTTCTCGTGCAGTGTGAGGTCTTGCGTTATCATGGAGCAATAATGGTGAAGATCGATTCACGAGTCGGGGCTGTTTCACTGCTAGTTTCGCCATCATTGTTCGAAGTTCGGCACAGTAAACATCTGCTGTTATTGTTTGACCATACCTGAGAAAGCTATAGTGAATAACACCATGAATAGACCACCAAACAGTTACCATTACCTTTTTATTGGTAAGCTTTGCCTTAGGGCACTGTTGCGGCGTTTGACCTGGGGTCAGCCATTGCATTTTTCGCTTTCGGTTATCGTAAAGAATCCACTTTTCGTCACATGTCACAATTCGATCCAATATTCCTTCATTTCTGTACCGATGCAACAAGGCAGCGCAAGTTTCAACACGCGTTTCTTTCTGCAGATCAGTCAAATCATGAGGCACCCATTTTTCATATTTTTTTATCTTATTGATTTGATGCAATTGAGTCAATATTGTAGGTAAGGTAACGTTAAACCATGCCGCTAATTCCTGGGTAGTTTGACTCGGAACGGCTTCCACCATCTCCTTCAATTCAGCGTTATTCACCTGCGTGGGCGGTCTTCCACGTGGTTCGTTCTTCAAGTCGAAGTTTCCATTACGAAAGCGTTTAAACCAAAAACGCACGGTTCGTTCATTAGCAGTCTCCTCTCCAAACGCAGCATTGATATTGCGAGCCGTTTCTGCCGTGTTAGTTCCGCGTCGGAACTCGTATTCAAAGATTACTCGGATTTTCGAAGTATCCATCTTTCCCGTCTAAGCTGAATAAAAAAAACAATTGAAAGTCGAAAATCGAATGTTGCACATTTTTTAAAACAAGAACCTCATAGGTATCATGTGAAAAAAGTTTCACTCGAAAATCTCACACCATGAAGGTTTTATGTCAATTCAAAGTATCTATTACTATAAAACGACAATTTCATACTTTAACCCCTATTATTTATGTTCATATGAGAATAAACATTATGTTTATATTTTGTCTTTTATTAAATCTTCAATAATCTATCTATACTAATAGTCCAATCAAAAGACCTCGGTTAATTCCGATTTATTCCAAAGTACTGACATAACAGACTTATAAAAAGATCAACCATGAAATTTAATACAATTATTACTCAACTTTAAGTTATTTTTTTTAGACTACTTTAATAGCTGTAGCACATAAGTAAATATCCGTACAGTAAACCCGACACGATAGGTACACTACTACATACCGCAGCTACTCGTATTTGTGCATGACCACTCGCCGACAGTCTGACTTACGCGCCGCGTCGGGACAAACCGGTTCAATAAGGGGACAAACATCAAGAGTATCGCACGCGCTAGGTATTCTTCTATATTTTTTAGTTTATGTCAAACTAAACTATTATTTAATTATTATTAAAAAATGTATCGAAAATCACAAATGTAGAAAAATTGAGTTATACTTGAAAAGATCTGAACTAGCAAAAAATATGAGTAATAATTTTTTATTTAGCCATTATAAGGATTATAATGAAATCAATGTACCGTTTGGATATCTTATAAATCCTCCGGAAAATTTGGTATTTTTTTTTCAACAAAAGATCATTAATATTTTGATCATAAAATACGCAAATTAGTAATGATTTTTTAAAAGTATACAGATTTGTACTTTTGCGAGTGTTTCCCAATTATAACATTTAAAGAATATTCGGCACCTCAAAAGAGCTCTTGCTCTGAACGGATATTTACCTTAATCTTTCGAATGAGACTATTTTCATGTTTCTATGATCCCACTGTTCATCGATGTTGTCTTCTTATTAGGACATACGCTAATCCCACTGATTAAAAAATTAAAATGTCCGCCATTCAACGAGATGGCAGGAGTAATAAGTACAATAGTCTCTTAAAATATCTGTGTTCGATCCCTGACTTTCTCTGTAAAATATCTGTATGTAGCCATGGAGTTTTAACAACATTAATTTCGACATGGTTATTTTTTTCAAAATTAATTAAACTAACAAATGGAATCTGAACAAGATTATTAGTGTTTGAACAGAATAGATACGTGAAAAGGGTGTACAAGGGAAAACATTTAATAAACGCGTGCGAAATTATATCAGCAATAAATTGGGTAATAAATATTTGTTCCATACGACTTAATCATTTAATAGAGATTCGCAAAAAACCGCTTTTTAAACTTTTGACACCCTGTATAATTGTTAGTAGCATGCGGTTCGATAGGAACTTTTGATATTTCATTCAGATAGAGAGATAGCTGACACAAAAAATTTGCTCAATCGGATTTATTAACGGATTCGTACTTTTTATTTTTATTTTGACTGCACTATAATAATAAATTCGTTTGAGGCCGATCTGTGCATGGAATTCATTTGAGGCAGATCTGTGCATGGGACTCGTTCAATAAATTCGATGGAACTTGTTCAATGAACTCGATGGAACTCGTTCAATAAACTCGATGGAACTCGTTCAATAAACTCGTTTGAGGCAGATCTGTACATGGGATTCGTTCAATAAACTCGTTTGAGGCAGATCTGTGCATGGGATTCGTTCAATGAAATATCGGAACCAAGAGTCGGATCACGTTAAAACAATGAGCGCATTGAAACAATCAAACTAAAACTTACGAAACTGTGAATGGCGGGAATTAATTGGAAACGTTAGCGAATTAGAAACATTAATGGCCCCACGGTAAATGTAATAAATAGTAGGTCTAATGTTTAAAGTTGCCATTTTTTTCGGGAAGCAATCACATTTCACTATTATAGGAAACAATTAGTAAATTCCTATGGTATTGCTGTAGTGATTGAGCAAAAAATAAATTATACAACTAAAAAATCTTCGTAAAAACAATAACGATATTAGATAGAAATTATAAACATATTTTGTTTTAAAATTCGGAAAATGTTATCTATGATTTTAGATTATTGTATACACATTATTTTTCACAATATACGTCATTCACATTACGTATAATACTTAGAGTAAAACAATACTACACATTACAGTATAGTTGGTGACCCTAGTGTCGGTGTTGATACTTATTTCGGTAAATATGAAAATGGACTTCTATGAAATGGGCTTATACTTCTAAGTATAAAAACAAAACCAGACGTAAATCACGTAAATGTGTTTGAAACGGCTCCTGTAATTACAGTTCAAATGTAATTACTGAATCAATAAGTTGTGTTTTAATAAGCATACCTATATTTATTAGATATCTGGCATATCACAGAAGACTACAGTAAAATATAGTACTACGTACATGTTTCGGTGTTGGCTTGAGATACACCCATGCACCATGGCCAATGGACATTAGATACGCCCATGAATAGCTGCAACACCAAAGGGTATGTGGGTGCACTGTTGACCTTGTAAAATTCTATTTACAACTTTATAAATACGAAAAGATCCAAAACACACATCGCAAATAAAATACTCTAGATTCCGGTCGTGACCCAAAAGATTATGTACTGTTCAAATTTATGATGTGCTAGAAATAATCGAACTCTCATTCAATTAACAGAGTCGCCATAATTAATTTAGTACCGGACTGTATTCGAATATTCAATTACTAGTCGAATATTATCATTAGTATGCAGTATAATTCTTTTAGTACCGCGTTTGTTTGTGCGAATTTAATTTTGATTGCAAATAATGAACACAAAATACGCGTAACATACAGAAAAAAGTTTCTACTTAGCTCTGAATTTATAACGTTAAAACTAACGTTGTAGGGGGAGAGTGCATGCTGCATTCCCACAGCCGCTGGGCGCACTCGACGGGCCACGTTACCCCTCTCTCACAGAAGACTACCTTGAAATGTACAGCATTTCCTACTTTATTGTATTTCCCCAATTTACATACGTGTTTCGGTAGTGAGTGAGATATGCTAGAGTCCATTCCCATCCCATCCTGTCCCTCCCCATTTTCCCAATCTATTGCTTAATCTGCAAGGGTAGGCAGCGCATCCGGAGGCGTGCCAACGTTTGTCATTCTGGACTGATGTTGGCATGGGTCGCGGATCTTTATAGACGACAGATCCACTTACCATCGGGTGGACTGTACGCTCGTCAGCCGCCTTTTTAAAAAAAAAACATCTTATATTATTATTTATTTAATCGGGCAACACACAGCCACAGCAAGTTTAGTATAATAAAAAGAAAAAGACTAATAAAACTATATTAGTGCTGAAAATTAGAGGACCTTCAGCTCGGATGTTAATCAAATACGAATCGTTATTTTACTAAATCTACATCCGAAAGAAAAGCCTATCAATAGGGTAGTCATATCTATCTGCTATCACCTCCAAGATACTGTTGGAGCTGGACTCTAAATAAAAGGGACGGAATTCTTTTGCGTATGATTAAAATTTTTAATTTTAGGACTTAAAATTTATATAAATTCAAAATTAACCTCACTGCATACACAATACTTACCATTCATTATACCATTACTTTTCCATTTATTTGGTTTCTATTTTTTTATTTATTTGAAAAAAAAGTATCAAAACTGGACTTTTATTGGAGAAAATATAGTTTATTTATTTTTATTTGCTTGGAGATTACGTACTTCAACGAAAGTTAATTACGTAATGTTGATAATACCTAGGTAGTGTCGACATTAGCTAAATAAAGTTGAGAAGACACATTAACTTATGAACTTTAACTAAAATCGGTCGTCAACGTTGACTTTACCAGGTAATGCTGACATTAACGGAGTTTCGGACATTAGCGTTAATATAAATATAAGTATATTTCTTAGCACGAGAGAATTTCGTGCTATAATCGTCCACGCCGGTCCAGTGTGGATTGGTGGATACACATGCTACATTTTTTTTAATTTCGAGCGTGTGGGTTTCCTCACGATGTCTTTCTTCACCACCGAGCTGGTGATAATAAGAAAAATGCGTAATTAAGTAATAACTCAGTGATTCGGGCTAAGGATTTCAATCCACATGAATGAGAATATAGAATCGATATACCCGTAGATTTTATCACCGTAGATTATCTTGCTGTGTGGTGTCGGACGGCTTTAGAATAGCTCCACCCCATCTCATCCCGTGGGTGTTGTAAAAGACGACTAAAGGGCGGAGAGTGGACTCGCCAACTCGCTTGGCCAGCATTGCGTTTCAAGGCCATACATCCTTCATGCACAAAACAATATTCATGAGGGGGCCCGTGCCCAGCATTGGATTCTGAAAGGGTATACTGGATACTTACAGTACATCGCTTCCATCCAATCATAGAATCTAAAATCTGCTAAAACTGACAGAAATCAGGCTGCAGTCTCGTTATGAAAAGGTGGGGGGTGGGCTATCTTAAAAGTAAGGAATGTCACTTTTCAAGTAGGTACGGATAAAACTTTTTCTTTTATATCTCAAACGAGTTTTGTTAAAAACTCTCGCGAATGTGACGCGAGCGTGGCCTTAGCGAAGTAGATAAAACAATATGGGAGTTTTTAACTTCTTATTCCACCGACTTCGTGTATTACGGCTTAGGGGCTATTATATTTTAGAAGTTTCCAGGAATTCTCAAAGGAAGAAGTGGGTAGTTGGACAGTATCAGAATCTACACGGCTGGGAAGAGTGCAAAAATTTAAAAAAAATAGGGGAATCTTTGTAGTTTTTTTTTTTCTTTATCCGACTGGCAAGAGTACAAAAATTAAAAAAAAATAGGGGAAATTTTTTGTAGTTTTTTTTTTCTCTTTATCCACAGACTTTAGAATGGGGAGGATGCACGCTGCAATCCATTTCTCTACAATTCTATTTTTTTTTATTTTCCTCTATCCCTCAACCTCCTTGTGTCACATTATGAAGATGACGAAGATGATGAATTTCGTTACATTAATAAAAACCCGATCAAAATCCGTTCAGTAGTTTTTAAGTGATACTAAAACAAACAGACGTAGAGACAAAAATTTTAGAAACTTCTGTGTCAGGATTCTGTTTACTGTTAATTATATTAACAGTACTGTAGTTAATTATATGTATAAATTACACTAGTCAACACCAAAAAAATATCGTAAAAAGTATGTAGTACATTTCGTAGACTTACTCACTCCTATTACCCGAAAAATATTACTTTCCTTACATTACTTCTAAAACTGGCAGAATATTTGAATTGCGAAAAAAAGCATATTTTTAAACTTATTTTGAGGGTAGATGTAAATTTTAAGCATTTATTGTTGCGCTAAAGTTGTAAAAAAATTAGTTGGTGATATATTTGTCAACATGTCTCACATTTGTACAAATTCTCCTGATAGTTTTTGCTATATTTGTGGTTTATACACACCAAAAAGTCAAAAAAAGGCAATCACATCATTGATTAAGGAGTATTATAGTGCATATTTTAACTTGGATGTTAGTAATCAAGATAAATACTGGGTCCCACATATCTATTGTCTTACCTGCCATACAAAATTGACATGTTGGTTTAGAGGAAAATGTAATGGAATGCCTTTTGGTCAACCTGCAATATGGCGCGAACCTAAAGATCATGTGAGTGACTGCTACTTTTGTCTCACTAATTAAAAAGATTTTCAAGAAAATCCAAGTACACAATAAAATACCCAGATGTATCGTCTGTTACGAAAACAGTGCCACATTCGGATGACCTTCCAGTACCTAAGAAGCCACCTAATACTGAACCGATTTCAAGTGACTCTGAAGAAAACTATGAAGAGAATTATTCCGGGGAGGAGGAGTTTCCAGTTCCAAGCACCTCAAAAATTCCACATCCGATTAGTCAATCAGAGCTTAACGATCTAATTAGAGATTTAGATTTACCTAAAGAGAAATCTTAAGTATTAAGTTCAAGATGGAAGCAATGGAATCTCCTTCAGTTGGATGTTAATGTTACTGCATACCGCAAGCGTCACAATTTCTTTATAGATTTTTATTCAACGGATGGAGACTTAGTCTATTGTTCTGATGTCGACGGTCCGATGGGTAAGATGGGTCATGAGCATATACCAAATGATTAGCGACTCTTTATTGACTCGTCTAAGACAAGTTTAAAAGCTGTTTTATTCCACAATGGAAATAAATTTCCTTCATTGCCAGTAGCTTACGGTGCCCATTTTAAAGAAACTTACGATGTACTGAAACATATCCTGGAAAAAATCAAGTACAATACACATAAATGGTTCATTTGTGCTGACTTAAATTTGTCGCTTTGCTTTTGGGGTTGCAGACGCCTGCAGACACAAAGTATTGCTGTTTTTTATATGAATGGGACAGCCGCGCTAGAAATCAACATTACATTCAGAAAATATGACCTTCAAGAAATACTACATTCCAGGACAAAAGAATGTTAAATTTGACTGTTTAGTTGATCCACAAAGAGTTATTCCCGAAAATATGGGAGCTATGAGTGATGAACACGCACAGCGATTCCAATAAGATATAACTGTTATTGAAAAAATATATCTGCTGGTTGTTAATTAGGGAAACCCCAACCACAGAGTACCATCGACAAACGAAAAAAATGAAAAAGGAAGTTTTTTTTTAGTCCAAAATGAATGAATTTAAGTTTAAAAATTGTTAAAAAAGTAAAAATATAAATATTGATATATCATAAAATTGTGACGTGATAGAAATGTTTTATTTGAATTTCTACATTATTTCCAGCACATAAAACACGAATCACATGAAATTATTTACGATATAAAAAAAAATATTTTTGTTGACTAGTGTTATCTTAGACTATTTCAATTATGTATCAAAAAAAAAACAAATAACTCTATGATTCATATAACTAATATTACCTTGTGAATTATAATTTACTTTGCACTTAATTATGTCCCTTTACCGTAACAAAAGAAACGTTGAATGAGCCTCAACAATGCTTGTTCAGAACTTTAGGGATTTGTCTTTCTTTCAATTTCTCTGTTAGCCCGGAGTTTGTTCCTCGCATTAATTATCTATTGTCGAAGTTAGTGACGAGACCTTTAAAAGGGCTAGAGGGGAACTTATAGAATATTCTTTCATGGACTTGTTGACGGAGTGTTTCCGTAACGAACCCGAGAGGAAGCCTCTGATAGGAACTTTTAATGTGAACAGGTGTGATGTAGGAATGTTTCATAAAGTTCTGTCCGAGCCAACATCGAAAGCTGCAAACATTGTGTGCGAATTTGCGAGTCATTGATAAGTTAGAGTTAAGTAGGGATTTAAGAAAAATTGTAATCTTTAGGGTACGATAGGGCTGACATTCAAAACAGTGTAAAAGCTCCAAAAACAGGAAAAAATGGATAATCATAATAGGAAGAACCTATATATAGGCAGTGCGTCCGAAACGAGCGGTTTCCACATAGCCAAGCTATAGTCAATGCTGATGGCTGTTTTTTTATAGAAAGAAGGCGGCAGACGAGCATAAAGTCTATCGGGTGATAAGTGGATACTGTCGTCCGTGGATATTAGCTATACATGCCAATATCAATAAAGAATGAAAAACATTGCCACGCCCCCGTCTGCGGCACCAACCTGTAGATATTTAGGAATGAATTTGAAGAAGGATCTTTAAGAAAAATTGGGAGCGATGGGATAGAATTGGATGGGAATGGTCTCTGGCATATCTCACTCACTTCCGAAACACGTACGTTCATTGGGGGAATAGGACATAGTGGGGAATATATATACTACATTTTATGGTAGCCTTCTGTGAGAGAAGGGTAACGTGGCCAGTCGAGTGCTCCCAGCGGCTGTTGGATTACAGCGTGCACCGTACCAAAATTATGAATCCCCTCGTATAATGAAAGCTAAGAAAAAAAGAGATTTAATTTTATTAATTAATCCCTTTCTATAAGTTTCTAACTCCAGGTCGGAAAGCAATTTGAAAAATTAATTCGCAAGTTCATTTGTACTCGGATTTGTGAACTTCTGGAAACTTTTTGGGTGTATTTCAACATTTTAGTTAATTAACGCTTCATTTTTCAAATAGGTAGATGTTCAAAACATTTGCAGAAGCTATTTTTTTTGTAGATAGCATATGTTAGCATACGAGCTGAGAGTAAACATTTTTTTATGGAAAAAAAATGGAACTTTTTCGGAAAAGCATTTTTTGGGGAGCATTTTCTTTGGCAAACGGCCATACGCTACCAGTCCATACAGTCCCCCTGATGATAAGTGGATACTGTCATCCATAAACCTCCGCGACACAGTCCAAGATCAGTCCAAAATGGCAAACGTTGACACGCCCCCGGATGCGCTGCCTATCTTTATAGATTTGAAGAAAGGGTTAGGAAAATAGGGACGGATAGGATGGGATGGGAATGGGTTCTGACTTATCTCACTCACTATCAAAACACATACGTACATTCGGGAATATTATAAAGTGGGAAATTTCAAGGCAGTCTTCTGTGAGAGAGGGGTAACATAGGGGTAAGGGAGGGGGAATGCAGCGTGCACTTTCGCCCTAATAATTGCATAATGTTAAGCGGTTGTCATTTATTCTGACATTAATCAAAAATGACAAATTTATATTTATGAAACAGTATTTGAAATTGTAAATGACTGGGAATAGGAATTATCAAACCATCCCGTTCCTTTGCCGTCATTCCCATGGATTATTGCATAATACTAAATACATTCTGTTGGATTTTAAAGAAAGAAGATGGCAGACAAGCAAACAGTCCCCTTGGTGGTAAATGGATACTGTCGCCCGTAAACAACCGCGACACATGCCGACGTCAGTCCAAAATGAGAAACGTTGAAATGGATTGAAGGGAGGAATGGATTTTGGGAATACGGAAAACAGGAATAATAACGAACGAGGAATTTTCCTGATCCCATTCCATGTCCTAATTCTATTTTGAGTAATTAGAGAGAGTAACGGGGTGAAATGGAGAGTTAATGAGTCAACAGTATAATGGAATAACTATCCATTATACTTTTCATCCGTTGGGATAGGAGGTGATCGGATTGGATGGAATGGCAAAGACGCCCTGGCATATCCCACTTACTACTGAAACACGTACACATATTCGAGGGAATAACATATGAATGGGACTTTTTAAGGAGTCTTCGGGGAGAGAGGAGTAACTGGTCAGTCATTGCCGCCACCATCAAAATAAAGTGCAAATCGTTTATAAAGACATTTAATAGGGTCGCAACCTAAGTGAAGTGGTTACAGAAATGACGGACCACGTCTTCGCCGGCTGCTGGATGAGCTGCGCCTGGAATCTCCCGGGAAAGTTAACATTTTTTAAAATTAATCACCTTCGTATCCCCTAAATCATGTACGATCGCTCGCACCGCGCCAGGCATTTAGTAGTCATTTCTCTTATTTTGGCATTCCGCAGGTCCTCAACCAGCCATCATAAATAAAAGTGAATTAGTTTCTTTCCATAGCGAACGAATAATTGATTATGTTCTCCAAGTTTCTAATTGAAATTAACAATTATATTGAGCACCGCTATTTCTAAGAACTCGATTCAGTACTATGCGTGATTAATAAATCAGCCCTCCGAAATACAAATCGTTTGATTAAGAAATTGACTAACAGCGCTTTTTGATTGAGTCAAATAGAGCTTTTACTTGAATTTTATACGAAATCGCTCTTTTTCAAACAGCGGGACATAGAAATGGAAATAAAATGGAAGAGAATAATATTCCACGGTTGTCAATAGTAACGCGATACACACACAGATATCGGAATTTGTAGAGAGCTCTCTATTATAATAGAGAACTCCCTAAAGCATAGACCAACCGACCGCTCTCACAATTATAAACTTTTTGCGTTCGTAAACGACCTAACACATTGATTTCAAAGTTAACATTCATTACTCTAGCTGAATGAATAGGTTTGTTCTACAAATTTATATTTACGGTCGGTGCCACCTAACCGCTTACTGAATAATTTGATAATGAACTGCAAAGGAGTCTGTATTTGTACGAACGCTCGATTAGCTGATACTGTATCTAGTTGGCGTTTCATATGTAAAAATATACAAAGGACCTCCAATAAGCAGGATATTAGTAATAATGTATGTGTTATGATCTACCATAATCGTTATAAGCAATTGTAACTGAGGTAGTTGAGGTATTTTTATTAAAAAAAAATCTAAAAAAGATTTTAACATACAAAGCTCTAAGACCAAGCCCTCGATTCAGCTCTGAACCCTCGAATTAAAAATAGTCCTACATCATAACAACGCACGCACTAAATCACTAAATTTCAACCGCCGTGTCTAACAATTTCTAGATATATAAAGCAATCACCGGCAAGGCCAATACCATCAGTTATGGCTACTTAGCCGCCGAACATCGATATTATGTTAATGTGTCCCATCAAACACAATGGCAGGCTTGCTTCTTCCCATAAACGTGCACCATAAAAGCCTTTTCATGTTCCTCACTGCCCGAGGTTTATTGCTTGGTTTCGGGGGGGAAATATTTCATTCTTTCATTTCTTATTACGTTCGACTGATTTTCTATAGGTCCGGGATTTGGGATATAGACAAATGTATGCGCCAAGTCGTCTGTTATTGCTTTTGTATGTTTGTATACTCTTCATGACAAACAAAGCTCTTGAGGGGTGCTTGACACATATTCGATTTGCAATATTTGACTCGATAATACTTGCCGCGCAAATTTATGTGTATAATATAATGTAAATAAAATGTATGTAATGATATAACGTATATGCCATATTATGTCAAACAATGAACATACATAACTAGAATAAACAATCATTATTGTTTATTCTAGTACATTGATTAGCATATGAATTTATTTTTTTGATAAATTGGTAAGTTTTTTGAGTTAGTATCTCCAACGAACGAACGAACCAAACCAAACTCAATCCAAGGAAACCAAGGGGTCCATTTTCCAATATAAAACGTAAACATACATAGCGTATATTTATGTATATATGTTTACAGAAATGAAGTCGTAATATTGAAAAAGTAGGGTTTCATAAATATACATTTGTTGTAAGTAGTTATCAAAAAGGGAAGAAAAAGAAAAGATAGTATTTTCTTAGGTTTTCGCGATTACTATACATAGCAATTAAACAACTTTGAACGGTTTAAATCGCGTATATTTAACAACGTCGGGATATAAATAATGTTAAATATACGCGATTTAAACCGTTCAAAGTTGTTTAAAAGAAAAGATGTACAAAAGGCAACCTTATCAACTGCGGAAATTTCTTCCAGAGGACCTGGGAAAGTGAAATATAGGTTAAAATATATTTCTAGGTTTCTTCGCGCCTCCCAACGTTTCCCTCTGTTCAATCCATAGGTTGGTTGGTGCAGAATAGCTCCAAATCACCTCTTGACTAAGTGTAATATTTTTTTTTTTAATGAATAAAATAATAAATGAAGCCAAACTAAAAAACCACAACACGCTTCGACCACATCGCATCCTTAGCACAATTGCGCACTGGGCCCGCGTGGTTAATTATGGTTCAATTCCCAAAGCAATTGGACTTTAGTCAACTAACTTAGACGGAACAAAAATTAAAATTAACTGTAATCATATAATTAGACGACTTATTTCTAGCGACTAAAGATTACTTTCGCCTAAATAACTATTTTTTTTTTTCCAATTTTGAATCAATTTTCAATTTTTATTGAATCTAACGACTAACCCACAATCGACACTAAATTTAATCACTAGATATTTAAATCCTGTCAATGTTGTTTCTTAATATATATTCTGTTTAGATGTAAATTTTTACCCTCATCACCCGTGGGTGAGGCCACTACCAAGCCACACTATCAATAGTGTCGCGGGGAATTTCTGTTTCCTTTCGACACCACTGACCTGAAGTCTAGTGGATCGAAATCAATAAGAATAGAAGAAAAAGTAACAAATTACTTATCCTCAAGGACACGTGTACAGGTGCAATTAATTAACACGAAGATAAGTTTAGGTCATGCACTGGATAAATTACGATATATCTTTTTATGTTTGAGTGTGTGTGTCGGAGAGGGCGATGAATTTAATTTTAGTTATTATCTTTTAGCACTTTTAAAAATTTTATTTGTTCAAATGATTATGAACAATCAGATTTAACAAAATACTTTTTGAAATACTTAAGTTTAAATATGTAATTTTAAGCGTCAGTGAGAGGTCTATTTTATATATTTTAAGCATAATCATTTGTTCCTTTAAATCTTAGGAAGATAAAAAAAATGATTAAATAGCATTATTTTAATAGAAACCTGTACTCACGAGAAATTACCCACGACACTACTAGTACCGGTCAGTAGTGCAGAACTATTTTTTTTTTTATAGAGAAGAGGGCGGACGAGCAAGCGGTCTCACGTGATGGTAAGTGTTACCGCCGCCCATGGACACCTGCAGCACCAGGGGATATGCGGGCGCGCCGCCGACAAAATGTTACTGTCTGTAGTGCGGCCTATAGTGCCGTGGATTATGAAAGATTTTTCACCTAAACTAATTCATCGATTAAATAGTGTAATCCCCTAATGCCAATACGAAAGCGGCAATAACTTGGGGGTATCTACACTCAATTAACATTAGTATGGTCATGAGTTCAAATTTATACGAATTTATACTTAAGTACCTCATTTTACGAATTATCACTAGCTCGGCGGTGAGGAAAAACATCGTAAGGAAACCCGCATGCTCGAGAAATAAAAAATAATCATAAGTTCGTGTATCCACCAATTCCGCGTGATGGATTATGGCCCTAAACCACCCACTGATTATTATTAACTATACAGGTGAGGCCTGTGTCTTACAGTGAGACGTTATAATGCCTACACGATATCTATTCAAAAATAATCTATTATACCATATTTTAATGAAACCATTTCACATTTGATGAACTCCGCCCATATAATTACCGGCAATACCTGATTAAAACGATATTCATACGATATAGAACCTTTATAAACAGCGTGGATGAACAAAATAGCAACCACATTATCCGGTCCGCTGGGTAATTTAAGGCAATTTCCATACGAGAGTAATTGAAAACCTTATGAAATATTCCATAGATTTTAACACGGAAATGTGACACTTCTGTCATAGCATGTAATTTTTTTTACTGCAAATTGTCATAGGTTCGACAATATCAGAATATAGTCTAACTCCAGGACACATGTCGCCTGGTTGTCTGACAGAGAACACTATGAGCGATAAGACAGCCTTTTGAGCATTTTATGTGTTACAATGTCTGTTACTATATGCCGCTCTTTATAATTTCAAGTCCGCTAAAGGATATTTTAAGTTCACGCTAACACTAGCGTGAACTTAAAATACCCTTTAACGTTTATTAGCGTAATACGAGACATGATCGCCGAGCACTCTAAGCTCGAACACTAAGTGAGCGCTAATAAATGTCTGTCTAAAGCGTTACACGCTCGTGAGCGTTTAGTCCAAATTTTTAACGTTTGACGGACTTAAATTTTTCGATGTGTATACATACAAATTCTGTGCCTCTGATTTTTGTCTCTACGGATAAGGTTTTTGGCCGTATGGTGTCAGTCGTATGGTATCACCCCATCTCTTCCCGTGGGGGTTATAAATGGCGACTAAGGGATAAAACAGTCACTACCACAAGCCCTGAGGAACTACACAAACTCTTAAAGACTGGACTCGCCAACCCGCTTGGCCAGCACTGCTGTTTAAAACCATAAACCCTTCCCGCTCAAGACAATGTATGTGACAAGGACATGGGCCTCTTCACGCCCATGTCCAACAATGGACTATGAAAGGGCTAGTTACGATACATCCGTCCGTGTGTAGATCGCTTAAAGCAATTAAACATAAAATTATAAATGGCATTGGTTGACATAATGAAGCGCGGGCCGTATTGCGGGCTTGAGTGCACTTAATTAGGAGTGCGCAATTACTGCGCGGTCAAATAAGGTAATTTGCAGCGAATATACGGAGAGAATACGGCCCTGGAGTGATGTGACGTTATTGGAGATGAATGTAGTGGTATAAAAATGTGCGTTGAGCGCTTGGACGCGAAGTTAGCGCTAATAAACCTTGACCCTAACCGTTTTATACTCGATACTTTTAACTCGAACGTTACGATAAACACTTTATACTTTTAACCTCGAGAGTTTACGACTATCAAACGTTAAATACTTTGACTATACACTCACGAACATTTAAAGCTCAAGTCGGTTTAATAGCGCTCAATAAGCGCTCGAGCGTTGGGAGCTCAGCGCTAACGTTTACAACACTAGCTAGATGGGAATAAATAAAAAAAAAATTATTTATATATCGAACGGGTCTTAACAGGCTTATCCTATGTGTTTTTAAGTACTCGTCTAAAGCTGTACCCGATGCTATATATGCAATAGGAGCCCAAATAGACCTATATTGCACCAAGGATAGTCATAAGTTGACTATGGAGTCATAAGACAGCTTCTGAATTCGCCGGTCAATCTCTCTGCAGCCACACCCGCATCCTGCCCCTAACCCAAGTAGGTGCTGTTTGCTTATACCTGGTCTCTTGATCCAGTATATGTGGGTATGGTCGTGTGACACCACACGACCGTACCAACATGACTTAAGACTTAATGGCTGACTTAAGAATAGCACTGAAGTTAAATGTATTTTTTTTTAATTATTTAACTAAAAGAACAGTGCCGGCCGGCTACAGAGTAGGACCACCCCGTAAATTCACGTGTGTGTGGTAAAAGGCGACTAAGGGATAAGAAAGCGGTTACCCCAAGCCCAACTCTAAACGAGTGGACTCCTCAACATTTCCGTACTTTTATTTATATTCTCTCCCACTTTTAATAAAATAATTAAGTAGCGTTATTGAAATCAAAAGTACATATTTATAAGTAAGTTATTATTTACCCCGACGTGTATTCGTGAGTAACAAACACCATAATACTCTTTACTTCCCTTCCAACATTATACTCTTCACAACGATTAACTTCCACGTTTATTTTAAACTGAGGTTTCTAAGCAGTTAATTGCTTGAACGCATTTATGTGTGAGCGTATAAGCACAGATAAAGAAACAGAAGTACATTTAATTGAGTATTCGTACAATCGCGTTCCACGCACACATAAACATCGCTGTCACAGCGTTGCGACAAATTTCAACAAACATAACCGTTCACCAAACATTCTTATAAAAAACGTGGAACTGATCGAATTTGCCGAAGTTGTATTTCATAAAACATTTCCCCTTCTTAAGTACTGTTCTATACAATAATGCTATTGTTGCTCAGTGTTTAACCGCTTAACTTGCGAAATAGTAAAAAAAAATAGTTGACTGGCTTCAAAGACTCGCCTACGAAGGGACGGAGGATTTCATCAAGATTACCAGATAAAAACACTAAGACACACATAGACAAATTACATCGTCATTTTTTTTCATATTCTCATTATTCTAAATGTGCTTATCGATGTATTATTATGTTAATGTTATAAAAAATTCTAATGTCTAACTAGATTAAAAATGCTAGTCAGGGGCTCTCTCAAAATGGAGAGAAATAAAGACAATTTCAATTTCAATTGTTGGGTTACCGACTATATAGCAATGATTACATTAATAAGACGCATCTGTATCAAGCATCTACCCACCTTACTACCATCGAGTGAGAAGTGAGATGGGATAAAGGAATAAAGGAATATCACTTATCCCAATACTTATTTATTTATTTTATGTAGAAAATAAGCAACCACCCAACAGTAGTTAAAAACAGAATAGTGAAGATAAAACCAGTGGGCACAAAACAGAAATGATGAATATGAATTTAGAACAAGCAATGGCTGGAGTGAAAAATCAAGGGCACATATTTTGTATAGGTATTCATAGGTTACCTTACCTTACCTATGAAATTACTGTTTCTTCATAGCGGCCATTTATCTTGTGTAGGTATGTCTTGAAGTTCCAAATTCAAATTAATTTCCATTTAAATCTACGACATTTGTTTTTTTTTGTCAAACTAATTTTTGCTTAGATATCGCTATGTTTGCTACCATGGAAAAGTTAAAAATTCGCGTTATTTTCAAATATCAATTCCGTCGTGGCAGCATCGCAGCACGACGGCACGCACTATCAACGATGTATACGGACCAAACACCACAAACGAATGCACGGTGCGTTTTTGGTTTGATTTTTTTACCTTCTTTAAATTTCGATCTTAAGAACAAGCTCCGTGGACGATCTGAGACTAAAGTCGATAATGACGAATTGAAAGCAATAGTGGAAGCGGATTCATCTCAAACCGCGTCTGAGTTAGCAGCAACCTTCGGCACCTGTAAATACCAGTATTCCTATAAAAATAGTGAGAAATATTTTAATATGTCAATCAGCACACTAAAACTATTACATCTAAGTAAAGATTAACATGTATATCATGACTTTTTATTACATTAAACAATAATTAACATGCATGTCATGACTTTTTATTACATTAAACATTAATTAACATGCATGTCATGACTTTTTATTACATTAAACATTAATTAACATGCATGTCATGACTTTTTATTAAATTAAACATAATTAACATGTATTTCATGACTTTTTATTACATTAAATATTAATTAACATGTATGTCATGACTTTTTATTACATTAAACATTAATTAACACGTATGTCATGACTTATTATTATATTAAACATTAATTAACATGCATGTCATGACTTTTTATTACATTAAACATTAATTAATTTACTCTATAATTAGTAATAATTAATTTTGTTGAGCTTTATTTTGGCTGAACTTATGAGGCTTCCTACAATTGTCTATTTATATTATGGTATGTATGTTACGAGGAAATGCGAGCGGAATGATTGATGACACGACTGCGATCAATAAGCACTAATGACAATAGCTGATGGGACCACTAAACGGTATATAACACAGAGATCCAGCGTATCTACTGACGCGGAATAGCTTAATATTATATCAAATTGTCTTAATAGAAAACATCTTAAGATTAAGATTAGTTTAAAGACAAATGAATGTCAAATATAATGACATGTAAAATTGCACTAACCAACTGTATTTGATATTGTTACCTACCTATTTTCTCCTTGCCACCCAAAGGTTGCCTGGAAGAGATCACTTTGGCGATAAGGCCGCCGGTTATATTTTCGTGTCAATATACATACTTAAATTGTTATTTTGCAACATGTATTGGTGTATATGTTACTGACTTTGACACTGGCTATCAATAATAGTCAATAAAATTAAAGGCATACAAAATGTATGCCTTTAAAATCTGGACATAATAAACTCTTTTTTAAGTTGTTTTAAGACTAGCTGTGGCCGCGAATTCGTACCCGTGGAATTTTAGTATTTAAACTCTAAATTGGGATATCTTTTCTTCCCGTTAGCCGATTTAGATGAAACAAAGCCTATTCGAAGCGCCAAGCTAAGCTTAAATAACCTGTGGAAACCACATGAAAATACGTTTAGTAGTTTTGGAGATTAGCTTGTTTGAACAGACAGGCAGACAAAAATCTTCAAAATCGTGTTTTTGTATTTTAATACTCTCCCTTCATCGCCCCCAATCAGGTTTTGGTCAATGTCAATATATTCAGTATTGACTGTATTCAATATTGAGAATATACAGACACGCTGATTCTACAGTTTTCTTATATGTATAGATTATATTTTTATTTTGACATAACTCATGTTACATTTGAAATTTTCGCGTTTTTAATACATATTAATCTATTTAAATGGGTCTAAACGCGAATGTTTACCTTCCGTATTTTACTCGACGTTTCGGTTTCGTTGCACCAACCGTGGTCATAAGAGTTGCGAACAGTTTCATCAACTACCCGCATTTGGTCTTCATATTCTGGAAATAAATAAGGTACACATTCGCGTTAAGACCCGTTTACATAGATAAATATAATTCATTTTAAAGTAGATTGCTTATTAACTATAAACATTACTATGTATGCTGCTGCTGTACTTATTTAAACAGAGATTTATCTATAGATCTCATACTAAGCAAGGCTTGTGACGTGAGACCCATGAGAAAATAATTAGAAATACCAACTACCCAATTTACCTAGAAATTAGCAACTAGCAAATTACCAAGTACTATTATCCATTTTCCGCAAATAAAGGAATTTGAGTTAATTTGAATTCGACACTCAAATATCACATTTGAATTTGAATTAAGTACACACTGTCCACTAGATTCACTTACAGTGGATCTAATGAGAAAGTTGGCTCTATGCCAGCTCCTTGAATTTATTCTTACAATTAAAGGATAAAACTCCGATTTACTTTGACTTTAATTAGCGCAAACGATCTGCGCTTCCTGCGTTTTTCTTAATTCGCACAGTTAAAAGCCGTGGTGTAATTATTTATGCAAAATTTACGTTTTTAATAACTTTTGAGCTAGTTTTTATAAAGTTTATATATTAACGTTAAAAATAAAATGAAAATGCGTTTATGGTTAAAACGGCAACTATTTATCATATGCTAACGACTTCACCAAGTTTAAAGTAGACTTCGTTCGGCCGTCAGGTGTGGGCTGTGGCCGGCTTTAGAATAGTGCCATCCCATCTCTTCTCGCAGGTGTTGTATAAGGAGACTAAGGGATAACAAAGCCGCTACCACCATTCCCGAAGAACTTCACTATCTCTAAAAGGGTGCACTCGCCAAGCCGCTTGGCCAGCATGCCATTTGAAGGTCATAAATATCTCTAATTCAATGTGCAAAAGAAACATCAATGTTGCAGGAAGCATTGTTTGATTCGTAATCCATGTCAAGGGATAGGCTGAAAAAAATAAGATCGTACCATCCTTCCTATTATGCTATTAATATTATAAAGGCGAAAGTTTGTGAGGATGGATGCATGGATGTTTGTTACTCTTTCACGCAAAAACTACCAATGGATTTTAATGAAACTTTACAATAATTATTATAGCTCATACATCAGAATAACACATAGGCTATATTTAATTTTGAAATTTTGAAAAAAATACTTATAAACCGAAGCGAGGCGAGGGCGGGTCGCTAGTAAATAATAAAATAAATCAATCAAATATTGTTAGTATTGTAGAAGAATTGAATGTGAAAGGCCGAAAATTACACCTAAACCTGCAAAAAACCTTGATTGGCGAATTTACTAAGTCAGACGATTGTACTAACTCAGAATAAAACTGAACAACCCTTTTAGAGAGCCAAATGGGTCGTCAAATAACTCGTTCGTTCACGTGTAACAGCTATTTCGTTCTATTTCGAAGCAATTACCACGGCCTGTACATGTACACTTTATACTAACGTCTATACCACAGTATGATTATAGACCAGTATAGAAACATAGGAATCGCAAATATGTTGTGTAAATAAAGAGAAAAGCCGCGAAAGCCACTTGTATGTATATATCACATGTCCCTATAATATCTTAATGGAGATAAAATTATTTATTTCCATCATATGTAACATGTAATTTTATACTTTAGTTACATTTTTAATTTATAATGCGTCAAAATTTTAACAACCAACCCTAGATCGATACTAGTTGTTCCTTTTAATTCATTCGTAACTTGAATGCCGGCGATTGGATATCCTAGTGAGCCGTCAACTTACACTTTTTAAAAGGTAATTTAAAACGTTACCTTAAATTCATTTGGATAGTAAATTATGTTTATATTGTATTATTATATTTATATTTTTATATCGAATATTTTTTATTATTCATAATATATACTCTGCAATATAGCAATAATGGAAAGCGAAGGAACCAGTAGATTATCGTGCACGGATTGACATATTTTAATATCGATCAATTAATAAATAATAATTAATTAGGTATATTAATGAATCATTTAATCACGTATTCAATATTTATTGTATTTATTTTTAATTTTAATTTTTGAATTGATGTGTCTTTGCGGAGTGTTGTATGTCTTTAGATATTGTAATTTTATTGTAACTACAGCATGCATAAATAAATCATAAATAAATTGATTCTAATTCCAGAACCCTATTCTAGTCATACGAAGGCTAAATCGAAATCATCGAGATCCTCTACTGTTCTTTTACTCCTACTGTGCCTGTACGCCGCAACGAGAGTATATTTGCCTTGGTCGCTACTGTATGCGACTGCATATTCAATTAAAACGTCGACTGAGACATTAATAAGATGCATGCAAGTCGATTACATGAACATTTCACAATGAAATTTAAAGTTAGGGCTAACACACACTGACCGCATAGCATGGAAACGATAAAGTAAGCGCTAATAAACCCTTTAGATTCAAAGTTTTAACCAAGGATTTAAGAACTTGAAAGTTAAAGTCACTTTATATACACTCATACGATAACACAACGAGTCGTGACATTCGTGGGGCACAATTGTCGTCTGGTCCTCGTTCATCATTCAGTTATCTTGCCGCATTCATCAAAATGTCGCGTCTTTCCGTACGGTCGGTGTAAAATATGCCTCGATGTCTATGATATAGAAAACTGCAGTTATAACTACTACGCATTCAAACCAGTACGTTAGAACGTAGAAAAGATATTTTTCATTCAAAATGAATCAACCTGTACAACAATACACGTAGATGCAAGTCGATACGATAAAGATTTCACACGCAGCAAATACAAAGCGACGGCTACGTCGTAGCGGTAGTAATCGTTGTTACCAATAGACTACGCGACTCCTAAACTTGCAATAAATTGTACAATAAAGTACACTTTATTATTGAATCGCCCTTAGCACGAGTTTCAATACACTCAATACTTTCGTTCTCTCGTTGGAAATCTATTTTAATATCTTTTAAGCGTATGGACCGATTTTGTTTCGTTCGATACTATATTCAAGCATAGCGAGATTCAATGACGCATAAATAACAAAAAACTTTGCTCAGCAGTACTCACTCAGCACACAGCAAAGTTGGGACTCACAGTTATTCGTATTTCTGTCAAGTGTAAACCATTGAATGTGTTCATTTTATAAATTACTTTAATGAAGGACCTGCAATTGTCTTCCTATATATAAATTGCAAACTAAAAGTGACATGAATTTCCTCCAGTTGCATTGTATAGAATGATTATTCCTACTCGTTCTTAAATGTGGACCAGTCGAGTGCAGCGTGGCCCAACATGGCTACATATTATGTCTACAGCGTTTTCTACTAGTTCAAAACGCGTTCAAAAAGCTGTTCAAAATGATGCCAGCTTCGGGTTTCTACCATCGCACCGCTCCTCATCGTCGTGGGGTTCATACGCACTCCCTGACATAGATTAATTGCGTACAGTGCATTCAGAAAGACACTTTATACCGCGAACCCAAAAGAGCAATTAACTACCAGCTGAGGTATTTCCAATTCACCAAGACATGGGGCTCTACAAGAGAGTTGTAAACAGGATTTTGCAAGGTCGGCAGCGTGCCCGCTAGCCCCCTGGTGTTGCAGGCGTTCATAAGCGGCGGTTACCACTTACCATCATGTGGCCCGCCCGCTCGTTTGCAATCTATTCTACATATTTATAAAAAAAAACCCATAAAATAACAATAAAAAGTTCAAAGTATTTTAGCTTAATAACTTTGTGTGAGAAATTATTGATGAACATAAATTTTACAGAATATAGTTGGTTTACGAAATATTATGAATACGTACGATTTATGTAATATGAAACATAGAGAATTTTAAAAATGTCGATGGTTCCCTCAAGTGAAACAGTAGAAATAGCAGAATTGCAATGGCAAGAAAGTTTATAACTGGGAAAAATCAGGAATTGCTAATTACGCTTCCGGGTCTCCTTGTCACTCCACCCGCCCGGTTTGTTTTTCAAGAACGCTCGAAAATTACTTCCAAAACTGTTACGAGTGTCCAGAAATTAAGGAATGGACTGGAAAAGTTTTATGATGAAATCAAGGTGAAATGTAATTCTTTCTGTTAGGTCGTTTTTATTTCTTTTATTCCACGTTCGATAATAAAAAACATCTTGGAAAATACGACATTTAACAAAATTGTAATAGTTTAGAATATAAAAACTTACATTCTTAGAACTTGGATTTGATAATATGTATAAATAAAAACTATTTTCATACTCTCAAACATGATTTCACACAAGGCGATATTACGATGCTTATAGAATAGTAGCGGTCAGCGAGAATTAAAGTACGTAGCAGCACGCTTGCACGCGTAAAAGCATAACTACGCGCGTAGCGATCCAACTGCTCGCGTAGCGTCACGATTGCGTGCGTAGTGTCACAATTACACGCGTAGCATTGCTACTACGTACATTAAAGTGCAACTACGTGCGTAGCTAAACCAATAAGCGCGACCGGTATGAAATAATGAAACCAGTAAAGTCAAGATCTAAAATACAGACTAACATAACATGATACTGATTTGGACAGTCCATTTGTACAACATAAACATTGCCTCTGCATTACTACTACAAAAATTACTTGTGTAAACTACCAATTTTTGATACAACAATTCTTTCAAATACAGAGAAGTATAAACAACGTTCCATTTTGCAGCAATCTAAAACGGTCTCCAATTTGAAATACTAAATTGTTCTTTCAAAAACACTCATTTCAATCTCCAGACTGTTTAAGCATTCGACTCGGTTGCGAGCACAACACGTCGGTTCTCTGTCCAATTTTCTATTGTAATAACCTTTTTACTTGTACTTATTTGTTTTTATCTGTACTGCTTGTCCTCCTTACGCATTGTTTATATTGAGTAAGTCTGCAAATCTAAATAGGTAGTGTTAATTTGGGAAAACAATTTAGTAGGTAGTGTTAATTTTGTATGATGAAATGATGTCAAAAATGATTTAAAAACATTTATATGTAGAAGATGGTAAACAAAGAGATAGAGCTCGAATGTTAACTGTTACTAATGAGTTGCCTCCATCATAATTCTGCGGATGCAGTTAATCTCAACACAATATTTTTGAAACGGGTCCTTTCGGTCCCCGGATGGACCTCCTCATCTCACCGTATAGTTGACCAACCTCACCTTCACTAAACTGATAGGTTATCTATACTAACAACTTGAATTTCACTAACAACTGCGTTATTAAACAAAGGGACACTATTTGACCTTCATATTATTGCTTGAAGAGCATAGGTACTAAATTCGAAAGATGATAGCTTACTTTGTGATGTTATAACACGGAATTAACGTTAACACGACAGTCAATACACATCAACGATCACTGCAACCACGCACTATTTACGATGATGATAGTTCGTAACTCAAAAATGCGTCTACTCACTGATGACGGGTTTTTATAATCAGTTTACCCTCTACCAAAGAGCGGGAATAAGCTGGGATTGACAGAAGTTTTCGCGCCACTGGGTATCACTCCAGCGCCCTCATTTCTATCGACACAAGCGCCCTCTATCGTAAAGTTCGTATGAACGAACGCTTGTTTATACATTTTAATTAAAATCGTCTCAAGTTAATCAGATAATTCAAAAAGTATTTACTGACCGTTCAATTAGGATTTTACAAGATAGTAATATAATGACTCACACAACTAGCGACATCTTCAGTTTCCCTTGGACATATATTTAAACCACGATAAACAAAACAAAAACAAAAATTATTGAATAACTAAAGTAATAATTTCAAATCAATTTTACTACTACTTCATTATGGTTATGATTTGAAGGGGCGGTAATTAGTTTCGGTGAGTATGAAAAAACAAATTGTGTATTTACTAACAGATTGGTCGGTAAAATATGAGCAGTAACATATCTTGGAATGACTAACTCAATAAATATTTGAAAATCCTATTGTTCGATAAAATTAATAACCGGCCAGTAACGTGTGAGCAGCTACTAAATAGAAATAGCAAGAAATATTGGGATAATTAGTAAATGAATAACATAATAATTAATTCTAACAAATTGTTTCTGGTTAGAAATTACTTTCGCGTTGGTTAAAAAACATAACCGCGAAATCTGAGGCAATCGCTCTGCTACACTTCGCGATCGTCTCAGACTTCTAACCTAAACCAGTCAAATCGTTTCTGTGAAGGGAAGACTTTTCCACCAAAATGATATTCGAATTTTACCAAACGCCGAGAACTGGAAAGTTATTTATCTAAATAATAATTATTTAATAATATTTAAACATCTTCCCGGATGTTTAAAAAAACCGTTTAAAAAATTATTTCCCCTTCTTTATTGTCACAAGAAAACCTAAACCTACCCACGTTTAAATTATTAAACCACAAAATACATAATTTTTACATTAACCAAACAAGAACTAAACATCACTTCTCGAGTTCCCACCAAAAAGTTCATACATTACATTTGTATGTAATTTATACATGTTTATATTTTTGTGTGAAAAAAAGTGTTAATTTTAAAAAGTCATTCAACTTAACTTATTATTACTTCTCACGAAAGAAATTCATTGCAAATTGAGTGTAAGTATGTTTATTTAAATCTGTACAATTCATCACGAGAAATCAAACATGTCTTCTCTAATATCGTACAAGAAGTCACGTTACGTTGTCGAGGGTTGATAAGAGGGAGCCGTGTAAGTATCCCCCGTGTCAGCAACGACACTCATCAGCAACGCAACGACAAAAGAGTTGTCAACGACACTTCCGCAGAGGACTGACGACCATAAACTTAGAATCATAAAGCTCTCGTCAAACTGGGGCGTTGGCAGGACGCTGAATACGAACTCGTTCACATGATTTTGATGACGAACTCTTGAAAATGGACGCGATTTATCGCTATACTTTAACACTTTGAATAATGAGATATTTACATTTCATTTTCCCTATTTCCCCACGGATATAATTTTGATTAGACATACTAGTTATTGTACTTTTTATTAGGTTAATACTAGCATTATACCAGCGAGAATTCCCTCAATTCTACTGTAAAATTAGTGATTTCAATTTTTTTAATTAGGATTATTTAAATCCTAACGTATGGAATTATTATAATTTTCTAGTAACAATCCTACCGAAAACGGCACTTTGTAGAGTCGCGTAATAAAAACGCAATAGTCCCGTCCGTCTCACTATCCATATCAGTGTGAACAAGTTGTCAATACATGCTTGACTGCAGAGTTCATGCGAAAGAATTCGCATCCCACGTCCCGCCACGCAGTCGCATCAGTCTGAAGAGTCCTTAACTTAGAATAAAGACTGTGGAACTAAAGTCGTATTTTTTATTCGAGTCGGGAATATGACATGTAGAACTGTCAAACAGAGTGAAATTTGTACGGAGATAACACTTTGTTGACAGTTCTACATGTCATATCCCTGACTCGAATAAAAAATACGATTATAGTAATATTTTAAATTCGTACTTTAATTTAGATTTTAATTCACGACTTCACGAATGTGAGTGGTGAGTAGATACCTCTAGGCTGTCACCGTTTTTTCATATTACTTCTATCTATGTATATTACACACTTTTGTGTATCAATATACAAGAGGTTTAATACATATATAAAGGATTGTGGAGTGAAACAAACTTATTTGGTGTTGCTTTGATATTCAAAGAAACGACATATGATGTTTAATCTTCAATCCTTTTTTAAAATCTATTATTTTATGTCTACCTACAATTTTACAATTTTGTCTACCTACAGAACAATTCTCTTCACTTGACGCCCACACTGTTTTACCGACACCATAATACGAGTAGTTTTACCGACAGCGTGGAGCGCCGCAAAACTCAGATGAAAGAAATATATTTTCTTTACACATATACAATGCCTTAAGGCGTTTTCCACTAGCTAACCTTTGATAACTCACCTTGGAGGCGCGAGATTGACTTAAATGATAAAGTTACTAATAAAAATTGAAATTACAGTGTAATATAAAATTAGTACAATTTTCGAAACTAAGACACTGCGGAAAATAGCATGGAAACAATGGAAATAATCAGGGTGTACTCAATCGAAATGTTGTACCCACTCTGTATGCAAATGCGCAACCCGCCACGGGCTACAGAGGTCTCTCTAATTTCCAGAAAACAACTTTTCGTTACAAAGATTAACAAAAGAGAAAGTTGAGCAGCGTGTTTGTAAAAATTGAGTTAGATTGATTATTATAAAGTCATAAATGAAAGGCTATTTATGATAATATTTTCCCATAACGGTTTGGAGATGTTCGGCGTTCGGGCGATGCTGGACTTCACTTTTATTTTACAAGCTTTTATTCAAGTCGACTTGTTAATTAGTATGCGTGGGTCAAATTCTGCAACTGAATTTTAAACCAGTTCCACCTAACCGATTGAGCTGAAATTTTCCACACAGTTTTGGAGCTGGTGACAATACGATCTGGTATACTCAGTTATATATTTTTTCAAAATGGCCGCCGCTTCAAGGTGGCGGATTACCCATTTCTTCACAACCTCCATGACATGGGTATCAAATTAAAGGGTGTGTCAAGCTGAATACGTGAAGTCATTCTAATTTGAATAAAATAATATTACAAAAAAAAATATTTTTTAAAAAACAAGCTTTTATTCAAGCCATGTACTAAAATGTATAAAATAATATAAAAAAAATATAAAAGCTTGTCGCGAAATATTCATAAAAGTAGGTACCATTTACAATTCGCGCGACACTCTTTTTGAGAACAAATAATTCAATATAAACCTATTTTATTCGTTTTAATACATGACTTGAATAAAAGCTTGTTTTTAAGAAAATTTTTTTTTTTTTTATATTATTTTATTTATTTGTTAGCCTTCAATACCCGACGCTGTCGTTTATTTTTATCCAATTCACCAATAATTTAAATGTTGTATTATTCATATTCATATTTGTATGTCAATTTATTAATATTTATTGATTATCACATATTGTCGCTTATCTTTCTCTAGGCATCAATTTATGAAGACGGGCCCATTTAACTTGAGACAAAAGCTGTAACAGATAAAACATGATTAAGAAATCAATTTACCGACATATCTCAAAGAATCTGCAAGTTAAAAAGCTAAAAGTTAATAACCACCACGTTCCTCCTCTCTCACAGAACACTACTGAAAAATGTAATTGCATTTAACACTTTGTCCTGTTCCACGAATGTACGTACGTGTTACGACGAGTGAGATATTACCAGAGCTCATTCCCATCCGATCGTAACCTATCCCTCCCCATTTTCTCAACCCTCTCTCCAAATCCATTCCTAAATCTTAAAAGGTAGGAAGCGCATCCTTGCTAACGTTTGTTATTCTGGACTATGTGATGTTGGCATGTTTCGAGGACGTCTATGGACCACTAATATCAACTAACTAAGTACTGAAATGTCTGTTCTTTTATTAATTATATAGCAATACCTTCTTATCTTCTTCTTCTAGTTTCTCCAGACTCACTCATGATATGTAGCTCGATGAAATTAGCAATTATCAAACGCCCGCACAAAAAAGCAACTAACATAGGCACCTTCTGCATTCTTTCTCTATACATTCTACAAGCAATTCTATGGCCTAATGCCGCCGGGACATTCCATGAGTATCTCAACTCCAACGACTTCCAATCCCTGGAGGTGAACTGCAGAATGTGATTATTTTTCCCGCTGTAAAACACTAACACTTCCTCGGAACGTGATCCCACTGTGAATCGCAGACACTCGCCATGCAGAGTGTTTTTGCTCAACCCTACTGAGATCGCTGCTGTTCGTTAAATTAATCTTTTTTAAGGGAATCGTGCCAGGAAAACTTAAAAGAGAAACTATATAGAACAAGAAAAGTTTTGTAATTGTTTTACTGCCTATTTAGGCGAATTCTTTTTTTAAATTTCTAATTAATTATTTGAACTTATGTTGCCAGTATGCTGTGTACCTTGCCACAAGGTCCCACCCTTTAAAATATATGCAATATTGTTAACCAGCTAATATTGTCATCTTCTGGACTGAGGTAATTGTTACCCGAGTCAGCTCGTAACCATGATTAAGGTAATCCAATCGAAATATCCAGTAAAATCCAGTCAGTTAAAACTCATAAAACTATACAACTTATGTCTAAACACTTATTTCTAAAACGTACGAGAAATTCAATATGACTTTTTAGAGGGAACTCGAGGAGTGAAGTTCTTGTTTGGTCATTCTAAAATTTGTGTATAGTGCGTTTTATGGTTCAACAGTGATAATTTATCAAACTTCAAAGTGGTTTTTGTACGTAATGTTTGTAAAAATGGAACAAAAGCATAGGACTGCGTCCTTCGTGTGCTCTTCTGTCCTCAGTAAACGCAGTAACAGTATCGCTTTACTGAGCGACTCTTGACTTACTTCGATGGAACTGGACATTGACATGATGCAATTTAGACTTTGAAATTATTTATTATGAAGAAAACGTGACACTCTTAGAATGTGCTAATTCCACCATTGCCATATATGAAGAAAAAAAAATTGTAGCCATTTATACCTTTCGGCCATCTGCGTTTTTTATGTAATATTGATTGAGATTCTCAGTGCTGTACTCATCAGTCAAGTATAAGTGCCATTCATTAATTTAAATAATTTTGAGGGGGAGAGTGCACTGTGCAATTCAACAGCCACTGGGTGCGCTCGACTGGCCACATTGGGGTAATGTCTCTCACAGGAGATTACCTTGAAATGTACTGCATTTTCCACTTTATCTTATTTCCATAATGTACGTACGTGTTTCAGTAGTGAGTGAGATATGCCAGAGCCCATCCCTCCCCATCTATCTCTGCCCAATTTCCCATCCCTTTCTCCAAATCTATTCCTATATCTCTAAAGGTAGGCAGTGCATCCGGGGGCGTGCCAACGCTTGTCATTTTGGACTAATGTTGGCATGTATCGCGGATGTCTATAGGCGACAGTATCCACTTACCATCGGGTGGATAAAAAAAGTTTCTTTTAACATCCACTGCTGGACACCCTCGTGCATATTGGCACTCTGGCCAAGCGGATTGGGGAGTTCACTTTTCTTAGAGGTGGTACAGTTCGTCAGAGATTATAGTGGTCGCTTTGTTGTCCTTACTCGACGACACGGGAGGAAATGGGATGGTACCGTGTGCCAACACCACACGGCCCGTTGCAGTATGTGCCTATTGTATACACATTTATTGTAGTGTTATTAATTATAAAGAAAACTCACGCTCTACTCTTAGTACAGACTCTTAACCAATACACAATTAATGTATAAAAGTTCTAATTATTTTTCTTTTCTAATTCTGATATTTCCACAGACTTCGTGCGTTTGTTACACAGTAAATATCCTAAGGCAGTTATGATTATATTCGATCCTGATCAATTGGATATCTGTTATCGATACTACCTCCGTTCGAGCTGGAATTGTGTTTATCCGAGCGTGTTCTCCACTGACATCTAATCGTGCGTGAGAATTATTGGTATTCGAAACCTGGCTCCATAATAATTATATAACGTGTTACGTCACAAGATATGTACATATTTATGTATTTAAACTTCATTGCAAAATGATACGTACAAAAAGTTCGACTTAATGCCATAAGGGATTCTCTAACGGTCAGTCATCAAATTATACAGAAAAATGATCGTAGGTGCAGTTTTTAATTAGAGAATAGAAGGTTTACAACTAAAGTACATTTTCTTCGTTTATATTGGTGCTATTTGCGACCACTATATCGTAAGGATTTACTGTGGCCAGGTGACAACGTGGCCAGGTGTATCTCACGATGAATTGAAGGACATGACCCACCTCCACCCATGGTCCTACCAACCTTTTGGTTATTCGGACCACATCGTCGGGAGGTACGCGCCGTTCGCCTGCTAGGGCTATGTTGCGGCGCGTATCTGCTCTGCCTCCCTACAAGTATTCTCTTTTGCCTGTGTCCCATAGGCACTCTCCCCTTTCTAGGGCTGTTCTACTCCACTAGAGGATGTACTTCAGTGCCGAACAGCTCTTTCGGGCTCCTTTTCCTGTGCCATCGGTGCGCAAACTCTCTGAGCCCGCGGAAGTTCGCTTCGGAGGAGACGAGGTCACAGTAGTATGTCGGTCCCTCCTCCCGCCGTACAATCCTCTCTAGCATGCTCCGTCGATATTCCTCGTATAGAGGACAGGACCATAGAACATGGTGCAAGTCCTCCTCTGCCATGCCACACTCACACTGACTACTCTCACACAGCTTCATATCATGCAGTCGCTTTCGAAAGCAGCCATGCGCAGTGAGTATCTGGGAAGTTTCATAGTCCGGTTCAACCCAACGCGACTTGAGTCGAACCGCCACGTCCGGGAAGAACCTGAACAGCTCTCTGCCCTTGCTCTCGCCAACCCACCTTTCCTGCCAGCTGCAGCTGCAAGCCACTGTCTCGTTCCAAATGGCCTGTTTCCCAGCACACGCCTCCTCCCTGGTCGCAAGTAAACGCGCCAGATCCATCCTGCCAGCGCGGATCACCTCAAGGTCCGCTGCAAGCACGCCCGCCAGTACCGGTAGGGCGAGCGTGCTGACCGATCTATATGCCTTCGTCAATAGGATCAACGAAGGCCGCTGATTGCGCAGAAGGACGCTCCGAACTACATGCAAGGACGCACGCTCAAACCAGCACGCCGCGGCATAGGTGAGTGTCGCCACATACGTACCACGGTACAAGATCCTGAGGCCCCGGAATCGAATTCCCCACGATGAAGCCGACACCCGGGACATCTTCCCGAATGATTTACTGCTGCTTTCACCTATGTATTTCGCATGCTCCACGAACGATAGGCCTGCGTCTATCACCACCCCCAGAATTTGGGCCGATGAGACAGCCCCCACCGAAGCACCACCGAACCTGATAGTGGGTCGTCTCTGGAATTTCCCCCTAATGGTCATTGTTTGTGACTTTTCACTGATGCGCTGCAATGCACTTACCGCCATTTTCTTTATATTTGCTCTCGATTGTTGCATCGATGAGGACCGTAACATCGTCCGCATAAGCCACGAGCTGAACTCCCGGCGGGAGCGGTAACCGAAGCAGGTCATCCATTAGAAGGTTCCAGAGCGTGGGTCCCAACACCGATCCCTGTAGACATCCCATAGTGGAGACCTTCCATTCCACCCGGTCCCCGACGAAAAGGCCCACCCGACGGTCGGTGAAGTAGTCCGTCAGCACCCTATAGATGTTTGGCGGACAACCTCCCCTTTTGGCTTTGACCATTATCATAGGCCACCATCGGCGACCCGTTGTCGAAGGCGCCAGAGATGTCCAAGAAAATCGCCTGCACATACTTTTCAGTAGAATACTTAGTCGCGCCTATAATTGTTCTGAGCACCGTTACCGTCAATTTGCCTGAGGTGAAACCGTGCTGGCATTTCGACATCTGGTTGCCAATCTGTGGAGCACTCAGAAGGAGTACTCGTTCCAAAATTTTGCCTAGTACAGGGAGCAACGTGATCGGGCGTTAGGCCTTCGGATCTGTCAGTGACTTTCCATTATTCTTTGGCAGCACTAACAGGCGTCCATTCTTCCATACGTCCGGAAATACACCCTCCCTTACACACTTGGCGACAACAGCGGAAAATTCCGAGGCTGCGGCGTCTCGGGGGAACTAGAGAAGAGAACGCTAAGGCAATATTTCACGAGATAAGAGCACGATATAGAAGAGCGATGGAGGATGCTTAATCCTCATATTTCAGGAAAATCGCGGATAGTGGGAACCAAGACCCAGGGGGCTTGGCTTGCGTACCGGGAAGCTGGCGGCCGCGTTCGACCACCTAGCAATATTATAAATGGCCTGAAATATGCGGAGGGGCACGCCGGGTGTGTTGACGTGGCCATGGGCGGCCTGGTCCGGGCTCTGTGTCCCGATGACGATCAGTCAAGGGACTCGGAGTATCACCGATTGGTCTGCCTTGTGGCGTCGTTCCCACACTCCGGCACCGATGCGCCTCCACCGACCAGCGAGGCTTTGGGTGGAATAGTCAGGCGGCTGCCTAACACGGCACCGGGACTAGATGGCCTCTCGGCAACCTCAGTTCCACAAGAATTTAAACAATAGAATAGGGCGTGACTTGCTTCGGTCGAACCGTTCTTCCCATACATCTCGCCTCATACAGAAAGTCTAGAAGCCGGAAGTGCGCATGACCGCCTCAGGGAGGAAGTAGCCGTCCCGAAGAAAAAAGAATAATAACAGGCGGCTATAAAACGCGAATCCACAGCAGGGCAAACAGAAAAAGAAATTTCGACGCCGGGCAGTTCGCACCCTAAACTATTGTTTAAATTCTTGTGGAACTGAGGTTGCTACTCGAACCGAGCGAGATGGAAACATTCGCTATTGTATTCTTTCTCGATGTTTCTTTTTGTGGGCGTTTGTTATTAGATGTTCTAGAAGGAATTTGCCTTCCGGCACCAAACGAATACCTTATATGGTCATGTTGACGCTAATACTAGTCAAAGCGCGCGGTTTCCGTTCTAATATAAAAATTAGTTATTTTGTCTGTTTGTGTGTAAAGATTTTTTATTTTATATTTTTATTTTAGAACCTTGTTACAACGTAACAAGCGACCGGCTTAAGATGAATCCTTCCATCCTGGACCTCCTGTGGTCCGCGTCCTAACCCCGGCCGGTATATTGCTGCGGACGGCAATACCACATTGGAGAGTGTGCATTACTATCGAGGCCTATCAGGCACCGCTTCCCTCGCAGCTTGTCCAATATTGACTCCAGGCCATCCAGGTGCACGTCAATATCGTGGCTATATTGACAATAGCACGATATGACGTACAGTTCTAGGTCGCCAGCAACAATGTGGCAACAGACTGTGTGCGTGCTGCTTAGGTGCTGAAGCACCGCACACGTGATCTTGCTGCTGCCGACATAGATTCGAGCTTTCGGCTGGTCCCCACATTGGATGATCCTGGAGCCGCCATCCCGGGCCTGGTAGTATTGTTCCTGAACCAGAACAATATCCAGGCCCATCTGGCGAACGGTGGCTGGGAGCTCCCTCGTAGCCGCCGCTGACCCTGCCAAGTTGAGCTGCCCGATGTGAAGGTGTGTGGTGTTGAAGAGGCTAGCCATAATGCGTCATCGAGACGGCCCTCTGTTCCGCGTGCACTCGCGCCGGGCATGTTCGGGCCGCCGTCTTATGAGTGCTAGCCTCCTTGTGCCCGAAGCGCTTGCAGGTGGCGCAGCACTGCACCCTGGAGCTGCATTCTGCCTCGCGGTGCCCGGTGATGCCGCAATTGGCGCACGTCGTTTCTGTAGCTCTGCATAGTTTCTCCGGATGCCCGTATAATTGGCACTTGTGACAACAAGTCACCGACAGGTAATCGCAGATCTCAATGACCTCCCAGCCTATATAAACACGCTCCCTGGCTGTCAATATGTCGCGTATCGCTGGGGAGCACTCCAGAACCATGGTGGTCGACCGCCGATCTTTCCTGGAGCGCTTAAACTCCAACTTCGTCCCTTTCTGAAGATCAGTCAGAGAGCATTTTTCATTGTCGATAAAGTTCTGCTGATGCAGCGTCTCAGGTGTGGCTGCGTATTCCGGGTCGCCCTCTGGGTTCCTAAGCGCGACCAGCGGCAGACGTCGCTTCGCCTCCGTGACCCGTAGTGTAGGAGGTGCTGCCTTCCGGAGCCTGTCGGCGGCCGCCTGCGATGTGGTCTGCACCACTATCCCGGCGTTCCCTACCTTGCGTAGTCCCGCCACCTGGACGCCCACCTTCCGTGGGTCCACAGTTTTCTTGAGCTCTTGTTTGGTGTCCTCCGCCGATTTCAGAGTCTCCACTTTATCAGCGGCCGGATAGAAGGCCAGGGTGGGGCCCTTAGATCTTGGCAGGGGCTGTGGAGCCGCACCTCTGCCACGCCTCAGCACTGCCGCATAGTCCATGGCCGCCGTGGGTGGTGCAGACTGCTGTGTCACTGCCATTTTCCTTCTGTTTTCTTCCTGACATAACTCCTGCCTGCCAATTGAATAACTGCCATAATTGAAGGACAATTAATTTTATTGTTATTAGTAAGAATACATTTAAAGTACATTTATTTCTTGATACTTACGATCTTGACGGAGACTGTCGCCGGGCCGGGACGAAACACGCAAATAATGTAACATAACACATACGTATATATCTTACATACAGATACATATTATGATACATTCATAAAAAAAATGAAAAGAAAACTGAATGTATTAGACAAGGTAAACTGAGAAAATAAACCGCTAACTATGCATATTAGTGACACCTCCCAAAGAGAGGTGTCGAAACGCCTTTGACTTAGGTGATGAGAAAAAATTGAAGTGAATACAGAGATGTGGAAGAAATGGATTATTGAGCTATGGAGAGATATGTAATCACTCATTTTTGTTAACTGTCACGAAACTATTCTTTTATTGTACGTGATATCATAGATATAGACTGATAGATATCGCAAGCTGGTCTTCGCCGAGTACCCGAAGTTGGCACCAAGCTTATACTTCTCGCGTTGCTTATATTGTTGTAAAACACAACCCTACTCCTACTTAGATACGGGAAATAAGATAAATTCCTTCTTTATCTTGCGTATGTCTTTCTGTAGTGAGAGATATGCCAGAGACCATTCCCAACCATTCTTCCAATCCACTGCTTAATCTGCAAAGGTAGGCAGCGCATCTGAGGCGTGCCAACTTTTGTCAGTCTTAACTAGTGTTGGCATGTATCGCGGATGTGTATGGACGACAGTATCCATTTACCATCAAGTGGATTGTATGCTCGTCTGCTGCCTTTTTTCTATAAAAAAAAGTGCATTGCCTAAATCAATTAGTGAATCCCCGAAATTAGTGAATCGAATCAGAGAAAATGTTTCATGTGGCACGCTTCACGTGACGTCACAGTTAATTCACGTGAAACAGATGTTTCACTTGACGTGACAGGCACGCTAGTTTTATTACAATCAGGAACTTGGACTATCTGAGACTATAGTACACACTCTAAATTCGAAGTGCTACATACTATAATTTTATCTTTGAATGTATAAGTCAATTGCATACTGCTGTTTAGAACACACCACCATACATTTCACGCATGGACCAAAACCCGGCTAGTAATAGATATACGCTTTCATTCAGTATTAAACAAGTTAACGTCAAAATTTCATTCCTTTTTCCAATTTTTCCGCGTCCCGCATCTTTTGTGCGTCCACCATTGTTAAGACACGTTGTGTTTTGGTCATACAAAGAGTGGAAAACGATGATACGGGTAATATCTAGACTACACATCAATTGTGACGATTTTAACATACGAGATTTTCGCATTTTCGCACATATTTATCTATTTAAATGGGTCTCAACATACAAAACATACACATATAAGGTAAATATATATAAGGTAAACATACGCGTTGAGACCCGTTTCAATACACAAATATATGACGATTTTAATTCCTTTATTGTATTTTTTGCGTTTAACAATTGTATCGGTGGTTTTAGGGCGCTTTCAAACGGACTGCACGCTGCAGTTGACTATGTAAACAATTAACAGTTAACAAAAATGATTAACTTCATACCTCTCGATACCTTAATAATCCGTTTCTTCCACATCTCTCTACTCAAGTCGTTTCTCTCATCAACTAAGTTAAAGGCGTTTTCCTTCATTCTGTTCTGTTTATAGCTGGATATATATTTTATTATTATTATTTGGATAAAAGATAATTTTCAATTCTTGAGGATTGACAATGGACACAGTTTAAGGATTGAAAATTCACATTTCAGTAGGTAGGTATATTTCTCGAGAACACTTGAGGGTCAAAAGTCACGTGACTTACCACATTACCGTTATCACATTGCAATTATTTTACACTACAAAATTGTCTCTCTTAATATATTTTTATCTTTAGTATACGGCTGTACTGTGTCTGTGTTTAACTTTCTAAAGGGTTATCATTCCTTCGCGTGGCACATAGAGGAAGCAGAGAGCAGACCTTACATTTATTTGTCAGGAAACAAAAGAGGAGGCAGTGCTCTTTTCTTGCGGACGTGATGCATTAGCCCTTACTACGTGAGTCATGGAAGTCGAACTCGAAAATTAAACTATTTACAAGTTACACGGACTTAAATGTTTGTTAGTAAAAAAATGTTAGTAATTATACCTAATCTATCTACATTTATTTAACTTAACTGCTGGGTACGTGCAGTTCACAGCAGTAAAGCATAATAGAACAGTCTTACCTGTCCCCCTATCATAGCCAAGATGCTGTTGAGGCTGGCCCGCACCAGTCGCACCAGAGACGCGCATTTCTGGCTAATGATTGCGTAAGAACAGTTAACCTGCGCTTCTGCGAACATGCCTGATACGCTACAGAAGCGGGGCACATTGTGTAGAGCAGGGGCAAGCTATAGTCTGTTTGAGTTAAGAATACAGTGACTCATCACTTTGAACGGCATGTTTACAATGATTTCCAATATTTAAAAAGAATCTATATTTACTGACAGAAAGAAATTTAAAATTAGATAGTAATACAATGCTTCAAAACATCAAGTCCACCTTTTGTCACTCTGTACAACAAAGACGAAAAAATATTATCATTACAAAAAATGTAATTTTATACAACACTAAAATGTTATTTATATCGTGTAGAGAAAGTTATAAAAATAATTAATTTTCATTTTGAAAAGTATCATTATTGGTGTATCATTAAAAATGTGTATCACTCGTATTGATCTACTTTGTTATTAAGAATAACTGAAGTAGAAGGAACTAAAGTGTTCATTTTAAAGTCGATATAAAATACGTGGATACTATAAGGAAAACAATAGACACGTCCGACCCGCACAAAATATAGAGTGAGACTGAGATGCGCTTATTGTGAAACAGATCTAAGAATTCCGAAAAAAACTATTGGTCAAAAAATATGACGTCAACTGGGCACTGCATCCTTAATGCGTCCACACCATGTCTATGCCTATGCTTACCAAAAATTGACGCCTTCGAGATGTGGTGCTGACATAAAGTGCAACGCATGATCGATCCTGCGGCAATTCTGACAAAACTATTGGTCAAAAAAGATGACGTCAACTGGGCGATGAGTCACTGCATCCTTAATGCGTCCAGACCATGTCTATGCCCACGCTTGCCAAATAATTGAGATGTGGTGCTGATACAAAGTGCTACGCATGGTCGATCCTGCGTCAAATATGACATACGAGTATGCTTGCCATCCGTACTCTGTTCCCCGGACACGGTCCTCTTTTTAACCATTGCCACCTATGTCCATTGCCACTTCAGCGTGCTGATTCTTTAGCATATGCCATTCCAGTGTGCTGATCTTTAGCATGGGATTGTTTTATAAAAAATACATTTTCAGAGATATTGAAAACCATAGTAGCGTTCAAGGTCTGGCTTCAGACGTATTGAAAATAAAAGGCGCATCCTTGTTCACTCGTTTTTCTCTAGCATTTCTCTTCACTTTTAAAGGAAACCCGTGCGCGTTCCTTTGTCTTTGTTTAATAAGAGATAGTTTTAGCAACTTTGTATTGAGACCTTTTTAGTAAAAGCATTTTGTTGTCGTAGATATTGTTTACCAAAGCGATATATTTTATACAGGGACTTCCGTACTAATTACGTTTTCAATCCCCTTGGTTTCGAAACCCTTGTCCTTTTAAATTTAAAAGAGATAAAAAGGGCCCTGGTCAGCACCACCGGTGACTTCAGAACTGACAATTACCTCACTCATCGTATAAGTACGATGAGTGCTACCCACTGTAAAACAACATACTCATAACATATAATAAACTATGTTTGGTCACTAGATATTATTTTTTGCCGAGTACTCGTAGGCTGTGGAACGAACTGCCTCAAGAAGTCTTTCCCGTATGATACGATATGGGGTTCATCAAGAAAACTGTGAATAGGATTCTGCAGGGCCGGCAGCGCACCCGCATACCTCCTGGTATTGCAGGTGTCCATGTGCGACGGTAGCCACTTACTATCACGTGGGCCGCTTGCCCATCTGCCTCTTTTAATATAAATAAAGATGTCAAGCTCATCAAGAATTTGTCTAAACCAAAAAAACTCCTTATAATTGGATATAGTGAATCAAAATCCTTAATTAGAAAAAAGTCGGAACAAACAAAGCCGTCGGCCCCCACATTTACAATTCACGGGGGTCGCAAGTCCCCTAATTGATTGTTTCGGGGGTCCTGAGACGGTTTTTTTTGGGAAAAAAACTTTTTCAATCAACCGTTCGTAGTCTTAAGAGGATGTGCCAGAGCAATCGGTATTAAGTTAATTGGGCGATAGCAGGGAGTTGTCAGGTGGTGATTCTGCACAAACTTTAGTTTTATTTATTAAAAATTTCGAAAGTCTTTTACAAAAATGATTAAAAGAAATTTGTTACCAAATGACCTCTTTCCACAATTATAATAAATTTGAACTAAAGAAGTAAATTTAGAGCTTATTAAGTGTAGTAACGAAACGCAGTTCCGGGGCTCTCTCTCTTCTCTCACTCTCGGCCGACACGAGCAGACGGAGCTACAATAGTTCAATAAAGAAATACCTTAGGTTAGAATAAAGACAGTGTAATTAATCAACTTACACGTCAATGTTACATGTGAGTGCATTTAATCAATACACATGTCACACGTTACAACGTTAAGGAAAAAAATATCAGTGTAATGTAACATAACAAGAGAAAATTTATTTTATTTTTTATTTATTTAACATTTACATTTAAATCCATATACTTTAATTTATACAGGTTGCTCAAAGTAATGAGTTAATTAATAGTTTAAAGCTACATCCATGACCAAACTAAACATTTGAACAAACGTGTTCTTAACCAACTTTCATAATTAAGTTACTTAAATAAGTTACAAGTTAAGTTACAATTAAGTTAAGTTACAAATTCTTTCATAATTTAAGTTACTTTAGCGCTTCCGCGTCCTCATTCCTGTATTTCAGTAAATTAAATACTATTTCTAATTGTTTTTTATATACGTAGATAGATAAAAAAAATATTTGAAAAAATCCTTAAATTGCAATTAAACAACTTTTAACGGTTTAAATCGCGTATATTTGACATGATTTATATCCCGACGTTTCGAACACTTTGCAGTGGACGTGGTCACGGGGTGACTAATTGATTTTATTTGTCACTTGAGTTATTAAGAAATTATTACTACCGTCTGAAATTTTTTGAACTACCGTCTGAATTTTTTTAATCATAACATTCCCTATGCACGCAGTATTCGCTCACGGTGTCCAGAGGTCTTGCAGTATGGCGTTGGCCTTGTGATTTAATTAATTTAATGACTGGATCCCAAGCCGGTGGTACTTGCCAACCATCTTCTCTATTGAAATTTGGGTGTTTCTTAATTTCAATAGCCTCGCGTAACATTCTTGGCATGTACCGGGTCTCTCTAGCGAGGATTTGTGGGTTATCAAATCGAATGTAATGGTTGGGTTTGTCCAGAGCATGTTCACAAACTGCAGACTTGGTCGAGCGTCTGTTCTTCATGTCAGCTATGTGTTCTTTTATCCGGATACCGATGCTCCTCTTTGTTTGCCCAATGTATGATAACCCGCATTCACAATCAAGCTTGTAAACACCTGCATCTTGTAGGGGGATATTGCTCTTGACCGGTCTTAAAATCCTTAAAGCTGGTTACAGAATTTCCCTCTCTCTCTCTCTAATTCTCTTATTTGGGTTTATTTAAATACCAAGTTTTATTTTAAGAGTTTTATAGCACACTTCCACATTAATTAATTGCTTTTAGGTTTATTAACTTTTTATTAGTTAAAAATGTTAAAATGTATTGTAATAAAACTGTTCCCTTGTCTAAAGTCTTGGTCGACACACTTTATTGCCATGGCATGCTTTTTTTTTCGGAATGACTAAATTTTTGTGGCCCCAATGGCCTTTCAAGCGTCACCGTTCGTGATGCCATGCCTGGTGAAGTCTAATATACTCAAATAAAATATCTCCATTTTTCTATGTTATGTTTTCTATATTTTTTTCTATCTTATGATGTCAATATACCTAAGATCTAGTAAATTGAATAAAACACAAAATAAATTGATTAACTTATGTAATAGATATTAACTTTTTTGGCAAAAATTACACTACCTTTTTTGGGTGACTTATAAGTGGCGACTACAAAAAAATCAACAAAAAACAGAAAACAAAATGTGGTTTCTTAGGACAAAATAATTAGGAACTTTTTTTTAAAAGGTGACATGTCGAGTAAACACAATATTTCAAAAAACAATTTACCTATCTATATCACTCACTCGGCTGGCTCGCAAGCTGGTTTTCATCATTTAGTTATTATCTTTATCTAGGTAATAATTACGAATTTGATCACCTAAACCAGAATAAATTGACTGCTCGGATATTGGGAAATCAACAGAATCATCTTGTTCACTGTGAGATGAAGAGCGAGGACTTACATGATAGAATTCGTCACCACTATCTCAAGAACTAAATTTTCCACTTCACCGTCACTATTATACAGCAGCTCACTTCCCTGCAACTAATGCTGAATTGGCGATCCATTTGCGGCATCGCAACTGAGTTCTCAAATCAGTCTTTCTTGTTTCTCATATCAGCCTATAACGTTTCATTGCAGCCACAGGCCATCCCTAGTAAATCACTAGGGGATTTCGGGCCGTAATCCACTACGTGGGCCCCTTGCGGATTGGTGGATCACATACTTCAAATTTTTTGTTTAATTTCTGTTTTCCCTCACCTGCGAGCTAGTGACATTTGTTTTTAAATGTGGTACGGGCCGAGGATTTTAACTCACGATCAGACGAATGTGATTCGAGTATATACCCATAGGCTATCACTTTATTGTGTTTAAATGGAATTGATATTCCTACTTTTAACTGTGTATTTCTATGTAGGAATAAAGTCAATGTCTTTGTTTTTTGTTAACCGAGAAACATAAACATTTGCCATATTCTGCTACCGGTACTGCATAATCTACAAAAGGTTCACCGTTTGAATGCTCCGTAAAGAGTAGCTCTTTAATCAGGCAAGGAGCTGAAATAAAATGGAGTTTTGCGTAGGAAAAAGTATGAATTCCCGCGAAGGTTTCATACCGAGTGCTCGTACACACTAGTCTTCGTATTAAGGAGACTTCAAACTTTTTTTTACAATATACATATATGAATAATGGACATGAGAACTTTTGGAATCGAATGGAGAAAACGGCTCTGGTAAATCTCTTCCGGAAATCATACGTTTTAGGTCAATATTCTGTGAGAGAGAGATAATTCAGATAGTCGGGCGCGCCCAGTTGACTGTGAGAGTACAGCACACTCCCTCTCCCTTCATGTATTCAAAGAAATCCTCCAGGATTCAGGAATTCAAACCGATTGAGTATTGAGTTCGGTGGACCTATTTGAATAGCTGTATGCGGCCGGCCTAAGAACGCTCTTAGGCCTTAGAGAATCTTTTTTAGAAAGTAATTTTGAACAACAAAAAAGGAATCGTAAGGACTGTTCCAAAAATCCAGTTTTGAATTTTTTCGTCTGACAACATTTGTCATATATATTTTTTTAATTTAAAATATTGCGCAATATTGCAATTGCGACATTCTGCTACAGTCAATTTTGAAAAGTGCAGGTCAGGAAAAATACCTAATGCCAGACTATAAGAGTTAACTCGTAGACAAATGATGAATACGAGATATTTTTCGAAGCAAAAATGAAAATTTCGGGATAACACGATAATGATGTCCGATTACTTAGAGTTGTTCACCTTAGGGTTGTCCATATGACAAATACGATTTTAATTACAATGAAGAATGTAAATTTATTTGAAAAGAGGAAATTAAAATTTCGTCCTAATCTTAACTTCAATCGTAGATTATGAACAGACTTAATTATATGTCTAAACTGTGTCATTTAAATTAGTTTACGTCATGTGTACGAGGTTAGGTAAATAATCCACAGTGCAGCTTTGCTTAAACTTAAGTGTTATTGAGGTATAATATTTGCAAAATTAAGGGCAATTAAGGTGCATTTTTGCATATTGTACGCGTCATTATACTTCATAATGAATGAAAATTTCGTGCATTTTTGCATATTTTATGTGCCATTTGTGTATGTAACTTCACAATGTATGTAAATTTATTGCAATTATTTAAAACTTAACGTTACACAAATATGTTCGCTTAATATGCGTAGGTAAAATATATCGTAGGTATACGATGAGTCTCCATTCGAGAACCCTTCTGCCCCATCGGCCATCGGTTCTTCGAGCTATGTGCCCTGCCCACTGCCACTTCAGCTTGCTAACTCGAGAGGCTATGTCGGTGACTTTCGGATGGAGACCACGTACCGGCAGACGAAGCCGAGGACGTCCATCTGCTAGATGGACAGACGACCTCATGAAGGTTGCGGGCACCCGCTGGATGCAGGTCGCTGCCGATAGGTCTTTTTTTTTTTTTTTTTTAATTCTATATACTTAATTTGGGACTTTGGCCAACACTGGCATGTCAGTCCCATCGTAACCTAAACAAAATTTCACTTACTAAACTAAACACTCAAAAAACACAACGACGGCTTGGACATATCCGCCAGTGCCACCGCCCAAAAGCGGCTCCGCCGTGCGGCCGGTTTACGACTCAAATTCAAGACAGCCCCACTCCAGGATAGACCTAAGATGGAGCTGATCCAAATCCAAACATCTCATACACCTGAATAGCAGCCTCAGATGCAGGAACCGCTAGGATATGAGTGAACACACCCATATCATAGGGGTTCAAATCCCAGCGCTGCATCAATGAGGCCCTTTGCCTTTGGTTTCGGGCACATTCCATCAACAAGTGGTACGTATCTTCTACGGCTCCACAAATTTCACAATCTGGTGATTCATCTATTTTCATTCGGAAGCTAAAACTTTTTGATGGAAAGTGTCCAGATCTTAACCTATGCGCTAGGACAACCATTCGTCTTCCCATCTTGGTCATACCAAACCATGGTATTGGAGGAGGCTGACACTGGATTATTTTGTACCAAATGCCCTTTTCCTTACTTCTCTCGTCAAAATATTCTTTATATTTAGACGAGCACTTTTTTCTTAATTTATATAGTACTTCGGTATAATTTGGTTTTATAGAAATTTCCATCCCTTCAGTCACTGCTAATTTGGCTAATCTGTCAGCCTCCTCATTACCTCTAATACCTATGTGTGATGGAATCCATTGCAATTTCAACCCTATTTCCTTCTCAACAAGGTTCCTAATCTTGTTAAGGATACCGTAGGCTACGGAGACACCTATGACACCAAAAGAGCATCGAGACAAATGTTGCAGAGCGCTTTTACTGTCTGTCAGAATTACGACATACCGGTGGCTCGAGCTAGCAATGCAGTCGAGAGCTTTTGTAATTGCAATGAGTTCCATCGTCATGATAGATACATCTGACTTAGTGCTATACATTTCTGAACTGTCATCTGCCGATAGGTCTAAATGGCGGACAATGGGGGAGGCCTATGTCCAGCAGTGGACGTCCAAGGGCTGAAATGATGATGATACGATGAGTAGTATAAAATGGAAAACTCTTTAAGACCATATAACATCGACGTCTTAAAATTTTGAATTCCCAAAATGTTGAATTCCCAAAGTGTATCCCAAAATGTCTATTACCAAAATGTTAAATTCCTGAAACGTGCATTAGCAAAATATGCTTTGTTAAATTAGTTAAATTTAAAAAAAAATAGCTTATATTCGCGGGGCACACGTCCATGGTTGATATATATGGTATATATGGTAAATATATGGTGATATATTTATAAAACGCAACGTTCGTCTGTTCCTCTGTCACTTCGCTTATAACTGGGGTTCTACTGGACGGATTTTGATGCAGTTTCTATTACAATATTATTTAGAATAATTCTTCCGGAATGTTTTAGTGTATAACACACTGGTTTAAGTGCCACGTGAAAGGAGTCAAGGGCAAATGGCTGGTTAATATATGAAATTAGATACCATACACTTCAAGAGAAGCATTGGATATTCCGTTAAACGTCGTCATCGTTTGTGTTAAACAATAATTGGATTATCTGTACATTTACTACTTTCTGTCTATAAAATAAAAACAATTGTTAAATAGAAAGGGATACCATACCACATCACGCCACACCATTAGTCTCTACTTTTCTCCGGTGCTGGATATTGGCCTCTTCCAAGACTTGCCATCACACACGGTCTCCCGCTCTTTTCATTCAGCCATCAACGGCGAACTTTCTTCAAATCGCCGGTCCATCCGGTCAGAGGGCGTCACACACCATTCCGGCACATGACCTCCATTCGAGGTCTCATCTACTACATCCCTGAGGCAAATAGGATCCACCCATTGCCATTTTGAGCATACCGATCCTACGAGCTACGACTTAAGAGTATCAGATTAAATTAATATATCTCTGATTCAAGCATCTGAAAAATCTAGGACAATGTCAGTTAAAACTGTTCGCTGACAGCGAGACCGCATATCACGAGTCCCCATTTCATCTTTTGAAGCGAGAAAGTCTAAAAATAGACTGTCTACCTATTCACAAAACCTACGGCTACAAGAAACACGTTTCCGTCTAACGAGTCGCATTCACTACTAGACCTGTGTTATTAAAGTTGTTAAAAGAGTAAAATAATTCTAAATTGGGGGCAACTTTGACTAGGAGAATCCGGCAAGTTCGGTGGCCCACTCGCAACCCCCCTGCCCCCCTGGTATTGCAGGCGTCCAAAGGCGGCGGTGAGTACTTACCATGCCCGGTAAGCCTGGTATGCTACTGGTATGCACTGATATGTCTCACTGATATGCCTAGTGCAGTATAAAACCTCACGAATTCTCTAGCCTTAGAAGCATTTGTTAGATTTACTTCTCCATGGTGTAAATAATATTCTTTTAAATTCGCATCGTCATCGAATGGATGCCCCAGAATGGAAATCAACGAAGAGGCAAATCAAGAAGGAGATGACAGGAGGACTTAGATGCACATAGCAACAGTTGATGAAGCACAGCACTTAACAGGACAGTGTAGCATAAGAGAAGGGAGGCGTTTGCTTTACAGTGGGACAGAATACCAGACTGAGAAAAAAAGGTTTTATGTTGAAGAGTAGGTATCCATAAATTAATAGCACATTTGCCATCGTCTGTATACTTTATTACCACATTGAGCAATGTTTGTAGGCATCTCGTAAACATTTTAAAATATTTTCATAACGTTTAACTTCTGAACGTTAAATTACAACCAAAAAAAGGCTTTATTGACACATTACAATACACATTACAAACATATTACACTAGCATTAAAATTAATAATAGCTTACATTTTTTTTTGTAGAATGGTAATTGTAACTCTGACTCTTAAACTAGGCATAACCTGTGCTTCAAGAGTCAGTGCCTTACTGTCTTTCCGTTTTTTACAAAATTGTGTATTTAAATAAAAGTCACCTTAATTAAACCATTATTTGTGTACTAAATGAAATTATAATAATAATAATAATATATAAAAGTACACGCCTGTACATGTTTGTGCGTGTGCATACGTGCATGTGTGTATGGCGGTGTGTGAATGCGTATTGTGTGTGTAAGTGTGCGTGTTTGAATTTCATCCTTTTATGAGTGCCTATTTAGTCACTTTTTTATATATATTAATTGAGGCAGACGAATGGAAGTCTTTCTGGTTCGTCATAATTCATGTCTAAAAACAATTCATCATTTTGTAAACATTGATATAGAATACCCATAATACAATATGTGAGGTGTCATTCTCTCTTTTATTTTCAAATAATTTCTGCTCAAATTTTAATGCACATGTCTATAACCACCTAAACGATTCACAAAAGCACGCTATATAAAATACTTTTTCAAAAAAAATTTTGTAGCATAAACTTGAATGAATAAGACTTGTGTCGTCGTGTACATCAATTTGCATGGTTTCCTTCACTGCGCGGCGGAATCAAAAGACGTAGTGTGGCGAGAGGCGTCAGGTATGGTCCAAGTGTAAAAGAATTACAGCGTCCTCTGACATGACAAACCCACCAAACAAATTATATCGTACTTACTATGGATGCACACCAACTAAACTATTACGCATTTGCTATGAACGCGCGCTTAGATATTTGATTTGATACAAATACGGTTTAAACATAAATGGTATCCGGCCAAACCATCAAAGATTTGTTATTGTTATTTGATATTGTTATCTTTGCAGAAGATTCCATGTCATTAGAGACGATGCTTTAATAATTGATAGAAGAAAGTAAGAAAGTAGGATTAACTATGAATACTGACAAAATAATAAAAAATAAAAATAAAGAAAAAATAACAGTAGATGGTTATGAAATAAAATATGTAGATGCATATATATATTTAGAACAATTAATATCACCAACTGAATTTATGAGAAAAGAAGTGGAACGAAGCGTAAGCAATACCTGGAAAAGATTAATGGTCATTTATAAATGTTATGAAAAATAAAGATATGCTAATAGTGGAAAACAGAAAACCATAAACGTATAGATGTCAAAGATAGTATCTTACAAAAATATTAGAACAATTTTGTAAAATTCAAAATTCGATGCGAAAAATTATTGTATGATGGATATAAAACGGAAAGATAAATGGACAATATCAAATATACGAAATAAAACAAAAATCACCAACATAATAACAAAAATACGGTAGCTAAAATGGCGTTGGGCAGGACATATGATGAGAGATGGAACAGCCAAGTGGATAAAGAGAGTAGTGGAATGATGCCCAAGAGAGGGAGAAAGGAAAAAGGACAGACAATTCAAAAGGTGGGAGGATGACCTTCCAAGGGGATGGAGGCGCCTAACACTTGAACGACAGAGGTGGCGGGATATAGAGGAGGCCTATGTCTTCGGACAGCCTGGCAAGGTTTCAGATGTCAAATATAATTGAAAATGTATAACTAATATAGAAGGCCAGAGAAATAAAGGCTTACTTATTATTTTTATTTATTATAAACGCGCGCCAAGCAAACTATTTCACAGTTATTATGAACGCGTACCAAGCAAACTATTTCAGTTACTATGAACGCGCGCCAAGCAAACTATTTCACAGTTACTATGGACGCGCACTAAGCAACTATATCAGTTAATATGGACTCGCTCCTACAAATCTACATGACATTATTATTTTTATTGTTTGTATATATGTTTGTACATATGATATATGCTTGAAATAAATTATTTATTATTATTATTCGGAAGTATTTTTTATACTCAGTGTCTAATGTAACCTTAACGTCGTGATCGACCAAACTTCATTGGGATATAGATCAATTTTTTTCGCAAAATTTCATTTCAATCAATTAAGTAATGCGCCCTGTAATTCGTCCACGAAGTTCACTGGGTCTTTTATTCCTTTTTTTATAATTTTCACGCTAAAGCCCCTAACACACACCAAACCACTACGAGCTCCTCAGTTATACTTGAAACACAATACCGTGGTCCCTTTGTAGCTGCAAAGTATTGCAGTGCGAACTCCATTCGTCAACGCCCTTTCTAGAAAAAAACTCACATTTTATACTTGTTTCGGGAATGATTTATTAAGACTTCCTTTTAACATTTAAGTTAGACTGTTTTTCACAATTTTCAAAATCTAATAAAAATTCACTGACGGTGAACTGAATGATATTTCTTAACCGATCTAAGTCTGTGTATATTCATACCAAATCCATTCAGTACTTCCATTATAACAATACGTACACTTTAAACTTATCAAATTAATCTAGGAAACCGGTTAATCCTCTACAAATTGCTTTTGGACCTACATATCAACGTTTTATTTTGGTTTCTCCTTTATAAAACTGATATTTAAACATATTCAAAGTTTTAAAGTTCGTTTTAATGTACCTAAATAATAACTATTATTAATATGTATTTTATACCGGTTCCTAAACTTATCCATATGCAGTCGTGCGTTCAATATGATTATTTCTCTTACTCTAAATAAACGGCTAAATCTAAATCATTACCCTCTATTAAGCGGTATTTTAAACCGGCTCCAAACCTTGCTCATAACCGACTCTGTGCCCTCTTTGAAAGTGGTTTTCTTTTCTTTTATTCAAAAGAAGTACACAAAGCTTCATTGCGCTGTGTTTTCGTTGCTATAAAAATGCGCAATGTTTTAAAATGCGTCTTAAAATACAGTGTCAGAATTTCATTGAAAACATTCAGAGGGGCAACACGGCGGCGTCCGCGGCGATTTAAATAGATGTTATAACAATACTCTTTCGAGTACTGTCTTCGATAAAGGGCATACTCTTTCGAGTATTCTCCCTCACTGAACTTCTTGCTACTAATCCCGAAGAACCCTTACTAGCCGCTAATGGAAACCTAAAATCAATTACGTTCCAAACTTCAAATGCCTGCGCTCCAATTCATTCTAATATCTATTTAAATAAACTGAATAATAAGCATATTTTTTGTCCATCAGGACGTTACTTCGGTAACGTCTTCATTATCAGTACTGCTTTTGTTCGTGAAGATCCCCCAGACAGCTTATTTGCGCTGGGAACTCAACTTACACTTCTATAAATATTAGGGTAAATAGTTTATCAATAATCCAATTTTACATATCTGCAGTTTACCTTTTTAATGGTCAGTTTCATAAGTGCCATTTACGTTTGAATAAATCGCTGAAGTGAGTTGTGGCTGGTATATTATTATTTCTTAAAAAACCCCGTACCACTTGAACTAACATTGCAATTTATGCTGTAAAGAGAGCCAAGGACATTATAACTTCCAGTTTGCATTCTGTTATTTCATTGACATTTTTAATTTGATATTTAATCATCAAACATCGCATATGTTCCCTGATTCCATGACGGCCTATAATGTTCTACTCTAGGACCCAAGTCTTGTCTAGTAATCGCGAAATTTTAGGACTTATCACGAAAGCTCTCCGCCATGGGCCATAAAACTCGAATATATCGCGATTTGATAGATGTTACACAACATCAGAAATTCTTGTTTTCGTCCACGGGGATTTCATCAAGATGTTTTCCTTCACCGTCGAGTTAAATAACAGTCTAGGATAGTCTAGGAGTGCCTTTTCTCGATTCACATTCGTGAAATCTTTCCTCTGGAAACCCAGCACATACTTCTTCTAAAGTTGTACTGTATCGATTTATTTGCTATCACTAGCTCAGCGGTTAAATTAAATATTGAGGAAACCACGAGAATTTAAAAATTAACAATTGTGTAACAGGCATCAATCGACATTAAACTCGACATGCCTTAAAACCTTCTAGCGATTACAAACAGAGGTTTGTGCCCCACATTCGTTCATATCGATTACTATCTTATCTTATCCATGTTCCCTAGTAATAAATGAGTATAGCTCACTGTCTTTTAGTACGGCAATCATTCAGTCGGATGAGACCAAGTTAAAGCAAGCCGCCGTCACCGAAAAAATGATTAATGTGAGGTTGAGAACATTTGAGGTAGAGAGTTATCACCGTCTCACGCGTGGTTGTAGACTCGCTACTGTGTTAATAACGTCATCAGTTCAGTAGTGGTTCTAACTCGTGATTTGTAAGTCTTATTATTCACGATGTTTTCAAAATATTTTGATTTGGATTTCATGCATCAAATTCTAGTACCTTAGTAAGTTATTTAAATATTATACTTTAATATATACATTTAAAGGTGCGGGCTCGTCCAAACCGTATGTTTACGTTTGGGGCGGTTTTAACATATTCTAATAATGTCACAGTTTCTTACTGCTATGAAGCTAAATTATTTCGAGAGAACCGTTTTCAAATGTTCCGTGTAAGAGAAAATGGTAGGTACCTACTTTTAAATTACATTTCTTTCCAAGAATAATTTATATTGCAATCAGAATTTTTTTAAATTAATAAATTGTATTCTTTATTTTAATTGTAATTATGACAAATTTTCAGTCTGATATTGAAGACTACGGATTTCGTAGTTTGATATAAAAAGTTTGATATAGGAATGCCGCGCCGTGTGGTGGCGGCCGGCTATAGAATGTCACCACCCCATCACTTACCATAAGTGTCGTAAAAAGTGACTAAGGGACAACATAGTCGTTACCACAAGCGCTGAGCTACTAAACTCTAAAAAAAATCTATAGAAACTCTAAAAGAGTGGCGTCGAGCTGTTGACCAACTCGGCGTTTGAAGTCTATGCATCCCTCATGCACAAGACAATGGCCCAGCAATGGATACTGAAATTGCTGGTTGCACTGTAATGCATAGCAAATGAGCGGAATATTATAATTGTAGGAACAGTAGCCAGCAAAATATACAGCACATCGTGAAAAAAGAGAGAGATAAACTCTTATTATACGAGTATAACTGACGGAGCTTCACGAGAGTTTGTAGTTGTAAGTGTAAGTTTGAGAAATCGCTCTACAAAAGAAAACAAGAATAGCCGACTATTTCTTTGTAATTTACGGCGTGCCATATATATCGCTGGGTACTATTTTTAGTAACTACATACTTAGAAAGATGATAGCCTATGGCTATCTGATCTAACTTTTGTGAGCCTGTGAGATAAAACCTCGGCCCGAATTTTGTTAATTATCACTAGTTTGGCGATGAAGGAAAATAAAATAATAACCATGCGGGTTATTATTTTATTTTCCTTCATCGAGAATTCGAGAATAAAATGCTCGAGAAATAAAAAACTAGGGCTTGTATAATTTCTACCAAAAAGCACTGGACTTCGTAGTGCATTATGATCTGGAAAATTATAAATCACTTTCAATTCGTATATAAATACGATGTTATCATGAAACCATCCCAGGTCAATCGGAACGATCATGAGTGATCGGAGCCTTATGGAGTGAGGGAGCAGCTGCTCGGTGACTGCCCTGTCCATTGTTTAGTTAGGGAGTTCACCATTAATAACAAGCTATCGAAAGATTTACAATACGTAACAACCCCGTTTTACCTAGGTGACACCTGTGTATATCCCGCTATGAGATGTTATACTCTACATAGTATTAATGTCATACATAGAAACAATTAAGACTCACGGAAAATATCCTTATGGTTCAGTGATGAATATTAAAACAACCGTATTCAGGATGAAGACAGCTTTATTGCTTAAAACTACCATTCTTTAGGTAAATGAGAAAACATAACCACAGCGTCCTCTAATTATGATAAAGCGCCATCTGTTGACAAACTGTAAAAAATCGTTTGAGGCCTAAACAGAAATAATGAACTAGTTAAAATAAACAATGGCGAACAAAAATGTACATAATACAGGCTCAAAATTTATAATTCAAAAGCGATGTCACAAATAAAATTCCAAAGCGTAACGGCATATTTTTAACGAGCAGAAATATTGTAACAACGTCGCGATTCCCCATGGAGCCGCCTTCATAATTTGCTTGGCTTCATGACAATGAGGTTAGAGTGAAGGAGGTATTACAATTTCTGGTAATTTACTTAATTTATTTATTTACTCTTTACGCACTATATTGTACAGAGACGGATCCGATATCCTTGTTTAATTATATTTCCTTGTTAAACACCATATTATTAACAAGGAAATATAAGGAGAAAACTTAATTTTAAATTTCACGTGTTTCGCTAGTGAGTGAAATGTACCGAGTGCCCATTCCCATCCTATCCCTCCCTATTTTCCCAACCCTTTCTCCAAATCCATTCCTATATCTCCAAAGGTAGGCAGCACATCCGAGAGGGCGTGCCAACGTTTTTCATTTTGGACTAATGTTGGCATATATCGCGGGTGTCTATGGGCGACAGTACCAACTTACTACCAGGTGGACTGTACGCTCGTCTGCCGCCTTCGTACATAACAAAAAATGGAATAAAGGAAAAACGATGTGTGTGAAGGCCAACAATTAGAGTTATGGGAGAAAGATGGCGCACGCTACATTTAAAAACCGCTGGGCGCACTCTACTGACCAAGTTACCTTCTCAAAGAATATCTGTTTTTATTCAAAGAATCAAAGAATGAGACACGGGTGGAACCTCTTTCAAAGAATACTACCGTACATTTTACACTTTATCCTATTTTCCTATTGTACACATACATTTCGGTAGTGAATGATATATGCCAGAGTCCATACTAATCGCATCCCAATTCTATTTTTTTATTAATTAATTATGTTAATAATTAGGTTAATAAATATTTCTAACTTCATTTATACGTCGTATTTTGGCCATATTTATTTATCATTATATACTACTCATAACCCAAAAACCTTATATATAACTAAACTAATGTATACAATTCAATTAATTATGGACTAAATGTAGCTGATTCAATGAGCATCAGTTTCAATAGAGGCCCCAACAGAATATCAGCGCTTCTCCTCGATTGGGTAAGCAATATGCTGAATTGGGGACATATTTGTTTCATTATCATATTATCATTTTATTGATACTTTGTTAATTCTGTGTGCTGTCTGGGGTGACAATGAAATTCATTTTCTTTCTTTCTAGTCTGTCGCGCATTTTTACAAAAACGATCATTATTACTATACACATATATCATTGTATGAGGTATGTCCTCATAAAATAATCTTTAGTCACGCGATCTGCAGTACACCGTCAAGAGAACGCCTCTTTTATATTTTAGACGGTTACGTCAAGGAGTGAATGCTTGCCGAGTAATGCGAATCCCCCTGAAAATGCGACTCAGAGCTGGTGACTTCGTGACACACTCGGTTCTCCATCGTGAGGTAATTTTGTCGGTGATAGAATTTGGAGTTATGTAAGAGTTTTAACACACATCACCTTCAGTCTGTGTCTCCCCAATGTTGGATATAGGCCTCTTTGAAGTCCTGCTACTACACTCAGCTCATGTAGCCACGACTGAAGATTTTCTTCAAGTTACCGGTCCACTTGGCCGAAAGGCGACGCACGCTACATACTATTCATTCTGTTAATGTAGTTAACATCGAGTGAGACTCAGCCGCATTGTCAGGAAATAGGGGTTCGTATTGCATTGCAAGAAATTTGGCGGATGTGATCCTGAAAAGTGATTTTTAGAAAATTTTCAATTTGTGCAACAATTATAATAATACCAGAAATATTATAGAGCATATTCTCAGTACTCGGTATAGTGAAGTAATAATTCTATCAATTCTTTAAGACAATCTGAATTACGTGCTCAACGACCTAATCAACTGTGTGTAGTGCTGGTTAGAACAGTGAAATCCCAGGACATTTGGCTCACTATAATATAATTAACTGTTCGCTTCTGTCCGAAACCGAATGTAAATTGCGACTTTCAACCCACAGTGCAGCACAATGGATGGAAATCGATATAGAGGTAGTCTTAGTTAATTATTTTATTATAGCGTCAACCGACGCGAATGACTTATAGAGAAGAGAAAGGCCATTTTCGGAGGGAGAGGGTGTACGGTGCCGCTGGACGCGCCCGAATGAATAAATTACTCGTAGGAGACTATCGTAAATGTACTATTTCCACCTCCATGGTAATAAAAACGAATATAAAAAAAGAAACGTTTTTTAAAAACAAGTTTTTTAATATTATTTTATTTTATTCGCTTTTATTAATATATCGATGGCCTAAGTCAAATGTCGTAACCCACAAATAACAAATTTTGAACACCCTGTAGCGGCGGCCATTTTGAAAAAAATACATAACTGAGTACACTAGATCAAGATCACCAGCCTCAAAAGTGTGTGCATAATTTAAGCCCTATCGGTTAGGTGGAACTGGTTTAAAATTCAATTGCAAAATTTGACCCACACTTACTAACAAGTCGAGTTGAATAAAAGCTTGTAATAAAAATGGCATAGATACGAAATCTCTAAACGATTAACAAATCACTGTCCTTAAAATAGTGTTTATATGTTAATTGTTTTACTATTTTGTTTGATTCTTACTTTTATTATTTATTATTTATTGTCGCGTATTTATTGTTTTATTATTTATTGTCGCGTAACACACTACTTAGGACTAAAAAACTTAGAAACGAGGGATTAGTGAGGAACTCAACTACATACTTGCTGCATAAAATCATTACACGAAATTTAGTATTTTTGAAAGCAAGGACACCATTTGACACATATAATCATAGCCCAGGAGACTATGAATAAATATCTGCGGTGATTTTGCAGTTGTTACAAAAACCTTTACCAGGTTCTTAGTCCGCGCGAGCGAAGCCGCGGGAAAAACCGGTTTTCAAGGCCTGTCCACACAATGTCTTCAGTTCAATACCCGCAAAACCCGTCGTACAAAATGTAACACCATTGTAACACGAGACCTTGTCAAATTATTGTCCCGAACCCTTTTCATCTGACTGTGCTGAAGAAAATGATATGAACACGTCGAATATAAGTGCAAAGTGGGGATCTCACGGGCTTTCCCGTGAAACTACGCAGGGATAAGAATACCTGAGTATAAAATGCCTATTTACTGTACCAATTTGGTAGTTCCGTAGATATGAGATTTTATCCTTATTTAAAAAAAAGATATACCCTAACAGTTTTTTGGGCCTCTTCATGTACATTGTCTTGTGCATGATGGATGAATGGTCTGGAAACGCCACGCTGGTCAAGCGGATTGGCGGGTCAACTGTTTTGTGTTGGTGTAGTTCATCAAGGCTTGAAGTAGCATCGGCTGACTTTAGAATAACAACATCCCAACCCCATCTATTCACCTGGCTGTCATAAAAGAGAAGGGATAACAAAGCCGCTAAAAAAGGTTTGCTTCTGCGGAAATGCAGCGTGCACTCTCCCCCTACAGGCTTGTACTGAAACTCAGAGGTAAATTGCAAATAGCCATTTATGGGCCCCCTTTTGATTTACAGATGTATATTGTACAAAGAAAAAACATGGCAAATGTTGATTTTTACCGATGAAACATTTTATCAAATATTTACTTTATATGCATATTTGGACAGAACGGAATCATACTCGGGTTGAAATTCACCTTCAGCTCACTTTTTTTTTTTGACCAGCAAAATATTGAATGTGTTGCAAATTGGTTGTAGCAAGTTTAGACTTGGAAACCACTAAATTATTTCCGACGCTGATTTACAGCTGAAGCCCAGAGTGACTAGTAACTAGTGATTATCTGATAACAAAAGAAAGTAATACGGAGTGAAACCCCAGAAAAGATTATTTTTATGACATTTACACCGTTATTTTACAAACTTAAATATATACACCAATATAATAATATTTTCGTAAATTTATTGTACATCTTAGTTTGTTTAAAGCAATCGGTCAAAATGCCTTCTCATTTTTAACTATATTATCGATTCGGGTTCATTGTTTCTGAAGTACCATATACGAATTATCTATGGTTTTGTTGTAACTGACAATTGACATTGACATTTTCATTTCATTGCTTTGCCATTTGACAAGTCGATTGAAAGCTGACCACGCGACCACACGACTCCGTGTGAATACAATCCAGCGACACTTTACATTCCACCGTCACGATTGAATTTGGATATATTTTACAGCGGAAAAATTTAACTCTGATGAGGCAGTGAAAAACACCTTCAGAGAATTCATAAATTCCCGTTCCCAGGAGTTCAATAGCAGGAGCATCAATCGACTTCCATTAAAATGGCAAAAATGCAGTAATTATGTCATTGTTAACGACCCAATAATTATTATTTGTAATCACTATATGAATAGTACACGAATGCCGTGCACAGTTGTGATCGATGTGCAAACTGTATCATTTTGTGTTACTATTTCGTGTGTACACTGTCACTGTGCCTATTGACCCACTGCTCGGTATCAAGTCAACTGCAAGTTAATCACGCGACTTGACGCTTCCGTGTGAACAAATTCCAGCGACCCCGTACAACAGTTTCCGAGGTATTGGCACACGGTGTTACTTAGTCGCATGACCAATTACCGCCACGTTGACAGGGACTGTATGAACAGCTTCTAATAGTTCGACTGAGTTGTCGTAATTCGGAACTACAACAGCAACAGATGTATCAATTTAAACAAGCCGTTTTATGGTAATAATTCTTTTATCAATTTAACAAAATATAACTATTATTTACATATGTATATTAGCATGTGCTTAACAGATGTCATATTGTGCATAGTCACGTACCTATAAATATGTAGTATCTCTGAATAAAACAAAAGAAGAAGCATTTCAAGGACCATATTAGTTTCAAAGATTAGTCTCGCTGAAACATTCGAAAAATGATGACCAATAAATCTTTATTCTTAATTTATATTATAAATTATTCTTCTGCTCTTTTGTCTCTACCCAGCATTTATAAAGTGATTTTAGACAATATACTTGACTGTAAATAATAGGGGTTAAAGTATGAAATTGCCGTTTTATAGTAATAGATACTTTGAATTGACATAAAACCTTCATGGTGTGAGATTTTCGAGTGAAACTTTTTTCACATGATACCTATGAGGTTCTTGTTTTAAAAAATGTGCAACATTCGATTTTCGACTTTCAATTGTTTTTTTTATTCAGCTTAGACGGGAAAGATGGATACTTCGAAAATCCGAGTAATCTTTGAATACGAGTTCCGACGCGGAACTAACGCGGCAGAAACGGCTCGCAATATCAATGCTGCGTTTGGAGAGGAGACTGCTAATGAACGAACCGTGCGTTTTTGGTTTAAACGCTTTCGTAATGGAAACTTCGACTTGAAGAACGAACCACGTGGAAGACCGCCCACACAGGTGAATAACGCTGAATTGAAGAAGATGGTGTGAGCCCATCCAAGTCAAACTACCCAGGAATTAGCGGCATGGTTTAACGTTACCTTACCTACAATATTGACTCATTTGCATCAAATCAATAAGATAAAAAAATATGAAAAATGGGTGCCTCATGATTTGACTGATCTGCAGAAAGAAACGCGTGTTGAAACTTGCGTTGCCTTGTTGAATCGGTACAGAAATGAAGGAATATTGGATCGAATTGTGACATGTGACGAAAAGTGGATTCTTTACGATAACCGAAAGCGAAAAATGCAATGGCTGACCCCAGGTCAAACGCCGCAACAGTGCCCTAAGACAAAGCTTACCAATAAATAGGTAATGGTAACTGTTTGGTGGTCTATTCATGGTGTTATTCACTATAGCTTTCTCAGGTCTGGTCAAGCAATAACAGCAGATTTTATTTGTCACTTGAGTTATTAAGAAATTATTTGGACTACCGTCTGAAATTTTTTGAGTTTTTGAATTTTGAATTTTTTGAAATCAATTAGTCACCCCGTGACCACGTCCACTGCAAAGTGTTCGAAACGTCGGGATATAAATAATGTCAAATATACGCGATTTAAACCGTTCAAAGTTGTTTAATTGCTATGCAAAGTAATTCTCTCCTCGTAAGGAAGAGCAGCGTGGGACCGATTCGCCGATGATGGTTGGATGAGTATATCCGAGGATTGTGTGTGGTGGCGAACACCGATTGCTACGAACCCAGCGTTCCTTGAAGGCGTATGGAAAGCATATCAATTTGACTTATCTGAACATTTCTACGACAAAGCATGTGTGAATAATAACTCTATATTAGCCGGATTTACCATTCAACCTACTGGTGCAAATGGTGTTTATTTCTTTGAACCTAGCAAAGACCTTGAATGTGGTAAAATACTCTAAATTATAAAGGACATATATATATATATCTATTATCAGATTATCAGTAAGAATATGCGTAAGATATCAGTAAGAATAACCGTAACCATAAGAATAAATAATACGTAATTATTATTTTGTTAAGCGCCCTTTTAGAAAACACTTATAATATAATAAAACTATCACAATAGAATTTTACTATTATTTATTCAACCATCTTTCCTCATCTAATTTATTTATATATCGCTGTTTTCTTTTTTCTCTTTTGTATACACTCACTTATAACAATTATTATTAACAATAAATGCAAATTATGGACTAAGGACCAACTATGGACACGCAATTCGAATATTCGACCACTCTACTCCCACAAGCTGTTTAAACTCCATTAGGATCCGGAGAGACATTCGACGGAGAGTTTCTTGTACAAAACTGTTGTACAGAACTATGCTTTACAACGCCCATCCTAGGTTATAATAACCGCAGGTGTCGAAGTGCAATGCAATCGCACTTCTTTGACATGATTATTATTGATATTATCAATGAATATTTACGGCTTGTACTAAAACGGTCCGCAAAACATAGCAAAACATGGGCATAGATATATCGTAATCAACGAAACAAACTATTTTTAAATTACGAAATAAATAATAATAGTACTTAAATAATCTAACTACGACATTTTCCTTTATTGCTTTCCTTCCTCCTTTATTTATATTCAACCCTTTTTTACTTCTATGGTAGGTACATATACATAATGGCCTTTCCTTTAATCTCATTTTTTTTTTAATAGATAAGAGGGCGGACGAGCACGCGGTCTCACGTGATGGTAAGTGTTACCGCCGCCCATGGACACCTGCAACACCAGGGGGTATGCGGGCGCGCCGCCGACCTTGCAAAATCCTATTCACAGATTTCTTGAAGAACCCCATGTCATAGTTTAATGGGAAGACCTCTTGAGGCAGTTCGTTCCACAGCCTACGGGTTCGCGATATAAAATAATTTTTGGAACAGTACGCGACACCTCCGTATCTAGGAAATGCGGATGGACCGCACTTCTCATTAAGGAATAAACTGAATTGCCTAGAACAAATTTACATTACAAATAAGACGTTTTATATCCGTAAAATTTTGATACAATTTATAATCAACCGAGTGTTGACCTTCAAATATACCCATTGTTACGTTGTTACGGTTTCATATAATTTTTGCTATGACGTTTGTCCACAGTTCCATTAGCATTATAATGATCATTAGCATTATAATATAAATAAGTTACGACTGTAAGAATGAATGCTTCGCTTTCAAACGCTTCAGCGATTCAATTGTTGTCTACAATATTGTTTATCGCATTTTTCGCTGGGTCATGATCATCACTAGATGTGATGAGCACTCCTCTATACAATGCTGTCATAGACGGTATAGATTGTATGTACTAGTATTTTATGTTTACAGGACGCATTAACACAGCTCTTCGTGCCCAAATGTTCAGTTTCGATTACCTGTTCAACAAACATTAAAGAGATCTTTAAACACAGAAAATCTTTAATTTGCTATTTTTATACCAAACTTATTTTTTTATATTCCTTCCCTACGAAATGTTAAATATTTTAATTAGTCGATTAAAATAAAATATTAATTTTCATTATAAAAAAATATATTTTCAAATAATTTAGGTCACACATTGTTCTGAAAAATCATCCACTTTGCAGGAAGGCAGGAAAGCCTCAGAATGTGTGCGGTCATCTCCCGTATGTCATCCTGTCTGTGTGCGTTGTTTGCAGAGGCAATTGGCATAGCAGACTCAATAACTATCATTTTCGTTGATTAGTGTGGCGTTATTCATTTATTTAGTTAAGTGCGCCCAGTGGTTGTGTGATTGCAGCGTGCACCCTCTCCTGGTTGATCTACGCTTGCTTATGCAAATATACCCCGATCGAAAAACTGTATGAAAGTACCTCTTAGTACTCATCGATCTCAATCACTCGGAATGTATTGTATTGTATACTAAACGTACACGTAACTGAAACTGGACTTAGACGGAACTGGAAACGCCTGAATATTTTAGGTTCGCAGAATGTTTTGATTCTGCAAGTCCAATTATTCAGGCGTTTCCAACGTAAAGTTTATTATGAAATAAATAAAGTTTATTATTGTAAATATTTATAAATAAAATAAAATTCTTTTTTATTTTTCAACATGTACAAAAAAAATAATAGTTTAGACCAGATTACACAGATAAATATGGTTTATTCTCTCGTTAACAATTATATTGTACGTACAGCAATTTCTATCTAATGTGCGTTATGTACGTATAATGTACATTACATTCCGTTGTGACCCACCAGTGGGCCCCCGAAGAGAAACATGTCTGCAAAGACCCACTGATCGGTGGAGACCTCTGTGATTTAAAATATTATGTTCTGTGGGACCCACCATTTCGTGTACATACTTATAATAAAATAAAATGTACATGAATGTTCATCCCCCCCCCCCCCCTATCATCTACCTACTAGCTCGAGGGTTCGCTCCAAACTTAAAAAAGTGCTTAGTATAATAAAACAAAACCTAACATTACATAGTTTCCTCACTAGCAACTAAACGTAAAAAACCCTTTTAAAAATTAACTTTCTTTTCATATAAATAAGGCGGCAGACGAGCATATCGTCCACCTGATGGTAAGTGGATACTGTCGTCCATAGATACCCGCGATTCATGCCAACATCAGTCCAGAATGACACGTTGGCACGCTGCAAAGGTAGGCAGCGCATACAGATGCGCTGCCTACCTTTGCAGATTAATGAATGGATTGGGAAAAAGAGTTGCGATAGAATAGGATGGGATGGGAATGGCCTCTGGCATATCTCACTCACAAGCGAAACACGTACGTGTTTCGCTATTTCCTATTTCCGCAATATATATACAACATACGTATATTGGGGAAATACGATAAAGTAGGAAATGCAGTACATTTCAAAGTAGTCTTCTGTGAGTGAGTGCGCCCAGCGGCTGTGGAAATACAGCGTGCACTCTCCCCCAACCAAAATAAAATCTTTTATTAAAATGCACTAGAAGGAAGAAAATCACGCGAAACTAATCATTATGTTACTGTTTTATGTGATTCAAAAACTTATACAAAATGATTGTATGTATTGGTACGAAAATCTTGAGACATGTTCCTAAAACACCAACAACATAATGATTAGATTTGTATGATTTGTTTATTAGTCTGCACTCTGCAACATTAAACACTAAATAGGAGTAAATAAATCAAACGTAAATAAAAAATTTTAAAAACGAGTTCGTATTCAAAAGTTCTTTTTACGTCTAATTTCTTTACTCCTTTTTAGTGTTATAAGTTGCAGAGTTTTCTTTCTCCTAGACAAGTTACAGACCAATGCTAACGATGCCCATCTCGCCGTAACAGACGATCAAGTTCATGTATGTCACTAACTTTTTGTGAGCAAAATTGCTAACCAATCAAAACGAGCCCAAACATGACGCGTCTACTGTTCGCCGTTGAGGAGTTCATCAGTGTGATGGCCTTCTTGGATGGTTTATCAGGTCAAAGTCATGACACTATGCTGTTGTCATTAAACTATGAGCCCAACAAAACGAGACCAAACACGACGTGTCTACTATTCGCCGTTGAGGAGTTCCACAGTGTGCTGGCCTTTCTAGCTGCAGCATCAGGTTAAGGTTGTGACCCTGAGGTGTTGTCATTAAAACTACGAGCCAAACGAGCCCAAGCACGATATGTCTACCGTTGGCCGTTGAGGACTACCACAGTGTACTGGCCTCCCTGGCTGCAGCACCAAGTCAATGTCATCAAATTAATGTACATATTGTCATCGATTTCAAATTAAAATTTCTAGGCCGTAGTACAAGTGGAAGTGGGTGTAAATGAGTAACAGTGGAACTTACAAGTGGACTTACAAGATTTGACCTAAACAAACTAAGAAACATATGACGTTGAATAAAAGATTATAAAAACATGGTAAGCGGTGTGTCTTCATATAATCTTAATAAGTCTAAAGACATATATTTCATAGGCCCACAAATATTTTGTTTGGCCATTGGAGACACGTTTGCCTTCGGGGGCGCTCTGATGGCTCATAGCTCGAAGACCATTAAAACCATGAGGATTTTCTTGGGATGTAAATTAAATCCATTACTACATCTCCAAAGTTAAGCAACGCATCCAAATGGCAAATGTTGACATGTAGCGCAAATGACTATGGGCGACAGTTCCTACTTACCACTAGGTAACTGTATGTATACAAATTTACCTATAGTACAGTCGACAGCATGGATGGATATAAAAAAATCTTAAAAATATGATTATTAAAGATATCTCTATGCAATAAACATTTAGACATTGAGTTTCTTGAAAATATCTCGTTTTGTGGCGTAGTGAAAATTTTCTTACGAGCTTTTTTCCTTCTCTACACACTATTGGTTCGTAACCCAAAAATATGGAAAAAATTTAGTCACTTCATTGTAAATTGTTTTCCATATTCTGAAATGTAGTAATAAACATCTATGCGAAATGCCTTTGTTATGCATTTGAACAACGACTGTGACTAATTCTTTTCTGTTTCTGTTCAAATAAATTTTCATCCTGTAATTGACAAGAAAATTTTCCTTTACAAGTGAAAGAATCTCTTTTCAAGGTTGCGTCGTTTATTTCAAGATAAGGCAGAGTAATGTAAACAAAAGTACATAATTATCTGCTTCAAGAAACGTTTTATTGTTTAAGGTATATTTAGAATTACCGCTGTTTAATTATTATTGTACCAACTAACCGTGAAACATTGTCCGTCTTGATTCCATTACCTATAATTATTATCGCGATTAACAAAAGTTCGATGACTTACTTCTACCATATAGGACTGGACATTGGCAGGATATGTTTTAGACTTTGAAATTGTTTATTAGAAAGAAAACTTGACACCGGCAGAATGTTCTAATTGCACCATTGCCATATATGAAAAGAAAAAAACTTAAAACACATTTGGTCACGTCAAAGCAAGTCAGGAGTCGCTTAGTAAAGTCATAGTTTACTGAGGACCGAGATGGACTCCTTGGAAGCACATGAAAATGCAGTCGCATGCTTGTATTTGATTATCACAAACATTATTCACGTTGAAGTTCAATAAACTATCACTTTTAAACCACAAAGCCCATAATACATATTTTTTACTTTAATCAAACAAAAACTCAACCATCACTTATCGAGTTCCCGCCAAAAAGTCCTTAGACAAAATTTGTAGCGCTTTACAAGCCCTATGCAACAACATATCGTTAATGGACGGAAGGTATCTTAAATATTTATTTTTTTTCTAAAAGGAAACTGTAATTTGTGAAAAAGAAATAAGAAACTATACAAAATATAAATAATTAATATTTTACTCTAGCTAGAACTTAGATAACTAATGAATTGTTCAAAAGAGAAGTCATTTGTTCGTTCCAATTTCAAAATAACTTTAAAACAAGTACGTTTCCATTTACAGATCCAAAACATTAAAATCTATCAACACGTATATCGCATCTATTATAGACAAATGCAAAAATAATGCAATTTCCTTATCTAAGTACTTATTAATAGTGAATTATGTAGCGACAAATCATTTATTATAAATACATAACGTTTATTTTCATTAACCCTGTAGTCAGGATTGGAATCGCCGATGTTATCTAATGTTTTGTTCTTAACTTGAAAATTCAACTGAGAGCTACAAAATTCACTAACAAGTTTAACATGGCAATTAAATAACTTTGAACGGTTTAAATCGCGTATATTTAACATTATTTATATCCCGACGTTTCGAACACTTTGCAGTGGATGTGGTCACGGGGTGACTAAGTTCTATGTTAAACCGTTCAAAGTTGTTTAATTGCTATGTATAGTAATCGCGAAAACCTAAGAAAATATTAAGTTTAACATGCATTAAAATTTAGGTTTGTTATCTAATAAAAATTATCTTTGGCTATCAAATGAATCTATTTTGAAGTCTGTAGGGCGGCTACATCCGAAGATATTATTTTTTTAATACTCACGTTCCTGGTTAGACGAATGAAAAATTGATATGGCTTTCATTCGCAGGGGATTTGGGGGTTGTTATATTTGTTTAATAGATAAAATGAAACATAAAACATACCTTAACACCTTAAAGTTACCATATGGTACAGAAAAAATTGAAGAAATGAGAAATAAATATTCTAAATATCCAATACCTTAAAACAAATTACGGGTAAATTAAAACATCTCTGTAGATTTCGCAAGTTCACAAAGCATTTTCTTGAAACTGTTCGTATGAGATTTAATTTTTTTTTTTTAATCCTGATTAAACTGTTTGATCAAAAATATTACAGTTTAAAGGAATATTCCCAAAAACAGAGTGATTTTTTTAGAAATATTACAAAATTAAATTAAAAAATTAAAAATTTCAGTAATCATCATTTCAGTGAGAATTAAACATTCTAACTCTGAGGAACTGTTTCAAAATCGCTATTCAAGTAGGTATAAGGAATCTCCTGTTTTACCACGTTACGCAGACACGTAATTTTGCTTATTCTTTTATTCACGCTATTTCCTTTATTCAAAACTTTACTGTGGTCAACAACTGTCAACACTGTGGTCACAATATTATTTGCCAATTAAAGAACAGTCTAAATACACGTAGAACAAATTGCAATGAAAACAATGAGCGTGAAAATTTCATACAATTTTAAATTAACTGATTGTCATAATAAGTTATTTTAGCGTACATTTTTAGGTACTATTCCACAGATTAGATCATTAGAATAATGTAATGAACAGTAAGTATATATACAAAATATGATATTAAATAGCCACATTTCGCTGTCCAGTATCAACGTTTCAACAAGCAAAATGTTGTCTACTGTTTTGTTTATCGCACTCTTCGTCGGGCTGTCATCATCACTCGACGTGATTAGCACTGCATTATACAATGCTGCCTTAAACGGTTTAGATTGTAAGTATTTCATTTCAACATGACCGATTAACCCCTACAACTACAATAAAATTGTACAATAATATCATTGCACAATACTATTTAATTGTGCCTTCTACTCAAACGAGTTGCAATACACTTTCTGAATGGTCAAAAACATTGCGGAAACCGTAATTTTGCACAATATAATTGAACTTCTAGGGAGCTTCTAACTTGGTCTTTACTGTCTTTGGCTGGTTTTGATTCCGAGTTCAACTAAAAAAAAATCTAATTTTATATGATATGTATGCTCAATTAAAACATTAGCGACGCATATCAATCTTGCACTGCGGTCAACCCGTGATTACAGTAATATTTTTAGTGCATATTTTAATTATACAGTTAAAAATCAAGGTATTGTTTACGTAAATTTTATAACCAGCCCTTTTACCGTCTCCTGCTTGTCACAAACCTCTTCGTGCACATGCGCCCAACCACAATTTATACATATAAAGTGTCAAATACCCTATTCCAGGTGGATGCGAAAGAAAATCAAACCTCTCTGTTCCAAATGTCAAGGTACATGTACTAAACTTTGAAACAAACTCCAGCGCTACCTACAATATTAATGAATCCGGGATTGCCATACTCAACAGTACCGACTTCAATGCCACCCAAGCGATCACTATGTTTATTCCGGGCTTCAATGACAGGGACACTGGAAGGCCAGCAACAACCTCAAGATGTACTTTTTCAAAGATGAAGAGAAATGGAATGGGAGTTTTGAGTATTGTTATTGATCACTCTTATTACACCACCGGCCAAGGATTAGAAACTCTCAACGTAGTTGGAGTTTACAAGAAAGCAGTATCTTATGAAAAATCAATAGCTTATGCAATCGCCGACGAAGTGCTAATGCCGCTTGCAGAAGTAATTGATCTTAAACAATTATATATCGTTGGTCATAGTTTAGGTGGTCAAATAGCTGGTCACGTTGGTGAAGCAATGAAGAGCCGTGGTAAAGGTCTGTACAGTCTCTACGCCGCGGATCCCGCAGGACCATGCTACCACGAGTGTCCGAATGAACATGTAAAAGCTGAGGACGCTAATATCACGGTTGCATTCCATTGTAATGCGGGAGAATTGGGTTCAATTTTAAATTTGACTCTTTATAATTTTTATTCCAATAATGGAGTGTCACAGATAGGTTGTGAAGGTACTGGTTTGATTGGTTTGCTCAAATCTGCATATAGGTCTTCGTGCAGTCATACTAAATGCGTGGCTATAATTGAAAATCCAGCGTTTCGCGACCAAATATGGAATGCGGTCCAATGTACGGATGCCAAAAAGTTTGCCAACGGCGGATGTGCAGGAGGCAATACAACATTGGCTGGTTATACAATAATACCAAGTGCCCCGCCAGGGATTTACTTCCTAACGCCAGAAAAAGATCTCGTTTGCGAGGCAGATTATTCAGATGTACTTAAAAACTTGTTATCTTAGTACCCGTAACCAATCATTATCAGCCTATGTATTTTCACTGCTAAATATAGGCCCCTTCCAAGGCTCGTCACTACATACTTTCTTCAGCTCGTCTCATCCAGCCATCACCGACGGTCATCTTTAAGTCGTCGGCTTCAGGGCTTGTCTTTATTATCCTTTATGCTACGGCCACACAAGACTAAAGTACTTATGGTTTATACATTAGTATCCATATTCCGTAACCACTCATATCATCATCAACATCAGAAGAGATCATAATCTCTTCAGTGCTAAATATGCCTCTCACCCAGCTACTACAGGCGCACTTGTATAAGAAGAAACATTGTTTTATTAACTTTATACAAAGAAAGCGACAGACAAGCAATCAGTCTACATGATGGTAAGCAGATACTGCCCGCCCATGGATACAAATGACGAACGTTGGGAATCGGCTATGAGATGCTGAAGAACAGTCATACCTTGTGAATAAATATAATAATATATGTCATTGAAATTTTAAATGTTGTTTTATTTGTTATCGAAATGCATAAGTTTACTAATATTTAAACACAAACTCATTCTGCACAAATTATAAGACCACGAGCGAACGTGCTCAACATCGAACGGTAAAAATGTGACACCGTAGGTGAAAATGACATTAAAAGTTATGACAATATATCATAATATTTGAGATTTTCGTGTAAACATTCGCGTTAAGACCCGTTTAAATAGGTAAATAAAAGTTATGACATCAATTAAGATGATGCGATGTTTGCCTTTTGTAGGCTAGGCTATCGTCACTCTAGTAATAATTATTATATGCAATTAATTTTTAATTATACGTTTAATCAAAACACAAGCATCAACTAATTGTGTTGTACTATATTCTACCCGCGGCTTCACTCGCATAGACTAAGCAGCTGTAATTTTTTTTCTAACTGTAAAAACACCGATTTGATGAACTTCACGGTTGCGGGTGCTTTCAGCCTGGACATTATCTTCTCCTGGAATGTGTCAAATGTTGTTCCTCCTCTTCACTGCTTTCAGAAATACTAAATTCCGAGTAAATACCCATACTTTCCCAGCCCTATCGGGTATTTTCCAACACTTGCACATGCTCTTTACTGATTTTTAGAAAGACTTGAAAATGTCCAGGTTGTTCTTTCCATAATCTTTAGTTACGTGATATAAATAGATTTGTATACCGCATCGTACGTGACGGCTTGTTGTCGAAGCGCACTTTGATGACGGACGACACGGTTATTGTAATTAGAGTTGCGCGTCGTAACAAATAGTTCTGCACAGCAATACCGTTGTGTATCTAGTCGGTGGATGGTTATCGAGAGGTTCCTTGGGGGTGGTCGCTTGCAGAGATGCTTGACCTACTGCGGCGACCACATATCGTTGAAGAGCCACATATCGTAGGGTAACGGAAATAGGCTGGCAGTTCGTGGTATAAAGTGTCCCTTTGACCGCACTGTACGCAGCGACTCTATGTCAAGGAAGTGCGGACGATGACGAGCGGTGCGATGGTAAAAACCCTAAGTTAGCATCAAATTGGACAGCTCTTGGAACATTCCCCATTATAAAGGAGGTAGAAAACGCAAGAGAGATGCAACATCTATGCAGAGAGAGATTTAGGGGGAGGGAGAGTGCACGCTTAAATTCATCAGCCGGTGGGGGCGCTCGACTGGCCACGTTACCCCTCTCTCACAGAAGACTACCTTGAAATGTACTGCATCTCCCACTTTATCTTATTTCCCTAATGTACGTACGTGTTTCGATAGCGAGTGAGATGTGCCAGAGCCCATTCCCATCCCATCTCTCCCCATTTTCCCAACACCTTCTCCGAATCCATTCCGATATCTCCAAAGTTAGGCGCTTCCGAGAGCGTGCCAACATTTGAGATCGTTGACTGATGTTGGAATGTATCGCGGATATCTATGGGCGACAGTATCTAGTTACCATCAGATGGACTGTCAGCTCATCTGTCGCCTTCTTTCCATAAAAAAAAGATTTAAGAATCAAATTAGAATTTAGCTACGAATAAAGTAGGAACTTAAGAGGTTGATTTAAAAAGTCTGCAATACGCGACGTCTGTTTAGTATTCAGTGCCACATTTATAACAATTGGCAAGACTTTGAAGACTTCGATTGTGGAATTGTATTAAAATATCAATTTATTTTTATTATATGAAAATAAAAATGGGATTTTTTATTCAGCTCACGCGCGGTTTCTTTTGTCTTCGGGTAGAGGGAGGCTTGTTTCGGCTTGTTTCAGGAGTTTTTATGAACTGCCGTCTGAAGGAACGTTTCACAGGGCCCACGGCGTGCATGTCGAGAATTACAATAGAATTTACGCCGTTTATTATTTTTTTGAATAGCTAAGAAAGCGCCTTTGTTGATTGTGTAGTATTTGTAGATTTTTGTTAAACTTTGTTAGCTCTCAGCACATTTTTTTTTAATATAATATTGAAATCAGTACTGAACGAAAAAGAATGTAAGCAAGTGATGGCGCTACGGAGCGCTTACAAGACGTACAACATTTTTTGGACTCACGTTGCTCACTTCCTACTTCAACGGCGAATATGGTAAAAGACGACATTTCAAGGAATTTACTGACAGGATAAGGAAAATCCCAATAAATCTTCATATAGCTAGATGACAATAATATATTTTTAGCCCTGGCCTAAAAATATATTTTTTGTAAATTTCTATTTACCCCTTTATGGCATCCTTGTTTTTCAAATAAAAAGCTAGCCTTAGAAGAAGTATATATCTAGCAGTAGAGAACAGCCTTCTGAAAACGAAATCATATTTTTTATAGAATTTAATTAATTTAAATTTAGGCACAACAAAACCCTTTAGTATTAACCTGTGATGTCGAAACGTTCTCAGAACTAGCAATTGTTGCCAGCAGCTGCGATTGCGTGAATTTGATTGTATTTAATTCCGTGGGATTTCAAACAAAATTTGACACCTGTAAATCCCATTTTTTTCCAATACCAACTTTAACAACTTTTTTCATCGGTTTAGGGGTTGTTAGGTCATAAAAGGTCAAAAAACTCCCTCCTTAATAGGTTATAAGGTATTTAGGTCATAAAAGGTCAAAATACTCCCTCCTTAATAGGTTATAAGGTCTTTAATTTAGGTTATAATGTTTCTAGCTTCAGCGGTTTTTCGGCTCGATGGTGAGCAGTCAGTCAGGTCAAGATATTTATCTTTATATGTACATGTATCAACCTATAACGTCCCACTACAAAGTACAGGCCTCCCCTAGTAAATCACTAGGGGTTTCGAGCCGTTATTCAACACGCAGGCCCATTACGGATTGGTGGACTACATACTCCAGATATTTTTTTAGATATTCAAATATAGACTTGATATTCCAAATATATATTTGGAGCATGCGGGTTTCCTCACGATCTGTGACCGCCAAGCCAAGCCAAGGCAAGCTTATCGCCAAACCAGTGACAATGTTTTTAAAAATCCGTACTTAAGTAGGAACTCAGTGGTACGACCTGAGGATTTGGAATCACGATCACACGAATCTGAGTATAAATGCCCCTAGGGCCTAGTTAGTATAGCCTAGGGCCTAGGCCATACTAGCTCTGTATATTTTATTTACTCAATTTATCTCGTTATATGGTATATATCTTTATATACGTGTATAGATTTACAATAATCTGGATTTTCTATCTAACTTTGTTTACAATCTGAACTAGATTATTGATTCCCGAATTTTCAATTAAGGTACACAGCCCAGCCGAAAGTAATACACATCGACTATGACCGCACACGACAGAGACGACGCTCTACAAAACCGAAGCTTGCCGATAGCCGCTTTCTAAAGGCCGATATGTATTACTTTCGGCCGGGAAGTGTACGTACTTTTCAGTGCCTGTTGAGAACCTGTAGAATAATGAAACGTAGTGTAGTGTTTTAGATTTTTTTTTGGAGATGAAATTAGCACACGAGAATACAGTCCACCTGGTGGATACGTGTACATGCCAACTTCAGTCCAGAATGACAAACATTGGCACGCCTCCGGATGCGCTGCCAACCTTTGAAGATGTAGGAATGGATTCGGATAAAGGGTTGCGAAAATAGGGAGAAATAGAATGGGATGGGTTGGGAATGTGCTCCGGCATATCTCACTCACTAACGAAACACGTACGTACATTGGGGTACATGGGATACATTGGGGTATTGGGGTATCCTATTGGATAAAGTGGGAAATGAAATTTACAGATAAAAGAGTACATCAAGATTATTAAAGCATGCAGGGTATACAAAATGGTATCTATCTGAAAAATTGCCCATTAACAGATATTGTGTAGTTTGCATTATAGTGATTGATGATGATATGTGACCACTCTCATTAACCTAAATGGATATGACATACACTCACGTTACAGTGTTGTGTATGACATATAAAATCCTTATACTTTTATACGTTCCATCTTATATCTACTTATATATGTACGATTTGTATTTTATTTATATTAAAGAATTTAATTTAACCGATTTTAACATATCTTTCCCCAGACCCATTCCTAAATCTCCAAAAGCAGGCAGCGCATACAGTTTTTAATTCTGCATGTTTGTAATTCTGGACTGAAATTGGCATGTATTGCGGATGTCCATGGACGACAGTATCCACTTACCACTCGGTGGACTGTCTGTTCATCTGCCATCTTCTTTTTATAAAGAATAATAATAAATACGAGTATGTATATTCAGGGTTGTAATTTATCTATCTTTGTATATACTATACTTATTGTTATGTGTATATGTATAGGTTTTTATGTTTGTATTTGTATTTGCATATAGATATAATAATACAGTATATTTCATATTTATTTATTTCATCACACCTTCTAATTTGTGTCTTTCACGTAGGGTAAACCAGAGTGTGATTGCCCACTGACAGTGATTGTCCACTTTAAGAAAAAACATTATTTTGTGTTACTTGCTATCGTTCTATTTCGATCAGAATTCGCTAGTAGACGCTGTTATTAATTCGTGACAGATTAAAAATTTACAATTGGCAACACTTTAAAAGAAAAAAGAGTAACGGCGCATTTCATCAAATCGAGTGGACGTATTAGTCAAAAAGGTAAATATTTTAACAATTTTCTTAAGGACTTACATGCTTAAGGGTTATTTTATAATGCTTTTTACTTAATATATTACTATTGTTGCATATTTATGGTAAAAGTAAACGTATTTGCTTTGTTTTTACTTCAAAACTGTGTTAAATTTTTAAGTTGTAACGGTCAGTTTAGCTGTGGGTAATCACTGAACCTAAATTTGAATATTTTCAGTTATTGCCCACCATGTTTTTAGCAATTGCCATGTGTTAATGTCTATAGTTATTGCTCGGGCAATAACTGTTATGTATAATTATTTATTTATTGGTGAAATTGTATTGACAATATCTTGTGTTTAACTCGAATTCTTTTGCAATCCTTATGCACATAAGTAGGTACCTATCTAAATTCTTATTATTATATTTGCAGCATGCCAAGGACACCGAAAGTTCAATATAGTAAAGAAAATTTACAGAAAGCGATTGAAGCGGTTCAAGATACCAGTAACAATTTATCCACAAGGCAAATTGCTGAAAAATATGGCGTTCCGAGGTCCAATCTCCGGTACTACATTAAAAATCCAGGGCATAAAACCAGTTTAGGCCCATCACCTGTATTATCTCCTTCCAAAGAAAGTCGTCTAGAGGATTGGATAATAATTTCGGCAAGAAAAGGTTTTCCCCGAAACAAAGAAGACATTTTAGACAGCGTGCAAAAGTTTCTTGAACAAAATCCTCGTCCTAATCCATTTCCAAATAATAGGCCAGGTGATGGTTGGTGGAAGGCATTCTTAAAAAGACATCCAAAGTTGAGGATTAGGACATCAGAAGGAGTAACAAAAGCAAGTTCTTGTGTTTCGGAAAAAGATATAAGAGGGTGGTTCACTGAAATTCAAAATTATGCTGCTGAGAATGACTTGACTCCCATTTTTAGTCAACCATATCGTATATTTAATGCTGATGAGACAAATTTCCAAATATGCGTTAAAACAGGCCAAGTATTAGCCGAAAAGGGCGCAATAAATGTCTATAATATTGACCAATCTCAAGCTAAAGAGTCTATTACAGTTTTGTTCACTTTCTCAGCAGGGGGAGATGTCTGCTGTCCGTTCATTGTTTATCCGTATCAAAGATTGCCAGAAAAAATTGCTGATTCTATACCCGAGGGATGGGGACTTGGAAAATCCAAGACTGGCTGGATGACTACAGAAATTTTCTACGAATACATTGCTAATGTATTTCATCCCTATCTTCTCAGCAATAACATCGAACTCCCCGTGATTCTCTATGTGGACGATCACAAAACGCATTTGAATTTTCATTTGAGCCAGTTCTGCACTCACCTTCAGATTGAATTAATTGCACTCTATCCTAACGCAACAAGAATTCTGCAGCCTGCCGATGGAGCTGCATTCCGTCCTCTAAAAGTAGGATGGAGAAAATCTTTAAAAAAATGGCAAAATGAACACAATAATCAAGGCGTCACAAAACTAAATTTTGCTCCTGTGCTTAATGAAGCTGTTATGATGAGTTTAAAACCTAAAATATTAGTGAACGGTTTTAAAGCCGGTTTTAAAGTCTTTATCCTTTCAACCCGGACGCGATTGATTATAATAAATGTCTTGGTGCTACGAGTAATAATTTAGCTACGCAAAATAAAAAAGTTGTTCCTGACTCAGCGACGATAAGCTACTCTACTTTTACAAAGATTATTGGATCATCTATCCTAAATGATTTTAAAAATCGTCGTCAGAAATTGCCTCACCAAATGGTTACTGAACACTTGGATATGTTATACCGAGTGTGGGAAGCATTTCATGACGCCGAAATTGAAAATGACAGCGAAAACAGTAACGAAGTAGTAGATTATTCAGTCGTAACTCCAAGAGAGAAGAAGAATGGAGAAGACCAAGAATTGATTGAAAAAGTTAGTGGCTCACATTCTTTACAAATACAAGAAACATTTGAAGGAAAAGACGATATTTCATCACTTGATCTTAGTTCCTGCGTGCCTGAAACTTCTCTATCCAGACCTACGACATCCTTAGAAGAATTTAAAACACCCGTTAAAATATCTTATGAGCCAGTTGCTAGTAGTTCGTCTGCAATTCTCATGGAACATACTATAATTCAAGACTATAAAAAAGACTGATAAAACAAACAAGAAGACTGAAAAAATAATTAAAAATTCCAACAAAGAGGTAAAGACGAAAATTGTGAATTCTTCGATGAATGCTAATAGTGAGACTATAGATTCTAAGGAAATTGACAAAACTGAGGAAAGTAGTGACCACCAAACAACTAAACAATTTAAGCAACAATTCGAACCGACACCAAAGAAGTTAAAAGTAGAAATAGATACAAAAAATGAGGAAAAGAAAAGAAAGATGGAATTACCAGCATCTAAAATTATAACTATTTTGAGTGATACTGTAATCAAGCCCAGTAATCTTTGTGTAGTTTGTCATTCCATTGTGATCAAAAACCAATTGATTTGCAGTGCTTGTTCAAAAATCTTTCATATGCGTTGTATTTCAAACAGACATAAGGAACATACGAATATACCCGATAATTGCGACTCAAATTTATTTTTATGTCATCATTGTTTTAAAGTAGAAGATTCGGACTCTGGTGATTCTGATTCATCATCATCAGCAAAACAATTATACGATGCAGTTAATAAAGCAAAACGCAATATATTTTAATACATTATAAAACTACCTGTTAGATTTAAGTATTGTTTTATTGTTTATTTATGTTTAATCGTGATTTAGATTTTCATTTATCACTTTGAGATACCGGGCAATCACTGTGCCCTGGTGTTGGCAATGACTGTAAGACATGGGCAATAACTGTACCTTTTAGAAGATTTTCATTTCATTTCATTATTTTCTATGTTATGTAAGTTTTAACTAAAAACTGTTGATACCCTACAGGAGAGTTAATTAGGCCATCAGAAAATAGTAAGAAATAGTTGGTAGCTATAATAAAAAAATATATTTTAGATTTCAATGTGTTTCAAATCCTTAAGTGGGCAATAGCTATATGGTTTACCCTACCTCCAAATTGAACCTCTCTGAACTACTCAAAGGTTGGCTGGTAGAGAATGCCTTAAGGCATTAAGCTCGCCTTTTGTACTATAATATGTAATGAAATATATAAATAAATAAATAACAGTCTTCATGCCAAGACCATCATGCCTCATGCCAGAGAAATCTTCAGACTAATTTATAAAATAACGCGTCACATTCCCAGTGGTATTTCGGAACTCAATAAGGTATTTTACGGAGGCCTGAACAGTTCCCTGTTATTTCAGTCACGGATTTACGCTTCCTTTGGAATAAGACAAACGGTTCGTCGCGAGTTCGCAAGCAAATTTTGCGGGAAACAAAAAAAAATTAAAGCTCGCTTTGAATTCGGAACGCGTCGTCGACAAAGAATGCTGGCGGTATAAGTTTTCTATTTTTTAAATATTTTTACTCTTTACAGTTTTTAGAAAAGTCTAGTATAGAATTTATTTTTTTAAATAGCGTCTTTACCCGTATTATTACTAAATAATTTATGTTGTGGAACTAATGCACTTTAGTTAGTGCACTTAAAACTTCGTATATTTTGCTTAGTTTTAACAAACGAGCGAACTTTTTCGGTGAGGTAAACCTTTTGTAACAAAAATCATTTAAAAGTCCGATTACCCTATAGTCTGGGAAAATTGTTATATTACTTGATTGATATATACTATATATTTGTTCGTCATCGAAACACATTAAAAAATATTTTTTTAAAGTTTTTTACACATACTATTATTTTTAGATTTAATAATGTTTGCATGAATATTAATGTGTGCCGTGTGAGTGCCGACCACCCGATCTCTTGCCGCGGGTGCCGTCAAAGGCAATTAGAGGACAACAAAGCCGCTACCACGAGCGCTAAGCATCTACACCACCTCTAAAAGAGTGGACCCTCCAACCCGATTGGCCAGTGTACTGTTCTAAGGCCATACATCGCCCACGCACACGACAATGTGCGCCTATGTCCAGAAGTGGATACTGAAAGGTTGTATCGCATTACATATTAATGAATATTAAAATCTAAGCGCTGCACTGCCACACATAACAATATACCTTAACACACGCTAACGCAGCCTCACAATAATAATAAATTATAATTATTTCTATAATAATTAATAATTTGATTAATACTTACATCGCAAAAAGTTTAATTTCATTTTAAATGTTTAATTGTTTAGTGTTGCTATAAATTTCTTAAGTATCGGGTCACCTGTCATCAACTTTAGTTCTAGGGACTTTTTGGCTGGAACTCGAGAAGTGTAGTTGAATTTCTGTTTGATTGATTGTAAAATTTGTGTATGTTTTGTGATTAGGTTCATAAGCTTCCATTATTAGTGATAGTTTATTAAACTTCAAAGTGATTTTGTGCGTATTGTTTGCGATAATCAAATAAACGCAGTCCTATGCATTTTTCGTGTGATTCCAAGGAGTCCTCTTTTGACCTCAGTAAACCTACTATCACTTTACTGAGCGACTCTCGACTTAACTACTTCGACGGGACTGGACATTGAGAAGGTGTGTTTTAAATTATTTTGACGTTATGAAGAAAACTGAACACTGGCAGAACGTGCTAATTACACCATTGCCATACATGAAGAGAAAAAAACTTTGGTTCTATCTGTAGTTACCACAAGGAACAACACCACCTCGAGAGAGGAGCCCTGTCAACCCGAGAATACCAATTTATCTCTTGTCAGTTTTCTTGCACTGAAAGCCAATCTTTTTTAATATTTGTGAAAATGCCATTTTTCCTTCACTAAATAACAAACATTATCTAATACCTCTTTTAACGACATTCTTCATTCTTTTATTCGGAAATTCATTTCTTCAATAGTAATTGTAAATATGATTTCTGATAGCGTCTACAGCAAAATTGTCAACATCCACCACTATATTTGTTCTTCTCTTTTCTTTCTTTCTTTGGTCGTTCATTTTCCTCACTTCCAAATGGGCCGAGTACGAACGACCGACGACTGATTAACTGACTGTTTTGCAGACACAAAATCGCGGCACTAGTAAATACAAGTTGGCAATAGTTAGGCCAGTGATACTATTTTTTATCGATAATATTAAAAATAAATAGAATGATTTAATGATCGTTATATAATATTATTTTCTTAGGTTTTCGCGATTACTATACATAGCAATTAAACAACTTTAACGGTTTAAATCGCGTATATTTGACATTATTTATATCCCGACGTTTCGAACACTTTGCAGTGGACGTGTTACAGAGAGCACACGGCATCTGTGACACTGACCACCTCGAGGAAGAGCTTCTGCATGTGAAACAAGTACTGCGAAGCAACAATCACAAACTCCCACGAATGCGTCACAGAAGCCGCCCCAAGCCTCCTACAGTTGAGCGACAACCTGCCATCTTACCATACATCAAGAGCATCACTGACAAAATTGGCAATATCTTAAGACAAGCTTCAATTAAAACTTACTTCAAGCCGCACAAGAAGTATAGCCAATTTTTAAGACCGGTCAAGAGCAATATCCCCCTACAAGATGCAGGTGTTTACAAGCTTGATTGTGAATGCGGGTTATCATACATTGGGCAAACAAAGAGGAGCATCGGTATCCGGATAAAAGAACACATAGCTGACATGAAGAACAGACGCTCGACCAAGTCTGCAGTTTGTGATCATGCTCTGGACAAACCCAACCATTACATTCGATTTGATAATCCACAAATCCTCGCTAGAGACCCGATTCATGCCAAGAATGTTACGCAAGGCTATTGAAATCAAGAAACACCCAAATTTCAATAGAGAAGATGGTTGGCAAGTACCACCGGCTTGGGATCCAGTCATTAAATTAATTAAATCCCAAGGCCAACGCAATACTGCAAGACCTCTGGACACCGTGAGTGAATACTGCGTGCATAGGGAATGTTATGATTAAAAAATCCAGACAGTAGTTCAAAAAATTTCAGACGGTAGTCCAAATAATTTCTTAATAACTCAAGTGACAAATAAAATCAATTAGTCACCCCGTGACCACGTCCACTGCAAAGTGTTCGAAACGTCGGGATATAAATAATGTTAAATATACGCGATTTAAACCGTTAAAGTTGTTTAATTGCTATCGTTATATAATTTTTAAAAATCTTAATTCAGGATCTTAATCGTAAATTACCCTACCGATTCTGTAATATCTTAATATTAGACTTAATCAAATCACACAAAATTAATCGAGTTAGTAAATTCATACACTTCTAACATTTTACTCAGACTACGTTACAAATATCCGGTAACGGTATTCGGTATCATGGAACTACATCGCTATCTTTAAAGAACAAAACATGACACACGACGTAACATTGTAACAGCGCGTCACGGATGGAATAATAATAGTTTTCTTAGTTAATAAAGAATATTTAGGGCTCAAAACAATTACGTTTAGTGTAAAATTGCCTAACTCTGTCATTTTCGCATGAAATTTGTTTTGAGAGTGCGTATTAAGGACAAATATATTTTTGGCGTAATTTGTACGCCACTTCAACGTTATCTCATTAGTTAGTTATTAGTTAAGGTAATCTGTCGACGGCCTAACTATAATACTGATCATAGGTTATGGGACTTCGTAATAACGTAAACAGTTTTCTCTACATATTATAATAAAATCGTCACAGAGGTCTGTCTATATATTTTTTTTTTTCAAAAAGTGTTTGCAACATAAAGTGCGAATGATATAGAACCCAAAACAACAATTTTTGAATTTTAGTCTGTCTGAAGGCGCGTCACTCAAAATCCACTGGACGAATTTTAATGAAACTCAGTATAATTATAGCTTATATTAATTATATAGGTTAAGATTTAGGGTACCTTTTATTCAGATCTGTTATTGAGTTCCCACGGGAATCACAAATTGACACGAACGAAGTCATAGGCACCGCTAATCAATAAATAAAATTCTAAATATTAAGATGAAGAAACAACTTGACTTCCCAAAAGGTGATGTTATCGGGGCCTACGAATTAAAACTCCGCAATCTTTATCTTACGTCGTGCGTGAACCGGATCCGACGTCCAATTTGCTTGACGCGGGTACATGTGAGCAAAAAATTGAAAATAAATTGATCGCACCTCAAGCGCGACATAGGCGCAATCGCTTAGAAGGGATCGGATTATACACGTCGTGCGTGCAAACCGCGTAGTTGGAAAATGTTCCGATGATAGGTGACTTGATCGATGTGAACAATTGAATTCACACATAATGCTATCGATACTTACTTTATATACATTCCAGCGGCGCTACAACCAATTGTGGGTATTCTCTGCCCTCCTAAGTACAAAGGCATTAGTTAATTTTTTAGCAAAAACGTAACTCACATTACTAATTCATTTTTACACTTCATTGCACAACATCGTACAAAAGGCCAGCTTCGTGCCTCAAGGCATTCTCTACCTTTGGGTTGATCAGAGAAGTTCAATTTCAAGGTGCATGAAAGAAATTTAGATGGCGTGATAAAATAAATATAATACATTATTACATATACCTACATACCTACATACACACTTACAAGGTGTACATAATTCATTAATTAATACATTATACAGTGCTTTCGAAAAGTAACGAATATATTCATTATTTCTGAAATTGAGAGTTTTTCGAAAAAATCCTCTGACACGTCGATTTTGTTTTAAACAAAGACACTTTTTGACATACGACCCATATTTGTGACGTCATCGTTGTTCGAGATATGACGTCATCGACATTTTTTTTAAATGGCAACCCCCAATTTTGGCCACGCCATTTGAAAGAGCGTGTTATTCTACGTACATATCGTCAAAAATTATGGTTGCCTGACAGTTGCCTAAGCTACTGAGAATGTTTTTTATTGCTGTCAGATAAAAACTTGAAATCGTACTTCGGTACATAGTTTTTTTTTGTTTTTTGAGTTATTTCTTTAGTTCTTATCTTTTGTTTGGAAAAAGCAGTGTGTTTGAAGTGTTTATTGAGTAGCGACTTTTGTCATTTTATAAAAAAATGGTTAAATTTATAAAAAAATGGTTAAATTAACTAAACGAGAACGAATTGAAATTCTTTGCATGATCGGATTTGGAGACAGGATGCGCACCCAAAAAGAAGTGGTTGAATTGTTCAATGAAACTCATCCTGATCGGCTTCCCGTTAGCCAAAGCATGGTAAGCAATATTAAGTCTAAATACCGTAACTTTGGGCATGTTCGTGATCTTCCTAAATCTGGTCGACCTTCAAAATCAGAAGAAGATCAATTTAACGTTTTGTTGGCAATACAAGAAAATCATCACTCAACACTTAACCAATTGGCTTCAGATTTCAATATGGCAGCGTCCACAGTTCACAAAATTATGAAAAAAGCAAAGTATCATCCTTATAAGGTATGCTTTGTTCATGAGCTATCTGAAGACGACTTTGATCGGCGAAATCAATTCTGCGAGCAAATGCAAGAGCTATGCACTAATGTTAATGATTTCGTAAAAAACGTAATTTTTTCTGACGAGGCTACGTTTGTTTTGAACGGCCATGTCAATAGGCAAAACTGCAGTTATTGGGCTACCGAGAATCCCCGATGGATGATGGAGTATCATACTCAACGTCCTCAGAAAGTGAATGTGTGGTGCGGCTTAGTCGACGGAAGAATTCTGGATCCCTATTTCTTTGACGTGAACCTTACTGGTGCAAGATATTTGGATTTTCTTCGAGACGACCTTATTCCTGAACTAATAACTTTATATCCAGATATAGAGGAACGTGATCTTCCGAGAAATGACATTTTCTTTCAACAAGATGTTGCACCTCCCCATTATGCAGCACCTGTCCGTGCTTATTTAGATGAGGTGTTCCCGAATCGTTGGATAGGGAGAAGGGGGCCGATTGAGTGGCCAGCCAGATCGCCAGATTTGACACCCCTAGATTACTTCTTGTGGGGATACTTAAAAAGCAAAGTATACGTTACTAGACCGGAGAATTTAGAAGATTTAAAAGCAAGAATTCGTCACGAGATACATCGTATACCTCCTGAAGTTATTGACAATGTTCAAAAAGAATTTATTAATCGTCTTGGCTACTGTCAGGCAGCCAACGGTGCACAATTTGAACATTTAATTTAGTTGTTGAAATTTAGTATTTTGAAATTTAAAATCGTTTTTTTTTCATTTTTTTGTCTAACCTAGATACTCACGCTAATGTAATCATACCATAATTTTTGACGATGTGTACGTAGAATGACACGCTCTTTCAAATGGCGTGGCCGAAATTGGGGGTTGCCATTTAAAAAAAATGTTGATGACGTCATATCTCGAACAACGATGACGTCACAAATATGGGTCGTATGTCAAAAAGTGTCTTTGTTTAAAACAAAATCGATGTGTCAGAGGATTTTTTCGAAAAACTCTCAATTTCAGAAATAATGAATATATTCGTTACTTTTCGAAAGCACTGTATAAATAAAATATCCACATAAGTAATACTAAGAGAAACAAATAAAAAAAAAACATGATGCTGACTAAAGTAAAATAAAAACGTAAGAAAATCTGAAGTAAACGGAGCTGACTGTACCACTAGCGATGAGAAATTTTCCCGAAGCAGATTTTAGAAGAGATTTTGTTATTCAAGAGATTATGTTCGGAACAAATAAAGAGATTAAACAATTGATCTTGTTTAATCCAAGACAAAACTTTCTAGGTTGATTTTAAATAAATGAAAATTATACCATTTCTTTTTTGCATTTTTCTCGAATGGAATCAAAACGCACTTGTCTTTTTTCCAAGGAGTGCACAATATTGGCCTCTGCCACAATCCTCCAATTTAGTTCTACATTTTGGTCTCTCTCTTCCGGGATGTTACTTTTCGCGTGTTCCACAGATCTTCTTCTACACCCTCAATCTATTTGTTTCGCGGTCTGACTCGTAGTCTCTTTTGGATCTCGTGGACCAGCATTTCCATATAAATCAGAAGTACATATTTCGTGTCTCACTCGTGGGTGATAAGTTCCATTCTCCTATCTCACAGCACCAAATATCTTACGCAGCACTTTTCTATATCCAACCGCTATATTCGGCAATGGACAGTCGCAGACTAATGTGTGCAATTAATAATATTTGTTTAATAAAACTAAGAGTAATTGTTAAATTATAACAACCATTCAAAGGCACACGTTACTTAAAATTTATATGTTTATTATAATTTCCATATCGATTGTTTTATAGGAAAAAGGCAGTAGACGAGCGTTCAGTACAACTGATAAAATAAGTGGATACTGTAGCCTCTAGATATCCGCGATACATACCAATATCAGTCCAGAATAACAAACGTTAGCACGCCCCAGGATGCGCTGCATACCTTTGGATATGTAGGAACGGATTTGAAGAAAGGGTCGAGGAAATGGAGAGCGATAGGATAGTGGGATGAGAATGGGTTTTGCCATATCTCACTCACTGCCGAAACACGTACGTAAGTTGGGGAATGCAGTACCGATAGTCTTCCGCGAGTTAATCATATTATTACGTATATTTTATTCTAAGGCCGGAAGCCGCCATTTTTATGGGAATTTGTCAAAATATATTCTGTCAAATACTGTCCGAATTCGCTTTCGTGTATAGCTCACTCGTCCAGTAAAAACACGCATAAAAATATTTTAAATGTGAACATCCAGAATTTATGCGTACACCCAAATAAAGTGGCGGAATAAAAAATTCGAGCGATTCCCGCCACGTGCGCTCGCATAAACCCCGGCCCCCGTAATGACCAATTAGACGACATGTGTCGTGGGACGACGGGAATCATTGCCGCTGATTGGCCTGTTTAAATTTTTTGTAATGCTTTTTGGCTTCCTCACTTTTGAGTGAACAAATTTAAGGTTTTATTAAAAGTTATTCCATTATTGGCACACACATAGGTTTATTTTTTGACAATTCACGCAATACAAAGTACAAACGGCAAAATAGATAAATTTGCATGAAACAGACTTTCGTCACACTTTCTGTGAATCAGTTATCTTTTTTATTTTTTATTTATATGAACCAAGACAGTAGACGAGCATACAGTCCACTTGATGGTAAGTGGATATTATCGCCCATAGACATCCACGATATATGCCAACATTAGTCCAAAATGACAACCGTTGGCAGGCCTCCGAATGCGCTGCCTACCTTTGGAGATATAGGAATGGATTTGGAGAAAAGGTTAGGAAAATGCGGAAGGATAGGCTGGGAATGGGCTCTGGCACGTCTCACTCACTCCCGGAACACGTACGTACATTAGGGAAATAAGATAAAGTGTTAAATGCAGTACATTTCAAGGTAGTTTTCTGTGAGAGGGGGGTAACGTGGCAAGTGGAGCGCGCCCAGCGGCATTGGATTGCTGTGTGCACTCTCCCCCAGACAATGAGTATGGCGTGTGTTGTTGTACGTAGTGCGCAAGGCAAGTTGTTTGCAAACTTGTCTTTTTTGCCTCGTGTACGTAATTAGACGACATAAGTTGTAGAATGGTATGGTAGAATGATTGGTATCATTGCTTCTGATTGATCTATTTTTTAATATTTCTACAATCTGACATAATATTGATCATCATCACCATCATCTCTTCACTTCTGGCTAACCTCTCCTAAGGTTAGCCACCACTCCCGATCATCCGCTCTTCAGTCACTTTCTCTTCAATCACTTGAAGAAGTCCGCTGGTCCGGTGGAGGAATATTTCCACCTAGGAGGAGGACTAAGTGGACTGTTGTGGTTCTAGTAAACCACAATTCTAAGTGGAACCGATCATATCGCTAAACGAGTTCCTGAATGAAGACTACATATCGGGAATACGCGTCTTAAACTGTCCATTTATTTAAACAGAACAGAAGTACATTACAGTTAATAAAAACATTCTTATAACAATTTTTCTAAGAATTCCTCGGCATACCTGCTCAGAACCCGCTCATTTGAGAAGAAAACCTCTACAGTACTCGAGAACATGAAAAATCCATCTTATATTAAGACAAGACATTAGTCTCTTCATTTATTCATGAACGTATTCTAAATGAATGAAAAATCTTAAAGACCATATTTAAATTATTGAATTATGACTTATAAACAGCAATACAGTTCAGAATTGTTCTGTTACATGTGTCACTTGTTATTGTTGATTGTGATAAAGTAAAGTTTGTCAAAAGTTCATAGAACATTATTTGAATCGATATTCTAAATTTAAACTAAACATGAATTTGCGTTGACTTATATAGAGCAATTACAAGTCTGATTTTAATCAACTAAGTGTGACAATGAAATCTAATAAGAATACTTAATCGTAAATCATTTGTAGCACGAATCTGCATTCTTTATGTGTTCATAAGGGATATATAGACGAATTTGGATTATATTACATAATTACATCAGGTTCATAAAAAACTTTTTGAAACATTAATAATGAACATTATCAATAATATTATTTTTTTATTTGAAGAAAAGATTTTCTTTAATTAAATAACTTGCCGAGCTTGTGAATGTATATTTTTCCCTCTTTTAAAATTGGGTGATGCTTAAATTATTTTCTAATCCAATGTTATAATAGCTCTATATAAATATTCGTAATTGAACCCGACCTACTCCTACACTGTCTCAAAAGCAACTAATTCGTGTAATTGCGAAAAAGGGACTAAGAAACGAAAGTAGACGATGATGGACGATGGCGCTTTTTCATGTTCTCGAGTGCTGTATGTCATTACGCCTCGCTAACATTTTAATAATACATATATAAACATGTAGAGTAGGTACGTGACACCAGTGCATTGCGTTGGAGGTTGGTACGAGATGGAACCTCCACGAGTAGGCGATGTCCATTTAAATAGATATAAAATATTCAGATATAACTGAGTTTTTCCACCTACTTTTGCACCAACAAATAAATGTTTTTGCGTATTCAAATCCCACTAAACTGCGCTATTAAAGCAACACACGAGTGCCGTTTCGCAGCGACTGCCGCCACCACAACAAAGTTTTAATGAATTTATACGTTTAGTTCTGTCCCACTAATTTCTGCTGTCCTGATAACGGCTCCATTTTGTAGCTGCTATAACGCCAGTTAGCTGCAGCTGAAATTATTAGCCAGGCTCCATGCAGAGCTGTCTAATATTAATTAACTGGAAAAAGAGATCCAAAGAGAACCGTATGGTTTCAATAATGGAGGCTAGAGTCGGTTGCTTCATCGAGGTGTCACAGACTGAAACAGTAATTATCGAACAAGATTTGGTAAATTTTGAAGGCTTTATAGTCTTTTATCGCATAAACAATAGAATTAGATCTAGCTGTGATTAAAATATTTATTTCCTCTCCACCCAAAGGTTGCCTGGCAGAGATCGCTACTAGCGCTAAGACCGCCTTTTATGCATTTCCTGTGTTACGATGTCTGTTACTGTCTTGTTTTGCAAGACTTGTCTTGTCTTGTTGGTGTGCAATAAAGTGTGTTATATATCTATCTATTAGTTATACCTACAAAATTGGACAATAGTATGACAATTATTTTCAAATTCTTACAATTAAATAGAATTGCGTACATGTTCGTTGTATACAACGAAACAAAAGTTTATTTCTTTTTTCACATATGGTAACAGCGCAATTAGTACATTGTGACAGTGTCGAGTCTTCTTCGTAATTAACAATTACGAAATCAAAATTCAAAACAGATCCTAGTTCTGTCGAAGTAAGTTAGTGTCCCTAGGTAAAGTGATAGTAGGTTTACTGTGATGACAGAATAATTGGACTTCTTGGAAGCACACAAAAAACGCAGTTTTATGTTTTATTTGATTATCACACACATCACGCAGTTGGAAGTTTAATAAACTATCACTATTGAACCACAAATCCCACAATACACAATTTTTATAATGAAATAAAATGGCAACCTTCAACTTCTCGAGTTCTCGCTAAAAAGTACAACTCGAAAGTAATTGAAGTAATCGAAAGCAACTGAGGTTTTTCTACTAAGTTACGATATAGAACTCTATGTCGTAACTTAGTAGAAAAACCTCAGAACAACTGCTGCGCAAGGTCGATAGCGCACCTGCATCCCCTTTTAGTGTTATACTCGTAGGTGTCCGTGTGGTGACCACTCACCACTTGTATCGGGCCGCCCGCCGCGCACCGTCTCGTCTAGCACCTCTTTAATGGCTCTCCCAAAGAGACACGGTATAACGGTCGATATTGTAGCAACGCGATATTTCTGTAATTAACGTTGTGACTCTCTACTTTTACCGCAATGCGATTAATCCTTGCTGTGTGTAAGATTTCATGCAATACCATACAGAATGTAGTAAGACGAATTATCGCATTACCGCGCTGCGATATTACCGGACAGTATATCGAGTATATAACTGTGTGAGAGAGCTTTTATAAAAAGATATAAAAATAACAATGCGATAACTCTAATGCGAAATGGCTGGAAGGTACTATTAATATTTAGATTCACGTCATGACATGAAAACTCACTCATACAACCTTCAAAGATAAATTCGCAGACAGTTCAAAAATGAGCGAACTCCAAAAAAGGGTAGACCCACACAAAGAACAAACAAGTATCCATCCGAAGTTCGATCGTTACTCGAACAAACGCTAACTCACACAAGAGATGTACACAATAACTTGTGTAGTTAAAAGTTTCAATACTGTTACTATTATTTTGTATTGATATGTTGAGTTAGCCCCAATAATTATTGCTGACAAACATCAGATCTTGCTGAAGTGGAGACTCAATAGATATACTCAAACTCTGTACAGCTTATTTTTTTTTTCTTCGTATATGGCAATGGTGCAATTAGCACATTCTGCCAGTGTCAAGTTTTCTTCGTAAAATCAAAACAATATAAAACACATCTCGTCAATGTCCAATCCCGTCGAAGTAAGTCAGTAGAGCGATAGTAAGTTTACTGAGGGAAGAAGAGGACTCCTTGGAAGCACACGAAAAACGGCTTGATTATCATTATCACAAACATTACGCTCAAAAAACATTATGAAATTTAATAAACTATCACTATAGAACCACAAACGTCCAGTACACAATTATTACAAACAAATACGCAACTACACTACTCAAATTCCAAAATGTCGTTACGGCTTGTTGCCAACCTTCAAGTGTTCTTGTTTTATGAAAAGAAGGCAGCTGATGAGCTGACAGTCCACCTGGTAATTGGACACTGTTGCCCATGGACATTCGCGATACATGCCAAATTAGTCCAAAATGACAAATGTTGCCATGCACCGGATGCATTTCCTACTTTTAGCAAATTAGGACAATATTTGGAGAAAGGGTTGGGAAAACGGGGAAGGATAGGATAGGAAGGAACGAGAATGGGCTCGGGCGTATTTCGAAACAGTAGATACTCTTTCTTTTATCCTTTACCGATCTTCTTGCTACTAAATCCTAATCACTGGCCGCTAATGGAAAACCCAAATTTAAATTTGCTCCAAATTCTTTGATTAGATTGCTTTTTTTATTCATTCTGCTGTCGAACTGTCGATCTGTAAAGACGTGCCTATTACCACATAAAATAAATGGACCAAATATGGAACACAAACATGGAATCCCATTTACACTAAATACTCGTACAATGAACAAATTGAACATGTGCAACGTAGATTTCTACGTACAATGTCCTATAGATGTTTTCATTCGCGTCAGTCTTATGCTCAGCTGCTCAACAGGTATGGCCTTCTATCTCTTGCTTCTAGACGCTTGCTCCTGGGTGCAATGACTCTTCACAATCTATGCAACCGTAAATATGATTGCATAGATCTTATTACTAAATTGAGGTACCAGGTACCCAGGTGCTACAGCGCGGGGTGCGTCCACACCGGCTGTTTTTTTACAAACCTGGTGCCGCACAAGGGCTGGTGTGTGAGCTCCTCTCAAGGCGTTTGTTGCAGTTCCACAACAATAAACTAAACTAAATAATTTTGATATACTTGGCACGTCAGCAGCTAAGTACAGAACATTGGTAGGAATTTTTTTAAAAAAAGTAGAATATATATATAGAAATATATATATATATATATATATATATATATATATATATATATATATAAATATAACGTATAAAATACAGTGAAAGTAAATTATTCTTGTTAAATGTACTGCACTTATCCTATTTCCCCAATGTATCTACATGTTTCGGTACTGGGTGAGATATGCGAGAGCTCATTCCCATCCCATCCTGTCCTATCCCCCCCCCTCCCCATTTTACCAACCCTCTCTCCAAATCATTCCTAAACATCTATAGGTAGGCAGCGCATTTGGAGGCAATGTTTGTGATTCTGAACCGATGTTGGCATATTACGCAGATATCCATGGGCGACAGTATTACCACCTTACCACTTACCACCAGTCGTATTGTATGCTCGACTGTCACCCATTTCTATAAAAGAAATTAAGAGTAAAAAGCAGCAATATTAAAGATCTTTGTTAGTGTATTAGCAGCCATATTGACTATTGATGTATTAATTGCTGATAGTAACAATACTTCGAAACACGCGACACTTGTTAAAGCCGTCCACATCCGACATCTGTCAATTTGAACTGTATTGGTAAGAAACACACGTGTACATAATTGTCGCGTTCCTATTGGAACTCGCGGTACTGTATCATGACGCTTTTGACGTTGATTAACTATTAAAAAGTCAAATCTGTTATTGACATTTTAGAAAGAACATTTAAGAGTACACAGCTCACACTTGACCGTTATTGTTTCACCGATAAAATTTGAAACGTGTCTCAAGCACTATTTCCAAGTGTCCGACTGAGCCTGGTACGTACAACATACTAAAATCGAAACTACCCGACCTTTTGCATGGTACAATGTATAATTTGACTGGAGTAATAATTAGCTTTCTATTTTTAAAAACGTGTAGTTTTAAGTAAGTGCTGTAAAACACGCTAATAAACTAAAAGCCATTCGATTTTAAACCTTATCACTAATTGTTAAGAGTAAGCCCTTATGATGTTTTTGCTTCGCTGTCGTGTAGAACCTCAGCGGTATATGTTTAAAGTTACGATCCCACGAATGAGTGTCGAGAACTCATACTTCTAGGCTATCAAGATATCAATAGCTCGGCGGTGAAAGAAAAACCGCATGCTTGAAAATTAAAAATCTAAAGCATATAGATTAACCAACCCGCACTGTGTTTGCGTGGTGGATGATTTGAAACCGAGTGGTGGTCGTGGTTCACCTGCTTAGTCCACCTTGGTGGACCACGGGCATTTTTGAAGCCTCCTCGTGTTTACTAGGCAAAGCCTGTAGCTTGCAGTGGGATAGGTCTACGCTCTCTTCTACAAGAAATTTAAAATCGCGCACTCGTAATATCCGGGGGATTATCTTGTGATAAGTTATCATATGAGGAGTAACGAGAACCTTCCTAATAATAATTAATAATCACAATGAAAGTAAAAACAATATTGCATTTTATTCTGTATTTTCCAAGCTGCTGTTGCAATGAAGAATATGAATATGAAGCTCTCTGTTGCCAACAATTCAATAGATGTATGTGATTAAATTAATTTCAGACAATTTAAGACAAAACATTTGAAAGATGTTAGCATCATTAATCAGTTTGAATCATTATTACATTACAAACCGAAAATTGGCATTATTACATTTTTTTTTTCATTTCATATTGCAACATAATAACATAACGAATTATTATGTTGCAAATATGTATATGAAGTATAAACCAATTATTATGTACACCTTAAAGTTCATACGGCGTTGTCCTAACAAAATGAACAGGTGTGCTTTACGTTTTATTTGCGATTGGCGCCACCATATTATAAAAAAAAATGGTAATGAGCGATAAAAAAATGTACCTATTTTTCGAACGCTCCATTCAATCGTAACTGTAACGCCAGCAAGACTCCTCAGTATGTTTTGCCTACTCAAAGCGCGACCATAGAGGGAAAAAAAAATATAACATATATAGGCGTGAAAACGGTATTACTAAATGGTCCTCCATAGGGAGAGGACTCACGAAAATATGAAATGTATTTCATCGCGTTGATTGAATTTGTTTCAGTACAAAACTGTGCTAGGAAAAACGAGATGACTTTTTCCATTGAACGTTCCCTGTTTTTCAACATTCAATTGTTTGCCACACGTGGAAAAGTAAAAGTGTATTTTGTTTAGTGTGAATTCAGAGATCTTAGAAATCAATAGAAAAACTGAATTAAGTACACAGAATAAAAATTACATGCATTATTACTTTAAGGTAACTTTTAACCTATTGAGGTAAATACGGAAAATGCTTGAATGTAAGTTTTGAGGATTTTAAATTTCTATTGAGAAACTTAAGAATTAAGTGAAGAATTAACCGAAGTAAAAGAATTAAGCGGTCGTTTTGACAACTGCTTAATTATCTATACAGAAAGAAACATTTAATGCAAAGACGATAGTAGCATATGCAAACTAAAAAAAAATACACTCAAGACCCAGATTGACCAATAAATTTTCGTAAAATTATTACACAATAATTAATATTGCAAAATTACATCGTGATAGATCGAAACAGACCGAGATAGACCTTAATATCATCGAGATAGATTTATTTTCTCTTTATTTTATTTGGGGGCTTTACAACTTTTGTGCATATCAGCCCCGTCGAACCCTAGAGGTTACAATTTTTCTTAAATACCTATACCTATAACTGTAACTTATCTATGAATAATAGAGACTGGCAAATTCGCACAGAATGTTTACAACTTTCGAATGTTACACGCGACAATTACTGGAATATTTAATTGTGCACCAAACCTACCAAAAGACAATTTTCCCACCAATTTTTAATATATTACCTTTTTATTATATTTGATTATATTTGACGGCGCCAAATCAATTTTAAGACAGTGAAATGTAATTTAAAAAAAGCAAACAACCTTCACAATGCATTACAAACGCTATTTTTTGACAATTATGACACTAACAAATTATCTCTCCTAAAGTGTTAAACACTCTTATAACTTATAATAATATCTCTATGCTTAAACTATCTCTAACGCTTACCCACTGCTTGAGACAAGTCTGAAGCCTCAAGCCGGCATACTTCAGTCGCATCTGTTTGACAGACGTGTTAAACAGTCCACTGGAGTGCTGTCTGCAGACGTCACATGCATATTACAGAGTTGCGGGGACCGAGCACTTTCTTGTTTTGCGAGTTTAGTCCCGGAGCTAACATACATTCAGTTTCAAAAGTCATTTTATAAATAATAATAATCTTTATTTCAGACTAATTGTTGTCCACACAGAGGTAACCAAACGGAAAATCTTATATCTAGTGTTATTAGGTACATATTAAATATATAAAAAAATAGTTAATTAAAAAAAGTAAAAAATAATGAATAATAGTATTAATTGAGTTTTCCGGGCTACTTGGCCGAGGTATTCTGAAATCTCTTCTCTTTCTTCCAAACGTTTGGTCAACAACTGCGGTTGACATCTTCAGTGGCGACTGCGTTCACTTTCTGTGTCGCCTTTCACTTTCTGGACTGCGTTATCTCTTCGGCTTCGGAGTTGCGCTCGAGAAGCCGAAGAGATAACATAAGAGATTCCAGAAAACTTCGGCCGAGTAGCCCGGAAGATTCAATTAATATGGACACCGGCCGAGAAAGCCTACACTGCACTAATGAATAATAGTCCCCGAAAAGGCCTGAGGCCTCTATCTAGCCATATATAGGTTAACCCAGTGCCTCAGGATAGGGGATTCCCATCTATCAACGGCTGCATAAATATGCAGTCGTTGATATATGAATATTTATGCAGTGAAAAATATCTAAACGATGCACTGCTTTCTTACTTTTTTTTCTTTTTTTTTATGGACGAAGGTAGCAGACGAGCATACAGTCCACCTGATGGTAAGTGGATACTGTAGCCCATAAACATCCGTAATACATGCCAACATTAGTCCAAAGTGACAAACGTTGGCACGCCCCGGATGCGCTGCCTACCTTTGGATATAGGAATGGATTTGGAGAAATGGGGAATGGGATAGGGGAAATGGGGAGGGATAGAATGGGAATGAGCTCTGGCATATCTCACTCACTACCGAAACACGTACGTACATTAGGGAACTAAGATAAAGTGGGAAATGCAGTACATTTCAAGGTAGTCTTCTGTGAGAGAAGGGTAACGTGGCCAGTCGAGTGCGCCCAGCGGCTGTTGGATTGCAGCGTGCACTCTCCCCCTCTTAAAACTTTCTTTGTTCTATTTCGTCATTTTTTTTAATTTATTACTTGTAGTTAACCATTGTTTACTGGTTAAATTGATACTTAATTCTACGTTTACATTAACTTTAAATACAAGGCCGTGTGTATACATTAACGGTAACTAGACTTTTTTTACCCACTGCTGGACATGGGCTTCCTCGTACACAGTATCTTGTACATGCGGAATATATGGCCTTAAAATACCACGCTGGTCTATCGGATTAGCGAGTCTACTCTTTTAGAGGTGGTATAGTTCCATACAGCCTATGGTAGCCGCTTAATCGCCTTTTATAACACCTACAGGAAAATACTATTCTAAAGCCGCTCGACACCACACGGCAAGGCATTGAAGTATTTTCTACCAATTGTCTGTCAACTCCTGGCCTATACGACAACCTAGAACCTATTTCAAGCCAGCGTCTGAATATCTGAAGTTTGCACACTACAGTCCGGTCCAAGACATCTGTCGAAGTTCTGCACAATGTGACTTGGTAGATAGTTCTACTTCATTAGTGTACGTGCATTGCAGTCTGTACACACAATGTAATTATTTACGAGCATAGAAAGGATAGCATGATTGTGTATTTCGATTGAGGGCTGAACCTGGAATTTATTTTATACTCTAAATTGAGTCTGAACGCGTATAATAAAGGTATTTGTTTATTATTTATTCTTTTTTATTAACAAATTTAAACCTTGTGATTTACCATCGAATACATTCGCGGACATTGTCAGCCAGTGCAGCCTTTCCGATTGTGAAGATCAAATATGGGTAGTTGATGAAACTGCTTCCAGCTCTCATCCTGGACTACCCGCCTCTTCAGTCAACTTGTAACCACGGCTGGTGTAACCCATGCCGAAACGTCCAGTAGGAATGAAAGGTAAACAAATGCCTTTATTATATGCGTTCAGACCCGATTTAGAATATAAAATGTGTACAAATCGCGAAAGTTTAAAAAGTTATAATCTAATTTATTAATAAAGGATTAGGAACTCTGCAAGTCGATAGTCTCGTATCACTACCACTATAGCTGATATTCGTATATTGTGCTGACCTCCTTCCTTATAATTCGCTGCCAAAGCCCATGGACCTCCCCCTCATAGGCGGGAGAAGTAAAATGTCGCTTAGAAATAAGTTGACATTATACAAAACTCTCGTCCGTCCCATTATGACCTATGCTAGCGTTGTGTTCGCACACGCAGCTCCCTCCATCATTGCAATCCTCCAAAGACTGCAAAATAGATTCATGCGCAAGGCCGTGGCTGCACCATGGTACTTGCGCAACGTTGACCTCCACAAGGACTCAGAGCTTCCCTCCATCGTCAAATACATAACAGACACCGCCCGACGCTACTATGACGCTATCCCACACCATCCCAACCCCCTGATTGTCTCTTCCCTCACCTACATACCGGACAGGAGTGCCCCTCCGCGCTATCGTCGCCCGCGGCACATCCTGGACGATACCGACGACCCGATCACCGCTGCCAATGCGGTTCCCACTCTGCACCCAAACACAGCACACAGATACCGTCCCCGCCGGCCGAGACGTGGACGTCCCCCTCGTTACACCGTTAACACACACCGGCCCTCAGCCAACACTTTCACTAGGCATCGACACGTGCCTGGGCGCTTCTCGCCGACACGCGATCCCGCGGTATCCCCCCAATGCAACGCCCTAAGCCGAGGTCCGTTCCTTCCGCCGGTTTACCGGCGGGGGAGCCCTTAGGCTGTTGCAACACACACTTTTTCTCCTGGCTGAGCGCCTTTTGCGCTCGCCCTACATCAACGCGACCGGTGACTCTTGAAAGGCCACCAGGGCCACAAGAACTTAGACATACACGATGTTGAGGCAATCAGGTTATTTAGCCGGTAGGAGTCCGGCACTACCTGGTACCACCTAGGCTGGCCCAGCTAGACTAGATGGTACCAGGTGTCCATGCAGGGTTTTCCTGATTGTCTCTCCTAACATAAAAAAAAAAAAAAAAAAAACCCATGGACCTGCAAGTATCGTGGAACACTCCTGCAACCAGCTCTTTCCACTAGTAAGGAATCCACCCCATTGTTATCCACTAATAAACGATTGAGGACCGTAACGAATTCGTGAAGAAGCTAAGCTTTACAAATTATTATCTTACAATTATTTACACATTATTTACAATTATTAAAAAAATCACTTAAAATTTATAAAAATAAAAAAATAAACGTAGTTTTCGAGCCCTGATATTTTCAATAGATAGTACAAGAGTAGTTTCTCTCGGATAGTACAAGTTATGAATAATGTATTTCATGAATAAAGTCATAATTATCGTAAATTTCAAGAAACCTACACTCCCACCTATCTCGAAAAGAAAAAAATTATGGCGAACAAATCAACACAAACGGACCAATAACCCTCGTCTTTATTGGTTTGGCGCGCTTTCAAATTTACATAACGTCCAATAAGTGTTATCAGTGTGCCTCAAAGATCAATATTTGCACTGGCTCTAAATTGCCTTAGTTTCAGACTTCTTTATTTCTACAGCAAGATCTAAGGTTTTCGAGGCAGGGATTATAATTACAGTACCGACGATATACAGGTTGTATTAGATATATCATACATTATAATCCTGTACAGTTAGTTCCGTACAGTGACTGTAGTGTACAACTGTACACTTACACTCATCAAATGAAATTAAAATCATCAAAGGCACTATTTGCAGCGCTTACATGACAAACAAGAGAGCGCGCAAACAAACAAACGATATACAGGCTGTATTAGATATATCATACATCATAATCCTGTACAGTTAGTTCCGTACAGTGACTGCAGTGTACACTTACACTCATCAAATGAAATTAAAATCATCAAAGGCACTATTTTCAGCGCTTAAAGGACAAACTAAAGAGCGCGCAAACAAACAAACGTGTGTGAATATTTTTACACGTCATTTTATTTTGAACATACTTATTAATATTTGTTATTGGCTGTACCACTGTTATTATTAAATCAAATTTTAAAATCAATTTCTAGTTTCTGTTATTCACTACACAGTCGAAAATATGTAGAAGAAATATATAGAAAAAAGAACAACAAAAAGACGACGATGCCAGGAAGAGGTCACGAACCTCGTAATTGAGGAACATGACACGAGGAGGAGGCGTTTCGTTCCTCTAAATTAAAATTTAATGAAAATTTTGAATCCACACACAGCTGAGAAAAATCATTCGAGTTTATCCGGAGACAACCGGACTCACAGTTTGAGTGCAGAATAATGTTCAATTGTTCACTTTATGTTTTCTAGCTTACTTTGTTCGAATGGAGGGAAAAATGTTTTCGTTTAATTACCGACTGTAGACGATTATACGATAGGCTTTGTGAAATTCTAGTCTAGGTAGTAAACTATAAGTGCCTTTATCTGTACTGTTTCAGCTGTCTAACATTATACAGAGATAATATTTCTGATAACTACGAAATTGCAAAAAAAAAAAAAAACAATTTCAATACAAAGAAAATTTTCCTGGTTTCACTGAAAATCAGCATCATGGTTTCGAAAAACCATTTACACAATTTATTGTTCGTGAAATTTGAACAACGCTTTGGTCGTTGTCCAATAAAAATAGGACTTTCCAATAAAATTTCACTTAAACACAAAATTTAAAATTTTCACGTTACGCCGTTCCACTGTATAACCTTTCACATCGTAACTCTCGGATCAAGTCATTCCATTTTCTGTCCTATTCCTATCGTTTTAAGTCGAATTTCGGTTTATGCTTGTCATGTCTTTTATGGTAATTCTTGTAGTTTTATGGCAGAAATTGGAAGTCACTGTCGGCAAGTAATGGGCGATCGTGACAAGAATGTCATCTGAATTTTGCCGATACAGTTTATACTTGTAGGGACCGAATTTACACAAGCGCTTGTAATTTTGCGCGAGGGGATTCATCTGATTGTGGGATTTGTCAAAGGTTATTTTCTTACCTATTTTATGAAAATATTATGTAAATTGGACACACACACACACATATATATATATATATATATATATATATTCTTAAAAACAAATTGTACAGACCTGTTCCACGTGTGCTTAGATAAATCTATTTTATAGATGCACACAACACTCACAATATCAAAATTAAATTTAACCCTACAATAATAATAATAATCCAAAAAAAATGTTATGAACGGAAAACTACAATTTGAAACATTTAATTAAAACTGATTACAATAGTGCCGACACATTTAAACACCGGCCAAAGAGTCGCCAAAGGTTTCAACACAATTGCTACTACAAACAGCAATATCAATATAGCTCCTTAAACAATGTGACATGTAAATATTCATGAAGCGGGGGGGGGTCATCCATGACTCATGCATCTATCTTACAGCGGACTGGGTGTTTACGACTGACTGACTGAGCTACCCCACTTTAGTAGAAGACGGAGCCCGTTTCTCATTACTAAAGTCCTTTATCCTTCCCATCCTATCTCGTGCAATACAATTTCTTACCTTCCACTTCGGTAATGTCCCATCCCATCTCGTAATACTGAAAAGTAGTCCTCACCATGATGCGTAAAACTAATAGAACTAATATCTTCTACTGGCAACACTAACTAACTAGCTATGAAAAAAGCAAATGTGGTGCCCCCACAGCAAGTTTTTTATTTTTCTGGTCAGGCTTTACCTAAACGTAATATCTATGGGTGGCCGTATCCATTTACACAGTTTAGTAGTTTTTCTCTTTTTTTCTCGACTGATTAGCCTAGTTGATAGTTCCTGCTGTATAAAAAAAAGGTCCCGAGTTCGATTCCCCGGTTAGGCATTCAATTGTTTAAAGACAATTGTTTATTCGAGTCTAGTGTGATCTTTTTGTATGTGTTTTTGGACCCACGACACAGGTCATCTACCCATTGAGTGTGGCGTTATTACCAGTATCAATTAATTATTACTAATCTCGGTAGACTGCAAATGTCCTTATTACTTGTACAAGCTTAGGTAAAGTTTGATGTAAACTTGACATGTCCTTTGCTGTGGACTGTCCGTGGTCAGCAGTGCGGCTCCAACTGAAAATCAGCGTCACAATTCACGCTGCGACATATTATGCTGAGTTGGAGCACATTGGTAGGACAATCAATATTCGTTTCGTATTTCTTGCCTTTTCCTTTCATTTCAAATGTTGTTGTCAATAAAATAATTTTCAATCTTTCTTTCATTTAGATACATTAACCTATAAAAATGTATTCTACAATAATATTCGCTAAAACAACTGAAAACAAAAGTTTTATTAGGTACACAATGATTCTAACTTCAAGCAAACAAATGATATCACATAAAAATATTTTCCCGCCATGTTCCTGCCGTATAAAAATATCACAATGATGGCACCATTACGCACCTTTTTTTTAATTTTCCGGCTGGGCTTAGGCATAACGAAAAATGCCGGCCATATTGGGTTTTTAGAGGAAAAAATCGAATAAAGGACAATGGGAGGGCCGGTCTGCGTCATAATCATATTTTTCTCAGCACAAAAGAGTTCTTACGTTAATGTGACTGGATAATAAATGAAAGTCAGCGCATATAGGCTTGGTTTTTGTTGGCTTTTTCAGAGTATGCCCGGCATTTTGGCGCAGCGTTCGCCATTTTTAAATTTTTTAAAAGTCACTCTGGATCCATTTTTCGCGAACAATTAAATTTTACATATTGTATTCTCTCCTAATAAGAACTTCTGTTAGGTACATATCTATATAAGTGTTTCGAAAATTTCGAAAACATTTTTAAGATTTGTTGAGCATTTATTTGTGAAATAATAGATACATTTTACAGGCAACAATAAATAACAGTAAATCGGGTCTGAATCCGTAAAATTAAAATTGCGCAAAATTTGTATATCTTTTATTTCTAAATTAAATTAGGTATGTCAGTAGTTACCTAGTAGGTATGTCATTAAAATACTTTTTTTCAGCCTTTTAGCGTCCTACTGCAGGTCACAGGTCGCCCCCAGTAGGTTTCATTGGTGGATTTCGGACCACAATCCACCACGCGGGCCCAATTGTAAATTAGTGGAATATTGACCAATTAACAGCGTTATAATACAACTTCGGATACCAGTTATACCACATCTGTGAATAACGACACCATCTTCTTAATGTGAAGGAAATATAGTGCATTAGTTGTGTTAATAAATTAGACATGCCCAGACAAGACTTAGTTACGAGGCCAAAATATTAACAAAAAAACGATCCGTCAATACAATAATATTTCAAAATGGCTGCTGTTATTTTCACCTTTCAACGCATCCATTTAAAAGCCCTGTCAGTCTACACTTATATAATTGAAATGTTAAATTAGAAAAAGCAGACATTACATTTACGTATTTTATAGATTTGAATAATAAAGCATCATTTTGTAATCAAGGTTGAATAGAAAGGAACCACCGCTACAACGAAATTGAAGCGACATTCGTTCTAAATTAGAATAAAAGTGACTCCTGTTTTTTTCGTTTTGGCGCCATCTGGACAGTGTGGTGACGTCGATTTAGGCGGCAAAAATCTTGCATACGACCCAGTCCGGTATTATGAGTTATGAGTCGAGTACTACCTCAGTGTTGTTACATAAAGAGGCACCTCATTCTTGCAAACGTATCGACTCCGGCAGACATTAACCGCCTGGACGCTATAATTAAAGATGCTCTTTAAGACGGAGAAGCATGCGACTGCGAAAGTATTTTTTTTCTTTTCATATACCTACCTATGTCAATAATACAATTAGCACATTCTGCCAGTGTCAAGTTTTCTTCGTAATCATTTAACAATATCAAAGTTTAAAACGTATCGTAATCATTTAATAATATCAAAGTTGAATACGGTTTAAAACCGTCAATAATCCGGTAATAATTAATTATCTACAATAATATTAAATAATAATTATCCAGTCAAAATAAATCAGGAGTCAATCAGTAAAGTGATAGCAGGTTAATGACGATTTATTGATAGATTTACTGATGACAGAAGAGGACTCCTTGGAAGCACACGAAAAACGCAAGCCTGTGGTTTTATTTGATTATCAGAAACATCACTCACAAAAAACACTTTGAAGTTTAATAAACTATTACTATTAAACCACAAAACGTCCAGTACACAATTTTTATATTAATCAAAAAAAAAAAAACTTCACTACCTACTCGACTTTCCGCTAAAAAAATCAAATAGAAAGTATCTGTATAGACCGCTAACTTCAAAGGTTAAAAATACATAAAAATCGAATTAGTAATTATTTAGATTTCTATGGATGAATAGATATTTATTTTTACAGTATTAACGATTATTTATTTGCAAGACGTACTTAGGTTGTAATTAATTTGATGATGATAATGATGATGAATGAAGTAATTTGATCGTTATTATCGAGTAATGATTAATTTAACAATTCTTATGTAAATATAAAATTATGAAATCAAATATGTTCATGGTTAGAGATTTCGATGAAATCTTCCTATTGCGGAGATCACGACTTACGAATTTCGACTCGATTAACGGTAACAGGCTGATTATTTATTTATTTATGTAATCTGCAGTCTTTTATGTAACTTATTTAACAAATGTATTGATAGTGTTAATGGCCAAATACAGATTACACTGTAAATGCTATTTAATAGATTATCGCCAAGTAATAGGTGACTTTTTATTTATAAATATTACATGTTGATTTGTGTTTGAATTAGTGTGTCCGGGTGCCTGTGCTGGTGTGTGGTGTGTGCGTGTGTGGAAGGGTGTCTATGTGTGTGTGTATTTATTTAAGGTGAGATTTGAAATATTTGTGGGGAAATGGGTTTCAAGAGATATTATATTGATTTTGGTACTTTGATTTCCGTTTTTATTTTTTTCTAACTTACTCATAATATAAATATGTCGCGGTCTGCGTAGTATTTATTGTGATGTTGCAGAATGGAAGAAAGGACTGAATTTTGGGCGTACCTTGTTTTGACCAGAGGAACATCAAACAACTCGGTATGCCAAGTACGGCTAGTTGGTGCCGGTAAGGACATTTCGGTGAATTATAGTTTGAAAATAATCTGGAACTTGTGGACAAACTGCAGTGTACCATTATTTATGGATTGAAATAAAATCATGATCAGTAACTCATGACATGAAATAAGGACATCCTAACTCCCTCATCCTCATAAGGTTACGATTTCCAACCCAACTTTACGACGTACTCACGTACAAATGTAACTTTAAACATGTACTACCCGCGTATAAATAGAGTTTTTGCTCTATGATTTTTCAGGGTATTTTTGTGAATCCCTTTGAAGTCGAAACATCTTTTTATGACATATGTAATTAGCTTAAGATAGTAATGTAAGTATTTAAAAATAAATGTCATTAAAATATTCTCTAAAAATTATTCATTTGATACGTTGACGAATATTTTAGATAGATACTTTAGGTATTTTAGTTTTAGATAGGTAAAAGGCGACCTACTCGAGCGAGTTTCTTGGAGCGTGCCACATGAGCTAATCTACACCCGGCGATTTCAACACGTGGCAGTTAAACGCCACGGATTCGTCGCGGCTCTCCAACTGTCCGTGCTCGCCGCATGTCGGCCGAACAATGTACTCGAACACTCGCGATCGTCCGCCGCGAGTCGTCGCGATTCGCTGCCGACACGCAGCCAGTCATGGCGATACGCTGACGGAATAATCGCTGTGTCGATGTCGTGCAGTTTACTCGACACAGTAGGACGGAATCGTCGGGGAGTCTCTCTCGTGACTACATGCTATGTCAGAGATACATTTTTCTTTGCATGATTGAATACATTTTTCACCTTTGTTGGTATCACAAAACCTTTTCATTCATCCCAAGAAGCAAATTCTTCGCCGTCTCGCCTTTTCATTATTTTCTCCTAAACAAAATGTATTATTTGTCGAGCTGTTTCGGAGCACTATCTCCAAAATCTTTAACCCTTCGATGGCGGCTGTCTCGACAATTAATTATAAGGTGAAATTAATTTACAATTTATCAACGTGACATCGAGATAAATCGAAACGTTTTCGTTTGATTTCAATTGTGTCGCGTTTATTAAATTATATAATATAAAACATCTTTTGATTAGTGACAACGAAATGACAAACCCGGAGTTTTGAAATTGAACAGCCTCTTTTGAATACTTCAGTCCCTCTGCTCACATTACTAAAAATGTGACTACCATCGGCCCCTGTCTCTCCACTGCTGAATCAAAGTTCACCACAATCTTCGATTCTTCTCATTTAGCCGCCGGTGAAGTACTTCAAATCCGTTGATCCATGTGTTCTGAGCTCTGAGATATGTGACCTCTATTCGAGGACTCGTCTACCCCGTTAGTTAGAGGATATGTGGCAAATATGACTCGCCCATTGCCAATGTTAAAATGGTAGTGACAAATAATTATTCGATAAGAAAGTTCACTAGAAAAAATATTGCATACGAGCTAAAACTGATACGCAGTTTTTCATAGAATCATTACCATTATCATTACCGAGCATTGATATTGAGCATTCATTGACACACGTTTGGCAGATGGTTTATCTCAGATTATTTCTTTAAGAAATGGTAGGCAATAAATCACCATAGTTTCTTGACTACAATTCATACCTACTAATAAATAAATAACGGAATTTTAAAATAAATAGAAAATGTAACTTAAGAAACTATTGTTTATCTTTTGAACTGTGGAATGAACTGCCAGCTGAGGTATTTCCATTGCGCTACGACATAGGGCTCTTTTAAGAGAGCTCTGTAAACAGGATTCTGCAAGGTCGACACTCTTGAGCGTTAACCGCTCGTGAGAATTGTAATTCAAATTTAATCGTCTTAAACCTTTGAAGTTATAATCTCGAGTCCAGGACGGATAAGGTTAAGATTCATTAGCATTAACGCATCATTGGAGTACTCAGTGCTCATTTTTACAAATCTATTACGTTTCCCTTCCTACTAGGCCTACGGAGACTTCTTTAGTCTCCGTAAGGGGAGAGGGATTATAGACTGATTGTTTTTTGTCTTCATATAGGGCAATGGTGCAATTAGTACATTCTGCTAGTGTCAAGTTTTCTTCGTAATTAACAATTTGAAAGTCTAAAAAGTATCCTATCAATGTCCAGTCCCGTCGAAGTAAGTCAGGAGTCGCTCAGCAAAGTACTAGGCTTACTGAGAACAGAAGAGACTCCTTGGAAGCGCACGAAAAACGCAGTCTCACGTTTTTATTTGATTAACACAAACACCACACGGATTTTAATGAAACTTGGCATTGTTATTGCTTATATGTCGGGTTAACATTTAGGGTCCTTTTCATCCAGATCCATAAGAGAGTTCATAGGGGAATCATAAGTCCACGCGAACGAAGGTGCCGGCACCAGCTAGTTATTAAAATAAAACAAACAAATATAGCTTAAATTATTTTTCCTATTGTTTCTCAGACTCGTCCTTGAGCAGCTGGAAGACGAAGGAGAAGTCCTTCTGTCCGTAGCCTCTGGACTGCACGATACGATACAGCTGCGTTGCGACGGCGCCGAGGGGAATCGGGGAGCGGATGCCGAGCGCCATGCCACTGGCCAGCTCCAAGTCCTGAAAAAATAAAAAGAATGATTGGAGAAAGATGAAGAGAATCTGAAGCTAGAAAATATAAACTAAAAAATTAGCCCAGTTCGATGTGTAGTTAGTACATTTGTAGACACTAATTTTAATATTGTTTAATTTTTTATTACTTATATTTATTGTATATTTTAGTTTTGTTTACTAACAAAGGGTTTACAAACAACTCTGTCAAATAAGTTTCGGGATTTTTTTAATAAAACAAAATATATTGCTTCAATCGTCTGAATTTATTTTGTCGCCCTCGAAATAGGCTCCATTGGACACTTTCGCCGGCGAATGATCCATTCATCGAAACGCTTCTTATAGATACTTTCCGGTATGGCCTTTAGTTCCTTTAGCGAATTTTGTTTAATCACGTCAACGGACTCAAAACGTCTGCCACGAAGTCATAATTTGAGGCTGAGGAATAAGAAAAAGTCACACGGGACCATATCTGACGAATATGGTGCTTGATCGATGGCATTCGTTGAATTTTTGGCTAAAAATTCTCGTACGGTGATTGAGGTATGAGACGGCGCATTGTCGTGGTACAGTATCCAAGAATTATTGTTCCACAAATCTGGTCTTTTTCGATTAGTATTCTCTCGTAATCGCCTCATGACGGCCAGATAATAATGTTTATTGGCTGTTTGACCCTCCGGAAGGAATTCTGAGTGGACAACACCATGATAATCAAAGAAAACAGTCAACATGACTTTGATTTTTGAGTAGCTTTGACGTGATTTTTTCGGTTTCGGTTCGCTATCGAAGCGCCATTTCGAAGCTTGTTGGCTGGTTTGCATGTCAAACTCATAAACCCACGTTTCGTCACTCGTTATGATGCGTTTCAAGAATGTAGGATCCGCATTGGCTCATTCAAGCATGTCTGTAGCAACCCATTGGCGGGTATTTTTTTGAAGAAAATTCAGTTCCTTCGGAACAAGCCGTGTCTTTTTTTTTTTTGTTAGGAAAGACAATCAAGGAAAATCCTCATGGACACCTGGGAATGGGGCCCAGGTAGTGCCGGACTCTTACCGGCTAAAAAAAAGCTTGATTTGTCTTAACATCGTGAATGTCTAAATTCTTGTGGCCCTAGTGGACTTTCAAGAGTCACCGGTCGTGCTTGAACAAGCCGTGCCGTGACTCGTTTCATACTTAAAACATCAACAAAAATGGTGTGAACGTATTCGTGTCACATGTCAATTTCCTGAGCTATCTCTCTTAACATCTAACATGAGCTATCTCGTCAGCGCGACGATTTTCCATCATCATGTCCTTCACCTTGTTGTCGACCAGAACGAGGCAAGTCTTCAACCACTTCTCGGCCTTCGTTGAATGCTTTGTTCCACTTTGTGTCATTCGTTCGATTTATGCTTTGTTTTTGATAAAGTTGACTCACCGTAGGTCTTCTCTAACTTTGGCTACACAAAATTTGAAGCAAATTCTTTGTACGATATTTTTATCCATTGTAAAATTCGCAAAGTATACTCGAGATCGTTTGGCTAACTTTGGTTAGCATGGCAAATATGATTTTTTTTTAAACTATTTGACAGATTGCGTCAAAACTTCACATGATTATTAGCTATAATAGTGCCAACCTAACAGCAATATATTTTTACGCGGGCATTCTTTTTTCAAAATTCCCGATACTTATTTGACAGTATGTATAACAATAATTTATTGATGCCATAAAACTTTGTGAATTTAACAAGACACAGCGAATTCGATTGTGGGTCGTTAGTAAAATTGATTACTGTTTGACCGATTTACATCTAGATATTAAAAAGAGTGATTAAATATTCGTTTAGATACTAACCTTTTAAATATACTTACGAAGAATAATAATTTTAATATATCTTTTCGTAATGTCTCAGCAGTGCGAATGAATAAACTCTTAAAGTTAGATTTAGGTAAAGTTAGACTGTATACAAACTAATTAAATTCATACGAATTACTAATTGAAATCGCAGTCACTATTTACATACAAAATAAACTTTTACTAAGCAAACAGAGCAGAATATATGTAAATCTAAAACAACCTAATATTTTTGTTCTGTTCCAAGTACTATTTTAAAATTTCAAATGTTGTAACATACATCAAATCTCAAAGAGAAACAATCAAAACGGGATGTTGGAAATTTTCGGGAATAAAATTTCGTACTGCGCTGAATTTTCACGGCTCTGGTAAACCTTTATGTGGATTTTCTGGGAGTTCTCTGCACTACCGTCAGTTTTGTGAACAGCGAACAAACTTTATCTTTTACAGCAATGACTACTAAGCTATAATCATAAATTATAACAGTTTTTTGTAACTTGAAAGTATCTGAGAACAAAATTACTGTTCACGAAGCATTTTGAAAGGCTTGTATTTAATGGAGCTGCAAAAAAAAACTAATTCTTTCTCTATTCTAAGACTTTTATTTCTTTGTTTAAACAATAAAATCTAAATCCTACGCACCTGTATGTAGCACATTTAATTATTTTCATTTTAAAATAATCCAATGCGTTAGAAAAATGTTTGGAAAGTGTTATACCGAATGCAATAACGGAAGGGAATTACAAAAAATCATATTGCAAAAGCGAAATTGAAACTGAGAGCAACGAAACATTCGTTAATACTTAAAAATCTTATTTTTTTTTTTATAGAGAAGAGTGCGGACGAGCAAGCGGTCTCACGTGATGGTAAGTGTTACCGCCGCCCATGGACACCTGCAACACCAGGGGATATGCGGGCGCGCCGCCGAGTTACTTTAATAATGAAAAGAATACTCCATTTTAAAATTCTCAAATGATTTTTATCATTATCTCAAATTTCCTAAATAATGTGTTTGAGTAACTTATATAATGATATTTTAATTAACTAATTTTATTAATTATGATTTTTTATGAAAATTTTGGATAAAATAATATTATCTAAAGTGAAACCGAATGCGAAAGTTTGTATTTTGCGAATTTCTCGCAAATTACGGAAACGAAAGCAAATTTTATTAGTTATGTCGCTTGTTCATTTACAAGATATGTTATGTAGGCGACTTTCTTCAAGTCGTCAGTCCACCTACCCAGAGGATGTTCCACGCTACGTTCCCCGGTATTTAAGATATATATATTTAGATATAATTATATTCATCAGAAATTAATATAACCGCAACCAGCAGCCCTTCTATCGTTGGATACTGTTGGATATGGGCCTGCCATGTACACAATGTATTGCATTACCTTACCTTAACCAACTTAACCTTAGACTTACCTTAACCATAAGCTCATTCTTGAAACCACCATCATAGTTCCTGCTGGACGGTGCTGTGGGCACCAAGCCGGGAACGGGACAGTACACTTCAGTAGACCACGACCTCGCTGACGAATTGTTTAGCACGTCTAACAGGACTTGGGGATCGAGACCCATTCTGAAATGAGAAAAAAATGTTTTCAATAATTTGACAAGCGCATTATACATAACATGTTATAATGCGAATCCATGTCAATGTATTCTCGATACCAGTCTAAAACGTCCAGCGACATGGCACAGGCCTGTCTTAGTAATCATGAAGACATTTCGGGCCATCCACGATGCAAACCCAGTGCGGATTGGTGGATTGCCCCAGTTTTTTTAATCATCGAGCACGCGGATTTCTTCGCGACTTTTTCCTTCGCCGTCAAGCTATAATGATTGAAAAATTCACAATTAAATAGAAGTACATCCATTCTTACATCAACAAAGATGACAAATCGTTCTGATATGTATCGCGAGTGTCCATGGACGACAGTATCCGTTTATCACCAGGAAATCATACTTATTCATTTTTTATCCATTTTTTTTATCCGTCTTTTTCATCTATCCCTTTGCCACGTTTTTTCCATAAACAAAAAATACAGGCCGAAGTTCGAACTCACGAATGACAGTCAAGAATAGAATATGTTGCTCTGGTCGATGTATCATTAATTCATTACGCATTTTGATTCCGACTGAAAAACAGTGCTGTGTGGTGTTTTTACGGTATACAGCTTGTGATGAGACGGATGGGTATCCGCACATTTCGACACACATGGGACCGCGCAGTTTTATTGCCTTGGTGTATTATAGTTCTTTTTTTCATTTGATGTCGTCTCAATATGTTTAAGACATCTTAGAATTAGAAATTGTTATGTATGCGATCACTTGTGTGCACGAAATAAAATTTATATCTTATATCATAGAAGGCAACCATGTGATATGCAGAAACTTTCTCTATATTCTCTCCAACGAATAAATATTTATTAATACCTAATAAAGATTAGCATTGTTACGAGTACATTTTATGAACATTTTCATAATTTGTACAATACCCACTAAACACTAAGATCTTACACAATACCTATGTTAGGTACGCATAATACAATTAAATAATCATATAATTTAATATGAACACAGCTGCTTTCTGTTACCATTTCAGTTTTATTTAATATGATTTGGTCTGCGGGCCTACAAACTTGATTCAAGTGGTTTTATGTTGGTTGGTTTGGTCCAATATTGGACGATATAATAGAATCTTATCCTCACGATGTTCACTTGTTACTTTTGATCAAAACTGCTGTACCGTCAACATAAAAGAAAGTGAATGTATCTGGCCGATTTAATAGTTTTTAAAAAAAATCGTATTAAATAATTGTCTATTTCTTTTTAATAAAAGAAAATAATAAAGCCGAAGATTAATTTCTGAATATGAATATAAACGCGACGATAATTGGCGACCATTTTGAATAAGCTGAACTTAGCTTTCTATCTGATTTCAACTTGTTTGGCGGTTAGATGCGTTTCTTGATTTTTCTCATGTACTTACACATAAATTAATTATAGATTTTAGTTATAATACATATTCAAATTTGATTCAAAAGAATAGATAATAATGAATGAAAATAATGATTGGGTCCTTCTTGTTGACGCTACGAAAAAATCAAATTTCATAGGTGACTTCATATCTTACTTTGAGTTTGATAATCCTATTAGCAAAAAATCGGCTTACATTTTACAACTTACGACATATCCAAATTTTACAAATTAATCAATGTAGGTATGCAGAAATACTACGTACCTATCGCAAGAAATTTTAGCACGCATCGATATCGCCGCCGTAATATGTTTTGGCCAATAGCCTCAAAAGAAAAAATCAAAATCATCTACTAAAGATGCTGCTAATTGTTGACATTCATATTTTAGTAGAAGTAGATAATTATTAATTCCAGTAATCTAATACCTACCTAATTTGTCGAAAATATCGAAGTTTGTAATGAGATCTATCCTTCGTAGGGTCTTTATGTCAAATGACACGCAGTCTTACTTACTTAATACCCATATTCATACACTCCGCAGTTGCCATGCCAGTGATGCCCATCAACATGTTATTGGTCAGTTTGGCCACCTGGCCGGACCCGATTTGGCCGCAGTGGAACTGTTTGGCGCCCATGGCCTTGAGGAGTGGTAACGACCTGTCAAAGTCCTCTTTACGACCTCCGGCCATGAAGGCCAATGTTGCATTTTGCGCACCCATCACACCTGAAAGAGCAGAAATAAAATGTAAACAAGTATAAAAAAACATTTTTTTTTTCATTTGATAGTGTCAATATCTTTATTTAGTGAGTATATCTTATCTTAAATGGTTGTTTTTCGCAAATTATCTTCTGTTGCTTGGAATCTACACGTATTTGCTGTTGGTCTGATAAAATAAATATGTTATGAAATCTACTTGACAGTCATGTGATATTTATAATAAATTAATAACTCTTCTAGCAGATGGACGTCCATCTATGTCGTCCATCTGCTAGATGGACAGACGACCTCATAAAGGTTACGGGCACCCGCTGGATGCAGGTCGCTGCCGATAGGTCTAAATGGCGGACAATAGGGGAGGCCTATGTCCAGCAGTGGACGTCCAAGGGCTGAAATGATGATGATGATGAATAACTCTTAGTTTTCTATAAATACTCATTAAATTATAGTTACTTAAGTTTTAGTACTGACTACCGTTTTTGCACAAGCACGAGGGATAAGAATATATGGCATTCGAACGCCAAGCGGGTTGAAGAGTATACTCTTTTAGAGCGCGCTGGTGGTAGCGGCTTCGATAACCCTTAGTCGCCTTTTACGAAACCCACGTGAGGAGATGGGATCACTGCCACCACTATTCTAATGCCGGGCGATACCACAGGATCAATAGACATGAATTAACTATATATAATTTAATTATACCTATCGTTATCAGTCTGTAACGTTCCACTACAGGGCACAGGCCTCATTTAGTTGCCATTGTTTCCATTATATGTATAGATATGAATAGACAAGTGTTAAAGAACAGATGATTCCTCTATAATAATTTTAATTTGTAATAGATACATAATCTAATATTTTCTTAGGTTTTCGCGATTACTATACATAGCAATTAAACAACTTTGAACGGTTTAAATCGCGTATATTTAACATTATTTATATCCCGATGTTTCGAACACTTTGCAGTGGACGTGTTAGTTAGTTAGTCACCCCGTGACCACGTCCACTGCAAAGTGTTCGAAACGTCGGGATATAAATAATGTTAAATATACGCGATTTAAACCGTTCAAAGTTGTTTAATTGCTAGATACATAATCTATCTAGATATCTATGTTCAATATCCATCTCAGATAAACATGTAAGCATCGTACCGTTGAAGCTATCAATAGCTGGGTTAACATTTAAGATACTTTAGGAATCAATCTGAAGTTCACGTGAATCAAGTGGCGGGTACCATTAGTCCTACAATAATACGAATATAACCTCTCCTTACTTTATATCTTTACTTTAGTCTCCTCGCGGTGATACAGTGACACAGTAACCAGAAGTTCTAGTACCAGACATGCCTAGAATCACTTCCTACACACATGTGTCAGGAAGCAACACTATAGAGCAGAATTTGCTTGTTTCCCATTACAAATGTAATGGTATGTTGTGATATTTCCTACATGAAATAGCATAGAAGCGTTCTAACTTCACTTCAGTGCGACCGCAGCTTAAAATGTCTGTCATATAATCTATACACAGGGATGTAATAAAATCGTAACAGAGTCGTGTCCTGTATATGAAATATATTTTTGATAAAATAATCATATCAAGGTACTCTACGAACGGAATAGAATATAAACAGATTTTTTAAAATTTCTGTCTGTCTGTCAGTTTGTCTGTCGGTCAGTCAGTCTGTCTGTCTGTCCGTATGTTTGTATACCCCTCATATTAATGTTCAACTCAGCTGACCTCATGACAGTGATCAAAATTCATCCTTCTCGTAGCGTGCGCTTTAATTGGTAATAATTACGTGGACACAGAAGTGTTTATTAATCTTATACAAGTCACGATAAGTATCTCTTGCATCACTATGCACTTTGATAACCTAAATTTATCTTATATGCATGGTAACGTAACATATAAATCGTATTATTTATTAATAAATAATAATAAATAAATATATTTCTCCTATTACACAATCAGTTCACTGTAAATGTTTTACCGCCTGAATACTGGGACTGTAAAAGTCAGAGTTTAATATCAACCATGAGTTAGTACTGCACTATTCAATCTACCGCACTACTCTCTACCTTACTTACAATCGCACTACTCGCTCGTCCACTTCTCAAGATTATTCACACCGCGTACCCTAAAGTTGTGGAATAAACCACTCCGAGATTTTCCCATCGAGCTTATTACATGAGGTTCTTTAAAAGAACTGAGGATTCTGTAAGGCCAGCGGTGCATTTACACGCCCAAGTACATCAGCGGCGTTAATCACTCAAGCGAGCCGCATACTCGACTGCCTCCTTTCCTCGTTTAAAACAATAAAATACTACAAGAGTTAACTTGACTATCTCACCAGCAATTCCATTTCTATGTATTCCATCAGTAATATCATCACGCAGTGCAATATGTAGGTAAATGGTCCTGTATCCATGTCTATCGTACAAAAAATGAGACAATATACTTTGTAATCTTACCTCCAGAAACAGGAGCATCAATAAAGTTGACATTATTCTCATTGGCGACGGGGAAGATCTCTTTGGGTACGTTAGGATCTACTGTACTGGAATCGATGAGGAGACTGCCTTTTGGTGCCTGGAAAATGCATTTCTATAAGATTTTTACCCACTCCATGCATATTTTTGTGCCTTTCGGCAAGCGGTCAACTTGATAGCAAGTGGCTTACCGCACCCCTGAATCATCCACAAAAGACTTTAAATATATCGACTTCTAATCGTTATAAGTGGTATTAATATAGAAACAAACGAGATATAACTCGGCCAATCAGCCCGATCTGCACACCGAAACACAGCAACCATCTTTAGGCTTGCTAAGGTAAGAATGTGGTAACATTCCAGTCATCTCTTCAGATACTAGTGCTACGTAGAATTTTCTTTCTATCTTTTCTTTCTTTCTTTCTTTATTTTCTTTAAATATTTTGTTCTACTCACATGTTTGACAACTCCATCCTTGCCGATGTACGCATCCAACACGACTTTATTGCTTGGCAGTATAGAAACCACAACATCGACGCCATCGACTGCGGTTGCTATTGAATTTTCGCCCGTGATACCATTCTTTGCTGCAGCATCTATAGCTTCCTTCGACGGATCGTAGCCACGAACGTTGAAGCCCTGGAATTAGTTACCATGATTGTGAGGATAATATAATATACATATATACTTATTCAAATTATTGGTCGACTTCGTCGGAGGGTGTCCCACGTTGCGCTTCCCAATATGTGATCTTCGTTCAAATCGATAATATTTTTTATAGAAACAAAAGCGGCAGACAAATATACAGTCCACCTGATGGTAAGTGGGTACTGTGTAGATACATGCCAACATCAGTCCGGTATGACAAACGTTGGCACGCCCCCAGATGCGCTGCCTACCTTCGCATATAACACGTATATACATTGAGGAAATACGATAAAGTAGGAAATGCAGTACATTTCAAGGTAGTCTTCTGTGAGAGAGGGGTCACGTGACCAGTAGAGTGCGCCCAGCGAGCGGCTGTGGGAATGGCAGCGTGCACTCTCCCCCTACAAGATCCTGCGGCACATGTAACTTGCTCATATATCGGTGGATTTCTTTCTTCAAACAAATAATTTTTCCGATTAATAATGGAAAAGATAACACTTGATTATTTAAAATATCATTATAAGTGGCATTTCTTGTTGTAGAACATGTTATTATTTTATACACTCGATCACAAAGATCACAGATGTGCGATTTCCTTATAATAATATTATCCGTGGAGTGGACCTTCGGTACACTATAAACTACATAGATGTAGGTACTAAGAAGAGAAAAAGGGCACAGAAAGGGCATCTATTAAAAGAGAAGACGTTTAGTTGTCTTGAGTCCAACGACTAAAATTTTGTGCAAGAAGAAAGTTTGGACAAAAACCTTAGAAAATAAATGGAAAATGAGTTTCAAACAGAACGAAAAACCGCTTAAACTAACTTTGAAAATCCCTTTCACAGTTCGGCAGTTCAGTCTGATTCACTCTTCGATTTAAACTAAATGAGGTCATTCGTGTCAAACTGGCTAGACACTAAAATACCCTTCCATATTTTTTTTGTATCTACCTTTCATTTTTTACAATAATTTTATTTGAAAATATTCAGCCTCCTTGCAAGTTGTCTTAAATATTAGTAATGTTTGACGAAACTAATCTTAAAGTGGGTAATATAACATGCGGTGACCGGCCTGCTTATAGAATAGAACCACCCCATCTCTGCCCCTGGGTGTCGCAAAAGGCGAATAAGGGATAGACAAGCACCTGCCACAAGCCCTGAGGTACTACACCATCTCTAAAACAGTGGACTCGCCAACCCGCTCGGCCAGCGTGGTATTTTAAGGATTCACATCCCTCATGCACGAGACAATATACATGAGGTGACCCATGGTCCAGCAGTTGATACTGAAAGGGCTGGTTACATTATGAAACCATATCATGCCATCGGCCTGTATCTCTCTGCTACTCGATATAGGCTTCTCTCAAGGCCCACCTTCATACTCGATCTTTCGCTCTGCTCTATCAGTCACTACTGCAGTCTCGACATTAATACAGAAAAATAAACAATAATTTTCATTTTGTTTATTAATTTCCACATGGTTTGCTAGCATTTTTGTTTATTTAATTTCATTATGGTTCGCTTGCATTTTTGTTTATTAATTTCATTATGGTTTGCTTGCATTTTTGTTTATTAATTTCATTATGGTTTGCTTTCATTTTTGTTTATTAATTTCATTATGGTTTGCTTGCATTTTTGTTTATTAATTTCATTAAGGTTCGCTTGCATTTTTGTTTATTAATTTCATTATGGTTTGCTTGCATTTTTGTTTATTAATTTCATTATGGTTTGCTTTCATTTTTGTTTATTAATTTCATTATGGTTTGCTTGCATTTTTGTTTATTAATTTCATTAAGGTTCGCTTGCATTTTTGTTTATTAATTTCATTATGGTTTGCTTGCATTTTTGTTTATTAATTTCATTATGGTTTGCTTTCATTTTTGTTTATTAATTTCATTATGGTTTGCTTGCATTTTTGTTTATTAATTTCATTATGGTTTGCTTTCATTTTTGTTTATTAATTTCATTATGGTTTGCTTGCATTTTTGTTTATTAATTTCATTATGGTTTGCTTTCATTTTTGTTTATTAATTTCATTATGGTTTGCTTGCATTTTTGTTTATTAATTTCATTATGGTTTGCTTGCATTTTTGTTTATTAATTTCATTATGGTTTGCTTTCATTTTTGTTTATTAATTTCATTATGGTTTGCTTGCATTTTTGTTTATTAATTTCATTAAGGTTCGCTTGCATTTTTGTTTATTAATTTCATTATGGTTCGCTTGCATTTTTGTTTATTAATTTCATTATGGTTTGCTTGCATTTTTGTTTATTAATTTCATTATGGTTTGCTTGCATTTTTGTTTATTAATTTCATTATGGTTTGCTTTCATTTTTGTTTATTAATTTCATTATGGTTTGCTTTCATTTTTGTTTATTAATTTCATTATGGTTTGCTTGCATTTTTGTTTATTAATTTCATTAAGGTTCGCTTGCATTTTTGTTTATTAATTTAATTATTTATATCATTTGGTAAAGTTTACTCCTGAATCACCAGTGAAGCAGAGCAGAAATGAAACTTATCGTTAAAATTATATTACGATTTCCACTGACACAAGTTAAGTTAAATTACTTAAAGTGAATGTTTATATTAAAATAAAGGTCTTTTACAGGTACCATTAGCGGTCAATATTACTTAGCTCCAAGTAACTAAAAAAACACGCTGAACCGAAATGTTTTACATAAAAAGCGTCTATTTGTATAATTTACCATATTCTTTGCATGAATTGTAAGGAATTTAATTTGAAATTCCAGACTGCTGTTAAATGGGCTTCCTCCAAGCGGAAAATCAATCTCTTTTCAATATTATCAAATTATTATTGTAAGGTATGTCTATATATACTACTAGTATTTATTTTTATACTGCGTTATTAGTGTTTAGTTGGATAGATAGGTGCTTCATTGTCATGTAGCAGAAAGAGAATATATTCTGTAAGCATGCACGTAACAAAAAAAACAAAACTCATGTAGAATAGAAACCCTCATGAACTGAATCATGTTAAACAACTTATTTCTCCATAAAGCCAGGTATTTTATATGGGCATAGTATGTTAGTAGGTACGCGTGGACCTAACTGTTTCGCAAAAACACAATACAATTTTCTTTCTTTTTCTTTTTTGCATAATAAAATATTTTTTTGGTGCATAGAAAATAAAAGAAAAAACGTATCCATTTTTGTAAGATAAGTTTAGGACCTCATCAACCGACAACTAGAAAGAAGTTCACCGGTACGGGCTGGATGAGAACTGAGACGATCGTGTATTGTGGCATAAGAATAAATAACAACTGGAGAGGCATATATCCAGCAGAAAGATGCCAGCTGGTGGTGTGAAGCGCCGTGTGACATTTTTGTATATAAAAATATGAATAAAATAAAATGTATTCTCTCTCTTTCATGTATTTTTAACTTGTGTATTGGTATACTCGTACTTTTTATAGTATCAACGAAAACCAAAATAAATGAAAGAAATAACCGCTGAACAAATACTGTTGAGGCTTCACCTGATGGCTGTTGCCTTCAGGTAGAGTAAAGTAAGAATACAAACAAAGTAACAAAGTAGAGAAATCATTTTGCAAAAGGTGAATTACAAATATCCAAACAAAGTTGCAGGTATAAGCTAGTATTACTAAAATTATATTTGTAAATTATTTCTAAATCCTTTCACTGAAATAATTAGAATGGCCGTGATGTTACTCAGAATAAACTTTACTCTATCAAAGTTAATATAACAGACAATTTTGTTTATAAATCTCGTCATTTAATTAATTACAAACAAACGGACAAGTTATTTAGATTAAATAATGGTCTTAGTGACGATATTTATGTTGTCCAAATGGTAATAAAATTACATTAAATTAAAAGTTATTTAAACAAATATAACTTTTAGATTTTCGTGTTTTGCACACATTATATAGTATATCGTAAATCGGGTCTAAAAGAGTACAATACGTTCGTACAGATACAAATCCCTTTGCAACTCATTAATGATATACATACTTAATAAATAGCGCCAACCGCAGATAAAACGTTGTAAAACAAATCTAATCTTTCGTAAAAATACAAACGTAAAAGTCTCTGTAAAAATTCGTTTACGAGCGCAAATAATTGTAAAATTTTACACTGACATGCCACATTGTAACCAAGTTAAACACATAGACGGGAATATCCTTTTTTCTGTTTTTTTTTGAGGGGGAGAGTGCACGCAGCAATCCAACAGCCGCTGGGCGCGCTCGACTAGCCACGTTAACCTCTCTCACAGAAGACTACCTTGAAATGTACTGCATTTCCCACTTTATCTTATTTCCCTAATGTATGTACGTGTTTCGGTAGTGAGTGAGATGTGCCAGAGCCCATTCCCATCCTATCCCTCCCCATTTTCCTAACCCTTTCTCGAAATCAATTCCTATATCTCCAAAGATAGACAGCGCATCCGGGGGCGTGCCAACTTTTATCATTTTGGACTAATGTTGGCATCTATTGCGGATGTCTATGGGCTACAGTATCCACTTACCATCAGGTGGACTGTATGCTCGTCTGCCGCCTTCGTCCATACAAAGAAAAAAAACATTGGAATATTATGGGATCATACAAACAAACAACATCATACATATTGTGGTAGAGTAGAAGCTAATCTTAGAATCATATGTTGAAACGCCTCGATACTATTATAAAAGTTCGTTGTCCCTTTTTATGTGTGTAAGTGCGACCGAGATAGTAAATGAGGACCAATCGGTCAATGTCGGTCGTTCGCTCCTTTATCAGTCGAGGAATATACACACGCCATGTACACTCCTGAATTCTTGCATTCTTGGACATATGTATAGGTTACTTACTGTATTTGCCTTGAATACAGCACCATAGATATAATTGAATCATATATAATAAAATTTGAATAAGAATCAAGGTGTGAGTGTGATTTGCAGTTCCTAACCATTATCTTCTTCTTGGATTTCTTTATTCTCAATGGAGGCGGCATGGCTGTTCTCACGCGAGATACTCCTGCTAGGAAACAAAGACCTGGTGCTCATCCCGAATCACTCTCTAAGATTTCTGACCCAAGATGTCCGTTTTTTGCCACCCTCACCCAGATTTTTTGTAAGAGGTTAGAGGCATTCGAAATTTGGGTGTACAGTAGGATGTTACGAATATCAAGGGTGGATCGGGTGAGAAACCAGACTCTTTTGCAGAGAATGGAGAATGTAGAGAATAAGTATCTGGCGGTCAATAACCGTTATCATTCTTCTATAAATAAATACGAAAGAGTTAAATAATACATATCCCATAAACTCCATCAACAGTGTAAAGATTTTATTAATTTATGAACTTTTACACCCTTAGAGGATGAATTTTCAAAAATCCTTTCTTAGTGCTCACCTACGTTATATAAGGAACTCCTATGCAAAATTTCATGCTTCTAGACCCACCGGTTTAGGCTGTGCGTTGTCTGTCAGTCAGTAGATGAAGTTAATTAAGTAGATTTGTCATACAAGAGGTGAATTTTCTACGACACATTCTCTTTGGGTTAAACAAGAAGGTTAATTGGGAGGTGCGTTGAGGATTATATGAAATGAAAATATATAATTCTACTTAAATATGCCTAATAGATACTTAAAGTACCATGAATAATATACATATACATACACAATAATTATTATCCTTAACTAAATAATTAAACAAATACTGCCATAACCATAGAGCTCAATGAAACAAATACATACTTGTTTAACTAGATTCGCGGCCATAAAACCTCCCATATTTCCAAGTCCCAGAAAAGCGACATTCTTATCCGCTTTAGAACTGTAAGCCCTCTTCGTAAATGTCAGTAATAAACACTGTTTACGCATTGCCGCCATTTTGAATTTTAAAATAAACACGAGTAGTGCCGGCGCGCGCGCAACGCAACTGACTTGACTGGTTTTGTTACGTGCGTTCGGATATAAATACCACGCGATGTTGTTATCAATGTGAAGTGGGTGTGTAGGGACTGATACGCGTATTGATTACTGTGCGCATTTGCGAACTATTTAACACTACAGATGCATATGTGCACACCTGTGTTCCGATGCAGACCATTTATTAGTCGTGTCCTCGAGGTCCTCGAGGTCGTGTCCTCCGTTTGCATCCGATTTGCTATTAGCTATTCGTTGACTCTGTTTATTCTTTCGCTTGTCGTTATCGGCAATGGCAGTACTTTTATAGAAATCCAAAAGTCCTATTTATACGACAAACCTCAATCCACAAGCATTGGTATAAACCAATATTGTATAGGTATAATTGTTGATAGTATTTTTTTATGCTAATTATTATATCAATTACTATGCTACAGTTATATTTAACTATTCAATAAAATAAACCAATAATATAGTTATATATTTGATAAATAATATTATAGTAGAAACAATAATTATAATAAGTACCTACCTATAAATTCGATAGTACTGTATTAATTTGAAATTTATTAGATACGTGTAAGTTGAGTTTTTGATACTGAAGTATTTTAATAAAACTACGAGTATATAATAAATTCAATAAGACAGTATTTTGGACTAAAGTTGGGGCGTTTTTACACTGTAATTTTTATTTTCAAATTTTCAAATTTAAAATTGTATACATTTAAATAATTCTGTCATTCTAAACTAAAAGATAAAATTGTACAAAATATCCGAACGTGTTATTTACGATAGCGCCTACAAACGATATCATTTAAATATGTTAAAACTGTGTATTTAAAGATTCTACCCAAGGTCAACACGTATGTGTCGCTATAGCGAGATAACGAATGTATCTTGAAAGTAAGATCTTTTGAAAGTAAACAAAATGTAATAAGAGTAATTAAAAAGTATCTCATTACATCATATATTAAGAAGCCACGTTTATGACTGCAGTAATGCACTGATGAATAAATGAATGAATGCACTTTTATGGGCTTAATAAGAACACTTATTACCATCAACCCATGTCTCTCTACTGTTGGATAAAAGCGTCATCCATGACCCTCCACCATACACGATCTCCAGCTCTTCTCATCCAACCACTACGACCAACTTTTTCACTGCTGAATGTGATCTCCATTTAAGGAAATGAAGAAATTCAACAAAGTACTTAAATCACGCAAAAATATTAAGAAACTTAACAATAACCGTTTTAGACTCGAACATCTAAGCTCAAGTGTTTAAGACTATTAAACGTTAAAAAAATGACATATAACGCTCACGAGCGTTTAACGGTCGAGTCTCAAAAACTTCAGTAACGCTCACTCAGCACTTGAGCGTTCAGCGTTCATTTTGCAAACACTAGCTACAATCGGAAACGAATAATATTAAGAAAGAACTAATTTAAGTCGATCCTTCTTATTAGATATGTACATTTAATTGACTTTTAAACTCATTAGTTGACTTTTAAAAAAAAAATTGTAACGTTACGTGTAAATACGCGGCACATATTAAAAATACCATAATGCGTTTCAACATGCACGAAAATAACTTTAGCGTAATGTTTTGATATGAAAATCACCTATTTTTCAATTCGTTCGTCTCAAAGTATTAAACTAATTTTACATGTTTCAGTGACGTAAGAGTAGGGTACTCTGTTTGTTAAACAAAACATTAGAAACTTGTCAGCCAATATAGGGCGACATCTACTTTTTTTTTAAATTGAATGTGGCAGACGTCCGGACATTCCACATACTAGTAAGTGGTAACTGTCACCAATGGACATTCAGAATACGTGCCAACATCCGCTGCGCCGCCAGGGTTGGTGTAGTTCCTCACGGCTTGCGGTAGCCGCTTCGTTATCCCTTTGTTACGCACGGGAAGAGACGGCGTGGGTCTATTCTATAGCCGGCCGACGCCACACGGAAATACATACACACAGTGTGCACTGACCCTAAATTGTTACCGGAGCATATCAAATTCGTGCCAAATGGGCATTGTAAAATTGTAATGAAACAACTTTTAATTGCTTAAATTTTTAAATATAGCAAACATTATGCACATTTTAAAAATATATCGTCCCATTTTGGCTTGCAGAACACTATTTATTACCCCGTTGTTTTGGACAATTAACAAACAGTATAACATCAGTTTATAATGTCTCACTACAGGATACAAACCTCCCCTGGTAAATCGCTGGCGGATTCTGGATCACCATCCATGACTCGGGCCCAGTGCGGATTGATGGATAGACATGCTCCAGAAGTCTTTTAACTTTTAAATATAACTTATTACCGTTATCCCCACCAGTGGGGATTGGCTGTGGGGACAACGTTATCAAACCCTGATATCGGTATAGCAAAATATCACCGGACTGGGCTTTCAGATAAAAATTAAATTTATTTTACGCCATTACAGCCCCTACGTTCACCGTAAAATTACTGTGTACATTTGCGCAGGTTTTATCTTAATTATAAGGATGTTCATTGTGTTTAAAACAATGAAAGCGGTCGGTTCGTTGTCAGCCATTATGGATGGTCGGGCCCGAGATCTGCTCCTACAGAGACCGGTTGATTTGACGCCAATTTAAATAATGACTATCAATTTAATTTTTGATTAAATTGTTATTGAACGAAGTTCATTCGTAGAACCAGTGAATGCGAATACCAAATTGTTGATTGAATCATTCCATGTTAAAAGATCATTGTTCCACGTGAGATATTTTCAAGAATATTAAAGGGAAGAAACTGAAGTATTATAACCCTTACGAGGCTATATACCCCCATTAGGGGCTATACAAGGTCATACAAAAATAGTGTAAATATATTTTTAATATGTCAATCAGTACACTAAAACTGTTATATCTAACTAAAAAAATAACATGTATTACATTATTTTTTTAATTATGTGCATAAAAAATGAAAAAACGACGAACAATCGGAACCAATTTTATCAATCACAACCAGTTGTTACCAGCTGCTTCACTTGCGTTGACCGGAATAAAACTATCCCGTGTGTTACATTATTCCTATGAACTAAGCATTTGCCAAGTTTATTTGTTGCCGTATTGTTAGTCTTATTAACAAAGTACTTTTTGCTTGAATAATTTTAATGTCAGCTTTTAACGCTCCACTGCAAGGCACAGGCCTCCCCTAGTAAATCACTAACGGTTTCGGGCCGTACCTAATCCACCACACGAGACTAGTGCGGATTTCTGGACACACATGCGCCAGATTATATTTTTTTTATTCTAGAACTCGCATGGGTTTCCTTACGACGCTTTACTACACCGCCGAATTAATGATAATTTTTAAAATATCCGTACTTTTGTAGAAACTCAGTGGTACGAGCTGAAGACTCGAATTATGTTAAAGGTTCAGGAATGAGAGTCGAGAATAGATACCCCTACGCTATCTCGAACGCATAATATATAATTTAAGATAAATTGACGGAGGCGAAATGGTAGATTTAGTTAGAACAAGGGGCAACTCGCGTTACCCCAAGTGAAATACTCCCGCCAGTATAGACGCTACCCCGTTTATCGCTTGATTAATGCAATAATTAACGCGCCGACGTCATAATAATGGCGGACGAAAGATCAACCCGAATAATAATAAATAATCACGGTTTTGTTTCAACCACACCCTGGGGATAACAATCACGTTATGATAATAATATTGTAATTATTTTAAATAATTTCACTTATTTATACACATTTCGTTCATCGACGAACTTCGGACTTGTCCAACGTTTGCCCATACTTTGTTTGTTAGCTATATTTTTATAGAGGTATTTGATCAATAAATTTATTTTTCAATGTTGAAGATGAAATACCTATTTATTTCTGATTATATCTTAAGTATTACTCATAGCACTAACAGTAACTGGCATAGAGTTAACATTTTGGTGTCAATTTATAGATTTTAAGTGTCAAGTTAAGCGTCTCGTTTTAGCAGTAAATTTTTTAGCAGTGTTTTAAATTTCATGGTTGCTATTTTTTATGCCTGTCGTGTCAATATTTTGTAAGGAATTTTATAATTAACCGATTACTTGTAACTTGACGTCTCAAATGAGACCATTTATTGCATGTTTCTAGGACATAGGGGTATGTTCATAGATATTGTCTTTTTATTAGTACCTACATATCTTGTCCGAGTGACGGAAAAAATAAGATGACCATTGAAAGGGGAGTGGCGTAGGAGTAGGTAGAAAGGTGTTTATGTCTATAAAAATAAGTGTATAAACTCTTCCATAAAATATCAGTGATATTCTAAGGAAGTTAATTTTAATTTTTATATACAAAAACACCTTTCTACCTACTCCTACGCCACTACACAGATCGATCGATGTCTATCGATCTGTATCTATCAATTACAGAATCGATTCCCTATCACACGGCACAATCATTACTATTGGGGAGTGGAGGCGTTTCCATATATTTTTGCCCGTTTTCCTATAACACAGAAGAATAAACAGTTGTTAATATGCAAAATGGACGCAACTCAACATAGATACTACGCATGTATGCATATACTCGTACATCACATATAAAACATATCCAACACGCCCCCCAAGTGGTTTAGTAACGCAGATGATGTCTCGCGCGGAACTTGCCTGATTTATAGTCCAAATTATTATAAACCCGTTAAAGTGATATGATTTATTGTCCCTGATATTGCGAGGACCAATTTATAGTGTCTGTTGTGCCGAGTTGTTGAGAAAATAATAATATAACATTTAAAATTTAGGTTTAAGCATTTTATAGTGGAGTGTAGGCTTTCTCGGCCGGTGTCCATGTTAATTGAATCTTCCGGGCTACTTGGCCGAGGTCTTCTGGAATCTCTTCTCTTTCTTCCAAACGTTTCGTCAACAACTGAGGTTGACATCTTCAGTGGCGACTGCGTTCATTTTCGGAGAGATGTTACTTCTTCGGCTTCTCGAGCGCAACTGAGTTGTCAACCGCAGTTGTTGACGAACAACAGCAGTTTTCTTTATCGGAAAAATTGCATGAATGTCGCCACAACCCAACAACAAACATAAAATTAGTGATGTATGTATTTATTATGTATGAACTACGATAATTTTATTGTTTTTTTTTTCTTCATACATATATGGCAATAGTGCAATTAGCACATTCTGCCAGTGTCAAATTTTCTTTGTAATAAGCAATTTCAAGGTTTAAAATGTATCCTGCTAGTGTCCAGTCCTGTCGATCTACCTAAGTCGGGAGTCGCTCAGTAAACCGATAGTAGATTTACTGAGGGCATAAGGGGACTCCTTCTAAGCACACGCAGCTTATACTTTTATTTGATTATCACAATCACCACGCACGGAAAACACTGAAGTCTAATAAACTGTCACCATTAAGCCACACAAACGCCCCATACACCATTTTTACAATATTCAAACAAAAACTCAAAATTCACCCCTCGAGTTCCCGCCAAGTCTCAATTTTATTGTTATAGTTAAAATTGGCATATGTGTCATCTTCATAGTTCAAAGGAAGTTGAGTTATAGAGGAAAATACAAAAAATACTTTCAATAGAATTACTCGAAAACTACTGGATGGATTTTCATCTCTGAAATTCATCATGTCGGTGATTTTACGGGTGTTAAAAATATTTTACAGCCGTTCAGTCCACGCGAGCGAAGCCGCAGGTAGAAGCTAGTAACATTATATAAAATAAAAGGATCTAAATATGTTGGTATCTATTCTAAAATAAGACAGATAAATTTTCATAAAGTGTGTGTACCTAACTATGAGGTGATGAGTGTAATTCCTAAAACAAAAACGGTATATCATTGAGATTCGTTGTGCTGTTGTGCAATATATCATGTAATTTATAAGGGTTTCTTATATTGGCCCCCCGTAGTTCCACATCGGGGGATCGAGTAGTATAATCATGACTTGAAGCAGGCGAGCTGGTATATATTCCGATAAAGTTATCGAGAACATTTAGAAAGTAAAGGAATTATAACATCTGAAAAAAACACTTGACGTGATAATTAATAAGAATTACTTCTTGTGCCGTGTCGTGTCGTATCGTGTCGTGTCGTGTTCCCCATCTCTTCCCGTCGGTTTGATACGTAAGAGACAACAAAGCGGCTAACACAAGCCCTGAGGAACTACAGCACCTCAAAATAATTCAAATAAATTCACTTGAGCACTGAACGCTGCCTTAGGCACTTAGTAGATCATAAATATTCAAATTCCAAGGCCCTTCGAAATAAAATGTCAAAGTTAATTTAAGTTACTTAAATATTTGAATTAATTTAATTAGAACTCTCCCATTTTTCAACGAAAATTATCCACCTTAAATTATAAAGTATAGTCCTCTCAACGAGACATGAACTTTGCGTCTGCGTGAGTGGGTGCCGCATTGTCTAATCTGATCGTCTAAGAAATGGTTCGCACTGTACACTATCGGTGTGCACTCACGCAAACGCAAAGCTCATGTCTCGTTGAGTAAGCTGTACCTACTTATTTACTTATGTTATTTTTTTACTTTTACGTTAATCATTTCAATATGTGCTGGAAATGAAGAACTTGACCCAGATAAGAACCTATTACATGACATAGACCCCCGATTACAGATTGATGGATTTAATTCCTAGTCCATGAAATGGACCCTCTAAAAAGGTAGCTGTTTATCTTAAAAAATAATGTTGATGCATGTTTCTATTTCTATACTGTTTTGGCCCAATTTGTCCAAAATTTATACAAACATGGCGGCATAGGTAACTGACACAGCGAAATATCTCAATATCTCAATATTAAAGAAATATCTCAACTTTTGGCTTTAAATCGAGAGCAAACTTGCATTCTCCATGAATAAAATTATGGATATGTAAACAATAATTATCAATCTCACTATTTAACATTACACCAGAGTCACATAGTTTGGTACGTAGGTTAATCACAGCGAATACATCCGTTTGTAAAAGCTAGTGCATTACAAATTTTTACATGTACGTTTTTGTCAATCTTTAATTTTATTCAAACACGGTTATCCACTTCATCTAATAGAGATCTAAGTCCCCTCAAGGCTTTATCTCCTAATCAATCTTTCGGTCAACTCGATAACTTCGTAGTATCTACACGCCCTTAGAAGTTCACAAGTTTGAAACTTGTTTCATATTAAACACTGAGCTATGTGCAATAGATTTTAACAAGGATGGCCAGGCGTCTCACTGCAATTTATAGTGCTAGCGCCTGCCGAAAAGTTTACAGAATAGTTTGGTAATAACACTTTGCTATTTCATTGTTACAGGTTTTTAATACTATGTAAATTGGAATGTAATAGCTTTTTAACATTTTTTGTATCTAAACCTTAAAAAATTGTAAATTTTTTTAATTGTAAAAACCTTAAAAAAATTAGAAGCTTGTTTTCTTAAAAGTTTGTTTTCAACGTCTTTGTTAAAAAGTCTATAAGTACGTACCTACATATATACTCGTATATATATATAATAAAACGGTACAAAGGTGAAGTCTGAACATTGAGTTATTTAAAAAAAATTGAGGGTATTTATAGAAGATACAGAACCCGGAACAGAAGTTTTTAGAATTTATGACTGTATGTTTGTCTGCATGTCTACTTGCATCACGTAGAAACTACTGAACGGATTTTGATCGGGTTTTCACAAATGTATACCTAAGTCACCAGAAGGAAAACTGGTGTATATGTCATCTTCATAGGACACAAGGAGTTATATAGGGAAATAAAAATGTGAATTATAATAGAATAACTCAAAAACTACTGGTTGAATTTTAACGAGGTTTCCACTGTCGTGTAGCTCAATCTCAGTATGCTGTCTAATAGCTGCGCCAATATCTTATCCTTAAATGCGTTATATGAAAATTGGATTTAATAAATATATAAAAATATTTATTGTCTCTTTATTAGTACATACGTAATTAATTAGGATTATACGGAAGGAAATCTGGAGTATGTGGCAACTGGCTGTAACATGTGGCAACTGGCTGTAACATGTGGCAACTGGCTGTAACACGTGGCAACTGGCTGTAACATGTGGCAACTGACTGTAACATGTGGCAACTGGCTGTAACATTACGAAAGTGAGCAGTAGAGAAAAATAATGTAAATAATATCAATATTATTGTATTTCAATGTTTTTTTGTATGACGGAATGACGCCAAGAAAGTTCCATTTCTTTTCAAAATAAATATGTGAAATATGGGTAATTGGCGGCCATACCTTCAGTTAAGATATATTTTTTTAATGTCATGAAATTCACAATATAAGTAATGCAATGATGAAAAATCTCCACAACACTTCATGAAGAATAGTAATTCTTTTAGCTTGAAGTAAATAAGTACAATAAAAGTATAATTTAAATAAAAAACGAAAATAATTTTTAACAAAATCCAAAAATAAAATTATAACAGTCTTGTTTCGCTCGTATATATTCATAGCCTCCGGGAGTATATTATATCAAATGTTTTTCCGGCTCGTCATTGCTTTCAAATTCCGAGTAACCTTTGGACCTTTTTTCCGCTACAGACTTTTTCTTGTCAACAAAATATGGCGGACAGTAGGGCGCATAGTGTGAGAGGCGGGATGTTCAGTTCAACCTCGCGCTCTGAGGCTCGTGCCACGAACAAACTTATTGCGTTTTGTACGCTGCTAGTTTTCAAGATATTACTGTGTCGATATATTTCCCGATCGGCCATATATTTGTCGCAATCACCTCACAACGCAATTGCTGTGCTATTCGTTCCAACACACACCTCTGACTATAATACCGTGACTTCCGTCATCAATCGTCATAGTGCGATGCACTCCCACTTCTTTGTCAAGGAGCCGATGCGTACGATGGGGTTTATAAAAATATTTTTATCAATTAACTAAAGGTTGTGGAAAGAGTTACTCCCTGTAATTTTCCGCAACATTACAACTTGGACATTTACAAGTCTTTTTTTGGAATCAGTAACGACCATGAGGAACTTTTGAACGATACCTGGTAGGAGGACTGTGAAAGTATGCGTGATTACTCGGAAATTGAAAGCAGTGACGAGCCGGAACAGCATTTGACATAATATACTCCAGGAGACTATGAATATTTACGAGAGAAATGAGAAAATAATGTCGAGGTTGAAAGCAAGCGCATCCATCATATTGGTGGTTTTCCAGTAGGTAGTTCAAAAATAATTTACAGCTGCTTAGTCTACGCGAGCTAGTTGAATAATAAATCTTTAACGAGAAAATTAAAAAAAAGTAAAAGTATATTACGTCGCAAGATGAAGAGAAAATATAAAAATACCTAAATATCTGTAAATTTCTACATCAGAAGTAAGCTAAATTTTTCCACCCAAGATTTATTCTGATTTATTGTATATTACTTACTAAGATTATACTAAAATTTATTACTTATTAACCGGGCTCTGTTGGAAGAAACGTGAACCGAAAAGATTATTAATAATTATTTATTTATTTTCCCAAATAAAACAATAACACTGAACTGGAATAATAATTATTTATTAATTACTCAATAACTACTTCTTACACTAAAATAGAATCACAATGAATAAGCGAGGTAATACTAAAATCATACTATATGGTACATACATACAAATATACTATTATTGTTCATAAGTTTCATAAGCCGCTTATCCCCGGCGGCCATACTAACAAGCTCACTTTACAAACACCCTTTTGGAAAACCCAATCGGGACTCGAACCCGGAACTTCCCTGACAGGCACTTTGTCATGCTCTACGCGTCTTTGGTAAGTAAAAAGGTATTTAAATATGTGTGTAAAATATGTTTAAAATATTTACTAATTATCAATTCAGTTATATTTATGTATACAATTCATCGCATCTCCCATCGTACCTCTTTGTTCAACCTAAAAGTTGGCTGCTAGAGAATGGCCTCCGGGCATTTATCTCGCATTTTGTACGATTAAGTGCAATAAAGTTTTTTAAATAAAATAAAAATAAATAATATACTTACATGTTACTGAAATAACGCAATATCTCAACATAGACTGTTCAGTACCGAGAGAAGAATCAATTCATAACACTAGCCACTTCGCGGGCACCGCCTGTACGCCCAATCTGAGCTATAAGAACGTTTTAGACAGGACAACGAGATTTTTGGTACTTTTGATTTATTCCTTAAAATAATTTTATATCTTTGCTAGAACGCCCCAGCGGTTCTATATCAGTATTTTAAATTGGTAAACATGATGTATACTCGTATCTAATAATTTTAATATCTAATAACAATGGAATAGGATCCTACAAAATAGTCAAGGTATTAGCAATCAAAGATTAAATTTCTACCTAATCAAAACCCCTTTGAAATTGCTGAAATTCATGAATGAGAGTACTATAAAAAGCAATATGTATACTATATGTATTTATTTATTTATACACTTCATTGCACAATATCGTACGAAAGGCGAGTTTAATACCTTAAGGCATTGTCTAGCAGCCAACCCTTGGGTTGATCAGAGATGTTCAATTACGAGGTGCATGAAAGACATAATTTAGATGGTGTGGTAAAATAAATATAATATATTATTACATATACATGCATACAAACTTATGTATGTATGTATATATTTGTATTTACGTTTATATTTATGTGCATATATACGAATACATCTGCTGTTTTTTATTTTATGTTGTAGGCTGCTGTTTAATTGCATAACTCCTCTGGGTTATTCTAAGGTTGACTGGAAGAGATTCCTTCTAGGAATAAGTCCGCCTTTGTACTTATGGTAATACTGTAATGTAAGTACTATAACGAGCAACATCAACAACAACAACTATTGCTTAAATAAAAAAATATGGAGAACGAGAAATATGAGGTTTCTCTCGTTCAATTGGTAAGGGGAAACGGGACAGACGGAAAGGAAAGGAAAGGAATTTTATTTTAAGGAAAGGGATGAGAAACTGTATCTAACAACTGTCACTCACTCTCAAAATACTTAGGTTTTTATATTATTATAGGTGGCGAATGAGTCCACCTAGTGATAAGTGGATACTCGTGCACATTCGTGATACATGCCAACATCAGTCTAGAATGACAAACGTAGGCACACCCCCCGGATGCATTGCCCTACCTTTGGAGATTTAGAAGTGGATAACGTACGATATGTACGTTTTACGACAATTTTCGTCTTCCAAGAGTACAATGCAACTCAAAGTGAATCATAAATTATTTTTTTTGTTGCTAACTCACCTATCTACGTTTACAGAGGAAACATTCTAATTATTACACATTATTATATCTAACATTCTAATCTAAATTTAATTTTTCTTGTCTCTTTACTTTTCCATACTAATATGGAAATTACCTGTAAGTATAATAAGTAACTTATCGTAAATCTACTTTACAAGTGGGTACATTTTACTTGTATGCCTCAAGTTTGCTTTTTACTTAATTGACAAATTATCTCTATCCATTTTCTGTTCACCTTAAATTGTGCACATATAGGGATGTAACATTTTTATTTTTTATTTTATAAGCGATGTATATGTATTACATTGGTGTACCTTAAACAATAACAAACATAGACTAGACATGGATACGAGTAGACAACATAAGTAAAGTTTTAGTGATGGTAAACCACTGATCAATACAAGTAAAACCAAACATCTCCCTTGACTCGGGTCACCACTTTTGACGAATTACAATTGATTACAGCGCAATTAGGCATTTTTGTGTTTCATAACAACGACTTGCCAGCAACACGGGTCGGAACAGACTGAACCTGCTGCGCAAGAAGTAGGAGCTTAGCGCCAATTTCGGACACGGGCAGCGACGGACATCAAACTAAAATCTGTGATCATCAAACTAAAATGAGACAATCGAATTGAAAAACGCATACAAAGTAATGATATTTGATCTCAATAATTGTCGGGATTTAATTTATTGTTCTTCACCTCTCTATAAATATCTAATTACTAAAACAATTACCAAGACTACTAACAATATTATCTATACTTCTGTAATAATGTCGGTGCTTATTTATTAAAAAAACATTACCACACACTTACACACCGTATTACACACAACGTCACACAAACAGCGCACACAATTCACCGTCAGTCTCATTAAGAAAAACATGGTGAAAAGTTGAGACCTTTAAATAAATTAATTAAACCTAAAATCGCTTACATTTAAATCTACGTTATAAACGAGAACATTCGGATTCTTCTATAAGGAACGAAGGATACTTTAGATCAAGCCCTTTAAGGCGTGTGATGAGGAATTCTTCAGCTTCTAAGGCCATTTCTGTGGTGAAGTGAGACTTCCACCCGCCGGCTTCACCTAAAATAAAGATGTATGTGAAAACTTTTGAAGCACAACAGTCAAAAGATTACTTTTTATTTTTGTACAAAAATACAAATTTTATATTGTCATACTAACAGGTACATGGAAACAGGTGTCTGCTCAGCTTAAAAAAACATGCAAATATAAACAAAACAACGAGAGAAAAAATCAATGCAAACGATCATAATTGCCATATTTTAGAAAATATAGTTGATTGACCATTGACATTAGCTCCATTGACAGATTTCCTTTATGTTAAAAACAATTGATGTTTTTTTTCAAAGGAAGAAGGTGACAGTCGAGCTGATTGTCCACTTGATGATAAGTGAATACTGTCGTCTTGCGATATCAGCGATACATGTCAATATCAGTCCACTTTGATAAATATTGGCGCGCCCCGGCTGCGCTGCCCATGGTTGGAGATTTAAGAATGAATTTGGAATTTTTTTTTCGGAATGGCTAAATTCTTGTGGCCCTAGTAGCCTTTTAAGAGTCACCGGACTTGTTTAATTTAGGGCGAGCGCAGAAGGCGCTCAGCCAGGAACAAACTGTGTGTTGCAACGAGCCTAAGGGCTCCCCCGCCGGTAAACCGGCGGAAGGAACGGACCTCGGCTTAGGGCGTTGCATTGGGGGGATACCGCGGGATCGCGAGTCGGCGAGAAGCGCCCAGGTACGTGCCGATACCTGGTAAAAGTGTTGGCTGAGGACTGGTGTGTATTGACGGTGTAGCGAGGGGGACGTCCACGTCCTCGCCGGCGGGGACGGTGTATCTGTGTAGTCTGTGAGTGTAATGTAAGAACTGCATTGGCAGCAGTGATTGGATCGTCAGGGTCGTCAAAGACGTGCCGTGGACGACGGTAGCGGGGAGGGGCACTCCTATCTGGGACATAGGTGAGGGAGGTAACTATCAGGGGGTTCAGATGATGCGGAATCGAGTCATAGTAACGTCGGGCGGTGTCTTTCACGTATTTGACGATGGAGGAAAGTTCCAAGTCCTTATGGAGGTCGACATTGCGGCAGCCACGGCCTTACACACGAATCTATTTTGGAGGAATGGATTTGGAAAAATTAAGAATAGGAATTATAATAAGACAAGGAGTTCGTCATCCTATTACACCTTCTAATCCTGCTTGGAGGCGTTGGAGTGGAGTGGGGAGTTAAGAGTATAATGGAATAAGGAGTTTCTTTTATTATTCTATCCTATAATTGAGTCCATTTTAGTTTAGTAAGCACGAATTTATTTTAAAATTGTGTATACTTGGTTCAGTTTCTTAGCAATTGCTTTAATGGCAATTCTATTATAACATTGTATAACATAAGAATTTGCACGCCGATGAGTCAGAGTACTTTCTCTCAATTATTAATTTAATTAATTATTTATTAATATGAACTCAATTATTACTCAATTTATTACCCCTATTTTAACCCGTACTCTGGCAAATAAAGAATCTGAATCTGAAATAACTATTTCATTTAGAGAGTGCTTTCCTGTCTACAGTCTTTACTGTCTTTACTGACCTTTCCTAACGAACTGAATACTACTGTTATCACTGCCAGTATTATTGTTGACGTTCTTGTTCTTCCTGAGACTATCGAAGCTAAGGTGCTCCGCCAGCTGCTTTATCTGCTCGTCAGAGTATTTTCTGTTTAGGAACTTCAACACACCGCGGATTTGTTTTGTGAGATCCTGATGATAAAACAAACATAGCAAATTAATAAGTGTTGACAATGTCAAGTGATATACATAATGGTAATAGCATACTGACAAAAGTTCAAGTGATTGCACTAAATTAAAATGCATCATGCTCCTAAGTAGCATTAAGAAACTGATGCCATATGATATGATATGTTTATGCACATGCTGACTGACAGACTGATATTTGGTCAAAGCCCATATTTGTTCTTTATAAAATTCAATTATTTTGTTTTCAGCCTTATTATATGTTTAATAGCGTGTTTAATACAAGATTGATACGAACAACAGCAAAAACTACTGAGTTACAATTTACAAATATGTTCTGTATTGCAACTGATACAACGATGCTACATATCACAGTGTTTCAATCAATCAACTGATTGAAACATTACCGTGATGAAACATTTATTTTTCATTTGGAAGTACAATACTAAAGTATCACACGTTCAGTACTATGGTTAATTTCAATAAAAAAAAATGTGATAGCGAGGAGTTAATCCACCTGCTAGTACCTAAGAGTATTCTTCCCTAGGAAAGTCACGAAAAATTGCAAAGGGAGAGAATTGCGCGTACCTTGGTAAATTAAACCATATTAGAAAATATGTAGATGTACCGTAATCATATCTTCATAGAAGATGAAATGGAGATTGGGGTGATGCCTCTGCAACCAAGCCTCGTTAGTATGCTCTACGATAGGGGTCCAGGGTACTGAAAATCAAATTCATGACAAAAATATAATTGCCAATTATTTAGAAGTTCTTAATGGTCTAAAATATCTTGAGGTCTTTGGTGATAAAACCGTCAGCACTAACGAATAGGGGTTTTTTATAGAAAGAATGTGGCAAACAAGCGGACAATTCATCTGGTGGTAAGTGGATACTGTCGCCTATGGACATCGACGATACATGCCAACATACTTCAACATTTTACGGTAGTCTTCTGTGAGGGAGGGGTTTGGTCAGTCGAGTGCGCCCAACGTGTACCTACCTAATCGCAGTGTGCACCAACTCCTTACTTCAAGACAAGTCAAAAGAAAAGATGTCTTGAATATAATCTAAAATTAAAAGAATTATCTAAAATACTCACACAAATCCTGCCTGAACGCTTCCCAGAAAGTACTGAACGGGGTCCTCATGATGTGCCTCGCAACCATCTTATGCAGATAATAATACGACACTGCCACATCCCTGGGATCCCTCGCAACGTATATAACTCTGGCTGTGTTCAATAAAGAGGGTGGTAGCATCGAAAAAGGTAGATGCGTTTTGATGTAGCGAGGAGATGGAGCCTCCTCTATGGCCTTCCAGCTGGGCCGCTTAACTGCCTGGTCCAGGCCTTGAAAAGTACCAAGGTTCAAGAAATTGCTTTTTATGAGCTCAACGGCGATTTCGGGGATTTGAGTTGAGACTCTGTAAAAATACATAAAGTCTTCAAACAGTGCGTCTTGCCTTATGGTGCCGATACGTGGCCTCTAACGGTAGGCCTGATCTATAAGTTCAAAGTTACTCCGCGAGCTATGGAGAGAGCTATGCTCGAAGCTTCCTTGCGAGGTAGGATCCGAAATGAAAGGATTCACGAAAAACTAAATCTGCATACTAAGGTAGCAATGAGTAGGTCATATTGTTAATTGCCACATGACCAATGAGGTAGACGAGTCCTGGAATGGAGATCACGTACCGGGAAGCGCAGTGTGCGACGATCTCCGGCCAGGTGAAGCAATTACTTAAAGAAGTTCGCCTGTGGTGGTTATATGAGAAGAGTCCAAGATCGTGTGTAGAGCCTATATCCAGCAGTAGAGAGACATAGATTGAGGGTATGGTTTGATAGGTATAGTATAGTGTTAAGAAATGTTTATTAGTCATCTAACTTAACAATCATTTTATTGTTAAGTGTTTTTATAACTTACTCGAACATGGGGAACCGCTCGTACAAGGGCACATTTTTTGCTGTTTTATAATCTAAATCATTTTCAGCGAGCCAAACTAACTCTTGGGTCCATGTTGTACCTGAAACGATAACAACATTTACAATGATTTCATTAAATCAGGAAAAAAATAATTATATTCCAATCACCCGTAGGCTGTGGAACGTACTGCCTCAAGAGGTGTTTCCCTTAAGCTACGATATGGGGTTCTTCAAGAGAGCTGTGAATAGGATTTTGCAAGGTCGGCGGCGCGCCCGCATACCCCCCGGTGTTGCAGATGTCCATGGGCGGCGATATCACTTACCATCACGTGGGACCGCTTGCTCGTCCGCCCACTAGTTTTTAAAAAAAAAATCAGGTTTTGTCTCTTCGATCATAGCTACAATCGGTTTGAAGTATACAGATATATATACGAGTAGAATTCGGAATTCTCTTTGTCTAAATTAGATTATTCTAGTAATTAATAATTAATCTAATAATCTAATTAATTACACTAATAATTAATCTAATTAATCTAATTCTAATAATTAATCAGGCACATATCTACGTAATATTTTCTTAGGTTTTCGCGATTGTAACGGTATACGGGCCGGAAACATCAAACGAAATAAGACGGTGGGAGTACCACAACATCAAGCGCGTAAGACTCTTAACATCGCTAAATTTCCTAAAGCGGTGTAGAGATAATGATATTATACCAGTGTGCGTGAGAATATCACCTAAAAAGGACATTTCTGGAAGCGCCGGGATCCTCCGTCAAACAAGTAAGAAATTATTATGTCGATGCATACGCCAACATCGTCTGGATGTTATCAAAATCAACCAAATCATTGAGATTCAATCCATCCAGATTCAAAAAGCACTATCAGCATCGGATTTCCAAAAATGCATGCAAATGATTAAAAATCGCGCCGCGGCTAAAAATGATGAATTCAAAAACCGTCATTTAGCGAAATATAAAAAACTCGCGGCAAAGCAATTGCTACATTCGGAACGAAACGTAACCTCGCGACCGTCAAAAACAGCTGATAGTGTCACAAATTTATCGAAACAAACAGTATTAAATCCGGTCGCCCTTCAGGCCCTCGAAAATGGATTAAACTACGCGGTTTCCCCGAGATCAGTGCCTTTTGAAGAAACAATTTGCTCCGTGGAACATTGTCTCACAAAAAACAATGTAAAGAAGGAAGATTTGGAGGCGTTACGCCAAGATATCTCTGCTGTCTTGCGTCGAAGTAAAGTGCCCACACCGAATCTACCTCGTGAACAATATCTTGCACTCACCAACCTACGCAAAAATCCAGACATAACCATACTTCGAGCAGATAAAGGTAATTCCACTGTGATCATGGATACGTCAGATTATAACCTAAAAATACAAGAACTTTTGTCGGACGAAAGCACCTACAAACCAGTAAAAAGCGATCCCACGACCAAAATTGTAACTAAAACTAAAGAAATAATTAGTAAGCACTCCGACACACTTGGTTTAGACGTCACGGCACTGGTACCTTCGTGTGTGAAACCACCAAAACTGTATGGATTACCGAAAATACACAAAAATGACGTCCCTTTGCGCCCAATTGTAAGCCAAATTGACTCGCCGACATACAAACTAGCTCAACATCTTGCTAAAATACTGTCTCCACTTCGCGGTCAAACTAGTGCGCATGTCAAGGATTCTTACCAATTTGTCAGCCAAATCAAACATCTACAATTGACTGATGATGAAATAATGGTCAGCTTTGATGTACAATCATTATTTACATGCTTACCTGTACATGATTGCATTGAAATTGTCAAGAAAAAACTAACTGAGCACGACCTACCCATAGAATATGCAGAACTACTAGAACACTGCCTAACATCTGGCTACCTATTCTGGGATAATAAATTCTACATACAGATCGATGGTGTAGCAATGGGCTCTCCAGTCTCCCCTGTTGTCGCCGATATTTTCATGGAAGACTTCGAGGAGAAGGCTCTCACCGGAGCTGTGGCTATGCCGAAGATCTACAAACGGTACGTAGACGATACTTTTGCCGTCCTCCCCAAAAATAATGTTTCTGCATTCCTAAATCATTTAAACTCTTTATATGATAAAATCCAATTTACTATGGAGTCTGAGGTCAATAAATCCTTAGCTTTCCTTGACATTCTAGTCATCAGAAATCCTGACAACTCTCTTGGTCATACTGTTTATAGGAAACCCACCCATACAGATAAATATCTCAATGGTAACTCCCATCACCATCCATGTCAGTTGGCTACCGTAGGCAAATCTTTGTTACAGAGAGCACACGGCATCTGTGACACTGACCACCTCGAGGAAGAGCTTCTGCATGTGAAACAAGTACTGCGAAGCAACAATCACAAACTCCCACGAATGCGTCACAGAAGCCGCCCCAAGCCTCCTACAGTTGAGCGACAACCTGCCATCTTACCATACATCAAGGGCATCACTGACAAAATTGGCAATATCTTAAGACGAGCTTCAATTAAAACTTACTTCAAGCCGCACAAGAAGATTAGCCAATTTTTAAGACCTGTCAAGAGCAATATCCCCCTACAAGATGCAGGCGTTTACAAGCTTGATTGTGAATGCGGATTATCATACATTGGGCAAACAAAGAGGAGCATCGGTATCCGGATAAAAGAACACATAGCTGACATGAAGAACAGACGCTCGACCAAGTCTGCAGTTTGTGAACATGTTCTGGACAAACCCAACCATTACATTCGATTTGATAATCCACAAATCCTCGCTAGAGAGACCCGGTACATGCCAAGAATGTTACGCGAGGCTATTGAAATCAAGAAACACCCAAATTTCAATAGAGAAGATGGTTGGCAAGTACCACCGGCTTGGGATCCAGTCATTAAATTAATTAAATCACAAGGCCAACGCCATACTGCAAGACCTCTGGACACCGTGAGCGAATACTGCGTGCATAGGGAATGTTATGATTAAAAAATTTCAGACGGTAGTTCATAAAAATTTCAGACGGTAGTAATAATTTCTTAATAACTCAAGTGACAAATAAAATCAATTAGTCACCCCGTGACCACGTCCACTGCAAAGTGTTCGAAACATCGGGATATAAATAATGTCAAATATACGCGATTTAAACCGTTAAAAGTTGTTTAATTGCTACATATCTACGTAGTTAGATCTTCACAAAAAAGATATCCTGTATTTCATTGGAATTATAAATGATTATTTATAATTACATTAACAAAAAAATATTTATAATTAATCATTATTTGGTTCCCATTTGTCGGATACACACGTTGTGCAAGTTGTGGTTACACTTCTAGGTTATCTGTTCGTGCATAACTTTTATCGTTCTAATGTAATAATTTAATTTTATCTACTGATAAAATTGTTGTGAATTCACGGTTACTCACGTCTGCTTTGATGTTTACGTATTTATTGGTGATCTATATATACCTTTGTAATATAATGATTACTTATTTTATTTCAATATTTCCTTTACTAAGAATATGGGTAAGATTATTTGCAGTTATAAAAATAAATACAAGTTTGATCTCATTCTACCATTCTGGACAGTATGCAAATCTTAATGTTGAAAGTTCGAATTAATAATTACATTACGATAAAAACGAAAAGTAAAACCCGATAAACATTCGTCGGCCGTGGGTCGATGAGAAGAGTCAAATATCGTGTGTGGTGGTGAGCCTCGCGAGAGGCCTGTATCCAGTAGCAGCAGCAGCATCAGACACAGACAGAGTGTGGTATAATAATTCAAAAGTTTGTAAAAGGAAATTAAAGAAAATATAAAGCTTTGAAGGGTGTATTGAGGAAGGACACGAAGATCACAGCACAATATTAAAAGTCTGATACTAATTTTTAATTATTTTTTTTTGTTAAAACTCTAACTTTTAATTTCCATTTACAAATTACATAATATTTTTACATGTTTTACAACTACCAATAAATCATAATATCCTTAGTTCATCGATTCCCACTGTTTTCATACCACTCACCTGATCTAGGAAACGTGATGACCCAAACATCATCAGGCCTCACTTGCATGTTGTATATCGCCTCCGCATGCTTCCTGAATGCTCCTGGCATCACGTAACTATTCTTGCCGCATTTTACGAACCGTCGAGTGTACCCTGAGGAATATCGAACGGTTTACAAAGATTTCCTAGGTGAAAACGAAGATAAAATGATCGCGAACTAAAATTTTCGCTGCTCACATCGAGTGTCTTCAGATAGCAGATGAATTTAAGAAAAGATGAAGCGAAGATAGTGTTGGGAATTCGTAACCACGATATTAATAATCATAATTTTATTGATTGCTCTGAACTATGATATACTTGTACAGATCTTAAGTTCAAGTTCAAGTCTTCTGTGAAACTACCTTCAAATGTACTGCATTTTCCACTTTATTCTATTCCCAATGTATGTAAGTGTTTCAGTAGTGAGTGAGATATATTGTGAGTGAGATCCAGAATATTTTTTTTAAATAGTTAAATTCCTATGGCCTTTTAAGAGTCAGAGGACATGTATGGTTTAGGGTGAGCGCAGAAGGCGCTCAGCCAGGAGCATAAATGTGTGCAGCAACAAGCCTAAGGTCTCCCCCGCCGGTAAACCGGCGGAAGGAACCGACCTCGGTTTAGGATGTTGGGAGAGTACCATAAGAAGCGCTCAGACACGTGCCGATATCTGGTAAAAGTGTTGGCTGAGGGCCAGTGTGTGTTGACGGTGTAGCGATGGGGACTCTCGGCCGTCTCCGCTCCATCTCCACTGGCGGACCGTGTGTATGTAGTAAAAGATCGCATTGGTAGCGGTGATTGGGTCGTCGGGTCGTCTAGGACGTGCCGAAGACGACGGTAACGAGGACCTATCGGGGACATAAGACAGGCTGGCAACTATTAGGGAGTTGGGATGGTGAGAGACTCTGTTGTAGTAGCATCGGACGAAGTCTTTCACGTATTTCACGATGGAAGGAAGTTCCAAGTCCTTGTGGAGGTCGACATTACTAGAGTACCATGGGACAACCACGGCCTTATACAATAATCTATTTTGAAGGGTTTGAAGTATTTTAATGTTGGAGGGGGCTGCGTGAGCAGAGACAACACTAGAAAAGGTCATTATGGGACGTACGAAGGTTTTATGCAATGTCAGTTATTTCGAAGCGACATTTTACTTCTCCGGCCTATGAGAGGGTTGAACCGACCGAGTACAAAGGCGGCTCAGTTTCGGACAGTTTTTATGTGATCTCGGAAGGTCAGTCGATGTTCTAGAGTGACTCCGATATATTTGGTCTTCCTAGCCCAAGGGATAGTTTGACCGAAAAGGGATATCGGGAGTGAGGAGAGACGGGGCCTGGAGCTACGAGTGCCACCCATGGGAACAGGGAAGCACATGGCTGCACCCTTTCTCCAAATCCATTCCTGCATCTCCAAAGGTAGGCGGTGCATCCGGGGGCGTGCTAACTTTTGTCATTCTGGACTGAAATTGGCATGTACAGTGGATGTCTGTGGGCGACAGTAGCCACTTACCACCAGGTGGACTGTACGTCCGTCTGCCGCCTTCATCCTATAAAAAAATAATATACTAACATATTTTCCGCTTAGATCGGTGTGAGAATGCCAATGGAAATGCTATTTTTGAATGAGTGAATGAATATTCCTTATTCCACGTAGTTTTAACTTAATTTATTAATAACTTTCAATTTAATATACATACAGGAGCAATAGGCGAACTTGTCGCTAAATGCAACCTCTTCTAGGCAGCCAGCAGAGAGTTAACTTGGGGGAAGATGTAAGCTATACAATAATATATAATGCAATCTAAATATATATGGTAGATGCAATAACATATAGCTGCATCTGTCGATATACATGAAGTGGCGACAGTTGAAAAGAGACAGTATTACGTTAAGGAAAAAAAAATGTGCTTCTACTATTTTTGTAGTTATTTTATGCCAACGAATGGTAGTAGTCGCTATACTAAGCTAGGGTTCCAGGGACATACATATGTAGAGTGCTGAGTCCTCACAAAAGGTACGCTGCACATTATTATATTTCAGAAGAAATCGTGAAAAGTAATGGCTTCGGGATACGACAATAATGACCATCCATCCATTCCCATCTACATTAATCGTTTCAAAACAATACCTAATTCAATTATCTCTATTAAAATACAGATAAAGAGTTTACAGTTTTTACAATCGTAATTAATCAATATATTCATATTAATCCATTTAGTGTCATGATAATTGTTTAAAAATGAAGTGCATCTGTACTTTAAATCAAACGTGAAATCAAAACATTCAAACTAATTTTCAAAACACACGATAAAATGGTGGAAGAATCGGAGAAATCCATACTAGATTTAGATTGCCTTCTTATCCCATCCTATCTCATTCCATACATTCTGTTCCATCTCATAATCCTATCCCATGAATGATTATAATAGGATGAAGGTAACCCCATAATATGCTCCCTAAACGTCGTCCGCGTGGTACTTTATGATTCCCGTGGGATGTGGTAACTGTTAAGAATAAAAAAGAGTGTCACACCATCAATACAGTGTTAAGCTTAATTAAAATTCATTGTTTTGTAGATAGTCCTAGCGCAGGTCTTGGTCTTTTTGGGCTTCTATGGTCTACTCGACTCTTCTTTTATATACAAAAAAGGCGGCAGACGAAAAAAATAAAAAATAAAAATAATTTATTAAATCTAAATATTGCATAAAATATAATAATGTGAATATTTGCGAAAAAAATCATTTTCTTGCCTTAATTTTAGATAAAAAATTACAATAGTATGCACAAAAATCAATAAATTTGTTTTCGTACTGAATAGACTTAGAAAAACAGCATTACCACAAACTGTCGTTACCGCCTACCACGGCTATGTCGCCTCTGTGGCGCGTTATGCGCTAATTATCCGGGGAAACTCGTCTCAAATAAACAGAGTAGGTATATGTTGCGCAAAATAATGGATCCGAGGAATAATGGATTTAACTTCCTATGACACTTGTAGGCCTCACTTTAAAAAACTGGGTAATTGCCATTACCGTGTATGAATATCTATGAATTGTGTCATTTCGTTAAAAAACATCCACATTTTTTAGCAGAGCCATGCCTAAAGTACCCAAAACTAAATTACCTAAAAGTCTAAGATAGAAAATTAGCTCACCGCGCCCGTCATGTTGGTTTGCCCGGTACACAAGTACCTGCAATCATGAATCATGATGTCTTTTGGACACTATTATACAAGATACGATATCTAAATTACGAAATCTATTAGATACCTTAATGCAAGTAACGTCAAAGTTCGTCGCTTATTTTATTATTGTTAAGTATAAGATCTAAAGATTACCGAATGATAACTGAAAAGTATATCTGAAATCGACCTTGATTAAATGTGCCATATCTCACTCCGATATAAAGTTTACATAGTTTCATTTCGACAGCTAGTCATAAAAAAAGATTTTAAATACACCAGACACCAAGATAATTTAATCCGACAGTTTTAGATTGCCGTACTTTTTATGGAAGAATGGGCGGACCCGATAGTGGCTTTATACCGCCATATATACCATATGGAGCTTGTGATATACTTGTTATGGAATTAAAAACAATGGAAAGAATAGCAGAAACTGGAGGCGCTTATTAACTCATCGTACTCGCCAGATCTTCCTTCAACAGACTGCCACTTTTTTCAAAATTTGGACAACTTATTACAAGGAAAAGTATCAGCTCGCGAGTTATAACTCGTAGTCTGTATACTGGAAAAATCAGTAACGAGGAAATTCGATGAGGAACTAAAGTTGTCGACATAGCTCAAATGATCAACAAACTGAAGCGGCAGTGGGCTGGTCATATATACCGCAGGACTGATAACCGATGGGGAAGACGAGTCCTCGAATGAAGACCACGTACCAAGAATCGTAGCATGGCATGCCTTCCGGCCAAATGAACGGCTTGAAGAACATGGCCGACAATGGCTCGATGAGAATAGCAGAGGCTTATATCCAGCAGTGGAAGGATAAAGTCTGATGGTGTGACAATGATACTTTTCATGTCGTCACATAATTTTACCTTTCAGTCGTCAAGTAAAAGTGAATCTACAACCAAATCTTATCTTGTTATTACACTACGACATCGTGTATATAGTAACTGACTCACGGGCTTTCCAAATGATAGTCCAGTTCACTAACACAAGTTGATTTGTCACAAGTCATCTCACGAAGGCGGGTTACGCTTAATAGTGATTAGGCTAGTACATGTACTTTGTTTTAGTGTGCGTAAACTTGAGAACACGTAGTTGGAGTCCCGGCGCCACAGCGGACACTAAAATAATGTATAAATAACTCAAAACTTATTGGGCTCTGGCGATAATACGTGACAAACCTGCGCAGTAGCTTATTTTCGGGTCCGTTTGGTGGTGCGGGCTGGAATGCCACGGAGAGGGTATTTACAATACAATATATTCGTAAGATCGAGCGAAACGCAACAATAACTTCTTACTCGCACACTCGCCTTATTGAATGTTGTTTGATATTGTAGGAGGGATGAACGCAGACTGTTGAAGCCCGTTCAAGGTCAAAGCCCGAGAAGTTTTGCAAGGACTAGGTATACATCTACGAGCATAACCACTACTAAGAACTATATAACTACTTACAATTTATTCGAATAAGCAAAACTTATACAATTGAGGCATTAATTACATATGAGTTTGGAAAAAACAGTATCAAGCAGTAAAGATGAGCGGTGATAGTCTAAAATCTAGAATTCACGGCCCGTACCGCAAAGTTTACGCTGAAGTACGGATGTTTTAAATTATTGATAGCTCAGCGGTGAAGGAAAACAAACCAGCAAAATCGAGAATTAAAAAATCTGGAGCATGTGAATCCACCAATCCGCACTGGGCCAGTGTGGTGGATTACGGCCCAATACCCCCTAGTAGCTTGCTAAGGGACCTGTGCCCTGCAGAGAAACAGACCCTTGTTAACTTGGCATGACTAGGTATATGCTGAATCCATAATAAATAATATGTATTTGTAGGTATTTTTTTCACGAAACAGGTATTTTTTTCACGAATTGGCCAACCGAACAGTAGACCGATTACAAACTTATTTTGCGTTCGTAAACGGGTTATTTGGTGGTTTTAACGGTCATATTCATTGTTCTAACTTAATGAATAAGTTTGTTCTACGGTTGTATATTTGCTGTTGGTGCTATCTAATCGTCTATTGAAGAAGTTGATAATGAACTGAAAAGAAGTTTGTATTTGCTCGAACTCTTGATTATCCAGCATCATAGTTAAAATTCATATGAACAATTTAAATTTGAACCGCTCGTTAAGATTGCAAATAAATTTCAGTCTTTTGATATTTTCTCTTCTACGATACTTGATATATCTTTCGTGAAAATGTTGTAAATAAGATAAAGCCTATCTCAAGTATGTAAGAACCTTCAAATGATGCTATAGATAGTAATGTCATAAAATCAAATAAGATAGCTTTATACGACTATGATAGTAATCGTGTTATAGTGACTGATATTTTTACTGCAACTAATACTTACTCATATTTCCCTAAAAATACGATAGATGTCGCGTAGGCAAGATGGCGTTAATCGTTAGAAAATATTTATAACTTATATGAATATGCCATTGTTATAAATATTACAGCTTGTATAGCATAACAACGCTCAAATTTTCTCGTAATGCAATGCAGCCAACACTTTCAGTATCCACTGCCTGACGTGGGCTTCATCGTGGACACTGTCTTGGGCATGAGGGATTAAAACTTAAAATAACCTTAAAATGCCACGCTGGCCGTGCGGCTTGGCGAGTCCACTCTTTTAGAGGTGGTGTAGTTCCTCAACGCGTGAGACGTGTGTTTACGACCCCCACGAGAAGAAATGTGGTGATTCTAAATAGCCAGCCGACACCACACGTCGCAATGAAAATGATCACGATGACCTCAGACCATCATAATATTTCAGAAATATGTTATACTATATAATTTCGAAATATTGAACATTTATTACTGAATATGAAAATAAAATCAGGACTTGAAGAAGGGATATTTTCAGGGGTACGAAAAATTTCGTTTTCATTGGATACGTTACATTATCTGAGCAATGGGACCTTATTGTTGGTATGGACCATATTACTACAAACTTTTTGGAATCTATAATAATAATGGGAAATAACTAAATAAACAGCAAAAAAATATCGCACAAATTTAAAGGTGTTAAAATATAGGAGTCCCGCGAAGCGATGCTACATCGCCTTGGTCATGGGTCATGCATGACATTCCTAGTATGCATTTATTTCGGTTATTCATTCAAAAATAAGTTGTTTTGCTGATCGCGATTTGCTGCCCATTTAGAATATTTTGCTGCCTGTTTAAATATAAGCCAACGTGGGCGTAGCCACGGTGGGGCAGGTGGGGCGCTTGCCTCCCCCCCCCCCCTGGTATAGGGAAGATTGAGTGACAGACTTTCTGCATTACCCTACCTCTACTTAAGTTATAAGAAAATTGTTTGCTTTGCCCCACCTTGAATAAAACTGTTTCACAAATATCTCAATATTTGAGAACCTAGGACCGTCAATGAGGTCCCTATTCTCAAATAATGTCACTGAAAGTACCTAGGTACCAAAAAAGTGTACAAAATACTTGCTGTGCAAAAGTTCCCACATTTAATTCTCGGTCCGATATTAAATGATAAATAGTTGTTTTTTTAATGGTATAATTTAATATATATTTTTAATATATATTTAAGTATATATAATATATGCATTAACCTACATGTTATGTTTGTAAGTATGTAGCTTATATAAGTATGTATGTAAGTATTGGTATGTGTTGTATATAATATTTAGATATTATATTAAGTTTCATATTTTAATATTGTTTTATTAAATATTTACACATAAGTACATTATTTCTATTTTCTTCCGTATTTGTTACAACCACTTCGTATCCTGCATAGCTCAAAGGTTGACCGGGAGATAATGTTGTAAGGCATTACCTAAGTTTGCCGTTTGTAATATAATTAAAAAAGATTAAATGCGTATATAATATTGTCTGATCTTTGTGGTCTGATATAAAACAAATAAATAAAAATAAAAATATGCCAATAGATCGAAATGATTGGGAATCCAAATGCATTACCAGTATTACACTTGATAAGAAAAGAACATAAGTGTAAATTAAAATTAAAGACACCCACCTGTATGTTTTCTGATTGTTACAAACACAATGAACACACACAAACACAAATCACAGCCACTCACGAACCTACGAGACATTTCCTGATTAACTTGTCTTCTTCCGGCGTGACGTCCGTTATTTCGTATGGCAACTCCATCCATGGCGCCATGTTTGTCTACTCGTTCGTTTCTTCGACTGTAGGTGTGTATTGCAGATTTATGTATGGAAGATCCTTTACACGCTTGTTGCTAAACAAATTGCTGAATGACGTGATATCGCGTAATTAATATACTTTCTATAATGATAAGTATTTTTATCTCTAAGTCCGCCTTCGTACAGCAGCAACGAGCAACTGTCATGGCCAAAAGGCTACCGCGCCTTTTTTAATCATAAAGCTTAATCTAATCTGTAAGTATCGATTCATCTAACATTGATAACTTGACAATATCGTAGGTACATGTGTTCGCGCGGTACTTCATCGAGCCCAACTTTACACGCTCATGTACAAATATGACTCAAACTTTCATTGAGTATATTCTATTGCACATTTCTAAAATTTTAGAAGTCTGTAAAGTACGTATTTAAAAAATGGAATTCTATTAAAATAGTTCAGAAAAATCCTCTTAAATTTAAACCATTCAAGCGACGCTAGGTCCAATAGAGCCACCAAAACAAATAAAAGACAATAAAGACTAGTCGATTAGTGTAGTTGATAGTGTTGTGGAAAATGTGATGTAAAAATGAGCGCTGAAATTTATAACACTAATGGAAAATGTTATTCAGAGATAGATGTTTGTTTGTGTCTCGGTGGATATGTTTATTTTTGTGTCTCATCAAGTCATCACCTATGGCACAGGAAATCCAGTGTTGTCCATTGAATCTGGTGTGATATATTTAAAAAAGTCATAGGTCATATAACTTGATGAGTAAATAATGTAAAGGAATTATTATTATTATTATTGGTATTGTTATTGTTATTATTATTATTATCCTACTCAATAACATTAGCCTACAACGTCCCACTGCAGGACACAGACATTCCCTAGGAAATCATTAGGGGGTTTCGGGTCATAATCTCCCATATGGGCCTCTTCCCTTCACCTTCCTGTGGTTTTATCAACCTCGCGCTTATTCGGACCGGATCGTCGAAGGAGCGCGTCGTACTTGCGTGTTTCCGTCATGCCCTTTTTTAACTCTCTACAAATTCTTGTTCAGGACCATTTCTTAATTTCCTCTCTCTGAGTCTTGGCGTTCGTAAGTCTAGTAACAGAATAAGATCTTGCACGGCCCGGGACTAAAGACTGAAGGAATCAAAGAAGGGATCAATAAAGTGATTAATTTATTCGCATGTGCATAACACGGTTGCATAGTCCAGGCGCGTTTAAAAACCACCAGATGTTTATTTTTAATAAAGTAAAAAAGTCGTGAAATACATGTTAATTTTTAGTAAGGTATAATACTTTTAACGTACTGATTAACATTAATAAAATATATTAACACTATTTTTGTGGGACCTTATATAAATGTTCATCACTATAAACAGTTTTAATTACATTACTGTTGAGGACACTTTTGTCGACTGCGATCTCTTCAACAGATCGAGGACAGTATTGTCACTACAACCTTATAGGTCGCCGGGGGATGTGGACTGTATATATAGGATGGTTTTCTACGGTTCGGTAGAAACAATAATAACGCCTTATTTTCTTGTTGATAATCAGCAGAGCCGGGGTAGGGGGCAGAGGTACTAGCTTGTTGTAGTAGTCACTTGCTTGACTATTTGTAGTGTTCGGAGTGGTGCCGCTGATCGGAATGCCGGGAAGCCCAAAATGGTCCGTCTTTTATTCTGTTTTGGCTTCCCCCACTACTTTTCTACATGTGTACCCCTCCCGCTACCCGCGGGGGATCATTTATTCATACAATACACAGTTTATACATTTTATACATTCTTATTGGATTCTTACAAGATACTTATTAGATGTAAACTAGCCTAAGAGGGATCTAATAAGATCATGACGCTATAACGTTCGGTTTCGAGTGGACGGGGTGCGCGGTTTGCGCGACATATTTACGTAACCCCGTCCCCCGCTTCAGGACTATAAATATTATATTCGTCCGCCAGGTGGCGGAGCGCTCAGTTGTTCCCCGAACGCCATAGCGCCCACAACTTATCCCTAACATGCCCTACTTACCCTATTCACCAACAATTATCCTAATAGGGTAATAAAAGACACACTAGGGATCATTTTAATATCAATTACACAACAAATAATCATAAAATGGACATATAGGTCATTAAACAGGCATTGTGTAATCATAACGATATTAAGAGACATTATTCATAAGACATTAAAGAGAAAACAACTACATAAGCGAAACTATTATCTATACATATATAAGTACCCTAGCCTTTTACATTGTCATTTATTCCGTAGTTAACAATTACATTTAATTACCATTTTGAAGAATCACGCCACTGCTTTTATATAGGTTAAATAAGTCAGCTGAGTGAAGACTAGCATGCAGTACTCTCTCTACCTACATTACTCTAGATAGGTTGTCATTGAATATAGTTCGACAATTAGTTCATTTTACGCCTGTAAGCCAATAATTTCCGATAGTGTGATTCAGGCATGAACGTGACTCACGGATCAATGAAAGTGTATCAGTATTATCATTCAATTTACTGGTGACTCAATAACACTCGTACTCTATTAGAGGCAGCCCACTGCGGGGCATATGCCTCCCCTTGTAAGCATGAGGGGCGATTTCGGGCCATAATTTACCATGCACGCCCAGTGCGGATTGGGTCAAATTTCGCACGTTTTCACCCATAGATGGCGCACACGTCTTCGAATCGATATCGGCCTATAACGTCCTACCGCAAAGCAGAAGCTTCCCCTAGCAAATCACTACTAAGTTTTCGGGCTGTAATCCACCACACGGACCCAGTGCGGTTTTGTGGATACACATACACCACATTTCTTTAATTCTCGACCATGCAGGTTTCCTCACGACACCTAAATATTTGTGGGACACATTTTAACACAACATAACAATTTTAAAAATTTATTTGTGTTAAGAAATTAACACATATATATCTTAACATACGCTTTGATTTTTGCACCCTCCCATCTCATCATCTACGGTCATCAGAAAATTTCTTCCTTAAAATTCCTGTACAGATACATTACGAAAACATTGGCCATCCGGTAATCCTAAAACACCCGAACGCGTCATACACGTCTATGAATTACCATACCTCCAATCACATACTTTGTTAAGAGATACTTTATTACTTTATTGCATAGACGTGGATGACAAGTTCGGGTGTTACCGGATTAGCAGATGGCCAATATTTTCGTAATGTATCTGTACATTAATCTGACTTTTACTCTAATTCTTTTACTGTGCACGCCATCAGACTGTGCAACTCTCTGCCAGTACCCGTTCGGATTGTTCAATCGCTGACCAGCTTTAAAGCTAAGGTTTACTTTCTTAAGTTTTCTTAACTAACTCTTCTCTTTCCATTCTAAAATGACTACAACTTTCACTTTGTTACCATCTTTACAATCGTCAACGATTACGACCCTTTTATAGTTATAATGGCCACTACTGGTCTAAGGCTTCCTCATACCGCTTGCCTTTTGCATGACAGATATATGGCCTTGAAACGGAACGCTGGCTAAGCAAGTTGAGCAGCGCACTCTTTTAGAGGTGACGGAGTTCCTTAGAACTTGTGGTAGTGGCTTTGCTATCTCTTAGCCGCCTTTTACAACACCCACGGGAAGAGATGGGAAGGGAAGCGGTAATGCTATTCTAAAGCCGGCCGACACCATACGACCATATCGCTAATGTCGTTGATGTCACTTGTTGCCAATTTTATAAGCCAGAGTGTTTACTTATAGAGTACGTAGCATTCGTTATAACTATGAGGAAGTACTCATATGTCTGCAAGTGAGTGGCAACAAGACGAATGTGTCCAGATTACACGATGACATGGGGTCAGCTTGTGTGTCAACCCCCCACCGCCCCACATTTGTTATGTGTGCAGAACGAGACACGCTCGGACATTTTCGACATTGCGACTGAATAACTTGGTGTTGTTATCGTGATGTTCAGACGCTGTGGTGTGGTTCAAATTATAATTTTATATAGTTTTTTTTGGGAAAGTCTCATTTGTTGAAATCGGTTCGGTAGTTTAGGCTTCGCGAGGGTACGGATGCAATCGCATTCATACATATGTACACATTGATACACATATGTACAAATATGTACAAATATTTGTACAAATATATATGTACAATTATGTACACATGATACACATTGGTACACATTGATTTATTATCATTATCTGTTATCTGTTAGTAACAAATATTTGTCATTACAAATTTATTATTATTATTGAAACATACATACAACATACAAACACACACGTAAGCACACATGATAATGACATCAGAATCTGATTGTAAATGGTATGAATGTGATTGCACGCTGCAATTCCACAGACGCTGGACGCACTCGACAGTCGACTCGTCAACTTAACCCCTCTCTCACAGAAGATTACGGTGTACTGCATTTAGCACTTTATCCTATTTCCCCAATATACGTACGTGTTTCGGTATAGTGAGCGAGATATGTCATAGCCCATTCCCTACCCATCCTATTTTATCCCTCCCCATTTTTCTAACCCTTTCTCCAAATACATTCCTAATTTTCCAAAGGTAGGCAGCGCGTACAAATATACACTTGTTTTTAATAGTCCCTACAAAATTCTTCTAAAGTTATCTGTTTGCAAATTAAGGAGTTTCCAATTCAAAATTTCGTGATGATCCACAATTGAATTCCCCTGGCCAGAGATCGAGGGGAGTTCTACTGAAGTAATTAGTCATTAAACTTCTGGAAGGCGTCAAACTTCCAAAAGTTTAATGCGAAGAGCCTACCACCAATATAAAATTAATTGACGGACTACTGGCGTCCAATTTTGTCTTGTGTTATTTGTTTTTTTCAATCAGATGTGCCACGGCACACTGTCTGGTGGGCCAGTTGTGCCGCAATGTAACCTGAATCACCCAGCAGGCAGGTGTAACTAAGAGCACGAGGTTAACAAATTTCAATTATTTAGTGATTTTTAACTTTTTAATTAGTAGATAAATTAGTAGAATGCAACCAGCCCTTTTAGTGTCCACTGCCGGACATGGATCTCCTCATGCACATTGCCGTGTGCATGAGAAATGTATAGCCTTAAAACGCCACGCTGGCCAAGCTGGTTGGCGAGTTCACTCTTTTAGAGGTGGTGTAGTTCCTCAACGCCTGTGGCAGCCGCTTTGTCCCCTAATCGCCTTTTGCGACACCCACGAGAAGAGATGGGCTGGTGCTATTCTATAGCCGGCCCACACCGCAATTAGTAGAATGCGTAAATTTTTTAATCCCTACACTTTTAATTACATTTTAAGTTCAGGTGTGCGGTCAAATTTTGAAAACAATATAAGTGTGCGTCAAGTGAAAAAAGGCTTTGTTTGTTTGTAAAAGGTAAACTCAAATACCGTTGGACTGATTTTGGAAATTCTTTCACCTTTAGGAAGTTCAACTAACGAGACCTATAACTAAGTTCAGAAAAATGTTGAATGACAACAGTTTTCACGGAAGAAATACAATATCAAGTGAGTGCAGGTATTTGTTACTTTGTAGAAAATGCGTTACAAAGTTGTAACATTAAAAGTTCTTCAATAAAACAGACAAAACGCCTATTTTTATTTTCCCTAGTATTATAATTGTTTTTTTATATGAGATCCGTCCATTTATTTTATATTGTTCGAAGCCTAAAGGTAGTTCCACATTGGCAACTATTTCATTCTTAACTCACCTTAATCACGAAGCTAGGAATAGTAACAGGATAATATAAAAAGAAATCGCAAATTATGCATTTTTAATTTAAAAACAACTTTTGTTTTTGTTATCCAGTCTTCGCTTTCATTGCTGAAATCATCTAAATTAATAATTGTGAAGAAGTCATAAATATTGAAGGGCACAGAATTATAATTTTGTTATAAATACTAATATTTTCAAATTAAAATTTCTAGCATTAATAAAATAACATTCACATCCTGTATGTATCTGAATCTTACCCGTAGCCCGAAATTATGGATTCTGGGTTAATTAACATATAATTTCAATACGTATTTTTTTAATACAATTTTCATTTTGGGCTTTGTATTTAACAAATCCGAATAAAAAAAATGCTAAAAACAAAAAAAATATATTACAAAAAGATTCGTAAAGATGTCATGTCCAATGCACTCAGAATCATAAATACAGCCTGTACCCTTTAAATGTTCCGTAAAACCAGCCCTTCGTAACCAGCTCAGCCCCGTAAAACTAACCATTGTCCACTGTTGCACATGCCCATGTTGCACATGCCTTCTCGTGCACAATGTCTTGTGCAAGGGAGATGTAAGGACTTATGGTAATCAATAATCATTTAATTCAAAAAAAAACAGGTTACAAAAAATTGAGTTAATGTACATACTCTACGCAGGGGTGCTTAAACTTGAACTGCTGGCGATCTACCTCAATATTGTTAGACTACGATCGATCGACTCTGAGAGGCTGCAAGTATATGTGATGCAGGATTGTCATCTAGGTAGGGTGTATCGTGGCATAGATATTAGTTTTCCGCACAATATGCATTTTTTTAGTCAAAGTAAGTCGGTCGATCGCGATCGATTTATCGATCGCGATCGACCGTTTGAGCACCTCTGCTCTAGTACATAGGCGTACAAAAAATGTTACATTTATCTATATATTAATTATTACGTTCATTATTAATCACAACATTATAGTCATTACATTATCGTCATTACATTATTGTCATTACATTATCGTCATTATCAAATTAATGTCATTATCGTGGTCTTTATTACAATTACAATCTAGGTACGAAGGACATACGTAGGTGGGACAATCTTTATTTTTAAATATGTGTTCTGCCAATTTTTTAATAGTATTTGGTAATTTATTATATAGGAATACATTTATAGCCATACAAAAAGCATTACTTTTGAATAAGTTTAATCGACATCTCGGTAAATAAATTGGGTCATGACGCCTGGCTCTTGGTGGTAACACATCAGAGCACCGTTCAAAGTACTCTAAATGTTCCCTTGCAAACACGCAGACTTCTTTAATATACAAGGAAGTGGAGGAAATAATGCTCGATAACTCTCTAAATATCCTGTTCCACATATAGCCCTGATACACTTCTTCTGTACCCGTTATTTCAACAGAGATGCCCCACATTAAAGACCGTATGACAGTACTGATGAAACATCCACGGTACGCTGGAAAAGCGGGCTGACGAGTCCTGCTTGTAATTTTCCTTGTAATTATATCATTGTATCTTGTAGTAGTGAAGTAGTTTCTCAGAGCTTGGGTTAGCGGCTTTCTTATCCTTTTCGACTGTTCCACTGACACAGGTTCCAATATACCTATTCGAAACTTTCGTTATACCCATAACATGTTAAAGTGACAGGTTATAACTGAAAACAGAACACTGAAATTACATAACACGTACATCTGGACATGATGCAGAGACAACAGTAAGCAATATGATTTATACGCACAGTATGAGAGCACAGTAACAGATAACACAATCTACCGACACAGTATCACTAACGAACAGACGTTTAACTTCAAAACATAAATTTTGTTCACGTGAATTTGATCATCTACTCAACTAATGTTGGATTGTATCGTGGATGTCTAAGGACGACAGTATGCACTTACCATCAGGTGGACTGTATGACCATCTGCGGACTTATTTCTATAAAATAAAAAAGTTCATAATTTCTTACAAGATTTACGAGCGAGTAAAGGATCTTACATACATAAACCGGTAATACACTCTTCTGCAGTCTAATAAACAGACGAGTACACAAACAAATATGGCGCCCTGGATAGTATTACCATGCGAAATAACGGACGTCACGCCTGAAGAAGAGGAGTTAAATCAAGAAATGTCTCTCAAATTCCCTGTGATGTGTGGCTCTAATGTGTTCATGTTGGGTTTGTATTTATTTAGGCAAGAAAAAAGTGATATTTGCCCTTGGTGTTGTGCTAATAGTAACCCAACTGGACCACGGTCTCTACTATAATGCTAGACCAAGGTTCACTATTTATTGTCGACCATTTATTGTTTTAGTAAAAATCAGAAAACAAACAGAATGTTTTAATTTAATTTCTATATTTTTTTTTCAGTTATATTCTTAACTTATCAGGGGTGGTAACTTGTTAAGCCATCTAGATTCCTATTTTGGGTACCTTTGACTATATGTGACATTACCTGAAAAAAATAGATTTTATAGCCGGTTTTAGTTTCCCAGATATTCATGCTTTAGTGAAATCATGTTCATGTTTCCATTTAAACAGAATATTGAAACAACAAAATTTTAAGTCAGAAAATCTTAACCAATATCAATAAGTACATACCGACAATAAGGTCCTCTAGCTGAGATAAGGTCACATTTAAGAAGTTTAAGAATTAAGTGATGTGGGTAAACGATTCGGCTGCCCCATAACAAAACTCAGTAGGGAGGGACCTTTAGAAAAAATATTTTTTTTCAACATTTAATTTAAATAAACATATTAAAATCTACGAGAGATTCGTGGAGATATACGAATGATGCTCATAAATCACTAAAAAAACCTTTAATGTAAAAACCATTTAAATAACTCATAATCACTAAAAACATGTAATACATGCAATAACGACGAGTATAATATTTTATGCATAATAAATCTATCAACTTGTATTTTTTTTGTAATAAGATCAAAATTTTATTTTTACTTCCTATATGTTAATATGGCTGCTTCGAATATTATTGAGCTATCCTGTGAAAATTATTAAAAAAATGTTACTAGATTTTAAGGAGACAGATGAATTTGCACGTGCCACATTTCAAATGGCGAACGAGAATTTAGATTAATGATAGTTTAAAATTGTCTTCTGTTTTATCGTGTCTCCTGTGCTACCAACACAGAGTGATAACAATAAATTAATGTGGTATTAAAAGTGATTCATATTCTCTCTTACTTTTAATAGAGTGCAGTGAGTGACTTTTCTCCTTCACAAAATGATAAATTAAGTAGCTAACTATGAATCATTTATTAATATTTGTACAGAAGCTTATGCACTTCACTTGCTATGTTAATGTTTGAATTTACACAAGCAAATTAATGACTAGTTAAGATACTTATGTAGTACTCATTACTAATGCAGTACATAAAGTTCGTACTACTCGTACTCGTACATGTTGTACAGTGCTCGCATTCGTATTCATTAACCTGCTGATGTGGTATCTACTTATTCATTATGTATTGCTCGTGTAGACCCTGACAGTGAGACTGGTCTACAAGTTCAAAGTTGCTCAACAAGAGATGGAAAAAGTTACACTCGGAGTTTCTTTAATGGGTAAGTAGGATCCAAAACAAAGAAATTCGTATGAACTAAAGAACGACATAGCTCATCCATAACTCCTAGAAGACATATTCTTCTATATTAAATACAATCCATAACTCGTCGACTTATCTCAAAGATCAGCAAGCTGAAGTGGATGGGCAGGTCACATTTGTCACAGGACCGATAACCGATGGGGTAGGTTGTGTGTATTAAATCCAGTAAAGCACGCAGTAAAAAGTGTGCCTGTGTGTGAAATTTCTCTAAAGGTTCAAACACAGGTGCCTTCTCCATAAGTGACCGGGTTCGTGTCCCTGAACTACACATGTTTAGTGATGAATGAGCCAACAATAGCTTTCATTAGCACCCTGAGACAGATTAATTAATTTCACGACTACAGTCCGACATTGTCTACTAGGTTGGGGAACATGATATATATGTATTGATGTAGATATCTATGTAAATATCTAGAAGCATATTACTTAATATCACAGTGAGGACAGGAAAACGACAGCCGCATCTTGTCCATACAAATGTATTCCCTGTTTCATCGCTGTATTCTGAAAATTGAGCAATATTTATTAATATGTTACAGATATCTACCATGAGCATGCCCTGCAGGGGCAAGAAGGGAATATGAAACCTGGATTTTCTCGAATTACTATCAGCTCGAAGTGCATCTATCAATTTCTCTCAAAGAAATTGCATCGCTCACTGCCGAGACGTCAACAAATTGTGAAAATGCCTATTTTTGCAATCCGCTTCTGCCATCCTCCCCTCTTACAATTCAGACGATCTTTTCCTATACATCTTTTCAAGATCTTCAATATGAGTACAAACTAATCTATATTAATGATGTACAACAGCTATTTATAAGGCATATATAGGAAATACTCTATATGCCTTCATGTATCAATGTGAACCTTGTAAATAATTTTATTTATAAAACGAAGTATATACCTAATATTATCTTTCTGAAGCAAAGGCTGGTGTTAAAATAACGTTACTTGAGAGAATGTCTTTGAAACAAAAGTTTAATGAAGAAATTATTTCAAAGACATTGCCATCTGTCGCCACTTCTATTCATTTAGAGTTACGAATTTAAATTAAATTACTTTCTGTTGCTAAATAATTCGAAACTGCTTCGAGCAATGTCGTACAAAGAAAAGATTTAACGGTGGCAAAAGTAATATTCAGTTGACCAAATTAATAGGATGTAACCTGTTTTTATTTATTCAATTAATACGGTGTAACTTGTTTTTATTTATTCAATTAATACGGTGTAACTTGTTTTTATTTATTCAATTAATAGGGTGCAACTTGTTGTTATTTATTCAATTAATAGGGTGCAACTTGTTTTTATTTATTCAATTAATAGGATGTAATTTGTTTTTATTTATTCAATTATTTATTTAAGGTATACCTGTGTTAAACATAGACATCGATTACAAAATTATAAGTTAAAATAATGTTTTATTCTTATGCCGATTAAGGTGAACACAACATTTGAAGTTATGATTTGTCAAATAACTAACATTCGAACGGATTGGTAGTGACACCCACGTTGTCACACCTCCCGCCGCGCCGCGCCTTGAATTTACCCGGAGTCACACAGGCGCACCTATGTGACTACGGAGAAATTTATTTCTTGATAGTCACACTACCCGTGTACGCAATACACTACTAGAGGGCAGTCACATTTTATTCAGGCTACCAGACATTTAGGATTATGTAGTGTGGAACGAGGATTGTGGAACGATCTACCACCCACTAGGGTCTTTCAGCTGCGTTACGACATGAGGATTTTCAAGAGAGCTGTGAGACTGAATAAATATTTTCAATATAGGCAGCACGTCTGTAATCCTGGTATTGCATGTGTCCATGGGCGATGGTAATGATAACGGACGGTATGCCGACTGAATGACTGCTACCTTTATAATAAAACGTATCACTGAAATAAAGCAAAAGGAATTAAACTAATTTAAGATATATGAAACCGTTCCAGCGAAAAATAACATTATTTTCGGCAATAAATCAAAAATTACAAATACGTACTTATAGGTTTGTCGTTCTATCTAAAACGTTCGTAGCGCTCATTACGCCAACTTCACACTATACGATTTTTACGAAGCCGATTTGCCGAAACGTTTTTGCCGTATACAATAATATAAAATACAATATAACAAATGTACATGTTCATATTATACTTACTGTATTAATGACTGACATTGCCGAAGCGTTTCCTGAAAGATTGACGAAATCTACGTTTAACGATTCCCGCCACCCTTCTGCATACGGTGTACGGTACAAAAAAAACGGACTGTCTCAATTACTTCGTTTAGATACCATGGCCACTGCGACCGTTTCGGTTTTCTCTATGGAATGACACTTACGGTTTTCGGTGACAAGACTCGGCAGCAAAAAAACGCTTCAGTTTTTTGTAACGCATTCGGTTTTACCGTATCATGAACACACACTCATTCGTTTGCATACTCCACTGGAAACTGAATAAGAAAAAAGTTTCGGTAAATCTCAATAACCGCACCGCAACCTACTGTTACTCAATACAGGTTATTAACCGGGCGGGTTTAATAAACGTTTTAATAAAAGCAACTGTGTATAGAATAAAAGATATGCTAGAAATAAACAATAAGTTAAGGAAAAAAATATACTGTCGAAACTGGTAGAATCGATTCTCTTCTCGATATTGAACTACCTGTTTGCAACCTTTGCATAATTTCAGTGGCACGTTCTATAAAAAGAAGTAAGTACTAGATAAACTGAAAATACTGCGCGTAGCCTCAAAGCCAGCCTGAACAGAGGCTCGACACATCTTTACTGATTCGTGAATAATCCGATATCTTCCGTTTGGGTTGGCTTCGAGCATTGTGTTAACTCAACCGATCAGTTCACGGATTAACTCTCCAGTAGGTAAGTATGCGTCAATTTAGTACATATTTTTAGCAATGAATAAGGAGCAAATTGATTTGATATTAATTTGAAAGAGGTTCACATCTTTTACTGATTCATGCGTAATATTATTAAAATCGACCTATTTATTCTTCATCCACTATGTTATTTACTCAATGACAGATCGGTTTAGTGATGTCTGTATGATGTATTACGTGTGATAGCTTATATGTAGTTTGTGGTATGGCTCAGAAAACGTCACTATTTCTCAACAATAAAGTATGACATTGTTTCGCGTACACTTGACTATGAAGAAATAAGGAACTTGATAGGCGTGCAAACATCAAATAGAAAATAACCTAGTGGACGGAGTATACATTGCTGTTTTATTCTTAAAAAGCAAATTTTAAAAACAATTTATCATTTAAGATATAATATTAATTGAATCTTGCGACTGACATCTTCGGCTTCTCGAGCGCTCAGTTGCGCTCGAGAAGCCGAAGAGATAACATCTCTCAGAAAGTGAACGCAGTCGCCACTGAAGATGTCAACCGCAGTTGTTGACGAAACGTTTGGAAGAAAGAGAAGAGATTCCAGAAGACCTCGGCCAAGTAGTCCGGAAGATTCAATTAATATGGACACCGGCCGAGAAAGCCTACACTCCACTATAAGATATAATATATTAATATCTATTTAAAATTAACTAATTAAAAATTCTCCTGAATCATTTTCTTAATTTTTTTTGAAACCATCTCACACTTCAGGCGGCCCGAATCGCGCCGCAGCGCAGCGAACTGTCAGATTGCTTGCCACCCGTATTTATGCGCTGCGACACGGACCCCGGCTCGCATCAGTGTGCGATGGATGGGCGCAGTTAATGGACGTGATTCGAGAGTTAAAGATGATTCACGTTACACCGTGCCGGGGCCGAACCGTGTCACGGACGGGGCTCGGTTAAAGATCTATAGTATAGTTTTGTATGAACCATGTCATGCTACACCGGGCCGGGCTCGTGTCTCTACCGAGATACGGCCGGGGCACGGAGTCAAAATGTCGGTGGGTATTCTTTTCGCTGTCCCGCCCCGGCCCTGCCATGGCACGTCGTAACATGAATATGTTCGCCGGGCTCCCGGAGGGCAATCGACGACGGACTATAGTGAGGTGAGCAGCGCAACCGCAAAACGGACGACGATAAATTGCTAGAATGTATGCGCAAGTACCCTGTGGTTTATGATATGACTCATCATAGGTATCGTCTTTTTGGATATCTTCTTTTTGTAGTTCGAATTCGTGTTTCCAATACTTCGCCATCAATAGCAATTGCAATAGCTGCTAACTCAAGTTGTGAAAATTGCATTATAAAAATACACGTCTTATTATCACTCGAGCGAAAAATGAAAAATAATAAAAAACTGAAAATAACAATATCTTATTAATCTTATTATCGAATGGACATCGAATAGATCGACACTTGACAACACTATACATACGCGGACACAGTGGAAACGTCACGGCACGGGCACGGCGTGCCCCCGGCACGGTGTAACATGAATCATCCTTGAATGACTGGCCCGGCTGGCGCACGGTGGAAACGTCAGGGCACGGGCACGGCCCGCCCCCGGCACGGTGTAACGTGAATCATCCTTTATTCGCTGTGCAACGACGTGAAGAATTGACAGATAACTGAATTAAATTTTTGCGTTGAGTTACAGCCCGCCGCGTCTGTAGTGTAATGTGCGTTGTCGCAGTGCGACGCGAAGCGGCTGTAATGTTCGCGAGCCTTTAGACGCCACTCTGGCGAAGCGGATTCGGGGGGTTTTTTAGATTTTAGATTCATCTTTGATTCATTTTTTTTTTAGATTCACTCTTTTAGATGTGGTGTAGTTCCTCAGCGCTTATGGTAGCGGTTTTCTTATCGCTTAATCGCTTTTTAAGACAACCACGGGAAGAGATGTGGTGGTGGTATTCTGTAGCCGGCCACACGGCCGACACCACACGGCCAACGAGCACCCTGCTATACACCCTGATGATGTAATCAATTGAATTTTGGTAAATACATAAATTAAAAACTGATTAGTCGAGTATAAAATTTTTATTTTGTCTTTAACGCCCTTCCTATTGTTATGTTAATAGTTTAAGCAAACTTTAGAGAGGGAGAGTGCATGCTGCATTCCCGCAGCTGCTGCGAGCGCTCGACTGGCCGCGTTAACCCTCTCTCACAGAAGACTACCTTGAAATTCCACATCATCCTATTCCCGCAACGGGAATGAGCTCTGGCATATCTCACTCATTACCGAAACACGTACGTTCATTGGGGAGATAAGATAAAGTGGGAAATCCAGTACATTTCAAGGTGATCTTCTGTGAGAGAGGGGTAACGTGACCAGTCGAGCGAGCCCAGCAGCTATTAGATTGCTACATGCACTCTCCCCCTAAAAAAAAAACAGAAGAAAAGATATTCCCGTCTATGTGTTCAACTTGGTTACAATGTGGCATGTCAGTGTAGAATTTTACAAACATTACAAAATTAGGGAATAGGCTAAACGGGGAAATGCAGTACATGAAATGTACTATGGATGTCTATGGACGCCAGTATCCACTTACCATCGGGTGAACTGTATGCTGGCCCGCCTCCTTTTTTTCCATAAAAGCAACTCAAGAGATATGTTCTAATTCAATTTTTACCGTCCCAGTCAAGGGCAGTACGTTAATTCAAACTTCAATCGAAACTCTGCAAAAGAAGTAATGCAATAAATTCGGTTGAGTATAAAGTTATATTCCAGCGTTTCCAGCACGCCATCTAAATGCTACAAAGAAACCTCGGACTTTGCGATGAATTCAGTTTTAAGAAAGTATGATGCAAGTGAAAAGTGGTTGGCGATTTACAAAAAAAATTAAATAACACTAAAATATTTACTAGCTAATGTTGGTTGAGTACTCATCCAACTTTTATGTATTTTTAGTATGATGACATACATTTAACTTGCACTCATTGATCTAAACATATAAAGAGAAATGTCCCGCCTAACTGATTCTTATTTTCCTAGCCTAGCACTCTTATTTTCGTTAAATAAAATACGTGATCAAAGTAAAAAATTGTGTTACTGTATAAAAAAATAAAGTGTTAAAGATTTGCATTCATATCCCGAACCTTTCAGACATCACAGTTGTAAACATTTATTAAGAAGGGGTGAAACAGCGTGCAAAAGTTTATATGAAAAAAATATTTGATAGTCATATTAACTTGAAACTTAGTATAAATATTCTAAAATACAAATAACTAAACACGTGTTTTACCGTCTCTCAACATTGTACCAGGGGCTAAAATACAGAATATGAAATTCTGTATGAAATCACTTAAATATTCTAAAGCTAATTAATATTCGTGCTGTTCTCTTCGTACGCTACTACAATTAAACTCACTAGAGCGAAGCCGCGAACAAAATCTAGTAAGGCATATATTATAGGGAAGAATTACTTCTCTGTAATAAAGAAGAAGAAAAAGATAAAAAGAAGCAAAACAAAGAATTTTCCACATATGAATAATTTTTCGATATTTATACATATAACAGGAATAGGTAGGTATATTGAAAATAAACGTGAACAATTCTTAACAAGTAAATAATCTGAGCTGGTGAGGAGTCACTGCATTCTTAATGCGAGCAGACTATAGTTCCCATACTATTTAGTATGTCCAAAATATTGTAATTGTAATTGACATAATTTGTGGCTTGATGTTATTTGAGGCTTATTGAGAACGTTTGAAGTAGTTATCACTAATCACTATCACTTACGCATGGGTATAATGGCACTAGTGTATTAAATCATTAACAAAGTAATACAGTCCTTTTGTAACTTTGACTCATGCCTATAAAATCAGGCATTTTTCATATTAATTTCATGTTTCGATTAAATCTTAAATTATTAATATATCTTATTATTATTAGGTATTATCTTATTCAATCTATCTTATCTTATTCAATTACCAGTATCTTTAATTATTCAGTTATAATTATTTAAGATAAGCATTAATTATTGCTTTCTTATTTACACAACACAGGCAAATCAGCTATAAGCTTATGCCTTTGATTATAACGTCACAACTCTGTGAAAAGATTTAAAGTATTCATTATAGCTGGAAGTTGGCTGTTCGGGCTGATTGTTCTCTGTTAGTTTTAATAGTCGCAGCTAACTTTTATAATGCGATTAATAGGTTGTTTTAAGTTTATAGGGAGATTCCTTGTGAAATGTCCGTCCAATTTCAATTTTTCGAAATTCAACTCCAATAGGGGTAACGCCAGATGTTAAATTTTGTATGGAAAAAGTATCTGATGGTCTTATTAACTTCATATAAATATTCTGCAGTACAAATGTCATTAAACCCGTGTTTTACCGTAGTTCACAATTGTAAGCATATAATTTTGAAAATATGGTAAAACAGCTTAAATACAGGGAGTCAAATTTTATATGGAATCATTTAAACGCAATTAATTAAATTCATGCAAGTGAAGCCGCGAGCAACAGCTAATGTACGTACACTTTGTGTTACAAAGGTAAATTGAAAATATATTACTTCCAAGGAACACACATATTCTTTGAACTACTTTGAGAGTTTCCTCCAGCAACGCATAACACGGAATAGTTTAATTTTCCATTACAGAAGAGTTCCCTTAAGGTAAGGTAAATAATCAATAAATGCATTGCAATTACAAAATACAAATTTTTACAAATTACAAATTACTATTTTTGCTAAATTTTATATTTCAAAATAACACAAAATAAATTGTAACATTGAAAAAAGGGACCTTAATGTCGGTTCAAGTTTCTCAAATTTTGATTTTAGTGAAATCTTAAAAATCAACATATTTTTTATTGTTTTATTCTTAAAATCAGAGACTATAATATACCATCAGTCTGTGTCTCTCCACTGGTGGATATAGACGTCCCCCAAAGATCGTCACCACACATGATCTTTTGCTCTTTTCATCCAGCCAATATCGGCTACTTTCTTAAAGTTCACCTGGTCCGAAGGCATACCACGCTGCATTTTCTGGTATCGACAATCCGACAATCCTCCATTCGACAATTCGTCTTCCCATCCGTTATCGATCCTGCGACATATCTCACAGAACACTATCCTAAAGTGTATTTACTAATTTCTCTACTTTATGCTATTCCCATAATGTAGGTACGTACCTACGAATAAAATTTGTCAAAGTCATTCCCATCCCACCCTATTCGATCTTTCCCCATTTTAACCTAACCTAACCTAACCCTTTCTCTAAATTAATTTCTAAATCTCCACGGGGCCTACCCTGTAGCATGTAGGAGGAGAGTGCACGTCGCGTTCCCACAGCCGCTGGTCGCACTGGCCACGTTACCCCTCTTTCACAGAAGACTACCTAGAAATGTACTGCATTTCCCACTTTATCGTATTTTCCCAATGTTCGTACGTGTTCCGGTAGTGAGTGAGATATACCAGAGCCCATTCCCATCCCATCCTATCCCTCCCCATTTTCCCAACCCTTTCTCCCAATCCATTCCTTAATCTGCAAAGGTAGGCAGCGCATCCGCGGGCGTGTCAATGTTCGTCATTCTGAACTGATGTTGGTATATATCGCGAATGTCACAGAGTGACAGAATTCCATCTACCAACAGGTGAACTGTCCGCTCGTCTCCAGGCTTCTTTCTATAGAAAAAAATAACGTCTAACGAATCAAATTGATCTAGGACCTGCTGGATCAATATTGTACACTATTTATCTTCTGTGCTTCTGTTTATTTTTTTATTGTAAAACTTCTTTAGCATATCGAGTTATGTTACAAACTATATTATATTGTGGTTATGTAACCACAAACGGTGATCTCGTCCATATTTTTCACTGAAGCTTTGCATCATAGCTCTCGGTTACACTTTACCATTCCTCTTGAGTGTCGTCCCATCGGTACAACACCAGGAGTAAAAGCGACAAGAAGGGACATGCGTTGTGTAATACACTGTTAATGTGTTATGTTCGCAATTAATATGATATGATAATTAATCGCGATTAATAATTAATTACGCGCTATTTATTTATCGCGCAACCTATGTAACAACATTAAGCAATTTTTTTTTTCAGAATGGCTAAATTCTGTGAGTTGTGGCCCTGGTGGCCTTTCAAGAGTCTTTAACACGTGTTTAAACACGACCGGTTTAAATTAATTTAGGGCGAGCGCAGAAGGCGCTCAGCCAGGAACAAAATATGTGTTGCAACGAGCCTAAGGGCACGGTATTAAACAAAGTATATTTAATGAGAAGTATACTAGATATACGATATGAATTTCGTTGCGGTCTAAACCAGAAACAGTTATTAAAGACTTAAGTTGGCGTTTAGTAATAAAGCGCCCCATCTAGTGCCACTGTTTATAACTGGTTCAGTGAATTTTAACATAGTCGTACCCTCCTCAGTAACGATCTTACAGAAGGGCGTCCTGTGACGGCGGGACGGAGGAAAACATTAAAACTGTGCGGCTCATGATTGAAGCAAACAAACGAACGATATATCATTAGGTATTGATAAGACGGCAATTTCATGGGTAAGGAACTAACTAATATTATGGTCCTAAAATATGGGTAAAGTTAAATTTCTTAAGAGTTAGTCTCATAGAGTCAAAAACTTTTATACATAGTCACTTTCCACTAATGCATTATTTTTATTTTTCTATTTCATATTTCCCTTCTCCATTTAAGAATAGTCTTCCAGGAACTTCCTTGAATGCCACATCCAGTATCTCTATACGGACAGCAAACACATCTCACCAACTTGAAATTCTCTTTTTCGCCTCTCGAAACTTTAGATCCGTTAGAAATGTCTCATAAAAGCTCGACGAGGGATTGAATACAAAGGAATTTTATATTTTGAGTCTTATCTTGCGCTTTTGTATATATGACGATTCATCATTTCAGCCCTTGGACGTCCACTGCTGGACATAGGCCTCCCCCATTGTCCGCCATTTAGACCTATCGGCAGCGACCTGCATCCAGCGGGAGCCCGCAACCTTTATGAGGTCGTCTGTCCATCTAGCAGATGGACGTCCTCGGCTTCGTCTGCCGGTACGTGGTCTCCACTCGAGAACCCTTCTGCCCCATCGGCCATTGGTTCTTCGAGCTATGTGCCCTGCCCACTGCCACTTCAGCTTGCTAACCCGAGAGGCGACGATTACAAAATTGTAAATAGTTTTCACGTTTTGTAATTAAGGATTGCATTCTGTACTTATAATTCCCTATTCTCCAAGTCTAAAGCAATCCATAATTGTATTATTATAACTGTATCTTTGCAACGAACAACACGGGATCGTGCATGACGGTGATCGTGAGACCCGACGCGACGCAACGTGCGTCGACCGACACGCTAGCTCCGTCTCACCTCCATGGAACTAGTACGATGGCTGCGGCAGCGACAGAGGAAGTGGAGAAACGTAAGACAGTCAAATACATATAGAGATATCGGTCCCGAATACATTTTTGTTGCCTTCGGTGTCGAGACCGTAGTTCCGTGGGGTCCTAGCGTGCATTCGTTTTTCAAAGATCTTTCTAAGCGCCTGGTCGACAGCACTGGCGACCCTAGGGCTGGCCGTTATGTCGCGCAACGCATCAGCCTTGCCATCCAGCGAGGTAATGCCGCCACAGGGACCAAATTTGTACAACGTACTCAATATATAATTAATCTTATATTTTGAGCATTTTGTATAATCATTTTTAATATTCATAAGTTTTAAATTATTTTACAAATAAGTTAAGATTAGTTTTTATATTTAAGTATTTTCTTTTATTTTTACAATTAATCAAACAATATCTCAATTTCACTTGTCGAGTTCCCGCCAAAAAGTCCTTATAAAATCTTTGTCATTAGTTAGGTAAGATTGTCTGGAAGAAATTGCTATTAAGCAATAAGACCGCCTGGTTGTATTCTCTTCTTAATACCATTATACAATAAAGAGTTTTATTCTATCTATATATATTATGGATAGTGACAAGTTATGACTTGTACCGTTGGACTTGTAAATCAAAAGATACACACACATACACAACTAACACAAAATACTCAGTACGTGTGTCTCTATACAAACGTTTGTCCGACAAGGAAACGAACCCGGGAACCGAACGAACGAATTTGCACAGCAAGCAGGGACACTAATGGTTGAGCTAGTTAGCTGATCATTGATCAGTTGATCAATGATCATTGACTGGAGACCCGTGGTGTCCACTTCACCTACGGAAGGCAAATGTGAGTGTAATGTTATTTTATATGATGCAGAAAAAGAGTTTTGGGTCAGTTGTAAACTTATATCCGACAGTTGAGTTCAGAAATAAGCCAAATCAGTTCAGTGGGTAGCGACAAAATTAAACATTAAAAATATGTCAAATATAAAGAATTTCCTCGTCTATGCATACAAACTGTGTGTCGTTGGATAGGACACGTAAAGCTCTACAACTTTATAATTAAACACTTAAACATACGGCAAATAGCGATATCTCCCTTGCAGCCAGCGCTGGCAACCGTATTTTTTAGTAGGTACACTAGTTGTCCACTTTACACTTGTTCAATTATTTTAAATGAAAAGACTATATGCTAAATTTTTAGTGTCTAACTTAAATAATTCTCGAGATACAAGCTCCCTTTTTTCCCCAAATCTTCTCCTTTTTCTTAAAAAATCTTCTCCCTTTTTTCCCCTCTTCCCAGTAAGATTTATAAAATCCTTCCTTAGTGGATACCTATGTTATAAAACCTATCCACTGTGTAAATTTCATGTTTCTAGCTTCAGAGGTTTAGTTTTGGCGATGATGAATCAGTCAATCAGTCAGGACATCTCTTTTTATATGTATAGGTATAGAGGTACGGTACGGGAATTATAATCCAGTTGAAGTTATCAAATACTATGATGTGGCTACGTTATTAACTCATTACCATCTTAGACAAACTACTTTATTCTATTCCAATACAGTATCTTTAATGAGAAGGCAATACCACTCAAAGAGAGCGAGTGAAGCGTCAAGCAATTAACTTGGGAAGACAATTAGAACATTCACGTACCTCACTCGCATTGACTCGCTGTGACACACACGAGCCATGAGTTACCTCGATTGAGCGAATATCTTTGCCTCATAATCATAAATCATTTGACTTGTTCACAACACATTATATAATACCACCGTTCACCAAACCTGAAAGGAATGCCGTACATGCAACTGACCAATTCATTGACACCTTAATAAGATGATGATAACAAGGCCTAAAATGGTCTACAACTGTGGCCCGAATCAATGTTCCGAGCGGTCCTCAGTCGTGTTTTTTAAGACCTACCTAGCCAGCTTAGCTACAGAAACAAATTTTCACTACAATATGATAATGGCGAATAAATAAATATATTTATTAGACTACACTACATCCCGTAATACCCGCGGATATTTGTTTATTCCGCAGAAACAGTTTAATTTCCCAGGAACAAATGTAGTTTTTCATTGTTCCTAAGTAGGTCGGAGCAAAATTTCAGCACGATTTGTCCACCCGTTGATGCGTGAAAGAGTATCAAACATACAAACAAACAGACATCGTTTCATTTTTATATATTAGTAAGTAAGGATAAGGATGGATGCGGCTGATTGCGGCCCGCAGTGCCATCCGCCACTAACTATATTGGCCCTTGACCAAAAAAGTTTGACGCTCACTGGTCTAGAATTTGGTTTGGTATGAGTTTGGTTTCGGTACAGTGTAAACTTTATAGAAATTCTCAAACAAAAGAAATCATAATCAATATAAACAAATGATATGCGGCCGGATAGGCTCTTTAACATCTGCGATTTTTTTTTTCTAGAACGTACAAACTAAATTTAAATTCTAAATTAAATTAACTAAATTTAAATTTCTAAATTTAACTTTCCGACTGGCGCCTGTTATCGGCCTTTTTACCCAATTACAGTGAAACCAAAAAGGAGTGAATTTGCTAGTCCATGTATGTATATATGAGTAATGCGAGTACGAATGTTCCATCACAGTTCCTAAATCACTGGGCTGATCTCAGCAACTGAGGTGTCAATCTATTCCTTTTATTTATCCGAGTGTCACAGAATATATGTATATTTTTGTAAAAAATTCAAAAGCAATTAAAAGAAAAATCTGAATTTTCTTCCTTCGAAACATGATCACATTAAAAGTAATTAAAAGTAGAAACACATAAAACACTTATTATGTTATAAGTAATAAGGAGTAGAATTAAAAAAAATGTATATTAGTGTTATTAGTGTTAAATGAAACGAATTAAAGAAAATATATTATAAAAAAGGCTTGTATTTAAATGAGCAGCAAATCGTGATCGACAAACAACCTATTTTTAAATAAGTAACTAAAGTATAAATCGATCAATTTGAATTTGAAGTAAATAAGTTTAAAATATTAATTTGCCAAGTGAACGGAGTCCTCGCTTCGCTTATTCTTTAATGTCACCGGGGAAACTAAACCTAACTCACATTTAAATTTGTTACCGTCGATTTGATGCTCATTCAGTACCTTTTGCTGCTCATTTAATTACTTCTCATAAAAAAAGGAACTTGTGAATTGCGAAAGTGTTCCCGCAAGACGTTCTTGCAACTTTTGCATAAATTAAATTAAAGTTTAAATTTAAATTAAAGAGTTCAAATTGTGAATACCTTCTAATGAGGCGTGTCCCATCACTGGTTTCGCCTTGCAGCCGTTCATTAAACTCCACAACACTTCAAAGCGATATCACCTTTGTTGTACACCCACTTTGATCACGAAGACACGGATCGGTGGAATTTAGCTTTCTTCTAATTAAATCTGAGCAACTATCTCGAATGTTTCATTTTGAAGCGGGCAAATAAATGCGCATTCTAATTTACCCGCGGAAAATTGGTGGGCAATATTTTTACATTTTTACTATAAAACTATGTATAAGGCATTAATTTATTTCCATTGTAATAGAAATATATGATAAAAGTTACCGCGGATTTTCAAGGGCGACAGTTCCACTTACCACCGAGTGGACTGTATGCTCGCCTGCCGCCTTCTTTCCATAAAAAAAATCTGAAATGAACAAGCGTGGAGGCGATCAGCACAGTAGACGTTTACTTCTATTTGGAAGTAAGTGCCTAGTCTCCTTTCAGAATAAACATCAAACTTGAGTAACATGTGCCCTACATAAGCCGTAAATGAAACAACATTTTAAATAACGACCCTCTGACCATGTTGTCAAACTCGTCGAAAGGTTTACACACATTTATCTGTAACGACCAATTCGAGCACATTGTTAAACAAATTACTTTCAGTTTGCATAACCCTTTCCAGTACAAATGCGGTACTAGGGTTTAATCATTCCCGTGGGCCACTCAAGTTGTTCTATGTACAAAACATTTCTTATCTTTTTTTTATTCAAATAATAGCAGTTAGAGTACTTCCTGTAGATTCATGATAAATTTTGGCAAATATTGTTTTCATTTGTCATACTCTGAAAGTAGACCATAGATTATCTAAGAAGCGGGCTGAAAGTGATACGTTTGAGCTCTAGAACCGAAAAGTAGTTTAAACAAAATTAGTCAATAAATCGTAGGTAGTTACACTGGGCAACGGCAGAAACCTATACAGCCACACTTCGATTAATACTATATTAATTCTTAACTTTGTAGAATTTTTGTTTGTGATGTTATTTAAGATACCGATTAAACCGCGTCAAAATTAATTTAGATAGATCATTGACATAAATTAGAAATAATCTAATTCCAGTCAGGGACAATAAACCAGCGTTTTCTTCTACTAACGAGAGAATGCCTTCTCCGACATTTACTGATATACCTCTACATGATACTCAAATTTCACAAACGGTATCTAATATTAATATTCCAGGAAAAAAACCCTTTCTCTTGCATTCACAAATTGAATGAAAAGTAGTGTTTATTTAATTCAGGTGAAAGGCACCCATTTCAGATTCGAACTATTGGCGCTCTCACTTCGTTCGAGAGCCGAAATGGGTACCTTTCATCCCTTAATTAACAATCTACTATTACAATATAGAGAATAATATTATTGTTAAATAACAAAATATTGTTATATGATAATAGAAGAATACTTGACGTAAGTATTTTTCGTATAAACGTTGAGTAACTACCTAGATTTTTTCAGCCCTTTAAAAAGCTTTCGTGAAAAGATCAATTTTTCGATTTGTAGATAGGCTATTTGCAGTAATTTGCACACACAGTGCACACAGATAATAGATATATAAGGTAAATTAAATAACGTTGCACTAGGGGACTAATATGGCAGTTTAGTATTGCGTGATTGATTTCTAAAATTTTAATTTATAAAAAGTTCCGGATCACTTAAGATCTTAGAACTCTATCAAAAATAGTTACAAGTGTCCATAGGCGGCTTTAGCAGCCATTTATGTATAAAGAACATTTTTTTATATTACACTGATAGTACGGCAGACTCCAAAACAACGATAGCGCGTTCTAGCCTACCGAGACACCGCCATCTAGAGAGTTAGTTGAAAAACTTTTAGTATACAAAATGACTCAATAGATGGTGCTGATCTATAATAAAGAAGGGGTAAAGGGGATTTTTTCTAAACTACTGGATTGACAAGGTTGCTGGACACGGGACTCCACATGCAGATTGTATTGTGCACGAGGGATATATGGCCTTAAAAGTTCTCTCTTTTAGAGATGGTATAGTTCCTCGGATTGTTATCTCTTAGTCGCCTTTTACGACAGCCATGAGAAGAGATGAAATGGTCCTATTCTAAAGCCAGTCGACATTACACTGCATTAAAAGGAGTATAGTTTCTAAAATAAAACAAAATATATGTTTAATCCATTTATTATATTTTATTGTAAACTCATACACTTGATCTATTCATCAACCGTTTATAATTTACGTTATACACGTCATTACATCACGAAATGAGACTTAACTTATAAGGCCCCTCATACACTGCAAGTATTTCATAATAAAAAATCTATTAAAGACGACCTACAATACGTAAATAAAATAATAAAGATATTATTTTCTTAAAAATTTGTCCGACAAAGATTTAAAAGAACGAGAAGAAGGATGTAACAGATGACTGTTAACAGGTTAAGGTTACCAATTAATTAAAACATATGTAGGTATTTTAAGGGCATTTATACCCTTAAAACATTATTCTTAAACATACATTATACCAATAAAGTATAATGTAAAAATATCCCAAATAATGAATATGTATCAACACAGTTAAGATATGACTCAAATGAAAGCATTTACTTCATAGATGCTTTTATATTAAAGCAGTTAAAGTCAAAACCATGATATAGACCGCTTTTTTATCCTTATATTTTTATTTATTAAAATACATTTCATATGTTTAGTTAAAAAAACTTCATCGCTGTAACAGTTACAATTGCTTATAACGATTATGATAGATGATAACATATACATTGTCATTAATTTTATGTTTCTTTGGGGGTTTGAGACAATATACATATTTCTTTCCCATTGTCCTTTAACTAAAAATACACCTAGCTATTATTTTTATGACAAAATGAGATAAAAATGTTAACATCGGAAATATTATTGTACGGTAATAAGTACTGTAATATAAGTAGATACACGAATAGTTATTTTGGATACCAAAACAGTTATTTAGAATTTATTAGGTATACGGCAACACAAACCTGCCGATCTGTCAATAGAGAATGAGGAATCGGAGAATAGTCAATAAGATGGTTGCTGTTAGTTGTTTTGTTCGTCACAATCTAGTAAAACTTTATCGGACTTATAGGATCGTCATGTTCATTTGAAGTCTTATGCTCGCACACACTACCGCCGCGCCGTGCTGCAGCGAATCTCACTGTAAAACTGCGACAACGCGAGCCGCAGCTCAACACAATAATTTAAGTCGGTTAGCTACAATTCAATTCTTCACGTCGTCGCACAGAGAATAACTCTGGAATTACGTCCGTTAACTGCGCCCGTTCAACACATATTGAACGGGCCGCGGCGCAGGGCGTAACATCGGCGCATACATACGGCTGGCGTGCGATCCGGCAGTGCGCTGCGCTGCGGCAGGACGCGACCCGCCTCAAGTGTGCGATGGTTTTTACACAAATTGTATGGAAATGATTCAGAAGGATTTTTGCAATATTATGCGCTGCGTTGCGGACCGCCGTAATATTGGCGAGCCTATATAGGACTATTTTGTACGTTCCCTTTATGTATTTAAACCCTTATATAACTGTACGGATGGTCACATTCATATATTATAAACCCTTGTCTTGTAGAAATTATTCCATGCCTTGAAGGACTTGAATTACACACGTGTTTTAAATATTTTACTTGGGAGAAATTCTTGTGAAACTGTCTTCACATGAAAAAAAATACCTATGTTATAATAAAAAGAGTCTTTTTACAAGAGTAGTATATGAATGCGTTGATAGATGCTATATTTCAACTGACTAACACATTGACATGTGTTCAACTTATAATATCTCTATTTTTAAATATGAAGCGTTAATATAATTCGAATATAAATTTACCTCACAATGTATAAGGGGTCTAAAGGCTGCATTAAGTTTACAACGGGCGCACCATAATTGACTCGAAAAAGCAAAACAATGCTAAAAGCAGGCCATAGGAACAAAATTATTTTCAAAAAATATATTTAAAACAAAAACATGCTGTAAATGCTAATTTTGAACTCTTTCTATAATTATTTAGACAAGATTAATAACCGAAAGGAATATGGCACTTTTTTTTAATTTCACACAACGGCAGTGATTTAATATTATATATATTTACCCACACTATGGTAACTATGTATATTTATATGCAGAATATTAGTGTATCGATTAATCCAAATATTTTTTTTTAAATCAGGAACTAAATAGTTTTATTTAAAGCGAAATAATAATTAAAAAATATATATGTAACAAGTTTCATAAAAAAAATCACTTCAATAACTTTAGCCCGTTAAATAAATACAGACACCTCATATGATCGTAACAAACTCTACACTAATTTTTTATTATAATTATCATAAATAGTGCATTAATTACATTGAAAACTGTGTAAATAACTAGTTAAGAGACATTGTATAATGATTGAGACGTATTGTAATGGCCAAGCGATCGTTCAATTGCAAACTTTCTCTTGCGTTCGCAAATGGCTAATTTTAGTGACTTTAATTAACGTTTATTAAGTTCTAACTGAATAAGTTTGTTTTGCAACGTTATATTTGCTGTTGGCGCCACCTATTGAATATATTAATAATGAACTGCAAGGGAGTTTGTTTGTATTAATTCAAATGGTCAATTAGCCAATACTACACTTTATGAGTAATTCTTGAAATCTGTACACGTCATTCAACGATGTTAGCTGCTTAAACATTTAAGTTGATAATGAACTTAAAAATTACGTTTAAGATTAAGTTGTACCTTGTGATCAATTTTGGGACAAACGAAAATTGTATTTAAACGTAGTTTTAACTTTTTTGTTGCTATCAAATATCAATTGCTATATAAATATTTGAGATTCAGAAGTTTTATAAAGCAAATCAACTTTCGTCACTTTGAACATCTGTGAATTGACGTTTACAAATTTGAAGTAAACAGTATGAGTGCAGTGAGTTTCAAAAATACTTAAATATAATAATTATGAATTATAGTTTCGTACGTATTATTAAACCATAATTTGAGGGTTGTAGTACATTTTAAAAGTAATAACCAAGTAATAACCTAATGTTTTCTAAAGTCATCGGTATTAACTAATGGAATTATTTGCTATGTATTATTTATATATATATATTTATATATATATATATATATAAAATTTATAAAAACGTTTAGTACTTCTGAATACACTGCACTTTTTAACAACAATTCCCATGGTCTATTAAATTTAGGCGCCGCTCGTGTAATTCGCTCGTTTGTTTCTTAAGACGGCACCTTAAGAAGAAAAGAGATATGGTGACATTTAAGTGGTAAAAGTTGGTACACCCATGTGCGATTCAAACACAAGGGGATAAAGGGATTATGTATTTTTGCATCTATTTTCATATTCAGGGCTGTTTATAAAAATTAAACGCCTGATTCGTAACACAAATCATTGTATTTATGTCCCAAGAAGCCAAGAATAGACCTTTTGGCGTGAACTCGTGAAGTAGTCTACTTTTTCTTTGATTATTATAAAAAGTGTCTACTGTGTGAAGTAAACACGACACTGGCACAATGTACTAATTGCGCTATCGTCATAATATATAATAAGGAAAAAAAATGCAATATCGCACTGAAAATTAGTTACCTCACAGGAGAATTACTTCACACTCCTTCATCATTTACGTTACCATACGTCTGGCAACTCGAGTAAAAACATCTGTAAAAGTTATTTGCATATTTTCAAGTTTCGATACTTTACTTAGCGGCCGTAGAAAATACATTGTACATAATGTTTTTGGTGTTAAAAATTAACGGAAGAAAGTACGTTTTCGCAGTTTTGATATTTAGCGATATAACTGTTTAAACATTTGTACACATTTGTATATTGTAAATAGGGTCTGAACGCGTAAAATTAAAGGTTTTCGTTTACCTTTTATTTCTACTCGACGTTTCGGCGCCGGCGCCGGTTACACACACCAGCCGTGGTCACGAGTTAACTTTACTTAGCGGCCGTCGAAAATACATTATTTTTGGTGTAGAAAATTAAAAGAAGAAAGTACATTTTTGCAGTTTCTTTTACGAGACCACGAACGGTTTTAACCTATGGAAACGTTGTTTTTATTTCACAGATTATCTAAATAAAATGTTTTATCTATTCTTTATTAATAAAGGAGCAATTACGTTTTTTTGTTTACTGGACTAAAATAACAGTATCGGGTGATGTTTTTTCGACTCCACAAATTAAAAATATTACACATGTGCCATTTCTATAATATGGTAGCCCTTATTCCCTAGGTGTCAAATCGAACATAAGTGCAACCACCCTAATGAAACAAGGCCGACGCCGAAAATCTATAGTATACTTAATTATCTTCACACGCTAACTATCCTACTTTTTAAGTTATTCTATGCATTATCTTTGGCGATTACACTGTTCACGGTACCTTTAAACAAATACCATAGACCACTACAAGAAAATACTTGTACCTTTTGACAATTCTCATAGATTTAGAAAAAAACAAAACAAAAACAATGCTGAATGTAGCCTGCTTGAGTCGATATATAAATCTGTTATAAAATTAATTGAGTCGGCATCTAGCGGTTGAGGGCTAATTGAAAGACCGTTATAAAATTTAACTGAGTCTGATATAAAATTTAATTTTAGAATTGTTACATATGAACATTTTTTTGTAATTTGGTACGCGACAACAGATTTGAGGTAGTTTGGGCAGATTCTGTATTCGGTAAATTACAAGCGTACCTAATAAAAAAAAAACTAGACTTTTCTAGCGAATGACGGCTAACTCTGTTATGAGATTCTGTTATCTTTTGAGCTAGCCATGGCCGATAGTTTATTATAAAATTACTTGAATCGGTATCTAGGGACTGAGAGTTATCCGAGGGTGTGTTAATTTTAATTATCTAGGTTTAATTACGTAAATCATAAATGCATGAAATTAAATCTGGGATGAATCAATTTTCAATTCACACAACTCTAGCCGCACACGTCACTACTGTCACTGGCTGTAAATTTTAAGTCCGAGTTACCCGTATTTATTCGTAGTGTTACGGTATTTGCTTCAACTTATATGAGAAAATAAAATATACATTGACCATAAAAAAAACTTACAAACGTCGTTGTAAAGTCTCACAAAATTCACTATTTAATACTGAATTACAAAAACTGTCGCTTCGCACAATTATTTTATATTGGATAAAATGGTACCATTATTAAGACTTAACGCTACATTCAATATACAGCTAAAAATAATTATTTATACAGTAGAGAAGTGATCATGAAAATCATAATTTTCAATTACATAATAAATACATGTATAGTGTACCTTTCATGGATTTAGTAAAAATACATTAAAAATTGTACTTAAAAAAAATAGGTATGATTGAAAAATTAAAAAATACTTATTTGACAGCTGTCAACTTTGACGGCAACTTCTTGTATTGGATCTCCGTTCCAAGACGTGCTATTATCGCTCTTTGCCCGACTATTGGCAATCTAAATCATATGATTTGTATTATGATGACAAAAAATGATGTACGGTATTTAGATTGTCAACGAGCTAATATCGCATGTTTTGGAACGCAGCGTAATTGTTACTTTGTAAGATTTTCGAATAAATATCGAACTGTATCACATTTTAGCGGCGAATTCATTTATTTTTATTTCCAAAACAATCTGAACGATATTGATCACTGTCAAATTTTGGCGGGAAATCAGTTTTATTTATTACATTTGCCTCTAGTATTCATACAACCAATATTATTTTCATGATCCAATATCTACACTTTTAGACAACATTAAAACTATTTTCGTGGTGTTATAGGCTGCGCAGTACTTTTCCATTAAGATTATATGACTATTAATAATAATTCTGCTTTTTGTTCAATGGCAGTTAATCGTTCTTATTTACAATATGTTAAAATTATGTATGTTTAATGCTTTAATCAATTGCCTCCACATAACACGTAATGGAATGCTTATTTTAATTATGGTGATTTTATTCACAATTAATATGTTAACTGTAAATGAAATAAGTTAGGTATTAGTAAGTATAATAAAGAACCCTAATCACTATATACATTAGGTCCACTCTAGTTCTAGTCCAAACTGCCTTGAGCCACCTATCATAATGTTTTAATCACACAACGAGGTTACCAAGCGCTACAAATAATTAAGAGATTCTAATAAAAAATTTTTCATTTGAAACAGTTCAGTGACTACTCGTTTTGACCCTTTCTTCGTGCCATTCAAATATACAATTTGTAATAATAAAAAAGTACCAAAGAAAATGTTAATACATATAGATATATAATACAAATATATACAAGTATATCGTTATATAGATATACATTATCATCAAACTACTTTCAAGGCTCCAAGCCATTCTACTTCTTATTATGCCAAAACCAACCGTTTTTCCTACAATTTGGCATTCCTTCTAGCTTTAACGCTAAAAAGCATTATCTATGGGTAACGATAACGTTATCCGTTATTAATTAATAACGAGAGATCTTAAAACTAGATTGAGCGAAAACATAGTCAAAAGACATATAGCCCAGAGTCCGTGACAAGACAGTCTTGATAGTTTTATTTCATTAAATGTCATTTAAATTTAGTCGTTAACGAAACGTTATTGGTCATAATTAGTTTGATTAATAACACAGCCTTAGATGCGGACTTTTCTTAGAAGAAAAAATAAAAAGGATACATTATTAAAATTTAGACTGAATTTCAATTCAATAGATTTACCAATTTCAATAGATTAATCGTACAGTGTGAAACTTAAAAATCACTTTTATTAGTCATAAAATGTATCAAAATTATAGGCCTTCAATTTCAAAACTTTTAGTTCAAAATCACTCTTATAAAAAAACGCTTACAAAAATTTGTGCTAATTTTATATTATTTAAAAATTTATAAAAAAATTTGATACCCTTATCGTAAGAAAGCAATAAATAAATTAACACCGTTTCACATTTTTATTCAATTAAATTTTAGACCAATGTTTATATTAAATTACAAATTTTAATGATTTGAGCAATCGCACATTTGCAATGTTCAAAGAATCTGATCACTAAAGATCATTGATCAAATGTGATCACACATGCCATTCGGTCTGTTCTATAAAGAATAGAAAAAAATGACTTCTATGTCACTTAGATTGAGCGTATAGATTGTAATAACAGGACAAAAGTATATTTTGCGTCAACAGAAATATGTTTATTAAAAAAGATAAAGAAAAAAGACACGAAAATAGAGCAAAAGACAGCGAATAGATAGTCTATCGACGCAAAATACACTCTAATAACATCCCATTCGTATCATTTCAATATTTTAGTAGGTGCTTTTCACTCTTATTCAAACTTTATCGAGATATCTACATTACTAGAGACACTAGGCCTCTATCGTACACTCTTCTATTCGACTATGATAGGCATAGTAAATATTAGAGTGAACACACAACTCACTTCAACACTTCTAAAACAATTCGACTCCACAGTTCGATCAATTCACGATTTTTTAACTTTTTTTTTACTTTCTGTGCGGCACTTAAAGCCCATTTTCGCAAACACCTTCGATTTAAAGTCCCGCGTTACTTTTGCGACAGCATTGTATCCCCGTCTATTCCCCCACAAAGAAATGACACATTTAAATAAATCCTTATAGCTCTGTGACCGATCAGTGACAGGTTCTATAACAGTCTTTATGGTCCGGTTATTATAGCACGAGCTCTGACAGATTGGGGCGTTGTCTATTTCACGCAAAACATTTTTATTCCGTAACGCATTAATAGAAAGTTTAAAAAAATATTTTAATGACATATATGAGTCGCAAAATTATAATAATCAAATGTCAAGTGTTTATTGTTCTTCCAATGTATATTTTAACGTAATTTTGTTCGATACAAAGGATAAATTCATTTTCTTCGATTGATATGTAAATTCACATTATCGTGTAACGGAATGTAAACTGTGCTAGTGGTTACAATAGTTTTTTTTATTTTTCGATAGTTGATGATTGATTATTTAAATATAATTAATAATACATTTAAATCGTATTTAAATTAAAAGTATGGTCTTCATTTTGAAGCTTTGATCCTGTTTTATTATATTTATAAGATATAATCATGGAAATCATTATACATATTTATATTCCCTGACTTCTAACTTTCTAGTTTTAGTTTATATTTGGATTGTATTTTAATAATAAATTGAATAGAAAAGACAGCCGAATGGAAAACTTAACCTCGTCATCCAGGGTCATAGTTATAATCAATAATTTGAAACAATCAATTAACTAGGCTATCGATTAACAAAGTCTCATCACTGTGTTTTTTTCAACTGTTAGCTGTCAGAGTTCATGCTATAATAACCGGAGTATAGATTTCTGTAACCGCGTATAGAGTTCTCTGTAATCGTGATGCTGGTTGTTGTCCGATCTCAGTCGTACCTGGGCTTTAGAACAGTCTTAGAGTTCAGTGACCGTATACAGATCTATCTGATTGTGTTTATTTCTGTCCGCTCTCAGTCTATGTGTCGTATCTGGGTTTTGGAAAAGTATTTTAGAGTTCTGTGACCGCGTATAGATGTCTCTGATTGTAATGTTGGTTTCTGCCCGATCTCAGTCTGTGGGTGGTGCCTGTGTTAGGCTGTTGCTGTCGTCTCTTCTGTTAGGGCCTCTGGTGTTTAGTGCCTAAGAAACGAAATGGGTGGTGCCTGGATTTTACAACAATCTTTTAGAGTTCTGTGACCGCATATAGATCTCTCTGATCGTGATGTTGGTTTCTGTCTGGTCTCCGTCTGTGGGTGGTGCCTGTGTTAGGCTGTTGCTGTCTTCGTGGTCTTTGAAGCGATCTATATTCTAACGCAGCGGCGGATAAGGGTTGCGGTTCCGCGCGCCTCGCGGGGCGAACTGTCGCATATTTATCTGGAGGAGGTGCGGGGTGGGGGTGTTGCGAGTGGGAGTGGGAAGGGGGCGCGGGGGAAGGGGAGAAGGTTGCGAGGGGGGGATTGGGCGCGGCGGGGCGCGGGCGGGGCGCGCGAGGACCGAACGACGCGTATTTGGGGTCGAAGCGGTTCAGGCCGGTGCGGTTTGCCTGACCTGTTCCTAGAAAATTTTTGTTTATTAGTGTCGTTATAAGTAAAGATCGGCATAATTAACATTTCCCAAATTCTAAATCCCCAAAGGTTTGCCTACATATTCAACGCTCGTCATTTTTGACTTTGTTTATTGGAATGTATTGCAGATTTCTACAAACTCCAGTAACAACTTACCATCTATTTGCTAGTCTGCATATTTAACATAAATACATTTAAAATAAGTCCATTGTGACCACATGTGGTAATAACTATGGTAATACTACCAGAAGAATAATATTTACTCAATACTTTTCTTCATAATCTTAGATGGCAATAAGTTAGACGACTATACCAAATTCTCTTATAACTAAGTAGTTAGTTGCATGCTCGTCACACATTCACACGGACACAATTTTAGAAACTTGATATACAGTGTTCTAAGAATAAAAGGTTCATTTATTTAATTGCATGCGTTATTTACAATGCCTTAGATATGTGTTATATGGACACAAAACCTAATTTATCGAGTTTATCGATTAATTTATTTTTATACAATTAATGACATTATTTTGTTTGTTCACATAATTTTGCCAGAAGTGCACATCATGCGAAATGAACGTTTAGCGAAGTGCACATTATACGAAATGTATATTCTGCGTTTAATTAACCCATTCATTCTTTATCTTACTCTTTAGTCTTCTCTCTCCTTCCCCTCTTTCTCACTCCATACTCTTTTTTTCTGCCTCCTATCTTCCACTTCTTTCTCACGAAACAAATAATTATCTTGTACATTTATGTAGAGACTATGTAATGCAGAAAGCGCGTTACATATTCTTCCCTGCGTCAGGGAGGGCAAGCGCCCCACCCTGCCCCACTTTTACCACGCCCGTCTCCCTCTACATCTTTTCTTTTCTTCCCTCTTCTTCACATCTCATCCACACACACTCACTTACTCTCTCCCGTCAACCTATCTCCTCTTCCCTCTCCACCACCTACGTACCTGTGACAGTCTCAGTATAAGTTTCTTGCTCTCGAGCGCCCGCACTATAAATCTATCTATCTATTTAAAATACATCTAAATATCTACAGTATATCTATCTATCTGTCTCCTCTTCCCTCTCCCCCTCATCATGTACCTGCGTTATTTTCCTTTTGTATGTTTTGGTGTACAATAAAGTATCTATCTATTTATCGCCTCACACATACGGTCGACCACAAAACTGGTTTACCACCCTAAAAGTCGACAGTATGTTGCAAGTCAGAACGATAAGGCATATTTTCGCTCGCAAGAAGAATCTGACATTTATTGCTGGTGTTTTCATCTTTTATTATAATGACGTTAATGCTTTGCTGCGTGTTCCTAGTTGGAATAAAATTGACGGAACTGATAGTAATTTATTTTAAGAAATTCATTTAAGTACATTGGTTGGAAAAATGGGGAGGGATAGGGTGGGAATGGGCTCTGACTCATCTCACTCCCTACCGAAACACGTACGTACATTGGGGAAATAAGATAGTGGGAAATTCAGTACATTTCAAGGTAGTCTTCTGTGAGAGAGGGGTGACGTGGCCAGTAGAGTGCGCCCAGCGGCTGTTGGATTGCAGCGTGCACTCTCCTCCTCATGTTACTTACTGATATATTTCAATTTCTAGATATTTCACTGATATTATGGCCCTCATTGAGCAATTAATTAGTTGTGCCCTTTCGAGAATGGACACATTGAGGGGCATTTAAATTATTTGTTTTCTTTTTCAAATCGGGAACTGGAAGATGGAATGAAATAATTTTTATGTAGGTTGTAGTTTTTAGCTTGCATAGTCTCCGTCAACTACTACGTCATAGTCTACGTCTCTACTCTTCATTCAATCTCTACCCTTTTAACCTCTACCTCATCTTTCTCGGCTCCACTCTCTCCTTCCCTCACTCTCACTACTCTCACTTTCTCCTCTTCTCTCTCTGTACCCTTCCCGTCGTACCTGCGTCAAGTTCGGGCTGCGCGCCACCGCCATGCCGCTCTCAGTAGAAGTCGTTGCTCTCGAGGGTCTTGCACTGCTTGCTTAGCGTCGCGTACTTGCCGTTATGCGGCGCACGCCCCAGCGTGTGTGATCCGCCGAGCGCGCCCAAAGACGCGCTCGCTCCGCCGCTAGTGGCACCACGCCCTAAAGTCGCGCTGCCGGACATGCGAGATCTGCAAACGACAACACAAAGTGAATACATAGACGCTGCCACTATACCAGTGCTGTAGTTTATCTGCACCGTTTGCTAAGCCAGTTCCATATTAATACTGTACGAATGTAATTGTAGTGTTGTACTTGTATCAGCCTTTTAATGTCCCACTGCAGGACACAGGCCCTCCCTAGTAAATCACGGGGGAGAGTGGTCGGGCTATAATCGACCACCCGACGTTAAACACGCTTGATCCGGCCCTGCGGTTACACACATTAAGGTCAATTACATATATGAGACGTTCACAGGCAGACGCGCGACCGATCGGTGAATTTCATAAAATATTATTACCAGACGTCAGATGTCTATAAGATAGCTTGCACCTGTTGTACTTCCGACAAACTAAGTATACATTTGTGGAACGGGTCAAGGAACCTATTGCAGCTGTAAAAAACGAGCCAAGTGTTGTAAACGCTTGAATTAGTCACTGGATAGAACTATGACTCCAAAAATCCTCTCCAAACATCACTATTGTCCCAGGATTGTATGTGAAGCGTATGAAATTAAAAAAATATAAAAAAATCAATCGGGAATATGGATAAAGATGGATGGATAAACTGCCGTCGACGTGGAACCCAGTGATTAAGAAATATAAACCTTGCGATTTACCGTCGAATACGTTCGCAGACATTGTTAGTGGGTAGATGATAAAACTGCTCGCAGTTCCCATCCTGGGCTACCCGTCTCTTCAATCAACTCGTGACCACGGCTGGTGTAACCCGCGCCGAAACGTCGTGTAGAAAAAAAGATAAAGTAAAACCTTTAATTTTACGTGTTCAGACCCGATTTACAATATAAAATGCCATAGAAGTTGGCACGCCCGACGCCAGAGTTAAGCTATTTGTGTGTGTTAAGGTACTCACCTTGGTCTCTCGCGGTCGCCCAGGTCCATGAGCTGTACAGCGGCACTATAGGAGGGCGGTTTCCCGTTGGGGAAGGGCGCAGGGCGCGGCAGGGTGCGCGACGCGGCGCTACTACCGCCGCTAGATAGAAACGGCGCTTGCTCCTCACCGGTACCGGTGCGTCTGAAAGATATATAATATAATGACGACCAATTAGTCCAGTTGGTAGTGACCCTCCCTAAATACAATACAAAAGTAGTTATTAAAAATTAGGTTGTTTTTATGATCAAGATTTGCTGCTCATGTTTGCTTTGCTGCACTTTTAAATACAAGTTACATAAGTATCAACATTTACAACTCACTTAGTATTGATGTATATCCAAGCGTGTGAGTCGACTAAAACGATCGCAGTGAACAAAAACCCGGCAGCAACCGCCGCCAATAGTTGTAGAGACAATGCCTGAAATATAAACACCGTATAATTTCATAAAAACTTTGTTTAAATAGCCTATACAACACCGCTGGGCAAAAGTCTGCTCCGTTTTCTTCCAAGGCCTTTCCGGAAGTCATAGACTGAGAGGCTTCTCCGAAACTAAGTCAGTCGCGAAAAACATCAAAATCTCGCCGCCTACGTTTATCTGTTATAAATACATATTTACTTACTAATTTACTCTTTTTGCACTACATATATTGTACAGAGACGGACTTAATGCCTTGGGGCATTCAATACCAGTCCACCATTAATTTCATTTATTTGTTTGTTATATAGTCCAGTGTGGTGTAAGACGACTTTAGATAAACTTTAGTTTGTTAGTTTATGGTTACGGTAAGATTTTTTCTATAAATTTCATCTGGAGATGTGTCCAGTCAACATTTGTGATTGTAAACTGATATTTGCATGTATCATTTATTCACAGTATGTGACAGTAGCCACTTATCATCAGATAGACTGGCTTCTCATCTACCACATAGAAAATAACGAAGTAAACTTGAATAAATTTTGAATAAATAAACGATAATAAATTTGAAAGTTATCTGTTTTGACAATGACAATTTAGTGTGTCAACACTGAAGTATTAACCTAAAACACGTAAAAACTTGGACAGGAATTTTCAAATAATTCTGATCGAACTTCACGCACGCTACAGTCATACGTACAAAATGGCCGCGATTTTTTCCGACTACCTATTATTAAGGAAATTACCTGAAGTCCACCGTCACAAGCGGCGCGCGCTCCCGCCACAAAGTACGCTCGCGCCATGCGACATTCCAGGGCCGCACTCAGCGACACTAGGGCTCGCTCAGCCTCCCCTGTGCCCGCGCCCAGTGCACCCAGGGCCGGCTGCAGTCCTATAACATACACGATTTATATATACTTAGTGCGGTGGAGGCCCTCTCTCTCACAGAAGACTACCCTAAATCGCATTTCCCACTTTATCCTATTCCCTCAATGTAATCCAAGATATAATTGTTTTTTTAAACCCCTTGAAAATAAATAAAATTCTGAATCTAAAGAAAATTTCTTTTATAGTTTTCATGTAGCATGGTGCGGCTGACACCTGTCAGTTGACTGTCACTAGTGATGTGCGGAACTTGAGTCGGAACAATGTTTTACGATTTTCAATTTCCGTTGTAAATTGTTTGTAATCAATTGACTATTCGTTAATTAAACAATTAAAAACAGTAGTGACACATGTGTGTTTAGATAACCAACCATTATATTAAAAAGTAATAAATTCTATATAAAATTTTATGTTTTATTCAACACTAGCTGTGCCCGGCCACGCGTTGCTGTGGCTGCCCAACAGATGGCGCTTATCCTGTTTTTGGGTAAAAAGCTTGTTTTTACCCTGTGATGGGTATAGGTATACCTTTTTACCTTGTGATATAAAAACACGCGCGTATTCAAATGCAACGTTAATGCGCTTTCGGAGATTTAAGATTTTGAACAAACGAACGTTTATTTTTTTATTTATATAGATAGATAAAATAAAATTAATAAAATATGAATTCAATTCTACATAAATATTATTATTCAATATATAGGACGCGACCTAGGAACGTAGTATAGAAATGATTTTGGTTATTTATCTTAACACTGTATATACTTGTATGTATAAGAAAAAAATAAATGCGTTTTCATCGATTTATTGTTTTACAGTTGATTATTCGACTGCTTTTTTAGTCGCGTCACTAGCTTGACTACGGAATAACAGGCCACAGAATAAGTCAATATATGTAATTTGATTCTGACTAGTAAAGATTAGAAGACAGGGAAATAAACACATTATTTTTATGCTCTGAGTCATATTGTACAGTTTTGTAACTGTAAAATGGTCACTATCTCCCATAGAAATCTGAAATATCAGAGGGCCGATTTACATACAAGTTTTTTATTCACGGGTACCGGTTTTTAATTATAAAAAATATACATGTACAACTCTTTTTAAAAATAAAAACAGTCGGTGGTTGTTAATGTCAAAAAACTCGTCTATACGAGTACAGGCAAGCCGATAGGACGAAACTATAAAATTATTCCTATTTGGCTATAAAACCCATTGTTGTTCTTTCTTCTTTTGACTATAAATAGTGATAAATCTCTTTCTGTCCTTTCCTCCACCTTTTTATATTGTAAATTGGATCTAAACGCGTAAAATTAAAGCTTTTGCTTTTTTAACGTTTTAATTCTATTCGGAGTTTCGGTACGAGTCACACCAACCGTAGTCACAGAAGTTGACTGAAGAAGCGGATAATACAGGACGGCCAACTACGAGCAGTTTTATCACCTACCCACAACAATTTATTCACGTTAGGAAAACCTGCGACACACTAACAATGTTCCTACCGACCTCGCGGTTATGAGGAGCGTGCCATACTTGGACCTTTTCCGATACACCGTTTCTTGATTCCCTACAATCCTCACCTGGATCGTTGAAAAGCTGCGGCGCGCCTCTGCTGAGCACAGCGAGCGCCTGCCTCACAGCAACAACAGCGCGCTGGGCGTTGCGTAGTTCCGCTGTTAGTACGTTTTCTCGGGACACCTTGCACGAGAGGTAGTAGTGCACCATCTGTGTGGAAATTATATGGCTTGTGTTTAAACGGGTAGTAAAAAAATACTAAATAGGCAGCGAATCATGATCAGCAAAATAAACTATTTTTGAATGTTTGTATGTATCAGCCTATAACGTCCCACTACAGGGCAGAGGCCTCCGCTAGTAAATCACTGGGAGGTGTCGGGCCGTGATACACCACGTCGACCCAGTACGGATTGGTGGATCACATACTACAGATGTTGCTTTATTTGTGGAGCATGCGAGTTTCCTCGCGATGTTGTCCCTCACCGGCGAGCTAGTGACATTTTTTTTATAATCCGCACTTAAGTAGAAACTCAGTGGTACGGGCCGAGGGTTTTAGCTTCACGATTACACGAATATGAGTTGCCAAGTCGACTTAGACCACTTTTCAATTTGCTGCAATCGATTTGCTGCCCGTTCAGTATTTTCTGATGTTCGTTTAGTTATCCCAAATCATATTTGTGTTATTGGTCACTTTTTTGAAAGTAGGTAAGTATTTGGAAATAATAACAACTAATGAAACAAAAATAACTTCCTATCCTATCTCTTGACTCTCTATAGATGCAATGGAATGAGGAAAGCCTTCGTCCCATTAAGTAGAACTTAAGTATACTTATTCCCCATTTTCCCCACTATTTTATACAAATCCAAATAAGTATTTATTAATTTAATGGTAGGCCTCATTTATAAGTTCAAAATCACTCAGCTATCTGTGTTCGCAGTTTATTTGTGGTATACGATCAGAAACAAAGAGATTCGCCAAATAACTAGTCTCCGAGATAGTTTATGGGATCAGCATGCCAAGTGGCGAGTGTTATTTGCCATAGGAGCGATAATTAATCTATGGTATAGACGAATCTTCGAATGGAGACACAAGGTTCCTCAGTAAGACGTATTCCTTATAACCTACGCGATCAATTAACGCAGCAAAATTTTTAAAGAAAAATGTAGGGCTCTGTATTATATATAATATTATACACTTTATTATATAATATATACACACTATTGTTATATATCATAAACATTATTATATATATATATTTGACACATATATATTATATACAAAGCTCAGGTATTATGGAGTATTACTCTCATCTCTGGGCCGGCGCACCGAAATACCAATTGGACCCACTTGACTCCATCCAATGACATGCTGTTCGTATTGTCGACGATCCCACTCTCACGGGCGGTTTAGAACCCCTCAGCGTTCGGAGAGACGTTGCGTCTCTCTGTGTGTTCTACCGCCTGTACAATGGGGAATGCTCTGAAGAACTGTTTAATATAATTCCCACCTCGGGTTTCTACAACCGCACCTCCCGTCACAGAAGTGTGGTCCATCCGCATTTCCTCGATACGAAGGTGTCGCGTACTGTTCGGTCCAAAAAATATTTTATACCGCGAACCCGTAGGCTGTGGAACGAACTGCCTCAAGAGGTCTTTCCATTAAGCTACGATATGGGGTTCTTCAAGAGAGCTGTGAATAGGATTTTGCAAGGTCGGCGGCGCGCCCGGATACCCCCCGGTGTTGCATGTGTCCATGGGCGGCGGTAACACTTACCATCACGTGGGACCGCTTGCTCGTCCGCCCACTAATCTATAAATATATATATATATAATATTTTAGAATTATATAAACAGTCAAACACCCTATTAGACAATGTGAATATGTGAAATAAAATACAACTCACATCAACAGGTAGATGGTGGTGTGCGTGGTGTGCCAGTGCACTGGCAGGCTCTTGGCAAGCGTCGGCAGCTGCCACTGCACCCGCCGTCAACACTGCCGTTGCCAACCAACATGCCACTAGAGCTCCTAGAGCTCCCACCTGCAAACATAAACGAGATTTTTAACAAACTACATTGTTACTTATGTGGTAAATATAAATATATGGATTAATGTATGTATAAACGTATTGTAACAACGAACTTGACTTTTGCACGCCTATTGAGGCAAAACATAACAGATACAAATGTATATTAACACCATATTTTGATTTTTTTTATGGACGAAGGCGGCCGACGAGCATAGTGTCCACTTGGTGGTAAGTGGATACTGTCGCCCATAGACATCCGCGATACATGCCAACATTAGTACAAAATGACAAATGTTGGCACGACCCCAGATGGCCAGATGGCCAGTTGGCCTACCTTTGGAGATATAGGAATGGATTTGAAGAAAGAGTTGGGAAAATGGGGAGGGATAGGATGGGAATGGGCTCTGGCACATCTCACTCACTACCGAAACACGTACGTACATTAGGGAAATAAGATAAAGTGGGAAATGCAGTACATTTTAAGGTAGTCTTCTGTGAGAGAGGGGATAACGTGGCCAGTCGAGCGCGTCCAGCGGCTGTTGGATTGCAGCGTGCACTCTCCCCCTCCCAATCCTATGATTACCTATGTATTGGCAAAATAAATTGAAAACTAAATTGCAATTAAACAACTTTTAACGGTTTAAATCGCGTATATTTGACATGATTTATATCCCGACGTTTCGAACACTTTGCAGTGGACGTGGTCACGGGGTGACTAATTGATTTTATTTGTCACTTGAGTTATTAAGAAATTATTTGGACTACCGTCTGAAATTTTTTTTGAACTACCGTCTGGATTTTTTAATCATAACATTCCCTATGCACGCAGTATTCACTCACGGTGTCCAGAGGTCTTGCAGTATTGCGTTGGCCTTGGGATTTAATTAATTTAATGACTGGATCCCAAGCCGGTGGTACTTGCCAACCATCTTCTCTATTGAAATTTGGGTGTTTCTTGATTTCAATAGCCTCGCGTAACATTCTTGGCATGAATCGGGTCTCTCTAGCGAGGATTTGTGGATTATCAAATCGAATGTAATGGTTGGGTTTGTCCAGAGCATGTTCACAAACTGCAGACTTGGTCGAGCGTCTGTTCTTCATGTCAGCTATGTGTTCTTTTATCCGGATACCGATGCTCCTCTTTGTTTGCCCAATGTATGATAACCCGCATTCACAATCAAGCTTGTAAACACCTGCATCTTGTAGGGGGATATTGCTCTTGACCGGTCTTAAAAATTGGCTAATCTTCTTGTGCGGCTTGAAGTAAGTTTTAATTGAAGCTCGTCTTAAGATATTGCCAATTTTGTCAGTGATGCCCTTGATGTATGGTAAGATGGCAGGTTGTCGCTCAACTGTAGGACCTCAGACTCCATAGTAAATCCTTAGCTTTCCTTGACATTTTAGTCATCAGAAATCCTGACAACTCTCTTGGTCATACTGTGTATAGGAAACCCACCCATACAGATAAATATCTCAATGGTAACTCCCATCACCATCCATGTCAGTTGGCTACCGTAGGCAAATCTTTGTTACAGAGAGCACACGGCATCTGTGACACTGACCACCTCGAGGAAGAGCTTCTGCATGTGAAACAAGTACTGCGAAGCAACAATCACAAACTCCCACGAATGCGTCACAGAAGCCGCCCCAAGCCTCCTACAGTTGAGCGACAACCTGCCATCTTACCATACATCAAGGGCATCACTGACAAAATTGGCAATATCTTAAGACGAGCTTCAATTAAAACTTACTTCAAACCGCACAAGAAGATTAGCCAATTTTTAAGACCGGTCAAGAGCAATATCCCCCTACAAGATGCAGGTGTTTACAAGCTTGATTGTGAATGCGGGTTATCATACATTGGGCAAACAAAGAGGAGCATCGGTATCCGGATAAAAGAACACATAGCTGACATGAAGAACAGACGCTCGACCAAGTCTGCAGTTTGTGAACATGCTCTGGACAAACCCAACCATTACATTCGATTTGATAATCCACAAATCCTCGCTAGAGAGACCCGGTACATGCCAAGAATGTTACGCGAGGCTATTGAAATCAAGAAACACCCAAATTTCAATAGAGAAGATGGTTGGCAAGTACCACCGGCTTGGGATCCAGTCATTAAATTAATTAAATCCCAAGGCCAACGCAATACTGCAAGACCTCTGGACACCGTGAGTGAATACTGCGTGCATAGGGAATGTTATGATTAAAAAATCCAGACGGTAGTTCAAAAAAATTTCAGACGGTAGTCCAAATAATTTCTTAATAACTCAAGTGACAAATAAAATCAATTAGTCACCCCGTGACCACGTCCACTGCAAAGTGTTCGAAACGTCGGGATATAAATAATGTCAAATATACGCGATTTAAACCGTTAAAAGTTGTTTAATTGCAATGTATAGTAATCGCGAAAACCTAAGAAAATATTATGAAACTAAATATTAAAAAATCTCGAAAATGTACATGATATTTTAATTTCACAAGACTGAATAAATAGATGTTTCTCGGTCTTAAAATTAGTCTCGAGTCGTGTTTTATAGAACTTTTATATGTAGTTTGCGTAGAGATTGCATTCGAATTACTCAAACTCATCTCAACTTGTAGTTCAATAATATTAGCTACATTTATTGAAATTTTATTGTAATATTTCTACGCCAGCAATGGCATCAACACTGGAGTAGGCCTAGTCTGCGATATGTCTCAAATTAACAGGTCTACTGGAAGGGATCTCCACAGTAGATAAACTTACATTCTGTACATCTCTCATTTCGTCATCAACTGCACAATAAAATGTAAATAAATAAATAGAGGACACAAGGTGACTCACACATAGCAAGAGCAGGGCTCGCCGCGAGCGTCGAGCGGCGGCAGCTAACAAGGCCACGCACACGGCGCCGCCGCAGCACCAGCCCGCCATACCGCCCGCCCAACGGGCCGCTTCCCACACCCACGCGCGCTGTACACAAACATCATTACGCAATTGGATTACGCAAGTTTGACCACATTTCTGAGTTTAAGCTTCATTGGTTACCTATTCGTTCTCGCCGTAATGGTCACATTCTTTCTCTCCTGTATAAGGTTCTTAGCAATCCTTCTTCTACTTCTTACTTGCGTGACCGTTTCTCGTATATGTCTCCAAGATCTAGACTCCATAGAACCCAGACCTTCTCCATGTTAAAGATGCCTTCGCACGATTCTCGTAGCTGCGGGGATTCATTTTCAGATCAAGCTGCACGCTTATGGAATGGTCTCCCTTCATAAGATATGATATACTCCATCTCTTACTATTTTTAAAAACAGATTGAAAGAGCACTATTTGTCAATTTTCTAAATAGTCCGTATATTTATTAGTTAGATTAGGTTAGTTATATGTATTTATATATCTATACAACTATATATATTTATTTCTGTATTTTGTTAGTATTATACATACAAATTTTCCGTACGCACTACGCCTTCCTGTCTTGACCTATATTTTACTTTCCAAGAAATATCCGCAGGAGATAAGTACAGCTTTCTTTTTCTTCCCTTTTATTTATTTCGTGTTATATGTGTACAATAAATCATTTAAAACAATAAAACGTGCACAATCTTTATCCAGCTTCAAAAGTCAACTTACTAAACACCATTTGCCTTTGTAATCTTTCATTAAGTTACTGACATATGATCTAGTCCTATTTCTCTTTTATTATTTAGTTTTAATTATCTCCTATAATGTCTCCTGTCTTCAATCTTCTCATCGCCTGTACATTTCCTCTTATTCTAATTATTTTATTACTTATACTTGATTTTACTACCTACTTTATATATATTGTGTATGTAGTGTGTATTTATATTGATATATATGTATAATACGCAATTATGTATACTGTACACCATCTACCTGTGATTAAAATATTTACTCTACTCTAACTCTACTCTACTCTCTACTCAAAGTTTGTCTGGCAGAGATCGCTATTAGCGATAAGACCGCCTTTTGTGCATTTCATGTGTTACAATGTTTGTTACTGTCTTGTTGTGTTTTGGTCTGCAGCAAAGAGTTTTATCCACATTTAAATAATTCTAGCAAGTTATGCTAGAAGTTTCTTTGCGAGAGAAGGCCCATTGCCACTTCAACATGCTGATTCTACGAGCTATGTCGGTGACTTTAGTCCTTTGATAAATCTCTTCGGATCCGATCCCGCAAAGAAACCCCCATCATAACTTTCTCCATAGCTTGGCAGGGCACCAGCTCTTCTCGTCGCCTATACCACAATACATGAAGGCGAAATTCTTCAATCAGTGCGTCCTGCCAGTAATGACGTTTGATGTTGAAATGTGACCTCTAACAGTAGACCTGATCCATAAGTTCAAAGTCACTCGAACATTAATAGAGACTGTTAAATTCTGAACCCCGAGTTCTAGCTGATAATGATTAATTCATCAACAAACCGCTTGACAGTATGCATTTTAACTAAAGACCAGAGTAATCAGTCAACTATAGAAACCAGACAAGCAAGCACAATTAGTAGGTGGTAATAACCACATACGGAGAAACTTAGCGTGAGACGCCCTACGGCCAGGTGGTCTAACAACTTAAAGAAAGTTGTCGATAGTGGCTGAATGAGAAGGTCTAAAGAGCGTGTGTGGTGGCGATACTTGGAAGAGGCCTATATCCAGCAGTGGAAAGACACAGTCTGATGGTATAACAGCTCCAAGCGACACTTAGCGATATTATCTTACCTTCATAAATGCGTCCAAGTTGAGCGCAGCCAGCGGCCGCCGCAGGTTGTCGGCAGCTGTGGCGGCAGCGCTAGCGTTGTTCCTCAGCGCTGAAAGCGCTCGAAGCAGCGTGCCCAGCGCTGTTTGGTTGGCGACGGGGGCGTCGAGGGCATCCGCTAGGCGGGCGAGAGGCGCACGGGCGCGGGAGCCCATCGCCTCTTCGAGGATACTCGACTGGAAATAGATAATTAGTATCGATTAACTCCATAGTGAAAGTGGTAGCAAATCGATGGCAGCAAACAATAATGCGTCATTTTGACCAGTATAATCAATACGTACCATACGAATACCAAAAAAAAGAAAGCCTTTAACATAGGCTGCAATTTTTATTATAGCAAGAAGGCCCTAAAGTACCGGAGAAGTGAGATATCTGTCTCACAAGTACCTTGAAACTGTACTTCGCGGTATGTTTCTTTTACACCACATTCACTTAGCATTTCTTTTTTTATCTAAGCATACCTATTATACCTCATGTGATATTACCTGATTCTTAACAGTGTTGACGAGCGCGGCAAGCTGATTGCCCGCCTGGATGCTCTGCAGCATGGCGTTGTGCAGGTCATCGTTGCCGAAGAGACCGACGCCGATGGCGCCGCAGCACAGCACCGATAATATCATGAGGGTTATCTGGAAAATACATTAAACGTTTTAAATTCCAAATACGAGTATCACAAATAAAATTTGTAACTTTTCTGATGTTGACTTAACCGTTTAGAGGAAGAAATACCTGGTTAAGCAACATAGCAATTTCATCAAGATCCTTATGATGATACAGATGCCAATAGACAACATGACATAACAGTGACCACTCACCGTTGAATAGACACTTGACCATTCTATCAACTATAACAGTATCGTATTAAAGTAGCAACTGACATTTACAAATTGATATTTTGTTTTACCACAGATACTGTCTATAGCGAGTGGTTACCGTTCTATGGATTCAGTAATAGGTTTAGTAAATAAATCATTGACGGCGGGGAAAATCTATTAATGATCTCGCGATAAATTAGCTATTTCTATTACATCATACCATCAACCTGTGTCAACCCACTAAAGGATACAGGCCCTTGCAAAAAATCGATTAACTTCTACTAAAGTTCGATTTTAATCTCGAAGACTAAATTAACAAGTACAAAAGTCAAAGTTGAAAATAATATTGCTAATTAATTTGCATAGTGTGGCCCTTACGGTTCCGGTTATATCAATCGTAATTTTTTTTTTGTATATTATGTGTATTGAGGACATTAATAAATTAATTTGTTACATTCAATATATTCGAAGATAAACTATTGTCATTACTTGACATACTTACGATATTTTCACCATATTAATATTTCAAATTCACTCTTTTGCCAGATGTTTATTTTTAATTGTAATGAATTATTCTATCGATTCCCACAAATTTGTTCCGGCACCACGCCAATTTGCAGAAAAACCTTTTTTAAACAATATTGAATACGGTTTTCCGATTAGTACCGATGGTTGGACATCACTATTTTAAAAATGCCAATAACTGGCAACACGTGAAATGTCACTTTAGTTTTCGGGATTAAAAAAACAACTATATGTACACTTATTACTCTCAAGCTACGATCGTGGTCGTGGCGGAATTATTGTGGATGTCACAATAGAAGCCACTTAGGTTGAAGTTGAAGCTCAAGCTGCGATACAGCGTCCAAATATTTTATCAGGCAATTTATTTTCAGAGATGTTATCAGAACACCACCAGGTTTGGAATTCAATAAACTGAAAAAAAAAAACTATGTGTTTGTTTAGGCTATCGGTTTTCGAAAGGTATAGATAGATATGATCTTAAATTAGCGTCGAAATTGATCTAAATTCTTGTAAAGCATCAACAAAATGAATGGCCGGCTAAGTCTTCCATCAACGTAATGTCTTCGGCGTAGTTAAAAGCCTATCAATTCTGCGGTAATCATTAATAGATCCGCTGTTAAACATCAATATCTCACTACAATAAGAGCGTTAAACCCTAATTTGTATTTCTGGGTCATTGACGAAGACCGCCGTATAAAAACCAGCCCCGCCCAATATTAATCACTCTCCGCCAACCATATTAAGCTGTCCTCATCTGCCCACATGTTGTATTATCAAGTCCTGTGAGAAGCAGCTTGATTGTGTTCCCAGTTGCGAGTATTTTTGGAACGTACGGAGCTTCCCACTGAGAGATAATTTAACTATTTTAGCCTATATAATATAGTTAGTTGATAGTAATGAACGTTAATATTAATAGTTCTATATAATAAATACCAAGTTGGCGGGTGGTCCAGGTGGTAATTTGACGAACACAATAACGAGATCTTTGTAAAAATAATATTAATCTAGCTAGAGTAAACCAAAACAACAAAACAATCGCAATTCAAGGCACTAAGCAATTTACTTTCAACTTTCAAATTTATTTACAACACAATTATTCGATTTTCAATCTCGCTAACACAAATAATATTTGATTAATCATATTTGATGTCAGCTCACTTTCTTCTTACTATTGTCTGTAAATCTTAACTATTTGCAAGAAAATACTCTAGCTTAGTCCGCTATCTTTCTAATCTCTTTGTTTACATATTGTTTTACAAATGGTTAGTATTGCATGCATGTAAACAAAAAAAAATAAGTCTATTTGGCATTCTTCTCCAAAAGCGTAAAACTACCTGTTGTGGAAATTCTTAGTAAAGACGCATCATCCCCTAACTGGAATCGATACAAAACAAAAGTAAATCTTTGACGATCGGATTAGCGCTTCTTTAGCTTCGTAAATAAAATACTATACTAATCACGTATGTGTATGTATCTATACATAAATGTATGTATGTATAATTGTATATATGTTGTATATAAAGACATTATTTCTTTATTGCACCATCTACCTCTATTTCGTACTTCGGACTTCTTACCATCTAAGGTTGCCTGGAAGTAATCGCTTTAGGACTAAGGCCACCGGTTGTACTTCTAATTATGTACTTGTATTTTGTAGTTCACTGTGTATGCTTTGGTTTACAATAAAGAATCATCCTTCAACCCAAAGAACAATCAACCGATAAAAGTTCGCGATGACTTTACACGGTACCTTTAAAGCGGTGATACTCCTCGGAGGCCGTTGTTTTCTGTCGCAGCATCTCGTCAGCAGGTAAATGAGGAGCACCGTTAGTGTTAGGATTAACCAAGCACCGGGTATAGAACCGAGGATTCCGAGACTCTGGAATGAAATAGAATTTTGTCAAAAGATGATCAAAAGATGTCAAAAGATTCAACTTTTTTATATAGATGGCGGGCAGCCCACCAGATGGCAAATGGTCACCGTCGTCGATGTACACCTTACAGGTGTCACCGTGGTGTCCACCAAAGGGGTGCGGGTGCACTGCCAGCATTGTATGTATCATCCTATTCATAGCTTTCTTGAAAAGACCCATGCTTAGTGAAAACATTTGTTAGACATTCATGCCAAAACTTTCAAGTTAGTGATATATACTTAGTCTGGCCATAAATACTGTTACAATGAAAAAAAATCATAAATTACATTTCAATTTGGAATCTGTCATTCTCGCGTGAAAAATAAATGTTTTTCCTCATTTTAGCGACAATCATTATTAAATATTGTACTAATATTAAAATGGAGTGAGGTGATAACGAAAACAGTATTGCTGTAATTGCATTACAGAAAGTAGACATGCAACCAAACGCAGTTTTTAAAACTAACCGTCCGCTTGGTATTAGCCGAATGTTTGTGTACCGGGCTATTGGTAGGTACATTGAAACGTCCTCTGTTTGTGACAGAAAAGGGTCTGGCCGTCCACGCACTATTCGTACTAATGAGACGATTAAAGCTGTGAAGGAGAAAATCCGAAGAAATCGCGACCGGAAGCAAAAGATTTTATCCAGAGAGATGAATATAGCACCCAGAACCACGTCACGTATTTCAAAAGATGATTTAGGATTTGCTGCTCACAAAAGACATACTGGTCATTTCATAACCGATTATTTAAAGAAAAATAGGGTTGATAAATCAAAACAACTTTCTTCAGTGGCATCAAAGGAGTTCACAGACAAATCTTATTTACGGACGAGAAAATGTTCACCATTGCGGAAATTTTAACAAGCAGAATTATCGAGTTTATGCTCATAACTCTAGAGAAGCTGCTCAATTGGTCAATAGGGTCTGCTTGTCTTAGCTCACCTCGAGGTAGACGGGCGAGTTGGGCGCGAAGGTGTCGTTGACCCTGTGCAGAGTGACGTTGATGTGCGGCAATGAGTGCAGCAGTCGTGACAGCCGCGGCGGCGTATACTCGTCCGAGACGCCGGACCCGCCCATCACGAAAGATGCGATCACACCTGAAAATTAAATTTATGGATTTGTAATGATGACTTCGGTATAAAAAGGGGGGATAAGGCTACTAAAATTGATGTATTAGCTTGTTCAACAATTAGATATTTTAAGTGAATGGCCGTGTGGTAAAGCCGACTTTAGAATTAGCACCAGCCCGTCTCTTCCCCTGAGGGCCAGGGTAACGTTTTAAGGTCCTGCAGCCCTCATGCACAAGACAATGTGCACGAAGAGGCCAATGTCCAGCAGTGAACGAGAAAGTAGTTGTTTACAGCAATTAGAGAAGAAAAAAGCAAGTTAAAAAGCTTAAATAAACATTTTAGACTGGGCGCTATCAATCTGTCATCGTGCGTATTTGTAATTATTATGACTGTTAGTGACATCATTTCCACAGTTGTGCGATCCTTTTCTAATTATACTGATTCAATACCTTTTTACCACTCACGTGTAAGCGTCACTACTTGTCACTAAGTCAATTTAGTAAATGCGACAAGTACTAATGCAACATAGGTTAATATCTATGCCCGCTTATGTAACTAGGCATAAAGCGCTTTCGGAATTGTAAGAGGCGAACATCATACGAATCCAGCACACAGCACATGGTAGACGTAACATTGCACAGGATCGCTAGCACTACTTTCAAAGATCTCAATCTCTCCCACCATTTGCGTCGTGCATAAGATACCTGATATAGATACCGCGAACATAAACCTATTTGAATTCAAGTAACAGACTTAGGTTTCTTAGAATTTATTTTTGTGTTCATTCAGAGCTCATAAAAATACTAAAATTTAAGCATTAAGTGTCACACATAAAGCAAGGCTGGCAATGATGGGGACACGTCCCTATACGGTTTATTTGGGGACGCGTTACTTTCTTCAGAATGGAGGCGCTAGTCGGAGGTGAGATTTCACTACTTTTCGTACATTTAAAAAAAATGTAGACGAATAGTCTGGGTTTATATATTAGTTAAGTTGAAAGCGTCGTCCCTGGACCGGTCCGCGTGGTCGGCGAATATGTCTATCTTGGGCAGTCAATCCAGTTAGACAAGTCCAACTTCAGTCGAGCAGCCGATAGACGCATTCAGCTCGACTGGGCGGCATTCGGGGAATTAACGTTTGGTGCCGAAGCGTGGTCTCTGATGGTAGGCCATGTTCACAGGTTCAAAGTCTCTCTGTGAGCGATGAAAAGAGCTGTACTCGAAGTTTCAACAACTAAAGTTACCAAGTCAGCTCAAAGAATCAGCAAGATGAAGTATGCAGTACGGCATACTTCTGCTGCATACGGCCATATCTGCTGCAGTACCGATAACCGGTGGGGAGGAGAGTTCCCGAATGAAGACCGCGTAGCGGGAAACGTAGCGTGGGGTGGGCACCCCACGCTACGTTTCCCGCCAGCCAGTTGGACTGACAATTTGAAGAAATTCGCCGGTAGTGGCTGGACGAGTAGAGCTGAAGACCGTGTGTGGTTGTGGTCCTTAGGAAAGACCTATATCCACCAGTGGAGAGACACAGGCTCATAGTATGGTAAGTTGGAAGATGAACCAAATCGGTATAGTTTCTAAATTACGAAATTCAGTATATGTAGTGAAAATTACATCAAACTCTATCATCAGCTTGTGTCTAAATCTTACGGAAAATAGCGATATCTCCCATCCAAATGGCGCTGCTATCGGGGTTTTTAAACTGTCCTCATCGTCGTCATCCCGTTTATCGTCCATGCACACGGGCCTCCGCATGCACATTGTCTTGTGTACGAGGGGTGTATGTATGACCTTAAGGCGGCACGCTGGTCAAGCGTGTTGGCGAATTCACTCTTTTAGAGGAGTATTTCCTTGGAGCTTGTGGTACCATCAAATTACTATATTATGAAAATACTTTATTCTTATTTTTAGTACACTTAACAAAAATACATTTACATTTTACGTTAACAAACTAAAGAAAAAAAAAAGGTCTTTAAAATGAGATAAAAGTGGTTATACACTTTTAAAAGTGCTTCTGATTGTCCAAAAAAGTTTTGAAAATTATTCATTAAATAAAATAAAGTGTCTCAAGTTTCAAAAGAGGACATTTCTACGTAATAATTACACATTGTCTTGCTTAATTACAAATTGGCAAAACGAGAAACATATGTTGCAGAATTTTTAGCTAAATCTCACTCACATGCTGCGGACAGATGTCAGGAATACTTCTCAAACAATGTATTTAGCTACGTACAAGTATAGAAAGAAAACAATAGGAATTGGGACAACGTTATTTTTAACCCCTTTTTAATCCACGTCCGCATAGAGTAGGCGCTAGCGAGAGTCGCGTTGCTAAAACTGGAGTCACATAATGGTTCCACTGCTCCAGTTGAGCTCTCAACAACATGAATAATAATTAAATGGATATTAACTGCGCATCTAAACAGTTTTATGTAGCCTAACAAAATAAGAAAGAGCAAACTTATAACATGAGATTCCTTCCCCCCTTTCGCTCCTTGAAAACCTTCGATTTTGGTCAGACTTATTCGTATTATTGTCCGAAGTGCATGCTGCGATTCAACAGCCACTGGACGTGTTCGACATGTCCAAATCTGTTGTAATAAGGTATTACGTACGGGTTTTGTGATCGAGTGTATTGAAATTTTCACTGTTGTAATATGTGTTTGTTCAAGACTTTTATCAAAATCTAAATCGGCTACTTTCTATCAAATTCGGTCTAATAGTTTCGCCGCCGTGGCCCGCGGTTTCTGTGTGATGTCTCTCATATAATTCCACATTCTGTGTGCCGAAGCCATTAAAAAGTCACCTAGATGTACGCATCGAAGCTCATTTAAAAGTTCATTTGGCAACTGGTTCCAAGAAGGCAACGTCGCGGTCAAAATCTAGTAATCCATAAATAATAAGTAATATTCTGTACTTAGATATTATAATTCAAATGCCTCTCTCACCTCAGTCAATCAGATATAGTAGCGCCTACGACGCCATATTGGATAACTAGCAGATCATATCTTCACCGGGAACACATCTGCAACAATCAGAATAGAATGTTAAATAACTGTAAACCATATCAATATAAGTCAAGACCATAGGACACAAAGAGAACAATAAACAAAACAACTTCTTTATAGTTAGAAGATGGCAGACAAGCAGTCCGATGATGGTAAACGGTTACTGTCGTCATTACCATTCCTAAATGTCATTCTTAAAGCTCCAAAGGTAAACAGCGCATCCGGGGCTGTGCCAATATTTGTCATTCTGGACTGATGTTGGCATGCATCGCAGATGTCCACGGGCGACAGTATTCACTCACCACCCAGATGGACTAGCTGCTCTCCTGCCAACTTCTTTGTATAAAAAATTTACATATATATGCGATATATGCAGAATTTGTATCTCAGACAGGTACCCATTGATGTACACAGGACACTGCAGGTACCTGTGTGGTTATGATTATGTGCTTTTTATTTGTAAATTGGTGCCAATTGGCACAGCAATAATATCCCTTTCTTTTTTATTATGTCAATTTGTTATGTCGTCTAATATTGATATTATCAATAAATAACTATCATCATTTTCTTTCAAAATTTTGTACGAAAAAAAGTGGAGGGGACAGTGCGAACATTAAAAATTCAAGTCTGTTCCTTTAACGACAGAATGGGGATAGACCGAACAATAACTTCGACCTGTAGGGGAAAGACGTGTAATGCAAAACAAACGCTTTTAGTGTAGATGTCTAATTAACTACATCTATTTTGTTGTACTAACTATCCATTGTGAACATTTTCAAACAGACCGCACACGTAGCACCAATTAAACAATCGGTCCGCAACGTATAAACTGTCACTATCTAGCTAAACCATTAAATTTATCTAAATTGTTCGCCTGCGTTCAACGCGTCAGTTTACCTCTATAACGGTTTATATGCATCTATTAAACAATTTCTAATCTATCATTTATATCTGTATGTTTGCATTTTAAATTATTATATTTTTTATTGCACAAGATATATATAAGTGCCTGAGAAAGCCCATGTTCAGTAGTGAAAAGGGCTGGTTGCATTGCAGTATTATTATTCAACAAAGCAATTTTTATTTTAAGTATTAATATAACATGTTTTAATATCCACCAATCCGCACTAGGTCCGCATGGATTATGCCCCGAAACCCTCCGCAATTACAAGGGGAGACACGAGCTAGGTTGACTTCGAGTAATTTCTGGTACTCGTATTTTGGCATGATCTTTTCTTGTCACTTTTCAAAATGACCTTTATAAACTTGTCACTGGCATGACAGCAAGCTGTCGTCAAAAACACGCGAAGAATACACGCAATGGAACGGAAAATATTAATACAAGAAAAATAAAAGTGGCTCAATTTTTGTACACGAGTGATCGCTGTCATTATTTTTATTTTTCATATTAACTTAATACTATGCCCAATCATTTATATTCATACAAATCCATTTATATAGGTATACCTCTTCGATATCAGCCTTATAACATCCCACGGCAGGGCACAAGTCTCTCCAAGTTAATCGATAGGATGTTTCGGGTCATAATCTACAGCGCAGACCCAGTGCGGATTAATGAATAAAACATATTCCATTTTGTTTTAATTCTCTAGAACGTGGGTTCCTTCGTTCACGACGTTTTCCTTTACCTTCACGTTTCGCAAGTAATATTTAAAAAAAAAAAGAAATGTTCTTTAATAGAAACTTAGTGGTACGGCCCGAGGATTTCATTTCACGACTGTACAAATGTTTTTTGATTTATTTTTTTTATAGAAAGAGGCGGCAGACGTTCAGACAGTCCACCGGGGATGGTAAGTGGATATTGTTGCCCATGGTCACCCGCGATACATGCCAACATCGATCGAGAACAATAAAAGTTGGTACGTCTCAGGATGCGGTGCCTACCCCTTTCGCGATTTAGAAATGGATTTTGGAGAATGGATGGAGAAAACGGGGAGGGATAGGATGAGAATGGGCTCTGGAATATCTCACTCACTACCGAAACACGTACGTACACATCGAGAGAATAGGATAATGTGAGAAATGCAGTAAATTACTATAAACCAGCAAGTAAAAATCATTTGAACTCTTGACGTCTTGCGGCGTGCAAAGAGTAAAAGAATCCATTTCAACGCACATGCGGCATACTCTAATTATAATTTTATGTGACGACACAATTAGTCGCAATTAAACCAGTCGCGGCCCCCTGTGGTCGCTCTCGTTACACTGTAATTTGATTGAAATTGCCTCGCAAACGTAATTTAACTCTTATTTTAATATTAACCGCTTCTTTTACGATGTCAAAACCTCACATGAGTGTCGGTTACCCGTTAGTAGTTTTACCTATTTATTAATTCGACTAGCAGTGCCCCCCGCCACTTCTTGTGCGTAGACGTTAGACTATGTGTGGTTAGCTTGATTGGTGCAGGAATTTTATAATTGTTCTAGATAAATGTTAAACCGGCACATAAGCTGCAGCTATTCCAAGTTTCATTAAAATTCGTCCAGTGGTTTTTGTGTCATGCGCGATCATATAAGCAGAGGACAAACAGACCCTGGAAATTTGGGTAAAATTCCTAAAATTGTTATGTCGAGCTCTATCATTCGTATTTTATATTATTGTTGTAATCATTATTTTCAAAAAAATATTGAATATACACGGCTTACGATTTTACTTTATGAATAGATTTAGGCTTACTAACTTACAGAAACATTACAACTAGTATTGACAAAATTGAGCGTTAAGTCAGCGCCTACGAACCTTCACCTTAACCGTTTTGACTCGAGCTCTTAAGCTCGCGGGTTTAAGACCCTTAGACTTGGACTATACTGATCACAAGCGTTCAAACCTCGAGTCTTAAACGTTCAGTGGCGCTCACTTAGTGCTCATTTAGTAGATTTACAACACTAATAATATTTATTTAAATAATTATATAATATACGTATAATAGATTCCAAGGCACCAAAAAATATTATTTTAACCTGATTGAAGCACTTGTCTGAGAGCTAGGGCCTAACCACACAGCAAGTGCTAATGGAATAATCCGAAAATAAAAACCAGTGGCACAGGCCAAGATCTGATCACGTGATCTCACAAATATAAATCAATTATAGTTACCCCTAGGCCAAGTGCGGTCTAAGCTCAGATTTTATAATTTGCTGCGATTGTCATATGTCAACAATCGCACAATCAGTTGTCCAACTGATCCCACCAAATGTTGGTATAATAAAATTTTAACCCCTCCGTTCGACAAGACGACAGATTACGTCAGTCAGGCCGCTAAAAGCTTTTAGTACTGACGACAACCGCGATAAACATTGACAAGTTTGTTCATTGCGCGTTAAATGTTTCCTTATTCGCGAATAATTACTGAGCTAAGTCTTAAGCGCTAAGTAAATTTCTAGTATTGCAGCAAAGGAAACTTTCCCTTTAGACCTACAATTGTCAAATCTGAGGCGTCTATAATTGTGTATTCGGTGGCAAGTTTCACACTTTTTGATAAATGCGTGATATATGTAGTATAATATACGAGAATTTGTACGCCGATGAGACACAGTATGCATGGACTTGATTTAAAATAATAATATATGACATCTTTTGTATCCCGTACTTTAGCAAATAAATGAAGAATCTGAATTGTTTAGTGATTTTTTATTTTCTAATTTTTAAACATTCATTCAATGAGACCAAAAAACACTTGCTCTGTAACGAATACTAAATGACCATGAATTAAGAAGATAAAATTATCATTTACAACGAATTGCTCCGACCTTTTGTATTTATAAAAGTATTTTATCGCGACCCACAGTCAGTATCTACATATTCCCTGATATGTGAAGACAAAAAAGAAATGTGTAATTGAAAACAGACTGCAGCGGATAATTTAAAAATAGAATGCAATGAAGTTGACAGTGCATTTACTGATACTGCTGAGTTTAACTACTGAAATACTTTGTAAAGATTATGTATTCGGCAGCAATACTTCGGAAACGCGACGTGTGTATAGAGAAAGGGTGGAATATGCTCCTCTACCTTGGAAGAAGCGCGTGAAATACTTCTCTTATGTTGATTTGGCTCAGCAACCAATAAAGGTACGTCAACTAACCTAATCCATACTAATATTATAAATGCGAAAGTAACTCTGTCTGTTACCTTTTTGCGGCTAAATCACTGAACCGATTTTGATGAAATTTGGTACGGAGATAGATCGAAACCCAAGGACGGACATAGGATACTTTCCGGGGACGGACTTAGGATATTTACCGCGATAAACGAGGTCCACGCTGACGAAGTCGCGGACAACGGCTAGTTATCAATAATTAATCATATTAACTAGCATTTGCCCACGACCTTGCTTGAAATTCGATTTTCAAATCATTTTTATATTGTCTAATTTGTCTAATCACACAGATATCAAACCAACTAGTGTTGTAAAAATGAGCGTTCGAGCGCTAAGTCAACGCTAATGAACCTTATAAACCTTAACTGTTATGGACTCGAGTTTTTTAACGCTCGAGTCTAAAAGGTTTATTAGCGCCCACTCAGTTTTCGAGAGTCGAGAGTTTAGCGTTGATCTTTATAACATTAGGTACCAATGACCCCTGCTCGTTATTTTAACAACTTCGGGATTTATTTCAATAAAAATGTACCCAAAATACAGACAAAATAGTGAAATGAACCACTTTTCGAATCCCCAGGCCATAATTTGCTACGACTACCAGAAAACCGAAGCGACAGTCAACGTAACAGCGGGCGGAATAGACCACGTCTTCGTCACGCTGAGGCTGAAGAGCCAAAGAAGTTACGGGCTAGAGTTCTCTATAGAAATATACGTTTAGCTTAATAATGTTTTAGTTTTAATATTAAATTCCATTAAATGACACTGGCATAAGAAATAATTTTAAACAGAAGTAGGACATTAAAAAACAATGAATAGTAAAAAATAGATTAATACAGATAAAAAAAAAAATTCCCAGAAAAAATAAACTTTTTATTTCAATAAAAGCTTTTTATTGAAAGAAGGTGGCATACGAACGGAGAATCCACCTGAATGGTAAGTGGATATATGTCCAGCAGCAAGTGACAAAAGGGCTGGTTGCGGTAGTTGTGTAGTTATTTAAATAAAGTATAAATTTAAATATATTTAAATAAAAAAAGAAAGAAATAAACTCATATCTATAAGTGAAATTCAAAATCTTCTTCCAATTTCAAACTAGTTAAAAACGAATTCATTTACAGTCCGGTGACGATGAATAAACAGACGTGTCGAGCTTTAACATTTCCTGTGGAATGAACCCGTCCTTCAAGTTACGTGACATGACAATCCACCAGTTTCACCGCAACCCTTGTCTTACTACGTCATTCGGTTGTCACACGTCATACTCGTGGCCGTGACGTCACACTGAGCGGCGTGCCTTCAATTTTATTAAGCATAAAGTGTATACTGATGCTGACGATAGAGTAAAGTAAGATACTGGGCTTGTGGTGAACGGCCGACTTTAGATTAGCACTATCACACCATCTCTTTCCGTGTGTGTTATAAAAGACGACAAGTGAGAAGAAAGCCGCTACCACAAGCCCTGAGGAACTACACCACCTATAAAAGAGTGGAATTGCCAATCCGCTTGGCCAGCGTGGCGTTTTAATGCCATACATTCCCCATGCACATTGTTTTATCCAGCAGTATGTTCCGCAGTGGACAATAAGAGGACTGGTTACAGTATATACTGATGGCGAGCCTTGGGAGAGGCCTATCTATATCCAGCAGTGGAAAGAGATGGGCTGATGGTATAGTATACCATATACTGATGCTTATGGCTTCATCCGGATAAAAGTATGACAAAAACGTAACCTCGATATGAGCCGAATATTCGTACTCGCCAATTTCTAAACGTATACTCGAATAATAAAACCAATGTGAATGGTAGATAAAATAGGTTTTCTACAAAAGCCAAATACCATTAAGATTAAACATTCATTTGAAAATCAGTTACGTATCTGATTTTTTAGTTTGATTAGTAAGTGATTTTTTAGTTCTTAACTTTAGACTAGACCAAAATAACTGAATAACAAAAAAAATATTTACAGCACGAACTTCAAATTGAACTGCCAATTACCTACGTACTAATTTTATACACATGGTGCGTGCGTAATAAGTTAGATACAATTTGTAATCGTATTCGCGAATAATGGGGCAAATTATTAGTATTTGTAATCGCGAATAGTGATTTGTTTGCTATTCGAAACATCCCTAGAGCCCACCGCCAGGGCAAAAACCTCACGATTGCTACTGTGGTTTTGGGCCATAATTTACCATATGCGTCCTGTGCGAAAAAATAAGCGTGCCCCGCTTATTTTTTGATTGGACTTGTGGTTTTCCTTTGGTTATTTTCGATTATAGCTGAGATGAAGATAATTGAAAAATCAGTAGTTGAGTAGAAGTTCAATGGTACGGGCTGGGATCGAATCCCAGAGAGCAGAGTTGGGCCATTGCTCAAAGTTCTAAATATAAAAAGTGTAACCTAGCAATTGTTCATTTAGTTAATTGTAATTGTTATTAACAGTTTTTATTCAGAATTTAATTGTTAATTACCCGAACAGTTATATTTTGCCCAAATCTGGTTCAAGTCACAACAACCTCAAGAATGAGCGTAAGTTACCCTACATTATCACCGCTTTGTAATCAACGTCTAGAAAGTAGATCTAGTAATAAATTAATTTTTAACTGTTTCACATTTCAGTTGAAGACATGATTTGTCTTTCGATTAATTCTACTAAGAAACGTACCGTACGCGTGTACACGTACATACCGTCTCTGATATAGTGGGGACAGCACTTATTATTCCACTTATTACTTATCAGACTCGACTCGCCGGACACTTTTGTTTTTACACATTCATCAAATAAAAAAAAAAATGTCCCAAACTTCACTTCTTTTTACCATTACAGCGTTAGAAAAACTTGAAGAGCAAGAAAAACTGTAATAAAAATCTTGATGTCTACGAACTGTGACGTCGTAAGGATGACAAACGAGTACTGTGGCGTTCAAAATGGTAGAGTACGTAAATGTACGGAACAATTCAGATTAAGCTGCACGAAAAATAGTACACAAGGCAAAATAGATAAGTTTGCATGCAATTGATTTTGTTCATAAACACGCTCATCAACTATTTAAGCTATGAGAGCCACCACTAAAATTTTGTTACGCATTTAGTGAATTAATTATCGTCGAATCTATCTATGTAAGTGTGTGATGTTGTAGGTAGTGAGCAAGGCTAGTATAGGTAGCCAGTAAACTTATCTATTTTGCCGCGTGTATTAATTAAAATTTCTTTAAGAGTCAGTAAGATGTTAGCAGAAATGTATGAGGGAACATGGCTTGCCCACAATCCCGCGTAAGAATGCACTAAATGTTATTTTTTTATATCAGACAATTCTTGTCCCAACAGGGCTACTGACCTAGGACATTCACAAATTCATACTAAAATACTCTACTCGTATTTAAAATTCTAATGAATTTATAAACATCACTTTAATATAGGTTTGTTTCCTTATCTAGTAGTCGAATAAGTTATATCAATTTCAACTACAGTCAGTTACAATAAACTCTTAAGAAAATCCTGCAATATCTAAGTGTTTTTATAAACAATGTTTTTACTGTGAAATTTCACCTCTAAATTAATCTGTCCATACACAGTGATGGTAAATCTCATCGATTTTAGTAAATTTATGCATTTGAAGCAGACAACGCTTACTCAGTTGAGCACAACTTGTTTTCAACACGCACTGATAATGAAAGCTACGAGTCAACAGACTAGTTGATGGACCAGTTCTGCAACTCGCTTGGGGATAAATCTAGGATTGCAAGAAAGCCCCCTTTGTGTCAGTTTTGGAAATAATGCAGTCGGTTTTTTTTGTTTTTAGGTAATTAATCGTTGACAAATGCAGCTAATGCATAAGGTATCCCAGGTCTAAATATATAACAATTTATGTTTTTTTTTTTACATGATAAACTTCATCTACAGAACCAATGGCCAGTGTCAATTTTGCAAATTTGTGAAAACATTCCAGGAAAATGTAAAACACAATTACAATTTGAAAGACATCAAATATAATGTATATATGTAGGTAGATAGATATGTTACGTTTAATGTCAGATGTGTAGATAAAGGTTATCTAAGGGCTTTGGTTAAGTCCAAATAGCATAATTATGAATTATTTCAAACAAATTGTTTCTCAGTAGAAGGGATATTCGCATTGTTTAAAAAAATAACCGCGAAGAGTGGCGGAGCGACTTCTAAGGAGCCAAATCAGTTCCGGGTAAAAATTATTCTGGTTAGGAAGATTTTTGTTGAATTTCCTTTATCCAAAGCTCTTATCTAGATAATGCTAGATTTCTCCATGCACCTAACATTAAACGTAACATATACAAGAATATAACAGAACAATGTAGTTTAGGGAAAAGTAATTCGACAGGCATACGGAGTATTCCATCGATTGAAGTCCAATTTCGGAGATCATTTCCCATGGCTCCAGATATTCATAACCTTCTGTTTTTTTAATCTCTTTACACCGTACCACCAACGAAGCTTAATAAAACGTAACTGTTTATATGAATCCACTTTACCAATTTCAATCACAAATTCGTGATGACACAGTGCAATAAAGTTATCAATTTGACCCAAAATACATAACATTAAGTTTCACTGCAGATATAAATAATGCTCTATCGAACTGCACCGGGTCACGACCAAGGCTTTGGTTGTGGTTTTATTGATGATACAGAGGCAATAAATAAATTTGATTTAAAATGTACAGCTTTGAAATGGGCGTGCAGGATATTTTTGTCTGCATCGCTATCTTGGTTCGATACGGATCGTAACTATGTGATACGATACTACGATCGTATCGAATGGTTGCGAATCGATCCTCCAAATGTCATATCGAATCAAAGACTTTTTAATTTAAGTAACAGTTTATTTATTATTTAGTTAAAATGAAAATACAAAATAATGAATGTACTTATTAGTTTATATGTAGTGTACATGTACTTGTTAGTCAACGTAGTGATTGATGCCTTTCGTAGTCAATTGTAGGATAACTACAAATTGCAAACTTCAAATATTAACCTCTTTAAAGATAAGTCCTGACAAACGGTCTGAATCTAATTTATTTATTAGTCTCAGTTCAGGTATGTTCTGATGAAACTGAGATTGTTACCACTGATAGATAACGAAGGGCTCCATTCGATGCGATACCAGTACCTTTGTATCGATCCAAAATATGAAAGTATCATATGATGTATTGATGCATCGATATCGTATCGGTATCGTATCGATGCTGGAAATTATCGTATCGGATCGTGCATTCCAATGAACCAGAACATTGAAACAACCAGAAGAAAAGCAAAAAATATACATATACCTAAGGTTGTCTGGCAGAGATCGCTTTTTGTGCATTTCATGTGTTACAATGCCAGTTACTGTCTTGTTACGGTGCGCAATAAAGTGTTTTATTTATTTATCTGTCTATATACATATAATTTTGGCTACACTAACCAAACCATGGCACGTCTAAATGGAATATGGAGGAATCGGGGTATAAGCAACACCACCAAGAGTCGTCTGGTCCGTGCTTTAATTTTTCCAATATTCATGTACGGAGTGGAGACATGGACCATAAAGGCGAGAGAAAGGCAAAGGATAGACGCGTTCGAGATGTGGTGCTGGAGGCGCATGTTAAGGATTCCTTGGACAGCCAAGCGCACAAACGCGTCTATCCTGTCACAGCTAGGGGTAAAAACGCGACTATCCTCCATATGTTACCAACGCCTGCTCTCTTACTTCGGTCACATAATACGACGGGGGAATGACAGCTTAGAAAAGCTTATAGTGACGGGCAACACTGAGGGCAAAAGATCGAGAGGCCGCTCACCAACCAGATGGTCAGACCAGCTGAGGGACTCCAAGTTCAAATTTCACACCGTTGCAAGACTGGCCTCCGATAGAACCCAATGGAAGAATTTAATCCGCACAAGGTTGCAGAATCACCAGGACCACGATCTTCAGCAATGAAGGAACGACTGAAGAGAGAAAGATACATATAATAAATACATTTCATGTTGTATGCTATAAAAAAAACCTCTACCTCTATGTTGTACTCTTATACTCTATAGTTTTCTATAGAGTATATAATAAAGTTATACCTCTATGTTGAATTTTCTGTACGTTTTCGGGGGTAATCATCTACCTGGATTCCCAGTCACATCGAACCAATGCGTTCTTTTGTGTACGTACCCATCTTCTACTGTTGGTCACCAAATATGGACATCCCATATATTTCAGGATATCCGACAGTCATAGAAGCCTGCGTGTAGCCTTTTGGTTCCGGTTATTGTTACCTAGAAGACTTATTTCATTTTATGTAAAAATAATGAAATTCTATATACATAATAACAAAATCGCAGCAATTACTTTTACATGTCTTACCACTCAAAGGTTGCCTGGAAGACATCGCTTTAGCGATAAGGGCACCTAACCTTAATTTGTTTTAGACTCGAGTTTTTAACGTCAAGAATTTAAAACTATCAAAGATTAAACTTCTAAACTAACTACACTTATTATTTTATTTAAGAGTCGAGCGTTAAACACTCGTAAGCTTAAAGGTTCATTAGCGCTTACTCAGCGTTCGAGCGTCAAGCGTTCAGCTCATGTTTACAACACTAACTTTTCGTTATTCACTTCTGTCTTTTTGCTATATGTGTTGGTGTACAATCAGCCTACCATCCGTCCATCTACCCGTCTATCTTTGTACAAACCTACCTGACGCACTGAAAACGTACCGTACTGTATCCTGTAACCGTAGCCGAACAGATACCGTACTACGAACGTTAGTAAAACTTCAAAGTACACGTAATCTTTCTAATTGTTTATCTGGCTTTCATTACCCGTAATTCAAAATCATAAGTGGCTTATAATTGGCCTAAATTCGGGCTTCCATCCGTCAACTCCACATAAGGCCCAGTAAGCCTATCCATAGAGCGTTGTATTGCACAACACACCGTTATGCGATCTCGAATGCAGTCTATTGTACATATAGGAGCAATGAACTGTGATGTTGGTAAAGGTAAGAAGAACATTTGGCAAGAGATAAAGCCAGAGCCTAATACAAAAGTATACAAATAACAATCCGTCTGTGTACAAAGTTATGCGTGTATTGTAATTTCGTGCGAGGAATCGATTTTTTTTATAGAAACATGGTGGCAAACGAGCATACTCTAATTTTTATCTAGATAATGCAAATTTTATTTCGTATAAATTTTATTATAAATTTAATTTAATTTTATCAATTTCCCATTCTAAAATGTCTCAAACATACATAGACGATAGCAAACAAAAAATAAAATTAAACAAGACAATAAAACTGCGCGGTCCCTCGTGTGTCAAAAAGGACATCCGTCTCAGTACAAGCTGTTTATAGTAAAAACGGTAAAAGCGTCTTTTTTTAAATTGCAAACAATATTATTTGTAAATGTTTAATTAATAGATAAATTATTCAATTGCAATTTAAAATTCTCATAGCAGTATAGAAACAAATTATGGACGTCAATTACTGTAAATTACCACAACTATATAAACAAGTTTTATGCAATTAAATTCAACTATTCAAATGGCGATTATAGCCTAAGGATATCTATTCTCACCTTTCATTCGTGTTATTGTGAGTGCACCACTCGCTTGAGAAATTAAAAAATCCCAAGTATATGTATCCACTGGGCCTGTGTGGTGGATTATGTGTGGCTGTGTGGCCCGAACCCCCCCCCCCCCCCCCACTGATTTACTAGGGACCTTATAGGCTTATATCGTCTCAAAAGAGTCCACTAATTTATACAAATCTGATTTTTTTTTCGACTGTGAAAGACATTGAAATGCTAACAATCTTTTAATAAATTATCGATAAAAGCTAGGTAAGAGATAATGATAGCGATCCATTTTCTATTTATTCATCATTATAAGCCATTGTTTGTATGGGTGGGAGCATCTACTCGTGTACAATGGCCCAATGGGTCATAATAAAGATGAAGTGTTGATCTCAAATTAAATCCTATTATTAAAATAAACAAGTCAGATATAATGTTGATTAATTTTGATTTTGATGCGTGGGTTTCTAGAAAGTGTTGTGTCCATCATTCCGTCAAGTGGTTGATTTATAAATGTTATAATCTATTGTTTTAAAATTAAAATACTGACAGGCAATTAAGTTATTGTTTTTGTAAAAAATATGAGAAGTCAAAACATTGTAAGATTTTAATCTGTGTAGGCTTGAGATACGTAGGCGCGAAAACAAGTTATTGAATTATAATGGATCTTTGTAACTAAGAGAATTATCTTTTTTCTGAGATTCCCATTCCATCTATCCTATCCCTCTCCATTTTACCCAACTCTTTCAACCCCATTCCTATAATTCTCCTAAGGTAGATAGCGCATTTTTTTCCTATTTAAATTTTGTTTCATATACCGGAAAATATGGAGTGGCTATTATCCCAGGCTTCAAGTATCCGCGCAAGACAGCGGAACCAAGAAAGAAAGTAGAAAAAAGTATAAGTAGAAAAAAATATAACTAAGAGAGTTATATTAAAATTCTCTCAACCAATCCATCAGCCTGTCATTCCGCTTCTGAATATAGGCCTCACTCGAGGCTCGCCACCACGCACGATCTCGACTCTTTAAAGTAATACTTGCAATAGATATGGACATAGACACATCTTTATTTCGAGACCACAGTGCACAGTACAAAACAAGAACAAACAAGTCACACAAAAAGAAAGAACATAGAATAAAGAACTGCAATAAAAATACTTATTCTATAGTTACGAGTAAGATGTGCTGCATAGCGACGTGGGAAATGGTCTCCAACTCAGCATATACCACGGACAAACCTTAGCGCTGGTTTTCAGTGGAGACATTGAAGATGCAATAGGCTTAATACATGAAACCAAATCAAAATAAACAAGATAAACATACGCAGACACGTCAGTAGGCATTCTATATTTACCGCCATTCACAGTTCACAATGGAGTTACACTCAAAGCTATCATCTCTGCCAGCCGGTCCAACGCCCATTGTTACCAATTTAGCGCAATCATATTCCGTATTACACGTAGTCATAATTGTATTATGTGTATTAAACAATATTTACCAGTGGGCGGTACACGTAATGAGTTGCTTATAGATTCGACAGTGTCGTAAATGCGGAGTCCTAAAAAGGTAATCCCAAGCCGACAAATTGAAGGAAGCCCGGTCATTAGCAAACCTAAAGGTGCTTATCAAGCCAGTCAGACTGAAAGGCACTTATCAGACACTTATAAATGTGCAATCACTTTAAACATACTGACCTCTTTAATCTAAATCGTGAGTTTTTTTTTAGTATATTGTAGCCCATGGACATCCGCGATTCCGCGAGTCAAGAATTACAAACGTTTAGCACGTCCTCGGACACGCCTGCCATTTATTTTTATGGATTTAAAAGTAGATTTTGAAAAAACGTTTCAGGAAGGATGGGGAATTATAATAGGACGACGACATTTCGTGACACTCCTCATCCTTCCTTAATGGATTGGGATGGGAGTTAAGACTGTAGTGGAAGGAGTTTCTTTATAACAGGGGAAATACATTTTCCCTGTTGTTCAGCAGTGCTTCAGGGCTCTGAATACTCTGGCGGTGTAATCGTAAACTGTTTTACTTTTCATTCGTATTTACTTCATACCTTTTGTTAATAAAAACCACGTAAGTTCTTATTAACAAAATTGGACTTTATTGTCTGAAATAAAGGAATGTCGCAGGGGTCCGTATATACTAACAACCTATCTAACAGACCAACAAACCTATCTAAGACTTGTACACCCTCCTGTTTTTACTTCATTTCTTCTCGTTGATTACTTCCATGACTGCGCGGCAGACCGGCTTACATGGAAGATGTTTTGTGGACCGAAATATTCCGTTAAATAACTATCCTACAGCAGTGGCCAGCTGAACAATGGCACGATTGCAGACTTTTTTTACGTCCCCGTAAACGAGTTAGTACTGTAATACTAAAGTTCACATTCGTTGCTGTAACTGAATGAATAGTTTTGCTGTACAACGTTATATTTACGGTTGGTGCTACCTAACCGCTTATTGAATAAGTTGATAATGAAATAAGTTGAAGTCAACTCTTTTAGAAGTGGTATAGTTTCTTAGGGCTTGTGGTAGCGGTTTTGTTATCCCATAGTTGCCTTTTACTACACGCACGGAAAGATAATGGGTCGGTGCTATTTTAAAGCCGGCCTATACGACACGGCCTTATATTGAAGAATGGGCATAGAATTTACATTTTATTTTACATTTTATGCACAGAAGTAACAGAGTCGTTTTTATACGACTATAACACGACAATGTTCGATTTAAGTTTTAAATAACACGCAAGTACCACAAATACTTCAAGCACACACAACAATATGCGCTTTAATTTTCAAAACGCGTATCCTTCTTTAAATAGAGCGTAAATGTACTGCATCCAGGACGCCTAATGTAAATGTCTTTCGGCATGCTTATACTTCAGATGAGCGTTATTGCGTACTAACTTTACAAGTTTATAGCGAACAACTGTCGTTTCCGCAAAACAGCCGAGAAGGCGAAGAACGATTACAACTGCTATGTGTAACAGATCTGTTCTGTTTATTAATGGATCATCGGATATCCTGCGATAAATCATACGGTTATTCCCAGGGCTGTTGTCGGTGTGTATATGTTACTATAAACGTCAGCAGTTTAACTGTAGCCTGTAACTGTATCGTAGCGACATAAATTCCACTTGGATTTCTACAGCTGAACCCCCGTCCACATGTCACTGACAAGGTTGTGTCCGCTCACAGTGTGGACCACAAACCGTCCGTCCACTCTGAAGGCTCTGATAAATATTTTCAAATAAATCTTCATTTTTCAGATAATTTTTTCCTGTTTTTTTTTTTTTAAGAAATCTGTGATTCTGAATGACACAAGAAATGTTTGATTGTGGAACATCAGCAGCGCACTCTTGTGTTAGAAGTGTAGATGCATTGCGTTGATACCCATTTCTAATACATCTTCTTTAGCTCACAAATAGCAATTTCTTTCGTGACAGATATTTCACATTCAAATATCTACTAAAATTTTCGCGCATTGCTTCAAATATAAAATAAGTAAATGCTTCAAAAGGAAACCTTAACGCTTCAACTAGACGAAAGGAACAAATCGATAAAGAGACTCCGGAACCCGCAAGATAATGTACCGAGATAGCGCCACGCCGATATCCGTGATATATCCGGACAATGGCCGGCCGCTGGACTTCGACGGTGCGGAAAGTTTTACACTTAAAATGGGGGAACTTCGCTAAGGTTTTGTATAAGCTAACCACAAAAAGTTCACAAATTACATTCTTTTTCGATAAATTAATTACAAATATATTAGATACATGTTTTCAGTTTCAGATAATGGATATGGTATTACACCATGGAAGTATGTCTCTCCACTGTTGGACATACGCCTCTCCCAATAGTCGCACCGGCCGCTACCGGCACACCGCTATCGTGGACCCACCTGACCGAAGATCACTCTTCGGTCACACAGCGCTTCCTGCTACGTGGACTCCAGTGTAGTTTATCCCATCGGTTATATTGGTTATTAGTTATTGGTCCTGCGGCAGATGTGGCCTGCCCACTGGCACTTCAGCATGCTAATTCTGTAAGATATATCGGTGATCACAGTTCCTTGTACAATTTTTTTGTATTGAATTTTAGCAAACTCCTAGCATACATTATTAAAGTTATGGATTATCTACAGAATTTACGCTTCATTTTTCAATAACAACTCAGTAATAATTTTGTGTTTTTAATTGAGACACACAACGTGGACCGGGCGGGCGGCTGTGAGTAAACATGCAATTTTCATTTAAGAGAAGTTACATACACTTTGATCCGCGTTATGCCGTCAGCAGTTTCTGAAAGAGGCTTACGTCCACAAAAACACAAATCCTAAGATGATAATAGGAATTAATTCTTCCTGAAAACGAAGTACTTAAATATGTCACATACAAACTAACGGTACAACCAAACTTTTTATCATTAATTATGTATAATGATGACGGAGAAACTTTGATGAAAGGTAGTAATTTTGAGCCAATTAAAATATCATTACCTACTTTTGATATTGGAGTCGCATTTCAGCTAATGAGAAATATATTGTGAACGTTAGACAAAACAAAAACTTTATCTTTAAAGCTAATTAAGTGGGTATGTCGTGACAAAACAGCGAGAATCAAAATAATGAAAACTATTACAATATTGTTAATAATACATTTTGTCAAGAATTTGAGATATTCTGATTCTAAACAAAAAGGATTCAACAGTTGAGGTATCCAGTTAAAAGCCGATGGTGATGATGAATGGTCTGATCGTATATAAATAAATTATATGGTTAAAAATAATATTATTATTAGTGATCGGAATAGGTGTTGCCATTTTAAGGGATTTTTGATAGTTATCATAATAGGACATGCCCAAAAATCTCGGGATTATTAATGTGTAATCCCGGGGGATTTTCATAATCCAATTGTATTATACCATAAATACTATGATAAAAATGGAATGGAAGCAGCTCTTATGGTTTTTAAATTTCAGAAAGTAACGTATTACATAAATAAAAAATCCCCGAAAACATATCAATTTAACATATTATACTATATAACATCATTATGTAACATAATTACGTAACTATATAACATAATGTGAATTAATCATGTACTAAAGCTCCACTTCAAAATTCATCATGATACAACTAGAGAAAGCCAAAGCGGTTCACTAGTTCTCAATTATGAATCAATCACAATGAAATGCAAGAACTCCTGACCTATTTCCCTGCTGACTGTACACAACAAACGTTACATGGGTAGTATTTCATCTGACTCACTCCGCACGAAGGCATTTTTCACTTACAGTTCAACGACCTTCCGGAACGCTCCATTTTTCCCCCGATACGAGGAATTTAATGGCCTACGAAACACCATAATATATGGATAATATATCACATACTTTTGTACAACCCTTACTATAGTTACGCAGTCGAAAGATTCCGATTTGGCAGTTCATGAACAGTTGGTTGAGATATAACTTTGGCGTACAAATTACGACAAAAATATTTCTGTCGTTAATACGCGCTCGTCAAAATAAATTTATAAATATTCTTCTAGTTATAAATTATTCTTAGTAATAAATATTCTTTTATAACTAAGAAAACTATTATTTTCTCAATACATGATGCGCTGTTACAATGTTACGTCGTGTGTAACTTTTTATTTTTTAAAGATAGTGATGTAGTTCAAGATACTGAATATCTACCGATAACAGATATTTGTAACGTAGTCTAAGTAAAATGTTACAAGTGTATGAATTTACTAACTGGATTACGTTTGCGTGTATTAAGCTGTGACAGAACCAGTGGAGTAATTTACGATGCAGATTCTAAGATTTTAAAAAACTGTATAACGATCATTAAATTATTGCATCTTTTAAATATTATCGGTAAAAAATGTTATCACTAGCCTAACTATCGTTACTCCAATCTGCACTAGCGCCGCCATTTTGTCTCGTCAAGTCTGCTTATTACGTTGACGTTGGCGCAAAATGGGATTCTGATTCTACTTTGTTACGGACACCAAAGAAAAAGAGAAGAACAAAGACCGTGATGGATGTTGTCAATTTTGATGCAGACGCTGTCAGAAATCATATTTACAATTATTATTCAAGAAATGAATTTCCGAATAGAAGAATGCTTTTGATGTCGTTAAAAGAGGTTGGCTTATTTAGTAATAGAAAAACGGCATTGTCACAATAAATTTAAAAAAAAAATGGTTTTATATACAAGAAAACTGACAAGAGAAAAATTGTTATGGAAAGATTTGACATAATATGTACTCAAAAGAAACCATTTTTTTTTTGGAAAGCGAAGAAAATTATAAATTGGGAAAACGTGGTGTTTAACGAAGAAACGTGGTTAAATGCGAACCACACACGGTTTCACGCTCGTGGACGGATGGCACGAAAGCTTCCACATCTAAAGTGCCAATGGGCACAGGAACTCGACTGATTATCTATCACGCCGGTTCTGCTCGATTCGGGTTCGTGGAGTACGCGTTTCGAGTCAAAGAACACTTCTGACTACCACGAGGAGATGAATACTGACACTTATAGACAGTGGTTTGAACATCAATTATTACGAAACGAACATAAAGGAACGTGAAAGGAGACTAAGACTTGTCTTTTATTTTATTTTTATAAAAATAATGTGTACCGGTAGGGATCCAGAGAGATGGGCAAGAATAACCTCTCAATGCAATGGACCCCACTAGACGGACACAAACGCCATAACATTTTAAGGATATACATACATCTCTCATGCACAAGACAGGGTGCATGAGGAACTCATGTCCAGCAGTGAACGGTAGACCGCGACACAATACGCCACCACACAATAAACTAATTGCGAATATATGTAGAATGTCTTCAACTAGGTAACGTGAAGACAAAACATTTTTGACTTAATTGCCAGTTGCGTGGGTGCGGCGGGTAATTACTTTCGCTAATCTCCAAATACAAATAACAAAGAACTGTCTGTCCATCACTATATAAGGTAACTAACGACGTAGTCGCCTCCTAACAAAGTTTCTAGCGAATATGCAGTTTTCTTATATCCGCTTGCAGAAGTCACTAGTTTCTCAAACGTAAACTGTAAAGTATTGAAATTGAAATATCTATAAATGCTAAAAAATAAAATATCATTAAAATGATAGTCTATGATTAAAAGTTCAGGAATTAAACAAAATTAGTTCATTTTTCTAGCGTCTTTTATCTCAATGATTGAAATTTTCGCATAAGCTTAATCCGGCAAAAAGGTCAAATAGCGGTGTTTACAAGTGGACTACTCAATCCATTCTTTGTCACGTCTAGACTCAATTTCAGTTCTACATCTATGACGTCATCTGCCGTTGTCGTCGGCCTACTTCCACGGATTAATTAATAATTGGCCCCTGCTCAACCGATTCGCTTTAAAATCCTAATGAATATTAAACTTTGATTGGCGTAGAGCTTGCTTATTCCATTAGTGGATACTTTAAGTCAGTCGAGATTGGTTAATGCTTTTTACGTGTTTCGAGTCTGGTACACTTGTTAGAATTTTCTATGAGTTTATTCCAAGACAGAGTGATTTGAGAATAAACGCGGATGGTGTGTCTTGCCATATATAAGACAAAATGCGGCTAAACGAGAGAAAGCCAAACAACCAACAAAATATGTGTAGTTCGAAGACCGTAGTCTTCGAAGTAGAAGTTCGAAGACCGTAGTCTTCGAAGTAGAAGTTCGAAGATCGTAGTCTTCGAAGTAGAAGTTCGAAGACCGTAGTCTTCGAAGTAGAAGTACGAAGATCGATGTCTTCGAAGTAGAAGTTCGAAGACCGTAGTTTCTTTTAGAAGTTCCACAACCTCCACTCAAAGACCCCATCGGTTATCGGTCCTACGGCAAATATGACCTGCTCACTGCCACTTCACCATGCTGATTCTGTGAGCTATGTCGCTGACTTTAGTTCTTTGGCGAATCTTTTCGTTTTGGACCTTATCCTGCAAAGAAACTCCAAGCATAGTTCTTGGAGTATCTTCTTACGTGGCTCGTTGAGTGACCTTGAACTTGTGGATCAGGCCCACCGTTAGAGGCCACGTCTCAGCACCGTACGTGATAACTGGCAAGACGTTCTGATTGAAAACTTTCGTCTTCAAGCTTTGGGGTATAGGCGACAAGAAGAGCCGACGCATTTTCCCAAATGCTGCCCAGCCGAGCTGAAAGCGTCTATTGACCTCTTTGCTGAAGTTGGACTTGCCTAGTTAGATAGTCTGCCCAAGATAGACATAATGGTCAATAACTTCGAGTGCCACATCTACGACGCTCACCGGTCCCGGAAGAACATATTCATCGAACATGGTTTTTGTCTTATCTAAGTTAATTCCGAGATGTTGCGATAAGGCTGTTCAACATTCAGTTCAAATCTTCCAGAGATTCTGCCATGATGACATAAGGTGGTATAACAGTAAAGCCGCTAACAGAAGCTCTGATAAACTACACCACCTCTAAAATAATGGACTCGCCAACCCGCTTAGCCAGCGTGGCATTCTAAGACCATACATCCCTCGTGCACAGCACAATGAGTGCTCCATGTCCAAAGGTGGATGAAACTAAGGTTACGATTTACGGTTTTAGGAAAGGCCCTTACTCGGTGTGATGAGACACAGACTGATTAAGATACTATTTATTGTGACATTGAAATCCAGCTTGTGGGTACTCCTACTAAAACAATAAGACCGAAGATGGAAGAAGTTAATACCGCTTAGAATTTATTACTTCTGGAGATATACAAACGTCTTTTAGGAAATCATCCCGAAGTTTCTTAATTAATCCTACGTAACAACTTCACATAGAAATCCTTGGAGACCAATTTATTTCCCATCTATCTCTTACAAAACTTGTCGTTATCCCCTGAGTGAGTACGCACAGAGTTATTGCTTGAATCTTCTTAGGAATTCTATAATTCTGCCGATTTACCATTAATTCTTCCTTGAGCCATCATTAAGCGACGGAGAGTGGCACTACCACCAGCCAGAAGCAGCGGCGGCCAGACGGGGGTGATGGAGACCGCGCGCAAAAGGTGGCGCCCAGCAGGAGCACTAGCGCCTAGAGAGCGGCCGACCAGGATTGCGGCGGCCGGCGAGTAGTAGGCCATGTGAACGGCGAAATTTTGCTGCTGTGGCTGCATTTAGACTTTTAGGAACGCTGGAGGCCGTGATGATGTGTCCCAGGGCAGCTGGGCCCCGGACTTTTATTTCAGCCCTTCTTCACTGATCACCCGAAAACAACTCATCCGAGCGGCCCCTTAGATTTTTCTTGACGTCTTGTCACAATATGATCAATTATTTTTCCAATTTTCGATTTTTCAGTCGTATAGTTGTTTGCAACCAGCATCTATTGTTTGCGGCCAGTGCTATTTATTCATGCTACGTAGATATGTAATGCGTTTGAGGAAGATGATAAGTAGATTGAGAGATCTTTTAGGAAACGCGGGTTAATTCATAGAAAATATAAAAATATTAATATATAGTGAAATACAGGGGTTAATATAATAAGTGAATTCACACAGTATGATATACAGAATACCGAGATTATAAAAACTACAGAGGTTATAAAGGATGAGCTATTGGAACAAATGTTACAATGTCCAGGGCGACAATCTCTGTATAGTACCATCGTCTGCTCATGTGTCACTTTGTTTATATACGTCTATTCTTTAGCATTTATAACTAGCAATTTGGATTTCCATTTCTATCAAGAAGTAATCTCGTACTAAGTTTTTCGATTCAGCACTTTCTAACGGGTTCTATTAATCCTCCATGTCTTAAGGCAGCTTAATGTCCTATCAGTGCTTAGCTTAGGAGCCCGTCCGCATTAATGTTAACTAACAAAGCTATTTATAGCAGATATTAATAATCAACTACCTAGTGACTCGGAGTAACTAAAATCTCATTTCGGATCTATTCTTACGCCTTATAAATGCTAATATTAGATCTATTTCACTATGTATTTGAGGTATGAAGTATCTACAATAAATGGCCTCTTCGGCTAGGTCTAAAACACAAAAATCAGTCGGTTGGCGCGAGTTTGTGCATACCGAATGTATCGAAAACCACTGACATTGTCACCGACTATAGTGCCACGTACTCGTACATATATCGACGTTCAATTAAATATCAGCTCTCTAAACCGACACTTAAGGTTCAATTTAGTTAGTGAGAAACGACAACTCGTTTTAATAGAAATACTTTTGTATTGCAGTTTCTGTTAGGGAAACATTTGTAGACAAATTATATTATTATAATATATACACTGTAACAATATTATAAACGCGAGACATGATTTGTCTGTTTGTCTTCTAATAACTCTACAATAAATCAAAGAATCGCTACCGAATTTGACGCACGTGTAGCTCGTGGGATGTTTTTTTTTTTTTTAAAGAAATTCCTCATTGATTAATTGAATTCGGGAGAGACAGCTAGTATATATTGTAAAGAGATACTTACTACTTACCAGACCTTTGATTGTTCACTTTTGGACAAAAACCCTCCTTATGCACACTGTCTTGTGCATGAGGGATGTAGAGCCTTAAAACGCTACGCTGCGACTCATTGACATGAGTTGACGGGAGTACTCTTGGATGGTGTATGGCTATGCTACAGCCAGCCAACACCACACGACCATATTGTAAAGATATTAGTAACTATTAGTTTTGTTTTATTTTGTTTATATGTAAGACGTAAACTCTACAACTGATTTTAAATTTCAGTTTTTTACCGTTATGTTCGTGTTTCCTCGGCAGTCATCATGACACCTGTGTGAAACCATTGCCGAACGCCAGTGTTCAATAAAACAATTTTACTCCAGTTACATCTGAGGAAGAGCCCAATCACGCACGCGGTCAAGTCACTTAACTAATTGAAGTCTAGCTAGACTATCGCTTGGCAACTGGATTAATATCACGGTAATAATATGTGTGTTAAATTTTTAGTGCAAGTAAGTAATAAGCGGTAACCAAGACTTGACAATATCCACAGAAACATATTTTGTAGATGGATTTTACATGAAATATTACATGTATGAAAAATGCATACTAAATACCGAAATGATTATGCCACGTAATATAGGGTATTTTTGCATCACAGAACTACGTCAGAGAAAAGAAAATCAAAATGCCTGAAAAATTACTAAAAACCTTAAAAGAAGCTAATAATTAGGAAATAATATTTAATAAAACTTTGTATTTACTTTTGTTATTCAGTTTGCTCCACAACTCGCTAAAAGGAAAGCTCGAATGTCTAATTAAAAACAGTGCTAATATATCAAGAGCCGTTAAAATTAATTGCGTGCCGGCATAGTGTATACGAGAGCCAGTGCGGAATCTGATTAGCCGCGGTAGGCGGCAGCTGCGTCCGCAGAGTCACAGCCAAGTGAAGTAGTGATTTTATTCATATCAGTGTACTGACTTACGCCAGATCCCTTTCGGTCTCATCTTTTTCCTTTTTTACGCCCCACGTACCCTTTCAGTGGTACCTGGGGCGGGCGACCAGTCTATGGCCGTCTGGTCGCCACTCATACGCTAGTTTCATCTCCTGTTCTTTCGGGTCAGACAGATTTTATTTCGACTTCGATTTTATTCGCTTTATTTACATTAATACATGTTGTGTGTGGTCAGTCCAAACTGATTCCTCTGTGCACTGTGTAGAATGTCGATGAAAGCGCATGCGTACTTAAAAAAGTAAAAGGGTGTTAAAAGAAAAATTTACGCTCCTAATGAACCGTGCAAGTTCTTTGGGCAATTTCAAGAACATTCCTCCTGTAAATATTTACCTTTGAACGTAAATGCTTCAAGTATTTATGGTAATAAAACGTTGGTTTGTTTTTACAATTGAAGTAAAACTTTAGTTTGTTTTTACAATAAGATTTTTTTAACAGTTCGTGTGATGATAAACGGTTACTGTCGCGGGGGGACATCTGCGATACATGCCAATTTCAGTCAAAAATTAAAAAACGGCACATCTACAGATGCGCAGATTTTTGGCGATTAGGTATCATGATTTGGAAGAAAAAATGGGCCTTTCCAATAGGATAGGAAACAGGGAGTGTGTTTATCGAAATTTACTATTCCCATCATACCGAATGGGACGGCATGAGATTGAATGCATAGCACTTGATTTAAGTGCAAGCTGCAGTCCAACAGCCGCTGAGCGCACTCGACTGGCTTCGTTACCCACCTCTCACAGAAAACTACCTTTTAATGTAGGTACTGCATTTCTCATTTTGTCCTATTCCGTAATGTACGTACGTGTTTTGGTATTGAGTGAGATATGCCAAAGCCCATTCACAACCCATCCTATCCGTCCCCATTTTCCCAACCCTATCTCCAAATCCATTCCTGCATCTGCAAAGATAGGCAACCGAGGGCGGGCCAACGTTTGACATTGTGAACTGATGTTGGCATGTATCGCGAATGTCCATGGCCGACAGTATCCACTTACCACCAGGTGGACTGTTAGATCGTCTGCCGCCTTCTTCGTAAAAGACGACTAAGGAAAACAAAGCGACTACCACGAGCGCTGAGGAACTACATCACCTCTAAAAGAGTGGACTCGCGTTTTAAGACCATACATGAGGGATCATGCGCAAGAAAATGTGCATGAGGAGGCCCACGCCCAGCAGTGGACAATAAAAGGGCCGGTTACGAATAACCATCCTTCAGTAAACAGCATTGTAAACACGCATGAAAGTCAATGTTGTCAAGTCCTATGTAAAGTGCAATCGACAAATTATATATTTTTATTTTAACTTATTTACAAGAAAGCCTAAGAAATGTATTTCCATCTCTTATATATGAAGAAAATAAATTGTTTAGCACCTCCATAAATGACAGAGATTTTCTGAACGAGTGGATGTAAACAACCGCTCTTCTCTAGTTAATGTCGCTTACCTACCTAATAAATTACCTAACCTAATAAATACCTACCTTATAACTGACGTTATAAGGTAGGTATTTATATTTTACTACATTGTTACTATTGCATACGTTATTGGTACACACGTGGTATAAGTCCCGTGAATGAAGCACGTGGGTAGGGCGGGCGCGGTCGCTCGATACTGCGGAGGCTGCGCTCTGAGCTCCCGTCCGGAACTACAAACCTACCCACCAGCTCGCCCAGATCTTCCCTCCCCCGCGCTTGCTTTCCTAATCACGCATAGAAAGGAAACTCACTCTCCAACCAGAGCTCAGGTTATACTAGATGACAGAATTGCCAGCATAACGAGACCTGTTACGGCAGTATGGCACTATATTCTCAACTGGATACTGACAGACCTTGTTAGAGTGGTTAGATAATTAGCAGTTGTGCGTCTCCTGTCCCGAATGCTCATACGATCAAAGGCGGCGTATTAATTGAGGTGTTCTCATTAAATCATGTAGTGGAGTGTTCTAGGCGTTGTACCGGATTCAGGTCACATGTAGGTAATATCAGATATTCTTTGCCACTACTTCGTTATTAGACACCAATGCGGATTTAATTTGCTTGCTTTCTATGTAGAATGAAGGGTATGAAAAACCGATCTCAGACTTAACGAGGTGACTCTAATTCTCTTCATTCCACACTTTGTACGGGCGATGCGTTTGAAACTAATTCCAACTCCGTACACATGTTTGTTTACTCGTATATAGTGAAAATGGACAACAATTTAACAGTTTCTTGGTAGAATGAGATTCACCTGATCCTCTCCCGGGACCCCTTGTCAAGACGAGACCAAATGCGACAAATATTAGAATCTTGTCTATGCAGCATCATACATTTAAAGGGTTAATTATTTTGATCTATGTCTCTACACTGTATAGGCCTCCCCCGAGGTCTGCCACCACAACGATTTTCCATTCTTTACATACAGCCACTAGTGGCATACTACGCTTCCTGATACTTGCTTTCCATTCCACCCCATAATTCTAGTAATTATTTGAGTTATGTCGGTAAATTTAGTTCTTGGTGAAAAAATATTTGTGTTTGATTTTAGCGTCGGGGGGTACGTTTTTGTAAACTGTACTTATTTTTATAAATAGTCCCCGACTAAATTAAAATGAGTTAATTCAAAACAACATATTACCAGTAAAAACCCTTAGTAAAAATCGTAACTCGTGGACACAAGCAATGACAACAACAGACGAAGCTATAAACTTTATAGAGCTGGGAAAACTAGGGCGAGGGACTCATTCGGGAAGTGTTAAAATACTTGAGGACATGACGTGAAGTACGTTACCGATAAAGCATGTTAAACATCACGCGGTCTAATAAACAAACTGTTTATTACTCTGAGAGAATAACTTGATACGAGTTAGATTAATTGTAAAAGAGACCTCTATACAAGTTTTTGTTAAACTTCACATGTTTGTTTGTTAGTTTAAGGTCAAATTTTGCAAGTCGATTTTAAACCACTTCCACTTGTACTACTGCCTAGAAATTTTACATATGTATATAAAACCGATGACAATGCAATAATCTAATGACCTTGACCTGACGCTGCAGCCAGGAAGGCTGGTATACTGTGGAATTCCTCAACGGCGAATGGTAGACATGTCGTGTTTGGGCTCGTTTTGTTGGGCTCGTAGAGAAGTTTCTGCAGCTAAGAACACTAAATAAATAAATTAGAAGTAAATAAATTAAACGTAAAAAAAACTTTTGTAAAACAAGCTTTTATTAAATGCACTAAAATGAAGAAAATGAACACAGAAGTCACTACTATTATTTGTTAATGTTATTTAAAAGCTTGTCCTGGGATTTGTAATTTCAAATGACTATATAGCTAATTTTAATTAAATTGGTACGAAAATCGCGCGACAAGCTTTTAAATCACATAAAACATTATCAGATAATAGTAATGTCTTCTATGTTTATTTTCTTCATTTTAATAAAAGGCTGGTTTTAAAAAAGTTTTTTAATCAATAAACTAAAAGATCCTTGCGTGTTATACCAACGATATTCAAGGTTCTCAACACACCCTTGATTCCCGGGGAAAGAGTCTTGAGAAAGGAGATTAGGGCGACACGAAGGTACTTATGACATCGTAAAATGAGGGACGTGCATGTGTTTATAATCTAAAGTGAATTTTCACTCCCGTCAGCTGTAAATATAATGAAAGTGTGTAAATATTACTTATAATAACCTATATCACCAACATTACTGTAATTGGAATTCATAAAAATAAATCAAACTACGAACATTGAATAGATAGCATTGTGTATGAATTGCTTCGTAGCTTTATATTGAATAGCTTTACTTTGTTACAAAATGGTTATAAAGATATTGATAATTATTGGTAATCCATTAACAAAACAAAGATGACCAATTCAAGTATTCAATTGACAATTTGTCTCAAAGTCTAGAGATAAATTTCACCAATTCATTCTCAAAATTTTCGCAAATCGATGCTCAAAGTAAAAACATGTATTAGGTAAATATGTATTATCCATTGAACAAATCCAATCTCCCATTGAACTCACAAATTCGCGCAGAAAAATACGAGTCGAACTCATTACGCATCCTTTATATAGGAACCCGGCTCCAAGGACTAGAAAGTATTGCGCGAAGCGAACGAATGAAGCCGTTTGATCCTGCGACCTTATTGATGATGTCATTTTTTATCCCGCTCATTGGCGAAATCGCTTATTTCCTTCACATTGAATGAATATTTATCTTCGCCTTTACATGGGTTTTGTCAAGTTAATCAAAAGAGGGTTTTTTTATAGCTTCCTGGATTTTGTTAGCGACGACATTTTGAGTAGCAGTTGCAGAAAATTAAAGCGGGGACTTTGTCCATTGTCTTCGTTGCCTTTCACTCGCAAAGCCTGGTTTATAGGTGCTTTGTCATTTTTACGAAGGTTGATTGGTAATATAGGCCATATATTCTGAATTGTAAACTAAGTATTACTTTTAGCTATAAGTACTTTGAGGTAGATTTAAGAACGAGTGCAGCTAGATACAATTTCATCAATCCATTCCGCATCTTTATTCAGTTGGATAGGCTTTGTTTTCATCTATTTACAAATATTATGACAAAGTAATAATTGTTTCTTAATAATTTTAATAAGAATATGTGTAATAATAATAAAAGTAACAACACTGTGGCTCAGTAATTACTAATTATAGATCAGAATATTGTTTGGCTGCAATTCGTGTTCAGTTGTCAATTAGCTTGTTATACAAGCCACAATGGCCGTACATGCAACCGAATTGCCTCGTGTAATTGCTATTGATATGATCTTCTAGCACAATAAACATGTTAAGTAATATCTGCTTAGTAATTAGTTTGTGTTAAATATTATAATAGAATCTGTCTGAATACTGACTGGAATAATACAAGCTATTGCTGTTCTTGTAATTGTTACAATACAACATAAAACAGAAGTCTTAAACACGGACTTTAGCTTGAAACGTGTTATATATATTGTACATATCTACTTTCGAGCTTCCATGACATTGGTCAATGTGATGATTAAACAATTGGCAATTATTGTGGATATTTACCTTACTAATCAAGCTATTCTTGGAACAATATGGTCAATAATACGAAGTGATCTAATAATATAAGCGATGGAAGAAATCAAATCTATATGTATCAGTAGACATTAAGACAGTAGCTGCCACGTTAGGCAAAAAATACAAATTTTGTTTTACACATGCCGAAAAATATAGCAGGTACACTTTTTATCTGAGATTCCAACGGAAGAAACATACAATACAATAAGTTTTAATGTAGAAACATACACATTCATTTAACTGGAAGGAAATAACAAGTATTGTGTTGAAATGTCGAAGAATGTTCGAGAAAAATAGAACGTTTAAAGTTTCGCTTCACTCACGAACTAGCTGTCAAAACTTCTGCTCGGAACTTTACTGTCAAGTTTATTGTTTTTTGGACGCTTGTTCCATTTACTTCTGAGCGCACATATAGAAGAATTAAGACTGATATTTATTTATTTAAAAAACTATTGCACACTATGGTACAAAAGGCGAACTTAATGCCTTAAGGCATTCTCTACTAGCTAGTCTTTGGGTTGATCAGAAAGATACATTTAAGTTGATCAGAGAGATACATTGGGTGGTGCGAGCAGAGGTATAAATATACCTACTTATCACTTAAACTGCGATTAGAGGTATAAATATACTTATCACTTAAACTACAAACAGAATAAATAATTTACCTACAAATAAATATACCCGATGAATACATACAATATCATATCACACAATATAATTAGATTTATATACATACCATACATACATATATAAATATCATAATATATACACACACATATTATATATTTATCTAACGGATCAAAATTATTAAACATTTTCCAATTTTTAATCGAATCTTTCGAGTCTTAATGGTAGAATTTTCTGTCTAACATTTCGCTTATAGTAAAAGTCAATTACCCAAATTGTGTACCTGAAATAACAAATTTGAAATTATGCTCACAACCTAAGAAATAATCAAAATCCTCCCTTCATAAATTGTCCTTCTTTCAACACAATAAAACACAACGAAAAACTCTGAAATAATTTCAAATTTTCCTAAAACCAATTCAATCGTTTCCTTATTGGAATTTCACGTGATCGCTTTGGACGCCTTCATTGGCATTCCAATAGCTCCAATATCATCACATCTACATCGATAACCGCATCTTTATTCAAATTCGCTGCCAAAGTTCGTATTTTGCAAATTTTATTGCGACGAGAGTACGGGGAATCTGGACAGCAAGGCTGATGATATAAATAATGTCTTAGGAGGTCTACGTTGTAGAATAAACCCTTCTTTCAACAACGAATATATAAATTTTAAAGTCACCAAAGTAACTCGCTCACAAATGTAAAAAAAATGTAACCATGTGAACACGCGGTTGGTCGAAGCTTTACGTATCCAAAATTTGGCGTGGAACGGATTACTTTGTCCCGGAATATATAAATATGATATGAAAATAAGAGCCGCGTAAAGTACAATAACGTTCTTTTAATACAAACACAAACTTATCGTCAATGGCTTTTTTATCCATCATAAAACTAAGAGTTAAATCTGCACTAACAACTCTACTTCTCGAGGAGTTCTAATTTCATGGTCTATTCTATTTCCAAAAAAAGTCTTCTAGAAAATAATATTTTCTGTTGCAATGGTCTCTGGTAAGTTGGATATAATGATTGGTTTTAGATTTCTTTATTCTTCTAATGAACTGCTTTCATTCAGAAAAATGTCTTATTCAATAAATTCTAAGGGCTTTGGGGTATCCGGATCTTTTCGCTTTAAATGTCTAAGGGTGGATCGCACAAACAAAATAAGTGGTCTAAGTACTCGGCAGTGAGTGAAATCGTGCTATGTATGATGATACGATTCAGACTCCATATTGAATTCTTAAATAGCTGCGACACGGGGACGTGACGTGTCCAATTTGGTAGTAGTCATGTTACGAATTTTATTGCAGCACTAGACAGAACGGGACCAAAACAATCGGGTTGAGTGCTCGATGGGCCTTAACTCGATTCAGTGTTGCATTAGATTAACTTTATGGCATTCAATTAAAAAAAGATAACGTCAAAGGTCGTTGCTCAAGGACTGGTTATCTTACTGGACTGGTGTACATATGAATATAGGAGTAAGGAATAATAATTATTGATCGCGCCTGTCAATCACATGAGAAGACAGAGGCCACAGATCTTACGTTTATCGAACATAAACAAGAACAATCAAATATAACCGCAAGTAACATCAGAACATTCCACTCTTCCTATTCCAATTAATTTAATTTCTACCGTGTTGGCATTTTATTTTCATATATATGACGTTCATATATAACACAAACCTATTCCGCCAGAAGGCAGGCAGTAACCAAAAACATAGAACAAGTACCAAGATCAAACCGTTGGATATATCGTGCATGTTAAACCAGAATAGAATTCAATTAGTAGCACGCGCTGTCGCCGTTTCCTATTTAGTTTCCGATGTTTCGGCCGTCTTGATCAACGGAGTTACTATTGAAACTCGATTGACAATAACCTACAAAACTGATTAACAGACACCTCTACACGTATATGTTCCCATATTCTCCCAGAAAGGGCAAGTAGAGACCACATGGAAGAGGTAACTATGTGTGACGTGTTTTATTCGCTGCCAATGCAATATAGGGCACTTTTCTAAAAATGTTTGATCTAGATGTGAAGAGCAAAAAACATATGTAGTATTGAATCCCAAAGTTAGTCCAAACAGTGACAAAGCCTGGTACCACTTATGTTTTGTGAGGTTTCAATTATCATTTCGAACCTGAAGGAAAAAATCGTGAGGAAACACGTGTGGTTTGAGAATTAAAAAATAAATATTATGGCAGTGTAACATCGACCAATATGCACTGACTCCAACTGGTGAATTATGGGCGGAATACCCTCGTAATTACGTAATTACGGAAAGCCAGTGCAATGTTATAGAAGTAATGATATCATATCCAAATACCGTAACCAACCCTTTTATAAGATCTTGTGCATGAAGGATGTATGACCGTAAAAAGAACCTGAGTGATCAGGCCAAGCGAATTGGTGAATTCACTCTTTTAGATGTGGTGTAGCTGCTCGGGCTTTATTATATCCCTCAATTGCCTGTTACGATACCCACAGGGAGGGACGGGGTGGTGCTAATATCCAAATAATGCAGAAAAACTGATGGTAAGGTGTGGATAAAGTGGTACAGGAATGTTGATCACAAATAACTTAGTCAAACGTTGTACGACTTTTTGTCACACATTAAAACCACGGTAGAACTGTAAGCACATTTAGCTTAACATTTCGATATGCCTTTAACGTCTGACTAACTTTACGTCTGGTCCTGAAGTTCAAGGTGAAATCTAATACGAGAACGTCATTACCAAAGCCCATTGTCGTCACTTTGGCACCAATTTGAATACCAATTCTATTAAATGCCCTGATAGCTTTAGTTTACGTCACAGTCTACAAACTTGTCGATTTAGGCTGACTAGTCGTCTGGTTCGATTAATTTTGCTAGTTCTAAAAGTGTTGATGACGTCTTGAAACTAAGGTTGACTTGAAAAGTTTTAGAGAAATTTGATTTGACAAATTTGAGATCCATTCAAGGCTTCTAGCAATTTATCAAAGTTAATAAAAACAGAGTAGGTTATTGTGCCTGTCCTCATCCGCACATGGAACAACTTTTTGGAAAATTTCAAGATAAGAACCATATTTATTATAGGTTTAAGTAAAGTAAAGGCTTTCGTTAAGTAAAATAATATATATTCTAATCTTATGGTAACTTTCGGTAAATTCCCTTCTTTTTCTTCTATCAGAGGTTGGCTATCATTCTGATAATTTGAAATTTAGGATATATGCTGCAACACCAAAGAAGGGTACACAGAGTTAAAATTCATTCGGTTTAAGATAACATTTTACCATAAGAATTAAATTCACTTACGTGAGAAAATTATTATTACAAATATTACAGAGGGCGTGTCGTACAATTCGTACAGACGAAGAACAGGGTATACTAAAGAGGGTAGTTGGGAATATCTAAATTAGATAGTGCAAATGTTCGACATTACACAGAGCAAGTGCAACTAGAAACGTCATCAGTGTAGTGTGTTTGTAATGAGGTAGTGAATTGAGTAGTTTTTTTAAAGTTACTGTTAACATAGCGTCTTTCTAATATGTGTCGGAAAAAAATTACCCAAACATAAATAAATGGAGACATTTGATTAATACTTATATTTGCGGGTCTCAAGCAGGCTTAAAGTTCAGATTTGCCCCAGGGAGTAGTAGCTTAGCGACTGAGATTGCTCGTCACAGGGGTTGCTGAGCTAATCATTTTTTTAATTGAAATTCATTCGAGGCAGCACAAGTGGAGCTTAAATAAACATGCATCATAGAGCACTTTGATGTTTTTTAAGTTAAGCCCTTTTTATTCGACCGGCGACGTTGGAAAATCATATTTTCACCTTAAGTAGTACTTACCTAGTTTTAATTAATACATATTATTTTTTAATTTAGAACCAATGATGAGAATAGTAAAATAAAGCAGATAGTATATACTATATATGTATAGTAGCGAGCGGTAATTGCCCGCGTGTATCAATCAATAACACTGAATTTTTCAATGATCACAAGCTCGGAGACGATTATTGAAAAATTCATTCGTCCACCCTGCGCCCGTGAGTTGCACGCCTCTTGATTACAAAGGGAGGCCCTCGATCGATTATCCTCGATCGGAGGACATCGATTTCAGTAAATCGTCAGAAAATTAAACAATTTCCTTTTTACTTTTTTATATTTTAATTATTGAATATAAATGTTCCACAACTTGCCACGTGCAATAATTTATTTTATGCAATAATATATTAGCAGCATATGATAATCAATCAACAAAAGAACCTAGTTTTGAATAACTGAAGTGAATAATTTTAAATTATCAAGAAATGCCATCACCAAGTCGAAGGACTTTCCTCCGTCGACGAGACTCGCATTGTCACGAGTGGTCCACGAGAGATTCTAAACCTTTCTTTTTCTGGCATTCTAATTTTGCTGGCATCTATTTGCTGCTCTTCTTACTTTTCTATTTATAGAAAAAAGGCGCCGGACGAGCATACAGTTCACCTGACGGGTAAGTGGATACTGTCGTCCATAGACATCCGCGATACAAGCCCACATCAGTCCAGAATGACAAACGTTAGCACGCCCCCGGATGCCGCTGCCTACCTTTGCAGATTAAGGAATGGATTGGGAAAACGGGGAGAGATAGGATGAGATGGGAATGTCCTCTGACATATCTCACTCACTACCGAAACACGTCCGTACATTGGGGAAATACGATAAAGTAGGAAATGCAGTAAATTTCAAGTAAGTCTTCTGTGAGAGAGGGATAACGTGGCCAGTCGAGTGCGCCCAGCGGCTGTGGCCATGCTCCCCCCCCCCCCCCCCCTTATGCTACATGCTATAGCGCTATATACTATATATGCTCATTTAATTAATTCTCATAATTTATTGCGTACAACATAAACATCCCATTTGCTTTATCAACGTGTTTGTTGTTTGTTATTATTGTATTTAAAATGTCACCTCCTGCATAATGTCGGCCGGTTTTCCTTTTTATTATCCGCCGAATGCATTGCAGACGCATAAATTTGAGCGTGTATAATTTGACGCCTTTGAGTCACCGATGACTCAACACAGTCTAAACGTGTTTTAAGGCAGCCTTATAAAAATTAAGTCTGGTTCTTTTATATATCTACTTTTTGGATGACAAAATTTTGTCTGCGCAATATTTTGCAAGTGAATGCTTATTATTGTTGAATAAGGAAAACAAAAGAAACTGAGCATTGAGCCGCTATTTCAAACTTCATTCTGTATTTTCTTTCAGTTAATTAATTATTATCCTTAGGCTCGGTTAACTGAAGTTGATCATTTAAATTGTGAAAAAAAACCGATAGCAGAGCCAGTCAGATGTGAGATTTTGCTATTTTTCGTACGATTTATAAAGTGTTTAGATAAACACTGTATGAGCTTTACGGGTCCTATCCAACGATAGCTATATCTATAGACGTCTGACAAATGTATACATACAGTCATAATTTTGGAACTACTGAACCGAATTGGGTCATCTTTGAACTTAACCGAGATATAAACCGACACTATTTTTTATTGCCAAATTTCAAAACCTGTCTGGTTTTGAAATACCCAAGAGCGCCTACAATCAAAATACAATTTATGTACAAAATAGTTACTAAGTCAACTCATACCCATGGACTCTTTAATGAGTAATGAATGGGTATGGGCACAAAGGACGACTAGAATGGACTTTTGACGTGTTGTTAAAACTACAATGATCGATCAGATCAAGATTGGCAATCAAGATTACGATATTGGCAATAAGCATCAAGTTTCTGCTCAAATAATTATCACTAATGTAACGATTAAAAACATCACGAGGAAGCCCGTGTACTAGAAAATCTGCAGGATGTGTGTCCACCGATCTACATTAGGTCCGCATGGTGGACTGTAACCCAAAAATCCTCTAGTGACTTACTAGGGGAGGCCTGTGCCCTAAAGTGGGACGTTAAAAAGGCTGAGAAAAAAAAAATGAAATACTCTGTATATCATTCAGAGGATTCCTATCCACGTACTCGTATATATGTATGTTTACATCACTGTCTTCGATTGTGTGTACGCGTCTGTATTATTTATACCAGACAGTACGAAACAAATTAAACGATGAAACAAAAAAAAAAACAGTATTCTAATGACGTACAACTCCCTTTGTAGTACAACCCTCCAGCTTCTATAGGATCCAACCGGTCCTTGTATTGTACGCAACCAATGGGCACCTTATGAGTTAGCAATAAAAACTAGTGTAGTCTTGGGCACTGTGCCGTTCGACTTTTACCAGACACGCCTAACGAAGCACTAAAGATAACGAAACTGCTGGCACCACAGCCTCAATAGAAGCCAGAATTTTAAAATGGGAAACGACCGTTTTGGCTTTAATGGTGAACCTATTGAAAAGAATCTTGACAGTAGACGGGGAAAATGCTTTTTTAAACCCAATTCTACGAACATTTCTGTAAAATAATTAAAAGATTCTTTCGTGAGTCACAAAACAGTTAAGCTGGTAATTTCCGTCATTTTCTTATTTGAAATATTAAAATAATGTAATAAATATATACCCAAATATTCTGTATTATGTTTATCTATTCACTTGAAAAAGCCATTACATCATTGACATCACGGTCATCACCATGATCTCATCAATATTATTGAGAACTTAAATGACCTTCTTATACTATACGCAATATTCAACGGTCATTGCGTTAGTAAAAACTATTAAAAATAATTTACATTTAATGTTTTTAAGGGTTAATTTTTGTAGGTACATTGTATACAATACTTGTAGTATAAAATCAACTAATGACAAAGCTCATGATGAAAATTGTATTACCATTAGATTGATTTCGTAAAAGCAAAAAATATTGAAATTATAGAAAAGATGAGAACGCGTTTCTACTAATTTAGCGAAGTTAAGATGCGTATCTCTGACGCTGCGCTGGAAGACGGCCGATGGCGCCCGAGGTATAATTATGTCAAAGAACCAACCGTCATCAACCTCATTAGGGTGGCACGCCTGCGTTGGGCGAGAGGGATTCAGCGTATGAATGAATCTAGAACGCCGAAACGACTTTTGTATACCAAACCAGAGAGATGGAGAGCCCGAGGAAGACCTAAAGCTCAGATGGCTGGATGGTATAAACCAAGATGTGAAAGCGATTGGCATACGCACCGGAAAAGGTCACCAACAGGTCCGAATGGAAGAGGATACTCGAAGTTAATTGTTTTCTATCAAACAAAATTCGTCGCTTAGAAACGTTTGACGTGTATGGTAAACTAAGAAGAGTATGTCGTAACAAGCGGTTGTTGTTAATTGGAAGATTTGACCAGTCAAGCGTGGCTGGACCAGTCGGGGTCTCTAATACATTAGAGAACAATTGAAGATCAAAGGTGACGTAACTTGTAAATTAAATCATATTTCAAATAATCAAATTCACAAAAGTTTGAAATACTCTATTTTAAAAAAAGTATTAAGCCTCCCCTTAACAAAAATGATGAACGGTTTTGCGGAGTCTGCAAAGTTGGAACCAAGCACTACATGTTTTTAGATCAAAACCTTGCTGAAAATCCTCGATACATGAGTTCAAAATTGTAAACACCAATGTAAGATCCAACAATCTCACTGGCAATACACTAATAATACACAATCTCACTAGCAATACACAAAAGCTCTTGGCACAAATATACTAAAGAAGATATCTCAAAAGGAATTTTTTAAAAGTATTTATAAGGCCTGTATCATGGTTTTCTATTTGTTTCTCCGCTTTCTCCACGCGGGGTAGTGGTGGACCGTGTCCAAGTGGGCGATGTCAGTGGGCGTATTATTTATTGACAACGAGCACTCCCGTACTTTACGCTTTTACCCCAACAGTGATATTAGTGTAATAGAGCGTGAGTTATTGACATTCTTATTAGGTTAGGAAAAGTGGTTTTTAGGGTTCCTTGTAAAGAAAAGGAACACGGTGTGTGAAATAATTTCGTTATATATGAGTTATTAAAACGTTTGTGGACTCGAAAGGGATATCTCTTCTTCTAAAATTGGAATGAATGTTGGATAACAAACAGTTTGGATCTATATGTCGGTTAAGTTCGTAGATAGGCCAAATCGGCTCAGTAGTTCTAAAATTACGTTATTGCAACTTTTTTTTTTAAATTCACAGATTTATCATTTCGATTGGCGCGTGTAGGCTTTTTTTTTTAAAACTAGGTTTTCGGTTTGTTTCTCGTGAGTTTTAATAGAGGTAGATTTGAAAACAATTCCTTTATAAATTAGTGCGTAAAAGAATTGAACAGGTAAACACTTGCGGAAGAATGCTATTTACCAATTCGCACCGGTCCCGCGCGTGATAGATTATGGCCTGAAACCCCCTAGTTATTTACTAGGGGAAGTCTATGCCCAGCAGTGGGACGTATCAATGCAGACAGACGTAAGACTTATGATTGGATTCCCTAGGAAATCGTTAGTCACCTGATTGAAGCTAGAGCGGGTTGCCAGTGTTCAAAAAAATTTCTTACTTATATGTAAGCCCATAAAAAATAGATTCTCTAGGAAATTGGTACACCACCGGAGTGAAACGGATAATCTAAGGCGATCGCGCGACTTCAATAAAATTTCAAACACATTCATCAAGTTCCCATTTGCATGTAAAGAAACTTTTTGTACAAACCCACCCGCGTGGTCCCCCAGACATATAATCTAATGTGATGCCCCCCTCCCGACTCTCCCCCCCATAACTCCAATGTGCACATAACCTAATGCTATCAGTTCTAACCACGTGGGCCGGCTATTTCCGTCCGGGGTCGATGACCGGGCCGAACGAGGAACGGTCAAAAACTGTATCCGCTTGTGGCCTTGCGAATGACATTGGAGGTGAAGGTTATGGGTTCGCAAAAAACGTAACGGGATTTTTGCTGAATACACTATCGGCAATTGAGTATTAGGGAGGCGCCTGCGATGGGAAATCTAGTATTTATTTTTTATTTTATTATACAATGCGACTTTTTATTATACACGTGACGTTATCTGAGCAAAGACCTTATTCGTCGGTATGGACAATGAGGATAGTAATTTAATAATAAACCGATTGTATTTCAAACAGTTCACAGAAACGAAATAATACACAATAACTTATTTGACATAAATGCAAGTTGACCCCTCTTAAATGTGTACTTATCAAGCCCATAACACTAGTGATATACTAAAGATGTAAGTTAAGGAATCCTGCATATTATTGTACAAATAAAAACATCTAAATATGTGGGTATAATCTAAAATAACATAGATTCATTACTATTAACTACGTGTAAATAGAAGTAAAATAAAATCTTACTAGCTAACGCCTAGAGCGTCAAAGCAGGTGAATCGATTTCGTTGAAACTTAATAAAATGGATTAATTACAATGCGGGTTAACACATAGGCTATTTACTACACGTGAGAACGAAGTCGCGAGCAAAAGCTAGTAAATAAAATAAAACCGACGTTACCGTTGTATTTGGTGGCGTCGCGTCGGTCGCGGTGCAGACGATTTTAATACAAACCCAAATAAAATGAACGAGATATAGATAAGCGATGTGTTACTCACCACAATAACAGGAAAACAAGGTATTTGGCACCGGCCTGAAACGATAATATTACATTGTTAATAAATTTTATTAATTAACTTAACTTGATTAACATACCATTCGTAACCAACCACATTCTCTCGTGCATGAAGGATATACGGCCTTAAAACGCCACACTGGTCAAGTGGGAATATCTTATGGAAATCATGTTGTAACATTTGTTCCAATAGCCTCATCCTTTATAACCTCTGTAGGTTTTATAATCTGTAAAATTGTTTGCAACCAGCATCTACTGTTTTCGGCCGGTGCTATTTATTTATGCCAAGAAGAATAATGCGTTTGAGTAAGAGAATAAGTAGATTGAGAGATTTTTTAAAGAAGCGACGGTTAATACATAGAAAATATAAAAATATTATTAAATAGTGAAATACAAGGGTTAATATAATAAGTGAATTCACACAGTATGATATACAGAATACAGAGATTATAAGAACTACAGAGGTTATAAAGAATGAGCTGTTGGAACAAATGTTACAATGTCTAGCAGTGGATGATAAAAAGGGCTGGTTACGGTTTACAAAGCGTGCTCCACGAGCAGGAAGAATTTCGGTCATTGACATGAGATCAGCCAAGACTGGACGGTAAAGAGATTTGTATTAAATCGTCGATCACTGACCACTTTACTAGACCCGTCATATTAAGGTTATTAAGGCAAGATTATATAAGGTTATTCGAACCTCATATTAAGATTCGAAATTCTTCCTGGTCGTGGCGCGCGCTTTACACAGTATTGGAACACAAGACTTTTGGAAGTTCTAAACTGAAATGAACACTCCCTTTTTAATTCTTAATTTCTTTTTTTATAAAAATAAGGCGTAATACGAGTAGACAGGCTATTTGATGGTAAACGATTACTAGTTTCACATGAAGATCTGTCAATATCAGTAAAAAATGACAAACGTTGGCGCAAACACGGATACTTGTTTACCTTCAGGTATAGAATCATGTTGGAAAATAACACGGAACATGAGTATTATAAACGAATCCCATAAGACTCCATTCCAAAATTCCGAATCTCTCATTCCATTGGATGAGATGGGAGATGGAACAAGATCATTCCATTTTACATTCACCGTATGAAAGAAATGGGATGAGATGGTACGAGATGGGTACACTCACTTCCGAAAGGCGTTGATTAATTTTACAGCAGTATCCAGTGAGACTCGGCATTGAGCACACGACTGTCATTTTTTACGATTTCAAGTCCTTCATAAAAAATACCAAAACCGCAACACTCTCGCTACTCGCACTACGGTGTGCGAATCGGAACCGCAACCGCCGCGAACCGGACCCTGGTAACCGACACCGGATCGATGTCCGCCGCTGCAGTTCCATTAAACATTTACAAAGCTTGAAAATCGATGTTCGGACGTGCCAAGTGACTTTATTTGGCGTCCCTTCAGACAGTCACATGGAAATATTTTTGTTTGTACACCTTTGTAAAGCAAAACAGAGACATAAGCAACTTAAATATTATAAATATATACCAAATATTTATAAATAAAATAATAATACCAAACAAATATATATACCTATAACTTAAACCTTAAACTTAAACAACTTAAATATATACCAAACTTATTGTCAAATAACAGATTCTCTGTAGTTATTTTATTACACACTTACCCTGTTTTTACTTGTTTTTGGGTAAAAAGCATGTTTTTACCCCGTGATAGGTATATAAAAACACGCGCGTATTCGAATGCAACGTTGTGTCAAAACTTCAAAGCAATCGGTGAAGACCTTTCGAAGATTTAAGATTTTGAACAAACGAACGTTTACATTTTTATGTATATAGATAATAATTTTAAAATGTATGGTTCATACGAATCTTCGCACTTTATACTTTAATGTAAAAACCGCCCGACTCATTCTAAGTATCTCAGTGTATTAATTACCAAATTGGTGGATATAACTAATGGAAATATAAATTAAAAAAAATAGTTATCTGTTCTGAGATAGATATGATTTATGATGACTTATTCGCTTTATGACTCATATAAGTACAATATTTTGCATTCAAAGACCAAACATTATAGCAAAAGATAATGTTAATGCTGCGAAATCGTTTAATAATTGACGACTTAAATACAGTCTAGTGATGTAAGTCATTTTCTAAAAATAGTCCAATATTAGAAGGAAAATAAAGTCAATATTCGAGGCTGTTTTAACAATATACGTCACAAATGCAGTCTGGATTAGATCACATTATTAATGTACTTGTTCAATACAAAGTTCATTAAGACCTTCAGTTTAGAAAGGTAACGATTCTGCACAATAGTTAAAAACGACAATTAGTTATTTGTATGTTACGAGTATATTTCGTAGCTGAATTTCTACTGCAATCGCTTTATTTTTTTTTTATTTATCCACCCATCTCCTTAAATCATAGTACAATAAGAATAAACAAATAGTACCACATTGATATCAGCCAATCGAACGTTCGCACGGATACAATCTCCTTTGCATTTCTGCAAAACGCTCAATAAAAACGGTTAGGTAGCGCGAACCGCAAATATAACGTTGTAAAGTAAACCTATTAATTCAGCTAAGAGCAAGGAATATGAACCTTAAAGCCACCGCAAGAACTCGTTAAAGAATGGAAAAGTTTGTAATCGTGCGAACGCTGTTGGTCAACTTTATAGGTGAAAAATAGTTCAAAAGAAATTGACTTGCAGCAGTTGCAGCGCAATAAGCGGATTCACTCATCTCAATATTGAATACGAAAACAATGGGGATAATGACTCTGTTCGTTTAAGAACAGATTCTCAAAAAGAAAGATTCTCACAAATACAGATTCTCATAACGACATATTCTCAAAAAGACAGAAACAGTTCACTTTTAGCTTCAGACATTATACAATCAGCCTATAACTCACACCTCTAAAAAGCTTGCTATTATTCTACAAATTACTAGGCTACTCTGCACTTCCCGTTACGTAGTCTCCACTCAACAACTAGTCTACCCCAATGAGTGGACCATATGAGACCCTGTGCCATATGGTCTTCTCATTTACAATGAGCCAACTTGCTAATTATACGAGCTATGTTGGTAATTTGGTTCTTTATTTCTGTTTTTAACGCACAAAGAAACTTCGAACTCATCAAGCTTGCGGAACTACTTGGGTGGTTTGCAGAGAGTTTGAAATAGTTTTCTTCGCTAAAATATTCCTGTTAACCTGAAAAAGTTTGCCTAAAATGTTTCACTGCAAAAAAAAAAACAATCTGTGATTTCGCACTTTTTATTCCGATCAACCCATTGTGAAGGCTTTTCTATACAATTGTATTGAAATTCCGTTATATATTTTTTGCAGCTTAACCAAACAATAGTTGACAATAACAAGTACCTACTGAATTCGGCCAACAAAACGCGTCTATCCGTGAAATCTGTCGCCGACCGTTTGCTCCAATTCTAAACGAAAAACGAAGTTATAATCTTTACCTTTTGGATTTTTACCGGCTTTCCATCACCTGGTGCATTTTTTGTGGTGTAAACCAGTTATGACCACAAGAAACGTTAAACACCGTAACAAACGCCTTACATTTAGCAACAGTAAAAACTAAAAGGTTGCTTGGATGTTTTGTTTTCGTCTGACGACTCACAACATCCCATCTAGAATTTTAATAAGTTTTTACCTAAAAGATCGTCAAGCAAGTCGAAGGGTTTCTGCCTGAAGATAAGCAGGTCTTAAAGGGTTTTGTGCACTGTTCGAATCCGTGATCCAAGATGACGCTCCAATTACATTTTAAATATCCTGCTTGTGCATTTATCCGAATTCCATCTTTTCGCTATCCAACCTTTTGCTATTTCAGATTATTTTCACCTCGCCCTTTACTTGTTCGTCCCTGTGTTGGGGATCGTAACCTCCTAAGAAAGCATCTTCTCTTTTACGATGTTTACCGTGTTTGTCTTTGGAGATTCTCAGCTTTAAATTTTGTTCACGTTTGTGCACTGCCGTCCAATCTGTCACTTCTCTATAGCTGCCAAATTCTCGAACGTCAGCGCACAATCATCAATCAGCACACAATGCCATCTCTGAGAGAAATACCCATTATCCGCACTAGGGTGAGAGCAAGGCACAATCAACTTAGATGTAATCATTGACGGCACCTCCCGTCAACGTAGTGCGGTACATCCGCATTTCCTCGACAAGGAATATCGAGCATTGGCCCAAAAACCGTTTTGTAATGCAAGCCCGTAGATTACGGAACGAACTGCCCTAAGAGATTTTCCCGTTATGCTAAAACATAGTGTTCTGTGAATAGAATTCTGCAAAGTCAGAAAAGCGCCCGCGTGTCCCATAGGGTATCCAGTATGTTGCATCTATCTATGAACTACGATAACCACTTATCACCATGTGTACCGCATGCATGTCCGACTTCCTCCTTACTATAGTTAAAAAAACTCGCCAGCGAAGTTCTCAAGTCAGCAAGATATTTGCAGTCCCTGATGCTGCATAATGTGACAGCAATGGTGTTAACCATTACGAGATTATTTCCCAATCGTCCCACGTCTCGACACGCTCAGTTAGCACATTTGCTGTTCTGTCACCCCTTTCAAATAAAACCCGCAAGCCATTTGCGAGTAACAAATAAATTTTATAGGGCATGTGGTCAAACAAAGTGGCGTTCGCGTTTTATTTATGAGTGTACGACATTGTGCTAACGTAGTCGCGTGTGGGGTCGCCGGCCGACAGTAATCAATTACTTGCGACACGTAACACGATAATCCAGTACTAACTCGATTAGGTAAGGAAATTTAAAAAAAAATGTTTATGTTAAGAACGAAAGAATTTGTTATTCATACAATAACAAATAAAGGAAGCCTAATAGGTTAATTTTGTAACACTTGCTAGGCCAGAAAATAAGTGACGTCCTAGACAACGCACTAGCTACTGGGAATGTCGCAAGGGCCGGTGAAGTACGCTAAAATAAAGATGATTGCTTTTAAAATTAATGACAATATTTAGATGCTAATGGAAATATTTCTTATTATAATAATTATTAACCGACGAGGCAGCCGCCTCGCCACAACCTTGTTCAACCGCGTTGATGCGTCGCGTCTCCCTCACATCAGAGGGCTGGCGCCCCTGCACGCGCGGCCGCCCGATGACAAGACGTCTGCTGATCGCGCGCGAGGACGCGTCAACCTATGAGACTTCTTCCGAATACGCTTATCGCTGACTGGGCTTTCCTCCGGATGGGCTAGTACCGCGAGGGCGACGTCAAGTATTCTGAGGCAGTACCACAACCCAAAAGGGCCACTCCAGGGCCACTGTCCGTATTGGCGGCCACTACAGATAGGGAGCAAATCCCGGCACTGGTTCCGCCGCCCCCCGTAAGGGGGAGCGAGAGATGTTCCCGAGCGACAAATGTCGGGAGCTATAATAATATAAGCAACCAATAATAATTCACGATTCGTGTCCACTGCCTACGTTAGGTTTAATATAAATATATTTTAATATACATAAATTAATTTAGGTTTAATATCCTAAATATGTTAATAAAAATGTTTAATAGTTGGTTTCATCGATATGAGTGTGGCAGCTTACACCTCGAGTCTGGGGGAAAGGGGCTTGATGCGTTTGTCAAAGTCTACTTAGATTGCACACATACAACATAGTTTATCATATATATAATATCTTAACTAATACATATTTAATACATTGATTCTGTGAGCGTCCTCTAATGGGCTAGAATCACAAAACCTAAAGTATGTACGAATAACAGTTCGTTGTGGGTAAAAAAAAGTGAAAAGGAACTGAAAAATATAAATTAAATAGAAGAAACTTTACGCGGTTAGTCGTAAATTACGTTTCGATTTACGCGACAAACCATTCTCATCGCGTAAATCAGAACTGTCAGTTCTATAAAAAGCCAAAATTTGTCTGATATATTTTAAGCGGCGTTAATTTATTTAGACATCATAGACTTTAATTTCGATTTATAAATATAAGTGAACATTGGAACCGCCAAAAATATGTGACATCATCTGAAAAAAGAGACTATTGTCGGTATGAACTTATTGACTTTAATTGTGATTTTATAACTTTCTAATTACGTTATAAGTTTTTTAGATTTCTTTAAAATCTCTATATCTAGGCAACTAGAACCGAAAATAAGGACTATTTTTTTATGGAAGAGATGGCAGACGAGAAGGGCGTACCATGTGGCATGGTAAGTGGTCACCGCCGGCCATGGACACTTCCTGCACCAGGAGACATGCGGATGTGTTGCCGAACTTACAGAATCCTGTTCACAGCTTTCTCGAAGAACTCCAAGTTGTAGCAGCGGAAAAACCTCAGCCGGCAGTTCTTTCCACAACTTTCGGATTCGAGGTCCAATGTGACATTTTCTCAATTTAAACAATGTCCGCCAAAGTATGTTAGAAGAACGACAGATGAACAAAAGTTGCTATAGATTGTAAATTATATGTTACTCGTGAAATACGAGTAAAAAAGCCTTGTGTGTCAAGGGTTTAATGCCCCACCCTTGTCCTGTCAGATACAATAGACTGTTTTGTATAGTGTTACTTAGCCTTAATATAATACAACACGCATTTCGCTATTGTGTTCGCAGCGATATTTAGGCACCATTGTTCCCCCACAAGAGAACTTTCTTACCTCTAAAGGATATTTACCTAAATATTTACATTAACATGCATTTAAAACGTGTTAATACAACGCGAACGCCTTCACGAACAGTTACGTCAGTTCGCGCGAATAAAAAAATATTGTATTCAAAATGTCAAGTCTGTTTGTACCTATATGATTAGTAGCAAAAGGAATCTACACACGTCAGTTTAGAGGGTAAATTTCTTATTTGTTTCGCAGACAGGTGCAATAAAGAATCCAACATCTAGCGCGACTCAAAAAAAAAATATCAAATAGTCAAAAATCCCTCATTTTGATGCGGGTGGGTAAAAGTGCAAACTGGAACACGAGGTATGCAAAGTAAATATGGCGCTATTCAATCTATTACTTTATTATTCAGACGTACTCGTACAGTTCAAAATTGGGTTTTGAAATTGGCAGCGTACGGAATATGTGCTTCTTGAAGTTCTTGGTTGTTTTGTGTCATGTTCTGCAAGATTCAGAGGTTAAGTATATGATGTTGGCTGTTGCTAAGTACTTCTAAGCTAAGTACTTAAAATTACTTCTGCCCGAACACTACTTTCCAAAACATACGAAGTTCGCTATTTGACAATCTCATTACGATGTAGATATTTTTTTCATAATAATATTGTACGAGACAGCATGCTTTGATTACGTCAAATAAAATCAATAAAATGTGTCTAACATAAATAAAAGTTTTGGAACGCTGCTCTAACATACAAAATTTTCTGCTCATTTTTGTTCCTTTTAAAAATTCTCATTTACAGTAAACATAGCAGGTCCTTTCAGAAGTTTACATCAATGCAGCAAACCCTTTTATTCATGTAAGAAAATAAATAGAGAAGATAAAATTCAAACCCAGCGATGTTTAGTTCAACACCACGATCCTAATTTGTAAATGAAAACGGGCCTTCAGTCCTATTTAAATATTAAAATGAATCCCCTTAGTTACGTTAAACGACTGGAGGTCGTCCTATATACATAATAAATCATGCTTAAGTCTATCTTTATTTCTGCGGTAAATAATGGTTAAAGCGTAATACGAGATTCAGTGAAAAGACTCGCGCATATTAGGTACGGCGGGCCGCACCGCAGCGCATACCGTTGCAAAAATCCTCCTGAATCATTTTCATATACATATTTTGTATAAATCATCGCACACTTCAGCCGGTCCGCATCGCAACGCACTGGTGGGGACCGCTCGCCAGCCGCATTTGTGCGCTGTGACGCGGCCCGCCTCAATGTCCGTTCAACGGGCGCAGTTAACGAACATAATTCGAGAGTTATTCGCGACAAAGCCACAAGCCTGAGAAACTACACTACCTCTATGTCCAACAATAGACGATAAAACGGCTGGTGAAAAGTGATCCTGACTAGGTCGCTGTAAATAATGACCTTTACAGAAACACCCATCACCTCGGCCCTACCAATGAAAATTTCCAAAAACAAAATCTATTTTTCCCAGTAAGAAAAGCAATCAGATTTCAGTATGGATTACGGGAATAATCAACTTCGATAAACTCGAATCACATTTTAAACTTTTTAGTCGAAATTAATATGATTTTATAGACATTTTAATTTAATATTTCAATTATTCCAAGGATAACAGTAATATATACCTTTCTTCGACAGGGGAGATTTCGGTAAACATTCTAAATAATAAAGTTTAATTAAGTCTTCTGTGAGAGAGGGGTAACTTTTGGCCAGTCGAGCGCGCCCAGCGGCTGTTGGATTGCAGCGTGCACTCTCCGCCTCATTATACTACATTCATTTATAGCACAACTAAATATACAACGGCATATGTGGATCCACCTGCTCACCCTTAAAGTGAGACGTAGTGAATTTTTTCTCAAATTCGAAATTCGAAATCAATACGTAGACTTTCGTAAACTCCCTAAAACATAAAGGCATAAAGGTGGCAACCGATCGTGAATAACACGTTTCTGTGACTGTTACAACGTATCTACAGTTGACTACAATGTCATAATCCAGTATCTCCAAAAAAAAAAATCTGGAGTACCAATCGGCAATGGGCCCGCGTGGTGGATTGTGGCCCGAAACCCCGTAGTAAATTACTAGGGTAGACCTGTGCCCTGCAGTGAAACATTACAGGCTGATATAGGTACAATCCTATGTCTCCACTTCTGGGTAAAGGCATCTTCCAAGGCCCGCTACACATAGAGTTGGCGACCTAAAAAACAGTAAGGTATTTGACCTTATATTATCTTTTGTATTAGACTCCTAATAGGTAAAGACTCACTTGAATAGCCAAGTTTATCCATCGAAAGGCGTCCTATGTTTCTACCTTTCCAGTGCGCTGTTATGATTCATGGGCCTTGTTTAATTAACCTTGATTGCTGAATTCCACTTCAGCTTGCTGCATTTTTAAGCAAAGTCAGTGAGTTTGGTTCTTTTACTTTCTTCGTTTTGCATCTTATATAACAAAGGAACTCAAAAGTACTCGTATAGAGTTAATTAGCTGTACGAATTAATAAATTGATTAATTCGTTATTCCGCAAAGCTCATTAGTTGACCAATCGTCTCGCCGGTGGTAAGATATTGAAAAAAAAAAAACTCCTCCGAACAAAGGACAAATATTTTAAAAATAAACTGTCGTCTTCCTTGTGACCTTAAACTCGAGGGCATGATTTATTAAATGAAGTTCTCCGAAACTGGTTTACTCTTCCTCCAATTACCATAACAAGTTACATACTTCGTTTATGTATTGCTACGATTTGGTGTCTATACATTACCATTTGTCGTTGGAATTGAGTTTAATCAAGTGATTTAATTTAGTTGCAGTAATATACAATGGCAAATATTCCCCTGCGTAATTGTCATTTCAACTTGCCAATTCTGTGAGCTATGTCGGTGACTGCCGCAAGACCGACAACCAATGGGGTAGATGAATTTTTGAATGAAGACCGCGTACCGGGAAGCACAGCATGTTATGCTCTCCGGCCAGATGGAGCGACGATTTGAAGAAGTTTGCTGGTAGTGGCTAGATGAGTAGCTGGTGGCCAACTTTAGGAGAGGTCTATATTCAACGGTGAAAACAATGGCTAATAGTATAGTATTATTCAATAAAATAAAACGTATTCCACATTAGAGGTTTTAGTAACGTTTACTGGGAATATAATCCCCTGAGAAGATGCTACGGTGCTGTGTAAAAGTTATTTCAGAAGCCCAGTGAATTGAAAAGACCTACCATCGTTCGCAGTGGATACATTTGAAGGAAGCCTATATCCAGCAGTGGATGCGAAAGTAGTGTAAAAGATAAAGGATGATGATGATACAGAGAATAGGCGTTCTTTTTTGTCAGCAGATGAAAACGTTTCCATAATATCTTAAAATGATGTCCAACAATGAAAAAATCTCAAATTATATTAATGTACTTTTTATACACCTTTGTAGCTGTAAGCAGATTATGCAAAATAATTCTTCCCAGCAGTTCCGGAACACTCAAACTCGGACAATAAAAACGTCTAATTCAATCGAAACGAAATCAACATAAAAATAGGGTAGGAATTCGTACGAGAGGTCAACGAACCCGTAACTCGGACTCCAACTTTTCCCTATCTAACTTCCAGATCTATAATACTTCACGCCTTGAAACTTATCTTTCCCTCAAAAAGTCGACTTTATCAATATGGGAATAAAGCATTCGCTACAATCTTTAATAATACGCTCCAGGACCAGAGGAATTTTAGGCTTAAGCGTATGGGGATAAAGTAGATATTAAGGTTGATGAAGAGGATATTGTGTCTGGCATTTTGCAATGTGCGAACTTTGGGCCAATATTTGTCTAGATTAGATAGGGTGGGTAAACCCGATTTCGTGTTAAATCTATATTCAATATGATTTTACGGAAGTGTATTTAGGTCCTGATCAAATTTTTCTTATCAATATAAATAGATTATTTTCTACTCATCAAACTAATATAAATTTGAAAACCTGTCTGTTTGTTACTTAATCGCGTCTGAACTAAACAATGGATAGTAATATAATTTTGCACGAGAGATATTAGGACAAGGAGAAGGATATAAACAGATTTTTATTCAGATCTGGTACAAAAATCCCACGGGAATCAAAGCAGAACAGGCAGGCAGAGCTAGTGCCTATATAAAGAAACAAATCAAAACACCTACTAATAAAATACTTAAAAAATGTTCACCTACAAGAACAAAATAAATTGATTAAAATTTGAATTCTCTTGTTTTTAAAGACCCTTTTAATCCTGTTGTAAATTATATAAATGATGACAATCATCAGTTAGCATCAATATAATCATTCATTACAGACCACAATAACTAAATACTGATTCAAACGAAACTAGAACAGCGTAATAATAACTACGATATACTGAAATAATACTGAAAAGAGTTTTAATCGCTCCACTGCAATTTCTATGTCACGCTGAGTAGGTACATAAAAAACCGCATTCGTTCGTATTATACGTAAATATGTTTTCATATTTAGCACAAAATTTTGAAAATTCGATCGGCAATCTCGGGTTTAAATAACAAATTCTGTTGACAGAATAGCAAATACCGAAAGTAATTTCACGTGACGGAATTAATTAATTTCTCGTTAAACGCGAGCTTCACAAAGCGAGCAACCTAACTATTGCATAAAACCGAGACTCAACTTTGTGCTAAATTATTTAACGGGTTTACAACTTTAATATGTAAATATCAATTGCGAACTAAAATACAGAACATTTTTATGACCGATAATTTTACGAAATGCTTCTCTTTGTCCCAGCTAAGATCATGGCAATAAATCTTATGTCGCCGGTTTCACCAAATTTACCATCGAAAATATCTTCATCCGTATAATTTCTGACAATAAATGGACTCGATAATTAAAATAGACAAATCAGTGTGGCCTACTCAGGCTTGCCGTTCTCAGATCCATACCCACTCTATAACAGAGTGAATAATGATCTAGCTTCGAGCCCCCCAGCTGTACCGTTTCCCTTTTGTAATGGCGACCTAAAAATAAAGTGAGACAACCGGGACACTATTAGATGAGACCAGGAAACTATTGTGTTAGCCATCTGATACTCGGACGTTGCAGGTTTGAAGAAAATGTAAGGTTTGAAGAAATGAAAATTGAAGAAAGATTTTTCTGGGGGATAGTAAATTTAAACGTCATATTGTGGAAGAAAACCCAACCAAGCAACCAACCCAACGGCAGCAGTAGTCTCTAGTAGTGTAAGGTTAGTAGCATTAGTTAGCTAGTGGACGTCGCGTAGATTTGCGTAATAAAGTTGGATTTAAAGACCCAAAAATAAAGTTATAACATTTTATTTTGAAATGTTTTTGAAACAATCTCCAATACACATTAAAATCAATATTCCACGAGAGACAAGGAATAAATACAATAGATATGTCATACAAAATATAAATCGAGAGTGACCTCATAATTAGCCCACACTATCACTGCCACAATACAATAAATTCTTATAAAGACTATCATCAATTCCACCCATTATTCTCATAAAATATCTAAACATCCCACACAATACACAAAAAAGCGTATCGTAAATCATAACACCACGTAGAGAAGTACAAACCTCGCACCGAGAAAACGGAATCTCTTATATGCGTACAGCCATTTAATTTGGATCCCTCGTGGTGGGAAAATCTCAGTTATACTGCAAGAACGTGATAGATCTCTTTGAGTTGGGGATTGGACGCTGCAACCAAAAAGTAAAGAGCTCTGGTTCAAATTGAGCCAGCGTCTAACAGACGAGTCAGAAAAGGGTTCGCGGGGGCCGCGAGAGGTCAGCGCAGGCTGGAGTGTCGAAAGGCAATTCCGGGCGGGAGTTCAACGCGCAGCCTCCGCAGTATCGAACGACCGCGCCCGCACCTAACCCACGTGCTTCATTCACCGGCATTAAACCACGTGTAAATATCGAACGCCTACTTTTTAATGATTTAATTTTGGAACAATTGTTTATAGATTGAGCTATTTTTATTTAGCTTGAAAATAAAACCAGTTTTTTAATGCTAGACTTTTCTTATTCAAATCAATTAATTATGTAGGAGCATTGACTCTGTAGCGTTTACACACTCAGCACTAACCCAATTTAGTTTCGGAAAATTGGCGCCCAACATGGCGATGCGTGTCACGCATAAAACATTTTCAGTATCCAGTACGTTCATAATTTGATTGAAATCTGCCAGCCATGCCGGAATTACATATTACACGCTCGTGTCACTATCTGCCATAAATATTCCCAGTAAAGCTTCCGATTTCAGATAGATGAACGGCGACAGATATACGAGTGGCATTACATATCCGATCGTGATACTTGTTCATGTTTATTGGAAGCAGATGTATTTAACGAACTACTCGTAACGTTACTCGTTATTTCTTGTGTTATAAGTAGCAATCGACAAAGTTCCGCGCAGGATCAATTTGCAATTAATTTTTGCCACGGCCGGCGTGATGTTGTTTTATATCACTAAAGGGGAAAGCTAATAATTAAAACTTCTCCCTCGCGAGTAACTCCCTCGAGTTACTGATTGGGAAAGATCGTATTAATATTCAACATTCGAGACAACTTGGTCACACTTAGAAACAATGAGAACTACTGAGAATAACAATGACGATCAAACAAAATACCTTGATTTTAAATGAATAGGACGTGGATATTTTTTACGGTACGGTCTCGTGTATTAATTGTTCCGACTCGCTAGATTGACGCTGCGACTAAAGACTGGTGAAGTAAAGTTCAAACTTCAATAAGCAATTAATTAAAAAACAATCACATCTTCTATTACGACTCCGGTCCTTCCTGATTCCTTAACATCGATAGAATTGATTTAGAGAAAATATTTATTATATAAAATGTATTAACGCTATGTTGTTTAACTTGGCCTATGAAATCAATTAGTCTGCTACGTACCTATGTCGTATATTCTGCGCTATAATGTAGATAAAACCTTAACTGGACACCAATTTAAATTGCTACCGATTGGCGCGTGATAATAAATGACCACGCAGTCCGAACATTGAAATATATTGGATTTATTGAACGACAACCATTTACGATGGAACAGAATTTTCGTATTCGCTAACGCGTAACACGTGTTAATTATATAGGATATTCATATTAATGTAAGGTTATAGCATTTTTTATGTACATTAGTGAAATCATTCAAAAAATCATATTGCATAAAAGGGTCCCAAAACACAACCTTGTGGGACTCCTGACTCCCAATGCAATTTTCATAGTACTTGCGTTATAAAAAGAATATTGCGCGAAGAAGAAAACTTGTCTTGAGAGCCTACCTTAAAAGCTAAATGACGTTGTTCCAAGGGTAAACTTCAGACATAAGATCAAGTGGAAAAGTCTTGCAACGTTTTACACGAGTCTGGAACAAAAGTTTTACCAAGGATTTCACTGCCTGAAAGAAAATAATAAATTGAAGTCGAGAGCACGCGTATATAAATTACTGCATTCAAGCCTTTAGTCACATTACGATATTAATTTGATTTCAGATACATGCTTAAATATAAAAGGTGAATAGTAAGAAATATTACCTTCCACTACCTCCACTACCGGATATAGACTTCTTCCAAGGCTCATCAATATACAACCTTCTGTTCTTGTCATCCAGTCCCACACTTATGGGTTTATACTTTTTATGGGTAACCCACACTGTGCGTCCTAGTATATTATTTCAATTCAACCTCATAGCGTCTTGTGTCAAATATCGCCTGCCACTAGAACTTGCTTCTACGAGGGTAATTTTATTTTTTTGCCGAATCTCTTCGATTCGTAGAGGGAGCATTAAATGTCCCACAATTGCAAACGATGTAGAAAATGTAGTCTGACGGAGCAAGCAATTTATAATTTTACTTTCAAAGCAAGATTTCAACGTCCAGGGCACACAGATTCCGATGGTAAAATAAATTCCTGTCTCCAAAGTATCAAAGTTGAGTTGGTACCGTATAACCCGACCAAAATGAGGCGATGCATTGGCGATGCCCATGTAAATGATATAAGAGGACGTCTGCTGCTGCATTAACTTAGCTGCGGGCTGTGCATAGAGTTTCTTGGCAATGTTACTTTAATACAGGTTTCTCTTGTATTTTTAAGTCGGAAATCTAAGCTCCGTTTGTTTGGATTTATCGTTCACAATGAAGTTTGAGAAACAGTACAGGAAAATGATGTTTGTACAGTGAAAATGTCACAAAATTCCGGAATGTGAAATTGGTCGTATATTTATTGGATATCGTGGACCGCATGATGTTTCTAAATAAAGAATTTAACTTTTGATTAAGTAAACCTACAGATAAAATTGCAGAAGGAGAAGATCAATGTTTTAAAATGTAATCTGTAAATGACTTAATCCAGTTCCATACCCGGCCTATTTAAGTTCAACTTAATATCATTTGAGTTGACCGGTCATAATATTTGCTATAAAATTTGTTATTACATCATATTTTGTATACATTTTTATTATTAATGTACATTAACTGTTTGTTACTGTGCTCATTAAGAAAATGTAATGAATGTCATTTTATTAGTTCCAATCGAACAGCAACAAACAAATAAATTCATAGAAATAAAACTAAACGAAATGGTATGCAACTAGAACTGTACCCATAAATATTTTCATTTATTGACAAGCCGGTCGTTTTTACTTCGACGAAAACAATTTTATTAGCCGTAAAAATATAAACACAGCTTTCAAGCTGAGTAAATTAAATGTATTACGTGGAAAGTCATGTAGGCCTAGTACGTGAAATACGAGTATACTTCTATGTAAATGTTTGTAAATAATATTTATAATTCAAATACCACAATTAAAACTACTGAGTGTTGATAAGATTCTGCAAACAAAATAACTGCATACAATATAGAAGTAGTTATAATTATATGAGTTATGAAGTGACCTCGAAAATATACCTAAAGATCTTTAAATCATCTTATTTTATGATCAATATCAACTATCACATTGACATACTTTTCTTACCGCCTATCGAATTCGGAAACTAACCTTCAACGATCCATCTCCATACAAAACCCATCACATCGTGGTCATATAAATCGTGATCATTTGTTCAACATTCTTCTTACCTTCGAAAAGAAACCTTAATATATGGAACTAGACTTCCTTTTAGGGCAACATCTGTTTCATGAGAATCATAACTAGCAGTATTTTTATATTTAGCCTTACTGATATAGGTTTAAGGTTGGTTTTGAATTAAATCAGTTACGCAAAAAGTAAGTGGAGTAAAAAAACAACCAAATTGGCAATTCGCTCTTCACTGAAGATGACACAGTTCAATTAATTTAATTAATAGTTTTGAGTGGCGCTGCTTTTCAACTTTGACCATCATATATACTTTTTATTTGTATTTCTATATATTTTAGGTGTTTCTCTAAGGTATTATCCATACCGTACATTTTTCGTATTCAGAAGATCAAAAGTAGCATAATTTCTTGCGCATGAAATGAAATTTCTTGAGCTTGAGCATCAAAATAGCTTGAGGCATGAAGTTAATAATAACTTCAGAGATCATCACAATGATTCCACCGGAGCGAATCACTCGGGACAAGTATTTCAAATCGTAATCAATATTAATTGAAAATTTATCGACATGTAAAACTGCAAGATTTTGTTGGGACCGTTAAATAGTTGTTTTTTTATACACAAGTGGGCGGACGAGCGTGCGGTCCCACGTGATGGTAAGTGTTACCGCCGCCCATGGACACCTGCAACATCAGGGGGGTATGCGAGTGCGCCGCCAACCTTGCAAAATCCTATTCACAGCTTTCTTGAAGAACCCCATAGCGTAGCTTGATGGAAAGATCTCTTAAGGCAGTTCGTTCCACAGCCTGCGGGTTTGCGGTATAAAATGATTTTTGGACCGAACAGTGCGCGACACCTCCGTATGGAGGAAATGCGGACCGTTCGGACAATAACTATGACTTACATAGATGACTTCTTTGTATTTCTAGGCTTTAATCTTGAAAATTAATAAATGTACATTTGTGTATTAAATTATATTTAAGACAAATTAACTGAAACGTCATTTAAAAGCATTTTATATATGTGAATTAAAAGCGGTTAGAATTTTCCTGATACCTGATCAAATTTGGTCAGTGTATCAAGAAATTAAAAGCAGGATTGCTTTGGTCAGTGTGTATATAGAGAGGTCAAAACAATTCAATTCTAAGATTATTCCTTTGTGATCAGTTGAGACTACCTATTATCAATTTTAATAAGATTTACGTTAAACAAAAATTGAGTATATCAGCTAAATAAAGACTACTTTATGTAACGAAAATAAAATGCATTGCAGACTTTTAATACATACCTACTGTTTCTATTTTTCAAAAATATGTTCATTCAATTTGTCCAACAGAAAGTCAAGGAGCAAGTAATATCAAGACTGCATATCGTGGACTTCTAAAGTACAAACGATATTAAAGCGGATTGTATGCGTCATAGAGACAGGAACTTTTATTAAAGAATTATTAAGAATTCCAAAGGTCTAGCGCGAAGTATTTTCAAACGATGCAGAAATACTTCCATACTTCTAAGAAAGAAGGAAAATTCAATAAATATGTTAGCAATTTAAATGACTTACAAAAAAAATGTCAAAACTGTTTGTATAAATGAAAACGGACTCGTTTTTTATTCTATTAGGGATTATTATGCTTAAGCACTCGTCAGTCAGGCTCCGTAATACCCTAGAGCCAGGGGTGCTCAATCTTGAACTGCTGGCGATCTACCTCAATATTGTTAGACTACGATCGATCGACTCTGAGAGGCTGCAAGTATGTGTGATGCAGGATTGTCGTCTAGGTAGGGTGTATCGTGGCATAGATATTAGTTTTCCGCACAATATGCATTTTTTTAGTCAAAGTAAGTCGGTCAATCGCGATCGACCGTTTGAGCACCCCTGGGGCCTAGACTTACAATCTACAATACGAATAAAATGATTATATAATGTAGGTATATTTACAACTAAACAATAAAAAGGGTCATACTCGATAGTAAGTTTAACTGGAAGCAATAAAGTCTGTAATAAACTAAGGTCTTTTCGGTCTACTATAAATCTCACTAAGAACCAGTTATCCTTTAAAACATGACTAATGCTATACATGCACTTGCCGAGTCAATAGTAGCCTATGGTACTAGCAGTTATGGTAGAACGTATAAATCTTACTTAGATAACATCTTTCGACTACATCTAAAATTTTTAAAAACAATTTGTTCCCGCCAATATTAAACTAAAATATGCCAACAATGACCTTAAACTATTTAAGCATTGCAATACTTTAGCGGTCCATATTAAAAGCACACACACACACACACACACACACACACACACACACACACACACACACACACACATATATATATATATATATATATATAACAACATATATATATATATAAATGGATGTTGGTATATCTAAGATTAATACACCGTTTGACTTCGACACCGTTTGACCGATCACCATGAAAGTTGGCACATATAAGTATTTTTTCATGGAGAAAGTTTTTAAGCTATTCACTTTGCTGTAACCCACCACTAGATGGCGCTGCAACAAATCAACTTTATACCGTTCAACCGATCGCCATCAAAATTGGTATACATAGGTATTTGAGTACGGAGAATATTTTCGGGCTATCGACTTGTTGTAACTCGCCACTAGATGGCGCTGCAGCACATCAACTTCCATACCGTTCAATCGATCGCAAAAATCGTATCGACGGCATAACAGAATAATTTGTGATTTTATCTACAGAGATAAATAAATATACACAGACAGGACAACGTCTGCCGGGTTTTGATAGTATAATATTAGGCGTTAAAGTATGAAATTGCCGATTTGTACTGAAAAATTAATACTCATTTTTTTCTAAAATGTAACATATTTATTTAATCAAAATATTTACCCTTATTATTTATACATTGTTGCCATCTAATCGGAAGTTCATTTATGCCTTTGCGATAGAACTTTGGGGATGTAGATTCGACAAACTGTGTGAAAGCATTTTGTACTGCCTCTTGGGAAGAAAATTTTTTACCACAAAAAATTGTCCAAATCACGAAAAAAATGGTAGTCCGTTGGAGCAAGGTCTGGCGAGTACGGAGGATGACGTATGGTTTCTAACTGCAGCTCCTGTAGAATTACAACGGTTTCTCGTGCAGTGTGAGGTCTTGCGTTATCATGGAGCAATAATGGTGAAGATTGATTCACGAGTCGGGGCTGTTTCACTGCTAGTTTCGCCATCATTGTTCGAAGTTCGGCACAGTAAACATCTGCTGTTATTACTTGACCAGACCTGAGAAAGCTATAGTGAATAACACCATGAATAGACCACCAAACAGTTACCATTACCTTTTTATTGGTAAGCTTTGCCTTAGGGCACTGTTGCGGCGTTTGACCTGGGGTCAGTCATTGCATTTTTCGCTTTCGGTTATCGTAAAGAATCCACTTTTCGTCACATGTCACAATTCGATCCAATATTCCTTCATTTCTGTACCGATTCAACAAGGCAACGCAAGTTTCAACACGCGTTTCTTTCTGCAGATCAGTCAAATCATGAGGCACCAATTTTTCATATTTTTTTATCTTATTGATTTGATGCAAATGAGTCAATATTGTAGGTAAGGTAACGTTAAACCATGCCGCTAATTCCTGGGTAGTTTGACTCGGATCGGCTTCCACCATCTCCTTCAATTCAGCGTTATTCACCTTGTGGACGGTCTTCCACGTGGTTCGTTCTTCAAGTCGAAGTTTCCATAACGGAAGCGTTTAAACCAAAAACGCACGGTTCGTTCATTAGCAGTCTCCTCTCCAAACGCAGCATTGATATTCAGAGCCGTTTCTGCCGCGTTAGTTCCGCGTCGGAACTCGTATTCAAAGATTACTCGGATTTTCGAAATATCCATCTTTCCCGTCTAAGCTGAATAAAAAAAACAATTGAAAGTCGAAAATCGAATGTTGCACATTTTTTAAAACAAGAACCTCATAGGTATCATGTGAAAAAAGTTTCACTCGAAAATCTCACACCATGAAGGTTTTATGTCAATTCAAAGTATCTATTACTATAAAACGGCAATTTCATACTTTAACCCCTATTATATTAAAAGAGCAATATTTCAATACCAAAATTCGAACATTAATATCACATTCTGTAGTTATACGTAGTATAACACATAGGTGTTTGGTAACTAACGCTGCAAACAATATATACGGTCAGCGGACCAGCGCTTACTCTGTTCCCAGGTTAATAAATGAATTAGACCTTAAATTGAAAATTATTTTTAAAATATAAATTGAGAAGATATTTCTTGTCCAAATTATAATTTGTTCGCTGCTCACAGGTAGCTATTTAATGTCTCCACTACTGATACCGCACTACTTGTATCTTAGACAAATCTGTATGTATTATTAGATACAATTATGGTAGTTATATGCTTTTTGTTTGTAAATTTGGTAATCAAAAAATTAAAAAAACCTAATGCCCATGAGGGCTCACAAATGTGTGTAAACTATGCGCTACTTCCGAACTACCAAACTATACCAAACCAAAAAAAAAATGTGCGGTCAGGAACGAAGATTCTTACGCATTTTTTTTTAAACTCCGAATGTAATTCGAAATAAAATCTGTATAGTTCATGTATTTTTTTTAAATTTTGTATCATATTTTCAATACAAATAATTTAAAATAAGGAATCAAATCAAAAATTTAGGTTATACAACCGGCCACGCACTGGTCTGCACGTCTGTTATTCTGCTCGAGTCTCGCTCTCGATACTCGCACGCACACACAGAGAGAGAAAAAGAAAGGCGAATGGAGGGGGTAAAAAACTTACGTGACGTTACATTTTCTCTCGAATCACACCTACTTCAAGCCGCGTAAAGGACCTTCGTTCCAAAAAAACACGATTTGAAAGTTCCGATAGATATGATAGTTTCGAGTCAATCAATCGACAAATCAAAGTGACGACTTTATCTGTACATGATTAATGAAATATAGACATTACTAGGACATTGAGAACGAAACAAACATTATGTGCCGATTAAACGACAACAGATTTTTAAAAATTGTCACTAACACGGCGGCGGTGAGCGGCAAAACATGGTGAGGAAACACGCATGTAGCAGAAATTAAAAAAAACTGGAGTATGTGTATCCACCAATTCCCACTGAGCCCGCGTGGTTGCTTACGGCCCGAAACCCCCTAATGATTTACCAGTGGAAGCCTGTGTCCTGCAGTAGGATATTAAATGCTGATACAAGTACAAGTATGCCCCAACAGAATAGTTCCGTGTCGCCCGGAACGTTTCCCTCATTCAATTAACCTTTAGCTAGTCGCGTGGGGTCCATTGGACCCCAAACAACTTTGTTTTTGTCGTAATTCGGCAAATACTCGGCGTAAGCGATTCTGCCTTTCAGTAGCTTCCTAGCTCGCCCGCTCCTTCCTCCTCAGTGCTCCGCTAGTCGCGGCTTCAATCACATGCGTCACACGGAGGTGCTTGGGGTCCAACAAACCCCGCGCGACTAATAGTGTGTAGTAAATTATTGGTGAGCATAATTTTTTGTTTTAGTAATTACTTTATTATTTTCGTTTTGCTTATACTTTTAGTGATCTTTACAGGTAAAACATCACAATGGGTATCCGTCATCACTTGACTCAAGAGGAAATAATTTCTATTCTCAACGAAGATGAAGTGGATCCTTTCGACGAAAGTGACGACGCGTTGGGCGTGGAAGAAGTGTGTATTGATCAAGAAGATCATGATTCTGATACTCAGCAGCGTGGAGAAGAATCAGAAGATGAATCAGTGCCACTGGCTTCAGAATACTATTTAGGTAAGGACAAGAATACAAAATGGTCCAAAAATACCTCAAGCCGAAGAATAAGACAAAGAGCTCACAATATTGTTTTACATTTACCTGGGCCAAAAGGAGAAGCTAGAAGTGCTAAGAGTAAGACTGATTGTTTTCAATTATTTTTTGATAAGAATATAATAGAATTGATTCTAAGATATACAAACCAATATATTCAAAATATACGCGCACGTATATATATCCACAGAGAGCGTGACGCAAAAGAATTAACCGTTGTAGAATTACAAGCATTTTTTGGTTTACTAATGATGTCCGGTGTCCTTAGATCTTCACATTTGAACTTTCTTGACCTATGGGCGACAGACGGAACTGGAATAGATTTTTTTTCTAATGTGATGTCTTCTCGCCGTTTTCTCTTTATTCTTCGTTGTCTGTGATTCGATGATGCACCGTCTAGAGAACATAGATTACAGCTTGATAAATTGGCACCTATTCGGGAATTTTGTGATCTGATTGGTGATTCCTTCAAAAACCATTACACAGTGTTGATTACACGTTGATACCAACGACAAACTGTGTGAAACTTATAACATTGCTCATCGTGCCAAGAGATGGCCTAAGGTAGTTTTGTTCCATATTTTCAATGTGGCGACAATAAACGCTTACGTTATTTATAACATGAATAACAGTACGAAAATCACTCGAAGAGAATTCCTGAAAAAACTGTCAGCGGAACTCGTAGAAAGTTACAAAACCAAGAGAGCTGAATTTCCCACATTGCCACGTTTTCTGCAACGACGACTCATAGATAACCCCCGAGCCTTCGACGTCTGAAACTGAACCAAGTGCTTCCAAAGGCCGTTGTCACCTATGTCCGAGATCTAAGGACAGGAAAACCAAAAGCAAGTGCAGTAAATGCAACAAATTTATGTGCAATGAGCACCATACCAAAGTCTGCAATTTATGTGCTTGTTAATTACTAAGTATTTTTGAGACACTGATTTAGAAGTTTATGTTCAGTTATTTTCTAGAAGTTTTATGTTTTTGTTAAGTTAAGATGCTATACTTTAAGTTCCTAATAATTATAAACATTTGTCTTTATTATATCTGTTTCATTTTTGCCAATCAAATATGGGGTCTCTGTGGACCCCACGCGACTAATAGTGTAATTATTTCAACGCGACTAGTTAAAGGTTAAGGAGGCGAGGTGTGGTGTTATTGGACTGGATAACGATACTCCCTATCGTGCCGCGTGGTGTCGGCCGGCTATAGAATAACACCACCCCCTCTCTACCCGTGGGTGTCGTAAAAGGCGACTAAGGGATATCAAGGCGGGTACTACACGACTTCTGAAAGAGTGGACTCGGCAACCCGCTTGGCCAGCGCGGCGTTTTAAGGCCATACATCCCTCATGCACAAGACAATGTGCATGAGGAGGCCCATGTCCAGCAGGAGATGTATTGCATTGCATACTCCCTATTCCTTATTTTCAAATCTGCAAGGCAGATCAGCTGCATTTGTGCCAACGTTCGTCACGTTTGATATTGTATGTATCGTAGATGTTAACAACGGTAACTTAACCTCTTACCACCACGAAGAGCGTCTGCTCATCTGCTACTTTCTTTCTATAAAATAAGTGAGAGTCCAAGGTTTCGGCACCGAATATAGTAGTAGGCAACAGTTTTTAGCCTATTATTCCTTGAGTATACGACTATAATTTCTTATAGGTAGAAAAAGTCGGTATTGACATTAGACATAGATTTACAACGCAAGTTCGTGAAATTGTATGGAAACCAAGATTGGAATTGTATGGGACCAACTTTAGTGACTAAATTTTAGTGATGGGAACCACCGGTGGTACGACACATTTCCCTTGACTCGGTTCACTACTTATCACGAATTTTTAGGACTGATTATTGCGAAATTGGTCATTTTTGTGTTTCGTAACGACTTGTCAGCGACACGGGTTAGAGCGGACTGGAACGAGCAGCGCTAGAAATACGAGTAGGAGCGACGTAGAGCTTGCGTTATCTGTGGGGTTGCTAAAATCAAAGATTTGACATGAACCGATCATATAGTTTTATGTCAATATCGCAATGATTATAGTAAAAACGTAAATTTCTTTAACCATAATACTATCGCCTACATCGGACCTCGTGTTTGTAAATAAATGCGTGAATTGAATACATTAGGTTCGTTCGTAATCGCAGTTCGTGATCGCGTGAATTATTCATGTTATGAGCGGTATCCTATTGGAGATTGATGAGCAGCCGAAGATCACGACAATCTATTGCGTAGCTATTTCTTGCGTACGTTTGTTTTAATTTGAGTATTTTTAGAGTAGCGAGTAGCGACTCCTTGGTAGCTTCTGTTTTATTGACAACATTCGAATAGATATTAAATCAAATAAGTAAGCCTTGGGAAGTTCATTATGACACGAATGTCACATACGACATTACTCACCTATAGAGTATGCGAAAGAAAAAGCCCACGACCTCGTGTGTCTACACAATTAACAGCATTCTGAAGTTCTAGAAAAAAGAAACGGTTAAAATTTATGAAAAACTTCAAAGCCAAAGTGTAATTTTGTATGAATGTCACCTAAATTAGAGTTCATTGTAAATAATCTTAATAAAGACAGAATAAAAGTCATAGTCTTTGGACTAACCCGTTTAATGGTCAAAGGTCAGTCAGTAACAAAGGATGCGTCATTAATAATCGTAAAGTAACGTTATTCACTTATTTGTCATAAAACTATTCTGTAAACAAGTGTTATTCTAGTGAAATAAACGGTTCCAATTAAATGTCCATTCATTTTTAAGTAAACCACGTTTTTTTTTTCGGTAAAATAATTGCGATTCCGTCGACATCAATATACTTCAATTATTGTGAAATGGAAGAGCGGGGGACGTCCCTTTTTAATATTGTAACGAGATCTTAACGAAAATGGGATTGTTAAAACGGACACCTTTTGTTCGACAGTACATTTATTGAAAACAAAGCTGAAGTCTCACCAAATATGTATTAAAAATGAGAGATGCGATTACCTATGTTGTACATAGGAGTATAGCATTTTGGAAATATTGTAATAATGAGGCAGGGCAGGCTGAAAATCAGCGCCATGTGAAAATCAGCGTATGCACTCACAGCATACGCTGAGCTTCCTTTTATGCACAGAGCTCTAAATACAATACATTTCTATGTGTTTTGTGTTGTTATATACCAGTGTGACAAATAATAATTTATTTGTATACTTTATTGTACACAATTGATAAAAATAGTTACAAAAGAAAATACATAAAAAAGGCGCCTATCCTCCTTAGGAGATTTATATTAGCAAACCTGTGAGTGATAGGTGAGCAATGAAATATCTATTTATTAATTAAAATTTTTCTGGTCTATTTTGAGTTAATAATAAATGAATGAAATACTTTTTATTACTGTTGTAAACAAACTCTGCCAGACAACCTTTGGATAGAAAGGAGACAAGTGTACCTAATATTAGGGCCAGTGTGGTGGATTATGGCCCGAAACCCTCTAGTGATTTATTATGGGTGGCCTGTACCCCGCAGTGGGACATTAAAAGCTGATACAAATACAAAGCTCAATTTTATTAATCATAATATTTTCAAGAATATGATAAGAAGTGTATGATTTACAATCAAAGAAATATGATCTCATTTCAATCTGTTATCTATTTTTCTGTCAGTCGCGAATTTGTCAGGAAGGATTTTTGGACAAAATTTGTTTTCAAATTCATTTTTCCCCCTAAGGAGGAATCTCTAGGCGGAATATGTGGAATAATCCAATCTAAACATTATCGAGTTTCTCTGCGAACACGACAGACTATAAAGAAACATTCAAAAAGTAAAGATAAAACTACAGACAATTAATTCAATCAACGCTTCCAATTTCAAATGCAACAAAACGTATACGACTTCCTATCTTCAAATCAACGGTCCATATTTGGGGAGTCTTCTTCCAATCCGGGAGCGTATAGTTTCAATGCACCCCGCATCCTGTTATGCGATATTATTAGGCTGACTGTACCATTGTCTATGTTTCGTCTATGGTTTCCTGTTTAGGTAGTGTCGTGTTAAAACGCAGTTATTATTGTTAAGTTTGTATTTGCAATAGGAGTTCACATTAGGTATTAAGCGGAAAATGGTAGCAAAATGTAAGATGTAAACAATGACGTGATCTTATTGCGCTGAGCTTATAATGAATGACAATTAATTAATTTCAAAATCATTTTTTTTTATAGAAAAAAGGCGGCAGACGAGTGCATACAGTCCACCTGATGGTAAGTGGATACTGTCGTACATAGACATCCGCGATACAAGCCAACATCAGTCCCGAATGACAAACGTTGGCACGCCCCGGAAGCGCTGCCTGGATAGGAGGGATGGGGAGGGATAGGATGGAATGGGAATGAACTCTGGCATATCTCACTCACTACCGAAACACGTAGGTAGATTGGGGCAATACTATAAAGTAGGAAATGCAGTACATTTTAGGGTAGTCTTCTGTGAGATAGGGGTAACGTGGTCAGTCGGGTGCGCCCAGAGGTTTTGGGAATGCAGCATGTATTCTCCCCTTACAATATAAATGAATCTTTTCGTAGCATGTATGTCACTTATGTATTTAAGTATTTCTACACATGTATCCTCTAGCTGGATTCTAGCTAGACTTATTGCCTATATACCTCGCCAACAAAACAAATACATCATGGAGAGTTGGCGTTCGTGGTACACTTATCATTGCAGTCCCTCGCGTTAGTCACGTTCAATATGTAGAATAATATAATCTCTTCCATCTATGGAGATAGTTTTTTCTTGACATTTAATGAAACATATAAATAAGATAATAAAAATACATCGTCATTTCAATGAAATTTAATGTCATTCCTCGATCTAATTTACTTTTTTTATAGAAGATATGGTAGACGAGCGTACGGGCCACATGATGGTAAGTGGTCACCGTTGCCCATGGATATCGCAACACCCAGGCGCATACGGGTGCGCTGCCGACCTTGCAGAATCTTATTCACAGCTATCTTGAAAATCAAGTTATATGTATTAAAATAAACTCATGATGTAAGTGTCAATTGAATGACACAATCATCGGCTGGGTATTATAAAATAAGTATATTTTTTGCAATACCTGTCCTATTCAACTGCAATGAAAAAAACACACACAACACAAGATAAACACGATGTGAATAACTAACACTACAAACAGAAGAATAATTATTAATTTATCTGAGCAAAGACATTGTCGGTATAGATTTATTGACTGGTTAAGATTTTCTAACTAAAAATTTCATTGTTCGATATCCTGTGGTGGCCGTCAGATAGCTTTTGACACAAAGGGGCATTCACTGCCACCACTGTATCAAAAACGCGTATAGCACAATAAACAAAGTCGTATTTATAAATAATAATTAATTTGACGTCTCGCTACCGTTCATAGTAGAATGCTGGTATTATGAAACCTCGAACGACGCGTCACGCCGTTGTCAATGTTCCTGGAGCGTGATGGCTTATCGCTATTTGAGGATTTTGAGAATATCAAGTGTTAATAATAGCCTTTTGTGTCAACCCATCTGGCGGCAACTATAAATAGAAACATGCTCTAACAACTGATTTTTAAGATAATCAATAAAAAGATTATGCTTGTCGTTCCACTTTTAAATACCATATACTGTTAGCTCTCCCAAGGCCACTCACTACACACGATTTCCCGCTCTGCTCATGCAACTACTGCAGCAGCTCTTCTTTAAGACATGCGTCCACCTGGCCTGAATCCATGTTGTTTCCTGGTAAGTTATAGTGGTTACCCCGAACGCGAAGGCTTCCCTTAAACCTTATATCAACTGAGTTTAGATGAATCATTTGTTTCGCAAGCGAATACGCGTACGCAAATCTACCGAGTGTTAAAACGGTAACATAATCTTGGCGAGACGATGCGATTACACGCTGCAATTATATGGTCGACAGCCCTGATTGATGTCATCGTTTAAAGCTTTATTTGATGGCATCGTTTAAAGGCTTATTTGATTTATTTCATGTGTTTACAATAGTATTATTTGCATTTAGCATCGTGAAAGAGACGTTCTTCATTCAATATTTTGAGCATTCATTCATTGTTTGTGAAAATTATGTAGTAATTATCCCATCGCGATATCCTACGTAGTTTTGCATTTCACAGGAAAAACTACATAATTAAGTCAATACAAAAGTATGTTTAGTATATACAAAGATATCTCATTCAGTTTTGTAATCACTACCAATTGGTGGTACGGATACATACATACAATCATCATAACATTAGGTGCTATCGACCTGTATATCTTTATTGCTGGATATGGGCCTCTCATAAGGCTCTCCACCTTCTGCCTTTCATCCAGCTCACGTTTCGACTAGCGAATATTGCAATAACATGATAATATGCTAGGGGCTAACTATTATCCTTCATTTCCGCAATTTGTTTAGGGTATCTTTGGAGAGATCGTTTTAAACTCCATCGTATTCAATCCGTAGAAAAATCAAACGCAGACGATGTACTATTTGCAACAATGAAACAAGGCTAGATAAGGCAAAATTCTTAAAAATACCCTATCAATGCGGCTTTATACTCATCGACAGCACTCCGGACGCATCCACCCACGCGCGTTTATTCACCGATAAACGTTGATAACGCTACGTTTTGCAACCACGCTCCTTTATCAACGCCTTCCTTTATGCAATCGTAGCGAGCGGTTCGCTTAATGTGACGGTACACTCCGACATATGATACCCATATTCCTATTCTAAACGGGTCTCAACGTTTTACTTTAGTCTGTCACATAAATCCTATTGTATCTCGTGTCTTAGTGAAATATTGTCGTCCTTAGAAAAAAGCCACAAAGGTTTTTGATAAAATTAAGCTTAGAATTAGAATTTTGAATGACTTTGATTTTGAAATTTTAATTTCGAATGAATTTTGAAGAATAACAATTGTTAATTCTTTTTGTTATTTTTTAATTCCGAATATTATCTCCATATTTATTACGCAACTAATATTGAGTCTGTCAAAACTTTGTCTCGGCTGATTTTCCTTAAATAAATAAATCATGTTATGGAATATATTTTATTTTGCACCTTATTTTATTATTCAGTGAACTGATCGCGTAAACTGATCTGTATTGAACTGAAATAAACAAAGGGAAACTGAAACAAAAACACCACCGTTTTATGGCTAAAATGTATGAATCGGACATGAGAGTCAAGCTACCCGTACTTATCTCTACTGGCTCCGCAACTGAAAGAATCTTCTTTAATTTCTTTTAATACGAAGTAAAACAAAATACAGTAATCCCCCCTATAACACACGGTAGATTGGTTCCGCGTTATAGGAAAATGTGTTGTAGGCGTATTCCCGTATAACGCGTTTTTACGACCCCGTATAACGCGTTACGTATAAATTATTCACGTTTAACTTTTCTCGCTAAAGGGGGTTTAAATCGAATATTAAGAATAAACTATATTATGAACGAAATATGTACGTTTTATTAAAATCAAACTAAACTAAGAACATTTTAAATAAAAAACTTATGCATATGAACTAAAAAAACAGTTAATTTCAAATAAATTAACAGTTTTATTACATTATGAACTGTACAAATCATTATAAATTTCACAGTACAGAAATATAATGTGGGAAATCCCCGCGTTATATGGGAGAATGCCCGTGTTATACGGGGGATTGAAATCGCGTAATATGAAAATGCGTTATAAGAGTACCGTGTTATAGGGGGGATTACTGTATGTAACTAAAAACTACTAGAATGTATCCACTGAAATGACTATTAGGTATATTGTATTCCTTCCTCGAATCACCGTATACTATTTCAGGATCGGAATGGCTTTAGCTTAGCTTTAATGGATTCTTCTTAATAGATCAAATATTTAAATATCTCACACACAATAGTATAATTAAAGTGCATTCCTCTGAACTCAATCCGTAAATAAATTTATAGTTATAGCTTCAAACATTCAAACAAGTGAACACTTGCGACTGATAAATTCTTAACACATGGATGATACTACAGTTTAGTTTTAGGCTGTGAATATAGAGTAGCATCGATAATGATTAGCCGGATTACCGAGGGCCTACTATATTACCAAGTCCAAAGGAACCATCCTTTCCTTTCTACACTAGGCAATTTAATTATAATTACATATTTACTCAAATTATCCAAAAAATAGCAAATGATTTCGTGAGACGGGAACATTCTACATATTGTACGAATAAATTCCATTAGTTGCAAGTTACCGCATTAAAAACATACCGGTTAGAGTTACGTTACGGTTAACCTTTGATTTGAGGTCACGGCTCGGTGACACCATCGTAAAAGAATACAATGTTACATGCTACACAGCTGTTTTATCTATCATTAATAGTTAATAATGTTCATTATTAAATGTGTAAATACTTATTAAGTCTTTTACATATACATATTTCACTATTATAATATATATAATAGTGAAAAGAAAAATTAGAAAACGAGCAATATAATCTGAGAGAAAACTCTATTAATTGAAAAGTGAATTTAAGAAGTTGTACACCACATACCACTGCTATAATTAAGGGAGAGCGAAAGATAGATTGTATACGGTAGTGAACTTTGGGCGGGAAGTGCATCTCATATAAGCAAATAAGCAAAGCTTACTATTTCACTAATACATATCGACGCTAAACTTTGGTAACATGGGCGAAGTAGCGGGCGATTGCTAGTGTTACTACTGGTCCTCACATTCTTCAGTTTATTAAAACAATTTATTTATATATATATATATATATATCCACTACCGTTTATCAAATTTCAAAACCAACGCCCGCCACTGGGGAAAATCCTATACCCAGTAGCTTTAACAAACAGACTGATAGTGATAATACAAGTGTGTTACAAAAACGTTTGCTGAAAAGTGTTATACAATCATTGCGCCACAGACACAGTGGCCCTAAGATAATTTACCATTACATTTGTACAACCACATCTCAATAATTAGCTTTGATACCCGGAGGACTGGTTTATTTGGGTTTCAAATGGGGTGGGGCTGAAACCAATCGCGCTCCCCTGCAGGATCGCCCTGCCATTTGTTACGATTAGTCTCACGTACCCTGTGTTCTGGAAGTAATTAATGGGGCAAGTGTCGATGCGTACATTGCAAATGTCAGCTTATTTACTTTGTAAATAGGTACAGTTTAAATATTGTAGAAGACATGAAAAGAGAAATAAAGAGAAAGGGGTAAGTGAGAAAATAAACTAATGCATTATCCATACACTTCTCATACACCTGCGACCGTCAAACTTTTAGTCGTCAGTCCACCTGGTCGGTAGATGTTCCTCACTACGCTTCCCGAAACGTAGTCTCCATTCGAGAGCTCGTCTACGCCGGTTGTCCGTCTTGCGTCAGATATGGCGTGCCCGTTGCTATTACAGCGTGCTGATTCTGAGATGTAGTTCTGGTGATACGTTATAATTCAATATGAGTCACCATCTCAAATACCAGAGACCAGTGCTGGGCAGCAGCATCACCCGTGCGAGAGTCCTAAGCTAGAATCACAAATATAAAATTACTTTTTCTGGGACGTTTGCATTACATGTTCCGTTTTGAATTTGAATTGTGTGTGAATTTGGACCGTGTGTGTTGGTGAGCACTGGCACTGGCACTGGAGAGACACAAACTGTTAGTATAAATAGATTATTATTTATCACATCACTAATGTGTTATTAACATTTTCATTGCGTGTACTATCCAAATACCTCTACAGCATACAGACAGACAGACTATTTGTGCATGTTTTGTTGTACATATTATTTGTTGATTGAAGGAACTATTAACAACTAATTAACATTTTTATCTAATACCGTTTCGTTACCGCGGCGGTCAAGTTTAAATTCTAATTGATACGAATATGTCGTAGAACTTTGATCTGTTTTTGTTTACAAAGATTGACGAATGACATTTAATTTATTAGAAAGTAAAAATTTAAAGTTCAATGATGATATTCTGTTTCTTCTTTTGTTTAAATGTCTTTGTTTAATGTTGTTTACAGAAGGTATGTAAACAGAAGTATGTAAGATTAGCCATCAGTTATCAGTTCAACTGGGTGGCTTACGTTTTTTTTTATATAGAAAGGTGGCAAACGAGCATACAGTCCACCTGGTGGTAAGTGGGTACTGTCGCCCATAGACATCCGCGATACATGCCAACATTAATCCAAAATGACAAACTATGGCACGCCCCCGGATGCGTTGCGTACCTTTGTTGATGAAAGAATGGATTTGGAGAAAGGGATGTGGGAAGGGATAGGATGGGAATGGGCTCTGGCATATCTCACTCACTACCGAAACACGTACATACACTTGTTTTACGGCGGGATCCTACCCCGTTCTCTCTACGTGACCGAGCCGATGCCTTCATTTCGCCGATGACACCAGATCTTCCGACTCTGTTCTTTCTTACCTCCCATCTTACCTGAGTATCGGTCGCAAAATTCTTTTCCTAAATTTTCTACCACTACCAAGAGCTTCCTCCTTCGATAGAAAGAGATAAATCTATATTTAAGCCGCTCCCTTTTTAGGCCTTTGTCACAATTTAACTGGCTTAAAGGCATATTTTTCCATTCTAGATATTTCTTTAAGAATCACACGTTATTTCTTCCCCGGAAGCGTCTCCAAATCTACGACTTGTCAATGTTATCTAGCTCAGTGACCGCTTGTACTGCCGGGGAAACAAGCAGAAGTTCTGACCTTAATTTAACTCTTCTCGTATTTGACCATTTACTTTAGAGGCGTAGAGTAGATTTATAAAAAAAACTAGCCTGTACGCGGCTCCGCTATTGATATCTACTCGTATATATGAAAATTGGAAGAAATAATCTACACCATATAGACGAATTTTTTATTCGAACTGTCAATGTAGAGATGGAGATCTGTCCGTATAAATTTCACTCTGTTTGACAGTTCTACATGACATATCCCTGACTCGAAAAAAAAATCCAACGTTAGTGAAAAACGCATCAAAATCCGTTCAGTACAACATAAATTATAAGCGAACAGACAGACGTCGCTTTTTATATTATTTTTTTTATGTACGTAGACGGCAAACTAGCATACAGTCCACCTAATGGTAAGTGGATACTGTAGCCCATAGACATCCGTGATACATGCCAACATTATTCCAAAATGACAAACGTTGGCACGCCCCCGGATGCGTTGCCTACCTAATTTACTAAATTACAAACTACTTTGTCTTTATTTACTAAATAGTTTGCCTAAATTATACAGATATGTAAGACGAGACGATCAAATACGATTTTTTGAACGAAATTGAGTTCTAGGCCTTAAAACTACGGGGAGAAATTTATGTGAGAAACAAAATAACCCATATATCACCACCATCTATTTTTTTTTTATTCTTAAGGATATTCAGCGATTATTTACACAATTTCTTACTTCTAGAGACGTGTAATTTATATAACAAGTGTATAATCTAATTACGGCCGCCACAAAATAATATGTGTAATAGTAAGAACGAAAAAGGTGTTTAAAAACTATGAACTGATGAAGAAAGGAACCAATTGAAAAAAAGAACGAAGTAAAACTAAAACAGAGGTAGATTAAAGCGAAATACCAGAGAATAGAAACACTATTAGAAACAGTAATATTAACTACCGGTGTATAAAAATAAAATACCACTATTGACGAGATTTGAAGTGTTGAGAGTAGATACTTGTCCCAGGTTCCAGTGATACTAAATGGGGTGCTTCAGATAAGATACAATATGTTTGAGGACAAGTGACAAACGCTGTTGATTCCATTTAAATATGTGTGACATATAAATTTTCCGTAACAATTAAATAGGTACCTAGTTTGGATACCCAGCAATGCCTAATCTGACCATAAATAGGGTTACTATAAAGAAAAATAAATAAATTACATTTGAATTTGAAATCTGACAATCTCACGTGAAAAATGTTTATATCATTTTGACGCCAATCATTAATAAATATTGTACTAATATTAAAATGAAGTGGGGTGATAATAAAAACCGTATTGTTGTAATTGCATTACACAAAGAAGGCATAGGAGCCAAATGAAATTTTTAAAACTCTCCATCCGTTTAGTATTAGCCGAACGTTTGTGTACCGGACATTGAAAAAAGGTCCTGCCCGTCCACTATTCGTACTAAACAGACGATTAAAGCTGTGAAGGAGAGAATCCGAAGAAATCCCGTCCCAATAGCACCCAGAACCATGTCACATATTTTAAAAGATGATGAGTGCTGCTTAAAAAAGACGTACTGGTCATTTCTTAACTGATAATTTAAAGTAAAAGTGTAACAAGATACGAATCTTGAGATGGTCGTAAAGCCTCTTAACAACACCCTGTTCCATAACCAATAAAGGTCCTTTCAGCAAGACAGCATCAAGTCATAAGGCTCGCTCAACGCAAACGTGGCTAGAAAGGAATATTCCCGACTTCATTAGAGCTGAAGATTGGCCGTCATCTAGTCGCGTTCTTAATCCGCTCGATTATTATTTATGATCTGTTTTAGAGAGCACGGCATGCTCTAAACGCCATGATAACATTGAATCCCAAAAACATTCCATGAGGGCTCTATCGGCATGCTCTAAACGCCATGATAACATTGAATCCCTAAAACATTCCATGAGGGCTCTATCGGCATGCTCTAAACGCCATGATAACATTGAATCCCTAAAACATTCCATGAGGGTGGCAGTTGTGGCAGTGTTTCAATCGAAAACTGGCCACAACGTTTGAAAGATTGTATAAAAAGCAAATAGTGATCATTTCTAAAATGACAAATTCTTTTAACAGAATGATAATGTAAAGAAAACATATCGATGTGTTCTTTGTAACAATATTTATGGTTAGACTAGGTAGTAATGTTATTTTTACCGCAAATTCGTAATTAATAGCTATGATTTACAAGATTAAACAATATTATACCTATAAATGAATTGTCTATTCTAATATTAGGTAATTATTTATACTAATATTATAAAGAGAGAGAGAGAGAGAGAGTTTATTTTTTACTTGTACGTAAGAGATAAATATCACTAAACCGATTTTGAAAATTCACTCAGTTTTAAAAACATGAACATGGGCGGCTATGTTTGGGTACCCTAGGGAATCGTTATGCCACCTGAGCAAAGTATTTAATAAAATAAGTACATAATATTTACATTTTTTATTTTATAGAATAGATGGCAGGCGAGCGGGTGGGCCACATGATGGTAAGCGGTCACCGCCGCCCATGGACGCCTGCAAAACCAGGGGGCTAACGGGTGCGCTGGCGACGTTGCAGAATCCTGTTCACTGCTCTTTTGTAGAACCTCATGTCGTAGCGTAACGGAAATATCTCAGCTGGCAGTTCATTCCTCAACCTTCGGGTTCGCGGTATTAAGTATCTAATCTTACATTGATTATGTGTCTAGTTTCGTAACCATAGTAACTTTTCATTATAAGTTCGGGACGCCCTCGGGCCACATGGATCGGTGGTATTGAATGCGAAGAGCCGAAGATCATGTGTGGCGGCGAACCTTGAGAGAACCCTATAACACGTAGAATTTTGGGCATCGAATGGTGGCTTACGAGGGACGGAGATAAACAGCTCCGCATTCGCAAGTTCTTGACTTTATTTATACCTATCAGTAATCAGTGTAATCACTTAAAAACGATTTGAATATTTAGGTACATTTTTTGAGAATTTTGAGCTGATTTTTGTAAAACGCCGACAATAAACATTTTATGTATAATGAGAGATGTTTGTGAGAATCGGCGAAACAATGTCAACATCAATTACAATGAAATATAAACATTCTTGAAATAATAATTTAGTGACATTCATAAGTTTATTATTTTTTAGTTTTGACACATTTGACATTTATATTAGAATTGCATGTTTATATTTTATTGAATTGAATTGATAAACGTAATAGTGACGTAATCTTTAAACATTTTAACGCCAGCCATATGGCCATATTTTAAGCCATATGGCAGAATGTGTAAGGCTTGTTTATTAACTTAGCATAAGACCAATATATGTACCCGCATTCAAAAGCAAATAAATTTTAAATAAATAACAAAATGCAAACGTTGGCTCGTCTGCAGATGCACTTAAGATATTTAGATTTACGTAAGCAACTTTCGGCTTCTGCAGAATTGTTGTTATTATTTTACATGTCCTTGTTGTTATTCGCTCACCTTAAAACGACTTTGTTCACCGAGGCCAAACACAAGCATTAAAAATATGCAATGAAACATCCAATATCAGTCATAGTTAAAAACACCTTTTAAAGTTAAAAAAGTTTAAAAAACCTTTTTTCACGGTAAAAAACCCTCTTATAAACTTTTTTCCCCGTCATTACGTCTGCGATTTCGCAACTCGAGTTGGCATTTAGGTTTTTTTACGCAACAAGCTTCCGTGAAGTGTTCACAATTCACAGTAAATTTTGACTGGTAGAAAATATTTTAATTTTGAGGAGTAATTGAAACTCGAAGGGGTTATAATTTAAGGTTTGAATAAATGCGATGAAGTAGGCTTTGGCGGCAACAGAATGACCAACTGAAATTACTATACTTTTTGAATTGTGTTATAAAATGATCTTAAGAACACTAACTTTATCGGATTTAGACTTGAGCTTTTGACGAGGGTTTAAGACCATCGCATGTTAAAAAATTGGACTACATGAAGCTTGAATATCATGTTAAACGTTTGGGACATTTGGGACAATGTGATCTCCCCGTATTGCGTCCGAATGTCGCAGACGCGGGCATTTCCGCATTCTGTTTATTTATAATTTAATTACTTTTATAAATAATACGTCGTTCAATTTGTTTAATACTTAAATATAATGGTTAGTATTGGACTTATATTTCATTGTTAAACGCAAATCATTTAACATTAATTATTACATTTATGCTGGAACCGAACTTTGGTCTTTTTGAGAAACAATATTGTTCAAAATAAAATAAAATGATTATTTTTATAAAAATGTTAAAAAATAGTGTTTTTAAGACTTGCTTGGCTAATTTTTAAACTAATAATTTTTAGGTTTTTAATACAAAGGCCCATTATTATGTTTTTCAAAGAATCCTATTATTACGTGTACGACATACGTTTGATTTACGAATCTACCTGTAATACTAAATCTACTAAAATATGCCATAAAAACATAACTGTTAATATTTTTTTCTTCCAAGTGAATTCACGTGAAATATTCCAGTGAATATTTCGTTAAAAAAATACGTGGGGGCGACTTTTTACTTTTCACCACAACAAACTTTCATATATGTATGTACATTCCACAAAGTGACAACAAAAAATTGCTATTAAAAGTTAATGGAAAGATAGCTTTAAAAGTCTAATTTGCTTGCACTAAGAGATAGTAATAAGGATGGAGCGATCGGGACTCATTTTTACAAAACTACTGAAGGTATGGTATGTAATAGTAATAATACCGCAAAATGTAACCTTCTAACCATGAAATTTATTCAAAAGCGATATTAAGCTGTGTTATAGCTACTGCTCTTTAAACTGGTTTCAATCTCTGTATAGAACACGGATCGACAGACGACAACGAAATTAGCACATATTAAAATGGCAATATTTATAAATGTTGAAATTAATAATATTTCCTCCAAAAGTAAACCCCGAATCTTAACGGGATGAAATAATTGTGACGCCCTCGTATCATAAAGCGTGACTCACTGGGGGGGCGGGCAAAGGTAATAAGTTTACCCTTATTTATTCAACGTGGGGTAGCCGCGGCCTTGGGGTTCCTTGATAGTTAACAGGGTTCAGAAATTATCCAGTTATTTTTGTGTTGGGTAAATTTAGAAGTGTTGACCTATATAATTAGGTAGCCTTGAGTGTTAATTAGTTTTTTGTGTAATAACTAGTAGTGTGGAAGTGAAAATGATGTTTTGTCTATTTTTTCTCTGGCTTCTGTCTTTGCTACTGCTTGCTAAGTATACAATTATCTCGTTTGTGATAAGGGGCCATCCATAAATTACGTCAACGAATTTCATGATTTATGGAGTCATGGATCCCATGACCTTCATTTTTTCATTATTGGATCCCCGTCCTTGTCACAGGTGGTCACATTTGTGAATTTATCTTTTTTATGAAGAAGTCCTCTAAACACATTTGTTTTGCTTCTTTCTGTCTATTTTCGTGAATTTCTCTATAACATTTCTAGACGTCAGAAATGAGACGCACTTTTTGCTTATAACTTTCATAGGTACATACAGACCTACTTATATTACGATGCAAACTATTGTTTGAATTTGTTTCCCTTCCGCGCTCTACCCGCCAATCGTATTAACTATTAAAACGAGGAATGGTGTCAAAATGTTAACTGGCGTAAAACGTAACGCCGTAAAACGAGGACTGCCTGTATATAAAATAAAAAGCAAGTCCTGTGTACAAATGAACTGAATATGATGAGGAGGCTTCATTGAGGAAATATGAAGATGAACGGTAAGATTGGTTGACTCAATTTATGGCTAATGAGATGTAAGTTGCTAACATTACCTAAGAGGCAATCTTATTTGATGATTGATAATTATCTTGATAAATATAATCGAAAATATTGCATTTGCTACTCTTCAATTTCTTATTCAAATTTGACACATTTAAAGTTTCTTGTTCGAGGGGGTTTCCTCGCCTCATGTTTTGTATAGCCCCTAAGTATCTATCTAACTGATAAAGCATCAAATATGACTTGTTTGTACAAAAAAAAAATACTTTAAATAGCAAATGGAGAATCTAAAATCGGATTTAAGTTTAAATTCGGAGTTTAAATACAGATAATTTGCATCCAGTGGATGTAGTTGAGGAAGATGAGAAATGAGGATGATAGCCAACTCATTAATTTAATTAGCAGGTAATTCCTTGATTTTTCCTAATTTTATTTGTAAGTTTTAAGAAATTATGCCACTTGTTACAATACTTACAATTCTTTTACTTTCATACAGACAATTTCAGATAAGACCACACCACACCACATATCTAAACATGTCACCTTTGTGCTAATCCAAAAACTATGAGAATTATAATTTTGAGGATATAAATGACAAGGTTGCGGGCACCCGCTGGATGCAGGTCGCTGCCGATAGGTCTAAATGGTGGACAATGGGGGAGGCCTATGTCCAGCAGTGGACGTCCAAGGGCTGAAATGATGATGATGATGATGATGATGAAATGACAAGGATATTTTTTATAACTAACAAAAGTAATAAGTAATTAAAACTATCAAGTGATTAAAAAACTTTGTATACTTAAACGAGTGTACTGCAAGGAGTGACGTCATCATAAATTCCATGACCTATTCCTCTCTATCAAGCTTGCGTTTACAATTGATAAATATCATAATGCAAAATAATTCGAACCTTAATTAAACCATGAAGTCTTTAACAAATATGTATTTAGATGGACACTTTGTCAAATTGAAAACATCTTGGTATTGCAACATTCCAACATCATTAAATTCGAAAAAGCAGCCGTTAAATATATGTTAGATAAAAACTCAATGGTTGGATTAAGATAGGAGATCATAATTAAGTAAACCCTACGTAAATGAGTGTACTGCAGGAGTGGCGTTATCATGAACTCCATGATCTAGCCAAGTTATAGAATTGATACATACAAAATTCATTAGATACTTCTTATTTTGGATAGAGGTATCATAATAAAATTCAACCCATTATGAAAATAGATGTTGAAAATATAGAACATACTTGTGAATCTAAGCCAATTTTCTAAATTAATTTCCACTAAAATAGCTGCTTAATAAAAATTTAGCTTACAGTTACTGGCTGAGTTGGCTTTTTCCCCAATCTCAAGGCCCTAAGTGCATTTTAAGGACTATTTTGGCAGTATTCCAAGTGGAGATAGGATTTGGTGTCACATAAGTGTATAACATTATTAATTGGGACAGCACATATCCACATAGTGTATAGTTTATTACAAGCTAATGGTTAATATCTTATAAAAATAAATCTACATAAAATTAAATTAGGTACATATGAAAGTTAGTAATTTTTATTTTATAAAAAGATTTGGTTAATAATATTACTTCATTCCTCAGTCTCATGATGCAAAAAGTTTCAACTGATAAATATATTTATTTGTCAAAAATTCTGTATTATTCAAGAAAAAAAATTACATTAACTACAAAAATGTATGGCGGTGAAACCAATGCATTAAAGTTATAATATGGTTCTAAAGAGTATTTTTTTTATATCATTTTATAGAATCAATGACAATATCCCACTAATGGAAAAGTTTGGATGTAACAACTCAATCAAATTGAAACGGCTAAACAGGTTTTGTTGAAACTTAGCAAATAGATAGATTGTAGTTCAGATTAACACATAGTTAGGCCATGTAGACCACGCGAAGAAAATAGCGGGCAAAAGCTAGTTAACATATAACATAAATATACATATAACTCAATATAACTCTAAAACCAAGCATCTTATTAAACAAAACTCAGTATAGTTACAAAAAGTTAGTTCTCCATTTACTGAAATCTGACACATGGTATTTACCTTATTATAACTGATTACAAAAAGTGCGCGAGTTTCTCGTTTGTGTAAAGGACGCCGTTGGGTTTTTATAAGAGATCAATAAAATGCAAGCACGACTCCTATGTAAGTATTCCTCACGTGGGTGGGTATCAGCCCTTCATCAAATTGAGATATTTTGCAGGCAACCCGCGATAGACGTTTCACGATCACCCTCCGTCGTATGTACATAGGGGTGGGTCAAACTCAAGGTACAACACCCGCATCATAAGATTTTACTACTCATTAGCATAAAGCTACATTTACTACTGTTTCCTGAAAGAAAGCTTAACTTAAAACCAGCTTCAAAAGAATTTATCATAAATAAATACCTCTAAAACTCGTAGAAATGCAGAATAACGCAGCAAATCAAAGCCGAAGGGACAAATCCTTGCACAACCACAGAATTCAAATTCTAAGCAAATAAATTACACTAGCACGCCCGGTTCACATACTATTTTGTAGGGAAACAACACAAAAAACTTTATCACAAACAAATTATGTCACGAAACGTCCAGAAATCAGATTTATGATGGAAATAATGTATCATTTCCTAATATGAGTGCCGGCACACGATTTACACAACCACTACTACAAAAATCATTACAAAACTGAAAAAAAAACATGAGTAGCGGCGCTACTGTCGCCATTTGATTTGACGCAAGCGCTGTCAAAAACAATAAATATTCACAAGCACGCTCCACACGAGATAATACAAAATCGAAATAATTGTCATTATTAAACAAATTAATTATATCAATGGTTGACAGAAATGCGAATTAAATAACGGAATTACGTGTTTTATAAATTAAATTACATTTTATAATTTGGTCAAAATTATGCTAATGGTATTAATAAAACGAGATATTAAAAGTCAAAATGACAATTGGTACCACTAGAACTTGACGGCAATCACCTTTTATTTGATAAAATTTTAATAAAATTGTATTATTAATTTTATTTAATCTTGTATTAAACCACAAAATGTTAGACGATGTGAAACGCGTAATATTAGTACTGTCCGGGAAAGGCGGCGTTGGAAAATCGACAGTAAGCACCCAACTGGCTTTGACTCTCAAACATAAAGGATATAAGGTTAGAATTTGATACCTACAATACATATTAGGGGTTAAAGTATGAAATTGCCGAGTTGTACTGAAAAATTAAAACTTGTTTTTTTCTAAAATGTAATATATTTATTTAGGTAATCAAAATATTTACCCTCATTATCTATACATTGTTGCCATCTAATCGGAAGTTCATTTATGCCTTGCGATAGAACTCTGGGGATGTAGATTCGACAAACTGTGTGAAAGCATTTTGTACTGCCTCTTGGGAAGAAAACTTTTTACCACGTAGAAAATTGTCCAAATCACGAAAACAATGGCAGTCCATTGGAGCAAGGTCTGGCGAGTACGGAGGATGACATATGGTTTCTAACTGCAGCTCCTGTAGAGTTACAATGGTTTCTCGTGCAGTGTGAGGTCTTGCGTTATCATGGAGCAATAATGGTGAAGATCGATTCACGAGTCGGGGCTGTTTCACTGCTAGTTTCGCCATCATTGTTCGAAGTTCGGCACAGTAAACATCTGCTATTATTGCTTGACCTGACCTGAGAAAGCTATAGTGAATAACACCATGAATAGATCACCAAACAGTTACCATTACCTTTTTATTGGTAAGCTTTGCCTTAGGGCACTGTTGCGGCGTTTGACCTGGGGTCAGTCATTGCATTTTTCGCTTTCGGTTATCGTAAAGAATCCACTTTTCATCACATGTCACAATTCGATCCAATATTTCTTCATTTCTGTACCGATTCAACAAGGCAACTTAAGTTTCAACACGAGTTTCTTTCTACAGATCAGTCAAATCATGAGGCACCCATTTTTCATATTTTTTTATCTTATTGATTTGATGCAAATGAGTCAATATTGTAGGTAAGGTAACGTTAAACCATGCCGCTAATTCCTGGGTAGTTTGACTCGGATCGGCTTCCACCATCTCCTTCAATTCAGCGTTATTCACCTGTGTGGGCGGTCTTCCACGTGGTTCGTTCTTCAAGTCAAAGTTTCCATTACGAAAGCGTTTAAACCACAAACGCACCGTTCGTTCATTAGCAGTCTCCTCTCGGAATGCAGCATTGATATTGCGAGCCGTTTCTGCCGCGTTAGTTCCGCGTCGGAACTCGTATTCAAAGATTACTCGGATTTTCGAAGTATCCATCTTTCCCGTCTAAGCTAAATAAAAAAAACAGTTGAAAGTCGAAAATCGAAATGCACATTTTTTAAAACAAGAACCTCATAAGTATCATGTGAAAAAAGTTTCACTCGAAAATCTCACACCATGAAGGTTTTATGTCAATTCAAAGTATCTATTACTATAAAACGGCAATTTCATACTTTAACCCCCTATTATTTTTCTTATTACTAGGTTTCCTTTAACATGTTTATTAAATTATTTTGCAAAGTTTATATAGTTTATGTATGTATATATGTATGTTGTTTATATGTATACAACTATGTATTGTATTCATCTCAAGTAAGTAAAAATTATCAGTAAAATAATTTATTTCACTTATATTATGTTAACATTGCGAAAAATTGCAGTCTACCTTTATTTGATATTATTGTCTGCTTTCTCCTTCGATATTTCTTTATTTGATATTGTCATCAGGTCATCACCCATAGGTTGCGTAAAAGAGTTTTGGTGATAAGGCCACATGTTGTACTTTTCGTGTTACTTAAATTATCTGTATCTAAAGTTGCAATATAATTGTTAGATATTCTCATTCCAGGTTGGTTTACTTGACATTGACTTATGTGGACCCAGTGTGCCATATCTCTTAAATTTAGAGAACCAAAATGTTCACCAAGGACCTGAGGGCTGGATCCCAGTGTACATGGACCAAGAGCAAAGACTCGGAGTCATGTCAATAGGGTTTTTGTTGAGTTCACGGAATGATGCTGTTGTTTGGAGGGGGCCTAAGAAGACTTCTATGATTAAGCAGTTCCTGGAGGATGTTTGCTGGCAGGAACTAGATTTTCTTGTTATTGATACTCCACCAGGTTAGTTTTTGTTTATATAAACTGGTAACCTTAGCTAAAACCTGATCTCAAACTATATCTAACTTAGCTTAGGTCAACTTATATAGTAATAATTTTAATATTTAGCTCACTTTAGCTCACTGAACCAAATTACCAAAAGCACTCTGTTTATTAACTTTATTAACTAATATATTTATTGTAACAGGCGATTGAAGGATGTTGCAATAGCTTAATTTACTTATAAAGCTATAAACAAGATGTTACAAGTTGAAAAGGCGCCCATCTAAATAGATATTAAAAATTTCAGTGCTCTAATTGAGGTAGGAGGTCGGAATTATGTAGCTTTACATTATGAGCACTATAATTAACAATTCTTACAATAAGATGGAACATAATCTCTTGATTCCAAACCCTTGAATACTTCATTCCCAAACTTGTGTACTTTTATTTCAGGAACATCAGATGAACACATAACTGTAATGGAGAATCTACGCCAAGTGCCACAATGTTCTGCCATTATAGTGACTACACCACAGGAAGTGGCCATTGAGGATGTCAGAAAGGAGATCACATTCTGCAATAAGACTGGTATACCTATAATGGGGATAATAGAAAATATGAGTGGGTAAGTGAGAATATTTCAATTTTTATTTCTCAAACAATTTGGATGAGAATAATATAATATATGATTCTTGTATGCAACCAAACTACATACAATTCTCGCCTACTACTCTTCACATGATGATAAAAACTCAATAATAACAGGAATAACAGTGATCAGATGATAATAACAGTTGTTTTTATTTGTTTATTATCTTTTGACCAATGTTTGAGTAATTCACATTTCTTCCTGTGTAAAAGAGCCATAATTCACAACACTGTTTGTTTGGAATTGGCGCGAGCATCTTTGCATACCCGCATACCTTGATTATTTGAAGCAACATTTTTTTGTCCCCGCCATATTGAAGGCGGTTTGAGAATTTGATATTTTTGAGTAGTAACACGCGCTCGGCGGCGAGCAGAGTTAAATTGAGATAAATTCATACCGCGGGCTCGGACAGTTGATTTTGTGATTCGCGCCTATTGATTGGATTTGCACGCGGATATCCTTGTGCCACGCGAGTGTTTTGGTTGGATTTGCTTATTGTGATTGTGCTTGTATTGGAAGTGATATCTCGAGGTGATTTTGCTGCCGTGTGTGATTTGCCGAACTGTAGCGGCCACCGGCTCACCACAGAACGAGACTTGATTACTACACAAGTATCTATTGGGAATGTATGTATTTATTCAATCACACTAAGATAGGTCACGTCTAGTAGGGACTAGCGTAGGTACACTTTCCAGATTTGTGTGTGGGCAAAACCACCTGGGGTAAGTGAGACCTTTAAATTGTGTAAATTGTTCATTATTGTGCTTACCCACCATCGCGGTGGATATATTGAGTAAGTTTACTACATTTGGGCCCGAGTGCACATTCCTCGGGCTGCTTTCGCGTAACGCGAGGCAGGTGCGCGCCTAGTGTGCGCATCGTAAACATCTGGTAGCAGAGCGTGGTTGATACCGTCATCAACCATTTTTTTTTGTTTTTTTTGTTTTGTCATTATTCATCAACTTGATAATTGTAACTTCCCGTGTTAAGGGCCTTGCGTATATTGGGTCCACGCTCCTGCCCACACGCGTTAATAATTTATTTTGGATATAACGCTTCACGTTTTTTTGATAGCTGGACATTGTGGTTTTATTGAGTCCACGCTCGTGTACATTTTTGGTTGCGTTTATTTTAATTTGATAATTTCATTTGTTTTTTTTTGTTGTTGTTTTGTCAGGTAGTCTTAATTAATATTTTGGACGGTTATACCTTCTTGAAGACACATACGCACCCCTTTTGTTTTTTATTGTGCCTCCACTGCATTTTTTGTTTTTTTATTTTGTTATTTTTTTTATTATTGTTGTTTTTTTACTTTTATTTTTGTTTTTTATTGTGGTTGTTTTATTGGTATTGTTTATTGCGTGCGTCCTGAGGTGTAGACATGTCTGTCAAGGTGACCTTTTCCACACATCAGTCCGCAATGACTGCGCAGCTGAGATGGTTTTCTTCTGCGGTTGCAATGGTCAACCGTCCGGACCGGAAGCAAGCCTTACTCGCCCGGGCGAGTGAAATGCCGGCCCGTTTGGTGGCGTTAGATAGGAGTTATGCTGAGGGCTTGACATTTATGGCGAATTTGGAAACGCCTGTACCGGACGAGCAGAAGCAGCGTTATGAAGCGGACTTTGGCCAGATTTACAATTTTGTGGACGCAATTAATGAGGCGGTCTCCCACATCTCAGCTCCCTCTGGTGGGGATTCACTTGTTGCACCCCACGCCTTGTTGGGTCGTCTCCCCACGCTCAACCTTCCCACCTTTGACGGTGATTTGGACCAGTGGTTGAGCTACTATGGGATGTTCAACAGTTTGGTGGACTCCCATACCGACCTGTCAGCTGCTCAAAAAATGGCGTACCTGTTGGCCTCCTTACAGGGAGAGGCTCTAGGCCTGGTACAGCACCTGAAGGTCGATGACAGCACCTACTCGACAGCCATGGACTTGTTAAAGCGCCGTTACCACAACGTGCGCCTTTTGGCTGACACCCATGTGGGGCAAATTTTGAATCTGCCCAAGGTTGCCTGTGCGTCAGCCTTACGGACAGATATTTTTAACCCGGTTTTGGTGGCGGTTAACGCCTTAAGGCGATTGGACTTACCAGTGGACCAGTGGTCTTTTTTGCTGCTCCATATTGTGTTGGCGAAACTGCCTTTGGAGTTGCGGCTGCGCTTTGAGCGACAGTATGGTGGGGACAGCTCCACTCACCTGCCTTCCTATGAGGACCTGGAAAGGTTCTTGGAAGACGAGTGTCGCAGGGTGGATACCGTGGAGGGTTCCATTCCCTTGATGCCGCAGACTAGTGTTCGCCGAGAGCGACCATTGGCCCGACCGCAGGGTCCGCCGGGTTTCAAGCAGTCACGGCCGAGATTTGGGGTCTCCCAAGAGGAGTCCGTGGCTTGCAGATTCTGCAAGCGCTCCGGCCACCGGATGACTGCTTGCCACAAATTTGTGGCCTTGCGCGTAGCAGCGCGTCGACACATCGCCAAGGAGAGGCGATTGTGTTACCATTGCCTGGAGGGTCACTTCCAGCGAGAGTGTCCTCAGCCTCGTCCATGTGGACAATGTGGTGGTGCTCACCACGTCATTTTGTGTGCGAACCGCAACCAGGAGGGTGCTGGTGTTCGCGATGCTGAGCGACATTCGGGTGCTCACGCTGGTGGTGACAGTCCTGCCAGGTCCAGCGCCCAAGATCGAGCCCTTACGGGCGGGGGTAGGCGTTCGCCACCCCCTAGAGGCGCTGTTGGGTTTGCGGAGTACTCCACAGTCTACCGCAACCGGAGATTCTCCCCCCCCGCTGTTGAAGCGACCGGGGTTGGAGCGGCGTCCGCCTCGCCTGGGAGGGCAGGCTGCAGCCCCCCTCTCATCCGCACATGTTGTGCAGGGTCGTCGCGGTGAGGGCAGGGTAGACAGTTATCGTCCCCTGCCGCACTCGTGGAGGGAGCCCCCTCTCCGTAACTTTTCCCGCTAGGGACTCGCAGCTCACCACGCTGAGAACCCAGAGACCATCCTCTTGCCTACGGTCTCTGTGCGGGTATGGGACCCGAAGGGCAACTCGATTGTTGTTCGTGCCCTTTTGGACTCGGGTGCCCAGGGTTGTATAGTCTCAGCTTGGTTGGTGAGCCAATTGGACCTCTGTGTCGGTCCTTCTCCTTTCCCAGTCTACGGAGTAGGAAACGTTAAGGTGACCAATAGAGTTGGTCACACCTTTGTCGAATTTTCTCCAGTACCACTTGGAACCAGGAAAACCAAGATTCCGGTTATTGTGCTGGAGAATATATTGAGTCACCACCCGCGTATAAAGCTTCCTCCACCTGTCATAGCTTTGACAAAGGGTTTGGTTTTAGCTGACCCCATGTTTCATACTCCAGGTCCTGTTGACCTATTGTTGGGGAGTAATATTTTGGGACAGGTTTGTTCGGGGAATTGGAGAGCTTTGCAGCCTGGTGGTTTGGTAGTGGTCCCCACGATTTTTGGTTCGGCATTGTTGGGCCCTATCCTTCCGGTTTCGACCGTGTTTCTTGCTGAGGATGGGCTACGTGTGGGATCCACGCTTTCTGACGCCGTTCAGAAGTTTTGGGAAGTGGAGGAACCTCCCTCTATGCCTAGATTGTGTCCAGAGGACGAAGAGTGTGAAAGCTTCTACCAGAGCAACACAGGTCGCCTCGCCTCTGGTCAGCTTGTCACCCGTCTTCCCTTTTTGGCGAACAGGCCTCCGCTTGGCGAGTCTCGGCAGTTGGCTGAACGAAGATTGGTCTCCATGGAACGTCGCATGAAGCGGGATCCGGAGCTTCGCCGGAAATATATTGAGTTCATGCGAGAATATGAGGACTTGGGACACATGTCTGTGTCGAATATTGATTGGCGCTCAGTGGAGCATTACTTCCTTCCTCATCATGCCGTTTTGAAGACGCCAGGTGGCAAGATACGTGTAGTTTTTGATGGGTCAGCGCCTACTACTTCTGGTGTATCTTTGAATCAGTGTCTCCATGCCGGACCTAAGCTACATCGAGACATTGGAGATATCCTCACTGGGTTTCGTCGTCATGCAATTGTGTTCGTCGCTGACATACGTCAGATGTTTAGACAGACGGTAATTCATCGCGATGACCGGCGATTCCAGCTGATTTTGTGGCGAGAGCATCCTGACGATCCCATGGTTGTCTATGAACTTCGTGTCAACACCTATGGTTTGCGTTCCAGTCCCTTCATTGCGATCCGCTCGCTCTTGGAGCTAGCTGAACGAGAGCGGATAAGGTTTCCTCGCGCGGCTGCCATTTTGAAAGAGGATATTTATGTTGACGACTGCTGTAGTGGGGCAGCAACTGTAGAAGAGGCTCTCATCTTGCGGGACGAATTGATTGACCTCATGAAAGCTGGTGGCTATGAATTGCGAAAGTGGTTGTCGAATTCACCTCGGCTCCTTGCCGATTTGCCGGAGGAGCACCAGCAGAATCCCCACATCTTCCAGAATGTAGACAATCCTGACATGTTGGCTGTCCTTGGTGTCCAGTATAGACCAGTCCAGGATGTCTTCACTTATCATGTGGACCTACAGTCCCCGAAGTCTTGGTCGAAGCGATCAGTGTTGTCCACTGTCGCTCGGACTTATGATCCGAATGGTTGGATCAGTCCAGTCATTTTTTGGGCGAAATGTTTTTTGCAGAAATTATGGGCTGCTGAATTGTCGTGGGATGAGCCTCTTCATGGAGAGTTATTGTTGGAATGGCTAGAGTTTGTGTCATCCCTCCCAGCTCTTAATCGGGTTTCCTTGCCCAGACGTTTCCTTCCGTCTGGAAAATATAGAGCCAGCCTTCATGGCTTTTGTGATGCTTCCGAGCGAGGGTATGCAGCGGTTGTTTATCTACGCACAGTGGATGCTGCTGGACATGTTTTGGTATCGCCGGTTCTAGCAAAGAGCAAGGTTGCGCCTATTCGCTCGCGTATGACAATACCGAAGCTAGAATTGTCAGGCGCCACTCTCTTGACTCGTCTCTTGAATCATGTCGTCGCTACTCTAGGGCGTTCCGTAGAGTTAGTAGACGTCTTTGCATGGACAGACAGTCAAATTGTGCTTTGTTGGTTGCGAGCTTCTGTTCACACCTTGGAGGTGTTTGTGGCGAACCGTGTTTCCCAGATCCAGGCGTCGCAAGCTAGATTGATTTGGCGACATGTCCCTGGCGATATAAACCCAGCTGATTGTGCATCACGTGGATGCTCAGCGCTAGAGATTATTGGACATCCGTTGTGGTGGGGTCCGGACTGGTTGAAGGGACCAGTGTCAATTTGGCCGGCCTCACGGATCACTCTAGTTCAGCCTGCGATAGGCTTTGTAAGTTTACCAGTGGCCGATGGTGCCGGGAGCAGCCAAGCAGCGGAATCATCATGTGATCCCGATGTTTTGCTGGCCAGGTACAGCTCACTGGATAAACTTTTGAATGTGACATCTTGGGTTAGACGTTGGCGTCACAATGTTAAAAACCCACAAAATAAATTGTTGTCAGCCTTCATCTCGTCTGAGGAACGACATGAAGCGCTATTGAGTTGGATTCGCGTAGTACAGTCTGTTAGCTTCGCTTCAGAGTTAAAATCTATGAAGGAAGGTCCCGCTAAATTGAAAGGCGCTATTGTGCGATTGAATCCCTTTGTGGATCCTTCGGGTCTACTGCGCGTGGGAGGTCGGCTTAGACATGCCAATTTGCCTCATGGTGTCCGCCATCCTCTTCTCTTGCCGAAAGATGGACATTTGGTGCGGTTGCTGGCGATTGATCGACACATCAAGAACTCCCATGCAGGCTGTAACGCACTGTTGGCGATTTTGCAACGCGAATTTTGGATTTTGTCGGCTAGACGACTCGTCCGGGGAGTCATTTTTCGTTGCATGTCTTGTTACCGAACTAAAGCTTCTACCATGCAACCCCAGATGGGCGATTTGCCCGCGGACCGAGTCTCTGAGTCTAGACCCTTTGCCACCGTTGGTACGGATTTTGCTGGTCCTTTTTTGGTGAAGTCATCTCAGCTTCGTAATGCCAAATCCGTAAAGGCATATTTGTGTGTTTTTGTGTGCCTGTCTACTAAGGCCACACACTTGGAAGTTGTGTCTGCTCTCTCCACAGAAGCCTTCGTAGCGGCCCTCAGCCGATTTGTATCTCGTAGGGGACTCCCTACCTTGATTAGGTCCGACAACGGAACTAATTTTCAGGGGGCCAATAACTACTTAAGGGATGTGTATGAGTTTCTTGAAGAGCAGAAAATGAATTTGGGTCGTGAGATGGCCCTCCGTGGGATAACCTGGCGCTTCGATCCGCCAGTTTGTCCGCACTGGGGTGGAATTTTTGAGGCCGTAGTTAAATCGGCAAAGACCCATTTGAGGCGCGTTATTGGTGAGACGATTCTCACATTTGAGGAACTCGCGACCGTGTTTGCGAAAGTTGAGGCCGTCCTCAACTCTCGACCGCTATGCCCACTTTCGTCGGATCCGAATGATTTGGAAGCCCTAACGCCGGGCCATTTTTTGATTGGTCAGCCACTCGTCGCTCTGCCAGAGTACCCTTGGACTGATGTGCCCAGTTCTCGTTTGTCGCGTTTTCAATTGCTCCAGCAGCTCACTCAGAGTTTCTGGAAACGCTGGCACCTTGAATATTTGCACACTCTGCAGCAGCGCGTCAAGTGGACGGACAAAACTAATCCGCCGAAGGTTGGGGACCTCGTGTTGGTTAAAGATGCTAACCTACCGCCCTTGTGTTGGCGCCGGGGGCGCATTGTTAACCTTTTTCCGGGCTCTGATGGTGTTCCCAGGTTAGCCGAGGTCTTGGTGGGCGATTCTATTTTGAAGCGGGCCGTCGCGACATTATCCCGCCTACCCATTGATTAGCGACCCGAATACTTCGGCTCGGGACGGGGGATTGTTTGGAATTGGCGCGAGCATCTTTGCATACCCGCATACCTTGATTATTTGAAGCAACATTTTTTTGTCCCCGCCATATTGAAGGCGGTTTGAGAATTTGATATTTTTGAGTAGTAACACGCGCTCGGCGGCGAGCAGAGTTAAATTGAGATAAATTCATACCGCGGGCTCGGACAGTTGATTTTGTGATTCGCGCCTATTGATTGGATTTGCACGCGGATATCCTTGTGCCACGCGAGTGTTTTGGTTGGATTTGCTTATTGTGATTGTGCTTGTATTGGAAGTGATATCTCGAGGTGATTTTGCTGCCGTGTGTGATTTGCCGAACTGTAGCGGCCACCGGCTCACCACAGAACGAGACTTGATTACTACACAAGTATCTATTGGGAATGTATGTATTTATTCAATCACACTAAGATAGGTCACGTCTAGTAGGGACTAGCGTAGGTACACTTTCCAGATTTGTGTGTGGGCAAAACCACCTGGGGTAAGTGAGACCTTTAAATTGTGTAAATTGTTCATTATTGTGCTTACCCACCATCGCGGTGGATATATTGAGTAAGTTTACTACATTTGGGCCCGAGTGCACATTCCTCGGGCTGCTTTCGCGTAACGCGAGGCAGGTGCGCGCCTAGTGTGCGCATCGTAAACACTGTTTAAACAAGTAAACATCATAACAGTAATCAAAATAATTATGAGGCCAGAGTGATAATTTGAGATAAAAAAATAAATATATATGCAATTTTAAATCATAGTCTAGTCAAAATAGATATAACACCTCGACATATTCCATTGGAGGAAATTTATTGTGTGAGCTTCCATACTAACCTTCTGAATGGAGTGTTAAACGTGATAGCCTTGAGGGCGACGATTGACGATCTGTTCTGTTTTTTTTTAATTTACTGCAAAAACGAGACAACTCTTTTTGTGCGAGGTTGTGATCTTTTGTTGGTTAATTAATAATATGTATGACAATATTAAATATGTGTATGCCATGTATGGTAATGTGACCATCGAATGTACTAATAACAATTCTTGTACTCACATTGTGCAAATGAAGAATTTGAATTACATCAAATGACAATCAAACCTACAAAATGACATCATTATTTTTCAATTGTATAGTACGTCCACTGGGAATTAACAACATTCCACTTGGGGCTATCTTTTGTTAGTAAAATTTAAAAGATAAAAAATAAATACTGTTCGCAATTGTCCATCTAAGCTATTTACCAAAATAATATTTCTTTTCCAGCTATGAATGTCCGAACTGCAGTGAATGCACAAATATCTTCTCAAGTGGTGGAGGCAAGTCATTAGCCGAGATAGCAAAAATACCGTTCTTGGGCAGTGTTCCCATCGACCCTAGAGTGGGTAAATTAGCTGGACTAGGTAAAGCGGCAGTGACAGAACTGCCGGATTCTAGTACTAGTAAAGTTTTCAATGAACTAGTTGTACAGTTGAGTGGGGAAATGAATGGGATATAAAGGTGTACAGGTATTTGTATGGGTGTCAATTGGTGTTGTTGGTACTTACGATTATTTTTTTAATGTGTTTTATGAATTTTTTAAAGGGAATAACTACTAGGGTCGAGTTAAAAGTTAATCTGTGTATTCACAGAATATTGCTATGAAACATGCTAATGTGTTACAGGCCATAGTCGCATTTTTAATCATAACCTATTGAGTGGTGTAATATATATTATTATGTCACCCAGACGCCTGATCGGCCACGGTCTCAAGAAAATATAGACAATATTATCGAGAAAAACCCTTAAGTAGGGTTGAATTCATTTAGTTTAATTTCTATTCCTATTAAATTACTTTTTAATAGGTACACTAAAATTTTTAATGACGCACAGCATAGAGGCCGCTATTTTTTGATAACTTTATCTATATTATCTCAAGTCGCCCCGGGCGATCACTGCACCTGGATGACATTGTATAATGAATGAAGGAAACTTTTATTTCACTATACTATTTACTCTCCTCCCCGCCCAATGAAGAATAGGTAGTGGTATGGAAACTTCCAATCATCTTTTCATACTCCGAACATAGGCGGTGCATCTGTGTATAAAAAAATTAAATAATTACAGGTAAAGTTTTCAATTGTAAGCTTTCTAAACCTTGTTTAAACTAAAAAGCAATTAGAATTGTTGTCTTGTGAATTGTACAGCACTCAAGACTGCAGGTCGTCAATTCAAAATATTTGTAATTAGTACGCTATCATGTATCATATTGTTGGTTTTTACACAATACATTTAATTTTGAGGCATGTAAATTTTATGAACCAAAATGTGTTCATGCTTATAAAAAAGAAATAATCGATTTATCATTAACAACATACTGTATATCGACGGGAACTGTACATTTACTGTATTGTTAGCTGTAAATAAACAAATGTGCATAATGCAATAAATTGTTATCATTCCTATATTTTATTATTATTATCGTAAATAAAACAATTTTTTGACATGCAATACTTTTATTTCTACATCCATTAATATACATAGATGTAAACAATAAATGCATACAATTTTGTGTATAACAAAAATAAACATTTTACTATACGTATCAAATAGAAATAAATCCATAATTTGGCACCAGATATTGACATATCTATATACACTTTTACAAAATATACCTTACTAAGGGCCTTTTCTCACCACCTCCAGAAACTATCTCACAAGGATTTTATTTTTCACTCCCGATAAAAAGGAACTTATCAATCTGATAGATAAATTATCTGCCAATTGAGTTTAGCTGATACTGACTCTGAAAAAGTATCAGGAGGGATGAGAAAGGCCCTAAATAAAATCAATAAAATAATATAATATTTAATGTGTACTACATTTGTCTCGTCCACAATAATGTCGAAAAGCAATTTTATTTCATTTGGACCGCGTTCCAAAACTTGATATATTCGCTCTTTTGACAAACTTAATATGGTGCATCCCTTTTTATCTTCTCAGCATTAGAACAGACGCAGCAAGATTTAAGATTGCCAAAGAGGGAATTCTGCAGAATTAGGAACGCAGCCTAGGTAATGGTTGAAAAAATTTAGGTACCTAATAAGAGTATGTAATAAGAATAACTTGAATTCAATAATAAAATTGACAAATGCTAGACTAATTTTATTATTGAATTCAAGTATCAAAATTATTTTTCCTACTATAACCTTTTTATATTTATTTAAGATTAACCGTTTTTCCAGTCTCAACTTTCATTTGCTTAAAGTTTTACACAAATACGTGGGATCTTACAATTTTATACCTACTTTTCACTTCATTTCATTTTCAACACGTACCATTTCGTCTTACAACTTGGTAAAACTGATTTCTTTTACAGATAATAAGTAGTTATTCAATATTATTTATCGATTTATGTAACAGTGTAAAAATAACATTTTTGCAATTTCTATACCTTACTCAGCCGGCTGTCAGCATTTCAGCGAAATATTTTTTTTCTACCTAGATACGAGTGTTATACAAGAAATTGTTTGTCATGGAATTACCTATTATTATTATTATATATTACTATGTATATAATATATGTAGGCATGTCAAAAAAGAATGTATGCCCGTATAGGAACCTTCAGATATTAAACCTACTTAAAATAGAACGCGTTCCCAATTCATTATTTAAAAATACATTTAGACTACATTTATACATTAAAAATAGGCTTTAACAGACCGTTTTTCATGAGATGAGTGCAATAAGGAATTTAATTAAAAATTCATGCATGATCAAGATCATTGATCAGTTTAGAGGTGCATTATTTTTCTAATTTTTATATGTCGTATAGGTAATAATAGTTATACGTTATAAAACTTTTGTAAATAATTGTATACCTACTTTTGCTAAAAATACCAATGACATTTTTTTTTAAATACCCTGATGTACAATATCAAAGATTGAGATTACGATAAAACGGGTCGATAAAAGTCTAATGATCAGAAATTCATAATAGCCTTGCCAACGCTATATTAGAATTATTCACATATCAACATTTTTAAATAAGTGATTAATTGTGTGATTAAAACCTGAATTATTTTCAAAGACAGCCGTGTGAATGATTCGCTCAAAATGACTTGAATCATCTTGCTACTTTTGATTTACTTGATTTCTCTTTTGTATACACGCTGAAATTTAGTTGCTTTTAGAGTCGTGAATAACTAAAAGAAAGTACTATCAATACACTTGTCGAGACAGATATACAAGGTAAAAATAACGGTGGGTAAAAAAATAAATAATTATTTTAGTGAAGGAGAGCATACTACGTCGGATCGCGAGGGTCGCGGGGGTGCCACACTCGCACCGGAGACACGACGTCACGTGGTACCCAGCGCGTTCTTAAGAGTTCTCACTGCTAACCTCATTATTATTATTTTTTATTTTGGAAGATTTTTTTACACTCATATTTTTAATTTGACCTTATTTATTGATACCACTAATGCATAGTAATAAAGAGGTCGCAGCTCTAATTCGGTGTGTAAATACATATAATTATTGTTTATGTAGGTTTTTTAAATAATACATAAATCACGGATCATATTATAATTAATACTGATAATGATTCATTATAAATACGGAATAAACTGAAGTAACTAAATTACAACAAAATATAAAGGATAAGAAACCAAAATGTTTCAAAATTACCGCTCTTTTCTTACGGCATATTTCCTTAGTCAAACCTGGAGTCCGACTAACAAACCAAAATGTTTTAAAACATTTGTTAACCTATTTCACCAATCTATTTATTGAACAGTCTATTTATTCAATCCTTAGAGATTGGATTAATAGACGATTCTCGGTCTAAGAATTAGTTCGAGTTGTATCTACTTATTTATAGGCAGAGCCATCTTTTGAGGATTTCGGTGCCCTGGGTCAGATTATCGGGAATTATGGGCCAGTTGGGACCCACTTATCGGAACGGCAAGTAACTCAAATACTCGGCAAACTAATAATATGACACTTGAAAACTTGTATGTTGGGTATTTGAATCTCTTTTTGCCATAGTAAAATGCAATGTGATGCAACCAGCCCTTTCCACTGCTGGTCATGGGCCTCCTCAAGCGCATTGTCTTGTACATAAGGGATATTTGACCTTAAAACACCACGCTAACCAAGCGGGTTGGACAGTCCAATCTTTTAGAGCTGGTGTAAATATTCAATATTACATAGTAAAATATTCAACAAAAATCAGTAGGATATGTAATGAATTTTTTTTTGTAAATCTTGAAACCCCAGATTCATGGGGCCTCGGGCACAGGCCCCGGGGCCCTGGCCTGTGCCTAAAGACTGCCCTGTTTACACTTTATGCAGTTACTATAGAGACTAATTTTCAATGACTAACTCAAGAACGCTCTTAGAAGCATCTGTTTATCCGGTCCTATACACTATTAATTATACTATTATTAATGGGACACCAATGAAAGTACATGCTAACGGACAAACATTGGAAAATTCATTTTGATATCTGGACTTTGGATTGGTGACGTCAATGTGTTCTTAACGCGAATAAACTATAAAAACCGTATTCACAAACAAAACGTAACATTATACATTCACCTAACTATACCTAACAGGTACCTGTACCTAACAAATAATTATTTTGACAAAATATTTAAAGTTTATATACAGGTTAAATAAAGAATATATGCATATTCTTTAACACTGAATATCGTCCGTAAAAACTAACGAATTATGTTGAAATGTTCACACCGATCTACATACATGTAGATATCTGATAGCAGCGGTTTCATTAGCAGCTCTGTTTTTAATTATAAGAAAATTAACAAGGTAACAAGGTACCTACAGAGTAACAAGGTCAGGGACTATTTGAAAAAAATAAATTTTTGAGAAGCTGTCCTCTCCGTCAAATTCAGAGAAGTCTTAGAACAAAATTTTGCAATTAGAAATTCAGCGTTAAGACGATGTAGGTATTTTTTTATCTAACCTGCATACATTTTAATATCTATTTGCTTTTAGCTACTCGTACTGAAGCGATTAAAAACTACGTAATACTGACAGATTCTAAATAAAATGAACATTTAATAACATTACTTTTGCAGACTATTCATGCTGTTAAAGGTATACAAACGTCATATGTCTTTTTGCACATATGTTTATATGGTTACCTAAATTGTACATTTTGTAAAAAAATTATAACAAATTCACAATAAAGAAAATTCGTATGTCAATACTGTATACTCGCAAGAATTGACAGTTAATGTACATTTACAGTTTCTGTATTAATTTAGCCAATTTTGAGAAATTTAAAATTGAGTAACTTACTTCAGCTGAAAGATCTAAGGCTTATAGAGAGTAAGATTATTTACTCTACGTTTTCACTTCCGCCTTTAAAAATGTATTCACATAATTCACATGGTTTTTTGTGTCTTTTCACTCATTAATATATCATCGCATCGCTCAAAACACAAAACTGAATAAGATACTCTGCAATTCGAAGATAAAATCGCTCGAGATATTCTCCCCTCAGATTATTCTTTAAAAATCCCGAAAAGAAGGGAGTAAATTTAAAGTCAATTAAACACCGCAGAAAGATTCCCAACTGAATTAATTAGCAGTCCTTGTGATTGGTGAATAATCACCAGTCACGGGAATATTCCTAAATGAATTAGGAGTACGGAATAATTCGTGAGGCATACTCCTAATTAATAGCTTTGTGAATAGTTGTTGATACACCACCTTCAAACTTCGAAAGTTTTATGTTAAGGCTTATGTCTTGTGTTATTTTTTATTTAAACTTGAGCGCACAAAGAAACATTGTACAGGAGACGGACTTGATGCCTAGTGGCATTCCCTCGCCTTACTTCTCTGTTATGTGAAGTATATTAACGTTTTCTGCTATGTGTATATTCAAATAAAAAATAGTTTGTATTTTTATTTTAGTTATTATCATAAAATGTATTTAGTGAGCAATTTAGGATACTTAGCCGATAAAATAATTATACTATGGCGTACTGTTTCAATTGAAATCGATTGCACTTAAAACTGGAATGTATACGCTGTGGTGCATAATTATAAGCGAATATCGCCTTTAAAATAAGTCAGTCAAATATAATGACTAGCGTTCAAACAAATACGAATTATTCTTATGCAGCTTGTTATCTAATTATCCAATATGCGATTAGGTAACTTCAGCTGCAAACAACATTGTAAAACAAACCCGTACAGTCGGTCAATGATAATGCTAAGCATTCAAAGTTGAGTTTCAATTTGACATTTTAAGATCGATTTTCATTCACTAATCTAACATATCAACTTATATTTGAAACTTTATCACTGTATATTTTTTCAAACGAATCAAATGAGAAATTTGTCAAACAGACACTAGGTCAATACAGTAAGTAGTCGATAACGCATAATGTGCACAAAACGACTCAATTGTAACTCTTATTACTAACGCTATACAACCCCGCGACTGTGTTCCAAAACTATTCTATAAATAATTTGAAGTAAAAGTAAAATTTGAGATTATTTTATGACAATCAGAGATGGCAGCACTGCGGACCCAAAAAATAAATGTTACCTACTTTCAATTCAGTCTGTCATTTAGCGACAAAAAAAACAACTACGAAGAAATTAGTAGAAAGAGGAAAGTATAGATTTACTTTTGTCAATGAAAAATAAAAAAAAAATTAGATATAATTGAGAAACTACTTTTTGTATATAAACGGAAATATAAACAACTCAAACTCTTAAATGGACGGCCCCTACGTGAATCATCGAAACGTACAATTGACGATGTTGTTCCAATTTTTAAGTTAATTTGAATTAATTGTTAATTTTTGGTTTGCTTTGTATTTCATTCTTATAAACGTCGGCGCAATGCTAGACGAGTTCGTTAGTTACACAGTTAGTTTTCTTACCCCGCTAAGCAAAAGTCAACCTTATCTCAAGCAAAACAGACGATTTATTTTAATCATTAAATCCCGCTAAAGAAATAAAGTCAAAACCTTGTTTATAGCAGACTTTTAATTCGTAAAACATCGAAAACAACAAACATTTCCTGAGTAGCAACCTATAAGCAAACTTCAAAACACTAGTAAAAGTGTCAAAAATAACTTTCGATGATTTACGTAGGGTACCGTCGAAATACGCAATTACTACTACTCGTGACATTAACATTTTATTTATACCTACCGCTGGCATTTCTCATGTACACAGTTTTGTCACAAGCAATTATCCATCTATGTATTTTGATTGATCGATGTTTATGACCAAGAACATAAAAAACATCTTACAGTATAGTATTAACAAAACACGTTAGCACAAATACAAACTTCTTTGCGGCTCATTTTCATCTTATCCAATAGGCGGCTAGGTTGCGGCGACCGTAAACACAACTTTGTAAAAAAAAACATATACCTTCAACTACAGCAATCAATATGGACCATAAAATCACTATATTTCGTTTAAGAACGCAAAAAAGATTGTATTTATCAATATTTTAGTTTATCGTTTGTGTGTCATCTGTCATCCACATGAACTGACGGATCTCGTCCTCCGACGAGGGGCAGCAGTGCGGCGGCGCTTTCTGTATGATCCCGCGTAACTCCTGCGCACAAAACGATGAATTTATGACATTAGTCACTAATATATATTATAATTATATATTAGTCACGTGTGCTCTTCAAATTTCCGCACAACGGTCATCACATTTCTGTCATTTCTCCACATTAAATCTTGAAAATAAATTCCTCACTATGGTTATTATCTCATACGAGAAAACTAGGATATAATGTAAAAAAATCTAAATATTATGAAATATTACACGGAATATATTATATAGTATATTCGTATACTTAATATTCTAGCAGTCTCATAGTATTTCTAACAGTTATTTAGAACCTTGCGATTTGATAATTATTCACTTATCCCTTGCTTTAACACAATATATTATCTTACTAGACCGTGTTAAGGGCTTAATCAAATTGCTAAGAACATAACATTATTATTATTATTATAAATTTCTACTGTATTCTTTAGTTATCTATTCGATTAATCCTTATCTTTTTTATTATTCGCATGCATCTTTTTAATTAAAAAAGGTGGTAAAAAGGACTTTATTTCCTTTAATTTACTGCAATGTAAACTTACTGATATTTTTGTAATAATTTTTGACATATAGAGTATTTTTTGTCACTATCCATATTTTGACGTAACTAAAAATCTAAACTCAATTGTTTATATTTTTAATGCAAAAAATATTAATTTAAATGGGCATTCTTCATAAAGTTTATTTAAATATTAAATTCTAAACTAAAAAATAAAATACCTACAGCAGACCATAATTTTATTCTAAATTCTAAATATTCTGTAATTAAATCATGCAATTTTCGCTTGTTATTTCAATAATTTCTTGGAAAATCAAAATAAATAATCAATTTCTAAATGCACATTTCAGTGAAGCCAGTTAGCAAACTTTTAATTATCAAAATAATAAGATTAGATTTAAACCTACTTAAATAGATCTCTAATTATATTTACGCTCGTTTTCTAGTCATATTTTATATTTCTGCGTAGGTATATGCAGAAGAAGGATTAGGAAAATCTTAAATATGACCTAAATTAAACTAAATAATGACAATATTAATGTAACGCAAACGTTTTCTAACACCATATATGTATATATATATATTATATTATCATTATTTGCACTGGCATCATTTATTTGCAGTAACAATGACAAATACTCGTAAGGGTATTAACCAGTAGGTCCAATGTGTACTTGGCGCTCCTACAAAACTATGCGATAAAGCTATAAAAGGATACGTCTATGGTATATGTCCGATAAATGGAAGAAAGTGAATGATTAGTGGAAAGACACAATCCATATAGACATTTGGGTTATAGAGACGGTGTAGGTTGTAGGTGTATTTGGTTAATTTAGTGTTATTAGACTTAATCAAGTTTCACACAGATGAGAAGATAATTTTAATTGGAATTTCAAAATGCGAGTATTGTTTTTAAAGACCCAATGAAATGGGACATGAATATTATCATGTAATAATAACATTAAAAGGGAAACTTGAATAAAGATATTTGTAATGTGAGCGTAAATATAACTAATAATTAAATTATCGTGAATAATTGTGAAATAGTTACGAACCCTGACAACTCTGAACCACTTCTCCTTGTGAATGCCCCCCGGGTACTGGCGTCTTAGCCTCTGAGGAAAACAGTTACACTCATGGGCGGACATTGATAAAAATATACACACATAGAACATGCAAATTTCATATTCAATTTTATTAACTAAAAAATGTTTTTAGAATTACGCACTTAGCTGGTAGTTAAGATATTAAATGACATGTAAATGGATTAATAAAAATATTTATCTTGTATAGTCGATGTTTCGGTGCAGTTACATGAGCCGTCTACCCGGATTATTGTACATGACGGAATGTCGGAAGGAAAACGATGATAAAATACGGACTGGAGTCCGTATATTCCTCGTCAGGACTTTTGAAAAAAAAAAAACGATTTTTGTATATGGGTACCAACGGTCTTGAAGCTATACAGGTGACTAAAAGTAATCTATATTATTATTATAAAGAGGTAAAGTTTGTAAGTTTGGATGTAGGAGGTAATCTTCGAAACTACTAATCCGATTTCAAAAACTCTTTCACCAATATTTAGAATGGACCTTAAGGGTGGACATAGGCTATATTTTATTTTGAAATTTTGAAAAAAAAACTTATAAGGCGAAGCGAGGGCGAGTCACTAGTTAGTAAATAAACCGTAATTTTTGGTGATACTGGTAGGTATATTTTTTTTCAAACTACAAATAGAAATGTTTTTAGTATTTTCCTAAAATTTGTCTTGAGTTGCAATATCTGTATTCTTGCTAGTATTTGAATCAGTATTTTTAACCAATATTACGTTGTAATTCCATTTTAATAAATGTACTAATGTAACTTTGTCCACAAATAAACGTATTGTATTATCTGATTTATCTATCAATTGATGGACAAGATGGCCGCTATAAATTATATTTTCAATTCGATCATTTAAGGTCCTGCCTTTCTATAATTATTTTAATTATTATTTTATTAAGAGTCATTGCTGTTATCGATATTTAATGTCTATTAGATTTTTTATTTCAAAGATAGATGTATTCAGATAATTACTATAAACATTTCCAGTTAATAAAACAATAGCGTATATATAACTAATACATAAAGCCACTTATGATTATCGGTAGCAACCCTATCAGATGGGTTTCTTCACTATTGAAATGACGCTAAAGGTTTCTCCACACAAGACGCGGGGCGGTTGTGGGTTGGATTGCCACTGCATGTGAAAAATAGTGCGACGCGACGAGGTATCACAAAAATCAAGCCGCGGATATATCGCTTGATTAAGCATTTCATTGTTAGGCGTCAATGGGACAAAAGGTGTTCTTCTAACTTTATTCGGAATTCATGAAAAACATAAAAGGGAGAATAAATAAGTACTGTTTTACAAATGGCCGCAGAGTGTGAATAAGCGCGATATTACATTACAGATACGTAAAAAAACTTTGGCCAACCGAGCGTTCGCAACATTACAAACACTCTGTGCGTTCGTAAACGACTTATTAAAGTTATTTTAAAGTTTATATTAATAACGATACGTTGATAATGAACAAAGGAGTCTATATTTGTGTGAACGCTCCAATGGCCGATACTTTACGTTACTTTGCGCCAACTCATATTTTTTCTACACAATGCTACGAGGTGTTAGCCACGATAGGCTTGATAGTCAGTGGCAGTCACTACCCTCTATTAAACTGCAATATGACATCACTTATATTAATATATATCTGTGGCTTTTGAGATGCACCGCGATCAAAACGCAACCGCTACGCGATCTGTGTGTAGAAGCCATTAAGGCAGACGTCGGTCCACCTCATTTTGAGGAACACTAAGCGCTAGTTCAGACACGGCGCAATCCGTGTAGATATTGATTGTTGTTCAGACAGAGGCGGCGATATGCAGGAGAGGAGCGGAGAAGATACATCAGTGCAAAGATGGACATCGAAGAAGTAATATGTTTATGAATGCTCTCAAAAGCATTTTTTTTTCAATTGATCTTCTCCATCGCGCAGTAACTCCACCAACTCTGATTTTTAGCAATTTTATTGGAATACTAGCTGTGCCTGCAACTTCGTTCGCGTGAATTGTCATTCCCGTGGGAACTGTATCATCGATCTGAATAAAAAGTACCTTGAATGTTAAACTGTAAATGTTGACATCAAACGGCTTAGCAGCCAGCTTATCGCTTGGCTTGGTAAAGCTTGCTATTTCTATATTCACTCATTATGGGAAACATTGGCAAGTGTCACTATCGTGAACACGAGTGCTTTGTAAGTCGGGGTGAAAGTCGAGGCAATGACCGTTATTGCCATGCTAAATGGCACGGAATATAGATAGGCTGTAGATTGCTGAGGGTCTTCCCATTAGATATACTGGTTTCTATAAAAAATAATATGAAGGCGGCAGACTACGCCTTGTCTGAACCGCCCCTTTAAATCATGGACACAAATAATGCACACCTGCATGGCGTTCCTATTCCTCTGAGCGGCGACTAGATGATTAACGACTGGTGCGGGGTAGTCTCTACCAATGACACATTTAGCTCGCTCTTGCACTTCGATGGGGGCTTTCCATGGCTCATAACTGAAATAATATTGCGTTTTATTCATGGGAAGATATGGATGTCGAAACCAATTTAAAAAAGACCCAGTTATTTTTTAAACCGGTTTTGAGCGGTCTCCAGCTTTTGCTGGGTGTATGAGAAGAGGGGTCGTTTGCAAAAATCATTGTTTTGTTATTTACATAATAGTTATAAGTTTTAGATAGGGTATTTTACAAAAAAAAATTAGCTTACAAGATATGTATACAACATTCATTAAATAACAAAACAAAGAAACAAGTCAATCGGAAGGTAGATTTCAAATGGAAGAGAGTATTTTTTGTATGCATAGCCAGGGCAACTGATAGCCTAGGGGTATATAGATACCCCGCATGTGAGTCGAGTATAGACTCTACTCCCATACGTGTGATCGTAAGTTTTAATCCTCGGCCCGTCCAACTGAGTATCTTTCTACTTAAGTGTGAATTTTTAAAAAGTGACAATGGCTCGGCACTGAAGGAAAACATGCTCCAGTAATTAAAAAAAATCTAGGGCATGTGATCTACCAATCCGTACATATTGGTATATATATATATATGAAGCTTCATTTTATTTTTCATTTAATATATGTACCTATATGTCAACAGAAATGTATATAATACTTAAAATCGTCAATGTATAAAATAAATCTTACTAGACACATTTCCTAGGAGTTGTATATATATATATATATATTCTAAGTAGAAACAGGAAATGTGGAAGTCTTTCCTACCCAGAAACGATTTGGCTGGTTTGGGTTAGAAGTGTGAGGTGATCGCTCCCCTACGCTAAGCGACCGCCTCTCACTTCTAACCTTCGACTTCATGGTTCTTTTCGTATACGTATAGCTCCTGAAACGAATAGCATAGAATATGTTAGATGCTCAAATATCAAATCGAGCACGGCGGCCAGCTCGAGCACTCCTCGGAGTCCAGCAGCGCCACGAATGACAACATGAACATCCAACTGTATCCAGCTGTACTGACGAGATGTATACTCACATGTACTGCACGGGCACGGCGACCAGCTCGGGCACGTACCGGCGCACGTACTCGCCGGAGGGGTCGAGGCGACGGCCGAGGAGCACCGGGCACGCGCACTCACCGGAGTCCAATAACGCCTCGAAGGCGGATGATGATACCCACATCCAGTTGCCGGCGCATACAGACCTGTGCAACGAACATACCATCGACCTGTATCTAATCTACACTTGGGAAAGACAGTGGAGAATACAATAGTATTTATTTCGTTTCCAAAACATAGTACAATGAGAATAGCTTGTAATAATTAACATAATCTACAACTAAACCAGGGGGGGGGGGGGGCAAGGGGCTAAAACCCCCCCCCCCTCACCGAGATATATCTGGCAGCCTGCAACCTGTCGAAGTCATTGAAGAATTTGCAAAAAGTTATCTGAGGAGACTCCCTGCTATGCGTTAAATGAGCAAAATAAAATTTTGTGTGCTTTTTTAGTGTTTACCTTGATAAAGCCTACCTACCCTCAGCTGGGTCAAGCCCCCCCCCCCCCCCCCCCCCCAAAACCAAAATCCCCAGATCTGCCATTGCAACTAAATATGTATAGTAAAGTACAAATCTAATCAATATACACCACTCACCAGTCAGCATCCAGTAGATACTTGAGGAAGTGCTGCAGGCCATGTTCCCACGAGAGCCACAAAGTGCCGCGAGTTAAAAATGAGGCGACTGTGTTTCTAGCTGCGTGATGTAACCAGCCCTCTGTGCGTAGTTGGCGCATTGCTGCGTCGATAAACGGAAAACCCGTGCGCCCATCCATCCATCTGATTTTTAAAAAAGATTGTTTATAAAACGAAACCGTGTAACCCTTGCGTAATGCCTGTAGAAAATTCTAAAGATTTAATAAAACCCACGTCTATTTTGGCGTCCATATGACTATAGAGCTAGAATCAACTGAATAGTTTCATGTACGAGTAGGAGTTGTCTCGGTAAAAATCTATGTTAAACATTATCAAGAGCTTTGCTAATACCTGTGATGCAACAATATATACAGAACTTACCTCTGTAACTCATCTCCATCTGGCTTTTTCCACGGGATATCTAAACAAATCGGGTTACCGTCGATTTGTCCATAATTTGGATTGTTGACACTCATTGTATAAAAATATTCTCGCCATATCAATTGACCTGAAATATGTACGTATTATTCAATTTCAACGAAAGACTGAATCTTGTTTACATAATTATAAAACATAAATCTACAAATACAATATGCGTGTGTCATAGGAAAAGCTTGTCATAGAAGTACCTGTTATAAATTGAGTAGACATAAGACTACCCTGATGAACTTTTCGGAAAAGATCTTGTAAGGCCCAATAAAATCTAAAATCAAACATCTATATAAATACCGTTAATACATCTATAAATACCGTAATTAACAAGTAATAATAACTAACGCTATTATATTTCTAATCAATGTGCAATAAAAGTCATAATTTATCGTATGAAGTTACATGATGAATGCACACTAGACATGCATTATGATAGCAATTAAACAACTTTGAACGGTTTAAATCGCGTATATTTAACATTATTTATATCCCGACGTTTCGAACACTTTGCAGTGGACGTGGTCACGGGGTGTAACGTCGGGATATAAATAATGTTAAATATACGCGATTTAAATCGTTCAAAGTTGTTTAATTGCTATGTATAGTAATCGCGAAAACCTAAGAAAATATTATGCATTATGATTATGAAATAACTGACAGGAAATGACGAATCGAAGGTTTGATTCACCTTCCGAGAGCGTTTTCATTCCCTTTCCATAATGGTCGTTGCATAAACAAAACAAAAGGTCATGCCATTGTTGCATCTCGCTTTTGCTTGGGCCTACGACAAGTGGCGATGCGCGATCACACGGCGCCGCAGTCGGGGTAACAATTCGGTGGAACAATTAAGGGTTTCCGCTCCGCTCGCAGTATCTGCTCTTTTGATTCATCGAATCCGAAGTTACCCATCACTAGTATTTAACGTCGATTAATTTTATTATTATTATTTCTGTACACTTTGTAATGGCATTTCTTTCTCGGTCACATAGATTAATTTTTATTATGCCTCATCCCGGGGCGGCCAAGATGTACAGTTTCGACAGTGTACAGACATTTGTGCTTACGCGGCGATCCAGTTGAGTCCGAAGGCACGTTTATAACATTAACAAAAGTTTCAATTGAGTAGCAAAACAACTAACTAACGCGCCAGACGCACCGGGAAACTACTTTAACTTCCTTCGGCGATCTTTCTTCAACATCATCTAGCAAGGGTACGTTGGCAACGCAAAACGTACAGAAGTATTCCAGCGAAAATTTAGATCTATAAAGGCTTACCTTCTCACTGATAAGCATCCAAAGCGCAGTGCTGGGCTCAGCGAAATCGGTGGACCAAGGAGGTCAGGGTTACCATGAGTAGGCAAATATGAACCCCTGAAAATTATACACAAATTATAAATTTCACTAATTCGGCATTTATCTAATACATATATTATATAGGTACTATGTATACAAATAAAAATCAATTAACAAGATAATTATCAGACTCAAAATAAAAATGTAAAAATAATATTAATAGCAATTTTTATGTCATAGATCCTTTTTCAAATCGGAATGGTCACAGAATTCAACAAAAACTCCTTCAGTTTGTTTTTGAAGACTCCTTGAAGATGTCGTTGAATAGTTTATAAATCCAATGGTAGTCGGTTGAATAATCTAATGACCCCTAATGATCTAGTGTTCTGTTGCACTTTTCTTAATTTGAAAATCGCTTATTTATACGAGCAGTGAAAATACTAAACGAACAGCAAATCACGATGCACAAAACAACCTACTTTTGAAAGAAGACTCGGCCTCTCGCAAAAATAGAAAAAATGTAATTAATCCTAAAACATAAAAAATTCAAAGCAGGCCATATTCAATGCAATAGTCATGACCGTGACGAATAAGTGAAATAAAATAATTTTAAATTACGAAGACCAGGTGGATTGTCTGGTCGTCCGCCACGTTCTTTCTATAAAAAAGGCATGGAAACCCGATCAGGATGACGACGAGAATGACTACAAGAAATCGTATGTAATCAACTTGTCCCTTTCGCTCATACAATATGGTATGTCTTCAAATGCGCGGTCTTTGAAAACTTGTCACATGAGGCCTTAATAACCCTCAAGTATTTAATGATACAAACCTTTCCCGCGTCTCTCTACCAAGTAAATAATCTTGTGTTAAGTCTCATTCAGAAGGAACCATACAAATTAATAATTTAAGAAGGGACGACAGCAGCGTCTTATCCATACAAACGTACTCCCCTGTTTTCTTCCTGAATTTTGGCAATAGAGCGATTATTTTTTAATATGTTACAGATATCTATCATGAGCATGTCCGTACTAATTTGATTTTTATGTACAAAAATTAAAAAAAAGCAATAAAACGCTGCAAAAATGAAGACCATTGTGCAAATCTACCCACACTTATTTAAAAAAGCAAAACGTACCTACCGTCATAAACTATTCTTTAGCGTAAATCAGAAACAAAAAATTAAAATCGATCCATTTATGGAGGAAACAGGGTAATACAAAACATCGATTTTCTAGATTTATTATAGGTATTGTCAGCTCAAAGTACAACTGTCCCTTTCTTCTCCCAAAGAAGTTGCATCGCTCGCCCCCGAGACAGCAATAGGTAGAAAGTAAAAATACCCATTTTCGAAATACGCTTCAGCCATCCTCGCCTCTTAAAAATATCCAGCTTACTTGCAAAATGTCCCATATTCGACCTCAAGTCGCTGTTTCGCCTGCTTCAGAGCGGTAGTCTCTCCGCCCACCCAACGGATCATGCGTATGTCACTGTTCTCCAAAAATATCCCGAAATCTTCTGGTTTTGGTATCTGGAGACAAAAGTATAAACTTAATAATAATAATTAATTTCAGATTAATGTCCATAGAAAATTTTGTATAAATAATAATAATTTTAAAATAAATAATTAAGGCAGACTTAATGCCCTAGACCTTTAATTCATAGTCCAGATAGCTTTGTAAGATATGAAGTGGAAGGAGAGTAAACAAATGTAATAAATATCCATCACCAGCACTTTTATTATCCACTGCTGGACATAAACCTGCTCATGAAAATTGTCTTGTGCTTAAGAGATGTATGACCTCAAAACGCCACGCTGGCGGCAGGCGGCGTGTTAGGCAATATCTTGAAGACATTATAGACAAAAAAAATGCACAAAAGGCAGTGTTATCGCTAAAGGCGATTTCTGCCATACAACCTTTGGTTAGAGAGTAGTAGCTAGCCTCTAGCCTCTGTAAGCTTTTCTAATAATGACAGACAGCAAAGGAAAGGAATAAAATAGGAAAAACTAGCACAATAAGATGGAGTTTGTAATCACTGACAATATCCAGAACGAAACCTTGTACATAAGTAATATTCCATACCTTAAAAAAATAGCATCAGCATCATAGCATCAGCCTCTCATCACTGCTGGATATAGGCCTCTCCCGCGGATTATACCACACACGGTTTTCTCCTCTTCTCATTCAGCTACTACCGGCGACTTTCTTCAAGTCTCAAGTCTACCGGCCGGAGGGTGTAACCAACCTACACTTCATTCCGAAAGCATAAATTATGTTTTAAATATTGTTAAGTAGCGAGCTCTGTGACAATCGAAAAGGCAAAATGTATTTTATCCCGGCATGTGTATAAGGAATCGATAATACTGGTGAAAGGCAATATGTCCGTTGGGGTCTTACCTTATCAAAAACGGTGAACTCTTGATAAAAGCACTCGGGAAGTGTGCCAAATTTGACACCAGTCAGATCCAAATTTGGGACCGGCCGCGGAGGATCTCCGATCGTCTCCACCGTGTGCTTAATTAAATAACAAGTTTCTGTTAAAATATAGAATAGTTATAATATAGCCGTATAGAATGTCATAATCAACTTTATTGGGAGTTTTTTTCTAATTTGCATACCCAACTAACAAAAATTGGTTCTATGAAAAAGTATACAATGTGTGTCACGGAAATAAGGCAAAAGCTGAAAATAGGTTGTTTGGTATCGAAAATAGAATCTATTCTAAGAGTTTTTTCCAATAGGTTTTTTTTTTCATAACTCATTTATTGTTTATTTCTAGTGTATATTTTACTGCACGCGCGCTTGCACAAAACAAATACACTCACTACAACTACCTGGCGCCCGCCCCGTCGATACCCTGTACTGAGTAATGAGCGCTACGAACGTCTTAGATAGAACATCGCTGTTAACCGTTTTATATATTTTAAATTAGTTGCCGTGTGTCAGTTTTTGGGTTATTTCGATGGCCGGTTCGCCCGTTGCAAGCCTATTTCACTTTGATGTTTGAAGGCTATCGGTTGCAAGCCTATTTGACTTTGACGTTTGAAGGCTATGAAAACGTCAATTCACCGCAACAATAATGTAATAAATATGCATGCAATATGTCACAATACTCTTCGGAGCATTGCCTCTAACTAAACTTCTCGTTTATAAATTCCAAGGAACTTGTACTGGCCACTAATGCAACCTTCGAAAAATGATTCTGCAATTCAATTCCTTAAAATCCTGTATGATTTTCTTTGTTTTCTAACTTTCAAATTCGCTCCAAACGTCACCCAGGCCTGTGACCATTTGTTAGCTATCATTTGATCCGTAAGGATGCACCGACTGCACTCGACGAAAGCGCTCAGCGTATTACAGTAACCGTAATCAGCCACCTCACTGCTGGACATAACCTCCTAATAATGCACATTTTCTTGTGCATGAGTGTTGTATGATCTTAAACACCACGCTGACCAACCGGGTTGGTGAGTCCACTCTTTTATAGCTCCTCAGGGTTTATGGTAGCGGCTTAGCTATTCCTTAGTGGCGTTTTACAACATCCACGGGAAGAGTTGAAGTGGTGCTATAGTAAAACCAGCCGACACTACACAGCCAAACATAGCCGTTCCACGACCGACCCCATGTATGTATGACATAAAATTTCTATCTCTCTATCCACAAGATCTTCCGATATATCCCGGAAAATGCCATTGTCCTCTAGTGATTTTCACTAATACTTACAAGGAACATCTGGTATGTGAGCGGGGGGATGCCCCCGTTGGCCTGGATGATGGTATCCGGCTCCCACAGTGTGTGGGAGACGTGTTCCTTGCACACAACGCCTATCTCTCGGCACGCACGATTTACGCCCTTATCTCTAGCCCGCCACACTGGCTCGCAGTCCTGCTCGAAGCAGATCTTACGGATGCCTGTATAAAGGGACGTACAAACATAATTATTTATTTGGGTGTAGGCTCATAATGCGTAATTCGCGTAATGTGCAATTCGAAAATGGTGCAATAAAATTGTACAGACGTACAAAAATCACCATAAAATTGCTATAGAATATAGCAAAATTCTTTATTCTTATTATTAGTTCTTCACTTAAGAAAAAAATATTAATCATTTAACCTAAACTAAAGAAAAAAATAAAATCTTTAAAATGGATATAAATGATTATACATTTTTGAGTAATATTTTAAAAACCGCTTCTGATCGCACGAAAATGATTGCATATTATGCGAATTGCACATTTCGCGCCTAGCTACACGTTCTTTTTTTGTAATGTAACATTCTATCGAATTTACAATACAAAAAATAGTCAATGTCTGTAAAATGTTACATTCCAAGAAATGAAACGCTCAAACGTTAAAAGTAATGCTCGAGTGACGCCTATATTATGGATAATTATAATCATTTTCGAAATTTTTACCAAACGCCGTAAATAATAATTCTTTCAAACATATATCTATTTCCACTACGCTAAGACATGAGACTCTTCAAATGAACTCTGAACAGGATTGTGCGCGGTCGGTAGTGCACCCGCACGCCCCCTGGTGTTGCAGGTGTCCATGGGTGGCGGTAACCACATACCATCTTGTGGCCTGCCTGCTCGTCTACCATCTTTTCCAAAGAGTGAAAGACGCGCGGAGGTAAGCGGGTAGCTTTTGAATGGTTTACGCCAGATTGTTACAAGTAAATGTTCAGTTGACCAAAGTCGATTTTGCCAGAAATGATATGGGAAAAGATCGTGGTGCCGATAATTAATTATCTAATTTATTTATTTATTTATAATATGCAGTTATTATTTACATCTACTTTAAGTATGTGAATTTTGAGCAGTACTAATTTTTTTCGTGCACCAGCTTGGCGATCTGGTTTCTGTCGAGGAGCGTGGGACGCCGTCCGGCCGATGGACTGACAACTTGAAGAATGTCGTCGGCAGTGGCTGGATGAGAAGAACGGAAGACCGTGTGTGGTGGTATTCCTTAGGAGAGGTCTATATTCAGCAGTGGAGAGACACAGGTGATGGTATGGTATTTATAATATTCCGAAGGTCTTACATAGAACATCAAAGTACTAATTATTAACAGAGTAAAGCAAGCCACATAAACAAGGAAACTTGCTTGAAACACCTTCAACACAAAATCTTTAAATGACACTTACCAAATTCCTCCCACAGCCGGCGGAATACCACGTTAGGTTTCCCTTTCAACATAATCAGCCGACCGCCATACTTTTTGAACTGGTTGTCAAGGTCATCCAGTGCTTCGAGGAGGTAGCGCATGCGATTGTAGCCGACGAGTTTCGTGCCTGTAATGTAAAATGTAGACTGAAGATATACAAGAGGAAAATTATTCGATTTATTTTGGCAATGACATATCAATGACTTTAGAATTAAAGTTAATAGAATTAAGTTATCAGTCATAACTGATACTGAAATTGATATTCTTCGGGCCTTATTCAATAACCTAAGCTGAAAAAAAACACATATTAAAAATAATATTTGAAAATTAAAATACTAAATGGGCAGCAAATTATGAATAAAAAAACAACTTATTTTTTAATAACTGTTATAAATAATTATAGATTACTAAGAATGTCATGACCAGGTCGACGGAGTTTCCGCCTCTTATATCTTTATTGTTACCAGAGAACCTAAACATAACATACCTATGAATTTGCACCCATCGATTTGCTGCCCGTTCAGTCCTTCTTTACTGCTCATTTAATCATTTGCCTTTGAAAATTATATGGATTTGCGCTGGAGGGTATTTGAATGTGGGAACGTGTAATGGACAGCTATCGCTAACACATTGCTGGTATCTCTGTTCTAATTTGTGAAACTGTGTGCCTTAAGCCGCACTTAGATATTTTGCTTATAAAGTATTGTGTTTGTTGAATAAAATAATTACACAACAGATGTATAATACAATGATAATAAAATTTAGAAACATGTCCGCTCTTTCCACCTTTCCTTATTGCTTTTCAGCGTCGTCGTAACATTTTTACAAACCATTGAATAGTTATACGATTTTTAAGATAAGTCTTAAAAATCGTATAACTATTCATGGTTTGACAACTTTTACGACGCCTTCAATGGCTTCTCCCCGCCTTCCACCTGGGTATCGCTCACTTTAAGAAACACCGATTTAGACATTAGATGCTAGTCCATGAAAGGAGAAAAGTATCATAAATATCTTTACCTGCAGTCTCTCCATCAAAGATGAATATGGGGAAGAACGGAACACTCCTGTCTTCCAATGCTGAGTGTAGGGAGGGGTTGTCGTGCAGCCTCAGGCCGTGGCGGAACCAAAGGACGCTGCCACCCAGCATCTTCGCTTCTGACGTGATAAGAATTTACTACATTTGAAATAAAATAGAAAAACTGACAGATGAAGCAAAACAGACCTTAGAACTTTTGTGTTTTGTATTAGTAGCTCAATTGAGTCCAGAATCTCTTGATTGATTAAAATTCACTATGTAGTATGAAATAAACCATCTGAAACTACTCTGCCGATTTTCGATAAACTTGAAAGCTACGGATACTACGTAAGCTACACTAAATAAATGCACTAAACTTAAGCTACGGACTTTGGTGTGGATTCCCGTTTTGGCTAGACAACAATGAATATGTTACCGGGCGGTTAGTGGATTTTAGCCAGACGACGATGAATATGTTACTGGGCAGTAAGTGAGTTTTAGACAGACGATGATGAATATGTTACCGGGCAGTAAGTAAGTTTTAGCCATACGACGATGAATATGTTACCGGGCAGTAAGTAAGTTTTAGCCAGACGACGATGAATATGTTACCGAGCAGTAAGTAAGTTTTAGCCAGACGACGATGAATATGTTACCGGGCAGTAAGGGAGTTTTAGACAGACGATGATGAATATGTTACCGGGCAGTAAGTGAGTTTTAGACAGACGATGATGAATATGTTACCGGGCAGTGTGTTTTAGCCAGACGATGATGAATATGTTACCGGGCAGTAAGTGAGTTTTAGACAGACGATGATGAATATGTTACCGGGCAGTAAGTAAGTTTTAGCCATACGACGATGAATATGTTACCGGGCAGTAAGTAAGTTTTAGCCATACGACGATGAATATGTTACCGGGCAGTAAGTAAGTTTTAGCCAGACGACGATGAATATGTTACCGAGCAGTAAGTAAGTTTTAGCCAGACGACGATGAATATGTTACCGGGCAGTAAGTAAGTTTTAGCCAGACGACGATGAATATGTTACCGGGCAGTAAGTAAGTTTTAGCCAGACGACGATGAATATGTTACCGGGCAGTAAGTAAGTTTTAGCCAGACGACGATGAATATGTTACCGGGCAGTAAGTAAGTTTTAGCCAGACAACGATGAATATGTTACCGGGCAGTAAGTAAGTTTTAGCCAGACAACGATGAATATATTACCGGGCAGTAAGTACGTTTTAGCTAGACGACGATGAATATATTACCCTGAATCCCGACTTCCTTCAGGTTTGTCAGTTCACCTGACCAAAGGATTACTTGAAATATTTTGCGAGAAGTTTGACAATGTCTTAAAATCTTATATGCAATACATACCGCTAGAGCTACTTACAAGTTCTTATTTTAACGTACGCCTATAATCGATATAACGGTAGGTATTATCGCGCAGTTTCTACTAAAGAACTGCATAAGGAATACATAATGTTTTTAAACCTTCTGAGGAAGGGGAACCCACGTAGATTGTGACGTCACCGAGTAATAATATTAAACGGAAAACGTAAACACCGCCTTCCTGAACGTTCCATTTCTTTAAAGGTTTCATATTGTAGTACAATAAGCGACCTTAAAGGGTCGCACTCGCAAACTACATAGGTACGGCAAACTACCAGTGATTGATTTAGAATTTGCCCTTGTAGAATGAGTACATTTTTATACAGTTACAATATAGAATTTAATAGTTCCTTAGTAGAAAAGATTTCATCTGGTCCTCATCCGCGATCATGACAACAGATAACTGTCATATTGTTTCAAGACGAAATATAACAAATATTAATAACCTTCCGTCCTTCGTTTTAAAGGTACAATCTTGTGTTACGAATAAGTTCACCTGTACCTTACAATGGCAGTCAGAAAGATGTAGTAGGTAGGGAACAAAAACATCGACGAAAACTATAGCGAATGTGCATTACGTAATAACGGATTCATGAGCAATTTTCACCTAAATCGGAGGAGAACTTTTAATTAGGTCACACATGGTTCTACGAATTCAGGCCAAAGGCAAAGATTCGTAGCCCAGGGCACATACTCGAGTAGTGATAGGTAATTTTCGGAAGATATTCCAATCGTTGAAAATTTTAAAAGAATTGGAAATATTACCAGAACTTACCTTATCTAAATTTTAGAATTTTTTCCGAACTCAAGCAAACCAGGCTAGACCAGACTCAAGCAAACAAATTAGACTTAAGCAGGATATTGAAGGCATGATCTTAAATAGTTTAGGATTCTAGAAAATTCCAATGGTGAAACATGGATCCAATTTACTTGATACCCAAGAATACGAGTTCTAACTCTTGAAAATAACTCTAGGTAAGAAATATGATATTCGATGAGTCCTCTGTCATGGGTCAAAACTCTTTGCCAATCATCTCGTTCGCATAGCCATAATCCCTATCCCTAAAACTGCATTGCTTGCACTATTGCATAACCCAATTAAAAAATATTTGCCCAATAAGTTCTGATGACATATCGTTGACTTAGTGCTTGAATGGCCAATCAACCTTTGACCAAATTTTACAGGACAGGTTTTTTTCGTTTGATATTGTTAGTAAAAGATATCTATTAAAACTTCTGATGATTTAGAAATGATGTGGTATATATTATTATATTTATCGATATCGTATTATAATATGATAAGCATAAACTGATATTTTTTCACTTAATAGTGGAGGTTGGACAAAATGTCTTTGATAAAGTTATGACACTGGACATAGACCATAATGACTAGGAGATAGTCCATTAAAATTATTAGAGAGTTCAGTGCTTGTTTGTCCAAACCACCATCATTACACACTATACAGCATGTTCAATGTTATTGTAATCTGTGACCTATTTAATATATTAAAATATGTAAAATTTTGTGTTTGTTACTCAATCAAGCAGAAACGGCTGAACGGATTTTAATGAAATTTAGCATACAGATAGTTTATTACCTGGACATAGGCTACTTTTCATAATCATCACCATTTTCCACTACCACGCGGGTGAAACTGCGGGGCGCTACTAGTATTATACACGTTAATACACGTATACACGTTTAAATTTGCTATGGAAATAAATAAACACATTTTTTTTTTTCCAAAAAATATATTTATAACATAGCCGGCTGGTACTAAATAATAAACTTAACCAAACTAACTTAAATAACTACATAACTAAACTTTTTAACACGCTTTTATTAGCTTGATATGTATGTATCTATGTATCTACGTATCTATGTGACGGAATCTTTGAACTCAATTTTTGAGCACTTCGAAACGTCGGATTAATCTGAAATTTTGCAGGACCGATGACAATGCAATAATTTCAAAAAAATGTCATATTTGAAGTAAAACTTCTTCAGTAATTTACAGTTTTTAAGAAGGAACATGATTACTTTTTTCTTGTTTTTTCTTTATCTGAAATAGTTGTTTTGAGTTTAGACTTGTTTTCTTGTTTTTCTGTGAGTCTATTTTTTCGTCTCCCATTTATGTTTTGACCAGAAGAAAGCACACTTTCCTCATCTTTATGTTTTATGACCTTTTTGATTAAGGCTTCCATGAAATTTTTGTCTTCCAGCGGCATAAATTTGTACATTGAACGTATATCCTGAATTTTTTTAAGAGTTACAGAGCTGTTCTTTGGTTTTTTAAGAGTTATATCACTCAAAACGTACACTTTGTTTTATTTGATGTTTGTTGATATTGGTGTTGCAATGAAACTAGTTTTGTACTCTACTATGTTCCATTTCATTTTATTATATACTTTATCGATTTTATTCTTTTGTATGGTATTTGACCAAATCCAAGTTTTACTGCCTCATCATGAAACGAGCGAAAGTCCGTGTCCAGCATTTGCAAAAAATTAAGTTTGATTTTTGATTGTATTTTTGTTAGGGCCCGCATCAATCCAAGAGGACTATAAACCTCTTGATGCCTTAAGTTGCGTTCTATTACGCTGTGAACACAGTCTACTTCTTGAATGTTTCCGTGGCCTGGTTCAGAAAATTTTTGCTCTATTTCTATTATATTTTTAGCATGGTCAGATTGCAAAAAAAATATTAAGGCCATACTCATATGTGAATTTTTGTTTTGTGGTACACAAGAGTCAGACCAAAGAATAATTTTACTAATATGGCTAGGCAAATCCTTGACTACTCGGACTAAAATCTTGATCAATGCGCTGGCTATTTCATCTCCACTTCGCCCGGTTTTCGTTTCATCCCAAATAGCATTGGTAGCAGAATTATCTATATTACAGTGCCCTGTCAAGTTATACACAGTTAGTTTACTAGTGTAATAAAAACAAGGTATGTTCGCTTTAGGGAGACTGAAAATGTTCTCTAAATCAAAGGTTATGACAACTGTGTTTGTATTTTTTGAATCATTCTGCCTATCTCTTGATCTTTCTTCATCGCCTTCTTGTTTACGTATCATATGTTCCGTATATTTGAATTGTTGATTGTCATCGGGATTTATTAATGCTTTGTATTCGCTACAAATATCGCAAGTATCTTTTTTGGGCGGATGAAAACTTAGATTAAAATTTTCGTTAAAAACTTTTCTATAAATGTTCTCTTTGACTGGCTCTTTATGCATTTCTACATAAAGAGAGTACATTTTTGTAATGCTGAGACTTGAATCTAGGTATTGACGTTTTGTGGTAGCTTTACAGTAATGTGATTTCTGGACTGGAAATTACTTTATATGATGCATGACTTCTTCGATTTTGGAAGGTTCAGTTTGTTTTTTCACATACCGGCCTTTTTTGGGAGTGGGGTTTTTTTTTGTATTCATGGTACTCTTTTTTTTGTAAAAGTGGTATATTCTCTTCACAGAAATGTCCAACGTAGTACAAAAGAATTTTTTGCATACTCTTTCTTTAATATTTTCACAAGGAAGATAATAAACATAACTGTATTTCCTTCTACTATTTTCCTTTTGGGTTCTCTTTCTTTCTGTTCCCTTTCATGTGGTGTATTCGTTGTAATATTTATATTTTTGGGCATCATTTAGGCTATAAAATTGAACCAATATATCTTCTCTCTTGCTGTCTGAAATTTTTGTTGAACAGTTATAATTACAGGTTGCTTCACATCCAGTTCTAACCACCCTTTTCTGTTTTGTGTCTCCTTTGATATTTACATATTCTTCACCTGCCTCTCTTTTCTTTTTGATGATATTTTTTTTCCACTTCTCGGGTTGTCTCTTTCTCTTTCTTGTATGATCAACTTTCGAATTGTTTTGATGGATCTCTTCAGTAACAGTATCTCTTGTTAACATCATCATCTTGTAACAAGTAACATCATCTTGTTTCACTTCTTGGCTTTCTCCTTTTTTTAGTAGCTTAGCTGAGAATTTTCCTTTGCATGTCATTATAATGTTGTACGCTTTTTCTTATTGTTCAGTTTTTTTACATGTATTTGTAATAATATCCTCCTCACCATCAGAATCAATTGAAAATAACTTTTTCTTTAGTGTGTTATCCTGTAAGCATAATTTACAATATTGATTACCTCTATGTATTTTTCTATCCCACTATCCTATCCCACTATTCTTCTTATATCATAACATAGTTTCACGCCTGTATCCCCGAAGGGGTAGGCAGAGGTTAGGGGTAGGCACTCACCCACTGTTTGCCAACTATGTTTAAGTCCCACGTAATAGGGGGCGAGCCTATTGCCGTCTGCCGGGCACATTTCCAAACTCCGGGGTGCTACTGAGAAATTTCTTACGAAAAAACCCAATAACACTTTGCCCGACCCGGGGATCGAACCCGAGACCTCGTGATCAGCAGTCGCATATACAAACCGCTGTGTGTGTGTGTGTGTGTGTAAATGTTTGGTTTGTTACCACGTATCTCCATAACTACTAAACCGATTTTAATGAAATTTGAAACGTAGATAGTGTAGGCTTTGGAATAAGAATAATATTATTTTCGAAAATCATCCTCTAAAGGGGTTAAATAGGGTGATAAGTTTCTATGGAAATTTTTATTCCTTGGTCCGATTCACTCAAAACTCGGTACAAATAAACCTTAAAACAAATAATGATACACGTATTTTTTTTTTTCAAAACTACCCCTAGGGGGTGTGTAAAAATGTATGTATCTAGGAAAAAATGTATTCCCTGGTTCCATTCACTACTTAGGGAAAATACACTTTAATGTAATAATTTATATTTAAAATATGCATATTTGTTTTTTTCAAACTACTCATAAAAGGGAGTGAAATGGGGTTGTACGTACACTGAAATAACTCACGCGGGCGAAACCACGGGCAAAAGCTAGTAAGATATAATTTGATTTTTTTGGCCCCCAACATGAAACAAGAATACCTATTGGGTAAAATATTTAATAAAATAATCCAAAATTTAGCTATGATTCGTAACAAAACCAAAATATTTGTCGAAAATGTGTAATCTGTAAACGAATCATTCTGTTTTTTAAACTTTCGCGATTCTGAAACATATTAACAAACAATAATAATAAAATAGATATTCAACTAAAACCATACCAGATGGGTTTGCCGACCCTTGTAATGTACCTTAGAAATATTCTTGATTAACCAAAGACAAAAAAAAATGGGCTACGTAATTATCAATCAGCCTGTATACTTTGTCGCTAGAAAAAAACGTTAATGTAAAATAGAAATAAATTCGATAATACCAACATACCTTTCTAAATCCAGTTCCGCCTGCTCATAATCATTTTTCTTAGTTGTTGCTGACATTTTGAAGCACCAATATTGCTCAAAAACTATTAAAACTCTAATTAATCACAGATTAAGTCTATAAACACTGCTTACTCGAAAACAAAACGAATGTTATGCAAACAAGATGGCGGCGCGTCACACGGTAAATGCTTCGTTGTGATTGGTTGGCCGATGGATATTGAGCAAACAAGAACGGAGCTTGATATTCGGGTGGGTTCATTTGACCAAATTATGGAGTTAAGCTAAATAAGAACTAAATTGTATTTATGTTTCGGAGATAGGATATTTTATTTTTGCAAATAGTGCAAGTTGCATCTAAAATAAAATAAAATAATATGTATTGCAATTCGCGTAATTGCTTTTTCTATATTTTAAAATCAAAAAGTCGTTTTTGATAGAATTGGTCGGTTGACCATTCAAGCAATTTGGCGACGATATCTGAATCTATGAATCACTTTGCACCTGTGCCCTAGAGTCATGTACTATTGTAGATTGTAGGCATGATTTAACTAAGACACTAGGTACAATGTCACGTTACCTTCTACGGGAAATGAGTACCTACCTACCTATATACCTCAACATCATCGATTTGAGAATACATACTGGATATGTTATACTAGAGTGCTAGTATAACATAGGCCCTTGAGTACAAGGGCAGTCACGTTAGAATCTAATAGTGTTCTATGTGGAGTAGCTCTCGAATTATTTAATTCATAAAAGTGTTTTGAAAATGGAACATTCTTATTACGTAGTAATTAAGATTTAAATTTGTCTTTTGAATTAACCCCTCCTCATCTGCTTCAGCCCCCCCCCCCCCCCCCCCACTTATGATGTGTTATCTAGTCTTTTCCCATGTCGATGCTCAAAATCAATCAGCTTTTAAAAAATATCTGAAGCTGTAAATAGAAACAGCGGATTAGTCTGTACATGAACCTCGCTTATCCATAATAATGACACTGGTGACGCAGTTACAACGGTACATTTCCAGATTATATTGATTTCCGTCGATACAACCTAGATTCGCCACCCACAGGGTGTGACGCACGACGTATTGTTATGCAACGGGCTAGCTACAGCGAAAACGTTAACTATCGATGTAGTTATCAAATATTGTTTCCTTATCGGAGGGATTTTTTCATGATTGAAACGTACCTATCTAAGTGAATCAAACTAGGTAGTTGGGTATGTTTAGAATCTATTTTTCGCGACTAAGCGAAGTCAAATGAGTATAAATCAATGATTGAAAATATGGCTGGGTACAATAATCTATAATCAAAATCATGAGAAGGAGAAAAAAGACTATGACGTTGACGACTGCGTGCGAGTGTTTGGGGTCGCAGCATAATTATTTACAAATAACGCCCGAGTGCGCACGGCCGAATGAATATCAACGTGATCTCATTTTTCCACTTGCTAACTACAGAGATTGATTCCGCATGTATTTACAATGTTTAAAGATTACATAATAGTCCGCAATACTAATTCGTTTGAGGATTTGTCCCACGGTTATTACCAAGGCTTACAATTATGTAATGTTTATGTAGCTACTAGCTAGAACTTGAGTTTCGTAAGTTAGTAAAGTACGAGTACTTAGAGAAGATGCAAAACAGTCTCAGCATTTAACTTTCGTTAATACCACGTTACCACGTTGCGAAGTATTTCATTACTTGGCTATCCCGTAACAAAAATCTTTTTGTTTCGCCGTAGATAGGAAATCATTAGTGATCCATGGATGAGCAATACCGCCATGATATTCTTGTTGGCGGTATGACACGTGACCTAGCGTTGCTGCTTAACTGGCAAGCCGATTGGAATTTCGACTACACATCATAGCACCACCATAGCATGTTCGGAGATCGTACATGAGCACATGCGCCTTAGGACAACAACGAAAACTAACAAAATCATGTCTAGGCGCGCGGACTGTTAGGGAAAACTATTGCCTCGGCTTGCGACGCTAATCTACTGACAGTTTTGCTCGTCACACGCAATAATTCCACAGCTCCTTGCGTACCTAGAGGATTACCAGCTGATTAGCGACCGTCAATATGGATTTCGCCATAATCGCTCGGCTGGTGATCTTTTAGCGTATTTAACACACCTCTGGGCTGACCTCTGGCTCTAGCTGTTGGCTTTTGACCGGGTATGGTACAAATCGCTGTTTTCCAAGCTACGATCTGTCAGGATACGCGAGGGATTATGTGAATGGGTTGCCAGTTTCCTGACTGGACGGAGCATCAGAATCGTTATCAGTGGTAGCTGCTCCGACTCCATGTCTCATAATGCAGGCGTCCCACAAGGCTCCGTGCTATCCCAAACTCTGTTCCTTCTGCATATCAACAATCTGTTGCAAATTGGTGACATACGTTGCTATGCAGGTGACAGCACTGGGGATGCCTTGTACAGAGGCTGTGCCAACATCCCTCAGGTCGATGTGGAAGAGAGTGGCGTCAAGCTTGTGTCTGAAATCGAAGACGCTTTAGATCAAGTCTAGATTTGGGGTTCTCTAAACCTAGTGGATTTCAACCCCAGTAAGACGCAAATCTGTGCATTCACCGCTAAAAGGCCCCCAATGTTGTAGCACCTCGCTTTCAGAAAATACCTCTTAAGATCTTGGAGAGTATGAGATCCTTGGTGTCAACATTTCCAGCAAAGTCGAATTTAGGGGTCGTCTGGAAAATAAAGTCCAAATGGCCTCCAAACGCTCAGTGCGCTGAACAGAGTGAAGCGGTACTTCACCCCTTGGCAACTCCTAATGCTCTACAAAGCTCAGGTTAGGCCCCATATGGAGTATGTACAGCTGACATCTCTGGGCCGGCGCACCAAAATATCAATTGGACCCATTTAACTCCATCCAACAACGAGTTTTTCAACTTGTCAATGATCCCACTCTCATGGGTGGTTTAGAACCTCTCAGCATTCGGAAATATGTTGTGTCTCTCTGTGTGTTCTTTTGCCTGTACAATGCTCTGAAGAATTATTCAATCAAATTCCCAACTCGGGTTTCTACAACTGCACCTCCCATCACAGAAGTGCAGTCTATCCGCATTTCCTCGGTACAGAGGTGTCGCGTACTGTTCGGTCCAAAAATCATTTACTGTGGAACAAACTGCCTCAAGTGGTCCATTAAGCTACGATATGGGGTTTTTCAAGAAAGCTCTGTATAGGATTTTGCAAGGTCAGCATACCTCCTGGTGTTGCAGGTGTCTATAGGCGGCGGTAACACTTAACGTCATGTAGAACTGCTTGCTCATCAGCCTACTTCCTTATTAAAAAAAAAATAATAAAAGGGGATTATATTGATTTTATTTATTCTAAATTTTATTTTTTATAATGTTTCACTTAGATACACCTACCGTACCATTTCTATATAGCCCCAAGGTTGGCTGGGAGGAAAAGCTTTATAGCATTATGTCTGCTTTTGTTAAAACAATAACAATAAAATGTAAATAAATAAATAAAAATACTGAATAACAATAATTAATAAAAACATATCATTTCCTGCATTGTACTTATAATGTAAGATTTTTTTACTTTATTGGAAACTAAGTTGTTGTAATTCAATTTTTGCAATTATTATTTTGTAAATGTTATTCCCCTGTATGTTTTCCCAAATAAATAAACAATTATAAAAAATCTACCTTGTTATAGAATATTTTTCATATTTAATATCTAAATAATTGATAAAATTTCTTTATAACACCTATTTAAATGATTGAAGTTAAATTTATCATAAAAAATATTTTGTATAAATCCATAGAATAAATCCATTCAGTAGGTAATTCCAAAATTAAAACAATCAATATGTGATTAGATAGACTTGATAACTATTTATTTATTTATTTATGTAATCTACAGCCTTTTATGCAACTTGCTTAACAATTATGTTGCCAATGTTAATGGCCAATACAGATTACACTGACATTATATACAGTATTTAATAGATTGTAGGCAAGTAAAGGCTGAAACTTTATTAATAAAGCGTGCTGATTTATGTTTGCATTGGTGTGTCCGTTTGTGTATGCATTATTTATGCATTTTTCTAACACATGAAAAAAAGAGCTAAATTTTATTTTACTCCACTTATTAGTTTTTAACTAAACATAAATTCAAGGGAAGGAATTAAAATTAGACTAAAAATATTCTGTATATAATTCTTCGCAGAACATGCGATTTTTGTTGTATTAGAAAAATACATTAATAATTTGCAATTGTTCTGCAAGGTGCAAAACTTCTGCAGTTTCGCGATATTAGTTTAATAAGTGCTTTATGATGTATTGTGTAACGAGCAGTGTGAATTTTAAAATTCATTAAGTAGAATAAATTACAGTAATTTTTATTTTCACATAAATTTACAAGGATGTTGAGTTATTGTACAAACACCGTAGAATTATAAGTTATAACATAATACGACTTACCTTGTAGACGCGACAAAAAAAAATCACAAGCCGAAAAAGGTGTTTGAAAAAATTATACAGATAAAATTTTAGCACATTTCCATATATCCTTAATAGAAAAAAAAATTAAAACTAATTTATTGCAATAAAAAGATAAAGGAAAACGGCTCTAGAAGGAAACAACCGAAAAGCAATAATAAAAATAACAAATTTCTATAATAACTGATAGTACAAACTGTACATACTGTAAAATATATATTATAGTAAACTTCTGTTGACACTGACAGCAACTACCATATTTTTTTATATATAACATTTGGACATTGGCATAGCTATTCATCCTCACACAGCAACTATAGGTTTATCGGAATCTCATGGCATAAAAAAAAAAATATATTGTGATTTTCATATGGCAAAAATTGTCACCTGTCAAATTAAAGTACGAGATTTGTCAACCGCTACTGAGATTTTGTGATATCTTCTTGACAATTTGTTGTTTTTGTGGAAATGTCGAAAAAGCCACTTCGATCTCAAGCGAGAAATATTGTTTTCAATGTGTATCGTAAAATAAGGGAAGAAGGAGGCGTAAATCAAACTCAATCTTTGATTTTAAAGCGCGTCGTAGAGTTGGCCGGTAAGTTGGACTGAGTTGTTTTGATACTTTTAGTTTATTTTATATTTTTCTTACTTAATTGTAGCTTCTTTATAGGGTTTCCAGTACTACTAAACGGCGAATCGTAGGTGAGGGCACATCGAATGATGGTGTATTTTCCACGCCTGGTAAAAAGAGGAGAGGGGGGAAGAAGAAAATCAACTTGGACAGTTTCGATTTAGAGTTGATTAGGAATAAAGTAAATGAATTCTATACAGTTCGGAAGGAAATTGCAGCAGTAATGAAACTGTTACAAATTCTTCGACAAGATATTGATCTCAACGGAGGGAGAGAATCTTTGAGGTAAGAAAAATATTAAGTAATAATCCCTCTCACTCTTACTCGTAAGAGGAGGCCTGTGCCCTGCAGTGGGACGTATACAGACTGATGATGATGATGATGAATGACTAAGCTATCGTTTGAGTAACATGATAAATTTTATTATTTTTTACAGACTTATGCTTAAGGAGATTGGTTTTTTAATATGTTAAATGCCAATCAAAAAGGACCATTTTGATGGAGAGAGATGACTACAAAGATACAAGTTTTTGAAGCGTATAAAAGAAAACCGCGAAGCTGAAGAGCACAATAAATTGGATGTGGTTTATTTAAATGAGACTTACATTCACGGCTCATGTTCTTTGAACAAGTGCTGGCAAAGCAAAGATATTGCAGGTCCATCTAAAAGTATTTCACTTGGAGCGAGGTGGATCATTGTAAACGCTGGTGGAGAAAATGGCTTTGTACCAAATTGTTGTCTGGTGTATAGGTCAACAAGTGTATCCGCTGACTATCACCACTATACGAATAAGGACAATTTTACTAAATGGGTGACAGAGAAGCTAATTCCAAATCTGACAAGACCTTCACTAATTGTTATAGATAATGCTAGTTATCATTCCGTACGGATGAACAAACCGCCCACATAAGCCAATCGTATCGCTGATATAAAAGAATGGGTTCGTGCAAATGATGTACATTATGATGATCTTTGGCGTAAATGTCAACTACTTGAAGTAGTGAAACAAAACATGTCTGCGCCCTTATATGAGATAGATGAAGTATTAAAATCGCACGGTGACGAAGTTTTAAGGCTCCCACCTTATCATTGTACATTGAATCCCATAGAAATTATTTGGGGTATAATGAAGCAAAAAGTTGCTGATAAAAATGTAAATAGGCCTGCAAGTAACATTAAATTATTAACAGAAGAAGCTTTCTCACAAACTGGTGCAGAGGAATGGCGAAAATGTTGTGAACATGTAAAGAAAATTGAAAACGATTTCATCGAGCAAGATAGAATAATTGAAATGCTGAAAGAGCGATTTATAATAAATACCTCTTTATCTTCATCATCTGATGAATAACAAGAAATGCAAGTGGAGTTCTTGGAATCGTTTTCTAGTTCTGAATGAGGTGTTAAGTTATTAGTATGATTTAAATGATATATAATAAATTAGTACATAAAGTAATATACGATTGATTTATTTTTCATGACATATTTTCCTATGCTAAGAACCCGATGTATAACAACATTCTTCATACACATACCTAATATACTTCATGTTCATTAATACTAAAGACATAAATAAAAATTAAACAGTATCAAGATCGTTTAATCCAATTTCCCCAGTATTGCACACAACAAATTTTTATTTCCCCATTTGCCATGAGATTCCGATAGACCTATAATAAAACAGTTTTTTTTTTATCATGATACGACACTGTCCATTCCCGTCAAAATGGGAGTCACTCGGTAAAGTTTGGGTTTACTGTGGGCAGAATTGGACTTCTTGGAATTGGAACAACATGAAAAATGCAGTCTCACGCTTATTTATTACAAACATTATGCGCTAACACTAGACACTTTGAAGTTTAATAAACTATCACTATCAAACCATAAATCCTACTACACAATTTTTACAATAATCAAATAAAGAGTCTGCTTGTGCCGCCAAGGTTGGATTTGGAGGTTCCCGCCAAAACTCTATTTTCGGCGATTAAGGCCGCGTTCCAAAATATGGAATATTTTCTTTTTACAATTAAAATCATTTTTAAACCGCTTTAAATCTATACTTATTTATTAATCTATATTAATGAAATATAATAAAGAGAGAGTGCGAATTTTGTGAGTTTGTGTGTATGCGGAAGGTAATCTCCGGAAACACTGTATTACTGTGAAACAATAATATACCTTTCATTATTTGAAAGGTATATTATTCCAGATGGACATAGGCTTTATATTATCTATTTTAATTTATATTATGTATACCTATATATCATGTGCAAAAAAATTGCCGGGCACAGCTGGTAATTCATAAAGTAATAGAAGTGGAAATTTTGTATTAATAATGAAGCATAAATTGTTGTAAAATTTAATACATTTACACTGCAGAGTGACGTATTCTCGACTTTACCTGCGCACTGTGGTATAATTCACGACTGGACCAATATTTTTTAGCCACCAGCCGCCCTTAATTTTGCCCTTCTGGGGATTTGCCCGGCTTGCTCTAGATCGGGCCCTGGATGTTGGTATTGAGAGTGGTGCGGTTCTGGTCAGACCAACATATCGGGCTACGTCCTCAGGATCTCTCCTTCCACCTTGCCAGTTACTATAAATCTCACCAAATTGTTGTCTCCCTTTCTGGCAGTGTGATCGATTATATTGTTTATACACTATAAAGATAAGAAGTGTAAAATATTAGTTGTCCCCGGTAAACCTTCTAACACTATATTGAGCGACTGATATTGAGGGCTATTTTGACGGGACTGGTCAGAGTCATGAAGTCATGATGAATCTTAAGAAAAATAATTCTGTCTTAAAATAAAAAAAGTATGTGGACCAATAGCTATACCAGTGTCCAAATAAATTAAAAAAACGCCGAAACCAGAATTGTAATAACCTAAGATTCATTAAAATTAACATTGATAATTATAAAATATTTTAATATGAATAGCATCAGAATTGTTAAAAATCTACCCCTGTGCCAGTGGCGCACAATTTCACGATGGTAATGTATATTAATTTGTTGAAGGGATTTTTCCTTACTTGTGTACTCATATTTCAGTATGAAAAGTAAATATATAAGAGAAATTCCAAGTTAGAATTAAAATATTTATTTTATATTTTCACAGTTCAGTTCTACACCAAGAAGTTGCACAAGCAGCATCACCAATCACTATCCCGCCACCAGAAGGCATAGACAAGCCAGTCTCGCCTAAAATCGAGAAGATAGTTAGTGAGATCACAAACCTGAATCTACTCGAAGTTTCCGAGCTAAGTCAAGTGCTGAAAAAGAAGTTGAACCTTCCTGATGCCCCGATGATGCCAATAGGAAGCTTTGCAGCTGCAGTACCGGCTGCACAAGACGAGGAGGAAACTGCACCAAAAGCTGTTAAAACTAACTTTACTGTAAGTTCAGGTTACCAAAAGGGGTACCCTTATTGCCTTTTTAGGGAGATTTTGAAGAAAATTATCTATTACAAAGATCAATTTTTGGAAAATTTTCACATCTCAGCTTAGGATCAGCATCTGAATCCAAGTCTTATCAAATTAATATTATCAGAAGAATTATTTAGGTCTATATATCAGTTTAAGTTCAAAGATGAGCTAAATTGGTTCAGCAGTTGCAAAATTATATTGTTTTGAGAAATCTCAAATAAATTCAATATCTATATACAGTCAACACTGTCTATAGTGAATCTCAAGGGACCAAACAATTTCTTTCGTTATAATGGGTTTCAGGGAATTTTTCAAAACATTTTTTACGATATTTACATGTTTAATTCAAAAAGTAAATTATGTTGTAATGACATAATGCTTTGTAGGGCCTCTAGAGAGAATGAGTGAGGTGAGTTAAATTATTTAATCGCCTCACTCAGAGGCAAATCATCTTCGCTCTCTGATTGCTCTTCAGCTGCTGCAGAAGCATCACCAGAACTTCCACAAAGTCCTGTGCAATGAAAGGGATGCTGTATTATTACCGGTGTTATCTATTTCCAGGCCTTGCTCAAGAATTCACAGCATCTCACATATTAATGGAGATTTTGTCATCCGATTCAATTATTGACAACAACATTTTCTTTCTATAGTGGCCTTTAACGCTTTTTATCACACTCTGGTCCATCAGCTGTAAGACACTTGTGGTGTTAGCTGAGAAAAATGCTAACTCATCTGGGGATGTTGGACAGAGAAGGGTGAGCAGGACAGTTGTCCAGGAGCAGCAAAATATTCCACCCCTTCAACTCTGCATTCCATTTTCGTATTTCTTCTTTGAAACAGTTGTGAAGTCATCTAAGCCGACTTGTTGGCTTTGTATGTGATAGGCAACTGTTTCAAGTTCTTGAAACAGCATGGATTTTGTGATTTTCCTATTACAATAAGTTTCCTTTTTTTTGTGCAATTCATATTGGCGGCTACAAGCACGGTGATTCGTTCTTTCGATAATTTAAACCCATGCATTTCTCTCCTTTAAACTTTATAGTTTCGTGCGGCGTCATTTTGTAAAAGATACCCGTTTCATCAGCACTGATGAACATTTGGAGAGTACTTTTCCTTAAATCTTGACCACACTTTATCTAGCCAACCATTACTGACATTTTTATCCACATCTCGTGTTTCTCCATTCATTCGACCATACTTTATGTAGTACCGATTTAAATTTGCCCAGCCATCCTTCCAACCAAGGTGTCCAGCAAATTTCTCAGCCTGAGCTTTCACAATCGGTCCACTGACTGGCACTTTATTAGAGCATTGTTTTTGAAACCACACCAACATTGATTGCCTTGTCCAAATCTTCAATTTTGGTTTTCTTATTTTCTTGCAAGAGCTTCCTTCTATTTCAGCCTGCAGAATCTTTTCTTTACACTTCCAAACAGTAGCCACGGTAGATGCACTAAGGCCGAAGCGTTTACCGTCATCACTTATCTTTTCTCCCTCTTCTATGACATGTATCAAAGCTACTTTTTGATTAACACACAGAGACTTTCTTTTATAAGCCATTTTCACTTGACTCTTAGACTGCCGAGTTACGCCTGTTAATGTTAGATTCTAATCCTAAGTAAGCCTAGTCATTCAGCTTTATGTACCTATTGGCTTGTTTTCAGTGTAAAGTGTAATAAAACAATCTGTTTGTTGCCCCATCCGCCATTGTCTGCTTTGGGCTGGGCATCCTGAAACAAGTTTGAACTTACCAAAAGCAAATAATTGCTGATAATACACAGGTGTGCGTTCAAATATGGGGTATTTTTTTGATGTTAAAATGGGTGACCAATGCGTTATAGCAAATAATCAATGTATGAAACAAATAGCAAACCAAACTAATGCATGTGATATTGATGTTAAAATGAGTTTTTCGTAATATTGAATTTCGCTATAGTGGGTTTTGACTGTACTTGACTGTTTCGACTGTCTAGCCATAAATACCAAATTACATTTGAATTTGGAATCTGTCATTCTCACATGAAAAATAAATGTATTTTTTCATTTTGGGGCCAATCATTATTAAACATTGTAGTGATATTAAAATGGAGTGGGGTGATAATGAAAATTGTATTGCTGTAATTGCAGTACAGGAAGCAGCTATGGAGCCAAATGCAATTTTTAAAACTTCTGCTTGGTATTAGCGGAATGTTTTTGTACCGGCCTATTGCTAGGTACATTGAAACATCCTGCGTGGCAGAAAAAGGTCTGGCCGTCCACGCACTATTCATACTAAACATACATATTAAGAAGAAGAAGAGCTGTGAAGAAGAGAATCTGAAGAAATCCCGTCCAGAAGCAAAAGATTTTATCCAGAAAGATGAATCTAGCATTTAAATCTATGTCACATATATTAAAAGATTATTTAGGAGTGCTGCTTACAAAAGACGTACTGCTCATTTATTAACTGATAATTTAAAGAATTATAAAGTTGACAAATCAAAACAACTTCTTCCAGGTATGCAAAGGGAGCTCACAGACAAACCTTATTTACGGACGAGAAAATGTTCACCATTGAGGAACATAACGGTGAACATCTTGTAGACTTTATGCTCATAATCTCTAGAGAAGTTGCTCAATTGGTCAATAGGGTAAAACGTGGCCATTATCCGGCTTCAGTGATGGTTTGGTGGGGTGTTAGCTATCAAAAAGTGATTAAACCAAATTTTTATGAACCTTTTTCACATCAAATTTTCAAATTAAAATGTCGGCTTAAGTGTATCAACATACGATTCTTGAGAAGGTCGTAAAACATCTTTAACAACACCCTGTTCCATAACCAAGAATAGTCCTTTCAATAAGACTGCTCCGGATCATAAGATTCGTTCAACACAGGCGTGGCTGGAAAGGAAAATTCCTTCATTAGAGCTGAAAACTGGCCGTCCGTCATCTAGTCCCGATCTTTATCCGCTCGATTATGATTTATGGTCGGTTTTAAAGAGCATGACATGCTCTAAACGCTATGATAATATTGAATTCCGTAACCATTCTCTAAGTGTGGCATGGCAGTAGTCAATTTTCCCATAGAAAGGGTGCATGTTTCAATCGAAAACTGCCGACTTTTGAAAGATTGTATGATAACCGCACTATAAATATTAAATCAAATGATAACCATTTCGAATATGCGTTATTTTAAAATGCTTACCTATTCATTTCTAAAATACCACATTCCTCTTATAAAATGATAATGAAAAATAAAAATATCAATGTTTTCTTGTAACAATATTTATATACAAACTATATGCCATTGGATGAGCTCGTAAAGATCTACAACTTTTAACCGAACTATATAGAAAATAGTGAACCCTCGACTCCCAATTGGTGCTACAATGTTTTTTTAATTTGAAATTGTGTCCCTCTACAAGGCAAGGCCTCCCCCTTCATGTTTTGATACCCTTGCTTTTCCAGGGTTATAGACCAGAGTTATTAAATAGGTACCTATAAAACCAATTCAGATGTTCAACTTTTCTCTATATTTTATATTTCTTAGAAGAAATGTTTGTCAGTTGTCTTCAATTATTTTCGTTTCCATTAGAAAAATCTCCCCAGTTGCCTATAACGATGTCAAGAAATGTTACAGAATCATTACAAATCGCAATCTAGGAAAAAAATCTGATAGCTACCACTGATGGCTAATCAAATTATTGCAACTGGGAAGAACAGAGCCTCTGGTTTATAGGCATTGTAATTCATAGTAGTTCTTTGTTTAATATTTTTTTCCTGTTTTGTTTCAGGTAAAAATGACCAAATTCGACGACAAGCAGAAAGTAGCACTAATCAAAGAAGTGAAGAGTCTTCTTGAAGGATTCAACTTGGTGCAGGCTAAGAAGTTTGTAGAAAGTGTACCCACAGTCGTAAAGGCAGACGTCTCTAAAGACGAGGCAGAAAAACTGAAAGAAGCACTATCTAAAGTTGGAGCAGTGATTGAAATTGAATAGATTTAGTTATTAGATTTATTACTTAGTGTATATTATTTAGAGTAATAAAAGTTGTAAACGTTTAAATTGTTTATCAAATCATTGTAGCAACATTTTCATTTAATTATTCAATGGAATACATAAAGGTCAGTAACATAACAATTGAGATTTCGCGTTATACATATTTATCTATTTAAACGGGTTTCAACTCAACGCATATGTTTATCTTACTCAAGTTTCGGTTGGGTTGCACCAACCGGTTCGATTGGGCTGTTCGAAAATAGGCCAAAGCGTACCGTTCCGGACCGTGTTCTCAACGCAATCGATTGATTGCGTTGAGAACATGGTCCGGTATCGCCGATTTATCCAGTGATTATCCGATCCAGTGATTACTGGATAGAACTCCATAGTCAAAAAATACTCCACTGATCGCCACTATTTTCCAGGATTGTGCGTGAAACAATTGAAATCAAGAAGCATATAAATATCAATTGAGAAGATTGATACAAATTGGCCTCGACATGGAATCCTGTGATTAATAAATTTAATAAATATTTTCGCCCGACGCTACTTCAGATATTGTGAGTATTGTGTTGTGCAATTTTCCGGACTATGAAGACCAAATATAGGTAGTTGAAACTGCTCGCAATTCTCGACATGGATTCACCTCCTCTTCAGTCAGCTCGTGACAATGGTTGGTTCAAACCAACTGAAACGTCGAGTAAAATAAGGTTAACATACGCGTTGAGACCCGTTTAAATAGATAAAGAAGTTAATAACATTTCATGCTGACAGAGTTAATATAGAAGATGGGTAGATATGTGCAACAGCAGAAAAAATATTAAAGCTAAGTTGAATCGATGCCAACACCTACAAGGACTTCTAAAAATGGATGTTATTCTCATTACTTATTCAGAAAAAAAATCTTGCCAACATTTTGCATTTTATCCATCAGAGATTTCATGCATATTTATTTATTTAGAAAACTTTGTTAGACTTAATCGTACAAAAGGTGAGCTTAATACCTGCAGGCATTTTCTTCTAGCCAACCTATGAGTGGTACAACAAAGAGGCACGTTGCCTAAAAACGTTATTTCAATACTTTAAAAATCTTATTTACTTTAGAAAAAAGTATATTTTGCCATAAATAAGACTAACAAACTGAAGTAAACAGTTAAATTACTCCGTTGAACCAGCAAAATCGAATATAATGAAACAAAATCAAAGAAAAATCATATTTTGACCGTATAATATTTTTAACAAAGAATCTCAAACTTACAAATATTCTACTGAAATAATTGGAATGTTAATAACAATCTAAAGAATTGACCTCCTCATTAATTTCATATATACCAAGAACATCATCAAGTAATGATGGCAAACTTCTGATACCATCCTTCCATTTCCTTTTCTGTTCGATAATAACTTTAAAATCTTTGCTCTTCAAGAAAGTTACAAATAAATGTGGCGATGCACATTTTAATAACTTTATTCTGGGTTTTGGTTGTGTGTCCTCTTTATCATTTCCCAAAGACATGTGTCTTTCGTAAATATTTGCCAGCAAATTAATGTCATCTGCATTTATTATGCTTTCAATAACGTTATCAGACTGCTGCGATGTCTCTGGATCTATATGACCATCGGTATCCAACTCGTAATTTTCATCATCTTTTATATGGCACAAAAGTTCATCTACACTTGCAGGATCATCAGCATTAGGTTTTATGACCTCGGGGACTCTGTATTTGTCCAAAATTTGTAGAAGGTCAACAGCTATCGTTAGTGCTGCATCCACAATATCTATTTCGCAATCATCGTGCAGTAGTTTCACTAATACAGTGAGACATCCAATCAACGACAATTCATCTAATGTCTTCAACAGCCTCTTTCGTATCTCGACATCGTTTAATGTGACGATCTTTCTAGTTACTCTTGAGAATGTCACTGGTGGGAATTTTCCGTCCAACATACCTTGATCACATAACAATGAATTTATAACCATTTTCCAGAATTTTAAGGCACTCCATTGTACTTCCCAGTGGAAATCACTCAATGCTGATGAGAGCATATGGTCGTATAGAGTTTGTTTGAAGTTCTGGCTCAGTTTTAGATTTTGATAAATATCACAGAGTACACTGCAAGCTTCCTTTCGCACGATGCCTTCTTGATTGTTACGTAAAATTGATATTAATAGGTCCTGTAAAATAATGAGTATTACAATTATTTGTCTGAATAATAGATAGGGATAAAAGAGGCGAGGCCTTTGCTCAACAGTGGGGCACGAATATAGGCTAAGTTAAAAAATAATACATAGATTGTTGGCCGTGTAGCTTTAGAATGGCACCGTCCCATCTCGATCCGTGGATATCGTAAAAGACGAATAAGGGATAACAAAGCCGGTATAACAAGTGCTGAAGAATTACACCATAAGAATGGACTCTCCAACCCACCGCCCGCCGGCAGCGTGAAGGTCGCACATCCCTTGCGCATGAAGAAGCCCGTGTCCAGCAGTAGAGAATAAAATGGCTGGTAACGGATTGATTGTGGTCCTTTCCGTCATTATTAACCAATGTTGGCATGAATCAGTTGTATATGAGTGAAAGCATCCTATTACCATCGGGGTCTGCTAAAATAGTCCCTTTAAGATATTACATGATAATATCAGAGAAAAGAGACTAATTTACCACATACGTAGACTAGTAAAATTAAATAAATATATATATATATATATATATTTTTCTTTTTACCGTCTTATCATAAAATTCAATTGTTAGAACAAAAATTTATTATTTTAACAGAATTCTGAAACAGCAAAATTTTAGACATACAGACGAGCATACAGTCCACCTGATGGTAAGTGGATACTGTAGCCCATAGGCACCCGTGATACATGCCAACATTAGTCCAAAATGACAAACGTTGGCACCCCCCGGATGCGCTGCCTACCTTTAGATATAGGACTGGATTTGGAGAAAGGGTTGGGGAAATGGGTAGGGATATAATGGGAATGGGCTCTGGCACATCTCACTCACTACCGAAACACGTACGTACATTACGGAAATAAGATTAAGTGGGAAATGCAGTACATTTCAAGGTAGTCTTCTGTGAGAGAGGGGTAACGTGGCCAGTCGAGTGCGCCCAGCGGCTGTTGGATTGCAGCGTGCACTCTCCCCCTCATATTTTAGAAAATTTCCCCACTTTAGAAAATCTTAAGTAAAGTTTAAAAGAAAGAACCAGAGTTCGTGATCTATATTCTGTATGGTTTTCGTTGCCTTCTTAATTAAATATTTCTGCTCAGTTATGTATTATTTATTATAGCTTCTACCCGCGGCTTCGCTCGCGTGGACTAAGCAGCTGTAAAAGCTTTTAACACCCATAAAAGCACCGACATGACAGATTTCACGGATGAAAATCCATTTAGTAGCTTTTGAGCAATTGTATTTATATTTTTTTATTCTTCTCTATAAGTGAACTTCATTGTGTAATATGAAGATGACACATATACCAGTTTTTCTTCTGGATACTTAGCTATACATTAGTGAAAATCCGTTCAATAGTTTTTACGTGGTGTTCAAGCAAATAAAAATACAGATAAAAAAAAAATACAACTGTTTTGGGTTCTATAGTTGCTAAAGGTTAACCATTTTTTTTAAATTAAGCCAATGTAGGGTCAATCCTTTTACTGTATTATTACATGTAGAGGTAATAGTGCGTATGTATATCATATGTAAATATGAAATATATTCTTATGTATGTCTGTATTTACTATTGTATGTATTTTCATTTTAGTTTATTACGTATGTATTGTATTTAAACTAAAACCGCACCCGCCTGCTGTTTTCTGTTTGTTCCGGCGGTTGACTGGTAGAGAATGCCGTTAGGCATTAAATCCGCCTCTTGTACATGTCAAATACTTGTGCAATGAAGTTTAAATAAATAAGTCCATGTCTATTAAATTTTAAACAACAGCATAATCGGTTAAATGTTACGACGACCTAAATAACAACAATTAATCGGTTTATCAATAAAATTAATGAACATATCAGTACAACTAATTAGTTCCGGTCCGCCATCTACGTATTCCGCAATAATTTCAACATGATTGAGTAAATAAATAAACAAACATCCAAACACAGTTTCAAATTTAATTATGTTACGTTGTAATCAACTAATCAGTAATCAAATCACTGAATGTTTATTTTTTATACGCAGTCTCTGAGCGTTCGACCGCTGCTGTCGGGAATACGAAGATGGCTAACTTATTTAAACATTATTATTTAAAACTATATTGCAACTTTTTATTATTATACTAGCTGTGCCCGCGACTTCGTACGCGTGGAATTTTAGTTTTTAAACTCTAAATTGGGATATCCTTTCTTCCCGTCCGCTGATTTCGATTAAACAAAGCCTATTCGAAGCGCCAAGCTAAGCTTAATTAACCTATGGAAAACCATGAAAACCGTTCCGTAGTTTTGGAGATTAGTCTGTTCGAACAGACAAAAAATTTTTAGTAAATATATATTCGATGTACAGACACACTGGTTCTACAGCTCTGTTATATGTATTTATATAGATAGTTTTAATTAATGGCTTTATACGGGATTAAATAAAAAAAAAATACCTAAATTCTCTTAACACTGAAATTCTATCATTAAAACTAACAATTTGTTCTACGACTTTATTCCCCCCCAAAAAAAATGAATTCTTTTAAATGAAGTCTCTGACTTTGTTACTCTGTACTACTTACTCACTAGTTGCTGCTACTGGCGGTATACTACACGCCGCACAGCATACATAAACAGTTGCTAATTGAACCGCTACCGCTAATTGGATATCTACATGTAAATCGGCGCGAGTGAGTGAGTGGCTTGTGTGGAAAAAAGTGCTGACATTTTTATAGTCATAGAATAAAAGTTGTTAGTTTTCATGAAATAAAATTCAGTATTAATAGGATGTAGGTATTATCTATTTCACGTAAGGATGTTTTTGGATCTTGTTATACATTACCTCTATATTTGGATACTGTAACTTCAATTGTTCCCAAATACTGGCAATTTTACAGGCCGCTCCCAAACATTTCAGTGCAGAAGCCTGCACGTAAAATTCGTGATCGTTCAATGCTATAGTGGCAGCTACGTTTATTAAATTATTGTCCAACAGCTGCTTCTGGAATGGTGGGAATTCTGAAAAAAAATACGGAAATGATAAACATAAAAAATTATAACGTCACTTGTTTCACTTCAATTTAATTTCCGTCACAATTTAAAAAAAATGTATTAGACGTTGTACAGTTTACTACTGTACAAGCATTTTTGACGATAGTCAGTAGTTAAGGTCGAACGCAGGTTTTTTACATTAACAATAATCTCAATATTTCGAGTAGCAAAACAACTAACAAGCAAAAACTGACACACCGAGAAAGACTTGCCAAGAATATCGTTTATCTATATATATAAAAATATAAAAAAATGGATGTTGGTATATCTGAGATTAATAGACTTCGACACCGTTTGACCGATCACCATGAAAGTTGGTACGTATATACGTATCGATCGCAAAAATCATATCGACGGCAAAACAGAATAATTTGTGATTTTATATACAGAGGTAAATAAATATACACAGGGAGGACAACATCTGCCGGATTTCACTAGTTTATTATAATTTATAACTATCTTAATTAAACTATTGCAGCTAACAACGACTGTCATTCTCCTTAGCATCATCATCATCTCTTAAGTATACGGCAACTCATACCGTAGAGACGTGTTTTATTATATTCATGTAGTACAACATCTGTACCGAATTTGTATTAAAAATGTATGACGCCGCTATAGAATATTGAAGTGATGCCATACAAAATTTGACACGCCGTATTTTATTAGCTCAACATTTTTGAAACGCGGTAAAACATGTGTTTCTAGTATTTGTTTTGTACTTTAGTATTCAATCATCAAATATGTTTTCATACAAACTTTGATGTCCCATTGTACCCCTTTAGAGGTTGAATTTCGAGAAATCCTATCTTAAGTCTTCACGTCCTAAAAGGAACCTACTATTTATACACATTCATAACTTCATTGGTTTCGGCTCAGCGTTGTTTGAGTTAAGTCAATCAGTCAGTCGGGACATTTATCTTCTTGAGGATAAAAGCTAGAGTGTAAAACGGTCAAGTTATTAAAGCTGACTCAGTGCTGGGGGGCTCATTTTACAGCGCTATTTTTTATTTTCAGCTTTTTAGTTAAGAATAGATAATAGGTAGGTACTTAATAAGTAAATACTTGTTCATGATACAAATTGCTCTTTGTATTAATTAACATTATCAAATAACAGGAGCTAGTTGGACGGTACACGTTCAACCGACTAGTTGGATGCACTTTCATTTTTTTTTAAATACTTCAGTTTTCTAAATATTACAATTTAAAATACATTTCGATAGTTTAGATACCAAAGGGTAAGAAAAACAAACTGAATGATTTATATATCACCCCGGCTTCTGCACTACACCTCTTTAATTATTCACTTCAGAAAGACGCATTCGAGTAAGCACATTCATTTAGAATTTATAAAGCATATTATATTAATCAAACTTTTAAATTGGTTCAGTAGCGCCCCCTATTAAGTTCGAACCACAACACCCATTCTCAAACACGCTCCAAGGTACAATTAAATGTTTAAAAGAAACCGTTTCATAATCAGTCTGCCGTTTCAAACAAAAGTGATAACAAAGGATGTACACAAACATACATTCTCTTAGCCCAAATGCCTATACCATCTCCGTTGTCGTGGGTAAAATAAGAACTATAACTAATATCACTTTGGATTTACAATAAAAAAACTTCCAATACTCGATAGCTTCAGAGAAATTGATTTTAGCATTAAAGTGACATCTCTATACTCAAAGCAAAAACTAAACTTTTAAACTGTGGTCTGTGCCCTTAAAATACAGTTTTTGACTTATCAAGTTATCAACGTAAGGGCTTATTAAGGCGCACATTACAGCCGCATCGCGCCACAGCGTGTCGCACTGCAACCGCGACAACGCATATTACAGACGCGGCGGGCCGCAGCGCAACTCAATAATTTAAGTCGGTTAGCTGTTAACATTTAATTCTTCACGTCGTCGCACAGCAAATAACTCTCCAATTATGTCCGTTTACAACGCACATTGAGGCAGAGGCGTCGAGCGCATAAATACGGCAGGCATGCGATCCGCCAGTGTGTTGCGCTGCGGCGTGATGCGACCCGCCTGAAGTAAGCGATGGCTTATACAAAATTTATGAAAATGATTCAGGAGGATTTTTGCAATGTTATGCGCTGCGGTGCGGCCCGCCGTAATATGCGCGAGCCTTTATTACACCTCACGTTATTCACGAATCTTAACTCACTTGAATTTTTAGTGGTAGGTCCATTTAGTATGTGGTCCAAATAGCAGTTCATCCAGATGCAGTAGGTACATATTTGCAGTAAGACTTATGAGATACATAGATCAGTCTCACTTGTCCCATGGGACAACTGGGATAAAAAAAGACCCATTAGTCCCATCATGGGACTTCTCAATGGGACCTTGTGGGAAAGACCCAGTTTTTTTAAGTACAGTTTGGATGAAAATAAAAAGAAAATACATTAAATAAACATTTTTGTTCTTAAAAAATATATGTATATATTCTTCAAACAAATACTTGTTCTTGGCCTTTCCTATTAAAAAGGATTGTATAATTTTAATAATTCACAAAAAGCAAGGCCAATAAAAAAAAAATTCAAGAAACCTTTCTGTGCACAATGATGTCACAGTTATTAATATTATCATATTGGACTTACTGTGATACAATACACACAAACTATACAAACTGTATACAAACTGCGATACGGACCAAACGCTAAATGGACCTACTGCTAAAAATTCACTCACTTAGTGACGACATTTAGTTTTTACACCATCCTGAATTTAGTCACTGAGTTAGGATGCCTGAAAAATGTGAAGTATAATAAGATTATTATTGCCGCCGTGCACAGATGTTGTCATTTATAAAAGTGTTTTTATAAATTGAAATATGCTCACTTATAAAAGAAATCTCCGTGCATACAAGCAGCAGTTCTAGGGCAGAGTCCCTTACTTCCCAATTCATATCGTGCATTTTCATGTAGATCAGCTTTCCAATCTCGTGCATTGTTGTTCCCGGTTGCGACTCCATTAGTAGAGACAGATTTGGCGGAAGAAACTTCTTTATTGTTAATGCTATCACATTCAATGCTGCAACTACAGACTAAAAAATATATTAATATTATATGACAATGGAAAAAAATTTATGGATGTGTCCCAATGCAGCAACAGAGGTAAAATTATAGTGACAACTTATTTGTCATGAGAGTCTTGATCTGCCATAATCGTTATAATTTAAGCAATTGTAAGTTGTTATTTATAACTGTTGAAGTGATGGTTTTTTTTAATATGAATTTTTTTTTAATACAAGAATAGAAAAGGAGCTTATATCATGGTCCGCCCACGGTTTTGACATTAACTGCCTTAATATTAAAAGACCTATGAAATAAAAGCTTTCATTTCAGGTATATTTCAATTGCGTTTGGTACTCAGATCAGAAGAAAAGGACAGATAATACGCGCGGAACACAGGAGTGCGGCTAACAAAGCGAATACAAATTCGAATCAGTGTGAAACAAAGCGTTCTGTGTGTTACGTAATATTTATCAAAATGGCATCTTGACACTGTTCCCAAAAACAGAAAAAGGTAGTTTCGTTTCATTGGTGAATATTAATATTTTTCTATTTTTAATATATTTCGTATTTAATATGTACTGATGAATTCGAACACAAAATCTCAAACGAAATCTGTTAGGATACATACCAGAATACATTGAGATATTTTACCTAAACTACAAGGTAATTAACATTTTTTAAAAAATATCTGATATATGTAATTTAGCCGATTAGGCCGAAGTGGTATGTTTGTAGGTATGTGTTTGTACTTGTATATATTGAAAAAATCCACTCTTGATCTCTCACGGCTGAACCGATTTAGACAAGGTGTTATATTTTGGATATATTATATTGTTGGATATACTGCAGGTAGCTTAGAATAGAACGTTTAGGCCTTTTATATATATTTAAATGCATATTTGTGGAGATTTTAAATGGCATGTCTACTAATTTATTTTTCTTGTTATATTGCTTCAACAATATTTGTAACATGACTATAATCATCACCCTTAAAAATAAAATAAAATGACTAGCGACACAGCGTTCGACACACGACGACACGCTGTTTAATTTTATGTTAGTTTTCATAGTAAAGCTTTTTAAAATGACAAAGGATAATGACAAGTAGTATCTATATTTCTAATTTATATTTTAGTTTCTGTTAAAAAATATGACTGTATTTATTATTGTAATTTAATATCAACAATTATAATATCAACACAGGATTTTTTTCATTACCATGGCAACCTTACGCACACACTGACGCTTGTTTTTATATCACGAACACGCACACATAGTTAAATATGGGCCTCACCGCTCCGGTTACGCAAACAATATCTGCCTTTTTCTTCCAATCTGAGTGTTGATACATGTAATCGATTTGAGAGTACATAAAATACATACTGGTTGTTATACAAGCACTAGGGCAACCACGTTAGAGTTCTATGGTCTTTAATTCATGTTTTGAAAACCGAACATTCATATTAGGCAGTACGAAGTTTCAAATTTGACTTTTTAATAAACCACTCATATGCAAAAATATCTGCCATCTGCCAAGCTGGTTTCTTTGATAAGAAAATATGATGTGTCATCTAGTCCATTCCCATATTGATGGGTACATGTTGATATTTTTTGGCACTTTTACCATCGTCTATTGTAGTCCTACCAAAGACCATTTTTATAGTTCCGTATCAATTAGGAAACCTTACAGATATCGTCAGACAGGTCTTTTCAAATGTAAAAATAATGTTTCAAATGTTTTGGGGCTTTGTAGTTTGTAAGGTGTACCCTTTCAGTCTGTCGCCAGGTCAAGGTCAATTGATTAAAAAAAGATTGATTGACTTAAGGCTATTGATTTAAAAAAAGTTGAAAACTAGTTATATACTTTTAATGAACCTTATAAGGACGTTAAAGCAAACATGCTTTCTGAAAAATTTTTAAATATTTAACAGAACAATTTACATACATCAAAATTTTGTCAAGGTGAAATATTATAGAATGGAGGCCGCAGACGAATAGACACTCCACCTGTATGTAAGTGGATACTGCCTGCGACACGCGTTATACATGACAGTATCAATCCAAAATGACAAACTTTGGCACTCCTCTGGATGCTTTGACTGGCTTTGCGAGGTGTAGGAATGGATTTGGAGTAAGGGCTAGGAAAACAGGGAGCGATAGAATAGGATATGCATGGGCTCTGGCATATCTTACTCACTGTCAAAACTCGTACATAGTACATTGAGCGAATAAGATAATGTGGGAAATACAGTTTTACAGTAGTCTTCTAGGTGGGAGGGAACTTGGCCAGTCAAGGCTGTGGAATTGCGGCGTGCACCCTAGACCTCCCTGTGTGCATGGTCAATACGTTTTTGGCCAGTTTTATAATTGTGTTTACTTACCTTACACGTCAAATTAGGTCTCTTCAGAATATTATAAACAACTGTGTAGAGACATATTATCTCCAAGCTCTCATGCCAGTTTATATTGTGATGTTTCACTAATGTTGACACTGTATCTAAAACATATGTCAATATAACAATCTTTTCTTGACAATCATCAAAAGTGTCTTCTTCCTTCATATCATCTTTTGGCACATATTCTCGGAGGATGTAGAACAGGGCTTGAAATACTAAATTTGCTTGTTCATTGTTCAAATGAGTCCTGAAGCAACTCAGTCTTTTAACACTTTGTAGAGTCAGATCAGTACAATCCATTTCAAGCGTTAGATCTCTCATTGCATAAGCTGTTCTAGATGTGTGTTCACATGAAAAATTCAACAATTTATTCACATAATCATTCAAAAGCTCATCACTCATTAAGATTACTTTATTCTTTAATGTATAAATAAAAGCTAATGAGGGCACCAAGCACATGAATAACATTTGATTTTGCAAATGGATTTTTTTTCCATCTCCATCCCAAGTTGGTTTTGTGTCTTGCCACACCATGTTCCAAATTAAACTGCATGCACAGCAAAAGTCCAAAATTAAGATAGGGCTACGCCTTTGAATGTACAGCTGCATAATGTTAAAAAATAATACTTCTAATTCCATGAAATCCTCCTTTACATACATGACACCCGGCACAAAAGGTTTCGTGAGGAATATTTTTCCCAAATACAGCCAGAAGGCCAACTTTGTAATAAGGATGGTAGTATCTTTATTGCGCATTCGGTCAAATACTACAAAAAGGTATGTGTTCAGTGTATACTCTTGGAACAGAATGTGTATTATTAAATTGTTTTGCTTTATCTTGTTTTCCACACTTACAGTAGATAGCACAATATGCCACATAGGATCCAATGTTTTTGTAATCTCACTTTCCTCTTGAGGGGTCATTGATTCTACTTTCAAGAAGTCAATTGTAAATAGGGGAGATAGTACAAATCTGAGTACAGTTTTAATATTTGCTTCATCAGACAAGTCATTTAGGCCCCAAAGAAATTTTGAACCAAATTTGTAAGTTTGCCGAACAACAAACACAGTTTGTGTCTCATTACACAAGCTCAATATCTCCTTCCAAACTCCAGTCTGTAGGAGCCAAGAAATTCCTGAATTATGATTTACGATACCTAAAGCAACTTCCATATATGCAACGCGTAAGCTCGAGTTCAGAGTTGGAGAATTTATTTCCTTGAAAGCTGCCAATAATATATCGTTTTGTTTTGCAAAAATCTTAGCAAAATGCAGTTCTTTCTTAGAAATTACAGCCAGCATTCTAATTAAGAATACATTTACTGTATTATGAACAGATGCAGTGTGTGTCATTGCTTCAATTACTAGATCTGATATCCATGGCATTGAAGAAAAGGATGCTATTTCTGTAACAATAAAATGTTATTTATTAATCCCTTAGTCATAAACACCTTAATTGTTTAAAATTCGTTATCAGTTTAAAGGTCTCTTTTTAAAAAAAAGTACTAATAATTTTTTGTAATCATAAATTTTCCTCATTCAAGCAATTCTCAGGCCTATTGGGCCATAGTAGAAAAGAAGACAAGCGAGAAAGGGCCAAAGGTGACATAGATAGATAAACTCTTTATTGTACACAAATACATGTCGCAAAAAGACAATTTAAGTAAGTAACACGAAAAGTACAATAGGCAGCCTTATCACCAAAGTGATCTCTTCCAGGCAACTTTTGGGTGATAATGAGAAAACAGGTAACAGTATCAAAAACAATATAGCAAGATGAAATAGAATTTAAGAGGTTAGTGTTTTGCAAATTATTTATTTAGTAAACATAATTTGAAACACAGTTACATATTTAGTAGAATATTAATTAATTTAAGTTACAGATTACTTTAAGGCTAGATTCAAAAACAGGACACTTATCATTCTTTCCTACCTCAAAGAGAAAAAATTACACATTTTAAAAATGCAGCCTTTATTTCACTTTTATTATATTTTTTAATTATTTTTTATATTTTACTATGTAATAGGACATAAAAATCTAATATGATGTAACATGACCTAGTTTAAATTATAAAAAATTAGCTGAATCTATCTAAATTGATAAGGAATGATTGGATAAGTAGATGATTTGCTGCCTCAAGACTTCTACTACAGTGCTCGAGCACTCAACATCAGTTTTTACAACACTACAATGTAAAATAAATTGCGATAGTTTGTTTAAGATCTTTTATTCATTTTTTACTCGTCATTTCTTCATCTTTGTTCATAATACGCAGATGGCCGATCAGCTTTATTTATTTAGCAGTAACAACTGTACTTTTTCCTCTGAAGTAAGAAGTTTAAATTATTTGGAATGTTTAATGTTCATAAAAATAAATACTATGAAATTATGGTAGTGTAAATCTTAAATGAATTTGTAAGTAATGCCAATTTGCCATTATCACAATTCTTACTCATAAGATCTTAGTCATTATATTATGACTATAAATAAATTATTGAATTATAGGCACCAACCTGGATCTGAGCAGTTGGATAACTTGGTGATCAGGCCATCAGCATAGTAGTTGTTCATAACATAGTTTGGTTCTAACATTTTCTGAAATAATAACTTTATTTTGTTCTGTATTTGTATGGTCTCCATTGCTAATCGTTTCTTTTACTATTTTCACTTAAAACTAATGATTTTGGTCCCTAATAATGTTATCAGATAACACAAAACGTGCAAAACTTGATGGATAACAAGAGAGGTGGACACTGACAATGAGTTAACACGACGCGATGTCTTAGTTGAGAGCAATTAAGACAACATGGAAGAAAAAACGGGGGGATACAAATGTGGTTTCATTATACTACTACCACTGAAATTGAAAGCGAAAAAACAAAATTTCACAATATTTATTGAGAGATTGAAGTTTTTGACACTTCGTTGACATAGTTGAAAATTTTCCTCGCTTCTGCACTTGGACTATGGTCATCCAGCTTTTTTATAGACTCTGGATATATAACTTTTTAAGATTGTCGTATTGTTTGTCTATGTTCTTAGTTTGAATGCTTAAAACTAATAGAACTATGCGTCTTAGTTGTCTTTGCGTATTGTGCAAGAAATAATAAAACACTAAAAGCCAAAGATATTATAATATATAAAACAAGATTGCGCACTCATGAATGAAAGCTCGAGCTGAGCGAGATAGCGCTTTTATGGTGTGCGTCCTACTCTACTAGGCTGACTACACGATTTGATTCTTCGAGAATAATTTATAATTGACCAGACTTGGCCGGCGTGGGATTCGGATATTGCGCTCCCTAGGGAACTTTTGTAGCCTATGTTCATCCCAGTTCCTTAAACTATATCCCTTAAACTTTAACTATAGTGAATATTTTCAAAATTCAGCTGGACCATATTTCGTCTCATCATAATTATCACACTTTTTTTAATAACAGTAAGCAAAGATTTCAAACTATTGATTGTTACAGTTCGTATTGATTGTGCCTTTGTGATAAGATATTAATTTCACGTCGTAGTTTCGTTTTTCTTGGGGTATTGACTGTTATAGACATTTGTGTGCCTGCACTTTGTTGCAATTTTATCTTCTTAGATGGTGGCTCGGATGACGTTCCAGGATTCTGAGGCATTTCTTGACAGATTGTAATAGAACTCAGTATGTGCACTTTTTTATTTTCAGGTACTATCTGAAAGTAAGAAATTTAATATTTATTTACAATCTATATATGTATTTATCTGTTTATTCTGATTTATTTATATTATTACTTATGTTATGTAACACCCTGTGGTATATTAGTGATATACTTACAACGGGAAAAATGGAAGGTATAGCATTCACTTTCAACATTTTTCTTGATGCAGCAGGATGGGTCGCGAAGTCTTCAGCTTTAAAATGCAAGCTGCAAACAGCTGCATATTGAGTGACGTTTCCAGGTATAACGTTAAGCCATCTATTTTTAATTCCTTCATCTTTAGGAAACCTGAAACAATGATTATTTAAGTTTGGCTTTGGTAATTTAGTAAGAAAGTCGATTCCAGTCTATAGATTACAATCAACATGGACACCCTATTCTAAACAAAAAGAAAACTTTACCTAAATACTTACCTATGAAAAGATACGCTGCTTCCTTTGTATGATTCACTTTTGCATCCTTACACGCAACAGGTGAGAACCTTTTTATATATTTACACACGATTATAACAAGGTAATTACGATCTGTCACCACATCCACACACTAAGAATCACACAGAATAATCACCTTCGCCATATGGATGATGCCTAGTGTTGCTTATTTAATATGTTTAAAACTACTATAACGCCGACTCTTAAACAAAACAAGTGGTTTGCTACGGTTTAAAATTATACAAATTATATGGACATCATTATATAAGCTAAATATTGCTTTTAATTAATAAATATTTTGAGATAATCTCGAGAACAGGGAATAGAAAATATAATTATTTTCTACTACACGCAAAAATATTTTACAGTGGCAACCCAATAGACAAGGACGCATAGGGGCTTCTCGCTCAGTTCGTTTTTCCGTTTAGGGTAATGGTATAAGAAAGTAAACTTTAAACTAACCGCATAGAATCCAGTTTACATTGCAAGAACTTTATAGTGCACAATCTTGTTCTTGTTATTATATCTTTGCTAAAAACCCAAAGATCTATGGTAAATGCGACATTTCATTTCACGCAAATTCTCCGTTTTACTAAATAGCATAAAAAATAATTTTAAAGTATTTGTATGCGATAATAACAAGTTTCTAAAAGTTAAACTTAGAAATATTGCACTTGGTTTATTTATTTTTGATTAGCCGTAGGTATTATTTTAATTGTAGGAATTATATGTAATTTTACCTTGCTCACGATGACAATGAGTTGGAATGAAACATGTGATTGTTCTAGAATACAGCGAACCTACTGTCAATTCTTATCTGCAGAGACACAGACTATTTTTTATGAATTGTCCCTGTGAATCGAGTGGTTCTCATATAAATCAGTTACCAGTAACAATTTCCTGTGTTCATTGTAGATATTTGTGACTGAAATGCCGCTTAGGGGAAGCAGTTTTGTAAGTATGCCAACTTTGTTACCCGATATCGTTTCCTCGTCCACTTTTTGTCGTGAGCTAGCGTTTTTCTAATGTAATGCACGTAATACCTGTCCGATTCATACCCACAACGACCTTGGCTTCGCTTGGCGTCACATTTTGTGCCACATTAACTTACTAACCCAAAAATGTTAGTTATTTTTGCGTCGTGTAAATCCTTACAGTTGCATCGATGATTTTCATTTTCAGTTGGTTCAGCTGCAACAGATTTTTGGCTTGTGTCCAAACGTAGTGTCCTTGACTGTGTGTAATAATGTTTAGGAATTAATTTTTATTAATGTGGGATTATTATGGTGTTGCTATGTGGTTTTTAAATGGTGGTTTTCCACAGGACAGTTGAAGCCTGCCTGCTAACACGCGTGCTCCCGAGTGGCTCTTAACTGCCTGCTTGCAAGGTTAGTTTGTCCAATATTTACTTTTGTGTTTTGTTTATATTGGTGTCAGTGTTATTTGAATATGTTTGTACAAAAACTCCAACATTTCAGAGATGTAGCTGTTGTGGTAGTAATGTTAGCTATTTATGCTACATTGAGCTTGGAGGTTTATATGCCATTAATGGAACTATGAATGGATAATAAAATTTAATGTTTAATGATACCTTAAACCAATGCTTCCTGAAACATTTAGAATGTATATATGATTACATAATATTTGTAGGCCAGAAATGGTAGTTCATATAGGTGTTTTTTTGTATTTTTTGTTTATGTTGTTATATTATACAAGTGGAGTTCTTTTATTAAAAAAGTAAACTGAAGTAGGTGGTTGTGAAAAACTTGTAAAAGAAATGTATTGTGTAAAACTTGTTTTCCTGGACATATTAGTTTACATCCTATATTACAGTTTTTGTCTTCAGTTTTTAAGGATAAATGTAAAAATATACTTTTTTTTTATCTCAGACTAATTGAGATACTTTCTGCAATCTGATATCTTTTATCATACTTCATTATAACAACTATTTTAATTTTGAAAATATGAGTATCAAATTAATACCTTTAAACATTTTTGACATGTTTTCTATTTTCTACAAACAAATTTTGTATTTTATTAGGTTCACCAATAATCCACCATACATTTTCATTCTATACAAACATGATAAACATTATAAATATAATACACACACATGGTAATTTCTTACAGGAATTACTCCAAATGATTAAAATTAACCATTTAATAAGATATCAAGCCAAAGAATAAAAGCAACACAAAAGTAAAATAACAAGAAAAGTAAATATTTTCAGATTTTATCAAGACATCTGCAATTTCATTCTAAAAATATTAAGTGAATCTTTACACACGTGTAACCCAGCTCCAAACCATAATTCATTATTGAGTTTGAAAATCTGTGATAACTTGATAAGGGACATATTATCCTGCATATTATTCATTAATAGGACATAATATTAGTTCTGTGTCCTAATAAAAGATAATTTATATGTGTGTGGTTGGAAGCTGGTTCGCAAAACACTTACAGAAATGTTGGTTAGGATACCAGAATCATTGATTTTTCCATTTATAATTTTGTACAGAAGTAATTGGCCTGCCATATGATGTCTATCTACCACACATAATTTTAAATAGTTTAATCTATCTTTATAATAAGTTAACTCCCCCTGCTCAATAATTGATCTCCACAACATGCAGATTTTTTTTAATTTTCTCTAATCTATTGATTTGGCAACCATAGAAGGGACTCCAAAGGCTAGGACAATATTCAAGATGACTGTGAACTAGATTTTTGTTTTAGATTATTATAGATTATAGATATATTTAGATTATATTAGATTATTGTATGATTATTGCATGATTTGCTTTTTTAACAATCTGATCAAAATGCTGTTTGAAGCTTCATTTTTTGTTAAACAACACCCAAATCTTTAATCTCTTTGACTTCGATGGGTCATTTAATTTATAAGATGTCTTAATTTCTGTGTATTTTTTAGTAAATTTTATGTTTACATTTGTCAATATTCTAGGCTAACTTACTGTACACCACTCATTCAAATGGTTCAAGTTATTCTGAAGTTTTTGTGAATCTGCTGGTTTTTCTATGACCTGGTAAATCTGAATCATCAGCGAACAGCAAATATTTTGCAAATTGCAATTAGAATTATTGGGTAAATTGTTTATAAAAATAAAAAAGGTCCTAAATGAGAACCATGTGGTACTCCCAGAAGCTACCAGAATCTTGTCTGATTCATATCCATTCTCAACCACTCTTGATCTATAAGTTACCTGAAATTTAGCATTTCCAAGATGTGTATGAAATTTGGTTAGATGAGAGTAGAAATTTGACACAAACTTATTATAAAAGTAAGTGGTGGTGACCACCTACCATGGTGTGGTCCGCCGGGTCATTTGCCATCTATTCTATAAAAAAAATTAGAAAGTACTATCCTTTAGTATAAGTAGAGAGAGTATTGAGGGTTGTTAGTTTCTTTATAATATCTGCAATTATCACTAGGATTTCCCTTAATTTTTTTTATAGAATAAGATGGCAGATGTACATACATTCCACCTGATGGTAAATGGATACTGTCTTCCATATACATCCATCATACATGCCAACATCAATCCAGAATGACAAACATTAGCATGCCCCGGATGCGCTGCCTACCTTTGCAGATCAAGGAATGGATTGGGAAAATGGTCTTATTTTTTCTTGTGTCTTAGTGGAAAACATCCAAGGAAATAGTTTTATCTTATCTTCTAAATATTTGTCTGCCTAAATTATATCCTTAAATAAATATCTGACTACAGACTGTAGCCATCCTCTCTTTGATGTAGGCATCAATACATAACCCAATGAATGTAGACCTTCTAAAACTGGCGCTTTTCTTCTGTCTCATGTCAGTCTCTATTCTACCATCGCCTTGTCGCTGTATGAACGATGTCATCCGTTCATTTGACGGATGTCTCTCGACATTAGGACATCCTTGTTCTAGATCTCCACTCAGTCACTCACCATCCATCTTTCGTTTGGTGATCAGCTCAATGTATGACATATCTTCCCTTCCGAGTTTCAATCCGTTTTTAAATGTGGGACTGCTCCTTTTCCGACTAGTATCAGTGGGGACCTTATACCTGAGGGAGATTCTAAGCATTGTATGCTCCATTGTTTTCCAAATAAAGAAAAAAAAAACCTCCAATCTATTTAAAAAAAATTTGAAAACGTCGCAAATGAAATATGACTATCGTTAATAAATACATAAGTATATGCTAGCCATATTTTATTTTAAGTAATGATCGACGTATAAATAATCAAATAATGCCAAATCTGAATTGTGTAGGTGTAATTTAAAGCTGCTTTTCTTCACCACATACTGTTTATTTTATTTTACTAATAAAGTAGACACTTGATAATTATGTAACAATAGCATTTATCCTTTTATATATATACCTAATATAATGATAATGGAAACTTTTATATAATGTGATTAAAAAACGTGGAAACAGTATGAAAACCATCCTTTGTTAATTTGTCACTTAATAGTAGTGATTCCTGGATTTGTTGTAGAGTTATTAGGTAACAAAAACAAAGTAACTTTCATACATGTATTATTAGTAAGAATGTTGTCTGTTTGTATAGTTCTTATTTATTGACATATTGCCACATCATAGCACATAAAAGTATCCGCCATTGTCGAACGTTCGCAAATTCCTTTGCAGCTCAATATCAAATTAGAAATTAAAAAAATAATAATTGTCACCTACTGTTTTAATATGGGACAGCTGAGATACATGTGTTGGTTATTAATGGTCGAAGAAATACAAACTTTTCTCCCAGCACATTATCAGCCTTTTCAATGGACGGCTACATCCGCAAATACAAATTGTATAACAAACCGGTTCATACAGTTAAAACTAGGAATATTAACGTTAAAGTCATCATAATAATTCGTTTACAAACGCAAAAAAGTTTGTAATCTAATCGTATTTACAAACACTATGCTACTGCTTTAGGTCGGTGTTTCTCAACCTTTCTTTACTGGTGACACACTTTAAATTTAAATATATATATATATATATATTTCATTTAAAAAATTAGTTTAACCCCCTTTTAAAAAAATAAGAAATCTAAATTGTAACTTATTGTATTAAAAGTGGTAATATTTTATTGATGTGCTTAATTTGCGACAGTAGTATTTTCTACTATAATTTAATATTCCGTTTTCAAAGTGGGGGGTAGTAGTGGGGGGTATGTTAGTTTATTATAAAGAAAGACGACTCGGAAACGTTTTAATCCTAATATGATACTTGTGCTTGTTGTTCGTCGAATAAATTGGTCCGTGAGTGCCCTTTTTTCGAAAACATTATAGTTTGCCATCGTTATTCTAAATTTTTTTTTATTTTTGTAAACTTGTTTTATTTTTTAGTATACATTTTGATATTTTTCCGACACAATCTAGAAACTCGCGATACACAAATGTGTCGCGACACATGTTGGGAAACATTGTTTAAGGTTTATCACAGCACTCACAGCTCCTAAGTGACGTTAAAGCAAAACCCCGTAAGTCAACAATTTTATTTTTATATTCGTATAACAAAAGCCAGATTATTTATCATCTCGACATGACCATTAGGTTGATTAGTGGCTGCGACACGAAACTAATTTTACTCCATTTTGAAGCTACTTATCGCCACGGCTGACCTTGAGTTCTGAGAATACAGGTGATACATGTCGCGGGACATCATTATCACAATACTTGTGGCGTTTATTTACCATTGTGGGATTAGAATTATGTTATATTACTGATTGTTATTTAAATGTTCATTGAAAATCACTGGTGCATTTAATATTTGCTTATTTATTTTTATTTACTTATTTCTTTACATAAGACTAGTCATACCGACTGCATTAATTAGAACTGCATCAAAACTTCTTGTACAGCTAGCGTGCAACCAGTGTGTAGTCATTAAAACTGCAAACTGGACGCCCATGCAGTCAACAGTTCTGCAGCTGTGTAGACTGCTATCTGCATAAACGCCGCATTTAAACTGAACATTAGTAGCTGGCTGGCAGTCCTAATGCAGATAATTTGCAATATACCCTAGATTCACACGTTTGTTAAGGTCATATGCATATAAAATGGATGAGAATACAATAATCCGATGACCTTGACCATGAGGTCAGGAAGGCCAAGCACACTGGAACTCCTCAACGGCGAACGGTATACATGTCGTGTTTTGATTCGTTTGGCTCGCAGTTTTAATGACAACACCTTAGCGGTATGACCTTGACCTAATGCTGCAGCCAGGAAGACCAGCACACTGTTGGAACTCTTTAACGGCGAACGGTGGACATGTCCTGTTTGGGCTCGTTTGGTTCGTAGTTTTAATGGCATGACCTTGATCTGATGCTGCAGCCGGGATGACCAGCACACTGGAACCCCTCACCGGCGAACGGTAGACATGTCGTGTTTGGTCTCGTTTTGATAGACTCGTAGAAAAGTCTCTGCAATTTAGACCACTAAAAAGGAGTGGATAAATTAAACGTAAAACCTTACCAATTTAATTAATTAGAAATACAATCATTTCAAATAATAAAAGCTTGTTTCTAAAAGTTTTTTTACGTTTAATTTGTTCAATAAGAAACTATTTTAGTGATCCGTTTAATAAGAACATGATCTTTGATACTACACATGTTATAAACAGCACTAGCCACTTATCAATAGACAACACTTTATTCCGCACAACACAACACACAATAATTTGTAACATTAAACATAAAGAGAAAACAAGATGTGTATTGCGATGCCAGAAATGAACTCCAACTTATCATTAGCTGCAGTGAACCACAGCGCTGGTGTTCAGTGGAACCACTGCGTCGCCACGGACGTCGGACAGCAGTAAGAGAAGTGATAAACAAATAAAACAAAGAAATGTACAAACACGCCTCCTGTATGGTAACTTCTTTTGTAATTATTTTTATCATTTGTGTGTACAATATTACCTTAAATAAATAAATGGTTGTTAATATTTTGGCCACAGCACAAAACAAAAACCAGTCTGCCGTCAGAATGTTTTCCGCGCTAGAGGGTAGCATCTATTATATCACTGCGAGATCGTGTGCCATGTGGCATCCCTATCGTCCAAGGTTGAGCTGCTAGCGAAGAAATTAATAAATAATAACGCTCTATCGTAGGTTAAAATATATTGATTATAAATATTCTTGAATTACCATACCATACAATCAATTTGTCTCTGTCGCTGGATAACACTTCGCCGCTATACAAATTCTTCTCATTTCCTCATCCACCCGCTATCGACAAACTAGTTCGCTAGGCCGAAGTAGGTACACTGTTTCCCAGTATGTGGTGTCCATTCAAAAACTCGTCTATTGTGATTTAGAAATGAGCACTGTGAGTGCGAGCGCTAAATCAGCGCTAATGAACCTTACCCGAGACTTGAGACTGTTTTAGATTCGAGTTTTTAACCTCAAGGGTTTATAACCATCAAACGATAATACTTGGTTAAACGTTAAACTATAACCCTTACCCGCTTTTAACGTGCGAGTCTTATTTTTACAATAAAACTAGTGGTTAACCCCATCAGTAGTCGTTTTTGAGGCAGCTATGTGCTGCCCACTGTCACTTCAGTTTGCTATTTCTGTGAACTATGCCGGCTATATGCCTTCCGTTCTTTGCTTCATTTCTTCGTATCACATTATATCCCACAAACTCCGACCATAACTCTCTCCATAGCTCCCTAAACTACTTACAACTTATGAATGAGGCATCGCATGTCATAATCGCCAGGACCTACTGATGGATGACTATGGTCCGGTTATTATAGGAAGAGCTCTGATAGCTGACATAAATCTTTAACCTGTACAAAAATCATTTTGGAACTCGATAGTTCTTTCAGATTTTTTTTCTATTTTATCGTCTTATGTTGTGGTTTTATGAATTAAGAAAGAAACGGTATTTAAATAAAATGAATTAAGTAAATACACAACGGTCAGCGCTAGTCCTATGATAACTGGACCATAATAACATTGTGGTATAGGTAATGAAAAGAGATGACGCATTTTTCCAAATGCTGCTCAATTGAGTTGAAGGCGACTGACGGCTATATTATTCACAAATATTCTCCCCTGTACAATCAATTTCGTAGCGTGTAGCTACTTTATAGGTGCACTAGTACAAACACGAGTCTGATGAATGAATGTATTGCACGTAGCTTCGTCTTGGCTTCTGTACGTCGCAGTGGGCGGCTGTGGGTGTCGCAGCGCCGATGATAGATACTTCAAGGTGCGAACGATTTATTGCTCGCCTTGTTTACAGAGAAATCGCGGTTACTCCGTATTAGTAAGGGAGTGCCATAAATTAGACCACGACAGTAATGGATCGTATAATCTGTGTAATTTAATTTTTGTTGTAATATGTCACAATCAAATTAAATATTGCCACCGCCGGCGGCCCCTCTTAGTTTATGCTTCTAGTGATTTAAGTGAAAGTTTTTATGAAGGTGGTTTTAGCAGCAGTTCATAGTCGTTTAGTAGCTTGTAGTTTCGTTTTTTCTTCCACTGCAATCTGCCCCTAAGACAATCAACAGTATTTTTTGATATACGAAGGTTGTCTTGCTTAAAAAGTGTCCAGTGATCCAGAGTCATCGGTCGATCTTAGCCTTTTGCGAAATCTGCAGGAACTTTCATTCCTACTTTCCTTAAAAAGAATGTAGTTTATAAACGAAAACTTTCAATTTAATATTTTGTGATTTCAAACTCACTTTCGTATTTGCACACCTACGTATCTAATCGTTTCCTTGAAACATAAATTTAGTATATATTGCTAACGGCAATAATCAACGTAGTGTGCGAGCGGGAATTTACAACATATCACGTTCACCACAAGCGAGAAGGAGAGCGAGAAACAGAACACACAGTTCAGTAGCACACGTTTTCAACAAATCGGGTAGAATGGGACTCTTCTCAAACTAGGCGTAGATCATTTCATTCTAAGCGAACTAAATGAATTCCTTCCACACACTGACCTAATAACGTTTTTACTCCCTTCAAATTTTAATAGTTAGCGAACTAATCATGAACTCTGATGAACGAAACCGTTACAATGAATACTATGAACGAACGACATGAAATGTACGTTCAATACGTTCCGTGACTGGCATCTCCGCCTTGTAAAACGGAACTAAATGAATTTAAAAATTACTGAAGCAGTGAGACAAACTACCTAAACGAATCTTCGAGAACAGCTAAGTATTCTGACGCACGATTTAAGCGAATCTTTGAGATCTACTGAAGTATTGACTACTGACACAAACGAACTAAATAACGTATATTCCTTCAGCAGTGTGTCTTAACTAGTGAATTAAATGACAAGTGAACTATGATTAAACGTCATGTCTACCTTAAACATGTGACTTTATGGTGTTACAGCAGGCGCTTACATGCATATTATGATAAACCAAATCACACACGAGTGTGTGTTTTACTCGTAGAGTAAAACATATTTTACTCGAGTGAGTAAAACATGTTTTTGTCAAAGACTGACTCACAATCTTGTTCTAAGTTTATGGTTTCCTTGTACTTGATGCCACATTTTATTATATTACACTTTATGAAAATCAATATTGAAACAATTGTGGCAGAATTAATTTGTGTATCGTAATCACAATCGATTAATGAATAATCGCGCGATGAATCATTATAGTGAGTGGTTGTGTACATATGACCGCAGCTCTGTTTACGGTTTTAATTTTTATTCGCTGACATTTGTAACACCTACGCCCATAAAATATGAAGAAGTCTAGCAATAAACATTAGTTGTTTACTTGGCAGAATTAGATGTTTCCAAATTTCTGTCCGTACACAATAACCTCGATTGTAAATAACTGAAGTAGAATATACCTAGTAGAACGAGACTGGTGAAGTAGAATATAGTAGACGAGCAGACAAACCTGCAGACCTGGTGCTAAGTAGATACTGTCTGTCACCCATGCACATCCGCGATACATAGCAACATCAGTCAATAGGTTAGACTTCTTCAAGTCCCCAAATCCATTTCTTTCTAGTGTAAAATTTTGGCCTGATTTTGGGAATTTTGAATACAGGTCTCACCTAAAGTTTCGAGGTCTAAAGAACTTTAAATATCTTCTAATTGTTAAATGCTTCACCATTGATCTTTATTGATAATTTTTTAGTCACCAAGGAAATTAGAAATATTATTTTGCAAGGTTTACACCAGTTTTTTTTACGCAAGCTTTTGTTTTTTACTTATATGCGTAAACTGAACTTGGCACGTTTCCACATCAGTGACTCGACTAAGATCTCCTTTTTATGTTTAGACTGGCTTTCGCCACTCATTAGAGATGCTCGATGAAAGATGAAAAATAACACTTTTAAAGTTTAAACGGAGAACAGTCGGTAAAATGTTTGTCAATTATCTCATTTGAAAAGTTTATAAAGAAGGATCTCTGGTCTAGCCTTTTTCTTATTGAACAATACAAAAAGTTGGTATTTACAATTCTCTGAAGTTACGGTTACTTTCACAGTCCTATGGGCTAAATCGCTAAATCTTTAAAGACAGGCATCGAATCTGGAGAGTACATAGTAAAAAAGACAAAATAAAAAAAACACGGCGGCACGTGGTAAATTGCATTCGACTATTGCAGATTTATCGTATAAGACTGGTTTATGAATTTATTTTACCTTTTTTAAGGTTATTTCACCGTTTAACCTTTTTAAAATTATATAATTATCTAGAGGTTTTTTAACTGTGGAATGTTTTGGGGCTCTCCTCCGAAACACGGTCTTCTATGAAAATGTGGAATCTCGTCCAGTCATCCACACCCAGTCAGCTGTGTCCTAACACAGCATCGTCTTTCCCTATGTATTAGAACTGTTCATTGAACTAAACATCACCAAAAATTAGTCGAAACACCATAGTTTTACCGTTAAAATTCAATGAGTTCCCTTATCCACCCTCGGCTCCAGTATCAGACACTGACGCCTTCTTCTTCTTCTCAGTCCTTGGACGTCCACTGCTGGACATAGGCCTCCCCCATTGTCCGCCTGACGCCTATATATGTAAAATATACCTCATTAACTGCGGACAGACGCATTCGAATAAATGCATTCATTTAGAAATTATAATCACGTTTGTACACATCAATCTTTTGCTGGAATGAGATAACACGACCAGTCGGACGCACCCAGTCGGTTTTGGGATATAGCATCATTCTTCTCTATGTATTTGAACTGTATTAGAATTACACCAAAAAAACTCAAAAAAAATGAGTCCAAATTCCACCATTGTACCTCCAAATTTCAAGGAGTTCCCTTACCCACCTCCGGTTTGAGCATCAGATACAGACGGTTATGTGTATAACATACACCTGTTTAACTATTACAATTTTTAACTTAGTACAACAGCGTTCCCCTGTTGAGTTACAACCACAACACCCATCCTCAAATACGCTCCAAGGTACAATTGAACGTTTACAAAAAACTGCTTCTAAATCGGTGCGGTGCGGTGCGGTGCGGTGCGGTGCGGTGCGGTGCGGTGCGGTGCGGTGCGGTGCGGTGCGGTGCGGTGCGGTGCGGCAGTTTCAGAGAAAAGTGCTAATAAAGGGGTATAAAAATATGCATACATTCTATTGCCTCAATTGTATATACAATCTCCGTTCCGTCATGGCTAAAAATATGGTTAAATTCCTACGTATTGAATCTCAATTGACATTTAACAACGTTCTGTAAGAACTTGTAAGAACAATAATACAAATCGAGTCCGACGAGCCGTGAAGCGCATCGTCACAGATGCATACAAAAAATGGTGCCACAATGCTCTGTGGCATACAAAACAACTATTGTTTGAGGCACATGTGTTGGTAATTTAAGTAAAAACTACTTAGCCGCTGCTATATTATTTATATTGTTATAATATTACATACTTGTCGTGTCCAAAGACTGTTCGGATATTCCTATGTAACATTAAGGTACAGTACAGATATAAATGTGAAGGAGAGATAAAAAACTAAACAGGATTCTAATGTCCCGAGATTCAAAACTAAAGCAATGATTTAGTTTAAGAATATAAAGTTGTGATAAATATTGAAAATTTAGCTCTTATCGGTTTAAGATTATTGTTAAATTAAGAAAGGAAAAAGGAAAAATTGAACTCAATAATTAACCTTTTGAACACCACGCTATAGACACATGAGCAGTACCCTGGACGTCACGCTAAAAATTCATTGTAATCGACGACAAAAATCGTAGAGATTCGAAAAATATATCGATAAAACATGTAATTAATTTTTGTAAATACTCATTTCAATAATAAAACTATGCAGAAATACAACTCACTAATTAGTCAATAATATCAATATTATTACTCATAAATTTACAGAGTAATCGAACATAAAACCATATAATAGAACCACAACAAAAAGATCAAAATTACTACATGCCCAGCACTACTCGTTGTGACGTAATCTGCTGTCGGCAATAGCCGACATTGGCGTGGCTGGCACGGCATTTTTTACTTGCCTCGGATTCGAGTTAGAGTTGGTCGGTCTTGTGTCGATTATTAATAAATTTGTATGTATTATTTATATAATTCATTTTATTTTTAATCAAAATTTATGAACCCTTCGTTGTTTTGCGGACGGCGATTCTTATTTTGTATGCAATGAAAAACTTATCTAAATCTCTAATTAGATCGTTAAGCTCTGATTGAGTAATCGAATGTGGTATTTATGAGGTACTTAGAACTGGAAACTTCTCCTCCCTGGCATAATTCTCTTCATAGTTTTCTTCAGATTCACTTGAAATCGGTTCAGTATTAGGTGGCTTCTTAGGTACTGGAAGGTCATCCGAATGTGGCACTGTTTTCGTAACAGACGATACATCTGGGTATTTTATCATGTACTTGAATTTTCAGAATTTTGAGACAAAAGTAGCAGTCATTCGCAAGATCTTTAGGTTCGCGCCATATTGCAGATTTACCAAAAGGCATTCCATTACATTTTCCTGTAAACCAACACGCCAATTTTGTATGTCAGGTACGAGTAAGACAACAGATATGTGGCAACCAGAATTTATCTTGATTACGCACATCCAAGTTAAAATATGCACTCCTTAATCAATGATGTGATTGCCTTTTTTTGACTTTTTGGTGTGTATAAACCACAAATATAGCAAAAACTATCAGGAGAATTTCTACAAACGCGAGACATGTTGATAGATATATCATCAACCAAATTTTTTTTACAGCGTTAGTGCAACAATAAATGCCTAAAATTTACATCTACCCTCAAAATAAGTTTAAAAATATGCTTTTTTCGGAATTCAAATATTCTGCCAGTTTTAGACGTAATGTAAGGAAAGTAATATTTTTCGGGTAATAGGAGTGAGTATGTCTACGAAATGTACTACATACTTTTTACGATATTTTTTTGGTGTTGACTAGTGTAATCAATTGCGTGTAAATCAAATTAATAAAGGAATAAAAAAAGGCTTTATTAATTATTTTTTTAATATATGTATTCGTGCATAATCTTAAATAAAGGGTCATATTACAATTTCAAATCGGTTAGAATTACATTACGAAAGCCAAGGATAAGATGATCTGAAGATACTTGCTGGATCAGACTAAGGCTCAGCTCGAGCTGTAGAGCCAAAGATAAATTATATTACAGTTTAATATTTGGTTAAATCCTAAATTAAGTATAGTAAATATTCAGGTACATGGGCAGGGAAACATGAAAAGCTGTTCCAACTGCTGACGACACAATTAGAACTGTGACATGAGACTGCGATGACAACAGCGCAGATTATATCTTCATTACGTTGATTGTATAAAGTAGAAGATTGAACCGACCTGTATGTGGTGGGCTAGAATTGCAGATACATAATAGTGATTAATGAATCTTGTAACCAATGGATAAATTATAGGGTTCTAAGAAGTTTACTCATTGACATTATTCTTTCTCTTTTTCTGATGCACATATTTATGACTGTGGTGAAACCAAAAAGGAAAAAAAAATGTTATAATTTCATAATACGACGTGCAATTAAGTACTTCGCAAGTTTTTCTTCTTCGTTTTCTTTCTAAAGCTTATAATTTATGCGGTGTCGTGTTGTAATTTTAAAAGTTATTCCTGTTTAAGTTATGTCCGTGGCTTGCTTATCGTAGCAAAATTCTGCCTTTGTAGTTTTATATTCACTTGGACCGTCACCGTTCATTCATTTGTTCGAACTTTCTTCGAGAGGCCCTCTAGGTAATAGAGAAATATTATGGAAATATGTATGTAGGTACTCACTGTTTTTATTAAATTACATTTCTGCAAAAACACCTTTTTAGAAATAAACATGTTTTGCACGTTAACTTCCATGCTATGTACATCCCTCGCAACGAGACACCAGAATTCACCAGTTCAAGAGCAATCAATCAACATTTATACGTAGCATAAAGCTGATTAGCGGCGACCAATCAATTCATTTCGGGTCGAAAACATTTGACCGAATGTAGTTTTAATTGATAAATTACATTGTACAAGCCAATTGACATTGTCATGCCTTTGTACATGACTTGTTTTCTTTAGAGATCAATTGTATACATGTGTCATATCTAAATCAGAATTTACAAGTATCCTACTTTTATAATCTATATGGATTTAGTCCAAAGAGAACAAAATTACAGAGAAAATTTTGGCCTGGAGTTGCATTCCTTCCAAAAATATGCGTAGATAATTGTAAGCAAATGGACGTATTTTTTTTAAGGACGAAGACGGCAGACTAGCAAACAGTCCACCTGATGGTAAGTGGATACTATCGCCCATAGACAACCGCGATACGCGCTAGCATTAGTCCAAAATGACAAACGTTGGCACGCCCCCGAATGCGCTACCTGTCTTTGAAGATATAGGAATGGATTTGGGGAATGGGTTGAGAAAATGGGGAGGGATAGGATGGGAATGGGCTTCTGGCACATCTCACTCACTACCGAAACACGTTCGTACATTAGGGGAATATGATAAAGTGGGAAATGCAGACATTTCAAGGTAGTCTTCTGTGATATATTGTTAGTTATTAATTATTTAAACTCAGCCTTTAAAGCTTCGGTTAGATCTTAACCCCCGAGCAAATTACAAGTATATGCTAAGCGTAAAAAGTCTGTAGAAAGAATAAAAGGAATAACCGTGGAAGATACAGTAGAAAGATGAGAAAATACTCCACGTTTAAGAGGAATGTGTAATGCAACATATATATCTTGACTGTGCTACAAAAAATACTTCCGATTTTCTTGAAAGTGCAGTGCGAGTAATACTAGGCCGTGTGTGGTTTATTCAAAATGGTGTTTCATAGTGTTTAGATGTATGTTACAAGATGTATGATCATAAAATATAATACAAAAATTAAGACAAGACAAATTTTAATATTGGGGTTAAAGTATGAAATTGCCGATTTGTACTGAAAAATTAAAACTAGTTTTTTTCTAAAATGTAACATATTTATTTAATCAAAATATTTACCCTCATTATCTATACATTGTTGCCATCTAATAGGAAGTTCATTTATGCCTTTGCGATAGAACTCTGGGGATGTAGATTCGACAAACTGTGTGAAAGCATTTTGTACTGCCTCTTGGGAAGAAAATTTTTTACCACGTAGAAAATTGTCCAAATCACGAAAAAAATGGTAGTCAGTTGGAGCAAGGTCTGGCGAGTACGGAGGATGACGTATGGTTTCCAACTGCAGCTCCTGTAGAGTTACAACGGTTTCTCGTGCAGTGTGAGGTCTTGCGTTATCATGGAGCAATAATGGTGAAGATCGATTCACGAGTCGGGGCTGTTTCAATGCTAGTTTCGCCATCATTGTTCGAAGTTCGGCACAGTAAACATCTGCTGTTATTGCTCGACCAGACCTAAGAAAGCTATAGTGAATAACACCATGAATAGACCACCAAACAGTTACCATTACCTTTTTATTGGTAAGCTTTGCCTTAGGGCAATGTTGCGGCGTTTGACCTGGGGTCAGCCATTGCATTTTTCGCTTTCGGTTATCGTAAAGAATCCACTTTTCGTCACATGTCACAATTCGATCCAATATTCCTTCATTTCTGTACCGATTCAACAAGGCAACGCAAGTTTCAACACGCGTTTTATTCTGCAGATCAGTCAAATCATGAGGCACCCATTTTTCATATTTTTTTATCTTATTGATTTGATGCAAATGAGTCAATATTGTAGGTAAGGTTAAACCATGCCGCTAATTCCTGGGTAGTTTGACTCGGATCGGCTTCCACCATCTCCTTCAATTCAGCGTTATTCACCTGTGTGGGCGGTCGGTCTTCCACGTGGTTCGTTCTTCAAGTCGAAGTTTCCATTACGAAAGCGTTTAATTAAACCAAAAACGTACGGTTCGTTCATTAGCAGTCTCCTCTCCAAACGCAGCATTGATATTGCGAGCCGTTTCTGCCGCGTTAGTTCCGCGTCGGAACTCGTATTCAAAGATTACTCGGATTTTCGAAGTATCCATCTTTCCCGTCTAAGCTGAATAAAAAAAACAATTGAAAGTCGAAAATCGAATGTTGCACATTTTTAAAACAAGAACCTCATAGGTATCATGTGAAAAAAGTTTCACTCTCATGAAGGTTTTATGTCAATTCAAAGTATCTATTACTATAAAACGGCAATTTCATACTTTAACCCCTATTATATGACACTTCATCTACATAAATATTAGCTATGAATGAATTTAAATGTAGTATTGGAAAAAGCACCGCATTTCTACATACTGTGAACCGTGAACTCGTAAATTTCGGATTGAACTGACGCTGGCTGAATTAAAAATAAACTCATTGTACGGTGGGGCTATACATTACGATGTTTTGTATACGTTTGACATCCTGTGTCTCAGTGATGTTGCAGGCACTCGTGCAATGCATGCAAGACTATGGGCGATAGCAACTTATCAAGTATGTCCTCTGACCGTGTCATCGAACGAAATATTTATTCTTTAGAAAATGACACGCTCAATTATAGACGTTTGATTAATTGTTGATACAATTTAAAAATCAAAAGATCACTACTTTACCATATACCATACGATCAGTCTTTGTCTCTCCACTGCTGGATATAGGCCTCTCCCTGGGTTCACCACCACACATCATTTTCTAGACTTCTCAATCCAGCCACCACCGATGAACTTCTTGATTGAGGTTCCCGATACGTCGTCTCCATTGGAGGGCTCGACTGGAGTAAATATTTAATACATGTTACATGCATTCAAATAAAGACTAAAAGTAATAATAATATAATAGAAACTTAATAATAATATAATAGTAATTTATATGTCGCAATAATGAACTTTATGATAATATAATGGAACTTTATGATCTTTTTCATGAATGGTTTGCTGATTTTCTCTACAGAAAGATATGGACACGACTAACATTGTTAATATTAAAAGAATTAAAAATGTTAACACCCAAAAAGTAGATTCTCTAAAAATATCTTCATAAATTGACCTTATTTCGCTGAGGGCGGGTTTCACACTCGCGTGACACTGTTATCGCGTATTTAATGTAAAAATATTTTTGTCGTTCCATATAACGAAACAAGGACGTCGGCATATATGACGTTACATCTTAGAATATCGTGGCAAATGTTTTCACTCTTGAATCACGATATATACACGTTTTCACCTGGTATCATCATCTAAATAGAAATGATGGTGGCCAGTTTGCAACGCAATAATGACAGATGTATTGCTGTATGCACAGATGTATGCACACCCGTATCCGTGCATCGCAGGAATAAGTTGATAGGTCGAAATCAATAGTTTTTCAAGGGCACCGTTCAAATGTTTAATGTTTGTTGTTGTCGTTTATAGAACCGGAATTATCCGTTTCACAAATGAATTGAGAGATCGACGTTTCGACTGGGTTACACAAACCACGGTCACAAGCATCACCTTGTGACCACGCTAAGGGTTTGTGAGCTTACGAATCATCATCGAGTAGAATAAAAAAGTTAAAGATATGTATTTAAGACCCTTTTAATAGATAAATATTTACAGTATTAACAGTACAGTATTACAGTCAATTATAATATTTACAGGACTCTTTTCTGTTTATATTCATTAATAATCTAATGACACTTGTAAAATGAACATCTCAACTATTCATTTATTGTCGTCATTAGAACAACAAGTGACCGGACATTTGTTCGACGGAGTTAATTTTAGGATTGTCAAAGCAGTGTTTTTTTATCAATAGTTTTCTTTTTGTACAGTTTTCGATTAACTAGACCTAAATAGCATCAAAGACAGTTTTTTTCTTCCCGTGTTTAAACTTAATTAAAACACTTAACAACCATACTATTAGCCTATGTTTTTACTTCTGGATATGGGCCTCTTCCGTGGCTCGCCAACACACATCACATCTCTCACTCTTCTCACCCGCTACCGGCAAACGTATCAAGTTTTCGTCGATCCACTCGACTGAAGGGCATGTGTAAACTCAAATATAATACTTTACAACCTCACCATACCATCAGCCTGTGTCTCTCCATTGCTCGATATAAGTTTCTCCTGCTTTCTCCTTAAATAGGTACACTCACTTTTGGTCCAAGACATGTAAATTAATTAATCACAGTCTGGATTAAATTAGTCCGTGCGATCGTGTCGATTGAGAGCAAGCGAAAGAGGTCGAGAGCGCAGAGGGCGTCCTGAACTGCGTTTGGTTAATATGTTAATGCAACTACGTTTCGTTACTACACAAATTTTCATCGGTCCTGGTAATTGGAGGGCGTCGCACACTGCGCTACCCAGTACGTGGTCTTCCGCATCGATTGTCGCTCCTTCAGATATGGCCTGTTCATAATATCAGTTTACTAATTTCGTGACTAGTTTTTCGTCAATTTTTTTCGTTTCGAAATTTATCCCATTACGTCGGCGTCTGTTGCCGCCTGATCAGTAATTTTAAAATCACTCCGCGAGCTATGGGAAAGTTATGTTCTTAATTTTTTTTATTTAATAACACTTGCCTCTTATAAATATACTTATATCTGAATATACCTGTGGTAAATGGTATGAATTCGTCAACATTCCCACAAAAAAAATGAAACAAAAATAAAACATTTGACATTTTTATGATTTTTAATACTGGTCGGTAAATGGCTACCCTTTAATTATAATAAAAATACTCAAAATCTCATTAGATTTGGAAAAGTCGGTCATGATTGGTCTCATAATCACATCAAATAAAAAACTTTCTGTACCTAATATATTAAAGGTTGAATGGAATAACGTACATAACAAATTATTATATATAATATATATGCAGCCCAACTACAAAGGACATTGGATACGTCATTATTATTTCTATTATTATTACGTGATACGTATTTCTTCATAAAAAATTGAAATTTAGTAATCATTGATGTTATTTGTAGTCTGAAAAACATTTTATTTCAAAATTGGTTCAAGGACAAAACATTTCAAGACGTCAAAATACAAAACAATTATTTTGTTGATTTCATAAACCATCTAAATTTAAATACTCAAACTTAATATATCTCCAAAGGTAGGCAGGGCATCCGGAGGCGGGCCAACGTTTGTCATTTCAGACTAATGTTGCCATGTAATGCAGATGTCCATGGGTTACAGTATCCACTTACCATCAGGTGGACTGTATGCTCGTCTGCCGCTTTCGTCCATAAAAAATAATTACAATTTAAAACTTAGTTTTCCAAATACCTTGACACTTACGAAAGTTGTAGCCCTACTAAACACGATGCGCCCACGCGCTGCAGAATTGCAGTAGACCCACAAGCTTATCAACCAATAGCATGCAATTTGTTCGAAAACTTATGCGTGGGCGCTAATGATTCAGTGATCGGTGGGCTGCTCAAGGACTTCCTTTTACTACGTAGAGGTATCGAGGAAGAAATTAATGTTTTGATCACGCAGTGCGACGTATGCTCCGGTTGATAGAGACCTTGGGACACTTCGAGGAAAATGTTTATCAATTAATTATCGTCGCCGCATATAAAATCTTAATTGTATGGTCTTCTTTTTCTTATCCGAGGAGGTAGATATTCTTCCCAATAGCCAATTTATCCCACACACAGATGACCGTTATTCTTATTAATAACATGGTTTAGGAGTAGTAACAGTTGCCGATTCTCCTCATCTCAGAGCATCAAATCAGGTGTGTAATCCGTGTGTCGGACATTCGTTGTACAATCCGTAATCCGTCATTTCATACTCTCTATTCCGTAAACTTCTAAGTCGCTTTTTAATATCCTACAGACCGCCGCATTTTTAGACACGTCAACGTTTGTAATTTTTGATGTGACGCGTATCGCAATTGTCTGTTGGCTACAATAACAGCTTATAATCAAACGAAATGTCTTCTCGTATACCACCTTCTTTCTATCAAAAATTTGCTTTGGCTCTAATTTCTCAGACTACAAGAAAATTAAAAAAAAAAAAAACTTTATCTTAAATTCACACGTTACAGCATGTTTCTATTTAAACAGAATGTTGAAACAACGAAATTTTAAGCTAGAAAATCTTCACCAAAATCAATAAATAGGTCTGTGGTCGATAAGTTCATAAGGTTGCTCTGAGATGACCACATTTTGTTTTTTTCTCAACTACATGCGTCTTAATATACAAAGAATTTCTCTCTACTTTTATTGTATTTACTTGACATATTTACTGTTTTTCAAATGTTTTGCTTTTGTAAACACTTCGCTTTTATTAACAACACTGGACTATTGCTCGTACTTGTCTAGTGACGTGCGCTTCCGCACTTGATCTTCATATCGTCTAGTTTTCTGCGTCGTGACGCAGAATACTTATAATTTGTGTAGAGTTATTCCAAAAGATCTATTTCGGTGATTCGTGGCACCCACCCGCAACACATGCAAACCGACGCGCACGGTTGAACGAGTTAGTGGTGTTGGTGGCGTCCAATCGAAAAATTACAAAATCATTACCACCCTTTCAAAACGGAGAATCAGACAACAATGACTTTGTAAAATGAAACGAAACGTGAGTACCGCAACGTGTTTTCGAGTGTGACATTAAAAATAGCTTGAATCGTACACTTGTTGGTAAGACTGAGTCGTGCTGGTGTTTGCTAACGTAATAAGTTTTGTTTACATGCGCCGCTTTTACTACTCTCTCTCGAGGCATTTTTATTCTGGTATGTGGCAGTACATTTTCTAATTTTAAACCTTTCTTTGATTTGACACCTGTCCAATTAAATTTATTTATAACTTTATCGCTTAAAGTATTTTTAAAAAGTGGAGCAAATTCTTGGTCCACTGAAAACGTGGGTCATGTCTGTAATACTAAAGTGATTTAATATTACTCAATGTTAAAAACTAAAATTTAGGTATTCAGGTCTTAGCCATAACGCCTCCTACGTGTGTCGGGCGACCCACTTCGCTTGTTTATAGTTTTCTGATTAATATTGAAATGTTTCGACTGGTTTTATTGAATGTAAATAAGAACTTTATTTAGGAACTAAGGCTATAAAATCAGATTCATTAGAATCTCTGGGCTTGCGTTTTAATTTCAATATTTTGATATTGAATTGTTTTAAACACATCGCTACAGATAATTCTTTATGGAATCTTTCGTAATCATTACGTAATTCGTAATCATTAGTAAACTATTTTAGTTTTGTTAACAGATGGACTAGTTACTAGATAGTTTCTCGGCCTTAGAATTAATTAGTCGAAGTTTTATAGGACACTATTCAATTGGCAATAGATCTTAATTTCGTACCTCTCAATCTAATTCTAAAAAATAGAACGTACTTAGAATAATTCTAATTTATTGTTTTTCTTTAATATCTTTTAACTTTTATTTCCTTTTCTAAGGCTGCCGTCCTCCCGGCGTTCCGTCGATTTGTTTTGGTGGATTTGGATTTGGAGGAAGTCCGTCGGAGGAAGCTAACCCGGCGAGGTTTTCGATTCGTCCGGGTTTTTAAATTTAATTCTAACAATTTTAGTATCTTTAATATAATTTACTAAAAAATTAGTTATGCCAGAGATTAGTTGTCTGATAATGTTTCTTTCTTTTAGTCTAAGTAGGACTTTTATTTTAAGCACAACATTTTCCATCATATAAACTACATTTATATCTAACATGACAAATTAAATCTTAAATATATTTGAAATTATATCCGGGTTACAAGATCAAAAGTATTCGAGCTCTTTGTTAAGGCTCTTTATCAATTCGAGCTTTGTCTTTCTACAAATGACAGTCCTACTCCTTTGCTCTCAACTCAGTCCGTAATGTCATTCCCTGTTTTACCACCTGGCATTTCATATTCAAACCACCTCTTTGATGGCAGGTCAATAACCCTGCATTGGCAATCGATTGCTGCCAAATAGCAGTCATTCGATAACGGACTCTGCATCGTTATGCAACTGTTGATCAAACACGCGGAAGTGCGTTTTGTTTTCTCTTTCTTTCTTTTTTATTATCGATGAACTCATCACATTCTGAGAAAAGGAACCTTATTGTAGGGTTTAGTTTTCCAAATATTGAGATATTAGTGACATCCTTAAAAGTATATTGTTCATTTCTTTATCTTAAAAATCAGATGTTAACCATGTTTCTGTGTAAACAGAATCTTGAAGTAACAAAGTTGGAAAACCCTAACCAAAATTAATAAGTCCATACCGACAATGAGGTCCGTCTTCTATCATGTTTTACAATGGTCATATTTTAAATCGTGTATATTTAGCTGCCGTGATCAGTACCTACAAGATATTGACGAGAGAAGGTTACGGTAATGAAGTTTACTTAAAAGTTATAATGAAGGATACTAATTAATGAAATACAAAGTTGTCATTACCAGTTTCAGGACTGTTGTTATTTTTTTTAATTGAAACCAAAATATTTTTTGAATCTATATAAATAAAAATTAAATGCTGTTCGTTGGTAAGCGCATCACTTGAAAACGGTTGGACCGATTTGCCTAATTTTTTTTTAAAATATTTGTAATAATCCGTATAAGGTTTTTAGGGAAAGAAAAATTGGAAAAGTTGCCCGAAAAATTGGAAAATTTGGGAAAAACTGAAAGTGCTTTTTTTCTATGGGATTTTTGTATGAACTCAAGACCATAACTCACGATTCGAACCATGGATATGCGTAATTATTTTTTGTTTTGTTCGTTATGGTCCTGGAAAAGTTTTCAGGAAAAAAAATATTTATTTAAATTTGAAATTATGGATTTTTTTTATTGAAATTTGGACAGGACAACATCTCTCGGGTCAGCTAGTTAACAATAAATCAATATATTGATTTGTCTCAAAAAGTATGTAATTAAAATTTGTTAAAAACTATTTTCAAATAAGTCATTAATTTATGCACACTGGAAAATCACCCACATCTACCTACTCATCTTAGTTAGACTATGTTTGGTAGAAAATGCTTGGTAGTATTCACACAGAACTAGTCGTGGATATTCACGACTCCTCGTAGTGTTTTGGCTCACTTAATCCGACTCCTCTTAACGATTCCTTGACTCCTTTGATTCACCTATTTATATTTTTATCCTGTATCTTGGGATATTTACATAATGAGAACACGGAATATATGTTACACGTTTAATTGTCGGCCACAGACTGCCCTCGTACGCTACACACATATCGGATAGTGACAATATGCGTCTACAATTTTATAAGAGCCTGAGAGCGACTCATTCGCTTTGCATCATGTTGACTCCTTCGATTCACCTATTTATATTTTATAAGAGCCTGAGAGCGACTCATTCGCTTTGCATCATGTTCGTTCATGTAATTCAGCAAGCCAAAAATGAAAGGAATAAATAACTCCTCGGAGTCGATAACAGTTAACCGGAATCATTAAGAGTTTCGGTTCCGATCGTGGTTTCGGATCTTTTGATTCATTGAATCCGTAGTTCACGCTTCACGGAACACATTTTGTGGTCCATGCTGGGCTGTCGCAACCTGTGGTGATCGCACTCGCAACAACGCAATTATCGGCGGCCACACGTCTTTCCTTCCAAAACGCATAACTACAACAAGTACCTACAGCCGGACTGCCGTTTTGTTGTTTTGCTAATTCACACGTACCACCATACAATTTTGTGGCAGTGGTGTGGTTCTAATGCGGTGTCTGAATACTTCCTTACATAACGGTGGTTGTAGTAAACTACTCAAAACAAAATAGGGCCCAGTTAGTTTTTACAGTGTAACTTAATAATATACAAATTTATATAGCTTTTATGAATAGACATGTTTAAATTAGGGATTTAGAAATCATGTAAACATAACCAATGGTAAAAGTTGTTTATTTTTTTTTAATTACTCACGAAAAAGAGTATTTAGGGAAATTATCACTAAATGAACACTAAAGGTAAATTTTGATTATAACCAGTTTTCTACAAAAAAAACTGATGATAGGTGTCATGTTTAATAGCGTGTAGGGCCCCCTCGGCTCCGTATGCATTCTCTGAGCCTGTCTGGTACACTTTCAATCAGATGGCTAACGTTTTCATCAGGTATTCGCTCCCAAAGGACTTTTAGAGCGTTTATAAGCTCTTGTTGACTGTTGACGCTGCTGTAATTTTCCTTGAGGCTTCTTTTCAATTGATCCCGTAAATGTTCGATGGGATTGAGGTCGGGAGTCATCGCTGGCCATGGCAAAACTGTAATACTGGCGTTAGAGAGTGCTCTTTGTGTCGTACGGGCCGTATGCGGGCGAGCATTATCTTGCATAAAAACAAAGTCATTGCCCACTCTTTGTGAAAATGGGATGACATGAGGTCGGATTACTCGCTCGACATAACTGGCAGCGGTTACGGTACCTTCATCCAGAATTACCAGTTCTGTTTTGCCTATTAAGCTTATTCCACCCCATACCATCACACTTGGACCCCCAAAACGGTCTGTTCCGTGGATGCATGGTTGTGAAAAACGTTCGCCTTTTCTTCTCCACACGCGTACTCGTCTGTCATCACTAAAAAACTTGACCTTACACTCGTCTGTGAAAAGTACAGTCATCCAGTTATCTATGGTCCAGTCCAAATGCTCACGTACGAACCTTAGACGCGCTGCACGATGACCACTTGTCAGCTTGAGCCGAACAACACGCATTCTGGAACGTTGTCCGTCCTCGTGGAGTCGGTTTCGGATGGTTTGATCACTAACGCGTGTACCAGTAGATTGCAGTAGGCGGTTTTGTAAGGTCCGGGTAGTTACAGTACGATCCCGACGTGCAGTTAGCCTGATGTACCGGTCTTCCTGGGCGGTTGTGGCACGAACTCTTCCTGATCCTCGTCTTCTAGCTACACTACCTGTCTCCTGGTAGCGATCCCATACGTTCCGGATAGCTCGTCGCGACAGCCATACGTATTGCTACAGACCTCTGAGATTCTCCCCCCCTGAAGCAAAACAACCGCTCTGGTCGCGGTTTCCGTGTCCATGTGATGGCGAGAACCAGGCATAGTAATCAGGACTAATACCGAAACTAAACAGAATAGCTATACACAATGACTTTCAACAGAAGCGTTTACAACGAGACTGGGAACTCTAGTGATTAAGAAATAGTGCATAGGGTAATTTCAAGCACCTCGGTTTTTCTGTCTACCCACTTGAGAATAACATTAAAGTTGTCGCTCAAAACATTGATAAGGACTCATAAACATGTCTACTATAAGTTTCAATGCTTCAAATCGCTAATGAGTACCTCACGAGTTATTTATAAACAAACTTCGAGCTTAACTCAAGATGGGCCCTATTTTGTTTTGAGTAGTTTATGTTTTTAGGTAGGCGCTGTCACATACATTAGACAAAAATTTCACAGTTACAAGACTCAATTTGACTTCGACTGTCTTGACATTTTATGTTTTTGAATGTCAGTTTCCATTTTACATACTTTTACTACCTATTTTTTCATCGAATTACAAAATTGGACAGCAGTCCAATTTGAATTTTTTATTGTTAGATAAGGATAAATAATTGCACTTTTAATACAGCGATTATGAATAACATTGATATGAAAAAATACCAATTAGACCCATTTGACTCCATTCAACGACGTGCTGTTCGTATTGTCAACGATTCCACTCTCGCGGGCAGTTTAGAACCCCTCAGCGTTCGGAGAGACGTTGCATCTCTCTGTGCATTCTACCGCCTGTACAATGGGGAATGCTCTGAAGAATTGTTCAATATAATTCCCACCTCGGGTTTCTACAACCGCACCTCCCATCACAGAAGTGCGGTCCATCCGCATTTCCTAGATACGGAGGTGTCGCGTACTGTTCGGTCCAAAAATTATTTTATATCGCGAACCCGTAGGCTGTGGAACGAACTGTCTCAAGAGGTCTTCCCATTAAGCTACGACATGGGGATCTTCAAGAAAGCTGTGAATAGGATTTTGCAAGGTCGGCGGCGCGCCCGCATACCCCCTGGCGTTGCAGGTGTCCATGGGCGGCGGTTACACTTACCATCACGTGGGACCGCTTGCTCGTCCGCCCTCTTCTCTATATAAAAAAAAAATATGAATTCATTGATCTTCTTTATGAATATTGTATTTTTAGTTGCGCCCTTTAGGTCTTTGATTAGTCGACAAACCTTGTACATTGTCCATTGTCATTGTCACTATATTTGATAAATCTTGGCATAGAACGAACTGATCGGATTAATTTCTATGAGTAACATATTTCCGTGTTGACCATTTATATTATTATCTGTAAATTTTTTTTTTTTTTTTTTATATATAGAGAAGAGGGCGGACGAGCAAGCGGTCTCACGTGATGGTAAGTGTTACCGCCGCCCATGGACACCTGCAACACCAAGGGGTATGCGGGCGCGCCGCCGACCTTGCAAATTCCTATTCACAGCTTTCTTGAAGAACCCCATGTCGTAGTTTAATGGGAAGACCTCTTGAGTCAGTTCGTTCCACAGCCTACGGGTTCGCGATATAAAATAATTTTTGAACCGAACAGTACGCGACACCTCCGTATCTAGGATATGCGGATGGACCGCACTTCTGTGACGGGAGGTGCGGTTGTAGAAACCCGAGGTGGGAATTATATTGAACAATTCTTCAGAGCATTCCCCATTGTACAGGCGGTAGAACACACAGAGAGACGCAACGTCTCTCCGAACGCTGAGGGGTTCTAAACTGCCCGTGAGAGTGGGATCGTTGACAATACGAACAGCACGTCGTTGGATGGAGTCAAATGGGTCCAATTGGTATTTTGGGGCGCCGGCCCAGAGATGTGAGCATATACGAGAGTGAGTTAAAAAATATCTACACTTTTCGTTCTACAATTTATTTACACAAAAATATGTGTTCAGTATGTACCTAATTTTTCAACATAGTCTCCTCCCTTGTTAATACACTTGGTCCAGCGGTCCAAAGATTGCGTATTCCTTCCAAGAAGGAGGTTTTCGGATGGTCTCGAAGCTATTTTTGCACAGCTTCCTGCACGTCTACGTCTGTGGAAAATCGAAGACGTCACAAAGCATCCTTGAGCGGCCCAAACAGATGTAAGTCGGAGGGAACAAGATCGGGGCTGTTTCAGCACCTCAAAATCCAATATATTAATGGTTTGAATGAATATCAACACGTTTGAGCTTGTGTTCTGCAGTAAGCTGTCTTGGCACCCATCGCGCAGAGACTATGGAAGCAGAGCTCGTCGTCGATGATTTGATGGACAGATCCATGACTGATGTTCAAAGAAGACGCTGCCTCATTGATAGTATCCGCCAGAACCTCGAGCTTGCTGAATCTTGTCGTCTTGTCATATATCTTTTGCATTGGATAATACATTGTGCAAACTCTTTCCTTGCATTTTTTATAAGTCAAATGTACAACATTTTTTACCTCAGAGACTTTGCAAGTATGTAATCTTTGTCTCAGCACTCTTGTTCTCGCTTGATCTAATGTGATTGATACGGAACAGCTCTCACGATCAACGCACCTCCATAACGAAGATCCACTTTTGTTTCGTGTATTTAAATTATATCTATATTTGCTAAACAATACGGTTTCATTGCCTTTCTGATTTAAACTAAATGTAATATCGCAATTTTCTATATTATTTTATTATATCCATATTATTATATATATATTAACTATATTGTGAATACTCACAATATAGTTAATATATATAACAATATTAAATGACGTCATAATTTAATCATAAGTGGCCAATGTCAGTATCAATATATAAAGAGATCTATTTGACTACAGTCACTACTTTACGTTTTCGACGTTTTAGCACTTAAATCTTTTTTTTCATTTTAACCTTATGACAATATATAACAATTGACCATATTCGGTTCCTTGAATTTTGTCACTTGGACGAAAGTTACCCAAAGCCGATTTTTCTTATTCATTACACAAAAACATAAATTAAATAGCATACTTCGTAAATGTTTTGGCGTTGCTAAAATAACAAAAACCAACAAAAACTAACCTAAAAATTCCTATATAATTTTGTGCGTAATTCCACATTGAATTAAAAACATATATTTATATATACATACATTGATATTACGCAAATAGCTATCTATATATTATTAAAGTTTAAACACTACGAATTTTTTGAAAAGGGGCTTGAGCTCCATACTTTCGTGGGATTAATGAAGTTAATTTAAAAAAGGAATTGTTATTAAATTTTATTTTCTAAAAACATAAAATTAAACTATTACGGATAAAAAGAGAGAAATACAATAGTTAAAAGCGAAGACTGTACTAGACTAAACGAATAAAGAAGAAGCGAGTGAAAAAAAAGTAACAACTCATCCTTAAACGATACATTACTTTGTACCTACTGAGCTTATTTTCATCAAATATACGATATACGCATTGTATTAAGAACACCCCACACTGCCCAAACATACGGTATACTTATACTCTGGCATATTTAGTATCTTGCAGAGCTTTTTCCCGCACATGCGCTTTTGGAATCTTATGTTCAGTTCAGAGACCTCTTTGGTATGGTTATACACTGCTGCTTCACCTCACGAGTCTTGTCTTGAATATGTATTTGGCACGATTTCAAGCGTAAATAGACTCGATCCATTTCGTATAGTTCACGCTAAAGAAGTCGTATTCTATATTGGTACGGACTCCCATCTACGCCGTTCTCGAAACAGTCTCGAAACGTCGAGTCCTTTCGTGAATCAACAACGAATTGTATAAATACAACCGCTTACCGACGACCACTTCAGTATAAATTCAGATACGTTATTGAACGTTACTTCTAGTGTTAGAGTTTATTATCGCGTGATACACGCGTAGTGAAGTGAGTTCAGCAGTGATACATTCCAGTGTTTAACGATTAAGATGGAATCACCTGTTGTAGTGGATAAACCACCTGAATACCACGGCAACGCGAAAAACGATGACGTAAGTTACTTCTCTAATTAATTAAAAACCATTAAACAGTAATTACCTTTTCAAATTATCTTTTATTGAACACTGAAAATAATTGTTAATTTGTTTTAATAATTAATTTATTAGTAATTGTTAATTTATTTTAGCTTAAATTATATTATTAATTCCACCAAGATCTGTTTTTTTTTACTGAATTGGAACAATATCTTTGTATGTTTACGGTTGTATTTATTATTATTAAACTTTTTTTTTGTAATAACACCGAAACTATGCCTCAGAATTACATTTACCTTGTAGTATCTGTACCTTTGGGTACATACCTTTACAATCTGCAATAGTTAAACGTGTATTTTAAAATTAACGTATTTTTTTTTTAAATGAGTACTGGCGGGTTACTTATTTATTTTTTGAGCACTAAACAAGCTGTAGCCAACAAAAATAGAATAAACAGTCATAAGAACACCTCGAACGTTTTTGAAAGGTGCGATGATCTCACTTAGCTTGAAAATTGCAAAATTATAGTGACATATTTTCCATCTTACCTATTGAAAATGTGCCAATGCCAGCCAATACTTGCCTGGTCATAGAGTGGGTAAATGAATTTGTTGTCGACATTTGAATACAGAGTTGTTTTTTCCCTAAGCAATATTTGCTCGATGAGCTCAGCACAGTAAAACCTGTCTATTTAAAAAAATAATTATTTTATGTACAAACAAAATTTATATTCAGAAGAATAACGTATTACAAAATTTCAATGCGAAGAAAACATTCCGACAAAAATGTAAAAAATCTTCCAAAATACAACCCAACAAAATTTATATTCAGAAAGACAAAAAACTTATTACTAAGTTTCAATGCGAAGAAAACAAAAAGTTGACCGTGGACCATGGAGGTCAAAACTCCTTCGCGATTACAGGGGAGGTCACTGCCCAGCTGTGTTACGTAAATAGGTTCTAGAATGGAGATATCTTGATGAAACAAAGACACAATAAAAGCATAAAAATATGAATAAAGTTGGAGTAAAAAGATACAACACGAACTCTTTATAAACAGTGTACGTCACGCGATGCGCTAGTGTTTAGATTTCGAGCCGTAGTCATGACTCCGTGAGTCATTCGTTGGCGCACATCTGTTATCGAAACACCTTTTAAAGACGTCTGGTATGTCAATAATCCTGTATTTTGTAGGTGATCCATCGATACAAAGCGAATGGAAAATTAATTATTTAATTGCATTGTATCCTGCTCTCGAACTATCCAATATTGCACACTTTATTTATTGTTTCGTGTTTATTAACATTATATTATATTGGTTTGACATCAAATACCATCTTACTTTAGATATACAAATAATTTTTTGAAACATTCTTTAAAGATTTATTGTATAAATCTCAACATTTGATTTTGTAGATGTCAATTGCAAAGTAAGCCATTAAACAATAAAACAATAACTAAACTCATTGCATTGTGAGATTTCGTATTTTATTATCAATCTATACACGTCATAGACAAATACTCAATTTGTTCATTATTTTTTTCTGGGAATAAAAGGGCCTGTCTTTGAAATATCTTAAAAATTAATTGTTAGAACATATTTCTCTACATATAAACGGAATCTTGAAACTGTGAGCTTTTTTTAAGTTTTTAACCATAATCAGTAAGTCAATACCGACAATAAGGTCCTTTGCTCATTTAACGACACAAATATACTTTAAATATACGGTTTAAATATAAAGACTATGTAATATTTAAATATAAATGGGCAGTATGCATGATTTCAGCTAAATATAAATAAAACCACGTCTGGCTTTATCGCTTAAGTGCATTCCGTCCTGAATACATTTAATATTGGCAGTTCCTGGATTTATAACAGAACTTTGTACATTAATTCTATCATGAATTATGCTGATAGTAGAGGTGCTTCAAAGTAGGAGTACTCTTGCGGGGTTTTGTACAAAGTACTAGATAGCGTTTAATGTTGCAACTAATTAATTGATTTTTGATTAATCGCTATCCTTACTTACAGTTGTTATTAAGATCACTATGTCACTACATATTTGCCTTATTTTTTGTCATTTGTTCCTGTTCTTTATTATTCGTACTCGGGCGTTTACGGATATTTAAGGTTTATAATTACATATTTATTATCTCAAAAAATTGACCGGTCAAGTAAATCCCTATAGTTTTAATTGTTTGTCTCGCAAAGGACATGATATAATAAATCAATGATAGAAGTTGTTCAAATATTTGTATTGGCTGGTCTGGTACCAAACCTGAAACCTACGCGAGCCAAGCTACGGTTAAGCTAGTTATGTAAATAAATAATAATAAAAATATAATTGTAAACTATACATAAACAACGCAACATTAAAATAGGTACCCACGTTATTTGCACCTTCTTCTTGTTACGCTATTTATTTTTATTATATTTGTGATAATAAGTAAACATAAAGTTTTTAAACTACAATACGGATAATCCTACGTATTTCAAAATTGTCACGAGATATTTTCAACATTATGGGCGAGACTAATTCCATCGTCTCACATTTTTTTATCCGTGTTTTTAATATAAAAAAAAGTTATTTTATACAAGAAAGTGTAAAAAGAGAAAACATCAATAGCATATAGTAATACCTACTCGTATTTACACTAAACACATATCCGCCACGGCAGGTCTAAAGTTCGATTTTGTGTTATCTTTTTTCCATCGGTCACGTTCACGGCCAGTCGGTTCACTAAAGTCTAGCTCTTGTAAATCACTGTAAACATTCATCTAAGTTGAGGTGATGATGTCACTGCAATATTTGTTTGAGAGGTAAATGTAACGTTTATGCCATAAACTTCGAATAATAGACTGTCAAAGTACAATTCAGCGCGAGACAAAAAAATTATACTTGAGTGTGTCGTTTATAATGTGTGTGAATGTCACGCGGCTTGTACCATCTGGGCTGAATTGTAAAATATGCGAAAATTGCTTTAACAATATTATTCATACTGCGTCCTTTTTTGCATTGGGAAGATAGAAAGAGTTGCGTCGTATTTATATTAGATTGTAAAAGAGCGATTTTCGGACGTTTTGGAACCCTAAAACTAAAATCACTCCGTTATAAATCACTCTATACGAGAGGATTTATCTACTACGATATACTCTTTTATCCTAATAAATTTCTTTCAAATCGTCATAAACCGTATTTCGATACTTGAAAATATTTTGTAACAAAAGCCATACTTTTCTCTTTCACTTATTGCGAACGCGTTACGATTCTAATTTCCTTTCTCACGCTTTGTTGATCCTTGCAGTTAAGCAAATAATTTTAAATCTATGGTTAATACACACGTAAGCTAACTTGTGACAATGTGTCAGATACGCCCACGACGATTAGTCGCAATTACGTATAAGGAAGTTCGAAATGGTATTCTCGAATGCGCGAGTCTTGTCTTTATTAGCAAAATAATTACCGGATATCTTGTGGTCAATGCCTTTTAAGATGTGATGAGTGAAAGTCAACTGCCTACGTAGTGAATCAGATGTTCTACTCCATATAGGTCAAATGGAAATAATGGGAATTACTTGGAGATATTGTAAACAGCCCTTTTATAGTCCACTGCTGCAGATTGGCCTCCGCATGCATAATGTCTTGTGCGTGAGGAATGCATGGACTTAAACCGGCACGCTGCTCAAGCGAGTTGGCGAGTCCACTCTTTTAGAGGTGGTGATAGTTCCATAGCGCTAGTGGTGGCGGCTTTGTTACTCCTCGCCTTTTACGACACTCACGGTAAGAGATGGGGTTGTGTTATTCTATAGCCCGCCCACCACACGGCCACTTACGTAGGCGGGATGATAAGTATCTGGCCTAAACTATTTAAAAAGAACATATATTTGAAATAAATATCTCATTTTACAAAAGAGATTTCTAGCTATCCATATTCTAAATTTGAAATCGACGGCTCTAATACTTTTTAATAATCTGACATTTTAGAAAATCTTGTGTTGAATTTTTCACATAATGGATAAAATTGAACAAAGAGCGGTGATAAAGTTTCTTCATATGAAGGGTTTAAAGGGATCAACAATTTTTGACGAGTTAAAAAATGTTTTAGGTGAAAGTGCTCTTTCATATGCCACAGTCAAGAACTGGGTTGCCGAATTTAAGCGCGGCCGTACAAGCGTCCAAGATGAATCCCGATCCGGACGTCCAAAAAGCGTCACCACCCCAGAAATGATCTCCAAAGTCCATGAAATGGTCTTGGACGATCGAAGATTGAAATTATCCGAAATAGCTGACAGTGTTAGCATCTCGAAAGACCGGGTACATCACATCCTGAGTGAATAATTGCATATGAAAAAGCTATTCGCCCGTTGGGTGCCGCGCTTGCTTAATCTCGATCAAAAACGAATTCGTATGCAAAACTCTCAACACTGTTTGAATCGTTTTAAGAGTAATAAAGTGGATTTTTTGCGAAGATTTGTAACAACAGATGAAACGTGGGTCCACCATTATACACCTGAATCCAAAATTCAATCAAAGCAGTGGACAGTAGCTGGCTGTTCGGCTCCAAAGAAAGCCAAAGCTGCGAAATCGGCAGGAAAAGTGATGGCATCTGTATTTTGGGATGCGAAGGGAATTTTGATGATAGATTACCTTGCGAAGGATCAAACTATTACCGGCGACTACTACGCTGATCTGTTACACAAGTTACAGGAATGTATTCAGCAAAAAAGACCAGGTTTGACTCGAAAAAAAAAAATCTTTCACCAAGACAACGCAAGGGTTCACACATGCGTTAAGGCAATGGTAAAAATCAACGAATTACACTACGAATTGTTGCCCCATCCACCTTATTCGCGTGACCTAGCACCGTCGGACTTCCACCTGTTCCCTAAGCTCAACACTTTTTTAGGCGGACAGAAATTTGAGACGAATGATGCCGTTATAACTGCTGTAGAGGAGTATTTTGCCGGCCTTGAAGAAACGCATTTTATGGAGGGCATAACTGCTTTGGAGCGAAGAGTTTAGAGAGAGTTTAGAGTTAGCGAAGAGAGAGCGAAGCTAAGTGCGTAGAGTTTAAAGGAGACTATGTCGAAAAATAAAAACCACTTCGTTACATTAAACTGAGTATTTCTTTCCTAGGCCAGATACTTATCATCCCGCCCTCGTATCATAACCTACTAATATTTTTTACTAAATTGTGTAATCGTGTTTTGACTTTAGATTTTATCGGTTACAGAAAATGTAAACTTATCTGAATGTGGAGCGAGCAGTCTGAACAATGATGAACTATTGGTACATAGAAAAGTTGCGATAAAGTATTCAAGTTACATTGGCGTTTTGCATTTCTTCATTCGCTTTACAAGACATAGAACTTTTTGGGCGTACTTTTTTACATTGTGCGGTTGATTAACTGTATTCTTGTTTTCCCGCCTTATTGTCATGCATCAACATCGCGGTCGTTGACTCTAATTACGTCATCTGTATTAGTTGTATGAAATAACTCAACATTCAAAATGTAATTAATCTTTTTGGCAACGGGCACGGTCGCAATGTCTTGAATTTACCACATATTTGGGTTGCAATGTCAATAACACACTTGAGAGAATTCTTGTAAATATCTTAATACATAACATTAGGTTTGCATATTTTTTGTGTTGACATTTGGACATGAAGAATTTTGTTATGATTTCTAAAAATACAATTTGTAATAGTTTTAGTTCTTGTCTTAGTTTATCGTGAACTAGGTCGCGGTCGCGGCTTCGCCCGCGTCCATTTGTTTTAAAAGTTATTGACTTTCTATGAAAAACTAATCAATTTTCCTGGATTAATAATTATATTCTATGTCATTTCCGTATTTAATGTTCTTTCTGCTAAATTTAATTGAAATGTGTTCAATAATTACACAAACACTTTCCGATTTATAGTTATTCGTGTGAACTTGTGGAGTGTGGATGTGGAAGTGTGGATTCTCATGTGTACAAAGAAGAAAGAAAGAATACACAATAATAAAAATATAACATGTATATAGCAACAAAATGTAGTGTGTTATGGTTGTGTAATCGACAAATTGGTTTGTAGCACAGCATATATTGTGCTGCAATGCAACACCTCAAGCTCAGCATATATTGCGCTGCAACACCTAAGTTCAACATATTGTGCTGCAACACCTAAATCTCAGCATATATTGTGCTGCAACACCTAAAGCTCAGCATATATTGTGCTGAAACATCTAAAGCTCAGCATATATTGTGCTGCAACACCTAAAGTTCAGCATATATTGTGCTGCAACACCTAAAGCTCAGCAAATATTGTAGCTGAAAGGCAACGCATGCGCTGATTTTCAGCTACAGTCACGGAAAATATTGAAGGAAATTATCCTTGAAAGATATATGTAAAAAAGATAGAACTTACTAATTAATATCAAAGGCAACTTCGGTCGCTCGAAATAGATTTTTGAAACTTAAAAGAACTGTTCTGAGCGAAAACACAGAAGTTGCTGGCTGTTCTCCTAAAAATATGAGTATGTTATTCAAATATGAGTATATTACATACACTATACAAGGTCATTACGGATAAGAAGGATAAAATATATTGCGACAATCCAGCAGTAGTGTAATTCCGCTCGAGAGCACGTCTAGTTGAACGATTTCATTGTTGTTACTCGTTAGTGTGCGATTTCCAACGAATCCAATTTTAATTCTCTTATGACGCAAGGATGTGATTGCTTTTTGCCCCCTCTCAACCCACACGGTGATGTCATCTTGCAGAATCATCACCAACGATATATGGCAGCCTCCTCGCCACAAATAATATGAAAGTAACGTTTTTGTTTTTTATTTGGCAGATCATGAGATTGAAAAAATGTACAAAAAAATAATAGATGACGGGTTAATATAATACTTTAATTATATATCTTAAAAATGACTGACAGTCACTGTTGTAAAAAGAGGAAAATCAAAATTGAGCCTACAATTATCTTATCAAAGCCAAGCCTATTGAAGAGCAAGTCGTATTATCAAAAGGCCTCTTCAGTGCTTTAATAACATTCAGAATACATGTTACATCATTCGAAATCAAATATTATTTTTAAAGTTCTTTCTTTTTTATCAAACTTATTCTAGTAACGAGAAGTTTCTAAGCTTCAATTGCAACTAAATGGCTATTAAGCAAAATTATTATACACCTAAATGACACTACGAGTACATGTGTGTTTAGATGTATTACGATGTACTAGTATACAAGTATAAGGGTATAACGCTACACGTGACGTCACAGTTTACACTTAATAATGTTTGGTTTGCTATTAGTACGTTTTACGTTAAATATACGAAAAATTGCTCGAGATAAATATTATGAAATATAAGATAAATAGTAAGAGTTTATAAGCTGTTGTGTTTGTCCCTATTCATGAATAACTATCTAGAAGAATGACAAAACCATCTTTCTTATCTTCACTTCATCATTGAAAACCGTAAAATCTTGTGGTAGTGAAAATAAGAAAGTAAGACCGTCACCTGGTAGCGAAGATAAGAAACCCATATTCAGTTAAATAGGACAAAACAATTAACTGCCCATGAGCGGTTAGAGCGTGACAGAGCATTGTGTCATGGTGACTTAACGAATTCCTAGTATAATAGATCAGCATGCATTATCTACGAAGCTAGACTTGAGGATCACGCGATAAGGTGATTTAAGTCAGCGTTTACCAAACCATCCAAATGTATGTATAATGAATTCCGCGAGTGCCTCAGTTCTTATGTTTATTATGTATGTAGGACTTTTTTTCCCCCACTAGTCCTACGTTTTGTTCTACCATAGAATAATATAACTAATGGGACTTTCCTTCTCAAGTTCAATTCAGTTTCAATTTCAATTTCAAGACGAAAGTGGCTTTAATCGAAAATGAATATTTCCCAAAAAAAGAAATACAATTTTTTTTTAAAACAATTACATAAATGTCCATTAGCCTATTTCATTTCCTTAAGAAATCGAAAATATTCTTTGATTAAAACTAACTTTGTCTTGCAATTGAAACATAATTATAACAATACATTTTTAAGTGTGGTAGTGATGAGAAGGAAAAGTCCCATTAGTTCTATTGTTGGGTATAGTATAGTATGCGGTAGAACAAAACGTAGGACTAGTGGAAACAAAGGCCCGAGTTGTACGCGGCTCAACACTTGTTTAAGAATAAACAATAAGAAAATATTATATTAAATTTAATTATTCAACTGTATATATAGCTCTTCATTCTTTTTTTATATTGGACTTCTTCGTTTGTCCTTCGTAACTAATCCCAGAATGTCGCCCACGTTCAATCAATTGGTAAACAAGATACCTTCTTAGAAAACACTGCTGTTAAATCGAAATATTAGCATTAAATTTTATTACCGAGGTATGACAAATAAACGCGTAAATTGTTTTTAATAATTAATAATACAGATGTTTAGTAGTTTCTATTAACAGGGTTGTCTGCACAGTTTATATTGTAAATCGGGTGTAAATGTAATAACATTAAAGATTTTTGTTTACCTTTTATTTATACTCGACGTTTCTACTCGAATTTAAAATGTGTACAAAACGCAAAAGTTTAAAAAGTTGTAGTGGTGTCAGCAACACTACAAACAGTCCTAGTCTTATAATAATAGACATAATTTGATCATTAGACAAACATCTAATGCAATAATAATATTAATTAACTAATCCCCGCGTCGTTTTTCGTGTGAATTATATAAAATATTGACGGTCATTACACGGTTAATTCAGATCGCGATCTATGGATAATCGTGATCCAGATTGACCGTGTATCGTGTCCCATCAATCTAATATACGGTCAATCTGGATGGATTGTCTAACGGCCGCCTATTCTAAATATATACCTATATGTTATTCCTCTCCTATATACCTATAGTACGAATACAGCTCTCGTCAAAGTCACTGATGATATCCGGCTGGGCATGGAAAGCAAAAAGTTAACATTATTAACCCTACTCGACTTCAGCAATGCTTTTAATACCGTTGATTTCGATATCATGCTAGGTATATTACGCTCCCTTAACATATCCCCATCGGTGATAGACTGGTTTCGTAGTTATTTGTGTGGGCGACGGCAACGTGTGCGGCAACATAAATGATACCATCTCTTCCTGGAACACTACATCTGCCGGCGTACCGTCGCAAGGTGGCGTGTTGTCCTCTCTCCTATTTGCAATTTTCAAAAACTCTATTACCCATCAGCTTACATCTTCCTACCATCTCTATGCAGACGATTTACAAATTTATACAAATCGACGATTAAGTGGATTAAGACGATTTAAGTCTACGTAATTAACACTGATTTGATTCGCATCCTTGAATGGAGCAAATCACATGGATTGCGGGTCAATCCTGCAGAGTCAGGTAATTATTGTTGGTAGTTGTTGGTACTAAGTTCATTAGTAAAATTGATTGGCATCACCTCCCTGCCGTATATTTTGATGGTCTATGTATTCCGTATAGCGAAAAAGTAAAAAATCTGAAAATACTTATAGATCGAACCCTATCTTGGGGACCTCAAATCGATGCAGTGAGCAAGAGGATGTTTGCTACGACATGCTCCTTGAAGCGTTTACGGGAATTCCTTCAGACTATTTTTCTCTTTACTTGACTATACCTGTTATCTTGACTTAACGGAACAGCAACTCAACAAACTTGAGCGCCTCCAAAATCTTTGCATCCGGTTCATATTTGGACTGTGCAAATATGACCATGTTTCCGAGTTTCGTAATAAGCTCAAGTGGCTTCCAATCCGGCTTCGCAGAAATACGCATATACTTCCACTTCTCTACTCTGTACTTTTTAATCCCTTGACCCCTCAATATTTGAAGGAGCATTTTGAATTCTTTGCTTCACAATCCACGTACTTACATTCTTCTTAAATTTCCTACCCATTCTTCAAATTTCTTTACTAACTCTTTCACTGTGCAGGCTGCTAGGCTTTGGAACTCCTTACCAGTTATCATTAGACGTGCTCAGTCGCTGTCTAGTTTTAAAAGGCAAGTTAGAAATCATTATTCTATTACAGCTATACTCTAAGTGTGTTCCGCGGAACCCTAGGGTTCCGTGATACCTCTGTCGGGGTTCCGCAAGAATTTAGAAATAAAAAAATCAAAACACCTCTCTCTGGTCGCTCCGCGGCTGTGCGGACTCCGCGGCCGCGCGGAGACAAAACGCTATGAATGTTATTTATTTATTTATTTGTATTTGTATAAGCTTGTGTTACATTAGCTGGTACAATATCTCATAAGTTTGGTCTCAACAATTTTATACTTGTACAACGCGTTCGCTCTAAGTTTGCCGGTCTGTGGAATGCGCGTACCCTCCCCCACGTGACAACAAAACTTATAATGTGTCATAGTTTTACCCAAATATCTAACGTACACAATTTTTATTGTTACAATTAAATAAAAAATTTCGAACGTCATACACTCATACCTATCGCCAGCGGCAAACTTAAAACGAGCGGGTAGTATACTTGTAAGCGCTCAGTCTCTTTGATAAAAGCCGCCTCTGAATTAGACGCTATAGTTGTCAACTAGCGACTTTCGTCTCTAACTTCAAAGGATAAAGTCGATATTGTTTACAACGCTATTTTTAAATTTCTGTTTTTATTTTTGCTTTTTGTTTATCAAAGGTGCCGACTCGAGTATTTTCGAGAATATTTGAGATCGAGTCTAGGACTAAGTATAAAAGCGGCGATCGCGCGTTGGCGTCGTCAGTTGATGATTAGCGTTCGGAGCGATAAGTTACTACCTACTTACAAGCTCGCTAGCGAGAAACTAGTGTTCATTGTTTTACTGCCTGCTGTATTCTGTTGTCTCAGTTTTATACATTTCTTCCCTGTAGGTTCTAAATTTAGTCTCTTATACGCAGTAACGATTGTGCATTATTTAAACCCCACTATCCTGACTTGTAACATTATAAATAAAGAAGAATGGAACGTTGGCTTAAAGGTGTTAAACGTGTTCCAACAACATCTTCTAATGACGCTGAATGTTCAAAAGCAATGCGCGCGGAGAATTTAGCAATCACCGATCCAGAAGATGATGCCACGAGTGCCACGACGTCAAGCTCGACGGTTTCAAAGACGAAAAAAAGGAAGTATGATGAATCTTATATCAGTTTCGGATTTGTTGATTCCAACGGCTCACCTCTCTGCATGCTCTGTAGTAAACTGCTTCCTAATAGTTCCATGGCACCTGCCAAATTGCGTCGACATTTAGAAACCGTACACCCCGAGACTAAAGACAAGAATAAAGAATTTTTTGTTCGCAAAAAAGATCAGTTATTAGAAAGTCAAAAAAATATGATGCATGTAACACAAACTACCAACGAAAAGGCCACGGAGGCATCATACTTAGTTAGCTATCGCATTGCACAAGAAGGTGAAGCGCACACTATCGCTGAGAAATTAATAAAACCATGTGTATTAGACATAACAAAATGTATGCTTGATGAAAAATCTGCAAAGCATCTTTCTACTGTTCCGCTATCAAACGATACTGTTTCACGACGAATCCATGATCTGGCAAGCTACGTCAAACAAGAACTAGTTACACGTCTACAAAATACACGATTCGCTTTGCAAATGGACGAGTCGACTGATGTCGCTGGTTTGGCTATCCTGCTGGTTATTGTGAGATATCCATATAAAAGTTCTTTTGAAGAAGACATGCTTATGTGTTCATCGCTGCTTACAAACACTACCGGGGAAGAAATTTTTAATAAAATAAATATATTTTTTGAAGAACATAATCTCAGTTGGAACAATTGCATTGACATTTGTACAGATGGGGCCAAGGCGATGACAGGTAAAACAGCAGGAGCAGTGTCACGAATGAAAAATAAAGCGCCTAATTGTAGTTCCAGTCATTGTATTCTGCATAGACAAGCACTTGCGATGAAGCAAATGCCGTCTAATCTAAAATTAGTTATGGATGAAGCGGTAAAAATAATTAATTTTATCAAATCACGACCACTACAATCCCGATTGTTCTCATTATTGTGTGAAGATTATGGCAGCAAACATAAAACACTGCTGCTCCATACAGAAGTGCGATGGCTGTCTCGGGGAAAAACTTTAACAAGGCTATTTGAACTTAGAGCCGAGTTACAAATGTTTCTTTCAGCAGATACTTCTTTTAATTTGAAGGACCGTTTGTATGATAAAACTTGGTTGTTCCGATTGTCTTTTATGGCGGATATCTTTCAAAAACTTAACGAATTAAATTTATCGTTGCAAGGTAAACAGACAACAGTGTTTCAGGCCTATAATAAAATAACTGCTTTTAAAAGAAAATTAGATTTTTGGATCATTTGCATTGGTAAGAAAGAAATAGAAAGTTTTACGTTACTCAGTGAGTTTGTTAGCGAAAACGACTCAGAAATGTTTGAAGATAATGTGTTTGAAGAATTGGTCCAATATCTCAGTTCGATGCGCGCATCTTTTGAAAAGTATTTTCCCGAAGAACACAATACAAAAATTAAAGTGAACTCCTGGATTCATAATCCTTTTTTACCCAACTTGGAAAAGCCTGAAAACATGTCAAATGAGATATATGAATCTCTTTTAGAAATGTCATCAGACACAAGTATGGAGTCATTGTTCAAAACGACGCCTCTTAATGATTTTTGGTGCAGAATCCAAGATGAATATGCAATGCTTGGCCAAATGGCTCTGGATATTCTTCTCCCGTTCCCAACTACATATTTGTGCGAAACAGGATTCTCTACCTACGCAGCCACGAAAACAAAATATCGCAATAGACTGGACGCCGAAGCTGATATGAGACTCCAACTTTCTTCCATCAAACCTGATATCAAGCAATTGATGAAAAATAAAAAACAGTTTCATACCTCCCACTAGTTAGATTTTTTCTTTTTTAATGTTTTCTATTATTGTCCTTACCAAGTGGTGAAGTAAATAATAATTAGTAACTGATACATTGTACTTTTATTATGCTGATTAATATAGAATACACTTATAAAAATAATTGTTTTATTGTAGGGTTCCATCAAGTATTTTGCTTCCCAAAAGGGTTCCGTCATTTAAAAAGTTTGAGAACCACTGTTCTATTAGTTAGTTCCATTGGATTTCTATTTTCTTTCTCTACCTAATGATTTCCTCTCGCTACGTTTTTGTTTCTAACCTGTTCGTTCTATTTCGTCTTTTGGAGACCTCAATTCCTTCTTATTTTTCTTTCCTTGTCAATTTTGATCTTATTTGCGAATTGATATTGGGTGCAGTGTAGATGTAGATATGTATGTATTTATATATTATTAAGCTATTTATTATTAAAGGTATTTATTATACTATATTTTTATCGATATTGTCGATAAGTATATATTGAACATGATACATCTGTGGATTTCGGTCTTTTTGCACTACCTATATCCCTTTTATTTTTCTCTATCCTAAGGTTGCCTGGAAGGGATCGCCTTAGCGATAAGGTCGCCTATTGTATTCTGTCATTTATTATTTGTGCACATGTAATAACCAATTGTATGCAATAAAGAGTATTTATTATTAATCCGGTATATTAACCAAGATTTCGCGTCCTGCGTCAGAACCTATCGTGTTACTAGAGGGAAGCCAGCAGAGCACGCACGGGTTACTACTGTACGGTAGTTGTATTAGTTAGTATGTTATGTACATTAAAAGACTAATAACAGTGACTAAGTAATTTATTAATATTAGACGTTAATGTGCGTCTTACCGAGGTCACCTGACAAGAGAGCGTGTAGTCTATGGCCATAGGGTGGTAAGCAGACTTGCGCAAAACAGTGCTTTTAAAAGTAATGCCATATGACAGTACATTTCGTACCGAGTAATATTACATGTCATCATGACACTAAACATCACACATCACCTGAGCTGTCCGCGCCCCGCGCACTCGCCATTACTCCTAGCATCGTTGCACGATTTCGTTTCGAATGACATGCAATGCTCGCGTGTAATGACACTGTTAGTTAAATGAAATGAGAGATGAGAACATATGTTGTAAATAATGATCATTCATTTTAACGTATTATAATTTATTTCATAATAACGAATTTAATAGATTATATATTTAAAATCATTTAAGTGGGTCATTAGGCCTACATTTTATAATGTTGATATCCCTTCATACTTAACCCAATTTTTTAAATCACTTATTTTCATTGCTTGTGTTTAGTATACCTTTCAGATAGGTCGGTCGGTCGTGAACGATCCAAATCTAATTGCGCGACGCACTGTTATAGGGTCCCTTTAGGAAAGCGTTTTAAAAAAAACTAAATGATGGTTACAAGGACTTTAATTACTTCAATTAATTACATGAATTAAAAGGGGACCCTTGGGCAGCCGCACGCGAAGAACGATCTATGCCAACTCGCTACACTCAATGAGTCAGTTGCCCGTCTCTAAGTCGAGACCGCTGTCTCAGCGGTCTTGGCTTCACAATGTGTTTTTATGAACATCGCTAGGGTATAACACCTCCCCCCTAGTAGAAAACTTCGGACTTTTGGTCTCGAAGTTTTACTTCATGATTCTTAGAGACGGCAAAGGAATTTGTTCAACATCCATTTCAGACCTTTCTGATTCAGGTTCTGGATGCTGAACAACATTTGGATTTGAAATTGGGTCGTGAGAATTTTGAAGGCGACTGCTGCCAGGTTTCACAAAATGAATATACAGCTTATACAAGAAATACATTATTGTTACTAAAGCTAAGACTATTGTTATTATTGGGTAGTGGGACCCGTATTTTATCGCGTGTTGGTTTTCTATTAGTTTAGTTGTATCGCTAAGGATGTCTGATAGTTTCTTGGTTTCTGGGTCGATGTTATCTAAGTTGATGTGCATTAGTTTGATAGGGGTCCTGCTACTTTTATTAAACTTAACTTTTGGAAATTTGCAACACGAGTCATTTATGAGATTGAAGTTTAGGTTGTAGGAGGAAATAGTGATGTTTGTATTTGGAAATTTGGGTATAAATTGCATGCTTTTTGTGAAAGCGGTGCATTTATCTGGGACTTTAAGTAAACCCGTGCCCAATATATTGGATTCAAATAATTCGAGGCCTGGGCAGTCAATTGAGATTTTAGTTGGGTTTGACTGAACGTAAATCCATCTATTGTTTGAAAGCGGATTCCAAATATCAATATTTCCGGAAATGAACTTGGTTTTACATTGCACTGGTAGTGTGTTTACAAGCCTGGTCATGAGTTCTATTTCACAAGTTGGGTCTACAGTTGTTCGGTATACACTTGCAATATTACATATGAAAACCTGAGGATATATCGTTATACATTTCTCCAGACTATTCATAATACAATAATACGACTGATCTCTTGTTATTGCTATGTATTTATTACTGGGTATTATCATACTGTAGGTATCTGGATTCCGGATGTCATGAGGTGTTGGTAGGGCTAGTACATGATGCAGTTTGTAATCCGTTGGGTGAACCAACGGAATTCGTAAGACAAAAATTATTCTATTATTACTGAAGTAGCAACCTATGGTAGAGATGTTCATAATTATATATATATTGGTTATTTCTAACTTAACAGGTAGTTGTTCATTCCCATGTAGGTGCCTTATGTTATCAGAGAGTTCTTGGTATAGTTGCTGTGGCGTGATTATCGCAGGATGTAATACATTTTTGCTACTGAATAGGGTTGAACTTATTACGTCTTCGAGTTGAAGAGATATAGTCAGAATATTAGTTTCTAATATATTGAAGATAGAGTCCATTTCATATTTTACTTCGAGGCGGTTTGTTAAAATAGACATATTAACCATATCGACAGAGAGTTTATCGAGGGCTACATTTAGAAGGCCTTCGTTGAGTTGCATTTTCTGTAGGCTGTCGTTAAATTTACTTATAACTGATTTAGTGATCAAGATGTTTTCTTTCATTAGTGAAGCTAGTTTCTTTTCATCGCTCTGTATAGATTCTATCATTTCGTTATATTTTAGTCCATCGTTTTCGTCAAGATTACCGAATACTTGTTTTATTATTGTACCTATACCACCTATCCAAGCACCGCGTTTGTTTCTATTGTCTATTAAATGAGAGATAGAGGAGAACTGTTTAACTATATCTTGGTATCTGATTGAGAGCGGTTCCAGAGCATTGTGACATTCTACATCGCTCCATGTACCCGTTTGTTTGCATAGGTATCTGATGGTACCTAGGCCTGCATTTATATTTTCGATGTGTGTACTAAAATGAGAAATATCTATTGGTAATATTACATTCAGTTGGTTAGTCGTAGTTTTCAAGGCTCCGATGTAATCAAAATATAGTCCGGGGCTTGTCTGAATTCGTTGTATGTAGTCTTGCTTAGCGGCAATAATACTGTAAATGATATAATTAAGTGTTTTATAGGATATGTCCCCACCAGTCCTATTAATATAGAAAGTAGTATAAAATCTAAGATTAACAATGTAAGATTAATATCTAAGAATATATATATATGTTAATATCTAAGATTAACAAGACTAAGATTAACAAAGAAAACTTAAGGCTAATATTTAATTCTTAATGTAATATGTTATAATGAAATGAGTTTGATAACCCTAGCGTCTTGCGAGTTTCTGTTATCAACGTCCGGTGTAAGGGCAACGGTGCGACGGGTTCGAGTTTCACATAAAAGTGAGTTTACACCGGTTGAGCGTTTCATTTAATATTTTATCCGTGATATTTTATAATTATTGTATTTTAATTCTAAGTTGATTTCCTTTTCGGCATATTGGATCTAATTTTAATGATATATATATATTGATTAAATTGTTACGGGTTTCCCGGAACTTCCGCAAGTTTGACTTCATCGTAGTGGTGTCGTACGTGTCGTCGATTAATTAACAATGATAGAGTGTGGTTGCCATGTATTTTCACCACCTTATATGGGCCCTTCCATATAGGTGATAACGCTTTTCGTAACCTGAGGTGATTTTTTAGGTAGACGAAATCTCCCATCTTGTATTGTTTAGGACGAGTTCGAGAATCATAATATGTTTTGGAGATGGTTTTCGATTTTTGGATATGTTCCAGGGCCTTTTCTCGGGAGTGTTTTAAGCGGTTTTGAAGCATGCGGACATATTCAGGATAAGTTGTTCCAGAAGATTCGTTGAAGATAGAGTTTGGGATAAAAGGTTTGTGTCCGAACATTAGTTCGAAAGGTGTAAAGTTAGTTGAACAGTGTGTTGCAGAGTTGTATGCGAGCATTGCCGTATAAACGTAACGAGGCCAGTTATTCTGTCCCTCATTAACGTAAGATTTTAGATATTCTTTTAGAGTGGCATGGCTCCTTTCGAGAGCTCCTTGAGTTTGTGGATGGTAAGGCGTTGCCCAAAGTTGCTTAATTTTGAGGAAATCGCATGTGCTTTTGAATAAATCTGATGTAAAATTTGTTCCTTGATCTGTCAAAATTGTCTTGGGTATGCCGAATATTGAGATAAAATGTAACAAACATTCACTGGTTTCCTCGGCAGTTGTACTTCGGGTTGGATAAGCCGCGGAAAATTTAGTGAGATCGTCTTGGACAGTAAGTATAAATTTTAATCTGGCGGGACCTGCTTCAGGAAGCGGACCAACAATGTCTAGGGATATTCTCTGACATGGTTCAGTGGAAGTACTAGTAATCTGCATCGGCGCTCGATTCACTTTTCTAAGGGCTTTATTCTCTTGGCAGGACGTGCATCGTTTTACGTAGGATTCGATGTCGCTACGCATCCCTTTCCAATAATACATTTGTTTTATTCTATTATACATACGGCTGGAACCTAAGTGTCCGGCTGCAGGGGTATCATGATTATCGTATAGGATTTTCTTTATTTCGGATGGTGCGGGATATACGATATCATTATGATATATTAGAATTTTTATTTGAGTGTTGTGGAAAAGGTAAGCTAAAATATTATATATTTTTATGAAAGAGTGTTTTTCAAATGGATTTTTAAAATCTGAGATACCCAATTCGTTACTAGTTTCGATGACTATTAACTCATTCCGCACTCTTTTCAGGGTTTGGAAGATTTCGGGATAGGACGGTTCATCAAAATGATGCACCTTGACGAACAAAAGATATATTATCTTATTATTCCATTCACTCCTCTTAAACGAGAAAAGTTCTCTTTCAGTGTTATGGACATGATTACTTATTTCAGGTACGCTTAAAATTTCTGAGACGTATGGGTTTGACTCGTCCAGATCGATGGATGTAGGGATTAGGATAATTTTTGCAGGGCTTTTCAGTAAGTTTTCATTATGTTCCTCTATGTTTGTATTAAAGGATTCTTTTCCGCTTGTTAATGATTTCAGGAAGGTGGAATAGTCGTCGACCAATACATCTGGACGTGACCTCGTGGATAGCGTTAGCGAGTCGTCCGGTTGGACATTAGGGACATCGGGCTGATTAGGTAAAGATATGGGTAGGTTATTTGTTTCATTTTCGGATTCCTCTCTCACAGGTTGGTTTTCGGATGGGGAATTAGGTAAAGTTCCGTCACCTTCCAGGAGACCAATGGATGGTAGGTCATTGCTGTTTATATCGTAGGGACTTGGAGGAAAATGCGGGATATCGACGCCGATGTCTTCGAGAGTGATCGGACTGAAAGGTTCATTAGAATCCGCGGGAAATACGTCTGGTATTTCAGGGACATCGTGACTTGGAGGGACAATTCTTTGTGCTGGGGATACGGGCCCAGCTTGGATATTGTCGGTTAATGGGTTCGCTTCTTCTTCGGTAGGTTGGATGGGGTTAACAGGAAAACGCGATAAAGCGTCAGCGTTTGAGTTAATCTTCCCTTTTTTGTATTTAATATTATAATCGAATTCTTCAAGTTTTAATCGCCATCGGATAAGTCGGGACCCTGGATCTTTGCAGCTAAATAGCCATTCCAGAGGTTTATGGTCAGTAAGGATGGTGAATTTATTACCATAAAGGTAAGGACGGAAAACCTTCGTGCCGAATATTATTGCAAGGCATTCTTTTTCTGTCACGGTATAGTTGCATTCTGCCCTATTGAGAGTACGGGATGAAAATGCTATAGGACGGTCTTGGCCAAGGGGCCCTTGGGATAATATAGCGGATATGGCATAGTTTGAAGCGTCACAGGTGAGGAGAAATGGTTGATTAAAATCAGGATATGCTAGGATCGGTGATGTGACAAGTTTTTCTTTGAGGGTTTCAAAGGATAATTGTTGTGTGTTTTCCCATTTAAAAGATGTGTCCTTCTTAAGGAGAGAAGTGAGAGGTTTGGCCAGCTTTGAGAAATCATGTATAAAACGTCTATAGTACGAAACTAGTCCCAAGAAGGATTTTACGTCTTTTGGGGATTTGGGCACAGGAAATTCAGTAACTGCCCGGATTTTGTCTGGATTCGGTTTGACACCGTTCTCGTTTATGATGTGACCAAGGTAGCCTACTTCTCTTCGCAGAAATTCACATTTTTCAGGTTGCAATTTTAAGTTGAAATTTCGAAGCCTCTGGAATACGGATTTTAAGTTTCGAATGTGACAAGGGAGATCATGACTATAAATAACGATGTCATCAAGATATACGAAGCATCTAGTGCCATGCAGACCAGAGAGGCAGTTATTCATTAATTTTTGGAAGGTCGATGGGGCATTTTTAAGCCCGAACGGCATTCTGTTGAATTGGAAGTGCCCCTGTGGGACGGAGAAAGCTGTTTTGGGGGCGTCCTTTGGATCAATAAGAATCTGATGGAACCCGGATGCAAGGTCAAGGGTGCTGAAGTATTTACTGTTTCCCAGTTGGTCAAGTATCTCGGATATTTGAGGGATAGGATATATTTCGCCAATAGTTATATTATTCAGGTTCCTGTAGTCGATGACGACTCTCCATTTCCTTTGACCTATTGAATCTAATTTTTTCGGGACCACCCAAATTGGGGAGCTCCAGGGTGATATAGAATGTTCAATGATGTTTTCGTTTAGCATTTTATTGATTTGTGTCTCGACTTCCTTTTTGTGACATTCGGGAAACCTGTATGATTTTGTGTGGACAGGGATATCTGTGTTAGTCCTAATTGCATGGTTCAGGGCATTAGTAAATGTTAGTTTATCATTGGGTAGAAGAAAAATGTCAGAATACTCGGCGCACAGATCAGTAAGGGCTTCTGCCTCTTCCTGATTCAAATGGGATATTCGTAGCGATTTCATTACTTCGCGCGTCCGATCGAGGATATTCTTTGACTGGTTACCCTGTATCTGAACAGCGCAAGTATTCAGGGTTTCCAATTTCAAATTGAGATTACATTTAACATTCATAGGCGATTCGGATATATTTACGACGGATATATTAACTCTCTTGTTTTCCTTTACTTTAACTATACAGTTCGCAACTAACAATGACGGCGATATGTGCTGGTCTAGAATGACACCTTCATTTAACTCAGGGTTTTGAACAGTACATTCTATTACGGTTTCAGAACGCGGGGGAATTATATAAAAAGGATCGTAAAACTGGAGCTTAATACTGGTATTACCTACTTTCAGAGTGTCGGATGTATAGTCGATATTACAACCAAAGGACGTGAGGAAATCGTTTCCGATTATGCCATCATAGGGCAAATTTATGTTTTTTATGATATGGAATTTGTGTGTGAGCTGTTTGTTTTTAGAGAAGTGTAGTTTTATATGGCAGTGACCCAAAGTAGGAGTCGTTTCGTCTCCTGGGTCAATGCCTTTAAGTCTAATGAATTCTTTTGTCAGTGTTGGACTTCTCGACATGGAGGATTGTTTCAGTAAACATATCGCTGAGCCAGAGTCGACCAGCAGAGTAAGCGGGATATTTGAGACTGGTGAATGTACAAGGATATGTGGTAGAAGTCTGTTGGATGTGTCAATGTTAATTTCATATATTTTTGTATTGCTAGAAATCGATTCACCAGAATTTAGTAAGGCGTTTCCGGTTTGGGGCTGGTTACCCTGCTGTGTAATGCCTTTGGATATACGAATCGGTTCGATGAGTCTCGATGAGGTGCTTGCCGTTTGGGGCTGGTTACCCTGTTGTGTAGCACTCCTGGATGATATTCTACTATTAGTGTCTAATGAGGCGTTTCCGGTTTGGGGCTGGTTACCCTGCTGTGTAACGCTTTTGGATATAGAAATCGGTTCAATGGATTTCGATGAGATGCTTCCGCTTTGGGGCTGGTTACCCTGTTGTGTAGCACTCTTGGATATAGGAATCGGTTCAGTGAATCTCGATGAGGTGTTTCCGGTTTGGGGCTGGTTACCCTGCTGTGTAACACTTCTGGATATAGGAATCGGTTCAGTGAATCTCGATGAGGTGCTTCCGGTTTGGGGCTGGTTACCCTGCTGTGTAGCACTTCTGGATATAGGAATCGGTTCAATGAATCTCGATGAGGTGCTTCCGGTTTGGGGCTGGTTACCCTGCTGTGTAGCACTTCTGGATAATATTCTACAATTGGTGTCTACTTTTCTTCGCTGTCTCGTGCGACACCTGGACGAGACGCCCATTCGTTTAAAGTGTTGTCATCAGGATTGTATGTTATGTTATCGTCATTATAGGTAGGTTCCGTGAATGTTTCATCGGGCAAGTCCTGAACATGGTGGACTGCCCTAAAGGCATTATTCCTGTTAAACAGGGGAGTTTTACCCTGTTGTGAGGGGTTACGAAACTTGTTGTTATAAAATTCACGTTTTTGACAATCCTTGATGTCGTGCCCTGTTGTTTTGCAGTAGCGACAAAATAAGCCGGAAGTAGTTGGCCGTGGAAATTGTTGGAAACTAACACTCGGTTTTGGGAATATATTCTGGGGACGTCGAATTTGCGCAGAAGTGGATGAGGGTTTTGTTTCAAGGTGTGAGATGTTTTTCCTATAAAGTGACTGTTGGATTTTGTCCTCTGAGATAGCGAAGTTAATTGCTTCATTCAAGCTTTTCGGGTTTCTACATCGGACAATATTGGAAATACGGGGTTGTAGTCCCATGAGAAAGTGATGGAGGGCTAAATCCTCCATGGCGGCAATCCTACCATCTATCTCCTTCTTTTTACAGTTCGATAGTGCAACTTCGGTAATCAGTTGGGACAAACAGGTTTCTATTTTGAATGAAAACTGGTTTACGTTCTCATGGTTGCTTTGCCGACTATCTTGGAGTTCCGTAAGTAAATGGGAGTAGTGCTTCCGTTCACTAAACTGGTTTTTCAGAAATTCTTTTAGTTGATCCCATGAACTGAAATCTTTGATGGAACAGGCTATTTCGGCCTTACCTTGCAGTTGGCACTGTATGTATTTAAATAGGATTGGTTTTTGTTGTGCGGAAGCCAATTCGAAAGCGTTGTTGCAGTTTATTATGAAGGAGTTTAAGGTTTCGCGATTTCCGTCATAAGGTTTTATAAATTTAATAAGGATGTTTAGATCAAGATCTAAATTAGGCATATTAATGTTTGGTGATGGGTTAGGTGATTTAAATTCTACGTTTGTTTCTGATACTGGTACTGCCACATTTAATTCGGGCCTGGAGCTTTTTGACATTTTTTAGATATAGAATCTGTGCAGAAGAGCTATACAAATTATAAAATTAATTAATACTAAACAGTCAAGTGTATATGGACAATTAGATTGAGGTCACTCACTGTACACACAGCAACGCACTGATAACTAGAGTTGGTAGGTGATTCATTCCCGGACGATTTGGTATTTCAGATGCGGGCGGAACTGGAAGTAGCGATCTGTTTTCAGGATATTCTTCTTCACGCTACACAGGATGCACGACGGATAAGTGGATATTCTTCTTTCCGAGCAGGATACACGTCACGGCAAGTAGAAATAGGATAATCTGACCTTCTGTCTCGGTAGGGCGCCTAGCGGCACAGGTAAGTTGTCGTTTTCCAACTTCAGGCAGGATATTCAAAATTCTTCGTCTTCACACAGTACACTCGGGATACAGACAAGTAACTGGATATTTATATTTTAATTTTTCTTAAGAGTTTGGCACAGCACAATTTTTCACTAGTAACTTTCACAGTGCGGCGTAATCCGATTGCATAAGGATAATGAATGCACTTTTTATTTATTTTAGGTCACTGGGGATTTTCGTATCCCACCGCTGCCACCAAATGTTATAGGGTCCCTTTAGGAAAGCGTTTTAAAAAAAACTAAATGATGGTTACAAGGACTTTAATTACTTCAATTAATTACATGAATTAAAAGGGGACCCTTGGGCAGCCGCACGCGAAGAACGATCTATGCCAACTCGCTACACTCAATGAGTCAGTTGCCCGTCTCTAAGTCGAGACCGCTGTCTCAGCGGTCTTGGCTTCACAATGTGTTTTTATGAACATCGCTAGGGTATAACAGCACGCGTCATGTTAGTATAATGTGAGTGATGTTTAATTTGGTCGAGTAATGCGTACTGCTACTGTACGCGTTCGAGTGATATCACGCGTGATGTATTTATTACTTACATTACTTAATGGCATTACTTACACATGTCTAGTGGTAAGCACTCGTTTGACAAAACCACAGACAATACAGTAGTGATGTAGAACAATTTAATGTTTAATGCTTCTTGGTGACCTAACATAATAATTCAATATAACAGTTTAGGTTTAGGTAAGGTAAGGTTTCTACTGAAAACATTGATATGACATATGTACTTATTTTTGTCTGAAATTATTTTTTAATGTTTCCCAAGGTTTTCACAGTAGTGAAAACCCATGTTTCTATCGGTATTTAATTTGACTTTATACTAATTGGTTATTTGGACAGGTAATGATGATTGTATTATATTTATTATATCTTAATTTTCTATTTATAAATGTGACACTTATTGTTAACATTGTTTTGCAGCTATTTGAAACTAGTAGTTAAGGGTGTAGATTGTTGGCCTGAGATCTCGATTTCGAGCGACCGCAGCGCCAAAGTTTAATGTAACATCCGACGGGGCGGATGAATGACCTAGAGAGCGCGATTTTCAAAATGTTTTGCAACAAACGTTCCACGTTGAGAAATTGTTATTGAACTTGAATATTTACAGCATAACAATAACGTTGAATTTTTGGAAACTAGCTGTTGATTCTTTTTAATAGATTAATAAGAGTAGTTGAGACACAATTTTTATGTTTTTCTATCATTTGACATCTGACATTTTTGTATTCTACTTACCTAAAATTCCAACTATTTATTTATTTGTAATTTCACTACCAAAATTTATTCTAATTCGTAAAATATTCATTCAATAAAATAATTGCAAATTCAGTAGGAAGTGTGTTTATCTCTACGCAAGGAAATGTGCCTATTGCGTAAACTCAAATACTTACTTTTTGTTTACGATCACCTCGTCGATATCTAAAAAAAATCCTAGGGTTTTAAAAAAAATGTCAATAAATGAAACACAAGTATAAAAATGATTTATTTACTACACAATAACAAATATGAGTCGCCATTACTCGCTATCTCAAAAGCGTGCTAGGGTTGTACAAAAATTAGTAAATAATTCATTTATTTACTAATTTTAACAGAAGTTTGTAAATTATTAATATACTAATTAAAAGTATGTAATTAAACAATAACGAAATATGAGTTCAAAATTCTAATGGTTTTTCATTCGATTACGGATCAAGTTCTGATTTCTGCTAATTTGATGATAAAATCAATGGCTATCACAAAGCCTATCAGAATGAAAACGTTACCAGCTGCCCGATTCACGTAAGTAATAAAAACCGTAGCGCAGTGACGTCACTTCGTTTTTTGCAAATTTAGCCCTTTTAACCGACTTAAAAAAAGGAGAATTCTCAATTCGCTGTATTTTTGAACCAATTTTTATGATTCTTTACACCAGGTAACTCAGAAATTGTATAGTAATTGAGCTATTGGAAGATTTATGACAATCCAAGACTAGATAAGTAAGTGCGTTTAAAACAGAAAACCAAAAGGCGATTTCTAAGTTCCTAAGTTAAAACGACTTTTGGACTGGCGTGTTTACGTGAATCGACTGGCTGGGTAGTTAAGTTACCTGTATCTTTCAAAATCATTAGGCGTTCTTCTCTTTCATAACACGTAAAGCTCTTTCTTTCCTCTCTTTCATAGCCTCTATGATACTGGGCGCGTCACGAATGGGCATGCTTCGTGACTGCCGAGGATCAACTAATTCTGGAAGTAGGCAATCGTAATAAAACCTAACTAATTTCATCTCCATTTTCTCCTCCCAAAATTTGTCGTCCTTTTCTATAATATAAACTTTCATAGGTACAGTAGCACCAAACCAGATGCCAAGCATGCAAACGTTTCTTTTAGTAATATGTACCTGTCCCTGAATTTGGAAATACCAGTTATGATTTTTATTTATGACATAACCCTTGGAAGCCTTGTCCTTAACCCAAAAGGTATGTTTGGCCATTGCTTCATCAAGAGTCATGCCAGCTAAAGAATGTGGGCACTTAATTTCAATTAAACCGTTTGCATAAATGCCATCTGGTGTAGTACCAAGAAATTCATATTGATCGTCGACGAACAAACCGCAACCTTGTATACTAATATTCTCTTGAATTTCTAACTGTTTAATTGCGGTTTCTTCGTTTTCGATACCGTACCGTAGAGCAGGCAAACTGGAGATATTACTACCATAAACGATTTTACGAACAAGAACAGCACAACTTGTGCTCTCTCGTTTTTTACAAACTTCCCCGAACGATGATGAGGTTAGTAATTTTCTCCTTGTACTCATCCACTCAGAACTACTTCTTTGCAAATGGGTCGACCTTTCAAGCTCCTCTCTTTCAGCACAAGACAACTTTAAATCGGCTAAAAAAGATGACTTGGCTTTCTCATATAATTCTGGACTCAGATCAGGTTTTTCGCAGTTTGGTCCATAGTGAGCGTCTTTCGATACAGCGCTGTGGCTCTTTTTCAATCTTAATTTAGGTTTAGCAATTAAACGGATTCTACGATTACAATTTTCCACTTTCGCGATCAAAGGATTAGGACTAGATTTAAATATCACTTCATGAGTTTTACTATGAATCGATCCTGTATTAAAAGACACAACAGCAGCTGCGCATCGGCCCGCATAAGAACCACGGGAAGAATAATTTACACGCTTACCCCCTACTAATTTGGCAATCACTGCGTTAAAACTTTCAACTATATTACTTGTACAATTATGAATTAAACTTCTAGAATGATATGACAGTCTTTTACTTAAAATGTGTACCGCGTCCATTAATCCGCATCCAACAATTGCTGGAAGCAACCCAACAGGTTCTATTCGACGAGTATCAGGTCTACAGAAATACTCCTTGCAATATTGGTGATTACCAAATACGTGTTGTGGACCATTTAGGATATCTTCACTAAGATTTTTTATTTTTTCTTCGAGTGACTGATTTTGATCGCCCCAATATTTAATAGCGCATTTTACACCCGTTCTTAAACGCAAATACCTTTCTTTTAGGAATTTCCGCAATTCGCAAGGATACTTAGTGTCTTTCGACAGTTTCTCCAAGCTATTGCAGTAGTTTCGTAAAAGATGATTTTTGCATTCAATTTTCTCTACTGTTAAATTACCGTACGGTCGCGAATCTAATATTTTTTTATAAGTACTGGAATCGCCGTCTGCTACAAATTTATTATAAATTACACCGTGATCAACAATGGAACGTTTAAACCCCTCAACTATTATGGTCGATTCCATACCGGTAGATGATCCCGAATAATTCTTGAAACAACGGTGTTCCGAGGGCTGACTGTCGTTCTTTGCGGCTCGTGCACAAACTACGCAGTATTTATTTTTAACTCCAAAAAACAATACTTTATTAGTTTTAATGCCAATTATCGCAGCTGCGCCGGACAAGGCGGAAAAATTCTTACCATAAGATCTCTTGCTCCAACAACCGTCAACAGCAACAGATATTAATGGTGTACCATTTTTATCAACACTACCTATAGACACTGCGTACTCCGCTTCTTCCTTGACAGCTTCTGCCATGGAATGTGCTGCTGTCTTTTCCCACCAATCGCAAACCGTATTATTAATTTCATTGTATAATGAAGGTGACATGATTGGTAGGGCTACTGCGGCAGTTAATGTTTTTAACTGATAGTAGCTCCCACCAGATGATATGATACCAGATACAATTTGATGATTCACTTCCATTCTATCTTCTTTCTTTTCAATCAAACACACAGTAAATTTCATACTACACATACTACATTTCATGATGAGTTTTGAGTCCAGACCAACTTTTACTTCACCTATTATACTGAGGTAACTTAACTTACAATCCATTGGACCGTGGTCCCCTATGGCCTGAAGAGCTTTAAAAAAAAAAGAAACGTCTACAACTCTACGCCCAACTTCCATTTCATCCACCTTTCCCTCTTGGTCGTTTTCAATAACTAGTTCCTGTAAAGAAAGATAATGGCTTGATTTTTTTTATAAAAAATAATTAAAAATTTAAAAAAATGCAAAAGAATTAATACAATATTAGGTTCCTGATGAATAGAAATTATAATTTCTTTACGCATTAGGTATTGTTTTTTTATGACGTCACCTATTTGAACGTAAATTTTCTTTTGAGAAAGTAATTGAGAAGTATTTCGGTACTAAGGTGTTTGTCTCTCGATGAAAATAATAAATATTGCAAGAAAAATCTATAGGTAGGTATTGAGATTTTGTCTTCGCCCATCACTAACTAAGTAGTTTGTTTATTTATGTAACAAGTCTACAAGAATTACGTATAACAACTTACCTCTATACAGCGCGTAGCATTGTTGCTCAGAGTCTCGGCCCCAAGGTTTTCTTTATTTTCAATACTGGAAATATTATTCATCAATATTATCCACTTTTTATTTATTTTGTACAACCCTAAGCCAGACGCTAGGCGCCTCGCGTCTGTTTGGCGGTATAGGTATGTCGACAAAGTTGCGCTGTCGCCTACCTACTTCCACAATTTGATATTTAGACAATACTAGCCGACCCGGCGAACTCCGTATCGCCTTTTTTTTTTTAAAAATCCTATTATTTTGATATTACATACAGATACTTCAATTTTATTTATCAGTATAGATATAGATAATACAAACCAATATTTACATGTTATTGTAGGTATATGTCTGAATCGGGCGATCTAAATCATATGACATATTGTATTAGCTTTGTAATGTACCCTGTTCAAATGCGATAATAAATAAGTAGGGAGGAACTTACATTTTATTCCGAGATCTTTTGGCTTTCATATTTTTATAATGCGTACAAAACTTTCTTTTCCCTGGCATGCCACTCAAATTCAATCAGTCCTGCGAAAAAAATAGCCTATGTTACTCAGTGATAATGTAGCTTTCGAATGATAAAAGAATTATTAAAATCAGTCCAGTACTTTTTGAGTTTATTCGTTACATACAAAAATCCAAATCTTTCCTCTTTATAATACCTATTAGTGTAGATATTGTATTTTTTACGATTTATATCTAGTTCCATCATGGTTTTCTTTCAGACATTCATTATATCGATACTTTCTACTAACTGAAAATAAATTAATTATAAAAATGTTATACTTACAGTTTTTTACAAAAAACACAAATTCACAATACGTAATTCTGCTGTCTGCAGCCGACAAGCGTGGTGTCGCGTTCACTTACAGAAAGGAACTGCCGCTGCAGACCACCGAGATTGCACGAATGAAACGAACGTTTTATCCCATACATTTGTGTATGAAAAATTTACCTTAAAATATATCTAGATTTTAGGGCTTTAAAAGAGGAAGTCTTTGTTTGTAAAGGTATAAAAAGAAGTATACAGCTATACTTATTGGTTTCTTTAGTGTTCAAAAAGTGTTTCTTTTTATCAATTTGTGTTGATTTATGGGGTTAAATCTGAAAAATACGAAGTCATGTTTTTGCATTTTTACTCAATTTTGTGCGTTTGTTGACGTTTATTATATAACAACTATTAGGTTTAAGAGTTTAATATAAGCATGAACATACTTATTGGTCTTTGATTGTAATATATACAAATTATCATTGATATCAATCATATGTAAATAGGTTAAATATGAAAAATCGTAACACTCTTTTCGGTGATTTTCACGATCTACACCCTTAAGCGACACGAGTAAATACATTTTTACTGATGTGGTTTTAAGCTACTTGTACTCGTACAGTACGCGACAGTGCGGAATGGAGTGCGGTTCAAATATGAATTCAATCAACCGCTTTAGTTGAGGAGTTCGTTTTTTTTTTTTAAATTAAATCATCTTATATACAGGTATATCAATTTATAATAATAAACGTAAATTAAAATAATCGATAAGTAAATATCAAGCTAACGTTTTTTTCACATCCCCGTGAAATTATTAGAAATTGCACGTCCGCGATGACGTGTATTTTAAAAAATTTAATCTTTTAACACGACAAAAACGGAAAGATAAAAGCAGTATCTTATATTAACTGAATCTATTTTTGTTACACCCATTCTTTGTAATGTTATTTTTTAGACTTAAATCATTTTTCTATATTTTTTTATCACAACTCGACGAGAATAAATACGAAAGTCGCAACTTTAAGGTCGATATCAGCCGTCCTTGCCGTATATGGATATGTCTTCGCGACGCAAATATGAGTAGCCGTATTGCGGTCGTCATTTGCATATTCATTTTACAATTAATTTTATTAGTGTACCGTACAAGAAATGACAATAATATTGTACTCGCAATGTTTAGATTTGAGTTTTGTTCATTATTTGTTAGGGCACTCGTGTAACACACATAATATAATTGAATATTCGATGCCATGATCGATCATTTCGAATAGAAATCATAAGATCCAAAAATTATGTACTCTTTTTTTATGGACGAACGCGGCAGACCAGCATACAGTCCACCTGATGGTAAGTGGATACTGTCACCCATAGACATACGCGATACATGCCAACATTAGTCGAAAATGACAAACGTTGGCATGACCCCGGATGCGCTGCCTATCTTTGGAGATATAGGAATGGATTTTGAGAAAGGGTTGGGAAAATGGAAAGGGATAGGATGGGAATGGACTCTGGCACATCTCACTCACTACCGAAACACGTACGTACGTACATTAGGGAAATAAGATAAAGTTGGAAATGCATTCTGTGATTCTTTTCTTGTATAGCAATAATGCAATTAGCACATTTCTTCTTATACTAACAAATTTAAAGTCATTACAATTGCAAACATATCGCGTTAATGTCCAGTTCGGTGTAAGTAATATAGCGAGTTACTCGGTAAAAAGTGATAGTAGGTTTACTGAAGCCAGAAGAGTTGGACTTCTTGATAACACACGAAAAACGCAATCTTATTCTTTTACGCACACGGATTGGGTAAATCGGTAGAGGCCTCGTGAAATTGGGCGAGATAATTGGACACTTCCTGCGTTGTCTCGTGAATGACATTCAATTTAAATTTATTGATACGGTGAACTTGAAGTGAATTTTTTTATGCGTCTGTAGATCTGTAATTAATTCCGCATATTTTTTGCGAGAAATATCGTTCTTAACGTCAGGGCTGCACCGCTTGATATAGCGACCCGCAATTGAATTCTTCAGCGCATCAACAGCGGATATGTCGCCATCTATCATCCGCCATTTAACGATCCATTTACAATTCTACATTAATTGATATAACAGTCCACAGATCTAGAACGTTATGCTACCGCAATAGCAATCCATATTTGTGTCATTTGCTTTTGTGTTCACGTGGATATTCCCATAATTATTTTAATTAGTGCGCACAACTTGACAATATCAAGTAATATAGGAAAAGTTGATGTCCGTGCTAGGAGTATCCCGTATGCAATGTGCAAGATGGATGCTAGCGCTTTCTATCATGTACAAAAGCCTACATTTCTCGTTGACATGTGCAGTGAGTGCATGCTTTCAGAGATGCTAATCAATTTTGCACATTTTTTCCATTAAAACTAGTTTGTGCTAGGTGCATAGTGTTTCAAATGATAAGTTTTATCTTCGACATCCGTTATGAGCAGACCGAGCCGCTTGACTTTACTCACCACGATATCGATATCACGATTTCATTCTCGCAAAATGCTCATAAGGTGTGCCGAGTATAATCTGTAATCATTTTTTTCCACTTTTTCTATACAATTTAAACGCATAACAAGGATTTTAATAACATTTGTGTATTTATTTATTTATTTGCATATATTCATGGTTTACATATTATTGGTAAATAGTAATTACCCAGGTACGTCAGGTACCCAGGTATATAGCAATTATTGAAATACACGTTAACAAAATATAATAAATTATAATAAAAATACACTTACTAATTTAAACATTATACAAAACTATTGTTATTTAGCCGATAACGAGTCGATATTATTATTATATTCCAGATTATTATTATTACCTATATTGTTATTAGTCAATATACATTCAATTTATTTTAAACAATTATTGTATATTTCTTTGTCAGTCATGAATTCTTTAGCATTTTTGGATTAGGAGGGTTTTAGTCGATTATAAAATATTTTGTCTTTTTGTTCATTAACTTATGTCATGTCACATGTGGTAATGTTTCTTTTCCCTACGTTCACTTTTAACCCCATCATATAGTGTTGTGTTTTCTGAAAAACGACGCTATTTCAAAGATATACGAAGGGAGGTGCAAATGTTTCCGGCCTGACAATGATAAAGGATACTCGAGTCCATGAAACTATTTTTAATTTTCAATATAGTCTCCGTCTATTTGAACACACGTTTTCGGATCGATTAATTAGTATTTCTATCTCAGTATAAAAACAGTCAGATGTTTTCTATTCAAAATGAGCGAAAGCCGCAGCGGTTACTTCATCGTTAGTGGTAAATCTTCTACTCCTTAAGTCCATCTTGAGTTTTGAGAACAAATAGTAATCACTGGGAGCAAAATCAGGACTATATGGAGGGTGGCGAATGGGTGGCACTCTCACTACCTCGCACTATCTTTATTCTCATATGAAGATGTTCATGAAGAATCCTAATGACTGTAGTTTTTGAAAGTCCTGTCCTTGCTGCTATTTCTTTCGTCTTTAGCCGTCGATCGCTCAGAACTTTTTCTTCCACTAATTTGATGTTGTTTGGAGTGAGTGCCTCAACGGGTCGACCGGAGCGAGGTCGATGGACTCTCGTCCTAAACTAAGCAATTTCGTTTAGGACGAGAGGTCCTAAACGAAATTGCTTACACCAATCTTTGGCAGTGGAAAGATGGAGAAGAATCCCCGTACTCATTATCCAGCCTTTGTTTGATATCGGTTGGACAAACACCTTCCTTTGTAAGGAACTTAATCACGGAAAGATATCCCAGTTTACACATTTTAAAGATTTTGCGATTTCCTGTTCTAAGAGGCGAGGAGTCAAAACTAACGACGGTTGGAAATTATACACGAATTAGCAGTATGAATTACAATTACAATGACGTATAATTTGTATTTTTAAACTTCTAGAAATATGTTAGACCAGAAACTTTTGGACCTCACTGGTATATGCCTGTAAATGTAAGTAGTTTTCCCTTAATAAAATATGGCCTGCAGCTTTCTCTTTGACGTATGTTTACAATTATTTGTAATAATTTATTTTGTACGAGTAGTATGAACATATTCCGTGTTAGGACGAGTAGGTTAGTGCGTTATAAAATTAGTATAAACGCATTACTTTCTTTACTTCAAGGCGTAAACGAAGTGCTTTTTCAGTCACGATGCAACAATACTCGTATTTGCGTCATAATCTTAAAATTGCATTAGTTCTTACGTTTTCTTTACATGAGTATTATGCATTGTGTAAATATTATAAAGACGAAAATGTGGTACAATTTTACATAACAACAATAAGAAACTCACTTGAAAGTGCATCGCTTTTTTTATATCATGAATACTGCACGAACCAATGAATGCATTGGCTCCTAAACGCGAAGTTACCCGTATGCACCCTTGACATGTGTAAAATAATGTTAAGTTTCTGACTTGTACGAGTATTATTACGAAGAACTCATAGATTCCTGAAAACATCCAGAGGAAGGGAACGGATCTGTGAACTTGTCAACGCTACTTTGACTGAGCGACATTAACCAGAGCCAGTACACACTGAGCGCTCGGAGTTGCGTTAAGCGTGCGTTGCTAATGTACAGACAGTGCGTTTAGTACGGAGTTTGGCGAGCTAGTAGTACTAGCGCTGTTGGAAAGTGGCCGTCGAAGTGATAGTTTGTATGGCGGTTCCTTTACCGTCGTTATAAAGACGACGGCAAAGACAGAGAATTTTATTGTAGGTGCACCATAGATAACGCGACAAATTACATCCAAAATTAAAACAATACGAGCCAAAAAAAATATTTTAGAATGTCATTTTCATAATCAGCACTTTCATGTACCAAATGGAATTTTGTTTTTCTCTTTTGAATTTCGTCAGTAAATAATTCGGTGTTATAATGGTAGTACATTTTGGTAAAACGTGCATCCATACTCCACGGAAGTGCGCGATAGGATGTACCTACAACAAAATGGCGACGCATATATCTAGATGCGCCTGCATACTGCACGTTCCTCAGAGCAATTAACAAGCCAGGCTTGTTAATTGCTCTGAGGCGCGTTCTATCAGAAATCTGGCAACGCGCGTTTGACGGGCGCTCGGCCAAAGCGTACATGTACATGTGTACACCTAATTGAAGCTCTTTGGTGTGTAGATCGCGCGCTTCTAAACGCCTAATGTGTACTTACTCTTAGTATTATATCAGATGAACTGTCTGCTCGTCCGCCACCTTTTTTCTATAAATTCTACACTATTAAAAAGGCAATGGGAAGTTATTAATGATGTCATTTATCGTGTATACTACGAAAGAAAGAAACATTCATTTGACAAAACACGTAAAGCGCACAAAGAAAGAGAAATTGATGACAGAAAATAATCACAAAGGCAGTTAACATATTTTAATAATGGTCATTGCGTGCGCGTCAGTGCCCTGTCAGTTTTATTCAAGAGGTTGATTATCCCCTTTTGGCGCAAAATCGCTCTGATAAATTTTGTTGTAATAAATTTCTGATAAATCGCTTAGGACTAATATAGACCAGTAGGTACATATAGAAATCAATATAAATTTACTTAGTTGTTTTGTTGTTCACAGCGCGGCTTCCCTTTTGATGAGGAGGAGGGTACGGGCGCGTGGAGCGAGCTCGCGGCGCGACACCCGGACATAGCGGCGCGACTGCGGCAGCGGCCGGCCACCTGGGCGCGCAAGCGAAGACCCTCCAGCCAGGACGCCAACGGTAAATACACATAACTTACCTTCGACTAGAGATATATGTATAAGAGTTTTTTCTCCTTACAGCGATAAGGCCGCCTGATGTACATTTCGTGTTACTTAAATTGTGTGTTTTTTTTTTATGACAAGGCCGGACGAGCAAGCGGTCCCACGTGATGATAAGTGTTACCGCCGCCCATGGACACCTGCAACACCAGCGGGTATGCGGGTGTGCCGCCAACCTTGCAAAATCCTATCCACAGCTTTCTTGAAGAACCTCATGTCGTAGCTTAATGGGAAGACCTCTTGAGGCAGTTTGTTCCACAGTCTACTGGTTGCAACATGTAATGGAATATAATAAAGAGTTTATATTTCAAATTTAAAAATATATTGATAAGAAGAATCAATCGATGGTAAATGGCCATTACACCACCAGACATACACCACTGTCAGACGTTAGCAACTCATTTAAAGGATAACATTAGCGAATTTCCTTATTACAGTAGTCTTAAAATTGTAGTCACAATCATAGAGCGTTTAAATGTGAAATTGTGTAATCATTAACGAAGTGAACTTAGGTATAATATATATCAATGATATACTCTCACATAGCTCTCTTCTTGCAGGTAGTGTAAAGAAAAGTTTAATTATTGCAGATTTCGGCGACGGCTTCGACAGATTCCCGTTCGACGATATCCCGCCAGAGTTCAGGGAGCATTTCCCGTCACATTGGAATCGCAGATTTGGCCGTGACGAGCCAGAACATCCCCAGCAGCAGCAGCAGCAGCAACCGCAGCAGCAACAGTCACAGCCACCACAAGCACCGCCACAGCCGCAGCAACAAACCACAGCTACACAGACTGAACAGAACCCAGCCACTTCGGAACAAGAACAGACTCATTTGCCCCAGTACGGGCTGAGAAACACTGTTGACCTTGGCCAGAAGAGTCCCGCCGACCCGAGCCTAGTCGATGCTGACGATAGAAACCAGAGGTCTATGTCCGCACCCCCTGACAGTTGCCCCAACAAACAGAAAATGAGTGGCCAGAACCATGAACAGCAGGCCCCCCCACAGGCCGAACAGTCCTCTAATGTGCGACACATACCGATATTCGTGGAGGGAAGGGATGAGCCGGTGATCAACAAGAATAATCACTTTGGAGAAGCAAAGCAGCAGTTCACTCCACCGCAGCAGCCACATATTGACAGAGAACAGTATTTCGCTGATGAAGTGCCTGGCTTCCATCATCCTCCAAACTTCTCTAGACCTTTCGGAACGCCTTTTAACAAAGGCTTCAGAGGAAGTTCCCAGCCGTTTGCCCAGCAGAAGGCATATCCGCAGACTGGATACGCGCGCGGCGCATCGCCCCAGAGGTCGCAATCGCCTCACATGCACCCAGAAGAACATTTCACCAAAGTGCCGGTGCATCATGATACTCCACAGCAGAAGCCGCAACAGCAGCAGCAACCTCAACAGAGGCAGCAACAGCAGCCGCAGCCCCAGCAGAAGCAGCAGCAGCAACAACAACAACAACAACAGCAACAACAACCACCACCTCCTCCCCAACAAGCGTCTCCGCAACAGGAAGCCCCACAACAGCCGAAACCGCAGCCACCGACTGCCAATGATCCAATCACACTGATTCTCGGCATACAAACCGATGTCCTCAACCTTATGACGGACGTCGAAAACTTCAAGGGCGCCAAAAAAGACAAGAATTACTTGTTCCTCGATGAGATGCTTACCAGAAATCTCATTAAGCTAGACAATATTGAAACGGATGGTAAAGAAAACATCCGACAGGCGAGGAAAGAAGCGATCAAGTGTATTCAAAAATGTATAGCTGTTTTAGAAGCCAAAGCCGAAAAGGGCTCGAGCATGGCTCAACCCGCAGATGTGGAGATGAAGGAAAATCAAGCAGAGAATGTGACTGAAAACGGTGAAGTTGAAATAAAAGGTGAATCTGCCAAAGAGGAATTGAAGGCGGATGCTCAGAATGAGCAAACACAGCCCCAGGAAGTGAAAGAAGGAAAGGAATCACAGCCTGAAACTAAACAGTCAGAGAATAAAGAGGCAGATCAACCACAAGCGGTAGACACGCGACCGGAGGAAAAACAGCCCGAACAACCGGCAGAGAATGATATTCTGCCGGAAGAGAAAGTTCCCGAACAAAAGTCCGAAGCGAAACAAGACGAACAGAAAACTGAGCATGTAGAAAAGAAAACCCCCAAGAAAGGCGGGAAGAATGTAAAGAAACGCGATAAGAGCAAAGATAACAAGGAAACCAATAATACGGAAGATGGTGGTAAAGATGGTAAAAAGGCAGAAGCGATGCAATTGGACGATGCGGGGGACAAACCACCCGTCATGGAAGTAGACGGTGCTACACCTAGTCAATAAATTTAGTTGCTTTAGTGAATTGGTTGGTCACTAGGGCTTTGCACCGGAGGAAAATTTGAAAACCGGTTTATCTTCACCGGAGAATGAAAGCAATGGAGATTTCAGTCATTGCATATAGCACGTATATAAAAAACTACTTTTAGGCGGAAAAGTGTTAAATGATACGCCTTTTTGCATGTTGCTAGGTTACATTTCGATAATATTGGCGCATATTTTGCTCCATTTTGGAGATTCAAAGTAATGGTCGGTTTTTCCCCGGTAATTCAAGCACCGATGGAAAGTTCTAGTAGTCACAATAATAGGATCCGTCGTACAGGGCCTATTCGCCTGCATCGCACCCTTTGTGCATAATAAAGCATCAACCTGTATAGTGTTTACTGTTTACGTTTCTAATATTAAACGAGATGTGTAAAAAACGTCCAAATTTAAGAGGTCTCTTTAAACCCTAATATTTAATTAATTTATTGTTTATCAGTATTTGATAACACAATTTTCTCAATAAATTATAAATACGAAAGAGCGTTTGTTATTTTTATACCTTTTATTTCATTTCACAAATACATAATACATTTAATTGTATACATCTAACAGTTCCAGTAAATAGAAACTTCAGTGATACACTCTCCTTGAGATGGTAAATTATAAGTAAGCTTCTAAATATTTGTTTTATTTTAACCACCAGGTATAAGAGTAAGCAAAAATAGTTATTTGATAACAATTTAATTAGTAGAATCACGTGATTTGTACATTTTTTGGAATTTGTAGAAAGTTTATAGAAAAACAGGAAGATTGTTCCGACACATTGTCCAAATCTTCAGCGCTGGGGAGAGAACAGGCAATAACCAGTGGAAATGGACGACTTTAATTATAAACGTTAGGAACTTAGCTAAATCATTGAGGAAATATTTATTTATTAAATTAAACGCGAATAAACAATTATTAGTTCAAGAGTGCCAGATTCCTTCTAATTTAGTTTTAAAAGTAACAAAGTAGAAAAATCTATATTATGTAATGCAATTACTGTGACGGTATGTGATGTGGTCATAACAAATAAAATCACATTTTGACTCACCAATGTGACCATGAAACAACTTATTACAACAGTATTGTACCTATCTCATACCTACTTGTTATACACAATATCTTTGAACTTGTTTTGGCAACTAAAGATTGGAACCGAATTATAATCTTTGCATTTTATAAATTACCTCTCTCCATAAAACAGAAAATCATTAACCATCAATTAAAAAGGCTCTTATCTAGTTAAAATATTATGTATGAATTGCCACGTGCAACATTCCCGCGACCTTTATGGTCTTTTGTTTGGCGGCGGGGGCGGGGGGGTTTATCCTCCTGTGTACCCTCAAAACGTTGACCAATCACCCAAGGTCTAGGTGGACCTAGGTCAAATTAATTTTATACATAAGGAGAAGGATGTGAATTCCTTGCCACACGACCTTTATAAACGATGTTTTTAAATCTCTTTGTGACTAACAAAACTGTTACTCGATTTGTGCTCCATACCTCTGTACCGATTATATCATATTTTAATGTAATTTCATATCCATCCAGTTTAAACCCACCTTTGGTATACGAGTATGATAAGAGCTTTTTAAGTCGTTGTTTATGATTTTCTGTATTACGAGGGTGGAAAAAGATTTACAACAATTAAATCGTGAGTGACTGAAATACATATGTACACCCGGTTGCCGCAGTTACCAAGCTTTGTTCGTACCCACACACATACATAGCCCCTATTCCCACTCCCTCATAAACCTATCCCAATCCTCATCCGCTATATAAGGTTTATGGATACAATTGATTATGTACTTCCCGCAGAAGATGCACTCGTTCGCCATTGAGCTATGTCGTTGATCTCGTTAATGAGTTCGCGTAATGGCAACACCGTGGAGGTGATAGCTGATAACTCTATATGGTGGTGAGGATGTTTAGCTGACGTTGGAAGTCTGCTAGTTTGTTGCCAATGAATCGTGTGTAGTGGTGAGCTTTGGGAGAGATTTACCTTGCGATCTACCGTCGACTACGTCTGCGGACATTGTGTTTCAGAATGTGAATATCAAATGTGGGTGGTTTATAAAACTGCTCGCAACTCTCATCCTTGACTACCCGCCTCTTCGGTGAACTCGTGACCTAGCTGGTATTTGGTATAAACAAATACCTTTATTATAGGCGTTCAGACCTGATATAAAATGAGCTTCGGAAGAGACAAAGGCTGATGGTATAGTATACATAATCTAATAATTAATAATTGTGCACGTTAAACACAACACATAATGGAATAATTATGTATTTATTTAAACTTTATTGTACATACAAAATTTACAAAAGGCGGAGTTAATGCCTAATGGCATTCTCAACTAACAGTTAACTTTGGGCAAACAGAGAAGAGTATACTATATTATACACATAATGCCAAATTACTCCCACTCCTTCATAACCCTATCCCAATCCTCATCCGCTATAAAAGGCTTGTCGATACAATTGATCATGTACTCCCCGCAGAAGATGCACTCGTTCGCCACTATGTCGTCGATCTCGTTGCGGATGAGTTCACGTAATGGCAATCCCGTGGAGGTGATGGCGGATAATTCTATGTTGGTGAGGACGTTCAGCTGCCGTTGGAGGTCAGCTAGTTTGTTGCGACGAGCAGGACCTGCAGGTTTATTTTAAATAAAACTAATGTTACGTGAACACTATACTTCTATATAATATACTAGCAACCCGCCCTCGCTTCGCTTCGGTTTGATTTTTTTTTCAAAATTTCAAAATAAAATATAGCCTATATTAGACACGGATAATGTAGCTTCCTATTTGTGAAAGAATTTTTGAAATCTGTTCAGTAGTTCCAGAGATTACCCCCAACATACCTACAAACACAATTTTACCTCTTTATAATATTAGTATAGATCAGAGTTTCTCAAAGTGAAGTACGCGTACCCCTAGGGGTACGTTATCTGGTCGTTGGGGGTACGCGGCAAGATTTACGTTATGGCGGCTGGCTGCGTGGCAAGTGCGTGCGACAGGCGCAGTGGCGCGACACAGCAAGAATATCCCGAACTTTCACACAAAATTTCCTTTTGTACTTCGCGACAATATATTTATGAGAGATATTTTCACACCTGGTCACGATAAAAACGAAATATAGAAATCGACTTGATGCCGAGTCAGAATTACGATTAAAATTAAACTGACCAAAATTGCTCCTCAAATTTGCGAGAAAAAACAAGCCCATCCCATCCCAAAAACATTAATTAAAAATTAATCCATCCCATTAATTAAAAAAAACATTTATTTTCTGTCTGCACTGTTGTACCATTATTATTAAAATAAAAACCGTATTTTTCTATAGCTAGTTTTTTTATTTTCTTTCTATAAAGGGGTATGCAGTCTTCAGGGAAATTTAATAGGGGTACTTGAGGCTATAAGTTTGAGAAACTCTGGTATAGATATACAACGTGTTACTGACATAACGCAAATGCCAAGAATGTTACGCGAGGCTACTGAAATCAAGAAACACCCAAATTTCAATAGAGAAGATGGTTGGCAAGTACCACCGGCTTGGGATCCAGTCATTAAATTAATTAAATCCCAAGGCCAACGCAATACTACAAGACCTCTGGACACCGTGAGTGAATACTGCGTGCATAGGGAATGTTATGACTAAAAAATCCAGACGGTAGTTCAAAAAAAAAAATTTCAGACGGTAGTCCAAATAATTTCTTAATAACTCAAGTGACAAATAAAATCAATTAGTCACCCCGTGACCACGTCCACTGCAAAGTGTTCGAAACGTCGGGATATAAATAATGTCAAATATACGCGATTTAAACCGTTAAAGTTGTTTAACAGTAGAACGTGTTGTTTTATAAACGGCTAAAGTATTTAGGCATCAGTACTCGGTACTTCAATGGCGCAATAGAGTATCGACCGACAGGTTATAATATAAGTACGAGCAAGTAGTACTTGTTACCTACATAAACTTTGCTTGTAACTAACGTGGATTTCAAACAGTTCTAACATGTTATAAACATATTTTTTATAGAAATAAAAAACACCCATTTTTAACAAAAAACAATGTCAGAAACAAAAATCTGTTTTGTTCGAAATAAAAAAAAAAAACGTTTTTTTTTATCACCGGATATGAATGAATCAGCGGTGCCTGCGACTTCGTTCGGGTGAACTTATGATTGCCGTGAGTACTCTATAATTGATCCGGTTAACATTTAGGGTACTTTTTAACCGGAGGGTGCCAAGCTTCATTAAAATCCATTCAGTAGTTTTTGCATTTTGCGCATTCAGACAGACAGACAAATATTTCAAAAATTGTAGTTTTGGGCTCTGTATAACTTGCAGCCTTACACTGCAGTTACTTATGAAAAAAATATGAATGTACAGACACGGTTTTGTTACAATTTTATTTTATGTATAGAAGGTGTCATACCGAGTGTAGGCTGTGTCTCGCTGAGCAAACAGTCATTGTGGAACTTGTGACCGCACGGGAACAGGTAGAAGGGACGCAGTAACAGTGATATATCACAGAGACAACACGCGTCCGTCACAGACACGAGCACGCTGCGGTTACGGAAAGACTGGATCTGTGAACGTACCTGAAATTTTACAATTTTACGTAATTTAATATAATTTTATTTAATTCAGTGAGCGATCGAAAGAGTTATGGTCGGAGTTTCTTTGCTGGATGAAATCCATAACGAAAAACTAAAGCGGCAACTTTATAGCTCAAAGAATCAGCAAGCTAAAATGGCAGTGGGCAGGCCATATATGCCGCAGGACCAATAACCGATTCGGGAGGCGAGTCCTCGAATGGAGACTACGTACCGGGAAACGTAGCGTGGACGCCCCCCGCCCGGGTGGATTGACCACTTGAAGAAAGTCGCCGGTAGTCGCTGGACGGGAATAGCTGAAGACCGTGGTGTGGTGGCGGTCCTTGATAAGAGGCCTATATGAATGCCAGCAGTGGAGAGACACAAGCTGATGCTATGGTATCTAATTTATAGATTTACGAATAAAAATACATTATTTATTGTAATCATAAATCATGCACACGGCAAACAAAAATATATTTGTGAAAATGGGAAATTACTGTAAAATTGATTTAGGATGAATTACATTTTTTAACACCATCTACATAATAATATTCAAACTAAAATTTTAAAATTAAAATGTCTAAAGTCAATTATTAATTTGAGAATCAATTGTTATTAACCGATTCAATGCCAACCTCGAAATAGTTCTCTTTCTCGCGATGCGGAACTTGAGGCGCGTGAACGCCGATCGGCGTACTCCGCATCGCATAAAGAAAATAATAAACGCTCATTGGCGTTTTCAGCACCTGAATTATTTTACCTAGGTCAGACAGAAAACAAACAGGAGGCCCCACATCCAGCAGTGGACGACAAAATGGCTGGTTACTGTTATCATTGATAGATCTACAGGCGTGTATTGCTGTAAGGCGCGAAATTGCGGGAAATGCTAGCGGTAAAAAAAGAGCGAGGGCCTTTCTCCCCACCTCCCGATACTTAACAGAAGGTATCAGAAAGTCAATATCGGCTAAATTTAATTGGCAGATAATTTATCTATCAGGTTGTTAAGTTGCTTTAACAGGAGGCGACTGAGAAAGGCCCTTCAAGTTGTACAAGTGGATACAAAACAATTATATGAACTTACATATTCCGCAGAGCGAGTTGCTTCTTCCATTTCTGCTTTCAACTCCTCTATTTGATTGTTATATTCCTAAAACAATAGTTCACATTTAGTTTGTACGAATACTACCCTATCTCTAGGAACATTGTCTTAAATAATTTGATATGCACCAAGTTCTAATGCAATTTGGAATTGGGAAGGTGTATTATTTTATAGAAAGAAAGTGGCAGATGAACACCGGGGAGTGCAGGCAGCACTGCAAATTTAGGAATGGGTTTGGAAAAAGGGGGGATAGCACCTCCCAATTCTCATTGGGAGGGATGGGGAGTCAAGAGTATAATGGAATAAGGAATTTCTTTTATTTGATAACTAGCGGTACCTGCGACTTCGTTTACGGATTTTAATGAAACTTGGCACAGTTATAACTTTTGTACTGGGTTAACATTTAGGGTAATTTTTATGCAGATTAATTATGAAGTTCCCACGGGAATCACAAGTTCACGCTGACGAATGACTGGCAGCGCTAGTATTATTATGTTGTGTACACCTGTAATAGGTGTTTATATAAGCTCTAATAAGATTAGTCTCATATTACAATATTGTCATATGTATGCCTACTGTTGGTGTACCTTATATAAATAAGATAAATACCTGTAACGACTCACAGATGGGCTCCCTGAAGTGGTCAATGGTGACGACATCGCTGAAGAACGGCAGGATGTCTTCAATCTTTATGAGCGGGCACTCGGCGAGGAAGCTCATCGCCTCTTTCAGGTCTTGGTTTTTGGTTATCACGTGTTCAGCTGTAAAAAATATGATTTTGTTGAATAAAAAATCGATTATCTATTTTTATACGTAAATATTTCGCAGTTTGTATACTTTTGAGAGATACAGTGTTCGATATAGGACGTGTTTTCGTGATTTAGTGTTTTCTTTATATTAATTAATATTTTTCATAATACAGCTTTCTAAATACACACACACACAAAAACAAATTCACGCTAGGTAGCGCGTGCTGATGCGCCGAATCTGGTTTTTGTCACTTATACTTACATATGTTTAGCATAGTATCTGTCCAGCCGGTTCTTGAACTGGATCACCGTATGTGTCCATAACATTTTCTGGCAACTGGTTTCACAATAGCGATGTGGTAATTTTTTTAATAATTCGTTGATATTTATTAGACAAGTACAACGTCTCGTACGTTTTTTATTTGGGCAGAGGACTAGGAAATTATAGAGACAAATATAAAATATAGGAGATGACGTCACAGTTACGAGTGTATGAATTGCTACTTTTGTCATAATCATAACATAATGTATAAAAAAAAATATGTTTCCACAGATCAAAATAAAAGTCACTGTCGGCTTAATGACGGGTTCATCGAGTTAAATAAACAAAACATATTTGTGGCAATAATCTCTTAGTTGTGAACTGACTGCAGTTTGTATTCTTTCTTTACGAGCTTGAATTTCTAGTTATTTACAAGAATATTGCATTCCAAATTGCACAATAAATGTTGCTGCTCCATTTGTATGGGCTAATTCCACTAAGCATCAGCTCTGGCATATCACACTCATTACCGAAACACGTGCGTACATTGGGGGAATAAGATAAAATGGGAAATGCAGTACATTTTACAGTAGTGTTCTGCAAGTGCAGGGTAATTTGGCCAGTCAAGTGCTTTCAGCGGCTGTGAGATTGCAGCGTGTGCACCCACCCCCTCCCTAATACCTGTATGGAATAAAGATTATAAATAACTCACCAATATTTAGCCATAGTTGTCTTTGGACATCCTCTTGTTCGGGCATGTTGGCAACGCTCTTTGCGAGAGCGAGGTCCACTTCCAGAGACAGTTCCACCGCTGCCTCCCATAGACCGAGCAGTGCTGATAGTTTAACACATGCTTCTGGTAGATTCTTCTCACGACACAGTCTGGAAATGATCGTAAGACTTACTATCAAAATATATACAATAATATTATTTTCTTAGGTTTTCGCGATTACTATACATAGCAATTAAACAACTTTAACGGTTTAAATCGCGTATATTTAACATTATTTATATCCCGACGTTTCGAACACTGCAGTGGACGTGGTCACGGGGTGACTAATTGATTTTATTTGTCACTTGCGTCGGGATATAAATAATGTCAAATATACGCGATTTAAACCGTTAAAGTTGTTTAATTGCTATACAATAATATTGTCTGAGAGAAGGAATCCTACTGACATTCTAATTTCCAAAATATTGAATTGAGACTAGTAAAATCCGTCATCGGTACGAAAACTATTAATAAGATAGCTTAAGAAGTTTTCAGCTTTTCCTCAAGAATGGAAAAATATTGTAACGACCATGTAGTGAAAATTGAACAAGACTCCCATGGAAAACCTTTTTTTTTTATTTTATTTGTCTAGGAAACCTTACACGGCTAGTTCCAATTTTATTCAATTACATGAACATGAGGGCATTAGAAGTTTTCACATATAATAACTGCACGATTATTAATAAATTATCTAAAATAAGCAAATTTTGTCAGTTATTACTATATTAGGTCCTTATCTATGAAATTGCCGTTTGTTCATAGTAGCCACTTTGAACTTAGTTATCTTGCGTTTGGCTATTCCAAATTCAAATTAATTTCAATTTCAAGCTATGACATCCTTTTTCAAAATCAGTCATTCATTTGTTTTTTCGTCAAACGGCTTTTTGTTTATATATGGAATAGTTGTGTTTGCGACCAAGGAAAAGTTAAAAATTCGCGTTATTTTCTATGAGTTCAGAGTTCTATGAGTTCCGTCGAGGCAGTAACGCAGCACAGATTTTTTTTTTATAGAGAAGAGGGCGGACGAGCAAGTGGTCCCACGCCGAATATGCCACAATGTGCAAGATGCCACATAATATCAACGATGTGACCGAACCAAGCATAGAAAACGAACGGACGGTGCGTTTTTGGTTTGAACTTTCCGTTCTGGAAATTTCGACCGCAAGAACATGCTCCGTGGACGACTGGACACTAAAGTCAATAATGACGAATTGAAAGCAATAGTGGAAGCGGATTCTTTTCAAACCACGTCTGCGTTACCAACAGCCTTCGGCGTAAATGAGGAAACAATATTGATTAATTTGCGTCAAATCGGGAAAGTGAAGAAGTTTGGAAAGTGGTGGCTACTGTATGAGCTGCATACGCGTTGAAGCTTGCCTCATTTTACTGAACCGCCACAAAAATGAAGGGATTCTAAAACATACTGTAACTTGTGATTGGAAGTGGATCCTGTATGATAATCGTAAACGTTAGTCACAATGGTTGAACTCAGCCAAACAATGACCTAAACATCTCCATGATAACGCTCATCCCCACACTGCACAACAGACAGTCTCAAAGTTACAGGAGCTTCGACTGGAAACTCTTCGTCACCCACCGTACTCGCCACACCTTGCCCCTACTGATTTCCATTTTTTTCGGAATTTGGATAACTTTTTACAAAGTCAGTGAAAAACACCCATCAGAGAATTCTTCGATTCTCGCAGGAGTTCTATAGCAGAGGCATCAATCAACTTCCATTAAAATAGTAAGTGTATTAATAATAATGGTCAATACTTCGATTAATTAAATACATATACTTAATTGAATTAAATATAATTGAATTTTTCCATATAAAACGGCAATTTCATAGAACTTAATATTACAAAAATATGGAAATTATGTAACAGTGGAGAAGCGATCACAATATTTTCCTTTAAGTGTAGTTACATTATTACAAATAGGATCAAAATCTATACCACATGTATGTTAAAAGAAGGAATTCTGCCGATATATATATTTGGCCAATGCTACACTAGGTAGATTTCTAGTACGCGTTAAAGGCACATATATTTCGAGTTTATTAAGCACTAGCTGTTGCCCGCGACTTCGTCCGCGTGAACTTTAGTTTATAAATAAACACCGTCTTTATTCGACGTGATTCTTTAAATTGATATAACTTTTTTATTTATGAACTGATTGAAATACGTGAAGCTTACCACAATACATTAGTGAAAACCGTACCCAAATCGGTTAAGCCGTTTCTAAGATTAGCGCGCACAAACGCACAGACAAACAGACAAAAATTCTAATAATCATTGTTTTGGGTTCTATTGCGTTGATAAAGGTCCCCAATAATAGTTTTTCATATATTTATTCATATATATTCCATGTACAGATTTTCATATATTTTCCATGTACAGACAACGATCAGTTACATTTTTATTATATGTATATAATATAATATATGTATATAGAAGATATCAGGGCAGTTAACAATATCATTTAATATATTACAGATGTAACAAACATCGGCCAATTTCCTGCATTTCTTTAATGGAACGATGTGATTGTCTTCCGCAGCGCGAGAGATAACTGTTATCAGCTTTCCGACTTCGCAATTGCAAGTGAATAAGAAAGCGCTTTTGTATGTTTTCGATTCGCGACACATATGTCATAGCGTGACTTGTGACGCGTATACAAGGTGGCTACGAACAAAAGCACAATACAGAATTTTAAGTTTTTACGTTAAAATGAACCCCAGAGCTCCGGTTAGCTTGCATACATTATCGACCTGAATATCGAATAAAAATTTTGAAATCATATTTTACCCCCACATCCTTAATAATAATTGTGAATAATAGATGTAAATGAACGCATGTATGAATAGATGTAGAAACAATCAAGTTTATTGACAAGACAGTAACATTCAAAACTATCTAGATCTTGTTGAAGTGTTTTGCGTTTGTATCTTTGAGAGTTTGTACTGAATGGAGAATCTTCGTATCATCTGCATATAACAAAATTTTAGAATTAATGAAACAACAGGAGATGTCATTTATAAAGATATTGAATAAAAGAGGCCCCAATATTGAACCTTGTGGGACTCCAGAAGGAATTTGGAAAGGCGTAGAGGTATACGCACAAAGAGTAACAATCTGACGCCTATTCTTAACATACGAGGAAAACCACTTCACCAGATTATTGCGAATACCTACAGAGGTCAGCTTACGTAACAGTAGCGAATGAGCAATGCTGTCGAACACTTTACTGTAGTCGACAGACCACTTCAATTTGATGTCCCTTGGACATGTACCTAGAGAAAGTCACCACAAGTAAAATTAGAAGTAGTAGATCTCCCCGTTAGAAAACCATGCTGACAATCTGTTAATATTGGTTTCATAGAATTATATAGTTGCGTGTAGACAATTTTTTCTTGCAATTTGGAAAATATACACAGCTTGTAAATTGGTCGGTAATTATTAATCGAAGAGCTAGATCCTTTTTTAATACTGATGTAATAAATGCAGACGTCCAAATGTTGGGCACTTCACCAGCACTCAAAGAACGTCTAAAGATATGAGAACATGACAGTCTAATCATAGTAGTAGGGGAGGAAAAATCCGAAGTATCAAAAATTTTAGTCTAAGTATTTAGGGATGCCTTATCAACGACAGTGGCACCCTCAATTTTTCGGCTCTGGGATACAGCATGGGCCCTCAGCCTTGGGAAAAGTGGGATTAAAATTTTGATGGATTATAATATGGAATTATAAAGAACTAGAATATTTTGAATTTCAGAATCGTAATCCTTATTTTCTGTATAAGATCATCCTTGACCAGTTAGCACAGGTTTTTTTATATAGCATCATCCTTGCACAGCTTAGCTCAACAGGGCCACTAATATAAAAGAAAAAAATTAAGGATCAAAAATTAATATCTAAGAAAATTAAAGATATTAATTAAAATTAAAGATCTAGAAAATTAAAGAATTAAGTTCATAGAGCTTGAAAGGTTAAACAACTTACCTTAACGCATAATGCACATCATAATTGACCATAACTAAATCCTGCCCCTGTCTCACCAAATACCTCATCAATGCTGTTTGATCATTCTCAACATATAGCGTTAACAAGTAATTATGAATCGCCTTGCCTTTTACATTGAAATTCTGAACCATAAACTCCAAATAACGTACTATTTCAGAAGTGTGAGCTTCATCATTCTCACACGATAGAAAAGCTGGCAACAATTTTGATGGACTCAATTTAGGTCCTTGAGAAATTAAGGCATTTACTGTATGTTTTGGAGCCACTTCCATCAATATTGGAGCAAATTGATAGAACAATTCTGGCTTCTTCAATATCTGCATTGTATTTAAAGCCTCTAGATAAGACTTCTTGTAAATATTCTGTGCGACAACATTTTCGTAGTCTTCATTCAGAATTGTAAGCTTAATAAGATTATGTTTGTCGCCGTGAGACGACATCAGATCGTAGACAACTGATTTCACATGCTGCATGCATTTGGAAACCTTTGGGTGAAGCAAGAACACTTCAAAGTCACTTTGCAATTGTAAATATTGTTCATCATTTTCTTTGCCGGAACGTCGTAGTAGACCAAGCTGCGATAGATACAATTCCGTCACCCATATAACGATCATAGAAATCAATGTTTTATCATCCTCTTTCAAAGAATCCAGCCTCTTGTTCAGATAAGTTTTCAAAGCATTCAGCTGATCCACTTCCAGAAATTTCAGGCAGATAGTCTCAAAACTGCTTTGGGTTTCAGAGTAAACTTCTGAGCTTTTTTCGTAATCTCCTTTTGAGAAAAGCATTTCTGCTTGTTTCACATTTATAATGTCTATGAAAGCTGGATTATTTTGGCAGTATTCTTTAGCCAAATCAAACTGTTCCTTATCAGTGTAAATTCTCCATACATTCCTCTCTTCTCTAACGACTTTGTATCGAAAGATGGCTTTATCAGTTACTGCCCAAATAGTTCTCTTTTTGGGGTCTTTGATTATGTTCTTTAGTTTCCCATGGGCTTCAGAGTAGAAGTCTTCGTGTACTAATTCATGATTGAGAAGAGACACAGCTTTTACTCTATCAGAGTACATAAGTAACATATGAAATTCTGTCAACACAAATGCAAGTGGAGTCTTGTCTTTGGCATCTCCCCTATCAGGAGGGTAGTTGATTAATTCAGCTTGTGTTAGCTCTGAATTTGAGTTTTCTTGAGATGTTGGATCCAGCTTTAAAATATAGATACAAACTGATGAGTAAAGTTCACTATTTTCCCTAATGTGATATGATGTAAATTGATTAGAAGTTAAGATTATATTTTACTAACCTGAGCATAAAATATTCCTGGTTCCGTCAGCCAAGCACAAGTCCTGGGCACATTGTTCTTGTCAAAGTAAAACTGCAGTTTAGAATATTTTAAAGTTGATGGGATCTCTTGGAATCCAGTCTCTGGAATGGTTAGGTATCTATGGAATAGCGAGAGCAGAGACAGCTTATCATCTGTAGCAGTTGCATGTCCGGAAAACTGGTACAGCCTTTTTGGTGTGGTGACAAATATGAAGTATTTATTTGTATTTTTAATTCGATGGAACTGGATGCCAGTAATGGGCGTGTCTGCGCCTTTGTCTAAATGGAATATCTGTAATTGAAAGCAATTTAAGTATTAATATAAACAAGGATTAGTCAAAATTAAGAAAGAATATTTTAAAATTTATTTACCAATCCATCTATTTCCCTGCCTCCATATAGGGGTAGATAGTTAGGCAGCTTGTGTACAAATGTAAGAAAATGTTAGCACAGACAAAGACAACTGTTCCATTATTGTTAACATCCATTATTGTTGCATGCAATTTATTTCTTATCTGTAGAGCTCTATTTTCAAAAATGGAATATAGTTTAGAATGAAAAAATGAGCAATGAAAATTATTAATCCTCACCTCCCTCCAATACTGCTGGCTGGCAGTAAACATTTTATCACTGTCCACCTCCAATTCAGTCTCCAGCAGATGACCCTGAGAAGTACCCAGCAGTATCAGTCCCGTAGTAGATTCTGACATGTTCTCTTGGTTCCATCCGACTTCAGTCACTTCATAATTTCTGGACTTTGACACTGATTTAAGTTTAGAGCTTCTTCTATGCAAGTAAACCAATTCTGGGTTTCCTTCTTTAGTCCTTGCAGCAAAAGACATTAGCAAATGAAAGCCGAGTGGGTCAAGAAATATTCCTGTTAACTTTGTGTTAGCCTGAACAAATTTTGTGTAGTGTATTTCTGTGAATAAAATTATGCAAATACATTAAAGTATTGAGCCTGACAAATTAAAATATCTAGGATATACATATTTATCTATTATACGGGTCCTAAATGCTGGCCCTATCTATTTATATTATTACTACACAGTATATATTATTACATAAGTATTATTACATACATAATACATATAAGTTTATAATACAAAAATAAATAAAGGGTTTTCACATTACATCAACATTATCAGTGTTACTGATTTGTAACAAACATCCTGTTAATCCTGTTAACTATAATGATTAATGACCTAATTTGGATTAATTAGTTATAATGATAAGCAATTTCAGTAAATTAAGAATATGTACTTAAAATTATAATTAGACATTTTGCTATTTGATACAATATGATTTTTGACATTTATAATATTAATCAATCAAGCAATGACCTCTGACCTTTTATTGTTTGTCTATTGTTTGTGGGATGAATAAATCCTATGGTTAAATAAATAAATATGGTTAAAATAATAATATTGATATTTAACACTTGATATAAATATGAATTATATTACAGTTCAGACCCAGGGGTGGCTTAATATTTTTAATAAATATCTGTTTAAATTGTAGTTTATTGTAATTTATTAGTTTTTAACTAAATAACTAAAACTGACTAAAGCCTTCACTATTGTCTGAAGAGGTCGAAGACAATGATACATACTTTTTCTGATTTACACCTTTTTCTGCTTACTTTGCATCCTCTTGTAACCTCATAGGTTTTATCTTTTCAAGCTCTCTCTCTATACCGCCAATTTGACCTGGATGATCTTTTCTCTCTGGGCAAGTAGAAACAGTCTGTCTTCCTCGATAACAACCTTTTCTAGTGTTCTAGTGTTAATATCAAAAAAACATTATAAACAGTTCTTCCATTTTCTTCCTTATTTATTTTTTTCCAAATGTTTAGTTTCTTTGTTTTTCTTTAAATTTTGCCACACTAAATATTTAAGTATTTTTGCTATTACATGTGTTTTTAGTCTGGTAGGAATACTTGTCGTTTCCCATATTTGCAGAATATCACACACACTTGTTATTTTTTTTCTTCTCTATAGTTTTATAATAAAAAAACAAACTCATGACCTCTTTAATTGATTGAGACAAAGTTTGTGTGAGCTCTCCAATGTCTGTATTTTTTCAAGTTCTAATGACATTCACTGGTAGATGCCATTATATGGCACAATCATGTAAATTCAGTCCAAGAACAAAAAGTGCATTAATATTCAAAGATTCTAATTGCAATACCAACACATTTAAACATGCTTCCTATTGTTTAGAACACTGCAGGGACTGTGAACGGGTTTGTTTAACCTATCTGCAGCTTATTTATACTACATGCAGTAACATGTTTGATTTGAAACATTGCGATCACATTGCCCTAAATGGTTTAACTTTCGAAGTTGTATGATATTTGTCGTTGTAATAATAACCTTCTTAAGGTAGCACTTTTGTCATCTAAGTGCAGATCATTTTGGTAATTTGTATAGATGAGAAAATAGATGTTTGTAGGCAACTGGGCTCACTCACTACATACAAAAACACTCAAGACACATAGACAGGTATCACATAACTGATTCACTGAATATGTAACAAAGTTTTACTAATGGGTATGAACAAAGTTTTATATATTTTGTTATTTGTACCTTGGACATAGCAATTCACATAAAATAATAGGTGCTATTCTTAAATTGTTTGCGTTAAATAATTTACAAATAGATCTAATTACCTTCATGATGATCAGGGTTCTTCAAATCCATTCGGAACAGCCTTCCATTACCCATAGCCAGTACCAAGTAGTCGCTAGCAACAGCAACATGAGTTATCAAGTCAGATGGAACCAAGTTCATCTTTTGCTTGGAAAACATAGGTGTGTTGTCTTCTAATTGCATGTTTATATATCCAGAAGACGTCATAGGTTCTGTGACAGGCTTCGCACGCTGTGTAACTTGCGAAGCCTGCTCGTATTGATCGAAAATTGAAGTCATTTTATGAGTATCTGTCTTTGCTTGGTTATTTTAATTACACTCATTTACAATAATTGTCTCATATTGATGCAAAGACAAGAGAAAACTTTTTATTTATTTCTATTTTTATACTCTTACAATGGTCTAGAGCATCAAAAGATAAAAAATATGACAATAAATAATGAATTAGTAAAGGCTAAAAGCTGACATATGACACCTTTAGTGACACAACTGTACTCCGTCCACCATGTTATTTTCTATTTATCGTTTGCACGCCTATCAAGTCCCATATTTATAGACCATGTCTTACTTTATTGTTGAGGGCGAAGAAATAGTGACGTTTTCTGTCATACCACAGACTATAAGCTATCACACGAAAATAAATCGAAATTATTAATTTGGAAGTAAAAGTATATTTAGAAGAAAAAATATTAGGTAAGTATTTATTTGCAAATAAAACAACTAAAGTAATATTTATTATTCTGAATAGTCAGACAATTACGTCATCTTCTTCTGACGAACTTAATTGTTGACGATCTGACGTCTGTTGACGTATGCTCATTTACGATTATTATAAATTTATATATTATTCTTCTTCACTCAGGTTATCAAAATCACGTTCCTAATCAGACATTATTAATCTTTTTGTCCTCTCCACCACATTTGTCAAGTTTTCAGTAGTCACGTGAGCACAGAAGTCCTTTAATAATTTTAGCATCTTTTTTAGTTGTGTTATTTCTGGCAGCTCCTCTAATTTGTGCCCATATTAGCTCTATTGCGTTCTATTGGCAGTGGTATAGGGGATCCCCGAGGAGAGTGTGGCCATGTTCAGCTGCCATTTCATCAACAACACAGCGTGGTTGTTGTTTTCTCTTTAAATATTTTAACAGCTCCACCTATATCACACATTCATCAACATTCTCTCCGTTGTCAGGTAGCCAGTTGATAATTTCTGATTTTTTATTGACGTGTTGGCATATTATTTAGTTGCTGGGAGTTATAGGATGAATTATTTATAACGATAATATATGGTTCTTCCAGCGATAAAAATAAGTCCTGGAACCACCTTTAGAATGCCTCAGCAGTTATTTTTTCATGGTAGTCGGCCGTTTTTTGTGATTTGAATGCGTAGTAGCGCATTTTCAACAAAACCTTTCGCTGATCCTATATGGCATATACCATAATTAGCCGTTCTCCCTTTCCCAGCGGTACCATTGAGGTGGAAGCAGCACTGTCATCCGTTCAAGTCTTTGACACTGTGATAAAATACAGTGAGCCAAATTCATCAATAAAAATGAAATTGTCCAGTTTTATTTTTTGCTTGTCGCAAAAATTTGCAACGTGCAAGAGCAATGTGGTTGCGTTCCATTAAAATCTTTCTCTTGTTGGATTTTTTATACGAAAAGCCAACTGTTTTCAGTATCTTTGATAATAATTATTTTTGGCCACAGAACACACTACACTACCACGCAGAGAGATTAATAACTTTCTTAATGTCGAAATTTTCTTCCGTAAATAATAGTCATATATATGACAGCGAATAGCGTCAATGTCAGACTGTTATCATGGGACACGGTCATTGGTGTAGAAGGCTTATTGGTTTCAGTGCTTATTTTTGACCCAGTTGGAGCACTAATATTTAGAGTTGCCGCAACATGCTCATGCATTTGTGACTCTGCTGTAAGGGGGCCGTCATTTTGATTTCTTTTCAAAAAGTATTCACGAAGCCGTACTACAAATTTTCTTGTCTGCCCTTTTAGCACCTTTCCCTACGGCATTTTGTATATTTATTTTTAAGAGAGACAAGTATTCAACTCGACTTTAGAAGAAAAAATACAACAACACAGATATAAGAAATGTGAATTAAAGACAGTCAGAGAACAGAAACGCCTTGACTAGCAAGAGCAGATAAACGAACATGGCAGCGACGCCGCTTCGCCATAGCCAGTGTTGCTAGAATAAAAACTGCGTTTTATTACTATTTTATTGGTTATATATATTAAATTATATTATATTATTGGTTATCAATATATTAAATTGATTTTGTAATAAATACATTTTTGCAATAAATAAGTCAATCATTTAAAGTATTTTTAATAAATCGAATCTATTAAAACGAATGCAAATTGTACTAGCATTGTATCGATAATCGAATCTGTAATCGATGTCAAGCAATTCGGACATCACTAAACATAGCTGTCATCGACAAAATAACATAGTGGACAGAGTATAGTTTATATTTTAATTTTCCAAATTGGATCGGCATGGTCAATTGAAACTACACTGCAAAAGTTTTGTTTCGTAAAGAAATAGTCTGTATGTGGCTAGTTGTAGTTGAATAAAATTATTTTATGTTGTTTTAGTTATTTTTCTTGTATAAAATATTTAAAAAAAAATTAATGGAATTTCAAAGCGCTGTATTGTGTAAAATAAGTTACCTATGTCCATACTTTAAAATGTCATAACTGTCGGTAACATCTGTCAGTACAGTATATCAGTAACAAACCACGGTGTCAAAATCACCTGCTCCACTTTTTTAAAAAAGTTTTAGTTCAAAACAAATTGTCATATGTACATTTTTTTCAAATAAACATAAACTGACAGTGTCTGTAGTAAAATAAATCAAATACGGGATTAATTTATTAAAGCAGTCTACTGTATATATAACTGCAAAAGTACTTTATGACTTAATTCTTCTACAGAAGGAAACTGTGTCGAAGCTCGTAACCGGTTTCGATAAACACTCAAAAATACCTACTGTAACGTTGACCTTGGTCCATTATCATTAAACCTTAACATTATCGGACGTAAATGTTAACTGTTTATTCGTATCAGATTCCGCTGTTATTTGCGTGATATCCCTCTCTCTGTATTTTTTACCTCAATTATGGCAACAAGTGCACTTTTGAAGTCCTCTAAACTTTCTTGTAAGTACATTTTATTTAATTATTGTAATTTATGTTAATAATATCTTTTGCATAGCTCTTTATTAATTAGATGAAGTTATAAATGCAACATGACATGACAAACAATTTTTAATTTTAGGCATATTTTTTGTCAGTTTTAACAATAAATTATTAATAAATTAACTATGTTTTAAAGATATTGTCTACTTTTAATTCATATTTGTAAGTTTTCAGAGATATGTAATTTTTCTCTAGCCATTGGTTAGGGAAAGCTTAAAGATTATTTTGTAAGTACTATTTATTATAGTTATATACCAATCACTATGACCCCATTGTGTGTCTTGTTTCTCTCTGGCACTGTAGTATATTTCCTAAGTTTTGATAATTTTGAACGACTGTTGCGTCCAATAAAATTTGTTTTAATTAGTTGTATATATAACACCTCTAGCTTTAGCTTTGGCTTCACCTGTATGGATTTTTTTAAAAATGATTAGCTTTCTCTGAAAAAAAAAACTAATCAATTTCTTTCAGATAAAAAATATGCTGTCTGTTCTTCAAATGTCAGGCTGCCTCTTTGCCAAATCTCATTGAAATCAGTAGTGTGGTCTTAAAGATGTATAAAAGATGGACAAACTCTCTTTCGAATTTATAATATGTAGTTTAGTGAGCATGTGCATTAACAGCGCCGGCTCTAGCCCATGTAGCGCCCGGGTGCAATCAATACCCCGACGCCCTCTAGTAGGCGCGCGATCAAAATGGAAAACTTACAGTTATATTTTCACCAGTGATCAGAAATTCGGGTGCAAATGGTGCAATTATATAAGATCTTGGGAAGCAATAGCCCATTCACTTTGCTTGCGGTACACTCTCGTGGACCCGCGCAGTAGACTCAAGAGTAAAAAGTATTTTTTAGGAAGGGAGGGCTTACAAGAATAATAAAGAACAACTTTGTCCTTTATTCAAAAATATTTAATTTAAAAACTAAATGTAAAAAAAATTTAAATCACAGCAGAGCTCGACGCCCCCTGCACCATAGGTAAAGCAGGCACTGTGCATTAGTATAAAAAGGTAGTGAGTAGAGTGAATCTAATGCCAAACAAATACTACCAATGTGATGTGATGCCAGGCAACCTAGAAATCAATTAATCATCTGGATTATCAGGATTAACCATTAGAATGACTTATTTTAGGAAATTTTGAATATTGCCTAAAATTAATTTTTAAAGGTAGTTACCAGCTATTGCCCACAACATTGTATGCATGATCTACATTCTACAATATATGCATGATAGTATGGATCAATCTTGGCATTCTACCTATTCACCAATTTTCAATGAAGTCTGTTTAGCTATTTCAATGTGATTAGTAACAAATATCCAAACTTTTACATTTATATTATTAGTGGAATAAACTAATAGTCTGGTGTTACAGAGTAAAATCAACCTAGAATTAATTAAATACAATACTGAAATAATGAGTTATTTGCATGCATTGCTCCTCCAATTTGCTATAATAATAAATGACAGTATCATATAATAATAAAGATAAGCTTACCTGTAAAATGTGATAAAAACATCAGTTAAGCTTCATTCATTTACATATCTTCAGTAAAAAGAAAGGATAAAACAGGTTAAAAAAACAGGAAGCAAAAAGAAAAGATTTTTAAGAAAAAATCATTAAAAAAGATTTTTTATCAGAAAATACTTTCAATAGAAAGGAAATTGCTTTTCTAATAAAGTGAATACTTATCTGAAATTAAAATGCTTGTCTATAGAATATGCTTTTCTGATAAAGTGAACATTTATCTGAAATTATAATGCTTCCTTTCTGTTCAAGTGAACATTTAGTAGTTGAGAAAAAAAAATCTGTTAAAGTAACACTTTATCAGAAAACAAAATGTTTTTCTGTTAAATTGAACATTTATAATAATACTGGCTGTAGCCTTTTGGCTTCTTCGGTACCTTCTCATCCCACTTTCCCACTATATATCCCACTCTTCCCAATTCTTTCTCTAATATTTCTCCTAAGCCCTCAAGCATATATGGCGCAATTGGAGCGTGCCAATGTGTTTCTTGTTGTTGTTACTGAATGTGGCATGTATAATGGTCCCATGACTGGCAATATCAGCTTATTACCAGATGGACATTTATTTGTTTGCCACTTTTCTTCTATAAAAGAGCTCTACAATGTGAACTATATTTCAGTATATTTCCTACAATGTGCAAAGACAATGGCATCGCAGTCCCGCACATTCACAACAATACTGACTGAGCAACAGTTGGCCATCCAGGAGCTGACACAAAACTTCACCAATGAGCATCTGAAGCCTAATGCATCCAAACTTGATCTGCAAGGACGATTCCCATTTCACCAGGTATTTTCTACACTTTCTACATTTTCTACCCAAAGAATGAGGGTCATTGAATAGTTCATTGAATCAACATAATAGTGTCAATTGGTAGGTATAATATGTGTATAATATAATAATATGTCAATTGGCATAATATGTAGGTCATGGAATCACATATCTGGGAGGCACGGTGGAGCGTGTCCTCTCCGATTAAGTTTGCCCATAGTGAGTGGGATGTGAAAGTCGGCAGATCGTGTGTGAGTAAAGACTCAAAGTACACTCTCTCAAAGACTGTAAAGTACAGAGGCACTGGAGAAACTTGGCAGAAAAATATCTTGGCTAAGTTCCAAGATGAGTCAAATCAGTTCTGTAGTTTCAAAATTTTGACAGGGTATATTTTAAAAAAGTCCCAAAACATTTGACGTCATACATGCATACATACATTGATATACATGCAAACTATATGTTGTTGGACAGTGCTCGTAAAGCTTTACAACTTTTGTCTATACACTTTTTTTCTAAAACTTATCGATAATAGTGAAATTCCCATGCCAAATGACACTGCCAATGATATTATTGAATTGACTTATGCTTCACTTTCATACTAGTTTTAGAACAGAACTTATAAAGAGCATTAAATTCGTATTACAACTTTACAACCGCTGGGTGCATTTGATTGGCCACGTTACCCCTCTCTCACAGAAGATTACCTTGAAATGTACTGCATTTCCTACTTTATCGTATTTCCCCAATGTAGTGAGTGAGATATACCAGAGCTCATTACCATCCCGTTCTATCCTATCCCTCCCCATTTTCCAACCCATTCTCCCAATCCATCCCTCAATTTGCAAAAGTTACGTGGGCGTGCAAATGTTTATCATTCTAGACTGATGTTGGCATGCATCGCGGATGTCAGTATCGGTGTCAGTTTTTACTTACCATCAGGTGGAATGTATGCTCGTCTGTCGCATATGTGTTTTTAAATTTGCCGCTTTTTTCTTGTGTCATACTTAATTTGTCAGTCTACTATCATCTGGGAATGTAATGAACATCACAAACTGAAAGATGTTTGCCAGAATGTCTCCACATTTACTTGTATCCAAAAACTAATAAGACTATCATACAAAAATTCTACAGTTACATGTATATATAGTCTTGCTATATATGTATGTATATTCATATTAAAAATAGAGATAAGTTTCTTATCAGTCACGCATTTGATCTTTACTGGACGTTTCGTTTTGTCATTGTCGTGTTGGGTTATCTCTCTCTAACAGTATAGTGATAACTGAATTGTAAGATAATCATTATACCATTAAGTCTTTTAATAAAAGTGAGAGTAAGAAAGAAACTGAAGTAACTAGGTTAGTGTTTACAACATTCCGAGTTATGCTAGAATATCCTAAGGACTTGTTATAGGTGGCTTACTGAGTCCATACTGATCCATACTGAGTCCAAAGTGATCTTTGGAGATTTAGGAATGAATTTGGAAAAGAAATTGGAAATTGGGGTTGGGAAACAGGGAATAATACGTATAACGAGCCCAGGGCTTTTACTCATCACGTTACACCTCTCAATTCTCTTTGTGGGGGATGGGGTGTCAAGAGTATAATGGAAATAACGAGTCACTTTTTTCCATTACACTCTTTATTCGATGAGATAGAAAGGGATAAGATGAAACGGGATGGGAATGGGTTCTGGCTCTCTCACTCACTCACTACAGAAACATGTAAGTAATTGGGGAAATAGGATATTGTAGGTAAATTAATACATTCTATGGTAGTCTTCTCTGAGGGAGGTAACTTGACCAGTCGAGTGCGCTAAGTAGCTGAGGGATTGCAGAGTGCACCCTCCCTGCCCCTCGCAAATTATAGCCACAACATGGAAAATGGCGACATTATCCACTTACCATCAGGTGGTCTGCATGTTCACACCGGCTTTCTAAAAAAAAAAAATAAACTCCCAGTAAATATTATCTCTCTTACCAACTATAGTCATTAAATATTTCAGATAAAGAAGCTAACAGACCTTGGTCTCATGGGCATCTCAGTGTCAGAAGAATGTGGTGGCTTAGGTCTCGACTATCTCTCCCTTGCAGTAGCCGTAGAAGAACTCTCTAGAGGTTGTGCCAGTACTGGAATGGTGGTGTCAATACATAACTTCCTTTACGCCAACCTGGTCAATGAGAAAGGAACTCAGGAACAAAAGGAGAGATTTCTGAAAGACTTTACAAAAGGATCTCTTGGATGTTTCGCTTTGAGTGAGCCAGGTATGTAAATATGTATAATATCTCTACTTAATATAATAATTCCTTTCTCTTCCATTTCTGTATGTCTGTCTCTCATATATAACGGATAATGTCTGTCTCCTTGTTTGTTTATGCTAATCTCTGAATCTACTGGGCCAATTTGGATGCACTTTTGACCAATTTTGACGGCTTTGATTTTGATTTGTGTTCATCACGAAAGGATACAGTGCTTTTTATGAAATTGTTAAAGTAGTTTTGAAGAGGGTAGGGGTAATAGGCATGATGACAGTATTAAAGAATAAATGATTTTAGAGAAAAAAATATGTTGAAAGAATTCTAATAAATTAACCAGTTTTAATGTAAACATTGAGATTAATAATATTTTCAATAAAATAAAAGTATAAAATACTGCATTCGGCCATGTTAACTAAAACGCCAATCAGAGTGAATGACGTCACGCCTCATGAAACATCACCGTGTCGCTTGAACTTCGATTGATTTACCTACCTACGTTTACCTAGGTGTAACGTCACAAGCGACGCCATGACACCTGCGAGTGTTTTCGCGCATAATTCAAAGTAGATAGAAAAAAAATGCATAATTTGCGTTAAAACTTATTTTATTGCTGAAATAATGTTATTTTCGGAAACAGTAGACGTGAATCTACATTATAGAAGCGGATTTCAAAATCCGTCATCATGCCCATTACAATGATCTGCATAATATATAGGATTCAGTTTTTTTTGGGATCTTTTGGAAAATTTTAACGTCGTTATTTTCTCTCCCTTCACATGGATACACAATATACCTCCCCCGGTGGATCTATGGATAATTATTCCTCCTCTTCAATCCACAAATTTAATTCAAATATAATACTTAACATTTTTTTATTCCACTCCGATCCATCAATTTCGGGATCCAAGTATAATTATATATTTCTAGGCCACTTCAATCCACACATTTATCAAAAGTAAATGATTAGAGTTAAATACAATAACTACACATTTTATTTAAAACAACAAATATGTAATTCATTACTAACAACTCGTGGATTGAAGACCAAAAGAACTGTCCATGAATCCACCTGTGGATTGAACAGTAAAATAAGAATGATATAATCGTAATAAAATGATATAATACTCATTTATACTCATATATACAACCTCAGAACCAATTGTTTGTTTGGATTCATTTGGTCACCCTTAGTCAATATGTACTTAGTTAATTTTCCCGAGATTCGAAAATATTAAAATGTTGTACGAAATTCGTACATTTCTTAGAGAGCTTCCAAAAAGTGTATATGTATATTTTTTGTTTGGGAATGATTTCACTGATCAGTATTTTATTTGAGTTTCGATTAGCGAAAATTTTAGATTGATAAGCGAAAATGATTAATTGTGATCAAAAATAAGAGCTGATGCTCTTATTTTAAAACACGGAATAGGGTTTTTGAAAAAAAAAAATTATCAATTTTTTTTATGTATTTTAAAACTTTATCATAAATTATATTAATAATCGATGCGAAATACTCTTAAAAAATGTTTATTTAATTTATTATAAACAATTTAAAATTGATAAAATTTTAAAAAGAATCACGTGACTACAAACGCGCTACGATTGGTCGCCATGTTTGTGACGTCATAATGTTAAAAGGATTTCTCGATAGTACAGTATCACAGGCTTCTACATGTAAATTGACGACAAATATCCGACATTTAGTTTAAAAAATTATTTATATTAACTACTTTTATTTAGTTATGTGTGATAAAGGATTTATAAAGGCTAATTCCGATAATATACCTGATGTGGATATATTTATGATAACAGATTTTCTTAAAAATGATATTCGGTTTAATTCAGCTGAAGTTCGAGGTGCTAAAGCATCAAGGTAAGTTTATAAAAAAATGATATTGTAAATTAAAATATTAAATGATTTATTCGTCATTAAATATAATTAATTTTTATTTATCGAATGCTATTTATTTCATTTATACGTTTACATAAATATTTTTTAATTACTATATTATTATAAAATACTTACATCAAAATGATCTTAACAACAAAAAAAATTTGATGTTGTTTTGGAATTAGGTCGTCGCACTGCTTGGAACCATTTATTTCGACGTTTAACATTTTGTGGAACATTTAAAAACATTTTTCCAGGAGTTGTTTTTGTAGTATTCGTACATAATGGTACGAAGCAAGCACGATAACTTTTAAGGTTAGACATTTTCGATATATTTATTAATATATTGACGATAATAACAAGATTTAATCGATTAATAGTCAAAATACTGTATCAGCTGTGTGCTACAATGAGTAGAAATTAACATTGTGACGTCACACGCGCTCGGGTTTGTTCGGGAACTGTCCGCGTGTTTTCGGTACTGGATTCAAAAATTTATTTGTAATTAAATATAACTCTTTAATTAAAGCGAAAAATAAAACTAAAAATAGTTTTGTTATAAAATGTGTATATGATCTTTCCATTAATGATAAAAAAAATTTTTTTTCAAATACCCAATTGTGCATTTACTTGAGCTTGAACAACGTTGAACCTTGAAACAACGTTAGACTCCATCACAACGTTTACGAAACACAAATGAGAGAGATGCACGCAAACCACAATGACCGGTCGTGGCTGTTCGCAGCCTGAGCTCCGCCCACGTCTACAGTATTACATTGGTATTTTCAATAAATCAACCAACCTATCAGTAAATTTTTTAGATAGTTGATTTGTTTTAATAACCAATCAAATAAAATTGCGTCTGATAAATGAATAATTAAATTGTAAAGTGATTAGAATATTAAATAATCAACGCAGTTTATTTAATTGTTCGATTTTTTTTTATGGACGAAGGCGACAGACGAGCATACAGTCCACCTGATGGTAAGTGGATACTGTCGTCCATAGACATCCCCGATACATGCCAACAATAGTCCAAAATGACAAACGTTGGCACGCCCCCGGATGCGCTGCCTACCTTTGGAGATATAGGAATGGATTTGGAGAAAGGGTTGGGAAAATGGGCAGGGATAGGATGGCAATGGGCTCTGGCACATCTCACTCATTACCGAAACACGTACGTACGTTAGGGAAATACGGTAGTCTTCTGTGAGAGAGGGGTAACGTGGCCAGTCGAGCGCGCCCAGCAGCTGTTGGATTGCAGCGTGCACTCTCCCCCTCGAAAATCAATTAAATTAAAATAATTTTAATTAAATCGTGATAAAGTGCTCATTAAATTATATCAATAGAATAATTTTAATACTGACAGAATATTTTTAAGTATGTTAAATATTTATTAATCTTAACTTAAACAGGAAACAAAAAAATATTCGCAGGTCAAATAATTTATTTCCTTTTTGTTTTATTCGTATAGGAGCAGGTAGTGACGTAGCAAGTATCAAAACTACGGCAACGCGGGACGGTGACTACTGGATCTTGAACGGACGGAAGAGCTGGGTGACGACGGCCATTGAGGGCTCCGCTATGGCTATCTTTGCGACCTTCGACCCCACTCTCAAGCACAAGGGACTTGTTTGTAAGTTGATTAAATGTATAGGAATTTTAGTAAATCAATTTGAAAACAATGGAAACAATTTGAAAACCGCCGTAATTATTATCTTTCCTCTCCTGAAGGTCGGCTGCAAGACAACGCCATGTAGTATTAAGTATTTTGTGTAATAAAGTGTGAAATAAATAAATAAATGAACTGAGTAGCATGAGAAGACTTCGTTTTGAAATAGTCAAAAATATTGTTACGTTGTTAATTCTAAAAGAAATAAATAGACAAACATTTGACATATGTCCCCAAACCCGAATTAATTGGGCCCAGTAAAATGAGACATTCAGTCACGTGAAAAGAAACGTTGAGTTTCGGGAAATACATATTGTGTCACATGTAAAGATATACATATGTGCGATATGTCAGAGCACATTACTATCCCATCCTATCCCTCCCCATTCTCCAAATCCATTCTTGCATCTCAGGCGCATCCGGAGGCGTGCCGATGTTTGCCATTCTAGACTAATGTTGGCATGTACTGCAGGTGTCAATGGGCTACAGTATCCACTTACCATCAGGTGGACTGTATGTTCGTCTGCCGTCTACTACCTATAAAAAAGGAGTGATTAATTCGAAACGATTAATTAAGCCACGTGAAAAAACAAGTAGAGTTGTGTGAAAATACATAATTAAGAGTCACATTAGAGACGTTTTGAATGATTCACTTGAAATAACAAATTGAGTCATGTGAAAAGGCATATTGAGACACAAGAAATGAAAACTTGTGTCACGTAACGTGACAAATTGAGTCTTATGACAGACATATTGATTGATATCGAGTCGCGTGAAAAGATAATATATTATTGATATGGAGTCGCGCGTAAAGACATTGAGTGAGTCGCCTGAAATTACAAACTGTGTGGCGTGAAAAGACAAATCTCTCAACACTGTTTTTTCCCTTCATTTTTATTGGGTGTTATTTATTTTTCACACGTGCATTTTTTTTTGTTCAGGTTTTCTGGTTCCGTTGGATGCTGAAGGCGTCTTCAGAGGCAAAAAAGAACCCATCATAGGCGTTAGGTATAAAATTTATTTACAGTATACTTTTTCAATTTTTTTTATGGAAATATGCGGCAGACCAGCATACAGTCCACCTGATGGTAAGTGAATACTGTCGTCCATAGACATCTGCGACACATGCCAACATCAGTCCAGCTGTGAATAGGATTTTGCAAGGTCGGCGGCGCGCTCGCATACCCCCTGGTGTTGCAGGTGTCCATGGGCGGCCTTAATTACACTTACCATCACGTGAGATCGCTTGCTCGTCCGCCCTCTATTCTATAAAAAAAAAAAAAACGACTTTTTTAAGTTGAGAAAAAGGTGACGTTCTCGGTCTAATGTGGCATATCATCATCATTGGCTCAGTCCGAGGTGGTCTTGGTCTTATTCAGCAATTTCCCGTCATTTATCCTCCAATCCATAACTCTAATGACCTTTCTCACCACCTGATACTTTATCAGAAGGTATTAGTTATACTTTATTAGAACGTCAGTATCGGCTAGATTTAATTGGCAGATAATATATCTATCAGATTGTTAACAGTTACTTTATCAGGAAGTGGAGAGAAAGCCCTAACTACCCTGAAATCACTTCTTATCCCACCCAGCTATCTTAATTGGGGCTTACAATTGTTTCGGGTTTCTCTAGTCTAGTTAGGGAGTTTAGAAAGAAATTAGAAATCTACCTATTTCTGAGATCATGACTTATATCAACTGCGGTGATCAGCTGCATCCAGGATTGAAATGAAATTTGACATAAAAATAGTTTGGGGTTAAGTTTAATTTTGGGGTTATCTCGGTTAAGTTCATAGATGGGCCAAATCGTTTCAGTAGTTTCAAAATTACGACGGTATTAAATTTAAATAAAATATTCTTGTCCTATATACAAGCGATAATTATGTCGTTTGATGTAACCAGTAAAGTTCCACAATCATTGTTTAAATATTTATTAAACATACGGGTCATAGCGTAATCTCTCTTTCCGATTGACGCGTGTCCTATGGGCGTTGTTCTGTACTTTGCAACTTTAATTACAAGTCGTTTTTATGTCAATTTCAAACCTAACTGTTCGCGGTCGGGGCAAAGAAAACCAGTCGATCTTTCCAGAACTTGTATCAGTCTTTAATGTCCCGCGGTAGGGCACAGGCCTCACCTATTAAATCGCTAGGACCATAAAGGGGTCATCCATAAATTACGTCACACGAATTTCATGATTTTTGGAGTCCCCCCCCCCCCTCTCCTTGTCGCAGGTGGTCGCATTTGTGTGACTCCCCCTCTCCTTGTCGCAGGTGGTCGCATTTGTGTGACTCCCCCTCCCCTGGTGTGACGTCACATATTTAGTAATTTTAAATTTAGAAATTATTAAATTAAAACAACCTTATAATAATATTGATAGAGTTGATAATATTTTAAAGTTTTTCGTTAGAGTTGAAGTTTAGTATTAAATACTTTAGATTTATACATGTGACGTCACGAAGCTTGTGACTCGTCCCCCCTCCTTGTCACACGATGTCACACTTTGTTGACCCCCTCCCTCCCCCTTAACGTGTGACGTAATTTATGGATGACCCCGAACCACCACGCGGGCTCAGTGCGGATTGGTGGATACACATACTCCAGATTTTTTTTATTTATTTCCGGAGCGTGCAGATTTCCTCACGATGTTTTCGTCTCTACGTCCAGCAAGTGACAATTTCTAAAAAATCAGTTTTTAGAATTCTAATTATCTACAATTTCTAACTTAGTGGTAGGGCCGAGGATTTGAACTCACATGAATGCTCTTAATTTATTAAAAAACTTAAATAAAGAAAAACGTTGAAACAATACACGAATATTGTAAGGGGAGAGTGCATGTTGCATTCCCACAGCCGCTGGGTGCACTCGACTGGCCATGTTACCTGTCTCTCACAGAAGACTGCATTTCCTAATTTATCGTATTTCCCAAATGTACGTACGCGTTTCGGTAGTGAGTGAGGTATGCCAGAACCCATTCCCATCCCATCTTATCCTATCCCACTCCATTCCTTAATCTGCAATGGTTGGCAGCGCATCTGGGGGCGTGTCAACGTTTGGCATTCTGGATTGATATTGGCATGTATCGCCGAAGTCTATGGACGACAGTATCCACTTACCATCATCGGTGTACCACTGCCGCCTTTTTCTATAATATTATCCTGTATTTTAGGGATATTGAATAATGAAAGCACGGAACACATGTTACACGTTTATTGGTCGGCTTCAGACTGGCCACGTACGCTACCCACATATCGGATAGTCAATATGCTAATCTATGATAATTATATATATTTGTAGTGTAGGTAGGCACCTACACTACAAATATATATAATTATCAAGAAGTGAACGTGCTAAATTTATCCTGTCTATTATTAAAATGACTTACCCTAATCACGTGTTATTATGCGTATTTATAGTTGTACAGCATTAATTCAACGTTCCATCCCTTAACAAGCGTTTTACAATACGCACGAAATAGTACTTCTAATGTACACAAATAGTATTGACAATGGAGGTTGCGGAGTACTGTGGACAAGTCTTCGTGGATCAAGGGATAGATTACAAAATCAGTCAAAGTTCGGGCATTTGACGTTTGGAACGAAATTGAAATTAAGAGAAAAATCGTTAAACGGATAGAATTGCAGAGTCATTTTTCGTAGGCTTGCATTGCTGTTCACTAGGGGATCTTAGGAATTTATTATTCCTTTTTTTTTATTACGGACTAAATATTAGTGTTACTTTCATCAATGGTTAAACAACAATAGTTTTGTTTAAGAAGCTAATAAAGCGACTAAGTTATAACTGAAACGTTAGAATGCAGTAGAGGCCTACTACATTAAAAAAAAATCTATTCGTTTTTACTTATGGAATACCTTTGATACTCGAAGCGACTTAGCAGTTAAATAAATAAAGTAACGCCCCACTCAATGGTCCACTCAATGGCCCACTCAATAGCCCACTCAATGATCCACTCAATGGCCCACTCAATAGCCCACTCAATGGTCCACTCAATGGCCCACACAAAGAAAAAGACAAATACACATTAAGATCCGAACAAACATTTGTCCGACCGGGGGAATCAAGCACAGTTTGCAGTTCCTTTTGCACATCACGTACGGTCACTATACTAACTGCGCCAATCGGTCGTCCAGTTTGTAATAAATGCAACATTTTTGTGTTACAAAAGTACGTAATAAAACAGAAGTGAAGCGTTTGCGACAGGGCGGCGACAGCGTGCGACATCACGCTCGAGGAGGTGCGGGTGCCACACTCCTACCTTGTAGGGGAAGTTGGGGAAGGGTTCAAAATCGCCATGACGCAGCTCGATCAGGGGAGGATCGGGATCGCTGCACATGCTGTTGGTGAGTTTGAAAAAATATTTTAAGTTTATTTTATTACAAAGTTTACAGCTTCTCATTCTGTATATTGTACGTATATTGTCTGTAAATTATTTATATCTGTATGTGCGCCTATATCTGTATATTGTATTGTATATAACACCCGCGTCGCTATTTCTGTTTGATCTGGTGGTTGACTGGAGTCCGACACTTGTACAATTACTTGTGTAACGAAGTTTAAATAAATATATATATGCGGACCGGACCACGCGGCCAGCCCAGTTGGTAGTGTCCCAGCCTGCTATGCAATAGGTTCCGAGTTCGATTCCCGATCGGACAATCATTTATTTAAAGACCGATGTTTGTTTGGGTCTGGGTGTTGCACGTGTTCTTTTTGTCTTTGAATGTGTCTCTGGACCCACGACTAGCATATTGTGGACCATTGAGTGTAGCGTTCTTTAAAAAAAAAAATAGTCATTTTTGTGTACATACATTGTAGTACATGGGCGACTGTATCCACTTACGGTGGTAAGGCGGGCTGTTTCATCATTTGGAGCTTTATTTTTATTAAAAAAGCAAAGTACTCACCACTCTCTGATAATTATTGTGTACTTCAGAGGGGTGTCACTGATAAACGGTGGTAAGCCACTTAGTATCAAATGGAGCGTTTATAGTATATCTAAGATTAGAATAAGTACACTAATGCCAAGTATTTGTATGTGTTGACATATTTGGCATTGAAATAAATTCCCCTATGTGAAATATCTGTATGTATTTAATATATTTGGCATCGGGGTAAAGTACCTCAATCGCAAATATCTGTTTGTATTAGTAATGTGAAAACGTTCCAGTGCAAAGCTAGCGGTAAATGAAACCTTAAGAACCTTAAACGCTTTAGACTGGAACTTTAAACTTCAAGGGTTTAAGACCCATCAAACATTAAAAACTTGCATTATAACACTCATGTGCGTTCAGCACTTGAGTCTTAAAGGTTCATTAGTGTTCAGTGCCCAGCATTACACATTCACATTTACGTTCTATTTCTTTGATCAAGTAGTTTGAAATTAACCTCTATATAGACTGGCATAAAGTCTGCATTGAGGAATAATTTTAGGATGGAGTAACGTCTAATTTATCCGAGCCTATGTTCTGGCATAAATAAATAAACAAATGATTGCAGGCATCGCTCAAGCGGCTCTCGACACGGCGATCAGCTACGCCAAAGAAAGAGTCGCGTTTGGAAAATTACTTACTAGACTGCCATCGGTCAAGGTATAATCATTCAAAATTATCAATGCCATTTTATTTGAAAGCACTATCTTATGACTAAATGTGACTTTATCTGAGCTAACGGAAGGTCCGTCGGTGTGGTTTAGATTTTGGTTGGAATTTCTAATTTAGAATTTCGTTTTTTAAACATTCTTTTTGAATAGAAATATGTCCTAACATCTGATTTTTAAAATTATTTAATTAATTTATGTGTGGGACTAGAAGCACAAAATAAGGTCACTTTTCTCTGACAATAGACTATACTAAGATTTTCTATATCATAATATGTAATTATTATGATATAGAAAATCTTAGTGTAGCCTATTAGTTAAATAGAAAAAATGTTGCAAACTGGTTTAACAACATTAAAATTCAATTAACACAAATGAATTAAATTCATGGCCATCATTCATTAGCATTAATTTTATCATTCATTAGCGTCATCCGTCGTTTGATGTGTAAAGATAAAAGAAACGTGATACATCACGAATTACGTCATATAAATTATTTCGTAATGGCTATGCATTTATTTTTATTTGAAATCTGTTTATTTATATTTAAATAAAACTGCTAGATTTTGACAAAATGATGTATTTATCTTTAAACAATGTTTTTAGTAACAGTTAACATTTGCATGCCAGTATGGTGTCACCAAGTATTATACAATGTAACCAAATTTTACAAGAATTAATACATTCATTTATTCCATATTGAATTGACCAATCGAGCGTTCGTAGTTAAGAACGCAGCTGAGTGTACTTTTAGTTGTGTAGTTAAAACGTCGACTTCAGACGACTGTATACAGTTCTACAGAGTGCAGTTGGTAAATAGTACTAACTGCAGTGACTAAATGTTTAGTCACTGCGTAGTGCAGCTGGTAAATAGTACTAACTGCAGTGACTAAATGTTTAGTCACTGCATAGTGCAGCTGGTAAATAGTACTAACTGCAGTGACTAAATGTTTAGTCACTGCGTAGTGCAGTCGGTCTGAAAGCACCCTAATCCTTGCCTAATTTCGCAGGACCGTCTAACAGACATGACGATTCTAGTAGAATCCGCCCGGTTACTAACGTACCGGGCAGCCACAAAGGTGACGACTAAGAACAGTGCTATGGCAAAGTATGTCGCGGGACGAAACGCGGGTACAGTCGCGGACCACTGCGTGCAAATACTGGGCGGTAGAGGGTTGTCCACGGATTATGACGCAGAGAGACACTTTAGGTGAGTGGGGAACCCGGGGTTGTAGCAGAACAGGGTGTTCGATGGTAATGAAGAACAGTGCTATGGCGAAGTATGTCGCGGGACGAAACGCGGGTGCAGTTGCGGACCACTGCGTGCAAATACTGGACGATAGGGGGCTGTCCACCGATGATGATGCAGAGAGACACTTTAGGTGACTGGGGAACCTGGGATTGTAACAGAACAAGGTGGTCAATTGTAATAACGATAGGGCATCTCATAACATTGACCAGACATAACATACTCGCTGATTACTGCGTATAAATACTGGGTGGTAGGGGACAGAGAGACTAGGTGAGTGGGGAACCGGAGTTTTCGCAAAATAACCCTTAGGTCATAAAATAATTTAATTTCATTTATGATCAGTGTTAGATTGTAATGTCTTCTCATGACATTAATCTTCATTTTATGTTTTCGGGTCTATACGCGTAAAATTAATGGCTTTTGTTGGTTTTTGTTTTAACAGCAATTGGATTCCTTATATATTTGTTGAGATAAAAAGTATCTTATGTTCTTCTCCAGATTTCAGGCTACCTCTCTATCAAATTTCATTAAAATCTGTTCAGTAATTTAGTCGTGAAGACGTGACAAACAAATACACACACTTTATCTTATTTCCCTAATGTACGTTCGTGTTTCGGTTGTGAATGAAATATGCTAGAGCCCATTGCCATTCTATCCCTCCCCATTTTCCCAACTCTTTCTCCAAATGCATTCCAATATCTCCAGAGGTAGGCAGCGCATCCGGGGCGTGCCAATGTTTGTCATTTTGGACAAATGTTGACATGTATCGCAGATGTCTATGGGCGACAGTATCCACTTACTATCGGTTGGACTGTATGCTCGACTGCCGCCTTCGTCCATTAAAAAAAAGACAAACATATGAATTCGTAATATTGCAACTGCAACTAGCCCTTTTGGTATCCAGTGCTGGACACGGGTCTCCTCACGCGCATTGTCAGGTCGCCTCGCGTCTCCCGCTGACGGAGACGTGAGTATGTGTATGAGTGAGTATGCCACGCTAGCGGCTAATAGTGGAGTTGGACTCTTTTACAGATGGTGTAGTTTCTCAAGGCTTGTGGAAGCGGCTTTGTTATCACTAAGTCACCTTTTGCGACACCCACGGCAAGAGATTGAGTGGTCTATTCTACAGTCGGTCGACACCACACGGCACAGTGTGGATAAATAAATGTGTATTGTGTTGTAGGGACGCACGTGGCACACAGATATACGGCGGCGTGACGGACATACAGAAGCGTCTCATCGGCCATTTCCTGCTCAAGGAACACGACGCACTGTAACTATGACGTCACTTACCCACTGAACAATGTCACTGGCGAAGATATAGAGAGAAGATCAAAGGTAATTACGCGACCTCTCATTACCACAAATAAACGTATTGTCTTGTATTGTAGTGATTACTTTAATTTAATTCTATTGTAAAGTATCTAATCACGTAGGAAACTATAATAATAAAAGTCAGATCAAAATATATTCGCTACATTTCATATCATCCCATTACACTGCCTACTCTCCATCCCATCAATTGAAAAGTGTAATATGATAAAGGGAACTTATCTACACACGTCCCATCAACTAGAGAGTATGAGACAGGAAAGTCCAATTTTATTGAATGGGGAGCGTATTGGGGTAAGAAAAGACTCTCACCCCATTGTATAGTCCGTAGCAATTCAATTTTCCGAAATTAAAACCAAATCAATGAAATATGTCAATGTTTAGCTTTAAAATTTGTTGATCAAATTTGCAGTTTCGATCAATCAAATTGTAGATATCTAAACAATTATCATTTCATTATTTGATTTGAGGCCGCGTCGCTTACCCCAGTTTCCTATGTTTCTTTACATTTTGGACAAATTGAATTGGAACGCGGTATATTAGTACTATGTGCTTATTGAAGTATACTTGTATGAAGCTTTCTTTCTGGTCGTATTATTTGATATAGTCCAGTCCGAGGCTGATCCTGATGAGGCTGGGAGTTGGGGCCATGACATATACGACTGTAATCATATAAATTTACCATTTTTTGCCAACCGTTAACATAACTTTTCATTCTATTTTCTAACTATTCTTTACTATCTGCACCTACTGTAGGTACTGTAATAATTTTATTTTTTATATGTCGTGGCCCCAGCACCGAGTAACGTAGTGTATTCTAACGCTTCAGTAATATCCTAGTCCCTATATTGGTTTCATGAACGTTGTTCAACTTTATTATAGTTTAACCATAGATAAAAGAACTGTCAAGATTCACAGTCCGTCATAAAAAAGTGTTACCAATTCTTTTGTACAACCAAACACCATAGATATACGAGTAATTGTCTCTGGCTAATAAGGCTTTGACTTAATTTCGATATCAAACTACAATGAAGACGCTTGTGGCGTGTGGTAAATTAATAGGTTCGGGTAATTGAATAATTATATTTGTCTCTTCTCAAATTGGTGTCATCCATCTTCTTGTACAGTATTTTTTTTAGATAAAAGGAGACAGATGAGCATACAGTCCACATGATGGTAAGTGGATACTGTCGCTCATGGACATCCGCGATACAATGCAACATCAGTATAGAATGACAAACGTTGGCACGCCCCCGGATGCGCTGCCCACCTTTGCAGATTAAGGAATGGATTGGGAAAATGGGGAGGGAGAGGATGGGATGGGAATGGGCTCTGGCATATCTCACTCACTACCGAAACACGTACGTAAATTGGGGAAATACGATAAAGTAGAAAATGCAGTGCATTTCAAGGTAGTCTTCTGTGAGATATTATAATTTAACCTGACAAATAAATTTATTAACAGACTCGGTTAACCCTCAAGTCGCTAAATGGTATTATTGTTTGCATCCTTCTAAATGTATGCGTACTTTCAAGAACTGCACATATTTACTCTTATAGTAATACATACATGCTTTTTGGTGTCATACATGCTTATGCTTATTCGTTACCATTAAAATTTCGTCCGTAACGCCTTAATAATAAGGCCAATTCTTAAATGTTAATACTGACAAGTGCACCAGATAACCTTATATGGTGCACTTTCCATGACAACACTTGTACAGCGCACTGTGTATTTTGTCTTCTTTTATCAATGAGTATAAATCAAAATTTTTGTATAAACGCCTACTTATATACTACTGTAAAGTATTTTACCTGTAAATATCTGTTATTTTTTGAGAAAAGGGACCTTATTGTCGGTTCTAATTACCTAGATATTTTGATCTTAGTGAAATTAAATGAATATAATGTATTTTTTCTTGTTTTATCTTATAAAAAGATGTTTTATAAGATAACAAACACTACAAAATTTTAAGTTAAAAAATCCTAACCAGAGCCACTCGGTCCATATCGATAAAAATGCCCTTTTGCTTGATGACGTCACACGTGATTTTTAAAAAAAAAAAAAGTATCATAGTTTAGACCAGTGTTCTTTGCTACGGTCGTACTTATAATCAAACATTCCATTGTATCGAATGTTTTTATCTAATATTGGTCTCAGAAACCTATTATACAGGGTCTAAGCCAAATTTTTATTTTTTTAATTTGTTTAAAAGTTTTGCATAGAAATATATTTAATTAAACATGTCTATAACTGTAGAAATATACTGTGTTCACATTTATTTACAATATTGAAACATACAATTTTCACTTTTGAAAAATATACATACAAATAACATGGAGTAATTTTAAGATTTGCCTTAAAATATGTCATAATTTAGTTTTATGTATTATTATTTTTTTAAACTTTAATAGTATCTTAAAATTCTGTAAGTAAATTCTGTAATTCTGTATTATCCGCTTATAATGATATAAAGTTCACAAAAGGCAATAAAACGTCACTATGTCAAAAGTTATTTCGTAAGATATACATACATATATACTTAAGGAATAGGTATATCATGTTATTGGAATGAAATATATATTTTTACAGAAATATATTTTTTATTGTGTGTAACACATTACAAAAGACATTTTTAAATTTCATACACTTTGCTCAAGTAGTTCCCACACTTTTAACATTTCACACATTTTGTCGTATAGATCAGGATTATAGTACATTGCTCCTTATTATGCTTTTAAAATCAGTTTAAAGTACACTCACTTGATATTCAATGTATCTTAATACCGTTGGAAGCTACTAGTCACTGAAATGGTAGAATGATTCTTAAATAGCTTCACGGATTTTGTTTAGAATTTCTACCTTTAAGTCATTATGTGCTTTCACAACTGATAATCAAATGATTTTGTACCAAGAAACATAAAAATTTAAATCTAAAATGAAAGGATTCAGCATATTATCCATATATTTAAGAACCCAGCATGGATCTCAGTGAACTCTTGATTCATAGTTCCTAATTAATAGTCGTGGGTATTCACGACTCCCCGGAGTGTTTTGGCTCACTTAATCCGACTTCGCTCGCGGATTCGACTCCTCTTAACGATTTCTTGACTCCTTTGATTCGCCTACTTATATTTTATAAGAGCCCGAGAGCGATTTATTCGCTTTGCATCGTGTTCGTTCATGTAACTCAGCAATCCAAAAATGAAAGGAATAAATAACTCCTCGGAGTCGATAACAGTTAGCTGGAATTATTAAGTTTCGGCTCCGCACGCGGTTTCGGATCTTTTGATTCATTGAATCCGGAGTTACCCATCGCTACTAATTAATAAGTTACTAAAAATTACCTTAATATTAAACTTTTGTCCGTAACGACACAACAATGGGGTTCATTTTTAAGTAACGACACAACAATGTGGTTCATTTTTAAGTAACGACACAACAATGGGGTTCATTTTTAAGTAACGACACAACAATGGGGTTCATTTTTAAGTAACGACACAACAATGGGGTTCATTTTTAAGTAACGACACAACAATGGGGTTCATTTTTAAGTAACGACACAACAATGTGGTTCATTTTTAAGTAACGACACAATAGTGGGGTTCATTTTTAAGTAACGACACAGCAATGGGGTTCATTTTTAAGTAACGACACAACAATGGGGTTCATTTTTAAGTAACGACACAACAATGTGGTTCATTTTTAAGTAACGACACAACAATGGGGTTCATTTTTAAGTAACGACACAACAATGGGGTTCATTTTTAAGTAACGACACAACAATGGGGTTCATTTTTAAGTAACGCCAAACAATGGGGTTCATTTTTAAGTAACGACACAACAATGGGGTTAATTTTTAAGTATCGACACTGTATGATCACTGCGTCAGATAACCGTATATGGCACATTTTCTATATCAACACGTGGACGATGCACAAGATACGCATCATTTCTTCTTTTATTAATGACTAGCGACTCGCCCTCGCTTCGGTTTATGATATTTTTTTTCAAAATTCTAATATAAAATATAGCCTATATTAGACACGGATAATGTAGCTTCCTATTTGTGAAAGAATTTTTGAAATCGATTCAGTAGTTCCAGAGATTACCCCCAACATACCTACAAACACACAATTTATGTTAGAATATAAATATAGATTATGTTGATTTTTCTTTACCTTTTTTTCTCTAATTACTTACGAAGTGCTTTGATACTTACGATACGATACTTACGACTCATACAATATTTGTTCGTCCGTGACACAACGGAATAGGTGCAACCAAAGTGCATAGCAGTTCGTAACAGTAATTACTAAACAGTTATCGTTCATTACATTAGGGACATGTCATAATGATTAACAAATTCCAAGCCGATACTGATTGCGTTCGTGTGTCTGTGATATATAGAGAAGTACAGTTACGTCCAATATTTAAAAATATTTAATACTAGCTGCGCCGACAGACGTTGTCCTGTCTAAATTTCAATAATACAATAAGTTTATACAAAAATCCCATAGAAAAAATCACTTTCAGGTTTTCCCGAATTTTCCGGGCAACTTTCCAATTTTTCTTTCCCTAAAAACCGGACTATTCGGACTATTACGAACATTTTAAAGAAAAATTAGCCAAATCGGTGGAGCCGTTCTCAAGTGATGCGCTTACCAACGAACAGCATTTGATTTTTATTTATATAGATTTAAGGGGTGAAAATATATATAACATTGAACTTGTCATATATAAAGAAAACTTGAAACTTTTAATAAATAATATTCTGTATAACAAATTAAATAGATAATTTATATGAGACGGGAAACATTTTATTTCATGTTTCTTGTGGAAGAAGCATACTTTTAGTGGTTCCGTCATCAACTCATCACGCATCAACGTCACCAGTCTTTTTTTCGTCTACTGCTGAACAATAGGCCTTCTCGTCTACATTGTTTTTTTTTTATTGAAAGAAGGTGGCAAATAGCATCCAGTCCATCTGGTGGTAAGTGGATTCTGTAGCCCATAGACATCCGCGATACATGCCAACATTAGTCCAAAATGACCAACTTTGGCACGCCCCCGGATGCACTGCCTACCTTTGTTGAAAGAATGGATACTTCTGGATTTGGAGAAAGGGTTTGGGACATGGGAAGGGATCTCTCTCCCCCTCCAAGTCCGCACCCCGCAAGCAATTGTTTGGCGCATGAAGGAAATATGGCCTTAAAACGCCATATTGGTTGCGGAATGATGAGTCCACTCTTTTATAGGTAGTGTAGTTTCTCAGGGATTGTAGCAGCGACTTTGTTATCCCTTTTACCACATCCACGGCGCATACCACGCAGCTATTTTTTTTTTTACTTAAACGTAAATCTATGTTTTTCATATAAACAGTTTGACTGCTTCCGAAGCTCTTAACAGCGAAGCAATCTTTCACTTTCTAACGGATTTCATTCCTTATTCTCCAGCCGTGTTTCTCAACCAAAGTCTATCTTTTTTATCTATTTTTATTATCACTATTCTTAATAATAGCTATTATAGTACCTTTTATGAGCACGGTTATCATAATTATTATTTACTCTAAGAATATTTGTGATTTTAAATACACCTTTATGATAAGAACGGTAAACAAACGGGGTCCTTGGTAACATGTGCCCCAATTAACCAACACAATAGGTGGTAACTACATTATTTATTTCGTAAATATTTATAAGTTGTTGAAAGGAGGTGGCAGATTAGCTGACAGACCCATCACAGTTGCGATATGTTCTTTGACCCTCTCTGCTACGGTGTGCTTTGTTTGGGCCATGTACGAACTACCACAGCTGTTGTCTATCTTATAGACACCTAGCATCTGATAGGGTATTAGGGTGTTACATCCTTTAGTGTGCGTAGGTTTTCCGCTACTTTAGAGGACAGAGTCTTAATGGAGTATTTTCTTAAAACTATTTCAACTTTATCCGTGACTCCTTTAACGTACCGCATAAATGCGGGTAGTTGATGAAACTGCTCCCAATTCTCGGCGTGGACTACCCGCCTCTTCAATCAACTCGTGACCATGGTTGGTGAAATCCAACCGCTACGCCGAGTAAAATAAATAAGGTAAGCATACGCTTTGAGACCCGTTTAAATAGATAAACTACTGTAAAATGTACTGCATTTCCCACTTTATCCTATTTCCCCAATGTACTTGTTTCGGTAGAGAGTGAGAGCCAGATCCTATTTTCATCCCATCCTATATCCCTCTACATTATCCCATCTTTTTTCTAAATTCACTCCTAAATCTGCAAAGGTAGGCATCGCATCGGTAGGCTGATTTTGGAATGTATTGCGGATGTCCACGGGCAAAAGTATCCGCTTATTATTAGGTGGACTGTCTGCTAATTTAAAAAAAATACCTAATTCCTATAAAAGAAACATCCGTGATACATGCCGACGTCAGATAAGAATCACAAACGTTGGTACGTTCCGAAAGGCGCCGACTACCTTTGGAGATTTAAGTGTGGATTTGGAAAAAGGTTTGGGAAGGATGAGGAATAGCAAGTATTACTAAAGGAGTAATTTTCCTAATCCCTTTCCACCTTGGGGAGGATCGGGTGGGTTGGGAAGTAAAGAGTATAATGGTACCCAGTCCACCACCAATTGAGATACCAGAGCCCATTTCGCATCTCAATTGTCGCCGTCCCAAATTTTAATATGCTCCGTCTACTTTGGAGATTTGGACTGATTTTTCGCACGTTTTGAAACTCCGTCTAAAAGTAGATTTGGGAGTAGGAATGCGCCTTTGGAGGTTTACGAGTGAATTTGCAAAAAACATTGAGATGGATGAACGTAATGGGACGAGTTTCCATCATCCCAACTACATTCCTAATCCTTTCTTGGGAATATGGGATGGGGAGTAAAGAGTACAATGGGTTGAGAGACTATCCTTATACTCTTCATTCGATAGCATTGCATTGTTGTGAAGTAATAAAAATAAAGGCATAACTATATTATGCGGCATCAATGGAATTAGTTGTTTGATGGATTGCAAATGAGCTCTGACAACACTCGTTCCCTAAACAGTGTAGAGTGAGAGTGAGAGCTCTTACAAAAAGGTTCTCAAAAATTAATCAACTTAATCCTATTTTCAGTTTCCTTGGTTGATCTGATCGGAATCTGATTTTAACCAGTTTCGTTTGGCAGATGCGCATTAACTTTTATTATAATTTTTTCAGCCTTTTGAAGAATGTAAGTATTCATATTTTAGCGTTTATAGAATTACAGCTTGAAATTACTTACAACGTTCTACACATATATTTATATTTTTATGATTTTGTGACGCTCCCTCTTGACTCTCTGTTTGCCTAAAATCAACAAGGAATGCCATAAAGCATTCAGTTCGCCTTTCGTAAATTATGTCTGTACAATAAAATGTTTCCTAATTGTTTAAAGAAACAAACGTTTATAATTAATGATGGTAACAATTTTAAGCTAAAAAAAGGTCATTATATCGGAGTACACGTCAGTACAATATGCCGTAGTCTAGCGGTCAGATTAGTTCTCGCATTACAAGTTCATTGTCTGATTTGGACGGAGCCACAGAACATTTCTAGTGTGTTGCGGTGTCCAGCAACTTACAGTGCATTTAGAATATTATCCAGTGTGTGTTGTTTAGTTTTGTTGTGTAATATTGCTTTTACTAGGATTCAGTTAATGTGCATAGTCCAATTGAAAATGGTTACCTTATCAATAATTTTAATTCAAGTAATAATTGAAAATAAGATATAAAAAAAATACAGAAGTATAATTGTCAACACAAGAAAATAATTAATTATATCCTGACCGATATTGTAAAAGAGGATAGCTTTTTGATATCATGGTCTTCAGAAGACTATTGGTGCTTCATCAATGTTGTGGATTTCTTTGGCACAAAATACCCTACTTCGTGGTTCCTCGTTACCATCTCAAACGGTTTGCTGGTGGTGTCACAAATGGCAGCGCTAACAGCATACTTAAAACTTTGAATAAAGATAAGAATCCTTGAACGAAGGTCAGTCTCAATTACTGTGTGCACAAGGCTTAAATTGAAGGTGGGTTGTATGCTCAAGCCTATACGACTCATCAGTTCAGTTTTAATCCAATTTTATCTTATATTGTGCGTCATTTCGGCAATGTACACACACAGGAACGATATCGTGATAAGACAACGATAAAGAACCTTATCATTTCGCTTCGATTACAAGTCGAACATAGATGTGTCAGTGCTATTCCTAATTAAAAAAAATAGAAATGCTCGCCATTGAATTGACGTTTTTCTTTTTAATTTCAAACTGTGTTTTCGGCCAGGATGAGCTCGGTGTAACGGAAAGAAGTAATTTGATAAAATTGGGGTCGGCTTGTACGTGCAGTGAGATACCCAACGAAGACGCGACTCACCTAGTGTTAAATATTCAGTGTTCTGAGTTGGATAGGATAGAAAATGTGCCGGATTTGGACAAGATCGAGTGGCCGGACAATCCTAACGGGTTAAAAATATCCGCAGCGTTTGAGGGGTTGGGACTTTCTACTTTGAGCAAGTAAGTAACACTAATACGAAACTTAAATTATCATTAATTATTAATTCAGTTTAAAAATAATGTATTGTACATGATTAAAGTCTAGCATCTGTGATATACCTACGTGAAGCAATCAACATAGATAAACAATATAAAATCTCATGGATTATTACTAGAAAACTATAGTTATGTGTAGAATTTCAGTATTAGTCAAACGCTTATCAGTGCAACAATGTTGACAAGAGTTTGTATCGTATGTACCTAATCTATGCGTTGTAGTATTGTTTACGATGTTCATGAGTCGTGAGTATCTGTGATTCATAGGTACAGTAATTGAAGGAGAAAATTAAACAATCTATCCGGCTTGAAGGACCAAATTTAAATCTATACTAATATAATAAAGAGAGAGTGCGAATTTTGTGAGTTTGTGTGTATGTGGAGGGTAATCTCCGGAACCACTGCACCTATTTGAAAAATTCTTTCACCATTTGAAAGGTACATTATTCCAGATCGACATAGGCTATAATATTATGTGAAAAAAATTGCCGGGCAAGCAAAGCATGCCGGGCACAGCTAGTGTCTAATAATTACGATACCTATTATCTATTTTTCAGTGCAGTGTCTGAAGTTTGTTTTAAATAGATACTACCTAAAACCGACGATTTTCGTTTAAACCGCATGAACCGTCTATTTTTCCGGGAAGAAATGTAGCCTCTGTCCGTTTCGTGGTCCGTGAAAGTGTTTCAAATACACAAATAAACAGACATCGTTTTATTTTTATATATTGGTAAGGATAAGGATGCATGCGGCCCGAGGTGCCATCCCCCATTGTCTCTAAAGTAATGGCCCTTTACCAAAAAAGTTGGACGACCACTGGTCTAGACTCTTCATGAAGTATAGTTCTGTCATGTACATACGTACTGTAAGTACATGTACATTGTGATAGTGTGCGTTGCGAGGTCGGGAGCCTAACTGATCGTCCGCAAGTTTACGTACACTAAAACAATGCACATGTAGGAACACACTCACTACTAAGCGTAACCCGCCTACGTGAGATGAAAGAACTACTAAATTACACCCAGCAACTACGACATACACAAATGAGAATCCGTCACTGTACTATTTATTCTAAGACTAGCAACTGTTGTCATAGAAACGATTTAAGGTGAATGTCTCGCTTATCTGTCTAAAAACGCATTGTTTGACCTGTCCCATCAATCAACGCAACAATTCATCACGCGCTGCCATCACAGTTTATTTTGCGGATCGTCACGCCAAGCAGGATGTAGCTGGATTTGCGAACCAACAAGATAATTACCTTGTATTTACTTTAGTAAGAAAATCATCCAGAGGGATAAAATTCTGTTATCTGGGAGAGCGTAGGGGGAGAGTGCATGCTGCATTTCCTCTCTCACAGAATGTAATGAACCTTCAAATGTTCTGCATTTCGGTATTGAGTGAGATATGCCAGAGCCCATTTCAATTCCATCCTCTCCCTCCCCATTTTCCTAATCTATTCCTTAATCTGCAAGCGGATGCAGCGCATCCGAAGGCGTGCCAACGTTCGTCATTCTGGATTGATGTTGGCCAATATCGCGGATGTCTATGAACGACAGTATCCACTTACCATCAGGTGGACTGTATGCTCGTCTGCTGCATTTTTCTATAAAAAAGAGGGTGTTGCCGCATCTCAGTTGATTAGGAATTTGTTTAAGTGGTTGATCCGACTGCCTGGAGGAGTCCACTTCGCGGTCTGTGGTCTCCACTGAACTACTTAATCTCATCGGTTCGACCCTGCGTCAGATCTGACCTGTCCTTCGCCACTTCAGTCTGCTGATTGTATGAGCTGTTTCTGACTTTAGTTTTGGATTATTACTTAGAAATTACTTTGTGAAATTTCAGATTACCGCCAAATTCGCAAGTGGAAACTTTGCGGTTCAGCAACAACGCTATAAAGACATACTGGCCAGACCCTTTCAACGACGTACCAAATCTAAAGAAACTCTCGTTTTCACAGAACGAATTAACACAAATCACCCCTGACTTATTCACTAACATTGACCAATTGGAAGACTTAGATCTATCATATAACAAGCTGTCTGAGTTTAATCCATTGGATTTTAAGTCTTTACGCCTTGTAAAAAAGTTTAGTTTACAAAGTAACCAGTTGAAGAAGATACCTTTAGAGGCATTGGAACCGATGTCGTCATTAGAAGATTTGGATTTGAGTAAAAATGGTATATACAACTTGTTGTTGCAAAGATCAGAGAGGGCGCTGAAAGGTATTAAGCGACTGAATTTGAGTGGAAATATGATTCGGTCTGTGATGAAGGACGCTTTCCCTGTTAACAATAGCATGTAAGTATACTTCACAAACAATTTATACAGTAATACAAATCAATAATAATTACATGAGAGGACCCGAGCAAGAATTATTGCGTACAGTACGATCTAAAAGACATTTTATGCCGCGAACTCGAAAGTTGTAGGACTAATTGCCAGCTGAGATTTTTCCATCTTACTTATAACATGGGTTTCTTTAGAAGACCTGTGAATTGGATTCTGCAAGGAAGACAGTGCACCCGCATACCCCCTGGTGTTGCAGGTGTCCATGGGGGGCGGTGACCACTTGCCATCCCGTGGGCCACCGTCCGTCACCACCTCTTCTATAAAAAACAACAAGTTGCCCTCTGTTGTGGGGGTTACGTCCATAGGAGTTATCTCTCGGCACCGTATTCGTGTCAGCCGAGTGGTGCTGTATGAGTGTTATACGAGTAATAACATTACGGTGAATATCGCGTGACAACAATCGGCCTCCGTGATTTGCCAGCGCGGCTAACACAGGTCGTGGAGCGTAATTAACTCCAAAAAGATTGGACTCGTAACCGTGGCGTTTAAAGGCCATTAAACATTCGTGACTACAACCGGAGGCCTGTGCAATGGGATTTTATGGCTGATGCCTTATTATTGATATTAAGGAAAGCAGTGATACCTACTAGAGCATCATTTCCCAACCTTCGTTACGCGACCGCGTAAGTCGCGCAACACAAACTGATCTGAAATAAATGGAAGGTATTGGTAATTATTAAAAATGTCCTACGCAACCATACAGACGAATTGGGTTGGCTTGAAAACACATTGTTTACTGCTAGGCCCACAATAGAATTCCCTGGGTCCATATATTCACAGACACTTAAAAACGAACACAAATTATCCGAACTCCAAACACATTTAATAACATTATTGCTCGATGAAGAGTTAAACCCGGAAGCTTTTGTACAGAAGGCAAAGCCACTGCCAACTGAACTACAGCCGACAGAAGCTGATGAATCATTCACTACTCCTTATCAGCTCTTCTATCGTCCACTGCTGGCCTGGCCGGCCACTGCTGCGGGCCTCCACATGCACACTGTCTCGTGCATGAGGGATGTATGGCCTTGGATGTATGTACGGCACCCTGCCCAAGCGGGTTGGTGAAGACAACTCTTTTAGAGATGGTGTAGTTCCACAGCGCGTGTGGTAGCCGCTTCAGTCGCCTTTTATGACATCCACGGGAAGAGATGAAGTCTAAAGCCGGCCGACACTGCACCGTCATATTAATTATTCACTGTTAATGATAAATAATCAATCAATCAAATCATTTATTTGCCGAATATGGGTACATAAATAGTTGTCAATATTCTATACAATAGGCCCCCATTTTTTACTTCTAATCGAGATCATGCAAATGTAAGCAGTAAGCAATAAATATAATTAAAAAAGCATACTAACGTTTCCATGCCATCTTAAATAAAATAAAGAAAAATATAAATGTCAAAAAATTCAATGTTATTTTAGTCAAATAAGGATGTCAAAAAAATAAATCTAATGTCACATTGCCTTTCACCAAATACCTATTATCTTGCGCAATATTAACAGTGATATACTCATTGAAAGAGTAAAAAAAAATATATGTTAAAAATTGTTAACGTAGTAAAAAATTTTATGTTTGCAAATAAATATTTTTTCAGTGAACTCCTGGACCTTTCAAGCAATCTGATAGAAATGATCGAAGAGGACGCCTTCCTCGCCTGCACGAGTTTACGCGAACTAAACCTTGGGCAGAACAACATAAGTCTCATTTTTGCATTGCCACCTTCACTACAGATCGTCATTTTGAGGGTCAACACTTTGTTCCACTGGCCTAAGTGTCCTAGCGCCATAAAGTATATAGATATATCGTATAATAGACTGTTTGATTTGTATGACGAGAACGGTGTCGATTTTAGTAATTTGGAGGTAAATAAAATTTATGTATATTATAATAATTTATTCCCAGTCATAGAAACATATATAGGTACATTATTTTTCTAATGAAAGTAGAGTTCATTCAATTGAAAATATAAACATTTTTTTTTATATTTATATGTAACGTGAATACATCTAAAACTCAAGGATAATAGGATTGTTCACGGAAAATATTTTTATTGATTAGAAATAAAAAAAATAAATGTGCGGTCAGGGGACCCTCGTCAGGAACGAAGATCCTCACGCATTCTTTTTTAAACTCCGAATGTAATTCGAAATAAAATCTGTATAGTTTATGTATTTTTTTAATTATTTTGTATCATATTTTCAATGCAAATAATTTAAATTAAGGAATCAAATCAAAAATTTAGGTTATACAACCGGCCACGCACTAGTCTGCACGTCTGTTATTCTGATTGAGTCTCGCTCTCGATACTAGCACGCACACACAGAGAGAGAAAAATAAAGGCTTAAAGAGGGGGTAAAAATCTTACGTGACGTTACATTTTCTCTCGAATCACACCTACCGCAAGCCGCGTAAAGGAACTTCATTCCAAAAATATCTGACTTAGACACGCTAAAAACAACCAATTTGAGTGATATTTTCACTTGAATATGGAATTGGATTCTTGCATTAACATTAGGTTACTTTTATTTTAAATAAAATATTTTATAAGATAAAAAATTATCCTACTACCCACTTGAAAGTTGTGTTTTACATGTACCTATCCTTTTTCTTTTTAGCTATAATTGTTCGTCAATGATTTCAGGTTCTGAACTTTGGAGGGAATCAAATAAAGGAAATAAACATTGAGAAAAAACTTCCCAAACTGTACAGTTTAGATCTCTCGTACAATTTAATACAAGACATACCAAAATCTTTGAGCAGTTTAAATTTCCCCAATTTAGAGGAACTTCGATTAGATGGCAACCCGATTGAGACGGTTTACTTCAAAAATATAGTCGGCCTAAAGAATTTATATATGAACGATTTAAACAAGCTACTATTGGTGGAAGATAAAGCGTTTAGCAACGTGATTGGTAAATCTGACGGGGAAAGCGAGTGCTTCTCGCTATATTTGTCCAATTGTAAAGCTTTGAGCGAAATTCAACCGGGAGCTTTTGATGGAACATCGTTATGTGTGGTAAGTGCTACGCCACACTGACCACTCACACACACAATAGATAACATTGAAATTAAAGCGTTGTAAAAAAAAACGGACTTCCAAAACGCGCTAAAGAGTAAAATAATGATGCTATAAGATCTAGAGATAAACAAGATAAGAGAGTCCCCCCACCCTGCGCCATTGTGGGGTTGCGAGCCAGGGCAATGCCGTATTAACAACTGCACACTACATACATTACAATACATACATCCCAATACAATACACGCACACTCTTGTGCATGAAGGATGTATGGTCTTACAACGGCACGCTGCCCAAGCGGGAGGCGGCTTGGCGAGTCTACTGTTTTAGAGGTGTAGTTCCTCATGGTTTGTAGTAGCGGCTTTGTTACCCCCTAGTCGCCTTTTAAGCTACATCTTGCTACAGCTACAGCTTAGACAATACACGTATAGACAATACACGTAACTTTATTCTGACATACACAAACACACACAAAATATACATATAACAATAACAAAAAACAATTTAGACAGAAAAGAAAACAAACGAAGAGAAGATAGAAACAAACACTACGAAAAATACATATATATATATATACCATATCATGTAAGAATAATTATAATGGGTGTACTGCAATTATAAATAAAAAAAAACGAAAGAATAAGTGTTGACAGATATGAAGAGGGATTAAAAGTGTTTATACGAGTAAACTGTAATAATTGCTATTTCACTTAAGTGTTTTACCTTAAGGTAGTCACTTAAGGTAAAACAGGTATTCCAGGTGCTAGTTGTTACTGACACTCTTGTATCTGTAAACGCTTGTCTGAATTTTTTATGGACGAAGGTCGGCGGCAGACGAGCATACAGTCCACCTGGTGGTAAGTGGATACTGTCGCCCATAGACATCCAAGATACATGCCAACATTAGTCCAAAATGACAAACTTTGGCACGACTCCGGATGCGCTGCGTACCTTTAGAGATATAGGAATGAATTTGGAGAAATGGTTGGGAAAATGGGAAGGGATAGGATGGGAATGGGCTCTGGCACATCTCACTCACTACCGAAACACGTACGTTTCAATAACTGAAATCGAACGGTGACTTTAACGGCCGATCAGTTATCCGGTTTATTGCATATAGTCAATCCAAATCCTGCTTTAATAAATGTACATTAGGGAAATAAGATAAAGTGGGAAATGCAGTACATTTCAAGATAGCCTTCTGTGAGATGGGGCCAGTCGAGCGCGCCCAGCGGCTGTTGGATTGCGGCACTCTCACTCTCCAAATGTAGGATTTAGCATAACGACACTTATATTCCGTTCCAACCCAATTTGTCCGAAATGTCAACAAACATGGCGGCCTGAGGTAACAGACACCGCCTTAAATTGAACAGTGAGGTGACAATTGTTTACATATCCATAATTTGATTCATCGACAGTGCAAGTTTGCGCTACATTTAAAGCTAAATATTCAGATATATTTCTTTTATTTAACCCCTTGTCATATGCCTCAGCCCGTCATGATTGTTTACATTTTGACAACTTGGATTGGAACGGAATATACAAGAAGAGGTGTGGCGGTGCTATCCTAAAGCCACACACCACACGCCTATTACGATAGCTTGGCCACTGTGAACAGCTCGTTTTTGTCTCCAGCTAGACATAAGCAAGAACAACATGACGTCTCTGCCCCGAGGGCTGGTAGACTGGTCAAAACTGCCAGTGAACTTGCAATCGAACCCGTGGCGGTGCTCGTGCGAGCTGCAGTGGGTGCTGGACGACCTGCTGCCGTATCTATACAAGCACAACTCTCTGCTGCTCAATGATCTCAGGTACGTATTGTTACGATAGGAATATATTACTTAGTCTGTGACAAAATGTGTTCTGATCAGTTGATTTCCACAATTACTTCCATTAATCGAACTCAACGAAAATAAATCCGTTTGACTTCTATCAATGGAACTGGAACTCCGGATAGTTCTATCGCCACTAATAACTACCACAGTAGAAGGAGATAACTATGTTATACGAGGGAAACAGCCCACACTAATTGGCAGGATTGCTCTGATAGTTATGTTAGTCCGTGGTCACTCTGTGAGCTGTCATGTTGATAAATGTTAGTGTACAAAAAATGTCGTGTAAAAGAAATTAACAAGTGATTCAACAAGTAAACGATATAATTGACGTTTACTTAATAAATGCCAATGTTCAAGCCCATTACGTATTAGCGGCGCGCCGGATGCTTTTGAAACTATGGTAAAAAGTGGTAATATGCTGGTACAGATTGTTTCCACCCACTCCTGAAAACTTTAGGGACAATATTAGTGACGGTCCACGATTTATCCACGTTAGAGTAGTTCAATGATAATACTGATAATATTAAATGATTGTAGTTAATACTGCAATTAACATGTAACGTCCCACAACAGGGCACATACCTTCATTAGTAAACCACTTATTAGGAGTTTTCGGGGTTCTACTGTGGGGATTAGGGGGGGGAGGGGTTGATGGACCGCACACTCCAAATTTTCGTTTGTTTCTCGAGCATGTGGGTTTCCTCACGATATTTTCCTTTCACCGCCTAGCTAGTGTCAATTTTTAAAACTTAAGTAGAATCTAAGTGGATACTGGCCGAGGATTTAAACTAACGATCACACGAAGTAAAGTAAAGATACCCCTGGACTAGCACCGCTCGTACATGTGTATGTAAGGGCGAATGGTACATGCTGGTGAGCTGTTACATGTATTGTACTTCTAATTAATAAACATACTTGTTACAAATTGTTAGAGCTCTGACTCACAAACTAGAAACATCTGTATTTTCGGAGCCAGTACTTCCCCGAACTATAGGTTTTATTTTAATACAAATTACATTTTTTTTTCTTGTCCGTCCTATAGGAGATATGACGGAATGAAGGAAGTCTTTTATCTCACTATATTCCCTTTTAACCTATTAGCAACAGGCTCTGCACAACAGGTAGTAGAATTCTGCCAAATTTCATTGAAAATGATTCAGTAGTTTAGTAAGGATGTAACAAACAGTCACACAAACAGGCAAACACATTTTCGTATCTACAATTGGCTTATATTTAAATGGGCAGCAAAAAAATACTAAATGGGCAGCAAATTAACAAAACAACTTATTCTTAAATATCCGAAATAAATAATTTACTGAGAATACCACGACCAAGTGGATCGAGTTCCACTCGAGTTGTTGCTCATTGTTCAGTTATTGTTCAAGTATTGTTCAGTATTTATTGTTGCTCATTTTATTATTTCCCTGGCCTAGTATCAGTGGTTATAATAAGGTCCGGTTAACTAATAGTTCGGATGTGGAACTAATAACTGGACTACCGGACTACTGATACCAGGCCATTTCCCTTTGTAATATTAGCGTGCATGTATGTGGGTAGATGTGGTTCGCCGCGCGCGTTGGAGGGCTTGAGGCTGGTGCACTGGTACAACTGGACGGAACAGCCCATGTGTACTCACCTCTACATGCGCTCGGGGCCCGGGGACACGTATCTGGTGAGAACCGACACTACACGCTAGCGATTAGCCAATGCGAATGAAGGAATAATAATCGAAGTTTGATTATTCAATCGACTATCAATTAATGAACTAAACCAAAAAATAATCGAATGAAAAATCGAGGTCCAAATGAATCGATTGCGCATGATTCGTCCGTAACTTGGCTAGATATAAAATCACTTTAGAATTGCGAATAATTTCGCAGCATAATTCGTATTTGTGACAAAAAAAGAGTAACGTATATTATACAATCTTCAACATACAGTTCGATTAATGCGTCGCTTCGATTGATAAACCGCCTTAATCAATCCATCCACCCCCATTCATCGACCCACCATGATTAATCAACCCGTTTGGATTAATGGATCATTTTCATTTATCGGAATAACTTTAATAATAATCGATTATTTTCATTCGCAATCGCGTATCGCTGCTACACGCTATCTTTATTAAGTATGTTTTATTTAATAATGAATTCTCTGTTCAGAATTCTCTATTTAGGGCCTTTCTTCTGATAAGGTATCAGGTTTTGAGGAAGCCCTTCACACCACCTACTGTTAACAATCGGATAGATAAATTATCTGTCAATTAAATCTAGCTGATACTGACTTTCTGATAAAGTATAACTGACTTAATGACACTGAAAGATTTCTGAACGGCTCTTAGAGTTATACTCGTAGAAGGTTTGAGCTCCGCTTAGGTTTGGTTGGAATTTTGAATCCAACCAAACGTGAAATGTGGATAGGCTTATACATCTGTATCTTTATTCGCTGCACTTGGTTAATCTTTTCCCAGGAACTTGTCTAAAATTTGATTTTTAATTCGAGAGAATTCAGACATTCGGTGGTTTTTAGTTTGTTTCATATGTTTTCAGACAAATGATATCACCCTAAAAGACAACAACATAAAACTTATGTTTTAAAAAAAACTACGTAGGACAATATTTCTTCAGAGTATGAAAAATTATAATACAAAATACAGGGTAGATTTATATAACAACACTATAATTTATAATCCTCATATGGCAGAAATATCGGATTGGTGGGACATATTTTTTTTACTGGTATCACCGAAGCTCTTTGTACCTATATATTTGATTTTGTTTTATAAAAAAAAAATGTTTCTCATCTATTCACGTGATTATTAATTTCATGTATTGCAATGCATTTATACCGAATTATTTTGGTACTTTTTCAATACTTTGTTGTTACGAGTTTTGTCCCCATGTGGCAAAACCGATTACTTAACGACTTCATTATTTTGAGAAAACTCGATTTAAAAGTACTTTAAGTAACAAGAACTGAAAATGTTTAGGGGCAACTCCATAGAGGTTAATTATAACGATATTTCGTAAGGCTATAGATAAAACAGTTAATTTAACTATTACATGAGAATTTATTATAAAATGAGACTGCATAGAAATGGTTTGTTACATCTGAAACGACAGCTTTGACAACTGTCGTTTCAGGTGTAACAAACCTCTCCAATTAAAAATCAGATTTTAGTCTATTTTTGAATGAGTTCACTGAGGGTGTACTAAAAATTTGTTCAGATTGTTGGGAACAATAGCACGATTAAACCGGAAGTATTTTCTGGGATTGCTTGCACTTGTTGTTAGTCTGAGCCTCATAGAGAACATATTCAGGTGATAATTTTTTTTTCGGTTCCGGCACGTAGAATGTTGAAAGCGTGTTTCTCTTTTGATAAGGGGTTTATCTCAATTTATTGTATAATTCACTGTTACATCATTCTTTCACAGATTTCGCCATCAACAGAACAGGACCCATTCCTATCCCGAGTGAGTTCACTGACCCTCATCCTAGGCGGATGCATCATCGTATCCCTCCTCATAGCTATAGCGTTATCAGTATATTTAATTAAAACTAGAAAACGGTTTAGAATCAGACAAGCGGCGCTTCAAAGGAAGCGGCAAAGTGCTGCAGATACAAAGGACTCTAATGGAACGCAAAAGGAACAGTTCGCAGCTTTGAATAAAACGTAACGGATCTAAGTGTTATTGTGTTATGTGAAACGGCTGCAGTGATCTTGTGAGGAACCATAGATGAATGTGTCATTTAGGTACAGTGTAGCGAGGATTTAGAGAGTGTGAGGGAAAGCGTGACCAATCGCGTATTGAAACGATTATAAACTTTTTTATTGTGTTCCCAAAAGAGTTATTACGGCCATTGTAACTTTAATATTCGTTGGTTTTGACCAGTAATCCGCAACCGGTGTGCCGCAGTGTAACCTGAATCACCCAGCAGGCTGATGAAACTAAGAGTACGACCATGACAAATTTCCAGCGGTTTAACACACCTTTTCACTGTTTACTTAGTAAATTGATAATAGTTATTTTTTTTAAAGCTTTTTTAAGTCCCATGCTTTGAATTGTATTTTTAGTTTAGGCGTGACGCCGGTTTTTTAAAAGAATATTAAAAAAAAGTGAATATTAAAGAATATTAAGGGGTTTTTAAAAGTGCCGCAAGTGAAAAAGGGTTGCGGAGCATTGCGCTAGGTGAATAAATAAGTTTGTTCTACAGCGATGTATTTGCGGTTGGCGCGACCTAGCCGTATATTAAATATATTGATAATGAGCTGCAAGAGAAGTTTGTAGTCGTTCGAACGCCTCGATTTGCCATTTTATTATACGTGTATATATTTTTTGCATAAATTATTACTTTATTAATTATTTTATTGATATACTGTTAAAATGTGTGTTTTAAATAGTCGGTACTTGTATTTAGTAGGTTAAGGTTAACTAGGTAATTAATAAGTAAATAATACTTATAATAATGCTTTTTTATTATTTCATATTTGTCTAATTCCTGTTAAATGGATTCACAATTTTCCGTAATCTCGCAGTCCCGTTCCATTTTCCTTTAATCAGTTTGTTCCAATACACGAAAGGCAGTACGTTTTTGTTTATGTAGTAAAGTAAACGACGTTCTTTACTCTGAAAAAAAAACAAATCAAATAATAAATAAATATAGTGCGACCAGGCTTTTAAGGAACGTGGCCAAAAGAGAATTAATTGCCGCCATCTTGTAACGTCAGTCAAAACTGATTTTTAATTCGAGAGAATTTTGACATTTGATGGTGTTTTCAGATAAATAAAATTTCCCTAAAACATAAAACTTATATATTAAAAAAACTATGTAGGAATATATTTTCTTCAGGGGATATAAAAGTGATAATATAAAATACAGTATAAATGAACACTAACTTAAATCACAATACTATGATTATTGATTAATAATCTTTATAATGTGGAAATATCAGATTGTTATGATAGATATTTTTTACTGGTATCACTGAAGCTCTTTGCATATATTTTAAACCTTTTTCTTTATAAAAAATATATCTCATATATTGATGACATTATTGATCTCATTTATTGAATGCTTTTATATCGAATTATTTTGGTTTTATTTATTATACTTGGTTGTTACGTGTTTTGTGTTTTCTATTACTCGAGAACATCATGATTTTGAGAAAACTCATTGATAGGTACTTAAAGTAACAAGTAGGTACATACTTGAGGAATTTTTTAAGCTTACTTTTAAGGATATTTTCAACACTGACTAAAATTATGTTGCTATTATTAAATGAAAAGGACAGGCTGCACAGAAAAGGTTTACTACACCTGAAACGTCAGCTGTCAAAAATATCTCGAATTAAAAGTGACAGTTTAGTGACAGTTGTCGTAGTGGATGTTGTAATGAGAGAACACAACTGTGCACATATGTTTTGACTATTAGAATCCTGCTTTTCATATTTCTTATAAATAGAAACAACTATTTTTTTATTTAAATACCATATTAATTTAAAATACATCTACGCAGTTTACAAATGGTTGGTTAACCTAATCAGTGTATAACTTGGCATTGTCTGCTAAGTTTACCCTAAAATATAGCAGACGTTTAAATATATATTTAACCTAGCAACCCATAGTCGATTGTCATGCTATAGAGTTTTTGGCGGGAACCCGAGAAGTGAAGTAAATTTTCTGAGGTTAGAAAAGGACTCCTTGGAAGCACATGAAAAACGCAGTCCCACGCTTTTATTTGATTATCACAAATATGACACACAAAATACGCTTTGAAGTTTAATAAGTAATCTATCACTATAAAACGAACCCACAAAACGAACCACGAAACCCACAAAATACACAATTTTTACAATAATTAAATAAAAACACAACTTGACTTCTCGAGTTCCTGCCAAAAAGTCCTATTGACTTACTTCAACGGGACTGAGCGTGGTCAGGATACGTTTTAGACTTTGTTATTGTTTATTTCGCGGAAAACTTGACACTGGCGGAATGTGCGAATTGCACCATTGACATATATGAAAAAAAAAAGTGTCATGCCCTTCTCTACATTCATTAAAAGCCTTATAAATATATCTGTTAGGTGAACACAAACCTGATCAAAGGGGAACGTCTCGCATATCTTCTTGTCATACAGGAACTCCGCCAGTATACCGCGTCGGTACGATGTGCACACGGGGCACGCGCCGTAACCGTTGTATGCGGCGGTCGGTTCCGCACCGCTCATGGTAGCGAATAAGTTTTGCGCGAGGACGTTGCTCTGGCTCGCTTTGAACACGAAATATTGTAATATGTAAAAATGAAGGAAATATATGTTAAAAAGTGGGAGGTATTAAAAAGATAATATTTTATAGAATAAAAATATGATTATCTTTTATGAAAGATAATTTAAAAACGAGGACCGACGACATGTAGAAGTTTGTCGGTGGTGGTCTGGATGAATAGATCCGGAGATCGTGTGTGCTGACGAGCCTTTGGAGAGGACTGTATCTAACAGTAGAGAGACATAGGCTGACAATGTGGTATGGTATTACCTTTATACGATTATAAAAGTAATTTAAAAACGTAATTGGATTAACAACGCACTCCAAGGTAGTTCAGAATTGCGACGACGACGACGACAGTAATTTATAAGAATGGAAAATAAGAAATGTAATTATTCGATCCCAAGTCACCTAACCGGTCCACTTCATTTCATCGGATGAGAAAAGCAGGTCACAATTTTGTGTGCATCCACATTGCCTTGATACGAATGTGTCGCATGCTGGTCGCTCCAAAAAATCTTTTTATACCGCAAAGCCGTAGGCTGTGGAATGGAACTGCCTCAAGAGGTCTTTCCATTACGCTACGATATGGGTTTCTTCAAGAAAACTGTGAATAGGATTTTGCAAGGACGGCGGCGTACTCGCATACCTCCTGGTGTCCGTGGGCGGCGGTATGCTAAAAATATCTTAAAAAATATAGTATTCTATTATTACCAACTTATTATTTTATTATTATTACCATAGACTTACCAACGGCAGCGGCAGTCTTGCTATTAGGCGTGTTGGTACCGTCCCCTATTCCATACACGTTGGGATAGCACGTGTGTTGTAACGTGTACTTGTGCACGTCCAATCCCGGCCTCGTTGACCAGCGACCTGCACTCGCTGAGGCAGGCGGGCGGGGACATCGGCGGAGTCACATGCAGGAAGTTGTGTGGGAAGATGATTTCCTAGAAATTGGTTGAAAGCAAGGCCGTCTTTAACGATTTCGGGGCTCTGTATACTGCCCGAATATTATTAAATAGTTTTTTTTATAATAAAAAAAACGATTTAACCGATTATGATCCTGTAAATTGTGTTCTACTCATAAAGATATGCTTCTTTCTGTTATAATAAATTATTTATAGTACAAAAATCATGGATTTTTTTCATCCCAGATTCATGGGGTCTTCTTAACCTCGGGACTCTGGGACCGGGCGCATGTTTGACCCTGGTTGAAAGTAAATTATGTAGGTGTAATTATGTACCTAAGTGATGTGTATGTCGTGGCTAAGGTTACCAATTTTGATAAAATATAAATGTTTCAATAGGTACTTGAATCTTTCAGAGAAACTTATTTCAGCATTATAGTGTTATCTCGATATTCAAAGCGAAAACACAAAGGTTGATTTTTTAAAATGTGCCCGTGAAAAATAGTTGATTTTGACTTCTGCTATGCACGGATATAGCCCCAACTAAAATAGACTAAAATGTACAATAGGGAATGCTCTGAAGAATTGTTTGATATGATTCTCACCTCGGGTTTCTACAACCGCACCTCACGCACAGAAGTGCGGTCCATCCGCATTTCCTAGATACGGAGGTGTCGCGTACTGTTCGGTCCAAAAAATATTTTATAACGCGAACCCGTAGGCTGTGGAACGAACTGCCTCAAGAGGTCTTTCCATTACGCTACGATATGGGGTTCTTAAAGAAATCTGTGAATAGGATTTTGCAAGGTCGGCGGCGCGCCCGCATACCCCCTGGTGTTGCAGGTGGTCCATGGGCGGCGGTAACACTTTATCATCACGTGGGACCGCTTGTTCATCCGCCTACTTCCCTATAAAAAAAAATACTCGCAATAGCCAGGGCGGCGTTTTATGGCCTCGATTCCAGATTACTATAATTATTATATTTTTAGTATACATGTACTTATTTGTCTTTGTCTATTTAAAAAACTGTGTTACCTCGCCACTCCTATCAACGAACACGGCGCCCCGCGACTTCAATCCCACCAGATCCATGCAACAGTTGACAGCTATACACCGCGTGTCCGCCACACGGGTCAGGGCTGCGGCATACTCGGGCACACCTCCCTCCTCCCCGAGCCTCCCCGCCAGTGTTGTACGTTATACTGGTTATGTTACGGAGCTTGTTCTGAGCAAAGTGATAGAGTAATTGAAGTACAGTCGAATAGAAAAAAGATGGATCTCCACTGAGCTCTTCGACCAATCTTCGGGCAGGTGGACCAATAACTCTAAGAATGTCGCTGGTAGTGACTGGATGAGAAGAGCGAAAGAACAAATGTGACGGCCGGCGGGCTTTGGGAGAGTCCATCGATGCAGAGACACATTCTGGACGGCTGTTCCACCTATCACCCTCTGGATTCCCCCAGCTGTTCCTCCTTCTGAAAACATGTTATGGTATGTCCAAGACACACGCAATATCTCAGTATGAACTTCCTGTAAGAACTAAGAGGGTAACAGAACGTATTGTTTTTATTATAACAGCATAATGTTTAAAAATCAGGATGATATAAGCTTATAACAAAAGTGTTATGTGGTATGTGTGGTACACAAAAGTGTTATGTGGTATGTGTGGTACACAAAAGTGTTATGTGATATTGTCGATATGTTCCTTAAAAATATTTACGGAATTAGCATACCCGCCTAAAATAATCATCAGCCAAGTACATAATTTTTTGCGCGGCACCGGAACATTTGGCGGCTTTTTGGGGAAAGGTAAATACGGCGTGCCCTCCTTTTAATTGTTTCAGCAGACACCAGGTCTTCCCGCAGTACTCCGCTGAATAGATCGTGCAAACCGGGCTGGATGGGTTGTCTAAGGATGGCTTTAGACCTGGAATCTTAAAAAAAGATTAAAATTACTTAAAGGTATATAACGGTTTATTTTGTATTAGCGTTGCCAGCAATTTCGTTGGCGTGAACTTGTGATTCCTCATAATTAACCTGGATGAAAAGTAACCTAAATGTTAACCCGGCACATGAGTTTTAACTATGTCAATTTTCATTAAAATCTGTCTAGTAGATTTCTCGTTCATACACACATACAGACAAAAATTGTTGTTTTTGGGCTCAATATCAGTCGTACTTTATACTGCAATCAGTTTTTTCGCAAAATATATCATCTACAGACACGTACATGTACAGATTTTATTATATGTAGGTACTGCGATATTTATTATATTATATGATTGGACTGCGAATTTATACAAGCGCTAGTATTCGGGTTTTTAACTTATTATTTATCTATTTAAACGGGTCTTAACGCCAATGTTTACCTTATTTATGTTACTCGACGTTTCGATTGGATTGTACCAACCATGGTCAAGAGCTGACTGAAGAGGTGGGTAGTCCACGTCGAGAGTTGCGAGCAGTTCAATCAACGACCTGCATTTGGTCTTCATAGTCCGAAAAGTTGCGGCACACACAGTGGCGTAAGTATACCGCTGAGGCCCGTGGTAAATTCATAGGATGGGGCCCTCCCTCAATGTAAAGAAGCTCATCGAAAGTTGTAGTTTTTTTTTTTTTTTTCAATAAATCACTACGTAAAGTACGTACGAAACGCTGTTATAATATTGTGTGCAATTTTTATAAAATTGCTGTAGTTATACAAAACATTTCTTCCGTAACTTATAGTGTTGCTACACCGCGGCGTCTACAAGTGGCGAGGATTTTATGACTACCTTCCGGAGGCATTCTAAAACTGGCCGATTTCGTTTTCTTACAAATGCATTCAAACCTTGATACATGTGTATGTACTTTAGTACCTTAAACTTTACATGTGTACTTTAAATTAATTAAAAACTAAACTATTTTATATTAAATTTTATAAAAATAAATGTCAGGATCGTCCCGTGCTCGCGGCCCTCTCGGGTCAGGGGCCCCCTTTGGCCGGGGGCCCATGGCATTTTGCCCGCTATGCCACCCTATTGTTACGCCACTGGGCACACACACGCAAAATATCAGAAGTAGCATCAGACGAAAAATCGCGAGGTTTGATTTTATTAAATTTATTAAACACTGGATTCCATGTCGAAAACAATTTGTATTCATCTTCTCGATTGAAATTTCTATGTTTTTTTTATTTCAATGGCTTCATCCACAAACCTGGGGAAATAATGGCGATCAGTGGAGGGGATTTTGTGGACTATGGAGTTTTATCCAGTGATTGATCCCGGCGTTGAGTACATGGTCCGCTATCGCCGATTTATTTGTCTGGCGATTATTCACAGCTACGATATGTTCTTTACCCTTTCATCTATGGTGCGCTTTATTTGGCCTATCTACGAACTACCATAGCTGCAGTCTATTTTATAGACGTGGCATGTGATAGGGTATTACATCCTTAGGTGTGTCTAGGTTTCCGGTTACTTTGTTCCTCTGGTTTCCGCTGATATTGTGTTGTGTGCCGCAACTTTCCCGACTACGGAGACCAAATGCGGGTAGTTGATGAAACCGCTCGCAACTCGCGACGTGCACTACCCACCTCTTCAGTCAGCTCGTGACCACGGTTAGTGCAACCCAACCGAAACATCAAGCAAAATAAATAAGGTAAACATTCGCGTTGAGAGATAAATATGTGTGAAAAACGCGAAAATCTCAACAGTTATGCTCAACGTATTGTTTGTATCGGTGTGTGAATTAAAAACCGGCCATTTTTATGCTCATAAATCATTTATTTTTAAGAATTCTGTAAAAAAACATGTCACTCAAAGTATTGTCCATCGGCAGCTATGACATTTCCCCATATTTCTGGCAATTTATGGATTCCATCCCAAAAGAACTGCGCCGGCTTGGCGGCCAAAAACGAATTGAGCCAATTTTTGATTTCGGTGACTGAAGCGAACCGTATTCCATTGAGGGCGTTCTGCATGGACCGGAAAAAGTGGTAATCTGATGGCGCCAGGTCTGGGCTATAAGGCGGGTGGGGCAAAACTTCCCATCCGCTATTAGCAAGATAATTTTTGACCGGAATAGCAATGTGTGGCCGTGCGTTGTTATGGTGAAAAATTACCGGCTCGTGTCTGGTCGTATATTCCGGCCGTTTCTCGATCATTGCTCTCTTCAAACGCATCAATTGTTGTCGGTACAGCTCTCCCGTAATGGTTCGACCAGGTTCTAGCAGCTCATAATGGATCACACCCTTCTGATCCCACCAAATACAGATCATTACCTTCGAAGCGTGAATATGTGGCTTTGGCGTCGATTTGGCTGATTGGCCAGGCTTGACATACGATTTTTTGAGCTTAGGATTGTCATAATGTATCCATTTTTCGTCGCCCGTTACCATTCGATGCAAAAATCCCTTGTTTTTGTGCCTTTCAAGCAGCATTTCGGACATGCAAAATCGCCTTTCAACGTCTCTCGGCTTCAAATCGTATGGAACCCAATTTCCAACCTTTTGGACGAATCTCAATGCTTTTAAACGCTCGGCAACGGTTGAGCGGTCTACTCCCAATGATTCTGCAAGCTATTTTTGCGTTTGGCATGTGTCTTAGTCGAGTAATGTCTCCAAATCCTCGTCTTCAAACTTTTTCGGCTGTCCAGAGCGTTCTTTGTCTTTGATATCAAAATCACCATTTTTGAAGCGCACAAACCACTCCTTACACTGTGTATTGGATAGAGAATTGTCGTCATACAATTCCACAAGCAAACGATGACTTTCAGCCGCACTTTTCTTTGCAAAAAAGTAACTTAACAAAACTTCCCGCAAATGCTGTTTTTTTCGCCAATTCTCAAAATTTTCCATCGTGAAAAAAAATATAATGCGCACAACCAAATAAAAAACTTTTGACTGATTTTGACAGCATGTGAATAGACCTTTAAAATGACATATCACACATTGATGTACGACATTGCGCTTACGCGTAGCGCCATCTTACGGAAAAAGCCGGTTACTAATGCACACACCCAATAAATATTTAACCAATGTAATGTTTGTATGTAACCAAACCTACCAGGCGGTAACTTATGATTGACGCCATGTACATGCGATTACAGTTCACACATGTTTATGAGGTCCTCTTATCAAGACTGATACTCATCATAAATTTAGACATTTTTGTCGTAAACCCGGGTAAAATTTAAAATGGTAGTGTTCGGCGGGGGCTATAAGGAATCTAGCGACCGATATCTCATTTGCTCAATTTGATAGAGAAATTTAGGCTATAGGTGGCAACATAGTTACGTATAGGTATTACACATATACGTATGTATATACATACCTACATGTGCGTTAAACTATTATCCTTTTGGCTTCGTCGTAGTCGGGTAAATAAATTTTGAAAACTTAACAATACCTTATCGTAATCATTCTTGAGGCCCACAGCTACGACCATGTACTCGTAATATATGACGTCACCGTTCCTAGTATATATCTTGTTATCGTACGGCTCGAAGACCTCCGCGTGATCTCGGAGCCACCTGACGTCAGGGGGCAGCACTGTATGTATAGGTTTTCTACATTTCTCGAACGGTCTTATGCCGGCAGCAATAAGGGTGAATAGTGGTTGGCAATAGTGGTACTGAAAAAGCAGATAAGTATGTCACAACTTAATACAGTGATTTTTGAGATTCCCAGAGCACTAATAGCCTGGGGTATCTTTTCGGAACGCACATTCGTGAGTTCCTAAGTTCGAATCTAGGATCGATCACTAAGTATCTACTTAATTATGACTTAGTTATCACAAGCTCGCCAGTGAAGGAAAAAAACGTGAGGAAAAAAGCGCCCGAATTTTTTCTTCCAAAACGATGTTTAAGACAAAAGTCGTAGTTTTACGAGTTCTATCCGATGACATACTATATCGTTTAAATATTTTGGTGTTGAATTTATTTCAAATGTTTACACTGTTACATTGTAACTGTAAAATGCTCTGTAAAATTGTATCGGTAACTTAACTGTAAATTTCATTAATTTTTAAATTATCCACTGAATCGACTTGGTCCAACTACAAATTTAAGCAACATATAGACTAAAACTAATTTTGTGCCAATCAATCAGTGGTGGATTATAACACGAAATTACAGCGGAGCTGGTGCCCGGCAGAATATGAATATAGTCAAACGTCCCAACGTTTGACTATATTCATAGTCTATATTTACAGTGAACGTATAACTAAATTCACAGCTGACTGTGAATATAATTATGTGGCCCAGTATGTAGGCGTGAACTATTATATAAATATGTTGAACCGTACCGTACAGGGCTCCAGGACAATGATATCTTTGGACTTCAGTTGCCTAGAGAGTCGCCACGCGATACTGCAGCCGCCAGCCCCACCGCCTACCACAAGCAGTTTACAGCTAAAACATTACAATTAAACTCATTCATTTATTTTTTTTAGAAACTAGCAGTCAGTCCGTCCAAGCTGCTATTATTATCAATATCAGCAATCAATTCTGTCACTATCGGCAAATACCTTCAAGTCCTTCCTAATTCCCAGTATCAGAAAATACAGTGAAACTATTATACGTGAACTTAATAATTGTACTAACCAATGACTTTTACATTGTACTACCTGGCTATATAACCTTACGGTATTTACTTTGTTATTGTGAAACCATAATTTTGTTAAAATCCCCATTTAATTAAAAAAATCAGGGTAATTTCTTAATGTTGCGTCCATCTTTACTGTATTTTTGACATACGTACATAATGTGATTGTTATACGCCAACTAGATTTTCGCATATTTTTAACTTTTGCATTGTCAAGTTAGTTGGTATCTCTATTTTACTCTTACTACATACCTACTCAAATATTCTCGAGCTCTCATATCCACCTAATTTTGGAAAATTCATAATTTATTCTTCTGTAATTTTAACCGTCTCTTCCTCTTTACGTTACCTGTAATTTTACCTCTAGAGAGGGGGGGGGGGAGTGAGAGAGGGGGAGAGAGAATTGTTTTAGGGCTGTTCTAAAAATAATAATAAGACTGCAAGAGATTGCTTCTATACCACATTCATTATAGTACGAGAGAAAAGGTAAATGAAAAGAACAGTAGTTTTAAAAAAAATCCTATCATTAGCATTTTCCTAGGCTTAAGCTTGCATGTTATAAGCCTCTGTGTTAGATAGAACGTAAACAAAAACTAAAGGCTGTCTAGCTAGGCTCTAATTTAAATAAAACAAACTGATTGCTATTAAAGTTTTGTTTACCTTTTGACTCGCGCGTCAATAGTGTTTAGGAATAAGTTCGCCTTTGAAACAATTCATTATATAAAAGACAAAAAAGAGCAACGTTTATTTCCTTTGAGTATTATATTATAGTTGACATATTTCGAACGGAACCAAACTTATGTTCGATTTGGGTAAATAAAACAAACTGTTAATTAAATATATTAATTTTATTATTACATATTAGAATTACAGTAGGCACCATATCTTAATTTTTCTTAATATAAACTGTATCTACGAAAACTTGTAACAAAAAATATCATATTGCACAATATTTACAACTTACGTCTTTATTTTGGAGCTCTATTTAATTGGACCACTGGGTTTTATAACCAATAAATATACATACAAATTTTGTTATACAACATTACAAAACTTCATCGTTTGTGGTAATGTCATAATCCGTCGCAAACAGTTTGCAAAGGACGATATAATTCAATAAAATATTATGCAATTACGGTCCGGTTATTATAGGGAGAGCTCTGACAGCTGACACATGTATAAAAAACATGTGTCTTTAACATGTATAAAAATCATTGTTTTTTTTTTTTATAGAGAAGAGGGCGGACGAGCAAGCGGTCCCACGTGATGGTAAGTGTTACCGCCGCCCATGAACACCTGCAACACCAGGGGGTATGCGGGCGCGCCGCCGACCTTGCAAAATCCTATTCATGACTTATGTTATGTTATTTATGACTTAAGAAAGAAACAATATTAATGAATTAAATACAGAAGTGTAGCCCCGGACAAAGGACAAACCGGGGTAGCTGTCCCGGGCGGCAATTTAAGGGGGCGCCAAATTCATATATTTAAAAAAAAAACTTGTTTCACTAAAACGCCTAGCATCCAGGGCGCGTCGTAATATCGATTGTTCATTTGATTTTGTAACGCATTCTAAGATGATTTTTGAACACGTGCGTCACTACTGTGACGTCTCTGCCAGGGGAATTCCCGTCGCATCTAGAAAAATCCCTCCCCGCAGACAGAACCCCTTCCACCCGGGGCTACACGAGCGAAGCCGAATAAAGTCGGTTTTAATTCTCCCGGTCACAAAAAATCCCATCCCGTATATTTGTTTTGTGAGTTTTTTGAAATCATTAATCTCAAATGCTGGAGGGGAGGGGCGCCAATGAAGTTTTTGCCCTGGTTCCGAAAAATCGTATAGATCCGGAGCTGCAGAAGCTGCCCAGCTTTTGTCAGCGCTCTTCCTATGATAACCGGACTATAGCGACGGGTTGCGCGCGCGCCAGTTATAGAATACTACAAAATTTATAATTATTGAGCCTTTAAATGCTAACGAAAATCAATAATTACTTTTATTTATACTTAATTGTTACGTATTTCGGTACCGTAGAATGGGGTTACTTTGAATCCCGGGGTGACTTTGATAAAAACTTCGTTTCATTTTTAAACTCTAATTGTTCGAATGCTGAACGCATCCTTCCATTTTTGTTTTTATGATTGGCAGCATTGAACACCACTGTCATCGTGTGATCAGTCACAGTGAATGGATCGGTGCCGATTAGTGAAAAAATATTAAAAATAGGTAAGTACTAGTTTTGTGTAATTTCAAAAGCTTGAATAACTTCTAACCTACAATTTTGAGTATCGTAAATACAACAAATGTATATATTTCACCGGATCAGAAGTTTATTCACCTATAACATGGACGTTTATTGCAAATCATAACCTTAAAGTTCATTGTTTTTTTGGCGGCATTATTTGTACGGGGTGTCATTGATCACCTATACGGGTTTACTTTGATCATTGGTCAATGTTACCCCACGAAGTTATTTCTTTTGAGTTACTTAGGTTGAATAATGATTTTTATTCTTCTTATTAACCATAATGTTTTTTTTATTGTTTTAGCATCATGCCAAGAACATATAAAAAGCGTTTAGGCTCCCGAGATTACCGGAACTACACCGAAGAGATTTTGAATAGGGCTACTACAGGAGTAGTTGAAAACCGATTGACGTTACGTGGAGCATCTGAAAAGTATAATATTCCCTATGGAACAATATATAACAAGTACCATGGTAAATTTGGCAGAAGACCTGGTGCACAACCAGTTTTCTCCGAAAATGAAGAGTCTGTGATATTGAAATCGGTAGCGAAATGTGCAGAGTGGGGATTTCCACTATCTCTTCTAGATTTGCGGATGTTCGCGAAAATGCTCTTGGACAAGCAAGGAAGATCTGTGACTAAGTTCACAAACAATATTCCTGGAGTTGATTGGGCTTACTCATTGCTAAAGAGACACAAGACTGAATACTCTCAACGAGTAGCTACAAATATAAAAAAAGCAAGAGCCGCCGTGTCTCGCGAATCGCTTGGTGAATATTTCCAGAACCTTGAAGAAGTTGTTAAGGATGTTCCCCCTGCTAATATCTTTAATTATGATGAATCCAATATGAGCGACGATCCGGGAAAGAAAATTGGCATCTTTAAGGGGGGAGTTAAGTATCCGGAGAAGGCTATGAACTTTTCCAAAAGTGCAACAACAGTTATGGTCTGTGGATCAGCAGATGGCGTTCTTCTACCCCCATATATTATTTACAAAAGTGCTCATTTATATGATACATGGAAGGAAAGAGCGCCAGCTGGCTCGCCTTGTTGTGATCAGCCTTGTTGTTCACAGGGTTCTCGGTTTAACCGAACAGTTAGTGGCTGGATTGACGGTGCTACGTTCAGGGACTGGTTCAAAACAACATTTTTACCTCACGCAAGAAGATTACCCGGCCGGAAAGTCTTGTTAGGTGACAACCTTTCATCCCACTTAGACGATGAGGTGATCAGATTATGCAGCGAACACAATATAGATTTCATTTGCCTAGTCCCAAACTCTACTCACCTCACGCAACCGCTCGATGTGGCTTTCTTTCGACCGATGAAGTCAGCTTGGCGACTAACATTAACAACTTGGAAAATCCAAAATCCCCGACTGGCGACTGTCCCAAAAGATGCTTTTCCACATTTTCTGTCGAAAGCGTTGATTAAAATGGATCAGGTAACACCGAAACCTAATTCCCCTTATTTGAACATCAGTTCCGGACTAAAACGCAATTTAATGAGTGGATTTTGTGCCACTGGCATTTATCCTTTTAATAAGAACAAAGTTTTGGATCGACTGCCCAGAGAAGATGAAGCCGGTGAACGAGAAGTTGAAAGCACATTGACAACTTTTTTGAGAGAGTCCCGGTATGGTAACAGCTCTAATAAACCTGCCCGAAAAAAGAAGCGATTAGATGTCGCACCTGGCAAGAGCATAGCTACTAGAGATGGTAGTGCGACAACTGATTCGCCTCAGGTGCAAACAAATAATCAATATCAAAATGATACGGCATCGACTAGCGATCACCTGCCGATTGAAGTAAACCAACTGGACCCAATTGAAGAAGATACAAGACGGCCAGAATCAGCTAATAAGAATTATCAAGAAGAGCTGGAAGATGAAAGTAACATTGATGATAATGTTGATGAGAAGGAAGACGAAGAAACTGAATGCACAGAAGGAAGATACGTATTAGTAAAATTTTTTACTATACGTGGCAAGCAAATGTATAAATACGTGTGTAAAATTATACAAATAGATCCTTTGCTAGTTGAAGGATACAAGTCCTTAGATAAAAAAAGGAATTTTAAGAGAATACCCAAAGATATTTCAGAAATTGATCGCTGTGACATTATTGCATTTTTACCTAAGCCTGTGGAAAAAGAAGACTACGTTGAGTTCCCATTTGATATTAGTACTAAAGAACTTTAAATAAGTATTAGTTAAAGTAAACATTAATCATAAATTATTGATCTCCAAAGAAATAATCTTAGACTGTTATATTTACTAGTTTACTTATAAGTTAAATTTTGGAAGGTTATGCAAAGAACTGATTGTTATAAATGTTATAATTGTTACCATAAGCTAAGTTTTTGAACTTAATACGAGTTTATAATTGTTTAATAACATTTTCTAAATATTTATACTATCGAAGACTGAAAAACGTGTCTGAAAAAGTTAGTTTTCATAATAAAGTTCATTATTTCGTAAAATGCCTGTTTTTCTTTGTCAAAGTAACCCCAAAGACATAAAAAATGTTATAAATCCTACACCTACGGACGGATTTCAATTTTTTTTTTGTATTTCGTTCCTGATTGGGGATGCTTTCGAATTCCGTAAGAAAAAAGGGAGGTATCAATGTAACCCCGATCATAGTTTAACATTGATCACCGACATTTTATTTTTTTTCTCGAAAAATAATGAGAAAAATAATATTTTTATTCAAGAAATTGAAAGTATAGACAAAACCGATATTGACATTTTTTTTATTATTTTTTCGCTCGTATATTTTAAGAAAAAAAATCGTTTTAATTCTAAAATTGATCAAAGTCACCCCATTCTACGGTAGTGAGTGAGATGTGCCAGAGCCCATTCCCATCCTATCCCTCCCCATTTTCCCAACCCTTTCCCCAAATCAATTCCTATAGCTCCAAAGATAGGCAGCGCATTAATTATTGACTAATGTTGGCACGTATCGCGGATGTCTATGGGCGACAGTATCCACTTACCATCAGGTGGACTGTATGCTCGTCTGCCGCCTTCGTCCATAAAAAAAACTTTATAGATATTAAAGTTGGTTATTATATTCAGTTGACTTATAAAAGTAAGAAATGATTATTAGTTTTAGACTTGACTTTGTTCACGTAATGAGTAAGTTTTCTAACTAGTTTTTGTTTTGGATTATAATAATTCTATATTTTTCATTGTATTTTTTTTTTAATTTCCTGCGGCAATTCATTAATGAATTCTGGAGTTCAATACTTTGTACCTATTGTTCCGTACCTTCTTTTAATTAGTTTTTTGTTATTAATGCTTCTTGTAGTAATCGTACATTTAAATATTTGAGATTCAAAATTATAAAATCTAAAGAATCGTTCAGTTAACAATTTTTCCAAAGGAAAAATACGCATTCATTCTTTCCACTACTTCAGTGCACTAACATAATTATTTTAGGCTTTTTAGTAAACGTAAGTCATATTTACTTTCTTCTATATCGTTCTCTCAGTGGCAAAACCAATAAGCTCATGTCATAATTTTGAGAAAACAAGATTTGTATATTTCGCAATAAGTATGCTCTTAATGTAGTTGTTTTCAATACTATCAATAGAATAGTTATTATTAATTTTTCTATAGTTTGAATGAAAAAATAAATAATTTTTTGTATGCCGCTTTAAATTAAGAAAAGAGAATCTAGGAAAAAAGAGAAAAACAATAAAATGAAATTGATTTTTCCCCTCAATAATTCCACAATGGTTAATTTCCACACAAGCAAAAAACCGATTTTACCAGTAGAAAGATCTGAAAAAGCTGAATCTTTTGGTATAATTAACTCATTTATGGGAAAATTGTCGGATAATCGCTTTTCCCTCAAAGGGGACAATATTGTTAGTTATCAAACTGGGTGGTATTTTATACATGTGGTGTATACACTTAGAATTTTATTTTACCGTTACCCATTAATCTCCAAACATTCGTACGATTTAATCTGATATAAACACAAAATGTGGGCATATATTCCACGTTTTAAGTCAACGAATTTAAGTATACCATATCCAAATTTTATGAATTTTCTATAAAAACAAAAAAAAATGTATACTAACAGATCTTATACTAAGCCAATAAGATCTAAATCTACATAATTCTAATATAAGATCCATCACTGATATTCAATAGTTTTTGGAAGACATGAAATATTTCTATTATAACACAATGAGCAAATGTAACAAAAAATAGAAATATGTATTCAACTTTTTCATTTTTCTTCAACACTATATATAGATATATTCATTTTCAACGCATTTTTTGTAGAATTCTTATAGAACCTATGTATTATAAGTTTATAACACCCAGCCAAGTTATAACACATTATTTAAAATTATATAAGGTCCTACAGAAATAGTGTGAAATATTTTAATATGTCAATCACTACACCGGATATATTACATCCAACTAAAAATTTAAACGTATTTCATGATTTTTTTATAACATTAAATTTTGATTAATTTACTTATAGGTGCATAACACGTCATGTATTTGATGCCAACTCTCACGCGCACTTAATAACGGAAGGGGATGCAAGGTCAAAAAACCCCCGGGAACGAGTGTGGATTGTGTTATGTACGTATGAGTAAATTAATCAACAATTATTTATGTTTAATATAATAAAAAAATCATGAAATACATATTAATTATTAGTTTAATATAATAGTTTTAGTGTAATGATTCACACTATTTTTGTAGGACCTTAATATACAGAAACTAATTTAATCGATAAACGCCATCTATCGGCCACATTCGCAAATTCACTTGGCGAACGGGTTGACGACTTTCCTTACAAATTCCGGTCCATGATAGTATCCCTTCAGCATGAAATTCCAGTACACGAAAGGGAAGAGGTCCTTCTTCATGTAGAATGCAATTACACTCTCCTTTGACTGAAATAATAAGCAAACGCTTTCTTTCAAAGAAATATCGTTGTCTGGCCCCCGGGGTAAAGACCCATAGAAAGCCAGATTGTATTAACTATAATCTATAATATAAATATAATAAAATCGTAAAGTCATGTCTGTGCAAATATTTTTTGAAAAAAATATTTCATGTAAAATCGTTGGTTGCATTACTACGAAATTACAGTACCCACGAAAGGTACAAACCTGAAACAGCCATTTTTAGATTTTACGTCTGCATCAAGCAAAAACCAGTGAACGGATTTTAATGAAACTTGGCATAGTTACAGCTTAAGTGACCGCTCAACATTCAGGGTAGTTTTTAACCAGATTAATTATAGAGTTCCCATGGGAATTAAGCAAGGCAAGCATACTATACGTCTAAGCGCACAAAGTATTGTACAGTTGTATATATATTTTCATTACGCGTCAGTAATGAAAGTAATGTCACCCCTCTCTCACAGATTTTATAGTATTTCCCCAATGTACGTACGTATTTCGATAGTGAGTGAGATATGCCAGAGCCCATTCCCATCCCATCCTCTCCCTCCCCATTTTCACAATCCATTCCTTAATCTGCAAAGGTAGGCAGCGCATCCGGGGGCGTGCCAACGTTTGTCATTCTGGACTGATATTGGCATGTATCGCGGATGTCTATGGACCACTTATGGACATGGACAGTATCCACTTACCATCAGGTGTACTGTATGCTGTAGGACTAGATGGAATAAACCGTATGCTCGTCTGCCACCTTTTTTCTATAAAAAAAAATGTATTCAATTCACGTAACACATCAGTTCTCTCAATTCATTTGGAGCACTGTTCATATTACAAGGTATCATATAAGGTGTTGTACGTTTTCCATAGAAATTGCATGACCACGGTTACTGGTAGTTTTTGTGGCAGCTTGTCTTGTATTGTAATTGCATGTGACGGGTATTTCCGCACCATTCAATCTATCAAGAGCAAAGGGAGTCAAGAGCGTCGCCGGGGGTGGGGCAGTTGCCCCCCTCTAGAGATTCGAAAATCATTTGTATTTGTACCTACAATTCATATTTCTCCCATCCTCTCTCTCATCTGCAGGCCCATTGGCTGGCGTTGGCTGGCGACGCCCTTATTGGGAGTACTTTACAATATTTGAATAATCCTTCGTGATTGTAATGAGATTTCGTCCTAATGTTATAAATTGATGCAAGGTAACTTTTAAGCATCCAATGCAGGGTAAGTCCATACGAGATTATCAAATCCGCTAGTGCATTAGGTATACATATTTAGCAGAATTGCGCATGGCAATTTATGTTTTGATATATAAAATTTTGCCAATATCGCACGCGACTTGTCACATATGAGGCTTATATTATTTTGGCACATTTATTATCAATAGTAAGTCCTAGATAGGCATGGTGGGTAGTCTGCTCAAGTGGAACACAATTGCATATGAAGAAGTCCTTTTTGTGTAGAGAAATTTCTGTGTAGATACTTTACGAACTAGTAATAATACTCCTTTGTTAACATATATTTTTAATTATTTAAATTTATTCTTTAAATTATTGCTTATTTGTTATCATAGACCATTATCATTATCTTTGAAGAATTGACCCTCGAGGTGAACATAGCTCGTTTCGTGGGTCAGTTAGTTTTGCACTTTTAATCACCATAAAACATTTTAAATTATTTTGTTTGTATCAACACGACTTTTACATGAACGTTAGAAGGAAAAAAAACAAATTGTCAGCAAATGAATACATTACCTGATCGAAGGGGAAGGTCTCGTGCACGACGCCGTCGTACAGGAACTCTGCGAGTATGCACGTGTTGTATGACGTCACCAGCGGACACGCGCCGTAGCCGTCGTACTTTTGTTTAGGATCGTCCTTTCGCATCGTACTGACGAGATTGTGCTCTAGTACATAACACTGCTTTGCTGGATACGGGGAAAAGGATTTTGTGAATGATAATATTGAATCTTTTGTTGACACATCTAGATTGCAAATTAATTATTTATTAAAAAGAAAAGTAAGCCGCTACCACACAAGCCTTCAGTAACTATTATGAGGGGGAGAGTGCACGCTGCAATCCAACAGCCGCTGGGCGCACTCGACTGGCCACGTTACCCCTCGCTCACAGAAGAGAAGACTACCTTGAAATGTACTGCATTTCCCACTTAATCTTATTTCCCTAATGTACGTACGTGTTTCGGTAGTGAGTGAGATGGGCCAGAGCCCATTCCCATCCTATCCCTCTCCATTTCCCCAATCCTTTCTCCAAATCCAGTCCTATATCCAAAGGTAGGCAGCGCATCCGGGGACGTGCCAACGTTTGTCATTTTGGATTAATGTTGGCATGTATCCCGGATGTCTATGGGTTACAGTACCCACTTACCATCAGGTGGACTGTATGCTCGTCTGCCACCTTCGTCCATAAAAAAAAAAACTACATCAGCTTTTCAAGAATGAACTCGGCAACCCGCCGCCAGTCGACGACGTGGCGTATTAAAACATTAGGATTTTAGGGCTCAAAAACATTAGGGTTCTAGGGCTTCCTCAAGCACAACACAATGTATTTGAGTATGCTCGTGTCCAGGGGTTCTACTTCGAAAACACGAAAAATGAAGTTACGGCCGATATTTCGGTATATTCCTACCACGAAAACGTCCACTACGATATATATATCGGCTCGAACGAAGTTCATTTGACATTACAATCTACTCCAATCGCACGAGGCAACGATTGAAAATAATAGATTTTGACAGGAGATACTCGGGGATCACACGTCAAATTTCCACGATAACAATATTTCACCTTTTAAATAATCAGAGATACCCGATATATAGAGCTTCGAATGAATGAAAGTCAGAGAAGGGTTATAGCACTATTGTATATAGGTTATAGGCCGGAAACTTCGGAAGCGGAAAATCAGAGTAGATCACCAGTTCGGTGGTGGACGATATAAGGGGGCTGGTTAGGGTTAAGAAAATGAACAAGGAAAATAATGATGGACACTTTTGCATGAAACCTGGGCAGACCACCAAAACAAAAATTCTCCCTTATACATTTTTGATATACTTGTAAGGCAGATATCTCATTCTTTATTGACAAACCATATGAAGAAAAATAAACAATGCTTGGCAGCTTTTAGATCTCACAGCTTTTATCAACCAAACAGTCGCGAGAATTGGCATTTTTTTATAGAAGTGGTTTTATTGTTTTTATTATTAATAAATAATTACAGAAGCGTTTATTATAGTGTTATAGTAATAATAATAAATCCGACTCACCAATAGCAGCCGCCGTTTTACTATTGGGGGTATTAGTACAATCCCCTATGCCATATATGTTGGGGTACTTTGTGTGTTGCAGCGTGTACTTGTCCACGGTAAGGAAGCCCGCCTGGTCCGTCAGACCCTTGGCTTGTAAGAGGAGTGAGGGTGTCAACATGGGCGGTGTCACATGGAGAAGGTTGTATGTTATGGTATTTTCCTGAAAGTGTACATTGTTTTGTTTTAATTGTTGCTTTGTCCCTTATGCCAATTGAAATTTACACTAGGGATGCTATTGAGCTCCGTAACGGAAGCTATCGGATATCCGAATTTAAAAGAAATATTCGAAACCGAATGTGTAATAAAAGATTCGGATGTTATTAAATATAATTTTTTATTCGTTGTCGTTAAGGGCGAAATTTAAACGACGCGAATTTCGACAAGTTCCTGGTGCTTGCATTTGGTTTTATTAATTTTTCGTTCATTCTTTACGAGGAGAGTAAAGTTGCAATTATTCTCTAATTGGGTTTATTTTTCATTGCTATTTATTAATAATACATTGCTTAAAAGGTCATTAAAAACATATACGTAACCGAAACCGGTAAAATTATATATCCCGATCCAAAATATGATATCCCCAGTGAACGTAAAAAACATGGAAGCAGTCCTATTATACTAGCCACGGTTCATTATCGGCCCTACAACTCACACAAATACAAAGTACGCACACAGAACCAAAGTAATACTACACTGAATTATCATCTGCATAAAAATCAACCTTACGCGCAACAATTCGAGGTTGTTACCAGCTTGTACGCTACAATAGTTACGTCCTTTTGTTAATAAGTAGCAAACAGCTCTGCCATTGGGCGCCGCGTGCTAGGATGTACTTACATGTGGAAAGTGATCACACTATCCGTGGGATGATTATCTGGATGACTCCTACACCACTTTACCACACAAGAAGACATTTTAATCGAAAAACAGTATCGGTAAATCGTCCTTACTCACTTGCCGGCACGTTTTAAGCTTATTTTAAGCCCCGCCCACTTCGGGACAGTTTTTAAGCCCCGCCCACCGCGGTACACTTTTTGTTGCGCCATAATCGAGCGGTAGGAATGTTTCCATGCTTTTTACGTTCACCGGATATCCCTCATCATCTCAGCCTTTAGACGTCCACTGCTGGACATAGGCCTCCCCCATTGTCCGCCATAGCCGGATATCCCTAACAACTCTAATTTACACCGTCGGTATATTTAAACTTATATTACTTACCTAAATAATAATAATAAATAACGCCCCGCTCAATAGGCTACACTAGAATGTCCGACCGGGAGACGAACCCGGGACCTTTTGCACAGCAAGCAAGGTTACTACGAACTGTGCTAATCGATCGTCCAGTCAGTCATTAATAAGCAATAAAAGTTTGTATAATAATATTATATTTTGAATACATATATTGCAGTGTAAGATGCCTTTTAGACAGGTGGATTGATGACTTAAAGAACGTAGCTATGTGTTTAATGTTCCACTGCAGTTCACAGGTCTCCACTAGTAAATAACTGGAGGGTTTCGGGGCGTAATCCACCACGCGGGCTCAATGCGGATTGGTGGATAGGTACACAGCTAAGGTTTTCTATACTCGACTCACATTCGTGTGATTCTGAATTCAAATCCGCGGCCCGTACCACTGAGATTTATACTTAAGTAGGTGTCGCGGCTCCACATCGCCGCTTCAACATTTCATTTATTTTACATTTTTTATTTAACTACCGCCAAGGCATGGGTAGTCTTTGGTGATTACCTACATGCCTAACACTCAAAATTGTCAAGCAATCAGTCACTCAAAAGATGTGAACCGGGACGCACTACTATTCAATCACACAAAATCACCAATCAGTCACTCAAAAGATGTGAACCGGGACGCACTACTACATTCAATAACACAAAATCAGCATTCAGTCAACATCAGGATGTGAGCCAGGACGCATTAGAATCATTCAAGAAGGATCAATCAATCAAACAACAATCAACAGCAGTCACTCAAAGACGTCAGCCGAGACGCAATAACATTAAGCCAGCCAATAAATCCAGTACAACAAACAACCTTTCGGGTTTAATTTCGACTAAGGGATTAGACTCGCAGTGTCTCCTCGCGTAGACAGTAGGGATATTAATAAAATGTCACTAGCTCGGCCGTGAGAGGAAAAAAATCTATACTATATACCATGGTGGATCATAGGATCCACCAATCCGCACTGGGCTCGCGTGGTGTATTATGGTCCTAAATGCCCCAGTGATTTACTAGGGGAGGCCTGTGACCTGGAGTGGAACGTTATTGACTTATATAGGTACATATCTATTATTATTTACTCCACCACATGTTTGTTTATATGCTCAAAATAAAACTTAAAATTGAACTTTTCCTTGAATTAAACCTCTCATGAAGCTATTATTAAGCAAATAGTTGTACTAAAGGGCATAGATATACACTACACTTCCTCATAGTATAATGGAAAGATGTTCCACCGGGATAAAAAATCCCATGGTACAACTATAGTCCGTTTATCTGACAGAGCTCATGCTATAGCATGAGCTCTGTCAGATTGGGGCGTTCTCTATTCCACGCAAAAAATTCATTCCGTAATGCAATAATCAAAAATAAAAAAAAAAATACATATTGTTATGACATATACGAGAGTCACAAAATTATAATAGTCAAACGTCAAGTGCTTATTGTTCTTTTAATGTGTATTTTGACGTAATTTTGTTCGACACAACTTTTAATGTGAAGCACAATTCACATTATCGTGTAACGGAATGTGAATTGTGCTAGTGCTTGCAACCGATTTTTTTCCATTGTGTATGATCGATCATTTAAAGTAATATAATTAGTATTAATTATATAATTTTATTTAATATTGTATTTAAATTAAAAATGTCTGGTTTTTATATAAAGGGTTTTATAAAGGATTGTGGAGTGAAACAAACTTATTTGGTGTTGCTTTGATATTCAAAGAAACGACATATAATGTTTAATCTTCAATCCTTTTTTAAAATCTATTATTTTATCTCTACCTACAATTTTACAATTTTGTCTACCTACAGAACAATTCTCTTCACTTGACGCCCGCACTGTTTTACCGACACCATAATACGAGTAGCTTTACCGACAGCGCGGAGCGCCGCAAAACTCAGATGAAAGAAATATATTTTCTTTACACGCTTTGATCCTGTTTTATTATACATATTTATATAATCATGCAAACTATTATACACATTTATATTTCCTGGCTTCTAACTTTCTAGTTTTTGTTCGCGACGACCGGCTCATAATTTGTACATAGCACATAAGTTTATAAGAGTATAATATAACAATATGTTAAGTTAGGATACTAAAGTTAAATTACCTTTGTTAGTTCGTTCCATACAGACAGTTATTTCATTCATTGTAAAGGGATGTTGGAGTTGGATAAAGAACGAGAAATTGTATCACAAACTAACGGTTCACGCTTCCGCCATAAAGATTGAATAAGACAAAAGACATTGCATAAAAACTGACGGTTTACGCGTCCGCCATAAGCATTGAATGAGACAAAGGACAAGAAAGCGCGTTCCGACCTAACGGTTTACAAATCTTCACTATTGACATTGAAAAGACAAAGGAACAGAAATTGCATCCCAGACAAACGGCTTGCACATGTGCACCGTAACGGGCACATAGACCGAAACGGCGCACCAAACGTTGATCAAACGTTGGTCGTCGTAACAATAGAAACGCCCAACTCCAGCATCTCTCGTTGTATCAATATAAATAGGGGCGAATCCCAGGCAGTCAACTCGTAGTCACCACACTAAACGCATGTCTAACAGATAGTTAAGTCTGTATTTAATATAAATCGCAAGAGTGGTTCACTGCGTTTTTTCTTTCTTCACAATCCCAGCACAACACAAGTGCGGGTAATACAAGCCCGCACAGTTTTAGTTTATATTTGGGTTGTATTTTAATAATAAATTGAATAGAAACGACAGTCTAATAGAAAAGTTAACTTCCTTATCCATACATACATGTCTACATACAATATCTTATATACATATGAATACACAACAAATTATTATACATTTATCTTTGTTGTTATAATTTATTCTTTGTTTATAAGCTTGTTTTTTTTGTGCTTTTAATATTATATAAGTTGTAATTATTGGATAAGCAGACTATTGTCATATTATTGGGGAGGACACTAGCTCCTGTGATACACGTTTACCTACTTCAGGTGTTGGGGTTTCATATCATGTATATGAACAAAAATCTTTGATCTTTGTGAACAAATAAAGATTTGATTTGATTTATCAAGGATCGATTAACCTTGTATTTCATATTTATAATCAATAATCGATTAACAAAGTCTCATCACTGTGGTTTTTTCAACTGTCAGCTGTCAGAGCTCATGCTATAATAACCGGAATACAGTTGGACATTGCAGTTGTAACACGCGGAATGGGTTGATGGTAGTGGTAAAAGAGACCCAGAACATTATTAGGGGCCAAGAGCAAAAATATATTACCCCTACTATATTTATACAAAAATAAGCACGTATTATAAATTATTTAAAAACTTACTTGGTTCTTATCGGCATTGAAGAAGACCGCTTCCTTTTTATCGTGTCGCACTTCTTTCAGAACTGTCTTGTAATTAAGTTTAATATTCTTTCTTGCGGCAACTTTTAACAATTCATCGGCATACTTCTTCACTCCGAATATCACTGGCAGGGATGTGTTGTACGATATGTTTGTTTTTGAACGGACATCTGTCTGAAAAGGTAGTTAGAACCTATAGAGGTACCTATATTTTCTTACTATTATTACTTACTATCTCCTATATTTACTTACTATATTCTTACTTTATTGCCATGGAAACGTAACCAGCTCTTTTATCGTCCACGGATGAACATAGGTCTCCTGATGCATATTATCTTCTGCATGAGGGATATATGGATTTGAAACGATATACTGGTCAAACGGGTTGGCGAGTCCACACTTATAGTGGTGGTGTAGTTAAAGCTTGTGGCAGCGGTTTTATTATTCCTTAGTCGCCTTTTGTGTTACCTACGGGAAGTGCCACGAAACCACACAGGCCAATTGCCATAGGACAAAGAAACGAAAATTTATTTTTTTATCTTCATTACCCACAAGAAAAAAGGTAGCACCTCCTCTTCGGTATTTATTTAGATTAGTTTAACATATTATCACAAGCATTGTTTTTGTTTTCTACTGATAGTTTGTACAAACGAAAAACAATTGAATAAACTGCCAGACGCCACTAATTTGATAGACATTGTGGAAATGAAATGACATCGAAGACGTGTTTAATTATAGAGTATTTATTTCGATGCTTTGTCTTTAAAAGTTTCGACGTATTACTAAAATTGCTAAGAAAAAAAACTGCTAAATAATACAAGAAAGTGGATAGACAGGCTTTCGTGTTTTTCATGACCGATAATAAAACCAGTTCCCTTATACATATCATAGGATGTAAATTTAAAAAAGATATATAAATTATTCATCTAAAATGAACACGTATAACGCAAGAACCCCTTGACGGATTTTAATGATTTCCTGAGAATATAATCCATAAATCATTGACAAGGTTTCCTGGATTCCTGCATTAACGTACAGGTTAAAGTTTATCTCGTAACAAAGTTCTCGCGGGAATTATTATACAGTCCAAGCGAACGAAGTCGCGGGCACAGCTAGAATACAATAAAGAATTATAATCTATTTACAGCGCAATGCACCAATTATTGTGTATTCAATTACTACGAAGTGCAAAAGTATTGCGCAAGTAAACATCGTCTTCATGTTGACAATAATATTACAAGTTTATATGTATATTTCTCACATCCTGCTGTGATGAAACTTGTTTCAAGATAAACATAATAACATTGTATGTTTCATCGAAATGACGTAAAACGTGAAATACGGTAAATAATTAAAATATATACAAGCTAAGTAACATATAAGGTTTTGTTGTTCTATATAAAACGTTTGTAGCTGTCATTATTCAGAATAGGGTAATTAATGAACGGGCACTTATGCAGCGCAGCGCGGGCGACGGCAGCGCGCCGTATTGATTACGTAACTGCGTATAGAATGAAAAATATACAAGAAATTAACAATATGAAATATTGAATGAAATATGAAATAGTTATGAAAAAAAAAACCCATTGAAAATACTGGTAGAATCGATTCTACTCTCGATACCTATTTTTAGCCTTTGCGTTATTTTAATGACACGTTGTATATGTGGGAAGTTAAAATGGCTGAGGTTCAAGGTTACCACAGACTGATGGCGATCACAGTAAAAGAATTAGAGTAAGTCAGAAATTATAAACAAGATAGTTTCTGAAGACCGGAGATAATGAGATGGGAGGGTGCAAAAAATACTGGTTTCTTTAAATATTTAGGTGTCACAGGGTTTAAAGAGAACAGAATATAGAAATCTATACTATAATATAATAAAGAGAGAGTGCGAATTTTGTGAGTTTGTGTGTATGTGGAGGGTAATCTCCGGAACCACTGCACCTATTTGAAAAATTCTTTCACCATTTTAAAGGTACATTTGAAAATAAAGTAAAATTCGAGAAAGTTCTAGTAGATTAACTTTAGACATTTGTAGTTCTAAACGTTTGTCATTTAATATGTAGAGGTAGTCATAATAATATGAGCATCTCTTGAAAACGTTATTATGAATTATTAACCATTGTTTTCATAGCAAGAACGCAGCAATGAATGATTCATAATATTTCTATGTATGATTATTTAAACATCAACCTCTCTATCACAAAGAAACAAACATCTGTCACACGCCAAATTAACGGGATTTAGACCAATCAGATCAGTTAGACGTTTTATAATATGTGTCATTTATTAACGACGATATTATACTGACCCGGTGAACGTAAAAAGCAGGTAAACATTCCTACCGCTCGATTATGGCGCAACGAAAAGTGTTCCGCGGTGGGCGGGGCTTAAAAACTGTTCCGAGGTGGGCGGGGCTTAAAAACTGTTCCGAGGTGGGCGGGGCTTAAAACAAGCTTAAAACGTGACGGCAAGTGAGTAAGGACGATTTAATGATACTGGACGATACTGTTTTTCGATTAAAATGTCTTCTTGTGTGGTAAAGTGGTGTAGGAGTCATCCAGATCATCATCCCAAGGATAGTGGGATCACTTTCCATATGTAAGTACATCCAAGCATGCGGCGCCCAATGGTAGAGCTGTTTGTTACTTATTAAAAAAAGGACGTAACTATTGTAGCGTACAAGCTAGTAACAACCTCGAATTGTTGCGCGTAAGGTTGATTTTTATGCGGATGATAGTTCAGTGTAGTATTACTTTGGTTCTGTGCGCGTACTTTGTATTTGTGCGAGTTGTAGGGCCGATAATCAACCGTGGCCAATGTGAGAGGACTGCTTCCATGTTTTTTACGTTCACCATACTGACCGGATATTTTATGTTTCTGTACCCATGCGTCTCCCATAAATAATAGTAAAGGAGTACTGAATATTCCGATTGCACAATCCGGTTTGTGTAATCTAAGATGAGATCAATTTAATACTGAGAACTCAATATATATTACATGATTGTGATTATTTGTTAACGTAATTAAGCACTGCAATTTAATCAGGCTGATGATTAATAAAGGAGAGGGAATCTATAGGACCCCCATAGTGAAATGCTTTAAAATTACACGCTTTGATATTTTAAATTACATTTTTTCTTAAATAACAGTTCATTAAAAAACAAATTATAGAAGTAAAAATGATAAATGATTATTCTCAGTTGCATAGTTTGAATTTAAATGATAATGATCAATTCGTCACCTCCTGCTCAGGTATTCAACAGTTTACGTGACCAAATGCAACTATTTTTGCGTAACAAACCACTTTCGAAATCATTTAAGTAAACATACCTTGTTAAAATACGAGTCGGCTAAGTACGCGATCTTCTGCGGCGCGCCCGGGCATTTGATAGTCGAGTCCGGGAAGGTGAATACCGCTTCACCGCCTTGGAAACGCTGCAAATCCCTCCAGGTCTTCTCACAATACTCCGGCGAGTAGATAGTTGATACACCACTGTTCTTGTCATTTAAAGCTTCTGTTAAGCCAGGAATCTAAACAAAATGGTGTTTAATAATACGAAGCACGTTATTTCCGTATATGATGGAAATTGATAAGTATTGTCGTATCGCAAAAGTTTGAATGGATGTACTCTTATTTTTAACGGAATATTTATTCGAGTACCGAAATTATTTTCCGTGAAACTATTGAATATTATACAGTTCAACTATTGAATATTACTAAAGCTTATATTAGTTCTTGTGAAACTATGGCTGTGCGGTGTGGGCCGGCTTTAAAATAGCATCCATCTTTTCCTGTGAGGGTCGTGTGGTGGCGACTAAGGGACAATAAAGCGGCGGTGGTATAATTGCTCAGCTAAGCTCTAAGGAACTATACCACCTTTGTAGTGTACACGGCAGACGTTTTAAGGCAACCCCTAATGTACAAGATAATGTGCACGAAGGGAGTCTTATGTGCAGCAGTGGACGACAAAAGGGCTGGTGACGGTTACAGTCGCGTTTTACTACACCCACGGGAAGAGACAAGATGGTGCTATTTTAAAACCGCCCGACACCACAAGGCCAACGTTTTAGTTTTTTTTTTATATTAATTAAATATTTTTTTATGTACCTTTGTATAATCATTCACTAGGCCAACAGCAATGACGAGATACTCGTATTTGATGGTATGCCCACCGACAGTCTCCACGGAATTGGCCTGAGGGTCGATGGTGGCTGCGGCATCTGTCAACCACACCGCGCCACTAGGTAATACATCTTTGGCGTTGCGGTGGGTATCCTGAAGTCTTTTTACACCAGCACCGACTAGAGTGAAGAGGGGTTGGTAGTAGTGGTCCTACAACAAACATCCAATCAAATGCGTCCAAAATGTAAAGATACATGGCAACCTGAGGCAACTCATGCGCTCTTAAATTAAATTCTGAGGTGATAATTAAAATCCATAATTTGATTCATCGAGAATGCAATCTTGCTCCAGATTAATAGCTAAATATTGAGATATTTCATTGATTTGGTTTTGTTTTCGGCAAATTAGATTGAAACGGACTATAGGTACAACGTAAGAAAGACAACTGTACTTTAAAAAGTACAATGGATATTTATTCTTAGTCAAGTAAATTTGTAGTAAATATTGAAAGATTTTCTAGTTAGTGTCTATACATAAAATAAGTTTGTAGATGATTCAAATCAGTCCAGAGGGTGGTGTAATTTATTTAAAAAAATATATCTAAGATCAATTCTGAAATGTATGAAAAATAGTGCAATCTTTCTTCTGACTAATGTGTTTTTTTTGTTTTTTACTTATTTCTTTTTGTACTTTGTCACTGTAAATAGGAAATAAATTCTGTTTTACATTTTTTTCTTTATTTTCAATACGCGATATTGTCCTAACGATTTACACGGCACTAAGATATTTTGTGTGTGCTAATCTAAAAGTGGATTAAAATAAAAAAGTAATTAATATTTCTTCCAAGGACATTGAGTTTTACTAACTCATTTATTGGAATTTCACTTTTAGATATCTCGGAGCAATCAATCATGCACATGGATACAGTAATAAAAATGTATTATCTCTTGTTTTGAACTGCCTTGAAGATAATCAATAAATGACAATAATAAACTGTCGATAAATAGCGTGGTGATGTAATATTTGCTATCTATTGTTTGCGCTGTCACTTACTCATCATTTCGCACTTAAAATGATAACAGGGAATTCACTGCTGTTTTATTTATAATGGATATGACAGACAGTGGATATACATCTATAGATATAGGGTGTGTCAGATAGATGTGTATGACACACCTGCATAAAATTTATACATCCATTGATTCTGTTCATGATTGTGAATTATTTTTATGAATAATTGGATTAAACTTTTGGGGCCCTTTCAGAGAAACGGAAACGATTTTTGGTGAAGCACCGCCTACAAAGGCAAAGGTGTCAATCCACCAAAAAAATTATGGTTTCAATATTCTGGGATTGTCAAGGAATATTGCTTATAGACATAAAATAAGCAATACTATAGTGATTGGAAGCTATTATGCTAACCTTATAGAGCAATTACGAGAAACAATCAAGCAAAAATGTTGTGGAAAACTATGCAAAGCTAAGCGGCTTCTCCACGAGAATGCACCTGTCCATGTCACTGCAGATGCAAAAGCTGCTGTTTCAAAGTGTGGCTTCACGGAAATTCGCCATCCACCCTATAGTCCTGACTTGGCTCTCTATGATTACTAATTGTTCTCAAAACTCAAGGTGGACTTAAGGTGTAGAAGATTTACCACTAACAATGAAGTATCCGCTGAAGACAAAACATCTAACTATTTTTATACTAGGATAGAAATGCTAATTAATTGATCCAAAAAGTGTGTTCAAATAAACGGAGACTATATTGAACAATATAAATAGTTTTATGAACATGGGTGTCCTTTTTCTTTGTCAGGCCAGAAACTTTTGGACCTCCCTACCTATGAAAAATTTAACAAAAACAAAAAAAATAAAAATGTATCAAAATCAAATTTGTATTTATATATGAAAAATATTAGGCTATTCAGTTTACTGACAAACTAATTTGGAAATCTGGTTTCAAGTGGATGAAATCACAGGGAATGAATAATATGTATTAAGTGTCCTACATTATGTTAATTGTTTAAAAGAAGTTGTACATAGAAAATTCTAAATTTTTATTTCTGGTTTGATTCTAAACATAAAATTCAATATTTTAGCATAGTGACACTTCTTCCCTTCCATAATAATATCTACTTCCTCAAATAATAACAATAATTGTGGATTCCCCCAAATAATAAAGAAATTTTGAAGAACTATTTTCTTACACATTTTTTATTTATACAGGAATGCTTGAAATATGTTAAAAAAGACAGCACATAAAAGTTAGAAATAAAAAAAAATTGTTTGTACTTCTGTGGATAAAAACATTAATGTTTGATTACTTACTTTACTTGGTTCCAAAATTATCACAGATTCTTTTTCGAGCCTCCGGGAAAACTTGGCTGCTATTGTACATCCCCCTGTACCACCTCCCACAACTAGTAACTTGCAGCTGTTGTAGAAAAATATATAAAAGTTAATTTGTGATGTGGCAGAGAAAAGCGGATGAAAAACATTTCAGTTTTTGATAAAATATGTTGTCCACTAAAAATATCCTTTATTATGACTAAAATTACAGATGACTTATATGAGTATAAGTGAATGTGATATTGTATGAGAAAAGCATCCTTATACATTAACAAAAAAAAAAAAAAAATTTTTTTTAATGCTCTGTCTTAATAAGAGTATTAGGAAAATATGTACTTGAATGGGCAGCAAATCAATGGTAGCAAATTTAAAGGTGAGTTAGGTTTATGTTCTCTGTGGACAATAAAGATATAGTTGAGACTGTCGACTTAATGGTTTAATTTGTTGATCACAATTTGCTGCTCGCTTATTTTTTTGCCGCTCATTCAAATACAAGCCTCTTAAATATCAAATGTTTAAATAGAAACAATGATTTTTAAGTTAAGTCTTGACCAGTCTATACTGACAATAATGTTACTTTACTCAGATAATGTCCAATATACATATATGTATTTGCAGAAGTGAACTTAGCAATATTTTTTAAAATATTCTTTTTAATTCTTGTAACAAGAGGAACAAAAAAATCTTGTATTTTATGAGCAGTGATATTAAGTCTGGAATAGTGTATTATTGGCTACTATAGAGGTGATATTGTACAACCCTCACTGTACAGGATGTTCTTCTACAACACCAGATGGTATGCTGGCGTGCCGCCGACCTTGCAAAATCCTATTCACAGGTTAGATGAGAGGAGCAGAAGAGTGTGTGATGGAGTCCTTCTTGAGAAAAAAAATTATGTATTCAAATAGCATTTCAACTTCTAATTTACAATACAATTGCTCAGACCAACCGGTTTATTATATTTATAAGTCACGCCACGAATTCTGCAGATAGGAAGAATGTTAAACACTGTACATAATTTAAATGCGTGATGCATTTAAATTACTCAAGTACACAATGTGTATGTATACAAGTACATACACCGATCAACCAAAATATCCACAATAATATCAAGTGGACAAGAATCTCTATAACATTAAATGCTTTTAATTAATTCTATTTAAAAGCGCATTTACGTAATCGTTTATTTATTTATTTTATTATTGTAGTTAAAACACTTTCCAAATAGGTACCTAATTTAAAACTATTTAATAAAGTTATGCTTTATACTTACGAGTAAGTTTTATTATTTGCAGTAGAAACTGAGAAACTCCTTTGACCAGCACTTGAAAAGCATTTCAAAGCAAATTTTCTCGCTATGTTGTTCATTACGTAGTTTTGTAATCGAATTGCTCAAGAGTTGACCATAAAATATCACAACTCACCAAACCTGTGGGTTTCTAGCACACTGACTGACTAATCTTTGCCTCTCAACTTTGATAATAAAATAATAAGGTTATTGCAATGAACCGGTCATGATAAATTCAAATATTACAATTTTTATTCGAGCAACAACAAGTTTTTATCTGTCAGTGTCAGGTAGAAAATCATTCTTGCAATTGGTTTGGATTCGGGATTTTAAGTCACTGTTTCTTTCAATATCCTCAAAGCAAATAGGAGAAGACTTTTATAGATAGAAGGTCGGCAAATAGTAGCTGAAACAGATCTAATATTTTTGCTACCGCTGATGAGAACATCGAATATGGTGAGAAGTATTGGAAGAGAATCAAAAATATTAGATCTGTGGAAGAACTACTATAGTAGTACAAGGGTCGGCTCACACTGGCGGCATGACACGACGCGAACGCGCCACACCGCAAATACTTGAAGTGTTGTTGATTTGCGCGAGATGCTTCGCTTCGTCAAGAGGAGTCTCTACAGGTCTGTATGCGCAGCGCGTTGCCGCCATTGCGTCTCCAGTTTGTTTTGACCGTCATGAGAGCACGGCTTGAGCCGTCGCGTCGTACCGAGCCTTGCAACACAATCTGGTGACGTGGCGCGCGAGTTCAACACGTATTTTATATTTCCACCTTTCAAGGAAATGTGAATCTCCCTTAATCTACTTAAGTTCTATAATTTATGGTTAACTTTACTGGGCGCGGCGTCGCGTCACGTCACCGTCAATATAAACCGACCCTAAAAGGGCGAGTTAAAAAAGGTGAGGGATGACAGTTTTATAACTGTTAGTTATCAGTATTAAAGCTGACCAGTAAATTAAAAAACTTGCTCTGGGGGCGCCACATTTGTTTTATTCATAGCTAGTTATAGTGTTGTCAGTATAAGATAATAGTTCTATTAGTTTTGCGCATCATGGCGAGATTTTTATTTTCTTGGTCAGTCGAGATAGTCAGACCCTCAACTTACAATATTATATTTTATGTTAGACATACCCCCAATGACTATAACCAGTGGAAAGGGATAAAACAATAATAATACACCATTTTTAATAACATTGTTTAACTTTATTATCATTTCGAATAACTTAAATTACATTTTACACAACATAATTGTGGAATAAAGTGAAGAATGTCGATTCATACATTTACGTGCATGTTGACTGCGTATGCCATTTAAACTTCAAACAGTTGTAAGTGGTTATAAAGTAACTGGGGATTCAATTAAAATGCACAAAGAAATGCTGTTACGTACACGTTATACATACATATAAAAAGATAAAATAATAGTATATTACAATATGGTGAAATAATTCTTATGTTTAAAACATACCAAATTACTTGTAAGGTTGCGTTTTCATTGGATAGACAATAACCGCTTACTATCGCCCATATTGAAAGCCAAATTAGTCAGTTACTGCTTAATTTAACCTTCCATAATAGAACTTCTGCAACCCAGCTCGAAGGTTGAGTAAAATAAAAGATACTCATTTTTTTTCATATTTCTCACATAACTGTTAAACATAGAGGTTTAATTATTTTCTATAGGCTTCATTCGATCATGTTTTTGTCTTTCGGCAGCAATCCTTATATTATCTCAGACAATGAAAACATGTTAAAGGTGAATTTAGACGGTCAACACAGATGCTGGATGTACAGATCCAAAATGTACGGCAAATATTGCAACCTTAAATATTGTACCCCAATTATTGCATTACGAGTACATGTCACGACTAAATCATCATAAATCGGTATCAATGATTTATTTCGCTAATTATACACCGCAGTAATTATTGACAGTCTAAGATCATTCCGAGAATTATTTTGGAAAATTATTACCAAAAAATACCCCCATGTATAATAATACTTAATAATAAAAATAATATTTTTGGATAAATATGCACTCACTTTATCTTTTTTAAAAGAAACGTTCTAACAGATTTAAGGCCAAGGTCACATCATGCATACGACTATATCAAATTATTACAATTTTATACATTGTTTTGAGAATATTTTCCATTGTAAATCTCTGGGATATAGGAATGAATTGAAAAGTATGATGGATGGGTATACATAAATATTTTTTAGCAAGAATATACTCATATAGACAGAAACCACGTCACAACTATCATAATCAATATTTGTCATTGAATGATAATAAATAATTAAAATTTAGAACAAATTTTATTAAATTAATAAAATTAATTCGAAATATTGTTTTATATTAACCTAATATATTTAATTGCTATATTAAATCGGTACAAATTATTAATATAATTGGTATAACGATTCTAATTCAAATTGCTAATTAGAGTTTAAACATCATTATTATTTCAAATAGCTGAATAATTTAAATGTACAAATACGGTTAATGTTTGTAAGAATGTGAAGAATGTACAAAGTTACAGAATGATTGGTAAAAATCTCTCTCTAGGAAATCAAAAGTGCAAAAGCAATTATTCGAAAAAAGAAAAAAAATATTGGCCTATGGCTATAATGCCACCTAAGAGAAGTTAGGACGGGTCAGTAATCTATACACAATAAAATCGTATCAGATCTGTGTCTGTACAGGAAATATTTTTCGAAAATAGCAATTGAAGTATAAAGTGCCCAAAACAGCCATTTTTTTTGGAATTTTTGTCTGTCTGTCCGCCTGTCTGTTTGAACGCGCAAAATCTACTGGACGGATTTTAATGAAACTTGGATTTTAATTTAACTTATGTGGCTGGCGGGTTAAGATTTAAGGTACTTCTTATCCAGAAAAAAATATGAAGTTCCCACGGGGATCACAAGTTCACGCGAACAAAGTCACTGGCACCGCTAGTGTTTAATAAAACTAGTGTTTACAATCTAGAACATTCTAAAGCTACAGAAAAGCCTTGACTTTGTAATGATCAAGTATTACAGTATTTTACTGTGATATACTAATGTTATATTATAAAATCTTATTCCCAAATGTTATGGACAAATTTAAATGAAAAGGGTTTTGAAGTGGTTTTATTTTTTTAACCGTCAGATTTCGTATAATTCTACTTTGTACAGTCTACCTACCTTATATTATTGAAGTAACTAATTCAATCGATATTATAAATTATATATTTTTATATATTAGGTACACTATTATCTCACAATATATCGGCACTTGGCACTTTTCTTATATTTACCTTATTATCACTTATATATGCTTCATTATTGTATAAATTTGCTTATTATATCTAATATTTGTTATTAAACGTTATAATGGTATTGAGATGTTCATTAAAATAAAAAGCTTGACAAATGAAACACGTTATAAAAAAAATACCATTTTAACTTTTCAGGCTTATGACGGATAAACGAATTTGATACTTTATATATTTTTTTCTGTTATAAAATTGGTATGAAACTGAAACGCAGAAAGAAAATAGGTAATTATATCTAGATATCTAGATCTAGGTCTGTATCTAGATCTAGGATCCTCGTTATTTTGATTTTTAGTGTGAATTTGTAAACACAGTCATTTTTGTCAAAACTTTTTATTTTTGTTTCCGCTAACAGTTAAACAGCTACTTCTATGACTTAGTTTCCGTTAAATTATTCCGTGGTTTATATGGTAACTTCAATTTATTATACGATCCGTGCATTTGTAAGTTTATACAAAATTGAGTATAAAACAAACAACAAGTATCAAGATGTTTAGGGAACACTGTAAACTCAAGTTACCTTTTTTTTGGGTATTATGTTTCACGGCTCTTGGTTCAAGCCCCTTTGAGTTGAATTAAAAAAAAATGGTTTTGAAACCATGTTTCATTCGTCAGACTCTATAGCTGCTATAAATTAAGCAGTGCTATGAACTAAGCTAAAGAATATAGAGCATAAAATATTCCTTTTAAATTTTTGTAAATTTTTCGGTAAAGAGTCGTAATTAAAAATAAATTTCGTGGTGTGTTATGCATATCGAATTAAATGTTTTGTTTCGTGTTTCGAATTAATGCAACTACAAAATTATTGACTTTATTACCACGTTATATTATACTGATTTCGATGACATTTTAAATTAACACTAATTATATTATACGATTCACAAATCGTAAAACAGATTGTGGTATGTAGAATTAAATGTTTTGTTTTTAACATTAAGTTTATCGACCTTATTACCACGGTATAACGTTTATATTACACTGGTTTCGATGACATAAAATTTCAAATTAACGGTCATTATATTGTGAACCGTAATAGAGATGATTAATTACAGCGAATAAAATGTTTTGTGTTTAAAATTGACTCCATCGACCTTATTACCACGGCATAACGTTTATATTACACTGATTTCAATGACGTGAAATCTCAAATTAACAGCTAGTTATATTATTAATCGTAAACATTAGGGGTGTGATAGACGACAGCATTTGAATTTAAGCGGTTTTTATGGTTTATAAAATCCACTCGTGTGGAAGATACTCCGCCGGATGTAAATAATATTGCTTGTCTGGTCCACTTTGTATCAAATCTCGACTGAAACGTTTATTATTAAAACCTTTGGGTATATAAAATTAATGTAACATATACAGGATATAACCAAACCTTTCCCGAAGGCTGATACCATGGATTCTGATGTTTAAAGTTACGTATTTTTTATGGTAAAATATCAATTTTGTGGGCTTTCTTCCGGAAATTATGACTTCGGTAAACGTTTGGAGATATCCTGTACAATATGTAAACACATTACTCTACTACTTGCGGCGGTTGACGGGAAGGAGAGTGCGCGCGTGCAGGTTCCAATTCTTGGTTCGTCTTTTTTATATATCTGTAAAAAAAAAAATGAGATGTTTTTTAATTATTTTATATTTATTGGTAATCCAACAGCGAATATCAAACATTTAGCTAATAATTTAAAGCCAACACAAATTATTAATAATTGTAAGTGATAAATGGATGGGATATTTTACTAAAAAAATACGAGAAACATTTTAACAAATACAAGAACGGAAAAGCTGCTTATATAATGATTCGCTCACGGTTTTGATATTAAACACTGAAAGATGTATGAAATAAAAGCTTTTATTTGAGGTCTTCTGTGGCGTTTCCGAGGACGACTTGTGAGGGACCACGGACATCACAATACATAGTGCCGCCTATATGCAATTTTTGATTTTTCGTTTTGTATGTTCTATGTATTCTATGTCCTATGTATTTTTGCTTGCAGTAAATGATTATACAAATATATCTCAAGTGTGTTCACATGTGTTTATTTTTTGGAGACATTTTTACCTATCGTCCTTTATACGGTGTGTTCGTGTATATATGTCCGTGTGTCTGTCTGTTTTGTGAGTGCGGGTGCAAAATAGTCGCTGCGTTCGACTAATTGTGGAAAAGAGCTCGTAAAGAAGAAGTGAGTGCGGGTGTATGTGAAGGGGTGCGTATGTGTGTGTGTATATGTGCTTGTCGTCCTATGCATGCAGGTTGTGTAGTATGCGCTTGTATGGTGTGTATGTATATGTGCTTGTCGCCATATGTATGGAGGTTGTTCAGTGTGTGCTCGTGTGGTGCGTGTGTACGCCTGTAGCCCCGTGTGCGCGTCACCTGTACACATCGTCGGTGGTCTGCAGAGTGCCGTGCGCGAGGTGGAGCCGGCGGCCGGCGGGCGGGGGGGGGCGTGGCCGGCGCCCACCACCCCACCACGCGCCCCACCACCGGAACGCGTCGCAGCACGCCCTCCTGCCACAGACGCTCCGCGTTTTCGCGGTCCATGTCCGCTTGGGCCGCCTCGATGCCTAAACACATACACATACAGTCATACTTCACAACCAATCCCATTCACAAAACGAGTTATATATGACTATACTATAAAGACCGCCGACGTTGCACTTTGGCCACAGCACACATATGTATACTACACGTGCGCCGAAAGTGCAATTCAATCATTTACGAAATTTGTTTTTCGAACTATGGACATTCCCAATTCCAACATCGGTCGGGACATCAGGTTAATTAGTTTTACGTAATATGTTGTAATTATTTTTCGTTAAATATTTGCAATGATTTGTTTTATTTGCGATCCTCCGACTGCAGCATACGTCATTAACGTCACGCAGACGCAAAATGTCCTATTTATTTATTTATAGACGCATCAGTAGAATGTTTACAAAAAACTTAATACAATAAACTTGGTACAAAAATTGGTCATTCATTACTAAGTAAAGATTAAAAATTTATCTGTGAAAATGGGATAACATTAGGTGATTCTTACACAGATAATATTAACAATTTATTCTTAAACTTGGGCAGAGAATCATTAAAAATATCAAGTCTGAAAGAATATTCTCAGAAAGTCTCTTTTGGTGAATGTTCCATCAGCAGATTATTGTTATTGCTATAATGAATAGGCATGATGACAGTATTAAAGAATTAAAGAATAAATGATTTTAGAGAAAAAAATATGTTGAAAGAATTCTAATAAATTAACCAGTTTTAATGTAAACATTGAGATTAATAATATTTTCAATAAAATAAAAGTATAAAATACTGCATTCGGCCATGTTAACTAAAACGCCAATCAGAGCGAATGACGTCACGCCTCAGTGAACATCACCGTGTCGCTTGAACTTCGATTGATTTACCTACCTACGTTTACCTAGGTGTAACGTCACAAGCGACGCCATGACACCTGCGAGTGTTTTCGCGCATAATTCAAAGTAGATAGAAAAAAAATACATAATTTGCGTTAAAACTTATTTTATTGCTGAAATAATGTTATTTTCGGAAACAGTAGACGTGAATCTACATTATAGAAGCGGATTTCAAAATCCGTCATCATGCCCATTGTTACAATAAAACATTACAGCTCACTCAACGAGACACGGGCTCTGCGTTTGTGTGAGGGCACACCGATAGTGTACAGTGCCAACCATTTCAACAATAGGATTGGACAATTCAGCACTCACTCACACAGATGCAAAGCTTGTTGCTAATGGAATCTGTTCCAATCAACTTTAGAGTGGTTACTCTAGAATTATATAATTAAAAAGCAGGCTATAACATATAATAAGGGTTGTCGGATTGCGGACACATGCGCCTTTGGGATCATTCGAAATTATAAAGAGACCAAACTTTTTATAATTTTGAAGTTATTATAAAAAGTTATTTGAAAAGTTACTTGGACTTTTTATAATTTTCCAAAATAAAATAAACTAACCTTTCTTAAGCACTTCGCTCATATTGGTGAACGCTCTTGAATTATCCTCGACTTCTTTCCCCGCAGATAAAACTAACTCCAGTAATTCCTCAACGTCCGTGTCCGCTGTCACCATGCCGAATCTAGAAGAAAACAATGAAATTATTGCAAACAAATAACAATCTATACATATAATAAAATTTACGCTTCGGAATCTTCAGACCCGACCGAAAGTTCGAACGAACGAAGAGCTATAACCCTACTCTGACTTTCCTTCGATCGCAGCTCTATATATCGGGTATCTCCGATTGTTTAAAAGGTGAGATATTGTTATCGTGAAATTTGATATTTAATCACCAAGTATCTATTGTCAAATCGTTCGGGCCGATATACGTGAACGTTTTCGTGGTAGGAATCTACTGTAATATTGGCCGAAACTTCATTTTTCGTGTTTTCGGAGTAGACCAGAGCCGTGTCTGAACATGGAATATTTTTTGTATAGTCATTGCTGTGTAAAGTACGAGTGATACAGAGCCCAAAGCAATAATTTTGAGAATTCTGGCTTGAGCGCGCAACTAGACAAACTAAAAACTACTAGACGGATTTTAATTAAATTCGGCATAGTTATAGCTTATGTGTCGGGTTAACATTTAGGGTACTTTTTATGCAGATTTTTTATACAGTTCCCGCAGGAATCACACAGAAGTTCAAGTGGACGAAGTCGGTGGCACCGCTAGTTGAAAAATAAAATTATTGCCAGCAAATAAATAAAAATACACTAAAGAAATGGTTAACATAATGTACATTTTATAATTTAAGTTTTTTTTTTCAAAAATCACATGTTTTTTAAAAAGCAATGACAAGAGATTATAGTGACATTGATATTTATATAGTGCAATACCTCTAATCTTATTAGGAATTGGAAACTAATAAACAATTGTGTTGCTCTGAAAACAAAGTTTTTTATTTTAGTATTTGCATAGGTAGGTACATACAATAAAAATTACACTAATTAACTTAAATCCTACCTGAAAACAAAGAAACGACATTTAAAGTTTATTATTTAAATTGCCAATTCCTTTTTATTCACTTTTTACACTTAAATCTAACATTATAATGAATGATGAGTGACTTCTGTCAAAACTAAACATCAGCTGCTCTTCCAACCGCGAGGGCCGCCATTACTCACAGCGCCCTCTACAGAGTACAGTACCTGGTCACTGTTTACAGATAGAAGAGCGCTGTACGAATTAAAGAAATATAAATTTCTTTACATTTATATTAAATAAGATTATTGTAATATTTCATTTATTCTTATGCCGTTAATACTATGTAAATATTGTACGCCTGATATAGGTACTGACTGCATATATATAATTATTATTGCAGTTTACAATAAATGTATGTAAAAATGTAAAAGAAGATGTAAAAATACGTAAAAAATTCGAAACTGTGTATAAGTTTTAATTTTTGTGAAGGAAGGCCTTCCGTCATGATCGCAGGTCGGTTTATATAATATAAATCTCCCACGACATGTATTGAAAAGAAACCATTATAACCACTATTTTGTTTTACGAAAAATTATACAAAAAAAATATATCCTATGACACTTACTTATACTTATGCCACTATAAACAAATTCACCAAAGTTGGAGCGATCTGTATCCAACAGTGGACAGACACAAGCTAATGGTAATTCACACACACACACTATATGTATATATATATGAATATCTGACACAGTAAGTGAGTCTGAAGTGAGTCCATCGTCACCGTCCGTTTCCATAACTGCCTGTTCAAAGAGTTCAGTTCTTCGGGAGATAATTCTTCCCGTAAGGTAAGATATAAATATTCGTGAAGGTAAGGTAAAACCTAAATACTATGTAAGGTAATGTATAAATACCTGACACAAGCGAGTCCATCATCACCGTCCCCACAAGAGAATGCTCCATCTGTAGCTCGTAATGTTTCCACTAACTGCCTGTTCAAAGAGTTTATATCTTCGGGAGACGCTTCTTCCCAGCCGGGTGGGATGTACCGTACCCCACCTAAACCTGAAAAAGGAGATTTAATGTTTAAGGGAAGTTTCAAGAAACGGTTTAAGGGGAAGAATGCATGCTGCAATTCTTCAGCCAATGAACTGAACCCGACTGTACGAGGTGCCCTAACCTCTTAGGAAAATACCATCAAATGCACTAAACTCGGTTCGCACTAAGAATGCAGCGAGTCATCGCTAAAACACTAGACATCACTTTCTTAGAAAAATATAATTTTTAGGTCTTTTTCACTATTCACATTTCATTCTTAACGCGAACAGATAGTATGTTTTCGGGGGTGAGTGAGACATGTCGAAGGATCCCATCCAATCCCCCCATTATATCCAATGAAGAATATAATGGAACAAAAGTAACTCTTGATTCTATTGTGTTCATGTCTCCCTATTGAAAGGTGTAATGTAGAGAGGATAACCTCCCGTTCCGATATTCCGCCTTTTACTCATTTAATCACGTATGTTAATTTTGATAAAATTATAAAAACAACATAATATTTTCTTAGGTTTTCGCGATTACTATACATAGCAATTAAACAACTTTGAACGGTTTAAATCGCGTATATTTAACATTATTGTTTATCCCGACGTTTCGAACACTGCGGTGAACGTGGTCACGGGGTCACCCCGTGACCACGTCCACAGTTGTTTAATTGCTATACAAAAACAACAGTTAAACAGAAAGATGAGCAAGGAGACGAGTGAAGGGAGCAGAAGTGTGCGGTGCCATTAAACTCAACAAAACATTGTGTCTAGCCTTTCGTACACGCCGACCACACCGTGTCGACACTGTGTCCCCTACAATGGGGATGGGGTAATTTTTTAATGATTCATTATTTCTTATTTATTCAAAAGAATTAGATATGCACAACATCTCGTAGGAGTTCTTTTTTTGGACAAAGGACTAGGAAATTATAGTGACAAACGTGAAATATAGGCGATGACGTCACAGTTACGGCTGTATGGATTGCTACTTTTGTCATAATGTCATAAAGAAACCATGTACTGTCGAGAGCCAGCGAAATCAGTCGTATATTGGTCTTTCTATATAAAAATAAACAAAAATCAGAGTGTTAGAAAAATTTGCCCATCCAAGCCCAGCGACCAATAATACCGGTATGCTTATATCTATATCTCTTCTCCTGGAAGATTTTTGACTATTGAAGCTATTTGGAACATTATATCTATGTGTACTGGTAAAACTCACCCGCCCATCCGGGAACGTGTACGACACTTAATTTCGGATGCCTTTCTAAAGCCCTGTGGAAGGGCTCCCTGAGGGCTACGGTAGCCCTTAGCACGTGTAACTGTGATTCCAAGGCCGTTGCCCACGCTTCCGCCCCTCCTTCTTCTAGTAAAGCGCCCCCCTCTCCGGCCCCGCCCTCTAGGGGGCAGTATCGTACGATAATCCCGTGGGACTCCGTCTCGCATACTTCTAGGTTCACCTAGAAAGGACATTTTTTACATTTGAAAGTGACATTGTCGTTTTGTTCCACTGAAATCAGTATAAAAAGAAATGATTTCTCGAAAATCAACTGGGCTGTAAAGCAGAGTGTAAATTTTGTTATGGAATCACTTAAATCGCCAATATCTCAATATTCATTGGTTGATCTGGAAAGTTAATACGCATGTTTATAAGCTCGCCTTTTGTACGTATTTTCTTTTGTCTAATGCTTGTAATCTATACCTACATATAATACTGTTTGGGGGAGAGTGCACGCTGCAATCCAACAGCCGCTGGGCGCACTCGACTGGCCACGTTACCCCTCTCTCACAGAAGACTACTTTGAAATTTACTGCATTTCCCATTTTATCTTATTTCCCCAATGTACGTACGTGTTTCGGTAGTGAGTGAGATATGCCTATTCCCATTTCTTTCTATCCCTCCCCATTTTCCCAACCCTTTCTCCAAATACATTCTTACATTTCCAAAGGTAGGCAGCGCATCCGGGGGTGCGCCAACGTTTGTCATTTTGGACTAATGTTGGCATGTATCACGGATGTCTATGAGCTACAGTATCCACGTACCATCAGGTGGACTGTATGCTCTTCTGCCGCCTTCGTCCATAAAAAAAATTGTAACAGAGCAGTGTCTGTACATGAAATGTTTAAAAAAGTCATTGCAGTGTAAAGTATGTGATACTGAGCCGAAAACAACATTTTTTTGAAATTTTTATCTGTATGTCTTTGCGTGATGCGTATCACCTATTGAAACCGTATTTTATTGAAACTGGGCAGTTATAACTTATCAGAGTACTTTTTATCCAAATTAATTAAGGACTTCCCACGGGAATCACAAGTTCACGCGAAGGAAGCCGATGGCACCGCCAGTAACCAGATAAAGGCATAAATAAGACTGTGTTATTCGTGTGCTTCCAAGAGTTTAACTCCGTCCTCAGTAAATCTCTTTAGTGAGTAACTCCTAACTTACTTCGGCGAGACTGGACATTGACGAATTTTTAATTACGAAGAAAACTTGACAAGGGCACAATGCACTAATTGCGTTATTGCCATATAAGAAAAGAAGAACGCACGTGACCCAAATAGTGGTCTCGATACTTGTTCAAAACAAGAACATAGAATTTTATCATCTGTGACAACTTGGTTCTCATCAAAACATTTCTATTAAAATAAATATATTAAAACATTAATATTACATAAAAGAAAAAATAAATTTAAACAAAACAAATTAATCTTTAGGTTTGTTAATGACAACACTTCTTTTTTTTTGGTTTTCAATAACAGCCTTGCGTCCCACTAAAAATCGTAAGTTATTGTTTCAATAAATTGTCAAAAGTTTGCATGTTGGCTTTTCTTTTGCCTACAATACTTAATAATAAGTAAACTTTAGTTCTGAACGGTGAATGTGAATAAAGTAAAGGCGATACTGACCATGTCGGCTTCTCTCTGCAGTACTTGACCGAGCCAAGAGTTTAGCTTATCGTAGTATGGTGGAGGTTTTTCGTCTTTGGGTGGAGCAAATTGAAACGCCACACACGCTGACGATTGACTTATTGCGTCCTGGATAATTAAAAACAAAATAAATAACAACGCTGATGAGACGCGCCAGTCGGAAAAGGATATTTTAACAAAATTAATAGAGCTTTAGTAAGTCAGAAAAGTTGATCTTGATATTTTGAGTGTTACAGAAAAAAATGTTCAGATATAGAGTATGAACGAACCTTTCCCAAAGCCTGAAATGGAGGTCACTGGCACATAATGAGTTTGACGGTTGAAAAAGGACTTAAAAATAATACAAATTACGAATATTTTATATTTTACAGTTATGTACAGATTGAGTATAAACAATATATTTCCAGAATGGTCTTTCTTGTTCTTTATTGCGGGTGTGTCAATTAACACAAAGGACGTCTTTATGATGTAATTTCTTGAAATTGAAGTCGTCCACAGTTAGTTCAACGTCAGCAGGAAGGTTGTGCTTTCGTAATTAATAATGTCATCTATTTTTTTAAAACATGACTTTTCAAGCTCTGTATTTGAATGAAAAATTTGGTAAAAAATAAAAAAAAAATACAAAAAAGCGATTACTGAAATTTTAATGTTAGTGTTAAGTATCGTGAACGGAATTCATAGTTCCATGCTTTGGGAAAGTTTCGGTTACACGCTGTATAAGTGGATATGAATTTCTTTTGTCCGATTTCTTGCCGTAACTTAGAAATCAAGGTATAAGTAGATCTAAATTATTTTTATTCAACATTTAATTTCAATTCGTTAGTGAAGGAGCCAAGCAATTTGGTGGTTATTGCACTTACAACTATATCAAAGTTTGGTGGTTCATCGCCTCCAGGCCGTTCACTCTGTAAATAATAATAATAATAAAGACAATATTTGAAGAACCCTAAATAGATTGTATTACTAAAGAAATTTAAAAACAAAAAGAACTTATTTTAAGCTATATTAGTGGACATATTACACAGTCCGGTCCTCAAGCTTTTGGTCTCATCCCATTCAAGATTTTTGGATGGGACAATTCATCCTGTCCGAGATTACCATCAAGACACTTAAATCAGACCATCAGGACGAATAAAAGTGTGTACTTTGGTTAGTGATACATCCCGTGGGATAATGAGCACATGGGTGAAACTGCAGACACATTTTTTTTATATACCAAAGAAACATTATATTATATGCACTTTGTGCCATTAAAACTAGGTTTGTGGTAGCCCTGCACATTCGTATTAAGACTAATTAAAAAGAGTAACATTGATTGCTGGATTGGTTATTATTATTATTATTAATACTGACCAATATCCTAAGCTCAGTACTGGAGACGACCGCGTGCGCCGCCCTAGCTGATTTAAACGCGGCGTTCAACCGCTGCGTTAGTTTGCGCGCGCCGGCCGCCCTGATAGCGGTCCACAGGGGGAGTGCGGGTAAACGCGCCCCGCCACCGGTGAGACCTGCTAAAGCAGCCAATGCGCCTTCGCGACTACCCGTCTGAAAAAAACGAGGAAAATCATATCGACTCTAGCAACGTATGTGGCAAAGTAGATTTTTGGCGATTTTGACTTTTATTCATAAAAGTACTAATCCTTCAAAAATATCTTCCTAATGGCAAAATTTCATATAGTTTTCGAGATATTCAGACGTACAATTCGCAAAGTATATTCCACTTGGAAATTTGAACGATAATAAAGCCCCGAACTCTACGATTGCGGGATGTATGATGGGGAGAATCATCGAGTGTGAATGTCAAGTGTGAGTTTGAGCAGTGTTCACAGGACAACGCGGTACAAACGAAGTAAACGTATTGTACCAGGTTGTCGGGTACCAGTACCGTACCGTACCGTTTCATAAAAAGCCACACAAAAAAGAGTACAAGACTTTAAGCTCTTGAAAACTTCGGTTAAGCAGTTTCAATGTAAGTCATATGGCGCTATGCAGAGATCTAAGTTCGGTGTTTCTTTGCTGGATAACATCCGGAATGGAGAAATTCGCCAAAGAACGGAAGTCATCAAAACAGAGAGATCAGCTAACACTGCCTTTTTTCGTCATTACTGTGACTGCTCCATTAGATAAGTGTTTCCCAACGTATGTCAGCAGAGTTAGCAAAATATCAAAATGAATACTAAAAAAATTACGAGAGAAACATCTAGTGTCGCGCGCACTATGCATTCGTTTATTTATTTATTTTTAGTTTATGTTGAATTATTTTATCAAATTTGAAAAAAATATCAAAAAACACAAATGTAGAAAAATTGAGTTACTTTTATTTGAAAAAATCTGAACAAGCAATAAATATGAGTAAAGATTCTTTATTTAGTAATTATATGGATTATAATAAAAGCAATGTACGGTTTGGATATCTTACAATTCCTCTGGAAAATTTTGTGACATTTTTTAACAAAAGTTCATTGATATTTTGATCTTAATAAGTAGCCAAATTGGTAATGATTTATTGAAAAGAATACAGATTTGTACTTCTGCGAGTGTTTTCCGATAAAATATTTAAATTATGTTATACTAAGAATTTATTACACCATTAAAAATAATGTTTTACTGTCTCTTCGCATCCGACCAATATTAATATTTTTTACTATGTCGACATAGTAAAAAACCGTGGCAGGCCGCGGTTGAGATGGCTGGATGGAGTCGACAGAGATTTTAAAGCGATTAGAATAACAGATTGGAAGACGAAGGCCATGAACAAAATGATCTGGAAAAACTGGCTGGAACAGGCCAAGGCCCACGGCGGGTTGTAGAGCCAAAAGAGGGTGATTAAAAAGAATAATAAACATTTGAAAAGCAAAAAGTTTAAGAAAGTCATGTTTAAAGTTATTTGTAATTTAATTGTAAATGTTGATGAATAAAACTCACAATCTATTTTTATCTTAGCGTCTAAGCCCTATCAAAGTAGATATAAATATAAAAGATCTGTTGCTTTGTACGGATATTTACTCATGTGGCCATACATCCGCACACAAGGAGGCCTGTGTCCCAGCAGTGGACCAAAGAGGTGGTTACAGTTTTGTCCATATTGAGATGACAAGTAAAATAACAATACATTCTGATTTACTAGAATAAATGTATACTCACAGCGTTGACACCTTTTCCGTTTTCATTAGAAATGATTGGTTCTGGTATTTTGTAGAATGTCTGTATTTACTGTTAAAGAAATTGTCCGTTTAAAATAACATAAACAATGACGTAATCTGAGCGAAAGGACCTTACTGCTGTTATAGACTTACTGACTTTAGTTAAAATTTCTTTCTTTCCGTATTCTGTCTAAATATATACATGCTCTAACATCAGATTTTTAAGACAAATCAGTAAACAAGTATGCTATTAACAAAATAATTTCAAATCTTGTATCTTAGGATTATGGTACAAAATAAGTTGTTTTTAGGAACTCATAGTTATATAAAAAAGGATACGACAGTGGGCAGACCAGGAACTCCAAACCACGAACCTGGTGTGAGAGTGACTGAATCTGCTATGCTGAAACTCTGAAATATTACAAATAAAATTTTATACAAAAATACCCTTAACGAATGTGTGGTAAGAGGATTGTATCAGCCTATAGTGTCCTACTATAGGGCAGACCTTCCTTAGTAATCGCCCTAGTAAATCACTAAAAAGTCAGTAGAAAGGGCCGAAAATTTCAACTCACGATCCCATGAATGTGAGTAGAGTACAGATAGCCCTAGGTTATGACTGCTCTCAGTTGTAAGAAGAACTTTGATTAAAATAAGTTTAGATGACTTGTTAGTCATCTAACATCATTGTTAACATTGTTGTTCATCTAACATCCTCTTTTTTCGACACTATCCTATAGCATTCTACCGCAAGAGCGCAGGCCTGCAGTCTGATAACCTGATATAGATACTTGTATATCATGTTTAATTAAATCCTGTATGAAAGCATAATACTCTAACTTATTTTCAATGTGAAACGGCTACAAGATTTTTTGGAGGGAACTTAAGAAGTGAAGTCGAGTTTTTGCATCATTATTATAAAAATAGACTATTGTAGATAGTTATAGTTTATTAAACTTCAAAGTGCTTATTCTGTGAAATCTTTGTGATACTCAAAGAAATAAATATATAAAACAAGACTGCGTGTTTCGCATGTTTTCAAGGAGTTCAACTCTTGTGTATTTAGTAGACCTATTATCACTTCCCTGAGCGACTCCTAACTTATTTCAACAGGACACTGACGAGATGCGTTTTGAATGGTTTTGACTTAAAACTCTTAATTGCAAAGAAAACTCGACACAGGCACATGGTGTGCATTGCAGTATTGCCATTTTTAATAGTCGAAGGCGGTAGAAGAGCTGGCTGGAAGAGCTGGATGGATGGCACTTACCATCCATCCGATGGTAAGTGGATACTGTAGCCTGTGGACATCTGCGATACAAGCCAACATTAGTCAAAAATGACAAACGTTGGTACCCCGGCTGCTCTGCCTACCTTTAGAGATATAGAAATGGGTTTGGAGAAAGGTTTGGGAAAATGGGGAGGGATAGGATGGGATGGAAATGGGTTCTGGCACATCCTTACTCACTACCGAAACACGTACGTACATTGGGGAAATAGGATGATAAAGTGGAAAATGCAGGACATTTCAAGGTAGTCTTCTGTGAGAGAAGGGTAACATGGCCAGTCGAGTGGGCCCAACGGCTTTTGGGTTGCAGTGTACACTCTCCCTCTGCCATACAAGAAAAGAAAAAAGAACAGCGTCAAGAGAACCTAGTGTAAGATTTTCTGGTATATACAACATACCTGTTCTCTTCCTGTAGCTCCCGGTAAAGCCAGCGCATGTCCCCTAACATGCAAATGTAGGTTTCTATGTTGGCATACATTAGCTAAGGCTCGTAACGGCGACCCACAGCCGAGGGGCGGAGCGCCCGCCTCTCCGAGCACTAAGAGGGGAATCCTATTAGCCGCTATATCTTCTTCACAGAGACGCTCTAGCGCTTCTATGTCCATACCTCGACCTGGTGAGGAAGTTAAATATTTTCAACATGGGCTTTAATTCATTTTCAATATTTCAACATATTAAAAGGTGGCGCCAAGGAGGTTTCTGCGTCTTCCAAGTACATGCAAATGGCTTGTATGACTGCAAGGTTAGTTTGGTTGAAAAAAGTATCTCGATAAGGCGCACAATGTCACCAATATGTGGGGTGTAGGGTTTACTAAAATAATGTCAGTGGTTTTGTACGTAAACGGGTTAATCTAGACCAGCCTCGAGAGCAACAAGAGTTTCTATAGCGACTTGCTCCTGTCTTTTGGGATTTGAAGTCAGTTTGACGATGATTCTGTCCGAGATTATTGTGCATTTCCACTAGATCAATTGATCAGTTCAATTAAACAAAATTTAAAATAGCGGGTAAGAAATTATATAGTATCTTTCTCTTTCGTTTTGGCTCACCAAGGGACCGACGAGATTTAGGATCATTATTTTTCAATACTTTTTGTTGATTGTAATTTTCATTAAAATGTCTAATGCAATGTTCGAAACCAGAAGATTCCAAAAAGCAACTTCTGTTTTTGAAACCAAAAATTTTCTCATTCAAAACAAAAAAGAAATAATAATAGTAAAAATAATAATACACATTACAGTTCTTAAATATTTCCGTTGGTCTGTGTATTAAATACTAAAATTAGTATTTATTAAACAACAATGTTATTAAATACTAATTTAAATACTAAAATTAGTATTTATTAAACAACAATGTTATTAAATACTAATTTAAATACTAAAATTAGTATTTATTAAACAACAATGTTATTAAATACTAATTTAAATACTAAAATTAGTATTTATTAAACAACAATGTTATTAAATACTAATAATATGTGGTAATCCAATTTTTTTTTATTAAGTTTACCTGTAAGCATTGTTTGTAAACAAATGTTACAACAATGACAGCATTATAACTGCACTCTTGGCTGTGTTCACGGCTCACGTGTTCTCGTTCACTCATTCGTAACCGATTACTCACTTCCTTTCACGGAATTGCACATGGAACGGGATGTTGTAATGTAATTATACTGTGTTCTTTGAGAATGGATAGCGTCATATTTCTTTGACATACCTGTACTTCACCCTAATCCGTAGTATTTTAGAATTTGAAAGTATCGCATAGAGTCCTAAATATGAAGCACAAGAATAGAAAAAGTGATTTTTCTTTGCTGTAACTGCTCCATTAGATCAGTGTTTCCCAGACGTGTGTGTCAGTCGAGTCGGCAAGATATCATAATGTATACTAAAAAAATAATACAAGCTTATCAAAAATTAACTCAGTTAAAACTTGATCTCTTATTGAAAAAAAAAAAGAAGTTAAAAAGATACATTCTATTATATATTTATAAAATGTGCGTAAAATTAACTTAACAAGTTTATATTCTATTATAAAAATATGTGTAGGTAATATATTTGTATCATATAATTTCTGATATGTCGATAAACTTCAACTGCTTGTTGGATTTTATGATAATAAAAAAAAAATTGTTGCTAAAAATAAGGCTGGGAAACTGCATTAATTTATTATGTAGAAAAATAATTTATTTACTCATTGTTGGCGCAGTAATTTCTTATTTTTTAAGAAACGATTATGAAATCTGTCTGTTTGTTACTGATGATATGATATAAGTGACTATAATTTTAGAAAAATAAATAATAAAAACATTAATGGACCATGCAGGTGCGCTAAACATTATTAAAAAAAGGTACATGTTCTTAGGGTGGTTCACTATGGATAAAAAATAAAGTCATTTGATCACTTTCTAATAGTGATAATGTTGTTAACAAATGTAGGATGTGAAAAATCTTCAGACCCCGCATTTAATACAATGTAAATTTTAAGAAATACAACTATACAATACTTTATCAAAAAGTTATCCAATAGCCAACAAAAATAAAGAAATGTTATATTAAATGCCGAAATATTAATATAACTATATTTCACGCGCCTGGGCAGATGTCCCCCCCCTCCCCCCCCCCACCCTCCCAGTTATGTTGCGCTTGTTGTAGGATAATAGAGATAACAAAGTGATATTTTTGTAGAAAACATATTCCCATTAGATGAAAGTATAATGAGCTAAAAAGCAAACTTTACTCATTAACACTTCATTAGTCGAGTATAAAACCATTTAAACAGTTTAAATTGTAATTTCAGTGAAAGTTAAACATCCGCGGCAGGAATAAGTTGATAATTCTAGATCTATATGATTTTAAATAAAAAGTTCTAGCAGGTCACTTTAGAAATACAAGAAAAAAAATCTCTCCATACCCAATAGCTTTACAGAAATAGATTTCGGCATTACAGTGATTATCTCGTTGTTTAAAGTGAAAACACAGACATTAAACTTTTAAACTGTGCCCTTAAAAATCAGTTGATTTTGACCTATCAATATATGTGTGTGAAGTAACGCTGAAAATAGGTGGTTCACTATTGACTATTTACAATAGATTTTTTTTCATAATTTAAAGTACCTACATTTCTACACTACCTACCTACACGTTGTTACATTCTATGGGCACCCCATGCAGAGTAATGAGCGCTACGAACGTTTTAGATAGAACAATAAATTTTAAATATTTGCAATTTTTTATTTATTATCTAAAATAATTTAGTTTTTCTCTAGAACAGTTTTATAAATTTTAAGTTAGTTCACGTGTATCAAGTGTTGCGTGTTCATGTTGTTCACAGGATTTCATGTTGCATAAAAACCATGACTTACCAGAAGGATGGACGGGTACTGGCCTAATACATGCCAGTGGTAAAGAAAGCTGTCTGCATAAATGCTGAACAATGCCTAATGGGCTTGCTACGCAGCTGTATATGCTGGGGAGACGGTTTGTGAAGGCTAGTGCTGGAAAAGAGCAATGTTATTGATTTGTATTGGTTTCACAGGGGTTTATGTGTGAGAAGATATGGGGATTCAATACTTCCCCCCCACAAAATCCAATAAAAATAATAAAAGTAAATGATCGAAGTTGAATTTTACAAAATATATTAAAAAAATTGTTAAACTACAAAGTATTTAAACATGCTGTATATACAATTTTAATGAAGTTAATAGAATGAAGTCCAATATATTAGTGTCTTATGTTTTGTTCTGTATTTTTTAAAGACTGTATTGTGTATAATAAATAAATAAAAAGTTTTTGTGAAAATAAAACCATAGTAGGTATTAGACTAAAGTATAAAAAACATAACAAAATTTAAAAATTGTGGTCTAAAAATTAATTTATGAAATAGTTATTAGAAGTTTAGTTATAAATATTTTAGGGTCTTTCAAGCCTCTCTGATCAAATCAAATGTTGGCTGGTAGAGAATGCCTTAGGGCATTAAGCTCACCTTTTGTGTGATAATGTGCAATGAAATGTATAAATTATATAAATATATTAGACCCGCAGACTAAACCTCTTTTAGTCTGTATTTTTTATACAAATAGTTTTAGTTTATTTTCTAGTTTTAATATTACAATTTGTGGAAATTGCCATACCTCCATCTTCCAAGTACCGAGGATATCTATGATGCAGCAGCATTCGTGTGACCCGCACAAGACCCTCGAGTTGCTCCTGATGGTAGAATGCATTGTAATCTGCTAATCTAAAACAAGGACATTATTATTATATAATAGACAACAAGCAGCTTGCACTGATGTGTCTATATCTGTTTTTGTGTGATATTGTCGAGTCTATTTTTAAATTGATTAATATTCTTAGATGATATGACTTCCTTAGGTAATCCATTCTATTGATTGAAAACTGTACATATTATTATTATTAACTATAGTTTTTATTTCTTTTACATCTACACTAACTATCCAACCTGTTTCACTCACTTTATATAGTAGCAAGAGGAATAGCTAATGTTCAAAATAAATGTATAAGTTTTTGCAGAAGAGTTCAAAATTATGTGGAACTTTATGAATTGATTCAAACAGACCCATAACTAATTCATAACTAAATAAAGCTATATGTTAAATATGTTGCAATTCGAAAAATTTCGAGTATTTTCAGATATAACCTATTCTAATTCTAACAATTCTAACCTATCCCTCCCCAATTTCGCCAATCCTTTCTCCTAATCCATTCCTAGATATAATAGCAGGCCATAATATTTTCAGTAAGTTGTGGAAATTGTGGATGTATGGAATAGTTACCAGAAGAAATTATTGAATCACCAACAATAAACAGTTGCAAGAACAGACTTGACAAATGGTTTCTAGTAGAAGAGATATGGCAGAACCTGTAACACCAGTTTACACAAAATATAAGCATACCAGCAGTAATGCTGTTCATCTATAACATACCAATAATAAATCTCCAAAGGTAGGCAGATCATGAAGGGGTGTGCCAACATTTGTCATTTTGAACAGATGTTGCAGGCTGACAGTATCCACTTACCACCGGGCAGATTGACTGCCCATGTGTCACCTTATTCTATAAAAAAAAAATATTACAAATAATTTTGAAGAAATAAATGGAAATTATTGCACAAACATATGTACCCATTGAATAAGTTTTATAAACACAAATATACATATTTTTTATAATTTTGCTTCTACACCCAATGAATAGGGGAATTAAAAGTTTAATGATTATGTGTTTTAGTAAATTAGGTCCCTAATAAACCATTAACAGCTATATCAATTAGTTTGCAAACTGTAGGTATATATTGCTAATCTTATCCAATAATTACAACCCAACGCAAACATTGATAACAGGCCACTATAGATTAATATAATGATTTTTATAGCTTTTTATGCCCCTACCTGAACATGTGGGCCATCCAACGAGTTGTTTCACTTGCTATATGAGCGCCGAGTCTACCCGCATGACCCCTTTCAAGTCTACCGAAGAGTGCAGCAATACTGTGAGATAGAATAGCAGCCCGCGTCACAGCGTCAGTAGGCAGCAGTGGTGGCTCAATACTCTCACAACTAGGGTCAGTCTTCAATACAAGTTCTTCTAGAACCTTCAAAATCTCATCCATAGGCGTTTCAACTGGCTCGAAGAAACCAGCGCTTATTTTACGTGGCTCCAACTTTTTCTCTTCTTCAGCGGAGTCCTGAGCGTTCACTACAGCCTCTAGCCTTCCCACTACTTCGGAAACTTGAAACTCCAACCCTCCAAAAGGACGCCGGTCCTAAAGAAAAGATAAAAATTTGGCATCGGTGATATCATGTTTATTGAAGTCATGTGAAAAAGGCATACTACCTGGCCGGCGAGGTCTTCGCTCCCAGGACTCTGTTTGTTAGATTCTGCATCTAAAACCGGTGCATCTCCCATTCTGCGTGGCGATTTTCGCAATTTTTCTACACAAAACTTAGCTAAAACAAAATTCTGTAAACGTCACTCACGTCACTTATTGTTTTGACGTAAACGAGCGAAGGTGGCAGCGCAGGCAGCTTGCATTTAAATACCTGTAAATATTAAACAAATTTATTTCAATTCTAAAGTTAATAGCTTAATTATTTTAATTTATTTAATGATTTATTATAAGTCATTACCTATTGTATGCAAATAATTGGAAATAACAAAGTCTATGTCTATTGATTTTTAATAAAATTAAGTGACTTTGTAGAAACGGCGTTGACATTAAAATAATACTCAAATATAATAGAAATGTATACGTAGGCAATACATAGGCACATCATTAGGTTCAAAGCACTTCCAGTACACAGCGCTTCGTGTCTTTTTATATCTTTTACAAAATAATATAAAAATGTTACGATGCCATGGTTATGTTTTCTGTTATTCAATTAGACTGAACAAATATACATTTTATAAAGAAACAACTTTTTGTTATTCCTTAATATGGTAACAGAGGAAGACAGGAGCTACGATCTCTGTATGAAGTTCTTCCGCTACAGTTCATAGTAAGAAATACCATTGTAAGAAGCCAGTAAGGATAGTTAGAAGCCATTGTCTATACAATAGACCTATTGTACAAATGGCTCAATACCTACAAAAATATACTAATCAGTGATTCTTTAATCCATTTTGTTGCGCAGTGGGCGCCACGAAGTGCTTTTTATTCTTCGTTTATAGTCGACTGTTTTGACATATTCCATCATGTTTTGACGTTTCTTTCATTGATCTTTTCAGAAAATTATAATAGCTAAAGGATTTTCGGAAATAATAAATTAAAATGACGCTAGCGAAAATATTCTCGGTTTCATCGCGAGGTAAGAATATATTTTAAATTAGAAATATCTAAATCAGTGCCCCGAAATGTTACCAAAGTGATCTTTACGTGTTACGCAACTGTTGTTTATAACCTATTTTACGCATTTATCAGCTGATAATTCTATAAATGCAATAAATCTTTATATATATTTCTTTTACGACATACATTATTATAAATCTAATACAATGTATCTACGCCGGTATCAAAATATCTTCAAATATCAGTAGAATACAATCTATGTATTATTATAATGTAAGTTTGATAATCAAAACAAACACGCTTTTCTCTAGCTAGAGTCCACAATCTCCACCTTCTACTATGACACACCATATTGTCGACATGCAATAGCTACTTTTTCATTAGACATTTTAGAAAAATGAAAATTACAATTAGACCATTACAAGCACTATCCTACGACATATAGTTTGGCTCATCTTCGAACAATACCGAAATATGGACCCAAACTATTTATGTGACTGATTTCATTTCGATTGGTTAAGATATGTGACCTGTATTTTGTCAAGGATTTAATATTCAAAGGATTTTTTTGGTTACAGTTCGTGCAACTGGCACAGGAAGTATTATCTACCGCTATGCTCAATATAGCACCGAAGGCAAAGTGGAGAAGGTATACCCACCTAATATGTCAGGCTTCAAATATGTGAATGCTGAAGACCAGGATATGTCAATGAGAGCATTGTCAGACAAGGCTGCACAAACTATGTTCTGGACAGAACTGGCTAGAGGTTTTGCTGTCACATTGGCTCATATTTTCAAGGTTATTTTTATTTAAATAATTAAAAGCTTGTTTGCTATTCCTATTTCAAGCTGCTCCTAAGAAATTTATAATTGATTATTTTATCAAGAGAATAAATAGCTTACTTTTTATTTATGATGTCGCTCATCAGATTTAGGTAAAATGAACCTATATAAAATATTTGTATAAACTGTAAAAACCATAAAGGGACAAGGAATTTTCCTCATCTATTTTTCATACATTCTCATTCCTCTTTGGGACCTAATGCAGTGGGATAAGCAAGGAGGAGTATAATGGGATAAGCAATTTTTTTATTCCATTATACTCTGCTCAAATATGTGCTAAAATATCATTTATGTTGAGTGCCTAGTTTATTATAAAAACTAGTAAACTAACTAGTATACATACAAGTAAACATTTACTTGTATTTGCATACATTATTGAAAGTTGATGTTTAACCTTTTAATTCTATATTCACAGGAGCCAGCAACAATAAACTACCCGTTTGAGAAAGGACCTCTCTCACCACGCTTCAGAGGTGAACATGCACTCCGCCGGTACCCGTCTGGTGAAGAAAGATGCATTGCTTGTAAACTGTGTGAAGCTATTTGTCCTGCTCAGGTATGCGTATTTGTTCTGTATTATTAAATTTTGAATTAACAATAAGGCCATGCAGTAGTTTCCTAAAAATAAATTTCCTTTATGTCTTCATATGCTTTCAAATCGCGATAAGAACTCGCGGCGCATACCTTGGCTTATAATTTAATGTCTTGACATATTATTATGCCTTCTCTATACTAGGGCACATTTGTATCTGCACAATAATCGCAACCGTGACATCTCATATTTCGGTACAAGCCTCCATATAAATTGTGGTTATACATGTATCGCGATTTGTGCCTCGTTTAGCTAGTGGAACGGACAGTTTAGTAGCAAAATGTGCAATTCTCATAATGGCAAATTCTCAAAATTTTGCTATTAAACCGAACAGACCTGCGACCATTGTCAAAGACTGGTGAGAAGAATATTGTGAGTACAGGCGGTGGGACATGTACTGCGTCTATGTATTGCAACATGTACGGCGGCTTGTGCCCTAATGTTGATGTGCCTTTAGTGTTATGACACTGACGAAAATATCGGAACATCGTTTTATGTGACACCACTTAATTTCAGGCTATCACAATCGAAGCGGAAGAGCGTAAAGACGGTTCGCGGCGAACAACGCGTTACGATATTGACATGACCAAGTGTATCTACTGTGGATTCTGTCAGGTACGTCCATTTATTCATATTTACAAATTACAATTGAGACTTAAAAGATATAGTACATCCAACTTTCAGGCAACAAATTTGCAAAAGGATTGTATTTAAAGGAGCAGTAAAACATACAAAATGAGCAGCAAATCATAATCAACAATGAATGTTTTGTTTAAATAAATGATTTTAAATTACTAACAATGTAATTAATAATCACAAAGGCGTTCACGGGCTTTCTCTTTCTTCATGTCACTAGAGAAGCATTCAGTATTTTCTGCTACTCATTTAATTCTCTCTGCAAAACATACTTATGAAGAGGAAACAAAAAAAAATGCGACCTATTTTGTTCAGCGGTGGATGAAGAAAAGGCTAGTATGTCTAAAAAAATCTATACATTTCATAATTTGTGGTATGAACATTTCAGGAGGCGTGCCCAGTGGATGCTATTGTTGAAGGCCCCAACTTCGAGTTCTCAACGGAGACTCATGAGGAATTACTGTACAATAAGGAGAAGTTATTATCGAATGGAGACAAGTGGGAGAGTGAGATCGCTTCTAACATCAGAGCAGATCACCTCTACCGTTGAAAATGTTAACACTGTATGAGGGCTTATTTACATTGATCGTTATGGGTATGTCTAAAGATATAATTTTAGAATATCTTGTTTTTCAAACATAGTTAATGAGTCTCAAGTTATCTCATGACCATGGCTGTTGTGTAAACACATCAAGTAAAATAATAAAATATAAACAAGCATGTTTAACACCCCTTTAATAGACAAACGTATGTCTAACGATGTTGATTAATAATTGATTATAAATTTAGAATCTATCAATGTAGAAATCAAATTCTAATTAAGAAATAGATACACTTGAAGTATATATAGTCTGTTCCAATCCAATTTGACGAAAACAAAACCGAATACATGAAAGACCTCAACATTTAGCTTTAAATCCAGGGCAAACTTGCAGTATCGATGAATCAAATTATGGATATGTAAACAATTATCACTTTACTATTTAATTTAAAGCCGTGTCAGTGGCACCTCAGGCTGCCATGTTTTTTTTACACTTTGTACAAATTGGATTGGAACAGAATATAGGTATAAATACCCACTGGTATTCAATTATTTTAACTATGTGCTGGTATTTATAAGACTGAATCAAAATTGATCCAGTTGTTTCAGGGAAGTGGTTACAAAGGAATATACAAACACATTTCTTACCCCAAACGCCTATACAATCTTCTTTCCATCGTGGATAATAACTGCTTGTATTCAGATATTTATAATTACCTGTTGGTATCTATAAATACCCACTAGTATTAAAACCTAATATTACTTTTATAATTACCTAAGAGTATTACGGTATTTATAAATACCTGTTGCTATTGGTATTTTATTTATATTTTACTTATTAGTATTCAAGTATAAATTATAAAATACATATCTGATCGAATTTGATTTATTTTAATTAAGATGACATAATGACTTGTTATTGCTTATTATTATTGACATATATAATTCCAATTTTCGTCAATAAAAAATCTACACTTAATAAATAAATCAATCATTAGTCAATCAAAAAGTCAATAAATCAATTAAGATCTACACAAAGCTTTCTAAGAGAAATTTCAGGCAGCATTCCTACCGGAACACTTGAATTTGTGCTGTAATCCTTTTATTTTAGATTCAAACTGGTGTGAATGATGCATTTCTAGCATAAGCGAATAGTGTAAATGAGCCCTAAAGCTTTATTATTGTAAATAGAATAAGGTTTGTTTTGCAATAACTGTAATGTTGCAATATTGTCTGTGCAAATTAAAAACTTGGTAAGTTCACTTAATTACACAGGAGCAAATAAATTTATCAGTTTTGCTCTTTTGAAGCTAATTAAAATTATGCTATTATATTCTACAATATGGTTATTTAACATACTAATATGTAATAAAACCAAAGATCCACAAAGGGGAATGCCCAAGTGACTATGGAACTTAGTATCGGTGCAAATATTGTTGTGCCAACATGAAAACTACTGTCTTATGTTGCAATTAATATATACTTTCAAGAAAAATAAACAGGATTTACATAATTTGGCGGGTTTCATAGAAATAGATGGGTAAACTTCCAAAGTCTAAATATCAAAACACATTGTTTTCCTTTTAGTAAATAGGTAAATTAACACTTAAGTATGCTATTGCTTATTAAATACAACATAAAATGTGGAAAGTCTCAACCACTTTGTGTTGCTTCACTCCATAAGGACTAGTGGACTATAACTGTCTTACCTTATGTTTTACTGTAATAATTATCAAGATGACGCCTATTAACTAGGATCGCGCATTATAGGTCAAAGAAGTCAGTTAAAGTATAAGCTTTATTGAACAAAAATACATAGAACAAAATACACATGAATAAAGTGAACTAATCGAAGTGAACAGTTAGTTCATAAACCGGCGAACTGAACTTTCCATAGTGCAGTCATATTTAATGGAGTCTCTATCTCACAATCACTTTTCACAATTAGCTACACTACTATCCTCGTTTACAATGCTAATGGAGTCTCTTTCTCATAATCACTTTATATAAGTTAATAAGGTTTAATAAACGACCACAATATCACACATGAGAAATAACTCAGACAGCGTAACAATAATAATAATGTCAATTGCGCCGGCCAACGACAAGTGAAATTTCAGTGTTGCCAAAAATATTATACACAAATCGATTTTTAATACCGTAAAAAATACACAATAGAAAGACTTTTAAAGGTACTTTTTGTTTTATCCGGCAAATGTGAGACTCCAGATTACTTTATAAAATCATGATAATTAAAAACAGGAATTATTCATATCCTGAACTTGTGGCACAACTTAAATTCAAACGATACTGCTCATGGGCAATCCCCTTTAAACAAGTGTTTCTCATCAGGTTTTTAATTTGACCAATAATATACACATATATGCTTAATTTCAGCAATCTGCTAGTAATTAGTAATATCTAAATAAGTTTTAGTCTATTCAAGTTACTAAGTACAGTTATTGTATGTAGAATGAAGTTCCAGTTATTGCAAAATAGGCCATATTAAAATTAGGAATAATAGTAAATTATTCTGCTTTTTGTGATAAATAAATCAATATCATTTCAATTAATAGACATTTTATTTTATTCATAATCAAATAAATATTTACATACAAATATTCGAAAAAAAAAAATACATTTTTGTCATAATGTTATATACTGTTTGAACAGTTAACAATTTTAAATACTATTACCTACTGGTTTGTTAAAACTTAAAACATTTAAAATATATTGTGAAGCACAACTCTCGTTTTATAAAATTTTTGCACAATTGTTTCATAGTCAAACAAAAATAATTACAGTGATTCAGTCACATAAATCTGTCTAATAAGTTATTGTAGCTGTTAGATTTTTAAAAGGAAAAGAATCTGCATGTAGGAAAAACTCATCAAGTCATTGCCATGACAAGATGACAATGTATGTACGTTTATAGAAAAACTAATTTTGATACTTTATGTTTTTAAATTCTTTTTATGTATTCGTGATTATATACAATAATATATTTTCGTATGTATTTTCCAATTACTCAAATTTTTCTTTTATTTTTTATGGACGAAGGCGGCAGATGAACATACAGACTACATGATGGTAAGTAGATACTGTCGCCCATAGACATCCGCGATACATAGTCCAAAATATCAAACGTTGGCACGACCTCGGATGCGCTGCCTACCTTTGGAGATATAGGAATGGGTTTGGAGAAAGGGTTGGGAAATTGGGGAGGGATAGGATGGGAATGAGCTCTGGCACATCTCACTCACTACCGAAACACGTACGTGCATTAGGGAAATAAGATTACATTTTTATCAGAAAAATTATTGTCTTGGGAAGACTAAATCAATCGGATTGAAAGAAAGTATTAACCAAAATAACAACAAGGTACAATACATTAATCTGGACTGTGATGTCCTAATTTGTATGGTTTCCTCCTAATATCTTATAGGTGTATCTCTGCAGGTCTTCTAGGACTTGGTCAAGACTTCTGTCGGCGTCAATTGTGAGCACTTCACAGCCTATTTCCGGTGAATTTACCCAGGTTTCGTAGGCTTCATGTACCTATGGAATTAATGGGAACATTCAATCATAACTTTTGTTTATAGAAAGGTGTTTTTTTTTTCGGAATGGCTAAATTCTTGTAGCCCTAATGGCCTCTCAAGAGTCACCGGACATGGACAAAGTGTATGAGCAGACACTCCATTTAATAAGTGGAGATACCATCGTCCATGGATATCCGCGGTACATATCAATACTCAATACAAATAGAAGTCAATGTGAACATGCCTTTACCAGTGACGAGTCACTGCATTTTTAACGCGCGCGCGATATTTCTTATTGATTGTAAGATGCATCAACCTTCGTATTTCTGTTTAACCAAAGGTTGAAAGGCAGAGAATGCCACTGGGCATTGGGTCCGGCTGTTGTACCATGTTTATTTGTGCATTAAAGTTTAAATAAATAAACATATTATAATTGTACTTACTTGCTGTAAGTATTCTAAGGGCACGTCAGACTCCTCGGCTCTTCCGCGCTTCATCATTCGTTGCCATACTACTTGTGGTGTAGTTCTTAAGTATACTGTAACAATATTCAAATTCAAATATTTATTTGCATAAAATGGTGCAATAGATGTTACAAATAGATAGTTACGCATGTTTTGACATTTTGTTATGACAGTAGCAGCAAGTTTTATTCCTTACTAAAAAGTTAGCTAAACTCTCATTATAAAATAGCAAAGTTTTAAAATCATGTGCAGTGGCTGGATGAATCGGTATATGTAGTTGTATATACCTTCCATTCCCAGGGAATATGTAGGAATGGATTGGGAAAATGGGGAGGGATAGGATGGGAATGGGCTCTGGAATATTTCACTTACTAATTAAACACGTATTTACATTGGGGAATAGTAATAAAGCAGTACATTTTAAGGTATTCTTCTGTGACAGAAGGGTATGGATGCCAGTCGAGTGCGCCCAGCACCCGTTGGATTGCAGCATGCACCCTCCCTTGGTATGGCTCTTGTATTCATTTTATACGATAGATCAAACTAAAAGTTCTTAGAACTGACTACTGTACAATACGATAGAAAAAAACAAATTCAAATTTTGAAATGGAACTCTTTCGAACGCCATTAAATTTTCGAAGCTGTTTTTTGTTTTTTTTTTTACTTCTGGACGCAAATTGAAAATCAAGTGTTTTGAGGAAAAATGAATTTAACAAGAGAACATTTTCGTTCAATGATATTTTATGACTTTCGTTGCGGTCTAAATCAGAAACAAAGTTATGAAAGACTTGAGGCATTTAGTGATGAAGCCCCATCGAGTTTCACTGTTTATAACTGATTCTGTGAATTTAAGCGTGGTCGTACCAACCTCAGTGACGATGTTAGAGAAGGGCGTCCTGCGACGGCGGTGACGGAGGAAGATATCAAAACTGTGCGGCTCATGATTGAAGCAGACAAAGGAACGACATATCAGCAGATACAGGCATCATTAGGTATTAGTGTGAGTCAAGTTCTAACTATTTTACAAGATCACTTACGGGTATTGAAACTTTGCGCTAGATGGATTCCTCACGATTTGAGTGAAGCTCAAAAACGCTGCCGTGTGGAATTTTGTCTCCAAATGTTTGAAAAATTCGACAATGGTCAATAAAATGCTATTTTTGATAGAGTAACAGGTGATGAACTGCTATAAGCCTGAAACTAAAAGGCAATCTGCGCAGTGCGTCTTTCCTTTCGAAGAGTCACGGACGAAAGTGAAGAAAGGATGGAGTGCTGAAAAGAAGATGATTGCCTCTTTTAGCAGATCGGGCCTTTGCTGCTATAGTGCTATAACTAGAAAATAAAAGAACAGTAACTGCGGACTGGTATGTAATCAGTTGCTTGACTTCTGTATTGGAAAAAGTCAAAGAACGACACCAACGAAGCAGAATGATCCTCCTTCACGACAACGCTCCACCAGACAAACGAAGCAAGTTTTGAGTACTGTTAATGTAGAGTTAATGGGTCATCCGCCATACAGTCCCGACGTTCGATCTGTTATTTTTATTTATTCCCTAAAATTACGGATAAACTCAGAGCAATACGTTTTATGAATGCAGAAGAGGCAGTAACAACCATCCAAACAGCTGTTGAAAGAGGTGCCTAAAGGGTGAGCTCAATGCTTTACACAATGGTTTCATCGCATAAAAAAGTGTATCGATTGACGCGAAGAATAATTTGAAAAGCAATAAAACAACTTCTGTCTTTATATCTGACTAGCAAAACCCGGCAGACGTCCTGCCTGTGTATATTAATTTACTTCTGTATATAAAATCACAAATTATTCCGTTTTGCCATCAATATGATTTTTGTGATCGGCTGAACGGTATAGAAGTTGATGTGCTGCAGCGCCATCTAGTGTCGAGTTATAACAAAGTGGATAGCATAAAAATCTCCTCCATGAAAAAATATATATAAATATGTGCCAACTTTCATGGTGATCGGTCAAACGGTGTCGAAGTCTATTAATCTCAGATATTAATCCATTTTTATATATATAGATAGATTTCATTTTAGAGATTCAACTATTTTCATTCAGTATACGCACATTCAGTGTCACCTACGTATACGCAATATCTAGCAGGAACTGGTGTAAACTTAGTTCTGGTGTAACTTAGGTGTATACGTTGTTGTTTTATAATGTTATTTTATTTATTTTTACTTATCACTTTGAAAAAATAATAGGAGCCAGTGAAAAAATGTTCACCATCATAGGACAACATAATGGAACAAGTGAGAATGATCCATTTCACAAAGTACACTTGTTAGAATTTGACTGCTAAAGCTGAAGCACCTTGCTTTGAAAAATCTGCTTATCTTGTTGAATAGCAAGACTGACGAAATGGAAAAATAGTATGTTATTATAATATATGTATATAGTATAATGTATAGTGTCCTCTTATAGGAAGAGCAATGATGGACCTTTAAGATTATTTTTTGTATTGCCCTGTATTTGTTGAGGAAACTGTTGAGGAAATTGCCACTTTTGAGGAACGCTACACCGACTCCTGTGGTATGCATCTAAGTCGTTCCGCCATCTTCTCCTCGGTCTGTCTCTATGTCGGTGTTCATTTTGTGGCATCCATTCGGTAACAATTTTCGCCCACCTTTCTGGAAGCATGCGACAGACGTGTCCAGGCCAGTCCCATTTCAGCTTAGCGGCCTTAGCACCAACATCAGTAAGGTTTTAGAACGTAGTTCGATGTTTTTTTTATGGCTAAATATTTGTTGCCCTAATGGCCTTTCACCGGACATGTACAGTTTAGGGCAAGCGCAGAAGGCGCCTAGCCAGGAGCGAAGTGTGTGCAGCAACGAGCCTTAGACTGCCGGAAGGAGCGGACCTCGCCCTAGGGCGCCTAGTCAGTGAACACAGTTCAGTGTTCTTGATATGGTCAGTCCTATTATTTATTTCTATTTATTTGAGTTATGTTATAATAACATAAATGAGTCATAAAAAGAAACAGTATTTATATAAAATAAATAAATTATCAGAACTGTCAGTTCTCGTCTTATGATAATCGGGCCATAATAATATAAATTATAGTGAATAACATTGATACAAACTATTGTACTCTATGTGAAATTTATAGACAAAAACCATTTTGGATGATGTACTAATCTAAAAAAATATATTTTACCTATAAGATTTAAGTCAATGTCAAGATTTTTCTCCGAGTAATCAAACCAACTCATCAAGACTTCATACTCCGGATCCTGAAGAAAGTTCTGCTTTTTGGCATTCTCTGCAAAACAATACCTGCTGTTTTGTACTGATCTGAAAATCATACAATGATTATTCACAACTGCATATATTTTTTAAGGTTGGCAAAGATGGAAATCATAGAAAACTAGCTTTTGCCCACAGTTTCATGCTCATTATCCCACGGGAACCTTTGTAGTTTTGTAGTCCAGAAGGTTTACTTATTTGAATGAGTGAAACAAACAGACATTGTTTAATTTTATATATGTGTACATTACAGCATCACTGAAAATAATAAACATTATATTGTTAAGTATTCTCATAACATTAGACCACTTTGAGTTTCGAATAGCTACGATGTTCTTATTTCAAAATAATTATGTATTTCATTTGTTTTTCTGTACCTAAATTTTCTTCATGTAATTGACTTGAAAATAACTTGGATAAATTTAAAATTCGTGCTGTTTTTGAATACGAATTTCGTCACAGCATCAACGCAAGTCAGATAGCTCACAATATCAATAGTTTATATGGGCCAAACACCACAAACGATCGCACCGGTCGTTAATGGTTTAAACGCTCATGTTCTGGAAATTTCGATCTTAAGAATGAGCCCCACGGACGACCTAAGGCCAAGATTAATAATGATCAATTAAAGTCTATAGTGGAAGCAGATCCATATCAAAGTACGGCTGAGTTAGCAGCAGGGTTTGATGTTAGTGATAAAACTATGTTGGTACATTTGCGTCAAATCGGCAAAATAAAGAAGCTCGAAAAATGGGTACTGTGTGAACTGAACGAACATCAGCGACAAAAACGCGCCGAAGTGTGCACTGTGTTATTGAACGCTCATAAAAATGAAGGAATTTTCAATCACATCATGACTTGTGATGAGAAATGGATTCAGCACAATAACCGCAAATGTTCGTGTCAGTGGCTGAATCCAGGAGTTGCAGCCCAACAATGTCCAAAATGCAAGATAACTAAGAAAAAGCTACTAGTATCAGTTTAGTGGTGCTGTGCCAGTATTATCCACTACATTTTCTTGTGAGCTGGTCAAACGATTGATGCAGATGTGTACTGTAAGGAGCTGCAGATGATGATGGAAAAGCAGGCAACAAAGCAACAAAGTTTGGTCAATTGCTCATCTCCACTTCTTCTTCATGACATTGCCGACCCTCATACTCTCATACGACAGTTTTAAAACTTCAACAGCTGGACCTGGAGACATTCCCTCACCCACCATACTCATGCCTTGCCCTGATGGACTTCCATTTCTTTCAAAGTATGAACTTTTTGCAAGGAAAAAAATTTGATTGAAGTAGCTGAGATTAAGGCATTTAAAGAAATCATTGATACCCGCCCACAAGACTTTTACCGGAGTGGCATTAATCAATTGAGTGGGAGTGTGTAGATAACATGTGTCAATATTTCGACTAACATAATAGATATTTTTATAACAAATAAAAAAATTTCAGTTTCTCATACAAATCGGTCATTTCATAGGTCATTTTAACTATATTTATATTAATAACTATATTGTATATTTTTTACGAGGCTCAATTAATGTATGGCGAGCGTGTTCATGTCTGACCTGGGATGATGTTTCAACCAAGATCTTCCAATTTCAATAGTAACCATCTGTGTAGGATCCTATCAAAAGCCATGTTCAAGTGCAAAAGTCAAGATGAAAGACCATCTTGACTTGTTGTCAAGTTGTTGACCAGTTGTCCATGATCTACTTCTAGAGCCCAGTTGTGAAAGCAGTTTAGAAGTGTTATAAGTGCAGCAGTTCATTACAGTGGAGCATTTCTCTACAAATCCAGGTTGTTCTTTTGGGATTTATCTTTTTGATGAAATAGTCTTTGAGATTTTTGCTAATAATGTGTTCCATGCATTTACCTGCAACACTTGTCAAGTTGATTTAAGATGTTTGTTCCGGTCTGGATGTGTATTTATCTTTGTGCATGTTTCTAGACCCACAACACAGGGAATCTTAGCCTTGAGTGTGGCATTATTTAACTGAGTATCCATAGCCACCCATGAGCAGATGCAGGGTCTGGGGGAGAGGGACGTGTTTCAAGGACTTAGTTCTACATCTATATACTATCTATTGTGAATTAATGTAGTTTATGATACCTTTCAAACATTTTAACAGTAATCCCAGGGTTAGCAGGTGGACTTGTCTGAATCTTCAGTCGACTGAGGTGCACATAGTGTTGGAAGGCAAACATCCACTTGTGGAAGTCACTGTACATGAGGCCTAGTAGGTTGTGACCACTCACATTTCGCCACTCTTTGATTGGCTCCTGAAATTTTAATCAAATTCTTAGGTTTAAATTACTTGTCACAGAAAGCTTCATTAGAAAAAGTCTTCTACATAAGATGAATTTAGCAAATGACAATATCTGCAGAGCCTGTAAGGAAGAAGAGTTTGTGAACCTTCTGTGTGAATGTGAGTTTTGCAAGATACAGAATAAGTGTGTGGCTACCATATTTGAGCACCAAGAGTAGATGATAGGGTTTCACAAAAGATGAGATCGCATTGGGTTGAAGGGATTGGGAATTCAATGGGATAACTATTAGTAATAAGTGAAACTAAAGCTTTTACATGTTATAGTTGGTGTTCCCATGAGTTTGTTGTCATAAAACCCATTGACATAATCAGTTAGATATTAAGAGACTATTGAATACAAACTATATAAAAGGTATTGACAAGATTAATGGATTTTTAAGTTGTCCCAAAAGCATAAACATTTTCACTCAATTGTAACCGGTAATATTTTCAAGAGTTGTACAGGTCTAGCCTGAGCCGAGGCAGACTTGCCCTAGAGTTCATCACGAAATGGTTTGCTTGTTCTGAGGAGCTATTTAAAGCTATTTTTATTTTACTGGTTCAATTTATTGGGGAATGAAGTACAGAGGTGTAAATCGCAAACTTACCGCATGGGTCTCAACGTTGTGAAACTTCTCGAAAAACTTGATACAAGTCGACTTCCCAGAACCGATATTGCCTTCAATAGAGACCCTGAAGGGCCTTTTGTTTGCCATTCGAGCCGTGTTTGTAATAGTTTTTATAGTATTCGACATGTTACGGTTTTGTAGCACTATTTAGTGGGACTTAAATTTAATTCAATAGAATAAAATGTTATTTTATCCAAAGGTGAGATTTTGGCGCTAAATCTCAGGATGATAAACGTCAATGTCATGTTTGTAGTTTGTGTTATTTACAAATTACAGTTTATCTGTCATTAGATATATGTATTAGCAGAAAAGAGCACTTGCAAGCATCAGTATGTCTTGAAAATTTCGTGAATTTTTTAGGAAAATACTTAGTAATTTTTGTTTTCAAAAGCGCGATTCAATGATATTTTAAATTACGTTTATATTTCTTGTAACTCACAAGCGCACGACAATCTTGCTTCTCGTGAAAAGTAGAAAATGTGTGTGAAGAATTTAGATTTCTCTTTACGAATACGTATACACGTCACTCCAAGCAAGGCAGACACGGAGCTGCTAGAATTACAACCATAAACATCTAGTTACGCAGAGTATTCCGCTTTTGCTCGTAAGCGCTTGTTTTGTAAATCACCCATTATATTTTTTTTTATTTTCTTATAGAGGCGAATAAATTAACTTCATAAATTATCGTAGCATATACAATTAGTGATCTATAAAGTAAATTTATTTTGTTTAAGTAAAGCTTTGATCTATTATCTCCATAATAGAAATACAAATTTTGTTTGAGCGTTTGGAGGAATGCTCTCCAATTATTTGTACGTGTGTATTACTGGAGCTACCTTGAAAAGAAACCGGGATCGTCGGAATATGAATATTTATTGAACCAACATACAGTACAACATTTGTAGCGTTGGGAATTAGCTTGCTAAAACAACATACATTAAAATTATTACAATTTAAATTAATAAAATAAAAACTATCTTCTAGTGAAGTGATGTCACTTCACATTACATGTACATGTACATTACATGTACATGTGTACATGTACATTACATGTACATGTGCACATGTAATGAAAATTGTTGACAACACGTATCAAAAATAACAAAAGCAAAACTTATAAAAAGAACACTTAAAAAGATTTATTCTTTTAAGAGCTCAATCCAAATTAAGAGCTCGACCAAAGAGGTCGGCTCTCGACGCCACAAAATATCAGCTCAATTTCAAATAGAGAGAAATAAATTAAAATAAAGTCTACTATCAGGTTGCTAATAAGCTTCATAATGTTAGAAGAAGCGTATATTTGATTGTAACAATCCACAAAGAGCTCTCATATTTTATGTATAACCATTTTCTGCCTAGCGTTAGGGTTTGAAATAATGTCGGTAAGTAGAAATGTCAAGACCGCATGGTCGGTTACAAGCCTGCCTCAATTGACTTATTTCTAATATAATTTCTGATGGGTCAATTTTTGTACACATTTTTATTACTTAAAATGTAGAGTAAACAAGGCTTATCTCCGGTATAACCGAATAACGTTTCATTTAAATTTAAGCGTGTGGCCGACAAGCGCATGTCAGTCGTTGTGATGAATTGACAGTTTTATTTTAAGCTGAAACGCGGATTCGTTTAGCTTCGGGCGGAGGCGGCCGCGGTTGTTGATCGACAGGCAGACTTGCCGCGCAAGTGGTAAATGATATAACTGTATAAAAGTAGGTAATAAATAGTAATAGCTAGTTCATACTTCATATTACACAACGATTCCAATCGCGCGGCCGCCCCTAATCGGAAAGAGTAGACTTGCGGTTAAATTGAACTGCGCGGTTAAGTATGAACATGAACAGCAATAAAAAACCCGTAATAAAACAAATAATAGCGCGGGAGCGACGGCATGGTTCGAACCGCGTAATGTGAACTAGCTGTAAAGTTAGTACAAAAACATTGTAGGTAATTGATAAATGAGATTTATTTAATTCCATAAAATGACAAGACGCACAGTGACTATGGCGTCACACAAACTTGTGAATGATTTGGGCATTTTTGCCTTACTAAAACATTATAAGCCATTTCATAATACACACTTTTTTCGGGACTCTGGGCCTTTCCAACTGCATAAAACGTTGTGCCATTTAACAATTGATTTTCACTATTTCCAGCTAATGATGAACATGAAATTTGTTTCTCATCCACAACACTTGACTTTTTTTATGTTAAACAAAAAATTCCAAATTACTGGTTTGAATAGATGTGTATTTGTGTAATCTACATTTTGCGATTTATCTTGTTGTAGGTGAGTCGGTCCACGTGGCCGGAGGGTGTCCCACGCTGCGCTTTCTGGTACGGAGCCTCCATTCGAGGATCAGCTGTCAGACTTGCAGCAGATGTGACTTGCCCATTCTCACTTCAGCTTACTAATTCTATGAGCTATTCTGTGTAACATAAAGTAAATGTTATTAATTATTATGTATTTAATACTGGCAGGTACCTGCGAATTCGTTCACGTGAAAATTAGAGAGATTCCCTTGGGAACTCTGCAATGGATCTGGATAAAAATTACCCTTAATGTTAACCCGACACATAAGCTATAACTATATATCCGTGGAGTACTTTTTGCGTGATGCTCATTCAGACAGACAGACGGACAAATATTTCAATAAATGTTGTTTTGGGCGCTAATGAAACGTACTCTTGCGATCATTTTTTTCAAAAGAATATTTCATACAGACACTGCTTTGTTACGATTTTATATATTATGTATATTTTATTATCTACATGTATATAGATATGTTATTATTATGTTCGATAGCATAGATATGGTTATGTTGTTACTTCAATATTATTTTAATCTCCTTTACACATGAATCATAAATTTCTAGCATGATTTCAAAGGTTTTCAAAGGTGATTACAAAGCATAATTCAAACTTTGCCGCCTTAACTTGAACGAATACAATTATACACAAGTCTATTTAGTTGTAAAGCAATTCTACAACACAATTGCCATGTCAAGAGCAAACATTAATTAAATTTGCTGGCATCTCGTCAATCAAAGTCGAGTTGAGGAACTTGGTAAAGACGAGACATCTATTTTCTGTTGTGACGTTACCACTGTTGTTTTCTACTTTCTGCGTACCTACATGCAGGCTGGCGATTATTATAGCTTATTTCATATTCTGCTACATGTATTAGGTACCTAGTGAGTTTTGTCAATCAAAATTGAGAACTTTGTAAGGAAGTACCAAACTATACATTAGTGTGTTAGGGGCGATATTTACGTACCATTACAATTACAATAGTGGGCGAATACCGGTCACATTAAGTTTTCTTTGACAGAGATTCAAGCAACGTTTCTGTCACATATTTGCTAGATATGTGCAGGGCTGCTGGGTTAATTGTTTAAATAAAAACTCGGTGTTACATTGCACGTGAAACATTTATTGGGAGAACCCATAGACTAATAATCACAACCATAGACAATCCTAGACAATTCTAGAGCACAGACTATAATTTATGCAACACTCCTCTCTTCTAATTTTTATTAAATTTTTAAATTACTACAAATCAAGTCTCTGAACAGGCTTATGAGTACGTGCACTTCTACGCACTTCTGGCTGCACTAGAATAGGAGAATTAGCAATGTTACTTGGTATTTCTTTGTTAATTAACGGCTTATTTACTTCTAATTTCTCCGATTCTTTTTCTTGCTCCAATACACTTTCATTAGGTACACTATAGTTAGGCAAACACTGAGTAACATTCCTGGTGAGTATGCCTTTGTCAGTGTGCACATCATACATAACATTTCCTACTGGTTTTTCAATAACACCATCTAACCATTTTTGAGAGTTATCATATGATGCGATCAGTACTTTATCACCTGGCAAATATTGCTTTACAGGTTTCTTACAAATCAACTGCCGAGGAATAATTACATCTTTTTTTATTAAAGATAAACGTGTACGGAGTTTTCTACCTAACATTAACTCACATGGTGCCTTGCCTGTTGTGGCATGTGGTGCTGTACGATAAGCTAATAGCCAATGCTGTATACTATGATCTAAACAATTTTTATCAAACTTATATGCTAACATGGCCCTTTTGAAGGTTTGAACCCCCCTTTCTGCTAAGCCATTGCTGGCTGGGTGATAAGGTGCAGTACATATGTGTCTAATATTATTATTCTTACAAAAAGTATTAAACTCTTCAGATGTCCATTGTGGACCATTATCAGTCACCATTTGTTCCGGTAGACCAAATCTAGCAAAAATACTACGTAGACATTTAATTGTACTGCTGGAGGTAATATTGTTCATTTTAACTACTTCTGGCCATTTTGAGTGTGCATCTACAATGATTAACCACATATGCCCTAAAAATGGACCAGCAAAATCAGCATGAATACGTTTCCATGGCTCCTCTGGCCACTCCCATCTATGTATAGGTTTGATAGGTGGTAAGTTCCTATTTTGGATACAACCTGCACAATTATTAGTTAATGTTTTTATATCATTTGTGATGTTTGGCCACCAAAAACAACTATTAGCTAAAGATAACATTTTATTAATACCCAAATGACCAGAATGCAATTCAGTTAAAACTTTATCCTTTAAACTGTCAGGTATAACTACTCTATCCCTCCATAATATGCAATCTTTAATTATATATAACTCAGTTTCTTTGCCTTTAAATTTACATAACTCTCTATTAATCAACTTTGGCCAGCCCTCTCTTAGGTAAGTACAAACCTTGCTTAAATTAGGGTCTTTCTGAGTATGTTTGGCAATTTCAGATAAAGTTACAGGTGGATTATCCAACACAATGCTGTTAATGTTGCCTTCCAGATTAATTTTATCCTCCTCATTACTATTTTTAATTGGTAACCTAGATGGAAAATCTGCTGCAGCATTATGTTGTGAAGTCCTGTACTTTATATCATAATTATAATTACATAAAATTAATGCCCACCTAGTCATTCTATCTGCATATATACTCCCAGCTGTTTTATTTGGATTAAATATAGATATCAGTGGTTTATGGTCAGTAACTAATGTAAATGTTCTACCTTTTAAATACAAATCAAATTTCTTAACTGCCCATATAATGGCTAAGGCTTCTTTATCTATTTGTGAATATTTTACTTCTGCTTCATTGAGTGTTCTGCTTGCAAAAGCAATAGGGCGTTCAACAATATTATTACCTAACCTAATTTCATGAGCTAAACAAGCTCCTAACCCATACTTGGAAGAGTCACAGCTCAATACCACTGGTAGCTTTGGATTATAATGTATTAATACTTGCTCTGATACAATAGCTTTCTTGGCCCATTCATATGCTAGTTCTTGTTGCTTAGACCATACCCATTTTTCTGAATTCTTTAGTAATGTATATAAAGGTTTTAAATTTTCAGCAGCATTCTTTAGAAATTTATGATAAAAATTAATAGTGCCAAGGAAACTACGTAATTCTTTAATATTTTCAGGTTGTGGTGCTTCCAATATGGCCTTGATGTGCCCTGGTGTCTTGTGAATGCCTTCCTTATCAATCACATGCCCGCAATACTCTAATTGTGGGGACATCAACACAGTTTTCTCTTTATTTACTTTAATATTTAAATTTTTAAGTTTTTGAAATATACACTCTAAAGTTTTTAAATGGCCATCCACATCACTACTTGCAACCAAAATATCGTCAATGAAACAATATACATTTGGCATATTAAAGTGTTCATCCATAAAATCTTGCCATTCCTGTGGAGCAGGTGACATACCGAACATCATGAACGTTGGTCTATACAACCCCCATGGTGTGGTAATTGTCATAAGCTTTTGTGCCTCCTCATCCATTCGCCTGTTCATATATGCCTTTCTTAAGTCAATTTTACTAAATACTGTTTTAACATTTTGATCATCTTTATTTAATTTTGCAAAAATGTCTTCAATGACAGGGATTGGATGATTTGGCACCTCCAAAAATGGATTTATTGTTACCTTGTAATCCCCACAAATTCTTATATTATGAGGTCCTTTAATGATGGTCACTATGGGTGTAGCCCATGTGCCTGTTTCTTTATTTGTCACTCTATACATTTTACCTTCGGTACATAACTTGTCAAGCTCCTTTTTAACTAAATTTTCTACAGCATAAGCTATTCTTCTTGGTTTAAATGCAATGGGTTTAATATTAGCTTCTTTTAATTTTAAAGTGCCTACAGTACCTTTAATTTCGCCTGGAACCCCTGAAAATATATCCCTATATTTTTCTACTAAATTGTTAAGTTTAATTTGTGAATCTTGGTGAATAATTAAATTGCACCGTTTCATACAAGTTTGCCAATCAATTTTCATAGCACTCAGCCAATCCCTACCTAACAATGGCTTTTTACCATCTTTGACAATAATCAATGTTGCTAAGTATTTTTCATTTATAATTTTAATATTTACATTTGTCTTACCCAATACAGTGATATTGTTACCACCATATCCTGATAGCTTTAGGTTACATGGAAATAATTTTAAATTAGGAAAGGATGCTATGAACATAGATTCAGGCATTAACGTGACATCTGATCCACAATCAATTTCAAATGATATATTTACATTATTAATTTTTAAAGTTATATACCAAGGACTTGGACGCTTCTCATCTATTGATACCACTTTGTTAATATTTAATTGACTCTCTGTTTTCTGAAATAAACTAGACAAATCATAACTATCACCCACAAATTCACTATTCAATTGTACTTCACTAACTTGCATAACAGAAAATTCTTCATCATTAGTAATTTCATGGACCCTCTTGGGTTTGAAAGTTTTGTTACTGTTTGCTTTGCAAACACTTGCCATATGCCCCTTCTTGTGGCATTTAAAACATTCTTCCTCTTTAAATTTGCATTGGGGTTTTACATGCCCCATCTTCCCGCAGCAATGACATTTAATGTTCACCTGTTTTTTACTTATTTTGTGTATGTCTGAGCTTTCTTGCCCAGAACTGCCAGCAGTTATTAATTTTGCTCCCTTCTCCGCCAGCTCCATGCTCATTGCTATCTTCACGGCTTTTGCAAACGTTAAATTTTCTTCACCAAATAATCTTTTAACTATGCTTTCACTCTTTAATCCATGAACGAATTTATCTCTTAGACATCTTTCTAAATGTGTGGTAAAGTTGCACGTCTGTGCCATTTTCTTTAATGCCGCCACAAACTCAGAGATTGACTCGTTTGCCAACTGTTCACGTTTCATAAACTTATATGTTTCCGCGATTTCTGATTGCTGTGGCTCCAAGTGTTTTTCAACAAGTTCCACTAATTCAGTATACGTTTTATCCTGTGGTGTTTCCGGGAAACAGAGTTCTGATAGCAACGTGACCATGTCAAAACCTATAAACGAGATTAAATATTGTGACCACTTCGTTTCATCCACCTCGTGGATCTTCATTTTGTTTTCAAACACCTGTTTGTACACCTTAAATGTGCATTTTGCAGCTGAAAACTCAGGCAGTGAGAGCCCAGCAGCCGCCATTTTGTGAAATTTCGTCCGACGTAACAAGACGAAATTATTCTACTATCTTTCTTGTAGTTTACGGACGTAACACGTAAAACTTTCACTGATTTCTTTTTATCCTCGTCGCCACTGTCACATATTTGCTAGATATGTGCAGGGCTGCTGGGTTAATTGTTTAAATAAAAACTCGGTGTTACATTGCACGTGAAACATTTATTGGGAGAACCCATAGACTAATAATCACAACCATAGACAATCCTAGACAATTCTAGAGCACAGACTATAATTTATGCAACAGTTTCCAATGGACCCTTTGTAGATAGAAGGTGGCAAACGAGTAGAGAGTCCACTTGGTGGTAAGTAGATCCTTCCAGAATGACAGAACGTCGTCGATGCACTCTCGTCCTAAACGAAATTGCTTACACCAATCTTTGACAGTGGAAAATGATGGAGAAGAATTCCCCGTACACATTTGATCCAACCTTTGTTTGATATCCGTCGGGCTAATACCTTCCTTTCTATGGATCTTAATCACGGAACGATATTCCACATTTTAAAGATTTTCGTGACTTCCTGTTGTTCTAAGAGTTGAGGAATCAAAACTAACGAGGGTTGAACTCTAAAAATTATACACAAGTTAGCGGGACAAATGACAATTACAATGACTTATAATTTGTTTTTACATCTAGAAACAGGCCACAAACTTTTGGACTTCACTGGTTACTCTCACAATATTCTATGATCCGTCGTGCGTGGGTGAAAAGTTAATGAACAAAAAAAATGTCTGCTGAATCGATTATTCGAGAATTGGATTTTAGTTCATAACGTTTATGTTAAAATACTGAAAACAGTACAACTAACACAAACGCAAACACAAACGGTACAACACACTATCGGTATTACAATATCGTATCATGCAAGTGTGATTGTGGATTTAATGTGATTTGTGTTTCAAATATGCGTTTAAAATTACTTACGAGTGAATTCTCCAAGCCGGATGGATTTCAAGAGTGAATAGCTCATTAATTATGGCATAATGAACGCATTGTTTGACTCATGGTAGCACGCTCGAACAACAAACTTCCGTTACTTCGGTCCCGCAGTTTTTTCATTGTCTCCCGTTTTCATACTCCGGTGCATTGAGGACGAGCTAACTTTTTACACTTTTTTCCCGAGCACTAAAAATGGGATTCAGCATACAAAGATTTCAGTTTTTGGCTGAATAGCTGTTGACATTCCATTGTGAGGGGAGACAATGAACGTGCGAAATGATTTTCTTGTTTGTTTCATTATAACGATTGTTTAATGGGAAATTCGATTTTACTTTTAGTCGTAAAACAATTGTTAAACACTAGATGATCTGTTTCACACCATACAAATGTTTTCATTGCTGGATATAGGTTTTTCCTAAGAGATGCCACCAGGGCCGTCTTAAGTCTATTCTGCGCCGGGGTGCGGGAGTGTATCCTAAGACAGTCAAACATCCTATTGTGTATCCTATGACAGTCAAATATCCTATTGTGTATCCTATGACAGTCAAATATCCTATTGTGTATCCTATGACAGTCAAATATCCTATTGTGTAATTGTTTACTATAGCGTTATATTTTTTCATTACCTTTAAAAGGTGGGCGCCCGGGGTGCACCGCACCCCTTGCACCCCCTGGTAAAGACGGCCCTGGATGCCACAACACATTGACGGTGTAAATCTCAATTGACGTAACGGACATATTTTGAAAATACGTTTTATATATCCACTTTTTCTCCTTCTTCCTTCATCCACTTCTTCTACTCCACTTTTTCTCCTCTATCTTTCTATGTATTTAAAATTTCGATAGCTTTTAAAATCAGTCCCTCACCCCGAAGAAAACAGTGTATATTATATATAGACATATCGCAGTAGAGAAATTTTAAAGGGAGAAAAAAAGAAACTACTGTTATAGTGCATGCATTTCACGAAGACGCACCCCCACTTTAATTTGAAACGGTTACAGTGCAAATGTGCATAAAACTGTGTGTTCCCACATTATCGTTTTATCGATATGCACTAATTAGGGATATTGCTCACGCATATTAACTTAAATCAGCCAATCAGGAGAGAGCGTTGTAATTAGTGTTGCAGACTGGAAAGATGCCCCACTTCATTACTTATTTTTACTTAACATAATTACTATTAATTAGACACGCTGTTTAAATAGAAAACGTCTTATTAATTTAAATTTAACATATTTTAATATTTACTATTCAATACTTTGTTAATAATAATCATTTAAATCCTTAATCTTAATTAAAACATATCAAATTCCCTATAATGTGAAAAAAGAAAGAAAAGGTTTAAGTCCGATTTGCAAACTGTACATGTGTTTAATAAATAAAATATATTTGGATATATATTTTTTTAATTTAATACATATGACTAGTTTATAATATCTTAAGAATCTAATAAAGAACTGAATCTGTATCAAATCAATTAAATTAAATTTATACACTTCTAAATTTATTGCAAAAAAAATTGAGCAACCTTCATGATTGGAATTTGGGAGCTTTAAGTTGTGATCGACAGATACTGATGTTCCAAGTGAGCTCTCCACACCCATCCCGCATAGAGAATAATGGAGCGCGTCATCGTTAAATTCATGGACTATATATTAGTGGAGTGTGCGTCAGTGTCCTTTGACTGCTCTTAATGGACAGTCAAAGAACCTTTGTCAAACTGTGCTCTGAATCTTCGTCCAGCTCAGCTTTAGGTGTGTATCTGTGATAAGCTGGAAACAGTGGTGATATCGGGATGTGAGGAACTAATTGGTCATTGAGCCCGTGAATTGGCCTATAATAAGCAGTAGTCCGAAACCAATGGAACCAAAGAATGGTTCATTGTAGCTTAAGAGACCGCTGTTTAAATTGCTCAATTGTGTTAATGTTTAAAGTTCTGTTTTGTTATTTACGCCAATACTTTATTTCCATTATTTATTTGGTTGTGTGGAAAATATAGACGAATTTGTTATATATTACGTAATGAAACCAGGTTCGCAATAAACTTCTTGAAACATGACTTTATTAAAAATGATGTTTTTTTTTTTAATTTTAAGAAATAATTTTCGGCAATTAAAGTACTCCAAGAACTTCTGAATGAATAATTTTAGTTCTTTTAAAGTCAGATGGCGCCATAATTATTTTGTAATTTATGTTATGTTATAACTGCTCTGGGTATACGTATAGATATTCGTAATTTGACACGACCCACTCGTTTAATGTCTCAAAGGCAACTCAAATTACGGAATAAGGGAGGGACTAAGAAACCAATGATGATGTACGATGGCTTTTTCATGTTCTCGAGTATTGTACGTAACTGGATGAGTTATGATTGAGTGGATAGTAGAGTCTTAATCATCACAAAGATGAAATTCCTAATGCTAATTTTTGATTAAGGATCTTTAATTTAAAATATTTTAATATTTGTTTTATTTTCTTAAAAGGAAATATAAAAGGAAAAGGAACCATAATAATATTATTATTAATAATACATAATAATATTATTATGCACATAATCAACAAATTCCACAGTCAAAGTCGATCTAAGACGTCAATGCACAACAGCACAGGAAAAAAGCAGTCCTATGCTTTTATTTGATTATCACTTATCTATCACTTACATAAAACACTTTGAAGATTAACAAACTATCATTATTAAACTACAAAACTACCAACTAATAATTAAACAAAAACTCATCTTCACTTCTCGAGTTCCCGTCGAAAAGTCCCCAACAGTTAATTATAAATAATTTATTAGTAATATACAACGTATTTATTTTCTTTTTAAATGTTTGACAGGTTACATGATAAAATAGTGTTGACGGGTGTTATAATAGCAAAAAAGGGAGTCAAATATTCTACAGCAGTGGGGATGAGAGAAACTTTTCTCTCTGAGTTTTGGGGGGTTCCCACAGATGGAGACCCCACATCGAACTGTGGCCCATGAGAGGACCAACGGGAGACTTGACGGCGGGGCGTCAAGGGCATCAACTAGGTGAGCAACAGCTGACCGACCAACAACTGTATTTTGCTCCGAACCGAGGAAGGGTAGATTTAAGACAGCTCTTACCCTCGTCACTGTATAACTGTGTAGAAACGGACTCCCCATATAATCTAGTTAATTTCCTTCTATATATGCTTTACGATGAGAAAACTTCGTTAGCGAGGTTTAGAATTATTAGTATGAAGAGTAAAGAGATAAGGGGGTTTCGAGGGAGCGACAAGCTTAGCTATAGAATGCCGCGTCTGCCATAGCGATCAGCGCCATCTTACGTAATGTTTAGCAAAAGACATTTCATTTAATAATGTCACGGATTGATTTGTGATTCCGATGAGTCCACAAAGTATTGTAAGACGACTTACATAAATAGTTAGTCGCTTTGAATTAAAGAAAAACTGGTTAGTTATAAAAGTGAAGTTACATTTACTAATACATCTCCAATACTGATCTAAATAAAATAGTCGGTATTAATGTATTACCTACATATTGAAATAGAAACGAAAATTCCAAAAAATGTATGAGAGTTTGCCCAATTAACAGACAGCTGTTTGGATTAAAGTGGCTTGTGTTTTTTTATTGGCGCTTTATTATCCATTACAAACTATCAATTCACAAGCTGGAAGATGTTGGCCGCGTTTATTATTTTGTAATATTCGTGAAGAATACAACAGACAGTACATCTGATGGTAACTGGTTACTGTCGATATTGGCGACATATGGCAACAACAGTGACCAACGTTGACATGTCCTCGGATACGCTACCTACCTTTGGAGATTTAGGAATGGATTTGGAGTAGTGGATAATATTCACATCGATAGGATTTTCATAATCGATATAGGAATAGACTAGACGAAAAAACCTGCTAGGCAACTTCAAGGAGCGGGAACGGGTTGGGGGGGGGGGGGGGGGAGAGCAAAAAAGGAGGGAAGCGGCCTAGCTTTAAAGAAAAACAATTGACATTATAATAAATTTAAATTATCATGTTTCGCTTCTAAATTATTAAAATTTCTGTAAGTGAGTGGGCAGAATCCGACGTTGTCATTTCGATTACAATAAATTATTTATACCTAGGTACCTGACGTAATTTTCAATTTAAGTTACGCTTCTCGGTCTCACCTATTAAGTAACGTCGGGGTGTTACTGTAAGTTATCTATGGATTGGGTTAAATGCAACGGGAAATTAAATTATTCACTGTGATATTCCTACAAACACAAAAATATACATATGTACCTAATATTTAACAAAACAGTGATTTTCCTATTAATTTCTTTATCATTAACCAATTGAATCTTTATAAATTATACGCACTTCTCATCGATCCACTACAGACAACTTAAAGTGGTTAAGTCGGACTAAGTACGTTAGTCTACCTGGCCGTGTGCGTGTCCTACCTACCATTACGTTTTCTTTTTATTGATAGGTGACCGACGAGCAGACAGTTCACCTAATGGTAAGTGGATACTGTGGCGCATGGACATTCTCTATACATGTCAACATCAGTCCAAAATTGCAAACATTGGCATGCTCCCTGATGCGTTGTCAACCTTTGGGTATTTAGGAATAGATTTGGAGAAAGGACTGGGGAAAAGGGGTATAGGAAGTATACGTGTACGTTCGTGGTCCTCCATTCAAGGACTCGTCTATCCCAATGTCCAATCCCTCCTATGACAGATATAGCCTGACTATTGCCACTTTAGTTTGCTGATACTTTAATAAATTATAGTCAATCAATCAATTGCAAATCAATTGTTATTTTCTCTGAAACTTGAAAGCTACCTATTTTTATTTTATGGGTGGACGGGATATAGGAAGAAGAATGAGAAAATGAATACAGAATCTACATTATATCCAATGACTTTTCGGAATGTAAATGTTCTCGGTGAGGCGCGGTATTGGCTCTTCGTCAGAAGTTTTATGGGGAATACCTTCGCTACAAATGTATGCATACATAGGTTTTAGGAATCCTCTATTTAAACGTAGGAAAGAGAAACAACATTCATACATAATTCTTAATGTGTTGCTTTCCGGAGTACAAATGTCTTCAACGTGCATCATGACGCGCCCGAGCATTATTAGTTCCTCACGAACTTCATAAAGAATGCCTATGTACAAAGGTATGATAACAGCAATATTAAGTAATCTCTGTTAAAAGACAGGAAAGAAAGAAATACGAACATAATTATTGTTATTATTTTATTTATTAATCGGTTCAACGATAACATTAAATCCGTCGGCTTTCCTTAGCACGAATGCCCTCGGCGCGAGGCGGCTGGATGCTCCCGACGTGGCGCGGCAGCGGTACTTTCTCAAGAACATCACCAGGAATACCTTCGCTGCTAGCGTGGCAAAGCGGGCTCCTGGAACGATATAGTACAATTTCTATTGAGTAAGCGTAGCTTGGGATAACCTTTGAGCAGATTGACCGATGAATTGTCACGTTTGCCGGTAGTGGGTGGATGGGAAGATGGCGAGCCTCGTGAGAGGCCTATATCCAACAGTGTAGACACATGAACTGATTTCTATTGAGACAACACACAGAAGACTTTCCATTCATTTTAATATCGCTGCATTTTTGCATACTCGCTAGTCTATGGCTCGACCTCGTCGCAGCTGGGTCCGTTCCCACTCGCGAGGAAACCGCGTGGTCGTGGGCTCTGTCCACGACTGCAATTCCGCTAATTGGAATCTTTGGTTCAATCTCGTCGCCGCTGGTGATGTACCGGTTCGCGAGGAAACCGCGTGGTGGCAGACATAATCTGCAGTCTGGCGATCGACCCCTCTCGTCGCCGGTTGTCGGTTGTGAAACTCGCATTTTGGTGGTCTACTGGACCCTGGAATTGGCGCACGCTGTGCCTTTCCATACCGCGAGTGTATCTGCTTTAAGCCGTATTGTAGCTTAATATCGAAGGATAGAAAGCGAAGAAAGAGAAGAAGCGCGGAATAACACGTGGCTGTAAGGAGCGCACCAGGCGGTCGTAAGCTTGTTCGAAGGGTAGCTACTCTCTGGATATTTTTATTACTATTTAACCTATAGATCTTCTCGTGGATTAGCGTACGGCTATATTGCTTAACTGTCGCGTTCACAGAATCTATAGTTTCAGTTTTCGGGAATATATTATCGATTACAGTCAGTATACCTTTTAAAGTTGTAAAAAATAAAATAAGATAATTACTCCGGGAATATCCTGTAGATACAGCTATGGCAGTGATAAAGGATAGATTTAGACTTTGCTAGATCTACAAAATCGTAGGAACTGCGTGTCGTACTTGACTTTACTTGAGTGACGCGTAAATTCTTAACTCTCTAAAAATTTATTTCATCTCTCTAACACTTTTCTGGGACGTGCACAACACATAATAGAGATTCGTAGCCAGAAAGTTTTTTCTAACTACTTGTTGTGTGATTTCCTTATAATATATTCTCTGACGAGCGGTCTCTTCCGTCCGCAATAATTAGAACCATTTTCCACTCATCGGTAGGCCGCGTGCAGGGCTTACCGTGTGCGGTTTATCAAAATGGAGGTCGAAAAGATAGCATTTGTTTACCTCCTCACATAAAGCAAAAAGGTAATATAAGTTTTGGGTGCATCCGTTTTTAAGAGAGTGCGCGGTTGGCCCCTGACGCGTGTTTCACTGCAACCTGTCTCGTTTCTGTAACACAACACGTACCACAACGAAAATAGTTTATAATCAGTAAGATAATCTACTACTAAATAAAGTGCAGTGGATACGAAAAAGTTCCCTGACTCAGCATAACGACGTGGCCGCCGACAACAGCCCATAATGCTGACTTTAAGCCCGGGCCTGAGTTCGTACGTCACGGACGCCTCCAGACGATTATGTACGGTGGTGAACCACAGGAGAAGTCTATATCTGGCAGTGAAGGCATGGTAATTAACTTACCAATACAATGCCTCGGTCCATTCCCAAAAGGCATGTAAGTGTATGGCGTGATGTCAGCCTTCCTGCCCGCCGCGAACCGCTCCGGGATGAGCTTGTCGGGTTCAGGCCAGTACCGCTCATCTCTGTGGATGCAGAATGTCGGGAACCAGATGTGGATGCCGGGACCCGCCTGTGATAAAAGAAGGAAAACATCTCTTCACAGCTCTCTGCAACTATTTCGGTATTTTATCACAGGCGTATCCTTATTATTACCTTTTGTTTGTTATTAAACAAATGGATTATTAATATGTAGGTATACAATATACATATATTCGTACTTATTTATGTAAATGTAGGTAATGACTTGTTATTTTAGTTAGTGTTGTATATTTTTTACATTATTAACTTTCTATTATAATCCATGTATGTGTGTGTGTACTTTATTATTATTTAATGCACCCCGTTTGTGACTCTCCGATTACCCACAGGTTGACTGGTAGAGAAAGCCCTAAGTCATTAAGTCCGCCTTTTCTGTAGTGTTTGCGTGCAATAAAATATAAATAAATAAAAAAAAAATCAAACATAGAGGGTAGTTACATAGAGGGTACATTTTGCATAGAACGAAGAAGGGTTTGGAGGTCTATAAAACATTGGGAGAGTGCATGTTGCAATCCCACAGCTGCTGGGCTCTACTAGCTATGTTACCCTAACATTCACAAAAGACTACCTTAAGTATACTACATGTCCCAATTCATTCTATTGTCCCAATGAACGTCCCTCACGTTTGGTAGTAAGATATGCCGAAGCTAACTCCCGTTCTATCCCTCCTCATTTTCCCAACCATTTCTTTATATCTCTTCCTAAATCTCCAAAAGTAGACAGCGCATCTGGGGGCGCGCCAACGTTTGTCATTCTGGACTGATGTCCATGGACGACAGTATCCACTTACCATCAGATGGATTGTATGCTCGTCTGCCGTTTTCTGTGTACAAAAAGAGTATGGTGTATTTATCGTTGGAATATTATTCGTATTTATAATAAATATACTTACAACAAGTCGGTGTTTGCTGCCAGCGTGTGTTGGTCCAAAGTCGTAAGTCTGCACAGACTGACGATCCCATGAGCCAACTAAGGGCCATAACCTCAATACCTCTGAAAAATAGATTAATATAATTACCTACAGTGCCGTATGGTACCACTCCGTGGGGGTCGTAAGATTCGAATAAGGGATAAAAAAGCTGCTACCACAAGCCTTGAGGAACTGCAGCACTTCTAAAAGAGTGCGACTCGTCAACCCACTTGGCCAGCTGGCGTTTCAAGGCCATACATCTCTCACGCACAAGACATCTCCAGCCGTGGAAACTGAAAGGGCTGGTTGCATAATAGGCATGATGACGGATTTTGAAATCCGCTTCTATAATGTAGATTCACGTCTACTGTTTCCGAAAATAACATTATTTCAGCAATAAAATAACTTTTAACGCAAATTATGCATTTTTTTTCTATCTACTTTGAATTATGCGCGAAAACACTCGCAGGTGTCATGGCGTCGCTTGTGACGTCACACCTAGGTAAACGTAGGTAGGTAAATCAATCGAAGTTCAAGCGACACGGTGATGTTCACTGAGGCGTGACGTCATTCGCTCTGATTGGCGTTTTAGTTAACATGGCCGAATGCAGTATTTTATACTTTTATTTTATTGAAAATATTATTAATCTCAATGTTTACACTAAAACTGGTTAATTTATTAGAATTCTTTCAACATATTTTTTTCTCTAAAATCATTTATTCTTTAATTCTTTAATACTGTCATCATGCCTATTATAATTTACGAAAGTAACTTTCTAAATAAAGAGACGCGAATAACCAGAATGTGAACTGCATGTGGATTATATGTAAGAATATATCAGGGTGTCAGAATAACAAAAGGATATTTATTTACTCACCACTAACACACATTTCCAAATACTCCAAGCTCTGTACCACCTCATGTATATCTTTGATTTCATCGTCATCTGGTAGCGTATCGAGCTCTTCCCTCAGTCGGTCCTGTACGTGAGGGTTGTCAGCCATTTCGCAGAGGAAGTAATTGACGAGGTTCGCGGTCGTGTCGTACCCGGCGATGTAGAACAACACCGCTTGCGGTATTAGGTCCTCGTCTGTGAATTCTGGGCTTCAAACCTTGTGAAATCTGATTGCAGTACTTAAGACACATCAAAGAAAATTATGGTATGTAAGATCTAAAGTGACGAGAAATAAGCTGAATTAAGATTGTTGTTTGCGGAATCAACACCAAGCCTCTTTTGTTATTAACGTTACTCCTCTTTGGTATACGATAGTTACAACCATCGGAAATATTTTTGTCATTGTCATTTTTTATTGGAGAAATTTTACACAAAATTGTCGGTGAAAATATTAACGATAATAATAATTCATTTTGGGAAGACTTTATTGAAAGGTGTAAAAACAAATGTGGATATTTACGTTTTGACAATACATATATAAATCATAATTAATGATGACTTGCGCTTAATTGCAGGTTCCAAGATCTTTTACTGTATTACAAGTAAGCGGCTTAGAGGCTAATCATAACGCGCGGTCAAAAATAAGCACGTTTTAAAAAAATCCTGAAGCACCGTTATTTGGCTAAGTAATTCCTGTATATCCAATGTTTGTCAAACTATTTAGTATTCTTACACTCGCTCTGTAAAAATTCTGAATTCTGAATAACCTATGTTTGCCTATCTAAGTATCTAGAAATCTAGCGGTCTATCTATCCGTCTATCACAGGCAGATAGTATGTGATACGAAGGTTATTAAATGATAATGTACATATTTGTAGTTAAAACTGCCTACTCAACCACAAATATAAGCAAACTGAAATAGCAACTGAGAGCGCGATGTTTCAATTTACTTTCAATATTTCATTTGTAGATACAGACAGCGACAGGTTAACTTGTATACATCGATACCTTACTAGGCTAGTTATAAGGACTGAAATTTAATGGTTTCGGATACATCTCTGTGTTGCTGACTGTACGTATATTTTCACGCATGCTACGTTACGTCTCAACCGACGGGAGGATGTAATTGCTGTGACACTTTTTCTTTGTTTTTCTTTTCATGTCACAAAAGGGTAGAAATTCATTCTGCCGATGGATCACGTGCGCACATGACACAATTTTATTACTATGTGAAATTATTATGAGCTTTTTATTGATTACTTAAATATTAGGGGTAATTAAATAGTAGTCTTAATGGTAGGGGGAGAGTGCATGCTGCATTCCCACGGCCGTTGGGTGCACTCGAATGGCAACGTTACCCCTCCCTCACAGAAGACTACCTTGAGATGTACTTCATTTCTTACTTTATTGTATTCCCCCAATGTACGTACGTGTTTCGGTAGTGAGTGAGATATGCCAGAACCAATTCTCATCCCATCTTAACCTATCCCTCCCCATTTTACCAATCCATTCCTTAATCTGCAAAGGTAGGCAGCTCATCCGGGGATGTGCCAACGTTTGTCATTCTGATTTGGCATGTATCGCGGATGTCTATGGACGACAGTGTCCACTTACGATCAGGCGGACTCTATGCTCGTCTTTTCTATATAAAAAAAATTATATGGAGTATAACCTCAGCGTCGTCGTCACCAGCCATTTTATTGTATACTGCTGAAGACATGGGCCACCTCATGCAGATTGTGTTATGCATGAGGGATGTATGACCTTAATACGGCACACTACCCAACCGGATGTGCGAGTACACTCCTGTGGAGGTGGTGTAGTTCCTCAGGGCTTTTACGCCACTCACGGGAAGAGACGGAATGGTGATATTCTAAAGCCAGTTGACACCAAACAGTCCCCAAGCAAAGTGCTCATGGACATATGGTGACTTGGTGTTGACTGTACAAGCTTTCTCTTTACGATTATGATCGTAACTTCTTGTGATTCAAATATGAGAACCTCGGTTCCAGCTCGGAACCAAAATCGGGTAGATTGGTTGCAATCTACCCGTATGATGCTAATAATTTTTTTCCGATAGTTTTCTGGACCAACAAAGTTTTAATTTTATTAAAACGTTCAATGTCTTCGTTTTAGCAAAGACTTTTCCTGCATTTGCTTATGCATCATACGTATAATTTCCCTTTTGGATAATTATGGACGACAGTATCCACTTACCATCAGGTGGACTGTATGCTTGTCTGCCGCCTTTTTTGTTAAGCAAAAATTATTAAAAAAATGTTTGATCATACATAGTAAAATGACATACCTTTGGCAGCATCTACTAAAGTCTGGATAAAATCTGGTCTTGGAGGGGCCAAGTTCTTCCTCCGCGCTTTGAGAGCGGACTTGAATAAATAGGAAAAATGCTCAGCGTCGCGGGTTGATATCATTTTCACTTTCAGGAGCTGAAATAAGAAATTATGCCATAAGTATAATATATATGCCATAAGTTTTCTGTTTTCTGGCATTATCCTGTTTTCTGGGATATTTAAATAATGAAAACACGGAATGTAAGTTACACGTTTGTTCGTCGGCTACAGACTGCCTCCGGCCCGCACTACCCATTTTAATACCCACATCTATTATCGGATCGTGACAGTCTCCGCATACCTACACTACATCCCTCCACCACTAGCATGTTGACTTCATTATACATAATTATGTTAACAGTAACAATTAAAACAATTACGATCAGGACGAGCTTTAACTACTTGTAACGGGGATTCTTAATTCTCGTGCTACCTACAGGCGGACGAGCAGGCCGCTCCGCCTCAGAAGGTGCAAAAATCTATTGATTTTTGCCCATTCACGACTCTCACGCTTGAAGCATGCAGAGTTTTTTTTAATTGTTTTTTTCTCAAGTAAATGAATATTTTTTGCACTATGAATATTTTTTTGAAATAAATTTCTTAGTTTACAAAGGTTAATGGTTTGACTTTTGGTGGGAATTCGATAAGTGAAGGTTGAGTTTTTGTTTGATTATTGTAAATATTATATTGTGGGTTTTGTGGTTTAATACTAATAATTTATAAACTTCAAAGTGCGTAATAATCTTTGTGATAAGCAGTTTGCATTTTTTGTATGCTTCCAAGGAGTCTGGCTCTTCCGTACCTACTCAGGAAAGTTACTATCACTGTACTGAGCGACTTCATGCTTCGACTGGACTGGAAATTGTAGAGTAGTTTTGAATTTGAATTTTAAAATTTTTAATTACCAAGAAAACTTGACAGTGGCGTAATGTGCTTGATGTGCTATTGCCATATAAGAAAAGAAATCTTGACTTGGTTTGGTTAGTTTTATTAGTTGGTTTCTTTCTCTTTTTGATTCAAATTCAAAGGTTTCCTTGATTTGAAATTTTGTTTACTTGATTTATTCAGCCAAAATTGATTGGCAGTAGTGTCAAGAGAAACGTTATTTAACCACTCAGACAATTTACATTTAATTGTTTTCTTTTGTTTAAAATTTCACCGGTGGCTTATAAACAACTATCCGAATAATGGGATCATCAAAAGTCTTTAATCCAATGATTATCTAGCTATAAGCTTTAATCGCATTAAATCGAAACGTTGATGTTAGGGCCTTTTGCAAATCTCTGGGATTACTTTTCTGTTCGATTAAATATCTAGAAACGATTTCAACCTACACGAGCATTTTATATTACCTTCATAATTGGTTTAAAATTGGCATGCCCGAAGAATTTCATAATCTGTGTGGTGTCCTGTACAGCCGCCTTTTGGGCCAGTTTGTGGAGGTGATTGTCGGGCTCCTTGAACGTGTTCAGAGCGAAACCGAACGAACACGATGCTATCACATCATTTACATACGCTGCTGTTATCTGCAAGAAGACATTGCAATCTTGAGTGCATTAACAATATTTATATAATGTGTCACTGAAATAAACAAATAACCTGAAACAACTAATTTAAAATACAAAAAAACGATCTAGCTACAAATAAAATTATTTTATTTATTTTAGAAAATAAATCAAAACTTGCAAACATGTAAAGTTGTTTTTTTTCTATTCCTCATTTTTCCACATACCGATGCGTAAATACCCGAAGGTAAGCGGTTTACATACGTATATGAATGTGCAAATGTTCATTAATTTCAAATGATGTTGACTTGTATATTCATGGGTGACAGTAACCGATACCCACCAGGCATTGTGGTCTGAATTTACGCTGGTTGTTTGGGATGAGGGTAAAACTTTTCTTTAGTACTTGGCTCTGTGGATTATGAATATCTCCGTGTTTGGGCTTTTTATTGGTAAATCTCAGTGACTGTTTTAATTATTTGTAACTAGCTTTTGCGTGCGGCTTCACTCGCGTAGAGATATTGTCGTAGATAATTAATCAATTTTTCGAAATAAAAAGTGTCCCATGTTCTTTTCTGGATATCAGGTTACTTCACTGTCAAATATCATTGAAATCTGTTTAGTCATGAAGACATTTTCTGATATACAATATTAGTGTGGGTATAGACTTATTAACTGGATCTAATGTTTAGAATAGAATTAGTTCCATTAAGCTTTGAATATCGCTACAAATTATTGCAAGAAAAACAGCAAGATACCAATCTCATTTTCTCTTAATAAAATAAGATGTCACGATTCTATGAGTCAATGTAAATTATTAAAGAATTAATTACAATTAATAATTATTAACTAATGTATTATTAAACAATTTACAGTGTTAACATCCAATAGCTCTTGTTGCGATATCCTCGTGCGCATATAGTGAGTAGCGGTGCGCGCGCATTCGACCATCAGTGGCGCCATGTTGCGGCAGCGCGCCGCTGAAAACGCTGGCAGTATCGCAGTGCGCATCGATCGCCATTTTGAACCTACAGATGATTATAAATCATAAATATAAAATCAGAAAAATCAAATGAACAACAGAAAATACTGAATGATCCAAATTAAAAGGTGGGGTTAGATGTACGTTCTCTGGTGGCTCTAAAGATATAACAGTCGCGGTTTTTAATTATTTTTAAAATATTTACTTCCATTTATTCAACAATAGGTTGTTTTGTCGATTCTGATTTGTTACTTATTTAATACATTTGAAATACAAGAGCCATTTAAAATCCCGACGGTGAGACCAGTAGGCAGTAGGAAATATCGCTATTTACCGTAAGTTCTAGAAACAAAAGTTGTAAAGCTTTACGAACCCTATCCAACGACATCTACGAGTAGTTTGTATGTATATGGGTTTTTGTTGACTTTCTTCTAGGATTTTATGAAAAGTTTACATTGCGACATATATATCCATACATTTTTTTGACAAATTTCATTTCATCCCATTAAGAAATGTGTAAACATGTCATTATATTTATAGGATGAGGATAGTATATTTCAATGAAACTATTGTCAAACCTTTTATTCCCGCGGTTTCTTTCTATTATATTTGATTTCATTAGATCCTGTGACGAATAGTAGGATGCAGAAGTAAAAGAGCTTTTTAGAGCTTTCTCTGTGATAGATATCTCTGTACAAAGGCGCAGTCAGGATTTTATCCAGGAAGGGAATAAATTTTTCTGTAATTATATTTATTTAATAATAATACTTAGCAACAATAATTATTTTTTTATTTTTCTGTAACTAAACAATCAATTTCTCTATAATTTTGAATAAAGATTGTGTAATGCAGAAAGTCTGTTACTTATTTTTTCCTCTTTTAGTAGGGGCAAGCTGTTCCATTATGGCTACGCCTATGTCTGTATTTTTCGGTATTGATTAGTTTATGCTCTCGACCACTATCGTGTAGTTTTAACGAGAAACTTTTGTCGACAAAGATCCAGTGTGGGTGGTAGAATTGTTTGTCCACCCCCGCAAAACTATTTGCAATGGTTGGGTTGCTCTAAAGGTCAAGCTTTTACTTCATTATGGATAGGTTTAGGTAACAATGAACACAAAGCGGTATTTTTGATTAACTTTAGACCAGTCCTTGTCTGTGGCTTTGATTGCTTTCAGGCAGGGCTACTGTTGAATTTGATATGGAATAAATTAGACATGATCTGAAATATTTTGAATTGAACTAACGAAGAAGGCAATGGACGGGCATCTAGCGGTAAGTCGTCCATCGTCATCCGCAATACATGCTGACAACATATGATAAACATAGAGATTTGGGAATGGATTTAGAAAAAGGGTTGGGATAATGAGGAGGGCTAGGATAGGATAAGATTATTGAGAAACTTATCCGGTTTGAATACGCTAAGCGATAAAATTACGGCAGCCATGAAATATACCGGTAGATATCAAGACAAGAGCGAACGGACAGGTATACAGAAACCTTGCGTTCTCCGTCCTCTGGGTATGTAGAGAACAGAGATTAGTGAGTGTTAGTTATTATTACAATATCTACATACTCGTATGTCATGTTTATAAATTAATAACCTTTTAACATAAGCAGGTTTCGTCCAAAAATAGGATCACAGTCATCTTCTATGTGGATTCCTCTGTCAGTAAACGCATTGAAATCTCGCACCATGATATTACGAATCAGATCCAAGTCTGTGGCAACCACCGTGGGCACATGGTACTGATAAATGCCGAAGTATCTGAAAAGTATGTTTAAGTTTAAAACGAGTCTCTTCAGTGGGATTTCGAGACGTGAAGTCGAGTTTTTGTTTGATTATTATAAAAATTGTGTATTGTGCATTTTGTGGTTTAGGTAGGTAAAAGCGTAGGTAGGTATGCGTTTTTCGTGTGCATCCAAGGAGTCCTCTTCTGTCCTCAGTAATATAATTTACTGTAATATAATTATAATTTACTGAGGCGACTTCTGACACTTCGACGAGACTGGATATTGACGGGATGCATTTTGAATTGTTTTGACTTCGAAATTGTTAATTACTCGACCCTGGCACAATGTGCTATTTGCGCTATTGCCATATAAGTATAGAAAAAATGTTTTAAACGGACGTTTGTAATCTGAAAGTTTCATCACGTTTTAAGGGCTGTTAATAAAAAGAGGTGATGAATAATTGACTTAATTAATAATTTTCCGTTACCATGAAGTGTATGGATAAAAAATCCCAAAAAATATATTACTTACAGAAGAAAAACCTTTACAATATTTTTTATACATTTTTGTTAATGACGTATGCAAATATTGAAACGATATATTGTTGGGAACGAAAAACGAAAAAACGAATTCTTTTTCTTTAGTGCATTTTGTAAAATTAATAATAAATAGCAAATTCTGATCTAAGAAAAACAGCACAATTTCATCTCGATGATATTCGCGAAAAATTCAAATATATTTGTTAAAATTTTAATTAATTTAAAATAGAAATTTTGCGAGTTTCGGATAATACGAAAAGAATAACCGCTGTTTATTCTCCTTGTTTATTTTTATATTTCCAAATATAATGTTACTAATGTTTTTTTTTTTATTTCAAGTTTGACAGATTTAACAAACAATAAAATCTGTAATAACCAAGATTACCTCTCATTCTTGAACTTAACGTAACCTTTTGTGATCGTGTCAACGAAGTTTTCCCGCCCAAATGTGACAGCTGTCAAATTCCCGAAAAACGGGACTGGCTGGAGCGTGCGTACGCCCCTCGATGAAAAATAACGTAACTTCCACATCGAGTAGAAAAAGCACACCACTATCACCACTAACCACAGCATTGTTACTTTAAAAAAATATATAATCTTTGGTGTTTTAGTCCAATGTTTAAACACGTTTAAATATATTTTAACAGGTATTTTTTGGTGTTCACACGTTTTTGTCGCGATGTGACTGATCGTTCGCGAGTTTACTTTCGAATGGAACCAACCGGTCTAGAGAAAGTTTGAGCATACGTTACGTCAGCGAGGTGCGATTCAAAATAAATATCAATTACGCAACGGAGAAGAACATCGATTACTGTCAGCATTTACTAGATTGATGCATTTACATTTTATTTGATGCAAACTTTTTTGTAAATAACATTTTTATTTTGAGTTTTATTTTTGTGTAATTTTATGTTCTATGCGAAACTTTTTTAAGATAATGGCGTCTAATTCTAAGATAAGATGATGTCGAAATCCTTTGCCAGTTTTATAGACAATATGGTAGTTAACGATTCCTGAGATTTATATTTTGCTTAAAAGTAAATAATACCATGTTATGAGTGAGATATATTTTGCAGATTCATTACCATATTAAATATTTCTGAGCCTACTCATGCTACCTTCCGAATACCAAAAACAGGGAGATAAGTAATTTTTTTTTATGGACCAAAACGGCAGACGAGCATACATAGACATCCGCGATACATGGCAACATTAGTCCAAAATGACAAACGTTGGCATGCCCCCGGATGCGCTGCCTACCTTTGGAGATATAGGAATGGATTTGGAGAAAGGGTTGGGAAATTGGGGAGGGATAGAATGGCAATGCCAACATTAGGGAAATAAGATAAAGTGGGAAATGCAGTACATTTCAAGGTAGTCTTCTGTGAGAGAGGGGTAACGTGGACAGTTGAGCGCGCCCAGCGGCTGTTCGATTGTAGCGTGCACTCTCCCCTGCAGAATTTATAATAATACTTTAAATAATTATAATAATTATAACATATTAATGTTCTTGATGAGATAATACTAAATCTTGTGAGAATATCATACCAACTGTGCGGGCCTGTATTACCCGCACTGTGTTGTGGCTGGGATTGTGAAGAAGGAAAAAACACAGTTAACCACTCTTGAGATTTATATTCAGTACAGACTTAACTGTTTGTTAGACATGTGTTTGCTGTGGTGACTGCGAGTTGACTAACGTGGGCCGGGATTGACCCTTATTTATATTGATACAATGAGAGACGCTGATTATCTATTTAATGTTTATGGCGGGTACGCGTAAACCGTTAGTTTTTTATACGCTTTCTCGTCATTTGTCCAACTCCAACGTCCCTTTACAATGAATGAAATAACTGTCTGTATGGAATGAACTAGCGAAGATAATTTAACTTTAGTATCCTACCTTAACCTACTGTTTTGAATCAACTGTATTTGTACTTAACTTATACTTATACATTATATACTTATAAGCTTATATGCTATGTACAAATTATGAGCAGGTCGTCGCGAACACATACCATCAGCCTATGTCTCTCCACCGCTGGATATAGGCTTCTCCCAAGGCTCACCACCACACACGGTCTTCGGCTCTTCTCATCCAGCAACCACCGATGAACTATTTTAAGTCATTGGTCCACCTGGCCAAAGGGCGTCCTACACTGCGCGTCCTGGTGGAGTGGACGAATACTCGAACCGCGCGTCCATAGCTGGTGTCACAAATGGGTTCACAAATATTCTGGTATACCGATCCAGAGGTGCGAGCAGTAGGCACTCCATATCTTTTATCAACCTTTTCCTATAAGATAATGGGCTGCCTCACTACCAAGGCACCATGGATGGCGACTACAGTTTAGTACTATTCATGTTTTATTCTCGTATTTACGTATGCCAGTATTTGCCAGCGTTTACGCGACAACGCGACTACATGTTAACACTTTTAAGCGATTCCATAGAACAACTGGTCGCCTGCGTTGCGAGCAGCGAGCAGAGGTCATGTCCGACGATTTTGTACACAAATATTTGTCACACTTTAGTTGCTTATTTACCAGCCGTTTGTTGCATGTCGCTATTTATGCAGAAATCTCAACTGTTCTGTTATTTGTCTCAAGTTTATGTGTACACACGGCAAGTTTAGTTACAGTTGAAGTTGGGCAACATCTGTGCGCTCTGAGACAGTGTGGATGATGCGGTATTATTGCGAATTCAGTCTATTTACAAAATGTGTAGTGTTGTAAAAATAAGCGCCGAGCGCTCGAGAGCCAAATTGGCCCTAATGAACCCCAACAACCTTAAGCTTAACCGTTTTAGACTCCAGCTTTTAACTTTAAGGTTGTAAGAGCATCAAATGTAAAAAACTTTGACTACAACGCTAACGAGCGTTTAACGCTTATGTCTTAAATGTTCATTGGTGCTCACTCGGCGCTTTGTTGTCGGGCGCTCAGCGCTGATTTTTATTCACACACACATTTATATTCTATTCAAAATGTGGCGGCACACCTGAACGAAAAAGATAATTAAAAGTAACTATAGGACTTAAAAAATAATAAAAAATATGTGCATTCAACTAGTTTACATATTTTTAATGTGTTTATTTCTTGTATCTTTTGGTGTACAATAAAGTATATCTACTATCTATCTATCTATTTATCTTTTATCATTCTTTTTTACAACTTAAGGTGTTGCCCGCCACTACGCGTTGTTTACACGAATACATTGTAATCAATGTGTTAATCCGGATTGCAATCTATTTATTTGAGAAGTTTCAACGATATTGGTTCAGCCGTTTCGAGGTGGTTGAGTAACAAACATCCAAACCTTCGCATTTATGAGAGAAATAAACATAAGTTGTAAATAAGAAAATAATTCAATTAGTTACAACAACACGACACACAAAACACTGGAAATTCTTAGTAATAACATAATTACAAATGTGCATAAACAAAAAACAAGTGTGCGTATGTGTGTCGCGGCGACAAAAAGGGTACCTAACCCAGCATAAAGCTCTGGAACAGAAGGAAATGAACCACAGCACTGCTATTCTGCCAGGGTCCTACAGTAAGTAGGTACATCCACGAGCAACGACGAGCAGTGGATTAAATCAAATGAACATTTGTGATACTTACAAATTATTAAATAGGTAATCTAAAAGCTAAAACGCAATTTACTGTTTATTTGCAATCGAGCAGAATAAGGAGCAAATATATAAGGAAATAAAAATATTCATTGAAAAGAAATGTGAAAATGTGAAATTTGAAATGCTGTATTTAAATTAGAAAAGAATAAATATAACGCAAGCATATCATTTATATTACAGCAATTAGCAACGCTATAAGTACTTGAATAAGTTTAATGTTAAATAAGATTAATACTTAAATGTTAAATGACATTATTATTGCGATCAATTTGCTCGTTTGCGTTTACTGCGTGCAAATTATGATTCAAAATTAATTAAATTTCTAATTGAGTATTATTCCTAGGTTCTTTGCATTAAAACGCAATTTACAAAAACACTACGACGCCGGTAAACTACACAGTGGTACAAACGTTTAGTAAACTGCCACTGCGGAGTTCTAGCGTTCAGTTATAGTGCCGTAGCATACATGAATCACGCATTCGAAATCACTGCTACTCGTATGTCTCTCTGAACACAATGAGGGGATACATTGCGCCTAGATTTCTATCAAGATATCCAAGATTTTCAGAGACTTCATACAGAAATATATTTTTCTGAGTATGTTTTACAATTTGTGTTGAATTTACACTATGTCTTAATAGGATTTTTTTTATCTACGCTAAATAACGGCGGCACATAATCAACGGCACTCTAAATACATTCGCAGGAAGGTAGGAAGTCTTCAAGAAGACAAATTAGTGCATATTCGAAGAGAATTGAAGTGGCTAGAAAAACGGAAAAGACTAGACATATTGGAACTGCGAATCCATACGGGAAGTGGGCACGCATAAAACTGTCATTGAGCTCGACTAGGTGTTAAATTCGAACCAGAATGAAGATGAAGATCCTCTTTCCATTAGACGGACTTTTCATTATCACTATCATGAGTCATTGCATGCTTACGTCTTTGGGTTCTAATAATCAATAAAAAAAATTGATAGTTCCTAAATTTTAGAAAAAAGAAATTAATCAAAAGTGGAGCCACACAAGCCCCTCGCCCGTAAAATATTTTTCAAACTATATAGTTTGTATATATAGGTTTTATTTCTTGAAAAGATTAAACCGTCACAACTGTGGAACTACTGAATCGATTCAGTCCATCTATGAATTTAATCGATATACGAGTATACATATACTCAAACTATTTTTGTACCAAATATTTTGATTAATTGAGACGCCATTGAGAGTAGAGGCGAGGCTCTGGCTGTAGGCCTAGACATTGCGAAAGCTTTTGACCGGGTATGGCACAAATCGCTGCTTTCCAAGTTACCATCCTTCGGGATACCCGAGGGATTATGCGAATGGGTTGCCAGTTTCCTGACTGGACGGAGCATCAGAGTCGTTATCAATGGTAGCTGCTCCGACACCATGTCTATTAACGCTGGCGTCCCGCAAGGCTCCGTGTTGTCCCCAACTCTGTTTCTTCTGCATATCAACGACCTGTTGCAAATTGGTGACATACGTTGCTATGCAGATGACAGTACTGGAGACACCTTGTACAGGGGCCGCGCCAACATCCCTCGGGTCGAAGTGGAAGAGAGTCGCGCCAGGCTTGTGTCTGAAATCGAAGACTCTTTAGATCTAGTCTCGATTTGGGGTTCTATGAACCTAGTGGATTTCAACCCCAGTAAGACGCAAGTCTGTGCATTCACCGCTAAAAAAACCCCTTTTGTTGTAGCACCTCGCTTTCAGAGCATACCTCTTAAGATCTTGGAGAGTATCGGGATCCTTGGTATCGACATCTCCAGCAAAGTCGAATTTAGGGGTCATCTGGACAATAAAGCCAAAATGGCCTCCAAAAAGCTCGGTGTGCTGAACAGAGCGAAGCGGTACTTCACCCCTGGGCAACTCTTAATGCTTTACAAAGCTCAGGTGAGGCCCCATATGGAGTACTGCTCTCATCTCTGGGCCGGCGCACCGAAATACCAATTGGACCCATTTGACTCTATCCAACGACGTGCTGTTCGTATTGTCGACGATCCCACTCTCACGGGCGGTTTAGAATCCCTCAGCATTCGGAGAGACGTTGCGTCTCTCTGTGTGTTCTACCGCCTGTACAATGGGGAATGCTCTGAAGAATTGTTTAATATAATTCCCACCTCGGGTTTCTACAACCGCACCTCCCGTCACAGAAGTGCGGTCCATCCGCATTTCCTCGATACGGAGGTGTCGCGCACTGTTCGGTCCAAAAACTATTTTATACCGCGAACAAGGTCGGCGGCGCGCCCGCATGCCCCCTGGTGTTGCAGGTGCCCATGGGCGGCGGTAACACTTACCATCACGTGGGACCGCTTGCTCGTCCGCCTCCTAGTCTATAAAAAAAAAAAAAAAAAAAAAAAAAAAAAAAAAAAAAAAAAAAAAAAAAAAAAAAAAAAAATGAAACGCACTCTCTTGTTTGTCCATAAATGTTGTACCAAAAAGGAATTGTACCAAAAATTGCCATTCTGCTCGCCTTAGAAAAAATGGCATAAGTGCATTTTCATGACGTTTGAGAAGAAAGAAAATAAATATGCTAAAGTTTTCATTAATTTTGGAAAAATAAAGCTTGGAAATTTGGATAAAACAAAAAAAAAAATTATCGTTAATTTTCGAAAATAATGTTACTTATGCTTATATAACCGACACTTAAGACCGTATGCAGAGGACACATTCAAAACATGTTTATTGTTACCATAAACAACGTCACGCGGGCGTGCAAGGGACAATTCCCGTCACGTCTGTAATAAAACCATAAGCTACACGTCGAATTTATTTTGAGAATCTACCTGCACGCTGTGCGGAATATAGAAACGATTTTATGAAGTCTTATTTCTTGGCTGATGGTCCTAACTTATTATCGTTTTATGTCCACGACAGTCGTTTTCTGTCATCGGTCATCATGTGATGATAATGTAATGACAATAAGAACGTAGCCACGCAATACTTCCCCGAAGACTGTTGTTCATTCCTCGCATATCTTAATGAAATTTAATCTTACAAAGGTAACATGCCAATAAGTTAATTTTAGTGACGGCATTAAAAGTACCAACTTTTAGGACAATTTTAGTTAGTAACAGTAACTTACTTTCCGATCCTATAACAAAATGAATGAAAGAACGTCCTCTTGAGAGAATTTGTACGGACTAAATGTTCAGAATGTGTTTTTAACAATATCATGTAAATACTTGTATGTATTTATATCCTATATATATTCATAAATACTTATCTTACCAGAGCTGGTAATCTTTTTTATATCCCGAACCCTAACTTTTAGGTGTTAAATATCTTTCCGTGTTAAAAAAAAATATACCATGTGCAACACATAAACGCCCGTTCCCATACACACACTCACAAACACAATATATACACACACACTTGCATGCACCCACTCATGCACATACACACGCATGCACTAAATTGTGGGCACAAATGAGTCAGGCTAACTTTTTCTTTTTTGTTTTAACATGTTTTTATCCTCAACTTCATATCGTAAGATTTATCATAATAGATTATAGTTTTTCCTGCATAAATACTGTTATTTATTCTATTCTGCTTTTATAGATGTTAACATTTTATAGTTTGGTTTATATAAAGTAAATCCATAATTGGCCATAAGCTTAAATAGATTAAATTAATGTTTATTTTCTATCCCAAGAGCTGTAAATTTTGTAAACAAAGAAATAAAATAATCCCCTAGAATATTCATTTGGCATCCAAACCGTCATATTCGCTCAATTGGCGCATTGATCTCTTTTTTTTCGGAATGGTTAAATTCTTGTGGCCCTAGTGGCCTTTCAAGAGTCACCGGTCGTGAATTGGCGCATTGATCTCTTTCTTCCTCTTCATTACAGACTTTGTAGATGTTGCCATCTGCATCTTATACAGATTTTTTTTTGTACCGAGTGAACCGTTTAGTCGCAAGCATACATAATAAACATTCAATCAGTTCGAATATATTTATATTTAACAGAAGTTAAATAGTGAAAATAGTGGTAAGAGAGAAAAGAAAAATCTCGAAAAGACAACTCCTAAAATGGTGCCCAATTGTCCGTTACTACAAATAAATAAATAAATACTAATCTTGAGGTCGAGACACTTCGGAATTTCACTTCAGATAAGTTCGTCTAATCATCGATTTTACTGGCATCATTATTTTGATTAACAGGAGTATCGATTTACAGCGGTCAAAGGTAGAGAGACTGGTACAGAACTACCACTGAAATTAACTTTAAAATTATTCCATTTGCTAATATACTTGTGACTCAGATTACAAAAGGAGGTTTTGCTTTTGCAATGCGTTTTAAACTGAAGCTTGTAAAACATTTAATTTGTCATCAAACAAATTGCTTATTTTATTGGCAAATGAAACTGTATTAGGCTTTCGAAAGGCCTCGTGTTCTAAATGTTTCATGTTTGTTTTTACCCACGCAGGCGGGAGTTTCCCGCTCCTTTCTATTGGCGGTAAAACAAAATAGCCGCCATATTAAATCTGTGGGACCCGTTTGTAAAGTTTAGTAATTTGATAGCTTGCGCGTGTCTCGCCGTCGATATGCTAATACACTGAGAACTGTCGCTTTGATGTACTGGGCTTTAGTTTCGTAAGTTGTTTAGAAAGAATAGTTTTATAAAAAGTGATGACATACAAGTTGAAGAAGGATTTGGAGGGTTATTATATGTTGCTACTTCTTTATAGGAAGAAGGCGGCAAATGAGCATACAGTTCACCCGGTGGTAAGTGGATACTGTCGTGCTGCGATGACCTCAATACATGCCAACATCAGTCTAGAATGGCAAACGTTGGCAAGGTCACGGATGCGCTGCCTACCACAGGCGATTTAAAAATGGATTTGGAAAAGGGGAAGGATAAGTAAAGATGAGATTGCAATGGGCCCTGGCATATCTTCACTCACTACCGGAATACGTACGTACATTGAGGGAATATTTTGATAATGCAGTACATTTTTCTGATGGTGTTCTGTGAGAGAGACGTAACTTGACCACTCGAGTGCGCCCAGCGGCTGTAGGATTACATCGTGCACTCTCCCCCTCCCTGAATTAACTATTACTTAATTATTGTTAAGTCTTATCGTTGGAGGGTAACGACGGTTATTCTAAAGACGTAAATATTTAATAACCTAAAGTTAAAATAAAGACGATTTGAAAATTTCGCCGGTGGTGGTTGCATGAGAAGAGCCGAGGATCGTGTGTGGTGGAGAGCTGCGGGAGAGGCCTATATCCAGCAGTGGAGAGATATAGGCTGATGGCTACCACCGCCCATGGACACCTGTAACACCGGGGTGCATGCTCGTGCGCTGCATTGTAAAATCCTATTCACAGTTTTTATTGCGCACGGAGGGCACCGGGGTAGATAGTTTGTTTCTCACAAAATATAATTTAAAATAACGATATTTAAGAAAGTTGCAGTTCAAAGACGGGAATTAAGAATGCTTCACTCAATAAGGGAGTATAAGAAGCAGTAATGATTTAATTGATGTGTTCTTTACGTTGTTACCGTCAATTAAATTTAGTGAAATTATTTTTATAGTACACTGATAAGTACACTGATTGACATATTAAAATATTTCACACTGTTTTTAGGACTATTGTTTTGTATATTAGATACCTAGGTACACCAAAAGTATTATGATTACATTATATGTGTAAAAACAGTTGTTTTATTTAGCCTGTCTCTCCCATGATCGCCAAAGGCTACGTGTCTGCGTGGAGAGTCAATCAATCGAATGGGCCGCGACCGATTGGCTGTAACCCATTCATTTTCACGACTCTTTTACGCGATACGCCATTGATTTTTTAGCTCTTGATAATAAAATAGATACTGTCATATCTCTATCTTCCTTATATATTTATATTGTCATGTTCATTAATATATACTCGTATGTATATACTAATCCAACAATTTATACTAAGTTACAGTACAGGAACTCATTCAACTTAAAGAAACTTTGTGATCATACGAGTATTGTCAACACAACTCTACATTTTCTTTTTTAATTTTAAAATATTCGTTTCTGAAAAAGCTTATGTAGATGATATTTTTGTTGTGTTTTTAATTTTTCATAATTAATTAATGCTGGCTTTGGAATAACACTATCCCATCTCTTACCGTGGTTAAGGTATAACAAAGGCACTATCACAAGCCCAGAGGAATCACGCTACCTCTAAAAGAGTGAACTCGCGAATCGGCTTGGCCAGCGTGGAGTTTTAAGGCCATACATCTGTCACAGGACACAGGCGTCCTGTGTGCATGATAGAAAAAGTTGGTTACGGTACACGACTTTCAAGGATTAAGAATGAAAAAATAACACTAGGTCTTGAAAGCACTTAAATTTTAAATACACATCTCTGTACGAGTATCTCAGACAAGATACAGGTCTCGCCTTGTTGTCATGTGGGCTTTAACCCTATTAAGGTAACCATACGTCTCTCAGACGTATAAGTGTATTCAGACTGTCGCCATGTTGAGTGTGGTGGTGGGGGGAGCCCTTCCTCCCAGTTATGCCACAGGCAGCTATCCAGCTTCAAGTCAGTCGCACCACTGCGGTCCTTCAGTGTACATAAGGTGAGTTTTTTCGTTTTTTACGAATGTGTTCTTGGTAACAACACGTCTGCCAGACGTGTTGTTACCTTTTGACGTAATTATTTGTACGTCTCCCGGACATATTGTTGCCAATAAAGGGGCAATTTTTCTACGTCTTCCGGACGTATTGTTGTCAGTAAAGGGGTAATTTTTCGATGTCACCCGGACTATTGATTATGAAATAAACCTCTTATAAAGTAACAAGTTACCAAGCAAAATTTATTTTGTACCTAAATTCATCAATTAATTATTGTTTAATTTTTTTTAGGTATCAAACATGGAACAATTGCGAACAGATGAGGAAATTCAAGCTTTCTTTAACGAAGTGGAGGAAGATGTGGATTTAGAATCGGAATGCAGTGAGGAGGAAGATAATGTAGAAGTCCAAAGTGATTGTGATCTTGATTCCGATGACGATATAGCGGATCCTGATTACATGCCAGAGGAACGTGACGAAGATGAAGTTATAATGGCAGAGGTGGCGGAACAAACTTTTGCGCCTACAATTCATTCTGAATCGTCAACTTCTTCAGGATCTGGGCAAAGTAAGAAACGGAAACAACCCAAAAAAAGAAAGTTACAAAACAGAGACTATGAAGAAAATATGGGACCAATTGAAGACCCAAAAATAGTAAAACCAAACTGCGACGTTATGACAGGAAAGAATGAAGATTTTATCTGGAATACTGCTGTAACACCATCATCAGGAAAAACTGCATCAAAAAATATTTTTCATGTGAATCGAAAACTCAAACATGAAGCGCTCCATGCTACAGAACCAGTGGAATGTTTCAATTTATTTGTCATAAGTGAAATAATTGACAAAATGCTTTTGCATACAAACCAACAAATTTCTGTTCAGAGGGAGAAATATAAAAATAAAAAAAATTATACATTGAAGGATGTTTCGAGTTTAGAGTTGAGAGCTCTTTTGGGGACAGCGATTTATAACGGAGCAAAACGAGATAACCACTTAAAAATTGAGGCACTTCATGAAAATGTGCTCATTCATGAAAGATATCAAGCATCATTTTCTGCAAGAAGACACAAATTTTTGTTGAGTGCACTTCGCTTTGACTCACGTGACACAAGAGAAGAAAGACAGAAACAGGATAAGCTAGCTCCCATTAGGGAAATTTGGGACCTAATGATGGAAAAGTGTAAGTCACTTTATGAACCAAGTCCCTACTTGACTATTGATGAGCAGCTTGTTCCCTTCAGAGGGCGAGTTGGGTTCAAGATGTACATTCCAAATAAGCCCGCTAAGTATGGAATGAAGATAGTTATGATTTGTGACGTTGGTACCCACTACATGTACGCCGCTATACCATACCTCGGAAAAGGATCGTCACCAAAAAATATTCCTGCGGCACAATATTACGTCGAAAGCCTAGTCCAGACCCTGAAGAATACTTGTAGGAACATTACAATGGACAATTGGTTCACCAGTATTCCTTTAGCACAAAATTTATTAAAAAATTATAAGCTAACAATGGTGGGAACTATCAAAAAGAACAAGCCTGAGCTCCCACAACAGTTCGTAGATTGTTCTTATCTTTCACGGCCCGTTGGATCATCACTGTTCCTTTTCCATGATGATTTAGCAGCCGTTTCTTTCATGGCAAAAAAAAATAAGTTGGTTACTCTTATTTCGAGTATGCATAGTGATGATGCAGTAAATGAGGCTAGCTTGAAACCTGAGCTCATTTTGACTTACAATCAGACGAAAGGCGCTGTTGATTCCTTTGACCAATGCGTGGGTCACACCTCTTGTATAAGAAAAACAAGAAGATGGACCATGACCTATTTTTACAATATGTTGAATATTGCTTGCTACAATTCTTATGTAGTTTATCTACTAAATTTTCACAAGAATCAATCGCAAGCCTCAAATAGAGAAAAACCATTGTCAAGATTTCAATTTTTGATGAAGTTAGATGACCAGTTGTCATTTCCCTGGTTGGAACAAAGACTTTAACAAAATTTGCCTAATTCACTAAAACAAATCATCCAGAAAGTCCTTGGATTAGAAGTGGATCAAATTCAAATTGTTGAAGAACCAAGAGAACAAAATGTCACTAAAAAGTACTGCTCATATTGTTCATATAAAAGAAAAAGAATGATTTGCTATAAATGCAAAAAGTCTGTATGTAGTGAACACAGCAAGATAATATGCTCAAAGTGTCAAAACTGAATTTATACATTTTTTCAAGCTTATCCGAAGAGATTTTAAATGATTATTTTTTAGTTAATTTTTTTTTACTCAATTTCAATTTTATATTTGAAAAGAAAAATATGTTTGAACTTTGAATTTGTTTATTGTATTTTTACTTTTTATACCATACCATATAATATTATAAATACCATATAGGTATTATAGGTCCAAAGGGGAGTTCAAACTAGAACTTCTTAAACTCGTTGCCAGGCTCGCACTACCCGGCTAGCCGGTATTACGCGTATTTATTTATGTTTTTGTGCTACACATAGCATAGTGAACTTAATATATATGTATATCATATTATTATCGAAATTTGCCAAAAAATGAATATGTGCGTCTGAGAGACGTGTTGTTACCAATAAGAGGGTAGTGGTCCACGTTACCTTGATAGGGTTAAAACTGCACGCTGGCCATTGCCTATTGGCAAGTTTAATTTTGTAGAGTAATTTAGGCCTCATGGCTTGTGGTAGTCTGGACATGGCTTCCTCAAGCACATTGTTCTGTGTATGAGGAATGCATACATTGGCCAAGTGGGTTGGCGAGTCCATTCTTATACAGGTGGTGTGGTTCTTTGCAGCTTATGGTAGCTCCTTTGTTATCGCTGAGCCGCCGCTTACGACACCCACGCGAAGACACCAAACGGATACTAACTATACTAACCAACTATACCGATACCGAACGGCCCTATTATATGAAAACTTATTAGGTAAGTACTTATATACCCTAATGAATAAAATCGAATATTTCAATGCATCCACAAAATTTCTCAGCAACGGCAGTTGCTTGTCAGGTATCCGCACCTGTCTGCATTTTATTTCTAAAAAAAGTTTGAAGTCAACAATTTAGAATACGTTACAATTCGCTTTTAATTTCTAAACGCCAGTGCTCAGCCAGCGCGTAAGTCAGTCTGTGCAAACTGCGTTAGCAATTTTCGCTCGCGTTTGTTAAAAAAAAAAGATACGTACCGTTCGTTCGAAAATTTTCAAATTTCTCTCAACCTGCGCCCATTCCACACTTTCCCTCACGCACCGGTGCCACATTTTTCGTTCGGAAATCGATTTACGTCGTCGCGTCGTTTCGAATCGTTTATTTGTTGCGGAACCGGCACAAGTGATTAAGTTGTAAAAAACGCAGATACCGAACCTTCCCAGTTTATTTGCTTTTTAAATTCCGCAGTCAACCTTTTTATTGTGATTTTGTTTATTCTAGAATTATTTCGTTCGTTACTCGTATTGTTGGCTGTAGATAATTGAGATGGTTGGGTTGGAACAAGCGAGTTAACGAAGTGATGTTTTTACCTTAGATTTTTGCATCCGCGAACTACCTAGTCTAGGAACATTGGGCAGTAATTGGTTAGAAAATACAAAAGAAGTCTAAGATAAATGTTGTTATATCTCATATCTGTTTTATTACAGATATATAAATTTCAAAATCTCGCTAATATTTGTATTTATGTAGGCATATATGTGTGTATTATTATGTTGTATTATAAGTAGGTTTATAGTTATTGCAAGTATTTGTATCAATTTTTAAGTTATATTTATTTTATACTTTCAATTGGGAGGTCCCAATGTGCCTATATGTTCTACCTAAAGGTTGGCCAGTAGAGAATGCCTCTATAGTGTACGATTAAGTTGCAATAAAGTTTTGGAATAAAAATAAAATAAACAATTTAAAATTACACCCAATTAATAATTAGTGAAAATTAATTACGTAACCTCATTGAATGTCAAATTAAATCAGATAGCCTCCATTGCCTTTACATAAATAAAGAATTCTATAAAAAATTGTTGTCATGTCGTGATCATCTAACAAGTGTTATTGTAGTAATTATTATATTACTTCGCAACTGTTACTTACAGCACTCTTACAGTTAATAAAACTTGTCTATCCAGAGGCGCGTCGACCCTTTTTCTACTCTCTGCTAGCGCCCTCTCCTCCCTCCAAGTCGTCAGATGCTTGGTTCTTGAATCTGTCACTGGTGTCGCTGCTTGCTCGCTCTTAGTACCAGGATTCGCCCACAGATGTCACTTAATTTCGATACTACCACGTGAAATGTCAGCGATCGCCAACATAAGAGTTTTTCATATAATTAGCGTTACTAAATGACATAAAAATGGTAAGCCAATGCATTTAAACAATAAATTATTGAATAGGGCTAGTAAACCTCTAAAACTTTTGTGTAAGCATTCCTTTGTTTCTCTAAAACGTGCGTGTCATTTTATTGTTTTGATTTCTGTTGTTATTACCCTATTAGCCAGTAGCACAGAAGTACGGAGTCTAAATACTCGCAAGGGGACCATAAAGCATAGACCGCTAACAATGTAAATTATTAGCGTTATTGGAACATTTTGTATGGCACCGCATGAAATCTTACACATAGCGACGATTATCGCAGTGCGGTAAAAGTATGGAGCCACAATACCAATTACAGCAATATCGCGTTGCGATAATACCGACCGGTATATCGCGTTTGTTTGGGGAAGCCTTAAAACCATCCTGTATCGCGGAGGCGTACTTTTCTTACAATCAGACATGTAAAGGTTACCATTTATACTAAATATACATATTTATACTAGGGTAACGCGGGCGAACATGAGTCAATCGCTAGTGTTGTTATTAGTCCTGATATTTCCCAGTCAGTTAGAAGAATGTTTATGTAATATGTATACTGCTATTTTATTGTTTATTTATTTCAAAATCGCCACTCGCTCCCCACTGACATAAGGAAGGCTCATGATAAAAACAACCTCGAGAGGAAGCTTTGGGAGCACTACCTCCGAAATTCACAGAGCTAATGATATTTTTGTAATTTTTTCTTTATATTCATATTATATGTACTTGTGTATGTAGGTATTATATTCATATTAAGTAAATTAAGTATAAGTAAATTATCAATGTATTATTATAAATATTGTTATCATCTGTCCTGTATAAAGATCAATTGAGCTTTACTGTTTCATTTCTTCTGCACCAAGGGTCGACTGGTAGAAATGCCTTAAGACATTTAGTCCGCCTCTGTACAATATAGTGCAATGAGAGTAAATCATTATATAATAAAATCCATGGACGCCCTCGCTGTAGCGATCCTATTCACCAATCGTTCTCACATTGCTTGTTACTTTACCGTTTACTCTTTCCTATTGCCTAAACTTAATTTGACTGCTTTGTGTATATTATATTGTATATAGATTTATTATATGTGTATATATATATATATATATATATATATATATATATATATATATATGTAATTATGTATATTGTACACTACCTGTACAACTACCTGTGATTAAAATATTTATTTCCTCTCTACCCAAAGTTGGTGTCGACATTTCCAGTAAAGTCGATTTCCAGCAAATTTAGCAGTCATCTGGAAAATAAGACTGAAATGGCCTCCAAAAAGCTCGGTGTACTGAACAGAGCGAAGCGGTACTTCACCCCTGGGCAACTCCTTATGCTTTACAAAGCTCAGGTGAGGCTCCATATGAAGTACTGCTCACATCTCTGGGCCGGCGCGCAGAAATACCAATTGGACCCATTTGACAACGTGCAGGTCCAAAAATCATTTTATACCGCGAACCCGTAGGTTGTGGAACGAACTGCCTCAAGAGGTCTTCCCTTATGCTACGATATGGGGTTCTTCAAGAAAGCTGTAAATAGAATTTTGCAAGGTCGGCGGCGCGTCCGCATATCCCCTGGTGTTGCAGGTGTCCATGGGCGGCGGTAACACTTACCATCACGTGGGACCGCTTGTTCGTCCGCCCACTTGTCTATAAAAAAAAGGTTATTTGGCAGAGATCGCTTTTTAGCGATAAGACCGCCCTTTGTATATTTCATGTTTGCAATGTCTGTTACTATTTTGTTGTCTGTTGGTGTGCTATAAATCTATCTATCTATTAATAGAACACGTTTATACGTTTAGCTTTTGCTATGCCTCAAAATAAACTTCAACAAAAAATCTTTTATAATCTTGTATAAAACTTGATAAGTTAATTAGAAGGAAAATATAAACCCAGAGTGCCTATGAAATCACTTTTTATACAACCTACTACTGCCAATTCAACGCCCGAGCAAACATAGGTTTCCATAACGGAATTAGCATATACATTATAAAGGCCACCTTATTAGGGTTGCCAACGTGAAACTCCGAGACCTGATACATTACACGGAACAGAAAAGGGGTCCAGTTTTTCTATTTTAAAATATTATAAGTAAATGAACGAAAATGAATACGTACGAATATCGTGATTTTTTTTCTATTCTGTTTTATGTTAATTTAAACAATTTTAAGATTATTAATACATTTAAACTTCTAACCATAAATTAATTAATACCTTGTCTGTAACTGTTTAGAGGTTTCTAATCATAAGTCAAGAGTGTAATCTCTCATATCAACATCGACAACCCTATTCGCAGTTATGCCCTCACAGTATGCTCGGAGGCGCACCACCGTATGCGTAGGCCACGCGCTGCTGCCCGTGAAATTGACATGGGCACGTAATTTAAACGCCCCATTCTATTATATTTCATTCAATATTGCACTTTCTTTTCATATCACTATGGTATTTATGTTGTAGTATCTCCCCCGTGGAGATTGAAAATCTCTATTAAAAAAAGAAAACTGTTTTTACTATTAGGAAAACAGGTCTTTGATTTTCTTTATCTCAGTTTACAGAAAAATGTAATCTTTATGACAATACTTGAAAACGGTTTCAAAATTCACGGTCTATTAAAGTCTAATATCGGTTTATAATAAAGTTTTAGACGATCAGTTGGTGACTACTTCTATATGTTCTGCAAGGATTTGTACAGACAGCAACATAGTTGTTTTTTTATAGAAAAAAGCGTATTCCGGATATCCATGGACTACAGTACCCACTTACCATCAGGTAGACCTACATGTCAATACACTTGTCAATGTCAATACATGTCAATTTAAGGCCAGAATGACAAATATTGGCACGCCCCCGGATGCGCTGCCTACTTTTGCGGATTAAGGGATAGGATACTAAGTTAGGATAGGATTAAGGGATTAAGGGTTACTAGCATATTACTAGCATATAGTCTACTATATGCTCGCCTGCCGCTTTTTTCTATAAAAAAATTACCTACGTCATACATTTTTATTGCATGTCTCATAATAGAACAAAAGGCAATGGAATTAAATAATTGCAACTGTGCGCTGTCGATTTGTATCTATTTGATAACAGTATGATGAGGACAACCTGAAAATTGTGACAATTTATCATGCGGTGCGTTTCCACTTACCTACCACGATACAGACCTAACCACCAACTCGTACCTACCTACCGATTTGCCACCTACCTACCAATCATTTAATTACTTTGATTTATTTACAGCGAATCACCTATGGTATGCGAAGATTTATCTAATACACTACTTTTTATGATAACTTAGCAATGTCGCGGTGAAAGCCCAGAGGTTCATACTTGTGTCGGTTAAGTATGTTACGGATTTAAAAATATTACTAGCTCGGCAATATGTAAAAAGATCGTGGGGAAACCAGCATACTTATGTAATAAAAAAAAAATCTGGAATATTTGGATTCACCAATCGGCACCGCGCCCGCATGGTGGATTATGGTCCAAAAATCTCCAAGTGATTTACTAGGAGAGGTTTGTGTCCTGCAGTGGCACGTCTACTTATATGGAGAATTATGTATTACTGTAGGCATGACTTTATCCGCCCGACGCTACACGACAGAGTCTCTCACAATTCCAACCCCTCTAGTAGTTGTCTGCCTAACCTATGTTCCCGATAAGAATGATCCTCTCCGTCATTGTCGTCGTCGTCGTCGGCACGTCTTAGATGACCCCGACGACCCAATTACTGCTGCCAATGCAGCTATGCTCTTACACTACACTCACAGACTACACATATACATCGTCCCCGCCGGCGGAGACGAGGACGTCACCCTTGCTACACTGTGAACACACACCGGCCTTCAGCCAACATTTTTGGTAGGTATCGGCATGAGTCTGGGCGCTTCTCACCGTCTCGCTTGGGAGGGTGCTTTGGTACCCTCCCAAAGCAACACCCTGAGCCGAGGTCCGTTCCTTCCGCCGGTTTACCGGCGAGGGAGCCCTTAGACTCGTTGCTACACACACTTTTTGCTCCTAGTTGAGCGCCCTCTGCGCTCGCTCTAAACTATACAAACGCTCGCCGGTGACTCTTGAAAGGCCATTAGGACCACAAGAATTTAGCCGTTCCGAAAAAACAAGCTACATCCAATTATTTTTTTACCTACTTATCTAATAATCTTGGGGGAGTATCATCATTTATGTAATCATCATCAGCTCAGTCCAGGTCATCAGGTTATAATGTCCAGTGACTCTTGAAAGACCATTAGGGCCACAAGATTTTAGCCATTCAAAAAAAAACTGCAGGCATGATCAAACTTCGCCATCTCTTCACGTGGGTGTAGTAAAAGGCGACTAATGATACTAAAGCCGCTACCACAACTACACCGCTACTAAAACACTGGACTTGCCAACCCGTTTAGTCAGAACACACAGAAAAGAAAAACAGAACAAGACATTTACGAGGACAAATTATGTCGTCTAGTGGAAGTGGAAACGTACCGATACGGATGGTCATGCGAACCTGTGATGCAAGCAAACACGCAATACATAGGATTATTATATAAAGTGAAGGACATGCTCGTATTCTATTCGTATTAATCAATATGTGGTTTCATTTGTGGCTCTTATTCAGTTTTAATATTTTAAGGCACATACACGCTGCGAATATGTTGGTGCGTAGAAAATGTATTCGAATAGTATACAGATGTATATAAAAAATACTGACACTCTTTAATTCAGACGTGAATTTCTATTATTATAACTAACAACTTTTGTATTTACGATTTGATATTTTGCCCAAAAAGTATTTTTGGAACGAAGTTCCTTTACGCGGCTTGCGGTAGGTGTGATAAGAGAGAAAATGTAACGTCAAGTAAGATTTTTACCCCCTCCATACGCCTTACTCTTTCTCTCTGTGTGTGTGTGCGCTGCTCTTGATGCGCTGCCTACCTTTGGAGATTTAGGAATTTATTTGGAGAAAGGGTTGAGAAAATGTAGGGTGATAGTGATCGGATGGGATGGGAATGGACTCTGTCCTCTGGCATATCTCACTCACTACCGAAACACGTATGTACAACGTATGTACACATTTGAATAAAATGGGAAATGGAGTATAATTTAAGACTGTGAAAGTATCTTATAAAGTACTGTGAGTGCGGGATAACTTGGCCAATCAAGTGTGCCCCGCGGTTGTGGGATTGTACTCTCTCCGTCCTAGAATGTGCTGATGACTTGATTTCTTTTTTTTTCATCAGGGTCCAGCTGATTTGATATTTAAGACTTTCGAACATTGTGAAGAGCCGCAGCATATCATAGACTTCTGGGTGGTACAGAGGAGACACAATAGAACTACTAACGTGTTAGATATGACCTTGGATACACCCTACGATATCGGCGATAAAGTTGTAGTACGTATTTATTATCATTTTTCATTATTTAACGTACTCTTATCTATAGGTAAATACTCTGGTCTATCTCATTCATAAACTAAACACGTACATACATTGGGGGATTAGGACCAACACGGCCATCTATAGATTAGTAAGCAAAAAGAAACATATCTAGTGTTAGTATGTAGAGTGTACACATAATAACCTGAGTACACTTGAGACATCTATTCAGTCAGCTGCAGGTTAAACCAGTGCTTTGGGAAAGGTGAGTCCCATCTGTCAATGATTGCGTGCAGGATGGTCTTGGGGGAGGCACGAAGCCGGCTCAGCAACGGGGAGCATCTTTTGCGTATGATGGCATGAAAGCCCTGTATGTACCTCCGCAAACATTGATGAAGCCCAACAGCATCCTGAACGCATTATTATACTGGACACGCAAGGCGCTGCATTCTCCTCGCGCATAGCAAATCAGAAATGCAGTACATTTTACGTTAGTCGTCTGTGAGAGAGGAGTATCTTGTATGGTCGAGTGCACCCAGTGGCTGTGGTATTGCAGAGTGTACGAGTGTAAATACATAAGTTGTATGTATTGGTTAAGAACAAACTATTGTCATTTATCTGTGAAGACACTATCTTAACACTAGCTCCTGGTATTCCTGCTTCGGGAGCTAGGAGCTTCAAAACAAAATTATATTAACAAAATTTTGCTGCCGGTAAAGATTTAATTTATTATATACCTATTTATCTATTTCATATCAGCTGTCGTATTTAACATCTTCCGGATGTTAATTTGAAACACCTGAATGGAATTAAAATTAATTTAACCTTAATTTTAATTACTTTTGGTATTGGACGGACGTTTAATTTAATAAGAGTAGAAAATTAATTTGAACTTTTACTTTATAGCATAACCTCATTTTGTTTTGATTTCGCTAGACAATAACTTTTATTTTATTTAATTTAATTTCATCTTTATAGAATTAAATTAATAAACAGAAGATTAATGTTAAAAAAGAGCGCTGAACGTTTGATGCTTAATCGCTGAGTGAGCGCTAATAAATCTTTAAGACTCGTGTTGTAAACGTGAGCGTCACAGTCAAATTTTTTACGTTTGATAGTCTTTTAACCCTGTAGGTTGTAAACTCGAAACTAAAACGGTTAGGGTTCTAAACGTTCATTAACACTGACTTAAGTGTTGAAGCATTCATTTTTGTAACACTATAGACTACTTTTACATGGTTGTGACATATTGTCTGACATGTGACATGTTATGGCATACTGATACTGTCTGATTCTGATTGATTGATTGTCTGATGTCAAAAAATAATTTTCTTCCTTTCTTTACCAAAAACTATATTTTCAGCTGGAATTAAAAGGCTGGCTGAAGAAAGAAGGTGGTTACAAGCCTGGTTCGTTCTACTTGAAGGACAAAGCTTGTGATGTTCTGAACAAGCTGTTGGGGGAAACGTTTCTTGATATTCTCCATGCGGCTGGAGTAGAAGACTGTCCGTTACCTGCCGTTAGTATGTTTTTCTTTTGTAACCAGGACAACCAGTTCAACCAGGACCGCCTTTAAGCATCTGATGGGTCAGGGCCCAGAGCCCAGAGGTTGAGGAGGCCCAATGAATCTGGGCAGCGCAGCGCGGTTTTCAATTACAAACAACAATCAACCTTTTGCAGATAAAAATCGAGAAAACTTTTTTAAATCTGTGAATACTTTAAGGGCTGGCATAGACTAGGAGAAACGCAGTGCAACGTAGTTATCATTGAAAACAATAATCGGCTTTGTCGACGATGGAATAAGATCAAAAATTCACCAATGCACCGAGAATAAATTCAAAATTAATTAAGACTTTAAATTAATTACTTTAGTTAAAGCGGAAAATTGATTGTTTTTTGTTATGATAACCACGCTGGGCGCCAGCCCTTAAAGTATTCACAAAATAATTATTAAAAAGATTTTCTTGATTTTTTATCTGCAAGGAGCCTTAACTTATATCTAACGCAGAGCACCGAAATCTTCAAAGACGGCCCTCGGTTCAAAACAAGATGTATTGTTTTATCGATTGATTCGGTAAAGTATTAAAAAGAAAACAGTTTTTCTGAAAGAAAATTGAACCGGGGTTCAGTTAACTCAAGATAAACCGGTTGGTCAAACTGGTGCAAAAAAAAATTGGTTTCGCCCAAAACGAAAACACAAGGTGATTGACAACAACCCCGACAACAATTTAAAATTAATCGACCATAAAAAGAATAATTTGCAAATGAGTCGAGCTCAAGATAAATCTTGAAAAAAAGATGTATGAAAAATTATGATGTCAACCCCAAGTCATAGTGACTTGGGGTTGACATCGTAATTTTTCTACAGTTTGTGTACAATGTTATACTACAGCTATCTACAGTTTGTGTACAATGTTATACAGGGTGAACACAAAGTACGGAACTACTACTTCGACAATGACAAGTTCACAGTACCACAAGTGTATGGCGAATACAAGATGGAGGTTCTGTTGTTTAAGGAGGACGAAATACAGAGCTGCTTCAATGCGTTTTACGATTTGGTGGCTAAGAAAAAATCGTGAAATGTAGACATTCATAATAAAAATATTTCAGCAAATTTAAATACTAATTTCAGTTATAACACTGAGTAATTTAATATCATTGAGTAATATATATTTACGTATAGTTATTATTACATTTTTGCCTGTGTGTTGTCGCCCGGCTTGAGAATAATACCATTCCTAATTCCTGTGAGTGTCGTCAAAGCCGACTAGAGATAACAAAGCCGCTAGTACAAGCCGAAACTACATCACCTCTAAAACAGTCGATTCCATTTAAGGCCGATTAAGATACAGTCGATTTAAGGCCGTACATCCCTCATGCACATTATCTTATGTCCTATGTCTAGCAGTGTAAGATGAAAGGGCTGGTTATGGTAACCATAAATATTAAACCATTACTATTAGATTATGGTGAACATTAAATATTAAAATGATTGACATAGTTTTTTTTATTAAAAATTAACAAAGACGTAAAGAAATATCAGAGTTTTAGTTAGTCGAAAAATCCAGAATTAAATTTTTCTTGGTTACCAGTTAAATAACAACCAACAGTTTTAAAGAAATAGACATATTTGCGATTAGGTAATGAAATTGATATAAATAAAAGATGTATAAGGGGTAATAAAATCGTTTAATGAAATTAGATAAAAAATGATTAGCGTGGAAGGGTTAAAAGCGAACACATGTCGCCAAAGCCCGGGGCTAATGTGTAAACACGCGTGAAAGTGCCTAGTCAGCGGCAGGCGTGCGGTTTTAGCGGGAAACGGGAATTCAAGATGGCTGCCAATTTCACAGCTGACAGCCGATGTCAACGTGGCAACGTCACTTGCAATAAATAATACAGGAAAATTATAATAAAATGTTTATTTTTACTGTTATATCAAGTAGAAATATGACTGTTGTTGTTACTAAAAGGATTCTTACTAAGTTATTTATACTTAACCATAGTTGGCTGTGTGGTGTAGGCTCAGGCTCACTTTACAATACCACCACTTCGTCTCTTCACGTGGGTGTCTTTCTTTTATGAAAAAGGGCGACTAAAGGAACCGCTACCACAAGCTCTGAAGAATTACACCACTTCTAAAAGAGTGGACTCACTAACCCCCATGGCCAGCGTGGTGTTTTAAGGCCATACATCTCTCATGCACAAGATAATGTGCATGAGAGGCCCGTATCCAGTTGAACGATAAAAGCTGATATGTATTCATAAATAGAAACGTTCATCTAAATTCATTCGTGTTTGTTTTAGAGAAGATATTTGCAAATAATCGTAATACATATGAATTATTACAATACATTATTATATTAAACCAAAGGGAATTCCATTCATAGGATAGTTAGTATTAATAATTCAAAACTACTGCACAGAGCTTTGTATTCTACCTAGAGAGTGGGGTGACCATAATTTTTCGTCTTAAAAATCATTTTCACTATATATGTTGTAAAAATTGGTGTTGGACGCTTGACACTCGACCACTATGCGTCGATGAATTTAATATTTTTTTAATTCGATGTGTTCTGTGCATTCACAACACACTTCGACATTAGCTATTCAGTGTTATTTCTGAGTCACGGCTTTCTCCTTCTTCCAACGTGCCTTTTCCTCTCAATTTTTTCATCATAATGTAGATTTCGTGGTATCACGTGGTTACAACTTATAGCCATTAGCCGAACTTTCAGCTCGATTGTTACTGTTGTTTAAAAAAATATTAGATCTACATATACTCGTAAGTTATGTTATGTATTACAAATATTACAAAAATAATTAGGTTTGTCCCAATGTCATTTCAGTAGATGCCATTACAGTAAGTAATGGTCTGTCACTATCAACAGCCACTCGTACCGCCAAACTGAATAGTTTTCGGACATAGATAGTCTGAATATGTATCTGAATGGCTAAACGTGAAGAGCACAGTATCGTTAGGTCAACCGTCGCTGTCAGCGTCCCAGGCTTAATCCCAAAAATAAATAACCATCATAATTTAGCGCGAGATTGTCCCGGAATCGTCGTTAATCATGGACTCAGGAATGTAAACGGGCGAGCTGAACACTGGCGTCGTGTATTTTCATATTCATGTTCCCACACACAACACGTTTGCAGTGAAATAAAGCAAACAGTACTTATTTTTAGTTCATAGCGCTATATTTGAAAAAAGTTATGTTACACCTATGATACCGAGTATTTACACCGTACTGATCGTTAGATACTTTTGACAGTTCAGAATTACAATATGAAAGCCTGCACAAAGCATTCTATCGGAATTATTACGATGTATTTTTTTTTTATATGGTAAGTGTTACCGCCGCCCATGGACACCTGCAACACAGGAGGTATGCGGGCGCGCCGCCGACCTTGCAAAATCCTATTCACAGCTCTCTTGAAGAACCCCATGTCGTAGCTTAATGTGATGTTTATTTTGACTGAACTATCACATTCACTTAGATCGTTGTCGAAGTGGTTTCATATGTATATTGGATTTTATGTAAATATTCAGTCACAGTGGTAGCCGTTTTGTATACAAAAGATATAGACATTATATTATACAAAGGGAAAGTTTGAAGTCTCTAGAATTCTTTACAGAAACCGAGAAAATTTCCTCTCCAGATTTGTTATTGCAACTGTATAATTAATAATAATAATATTAATAATAATACTCCAGATTTTAGATAACTGTATAATTAATAAGTAAAGATACTATCGATGAGATACTACAAATCAATTTGTGAAATCCGAATCGAAATAACTTGAAAAATTACAGTTATGGAGCTTACAAAAGCTACGAGTTAGAACAGGACGGCACTATTATGTTAATGACGTTATGATGCTATTAAAAATCACGCGTGAGTGACGCTCTCATCTAATTTTATAATAAAACTTGTAAAAAAAAAAATGAATTTGTTTCCGTTTCTAGTTGTCTTTTCTTTTGTATACATATAAGTAATCAGAACTAAATATTAATTATTTGGTATAATTATCTGTTGTCGCACTAACGACCCATGCGACTGTATTTCTAAGTTTCTTAACGCCACACCGGTGCGCCTGTGTGCGTAATACGTAGGTATTTGGAGCATTTTTCAAAGATGATCTACTTATTTTTTTTTGTTCTGTGTGAATTGTACTAACCAAACATGTTTTACGATTCTTTTGGTGCGAAAAATATGCAGTTTTGTATTCTGATCTGTTGCCCCTCGTATGGTCGTTTCAATAGTTCACACCCGTATTGCAAATTTGGTTTATACATTTCATACCTTTCTGAGGTAGTTAGTGTATCTCTAACATATACCAGTTCTTCGCAACCTTTTTTCACTTGCGGCACATCTGAACTTAAAATAAAAAAAAATTACTAATTTATTCATTAAAAAATCAATTATCGCCGAATAAGTGAAAAAGTGTCAAATCCGCTAGAAATACGAGTATGTCACGCTTGTGCACTTAGTTACGCCTCCCTTGCTGGGTGATTCAGATTATACTGCGGCACATTTAGCATCTTCTCACGGCACACCGGCTGCGGAGCACTAACTGATTATACTAATTTTCAAGTTACCTATTTATTTATATACTGATTACGAAATACAACATGTCCAACATGAGGGTTTTGGTCATGTCGTCAGTTAACGTCATGCATCTTTAACTTGAACTAAAACATAAATCAAAGAAAGCATTTTAGAACATTTTTTACAAACGTACGATAGATACTAAATGTGACAAATAAACGCGCAATTGCCTTGAAGCAACATTTGGACAAAATAAATGTCTACATATTATGCCAATCGTTTGTTGAATATATTGTTCAATATTGTACGTGCTGTATACAATGCGTACCTTTTACATATTATTAATACATAACAAGTCAAGCAATGAATATCGTATTAACATAGATATAAAGTAGGTAAGTTACCTACATTGACATATAAGTATGATAGATAAGTCAATGGTTACCTATGACAGTTTTACATTAGTTTCTTTCTAATTTCTATAAGATGGGTTGACGCTGCGGGAATGATACCACGTTTTTTTGTGTACTCAACCAATTAAATCGTCACAGAATTTAATTGTAAGCCGATAAAATTCCGCAAAGATTGACAATTTAACTACAACAAGACTACAGCAAATTTAAATTAACTTCTTAAACATTTTAAGGCAACAGGCACAGTAAAACAGACTGCGCTTTTCCTTAAGAAGCAAACAGCGTACAATTACCGTGACAGCCTTTTATACGATGCGGCACGATAAAGAATAAAACTTCTTGAATTAATGAATTAATGCAAATTATTTATTGCATTCCTGTTTTTTCTTACGATAATGTAAAACATACAGATTCAATTATGTAAAACATCAGTCTTACCGCTAAAAGCGATCTCTTTCAGGCAACCAACGGGTACTTCATCAAAAGTTCATTGGCACATGAATAGTGTAAGTTGGAGTGGAGTCTATTGAAAATGTACTTAACCTACATATATCTATATATTACTTATTAATAACATTTTATAATTTAATAAAGAGACGTAATTTTCATAAACAGATATGTATTTTTACATAAGGCCGCGATCAATCGTCCACACCCGGATTCCTTGTGTCGTTGTTTCAAAAATACAACAAACATTTGTCTTAAAACAAATGGATGACCGACCAATGAAGCAAACTAAATTGTATATAAATGTATATAAAATTCAAAGATTACATTAAACTTAGGTTAAATATCTTAAAGCTATCGTACGGTGTACCACAGGGATCCACTATGGGTTCGTTATTGTTTCTCATCTACATAAACAACATCTGTAGTCTCGGCTCGACCCTCCAAATCACACTATACGCATACGACACTTGTTTGTTTTACTTTGGACACTATATACATGACATGGTTTTGGAAAAGTGATATACATAAATATGCTTTATAATTGGATTCAATGTAATCTTTTAACAATACATCTAAAATGTCTTACATGATTTTCTCTGCAAAGGGTTAAAAACACCCAATCACCCAACCCAACTGCCTCTAACAGTTACCAATGAAATTATACACAAATCAAATCGGGAACGATATCTGGGCAGCACATACTGATCCTATTAAGAATAAATTAATTTCTTTAGCTGGCGCCTTACTGGTGCGTATGGTAATATGCAATATGATACGCCCTGGTCAAGCCTCACCTAGAATATGTAGAATGCTGGGGAAATGCAACAAACACCAACCTTAAAAACAACATTCGAATTGCACACAATAAACCCATAAAAGTCTTATTCAATTTTGACTATCTAACTCAAATTCACGAACAGTACAAAACACTAAATTCTTCAGTATTAAACAGCTACATACATACAACACATGCATACTCATACGAAAAATATTGAAAAATAAAATACATTCAAACATTATTCTTAATCAACGAGCACACAAAATTCAACTGAGAACAGAAATAAACTAGGACAACGTACACATAGTACTATTTATTGTAAAATAAACATAACTTATGGAAAGTGCAGTTATACAATAATTTGACTAACAACATTGAAGAAATTGAGTCACTAAACATTTTTAAAAACCGTTTACGGGTACATTTATGACAATATAATATTACTACCCACATTTTTCTAATAGGTTGATATATTATATTATTATAGTTAATCATAAGTATTCTCTTTGAGTGAACTAAATATTTAATGTTCTTTGAGAAATGAATTTCTTTAAATTGAATACTCGCCAGTCGCTAAGATGGATTTTTCGATATTTTCCATTACGTATTTTGTTTTGTAAATAATAGTTGGAGAGCTTCATAAACCGTATCTATATTTTTTCAAGGGGAGAGTACATGCTGCAATCCAATAGCTGCTGGGCGCGCCCGACTGGCCACGTTACCCGTCTCTCATAGAAGACTGCCAAGGCGTGCCAACGATTGTCTTTTTGGACTAATGTTGGCATGTATCGCGGATGTCTATGGGCGATAGTACCCACTTACCACCAGGTGGACTGAATGCTCGTCTGCCGCCTTCATCCATAAAAAGAAAAATATATTATTTGTAGAAGTATATATTAGCTATGAATTAATTATTTAAACTGCTCCTGATATCGACTTCTGACCGCCTCGAACGAGGTATGTCTTGTGTTCAAATTTATCCTTACTTTCAGGGTCGTGTCGCACTCGCCTCGTAGCGTTTAAAGGCACCCCGTTTTTAAGTAATGAGCGAGTTCACCAACTTTGTTATTGCAACTACATATTGCATTGTGCTCTTTGTTAAGTCACGCTTCTGCTTGTGAAGCGGTGCTCATGTTTGAAAACCTAATTTTTGTACTGCGTCAGAGAAGAGCGCTTCTGCGTGACTACTTTTAGTAGTCACTTGGTTTGAAAAATTTTATTTCATTTTTTGCGAGCCTTTTGTTGCAAATACAATGTTTGAAATGTGATGTTGATATTAAAAACAAAACTACTTTTCGGTACCTAATTTTTATCGTTTCACGCTAGCTACTCTTAAGCTGCGCTATACGAATATTTTCATATTGTATAGATATATTATACAATATACAACATATACTAATGTTTGTGGACAGCATTCTTTTGTTTGACGTTACATCGATTTTACTCACATAGGTCCGATTACCACGAACCAGCTCTTGTTGTCGTCCATTGCTGAACATGGGTCTTCTCATGCACATTGTCTTGTCCACGAGGAATGTATGGCGTTACAACGGCAGCGGGATGGCGAGTTCAGTTGTTTAGAGATGGTGTAGTTCCTCATGGTTTGTGGTAACGGCTTTGTTGTCCTTTGGTCGTCTTTTACTACACCCAATGGAAGAGACGGGCTGGTGCTGTTAAAAGTCTATACACGGACTTTTAACTATGCTGTCTATACATACTTCGCCCAATTGGCAAGATAATTCTTGCATTATTCAATCCTACAATTGCCAAAGAAAGTGTGATATTTGCCACTAATATATGCTACTCGTGAATATTTAAGACGCTAAAAAATGTTTAATTTTTCCCTTGGGATTGCCGCTGCCGTGGCCCTTTTGTTATTAAGATGCGAAGAAGTAGTCTTTTCAGTACCTATTTTCACTAAAAAGTGTAGCAACGACAATATCTGTTCAAAGCCAGCATTTTCCAGTGAATTTACAAAAGAGCTTTGACGGTTGTAAGTGCTCTGAGGGCTTAATTAAAAAAGATGGACGAAAGAGCAGCCAATATTGCGCATTTTTCCTCTGTTGAAGGAAACATAAATTAAACTCGGTGATCTGGTAGTGTTTGTTGAAATTAATGTAATCAGTTATACATTTAAAATGGCAGGTCGGCTTAAGAATGACACGACTAAGCCGTTAACCACAAGCTCACAGGAACTACAACAACTCTAAAAGAGTGGACCTTCCAATCCACTTGGTCAACGTGGTGTTTTCACGTTCAGCAGTGGAACTAGTCTGAATGGCACAATATTTTATATTCCACAGAGATTAACTACATAAAAACTTGAAATCTTAAAAGAGTAGGGGATTCAGTCTAGAATGATGCTCGCAAGTCAGCGGTTCGTACCGATTCAAAGATAAAATCCGGGCTACCCGAACTCGGCATTGGGTCGGGATGGAGCATAATAGACAAACCCGATTAGAGATTTCCCTCGGCGACGGTTGTCGATGGTCCCATGTTACCAACGGTTTTCGAATGAAAATAGTTTAAAATTCCTAAAAATTCTTTTATTTAACATTTTATGTTTCAGTAATAAATATAATTTTAACTGTTAGTAATGTTATACATGCGTTGTTGGATACAGGACTCTCCCAATTCTAATATTACCTGTAACGGTGACTTTTTTGATTAGCACTGAATTTTTTGTTGTCAACTTTGTCTTGATTCGACTCTTTATGGCAATTATGGCTTGAACAATTTATGGCTTCGGTTTATGATTACCTAAAGATTAATTCTGCATCTCGCCAGACCATCACATTCGTCATAGGCTGCGTCATAGGCTCTTCTTCCTCGTTGCAGGCATTGCAGATGTTATCATCTGTTAAATTCACGATATATCAGAAATATGTGAAAAAACGTAGAAAGATATCCATCTTATAACGTAGAAATATATCGTAGATCCACGATTCAAATATAAAGCGTAGCGGAATAGAAATAATATATAACGATGGGTGATATTGACACTGATTGCTTTTTTCTGACGAGTTTTACAAAGAATTCACTTGTTGCGTTACAGTTCGAGGACTATTAGTAATCTAAAATCACAATAGTTGCTTATTTGAAAGTGGGGATTTACCCGCGGTTTCCCTTTGTGCCAGAAATAGTAAAAAAGGTACGGATAATCTTCGGATACGTCTCAGTTTCGTGTCCGCGATCCTTTCATTGTGTTTTCATAATGTTTTTTACATATATTTTTTATTTCCTTTTTTATAGGGATATGGGAATCCCATATGTGAATAGTACTGTTTTTGTTTGTATCAGATTTGTTGTGATTATTTTTGTAGCCATCTGTGGTCTTCGAGAGAAGATTGCTCAAATTCTGCCTATATTTCAATAATAGTAACAGTATGTATATATACAAGTATTTGTAAAATGTTCAATGTAAGCATTGTCATTGTGCAATGTATGATAATTGATAAACAATCAATGTAAAATACAAACCTATAAATTAAAGGTAATTTCGGAAATTCTAAAGCGGGGTGATATATATTTCATTCAAATTACCCTTATTTAAAACTGTGTCAAAAAACGCGAGCGAAGCCGCGGGCTACAGCTGGTATTCTATATAATGCTTGTTGCACGTTCACGACTTGGTAAATATTTAACAATATTCGATTATTTAGCAAAAGCGTATAAAGCCATCCAATATCAAGACTGTTCAGCGAAGTTTTACTGAATACATAAGGCTACATTTTAAAAGCTACCACGAAAATTTCACTTAATCTTTCCTTTATTAAATCACAGCGGAACGAAAAGAAAACAACTTTTAAAGACTCCAAGATGGAGATGTTATACGGTGCTAATGAAATTTGACAAAAAGTGGGTAGACGCAAGAGCGGGAGTTACATTACATGGACACTTAAGCAGAGTGGTGAATTTTCGTTCTTTAAAAAAGTCATCTTTGTCACCAGGAAGTAAGTGCGTTGGGAGTAAGTGAACTCTTTGGAGGTGACATATGTTCCTTGTGGAATTCAAGGGGCAGTGGCTGGATGAGAAGATCAGAAGATAGGAAGGGATATTGCTCGCTGCAACCCCACGGCTGCTGGGCTCACTCGACTGGCCAAGTTAACCTGCACTCACAACACGGGACACACGTTTTACAGGAGAAATGTTCTGTATTTCGCACTTGATCCTATTCCCACAATGTACCTACATGTCCGGATTTAACGTATTTTACAAAAGGCAACCCTAACATCGGCACACGACACTAGGATTTCTCGACTTAAAATGAGGACAGACTTCAACCCTTTCTATCAGAACTTTATCATTATAATACTAATTTGCCGCAGCTTTAAACCCGAAACTTTTGAATCTCACTCAGACACCTTATCTTAAATTAGGACATATCTGGTTAAACCCGGACGGTTGGCAAGGGCTCAGACCTTTTACTCGGCTCCAACTTCACTTCTAATTCTGCTATTTAACAACACTCATCTCTCACTCATCTATCTCTGTTTAATTTACATTCCATATACCGCACATGTCTATCCACAGCTGGATGTAGGCCTCTGCCAATAACAACCACTACGCACAATTTTTATTTTATAATAATAGTAATGTCCGTAAACGGGTTAATCCCCACCAGCCTCTAGACTAACTTGAGGCGGTTGGTCTTCCGTGGCGGCTGGCTCTCAGTGAAGATGCAGAAGGCGGTGCTGCTCGATATCGCGCCTATCGTCGGCCATTTTCCCTCGCTGAGATCCTGAACCTTGTGGCCCACTGTGCTTCCGCTGGGGGTTATATCGTCTCTCCCTCATTTTGGCTTACCCAGGGAGAGACGAGATGGTTTAGAACCATGTTTTAAATAATAATAATACTCTTCATCCGTACACAACAAACAGAAACAAAATATACAGATACTTAAGACACAATTGGAGGCCTTATCGCTTAAGCGATCTCTTCCAGGCAACCATTAGGCAGAGAGATGATTGAAGAAATAAATACTTATATTTACAGCAAATAGGCAGCAGATGAGCAGACAGTTCATTTGGTGACCAGTGGATATTGTTGCCCATGGCCAACCAGTCCAACATGTCATCAACATGTCAACATCAGTCCAGAATGACAAACGTTGGCACGTCCTCGTATGCGCGAACTACCTTTATAGATTTGAAATGGATTTGAAGAAAGGGTTGGGAAAAAAGGTACAGAATGGGATAGGAATGGGTTTTGGCATATCTCACTCACTACCAAAATACGTACGTACATTTTGGGGGAATAGGAGAAATTGGGAAATGTATTACGGTAGTCGGAATACTCGCAGAAGTGAGTAAAGTATGATAAAGTATCGTAATTGATTTTAGCGTGTACACAAGTACTTTTAAAAGTACCTACGGGCACATGTATGGATTCATTTCACATATCGCAAGTTTGCCTCTCCTTTAGTTTTAGTTTGGCGCGGTAAATTGCGTACGCACAAGTTTCGTTGGAAAAGTTTAAAATGAACCCAAGTTACAGTTTGCTACATTACGCACGTTATAATTATGTTAGTAACATAATTAGAACCTGCGTTATGAAGGTTTCGTCTTTCGTAATAATCTAAGGCTTGTTTATTCTACGCTACAACATGGTGTTCTTCAAGAAAGCTACGAATAGTGTAAGGATTTTTTTTATCAGGCGCGAGGGTTTTTTCACAATGTTTTCAGATGCACTCGTGCCGCGCCGCCTAGGTCTTTAGGTCATTATCGAGTAATGTGCGCTACAAATGTTTTAGATACAACAACAATTTATTTATTCCCTACAATAATTTTATTTTTCCCTAGAACTTTTTCATGTCTTAAATTATAATTTATTTTAGCAAGATACACTAACAGTATTTACACGAAAAAATTTAAATGTTAAAAACTTATAAATTCAAAATACCGCATTCAATACTTTAATAGGTGCATACAAGTTCAACACAGAGGCATGCGAGTATGACAAAATACGAGTATGATCGAAAATAAATAAATTTAAATTTGGATCCAATTAAATAAGGTTAAATTACAATTTACTTAAACTTAATTAAAGAAAAGAAAAAAATACAAAAACAAAAAGTAAAATTTGCGTTTGAATCTTCGCGCCTTAACGCGAATGTTTATCTTATTTAAATAGTTTAGGTACTGTACGTTTCGGTTGGGTTGCGCCGACCGTGGTCACGAGCGAGTCAGCCCGTTTAAATGGACAAATGTATTTTAAATTAACTGACGCGTTTCCCGCTTTGCGCTATTTCGGTAGTTGTATAACTTGATAGTTTAAATCGGTGAAATTGCCACATCCACTGCTTCACAATCCTTGTGACTGTGAATGAAGTCAAAACGCTCCACGTCACACTTCGTTACCTCGCCCCACCATTACCCCCACATCAAATTTCAACTTTGCTTCCCGCCCATTACCTATACATAATAATGACAATCATTTTATATTTGTATGTATGTAGGTATGTCTGAACGCTGCAAATCTGTTTTCATTCATTGCCTTCAATTCATATAACCGTCTTGTAGTATTTAAATTATTTGTTTTGTAGATTATTCCTATAAAATTATGTATGTTTTAATAAGGAAACCTATTTTTGTTGTAACCATAAAGATCAGATTACTGGATCGTAACCGTAACCAACCCTTTCATCATTCATAGGATTTTGCAAGGTCGGCGGCGCGCCCGCATACCCCCTGGTGTTGCAGGTGTCCATGGGCGGCGGTAACACTTACCATCACGTGAGACCGCTTGCTCGTCCGCCCTCTTCTCTATAAAAAAAAAAAAAAATCCACTGCTGGAGATGGGCCTCGTCATGCATAATGTCTTGTGCATGAGGGATGGTATGGATGCAAGGAACCGCCACGCTGGTCAAGCGAGTTGGTGAGTTCAATCTTTCAGAGGAGGTGTAGTTCCTCAGCGTTTGTGGTAGCTGCTTTGTGGTAGGCGGCCCCTTAGTCGCTTTTTACGGCACCCACGGCCAGAGTATGGGTGGTATTTTTTTTATGGACGAAGCCGACAAACGACCATACAGTCCACCTGATGATAAGTGGATACTGTAGCCCATGGACATCCGCGATACATGCCAACGTTTGTCCAAAATGACAAACATAGGCATGTTCCCGGATGCGCTGCTCATCTTTAGAGATATAGGAATGGATTTGGAGAAAGGGTTGGGAAAGTGGGGTGGGATAGGATTGGATAGGAATGGGCTCTGGCTCTGGGTTCTGGACTCTGGCGTTGTTTTAAAGCCGGCCACACTCGGCTTATTGGAATAAAATCATTTATATATTTATTTATTATTAATTTCAGTAAATGGAGCGGTTTGGCTCTGCAATACTTATTTCGTAAAAGGTTTCAAACATAACATTCCATCTGAGATTTCGCTCGACAAGGCTTCACGCTGTAAAGGCAAACAGACATATGTTCGAATCGCCTTCGAGCCCCGGCCGGCGATTTCAACCCACAGTATTTTACAGTAAACAGTAAGGGAAGTTAGCTATATTCTCTTTTGTTACAACTCATCAGCTTTCATCACAGTCGCGTAACTGTTGTATTTATGGTGTTTATTTTTGAGATAAATACATGTAGAATTTAGCAATTTCCATTTCTTGAATAAAATAAATAAATAAATAACACCACACTCAATGGCCCACACTAGGATTCCCTGTATTGTGGGTCCATAAACACCTGTCTTTAAACAAACGATTGTCCGACAGGGAATCGGAGAACATACGAGATTAGTAAGCTTAGGTAATTGCAAACAAATAATAGATTTTTACAAGAAATTTTATTTGAGTTGTTGTAGGTCACAGACATCTTATAATCATTATGGGATTTCGGACCACAGTCAACCACTACCAACTGGGTTAATGAATTGTCTGAATGTTGACCTTTAATTGCTGGTTTTTCACAAAAATAGAGAAGTTCTTTAAAATTTTATAGCTAATTAGATTAATAACTTAATCATTTAAGAAGATTGTTAAAAGATTGTTTACCCAGTTGAAACATCAAATAAATGTCTAAATACTGTCATTCTGTATAGAGTTTCTCGACTGAATCGACACTGAACATTCGTAATTAGTGGAATACGAAAACTATATTTAGTGCAGTTTCCACTGCGGTTCAGCTTACGAACGTAACGTCAGACAGATTTGTATTAGTAGAATGGGCACCTATATACGGTAGTTTGCGGTTGATATATTACGGAATGTGTTAACGTTAGAATTAAACGTACGACAAAGTACGGAACCAGTGGTATGTAATAATTTCTGGCTTTTAAATGAAGGTGATCTACTGTTTCTAATATACTGTGTACAATCGAACACGCGGTAAAGCCTTTCGGTCCGCCCAATAACAAGCGGCTTTTTGCCTTAAGCACCGAATACAACATGTGCTTCCCCCGTCCATTGGAGTGGAATATTTAAAATAGAAATAAAATGTTTTTCTCTTATTCACACTTATAAATGAGAAACAAAAACCCTGCTTTAAATTGCAGTTGTTTTTTACTGGACTCTGAAATACTCTGAAGGCCAACAAACGTTTCGCATGATTACAAAATTTTTTGCGTTCGTAAACAGTATTTTAAGGTGATTTTTAAGTTAATATTCGTTGCTCTAACTGAATGAATAGGTTTGTTCTACAACAATATACTCGTATTTGCGGTTGGCGCTCTTTAACAGCTTAGTGATAAAAATATTGTGAGCTGCAAAGAAGTTTGTATTTTATTTTGATTCTTTTTTATTTTGATTAACAGTATTTTTCTTAAATATAATTTATGAGAAAAGGGAACATATTTTTGATTTCAGATTCGCAAACTTTAGTGAAATGATATTTTTTAAAAATATTTTAGTATTCATTTTATGCCTAGCGAAAGTGAGGTTACTTATTGAGTCGGATGCTTCCAATTTATGGCTATGAGATTGTCCCTTCTCTGTGTAATATAACTCTGCCCTTACTCTTGGTTATCCAGTAATGCGATTAAATATCCTGTATTAACTATGTTGTAATTATATTGCGCTGTGGTAACCCGAAACCAATTTCGCCAATGGTTATTGATTGCTTGCATATAATATGTATTGCTATAATTAATTACTGAGGCGTTATGAGAATATATGTGTATTACCAGGTATAAGGTTGATATTAGGAAATAGGTGATGAGTGATGACAGATAGGAGAATGTTCAATCATCTTTATAACTATTTTATGGAGGACTTTTTGGCGGGAACTCGAGAAGTAAAGTCGAGATTTTGTTTGTTTAATATAAAAAATGTGATTAAGATTTTTGTGGTTTAATAATGACAGTTTATTAAAGTTTAAAGTCCCTTATGTGTGGGCGTAATGTTTGTGATAATAAAATAAAAGCATAAGGGTTTTTCGAGGGGTTTCAAGTCCAACTCTTCGTTCTGTCGTCAGTAAACTCCTGACGGAAACGGACACTGACGAATTGTTAATTAAGAAGAAAACTTTAAAATATGTTTCTAATAAACACAATTTCAAAACAATAATATTTTAAGTTTAAAAATCTTAACCAAAATCAATACGTCCCTTCCGACAGCAAACATAGCTGTTTGTCTGATTACACATTCGTTGGTGCATCTGAGCGTAAAATTAGTATTCATTCGTAGAATCATTTCGTAGAAAAGAAACAATCGACATTGATACAAGCAAAACTGTAGAAAATAGTGAGTGAGATGTGCCGGAGCCCATTCCCATCCTATCCCTCCCCATTTTCCCAGCCCTTTCTCCAAATCCATTCCTATATCTCCAAAGGTAGGCAGCGCATCCGGGGGCGTGCCAACGTTTGTCATTTAATTGCCGATATTTTAACCGAATGCGGTATTTGGGGCATTCAACTGTGTTTAGTATTTATCGCTTATTTGCGGTTTGCCTTTTATGTGGTGGCGGATAAATCAGCTCCAATTATTACATTCCCATCATTCCATATACTCGTATTGGTGTACGGTATTTTGGATACCAACCGTCGTCATAATGGCGATTTTTAATAGAAAGAATTTGGCGATGGAGCACATAATTCTGATGGTATTTTTTTATAGAAAGAAGGCGGCAGACGAGCATACAGTTCACCTGATGGTAAGTGAATACTGTCGCTCATAGACATTTGCGATACATGCCAACATCAGTCCAGATTGACAAACGTTGGCACGCCTTCGGATCCGCTGGCTACCTTTGCAGATTAAGGAATGGATTGGGAAAATGGGTAGGGAGAGGATGAGATGGGAATGGGCTCTGGCATATTTCACTCATTATCGAAACACGTACGTACATTGGGGAAATATGATAACGTAGGAAATGTAGTACATTTCAAGGTAGCTTTCTGTGAGAGAGGGGGTAACGTGGCCAGTCGAGTGCGCTCAGCGGCTATGGAAATGCAGCATGCACTTTTCCCTACCTGCACTCTCCCCCTATATAAGATAAGAATACTATTATAAGTATCATAATAATACTCTTTTGAGAACTGCCCTTTATTTATTTATGCGAATGCAAATGCGGCATGTACTCTCTCCCTATCTGCACTCTCCCCCTATATAAGATAAGAATACTATTATAAGTATCATAAGAATACTCTTTTGAGAAGTGTCCTTTATTTATTTATGTAATTTATGACCTTTTATATAACTTATATAATAGATATATTGCTACATACAGATTACACTGACATTTAAAAACAGTATGTAATAGAGAATCGGCAAGTAATAGATGATTTTTTATTGATAGTTCCTGTAGATTTGTGTTTGCATTGGTGTGTCCTGGTGCGTCTGCTCTTGTGTATGTCTGTGCGCGAATGCGAGAGTGCGTATGGGTGCGAGCGATTGTGTGTTCAAGTTGAGCTTTAAAATATTTGAATATTTGCGAGTAAATGGGTTTTAGGAGATATTATATTGATTTTGATACTTTTTTTATCGAATTTACCGCGAACTTCTTGATACAAATACCTAAGAACTGGCCGCAAACCAATATTCAAATTTGCTCCAAACTTCAAATGCCTACGCTCCGATTCATACTGCTATTTTTTGATTTGTAAGGATGTGCTTACTGCACTCCAGTAAAGCCTTCTGTATCAGTACTGCGTATTATTGAATATCTCATAGATAGCTTTTTTGTGCATAGTACTCAAATTCACATAACGCCATTATGTGTTATTATGTTCACGAATAATTAAATTGCTGAGGACTGGCTTTTATATATTGAAAAACCCCCTAACATCTGAGTTAACGTCGCAGTAAGACGTTTTGGTGGGAGCTCGAGTTCTTGTTTAACTGTTATCAAAAATGTCTATTGTGAGTTTTGTGGTTAAATAGTGATAATTTATTGAACTTACAAGTATTTCTGTGTGTAATGTTTGTTATCATCAAATAAAAGCATGAGAATGAGTCTTTTCATGTGCTGCCATAAGAATAGTGAATAACACATGTTCTACCCTTAGTTAACCTACTATTTTTTTACTAAGCGACTCCCGGCTTGCTTCGTCGGGACTGGACATTGACAGACTTTAAAATCGTTTATTACGAAGAAAACTCGACACTGGCAGAATGTGCTAATTACGTTATTGTCATAGAAAAGAAAAAAAAACCTTGCAGTGTACTGTCGCCAACATCAGCTGACAACGACAAGCTTACATAGAGCCTTATAGATTAGGCAACCCTTTGTAAAGTCTAATAAATTGGAGTTAAGCTAAGCATAACAAAATCAATGAGTAACAGAATGCACGGAGAGTGAGTTAACTGGGAATTAATTATAATTTTATTTGAACCTGTCAAAAGCAAATTGTTTGATAATTTAATTTGCGTTACAAGCGTTGTTAGGGTTAATTAGTAAGCCATCGGCAGTAATTAAAATTGTTTTTGATTAGCTACTGGCAATCGAATTTTCGTTTTCTTACCTTATGACGTCAATAAATGATTACAGAAATCCGTTTATAAATATTAGACTGGAAATGAGATTTAAGGTTTAATGAAAACAACGACTGGTTAAAAACATATTTTTTTGTTTTTAAGCAAATAAACATTGAAAAAATGATCCACCACACAATGAGAGGTTCAAAGGGTGCAAAGCAGGTAAGTATATTATCATGGCTGGCAAGTCACATTTTTCAAAGCCTTTCTATACTCGTAAACTAAAATGAAATGTATAATTAAAATGATCATGAACAGCTCAACCTATGATGGCGTATCGCACAAACGTAATTTATAACAATGAATATTAAATATATGCTGCGGCACGCTTTTGTTGTATATGTGTCGTGGACCCAGTCCTTATCACAGCTCTCCCACGACACATTAATGATGGTCAATACAGCATGCTCGTATAATTCAACTGTTACCACGTCCGCATTCGTCTTTAGTATTGCTAGTTGCAATGTAAACTGAATTAATGGCTCATTCGGATGGTGAATGTTACATGAAACCGCTGGTCGAGGTTGCTATATATCAGCCATGTGATGAATTGGAGCTACCAAGCCTATACCGAGGACAGGTGTTTATATAAGTACGCGTATACAATTGTAATGATTGACGATATTTGATTGTCTTTAGAATAAATTATTATTAGCGATACTCAAGCAAATAAGTACTTTAAAAATGTTTCCCGGTAATAGGCTTATTATGACATTACCAATCTAAAATTTTGGTATAATTCTTTCATGTACACTCGGCTAACTTACTGGGCGAGATCACCACTGAAACGTCAGATACGTGGAAATTCACCTATTGGTGGTCATTTTCAGACGGTGAGTAGCCTAAGACCTAAGCCCTCGTAGGTTTCTCCTAATATAATTGGATAAAGACCTTCCTCATTCCATCATACAGTCTATTCGAAGGGATGGGATCTAGGGATTGTAATCCCGCAAAGTGTAATTTGAGTATCATGCGCGATCCCGCAACAACTATGCGGAGCCGCGCGGATCCAGTAAACTCATAAAAAAATAGGGCGAACGTGTGTCTGCGCAAAGGACAGTTATTAAAGGTGACAACAAAAATGTTGAATCTGCACTGGAACAATTAAAATGTTGAATCTGCACTGGAGTTATTAAAATGTTGAATCTGCACCGGAGCTATTCAAATGTTGAATCTGCATTTGGAGCTATTAAAACTGAAACTAATTCATCCACCGTAGAAGATAACCAAGATTTTTTGAAAATCAATTTTGAATTAAGAAAAGAGAGGCCACAAGCAGACAGAGACCAGAAACGAGAAGGATTTTTAATAAAATATTAAAGAAGGAAAGAGCTGCCTATGAATGTGAAGGAGTAAGAGGAAAATACTTATATTTGATTTATAAGTACTTGATGACAATTAAACCAAAAGCGTAGAGGCAGACATGGCCTACTCAATGTCGCTGGATATACAATAGGTGAATATTCGCAGTTCCATGAAAATTAGGATAACTGATGAAATAATCGATACTACGAGTACATGTTTCTGAAGTAAATACATTTTTTCAAAAGCAGAAGTGATGATGGATTTAATAATCAATCCGAAGTTTTTAAAATAAGCGTGATAATTATATAACAATTCAATGTGATCTGCAATAAGATCGCGGCATTTTTATAGTGAAAATAATAAAGACTTTTTTTTGTATTACACAAATATTTATTGAACGGAATATTGTCTATTTAATTCGACCAACTTTCGACATTTTTCTGGCAGACCCATTATCCCATTTATAAAATATATAATTTTTTATAAAATTTATATAAAATACGCTATAAAATATTTGGAGATTCTGAGCGAAAAACCGATTTAAATGGTTTATACAGGAATCTCTTGAATGTAATTTTACTCCATTTAGAGAATGCTGTAAAGAGTGGAATAAATGATAATACGGAAGTAATAGTATTATGTCTGAATTATACGAAGGATGCATTAAAACTTCCCAGCCGAGGTCCATCAATTTTTGTTTAGTGATCAAAGTTGTATGCGGTCGAGCATTGTCGCGATGGAAACTACACCTTTTCTATTCATTAATTCTGGGAGTTTTTCTTCAAGTGCTTGTTTCAATTTTACCAATTGCCGACAGTATACATTAAAATTAATCTTTTGGTCTTGTGGCAAAAGCTCAAAATCTCGTAATACACAATGCCTTTCCAATCTCACCATACACATAACATGACTTTGTTCGGAGTGAGGTCTAGGCTTTGGGAGTATTTGTGATGGCTCGCCTCGCTCAGACTCAGTGTTGCCAGAAATATAGTAAGCTAAAGTCATACGTTCAAAAGGCCGCGAAATTTTTCCGACTATCTAATATTTATAAAGGAATTTACCATATAAAGGTATTTTTTTATTTCTAATCATAAAATTTTAAAAACACTTGGGGGATCCCGCGGGATTGACTACAATCCCGCAAATTTACTGCGGAATTGCAAACCTTAATGGGACCAGACAAGCGCTCCTGCGATTCTCACTCATTCTCAAAACACTTTAGCTTTAGCTTTCTTACTAAACCGTACATTTACATACGATACCATCAGCCTATGTTTCTCCACTGTTAGGTATAGGTCTCTCCCAGGGCTTGCCACCTCCGGTCACACGGTCCCCCGCTCTTCTCTTCCAGTCACTACCGGCAAACTTTTTCAAGTCTCCACGCGTCGGTCCATCTGCCGCTGGACAGAAGTACAGGTACATATACTCGTAAAGCTGAAGTTTAGAGTTGTCCCTTCGTGATAGGAAACACGACAGAACTGCAAATCAACATGCAACACGATCTCGCGTATGTTTGTCCACCATGTTTACGATACGCTCGTAAATGTTAGCAGTAAAAACGTTAAAGCACTGGAGGCAACACAATCAGTAAGTAATGTTTGCTGTATTTTTTAAATTACCTACGATTAGTTAATTGGAGCACATATTATCATTCGTGCTTGCAAGCAAACTATTACTTACTTTTGTAGTTTGAATCTTGCATCAACCTTCAGCGCTATGCGTCGGTGCCCCATGCAAAAGCGCGCCCCACGATCAGGAAGAATTTCGGTCACTGAGATCAGCCAAAACTGGACGGAAATAAGATTTCTATGAAATCATCGATCGACGACCACTTTACTAGACCCCTCATATTATTGAACCTTACGTATGTTACACTAACAAAATGTAACATCTCAACCATTTAGCGAGGCGTAGTGACATTGATATTTCATTCTCGAATGAACAAGTTCTAAATAGATATGCTATGGAATTTTAGAGAAATCTTTGTTAAAAAATGTGTGTATTAGTTTTTTTATAAATTGAAATGTTCAAATAAAATAAATAACAAAAAGAAAGAAAATTTATTAGTTTCGATAGGCCTTTTTACTCGTAAAAGTCACCGATTCAATGCGTCGAAGCAAGTATTAGTGTTCATTTTTAATTGGAAATGGGAGAAGATACCTAATAAATTTCAATGAATTTCTAAGAAATTTTCTATCTCATTTCATTGTGGTCAATATCTTATCAATATTAGGATTATTTTCATTATTTTCGTGGAGATATGACCTTTCGTTGCTGTGTAATACTTGAACACGAATTAAGTCTGGAATAACTCTTGTACATTGCGTGTTAGTGGGCGGTGTGGTTTCGTGACGATTTCTTACTGATTCTAAATCTATGTTGTGGTTGCTTCGGCAAAAATAAAATAAACCTTTTTAAACGTAGCCTTTACATTCCCAACAAAAGGTTGGCCGTTGACAGATATTGCTCCCTTTTTAATATGATTTGCTCTATACCTTGCCCGCGTAATAAATGACTTTAAAAATTCTTTTCTCCTCTAAGATGTCTAAAGAAAAAGATTACATTGTGATTTTTATGAAGCAATGACTTGTATTTATTTTAAATTTTAGTTATATTTTTATCTATTGCGGAGTTAAGCTTCTCTTTATGGCAATTTGAATCTGAGGATTTATTTCGTAAGTTATTTGATAAGTTAGTCTTTTTACGGAGGCTAAGATCATGGGCTATTATGAACCTTATTGTTAGTTGCTTTACGGTTTGAAATATACTGATTTGCAGTACATTTCACAGTCCAGCACAGTAACATCTCTTGTTTTTTTCACTGTCTTAAAATTTATCTGCTGTTATGTGTTTAAATATGTATGTCTTTGCATTTTCCTTTGTAACTACAGTGTCCTATAAAGGCTCTCGCATATTATGGCGGGCCGAATCGCACCGCAGCGCAGCGCACTAGCGGATGGCTCGTCAGCCGTATTTATGCGCTGATGTTATGCACTGCGACGGGACCGGCCTTCATGTGCGTTGAACGGGCGCAGTTAACGGATGTAATTCAAGTTATTCAAGCTGACTTAAATTATTGCGTTAAGTTGCGGCCCGCCGCGTTTTTAATGTGCGTTGTCGCAGTTTCTCAGTGCGCTTTAATGTGCGCGAGCCTTGACTGTGTTTTGAATAAACGTGTTATCCATCTATCTATCTATCTATTTGCAAATTTGTATTTATTAATTTTATTTATGAAAAGAAGGCGGAAGGCGGTAGACGAGCTGACAGAGCACCTGGTGTTTTTTTTTTTTAATAGAGAAGAGGGCGGACGAGCAGGCGGTCCCACGTGATGGTAAGTGTTACCGCCGCCTATGGACACCTGTAACACCAGGGGGTTGTATGGTCCTGAACATCGGCGATACACGCCAACATTAGTCCAGACTGACAAACGTAGGCTCGTCCCCGGATGCGCTGCTTACCTTTGGAGGTTTAGAGGAATGGATTTGGAGGAAGGGTTGGGAAAATGGGGTGGTGGGATATGATAGGATGGGATGGTATTATGAATACATTACAGACGACCAATGTAGAGCGTCATGCTACTTATAAAATACGATATTTGCTTTTGCCGTGCCACTGCAAGACACATGCCTCCTCTAGTAAATAGAGCCATAATCTATCGCACGGGCCCAGTGCGGATTGGTGGATAAGCATGTTCCAATTTATACATTATGTGAAGAAAGATTATTTAATGTTGGCATAAAATTATTGATTATGATTAGAATTCTCTAATCTACATTTTCGTTGTTTCAAGATTCTGTTTAACATGCAACATTTGATTTATAAAATCAAGCAATAAAATCAAACAATTCCCGCGGGAATCATTGTTAAACGTATTCTAAAGACTACGCGAACGAAGTCACGGGCACTTGCCATATGTAGTTGTGCTATTTGCATAAGCATTGTAATTTTGCTGGCACAGTTGATAACCGCATGAAATTGCCGTCCCTTCCGTAGCGCCGAACCGTTGACCAACCGCTTCCTATAGCAATAAATCACACACGTAACACTCCGTAATAATTTGCGTCATTGACTAAAAAATAGACCAATCAATCCAACAGGACCACTAATACAAGAGAGAACAATTAAAGGTCAAAGGTGGTGTTGTCAGATATAAAGATATTTTTTTCGGAATATTTCTACCGCATGTTCCGCTTCCTATTTCCAACGGAAAATAAAACCTCATTGAGTAACATTGCTGTTTACTTTTCATTCAATATCAACTACCTACTACAACTACAAGGACCGAAGTATTACATTGAATCACAACTTGTGAATCAGAAACATTTCTGCGGATTTGTGCCGTCATAACTTTGTATGATTACAATAAAAATTGAGGATTGCACTTCTGGGGTTAATTATTAAAATTCTCGGACACGGGACACAGAAACAAATACCGGGACAATCCTGGAAATATTAAAGACCTGGCAACATTAATATGACTTTTGAATTACAAATAGAATTATTAAAAAATAGTAACAACACAAAAAATAGACGTCCTATTTATAAATCTTCACAAATATGCGAATTACGAGTACAAAGAGAGAATTAATAGTAGAATCGAAGGATTCAGGCTTTAAGAAATGTTGGGCTACGCACTATATTTTTAAGTACATTTACAGTACTGGTAAATATAGAATTTATTTATTGCATTTCAACACAGTTGTCGAAATACTTCCGACGTTTGTTTGGAAATACGTCAAGCGTCACTATGTAAATGCAGATACTTCTCAAAATGATTGATAGTGCGCTGGCCAAGAATCCCCATCAGAAATCCCTCAATTAAGCCACTGTCCCTACTCACAGCGAGACAGCCGACTATCATTCACTATAAAGAACCCTTTATACTTACTTCAACATACTGCCATCTTAAGATCTTAAGATGTATGTTGGCAGTATGGCCAACATACATAGTGTCAAACGTGGATTTACAAGAAAACCACAAGATATAAAATACAAATTTACCGACGAGTTATGAAACGGAGTATCCTAAACATAACACTAGAAGACAAGAAAAATAACAGCAAAATAAGAGAAAAAAACTCAAGTTATAGATGCACTACAACACGCACTAAAATTAAAGTGGAAATGAAAAGGACACGTGGCACGTATGAAGGATGGGAAATTAACTAAAATAGTGGCAAAATGGAAAGGCCTACAGAGGAAGAGAAAAAGGAGTAGGCCAATGGAATGCTGGGTTGACGGGGTGGTGACTGTGGCGGGCAAGAACTGAGAAAATGAGAAAATGCAGCAATGATACGAAGATTTGGAAAAAGATGGCCGAGCCTTTTACCCAAAGAGGGATCCTTAAATAAAGTATCTTAGTCAATTTACTGTATTTAAGAGAAGTTTTACACGAAATTCTACTCCGTGCATGTATTTGCGCCTACAACCCACGAGGATTCTCTTATAATGATCGCCGTAATTTGACCCGCCATTATACCGACGATATCCCGGACTTCAATCTGGGTTAGACTAGTATTGCCTTCGGACTGTTTAGAAACGGTAAAGCCGCGGATGAAGACGGTATAACATCAGAGCTTTTGAAAGCTGGAGGAGCTCCCATTTTACGAGAGCTGCAACATCTCTTTAATACCGTCTTACACGGTGGCCTAACACGGCAGGCGTGGAATAGAAGCGTGGTAGTCCTATTCTTCAAGAAAGGTGACAAGGCATTATTGAAGAACTATAGACCCATTTCTCTCCTAAGTCACGTATATAAGTTGTTTTCGAGAGTAATTACGAATCGTTTCGCCCAGAGGTTAGACGAGTGCCAGCCGCCGGAGCAGTCTGGGTTTCGAAAACACTACAGCACCGTAGACCACATACACACGCTGCGGCAGGTTATACAGAAAACTGAAGGTATAAGCAGCCGTTGTGTCTTGCCTTTGTGGACTACGAGAAAGCCTTCTATTCTATCGAGACCTAGGCTGTTATGGAATTTTTACAGCGGTGCCAAGTCGATTGTCGATATATTGGAATGCTGTGATATTTGTATAACACTGCGAGCATGGCGATCCGAATCCAAGATCAGCATACCAGGCCGATTCAGCTGCACCGAGGGGTGAGACAGGGAGATTAATATGTCCGAAACTATTCACAAACGCGCTGGAAGATGTATTTAGGATGATGGACTGGAGAGGACGAGGAATCAATGTAAACGGTCAGTACATCTCACATCTTCGTTTTGCCGACGACGTTATCTCTTTCTCTCTTTCTCAAGGTTGTCTCTTCTTCTCTTCTCTCATTCTCTTCTTATTACATTGTTCCTTAATTTTGTCGTTATACAATATAGAGCTTTATATCTATCTATTAATGTTGTTTTTATGGTTTCACTAAAGCCTCCATGTCTGGAAAACGAGATATCTCTCATATACCATTCACCTTTTTCTTTCCATTGCATTGTAATAAAATCCCGCCTTCCCATTGGAATTGGCGTACAGTCCAATGAACATTTTGCTACATAGAACACTCGATATTTAAGCCAACTAGCGCTACATAGTTTTATTTCTTCTTCATGAAGTTTCAGATAAAATATCCGGAATGTATGTAGTGTACTTAAGCGGTTACTTTCTGAGCGAAATGAACAGAGCCGTCGCGGTGGAGGCGGCGGACACTACAATTATTTAACAGCTCACGATATTAGCGCTACCGTGCGCTACTGTTCGCAACTGAAACTCGATTGGGCGTTTTGTCGAGTGAATTAACTATAGATTTAGAATTTTAGGCAGATGTCGAAGTCGATGTCCATCGTCTATTGTAGGTCTCTGCCGTTGGCAGTTCTGGGTCACCGGTGCAGCTTCGACTGAAAATCAGCATCACAGTTCACGCTGCCGACACATGCTGAAGTGGTGCCAATTGACACAACAATTGATATTCTTATCTTTTCACTTGCTCCTGAATTTATTGTGTCTAGTTGTCAATAAAATTATTTGTTTTATTGATTTTTTCCATGATTCTCGAATTTTAAAGAAAAATCAGTGCATATATCCCTTAGTCGCTTTTTATGACACCCCCGGGAAGAGATGGGATGGATGATATTGTATTATCTGAAGCAGGCGGACTCCACGCCTACTTATTTACATATACCTATATACTCGTATTAGTATCAGCTGCGCCCGCGACTACGTTCGCATGGACTTTTGAACTTTAACTTGTGATTATTTAATTAGTGTATTATTATTAGATGAATTAATAATAAACGTATAAGCTAGTCGGCTAATTAATTAACAGGAAAGAAAATCGGGTGATGATAGGAAACACGGTACTCACATCTGATGGATGTCCTCAGTCCTTGCATTCTAAGCAATCATAGATTATACGAAAATTTTCTAAAACACAGCCGGTAGCCAATGCTTGGTATGTAAGTATAATACGATTTATGCCAGGCTGACAGGACAGTGACAGTGATGACACACAAGCACAGCAGAGTATTTATATTGGTAAGGTCTAAAATTTTATTTTTTATATTCTGCTGTATAGGGTCGTAGCTATCCAGTTGCTTAATACATCGCGACCCTCTCGCCAATGTATTTGAATTCTCATGATCCAAAATTAAAACCTCAACGACGCCTGTTCCATTTATGATTCCTAATTGAACCAATATATTGCTATTAGATTTTATCAGGCGGGTATCACGACAATGATTCCCAAGAAAACTGATAATAGATCAGGATAAAAGTACCCTATGAGTTGAACCAGAACATAAACTACCACTGCATGTTAGTTTCAATAAAGTCCATTCAGTGTTTTTTATGTAACGACTGATATTGTATTTAATGATAATTCCCTCGGGAAATTTACATAACGAATAGGGATTAAATTTACCATATACGTTAGCCCAGGTCATAAGCTATAATTATGCCAAGTTTTATTAAATTCTGTTCAGTGGCTTTTGCGTGGTGCGTGTTCATACAGACAGACAAAAATTATAAAAATGGCTGATGTAGGTTCTGTATCGTTCGTACAACGATTTTTTCCAAAAAATATTTTATGTACAGACACGGCTCTGTTACGATTTTATGAAATATATAGATTTCAAATTTACTAATTAAATAATTGTATCTATTATTTGTACTTGACAGCTACCGTTTTAGGACAGCAGTCATTTTCAGTCATGTTTATGGTATTGATAAGCGTTGCAAGACATCGCGTAGAATAGTTACTTCATTCAAGAGAGCACAATTCTCAGAGCGGTAATAGAAATTAATCACTGCAGCGTACTCTGTAGAACACAAAACAAAAATTTTTGGATTTTTTATCCCTCTGCCTGTCTCTGTCTGTCTGGATGCGCATTACGCAAAAACTATTGGACAGAATTTAGTAAAACTAGGCATAATTGTAGCTATGTATCGGGTTAACTTTTATAGTAGTTTTCATTCACATTCATTGCAAAGTTTGCAACTATTCCCAAAATCATGTGAATGAAATCGCTGGCACGGCAGTAGCGCAAGATAAGCTCAAGTTATTACCGAAACCCTTTTGTAAACATTAAATAAATATAAAGCATTATCCTTCACATAATGCTAAAGTGAACCCGGGAAATAGCTACCGCTCGTCCCGAGATAATATCGTGTATTGGGAATTTATTACATTGGTGATTAGCGTAACATCCTTAGCGGACGATAAATCCAAGTTAATGTATATAGAAGGGCGTTAAGGGCCGCGTTCACTGTTTCGAATATTTCCCTTTCAAAACTTCGTATCTGATAGTTCGAAAGAAAAGCTTGGGCTTGCTTTTCTGTTTCATTTCTTATCACACGTTTCTGATTCAATCATGATTGTATGTACATTTACCACAGTCTATAAATCTGAGTACTTATAGACTGATACTGATTATACAGACTGATTTTACTTTTGTATATTTTTTAATATTCTAATAATTATAATACATACGCATAAGGGGTCATCCATAAATTACGTCACACGTTAAGGGGGAGGGAGGGGGTCAACAAAGTGTGACATCGTGTGACAAGGGGAGGAGGGGGGGCGAGTCATAAGCTTCGTGACGTCACATGTATAAATCTAAAGTATTAATACTGAACTTCAACTCTAACGATAAACTTTAAAATATTACCAACTCTATCAATATTATAAGGTTGTTTTAATTTAATAAGTTCTAAATTTAAAATTGCAAAATATATAACGTCACACAAGGGGCGGGGGGGTCAACAAATGTGACCACCTGTGACAAGGACGGGGGGGGGGGGGATGGAGTAATGGCGAATTTCTATAAATAATAATGATATACAGGCTGTTATTACATTACTGCGATGAAACATGAACAAGGACTGCGATGAACATGAACAACATGAACAAGGACTGTATATTACATTTTTTTGGTGCGTTACCGGGGATGGATAGGAATTGCATTGTGCCATCATGCCCGGTGAGTGTATCCACCGGGGATGACGGCACTTTTTCCCATCGGGGGACGTTGAATAACTGTAGATTGATATTGTAAATATGTATTTATAACCAATCGCTCTTCTCCGCCTGTATACGTTCATCTTTATCCCAGTATCTCACAGAGTAAAGTATTTTACGTTGCTCCGAGAAGGTTTTATGGCCAAGGAATTTAGAGAAAGATTTCGTAACTTCGAAAATGGCCACAACTTTTTTGCTAGCGACTCACTTTATTTTGTGGCCGTGACCTTAACGGTTTTCTTGGCATTTGATGATTTGAATTTTGGCTAATAAAAAAAAAAACGATTTACTTATGTTACTTATTGAGTTCATTATCTTACTAACTTTTGTACTCATGTAAGTGGTATTGCTCGCTCAAGCTTTTGCCCGAGAAATTATAAGCGTCAGACAAGATCTCCTATAAAACATGTTCCTCCCGCAACCGAGCGAGTCGCGCTAATTCTATTTGCTATAGTTTTATTTAGTCTTAATTGCTATTGCCATCTTTGCGTAGATTAATAATAATTGTTATAAAAATAGGAAGTGTAAATGTCACCCCTCGATGTAAATGTCACCACCTCAAATAAATTATGTATAGAACACTTTAGATGCAGCACTATTATAGATTCAAATCATTTTCTACGTCGCAGAGGCTAGTTTAATTACTATTATTCAACAAAGCATCGTAGTTACACGACATATGAAACAAACAGTAATGAATTTACCACTCAAAAGCCTATAAAGTTGTACTATATAGGTACAGTTGCCACACGTTCGGAATTTACCGGACATTTACCACCACAGCTTATGGTAAACCCAAGAGGCGGGATTGTCGCCGTCCAATGTTTGTCTTCTTGGTCATTTAATCAATATTATTATTAACTATTACTTTTATTAATTAATACTATTATTAAGATCATTAGCACCACCCAGGAGACACTATAGGGTGCTGAAAAGTAACTCTTCCACTGCCGTACTTAATACTCGTCTGTCTTGTTGTTTGTCTTGATCATAAGGGGCGCATGGCCTTAAAACGCCACACTGACCAAGTGGGTCAGTGAGTCTACTCTTTTAAAGGTGGTGTTGTTCCTCAAGGCAGGTGCTTACTCGCTTTTTACCTCACCCATGGGAAAAGATGAATTCGCGCTATTGTAAAGGCGACAGACACCAAACGGCAAATTTTTATTTCTATGTATAAAAATGAATGTTTCTTTGTTTGTCCCGTATGCGTTCCTATACCATTCATTCGATTGCGATGAGAATTTGGTGAGTTGTTGTGCGCACGCCTGCGAAGGTTTTTGAATTGAATTAGTTTTTGATAACCATTTTACAAAAGGTGGTGCGCGAGTCGTTTCAACAAATGAGCGGATTTCATATAGTTTAGCGGCAGTACTAAATATATTATCGCATTAAATTGAAGTTATACATAAAAATATGCACTAAATTAGATAATTTTTATCTTTTTTTGCCTCAGGGAACCCATCAGAAGCTTTACCAACAAGCACTTTTTTCGTTTTCTCAAAACTCCGCGTAATAAGTCTGTTGGATTTAATTACTGAATCATGGAGTTAAACTGCTGTTTATGTTTAATGTGTGGTTCCTATGCGCCGTGCATTAATTAACTGTCAGCCTAGGCAAGGTAGCAAACAGGCAATAACAATGGTAGGAGCCGTTCTAGCGAGTCATTAATATAGTCTACAGTATCCGGAACATAACCTTCTACAGATATATTAAGATATAATCTTTAACTAGTTACCCGCCTTGGATTAGTCAATAGACAAGAATACCCGACAAACAAATACACACAAAATGTACATACGAGTATAATTACAAGCAAAAGAAACAATGTAGACAGGAAAGAAATAAAAACGATATAAGAAGGTCGTGAATTCAAATCTTCAGCCCATCACTGACTTTCACCATAGATTTTAAAATGTAATCGTCACTAGTTCGGCAGAAGGAAAACATCGTGTGGAAATCTGCATGTTTAAGAATTAAAAAACAATCTGGTGCATACACCAAAACCGCACTGGGCCCACGTGGGGGATTATGGCATGAAACTCCTTAGCGTCTTACGGGAGCTCCGTATCCTGCGGTGGGACGTTAAAGGCTGAATATATTAATATCATAAAGTTTGGATAAGTGTTGTTATATGTCCCTAAAATGTTCTTTACTTAAGATATTCTATTTTTCCTTTTTTTTGTCAATTGCATGATATTTATGTTTTATTTATATTAATTTCGAATTCCCATAGCCGAGCATAATTTTTATATTAATTGCATCTCTTCTGTTACCTATTGTTTTTGAGCTTATTATACATAATAATAAATTTTATTTCGTTAACATAATCATACAATTTTATACATGTGGTGGGGGTTACTTTTTAAGTATAGGAAATGCCTGTGTAAGGGGACCCAGTTCTTCCACATCAAGTTACATCGTTATAAGTATATTATTATTATTATTACATGGCCATAAAGATAAAAATACAAAATTTAAGTATAAGATGGTGCCGAGGTGTGATGTGTGTACGTGCTTCTGTGTGTGCGTGCTTGTGTCTGTGCGTGCGTGTGTGTGTGAGTGTGCGTGAAGGTGTGTATGAATGTGTAAGTGCATAACCATAAGTACCTATAAGTACGCATATTGGTGTGGAATAAGAAATAAGTGCCGCATATAAATATTATTATAATAAATATCTGAAAGTAGATGAGGCGTGAAATAAATTAATCTGAATAGCAATTAAACAACTTTGAACGGTTTAAATCGCGTATATTTGACATTATTTATATCCCGACGTTTCGAACACTTTGCAGTGGACGTGGTCACGGGGTGACGTCCACGTCCACTGCAAAGTGTTCGAAACGTCGGGATATAAATAATGTCAAAAATACGCGATTTAAACCGTTCAAAGTTGTTTAATTGCTATGTATAGTAATCGCGAAAACCTAAGAAAAAAATAATCTGAATCTGAAAAAACTATACTTCCATATATTTTCACTCTTGTTTCTCATACAACAGTACCAAAATTATTGCATAAAGCGGAGCTTCTTTAACAAAGAAAATAACCAGGCGGCATTAGAACGTGCGCCACTCACGCAAGACCGTGTTTTGCTCAACTAGAACCCTTATAAGAAGGAGTTAAGGCAATATATTGTGTGGGTTTTCTTTCCAAAAAAATCCAGTTGTTTCTTGGAACGGAAGTCCTCATTTGCCTCATTACATTTTTCTCACAAAATAAAGAAATTTTACTCTTCAGTGTGCCAACATCTCCCGTAGCTGTAGAACTGGGGCCAATCGTGGTAGATTTTTTAAATATGGTGTAACATACCATATTAAAAATCATTCTGTGTGAATTAGGAGGACAAAGACTTAGGGAGAGACTGCATTATTTTTATTACAATAATGAATCTTTTGCTCTCGGGATTTCACATCTAATAAAGAACAAGATAAGTGAGGCTTTAGGTGCACCTGCCGGGTAAACTCTTGCAATGGTACAGGTGAGGACACACTTAACTTATTTGCTACCTTATAGAAAACGAGATGATTATAAGATTTTATACGTAATAAAATGTGTTGAAAAACTAGATATTCTCTTTTATAACAAAAAACAAATCTAACCTTTTAGAATATTGCTACGATCAATCATCTGTCCGAAGAGTATTTGTCGAGTGTTGTCCTTCGGCTACTAAACCGCATTTAACAAACTAGCTCGATGGCAGACTTGCCGTATTACGCGAGTTAAATCAAATATATATTATCTTATTTTAGAAATATCAAATAAGTGATTCTGAGTAAAAACTATTCAAAACAAAATTTGTTTTGAGTAGTTAATAGTAATGTACTACGAAAATAGTGTGAAATATTTTAATCAGTACACTTAAACTATTATAAATTCAGTGAAAAACAACGTGTATTTAATAATTCCTTTTATTACATTAAAATTTGATTAATTTATTCGTATGTGCATAACGTGTTATGTAGTTCAAATTACTAACAGTAGCGGGCGCGTTAAAAGTTCAAAGACCCGAGCGAGCGAGTGTAGGATAGAAGTAAATTAATCACGAAATATTTACTTTCAATATAATAAAAAATCATGAAATCGTGTTAATTTTCAGTTGGATATAATAATTTTAGTGTACTGATGGACATATTAATAATAGGGGTTAAAGTATGAAATTGCCATAAAACTGAATTTGAATTGACATAAAACCTTCATGGTGTGAGATTTTCGAGTGAAACTTTTTTCACATGATACCTATGAGGTTCTTGTTTTAAAAAATGTGCAACATTCGATTTTCGACTTTCAATCGTTTTTTTTATTCAGCTTAGACGGGAAAGATGGATACTTCGAAAATCCGAGTAATCTTTGAATACGAGTTCCGACGCGGAACTAACGCGGCAGAAAGGGCTCGCAATATCAATGCTGCGTTTGGAGAGGAGACTGCTAATGAACGAACCGTGCGTTTTTGGTTTAAACGCTTTCGTAATGGAAACTTCGACTTGAAGAACGAACCACGTGGAAGACCGCCCACACAGGTGAATAACGCTGAATTGAAGGAGATGGTGGAAGCCGATCCCCCTAATATATTGCACTATTTTCGAAAGATCTTATACATGAAAATACGATTTTAATGAAAGAGATTACTACATCCATATGTAATCTCTTTCGCTCAGAAATCGCAGCTTGCCATGGCAAACCTTGACGACATGAAAAACTAATTAGCAATTATGAAGAGTAAGTATGAGTACTTATTTTAATAAGGGCAGTACTAACTTCTTTTTTAAAATCATTTTCTCATTTGTTTACGAAATAAATAAGGTTCATTTTATCGGTTTTTCTATGGTAATTTCAGAATCGGTGAAAAACCCTATTGTATATCACGTGTTCAGTCCACTACCCCAGATTGAGTGAGTACATTGTTTAAAACGTGACATGTACTCGTAACAGCCTGAACATCTGTTTCGATCGATGCCTCTCCAATTTCACGGGATATTTGGTCCCACTGAGCACAGGTTGTTAACGAAGTGTTTGTAGGGCTAAGTCATCAATTTACTTAAAGCCCGATTGAAATACGTTTGTAAAGTTAGCTATCTTTTTTTGTAATGGACACAAGAATGTAATACTTCAATGTTTACGAACGCTATTAAGCTCTCGTAAATAAATATAATCTCTTAATAATAAATTACCTAATAGATTGCGCTTTCAATACCGATAATTTATTTATTTATCTACTTATTTATTTATGTAATTTACAGCCTTTTATATAACTTATTTAACTAATATATTGCTAGTGCTAATGGCCAAATACAGATTACACTGACATTATAATACCTATTTAATAGATTGTCCGCAAGTAATAGGTTTTTTTTTTATTAATAATACATATTGATTTGTGTTTGCATTGGTGTGTCCGCTTGCATGTGCCGTGCGTGTGTGTGCGCCCCACTGTGAAGGTGTGTATGTGTGTGTGTATCTATTATGATGAAATTTAAAATATTTGTGGGGAAATGGGTTTTAGGAGATACCATAATGATGATCCTAATAGAATCCTAATCTAATAATCCTAACATAATGTATGTAAGATTATGTGTTATTGGATAATAATGTATTATTATACACAATAATATATATTAATTAGTGTACATTAATAGTGTATGAGGTATGGTGCCAAAATGTGGTCTCTGACGGTAGATCTGATTCATAAGTTTAAAGTCGCTCAGCGGGCGATGGAAAGAGCTATGTTTGAATTTGTTTTTGAGATGGGTTGGCAAATAGTCTCTGGCAAAACCTCATTGACTCTCAAAACACGTAGGTGGTATATTTTAAAGCGGTTTTCTGTGAGATAGGGGTAACTCGGCCAGTCAGACACGCCCAGTGGCTATAGGGTTGTAATATGCACCTTCCCTCTCAATTAAAACAAATTTTACATTATTTTTTTAATAAAAAAATATAATTAAATTTTGTATGAGGAAAGGTCATGAAGGCTTCTTTTTATCCAGATCCATTACAAAATACAAAATACACCGCGGGAATCATCTATTACACAAATAAAAATCCAACTGAATACAGTTGCGAGCGTAGCGAGCGTCTATATAAGTATATGTATTCTATATACACATATACATATAACAAAATCGTAACAAAGCCATGTCTGTATCGATCTGTATGTTTGTATTAATGAAAATGTCGTTGTAATGGAAAGTAAAACAACAATTTTTAGAATTTCTCTCTCTCTGTATTTACGAATTCTATTGAAACTTGGCATAATTATAATTTATGTGCTGGGTTTAGTGTACTTTTTATTCAGATCTATAACATTGTTCCCACGGGAATGTATGGTACAAGGTAGAAGTACAATAAACTAACCATACGTACTCTTTAGTCCATGTAAAAGAAATGGCGGGCAGCAGCTAGTAATTCATAAAATTTTCTGAAATACAAATAGTAAAAAGAAATTTGAAGACATCAGTAATCACATTTTCTCCCAAAACATACATACAAGTCATAGCTTCATTATTCGTATACATGCTCATACTTGTTTACTAAATCACTGAACAAGTCCAATATTCGAAGAAATCAAACAAGAAACACGATGGAAATACATTCGCAATTTCCCAATTTTCAAATTGGCTCCGTTCCTTTCGACGACACATACACAATGTTAAACATTCAAAAAGCCAATGATTAGGGTTGAACTGGGTGAATGAAGAAAGCAATCGAAAGTTCGAATATGAACAGAGGACCGACAAATCACGGAACGAACAGTAGCGTATCTGTCGCGAACTCCTTACCCGCGACCTTTAGCTTTGTTAATGAACCTCAATAAGTTTGGAATTTGGATATCTCGTGAAAAAGACCAGCTCTTCCAACTGCGATGTATTTAGAACTATTGAAGATGTCCAAAAATTGTTGATAGAGTGTATCCGAATCTACATATTCGAGAATTAAAAAAATCTGAAGCACTTGAATCCACCCAAAAACCCCCAATGATTAGAAGACGCCTGTGTCCTGCAATGGAACGTTATAGGGTGATATCGAAGTTCGAACGCTTGTAAATAAATTTGCTTGTTAAAATATATTATTGTTTGCTATCGTAAACCTAAGCTGTCGTCCCGTATGGAACATCCGAGAAGATCGTCTGGTATGTTCTCGGTTCTTAACCCAATCTAAATATGCTGCTAATTTTTTCATCATCAGATCCTGTGTATCGTCTGTATCTTTATCTGTGTCTTCCTAAATTTTCCTAATTCCTAAATCAGAGTGTCTTAAACTTATATATTATTAGTTACTACGAGAGCCACACTGGAAGTTTCCGGAATGAATAATATAATACAATGCAGGGCCAAAAATCAATTTATTGTTTCTCAAAATATTCTCCATGAGCGTCAATGCACTTTTTCATTCGAATAAACCAATTTCCATAACATTTATTACACTCCTCCGTGATGACCCAGGAAACATGTTTTTCATACTCTTCAACAGCCTCTTCTGGCGATGGTTCTTAATTTTTGTAAACGAGAAGCAAATGGTCGATTGCTGCTTTGTGTCGGGGTCGTAGCTATAAATTCACGTTTCGTCACCTGTTACTATGTTTCACACCAAATTTGACGCCCCTTCGTTGAATCTTGTAAGCGTGGCATTGCATCAAGTGTCACGTTCCGTTTTTTCAGTCTCAGTCAATTGTGTTCACTCACCGCTAGCACAGATTTCGCACAGCCAAATGTTTGTGTAAGATTGATTGTATCTGACTCATACCTATGCTTAAGGATGCCCAAATCTCATGGTATGTCACATGTCTATCTGTTTCGATCATATGGCGCACAGCATCGATGTTTTTGTTGTTGACAGCGGTGGACTTACGACCTTCACGAAATTCGTCACTGAGATTGATACGACTGCGCTTGAATTCTGCAAATCAGCTATAAATTGTTGCCTTGCTTGGTGCTTCATCGCCAAAAGCAGTTTCAAGCCGAGCGATGCTCTGTTGAGCTGTCAAATTACACTTAACATCGTAGAAAATTATACAGCGAAAATTTTCAGGAGTTAAATCCATCGTAATGTAGACAGGAAATTTATAAAATGACGCCACAAGGAAAAAACAAATGACTGTTAGATGAAACAAACTTTATTCTACAGCCAAAGTAAGTAAGGTCTATATAAGTGGCCAGTTTCGGACGTATGTATATTATTATTATTATGTTTAGTGGGTGTAAGTTTTATCACAAATAAATTCATTTTAGTGGAAAGTTTGTTGGTGTAATTCAATTTTTATAATATTTTTGTACAGTGTTACTGTACTGTATAATTTCCCAAATAAATAAAATAAAAATCTTTGAATGGACAAAACACAATTAGCCCAGTTGGTAGTATTGCTATTGCTTGCTATTGCTAATCATCCCAGTGTAATCCCAGTTGTAATCCCTTGTAATCCCAGTGCTTGCAGTGTAATCATCCCGGGTTTGATTTCCGGTCTCACAATCATTTGTTTGAAGACAGGTGTTTGTTCGAGTCTGGATGTTACACGTGTTATGTTCATCTTTGTATGTGTCTCATCACACGTGTTATGTGTGGACCCACCATACAGGGACTCCTAGTGTGGGTCATTGAGTGTGGTGTTATTATTGTTGTAATAGAATGACTTTGACGTATAGGAATGAAACGAGAGATAACCTTTATTCTTCGATTATCCAAGAAGTTATTTCAAGATTAATACAGAGTTCAGTTACTGTTTGCCCAATTTACTCTGACACGGCGCTAAATTAACAAAGTTCTTTACACGGGTTGACTTGGTAATTGAATTCAGATTTTTTCATCGGGGGTAAACCTTTTGCTGGGCGCTGATTGGGACAGAGTGTGGAAATAAAGGCTGAATATTTAAAGTCAGAAAGGTTCGACATCACACGTGGCTTGCTGAACTTGTATTTAGGTTTCTCTTTGAATGTATTTTGAATAAACATGTGAATATTTAATCATAAGATACGATTACGGAGAGGAATGTCTTAACTGACTGATTCATTAACGCCAAATAGAAACCGCTGAACCTTCGACTTGAAACATGAAATATGAAATTTTGACTGGCAGATCATTTCATAACTTTCGAGTTTGCGGAATAAAAGTGGGGATGAACCCACTTCCTTCAGCTCTTCGGGACATTCCGCATTGTACAGATGGTAGAAAAAGCAGACAGATGTAATATCACTTCGAATGCCCTTTTGATTCATCTACGCTGTTGGATGCATTCAAAATTGTCCAACTGGTATTTAGGTGTAACTGCTCAGAGGTGTGTTCAGTAGGTACTCTATGTGAGGTCTAACTTGAGCTGTATAGTGTGATTATCGCGCGGAAGTCTTTCCTACCCATAAACGATTCGACTCGTTTAGGTTAGAAGTTTTTATTTATTTATTTATATACTTTATTGTACATACAAAAGATAACAATAATAACAAAAGAAAATACATACAAAGGGCGTGCTTATTCCCGTAGGAGATTTCTACCAGCAAACCTGCGAGAGTGATCGCTGAGCAAGAAAATGGACAGACATAGACATACTATAAACCAGGATTCGCTGATATATATCGCGGATATATATCATGATATATATCACGATACATATCAATTGATATTGATATTGATACATAACAATTGATATTTATAATGATATATATCAATTGATATTTATATTAATATATATCAATTGATATTTATATTGATATATAACAATTGATATTTATATTGATATATAACAATTGATATTTATCGTCACAACTAGAATTTTGGCAGATCCCACGCAGTTAAATTGTTATACTGACATAAATAAAAATTATGATCACTACCACTGCCAATGATCCAACATTGAAGCTTATAATTATAATTTAGTTGAATGTTGATTAAGTAGACTGATTAATAATCTCAAAGGCTCTAATTTTTTGTTATTCTAATTTTACTCTTACTTTTTGTTTTGTTTTATAATAAATAAGTCTATTAATCAAATTCAAAGTTTAATTTAACAATTTTGACATATTAAAACCACTTACAGCCTGAAATCGCGTCTTTTTTATATACATGATATATATACGATATATATCGGATATTTTGATATTTATTATAAATATCGGAATTTTACGTACACTGGGATAAACATTGCTTTTATAATACGATTATTACATACTAATAATATGTTATTATACGAATACACACAAACATATGCATACTTACACACACACACCCACACACACAAACACACTCACTTATATATACACATACATATTTTAAATATAACAGGCATAACATGTGCTCATTCCCATGACAGTAACAGATAGTGACAGATAGCGATCGATGAATTATCCAGTATCAGGGCGTGAAGAGAATTCCAGAGACAGCAAGCTTTAACCATAAACGAATTCCCATACTTTTTGAAGAGATATTTTCCCAGACAGAAAATCGCTCTCTAAGATAGGCAGGAGAAGATGGATTGTTAAATATGATAAATATGAGAGATAGTTTGATATAAGTATTTTGTTTTAACCTGTAATCATTTCAAAATTAATTCATGAAATACCGATAGAGTTCACAACGCCATTTTCAATTTATAACATTAGCCAGCATTTTGGACTAAGTAAATTTATTAATATTGTAAATATCTTACTGGCAAAGTTGAGCAGCTCATTCCATATTAACGACTTAAGTCTATACCAGTTTACCTCAACCTTTAGAAATACCTTATCTTTAACATTTGATTAACGCACAAAGATTTTTAAGGTTCCGAAGGTTTTTAAGTGACATTTTAATTTATAAATTTTTAATTTTTAAGTGAAGAAAGCTTATTTATTTAAGCTTTAATGTATTAAAGTTGTACAACAGGCGGATTTAATGCCTAGTGGCATTCTCTGCTAGTCAACCCTTGGTTAAACAGAAATGCAATAAGGTAATAATCTATTATTAAGAAATCCATGTACCTAAAGTCCTTGTAAAGTGAACACAGAATAATGACACATATGTATATAAAATATATGTAGATTTATATATAAAAATACTCATACATACATACGCATACATTCACACGCATACAGACATACATTCATACACATACGTGCATACACATGCATTCATATACATACCTGTCCATACATACACATACATACACATACATGCATACATATATGTATATAATTAGTACCTATGGCACAGCAAAATGGTGCTGTGCCTATTAATTGATAAGAACACTTTATTGCACATCATAGAATACAGTGAAAGTGAGACAAACGTTTAAGTAAATAGGTATACAAAAGGTAGGCCTTATTGATAAACCGATCTCTTCCAGGCAATTATAAAAATTCAAACAGAACCCCAGTGTACTGTTTCCACTCAACCATTTTTTAATAACTAAATCTTTTGACACCTCCGCCTTATCAATAGACCTTTCACAGAACAGATTTCAGAAATCCCTTCGCTGAAAAGGGTTAAAAGGTATCGGGAAGTTTGACAGAAGCAGCTAATTGAAGTGCCTTCGTTTATAAAAGGTATGTTAAATTATTAATAGAAAGAAGTATAATTAAATTTATACAGATCTAGCGACTGTCAAACCTTTCCAACTATCGCAATGACATTTATTTTTTCTCTTCATATAAGGCAAAGGTTTATTTTGCCCATGTCCAATTTTATTTGTAATAAACAATTTCAAAGTCTAAACCGGATCTTATCAATGTTCAGTCCCGTCGAAATAAGTTAGGAGACACTCGGTGTACTGAACACAGAAGAGGACTCTTTGGAAGAACACGAAAAACGCAGTCCTATTCTCTTATTTGATTATCACAAACATTACGCACAAAAAACAGCTTGAAATTTAATAAACTATCACTATTGAACCACAAAACGCAAATACAACACAACCAGCCCTTTCAGTACCCAATGTTGGACAAGGACTTCCTCAAGCACACGGTGCGTGAGGGGAAAAATACAAAACGCAAAATACACAATTTCTACAACTTATAATCAATAATAACTAATAATCAAACACACATTCAACTTCACTTCTCAAGTTCCCCTCAAAAGTCTCAAATGACATTTATGGATTGTACTACGAGTGTATCATAAAACATGTGATATTAGCCATTAACGTAGCCTATTAGCCATACATGGCCTTGTGGTGTCGGACGGCTTTAGAACTCCACCACCCCATTACTTCCCGTAGGTGCCAAAAGGCGACTAAGGGATAATGAAGTTGCTACCGCAAGCTTTGAGGAACAAAACCACCTCTATCTAGCTTGGAGTGAACTCGCCAACCCGTTTTAAGGCCATACATTCCTCATGCACAATATGTATATCTTGTGTATGAAATGAAGTTGTGTTATGGAAGTGTCTTCTTGAAAAATATGTAATTAACAGCAAATAAACATTTTTAATGTTCATGTACCTAATAGTAGAGCGGTCAAATTTCAAACAGTCGTCAAATAACGATTTAATTCGGACTCGAGACTGTCGACTCTCCTAGACTGTCGAGGAGGCAGTTGTGACGTCACCAAAATGGCTTACGACACTTTTATAATTAACGAATATCTTGAGAAATATGTTACCGATTTTTATGTGTCATGTGGAAGTTATTTAAAGTATTAATAAAAATGTTTTAGTAACTTAATAGCATAGATATTATAGAAACAGAAATATTTGAAAAAACATGTTTTTTTTTCATCTCTTTGTCTCACTTTTTCTAATAACTATTAGTACTACTAGTACTAGCGAGTACTACTAGTACTAGTTCGCTAGTACTTTGTACTAGCGAGTCGCCCTCGCTTTGCTTCGGTTTATAAGATTTTTTTTTATATATAATTATATTTATATATACTTTATGAGGGGGTTTCGGGCCGTATTCCACCACACGGGCCCAGTGCGGATTGGTGATATATTATTATATAGCCTATGTCCATCTGGAATAATGTAACTTTCAAATGGTGAAAGAATTTTTCAAATAAGTGCCGTGGTTTCGGAGATTACCCTCCACATACACATAAACTCACAAAATTCGCACTCTCCTTATTATATTAGCATAGATAACAAGCTACTCACTCTTTGACAAATAGATGTTCTAGTGTTGACAATATTAACATGCACAGCGTTGAGTAATACATATTAGCTGTATTTGTTTAATATGTCTGCCCCGGGAATGGCTGAATGTGCGACACCGTAATAATATATAATGATAAGACCATTAACGAGAGTTAATGGGTCATCCGCTATAAAGTCCTGACCTTGCACTCTGTGATTTTTATTTATTCCCTAAAATTAAGGATAAATTCAAAGGAATATGTTTTATGAATGCAGAAGAGGCAGTGACGGTTGTTGGTCGATTGTCGCGGAGAATACTATGTATTTATTTCTTGAACTCTTCCTTAATAACAAGATATTTTTATATTCGTTAAACTTAACGCGATGAAGCAGCGTGTTTTTGCAAATTAGATACCTATATTATATGGACTTAACTATTTAAATTTGATGTATTTTTATGTACTTTGTTGTATTTTTATGTATATGTTTGTATTTTTATGTATATTGTTGTATTTTTATGTATATTGTTGTATTTTTATGTATTTTGTTGTATTTTTATGTATATTGTTGTATTTTTATGTATTTTGTTGTATTTCTATGTATATTGTTGTATTTTTTGTTGAATTGAAGTTGTAAAAGTTTAGGAAATACCTAATCTATGTATGTATGTATCTATGAATGTATACGCAGACATTATTTCCTTACTGCACCATTTACCTCTATTTCGTCTACTGAGGTTGTCTCCAAGAAATCGCTTTAGCGATATGTTTTCTAATAGATAACATATCTGTTTAGATACTTTTATATCAAAACTAGAATAATACATGCATGCATTCGCCATACAATACACTGCTTTAATTACACTGGACAACAAATTTTAGTTTATTTGTTGTATCTTGTATGAAAAGTGAATTTTTTTGTTAATTTTGGGGCGGTGAATACAAAAATGACAATGAAATTAAAAACTTAGTTGCAGTTTTCAAGAACAAGTTTTTATTTTATTTTTAACAAAATAATAAAAAATAGATACTTTTACACTTTTAGAGTCACAAATGCGCTGTCTTTTTGCTATTCTTTTCTGAAATGTTTCTAGAGCATCTCTATCAAGAGTCCAACAGTAGTCGGCAAGCATGGAAGCATTCCAGTTTCCCTGGAACCTTTTCTCCATTGTTGATATATCGATATATCGTTCGGCGTACTCCGCAATTGTCAGGAAAAAAAGTCCAGGTGTGAGTGTAGGAAATGGATCTTTAGAGACATATGGCAACCCATTTTTTGATACGATGACAGCATATTTTCAACAAGAGTAACGTAATTGTCAGCTTTTTTATTTCCCAAGAAATCAGTGACCACGAGGCGAAAGTCGTTCCAAGCATTTTTTTCAATATCTGTTAGAGTGCTGTCTAAATGTTCGTCTTTCAGCATATTTTGAATCTGTGGCCCCACAAAAATACCTTCTTTAATTTTTGCTTCACTTAGCCTTGGGAATTTCTGACGCAGGTAGTGAAAAGCTGGCCCATCTCTATTCAGTGCCTTAACAATATGGTTCGTCAACATGGGGCACAGGTCTTATGGCAAATGGTATATTTGGATAGTTGATAACCGACTTTTTCTTCTTAGATATACCTGTGCCTTGCCCAACACGAGGTATCATACAGAAATAGCAATCACTAACATGATTTGTAGGCTCTCTCCGGACGATTGGGACAGCAAACCGCATAGATCATTTTTTACGATTTAACCAGTTTCTCAGACTTGAAGCGCATGCATTCAGCAGATATGTGGCGCCTAATGTTTGTCTTGATCCCCTATTTTGCAACCGAAATAAAGCTGATATGCCTTTTTTATCAATGGAGTAATAGACCGCTTCTGAGACGCAAAAGTCACCTCACCACAAACACAACAGAAGTGATCTTGATGGTTTACACACTTTCGAGATATCTTACAATCTCAACTATTCGATTCAACTCACTAACTTCGAATGACTAACCTCCCTGCTTTGTAGCTGCTTATATACCCAAATACAACTTCTAGATTTTTAGAGAACATTAGAGAAGATACGAGAATTTTCTTTTCAATTTCATAATATTCGCGATAGTGGCGTTTGTCATTTGTTTGTATACAGGGTTTGTATATTATTGTTGTTATTATTGTTGTTGGGTATTGTTTATATTGATTGGGGAAAACGTAGATTTAGCAACGCCGCACCCCTCTATTGTTATGACAATACAAATATACCACATGCGTTCTTGGGGTTACAGTGTTAATATATAGGGACACATGACATCACGTATCTTTAAAACTTGAACTAATATTAAAAATATAAGTTTATTTTCGGTTTTAGCACACCAAAAATAGTAAGATTTAGTCGATTTTATTTTAGATACATTTTGGCTGTTGTCCAGTGTTATATAAGATAATAATTGAGGCTTTATATGTATCTACAGGTACCGTTATCTTTTAATTTTCTAATACGAAGTTTTGTGTTAACTCTTAAAAGCCGTACTTACTTAAGAAACGTGTAAGTTTTTATCAGCCTGTTACCTCCCACTGAGGTGCACAGGCCTCCCCTAGTAAATCACTGAGGGGGTTTCGGGCCCTATTCCACCATGCGGGCCCTTGGTGAATCAAATATTCCAGATTTTTTTTCTATTCCTGTAGCATGCTGGTTTTTTGACGATGTTTGCCCTCACCGCCGAGCTAGTGACAAGTTTTAAAAATCCGTACTTAACTAGAAACTCAGTCGTACGGGCCGAGGATTTCAACTCGAGATCACACGAATGTGATTCGAGTATAGATACCCCTAGACTCTCATCGCGTCCTTAACACTTCTTAAACCTTATTTGATTAGAAAAGAAAAATATATTATTCGGAATAACAAAATCAAAATTGTGGCGATATATTCTATTCATTAGCAAAAACGTTAACTTCCTTAATCAATCAAAATAAAGAGTTTATAAGCCCTCAAATCCCCAATTTAACCCAGCAGCACGCCGATAACTCGATTTAAAATAATAACGAAATTCGTAAACAATGAAGTTTCGGACAAATTTGCTCTGTGTTAAGTTAAAACGCAAATTCCAAGGGCTGTAAACTTAATTACGATGTAGAAACACAATATTGTTAGAAGCAGTATGCAATTTTCACGTAAACTTCAAATAATTCTTCACGCACACATGCGTAGTTTTTACATGGCGTTATAGGAAGTTCTGGGGTTGCCCCGGGTTGTTCAAAGTATTTATAGTAATAGATACTTTGAATGAACATAAAACCTTCATGGTGTGAGATTTTCGAGTGAAACTTTTTTCACATGATACCTTTGAGGTTCTTGTTTTAAAAAATGTGCAACATTCGATTTTCGACTTTCAATTGTTTTTTTTATTCAGCTTAGACGGGAAAGATGGATACTTCGAAAATCCGAGTAATCTTTGAATACGAGTTCCGACGCGGAACTAACGTGGCAGAAACGGCTCGCAATATCAATGCTGCGTTTGGAGAGGAGACTGCTAATGAACGAACCGTGCGTTTTTGGTTTAAACGCTTTCGTAATGGAAACTTCGACTTGAAGAACGATCCACGTGGAAGACGGGCGGTCTTCCTATACAGTGCCCTAAGGCAAAGCTTACCAATAAAAAGGTAATGGTAACTGTTTGGTGGTCTATTCATGGTGTTATTCACTATAGCTTTATCAGGTCTGGTCAAGCAATAACAGCAGATGTTTACTGTGCTGAACTTCGAATAATGATGGCGAAACTAGCAGTGAAACAGCCCCGACTCGTGAATCGATCTTCACCATTATTGCTCCATGATAACGCAAGACTTCACACTGCACGAGAAACCGTTGTAACTCTACAGGAGCTGCAGTTAGAAACCATACGTCATCCTCCGTACTCGCCAGATCTTGCTCCAACGGACTACCATTTTTTTCGTGATTTGGACAATTTTCTACGTGGTAAAAAATTTTCTTCCCAAGAGGCAGTACAAAATGCTTTCACACAGTTTGTCGAATCTAGATCCCCAGAGTTCTATCACTAAGGCATAAATGAACTTCTGATTAGATGGCAATAATGTATAGATAATGAGGGTAAATATTTTGATTAAATAAATATGTTACATTTTAGAAAAAACTAGTTTTAATTTTTCAGTACAAATCGGCAATTTCGTACTTTAACCCCTAATATTCATTGTAAAAGTTTAAATTAGCATATTGGATAAGATATTACGTTTCAGGTGGGGCAATAACTTTTAGATAAAATTCACTTTAACAGTGTTACAGCTACTGTTTTCAACTTAGAGCTTTAGGATCGAAAACAGTAATTTTTGTTATTCATATATGGCAATGGTGCAATTAGCACATTCTGCCAGTGTCAAGTTTTCTTCATAATAAACAACATCAAAGTCTAAAACGTATCCTGTTAATGTCCAGTCCTGTTGTAATAAGTCAGCAGTCGATCAGTAAAGCGATAGTAGGTTTACTGAGGACCGTAGAGGACTCTTTTAGAGGTGGTGCAGTTCCTTAGCACTTGTGGTAGCAGCTTTGTTATACCTTAGTCGCTTTTTATGACACTCATGGAGTGGTGCATTTCTAAAGCCGGCCAACACCATACGGCCATTAGACACATAAAATTGGTGACAAAATATAATTATTTGTTAATTAATGGATTTTAAATTACACTACATAAATTAAGTATTTTTATAGAGGAGAAAAACGTCAATAAAAATTTGTTACATTTTGTTGTTATTATATTCCATTAACAGTATTTTGTATCACTTCATTGTACAAACTACCTCTTCCACAAGTAATTTCACTACCCGTTGGATTCCTAGAAGAAATCGCTTTTATATTGATTTAAATTATTGCTTTTGTATGTCTTACATTAAACGTAGCTAGCAGTAAGTTACAATAAGAATGTAATTAAGAATTTTCGTTCATTCATTCATTTTAAGAACATTTTTAGTTTCGCTACTGTTTGTTTTATCTCTCCTGTGACAGAAGCTCTCACAAACACTCGAGACTAGAATTATGTTTCTTTGTTAATATTTGGACAAGTGAACGACGTTCCGAATTATACTCGTGTTACCTTTGCTCTACGTGTTTTTTTCATGACAATAGCGCAGCGCAATTAGCGCATTCTGCCAGTGTCAAATTTTCTTAATAATTAAAGTTTTTTTTCTTTTCATATGTGGCAATGGTGGAATTAGCACATTCTGTCAGTGTCAAGTTTTTCTTTCTAATAAACAATTTCAAAGTCTAAAACGTATCATGTCCATGTCCAGTCCCGTCGAAGTAAGTCAGTCCAGACCTTTCGAAGTAAGTCAGTTCAGTACCGTCAAAGTAAGTCAGTCCAGTCCCGTTGTAGCAAGTCAGTCCAGTACCGTCGAAGTAAGTAAGTCGAAAAAGCTCGGTGTGCTGAACAGAGCGAAGCGGTACTTCAAACCTGGGCAACTCCTTATGCTTTACAAAGCTCAGGTGAGGCCCCATATGGAGTACTGCTCTCATCTCTGGGCCGGCGCACCGAAATATCAATTGGACCCATTTGACTCCATCCAACGACGTGCTGTTCGTATTGTCGACGATCCCACTCTCACGGGCGGTTTAGAATCCCTCAGCATTCGGAGAGACGTTGCGTCTCTCTGTGTGTTCTACCGCCTGTACAATGGGGAATGCTCTGAAGAATTGTTTAATATAATTCCCACCTCGGGTTTCTTCAACCGCACCTCCCGTCACAGAAGTGCGGTCCATCCGCATTTCCTCGATACGGAGGTGTCGCGCACTGTTCGGTCCAAAAATTATTTTATACCGCGAACCCGTAGGTTGTGGAACGAACTGCCTCAAGAGGTCTTTCCATTGAGCTACGATATGGGGTTCTTCAAGAGAGCTGTGAATAGGATTTTGCAAGGTCGGCGGCGCACCCGCATACCCCCTGGTGTTGCAGGTGCCCATGGGCGGCGGTAACACTTATTACCACGTGGGACCGCTTGCTCGTCCGCCCACTAATCTATAAAAAAAAAAAAGTCAGGAGTCGCTCAGTAAAGCGATAGTAGGTTTACTGTGGACAGCAGAGGACTCCTTGTAAGCATACAAAAAACGCAGTCCCTCGCTTTTATTTGATTATCACAAACACCACGCACGAAAAACACTTTGAAGTTTAATAATCTATCACTATTAAATCACAAAACGTCGAATGCACAATTTATACAATAATCAAACAAAAACTCAACTTCACTTCTCGAGTCCAAACAAAACAATTTAAAAACACATTTTGTTAATGTCCAGTCACTGTCACATCGAAGCAAGTTAGGAGTCGCTCAGTAAAGTGATAGTATATACACTGAGGACAGTATATATACTATCATATACATATATTAGTATATATATCATATATATATATTAGGAGTTGGACTCCTTGGAAGCACACGAAAAATGTTGTTCCAGGCTCTCATTTGATCATCACAAATATTATGCACAAACATAACGCACTTTGAAGTTTAATAAACTATTACTATTAAACCACAAAACCCACTTCTCGAATTCCCGCATAAAAGTCTGCTTTACGTTTCATCGTCCGTGAATCAAATTAATAGGTCAGGGAGAAAGTCTTTTCGTATTTAGTATGTATGAAGTAGTGATCCAATATCTTTGATTAAACTGTTTCTATCTGGCTGGTTATGATACCATTAAAAAAGTAACATTTAAGAAACAGAAATACAAAAATAAAAACTGTTTCCCGCTATTTTTCAATTGTTTTTCTGTCCAAGAAAATGAGTGAATCTAACGAAGAAATTCGATACATTTTAAAGTTTTATTATAAAAAAAAGGAAAAATGCGACACAAGCCCGGAAAAAAAATTGTGCCGTTTATGCACATAATGCATAAACCTAATGCCTAATGCACCTAATGCAGTGTCAGTAAGAGTAGCACAAAGTTGGTTTAAGCGTTTTCAGTCAGGAAATTTTAATATTAAAGATGCAGTTCGCTCTGGTCGCCCTGTTACCGATAAAGTTGATGCCATTTGTGAAAAAGTGCACCAAGATCGGCATATAAGTAGTTACGACATTGCTGATGAGCTGGGCATTGACCACAACACAGTTTTGACTCATTTAAAAAGTCTGGATTCACAAAAAAGCTCGATATTTGGGTACCACACGAGCTCACTGAAAGAAACCTAGTGAACCGTGTACTCGTTTGAGATTCTCTATTAAAACTCAATGAAACCGAACTATTTTTGAAAAGATTGATCACTGGTGATGAGAAGTGGATCACTTATGACAAGAACGTGCGGAAAAGATCATGATCTAAGTGCGGCCAAGCTCCACAGACTGTGGCGAAACCCGGATTAACGCGCAATAAGGTGATGTTGTGTGTATGGTGGGATTGAAAGAGCATCGTCCATTATGAGCTTTTACCGCAGGGCAAAACCATAGATCTCTACGGATCTCTACTCAAACAGCTGATGAGACTAAAGCAAGAAATTGAGAAAAAACGCCAGGAATTGATCAACAGAAAGGGTGATAACTTTCAGAAAGGTCTTTCATCGTGATAACGCCAGACCAGTCACATATTTGGCCACTCAGAAAAATTGAGAGATATTGGTTGGGAAGTGTTGATGCACCCACTATATAGCCCTGACCTTGAGCCCTCAGATTTCCACTTGTTTCGGTCTCTTCAGAATTCTTTAGGTAGTGTAAGGTTAACATTAAGAGAGGACTGTCAAAACTATTTGTCGCAATTTTTTGACCAAAAATCCCAAAATTTCTACAGCAACGGGATCTTGTCACTACCTACAAGATGGCAACAAGTTATAGAACAAAACGGCACATACATATTATAATTAAATAAATTAAACTTTTAAAAAAAATGTCTTGAATTTGTATATAAAATACGAAGAAACTTTTTCCCCGACCTTATACATAGCGACTAGCGTTCTGAATATGTTCGATAAATTCATTGTCTGTTGATTAATTAACGAAGACACTTCAAAAGAGTTTGAATTCATGTTACCGACAATATTGAAACCTTCCTGGCACAATAATATTTCCTTTAAATATTCGTTAATTACACTCGTACGAGTGGGTACAAATTATAGTGATGGGTAACTCCGGAGTTAATGAATCAAAAGAGTTGAATCCGCGAGCGGAGCAAAATCCCTTAATTGTTCCATCATCGAATTGTTATTCATTCCGATTCCGGCGCCAATCATGATCGTGAGTGTAATCGCGCATCGGCACTTGTCGGGGGCTCAAAATTATGCAACAACCGTTAGGGAAAGGGAATGAAACGCTCTCGGAAGTTGATTAAGTAGGTGAATCAAAAGAGTTAAGGAGTTACTATGAGGAGTCGGCTCCGCAAACGGAGCAGGATTAAATTAGTTAAAACACTCCGAGAAGTCGTGATTACCCACCACTAGTACATACAAAATCTCGGTGGATTTAAAAGGCAAGTGGAGTATTATTTCTGTATTTACTCTTTTATGTAAATTATTACAAAAGGCTGACTTAATGCCTTACAGCATTATATACCCACTTTTGGGCTATGCAGGACGTGTAGTGGTAGTTACTACCCCTAGTCAATAAATGTAAAAAGAAATAGAAAACGTAACTAAAGTATTAAGATATTATACGTAATATATCTAAATATAATATAGGTATCCAAAGTATTTGTTGAAGTATAATTATTTTATCTATTAATACAATGGCATTTACAGTTACGAGCTTAAAATTCTAACAAATTACCAATAACAGATCTATCTCTCTACATATGTTATATAAATAGAAGTTTTTATTTAATACATATTATATTGACAAAATTTGATGTACTTAGGTACTAATCAAATTAATTTTATTATATTTTTTTTATATAGGAGAGGAGGCACACGGATAAGCGAACCACATAATGGTAAGTAGCTGCCGCTGCCTACGGACACCTGCAACACCAGGAGGTATGCGGATGCGCACTGCGCAGTCGACATTGCAGGATCCTATTCACAGCTTTTTTGAAGAACATACGAATATATGGGAGAAAATTGTAATAAACAAATTAGTTAGTTATACTCAATCAAATAGTTAAACGTTTTATTTTACTTTTATTGTATATTGTATTATAAAATTAATTATAATTTATTATAACAATTTTTATTATAACATTAATCAATACTAACATGTCGGTAACATAGCAGTTATGGACAATACAATGCAAGGGCAAATATAATGGTGCACCACAGACAAATAAGTATTTATTGTATTTAGCAATATTGCATTATAGAGGGCGCCCGAATCAATTGTGATTTGCAATTGACAAGTCTCACGAGTAGACAGACTATCAGTGAATCAAAGGAATGTTAAAATACTTTAAAATCACCTAAAAATGATTCCCATATTTATTTTTCGCCATAAATTTGCGAAATGTTTCTGAATATAAAATCCATTTTTTAATCAAAAAATATTTTGGTGCATGTTACTTCATGAACGGGCCAAAAGTGTGCATTTCTCTTTATACACAACTAGCTGTGCCCGGCATGCGTGGCATACCCGGCAATTTTTTTGCACATAATAGCCTATGTCCATCTGGAATAATGTGCCTTTCAAATGGTAAAAGAATTTTTCAAATAGGTGCAATGGTTCCGGAGATTACCCTCCACGTACACACAAACTCACATAATTCGCACTCTCTCTATATTATATTAGTATAGATACACAATTAAAACAGATATATTGAGTAGAAGCAATACATTAATAATAAGAACAAAATTAAAAGTATTACTACTTTTATAAGTAGTAACACAATCGATGATAGAAGTGAAGAAAGGTATAAATGACAGTGAAGAATTTTAAACTAAAATCAATAGAACGTCGAGATTTAGCTGAGAGTTGGAAGCGGTTGAGCCGAAGTGGCTAGCTCCTGATTGAACTATTAATTAGACTTTCAACCCGAACGCCCAACCTCAGGATAACGTTAAGTCTTATTCATTAAGCCCCTCATCCATTGGCGGGTTACTGAAAACATTAATCTGTGTCGGACCGCTATTTCCCTGTTAAGAAATAAGATTTTGGACATTGGGTGATGAATGGCCCAATGGTAAGTGGTGTACCACTGGTTATATCATCTACAACTCTGAACAGAAGTCTATAAAGTCCCACTGCGGGGTACAGGGGAATGCTTACTAGGGGAGCTTTTTTTATAGAAAGAAGGTAGCAGAGGAGCGGACAGTCCACCTGATGGTAAGGAGATACTGTTGCTCATGGACATCCGCGACACAAGCCAAAATCAGTAAATGACAAACGTTGGCACGCCTCGGTTGCGCTGCCCACCTAATGGAAATTTATGAATGCATTTGGATATAGGTTGAAAAAATGAGGAGGGATGGGATGGGAAGGAGTTCTGGCATATCTCTTTTTTTTTCTCTTTTTTATAGAGAAGAGGGCGGACGAGCAAGCGGTGATGGTAAGTGTTACCGCCGCCCATGGACACCTGCAACACCAAAGGGTATGCGGGCGCGACAGCTTTCTTGAAGAACCCCATGTCGTAGTTTAATGGGAAGACTTCTTGAGGCAGTTCGTTCCACAGCCTACGGGTTCGCGATATAAAATAATTTTTGGACCGAACAGTACGCGACACCTCCGTATCTAGGAAATGCGGATGGACCGCACTTCTGTGACGGGAGGTGCGGTTGTAGAAACCCGAGGTGGGAATTACATTGAACAATTCTTCAGAGAATTCCCCATTGTACAGGCGGTAGAGCACACAGAGAGATGCAACGTCTCTTCGAACGCTGAGGGGTTCTAAACCGCCCGTGAGAGTGGGATCGTTGACAATACGAACAGCACATCGTTGGATGGAGTCAAATGGGTCTAATTGGTATTTCGGTGCGCCGGCCCAAAGATGTGAGCAATACTCCATATGGGGCCTCACCTGAGTTTTGTAAAGCATTAGGAGTTGCCCAGGGGTGAAGTACCGCTTCGCTCTGTTCAGCACACCGAGCTTTTTGGAGGCCATTTTGGCCTTACTTTCCAGATGACCCCTAAATTCGACTTTGCTGGAAATGTCGACACCAAGGATCCTAATACTCTCCGAGATCTTAAGGGGTATGGTCTGAAAGCGAGGTACTACGACAAAAGGGTTTTTTTAGCGGCGAATGCACAGACTTGCGTCTTACTGGGGTTGAAATCCACTAGGTTCAGGAAATCCCAAATCGAGACTAGATCTAAAGAGTCTTCGATTTCAGACACAAGCCTGGCGCGACTCTCTTCCACTTCGATCCGAGGGATGTTGGCACGGCCCCTGTACAAGGCGTCTCCAGTGCCGTCCTCCGCATAGCAACGTATGTCACCAATTTGCAACAGGTCGTTGATATGCAGAATTATTGAATTATCGTTGATATGCAGAATCTCATTTATTATTGAAACACGACGTACGTACATTAAGAGAATAGGATATAGTGGAAAATGCAATACATTTTACGGTAGTCGACTGTGAGAGTGGGGTAACGTGGCCAGTCGAGGGCGCCCAGGGCAGAGGTCACCCCCTCGAAGTTTAAGGACATAGTCTACCGCGGGGGTCCATGGCGGAAAGGTAGATTAGATTAGATTTAAAAAAAATTTTGGTTATGCGGGTTTCCTCATGATGTTTCCTTTAGCGCCGAGTTAACCTATAAAATGCATGGTGAGATGATGTTTCACCAAGGCTTGTACACATTGAGTCAGTGTCAGCAATCTTCTTCAAGTCGTTTTGCTTATATATACGTCATATAACACCTCTAATTAATATTTATATTCAGTGGCATCTACCGTGCCATCTTCGTACTTAACGATTTAATGAACAGAAGGCGCTGTTTGGAATAAAAAAAAGTAAATAAATTTTATATAATAAATAGTGACAAAAAAACATAAAAGGTTACTTGGCACTTGCTATAATATTTTTTTTTGCAAGGAAGGTATATAATTGTACAAGTAGTGTCTTTTATTTATCCTATCAATTAAATATAAGATAAGTTAATACATAGTGTATGACTGCATCTTCGCATTTATGCCAACGACATAACTTCGTAACTTCAAACTGACATTCCCCGAAGTATGAAATGCAATGAAACTCCTTTATGGTGAAAGTTTGTCATATGCGCCAACAGTTTAGTCGTAACTGGTAAGTCTCTTGCAGTTCTCAAAATAACTTTGTATTTTACTTTCTACTATATTTAATTTAATAAGATAGAAGTTGTTTCAAGTGAATTTCCTTTGTCGAACTAAAATTAGTTATTTTAACAACTAATAATCTGAAATGACCGCACGGCTTTTGGTTCGGTCTCCTGTTCATTCCCTATAACCAACCACCAACTAAAATATGATCTAACAGGAAAATTTATTTTCTATCGCCTGTATAAATGGGGATTGTTCAGAGCCTTCCGTTCATATGGATCCACAATTAGACTTCACCGGTGGATTCGTGGATGATTATTCCTCATCTTCGATCCACTAATTAAAGAATTCAGATATACTCCTAATAACATTTTTTTATGCCATTTCGATCCACCAATATCGGGCTCCAAATATAATTATATATTTCCAGGCCACTTTAATCCACACTATTGTTAAGGCGATTAAAGTAATGATTAGGGGTAAATACAATAACTGCACATTTTATTTAAAACAGAAAAATTAAATTAATTACTATCAACCCGTAGATCGAAGAGGAAAAAGAATTATCCATGAATCTACCTCTGGATTGGAGAAAAAAATATCCATGGATTCAGCGGTGGAGCCTGATTGTGGATTCATGTGAATGGAGGCGTTCAGAGCTGTTCAGTTTGATGACAATTTCGGATTTTTACTATCGCTTATCTTGTAATTGTAGTGCGGTTCATTCGCACTTCCTTGACAAGGAGTCGCTGCGTACAGTGCTCTCTTCAAGAAATACACTTACCGCGAACATGAAAGATACACCTACTCAAACGATTTGGAAGACATACAACTTATCAAATCGCTGACATGATATAATTGTTTCCAACTGTCCTAATACCCTTAAAATCCAGCACATAAATGAATCTTAATGCAATTGAACATCATTATTTCATGAAGTTTCAATATCCTCTTGAAATTCACAGTATAAATATAAGAAATCACTTTGTACCAATCCAGCGTATTTTCACTTCAGTGAATCCATCAGACGGTCGCCGATTGAGCCACCTATTCTTTATCTTCAGCGCCTCGTCACAGGACACAACTTCGGTAAGGAATCTCAGCGCTATCGAAATAAACAGCTTTAAATAAAATAATAATAATTGATAGCAGTAGAATAATACTCAATAAGCAGGAAATCGATGGTAACAAATATAAATATTGGTTAAATTTAGGTTCTTTGGTGACAGTAAAGGAATAGTAGATCCCTTTCGCGGGACGCGTCGGCTTTCTGATGATATTCTTAGTAATTATTTACTATAGTTATTCTAAGTAATATGTTTTATTGATCAGCATTTCCTGCTCACTTAATGTTTCCTGCTCATTTAGTATTTTTTGCAACTCATTTAAATACAAGTCCCCATATGTTAAACGAGTTCTAAACGCGTATGTTTACCTTTTTTTATTTGATTTGACACTTCATCTGGGTGACACCAACCACGAGCACGAGTGTGTTTTAATTTATTTTTATAGATATTTATACTTTCAAATTGTTTGGCTTTGGCTGTTAATCTGCTATATAACTCTGCTACTTGAAACGATATATTATATTTTCCATGTTTAGTTCTAGGACGAACAATTAAACTGATTTTATGTTTTAAGTATTTTTTAGTCAATTTAGTCAGTCGTTCATCACATTTTATTCGTTCTTTTAGTCTTAAATGACATATAGACTCATATTTAAGCCGGATTTTATTATAATCCACCAAGAAAGGGTCCCTACAGTTTGTCCACAAATTTCGGTACACCCCTTACAGACCTTAAGAGACCATAAAGTTACCATACCGTTTCCTATAACTACGTTGGCTCTCCCTCAATAACGTTATTAAGCTGCCCTTTGATACTTACACTTTGACCTCGGACTACTTAGGATTTTATTGAGGATTGCGACATTGTGCCGAGACTTTCCTTTGCCAATTGAAAGAAGTCAAGTTGCTATAGGTGCGGATGGCAGAATAGAGAAGGATTAGCGGTTGAATATAGCGTTTGTTTTGATGAAAGGACTATACGATATCTATAAATATGTTACATACACTTTTTTCGGCTACTGCTGGAGATTGTATTGTGCACAGTGTGAATGTAAATGGATGATTATGACTTTTTTTTTATAGACTAGTGGGCGGACGAGCAAGCGGTCCCACGTGATGGTAAGTGTTACCGCCACCCATGGACACCTGCAACACCAGAGGGTTGCACTTAACATACTATCAGCCTATGTCTTTCCATTGTTGGATATATGTCTCTCCCGAAGGTCGCCACCATACATGATCTTCGGCTCTTCTTATTCAATCACCATCGGCCAATTTCTTCAAGTCGTTGGTCCATGTCGCTCAGAGGGCGTTCCACAGTGCATTTCCCCATACGTGGCCTACATTGTAGGACTCGTCTACGCCATCGGTTATCGGTCCAATGGTACATATTGCATGCCCATTGCCACTTCTGCATGCTAATTCAGTGAGCTATGATGGTGACTTTAGATCAATGGCGAATTTCTCCGTTTCGAATCTTATCTTATCTTAGAAGCTCCGAGCATAGCTCTATTACCTCGCTGACCGACTTTAAACCATTGAATAAGGCTTACCGTCAGACGTCACGTTACGATACCGTTTGTTATAACTGGCAGGACGCACTGATGGAAGACGAAAGTCGAAGTATTTTGCACAATGCTGCTCAACCGAGCTGAATGCGTCTTAAATGCGCCTATAGAACCTCCTCGCTGGATGGACTATCATGCCAGCCTCATGGGTACTTTCCCCTTTCCCTTATTCAAGGGAACGATCAATAAACTGGTATAAACTTACAGCTTTACTGGAAAGAGGCTCTGCTAGCCAGCAATTGATCTCTCCATTGTGCAGTGAACCTGAGCTCCCAAGAACTCTTCTTCTCATATCTGAATTCCGCACACATTCCAGCACTAAATGGAAAAGGTCATCAGTCTTTTGACAGTCATCACATCACACAGTACATATTTTCTTAAATATACTTTTGTCCGTGAATCTCTGATGTTGTAGTTAAAAGTGGATGCTGTGAATGACATTCAATCACACATTTATGCCCAGCTGGAAACCATTTCCGGAGTACATATATCTTGGTTAAGTTCGTAAATGAACCTTATTTGTTTATTTATAAAATATATAAAATTACGAAAATAAAATATATAAAGTAAAGATGTCTATGAATTAGAATCACAGAATTGTCTTTAAAAAGAGTTCTGATGAATAGAGAAGTAAAGAAGATAATGCTCGTGGGAGTATTGCTACAGTCCTCATAACGATGTACAAATGGAAGAGTAAATTATAAGGTATTTTATAAGGTAGGAGTAAGGTATTTCTTTTTACTGTACACAAGTTACAGTAAAAAAAAAAAAGGAAAATAGCTGACACTCTTTTTCATTTTCCACATAAAATATTATTATACTCGGCACTGTAAACAATGTTTAATACAAATCAAATCTAAAAATGGTCCTCCATAAACGACCTTTAATTTTAATTTATCCCTTTGTCAACGTAATTCGAAAAGTAAGTTAACCTCCACAAGTGCTTTCCAAATTTCGGACGGCGGCTATAAATTCGGAAAGGTTATACAATAATTATAACCAAATTAAAGTAAATAGCTACTTAAAGTCTCTGAACACACCTTGAATCGCAGCTAAAGCCTTTGATCCACCTACATCAAAGGCACGCCCTTGGAAATCGTTCAAGAGCCTGCCTTTGCGATCTGGTAATTTAAAATTTAAGTAGGTACGTATATTTTATTGTAAATTAATCATTGTTTGACTCTAAACGTTGATGGTCTACATGTACACCTATTCACAATTTAGCATGTCTTTACCATCAGAGACTATACACGCACGTAATAATTATTATACAGTTACTAACTCTACCATTAGCCTATATCTCTACACTGCTGGAGATATCCCAAAGCTCGCCACCGCACATGACCTTCGGTTCTCTCCATCCAAACACTATATACCTAAGGCATGTATTTAAACGAACAGCATATATATAGCAATTTGGTCAGCTATAAAATATACTTATGCTAGCAGGAATAAGGTTGGCTGCAAATCGTTATCAACTTACAATATTTTTATTGTCAGCAGAATTTTACTATTTTGGGCAGCCCCGTGGCTGCTCAGAGACGTCAGCTAAAAAGTAAGATCATCACATTAAGGGGATCAATTTTACTAAAAATAGGCATCTATAATGTTAATGTTTAAATACATGATTTTTAATTTGTCCAGCAAATAACGTGAATTAGTAAATGCAAATTACGATCTATTCAACTTCCACCGCACTTCTTAACATCAATGAAATGATGTCAAAAAATACTAAACGAGCGGCAAATTATGATCAACAAGGAACCTATTTATAAATTGAAATAAATTACCCTACTCTACTCTACGCTACTCAATGCTACTCTACGCCACTCCACTCCACTCTACTCTACTCTAAGAATGGCATCACAAAGTCCACGGAGTCCGACTTCGCTGGACTCATATTTCTGCATTGTCACAAGAGAATGGTAATTGCTCATTACTAGGGCTCTTGCTTCTTACCTGAGGTTTGGTTAGCATTTTTTCCATACAAATTTTGGCACGCCATTGCACCTCTCTCGAGAAATCCCTTCTTAGTCAATCCTGGTCAATGTCATAAAAAGAAGCCTGTCAATTTTACTGTTGATAATTTTATAATGTGTGGTCAATTCACTGATTTGCGGACGATTTTTAGTAGTTTATAGTTCTTTTTAATCTGTTATAGTGTTCTGTTCTTTAGTAACTACCGGAATGTGCAGTGTGCAACGTCCTCCAGGTACGTTAGTAGTGGTTGAATGAGAGCAGCGGAATATCGTGTGTGATTGCGAGCCGTGGGAGACATCTATATCCAGTGGTGGAGAGACATAACCTGGTCCTAGTGGTATTAGTATATGATGACAAGATAATATGTAAGGAAATTTCGTCACTTTTCTTAAAATATATGTTATTTAAACTCCAATTAAGTCCCTTTTGAAGCGAAGAAAATTGTAATCATGAGTGGAGCCGAGGCCTAATTAAGGCGCCGCCTTTAGGAAGTTAACAGCCTCCTTTGAACAAAGTAAATCGAACACATAATTAAGTAGGCAAAACACTGAGTGGGCCCTCCAACGCGGAATAACCATTGTAACTTGAAGAGATTTGGATGTAGTCCCTACTCGATTTAATAAAATGCTATTTGGGTACTACTTCTTTCAGTCGAGTATTGAAAATCTCTGGACTATCGATGCGAACTATTCTAAATATATCTCCTATTTCGTAGGGCCGTGGTACACATGCGTGTTACTTGCACAAAAGCATACCAGTATCTTGTTAGTGCGTGTTACTGGCGTGTGTGTATTCAGATTTTGCTAGTATGAAGGACGCGTTTTAATAATACGTCATTAGATCGCAAGCCGTTTGATTTTTTTGTGCGCGTTTGTCCTCCTCGAGAAAGCTGTGAAGGGAATTAGGAACTTACGAACCTCAATTTTGTTGTTTTCAACTGGCACTCACGAAACGTTTGTAGTAACCGTATCACGGCCAAAAACTTACAATATCCTTTCGGTTATTGTAAGGTCTGGATGTGTGTTTGTCTTTGTGTGTGTCTCTGCACCCACGACACGAGGAGCACGACACGACACGTGTGGGTCATTGAGTTTGGCTTTATTTATTACTAACTTCTGCCTGAGGCTTCGCTCGCGTGGACTGAGCAGCTGTAAAAGATTTATAATACCTATTTAAAGTAATTTTTTGTTCTCCTCTATAACTCAACCAGAAATTGCTCAATATTTTCATGGGTGCATTGTACCTATCTACATTGGTGTTTATATGTACTCGTAACAAGTGAAAGTGGGTAGATAACGTTTTATGGTTAACCTTTAAACAAACGTCTGGTACAATCAACATAAAAGGTTTTAAAATAAAGTATTCGCTATCAGAGCCTTTTAGTGCTCAACTTGCGGGATTTCGGTAATAGTATACTCGTTAGCAAAGGTTTTAGGTTCTTCAAAGGCTATTCCTGGAACGAATTTCTCCAGTTCTAGGATGGTAAGACACAAGATTTAGTCACTTTGATTTTTATATCTTGTGTTTTTATGACGTTGTACACCTCGGGAGTTTTTATAAGAAGGGAACAAGAATTAAAAACGTGCCTGATAATCGTATTATAAATGTAGTGTTTCAAATAGATCATTTAGGTACTTTCGCACTTTTATGCCCATTTCATTGTTCACCTATCGCTCTTCCAGGTTTGCCGGTAAAAATCTCCCAATGGAATAAGCACACCGTTTGTATTTATTTTCTTTTGTATTTTTTTTATAATTCATGTATTTTTAATGAAAAAAGGCGGCAGACTACCTGATGGTAAGTGGATACTGTAGTCCATGGACATCCGCGATACATGTATACTTCAGTCCAGAATGACAAACGTTAGCACGCCCTGGATGCTCTGTCTACCTTTGCGGATTAAGGAATGGATTGGGAGTAAGGGTTGGGCAAATGGGGAGGGTCAGGATGGAATGGGATGGGAATGGTGGTACGTAGTGATACGTACGTAGGTAGTGGTAGTGAGTCATTAAAGGAATACGATAAAGTATATAAATAAATAAAAACAAGAAAATGCAACCATTTGTAACTTCAAAGGTGTATGAAATACATATGGCCAAGAGATGTAAGCACTGGAACTTAAAATAGAGCCGAGAAAAAGAAAGAAAAAAGATATCATAATTTTCTATTTATTACTAATCTAACTACATATAGATAATGAACACGCGGGCGTATATCACTTATAATTTATGTATATAATGTAAGTATATATAAGTGTAAGTATTTAGTATATGTATATAGTGTGATATAAATCTAGTGTAAGTACTTATACATCTCGTATTTAATTACGATAGAATCTCTTTCTGTACTCGATTCTCATTAAGAAAAAAGTGACGTCATCAGTCCAATTACAATGTAGCGTAACACAGCGTTAATTCGACAATCGAGGAATGCTCCTTCTCTTAATTAGTCAATAGATAAGTAAACTCACGTGCCTGATAGTGAGACATCGCTTTTTTTATAACTTCAACAGAGTATAGAACAAATTCAATATCAGCCTGCAGATCTTTATCATCATCAATCATCATTCTCAGTTTTTTATTTAGCCCACTGCAGGATATAAGCCTCCTCTCTTTTACGCCACTTGCCTCTGCAAATTTTTGCTTCACAAAAATCCCCGAAACGTAAAAACAATTTCTACAATTAGGAATTTTTCGGTTACAAATAAATTGTCAATCTATCGTCCATGAACAGGACTAGCCGGGCGTCCGGGACTAATTAATCCGGCTAAATTCTGTGCGAACTCGTTACGGCGCAGAACGGACGAGGAGGCGGACTATGTTGCTATCGTCCAGTTGAAGTGACACTAATACTATACAGTTTGAACAGTAAGAGACGTTGGTGCGGTTCTTGAAAATATCAAGTATCGGGCACACACATGGTACACCAATAACTAGAAAGAAGTTGTATGGGAATATCAGACGGCACCGCACACCGGAGCAGAGTGCGACACGACAATTTTTGCGTCGCATGAGTTTGTATGAAATCGCACGGTGCGTGGCAAACGGGCGCCGCGATTTCGTACGGAGATGTATCTGGCGACGGCGCAGAGTGCAACACATGCGTTTTTCTATCTTCGCGTCGCATTTGACTGTGAACAACGCTCCGCGTGATGCTTCGCTATCGCGCACTGTTGTACCCGTACTGTAGTGTGACACATACATGCGTACATTGAGGGAATAGTGAGGGAATAGGGAATAGAGGGAATGCGTACATTGTGTGAAATGTAGTGTAATTTTCTGTGACAATAACTTGGTCAGTCGAGTGCGCCCAGTGATTGTGGGGGTGCCTCGTGCCGAGCCCTCTTGAAATGGCCCACAACAACCTTCTACTGTAGATGCCATTGACCACTAACCGTTTACGTATTCGCAAGAAAGTAGTGAATAAGTAAAATGTCTCATGAATAATTCCCGAGCAATGTTGCCTTGCCACTTCAAAGAATTGTAAAAACACTCTTTTTTAATTTACCTTGACGGTGGAGCAATTAGGTGTAATTCAAAACCTTTTATATTTTTAAGTGACTTTTATGAAGTGGGTATGAGCCACCTTAAAAAGGCTTGTGACAACTGGCGGTAATGAAGACAACAAGAATAAAGTGTTTAGAACTGTTCAAAGATCCCAAGCCAATGTTACACTACTTTGTATCTACGTTCATGGAGATTGTATGTAACGTGTGTAGATTTTATTATTGATAATAATATCTCCTTTATTTTACATTTTTTTAAAAATCTAATTGCACTTAATGGTACAAAAGGCGAGTTTAATGCCTGGAGATATTCTATACCAGCTAACCTTTAGTTTGAACAGAGAGACACGTTGGGAGATGTGATGAAACTGAAACTGATGAAATAACTTGTGTATTTTACCCAAATTTATTTATATCTTTTTCAATCTTAGTATCGTTTCTATTACTATTTTTCCTCTTATTCTAATTATTTTATTCCTCGTACTAAATTTGGGTTAGGTTCGATTAACTCTGTACGTTGAGCTGAATTGTTGGTTTCGGACTTCAGAAATGATTTGTTCACAATCTGTATAAGCAGGCATGTTGACCATCCCTATGGCACGTACATAAAGTGTCTGTATCACTTATCCACGGTAACCAGCCGTCCACTGCCGGACGGGAGCTTCCTCGTGCATACATGAGGAATGTATAACTTTAAAATGCCACGTTGGCCGAGCGGGTTGGCGAATCCACTTCCTTGATATAGTTCCTTAGGGTATATGGTAGCGGCTTTGTTATCCCTTACTTGCTTTTTATGACACTCACGGAAGGAGATGGGGTGGTACTATTTTAAAGCTTGTCGACACCACACGCCCAGCTCTTGATAATTTGTGTGTCTATTTGAGAGGAATTCTATTCAAACATGTTTTAATCACAATCTCTGTAAGACATAAAAATCATTGAAACTAAACGCCAGCTTGAATGTTAGTGGTGTTAAAAACCATCCGTGTGATATTAAAGGGTTTATTATCTAAAATCCTGGCTGCAGTCCAGCCTCCGCTCGGTCGGGTTGCCAACATGACGACATAAATTCTACTACATTGTCTTTTAAACGCCATCCGCTGGAGCGCGCATATCGTGGACTGCTTTATAGTTCATACCAGTTTGTGACAGGTTTTTGTTGATGTACCTGTAATTGTGAAGGAATGAACAGACTTTTTATTAGATAATAGACATAGACACAAACACATCCACATTTTTTTTAACAACAATCAAAAAAATAATGCAGGTACAAGAAAAACAAGATAAAAACTCACAAGTACATATTGTATCAGCCTTTAATGTCCCACTGTATGGCACAGGCCTTCGCTAGTCTATGTTTAGAGGGTTTCGGACAATAATACATCACGCGTGTCCAGCGCGGATTGATGGACAAATATACGCGAGATTTTTTAAATTCTCGATCATTGTAGGGAGAGAGTGCACGCTGCATTCCCACAGCCTCTAGGCGCACTCGACTGGCCACGTTGTCCCTCTCTCATAGAAGACTACTTTGAAATGTACTGCATTTCCTGCTTCATCGTATTTCCCCAATATCCGTACGTGTTTCGGTAGTGAGTGACATATGTCAGAGCCCATTCCCATCCCATCCTATCCCTCCCCATTTTCCCAACCCTTTCTCCCAATCCATTCCTTAATCTATCTGCAAAGGTAGGCAACGCATCCGGGGGCGTGCCAACGTTTGTCATTCTGGACTGATGTTGGCATGTATCGCGGATGTCTATGGACGACAGTATCTACTTATCATCAGGTGGACTGTATGCTCGTCTGCCGCCTCTTTTCTATAAAAATAAAAAAAAAAAACGGATTTCCTCACGATGTTTTCCCTCACCGTCGAGCTAGTGACAATTTTAAAAAAATCGTACTATATAGAAATTCAGTGGTACGGGCCGACGTTTTCAACTCACGATCACACGAATGTGAATCGAATATAGGTACCAATAGGATATCACCGCTCTTAGAGGTACATATATTAACAAAAAATATCACGTTGTCATTTCTTTAATGTGAGTTTGTGTTGTCGGAAATGATCTCCAGCTCTGCATAATAATATGCTTTGTTGTTATTTAGTGTTAGTGTTGTTGTTAGTAGAACAAAAATGTTAGTTTTAAGATACGAGTATTCAGTGTTAACGGGGTGCAGGTATTTTTTTTATTTAAGCCTGTATATATATTTTTGTTACACTCAGTCATCATCCCAGTATAGGCAGTTATATCAAGAATATCGTACATTAGACACTAAATACAATTTATATAGCGCTAGTTTAAATGATATTCCATAATATTCTTCGTTGTATTAATATTTTAAAATCATATTAATATGTATTTTTTGTATTTTAATTTGGCGTAAAAATTAATAAATATTGTACAAATGTGAAAATGGCTTGGTGTGTAAGTGGTACAACTTCTACCGTGGTCAGTCCGTGGTAATCGGTGTGGCTCCAACTGAAAATCAGCATTGCAGTTTACGCTGTAGTAGTATCATAATTGGTGGCGACTAGCCAACAATTAATATTCCTATCCTTTTCACTTCCCGTTAAATTTATCATTTCCAATATTTTTATTGTAAATAAACTAATTTTGTTTCTTTCTGATATTGTATAAAACGAAATACTTTGTTTTCCTTTAATAGATGAATTAATAGTAAACCTCTTAATAAAACCATTGTCCTCTAAAAATCCACCGTCTAGTCGAACGAAATAGCCCATTACAATTTATACTAAATGTAATCTCCAATATTCCGGAGATTTTCAGGACAATGACTTCGAGCATGGCGAGGCACGGTGGGACAGGGTGCGACATTAAATTAAATAGCTTTACAATATTAATTTATTTCCAAGCGCCCCTCTCCTTGAGAAACAGTTTAAAGATAAACGAATGGAAGTACAACCTCCTTAAAAATGGAGGTAGCAAAATGAGTTTCCGCAAATAGACGTGGCAAATTATTTTTGGCATCTATTCAGTTTTGATACGCTCCCTCTTCGTTATTGGAGGTAGTAGTGAAATGCGAGGAGGTATCCATCGCTAGGTGTTCGATTTATACATGTGTAGATCGAATGTAATCGATGAACCATGAACCATAACTGGATTACGATTGATCTAATACGTCATTCAGACTTTGAATCGGTGTCTGTTCAACGTTTAGACACACCGGAACATATCAGCAACTTCAATTTCTTTACTGCTGGATATGGACTTTTAAGTCGACAACTAAATATGATATTTATAGTCCTTATTTCGTACGTTTCTATATTCATTTTTTTATTTTGTTGTTATTAAAAATGTCGAATGTGCTACAGTGCTGGTGGTCGCAACGACCAGTGACGAGCCAGTCACGTGTTCACGCTGCTGCTAGCCAAAGGCGCGCGCACATTACAGCCGCGTCGCTCCACAGCGCACTGCAAAACCGCTACAACGCACATTACAGACGCGGCAGCTCTCAGCCCAACGCAATATTTTAAGCCAGTTAGCTACGAATACGTCATCAATTCTGCTCGTCGTCGCACAGCGAATAACTCCAAACTCTCGAATTACGTCCGCTAACTGTGCCCCTTCAATGCACATTGAGACGGGCCGCGTAGCAGCACGTAATATCGGCGCATAAATACTGCTGGCAAGCGATCCTGCATTGCGCTGCGCTGTGGCACGATGCGGCCAGCGTGCCTCAAATGTGTGATGTTTTATATAAAATGTATGAAAATTATTCAGGAGGATTTTTACAATGTTATGCGCTGCGGTGTGGCTCGCCGTAATATGCTCGAGCCTTTAGATACGCGACAACAACAACAAAAAACCATAGACGACTTAGTCGTACTGTCATACGTCAACACTGAAACAGTGTTCCCTTGCGTATAGAGGCGAAACCATCATCTGCGGCCGCGAGTGATTAGCAGCTTGGTCAACCATATCTCAGTCGCCAAATTTTGCGACAGAGCGACGTCGTGTGTTACTTTTAAGTGACTTTATACAAATTTTTCGTTCCTTGATTGCGGGACAGTTCACTTTTGGTATGAACCAATATCTTTCTTTTTTATTTACCTATTTATATATCTACCAAAAACAATACATTTATATTGCGTAATATGTGCCCGTAAACGTAGACGGTTTGTGCAGGCACTGCACATTCGTACATATCTACATTTACCGCATCCCCGAAACTGGTATTTTTCGTACATCCGTGTTAAAATTTAGAACCGCAGGCACCCCAGGGACAAGTCCAAATAAACAACTCATTAACGCGTCTAAAATTTACACGAACTCGTTTCCTTCTGAGGAGTCTTAACTTGTTTTAACCTTAAATTGTCCTTAATCTTGGGGCTGATCGAAACGGTGCTTTCTATTAAAGTATTACAAATGGGGGACAGGAGGGGGTGGATTGGATGGGCTTGTCATTTAGAAAGTTGTCAGTGTTAAATTACAGGTAATCTTTTCCAAAATAATTATACGTTATGGTTTCGTAAATGTATTTTTTTTAAATTGTCACTAGCCCGGCGGTGAGGGAAAACATCGTGAGGAGACCATGCTGCTCTGAAATAAAATAAAAAAATCTGGTGTATGTGATCCACCAATCCACATCGGGCCCGCGTGATGGGTTACGGCCCCAAAGTCCCCCCGTATTTTTGTATCGTGCTCCTTGTATCGCGCACATTAGGTAATGTATAAAATTTATTAATATGTATAAGCTATACATACACATACATACAGTAATTAGAGCTATAATAGGATGGTTTTGTATATGATTTCCAGAATACATATCAGAGAATAATAAATAGTTCTAGCTTTTAAGATTGTCTCTAGTAATTCCGGAAACTTAATAAACGTGACAAAGGTTCTGTTAAATTACTTCGAAGTTTCATAATCATACTCGGAGGCATCATGTAAATAAAGACTTTGAACGATATAAAACGAATGGACGGGCTCGAGTTAAATTTACAATAATGAACTGTTAAGTTGATTGATGATTAAATCGGTTCAGTAGTTTAAAAAATTATGATAGTGTGAACTTTTCGAAAAGATTTTGTCGTAGGATGGGGATCATGAGCATCTATAACTTTTGACTAAACATTTTTTTCAATTAGTTCATCCTGCCCGTTGTGAAGTGTGGTTCACAAGTTCAATCGGCAAGAAGTCATAGCTCAGGGTACAAGTTCATCGCTCAGCGAGTGATGGAAAGAGCTTTACTTCCGAATAAAGACTCCGGTCTCATTGATAGATAAAATCCGTAGCGAAGAAACTCGATGAAGAACTAAAGTTGGCGACTTAGCTCAAAAAATCAGCAAGCTAAAGTGGCATTGCAGATCTTATCTGTCGCAGGTCCAATATCCGATGGGGTAGACGATAGCTCAAATGGAAACTACATACCGGTAAATGTAACGTGGGACGCCCTCTGGCGGTGGATTAATGGCTCTAAAAAGTTCGCCGTTGGTGGCTGAATTAGAATAACAGAAAACCGTGACTTTCCTTGGAAGAGGTATATTCGAGCTATGGAGAGACACATGTTGATGGTATGGTGCATGGTAATATAATAATCATGTACATTTTTAAACACCAATTTATGATAAAGTCAAAAAAAACACTGAAATACAACTAGCCGCTGTACACCACCGCTATTACGAGTACATCATATAAACGATTGATATTCAGTGGACGATGGACGGTGGATGGAAAATAGCGAAATGTCCCTTGTACAATGAGGTGCTGGCAGAATATCAGCGTTGTGGTTGCAAACTCTGCTCCACAGCATCATGTTCAGCCAGAGAACATAATTGTCGCTGTGACCAACAGTCAAAGGTTGACTAGGTAATATAACATTTGTGTGGTAATTCATTTTGTTTGCTATTAAATTTGTATCTGTGTGTTATGTTTTCCTTCCCTTCCAACTTATGCCTGACATAGGTATTTTAATGGTCCTGATACATAGATTCCAAAAGTCGCAGACCGGAACCACATCAATGTTTTCGAGATATGGTGCTGGAGGAAAATGCTTTCAATTCCATTCAATTCAATTTCGGAGGAGGAGAGTGCACTCTGTAATTCAACAGCCGCTGGGCGCGCTTGACTGGCTACGTGACCTCTCTCTCACAGAAGACTACCTTGAAATGTACTGTATTTCCCACTTTATCTTATTTCTCTAATGTACGAGTACGTAAGTGTTTCGGTAGTGAGTGAGATGTGCCAGAGCCCATTCTATCCCCCCCTATTTTCCCAACCCTTTCTCCAAATCCATTCCTATATCTCCAAAGGTAGGCAGCACATCTGAGGTCGTGCCAACGTTTGTCATTTTGGACTAATGTTGGCATGTATCGCGGATGTCTATGGGCGAGAGTATCCACTTACCATTAGGTGGAACTGTATGTTCGTCTGCCGCCTTCCATAAAAAAAAATCGATAGCTACTAGGCTATCCACCACTTACCTCCAGAGAATTCTTGAGTACTTTGGTTAAATCACCAGAAAGGGAGACATCAATTTGGAGAGACTCATAGTATCTGGCAAGGTGGAAGGAAAGAGAACCCGAGAACGTTGCCGAATGCGTTGGTCTGAGCATCACTTTCAACATCAACAACCATGATGGCACGATCTCCGCCAAAGATAGAAAGAGATGGCGCAGAAAAAATAATTCATTTTCGTGGTCTCGAACCTCAGCAGTGAGTAGAACGATGCAAGAAGGAGGTCTTTGAATTTAATATTGGTCGTAGGATAAAGGATCAGAACACGTACGCGTGGACGAATCTCTTGTGAAGTCGCTAACAAGTTTTGAAGTTAAACGACGCCACAGCGCTCGCATGAGTTACTTCTTAGAGTTTCCTGCTCTTTAAAACGTCCCTATATAACTGTCTGAACAATGCCTGTCTATCTGCCGGTTTGTCAGAGCTAGTCTCGGATTTTGATAGTCCTAAATCTCCATAAATAATCCATATGTATGTATGTCTTTGCACATGCAGCCTCCTCCATTAAAATACTTCAAACCCATGGTACTGTCGCAATGTCGACCTCCACTTGGAACTTGGAAGGACTTGGAATATCCTTTCATCGTCAAATACGTGAAAGACTCCGCCCGACGCTACTATAACAGAGTCCCTCATCGTCCCAATTCCCTAATGATTGCCAGTCTAACCTATTTCCTCGATAGACCTCCCCGTTACGACCCAATTCCTGCTGCCAATGCGGTTTTATACTACACTCACGGGCTACACATATACACCGTCTCCGTCGGCTGAGACGAGGGACGTCACCCTCGATACATCGTGAACACACACCGGCCTTCAGTCAATACTTTTACCATGTATCGGCATGTACCTGGGCGCTCCCCATCGACTCGCGATCCCACAGTACCCTCGCAAAGCAACGCTCTAAGCCGAGGTCCGTTTTTCGCCTGTTTACAGGCGAGGGAGCCCTTAGGCTCGTTGCTGCCATACTGTTTGCTCCTGACTGATCGCCTTCAGCGCTCGCTCTAAGGGCCACAAGAATTAAGCCATTCCGAAAAAAAATGTTCCACATTTATTTTAAAAGGTTCTAGTCTGTTTTCCTGAAATCAAAATTGGTTTAGTACTGGCCAGTAAGGCACCTGGCCAGTAATTGGCACATGCTATTCACTTGATGTTAAGGCATTGGACACACAGCGTCGCGATGACATGTGACGCGGCAGGTCGCGTGATCATACTGATATTATAGAGGTGCGAACGGCTGTGATTGCGGGCTACTGTGCGACAATTTCAAGTTACTCCATAGAGCTTTCGAGTTATTGGTCATATGGTAGCGGATCACCACTATAATTCTGTGTGCCCGACGCCTTAGTGGTGTCGCCTGTGGCCATCGCGATAAATGCCAATAGCAGTCAAAAATGTCAAAGGTTGCTTCCCACGGCGGTTCTGCCGCTTATAAAACAAAGGTAAGGTAAGGACCTTACCTTTGTTTTATGTTAAACAAAGGAAAGGTAAGGACCTTACCTTTGTTTTATGTCGCTAATAATTAAAGTCGCTCAGCGAGCTATGGAGAGAGCTATGCTCGGAATTTCTTTACAGAAATTTATATTTATAAGAACTATAATCACTAACATAGGTTACAAAATTAGTAAGCTGAAGTGGAAATGGGCAGACTATATAAGCCGCAAGGGTGACGACCGATGGGATAGACGAGTCCTTGAGTGGAGGCCACGTACTGGAAAACTCAGCGTAGAACGCCATTGGACTAGATGGACCACGATTTGTAGAAGTTACCGGTTAGTGACTGGATGAGAAGGGTGAAAGATTGTGTGCAGTGCCGAGTGGATAGATATAACTCTCACTGTAGAAACCCGTGTGCACATTTCACGATAGTTTTCTATGAGGGTGCGATAACTGATCGTGACAGTGCTGTCGTAGTTTTTTAATTTTAAAAAGTCTTAAAAAACTTATAAGGAAGCATTTCTAGGTGTTTGTAAAATAAACATATTTTAAGCATATTTTTAAAGCGTGTTTCAAATTATTTCGGGACGGATAAGGGTCAGATGAAGTTGAGAGCTTCATCATATTATTATGTCCTTTAGCTCACTCCTCTCTTCTTTGTACTTGACGTGAGGTTGATAGAAATAAGTGGATATGAATTTTTAAACGGCACTTTCGCCGGCGGAAATTAACTTGTCTTCACGTCATTTATATCCTTATCTTTTGCTTTTATATTAATTAGGTAGGTGCCTTAATTGTATTTAGGTTACTTATGTTTATTTTTTGATTATGAAACTGTTGTGATTTAATTATTTTTGCCGCAACATTAAACAATAATAATATGGAATCTAAATGAGCAGCAGGGTATACTGAATGGGCAGAAAATAGTAGGCATTAAATTTGTAGGTTGCTTAGGCGTAGGTTTTTTGGTGAAAATAAAGAAATAGGAGTTCGGCTATGCGGGACTAAATATGCTTTGCGTACCTGTAGAAATAGGAGTTCGGCTATGCAGGACTAAATATGCTTTGCGTACCTGTAGAAATAGGAGTTCGGCTAAACAGGATTAAATATGCTTTATGTACCTACCTGTAGAAATAGGAATTCGGTTATGCGGGACTAAATATGCTTTGGGAACCTGTAGAAATAGGAGTTCGGCTACTCGAGACTAAATATCCTTTGCGTGCCTGTAGAAATTTAGGGATGGTCCTAAATTTGAACAGGTATCACGTAAAAAAAAAAAAGGTATGCAAAGCATCCACGGATCACTTACCAACAGGTGAACTTTCTCCTAGTATCGTTAATGCATATACTTATATGTCTAGTTACCATCGAGTATAAATCGGTAAAATCCACATTGAACTGCAAAGTTACAATACCAACGGCTACTCCAAAGTCGGCTGGCTAAGAATAGTATCAACCCACTTCTTCCGTGGGTGTTGTTAAAGGTGACTGAGGGATAAGAAAGCCGCCAACATAAGTCTTGAGGAACTACACCACTTTTAAAGAGTGATCTAGCCAGCCCACTTCGTCGGTGTGGCGTTTTAAGACCTTCATGTACAAGATAATGTACATAAGGAGGCCTGTGTCCGGCGGTGGACTGAAAAAGCGCCATTAAACAAACACACAATTACAATATCAACATTCGGAGTTGTTAGCGTCCATTATTAAGACAAAAATGGACTGATGGGACCATTGCAATTGCTTGCGGAACCCTAATGCTTTTTCATCATCATTTTCTATCACGTTTCGTGCCGATGTAAATTTTTAACAAATATTTAACAAACACTCTCCTCTGGGTCTCGAAACCGTTTTCTTATAAATTACGCTACAAATCCTCTTAAAAACCGAGTACTTTTGCGAAACTTTTGAAAATTTGAAAATGTACTGTATTTAACGATATTAGTGGCGAATTTACCGTGAGCCAGGCTCTTTAGTTCGTTCTAAAAGTGAATTGCTACTTGACAAAATTCAATAATTTATTTCACTGGAATTAATATTTATGGTGCAAGGCGTCGACCGCATACAGTCTTACCACATGAACCACAATCTGAAACGTAGATTTCGCATGTTTAGAAATAAAGAGAAAATCAAAAATTTTGATTAAACCCCCCACGGTGAAAAAGTCTTAATTATCTTTGAGATTGTTAACGAGACTACTACTCACTGGTTTATATTTTTATTGTAATTTTTTCAAAGGTAATTAGAGTTTTTTTAACGACGTCGGGGGTTTTATCAAACTTTTTAATTTTGTCTTTTTATTTACAGTTTTTTAGTTAGAAACATAAAATCTTATTTTATCCAATTCCATCCCACACCATTTCATCTATCAGGTAATATAATGTGATGTAGACAACACCATATCCCAACAGTGATGAATATTCTTCATGCGCTGCGCGTGTCAAAATCAGTCAAAAATGAAAAAAGTTGACACGTCCGCAGATGCTCTGATACTCTGTCCACGTTTCGGAATTAAGAATATGGACTTAGAAGTATTGGGAAGGAAGGTGAATGGGATAATCTCCATATCGCTTTCCTTAAACCACAGGATGAGGAAAACGAGACGATATGGGAAAGGAAGGGACTCGAGTTTCGACAACTTTCACTCACTTCCGACTACGTTTACACCGCTATGTGAGTTCTGTGAGAGTGAGAAAGCTCTCATCGAACTGAAGGTCGTCAAAGAAATAGTCAAAGAAAAGAAAGAAACACCTACCACTGTCAAAGTTCAAGGATTTCCCCTATCCACCTTAGGCTCCAGCATCAGACGCTGACGAACCGTCAGTAAAGTCATATAACCATATGTAAAGTAAAACTACATTTTTAACTATTAACAACACAAATACGCATTCGAACAAATGCATTCATTAAGAAATTGTAATAATGTTTGTACACATCAATCTTCTGTTGGAATGAGATAACACGACCAGTCGGACGTATCCAGTCGTCTGGAGATACGGCATCATTCTCCTCTATGCATTAGAACTATTCATTGAACTAAACGACCCCAAAAAATACGTCCAAACACCAGCAACTAGAAAAAGTACCTAGAAATTTCAAGGAGATTTCTTACCCACCTCCGGTTTCGGCATCAGATGCCCGACGGTTATGAATATAATATACACTATTCACTTAAGAAAGACGCATTCGAATAAGTAGGTACACATTCGCTTAGAAATTATAAAGCATTACAACTTTTAGCTTGGTACAGCAGCGCCCCCTGGTGAGCTACAACGACAACACCCATCATCAAATACGCACCAAGGTACAATTAAACGTTGACAAAAAACCGCTTCGAGTACGATGGAGCTGTGTCAGAGAAAAGTTTTTAACAAAGAGGTACACAAACATATATAAATACATTCCCTTACCCAAAATGCATATTATTATACCATCTTCGTTCCGTCGTGGGTGAATATGCATAGACTAATTTTACTTTTATGCTTTTAGTCTAGTCACTAATAAATTTGTACACTTTTGTTCTAATTGTAGTGTTGTACATTTTACATTTACGAGTATTTGTGATCGAGAGGACAATTTGTTGTTTATATATATCTTAGTTTTATGTGATTTGCATGTGGTGTGTACCTCTCGTCGGAAATACTTTTTAAAAGGTGAAAATAAGTTGTAGAAATATCTATATATTTATATATAGATAAAATTTGTAGTTTTACGAGACCTATCCAACAACATATTGTATTCACTTTATTTTTTTTTCATTGTAGATTAACTTGTCTTAATATAATTTTGAACTGATTTCGCTCTACAGACTATCCATTTTTCTCTTTCGTACCTATTAGTGGTCCCATTGGGTTAAGCCGAGCATAACTGATAATCTAGTTGGATATATAATTGTCATGTGGTTTTGGCATATCTCACTCTCATTTACTCCCAAAAGTATATTTTAGGGCAGTCTTTGGTGAGAGAGGAGGTCACTCAGTTGACTGTGGATTACCATATGCGCCCTCCCTTACGATCCTAAGTTTACAGCGCAAAGGACTTTCGAAACATACATTCCCAATACATCAAGTACAATATCAAGAAATATACTTATGACTTTAGAACTTAGAACTCAAGCCACTTGTTAGCCAAACAACTTACCTTGTTATTAGTTTGTCTTGTTACGTCTAGAATGTTGCGGTCTTTAAAACGTATCTAACGATATTGTTTTTGTTTGATTTAGCATTTTTTATTTAGAAGAACTACCAGACGAGCGGCCGGTCCACGAATGGTAAGTGGTTACCGCCGACCGTGGACACCTGCAACACCAGGGCGATACGGATGCCCTGCCTACACTGCAGAATACTACTCGTATTTATTGTCTTCTTGAACAGAATCGTAACTAAGTGGAAATCCGTCAGTAGGTAGTTCCACAAGTGTGGGTTTCGCGGTATAAAGTGTCTTGAAGACCCCAATGTACGCAGTATCTTTTTGCCAAGGAAGTGCGTATGAGCTGCTTTTCGGTGACGAGAGATGCGATGATAAAAACTCGATGGTATTGATGGTATTGTATAAATTGATAGAAAAACGCAAAGAGAGATTCTGAGCCATTCTAAACCGCTTGATTAACATAGCATACATACTAACATAGTAAAGACAACATACCAGTAATTAATAGAGGTTACGGTTACGAGAGAATTCATGTTGGGTTTTGGGCTCATCTTGGAAGACCTACGCCACGTCATCGGCTGATTAAGTGCGCCGGTTTCCACATCGTACAAATGATTGCGTCAACACATATCGCACCTTCAATTCAGCCAAACCCTAAGTGGTCTTATGTTCAAATTTAGATTTTACCATTATTTAATAGATCAGTTAAAACTACACATACCCAATTTTATCGTCAAATTTGAGAAAATTGTAGTCATATGGCTAAAATATTTTTTTAAAAATAAGTTCATAAATAATAATAAGGATAAAAAATATCACTTTACACAAATAAATAATAATTAAGATTTATTATTTTAACGATATATACATACATACATATAAAACCTCGTAAGAAAAATAATGAAAGTTATCCAACATTTTAAAGTTTCTTTTTAAAGTTCTGGAAAAGCAGTAAAACTATCGGCTTCACACGGTAAAGCATCACCATTAATTTAGGTCTATGGACTGCACCACCTTATTTCCTGAGTCCAATACTGCAAACAGTATTTCTTGTGCAAGAATGAAGAGTGCAGCGATTGTTACCGGCGTAATGTCTCCATGGATCATTGAACAGATAAAAATCTCAGTAGTGAATGTCAGCTACATAGGTGTTTCCACAGATGCGAGCAACCGTAGCGCAGAAAAAATATTTACCATTTTTATACAATTCTTTGATTGGCAAGAAGGCTTTAAAACAAAACTGATGGATGTATTAAGCACGCACAATGAAACTGCTGACACGATAATCGAGATAATGAAAACTGGTTTGTAGAATCACGACTTGTTGGATAAATGTGTATCGTTTACAGCGGCTAACCCTAATGTTAATGACAAATTTAAAAACCATCTGTATTATATTGCATAATCGACAAATCCTGACAGTTCCAAAGTCCGGCCGCAATTTAAAAAAAAGGCTAAAAGTTCTTACATGTCAGGACAAATCCCGACGTTTGGTAATCCCACTTAAAGATAGCTCGCAAATAATTTTTATTTTTATATTCCGTATTCGATAATATTAGTAATTTAAAAACTCATCGAAGTCATTGAAAAAAAACCGTCTCATTTTGCCTAAGCATCTCTATATAGAGCTTGTGATCCGACATCGAGGTCTTACCCCCTTTTTGATATCACTGATTTTCTACGGATTTTTTCATCAATTACCTACCGCTAAGTGAGCGGTGAAGGAAAACATTAACTATAATATTTACTTACACTAGTTCTTACTTCTATCTTCCATATTTTTTACATTTATTTACTTCCCTACCCTTTCATGTGCTGCATAGAATAAAGACCAAACTGGGAGATATTGCTGTAATTGATCCATCTTTTGTAATAATTTACAAAAAAATAGTGAATAAATAAAAAAATAAATAGAAGAAACCGGAATATTTGACAATCAAAAATAAAATTTAGGTATGAGCAAGAGTCCTCGTGATGGATTAGAAAGGCAAAAGACTATTCACTAATATTATTATCTATTAAATAATTACCCGTCTAAATGACTATTTTTGTGCGGTTTAGTATAGTCGGTGCCTTATTTTGTAACAGTAACGAAGTTATATCAACACTTGTACGGAAAGGCCAAACTATTTGAACCAGGGCTTGGGACACGAAACAAATTGAAACGTCAATACGACGAGGGTTGAGCCTACTGCCAATATGAAATGAACGGACTATACTTCAGTAAGTTAAACTTGAGTTATGTAGTCGACCATTAGTTCAAAAAAATCATGTCTTTTAGATTAGATTGCATTTATTTATTTGTAAACATAGGTACAATGATGATATAAACAAACATACAGTCAGTTCTCTATGTTTTACCAAATGGCGTAAAAATATTGCGCAATAATGGTGGCATATTTGGCAATAGATTTCAGTAATATAAGCGACAATAAATTTAAAATACATATATAACATTACATATATAAAATACAAATAAAGCAACTTAATTAGGAGCAACATGAAATTAGCTACTGTAAACATTACATATCTAGCAAAGTGAATTTCCAATAAATAAATGTTTCCAATAAATTTTCATTGTATTCTTTCTTTTTATTAACTTGTGTCTTCCTTTTTGTTGCCACAGGAGGCAAATTTTATTCCTGTTGTTTTGTTTGTTTTTTATAAAAGTACACTTCTGTTTATTATCGCTGGCGTATATGTACAGGTATGTAAATTAAGTACATATACTCGTAGCAAAATAATAAAGATTGTTAGTTTTTAGTTAATGTTTTCGACTAGTGAGCTACTGTGAGTTTCGACTTCGTTGGTGTATTGTTTGCCATTCATTTTTCATTTCCATTCTTCATAACTTCACACTGAAGTGATAACAGGCCATTCGGTAATGAGAAAGACCACATCCGTTCCAAAACTGATATAATCAATGGGTTAGACGTGTCCTTGAATAGAGAGAATTCGACGTAGAACTAGTAACTGATATAGGTAGCACAATTAGTAAAATGAACGGGCAATAAGCAGATCACATCTGTCGTAGGATCAATAACCGAAGGTAGAAGTGTCCTTGAATGGAGATTACATAACGGAAAGCGCAGTGTGGGACGCCCTTTCGCCAGGTGACTTGAAGTCTCTTGAAGTTGAAGTTTCTCTGTAGTGGCTGGGTGAGAAGAGCTCGAAGGAGGTGTGTGGTCGCGAGCCCTGGGAAAGGCTATCAGCAAGAGAGATACATATGCTGATGATATGGTATGGTATGATAATTATTCAAGAAATACTAGACTGTGTAGAAATGAAGACTATTAGTGAAATCAAATTAATTGACCATATATAAGTAAGGCTCCTTTGAGCGTTAAGAGACCTGCATTGATCAGCGAATGTTATTGCTTTCATTACGCTAACAATATTTTACGTAGTGTTAAGCGATAAAAGCGCTAAGTGTTTTTTTGTGCCGGCGTTCACTGTATGAGAAGCCTGCATATTTACTTTTAATATAAGCTAACTCATCTATGAGATGAGACGACTCGTCCATTCATTCTGAATTCGAAAGACTCTCGGTCAGTAAATATAGACCTGATTTGACAAGTTGACACTTAGATAAATATCTTGAAGATGCTGTCCCTTAGTTTGTCTTCATATTATTTATTTGGAGTCCAAATGGGTCGGCACTGTTTCTGGAATTGTTCGTTTTTTGCATTCGAATCTTGCAAACGATGTCATCTATTGACATAGTCAATTTAAGACAGATAACATAGGCATATTATATGTTATTTTAATACGTAATAAATCACGCATTATATGACAGCTGGTTTACTTTACGCGGTTCCAACCGCATGGTCGCCCTGAGACGGGGAAAATTGACTTGCGCCCGCGCGCTTGATTTGGACCACGCTGTTAAGTAGGAACATATAAATATACTAGTAATAAAACAAACAACTGTGTAACGTGAATTAGCTTTTAATCCCAATTTTGAGTAATTAATCAACTAATAATATGACTAGGTCACATTTGAAGTGCCCATATTCAACTACGATTTTAATGTTAGGTAATTAGACTTTTCGGCGAGATCTCGAGAAGTAAAGACGAGTTCTCGTTTGATTATTATAAAAAAATATGTATTCTAGGCTTGCGGTTTAATAGCGCTGATTTATTAAACTTAAAATTGTTTTATGTGCGTAATGTTTGTGATAATCAAATAAAAGCGTTTTTAGTGTTTCCGAAGAGTGCAACTCTTTTGTCCTCAATAAACAAACGATCACTTTACTGAGTGACTACTAATTTTGACGAGATTGGACATTAACGAGATGCGTTTTGAATTGTTTTTGCGTTAATATTGTTAATGATTGACTCGACATTTAACTCGACATTGACACAATGTGCTAATTAGACTATTGTCAATTAAGAAAAGAAAAAAAAATGTAAATTACACTATACGCTTTTTAAAGATGGGGCCCGTCTTTAAGAGGACTATGAGGACCGTTTAAGATGGTCTCCAATATACTATATATTGTAAATTGTAACTTTTAAATTGAAAAGAAATGGTCGTCTTAAAAAACTGCCATCTTGAGTAAAGTTGCAAAATAAGCGGTTATCTAATTAGTAACAAGAGTAAGGAGATCGCCACAGCAGTTCCAGCAGAAATAAAAAAGAATTTCCGCCAAGACATCGCTTGCTGTAATTGGCTTTTAAAAGCACGTAAGATCGAGATCCACCATCCCAACTTAAACTTGCATCTTTAGAAGAACATCTTTAACTTTATTGTCAAAGTCCGAAGGTCTAAATTTAAATGCGAAAAGGTTTTCCAGCAGAAATGTTGTGTTGTATAAAAGTTGGCCGATCGTCGCCATGTTGGCTAACTTCGAGATAACGTTTCCTCGGTTATCAGCCAATCAGAGAGAGTTAAGGGTGCTTGGTGACGTATGAAATGTACTTACATTTTCGGCCTTGGAGATAAACATGAACTGTACAATATGTGTAGAGTAAAAAGGTTTTTCATGGAGTTGTCATGACAGTTATATCTTCAACAAAACATGTTTATTATTATAATCTGAGATAATTTAATAGAAAAAGCAGGTTGACTGTGAAAAGGGCTTGTTTTGCTGGGTTCTTAAGGACTTGGTACACTACGTAGGTCAAGACGTACGTAGGTAGCATAGACTGACCTAAGCTGTTAAATATTACAAGTGGTTGTATCAGGGTCCGCACACTGTTTGCGAATGGCTGTAAACCAGCATTAGAACAGCGTTAGCAGTGTTACTCGGATAGGAAAAGCGGCCGACTTAAGGACCAATTGATCAGGTATAGATAGATGGATACACTTTATTGTACACCAAAAACATACAGAGTAATACAAATGCGATTTCTTCCAGGTATACTGACCTAAGGCACCTAAGGGACGGGTCTGCACGTACCTGCGACCAAAGTGCTACCTGATCCACTGGTGCACTAGTACTAGTCTTGAACTTGTACTACTGGTGCACAAAGTCCTTTAAGAATAATACTAATAATAACGTCACACTCAATGGCCCAGGATTCCCCGTGACATGGGTTCAGAGACACACACCCAGACTCGAAGATACATTTTTTTAAACAAATGCATGTCCGACCGGATATCGAACCCGGGACCTTTTGCAGAGCAAGCAGGATCACTATCAACTGCGCCAATCGGTCGGTAATTAATTACATTTAATATTAATAAATTAGACATTTAAGAATAAGACATCTGAGATATCAGTCAATGGCGCCGCGATGAAATCACAGCCGTATAGTTCTCAATAGTAGAACGATAGCCCAGATTAGAATATCAACCGGTTAGATGAACTTAAAATTTGAGTAGATCCTAATGCTCAGTGGTGTTTAAAGTCACAGGAGACTACCGTGAAATGAACTGAATTTCCTACTTTATCCTAATCCCCCAATTTACGTGCGTGTTTCGGTAGTGAGTGAGATATGCCAGAACCCATTCCTATGCCATCCTATTCTATCCGTTCTCGTTTTCTCAACCCTTTTTCCAAATCTATTCCTAAATCTCCAAAGGTAGACAGTGAATCCGGGGACGTGTCAATGTTTGTCATTCTGGACTGACGTTGGCGTGTATTGCGGATGTTCATGGACAACATTGTCTTTATAAAAAAAAAAAACTTTCGGCGATTCTCCAGGAAATTTAAATATCCAACTCCAATGGCGTAACGAATTCCTGGGAATAGCCTATATCCATCTGAAAGCTTACCTAACAGCGAAAACATTAAAAAAAAAACTCTAGCTTTGTGAATTGTTATAAATTAGTCTGCGACCACTTATTATATTACTATTAATCTATTCCTTATTACGCAAAAGCCATAACTTCTCATAGGAGAATGAGAGACGTCATAAAAATAATAATTAACCATATTCGCCTTAACTCTGTCTGGCGACGACAAGGCTAATCAGCGATAGAAATGATGCGACGAATGCTCTTGAGCAAATCGAACCAGATATAAAACGAATGGGAGGGAAAACTGATGAGATTGTTGTATGCTACAAAGAAGAAACAGTAGCATATCTCGGCTCTGAAATACTTCTGCCACAAGAGTGTTTGGAATAGTTTATTTAGGTACGCACTATGTCTGCTAATTTCAATGCTCACCTATCGCTCTCCCAGGTTTGCTGGTGGAAATATCCTAGGGAGATAAACACGCCCTTTGTATGTATTTTATTTTGTAACTATTTTTATCAGTTGTGTGTAGAATAAAGTTTAAAAGTAAATAAAATAAATGTTTAGAGACGTAATTTCTTAATAGAAAGAAAGTTATAACGGAAAACATTTATTTATACACACATAAAGGGGGGAGAGGGGAGAGTGCACGCTGCAATCCAACAGCTGCTGGGCGCACTCGACTGGCCACGTTACCCCTCGCTCACAGAAGACTACCTTGAAATGTACTGCATTTCCCACTTAATTTTATTTCCCTAATGTACGTACGTGTTTCGGTAGTGAGTGAGATGTGCCAGAGCCCATTCCCATCCTATCCCTCTCCATTTCCCCAATCCTTTCTCCAAATCCAGTCCTATATCCAAAGGTAGGCAGCGCATCCGGGGACGTGCCAACTTTTGTCATTTTGGATTAATGTTGGCATATGTATCCCGGATGTCTATGGGTTACAGTACCCACTTACCATCAGGTGGACTGTATGCTCGTCTGCCACCTTCGTCCATAAAAAAAAAAAACATAAAACACCACAACGTAAGTTAAACATAAAATACGGATAAAAGATATGGAGATAAGAGAGATGGTGTAATTGTGTGACGATAAAAAGGTTGTAACTCAGCAACTTTTGATGCTGTAACACCAAAGAGGGTCACAGCACCGGTTCTCAGCTACAACCAGGTGTTTATTGTGACTCACTGATCATCTGAATGGTGTAATGTACCCAACCGGCTATGAAGTACAGAATATGAAGAAAAAAGTAATCGCATCACACAAATCAGTACGTCATGCCAATTATGCCAGTATGGTGTCAAAACCTGGACTCTGTCATAGGGAATGCAAATCCTGTATAGACGTCCATCTGTGAGATATGCCAGAGCCGATTCCCATCCCATCCTATCCATCCCCATTTTCTCAATCCCTTCTCCAAATTCATTCCTATATCTCCAAATGTAGGCAGCGCATCCGGGGGCATGCCAACGTTTGTCATTTTGGACAAATGTTGGCATGTATCCGCGGGTATCCATGCGCTACAGTATCCACTTATCACCAGATGGACTATATGCTCATCTTTTTTTTTTTTTTTTTTATAGATTAGTGGGCGGACGAGCAAGCGGTCCCACGTGGTGGTAAGTGTTACCGCCGCCCATGGGCACCTGCAACATCAGGGGGTGCCTATCGTCTGCTGCCTTCTTCCTATAAAAAAACATATACTACGAGTACTGTCTTTCCTATGTACTGTGATTGTCGTTACGTTCTTGACTCTGTCTGTTACTGGATACTTTTATGTTTATATTGCCCTAGTAATTTGAGAGGACGTTTGGTGATTTTAGATAAGAATAAGGAGTGAGAAATGTTGATCTTTTTTCTTCAAGGATAATCCAAAACAATATATAATTTTTCTATGTTTAAACAAACCTGTTTTAATAATTTTTAAACAGAAATTTTATTGGCCAACATATTTCTTTGACATAACGCGCAACAGTTGTGCTTCTCTGCTGTCGCAAATCTGAGCCAGCTCCAACAGCATACTGAGGGTCATTGCAGCCAGGTGGGACAGTCCAATGCTGCACCGATGGACACGACTGCACCCTAGCCGGTAGCCGGTACATATTACTAACACACGTTATGGACATTTTGCCACCACCCCCTCATTTCCTGAGGGCGTCGTAAAAGGCGATGGGTATATACATAGGTATATACATAGGTATATTTATTATTATTAGTCTTCAGTTCTCTTTGAGTATACATTGAGAACACTAGGAGATATTCCTTCACATTAAAAAAAAATAATGCCAGCAATTCTACTACCGTAATCAGGTCATTTATCGTTCACTGCTGGACGCGGGCCTCTTCAAGTACAATTACTTTTGTGCATGATGGATGTATTGCCTTAAAACGGCACGCCGGCCAAGCAGGTTGACCACTATTTTAGCAGTTCTCGGAGCTTGTGGTATTCGAAAATGGTGATGCAATAAAAAAATTAAACACTATCAAACTGCTATAGTTTAAAAATAATTTGTTCTTATATAAGGTTGATTATTTTCCCTTCAAAAGGATTGACAAATGAAACAAACTACGTTGTGGTGCTTCTGTAAACAAAGAAACGACATCTAAAGTTTATTCTTTAATATATCAATTCCTTTTTAAAATCTATTATTTATCTTTCTTATACAATTTGACAGTAAACACGGTTCTCTTAAGGGTGTAGATCGTGAAAATCACCGAAAAGAGTGTTACGATTTTTCATATTTAACCTATTTACATATGATTGATATCAATGATAATTTGTATATATTACAATCAAAGACCAATAAGTATGTTCATGCTTATATTAAACTCTTAAACCTAATAGTTGTTATATAATAAACGTCAACAAACGCACAAAATTGAGTAAAAATGTAAAAACATGACTTCGTATTTTTCAGATTTAACCCCATAAATCAACACAAATTGATAAAAAGAAACACTTTTTGAACACTGAAGAAACCAATAAGTATAGCTGTATACTTCTTTTTATACCTTTACAAACAAAGACTTCCTCTTTTAAAGCCCTAAAATCTAGATATATTTTAAGGTAAATTTTTCATACACAAATGTATGGGATAAAACGTTCGTTTCATTCGTGCAATCTCGGTGGTCTGCAGCGGCAGTTCCTTTCTGTAAGTGAACGCGACACCACGCTTGTCGGCTGCAGACAGCAGAATTACGTATTGTGAATTTGTGTTTTTTGTAAAAAACTGTAAGTATAACATTTTTATAATTAATTTATTTTCAGTTAGTAGAAAGTATCGATATAATGAATGTCTGAAAGAAAACCATGATGGAACTAGATATAAATCGTAAAAAATACAATATCTACACTAATAGGTATTATAAAGAGGAAAGATTTGGATTTTTGTATGTAACGAATAAACTCAAAAAGTACTGGACTGATTTTAATAATTCTTTTATCATTCGAAAGCTACATTATCACTGAGTAACATAGGCTATTTTTTTCGCAGGACTGATTGAATTTGAGTGGCATGCCAGGGAAAAGAAAGTTTTGTACGCATTATAAAAATATGAAAGCCAAAAGATCTCGGAATAAAATGTAAGTTCCTCCCTACTTATTTATTATCGCATTTGAACAGGGTACATTACAAAGCTAATACAATATGTCATATGATTTAGATCGCCCGATTCAGACATATACCTACAATAACATGTAAATATTGGTTTGTATTATCTATATCTATACTGATAAATAAAATTGAAGTATCTGTATGTAATATCAAAATAATAGGATTTTAAAAAAAAAAAAAAAAGGCGATACGGAGTTCGCCGGGTCGGCTAGTATTGTCTAAATATCAAATTGTGGAAGTAGGTAGGCGACAGCGCAACTTTGTCGACATACCTATACCGCCAAACAGACGCGAGGCGCCTAGCGTCTGGCTTAGGGTTGTACAAAATAAATAAAAAGTGGATAATATTGATGAATAATATTTCCAGTATTGAAAATAAAGAAAACCTTGGGGCCGAGACTCTGAGCAACAATGCTACGCGCTGTATAGAGGTAAGTTGTTATACGTAATTCTTGTAGACTTGTTACATAAATAAACAAACTACTTAGTTAGTGATGGGCGAAGACAAAATCTCAATACCTACCTATAGATTTTTCTTGCAATATTTATTATTTTCATCGAGAGACAAACACCTTAGTACCGAAATACTTCTCAATTACTTTCTCAAAAGAAAATTTACGTTCAAATAGGTGACGTCATAAAAAAACAATACCTAATGCGTAAAGAAATTATAATTTCTATTCATCAGGAACCTAATATTGTATTAATTCTTTTGCATTTTTTTAAATTTTTAATTATTTTTTATAAATAAAATCAAGCCATTATCTTTCTTTACAGGAACTAGTTATTGAAAACGACCAAGAGGGAAAGGTGGATGAAATGGAAGTTGGGCGTAGAGTTGTAGACGTTTCTTTTTTTTTAAAGCTCTTCAGGCCATAGGGGACCACGGTCCAATGGATTGTAAGTTAAGTTACCTCAGTATAATAGGTGAAGTAAAAGTTGGTCTGGACTCAAAACTCATCATGAAATGTAGTATGTGTAGTATGAAATTTACTGTGTGTTTGATTGAAAAGAAAGAAGATAGAATGGAAGTGAATCATCAAATTGTATCTGGTATCATATCATCTGGTGGGATGATCAGTTAATGTATCAGTTAAAAACATTAACTGCCGCAGTAGCCCTACCAATCATGTCACCTTCATTATACAATGAAATTAATAATACGGTTTGCGATTGGTGGGAAAAGACAGCAGCACATTCCATGGCAGAAGCTGTCAAGGAAGAAGCGGAGTACGCAGTGTCTATAGGTAGTGTTGATAAAAATGGTACACCATTAATATCTGTTGCTGTTGACGGTTGTTGGAGCAAGAGATCTTATGGTAAGAATTTTTCCGCCTTGTCCGGCGCAGCTGCGATAATTGGCATTAAAACTAATAAAGTATTGTTTTTTGGAGTTAAAAATAAATACTGCGTAGTTTGTGCACGAGCCGCAAAGAACGACAGTCAGCCCTCGGAACACCGTTGTTTCAAGAATTATTCGGGATCATCTACCGGTATGGAATCGACCATAATAGTTGAGGGGTTTAAACGTTCCATTGTTGATCACGGTGTAATTTATAATAAATTTGTAGCAGACGGCGATTCCAGTACTTATAAAAAAATATTAGATTCGCGACCGTACGGTAATTTAACAGTAGAGAAAATTGAATGCAAAAATCATCTTTTACGAAACTACTGCAATAGCTTGGAGAAACTGTCGAAAGACACTAAGTATCCTTGCGAATTGCGGAAATTCCTAAAAGAAAGGTATTTGCGTTTAAGAACGGGTGTAAAATGCGCTATTAAATATTGGGGCGATCAAAATCAGTCACTCGAAGAAAAAATAAAAAATCTTAGTGAAGATATCCTAAATGGTCCACAACACGTATTTGGTAATCACCAATATTGCAAGGAGTATTTCTGTAGACCTGATACTCGTCGAATAGAACCTGTTGGGTTGCTTCCAGCAATTGTTGGATGCGGATTAATGGACGCGGTACACATTTTAAGTAAAAGACTGTCATATCATTCTAGAAGTTTAATTCATAATTGTACAAGTAATATAGTTGAAAGTTTTAACGCAGTGATTGCCAAATTAGTAGGGGGTAAGCGTGTAAATTATTCTTCCCGTGGTTCTTATGCGGGCCGATGCGCAGCTGCTGTTGTGTCTTTTAATACAGGATCGATTCATAGTAAAACTCATGAAGTAATATTTAAATCTAGTCCTAATCCTTTGATCGCGAAAGTGGAAAATTGTAATCGTAGAATCCGTTTAATTGCTAAACCTAAATTAAGATTGAAAAAGAGCCACAGCGCTGTATCGAAAGACGCTCACTATGGACCAAACTGCGAAAAACCTGATCTGAGTCCAGAATTATATGAGAAAGCCAAGTCATCTTTTTTAGCCGATTTAAAGTTGTCTTGTGCTGAAAGAGAGGAGCTTGAAAGGTCGACCCATTTGCAAAGAAGTAGTTCTGAGTGGATGAGTACAAGGAGAAAATTACTAACCTCATCATCGTTCGGGGAAGTTTGTAAAAAACGAGAGAGCACAAGTTGTGCTGTTCTTGTTCGTAAAATCGTTTATGGTAGTAATATCTCCAGTTTGCCTGCTGTACGGTACGGTATCGAAAACGAAGAAACCGCAATTAAACAGTTAGAAATTCAAGAGAATATTAGTATACAAGGTTGCGGTTTGTTCGTCGACGATCAATATGAATTTCTTGGTACTACACCAGATGGCATTTATGCAAACGGTTTAATTGAAATTAAGTGCCCACATTCTTTAGCTGGCATGACTCTTGATGAAGCAATGGCCAAACATACCTTTTGGGTTAAGGACAAGGCTTCCAAGGGTTATGTCATAAATAAAAATCATAACTGGTATTTCCAAATTCAGGGACAGGTACATATTACTAAAAGAAACGTTTGCATGCTTGGCATCTGGTTTGGTGCTACTGTACCTATGAAAGTTTATATTATAGAAAAGGACGACAAATTTTGGGAGGAGAAAATGGAGATGAAATTAGTTAGGTTTTATTACGATTGCCTACTTCCAGAATTAGTTGATCCTCGGCAGTCACGAAGCATGCCCATTCGTGACGCGCCCAGTATCATAGAGGCTATGAAAGAGAGGAAAGAAAGAGCTTTACGTGTTATGAAAGAGAAGAACGCCTAATGATTTTGAAAGATACAGGTAACTTAACTACCCAGCCAGTCGATTCACGTAAACACGCCAGTCCAAAAGTCGTTTTAACTTAGGAACTTAGAAATCGCCTTTTGGTTTTCTGTTTTAAACGCACTTACTTATCTAGTCTTGGATTGTCATAAATCTTCCAATAGCTCAATTACTATACAATTTCTGAGTTACCTGGTGTAAAGAATCATAAAAATTGGTTCAAAAATACAGCGAATTGAGAATTCTCCTTTTTTTTAAGTCGGTTAAAAGGGCTAAATTTGCAAAAAACGAAGTGACGTCACTGCGCTACGGTTTTTATTACTTACGTGAATCGGGCAGCTGGTAACGTTTTCATTCTGATAGGTTTTGTGATAGCCATTGATTTTATCATCAAATTAGCAGAAATCAGAACTTGATCCGTAATCGAATGAAAAACCATTAGAATTTTGAACTCATATTTCGTTATTGTTTAATTACATACTTTTAATTAGTATATTAATAATTTACAAACTTCTGTTAAAATTAGTAAATAAATGAATTATTTACTAATTTTTGTACAACCCTAGCACGCTTTTGAGATAGCGAGTAATGGCGACTCATATTTGTTATTGTGTAGTAAATAAATCATTTTTATACTTGTGTTTCATTTATTGACATTTTTTTTAAAACCCTAGGATTTTTTTTAGATATCGACGAGGTGATCGTAAACAAAAAGTAAGTATTTGAGTTTACGCAATAGGCACATTTCCTTGCGTAGAGATAAACACACTTCCTACTGAATTTGCAATTATTTTATTGAATGAATATTTTACGAATTAGAATAAATTTTGGTAGTGAAATTACAAATAAATAAATAGTTGGAATTTTAGGTAAGTAGAATACAAAAATGTCAGATGTCAAATGATAGAAAAACATAAAAATTGTGTCTCAACTACTCTTATTAATCTATTAAAAAGAATCAACAGCTAGTTTCCAAAAATTCAACGTTATTGTTATGCTGTAAATATTCAAGTTCAATAACAATTTCTCAACGTGGAACGTTTGTTGCAAAACATTTTGAAAATCGCGCTCTCTAGGTCATTCATCCGCCCCGTCGGATGTTACATTAAACTTTGGCGCTGCGGTCGCTCGAAATCGAGATCTCAGGCCAACAATCTACACCCTTAACTTGACGCCATATTCTCATAACCTACACTGTTTTATCTACACTATGATAGTATTACCGACAGCGCGTAGCGCAGCAAAATTCAAATCAAAGAAATATATTTTCTTTACACTTATTTTCACTTCATTTAAAAACAATCTTTTTTACTTAACGTTAATTTACTGAAGAAAAAAATAAAAATGGTTATACACTATCGATTTGAGAGTATTAACACACTTTTGAGTAATATTTTACAAATCTGATTCTGATTGTACAACAACAATTACCCTGCACATTTCGCGAATTGCCACTATGTGCCACTATGCACGTACTATTCCAAAACCGGCCGACATAACACGGCCAAAGATTGATCACGTGTGTAGAAATTTCAATTTCAACCATTCGACTACACTGACAATTAATTACACCAGAGGAAACAATAATAGTATACTCTCGTAATTCTTTAATAAGATTTTTATGTAACTAGATTCATCCGTAGTAGCAAATGAGAAAATAGCTCCCAAACTTAAGCGTGGAATCCAACCTCACACTAGTCAAGTCTTGTTATTATTGAACTAGCAGTGCTCGCTGATTCGTTCGTATGAATTAGGAGGAGTGTATCCCAAATATTAACCCGGCACATGAGCAATAACTATGCCAAATTTAATCAAATGCACGTTCAGTAGACGAACAAACAACAAAAAATTGTTTTGGGCTCTGTATCACTCGTACCCTACACTGTAACGTATACCCTCGTAAAATATTAAATGTACAGACACGGCTTTGTTAGTATTTTATTATTATATAGATATAGTTGAAGGAATTTGACCCTCCGATCATCCAACTGAGCAATAAGGAGGAACTCTTTTCTAACCACTTACGCGCTTATTTCCTCAAATTACCAGCCCATAAGAATTCTAGAGGCTTGCCACACGACTCTCGTCCATAATGTGGTGTTAAAATATAAACTTTAGCGTGAAAGATGGGAAACATTGTATTAAAATTTTGGATTACAGATTAAAATTCTTACTCGTATTTCTTTATTTGCCAGAGTATGAGTCGAAATTTAAATAGATGATACCCAGTTAAATAATATACGAGTCAATCGATGCATTCTCTGCCTCACCGAAATGCCAATTAAAATCCTTTATTGTCATTATACAGTTTATTGGCAAAATATTAAATTGCACCTACTCAACTTACATATTTCAAACTTTGACAACATTTGACCCTAGGAGGCATACACTCCTAAATCATTTAAGTAGGTAGGTAATAAGTAGTAATAAGTAGGTAAATCATTTTAATTTTTTTATTAAAGGAGAGTAGATATTTCAAAAATGCTATAAAAATATTTTCATTTTATGTATCCGATGCCCGTGGACGACATTATTTCTTTAATGTACGTAGGTAGATCGATAAATAATATCTACTCTCCCGGAATGAGCTATATGCGCGCGCGGTGTGAGGTGTGGGGACACGAGCACACCGGGGGGTGTCTCACCCAGCCGTCTCGCCGCACTTGTGCCGGCTAGTTAAGTGATGCGCTTGCTCGCTTTCTACTGTTTTTCTTGCGTCGTCGATATAACACGTGTTGGGTAGTTTTTTACTATATTTACTTGTTAAAATGAGCGACCAAACCTGATTCTGACTTGTCTGCATCAAGTGTTACAAGTGATGATTGTAGTGAATAATATTCATTCAAATCAATATGATAGTCTTTTGTGTCTTTTAGTACTTTTAAGTAGTTTTTTATTATTATTAATAATGTAATGCGTAGTAGATTTATATTTCTCTCAATTAGTAATTTTTGCATTTTTCTTTTTGTTTTTAGTAACTTTATTTTTCAAAACTAAATATTATATACCTATTTGAAACTAAAAATTATGTATACCTACTTACTATATTATCTAATGTGTGATAAATAATAAATAAATAAATAATGAAAGTAAATAAAAATAGTAAATAATAAGTGACATTTTTTATAATTACATAGTCGTGTGTTTTATTTTTGACTGCGGTATTTAAATTATAAATATCGACTTTTACAAATATCGATATACCTATCTTTCACTAAGATCATTGTAGTACAACACTAAAAACAAGTAACATAAAATGGTCACATTCCTTCCGCGCGCATTCAACTTGTTCCGGGACTATATCTATATTTGAATTATTTATTCGAATCCGTAAATAAATAATCCGACTTTAATCAATAATCTGTCTTGTGCACACGTGCGTGAAATGTAACGTCAGATAGACGTCAACCGTCACTCGTCAGTATCGCCAGAGCCATGGGAGGTTACGGACGTACGCTGGTACTCATGAATTTTGGAGCCAGGGACACCAAACTTACCTTCTCCCCTCTGTTATCTTCTTTCTCTGGAAAAAATACTGCGGCCTACATATTAAAATCAGATATTAATTCCAACAGCCTGTCTCTCGACTGCTTTATGTATGGCTGGCTATCCTACGGACCTCTATCACATATAGTTTTCCGCTCCTCATATAGTCACTATGAAAAGAATACACGTGAATGCTTGATCGTGTTTTCTGATAGTATTATGAACGCCTTTGCCATTTTGGCACCACCTTTTAGCTTTTCTTATAAAATGGCAATAGCACAATTAGTACATTGTGCCAATATTGAGTTTTCTTCGTATTTGACTATTTTATAGTGAAAACAGTTCAAAACATGTCTTGATAATGTCCAGTCTAGTCTGAGAAAGTCTAGTGATAGTAGGTTCAATGAGGACAAAGGAGTTGGACTCTTCTTAGAAGCGCACGAAATACGCAGTATGATAATTTTATTTGATCATCATTTCATCACAAATATTAAGCACAAAATATACTTTAAAGTTTAACAAACTATCACTAACTATTAAACCACAATTGTGTATTGTATACATAATTTTATAACTATTTATAATCAAACAAAAACTCAACTTCAGTTTTCGAGTTCCAGCCAAAAAGTCTCCCAGTTTTTTTGGATATCCAGAAATAGGTACAAATCTTCGCTTACAGTTCTTGACTTGCGCCTAAACACGTCAGAACGCCTCCCGTCTCGTTAGCCGCGGTAATGCGATTTTAACTTTCGTCCGCACGATGATAAAAGGCAATTGCTTCTATTAGCAGAGTTTTGTACGTAATTGTTCTGTACCTAACTCCTGACGAGGATTGGCATTTGTTTGGGAATAGTATAATAACTATTTTTATTCTCATATTACAAATGATGCGCTGCCTACCTTTGGATATATAGGAATGGATTTGGAGAAAGGTTAGGGAAAATGGGGAGGGATAGGATGGGAATGGGCTCTGGCATATCTCACTCACTATCGAAACACGCACGTACATTGGGGAAATACGATAAAGTAGGAAATGCAGTACATTTCAAGGTAATCTTCTGTGAGAGAGCGATAACGTGGCCAATCGAGTCCGCCCAACGGCTGTAGGAATGCACCATGCATTCTCCCCCTACAAACGCGATGCGGTTGACACGACAAGTATAGTGTTGACGACGACAGTTTTATCGTAGCCACGACATTTTTACCGGTACGCCAATTTGTGGTCACGGCCAAGTGTAAACATTGCAATAAGGACCTACATGCCGATTTACGACACGACAGAAAATAATTGACATAATGTACCTACGCTAAATTCGTCGTGGACAACAGTTTTATCGTACCCGACTATATGTGAACAGTTCCATTTAAATATACAAGCCACGACACTTTTATTGGCACGACACTGTTGTCGCGACCAAATATGAACCGGTTCTTAGTCGCCTTTTACGACACCAAAAGTGACGGTGCTATTCTAAAGCCGCCCGACTGAGATACTACACGACTGAGATGAATGCCACGTCAAATGTAACATTTTTTCGTCTTGTATTTAGTCTATGACCAAAACCAACAGTTTAATTATAACAAAAACTACATTATTAATTACACGTCCTAATATGTACAGGGGAATGAGAATGTTGTAATTTTCCTGGTCACCTCGAGCGCCGCAGTTGCCCTCCCCTGCTTCTAATTAATAGGAAAACCAGATGCAAATGAGCTTCTTATTAGGAACCACCTGTTACTGTCCGGGCACTGTAAAAATAACTAACAGTAATGCATCTCAGCTATTTTTCAAATAGCTATTTAAAAATTGAAGTTGGAAAAATGGAGCTCCATTTTCCCAACACTTCCTCCAAATCCACTATTTTATATCTCCAAAGGTAGGCAGCGCATCTGGGGGCATGCTTAAGCTTATAATTCTGGACTGATGTTGACAGTGTCCACTTACCATCAGACTCGTCAGCTCGTCCTTCCATACAAAAAGGCTTATAGTGTATAATAGGTTCGGTCGTATTACGTCGCCTGCCTTTAGTATGCCTAATGTACGCCCAGGGTCGGCAATCATTTCGGTCATCACCATAGCTTATTTTAAGGGCTAATGCCACCAGCATGCTCGGTACTTTTGCGTAAGGTTCCAATCTTTATTGTATAATATTGTGCATTGATTGCTGGGAGTCTCCTCATCAGTGTATCTGGTGGGCATAGCCCAAAGGTTCACTGGGAGATAATGGTTCTGTTATAATTTACAAAAAAGAGTAAATCAATATATATTAGTTTAGTAAGTAAGTATATAAATTTATTATATTAGTATTTAAGTATTATATGAATATATTATACTATAAGGATTACATCGTTATCTATAAATAAATAATTGTTTAAAATAGTTACACAATAAAGGCGAGTAATAGGTATTAATTATCAAGTCGTATGTATTTACTGCATGAAGATGAGAGTTGACTTGTTTACCACATAATTAGGGCGTTCAGAATACGAATACTGTACTGGTATATATTTGCACTGCGGAGAGGACATCAAGACAGGAGATTAATTAACTGAGCCGTTTCCTTTTTCCCCGAAACATCCCGGGTGGAGAGATAAAAACGTTCTTTTAAAAAGATATTTTAATTTGTCAACTGTTTGCTCAGGATTTTACTGCGAGGAGGTTGTTTAGTTTGTATTGTTTGATGAGATTTTGAGAAAGGAAACATCTGAGTGGAATTTATTAGTAGGATTCTATTGATTTAAACAGCAATTTTAGCGCCCGTTTGACAGATGAACTTTGAATGTAGAAACAGGGATCGGTATAATGACGTTAGTTTAAGATCTGTCAGAGCCAGTCTTAGGGTTTGTCCTAGCTGGGCAGCGCGTTGTGATGCGATGGGTCGAGCGTTGCGGCGTTGTACGTCACATCTTCGCGGACATGTTGGGACATGTCCTACGTGGGAGTTGGGTACGCGCGATTGCCGTTAGTACTATTCGAATCTTAAAAAGACAACATATATAATTTGTCGCTTATTATTTTATTACTCAGTGAAAACATTTACTTAAAGTATTTATATTTAGAAAGGCAAGGAGCAAAATAATACGTGTACGGTGGCGAATCACGTATCGCAAGGCTAGACGCACAGCTCAAGTAGGACACACACGCGTACGCAGCGAATGTTTGATATTTTCGCGCCGCCCAGCTAGGCAATAGGTTTAGAGCCGGTTCGTCATACCATCAGATACATCAGATCAGATCAGATACATGGTGTAGTTTGAGTTTTGAATTCAGATTTCTTTTAATTATGCGATTAACTGCGACAATGCCCTGATGATCCGTCCTAATTTGTCCGTATATTATGAAAATATGGGTAGGAAACTCCTCCCCATAATCAAAATTACTACACTTTTCCTCTACTGCACTTTAACAAATTAAAAAAATGTATTTAAAAAGTTCTGTTTGACTTATTTGACTAAGATACCATATTATTTTATTGACATTTATATTTTCCTTTATTGATTATTATCTTTTAAAGATGACACGAATTGTATTCTTGTTTAATTGTATTTATTGCTTATTGCTTACATTTGCATGTCCTAGATTAGAGGTGGAATATGGCGGCCTATTGTATTGAATATTAACTTCTATTTATGTACCCATATTCAGCAAATAAATGATTTGGTTTGTATTTCAAGTAGCGGTAAAAAATACCAATTGCGCAGTAAATCATGATCAATAAAACAACCTATTTATGAACAACTAAACTAAATTTATAGAAAAAAAGGCAACAGAGGATCATACAGTCCACCTGATGGTATGTGGATACTGTCGTCTACAGACATCCGCGATACATCAGTCCAGAATGACAAACGTTGGCGCGCCCCCGGATGCGCTGCCTACCTTTGCAGATTAAGGAATGGATTGGAAAAATGTGGAGGGATAGGATGGGATAAGAATGGGCTCTAGCATATCTCACTCACTATCGAAACACGTAAGTACGTTGGGGAAATACGATAAGGTAGGAAATGCAGTACATATCGAGGTAGTCTTCTGTGAGAGAGGGGTAACTTGGCCAGTCGAGTGCGCCCAGCGGCTGTGGGAATGCGGCATACACTCTTCTTCTAGCTACTATAATTATAAATTACTAAGAATGTCATTACCAAGTTGACAGAGTCCCGCCTATTTCTTCATTCTGAGAGAACCTAAAACCTATAACTCACCTATAAACTTGCCTTCGTTCAGTATTTTCCGTTGATCATTAAATATTCTTTTGCTGCTCATTGCTTCTCATTTAAAAATACCTCAAAGCGATAAAGGATTATATAGATCTTTCAAATTTTAATTCAGTCACACATTTTCTTTTCTTTTTATATAACATGGCAATGGTGCAATTAGCACATTCTGCCAGTGTCAAGTTTTCTTTGTAATAAACAACTTTGAAATCCAAAACGGGGATACGTTTTGAATTTCAATGTCCAGTCCCGTTGAAATAAGTAGTAGGTTTACTGAGGACAGAAGAGTACTCCTTGGAAGCACACGATAGAGCACACGCAGTCCTATGCTTCTATTTGAGTAGGTATCACAAACATTGGGCACAAAACACTTTCAAGTTTAATAAACTCTGCTTCTATTTGAGTAGGTATCACAAACATTGGGCACAAAACACTTTCAAGTTTAATAAACTGTCACTTTGAAATTGCAAAATGCGCAATACACATTTTTTATAGTAATCAAACAAAAACTCACTTGCCGAGTTCCCGATAAAAAGACCAATGCAAATTTTAGAGCAAGGATACACTTTAACATCTATATATAGTACATTAGGATCACGTGCAATTTGATTCTAACTTCAAAGTGAGGACACGGGAAGGATCAACAAAAGGGAAAAATGATTTATAGGATACGTAATTAAAGCCGTGGTTTCACTTCACAGACACACTCATGAAAATAAAAACTGAAATTCATCTTTGAAATTCGATGTAAGTCAGATTTTTAATGAAAGAGATAGTAGTTACTTTGACATTTCATCATACAGTAAGTGACTTATTTTTGTTCGTTATAACTAGAGAGGGTTACATGCACTATCAAAGTGCTAGAATATGCATGCAAATATGCACGAACAAAAGGTCTAAATATGCATTATATATGCACTATCAGAAAAAAAACAACTTGGTGTTAGATAATTTTTTTATTGTACAAAATAAAAGCTCTGACATAAATTTACACGATCAATTATAGTTTTTATGATAATACACTACAATACAATTCTTTAAATTACCAATTTCGAACTTGTGATGTTTGTCAGTTAGAATTAATTTGTAGGCTGAAATCACCGCTCCACGTCGACCGACGTGACAGAGCAAAATTTGAAATTTGATGCCATGTATTCAGAAATAAAGGCAGGCAAGCTTTGACCTGTGGCATTAATGTTCGCATTTATTTGTATAATGTCGTCGAAACCCGGATTTTTAATAAAAACGACGTCTAACGTGTTTTGGATCTTTTCTGAAAACGAGTACGGAATTGCCTGGTCTAACTCCACCATTTTTTCCAAAATTACCATGGAATTATACATAGGAAGATTTTGGTTTCCGCAAACGACCCCCTTCCGATATCCAGTGAACATTTCTAGCGATCTATTTTAAATTGACGCGTTTCTATGTCGAAAAATTCATAGAAAACACTATAAATATTATAAATATACTCTATATACACTATAAACGAAAATTCTAGAGTGTAGAGTGTAGTCACTATAATAGAGTGTAAAAACAGAGAAACTCGAGGGGGATAATGCACACTGCAATCCAACAACCGCTATCTCGCCACGTTATCCCTCTCTGACTACCTTGAAATGTACTGCATTTCCTACTTTTTCGTATTTCCCTAATGTACGTACGTGTTTCGGTAGTGAGAGAGATGTGCCAGAGCCCATTCCCATCCTATTCCTCCCCATTTTCCCTGCCATTTCTCCAAATCCATACCTATATTTCCAAAGGTAGGCAGCGCATCCAGGGGCGTGCCAACGTTTGTCATTTTGGACTAATTTTGGCATGTATCGCAGATGTCTATTGGCGAAAGTATCCACTTACCATCAGGTGGATTGTATGCAAATCCACGTCTTCGTCCATAAAAAAAATAAAAAATATGCGTTTTACATATGCATGTAATCTAGTGTAGTTATAATATTGAGTCACGATGGATTAAGTTGGAATGGATTAAATTTGGATCGATTAAGGATTGGATTAAAGGGTTAAGTTGGATTAATGATGCATTTAAGTTTAATTAGAGTATCAGGTGAATGACTCGTAAAGAGAAAATACTAGACAGGATAATAAGGGTCAGTGGACAAGTGACTCATCCTAGAAATGACTGAATGACTATTTTAGGAATTGACATTCTAGATTCTTGAAACAACTTATCATACAAATTAATAGTTCTATTATTTTTTATTATATTATAGTTTATTATATTGTATTTATTATTATAGTCTATCTTTATTAGTGACTTACTTTTTTGTAGTTCATGTTGAATAGAATATGGGTATTTAGACCTTTTTTCCACTGAACGTGCAAAATATGGAATGGACGGACTTTTCTCTTAACTTGTATCATGAAAAGTTGTAATTGTAGTTATTCGGCCTCTTAATACTTAAAATTATTATTAAAAATCAAGTCATTCTAAAAATACACAGTTATTTACTAACAATTATGTTAGATATTATTGTTTGATAAAAGTATTCTAAATGTAAGGTATGCAGAAATATTTTCCTGAATTATTGGAGTCACCCTCCAGATTAAACGAAACAATACCAACACATCGCCCCGCGTTCAGTGGCATAGCGCTCAGAAGAATATGTCGCTGCCAGGCTCCGAGCTGGAAACAAATGAGGCGGTAACAAAAGGCGGCGGGGTAATACTCAATTCAATCTGGATACAGTCATTTAATAATAAATGTATGACTCAAATGATGTGCATGGGGTAGAACTCTCTCCTTTTTACTGCTACTAGTGAGTTTCTTTGATCATCATTCTGCAGATGCAGTTAATCTGACAACAATAATTTTGAAATGAGGCGTTTCAGTTTCTCTCACTCTGGCGTTGATTTCTTCCCGATTAGATTCTGATTCTGAATATTTCTAACAAATATATTAAGATATTATAGTTTGGTAAAAGTATTCTAAGTGTAAGAAATTTTATTCTCCAAGTAGAAGTTCTAAGTTTTATTTAGAAACATTTCACTGAATAATCGGAATAGTGGAACTCCAGCATAAGCTAAACAATACCAACACATCGCCGCGTTCAGTGGCACAGCGCTGAGAACATGTCGCTGCCAGGCTCCGAGCTGTAAACAAATGAGGCCGGAACAAAAGGAGGTGGGGTAATACTCCACTCAAGCTGTATAAAATTTAAATTAAAATGTTTTAAACGTAATTAGTAGTTGACAGAAAATTTGAAACGGTGCTGGAAATAAATATTTCTTAAGGTCTTTATTTTATATGACAAAATATCTACCTGTATCTATCTACAAAAAAATTGTTATTGAAGATATAGATTATGATTTTTTTTTATAGACTAGTGGGCGGAAGAGCAAACTAACACTATTGCAATGTTTAAAAAAAAATGTAATCTAACTTTGGGAAGCAATGTCAAACATTGATAACAACATTTGGATATCACAATTCAAACCACACCCTGTAAGTAATTAACGCCGCGAACAATATATGTATAACAGGTACCATAAATCCATAAATGTTTTACTTGCAACACAAGTGACGCGCGCGGCTAGATTTGTAATAAATACAACCGGCTACACGTGTGTGGCGAATCCCTACAAAATGTATGAAAAGTGTTATCTGTTGCTTATGCTTGTTGTTGCTTGTGTTATCGCCGGTGGCCCGTGTGCGCTGAGCCTAATTTGTCTCTTTTTTATACTTTTCATCTTGTAAAAACCGATTATCAGAATTGATTCTTGAAAGGTATTAGAATTCTTGAATCTATTAGGCGGCCTGAGTTTTGACTTCCTGTTATTCTCTTTTGTATTACTGCCCACGGGTGGGCGAGGTGGTCTTGAATGGTCGAATAAAAGAAAACCAACACATACGATAGGTTAAACTAAAAGTTCCTTGACATGGCTACTTTAAAATACCACAAAGAAAAACAGCTCTTTGTTTGTCAAACGCCATGAAATTGTCAAAGCTGCCATTTATTGTTTATTTCTGGCGACAATTTGAAAATTAAGTGTTTATGGAATAATGAATTTAGCAAGAGAACATTTTCGTTTAGTGATTTTTTATGACTTTCGTTATGGTCTAAACCAGAAACAAAGTTATGAAGGGCTTAAGTTAGCATTTAGTGATGAAGCCTCGTACCCGCCTCAGTCACGATGTTAGAGAAGGGCGTCCTGCGACGGCGGTGACACAGGAACATATCCAAACTGTGCGGCTCAATCAGTAGATACGGGCATAATTAGGTATTGGTATGAGTCAAGTTCAAGGTATTTTACACGATCACCTACCGGTGAGGAAGCTTTATGCTAGATGGATTCCTCACAATTTGAGTGAAGCTCCAAAACACTGCCGCGTGGAATGGTGTCTACAAATGCTTGAAAAATTCCACAATGATCAATCAAATGCTGTTTTTGATATAGTAACAGGTGATGAAAGCTGCATCTACCGCTATGGGCTTTAAACTAAGGGAAAATCTGCGCATTGGGTCTTTCCTTTCGAAGAGTTGCTGACTAAAGTGAAGAAAGGACCGAGTGCTGAAAAGAAGATACCACTTTGTGACTATAACTTTAGAAAATAAAAGAACAATAACTGCGTACTGGTATGTAAACAACTGCTTGCGTTCTGTTTTGAAAAAGTCAAAGAACGACGCCCACGAAGCAGAATGATCCTCTATCACGACAATGCCCCAGCTCACTCCGCCACACAAATGAAGAAATTTTTGAGAACTGTAAATGTAGACTCGATGGGTAGTCCGCCATACAGTCCCAACCTTGCGCCCTGCGGTTTTTATTTATTATACAGAGGAATACATTTTATGAATACAGAAGAGGCAGTAACCGCCTTCCAAGCGGCTATTGAAGAGGTGCCTAAAGAAGGGTGAGCTGAATACTTCACACAATGGCTCCATCGCATGAAAAAGTGAGTCGATTATCGCGGAGAATACTTCGAAAATCAATAAAACAACTTCCATCTTTATATCTGATTTCATATGTGTGATTCTAAAAACTTTCTGTGTCACTCACGTGTGTGCAATTAGTGGCAAGGCACTAAAGGCTCATTTACACAAGGAGAGTTACTCGAACGGGTCGGGCAAGAATTTTATATACAATTCTCATATTATGAGACCAAACTTCATACGATTTTCGTCTGCAACTGTTCACATAATGACAAAAACTCGACGATAACAGTGGTCACATGGTGATAAATAACATGATGACAAGCATATTCTTGACTGATTCCTGCATTCGATTTCGATTTTTGATCTCTTGCACGGGTTCGAGAAACTCTCCTTATGTAAATGCGCCATAAGATTGTGTCGCCGCTAGGCTCCGAGCGGTAAACAAATGAGGTCGGAACAAAAGGCAGAAGTATAATGCTTGATTCCAAACATTCCTAGTACTTAGTTATGAGTTCAAGCTAATGTGAAATACTAATGAGTAATATATACGCCGTGTGGTGTCGGCTTTAGAATAGCACCACCCTCTTAAGGTGTTGGGGTGTGCTTGCATAGTCCTAGTTGCTGTGCAAGTCTTAGATATTTAAATAACACAACGAGGCTTGTTGAAGTACGTGTATTCGGCCATGACGGGCGGGCGAGTATGACATAGACAATACAGATTATTAATAGAGACGGATACATAACATCTCCCTTATTAAAAATGCGTAAGTATACATTGCTTCCTTATTTTTTACAATGAACATTTTTTCTTTTAATTCTAGAGAATAAAACGGAACATCTCTATGACAACGACATCTTCTGTCAAATTGACTTGACTGACATTTACAATTTTGACAGTTCTGTGACAGTGACGATTAACATGACAAAATTTGAGGTTATGTAAACACATCTTGGAAAACAGTAAAACATAAAGTTACTTAGATTAAAATTTCGTAAAATTAAATCTTTGGGGCTTTATAATAGCTCTGCCGAATGAAGAATACGTAGTTGTTGGGCGGTTTGTATGACTATTTGGTGTATGTAATGTGTTTGTTTCTGTTTCACGTTTTTTGACAGGACTAGCTGGACAAGGGGACTGATAGTTCGAAGAAGGAGACGACGGCAATGAATTGGAAGACTGCCGAAGCTCAGTATCTTTTGGAACTGACGGTGACAGTGGTTTGCTACTAGACGGAGTAGACAAAGTAGGAGACAGTTTTGGTTTTAGTATGTGTTGGCGATTTCGACGGAGAATACCATCTGGGGAGGTAATAGTATATGATCTGGGCTGTGGACCTATGTCTGAGACAGTACCTGGTGTCCATATACTATCTGGCTGTTTCTTAAAGTAGATTTTATCACCAATGTTTAGTGAAGACAACGGCTTTGTATGTTGATTATAATAAATCTGTGATTTGTTATTGTTTGTTTGTGTTTTATTTGACAAAGACTTGTAGTTAGGTATTTTAGGTTTCAGAGACTGTTCTAAGACTGGAAGTTTTGTTCTAAGTGATCTGGACATTAGCAATTGGGCAGGTGAATACATGTTTTCTTTAGGTGTATTTCTATACTGCAATAATGCTAAATGAGGATCTGTACGATCAGCAAGACATTTTTTTAACATATTCTTAATAGTGCCTATGGTTCTTTCGACAAGACCATTAGACTGTGGAAAGTAAGGACTTGATGTGATATGCTGTATTTGCCAATCTAAAGTAAAATTATTAAACTCTTTTGAGTTAAATGGAGGACCATTGTCTGAAATTAAAATATTAGGAATTCCATGCCTGGAGAAAATAGACTTTAGGTGACTAATGACAATATTACTAGTGGAACCACCTACTAGTTTAACAAGCTCTATATATTTTGAAAAATAATCAACGACTATGACATACTTGTCTGAATTAAGATCGAATAGATCAACACCAACTTTATTCCAAGGGATTGGTTTTATCTCATGAGGCTGCAGTGGCTCTTTGGAATTACTGCGTCTGTTAGTAAGACAGATATGACAATTATTAACATACTTTTCTATATCAGAGTACATATTGGGCCAGTATACTAGATTTCTAGCTATTCTTTGACAACTGTGAATACCCTGGTGACCTTCATGGATCTGTTTTAATATGTCATTCCTCATAGCTACAGGTATAATTACACTGTTGTTTTTAAAGACAATACCATTGATAATGTGTATATCAGTTTTTAAAGGAAAATATGGCTTAAGGTTGTCTGGAAGTAATCTTTTATGTTCAGGCCAACCTGTTAAGCAATATTTACTCAAAAGTGACAATTCTTTGTCTTGAGAGGTTTGTTCTTGAATAATTTTAAGTTTATTTGGACTAACTGACAGTGACTTAATGACTAAATTGACATGCAAATCCAGATCAGAATCAAGATCATTTAATGATTGTTCTGGTAAAGCTGCTCTGGACAGCGTATCAGCGACATAAAGATATTTACCTGGTTTATAAGTTACATTCAGGTCATATGGTTGTAATCTTAACATTATTCTTTGAAGACGAGGTGGAATATTATAAATAGGTTTATTATGAAGTGACACTATTGGTTTGTGATCAGTTTCAACCAAAGTGTGGCGACCGTATATATATTGGTGAAACTTTGTACAACCAAATAAGATAGCTAATAGCTCTTTCTCTATCTGAGAGTATGACTGTTGACATGAGCTTAATGACGCTGAAGCATATGCGATGGGTTGTTTATCATGGCTAATCACTGCACCCATGGCATCTTTAGACGAATCGACTGACAATGTAATAGGTTTATTTTGATCATAATATGTCAAGACAGGGGCTTTAGTTATACATTCTTTTAAAACATTAAATTCTACATTATGTCTATCTTGCCAAGACCAATCATTATCTTTAGACAGAAGTGTTCTCAAATTTGAAGTTTTTTCTGACAGATTTTCTATGTATGAGCCTAAGTAGGTTACCATACCTAAGAATCTTTGTAATTTTGTGACATTAGTAGGAGCTGGCATGCTACAAATAGCTTTGACTTTATTTTCATCGACTCTCACACCTTCTTTAGAAAAGATGTGTCCTAGGTACTTGACTTCACTTTTACATATGTTAGACTTTTCTTTATTAAATTTTATTCCTAATTCCCTAGCTCTTTCTAAGACTTGTTTTAACCTGAAATCATGTTCTTCTTTAGTTTGACCATATATTAAGAAATCATCCATCATAATTTTGACTCCTGAGATGTCGGAGAACCTTTTTGTCATAATGGAATGAAACAGTTCTGGAGCTGCATTTATGCCAAAGGGAAGTCTAAGGAATCTATATCTACCTTGAGGTGTAATGAATGTACATAGCTTTGAAGAGGCTTCATCTAATTTAAGCATGTAAAATCCTTTGTTGGCATCAAGAGTTGTAAAGTATTGTGAACCGGAGAGACTAGATTTGATTTCATCAATAGTTGGAAACTGATAATGGGGACGCATAATAGCTTTATTAAGTTTTCTTGGATCAATACACAGGCGTAGCTTACCATTTTTCTTTGATGCGATTACAATGGAACTTACCCATTCAGTAGGTTCGTCGACCTTGACTATAATTTGATCTTTTTCTAACATTGTTAATTCCTCTTTTAATTGTTCCAATAGACTGAATGGAATTCTGCGGCAGGCATCGACAGACGGTATAGCATCAGGCTTCATTGACAAATGACATTCGTAATCTTTGAGACAACCTATTCCTGAGAAGAGATCTTTATATTCGACAAGCTGTGACACGTTGACTGACTCATGAAATTTGACATTATGGACTCTTTTAACTAATTTTAGCATTTCACAACTGTCGCGACCAATAATATTTCTACAGGATGTATCTATTATGTGAAAATTGACCTTATATGCTATTCCGTTATGAGTGACAGATAGAATACATTGACCTACAGTGGGTAAAACTTCTCCACTAAAAGTTGAAAGTTTGTGACAACTTTTTGTTAGACTACTTAATGGCAGATTAAGTTTTTTATAGGAGCTAAATGATAATATATTGGTATCTGCACCTGTATCAAGTAAGAAGTCTACATTCTGACTATTTATAGACAATGTTGTAAAATAAGGGTTTTTTTGACTTACAGGAATCTCATTAGTGAAAAGACTATTTAAATAATAAGTATCACTTGGATTACCCGTATTTTCTTCCTCGATGACTCTCACTTGTTTGCTGCGGCAACACTTGGCAAAGTGGTTAGGTTTGTGGCAGATGCTACAGATGACTCCTATGGCTGGACATTTCGTTCGGTGAACTTGACCACATCTAGAGCAGTTCTTGGTTGACTGTCTGAATTGAGGTTCTTGACTGGACAATGCTTTGCTTGTTTGACGACTAAGACTTCCTTGAGACTGATGACTTTGACGGTTTTGAAATTGATGACTTTGACTTTCTTGACGGCTATGACTTCTTTGACGACTGTGACTTCTTTGACGACTGTGGCTCTCTTGCCTACGATTTGTTTGACGACTGTGATGCGATTGACGACTGGCGATGACACTTACTTCGTGGCTTGACAGGACTTTAGCCTCTAACCTCGTGTTTCTTAGCGTTTTAGCGAGACTGACGGCGGCATCGAATGAAGATGGTTTGTCGATTAGGATACGTTCTCTGATGTACGAACATGATGAATTTAAATTCCAAGAGAATATGTCCTTGACTATATCATCGGCAAGACCTTCGAAATTGCATTGAATACTAAGATTCTTGAGATCAGTGGCATATGTTTCGATTTCTTCATCTGGACCTTGTTTTCTATTAAACAGTTTATGCCTTTCGACGGAGATATTAACACGCGGAGTAAAATAATTTTCAAATCTGGCGAGTAGATCCTTGCATGTGATCTTATCTATTTCAGTATCAAACGAGTAGAATATTTGAAGTGCATCCGGGCCTATCGTTTGTAATAGAATTGCTACCTTTCTGGTGTCGGATTCATTTTCCAAACTGTTGGCTACCATATAAATGCTAAGGCTGGTTTTAAAATTTCGCCAAGCCAATGGAATGTTTGCGGCGTTGATGTCGAGACAAAAGTTGCAAGGCGGCAGGAGACGATTTGTAGTTCCATTTTGTTCGGCCATTTTGGGACTTTATGATGAGACGAGACGACGCTTTACATGAAAATTATATTTCTTACTTTTAGGCTGCAATCGCTTACTTTTGACTTATTCTGGTTTCTTCTGACACCATCTTAAGGTGTTGGGGTGTGCTTGCATAGTCCTAGTTGCTGTGCAAGTCTTAGATATTTAAATAACACAACGAGGCTTGTTGAAGTACGTGTATTCGGCCATGACGGGCGGGCGAGTATGACATAGACCAGCTATACTCTAAGTGTGTTCCGCGGAACCCTAGGGTTCCGTGATACCTCTGTCGGGGTTCCGCAAGAATTTAGAAATAAAAAAATCAAAACACCTCTCTGGTCGCTCCGCGGCTGTGCGGACTCCGCGGCCGCGCGGAGACAAAACGCTATGAATGTTATTTATTTATTTATTTGTATTTGTATAAGCTTGTGTTACATTAGCTGGTACAATATCTCATAAGTTTGGTCTCAACAATTTTATACTTGTACAACGCGTTCGCTCTAAGTTTGCCGGTCTGTGGAATGCGCGTACCCTCCCCCACGTGACAACAAAACTTATAATGTGTCATAGTTTTACCCAAATATCTAACGTACACAATTTTTATTGTTACAATTAAATAAAAAATTTCGAACGTCATACACTCATACCTATCGCCAGCGGCAAACTTAAAACGAGCGGGTAGTATACTTGTAAGCGCTCAGTCTCTTTGATAAAAGCCGCCTCTGAATTAGACGCTATAGTTGTCAACTAGCGACTTTCGTCTCTAACTTCAAAGGATAAAGTCGATATTGTTTACAACGCTATTTTTAAATTTCTGTTTTTATTTTTGCTTTTTGTTTATCAAAGGTGCCGACTCGAGTATTTTCGAGAATATTTGAGATCGAGTCTAGGACTAAGTATAAAAGCGGCGATCGCGCGTTGGCGTCGTCAGTTGATGATTAGCGTTCGGAGCGATAAGTTACTACCTACTTACAAGCTCGCTAGCGAGAAACTAGTGTTCATTGTTTTACTGCCTGCTGTATTCTGTTGTCTCAGTTTTATACATTTCTTCCCTGTAGGTTCTAAATTTAGTCTCTTATACGCAGTAACGATTGTGCATTATTTAAACCCCACTATCCTGACTTGTAACATTATAAATAAAGAAGAATGGAACGTTGGCTTAAAGGTGTTAAACGTGTTCCAACAACATCTTCTAATGACGCTGAATGTTCAAAAGCAATGCGCGCGGAGAATTTAGCAATCACCGATCCAGAAGATGATGCCACGAGTGCCACGACGTCAAGCTCGACGGTTTCAAAGACGAAAAAAAGGAAGTATGATGAATCTTATATCAGTTTCGGATTTGTTGATTCCAACGGCTCACCTCTCTGCATGCTCTGTAGTAAACTGCTTCCTAATAGTTCCATGGCACCTGCCAAATTGCGTCGACATTTAGAAACCGTACACCCCGAGACTAAAGACAAGAATAAAGAATTTTTTGTTCGCAAAAAAGATCAGTTATTAGAAAGTCAAAAAAATATGATGCATGTAACACAAACTACCAACGAAAAGGCCACGGAGGCATCATACTTAGTTAGCTATCGCATTGCACAAGCAGGTGAAGCGCACACTATCGCTGAGAAATTAATAAAACCATGTGTATTAGACATAACAAAATGTATGCTTGATGAAAAATCTGCAAAGCATCTTTCTACTGTTCCGCTATCAAACGATACTGTTTCACGACGAATCCATGATCTGGCAAGCTACGTCAAACAAGAACTAGTTACACGTCTACAAAATACACGATTCGCTTTGCAAATGGACGAGTCGACTGATGTCGCTGGTTTGGCTATCCTGCTGGTTATTGTGAGATATCCATATAAAAGTTCTTTTGAAGAAGACATGCTTATGTGTTCATCGCTGCTTACAAACACTACCGGGGAAGAAATTTTTAATAAAATAAATATATTTTTTGAAGAACATAATCTCAGTTGGAACAATTGCATTGACATTTGTACAGATGGGGCCAAGGCGATGACAGGTAAAACAGCAGGGGCAGTGTCACGAATGAAAAATAAAGCGCCTAATTGTAGTTCCAGTCATTGTATTCTGCATAGACAAGCACTTGCGATGAAGCAAATGCCGTCTAATCTAAAATTAGTTATGGATGAAGCGGTAAAAATAATTAATTTTATCAAATCACGACCACTACAATCCCGATTGTTCTCATTATTGTGTGAAGATTATGGCAGCAAACATAAAACACTGCTGCTCCATACAGAAGTGCGATGGCTGTCTCGGGGAAAAACTTTAACAAGGCTATTTGAACTTAGAGCCGAGTTACAAATGTTTCTTTCAGCAGATACTTCTTTTAATTTGAAGGACCGTTTGTATGATAAAACTTGGTTGTTCCGATTGTCTTTTATGGCGGATATCTTTCAAAAACTTAACGAATTAAATTTATCGTTGCAAGGTAAACAGACAACAGTGTTTCAGGCCTATAATAAAATAACTGCTTTTAAAAGAAAATTAGATTTTTGGATCATTTGCATTGGTAAGAAAGAAATAGAAAGTTTTACGTTACTCAGTGAGTTTGTTAGCGAAAACGACTCAGAAATGTTTGAAGATAATGTGTTTGAAGAATTGGTCCAATATCTCAGTTCGATGCGCGCATCTTTTGAAAAGTATTTTCCCGAAGAACACAATACAAAAATTAAAGTGAACTCCTGGATTCATAATCCTTTTTTACCCAACTTGGAAAAGCCTGAAAACATGTCAAATGAGATATATGAATCTCTTTTAGAAATGTCATCAGACACAAGTATGGAGTCATTGTTCAAAACGACGCCTCTTAATGATTTTTGGTGCAGAATCCAAGATGAATATGCAATGCTTGGCCAAATGGCTCTGGATATTCTTCTCCCGTTCCCAACTACATATTTGTGCGAAACAGGATTCTCTACCTACGCAGCCACGAAAACAAAATATCGCAATAGACTGGACGCCGAAGCTGATATGAGACTCCAACTTTCTTCCATCAAACCTGATATCAAGCAATTGATGAAAAATAAAAAACAGTTTCATACCTCCCACTAGTTAGATTTTTTCTTTTTTAATGTTTTCTATTATTGTCCTTACCAAGTGGTGAAGTAAATAATAATTAGTAACTGATACATTGTACTTTTATTATGCTGATTAATATAGAATACACTTATAAAAATAATTGTTTTATTGTAGGGTTCCATCAAGTATTTTGCTTCCCAAAAGGGTTCCGTCATTTAAAAAGTTTGAGAACCACTGACATAGACAATACAGATTATTAATAGAGACGGATACATAACACACCCTATTTCTTTCCATGGGTGTGGTAAACGACTAAGCGGTTACCACGAGCCCTGATGAACTGCACCACCTCTAAAAGAGTGGACTCGCCAACCAGCTTGGTCAGCGTGGCGATTTAAGATCTATAGGTTATTATCCCTAAAAGTTAACATCTTAAATTTTAGTATCTCTCAGCACTATTAGTATATCGCAGTTATATCGTATGTTAGTTTGAATAGAATGAGTGGTTTCTGAGTGATATAGTACTAAATACTATACAATACCATCAGCCTACGTCTTTCCAGTGCTGAATATTAGCCGCTTCTAAGGCCAGCCACCGATCACGGGAAGACCGTGATCGGTCTTCCCGCTTTACTCATTCAGCCATTGCCCACCAATTCCTTTAAGTCATCAGATAACAGATAAACGGAAAATTTCAAACAATTGCTGTTGCGTCTTATTTGCGCGTTGAATAAAACACATATTTACTTTTTCTCAAATTAATTATCAATGCAGTCCAAACGTAAACTTGTAGTCGGCTTTAGCTTCTGTAGGCATAAATTATGATTAAAAAGCAAAGAAAGAACCGCCCAAAATCGTCTCAGTGAATAATTTAATGGAGAGTAAGTCATTATGATATAAAAAAAATCTTCATAAATTCGTAAATTAATTCCCTGCTCCTTTTGTCATTGCAAAGTACACAAAAGTCCCTCAAGAACAAAAGAACTCTGAAACTGTTTACTTGGAGATGAAAACAAAAAGCAAAGATGTTAAGATTAGAGGAGCTAATGAAACATGGCAGGAAAATTAGGGAGTCTGCACTCACTCCCCTTTTAATTCTTTATTAACTACTTACTAAGTGGGCTTTCTTAATTTTTGCATTTTGTCTATTGTTACAATTAAAACACTTTTAGTAATTGGTGCCTTTTGTAGTCTTAAATTCATTTTTTAACTACTGGCAATACTTCTACTCAAATACTTATACATTACACTTCAAAGATGGTTTTGTAAATTGCAACTCAATTTTGTTTACAGTTAACAAAAATGACTATCTGCGCAATTCCGCCGTTTATTCGTGGTCCCATGATTTTGTCCCATTAATGGGATCATAATTCTTTATGAAATACTTGTTAGGTGAGCTTTCTTAATTTTTGTACATTCTCCGTTGTTACAATTCGAAACAAATTTAGTAACTTGTATTTATTTGTTGACAACAATAAAATGAGTCGTTAAGGCTTAAAATATACATACCATACCATCAGCCTGTGGCTCTCCACTGCTGGACATAGGCCTGTTTCAAGGACCCACCACCATATTCTTCTGTTCCTCACATCCAGCCACTACCGGCGACTTTCTTCAGGTCGTCAGTTCACCTGGCCGGATGGCGTCCCACACTATGTTTCCAAATATACACACACATCAAAAATAGTTTTGTAAATTGTAACTTAATTTTGTCTACAGAGAACACAAATGAGTAAATACATAACTCTTGCTAAGAACTTGCTAAGTGGACTTTCTTAATACTTGAACTTTCTCCGCTGTTACAATTCAAAAGAATTTTAGTAATTGTATCTACTCTTTGTTTCAAGAAAAGAGATTTTGAATGTATTCGTTAAATGAAATGGTTTGCAATCGTTAAAATACTCTTCAAATTAATACACACATACACTACAAAAATAGTTTTGTAAATTGTAACTCAATTTTGTCTACAGTTAACAATAATGTGTAATTACAATATAATACTTTATTATCTACTTACAGAGTAATTTTTCTTAATATTTGTACTTTATTGGTTGGTAAAATTTAATGTAATATTAGTAATTGCAAATACTCTTTGTTTATTAAAAACGAGTTTTCAATCGTTAAACAGTTTTTAAATTACTTTTAATAATTTGATCGTTAATTAAAATAAACCACATTCATTAAGACAAAACACTTTATGTACCTACTAAATACACGACTTTATAATACACGTAAACTGAAGAAATGGATTATCTCAATTGTTAATGTAAAGATCATATGTGCAGTTTAATGCCGTATGTTATTGGTTTGGTTATCATCGCCGATAACACTAATGCAGTTATAGCAACGGTCGGAATATATTAATGAATAAGTTTTTCAGTAAATAGAGCACTAAATTTATTTCAGGAGTTCGCGATATTTTCAAATAATATTATATGTACAGATTGGTTAACAGCAAACGAACTACAAATTAATGTCAATAAAACGAATATATTATTATTATTTTATGGACGAAGGCGGCAGACGAGCATACAGTCCACCTGATGGTAAGTGGACACTGTGGTCCATGGACATCCGCGAGACATGCCAACATTAGTCCAAAATGACAAACGGTGGCACACCCCTGAATGCGCTGCCTACCTTTGGAAATATAGGAATGGATTTGGAGAAAGAGTTGAGAAAATGGGAAGGGATAGGATGGAAATGGGCTCTGGCACATCTCACTCACTACAGAAACACGTACGTACATTAGGGAAATAAGATAAAGTGTGAAATGCAGTACATTTCAAGGTAGTCTTCTGTGAGAGGGGTAACATGGCCAGTCGAGCCCAACGGCTGTTGGATTGCAGCGTGGCCTCTCACCATCAAAAAACGACTGTCACATTTAAGCCAACTTCATGATAATCACGAACAAACAACAAGAAAATTGTTCTCCATCATATTAAAAGTTTCCCTCTCATACTGAGTTTAGTAGTTGACAGTTTCTTCAAAGAGACGTTTCCAACGGTGTACCTTTTAGTTAAATAGTTAGGAAGTTTAGTACGAGAGCCTAGTGTGAGTTGATGCTAGGCTGAGGCTTGAGAGACAAGCGTTATAAGATTGACACATCAGCAAATCAGGGTGTACAATAATACCATAATTAAAAACTCTCACTTACGTAGAAGAGAAACTTTCGCATGGCCTTGAATTAATAGCTTACTGCTGCGCGCGTTCTCTAACGGCTAGTCAGATAGTATTTTAAACCCAATGATCACACCATAACATCTGTCTATGTCTCTCTTTTGCAGGATATAGGCCTCTATCAAGGCTGACCAGAACACGCGCTTCTCCACTCCACTCATCCAGCCACTACCGGCAAATATCTTCAAGTCGACAATCACCTGGCCATGATTTACTTACCAGGACAAAAAGTAGGTGTTAAAATATATGTCTAAATGCGTTAATTATTGGCCCGTTAGCTGTGTTTGTCTAATGTTTCTAGAAATATCTTTATATCCGCGATTCTTCTGTCACTGGTAACTCTTTCTTAGACACAAGAAGTTCATAATACCATTACTTCAAACTCGACGTGAAACGAAGCTACTTGAAAAGTGGCCTCTGTCATAAATTTTAATGTACGAGGCTTATAAAGAAAGTATTTTTCATTGTCACAAAATCACAATTATGTATATAAAATTATGTGCCCGAGTAAGTATATTGTGCGCCGCACACAACAAAATGTAAGTGATCCAGCAAACGCTGAAAATTTGAATCCGATTTACAATCTACCTATTATTAATAATACTCGTAGGTAGATTATAAACAGTAATAGGTATTATAATTAATAGGCAGATTTCTCAAGATGTCGCATAACCCATTATTAATATACCAGACTATTATTTCGTATCTTAAATATTAAGCCAAACTCTTCATTTTATCATTGTAATTATATTTATATTATATTTATATTTAATTATAATTATATTTATGGAGTTTGCGTCTGTCACTTAGGGGAAATTTTCGTGGAATTATCATTGAATATTGTAAATTTAAGTTCAAACTTCTAATGTTTCAGAGGCTTTGTTTAATTAGTGATAATAATTGTGTAATAATAATAATAATTTAATTAATTAAGTTCCAGGAATGGAAGTGATATTCTTTAATAATTAGTTATCCGCAACTCGTGACGAGTTGTGGAATATCAAGTGAGATGCGCGGGGTGTCCTGGTTCTCCACCCTGTCATGGGAGTGCCATTTGTAAAATCTTCCAAATATCCCAGATTTTTGGGCTTAAAATCCGATAATTTTTTTACATAGGTACTTGTATCTAGTTTGACGAAAAATGTTGCGCACAACAAAATAAAAGTTTAAACGAGAAACAGAAATACTGATAATGGCAGCAAATCGAAGGCAGCTTTAAAGGTGGGTTAGGATTAGGTTCTCTGGTGACAATAGAGACATAGGCGACATTGTCGACATTATTTGTACATTCTTAGTAATTTAAAATTATTTGTTTTAGTTATTCAAAACATAGTTTGATTTAATTTAGTATTTTTAATGCCCGTTTCAATACAAGCCATCTATTAATTTTTGGCATAATTGTAATCAGTTATTAACGCAAAGTACTAATTACTAACGTAACTAATTACAACAAAATTACTAACGCAATCGTTAGTAAATTAAATTAAAGAAACGAAAAACCTTCATTTCATCTTAAGAATTAAATTTAAAAAATCTAATGTTTCAATGTTAGTACTTTTTCAATTCTTCATATATGCAATGAATTTTCATGCCAGCTCTTGTGAAACAACCCTATACTTAGGCCAACTTCCAACCGGTTCGGTTGGTAAATATTTAACCGGTTCTTAAGCCTTTCTCGTGATACGAATCCCACTAAATATTGTTTAGAATAAGAGGACAGGTCACCCAAGGGGAAACCTATACAACAAACAAGTCCGACATAATTTAAAACAAAACGTATTTATTATGAGGCAAACAACCCTTTGTCGTGTTCCCCAGACATTTCTAAAACACGTAAACAAAAAGGACAATTTAACAATAAGTATAATATTTTAAACAATTCTGCGTTAAAATTTGGAAAGATAAAATTAATTTATTGTTGGTATAGCGCGATATCGTTTTTGGAATAACACTGCTCCATCACTTCCCGTGGGAGTCGAAAAAGGTGAATAATAAGGATGACGATGCTGCTACAGTCCTCTCTACGAGACACGAGCTTTGAATCTGTGTGAGTGGGTGCCGCATTGTCCAATCTGATTTGTAGAAATGATACGCATTTTACATTATCGGTGTGCACTCACACAAACGCACAGCTCATGTCCCGTTGAGTGAGCTGCACCACAAGCCCCCAGGAACTACACCATTTCTATGACAGTGGACTTGTTGATCCATAAGACCATGTAACACTCGTGCACAAAACAACCTGCTTGAGGAGGCACATTTCCAGCAGTGGACGATAAGAGGGCTGGTACGGTATAATGCGATATTGTTCCATGAAATCTACGTATATTATGAAGATCACAATGTACGTGGATTCAATACATCTCCATTAATGAAATTGGCACAAAAAGTTCAGATCAATGTCCTGGTTAAGTTCGAATATCAGCCAAATCTGTTCACTAGTTTCAAAATTAAACGGTGTAAAATTTTCAAAAAAAAAACATTTCTATGTTCTACTCCATAACAATCGGGCTGTCGGTATTCAACCATGCATCATGCGGATTTAGTGCGAATACATCAGTAGGCAGGTTTCATTACAATATTTATTTATACACTCGATTATAAAATATCCTACAAAAGGCGAGCTTAATGTTTTAAGGTATTCCCTACCACCCAACCTATGGGTTAATCAGAGAGGCTCAATTTGGAACTGCACGATTGACACAATTTACATGCTGTGGTAAAATCGATATAAGTATTATTACATAGTAGCGGTGCCAGCGGATTAAAGTTTTAATTTCTAATTCCACGCGGATTAAATACGAGTACTATAATACTATAAAGCTACTATAATACGAGTAAAATGCAGTATAAATCAAGGTGTCCGCTAAGTGTGGACGCACTTAGTGTTAATGCACGTTGCACCTGCATGAAACTAACTAATGGTTTGTACTTTTTCAGCCATTTACCCTGTTGGGGTTAGTAGCAGGAAATGGATTAGAAAATATGCATTTGAAAGGCGTGCGGAAATTCAATTTAAAAGGCAGTGTTAGCGAATTTATACTTTTATTTGATTGATAAAATATTGTGTCCTGGAGATCAGTTAAAACTGTCAGTTTTGATTGAGCAGTTTAAATTGACAGTGTGCAATATGAAAACCGTCAGTTTTTCATACTAGAAAGTTCAGTTTGACACTGTCAATTAATCGTCCGCGGCGGCCACTATATAGGCGCTGCGAAATATCACATAATTTTCTTGTTGTTGTGAATATAATGAATTGTAACAATACCATATTGTAACAACATTACCATATTGGCATATTATTCCTTCTACACCTCTTCTGGTCAAACTTACAATAACCAAGAAGAATTATATCATTAAAAAGTAGGCAAAAAAAATGTAATAAAAATAGGAGACGTTACATGCTGATATCGACCTGAACACAAGCACTCTTCTCAGCGCTAGTGTTAATTTTTGCCCACATATCTCGGGGATAATAGCGCGGCCAGTGAAAATGGTCCCATAGATCACTCCGCGGGTTACCAGCCACTTTCCACCGGACATGTTTCAACGTTCATTCTCATAGTTGAACAGATACAGAAGTTACAAAGGTAAAATTTTAGGGCTTGTATTTGAACGAGCAGCAAAAATGCTAACTGAGCAGAAAATCGTGATCTTGTTGTTGATCACGATTTTCTGCTCAGTTAGTATTTTTGCATTTTGCATCCATTTTTGAATAACTGTAATAAATAATTTTAAAATAATAAGAATGTCATTATCAAGTTTCTTTATTGCCACTAGAGAACTTAACGTTATCCCACCTTTGAATTTCTACTGTCGATTTGTTTCTCACTCAGTATATTCAGTTGTTAATTCAATTATTTCTGAAACTTTAGTGGGGTTGATGTATTCTACAACTAAATAAGTTTTAGGAGATTAAGAAAGGTTGAGTGACAGAGCATACCACTAGACTGAGACCGCCTTTTGTACAATGTTTCTTTGTGCACTAAAGTTGAAATAAATAAAAAAAAACATGTTTTTTGACGACCAATTAGCTCAGCTGGTAATGCCTCTGCTTGCTGTGCAAAAGGTCCCAGGTTCGATTCCTGGGCGGATAGACGAAAGACAGGCGTTTGTTCGTGACTGGGTGATGTACGTGTTGTGTTCGTTTTTGCATGTGGCCTCGGACGCACAACACGGGGAATCCTAGTGTGGGCCATTGAATGTGTCGTCATTTACTATTATTATTTATTTTTAAGTCTCAATATCTTTGAAACTAGAGCCGACAATAAGGTCCATTTTCTCAGATAACGTCGCAAAAGAGACGTAGTATGAGACACCATAGTGTCAGATGTCTTCACTAACAAAGTTAACTTAAGGAAAGTTACAGGTAGTGGCTTGATGCGAAAAGAAGAGTATGGTGATAGGATAGGCCATAACACCAGCACCTTGGGAGATGCCCATATTTAGCTGTGGAGATGCACTAATTACTGGTATGGCTTGGTAATGTAGATACATATAGTTGCAGCTAAATTAAAAGACAAAAAGATCCGTCTGGACTGCTTCGAGGAGAAGGGCCATGAACGCCTTAAACGCTTGAGAACTTTAACCGTTTTAGACTCAAGCCTTTAACCTCAAGGATTTAAGACCATTAAACGTTAGAAATTGGTATTTAAAGCTCACGAGAGTTTAACAATCGAGTCTTAAAGATCACTCAACTCTTGAGCGTCGAGCGCTCAGCGCTCATTGTTACAACACTAACATAACCTGTTATCTATACATATAGTAAAATAGCAACAGAGCCGTATTACCTACATGAAATATCTTTTTAAGAAATTCTTTAAATTTAATTCTAAATTTTTAAATACTACGAACGATATAGAACCCATAGAAGCCATTTTTAGAATGTTTGTTTGTATGTCTGTCAGAACGCTCATTGCAAGATAACTGTCAGAACGATTTTGCAAGGTCGGCGGGGCGCCCGCATACCCCCTGGTGTTGCAGGCGCCCATGGGCGGCGGTAACACTTACCATCACGTGGGACCGCTTGCTCGTCCGCCCACTAATCTATAAAAAAAAAAAAACGCGCATCACGCAAAAGCCACTGAACGTAATTTAATTAAACTTGGCATAATTATGGCTTATGACCCGCCTTAATATTTCGCATACATTTTATCTCCATCCGTTATAAAGTTCCCGAGAGAATTATCATTAAGTAAGCATGTATAAATTAGTCGTTACATAAAAACCACTGAATGGATTTTATTGAAATTAACTACAGTGATAGTTTATGTCCTGCTTTAACTTATAAGATACTTTTTATCTCGATCTATTATTAGTTATCTTGGGAATCATTGTAGTGATGTGCGCCTGATAAAATTGAATATCAATATGTGGGTACGAGAGAAATTATAAACATAACAGGCGTTGAGGTTTTTATTTTAAATCATTAGAATTCAAGTACTGTAGCGGGAGCGCCCCGGAGAATTAAGCAACTGCCTAGCTATTAGCTACGTCCCTATACAGCAGACTATAAAGATAAAATATAAAAAATGCAATTACGAGGATAGTGCCCTTATCCTGAATAACATTTCTACCCTATCAATATTAATACTCTGTTGTACCTACGTGTGTATCATCGCTGTCACTGTCCTGTCAGTCTGGCATGAATCTTATTTAGAGTTACACACCAAACGAAGTTGCGAGCTAGAAACAATAATAAAGCTACTGGTAAAAAATTTAATAATAACATTTGTCTTTTGGACTGATGTTGGTATGTATCGCGGATGTCGCAGGGCCATAGTATTTACTTACCACCAGTTGGACTGTCTGCTCGTCTGTATAAAAAATGTCATTTTAAATTTATGCACTCAACAACTTGATAATCTCCTTTGATATATCCCAAATAAAGATCTACTTTTACGAGACGAGTTATCTTTTTAACATAAGCAGATTCGACGTCAAGTGGAGTATGTTATCTTTTGAAAAGATAACATGTTCTAATGAATGTTTCCATATGTACGTTTTCTTTCAAAGAGTTCGAGTGACGTTCAGTCTAGTTTTGCAAATTGACTGCGACATGATGCTTTGATATAAAGGTTCGTGTACATTAGTAATTGATGGGACTTGGAACCAGTTTAAAAGCAACCGGTAAATAACGTTTAACTTCAATTTAGAATAGGTATGTCGATAATGGGGTTTGTGAATGTTTCTCAAACTTCAATTAACGGTTTTACCTCACTCGAGATTGCGGTGATGGTGTTGAAATCAAATTGTTGGGACAATAAAATAACAGATAAATTTCTAAACTCTATAAATGAAGTGTAGGCTTTCTCGGCCGGTGTCCATATTAATTGAATCTTCCGGGCAACTTGGCCGAGGTCTTCTGGAATCTCTTCTCTTTCTTCCAAACGTTTCGTCAACAACTGCGGTTGACATCTTCAGTGGCGACTGCGTTCACTTTCGAAGAGATGTTATCTCTTCGGCTTCAAGCTATTGAAATCAAGCTCACGGGGAAGAGAGACGAGAGGGGGGGGGGGGGGACAAAAATAGACTCGAAACACACCACACAAACATATAAATACCGGTGCATATAAATACAATATATAAATACATATAAATACTCGCCCACTATAAATACCGGTGCGCCACAATCGTCGAGTCAGTTGCGCTTTACTATACTACCTGTAAAATACTGTAAAATACTGTACTACCGGGAGTAAGGTAATGTAAACTCAGCTTTATTTCATGGATTAACACGTGTATACAGCCACACCCGTTTTTTACACGTCTGTCCTTTTTATCGTATTCGAGAAAATAAATGGCTTTTTAGTTTGAAACAAATTTGAGTCGACATAGCGTGAGTCACTTACGGGAGTGTACATACGGAGAGTTGGTTATGATTGAAACACTGAGATAGCAAGATATTGTGGAAGCGTTTATAATTTAAATTCATAAGTGTGTCGTGTGGTGGGGACCAATGAAATGGCCAGACATAATGCGTACAAGATACGTTGCGAAAACACCCGAACGCGTCATTCACGTCTATGCAATAAAGTATCTCGTAATAAAGTATGCAATTAGAGGTAATTCATAGACGTGGATGACGCGTTCAGGTGTTTCTGGATTAGCCAATGGGCAATGTTTCTTTAATGTATCTGTACCTACATTAATAACCTTACAAAAATGCTGTTTTCTATTTAACACGCATAAATATTTTTAACATTTAATAATTGTTATGTAAACGGTTTATTTACGATTAATTATTTATTTATTATGTGTAAAAGAATACATAATCACTTTGAAAAATAATAACCCACACAAGTCAGCAATAGCAGAGCACCTATTAGAGGCACGAACCAATCATTGGAATGAATTACACAAACCAAAAGTAACTTCAACTGAACGCCATTACATACCGCGTTTGGTCCGAGGCGAAATAGGAATTACAAAATGCCGAAATTTCAATAGCGAGGATGGATTTAACTTAACATGGGACCCACGAACTTTGCAAACCCAGAAAAGTATGTTATCAAACTCGTGTGTGTGTGGTGATATTGTTAGTATAGTGTGCAAGGAATAAAACTAATAAAATAAAATAAATAGAATAAAATTAATTAATAAAAACAAGTTGAGTGTGGACAGGTGAATCAAAAACGAACACGACGGAGGGTAGGCAGATTTGTCTGTTAATAGCAAAAACACCTTCACCCGCCTCCACAGTCTCGCCCCGACCACGGTTCATGTAAGAGCTGGTTCACATTAGGTCGGACCGACAAATTTATCGGGACGATACATGTGTCGGATGTATATTGACGTATGTGTTTAAATAGCACTATTCACATTAGTGAGATTCGATAAAACTATCGGCGACGACACATTTACCGGATGTTCTGCCACGATTTAACTGTCGGGTTGGATATTATTAGCATACAACTTTGTATTCTGTATTGTATTACCGTTGCCTTGACAAGCCGGCTAATGATAAAACTGTCGGTCCGACCTAATGTGAACCAGCTCTTACAGTACCGAAATATCGGCTGTAATGAATAAATTATAAATCGTGAGTAATCCGCTTAGGTACATAACAATTATTATGTTCAATTACGATAACGAAAGTTTAAAATTTTAAGAATTACGAGTTCTTTACACATATTTATCTGTTAAAAGAATCATAAACGTGTATGTATACTTTTTTATTGTATTGTACTTTTTTTTTGTACTCTACGTTTCACCGACCATAATGTAACATCGAGCAAATTACATACTCGTAAATTATCTGCGGATATGTTCAAACCGTCTCCTCGTGTGTTTTTTTATTTACGAGCTACGTTTCGGGGACGAGGTACTTTTATGTCATGTTTTATTATGATATGGTATTCCGCAAAAACATATGTCACGTGACTTTGTTAATATCCACAAGTAAAATCGCCGGGGGCACTGCGAAACGGAAAACGAAAACCTTGAGTTTGTAACTTTCAAAAGTTAATTTGGAAATTTCATTTACTTACAAAAATACAAGAGTATTTGATTTCTGTAATTGCTTGACATGGAGCAGACGTATTTAATTTATTCAAATAATTATGTTTAATTCGTTACAAGTTAAAGAATTTTAAGTAAATACAAACCTTTTTACAAAAGATAGTTAGTTCTTTATGCTAATTAAATGTTTAATCTTCTAAATGTTTAAATTTGATTTGAGTATTATTAAATTATCTCAAATAGTCTTTGAGACTTGGGAACTTTTATATAATTTGGTTTGTGTTTTTTAAATACTTACTTTTAATGAAAATATTTATTCGTTTTTCTATAATCGTTTTTTTTATAGTGGTATGGGCGGACGAGCAAGTGGTCCCATGTGATGGTAAGTGTTACCGTCGCCCATGGACACCTGCAACACCAGGAGGTATGCGGGTGCGCCGCTGACCTTGCTAAATCCTATCCTAAAAACAGCTTTCTTGAAGAACCCCATATCGTAAAACCCCAGGTGGGAATTATATTGAACAACTCTTCAGAGCATTCCCCATTGTACAGGCGGTAGAACACAGAGAGACGCAACGTCTTTCCTAATGCTGAGGGGTTCTAAACCGTCCGCGAGAGTGCGATCGTCAACAATACGAACAGCACGTCGTTGGATGGAGTCAAATGAGTCCAATCGATATTTCGGTGCGCCGGCCCAGAGATGTGAACAGTACTCCATATGGGGCTTAACCTGAGCTTTGTAAAGCATTAGTAGTTGCCCAGGGGGAAGTACCGCTTCACTCTGTTCAGCACACCAAGATTTTTAGAGGCCATTTTGGCCTTATTTTCCAGATGACCCCTAAATTCGACTTTGGAAATGTCGACACCTAGTCGATACTCTCCGAGATCTTAAGAGGTATGCTCTGAAAGCGAGGTGCTGCGACAAAAGGTTTTTTAGCGGTGAATGCACAGACTTACATGATTGTGAACACCGGTACCGTTGTTCGCACTGAAAATCCCCACTGGTGGGGACAACGGCAACTGTAAACGAAATTATTATCGTTGTCTCCACTAACATCAGTGACATCAAAAATATGGTGAAAATTCAAATATATATTCGACGCAACAGTGAATATTATTGTGAAGGACCTCAATATATTGAATCCTTTACTCCCAAAACATAGGAAAAAGCTTCCACTAACCTTGTGATCCCCAGAGGTCAGATGAGAGCTTGCTTAGCGCACACGTCACTGCTGGGTTGGAGTGGCCTTCTCCAGTAGAAGGCAGGTGCTGACCACTCCCACGTTTTCGAAAACGTTTCCACAATGATGTCTCTTACATTCGCGTGAAACGTTCACAATAGAGGAAGGCAAAACTTGAGTCAATATGTCACTCAATAGTTCATTTGGACATTCATAGTAAATTTGGATGTTAACATTTTTATGTACAGATACCGTGTTAATTTTATCTTTTGTCGAACTGAGACTGTTGATATATTTTTGGACGACACTCTACTTCAATTTTACATCACTGGCTGTAGGTCGCTTTTGAACAACCCTTTTCATAAATAGAGGTAGTTTACATAAAATTAGCAAACGCATCCTCTTACATGAGGCGTCGTAACACTTTAAGAGGGGCCTGTTAGTTAGCTTGGATGTAAGTGTCGGTGTATGGTGTCGTGGACTCTTCACAACAAAGGGTTTGGTCTGTTTGCGGGCTGGGCCGTGTGGTGTGGGTCGGTTTTAGTATAGCACTACTCCGTCTCTTCGCGTGGGTGTTGTGAAAGGCTATTAAGGGATAACAAAGCCGCTACCACACACGCTGATGAACTACACCACCTCTGAATAACCTCGCCAATCCGATTGGCCAGTGTGGCGTTTTAAGGCCATGTTTTAAGGCGTTTGTATCGTGTTGCATCGTGTTGTACTGTATTGTTTATCTATAGAAATGTGACTGACAGACGGTTATGAAGTAAGTTACGTTTTTGTCGGTGTATAGTATCGTGAAGTCTTCAGACCAAAAGGTCTGGTTTATTTTGTATGAAAATAAGGCAGCAGACGAGCAAACAGTCCACCTGGTGGTAAGTGGATACTGTTGCCCAGGGACACCCGCGATACATACCAACATCAGTCCAGAATGACAAACGTAAGCATGCCTCCGGATGCGCAGCCCGCTTTTGGAGATTTAATGGACTGGATTTGGAGGATGGGTTTAGACATGGGGGGATAGGGTAGGATGGGATGGGAATGGGCTGTAGCAAATCTCACTCACTACTGAAACTAATGCTATTGGGAAAATAGGATAACTAATAGGATAATGAGAAAAAGGAAAATAGGATAGGATAGGGAAAATAGGATAAAGTGGGGAATGCAGAACATTATACGGGCAGAACATTATTCTTTGAGAGTCTTACGATAGTCCTTTGCATTATGTTTGAGAAATGTCCCTTTAAATGTTTAATGTGCACGTTTTAACAACGTTTGTAAACGGGAATAACCTTAGTTGGTTAGTTAGCCTTTGATCCTTCGGCGGTACGAGTCGGCCATTGATCCTTGTGCGGTACAATCGCAATCTGTTGTTGTGCATGTAGGCTGCACATTTTTGGGAGACCTTGGGGTATGCGAGTGTCCATAGTTGGTGTATAATAGTGAAAACAGTGTAGTGTAACGACGACCTTGCAAGGGCGCTATTAAGCGCATCCCTGTTCAGCAGTCCCGGGAGCCCCCAGGAATATCGAGAGTGGGTGAGCAGGAGGTTACAGTCAGAACTTCTGGTTTCATCTTTACTTTGACTCCGCGTATCGCGGATAAAATATGGGGGTAGCTGCTGAACTCGCGGATTTAGTGGCTACACGTGGCCGCTCCTCGGTTTTCATTAAAAGGCTCGCCACAAGAAAGCGCTCCACCTTCATTTCCGTTCCATTATGGAACGCGTAAAAACTCGGCTTTTACGCGGGAAATTACGAAAAATAAAGCAAGTGGCTACGTTCTAAGCTTGGAACGCATTATACTACCACCAAGTATAGTTATATCATTTTTATTCCTTGTAGTTGAGACGTTTTTGAAATTTGGAAAGTGGTTACAGGTATTAATTGAATCTTCCGGGCTATTTGGCCGAGGTCTTCTGGAATCTCTTCTCTTTCTTCCAAACGTTTCGTCAACAACTGCGGTTGACATCTTCAGTGGCGACTGCGTTCACTTTCGGAGAGATGTTATCTCTTCGGCTTCTCGAGCGCAACTGAGTAACTGAGTAACCAAACTCGAGTGTTTGGAAGAAAGAGAAGAGATTCCAGAAGATCTCGGCCAAGTGGCCCGGAAGATTCAATTAATATGGACACCGGCTGAGAAAGCCTACACTCCACTATGGTTACAGGTAATTTTCACAATTAATCTAATTACGTAATATAGAATACTGTTGCCCGCCGATGCGCTCATGTGGTAACTCGCTAACCCGCTTGGTCAGCTTGACGCTAAAGGCAATGGTCATGACGAAGCCCATATCCAGCATTGGACAAAAAAGGAACAGGGTTACGGTACGGTACTTATCAATACCAACTACAGTATACTACTCTAATACATGTATCAAGTTTAAACATGTTGACCTGGCCACGATCGCTACACATCCAGGTCAAATTACGTTTAAGATTTACGTGTTCACTCAAAGATTTAGTATCGTCGAAGAAATATAGTTTGACTCGACTGATGTGAATTCGTTTTAAAATGTGATACAAATATAAATCGGCTCGGTGATAATGATAAGTTTTAGCTAAAGTGTGTGCTAAATTCCGTAGGTATTGAAGAATGAATGACACAGTATAAAGTAGAAAGGCTGATATAAAACATTCTTTGTCATCAGATTTTTAGCTCCGTAGGAGCTCCATAGCTCGCTACTATTCGTACCATCGGTCTATGTCTTTCTACTGCTGGATATAGACCTCTCTCAAGGTTTGCCACCATACACAGTCTTCGGTTTTTTTTTCTAGCCACCACTTTTACAAGCGATCAGTTTACCTGGCCGGCGGGCGACGCACACTGGGCTCTTGCTACATGGCCTCCATCCGAGGACTCATCTACTTCATCGATTTTTTTTTTTTTTTTTTTTTATAGACTAGGGTGCGGACGAGCAAGCGGTCCCACGTGATGGTAAGTGTTACCGCCGCCCATGGGCACCTGCAACACCAGGGTATATATCAGTATTATATATCGGTCTTTCGGTATATATGACCTGCCTATTGCCACTTCACCATGCTGATTCTATGAGCTATGCCGGGTATTGTAGTTATTTGACGATTCTTCTTAACGGATCCTATCTCGCAACGAAACTCTCAGCACAGCTCTCTCCCTAGCTTGCTAACTACAGATTACTTAATTAATGAATAAAATATATGGTATAAGAATTCTGTTTCTGTTATAAAGGTATGGTGTAAGAATATTTAGAAACCATCTTTTTTATAGATAAAAGTCGGCAGATGAGCTACTGTCGGCCATAGACATCCGCGATACTTGCCAACATCAGTCCAGAATGACAAACGTTGGCACAAACACGTAGGTACATTGGGGAAATACGATAAAGTAGGAAATGCAGTATATTTCAAGGTAGTCTTCTGTGAGAGAGGGGTAACTTGTCCAGTCGAGTGCGCCGAGCGGCTGTGGGAGCAGGCTGTGGGATTGCAGCATGCACTCTCTCCCCCTCTAACTTTACATCTCATAGCACGATTAATATATTTATTTAAACGAGAAACTTTTTTAACATAGTGTGCCTGCCCTTAGAAAACGTATTTATAAAACGACTAAGCGGTTTAAGGAATTTAAATTACGACTGCTCATATATTTATTGCACAAGAACCTTTATTCAGATCTTATTCAGATCCCAATAAAGCCTTACTTTTTTTCAATTTCAAGACACGACATTGGACTTAGCGATCTTGACGGAGAGTAAACAATTTATACGATCCCATAGGTGGGGCGATTTGAAAACGCTTTTAGCCAAATAGAACCTTCTCGGGGGATTTTTAAAGCAATTAGGGCAAGATTGTGGATTTAAATTTCAGAGCCGTATACGTTCAAAAGAGTTTAACTTAGCAGTAAATGGATTTTTACCTATTAAAGTGATATACCCATTTAAACGTATATTGTTTCTTTACTAGTTGTGCTCGTAAAACCGTTCGAATGGATTTTGTAATGATTTAATTTGAAAATTAAGTTTTTAAGAAAGTGACAGACGCCCATGGACATTCGGGATGCATGTCAAAATTAGTCCACCATGACAAACGTTGGCGCGTTTGTCATTTAGAAGAGGATTGAACGTGTGGTGTCGGACGGCTTCAGAATGTCACCACCCTTTCTCCGCGTGGGTGTGGTAAAAGGGCCACTCCCACAAACTCTAAGGAACTACAACCACCTCTAAAAGATCACTCTTTTAGAGGTTCTCACCTCTCTTGGCCACGCTGGCCAAGCAGGCTGGCGAGTTCACACACGCCAGCCTGCTTGGCCAGGGTGGCATTTTAAGACCGTACATTCCTCCTGCACAAGACAATATTCACGAGCAGGCCTTTTTCCAGATGGTCCAGTGAACGAAAATAAGGCTGGTTATTGTTACTGTTGCAATATATCGGCAATTATCGCAGTGATAAGAAACTTTGTTGACTTGCTGAGCCCCTGAAAATCCTCTATAAAAATAATTCGATTATTTATCGATTTGGGCTGTACCTACAGCTTGATTGATTGATAAAAAAAATAACTTATAAAAAAATATATTTATCAATCAATTACTGACAAAACCTAATTTACATTTTATGGCATACTAGAAACAACGAAAGTTTGTCTAGAATGCCGTTTCTGCATTACAAAAAAATATAAATTTACAGTAGAAGGTATTTTTTTTTACATTACATTTACAGATCTATTGAGTATAAGCTAAGACTAGTATAGCATTGAATATACTGTTTTGTATCATTTGATATTTCATTTGATCTTCCAGTTTTTGTTACCGCTATTGCCTTATAAATAGAAATGTATTTGGGAATCGAACTCCAGACATAGGCATCGTCTTTCGGCAAACATATTACCAATTACAGTGAAACGGCTTACTCCTATTGATCAGCACATTTTGGCTTTACACAACTGACACTAAGCGATATGATTGACTTTGAACTCTGAAGTCAACCGTACACGGTTCTTCTGAACTGCCTTGTGAATTCGTCGCGACATATTTTGTATATCTTTTGTATACCATATAGTATATGGTATGTACGTATGCTTCAGTGAACAGCGAAACAAACGTCCGACCTTGTATTTTAGTCTGGAAAATGCTATTTCCCAACGAGCCCCCAACAGAATGTAGGTCACTTTTTAGTTTAATGGAGTATTGGAGGGAAAATACCGGTTAAGAGTGTTGAACACGCACACGATAAAGTTCTGCAGCCGTTTCAGAATGTTTTAACTCTTTGAATTTTACTTATAACAAAAATTACTTACAAATTTTCTTATTTATAAGTATATGATCGTTTGAGGTGCAGATCTACACCAAAGAGAACTTTTGAGGGAAGGATCTACTATAGTTTTACGACATTTCCGGAGAAGACTGAATGACACAAACACCGTAAGATAGAATGTTTAAAGTATATACATATATTTAGCTGAAACAAATACGAGTAAATAAAAATAATATTTATTTCACCTTGGTAATTTTTTGTCGGCTTGTATTTAAATGAGCACCAAAAAAATACTCAATTAGCAGAAAATCATGATTAACAAAACAAATGATTTTTGAATGACGAAAATAAATAATTTTAAATTACTAAGAATGTCATCACGAAGTCTTTCATTCTTGTCATTAGAGAACCTAAACCTAACTAACATTTAAATAACTAACTAACTAACTAACCTTTATATAACTAACTAACCTTTAAATAACTAACTAACTAACCTTTATATAACTAACTAACCTTTAAATAAGTAACTATCTAACCTTTAAATAACTAACTAACTAACCTTTATATAACTAACTAATCTTTAAATAACTAACTAACTAACCTTTAAATAACTAACTAACTAACTAACCTTTATATAACTAACTAACCTTTAAATAACTAACTAACCTTTATATAACTAACTAACCTTTAAATAAGTAACTATCTAACCTTTAAATAACTAACTAACTAACCTTTAAATAACTAACTAACTAACCTTTAAATACCTAACTAACTAACATGCTCATTTGATTGTTTCTCATTTTTATTTATTTTAAAAAACTTTATTGCACATCATGGTACAAAAGGCGAGCATAATGTCTTAAGGCATTCTCTACCAGCTAACTTTAGGTTGATCAGAGATATACTCGTACAATACATTGCGAGGTGCGATGAGAGGTATAAATAGGTATATAACTTAAATGATCTATTTTGTCTTTCTATTAGAACGGGTTTGTTTTTTTTATTTTCAGAAAGTATATTTGCTTCAGTATCAAATATTTTAAATTTTAATTATAAAATTAAAAAAATATTTTAAAAAAATGGACACCTGACCGATGAAGTGGTCTGTGGTCTTATCGCTCTCATCAACTGGTCCGCCGTGGTCGTCGTGCAGCAAAACTGTGTATTAAATAAATGCTTAAGAGTTTTTAGGTATCTACGTATCCCCAAAAACTGCTGGGCGGTTTGGGAGATACTGTCACTTGTTAAAATGTAAAAATAAATGAGCCTCAGCTTTTACCACGTGACCGACAATTATGTACAAATATATTTAGTGTGGCTATAAATACCGCATTTCTGTTATTGAATTACACAAATGCAATTTTTAAAACTCTCCATCCGCTCCATGATTTAGGACTTGCTGCTTACAAAAGATGTACTGGTCATTTCTTAACTGATAAATTTAAAGAAAAATAGGGTTGACAGATCAAAACAACTTCTACAGCGGCCCGCAAAGGGAGCTAACAGACAAATCTTATTTAGGGACGAGAATATGTTCGTCGTTGAGGAACATTATAACGAGCAGAATGATCGAGTTTATGTTCATAACTCTAGAGAAGCTGCTCAATTGGTGAATAGGGTGCAACATGTTAACTATCAAAGAGTGACTGAGACTGAACCTTATTTTTGTGAAAAGAGTATTAAAACGTCAGGTCAAGTGTACCAAAATACGATTCTTGACAAGGTAGTAAAGCCTCTTAACAACACCTTGAATACACCACCTGGAACAACACCTGGAATAGGTTCCATAATCAAGAATGGTCCTTTCAGCAAGACTCAGCACTAGATCACAAGGATCGCTCAACACAGGAGTGGCTAAAAAGGAATATTCCCGACTTCATTATAGGTGAAGACTCGATTATGATTTATGGTCTATTTTAGAGAGCATGGCATGCTCTATGCGCCATGATAATATTGAATCCCTAAAACATTCCATAAGGGTGTTGCCGATTTTCCCATGGAGCATGTTTCAATCGAAAACTGGTCACAACATTTGAAAGATCGATTAAAAGCAAATGGTGACCATTTCGAGTAGACGTTATATTTATAAAATGTTCGCTTATTTATTTCTAAAATAACATATTTGTGTTGAAGAATTTTCTTCTAATAAAATTATAATGTAAACATAAAAATATCAATATTTTCTTTGTAACAATATTTATTTCTAGACTGGTTATTTTTCTATTTCGGGGAATAGGCTAGATGACACTACATACGTTCTTTTCAAAGAAACCTGGTTAGCAACTGCCGGGGCAGATGAAGCACGATGAATGATTGAAGCAGATCAGGAGGGATTATTTAAAAAGTCGAATTTGGAACTTAAGTACTATGTAATAAGAATGTTCTATTTTCAAAACACATATGAATTAAAGAATTCGAGAGCTACCTACTGAATATTGAACACTATTAGACGCTAACGTGGCTGCGCTAAAGTGCTCGTGTAATATATCTCGTATATATTTTTAAACCGATGGTGTGGAATAAGAGGACGGGTAGGTTTTTGTTTTGTTTTGTACGTTCTCGATCCACTAAGCAAAAGGCTATATCAAGCTATAAGTGCCAGCTGAGGATTTTTCGCTATGCCGCGAATTGAGACTCTTCAAGAGAGCTGTGAACAGTATTCTGCAGGGTCGACCCGTATGCTCCTTGGTGTTGTAGTTATGCACTTACCACCGCGGGGAGAGGGAGGGTGCAACCTAAAAATACCACACCCGCTGAGCGGACGCGACTGGTCAAGTACTCTTACAAAAGATTAAAGCAAATTGTACTACATTGATCTCTTACTCCTATTCCCCCAATGCACATATGTGTTTCGGTAGTGAGTAAGATATGTCAGAGCCCATTACCATCCCATCCTATCCCTTCCCATTTTCCCAATCCTTTCTCTATATCCATTTCTAATTTCCAAAGGAAGGCAGCGTGCCAACATTTATCATTCTGGATTAATGTTGGCATGTATCGCGGGTGTCCACGGGCTACAGTAACCACTTACCACCAGGTAGAGTGTCTGCTCGTTGGCCATCTATTTTATAAAAAAAGAATATTAAAAAGAACACATTTGTAATACAATTTGGAGAAATATCGAATCTGACAAGGCGGGAAAAGTTAGCTAATCATAAATCTAGTTAAGACTAGAAATACGCTAGCCATTACAGTGAATGTATCATCGGAGTACGAGCCAATACCTCGGGGTAATCCGAAGGAAATACGTGACTGCTCCCCCAGCCCGGGGGAGTGACCGTTATTAAAACTAGAGGAAAGAAGGATTTGTTGCCAGAGAATTATGAATCTTTACGAGACTTTTATAATCTATTTGGGATAAAATTTTGAGTAGATTATTTTCTATTTTATTTTTAACGAAGATTACAGATATGTTGAAAATATTTCAGAAGCAATATAACAAGAAAAAGAAATTAATAGGTATGAAATATTAATATAGATAGTTATACTGTTATAACATTTATAACAATATTATTCGGAATATATAGTTGTATTTTGTCTATTATTTCTACACGTAGCGATACAATTGACTATTATTTCTACACGTAGCGATACAATTGACTATTATTTCTACACGTAGCGATACAATTGACTATTACTTCCACACGTAGCGATACAATTGTCTATTATTTCTACACGTAGCGATACAGTTGTCTATTATTTCTACACGTAACGATACAATTGTTTATTATTTCTACACGTAGCGATACAATTCTCTATTATTTCTACACGTAGCGATACAATTCTCTATTATTTCTACACGTAGCGATACAATTGGCGTAAAAGCCAAAATGCTACTTTTCAGAAAAAGCAAAAACCCAAAGGAAAATTACTATTTTTAATATATTTTTTTTGTTTTTATTACTATTAAAAATAGTTTGGATGAAGAATGTTTGTCTTATTGTGAGTTTAAACAATGAAATTACCAAATTACATTATGTGTAGTATTATACAAAATGAATGCGTTTTACTACCCAAATATTGTAATTTCTTGACGTTTACGTCCCACCAAATAGCTTTTAACAAAGCATTGATTGACGTAAGTCAATTTTTTTCTTGAATACTTTTACAAATCTGTGGTTTATACACCTGTGGCATTCTAAATTTTCTCAGCCCACTAACGTTAAAGCCATACTTTATGAACAAATTAGAAGATTTTTAACATGAAATATTAAAATAAATTACTTTATGTTTAAAGGTAAATTAGTGGGGGGAGACAAGTTTCTAGCTATTTCTTTGTTTCTAGTTACTATAGATTACTAGCAAAACTCGGCAGGCGTTGTCCTGCCTGTGTATATTTATTTACCTCTGTATATAAAATCACAAATTATTCTGTTTTGCCGTCGATATGACTTTTGCGATCGATTGAACGGTATAGAAGTTGGTCGATAGCTCGAAAACATTCTCCGTGCTCAAATACCCATGTATACTAATTCTCATGGCGATCGGTTGAACGGTATAGAAGTTGATGTGTTGCAGCGCCATCTAGTGGCAAGTTATAACAAAGTGAATAGCATAGAAACCTTCTCTATGAAAAAGTACATATATGTGACAACTTTCATGGTTATCCGTTCAACGGTATCGAAGTCTATTAATCTCAGATAGTTCAGTTTCATTAATGATAGATTATTAATTTGTGAATTTAAATGATTTTAACTAAATTTAATCGTACGAAACATGAATGTAACAATAATGTTTAAATAAGAGTTAAAACTAAATGTTTTTGAACACTGTTTTGGAAATAATCATCTATTATTTCACGGCCCTAAAAGCCAGTTGTTATCGGCTTTGAAGACTATTTGAAATTGAAACAAACTGCTTTTACATCCTAGGTGAACTTGTGACAAAAATAAAATGTCTTTAACGTCATAATTTCTGTGAAAATCCTGCCTAGGCTCATAAAGAAGTGCCTAGTGAAAGCCATTTTTTTAGGAATATCGACATTTTAAATATACAGATCGTTAAGGCACAAAAAAAAATGGAACAAAACCGTATAAATAACTCATTTTCACCAAAATGGATTTTACGCCAATCGCAACGTGTCTATTTTATTCAGAATATTTTACTCGAAAGCCTCCCTACCGTATTTGGCCTTTCTCAAAATGCTTCCAGGAACGGCTAAATAAATCTACAATAGGCGCGCGAGCTCCGTGCCAACTCAAGCAACTTAAGTTTTGTAACCTAATTAGACCGGTATCGATAAATCGTGTACATGCTACTGTAATTTATTCCCACAGCCGCTGGGCGCACTCGACTGTCCATGTTACCCCTCTCTCACAGAAGACTACCTTGAAATGTACTGCATTTCCTAATTTATAGTATTTCCCAAATGTACGCACGTGTTTCGGTAGTAGTGAATGGTAGTGGTATGTGCCAGAGCTCATTTCGATCCTATCCCTCCACATTTTCTCAAGCTTTTCTCCAAATCTGCAAAAGTAGGCAGCGCATCGGGGGGCGTTACCAACGTTTGTCATTTTGGACTAATGTTGGCATGTATGACGGATGTCTATGGGCTACAGTATCCACTTACCATCAGGTGGACTGTATGCTCGTCTGTCGCCTTCGTCCATAAAAAAACAGTGTTCTGTATGCCGTATTTTAAAAATACCTTAAGAAGATGATTTTTTAATGAAATGAATTAAAATGTATTTGTTGATCATTTTATAAATATTGACAGGCGGCGCGTTCAGGAGTCGGGCGACTTGTACGCCGTAGAAGTCATCGAGAAAACTTAACTATCAACCAACTGCAATCCGCTTCTAACATGATCTCTCTCAAACCTCTTAAGATGCAACGAGTCTTTTGGACATTGAATATTACATTTGACATTCAGAACCAAGTAATCAAGTGCCAGAGTTAATGCCTTCGAGAATATTAAGGCTCTCCAGAGTCGGTTCATGAATTTCAAAAACCAATCGAAATGCATTAAGTGAAGACGGAGGCTTCAGAAGAACGGGCAATGGCCCTTCAATGATTTATGCTGAGCCTTTAGGTTATTGAGGAAGTGCTTCAGACGAGAGTTATTTGACTTGGAAGGCGGTATCGCTCGGATACGGATTTTCGGAGATGGCGAACGGAAATCTTTGGAGTTGTAAATATTCTTTAAGAAGGAGTGTTATTGATGTAAAAAACCGGAGATACATGATATAACAGTACATTAAATATGATACACATACTCATAAGTTCGAATACACAAAAGCGAAACCCTCAAGGAAATGATGAGTACAAATTATTATGAGCCGTTTATTTATGTATGCGCGCGAGCTCCGTTCAATCGGGGCATGAGGTGAAGCGCGGGAACGCTTCCCCTCTCAACCGTCGCACGCACTGCGATCGCCATAGTTCTAGTTGTGTCCTTGGCGCGACTGCATGTGTTTCGATAACACGAAATACCGATATGTTATTTTAACTTTTTATTAGTGTTTTTATAGTAGGTTGACCATTTGTTTTCTATTTAAAATGGATAGCGACAATGAACTCATCAATATCAGACAATTCATCGTCTGATATTGATTATTAATAATAATATTAAAATATTAAATAACTAGTACCTACTTATGAACTTTTTCATTATCCTTATAACTCATTATTAAATAATCAAAAAAAAATTATAGAAAAAAGGCGGCAGACGAGCATACAGTCGACCTGATCTTAAGTGGATACTGTCGTCCATAGACATCCGACATCCCCCGGATGCGCTGCTTATCTTTGGAGATTTAGAGGAATGGATTTGGAGGAAGGGTTGGGAAAATGGGGAGTTTCTTCGTAAGAAGTTAAGTTCAATAGACATTTCACTAGAATTATGGTATACAATTATAGTATCGAATATTTTTCACAGCAATGACAGTTAGATATTAAACATTAAAACAGCCCACTGCAAATGTTTATAAGCCTTCCCAAAATATCTTCCATCACATGTAGACAGATTCAAAGCGGTTTCATTGAATTGTGACGTCATAAGATGTAAACAAGATTCCAGTTGATTGTAATACGTAAACAGCCCCGCAGAAATGGAGTACAAACGCTGTGTCAGGTTCTCAAACTCAAAGCGGTCTGTGGTTAATATCCGAGGAAGATTAGGGTACTGCTACATTAAAAGTGTTTGACGTCGATTCGCCGATGAATTGTATACTATTGTATAGCATCAAACAAACGTTGGCAATTTTGCGTTGGCGAGGCTCAATGGTAAAAAGATGGTATACATGTAGATTGTGAGCCCGGTGGTAGACTAAGATATCAAACAGGTGAGCTGATTATCATTAGGAATGAGCATTAGAATTTCGAAAAATATTAGGAAGGATGAGAAATAGGAATTAATATTATTCAATTCCGTTACCATTCCATAATCCCCTTGGATCAAGGAAAAAGGACGAGACTGGTCGCATTCCATACAATCCCATCTCACTGTACAATTCACTCGACGAGGGACACCAGTTGGAATACTACTCTATATAGAAGATTGTCGATTATATGTTGACGAGTTATAATTTGTAGGTTAGCTAAGTACAGTTTATAAAGTATAATCCATCGACTTGGTCTATCTGAGTAGGGTTGACTTGCCACTACACATGATCTTCGAGTCTCCTCATCTATCCACTACCTAGAATCAGCATGCTAAAATGACAATTACAGCGGAAGAATATTACAACATATACCGCGCGGGAGGCGGGTTAGGCAACGCGCATAGAATAAAATATATTCTAAATAGAATTGTATTAGGTCCTTACCTATAAAATTGCCGTTTTGTATGAAAAATTCAAATACTATTTTTTTGCATGAAACTTATGTATTTAATTAATCGAAGTATTGTCCATTATGATCAGTTTTGCCATTTTAATGGAAGTTGATTGATGCCGCTACTATAAAACTCCTGGGGACGGGAATCGATGAATTCTCCAAAGGCGTTTTTCACTGCCTCATCGGAGTTGATTTTTTTTCCCTGTAAAAAGTTATGTGAATTCCAAAAAAAATCTATCCATCAGAAGTGACAATACGATTCACGTAGGATTCAGATAGGATAAGATAGGATGGAAATGGTCTCTGGTATATCTCACTCACTACCGAAAACCGTACGTACATTGGAGAAATACGATAAAGTAGGAAATTCTGACAATTTCAAGGTTGTCTTCTGTGAGACAGATGTAACGTGGGCAATCGCGTGCGCCCAGCAGCTGTGGGAATGCAGCGTGCACTCTCCCCCTACAATGAGCAATGATAAGTCAGCGTGTGTTATACTATATTTGTCAAAGTATAATGACTGTTGGTATTTGAATACTCATATTTATATCGCCGATTAGGTAGTGTGGCAATACCTTAATGTCGTTAGCAATGTTCATAAGGGAAGTTTGTGTGGAACTAGAATATATTCCTAAGATTATCATGTATGTATCGCTAGCTTTATTTCATATATATGGCGAATGTCGCCATTATAATACAGACGTATTATAATGGCGTATTATAATAACGCAAGGGAGTTCGATTTTGTTTATTTATACTTCATGGCACAATGATATGTAAGTAAAACAGGCGGACTTGATACCCTAGGGCATTATCTACCACTCAACCATCGGATTATACAGAAAAGAGAATCGCAGGTGCAGTTTTGGAAAAAAAAAATTACAGAAAATAAAATGTAACATAATACGTACCTACATATATACCAATATTATTTTTAACTCCTTAAATAATTCGATCGTATATTCTTTTGATCAGTGAAGCGTAACTTGGACCACTAGGGCTAATGATGCAAAAGAGAACAATGAACAGGTCAAAGGTCAAATATTGATAGCTTCTGTGATTTTTTAAGCCTTGTAGTTTAGTGGTATGTATCCTCGATTTTCATTCGTTGTGTGTTCGACCTTCGACCTAACCATTGACAACTTAATTACGCCCATGCATGACCAACCGATTGGCACAGTTGGTAGTGACCCTGCTTAAAAAAAAGACAAATGTATGTTCGGGTCTGGGTGTATGTTTGTGTTTGTTTTTGTATGTGTCTCTAGACCCACGACACAGGGAATTCTAGTGTGGGCCATTGAATGTGGCGTTGTTTATTATTATTATTATTACTATTATAGGTACACCTACGTATTTTTTTATTTGTAGTGCACTGATCGCTTTGATCATTATTGTCTCAGTACTATTTGAGGTACTCTGACAGCTGTCATTCTAATCGAGCTAGATTTAAAAGACTGTAGTTCCTGGCCTTTTGGAAATTACCAAGACATACTTACGAAAATAAACTCAAAGGTCCTTTATTACAGCAGTTCTCATACTTTACAGAGTGAGGACAATGGAACACAAACTTTTGTGCCCCGAAGGCGCAGTTTTTCCTTAAATACGAACGGAAATAACACAGAAACGGCTGACCTGAAAAATGTACAAGCGGACACATTTTGGGGATTTTTATTTATAGTTTTTTATATGATGTTTCTTGGTAAGTGGATACTATCACCAATAGGCATCCATTATAAATGCCTGACAAACGTTGGCCTGGTTACGTTGCCTGCCTTTGGAGATATAGGAATGGATTTGGAGTAAGGGTAACTACGCCCATTAATTACGCCCATTGGAGGTAAATGGGGAATAGCAAGTATAACCAGACAAGGAGTTTACCACATCCCATTACACCTCTCATTCTTCTTTGGGAGGATGGGGTAGGTAAGTAATAGGATGGAATGGGAATGGGCTCGAACTGAATCCAAAACACCAATCACTTGTCTGTATACATATTTATGTATCAAGGGTCTACAGTATGTCACGGGATCCATATTCCATATTTCAAGGCAGTGTTACACTTATTTTTATCAATGAAAACATCTTCGTCTCTACTCTTAAAGAATGGCGGCCATCTTAACTTCTTAATCGATCATCGGCCGTATAAGATGTGTGCTAATAAAAATACTTAAAAATAAATAAACGATAATTATTAATTACGCATATTGTTTTTCTAATTCGAGACACTTTACTTGCATTTTTTGCGCTTGATCATAGAGTGCTCTACCTTTTGAGTAAACCTATTGTGACACCGGAACCAACAAAATGGCACGGCCAGTAAAAATGTATCCGACTGTACTGTCGGGTGCCACTGCATATGTTGATTTTTGTTCAGAAACAATCGAATAGAACTCCTCATTCGGAAACTTATCCGTAGCTCTATAATCGAAGAGAATTAACTGAAAAAAAAACAGAATAAACTTACACATGTGAGGCGCTTCGTAAGATAAAATTCCAGAACATTCTATAAGGGCTTTCGACACGGGATTTCACTGAGGTTTTTATTCCAATGATAAAATTTCATTTGTTGTAAATCTGGATTTACTGGCTTGGAACTTTAGCGTTATAACAAATTGCATTGTAATCTTTTACTAATATTTTAAGTAATATGTTTTTCGTCTATTAAACTTATATATTGCTTCAAGTTCAAATATTGCTTGTTGTTAAAATGGTAGGTTTAGTTCTTTTTATTACTATATTAATGTTATTAGTGAATTTGCATCTTTTATTTTAAGAGTAACGATCTAAATCATTGATTGCGAAACTTTTTTTGGGCTACCGTCGCCTTTCAGAAAAGTGTCTCCCTAAACAACATTATTTTTTTAAGTGATTGAAGGGTAAAGTAGGTACCTGCTGAAAAAAATATGCAACCAAAGTAAGGGCAAGTTGCAGGCGTATTTCCATTCCATTCTGTAAATCCATTCCGATCAAATATGCCAAAAATAAAACAATGAAATATTTCAACATTTGACTTTATATCTAGGGCCAACTTGCACTCTCGATGAATCAAATTGTGGATACGTAAACAATTATCATCTTACTATTTAATTTAAGGCCGTATCAACCTCAGGTCGCCATGTTTGTTTACATTTTGGCCAAATTGGATTGGAATATATGTGTGCAGGATCGATTAATTGCCGTCGCTTGACGAGAATCAGCTAGCTTTCCAAGTAGTTTCGAGCCGCACCGACAGATGGCGCTGTGATCGGCGAAACAAGCGACGATAGTTAAAATTTTTAACCGCCATTCCACTTTATACACTAATAAAACTTCCTACCGCTCAGTTCGTAATAAATCCCCACTGCCGCAATTTAATATTTCTTTTCCATTTTCCGCTGATTTTTTCTCCAAATTCCTTGTTGCATGTTGTGTTGGTGTCTGTAGATCAGGTGTCAATTGGTGTATTTCGAAATTGCATTTAATTTAAACCAAATAAATACCCGACATTTCACGCGCACGCGTTGGCATTTTATTTTCGAAAATAACATGAGTCCCAATTGTCTATGATTACAATTAACGGCAGGAAATTATGTTGTTCATGTGTGAACACCCCAGAACAAACGAATACAACATCAATGGAAACGTTCTCAGTAGCGTAATTTTGTACGCGTTTTGTACCCTTTTGGGTTTCATTTTGTATGCTACTGTGCATAATCTCTGTATTTTTTGTTCTAAAAACACAGTGTGTGCGATCTGTCTGGTCCGTGTGTCTGTGTCCAGCAACTGGATTTCGATACGGTTTTTTGCAATCAAGTTTTACGGTTCGATGATTGGTTTTGAAACTTTATCGTTTTTGGCAGAAGGCAAGCGTGTTTGGGAAATAGGTAAATTTTCCTTTCTAAATAAAGCCAATGTACTTTAATGTAATATTATTTATTATATTAGTGTGGCATGTATATGAAATATATTATTACGTATACGATAGATTAAACTAAAAGTTCTTATAACTGGCTACTGTACGATACGATAGAAAAAAATGAATTCTAATTTTGATAATGGATTTCTCTGCTTGTCAAACGCCATTAAATTTTCCAAGCTGTCATTTGTTTATTATTTATGAAGGAAATTTGGAAATTGATTGTTTGTGGAAAAAATAATTTAACAAGGGAACATTTTCATTTAATGATTTTTTATAACTTTCGTTGCGGTCTCAACCAGAAACAAACTTATGAAAGACTTAAGTTAGAATTTAGTGATGAAGCCCCACCCAGTGCCACTTTTGGTAAATGGTTCAGTGAATTTAAACGTGGTCGTACCCACCTCAGTGACGATGTTAGAGAAGGGCGTCCTGCAACGGCGGTGATGGAGGAAGACATCAAGACTGTGCGGCTCATGATTGAAGCCGACAAACTAGCGACATATCAGCAGTTACTGGCATCAGTAAGTATTGGTATGAGTCAAGTTCAAACTATTAAAATAGTTAACTATTAAAACGATCAACTACAGGTAAGGAGAATTTCGATAACGGTCAATCAAATGCCGTTTTTGATATAGTAACAAGTGATGAAAGCTGGATCTACTGCTATGGGTCTAAAACTAAGAGGCATTCCGCGTAGTGGGTCTTTCCTTTTGAAGAGTTGCCGACGAAAGCGAAGAAAGAACGGAGTGCTGAAAAGAAGATGATTGCCTCCTCCTTTGGCAGATCGGGCCACTTTGCTATTATAACTTTAGAAAAATAAAAGAACTGTAACTGCAGATTGGTGTGTGAACAGCTGTTTGCGTTCTGTTTTGGAAAAAGTCAAAGAACGACGCCCACGAAGCAGAATGATCCTCCATCACGACAATGCCCCAGCTCACTCCGCCAGACAAACGAAGCAACTTTTGAGTACTGTGAATGTAGAGATAATGGGTCATCCGCCATACAGTTCCGACCTTGCAACCTATTATTTTTCGTTACTCCCTAAAATAAACGATAAACCAGAGGAATACGTTTTATGAATGCAGAAGAAGCAGTAACGGCCTTCCAAACGGCTGTTGAAGAGGTGCCTAACGAAGCGTGGATTGAATGCTTCACACAATGGTTTCACCGCATGAAAAAGTGCATCAATTGTCGCGGAGAATACTTTGAAAAGCAATAAAACAACACCCATCTTACATAGATGGGCCCATATTACCCATCTGATATAATTTTTGAGATTCTACAAATATTCCGTGTCTTTCACTTATGTCTGTATTTACTGGTTTATATATTTTTTAAATATATTTATTTAAGTTTTGTTATATTGTATGTATAGATTATTATGTATGTATATTTATGTACCTAAACTAAAACTGCACTCGTGTTCTCTTTGATGTTTGATCTGGTGGTTGATTAGTAGAGAATGCCGTTAGGCATTAAGTCCTTCTTTTGTACATGTCAAATACTCGATTTGTGCAAGGAAGTTTAAATAAATAAAAGTAAAATGAAAAAGTAATGTCCCTATTATTAAACCCGGAATCTTTTACACTAAATATATTCGAACAATTAGCATATTTTTTTAAAATTGTTTTAGAAAGACAAATTCACAGAACTGGTATATCCTTGTAAGAAATACAGGTGTCAAATTTTGTGTATTACCCATATCTGGGCATATTTATCGATTGACTAGCCCAGCCTGATGATCATGGATGTACATGATTATTTTTTATGCTCTCTGTCTCCGAAAGCACGTGATAAAATACAAATAAATATATTTTTTCCTGTGTCAAAAACCGTGCGACAATTTAACGCAAATAAAATAAGCATTATCTATTGCAACGTGTTAGTAACTTAATTGGGTTTTAGTTGTCAATATAAGTGCGGTAATTGTTAATTTAAGTGGCTTTAATTTTAGTTGTCAATATAAGTGCGGTAATTGTTAATTTTAGTTGTCAATATAAGTGCGGTAATTGTTAATTTAAGTGGCTTTAATTTCAGTTGTCAATATAAGTGCGGTAATTGTTAATTTAAGTGGCTTTAATTCGTAATTAAAGTATTGTATGCATGTGCTTTTACGACCACCACGTGAAGTGGTGGGGTGGAGCTGTTCTACAGTCGGCCGACACCACGAGGCATTAAGGTATAACAAAGCGGTTACCACAGGCCCTAAGAAACTACAGCACTTGTAAAATAGTGGACTCGCCAATTCGCTTGGCCAGCGTGGCGTTATTAAGGCCCTACATCCCTCATGGAGGAGACAATGTACCCTAGGAGGCCCAAGTTGGCTGGTTGCATTGCACTGCATTCAAGTACTTACTTATTTTTATGTTTCTTATTTTCTATATATTTATATTAAAACTATGTAATCTGTAATTTAACTAAATAAAATTTATACTTAAGAAAAATCTATAGATGTCTGTATATAAATAATAATAAACAAATAAATAAACGCCACGAGAGCGTAGCTGCATAGTAGTAGGTATGTAGTAGGCACCTAAACATAAGAAAAACTCATATAAACGTATAAAAATATATTTCGAATTCCTTTTACACCTCTCACACACTTAAAATAAAATTACCAACGACTGCCCCACCCCCCCACCGCCTTATATTTTCTACTTTCCTTCCCCTTTTCCAATTTCCAGGCTATACTTCCAGATTTATGGAAGTCACAAACCCGAAACGCAAACTTTAAAGTCGCAAGTTTTATACGTGATCCGACTCCCGTGAAATTCACTATTGCAATCTAAGCCGCTAGATAAAGTGGATAGAAATGAAGTTTATTACTTTTAAACGAAGTTAGAGAATTTAATTAGAGTTCTGTCGGTAGATTTCAGAGAAATTATATTCTATTCTAAATTATATCTTATACTATTTTTGAGATTAACGCAACCAGATATACAATTGTATGCGCATTGTATTGTACATGAGAGATGTGTAGCCTTTAAACGCCGCACTGGCCAAGTTCCGGTCTAGTTCCTCGAGGATTGTGGCTTAGTCGCTTTTTACGATACCCTTTTTACGGGAAGTGACGGGTCACGGTCATCGATAAAAAATAAATACGCTGCTCTGATCCACGGTGTTCCTATGTTTAGTTCGTCCAGTGTGTATCGAAGTGATCTGCGAAATTCAACATATTATAACAAACCTCCATTAAAAAATAATTAATATTATATACATAATTTTCCGCGGGTTTTAATTAAATGTGAATAAAAATAAATGTAAGAGCCGATTGGCATAACCGACTCGTTTACGATGAACATGTTATAGTTCAAATTCTCGCTCGCACGCTTTATTGATCTTTTCAGTTAGCAAAAAATTCGAAATCTATTGTCTCCAACCATTACGCGACGAACGTCACTGAAGCTGAAAACGAGCGTCGTTTAAACGTTATTTAGTTTACACTCCGCTAAATTTATTCAGTAGAATTATCGCGCGTGAAAAGTACATAAATTTCAAAGGCATGACGTTCATTCCGACGTCATGTATAGGCAAGTGTAGTCATGTATAGTCATGAGCGCCGCCACATGCCACGGGTTGAGCAAACAAAAACACGGCAACATTTAGCATGCAAATGGAAAACCGAGCATGTAACGTATTTTAACCTAGTTTTAGTTCTTCATCAATGTAGATTTTTTCGTTTTATTTTGCTACACTTAATGTATGTTTTCACACCTATGGTTACCATATTTTATAGTCTTATATGATTTTAAAAAGATTGGGGGCAGCGCCAGTTGGAAGGCAGATTTCGCTATTTTTCGTAAGTTTTGGGAAAAATGTTTTTATTCAAAAGATGTACAGCTTGAAAAGCCCTATCCAAAGACATATTGACACTTCCTACGTACACTATTGTAAGTATTGACACTTCCTATGTACACTGCCGTAAGTATGGACACTTCCTACATACACCAACGTAAGTATTGACACTTCCTACTTACACTACCGTACGTATTGATAGGGGGTGTGTAATAAAAAATTAAATGATATTTAGCAAGATTCAGTTAATTTGGTAAAAAAAAACTAACAAGAGATTTTTTGCAAGCGAGTCTTTCGGGGTATTCGGGCGAGAGCGGCAGCAACGCGACGTCACTGCTATTGCGGTCTAGATGTTGGGGGAATGTTCTAGAACATTGCTAGGTCTCGCGGATAAAGTCACGTCATTGTCACGAATATTGTAGAGGCGAACTTTCTGAAAGGGAGAGACAGAGAAGAACGTAGGTTACGTTTTCAGAAAGTTCCCTGGCGTATAGAGGTATTCGTAACGCGCTGCCCATGCAAGGGAGAGAGCAAGATGATTCAAATACTTAGGAGTCAGTCTACTTGCGATAGCAGTCTACTTTTGACGGCGATACCAGTCCAGTTGGAAAGCGATGGCAAACGATTCGAAGCGGAAATTGAAGTAGTGTTCTAATTAATTTGTGTGTTTTTAGTTAATAAATTAAATTAGTATTAAATTTTTGTAATTACAAATAAAATGACATTTTTTGGTTTCAACGGTGTTTTTTTTTTATTGTGGGATCCGGAAGTCCGTAACAGTATTCTAAAGTCGTGCAATCACCCCCCATTTCTACCGAGTGTTGTAAAAGGCGACTAAGGGATGATTAAGTCAAGCTTTGAAGAATTACATCACCTCTAAAAGAGTGGACTCACCAAACCGCTTGGCCCCAGCGTGACGTGTTAAGACGGTACATCCCCCATGCACAGGACAATGTGCACGACTAGGTCCATGTCCATTAGTGACGATCAAACACTAAAGTTTAAGACTAAAACAACCCGCCACTGAATACATTCTGAAAATAAAATTGTGGAAAAAACAAGCAATCAGGAAATTTGCATAGCTCTATTTGCTTTGTTAATTGCTTTTTCCAACAATACAATATAAAAGTTGGCAGCATTACCAGCGGATATATTTGGATTGGATATGTTTTTTATATTCATAATAATATCTACTGCATCTAGTATTGTTGAAACCAACGATACCATTTAGTTCCGTGGATTTTTTATATGCTTCGAGGCGACTAGAGTATGGACTGTCGTCCCAATTTTTTAAAGAACCAGTCTACATGGTGGGAAGTGCATCGAACATACATGCGAACATCAGTACAGAATCACAAAGTTGACCCGCCTTCAGATGCGCTGCCTCTCTTTGGAGATTTAGGAATGAATTTGGCTAAAGAGTTGAACTGACGACTTGAAGAAAGTCGCCGGTAGTGGCTGGATGAGAAGCGCGGAAGACCGTGTGTGCTGTTGTGCCTTAGGAGAGGCCTGTATCCAGCAGTGGAGGGATATAGGATGATGGTATGGTTGGGAAAATGATGAGGGATAGGACAGCATGGGATGAAAATAGACTCTGGCATATTTTACCTAGAACAAAAACACGAATCTATGTACAATTGGGGGAATAAGTTAAAATGCAAAATGCAGTACCTTTTACGATTAGTCTTTTTTTTTTTATAGATTAGTGGGCGGACGAGCAAGCGGTCCCACGTGATGGTAAGTGTTACCGCCGCCCATGGACGCCTGCAACACCAGGGGGTATGCGGGCGCGCCGCCGACCTTGCAAAATCCTATTCACAGCTCTCTTGAAGAACCCCATATCGTAGCTTAATGGAAAGACCTCTTGAGGCAGTTCGTTCCACAGCCTACGGGTTCGCGGTATAAAATATTTTTTTGGATCGAACAGTGCGCGACACCTCCGTATCTAGGAAATGCGGATGGATGGCACTTCTATGACGGGAGGTGCGGTTGTAGAAACCCGAGGTGGGAATTATATTAAACAATTCTTCAGAGCACTTCTTATTGTACAGATAGTAGAACAAGCAGAGGGACGGAACTTCTCTCCGGATCCTCAAACCAGGTGTTATCTCCATCATTGCTGGAGACAACAGCCGGAATATCTAAGCGTAGATTCCATCTGGACTTCTACTGCACGCGTATCACCAACCTTTTTGTCAATTTATCGTTCACTGCTGGACATTTGCCTCCGCATGCACATTATCTTGTGTATGAGGCATGTATGGCCCTAAAACGCCGCGCTGGCCAAGCGGGTTGGCGAGTCCACTCTTTTAGAGGTGGCGTAGTTCCTCAGCGCTTGTGGTGATGACTTTATTATCCCCTGTTTTCCCGTTACCATACCTACGGGGAGACACGGGGTGGTGCTATGCTAAAGTCACGGCACTACCACACGGCAAAGCAACTGTACAGCATTACAGTCTTTTAAATCAATCTTGATTAGAATGACAGCTGTCGAAGTGCCTCGTATAGTACTGGCACAGTAGTGATCAAATCCGGTTAATGTGTTTATATATCGACTGAGTGTTATGCACAACAAATAGAAAAATAAAACAAACAAATAAATCGTGTACGTATGGCAAAAACCTTTTATGATTTTTAGGTTCTTATAGATTATTTATTTTTACAGAGCACTATTCGAGGCACTTTTACAGCTTTCATTCTAATCAAGCTAAATTTAAAAGACTTGCAGTGTGGAAATATTATATTATATATTCTAGGGTTAGCACTTTTTTATTTTTGTCACAACTCACAATTCAGTTTAATGCATTCACTGCGAACACACTTTATTACATGTAGCGAGTGTTATTTTTATGATGAGGCGTTGCGTGTGAGCTCCTGCATATTTGAGTGGCTACGTTGCAAACTACACTGAGCTGACAGTACTCCATCTAAATTGTAAACATTCGAAATTTAATAAAGACAAAACTCCATAATAAAAAATATACAGAATCAGTGTAATAGTCTAGCCAATAGAGGTCGAAAATATGCACGATTTCGGGATAATTCATCAGTAAATAATTTAAAGTGGAACCTTTTGGAACATCTTTCTTATGGGCGAAATGCCCCTTAGAATTACTCCGCTAACATTTATAAATGAGTTTAATTTGTGCAAGATATAATAAACAATTAAATTTCTCGAAATATATTAAACATACAGGTATGAAAATCTTTATATGAAAGTTTTGTGGATTCTAAGCACGATTCTGAATTCAAAATTATTAAATTCGGAATAGCGGCTTCAACGTGGAGGCATAAATATATAAGAAAATATATTTCGGGATAAATATCAATTATATTTTAAAAAATAACGTTTATCGGGAATTTTCAGATCGCTCAAAACGTTTATGAAGTAAAATTAAAAACAAAACAAAATGGCGGCTGTAATATTTCTCGTGCTTTTGGCTATAATGGGTCAACATCCAAATTGTAAGTACACAAGTGTACCTATATAGGTACAATAATAAAATATTAGTACTGCATTTCCCACTTTATTGTATTTCCTTAATGTACGTAAGTGTTTCGGTAGTGAGTGAGATGTGCCAGAGCTCATTCCCATCCTTTCCCTCTCCATTTTCACAACCCTTTCTCCAAATCCATTCCTATATCTCCAAAGGTAGGCAGCGCATCCGGGTTCGTGCCAACGTTTGCCATTTTGGGCTAATATATTGGCATGTATTGCGGATATCTATGGGCGACTGTATCCACTTCCCATCAGGTGCTCGTCTGCCGCCTTCTTCGATAAAAAAACGGCAAAATAAAGAAAGTGGGTAGCGTATGAACTAAACGAACGTTAGCGACAACAACGCGTCGAAGTGTGCCCTGTGTTATTGAACCTTCACAAAAACGAAAGAATTTTGAATCGCATCGTGACTTGTGATGAGAAAAGGATCCCCTGAGATAATCGTAAACGTTCGTATCAGTATGTGGATCCTGGAGTTGCAGCTCAACAATGTCCAAAACGCAAGATAACCAAGAAAAAGCTACTATTCCTGTATTGTCGACTACAGTTTCTTGTAAGCTGGTCAATGGATTGATGCAGATGTGTACTGTAAGAAGTTGCAGACGATGATGGAACTGGCAACAAAGCAACCAAGTATGGTCAATCGCTCATCTCCAGCTCTTCTTCATGACAATGCCCGCCCCCACACTTCGTATTCCACAGTTTTAAAACTTCAAGAGCTGGACCTGGAGACTCTCCTTCACCCACTATACTCACCGAACCTTGCCCCGACAGATTACCATTTCTTCAAAATTTGAACAATATTGGCAAGGAAAAAAGTTTGATTCTGAAGTAGCTGTGAGTAGGGCTTTTGAAGAATTCATTGATACTCGTCCACTAGACATGTCCATAGGAGTGGCATCAATCAACCGTATTAATACCCATATTAATAATATGGGTTAATATTTCGACTAACATAATAAATATTTTTACTGGATTTTCGGCTAGGTTATTCCAACCATTAGTCAATTCGTGACAATGATTGGTGTACTCCAGCTGCAGAGGTTGAATAAAATAAACATTGAATCATGCGTGGAATATTGTATACGTGTTTGCATATGGAGTCAGTTATGACCCTACGCGGTAATACTTCTGAGAATAACTTTTGCTACTGTATGCTTTATACACTGGAAGTGGTTATACCGCGAGACGGGTAAACGTACCGCTAAAAATATAGAGCTCATTTTACGTACGACGTTCTTGAGGTTGTCTCGATTTACACTGTTTGTTCCACTTTATAAATACGAAATACAATCTTGTACAAGGGTCATTTTTGGGGGAAACCATTTGACGTAAACAAAAATAGAATTTATCGCTGATAAATATACAAATTAGATTGTATGTTTTTGTATAGGACTTACCTTACAAATTTGTATGACTATTATTTGTCTAAATATTGTTTTTCTAAAATGCACAATAAAAGGCGCGTACAGACGGCAAAATTTAGATAAGTTGGCAGGCAACTAGCCTTGCTACGTACAACAATACACGCACACAAAGATGGCTATGATGGTAACTTATTCGCTGAATGTGTAACATAATTTTACTGACGGCTCTCGTAGCTTCCGTAGCTAACTTGATTGAGCATCTAGTCTGTGAACAAACTTGCATGAAAACTTATCTATTTTGCTGTTTCTACGAGTATTTTTTCGAAAGGCGGAAATATCATTGGCAAATTTTACATTTATTAGGTCTGGCATGTAGCTAACCTGGTGTACATTATTATGTACTTCTACCTACTAAACTGACGTCACAACACATAATTGAATTATGTATCTGGTAATCAGCAGTACAAACTAGATGAATAAGAGACGTATTTTGCATTCACGAACGTCAGTCGCATTTGCATTTCTGTTTGCGCGGATGATATTATAAACAATGTTACTGGAACCGCTGTGTGCGGCTGCTACATACGATTGTTAGTTTGAATTATACGTGCACTATTAGTTCATGCATTACCGGTATTACAACCATTAGTTATTTATATATATATTTTAAAAAGAATTACTGCACATAGTAGTACAAAAGGCGAGCTTAATAATAATTTCTTTAATCTTTAATATCGGTGTTATTCAAAATCTGTTCAAAATACATTTATCATTTTGATTACTTCTGTATATTTGGTTATTTAAATAAAAATTATTATCTAAATGGAATATAAATAAAATATCCTGTATATAAATTAAACTTCACAATCTCTGAATAAAATATAATCGAGTAAAATGAGGGCAATTACTATGAAAAAAATATGATTATAGAATATAATTTGCCATTGAAGGTAGCTACTGTTTTGATACGTCGTCGATACGCTGACGAACTTTATTTTGTGTATACGTTGAAGAACTTTATTTATCTCCATTCTGTATACGTTGACGAACTTTATTTATCTTCATTGTGTATGTTGACGAACTTTTTTTTTTTTTTTTATAGAGAAGAGGGCGGACGAGCAAGCGATCCCACGTGATGGTAAGTGTTACCGCCGCCCATGGACACCTGCAACACCAGGGGGTATGCGGGCGCGCCGCCGACCTTGCAAAATCCTATTCACAGCTTTCTTGAAGAACCCCATGTCGTAGTTTGATGGGAAGACCTCTTGAGGTAGTTCGTTCCACAGCCTACGGGTTCGCGATATAAAATATTTTTTGCGCTGAACTGTACGCGACACCTCCGTATCTAGGAAATGCGGATGGACCGCACTTCTGTGACGGGAGGTGCGGTTGTAGAAACCCGAGGTGGGAATTATATTGAATAATTCTTCAGAGCATTCCCCATTGTACAGGCGGTAGAACACACAGAGAGATGCAACGTCTCTCCGAACGCTGAGGGGTTCTAAACTGCCCGTGAGAGTGGGATTGTTGACAATATGAACAGCACGTCGTTGGATGGAGTCAAATGGGTCTAATTGGTATTTCGGTGCGCCGGCCCAGAGATGTGAGCAATACTCCATATGGGGCCTCACCTGAGCTTTGTAAAGCATTAGGAGTTGCCCAGGGTGAAGTACCGCTTCGCTTTGTTCAGCACACCGAGCTTTTTGGAGGTCATTTTGGCCTTACTTTCCAGATGACCCCTAAATTCGACTTTGCTGGAAATGTCGACACCAAGGATCCCAATACTCTCCGAGATCTTAAGAAGTATGCTCTGAAAGCGAGATGCTACGACAAAAGGGGTTTTTTTTAGCGGTGAATGCAAAGACTTGCGTCTAACTGGGGTTGAAATCCACTAGGTTCAGGGAACCCCAAATCGAGACTAGATCTAAAGAGTCTTCGATTTCAGACACAAGCCTGGCGCGATTCTCTTCCACTCCGACTCGAGGGATGTTGGCACGGCCTCTGTATAAGGCGTCTCCAGTGCTGTCATCTGCATAGCAACGTATGTCACCAATTTGCAACAGGTCGTTGATATGCAGAAGGAACAGAGTTGGAGACAACACGGAGCCTTGCGGGACGCCAGCGTTAATAGACATGGTGTCGGAGCAGCTACCATCGATAACGACTCTGATGCTCCATCCAGTCAGAAAACTGGCAACCCATTCGCACAATCACTCGGGTATCCCGAAAGATGGTAACTTGGAAAGCAGCGACTTGTGCTATACCCGGTCAAAAGCTTTCGCAATGTCTAGGCTTACAGCCAGAGCCTCGCCTCTACTCTCAATGGGGTCAGCCCAGCGATGTGTTAAATACGCTAAAAGAGCGATTATGGCGAAATCCATATTGACGATCGCTAATCACCTGTTGATCCTCTAGGTACCCAAGGAGCTGTGTGTTTATAACACGCTCCATCACTTTGGAGAGGAGGGAGGTGATCGCTATTGGCCTGTAGTTGGCCGGGTCGGTGCGGTCACCCTTTTTAGGCAAAGGGTGAACATGAGCTACCTTCCATGCTGACGGGAAGCATTTTGTGGAATATGAGAGCCTAAAGAGTCGCGTAAGCACCGGAGACAACTCGGGAGCGCAAAATTTGAGCACCACTGCAGGAATACCATCTGGCTCACTCGACTTTCGGATATCAAGAGATGCTAGAGCTCGCCGGACTTCACGCTGGGTGAAGCAGATTTCTGGCATGGAGCTTGTGCACCTCGAGGTAGACGATGGTGAGGCACCTCTATCGTCCAGAGTCGAGTTTGAGGCGAAGAGACTGCCCAGGAGATCGGCTTTCTCCTTCGCCTCATGGGCCAGTGAGCCATCGAGTTTCCGCAGTGGTGGAAGTGACGACTGACAGAAGTTACCCTCTGCAGCCTTAGCGAGCGACCAGAAAGCCCGAGTTCCAGAAGGATAGCTTGCTAGTCGATCGCCAATTCTGCGGATGTGCTCATTCCTTGCCTGTTGCAGTAGGTTCACCGATAACAGAAGAGGACTCCTTGGCAGCACACGGAAAACGCAGTCGCACGCTTTTATTTCATTATCACAAACATTACGAACAAAAAATATTTTGAAGTTTAACAACTATCACTATTAAACCACAAAACACATAGTACTAAATTTTAACAATTAATCAAACAAAAACTCAACTTCACTTTTCGAGTTCCCGCCAAAAAATCGCTAGTCGATCGCCAATTCTGCGGATGTGCTCATTCCTTGCTCTGACAGTGATCCTCTTACTGCACCTCGAGGCAGCGTTAAATTTCTTCCTCAAGTCGATGGTATTCGGATCTTCAGACACCTGCGCTTTGGCCCAGACCCTGTATGCAGCCGGCTTATTACGGCGGGCCTCTCTGCAGGACTGATTACACCAAGGTTGGCTCCGTCCGCCTACGGGTATCACGGAACAAGGAATATAACATTTCATGCCCTGCAACACCACGTCGGCAACGGAGTCTGCACAGGTATCCGGATCTCCCGACGAGAAACAGAGCTGCCCCCAGGGATAAGAAGCGTAAAATTCGCGCAACCCATCCCAATCTGCAGACTTGTAGTGCCAGACGTTGCGCGTTCCCTGAGAATGGGTCGGTACGGATTGTTTAGCTGGCAGAGCAGTTCGAACGATATAATGGTCTGATGATCCTAACGGAGCATCAACAACAACATTGTAGTCATTCGGCCGCGTAGTCAGCAAGAGGTTCAGTAAGGAGGGAGTATGGCTCTCGATATCAGGTATCCTCGTGGGTGAGGACACCAACTGCGAGAAACCATAGGCCAGGGCAAAGTTATAGGCTGGGCTCCCTGCGCGGTCGGTAGTTCGGAATCCCAACCACTCTTCGTGGTGAGCGTTGAAATCACCGATGACCACCACTTCTGCGCAGGGGAATTGCTCGAGCACGCTATCAGTCTGGTCTTGTACACGCTCAAAAAAGCGAGTCGTCTCCGTATCACCGCTGTGAGACCTGTAAAGGCAAGCGTAGACTTTAGTGGAACCTCCGAAGTCAATACGCGCCCAGAGAATCGACAGGTCCCCGTTTTCAAAGTAGCTGAGGCGGCGACAACAAATATCCTCCCGGACGTACATGCATACCCCAGCACGTCGCACAAAACAGTGCTCCAGTTTGTAACCGGGGTAATGAAGATACGATGTATCGGCCGGGCAGGATATCTGTGTCTCCGCTAAGAAAAGTAAGGCCGGCTTTGCCGTCTCAAGGTGGTAGTGGACGGCGTCGATGTTACTATGCATCCCTCTGATGTTGCAAAAGTCCACTTTAAATGTGGAACTTACAGGATGGGCCGCTGAGTGCACATTATACATTTTCTTTTTCTTGGCCATTATAAGTGTGAATAGGGAAAAGAAGAAAAGAAGAAAAGGGGGGACAGAGAGAGAGATGGTTGCATGTGGATCAAAGGACAGAGCACGGAGCGGAGAAAAACCAGGTTACAAAGGTTGTGTGACTTGCTGGCGCGGGGTACGGAAGGGCCCCCGGTCCCCCCCCCGGGGGGGGGGGGGCGCAGTCAGGTTCCACTCCGGTCCCCTCCGGCACAACTGCTACCCCGAGGGATTTTTCGCTTGCGGCGGGGTAGCCTCCAGGGGTGGAGATTAAAGAGAGATCCCCGGGTTCGGGCCCCCAACAACCCGCGGGCGGCCAGCGGACAACCGTTTCACCGGGTCTCCCTGATCCCCGCGCCACCATGTCACGCCTATGCGCGTTTGTAATTCCCCGCAACCGCTGGTCTTCCTTTCCACACGCAACAATCTCTCTCTAGGGACGGCTTCTTCCGCTCACCGCCGGAACACGATGCGGGCCTCGCGGCTAATTATAGCAGCGGACTCCGACGGAAGGGTGGTAGCTTTGCCGACGGAGTAACCCTCCCACCGCAAAACAGGGAACGCCATTGGCTCGTTAGTTAACAGCAGGGTGTACCACTAGCAGGTGAGGTTGGCTTAGGCTCGAAAGATGGTAGATGAGCCTCTTACACCCCACTTTATTTATATTCATTGTTCATTGCTTCACCGCCAAGCTTCAAGTTGCTATTTAGTGTTATAAAATACCCTTTATATACGAGGATCAAAATTTTCGACCGGTATTTGCGATCTCTGGTGAAGAAAGCCGGTTCTTAAAATTGTCTTCGCTACAAAGCCTTATTCGTGAATCGTATCTGTTAAGCCGGCTCTAAATGCACGCCGCGAGCCGTGAAGTCCCACGAATAGCTGCGAATTCGAGTGTGGATGGTTTTCACTTACTTTTCGCATGTTCACGTCTCTTGATTCCCGGTCGGAGTCGTTAAGCTGTGTCCGCGTCAAAGTGTTCGCGAGCGCGTACCTGCAACGCTCTCGCAACGCTTTCGAACGACGGTGAACGATTGTGAGTTTAGATAAGTGTACTAAAAGCAGGCAGCTTAGGTCGTGAATTCTCACCGCGACTTCACGGCATGAGTCCTAGAGCCGGCTTTTTATGTATACGTTCGTAGCCACTTACTATAATTAAGCACTTCACAAAAGTCTAGACACTTCGTGAACTGCAGACTGATAGAGTTTCTATTGAAGTCTTTGATAAATTGATTACTTAATTGAAAGTTTAAAACTGCCAATCTCGCTGAAAAGCGTAATTGCATGTTATTCATTTACATGGATTAGAACAAATTTTCTGTGTAATATCATTAATTTTTGATTCAATGACTGTAATTTTTTTATCTGTATAAACAACTAAACATTTGGGTAATGTTTTTCATTGTATTATTTAGCAAATTATTGGTATAACAAATGAAAATAAATGAAGGAAAATGCCGATGATAAAAATCAACGGTGATGATGTTCAACATTTTTTTTTAAGTTTGTTTAAGTTCTAGGTTTAAGCGTTTTAGTGTAAAGGGACATATTTTGGTTTCCGTCAATAAATATCATAAGTGTAATCATAATAATAAAAAGTCGGTTGCCGGGACGGTATTTATCAATGAATAAATAAAATTTATCAATTTATAAAGACTTGACATACTGCGGACTCGAAATAAAGTTTCTTACAATAATCCATTTCATAGAATATGTCGTTATTATAACGACCTGGATGTCGAGTTTGACATATTCTATTATTTAAACAACGCCCGTCTTAAAATTCTGTTAAATAGACATTTTTCCTTTTAGATAGATTCCTTTTAGTTTCATTTTACCTATTCTGTATGATAATAGTTAAAGTTGTGTATAACTGTAAGTGAATTTACGAACGTACAAATGTTTTATAAAATGTGTCTGTAACTAGATCAGTTTGTAAATTTGTTGTTATATCTAATAAATGAAATAAAAAAATTGAACGAGCAGCAAAAACCTAATAAATGGGCAATAAATCATAGTCAACATAACAAACTATTTTTAATTTTATGAGAAGGAGAGTGCACGCTGCAATCCAACAGCCGCTGGGCGTACTCGACTGGCCACCTTACCCCTCTCTCACAGAAGACTACCTTGAAATGTACTGCATTTCCCACTTTATCTTATTTCCCTAATGTACGTACGTGTTTCGGTAGTGAGTGAGATGTGCCAGAGCCCATGTGCCAGAATGGTTTTCTATCCCTACCCATTTTCCCAACCCTTTCTCCAAATCCATTCCTATATCTCCAAAGGTAGGCAGCGCATCTGGGGTCGTGCCAACGTTTGTCATTTTGGACTAATGTTGGCATGTATCACGGATGGCTATGGGCTACAGTATCCACTTACCACTAGGTGGGCGTCTACCAGGCTAGTCTGCCGCCTTCGTCCGTAAAAAAAGCTGAAATAAACAATTTTTAATTGCCAATAATGCCAACACACGCCGGAGTCCCACTTTTAGTATACTCCTTTGTCTTTACTGATACCAGAAAGCATAAACGTAATCAACTCCTAAATTTGCTGCCATCAATTTGCTGCCACTTTCAATATTTCAGCTGCTGCTAATTTAATTATGTCACATTTAGAAATAAGTCGTAAAAATAAATCAGATATTTCACTGTTCAATTCAATAACTTACCAAAAATACAATAAAAGTCCTATTTCATCGGAAGTATGTATTATTGCTGGAGTTACCCATATAAATGGTGGGCACGTCTCTAATTGGTGTAAATTCGGAATGTGCACGTGATACGAGCCCGAGTGGTCGCTGCCCATACAAACTTTGTCATAATTATGCGAATTGCTCTATGTTGCCGTAAAAGTTAGAAACAGCTTATCTGTCAATGGAGGATTAGTTGAATGAACAAAAATATACATACAACTGTAGTTCTCTGTTATTGGTATCTAAGAATTATAAATTTAGTGCTGTAACCGTAAGCAGAGTTTGTTTCGTCTACTACTGGATGGACCTCCTAACGCTGGCTAAGCGGGTTGATGAGTCCACTCTGTTAGAGGTGGTGTAGTCCTAGGGGCTTGTGGCAGTGACTTTGTTACACTTTAGCCGGCTTTTACAACACCCTCGGCAAGACATGGGATGGTCCGGCCGATAGACACCACACGGCCAAAATTAGCAGTATAATTGTATAATCATTTTATTAACAACAAGATATACAGCAGGAATAAAGGGTTAAACACACTGAGTTGCTTCATCGTGGACCGAAAGGTGTTAAGAATCACTTCACACGGCTTTGCGCAGTCACGCGACTTAATAGAAAATATCTACTAATAATAATCACGTGTAAGCTATTATTACATTACTGCATTTAAACATATATATTTACCAGTTTCATTTGATACACCAAGATATAAGACACACTGGTGTGTTGGCAAAAACATTGGTGTGTTGGTGTTGTGTGTTGACACAAATGTTGGCATTTCATTTGATAACAATTGTTACAGGCATTCTTTAAAGAGCTAATACAACAAGTGTAGCAATATGTACAACTCTCAAAAAAAACGCACATTAAAGACAAAAAGATACAAATGTAAATAATTAAACTTACTGTAATTTATGCTTTTTTCTCCGTTATCGGAAATGGCGGGAAGTGCTATTGTCCCCGGGGAATTTTTCCAGACAGTCCTGCCGCCGAATTTATCAAAGATCTCTGACAGCGCAATAGTGTTATTAGGCATTTCGTATAAAATTTTATTGGACATTAGTGTAAGCAACATAGCAAACATTGAACACTTTATATTACAGTTAGTACTGGAAAGTCGGACATTACCATCGCCGTCCCAGTGGGGCAGAGTTTCTAACTAAATTTAGTATTTGAATGGAAATTTACTGCACTTGAAACAATTCCCTTAACTGTTACACATTGTGACTAAATTGTACTGGCTTCAGTCTGTTGTATGTGTAATATGTCTGTTTTAACCTGTAAGCATTAGTTGTGACATTATTTGACTAAAGAAACCTTATTGTTGGTTCTATTTTTCCAGATACTAGTCACATTTTTGTAGGGGAAGAATGCACGCTGCATTCCTACAGCCGCTGGGCGCACTCAACTGGCCACGTTACACGTTACCCCTCTCTCACAGAAGACTACCTTGAAATTTACTGCATTTCCTACTTTATCGTATTTCCCCAATGCACGTTCATGTTTTGGTAGTGAGGGAGATATGTCAGAGCCTATTCCCATCCCATCCTATCCTTCCCCATTTTCTCAACGCTTTTTCCCAATCCATTTATAATCTGCAAAAGTAGGCAGTCTGTTGATGGGTGAAAGCATTCCAAACAAAGAGACAAACAGACATCGATTACACAAACATATACTCTTGTATATTTTTGGATTTGAGACATACTTTTGGAACGATTGAAGTAAAACTTTGAATGTATAACGAACTTATTCCATTACACTTTTTATTCCCATCCCCTCTCAAGGAATGATGGGGAATGCAATGGAATGAGGAAAACTCCTAGTCCCTTGACATTTACTCCCATGTTTTTACAAGCTTTTATTCAACTCTACTTTTTTGTATGTGTGGGTCGAATTTTGCAACTGAATTTTAAACCAGTTCCACCTAACCTATTGAGCTGAAATTTTGCACACACTTTTGGGGCTGGTGACAATATAATCTAGTGTAGTTAGTTATGTATTTTTTTCAAAATGGCCGCCGCTACAAAGTGGCGGATAACCTATTTCTTGACGTGGGTATCAAATTAAAGGGTTTGTCAAGCAGAATACGTGAAGTCATTCTAATTTCAAAATGGCGGATGCATCAAGATGGCGGACTAAAGTTCTTTACCACTCTCGTGACATGGGTATCAAATGAAAGGGATTGCCGAGCAGAATAACGTTAACAATATTTACCAGTATAATTTAAAATCTTATTAAAAATTAAGACAGGCCATCGATATACTAACTAAAAAGCACAAAATAAAATAATATAAAGAAAAATGTTTTTTTAAAAACAATCTTTTATGCAAGCCGTGTACGAATAAAATAAGTTTATATTGAATTATTTGTTCTCAACAAGCTTGTCGCGCGAATTGTAAAGTAGGTAGCTACTTTTATGACGTTCTTTTATATTATTTTATTTTAAAATAGGACTTATGTTTTTGTTTAGAGAACAATACTAAAGAAAATTGTTTTATTTATTTAAACTTGAATGCATAAAGACATTGTACAAAAGTCAGACTTGATAGCTAATATTCTCTAAATTCGCTATATTCGCTAAACATTTAGTCCAAATATATCTATTTTTGTTTATCTCTATTTTTTTCTGAACAACTATTAAATTTTATATACCCATTCCATTCAATACGTCTACAGCTTTGTTCCCGACAGAACCCACAAATGTGTACAACTTCGGAGACTTGTTATTATCTGATCACGTCCCAGTACTACATTTCCCTATTTGCACGCAGCTTAAAGGGCGACATGGGAGGGCAACAAAAAGGTTTACGCTAAAAAGGGCCGTCCCTTCTAACGAGGTGACGCCGTCGAGTGGTTACAATATGTAGCCACTGGGACCGCAACACTTTTCAAGTTTGTTCTAAATAATTAGGTTTTTGCTTATACGTAGCTTTCGGAGAATTAACTGAAGATTACGAATTTCAAATTTGGAAAAGTAATCACTTAAAGGAGTAAGAGACAAAACGAAATTGATTCATTTGCGTCAAATCAGGAAAGTGAAGAAACTCGGACAGTGGGTACCGTATGAGCTGGGTGAAAGTCAGCTGCGAACACTCGTCGAAGCTTGCCTTTCTTTGCGGAACCAGCAAGAAAATGCAGGGATTCCGAATCGTATTGTGACTTGTGATGAGAAGTGGATCCTGTATGATAAACATAAAAGTTCATCATAATGGTTGAACTCAGGAGACACAAAATATCTGCATAATAACGCTCGCCCACACACTGCACGACAGACAGTCTCAAAGTTACAGGAGCTTCGACAGATACTGATTCGACCCTACTGATTTCCATTATTTTTAGAATTTGGGTAACTTTTTACAGGGGAAAAACTCAACTCGGATGAGGCAGTGAAAAACGCATTCAGGGAATTCATCAAATAGTCCCCAGGAGTTCTATAGTAGAGGTATGAATCAACTTCAATTAAACTGACAAAAGTGCATTGATAACAATGGACAGTACTTCCATTAATTGAATATACAATTTACATACAAAAAAAATATTTCAATTTTTCCATATAAAACGGCAATTTCATGGGAAAGAAAGGACCCAATAATACGAATGATATGGAGCCCAAAATATGTATCATTTTTTTTTTCAAATTTTGTCTGTCTAAACGCATTTTACGCAAAAACCGCTCGACGGATTTTTATGAAATTTGACATAGTTATAGCTTATGTGCTGGTTCAATATTTAGGATACTCTTTTTTTAGATCAATTATAATATTCCCACGGGAATCAAGCTACACACATAGTCTAACGTCTAGGCTCACGAAGAGAATACAACCAGATGGTTTTATCGGTGCATAGCAATATCTTTCAGACGACCCAGACAACCTTGAATTGCTCTAGATCTCCCTAAAAGAACAATTGTATAACTCAATTCAGAATTACGCGCGAACTGGCACACGACACGTAGTATTTGACTACCCTAATAACGTATGGGCCGCGAGTTCCAGCCGCCCATCAACTTTCGACGTTTCTTGATTACAATACGGAAATTTAAATACGAACATGGCGATTTTAACATATTCCTATAACACTCAATCCGAGACCCGTCTTCGCATGTTTTTACTCTGTGTCTTTACCGGGTTGATCAATAAGTTTCCGGAATCGGATACTTTACATTAAATTACAGGAATGCATTCTATTTCATTCGAATCTCAAATTTAGTAGTAGCCAGTGCCAAAAGAATTAAAAAGAAAAACTGTCACCAATATTTTTTTTTCGTTGTTTACATTTGGCGGGAATTTTATTAGAGTGCTGGAATTTCGTGGTTTTATTAAATATTTTTTTACGAAATGTGTTTTTGAGGAATTGCAGTTTGCTTTGGGAGACAATGCTCTGTCTTATTCTACAGTAGCATACTGGTGAGCGGAATTTAAACGCGGCAGAATCGTCTGTAACGACGAGATTCGAAGGTTAAAAAAATTGAAGAAATTGTTAAGACAGATCGACGTGTGACTATTCGTCATATAGCTGAGATTATGAAGCTTTCGTTCGGGACAATTCAGTTCATTTTAACTCATACCTACTCGTTCATTTAAAATTCAACAAGATGGCCGCGCGTTGGGTTCCTCGAATGGTTAACAGACGCATAAAAGAAAGCAAGAGTAGATATTTCAAAGCAAAATTTGGCAATTACTGACCGAGACTCAGAATCTTTTCGACTACGTTTCGTGACCGTTGATGAATCGTGGGTTCACCATTTTGACCCGGAGATGAAGAATAAAAGTAAGGTGTAAGTAAGTAACATGCGTGTCCGAGTGTTTTTTCAACATGACAATGCACCTGTGCACCAGTCTGATGTTACAAGCGCTGCGATCCGAACGGCTGGGTTTCAGTTGATGCAGCATCCTCCATATTCTCCGGACCTAGCTCATAGTGATTTTCACCTTTTTACCAATTTGAAAAAACACTTGCGTGGTATAAAATTTCACGGAGATGATGAGGCCATGTGTGCTGTAAAGTTTTTTTTGATACTCAGGATCAAGCCTCTTTTTCCAAGGGAATTGAGCAACTTTCAAAATGTTACTCAAGGTGTATTAGATTAGAACTGGAAAACTTAATGTTTACAAATAAATGGAACCGTTATTGTGACAACAGACTACCAAATATACCTACTGGTATAATACTACTAGTTGTATTAATCGAACTCAAAGGAAAAAAAATTGTTTAGTTCTATGAATAGAACTCGAATTCCGTGTGGTACTATCGCCACCAATACCTAACTACGAAAGTGCCATAGAATAGAAACAATTATCTATATCTATACATATACATATAATAAAATGTAACTGATCGTTGTCTGTACATGGAAGATATATGAGAAAAACTATTATTGGGGGCCTTTATCAACGCAATAGAACCCAAAACATTGATTGTTAGAATTTTTGTCTGTTTGTCTGTGCGTTTGTGCGCGCTAATCTTAGAAACGGCTTCACCGATTTGAGTGCGGTTTTCACTGCTGTATTGTGGTAAGCTTCACTTAAAATTTAGTGTTTGTTTTATTTCAATCAGTTCATAAATAAAAAAATTATATCAATTTTAAGAATCACGTCGAATAAAGACGGTGTTTATAAACTAAAGTCCGCGCGGACGAAGTCGCGGGCAACACCTAGTAATTAATATAAATGGTATTAATATGCACCGGTTTTTATGGAAATATTAGCTATTAGGACAAATAACCTCTCTTACTTTGTACCTAGGTGTACCTAGGCAGGGGCTATACCATAGAACCCAATGGTAAATCATTTCCGATGAGTTCTATTCATGTTTTTTCGTTGAGTTCCGCTAATAGAACTAATGTTCCCAGTGGAACTAAACGGATGAAAGGAATTCACTTCACCCCAAATAGTAATTCGTGATAAATGTAAATAGAATTAAAAAAAACACCTATACTCTGTTCAAGTTAAGAAAAAAGTGATGTCTTTACTGTCAGTCACGTGATTTCACATAATATTGACAAATTAGGAAAGGTGTCAGTCACGTGATAATATTGACGAATTAGGAAAGGGAGCGTTCCTCGATTGACCAATTAGCAATGTATTACGCTTCATTGGATGAATGACGTTACTTTTTTCTTAATGCGAATAGAGTGTGATCGTAAGCTCAAATGCTCGGCCCGTACTTACCTACCATCGAGTTTCGAATTAAGTACGGATTAAAAAAAAAAATCACTACCTCGGCGGCGAGGGAAAACACGTGAGGAAACTCGCATGCTCCAGATATAAAAATATAATCCGAAGTATGTGATCCACCAATCCGCACGGGGTGTATTAATAGACAGGGTGTATTACGGCCCGAAACCCGATTTAAGTTGATAGAAATTAGACATACGAAGGGAGAAGGAAAAAAATTGAAGTACAGCATCATCCTGATATGACATTATATAAAAAAAAATCTGTAGTTGTATTTAGCTCCTAAATCTATCAATCTATATCTATACATATAATAAAACTGTAGAACCGGCGTGTCTGTACATTAAAACTGATTAGGGGCGATGAAGGAAGAGTATCAGAATACAAAAAGACTATTTTGAAAACTTTTGTCTATCTGTCTGTCTGTTTGTCTGTTCTAACACGCTAATCTCCAAAACTACCGAACGGATTTTCATGGGGTTTCCATAGGTTAATTAAACTCAGCCTGGCGCTTCGAATGGGCTTTTTTTCATCGGCTGACGGAAAGAAAAGATATCCCAATTTAGAATTTAAAAACTAAAATTTCACGCGTACGAAGTCGCCGGTACAACTAGCTTTAATAACTAGCTGTTTATTTAATAACGAAACTGTGAAACTCGTACAGCAGCTTCTCTTAGCGCCTCCGCATCCAAGGCAGCGTTAGTGAATGCCAACAGCGCGCTAAACGGGCGACACGTCTGCCTGCGAGTTTTAGTTAAGTGCAAGACTTTATTACAAGATGTTAGCATTACTTTTTTCACAGTGTCACGGAGAATAATGATATGACTGTTGCACACCTGTAGCGACTTGTACCTGTAATTTTTGTAATCTTGTTAAAGGTGTATTAATTTTCAATAGACAGCATCCGACTCACTATTTGCTGCCTAATTTAAACAATTCCTACAAACGTTTCATCTGATCTAGACTGGCACGCTATATAGTATAATATTCACAAAGCGTTTTAGCGGAGTGCAGTAGGCACGTCTGATTTAATTGACATGAAATTAAGATATTTTTGTTTTTTTAAACGGAATCAGGAAGAAGTTTTATGGTTTACGTCTGCGGACTCCTGCAATATGATAATATTTGAATAACTGAAATTTCTTCCATCCTGTACCAGACAGACAGAAACTTCGTCAGAACCTCGCGTTTGCGGTAACAAGTGAGCAGGAGAGCTCGATCGAAATTGAATTGTAAAGTTGAAGCTACGAGTTTCAGCTACCCCGGATTAAGGAAACATCGTATTATAACCTACTATGACTGGAGGAAATTGGAGGAGTAGTTTATCCTTAAACCAGTAACTTAACTTAAAATTAAAGGTTTATCTTTTATTTCCACGAGTTTTTTTTTTAATATTACGCGTTAAGACCCGATTTCCAATATAAAATGTGTACAATAACGCGAAAGTTTAAAAAGTTATACCTTCATTCGCCATTCATCTTCATTCACCTTCAGCGCCAGTCATTTCGTCTGGCACTGTATTTTTGTATGACCTTTATTTAAACGAACATCTTAAAAATACTAATTGAGCAGCAAATCATGACCAACAAAATAAATTATTCATGTCATCAGAGAACCTAAATTCAACCCACCGTTAGATTTTTTGGCGCGAACTCTAGAAGTGTAGTTGCGCTATTGTTTGATTTATTATAAAAATTGTACTGTATCGTTTTGTGCTTTAATCGTGATAGATCATTACTAATTCATTACACATCAAAGTGTTTTTTTTTGCAAACCGTGCTATGCCGTGAGCCGTACAAATTGACACATACACGATAATTACAGTGTTATACATATATATCTATACTATAATATAATAAAGAGAGAGTGCGAATTTTGCAAGTTTGTGTGTATTTGGAGGGTAATCTCCGGAACCACTGCACCTATTTGAAAAGTTCTTTCACCATTTGAAAGATTATATTATATAGGCTATATATGTATGATGTGCAAAAAAATTGCTGGGCACACAACGCATGCCGGGCACAGCTAATATGATTATACAATTTTACCCTTAACACAATGAAATTACTACATTTTTACAAGTCAATTACAAGTATATTAGTCAATTTCACATTTAGCTACATACATTATTATTATATTGCAAAAAATAAGGATGTAATTCAATTCAATACAATTCAGTTCAACAATAAGTAATAGTGTCTTTTGTGAGTAATAATAATAATAGATACTCTTTATTGCGTACACAACAGACAAAAACAAAATACACACATATAAAATTGTGCCTCCAATTTTCAAATTCAAATGCGTTTGCGTGTACGTAACGAGTGCGAACTTCGGTTTGTATAACTCGTTAAAATGTTCTTTGCATTCGTAGTTTGTTAGACTCAGTTAAGGCTTGAGTTTGTAAATGCGATTAAATTAATCAGTTTAAAGTGACCCTCGCTGTTTACAGTACAACCGCGGTGTGACTGTAAATTTACTTAGTTTGTTAACAAGCGTATGGCCGCAGCTTCAACCGGAAAATATGACTTCAGCCAAATTCGATATATTGTATGAAGGTGACAAAGATTGAACCCGATTCGTTTGATTAATACACTCACACTGAAGGAAGGTTACCATATAGGCGCTAATCTTTTGTTGGATAGATAGATAAAACTCTTTGCTGCACACTAAGAAAAGAACAACAATAGCAGACATTGTAGATGAAAAAATGCACAAAAGGCGGTCTTATCGCTAAGAACGATCTCTGCCAGACTAGAGGTGTGTCAGCCAGTACCGGTCATTTTGATCAATCTTTTTGATTCAATCCATCCAACTAATTGACTGATCGAATCACGCCGCGATACACGATTCAGTCACACTCGATGGATTTGTCGGCCGTTTAGACGAACGTTTAGTCTCTGGCAAGGAACGGATGGATGACGTTGTATTAAGTTCCGATCAACAATTCAACACTAGTTCAATCACTTGATTCAATCATTCGAAGGATTTGATTTTCTTTGCTTTGCTACAATTGTAAAGTGGTTCCAAATATAGCTCTTTTTCTTATTCAAAGTAAACATGTTTGGAATTGTTATAATTTAAAAATAATACACAGAACGAAATAATTGTAGCAACTGATTGTCAATTAAATACTATATGTAATTATAAGAAGAAATAATTAAATAGTACAAGAAAAAATATCATCGAGGATTTTGCAAAAAATAACAACTCCTTCTTACAAAATTAACGTATTATGTTAATATTAGTAAATAATAAGTAGATACCTTTTTCCGTTAAACTTCGTAGAACCAAAAACTACCGAGACCTCGGAATCGTGAACCAAATAAATCGAAACAATCGTCGTGTGAGAGTACACGCGCGCGGACAGCGGACCACAGGGACAGACTCACCCAATTAACTTATGAGTCTCACGACTCTTCCGAGGACTCTAGTCTCGAAATCGTTCGTTCGTGACTCGTATCTCGCGAATTGATCGACGCGCACACGGACCAACCGCGTAAGTGATACAGAGAAGTGATTCAATCACTGATGGAATCATTGTGACTCGTTCAGTATTTATAAGTATTTATGATTGATTCAATCTGCAAAAAACGATGATAGACACATCAAGTATGCCAGACAACCTTTTGGTAGAGAAGAAATAAATATTATTCCTCCCTACCAATATATATAATACCTGTAATATATATATAATACCAAAATAACTATAATTACAATTATTTAATTAATATTATGTATGACCGACGACTTAAAAAACTCGCCGGTAGTGGCTGGATGGGAGCCGAGGATCGTTTGTGGTGGCGAGTTTTGGGAGAGGCCATCCAGCAGTCCCCACTGCATAGGCATATGCTGATGTTATGGTATGACAATATTAAGTATTTATAAGCCAGAATATAACTATTCTCTGCTCTTCTCAGGTTAAAAAATTAGCATTAATCATTGACCGTTCGTTGACCTGGGCCCGACATATCAATGAAGTGTGTAGAAAGGTTACTTACTCACTGCGATCCCTATATTAATTAAAAAATTTTCTTCCCACGGGCACTAAGATGCTACTAGTGCAGTCACTTTTGCTACCCGTAATTGATTACGCTGATGTTTGTTACTCTGATGTCAACCAAGATCTTCTGAACAAATAGGATCGTCTCATCAACAACTGTACTGAGTCCCCTGGCGTTGGAATTTTTCGTCGGTCTTTTCATGATTTTCACGTTTTTTTTTGTGCATTTTATTACTAATTGCAGCATGGTATCACTTATGTAGTCGTCTCAATTCGAATTAAAAGAAAAAAAAAACAAATGACGATATTTAATATAAATCAACAATGTAGGTAATTCATATCTCAATACACACGCGATTTGACGCGATCATCTGTTTTGCGGCCGAGTTCAAAAACAGGTCAACAAACTCAGTCTAGTAATACCTACGTTACGAAACATGGAGTTACTAAACATAAACATGGAGGCGGGGGCGCGCACTGGTGCTAGAGTGACGTAGCACACAGCAGGTACGTATTACGGCAAGTGTCATAGATCAATTAAATAAACAGATGTGCACCTGTTGAATAATACAAGTTACTTATTAGACTTTCATTAATAAGTAATAGGAATGTTATTTTCATTACATCCATCGCATTCCAAAAAAAATATTTTCATTATACTACCAAACGTTTTAAATAAAAATTGTTAAGTCACCAATATAAGATTTGATTTGCTTACACCTCCATAGAGGGCGTTGTGCCCTCTGTCTGGTTCGCGGTGTTACGATTCTCCGCCAAAACATGACCTGCTGTAAATGTCAATGTTTTGTTTATGCGCCACCACGGTCCAAAAACAGGCCAACCCAGGGACCAGTCCGTATTCGCGGACAGAGGTGAAGCCACTGAAGGGGGCCCAGCCCCGACCAGTTACCTCCACCCCCCGTAAGGGGTGTGTGAGAAGACCACAAGGAATTAAATGTTTTGTCCTGAGCTCGGTGTTTTCTTTGGAGCTTCCATAAATACCTTGCTGACTCCTCGGGACCTTTTGGGAAATCTGTACAAAAATTGTTTACAATTTACAAGTAAAGTATGATATCTTTTTTATTTTCAAGTCTTCCTTAGTAAGTATTTTTGCAATATTTTTATTCACTCTACTTACAGGAAAAACTGTTATCGTACCTACATTTAATTGCAAAACACCAACGATTTATTTGGTGGAATTTAGTCTGTATTACTTTTTAACATGTCACATCTACATTTTCTAGATTTTGACAATTTCTTAGTCCTTTGATATTTGCCACTTCGAGCGCAATTTAGTCAATTTCTTAATTTTCATTTTTAGTTCTCGTTTGTCAGTTGACAAATTCAAACGTTTACTAAAAAAAGAGTGTTCGAGTGTTATTATTAGGTAGTGAAATTGAGAATTTTTAGATATGATTATGTGATTATGATTATTATTATGATTATTATCTTACAAATGATTGTGTTGTGGCGAAGCACGTGGGAACGCACAGCGAGCCCTCCGCCTTTACAGGAGCGTTTTCCTACTGCTCGCCACCCAGCAGACAGTCGTGTGATAACTAGTGCATACCAACGTATCCGTTGGACTATTTTCTTTGGGATTATGTGAAAGACAGAGTGTTTGTGAGTGAGTGCCATTCTGTACCTGAACGTACGTACCTGTGTTGATAGTGGAGCTGCGTTGTCTGCATATCGTTCGCAATACATTGCGCGCTCTAAAATGACATCATCGGTAACCCATCATTGTCGACATCGGGGGTACGTGTGATTTAATAATAGATATTATTTGTAAGCTTTTTACAAAGTTATCGATAGTATGTCCCTTACACCCTGTATATTTAATATCTATATTTTAGTATGTATATTTATATATTTTTCGTATAAGTAAATTATCAATGTATTATATTATTATTTATACAGAAGAATTAAGATTTGTTTAATTTCTTCTGCACCCGCTTAAATTTTTTACATTTAACCAAGGTCGACTGGTAGACAATGCCTTAAGGCATTAAGTCCGCCTCTGAAAAATATAGTGCAAAAAGAGTAAATAAAGAAATGAATGTGCTAATAACACCTCTTGTACTCACATTGTGCAAATGAAGAATTTGAATAGCTGATATTGTGTTTGCAGAGGCACTTGTAGATGGTTTCCAAGCAAAATTCCGCAAACGAATTGCTTCCATGATGGGTCTGTTTCTACTAATAACATACTGAATACGCTTGCAGAAAAGATGGGTGGCTGTTATATGCTCAAATATTGGGTGGTTATTATTTATTTTATATAATAAAAGTGGCAGTCCGTCCCCCTGGTGGTAAGTGGACTTTGTCACCCATGGACATCCGCGATACACGCCAGCATCAATTCAATATGACGGTGTGTCATATTGATGCTCTATAAACCTTTGGTGATTTAGGAATGGATTTGAATGAAATATTGAAGTACTTTTGTTACTTTTTTACTTTTGTTCTGTTACACTCTTCATTCGATGGGATAGGTAGAATGAGATGGGAGGGAATGGGAATGGGCTCTGGCAATCTCACTCACTACCGAAACATTTAGAAACATTAGAGGAATAGGAGAGGGAGGGAAATGCAGGACGTTTTACGGTAATGCGAGAGGAGTAACTTGGTCAGTCGAGTGTGCTCAGCGGCCGTAAAATTGCATGGTTGTTAAATGGTCATATATACAGATAAATAATTTACTTTTTATTACTAACAAAGGTATAAATACTAACATCTTATAGATTAACTGGTCTGAAAAAAAAGGAAGTCGTTATTATTGTTATTGGACAATTATGACAAACATTGTTATGCCCACGGATACGCCACCTACACTAGTTTTTTGCCTAATAAGATCGGAAAATAAGATATTTGGTAAAGAACCTAGTTACGGATGTAGCTACAAATATAGAGAGCAGCTGTCCGTTGCTACGTGTTCCGAAGTTGGTGTTTAGCTCCTACTTCTTGCGCTGCTAGTCGTAAAAATAACAAGTGTAATGGGTCAAGAGAGTTGTTTCGTGTCATTGGTAAGTGTTCTATCACTAAAATGATTAATTATGTCAATCTATGTATAGTATATAAAGGGTGTCTCAGTAAGAACTTGAAATTCGAATCGCGCGCCATTTTCGATTGTCAATTGTTCTGTCAGGCATATTTGGTACTTTCTAAATTGAAACATTGACATTCTTCAACAGTTTTTGTTAAAGCTTGGAAGAACATTTATTAATAATGAAATCTCATTACAAAAATTTAAAAAAATTTCAGTAACTATTCGTGACCATTTTGGTGTACATAATCGACAGTTATGACCAGCTATTGAAAATTTTGTCCGGAAATTCGAGCGGACGTGTTCATTGAAAGATGAGAGAAACCTTACCCGTCATCGCCCTAAAAGAACTATGAAAACATCGCGGCTGTGAGTGTACACTTCCATCCGGCATCGTTCCCAGGAAGTATACATCCATCGCAGCACTGTCCAACGAATTTTAACTAAAGATTTGCACCTTCGTACTTACAAGATCCAGCTTACTCGAGGACTAAAGTCCACAGACCATAGACAGCGTAGTAACTTTACCAACTGGATCTCGGAACAACGATGCATTTCAGACCAAAATTATCTTTAGTGACGACGCTCTCTTCTTCTCTTCGGCTCTCTCTCTCAACGGCTTCGTTAACAAACAGAATTCTCAGTTCTGGGTATAAAAAAATCCTCGTGCTTTGGATGAGTTTTCTATGCATTCCCAAAAAGTATCAGCTTGATGTACCACGAGGATAGGAGGGATTATCTGACCATACTTTTTTTGAAAATGAGGAAGGTGCCTATGTGACTGTCAATGGTGATCGCTATCGTGGCATGTTGACAATCACTTTTTTGGCAAAATTAGTTTCAGCAGAATGGTGCCACTTGTCACACTACGCGAAACAATGACGTTGTTGCAAACCAAGCTACCATGGTCGTGTCATCTCTCGTTTTGGATACCGAAACTAGCCGCCAAGAAGTTGGGATTTAACTTGCTTAGATTCCTTTCTGTAGGATTATTTGAAAAGCAAGGTCTATAAAAACCGCCCTGAGACGAAACTGAAGAACTCAAGGACGAAATGGAACGCCAAATTAACGAAATCCCCATCCTATCCCTTGCCACGTCCCCAACCTTTTTTCCAAATCCATTCTTTCATCAATAAAGGTAGGCAGCATATCCTGGGGCGTGCCAAAGTTTGTCATTTTGCACTTATGTGGGCATGTATCGCGGATGTCTATGGGCAACAATATCCACTTACCACCAGGTGGACTGTATGCTTGTATGCCACCTTCTTTCTATAAAAAAAAAGTCCATATTCGACAAAGTATTCCGAAGTTTCGTCGAAAGAGTCCATGCCTGCCAACGAAATCGCGGCGGTCATTTGACCAACATTTTATTTCACCTGCAATGTCAATTATTGATCTATTTATGTAAATAAAAATTTATACGAAATTGATTCAAATATGGTGTTTTTCCATTTATTCATTGTATAGTTTTAATAATTATACAATTTACCTAACTAACCCAATAGATACTTATTATATAATAAATTATTAAGAAGTAAGAGCCCCCACGGCATCCGTGGGCGGCAGCTCCGGACGTTACGAACTGAGGGGGTAAGTGGATGATTATTTCGCGACTTTTGGGAGACGCACAAAGGAGATTCCGTTCTATATTATTAATTATTAAATTATTAAATCCGTATTATTTATTCTTATGGTAGCAACGAACAGGACAACTGATAGGGTAGACGAGTCCTTGAATAGAGTCCACGTGCCAGGAAGCGCAGTGTGTGACGCGCTCAAGCCAGGTGGACCGATGACATGAAAAAGGTTGTCGGTAATGGCTAGATGACAAGAACGCAAGTTCAGGTATGGTGATGCGCTGTAGAAGAGACCTACTATACATATATTCCACACATACATATTATATGTATCTATGTATATAAGTGAATAAAGACTTTATAATGTACTATCTACCTCTATTCGTCTACAGAGTTCTCCTTACCACCCAAAGGCTGCCTGCAATCTCTTTAGCGATAGGGTCATCTGTTGTACTTTTAAAGCGCGCCTCACGAGCAGGAACAATTTCAGTTATTGACATGTCAGCCAAGATTGGACATTAAAGAGATTTTTATGAAATCGTCGATCTTCGACCACTTTAAAAGACTCCTCATATTAAGGTTCAATAATAAGGTTCAATTAAGTTTCAATCATATGAAGGGCTAGTAAAGTGGTCGGTGATCGAAGATTTCATACAAATCTGTTTACCGTCCAGTCTTGACTGATCTCATGCCAACAACCGAAATCCTTCCTACTTGTGGCGCGCGCTTTGCAAAGTAAGTTGTATTTTGTATTTCTCTCCTGCATGGTTTTGGTTTGGTTAGGTAGTTGCATGACGTTATTTACTTTATTTTTGGTCTGTTCAGGGGGTCGCAACACTAAAAAGGCCGAGAAACGATACTCTATATATGTATTCATCTATATTCACTAGTGGAAAGATACTCGTATTATACTGATAGCATGGTTAGCATGGTTCGTTCGGGAAGCTACGCAGCGTCTTCTCGTCCAAAATACCTCAGTGCTTGAAGACGAAGGTCTTCGACCAGTGTGTGTTGCCAGTGATGACCTACGGCACCGAGACGTGGTCTCTGACTATGGGCCTCATAAATAAGCTCACTGTCGCACAGCGAGCTATGGAGAGGGCTATGCTCGGGGTTTCTCTACGTGATCGAATCAGGAATGAGGAGATCCGTAGACGAACTAAAGTCACCGACATAGCCTCTCGGGTTAGCAAGCTGAAGTGGCAGTGGGCAGGGCACATAGCTCGAAGAACCGATGGCCGATGGGGCAGACGGGTTCTCGAATGGAGACCACGTACCGGCGGACGAAGCCGAGGACGTCCATCTGCTAGATGGACAGACGACCTCATAAAGGTTGCGGGCACCCGCTGGATGCAGGTCGCTGCCGATAGGTCTAAATGGCGGACAATGGGGGAGGCCTATGTCCAGCAGTGGACGTCCAAGGGCTGAGAAGAAGAAGAAAGAAGAAGATGGTTACCAGTAAGATTGTTAGGGATATACTATTGCGGATCCGGATTCGGATATTTACAATACTTTTAACCGGTTTCGGTTACGGATGTCAAATTATTTCGGATACCGTTTCGGTTACGGTTACGTTTTTGAAAACTTTTTTAAGGCCCGTATCACTAACTAAAATCAATTGGAAATAAAACCAAATAGGGAATAACTACAACTTTACTTTTAAGGAATTATATTAAAAAGTGACTGTTATCCTAAACATAATTGTATTAAACAATTGTACTGAACTGAAGTGTGCGCCCAGCGGCTGTTGGACTGCAACGTGCACTCTCCCCTCCGAACTATTATTGTAATAATTGTATAATTAATGTAATTATTTGTAATAATATTGAATCTTTTATTTCGGAATCGGTTTCGATTCGGTTTTCGGTTTTGGAGGGGGAGAGTGCACGCTGCAATCCAACAGCCACTGGGCGCACTCGACTGGCCTCGTTACCCCTTTCTCACAGAATATTACCTTGAAATGTCCTGCATTTCCCACTTTATGATATTCCCCAATGTATGTATGTATTTCGGTAGTGAGTGAGATATGCCAGAGCCCATTTCCATCCTATCCCTTTCCACGTCCCCAACCCTTTCTCCAAATCCATTCTTACATCAACAAATAGTCCAGTCGGGGCAGACATTTAAATAGAAAAAATTAGAGGCCGCAATTTTTTTTTTTAAACGTCGGGGGGGGTGGTTGGAAGTCTAAATATCGATTTTCGGGACAATCCCGCCGCCGCCGTCGCCGCCATCTTGATTTAAAGTTCAATTTTTTTGTTTTTCTGAAATAACTCGTTAATTTACAACTTTAGAGCAAAAATTGTAGTATCCAAAGTTGTTGGAAATTTAATTTCCTACAAGTTTGTTTATTACCATTTTTACGCTAGGATCAATATTTGCAGAGTTATACTATCAAGTTTATAAAAAAAAATCGTAATTGGTGGAATTTTATTTTCTTCAACTTTGGTTCTCGCACTGATTTTACTCCACGATCAATATTTTCGGATATATATATATGTTTATATATTGTAACGTATATTGGAAAACCCCTGAACTGAGTATACACAGCGTTACCAGAAAGTCGTTATTTCGTACTAGATTCTCGGAATCTGACAATAGATTCCATTCATTGTTTAAATAACCTCAACGGATTTCTGGCAACACTGAGTATACATGAAGATATATATATATATATATATATATATATTATATATGTAGCTGTCCCCGGGAAGGGTCCTTGAGGTATGTATCTCTCGGAGTTTTATTGACGTTCAAATTATCTGATCGTTTTGGTCTTCAGGTCTGTATATATATGGGGCATTCCAAGTGAAATCGTGGGGTCATTTCCCTCGGGTCATCAGATCCTCGCGTAACTTTTTTTTCGCATTGGTTCCACTTCAAAAACGGCTTCATTTTTTTAAAGAATTTTCTCGCCATTCCTTCAGGTGGCGCGACGATCATTTTTGTGTAAAAAAGGGATAACCGGAAAAACACCACTTTTAAAATTCTGCAATTTTTTCCGCAGATTCTGGGTAAAAAATAATTAATATCTATCATGATTAGAAAGTGGGCTCCGGCTGCCTCATATTTTTTTTTTTTAATTTTCTTTTTTCAGTTTCTAAAATAAAATGAAAAAAATAATTTCTAATATCTCTAACATGAGTAAAAAAAATAAATAAAAATAAAACATGTCTTGGAAAATTTTGATATTTTGCATATTTTTCAAAATACATGAAAAAAATATTTTATTGAAGAAAAATATTTTCCTCCTTAATTTTGAAAAATATGCAAAATATCAAAATTCTTCAAGATGTTTTATTTTTATTTTTTTTTTACTCATGTAAGGGGTATTAGGAATTAATTTTTTCATTTTATTTTAGACGGAAAAAAAATTATTTAAAAAAATATGAGGCAGCTGCATCCCACTTTTTAATCATGATAAATATTACTTAATTATGACAAAGAATCTGTAGAAAAAATTGCAGAATTTTAGAAATGGTGTTTTTTCAGTTATCGCTTTCTATTCAAGTATTTTATCAAAAAAAAAGATTTTTCTCATTTATTTTGAAAAATATGCAAAATATCAAAATTTTCCAAGATGTTTTATTTTTATTTATTTTTTTTACTCATGTTAGAGATATTAGAAATTAATTTTTTCATTTTATTTTAGAAACTGAAAAAAGAAAATTAAAAAAAAAAATATGAGGCAGCCGGAGCCCACTTTCTAATCATGATAGATATTAATTATTTTTTACCCAGAATCTGCGGAAAAAATTGCAGAATTTTAAAAGTGGTGTTTTTCCGGTTATCCCTTTTTTACACAAAAATGATCGTCGCGCCACCTGAATAGCACTGTTGCCAACGTAGGCGATTTATCGCCATTTAGGCTACTCAGGACGAAAATCGGCGACGAAAAAATCTGAAAGGCGACTGGTCGCCTATTAGGCTACTTATAATCGTCAGAATTGATGGCAGCAGGGACAAGGTATTTAAATTAACCGAATCACTAATGAGCTGAAGAAAAAAGCAACGCCCACGCAAATGTAAAAGGTCTGTGACATTAAGAAAAAAGAGGGCCTCACTATTTGTTTATGGTTGGTTAGTTTCGGGAAATACCCCAAATTTGTATACAACTATTATGTAACCAAATTCAGTATACAATAAAGTGATATGTATTCATTTTGCTGTTAATGACTACCACAATTATCTATATTATACTGACTAAATAGTTCGCGTAAATTCGGGTTAATTTTTGTCACTTTCGCTTTGTGACTTCTTCGTAAGTGCATGATCATATTAAATTAGTTCCAAAATTCAATTCCAAGGCATTATTTCTGTGACAAAAACATGGGAAAACACGGAAAATATGTGAAATATTATCGCGATGAATGGGAAAAAATACCAGTATTTAAAAGTAAGTAAAACTAATAGAGAGAGCATCGAGTACGAACAAATAATTGCTTTTATGATACCTATGTAGGTAGGTATGACGACTGCTGTTGTCTAGGGATTAACACTTCTGGACATAACGCAGGGGTCGCGCGCGGGTTCGAGTCCCGCATGGGACAATATTTTTTTAGATTTGTCCCAGTCCGATTAGGATGTAGTAGGCAGGCTGATCACCTAGACAACTGTCAAGAAATATGATCACCAACTAACTCGCACTTGTCCAGTGAGGTAGGTTATTTATTTTATTTCGCATATTTCTTTTACAGATTGGCTTACTCGAGCACCTGTTGAAATGACGGATAATGGTAAAGGTGAGGCGTTTTGTAAATTATGTATCACACCACTCCGTGCGCACAAAACCGATTTGGAAAAGCACATGAAAACTAAAAGACATAGAGACAAGGAATTGAGGTTTTCAAAAAAGCAACCCAAGCTTACATCATTTGGCTACTCTTTAGCTAGTGACAGTTCAAAAGAAAAAGAAATGGACATAAAAATTTCTGCTTATATCGCTGCTCATAGCTCCATCCGCAGTATTGATCATCTGACAGAAGTGTTAAAAACCTTTGGGACAGGAAGTCCTCTTGAAAACATTCGATTACATAGAACAAAGTGTTCTGCCATTATAAAGAATGTCCTGGAACCAGCCATGCTTAAAGAACTTTTAGAAGAAGTTGGTAACCAAAGTTATTCTATAATACTGGATGAATCCACCGATGTGACAACAGAAAAGTACATGGCATATTGCATCCGATATTACAATTCAAAACTGGAAAAAATTGTTGTTGATTTTTTAGGCTTTCAAGAAGTGTTCGAAGCAACAGCTGATGCCCTTTATAAATCATTCAAGAACTTTTTGTCAAAAATGGGTTTAAATCTTCAAAATATAATTGCAATAGGAACTGATGGAGCAAGTAACCTCTGTGGCAAACATCATTCCCTTTTCACTCTTTTGCAAGCAGATATACCCCATTTACAGCTATTGAAGTGTGTGTGCCACTCTCTTAGTTTATGTGCATCCAAAGCTTGCACTGAATTACCGTGTTCTCTGGAATATTTACTTAGAGAAACCAGAAATTGGTTTGCCCACAGTCCACTGCGAATGAAAGTCTATCAGACCTTATTTGAAACTATTAATGATGGCAAAAAACCCTTGAAACTAACTCAACTATTCACAACCAGATGGTTGGCGTTTTATGCAGCTGTTAATACAAACATTAACCAGTGGCTTGAGCTAAAAACTCACTTTAATATGGTGAAATCATCAGGAGAGAGATGTTATACAGCAAGGGAGCTTGCTGGCATGTATAATGATGACACAAATTTATTATATTTGTTGTTTCTGTCTCCGATATTAAAAGAAGTAACAAACGTAAATGTTATATTTCAAGCAAGTGATGCAAATATCACAAAAATATACAACGACCTTCGGATTCTTCTTATTTCCACTGCTAGACGTGTTTTCAAACCAGTATTCCTTAGAGGTCGAAGTCTATCTGAAAACGCCTCATTAACAATGCTTCATGAAGCAGATATAGCAGCCGTTAAGCGAGCTTTAGAAAAAGCCGAAGCATCATTTGAAAATTCGTTACTTCCACTGAACTCAATCGATTTTGGAGAAAAGTTCAATGATTTACTTGCAAAAGAGACTGTTTCTGCCAACAAAGCCAAAGAAGTCAAACAGCGATGCACTGCTTTCCTAGTGCGTTTAGTAAGGGAATTAGTTGACAGGCTACCACTTAATGTGTCAGTGGTGGAAAAAATTGAACTCTTGTCACCAAGCCACGTGTGTCTTTCAACCAGCAGACCCAACATTGAAGATTTTCCCTGGCAGTTGGGTGAACCCAATATTGACCGGGAAGCTATTATGAACCAATGGCGCGTATTAAGTACAATGCGCATCGAGGAAATAATTGGTACAGCTTCTCAAAATAATATTGTAAATTTTTGGGTACAGGTGTTGAAAATGCAGAATGCAGGAGGGAATCCCATGTTCAAAGATTTAGCGGAGTTTTCCTTACGTTCTCTTTCATTACCTTTGAGTAATGCCGTAGTTGAAAGAATTTTCAGTGTGATGGCTACGATAAAGACAAAATTAAGGAACCGAATGCAACTACCCATGCTGATCGCCATTCTTAGAATTCGTACCCATATGAATGTAAGAAGTAATTGCTGCAACAGCTTTCAACCAAGTAATCACATGGTTAGTTTACATGCTGGCCGAAAAATGTTCGTCTCCAGCGGAGCTTGCGCCAGTACTAGCACAGCAGCTACAACAACAACAGCTGCCACTGATGACGTTGACGACGAAAGTCTTGTTGATGCCTTAGCATTGCTAGCAGCAGACGAAGCAGAATCGAGTTGATTTATTAATTTTTAATAAATTAATTTGATTCTGCTTAATTTATTTTAAATTTTAGTATTATTTTAGGTATCCGCTGCATGGAGTGGAAACCGCGAGCACCCACGCGCGTGTCTGTTTCTGCAAATGTGACGTAGCAACGCTATTGATTTACGCTATTGATTTGAAGAAACAAGCCCGCGCGTGGGTGCACGGCGCGGGTACACACACGTCTAACGTAGCGGACGCCCTAAGAATACTGTTCTATAATTTAAGCTACATATAAGGTTCTAGTGTTTTTTAAAGTAGGTATAAATAAATTGATATAAACTAGTATATTTTTATTTTATTCTTATCGATATTTTGGCGTTTGGGCTACTTTAGGCTACCGCAGCTGAAATTCGGCTACATTAGGCTACTTAAGCTGTGAAAAATGGCGACATTAGGCCCTGCGTTGCTGGCAACACTGCTGAATAGAAGGAATGTTATTGAATTAGTTGCGTGTAGCACGTTGTAGTGGATGGACGTTTCTAAAATGGAGGAGTGTTTCGTGTGTGGAAAGCAGACAACCGATGGCGACAAAGTTACTGTGAAAAAACGTGGTGTTCAGACACTCTTGACGGCGAGTATTGCTAGAGGTGATGTACAACATGAGCGGATGCTGCGGAATAAGGATAACGTTATCTTGCACCCAGCTTGCTATAAATATTACAGTGATTCGAGATCTGCGCAGGCATCACGTCGGAGAAGCCTTGAAAAATCGGCATCGACGTCGTTGTCATCGTCATCAGCAGTACAAACAAATATATCAACGGCGTTCGATTTTAAAAATCGGTGTTTCTTATGTAGCGAAGTACTTGAGGAGCCAGCGCAAGCAAAGCTCCGGATCGAAAAGCGAAGAAGGATTATGTCTGTTACCAAAACCTCGTTCGGGAATACATTGCTCGAACTTTTCAGGAATCGTAACGATAAATTTGCGATGAAAGTGAGAGCGCGTATCGAAAATATTCCCGATCTAACAGCTGTTGGGGCGCGATATCACAGGGATTGTAGCAAACCTATATATAAACCGGTTGCGGTTGAGAATCGACCGGGGAGGCCAGTATCCAGCAACATCGATCGTGCTATGGAATACATTTATAATTATATCGAACAGCATAATGAGGAATGTCAATTTCCAGTCAACGATCTGTTGGGAAAAATCGAAGGAGAATACGTTCCTGATGTGAAAACCGTAAAGGCACGTTTAAAGGAACATTATGGAGACGAAATTGTGATATTCGAGACGGCAGGCATCGGTTCCACCGCTTTGTTCCGAAATACTGGTCACAAACTACTCGCACAACGCTGGTACGAGGATCGAAATGCGGATAAAGGACAAGAGAGGCTGAGGGTCGTGCGCGAAGCTGCCGCTATAATTTTAGAGGACATACGCTCGACACTTTATGATGTCAAGAATTATCCTCCGAACGATAACTTTTTGCAAAACGTCGAGGATGCAATTCCCGAATCTCTCCACGTTCTTTTAACAAACATTATTTGTAAGTCGAAAAGGAATTCGCTCGATGCGTGGAAGAAAAAATGCACTGCTATCGCGCATGCCATCGTATCTGCCGTACGTCCGCGATCTTTCCTTTCGCCATTAAAACTGGGGGTTGGCGCTTTTTTATACAAGAAGTATGGGTCGAAAACTTTAATCAACGTTCTTTCCGCGTTGGGACTGTCTGCAACGTACGATGAAATTAGTACGTTCGAGGCTTCCTCTGTCATCCGACGTCAGCGCCAGGTTAAAGAGGGAACATTCTCACAGTTCGTTTTTGACAACGCGGACTTCAACATTAATACATTGGATGGAAAAAATACTTTTCACTACATGGGAGGGATTCAATGCCTAACGCCGTTCGATGGTATAGAACCGGAAACACCAACAAGTCGCGACTCTTCAAAAACATCTGCCGCAGTCATTGCAGAAGCCGGACACGTTGAAATTTCTTATTACGGTAAAGAAAAATCAGCGGGTCTCCAGAACGTGAAGGTTGCTGATATAACGGAAATGCAACAAATTTCTGAAACGTGTCTGCCAACCATTGGTGATCTGATGTGGCTCTACGGAAAATGGTCCTGCATCGACGATATACCAGGGTGGAACGGATTCATGGAAGAAGCTACGGCCGGAAAAACCTTCGTCAGATCGAGTATAATATTTCTTCCGTTCATCCATGCACCTCCTTCAGATTACGACACGATACATACAACTCTTGTGTATGCTCACGCCAGGAGCAAAGCTTCGAACAGCAAATCGTGCATCGTAACGTTCGATCAGCCACTGTATTGGAAAGCGCATGACATTGTTTCCAACACTGAACCACCCTCTGAGATTAATTCCATCATTCTTCGCCTGGGGGGATTTCATCTTCTCATATCATTTTTGGGTGCGACCGGATTCATAATGGGGGGCAGTGGACTTGAGGACGCTCTGAAAATTATTTACGCTGAAAATTGCGTACAGAAGATCCTATCAGGTCACGCGTATTCGAGAGCTGTTCGTGCTCATTTTCTCGTCCATGCATCCTTAACGAAGCGCGTCATGGACATAATTGAGTTTGACGACGAAGAACGCAATGAGATGGAGCAATTACTTCTGGATTTCGATCGGACAGTCATTCTAGATGCTGAAGAAAACGATTTGGTCAAAGCTGTGATCGATAAATTCGGGGCGGCGCTCAATCAACTTGTCAACAACGGACCCACTGCTAAACTATGGACGCAGTACTTCCGAATGATCACGTTGGTGAAACAGTTCATAGAAGCCGAACGATCTGGAAACTGGAAACTCCATCTCACTACAATTCAAAGGATGCTGCCCTTCTTCCACGCTAGCGGTCACTTCCTGTACGCGAAGAGCGCCAATCTATATCTTCAAGATATGTTGAATCTACGTGATAAGATGTCGGCTGATGATTATGAAAAATTTACAACGGAAGGTTACTTCACAATTCGGCGTACCAACAAATTTTGGTCAGGCATCATGTCTGACCAGTCGATTGAACAGACTCTCAATCGAGAATCTAAATTAAGTGGAGGATTGTTTGGACGAGGAGCTAGTGAAAGCGTGGCAACAAGATGGACCATAGGTGCGGTGCAAATGCAGAATATTTGCCAACAAGTGGAGGATTTTTGCAATATTCACAGCGCGACAACTGAGCAACACGTCGACTTCCGGCCAACTCGTGTCTCTAGAGACAATTCGGATATGGAGAAGTTGGATCAGTGGTTCGCTGCACATGATCCTTTCCCTGTTGATTCTCAACTGATGTCTATCAGCACGGGATTTATCGGCACAGCAAATATTAACTGTCATCTCGCTTCTGAAATTGGTGCGAAAATGATGAAGAATATGATCGGTTCAACTTACAGTTCGGTGACATTTAAACGAAAGGACAAAATCTTACCCTTGAATACAACTTCAAGCAGCATTACCATTGACAAAACAACTGTGCCAATAAATCCTCTCCTGCTTTTCCAGCGCATCAGCATTTCCAAGCAATCCGACAAAGACCTGCAGGATTGTTTCGCTTACGAGCTCGCGCCGTACCCTCTTTCGTTATTCAATGAAGAAGGAATGCGAAAGGGTACAAAGTCTGTATTATACAACTGTTTCGAGCCTCTACAACGTTCGCCGTCTCTAGGAGACAGGCGCCTCGAGGTTATTGATGGAGGATATTTGTTGCACAAAGTTATTTGGCCTCGCACGCAAGCAACGTTCGATAAAATTTGCGAAACATACGTGTCATACGTGAGAAGACATTTTACGGAGAAAGTTATCATTGTTTTCGATGGGTATCCAGAGAATTCAGAAAAGAATGTTCCTAAAGGGTGGGAACGCAGAAGACGAGCAGCGAAGTACGGTTCCTCTGAGATTGTTGTCAAGGCGGCCTCCGTTCCCTTTATAACGCAAGAAAAATTTTTGGCAAATGACAAAAACAAAGCCCACTTCATCGATCTACTTAAAACAGCCCTGGAGAAGTCCGATATCACAGTTCAGCAGGCACCAGCAGATGCAGATCCGTTCATCGTAGGAACAGCGATTTCTGAAGCTCCGCAGTACGATCAAGTGACAATCATCGGCGAAGACATCGACCTTCTGGTTCTACTCACTGGCATCGGACGTCATGTGAACAACGTTTTCTTCAAGAAACCAGGCAAAGGGCGCAATCCTGAACACGTGTACTCGCCGAAGAGTTTCCAGTATGGAGAAGATGTTGCGCAGCACATTTTATTTCTCCATGCTTTCAGTGGATGTGACACAACGTCCTCGATATTCAACATCGGGAAAATAAAATTTCTCAGCACGATTCAAAAACATCCACAAATCGCCAAAGTTCTCAACTTGTTCAAGGAACACGAAATTAGTAAGGCTGTCTTGGCTCATGCCGGTGAATGCTTCTTGATCGCTTTGTTCGGAGGCGGAGAAGGCGATAAATCTTTAGACGCACTCCGATACAAAAAATTCACAAAATCCGTTGTAAAAAAAAAATTCGACTTGGCTACACTTCCACCAACAAGCGCAGCGGCGGAATACCACACGTATAGGGCATACCTTCAAGTCCAAATTTGGTTAGAGTACGAAATGCTCGCAACGGATTGGGGCTGGAAGAAAACAAATCGTGGGTTGGAACCGATCACAACCCCCGCCGACCCAGCACCGGAGTCTTTGCTCAAATTAATATCCTGCAAATGCAAGTCCAAGTGCGGAAAGATGTGCGGCTGCCGTAAAGCGGGCCTCAAGTGCTCCGTTTTATGTCTGCACTGCAGCGGAGAAAGGTGTGAAAATGTAACAAACATGAGGGATCTCCTGCTGGAGGAAGACTACGATGATGATGACGACAATTTCGAGGATCTCGGTTCGGAAGAAGTGGCTGAACCTTTCGTCGACAGTCCTGATGCTCCGATCGAGAGCGAGGAGGCAGAAGAGATCGCGAGCGAAAATGTAGCTGGGCCCTCGACAAAACGATTACGATTGGCATAGGGGAAGATAACTACGCGTGATTGAAATTAAAGGTACGTGTCTTATGGAAGGAAGCAACATTAATATGAATTATACATAATTGTCAAGTTAAGATAACTAATCAGTTGTTCAAATCCACAGGTTTCTACTTGCTGAAATGCCGAGAAGACACAACCAGATGTAAAAGACACGAAATTCCCCTCAACATTCTCCATTACAATTTTTTGTCAATAAACTACATAATAAACGAAAAATTTGAAAAATAAAAAACATTTCACCTCCGATTTGAACATTTCATTTCACCTCCGAAAATATTGATCGTGGAGTAAAATCAGTGCGAGAACCAAAGTTGAAGAAAATAAAATTCCACCAATTACGATTTTTTTTTATAAACTTGATAGTATAACTCTGCAAATATTGATCCTAGCGTAAAAATGGTAATAAACAAACTTGTAGGAAATTAAATTTCCAACAACTTTGGATACTGCAATTTTTGCTCTAAAGTTGTAAATTAACGAGTTATTTCAGAAAAACAAAAAAATTAAACTTTAAATCAAGATGGCGGCGACGGCGGCGGCGGGATTGTCCCGAAAATCGATATTTAGACTTCCAACCACCCCCCCCCCGACGTTTAAAAAAAAAAAATTGCGGCCTCTAATTTTTTCTATTTAAATGTCTGCCCCGACTGGACTAAAAGGTAGGCAGCGCATTCGGGCGCGTGCCAAAGTTTTTCATTTTGGACTAATGTTGGCATGTATCGCGGATGTCTATGGGCGACAGTATCCACTTACCATCAGGTGGACTGTATGCTCGTTTGCCATCTTCTTTCTATAAAAAAGAAAAAATATTAGAAAATTATGAAGTTGTGTATACATTTCAAAAGAAAAAGATGGAGTTTATAATAAAACTGAGAAACAAAAGAATAACACAATAAAATTAATTAATAATCAATTTTTACTAAAGATAAATTGTACTTTTTTAAAAATTATTCGCTCCTAAGGTCAACGTATAAGATTATATATAATAACATTCGAAACTTTTGTTTCGGATTCGATTTCGATTTCGAATATTTTTTAAATTCGTATATCCTATACTATCGGTTACGGTTACGAAGCTCCATAGCATCCCTAGTATAGTAAAAATTAATTAGCCGAGTATAGTAAAAAATATTTTCATCGTTTTTAATTTGGTCTCTGTTTCATAATAGAAAACGTTAATATTTTCAAGATAATATTTTTATTTCCGTTTATTTTCATTTTATGTCGAGGTCTAAATTGAAATTTGAAATTACAATTTGAGACCCGGGTTATAAGTAGCTTAGTGGCCAGAATAAGGAAAAAAGTCATGTTATTTTAATATTATATAACAAGAGCTACTCGGAGACCCCTCGTTTTAACTCAATAAAGGCCTTGTTTGTAGTACAGATAACGAACAGAATGGTATTTCTAAATTACGAAGTAAATGCATTGCACGCACACACCATACGTTGAGTTTATATGGCTCCGCAAATGGCTGTTGGATTCGTGTAAGTTTACAATCGATATAAATACTGAATACTGAATTTCACACTTTATTAATTGACATTTAATTCTAATATTTAAAATATATTTCAAGTATTAAGATTATTTTTTGAAATGTTTGAATGATTTTCTTTTTTTGCTTCTCGTGTTTGGAACTACAAGTAAAATAGCTGCCAGAATGTATTAATTATATTCGTTTAAAATTAACCAATTTTAAACTGAATCTGCATCACAGTAAGTTATCGTACAGTTAGATATGAATAATATGCTAAACAAAACGCTTGGGCGGTAACTCGTGACTAATTTCACGTTTGTTACCAATGACCACTGACCAGTGCCGGCGTTAACGGTAATGATGCCCCGGGAAAGACTGTCGTGGCGCTCCCTTCTGAGGGCATGATACTCGTACTTCTGGAAAAGAATAACCCGTCCCGTGCCAGCTACGTAAATACAGGTAGCTGTTAACTAAGTACAAATGTCAACTACGTATTTATATGTAGTTTTTAAGGGGCTCTTATGCCAAACAGTTCTAGCTCGCGAGGTTGATCTACAGAGAGAAATTACCGCAACAAGCATTAGTTTCCTACTGGTTGTTGCCTCTACTGAGTCCCTCCAACTCGAGGGGGGCAGAGAATGAAAAGAAAACACAAGTTTGTTTATATTTTATGTCACGCGACCAACTTTGTGCGACATATTGTAGCGAGAGCAGTCGCGAACGTTTTCACTAAAGCTTCAAGGCTCGTGTCTTTTCTATTGATTGTATTTTTCTTTTCAGTTTATTCTTATAGAAATACACAAAGGTTTGGAAGATTTTGACATACTTTTTTTACTTTAAGATTTATTGCAGAATCGTATTGGATACTTATGTTAGTAAAAAATCTTAAAGCTATGTGAATATACCTACATATTAATTTTAATTAACAAATAAGAGCAAAAATACCAAATATAGTCTCTTTCAAGCTACTCAATAGTCAGTGGACTATTGAGTAGCTTGATCAAAACTCAAAAGTCGTATTGAATCCTACATGGATCTGTAAACTACTATTGGTTGAACCACTGTAACCACCATATGTCCTCTGTATGGACTGACATAGACATATTTTTCTTTAAACAAGGTGGCTGACAAGCAGACCATCCATTTGGTGGTGAGAATAGATTAGAATAATAAACGTTGAGCCACGGATGTGCGGTCTACTTTTTAGAGATTTAGGAATAATGTATTTGGAAAAAAGGAAATAGGAAGTTTAATGGAAGGAGGGGTTTCCCTCATCCCATTACACTTCTCCATCCTTGGGAGGAACAGTGTGGGATTTAGAGTTGAGGTAATAACGGAATAAGAAGTTTATTTTATTCATTATTAAAAAACTGAAAATGGGGTACATAAAGGCTTGCGCACTTTACAGCCGCGTCGCGCCTCAGCACGTCGCACTGAAAAACTGCGACAATGCACATTATGGACGCATCGGGCCGCAGCTCAACGTAATAATTTAAATCAGTTAGCTGTTGACATTCAATTCTCACGTCATCGCACAGGGAATAAACTCTCGAAATACATCCGTTACCTGCGCCGGTCAATCCCACATTGAGGCGGGCCGCGTCCCATAATATCGGCGCATAAATACGGCTGGCAAGCGATCCGGCAGTGCGCGGCGCATGCGACGCGATGCGGCCCGTCTGAGGTATTCGATGGTTTACAAAAAATGTATGAAAATGATTCAGAAGGACTTTTGCAATGTGTTGCGCTGCGATGCGGCCCGCCGCAATATGCGCGAACCTTAATACATTATCAACTCATTAATGTTCCCAAAACCATTATTTGTTTCTTGGAATCTTAGCAACAAAGGCTATAAATTAAAGAGTATACAGGTGAACCCGAGGGCTAACAATATAACGCTGCAACCTCTATAGGTTACATAATGACAGAACATAGGGTCTATATAGTAACGTAAATAAGGTACTTATTTAACCTGAGGAACCTTAATAAACCACCTTCATAACTTGAAAGAGCGACGTAAATCCATCTCTGTCTTTTATAACTTAAAAGGGCCTTAGTAGTGACACAGCAGTTAGATGAACAGTGAGGGGTCATACCAAATTGGTCAAAATAATGACATGTTATAGGTATATTGGCTAATACAAATTCTCCTGCAGTTCATTATCCATATTTATATTGGCGGCAAAGTGGCATCAACCGCAAATATTACGTTGTAAGACAAAACTCTTCTTTTAGAGCAAGAAGTAACGCCACACTTATTCACAATGGCGTACACTAGAATTCTCTGTGTCGTAATTCCAGAGACATACACAAAGTCGAACATACACTCAGACCCGAACAAACATTTGTGTTTAAACAAATTAATGTCCGACCGGGACTCAAACCCGGGACCAATTGCACAAACGCAAATAAATATGAAATCCTTGCGAATATTTAGATGTTCAATGTATTACGCAAACAGAGGCGTCATAATGAAAAAAAAAAGTTTTTTGACAAAAACGTTTACGAATGACTTTCGCACGAAAAATATATTGTTCTCATATAATTATTCGCACTCTTAAATGGGTCACGTTAACGTGACCCATTTAAGAGACTTATAGACTTTTGTATAGACTTTATAGTAGTTTTTCGTTAAATTCAAAGATAAATACGTTCACTATACAGAAAAAAAAAATGAAATCCAACTGTCAAACACCATTTCGAAAAGTGGCGGCCAGTATCTTACAGAGTAATTTTTGTTCTAGGTATGTGCTTGTAGCGCGCTGTCAGTTTGACGTGAATAAAAATCGGATGTCGCGATTACTCACTTCCATTTTTGACAGCTTTCGTTTTGTAGGCCGTTTGATTTCACGGGATGTGGTCATCATGAAATCGTTGTGGAGTGCACTGATCGGTAACGCAAGTGCTCCTGCTTCAAGAATGATTTTTTTAACTTTACGTTTACTTTGTGATTTATATTGTACAGTGTTATTAATTAAAAACTCTTATATCTAAACTGCCACTTCTTTTAAGCTAACCACCGAATATCGTGCACATTAAGATAAATAATTCATGGTCAAATAATAAACTTGCATGTTTTTACGGCACTGCATTTGATTACGACAGTTTTGACGTTGCGTCTGGCTGTGTGTTCTACTACATGTACAATGGGGAATACTCTGAGGAATTGTTCAACATAATTCCCACGTCGGATTTCTATAACCGCATCTCCCATCAGAGAAGTGTAGTGCATCCGCATTTCCTCAATACGAAGATGTCACGCACTGTTCGGTCCAAGACCATTTTATCTCGCGAACCGGTAGGCTGTGGATCGAACTGCTTCAAGAGGTCTTTCCATTGCGCTATGATATGAGGTTCTTCCAGAAGGCTGTAAATAGGATTTTGCAAGGTCGGCGGCGCACCCGCATACCTCCTGGTTTTGCTGGTGTCCATGGGCGGCGGTAGCCACTTAACACCGCGCGGTGTGTAAAAAAAGTCTTTTCATTCTATGTTCATGTCTTTTTACATACATACACGGTGTATGTATATAAAAAGACATGAATGTATGATACATCTATGTTTGCAATTCTATGCTGAGCTTATAGTTTTTAAAGAAACTCGTCACAAAATATAGACAATACTTCTGTTTGAATCCCATTTCAAGCGTTCGCTTATAGTTTATATACTGTTCCCACGCACACTGTGATAACGTCACGTACAGAAATCTAGTAGGTATCATGGCTTTTAGCAATGACTACTTTCAGTAATATTTTATGAGAGTAGCGAGAAGGATTTACAGACTTCACTAAGTGAACTATTTACAGGCTCTGTGGACGCGATTAGTGTAGCAAGTATCCAGAGGTTTACTGGCATAAGAAAGGAGAATATTGTATGAAAAAGAATTCTGTAGTTTTCCATTTGCTTACACAGTCATCGCATTGAAAATTTCGACCTTAGATTTACCTGTACCTTAGTAACACATAGTCCTGTAGTATTAACTGTTTTCCGTACTTCCAAACCCTTTTTCATAGTCTATTCCTAAAGAGCCAAAGGCAGGCAGTGCATCCAGGGCGTGCAAATGTTGATATGTTGTTATATGTATTATCTAATACATATATTTACTATACATATATTTATTATACCTATCTAGGTATGTCATATATGACATTATAACCGTGCATGACATATACATATATCATGTAGGTCTGATGACATGTAGGTTTCGAAGAGAGAGAGAGTGCACGTTGCAATTCCACAGCCGTTTACTCTTACTAATGCAGTTTCCACATTTACTACCATAAATCCTATCCATCCTATCCTTATTCCTTTTCGCAATCCTTTCTTTAAATGTGTTCCTAAATCTCTAAAAGTAAGCGGCCCATTCGGGAGCGTGTTAAAATTTGTCATTCTCGACTCAGTTGGCATGTGTTGGGTACAGCCATGAGTGACAGTATGCACTTACTATCAGGTAAATATACCTAATACTTCCTTCCAATACAAAAAACGAAAAAAAAAGGTTTGATGACAGTAACCGCTGATCATCGGATCCATCTATCTTTACAAAAATATTGCTCAGTATACCATAACCAGATGACAGTGAATGTGTAAGCCTCTAACAAATACCTTGATAATTACCGTGGCACGTGAGACGGGTCCCAACATGGCGTGACGCGTTAATGGCGGCATTATCCCGCCCTCGGCATATATATTTCGCTTGAGGAGCGGCGAATATTCTGACTTAGATTTCATAAAGTAACAAGAGACTGACTGGATCATGTACACATAGAGGTCTTGAATATAGCAGATCGGTGACACTACAGTGTCCGTGAGATTTGAGGTCTGATGACCGGAGAGTATGCTACAATCCCACAGTCGCCGCGCTGGAATGATACATGGCAACATCCACCCAGAATGATATGCCCCCGATTGCGCTGCTTTCCTTTTGAAATTTAGGAATAAAGGTGAAAAGAATGAGAAAATGTCTCCATTACAACTGGAAATACATATAGGAAATGTATTTTTCACTTTTCCATTCGATGGGATAGGAGGTGATAGGATGGGATCAGAGGGAAATGCAGTACATTTTGCGGTAGTGTTCTGTTGGGGAGGGGAGTTTGTGAGGGGGTTCTGTGGCATTTTAAAGCCGCTGGACCCATCGCGTGCGCCGAGTGGCTGTAGGATTACAACGCGCAAAATACTCATGTTTCTAATGGATTTCCCTAAAAAAGTGTTCATAATGGACGTGTCAATGTACGTATTTTTATAATAACAATATCATCTCAGATGTTCATCTCGAGATTATCAGGTGGACTGCCTTCGCATCTGCCCCGTCAGTATCTACTGCAGGACATGCGCCTCCTGCTGCACATTATTTTGTGGATATCTTTTGGGATGTATAAATACAGCGCGGCTCTTATTTTTCTATAAAAATAAGACAAAATAACAATTAATTGATACATGTCAGTAAATACTACCTATATCCATTAATGTATGCCGGTAAGCCTTCTCGTTTCATTAAAACTTCATCGACGAGGGTCCGTAATTTTATTTACCAACTTCGGTGGGCTTACTGAAGGGTGGGGTTCGCATGTGGCTTACAAAATTTCGTTAAATTCAAATAATATTGAGCCGTTTTGTGTCAACAATACTTTTTTAAGGGTTTTTTTTTGTAACGTTCGTCATCAAGTCGAAATGCTTCAAGTCGTTGGTTCATCTGGCCGGCGAACGTCTCATACTGCGCTACCTGGCAGTTCGCTGGTGGTGGCTGGATAAGAATAGTCAAAAGATCATATGTGGGCCGTGGAGACGAGTCTTGGGAGAGGTCTATGTTCAGCAGTGGAGACCTGTTTCTGGACTGTTTCTGGTTTCCTTAGATACCCTTTTTATCCCGTATATGTCTATAACGTTCTACTGCGGGGCATAGGCCTCCCCTAGTAACCATGAGGAGATTTCGGGACTTAATTCACCACAGGGGTGAACTGTAGGGGAAGAGTGTACGCTGCATTCCCACAAGGTCATTCAAGGTCATTCATTCAAGGTACATTTATTGAGAGTACATTCAAGGCGCACCCGCATACAGGTTGCAGGTAGTGTTGCAGGTGTCCACGGGCGGCGGCAACACTTACCATCACACGGGACCGCTCGCTCGTCCGCCTACTTTTTATTTCAAACATAATATGTCATTCCTAACTTGAGTTAAAACCCGGGTTCGGATCCAATGAGTTTGTAATAATTATAATACAGATAATATAATATTAATAATTATAATTATTTTGTTGAATAATTCTAACAGGATGTGTGTGTGTGTGTGTGTGTTCGTAGGTGAGAGTTAGAAGCCAGTTTACTATTATTTTATTACGATTAGCTTTGAGGGGGAGAGTGCACGCTGCCATCCAATACCCGCTGTGCGCACTCGACTAGCCACTTTACGTCTTTCTCACAGAACACTACCTTGAAATGTACTGCATTTCCTACTTTATCGTATTTCCCCAATGTCGTACGTGTTTCGATAGTGAGTGAGATACGCCAGAGCCCATTACCATCCCATCCTAACCCTCCCCATTTTCCCAACCCTTTCTCCCAATTCGTTCCTTCATCTGCAAAGGTGGGCAGCGTTTTCGGGGCCGTGCCAACGTTTGTTATTCTGGACTGATGTTGGTACGCATCGCGGATGTCTATAGATAGTAGGTATCCATCCACTTACCATCAGGTGGACTGTAAGCTCGCTTGCCACCCTTTTTCTATAAAAAAAATTACATTCTTGTTTAATTCTTGAGTATGCGGGCTTCTTCACGATGTTTTCCTTTAACGCTAGCAAACTAGTCATATTGACTTCTTTATTACGAGATTGATGTTTTATTCAGTAGAAAGTCATCTGACGTTTTCCGAGGAATTATTAAAATATTCAGTATCCACAAACTTATAACCGAAAGACGTCATTTTGCTGTCCATATCCACAACACGTCTAACATTACTTCTTAACGTCAGAGTAATAAAAGTGTAAAAAAATGTATAGGAAATTCGACCTTACAGCTAAATTATTGGGTTCAAAATGGGTTGTGAAATTCGGTGGGTTGTTTAAAGTGTTCCGTGTCAAAATGGCAAGCAAACACAGTGTACAAATTGACCAGTATTAAATCTTCGTCAAATGCAGACTATGATAATAAGTTACGGAAAATATCTAGCAAGCCCACTGGTTTCAGTTTTTTCATCCCACGATCCATCCTATTTAATCCTCGTGGGCGGCGGTAGTCACTTACAATCACGTGAGCAGTTTGGTCGTCTGCTTACTTTCCTATAAAAAAAATCATATCCTCATACCTGAATTCCCAAATGTAGGTAGCGTATCACCAGCTGCGAGAATCTTAGTCATTTTTAATGGATATTGGCATATGCCGCAACGCAAATATAGGTCGTAACCGCTTGTTATTAGGCAGACTGACTACCTTCTGCCACCTTCTCTATAGAAAAATCAAATGAAACTGTGGAGATAAGTGGACTTCCGAATCAGTTTACTGAATGGTCCATTTAAATCCTAAGAGTTCCCTGGTTTGCAATTACCAACCATCCGAATAAGACTCTAATAAACTCATCAAGGTGTTCTGGCATCTGCAGTACTTTTCCGGGCTGCTTATAAATGTACTGTTCGTGAATCAAGTTGTTCAAGAGTCTGTTGCGTTCCGTAGGGCTGGCCAACTAAATTTATTTCACTTTCAAACTTCGGGAAAAGTTTGGTTACACCCTAAACCTGGTGTACAACAATATTATTGCAAGCGTTGTTTGTGTGCGTCAAATGAATTTCGCACATTAGTATAAAGATTTCACACTGGTACTTTTGTACACGTTGAAACATCTAAACGCCGAGTAACAACAGGCTTTCACAGAATTTAGCGCTAACGGCACCTTGGGGATGGCTCGTGTGGCCTAACCGTTATAAATGGAGTAGCCAACGGGTCTCCTGTTTAAACTGAAATTAAATTTTTGGAATGGTAACCCCTTGGCAAATGGTGAAGAGCTAGAGAGACTGTGATCGGTTCAGTAAGATTTTTTAATCCCAATACTAAAGAACAGTTGTATATCAGTTTAATGCTGATGTTTGTTTGTCTTCGTACATTTTTCTTTAACTGATGCTCAGATATTCATGATTTATTTTGATGGAAATGAATCATGAATCGTGGTGCCGTGTGGTGTGGTCCCGTGGCCGGCTATAGAATACCACCACCGCGTCTCTTCTCGGGGGTGTCATAAATGGCGACTAAGAGATAAAGTGGCTGCCATGGGCCCTGAAGAACTACACTACCCGTAAAAGAGTGGACTCTCCAATCCGCTTGGCCAGCGTGGCGTTTTTAAGGTCTTACGTGCACGAGACATGTGCCTCGAGGAGATCCATGTCCAGTAGTGGATTCTGAAAAGGCTGGTTGCATGCATTGTATCAATTTTATTTTACATGAAACAACAGCATAATTATAAAGCAATTTTTATACTGTGTTTATCACAGTATAAATATTGCATTATAAAAATCTGTAAACACATGCCTATTAATGTTTCGACAAATAATAAGTAATTGCTTATAATTATATGTACTGCACTTTTAATAAACTTCCTGTAAAAATTTGGTTAATTATAATATGAAAAGATAATAGCGCCTTTAAATATGCGTATTTGCGTGTGTAAGTTGGTGTGTGAGATGGTTGTGTGTGTGCGGGAATTCAGTGAGTATGGATGATTATCATACTAAATGAATTTAGTTAGATATAGATTGCCCAATTTTATCAAGCGAAGACGCTCTAATATTTCTGCCAAAAAACCAAACCAGAATTACAAAATAAGTCAATTTCCCTATATGATTCATTTACAATGAATTTTCATCTTTTCTCTCTAAACTCTGTTAAAGTTTTCTCTTTAACGGAACGTTCGAGCTGTAATTGGTGGATTTAAATGGGCGACAAAAGAGTGACGTTACTCTGCTAGAAAGCTAGAGAAAGGGGTGAATTTTGATAGAAACAAATACTCGTCTGAGAATGTTTTTAGTCATTTAGAGTTTCCGTAGACATTTATTAAGGCGTTGAATAGCGCTTAGTAGAATACAGCACCATATATATATCTCTCTTCGGAGTCTGTCCCATAGAAAGAAAGTAGCAAACGGGTGAACACTCCACCTGGTGGTAAATGGAAACTGTCGACCATTGACATTTGAATTTAACTGTGTTCCCGGAATCTTTAAGTTGTAATTTATTTATTAGTTTTTATACAGGTACCCGTATTATTCTCTTCTTTTATTGACTTGCCACTTTTAATATTAACCGGGTAGATCGACGCGCCATGACTTGAAGGAGCTCATCGGTGGTGACTGGGTGAGAAAAGTCGAAGATCACGCGTAGTGGCGGTCTTTGGAATGGGCCTATATCCAACAGTGGAGAGACATAGGCTGATGATAGAGCACTTAAAACGTTAAATTAGTTAAATTCAGTTTTAAAAAGGGTTCGATCGATTTAAAAAAGTTTTGTATTTTCTCCCAGCAGGAATCGGAGAACGTAAAAATAACACCAATGTTGGCTGGCCAAAATTTCTGAGGCTCGTACCATATAAATAGAAATGTTAATGGCTCAATGATTTTACAAATGTCGATTCTGCGGTAAATTAGGCAGACATTATATGAATGTGTTTGCATGACCTATCGACTGTTAACATTTACCCAGTTAATATATTTGGGGTCCAATTTAAGATATACGAGTACGAAGCCTAAATTTGGTAAGTAAATTGTTTGATGGCTAGATACTCTCTCCTACTTTGACTCGTATTTTCTAATACAAATATAAATATGTTTTATTTTTCGAAAATACTTTTTAAGGAGATTTCAAAGAAATATACCCATTGCAGAGGTCACAACTTTTGAATTACAAAAAAATGAATAATTGAAATGAAACACCAGAGCGCATTTTGGCAGAAAGATAAAATGTGGGTCCATATCTCGGTTATGTTCGGAGATGATCGGTTAAAATTTTATTAAACTTTCAAGAAATCCACCACTATACATGCAAACTATTCGTCGTTGTATAGAGCACATTGAGCTCTAAAACTTTTTATAAACACTTCTTTTTAAATCGTACGATAAAAGGCGACTAAGGAGTAAAAAGCGCCCATCACAAGCCTCGAGGAACTACACCACCTCTAAAAGAGTGGACTCGCCAAGCCGCTTGGGCAGTGCAGCGTGACGTTTTAAGGCCATACGTCCCTCATGCACCAGACATTGTATATCAGAAGGCCCGTGTACAGTAGTGGATACTAAAAGGGCTGGTGACAGTACGGAAAATAGGGAAACCTCCATTCTGGTTAACGCTGACATCCATATTTTTCTATAAATTTCTGAAATGAGTCAGCTGCAAAGTTTGAACATTCCAATCCTTCTTCCAAATTAGGATTTGTAACGTCTTAGTAATTTTAAGTGATGTAGCAATGTATCGCAGCTGTCCGTGAGCGACAGTAACCAATTGACCTTCAGGTGACTCTCTGCTCAACAACTTCTGTGAAAAAGACATACACAAAAAAAATAATCAAAGACTAGGGGAATGAATAAATTTGCAACATTTATAATGTCAAAGAGTTTTTGTTTTTGAACACTGGAAGCTATGAATATTTGTCTTGAAAAAATCCCGTCTAACCAGATTTAAAATCTCATACGTACGAGTATATAAATAGTAGTGTCATGTCAGGTTGGTTCAGCGTAAGTATAATATAGCGTAATAAACAGTATGAGATCTTTATAAAAATGTTCAAAAAGCGTCTCACGCACACAGGTGTGTTGATTACCCATACTATATGCCAGAACTAATGTGTGTTACGACAGTTTGCTTTATCATCAGGAAAAAAATAAATTTTAGCAATCCTGTCCGAATTATTGTGTTTAGGTATTCTATTGAAAGTATGATAACAGATGAATGTATAAATGAATGAAATTACTTTATTGTGCTAACTTTGTTACAAGATCCATATAAAGTGGGACAAACAGATGCAATTGATGGATTTATTGCTAAAAGCAATCTCTTTCAGTTAATAAGTGAACATTTTAATTATTCAGAAGAGGTAAGCTATGTAAGAAAGTAAGGTGCCTTACTTTCAATGGATAAATATCGTGTCACACGGCCATACCGGGTTATTATAAGAATAGTGATGAGTGTAACTACTGTCCTTTATTGTACACTGTGTTAGTACCTACATTTCACTAACTGAGTTTATTTTAAAATTGGCCTAATTAAATTTTGAAACTGGATATTATTGATGACAGCCGGTGGACTCGCCTTCCTTGGCACTGTCCCAGTCATGAGTTACTTTGAGTTTAAAGATAAAATACGATACATAGTGTAACAATAACGATACATTTTGATATAGGTGTGAACAAATCAATCATAACGTGTCTCTCTTGCAATGGAGAGACTTTGGCTGGTGGTATGGTACAGTATAGTATGGTGGAGGAAACACTGGAAATAGAACTCACACCCTTCTGTAACCCTCAGACAGCTGGGACTGTTTTAATTAACTTTGTTAAGATACACAGTTCGGTTCTTAACATGGACGCAGAGGCCTAGAGTCCAGACAAACGTATGTGCTGCAAAATGACTAATGTTTTAGTAGACACATTATAACAAATATTATGATTATGACAAATTATTCACATTCAAATGAGCGATATCGAGTCATTTTGAGTCAGAGATTTGACAAATCATGACCACTAATACCAATGTCTATGATTCTTTTGATCTGATTGGAAAATAGAACTTCGAACTGAAAGAGGCAATTTGAGGATCAGTTTTTTTCACTGGAGATTACGATTATCGGCGAATCACCGGGAGGTACTTGAATATAAGGGGTATTTTATTAGCGAAAAGTATCTCTTTGACGTACAACGAAAAAAACGGCGCTTCCCGATACGTGATCTCCATTCGAGGATTGACTAACCGCTTTGAGTCTGCCCCATCTGTTTTAGGTCGTATGTTATATTACAAGAGATAAACCCAAAGAGTTTTGAATGAGACAGGGGATTGGTCAGGACTATACTCGTAATTGCATCATAAGAGGATTTTATTAGCATTGTATGTCATGCTCACTCTGTGTGGGAGGGAAGCATTGATTTGTGCTATTTGTATCAACGTGATTTGAATCTCGGGCAGAAGTAGAACGACGTCATGTATTTATTCTCATAAAAGTAACATTTCTTATATATGCACAATACTTTTTTTTTCACGTCTCAAATGCATTGAAGAAAGCTGTGAATAGGATTTTGCAAGGTCGGCGGCGCGCCCGCATACCCCCTGGTGTTGCAGGTGTCCATGGGCGGCGGTAACACTTACTATCACGTGGGACCGCTTGCAAGTCCGCCCTCTTCCCTATAAAAAAAAAATGCGAATTCATGGAAGGCTTTGACGTCACAAACATCCTAGTACGGTTTCAGCCTAAGTACCGATGAAAGTGCCGCGTGTAAATACGACCTGTAGTGTCTTATGTATCTGCACCCTTAGGCCCTAACATTGAATTAAGCAGCATTGACATTGAACATTACAAGGCTTAGTGGTAACAATTTACATAGCTTACAGAGGCTGTCTGACCGCAAAGCGTAAAACACGGCTAACAGAATTCCAATGCTCAAAGGGTCCGAATTATTTATTTAGAATTTCAAACTGTAATTAAATTAACGAAGACGAAATCTGAGTATTTCAAGATAGGCTCTGGCCTTTAGACTTCGAGTAGCAGCATTTTTTATACAGTAAATACATACAGTAAGTAATGCAATTACAATTTTATCAATTTTAAATAATTCATTAGTTGGACCTTTGACCCTCGAACTAAGTATAAACCTATATATTGAGGGTCAGCGTTCTTCTTGTATTATATTAGCACAATTGACATTAATGCTTCTTGAATCTTGTATGTGCCTGCGTATATAGTGTAATGTAGTGTAAGAGTGTGTTATAACTTATGTGTGTGCCATGGCTTTGAGCATACATACTAGGATAATATGTTATATAAAAGCACTCTAGGGCAGGCAGGTTAGAGTCTAATAGTATTCAGTAGCTCTCGAATTCTTTAATTCATAATATGTTTAGAAAATGGAACTTTCTGATTATGTTATTTAAGTTTCAAATTTGACTTTTTAATGAACCCCCCTCTTCTGTTTAACCCCCCCCCCCCCCACCCTCCCCCCTTTGAAGTTGCCAACCAGGTGTCTTTGATAAGAACGTATGATGTGTCATCTAGTCTATTCTCATATCGATCGTGCAAATGCTTAGGAAAATGATGGGATTTTGCGTAGGATTTAATATTTTTTTGTGTCAATTGGTCTGTTACATTATTAGGTTTTATCCGTTAAGCATCATTAATGTCATTTGTTAGAATCGAGTAGATTTTCTGTTTGATGGTAAAATACGCACTGCATTTTTAGCTGTGAGGAGAATTTGGGTCCCTTAATACAGGTTAGTATAATATAGGGGCCAGGGCTTCATCCATATACCATACCATAGTCGCTCTCTCTACTTTTTATGGATTAAAGGCTGCAGACGAACATACAGTCCACAGGTAAGTGGATACCGATGTCCATAGACATCCGCGATAGACCTCCATGGGGGTACATGCCAACGTCAGTCCAGAATGACAAAACATTGCAGGCCTCCGGATGCACTATATAGGAATGCTTTGGAAATATAGGAATGGGGTGGATAGGATAGGATGGGCGTGGGTTCTAGCATAACTTACTCACTACCGAACTACGTACGTACATTGGAGAAATTGGAGAAAGTATAGTGGGAAATGCAGTACATTTCAAGGTAGTCATCTGAGAAAGAGGGGTAACGCGGTCAGTTGTGCGCGCCCAGTGGCTGCGGGATTGCAGGGTGCACCCAATCTTCAAAACTTTCTTCAAGTCATCAGTAGCATTTAGTCCTGAAGGCGTGATCTAGGATTTAGCTATACCATCTGTTATTAGTCCCACGACGGATATGGTCTGTTCACTGCCTTCATCACAATGTTAAAGACGAAAACTTTTAACACGACTGGTATCAAAACATGGTCTCTCATGGTAGAAGCCTGAGTAACAAATTCAAAATTGCTTAGCGAGTCATAAAAAGAGCTCTTTGCTGGACAAAATTCGAAAAGAAGAAATCTGATGAACAGCTGAAGTTGCTTCATCTATCATTTAATAAAACAGTAAAATAGTTAAGTCTCTGTATTGAGCTAAATTGGATCTACTTTAGTCTATTCATAAAAAAATGTGAGAATCATAATAGTGTGTCACTGAAATGAAATTAAAAAATCCCAATTTAATTCTAGTGAACGGTGCGGTTGAAAATGTAAAAACAAAATCGGAATAAAATGCGATCAGAAAATTTCAGCGCTAACCGATAAGAGGATTTGGCAAAAAAAAACCTTTAAATTGAACATAAAATAACAGAGAGCAAAATGATGCAAAGAATTTTTTAGTAAGCAAATTTGCTGAAGCACAAATGCAACATAGATTGAACGAGTATTTTGTAAACGGATAAATTTAATAATACAAATGTGTTTTAGTTAGACGTTAGGCATGCGGGGTCGTTGGTTGCAGCTGGTCGCTTGGTTAGCGGTCAGATGGACAGCTGATCTGAAGTGTGAACACTTTCAAGCGACCCAATGCGATTGGCCGTTTGCTCGAAGATTATTGCAACCAGGCGACTATGCCCGACGCTGCCGCTGAACTCTTAATTCAGTGAGGTAATATGATAATCATAATAGTGCTCTAAAAATAACAAATCAATTGTATCTTTCCTAATCCTCTTCATTTCCTGATTTAAGGATATGTTTACTGATTATTACATAGATGCAAGTTGTTCCTTCACAGTTATACATATTTCGTAACTAACACCATTTTACTGTAGAAGATATGTAGCCACTCTAAACAACTTTTTACGAAGCATCTAATAAAGATTGTTCGAGGACCTGTTAGACCAGTATTAAACGCTTGGAGGCTCGTAATCTACGTCGAGAGCCGCCAGCGTTTTTTGAAGTTTTTTGCATTTTGTCTTCACGATGATGTTGATCATGATGTCGTGGCACAAAACACTTGCGTAGCGGCACAAACCTGCCACTCTAGTGAGCTTGTAACAATGGTTGATGTAAAGTGTAACTAAGCAGACTAAGCTTAAACGTCGTGTAAAGTAAAAAAAAAGTTTAATACATAAATATGCCATTAGCTTTTAACCATTGTTCCGTGAAATGTTCCTCAGATAATAAAATTAATAAGTTATTCATCGAGTAAACTCATTTCATTGAGCTTCAAGCGGAGTCAAGACTCGTAGTGTATAGAAATTCATAATTCCACTCGAAGTTTAAGCAACCGAAATTGAGGAAGAAATAAAATTCCACGAATGACCAGGACAATTTGCTTTAAGGGCGACAATCCTTTGTGAGCGATAGCCATGAAGTATATAATCTACACTAAGATGAAAATCTCAATGCAACTCCTGTCAGTAATGCCTAATTTGCCTGATCAGCAGATACTGCCGATTACGTTTATTGCTTTTTTAAGAAGAAGGTTGGCGAATGAGTAGACTGTCCGCCCGATGCTAAGTGGTTACATGTTTATGAACATCGGCAATACATGTCAACATATGTCAAAATTGTCAATAATCAAGACATTCGCAAATTATCTGTCTGTCTTTGGAGATTTAGAAATACCATAAAACTTGAAAAATATGAAAGGATGGGATATAGAGATTATTTTTGATCTAGATAAAATCTTATTATCTTTGTATAAACGGTCTCTATGAATAGGCAAGTACTCCTAAATACTCCTAGGACCTATTTACATAGTGCAAGAAACGAAACGAAGAAGTGAAGCTACGCTACTCAGAATACAAATTACCTGCAGAAGAGAATTGTACCTTGCAGTATTAATATCTTCGTATTGAGATAAGGAAGATGAATAGCATCATGTCTTCTCTGAAGTAGAGATTAATATTGCGATACGTTGTACATATTCTGGAGATTATTTTTGTAAAGCTGTGTTTGGTAGATGCACTATTTATTAAGGCATCTGTGATTTAATATAGAAAATATTTAAAGGAATTCGGATGAGTTGATCAATTATGCATGTATATTACAAACTACGCTCGGCCACGCGGTGCTGTGGCCGCCCAACAGATGGCGCTTACCCCATTTTTGGGTAAAAAGCATATTATTACCCTGTGATATGTATATAAAAACGTTGTGTCAAAATTTCAAAGCAATCAGTGTAAAGTGTCTATCTAGGTTCTTGATTAATAAAAGTCCACACTTCATATGACATACTTTATTCCGTAGGTATGTCACGATTTACATTTTGCGATTTATATTGTTGAAGAAAGAGCATGGATTTAACACATAGTATGTCACAGATATAATAACAAATTATTAGAGATTGACTAGCACAAGATACGAATAGAAATTGATAATGAACAGAAACTAAAAATTGCGCGTGCATTCGCCGTCGGATATCGGTAGTGACTGTGCGGCGCCCGCTCGCTGCGCTCTGCGCAAGCGCCTTCTACAAGCGGCCGCGCATAACGGTCTAAAGCGAATTTAGCATCGGCCGGCGGGTTTGCTTGCCTAATTAAATTAATTGCAGTGTAGGCAAGGTTCCTACAAGTGAAGAACTTTCGGAAATTTAAGATTTTGAACAAACGAACATTTACATTTTTATTTATATAGATGCATGTATGATTGTCTGATAGAAAATGTCCAAGCTAGTCTTTGGTACAACTAAGTGTAGTAAAGTTTTTTAAATAAATAAAACAAATAACAATATATATTTTTACTTGAAATTAAACATTTAAGTTAATTATTTGTAATTTGTATTCAGCGTGATGACTAGTGATGTGATGTGAGTTATACAAAAACTTTTCTTTATTTACATTTGATCTTACTTTTATTAACTGTTGTCATATGGATATCTTTGTTTCATAAAGTTTTCATCGTCACCCGTTTGTTTGTAAAGTACTTACTTAACTTAGATGTAGATAATGAAGATTTTTGTTATAATTAAGAATCGATATCTACTTTTAATCTTTGTTAAAATGGTCTTTTTGTGATGTCCTTTTAAATATTTTATACACAGAAATGCACTCATAATAAGCTATAAATGATTTTTTTTTTTATTTATTTATTACGATAATGATGTTGAGCTCTTACATTAAAACTCTTACATTCCACTGTTGGAAAGCCCTCTCCCAAGTAAAGTCAAGTTCAGCTCTTCTTGTTTTTGGTCAGATTTCACCACGCCGAAGGGATGCCACATTACACTTCTCGGTATGTGACCATCGTTTAACGTCTATGCGTATATACACGTACGTATTTAAGGTTTCTATACGTAAAAAAAAATATCTTAGGAATTTCTGGAAATATATTATACTAAAGCAAGTTTAATAGCATGTCAGTGGATTACAAGACTTGTCCAACAAACATTTCGTTTTTAAATTCCTTTTCTTCTTTCGAAGAATGTTTCCATTGTTGCGTAGTTAACTCGACTTCTTATCACCGTATTGTCGAGCCGGTGGTGCAATACAATTTTTAGTTAAGCGAAATTTTTTTTGCTAATTTTTTCGTTCTCTTCTGAAGCTTAACAGCTTTGTTAATTTCCTTTTTAACACGATCGAATTGACGGACACATTTTGTCCTTTGCATGCCGTAACGAGCTTTTTTAGTCCCATTGTTTGACATGGGCAATGGTTATTGTCTTGTGCACGAGGGATATATCGCCTTCAAACACCACGCAGACCGAGCGGTTTCGCGAGTCTACTCTTTTATAGATGACCTAGTTCCTAAAGACTTGTGTCAGGTTCTTTACATACGTACCAGCAAAGAGAGAAATAAGAGATGTACTGAAGATCTATAAGTACTCGTAGTTAAGATTACGACTTAAAGAATGGCATCCATATTGTTTCATCTATATTGGCCGGGTGGTGTCTACTGATTAGAATCAGTAGCATCCCATATTTTCCCGTGAGTGGCGTAAAAGGCGATTAAGGCACAACAAAGCCTCTACCACAAGCCCCGATGAACTACATCAATTCTAAGAGATTGGCCACGTTTGGACAGCGTGCCGTGTTAAGGCCATATATCCCTGGTGCACAGGGGAATATGAATGAGTAAGCCTGCGTCCAGCAATGGACTGTATAAGGGCTGGTTATGGTTTACGGTTACGGTATATTTAATGGTGCTCGAAAGTTCGTTTCGACAATAGATATCCCTAGGCTATCACCGCTCAGACACAATTACGATAACAGAAAATTATAGAAAACTACTATTCCTTTCATTAAACCAGATTAATAAATAAATATGTGTAAAAACGGAAAATCTCTGTAGCGTACGTGTGAATCCCTAGACCTGGATCCTGTGGGATTTCAAATCCCGGTAGCGCGAATTTACTGTGTCTGGGAGCGATTTCTGGATTGAGGGTGAATAAGGAACACGCACCTCGTTTACAGCGAAGTCAACGGAGTGCTCCGCCGTCTGCCCAGCATTCAGAGGCTGCCACCAGAACTCCGGGAGTGGCACTCCACTGCTCAGGTGCCTGGCTTTATACTATGCAGCTGAACCACTGAACAATATAGTGCCGGAATCCAACGCCTACGATGGCCGTGATAACTCTTAATTCATAATATTCTATTGGACTGCACATTTAGTTGGAGCGACATTTCTTGACAGACAATTTTCTTGTGTTTATTTCTTTATATGGCAATCGTGAGGTTGTATACCTGAGAGTTTAGTTATTTATTTCCTAACAAGAAATCGCTCAGTTCACAGTCTCATCCGGCTCAAACAATCTCATTGTTATTATATAATAGAAAGTCGTCACATACTGTTAAAGTATCTTCTATTAAACATAATCATTGATTACTTGTCCTGTAGAAGATATCAAAGGTATACAAATCAAAATTTTAGTAGACAAATGGCTTCCTTCTTAACCGATGGTTAAAGAGCTATAAATTAATGGAGTCATGTAAACTGTCCTTTGTGCCACCGGCCCTTGAAGTTTTACATTATTGCTGTGTCGTTGATTCGAGGATTTTATTAAATCAGTTGATGGGGCATCCGCTTTGTTCTCAAAGTGTTTTTGGGTGTAAAAGAATTATTCGTTTGGTCAATGTAGGTCTGATGATATAGTGTGTGTATACTAATTCAAATTAGAACATAGGTTCACAGAAACACTGCGAAAAATCATCTATATCCCTACACATACACATAACATGTATGCCTAAAGTCTGTCGTGTTACAACTATGAGCTCATTAAACGGGGGTAAACTACTTTGAAGGAAAGAGGTAGGTAATTTGTTCCAATAGCTTATATAATTAGTAAATAAACCCTAATACAAAATCTGAGAAAATGAGTCCATAAAATAAATCGGTAAACAAATTTAAACAGTGAAATATTTACATCAGTTAATAAGTGAAATATTTACATCAGTTAATAAGTGAAATATTTACATCAGACAATAAGTGAAATCTTTACATCAGATAATAAGTGAAATATTTACATCAGTTAATAAGTGAAATATTTACATCAGTTAATAAGTGAAATATTTACATAAGTTAATAAGTGAAAGAAAACGGAAAATAGACAAATTTAACTAGTAAAAATTATGTGATAAGGTATGTGTAAGAGTGAATAGAAGGATTATAAAAGGTGAGCTATTGGAACAAATATTACAAGGCCTAATGTTTATATTTATAAATAGTAATATAAATACACAGTAATTATTAACCCTGTTAATATTAAATTATTGATTATTAAATAATTGAATTATTAGTGTAATTGACGCTGGAATTAAAATTATTAAGGTAATTATAAATAACAATATTAATTATCACACTATTAAACAATCCCAGAAAAAATAATGTAAAAATAGTCAATTAATTTTACTTTACTTTACTTTATTTATTTTATTACTTGATCTAGAAGTAATAAAATAAAAGCCGTTGTTACACTGATACATTCAATAAACACGAGTAGGCATATAACCACAATCTTAACCAAAAATGCATAACTTAGGAGGTGGACTCCGCGTGCATTGATTGAGTACTTATGTATACATATACATATTGTAATTTTGTATATACATTACGTACTATACATATGTCAACATTAAATTTAAGTCATATCGTTGGTTGCATATATGAGTATTTTCTAGCAAAGTCGAATTTAGGAGTCATCTGGAAAACAAGGTCACATTGGCCTCTAAAATGCTCGGTGTGCTGTACAGAACAAAGCGGTACTTCACCCCGGGGCAACGTCTAATGCTTTACAAAGCGCAGGTTATGCACCATGTGGAGTACTGCTCACATCTCTGGGTCGGTGCACCGAAATATCAATTGGATCCATTTGGCTCCATCCAATGACGAGCTATTCGAATTGTCGACGATCCCACTCTCACAGGCGGTCTAGAACCCGTCAGCGTTCGGAGAGACGTTGCATCCCTCTTTTTCTACCGCCTGTATAACGGGGACTGTTCTAAAGAATTGTTCAATGCCAACTTCGGGTTTTTACCATCGTACCTCCCGTCATCGTCGTGTGGTCAATCCACACTTCCGTGACAAAGGGTGTCTGCGCACAATGCGGTCGTCACGACACTTCATACAGCCATCCTGAAAGTTGTGGAATGAACTGTCTGCTGAGGTTTTCCCCCTACTCTATGACATGGGACTCTTCAAGAAAGCTGAAAATAGGATTTCACAAGGCCGGCAGCGCACCCGCATACCCTCTGGTGTTGCAGGGGTCCATGGACGGTGGTAGTCACTTACCATCACGTGGACCGCACGTCCGTCTGTCACCTTCACCATAAAAAAATAGTGAAAAAACATCAACTACATAGTAAAGACTGTTGAAATAAATATGTATCTTAATAATTAACTTGGAACTAATAAAACCTAATATTATGGAGTAAGTCATAAAAATATGAAAATGTAATAAAACTCTTATTCTCCTATATGATCATCTGTCTCCGGATATGAAAATAAAACAAAAAATAAAATATCTAGTTATGTGTGACTTCCGTAAATTGGTACAATCTGTACCAATATAAGAAGCGATCCCTAATATCACTCATAATAAGAGTCTCTGAGTTTTTGTTTATTTTTACGTAAGCAAAGAAAAATGACTGAACTGATTCTGAAAAATCTTTTATTTTTAGGAAGCTAAACTAGTGCAGATTGAAATAGGCCGTTTGGGTTTCTCGGGAAATCGTCGTATCATTTGTACAAATTGGTGAATATTACACATGCGTCAATTTTTTTTAACATCTACGACACGTCCGTTTTCCCACGATTTGTTTCTTTCACCATTGATCTAGTAATAAGTTCTGAAATCCTTATTTGTAGTGGATATGAGCTGGAGTTCAAACTCACGACCACAAGCATGGGAGGTCGTAAATACCTTTAGGAAGATTTTTTATCACAGGAACCTATACCATAAATTAGACATTTCATAATCCGCTCCATAGTAAATTGTTAATTACGCAGTTGGTTTTACATTAAGTACAATAATTGAAATGTATCTATGTTATATTAAAATGTACCATATTGCCGTTCGTTTTAAATAAAATAAACATATCGGCATCTTTGAGCTTGATAAATTGAGTATAGTAAGTGGAAAAACATTGATGAAAAATGTTCCAATAAATTCTACATCGATACATACAATTTTATATATTGGACTCGTGAAGCTCTAGTTTTGTTTAAACACTATTTTTAAGATTGGCACTGCCATATATGTCTTTTCAATTTATAATTTAATCAATTATTGAGGTTCGAAACCTGATAGAAAATGGTATGCGTACCAAACTTTTTTACAAGTGACGTCACTAGGTGCACACCTCACATCCGTCGCAGGCAGGCGTAAATTTTACGAGTTCCGTATTGGACTTACGCTGATGGAATCAATAACTCGACCTTTTTATGCTTACCAATGTTATTCCACATTCCGTTTTAATGCTGGATCCGAGGGTAGTAACACGGAATTATTTCAATTTTATTAGATTTGGTGGCTCGTATTGTTGGCTGTTTCCTTGAGGTATTATTGGTTTGCTGCTTTTTCTTTTATGGAAGAAGGCGGCGGACCAGCATACAGTTCCTCTGATGGTAAGTGGACACTGTCGCCCATAGACAATACATCCCAACATTAGTCTAATATTAATGTAATCTAAAACAAACGTTGGTACGTTCGAATGGATTTGGAGAAAGGGTTGGGAAAATGGGGAGGGATGGGATGGGAATGGGCTCTGGCACATCTTACTCACTACCTACCTACGTACATTGGGGAAATAAGATAAAGTGGGAAATGCAGTACATTTCAAGATAGTATCACAGAAGAGAGAGGGGTAACGTGGCCAACCCCCAGCGGCTGTTGGAGTGCAGCGTGCACTCTCCTCTTCAAATTGTTGCTATTACAATACTAAAAACAGCAAATGGTAAAAACTAGTCGAAAAGATAGTAGGCAGCCAGCCTTTTTACTGTCCACTGTCCGACATGAGCCTCGTCGTGCGCGTGCAAGAGGGATGTATGTATGGCTTTACACTTTTTTACAGGTGGTGTTCCTCGGCGCTTGTGGCAGGGAAATGATGGGGTGGTGGTATTTTAAAACCGGCCGACATCACACAGCCAATTTTTCAGATATTTTGGAAAAAATATGTTGTTATTGCACGGGGAGCTTATTGTCGGTATCGACTTTGGTAAGATTGGTTAAGATTTTCCAACTTAAAGTTTCATTGTTTGAAGATTCTATTTGGACAGAAACATGCTATAACGTATAATTCTTAAGATATTTCTTTTTATCTAGAGTTAAAAATTTCCGGGTAAGATGAACCGTCGTCCGTGCGGTTCCTTCCTTCATAGAATCGGTGTGGTCAAAAATACACTTTACACTGCGAACTCGAAATTGCGGAATGATCTGCCAGCTGAGAGATATTTTCGTTACGCTACAAGAGAACAGGATTCTGCAACGTCGGCAGCCCACCCGTAAGCCCCATGGTGTTGCAGGTGTCCATGGGCGGCGGTTACCACTTACCATCATGTGGCCCGCCCGCTCATCTGCCATCTATTTTATATATAAAAATAGAACCGGATAATAAGGTCTCTCAAATAAGGTTGTTTCAAATAAAAAAAAACATCGTTTTCAAATGATGTTTAAATGGAATCTGAGTTTTAAATAAAACAACAAAAATAATAATTTGTTACTTTTCCAATTTCACTAAAAATCTTGGAAACTTCCTGAGTTCCCCTTTTCACATAAAATATCATATAAATACTATGGTAGCGGTTACGCTGTGAATTATGATTTGTACATATAATAAATAACAGAGCGGTGTCATTACTTATTTTTTTTTTTGAAAAAAAAAAAAATTGCAGTGTACAATCCACAAAACATACTCGTAGAGCCCAAAACAGCCATTTCTACAATTTTTATCTGTCTCTAACGCGCATCACGCAAAAATCACTGGACAGAATTTAATGAAACTTGGCATAGTTATAACTTATGACTTGGGTTAATTTAGGATACATTTTATACCAATCCGTTACAGAATTCCCACGGGAACCACTCTAAAGTTCACCCGTACGAACTCCCTTGGACAGCCAGTTATAAATAAATAACAAATAATAAAGGAATTATTGTTCCAGTCATTATTAACTTTTCTCTTATCTTTAAAAAAAGAAAAGTCGATGAGACCGCACAACACAAGAAAATTCTTGTTAAAATGAAAAATAAAGCGCATCAGTTACAAGGCTGGCGTGCTGTTACCAAGATGGCATGAGTTGGCACAAGTTAATATTTCAAAAGACACCGACCTCGGGCGAAGACGTGATGTCCCTGCTAAAATAAGACAAGTATACAACATAAGGCGTGTTTTATATTGCGGGAGAATAATAAAGTCTTATTGTGTGTACTCTCTACGGCCTTTTGGTGGCTTTCTTTCACCTTTCAGAGCCGTCTTTGTAGCTTTAATTTCATTTCCCACTTTATTATATTCCCCCAATGGAAGTATGTGTATCAGTATGGAAAAATCTGAAATTGTTATAAATAGAGAAATTTGTTCTAAGGAACGATGGCGTCGATTTTCGATTAATGAAAAATTGCATTCAAAGAATTTAAAAAAACTCATACAATCGAGGACCAAACTCATCTATTTTCCTAGGAAAAATTAAATGTGTAGTCAGGGGCCCCCGTCAGGAACGAAGATCCTCATGCATTTTTTTTAAACTCCGAATGTAATTCGATATAAAATCTGTATTGTTCATGTATTTTTTTTTATTTTGTATCATATTTTCAATGCAAATAATTTAAAATACGGAATCAAATCAAAAATTTAGGTTATACAACCGGCCACGCACTAGCCTGCACGTCTGTTATTCTGCTTGAGTCTCGCTCTTGATACTCGCACGCACACACACAGAGAGAAAGAGAAAGGCGTATGTATGGAGGGGGTGAAAATCTTACGTGACGTTACATTTTCTCTCGAATCACATCTACCGCAAGCCGCGTAAAGGAACTTCGTTCCAATTCTAGAATAAAAAGAAAAAATGTATTCCATAGCAATATTTATAGCGCCAATTGATACACGTAGCGCAGGTTGTACGTACACTAATAATTAAATTTGCCCAATAGAATAACTTCCGATTTTTTAAGAAAAATGAACCGGCTCATTTTTCAATTGTGTATGAGTTTTTTGAATTTTTCATAACTCTAAAATTGACACCATAGTTCCTTTGAACAAATTTCTCTATTTTTAATAGTTTCAGACTTTTCCGCACTCACTCTCAATAAACGATTTGCATAACATTTTTACGCACAGACACCGCGTCCATATATCCCTGACAAAGAGAAAACGTTAATATCCTTTTGTTCGTGACTGTACTGGAAATAACTAATTTTCTCCAATGTGGAAACCGCCTAATAATGCGGCAGCCCTTCCCTGCTGGATATTTCCTATTCAATCTTTCACGAACATGTCTGTAAGGACTTCTACCGTACTCCGCTCTGATTCATCTCTCCTGGTACTTTGCAGGATTCGATTTGCAACGTTTGGCTTTTGACAAACTGGTGAATAAGAAAGACACTGACAAACGCTCGACGGCGTTATTTTGCTAATGAAACGTTTGTAAAGATTATTAACTCTTAGGTTGTGCTGCGGTCCTGGTATATTAGTTTGTTCATTTAAATATAATTTTCCGTAAAAGTTTTAGAGGATCTGGTTATGTTTATGGAATAGAAATGAGCAGGACGTACACCTGGTGGTAATTGGATACTGTTCGGTGAAGACGAGTACGCAGTCCCTCTGGTGGTAAGAGGAGTGTAGGATATCCGCGATACATACTAACATCAGTTCAGAATGACAAATATTGACACGTCCCCGGACGCCCTGCCTAACCGTAACCAGCCCTTATAGTTCTGCCGGACATGGGCTTCCGCATACAGATTGATTTCTGCATGAGGGATATATGGCCTTAAAACGCCACGCTGACCAAGCGGTTTGGGGAATCCACTTTTTTAGAGGTGATGTAGAAAGTAAATCAGGGCTTGTGGTAGCGACTTTGTTATCCCTTAATTGCCGGGGTTGTCCAACGGAAGTGATGGGGTGGTCAGCGGTTAACACTACAGCTGGTACCATTACACTATAGCTGGTTGACACTACATGACACATATATTATATATATAATCAATGGCAAACAACGGTTTGAGTGTTTTCAGATGAAGAGCCTCCCAGGAAAGTCAAACGGGGGCGTAGTGTGTCCAAAAAAATGGTGGCAACATTCTGCTCTGCTCTATTTAGTGATAATTTCTATAGTCGCTCAAAAAACTGTTAATGCTCAGTGGTACAGTGAATGGTGTTTATCAATTGTATTCGATATGTTAAATCAAAAACGTCCTAAAAGTGGTTTGAGATGGTTTTTCTTGCATCATGACAGTGCGTCATCTCACAAAGCAAAACTTACCTACGACATTTTGAAGATCACAGAGATCCAAGAATTGAGCCACCCTCCTTATAGCCCTGATTTAGCTTCATCCCACTTTTTTGTCTTTCCAAAAATGAAGCTTGGACTCCGAGCTTGGACGCTCGGAATGACTTTATGGCAGCTGTTGAGGACCTCGCTAAAGAAGAGTATCGCCAAGGTTTTAAATCTTGGTTTAGACGAATGAATCACTAATGGATTAATCATAATCACTAAGAGACTAATGGAAAGTATATTAAGATAAATAAAAATTTGTGTTGTAACCCAAATATTTCTATTGTATATCAAAATTTACTTAGTCACTCACGTACGTATTCAAATTTAGAGAAATTGCATATTTGGGAGTACATTTGCAAATGGACCATTAGTTCAGTTGCAAATGAACCACACATTTTAATATTACATAATTTAATTTGTATAAATACTCGTATCTTTAACATTTCCAAATCAGTGTTTCTATTAACTACCTCGCTATACCAGTGAGAACATTATTAGTTTTCAACATTAAGTTTCGATCTATTACTATAAGATTAAATCAATCATATCACAAGAGCAAGCTCGCTAATAGATTTAATATGACATCTATTGACATCAATATGTACGTACGTCGAGCTTAATATATTTAATTATAACATCGTCTCTAATCGATCCCTAGATGCCATTAATTAATTATTAACATAGTCGTAGGAAAAACATAACAGTAGTTTAAATCCGGTCCTGTCGTCGCGTCGCACGGTGGTCTTGTAGTAGGACAGAGCCTATTTATTTTTATGTTTAAATTATGACTTTATACTGAACCTACTCGGTCACTAAAAGGTTATATAAAAGGCAGATATAAAAAGAATCACGAAGGCGAAATCTATTTAAATTAGTTTCGATCTCCAAAGTGAACGCATCTCTATTCTGTTTATTATTGTCATCAGTGCGCAAATTGGCTACACCTTGTTTAGGATAGCACAATTCTCTTTTTGTGAAACTTTTTGAAAAGGACTTTTAAGGTCAAGGTATGTACAATATTTTGTACTGAATATTTATTTATATATTCAGTTAACAGTGCGCTACTCACTTCCTTAATTTCAGGTTAATTATTATTTTGTTTTGATATTCATCTAAACTTTTAACTACTTTCCTTCACGAACCCCTAAAATGTTTCTTAATACCTCTACTTCTTGATGTGCAAATAATTATCTGCAGCTCCGAGGTGTTAATATGAGGGCTCTACGCTGTTCGTAGCACTTTCGTAGTAGGTCTACGGAAAAAATCGTTCAGTTGTATTTATATGACGGTGTAAAGTTAATTTAAAACAAGGCCGCGATCGACACTCCCGCCATCTAATGGCAGCGTGAGCAAACGGAACGTCGTAGTGTGACAGCTGTCATCGAGGTCATCGCGCACTGATCGTCTACGCGTCATCTATATGGAGACAAGCTCATCCGAATTTACGAATTCGACTGTCTTATTACTTAGATTTCTATGGTCCAAGCTGTCTTGATGTATCACGACAAAACACACTCACTTTTAAAACTCTGATGTAACAAATTATTGGTTAATCAGATTAGACTCTAATTAGTTAGAATCTGTTGCTTTAAACTGTTTATAACATTGGGTACACGGTATCAACTCACAACCAGGCGTCCGACAACCAACAAGTCTTTTGAGTATCGATCGCCAGTCTTGTATCTTTTGTGGTAAGGATTATGTTTACGTTACATGTTGAATGTAAGTCTGTCGGTAAATTTAATCGTATTATTTTAACATTAACGTAGGTAATAAATAAAATTATTGTTTAGAGTCATACAAAACACACATAAACAGTCATAAAATACGAATACTGTGGTTACGGAACGCACCGAATGTACTCCTGAAAATTTTATGGTTATCGTAATATAGTTAAAAATGGATGTGGTATAAAATATCTATATATATAAAACTAGTGGTTCCCAGTAAAAACTGGAATTTACTGACAAACAAATTTAATGATAGTGAACAAACAAACAAACTAAGTCTAACAGAATGAAATAGACAAAGCGAATTTTAAATTAGACACATCAAGACGTGTCAGGGATAACCGCGACTGCGCTTGAATTGATTCTGGGTAAAAAGGATTTTCGCATTATTTAAAAAAAAATAACTACGAAGTCTGAGTTTGCGGCGATCACCTCAAACTTCTAACCTAATAAAGCCGAATTGTTTCTGGGTTCGCAGTCTCGCTAAGCTGTTAATTTTGACTTTAGCCCGAAACTTTTATATTACAATAAATATAACATTTGTACAATGCAGTATTTATTGTAACAAACTCCAAGCCAGATGAACATTGATCTCGGTCAGAAGCGGTTCTAACTGATTAATTACGTTAAAACTAGTTTTCCCTAGTTAAAACTAGTTATAAGTAACATTAACATTTTGTTTGTCAGCAAATTCTAGTTTTTACTGCGAAAAACTGGTTGTAACGCAGGCGTTCAGTTTCACTAGGAAAAACGCGTTTTTACAGAAACCGGTTTTAACTGTAACATATACTTGGTTGATAAATTTGTAATATTGAAAAACTCTCAATGTATTCCAACCCTAACGCAATATATGTATGTATTGAACAATGAACAGGAATTTATACCACGTGACACTGAAATAACGAACGCAAATGCTGAAAATTGGTCATTCAATATCGACAGTAGACACAATTCTACTAGATTTTACAATTTTACAGTTTTTACTTTTTTTTTACAATTACAATTTTTTTCATTATTCATAGTACATTTCTAGTATTCTTTTTTCTACACGCAAATGTAGATACGCAGATACGCGCGTCGCCCCACCTCGCCCGGTCATTACACCGTACCTACTGATTAATGGGCGCTACAAACGTTTGAGATAGAACAACAAAATTATTTTTGTCACTTTTGTTATATCGTCTAAAATAATTTTATTTTTCGCTACAGCGATTGTGTATACATATTTTAGTAAATTAAATTAGTTGGCGTGATTCAGATTTTACGTTATTTCAGTAACATATAGTCGTTTAAATCTAGCTTGAATACAATGACAGCTGTCAACGTTCCTCGAATAGTGATCTATAAAAAAATGACCTTAAAAACTTAAAAATTACAGATTTTTTTTGCCATAGCTACACTCGCGTATTTTTTTATTTGTACTGAATAACACTCAGTCGATAAATATACACATTACCTCGATTTGATCATTACAGTCCCAGTACTATTCGAGGCACTTTATCATTGAGTATATTAATTTTATTTGTTTAAAACACATTATTGTACATTATGGTACACTTATGGCATTCTCTACTGGCTAACCTTTGGGTTGATCAGAGAAGTACATTGGGAGAGAAATACATATTTATACACCGTTATACACCGCATCAACGGCAAATCTTTCTTAGTTCCGCACAACCAATATTACTTCACCAAACTTTGTTATCACTTTAGTCAAGTTTATTTGGAAAATGAACTGGAAACTGCCGTCCAGTAGGAACGCACGCGATTTATAACCTCACCATCTTTGCGAATGTATCAAAAGCAAGCCATTGCCAACCCTAATCCCTCTAAATAAAATCTCATTTATCCGCTATATTAAAATTGTTCGAGCGTAATTGGGCATGTATCACCAGGGTCAAATTACAGGGAAATATATCTTATCCCTTTGTAATAGGGTGGTGAAAAACTGCAGCGTTAAATTAGTTTTAAAATTATTCCCTTTATATGAACTGTTTAAGGTTGTAAACAAAGCGTTTAGCAAGTTTGGGAGGGACCTCTTTATGGCGTCAGGTGCGCGAAATAAAATTAAGGTTTACGAGAAAATGATGAAATGTTAAACAATTGTTTTGCAATATGTATCTAATATATAACATGCAACTGTTGCTCGCGGCATCACCCACAAGTATTTAAGACCTGGAACTTGTCCTTTATGTTAATGGGTTGTTGTCCAAATAATTGTATTCGCACATAAATGTTTTTTTTTTTATTTTAAACCGCAAAATTTTATTTAGTTCTATAAAACATAACCCGAATTAACACTTTTTTCGTTCTAGTTTTTCTATCTCTTTAAAAAATTAAGTTTATAAATTAAAAGGCCTCTTAGAGAACCTAAAATTTATTTGAAACTTTTGCGTAGTCGGGTTTTAGTTTTAACTTATTTTTTTTTTAAAACCATTCTGTGATCTACGTCTATGCAATTCGCGCATTTTCATAACTTTCACGGGGAAATGGCACATTTTTATGTATATATGTTATATATTTTTGGAATGTGCTCGTGAAAACGTTTCATTTGCGACTAAATACGATAAATTTGTCTGCATTTTGTTTTTGCTACGTGTATTTTCGAGTTTCATATCCGCCAAATAGGATTGAATATGACGTCATATAGTCTGTGTACCCGAAACATCACGTCGAATCCAAAGACAACTCATTTTTTAAATTGTGATGTGTAGTTTAGAAGCTACGATGAACATAACATAGACTAGAAAAATCTTAACCCTCCTTTGGCTTTTCCGCGGCGAATAGAAATGTCTATAAAAATGTAAAATGTAAAATAAAAAATATAAAAATGTAAAATTTTGCAAAATGGCTCATGATTTTTTCATGTGAGTTATACAGACTGGATGACGACAATAAATGAGTTATCTATCATTATAGTAGGTGACTGATCAGTGACGCTGGGACTGACGTCTTGCTTGATGTTAGAAAGCAATGGACAGTGAATACAGTGCACAGTATTTGTGAAAAAACACGGTTACGGTATGTGTATATTTTTATATTTTTTAACGATCGATTAGCGCAATTGGTGGTGACCGTACTTGCTGTGCTAAAGTTTCCAGGTTGTATTCCCAGTCAGTCATTCATTTGTTTAAAGATAAACGTTTGTTGGGGTCTGGGTGGTATGTTCGTCTTTATATTGTCTCTGGACCCACGCCAGGGTGGAATGAACCATCCAGGGTGGCGTTGTTATTATAACATATTTTAGCTATTGAAATGTGTTGTATTATGTGTTTATTTCAATCAAACAACCGTACTTACAAAAACTACAGCAGTGCGCCAACAGCACCGACATCCAAGCTGTCGGTTGAGTTATAAATTAAAATTTTTCAAAACTCTAAAGACAATTTATTGAGGGTAGATTCAGCTGAAGCGGCGTGTTGAGAACGTGAGTTATGTACTTACTTACTGTTAAACAAAATGAAATATATTTTAAGTTTACGGTTTAAATAGATTTATGGGATTATTATAAAGTTTCATTCTTTTTTCTTTACTTCGTTTTGAAATTTTTCACTTTATCATTGGTGCTAAAATTCTGTTTTAAAGTTCAAAAATTTTTTTTGAATTTAAAATGTCTTATTATGAACGCGACAGTATGAACGATATATAGTAGCTAATCCTAGCGCCGCCGCACAGAAGACAGGCGCTAGGCTAGTGAATGCCAACAGCGCTACACAGCGCTACACAGCGCGGTAAGCGGGCTATAAAAGTCGTGCACGTTTTTGTTAAGTTGCCAAAGTTTGTTAGTTGTTGGCAGTACTTTTTTCACAATGCCGTTGAAAATAATAATATGACCGTTCCTTACTTGTAGCGACTTGTACAAGTTATATCTTGTAATCTTGTTAAAAGGGTTTAATTTCAATAGAGAGCATTGTTTCTTGTGTAATTTAATAATTCCTGTTAAAATTTCATCTGCGATAGCCTGGCACGACACACGCCTGGCACGCCACATTATTTATTTACTTAAGCTATGATACCATCAGCCATCTCATCCAGCCGTCAGTCCACCTACTCAGTCCAACTTCTTTAAGTTGTCAGTCCACCTAGCCGAAGAGTGACCCACCTTACCTCTCTTTATAACTCTCTCTATGTGACTCAACTTATGGATCACTCCTATTACTCTGAGGCCACGTTTTGGCACCGTACCACAACTGGCGGTATGCACTGTTTGAAGTCTTTCGTCTTCAGAATTTATTTAAACTTATTGCAATGATGACGAGTAAAAAAGGAACAAACATCTAAATATACTTTCAGGATTCATTAATTCGTTACGTTGTAATCACTCTATATAATTTATATTATAATATATGGTAGTATAATATAAATTGGCGATTGGTTGAACGGTATAGAAGTTGATGTGCTGCAGCGCCATCTAGTGGAGAGTTATAATAAAGTCGATAGCTCGAAAATATTCTCCGTGCTCAAATACCTACGTATACAAGTTTTTATGGCGATCAGTCAAACGGCGTGGAAGGCTATTAACATTAGATATACCAATACCCATTTATATATATATATATATATATATTAACTTTTTTTTTTAAAACCATTCTGTGGTCTACGTCTATGTAATTCGCATTTTTATAACTTTCTCGGGGATATATATAAACTAGGCAATACCTCTAAACTTATTAGGAATTGTAAACTAATAAACAATTGTGTTGCTCTGAAAACAAAGTTTTTTTATTTTAGTATTTACGTAGGTACATACAATAAAAATTACACTAATTAACTTAAATCCTACCTGAAAACAAAGAAACGACATTTAAAGTTTATTATTTAAATTGCCAATTCCTTTTTTATACACTTTTTATACTTAAATCTAACAATATAATAATCATGGTGACTTCTGTCAAAACTAAACATCAGCTGCTCTTCCAACCGTGAGGGCCGCCATTACTCACAGCGCCATCTATGGAGTACAGTACATGGTCACTGTTTACAGATAGAAGAGCGCTGTACAAATTAAAGAAATATATTTTCTTTACATATATACACACACACACACACACACACACACACACACATATATATATATAAATATTTCCCCGAGCGTTCGATTACGGTCAGAACTACGAAGATTGTATTATTTTATCTGTATTTAGTATTGTAAATGTATTTTATATACAGATTCATTTTAATATTAATTAGTTACCTAATTTAATAATTTTTAGTATGGTCTGTGATTATTCAACATTCAACGGCATTATGTTCACAATAATGAACAAAAATATCACAATGCTTCAACAATATTCGTATTCAATGAATCTATACACATAAAATGAGATGTCCTGACTGACTGATTCATCATCACCGAGTCGAAACCGCTGAAGCTAGAAACATGAAATTGGCACTGTGGATGGGTGTTATGACATACGTATGCACTAAGGAAGGAAAGCTTACTGGGAAGAGTGGGGGAAAAGGGAGAAGATTTTTTATGCAATACGGGTATCTCAAGAATTATTTAAGTTAGAGAGATGAAATTCAGCATATAGAATTCTCATCTATACCATATATATATAAAACAAAGTCGGGTTAGTTACACCATTTATAACTCAAGAACGGCGGGACCGATTTTAATGATCTCTGATTTGTTGGATTCGTCTCAGCCTCGAATAGCAGAATAACTATTAAAATATCTGAAAAATTCAAGGAAATAAAATTAATCGAGAAATAAATTGAAATAAATAGAAAATACTCGAATCGAAATTTTAACAAAAATATATAGAACAAATGAATGAACAACTGTAAAATCTATTGGTCTCATGCGGTACGATGTTCGACGGGCCAGCTAGTTTAAAATAAATAAATATGTGGGGGTTTACTACGCAAAATCCATATAAATCTCAAAAACTTTATAAGTCGGGGACTTAAAAGTTCGTAAATAGAGACTATTCCTTTAAAATAATTAAACATATGTCGGTGTTTTTTGATATTTATCTTGAAAGGGGACAAAAATGAAGGGAGTGATTTTATATGCAAAGTATATTATTGCAAAGTATTTAGGCGCACTCGGCCAGCCTCTCTCTCACAGATGACTACCCTGAAATGTACTGCATTTCCCACTTTATATTATACTACAATGTATGTAAGCACGTCTTTTTCAGTAGCGAGTGAGATATCCCAGAGCTCATTTCCATCGCATCCTATCCTATCCCTCTCCATTTTCGCAATCCTTTCCCCAGATTTATTCTAACATTTCCAAAGGCAGGCAACGCATCCTGGAGCGTGCCAACGTTTGTCATTGTGGACTGAAGTTGACATGTACCGCGAATATCGCAAGTCGACAGTATCCACTTACCACCAGGTGGACTGTATGCTCGTCTGCCGCCTTCTTCCTATAAAAAATGTCTCCATGACTAAGTTACTGCACCGATTTCAATGAATTTTTGGCATGGAAGTACCGGGAAAAGTACATGCACACTTTATATTCCGTATTTCTTTTCAGGGGAGTCCATTATTTTTAAAACATCGACGGGCAAAATGCCAGTTATTAATAATTTCAATTTCCTTAAATTAATGTCACTAAAATAGTTATTAATAGCTATCATATTACATAAAATTAACTAAAAATAAATATTGAAAATATAATATTGAGCATGCTGTACAAATTTGATTCCTGTGGCAAGGCATGCTGGCCGCATTACTTCGCCGGATGGCGGGGCTGATGCGCTGCGCGAGATAAAGGCCAAAAAATGTATTCAGTTATTTATTAATACAGATCCACGGCGAAACCAATTAAAATAAAACTTATATTGATACAAACTATTCTTATTATTGTGTAATTTATATAAGTGTTTTATGTTTAAAATTTTATAATTTATTTAAGTATTTTTATATTTCATTACGCTTAAATGTTTATATAGTAGTCAAATGTGGAGATTTAAAATTAACAGCATTTGTTACGTATTATAACATTTGTGACAGTGTCGTGTGCTTGCGAGTATATAGAACCATGTTTTTTTTTTCAGAATGGCTAAATTCTTGTGGCCCTAGTGGCCTTTCAAGGGTCACCGGACTTGAAAATATAGAACCATGCGCTAAGGGAAATGGTCAATAAACTGCAATAGGCCCGCATAGAAGTGTAGAATCAGTGCACGTAGTGTGTAGTAGCATCGCAGATCTCGGAGGGAAAGGAGTTGTCTGAATCATGTTGCGCAAGGAGTAAAGAGCATACAGCGAACTCCGGAGCATGCGCAGTAGAAGAACCATATCAAAGTGTTTGAACTCCCTTTCTCAGAGATTGTGTGATGTTAGCTCCATGGCTTATTTATAAATAATGTGTATGTCTTACGTTTATAATGATTTTGATTGCTTATTGTCGACTGTGTTTCCTTTATTGTTGCCTTTATGCCTTATAACCTGTGTCAAATGTGGATGAGCGAAGAGTAAATAAATTCCTCAGGGAACGGGGGGATCGCAAGGCAACAAGCTCCTATAAATGGGGGAAGTTCTAGCTTCCCGGTTCCAGTTGACTTGTACAATTGCCCAATTACCATGTAATAGTTCAGTAAGACAAATCTCTGCCCAGAAGTGAGCTCGTTGCCGACTGTCGCTCCCCCTGTACACCTTCAATTCGTGTGTATAAGTAAAAAGGCGTTTTAATCCCGAATTTTCTCCCCCACCACCCTCGTTGACCCTCACCGTCAACAATTTGTATTGGTCGTTGTACATAGATTTATATTTCAAATGACTGTAAATGTTACATATGAATAAATAAATAAACTTAGGTAGGTTCTAAAACTGTCAAAACGCAAGACCGATTGACGTGTGGTGTTTGTGATATAGTTGCATGTTTGTGTATGTAAAGATGGGTGTGTGTGTTTGTGTGGGCGTGTACATACACGTGTGATGAAATATATAGAGGATATTATAATAATAACTCGTCATAACTGAATTTTATTTTTTTTATATTTGACAGTTGCTCTTCTCTGTTTCCTCTGGCACGTTGCATATATTTTTTTTTATTTTGCTTGGATTCAGGTGTACCGAAAAACCTTTCTAACAATACCTACTAATTCAACTGACTTAACTTTCAAGTCCAGTTAAAAACACGGTTCCAGCTAACTTGTTGTGAGTCCGACGAAGTTACGGTGAAAAGTTGTTATAAACTGCGCGGTACCCATTTATTTGTTTTAACAGTTACATTTTTAACAACATCGCTGACCAGCTGTTACAGTTTCTTGTTTTTGCGTTCTATGATGAAAAATAGTGAATTTAGTATATAAATACAACATTCGCTATTTCAATCATAGTTAGGTATATTTAAATTATCTCACGAAGACGGGTTTCATATTGTTGTTTCATCTAAAATAAAATAAATAAATAATTAAAGTGCGAGGCAACCCTTTCTAAAAACGCTAAGAATCATTTCGTAATACATATGTTTGTCGGGACTCCGGGCCTCTTTGACTAGTTGAAAATGTGTGCCAACTGGAAAGTGTTAACTCTCTCTCGCTTATGGTGAATGTGCTACGGTTTGAATTTTCGTTCGTACGCTGTTCATCTTTGTGATTTACAAAATGATTTAAGATTACAAATTACAATTCCATTGTAAATGTGTGACAAATTCCGTAACCATAATCAGCCCTTTTATAGTCCACTGTTGGACATGGGCAACCTTGTCTTGTGGACGCCGGCGGGTCCACTCTTTTATAGGTGGTGTAGTTCCTCAGGGCTTGTGGTAGTGGATTTATTATCCTTTAGTCTCCTACGCTACCCACGGGAAGGGATGGGGGAAGAACTAAAACCACACGACACCATACGGCCTATTGCAATACAAATAAATAAAATCATCTCTGGTTATTTAAAATCTATGTTATGTTTGCCATCAGAATAACATGTGTCTGTTACCTAGTTGTGTAAGTAACACAACGAATAAACGACTTTTGTAAAAGGGTTACTCTGTAATCGTTAGTTTAACAGGGACGTAATGCAGTGCCGTCCCCAAAGATGCCGGGTAATCCCGCACTCGATAGATTTCCCGGGACAGTCGTTTGTCCCGCACTATCGCCGAGCATGCGCAGTCCGACAACACAATAGACGGAGCAAACGGAATCTCAACTCTGTGCAATTTTTCACATCCCCGTAACAAGAATGAGAGGTGTCCTGACTGACTCAATCAATGCCGAGCCGAAACCGCTGAAGCTGGAAACATGAAAATTGGACAGTAGCTTCCTTTTATGATGTAAACACTCACTAAGAACGAATTTCTTGAAATTCAACCAACATACGGGTGAAAGGTCGTGTCAGAATTTGTATGAATTTTTTTGTGTGATCCTATTAATTAGAAACTTTGTATACATATTTTACAATTGAAATAATTAAACACGTGTTTTACAGGTTTTTATATTCTGTCAGTCTGTAAGTGTCAAATTTTGTATGGAATAGTAATTAAAAGTAATTAAGCTGCACGCAATAGCTAGTCACAGATATAAGGATAGTTTTGCTACTGTTCAATGTATAGCACACACAGTGAAAGAATGACATTAATAAAAATTATGATAATTTCTAATTATTATGACCGTGAAGAATGGTGTCTGCATGAGAAGACCGGACTATCCACTTTTTGGCGGGAACTAGAGAAGTGTGTATATTCAGTTTTGTGGTTTAAAATGGTTTCGGTTAACTTCAAAATGCGTAATGTTTGTGATTATAAAATAAAAGCACCAGACTCCATTTCTTGTGTACTTCCATGGAGTCCTCTTCTATCCTCAATAAATGTACGAACACTTTACTGAACGACTCGTGGCTTACTTCGTCGGGACTGAACATTGACAGAATATGTTAGGACTTTGAAATTGTTTAGTACGAAGAAAAAAGCTTGACACTGGCAGAATGCTAATTGCACCATTGCCATATATGAAGAGAAAAAAAGTAGGCGGCAAACGAGCAGATACGAGTAGCTCAGATGTGAATACTGCCACCCTGCGACATACGGGGCCATGTATTATACATATTAGAATGTATGTATGTATATCTATTGTGTATAAGGTATGCGTGTATATACATGTTTGTATTTACGATATTATGTATGTCATTTTTTATATGTACTCGTATATTAATATATTAGTATCTATTTAAACTGATACTGCATCCGCGTTTTTTTTTGTATTTCATCTGTTTGCACAGGCCAGTTTTACACGTCAAATACTTGTACAATTATGTTTCTACTAAATTAATAAATATGCGATATATGGCAACATCAGTCCTGAAAGATAAACGTTAGCACGGCCTTAGGGATGGATTCAGGATTTAGGAATGCGTCTGTGTGTGTATGAATAATGTTATGCATTCCTATAAGGTACATTTACTGTTTGTTCTGAATATTATGCCGAGAACTGCGGCTCTCTTGATGGAGTTAAAAGTTGAGAAAGTTTTATGTTTCATAAAAGATTATTAGCAGTCTATCTTAACGTGAAGTATAATCTTTCTTAAATTGTATGTTGCAGTTTTAGATTTATAGATAAAATTGTCCATATGAAACAATAACACCGTTTATTATAATAAATATAAAATATATGTACGTATGTATATATGTGTGTGTGTAGTCGTATAATAATATATTATTAGTATCTAATAATCGTTCATTATAAAAGTAGTGTTTGTAATAAGTTCATTTAGGTAGGTACTTGGGCACTATGTCTGCTCATTTCATTGCTCACCTGTCGCTCTCCCAGGTTTGCTTGTGGATATCTCCTAAGTGTATATGAATAAATAAAATAAATACATATATAAAATTATTATCGTGCCATAGAAAAGGCGTATATCTCGATATCAGCTTATAACGTCCCACCTGTAGTGTCGACACCTAATTGTTGTGCAAAAAATAAAACAGTGTAGGTATACAAAACTTAACTCCAATTTGCCGGGAAGAAACTAAATCAATGAAATATATCAAATTTCATTTTAATTATAAAGCAAACTTGCAGTCTCAATGAATCTAATTATGGATATGTAAACAATCGTCACCTCACTTAGACATATTGAATTGGAACTTATGTATAATAATTTAATGTCTCTACACTCGTATATGTTGGTGTCTCATAGTTTCGTGTATTATAGTTTCGTCGGTTTTGGGCCATTGCTGACCGTGCTGCCAACGACCGCCGTCTCGCCGATTGGTCAAGTCAATATATTAGGGTCAATACAATGACTTCTATGTATTCTACTAGATATGCAGTGAAGTATTAAAAAATTGCTCATTACGTCACGGTCAATTGTCCACAACTCCTTTAGTCGATCGCGCGTAAGTGAGAGAAGTGATTAGTTTTGTAATACTTCAAATTGGCATCAAACGCTGCAATCTACAAAACACTGCATGTTTAGTTTAATATGGGAGATATAACGTTGTTATTATTTACATGTGCGCTGTTTTAAAGTGATTTGAAGTTCATTTTATTTCACTCGTTTATTTTGTATTTTCCTACAAAACCAAAATACAGTAATTTGTCGTAAATTACAGTCATTCGTTAACCATCGTAGTATGTCTTTCTTGCTTACTATTTATTTTACCTAGGGCACACTGAAAATTTTATCTTGGGCACACTGAAAATTTTGCACTTCTAGCTATTTATAAACGTTTGAATGTCGAATGTTATATTTAAACAATATATAAAACCTCATTTATTGACTAAAATATTTTTTGGCGGGGAATCGCTTGTCAATTGTTAGTTAAACACAAATTGAAGTTCTTCGCCCGTAGCGAAAATGGAATTAACGCTAAAAGATTTTAGGGCGATGATTTTTTATGATTTTAAAAGTTCTCTTTCTCCGCTAGATTGTATTGCACATCTTCAAAATGCTTTTGAGAAGGAAGCACCTCATCCGAGCGCCGTGAGGCGTTGGTATGCTTAATTTGACTGTGACCGTGTCACTGTGGCTACTCTCAGGTGGCTAATTGATGAAAACCGACGTATTACCTACGTATGAGCTTATAGAGCTCATTCTGAGATTATATGAGATAGATGGATGAGAATTATATCTCATTTTAAAATAAAGAGACTGAATCTATGTGCGGAGTTCACGTTTGTGTTTGTCCGTCAGTACTCTTAGTTATGCTGTGATGTTACACAAAATCCAGGATGGTATTACTTCAGTGGAAGGGTTTCAACCGGTCTAGTTTATTTATATTCTTCGCTAGCGACGGTAAAAGAAAATAGAAAGGAAGCATTAATTAAACTACAAGAGCGCTTCTCCGCGTGTTCACAAGTCATTACGCTTGATGAATGATATTTGATCGAGGAAAAAACACGTGTACGATGTCGGAGTAAGAGAACGTTTACACGATAACTATTTTGAAGCGGTACACGAATCAGGGAGTCCTACTCCCACTACCATCCTTGTATATTCAGATAAAACGATTTATTGCTTTTTCTTCTACATTCATTTTTGTTAGATACGTGATCTCTGATAAACTGAATTGTCGACGATCCTACTCTCAAGGGCGGTTCTAACCCTTCAGCGTTCTGAGAGACGTTGCGTATCTATGTGTGGTCTACCGCCTGTACAATGAGGAATGCTGTGACGAACTGTTCAATATAATTCCCACCTAGGGTTTCTACAACCGCACCTCCAGTCACAGAAGTGCAGTCCATCCGAATTTCCTCGATACTGAAGTGTTGCGTACTGTACGGTCCAAAAATAATTTTATACCGCGAACCGGTAGGCTGTGGAACGGACTGCCTCAAGAGGTCTTTCCATTACGCTACGGTATGGAGTTTTTCAAGAAAGCTGTGAATAGGATTTTGGAAGGTCGGCGGTGCACTCGCATACCCCCTGATTTTGCAGGTGTTCATGGGCGGCGGTAACACTTACCATCACGTGGAACCGCTAGCTCGTTAGCCTACTCCCCTATAAAAAAGTCAGAACTATAGAAACTAGTCAGAATATGTTCGCCGATAGTCAGAATGTGTTCAGAATTTTAAATAGAAAAGTAAAAGATTTGAATATATTTTCTAACTCCTTCTACAGATTTAGGAAAAAGTTATTGGAATATTTTTGTTATAGTGTAATTAAAGATAACTCAAGTATCTTTTTTTAAAGCGACGATGTTTTACATGTTGGCACATTTGCAATAGGTATTCATATAAGCTCTAATAGGATTAGTCTTATATTACAATATGGTTATATGTTTACTGTTGCCTTATATAAATAAAGAAACTCGCGTTTGAGAAACTCTCCTTGTGTAAATGAGCCATAAGTATAAAATGAAAGCAATATAGAACATTTATTCCCACTTTTATAGTTAAAAAAGAGCTGTAAAAATGAAGAAACAACTAAAACTGCAGCACTTATTAACACAAAATGCACTGAAATAAACCAGCATTATTATAACTCATAAAATTCCTCGTTCGTCAATTCGTGTATCGAGTAACCTCACTAGCTCCCACGGGCCTCGGGATAATGGCGTAACTCGATAAGAGATTTCCCGGGACGGCGATACCTCACAACACTACGTCGCAACCATTTTAACTTGGCGGAAGTGGCAAGTTTGCTTGCTTGCCACTTTTTGATGGCGTTATACTGTTATCATAACTTTGACGTTCCCACTCTCTGAACCTGTTTAGCTTTCGTGGAATGCCTTTTTTATCCGTATGCTGTCAGCCGGCTTTAGAATAGCAAAATCCCATATCTTCCCGTGGGAATCGTAAAAGGCGACTAAGTGATAACAAAGGCGCTACCACAGACCCCGAGGAACCACGGTGTCTCTAAAAGAGTGGACTCCCCAACCTGCTTGACCGGAACGTGGAGTTTTAAGGCCATAAATCCCCTATGTACAAAACAATGTGCACAATAACGCTCGAGTCCAGCAATGCAGCTTTTTACGAGTATTTTTTGTAGGTAGGCATTAGTAGTTTTCATAAATTTCGAAGAACAATTCTTTTATTTTCTTATTCATTCGGAATAGGATTCCGAATTTTAGTACACATACATTCATTTATAAATGAGTAACGCTACTACTCGCGTATAGTATTTTGGAAAAAAAAATGCAACCGGGGCATGCTGAAAATCGACGCTGTGTAGACGAGTATTCACAGCATAAGCTGAGCTTATAACCCTTTGCACACTGAGCTGTATATACCACTGTATTTTTGTGTTTTGTATCAGTGTGACAAATAAAGAGTATTTGTTTGTTTAAGGTGGCGGCAGACGAGCATACAGGCTACTTGGTGGTGAATACTGTCTCCTATGGACTTCCGTGGTACATGGCAACATCAGTCCAGAATGATAATCGTTACAACTTCCCTAATTTAGTCATGCATAGCTTAGTTATATTGTTCTGTTTATACAATAAAACATAATGCCATACCATCAGCCTATGGTCTCTCTACTGCTGGATATAGACCTCTCCCAAGCATCGCCACCACAAACGGTCTTCAGCTCGTCTCATCCAGCTACCACCGGCGACTTTCTTCAAGTCTATTCACCCGGCCAGAGGGTGTTCTACGCTTCGTTATCCGGTACGTAGTCTCGTCTCACCCATCGGTTATCGCTCCTACGTCATATATGCCCTGTCCGCTGCCACTTCAGCTAGTTACTAGCTAGCTGTGTCGGCAACTTTAGTTCTTCTTCTAATTCCAATATAATAAAGAGGTAAAATTGTGTGTTTGTAGGTATATGTTGGGGGTAATCTCTGGAACTACTGAACCGATTTCAACAATTCCTTCACAAATAGGAAGCTATATTATCCGTGTCTAATATAGGCTATATTTTATTTTGAAATATAGAAAAATAATGGAAAAAAGATCTCTTATAAACCGAAGCGAGGGCGGGTCGCTAGATAAAAAATTATAACACTACGTTCCAGCGATAAAATTCGATCCTCAATCATGAATCCTATACTGCCTCATTGTAATGTACTGCAATCTTCAACACTGAATAGTATCATAAGTCGAAAATCCTCCCGCCTTCATCTAATGACCACTGCAAGAAAGAACAAATAAAATTCCAGCCCTTAACCCCAAACAAATAAATAAGGAGCTGGTCGTTCGGACATAGGCGATAATCAGCCCAAGGGCTAATTTCCTCCGGGCGAGAATGGCCGAAAAACAGCTTTATCGTGCCCATAAGGCCCGTAAGGAAGTAATTCTCCAGAACAAAGGGCCACAATAACGAGCACACAATTCCCGGATAAGATATTTGCTGATCGGTCCGGTGGATAAGGCTGGTTCTCGAGAATTATAAAAGTTTTGGACCGTCAACCGCCTTTTGGTTATCTCGAATGTCTTTCCGTTGGTTAGTTTGCAAATGGTTTTGGTTTCTTATGAATATTTATTTTTTCTTTATTGTACAAAGTGACAAAAGGCGGAATTAATGCTTCGAAGCATTATCTCCCAGTCCACCTTTGGGCCATGCACAGGCGGCGCGATAACTGCAATGTAAGATTAAAGATAAGAAGTGTAGATTAAAGGTAAGATTAAGTAAAACTATAGATAAACTCTATACCACGATACTGATAGTGACGTCATCGCGTCATATCGTACTCCGTTATACGCAATAATGTAAATATCGTTTTGTTGTCGCTAGTTGTCTATAATAAACAATAAAATAAATGAACAAAACAACGTTTCGTAGTACCGGTCGGTATTGCGCCATGGTTGAACACATCTTGTCTGTTTAAAGCTGATGACGTCTCTATCAGTTCTCGTGGTATAGACTATAGTTAATAGTCACGCATATTAATTAAATACCATAATATATATAACCATATATACATGCATACCATACATACATACAATGCAATAATACAAATTAGTATACAAAAGGAGATTTTATCGCTAAAAGCGTTCTCTGCCAGGCAAACCTTTGTCTTAGAGAATTAGAAAAATAAGTGCAACGTAGATGATGCTTTTACACACTTATACTACATAAATGAGAATAAATACTAATAAATATACCTATCTGGACAATACATAATAGTATCAACATAATTACACACATACATCTTATATAAAAAAATGAATTTATTAGGGCCAGATGAAAACTTCTGTAGAAAGTCTAACAGTTCGTTTGAATTTTTTCGCACTTTCTATTGTAATACCAGTGTCCCTCGCACATGTACAAAAGTGAGAAGGTACATACAAATGTGGGAAGAGCGTTTATACAGAACTTTGTGTACAAGGATGGTAATCTTGACAAACATTTGAGATATTCCGAAATGTGTTGTCGATTTTTGGTGTACATCTCAGATAATATAAGGTAGATAATATATAGACATATAATATATGATAATATATATTATATGTCTGATAATATATGTATTAACAGATATATTATTATAATATAATATAATATAAGGTACAGAAAAGGGAACTTATTTATATCTTAGCATTTTATGTTTTATATTTATGTCTTTATTAATGCAAACCACATCAATAAATACAAAGGTTTGTAAATTAACGTACCGGAATTTTTGTATTTAAATAAAAATCCCTACTACGCTAAAAAGTTGGGTATGGTGAAAAAAATTCTAAAATCCGTTGGAAATATTACCGATATAATTCGGTTTCACTGAATTTTACATATTTTTTATGTAAAATTTTAAATCTTTTTTTAGTTAAATAAATAAAAAAATAGTGATGTTTCCTATTGTTGTATTTTCCTATCTCTCGCCTCCAATCTTACAAAGGCATATTTGCATCCAATCACCGCGACACTGGTAACCGTCAACATATTACATCGCCATATTTTCACTTCTGATACCTCCCTCAACTTTTTACGTACAAAACTTTTCTAACGCGATTTCCCCTAACAAAGTAAAGAAGACTCAATGCTTGACAATACGACGGGACATATAAACAGCGTATATATCACCAATAACAGAGACCAAATGGCTTTTGAGGTGGTGCTTGCATTAGTATAGTAATAGCGGATTGGATTGTGTACTGCGGAGAACAGATGGCCCGTGCAGACTGCTCACCTGTGATGATGGATACCTACAAAAACATAGGTGATAATTATTATTCATAATTCTTTATTTAGGCAAGGAATTAACTAATTAATTATATCTCATTAGCAACAATTATCATAATATGCAAAATAACTTAAACATTTATAACTTACACTTGGTAGGACTTCGAAGTCCTCAGTGACTTCAAGGCTCATCACGAAGAGTGGTTGGGGGTCCCGTAATACCGACAACGCGGGTAGAGCTGCCTATAACTTTGCCATGGTCTATGGTCTCTCTTATAGATATTAGATCGCGGAGGTGTTCCTTATCGAAGGGGAGTTGTTCAAGCACACTGTCGATCATCGAGTTTTATACATCGAGTTTTATTGCTCGAATCAAATATTTGAAAATGAAAAGAAACAGTTGGTTTTGCTAAAGTGAATGCTTGTAATTGTGTAGTTGTGTAATGCTTCCAGAAGCAGGGGAGAGTGCACGCTGCAATCCAACAGCTGCTAGGTGCGCTCGACTGGCCACGTTACCCCTCTCTCACAGAAGACTACGAGTACTTTGAAATGTACTGCATTTCCACTTTATCTTATTTCCCTAATGTACGTACGTGTTTCGGTAGTGAGGCATATGTGCCAGAACCCATTCCCATCCCATCCCAATATATCCCTCCCCATTTTCCCAACCCTTTCTCCAAATCCATTCCTATATCTCCAAAGGTAGGCAGCGCATCCGGGGGCGTGCCAACGTTTGTCATTTTGGACTATTGTTGCCATGTATCGCGGATCTCTATGGGCTACAGTATCCACTTACCATCAGGTGGACTGTATGCTCGTCTGCCGCCTTCGTCCATAAAAAATAATAATAATTATACAGTTGCGCCTTACCATTTCATTAGAAACTATTAGTAATTTTATTAATAATTATTACTTATTCTCAAGCAATATTATTTATTTTTATATACTTTATTGTACACACAAATGATAAAAATAGTTACAAAAGAAAATACATACAAAATGCGCGCTATTTTTGTAACTCATAAAACGCATATTATTTATTTATTCATAATAATTACATTAATTTATTTTTGCTATTATATATGAAATGTGTATAATCTAGGTATTTTTTCATTAAACGTTAATTTTTTCACTTCATTAAACAGGGTATTTTTTTTAAAGGTCTCAATCACTTCCCTCCAGCGGTATTTTGGGAAGCTTGACCAGTCGGCAGCACAAAAATATCATATTCTTGTATAACAAGCAATGACCTTTGATCTTTTTATTGGTTGTCTACTGTTTGCTGGGATGCAGAAAATTATGCCACTGTAAAAGCTAAAATGATGTTTCTATTATTTAGAACATACAATTCATCATTTAGTAGCGCTGTTCTGACAAATTCACATGCACTAATTTGCATTTGGACGAATAATCAAGCTTATTATATGCTGTACCTATTCTGCATTTCGCAAATCTATAGTACGGTTGGTAACAGGTCAGCCTTTTTCAATTGGGATCTTAATGACCTAGTAATAAAGTCTAGACTAGCTAATGGATATAATGAATATATTAATGTATTGTCAATATATTATATATATTATGCAGATACAGTCTGTGACAACTCGACGTGTTAAGTGAAATGCGAAAGATTAAAGCATAAAGAGATAGCGTTTTCTAAATTGGTAGCTATGTATTGTATTATTAAGAATAGGTAGGTAATAGAAATGTGACCAGCCTACCTGATTAGTGAGTTGACTGTCATTAAGGTGAGTAAGGATTTTGCAAGGACGGCGGCGCACTCGCATCCCCCTGGTGTTGCAGACGTCCGTGGGCGGCGGTAACATTTACCATCACGCGGGACCGCTTGCTCGTACGCCCACTTGTCTATATAAAAAAAAAGTAATTAGAATAGTTGTAGGTGAAAGTAATCGACACATTAGCATTCGGTGAAAGTAATCAGTAGTAATCGACACATTAGTATTCGGTGAAAGTATTCAGCGACCCGAAGTGGATTTTGACCTTTGATACTTAAGAGACGCCATCGTTTCCGGTACTGGATAACTTCGTGTACGTGTACATACTGGAGGGGGAGAGTGCACGCTGCAATCCAAGAGCCGCTAGGCGCACTCGACTGGCCTCGTTACCGTACAAAACACATGCATTGCATCACATTGCAAATTGATTATTTGACTATTTATTTATGTAATATAAAAACATCACGTAAATAAATTGTGGCCTTTCTGCTACTTAAATTCTGTGGTATGGCGTCCATTGCTGCGTTCCGCTCGACGCGGCTCGCCCTCCACCGCTCCCGCTAAATATTATTCACGGAATCGCTTCCTCACTAGAGCAAGAGTGAAATGTAGCGTAAAAAGAAAGCCTTGAGAGGCGAATGTCGATCCTTATTTATGAGTCAGCGTATTATTATGACTTGCCAATTTTCCGGGAAATAAAGCCAGCCGGGTACGATTCGACTGCGTGACGGTGCGGATTGCCGTTTTAATAGTGATTTGAACATATTTGAATTGAATGGGACCGGGGTAAAGCCAATTTGGGCTAAAGATGTCACAGTTGGATACGAAGGGCGGAATATCGTGTGTGCCGTGCCTTGAGAGCAGTCTATATTCCGCAGTGTAGAGAGAGTTTGATGGTATGGCGTCGTAAATATAATTAATCTTGGGTGGTATATAGATGTTTCCCACATTTAAATGTTTCGAAGGTCCAAATTTGTCATCACAAATGACGATCCGAAGTAAGGACCACTTTACATTTAAATATGACTACTTAACCATCATTTCCAATACTTACTTGGAACAGTGAATCGAATGATGTGTACGAATTAAAACTGTACTTCCTCTGGATTACTGTACCTGCAATCTATATAAAAATATAAACGTTCGTTTGTTCAAAATCTTAAATCTCCGAAAGTTCTTTACCGATTGCATTGAAATTCTGACACAACGTTGCATTCGAATACGCGCGCATTTTTATATACCTATCACAGGTTAAAAACATGTTTTTTACCCAAAAACGGGATAAGCGCCATCTGTTGAGTAGCCACAGCAACGCGTGGCCGGGCGCAGCTAGTCTACAATAAAAATGTTGTATTTTTGATACTACAAAATGTTTTTAGTTTAGAGGTAGAATGCAACGGACTACTGGCGTATTGGCGTCCGGATAACGCACGAATGGATAAAGTTTTAACAATACGCAATATTTTTGTAATAACTTGTTTCTTTTTCTGGAAAAATCTTGGAATATATTTGAAAAGCACCTATGTATATGTGTACTAACAAGTGTCAGTGAGTGATACATGTAGTAGTGTCGAAACACAGCATTTAGGTGAAAAATAAAAGTAATTGTCATTGGTGACCGCTGCACGGGGCCTCACGTTCAAGTTCATGTCCTCTTTCACCCTTATAGTATTATCATATCGATCGACCTTGTGATAAATTTCTGTACTCATACATAATATAACATACAAAGGACTAACATATTAATATAAATAAAAAAATATTTAATAATAAACACTGACTCAAAGCGTCATTTTCACTAAAGAACACCATATTAGGTACATTATGTATGCGGTCAGCCCATATATGAATATCTTTAGTATAGATATTGAATAAAATTGAATAGTATAGTATTGAATAGCCTTATATGAAGTATCTTTAGTTGTGGTTGTACTTAGTTATAAAATCGGGTAATTTTGTGTCAGAAAGGACAAATTGCTACTTAAAATTTATAGTTAATTGCATAGAAATTTCACAAGACAAACGGCCAATTGTTTTCCCCGCCCTATAAAATACCAATTCAGTACAAAATATAGCTGCAATATAATGCTATTCAGAATGGCAATGGCTAGAAATGGAAATGAGAAAAAAGCAGGGGAAAATGTCGTAAATACGCATATCTCTGTCCGGACTATGTTTACTTCGTAATAAAGGCATAAAGCGTACTTATCTGATGACCAGACCACGGTAATAAGAAACACAGTATACGCTCCACGTGGTATTTTCATATTCCGCCTATGACTATCCGAAATAATATATATATGTGTATAATCAATAAAATAAATATATAAATAATGAACTTATGTATTGACAATAATAACGGAACAGTTTCACAATACCTACATATTACGATTGTGTCAAGTTTAAATAATGCCACTTTTATTATCCATGCATCGTTTTTATAATTATATAAAACTTATGACATGATATTGTGTTTGCTACTTTTTTTTATCCATGCATCTTTTTTCTAATTATATGAAACTTATGACATGATATTGTCTTTGCTACTTTTTTTTATCCATGCATCGTTTTTCTAATTATATAAAACTTATGACATGATATTGTCTTTGCTACTTTTTTTTATCCATGCATCGTTTTTCTAATTATATAAAACTTATGACATGATATTGTCTTTGATTTAAGAGAATTTGCTTCCATATCATAATATTCAAATTTCATTTAACATTTGAATGTAATTTTAATTACTGGTATATGTATTGTAAGATATTTATTTTATAAAGTTTCCATTAAAACGTTTTTATTATAATATCTGTGGAAAATAATTGTTAGAGTATATTTTTTGTTACGTCAACACAAAAGGCGGAAATCCGATGTTTTGGCTGTCAAGATAAAAGCAGGGATATCATAGTGGGATACAAAACTATAAAATAGGAGATTGTAGGTGATTCGGGGCAGACCGTTTTCCACCTAATTTGTATTAGAAGCTAGAATATACAAATTTAAAAGCGGAGTTGTGCATCACTGCATTCCTGCGATCTACAGTATGAATAAATAGAAATAAAGAATAGAATAGAAAGTAGAAGACAAATCAATTGGATCTTAAAACATCGAGTGTAAACAGTGCAACTGTGTGCGTGAAGCGATTTCATAAAGGTTGCCTGTATTCCTACTTTTCATTCTTATATTGTGGCCATGTATTACGTTGAGTCGCCGATTACTGTCCCAGATTTGAGCTTACACGTATAAGTTACGATTATGTTGTTTTGTTTAGCATTTTTTTGTTCTATTTGTCTTTTTGATAGTATTAACAACGATAAGTTCTGTGAACAAAGAAAATGTCGTTCATAGTCATGAAAGACATTTCTTTATTCTCCATTCACAGTTTAAAAGAATTTCCTGTATTGATGTTAATGTACAAGGTCCCACTGTTAGGCATAAGGAACTTGTAATCACGAGACTGTTCGGGCCATTCGTTAAGAATTAGCGCTGAGCGCGGGTCACTTGAGCGCTGAGTGAGCGCAAATCAACCTTTAAGACTCCAGCATTAAACGCTAATGTTTTAATATTTCACAATCTTAAGCGCTTGAGGTTAAAAGGTCTAGTCTTAAACGGTTAAGGTTTAGATTCATTAGTATTGACTCAACGCTCGAGCGCTGAGCGTTCTTTTTCCAAAAACTACATAAAACACTTGTTTTAAGAGACGAATTCATGGATGTTTATAGACATTGTTCGGTGTGATGACGGCCGGCTTTAGAATAAAAGCATTACAACTCTTTCCGTGGGTATTGTAATCGGCGACTAAGGAACATCAAATCGGCTACAGCACGCTCCGAGGAATTACACCACCTCTAAAAGTGGATTCGTCAATACTCTGGCCATCGTGGCGTTTTTAGGCCAGACAATGTGCTTGAGGAGGCCCGGTCCGTATTCAGCAGTAGATACTAAAAAGGCTAGTTACGGCTTACATAATGCATACACTACACGGTTCAGAACAATTGTTTCCATCAATAATTGTTTTAAAGAAATGGTTGATAAAATTGTTCTATAGCAAATTCTATACCCAATTGTTCTATGAGAGGAAGAGTGCACACTGCAATCCAACAGCCAATGGGCGCACTCGACTGGCCACGTTACCCCTCTCTCACAGAACCCCTTGAAATGTGCAGTACAGTACATGTGAAGTTGAAATGTTTCCCACTTTATCTTATTTCCCCAATATACGTACGTGTTTAGGTAGTAAGTGAGATGTGCCAGAGCCCATTCCCATCCTATCCCTCCCTATTTTCCCAACCCTTTCTCCAAATCCATTCGTATATCTCCAAAGGTAGTCAGCGCATCCGGGGGCGTGCCAACGTTCGTCATTTTGGACTAATGTTGGCTTGTATCACGGATGTCTATGGGCTACAGTATCCACTTACCATCAGGTGGACTGTATGCTCGTCTGCAGCCTTCGTCCATAAAAAAAAATCATGCTTTATGTAAATTGGAAACAATAATTTCGAACGACAAAGCACAAATAGAAGCGATATTAAGCGGTCATCCACTCGTATTATTTTCGTATAAATTGATAGCCGCTTTTATGGCCCTGTAGGGGTAATATAGTATACGGGAGCCGGGTTGAACTATTAATATATAAAATTGAATAGATGTTGTCTGTACATTGGATATGTTTCAAATAATTTTTAGATTGAATTTAACATTTTACACAAGAATCGACGCTGGCTCTTTTTTGTCACGGCGGAAGATTCATTCATCCCTTATTCCTTATTGTCTTTACCTAGGACCTTGAATTTTCGCCTTTTAATTGAAAGTATCGTAATTTTCCAAAATATTTCCCTATTTCCTATTTCCCAGTAAATAATCGTCCAACTACGGAATTAATTTAATGAAACACGAATTTATCTGAGATATGTTTCAAAGTCAGTCTTATTTAACAGTTCTTGATGGAGTTCTCAGTAATAGTTAGGAATATTCATTGCTTGTTATTGTAGAAATTGCAATATTTGTAAATTAAGCCGAAGGAAGGCTTCCTATATAGAATAAACCTGACTAAAACATTGCAAGAATAATTTCAAAACCTTTCCTCCCTTGTGTGAAATCGAGTAGGGTTGCTAGTATGGAATAAACAATAGGTTTAATGTTCACCGAAGATATAATATCTGTAGATCGTTTGCTAACGGTGGCTAGGGACATAGTAAAGTGATAACAGTGGATCATCTTTATACAAATGCACGAGCCACGGTTTGTTACAAACTTTACAAACTTTTCGCTTTTATAAACGAGTTATCATGATTGTTTCAATGTTCACATTCGTTACTTTAATTGAATGAAGAGATTTGTTCAACAATATATTACATTCGCAGTTGGCGTCGCGTAGCCGCCTATTAAATAAGTTGATTATGAGCTATAGATGAGGTTGTTTTTTTTAAAGTTCCATTCGAAGATTTATATAATATACACAGTTATTATACTATATATAAACACTACACATATATGTACCGATTTGACGACCGATTAACATAGTTGCTAAAGGAACTGGCTGAGCAACAGGCCCAGGGTTCGATTTCTTATTTATTTATTAAATAACACAATTATAATTACGGGAGACATACTCCACTTACATCAATTGTTGCAACTTATATATTTTTAGTGAGACTGATATAGATATGTTTTTCGGATAGATTTTTAAATTTCAAAAGAAAAATAAAATAATATAAAAATAACGTCTTTTAAAAACAAGCTTTTATGCAAGCCATGTACTAAAACGAGTAAAATAAGTTTATATTGAATTATTTGTTCTCAAAAAGCTTGTCGCGAAATATTAATAAAAGTAGGTACCATTTACAATTCGCGCAACAAACTTGTTGAGAACAAATAATTCAATATAAACTTATTTTATTCGTTTTAGTACACGGCTTGCATAAAACATTGTTTTTTTCTTCTATAAATTTCTATTTTTTCTATAAAAAACGATTTTTTTCTATATTATTTTCTTTACACCTTTTTAGTTAGAAATATTTCTTAATCTATTCATTTCAAGTAACGCATCGTTACGGTAGAAAGTCATGTTTTGTTGTGCAAAGTTTCATGTGCATGCTACTAACCGTTGAGGAGCGCCCTCATGAGGAAACAATCCTGGCTGCAGCATCAGTTCATGGTGTAAATGATGTTTAGGTATCAAAATAAAACCTACATGCAAAGTTCCGTATCTCTGCTACTAATCGTTGAGGAGTGGCCTCATGAGGAGACAATCCTGGTTGCAGCATCAGCACATGGTGACGATCATGTTTAGCTATCAAAATTAAACGTATATGCAAAGTTTCGTGTCGGTGCTACTAACCGTTGAGGAGTGCCTTCATGAGGAGACAATCCTGGCTGCAGCATCAGGCATGCAGTATTTCTATCATTTTAATGTATTGTCATCAGAACTGAACAAGCATGCAAAATTTACAAGTCGTAAGTTTAGAGGAAGTGGTTCAAATTTGGCTTGCAAGATTTGTGAAGTTCATAAAAGCTTGTAAATAAATTGTAAAATTTTTATCAGCAGAAGAAAAAGAAAAATAATTGGTGTTAAATATATTTAGAGTTAAATATTTTTTTTCTTTCAAAGCATCATATTGTTAGACTGTGTTGAATTCTCGTTCCTTATATGGCATAAGTTTTCTGAAGGACGTACAATAATGTATGTGCATACCTGTAATTTGGGTGCATCCGCACAAATATGTCACTATAATATTGTAATACAATGTTTACTCCGTAGTTGAATAGCTGATTTTGAATAAATAAAACATTCATTTGTTAAATACCGAATAATTTTTCGGGTCTGGGTGGTGTGTTCCTCTATGTGTGTGTCTCTTAACACAGGAAGTCCTAGTGTGGGTCATTGAATGTGGCGTTATTTATTATTTATATAAGACAAATTATAAAATACATATTGAATACATATAGTTGATATCATTAAAATCATAAGTAAAATAAGAGGGCTAAAAATTAACTTATAAAGAGTAAAGTACGCGAATTTAAACTAAGTAATTATCTCGATGATGAAAGTGTTAGAGTTAAACAACTGTTATGTTTCTACCATGTTAGGGATCTGGACGAAAGTTCGGATATAAAAATAAAATGGATGTAAACAATAGTCGTGGGTAATATAATAGCGATCGCAAATACTGGTTTCATTATACAAATAGAAAGTTATGAGAGCTTTTGGTGCTAACATGACCCACGATGACGACCGTTGGAAACTTGTGAAAATAAAGCTCATGATTGTTTGGAGAATGTGAAATGAAAAGTCAACAAACCTCTATTTCACTGCTTCTATCGATAAAAACAACTGTTGCTGGGTTTTATATATGTGTATGTTATATATGTGTGTTAAATAGGTATACAGGGCGAGGCTGTTGTCACGTGTCTGTATAAGTTCCAATCTGTCGACCTCTTCTACATCTTTACTGAGCTCTTTCGACAATTAGTCGATCAAAGCCGCCATTTTGTGTGAGCCCTCGAGTATTCTTCTAAGCTTGTTGCACGCTTATTTATCTATTTAAACGGGTCTTAACCCTTGAAATAGATGATTAACAGGACTATTTATTAGTTTCGAGAAACGGATGGGAAAATGGCGAGGGATATGATGGGAATGGGCTCTGGCACATCTCACTCACTACCGAAACACGAATGTACCTTAGGGAAATAAGATAAAGTGGGAAATGCAGTACATTTCACGGTAGTTTTCTGTGAGAGAGGAGTAACGTGGCCAGTTGGATTGCAGCGTGCACCCTCCCCCTCAAAAAATATATTATAAATTAGAAACTCTACTCGTATTTTTATTTAGAAAATCATCACGTCCAATAAGTATAACCCAGGCTTTGAGACTGACAAAAATAGAAAGTGATTATTTTGATTATAAAAAAATAACACCAGCTGGTATTAATTATATTTTAATAAAAGAAAATTATAAAAAAAAATAAAGAAATAAAAAAATAACACCTTAGCTTTTTGAAAGACTTCAATAGATGAATAAATTATAAAAATATATAATAATATGCCATTTTAGAAAAGAATAAAACAGAAAAAGCTGCAGAAAGCTGTGAATAGGATGTTGCAAGATCGGCGGCGCAACCGCATGCCCCCTGCTGTTGTAGGTGTCCATCGGCGGCGGTGATACTTACCATCACGTGGGACCGTCTGGTCGCCCTTGAAACTTAAGCAGGTAAATGAAAGATCTTAGTTACGATCTTATTACGATTAACTGTTACATTAAGTATCGATCGATGAATAATGAAATACGTAATGTTTCATCTTCGTCTTCGTATTTAATTTATCAAAATAACAACTAGGTTACCGTTCAATAACTTACCGTTCAATATTTTATCAATACTTTTTGATAACCGAAAAAAACAGATCTAAACATCTTGAATTACTTTTACATCTGTAAACAGAGCAATACGTATGTCCCGTTGTAACAATTCTAAGAGGATATCAGAGTTATCTAAGAAAATTATTGTTCTGTGCACTCGCCGCTGTCTGCAGAGCTGTGCTTACGACACAGCTAAGTCGCTGCGCGCCTTTTTTTTATTTCTCTTTATTTTATTTAGGGGCTTTTACACTATTGTGCATGTCAGCCCCATGCCGCGCGGCTGTAGGCTAATGTAACAACTCAAGGTCTCACGGGAGTGTTCCTTCTACTTTGGTTATCATTTATTCCTATGCCATTTCTCAATCAGCTTACTATTATTGTGTGCATCAGCTTATACCTTAATAATCAAAAGCACAGGTTCAAACAGTCTTGAACAACACCACCTCATCTCTATCCGCGGGTGTCATAAAAGGCGACTACGAGCGAGATAACAAAGCCGCTACCACAAGCGCTGCACCTATAGAAAAAAGGACTGGCCAACCCACTAGGTCAGCGTGGCTTTTTAAGGCCACACATCCCTCATTCACAACACAATGTGCACGCAGAGGTCCATGTTTGCATTGCAGGTTAAATCTAGTTGCAGTTGGTTCCACGTGATGGTGAGTGTTACCGCCGCCCATGGACACCTGCAACACCAGGGGGTATGCGGGCGCGCCGCCGACCATGCAAAATCCTATTCACAGCTCTCTTGAAGAACTCCATATCGTAGCATAACGGGAAGACCTCTTGAGGCAATATAAAATAATTTTTGGACCGAACAGTGCGCGACACCTCCGTATCGAGGAATTGCGGATGGACCGCACTTCTGTGACGGGAGGTGCGATTGTAGAACAGAAAGACGCAACTCTCCGAATGCTGACGATTCGTTGTAACGATAAAAAACCTTCTACAGTGAAAAAAGACAATAACAACTGCAAAAACACACAGCGTTCGATTTTTAAAAAGTTCTCCCTAAACCGAACGGATGTTCAAATTTAATTCGTTCGAACATCGAGGTAGGTATTTTTAAAGCGAACACCGGTGCACGGGACGTATCATAAAAGTTTTATGCAACGAGTTACAAGCAAAAGGAATGCGCTATGAGCGTCTGCCAAGGTGTACCTGTGTATCCGTGGTGCTTTGGAGAATCAACGAATTGTGGATCTCGAAGAACCTTAATTGTACTATATACGTTTGCAATGTATCCAAAAGATTTGACCTATATATTTGAAATTTATTTATCTATTAAAATAGGCTGTAAAGAAAATTCCGTATATATAGATAGCCAAAGCAAGTTCGTGTAATTGTATAGAAAAGAAGCGTGTCATGTCAAATTTTTATTGATACGAAACCAATCAGCGATGAAACGAAACATCTTCCTTAACTCGGTTCATTACTTCCGACGAATATTTACAATTGATTGTAGCCAATTAGGCATTTTTGTAACGACTTGCTACCAACACGGGTCTTAGAGACTGAAACTGAGCAGCGCGAGAAGTAGGAACCCAGCGACAACGTCGGACGGACAGCTTGGGACACCTATTCTTCTAGATTGTACTCTTTATTGTACATCAATACATGTTGCAAAAAAAAGACAATTTAAGTAACATGAAAAGTACAATAGGCGGCCTTATCGCCAAAGCAATCTCTTCCAGGCAACCTTTGGGTGGTAAGGAGAAAACAGATAACAATATTAAATAAAGGTAGATGGTGCAATTTGACATAATATAACTTAATAATAATAATAATGTTTTATACATATACTTGAGATGAATACAGTACATAAATATATACATCGATATCTCCACTCGTATTAGATCAGTCAAAAAGTCAAATGGTATAGTGTTATCACGCTACTTATCGGCTGGTCGTTCGATCGAGCAGCTAGCCTTCCCATGGTTCGTTTCTAACCACACAGGTGCATCATTTAAACCTTAACATATGACGTGACAGTTAGACTAACTCCTCTGTGGTTTTATCGATCGATTGTGGTGGTTTTTTGTTTCACTATCTACTAACGTTTTCAGGCGCCAACTACACGAGGAAGTCTCGAATTTCAATATATGTTTTATTTTGTAGACTGCGATATCCGATTATTGCCGCGAGATACTCGTTTCGTGTAGATGGCGCCATAATCTTATTTGTGTATATTGAACTTTGAATATCGACAAACTATATTGTCAGCTCAACAGCCCCGTTGCAAACAATATAGACTATAATTTATAAGTACCCAATCCATTTGATGTTGTCACCTTCAAAAGAAATCTCCTAAATTAGAAGTTCCCCAAGTTATGAAGGCAATCTTCATAATAATTCCTAACCGTAATTTTTAAAGATACATTGACCGAATTTTTCGGATCAGCGGCTCAGTAAATGGACCTCGAAGCTTCTAATTCACAAGCTATATCGAGGCGATCTAAATTGTAACCCATTGCCGGAAGTCCCAATCCCCAATCCCCTGGGCGAGGGGGTGGCATCAATTTTCCGCAAGATAAACCGTCTAGAAGCTTCCCGTTAAACGGTTAAGTGTTTGATGCCTGGCGTAATTGCGTACCATGCCTTAAGCGATGCCAGAATTTAGTAAACGAGTACTTATGGTTTTAATCCTTATGTCTCAATATTCGTTGAATAATGTATGAATTAATTAATGACAATTTCTTTTTTTATTCTTGTTTTAATTTAACCAGTTAAATTTCACTTAAGAAGTACAGTTGGTACTCAAGTAGCAAAGTTGTTATATAATACGAAGATTATTTAACTTTTGGTTTTATAGGGGTTGTGTAACGGTATTTTGGATTTCAAAGAGTTATTTAAAATTGTTTTATGAGACACTAGCTGTGCCCGCGATTTCGTGCACGTGGAATTTTAGTTTTTAACCTCTTGATTGGGATATCTTTTTTTTCACGTTAGCCGATTTCGATGAAAGAAAGCGAAGAGCCAAGCTAAGCTTAAATAACCTGCGGAAACCCCATGAAAATCCGTTGACTCCAATAATCGTTAACATACTAATAGTCAGAATCCATAACCTTTATGCAAGTTCTAATTTTTGAAGGGTTATTTAAGAATAAATTAATAATCTTTTGATCCGTTAATTGTTTCATATATTTATATCTCACAAATTAAATGCATTTAATGTCCTTTTTGGTGATTTTTACTCAACCTGTATGTTTGAAATTGGCGCGAGCGTCTTTGCATACCCGCATACATTGAATATTTTGAAGCAACATTTTTTTGTCCCCGCCTTATTGAAGGCGGTTTGATAATTTTTGAGTAGTAACACGCGCTCGGCGGCGAGCAGAGTTAAATTGAGATAAATTCACACCGCGGCCTCGGACAGTTGATTTTGTTATTCGCGCCTATTAATTAGGTCTTGTTCGCGGATATCCTGTGCCACGCGAGTGTTTTGGTTAGAATTGGAGTTAAGTTCACATCGCGGCCTCGGACAGTTAATTTTGCTATTCGCGCCTATTAATTGGACCTGCACGCGGATATCCTTGAGCCACGCGAGAGAGTTGGTTGGACTTGGTTATTGTGATTGTGCTTGTGGTATTTGGAGTGATATCTCGAGGTGATTTTGCTGCCGTGTGTGAGTTGCGGAGCTATAGCGGCCACCGGCTCACCACAGAACGAGACTTGGATTACTACACAAGTATCTATTGGAAATGTATGTATTTATTCAATCACACTAAGATAGGTCACGTCTAGTAGGGACTAGCGTAGGTACACTTTACAGATTTGTGCGTGGGCAAAACCTTTAAATTGTGTAAATTGTTGATTATTGTGCTTACCCACCATTTTGGTGGATATATTGAGTAAGTTCTCAATTGGGCCCGAGTGCACATTCCTCGGGCTGCTTTCGCGTAACGCGAGGCAGGTGCGCCTAGTGTGCGCATCGTAAACAATTGTAAACAGTTTGCATTCGTTAAGTTTTATCGAATCTCAAACAGTATCTTTGTTTTATTCTTAATTAGTTGAAAAGTATTCGATATCAGCGACGACCACCATTCTCTTCTGTAGAACAATGTTCTCATTTGTTATTATTAAATATGTTTCTCCCCCAAAACAAACAAGGTTTTTGTTATTATGTTTTTGAATCTAAGGTGGGTTAAAATAGGAGACAGCCATTGAGTTCTGGTAGTGTAATATGACATACAATTGTGAAGATGTCATGTTACATGACTACATCACTACAAAAAATCATACTTATAGCTGTAAATACTAATACTGACCTTATTTAAATATCACTTTATTTTTATTAGTTTATTATATTTCGAAGGGGACATTAAAAATATGTCATAAATTATATAAGTCAAGAATGTCAAGAAATTAAGTTCCCAATATAAATGTATATCCATTAAGAGCTCTTTTTTTTAACGTGGAGTAATCCTCATTGGATACTCTCCCTGCCTGATGCATGGCTTTGGCGTACCTTGACGGAATGGTATACTCCCCCCCCATCATGAATGGGACTTGGCGGAGGGGTATGCCCCGCCTATGTATAACCTTAGCCTACTTTGGCAGTAGAGTATGCCGGACTCTTACTGACTAAAACTCCACGACTGCCGCCTCTCCTCCACCAAGTGCCGAGGTCACGCTCCATTAAGAGCTTCCGCCAACCTATACTTCAGTACAATACGAGCCCCGTGTTGTAACTAATCGTAAAAACCCCAGTAGGCAATTCGTTCCACAACTTTCGGGTACGCGGCATAAAGTGTCTTGAATACTGGACTGTACACATGTACAATGTCCATGTACATGTACATGTAAATGTACAATGTCTTTTCCAAGGAAGTGCGGATGAACCGAACTTGGGTAATGAGAGGTACGATGATGAAAACACGACGTTGATGTCTGATTGAACAGTTTCACAGAATATTCCTAATAATAAAAGCGATAGGTACCGCAAACAGATGCTACGCCTCTTGGGATACTAAGCGACTCTAAACCTCCTGTAAGAATGGGATCGTTGGATCATCGACAATTGTTATTATTTTGAAAACAGCTGGTTACCCTTAATAGGGATGCACTAATTTTCTACCTAAAAAGTACACAAATAGACTGGCATTGCATTTTATACGTTAAGGTAAGAAGCAACGTGGAATGAACTAGAACATATAGATTACGTACGAGCCTGACTAGGTCAGTTACATTCATTCGTCGAGAGACGTAGTAACCTAATTCTCTTACCTTTGAGACAGAGAGCTCGCAACATGTTGCCGGTCCGCATTCTATAACGAGCACCTTGTTCAAATAGTTTGAAGGAATGTTTGCAACTACTATTGTAGTTGGAACATTGAAGTATATTGAAGGATGTTTTTGAATATATTTTCTTTTTGATACTGTATATTAGCTTCTTCTCACGGCTTGAAGTCGGAGTCGGCTTTAACCTGAACGGAGAGCGTCCAACATTGAGCTTTCCCGTCGCCTCCATTCGAGGACTTAACCCCATCGGATATCGGTCCTACGGCTGCCCATTGCCATGCTGCTAATTCTATGAGATGTGTCAGTGACTTTAGTTGGCGAATCTCTTTGTTACGGGTCTTATCCAGCAAAGAAACTCGAGAGTATATCTCTGTCCACAGATCGCTGCGAATATGAGTCGAGAATAAACACTGCTATCACTTGAAACTTGAGATTATCAGTACTTTTACATTTATTCATTCACTTCTCTTCAGTGTTTTACATTTCTTGTATGTTATATACACTATATTACATGTAGTGTACTATTGTTTTATAATCACCTCGTTATTATATTAAACTGTTCCTTACTAGTTTTAATAACTAGTAAGCAAGTTTAATAACTAGTAACTAGTAACTAATAAGTAGTTTTAACATTATTCTAAACTGAAAATGCTTGTTAGAAAAAATTAGGGCATTATACATAACACCGTGTTAGTAGACACATTTCTCAGACGATGCATACTTGTGCCCCGCATCGGCCGTGAGTGGTCTTACCGCTTCGTTATGCTCACAAGAGCCAACACGCGACAAGGGTGTAGCGAAGTATATAGAAGTCACGGTAACAAATCTACGAATGTAAACACTAAAATTGTGTTTTAAGTATTTTTTTGGTTTATTTTATTAATCATGATCAGATTATACAAAATTCTTTTTAAATCTATATAGATACAACAAAAACCTCCAGGATTTAAGCGTAGTACCGCTTATGTCCCACTTAATGTTAAAAATTGTTTTCGTCATTCATATATTTTTCCTGCAGCTGGATAGGCAGTTCATTGACCAAATCAGGTAACATATATTGCCACATTATTTCGCCATGTACATTATTAACTTTGGTTAGTTCATAATTGACATTTGTCCTTTTTTGGCGTAAATACTACAATTTTAGTCATTGAATGTCTATTCCGCTGTTTCACAATGAGGACGAATAATTTTGCTTTATTGAAAACATTAACGAGTTTGCAATATTCAAAACAAACCATTGTACCTAGATGGTATTTTTATGTTCATTTTATTTGGAACTATTAATTAATATGAGTGTATATGTTTATCAATATATAGTATTGTATATTATGTGTCAATGTATATAGGTATTATATGTGTATTGTATTATAATAATATATATTGTTTGTAATTATTTTTTATTGATTTTAAGATAGACCCGCCCTTCGTATTTCTCTTAAACCAAAGGTTGACTCGCAGAAGTATTAAGAATTCCACTAAGTATTAAGTTCTCATTTTGTACAATGTCTCTGCGTATTGTATTGTGTATTGGGCTATTCAAAATTTATTTATTTATTTCAATAAATAAATGTTGAATAGCCCAATACACACTTCACAAGTTAAATAAGTTGTGTTAAACATTGTGCCTGCTTATCTGTCAGTTCTGTCACTTTCTGAGGTCTTTAAGGAAAATTTCAAGTTTCAGTGTTTCCCTACTGCTCGCTTTATATACTTCCAGTGTTGTGTCTTCAAAGAAACGAGAAAATCTGCACATTTTCCTCCATTTTTTCCGTCTGTTTGTTTTCGCCTCGTCGAGATTTTGCAGTTTCATCTTCGTCACTGTCGCTTGCGCCTCTAATTAATTATACGATTTCTCGTGTATTGAGTTCGCAAATAATATGACGAATTTTGTACTGAGATGAACGAATCATGTATTTGGACTTTATTATTATTATTTTTTTTTATGGACGAAGGTGGCAGACGAGCATACAGTCCACCTGATGGTAAGTGGGTACTGTAGCCCATAGACATCCGTGATACATGCCAACATTAATCCAAAATGACAAACGTTGGCACGCCCCCGGATGCGCTGCCTACCTTTGGATATAGGACTGGATTTGGAGAAAGGATTGGGGAAATGGAGAGGGATAGGATGGGAATGGGCTCTGGCACATCTCACTCACTACCGAAACACGTACGCACATTAAGGAAATAAGATTAAGTGGGAAATGCAGTACATTTCAAGGTAGTCTTCTGTGAGTTTCAAGGTAGTCATTATCATATCTATTTATCTATATTTATTGGATATAAGGCTGTAATGTCCTACTACAGAGCACAGGGCTCTAGTAAATCACGGAGGGGTTTCGGACCATAATCCACCACGCGGGCCATTTTTTTTTTATTTCTCAAAAATGCGCGATTCCTCACGATGGTTTCCCTCACCGACCGCCGAGCTAGTGACATTTTTCATTAAAATCCGCATTTAAGTTGAAACTAAGTGGGGCGGGCGGGCCGAGGTATTGAACTCACGGTCACACGATTGTTTAGCCGAGTATCAGGGCCGTCTTTACCAGGGGGTGCAAGGGGTGCGGTGCACCCCGGGCGCTCACCTTTTAAAGGTAATGAAAAAATATAACGCTATAGTAAACAATTACACAATAGGATATTTGACTGTCATAGGATACACAATAGGATATTTGACTGTCATAGGATACACAATAGGATATTTGACTGTCATAGGATACACAATAGGATGTTTGACTGTCTTAGGATACACTCCCGCACCCCGGCGCAGAATAGACTTAAGACGGCCCTGCCGAGTATTATAGGCTATCACCGATTATCTATAAATCAGCGAAATATAGATGTCCCGCGCTGTCTACCTCATGGTAGACAAGTTTTTGAATGGGTACCACATATCGAGAAGCGCAGCGTGGCCCGCGCTGTCTACCTCATGGTAGACAAGTTTTTGAATGGGTACCACATATCGAGTGGCCCGCGCTCCAGCCAGATGGACAATGACTTGAATATGTTTGCCGATAGTGGCTGAATGAGGAGTGCTTAAAATTTTATGTGGTGGCAAGCTTCGGGAGAGACTTAACCACAAAATTGGATACACATGCTGATGGAGTGGAATGGAATATATTAACGAACCGGCCTGGCTTCGCTCAGGTGAAGTAACGATTTCTTAGGAAATCCAAACATCGGCCTATGCCCATCTGCTCAGCTTCATTAAAGTGATCTTCAAAATCAGTGGAGTTCATTGAGCCAAAATAGCTCATCTAATTCTAGTCTACTAATGACAAAATTATCAATATCACACATTGATTGATAAAATCCAACCCTTACGGATGTAATATATAGTAATTATCTTGCCAAAATGCGCAAAAAATTCTAAATAAACTTGTGGATTAAGAGATAACGCCAAAAGCCGCCCTCGCTCACTGACACGAAACACGAGTTTTGTTTGTACATAATTAAAGGGCCGATAGTAATCCCTAAAGCCGCATTTGAAAAACACGCGAGACCCACTGGAACGCGCGACTGCAAAAATACATTAAACAAAACACAGCAACGCATTACTAATAACAAAGTTCATAATAACACGCTAAATGCAGAGTGTGGAACTCGGGAAGAAACGTAGGATTCGTCCCTGTGCCAACATTAGGGGTTTAATGCGACGCCAGGGCCGCACTTGGGCCTTTTCGCGCGTTATCATTCCAGTTTCCCTGCGTGATGGGCGGAATCTCCCTCGGTGGACACTTTTGCACTTTTTACGGATTGGTCTTTGTGTTACGGAACATACAGTGACATACAATGGGCGGGCCCAGTAGCGGATATGTCCGTTTTTTGTGGATGTTCTTAGCAATGTTTTTGGAACGAAGTTCCTTTATGCGGCTTGCGGTAGGTGTGATTCGAGAGAAAATGTAACAATGTAATATTTTTAACATCCTCTATACGCCTTTCTCTTTCACCTCGTGTGTGTGCGTGCTAGTATCGAGAGCGAGACTCAAGCAGACAGACGTGCAGACTAGTGCGTGGCCGGTTGTATAACCTATAATAGATTTTTAATTTTTGATTTGATTCCTTATTTTAAATTATTTGCATTGAAAATATGATACAAAATAAAAAAAAAATACATGAACTATACAGATTTTATTTCGAATTACATTCAGAGTTTAAAAAAAAATGCGTGAGTATCTTCATTCCTGACGGGGTGAGGGGGTCCCCTCACCGCACACGTTTTTTTTGATCAGTTTGCAATGTATAGATTTGTAAGATTGTAAGAAAGAAAGAAAGATAAATAATTGACTACCTTTCTATTTCCTTATAGTGACCGACACTTCGTTTTTCCACAGCTACCTACTCGTATGGTACATTGATAATACAAATTTCTCTCACATCTCTCTCTGTACTCTCTTTAATTTGTCTCATTACCTGTGTCAAAGCCACTTCCTTCTTTTCTGTTTATATATACATATATAAGTAGGTACATATCATTATCATATATGTAGGTATATACATATTTATATGTCATGTACTCATATATATTCTGTTTATAAGCTTTTTTATTTTCTAAATCGTGGTCAAAAACTAATTGGGCAGCAAATCGTGATCAAAAACACAAACTGTTTGTGAATAACTAAAAATAAATAAATATGTGAATTTTCAATTACTATAAACGTCATTACAACGTCGATATGGAATGACAAGGATGAATTAATTAATTTTAAACTTTATAAATAATTTTGTACACCGGTAGAATTACAGTAGAATGAATTGGAGGCCAATATCACATCACCATCTGTATAAAACCATTAGTTCTGCAAATAGACAATTATCATTTGAATTTGACGGAGTCCAGTTTCGGGGGAGTCCAATCAATACCTTCATTGTCATCAAAGAACCTAAACCTACCCGCAAAGGTGTCACCGGTTTGCTGTCAATTCAGTATTTTTTGCTGTTGATTTAATCATTTCCCTTTTTTAGATATACAATCTATTTTTGTCCGTCGATATTTATGTCTGCAACGGTGTTCGTTAATCAATTAGTATGTCTCACAGAGAGATGGAGAATTATAATATTTTTTTATAGATACAACAGTAGCGTATGAGTGATGTTTTCTGGACGGTTTTCATTGCCGTTTTTAACGTATTGTCTGCTTCTGCAATCTGTCCTTTATCTACTCCTCAAAATTACCTGACTGTTAATATAAATCTGAATAAACGTTTCCTTCACTTAATATTTTTTATAACATTAAGAAAGAAGAAAGCAAACGAACAACAGTTCACCTGGTGGTCAGTGGATACTGTCACTCGTGGATATTCGCTATTCATGCCAACATCAGTCAAGAATTATAAACGTTAGCCCCCGGATACACTATATCTGAGTGACGTAAAGACTCGATATTTATATATTTAAACGTATCTTAACGCGAATGTTGACCTTATTTATTTTACTCGACGTTTCGGTTGGGTTGCATCAACCGTGGTCACGAGCTGACAGCAGCGGTTGACTTTATTGCACACCAAAGAACACGAAAAAAGTGATACAAAAGTTTCAATAAATAGGTACATAAAAGGTACAAAAGAGTCTTAAATGTAAAAAAATCTATATCTTCTTGTTTAAAATAAAAAAAATAGTTAACTAAATATGGAGTGTTTTATTACCGTTAACAGCAATAGATATATACAATGACATCTATGTATTCTATATAGAATAACTAAACAGAGTGAAGCGATTTTCACCCCTGGTCAACTTCTGATGCTCTACTAAGCTCAGGTTAGGTCCATATAAAGTATTACTCACACCTCTGGGTCGGCACACCGAAATATGAATTGGATCCATTTGAATCCATCCAACGACGTGCTCTCACGAGCGGTCTAGAATCCCTCAGCGTTCGGAGAGACGTTGCGTCTTTCTGCGTGGTGACAGCTGTACCGCCTGTACAATGGGGTTCAACATAATTTCCACCTCGGGTTTCTACAACCGCACCTCCCGTCAGTCGTGTACTGTTCGTTCCATAAACCGCTTTCATCCATATACCGCGAACTCGTAGGCTGTGGAACGAACTGCCTCAAGAGGTCTTTCCATTACGCTACGATATGGGGTTCTTCAAAAAGTTGCGAATAGGATTTTCCTAGGTCGGCGGCGTACCAGCATACCTCCTAGTGTATCCAGGTAAGTGTTACCTGCATTAGATATATCTACATAAGATCTTTTGAAACCAGAAAACCCATAAGTGACGTGTGCACATGCAAGTGAATGCCGTGCACGAATATTATCTATATTGAACTGTTATAAAGCTGGCGTTCTAAGTTAGTGATATTGGACGTTAACTGTTTTAGACTCGTGCTTTTAACTACAAGGTTTAACACTATCAAACATTAAATACTTGGACTAGCTTTTAACGCCGGTGTCATAAAGGTTCATTATCTTGAGCGTTGAGCGCTCAACGCTCGCTTATACAACACTACGAAGCACAAGGTACAAAAAAATATTGTCCGCAAATCCCGTAGTGGGAAAAATGATGTTCTTTATAAATAAAACAACCGTGCCCGCTTTCTGTTCATGTTTGCACCACATCAAAATCCTCACTTGAAGTAAATAAGATTTTCTATACAAAGTCCCTCGGGATTCTTTCTCGAATTAATCTTTTAATGACTACCTACCTTTTCATTAAAAGGGATGATCGGGGAAGTAATTAATCCAAGATATTTATGTAACAAACTGAGTACAATATTGTATTGAATGTAGAAGATTTATGATGAATTTTAGAGATAATGTTTACGTAATTTATTATTAAGTTCGCGGATGAAAGCTGAGTGTGCCGATACACTAAGCCGTTTTTGGGCTTGAGATAGAGGTAGGATTAGATTAATACCTAAAATTTTAAAGGTTAACATTAATCTCTGAGTATCGATATAAAATGAAACATGACATAAATACATTTTTGAATAAGGTTCAAAGGTTGATTAGTTCAATGAGGTTCAATTCAATAAGGTTGTTTCGAATAGTGTGACGTCGTAAGCGGTTGTAGTTATTAGAATAGTGTGACGTCGAAAGCGGTTGTAGTTATTAGAATAGTGTGACGTCGAAAGCGGTTGTAGTTATTAGAATAGTGTGACGGCGAAAGCGGTTGTAGTTATTAGAATAGTGTGACGTTAAAAGCGGTTGTAGTTATTAGAATAGTGTGACGTCGAAAGCGGTTGTAGTTATTAGAATAGTGTGACGTCGAAAGCGGTTGTTGTTATTAGAATAGTGTGACGTCGAAAGCGGTTGTAGTTATTAGAATAGTGTGACGTCGATAGCGGTTGTAGTTATTAGAATAGTGTGACGGCGAAAGCGGTTGTAGTTATTAGAATAGTGTGACGTCAAAAGCGGTTGTAGTTATTAGAATAGTGTGACGTCGAAAGCGGATGTAGTTAATAGAATAGTGTGACGTCGAAAGCGGTTGTAGTTAATAGAATAGTGTGACGTCAAAAGCGGTTGTAGTTATTTATGATGTTAGTGAGTGGTTTATAGATTAGAAGGTTCCTAGATTATAGATTGTTCTTTTTGCTTCCAAAATCTGGCTTAGGACCTTGTGGACCCATAAAGCATGCCCTTGCCTAGGATTCCGCAAGGTCGGCAGCGCACCCGCAAGCCCTCTGGTGTTGCAAGTGTCCATGGGCGCTGGGAGCCACTTACCACCAGGTAGCCCGCCCGTTCGTATGCCATCTATTCTAAAAAGAAATATTTCAAAATAACACGAACTACGCAATTGTAAAGCAACTAGGATTGTAGAGATAAAAGACTTATATTGAATTTTCAATTTGCCCATGGACACCCGTCCATGGGCGGCGGTGAACACTCACCATCATGTGGCCCGCCCGCTCGTCTGCCATCTATTCTATAAAAAAAGCTATGAACTACCTTCTAGATTATGTCGTTTTTATATACTGATTTCACTTTTAAAATTTTCATTTCATTGACTCTAGAAAAGATAATTTTAAAAGTACATAATTGACACAGTGATTTTTTTTTTTATTAAAATACAAAAAAGACTAGTGCATTTTGATAACATTCCAGAAAAATACAAAAAAAAAATTGGTAAAATTTTCATTAATTTTAAAGTCAAGCTAGAAACTTGAAATTTCGTATAAAACAAAAAGAATGCAATACAATCAGCCCTTTCAGTGTCCACTGCGGAACATGGGCCTCCTCACATTGTCTTGTGCATATGGGACATATGGCCATAGAACGCTACGCTGCACGCTGGCCAAATGCGTTGGCGAGTCGACTCTTTCAGAGGTGGTGTAGTTCCTCAACGGTCGTGGCGAGTTAGAGTCGTTAGAGGCGACTAAAAGATAACAAAGTCGCTACGACTTTGTTATCTTTTAGTCGCCTCTTATGACATCCAAGGGAAGAACCGAGGAGGTGCTATTCCGACCGGCTATAGCCGTTCCTATAGCCTGTCTCCTATGTTCCTGTATCATATGTTCCTATCCTATGTTCCTGTATCCTATGCTATAGCCGGCCGACAACATACGGCACAAAAAAAAACATTGTCCATTTATTCTCTTTGTTTACTTTTAATTTCCGAATGTATCTAATGCTATTTATGCTTTCATTAAAAATGTTACTAAAGCCCTCCTAGACGAGGAAACATTCCATCTAGTGGAAAGTGAATCCGCGATACTTGCCACCATCAATCCAAAACGACCAACGTCGGCCCTTGTTTGTGCTGCTTAATTTTAGAGATTGAACTTAAAGTTAGGGTTGGGAAAATGGGGATGGATAGGATAGGACGGGATGGGAATGGGCTGTAGCATGTCTCGCTTACTACCAACATAAGTAGCGTTACACCCTACATTTTCGCTTAATAAGCCGGCATCAATAGGCTCTCGCATTAACGCAAGTTTTAGTTATTGGAGGCAGTTTAATATTACTATAGAAAAAAATGCATTTCATATTCTCGTTTAGTTAGTTGCCATCTTGACTGGCCGAATTGCTGCCCAGCCACGGACTCGGTTGCTACGTTGCCGGCTGGCCTTCAGCAAAGAAATGAGTTTAGACTGGTATTCAAACTCTGGGTCGATAGGCCTTCATTGGGCTAAATCGCATAGATTCGATAAGTATAAAGTTAATAATTGACAAGTGCGTATTTATACACACCAAGCGAAATAATAGAGTGAAATAAAAGAAGTCAATGCAAAATTATGGTTTTTTTTTAATAAAAAGCGGCACTCTATAACAGTACGCACATTGGAGCAATGGAATAGCGTACGAATATAATATATTTTACGGTAGTCTTGTGTGAGCGCGGGGTAACGTGAGCAGTTGAGTACGTCCAGCGTCTGCGGGATTGCAGCGTGCACAAAGGGAAAACAAAGAGGAATTTCCACTCGTGGGTTATGGTCATGCTTCATCGCGGCACAATATTTACTAAATATTTGCATCAAAACTTTATTATGAAACGTAATATTTAAAAAGGATCAAGAAAATAAACGAAATACCGTCAGAAACTATTTGGTTTCAAACTCTTGAAAGAAAATGTTATCACAACGACCAAATGAAAGTGTCGGCGAAGATCTAATCAGTTCACCACTAAATTTTAGCAGAAAAGTCTTCCCACCTGCAGGAAAATGTCGATAAATTCAACTAGTCAAAACTTTCTAATTCCGTCCGATTTTGTCTCTTATCAACTTTGTTTGGGTTACTGGGAAGGTGTTTTACTAGAACTAAGATTAGTTATTGGCTATTTAAATAAATGCCCTTGTCAATGGCCTATAGCAGCGATGGCGAACCAATGGCACACGACAAAATAATTTGGGCACGGCATTAATTAAGGAATTTAGGCACTCAATCGAAATAATTTATTTTATTCGTCTATATTTGAGGTCATAGTAACAAAGTTCATTGTGAACGGGGCTACCGGTGCCGGAAGGGCAATAGCAGAAGTCGCACTATTTTTTTCATTCATTTAAATAAACATAAAACTGTTAATGTTATTATTGCTGTACAACATGTATATTTCTGGTTGCAAATAAAGAGTTTTAAGTTGATAGTATTTAGTTTTATTTTTTTCGCTGCCTGCCTTTGCACATTAAGGAATGGATTGGGAAAATGGGGAGAGAGAGGATGGGATGGGAATGAGGTAATCAATTGAAGTATTCAACATCATCGTGATATCCCTATGGATTTCGCTAAATCGCTGATTTCATTTCCCTTTGATATATATAAAGATACATTTTTTATTCATAAAAATCAGTGAACATATCGTCCGTATTTGAAAATTTCTTTACAAGATCTTCCTCCAGAAGTACCTAACGAAGTGATAACATAAACAAACTCATGGACACATATAGGTCTTATTTACCCGGAAAACCAAATACATTTTCCTGTTTAAAAATCACACAGACCCTACAGACATAATAATAAGGTTTCAAATCAGATCTTTGAAGCGGTTCTGTACGAGTATCCAAGTGATATTCAATTCTACAGTATTGGTTTAGGACTACGTGTTTTGTAAGTTTGATCCAAAATGTTACTTTAGGAAATCAGTTCGACAGATTTGGGTGAAAGTATTTGAATTGAATACATTAAGGCTGGCAGCATAGATACGTACATTATCAAAAATCTACATATTGGGGAAATTTAAAATTTCTAGATTCTGAAAAAAAATCAATACTTCTCGATTAAAAATGACCATAGTAATCCTAAACACAAATCAGTTTATATAAAAAACAAAGTTTTTTAATTATTTTCAGGTTAAATAAAATATGTGCCGTGTGGTGTCGGCAGCTATCCCATCTCTTCCTGTGGATGTAGTGTCATGGTGACTAAAGGATAAGAAAGGCGCTACCATAAGTCCTCATGAACTACACCACCTTTAAAAGAGTGGACTCGCTAACCCACTTGGCCAGTGTGGCGTTTTAAGGCCAAACATCCCTCATGGACACGACAATGTAAATGAAAACGTCTATGTCCATCGGTGGATATTGAAAAAGCCGATTGTATGGCATTGCATTACATAAATAAAAAAAACTGTACCCCCTTAATTAATTTTTAATTTTTTCCATTTCATTACTTTATTCACACAAAAATATTACGATTTTATGTTTATGGTTTTTTTATATATTTTTTTTTTATTATAGATTAGTGGGCGGACGAGCAAGCGGTCCCACGTGATGGTAAGTGTTACCGCCGCCCATGGGCACCTGCATGGCGGGTGCGCCGCCGACCTTGCAAAATCCTATTCACAGCTCTCTCTTGTTACCTAAAAGTATACTCTATTCTGTGAAACGAAACGGCAACGTTGTCAATGTGCTGAGAAACAGTGATTGCAAGCGGGCGGTGTATTAGACAAACGATACAAAAGTGGAAAGAAAAAAATATAAAAAATTGACTTACTTTCTGGGAAAATACAAAGTTCAGTAAAAAAAATCACGATAAAAATGTTTCATTTAAATAGTTGCTTCGGTGACACTATTTTCCTATGCAACAGTGTAGATAAACTATACTTACTATTTTTTATCTCAGTAAAACTCTCCCTTGACAATGGCTTATGCAATCGTTAAGTTAATTTATTTATTTTTCGGACTGGCGGCGGTTGTATCGATTTTTTTCTGAAAATTGAAAGTTTCATTCATAATCCGTACTCAAATATAAATTCAGTGACACGGGCCTTGGTCTTGAGGCCACGACCTCACGGACGTGAGTCAAGAACAGATGCCACTTGGCTACCTAACATCGCTTTAACCATCAATTATATTCGTACGATATTTCCTTAAATATTATATCCCGAACAATGTCGGCTCTAACGAGATTACAAGGAACATGTATTGTATAAAAATGTATAAAAGGCTGGTTTAATGAAAATATAAAACCCGTATATTAATAACGTCAGATACAGTTTCTATCGAAAGGGCTACGCGGGCAGAATAAGAATGTAAAATCCTTCGGGGGAGTATTATGAAGCGGTCGAAACCATGCTACTCAGTAAGTTTTGCGACAAAGAGTTTTTACCTATGAAACACTTAGATATAAAAACAAAACATTCCATGTTTAAATATACCTCGAAATTCTTTTACGAGCTGAATTGAAACATCGTGTCTCATTAATATTCGACTATGATTTTGTATGATTTTAAATGTTCTTTAAAACCTGAAGATTCTTTTAATACACTTCAAATGGTGTTTGCAGACAAGTGCCTTGCGTATCGTTGGTACAATGAATTTACGTGTGGTCGATTAAGTTTGGTTGAATTCATATGAAGATGTTCATGAAGAAATCTAGGGACTGTAGTTTTTGGAAGCCCTATCCTTGCTGGTTTTTCTTTCGTCTTTAGCCGTCGTCGGTCGCTAATTTGATGTTGTTAGGAGTGAGTGCCTCAATGGGCCGACCAGAGCGAGTTTCGTCGACGATGGACTCTCGTTCTAAATGAAATTGCTTACACCAGTCTTTGACGGTGGAAAATGATGGAACAAAATCCAGTTACACATTATCCAACCTTTCTTTGATATCGGTCGGGCTTCCTTTGTAAGGAACTTAATCATGGAACGATATTCCAGTTTAAACATTTAGATTTAGCGACTTCCCGTTATTCTAAGAATGGAGGAATCAAAACTAACTAGGGTTGAACTCTAAAAATGATACATACAGGAATTGACAATTACAATGACCAATAATTTGTTTTTTTTTTAGACATAGATGTCTAGTATACAAACATTTGACTAATACTAAGTGGTTGGATAGTTGTAAACATTGCATTTGGCTCCATGCCTACTTTGTATAACGTAATTACAGTAATACGGTTTTCGTTACACCCTACTTCATTTTAATATCAGTACAATGGTTACTATTTAATGATTGCCGCCATAATGAGAAAAGGCATTTATTTTTCACATAAGAATGACAGATATCAAAATCAAACCTAATTTATTTATTTTTCTTTATAATAACGGTGTTTTTATGGCCGGACTAGGTATACATATATATACACACATATATATATCATATACATTATAGAAAGCTTTAATTTTATTTTTAAAACAAATAATATTCTATATAAAAAAAATATCCGCGCATTAACATCAAGATGTTGGCATTTCAGCCACTATCTATTTCACATTACCACCTATTTTAGCAAACAAATTCACTATCGTTTTCTGTCCGAAAGTAGAGTCCCAGAATAGTTCCCCCTTCTGTTATTGGATAAGTTAGTTTTTCGCGTGATTGGTGTAAAGACGGGTCACAATATATTGCTATTGTTGTTCCGAATACTAATCATATTGTGTACTCTATTAAGCGATCTTATATGAATTTTCTTACGATTTTTGTTTTGAAAATATACATACATATATTACTGATATAGTCGGTATATGTTAAACATAATTCCTTTATCTAAAAAATTCAATATTTTTGCACTACGCATATCCACTATATGTATAGATATATGTATATCGCTTTTACGTTTCTCTGTCCTACGGATGCTTGCAAGAGAACGTCTTTGCTATAAAGTTGCCTATTGTATTTTGTAATTTATAGATTTATGTGCACATGCACTAACCATTTATAAGCAGTAATAAGTATTTATTTTATTATTTTTAAGAGCCATTTTTGACTCCCAACTCTGGAGCCATGAAGGCTTCAACGGAAATAAAATAATTCTTTATGTATTAAAGAGATGATACTGAGCCCAAAATTTTGGACGAGAGGAGCAGTGGGGGGGAGCTGGTGGCATTGCACTCGTATGGTAGATAGGTTGGTAAAACTCAGAAAATTGTAAAACTAATGAATAAATGCAATAATTAATGAATACTTAATACAAAGCATTATAAGATGGAAGCGAGAAAATTTAAATGCCTGGATTTTGTTAGATATTTTATTTAATCCGCATTGGGCCCGTAGTGGATTATGGACCAAAGCTTCCCCTCGTCATTAAACGGGAGAACCTGTGCCCTCCAATGGGACGTTACAAACTGGCATTGATTTTATGTACAAAAGTACAGTTCTTTGTTCCTTTATTTTTGTATTTATAGAGCCTTTAATAATGTCGTTTCTAAACGGCTTCGCAGTAGAGAGAAATGTTAATTCAAGTTTATTGAAACAGATGAACTGTTTAAATTTACCCTTTCTGCGATTAGATATCCGTTTATCCGGAAAAAAGCGGATAAAACAAATACGCTCATAGCGTGCTCCTTTTAATTGCTGGACCGTAAACACAGCGTAGTTTAAGGGCAGTACGGTGTTTGCAGTCACATAGGTGCGTAGGTATTTTTAAAGAGGTGCCAGACAGGCGGGCAGCGCTACAGTTACGAGTGACCACTTACGAGATGTTAAGTGGTCAGCACCGCCTATGGACACCTGCAACACCAGGGGGGAAACGGGTACGATGCCGACCTTGCAAGCTTCCTGATCACAGACCTTTTGAAGAGTCCTATGTAGTAACTAAATAGAGAAACCTGAGAAGGCAGTTCGTTCCACAGCTGTCAGATTCGCGGTACTTTCAGATTGCCCCAATTTTCGGTCTCAAAGACCGCACTGTACATATTAGCTCTTTATCAAGTGCGAATGAATATTTATGAATGATGATGATGAATGCTCAGTTTATTTATTCACCTAAAATCTATAATGCGCACCGCATTTACCGCATTTGTCACATTTACCGCGAAATATTACATCATTGTTATCATTTGATTTCTATAAAAGAGTTTGGTTTTTCAATTATTTTTTACATTATATTCGTTACATAAAGCAGTTATTGTAAAAAGGGTAAACTATTGTTTGTAGTTTTTGGCCGATAAATACTAGACTGAATAGACAGTAGGTAAATTTTACAGTCTCACAAATACCTCGCTTTTAGGGTCGTAATGTATTTTCTCTGTATTTTGATAGATCGATGCTTTGGAACCTAATGTTAATTTTAGAAATCAGCAGAAATCCGACCTCAAATACATGTAATTATCAAATCTAATCTTATTATCAAAGATTAGTTCTGAGACGACATACTGCAATATTTATCTATTTAAACGGGTCTTAACGCGAATGTTTATCTTATTTATTTTACTCGTGTTTCAGTTGGCTTGCACCAACGTGGTCAGGAGCTGACTGAAGAGGCGTGTAGTCCACGTCGAGAATTGCGAGCAGTTTCATCAACTACCCGCATTTGGTATTCATAGTCAGGAAAGTTGCGGCCCACAACACCCACAATATCAGAAGTAGCGTCAGATAAAAAATCGCGAAGTTAATTATTTTTTTAATTTATTAATCATGTCGAAGATAATTTGTATCCATCTTCTCAATTGAAATTTCAGTCTTCAGATTTTTGTTTTTTATTGACACGTTTAAATATTTGTAGATAAAAATGTGTGAAAAACGCGGAAATCTCAAATGTGACATACTGCATGTTATCATTACGGTGTAAAAAACCAAATAGGTCATGCAAAAGCCTTCCTTTTCCTAACGAGCTTCCCTTCCAAGGCCACTATTGTGCTATTTGTACCAGCTGGAGCCTTTCAGCAGACGTTGAAAGGCAGTAATCAAGGATTATTATCTAACATTTTACCTGTAATATTTTTGCTGAACCGGCACAAAATGAAGGGATTCTGAATCGTATTATCACTTGTGATGAGAAGTGGATCCTGTATGATAATTGTAAACGTTTGGCACAATGGTTGAACTCAGGAGACAGCCAAACAATGTAGTAAACGTCTCCGTGACTAAACGTCCCAAACGCTCGCCCACACACCGCACGTCAGAGAGTCATTACAGGAGGTTTGACTGGAAACTCTCTGTCACCCACCGTACTCGCTAGACCTTGCCCCATTTTTTTAGGAATTTGGATAACTTTTTAAAGGAAAAAAAATCAACTATGATGAAGCAGTGTAAAACGCCTTCAGAGAATTCATCGATTCCTGTCCCCAGGAGTTTTATAGCAGGGGCATCAATCAACTTCCATTAAAATGGAAAAAGTGCATATCAAATGGCTATTTCAAAGCACTTTCCGTGTTTCAGTGTAACTAATCTATTAACAACTTTGTTGTGTTATTTATTATGTGTGTGTGTGTGTGTGTGGACGTGTGTTCGTATGCAACGCAATGCAAATGCAACCAGCCCTTTCAATATCCACTGCTAGACTTGGACCTCCAAATGCTCATTCTCTTGCGCATAAGAGGTGAAACGCCTCGCGGGCCAAATAGATTGGCGAGTCCACTCATTTAGAGTCGGTCGCGTTTTACGACACACACGGTAAGAGATGGAGCGGTGCTAGTCTATTACCAGCCGGCACCACACGGCACATGTGTTCGTATGTGTTAGCGAAAATTTATATTTGGCCCAAATTGAACTCCTAAACAAAGGGTGTATTAATCCAAGTTATCCCCGGATTATAATTAATATTTGTTTTCAATTTAGTCTACGCTCGCGGCGCTGAAGTACCTAATTATTGTGATAATCAAGTTTCGGAATAGGTAGTGTTATTTTATGTACTTAGAAAAAAAGGCGCAGGTGCCTTTTTGATGACATTCCGGAGACATGCAAAATTGTTGGTTCAGTTTGGAATGAAACAAACAGAATGACCATTGTTTATTCTGTTTGTTTGTTATCAATTTCAGAATACAATGTTACTTATGCTTTCCTTAAAAATGTTAATGTGCCTTTTCTTCTTAGCAGGGCCGTACTTGCAACAAAATACAGGTTATAGGTGTGTTTTATTTATGTTTAAGATGGGTTTTTCATGACAACTTTTTCATTATAGCGTTTTTTATTTCTAATATATTATTAATTATTATTTAAAATGTATTATATATTACTGATATATAATACATTTCCGAAATTATATCACTGTTATTTACCATTTTTATAATTCAAATTATTATTACTGTCCTCAATGAAAGTAAATTATGGCCATCCAGACAGGACTACTACTCAGTTTGGACAAAAATCAATTGACGTTTTGGACGTAATTACGTGTTGGACAATTATCATATTGAATACAAATCACCTGAACCCTATTTATTAGGTACGTATTTGGCCGCGCGGACGATCATGCGGCGTCACAGAGGACAAAAACTAATGCTAAATACAACGTGTTTAAAGCTCTCCCACACAGCTGCGATATACCGGCTGGTAATATCGCAATGCGGTAATACGATAATTTGTCTTAGTACATTTTGTATGGTACCGCATAAAATCTTTCACACAACGACGATTATCGCACTGCGGTAAAAGTACAGAGCCGAAATACTAACTACCGCAATATCGCGTTTGTTTGGGAGAGCCGTAAAGGCTCTTTACAGTTTATTGGAAATCTCTGTCTTATGTGTTCAGTAAAGAAAAAAAAACAATATTAATATTAATACTTATGAGTTTTTCATTAACGTGAATTATTAAAATGCAATCCTGATTTCAAACTTGAAATAATGCTGGTTAGTTTTATTACACCTTCTTACACATATATGCATACGATACTACAGGAATACTACGTCAGTAATAAAGATTGAAGTTAATATGATATCTACAATGGGAAAATCCTAAAATATACTTATAACAGTTCGTACACTACCTATTCCAACCTCTGGCGATAATGAATTTCGTGTAATGCATAAATAGGAACAAATTTTCAAATTTGCCTAAGGCTTACGCCGAATTGTGGAGACGACAGGGTCTCAAAATTTTTGACAGAGGAAGCAAACATGGCTTCCCGCAAATTAATACGACTTCTTAGTGACTTAGTACCTACACCTATTTATAAAAGTTGTTATTTGATTTGGTAATTCACTAACAACCTCGTAATTATTCAATTCATTCATTTTTGTTTTTAAAACGTTCAAAGTTTAGTGATTATTTTGACCGTAATATCATATGATCAGTCCACGTCTCGACTACTGGATATCTCCCAAGCCTCTCCCAAAGCTAGCCGCCACACATCGATCTTCGGCTCTTCCCACCCAACCACCGCCGACGGACTTCTTCAAATCGTCGGTCCACCTGGACGGAGGATGTCTCACACTGCGCTTCCCGGTACCTGGCTTCCATTCGAGGACTTGTCGACGAGTATACAGTTCACCTGGTGGTTAGTGTATATTGTTGCCCATGCACATCCCCGGAGAAAGGGTTGAGATAATAGGAAGAAATAGGATAGTGGCCGAGAGTGGGCTTTAATTTCTCAGTGCTCGGTATTATATGGAAATTATGTTTCTAGAACCTTCTATCACAATTCTAGAATGTTCTAGAATTGTGATGATTCTTTCTAAATCTAAGAGAAAATTATTAAATTCGAATTAAGAATTCGAGGCTGATATTAATTGAAGTAGAATTCGAAATAATAAACGTACTCAAAAATACATTTCAGACTATCCAAAACTCGATTAAACTTCAAATTATAATAGAGAACGCGTGAAAAAATTGCTTATGGTGAATTGAGGTTATTTTGAATTAAATTCTAAACCCTTAAATCATCTGGTCTAGGCGCATAATAGGCACTATCACATACAAATTTTGGGTTTCTTGCCCATCAGTTCCAATTAAAACTTTTTGACGAGGGTAGGTTTACGCATGCTTTCACTCCTATATAATTAGATGTAAATTATATGTGTTTTAGGTATTGTTTTGGTATTATTAGATTGGAGGAATAAATACTTAGATTAGAACAATGTTATTACGAAGTTATACCTATCGTTTGTGAACGACGAAGATTCTCTATTTAAGTTGAGAACTACTGCACTCAGGTGCAGATTTTAAGTAGACTTCCAAGAAAATTCACAGCTGGAGGGTCGTCCAGATGCATTAATCAATTCCAAAAATTAAGTGCAATACGAATAGCTGGTAAGTCGGTAACTTATATTGAAACATTGGGGTCTTTTCAATGTTTAATTAAAAAAAGAAATACAATTAATTTCGCGAAAATTAGGTTACCTATAAATATAATCTTTTTTTTATGGACGAATTCGGCAGACCAGCATACAGTCCACCAGTCCAACAGTCCAGCATATAGACCAGCATTATGATAAGTGGATACTGTCGCCCATAGACATCTGCGATACATGCCAACATTAGTATAAAATGAGAAATGTTGGCACGCCCCCGAATGCGCTGCCTACCTTTGGAGATATAGTAATGAATTTGGAGAAACTGTTGGGAAAATGGAGAGGGATAGGATGGGAATGGGCTCTGGCACATCTCACTCACTACCGAAACACGTACGTACATTAGAGAAGTAAGATAAAGTGGGGAATGTAGTACATTTCAAGGTAGTCTTCTGTGAGAGAGGGGTGACGTGGCCAGTCGAGCGCGCCCAGCGGCTGTTGGATTGCAGTGTGCACTCTCGCCCCCAATCTATTCTGTGAAGCGAAAATATACGCCGCGTTGTCCAACTGATGAGAAACAGAAATTGAAAGCTGATGGGGCATTAGACAAGGACGAAGAATATAATAAAGTAACAAAATCGGACTTCAGTTAGCTCTTAGGTATAGGTCTAGCTGTTAGGTACGTTTTGACGTAGAGGAGTCATTATAGATCACAATCTATTCAGCATAAAAACCCAAGAATTGCAACCGCGAATAAACAACGTTTAAAGTCAAACCTTTTCCAAACGTTCTTTTTAGCATTCCCCTGCAATTTATCACAGCGAAGTAGTCGTGGACGCGAAAAAAGATAACAAAAGATAAAAAAGATAAAGAATGCGGGACGATTGCAGTTGCGAAGATTTTAGCCGTTCGTAATAAACGGTTACCCTCTTTAGCACAATTAATGGAATGTCTGAGGAGACAATTTTGTGTTATTTATCCTTGTATAAGACTTTTGTTTATTAATTAAACCGGAAGTTGAGATGAAGGAGGTATTAGCAAGCTTTATTATCTATTTTGGGAAGTTCGGGAGCGAATTAATTATTTTTAAATATTACTTTATTGAAAAATAAAAAGCTAGGGAGGGAATTTACAGGCAGTTTAGTGTTACCTATATAGTAATCATGACAATACCATTATCATTACCAATTACCTTATGTGGTATCATAATTTACAGACCCTAATCAAGGTACAAGATTAAATACAAAATTACAACAGTATTTTAATAACCAAACTCGTTTGGAGGATATATTCTACTTCTATAACATGGTTAAGACAAGACTAGTTATAATAATATATATAGCCATGTTAATCGAAAGACGGTGTGCAATTTTTTTATCGAAAAATATACTATTCTTATTTAAATCGTTCGTAGCCGTCTCACAATCCCCTCACGAGGGGTGGAGTTCCGCTCCTGGGCTGTGCGCTCACCTATGTAGGATGCTGTCCGCTATTGCGGGCAGGTCTCTGGGGTGGCTTCCCAGTTGGGTTGCCGTTTGTTCTTCACCCCGCCCGCGCGACTAAGCCCATCGGATGGATTCCGCTTGTGGAAAGCCCAATGAGCGATCCGGCGCGGGCGACGACTTAGCTGTCAAGTCCAGTGTTGATGAAGTCCCAAGTGAAGTCGCAGCCTATTTAGATGCGACCAGATCTCGCGGAAAAACCTTGCCATTTGGTGGGCGCGCAACAGCGGCGCCAGTCCCTTCATGTGCGGGAGGTGCGATTTGTCATCCGCGATACGTGCCAATATTAGTCCAAAATGACAAACGTTGGCACGCCCCCGGATGCGCTGCCTACCTTTGGAGATATAGGAATGGATTTGGAGAAAGGGCTGGGAAAATGGGGAGGGATAGGATGGGAATGGGCTGTATCTCACTCACTACCGAAACACGTACGTACATTAGAGAAATAAGATAAACTGGGAAATGCAGTACATTTCAAGGTAGTCTTCTGTGAGAGAGGGGTAACGTGGCCAGTCGAGCGCGCCCAGCAGCTGTTGGATTGCAGCGTGCACTCTCCCCATCAAAAACTTATAGGAATTACCAGACCATATGGTCTGGTAATTCTTATAAGATTTTGACGATAAAATACGGCACATATGTACCGTACCATACGGTAGCTTATGTCTCTCCACTGCTGGATATAGGCCTCTCCCAGAGCTCACCACCACTTCAGGTCTTCTTATCCGACTACCACCGGCGAACTTCTTCAAGTCGTTGCTCCACCTGGCCGCAGGGTGTCCCACGGGAAGCTTCACGGTATAAGAATTACATCTATATTTATAAGTATATAAAAATGGATGTTGGTATATCTGAAATTAATAGACTTCGACACCGTTTCACCGATCATCATGGAAGTTGATACATATATGTACTTTTTCATGGAGAAAGTTTTTATGCCATACACATTGTTGTAACTCGCCACCAGATGGCGCTGCAGCACATCTACTTCTATACCGTTCAACCGATCGCCATAAAAATTGGTATACGTAGGTATTTGAGCACGGAAAATATTTTCGAGGACTTTAGTTGAGTTACAACAAAGTCAATAGGACTTTGTTGTAACTCGCCGCTAGATGGCGCTGCAGCACATCAACTTCTATACCGTCCAACCGATCGCAAAAGTCAAAAACAAAAAAACAGAATAATTTGTGATTTTATATACAGAGATAAATAAATATACACAGGCGGGACAACGTCTGCCGGGTTTTGCTAGTATTATATATAAGTTAACTATAAGAAAAATAAGAATTCAAGGTTTGTTAATCAATGAAATACTTAAGCTATCAATTATGTTTATTGTACTCGTATCTATTAAACGAGTCTTTACGCGTACGTTTACCTTTTTTAGTTTACGTTTGGTTTGCGTTGCACCGACCGTGGTCACAAACTGACTGTACGTTATAAATTACAATTAAGTCTGAAAAAACATAAGAATACGTGAGCATGTTCAAAGGAAGTTGAGTAACAGGAGTCTGCCACTTTGAACACGAGCTTCGCGAGACGTAGGCACGATATCGAATTGAACTTTTAGGTCTTTACTTGTGATACCTAAATGTACCTTACATATATGTACAAAAATCTTTTCTGAAGAAGTATCCAGATTTTACTGGATTTTTATATTTGTCATACCATGTACATTTCTGTGTATTTTTTTATACAATAAAAACATGTACACAAAAGGTGAAGATGTCGACAATACCACAGAATATACAATACATTTTCCACATAGATAGGTTGCTTGGACTGTCCATTGTACACAATCGTGTCTACAGGGCGATGATATTATTTCAATATCGGTTGACCTAGTTATGAACCTTTTTTATCTTCTGTTGTACTCATGACCCTATTGAGTTGAGAGTCACTTAAATTTGAACGTTTAATAGGTTCAAAAATTCAATGGTTAATAATACAGACTAACGACGTCTAAGACGTTAGAGTTTATATCGAACGTGTTATCTCTGTTTGCTGACAACTAACTATATCACAACACACCTGCAACAATGTATACAAAGTAGACAGTGTAGTGACTATATAAAAACAGATTTAATATGGCCACGGTAGTTTAATTTAAATTCGGAATTTGCGAGTAATACTTCCAGAATAGAAAAATACTATATTTTGTAAGTAACAAAAGATATTTGATACGATATACGAGTACTGTAAGATATTTATCTTACCTCTTTTAAAGACATTTGTTCTTTATAAAGTTGACGTCTATCTGTTCCTGTATCTATTAGCGGTTGTGCGGTTGCGTCTTGCGGTTGTATTGTGCGAGAGACTTCGTGCGCGTTGGTTTTAGCATATGTGTGGTTAACTCAGAGGGAACTTTGTAATTGATCTTGGATAAAAAGGAATCTAAATGTTAACCGGCCACATAAGTTATAATTATGTCAAATTTCATTGTATTCGGTGTAGTGATTGTTGCGTGATGACCATTCAGACAGACACAAAAGTTCTCAAAAAAATGTTGTTTTTCGGCTCTGTATCCCACGTATATACAATGCAATATTTTTTTGGAAAATATTTTATATGCAGACACGGTTCTGTTATGACTTTCTTGTCTGGTACGATTTTATTATATGTATAGATTATTATATTATTGTATAGAAAGATAAGACTTAAGATTTTATAGTATTTTTGACCAACACCTTTAGTATTAAATATGTTTTGAGTTATATGAACTCATGAAAAAAAGGTGAATTTTAATGATTTCCTCAACGTTGTTTGATTTGACATCTCAGAGAATGAGTTGCGTTACTTTTTGATGTCATTATTGTGCAAAAGTAACATTTTGTTTGCTGAACTGCGGCCAGCCTGTTTGGTTCCATGAAATTGCATTTTGTGAACTGGTACATTAGTGAATTGTGCGAAAGCCATGGGGACAATGGTGAAGCTATTGAAAATAATAAAAGAGTAAAAGTAGTAACTTTGGTTACTTTCATACTTTCATAGCATTCATAGTCATAGTCATAAAAAAATGTATCAGCCTTTAACGTCCCACTGCAGGGAACATGCCTCCCCTAGTAAATCACTGGAGTGGAGGTTTCGGGCCGTAATCCACCACTCGGGTTCAGTGTGGATTGGTAGAACACATACTCCATATTTTTTTATATTTCTGAACCATGCGGGTTTCTTTACGATGTCTTCCTTCGCCGCCGATCTAGTGACAATTTTAAATAAATTCACTTAAGTAGAAACTCAGTGGAATGGGCCGAGGATTTGAACTCACTATCATACGAATGTGAGTATAGATACCGTAAACGATCACCGCTCCAAAAATAAAAATGGTCATTATAATTCTCTATTTGCATTAATATGAATGTAACAATGAATGATTTAATTAAGTAATCATAATGTTACACAATAATTCGTCAAATTATATTATTTAAAAATAATTAATAAATAATCAGTGCCATTACTAAATTGTCTACTATTATACGACAATCTAGTAACATATCGCGTGTTTCCATTAAAACATCAGCAGATGACGCTGTACCATGAGTCTACATGGGTATATTTTGTTATATGCATTAAAAACGATAAATGAATTTTAGTTTTTTTTTTTTCAAAAAAAACATCGAATGGAAATAAGTGTTCCTTTTTTGAAAAAGCCTAACTCTAGTTACAACTATTCTAAGAAAATATTGATCAAAACAACAATAAATCAAAAAGTCAAGTCATTGTTTACAAATATATTCTTAAGAACTTACTCTTCAATCTCGAATAATATCTATCCACCTACATTTCACCAAAAATCTGGAGAGAGTAATTAGGAAACTGTGCCAGTAGTATTAATCAGTCCAACGTGGTCAGTCAAACGGATATTGACCTCTATTAAGTATTCTAGTAGCGATTTAGACTGAAATGCGTACCAGAATAAACAAGTACTAAAAAGACTTTATTAACACTGACCAGTTTTCTAATTTCTTTTCTTGCAGAAAAAGGTGGCAGACTGGCATATAGACAACAAAATAACGACGTGAGACCAACCTGTATGTACGTACAACAAACCGGTTTTTGCCATTGACAGCGATCGCCGCGAACGCACAGCGACATCTATTAATATAAGGTTTAGCTTGAGTATCCGCTTTATTCAATTAAGCCTTTCTATTGCGTATATTTATAAATTGTGTTTATGTATCTTAGACATCTGTCTGCTATTTGTAATGGGAATGTGCAGGGTCCGTAAAAAACAGTACTGGTTTATGGATCCCAAGTTAATGAGAAGTAATGTTGTATAGGAGTTTATTGCAATAAATATATAAAAATAAAATTACCTCGCTGGATTGCTAAGCTAATGCGTTGTACAAGCTAATGACCAGCTCTAAGGTCACCACAGTGCTATCAAACAGGTGCTTTTATAGATAATTATACTGACATTTTGATAATTGCACATTTTGCTACTAAATCTAAATGCGCACTCTTGTTTAATTGTAGAATACTCGAGAAACACACTCATATGAAAACATACAACCATAACAGTGGAGTCTATGTCAAAGCCTAAGATTCGTAGTATCCGTTTCAAAGGACATTCTATGAAATACAAAACGCCACTATAAAAGCAACAGTTATTTGTAATTTATGTTTACCTCATAATGTCTCCCATTATGTTGTTAAATGAACAATACAATCTAATTAAGACCCGGGCTTGGCTTACAACAATTCCTCTACCACAGAATTTTTACGGAAGTATTTATTAACCGCTACTACTGATCTATTTTTTTTTATTGACGAAGGCAGCAGACGAGCATACACTCCACCTGATGGTAAGTGGATACTGTCGCACATAGACATCCGCGATACATGCCAACATTAGTCCAAAATGACAAACGTTGGCACTCCCCCGGATGCACTACCTACCTTTGGAGATATAGGAATGGATTTGGAGAAAGAGTTGGGAAAATGGGGAGGGATAGGAAGGGGAATGGGCTCTGGCACATCTCACTCACTACCGAAACACGTACGTACATTAGGGAAATAAGATAAAGTGGGAAATGCTGTACATTATAAGGTAGTCTTCTGTGAGAGAGGGGTAACGTTTCCAGTCTAGCGCGCCCAGCGGGTATTGGAGGGCAGCGTGCACTCTCCCCCTCAAAGCTAATTGTAATAAAATAATAGTAAACTGGCTTCTAACTCTCACCTACGAACACACACACACACACACACATCCTGTTAGAATTATTCTACAAAATAATTATAATTATTAATATTATATTATCTGTATTATAATTATTACAAACTCATTGGATCCGAACCCGGGTTTTAACTCAAGTTAGGAATGACATATTATGTTTGAAATAAAAAGTAGGCGGACGAGCGAGCGGTCCCGTGTGATGGTAAGTGTTGCCGCCCCCCGTGGACACCTGCAACACTACCTGCAACCTGTGTGCGGGTGCGCCTTGAATGTACTCTGAATAAATGTACCTGGAATGAATGACCTTGAATGAACCGACATGACACTAGAGAATAATTGCTCCCCGCTCATGTTTTACAAATAGTAACATTTATTATAAATTCTACTAAATCTCTAACTTAGTTACTTACCAAAATTTTGCTGAAACATTTAACGTATATATACTCGTACATAGTTATATAGCACATCATATTAACAGTACAAAGGTAGATAGAAACAATAACGATAATGGGATTTAGTGGGAGCGATTCCTGGTCTTTGTCTTAATCCCGGAATAATGCAGGGAGCCCAACTAGTCATGTGCCTGCGTTAGAGATTTATCCGGGCGATGTTTTGCCTCGTGAGTTATTTCATTTTGTGAGCGCTGGGAGTGATGCGATATTTTTATATGAATTTCTAATATCCGATTTGCTAACAAAGAATATCAATACACAGAATTGTCCATTAATCAAACTTTTGACTACCGAAAGCTACTGAGTCTTAAAAAATAACATAAAATACTGATTTCCCTATGTTAAAATTTATATGTATTAAAAACAAATCATTACTTTTCTAAGTTTCGTAAATATTCGTGAAGTTATGTTAGAACTAAGTTAGAAGTTAGTGAAATTGATAAGAGAAAGTTACGGTAAGATTTTCTGTTACAAATTCATTACAACTTGTTAAGATTTTAAATTCTTACCATTATCAGAACTTGTTATTACCAGTTTCATTTAGATTTTAGAAAATAAATACAAAATAGTTATAAATACGATATAATGATAGAGGTCACACGGTACAGTGTCCATATGTTCAGTATGTTTATGTTCATATGTTAACATATATTCAGTATGAGATCTTAATTATAAAAGGGAACAGTTAAACATATGACCCCAGCGGGGCGCAGCAATTAAGTTGGTGACATGAAAGACCGAGGTTAATTAAATTTATCGTCAAAATCTTCTTTTAAACTTTAATAACTTTTTTCTACTAGTAATTTGGATACATTTTTTATATAAAACTTTTGTCACTTTTTTCTTTCTATTTTTAACATTGAGGCCAGTTAATTGTATATTTTTATCGACATTGTAAGTGGCCCTAACTATTCAGTTTTAATTTAGACTGTTGTGTTATTAATTAAAATAATTTTATGTAGTGACTTGTAACGTCGCTTCTGGTCGCCTATTTTTGTAAAATAACGTTTATATTTAAATACGTATTTGCCAATTTGTTTGCGTAAACTTTAATGATTGTGTATAGAATATGGATAAAAAGTGTCCTGAATATTAACCCGGCACATGAACTATAACTGCCAAGTTTCAATAAAATCTTTTCAGTCCTCGTTCAGACACACAAACGTATAATCTGAAACTTGTTGCACTGAGCTTTATATCCTTCGTAATTTAGAATGCAATTATTTTTCGAAAAAAATTTCATGTAGGGTAAGGTTGCTCAAGTCGTACCCCCTAAAGGAAAATTACTGTAATTTTTAAGGTAATTTAAATTAAACAAAATTTGTTGCGTCCTCTGGAGCTTTATTTATTAAGCTATTAACCCGCTTTCATAAACCTACAAAAATCTTTTATGAAAATAGTCATTTGAACGTCTTTCGAAAAAGTACCTTCGGTACGATTTAGGCACCCGGTTGCCTAAATCGTACCTCCTATAGCCTAAGTCGTACTTAGAATAAGGCGTTAGCGACGACATCATAAATTTATAGAAGAACATAAGAAGTCATAATAACAATTAAAAACTACAAACACATATTTTCTTAGGAGATCAAGTCACATTTTTCTTCTCTAAGGAATCATCACAGTCTTCAAAGTTAAAATTATTTGTAAATTATAGTACCTACATACGAAACAAAATATAAATTCTTAAGAAATAATTATTTGGCATACCATATAGAAAATCAATTGGTTTGAACACAGATATCACAAATATATTCGTTTATCTTTCTTTCCACGCCAGCACATAGGTCATGTACCCAACCCTTACATTTAATACACTGGATCATGTTTTCTTCACGATCTTCATTACATAGTTGGCATAACCAAGTTTCTTTGTCTTTTGTTTTTTTATCTTTGTTACATTTTTTAACTATCTTTCTTTTTTTTATAGTTTTCTGCATCCCTTTTTCTATTCTAACTTGTTTTAAGTCCAGTATAGGTTTCTTCCTTTTATTTGCCTTTTCTTTGGCTTCTATTTCATGTTTATAGGGAGTTGAGGTTAATTCTATTGTTGCCTCAGTCCCATTCTTCATTTTCTTGATAACTGTTGTTATACAAGGGATAGGAGATAAAGTGTTCAAGTAAGACTTTATTTGTTGACTATTAATATCATCAACTGTTGCAATATTGTGTTCAGGTGCAGATTCTTGAGATATTGTTGAAGGTCCGGGTGGGACATTGAGTGGTGTTGCAATCCTAGGTGGCGTTGCCATTTTTGGTGGCGTCACGACTCTGGGTGGCAATGCAACTCTGGCCGGTGACAATGTAATTCTGGGTCGCGCTGTTGCTTCAGTTGCATCAGCGGATTCTTGGTCTGATTGTTCAATAATATGTACAGAAGCTACAAAATCCTCTTCTTTGATGACATTTCTATCACATGGCCATAAGCCTGTTGCTCTAAACCCATTTAGTGATATGTCCATACGAACCGATCTAGGGTATGCATTACCAAGAAGTTCTGCAATGTTAGCCTGTTTTATAACACTGCCAGGATTTGAGCGTAGCCAAGAAAATGCCGCTTCATTGTAGTTGTTTTTTAGTGATTTAAAGAATGATATGTCTAATGGCTGTAGTCGATGTGTTGTGTGAGCAGGAAATGATAACATGATTATACCGTAATCACGAGCCAGCTGAATAGCTTCTAAATTTTTGGTATGTGTGCTATGACCATCCAGTAAAAGTAACATTTGTTTTTGGTTGCTTTTTTCTAATTTAGTATATTTTATAAAATGTTCTAGCCATTGGACAAATAGTTCCGATGTTATCCATACATTTTTCGAGCATCCAAATGCTGTGTTTGGCGGAGCTCCTTTTTTTAATATGTCATTCATTCTGCTGCGCTTAAATATCAACATAGGTGGAATGAATTCGCCTGCTGCATTCATCGCACATATACCTGTCGTAGTTAGACCCCTTTCTCCGCTTGTGATTGCACCCACTTGGTGTTTGCCTTTTTGAGCAATGACTTTGGAAGGTTTGTGGACGGTGGATAATGCAGTTTCATCCATATTGTATATTCGCTCGGCAGTAAACTTGTGTTTATCCAGTATTTCTTCATACTTATCAAAAAACTTATAAACACGCTCTTTATTAAAACCCTTACTTCTTGCCATCGATGTTGCCTCCGGAACACGCAAGGACAAAGTAGGATGGTCTTTCATAAACCTGTAAAACCATTTTTTGCCCGCTATTTTTTTTTCCTTGTTGAAGCAATGAGGTAATTGATATTTTTCAGCAAGTTGGTAAGCAAGCTTCCTTAAATCAGTAATAGTTAATCCAAAGAAACTAGACTCTAAATTAATTACATGCTGTGCTAATTCATCTTCCATGCCTGCTGTCATATCATTCGGTCTTCCAAATTTAGTTCTTTTATTCAAACCCTTCAAATGGCGTCGTAGTGTAGGCTTTGGTATGTTATATCTTCTACATGCTTCATTAAATGCAATTTCACCATTCCGATGTTTCAGTAAAGCTTCATCCATATCCTCTTGCTTCCAAGTATTGTAAATTCTTTTTGTCATAATTTTCTATTGATCAGCTGAAAAAATAATTGTGAATTAGTAAGAATATTACATCAATGCCTAAGTCGTACCGGTACGAGTAACGAATTGTCCGCAGGTACGATTTAAGCCGCGAGACCTTCAAAGTTTTAAACCAAAATCACTGACATAACCGAAAAATATTCTACCGTTTGATTATGCTTAAATGAATGGCAAAATACTACGAAAATAGACATGAATCAAAAAAATTACTGTATCATCATATTCTTTTTTGGAATGGCTTACAAATGAGCGAGAAATTTTAATGAAAACAGTAACAAAACTTACTTTTTAATATTTTTTCTGCCACGATAGCCGGCGGGCCGCCCACTTGTTGTTGTTTACTCGCACGACTAAATAGTTCAAATTTACACCATTAGATGTCATTTATTATTAACATGAGATCAGATATTATTGGAGTACGACTTAGGCTGTGGTACGACTAAAGCAACCTTACCCTACATACACGGCTCTGTTACGATATTACTATATGCATAGATTTTAAAAAATATGGCACTTGTTAGCAAATGCTTCTGATGTCGCTTAGAAATTAATTTGAGGTAACTCAGTAACAAATGTCAAATTGAACGTCCCATCACTATTTTACAGAAACTTATAGAGCAACTTCAGTAAGCCACGTCAAACTGGCGGTGATCAGTTAATTTAGCACTTTACTTAAACACTATATGCACAATTTCCTTCTTGGAATTAAACCCAAATTCTGTTTCAGTTTCTGTCCGTGGATTCATTCGTTTGGGTTTTATTTTAAGTTACCATAATAATAGTTTTTTACATCTCTATAAATAAAGTCTATAAGGGTGTGCCCAGCGGCTATGGGATTGCAGCACACTTTCAAAGTTGAAAGACAAAGGTAAAATCAGTTATTAAAGGTGTTCATACATACATACCGGTTATCAGACTCCCTTTGACTTCGCCGTACTTGAAACCTATTCTGAGATGTAACTCGCATCTTACTCGTAGGTACCAAGGTATATGCAATTTGCGAATGTGGACGTATCAATGGGCAAAGCCAATATGAAGAGGGCAAATCCCCACAAGAAGTAACGTGGCTGGCTCAAAAGCATCAAGAATAGCTGCTCCTTAGCTCAAAGGGATCGTAATACCGGAGTCAACAGACTTAAGCCACAGTAAACCGGGGACAGAGGTTATTCAGTATCGAAAGTGGATTCAATTCTACCAGTTTTTGCAACAGGTTTTTTTTCTCGTAACTTATTGTTCATTTCTAGTATAAGTTTTATTCTATGCACATTTAGGCAAAAAAAAATCTACTCACGGCAACTAGAGGGAGCTGCGCGTAATGCCGCCTAGGCGCCCGGTTATTATTCTATTCCATTTATTTTAAATTAGTTGATATATTCCTGGTTTTACGTTGAATAAAAAGGGTGATGGTAAGCGCTAATTTTAAGTGAGATTTATTTTCTATTCGTTTTTGAAAGAAACTTGATATGCCCTATCCAACAACATACCATTTGTGTGTATACCATACCATCAGCCTGTCTCTCTGCTGCTGGACATAGATCTCTCCCAACGCTGGCCATTATACATGGTCTTCCGCGCTTTTCACCTTGTCACTAACGGTGTTTGCGCCGCTTTATTGTTTGACCACGTTATTGAACATGGCCCTTTAGCCCATGACAGATGACGACTGACGCTGTCACCGGGAGAAAATTTTGCATATAGTTAGAACCTCTCAGTGAGTGACCACGTCTTCGCGGTCTGCTGGATGAACTGCGCCCGGAATCTCCCGAATAGGATGACATTTTATATAATTAATCAGTTTCTTATTCCCCCCCCCCATTCATTTATACCCCCTCACACAGCGCCCGAGTTTAATAATCATTTCTCTTTATTTTCGCATCCCGCAGGTCCCTCGGCCGCTGGTCCATAGGATACATTTAATGGTTTCCTATGCATAATGCACCATCTATCGGTAAACTTCTTAATCAGCGGTTTACCTAGCCGAAAGGTTATCCCGAATTTCACTTCTCATCTGCATGTTGAACATTGACATTTTTTGGGATGTTTTTGAAATTGTTGGAGTTTTAGAATTAGTGACTCATTTGGTCTCATTATCGATTTGAGAATACATACTACTCGTAGATATGTTATACAAGCACTCTAGCGCAGGCACGTTAAAAGTTAATAGTGTTCTATGTTCAGTAAGTAGCTCTCAAATTCTTTAATTCATATGTGTTTTGAAAATGGAACATTCTTATTACGTAGTACGTAAGTTTCAAATTTTACTTTTTAATGAATACCTACTCATCTGCTTCACAACCCCCCGCCCCCCTAGAAATTGCCAACCGGGTTTCTTTGATAAAAACGTATGATGTGTCATCTAGTCTATTCTCATATCGATTGGTCTTATCTACGAACTTAAGATAAGTCCCAGATTATTTTCTACCCAATTTAATATTAATCCGTAAATGATGCGCACTGTAATTTTTACACCCACAAATGCTTTGTGTTTTAGATTCAGCTAGTCACTCTTAATCGACTAAGTCTACTAGTCTGTCTTCCTACTGCAATTTAAAAATTGGTACAATACGGAATAGTAAGACGTTGGACCCAGAAGTCAAACATGGAGACATACTAATAAAATCAGAACGATTAGCAATCCCAGTTGCGACACAAAAAATTATCCAAAAAACTCGACAATAATTAACGCTAAACAGCCCCCTACTGTGTTTTTCTTTTTATCGTGAGTTCCATAGATAAGCTCCCTTTACACTTTGTACCGGCTCCTTTTCAAAGGTTCAATAAAAGCGTCGTGTTACACTGAAAATCGGCCCCGGAAGAGGAGTTTAAATATTGATACGGTAGAAGGCAGTTGATGTGTTTATTATCCGATATCAAACAGTCGTTTTTGTTTTACACGTCAATATTAAAACACGAATTCATTAGGTACAACAACGTCAGCAATGAACCTTTAAAGTTAACCTACGGTTGGAATCTTATACTCGTAAATTTTTGTTTAGCAGTACTTGAATTATAATTACATTCATAAAGTCAAATCTTCATATTTACACCCAAAAAGGATTTTTTCTTAAATGAACTCTCTAATTGTGTTACTCTGTACTATATGTTGCTACGAACGACAACGCCATTCATTCCATTTTTAAACAGCTGCTAATCGAAAAGTTTAATTAAATTGCAATTTATGTTTCATAAAAAATAACGATAAGGTAAAACATTGAAAATACAACAAAACATAATGTACGATAGATCAGATTTAAAATTCTTATAACTGGCGATGTACTATACGATAGAAAAAAAGCAAATTTGAATTTTGAAAACAGAATTGCTTGCTTGTCAAACGCCATTAAATTTTCAAAGCTGTCATTTTTTTATTTATGACGTAATTTTGAAAATTAAGTGTTTGCGAGAAAAATAAGGATAAATTAATTTAACAAGAGAACATTTTCGTTCAATGATTTTTATGACTTTCATTGCGGTCTAACAAAGTTTTGAAAGGCCCCATCCAGTGCCGCTGTTTATGACTGATTCACTGAATTTAAACGTGGTCGTACCAACCTGAGTGACGATGTTAAAGAAGGGCGACCTGCGACGGTGGTGATGGAGGAAAACAACAGAACTGTGCGGCTCGTGCTTAAACCAGACAAACGAACGACAAATCAGCAGATACGGGCATTTTAGATATTGGTATATATTGAGATATACAAGTTCAAACTATTTTACACGATCACCTACGGATCAGGAAGCCGTGTGCTAGATGGATTCTTCACAATTTGAGCGAAGCTCAAAAACACTGCCGCGTGCAATGTTGTCGAAATTCGACAATGGTCAATCAAATGCTGTTTTTGATATCATAACGGGCAATGAAAGCTGGATCTACTGCTATGAGCCTGAAACTAAGAGGCAATCTGCGCAGTGGGTCTTTCCTTTCGAAGAGTTGCCGACGAAAGTGAAGAAAGGATGGAGTGCTGAAAAGAAGATGATTGCTTCCTTCTTTATCAAATCGGGCCACTTTACTACTATAACGTTTGACACTAGAACAGTAACTGCGGGCTGGTATGTGAACAGCTGCTTGCGTTTTGTTTTGGGAAAAAGTCAAAGAACGACGCCAACGAACCAAAATGATCCCATATCAAGACAATGCGCCAGCTCACTCCGCCAGACAAACGAAGCAATTTTTGAGTACTGTTAATGTAGAGTTAATGTGTCATCCGCCCTACAGTTTGGACCCTGCGCCCTGTAATTTTTATTTATTTCCTAAAATTAAGGATAAACTCAGAGGAATGCGCTTTATAAATGCAGAAGAGACAGTAACGGCCTTCCAAACGGCTGTTGAGGAGGTGCCTAACAAATCGTTGGCTGAATGCTTCACACAATGGTTTTATATCATGAAAAAGTGTATCGATTGTCGCATATAATATTTCAAGAAGCGATAAAACAACGTGTCACCCATGTACACATCACAAACAAAGATTCAAGAACAATAACAACACAAAATCAATTTAGACATCAGGTCACTAAGTAAATATCCGTACAGAGGCCAAGCTTCATACAAACCCGGCGCGATAGGTAAAAATATCGCAAAACTTCTTGTGCTCTGGCGATATCACGGGGACAAACCCGCGCAGTAGTTTATTTTAGGTCCATTTTTAGGCCGGAATGCGACGGAGGGGGTATTTACAATTGAGTCGAAATTATCCTCAACATCCTCTTCTTATCCTCAACCTTATTTGAGTCGGAAACATTGACATTAAAAAATTTGAATGAATGAATGGAAATTCTTTATTGCATTCGTGTTATTTCTAATTAAGTATATTAAACATAATAACATACAATATGTTCGCAAATTCGCACAAGACGCAACAATAAGTTCCTACTCGCAAACTCACCTCATTGAAATTGTGGAAGGGACACGCGCAAACTCTTGACGCCCATTCAAGGTCAAAGCCCACGAAATTTTGCGAAGACTATACCTGCTATATAGCGCGGCTATGTGTGCGTGACCGCTCACCGACAAGTTCATGTACGTGCTGTGAGGGGACAAAAGGGTTCAATGACGGGATAAAAATCAAGAATGTCGTAGATGCCTTCTTTTATTATTATTTTTAGTTTAAGTTGAATTATTTTATTGTTATTAAAAAAAATGTTTCGAACGACACAAATGTAGAAAAATAGAGTTATACTTATAAAAAACTGAACAAGTAATAAATATAGGTAAGGCAATATAGTCATTATAAGGGTTTTAATGAAAGCAATATACTATTTAGGAATATTAGTATTCCGCCCGAAAATTTTGTAACTATTTTCTAACAATGGATGAGTAAATATTTTGATCTTACTACGCAAATTGTTAATATTGGTAATAAATTTATTAAAAATAATACAGGTTTGTGCTTTTCAGATGGCAAGCGAGTATTTTCCAGTAAAATATTTATCTAAAGAAATATTAAAATACACTAAGTATTTATCACACAATTAGAAAGAATAGTAAACATTCGAGAAACCATTTTTAAAAAAAAAAACGTTTCAACTAATTTGTAATTTAATTGTAAAAGTTATATTGGATCGATAAATAAAAATAAAAAATATTTGAAGCCCTACCAAAGCAGGTATATAATAAATACACGGCACCTCATAAGCGCTGTTGCCTGTGTACGGATATTTACTTATCATTTACTCGTGTAGCGTGAGAGTAAAACAATAAGATCCCAGTCAATTCCGCAAACATAATGACTACAAGACATTAATTTGTTTAACACACAAGATCAAGTAACAAGCAGTTATCCCACCATAATACCTTACAGTAATTTATACGGACACATCGTACATGCAGATTACATTAAATGAGGGTAGATGGACGAGATGATAGATAAGATAAGCAAATTAATGGCTTTCGGGCCACCTACAACGATACGTCTTGCTTGACTTACTTATACTCTCCTTGGTGAGTTTATTGACTTATTTGAGTAGAGAGCATAGACATTAAAAAAATTAATGAATGAAATTTCTCCATTGTATTCCTATTGTAACTAATTGATTAGATTAAACTTAATAAAATATTATTATATCTATTAAATAATTAACATATTATACTTTATACAATAGTATTGTATAATAACCTATTTATTACAAATAATTGTAGGTAATAACTGAATACATTAGTATGATTTTATTTTGCTTTTTGTTTAATTTTTTTATAAGTTTAAAAAAAAATATTGAGTATCAATGAAATAATGGCATAAATGTATTATGTATCACGTTTACAGTGGACCCTTAGAATGCTGCAGATTCATTTTATAACACCCTAGTCAACCCAACTTTTAGAGTTCACTTTTCGGCACCGTATACTGGCTGGGTGCCATTTAATACACCATTTAATTACCTCCCACTTTTAGTATGCGCTCCTTATTAAAATCACCGAGAGTATAATTTAATGAAAGTGTTAACTGAAACTTGAATTATAATTTAATATTCAGTAAAATATGACAGGATATTGCGCAACATAACAAGTACTCGTTAGAAAGTGACAAAAACACAAGAGGGTGATACTACTATATCCGTCAATCTGAATAGGGTTTAATCGGTATTGTGAATGGTCCGTATAGTTGCGATAAATAAGTTTCGAGTCGTTTTAAGTCATAAGCACTTTCGATAGTTTTAGTATCGAAGTTCGGTGATTTTGCGACTGCATCGGTGCTGTATCGCGTTTTGGTGACTCTTAATGTTCGATCGCGAGATCATAATGGCACGTTTTTGCAGGATCAACATACGTGCGATAAACAAATCGGCGATGGGAGAGGCGTGGCAATACATTGGGTTTCGCAGCGTTTCGCAACTATATGCCATTCGGTCGCAGTTTTAAAGGGGTTAGCTTTCGATCGCTATAGCTAGTTACCTACTCATAAGCGATTAAGTCGTCGATCGCCAATGCTAAATGTATCAAATATGTTTCAGAACCTTAGGTAGTCTACACCTGATTTCACTGCCCTCTAGCATTTAATTTATTGAAGCCTGTTGGTTGTTAATTATGTTGATGACCTGTTATTATGGTAGGGGGAGCGCATGTTGCATTCCCACAGCCTCTGGGCGCACTCGACTAACCACGTTACCCCTCTCTCACAGAAGACTACCTTGAAATGTATTGCATTTCCTACTTTATCGTCTTTTCCCAAAGTACGTACGTGTTTCGGTATTGAGCGAGACATGCCAGAGCCCATTCCCATCCCATCCTCTCCCTCCCCATTTTCCCAATCCATTCCTTAATCTGGAAAGGTAAGCAGCGCATCCGGGGGCGTGTCAACGTTTGCCATTTTGGAGTGATGTTGGACTGTATAGCGGATGTCTATGAACGACAGTATCCACTGACCATCAGGTGGACCGCATGCTCGTTTGCCGCCTTTTTTCTATAAAAAAAAATCCCATTTGAATTGTTTTCTTTGATTTGCTTATAAGAAAGCATTCATAATATTTCTATGATGTTGAACAAATTAGTAAATACTTATCGAATTGAACGTTGTTAACGTACGTACCCGAAACCCATGGTGTTATAATATTTATATTATCTGATAGAATTGTGATGTGCATGCTTCATAAAATCAGTTAATAAAGGCTTATTTTATCTCATTTCATGTATAACATGCGACATGATTTCGAGTGGTTTAAAAATACGCGCCCATCACACTAATGAGAGACGAATTTCCTTGTAAATTTTACGCAATTTTAATACTAGTAGAGGCGAAATAAATAATAGCGAGCAATATCGCGACGTCACGTAGCGTTATCGCGGTGCGATGTCGAAATTTCGCATATAAATCCACGCGTAAAACTTTATCGCACGAACCTCTACACAACTGTGAACAATTTTGGTAAAATTATTGTATTGAAATTTATATTCTAGTGTTCTTCCAGCTTTGTGTATGTGGAATTTAATTTAAATATTAATTTAATTAACATCGTAAGTAGAAAGTCAGTGGTACGGGCCGAGGCTATCACCGTTATGCGACACTATTTAACCCAAAAAATATAATCAGTCCGGGCTTTTTCGTTTTGATTTATACAAATAAATGTCCTTGTATACAAACATATCGGGGCTACACACTATTTCAATTTACAATGACTAAACATCGCCTTTGTTTTGTGTTTATTTTGTTGGGTGCTGTCAGGTGGCCTATATTAAACTTTATGTCGACCCGCACAAAACCGGTTTGATCCAGTAGGCAGTTTATTAATTAGTTGCGGTTAGAGCCTTCCCATAGGAGAAAAGGTTACACAGTAGCATAAGTATGTCAATCCAAAATATAACAACAGCGACGAACCCACAGCACGACCGATAAAAGTCCGATGGCAGAGTTTTAATGTTTTCAATATTTTTTAAATTTTGAATAATTAAAAAAAAAACATTAGAACAGGTTTACTTTTAATTTGCAATAACCGAAAAAAAATTAAATACACCCAATAAGGTTATTTTAAAATTTTCCGTTTTTTGTGTATAGACTTGGGACATGACAAACAAATGAGAATATAACAAACACGTCGAAAACGATAGTACGATCAAAAAAAAAATATCGCTAACAGTCAGATGGAAGATTTCGCTACTATATGTGCGTATTATGTCTGTATATTAATGGAGATTATCTACTGTTATATCTTTCACTGCTGGCTTCGGCCGCGGCATTAATAACGCCATTTATTAAATTTTCATTACATTTTCAAACCCCGCGAGCATTTCACGAAAACTTCTATAAATTCTTCCTTTACGAACGCTGTGATTTAGCGCCTTATGTAGAGTTTTTGAAAAGTTCGACTAGTTAAAGTTTGCGGTGCTTGCTCAGAATTAAGTGAATGTGTGTCTTTGGCAAGTTTATGGAACGGAAGACTGTATAATGAACGGAAAATGCATGTTTAGATACCTCAACAACTTAGTAATATTTGACCGGACAAACACAGGTACGCGTTATTTTTTAGGTTTTTGCGGGATATGCGCGGGTACGCATAGTTGTTGCGGGATCCCGCTCTGAGAGATTGAAATCCCTAGCCGGGAGTATCAATCAAGGCGGCCAAGACAATTTTGTGTTCGAATCAGCTGGTTTATAATCGTCTGTGCGTTGAGCACATTGTCTGTCGAGTAATTTATTATTACAAAGAGGTACACAAACTAACATACATTCTCTTATCCCAAACACATTTAACACCTCCGTTTGGTCGTGGGTAAAACAAAACTCACAGTTTTAGAAGTGTTCAACGTCGATCTGGCATATTATCAACTAATTACATTTGTTAAACTTTTTAAACAAATTCTTGTCCGATCGGGGATCGAACTGCCGACTGAGTTATACTCTATTCACATTAAGAAAAAAGTGACGTCATTCATCCAATGTTTATTATCCAACACTGTGTAGTGTTTATTTGGTCAATCATGGAACGCTCCCTCTCGTAATTGGTCAATAGGTGAAATCTCATGAGCGATAGTGATGACATCACTTTTTTCTTAAACTTAACACATTATAATGCAACCCTTCTTATAAAAATAGGCACAAGTGCATTTTAATGACATTAGAGAAAAATGCAAAATATGTTGGTAAATTTTCATTAATTAAAAGTCAAATAGGATCTTGAAGTTCCATTTTTTTTATATAGTAAAAAGGCTGGAGATCAGCAAACAGTCCACAGTTAAATGGACACTGTGGCTTGTAGACACCCGCGATACATGCCAACTTTAGTCCAGAAATACAAACGTTTGCAGGCCCAGGATGTGCTTACCTTAGGAGATGAAGGAAAGAATTTGGAGAAAGCATTGGGAAAATGCTCCCCATTTTCCCAATAGCACAGAATGGGATAGCACAGAATGGGACGGGAACGGGCTTTGGGATATCTCACTACCGAATAATACGAAAAGAATAACAATTGTTTACTCTCTTTGTTTATTTCTAATTTACAAATATAATGTTACTAATGCTTTCGTTAAAAATGTTACTGATGCCTTTTTTTCTTAAGGTAGTATTCGGGTTATAGAGACCGTGACGCCAAACCGCAACTACGACGCACTATAATGATTTATATACAGTACTTTTGAATGTGTGTGACCGATGGGCTTGGCCAATATGCGCTCCGAATGCAATGCCGCCGCGCGACCGTATCTGACAACACGTCAAGATGGCGGCGTTTTCTGCTCAATAAGAATAAATACTCATAAATTCTGGATCGCAGTTATCTGTATCCGTAAGCTGTGGGTCGCCACGCGACATGCGACGACATGTCGCTAGGTCGCGGTCTCTATGATTCGAAACTATTCATTAGGAGGGCAGAATTTGTCCTCGAAGTTAATATCAATCGTCTAGATAACGATGGTTATTACACTGAATACTGTTTTGGAGCATTTGCATATTCAACAAGCTATCTCATAGCATACATTATCTAGGCCAACATGACGTCTGTGTATTTAGATTGATATACGGAGTTCTACCACAATGCAGTGAATACAAGGTACCTTCTAAAAAGGTCAAATGTGTGGATTCCCTTGGGGTTCTCTCACAGTTCCTTCTCATAGAATTATTTAAAATCTGAATTAACCAACAACCGATGGAATAACCAGTCTTTATTTATAGAAAAAAGGTGGCAGACGAGCATACAGTCCGCTTGATGGTAAGTGGATACTGTCGTCCATATACATCCGCGACACATGCCAACATAAGTCCAGAATGACAAGTGTTGGTATTTAGAGTGGACTCGTCAATCTGCTTGGACTGCGTGGCGTTTTAAGGTCCTACATCCCTCATGCACATTGCACAAGATGAGGCAGGCCCATGTCCAATAGTGGACAATAAAAGGGCTTATTATGAAATAAAGGAGTCGTTGAACTCACTACTTAATATATACCGTTGCCGCAGTGTGGCACGCATTCAGGCAAAAGTTCACCGGCAGTGACTGGATGAGAAGAACAAAAGATTATATGTGGCGAGCCTTAGGGAAGACCCATACCCAGCAATGGATACACTGATTATATGGTATAATATAAGCTTAGTCTGTAATGTCTCAGTGCAGAGTAGAAGTCTCTCTTTTCAGACACAAAAGGCGAAGACTGAGTCTCCCTTTACATGGTGGAGAGGAACATATCATCCCTTGCCTAGGGGAGAAAACAAGGGAAACCGTAAATAGGAAAGGAAAAACATAAAAAGCAAGGACTGGTGTGGTGCTTCATAAATGCCCAGTGGCGGGGGGTGCGTCCACTCACATTACGCACTCTCGACCGTGGGGCGGAGATCCCTACCAGTCAAGACGCGTCACAACTGGTATTTCCCCTTAACGGGCAGACGCAAATACAACCAAATACTCATGTCTATTGGAGAAGAAAATCAGGAGGGACACGAATACAAAGCCGTAACTCGTCAGATTGTTTTAATCCCGTTGGTTTTTTAAACACACGCGAGATTTTTTCATTTATTGAATAAAGATAATGGAAATTTATTTTTTCAATTATGTTGGGTTGGGTATTAAACTCATAATCACGCAAATGCAAGTCTCGAATGAACACGCCTAGGGTATCGTCTCACAATTGTTTCATAACAAAATATAATAAAGTAGGTAGTTATGAAATATAATATTGTCACGATAATATTAGCTCGCAGTTTGAAATCTTACACAATTCAAACACTATATTATCGTGACTACGTATTTCCGCGTATTTGTTGGATGTTTGAACAAACCATTGTTAGCTAGTTTTATGACACTGGAGAGGGTAGTAAACAAATAAAGAGTCACTTTTAACTATTCCACTATACAGGCTTAAATAAAATACTAAAACTAACTAATTTCGATTTACTTTTTATTATGTAGCACATTTTTTGCACAAACCACTCATACGCCTACTCTCACCCCGTACCTACGAGGTAGTGTACCTACACTACCGGTATACAGAAATGAAAGTATCTGTTAAACCTTTATAGTTTTTATGTACAATAGAACACTCTGGCCATATACCCATCTTTATGTATTTTAAATAGTATATAAAAAATAATGTCAGATCATTCCTTTGTTACTGTCAGATAAAATAGTTTTTAACGTATAATTGCATAATAAAATTATCTAAAAAGCACTACATTCTTTACCATCCTAAAGAATAGTAATATCTAATGGTAGAGCGGTTCGATTAGAAGCTATTTATAAATGGCGCTGCTGTCAGTGATAGCGTATGGTTGACGAAATTAATTGGCTCGGCTCACTTGAGACAGCTCAGCTGATAAGGGCGTAAGGGTCCCTGGAAACACACACTGTACTTTCTTCTGCACTGGCACAGGTTAATCGTCTTTTTCGTGAATGTACACTCGCTTCGACACGAACATAGATCGTACCACACATGGGGGTAGTTTTTTTTTAATCTTTTTCTTTAAATCTACCGGTCACTCTTTTACTGTTGTGGAAACCCGCTCATATTAGAAGCCGATGCCGCAGCGTAGGTTTTTCTTTTTAGCCGAGCCCAAAAACCCAACACGTATAACAAGTAGTACAGGGTAACAAAGTCCTGACACTTCGTTAAGAAAGCCCTTTCTTTGGGGAAGTACTAGTGTTATGAAATAAATCTAAAAAATAAAAATTGTTAGATTTAATGATTGAAATTCAGTATTTAGATGGTGGAAGTATTATTTAATCCTGAACGATCAAAAATTTTAATTCATGTTTAAAATTACATATTTTTTTTAACAAATAAGATGACAGACATTCAGACAGTTCACTTTGGTAAGAGGATTTAGAAAAGCTATCTCTAGACAATCGCGAAACATAATGTAACCAAGCTTCTTCAGGAGAATTTGTAATAACAAATTTGACTAGTTGCGTGACTTGCAGTGACTCAAAAAATTATTTACAGCACGATGCACCTCAGTTGTTGGAGGTACATCGATTGCTTATAATATTTTAGACCTTATGAGCATATTAATATTAGGCTTTAATTCTCAAAATATTACCTTAATGTATTTTGTTTCATATTGTCCTTTCAGAATGTCTAGTAACTCGGCGAAAGGGAACGATCTCACGCTATAGTGAGCAATTTTGCAAAGCAAACAACGAAACGGGCACACGTTATCAATATTGCCTTATTATACTTATGCATATATTTAAAAAAAAAAACAGAGAGAAAAGGGTATCTGGAATAGAACAATTCAGTCGCGCTCCCCAGAATATTCCATGGTTTACTAACTCTTCGCTTAGCAGGCGCGATGTTGTTATTACATTAATGCTACGATCCGGACATGTCCCATTAAATAAAATTATTTAATTGGAACTACGCCGTGCTCGTGACTACGCGGTAGTCACAGCTACGCCGTAGTCACAGCTTCGCCGTAGTCGCAGCTACGCCATAGTCACAGCTACGCCGTAGTCACATCTATGCCGTAGTCACATCTACGCCGTAGTCACAAGCGCAATCAACGTAACCGTCACTGTGAATACCGTAAAATAATTATGTCTCGAAAATAATTCCACTTGAATTTGAATACAACTCATTTGCATACAGCCATGCATGCAAATTGTAAATAATGCACTTGTAATAATATGCACTTTTAAACGTAAAACATGTATTGCTGTAATCCGAAAGGTCTGTGAAACTGAAAGTAATTATTTTTGTACAGTTATTGGAAATCATTGAAAGTAATATTGTAAACACTTCGTATTTAATATGAAATCACCAGCACATAGCTGTACATAGAATAATACGAAGTATTATGATTTAGTTACGACATAATTATGATCGTGTGGTGTCGGTTGGCTTTTCAATCGCACCACCCCATCTCTTCTCCTGGGTGTTGCAAAAGGAGAGGGACAACAAACATAACACCACAGGCTGAGGATCTAGACCACCTCTGAAAGAGTGGACTGGAGAACCCGCTTGGCCAGCGTAGCGTTATGAGGGTATACATCCTTCATGCACAAGACAAGTTCAAGACGAGGAGACTCATATCCATCAGTGGATACTAAAAAGGCTGGTAACCATTTAAATAATCATAAACTGATCTTTCACGTCTCGGAGTCATACCGTTGCAATATAAATTGACCCGCTTTCCCGACACCCTAGAGGGTTGTCCACCCTCCCTCCTACTACGGTGCAGCGATTATGCACAATACGCCGATTGTTGTCACAACAAAACTTTACCATTTTTCAACAGCTTGTATTTTCTTTTAAAGTATTACTCGAGAACAAAAAATAGAGAGCAATATCTCTGGTATAACTGCTCTCGATTTTATTTCTAATCTCATATCCATCTTTATATTATAGAAGAAAAATAATAAAAAATTAAAGGGAATGTAGTTTTGTTGTAAATAGTCTACATACCATAGCATCAGGCTGTGTCTATCCACTGCTGGGTATGGGCCTGCCCCAGGGCTCGCCGTCACACGCCGTCTTCCACTCTTCTCATTCAACCACAACCAGCGAATTTCTTCAAGTCGTCGGTCCATCTGACGACGAGACTTCCCACGCTGCGCTTCTCGGTAACTTAGAGATTCATCAAAGAACGAAAGTCACCGACATAGCTCGTAGAATCAGTATACTGTATGGACCGACGACCTGAAGAAATTCGTCGATGGTGGTTGAGAAGAGACGAAAGTGGTATACGATACTGAGCCTCGAGAGAGACATAGGCCCCAACAGTGAATATACATACATATATTGATGATGTGGTATTTAAGTATTAAATCTAAACTGAAAATCTATGAACGGCAGTGACATTCAGTAAAATAGATATTCAACATAATTTATGTTATGCTAGTACAGCGGCGAAGGAATACATGACAAGGAAACACATAATGCTGGAAATACTTCAAACTATGAATATTGACTTGTACGAGTATATATCCGTACCTAAAACACAATTCGCATGAAATTGTGGCAAATTTAGCTATGTTCACCTTGTGATTAACCTACATCGAATGTGTACGGTGCACATTATTATTGAATTTGCTAATTGAGATCGTGAAACATTTAAACTCCCTACATTCAGTGATCTAACTAGAAGGGTTATCCATGCTGAAATATCCAATCCAATTCAAATTTCTTTTACTACCAGTCCACTTGATGGTAAGTGGATACTGTCGCCCATACACATCCGCGATACATGCCAACATTTGTCTAAAATGACAAATTTTGACACTTTCCCCGGATGCGCTGCGAAGGTAGGCCTTTGGAGATATAGGAATGGATTTAGAGAAAGGGTTTTGAAAATGGGGAGGGATAGGATGGGAATGGGCTCTGGTACATCTCACTCACTACCAAAACACGTACGTACATTAGAAAAATAAAATAAATTGGTTAATATAATAGTGGGGAATGCATTACATTTTAAAGTAGTCTTTTGCGAGAGAGTAGTAACGTGGCCAGTCGAGCGCGCCCAGCGGCTGGTGGATTGCAGCGTGCGCTCTCCCCCTGCAATTCTGCAGTTCTGCCCTCCTAATTAAATGTTTTATTAATATGAATGAAATACTGATTAACAGTTGCATTATATATTGCGTATATATGGCACTATATGGGTATATTATACTCTATACTCTTTAGCCTAGAACTATTAATGTAATTTCTTATATTCTTTTTCCAAATATTATCATTATAACCTAAATGTTTTACACTATTTTTGTTCCTACAATCCTTACATTAAAGGTGACCCTTTCCCCGTTAAATATCGTAAAATTTCTCCAAGCAATAAATTAATTGTAAAAATCTTATTTGCAGAAAATTCAATTTCAATAAACGCTTCAATCGTATTCCTCTTTTCAGAAATTTCAATAAATTTTCGAATTTAAATCAGTTGGTTGTACTGCCTACAGTGCAAAATGTTTTAGATACGATTCCTAGTTGCCTGATTTGTTTAAACATTTTCGTCGAGTTTGTGAATTGAAACTCCGACTTCCTGTTATATTGTCACTGTTTTGCGGTGATGGAAAACATCGTGAAGAAATACACATGCCCGAGTATCCACCAATCTTCATTGGCCATGGATGACACTGAACCACCAGATGGACAGTCTGCTCCACTTATCATTTACCACCAAGTGGAAAGTCACAAACAGGCAAACCGACATTGGCTATATTCGGACTTATATTTCAGACCTATATGCATGTACATATTTCAAACCGATATAATGGTAAATGGATTTTCTATTGAAATATCTACAAAAAAAAAACATTTACACCATAACACTATTTCGGTCTGATATACACACGTGTTTCATGTATACAATTAAACGCTTCAGTTCATAATTTATAACTAACTAACAGGGTTCACACTCGACAAGGCTTTGATTGGACACCGAGGCCCCACCTAGGGGACCAACATTCAACATTTACAGCCAATTTCACAACTTTGTGAATTGGATGTTGTTAATAAAGTCTTCCTTATCAGAAGATTTTACGTTGTCAAATCATCGATTAACCAAAGTACAGAGATGAAGCATTACGGCCCTAAAACGGTGGCATTTGCAACTCGATCAAATTTACCTACTGTCTATTTAAAATGTCATTTTTCGGTAAAAAACTACCAAGAACGTATTATATATAGTTTATCTTTTTTTACAATAACTACAATATTGTTTTTTGCTTTCATACGTGCCAATTAGCCGTGCCATTCTGCCAGTGTCAAGTTTTTCTTCGTATCAATTTCAAAGTCTAAAACGCATGGTGTCCATGTCCAGTTCCGTCGAGTAAGTCAGTCCAGACCCGTCGAAGTAAGTCAGGAGTCGCTCAGTAAAGCGATAGTAGGTTTACTGGGGACAAAAGTGGACCCCTTTGGAAGCGCACGAAAAATGAAGTCCCACGTTTCTATTTGATTATCACAAATACCGGGCACAAATTTAATAAATTATCAGTAATAAATCACAAAACGCCTAATACACAATTTTTACAATAAAACTCAACTTCACTTCTCGATTTCCCGCCAAAAAGTCCCCTGCAATATTTTTGACGTAACGGTGTTTTCAATGTAAAAAATATATAAGGTATATTTGGAAATAATTGAAAAACCTAAAAAATCTGTATAATTCGAACTAATATTTGGGCGTTTTATTTTACGGTAAATGTGTTTGCGCAATTTATTTTAAGTAAATGAATTTTAAGTAAAGAAACTTTTTTTTTATTCTTCTTTTTAAAGAACTTTTATGCCTTGGCACATGTCTTAGTTCCATCGTACCCCAAACTTACATTCTACAACATTAATGTTGGTACCAATTTATCAGCCCTAGACAAAAACTCTTAAAAAGTAATTAGTACTACTCATTTATAGTGACAGTAACATTTTAATTATACCACTGGTATCATTTATGCGCACAGTTTTGTCACAAGAAATTATCCATCTATGTATTTTGGTTGAACGATTGGTAAATAAAAAAAAAACAATATTACAACAAGACACACACATTGCACATGAAAATAATACGAGAATAAATTAAATAACAAATAATTTCATTTATCAAATTTTTAAATTTAAAATTTAATCTATATATATTAATAACAAAAATTGTACCTATGAGTGCTGTATTGTATTGTTCTAATCTATATTCTATATTGATATTGAGATCATATTTATTGGTGTCACGTCATATCGCTTTTATTGTCCACTTCTGGACATCCCTCATGCATATTTCCTTGTGCATGAGGGATACCATATATGGCCTTAACACGCCACCCTGGTCAAACGGGTTGGGGAGTCCACTCTTTTAAAGGTGGTATAGTTCCTCAGGGCTTGTGGTAGCCGCTTTGAGCCCTTAATCGTGTTTTACCACATCCACAGAAAGAGATGGGGTGGTTCAATTTTAAAGCCGTCATGGTCATTTTTGGTGTACCTATAAGTAAATAAATAAACTTACTCTCTCTTCTAGAATATTTTTAACATTTGAAACTCCTAAAGGCCGTATCCGTATCCGCTACTTGAAAGCCCAACGGCACGTCTTTACATTATCCGCTCGGTAACGGACACATTGTTATGCTAATCTGTGATCCCCCGCGGCTCTGTGTTGCCAGCTCTCTGATAGCCCGCATTAGCGCCCGTGTGATTTTGATACACGATCCGATCGAGTTCCGACGGCGGCCTATTGTGGGCATGTCAATGATTGCATAATTGGTGAGAGTCCGTTAACTGGCATTGTGAGTGGCCTGTTTCAATTCATAATCATAATCATTTATTTGGCAAGAACACAGGTAACAAAATATGGTATTTAACTACCTGCATATATCCCATTATGTCCTTCCTTCAATAGGCGTGCAAAAATTAATTTAACATTTACGTTATAATTGTTACATTTGTCGTTAATCATTACATTCATTATTGCATTCAACATTGCATTCATCATTACATTCATAATTGCATTCATCACTGCATTCATCATTGCCTTCATCATCGCATTCATCATTGCATCGATATAATGTACCTCATGAATGCGCTTGCATTCGTGACGCTTTCAGCCTTTATGCTATCTTCTCGCTTCTCTCTTATACATTCATAGTCTCGTGGAGTATATGTCAAATGCTGTCTCTCCACACTCATCATTACTGCTTTCAGAAATACTAAATCCCAAATAAACACCTTTAGTGACGTGATATAAATCGATTTTTATATAACGTTTATATCACATACAACATAGTTTATAGCATCTTGTCAAAGGAGTCATCTTCCATCATCAAAGTGCGATGTACTCCCGTACATCGATCGCACTTTGATGATGGGAGCCACGGTTATTGTAATATTTGTAACCCGAGGTGGGCCTCGTTAACTAATAGTTCTGCACAGCAATTACGTTGTACGAGTACATCTAGCTAGGGCAACACGCGGACTATTCTCTATTGCAGGGGTGCTCAAACTTGAACTGCTGGCGATCTACCTCAATATTGCTAGACTACGATCGATCGACTCTGAGAGGCTGCAAGTATGTGTGATGCAGGATTGTCGTCTAGGTAGGGTGTATCGTGGCATAGATATTAGTTTTCCGCACAATATGCATTTTTTAGTCAATGTAAGTCGGTCGATCGCGATCGACCGTTTGAGCACCCCTGCTCTATTGTAAGGAAGGGTAAAGGAAACAAAGATTTATATAGTTAAACGCAGCTATATAATAAAGTGAAGAGTTAAATATTGAAATATGTAAAAGGGAAATCTAATAAAAATATCTAAAGTGAACATACTTGTAATATCTTTTATATACAATTTTGATTATTGCACTTTACCTATGAAATTTTCCGCGACCATTTTCCGTTTGTGAAATGTTCGCAGGATACTATTGTACAATCAAACTATTCAGTTTGATTGAAAATTGTTCGTTCTCGTTGGAATACAGATCGCAATAGATTTCAGATGAAAAGTTCAAATGTTAGGTTGTTGCTAACTTGCCACCTTTTTTTTTAAAAAAAAGTAGCTGACGAACAGACAGAACTGTAAGGTTTATTTATTTATTTATAATAATAATTGATGTAGTGCAATTTAATATGGCTTGTAAATAAAAACGACCAACATAAAAAAACTAAATAGTCAGTAAATTATGATCAACAAAATGAAAATATTTTTGAATAACTCATCGATATGGGAATAGGCTGGATGATACATCATACATTCTTATCAAAGAAATCCGGTTGGCAACTTTTAAAGGGGAGTGGAGCAGATAAGGAAGGGTTCATTAAACAGTCAAATTTGAAACTTAAGTACTACGTAGTAAGAATGTTCCATTGTCCAAAGACATATGAATTAAAGAATTCGAGAGCCACTGAACATAGCACACAAGACTCCTATTTCATTCTTGCCACCAGATAACATAAACCTATCTCACCATTAAACTTGTTGCCATGGATACGCTGCTCATTAAGTATTTTCTGCTCAATTATTTTTCCTTTAATTATATTGGTACTATTTAATTAATTATATAGCTTACTTTAAAAAACTCAACATCAGCGACGTACCATTAAAATATTTGCAGATTATTTTTCTACTACGCTAAGAGGTTCTTCAAGAAAGCTGACAATTTTGCAACGTTTACAGCACTCCAGCATCTTCTGGTTTTACTGGTGTACATGGGCGGTGGCGACCATTAGGTGGGTCGTCTATCCATCAACCATCTTTTTTATGTGTACACATGGCCAACCCGGACCATGTGTACTAGCTTACGAACTAGTTAAATCGATTTTCCTTCTTCAAACTGGTTTTAAACATTCGGCTATTTCTGAAAATGCAAATACACCGACAGTAGTGCAGACGAATTATTCATTCCGAATACATTGTGTTTGCTGCTAGGCGCTGATTAACCGGCGCCTAATTGAGTAACGAACTCTCCTCGACTGGCTAATCAGTCGTCGGCGACTGGGTAGTGGTGTGTGGTACAAGTTAAAAGTGGTAATATAATTGTTCACTAATTTTATTAATGGACTATCTTTATTATTAATGGAAGCTTTGTCTTTTTCAGTTCGTACCTGGTTACCTTAAGAAGTCCCAAAGATTGGAAGGATATTTTTTTGTTATAGAATGAAGATTGCAGACGAGCAGGTAGTCCATCCACCTGATGGTAAGTGGATACCGTCTTTAAAGCACATTATATATATATAGACGATTATAGACAATATATATATATTAGACGAGCAATGCCGTATAAATATATACAAAAGCTCGTATCAGGCGTGCTTCTCTCCTTAGGAGATTTCTACCAGCAGACCTGGGAGAGCGACAGGTGTGCAATAAACCATTATAAACACTACTTTTATAATACGATTATTACTATACATCATACTCACTATATAATATAATACATAATATATATATATATAGTATAATATAATACTATATAATACTCACATGAGAGTGACACATAGTTTTCATGTATTGTTTTCTTGTACAATCTTCAAATAAATCAAATTTAATAAAAATCTTCAAAAGTTTTTCTTTTATACGAGCATACATTTCACCTGGTGTTAAAATAAATACTGTCGCCCTGCGACATACGCGACACATGCCAACATCAGTCCAGAACGACGAACGACGGCACGCCTCCGGATGCACTGCCTAACTTTGGAAATTTAGAAATGGAATTGGGGAAACGATGGAGAAAATGGGAAAGGATATAATAGGATGGGATGAGAATGGGCTCTGGCGTAGCTCACTAACTACCGAAACACGTACGTACATTGAGGGAATAGAATAAAGTAGGAAATGCTAGTCTTCTATCACAGAGGGGTAGCGTGGCCAGTCCAGTGAGACCAGCGGCTGTGGGAATGCAGTGCGCACTTTCACTCTCCTAACGTTCGTCATAAATTTGGAACTACTGAACCGGTTTAACTCATTTTCGAGCTTCACCGAGACATACCAATAGGTGTAAACTATTTTTCTGCCAAACCTAATTTCGCCCCAAATGGCGCCCTAAAGTTTTTCTACAAATTTCGTAGTCGAGATGCAGTGAATTTTTATTCCGAAATTCCAAGATTCTGATTTCCACATATATCTTTTCGAAATCTCCTTGAAAACGCGATTTCTTGTAACTAGAACTAAACGCAGCAACTCACTAGTCGCGACTCTGTGCAAATTCGTTATCACAGCTATTCTTGCTAAATATATTCAACTACTAATTGCGATTATATTCCACAAACTGTGACCGAGGTTTATTAATTTAATTAAGTAATATTTTAACCAAAGTTCAAATATATAATTTAATTTTCCAAGAATCACGCACTAATGTTACCAAGACAAAGATGGTTTAATGGACACTTACGGAAGTATTCCTATTGGACTAAGAGAGCTGGCAACGGATCTGCCTATAGTTGTCATTGGAACAAACAATCACAAAAAAATTAACACCATTTGAACTACCACATATGTTTTTCCTACTGACATTAGGACAGTACCAAATTTGTACGCCAGTGTGCGAAGTAGGCGAGTTTGGCAATGAACTGTGGGTTATTAAAAAAGTCAAAACTTATTAATACCGCACTGAGTTCGCGTCGCTGACGCATCGTCATCGCCTTGTCAGTGCGATATCCACTGCTGGATATGAGCTTCCTCACAGTCAGTTATACTTATATTTTTTTTATTTATTTCATTTCAATACAAAAGTTGACTGCCAGTACATTTGTCAGCTTTGTAATTTTATATGAACACACATGGATAATTCATGGAAAAACTAATTAAAACGATCGTACTTTGTCATTTAATCTCCGCCGCTAATTAGCGACGTAATGACATCAACAGCGACGCCACGAATGAAGTAAAAAGTATCTATAAAATATATAATTTTACCCGGGATTATCCGCGGCTTCGTTCGTGCTCGTTTTTGTTTTATAGAAAAGATGGCAGACGAGCTGACGGATCACATGATGGTAAGTGGTCACCGCCACCCATGGACACCCGTAACACCAGGGGAGATGCGGGTGCGTTGTCGGGCTTGCAGAATCCTGTTCACAGCTTTCTTAAAAAGCCCCATGTCATAGCATAGCTGGAAAACCATAGCTGGCAGTTTATTCCACAACTTTCGAGTTCGCGGTATTCTGTGTTGACGATAACGGGAAGTACCATTGTGCAAATGACCGTTTGCGCTGGTGATTGCCATTGCGCCATAGATATTCTATCCTTTGTGTTATTGTAACTCACATAAATTCATACTTATATTTATCATTTTCTTACTTTCTATAAGCGCATGAAAAATTTTGATCTATTTGTTACTTCAAACCAAATGTCTAAAGTTGTGTTTGTCTTTTTGTAACAAATAAACCTTTCATTCATTCCTTTATATATTTTCACCTTGTACGTGTTATTCTTTGTAGGTGATGACTAGTGTGATTGAAGCTTTAATGATGTTCAACGTACATTTATGTATATAATGTCCGACTGTAGAACACATTTATCCCCTTACAATCATTACAAACCCTTACAATTACAATGTAGCGGGGAGGGAGTTCGTGCTATAATTGACCATGATGGCCCAGTGCGGATGGATGGACAGACCGGAGGCCTGTTGGTAAGTCTATCTCTTTTTTTACATTAATGGAGGCAGATTTAGTCTGTGACGTAACGTCGCTCCGATCGGATGGTATATATTGTAAATTAAGAGTTATCACGGCCGCCTTGGGCATTGGATTTCGGTACTGTATTGTCCAGTGGCTCAACAGCATAGTATAGAGCCAGGCGCCTGAGCAGTGGGGTGCCACTCTCTGAGTTCTGGTGTCAGCCTCTGGATGCTGGGGAGACGGCGGAGACGCTGTTAACGAGGTGAGTGTTCCTCATTCATCCTCTACCAAGAAGTCGCTCCCAGACACAGTAGGCCCGCACTACCGAGTTTTGAAATCCCACAGGATTCCAGGTCCAGGGATTCACACGGCCGCTACAAATTTATTTACAAACTTATATCTATCTTTTAAACTTTACATCTGAAGCTAAATATATTTAAAATAAGACATAACTGTATATTTGTTGATGAATAAATGTAAGGAGATAAATGATCAGCCAAATCAGCTCGAAATACCATTTCCTCAATAACACATTTCGCATGGCATATTTCTTAACACAACAAGAAATATCCACACACCACACAAGTATCATGCCGTACAAGTAACAAGATATAAGCAAGATTTCCCCCGCGGCTTCGAACGTGTGACCTGAACAAATCGCGTCCGGCTGCCATTGAAAAATTGGGGTCGTATGAGGCGATCAATCAACTGAAGAGCGACTTTATGGCATTTGGAGTGAGTAACACGTGCTGTACAAATACGACCGCCGAGGAAAACATTTTTCTATCGCGATATGTTAAATTTTCTGTTCAATCAATTGAACATTTTGGTTGAAGATATTTCAACTTTTCAATTACTCTTGTAATTTCTTGGAACTTTATGAAAAGTTAACAAAAAAGGGACTTTTCAAAATCACTAGACTATTGAAGACTAATCTTGGAATCGGTTTTTAGGCTACATTTTGTATTTCCTTACTAAACGTTAAAAAATTACAAAATCGGTCCAGTAGGTGCTGTTTCATACTACCTACTACTAGATAATTATTATTATACGTAAATAATATTAATAATAATAACCCACGTAAATAGTTGTAAATATTCAATACAATAGGCCGCCATTTTCCACCTCGAATCTAGGGCATGCAAATATAAGCGATAAACAATAGATACAATTAAAAAATAATACAATTCATGTCATCTTTAAAAAATAACAGTAAATAATAATCAATTAAGAAATATATAAATGTCAAAGAATTAATATGTAATTTTAGTCAAATAAGGATGTCAAAAGAACCAATCTAATGTGACGTTACCCATCACTAAATAACTAGTATAATACCTATTTTATCAGCGAAACACTCATACAATGTATAGTATGCTTTATAAGTCAAAAAGAATTTATGTCTTTTTTTAAAACAGGCAACTTTAGTGACACGGCATTACACATTACACTGTAATGTGTCGTATTTACTAATAATTCTACGTAGATTTTCCCTCATAGTTCAAAATCACAATAATATTTCTATATCAACTGCAGAAATATACTTTATACAACGTCGCTGAATCGCCTGAACCTTTTAGCAGTAACGTCGGACCCGTAATGTTTTTATAGCTGAACCCTAAAGTGCGGTCAATGGTCGGACGGCTAAGCGACCGAGTTATTGATTGAAATATAAAACCATGGGTTAACAGCTAAGAAAATATGTATGTCTCGTCAAGAAATAGAGGGTCCTGTTTAGTTGGAAATTTTGTTTCATGGATAATAGTCGGAGAGGTGAGCGACAAAAAATGCAACCGTTTTCGAAAAGCAATTTTTTTTATATTATGTCACATTTGTGGTGTAGAGAAATAGCCTGCCGTCAGGCTGCCAGTTTCGTTAGCGTTTGGCGCGGGGGCGGCTGTAACTTTATAAAAAAAACTATATACGTCGCAACTACTTTGTAAAATCTGAAAATTGATTTGCGAGCATTACACTAATTAAAAAACTGTTTTACCATGGTCAGTCTTAAAAATTTTGCAACCGGGCGCGTCAGCAACGCGTTTAACTCGTAAAAAATCTATACATCGTGAAAGTGCTTTCTAAAATATGAAATTCGGAATACAAGTGGGGAATATTATTATTATTGAAAAAAACATTGAAATGAATTTTACCGTAACAAATGCCGTCAGTAGCCAAACTTTTTTACAAAGTTAAAGCCGCCCCCGCGCCAAACGCTAACGAAACTGGCAAACTGACGGCAGGCTATTTCTCTACACCACAAATGTGAAATAATGTAAAAAAATAGCTTTTCGAAAATGGTTGCATTTTTTGTCGCTCACCTCTCAGACTATAACGGATGCAGTTAGAATGGATTTGGAGAAACGGTTGGGAAAATGGGGAGGGATAGAGAAGGATGGGATGGGAATGATCTCTGACATATCTCACTCACTACCGCAACACGTACGGATGTACTCGTACCATAGGACGACCTCCAGCCAGGTGAAGAAACTTGAACTTGACTTGAAGCCGACTTGAAGAAAGGCACCGGAAGTGGCTGGATGAGAAGTGGTGGCGGTCCTTGGGAGAGGCCTATATCCAGCAATGGAGAAACACAGGCTGATGGTTGATATGGATACAGTTAATACTTACAATATCTACCAGGAAATTTTTATAAAGCAAAGTACTTTATAGAGGTATTACCTCTCTCTGATAAGACGTACAAATCAAATAGAAATCAGAAACACTCTTAGGTAGTTCCTAAGGGCCTTATAGATCGTTACGCCGCCCTTGTGGTACTAAGCCATAGGAGGAAATCCGTTTGTGGTAAGTCCAGTAAGCTACCAGAGTATTCCTAGTGTGGTTTACCATAGATAACGCGCCCTGAGCTGCGATCAAGTTGCATAATGTCGGTAACTTCGGTGTGGTTGAATAATGCCGTAACTTGACTGAACGTAAATCTTATAAGGGTTCAGTCAAGTATATTCCATTCCAATTCAATTTGTTCAAAACGTAAACATACATGACGGCTTGGCGTAAATAATACGGCCTGAAATTCAAAAGTAAGGTGATTATTGTTTATATATCCATAATTTCATTCATCGAGACTCAGTTTGCCTTGGATTTAAAACAAAATGTTGAGATATTTCATTGTTTCGGTTTTGTTTTTGGCAAATTGATTCGGACCGAACTATAGTTATCGTAACTCTGTACTCGTATATTACTCATGAAATTGTGTAGGCCGCTGTGATATACCTTAGAGCATATATGAAAATTCTCAGAGAAATAATGGCTACCTAAATTGTGAAGTTAAAAATGTAGACGCAAGCACAACTAACACGAGACTAGACACAAAGTTTGGTAGTCAGTTTGTAAATGACACATTTCACTTGAACGTGTCACAGAGTCCCGACAAGGGTTAAAAAGATGACAAGTAACAAAGTAAGCGAAAATAAAATGGAGAACTGTATCGGCTTTTAACGTCCCGCAGGGCATGAGTTTCTCTTTGTAATCATCTACTAGCGGGACTTTATTATATCTATTGATTTTATTATATAATAATGAAGATGTGGATACGTCGTTTACTCCATCGTAACCATGAAAGTTACCAGCACTTTTATTATCCACAGCTGGACAAGGGCCTCATTCTACATAAGTTCTTGTGCATAGGGGATGTATGCCCTTAAAAGAGAGAAAAGTGAAGCCAGCCATCACAACACGGCCAACTCACATGCACACAAAAAATATACAGTTGCAGACCAAATAGTTATATACGAGTATGTCCTGAATTATCACTTAGGATACAGTTTTGACAACCGTTGTCAAAGTTCTCGAAGGAATTAATCGTAAGAAAAATCTACTAAAGATTGAAATATTTCCTAATCAATTGGATAACTATTTATTCTGTGGAACAGGATAATGATCCAATTAAAGTTCTTCGATATGCTCTTTGAAACGATAAAGTTATAACACCACTTAACTCTGTTAAGGCAGATGGAACGTTTATTTTTTGTTATTATTTTTGTAACAGCAGAGTTCGGACGAATACATTATCAACTTATCTGTTATTCAATATCAACTTATCACAATTAAGGCCCTTTAGGCGTATGAACATGGGCAAGACGAAAATCATGTCGAATGTCCATGTCGTGCCCACCCCAGTTTCAGTTGGGAGCTCGATTCTCGAAGTTGTTGACGAGTACGTCTACCTAGGCCAAACGGTCCAACTAGGTAGGTCCAACTTCGAGAAAGAGGTCAATCGACGAATCCAACTCGGCTGGGCAGCGTTCGGGAAGCTACGCAGCGTCTTCTCGTCCAAAATACCTCAGTGCTTGAAGACGAAGGTCTTCGACCAGTGTGTTGCTACGCCCGCCTGACGGCGGGTGCAAATAAAAAAAAACACAATTACGATTGTCAAAAAATTTATAATAAAAACAATAAAAAAAAAACAATAAAAAATAATCAAACAAAACTAATGGAATATGAATAATTTATAATTAGAGAATTAGATAAGTCACGAAATTAAATTTTAAGAACGAGCGCTAATCTCTCGACTACTACACCCGGGATGTGGATTCGCGGCACAGGGAAGCCCTCCGGTACTCAATAAAAAAAAACCTAAGCGCACTGGGAACTTAGCTTCGGCTGTCGCTATCCCGTGACGCGTGGGGGGCCTCGGCGAGGAAGCTTCCACTTGCTCGGTGGTGAACTCGGAGGTGCCTTGCGGCCGCAGAGGCCAGCTGGAGTCGATGGCCAGGAGAGCGGCCCGCCGGCTCACGGCTCGTCGCTGGACGTACAGCCCGCAGTCACTACCCGTACGGTGGACGGGCAGGCCTTAATTTCCAATCCGTACGGTGAACGTGCAGCCCTGCTTCTCACTCCGTACGGAGAACCCCCAGTTTCAAGGGGGTTGAAAAAATGATGCACTTTTAACTTTCTTACTTATTTAACTAACGCACTGATTTTAATTTATAGTTTATAGTTATAGAAAATAAACTGGTCGAAGATAAACTGGCAGCAACACTATATTAATTGCCTTCAATCGTTGTGCGAACCGTCTGGCGTCAAAATTTCTCTGTCTCTTCGCCCTGCCGCGAACTCACGTTTTATGGCCGCCTGGTATTCTTCTTTTTTCTAGTCGCCTGTTGATTATTATATTTTCGGGACTGCTACTTCCTCCCTGAGGCGGTCATGCGCACTTCCGGCTTCTAGACTTTCTGTATCAGGCGAATTAGAGATATTTTGACCGAAGCAAGTCACGCCCTATTCTATTGTTTAAATTCTTGTGGAACTGAGATTGCTACTCGAACAGAGCGAGATGTAAACATTCGCTATTGTATTCTTTCTCGATGTTTCTTTTTGTGGGCGTTTGTTATTAAATGTTCTAGACGGAATTTTCCTTCCTGCACCAAACGAATACCTTATTTGGTCATGTTGACGCTAATACTAGTCAAAGCGCGCGGTTTCCGTTCTACTGTGAAAATTAGTTATTTTGTCTGTTTGTGTGTAAAATTTTTATTTTATATTTTTATTTTAGAATCTTGTTACAACGTAACAGTGTGTTGCCAGTGATGACCTACGGCACCGAGACGTGGTCTCTGACTATGGGCCTCATAAATAACCTCACTGTCGCACAGCGAGCTATGGAGAGGGCTATGCTCGGGGTTTCCCTACGTGATCGAATCAGGAATGAGGAGATCCGTAGACGAACTAAAGTCACCGACATAGCCTCTCGGGTTAGCAAGCTGAAGTGGCAGTGGGCAGGGCACATAGCTCGAAGAACCGATGGGGCAGAGGGGTTCTCGAATGGAGACCACGTACCGGCGGACGAAGCCGAGGACGTCCATCTGCTAGATGGACAGACGACCTCATAAAGGTTGCGGGCACCCGCTGGATGCAGTTCGCTGCCGATAGGTCTAAATGGCGGAAAATGGGGGAGGCCTATGTCCAGCAGTGGACGTCCAAAGGCTGAGATGATGATGATGATGATGAGGCGTATGGTGTAATAGTGGTACAGACGTAAAAAAAATCTTTATTTACTGTATTTGAAAAATACATTATAATGCTTTATAAATAAGTATATAAAATATAGTGGTGCAATAGTGGTACAGACGTAAAAAAAAAATAAACACCATCAATTACTATATTTGAAAAATACATTATAATGTTTTATAAATACGTATATAAAATATAGCAGAGATTGGATTAACTGGACAAATTGCTGTTGTAGGTCATTAGGATAATCGAGATTCCGGTTAATTGAATTTGTAGAAAGCAAGTTATAGGTAAATCATGTTACATATAACAACGAAAACAATATTCGCCTTCTTCTAAATCTCTTCTATAAGTTCTGTGAACGCGGCAGCTAAGTAATATAGCCATACGCTAATCCACATGAAGATCCATAGGTTTAATACTGATAAAATAGCCAAATAGAGAGCCTGACCTTATATGCGGTTACCTTGTGTTCTTCCCAGACTGGTAGCGCTTCTTATCGGCTTCTTCTTGACTTTCCACTCGGTTTAAGCGTCCTTCGGTACTAAGCAGCGATGCATCTTAGAGCAGATACGCTCGCGGTATAGAAAGGGCACAGCGTGTGCCAATTCCGGGGTCCAGGAGACCACCCAAAGATGTGAGTTTCACAATTGACCGGCGACGGGAGGAGTCGCTAGACTGGCAGATTATGTCTGCCACCACGCGGTTTCCTCGCGAACCGGTACATTACCAGCGGCGACGAGGTTGAGCCAAAGACTCCTATTAGCGGAATTACAGTCGTGGACAGAGCCCACGACCACCCGGTTTCCTCGCGAGTGGGAACGGACCCAGCTGCGACGAGGTCGAGCCATAGACTGACGGGTATGCAAAAGGTGCAGCGATATAAAAGGATCGGTGGAAGTGATTATTTAAAAATGTGGGTAATAAAATATAATACTGCCCTACAAAAATAAAAGCATCAATGTTATTGGCGCGAACAAGGTCAATTTTCGGTTTCATCATCGATTTTAGTTGACCACTCCCCATCATCACTATCCATTTTGCATGTATCTATATTTGAAAAGATGTATAATTAAATGGCCATCTAAAAATATTGAATAAGCAGCGAATCGATGGCAGCAAAGGTGGGTTAAGTCATAAGAATAATAAATACTAAGAGTCCCAAAAGTCCCCAATGTCCCAAAATAACAAAATAAATACCTACCTCCCCCTATTAATAATTTATTATATCCGTATACTGAATCGGTTAATTCAATTGTATAGTTATTAATTAAAATGTATAATTATTTATATAAAAAAAACATTTAATCGTTTTTTTGTTCAATAGTTTTATAAAAAAGCAAGGTGGCGTATCAAATCGAGCGGATGGCGTCAGGCGGCGCGGCGCGGCCCTGATTGACGGCTTGTATGATACGATGTGAAACTGTAGGCTGTTATTGCGACCTTGAACGCGTTCAGCGCGCCAGTTTCTTTTATATACGATACTCATTATTCTTATGATTAAGTTTAGGTTTAAAGGAGAGCAATATGAAGTAATTTATGATAATCTTAATAAATTATCTACTTCTCTTATTCAAAAATAGGTTATTGCTCGAAAAGACCTCGTCCAAATACAAGCAATTTCAAAATATAATTGATATTCTTCTTGGTATCTGATATTGTACAAGTACTCTTTACATAACGGCTATCTTACGGGTCAATTTCACCTTTTTTAAGATTCAAATTATATTTATTTTCAGTTACGGTTGACAGTCTGTATAATCGCGGATAAAAATATATTTTTCATTTAACATTAACTAAAGACACACAAAAGACAACTAAACACTAAATATAAAAAAAAGGCATTTTAAAATTAAATAAATATAAAACTTCTTCTAACGGTACAAAAGTGATTGAAATTAAAAGGCGCCACTTTTGACTGCCTTTTTAATTTGTTGTCATATTAAATTTGAACATACGACGAAATACGGAACGACATAATTCTAAAAAATAATTCAATTTAACTTTTTAATTAAATAATATAGATTCGTACAAATGTTAGTAATTTAAAAACTAAGTTAGTAAGTACCTACTCTATAACTAAGGTCGATTTCGTCTTTTTAAAAAGACTCAATATTTTGTTGTAATAATTCTTTTACATTTTATAAAGAATGCTCGGAGTTTCTTTGAGGGATAAGATCCGAAAGAAGAAACCCACCAAAGAACTAAAGTCACCGAATTAGCATACTGAAGTGGCAGTGGGCAGGTGATATTTGCTGCAGGACCGATAACAGATTAGGCAGATGTGGCTTGGAGTGGAGGCTACGTACCGGGAAGCGCACTGTGGGACGCCCCCCCAGCCGGGAAGACCCACGGCTTGAAAACGTTCGCCGGTGGTGGCGAGCTTTGGGAGAGGCCTGAATATAGGATATTCCATATTGAATATATCTGAGCCCGGATATACCAACAGCCTGTGTCTCTTCACTGTTTTAATGCAGTGGAGAGACAGATTGGAGTCCTTATAATACCATTAATAGTAACATTATAAGGACTGCAGATCGATCACCACCACTTAAATTTTGTAATCTATCTCACAGAAGCAAACTTCATACAGCTTCATAGACGGTGAGGGAGCTAATTCTGAAGTACGTGTAATGCAATACTTGTGTCTAGAATTCCAGATATAAGTTATAAAGGGATGGATAAAGAAATGTGAATGGATATAGAATTTACTTTATTTATTTTTAATTATTATTTTATTTAACTTAATCGCATGGAAATTGTCCGGAGAGCGGACTTAATTCCTAGTGGCATTTTCTGCCAGTTACTCGTAATCTATGGTCAAACAGAAATACACGAGGGTTGAGCAAAGCAAAGCCTTTGTTTAACTGAACACAAAATAGTACACATGTATGACAAATATATGTACGAGTATATAGGTATAGTACAATATAATACCTACAATGTTCTATGTAGGTCCTACATAGAAATATATACATATATCTGTGTATATACATAGATAGGATTAACTTTATTATGTAACAATGCGATTTCAATGGTTCATTAAGTTACACCATAATTATTATTATTACATACTAAATGAACACTTAAAAAGTGTAGTTTTACTATTACATAATATACCTACTTAAATTCAGGCTTTTCTGAAGTCCGAAGCCATTCTGTTTATAATTTGAAGTTTATAATATATTTATATATACATATATTTGTATGGACACTTGTATAATAAAATTTTTCAACAAAATTTCATTTTTACGCCACTTAAGTTAAGATACGAGTTGGGATTGGGACACAGCTTGTGTAGAAATAAAATGAAAAAAATGTAAGTTACCTACTCCACAGTATTACTAGCTCCTATGTCATTTGTAGGGCCTCTTCACATCGATGCCTCCGGCGATTTAACCGAGGTTCCCCATCTCGCTCGAGTGTTGGCCACTTCATTCTACGATGAGTTTACAAGCTAGTGTGTGTTGTACTCTTAATAAATTTAAGTGGTATACTTTTAGATACCCATCTATGCAATAAGAAATCATCGATGAAATCTAACTTATTTTTCGTGGAGTAGAAAGTATATTGACAAACATTTCATCTGTATATCACATGTATTCATTTTGTAGCTCTGCAAAAGGGTAGTTCTGAATAATTGCAGTTTATTTTTATTTTTTACTAGCGACTCACCCTAGCTTCGCTTCGGTTTATAAGAGTTTATTATTTAATTTTTTTTTTCAAAATTTCAAAAAAAATAATATAGCCTATATTAGACACGGATAATGTAGCTTTTGTACTTGATACTTGATACTGTACCTACTTGATTTTGTACTGATAATGTACGTGTGAAAAAAATTTTGAAATCGGTTCCGTAGTTCCAGAGATTACCCCCAACATACCTACAAACACACAATTTTACCTCTTTATATATTAATTGTAGACTATAATAGCATACGCATAACGTATGTGTTAGTTCGATTCCCGCGGGAAATTTTAAATTGATCTAGAATAAAAGTACGCTTAATTAAATGTTACCCCGCACATAAATTATAAGTTTAAAAGTATGCCAAGTTCTATTTAAATCCGTCTCGTGCTTTTTGCTTTTTCAAACGGACAGAAAGACAGACGGACAGACAGATAACAATTCTAAAAAATATTCTTTTGGTCTCTGTATCACTGATACTATATACTGCAACAACTGTTTGAAAAATATTAAATGGACACGGCTTAGTTTAGATTTTTCTACTATCTTCTTTCTCAGCCCTTGGACGTCCACTGCTGGACATAGGCCTCCCCCATTGTCCGCTATTTAGACCTATCGGCAGCGACCTGCATCCAGCGGGTGCCCGCAACCTTTATGAGGTCGTCTGTCCATCTAGCAGATGGACGTCCTCGGCTTCGTCCGCCGGTACGTGGTCTCCATTCGAGAACCCTTCTGCCCCATCGGCCCTTGCTAACCCGAGAGGCTATGTCGGTGACTTTAGTTCGTCTACGGATCTCCTCATTCCTGATTCGATCACGTAAGGAAACCCCGAGCATAGCCCTCTCCATAGCTCGCTGTGCGACAGTGGGCTTATTTATGAGGCCCATAGTCAGAGACCACGTCTCGGTGCCGTAGGTCATCACTGGCAACACACACTGGTCGAACTATATGTATTCTACTATATGTATAGATTTTAAAACTCACCTATATATCTCATAGAATCAACAAGCTCAAGTAGTAATAGGCAAATAGGGATAGGGATGATAGGGGATGATGGAGGCCTCGTACTAGGAAAACAGTGTGAGACGCCCTTCGGCCAGATGGACCGCCGAATTAAAGAAGTTCCGGTGGTGGCGATGTGGCGAACCTTAATAGAGGCCTATATCCACCACTGGAAAGACAAAAGCTGATGGTATGTTGTATTAAAGGATATATTGGATGCAAAAAATGTTTTCTACTTTTTGTTCAAGTAACTTAAATATTGCAGGCGTAAATGGAGAACTGGATAGTGGCAATATAGTTTAAAGTTTTAAAATGCTACGACTTGCCTCACATGGTTAGTGGTGCACACCATAGTACGCAGGGATAACAGTAGGTTACCTTTAAACAGTGAACAAAAGTGTCACACGCACACATGTACATATGTTGTTAATATGACATTTTAGTAGAACTGTTATATTGGAAACATGTTTAAGTAACGTTATCTGAGCATAGGAACCTTATTGTCGGTATCAATTTATAATAAATAAATAAATAACACCACACTCAATGGCCCATACTAGGATTCCCTCTACACGATGAATCCAGAGAATACAAAGACGAACGCACCACCCAATCCTGGAACTTTTTACATCAGGCATTGGAACTACCAAGTGGGCTAATCGATCGTCATCGGTTAAGGTAATTATTATTGTATTTGGTACAGATTTTCTAACTTAAAATTTCATTGTTTTATCCCGATTAAATATAAACATGCTCTAACATCTGGTTTTTAAGAGAAAGCTTTTTTTTATTTCTCTTTTATCTAAATGTCTGGGAAACTATAAATAACGCCACACTCAATGGCCCCACACTAGGATTCCCTATGTCGTGGGTCTAAAGACACCTACAAAGACAAACACAAATACACTCCCATACCCGAAAATACATTTGTCTTTTCTTTTTTATTAAACAAATGTCCGACGGACAAATGTCCGGCGATCAAACCCGGGACCATTTGCACGGCAAGCAGGACCACTATCAACTGCGCCAATCGGTCGTTCTATAACCGACCTACCATATAACTATAACTGATATCATATAAGTTATTACTATTACACTTTTGCAATCTAACCACGCTGCCTAGGTCTTTGAGTGTTTTACAAAATACACACATTTTACATTTACAGAACACACAAAATTCAACTGACGAACAGACATAGGCTAGAACAACGTACACATATAACTAATTATAGTAAAAGAAACATAACTTATGGAGGAACGTAGTTATACAACAATTTGCTTAACAACATTGAAGAAATAGAGTCACTAAACATTTTTAAAAACCGTTTACGGGACTTCATTTATGACAATATAATATAACTACCCACATTTTTCTAATAGGCTTAATATATATCATTATAGTGTCTTTGTTTTGAACACTGCAGTATTGTAAACTTAAGTTAACCATAAGTTTTCTCTTTAAGCGAACTATTTAATGTTCTTTGAGAAATAAATTTCATTAAACCGAATACACTAGACCTGAATCGCCACTTATTTATGTACTAAAAGTGTCTTAAGAACGTCTGTATTGTTTCACTTGACGTTTCGGCCAGAGTGATAACCATCATGCATACTGATTAGACAGACCAAGTCCTCGCTATTTATTAAAGGCACAATGTACAAACTAAATGGAAACACAAAATTATACATATACAATACACGAACAACTGAAAGTTGATACGACTGTGCACAGTATTCGTCTATATCTATACTCTATACCAGTGTTTCCCAAAGTATGGGTCGCGAGTATGGGTGGGTAGTGAGCGAATATTTACTCTAATTTTAAGTATAGTGTAAGTATTTAAGTTTATCTTATTTTTACTTATTAAAAATTTCGATTATCACTGGATACTGGATTTTTTTAAATTTTCTTAGTTGTACAACCCTTTACATAACTACGCCACGTAAACGAGAATATGCTGCAGCAGCAACACAATGCTATTTTCATGTAAGGCGTAGGTAGGGTGGGTTCCGAACTTTGTCATTTTGTTAGGTGAGTCGCGGTTCATATAATTTTGGGAATCACTGCTCTATACTTATACCTATATAAAGAGGTAAAAGAACCGATTTCAAAAATTCTTTCACAAACGGGAAGCTACATTATCCGTGTCTAATATAGGCTATATTTTATTTTGAAATTTTGAAAAAAATAACTTATAAACTGTATCGAAGCGAGGGCGGGTCGCTTGTATGCAATAAAAACAGTGACCACAAACAATTAAAATTGCTGAATAATAAATACTAAAAGTGTTTTATAAGTATACTGATTTATACGATACTGTGACTGCTGTTATATGAACAACTAGTCAGTCCGAGTGTCGTTTATAATATTTCTCTATTAGGTTATAATATTAGGTTAGATACAAAAGAGCTGCAGTTACAAGAAATAAAGATGTCTACATCCGTATATTTATTATACCGGCGGCACATATGTATTAGTGGGTCCTTTGTCCTCTCTAGCGCGCTATGTTTGCCATTAAAATTAATCACTTAATCACAATCGCTATAGACTCCACCTTTTAACTACAAGGGTTTAAGATCATCAAAAAATAACTATTTGGACGGTAACGCTCAATAGCCTCTAACTCTAGAGTCTTTAAAAGTTAATGGGCGCTCACTCAGCGCTCGAGCGTCAAGTGCTCAACGCTCAACTTTGTACAACATTACATGTAATCCACTTGATGGCATACTGTTCATCAACTCTTGTGAAATCAGAGAGTATGCCGGTGTGTTACCCAATGGCGCGTACTAAAATGACTTCGTGAGGTAGTTCCATTACCTACGGATACGCCATATAAAATAGTTTTTAGTCTATTGAAGTTTTATTGGAAACCTCAATTGTAGTTTATATTGAATAATAAAACAAATTTCAGTATTTTTGTAGTATTCAGTACAGTCAGTACAGTTTAGTATTCAGTACATGTTTTTACTGACTCTGTGGCAGGTCCCGTTGATAATAATTTTGATAACAGTCTTGTGTTAACTTACTGTTTTTATTTTCTACATTGTGGTGTGTAACTTTATGCAACTATTGTTCGGTTGCGCAGCTGCGAGTTGTGTAACTTCGCAATACTGTAATGAGCTAACTTAGATTTATAGCAATATAAGTTGATACTGTAAATAAAAGTCTTTTATTTGGCAAGAAGTCTGAGAATCAGTCACGTGGTCTCATTTCCAGGACTAGTGTCGGTTGTCGGACCTATAGTGGATATTATGTTATATCCATCGCCAGTTCTGTGATAGTAGTTGTTTTTTATGTTTAGAGAGAACACCAGCTGATATTGGGAGAAAAGAGCCCTCTCAGACAAAAGGCTACCTTGAAGTGAACTGCATTTCCCGTTTTATCCTATTCCTCCAATGTACGTATGTGTGTCAGTAGTGAGTGAGATATGCCGAAGCCCATTCCCATCCCATCCCACCCTAATTTTTTTACCTTTTTCTCCAAATCCATTCAAAAGGCAGCGCATCCGGAGGCGAGCCGGCATTTGCAATTTTGGATTGATGTTGGCATGGATCACGAATGTCCATCATGGGCGACAGCATCCACTTACCACCAGGTGGACTGTTTGCTTGCCTGCCACCTTCTTTCCATAAAAAAATACGATGAACCTACATCCCAATATCCTTGTATACTGGTCAAAAATTTAATCTTACTTTAACGTTGAAGTCGGTAAAGAAGCATCGTCCTTCTTCATCTTGTTCCAACGTTACAGGCTACACTCATCTGGCCACCGTCCAAATGCGGTAGATGGTACACGGGCCGAATATTGAATTTGTTAGTTTTAAAAGTTTTATTTTGTTTCCACGAGATTAATACATCAGTCTAGCAGCACATTCGAAATGCTTCACATGTTAGCTCCTAGCAAATTTTATACAAATAAAATTATTGTATTACTGGTTATATTGCATTATTTCATTACAAATAATTACATTACAAATAATTACATTACGCATAATTACATTACAAATAATTACATTACAAATAATTTCATTACGTATAATTACTTTACAAATAATTACATTACGTATAATTACATTACGTATAATTACATAACAAATAATTACATTACGTATAATTACTTTACAAATAATTACATTACAAATAATTACATTACGTATAATTACATTACGTATAATTACATTACGTATAATTACATTACAAATAATTACATTACAAATAATTACATTAGAAATAATTACATTACGTATAATTACTTTACAAATAATTACATTACAAATATTTACATTACGTATAATTACATTACGTATTATTACATTACGTATGATTACATTACAAATAATTACATTACAAATAATTATATTACGTTTAATTACATTACAAATAATTACATTACAAATAATCACTTTATGTATAATTACATTACAAATAATTACATTACGTATAATTACATTACGTATAAATACATTATTAAATTCGAAATTATAGCTATGGTCTTTGCGTCATAACAATATTATTAAAAACTAAGATTATAAACAGAGATTATGAATTTGTATTTAGGGAGATTTCAAAGAAATCTATCAATTTCCGAGATCACTACTTTCTAATTTCGGAAAAATTCACTACATCTCGAGTTTGGGTGACCAAATGAGTCATACATAAGTAAATAAAAATTGTAGACAAACTATAGTTACCATTTCATAACGGGATGTAATAAAATTTCGATAATAAATTATTTATATCTCGGTTAAGTTCGAAAATTAGCTAAATCGGTTTAGTAGTTCCAAAGTTATATCGGTACAAACTTAAAACAAAATAGCATCTATACATACAAACTATCTATACATTGGATAGGGTCATCGACATGGGAATAGACTAGCACTAATCAAAGAAATCTGGTTGGCAATTTTCGGGGGGGTGAAGCAGATGAGGATCATTAAAAAGTCAAATTTGAAAATTAAGTTATAAGAATGTTCCATTTTCAAAACACATATGAGTTAGAGAATTCGAGAGCTACTGAATATAGAACACTATTAGTCTCATACGTGCCTGCGCTAGAGTGTTTGTATTACATATATATGTATTCTCAGATCGATGGATACAGCTCATAAAACTCTACAACTTTTGTTTTTTTTTTCGGAATGGCTAAATTCTTATGGCCTTAATGGCCTTTCAAGAGTCACCGGACATGTACAGTTTAGGGCGAGCACGGAAGGCGCTCAGCTATCAGCAAAGTGTGTGTGCAACAACGAGGGCTCGGCTTAGGGCGTTGCATTGGGAGGGTACCGCGGGATCGCGAGTCTTGTGTAAACACGTTTTTCTATAATCTACAGAAAATAGCAAAATCTCTCTTCCGAATGGCGCTGCTATCGACCTTTTTCATATTTATATTTACATGACATTGGTAGGTTTTTTTTTATTTATTTCCACGAACAAACAAAATACATTTCATTCTTGTAGTCAAGTACACGTAGTCGTTCTTGTTATTTAGGTATGTCAATTAAGTAAGATTTAAACCTACTGTGAATTTTATTAATTTTGTTTACATGTAAGTAGTACATTCAAAAACTATTGGACTGACCCTGAATAGTCGTTCACTAAGTCATCTATATCTTGGTATGTCTAGTATCCACCTTATACCTTGTATTATTCTTCATCCTCCCGTTTGTATTATGATCCATCCTTACGATTATATTCCTTATTATAACTAAAGGAATATGCTGGTTTTACGACGTTATATTCTCGCTCTTGGCGCTACATCACCGCCTAATGAACAATTTGATGATCTGCAAAAGAGTATTTGTACGTACACTATTGTGTGGGATGAAGCTTACTGTTTTATTTATTTATGATGATCGCATACTGTTTGTACTGTTTACCCTGTTTGCATAGTGACTAAACTCTGGCTTTAATACCCAGCTTTATTAAAACGATTTTGTGGTTCGCGTGGTTTGAAAATTTATAACCAAATTAAGGTTTTTTTGTGAACTGAACGACATTTTATTGAAGTCTAGAGAAGTTAGTATTTCAAACATGATATTATTGTGACTTCGGCCGGCTATGGAATAGGCAACTAGGAGATATCAAAGCGACTACCACAAGCTCGGAGGAAATAAGCCACCTCTAAAAGAGGGCAGTCGCCAATCAGCTAGACCAGCGCAGCATTTTAAGGCCTTATAATCCTCACGCACAAGGCTCCAAGTAATCCAATACAATATGAAATACATGGATGAATGAAATTGGCGGCAAACTGTGAATATAGGTATAGTAAAAATAGCAATATGAGGGGTAAGTCGAGGGCAGGGCTGCCATCAATTCGTATTTCTCAGGATTGGTCTTAGTTGCGGGCGTCTGGAGAGCATCTGGGAGGGGTTTTCAATTCGGGTTTTTAAATTTTATTTACTCTTTATTGCATAAAGTGACAGAAGACAGACTTAATTTAAATTTAGAGACTAATTGAATAAATCATTATTTTTTTGTATTTTCATCAACATAAAGGCTCGAATAATAGACTATAATAGAATTAGTCCGAGTTGTGTCTCATAGCACTTTATGCAGTCTACAGAGAAGCTAATTTCCAACTACTCTTTCTAAGATTAAGCCAAGAACGATCTAAGAAACGGACAGAAATTAAAATTTTATTCTTATATATATTTGAAAAAAATATCCGGTTTTCAAGTCCAAGAGTCTAGGATATTCTAGCTCTTTGCCCGGAGTTGGTGATTTTACCAATTGGCAGCCCTAGTCAGCGGTGGAATATATAAAATTTACTCCATCACGCGTGTCGATACCAAGAGAATATATGCGACGGGATCGAATGAGATTTTAAGCGTGTGCCTCATAAAAGTTGGGAGAAATTCGAAAACGAAATCCTTCTGTAAAATAGTTGAACCGCCATTTTGGAACACATGTTTCGAGGTAGATTCTTTCTTCACTTTTGTAATTTTATTATTGACCTTTTTGGCAGGAACTCGAAAAGTGAAGTTTGATTATTATAAAAAGTGAGTAGTGTCCGTTCTGTGGTTTAATTAATAGCGATAGTTTGTTAAACTTCAAAATGTGTCTAAGACTTCGTTTTTTGGTCAAAGTCAAAATCATAAGACTTCGTTTTTTGTGTACTTTACTGAGTGATTCCTAACCTACTTCGACGGGACTGGGCATCGAATACAGTATTTAATTGTTATAACTTTAAAATTATTACGTCATTACGTTAATTGCTAATTTTTATTTTTTTTTAAAACGTGAAGAAAACTCGACACTGGCCCAATATGCTAATTACGCTATTGCCATATATGAAGAGAAAAATACTGCAATTCCAAACAGGGTAGAAAATGTGAAAGAATATAGGTATACACACGAAAATTACACTAATTTATAATATTCTAGTATGTACCTGAATTGGTAAACTTTAACCAAATAAATAATAATATATATATATGAACTTTGATCATACAATGTTCTACATACAATAAATCCAACAACTATGCCCGCTGTAGCATATATGTGAGCGGATATATCCGTTTCAAGACCACAAACGTCGACGGAATCAATTAGTGGTGGTATTAACGGTTCTAGATTATCGCGCGGAGCGATTTCGTCCACAACACATGATCGCAACAGAAGGCTCATTAACATTTTCGAAAATCGGGAACTAACGAACCCGTTATTTCATCGAAATATTTTATATAGAAGAAGTGGCAGAAGAAGGTCACCGCCGCTCGTGGACACCTGCAGCATCGGGGAGGATGCGGGTGCGCTGCCGATTTTGCAAGATGCTATTCACAGCCTTCTTGAAGAGTCCCATGTCAAAGCTAAGTGGAAAAATCTCAGTGGGAAGTTCGTTCCGCAACTTTCGAGTTCGCTGTAAATATGTCTTGAAGAACGCCCTGCGATCGCCTTAATTCTAGTCGTCCTTGGCGCGACTATACGTTTCTCGGTTACACAAAATACCGATAAGTTATTTTAACTTTTTGTTTGTGTTATAATTTGACCTTTTTTCTATTTAAAATGGATAATAACAATGAACTCATCAATATCAGATATTTCACAGTCTGATGTAACTATTAGAATATTTAATATATTTTATACTTTAGGACTTCCTCGTTTCTTTATATCTCATTAAATTATATAATTACAGTATCATGAACATGGTTTATCGAAATCGGCAGTCATTATTTACTAATTAAGTTGCAACACTGACCGCATTCATTAAGATGACACGAAGCTGGCGCACCTTCTATATTTAGTATCTAAACGGATTGGGACAAGAGAGGTCTGTGAGAGAGAAGGAGAGAGATCGTGGGAACTGTTATGCTACGGTCGGGCTTCGACGAATGTTCGCGCTGCCGATGTCGCGATAGTATGGCCAGAATATTCGTCACGTGTCCCGAAGAATATTGAATACGAAGTAATGTCGCGACATCATGTCACGAATGTTCGTCCAATAGTGTATCCTTAGCATTAGCGTTGTGTACGGAGACGCTAAAAAATTGTTAAAACCTTTAAAAAAATGTTAATAGGTGTTAAATTATCTTAGTTACCTGTCTCTACCTTATTGCGTGTACGTGTTTATTGAGGGGGAGAGTGCACGCTGCAATCCAACAGCCGCTGGGCGCGCTCGACTGGCCACGTCACCCTCTGTCACAGAAGACTACCTTGAAATGTACTTTATGTACTTTGAAATACTTGAATTTTCCACTTTTTCTTATTTCCCTAATGTACGTACGTGTTTCGGTAGTGAGTGAGATGTGCCAGAGCCCATTCCCATCCTATCCCTCCCCATTTTCCCAACTCTTTCTCCAAATCCATTCCTATAGTTCCATCCGGCATCCAAATCCATCCGGGAGCGTGCCAACGTTTGTCATTTTGGACTGATGTTGGCATGTATCGCGGACGTTTATGGGCGACAGTATCCACTTACTGTATCACGTCTGCCGCCTTCGTACATAGAAAAAAAACATTTTCTATTTCCATTCCACATATGTGTAGTTACTATTTTCTCTCTGTACTGTGCTCCGAGGGGTCTTTCAAAGGCATTAATATAGCTATGATCGGATTTCGAAGCGAATCGCATTCTGTATTAAGGGGTCGTAGTTTGATTGCGAGTCTAGTTCAGATAGATAGGTGTAATAGAAATGCTGTTTTCATGAATGTTTCAAAACTGTGATTGATGAATTTAATCTGTGTCAAGATGTACATTTTGAGCTGAGTTAAATATTTCTCATTAGAGCTAGATTAGGTTTTCTCGGTTGTGAAGTCTTCACTGCAAGTGTTTATCGAATTTTTCAATTATTTATCCCGAGATAATAACCCCGAGATTACGTTTACGATATAATTGTATCGTATTACGATATAGTATTATATAATAAGTTTTATCTACTCTCATATCGTAAATTTCGAATTACAAACTTCAAAACGAATTTATATTGACATACTTTATAAACACAATATCGAAATTTATAAATAGAATCATATTATAACACTTTTTCTCAAACAAAATAATGTTATAACATTTTTTTTTTTATTACGATACAGTTTTACTTGTCTGTGGCAGCACCCACTTTAGCGCATGCGCGGTGATATGCTGGGTTTTGGCGCCATTCATACGTTTTGTTATACTGGATTTCGTGGAAATATTGTTATTTTTGCTTAAAAATGTCCGATAGCAGTGATTGTGAAGAAAATTTGACTCCGGCCGATATTTAAAAATGCGGCGACGGAAATGATTAATAATCTATTACCAGCAAAGTCGAGAAAATTATATGATAAATGCCTGCCCAGCAATACATATACAATTCCATAATTGCAACATACAAAACTTGAATAATTATTATAAATAATAAATTATTTCTTACTCTTTTAACTTTGATCTGTTATTTAGTAGGTTCAACAGCAATGTATGAGAGTAGATAAAGTGGTGTATGAAACTGCATATAACTAGGTATTAAAACACTCGTGTGATACTATTAAAAACCTCGCCTACGGCTCGGTTTTTAAACACACATTATGCAACAGTTTCATAAACTACTATTTCCTGACATTAGTATCACTGACAATACTTTTTTTTTTAGAATTAAGCTCAAATTAAAAAAACACACGCTGCAGTGACACTTTCCAAATATTCTTGAATATTTTTTTGGTAAGTATTATTTCACATTTTCACTATTTATTAGTTTGAAATCGCTTTTATTTTGTATATCAAAGGGCTATTAAATTGTTTTAATATTATCGAAATTTTAATTTGTGTTCTATTTCAAATTTAATTGAGCCCTGGTCATTTATACTAAATTCAAAATCACATATCTTGAAAGCAGTGCCTCCGCTAATACATGTTTTATGAAAGAAATTTTCGATTTTATGTCATTATATTATCAAAAATTTCACAGCATTTGTACACTTATTTCCTTTTCCCACATCATTTCGTTTTCATACTTGAGGAGACATTGAAACAAGTGTATCCTTGGTATAAATAAATATAGTAAAGTACTTCAGCAATACCATTTCGCCGGCGTGTTCAATACCGTGTGTAATATTCATTTTCGTTTGATGTTCCGAAAGGAAATTCTGGGAAATTTCGAAACACGTCAGAGCCAATTACCAACATGAACTGTAATAAACCTACCAACGACCCTACGAGCAATCTATAGTATAAGGTGGTACTGTCACAGGCATACGTGTATAAATCGAAATTTCTGGAAAGAGACATACCATGTTAAGTTCAAAGGCTCTTGGGTACAGACTAAAACATTTATTTGTAACAGAACATTGAGAATACGGTATCTAAATGCTACTCATATGTGAAGTTATTTGAGGAGTCGTAGCTAGCCCTCTGTTCGTCCACTGCTGTACATTGGTATCTTCAAACCGCACTGGCCAAGCGAGTTGGCGTGTCTAGTCTATTAGAGGTGGTGTATTGCCTCAACTGTTGAGGTAGCGACTTCTTCTAAGGCAAGTGCTATTTTAAAACCGGCTCACACAACACGGACAATTTTACCTAGATTATTATATATTCAGTCCTAGAAGTCACAAGCGCTGATGAACTACACCAACTTTGAAAGAGTGGACTTGCTTGGCTAGCTAGCGTGGCCAATTCCTAATCAATCAATCAGCCAATGGATACTTTTTTTAAGAGGTCTCTTTCAAGGATCTTTCTTGTCTGTACCATCTACGGTAGATTTGATCTATCCATTACCATTTCAGCTAAATTTGTAATCTGCGACCTGCATTTTAGGTTTTTGTTAAAAAAAATATTTCGCATTTCATCCTGTAAAATGATGTACACATACTCATAGTGCGGAACATTTTCTGAAAACGAAGAGGAAGTGACCCATAAAAAATTCAAACCACAAAAATCAGACCGAAGCTAACCAAAGTTGAACAGATCACTCACCTCAGCAAGGTTTAACAGAAGCATTTCTCCAAAAGTTACTGGCTAACTCCAAACATTTGCATTTTTAACGCACCGCGGCGAATATCTCTAGAAAGAACTGTACACCGCTAAAGGATCCATTTATTAACAATTCATAGCTTTTAAATAGAATCGAAAACGTGCCACGTTACCCGTAACCTCTCGGATGCAGGAACCACCCGCGAGGTGTCATATAATATTAATGATACGACCCTATTACAGGAGAGAAACAGCGATGGAGTTTCGATGTCGCAATTTTGAATTTGGTTATCGCATTGTCATAATCTTGATTCTGCGTGACGAACTTCGTCGGCCGATTTTGGCAGTTTGAAATAATTCTTGGGCTTGTGTAAGTCGCCACTGTTTACAACAGTTCTTTATTTCTGCCTGCGGGCCTTCTCATACACCCCTCACGGGGGTGGAGGTAACTGGTCGGGGCTCGAATGTATCCCTTCAGTGATTTCACCTCTGTCCGCTAATACGGACGGGCCACTGGTTTGGCCCTTTGGGCCGTTGTGTCGTCTTCAGGGTTCCTATGAGAGACCCTTTGTGGTGCCACACTTTATGGCGTGGTTAGGTAGCGCGGCAGCGCCTTGCTTTCTTGAGGCCTTGGCGTAAAGTGGCGCCAGCCTTCTGATATGGGGGAAACTGATATGTCAGCGCGGGCGTACATTGTGGAGGCAAGGCGGGTGATGAACTCGTTTAGGCTCTCCATCTTTAGGTCCCTCTGGATCATGGAGATCGTATGAGAAGTGTGAGGGCAGAGATTGTCATGAAGAAGAAGTGGAAATGAGCGATTGACCAAATTTGGTTGCTTTGTTGCCAGATTATCCATCATCGTCTGCAGCTCCTTACAGTATACATCTGCATCCATCGTTTGACTGGCTCGCAAGAAACTGCAGTGGACAATAGGATCACCAAACTGATATCAGTAGTTTTTTCTTAGTTATCTTATGTTTTAGATATTGTTGGGCTACAGCTCCTGGATCCAGCCACTGACACGAACGTTTGCGGTTATCGTACAGAATCCATTTTTCATCACAAGTCACGATGCAATTCAAAATTCCTTCGTTTTTATGGCCGTTCAATAACACAGTGCGCACTTCGACGAGTTGTTGTCGCTGACGTTCGTTCAATTCATACGGTACCCACTTGTCGAGCTTCTTTATTTTGTGGATTTGACGCAGATGAACCAACATTGTTTTATCACTAACATCAAACCCTGCTGCTAACTCAACTGTACTTGGAGATGAATCTGCTTCCACTATAGCCTCTAATTCATTGTTATTAAAGTGTTGAGGAACAGAGTTCTTGATCACTTATCCTTTTCTATTAGTGAAAGTCCACACTTTATTTACCTCACTTTATTTAAATAGGTATATCAAAATTTACAATCGACAAAAAGGCAAAAAAAAATGCGCATGCATTCGCCGTCGGATGTGGGTAGCGACTGCCGGCGCCCGCTCGCTTGGCTCTGCGCAAGCGCCTTCTACAAGCGGCCGCGCGTACATTCCCTAAGCAAATTTAGCATCGGCCGGCGGGGATGCTTGCCTAATTAAATTAATTACTGTGTAGGCAAGGTTCCTACATTATTAACCTAGGTCATAGGTCGTCCGTGGGGCTCATCCTTAAGATCGAAATTTCTAGAACGGAAGCGTTCAAACCATCGACGCACGGTGTGATCGTTTGGTCCATACACACTATTGATATTGTGATCTGTCTGACTTGCGTCGGTGCCGCAACGAAACTCATATTCAAAAATAGCACGAATTTTCAATTTATCCATTTTAGGTACAGAAAAACAAATGAAATTCTGATTTTGAAATAAGATCATTAGCGATGCATTTTGTTTTATTTTGAAATTCGAATTAGAAGAGAAGATATCACAACTGAAAGTGGCCAGTAATAAAATCAGTCATTTCATGAGTAAACGCCTCTTGTATTTTGAAACCTTCTACGTAATCCGATCTAATGTTTTAATTACATAGCAATTATTTATTTTCTTCATTTAAGAATTTGAGTAAAAAGAGTGTAGTTTCTACATAGCTCAAGAAACACTCAGAATATGCACCCACGTCTCACATATGAAGGTACAAAACGTGCTGCTCGCTTAAGCAATAAATTTAAAAATGTATGTATTATACAGACCTTGTTCTCTATATTTATTCTGGCGTCAATTTCTTGGTTACGATTTTAACTAAACCTGGATTTTATGAGATTGGTTTTGTAACACTACTATTGTATTTCTGTAGTTTAAACATAAGTAATATCTATACATATAATAAAATCGTAACAGAGCCTCTTCTGTACATGAAATATTTTTTAAAAAACCATTGCAGTGTAATCTACGCATGATACCGAATCTAAAACAACTTTTTTTAAAAATTTATCTGTCTGTATGAACGCGCATTACACAAAAACTACTGGACACATTTTAATGAAATTTGACACAATTGTAGCTCATATTCACGGTTAAAATTTAGGGTACTTTTTATTTAGATCCATCATAGAATTCCCACGAGAATCACTCTAAACTCTAAAGTTTACAAAAATCAAGTGTTTATAAAAAAATATATTTTTTGAGGTAATTGTATCCATACTCTAAGATGTCAGTCCCATGACAACAATACTATTTAGGTCACATTAGTTCATTTGGCTAAGCTATACTGTTTTTCAACATTTGGCAGCACTATTGTGAGTTGTTTTCAAGAAAATGGTCTATTAATGTATAATCCTCTGATATCAAATGGTTCATTAAAGAAAATAGCAAACCATTAAAAATTATCGAGCTCCATAACCTGAAACCTGCCAAGATCTTAAATTATCTTTTCTCTTTTCATTATATTGCCCCGACTTTAGGGTGAAAACGCCCTCGACCTAAAATTTTACCTACTGATTTCTTTTATGTTGTTCACCTTTACCGTGAGTACAGTTCAAAATAAAATGGGTACAACTTATAAAACTTATAAAAATACTGAAACGTGAAAAACATAAAAAATATTACTCCATATATATATGCACATTATTGTAAGTTGAGATTTTACACAATTGTACTCGAAATTAATGCCTAGTAATAGTAGTCCGGTTGACCGGGCTGTTGAGACTTTTCAGTCTCAGTAGTTCGGTTTCGTATCTTAACTGTTTCGTATCGTAGTCCGCTTAACTGGACTAATACCGGACTACCGATACTAAGCCGAAATTAAAGTAAATAACATAAAAAGTAACGTTTTGTACCCAAGGCCGGACCGGACAATTCCTCATTCCTCATTTTTCTTATATTATTATAAGGCGTAATAAAATTAATCTATATCATTCTAAGAAGCTACTGTACACTTAATGTATTGTAAACTAAATTATTCCCGACGACGCAATTATTGCTGCGAATGCGGTTCTTACATTACACTCACGGACTTCACATGTACACCGTCCCCGCCGGCGGAGACGAGGACGTCACCCTGGCTACACCGTGAACACACACCGGCCTTCAGGGAACACTTTTACCAGATATACCAGCGCCCAGGCACGGCCTGGGCGCTTCTCACCGATTCGCGATCCCGCGGTATCCTCCCAAAGCAACGCCCTAAGCCAAGGTCCGTTCCTTCCGCCGGTCTATCGGCTCATTAGGCTTAGGCTCATTGCTGCACACACTCGTTGCTCCTAGCTGAACGCCTTCTGCGCTCGCCCTAAACTATAAATGTCCGGTGACTCTTGAAAGGCCATTGGGGCCACAAGAATTTGGTCATTCCGAAGAAAAAAGAAACTACATTATTGAGGCGAGATCCATATAATTTTTCTCATCGTCTTCTATTTGTCTAGTTTAATTAAACTAGTCTTTATATCTGGGAACTAGAACCGATAAAAAGGTCCCCTTTCTCTGGTCTTGACCAACATTTTAAAAAAAAAAAATTAAAAGTACCCACCTATTCATAACACTAAAACATTTTCATAGGCACAACGGAGCTATAAAACTGCGTATCAGAAGAATGGGCGACGGTTCCCACCGCTCACGGCTCGGGGAGTCCGAATAGAATCATTTTTATTGCTAACTCATACAATATACGTACCTGTAGACCTTTCTGCCGTTCATGCTCTCCTGGCACTGTTGTTATATAGAATATTTTTTGCGATTAAAAGAACATTATGAAGTTAACACATAAAAAATCGTAACTAGTCCTGGATATAAAGATTTTATGATAAAAAACAACAAAGGATTTTTTAAAATTTGTCGTAGGTACTGTTTTTTTTTTATAGACTAGTGGGCGGACGAGCAAGCGGTCCCACGTGATGGTAAGTGTTACCGCCGCCCATGGACACCTGCAACACCAGACGGTATGCGGGCGCGCCACCAACCTTGCAAAATCCTATTCACAGCTCTCTTGAAGAACCCCATATCTGTGGACGTGTCACTCATAAAATCCCCGACGGTTAAGAAACTCAATTTACCTCTGAAAAGGTTAAAATAAAAACATAAACCAGCCAGCAGTCATGTTGACAATCAGCATTAGTTTAATATAAACTATTACCATCATGAAGATTTATGGAATATAAAAGAAACAAGGTTTTATGCTCATATTTTTACAATTGCCTTTATTTAACTTCACATGTTTGTTAGTTAGTTTTAAATTGAAATTGTCTTTATTTCTCTCAATTTTTACATACCTATGTACCAGATTCTTAAACTAGATTAAAAATATGTATCTTGTAAGACAGTGACTCCCCATACACAGGCTTAAAGTAAGAAAAATAGACATTTATAATTTATTACAAACATAATAACATAATTTGTTAGTTTGTTGCTTACACATGTATACAAAACCGATGTCAATACAATAATTTGATGACCTTGACCAGATGCTGCAGCTAGAAAGGCCAGTACACTGTGAAACCCCTCAACGGCGAACAGTGGACATGTCGTTTTGGAGCTCGTTTTGATGGGTTCGCATATTTGATGACAAAATGTTAGTGACCTGAGATTGACCGTCTAGTTCAGTTCAGCTAGTTGAGCGTCGATAGCATTGGTATTAAAAGGGAGTAAATAAATTAAACGTTAAAGAAACCTTTTAAAAACAAGCTTTCATTAAAATGCACTAAAGTGAGGAAAATAAACTTGGAAATCAATATAAGTTAAATAAACAAATTACACAAATCTAATCATTGTGTTAATGTTTTTATGTGATAATGATTTGATTTATTAACATTAACAATTGTGTGATTTGTTCATTTTACTTTTTTTTCGGAATGGCTAAATTCTTGTGGCCCTGGTGGCCTTTCAAGAGTCACCGGTCGTGTTTAATTTAGGGCGAGCGCAGAAGGCGCGTCAGCCAGGAACAAAATGTGTGTTGCAACGAGCCTAAGGGCTCCCCCGCCGGTAAACTGGCGGAAGGAACGGGCCTCGGCTTAGGGCGTTGCATTGGGGGGATACCGCGGGATCGCGAGTCGGTGAACAGCGCCCAGGCACGTGCCGATACCTGGTAAAAGTGTTGACTGAGGGCCAGTGTGTGTTGACGGTGTAATGTTTATTTTACCAGAAGGTAAAATAAACATAAAGATAAAACATAAAATAAACATAAAATAAACATAAACACTAAATATTTTAGTAAAAGATTATTTTTAAAAGGTTTCATTAAGTTTAATTTATTATTTTAACCTTTTCAAAGGTAATTATTGATTTTTAACTGTCGGGAGTTTTATCGAAAATTTTAATTTTGATATTTATCTATATATATAAAAATGAATGTTTCTTTGTTTGTCCCGTATGCGTTCCGCGGGTAAAAATAATTAAGAAATATTAAGAAATAGCTTGTATTTAAACAAGAAGCAAAAAAAATACTAAATGGGCAGCAAATCATGATCAGAAAACAAACTGTTTTTGAATAACAGAAATAAACTATTTTTAATTAGTAAGAATGTTCACGCAGAGTCGATGGAGTACTTCTATATCTTCATTGTCACAAAAGAACCTAAAACTGTCGCATCTACAAATTCGCTGCCATCAATTTGCTACCACTTTAATTATTTCCCATCAAAATATACCTCTGAAGTAGAACGTTTAACAGACTTACATCATAATACATACCTGTTTAATTATGAGTATATACAAGATTTTGGACTCGAAATGATTATACTTTTCTTTAGAAAAATCTCTTCGCCTTCACCACAAAGTGAACAAGGCGTTTCACCAAGATTTTACCAATATATTCCCTCGACACAAAGACCTATAGACCTTGCGCTTTTATACCGAGATAATGTACTACCTTTTGTGGTCCCTCGTGTATTGGAGAACTTTAGACGTGGGTATATATGGTACGAGTATACGGGTGCAAAGAAATTACTCTCGAAACCTCAATGGAGTGACTTGATGATTCTGAACATTCTTGTGTTACTTAATAAAATATCTAACATTTGAACTTTTAAAATCCTTTGAATGAAACAAACTTTTCATAATATTAGTGTGCGCGTGTCGTATGTGTACGAATAGGGCACGCACATATATGCATGAAGTGATTTACTTATTTCGAAGATAAATAACTTATATTCTGAAGAAACTTATAACAAACTAATCAACTATTGTAATCAAGAAACTAATCAACTATTGTAGAAATCGTTATAAAGAAAGTACGCATTGACTTTTATAAACTGTAATGTACCTTGTTATTTTTAACTAAATTAATAAATGCGGTATTGCAACATGGAATTGCATACTGCAATCCCAGTCGCTGGACGCACTCGACTGCCCACATTACCCCTCTCTCGCAAAATTTACTGCATTTCTCAATTTATCTTATTCCCCAATGTACATACGTGTTTCGGTAGTGAGTGAGATATGCCAAACCTTTTCCCATCCCATCCTATCCCACCCCATTTACCCAACTCTTGTACCAAATCTGTTTCTAAATCTCCATTGTAGGTAGTGCAAGCAGGGATGTGCTAATGTTTATGCGAAGTGATGCGTCGCGTCGCACGTTGCGTCGCGAAAATGTTAAACATTTGCATACTACGTACACACGTGTCTACTACGTGCGCTGTGCGTCTAGCTTTGCGGTGCCTGACGTGCGTCATTTACTATTTATTTTGCTCCTTAGTTTTCTAAATATAAATACTTTAGGTAAATGTTTTCACTGACTAATAATTAGTATTAATAACTGACTAATTCAATTTCCATGATTACTCAGCACAATCGCAATCGGACATCCACGAGTGTCACGTGGGTCAACACGCCCGCGACGCGACGCGACGCGCCGCGCCGCAATGCTCGACACAACGCTACGCGCTGCCCAGCAGGAAAAAAGTCGGGTGGGGCTGTGTCAGGGCACAAGGCCGTTGGTTTAACGTGAAACGTCTATGTCAGCGAGTCGCATTTATTTCGCTGGTATCTTCACTTGTTGTGTCCATTGGTCGTTCACTAAGCGTGCCGTGCACTAAGCGTTCACGAAACGCTCCCGATACCGCCTCTCTCGCTCGGCGCCGGACATTGGGGTATCTGTGCGTGGCCCATAACCTCCTCTTTCCAACAATAGTCGTGATTTATATTTTCGACTGGCTCTTGCACGGGCTGAGGCCGACATATTGTATTTCAATACTTTTTTATAGACTTACTTGTTATTTTTACGTATAAATATTGTCCAAATTACACTATTTTTTGCTTAAATCAATCGGTCTGGATAAACTCTATACACACACGCACGAATCACCGCACTATCACGTCTGAGTCGTGAGCTACACTGAATAGAAAGGAGCGAGAGCGCCGGTTTCGGCCATTCTGCGCGGTGTCCCTTCCCCGCCAATCCGCCTGGCCCCGACGCAAACTCAAGGTCGTAACAGCGAGCTGACTATATAAGCTAAATAATGACACTATATTTATGTCTCTAAGACCAATAGTTTTGTAATTATTAATGTAAGACGATATAGACTATTCGTTACGGTTCTCTTTTCTGACCTGGTACTCGTATGTTTCGGTGTGATTTTAAAGAAGTTTCACGTCAAAAGTCTAAATGAAAAAAGTAACACGTCCAAAATGCGAAACATGGGAGATTATGAAAAAAACGAGGTATTCAATTAAATACGTTTATTTATCGCCATTAAGAACTCGACATCCATGACAATTTTAAACAAGATCACTGAAAAAATATCCCAGTATGGCTGAATTTTGATAACAAAATTATATAAATAATTACATACTAAAATTCTAAAAATCAATCACGGAAATCAAATTCAACATATCTTTAAAATTAAGACAAGAATAGGCAGGTCCTAGAATTCTTAGAATGTTTGCGCATAATGTTAGTGCTTCCAACGAGTCCAAATCTTTTGTCCTCAGTCAACCTTCGCCGAGCGACTCCTAACTTGCTTCGCCGGAACTGGACATTTACAAGATTTATTTGGAATTTTGATTTCAAAATTTTTACAAGAAAACTCAACACTACAAACCAATTTTATTACATATGGTATAAGTGGATAAGAAAATCCTGTTACAGGAAGATGAAAGTCCCGAGGTTTTTAATTAACCATTAACAATCACGAGATTATTGGGATATTTATTGCAGAACAATAAATAAATTGTCTTTGAAATTAAACAATCTAAATTTAAAGAAAAAAAAATATTATCAAAAACTAAATGTCAAACTCTTAAAAATATAATGTCACCAGTTAAATAATAAAAATAAAAATACATGCGAATATCAAAGTCTAATGTCAAAACTATTAAATATTAATTGTCCCTAGTCAAATATTCATTGAACGAATAGTAACACCCTATCAACAAAAGAAAAATTAAGTTCCTTTTTAAAAACGTTATCAAACATCCAGTAATATGACACTACCCTTCTGATTACTGGTGACGACGATTCTTCACTAATGGTTCATATGTTATGTTAAGTTCATATGTCATATGTTTAGTTTAAAGTTAAACCTTTAGGAATTTTTTCAACAATCCTGGACATTATAATTTATAATTACATTAATATTTGTAATATAAACTAATAAAACACATGTATCACAGAACATTTTGATAGTGCTCGAAATTGACCATATTTTTTTTATAAACTGGACGTACACAACAAATAAAAATAACGGGTACACATAATATACACAAGTTTATTTGCAATTAGGTGTGAAGGGGTTACATATATATAACTCATTAACATATTAATAGCTTTAGAACTCTCATTGCAATCGCCGTACTATGATTACGGTATCTCCATAGTATATAAAAGTTAATTAGAATATCTTCACTTGAACATTGAATTAATTTTGTGAAAATTAATAATTCTTGTTCAACTTTTGTCCAGAAATTAGACACAGTTTGAGGATGTATTGCAAATCATTTGTATTGCAAAAACATAGCTAACAAATATGGTGTTCATTACAAATATCTCAGATTATGTTCTGTCACAATAGGCGTACAACATCAACATATTCATTTAGTAATATTCATATTCATTTATACTAAATGAAATACTCATATCTTTTTATAATATCAATAACAATCAATTAATATGTCAATCTAAAATTTCAATAGTCTGTCATTACTTTTGGCTCTGAACTGGAAATCCACTGAACAAACGATGCAGTTATTATTATATAACAAGGCGAGAAAAGTTTCTGCGTATTCACTGTTACATTATGACAATACGAAACTAAATATATAACGATTTCACTAAAACTAGGACAGAATCTAGAGTAAAGTCGTTGTAAATAGTTAGCTTATAAATACACATATAGGTCGTTATTATTTAGTAGATGTTAAAAAGTAGAAAACTCAGGATTGTAATCAACTGAGTGCCTAAGCGCCTCATGCCACGCATAAAAATTCTTAAGCCATGTACGTACATATACAGTCGATGCGAGGCATGAGACTAAAAATTTTATTAGATATTTGGTAAAATGTATTTTAGTTTACTTGACTGTTACTGACTATCATTTATATATATTGCATATACAGACTGAACAGAGTATTTTTTATTTCCTGTTTTATATCCTATTTAAACTATTATCTATGTTCCACAAATAACGGAATTTAATTTTACAAATCCTTTTTACGGCTCGTTATTATTTTTATTGTGTCAGCGGTTTCGTGACCCACAGCCGCAAAACCCACTTAGCACAATTTTATTTTTTCAGTTTAGACTAGAAAATATAAACTATTAATCACCTATAGCTTACTTGTTTGCGAATTGCAGAAATACGTATCGTTTGGAATCTTATTCAGTGCAGTGTTTTAATACTCAAATGTCTAGGCTGCATTTATTTGAATCAAATAATATGGAAAGAAATATACATACTATAATCCTGAACTCTACATGCTCTGGGATATTTTGATAACCATATGTACATGCCTTTAATACTATATAAGTATACTTGCAGCGTTCTCACAAATTATTCAATGTAAAATTTTACATAAAGCAAATGTTGTCTTCAGATACAAGAAAATTACAAATTAATTAAATGCTTTCATTATAGCGGTCGTATTACGAATTACAATAGAAATTGTTTTACACATAATTAAATTTAGGAAGTAAACCTTATCCCTCACACCCAATTACTGTATAATTATCATTAATTTTCGTATTATACGAATTAATTCAGACATTTTAACTACCTATTCGTTATATTTATATATATTTACATAATTTTAAATTACAAATTTGGCACGACATGTGACATTAGACTTTTACCATCATACATACTTATGTATGGTGTAAAATGTAGAAGGTTAGCCTTGCATTATACTAATCTTCAGCATCTTCAACATATTACGCTCAAGGTATAACGCTGAGAGCTGTCATAGCGCAAACATAATATTTTACACATTACGCAGAATTTTACCATAATTCAAATCACGGAAAAAAAATTTAAAATGTTAAAATATGTACCCAAACATTTAAATTGTACATTTAATTTGTAAGCCGACATTTTATAAAGGCCGCTTGAGCTTTAAAACTTTCGTTTCCACGAAATAATTCTTTACAATAAATATACTACCTGTGAAGTTACTTTATACTGGGAACGAAAGTTACTTAATTTTGAAGATTTACTGAAAAATTACATAAAATTGAATTTATAGATTTGTTTGCTGTGTTGTATTTTATTGAATTCTTTTTAAAAAATGGAATTTACTTTTTTATTTTCTACGAATATTAATATTAATGATATTAGGACTGTTTAGTTTTGGTAATTTTTAAACGTTGCTTGTTAAGAAAAACGTAATGTAAACTAAACTCACTGCGCATAATAACTAAAGAGACGAAAATGGCATTTCAATTTCCTCGCTCATCACTTTTTTTTAATGTAATCTAATTGAACAATGAACATGTCTCATGTGTACCTTTTCGTTTTATTAATCGATATTTTTTTTCATATCTGAGTGTATTTTTAAAGTAGTAAAATTTATTTAAAGTTGCTATTTATTGGTTTCTTGCAGAGTTCGCAGCGTTCGCAAATCTAGTAAAGCTATAACAGAAATAGGGTTCAGTAAAATATACCTGCACCATCAACACTGACTAACAACAATTTCAACGACCTTATACTGAAATTAAAAAAAATTAAAAAAATGAAATCTCTGTCTTTGTCACTCTGTTCTACTATACGGCTACTAACAACGGCAACGCCGCACACTCCATTCATAAACAGCTGCTAATCGAACCGCAACTATTAGATACCTACATTTATGTAAATCGGTGCGAGTGTACGTACACTACGCGGTGCGAGTGAGTGGTGGGTATGTGTGAAAAAAAGTTCAGAATTTTAAAAAGTCGTAAGACAAAAGTTGTTAGTTTTCACGAAAGAAATTACGAGGGTGCAGACATTTTTTATTTAACCCTGGACGGACATCTGCTACCCGGATTTCCTCATGCCGAGGTCTAAAAGAATGTAAATGGCGATAAGCCTCATTTAACTTTATGGAGAGGTGCGGACGCATATGCCCGGTGGATGGCACACTCGATTACACATACAAAACCATTGTATTACAACCCTTATTATTAGCGACATAAAGTGTCGCAAGTGTAACAGCCGAATGTTTCACGGGTTTTTCACTTCGGTACGATGCCGAATCGATCTTGTGAGTAGCTTTGCAAATGGTAGTTCATTCCGGATGATTCATTCACAGTTAGTTCTTTCTATAACTGATTAATCGTTAAACAAGTATAATTGGTTTAAGTAATCTTTATCGATAATTACAATGTACAAAATTTCTATAAAAGTGTGCACGCTATATACGCTGCTTTTTAGTAGCAAACGCTACCAAATATTTCCAATATAAATATTGAGATCCAGTTTCACTGTCAAAGGTTAAATTTCGAAAAATCCCTTCTTAGTAAAGTATTTGCGTTATAAAAGGAAGCCATTGTTAAAATTAAATTTTTATATTCGCAGCTTCAGCGGTTCCATCTCGACATTGATGAATGATCGGATACTTCTCATTATAGTTTTCTTTTTATTACAGATTACTGACAGAATATGAATCTATCTTTAGTCACTGTTAATTTTTTTAAACTGTAGCATATTTTTCTTTATCTATACAAATAAAAATGCAAACGTTCGTTTCTTCAAAATCATAAATCTCCGAAAAGTTTTTCATCGATTGCTTTGAAATTTTGACACAACGTTGCATTCGAATCACGGGGTAAAAACAAGCATTTTACCAAAAAACCGGTAAAACAGGGTAAGCGCCATTTGTTGGGCAGCCACAGCAACGCGTGGGCGGGTACAGCTAGTCTTAAATAATAATAATAGAATATTTTTTGCAGAAGTTTTAAATTCCCTGCCGCTGTAGAGATAAATATCTTTACATTTTTAGTGCCCTATAAATATGTCACTGTCAAAAAAAACTTACATTTTATTAATAATTTAACAACAATTTACATCATATGTTTAGAGTTTACAGTACAATAATTTTAGACATATTTTAACTTCGCCAGCGTACCAACGCATGTAAATAATTACAAACTTTATGTGACCTAAAACATTGAAATCAGTGCTTGCTATTTATTTGTAGATTGAATTATATATTATTATATTATATTTCTACGACGATTGAAATATTTTCATCCATTTTTCAAAGTAACTGAAATCAAAAATCATAAAAAAAAAATGAAGAGTGTAAACTCACAACCTCTACCGTATTTGCTGTATCGATTTCTCAGTCATGTATGTGTTTATTTCATAATTAATGTATTTACATTTCATATATTTGATAAACAATATCCGGAAGGAAAGAATGAGCGAAGAACAAGAGTTAGCTAAAAGAATCAGCAAACTGAAGTAGCAGTGGGCAGGTCATATCTATAAGTGGAATCGACTCTGATTTTACGCTTCCGAAGTTTTCGGGCCCGACCGTAGTTCGAACGAAATGCTACAATCCTACTCTGATTTTCCTGCGTTCGAATCTAACCCGTTCGAAGGTGATATGCCGATATCTAGAAATTGGACGTTTGATCTCCAAGTATGTCTTGTCAAAATCTCTATATTTCAATCGTTATCTCGTGCGATCGAAGTAGAGTTTTAAATGTGAAATTACCTTCGTTCTGACGGATATATCATAGTGAATCGTGGTAGAAACTACATTTTTCGTGTTTACCGAGTAGACCCCCAAGAACGACCGACAACAGATGGGATACACGAGTCCTTGAACAGGACCACGTACATTGACGTAATGCGGAACCCGGACGCAAACCATGAACTGAATGCATAAACTTTGTTCAAGATTCTGAAATAATTTTCATGAAATATTAGGTATTTTTGTTACAAAAAAATCATAGTTTGTTCTTTAGAAACTTAATATGTAAAACAGAATTTAGCATGAATAAAATAAAATTGAAATAGAAATATGCAAAATCTTCATGTGAATTAAATCAAAATCGTAAACTTGGTTTCAGTTTTCGTTTAAATCCTGTATACATAAAATAGAGATTGTGGCGTATGTTCATCAATCTCTACATATAAATAATGCTATTATACTGATGTTGATAGGTGATGATGTCCTGTTTCAGGTACTTTTGTTTCATTTGAGTACAACAAAATGGGTGAAAATATTATCTTAAATCATAAGGCCGTGTCCACACATAGATTAGCGTATCAGTGTTTAGTTAAAATATAATATTAAATAATGCGTTATGACTTCCTCTACAGTACTTACTTGGTACTTGGAAACTTATTTGGTAAGTAATGCTTACTGGAAGGTTAAGTATTACTATAAAGTATTACTGGCCAGTAAGTACACTGACAAGTAATGCTTACTAGTAAGTAACGCTTACTGTTCAGTAAAGCTTACAGGTAAGTTACCTGTAAGCATAAACTTTAAACTGTTTGTTTCGAAAATAGCGTATGTAAAAACAAACTGAACTAATATATATGTACTAAAATATGTGAACTAAATATATACTAAAACTTTCAATGTGTGAACGCGGCTTGATTTTAACCGACGGTGCTTACATTATCTTCGATTAAACTTCACTCAAGGCACTGTATTTAGAAAATATGTGTACTGAGACGCACGTGATTAGCGTTAAGGTTGCCACCTGATTGATTGTTGTACCTGTAACAAGGAGATTGCGTTAATTCGGCCAATCACAACGATCTCAAAAAATATTAGACAATTTAACTTGGAATAGTGTCGAATTTTCAAACCGGTTTTAAGTAGAGAGTTAATACAAATATTTCCGTTTCGTTCGCATAAAAACGCTATTTAACTCTTCCACAGCACATCCGTGTGGCAATTCCACGGCGGCTGAACGCACTCGACGGGCCAAGTTACACTGGCCTCACACAGAAGGCTACATTAAAATGTATTGCATTTCCCACTTTGTCCTACTTTCTAGATGTATGCACGTGTTTCGGTAGTGAGTGACAACCTTATCTTCAAATCCATTACTAAATCTTCAAAGGCAGTCAGAACACATCCGGGGACGTGCCAACATTAATTTTGTCATTCTGGATTAATGTTGGCATGTATGTTGCAGGGCGACGACACTATCTGTTTAACTCCAGGTGCATTGTATCGTCTGTCGTTTTTTGTTTATATAAAAAAAAAACTTAGCGACATATCCGGGGTGTACCGACGTTCGTCATTTTTACTGATGAAGCCATGTATTTTTTTTTTTCTAAACGAACATTAAATATTACATATACAAGCCAAAGTGTGTGTATATGATGTATCATTTGTTCTCACTACACTATTTCCCCTAAAATGTCATGCCTAAGTAAATGTTACCAAAAATACGTTCCTCCGCTTTGTTGCGTCTATTTATAGCTGAAATAATATCTGAATTATTCAAGACAGCGGCAGACGACATTTCAAACCATCAATTCTTGTTATACCAACCATTTCACTTGATTATCTCAAGCCAAGGTATGATAGCGTATTGCTACGGTAAACTTTTTCTTCATAGCTCGCATTACCTACTTGCTGTATCGGGAGGCACGATTCCTTTTTTTTATAACTTTGTTATTTTTTTCAGTGTTTTAACAAAGTTTGTTATAAATTCGTTTCTCTTTGTTTAGTTAAAGAAATCTTTTATTTGCCTTAATTTTGTTATCTTCGCTATTATGTTTTTAATTATAGTTGAGTTTTTAAAATAAATAAATGAAATACCGTAGTTCTTCAAACTTACCAGAAGCAGTGAACATGGATAAATGCGGCGACCGGGCGACTACAATAGTCGCATTTGTCGACCGCACGTACTGTGGTCTGGTGGGTTGCGTGGCTTCGCATCGTATCGCGACGTGTCCCCGCGGCGTGGTCACTCTCAACTGTAGCGCGCGCCAGCTGGAGCGCAAGCCGTAGCTATCCGCGGTTGAGACTTCTGTGTTGTCTACCATCCATGGCTCTGTCTGAATAAATAATTTCATAGCTTATTGACTGTAGCAGAGTAATGTACGATCCGTATTTTTTTTTCTATAAGGCCGGCTTTAAAATAGCACCCACCACATATTTTCCCGTGTGTGGCGTAAAAGGCGTAACAAAGCCGCTACCACAAGTCCTGAGGAACTACACCATCTCTAAAATAATGGACTCGCCAAACCTTTTGACTAGCGTGGCGTTTTAAAGTCTCATGCATTCCTCATGGTCAAGACAATGTGAATAAGGAGGTCAATGTCCAGCGGTGGACGATAAAAGGGCTAGTTACGGAGAATCTCTTCTTTACATTTCGACTAAAGGCCATTATAATTAGAGGCGGAATTTAAATTTGAAGTGGAAATTTATAGGTTTAATTTATAAACGGTAATAATGGTTAAAGCAGTTAAGTAATTAAAAGGGGGATTTTTGAGAGGGAGAGTGCACGTCGCAATCCAACAGCCTCTGGCCACGTTACCCCTCTCTCACAGAACACTACCTTGAAATGTACTACATTTCCTACTTTATCTTATTTCCCTAATGTACGTATGTGTTTCGGTAGTGAATGACATGCGCCAGAGCCCATTCCCATCCTATGCCTTCCCACTTTCCCAATCCTTTCTCCAAATCCACTCTTTATATCTCCAAAGGTAGGCAGCGCATCCGGGGACGTGTCAACGTCTGTCATTTTGGACTAATGTTGGCATGTATCGCGGATGTCTATCGCGGATCCATAAAAAAGAACTAAATATTTGTTTTTGACATCCTAATTTGTTTATTGTATATATTTCTCAATTTCTCAAATCCTAATGTATATATTTCTCATATTTACATAGTTTCTATGACATTTATTTTTTCTTTATTGATTATACTTCATACGTTTTTAAAGATGACAAACTATTTTTTTTTAATTTTTAATTTAATTTAATTTTTAATTCATGTGTCATGTCACAGCGAAGTCTATGGTTCACATATGCGGCAAATAAATGAATAGGTTTGAAATCATTTGATTTATTTTATGATTAAAGAAGATTTCAAGGACCTAGAAAATTATCTGATAATTCACTTTGATGACAGAGTGACTATCGTAATCTTTCGTCGCAACATTTTTACCAAATCAACCTCTTTACAATAAGCCAACTCCGCAAAACAATGTTCAATTACAGAAACATTATTATTATTATTATTATTTCGCGTTCAGGTTTAATACCTATCCTAATAACATTACGTTTTCTAAGAGGCCTTCTAGAGTCTAGACGATCAATTGTATTGTGCAATTTTACGGATTGAGCAATGTCTTTTTATCGTTTAAAGCAGGAGTGGCCAACTTGTTTAGAACAGAGTTCTATTTAAAAAAAATCTCACCTCTTGCAATCGCCTTAATTGTGCTTTAGTGGGATGAATAAAACAATAAGTAAATAGCTTTTTATTAATATCAATAATATAATACCTAGTAAAATTAATATCAATAGGTATAAAAAAGTATAAGAAGTTTGTGCTGTCATTTCTTCTGTCAAATTCACAAAATCAGAAGTATAATTTGATAATGTCAACCTTAACGATTTTTTAAAAAATTTCCTTTCGCGCTCAATCCCTCTGTCATTTGCGATCGAGTTGTTGGCCACCCCTGGTTTGGAGACTATATTGAAACTCGTTTAGGTGCCAAGGCGCGATTTAATAATGTAGTACAATATTATTGTAGGCCGCCTCAAACCACACTTCTAAGTTGACTTTTGAGGACAAGAAAAATAACCTGAAATATGAATAAATATTATTTAAATATACATATCTATTTTATTTATCCTTAAGGTTTATACATGAGTAAACCCCGACCTCCAAACTAGGTAGGTATTTATGGAATATGGAATATTTAGAAAATAAGATGTTTTGTGGAAAGAATGTGGCAAAAGAGGTATCTTTAATTCCTAACTTTAGTATGACAAATTTATGTGTATTATTTTATTTGACTTGTACTTAGGCGAGCAGTAATAAAATACAAGTCCGTTTCAATACAATATGCCGAAAACAAAATCAAATCAATGAAATATCACAACATTTCGCTTTAAATCTACAACTTGTACTCTCGATTAATCAAGACGGATATGTTTTTTTTTTATATTAAACTAGGCGGACGAGCAAGCATCGCGTGGAACCCCACGTGATGCTTACCGCTGTCCGTGGACACCTGCAACACCAGGGGTGCGCTGCCGACCTTGAAAAATCCTATTCACAGCTTTCTTGAAGAACCCCATATCGTAGCTTAATGGAAAGACCTCTTGAGGCAGTTCGTTCGACAGCCAACGGGTTCGCTGTATAAAATGATTTTTGGACCGAACAGTACGCGAAACTTCTGTATTAAAGAAATGCGGATGGCGGTAGAAATGGCGGAAATGTACAGGCGACAGAACACACAGACAGACGCAACGTAAACAATTTTTACGTACACGTATAATATAAACAATTATCACCTCATTGTTTAATTCACGGCCGCGCCAGTTACCTCAAGCCGTTGTTGATTACGTTTTGAACAAATTGGATTGCAATGGACTACCATATAAGTGAGCAGCAAAACAAATTATTTTTAAATAACTGAAATAAACAATTTTTAATTACTAAGAATATCAATACAAAGATGTCAGAGTGTGCCACTTCCTGGGACTCCTATATCTATGTTATCACCACAGACCCTGCCACTTCTGCCACTTTCAGTATTGCTAGCTCAATTAATTATCTCCCATTTTATTTCAATTAATTTTTATCATTTTTATGAGCTTTATATTTTTAGGCTCCACGGAAAACCAGTGCTGTGGTTTGTCCATGCCATATGCTGAGTTGGAGACCCCCATGCACATACATACGCGATACTTGACAACATCAGTCCCGAATGACAAATGCTGTCATGCTGTAGACGCGCTACCTACCTTCCTATATGGGATATGTTTCCAAACAATGGATAAGAACTTGCTGTGAATAGGATTTTGCAAGGTCGGCAGTGCGCCCGCATACCCCCTGGTGTTGCAGGTGTCCATGGGCGGCGGTGACACTTACCATCACGTGGGACCGCTTGCTCGTCCGCCCTCTTCTCTATAAAAAAAAAAAGAGAAGACATAGGGAAACCTAACATACCTTTTCTGGATTCCCGTCGATGTGCCACATGATATTGGCCGGCGGCATTGCCGGTGTGGTGGAGCAGTTGAGCAAAACGTCCTCCCCGAGCTGCACGCTCCCAGGAACTCCAGTTATGAGCGGGTCTTCTTTCAACGCCACTGCCAACAAGAAATAAGTGTCACAAAATAACACTGGTGACGAAATATACTCGACAAATCTGGACTGCGGAAAGTATTTTTCCATTTTCATATCAAGTAGCAACGGTTAAGCGACTACTGTTAGATTTTTTTTATAGAGAGAGGCGGCAGACGAGCGTACAGTCCACCTGATGGTAAGTGGATACTGTCGTCCATGGACATCCGCGATACATGACAACATCCGTCCAGAATGACAAACGTTGGCACGCCCCCTGATGCGCTGCCCACCATTGTAGATTAAGGAATGGATTGGGAAAAAGGGTTGGGAAAATGGGAAGGGATAGGATAGGATGGGAATGGACTCTGTCATATCTCACTCAAACGTACCGAAACATACCGAAACACGTACGTACATTAGGGCAATACGATAAAGTAGGAAATGTAGTGCATTTTAAGTTAGTCTTCTTGCCACTAAAAATGACTCCAGGGATCGTCATTACGTAACTTTATTCATTATTCGTCATACAAAGTTTGTGTGTTTTTGAGACGTTTACACCATCATAATTTTGGAACTACTGAATAGATTTCGCTTATCTTAAACTTAACCGAAATATAAACCGAAGCTATTTATCTGTAACAGTTACCGGCCCTGTTTCATTGCTGGACATTGGCATGGGACATAGGCTTTTTATGCACATTGCCTTGTGCATGAGGAATGTACGGCCTTAAAACGCCACGCTGCTGGTCAAGAAAGTAGGCGAGTCCACTCCTTTAGTTCTTAAGGGCTTTGTTATACTCTAGTCGCCTTTTACAACACCCAAAAAATCTTGTGCGAGTAATAAATTTAAAATATTTTCTTAATAATAATACACGTCTATAAATTAAAACAAATGTAGTTTTTAATGGCCATCTAAATGGTCAATAGAATCATGTCAGTGTGCTTGATACCAAAATAACAATATGGTATATAGTTTTTATCATTTTTCTCTTTTTATTCACATAAGAGGATTTTCATTCCCACCGACGGTATGTCATTGGATTGGGCTCGTAAAGTTTTGCAGTCGTAAAGCAGTCTATACATATTTTTCTAAAACGTTTGGAAAATGTCACTGTCCTCTGAGAAACTTTGTTTTCTATTTTTTTTTATTTAAATATTTGTTGTACACACATAAAATGAAATATATAAGAAGAAAGAAAAAGAAAAAATTACCAACAGTGCAATACAAAATTAGAAAGTGAAATATAGGTCAAAACAGAAAGGTAGGCGTAGTGCGTACGGAAAATTTGTACGTATACGTAATATGTATTATATCTTTAATTTTAAAAACTGTCTTGTATCCTGCTTCACCTATTAATAAAAGTTACCTGTTCATACTTTGTATTATAATAGCAATGTGACAGTATGTATCCAAAACAAAGGAAACAATAGATTAAGAAAATAACACAATCTTCCTTCGGACTGGTGGGCTGATGATCTATTTTATAGCTCGATACAGAAAAAATGGCGCACATATAACAAAGGCAGAAACTTTGGCAAATGCGTGTGCCCTTCGAAGCGTACGAAGTATAGGCATATAGAAAGGGTGAGCAGCGGTGCGCACATCCGTATACTCTCGCAGCCCATTCTAATCGCAAAAATATGTTCATTTATTGTACTTTTTTTATTCGTTTGCACAGACTTGGGTGTATTTGTGGTTAGTTCTTTGCACTCCTATCCTATAGCGTCCCAATAGTAACTGCCCCATTCCATGATCCAATTACATATCATCCTATCGAAATCTATTTCTACATAGTGTAACATGGAACACTTTATTGCAACATGGAACACTAGAAGTCTAGAAAAATTAAACACATAAGTGCTTAATAATTACGATAAACATTTTATTAATAGTATAATTAATTAAATTGTTATTTCATTTAGTGTTACCTATATGTAGGTATATATTTTTTTATATATTAATAACATCCCTGTATAAATTTCATAATCCATGTAGGTATTTTGATTATTGTTTAACGCACTCCGTTTATCCAAAGGTTAACTGGTACAGGCCAAAGGCCATGAGGAATTAAGTCCGCCGTTTGTACACTGTTTCTTGGCAATAAAGTATAAATAAATAACTTAAATTAAATTAATAACCAAATGTTTAATGGTGAAAACATAATTAAATAGGATCTAATTATTTATTAGTAAGGTCGTGAGGTTATTCACTTTATTTTAGGCCTTTTTAGGGGGTCGCCACACTAAAATGGTTGAGAAGCCATCCATGGTTCTCAACCATTTTTTGTCATCACTTTATTTTAGGCCTTTTTAGGGGGTCGCCACACTAAAATGGTTGAGAAGCCATCCATGGTTCTCAACCATTTTTTGTCATCACTTTATTTTAGGCCTTTTTAGGGGGTCGCCACACTAAAATGGTTGAGAAGCCATCCATGGTTCTCAACCATTTTTTGTCACCAAATTTCTCTACGTTACTTTCTACTATAAGCGATGTTAATCACTTAGTGCTGAATCCCTCTCTTTTCTGTATATGCATAAAAATTAAGTAGTTAAAAGTGCATTCACTTTACTGGTTGGTTCATTTAATTTTAGCTTTAATCGGCTCTCAATTAAGCCAACTTTACAGTTCTGTGCACGTCCAACGATATCCGCTTGAAGCGAATTAAATGCAGGCTGCTTTTAGGGTTTAAAAATTTTTCATTTCGGTTTACTGGTGTTTTATTTTTAATTTTAATTATTCGTTCCGTCACAGCGAGATAAATTGCGTCTGATATTTTGCTACCATTGCATTCAATTATATATATAACCTTATATATTCAATTATTGATATAACCGTTTATTTTTAATTGTAAATCTCGAAATTTACGTCTCTACTATATGATGGTAAATATTTCAATAAACATTTTAAGAGTTGTCATTTTAGATACACAGTTGAAGACACAGCCTTGAAATATGGATATATGTAGCCGATATATACAGGATGTTTCTGAACTATTCCTGAAGTCTGAAACTATGGGTTGTGCTCATGATTCCAAGTTTATTAGTTAAATTTAACCAGTTGTTGAGCTGTATATTTGGCAAATTTGTATGAAAACATAGGTAAAAACTAAAAAAGAAATGTATTCGTTAAAAAGATTTGAAAAATTTCCACGTCATCATTGATTGACTCTGTATATCACGTCGAAATATGAAATTGGAAGCTTTTTCTTTTTTCATAAGCATATAAACATTTACATAAACCACGCTCTCTTCGATTTAAAAATGTTATTAATAGACATAGAATTTTAACCACCATATATAAAACAAAACTATGTTTTATTATTGTCCCTAATGTTCTAAAAGAAAAAAAGGATAAAAATACATAATAATTATCAAAAAAGCGTGATTTTCTTACCCGCAACTGTCAAGTACTTCGTTTGCTTCACGACGGCAAATCTCGGCCCCTCCGTGGAGACTTCGCACGTGAATGATATCCTGGTGTTGTACCTCTTCGGTAGCACCACGCTGATGGAACAACTGTGCATGTTACACGATCCCCTGGTGACGCCGCCCGCTGTCGTGTTGAAGGTTCTCGTGGGTGGCTGTTGAGGTAATTGAGGGTAAGAGCAAGTTCAAAGCAGTTTTTAAAAAATATTAGAAAATATAGAAGAAAGTTTAACCACAGGCATAGATATTATCCTGTTTCCCATTTTCCCAATGTACGTGCGTGATTCTGTAATGAGTGAAACATTCCAGAGCCCATTCCCATCCCTTCTTATCACTCCCCATTTTCCAACCCATTCCAAAAGTAGGCAGCGTATCCGGAGGCATGCTCACATTTGTCATTATGGAATGATGTTGGCATGTATTGCAGATGTCCATGGACGACAGTCTCCACTTACCATCAGTTGGACTGTATGCTTGTTTGCCATCTTTTTTCCATAAAGAAAACAATAGACAAACAAGTACATGAAGTTGTGTGGAAATCAAATGTGTCGCGTCACGATTAAACAAAGTGTGACGAGTCATAATTAAACAAAGTGTGTCGAGTCACGATTAAATCAAGTGTATTGCGTCACGATTAAATCAAGTATATCGAGTCACGATTAAATCAATTGTGTCACGTCGCCATTAAATCAAGTGTGTCGAGTGACAGTTAAATCAAGTGTATTGCGTCACGATTAAATCAAGTATATCGAGTCACGATTAAATCAATTGTGTCACGTCGCCATTAAATCAAGTGTGTCGAGTGACAGTTAAATCAAGTGTGTTGCGTCACGATTAAATCAAGTGTGTCGAGTCATAATTAAATCAATTGTGTCACGGCGCGATTAAATCAAGTGTGTCGAGTCACGGTTAAATCAATGTGTTGCGTCACGATTAAATCAATTGTGTCGCTCACGATTAAATCAAGTGTGTCAGTTGATTCACGATTAAATCAAGTGTGTTGCGTCACGATTAAAGCAATTGTGTCGCGTCACGATTAAATCAAGTATGTCGCGTCACGACTAAATTTTACTGTCAAGTAAACCACTCACCGATGAAACGAAACATCTCCATTGACTCGGATCACCAGTTTTGACTTATTTTGACGAATATTGAGATTTTAGTTAAAGGCGTAACCGTATCCCCTTTATCGTTCACTGCTGGACATGAGCCTCCTCGGGCAGATCGTCTTGTGGATGTATGGCCTCAAAACGTCACGATGGCCAAGTGGATGTATGAGTCCAGTTTTTTAGAGGTGGTGTACTTCCTCGAGGCTTGTGATAGCGGTTTTGTTATTCTTCATTTGCCTTTTACGACACCGACGGGAACAGTTGGAGTGGTGATGTTGTAAAAGCAGCCGACACCACATGGCCAAACGGTCGATACCATATAAGCCTGTGGACACCAGATGATGGTGAAGATTTGGATAATGATGCAACCTATTCCACATCCTTTTATCCACATCCACATTATAAAATCACATTATGTAAAACTATGTCTATATATATATATGTATGCTATATATTTTATTTATATACATATTTGATATATAATCGTAATAGAGCCGTGTCTGTACTTGATATATTTTTTGAAGAAAATGATTGGAATATGAAGTACAAATGATATAGTCTAAAACAAAACTTTTTTGTATTTTTGTCAGTCTGTCTGTCTGTCTGAGACGCGCATCACGCAAGAACTACTGGACATAATTTTATGAAACTTGGAACAGTTATAGCGACTTGGATTAACATTAGTGGTACATTTTAACCCGATCTGTCGCGTCGTAGACTTCCTGCGGAAATCACTCTGAAGTTCGCGCGACATAAATGAAATGAATGGAAAAATATACGTATTCTCGCCACGACTTCACGGTGTGAGTGTAGTGTCACGTTCAAAAACTTCACTGACCTGCTGTCCTGGCGTAAATCTAAAAATCTCGTTGTTGTCTCTGTACCACTTGACGGAGTGGAGCGGAGGGTCTCCCTTCTCGTTGATATAGTGGCAAACGAGATCCGCGTCCCTCCGCGGATCGCCATACTGCGGCACCTCCAGGAATGTGATGTTGTGCGCTGTGGCTATCACTGCAAAAACAAAAGATAATTTAATATATATATATATATATATATATATATATATATATGTGTGTGTGTGTGTGTATGTATATGGTTAATGATGGCAGGGTTAATAATGGTTAATAATATGCAATTAATAAGGCTCCTTATTTGAATTATCTCGAAAGTTTGAGTTACAAATTCACATTGAAATTAATAACTGTATGATGGATACATGCGAAAAAGAGCTTGAACATATTTGATAAAATACATTCTTATAACCTTCAGAAGTGGGGCGGCGCTCCCATACATTTTCGAGGCAATTTCCTTGTGAAATTGCAATTTACAAGATAATATTTGGATAGTTATTTTGACGGTGCAACTGAATATATAATTTTCGTATGGAAAATGAGTACCTACTGAATAGGGTAGAGCTTCAATTTCAAAGGAATTTTGAATCCCACCGTACAATATGTTACAATGTCAAACAATTATAATTGTCAGATAAAATAATTATAACTATAAAATGTTCAAAAAACTTTGTTACAATGTACGAAAAAATACCAAATCGATCATTATTGACATTGAATTTATATTTTAAATGTACCCTTGACAATTCTTCACTTTTTAGCGGTCAAATCCTGTATATTTTCTAAAGATATGACACGTAAGTGAATATCTCTTAATAATCTTACCACAAAATATTTAGTTACTATTACGTTAGTAATATAATAATTTAATAAAGTACTCAATTTACTTTTTAAATTGAGTAATCGGTGATATTCGATATCGAACAGTGATGGTGCTATTGTAAAAATGAGCGCGGAGTGCTCAAGTCTCGAACGTTGAGTAGGCGTTAATGATCCTTTAAATAAAGAAAGTTAGAATGAAAGAATTTATTATTCATACAATAACAAAGAAGGGCAGCCAAATAGGTTGATTTTACAATTAGTATGGCAAACACAACAAGTACTCGCTAGGCCAGAAAATTGGTGACACCCTAGTTAATAGATCCTAGATAATAGATTGGGCATGCCTAGATAATAAAGATTGGTTCAAATTTAAGTTTTTAAAGATGCCCTCAGATTGAAGGTTGACTGAGAGAAAACAGGATTGTGAAGACGGGAAAGTGAGCGTCCCTATGAGGCTAGCGTAGTCGGTCAAATCGACTGAAGCCTCGAAAATAAATAAAATGTATTAATAATAATAGTTTGATGGCCCTAAACCCTTAAGTCTTCAAGCTTCAGTCTAAACGGTTAAGGTTAATATTCCTAAAGTTCATTAGCGCTTCCTAATATTTTTATCTCATTGACATCTGAGGACATACCCACGTTTGTTATTCTGATGTTGGCATGTATCGCGGATGTCCTACGACATCATTATCCACTTACCATCAGGTGGACTGTCTGCTCGTCTCACTTCCATAAAATAAAAAAATATAATTCGACTTTTTGGCGGGAACTCGAAAAGTGAAGTTGAGTTTTTGTTTGATTAATTGTTAAAATTGAATACTATGTGTTTTGTGGTTTAATAGTGATAGTTGTTAAACTTCAAAATGTTTTTTGTGCGTAATGTTTGTGATAATGAAATAAAATCGTGCGACTGCGTTTTCTGTGTGCTGCCAAGGAGTCCTCTTCTGTTCTCGGTAAACCTACTACAACATGCAAGGAATGAGCACATCCGCAGAATTGGCGATCGACTAGCAAGCTATCCTTCTGTAAGTCGGGCTTTCTGGTCGCTCGCTAAGGCTGCCGAGGGTAACTTCGGTCAGTCGTCACTTCTACCACTGCGGAAACTCGATGGCTCACTGGCCCACGAGGCGAAGGAGAAAGCCGATCTCCTGGGCAGTCTCTTCGCATCAAATTCAACTCTGGACGATAGAGGTGCCTCACCACCGACTACCTCGAGGTGCACAAGCTCCATGCCAAAAATCTGCTTCACCCAGCGTGAAGTCCGGCGAGCTCTAGCATCTCTTGATATCAGAAAGTCGAGTGGGCTAGATGGTATTCCTGCAGTGGTACTCAAATTTTGCGCTCCCGAGTTGTCTCCGGTGCTTATGCGACTCTTTAGGCTCTCATATTCCACAAAAAGCTTCCCGTCAGCATGGAAGGTAGCTCATGTTCACCTTTTTCCTAAAAAGGGTGACCGCACCGACCCGGCCAACTACCAGGCCAATAGCAATCACCTCCCTCCTCTCCAAAGTGATGGAGCGTGTTATAAACACACAGCTCCTTGGGTACCTAGCTCCTGGGAGAATCACCAGCTGATTAGCGATCGTCAATATGGATTTCACCATAATCCCTCGGCTGGTGATCTTTTAGCGTATTTAACACATCGCTGAGCTGACGCCATTGAGAGTAGAGGCGAGGCTCTGGCTGTAAGCCTAGACATTGCGAAAGCTTTTGACCGTGTATGGCACAAATCGCTGCTTTCCAAGTTACGATCTTTCGGGATACCCGAGGGACTATGCGAATGGGTTGCCAGTTTCCTGACTGGACGGAGCATCAGAGTCGTTATCGATGGTAGCTGCTCCGACACCATGTCTATTAACGCTGGCGTCCCGCAAGGCTCCGTGCTGTCCCCAACTCTGTTCCTTCTGCATATCAACGACCTGTTGCAAATTGGTGACATACGTTGCTATGCGGATAACATCACTGGAGACGCCTTGTACAGGGGCCGTGCCAACATCCCTCGAGTCGGAGTGGAAGAGAGTCGCGCCAGGCTTGTGTCTGAAATCGAAGACTCTCTAAATCTAGTCTCGATTTGGGGTTCCCTGAACCTAGTGGATTTCAACACCAGTAAGACGCAAGTCTGTGCATTAACCGCTAAAAGAAAACCCTTTTGTCGTAGCACCTCGCTTTCAGAGCATACCTTTTAACACGTTCCCAGTGGCACTGATTTATCTGTACTTTCCATAACTGCGTTACGAGACGTTTGAAACCTCGTTCTGAACCAGAGGTTGTAGCGGCACGAGGCTTAGTAAACCCCACCGCCCACAGGAGACAAAAATCCTTTTTTTGGCGCCAAATAAGGCGAATTGTACGGTTTTTGTCGCGATTATTATTATAAATGAGTTGATTAACCTAAATCTGCCGCCGCCTGTGGGCAGATTATTTAGTTTAGATTCTATAGGTAAAATAAAATGTGGGGTCTTATGTACCCCATACCGCACTGAAAAAGGGCAGTTTTTCATAATGTTTAGTGATGGGAAAAAAAAATATCGATTTTATTTAATTGTACTTATGGATGCTTTTTATTAAAACAGGTCAAACAATAATATTTTTTGCAACCGATACATTCTGAGAGAATTTTCTTTGCTTTTTTGTCAGCCTCACGACTTGATAAGAAGGTGCGAAGCTTTTTGTAGCATCCTACACATCTCCTCTTCTTTGATCCTTTTTCGAGATGATGTGGATTGTTTGGAGTGGGTTCTGAAAATAAAAAAACTGATTGTGTATTGTATATACATAGCTGGAATTTATTTATTATATTCCTACATAATTATTTCACTTAGACTGAGTATAATTTGTAAATATTGATTGGAAACTTACCTGTTTTTCAAATATCGGTAATTTTGAATTAGATTTACCACCCAATTCCTCTTCATCATCAATAATATTATTAATTAACTTTCTTCGGCAACGTTTCGACATCTTATTATATCGTCGCGGGCGCAGCGTTCAACGTTTTGCTCAACACTAACCGCGTGAAGCTAGCGTAGGGTGCGGTACGAGGTGTGCGGGGGTACGAGGTGTTCGCAACCTCGTAACGCACTGTATTAAACTTTTATTTATTCAGTGCGGTACGAGGCCTAAAAAATCCGGTATTAAGGTAGGTATACCAAAAAACTCGGCATCAATAGCACATCTCAGATATATAGTTATCTCTTTCCTAGACTGAACCAGACGGAAGTTACGCCTCTCGCACGACAGAGAAGTTTAAGTTTTTCCTTACCGCTATAAAGACGAGACACGGACGAGGTGTTTCAAGTCTCGTTTCGCACTCATCGTGTTAAGATCTCGGAGAGTATTGGGATCCTTGGTGTCGACATTTCCAGCAAAGTCGAATTTAGGGGTCATCTGGAAAGTAAGGCCAAAATGGCCTCCAAAAAGCTCGGTGTGCTGAACAGAGCGAAGCGGTACTTCACCCCTGGGCAACTCCTAATGCTTTACAAAGCTCAGGTGAGGCCCCATATGGAGTATTGCTTACATCTCTAGGCCGGCGCACCGAAATACCAATTAGACCCATTTGACTCCATCCAACGACGTGCTGTTCGTATTGTCAACGATCCCACTCTCACGGGCAGTTTAGAACCCCTCAGCGTTCGGAAAGACGTTGCATCTCTCTGTGTGTTCTACCGCCTGTACAATGGGGAATGCTCTGAAGAATTGTTTAATATAATTCCCACCTCGGGTTTCTACAACCGCACCTCCCGTCACAGAAGTGCGGTCCAGCCGCATTTCCTAGATACGAAGGTGTCGCGTACTGTTCGGTACAAAAATCATTTTATACAGCGAACCCGTTGGCTGTGGAACGAACTGCCTCAAGAGGTCTTTCCATTAAGCTACGATATGGGATTCTTCAAGAAAGCTGTGAATAGGATTTTGCAAGGTCGGCGGCGCGCCCGCATACCCCCTGGTGTTGCAGGTGTCCATGGGCGGCGGTAACACTTACCATCACGTGAGACCGCTTGCTCGTCCGCCCTCTTCTCTATAAAAAAAAAAACAGTAAACAGTAAAGCAGTACTACGGCATTGAATATTGACAGGATACGTTTTAGACTTTGAAATTGTTAATTACCAAGAAATCTTGGCACTGCCAGAATGTGTTAATTGCACCATTTTCATGAATGAAAAGAAAAAAAAAATAACTGTTTGATCCGAAATTACTCACATGTTTAATAATAATAACAGTAAGGCTGCGGCCAACCGAAAAAATTAATCAAATTTGATAATGGAAATCAATCAACCAGACTAAATCGGCCAATCCACTAATCGATCGGACGATAGAAAATGAGGCCATCCATAAATTCCCATCAGATAAATTCCCGCATTCTATCAAACCATAAATCAATGCAGTTAAATTATTAAAGTCAATTAGGAGGGGATAATGCACGCTCCAACAGTCGCTGACCGCACTCGACTCTCTCACAGAAGACGACTACCTAGAAAAGTACTGCATCTTTCACTTTATTCTATTCCCCAATGTATCATACGTACGTGTGTCGGTAGGGAGTGAGATATGCCTATAACCTCCCTATTCTGTTCTATCCCTCCCTACTTTCCTAACCCTTTCTCCAAATCCACTCCTACATCTTCAAAGACAACACATCCGGGGGCGTGTCTACGTCTGCCATTATCGACTGAAGTTGGCATGTACTGCAGATGTCCACGGGCGACAGTACTCTCTTGCCACCAGGTGGCATGTGCAATGTATGCTCACCTGCCGCCTTCTTCCTATAAAAATGTCAAAATGTCAAAAACAAAACATTTTACCGTGAAGTTTAATTAAAATCTCTTATTTAAAACGATCGTCGTAAAAACGAATTTTGAAAAACAGAACGCGATGTTAAATTAGTTTTGGAACTTTTTAATCAACGTGTTAGCGCCAACAAAAACAGTGTTGAAAGTTTAAAGCATTAATATGCAGTCGCAGCGTATTGCATATTTTGCTGAGGGTATGGCATTAGTTTTAAGCGACAGCGAATGCAGGGACCTTATTTTCTTAGGTTTTCGCGATTACTATACATAGCAATTAAACAACTTTGAACGGTTTAAATCGCGTGTATTTGACATTATTTATATCCCGACTTTTCGAACACTTTGCAGTGGACGTGGTCACGGGGTGACTAATTGATTTTATTTGTCACTTGAGTTATTAAGAAGTTCGTTTAAGTCAAGTTCGAAACGTCGGGATATAAATAATGTCAAATATACGCGATTTAAACCGTTCAAAGTTGTTTAATTGCTAGGGACCTTATTGTTTGCAATATCAAAAATTTCATTATGTTGGAAACTCAGAGTCCGCTGTCTCGGCTTCCGGTAACGGTGATATTAGTATAACGACGTACTTTATAATTAATTAACAATTGTACGCATAAATTAAAAGCTTTTAATAAATCTATAATTGTATTAAAAGTTTTTCTCTCAATCTCCAACAAAATAATTCAGCCCGCTTGTACACATTTTTTGGAGAAAACTTATAGCGACAGAATATTCTGTTCTTCATGAACACCTCGATACATGCCAATATTAGTTAATAATGATAATCGTTGGCACGCCTCCGGATGAGGAGAGTAAGGTGAAGGTGAAATGGATTTGGTGAAAGGGTTGGGAAAATGTGAAATAGGAAGTATAACGGGATTAATTATCCTATCACATCTCTTAATTCATTGTGGGGGGTATGAGGTGGGGTGGGGAGTGCGTAATGCGCGTTGAGGTAGACAAAGGGACAAACACTTCAAATACATATAGTAGTTTTGGGCTCTTTATCATTAATAGTGTTATTAATATTGTTTATATTTAATCCAAAATTGCACCCGCGTTCCTATTTCTGTTTGATCCGATGGTTGACTGGTAGAAAATGCCATATGGCATTAAGTCCTCCATTTGTACAATTATTTAATGAAGTATAAATAAATAGATGTTTCTTCTTTTCAAGAAATATTCAGTGTATAGACATGTCTTTATTACGGCACAGATACTTTTGATTGTATTATATTAACCAAACGACAACAAGAAAGATAAACATTAAAAATGGAATTTTAATTTTAATTTTATACTTCGGAAACAAAAAATAAATTCGTACATACATTGTCAAGCTTGCGTGTAATCTGTATCGTTGTGAAGAAGGCATATTTTTGACATAAAATACGTGGGAGACGAGAGTGTACGGATTATTTTATGAATAGGTCTTCAAAAGTACTGTTCAAGCATTATAATGTTTAATTGTGAAGTTTAAAACATTTATCATTGTCTAAACATTATAATTATAGAGAATATTTTGTACAATACAAAGATTTTTTTTTACTTTGTGTATATTACTTTAATACTCGTATGTGACATTTAACTTTCCAAAATGTAGTCAAATTTTACTTGCTCGCTTATTTCAGAAAGCACACAGACATTATACTGTTTCTTGTGACATACTTAGTAAAAATCAAAATCCTATTTGTGAATCCGACTACAAAATACGAACTATAGTTTCCAGTCCCATTAACGGTAAAAGAGTAATTTACTTAAAAAATCACGTTCGTAGCTCTGCTAAACACTGTCCATGCTGGGATCGTAGCGCACGTAGCACAGTAGTGGGTGTTTGGATTGTCAATGCCACGCGTAGCTGCTACGTGTTTAATGGTTATGGCGTAACACTGCTGTAGATGAACTGCTGCTGTAAGATAGAAATGGCACTGCGTATGTGCTTCGATGGCAATGCTACGCCGTAGCAATCGAAATTAAGCGTGTAGCAATTAGTTTTTTCTCAATCACGTTAGTAGCTTATCTTCAACCCGGTGACTCTTAAAAGGCCACTGAGGCCACAAGAATTTAGACATACACGATGTTAAGACAAATCATGGTTTTTTAGCCGGTAAGAGTCCGGCACTACCTGGGCCCCATTCCCATTCCCCCCCCATTCCATGAGGATTTTCCTTGGTTGTCTTTGGTAACAAAAAAAAAATAGTAGCTTATCTATATTATTCTGTTTGCTACGATCGTAGCCACGTAGCACACGTAGCGAAGTAACAGTTCTACCTCAGACATAAGATGCGTACACTGGGATTTTTACAAATTTCTTTAGTTATAAAATTAAAAATATAATGAACGTTGCTTTATTTTCTCATGGTTTTTTAGTAAGAGACAATTAGTAACATAAAATTTCTTGGTGAAAAATGCTTTGTATTTATTGTTTGTAAAAAAAGGCATTCATTTTAGCATTTAAATTTAAAACAAATGAAATTACTATCTGTTAATTAACTGTTGTCCTTGCCGGCGGCTTCGCTCGCTTTTTCCATACAAACTTTGACACCCACCCTACTTCATCTCCTTGGAGGTCTAATTTCTAGAAATTCATTTATGGTAAGTCATTACGTCTGAAAAGGAAGAAACTTCATAAAATTTGTGTTTCCAGCGTCAGCGGTTTCTGGTCAGAGTTGAGTCAATCACTCGAGACATATTTGTTCTTTATATGTACATATAGATTGGGAATCAATTTTTACTACTACATATATTTGAGGTGTTTCTGAGTCTATTACAACCTAATTATAACTGATTATTCGCTCAAGCTCGCTCAAGCCTAAAAGCTCATTTCATAGCCACGAATTGTTATTCAGCCCGCACTTGCGAGTTTAGAACTAACCACAAGATTGATAAGGAACAGTAGAAATTTAACATTGTTCTCGGAATTATCATGATATTCCTGGGAACTGGATTGCAACCAGCCCTATCTATTAGTATCCACTTCTGGACATGGGCCTTCTTATGAAGATTGTTTTGTGTATAATTCTTTGTTTGCTGATAACCATTTAACACAATAAATGAAGCCCTGGCACCACACTAGGACAATCTGTATCGTGGAAGCCAGTTGACCATGTATGTATGGATGTATGAAAACGCCACGCTGATCAATCTGGTTGGCGAGTCCACTCATTTTGAGGGATAGTTCCTCAGTTATCCCTTAGTCGCCTTTTACGTTACCCACGGGAAGAAGTGGGGTAGTGGTATTCTAGAGGCCGCCGACTATATCCGGCTAAGCCGGAGTGGAACTGCATTAGCGTAACGTTAATTACAGTAGGAAATAATTGAAAAAATGTTTAGAAGTTGATATCCTAGAGGTATCTATACTCGACTCTCATTCGTGATGTAGTGAGGTCAAATCGTTGGATCGTGTCACTGAGTTTCAACTTAAGTACAGATGAAATATTTCAACGTAGGCCTCTTCTTCCATACCATGAAGAAGTTCGCTGGTGGTAGCTGGCCGAGAAGAATCGAAGATCGCGTGTAGTGTCGAGTGTTGTTAAAGGTCTATATCCAGCCGTGGAGAAACTTTGGCCGATGGTATAGCATGGTATCAGCGCTGCAGTATATGGTATGCTGCTGGAACCCATTACCTGTTGCAGTGACGCAAATAGGTATTTGTATTTTTCCTTTTAGTTCTTGCATGCTTACTCTTTGGTATGTAAATATTCTCTTTTAAAAATATGAATATTTAGTAAAAAGGAATATTTGTAAGATGCCCTGCTTTTTTATCGGGATTAATCAATTTCCTTTAATGCGTTTTTAAAATTGTAAATTAGAATTCAGTACAAAGTACTAACATTTCAGGCGTTTATACGAACTTTCAATACTGTTCACTATGAATCCTGTATCACTAAGTAAGTCCGCTAAGCCAGCCATTATGGTTAGCATAGCACAATTCAACCGCTTTGTATTGCAAAAGCCTGTATTACCATAATATCCTGCTACGTTTGTTATTAGAAGCAAAGCCCATAATTTGATTCTAGTAGCATAATAGCTTTCTTATTTAGTGGAGCGCGGCGTGGCAGTCTTATGCAAGTAAAGCGCTGATAGCCAAGAGATATTTACTCACGCAAACTCACATCCGCGCACATGACTAGCCAAGTTACACCTCTCTCAGACAGACTACTGTAAAATTTCCCTACTATTGCGTTTCCCACTTCATCCCATTTCACCAGTGTACGCTCCCATCCTATCGCTGCTTATTATCTCAACCCTTGGATGAGACAACTCTGGAATGAGATGGGAGATAACTCCCATCCTTTGGAGATAACTCTTATTATCTCCAAATCAATTCCTAAATTTCCAAAAGTATGCAGCGCATTCGGGGCGTGGCAACGATTGTCATTCCGGACTGATGTTGGCATGTATGGTAAGTGAGGGCAAGGCGATGGTAAGTGGACACTTACCATCAGGAATGTCTGTTCGTCTATCACCTTCTTACTATATATAAATATGCTTAGTTGGCCAATGCAATACTCGATCTTCTTTTAACGTCCCAAAAAAAAGCAAATTAACCCAATTTACATTTAAAGACAGGATTTCTTACAACAGGACGAAAGATAAAGCGGATAATTTGGGCACCATCTCAAGGACGAGTCGTGAATATTTTATGGATTGAGGGTCTGGTGTTAAGCTACGAAGGTACATAATGACTCCTCACACCCGTATTAAATATTTGCAGTGTTTGAATAGGCTTTTAAGAATTACTACCGCGGGTAAAAAGCCTCAACCCCAGCCCGCCCCTCCCCCTTCCGTCCATAAATACATTCATATTTACATAGGTTTTTTTTTTATATATTAGGAGAGACAATCAAGGAAAACCCTGCATGGTCACCTGGTACCATCTAGTCTAGCTAGTCTAGGTGGTACCAGGTAGTGCCGGACTCCTACCGGCTAAAAAACCTTGATTGCCTCAACATCGTGTATGTCTAAGTTCTTGTGGCCCTGGTGGCCTTTCAAGAGTCACCGGTCGTAATTGATGTGGGGCGAGCGCAGAAGGCGCTCAGCCGGGAAAAAAGTGTGTGTTGCAACGAGCCTAAGGGCTCCCCCGCCGGTAAACCGGCGGAAGGAACGGACCTCGGCTTAGGGCGTTGCATTGGGGGGATACCGCGGGATCGCGAGTCGGCGAGAAGCGCTCAGGCACGTGCCGATACCTGGTAAATTTACATACATATTTTACAATAATTGGCACGAATAAAATTGTAAGGTTGTTTCACAGAAAATGGTATGAACAAAACAATAAATAGTAGTTCATACCTACTTACACATCCCGGCCGAAAGTAATACACATCGACTCCGATCGGCTAGCTTCGGTTTTGTAGAGCGTCGTCTCTGTCGTAATGGCACACGACAGAGACAACGCTCTACTAAAGCGAAGCTAACCGATAGTCTCTCCTTAAAGGCCGATGTGTGTTACTTTCGGCCGGGAAGTGTACGCGTAGGTACTTTACTAACAGAAGCGATCGCGTTCAAAGATCAAAGGCCTATACGAGCGAGTGTGATTAATGTTATTTACATACGAGTAAACTAATCACCAATTATTTATTTTTAATATAATAAAGAAAATCATGAAATATATTTTAATTTTTAATTAGTTAAAAGAGTTTTAGTGGACTGAGAAATATTCATACATATACTCAAATCGTTGAAAAGAGTTGTTTAGAACATTTGTAAGTCTGTCTAGGCTAGTATGACGCAAAAACACTAGAATTTTAATGAAACTTAGCATACTTATAACTTATACTTGGGGCTAATATTTAGGATATAAGTATATATTAGGTTCATTATTTGGAACGGACGGGCCCTCCGCTTTTAATAGCCGAGGCCAGTTGGTACATTAGAATCCGGTAATTTACGCAGAAACCTATACAGTGCTCTGCCTCATACCTACTAAAGCAACCTCAACAGCAGAGACTTCGAAAAGATTTCATGAAAAAAATAATAATACGTTAACAATGTACCCAAATTAATCTTAATTCCAAAAATAACGGTCAGAAAAGGGCGAGATTCACCCTTGTAATAATCATTGGTCCTGATTGCCCCGCAGCGCGGTAAAAAGGGTGAGCATTTTGACAAGGGCAGGTCATCCCGGGGCTATGCCCTTGCCCCATTGTATGGGTAGAAAATATTATGTTACATGGCCACCCTATTACGAACTTCCTTTAATTTCCTTTTAAATCTCAATTTATTTTTATTAATCGGATTTAGACGGCCGGCGATGGGTAGTGTGTGTGTGGTGTCGAACAATTATACGAGTAGAATAGCACCAGCCCATCTCTTTCCGTAGGTGTAGTCTCGTGGCGACTAACTAATAACAAAGCGGCTAACACAAGCCCCGAGGAACTACATCACCTCTAAAAGAATGGACTCGCTAATCCGCTTAGCTATGCACATCCCTCATGAACAAGTCAATATGCATAAGGAAACCCATCTCGAGCAGTGGATGCTGAAAGAGCTGGTTGCAGGGTGTATTGTTTTATTTTCTTTGTATATATGAAATAAAACTCAGTTAACCATTACAAGCTTGGTTTATTACTGGCCCTAGATTATAAACATTTTTACCACAGACTACTAATATATCTCAAATCTACTACATCTTCCCTTTTATAAGAGATAAGTGTATCAGTACCAAACGGGCTGTAATAACTTACATAATAAACAATGTTGTTTAAAGAAAAGAACACAACTACATATTAGTAGACAAATTAACATTAATTAGTCTCTGACATAATCATGAAGATGAGAAGGAAGTCTAATATCTCTATTAGACCTCCTTGGTATGTTTGGTGGATCAACAGATTGCGCTTCAGATTCAGTACCAGGTGACTGTAGGGTGATCACTTGAGACCACGCTGGTTGTGTGTTCATTGAGTAATCTGTTGCTTTGTCCCTGCATTTATTTAATTTAATGAACCATGTGTTTCTTGTCTTTAAGTTACCAAAACTGTCTTTTATAATAACTGAACGGGGGTTATCAGTGTTTCTGAATACTGTAGCTGGTTTCCATGTTTTACTGTGTTCATTTTCTTTGTATAGGATAGATTGCCCCTCTTTAAATGTGTCATTTCTATATTTTGAATGTTGATCATAATATGTTTTGTTTTTTAATGCATTCTCAGTTAACATTTTTTTTATTCCTTGTATTTCTTTAACATGTGAATTAGTGAACTTGTATTAATTTAACATGCAAAGACCCAATAGCAAAAAAATTGATTACTTTTTTTAGAAATGGATGGCCATCAACAACTGATAAGGTACCCACAGAATTAAAATACTATTATAATCTAAAAAAGACAATCTGTTTTGAAGATAACCTTATTTTCATTAACAATAGACTTTACATGGCGCAGTCATGGCTACGGGATACAATTTACCGGCAAAACTGTCCCTAGTGGGCAACATAAGTCAAAACTTCAAAAAATTTAAACAATCCTTTGAGATTTATTTAGAAGCGGCGAACCTATCCAGAGCATCCGAAGCAAGGAAGATCGTCATCTTTCTCAATCTTGTAGGGGAAGAAGGGACATGTGTATAATACACTTGAAGTGGAGGACGCAAACACATTAAAAGATGTCACAAACTTGTTCGATACTTACTGCAACCCAAAGAAAAATGTCCTGCACTGTCGATATTTATTTTACACACGAAGTCAAAAGGAGGGAGAAAAGTTCGACTCTTATTTGACAGATGTAAAACAGCTATGCAATGATTGCGCCATGTATTGTTTTATTTTCTTTATATATGTTAAATAAAACTCAGTTAACCATTACAAGCTTGGTTTATTACTGGCCCTAGATTATCAACATTTTTACCACAGACAACTAATATATCTCAAATCTACTACACAGGGTTTAGCTCGGCGGAAGATTGTGGTAACAAACATTGGGAGACGCTTATATCCAGCAGTGAAGGGACATAGGCCGATAGGTTGGACAAACAAATAAACCCTGGACAATACGTGAACCCTCGTAACATTGAATTTGTTTTACGAGATGTAACAACTTTTGTTCTATTTCTGTTTATTTAAATGGAGACAATACTGAAAATGGCAGCAAATCAATGGCAGCAAATTCAGGTGGGTTGGGATTAGTTCTCTGGTGATAATAAAGATACAGGAGTACTCCCTCTACTCTGCGTGGACTACTCTTAGTAATTAAAAATTGTTTATTTCACTTATACAAAAATAGTTTGTTTTGCTGATCACGATTTGCTGATCATTTGATAATTTTTTACTGCTCGTTGAGCTCGGATACACTGAATATGAATACACTTTTTATTCAAATAGTGTGAATGACTGATATGTTTATTACTATTTTATTTATATTTTTATGTATGGATGTGTGTGTAAATTTATATTTATTTATGTTGTATTTGTGTAGTGTAATATTGTCAGAACGCTATTTTTAGCGGCACTACCCTTAGCCTGCTCTCAACCATCAAAGGTCAGCTGGAAGAAAATGCTATATAGCATTAAGTTCGCCTTTGTACACACATTTTGGTGTAATAAAGAATTTATCAATCAATCAATATCTACATGCTACTTTCACATTTCTAGCGTCGATTACTCCATGCCTGGTGTTCACTGAAAATCATAATGTGGTCCATTGACTATAATGATGTGTTAATGGTATGTACCCGTTCCTGATTAGTTACACAAAAATCAAGTCATGTTATTCATATATATTTTAACGAGCTGACTCCATATCTGTTCACTCAAGTATGTAACCACTGTTTTATTTACAAGCAACAAAATTAAATGTATATTTACAACACTTGATTTGTATTCCGCAATGTTTGATTATTCTTTAAGCAGTGCGTCCTTCCAAATATGACGTACCAGTCGTCTCTAAAGGGACGCCTGATCCATAATTGAACTTATGTCGCTCAGCGAGTTATGGAAAGAGCTATGATCTAAGTTTCATGGCAGGATAAGCTCCGGAAACAAAGGCTAAGATTCCGGATAAGGTTCGGTACCCATCGCAGAGACCACTACATCTCCGTTACATCGCTACATCTCCACAAAAATAATTGAATTCTGATTTCAAGTAAATAGTCGTTGGGACTTTCAGGTTGTACAGCAGCTTCTGCAAAAGTTTTATTGTTATATCAGCAATATTTTGAATTTTTTTTGAGATGTAATAATTTATTTGAAGAAGGGGTTGGGAAATGGGGAAAATAGGATGGGAACACGTACGTACATTGGGGAATAGGATATAGTGGGAAATGCAGTACATTTCAAGATAGTCTTCTATGAGAGAGTGGTAACGTGGCCAGTCGAGCGCGCCCAGCGGCTGTTCATCTTACATTTAATAAGTTAACAACAAGCCTTAATAAGTTATTTTGCGTTTGGTTAGGAATTCCAATTTCAAATTAATTTCAATTTAAAGCTACGACATTCTTGTTTAAAATCAGTTGTTCGTTTGTTTTTCCGTCAAACGACTCTTTGCTTAGATATCATTGTTTTTGTGAACATAAAAAAGTTAAAAATTCGAGTTTTTTTTTCAAATATGAATTCCGTCGTGCTGCAGCAACGCAGCATAGATGACACGCAATATCAACGATGTGTACGGACCAAACACCGTACACACACCGTGTGTTTTAGATTTGATGGTTTCCGTTGTTTTGTTGATCATGATTTGTTGTCTTCAGTATTTATAATTGCCCGTTAAAGTATTTTGTTATTGCTCAATCCTTAGAAAATTTGGCAACATAATTTACCAATCGCATATTTAAACACCCGATATTTTCACAGGATATTATCAGGTTAGATACTTGATCTCGTCCCTCACCCGTGACATTTGGCCCCGGGACAGACTCCATAAATCTCAGTCACGCCTCGCGTGCCTGAACGTTCATGGGTTCAACTCCCGGGTGACGATACATTCTTCAATCAAGTTCTTGAGTGATAGGGATAATGATTTTTGTGCGTGTTATTTTTTATGTAACCTTATTATATTATACTTCATATGTATGAAAATATATCCATCTATCCATCTGATCTTAGGTTTCCGCCTTCAGTTATTTTTACTGCCTACAGTCAATAATAATTACGAGCTCTTCTCTTCATAATATTTCCGAATACTGTAAAGACTTTACGATTTTATCGAAGTATTTATACCAATTGCTACGAATATAGCTAAAAGACTAATAATAATCAATTGTCTTCTAAATTTAAATTTGTACAACGCCTGTCCGTATTTATAAAAGTGTGGTCGCCTTTTTTTAGGAATATGAGGGGAGAATTGAGACTTTTAATTAAGACTGCAAGGGGGACTGTTAAGGGGTGTGCACGCTGCAATCCACCAACTGCTGGGCGCGCTCGACTGGCCACGTTACCCCTCTCTCACAGAAGACTACCTTGAAATTTATTGCATTTCCCACTTTATCTTATTTCCCTAATGTACGTACGTGTTTCGTAGTAAATGAAATGTGCCAGAGCCCATTCCATAGGCAGCGCATCCGGGGGCGTGCCAACCTTTGTCATTTTGGACTGACGTTAACATGTATCGCGGATGTCTATGGGCGACAGTATCCACTTACCATCAGGTGGACTGTATGCTCGTCTGCCGCCTTCGTCCATAAAAAAAACGTCATTAAAGTAAAAAAAAATATAGAATTTATTCTATGGTAAACCTACAATCTGTGGTGAACAATAAAGGAATACTTTCTTACTCAAGATTTATTTTAATTCTCGGGCACAATGTGTTTCTTCACTGCCGCACTAATGACAATTTTTAAAAATCCGTATTTAAATTGCAACAGTGTGTCGTGCCAAGGATTTGAACTCACGTATAAGAATCGAGAATAGATATTCCTAGACTATCACCGCTCTAAACATATTACACGGCAAAATAAAAGTATTGTATTATAAATGCATTCCTTGGAATTATTTGCAATGATTATTATTGATTATAATGTGGCAGAGAATGGCAGAGAATCCCACTAAACATTAAGTCCGCCTCTTGCACAAAGTTTCTTTGTACATTAAAGTTTAAGTAAATAAATAAAATAAAAACCGTAATCAAATGGGCCCACGCACGGGCGCGATTGTAATTGCGGGCATTAGTGTTGTAAAAACAATACAATTGTTAAACACTCGACGCTCGAGCGCTGATTGAGCGCTAGTGAAATTTTAAAGCTGTAGCTTTAAAGGCTAGTAATATAGTTTAGTTAAAATTAACATTATAGTGTACTTTTATAAATATTTGATGGTCTTAAACACTTGTTATTAAAAGTTGAGTCTAACACGGTTCAGTTTAAGGGTCAATAGCACTAACCTAACGCCTAGTATTAAAACAGCGTTTTCAATTCCTTTGTTCTCACTCACTACACCTTCGTTCTTCTGATAACCTTCTTCTTGGTATTCCGTTTCACCATTTATTATGCAAGCGGGTCGGTTGTGGAACTCTCTTCCCCCGACCATAAAATGAACTCAATATTTATCCAGCTTCAGGAGTCAACTTACTGATTACTATTTAGCTTTGTAATGTTTCATTAAGTTACTGACATATTGTCAAGTCGTATTTCTCTTCTATTATTTAGTTTTAATTATCTCTTCTAATGCTTCCTTTATTTATATTTTTTTTTAATTATAAAAAGAAACATGTATAATATTTGTGTATGTATATGTATTATATGTAATTTATGTATACTGCCTTTTGTGATTAAAATGTTTATTTTCTCTCTACCCAAAGATTGTCCGGCAGAGATCCTTTAGAGATTAGCAGGCACTCTATAACGTGGGATATTAATGATATTGTTAATTTATTGTACAATTATTTCAGATTCAGTTGTTGCAGAGATTCCGATGTTGATGTTGAGTTCAATTCAGTGCCGTTGTTTAACAGATTATATTAATTAATTCTGCTAATTATTACTCAATAGCACACTGTAATGGGATGGTAATTTTCGCATTGTTTATTGAAGTATTGGTTTGATTTGCATAAGTACCTATGTATGGATATTTTATGAAATATACCTACACGTTTAAGCAGTAATAGCTATGACGGCTACATGTACCACATCAATAATAATTCTATCAACACTGAGCAAAAAAATTGTAGATGGAAAATGTTCGACCTGATATTTTTGAATATAATGTTTGTGCAATGGTATTTTTGATTAATTTTGATTTTGGTATCATTGAAAAGCTGGCTTTATGCTCTTTCTAATGATATGAAAAACCATTTTATACATTAAACATTTTACTGGATAAATCGTTTGAAACAGAAAATAGGAAAAATGTGACAGTAAGATTTAAGACAAAGAAAAAACAAATTTTTAAACAAAGCCAAACAAATTTTATTACGGGAACCTAAATTCTAGTATTTGTTATTCACTTCCTTGTGCCTACTGACATCTTGAAGCCGGTTTTTTTATCAGATTTTTCACAGTATTCTGTGAAACAACTTCCCACACTTCGGCAATCGTAATCTTTAAATCGCTAAGCGACACAGAAGCAGGATTCCTGGTTCTAACCATCCTTTTGAACATTGGCCAGTCCAATGTGGGCATTCCTACTTCGCGGAGACACAATGGGGCCTCGCATTGTTGTGCATTAATTAGCACGAAGTTATTGCCTACAAAACAAGCAAAAGCGACAACGTAAGTCACGAGGACATTCTCAAAGTATCTGTAAGTTAAAGCATTACTAGATCTTCCGTCGGTCGATTTTCGCGTCGACTGAAATGCCTCCCAATACCATTGCGGAACCTTTCAGTAATACTGTAAGCGACCGTTTCAGTAATACTGCACTGTGCATAGCGCTTTTCAGGTCTTCTGTCAACTCTGTTTCTTTCATCGTCGCCGTGTAAACCCATCCTGAGATTCGTGGGACAACATTAGAGAGCGCTGTTGCTCTAAGCTCCAATCATTTTTAGGTTTTTTTTAGTAGTAAATGAATACTGTCGCCCATTGACATCTGCGGTACATGCCACCTTCAGTACAGAATGGTAAACGTTGGCACGCCCCTGAATAATGAAAATAGTGATTTTATTTCCGACCAGAGTCCATAAGTGGTAAGTATGGCAGTTAGTAATAATTAATTTAACTTATTATATGTATTGTTAATATTTTATATTAGGCATTGTTAAACATCTACTTATATTAAATGACAGCTTATGCTGCACCTATTACTACCCTCACTCAATGTAGCTGGATAGGGCAGTCAAACCTAGGAGCAATTTCCTTCAGGACCGCGCCGTTGTCGCTGTTCCGTAGGCGCTGCAGTAGCGTTTTCTTGCGTATAATCGCTTGAATGCCGGACGGCTTTCAACCCTTAAAGTTAAAGTATAAATATAATTTATTTATATTTTTGTACGTAATCTAATATTTAAACGTTGTATTGCGTCACAGTATCAACACTAGTATGTAACACATCAGTTATGCCATTAAAATCGGATTAAACAAAGAACAGTAAACCGCAGTAATAAATTATTGCGATTTGCATTACAGAGAGCGCCTGAATCGATGTTGATTTACAATTGACAAGTCTCGCGAGTTGAAATCATCAGTGAGTTGAATGAAAGAATTAATATTAAATACTTGTGAGACAAACAGTTATTCCCATCGTTATTTTTCATCATAAATTGTAAAAAGTCCCTGAAAGTAAAGTCCGCTTTTCAAACAAAAAATCATATACACAAGCCAAAAGTGGGCATAATTTCGAAGAACATCGATAGCTTTGAAAATAGCCGAGATCATCACTATTATCCATGATATATAATAACACCGTAGGCCCTAGACAAATTGATTTTGGGATATAGAGCCCCAAACTGACGAAACCACGGCCACACATCAGTTATTTGCATATATTGTATCACTTTGACATATACAAAAATATCATTGTTCAATAATTTGATATCTGGTATTCTCATAACGAGCTCTCCTTTGACATGTTCGAGAAAATCATGAAAGGGAAATTCATTATTATTATTATTTTCTGGTTTCTATTTCTATTTCTGTAGGTACATATTTTATCTTCGCTCCGTCATATTATTTCTGTGTCGAGAAAACGTTCTTGTATTTGTCGGTAATTAGATACAGTTCGTTGAACTATAAGTTACTTATATACGTATAAGTATTATTACGTATACTTAATTAACCGGTGAACAATTATTCCTAGGTATTAAATAAGCAATTGATACAACTGGAAGTATTATTATAATAACTTATTTGTGACTACACATATTTACTGATTTGAAATTGTAATTGCTAGACAAGGATAAAAGAGTTTAAGCAATGATTACATTTTTAGCATGTTGATTGCGTTATAAGGACCAAAAAACCTGACACGTAACTTCCCCGTGGTGCAGGCATCGAAACGCTTTGCCAACGCCTAGAGCGGGTCGCATATTTGATTTTAGAGAGAGTAGGAAAGAAACAAATACTGTTTTGTAACTACCTATTTACTAGTGCAAAAAAGTATTTGATTTTTTCGTCCCGATACCGGACCAGGGAAAACATAATTACTAAGTGCGTATATTGGGTCTAAAAGACCAAATAGACCGATGACCGGATAGCTGCCTGATTACACTTAGTTTGATACCTTACCTGATTACCTGATTGATTACGTATCACTGTCGAAAAAATTCGAGGCAAATCACAATATAGACGTTAAAAAGTGAAAAAATGACTTCATATTACTCCACTTTATAAACAGGGGGGTAAGTAATATAGAAAGAAAGGTATGATGGAGCTGATTTTAGAACAGCAATTAAATAGCAGAGAATCAGCTAAAAAGTAAAAATGGTAAAAATATTTCTTAAAAAATTTAAGAATAAACCTATCCAATTCGTTACGAGATTTTTTTTAAATTTTAAATCCTTATTTCTGATGTCGATGTTTCATTCTCAACACTTATCGTTTACGATATACGAAAATTTTATCGATATACGTATTTGACATTTAATTTGAATATCGGACAAAAAGAACCTGTAAAATTAAAATTAATTATTTTTATACTTTAAAATAATAAAATTTACTATGGCGAAGCTAACGTCAAATTCGTATTAACGTTAAAAATAACAATCTATCTAAAAATGGATGTTGGTATATCTGAGATTGATAGACTTCGACACGTTAGTTTCGATGAAAATAATTTAGACAATACTATTTTAGCATGTCCCATACAGTAGGTACCGTTAGCCTATGTCACTCCACTACTGAATATACACCTCTCCCAAGGCTCACCGCCAAACACCGTTTCAGTGCAACAATAAACTATTTCTTTTATTTTAAACTATTAGTCTGACGAGGGTGACACGTTATATTGATCAAGCACAAAATCTGATGACACACACAATGTTTTTTAACATCGAGTGACACGCCTTCGACGCTTATCGGTTCTGGACGAACATGTCCGGAATTATTGTATACTAGCGTTTTTCCACGGCTTCGCACGCGTGGATTTTGTTTTAAAAGTAATGGGCCCAGGAAAATATGTGTGTATATACTTTTACACCCCCCCCCCCCCCCTCCTAAAGTCCCTCCTCTAAGTCAAATATTAATACACTCCAATACATGTGTAATTATTTTAAATGAGAACTATATATATCATCAAATTTCAAGTTGTCAATCAACATAAAAAGTTTAGAGATGTCAATTTTGCACCCAAAACCGCTTCATCTTCGAAGTTAAATATCAGAAAACTGCGATAGACGCGTTTAATTATTTTAAATTAAATGTATATATGTTAAATTTCATGTCTCTAACTTCAATAGTTATTGAGATACACGCATTGTATAAAAAATCTCACCTCACCCTTTTCCCAGTAAGATTTCTACAAATTCCTTCCTTAGTGCATAAGTATGTCATAAAACCTATCCACTGTGCAAAATTGTATGTTTCCAGCTTCACCGGTTTAAGTCAGTCAATAAGTCAAGACATCTCTTTTTATATGTATCTAAATATAGAATTAAATAGTTACATAAATCCCTACAACTAGTTCAAAGCAGCCATCGGCATTGCTAATTGGCCTCGGTACCCGAGGGAGCGTTTTAACCGCACCTCGACAGGCAGATAGGGAGAAATTAGAATTTCTGTAGCAACTGAAAAGACCAATTAATGTGTTTAGTTGGGCGGAAATATAAACGACAGTGCTACTGTCTTTTGGAGGGGGACAGTGCATGGTGCATTCCCGCAGCCGCTGGGCGCGCTCTACTGGCCGCGTTACTACTATCTCCAAGACTACTACCTTGAAATGTACTGCATTTCCCACTTTATCCTATTCCCCACATGTACGTACATGTTTCCCGCGTCATCTTATCCTATCCCTCAAGATTTCGCCAACCCTGTCTCCAAGTCCATTCCTACACCTCCAAATGCAGGCAGCGCATCCGAAGGCGTGCCAACGGTTGTCATTGTGGACTGAAGTTGGCATGTACCGCGGATGTCCATGGGCGATAGTAACCACTTACCATCAGGTGGACTGTATGCTAGTTTGTCACTTTTTTCTATAAAAAATAAATGATAATATACAGATGGAACAAATTATATCGAGCTTTGAAGGGAGAGTACCTTAAATATTGAAAATAGTTTAGTGTAGGTTTTCCTTACTTATCTAATAAATTTTATTTTATTTAATACGTTAAAATTGCACGTCCTATTCCATTTAGAAATCCAAACGATCTACCAACACGTATGTCGCATATAATCACAAACATCACAAACGTCTTATGTCACTCTCATGTTGTATGTCACAAACATCGTCACTCTCATCTGAAACCTCTGAATAATATCTAACCTCAGACCCTGGTGAATCCCGTTCAGAAAATTACAGTTTCCGGTGGTATGGTGTAGCGGTGGTAGTTCTAATGTTAAACAGTCTATAGCATTAGAACAGGCAACCAATGTTGGATACCATCCTGCATAAGTGATCCAAGCGAAAAAAATGAAATTTTACGGGACAGAAGATTTTGAATTTGTGTTTTTACTAGAATATTCTACAAGGCGCTTGGTCTACTACCAAAATATCGTGTAAAATAACTGTAAAAGGTATTATTAATCGTATATTATAGTTAAATATATTTGTATGTATGCATGTATGAATATGTTTATTTATACTATGGCATTTAATTAATATGAGTCACTATTAACTATAGTTTTAATTAATCTTACCTATCATTGCACCGACCGCGCCTTCTCTGCATAGCCCAAAAGTTGACTGGAAGATAATGCTTCTAAAAATTAAATCCGATCTTTGTCACTTTATGCAATACAGAAGAAATAAATAATAGCTAATAAATCTTTTTAAGACTTGTAGATTACGCTAAATTGAGTCGAATGACCCAAAAAAAGGTATCAAATTTGTCGCTCGGACCTGTTCTGCATAATTGTATCCAGTTGTGGTAGGTATATTTTTTTGTCTGTAGGTACTATTTATAGAACACATTTGACCCTTTTGGCAGCAAGCAGAATAAGACATTACAATCCCATATAATACAATATTGGCGTTCATCAGAGTGGTACCTCGTCAATATCCACTAGAACAGGGTTTCCTAGATGGTGGGTCCGGTCACCTATTATTATAAAATGTTTCTATAATAAAACTATGTACCTAAACATTAAAATATGTTTTGGTTTAACCTATGCACTAGAATTAGGGACTTAACTCGCTAGTGGGCCACGAACGAGAACCATAAAAAAACCGGGTCATGGGAAAAAAGTTTGGGAAAGACTGACTTTTAAACTGTGTTTTTTTTTTGGAAATGACTTTAGCCATTCTTATGGCTCTAATGGCCTATCAAGAGTCACGGACATGAATAGTTTAGGGCGAGCGCAGAAGGCGCTCAGCCAGGAGCAAAAAGTGTGTGGTGCAACGGTGCAACGTAGACCGACGTAAGGAACGGACCTCGGCTTAGGGCGTTGTTTCGGGAGGCTACCGCGGGATCGCGAGTAGCTGAGAGAAAAAAACTTTCCCCGTGAAATACAAATACCATCAGCAACCGGCTTAGTTGTCCGAAAGTGAGCCACATAACTGTAGCTATAGATATACAATTAGATGCATGTATCCAGGTTCTTTCAGGCGTTTAGATGATTGATTATGATTGAAATATAAATGGAGTGCGAATTACTCTAAAGTTGCGGCTAAATATAATCCGACGTTAGCTTGTACGCAACAACAACATACGAACATGTATCATGTCATCATTCTGTATATTTCGTCTTGATGTCTCTCACAGAATACTACCTTCAAATGCATTTCCTACTTTAACCTATTCCCCAATGTACGCACGTACATGTTTCAGTAGTGAGTTAAATATGCCAGAACCCATTCCCATTCTATCCTATTCCTCCAAATTTACCCAACCCTTTCTCGAAAGCCATTCCTATGCCTCCGGAGGTAGAGCATCCGGGAGCGTTCTGGATTGAAGTTGGCATATCTCGCCATGTCCATGGACGACAGTATCCGCTTACCATCGCACACGATCTCAGATCTTCTCAAACGGCCTACGTATATTATATACGTGTACATTATTACTTTGTATTCAATGTTACTATTCACTTTACAAATACTTCACTTAGCAGCTCTGTTTAACCAAAGGTTGACAGAGAAATATTAAGTCCGCCTTCTGTACAACTTTACACTTTTTATTATGTACACTTTATTGTTTTAACAAAAGGCAGACTTAATACTAAAAAGCATTTTCTCCCAGCCAACCTCGGGGCTATATGATGATGGTATGGAAGGTGTAAGTGAACAACAATATATAAAAAACTTGGAATGAATAGAATATACAAACAGTAAATATTCACGAGTCGGGGCTGTTTCACTGCTAGTTTCGCCATCATTGTTCGAAGTTCGGCACAGTAAACATCTGCTGTTATTGCTTGACCAGACCTGAGAAAGCTATAGTGAATAACACCATGAATAGACCACCAAACAGTTACCATTACCTTTTTATTGATAAGCTTTGCCTTAGGGCACTGTTGCGGCGTTTGACCTGGGGTCAGCCATTGCATTTTTCGCTTTCGGTTATCGTAAAGAATCCACTTTTCGTCACATGTCACAATTCGATCCAATATTCCTTCATTTCTGTACCGATTCAACAAGGCAACGCAAGTTTCAACACGCGTTTGTTTCTGCAGATCAGTCAAATCGTGAGGCACCCATTTTTCATATTTTTTTATTTTATTGATTTGATGAAAATGAGTCAATATTGTAGGGAAGGTAACGTTAAACCATGCCGCTAATTCCTGGGTAGTTTGACTCGGATCGGCTTCCACCATCTCCTTCAATTCAGCGTTATTCACCTGTGTGGGCGGTCTTCCACGTGGTTCGTTCTTCAAGTCGAAGTTTCCATTACGAAAGCGTTTAAACCAAAAACGCACGGTTCGTTCATTAGCAGTCTCCTCTCCAAACGCAGCATTGATATTGCGAGCCGTTTCTGTCGCGTTAGTTCCGCGTCGGAACTCGTATTCAAAGATTACTCGGATTTTCGAAGTATCCATCTTTCCCGTCTAAGCTGAATAAAAAAAAACAATTGAAAGTCGAAAATCGAATGTTGCACATTTTTTAAAACAAGAACCTCATAGGTATCATGTGAAAAAAGTTTCACCCGAAAATCTCACACCATGAAGGTTTTATGTCAATTCAAAGTATCTATTACTATAAAACGGCAATTTCATACTTTAACCCCTTTTATTAAATTGTCAGATACAGTACGCAAAAAAATAACTAAATGGTGTCCATTTGTAGGACGTGATCTTTCAATCTTCTCTTAAATCTATCTCGAGATGGAGCTTTTCTGATTTTGACGGGAAATTCGTTCCAGAGTCTTGTGGCCTGCACGGCGAAAGATTTTAAGACCTGTAAGCAGATTATCCCCAGAACGAAAGTTTTTAATTGACTTACTTTAATTCGTCGTTAGTTATCTAACTAACTATATCTAAGCAAGCATTCAGGTTCAAAGCAAGACCATTTCCTTAACAAAATTTATGAAAGGTATTTAAAAGCGTTTCTGTGAATATTCATTAAGAAAGTGTACATAAATGAGAAATATGGCATTTCTTTCCTAATAGCAAATAGAATAAGAAATAACATTTTTTATAGACGAAGGCGGCAGACGAGCATTCAGTCCACCTGATGGTAAGTGGATACTATCGCCCATAGACATCTGCGATACATGCCAACATTAGTCCAAAGCGCTCGTTGGCACGCCCCCGGATGCACTGCCTACCTTTGGAGATATAGGAATGGATTTGGAGAAAGGGTTGCGAAAATGGGGAGGGATAGGATGGGAATGGGCTCTATCACATCTCGCTCACCACCGAAACACGTACGTACATTAGAGAAATAAGATAAAGTGGGAAATGCAGTACATTTCAAGGTAGTCTTCTGTGAGAGAGGAGTAACGTGGCCAGTCGAGCGCGTCCAGCGGCTGTTGGATTGCAGCGTGCACTCTTCCCCTCAAAAAACATACGTATATTATGTTGTGTGTATTTTGTGTGAACAATATACCATACCATCAGTCTGTGTCTCTCCACTGTGGGTACATGCCACCTCATACACATGTATATGGTATCTCCCAAGGACCGTCATCTTTTCATCTCTTTTCATCCAGCCACTACCAATGACTTTCTTCCAGTCTTCAGTCCACCTGACCGGAAGGAGTAACACGGAAATATGAGCAGAATTCACGGTTTCGGGAATGTTTCGGTTACAGCTTGTACCCTATAGTAAAAGCCGTTCAACTGCAATTTTTTGCAAAATATTCAGTCTAGAAATACAATTTTCAGTTAGGCCGATCAAACAAATTTTGCACTGAAAACTTCAGCATTTACGGCGCTCGATGAAATTTCATAAAATAATTGACGTAATCCAGAATGTGAAATGTGTGATGCAAAAATCCATTGAAATCTATTAAGCTTGTTGTTTATTCCTTTATATTGTATATTCATGTACCTTTTATTGTCCCAGTAAAATTATATAAAAAAATCGCTCTGTGACAAAAAGATATATCAACACATTAAATGATACATTATCATCATCACTTACCGATAAAAAGTCCAAAAATTAGGAACACAGTCATGATGTACAACCGATATTCATAACACAGCCTAAACTATAACACTTTTCATTGCACTGCCTTCATCCACTGAAAATGCAGTTCCAGTTTCATCTTTCACGATTTAAATCTAATTTAGAAACTGAATTGAGCAAAATACACATTTGATTCCATTAAAAGTCGCACTCTAAACGCACTGCAAAGTCTGAAAAGTTTCTCCCTGTCAAAAAATACGCGTTGACGCCAAAGCAACGGTAAAAAGTTACGTCAAATTACTTCAGCTGCTGGCGGCCGACTGCGGCACAGCATCCACTGTCGTTTTACCCCCGCCACCCCTGCTGAAATACCTCTTGCCCCTCTCGCCCTTATCGCGATCCCGTAATTAGATAAATGTCATTGCTGTTGTCTGTGAATTTTTCCCTCTCCCCGAAGAATTTCGTCGGCCAATGTAATAGACTCGAGAGTCGTTCGAGGCACTCATTTACGTAAGTGGCACGTTTGTTTCTGTGTGTGTGACATAAAAAAAGGTTGTGTTCTCCGCGCGAAAATATGCTGTGCGTTTTGTTTCGTGTTTTATGGGGCTTCTGTGATTTGTGTGTACCGTGTTTTTATGTGAGGAAAAACATGGTTTCTTAGCAAATGTATGTTAACATATTTAACATAAAAAATATCGCGTATTTGAGACTAGGGACCATCTAGGATATCGGAATTAAAGTAACCGCAACCAGCCCATTTATCGTACACTACTGAACATGGGCTTCCTCATAGACCATTGTCTTATACATGAGAGATATGTGGCGTTGTTGGCGAATCTACTATTTTAGAGGTGATGTAGTTTCTCAGAGTTTATTGTAGCGATTTCGTTATGCCCTATACCCTGACCATTAATTAGCTGCAGTAAACTGACAGATCGAACTGTCATTTCGTAAAATAACGTTACCACATTTATTCGAATAGTGATGTGACTTAGAAAATTGATTCAATCCGATGCAATCAAATAAGTTATTATTAAGTACGTTCGTAAATATTGATAAACACATAAACAGGCTGTGTAACGCAATGATCACTCCCAGATACGGGTGACGATCACGATCTCACGGGTTGGTAGCTACCCTAGTACTCTAGAAAGATTGAAACAACGCCGAAGAGAGTAAAAGGAAAATACAAGAGTGGATGACTACCTATAAGTGATGGGGTAGTGTTATTCTAAAGGCTACTACACCACACTAAAAACAAAAAGGTTGAAATGAAAACATAAACCAGTCAGTAGGTTTATTGGCAATCTGCAATACATTTATATAACCTAACACCGTAGTCGCGCTACGAAGGTTTATCGAACAATATGTTTCTTTACGCGCGACGAGGGCTACATAGGTGTATTAATGGAATGGTCCTTTAACGGCTGGTAGAAAACGTCGTGGCAGCGTAAAATTTAATTTGTGAAAACAGGCGAATTACATACGGAGAGATTCATGAGAAATTTCAAATTGGATCGTTGAGTGTGTATGAAATATTTCATGGACACCTACAAGTCAGAAGGATAGTATCGCGATGGGCGCCGCTCAACCTCAACGAGACTCAAAAACGAGTTCGTGTCGAATGGTGCCGTCATATGATAACAAAATTTGAAGTAGGGTCGTATCGGCTATTGTCACGATATTGTCACAGGTGACGAATCTTGGATCTACCAGTATGATCCAGAAACTAAGCGTCAATCTACTGTTTGGCTGTTTCAAAGTGAGCCAATGCCTATCAAAGTGAAAATAGCAATAAGAGCTAGAAATTTTTTAATTGCAAGTTTCTTCACTTTAACTGGCTACCTGATATCTGTACCTTTACGAAACCAAAGTAGCATTAATGCAGAATGGTACGTAGCCACGTGCTTTTCAAACGTTTTTATTCTAGTGAGTAAAAACCGTTCAAACTCAGGTCTCCGCGGACTGCTGTTGCACCACGACGACGCGTCCCCTCACTCAGCGCTTAAAACGGGAGACTTTTTGGACACTAGCACGGTTACAGTTTTAGGCCATCCTCCTTACACTTAATACCTTGTGACTTCTTTTTATTTCCCAAATTAAATCCCCAACTAAAAGGGAAGCAGTTTTTGTAGCCGGAAGACGCGCTGGTTACCTTCGAAGAGGCTGTGACAGAGGTACCTGAGGAAGATTTCATATTGGTTCAGACGCGTAAAACTTTGTATAGATGCAAGTGGAGAGTACTTTAAAAAAATGAACAAAAAAAATTGGGACCCATTGATTTTTTTGTTTCGCATAAGTTTCTGGGTTCCTTACGCACATGCATCTTCGTAGCATTATTCAGTCATACAACAATGCAAATACATTCAAATGTGAATGGAGTACTGTACTGTGACAATGCGTTCGGACCGCGGTGCACATATCACGTTAATACATTATGCTACGTTGGTGTGTAACTAAGTTTTTAATCTCAAATTATTGTTCTTTTCGAGCTCTTTTTCCGACATTCAAAGCAGTGAACTTTCTCATGTTCAATTAAATATTTATTCCATTTCCTAGTCTCAATTTTATCATTAAAATGCACCGAGCTATCTGTTAGCGAATAGTGTCATGAAACAGTTTTAAATAAAAAATATTTTATTTAAATAATTAAATACTACATCAAATAATATGATTTCAATAATATAGTGTATAGGGACTTTCTGGGTGTCATTACGTCATACAAACAAAATGAACAAACAAATTGAGATACAATTATATTATTACAAAATAAATAACACCACACTCAATGGCCCACACAAGGATTCCGTGTATCGTGGGTCCAGAGGCACACAAGACGAACACAACACGTGCAACACCCAGACCCGAACAAACGCCTGTCTTTAAACGAATATTTATCCGACCGGAAATTGAACCAGGGACATATTGCACAGCAAGCAGCGTCACTACCAACTGGACTAATTGGTCGTCAAATTGATGTTATTTACAACTTTTGTTTTCTCTACTGCTCACTTTCCTATTGTCAAAGCGAGATACCACATATTCCAAACTTTTTTTCGGAGAATAATCAATACATCAGCGAAAATCATAAAGTTTTGCATAAAGGATATATTTTTATACCTTTTTCAATCCACTAATGATATAACGCATTTAAGGATAAGATATTGTATATTTATTGGGACGCCATATTTGTCGATCAGAACTCTTATTTTCATATTTTTTCATATATTTTCAGCATATTTCTCTGATATTTATATGAAATATAGTGATTTATGTTGTGTGAAATAAATACTAACTACAAACGTCTTTAGGCATTTAGAAGTCATAATTTATGGAATTGCTCGAGTGTAATTTTGTCGGTAATCAGCTAATTATGTATAATAATCGTAATTGATGATAACGTAGTAGTAAAAATGCATACATGCAATCTTTGTCACTTGTGTAAAACGCCATCCAAGTTAGGAAGGTATGCAGGCATGGACGATGTTATGTCCTGACGCAAGGAAGTCATGAGATACACGTCTTGTTTATTTTAGACCCGTGGTTTTGCAGCTAAATGCTATATAATCGTTGTTTGACCATGTTGACTTATCTCAATGTTGTCCTCTTCGTGTATGTGCATGTAATATGTGGGTAGGATGCTTGATGTCAATATACATCTGTATAAGTACGTATTATTTATCTTTCTAACACACCTACTATAGTTAGGAAGCCGCCGCCGTTTAAATGTATAATGCTAAGTTTTTTTTTTTTTATAGAGAAGAGGGCGGACGAGCAAGCGGTCTCACGTGATGGTAAGTGTTACCGCCGCCCATGGACACCTGCAACACCAGGGGGTATGCGGGCGCGCCGCCGACCTTGCAAAATCCTATTCACAGCTTTCTTGAAGAACCCCATGTCGTAGTTTAATGGGAAGACCTCTTGAGGCAGTTCGTTCCACAGCCTACGGGTACGCGATATAAAATAATTTTTGGACCGAACAGTACGCGACACCTCCGTATCTAGGAAATGCGGATGGACCGCACTTCTGTGACGGGAGGTGCGGTTGTAGAAACCCGAGGTGGGAATTGACAGAACATGAAAAATTAAAACAGATATCTTAAGTTATAACAGTACACAGTTAGTCGCTGTTTGTTCAATATTACCCATTTTTAACAACACATGGCATATTTGAGGGGGAAACTGCACGCTGCAATCCAACAGCTGCACTCAACTGGCCACGTTACCCCTCTCTCACAGAAGACTACTTTGAAATGCATTTCCCACTTTATCTTATTTCTCTAATGTACGTACGTGTTTCGGTAATGAGTGAGATGTGCCAGAGTCCATTCCCATCCTATCCCTCCCCATTTTCCCAGCCCTTTCTCCAAATCCATTCCTATATCTCCAAAGGTAGGCAGCGCATCCGGGGGCATGCCAACGTTTGTCATCTTGGACTAATCTCGGCATGTATCGCGGATGTCTATGGGCTGCAGTATCCACTTACCATCAAGTGGGCTGTATGCTCGTCTGCCGCCTTCGTACATAAAAAAAATGTACCACATTAAAAACCTCAATATAAGTAATAAAATTACTTAGTACTTTTTGAAAGTATCAAAATATTGAGTAGACATCTGAATACTTACACCTACTTCTTACCTGTGGCTTTTGGTACCCATATCTAACCGAGAACATGATAAGATACTTTACCATAATATTACCAAATGAAAAATCACATTTCAGAAATTTAACCTTTTTTAGATCAACATATAGTTTTAGTAGCTCTAAACTTATTTATAACAAAAGAAAATAGAAGAACTTTTAGCCAAAAGAAATAGCGCTGTTATTAGACTACATACTGATATTATAATCCATCCAGAAGTTTTTGAGTAATTCTATTAAAAGTTTTTTTTTTTATTTTCCTCTACAACTTAACGTCCTTGTATGATAGGAAGATGACACATCGACCAGTTTTCCATATGGACAATTAGCTATACATTAGTGAAAACCCGATAAAAATCCGTTCAGTAGGTTTTACGTGATACTCAAACAAACAAATAAACATACATATAAAAATTTTAAAAATTCTATAGCCTACTAAAAATACTCAATTTCATTTTTTTTTAATTTATTCAATGTACAGACTACTCCTTCACTCTTTTATTATATATATAAACAGTCTTTGTACACGTAGTTTATGTTCAATAGGGCATATATATGTACGCAAAATGTCTGCTCAATCCATTGCTCGCCCATCGCTCTCCCAGGATTTTTGGTAGAAATCTCCTGAGGAGATAAGCAGTGGAAATCTAAATAACAAGAGAAATATTTCTATGGGATAAGCGCGTTTTTTGTACGTATTTTCATACTAATTGAATTATTTGTGTGTACAATAAAATGTATACAAAAAGTAAAATAATATGCAGTCTGATGTCGGAGGGCTTTAAAACAGCATCACCTTGCACCTCTTCCCGTGGGTGTGTCAGGGCGACTAAAGGACAACAAAGCCGCTACCACAAGCCTCAAGGAACTGCACCACCTCAAAAAGAGTCGCCTCGCCAACCGGCTTGGCCAGCGTGGAGTTTTAAGGCCACCTCTCATGCACAAGACAATGTGCGTGAAGAGGCCCATGTCCAGCAGTTACATACAAAAAGGGCTGGTTACGCTTCCAAGAAAGTATACCTATATCTATATTAATATTATAAAGAGGTAAAATTGTGTGTCTGTTTGTATGTTGGGGGTAATCTCTGGAACCACTGAACTGATTTCAAAAATTCTTTCACAAATAGGAAGCTTCATTATCGGTGTCTAATATAGGGTATATTTTATTTTGAAATTTTGAAACAAAAATCTTATAAACCGAAGCGAAGCGAGGGCGGGTCGCTAGTAGATAAATAAATAAAAATTTGAGTGACTAATATTTAAAAAAGAACAATTCTACATTTTTTGTATGTCTATGGCTTATACCCTGCCTTTCAGATTCAGATTTATATATATCGTAGTACAGAACAGGTGTAACCAATATAGAATTATGCTCGACTCTGTCACGCCGACGCGGTACAATTAGAATAATACAATTTAAAATTAATGCAATTAACAATAAAATACCTAATATTTTCTTAATTGACGGACAGAAACTTGAGGGACAACAAAATAACATTCATCGAAACATATCTATGGTCAGCATTTTATATATCTCATAATAATACTAATTGTATTTGGATAATCTTGACATTTGAACAAAAATAAACATTAATCAAAATTTTGAACAAATGATTCTAATATCCATGATATTCGTACTTGCCAAAATTCAAAGTCCACTATGGTCTAACATATTGAATCTCCGATAGTCGTTAGCAGAAGCAAACTGACCATTCTCTAGCCAGATGCTCTCGGATCAACTAACATAAACCAAATTTCGTTCTACAGTTGGAGAGAAATTCAGTGTTTCCGAGAAGCTTTTAGGAGGTTGAAACAAAAACTTCAGGTATAAGGAAATAAATCAAGACTGGCTTTCTCGTATCCATTTTCCTTTATTCGTTCATCGAGTGAAAAAAGCAAAATACGAGTTCTATTTGACTTTTTGGCGGGAACTCAAGCAGTCTATTGTTCGTTTGATTGTTATAAAATTATCTATTGTGAATTTTGCAGTTACATAGAGATAGTTTATTAAACTTCAAAGAGCGTATTGATTGTGATAATCAAAAAAGCACAAGACTGCTATTTCGTATGCTTCCAAGGAGTCCAACTCTTCTGTCCTCAGTAAACCTGTCACTTTACTGAGCGATTCCTAACTTCTCAAGTCTGAAGGCATTAAACTCGCCTTTAGTATGATAAAGTGAAAATAAGTTGGTCAAATGAATAAATAAAAAGTCAACACTGGCACAATGTGCTAATTGCACTTTTGCCACTTAAGAAAAACAATTCCTCGGCACGAACCACTGAGTATCTACACAGTGCGTCTTTTTTTTAAATTGTCATTATCTCGGCGGCGAGGGAAAATATCGTGGGGAAACGCGAAATTAATTCAGAAATTAATAAAAATCTAGAGTATGTGAAGGAAGCTTGGTAGGTTATGACCCGAAACCCCCTAGTGATTTACTAGAGGAAGCCTGTGCCCTGCAGTGGAACGTTATAGACTTATACAAGTGTATATATAAAAAAAAATACTGACTGAACTAGAAGATGACCAGAAATCGAAAGTGGTATTGTAATTGTTTGCTTAAATGTTCAACATAACACAAAAACAATTGTGGTGTATTCAAGAAACAAAGCCATTAAACAAAATTCGGGTTGTGGCTTTCTCGATCATAACTAGTTCTGGCAACGAACAAGTGCCAATATAGGTACATTGTGGATGCTTTTAAAATAGTCTTAAGCGAAGTTTTTTATAGGAACAAAAGCGGCAAACGAGAATACAGTCCATCTGGTGTTAAGTGGATACTGTCGCCCATAGAGAATGGGCATCATAGAGAGACATCATAGGCCCATAGAGACATCAGTTCAGAATGACAAATGTTGACATGCCCCTGGATGCGCGCCTACTCTTGAAGATGTATGAATGGATTTAGAGAAAGCGTTGGGAAATAGAAAGAATAGGATGGAACGAGAATAGGCTCTGGCATATCTCACTCACTACCGAAACACGTACGTACGTTAGGGAATAATATAAAGTGGGAAATGCAATACATTTCAAGATAATCTTCTGTGAAAGACGGGTAAGGCCAGTCCAGTGCGCGCAACGGCTGTTGGATGCAATTGGTGCACCCTCATGTAGTCGACAATGAACTTTTATCTAACCCACAATAAATATTTGCCATCCTTTATACATATATATTATATATATACTTTATAGATATATGTTTTCAAATGAAAACATGGTAAACACAACAATCTAGGAATATGATACTTGAAATATGAACGAGATTGCCAATTTCCATAAAAAAACATAACTGGGTTTTGGTTTTCATAGAGATATCACGCCTTTGTATTAAACTACTCGTAAATTGAATATATTTCTCTGAAATATTAATACCAAATTAAAGTTAATCTAATGCATGGCAATTATTGTAAATACATTCTCATTAATATTGTAAATACCAAAGTTGATTGGTTTGTTCGTGCGTTGACTCGCTTGCTCCATTTCTTGCTTGTTATCTAATAACTATGCATCAAATTGTCGAATCAATAACCAAACTTGACCCGTGTAGTTCAATGACGGGTTAACATCTAGGATAGCACTTAATCCTAGATGAGCGAAGCCGCGAACTATAGATATTTCTCTCTAAAAAAATAATAAGATATGTCTGTCGCTAGCGACGATTTGTTACTAAAGATTAGTAAGATACAGCAACAACCACTGTTCTCTCGTTATGGGTTAGTCGCGTCGTATGGTGTCATCGTGGTTAGTAATAAATCGTTTCCAATATTCTAATTTTATTGCTACCATACCAAAAGACCTTTATTTAAACGGATATAAGACCTAATTTGCAATATCAAAGTTGTTACAATCCACGGAGAATGTGCACCCTGCAATTTCACAACCGCTAGACACATTTGATCAATCAAGTTACTTGGACCTTACTGAAAACTATAGTGTCCAATGTACCGCACTTCCCACGTTTTCCTATTCCCCCCATGTACATACTTGTTTTGTTAATGACTAAGATACGTGTATGCCAGGGCATTTATCATTACATTTTAGCTTATCCCTTCCCATTTTCCTAACTCGTTCTCCAAATACAGTGCTAAATCTCTAAAGATAGGTCATCCGGGGGCATTCTAAAGTTTGTCATTCTGCACTAATGTTGGCATGTATCGCGGATGTCCGTGAGCTCCGCTAACAATCAGAGGGACTGCATCTGTCATCTGTCACTTTCCTTTAACACAAAAAGATAAAAATAAATGGTCTGATCAATGATAAATGACCAACATTCAAGAACCACAGACCTTATGTTAAACCAACATTACTCATAATAATCTTGCAAAAATATGCCACTTTGACAAACGATATTAATGCAGTTGTAAAATCCACACAGGGCCCAGTATTTCAAATTTCTCGTCCACTATCGGATCCCATTAATTATGCTCCGTACTCAATATGTCGCAGTGAAACTGGGCCGGCCATTTTGCACATAGTTGGTACAGAATTTAACGGAAACTACCCAAGAATGAATAAATTAAATAATGATTAAACCGTTTATTAACTTAGTTACACTTACACATATGGTATATGCCTTTCGTAACAATACCATAACTTGCCTTTTTAAAATATTGAATTCCCATAATATTTGGATTATCGATTGATTGCCGTCGCTTGTCGAGAACCAGTTTCATTAAGTTACGAAGCTAACTTACGAAGTGGTTCCGAGCCGCACCGAGAGAAGGGGCTGTGATCGGCGAGAACTTTATTACTGTACTTTATTAATCGTCTTAACGACCTATCTTGCTTTTTCTCCCATATGGCAATGACAACATTGTAGTGTACGAGTAAGTGACGAGTAAGTAAGTCAGTGGCCCATATCGCGCCGGACCACAACTTATTGTATTTTATTAATTATATTATAGAAACACGTTATATAAATTCTATAGGTTTTACACTGATAAAAATATCCAAATAGAAAGCCTGAGCTTATATGCCAAGAATAGCTGCCTTCCGACCAAGCTCACGGTTGCCTTGTGTTCTTTCCAGCCTGGTAGCGCTTCTTCTCGGCTTCTTCTTGACTTTCCACTTGGTTTAAGCGTCCTTCGGTACTAAGCAGCGATGCAACTTAGAGCAGATACACTCGCGGTATAGAAAAGGCACAGCATGTGCCAATTCCGGGGTCCAGGAGACCGCCCAAATATGTGAGTTTCACAATCGACCGGCGACGGGAGGGGTCGGTCGCTAGACTGGCGGGTATGCAAAAGGTGCAGCGATATAAAAGAATCGGTGAAAGTGATTATTTAAAATGCAGGTAATAAAGTATGACATTACCCTACAAAATAAAAGCACCAATGTTATTGGCGTGAACACCAATAAATATATCGGGAGTGAGTAGAAAAGTCAAAAATTAACTGTTTCTCAAGGACAGAGCTTCAAAGATATTTTTTTATATTTTCGCACTAATGCTGTGATCAATTCTTTTGGTGTTATCGAGTTTTAAAGGAATTACATTTTTTATCGTATTGTAAATCTAAAGTGATACAACGTGCTATAAATACTTATTTAATTTTTTATATATCTCCAGTTTTCTATTTATTCCTGCAGTGCTCAGTGCTATTTACGCAATAGGTAAAAGATATCTTCAACATGTTACTAATGGCAGATTCCAAATCTTCCTGCAAACGATAACGATATCAACAATGATCAAAATAACTTATTCATATATGAAAACGTAATACCACAATAAGAATCCTTTATGTACCTGAATACTTCTTATTCTGATCTCTACTAATCAGACATCAAGCAATCCCGCGACAAAGTGCACAATAAAACGGAAATAGGGTAAGCATAATTCCGTGATTTATATCCATCCTTCCCGTCACCCAGACCCCCCTCCACGTCTCGATTTGGCGCGATGAATGAGAAATTATCTCGTATCGCTGTCGGATTACCATAAAAAAGCACTTACGCACGTATTAACCGAAATATACTCCCTTATACAGGGAGATTTACCCCCAAAAATAGGATTGATAATTCAATACTGATATTTATAAATATATTATGACGTAATTGATCTACGTGTGTGTTGAATTTCAATCTATATTAGACATAAATTTAGAATTTATGCAATGCAATCGAACCAGCCTTTTCAGTATCAACTACTGGACTTAGGCCTCCTTAAGCTTTGGTAGAGATGGTGTAGTTCCTCAGCGCTTATGGTAGCAGTGGCTTTGTAATCCCTTAGCCGCCTTTTACGGCCAACGCCACACGGCGCAACCGTAAATAATAAATAAATCGCGCGAATGTGAAGTGGTACATGTTTGCAACTAACCGGAGTTCGCCTTCAAGACTCTTCTCTTCCACTTCGCCTTCTATTGAACATATTCTGCTTGTATATAACGCGGCAGACAAGCCGAAGTCCACCTGGTGGTAAGTGGACACTGTCGCCCCGCGACACTCGCGGTGCACACCAACATCAGTTCAGAATGAGAAATGCTGGAACTCAATGGGATGCGGTGCCTGCTTTTTGAGATGTAGAAATTGATTTGGTGAAAGGGAAAAACATGTACGTACACTGGGGAATAGGATATAATGGGAAATGCTGTACATTTCAAGATAGTCTTCGGTGAGAGGGGTGACGTGGCCAGTTGAGTGCGCCCAGTGGCTGTTGGATTGCAGCATGCACCAGGGGTCCAGGTGGCCATTGTAAACCTAAATAAATGTAAGTACATCAAAATTTAAAGCATCTACAGTGTGCTTATTTTATTCTAAATGGTGTATTTATCGATTTTATCGATAAATTTCAGCAGGTTTGTGAAATGATTTCTTTCAAAAATTAGTAAATAGCGTATGTCGCAGCTCCACATCGCCGCTTCAACATTTTTTATTTAATTGTAAAACTACCGCCACAAATATAGGTAGCTCGCTTTTCTGGCGCTTACCTACATGTTTCTTACACACAAAATTGTAAACTACCAGTCACTCAAAAGTCGTCGGCCGAGACGCAATAACATTAAGCCAGCCAATAAAATCAGTTACAACAAACAACCTTTCGGGTTTAATTTCGACAAAGGGATTAGACTCGCAGTGTCTCCTCGCGTAGACAGCGTATTTGTTTCGTTTTTTAACATCCTATGTATTTAAATAGAAGCCCCGGGAAGCCTGTGGGAGTACAAGGCGTACCATATAAAAATGATGGAATGCGAGTTTAAGTAGATTTTAAAGTTATTGCCTGCGATTGCACTGAGTTATTACTGGCTGACTGGGTTTATTTATTATAGCTGTTGCCCGCGACTTCGTCCGCGTGGACTTTAGTTTATAAACACCGTCTTTAAACTGATATAACTTTTTTATTTATGAACCGATTGAAATAAAACTAACACTAAATTTTAAGTGAAGCTTACCACAATACATTGGTGAAAACCGCACCCAAATAGGTTAAGCGGTTTCTAAGATTAGCGCGCACAAACGCACAGACAAACAGATAAACAGACAAACAGACAAAAAGTCTAAAAATCATTGTTTTGGGTTCTATTGCGTTGATAAAGGCCCGCAATAATTGTTTTTCTCATATATCTTCCATGTACAGACAGCGATCAGTTACATTTTTATTATATGTATAAATGTTGTGAATAAATTGTATAAAGAATTTTGTACTCGTAGTTTTGGTGCTATAAAGTGCCATATGATGGCATACGGCGCTGCGAGCTGTTACAATTTAACAACCTATAAAGTCACATTGCAGAGCATAGGTTTCCCATTTCAATCAAGATTGTGCTAAAGTTGTTTGTTCTCATCAATATGAGAATAGAGTAGATGACACATCATATATTCTTATCAAAGAAATCTGGTTAGCAACTTCTGGGGAGGTGAATCTGAGGACAAAGGGGTTCATTAAAAAGTTAAATTTGAAACTTAAGTTCTATGTAGTGAGAATGTTCCATTCTCGAAACACATGTGAATTAAGGAATTCGAGAGCTACTGATAACTACTATAGAATAGAACTACTATAGAACGATATTAGACACTAACGTGCCCGGCCTAGTGTTTGTATAACATGATATTTTCAACATGATAGCTCGCAGGTTTGCTCGTTGCTCGACTAAAGTCAAGATCACTCTGTTTAGAGCTTTTTGTACGTCCTTCCACACGAGCAGCCTGTGGGTTAATTACACCCAAAGACAGTATAGCGCCCTCCGCGTGCAATACAACAACGCATTCAGAATGCTGATGGGGTTGCCCCGATTCTGTAGCGCATCGGGGATGTTCGCCGAAGCGCGGGTAGATTGTTTTTACGCGATCATGCGCAAACGGTGTGCATCCCTGATGCGCAGGGTCCGGGCTAGCGCCAACAGTATCCTGGAAATGTTTTACGAACAGGTTCGACTGTCAGTACATGAAGCGTTGTTGTATGTTACATGTGCTGACAAATAAATAAGCATAATTCTAATTTATATTTAATTTATATTCTGTTTGGCTAACTAACTATAGGCTAAGAAATTTTTAAATTGAGTTCTTATTATTGCGAGAAAAATGTTATGATCCTGAGTTGGTCGAAATAAAGAGAATTTATTTATTATTATTATAACATATTGTATTCTCAAATTGATGTTCGTTCTAGAGTTACGTTGCCATGTACGGCGGATGTCCTTCAGCCACAGTAGCCACTTAGATACCACCAAATTTGTATAAAAAGAAAACAGATATTTGTTAACACATGCCAACTGAGCGTTCGCGCGATTAAAAACTTTCTGTGTGCTCGTATAACAGTTATTATGGAGATAATTTAAAGTTAATATTCGTTGCTCTAGTAACTAAATGAATTGGTTTGTTCAGCAAAGTTAATTTGCGGTTGGCGCTGCCTAATTGCTTATTGAATAAGTTAATATTTAGCTGCAAAAGATGTTTGTATTTCTCCATACTGTAAATACTAAATGCCCATTTGTCTGTGACATAATTAGATATTGTAGTATAAATTATTATCTGCTTATATCCAAGCAACGTTACACATATTGTGTGGCCAGCGGTTGCGGCTGGCTTAATTTCCGTCTGTCTGTATGTATGTAACGAGATAATATCTCGCCAGTATTATGCAAGCTTCAATTTATTTCATACTAGCGTTTAACCATAACTTTGCTTATTTGCATTATGATTTTTTCTAAAAAATACTGATTGACAAATGCTACGACACATGAGAAAAATGTTAATGAAATGTGAGTTTTATTATAAAGAAAAATTTAATGACATTCATCAAAATTTTTTTTTTTAAATTTTGACTTTCTTTTTTAATTGCCAAAATTGTAATGTTTCTGTCATAATCTTGATTAATAACTATGTTTGATTATCATTTCATTCATCATTATCATTCCATCTTCATTAATAACTATGCTTGATTATCATTTCATCCATCATTATTATACCATCTTGATTAATAACTTTGCTTGATTATTATTTCATCCATCATTATCATTCCATCTTGATTAATAACTCTGCTTGATTCTCATTTCATTCATCATTATCATTCCATTTTGATTAATATCTATCCTTGATTATCATTTCATCCATCATTATCATTCCATCTTCATTAATAACTCTGGTTGATTATCATTACATCCATCATTATCATTCCATCTTGATTAATAACTCTGCTTGATTATCATTCCATCCATCATTATCATTCCATCTTGATTAATAACTCAGCTTGATTATCATTTCGTCCATCATTATCATTCCATCTTGATTAATAACTCTGCTTGATTATCATTTCATCCATCATTATCATTATATCTTAATTAATAACTCTGCTTTATTATCATTTCGTCCATCATTATCATTTCATCGTGATTAATAACTTTGCTTGATTATCATTTCATCCATCATTATCATTCCATCTTGATTAATAACTCTGTTTGATTATCATTTCGTCCATCATTATCATTCCATCTTGATTAATAACTCTGCTTGATTATCATTCCATCCATCATTATCATTATATCTTAATTAATAACTCTGCTTTATTATAATTTCGTCCATCATTATCATTTCATCGTGATTAATAACTCTGCTTGATTATCATTTCATCCATCATTATCATTCCATCTTGATTAATAACTCTGCTTGATTATCATTTCGTCCAACATTATCATTCCATCTTGATTAATAATTATGCTTGATTATCATTTCATCCATCATTATCGAATGATAATGGAATCATTTTGATTCGATGCTTCCACTATATAACTCTATATAACTTAGGATATATAATATATAATTAGGATATATATATATATATATATATAAGGATATATAGTCTATATAACTTAGGATACGACCAATATTATAAAATGTATCAACAAAATAATGCAAAATCTGAAATACATCAATTTAAAAACAAAAATGTTCTGTTTATAATGTTAGTAGCGCTCATCACTCAGTGCAGGGTCGTGACCGAGCGCACCGCACCCGGTTTTTGCAATGAGTGGATTTGTTTTGTGCAACTGTGCGAAGAATAAAAAATATAGGGAATAAAAATGGACAATAAGTTATGAAAAAAAAACTATTGTAAAAACTGGTAGAATCGATTTTACGAGTAGTGTTGATACTGAACGGAACCATCCAGCTTTGGTGTTACTTCAGTGACACGTATTATATACATATTCAAAAATATGGTATATTAGGTGACAACTGGTCCGCTTAAAAATATGGCATATTAGGTGACAACTGATCCGCTTAAAAATATGGCATATTAGGTGACAATTGGCCCGCTAAAAATATGGCATATTAGGTGACAATTGGCCCGCTAAAAATATGGCATATTAAGTGACAACTGGCCTGCTTAGAAATATGGCATATTAGGTGACAACTGGCCTGCTTAAAAATATGACATATTAGGTGACAACTGGCCCGCTTTAAAACTGGGCCGTGGACGAGTTTATCACTTTTTGAAATTGCTAGTGGTCAACTGATCCGGTAGCAATTTAAAAAGTGGGTCATTTTTACCACTTACAAAACTGTGCTCACCGTTTGGCGGAACTATGTGTAATGTTTGTATGGAAAATAAATAAATAAAAAAAAACAGATAGGAAGGAACTAATCACTTTAATCACATCCACTTTATTCTTACACTTATTCCTTTTCAAGAATACACAAAGAATAAAATGTGTTTGTAGAAATATCTAAAAATGTAATTGTAAGAATAATAATTAAAGGATATCATAAAAAAACTATAAATATTGGGCCGCGAGGGGCTAGTTTAATATTTTAGCAAACCGATTACAACACCTCTTTACGAAATATAACCATTACAAATAATGAGTAATATTTCAAAGCTACACAAGCTCCTTGTTTTTGTATCCACGAATGTTTTTGTATTAAAGATATATCATCGTGAGTGCGACTGTTGTACGGCGCTCGGTTTGAAGGACTCTCAACTTTATATACTTGAAACGGTAATCGCTCTGCGTTTGTTTTTCCCCGAAATGGTTTCATCTCCGAGTTATTAATTCTTGTTACTTTGTATTCTTTCTTTGTTACTTTTATAACTGGATATCAATATGGTAATCAGACAGTCATTTTACCAAGAGCATTGTGCCATTGATTTTGTTAACAACATCATGTGAACTTCGGTGGTGCCACAAGGTGTGCCGTGTGGTGTGGGCCGACTATGGGCCGTCTCTTCCGGTGAGTGTCGTTATACCTCGTGCAGAACATCCGCGATAAATGTCAACATCAGTCAACGGTGACAAATACCAAGTAATCAACAGTGAGGATAATGGAATGAAGACTTTTTAACCCATTAAACTCAACATTCTTCCTTCGTGAGGTCGGGATGGGGAGAAAGTAAGTGTGAGAAAATAATGGAACAAGGAATAAATTTCTTTTATCCGGTTATTTTTTCTACGGGATGGGATAGGGTGCAATGAGATTGCTAGAGTGGGTGCTGGAGTGGAATGGCATGGGGTAGGTAATAGACTCTGTAAATACTTACTCATTACGGGAACACGTACGTTGTAGATTACATTTTGAAACAGTCTTCTATGAAGTCGAGATAACTCGGTCAATAAACTTAGTGGATGTGGGATTGCAGCATACATTATTTGATATTGCTATTTTTTTTTTTTTAAATGTGGTATACGAGCTTACAGTCCACCTGGTGGTAAGTGGATACTGTAGCCCATGGACATCCGCAATACATGCCAACATCAGTCCAGAATGGCAAACGTTGAAACGCCCCGGGATTCGCGCGGCTTAAAGAACGAATTGGGAGAAAGGTTTGGGAAAATAGGGAGGGATAGGATGGTATGACAATGGGCTTTGGCATATCTCATTCTTAACTGAAGCACATCCGTACATTGGGGAAATACGATAAAATAGGAAATGCAGTACATTTCAAGGTAGACTTCTGTGAGAGAGGGGTAACGTGGCCAGTCGAGTGCGCCCAGCGGCTGTGAGAATGCAGTGTGCACTCTCCACCTACAGCTTATACATTTCACAATTTTCACCACCGATGGTCTTCTGGAGATGGGGTGCTTACAATCATGCAATATTACGACGCACGTCAATAAAAACACACGGACTCATTAGAACTAACGACGCGCAAAAATTAAATTCGATACATACTGCGCGCTGTTGTCACGAATGCCTTTGTTGTACAAGTTTTTACATCCATCCTCTCTCTCGTAGCATCGAAATTTGAGTGAGTTCCGATAGACACAGTTTTGGTAATCTTAATTGATATACCTTGCAAAGATCGAACATATGTAATATATTGAGAATCTCAATTAATATACAAACACGCAACCTATCTCAATGGACAACTAATTAGAACCGACCAGAACTCTTAAAAACTTGGCTGGTAATAACTTGAAACTTGACATAAATAATCCGGAATGCAAATAATCAAATACGTTTGTCAAAATTGTGTCAAGAAGACTATATCAAATTTAATAGGGAATCACAATTACTCGTATAAACCATACGATAGAAACGGCGGGAAATAGTATTCCATATCTTAACTACTTACATTTAAAACATTTTCCTTTTTCCACGCTTTAAAATATAAATAAATGGTTACGGAGCAAAAGAGCGAAGAATTATACATTGTATTGATTCACAGACCATACAGACGTATCATTTATTTACTTTAAGGCAGTTTGCACACTTACAATTTTATATTGTCCTTGCTGTTAGCTTCGTTAAAACTTCGTCGCTTATCTGCATCGTTTGTTATTCCGGACTGATGTTAGCATAGACTATAGCCCATAGATGGGCAACAGTATCCACTTCCCACCAGGTAGACTGTATGCTCGTGTGCTACCTCCTATCTAAATAAAAAAAAACATTATCAACAAACAGATATAAACTGGTCCAGCTTTAAAATAACACCACCCCATCTCAACCTGTCGCTAAAACTTAAGTAAAGGATAATAAAGCTGCTACTATAAACGCTGACGATCTACACCTCCTCATAAAGAGTGGACTTGTCAACCCGCTTAGCCAGCCTAGCGTTTTCAGGTCATAAATCCCTCATGCACAGGGCAATATGCATTGGGAGGGAATGTCCAGCAGTGGACGATAAAAGGGCTGGGTAACCGTAGCGTATATAATTATTTGAACATGTAACGATCGCCTCTTACAATCAGGTAAGAAGCAGTGTAGCAAACTCGCGTCATAATAATTATGATTCCAGCGGGAACTTTGCAATGCATCTGGATCTAACTAAAAATGTCCTAATTATGAACCAAATTAAAAAAAAATGGTGTGTTAATAATTTAAAGTTACATATTCCCTTTTATTGTGCCTTTGTCGCTACGGGAAGAGATGGGCTGGTGCTATTCTCGGCACAAAGAAAGCGTTATCACAAGCCCTGAGGAACTACACCACCTATAAGAGAGTGGACTCGCCAACCCGCACGGCCAGCGTGGCGTTCTAAGGCCATACATCCCTTATGCACATTGTCTTGTGAAGAGGCCCCGCAGTGGATACTGAAAGGGCTGATTGCATAGGCTGCATATTCTCCTTTTGAAGGAAGAATTGGAATAAGTTAGAAGAAATTAGTTGCTCGTGTGCAAACACCCTTAATTTCCGAGCTATACGTTACGCTTGCAATTTTGAAACCTGGTACTGACAGTGGGAAATGAGAAGCTAGCAAGCCAATGGCGAGCGGGAATATGGCAGACGTCTGGACGTCTGTAGCGGGACGATTACGTCAACACTTTGTTTTATTCATTGATCATATCTAGCAGTACCAGTGACTCCGTTCGTTCGCGTGGTGTATGTATGTATGGTATGTATTTGGGTATATATGTATATGTTTATATATATTATGGTATTTATATTAATTAATAAGCGTCACTGTTAACTATAGTTTTACTTAATCTTACCTATCATTGCACCTATCACGCCATCTCTGCATAGCCGGAAGGTCGACTGGGAGATAATGCTTATAAGCATTAAATCACTTTATGTCACTTTATGCTATAAAGAATAAATAAATAAATATATAAAGTGATTCCCGTGGGAACTCTCTACTACTCTACTCATTTTGCAAGCACTTTTAAAAAAAACATATACACATACGGCTTTATACAATGTGCTTGAGAAAGCCCGTACCCAGCTGTGAATGAGAAAAGTGCTGATTATTATTATGGTGATAATAGCAAAAAATAGATTACAAGACTAAGTCTTTTAAAGTGCTTTCCTTAGAATTAAATTGTCTTAACAAAGTTATTTTTTAAGTAAGTACATCCCATAGATTACTAGTTCTTCAATTTTTTCAACAAATTCTATAGTTTCATAATTACTACTATCTGTTATTCACAATTTGTGTACAGATACAACATACAAAAACAATAGGTGAAATAAAAAAAAATGTCCATAGCAACAGAGGAAAACGTTCGACAAAATAAAGCCCGCTACAAAAGTGGAAAAGAAACGTACTAACATACACAGGTTTCCGAATTCTATTGTGTTTTTGACAGGTAGATAAATGAAAATTGCGTACATGGAACAAAACTAAGATAACACTTCGTTTATTATGGATATAGCTATAGTATTTTAGGACAAAAAAATAACTGTTATATGCTATGTTTTATAAGTATAAAATAAGTATAAATTTACTACTGTTAAGTATTTATGTATTCGTATAACAATATATATTTTATATGTGTAAAGAAAATATATTTCTTTCATCTGAGTTTTGCGGCGCTCCGCGCTGTCGCTGGAACTACTCGTACTATGGTGTCGGTAAAACAGTGTGGGCGTCAAGTGAAGAGAATCGTTCTGTAGGTAGACAAAATTGTAAAATTGTAGGTAGACATAAAATAATAGATTTTAAAAAAGGATTGAAGATTAAACATTATATGTCGTTTCTTTGAATATCAAAGCAACACCAAATAAGTTTGTTTCACTCCACAATCCTTTATATATGTAATATTCGAAGTATAAAACAGTGCATGTAAAGAAAAGAAAGAAAGAAAATTTATTTAAGCACGGCACAGCACACACGAGAATTAGATATACAGAACAAGGACAGATAATAACAAAACTAGTTGGACAATTCCTCGTGTCGCAGCGCTGCACCCAAAGGGTGTTCAGCTCAGCGTTATGTAGGAAACCACTTAATGATTTCCGATGTTGATTTTCAGCTGAAATCCAGAGTGACGTTCGGAGGGAAGTGACAGATTAGAACACGTGTAATACAGTTAACATAAAGTAATAAAGACACAATAAAATGTCACGCACATAGATATAATCCTAATTAAAAATGGTATATGGTAATTAATACTTTGGTGTAATTTATAAATACAAATATTATAAATACAACACCCCATACAAATATCTAAATAAAAATCGAATAATATATATTGTTTACGATGCGCACACTGGGCGCGCACCTGCCTCGCGTTACGCGAAAGCAGCCCGAGGAATGTGCGCTCGGGCCCAAATGTAGTAAACTTACTCAATATATCCACCAAAATGGTGGGTAAGCACAATAATAAGATATACAGGCCTCACTTACCCCAGGTGGTTTTGCCCACGCACAAATCTGGAAAGTGTTCCTACGCTAGTCCCTACTAGACGTGACCTATCCTAGTGTGATTGAATAAATACATAAATTCCCAATAAATACTTGTGTAGTAATCCAAGTCTCGTCCTGTGGTGAGCCGGTGGCCGCTATCGTTCGGCAACTCACACCCGGCAGCAAATCACCTCGAGAATCACTTCCAAACCACAAGCACAATCACAACAAATCCAACCAAAACACTCGCGTGGCACAAGGATATCGCGAACAAGACCTATTAATAGGCGCGAATATCAATAATCAACTGTCCGAGACCGCGGTGTGAATTTAACTCAATTTTACTCTGCTCGCCGCCGAGCGCGTGTTACTACTAAAAATATCAAATTCTCATACCGCCTTCAATATGGCGGGGACAAAAAAAATGTTGCTTCAAATAATCAATGTATGCGGGTATGCAAAGATGCTCGCGCCAATTCCAAACAATCCCCCGTCCCGAGCCGAAGTATTCGGGTCGCTAATCAATGGGTAAGCGGGATAATGTCGCGACGGCCCGCTTCAAAATAGAATCGCCCACCAAGACCTCGGCTAACCTGGGAACACCATCAGAGCCCGGAAAAAGGTTAACAATGCGCCCCCGGCGCCAACACAAGGGCGGTAGGTTAGCATCTTTAACCAACACGAGGTCGCCAACCTTCGGCGGATTCGTTTTGTCCGTCCACTTGACGCGCTACTGCAGAGTGTGCAAATATTCAAGGTGCCAGCGTTTCCAGAAACTCTGAGTGAGTTGCTGGAGCAATTGAAAACGCGACAAACGAGAACTGGGCACATCAGTCCAAGGGTACTCTGGCAGAGCGACGAGTGGCTGACCAATCAAAAAATGGCCCGGTGTTAGGGCTTCCAAATCATTCGGATCCGACGAAAGTGGGCATAGCGGTCGAGAGTTGAGGACGGCCTCAACTTTCGCAAACACGGTCGCGAGTTCCTCAAATGTGAGAATCGTCTCACCAATAACGCGCCTCAAATGGGTCTTTGCCGATTTAACTACGGCCTCAAAAATTCCACCCCAGTGCGGACAAACTGGCGGATCGAAGCGCCAGGTTATCCCACGGAAGGCCATCTCACGACCCAAATTCATTTTCTGCTCTTCAAGAAACTCATACACATCCCTTAAGTAGTTATTGGCCCCCTGAAAATTAGTTCCGTTGTCGGACCTAATCAAGGTAGGGAGTCCCCTACGAGATACAAATCGGCTGAGGGCCGCTACGAAGGCTTCTGTGGAGAGAGCAGACACAACTTCCAAGTGTGTGGCCTTAGTAGACAGGCACACAAAAACACACAAATATGCCTTTACGGATTTGGCATTACGAAGCTGAGATGACTTCACCAAAAAAGGACCAGCAAAATCCGTACCAACTGTGGCAAAGGGTCTAGACTCAGAAACTCGGTCCGCGGGCAAATCGCCCATCTGGGGTTGCATGGTAGAAGCTTTAGTCCTATAACAAGACATGCAACGAAAAATGACCCCCCGGACGAGTCGTCTAGCCGACAAAATCCAAAATTCGCGTTGCAAAATCGCCAACAGTGCGTTACAGCCTGCATGGGAGTTCTTGATGTGTCGATCCATCGCCAGCAACCGCACCAAATGTCCATCTTTCGGCAAGAGAAGAGGATGGCGGACACCATGAGGCAAATTGGCATGTCTAAGCCGACCTCCCACGCGCAGTAGACCCGAAGGATCCACAAAGGGATTCAATCGCACAATAGCGCCTTTCAATTTAGCGGGACCTTCCTTCATAGTTTTTAACTCTGAAGCGAAGCTAACAGACTGGACTACGCGAATCCAACTCAATAGCGCTTCATGTCGTTCCTCAGACGAGATGAAGGTTGACAACAATTTATTCTGTGGGTTTTTAACATTGTGACGCCAACGTCTAACCCAAGCTGTCACATTCAAAAGTTTATCCAGTGAGCTGTACCTGGCCAGCAAAACATCGGGATCATATGATGATTCCGCTGCTTGGCCGCTCCCGGCATCATCGGCCACTGGTAAACTTACAAAGCCTATCGCAGGCTGAACTAGAGTGATCCGTGAGGCCGGCCAAATTGACACTGGTCCCTTCAGCCAGTCCGGACCCCACCACAACGGATGTCCAATAATCTCTAGCGCTGAGCATCCACGTGATGCACAATCAGCTGGGTTTATATCGCCAGGGACATGTCGCCAAATCAATCTAGCTTGCGACGCCTGGATCTGGGAAACACGGTTCGCCACAAACACCTCCAAGGTGTGAACAGAAGCTCGCAACCAACAAAGCACAATTTGACTGTCTGTCCATGCAAATACGTCTGCTAACTCTACGGAACGCCCTAGAGTAGCGACGACATGATTCAAGAGACGAGTCAAGAGAGTGGCGCCTGACAATTCTAGCTTCGGTATTGTCATACGCGAGCGAATAGGCGCAACCTTGCTCTTTGCTAGAACCGGCGAGACCAAAACATGTCCAGCAGCATCCACTGTGCGTAGATAAACAACCGCTGCATATCCTCGCTCGGAAGCATCACAAAAGCCATGAAGGCTAGCTCGATATTTTCCAGACGGAAGGAAACGTCTGGGCAAGGAAACCCGATTAAGAGCTGGGAGGGATGACACAAACTCTAGCCATTCCAATAATAACTCTCCATGAAGAGGCTCATCCCACGACAATTCAGCAGCCCATAATTTCTGCAAAAAACATTTCGCCCAAAAAATGACTGGACTGATCCAACCATTCGGATCATAAGTCCGAGCGACAGTGGACAACACTGATCGCTTCGACCAAGTCTTCGGGGACTGTAGGTCCACATGATAAGTGAAGACATCCTGGACTGGTCTATACTGGACACCAAGGACAGCCAACATGTCAGGATTGTCTACATTCTGGAAGATGTGGGGATTCTGCTGGTGCTCCTCCGGCAAATCGGCAAGGAGCCGAGGTGAATTCGACAGCCACTTTCGCAATTCATAGCCACCAGCTTTCATGAGGTCAATCAATTCGTCCCGCAAGACGAGAGCCTCTTCTACAGTTGCTGCCCCACTACAGCAGTCGTCAACATAAATATCCTCTTTCAAAATGGCAGCCGCGCGAGGAAACCTTATCCGCTCTCGTTCAGCTAGCTCCAAGAGCGAGCGGATCGCAATGAAGGGACTAGAACGCAAACCATAGGTGTTGACACGAAGTTCATAGACAACCATGGGATCGTCAGGATGCTCTCGCCACAAAATCAGCTGGAATCGCCGGTCATCGCGATGAATTACCGTCTGTCTAAACATCTGACGTATGTCAGCGACGAACACAATTGCATGACGACGAAACCCAGTGAGGATATCTCCAATGTCTCGATGTAGCTTAGGTCCGGCATGGAGACACTCATTCAAAGATACACCAGAAGTAGTAGGCGCTGACCCATCAAAAACTACACGTATCTTGCCACCTGGAGTCTTCAAAACGGCATGATGAGGAAGGAAGTAATGCTCCACTGAGCGCCAATCAATATTCGACACAGACATGTGTCCCAAGTCCTCATATTCTCGCATGAACTCAATATATTTCCGGCGAAGCTCCGGATCCCGCTTCATGCGACGTTCCATGGAGACCAATCTTCGTTCAGCCAACTGCCGAGACTCGCCAAGCGGAGGCCTGTTCGCCAAAAAGGGAAGACGGGTGACAAGCTGACCAGAGGCGAGGCGACCTGTGTTGCTCTGGTAGAAGCTTTCACACTCTTCGTCCTCTGGACACAATCTAGGCATAGAGGGAGGTTCCTCCACTTCCCAAAACTTCTGAACGGCGTCAGAAAGCGTGGATCCCACACGTAGCCCATCCTCAGCAAGAAACACGGTCGAAACCGGAAGGATAGGGCCCAACAATGCCGAACCAAAAATCGTGGGGACCACTACCAAACCACCAGGCTGCAAAGCTCTCCAATTCCCCGAACAAACCTGTCCCAAAATATTACTCCCCAACAATAGGTCAACAGGACCTGGAGTATGAAACATGGGGTCAGCTAAAACCAAACCCTTTGTCAAAGCTATGACAGGTGGAGGAAGCTTTATACGCGGGTGGTGACTCAATATATTCTCCAGCACAATAACCGGAATCTTGGTTTTCCTGGTTCCAAGTGGTACTGGAGAAAATTCGACAAAGGTGTGACCAACTCTATTGGTCACCTTAACGTTTCCTACTCCGTAGACTGGGAAAGGAGAAGGACCGACACAGAGGTCCAATTGGCTCACCAACCAAGCTGAGACTATACAACCCTGGGCACCCGAGTCCAAAAGGGCACGAACAACAATCGAGTTGCCCTTCGGGTCCCATACCCGCACAGAGACCGTAGGCAAGAGGATGGTCTCTGGGTTCTCAGCGTGGTGAGCTGCGAGTCCCTAGCGGGAAAAGTTACGGAGAGGGGGCTCCCTCCACGAGTGCGGCAGGGGACGATAACTGTCTACCCTGCCCTCACCGCGACGACCCTGCACAACATGTGCGGATGAGAGGGGGGCTGCAGCCTGCCCTCCCAGGCGAGGCGGACGCCGCTCCAACCCCGGTCGCTTCAACAGCGGGGGGGAGAATCTCCGGTTGCGGTAGACTGTGGAGTACTCCGCAAACCCAACAGCGCCTCTAGGGGGTGGCGAACGCCTACCCCCGCCCGTAAGGGCTCGATCCTGGGCGCTGGACCTGGCAGGACTGTCACCACCAGCGTGAGCACCCGAATGTCGCTCAGCATCGCGAACACCAGCACCCTCCTGGTTGCGGTTCGCACACAAAATGACGTGGTGAGCACCACCACATTGTCCACATGGACGAGGCTGAGGACACTCTCGCTGGAAGTGACCCTCCAGACAATGATAACACAATCGCCTCTCCTTGGCGATGTGTCGACGCGCTGCTACGCGCAAAGCCACAAATTTGTGACAAGCAGTCATCCGGTGGCCGGAGCGCTTGCAGAATCTGCAAGCCATGGACTCCTCTTGGGAGACCCCATATCTCGGCCGTGACTGCTTATTCACCGGCGGACCCTGCGGTCGGGCCAGTGGTCGCTCTCGGCGAACGCTAGTCTGCGGCATCAAGAGAGTGGAACCCTCCACGGTATCCACCCTGCGACACTCGTCTTCGAGGAACCTTTCGAGTTCCTCATAGGAAGGCAAGTGAGTGGAGCTGTCCCCACCATATTGTCGCTCAAAGCGCAGCCGCATCTCCAAAGGCAGTTTCGCCAACACAATATGGAGCAGCAAAAAGGACCACTGGTCCACAGGTAAATCCAATCGCCTTAAGGCGTTAACCGCCACCAAAACCGGGTTTACAATGTCAGTCCGTAAGGCTGACGCACGGGCAACCTTAGGCAGATTCAAAATTTGCCCCACATGGGTGTCAGCCAAAAGGCGCACGTTGTGGTAACGGCGCTTTAACAAGTCCATGGCTGTCGAATAGGTGCCGTCATCGACCTTCAGGTGCTGTACCAGGCCTAGAGCCTCTCCCTGTAAGGAGGCCAACAGGTACGCCATTTTTTGAGCAGCTGACAGGTCGGTATGGGAGTCCACCAAACTGTTGAACATCCCATAGTAGCTCAACCACTGGTCCAAATCACCGTCAAAGGTGGGAAGGTTGAGCGTGGGGAGACGACCCAACAAGGCGTGGGGTGCAACAAGTGAATCCCCACCAGAGGGAGCTGAGATGTGGGAGACCGCCTCATTAATTGCGTCCACAAAATCGTAAATCTGGCCAAAGTCCGCTTCATAACGCTGCTTCTGCTCGTCCGGTACAGGCGTTTCCAAATTCGCCATAAATGTCAAGCCCTCAGCATAACTCCTATCTAACGCCACCAAACGGGCCGGCATTTCACTCGCCCGGGCGAGTAAGGCTTGCTTCCGGTCCGGGCGGTTGACCATTGCAACCGCAGAAGAAAACCATCTCAGCTGCGCAGTCATTGCGGACTGATGTGTGGAAAAGGTCACCTTGACAGACATGTCTACACCTCAGGACGCACGCAATACAAAACAAAAACCACAATAAAAAACAAAAATAAAAGTAAAAAAAAAAAAAAAAAAAACAACAATAACAAAAAAAATAACAAAATAAAAAAAAAAAAAAAATGCAGTGGAGGCACAATAAAAAACAAAAGGGGTGCGTATGTGTCTTCAAGAAGGTATAACCGTCCAAAATATTAATTAAGACTACCTGACAAAACAACAACAAAAAAAACAAATTAAATTATCAAATTAAAATAAACGCAACCAAAAATGTACACGAGCGTGGACTCAATAAAACCGCAATGTCCAGCTATCAAAACAAACGTGAAGCGTTATATCCAAAAAAATATTAACGCGTGTGGGTAACTAGCCAGCTACTAAACGTAGCACGCGTGGATTCAAAATATCTTCAGAATACAAATTATACGTAGGGCCTAGCCTTCAAACCGTGAACGTAAAATAAAAAATCAAAAGCAAATATTTAAACCAAATTACCAATATACAAACAAGACAAAAGAAAATGTCATCAATATTAACTACCTACCTAACGGTATTATCAGTATCATCAATATCACGTAACGGTATCAAACCACGCTCTGCTACCAAGATGTTTACGATGTAGCAGGAGCGTGGACCCAATATACGCAAGGCCCTTAACACGGGAAGTTACAATTATCAAGTTGATGAATAATGACAAAACAAAAAAAACAAAAAAAAATGGTTGATGACGGTATCAACCACGCTCTGCTACCAGATGTTTACGATGCGCACACTGGGCGCGCACCTGCCTCGCGTTACGCGAAAGCAGCCCGAGGAATGTGCGCTCGGGCCCAAATGTAGTAAACTTACTCAATATATCCACCAAAATGGTGGGTAAGCACAATAATAAGATATACAGGCCTCACTTACCCCAGGTGGTTTTGCCCACGCACAAATCTGGAAAGTGTTCCTACGCTAGTCCCTACTAGACGTGACCTATCCTAGTGTGATTGAATAAATACATAAATTCCCAATAAATACTTGTGTAGTAATCCAAGTCTCGTCCTGTGGTGAGCCGGTGGCCGCTATCGTTCGGCAACTCACACCCGGCAGCAAATCACCTCGAGAATCACTTCCAAACCACAAGCACAATCACAACAAATCCAACCAAAACACTCGCGTGGCACAAGGATATCGCGAACAAGACCTATTAATAGGCGCGAATATCAATAATCAACTGTCCGAGACCGCGGTGTGAATTTAACTCAATTTTACTCTGCTCGCCGCCGAGCGCGTGTTACTACTAAAAATATCAAATTCTCATACCGCCTTCAATATGGCGGGGACAAAAAAAATGTTGCTTCAAATAATCAATGTATGCGGGTATGCAAAGATGCTCGCGCCAATTCCAAACATATATATACATGCATGCTGTGAATGCAGTACCTCTCGCTGTTATTCCTTAGCCTCCTTTTATAACACTCACGGGAAGTGTGGATAATTCTTATTGTAGCTTCTTTTAGTGAGTAACCACTCAATATAGGCAGAAATGTGGTCGAGTGTGGCAGAAATCGCTTTCATGTTTATGACCGCTTTTTGGACATTTTATGTAATATTTATCTCGGTTTATGTTTTGGTATACAATAAAGTACCTTGAAATGTACTGCATTTCCCACTTTATCTTATTTCCCTAATGTACGTACGTGTTTCGGTAGTGAGTGAGATGTGCCAGAGCCCATTCTCATCCTATTCCTTCCCATTTTCTGAACCCTTTCTCCAAATCCATTCCTATATTTCCAAAGTTAGGCAGCGTATCCGGGGGCGTGCCAACGTTTGTAATTTTGGACTAATGTTGGCATGTATCGCGGATATCTATGGGCGACAGTATCCGCTTACCATCAGATGGACTGTATGCTCGTCTGCCGCCTTCGTCCATAAAAAAAAGTGTTTTCATAAACTGTCAAAATAAAAATCATCAAAACTTCTTAAGCATTAACTTCTATCAGGACAATGTTATATTAAAATGAAGCTGCGGCAACTACGGATATATCAACATATGTCAATATTGCCGGGAGTAGACATAATAATCATAATATAATGAGGATGCCGATATGCGACAGTTATGCAAATTGTATTCTTTTGTTCAAAAAACATTTATAACTAGCTTTTACCTGCGATTTCATACGCGTGGTCTACCTACATGAATGGTAGCCTGTGATTTCATTCTGATTACAATCTACCCAATTGGCTATGTTTCGACGAAATTGTTTCAAACCTGATTGAGTAACAAACATCCATACTTTCTCATTTACAATATTAGTGAATATTTGTTATTTTCTTAAAAATTCACCGGACTTCAAATAAATACGCAAGGAAATTTTCACTTTCCGCTTTCATTAAAGAATTTCTCCGAAATATTTCAATTTGTATCATTGCAATACCGATCCCTGTGAACGAAACAGATCCGGTTAATATTAAAGGTTATCCGGCTCGAAGGACCGATGTCAGCTAGGGTTGTCACTTCAGGTTGTAGCGATGTGAACGGGTGTTAGAGCAGCGCGACGTGGACAGATGACGCGAAGTTGCGTCCTATGTAGCCGCACGATCAATCACTCGCCGGAATTAGACAGATGGATTGGGAAATTAGGGATGATTATTGTTTTTTTTTTGTAGGTGGGTGACACAAAGAAATATTCTTAATACATCGAGGAAATAATTATCAATATCTAAACGTTACAATTGACGACTTGAAATAGTTTATCGTTGGTTATCGGTTTATCGTTTTATTGTATGAGAAGAGTTGAATCTCCAGCAGTGGAGAGACGGTGTGGCTGGTAAGATCTATTTGGCGTGATGAGATGAAGTGATCGTTATGGATTGCTTGAAAACATTCCTAAAATAAACTTCAACTGAGCATTAAAAATACGGTCAGGGGGAAGTAAAACCTTACCAATCACATAACCAATAGCTGGTTGCTTGTACATGCATTCATTTCCTTTAAATGAAACTACAAAGCCTTCCAATATATTTCTTCCGCTCTACTTCCTAGTAATCGCGACCAAATCGTTCGTTTATGTAAAATTCGCCAAATAACCGCAATACAATGGCCGCGCGGGCAATTTTATACTTTTCGATTGCATTGTACTTTTGCCAAACGAGGAGAAGAAATTGCCATTTCGCTCTTTTCTTGTTCTTTGCTCTTCACGAAGTTCACGTTTGTGAAGTTCACCTAACTAATGCCATAGTATTTTAGTGAGATATAAATAAGTACACTATATTGTATACCAAATAATACATAGGGAAACAAAAGTTTAAATAAACAGTTATACAAAATGGCGGCCTTATCACGAAAGCGATCTCCTCCAGGCTATCTTTAGGCGGGAGGAAATGTATGGGAGAATTATATTATAATATTTTTTTTATGAACCCTCATTTTAATTATATTATTTTTATTTAAACCAGGTTTTCATCTATTATCTATATATATATATATATAAAAATGAATGTTTGTTTGTTTGTCCCGTATGCGTTCGTATACCATTCATCCGATTGCGATGAAACTTTGGTGAGTTGTTGTGACGCGAAGGTTTCTGAATTAATACAACCATTACAATAGGTGGCGCGCGATAAATTGAAGACCACGCGAGCGAAGTCGCGAGTAAGAACTAGTCTGTGATAAAAATAATTATAACGAAATATTAAGACACATTTCATTCATAACGAACTCATTTCATAATATATTGAAATGAAATTTGATAGAAATATAATTTGGATCAATATCTCGGTCAAGTTTGAAGACAAGCCGAATCGGTTTAGTGGTTCCAAAATTATGACGATGTAACTTTTCAGAAAATCTATACAAACAAATTATACATCCTTGGATAGGGCTCGGTAAATCCTTACAATGTAGAGGTACTATGGAGGTTCTTAGTTATGTTGTTGTATGTAGATAAGCTTGGGTAAATAAACTGTAATCGCCCTCCATGTTGTTATATTAAATGTACACATGAATTAATTAAAAGTATGGTACATGTCATGTTGTTGGCGTGCGGGAGACGACTGGCGAGAACAGTGTGGACAGTGACGTAATCACGTTATACCCAAATTGCTGACAACGCAAAACATCGTGCGCGTTCAGTGTGGACTGTGTCAACACTGTGTGTCACATACATCTTTTGTATTTATGCGAACATTTATGTATCATGCGATCCGATTTTGTATTCTGACTGATAAATTTATCCTGTGAAATTCCTCAATTAACATCGGGAAGTTTTATCTACAACATTCGTATATCTCTTTTCACAGTCAAAACAATAGTTTAAAGACAATACAATCTTGACGAGAGGGCAATAAGACGCAATCACAGAGTAATGGTTCCGCGGATATATCGATGGACATATCCTCGGATTATTGGGTCGACCACACAATATCATAAACAGTTTACGTCCTATCTCAGTTTGTGTTCAGTTACTGTCTTCGATCTGTTATACAATGTGTCCCGAAATAAAGTATCATCGCGTCGCACACGATAGTTGCAATTAACTAACTGCGAGTAGAATAAAAAATCAACTAGAAATGAACAATAAATTATAACAAAAACGATTGTACAAACTGATGTAACTTTGGGGTATGTACGATATGGGGTTCTTCAAGAAAGCTATGAATAGGATTTTGCTAGGTCGGCGGCGGTAACACTTATCATCACGTGGGACCGCTTGCTCGTCTGCCCACTTGTGTATAAAAAAAAAACTTTTCGGGTTTTGCGTTAACCACAGTGACACCTTGTAAAATTTAACAGTCATATTTACAGCAATGTTTTAACTTTTCTAAGAAACTCTCTTCAAATTGATGTCTTCTTCAGGATGTTTCGTTCGCAAGAACTTTGCACGCGAGCATGTACCAACTCATTCCTTCTGAATACTCCAATGCGACTTGCGTGAGACGGGATACCATACGATAACTACTTTATGATTCCAACAAAACACGTGTAATATCCGCCATTTCGCAAAAGACCGGCATGGTGGATTATGGACCAAAACCCCCTCATGATAGAAAGAGGAATTTTATGTGCCCTAAAGTGGGACGTTATAGTCTGATGTGAGGAATGAATAACACTCACTTAAAATTATATAGATATAAAAATCAATAAAAGTATAATAATTAATTGTTATTATTTAAAATTACCGCAACTCAGCACTTGCTGTAACTGAAGTTCCAGCGCTATTTATCAGTTGCGGCAACATCGATGCCGATGACTCACGGACACAGATGTCACAGACACACTCAGAATGTCACAGATGTTACACGGTTTAATTTTAACAAAATAAAATTAACAATAATCTTTTACCTTCAAACAAAATTATTCAATTTGTATCCAAAAAATATTTTCACATGTGCCTATGTTATATTTTGTATTTAATTCTAAAAGTAACAATGAATCTATCTCAAGAACAGGAACTCATGATTCACGCTCATGATGAGCATTTGATAGTAAACTACTTAATGACAGCGAATTTAATGTGAATTAACCAGTTACCCTATTAAAACCTTTGACCTTTAATTGTTCTCTTCTGTATTTGTAGCCCTTTGAAGCCAAATAGCATTTCACTACTTGATAACGCTACCGTTGATGTGCCGTTACTCGACAGACAAAACTAGAGCGGTTCTATTAAATTGCTCGAAACCAGTCACCGGATAATTTTATCCCATCGCCATTCAATCTGTTCGCGATTACACCACAATTGTCTCGACGATATCTGTTTAATCGATACATCGTCCCACGTAATTATTCGTCAATCGTTTCGATTAACCAATCGCGTCCATTGTTGGTGAACAATCAATGGCTGACTCTGACCTTTGTATTCGGAACTGGGCTTGAATATTTGAACAGTACATATAACTGTCAGTGGGGAATCTGAGCTTTGTAAATGATTCCGCAACCATCCCTTTTAGTATACATGCTGCACTTTGTCCTGTCCAGGAGGGATGTATAGACTTAAAACGCCACGGTAGCCAAGCGGGTTGGCGAGTCCACTCTTAGAGGAGGTGCAGTTCCTCACGGCTTGTGGTAGCCGTTTTTTTATCCCTTAATTGCCTGGAGGTGGCACTAATCTAAAGTCTTCTGACACCACACGGTTCAATGTGGCCGATAAAAATTAAAAGTATTATAAAGAAGCGAGTAAACGTTTAGTGTAAATAAAAAATAAATAAATGAAACAATTGAATATGTTTCATTCCTTTAATTTTAAATGATCGGTGTGTTTCATCACCAAGTTGTACTTGTATTCAAAGTAATACGGCAATGTCTGTATAAATATACTCGAGAGTCCAATTTCCTTACAACTGCTCACAATGTCAAGTAATCAGAGCATATGTGTGAGTGTGGAACGCCTTTTAGGAATTTCGTAAGCAAATCGTGTACTGTTCTTAACTATATTGTGGCTAAGCGAATAGGATGCAATATTAAGTTCTATAGAACGGCTGGATGCAGTTGGACTGCAGTTCGACTACGTGCTTGTAATATTAAATGGTATTAAAGTTGCTACTGTAAATAGTTTTAGTTAATATCTCACAAATCCATAAATAAGAGTAAGTCTCTTCTAGATAAATAGGTATTCTTATTATGAACCAACACAGGTAACACAATGACAAGTAAGTAACTGAAAAGTACACCAGGTGGCCTTATCGCTTAGGGATTAGTGCTCGAGCGCTTGATGAGCGGAAATGCTCTCTGATATACCCACATATCCCAACCCTTGCTTGTTAAGAATATTACCACTCCATCACTTACGGTGGGTGTCCTCTAAAATAGTGGACTCGCCAACCGTTTGGCCAGACGTTTTAATATTTTTATAATGCTTGTTTTAATATATGCTTCTATATTCTTCGTTAGCAAGCCAGTGTGTATCATGAAGCCTATGTCCAGCAGTTGACGGACAAAACGGCCGATTATGGTTTACTAAAGAAAATCAGCGATAACCTTAAGACCTAAGTGTTTGAGACTCGCGCTGTTAATCTCAAGTATGATCATCAAACCTTCCGAAATTTGAATTATATTTCTCAACATTTAACACTCGGCTACTTGGCGCCGAGTGTCTTCACTTACCACCAGGTGGACTGATAGCTCGTCTGCCATCGTCCCTCTATAGAAAAATGTGTATACAAATTATCATTCAATCAAATTTTCCTTTAATTTCAAAATGACGTCACAAAGGATCGACTATTGAAATTTCGTAGCAAAATTTTCGTCCAATACATTTTAATTGACGCGTATCATCCTACAATTGGCAGCTTTTAGGCAATTTTATCAGATTATTTGGGGAGCACTCTGAAATTGCAGGCAAATTGAATGTGAGGGGCAAAAGCAAAGAATGAAGTGGTATGTATCTATGCAGTCTGTTTGTTTGGAGGTGAATTATTAATTATTTTACGGATCTCTACGCCTGTCTGTTTGTTCAGGATAATCTCTTGTTTAATCCGATTTTAATGTGGATATATTTAGAAGGGGCCAGTCGGGTATGGGATGCAGTAGTAGCATGACGTGATAACTCATGTATACAATATATATATTAACAAAAATATAATGTAATATGAATGGAATGTGTGGCGTTGCCGATCGTAAACAGAACATAGAGAATAAATAAATATAGAGTAACTATATCAGAGGTATGATTTAAAAAAAATAGCTTTTTGAAAAAAAAAATTAGATACCGCTTAACCGCGAAATATTACATCATTAAAATTAAGCATTTCGGTTAAAATATTTAGTGAAAGTTTCATTTTTCAATTATTTCCATATTTCTTTTATTTTTTACATTGGTAACACTGTTACGTCAGAAATATTGCAGTTATTGTAAGTAAATTGTAATGATTCTTATTAGTTTTTGCCGCTAAATGACAGACAAATGCTTCGCTTTTGAGACCGTAATGCTACATTTCTGTAATTTGGTTGATGTTATAAATTTACAGTATCAAGTGGCACGTACCTATGCGGTGTAGTGGGTCTCAGAAGTTAGTACCGGAGATCAGACGGCGGTCTTCTGGGAGGAAATGAAATGTCTGAGGCAATCCTTCCATAAACCAGTACAGAGGAATATCTTGGACGTGGATCGTCTGTACGGCTTGTTGGAGTTTATACTCGTATGCATCTGGTATTTGCTATCGGCTTCGTTGGCTGGTACCTACTCAATTTCCAAATCAGTTTGTTAGTTTTCCTATAAGTACACTGGAAAATAAATTAATGGATTTTGTACGTAAATAGCAAGTTATAATTACAATTAAAAAAAATTGGGCCGTATTATTTGCTTCATTTCTTTAATGAATCACGTCGTTCCGGATTTTTTGCCTCTAGACTTACTTTTTCATCTTCCTTTTTCCCAGTAAGACTTTTTTTTTTAATTTGGGAGGAGTAGAGTGCACACCTAATGAAAATAAAAAAAAAATAAGTATTTATCTTAATGTAAATATTCCAGAATTCGAAGTCATGTCCGTAAAGAGGTAAATTTCTTAAAAAGAAGTATTATTTTACTAGAAACAATGCGAAAAACCAGCACACAGTCCACCTGGTGGTAAGTGGATGCTGTTGTCCGTGAACATCCACAATATATCCCAACATCCGTCCAGAATGACAAATATTGGCACGCCCCGGGGAATGCGCTGCTTACCTTTGCAGACTAAGGAATGAATTGTGAGAAAGGGTTGGAAAAATGAGGACGGATAGGATGGAATGAGCTCTGGCATACCCTACACACTATCGAAATACGTATGTACATTGGGCAAATAAGATAAAGTGGGAAAGGCAGTTCACTTTACCGTAGTGTGATGAGAGAGAGATAACGTGGCCAGTCGAGGCCAGAAGCTTTAGGATTGCAGTGCACTGCATTGCAAAAGGAGGAGGCCCCTTACTTTACAACAAAATACGACTAATAAATAACCCAATAAAAGTAATAAGCAATGCGACAATCATAATCGTTATATTCCTTATTTAACTTTGTCAAAGGTTCCAAAGTTCGTTGACCAGTTCACACCGCTGCGTCATTGTTATGTTAAAGACCTTCGTTTGCTGCAGTTGCATTTGCATTGATCTGTATTAAAGCAGCGGTAGAAAACTCGCAGAGTTTTCGCTTTTTACATATTAATATGCTCTCGTGCTTCTATGCTTTTTTTCGTGTTAAATTCTTCTAGAGAATTGTATATACTGATAGAGGCAGAAACTTTACCCATACTTGAAACCATAGATTGATTAATAGATTACTCTTAATTAATATATTCAGGATTAATTAATTGGGTTACAACGTGTAATGACAAACGTTGGAAAAATTACAATTACGCATAAATTACTAATAGGGTTAGACCTACAAAGACTTTTTAACATTTTTTTATTTTTTCGAATATTTTTTTTTTCTTAATCTGTTTATGATGTTTTATTCCTGAAAAGCAATTTAAATACCTACTTATATCCATATAACAGGCCGGCACAGGTATCCAATTTTTTTCCGAAAGCCTTTCTAACTCTGACATTTGTTTATTCTGATTTTCTAAAGGAATCGAGTTAGGAATGTTTTCGGACGTCATGGGTTATTAGTCGATTTGCGTTAAATGAAATTGGTCATTACCATGATGGTCGATTAAATTTAAATGAGCATTTTAATTTTTACATTAGAAAATCTTACTTAACCAAAGTCCATATCGACAATAAAGTCCCTTTGCTCAGATAACGTCACAAATACACCAATTTCGAATTCCAACTACAAGCTGATTTAATAAAATACAAAACAAACTAAAATAAATGAAATAGATATAATATTTACCGTTTATATATTATATAAACAGCTGAAACTGAGTACCATGTTTAACTTACTAATACATTTGATCGTAAAATTTATATCATATCTCCTTTACCCAGCTGACAATATATCAACATTACAAAAATAACAATATTTCTAACAAAATAAACAAAAGAAAAGTTCGAAAAGAAAAGTTTACGCGAGCCATATATCTTGTATGCCATATATTTTGCCAGACATTTAGCCAGTTTAACTGGACTCCTCGTTACTGATACATCGTCCTTGTAATGCGTCATCTTTTTTTCAGGAGAGGTAAGAGTGGAAGGTCAATCTTAGCTGGTGGTTCATCATATATTATTCAAGACTCCGCAGGGTGTAGATACAGTTTTCTCCATTACGACGTGGCTTCTTCAAGAATGGTTTACGTATGTTCGCTGTTTTATGGACAAAATACGAGTGAATGTTGTAAATTATGCGAGGCGTACATTTTTGATAACCTAATTATTTTTATTAGTGACTCAGGCGCTGCAGACGAACAAACGTTCCTCCTAACACGGTTACTATCACTCAAATATATCCACATCATAATATTATGGAAATTCCGTGGAAACAAAAGTGATATTTTGGAAATTCTGTGATATTTTTAGAACTTTTGGGTAAATCGTGACGTGTGTGTACTCGGGGGATATCATGAGTTCCTATTACCAGCCATTTTACACACCTTGCACTTTCTTACTAGGAGCGTGTTATAAATTACTTTTTTAAAGCGCTACCTACGGAAAATTGAATTGCATTATATATAAAAGTACTCAAAACAATTACAATAAGTAGTTACAGCGTTTCATTGCTATTTTTCATTGCTACTTTTAAATTCAAGTATACTTACTTTGAACATTTTTTATAGGGCTGTCTCCCCTAGCGACCTTAAAGATGCTTTCTGAAGCAAAGATGTCGTCAAATGTTTATTGTAGATATTCACTTGTTTTTTTACGTTAAACGCTGCGCAAAAAAAGACTCTATAACGTTAGTAATTATTAATTTAATTTTTTTATTGTAAAAGGGCGGTAGACGAGCATAAAGTCCACCTAATGGTAAGTGGATACTGTCGTCTATAGACATCCGCGATACATGCCAACATCAGTCCAGAATGACAAACGTTGGCACGACCCCGGATGCGCTGCATACCTTTGCAGATTAAGGAATGGATTGGGGAGATGGGAATGTATGGCAAGCATTCAAGACTCCTTTGTTCAAGAGTCCTTTGTTTTGAAAATTCAATCAGTGCCGCTGGTGATGCGTTGATGATTGATCCCAGTAGTTAAATTGCAGTAGCTAATTTGTAGAGTCGTGTCATATGGTGTCGGTGGCTTTAGAATAGGTACCATCTCTTCCGTAGATGTTTATTTTGTTTTGTTGCCAGGTACGTGGCTTTCTCTGAAGGCACAGAGGCATTAATCCTCGTGCGAAATACCGAACTGACCAAGAATATTGCTGTGAAAGATTTCGATCACTTTTCGATAGCGATCCGTTGTGCGGTGAAAATGTTCTCTTCTATCAGAGAATGAGAATATAAGAGAATTCTATCAGAACCTAAATGTATTCTGAAATTCCGACTATAATTCTATTATACAGCTATATTATATTTTACAAAGATAATAAACAGCTACAAGTCTCGGTCTCTCAGTTGTCAAATGTACAATAATCGTTGCATTTTTTCCCAATTCAATAAAATAAAACTTTTAAAAGTAAATTTAAAATCAAATTCACACATAACTAACGGATTGTCAGACAAATACTCCGAGAATTCGTGAACTTGACAAATGACACTTTAAATTGCATTCTTTTTATGTCCTGTTTTTCGGAGTACAATGTACCAGGACCACATAAAATACTCAACAAGAATCGGTTACCGCGAACAGCACTCACTGCAGTTACAACATATGAAACGAACACTAGTGCATCTGGAAATAAGATATTTCACTGTATAAAGGGAGGTTTCCAAGGAACATAACATATAACGGAGATCATAACATTCAAATGTCGAAAAAAAAAAAACACTTCGTAAATGCCTGCTGAATCTAAGGCGGTCCCTAGACCTACAATAAAATTGTACAATGGCGTCATTGCACTATATTATTCCGCTCTGAAAGATTTGCAGATAAATGTGCATGGCGCAAATGGAATTTGGCAGAATCATAGTTTAGATCGATATCTCAATTGGTGAATCGAGCCAAATCGGTTCAGTAGTTCCCAAATTATAACGATGAAAATTTATCAAAAAATCCCAAAAATATTTTCTGTGAATATACACACTAACGTCGTAGTGAAAATTGTGTATTATACGTTTTGTGTTTTAATAGTAATAGTTTGTTAAAATTCAGTGTTTTTTGTGCGTAATGTTTGTCATAATCAAATGAAAGCGTAGGACTGTGCTTCCGTGTTGTACAGATTTCCAAAAAGCCCCGAGGAGTCTGCAAGGTATTTATGGAAGTTCCAAAGAAAACACCTTGCTCAGGACATAGACTTTTAATGATAAACATTCACCGCAGGTCATGTTTTGGCGGCGCATCTTAACACCGCGATCTAGACAGAGTGCACAACGCCCTCTATGGAGGTGTAAGTAAATTAATTCTTATTGGTGACTTAACACGTGTGCTTTCAAGGAGTCCTCTTCTGTCCTCGGTATACCTACGTTTGTGTGAGTGCACATCGATAGTGTAAACTGCGAACCATTTTGATAGTCGGATTGGACAATTCGGCGCCCACTCACACAGATGCAAAGCTCATATCTCGTTGAGTTTACTATACATGTTTCTTACAAAAACTTGACTCATTATTATGTTGGCGCTATAGTTCAACTGCCGAACTACTGAGAGGAATCGGGACCGTATGCCATGGACTCTTAACTATGTTACACTCTAAGCTCTCTAAGCCGCTTTATTATCTCGAAGACGTTAAATCTACCGTAACCATAACCAGCCTTGTCCACCGGTGAACATGGGCCCCATACATAATGTCTTGTGCATGAGGAAAACTTAAAACGCCAAACTAGCCAAGCGAATGGGCAAGTCCACTCTTTTAGAGGTGGTGTAGATGGGAATAAATAGGGTGGTGCCATTTTAAAGCCTGCCACACTGCCAAAGTTGATATCTCACAAGTCGTCTATTTTGTCAGCTACTGTTTCCACGTTATTGTGTAACAATGCGAAACCGCATCCGGCGGCCATTTGTCTCTGTGATGTGGCATTCTTATTTCTAGAGAGTCCGCTTCCGGGAACGCAGTGCAATCTCGGGTTTCCGGCTACTTCCGCCCCGGTTTTTAGCGTTATTTGGTTTTTAAATTAGTTTGTAGTTGTTTGTTAAACTGGGCTTAGAAGTTTATTTATAAGGAGCTCCCTAAACGATCAATCATATTTAAAGAATGTGTTTAGAGTCTAAATTGAAATTCATTCGGGTACAAGGCGCGATTAAATAATATTGTGCAATTTTATTGTAGTTCCAGGGACAGAATTAAATTATGAGTATTATTTAGTGTTTAACCGATCTATTATTATTGAGAATTAGGATAGGACACCTGTGAGTCAATAATAGAAGAAAGAAAGAATTTTTAAAGAAAAAAGAAAAATAAAAAATAAACATTCGTTATTTAAAAACCAGAATTACGTATGTATAATTAAAATATAAAATATCTAAATATATTGTGTGTCGCGACATTTTGATGCCATTCCAGATAAATATGAGAAATATTGGTAAAATTTTCATTCTTTTAAAATCAAGCTAGAAATTTAGGATAAAAGAAAAAATAAATATTGTATGTTCTCTTTAACTACATTTAATTTCAGAATATAATGTTAATCACCACTTTAGTTAAAAATGATACTAACGCCCTTTCTTTTTAGGAGAACAGTATGGCTGATCTCTTGTCGCTGCCAATGTCTGGCCTGCAGATATTGCAAACTAGTTTTAGCAGCGAATTGTTTACCTCTTCCCATTGAAGATGTGCGCCCGTACTTATATGTGTATCTTTTGTACATCAAAGGACTACATTCGCAAAGCAGCTCGTAAAGCATCGGTGTTTCAACCCGCTCAGAACAAAAAAATCAGATTTTGGAAATCTATCAAATTTAACCAATTAAGCTTAACCACCTTTTGGCTTTTAATCTTTAATTTGTCTCTTTTATATTAGTAGCTACTAATATACTAGTTATTTCAAATAGACAGAGAAGTATAAATGAAATAAATGCCTGAAAATTATGTAGGAACATTTTCAGATTAGATAATACGTTGAATAAAGTACGTACCACGTGCTTTAGACAACCCGCGGTATATGTATACACTACACTAAAGTGTCAAATAAAACACCTCGAATATTCCTCAAGATAAAGCTTGATAACACTTCCTTTTAAGCGATTACTCCGTGGTAGACGTCTGAGAACTACTCCAGGAATCCCCTTAGCGACGGCATTACAGTAAAGTCGTTGCGTATAATGCTCAGGTAATGTGAGATGTTTAATTCGCTGAGCCCTTCCGAATGTCTTACGTCAATTATGTATATGAATGAAAATAAATGTTGGCTGTTTATTCGTGCTCAACTTGAAATCTCCTGGTTTGGTTTCTGTACATTTCTAGCTGTACATTCTGTATTTCTGTACATTTATTACGTATTGAGGAGCGTAGTGTGGAACACTCTTCGGCCAGTTGAACTGACGACTTAAAGTTTGCCAGTAGTGGCTAAATAAAAAGAATGAAATTACGAATGAAATTTCCTTCGTGATAAATTCCATTCTATTCCATTGATCGGCCTGCGTCTCGCTACTGTTGGAAATAGGCCTCTCCCAAAGCTCGCAACCACTTACGGTCTTCCACTCTTCTCATCCACTACCGGTAAACTTCTTCAAGGATTCATCTGACCGGAGGGTTTCCCACTCTATTCCCACACTATGGGTTCTCCATCTCCAGATAGCGCATTCCTTTCTAAATAAATACTTGTACATTTTCTTTCTCAAAATAATGATAGCAACTTCTATAGGAAATGAACAGTTGTAATTTTATCGTGTTATAATAATGATTATGAACTAACTTTGCATACCCCATGTATTGCTTCAGGTTCTGCCAATTTCTACTTGTGAGCGTCTACTTGTAAAAGTATATTAAAATATAATATAGCGATAGACCTATAAAAAATCCTACCGAGAGATTTATCGATAGAATATTAAAGATTTCAGTGAAGAATAATAATAATTATCTTCATTGCGTATACAACAGACAAAAACAAAATATACACATACTTTAAAAGACACAGTTGGCGGCCTTATCGCTTAAACAATCTCTTCCAGGTAATTTATAATATAAAAAAGGATGTTGGTATATTGGAGATTAATAGACTTCGGCACCTTTTAACCGATCACCATGAAAGTTGGCAAATATATGTATTTTTTCATGGAAAATTATGCTATCGTCTTTGTTGTAACTCGCCACTAGAGGGCGCTGCAGCACCTCAACTTCTATACCGTTCAATCGAATAACCGACAAAACAGAATAATTTGTGATTTTATATACAGAGGTAAATAAGTATACACAGGCAGGACAACGTCTGCCGGGTTTTGCTAGTATTTTATATTCTAGTTACACCAGACAGAAAAGGATTTTATTCACGAGAAAGATTTTTCAAATACGTTACATATATTTCTGACATATTTGATCCCCAATTCTGACGCCCAAACTTCCCAAAGACATATCAACATTGGACGTCAGCATTTATCTGAAGCATGGACAACAGTAACCGCTAATCATCAACCGAGTTGACTGTTCGTCTGTCATCTATATAGGAAAAGGAAAATATATCTCTACAATTTCTCGGAAACTCCTACAGATAAACTTGCAACCTTTCTTATTTGTAAGAGAAATCTTCGAGACATGCTTCTGACATTACGTTACAGTATCACGTGTAAAGACCATACCGCGTGGAGATCACGTAGCGAGCACCAATCGCGGACCCGCTCTGCAGTTTTACAAGGAAAAGCTAGACGTGTACTGAAGCATGTTGTTTTCCCAATTATTAACAAGGAAGAAAGGAATTTATTGGTTGGTAGCAATAAATTTATTTCTTCCTTGTTAACCTGTGTTAAGTGTTACCCGGTGGTAACACTACACACTATTAATATAAATCATAATCAAAATCATAAAACAGGCTATAAAACGGCGTGTGCTACAGCAGACACTGCAGCGCTGATTTTCAGTTGCAGCAACTTGCAGTGACTCGAGAACTGTCCGGACTATTCACGCAATGCAGTCAGCTCTTTCAGTATCCACTGTTCGACATAGGTCACCTCATGCACATTGTATTGTGAGGGATGTATGGCTTTAGAACACCATGCTGGCCAAGCGGGTTGGTGAGTCCACTCTTTTAGAGGTCTTGTAGTTTCTTAGGGCTTGTGGTAGCGGCTTGTTACGCCTTTTATGACACCCAACGGTAAGAGATGGCGTGGTACTATTTTATAGTCGGCCCACACCATACGGCACTATTCAAAGCTCATTACTTTTTTTTTTTTATAGGGCACGAGAGGGCACGAGTTTTTTATAGAGTAGGGTCTCACGTGATGGTAAGTGTTACCGCCGCCCATGGACACCTGCAACACCAGGGGGTATGCGGGCGCGCCGCCGACCTTGCAAAATCCTATTCACAGCTTTCTTGAAGAACCCCATGTCGTAGTTTAATGGGAAGACCTCTTGAGGCAGTTCGTTCCACAGCTTACTATTTTATTTTAACGGGTTGGGAGTTATAAATACAATAAAAGGATAAATATATATATATTTATAATAGTGTTTTAGGAAATTGACCCGATCAAATAAACAATATTGAGTTTCTGTAACAATAGATACGTTTATTATTTTTTCACATCTTTCACATTTACAATAGTACATTATATAAGGTTTAGCACACTATTCTATTCTATAATAAAAATCCTACCTGTGACAATAGAAACCACATTAAAGTCTATTCGTCAATATCAATCCCTATCACAAACCACACAAATTCACAATAATAAAAACTAAAAACTGTATTGGCACTCGAGTTCTTTATTCAATCACGCCATCCTCAAGTCACCATAGACTACCTACGGTGATATACCATAGATTACATAGAACATCGATATACAAGATCGATAACCTTGTATATCGACCGCGCCCAGAATGGGCGGCAAACTCAAATTAAAGAAATAGACTTTTCTTTACATATTTATATTTACCACTAGTATATACTGTTAACACTAAATTTCCTAAAAACTGACAATTTTTCTTCAACTTTTTAATATTCAACATTTTTTTCACACAAAAGTAAAAAAAGGTTTTTGTCACCTAACAATGTAATGTAGGTATTCTGTGATGCTGAAATTATGTAACATTGTCAAACTATTAAGGGGCCCTTACGCGAAACATGCTCTCGTGTTCCTATAATTATACATACTAAATCGTAATATTTCGAAGAAATGAAAATCATATGAATAGTTAAAGAGTGGAACTACATCGTGCATCTTCCGATTCCACGTAAGTATAACAGTTATTGTAAAAGGAGGAGTGCAAGTTGCAATCCCACAGCCACTGGCCGCACTCCACTGGCCAACTCGCATAACACTGCCGTAAAATGTACCTGCATTTGTAACTCTATCCTTTTCTCCCAAAGTTTCGATTCGATAGTGAGTGAGACACGACAGAACTAATTCCCACCCCATCCCATCCTATCCCTCCTCAGTTTTCTAGTAGTTTCTCCAAATCCATTCCTAAATCTCCAGAGATAGGCAGTGCATCCAGGCATGCCAACGGTTGTCATTCTTGACTTCATCATCTGTCGTCATCATCAGTCGATCTGGATCTGGATGAACATCATCTGGATGAATGAACATCAGTCAATGTTGGCATGTATGGCGGATGTCCATGGACTACAGTATCTACTTGCGACCAGGTAGATTATGTGCTCATGTGTCCATTTCTTTCCATTTAAAAAAATATGTGAAATTATGTTCACAAAGCGACCGACCATTCTTATATATAGAATGACCTTATTTTATATGAACTAATTCAAAATAAGTATAAAAAATAATTTTCTGAAATACAAATATATTTGTTAGCGGTGGAGTTTAAACTTGAATATAGTTTATTGCTACGAGTATGTGAAGTGAGCTAACCTAAAGTAGAAATAATTTACTTTAGGTCAGGTTAGGTTTACTTTAGGTTCTCCGTGCGTCCATTGATGCGGCCCCAGGGACATGGACGGCAGCGCTTTGTGGACCAGCGCTGCCGTGAACACTGCGAGGGTGTTGGGGGAGACACGTATAGTCTCCCCAGAGGACAGTGACAGAGTCGCAGCACTGGAGGGGCACCGGTGCGTTCAGCTGGAGATCCCGGAGCCCCTCTATGCGTGCGTGAGAAGGACCACCGAGGGGGTTTTAGTGGGTAGAAATCCCACATAACCCGACCTTCCCCCCAGAGGATCGGGTATCTTGTTACAGAAGATTTCCCCCCCGTGAACAAAAAAAAAAAAAAAAGTTTACTTTAGGTTAGGAGGTCAGGGTTTAAAAACCTTCGGGTCATATATTAACACATTTTAAAAAAATATACGTTATAATCATAACATTCGATCAAGCCGAAATGAAACGTTTATTTTCTTTCAGTATACGCTGAGGTTTACAGTATGTGTATTTTTCAGTTATGTTTATTTCACCTGAAGTCGACATGTGAAACACGCGACTCGAATGCATTGCCGCCAGAATAAATCTTCAAGTTGAATAACATCATTGTAGAAACATAAACGGTACCTATTAAAATAATAGTGAGGTTATTTTAAAATGATAGTAGAACAAACTAGGGTTGCCACTCATACACTCAATGTTGAAGATCGGCTCTAGACTCACGCCGTGAAACGTGTAGATGGTTTTCGCGGATTTCTTGCGCGTTTACGGTTTATTTCCCGGTGAGAGCGAATATACGTTTTACAGAATTTACTTTTTCAAATTGAGTAACAGTTGAGAGTTAATGAACCAAGCTGAACCTATATTATGAAATGCAAAATACTCCCTCTATACAACAAAAATCACAACGCGTGGTTCGAATAATAGATTTTTTTTGGAGATTTTTGGCCAGAATTGAAATTAATACCTTAATGAATTATCGGAAATACATGAAAATGGTAAAGGATTTCATACATTCGGGAGTTGGTGCAGCTACTGTTACGTCGTGAATACGACTGTGAACAATAATAAATAATTGTAGATAGGTGTTCTCAGGGCACGCAGTTTTACGGCATGAATTCTCGTCGCGACTTCACGGCGTGAGTCTGGAGTCTTATTTACAGCTTTGCGGGGCGCATTTTTCTGGACATTTTTTTAGATGGTAAATTTAGATTTTGAAATTTATTCCACTATTTTTATTTTGTATAGCCAATATTTGGGTCCGATTACATGAAACGTGGTCACGGAGATACTTAGGTAGCGGGTAAATGTGCTGTAACTATTAACTGGCGAATCATACTTTTGGAGGGAAAGAGTGAACGGTACATTCCCACAGCCGCTGGGCGTACTTGACTGGCCACGTTACCCCATTCTCATAGAAGATTACCTTGAAATGTACTCCATTTCCCACTGTCCTATTTTCCTAATCTACGTACGTGTTTCGATAGTGAGTGACATATGCCAGAGCCCATTCCCATCCCATCCTATCCTTCCTCATTAATTCTCCAGAGAATCCTCCAGATAAGTATTTACATACATCAATTGTGACCGCGTAGTGCGCAAAGACCCTTAATAAAATAGTCAACACGATCTTTAGACATGAATTATCAATAGAAAGTTGAGTAAAATCTATCTAATTACATTAGACATAAGATTGAACTAAACTTTAAACAGGACTCGGGAAGTCATTTGGTAATTGCACTCGGTCTGTAAAACTGCGAACACAAGAGCACTGGCGGAGACATTGAGTGAATCTTAAACGGTGTGCTCTCTACGGGTCTAGTTGCATCTGCCCTCTAAAAATAAAAGGAAACTAAACAACTTTGAACGGTTTAAATCGCGTATATTTAACATTATTTACATCCCGACGTTTCGAACACTTTGCAGTGGACGTGGTCACCCAGTGACCCGTGATAAGGGAAAAGGGGTGAAAACGAGAAGAGATTCCAGAAGACCAAGTAGCCCGGAAGATTCAATTAATTCCTATATATAAATTATTATTAGTTCTGTATAGAAATGATATAATTTGACTTCATATATATAATAAAATCCTAACTATATACTTAATATTTAAAAAAAGTCATTGCTGTGTAAATAACATGTGATACGGAGTCGAAAACAAATTATTTTTGGAATTTGTGTCTGTCTGTCAAACCGTGCAGTAAGCAAAAACCGCTGTACCTACGGATTTTAATGCAACTTGGCACAGTTCTAAGTTATATACTGGGTTAACATATAGCTGGATTAATATACTTTATCCAGATTAATTATGAAGTTTCCACTTGACTCACATGTTCACGACAACGAAATCGCTGGTACCGATAGTTTATAGATATGTAGTTTTTTGTATTGTAGGCGAAAACAATAATAAGTATGACTACTGGTATAATTATACTTAAACTGCTCTCAATTTGCAATACTTGTAAAAGGTGACTAAGTCATAAAGTACCTAGATTATTGTAAAATCATTATTGTAACACTCTTCAGCAAATAAATATTTTAATTTCATTTAAAACTGATTAATTTGATTACAGTTACTTTACGATTGTCTTCTGTGAGAAAAGCGTAACAGGGCCAGTCGAGGACGCCCAGTGGTTGTGGGATTACAGCATACACCCTCCCGCTTGATAAATATATTTCAACAACACGATAAAAGCTTATTGTTCTTCTTTTCCAGCAAAACTTTCTCTCACTTCAAAAAATAACTATACGATTATCAGCTTGCAATTTTTATAATGAATTTTTTATATCTAAAAAGGTACCAATCGAAACGCACCACCTTTGCACTTTCGGGCACTTAAAGTAGAACTCAAAACGTAGAGCAAAACTTAAAAGCCAGCTCGATTGCTCCCGGGGGATCCCGATCGTTGCCGAATGGCGTCGAACCGCGGACCACTATCGCTATTGTCACGCGGTGGACCAAAACATAGGCGAGAGCGGTATTTTTGCACGCTATTATCATGTCTTATTAATATTATAGAAACATCCTACAGTCACTGGGCGCTCTCGACTGATCACGTAACACGTTATCCTTCTCTCACTGAAGACTACCTTGAAACGTACTGCATTTCCCACTTTACTCTATTTTTCCAATGTAAGTGTTGCGGTAATGAGTGAATGCCGGAGCCAATTCCCATTTCATCCTATCTTATATCGAACTATTTTCCCAACTATTTCCCAACCAAGTTCGACGGGAGAGCGGTTTGAGAAGAGCGGAAGATCGTATGTGATATCGAGAGACATAGGCTGATCTAAACTATGGAGTGAATTATAATTCTGAAGATGAAATTATTAGCAAAAATTGAACAAACTAAGGATACAGAAGAAAAAGAACCTGATGAAAGTCTTTCATTTTATCTTATCCAATTGAATACAGGGTATAATGAACTTCTTCGTCTTCCTTATTCTTCCCAATCTTTTTTTAAATCCTGTCTCCTAAATTTCCAAAGATTGGAAATGAATCGGAAGGCGTGCTAACGTTTTTCACTTTTGACCGGTGTTAGGATGTATCACAGATATCGATATTATACTTGACTACATATTTAGATAGATAGATAGAAATTTACAAGTATTCTTATGAAAAAATAACAAAGTAATAAACTAACAAAAGTAATAATTATTTATCGATACAACGAGATGATTGACAAGAAAGAGATGATCTGTTTCTCAGCATACTCGTAAAATATACTTTTTAGTAAGTTTTTACTCAGTGGGAGTTATTTGGAATAATCCGGGAATGTAATGGTAAGAACATATTATATGCCGTTTCTGACCTTTTCAATGGGTAGTATCTGCGATAACATAAAATGCCGATCAGATTACAGATATTACAGTGGCCATCCGGTCATGACTTCAACCAAACTTAATCATTAGTTAGAATTCACTTCGGTTTGTGTGGCGTTTTTTAATCGATTTTCCCGTTAAACTAAAATCTCGCAACTTTTTCTTTCGATTACGCTTTCTGCATAAGTACTTTCTTTAACATTATATTCGTTACCAGTAGTCGTTGCTATCAGAATATAACGTCCCTCTGCAAGGTACAAGCTTTCCCTAGTATAAAACACTAGGAGATTTCGGACCATAATCCATCACGTGGGCCAAATGTGGATGCATTACCTAATTGTACTTTCGTTAAGTTAACTTCTTCATTCTCGTATTGTTCTGTCACACCTACTCGGATTCCGTCAAGCAAAATCATACAATTAATTTTTTTCAGTTGAAATATATCAGTTATAAAGTTATTAGACAACTTTTAACGGTTTAAATCGCGTATATTTAACATTATTTTTATACCGACGTTTCGAACACTTTGCAGAGGACGTGGTCACGGGGTGACTAATTGATTTTATTTGTCACTTGAGTTATTATAACTCAAGTGACAAATAAAATCATCAATTGTTTTATTGCTATGTATAGTAATCGCGAAAACCTAAGAAAATATTCAGTTATTTTAATAAAAATATTTTTATTCCCCGAAATCACTGTATAATGGCCGGATTTTTTAACCAACTTCATAAAATTAAAATTTAATATACCACCAACCAGTGGCAAAACCAATAACGAAGCAAACTGAACTAAAATTACTAGGCGCGCAGAATTGCATAATAGTTTTTCCGAGCTCCATTGGAAAAATCGTCGTAGGAAGTCCACTTTCACCTGACCCCAAAAGCTGTACCAGAACACCCTTAAATCGAACAAAATTTATAACGCGCGAGAGGTAAAGGAGATCTAGTTATATTTGCCCAACTGATTTAGGATGGACCGAGCGTTTCGAATAGTAGTCGTGCTTTCCGGTGTGAGAAACGTTCCACTTTTCATGTTACCCTGGTACTTTGTGGCGCTTGACGTGATGGAAACTGAAATGCGGTTTTGAAAAAAAAGCCTTTTAGAGAGGGAATAAATTTGGATTATTTCTTTTAAGCAACTTGTGATTTATCCAAATGAGTTTCCATAACTTTAAATGATTAAGTTATTTATGTTATTGTGTTAATTTTAAAACAATGGCAATTTGACTCGACATAGAAAATGTCTTCAGCGAGCATGTCACACATATTTCTTATTGTTTTTCTTATATATTTCTTATCTCCTATTATTTGTCGTAGCCTGCTTTTTAATGACAAAACTCCTCTCAGTTATTCTAAGGTTGACTGGAAGAGATTCCTTCTAGGAATAAGTCCGCCTTTGTACTTACGGTAATATTGTAATATCTTATTGTAACAACGATTATAAGTACAATAAAGGACAACAACAACATATTGGGCGTAGATAATTAGCGTACTAAAATTAACAACGTTATTTTAATAACTCAATAAAAACGTGTGCCATTTAACAGTTCGTTCTGAGTCTTTCTTGGTTCTAGTAACTACGAACGGTTTGAACGCTCGTTATCGTTCGTACGTTTTGTTGATGTTTGTAGTTACCAAAAAAAATATTGAATTTATGTTTGCGAACAAAACACATTTACAATTCACAACGATTTATTTATACCTATATTACTGGTACCTAGATACGATATACGCTTTTCAATAGAAATCTTTGATTTGCTAAGGGCCTAGATATTTCTAGACATCCTTGATCTATTAAAGCCTATCATGTTATAATTTAAATTATCACTCCCGTGATCTGTTTAATCAAAACTTGTGGTTTCAGTAGGCTATGGTTCCAAATTGAATTAGTAAATAAATTAGAAAAAATACTTTGAACGCGAATGACCATAACATCCGAAGGATGCCACGATTTTAGGTAATAGGTTATACGATTTCCATAGTATTAAACAAGGTATGAGTCTACGCTAATCTAAAGACCTCACCTGCACGCCTCCGGCATGCACCAGCTGCAGGTACCTTCCACGGTCGTTGTGAGGCCTGGTAGTTCTCCTGGTCTCGGCCAGGGCATACTGGGCAGGCAGGCACACACTTCGACCTAACGACTTCTTACGGTCCGACAATACAAGGAATTCTGATCGCAGACAGGGCCTACGATGTCGCGGGTTCTTCCTTGCGCACCAGCACAGATCGAGCGATAAGATTTAGTCATAGACGCTATTACAGATGCAAACGGCGGTGGCCACTTATCATCACGTGGTCCGCCCCCTCGTCTGCCAACTATTCTATAAATAAAAAAAAAAGACGCGATTTGGCGCCGACAATTACAATAGACAGTAGTAGATACTAGTATACAATTTATTTTAAAATCATTATAAAAATAGTTTCCCAAGGAGCACTCTTTAATAAAATCATTATTACAGACTTTGAGAGAGACGCGAATAACTAGAGAAGTTCAATAAAACATTTTCTTCTGCGCGAAAATTTGTGTGTAACTAGCAAACTTTCCGAATATCTTGTCTGAAAACTTTATATTAATACACCGCAGAATTTCTTTGGTGAAATTTGTGATTATTAGTTCGTATCATCTGTTTTTAGTGTCAACGGCATGGAAGGACACCGAGAAAATAATTTTATTAAATAATAGTAAATTGTGGAGTAGCTCTGCTATGATGGTATTTGCTATGATATTTTAAATAGTATAAGAACAAACAAAAGAAATTGCCAATACACATAGTTTCTTAAACATAGTATTTTTAAACATAACATAATAAATATTGCAACTTCTTAATACTAAATTTTTTAAGCTAACATCATATATTAACCTGAAGTTGCGAAATATACAATAGGTTAACGATATCAATATTCAGAACAACACACGCCGTATCCTGTACTTGATATGTTCTAACGGTAAAACTAGATGAAAACCTTTGTTGCAAGCCATTCAATACTAGACCCAATTCCCTTCCCCGTTACCGGTCGTCATCGTCGTCCTCAGCTACCCCGACGACCCAATTACTGCTGCCAATGCAGTTCTTACACCACACTCACAGGCTCTACACATATACACCGTCAGCGCCGGCGGAGACGAGGACGTCCCTATCGCTACACCGTGAACCAACATCGACCTTCAGCCAACACTGTTACGATGTATCGGCACATGCCTGGGCGCTTCTCACCGACTCGCGATTCCGCGGTACCCTCTCAAAGCAACGCCTTAAGCCGAGGTCCGTTCCTTTCGCTATTGGAAGCTCTTAGGCTTGTTGCTGCACACACTTTTTGCTCCTGGCTGAGGACCTTCTGCGGTCGCCCTAAACCATACAAGCGCTCGCCGGTGACTCTTGAAAGGCCATTATGACCACAAGAATTTAGCCGTTCCGAAAAAACAAGCTACATCCAATTATTTTTTACCTACTTATATAATAATCTTGGGGGGAGTATCATCATTTATGTAATCATCATCAGCTCATGGTGAGAATGCACACTGCATTCTCACAGCCGCTGGGCGCACTCGACTGGCCACGTTACCCCTCACTCACAGTACATTTCACTCACACACTGAAATGTACTGCATTTCCTACTTTATCATATTTCCCCAAAGTACGTAAGTGTTTCGGTACTGAGTGAGATATACTGGAGCCCATTTCCATCCCCATCCTATCCCTAACCATTTTCCCAATCCATTCCTTAATCTGCAAAGGTAGGCAGCGCATCCGGGGTGCCAACGTTTGTCATTCTGGACTGATGTTGGCATGTATCGCGGATGTGTATGGACGACAGTATCCACATACCATCAGGTGAACTGTATGCTCATCTGCCGCCTTTTTCTATAAAAAAAGAAATCACAATGGTAGTGTATCTACAATGCTGACACTGAAAGTGGATACTCAAAGGGCCAGCCGGCCCTGGACATGGACCTCTCTATGCACATTGTCGTGTACTTTAAAACGCCACGTAAGGTCTGCTTAAAACGCGAGCAGGTTGACGAGTCCATTCTTTGAAACATGATGTGTTCCTCAGGGCTTGTGGTAGCCATTTTGTTATCCCCTAGTCACCTTTACGACACCCAGGGGACGGGATGGGATGGTGCTATTCTAAAGCCGCCCCACGACACTACAACATGTACGCATGTATCTACAATATGTAGATATATTTAATAAAAAAGATTGCAAGAACTGCCAACTGAGGTTTCAACACTAAGCTACAACACGGAGTTCTTCAAAAAAGCTATGAATAGTGTTCTGCATGGTTGACAGCGCATCCGCATCCCACCTGGTGTCGCGGGTATCCATGGCCGACGGTTACCACTTACCAACTCTTCAATAAAATAAGCAACTGTTTTTGCTACTTGTGTCTTTACTAAGGGACAAGAATTTTTGTAATTACGAAGTCTTGCTACAGCAGCCAAAATATATAAGGTATATATCTAAACACGAACCGAGTTGTCATGCCCGTATCATCATAAATCAAACCGCTTTTAAAAGTACTTTTGATAACGCTAGCAACGAGCAGATAATATTTTTGTAGCGAAACTTTTTTTAGGCGATAAATCAAGGGATACGTCCCGGTCAGTGTATCTTAGTTAGGATTATGTTTTTTTTATATAGGGTAAGTCAGGGAGAGATGCCTATAGTTTTAAAAAAACATCATATTTAATTATACATTTATGACACTGAAGAAAAAAACGCCATTTTACTTAAATTAGACTTTATTAATCTGTCTTACATAAAATTAACAAATATTAAACGCATATTGTAGGATATAACACGGCTAGAAAAAAATATAGAAAATGGGCATCTCTCCCAGGCCTATGGGTGAGTTGCCTATAGATACCAGGGATAGATGCCCATGCGTACTTAAAACAAAATCAGTAGTCACACATCAAGCATTTCGCTGGATCGTCACTACAATCCTCATGGAACCATTGTTGACACTGAATGCACTGTATCCAGTCGCATTTTTTTTTAGTGGCATGATAATATTCTCCACAAACATTGCATATGTCCCCTAGAATTTCGTGTTCTATGTCTACGTCCGAAGAACTATCGTGAAGCGAAATATGAGACCCTTCATCGCAGGAATCGTTCGATTCCTGTTTTCGGTTACTTGTAGTTTGTTCTATTTTAATTCTCTTTCTATAATTTCTATTCGATAATGATCTTTTCATTGGTTCTTTCATCTTTGATTCTGTTGTTGTTGGTTCTGTTTTACTTAGTGTTTTAAACTGTTTTATATTAGTCTTGTTCCTGATTTTTTCTAAGTTTTCCGGAGACGTCAAAACCTCAGCATGCTGTTTTCTCTTTGATACAACCTGAAGACCATACGAAGGAACAGGATGAACTTTATTCAAGATCTTTGACGGCGTTTCTTCTTTACCAGATTGGATTTCCGATAGGTTGTGGGATTTTAAAGGAGTAGATAGGTTGGCTACAGGCGCCAAATTTTCCTTATTCACCCCGCTAGTTGAGGGAACTATGTTTCTGACAGAGGTATTATTATTTGAGGGATCATCTGCTTGGCCTTCAGGAGAAATGTCGGATATAAACGCGTACTCAGGAATTGCGTTTCTGTTGGGTGGAAATATTCCAGAAGCACGAAATCCTGATGCACCATTATTTTCGTTTGCTGATTTTCCCCACGCTTTGCCTAACAAATCTCCAAACTGCAGTCGTCCTAATTTTCTGCTGTGGTTATTTCGAATCCATACGTTGGTTTCATTATTAAAATAAGATTTTAAGGACTTAAAAAATGCCCTATCTAAGGGTTGTAAATAATGAGTAGTGTGACTAGGAAAACAGAGTAGAATGATCTCATTGGTCTCGCAAAATTCCAACATCTGTATGGAAGTGCAGTGTGAAGTGTGTCCGTCCAATAACAGAATCACTGCCCCGGGAGGTTTTCTCGGAAAAAAATGTTCTTTCAACCATTTGTAGAAAAGATCAGTGTTGACATAACTTGATTTCTCATTCATGTAAACTTCACTACCCGGAGGCATTCCATCAGCAAACTCGGGCTTTCTGTTTTTTTCCTTTAAAAATTGCAACAGGTGGAATAATATTGCGCTGCAATAGCAAATCAAAGAAATATTTTCTCCTTTTTCAGCAGAAGTTAACTGTGGAACTGTCTTAGAACCCCGCATTGCGACAACGTGTGAGGGTTTATTATTTAAATGGAGACCCGTTTCATCCATATTAAAAACTTTGTTTGGATTATTAATGAAGTCGTTGTCCTGAAATAGTGTCTCCAATAAATCAAAAAAACCATCAACTTCTTGTTTCGTCATTCCTTTAGCTCTTTGTAGAGATACTCCTTCTGATTTTCTAAAAGATATTTCCGGATTTCTTCTCATAAAAGATTTAACCCAATCGTAACCTGCTTTACCAGAGTCCTTATTAAAATTATGTTTAAGATTCATACTCTCAGCTAAATTAAAGGCCATTACGCGTAAATCATTAATGGTTGGTGCAAATCCACGACTTTGCAATTTCTCAATATGTTTAACAATATTTTTTTCATTGTCTCCAAACAGAGAATCGGGTCCAAGACGTCCTTTTTTAGTATTGCCCGAGGAAAACCGTCGGCGAAGGGTCCTGTACGGAATATTGAATTCTTTACTGGCTTGGTTAAAATTTAATGTTCTGTTTTTTACAAGGGTGATTGCTTTTTGTAAGTCAGCTTCACTCCATGTAGCTCTATTAGAGCCCGATGGCTTCCTTGTGTACTTATTCGGCATCTGAATATAATAAAAGCAACAATTATTTATTGGGCATCTCACCCTGAAAAATCATTGGGCGTCTCTCCCGATTGTCAGGAAGAGATGCCTAATGTTCCTAAACACAGAACAAAACGCAAGACAATAAAAAATGGCCTCGTGTCAACAAAACGAAACCATATTATAGGTTATAAAACAATGTTATTATCATTTGCATGAAATTGAAGAAAAAAAACTAGAACAAAATGTCTCTGAAATAGTTTTCTGACATTTTATATAACTGTACTTACCGTATTTTACGAATAAACACCAAAATAATATATTTAAAATAATCTAATCCCTTGTAGAAACTTGCGCTATGACATGTGACTTTCAACTGACGCAATTAGGATGCGTTCCGGTTCACGCAATTCTTTTATTTCTTTTTTGTAATTCAGTAGGCATCTATCCCTTATGGGCATCTCTCCCGGATTTACCCTAGTGAAGTAGGCGGACGAGCAAGCGGTCCCACATGATGGTAAGTGTTACCGGGGCGGCGGTAACACTTGCAACATCAGGGGGTATTCTGGCGCGCCGCCGACCTGGCGAAATCCTATTCACAGCTTTCTTGAAGAACCCCATATCGTAGCTTAAGACCTCTTGAGGCAGTTAGTTCCACAGCCTTATCGTTGGCTCCTTTCATCCAATACACTTGACTGGAGAGCGTCCCACACAGCGCTTACTTGGCCTCCAGTCATGGAGTCATTTATCCCATTGATTATCGGTCCCGCGGCAAATATGGCCTGCCCATAGCCACCTCAACGTGCTGTTTCTATTATATAATTTTCAAAAACTGGTCAATTATAATAATGTATTAATTCAATATGTCTTATTGAAAAACTCCTTGTACAAGCGATAAGCCTCTTACCCCTCGACCTTCATAAATAAGGAAGTTAGTTAAAGAAAACAAGTGGAACGCATGAATAACAATAAGATGAGAGTCGAGATGAAGGCTGATTTATTTAATTGCTCCCCGGGTCGCTGGAGATGGATAAATTGATCCTCGGATACGGAGGCGTATTATGGATTCCCGTTGTATATAAGCACGTAATTATATATCGGCTTATACGTAATACCGTAACCTAATTGCGTTTGGCAAAAATATTGTGTTCTGTACTTAATTAATCCGACCTACGTTTCGTTACCAGTGATATAGTAAACGAAAGAAATCGATAAAAGGTCAAAGGTCAATTGTCTGAGTTGTTGATGCTTGAATACTGTTTGTTGACTACCTATGGTATCTATTTGATGAAATATATTTAACCTATGTCGGTCTAAGGAACTACTTTAAACGTAATATATATATGTTATATATTACGTTTAAAGTACGCAATTATTTCTTTGATATTTAATCTTTTTTTTTATAATTCAAAATAATTATCACTGTCCGCATAGAAAGTAAAATACAGTCTATATATTTATAATAATAAAGGCTGTTTAAGTAAATCAAAACTTGTTTCTAAATTCTACTACCAAACTAAATGTTAACTAAAGCTATGTCAAACAAGGTCCAAGACTAAAAAATGTGATTGTAACAAAGACTGATAAACACACTTCCCGGCCGAAAGTAATATACATCGGCCTAAAGAGACTATCTAGCCTAGACTACTAGCCTAACTATCTAGACTACTAGCCTAAAGACTAGAGGCGTCTCTGTCGTATGCCGATATGACAGAGACGACGCTCTACAAAACCGAGCTAGCCAATCATAGTCGATGTGAATTACTTGCGCGCGGGACACGTATACTCGTATGTGTGACCATTGAACGCTAAAAATCATTACATTTTGGACATTGTGCTACTAAGGGCCTATTTCACGATCTCTAAGTAAAGTTCTGAATAAACTAACCGACAATTAAAGTGACAGATAATTGTTGCATCATATTTAACCAAGTCGTTTTTGCTAGTCGGTGACGTAACGTACTCTGCAGTCTTAATTGCCGATTAGTGATAATAGTTAAATAATATATAGTAACTTTATTCGAAGGTCATGAAATGAACTCTTGGACAGTTTGCTATTTAGGGGTTTGATATTGTGCTATTTTTTCTACTTGGACATTTTGCTATATAGGCCACCCGATACGGAAGTCTTTCTTCCTATCCTCGGTACACTCACTTCACTCGACAACAATCGAAGCGTCCCAGAATACTTCCTCGAGTTCGTTTGTTCCGTTTTGCGTCGTTACTTTTGAATGCCCTTCGCCAGACCATCGATGGGACGCAATCGCTGATACTGTTTACTGTTGAGATGTTATAACATCGGGTTATTGTACAAAAATGTTTTTTCTTTATTGAGCACTCTGATTGTTACGTTTGTTGAGTATTCGCTGGATATTAATCAACATGGCGCCATTTTTGCATATGTTAAATACAGTATCTGTCTATGCACGTTACGATGTTCCTAGACTTTTAATACAAGTTTAATTAGTGTGGGTAAGGGATAAGATCCTAAACGAGGAGATACGAAAAAGTACGGCAAGTGAACATGAATTGATCATACATGCCTCAGGAATGACAATCGATCCGGAGTCTTAGAATGGAATCTAAGAATCTCACTATGCGAAGCTCTCGGGTCAGGTGGAGTAGTAGCTGCAAGATCGTTTGTGCTGGCGAACCTTGGAAAAAACTTATACCCATTTGATCACATCCACTTTCATCCCCCCAAGGAAGGATGGGGAGTGCAAAGAGATGAGGAATCCTCCTCGTCCCATTGTATCCCTTTGTTCAACCCTTTTTCCAAATTCACTTCTACACCTTCAAAGGTAGATACAACTATCTATATGTGGTGCGTTTGTCAATCTAAACTGGTGTCTGCAAGAATCGCGGATATTTATTATGGGCGGCAGTATCCACTTACCACCGGGTGAAGGACTATCTGCTCATTTGCACACTTCTTTCTTTAACAAAAAATAATTATAAGTGATTATCTGGACCTTTATTTGTTTCAGAAAAAAATCGTTTCAAAATACAAAGGTACAAAAACTACAGAGATATTTTAAATTGTTAACCATCTGGTTGTTTTACTATTGAAAATCGACCGATAGCAATACAATTCTAACTCCCAACAGTTTATTGGAAACCAATGACGTATTAATTTTATTGTTGCCAGTGATACCGTTTCATCCCACTTTTACGAGCGTCGCATGTATTAAAGAATTTTATTTGGCGTTCTTTCAGATCAATCTGATAATATGGAGTAAATCTTTGTTACCTCTCTAGTGTTATAACATTTTTTATTTATGTACAGAGACGGATTTTCATTTGTATTCCGTTTTAGATTTTTGTACTTTGTGCTTTTAATACGCAATTGTATTAAAATTGTTGCATCTCATGTTGAATCACAACGTGATCCTCTGGCTAGAATACAGAGTGCATACGAATAGAGCGTTGTTGCTTTGTTTTAAGGGATCAAAATCCAAAGGGCACGTAAACGAGACCACAGTTGTACACCTGTGTACCACACTCGTACAGAAGATCGATGTGCTTGTGCACTACACGAAGAGCAATTGAATGTTCATCGGTACATAATCTAAATGAAAGGGTTGCAGCGTACAGTGCCGGGTAATTTTATTGACACGTTTGATGCGTCACTGTAGGCATCGGTCATCAAGACACTTTATACAGCGGAACCGAATTTCAAGAGATCTGTGAACAGGATTCTGCAAGGTCGGCAGCGTACCCGTATACACCTTGATATTACAGGTGTCAATTGGCGGCGGCGTCCGTTTACCACAATGTGACCCTTTCGCTCGTATGCCATATCTTCTACAAAAATTAAATAAACTGGAAGTTTCCTTGCCTGCCAATCCTCTTCCTTTTTCTCCCTTCTCTCAAGTACTTCTTATCCCTGCTCAATCCGCGAGTCAGTCAGTATCGTTTTATATTATAAATCGGGTCTGAACAAGTAAAATTAGAGGTTTCATGTTTATCTTTTATTTGTACTCGACGTTTGGGCACGGGTTACACCAACCGTGGTCACGAGTTGACCGAAGAGGCGGGTAGTCCGGGATTAGAACTGCGATCAGTTTTATCAACTACCCACATTGGATCTTCACATTCGGAAAGGCTGTGATACACTGCACTAACAATGTACGTCCGCAGAGTTCATGTCCAGTTCTATCCAGTGATTAATTTCAGCATTGAGAATGTGATCGGCCATTGCTGATTTACTCGTTTGGCGGTTTAAACAAAAACCATTAATTTTACGCATTTGAACCCGATTTACAATGTAATGTCTACAAAACGAAAAAGTTTATCAACACCTATCAACTACTTTTCAATATCGGTCATTTTTTGCAGAAGTGTGCATAAATGAAGATAAATGCTTAATGTCAAACTGTCTGTCTTCATGTCAATCACTTTCTTTTTATACAATATAGAGTTATATACTATACTATACCACACCACCAGCCTATGTCTCTCCACCACTGGATATAGGCCTCACCTAAGGACCGCCACTACACACGGTGTTCTCCTCTTTTAACCAGCCACTAATTCTTCAATGTCTTCAATTTGGCGAATTTCTTCGAGTCATCAGTCAATCTGACCGAAGGGCGTCCCACGCTACATGGTACATGATCTTCATTCGATATATACCATTCCATAGGTGTATAATATACTAGGTTATATTTTATTAAAAGGCTATTGACATATCGTTATTATTGACATATTTTCTTTCTTTCTATATGGCATACAAGGAAAACTATATTGGAAATACTTTTACTACATTATGTCGTCTTGTAGGTATTAATTTTATGTTGCTTACAATTTATGTACTCTAAATTTATTGTCAATTATATCAGTGAAATTTATTGGCAAAATATTCCACTTTTATTCCAATACGTGTACGCCATTGGGTTAAAACGTAGAGGATTAACGGTAACATAGTAATTAATATCACATTTGTACCTATGTTTAAAAGTAGACATAAATAAATAATTGTAGGTCACACGATGCAAGCTTCGCTTATATGTGAGTCCCATATTGTCCCACTTTGTTCTGGTATACGAGATGCAGTAACCATTGTCGAAGTGTGAAAATATGTCCATTATATGTGTAATTAATTACTGTGTGATTGTGTATATACCTATTTGTAATAATGTATGGGAAACAATTACTGTTAAATTACTGCTACTACTGAACAATTAATTAAATAAATTAGTAAATCGTATTTGCATAAATAAAATTGTTTTAGTCGCTTACACGTTCTCAAAACTATTTCTGCCAGTACCATTTACAGTATTCCAGTGTGTGTGTTGCAGTAAAATAGTGAAAATTAATATACAATAAAATATCTAACCATTTGAAAATCAAAAGTGTCAATATTTTATAGCAATTAAATAACTTTAACGGTTTAAATCGCGTATATTTGACATTATTTATATCCCGACGTTTCGAACACTTTGCAGTGGACGTGGTCACGGGGTGACTAATTGATTTTATTTGTCACTTGAGTTATTAAGAAATTATTTGGACTACCGTCTGAAATTTTTTTTTTTTTAACTACCGTCTGGATTTTTTAATCATAACATTCCCTATGCACGCAGTATTCACTCATGGTGTCCAGAGGTCTTGCAGTATTGCGTTGGCCTTGGGATTTAATTAATTTAATGACTGGATCCCAAGCCGGTGGTACTTGCCAACCATCTTCTCTATTGAAATTTGGGTGTTTCTTGATTTCAATAGCCTCGCGTAACATTCTTGGCATGAATCGGGTCTCTCTAGCGAGGATTTGTGGATTATCAAATCGAATGTAATGGTTGGGTTTGTCCAGAGCATGTTCACAAACTGCAGACTTGGTCGAGCGTCTGTTCTTCATGTCAGCTATGTGTTCTTTTATCCGGATCCGGGACCTCTTTGTTTGCCCAATGTATGATAACCCGCATTCACAATCCCCCCTACAAGATGCAGGTGTTTACAAGCTTGATTGTAATTGAAAATATTGTGTCAATATTTTTTTCAAATTATAAATTAAATAGTATCACTCGAAAAACTTTTATGTTTTATACTTTTCTTCATATACTGTGGCCGGTCGGCAAGGTCGCACGCTACAATACTTTTTTTTTTCAAAATACTCGTAGTTAAACCTAGTGGCATTTGGCTCGACAGCCCGCAGGGGTCTTGGCGTGATCCAGCAAGTTTTTTCCAATCAGCATATTCATGGCCTTCGTCCTTCAATCTGCAATTCTAACCGCTTTAAGATCTCTGTCCACTCCATCCAGCCATCTGAAGCGGGGCCTGCCACAATTTCGACGACCCTCCGATCTGCTGGTTAGGACTTCTTTAGCGGTCTTTCCTCATCCATGCTCTGCACGTTGGCCCATCGCATCTGATCAAGTTCAATATGTCTTACTATGTCTGGTTCTGGATACATGTAATAGAGTTATAGCATGTTACAACTCTAAATATTTTTCGGAGAATCTTCCGTTCAAAGACCCGAAGGCTGTTTTCATCTTCTTTAGTCGGGACCCAGCATTCCGAACCATATGTCAGCACCGGTCTTAATAATATTTTATACAGCACGAGCTTCAGGTTCCTGGACAACATGTTTGACGTTAACTATTTAAGAAGTCCGTAATGGCACTTACTAGGGGCAAGTATTCGTCGCTGTATTTCTGCACTTACATTATTATCATTAGTTACTAACGTGGTCAGGTACATTAACTCGTTGGTCTTAGGAAAGCCCGTATTGCGACTTGCTCTTGTTGTTGGTTTTGCGCACTTTTTGAAGAAGGAAATCTATAATTTGTTACAGATTTGATGCATCTTCATACACAATGCGTTGTTGCACGAGAGATGTGTGGCCTTAAAACTTTTAAAGATGATGTTGTTTGACAGGGCTTGTGGTAGCGACTTATAATCCCTTAGATGCCTTTTACGACACCTACAGGGAGGGGTGGGGTGACGTAAAGCCGACCGACATCCCTAGGGCAACATTACTACTTTATTTCTGTAAAAGTGTCTAAACTAATCAGGATCCAGAACATCTAGACACTTTTTCAAATGGCATATTTTCAAATCAAACTGCAACATACAATGCGTTGTACAGAACGCCAGCTGTCACCGGCTGCGCAAAATTTACTGCCACCGCTAAGTATCCCGGCTCTTTGTTTTTGCTTAATGCTTTAATTTATAACTTTCCGGGAATTCTTGTTGTCTATTAACACTAGGTCTTTGCTCCTGACGGCTGCTGGGGTTTATTATACATGGATTTGTCTGGTTGCCGCCGGCCGTCAGGAGCATGAATTAGCCCGCAGTTTTAGCCTGCTGTTTGTGTTACTCCTGTAAAATGATAATAGGATGCCTTCTTTTTTATAGAGTGCCTCATCGAGTGCATAGAGTGCACACAATGCAAGGCTCTTTTCTACAGCACATAAACTTCCATATCTTCCACCACCCATGGCCCTCCTATCTTACAGTTATACCATATCAGACCACCAGGATGTATCTTACCACTGTTAGACTCGCCACGATATTTTCGCTCTTTTCAGCCAGGCACTAATGGCGGCTCTCTTTAAGTTGTGCATCTCTTGCTGCTTTTTTCGGTAAATACATAGTTTCCGTTTGGTTTGTCTATGCTACGACATAAAGGCAACCCACTGCAACTTCAGTGTATTGGTTCTTTGATTAATGTCGGCAATTTTAGTCGGATCGAGTTTCTTCGCTTTCACTCACTGAGAAGCTTGTGAATTAAGCCCATCTTCAAGTTCCGCGTTCGACTGACACTGTCAAAACTGACTTTCGTCTTCAAGCTTTGTGGCATATATACGAGAAGAGGTGATACATTTTGGCGAATGCTGTCCACTCGGGCTAATACGTCCCCCTTTTAACTAAAGTTGGATTTCCCCAGCTAGATTGAAATACAAAATATCCGATAGGCTGAATGTCAAATGTGCTATAAGTTTATGTTCTGTTAATTTCTCTTAGTTTAAGAGAACAATTTAATGTACTTTTCGACAAATAGATTTCTGGAGGGTAGATTAAAGTGGACTGTAATTTTGGGGTTTTATTTATTATTTTCGATTAATTGCCGTAGCCGTACAATAATAAAACTTCAGTGACCTGAAAGCTGTCTGGTGCACCGAAGTCTTCTGCCGGCGCCGGCCTTTGGTTCTCCTGTGTTGGCACTTAAAGACATTAATGCACGCACAATAAGGAATTTGGCGTAATAAAATGGAAGATTGACTATAGCGTTGCGGGAAATTATATTTTAATATATTTGCGGTAATTTATGTAACTTCACGGTAGGAAGTTTTGCGTATGTTGTCTAGCCGAACGTCTCCGCGATACTTCCGCGATGCAACTGTCGCGTCGTCGTTCACAACGACATCTGTCTATATTTTTGACACCTCATTGAGACTTGCTAATAAATCAATGAAGCTAGTTCTTGACAAGCGGCGGCAATCAATCGCTCATCCAATTTCTTTTAACCGAAATATATTATAAATATTCGTCTCCAGTTTTTAGTTACTCTCAGTTCGAGTTCGACGCTGTCCGGTCCAGGAGCGACGTTATCATTAAACACAAGTTTTTCCGTGGTCTTGTTCGTTCCGTCCATTTTTCCATTTTCCTAAAAAATTATTCATATTATTACAAACTTCTCAAAGTGCCTGAAATATAACTTAAATTAGTCCATTCTAACCCGACTACGGAAAAACTAAAAAAGGGTTATGAATTTGCTAGCATCCCACCACAACCCCTGAACTACTGGACTGCTCCCAGCAAATGCCGTGTCAATTTATTCGTCTTAATAACCAGTGTACCATACTCGTAAAATATATATTTTTTTGGAATAAGTTCAAAATGGCGATTGTAGTTTTAAAAAATCCAGTTTAGATGTATATAATTATAAATAGATATATTATAAAGTTCAAAAATGTATATAATCATAAATGTATTAAAATATATATTGAAAAATCTAATTTTTGGATTGCCAGAGTGCCACGCTATTTTTAAAACAATTGCATAGCCGTTTTTAATTTTGAAACTTATTTTTATAATGAAATTTTTATGATAAAATTTTCACCCATTCAATCAAAATAACGGTACAATTTAGCTCATAATAACAACTATGAAAAAGTATTGCTTTCTTCGCTAGAGTCCGATAAAAACTAGAAAATATGCAGCAAAACGCTTATACAGCAAAACAGCAGGGATAATCCTTTTATCCTGCGCGATATTTTTGTATTCTTTTTACATTATTTTATCCCGCAAAGTGCGCAACGTGCAGACGTACAATAAAAATGTAATGTAATAATAATAGTAAGAAACAACGCGAATGGCTATACAATGCTGCTATGGTGGTCCACGAAATTAGCGGACACATACATTGAAGCGACTCGAGCACGCAGCGGATTGGCTTTATTTGTAATTACTTAAAAATATCCTCGAAGTGTGGAAAGTATAGTGAAAAGAAAGCATTAAATAAAATATACAGGTATTTTAGACAAGAAAATCGACAAAATACTTATTGCCTGTTTAAAAAGTGGTCTAATTTCAAAATGGAAGTGCAAAATTGGAGAAGATAATAATATCTGTTTGAGCCCTAAGGGGAGCGCTCCACCCCGCGCAGCGCTCCATCCCGCGCAGCGCTCCACCCCGGGCAGCAGGGGGAGGGGGACGAGGAGCAAGACGTCAGTCAAATGAAAGACAAGAAAAATGGACGCCAGCCTGCAAGCGTGTGATCGCCATTACTTTAGTTATTGTCAATGTTAACATTAAAAGTCTATCAAATCCAAAGTAAATTCTTTTCATCATGTAACCATCAAAATCCCGCACATAAAGTTGGTCCATCGAACCGGGATACCACACCTACGGATTTGAAGCCGAACCAGGATCTTCTCCGAACTAGCTTAAAGAGGATGATCCCTTTACGGATGGCCAGAATCAGTGCTGTGATTTCACGACAAATAACATCTACAAGATAAGTAGCAAGCAGTCTGAGTGAGTCCGATCCATTACATTGCCTTTGTGTTATTTTGTGTCCAAATTCTTTAGTTTTACCAATTTAAATTAATCATTGCGTAATTAAGATCCCAATCAATCGAAATGAACAATAAACCGCATTAAAGGATCAACGCATTTCGATAATACTTCTGTTTTAAATCTTTAAATCTTAACTAAATTGCTAATAACTTCCAGGGTAGGAGCATATCGCCAGTGTTAACTACCTGTCAATTTTTAACTAGAGATAGTCAAAATTATAGTCAAAACTTTATACTTATAAATTCTATCGACCAATTCGTCGTTATTATTCATCAATTTACTTAGTTGTAATAATTATTTCAAGTAGGTAATCTATTTGTGTATAGTTACGCGATTATCTCAATGCAGTTGTGTGTTTTGTTGAGTCGACCGGTGCGAATTAGAACAAAATATTCATGCGTATGAGACTATGTTGGTATAATTCAGTTATTTAAATACGGTTATTCAATTAGTTAATGAATTTAAATTATTATAATTTTACACTTTTAAATATTATTCTACCCGTCTATTAGATAGTTAATTTGTTGTTAAATACGTTCTTCCATTTCTTTTCATGACAATGAAGGAACTGATTCAAAAACGAGGAACATATAAAGGTCGTTTAACTAAATTTGTCACGTATGTTGATGCATTTGACGATGTTTTGTCTTGCAGTGAAGTTCAAGCTTTGGAATTAAAACTCCGCATGACTAGCATTGAAGCGATGTATAAGGAGTTCGAGGAAGTCCAGACTAGCATTGAATGCCTGGCCGTCACGGAGGCGGACGCTCAGACTCAAGCGGTACAAAGGTCAGAATTTGAGTCTCAATATTTTTCTGTGATGGCTAGGGCTCAAGAATTATTAAACAAGTTTAAAATGTCTAAGAAACGTAACTCTGAGACTTCCTTCTCCTCAGCCAGCGAAAACGGTGACTATGAGCTGACGAATCAGGGAAATACGGGCATGAAGGGTGTTAAGTTACCTACCATACAAATACCTAAATACAATGGTGACTTCGGAAGCTGGCTTGAATTCCGCGACACCTTCGTGTCTCTTATACATTCGAATCAAACCATTAGCAATATTCAAAAATTTCATTACCTACGGGCCTCTCTGACGGGAGGCGCTGCTCAGATAATTCGTGCATTGGAGTTCTCTGCTTCTAACTATAACTCAGCGTGGAGTTCCTTGTGCGAACGGTTTGACAATACAAGGTTGCTAGTGCAAAATCACGTTAAGGCGATTTTTGACGAAGAGGTAATAAAAAGGGAATCAGCTTCCTCTATACGTCGGCTTTTAGACGCATACACAAACAATTTGCGCGCTTTGCAAATACTAGGCGAACCCACCGACAGCTGGGATACGTTGGTAATATATATAGTTTCGTCAAAATTGGATGCTCGCACTCAGCGTGTATGGGAGGAACACAAAACAACACACAAAAAACTTACCTTAGATATATTTACAAATTTTCTCAAGAATAGGGCAGACTTATTAGAGACCATCGAATTAAGTAACAACACAAGTAACAACAAACAAGAATCATCATCGAAGGGTACAAGCAGACATGTTCGTGGTTTTGCTGCAGTTGCGAACCCTGGTTACAAAAATACAAATGTCATCTTTGCAAAGCTGAACATCCTTTATATGCGTGTAATCAGTTTATGCAGATGGCGGTAAGTGCTCGACAACAGTTTGTTGCCAATATGAAATTGTGTAGCAATTGTCTTAGAGCAGGGCATAATGTGCGTATGTGTAGGCTAGGTCCCTGCAGGCAGTGCGGCATTGAGCACAACACTTTGTTGCACAAGGAGTTAGGCAGCGCCAGGACGGCTGCAGACGCGGTAGCGCAAAGCAAGTCTGCGCCGCGCGCGCCCACACTCGCGCCGTCTGCACCGGAGTCATCCACGTCTTACGTTAAGAACATGTCAGCCGTTAACAACCATTCCGGCCAGGTTCTTCTAGCGACTGCTTTAATTCAGATTTTAGACGTTCACAATAGACCTCATGAAGTCAGGGCCATTCTAGACTCTGGTAGTCAGGCCTCCTTTATGACAGAGTCTCTTCTTTGTATATTAGGTCTAAACTCTGAGAGGACTAAGTCCACGGTCGCCGGCATTAACAACTCGGTCTCAACAGTTAACAAAAGATGCGATGCAATAATACAGTCCAGAATCAATACTTTTAAAACAAACATTACGTTTTTAGTGTTGCCAACCATAACTTCGACCAATAACGAAGTCTTTAATGATAGCACATTAAACTTTCCGTCTAATATAATACTCGCAGACCCAGAATACTTTAATCCGTCAAATTACGATATTGTACTTGGCGCAGATATTTTCTGGGACCTGCTGTGCGCAAATCAATTAAAGTTAGGCGATAACTGTCCAGTGTTGCAGGAAACAAAGTTCGGGTATATCGTCTCCGGGCCCACCGGAAGACGAACTACAAACAAGTTGTCTTGCAATTTGTCTCATTTCAATGAGATTCAAGACCAATTAGCTAAATTGTGGAGCATTGATGAAATCCCGATACTAAGAAACAAGTATATTCCACGGAGGAAGACTTGTGTGAACAACATTTCTTGCAACATATGTCATGTAAAGATGACGGCAGGTTCTCATTAAGAATCCCTATGAAACAGGCTGACACTGAACTGGGTCAGTCATTTGAACGCGCTAAACAAAGCTTTCTGACATTAGAAAGACGGCTTCAGAAACAGCCTACGTTAAAGGCTATGTACATTAATTTCATGTCTGAGTATTGATCATTAGGTCACATGTCCGCGAGTGACATTAATAATCGTCATGAAAATGGCTATTTCATGCCACATCATGGTGTGCTGCGCGACGAAAGCACTACGACTAAGCTACGCGTCGTCTTTAACGCTAGCGCACCCACGACTTCCGGCCTTTCATTTAACGATCTTCAGATGGTCGGGCCGACGATACAAAGCGATCTGTTTACGATTCTCTTGCGATTGCGAACATCGCTACGTTATGGCGGGAGATATCGAAAAGATGTACCGACAGGTACTAATTAATGAGGATCAGCGTCATTTACAGCAAATAGTTTGGCGTGACGACCCTTCTGAGCCCCTTCAGACCTTCACCTTAAATACTGTTACGTACGGGACAGCCTCTGCGCCATTCTTGTCTGTTCGTTGCCTTAAGCAAATTGCGGACGAATGCGACAATGAACTTGTGCGTAAAATCATTAACGAGGACTGTTATGTTGACGATCTGTTGACAGGTCGGAAGTCGGCACAGGGTCTCATGGAAGTTCGTGCTCTTGTCTCAAAGGAACTTTTATCAGGTTGCTTTAATTTGAGAAAATTTAAATCTAATTTACCCACTTGCAGCGACAGCGCAGATTCATCTGACCATTCGGCTATCGTTGACTTAAGCGAGAACGAGCAATCCAAGACTCTGGGTCTGAGGTGGTCTCCGTCATCCGACACCTTACATTTCGACATTAAGGTTGATCCCAATCCTGACGTCACAAAGAGGTAACAAAGACAAAGACTGTCATCCAAACATACATTAACTAAACTTATATTTCGTTTTGAACATGCTCGCTGAATGCATGCCGGACCCCAACTGTTGCTTTCCTCCATTAGGGAGCAGTTGTGGCCTATAGGGGGTCGTAATTTAGCTAGATCCACTGTACACAAATGCCAGCGTTGCTTTCGACTTAATGCACAAGCGGCGCGCCCGGTGATGGGTAATTTGCCTGAGCAGCGCCTCCAACTTGGGTACCCGTTTCAAACTACAGGAATGGATTATGCTGGTCCATTCTTAGCACTCAATAGAAGGGGTCGCGGTAGCAGGACAGAGAAAGTCTATGTTGTCGTGTTTGTCTGTTTTGTCACCAAATGCATCCACCTCGAGCTCGTTAGCTCCCTATGTAGGGACTCCTTCTTAGCCAACATTGCGTCGCTTCATTGCTAGGCGTTCCAAGCCATCAACTTTGTTTTCTGATAACGGAACGCAGTTTGTAGGTGCGCGTAATGAACTTTATAAATTCCTCAATGATAACGCTGGTACCATTGTAGGCGAAATGTCAGATGAAGGCATAGACTTCAAATTTATACCAGCATACGCTGCTCATATGGGCGGTTTATGGGAAGCGGGTGTGAAATCCTTTAAATCACACTTGCATCGAGTGTTAGGGAGCGCTCACTTAGTCTTCGAAGACCTTTATACTGTCTTAGTCCAAATCGAAGCGATTTTAAATTCGCGTCCCTTGACACCTTTATCAACTGACCCACATGACTTGACGGCGTTGACCCCAGGGCACTTTTTGGTAGGACGAGCGATGACTGCCTTGCCTACGCCTACGCTTGTTAACTCCAACGAGAATCGGCTTGCACGTTACGAGAGGCTGGAGCAGCTGCGCCAGCACTTCTGGGCGAGATGGCATAAGGAGTACGTCGCTGAACTTCAACAGCGCACCAAATGGCGTACTTGCAAGGGACAACAGATACAAAGGGGAGCATTGGTGCTCATCAAAGAAGAAGGTCTTCCGCCGATGAAATGGCGTCTCGGACGTGTCGTCGAGATTCACCCAGTTCACCAGATTCACAGTGACGGTGTTGTCAGAGTCGCAGATATCAGAACGGAGAGGGGAGTAATACGCAGGAGCTTCAACCGCATATGCCCTCTGCCTACCAATGATGACGAAGGGTTGAAAGACAAGGCTTTCAACGCCGGGGGGCATGTTTGAGCCCTAAGGGGAGCGCTCCACCCCGCGCAGCGCTCCATCCCGCGCAGCGCTCCACCCCGGGCAGCAGGGGGAGGGGGACGAGGAGCAAGACGTCAGTCAAATGAAAGACAAGAAAAATGGACGCCAGCCTGCAAGCGTGTGATCGCCATTACTTTAGTTATTGTCAATGTTAACATTAAAAGTCTATCAAATCCAAAGTAAATTCTTTTCATCATGTAACCATCAAAATCCCGCACAATATCAAAATGCGAGAATAATGTATCGTTCAGTAGATGAATAATAGTTCAATGAAGATGTGTGGACGCTTCCAAAAATTATAAAAGGAGGAAAGCAAATAGTTGGCAATTATATCTAAATGAGCGCCGAGTGTCGAGCGTTGAGATAAGGTTCATAAACGTTTATCGTATGACTCGTGCTTATAAGTAAGCTTGTGAGCAATAGTTCTATTCCCACTGGTTTTGGTATTCCTGTCTAGTGATGCAATAGTGTAAAATAATTTAAAATATCTAATTACTGACACTATAATTTGCAACTAAAAATTAACATGTATTTCACGATTGTTTTATTACATTAAAAATAAATAATTGGCGATTAATTGACTCGTATATGCATAACACTATCCTCACACTCGCCAACTTAGGTTTTTGACCTTTAAACGCTCGCTCTTTTGTTTACGTAGTTCATACCTACTTACACATACTTGGTAAATTGAACTTTCAATCTGTTGGTAGTTTGATTTTTTGATTATAGTTTTCCATCTCAGTTTTACGGGCTTTGGAGTATCAAATTAATGTAATTTCTCATTGAATTTCCTGATCATACATCGTGCCGCTCCTACATACTAAATACTTGCTTTGATTCTGGACGCGAACCGTTGCGTGCGTGTTATGTATAATATGTTAAAATGTTATGTTAAAACTTATAACATAATTTTCACCACATTTTTTTCCAGGGCTGAGGCTGTTTTTTTATAAATATTATCACTATAACTGAACAACATACTAGAATGTACTACAGTATGTTTGTGGGACGTTATATACAACGATTACCGCTATAATCGAGTGAATGAATCTATATTGTGTATTAAGCGAGGAAATATATTAATAAAAGGAAATACATATTTATAAGTATACATATTAATTGTACACATCATAACGTTCATTTTGTATTTCAAACAATAAATAAAATATAATGTGTACTATAATGTTAATTTTGTATTAAACATATATTTTTCTTTATTTTTTCTCGTGCGTTGAGAGCGAGAACGACACGTGACTACATTACATTGAATTATTAGTGAGTGATCGAGATAAGTTTATCGTGCGTTGGGAGCGAGAACGACACGTGACATTACATTGATTTGTTAGTGAGTAATCGAGATAATTTTCTCGTGCGTTGGGAGCGAGAACGACACGTGACATTACATTGACTTATTAGTGAGTGATCGAGATAAGTTTCTCGTGCGTTGGGAGCGAGAACGACACGTGACATTACATTGATTTGTTAGTGAGTAATCGAGATAATTTTCTCGTGCGTTGGGAGCGAGAACGACACGTGACATTACATTGACTTATTAGTGAGTGATCGAGATAAGTTTCTCGTGCGTTGGGAGCGAGAACGACACGTGACATTACATTGACTTATTAGTGAGTGAACGAGATAATTTTGTGGTGCGTTGGGAGCGAGAATGATACATGACTACATTTTATTATCTTTTTACAAGTAGTTAGTGAACTAGATAATATTTGGATATAGGCTCAGTTGGTTGAGCGTCTAGTTTATTAACAAAGTTTGCAAACTTTTCTATTTTGTCGTTTATACGAGTACAAACGAAAATGTAGTCTTAATTTATTACAAATGTTATGGCCATACCCAGCTCGCAATCTTAACAAACCACAACAAGGGTTGGGACAAGGTTTCTTTAACCCTGCGACCCTTACCACGAGCTTACGTCGCCGCGTCAATTTAGATCCTCGGATATCCCATCCACGGGTATTTGCTCTCCATTTTGATATCTATGTACGTGATACTTATGTCTACTTATCTATGTACAGTTGCTAAGGCAGTATTGATCCGACATTCGTTATTCCGGCGGTACGATTAAAGACAATCTTCCGATTATAGATATTAACGATAAGATTAAAGAATGGTGGAGGGAGAGAGTGCACGCTACAATCCCACAGCCACTGGGCGCACTCAACTGGTCACGTTCCTCCGCTTTCACAGAAGACTACGGTAAAATGTTCTTTCCACGTTATCCTATTCCATCAATATACGTACGTATTTCGATAGTGAGTGAGATATGCCAGTGCCCAATACCACCTCATCCCATCCGAACTGTCTTGGAGTCGTCTTTGTTCAAGAAACAATGTTTATTGAAATTAAAATATACAATTGTATTTCAAAGGCAATGATCGTCAGTCACTTATTCCTTGTCTCTGTCATCTTCCCGGTCTATCCGCGTCTGCCAACAGTTCAAGCGGCCTCCCTTCCCATTTTTCCAATCATTCCTCGCAACGTGTGTCCATTCCAAAATCTCTAAAGATAGGCAGACGCATACGAGGAGTGTCAACGTTTGTCGATATAAAAAAATATGAATAAAATAATTAGAATAAGAAAAACAGTAATTTGCAATAATAATAATAATAACTAGCAATAATAAGATTGTAAAAAAATATAAATATATAAAGAAATGTATAAACAACTGTGCCCGGTACATAATATGTATATAGCCTATGTCCATCTGGAATAATGTACCTTTCAAATGGTGAAATAGGTGCAGTGGTTCCGGAGATTACCCTTCACATACACAAAAACTCACAAAATTCGCACTCTCTCTTTATTATATTATAGTATAGATAGTAAAAAAGGAGTTATTGAAGTTATTAATAACAGAATTTCCTTTAAGATACCCCAGATCCATGGGGCCACCTCAACCTCGGGGCTCTGGACCCTGGCCCAGTGGGCCAATGCTTAAAGACGGCCCCTGCTAGTAGGTAATAAATTTCTATAAAAACCCGGTGTTAGGGGCGTCCTAGTAAAGAATGGGTTCAATCACCGCTATTCTATCGTCAGATACGCCGCCGCAGTCGCTGTTAAGGCTATTATTTAATAAAAGTTGTGGAGTTAAAGCGATTTATGACCATAAAATGGTTAGCACTGCCAATTTTCAGCGAAAATATCCATTGTTTATCTCACAAGGAATTATATTTGTAGCTGGTTAGATTATATAAACCCCTAAAGGTAAACAGCGCATATTCGGATGTGTCCATAGACAATGCCAGTTTTTTTGTATGTGGCGTATTCAATGTAACAATTCAGTGTTGTACCCTGAAATCAACCCTTTGCTTTGATCTAAGGTTGTACCCGACTACTCAGATTTAGAATTTAGACTTTGAAATTGTTAAATACGAAAAAAAAATGTGCACTTTCAGAATGTGCTAATTGTACTATTGCCACATAAAAAGGAGAAAAAATTAATAGTAGCTCAATTACGCATTATTGTGTTTTGTAACAACGACTAGCAGCGCGAGAAATAGGAGCTTTGGGACACGCAGCGACCGGTCAGCTTGCGTTACCTATCTCTCTTTATCTGTAGATGTGTCACCATTCAACGTGATTGACTGATGTGGGCATATATCGCAGATATCCATGGGCGTGGACAGTAACAATATCAGGCGGACTGCTAGCCCGCCACCATGTTCTTTTTTAAATATTGCTGTTATATTTTTTTTCCGCGATACATGCCAACATTAGTCCAAAATGACAAACGTTGGCACGCCCCCGGATGCCCTGCCTACCTTTGGAGATATACGAATGGATTTGAAGAAAAGGTTGGGAAAATGGGAAGGGATAGGATGGGAATGGGCTCTGACACATCTCACTCACTACCGAAACACGAACATACATTAGGGATGTACATACATAATTGTTGCGTGCACAACAATTAAACCCTCATAATCCCTATTAAGTCTTTTTGGCGGGAGAAGATAAGGTTTAATTTTTGTTTGATTATTATAAAAAACTGGATTATGGTTTTTAGCGGTAGTAAACTTCAACGTTTTGTTTGTGATAATCAAATAAAAGTATAAGACTGCGTTTTTCGTGTGCTTCCAAGGAGTCGAAATCTTCTGTAGTCAAGAAACCTACTACCACTGTCTGAGCGACTCCTAACTTACTACGTTGGGACTGGATTTTCTGGATGTGAAGTGTTTTCAATTGTTTTTGTTTTGAAATTGTTAATAACGAAAAATCTCTACAATGACACAATGTGCTAATTGCGCTATTGCCGTATAAGAAAAAAAAATCCCTATTAGCCTCTTAACCATTTATTTATATATATAGTCAAAAATGTCTTACAATCTATAATTACAATAACAAATCTCAATGATTAATCAACAATTTGAACAATGATGCAAAAACAGCCTTGATTCCAAATTATTTTCTTTTAATCATTTCCTCTCCTCCAGTCTAACCCAGGTTCCGCCAGTTGCCCTGATGTTGAAATCCTTTGGAAGTAAAGTGATGGGTTCCGTGGTCTTTGCACATTTGAGGATTTTGTAGTTCAGCACCAACGTGTAGAGCAAAACCTTCAACTCAAGGAGTGCGAAGCGGGAAGCTATGAAAAACCAACGAATATAAAACCATTATAAACTTTATAAGAATATAAACCAGAGATATCAGTTTTTTCTTTCTGATGTGATGGGAGTAATTAAAAATATACGCAAGTCATAAAAGTGTTGCACCATTAAGGTCATATTTTTTATATAAAAAATATTACTATCAGGTAATCAATGCTCGGCTGCCGCCTATCCTCCATTAAAAAAAAATATTATTATTTAATTTATTTATTTCATTTTGTTTATTCCTAAGTTATAGTTATGACCTAAATTATAACGAGCTAGTTATACTAAATTATACTGAACGAGCAGGAAATCATGGTCAACACACAAACTATTTTTGAATAACTGAAATAAATAATTTTAAAATTTAAACCTAACCCACCTTTAAATTCGCTGTCCATTCCGTATTTTATGATGCCCATTCAGTATTTTATGATGCCCATTCAGTATTTTATGATGCCTATTCGGTATTTTATGCTGCCCATTCAGTATTTTATGCTGCCCATTCAATATTTTATGCTGCCCATTCAGTATTTTATGCTGCCCATTCAATATTTTATGCTGCCCATTCAGTATTTTATGCTGCTCATTTAGTTAGTTCCCTTATTATTATGCATATGTATTAAAATTATTATGTATTATTATGCGTTGCGTCTTCATAAGGTAAGTGAGATACACTAATACAGGCTGTACCGAACCGTTTCAGAGACTTGAACCCATGGATACAGTTCATATTTTTTAGTTCACAGACATGAAAATTTTAGGAACCTTGCCGTGTGGTGACAGCCGGCTTTATAATAGCATCACCTCGTCTCTTCCCGTGGGTGTCGTGAAAGGTGATAAGGGCTACCACAAGCCACCACAAGCCCTGAGGAACCACACCACCTCTGAAAGAGTGGACTCGGCAACCCTCTTGGCCAGCGCGACGTTCTTAGTCGTGCACTCTCGTTCACAAGACAATGTGGATGAGTAGGCCTATTGCCCGTCAGAGGACAATGAAGGGGCTGGTTAAGATGAGTTTATGAAAATAAATAATTGTCATTAAGCGGTACTGTCATAAACCGTACGTCAACATTTAAAAATGCTCCCCGTGTGGATAGAGGAGCGACCAACTGCGAATGCGAGCGATAGCGGTGTTCGCTGCTCGGTCGCGTTTCTAGCTGTCGTCAAGCTTTGTGGACACTTTCAAGTGAACCCACACTCTGTATCCCAACTCCTTTCGAGCTGGTCGCGACCAATAGCTATATACCCAACACATAAAGCCTCGACACACGTACTCGCCTAATTTTACTAATTTTCCTCACCAATACAATTCCTTGGTCCCTCACCGAAGGGAATGAAAGTGAATGGTTTGATGTTGTGCTTGTTCTCGTCCGAGAAGCGGTCGGGATCAAAACCTGCCGGGTTTGAATAGTAGTGAGGATCCATTTGGATGGAATTCACCGCGTTGTAGATTACATCGCCTGGTTTAACCTGTAATGGGATAATTTTAAGAAATGTATTTCAATGTCAATTTGAACAATAATTTTTTTTTCGTATATGGCATTGATGCAATTAGCACACTCTGCCAGTGTCAAGTTTTCTTCTTAATAAACAATTTCAAAATTCTAAAACGTATTCTGTCAATGTCCAGTCCCTTCGGAGTAAGTGAGAAGTCGCTCATTAAAGTGATTGCAGGTATACTGAGGACAGAAGAGGAAGAGACCTTGGAAGCACACGAAAAACGCAGTCCCGCGCTTTTATTTCATTATTCTAAACACCACGCACAAAAATACACTTTGAAGTTTAACGAACTATCATCATTAAACCACAAAACGCGTAATACACAATTTTTACAATAATCAAAGAAAAACTAAACTTCACTTCTCGAGTTCCCGACAATAAGTTTTTAAAAATAGTTATCAGGCAGGTAGCTTATTCTTCTTCAAATTGCTAATTAAATAGGTATGATTTTTTTTAAATTATCACCAACTCTGCGGTGAACAACAAACAACAAAATTGTCACAAAATGTTTAAACATAAATTCCAAATAAAACCTGCACATCGAACTCATTCCTTATAGATAATAAATTCTATTTATTATAGTATGAGGTAAGTTTCAATACCATTCAGTATGAGCACCTGAATACGTGATTCATATTGTTGAGTCAAAAAAAATCTGGGGCATGTCCAATACGCATTTGACCCGCGTGACACGATTATGACACGAAATCTCCTCGATATTACTATAGACATGGTCCTAGTGGGTCGTTACAGGCTGATATTGATCGATCGATCGAGCTGTACGTATACGTTTTACGTTTACCAATAATCAATTAAATACACCTTAATGAGCTGATTTCGTATCTTTTCAAACACATTTCCATAAATTATTTAATCCAACTGTTTTGTATTTAATCAATTTTACACTCATTTTATAAATAAATATCTCTTCGTTCCTTGTCATTCTCAGATAATGTTTGATAGGAATGATAGGAAATGAAACTAAATATAAGTATATTTCATAGAGATTAAATTACACAAAATAGGGGGTAGCCGTTTTAACATTTATACACTTACCAGGTAAGGTTTTCCTCCCTCCCTCGGTGGAGGCAATTCGTATGGCTTTAGACATATCCTGTCGAGAACAAGAGCTGGAGACCATTTTCTCAATGTTTCTGAAACAAACAATTTTAAAGACGTTGATTCAATCTTGTATGGCGATCGTGTGTGATGATGAGCCTTGGTATAGGTCTATATTCAGTACGATGTTGTATAAATGGTATTTCATGGTAGTATATAGTATACGGTATCGCACCGTAACCGTAACCAGCGTTTTTATCATCCACTGCTGGACTAGATCCAGCAGTAGTGAGTCCAGCAGTAGTGTTGTGCAGACTCATGTACTTTGCTTTCTACATGCGGGATATATGGCCATAAAATGCCACCCTGCCCAAGCTGGTTGGCAAACCCACACTTTTAAGAGTTGCTTTTGATTTTCATATCCCTTAATTGTGGAGTCCACTCTTTTGGAGGTGGTGTAGTTCCGCAGAGCCTATGGTTAAAGCTAGCCCTCACTCACCTTGTACGACACCAATAATGCTATCCTAAAGCCGGCCGACACCAAACGATACAACACTATATGGTATGGTAATAACAATTGTAGGGGGAAAGTGCATCCTGCATTCTCACAGCCGCTGGACGCACTTGACAGGCCATGTTACCCCTCTCTCACAGAAGACTACCTTGAAATGTACTGCATTTTCCACTTTATCATGTTTCCCCAATGTTCGTTCGTGGTTCGGGAGTGAGTGAGATAAGCCAGAGCTCATTCCCATCCAATCCTATCATATCCCTCCCCATTTTCTCATCCCTTTCTCCAAATCCATTCCTATGTCTCTAAAGATAGGTAGCGCATACGGGGGCGTCCCAACGTTTGTCATTTTGGACTAATGTTGGCATATTTCGCGGATGTCTATGGGCGACAGTATCTCCTTACCATCAGGTGGACTGTATGCTCGTCTGCCGCCGTCGTCCATAAAAAAAAAAAAAAAACAATTGTACAAAACAATAAATAGCTACAAATAAATATGAAAATGTTAATTGTACAATCAACTACATTATCCACGTATTACCATAAATGTTGTTGCTATTATTCAGTACAATGATGTAGAATTCAATGTGTTAAAATGTTTAGGAGCTACGAGGAAACAGATGAACATACATACTAACATAACATATTCGTACAACTTTAACTTTGCCGTAGTCGGAAAAAAAAAATTAAAGGAATCAGGATATATTTGTAGATGCAAATAAAGTCGAGGGCACAATTTATCTTAAATGACATTAAAAAAATCCTACAAAAATATCTTAATAACTTAACATTTACCATTCAACACGCAATCCAAATACTTCAATTCATTTAAGTTATCATAAGTCAAATCCGCATGCTTCTCTTTAAATGTTTTGACCTCCTGGTACAGTTTATCTTCGACATCAGAGTTGAGGGCCAGTTCATGTATGCACATCACCATAACAGCTGCCGAGGACTCGAAGCCCGCAACAAAGAAGATGAACACTTGTCCAGTGAGTTCGTCGTGGGACCAACCTGAAAAATGATTATGAAAAAGAAATTGGGTAGGTTGAAATATGCAATTAATTGTCCTCCGTCTTCATTTCGCCGAATCCAAAATCGTACGGTGAACCGAGATATATTTAATTCTTGCGATTAATCCCTCTTCCTCCATGCAAAAATATTTTTTATGCCTTTTGCTGCAGTGATAAACTCGCCATTATTTTAGTATTTAGATATATTTCTGTACCGTATATTGACAAATGTTACAAAAGGTTGTGGCGTCGAGAGCCGACCTCTTTGGTCGAGCTCCTAATTTGATTTATTTAATACTTTTAAATGTGTTCTTTTTATAAACTTTGCTTTTGTTTATTTTGATGTAGCTTGTCAACAATTTTTCTTTTATATACTCATGTCACCAGGCTAAAAGGAAGTTCCTATCATATTAATTTACAATGTTTTAATTTTAATCTATGTAATTTTATCAAGCTTTTTCCCAACGCTACAAACGTTGTACTGTACGTTGGTTAAATAAATATTCACATTCCGAAGATCCTAGTTTCTACTCAAGGTAGCTCAGTAAACACACGCACAAATAATTGGAGAGCTTCCTCCTAATTGAGAGCTTCCTCCGACAGGAGAGCTTCCTCTAACTGGAGAGCATTCCTCCAAATTGGTGACCCCGACGTGATGATGAGCAGCAGGAGAGCTTCCTCCTAATGGAGAGCTTCCTCCGACAGGAGAGCTTCCTCTAACTGGAGAGCTTCCTCCAAATTGGTGACCCCGACGTGATGATGAGCAGCAGGAGAGCTTCCTCCTAATTGAGAGCTTCCTCCGACAGGAGAGCTTCCTCTAACTGGAGAGCTTCCTCCAAATTGGTGACTCGTGAAGGATGTGAGCAGTTGAGAGGAATTGGAAGGATCACTACTACGGAATATCTGGGAATTCTTTTTTATTCTCTAGCGCTCTACCAAGGTATCGAATTTAAATACATTTCGTGACTGCAAATTATTGCAAGAATCATCCGGATGAAGATTTAGCCGCATTTTCACATGGATTCATAATTAATAACAATATACTTTTTCTTTCTTTTGGTGTGTGATTGTGTTTTGTCATTTACTTTTTTACATAAAACTTTTGTTTTTTTTTTTACAAGACATTAATTAAGATTTTTTTTTTTATTAGATGTTTTTACGGTGCCACACCACCACGCGTAATTATGAGCGAAAGCTAGGCTGAATTCGCAGAAGTGCCAGGCGGCAGGGCAATGGCGAACCGCCGAACTCCATCACTCATTATCTTAACGATTTAGTAGCAGCTAATGTTTCAAAAATTAAAATTTTTGATTTAGTTGCATTAAATTTGAATCTGGGTTTGAAACGCGATTTTAAATGGAATTTCGTTGTAGCCGACATTGAGTCTAGTACATATTATTGGCACGAATGTGACCATGGTGATATACCAACTGGTCGAGTTCGTCCTTTTCTTACAGCTCTTTTTCGTCGAGCGGCGTTTAAGCTGATAGGGAGACTTCGTGACGGGAAGACAGGTCTGTCATCCCTCGCGGAACTCCAGCCTGCTACCCAACCTAGCGTTAAGGTTGTAGCTTTTTCCAGTTTCACAGTACGCTGCGTCGCTACAGAATTTTTCCACCATTACGCGCCCTCATTTGCAATTCAGGAGCTGAAGCATACTACCAAGCAAGTCCGGCTCAATCAAATCAACTTTCATTCATTAGTCAATTTACTAGGGACATAGTTCATATTGAAGTTAGAGGATGTTTTATTCCTGGCACGAATGTGACTATGGTGATACACCAACTAGTCGAGTTCGTCCTTTTTTCGTCGAGCTGCGTTTTTAACAATGTCATAATCTCAGCCACCCTGGCGCGCGAGCTTCCGTTCGTTTGGTGACTGAGAGGTTTATGTGGCCTATCGTTAATGCTGATTGTCATAAACGCTCGCGATCTTGTGTAGTAAGGTGACATTAAAGCTTTCTTTTTCTGCCGAGGTTCTATATGACGAATCACTTCGTTTACCCGGAGAATTTCAGCTCCAGATATTTTGAGGAACCCTAGTTATGTAGTAGATTTTGTTACCGATTCAAGAAGCCATTTGGATGCATTGTGTCCAGTTTCTGCTTCGCGTCATACGCGTCCGTCAATTACTTAGCGACGGCATCGCATGTATGGTTGAGGGACGACACCGTTCGTCGTCCGCCGTTTTCATGTTCTGATGGCTGAATTGCCGCCATCGCTTTCGCCTTCGCCCTTGCCCGCTCCTACAGTAACTAAATCCGGTAGAAAGGTACGATTAGGGACATTTTGGATTTATAGTAAAATTTTTTAACGTATATCCTTAGTCCTTCGAGGGGTTTTCCTTCTGCGTAGGGGGGTGATGTGGCGTCGAGAGCCGACCTCTTTGGTCGAGCTCCTAATTTGATTTATTTAATACTTTTAAATGTGTTCTTTTTATAAACTTTGCTTTTGTTTATTTTGATGTAGCTTGTCAACAATTTTTCTTTTATATACTCATGTCACCAGGCTAAAAGGAAGTTCCTATCATATTAATTTACAATGTTTTAATTTTAATCTATGTAATTTTATCAAGCTTTTTCCCAACGCTACAAACGTTGTACTGTACGTTGGTTAAATAAATATTCACATTCCGAAGATCCTAGTTTCTACTCAAGGTAGCTCAGTAAACACACGCACAAATAATTGGAGAGCTTCCTCCTAATTGAGAGCTTCCTCCGACAGGAGAGCTTCCTCTAACTGGAGAGCTTCCTCCAAAAGGTAATTAATACAAAAGAAAAAAAAAAACAAATTATGAAAATAGTTTGTGACATCAAAAACTAGTTAGTACCTTTTAGCACGTAAGAAACTGCAATCGTATCAAAAAGATTAGTCTTTTTGATACGATTGCAGTTTCTTACGTGCTAAAAGGTAATAAGTAGATATGTTGCTATGATGAAATAGACCTTATAAGCGAGATATTGCGAGCGATGTTAGACAGGAATGAGTTTTAAAATTGGTAAACATTTTTTTAGACCGCGATTTAACAACAAATTTAAATTCGTCTTTGAAATTAACAACTCTTGAAAAATAAAAATGTGACTTACGTCTGACAGTTCCCTGCGTGTTTAAAGTTTCCTCGACGGTCGCAAAGCCGACATTGTCACTTTCCGTGGTGTTGGCAATGTTGGTTTGCTTCAATGTTCCTATACATTTAGTAATTGTTAAAAAAATAGGTAATATTAAGAAACAAAATTTAATATCGACTAAATTACGTATATTGAATAAATTACAACAGAAAAATATAGGGCGATTGTTAAGTCAATCTATTAATATCCTAGAGTATTAATAATGGTCATAAAAACCGAAAACAATAAATAATTATATGCACCAAAAAATGATTAATCTCTGACCAGTTATGGAAAAAGTTTTGAACCACTTAATTTATGAAAATCTTCAGTATTTATTATCCAACAATGAGGGTTTCTTTAACTAGGGCTTAGTCATTAAAGAGGGTAGAAGTTTATAAATAACGATCCACAAATACCTTAATAAACTTTATGGTATTCTCCTAAGTGACTCATTTATTTGTCCACCATTTAACCAAAATTACCTTTCGAGGCCTCCATCAGAAGCTGTATCATATCTGGCCTTTCCACGTTATTCTTCTCCCTGAACTCAATGGTGGTTGAAACGAGACTTCTGAAGAATTGGACAGTTTCCGATGGGAATAATTTCATATTCAGTTTCTGTTGTAAAAACAAACAATATTCATGTATGTATGTTTATATATATACGAGGTGTGATCAAAAAATAACGAGAATTTTTGTATTTCGTGGGCTTTATAAATCCGAATTTAAAAAAAAATTGTATATCTTGTTGGTACACATGTTCCTGGCGTATGTTGACATTTGCAGCCATTTTGAATGTTTAGTGTATTTTCGACAGTCGAAAAGGTTACATGTGTTTTTGTGTGCTCGGCGATTTTTACTTTCGAAAGAGATGGATCGAAGATTAAATTTTGCTTGAAAAATGGAATAAAGTGCAGCACCACATTCGAAATGTTGACAGTGGCTTTTGGCGAATCCCCTATGAATAAATACAAGAATTTACGAGTGGTGCATACGTTTCAAAGAGGGCCGTGAAGATGTTGAAGATGACGACCGCCCTGGACGCCCTAGCACATCAACAACCGACGATAGCGTCGAGCAAGTGAAGAAAATGATTCTGGAAAATCGCCGAATCACTATCAGAGAGGTTGCTGATAATGTCGGTATATCATTTAGCTCATGCCAAGACTTTTTCCGAGTGTTTTGGACATGAAACGTGTGGCAGCGAAGTTTGTTCCGAAATTTCAGAATTTCGACCAAAAACGATGTCGCGTCGATGTCGATGTCCATGTAAAAAACAAAACCTTTATTTTCCCTCAGCCACCGTATTCGCCGGACTTGACCCTTGTGACTTTTTTCTATTCCCGAGACTGAAGAGAACTATGAAAGGACGACGTTTTGCCACCGTTTTGATGAGATAAAAACAATCGCAGATACCAAAAAGTGAATTCCAGAAGTGCTTCCAAGATTGGAAAAAGCGCTGGAACAAGTGTATTATATTTGAGGGGGATTACTTTGAAGGGGACAAAATTAATGTTGATTAATAAATAAAGATTCTTTAAGAAAAACAAAAAATCTCGTTATTTTTTTATCACACCTCGTATATACATATATATATTTAATCTGATGATTGACTGATAGAAAATGCATTATGACATCAAGTCCACCATTTGTACAATTACATGTGCACTAGCATTTATATAAATAAAAAATGAATATTTAAATGTAAACTTTAGAGCTATTGACGATCCTTAGGAGAGGCCTATATCCAGCAGGGCGATTCTCATTCTCAATACTAGCGTATTAATTTGGGCATGTGTACAGTTCAAACGGAATGATTTGGATCAATTTGAACGAGATGATTTGAATAAATTGGTTGTCACATGTACCAGTAGAATTCTGAATTATACCATCTACTTTATTCGAGTGGAAGTGACAGAGGTGATGTAGAGGTCAATCTGAGACCCACGAGACTAAAATTCTTATTATTACTTTTCAATTGTAGAATACTGGTAAGAGGAATATAATATACTTGTGTCAGTTATTATCTATCTATATAAAAAATCACAGCAAAGCGGTGTCTGCACAATTATTTTCTTTTTGATAAAAAATCGTCGCAATATACAGTGCGAAAGACAATATTTGTAATGTATGTCTATCTGTCTGTCTGTCCGTCTATCTGTCTGTCTGTCTGTTTGAACGCGCAACACGCAAAAACACTACGTATTTTAATGAAACTTGGTATAGTTATAACTTTTGTGATTAAAATTTAGGGTACTTTTTATCCAAATTAATTATAAACTTCCCACGTAAATTAAACTGAGCACATTATATACTCAAACTAATAGACATTACAGTATATGCGCACCTACGTGACGACTTACGCGTAGGCGTGACATGTCATGAGCACTGTTAGTTAAAGAATATATTAATTTCTATTCTCTTTTTTCCCTAATAGTTAAATTTCTTACCTTGGCTAAAACGGGGAACTGATTCATGACGAATAGGACGAAACGTTGCCACGGCGTGAAATTAAACACTTTCTGTCCTAATGTGTAAAATTTATTGTTCTTGTCCTTTACTGAATTCACTTGAAGACCGAAGGCAGCTGAAGCGATCACATCATTTGCGTACCTTTGAATCAGGTCCAGGACATCTATGTCTTCACTAAGGTGGTCTGAAAAGTGAACAGGTTTAGCATGTTGATAACAGAATACAACAGTTATATTGTCATAGAAAAGCAATGTTTTTTAATAAATAAAAAAAAAATAAAGAGCCAAAATGAATTTTTCAGAACAAACATACAAAATCAGATTCATGTTTTATCAACCAAGTGGTGTAACAGAAATGACTTTCAATTGACCTTATTACTTCTAAGCAAAGGTCGGGGCTAGGTTTTTGGTACTTGTGAACAAATGTATATATCAATATGGATATACCTCGGGATTCCTGAGATTCTGAGTCTAGTTGTTAATGATGTTGTACGTACTTGCAAGTATGGCTATACTATTGTTTGTGAGAATCGGATTATCGAAAATAGATACATTTTATATTCCCACATTATTATGGAGGCTTCTAGTTCATAGTGAGAATATCAAGAAAACTGAAATAGATTTAAAAAAAATGTGTTTTAGTAAATTCAATTACATAGCGAAATATATTTAGGTATTTACTACTTAGAATAAACTCAGAATATGATTAATTATGAATATGAAAAGGGTAATGTTATTAATTTTTCTTACTGCAAATCCCAAAATCCCACTTCCCAACCCCGACCTCTGCTTATAAATCATAGTTATAAGTTACATCACTATAATTTTGTGGAAGTTTTTGCGTATCGGGAAACATAGCGTGGGACGCCATCCTGACGACTTGAAGTAAGTCACCCTTAGGGGCTGGATGAGAGGAGCAGACTATGTGTGGTGGCGGTCTTTAAGAGACGCCTATATCCAGCTGTGGAGAGACACAAGCAGGTGGTATGGTATATTTTGTTGACGAAACAAAACCTCTATAGCAAGATATCTATATTGACTAATTACGTTTGTATACAATAAAAACTGCATTCGAATTTACTTAAGGTTCTTCACATGTGGTCATGTGGATTTCCGTGTGGAATTAGACCAACTGTAGAAATTAATCTCTATGTAGATCGCATAGGTACGTTCCTTAAAAACACGTCTATTTGTTCGGCCCTATGACTCTGACAAATAAAATAAACCATAATTACTAGCAACTACTAGTACTAGCAAAACCCGGCAGACGTTTTCCTGCCTGTGTATATGATTTTTGCGATCCGTTAAACGGTATTGAAGTTGATGTGCTATAGCGCCATCTAGTGGCGAGTTACAACAAAGGCGATAGCATAAAAACCTTCTCCATGAAAAAATACATATATGTGCCAACTTTCATGGTAATCGGTCAAACAGTTTCGAAGTCTATTAACATCAGATATACCAACATCCATTTATATATATATATATATATATATATATATATATATATATATAGATAATAAGATTTGTTAGCATAAATAATAACACTATATTTTTAAAAGAAACATGCATATGATAATCCGGAAATTTAAACTAAGTAGTGTAAGTTACATATATGCAGAAAAATAGGGCATAAAACGAATTATTATTTTGCGTACAAATTGCCCTCAGGATGGATAATCGCACTCCTCAGCCAGTGTATAAAGTGTGCGGTTGGAAGAGGCGACTCTTCCAATGGAAAGGCCTAATAATTTTATAGCATTGAAATGCACCAACCAGTAGTGAGGCACTAAATAGTTTATACTCTCCAGCGTAGGATTAGCGAAATATGAGTAGCGTAGGATTCTTGATTTTTACTTTCGACGGAAATCTTGTCATGGATACTGCTATCCAAGCACCATACGAAATCTACTGATTAAATGAATACAGATTTCATTATCTTATAAAAAGTCGACTTATTTTATGTTCACCTTTTAAATGCTCCACGATGTTGCTGCTAATCTCGGTCATGAAGGGCATCATTTGTCTCATTTTGGATCCGGTGAAAGCGGGGCTCAGTGTAGTTCTCATATCGCGCCATTTCTCTCCTGACGACAGTAATGAATAATGATTAACAATAAAATAGCTCCTCTGTCTTCCCCTGTCTCTGTGTAATTACGTAAGTATTAGTTATTATAAAGTAAATAAATCTAGAAGGAAATGCTAATCCTCCTTAGTTGTCCAACTATAATTGTCAGTGAATGGGTAAAACAAATAGAAATTCCTTCTGAAACTACAAAAGTCATAAATGAATAAAATTAAAGAATTAGTTGGAATAAACATCATATAGAAAACAACTAAATTATTATAAACCAGCTGATCCGACAGACGTTAATCCTGTCCAAATTTCAATAATACAATAAGTTCATACAAAAATCCCATACCAAAAAGCACTTTCAGTTCCTCCCGAATTTTCCAATTTTCCAGGCAACTTTTCTAATTTTTATTTCCCCAAAAACCTTATGCGGACTATTACGAATTAAAAAAAACATAGCCAAATCTATCCCGTCGTTCTCAGGTGATGCGCTACATTTATTACTTACAGCGCTTACAAGTGCTGAACAGCATTTAATTTTTATTATCGAAAAAGAATGATAACTATTTGTACTTAATATTTTTTTTTATGTAAGTCAAAGTTCGAATTAACAAAGAGCTGTCTATGATATCAAAATCACTGTTTTACTCGTTGAAGATTTGATTCCTCGGGAATAAATTTACACTTTAGTGGTGTCCCAGCTATTATTTCTCACCTTTCATCGAGAAAAGACTACCGCCGAATAACGGGTCCGTATCTTCCCCAAAGAACTGCCTGTGGTCCATGAAATGATCGAAGTCCTTTATGGTGATGTTCTTTATCAGCTCTGGATCTCGTATCAGTATTATTGGTGTTGTGGCCTCTATGTAAGCGACATATCTGTATTATACAGCAAAACTATAGTACAGTACACTTTATAAATATTTGATTATATAAAACATTTTTCATCATAACTTACCAACTTTTTATTGCCTAATCACTAATAATTATCTGTCCTATTCTCCATCCCTCCCAACTGCTCTTCCAAATCCATTCCTAAATCTTCAAAAGTAGCTCATCGGGGGAAACGTGCCAACGTTTATCATTCTGGACTAATATTGGCATGTATCGCAAATGGCCATGGGCGATAACAGTTACTTACCACCCCATGGACTGTCCGCTCTTCTGCCACATTCTTTCCATATAAAGAAAACATAAATATCTATATCTTGTATTTAATATAACGGGTATGCCATTCTTTTAGTCAAGCTTACAATATAATTTTAATAATTACCTTTCCTCTGGAAATGCAGTGTACACGGCATTGACATCTTCATAAACATGTCTCTTCAAGAACGTACTTTTCACAACGTTACCAAAAATTGGAATACCGGGTACATATTTTAATCCATTTTTTTCAATTTGATTGTGAGTAATTTTGTAAAGATATAAGTAATATGCTACTAGAGTTGTCACAAGAAATATTATTATTTCTATTATCATATTTTTAATTTGATAATATTAAACTGTATTCTATGAATGGTCAAGACAAGTGTCAATCTCGTTATATTGGACTAGACTAATATAGTGTTTTGATACTTTTCATAGTACACTCGTAGTATTCTGACCTTGAGTTTCTTATCGCAAGTGCCAAAGCTCAAGTGACTAGCGTGTTCACAGAAAATTATTCAATTATCTTAATAATAATATATTAATTTCCACTATTTCAGATCATAATTAAGTTAGTAAGATTGCTTATATGTTAGTAATTAAAAGTGTATACAAGTATTTACTATTATTATTATTTATATAGATGGACAGCCATCCAATATTTGAGCGTAGGACAGGACTCTCAATCTTTTCTCAAAGCGTATTCAGTAAGCTGTTGGTATCGGCGCGGAATCGACCCATCTTATAGATTTAAAATGAGCTCTAAAATGGCTCTTACATCTACTCGTATTACGCAGGAAGTGTAAGTACAAATACATATCCTATGTATCAACAGGTATTTAAACTCAATTGGTAAAATATAAAATCATCTCTAACAAAATGCTTATAAGTGCTGAAAAAAGTTTCCTGTGCAGCCATATTCCTCTGCATAGAAGAGTGAAAAAATAGAATTTATAGGAAATTTAATTTCAGAAAAATTGTTTCATTTTCTGTTTAGATTCCCCGCTAACCGCGTCCTATATGGGACGGACACCCAAATAATCATCGCTTGTTATCCAATTGTTAGAAAACAAAATTAATATCACCAATAAAAAGACAAATAAATCGAGGCAACGATCCAAACTATTCTCTAAGCATTTGGGAATAAGAATGTAAACAAAAGTATGTTGAGTCGCGCCGTCGGTACTGTTCGCTTGGTTTTATGTGAATGCTTTGATATAATACTCATGTTAGTAACGATCTTATTCCTGCTACGTCTAAACTAGGGGAGGCCCAATTTTATGATTCTCTCACGTGTTTTCGTGTTTTGCACAATAAGCTGTGCAAAAATTAAGTTGCTCAATTCTGTAAAAATCATTATAAACTATTTGTATCATTATAAACGAAGTGAATTTTTAAAATATGGACTTGACTAAAAAAGGCTAATAATAAAATCATTTCAGTTATTCAAAAAATATTCGTTTCGCTTATCATGATTTACCGTCCATTTAGTACTTTTTTGATGTTTGCTTAAATATATATCAATGAAAAATATGTATAATAATCTATACGGGTAATAAAACTGTAGAACCAGCGTATTTGTACATTGAATATATTTACCAAAAACTGATTGGGGGCAATGAGGGAAGAGTATCGGAATACAAAAAGCCGATTTTGAAAATTTTTGTCTGTCTGTCTGTTTGTCTGTTCGAACACGCTAATCTCCAATACTGCGGAATGGATTTTCATGGGGTTTCCACAGGTTAATTAAACTTAGCTTGGCGCTTCGAGTAGGCTAGTTTCATCGAAATCGGCCGACGGAAAGAAAATATATTCCAATTTAGAGTTAAAAAACTAAAACTCCACGCGTATGAAATCCCGGGCACAGCTAGTAATTTCTTATTCATACTGTTCTTGTGGCAGTAAGTAATGCAAATACGCACTTCATTATAAAAACTATATTTATAAACACATAATTCATAAGAATTGTATTTTCTTATTGAGATATTGACATCATTTGGTGGGGTCACAGAAGGGCATCTCACAATAACAAACCTGTTTATAAATAACAGTTTCTTACCCTGCATAGCTTACACGTCAAAATACTATAAAATTAATTCAATCTAGCTCTTGTTAGTCGATTAAAGTGGTCTGGGTGTCGCCTTGGGCCTGTGGTCTTGGCCTTGGGTTGACATTTTGCCCATCAATCTATCTATATATATAAAATAGAATATGTCTTTGTTTGTTCCGTATACGTTACTATTCATCCGATTGCGATGAAACTTCGGTGAGTTGTTGTGCGCACGCCCGCCAAGGTTCCTGAATTAGTACTTGAAGACCACGCAAACGAAGTCGCGGGCAACAGCCAGTACCTAATGAAATAACACAACGACTAGCGACTGATACTTATGGACAATTGACTGTTTATCACAACAACTATGTTTGATAAAATAGTTCAAAAATCATGAAAAAATGTTCCTAATAAAAATAACCAATAACAAAAACAATGTTTAAGAAAAACAAATGAGTAACTTTACAAATTTTAATTGCAGTCATTGGAAACGCGATCTAAAAATAACTCAAGGACACATAAATACATAAACTATACCTTATTTATTCTCAAGAAGAAATGTTTACTAACAAATCGTCAAATACTATAAAATCACCTTTTCTAGATTTAAATGCACACATAAGAAAAACATAATGATTTACCTCAAATTTCTTAACATTACCACCTGTATGCGTTAATACTGTGTAAATTGGAGGGGGAGAGTGCACGCTGCATTCCCTCATCCGCTGGGCGCACTACCATGTTACCCCCCTCTCACAGAAATTTACCTTGAAATGTACTACAGTTCCCACTGTATCCGACTTCCCCAATGTAAATACGTGTTTCGGTAGTGAACGAGATATGCCAGAGCCCATTCCTATCCCATCCACCCCTAATGTGGAATAATATGATATTATTCTACCTCATTTTCTCAACCCTTGCTCCAAATCCATTCCTTTAAATCTGCAAAGGTAAACAGCTCATCCGGAAGCATGCCAACGTTTGTCACTCTGGACTGATGTTGACATGTATCGCGGACGTGCATGGGCGACAGTATCCACTTACCACTAGGTGGACTGTATACTCCTCTGCCGTCTACTTTCCATAAATAAAAAAATATAGTGTTATAGTAACCTAAATTCTGTAAGAATTAAGTTTGTTTTATCTGATTTTAATCAATTGTTATAAAATTAATAAGAAATATGTTCAAGAAATTGTTATGTGAATGAAAAAACAGATATAAAGAACTTTTTACACAGTTATTATAACGATGACAGCGAGTTAAATAATAAAATGTTTCATCATGAAGTAGAAATGACTGTTCCATTTTAGAGTTTTCTTCGACATTTCTTTACATTTATTAAATAAATCATTTTCTAAAATCTATCTTTTACTGAATAAAAATATTCTATTATCTACATCAATTCACACTTCATTAATATGAGACCAGACATCTTCCGAATAAAGTTTTGTCTTTTTATTATTTCCTTTCTTCGAGCCTAACAAAGGTTCCGCCAGTCGCCCTGATGTTGAAGTCTTTTGGAAGCAGCGTGATGGGTTCCGTGGTCTTTGCGCACTTGAGGATCTTGAAGTTCAGCATCAACCTGTAGAGCAGCACCTTCAGCTCAAGGAGTGCGAAGCGGGAACCTATGAAGTATAAAATCATTATGAGATATCAGTTTATCGTTAAGGCAATGCGGTGTCGGCGGGCTTAACAATAGAATAAATTCATCTCTTCCAGTGGATGCCGTAAAAAGCGACTAAGGGCTCTGAGATCATCATCTCGAAAAGAGTGGACTCGCTTGGCCAGCGTTGCGTTCTGAGGTTTGCATCATCATACAGGGGGAAGGTGGATGAGGAAGCCTATGTCCAGCAGTGAACAATAATAGGGCTGGTTACGATAAGTTTATAACAATAAATAAATAAGTTATTTATAACAATCTATTCTTTATTTGCAAACATAGCCAGCGCATCCGACGGCCTGTCGACGTTTGTCATTCTGGACGACGGTATCCAATAACCGTCAGGTGAATAATAATGTCGCAACCTCTTTATTTCTTTTAAAAAAAATAAGTCAGCCGTACTGTCATAAATCGTACGTCAACATTTAAAAATACTTCCCGTGTATATAAAGAGGCAACCAGCTGCGAATGCGAGCGGTAGCAGTGTTGGCTGCTCGGTCGCGCGACTACGTCAAGCCTTGTGAACGTTTTAGATCACTTTGCGAACATTTTTTTTAAGGTATGTTTAAGGAAATTATATATACTGTTCTTATTTAAATTATATATTTATACTTCTCATCGCACTTCCGAATGTATCTCTCTGTTTAACCCAAAGGTTAGCTGGTAGACAATTCCTTAAACCATTAAGCTTGCCTGTTTTAAGGTAATGTGCAATAACGTTTGCTAAAAAAAACACTCGAGAAACCCCATAAAATTCCTTTCGTGCCGGTCCCGACCAGCCGTCCAACAGCGTTATGCCTGATGCGTAAGGCATAAAGCTATACACCCTATCAAACAATTACTCACCAATACAATTCCTTGGCCCCGCACCGAAGGGCATGAAGGTGAATGGCTTGATGTTGTGTTTGTTCTCGTCCGAGAAGCGGTCGGGATTGAAAACGTCCGGGTTCGGATAGAACTTAGGATCCATTTGGATGGAATTCACCGCATTGTAGATTATATCGCCTGGTTTAACCTGTAATGGGAAAATTTTGAAAACTGCAATTCAATGTTAATGTTTAAGATAGCACCAACACCATCCTGAGCGCATTAGCGGACCGATGGGATTCTAAATAAATGTAACTACTAATAAATGTAAATCTAAATAGAGAAAATGTAACGTCACGTAAGATTTTTACCCCCTCCATACGCCTTTGTCTTTCTCTGTGTGTGCGTGCGTGCGAGTATCGAGAGCGAGACTCAAGCAGAATAACAGACGTGCAGACTAGTGCGTGGCGGGTTGTATAACCTAAATTTTTGATTTTTGATTTGATTCTTTATTTTAAAGTATTTGCATTGAAAATATGATACAAAATAAAAAAAAAATACTTGAACTATACAGATTTTATTTCGAATTACATTCGGAGTTTAAAGAAAAATGCGTGAGGATCTTCGTTCCTGACGGGGGTCCCCTGACCGCACACGTTTTTCTATGTCCCAAATATGAGCTAAATCGGATTGGAAGTTCCAAAATTATAAGGGGTTAAAGTGTAGGTGTACAAGGTTCATGGATATAAGATACAAATTAATTATGTTGTTCAATAACACTCATAAAGGTCTTCAATTTTTGTATATAAACTTTATACTTGTATAACGTAAGGAAAATAGCGATTCCCATTTCACTTTTATTCTCGTAATAGACTTTTTTATACTTTCATACTCGATTAAGTGCAACCGAAACTGGTATCGTTTTAACCACCGCTCAATAAAAAAAAATATCCAAACGTTATGGGTATAATCCATTTTAAATTCTATTTATTCCTAAATATATCCTTGTTTCTTGTCGTTATCATCAGATCATGCGTCTAAGGAAATTAAACCAAGTTCTATTCGCGTACTGTGAACCAGTCGCATCGTGTTGTGGGCGACAACTATGATTGCCGGAGCATCGGCGTGTTTGCAGAGAGATTGAAGTTGTATCATACTACAAATACCTGGGACTGACTGAGAGTGACTGTTGACATTAACATGACATGGAGACTACATATAGAAGATGTGTGTATGTACTAAATTACGTACCATCCTAGGTAAATTCTATCAATTGTCATATGTAGTAAATAGAGTCACAATGTACATTATTTATACATTATTAGTAGACTCGATGTTTTGTACGGACTGACTAGTTATGGTCTCTCATTTCGTACTCACTTAGACAAAATAAGACAAATGCAAATTCGTTTTCTCGTCGGTCGACAAAAAAACGAAAAAACGATGTAAGTCCGACTATGACAGATTATTACTTGAGTGTAAAGTAATTCCCATACAAGAAAGGGTTAATATTTTAATGGAATTGAAGCAATTGGGCTCTAATGAGTTTAAAAATATTGTCAATCACCCTCATAGCGATAGAGCAATGGCGAAACAAGAATTGGATGTGCCCAAAGTTTACAATTGCTATGGCAAAAGTACACGAAAATATATAGTAACTAAATTTGAAAATAGATTTAAGAATTAAAAATATGTCAACAGCTGTCTTCAAGAACAAATTAAAAAAAAAAACATTTATTGGAAATATTTGAAATACAGTTAGAAATAAATCAAAGTTTATATAACATTAGTACCTAAACAAAAGTATTAACATAGTTTGTATCACAATACAGCATTTGTCATGATATATATATAAATACATATAATGGTACAATAGACTGCACTACAGTCAGTGTAATCAGAGAGCAGTTCTACCGATAAACTGTTCTGCAATTTGGCAGATATTACTATGTGATATATTGTATAATTATTTTTATTATGTGGTTAAGATAAAATAAAAAAAAATATTTCATAGAGATTAAATTACACAATATACAGTGCAACTGTTTTAATCTTATATACATACTAGGTAAGGTTTCCCGCCTTCCCTCGGTGGGGGCAATTCGTATGACTTTACACATGCCCTGTCGAGGGTAAGAGCCGGAGACCATTTTCTCAATGTTTCTGAAACAAACACTTTTAAAGAGATTGATCGTGTAAGGCGGTCGTGTGTGGTGACAAGCCTCGGTATAGATCTATATTCAGTATGTTGTATAAATGGTATTTCTTGGTAGCATGCATAGTATACTTATATGTATATGGTAACATAAGCATAGCCAGCCCTTTTAAAATCCACTGCTGGACTATATCCAGTGGTGTGCGGACTCGTGTACTTTGCTTTGTACATGCGAGATGTTTAGCTCTAAAATGTCACGCTGGCTCAGCGGATTGACGAGTTGACTCTTTTGGAGGTGGTGTAGTTCCTCAGAGCCGGTGGTAAGATAGCCGTTACCTTAGTCGCCTTCTATATCACCAACGGCAATAGATGGTGTGGTGCTAATTCTAAAGCCGGCCAGATCCAAAGGGTACAATACTGTATGGGCAGATAGGAATGATGATAGGAATGTAGGAATTAAGTTTTAAAACTACTGCCTTTTGATTGTCTTTTGTCTCATGATATAATGCATATGGTATAGATGGTTTAGGTATTGTTACGTTTTAAATTGATTTCTACAATTTAACTGTTACATCTAATTTCTGTTCGTTTCACGTTTTTCTGTACTACCTGTGATGTTATCAATATCTAAGATGAGACGGAAGATCGTAAACGAGCTTTGGGAGAGTCTCATATCCAACAACGGATAGATATAGGCTGATGTTATAACATAGCTATGAGATAAAAGTAAGAAATTGTACAAGTCATAATCTTAAGTCATATAAAAGTAAGAAATTACACAAGTCATAATCTTAAGTCATATAAAAGTAAAAAATTACACAAGTCATAATCTTAAGTCATATATTTGTTGATCTTTTTAAATTTTGTGATATGGATTATTATAATTTTTATTTTTCCTAATTATTATAATTCCTTTTTACGTGCGTATTGCGTATGTAAATGATACGGGTCGGAAATTTATGTATTTCGCCCATTCGGATCGCCCATTAGTTAGTTTTTGACCCTTCGGCGGCTCGGTACGATACGATCGCAATTTGTTGTTGTGCAAGTAGGCTGCACATTTTTGGGAGACCTTGGGGCACGCGAGTGGCCATAGTTGGATAATAAGTGTATGGCAGTGACAGTGAAAACAGTGAGCGACGACCTTGCAACGGCGCTATTAAGCGCATCCCTGTTCAGCAGTCCCGGGGGCCCCCAGGAAGATCGAGAGTGAGTGAACAGGAGGTTACAAGGTCAGAACTTTTGGATTCCTCTTTGAACTTTGACTCCGCGTAGTGCGGATAAAACAATTATTATTATTATTATATGCTATTTTTCAGATTGTAATAATAGTCTATTAATACAAAGGTTTAAAATTCAATTAACGTAATAAAATTTTATAGCAATGTATATTAGACCATGACATAAGTATTTAATAATTGTCAATTTTTCTAATATATTACAATGTGGTTTGCTGTCTCATAATTAAAAAAAAAAACAAATAAATAAAAGCTTATAGAAATTATCTTTTCTCCAATCTAAACTGTAGGTATATGAACTTATTGTACTTATACACTATGTTTCATGAGAGTTTTTGTAAACTATCAGTTTTAATTTTGTCGCAAATATTTGCCAAATAAGTGTGGTGATAAACTGATAAGAGATCTGCATTGTAACTTTACTATTTTTGTATCTCATGTCACTTATCAAACAACGAACCCCATTATTAAAATTAAAGCAATAAAGGAATCAGGATATATTAGTCCATGCAAATAATGTCGCTAGCAAAGATTGTCTTAAATAGGAATAAAAAAATACCAAAATATACTAATTACTAAATTACCACTTACCGTTCAACACGCAATCCAAATACTTCAAATCATTAATGTTATCATAAGTCAACTCCCCGTGTTTCTCTTTTAATGCTCTGACCTCCTGGTACAATTTATCTTCGACATCAGAGTTGATGGCCAGTTCATGTATACACATTACCAGAACAGCTGCTGAGGACTCGAAGCCCGCCAGAAAGAAGATGAACACTTGTCCGGCGAGATCGTCGTGGGACCAACCTAAAAATGTCTTTTTTTGAAAACGTTTATTTAGAGGGAGTCACTTTTTTGCAAGGTGTTTCATTTTATACTTTTTGTACACATTATAAAAGGGATATTTAACAGTCACATTTAAGTGTATCCACTCAGAGTTCCAACTGAAAATCAGCGCTGAGTGAATATAGTATTCAAAACTCAGTATCATACTGAGCTGGACACCTTTTCGGCACGACAAAGCTGCAATGCATGGGTAGTCAATATTCATTTAAAAATTGACATATTTGTCTTTTATTTACTAGTCTTGTCGTATATATAATATGTACAGATACATTAAGAAAACATTGGCCATCAGCTAATCGGGAAACACTGGAACGCATCATCCACGTCTATGAATTACTGTATCTCTAATTGCGCACTTTATTACAAGATAAATGCAAATCTTTATGAACATGTCACGTATCAGTGCAGAGAAATATATGGAGCTGTTATTTTCCCTTGAAAAACTAATGACATTACATCATTACTAAACAAGTCACTACATTGCTAGATAATCGTATTACATTGTTTCTATTTAGGTATTATTTTCATTATTTATGTATATTTGCATACTAGTTAATTAATTATAATGAGCTATATTGAGTAATGTACCGATGTAGATATAACTTTATATTGCTTTTATTAACTTTATTCACATTAGGTCTTAGAAAATCAATACCTATATAGGTGCTGTGATACTTTTCAATCAAATCTTTCCTGTTGTTGTTAGTTTTTGTGAACCGAAACCCCAACTGACCACGAATTTTTCGTAATGTACTCTCGCATCCTTTGAAATCAATGGCTTCTATTAGTTTCAGTTTTAAAGACTTGAGTGTCGGCACTTATTGTCTTATTCTTCTTACAAAATCGTCAAGATTCAATAAAAAAAAATTTCGGTCTACCCTGTTTTTGAGTTTCTGATAAATCGAGCTGTTGTCATGAGCTTTTACAATTGTACGAACTCTACTTACACTAACTCTTTGTTGTATCTTGTTAAAATCGTTTTTCTCGAACGTATTTTTAAATTTTGTTCGTTCAATTTAAAAATAAGTATAAACTAATTTCACCGGCTGGTTTATTTATGGGCTTTCCTTGTCTTGAATCTTCGGCATTTCTATGAAAGCGACCCTTATAGTTGACTGCAGTGGACAATAATATGGATTGTTAAGGTGTTAGTGAAGGATTTTGACATCCATCCATCATTAATTTGACAGGATACCTTTTTGAAAATTAAATATAAAAGGTAATTAAAATAATTAAAATATAAAATTTATGATCTATTGAAAAAAATATTTTGGGGGTATTGTTAGCTCTATATTCGAGTATTCCCGATGGCCAATGTTTTCCTGCAAGATCCGTATGTGTGTATCGTAGCGTATTGCATATCAATACAAAAGTGTAACCCGTACTCAAACGTCAAATGGAAATAAAGTGAATATATTTTTTTAATTACATACATTTAAGACCCGCTTCTAAAGATTATTTTCTAATTATTTATAAAGCTATTTATATATTTATAAACTAAGTACATGGCCCTGCTAGGGCATTGCAATTTTATAAATTCTAACTAATAATAATAACGTATAAAAGTCATATCATATCACAACATATCATATTTCACATTATACTCACATTCATATTATGTCATATTTTAACATAATTGACAAAATTTACAAAACTAAAATATCTATGTGGGTATATAAATAAAATCTAATACAAATCCACGAGGACTAAAAGTCTGTGTATTAATTTGAATGGAAGGCATTTAAAACAATAACGATGTCCAGTGCATGTTGGAAATAAACTTATGAATTTTAAAGTATTAAATTTGTCGAGCTTGTCACACTGATTCCTGAATAATTCGTTTTAATTGAGAATTTTAAGATTTAGATGTAATTTTATGGCAAGAAGATGACAATTGAGTAAACAGTCTACCTGGTGATAAGAACATATCGCTCATGGACATCTGCTATATATGCTAACACCAGATAAGAATGACGAATGTTTGCACGTTTCCGAATGACGCCATCTACAAATGGAAATTTAAGAGATTAAAAATAGGCAGTATAACAAGATTAGTTTTCGTCCAACAAAGCTATAAAATCTGCATAAAAATCTGTCTATTAAATTAAATAGAGCGCAGTTATAGCTTCATAAATAATATAGATAGATTTAGTACATGTGCGGAATTTTAAACTTTACGGGCACAATGATTTCTCGAGAATTCGTAAATTCATGATACGATCAGGAATTAAACTCGGAAGCAGGTAGGGCTACTACCAACTGCACTATATACATATGTCACAGTTATCTGTGAGGGATAAGTCCTCAGCCATTCGGGATTTAGTATTATCCCTCCCCATAAAATGTTACTCAAGTCACAACAAATATACAACAAAATACCTACGTACTTACAAGAAACATGACTTCATCTTTGTAAGCAGCGACAACTCTTGAAAAGTAAAAATTGTGACTTACGTCTGACAGTCCCCTGCGGCTTCAGTGTTTCCTCGACGGTCGCAAAGCCGACGTTGTCATTTTCCGTGGTGTTGCTATGCTTTAATGTTCCTACAAATTAAACGTAACATTATATTGAGATTATTACAATAAATGTTTAAGAAAAATCATTTGATAGTGCCTTAATTACATGTATGAAATGAAACAACAGAAAAATGTAAGATTATTGGTAGGTCAACCTATTCTTATTCAGGTGTTAGCAATAAATATGCGGACCGATATTATAACATACTAGCTGTGCCCGCGGCTTCGCCCGCGTGGAAATCGGTTATCGAGGTAAATACCCTAAGTTCGTCCCTGGAAAGTACCCTATGTTCGTCCCTGGGTTTCGATCTAACTCCGTACCAAATTTCATCAAAATCTGTTCAGTGGTTTAGCCGTGAAAAGGTAACAGACAGAGTCAATTTTTCGCATTTATAATATATGTAGTATACCAAAGCTAATATAATATAGGGCATAATGAATAATATAGGGTGGGTATAGGGAATAATGAGGACATGTTTTTTGCCAATAAACTAAACTACAGATTGACAGTAACCCGTTAATAATGATTAAACAAAAAACAATTTCTGACAAGTTTTGGAAAAAATTTTTGAACCACTTAATTTAGTTATTTAAATCTTCAATAACTATTATCCAACAATGAGAAATTTCTTTTAACTGGGACTTAGTAATTAAAGAGGTTAGAAGTTTATGAATAACGGTTCACAAATACCTTAATAAACTTTATTCTCCTAAGTGACTCATTTATGTGTCCATCATTTAACCCAAATTACCTTTCGAGGCCTCCATCAGGAGCTGTATCATATCTGGTCTTTCCACGTTATTCTTCTCTCTGAATTCCATGGTGGTGGAAACGATGCTTCTGAAGAATTGGACGGTTTCCGATGGGAATACTTTCACGTTCAGTTTCTGTTATAATTGAAAATAAAATAACCTAACCTATAATATATTTCAATGTTGGAGCTATTGTACAGTCGGCAATACATTACTTTTCCAAGAATCATTCGAATCTCGTTCTCAGTACTAGCGTATTAATTTGTGCATATGTATAGGTTTCAACGAATTCATTTGAATAAATTGGTTGGTACGTGCACCAGTAGAATTCTGAATTAATATTACTTATCCACTTTCATCGAGTGGAAGTGACAGTGGTTGATTGTAAGATGTGATTTAGGGGTCAATCTGAGGATCAAGAGGCTGAAAATCTTCTTTTTATTTTTGAATTGTACAATACTATTCTACAATTCAATTATTATCTATATATATTAATACAATATATAAAAAAATCATAACAAAGCGGTGTCCGTAAATTTAATATTTTAATATTAATATTTAATATAAAATCTCTGCAATATAAAGTACTTAAGAGAATTTTTGAAATGTATATCTGTCTCGTTGTCCGTCTGTCTGTTTGTTTGAACGCTCGTCACGCGAAAACCACTGTACGGATTTTAATGACACTTGGTTTAATTTTAACATTTTAATTTTAACATTTGGTTTAATTTTAACATTTGCCATTTTAATTTTAATGACGCGATAACTTTTGTATTTTTTTGTGGACGAAAGCGGGCAGACGAGCATACAGTTCACCTGATGGTAAGTGGATACTGTCGCCCATAGACATTCGCGATACATGCCAACATTAGTCCAAAATGACAAACGTTGGCACGCCCATGGATGCGATGCCTTTTGAGATATGGGAATGGATTTGGAGAAAGGATTGGGAAAATGGGGAGGGATAGGATGGGAATGGGCTCTGGCACATCTCACGCACTACCCAATAAAGTGGGAAATGCAGTACATTTCAAGGTAGTCTTCTGTGAGAGAGAAGTAACGTGGCCAGTCGAGCGCGCCCAGCAGCTGTTGGATTGCAGCGTGCAATCTCCCCCTCGAAAAATGGGGTTTAGAGTACTTTTTATCCAAATTCATTATAAAATTCTCACCGAAATGAAATTAACCATATATACTGTAACGCATAGACGTTACAATTACGAAGTCGCGCATTGCTAGTTATAGAACATACAGGCAGTCCTCGTTTTAAAGTGTTTCGTTTTACGTCACACGACATTTTGATTTTGATACCATTCCTCTTATTAACGTCTCTTGATTCGTTATACGCCGTCAGAAACATACAGCAACTTGTACGAAAACAACTAGGTAAGCATACAAGTTTGCGTCACGCGGTGGTCGAGAACAATAAACGGACAAAACGAGGGTAGCAGCTGGATATCGTGAACATATTGCAGACAATTGCTGGAGATGGCAATAGATACCTAATTATGACGTTAGCTTCACATTCTCAAGAATGATCTAATGAGTATTTAATTGAGTTGGAGGAACAAAGACATTGGTCAATAACATTGGTGTTTTTATTTTGTAGGGTAATCTCATATTTTATTACCCACATTTTATATAATCACTTCCACCGATTCGTTCATATCGCTGCACCTTTTACATACCCGCCAGTCTAGCGATCGACCCCTCCCGTCGCCGGTCGATTGTGAAGCTCACATATTTGGGTGGTCTTCTGGACCCCGGAATTGGCACACGCTTTTCTATATGCCTTTTCTATACCGCGAGTGTATCTGCTCTAAGCTACATCATAGCTTAATACCGAAGAACGCTTAAACCAAGTGAAAAGTCAAGAGGAACACAAGGCGATCGTAAGCTTGGTCGGAAGGCAGCTATTCTCGGCATATAAGGTCAGGCTTTCTATTTGTATATCTTTATCAGTATTAAACCTATGGATCCGCTCGTGGATTAGCGTACGGCTATATTGCTTAGCTGTCGCGTTCACAATGGTCACTGATCAGGAGACATTTCATTCTTCCAGTACAGAAAATAAACAACTAACTTCTAAGAAAATAATTAAAGCTATTGACCACCTCCTCGCTGCAATGCACTTTGAACTTTGAACTTTCCCAACTTTGAGCGGAGTTTCGGAGTTAACAATATTATTTCTTTTGTCTATAAAAGTCACAAAGAAATTCTTGAGAATAAAAAGAAAGAAGCTATAGAAAGCTCATAGAAGTCTTTTTATAAAAAAAAAACATAGTTACCATTATAATATTTATGGTACAGTAACTACTGCGTGCATTATTTTGTCTATAGATATTCCATTTTCATTAATAAAACCGATCGATTAAAAGTACTTATTTTTCTTGTCTAGGAACCTAAGTACATACTTCTACATAGAAATGTATACAAAAATGTGTTTCATTCATAGGCGTTTCCTTTTACGTCGCCCATTTAAAGAACGTAACCCACCGTAAAAGCGAGACTGCCTGTATTAATTTCTTTTCACCCTCACCTCACAGTTTTATTTCTTACCTTGGCTAAAACAGGGAACATACTAATGAAGAAGAAAACGAGACGTTGCCATAGCGTAAAACTAAATATTTTCTGTCCTAACGTGTAAAATTTGTTGTTCTTTTCCTTTAGGGAGTTGACTTGTAGACCGAAAGCTGCTGAAGCGATCACGTCATTTGTGTACCTTTGCATCAGGTCCAGGACATCTATGTCTTCGCTAAGGTGGTCTGAAAAGTGAGGAAGGTTTAAGTGTTAATACAATAGAAAATAATGTTTTAAAAAATAAAAATTTCCTAGTCCGAACAATCATACGAAACCAGTTCACGTTTCAACCAAGTGGTGTAGTCGTATATAACAACAATTACTCTCAATTGAACTTATTACTTATAACTATCGGCCACCATCTTTGGGTGTCACCAGTCGCCACTCAAAGAGCGTGTTAAAATTCTATGCTCACTTAAATGTCTTTATATTACAGGTAATTAATTGTGTTTATGCAAAATTCATTAAAATATATTAAGCTGCATTTATTTATGTCACTTGTTATAATCATATATCATTATTATTATTATTATATTTATAAGTCCCCACACCGCACTGGGTAAACATTTAACAAACCCATTTCTAAAATGTGTAGAAAATATAACCAATTACCTTCCGAACATCCTGAACTGGACTTATTCGTAGACGGTATGCTGACATTCAAGAACAAAGTACAATTATTTTAACTAGTACAAGTACTTTTAACCACTTGCTAATTTACAATTAAGTTTATTGTTAAAAGGTCAATCATGCTGTCGTCACATTATTGAGATGTCAATTAGATTTAACAACAGGGGAGTTAACACATTTAGGATTTAACACTGGGTATATTAAAATGTGTTTTGATATATTGATATCTTGCTTTGTGATGCAAAATAGATAAATAAATTGCACCACTATATTTTGTTGACGAAACAAAACAATACAATATAATGTCTCTATTGAGACACTACATAGAAATAGAAACTATATTTTATAAGAACTGCATTGGAGTTTACTTAAAGTTTCCTAGATCTTTCTATGTCTTAGTACTAGAACGTCTTTTGTAGCTTGATGTTGATTACATAAGTTCCCTAAAAACACGACTGTATTTAAGACAGTCGTCTTTCTATTCGGCCCTATAACTCTTTAACAATAAACTGTAATAATAACACCATAATTTCAGGACAAATATCAAGAGTAATTTCGGAAAAAATAATGTTAATTGTACAAATTTGCTTGAAAACTATGCAAAAAAGAATTATTATTTGCTTTTCTCCCACTCTGAGTCTTCTAACTGTTTAGGTGTGGGCGGACCCATTGCCTCAGGATGGGAGAATCGCGCTCCTCGGCTAGTGTGCCCGGAATGCCGTGACAGAGGCGCACAGCGACTCTTCCAATGGAATGACAATATAATTTTATAACATTGCGATACAACAACCAATATAGTTAAGGTGTAAACTAAAATAAAATAAATTTAAAAAATTATTAACTAAACAACAGGCATGGTGTAAAAGTACCCGGCGATTGGCGGATTCTTTCTGAACCTTTACCTTCGACAGACCTTATCTTACTTTACCTTTACTTTACTTTACTTACTTACTTCTATATTGCATTATACTGCACAAGCATCATACCAAATCTACTGATTCAACTGATATAACAGATATCATCAAACTATAGAAACTATACTTATGTTATGTTTACCTTTTAAATGCTCCACGATGTTGCTGCTAATCTCGGTCATGAAGGGCATCATTTGTCTCATTTTGGATCCGGTGAAAGCGGGGCTCAGTGTAGTTCTCATATCGCGCCATTTCTCTCCTGATGGCAGTAATAAATTACGATTAACAATAATTTTCTTCTGTTTTCTTCTGTCTTTGTGTAAGTATTTGTTATTATTAAGTAAATAAATCAAGATAGAAATGCTAATCCTCCATAGTTATCTAACTGAAATTGTTAGTTAATGGATAAAATAAACAGAAATTTCTTCTGAAACTATAGAAAATTATGACGAATGAAATTTGTTAAACGAGTATTTAAAAAACAACGGAATGATTAAATAAAATCCACTGACCATATCAAATAACAATGATAACACTTCTATTTTTAAATTAACTATTTCTAATCTCAAAGTTCAAATAACCAAACAGATGCCTATGGTGTCTCTTCACACGTTGCCGGGTAATCGGCCGCGATTGTCCGGGTTTTTTTTCCGGCTAAATTCTTGTGGCCCTAATGGCCTTTCAAGAGTACGTATGTATGGTGAGACATTCAAGAGACATGTATGGTTTAGGGCGAGCGCAAAAGGCACTCAGCCAGGAGCAAAGAGTATGTGCAGCAAAGAGCCTCTAAGGACTCCCCCGCCGAGAAACCGGCGGAAGGAATGGACCTCGGCTTAGCGCGTTGCTTTGGGAGGGTACCGCGGGATCGCGAGTCGGTGAGAAGCGCCCAGGCACGTGCCTTCAGCCAAGGCCGGCTGAAGGCCGGTGTGTGTTCACGATGTATATGTTTCACGGGACGGTGTATATGTGTACCCTGTGAGTGTAGTGTAAGAACGGCATTGGCAGCAGTAATTGGTATCGTCAGGGTTGTCTAAGACACGCCGAGGACGATGACGACGACGGCAATGGGGAGAGTTGCCGGAGACATAGGTTAGGCTGTCTACTACTTTGGGGTTAGGATGGTGAGGAACTTGGTCGTAGTAGCGACGGGCGGAACGATTGTCCGGTCTCATTATTGAGCTGCTACCAAGTAAATAACGCTGCCGGCGTGTATGAAAGCTCTTAATCTGTGCTATCCAATGGGAACGTGGCATGGACTTCCAAGAGTGTAAGGCACTAAAAGTGTGTATTAGGATGACATTTGGGTCTTCAAAAGTAAATTTCCACTCTAATGATTCCTCATTAATTCTCACCTTTCATCGAAAAAAGATTACCGCCGATTACGGGATCTTCTCCAAAGAACTGCCTGTGATCAACGAAATGATCGAAGTCCTTTATGGTGATGTTCTTTATCAGCTCTGGGTCTCGTATCAGTATTATTAGAAGTGTGGCCTCCATGTAAGCGACATATCTGTATTATACGTCACAACTATTAGTACAGTTTGCCTTTCCAGGTGGAATGGGAGGTGTAATGGGAGATGAATTATTTCTATTCTCCCCATCTATCCCAACCATATTTCTAAATAAATGTCCAAATCACTTTTTAAACTATCGCGTTTTATACACATTTCATATTGTAAATCGGGTCTGCACGCGTATAACAAATGTATTTGTTTACCTTTAATTTCTTAACAAATACCAAACCAAACAATTGGTAAACAAATTCCCCAATCTCGAAAAGTATGCGGCTTATCCGAGTCTGTGCCAACGTCATTTTGGACGTTGTCATTGTCATTTTGGACTAATGTTGGCATGCATCGCGAATATTTATGCGCGTCAGCAGTCACCATGTGGAATATCTGCTCGTCTGCCACGTTCTTTCCATAAAAAAATCTATACCTTATATTTAATACAACATATATTTTTTTTTTTTATGGACGAATGTGGCAGACGAGCATACAGTTCACCTGATGGTAAGTGGATACTGTAGCCCATAGACATCCGTGATACATGCCAACATTAGTCCAAAATGACAAACGTTGGCACGCCCCCGGATGCGCTGCCTACCTTTGCAGAATAAGAAATGGATTTGGAGAAAGGGTTGGGGAAATGGGGAGGGATAGGATGGGAATGGGCTCTGGCACATCTCACTCACTACCGAAACACGTACGTACATTAGGGAAATAAGATAAAGTGGGAAATGCAGTACATTTCAAGGTAGTCTTCTGTGAGAGAGGGGTAACGTGGCCAGTCGAGTGCGCCCAGCGGCTGTTGGATTGCAGCGTGCACTCTCCCCCTCTCTATATTCCATTCCTTTAGTCAAGTTTACAATATAATTAGTAATTACCTTTCGTCTGGAAATGCCTTGTACACGGCATTTACGTCTTCATAAAAATGACTCTTCAAGAACGTACTTTTCAAAACGTTACCAAAAATTGGAATACCGGGTACATATTTTAATCCAGATTTTTCAATTTGATTGTGAGTACTTTTGTAAAGATATAGGTAATATGCTACTAGAGTTGTCACAAGAAATATTATTATTTCTATTATCATTTTTATTATAGTTTGATACTATTAAACTGTATTATAGGAATGATCAACACAAGTGTCAGTCTCGTTCTATAGTAGTAGACTATAATATACTGTTTTGATAGCGTAGTATTCTGTCCTTGAGGTTCTTATCGCAAGTGCCAGAGCACAAGCGAATAGCGCATTCACAAGAAATTATTCAATTATCTTAATAAGCAATAAAATAACCATTACATCTATTACGCAAAAAGTGTAAGTACGGGTAGGTATCTCTATGTAATTGAACAGGAGTTTAAAAAGTGTAAGTTCGGGTAGGTATCTCTATATGTAATTCTACAGGTGTTTAAAAAGTAAGTTCGGGTAGGTATCTCTATGTAATTGAACAGGAATTTAAAAAGTGTAAGTTCGGGTAGGTATCTCTATGTAATTCAACAGTGTTTAAAAAGTGTAAGTACGGATAGGTATCTCTATATGTAATTCTACAGGCGTTTAAAAGTGTAAGTTCGGATAGGTATCTCTATGTAATTGAACAGGAGTTTAAAAAGTGTAAGTTCGGGTAGGTATCTCTATATGTAATTCTACAGGTGTTTAAAAAGTAAGTTCGGGTAGGTATCTCTATGTAATTGAACAGGAATTTAAAAAGTGTAAGTTCGGGTAGGTATCTCTATGTAATTCTACAGGTGTTTAAAAAGTAAGTTCGGGTAGGTATCTCTATGTAATTCTACAGGTGTTTAAAAAGTAAGTTCGGGTAGGTATCTCTATGTAATTGAACAGGTGTTTAAAAGTGTAAGTACAGGTAGGTATCTCTATGTAATTGAACAGGTACTTAAAAAGTGTACGTACGGATAGGTATCTCTATATGTAATTCAACAGTGTTTAAAAGGTGTAAGTACGGGTAGGTATCTCTATGTAATTGAACAGGAGTTTAAAAAGTGTAAGTTCGGGTAGGTATCTCTATGTAATTCAACAGTGTTTAAAAGGTGTAAGTACGGGTAGGTATCTCTATGTAATTCAACAGTGTTTAAAAGGTGTAAGTTCGGGTAGGTATCTCTATATGTAATTCTACAGGTGTTTAAAAAGTAAGTTCGGGTAGGTATCTCTATGTAATTGAACAGGTGTTTAAAAGTGTAAGTACAGGTAGGTATCTCTATGTAATTGAACAGGTACTTAAAAAGTGTACGTACGGATAGGTATCTCTATGTAATTCAACAAGTGTTTAAAAAGTGTAAGTACGGGTAGGTATCTCTATGTAATTGAACATGAGTTTAAAAAGCGTAAGTTCGGGTAGGTATCTCTATGTAATTGAACAGGAGTTTAAAAAGTAAGTTCTCGTAGGTATCTCTATGTAATTGAACAGGTACTTAAAAGGTGTAAGTTCTCGTAGGTATCTCTATGTAATTGAACAGGTACTTAAAAGGTGTAAGTTCTCGTAGGTATCTCTATGTAATTGAACAGGTACTTAAAAGGTGTAAGTACGAGTAGGTATCTCTATGTAATTGAACAGGTACTTAAAAGGTGTAAGTACGAGTAGGTATCTCTATGTAATTGAACAGGTACTTAAAAGGTGTAAGTTCTCGTAGGTATCTCTATGTAATTGAACAGGTACTTAAAAGGTGTAAGTTCTCGTAGGTATCTCTATGTAATTGAACAGGTACTTAAAAGGTGTAAGTTCTCGTAGGTATCTCTATGTAATTGAACAGGTACTTAAAAGGTGTAAGTACAGGTAGGTATCTCTATGTAATTGAACAGGTACTTAAAAAGTGTACGTACGGATAGGTATCTCTATGTAATTCAACAAGTGTTTAAAAAGTGTAAGTACGGGTAGGTATCTCTATGTAATTGAACATGAGTTTAAAAAGCGTAAGTTCGGGTAGGTATCTCTATGTAATTGAACAGGAGTTTAAAAAGTAAGTTCTCGTAGGTATCTCTATGTAATTGAACAGGTACTTAAAAGGTGTAAGTTCTCGTAGGTATCTCTATGTAATTGAACAGGTACTTAAAAGGTGTAAGTTCTCGTAGGTATCTCTATGTAATTGAACAGGTACTTAAAAGGTGTAAGTACGAGTAGGTATCTCTATGTAATTGAACAAGAGTTTAAAAAGTGTAAGTTCGGGTAGGTATCTCTATGTAATTCAACAGTGTTTAAAAGGTGTAAGTACGGGTAGGTATCTCTATGTAATTCAACAGTGTTTAAAAGGTGTAAGTACGGGTAGGTATCTCTATGTAATTCAACAGTGTTTAAAAGGTGTAAGTACGGGTAGGTATCTCTATGTAATTCAACAGTGTTTAAAAGGTGTAAGTTCGGGTAGGTATCTCTATGTAATTCAACAGTGTTTAAAAGGTGTAAGTACGGGTAGGTATCTCTATGTAATTCAACAGTGTTTAAAAGGTGTAAGTACGGGTAGGTATCTCTATGTAATTCAACAGTGTTTAAAAGGTGTAAGTTCGGGTAGGTATCTCTATGTAATTCAACAGTGTTTAAAAGGTGTAAGTACGGGTAGGTATCTCTATGTAATTCAACAGTGTTTAAAAGGTGTAAGTACGGGTAGGTATCTCTATGTAATTCAACAGTGTTTAAAAGGTGTAAGTTCGGGTAGGTATCTCTATGTAATTCAACAGTGTTTAAAAGGTGTAAGTACGGGTAGGTATCTCTATGTAATTCAACAGTGTTTAAAAGGTGTAAGTACGGGTAGGTATCTCTATGTAATTCAACAGTGTTTAAAAGGTGTAAGTACGGGTAGGTATCTCTATGTAATTCAACAGTGTTTAAAAGGTGTAAGTACGGGTAGGTATCTCTATGTAATTCAACAGTGTTTAAAAGGTGTAAGTACGGGTAGGTATCTCTATGTAATTCAACAGTGTTTAAAAGGTGTAAGTACGGGTAGGTATCTCTATGTAATTCAACAGTGTTTAAAAGGTGTAAGTACGGGTAGGTATCTCTATGTAATTCAACAGTGTTTAAAAGGTGTAAGTACGGGTAGGTATCTCTATGTAATTCAACAGTGTTTAAAAGGTGTAAGTACGGGTAGGTATCTCTATGTAATTCAACAGTGTTTAAAAGGTGTAAGTACGGGTAGGTATCTCTATGTAATTCAACAGTGTTTAAAAGGTGTAAGTACGGGTAGGTATCTCTATGTAATTCAACAGTGTTTAAAAGGTGTAAGTACGGGTAGGTATCTCTATGTAATTGAACAGGTGTTTAAAAGTGTAAGTACAGGTAGGTATCTCTATGTAATTGAACAGGTACTTAAAAAGTGTACGTACGGATAGGTATCTCTATGTAATTCAACAAGTGTTTAAAAAGTGTAAGTACGGGTAGGTATCTCTATGTAATTGAACATGAGTTTAAAAAGCGTAAGTACGGGTAGGTATCTCTATGTAATTGAACATGAGTTTAAAAAGCGTAAGTACGGGTAGGTATCTCTATGTAATTGAACATGAGTTTAAAAAGCGTAAGTACGGGTAGGTATCTCTATGTAATTGAACAGGTACTTAAAAAGTGTACGTACGGATAGGTATCTCTATGTAATTCAACAAGTGTTTAAAAAGTGTAAGTACGGGTAGGTATCTCTATGTAATTGAACATGAGTTTAAAAAGTGTAAGTACGGGTAGGTATCTCTATGTAATTGAACATGAGTTTAAAAAGCGTAAGTACGGGTAGGTATCTCTATGTAATTGAACATGAGTTTAAAAAGCGTAAGTTCGGGTAGGTATCTCTATGTAATTGAACAGGAGTTTAAAAAGTAAGTTCTCGTAGGTATCTCTATGTAATTGAACAGGTACTTAAAAGGTGTAAGTTCTCGTAGGTATCTCTATGTAATTGAACAGGTACTTAAAAGGTGTAAGTTCTCGTAGGTATCTCTATGTAATTGAACAGGTACTTAAAAGGTGTAAGTACGAGTAGGTATCTCTATGTAATTGAACAGGTACTTAAAAGGTGTAAGTTCTCGTAGGTATCTCTATGTAATTGAACAGGTACTTAAAAGGTGTAAGTTCTCGTAGGTATCTCTATGTAATTGAACAGGTACTTAAAAGGTGTAAGTACGAGTAGGTATCTCTATGTAATTGAACAGGAGTTTAAAAAGTGTAAGTTCGGGTAGGTATCTCTATGTAATTGAACAGGAGTTTAAAAAGTAAGTTCTCGTAGGTATCTCTATGTAATTGAACAGGTACTTAAAAGGTGTAAGTTCTCGTAGGTATCTCTATGTAATTGAACAGGTACTTAAAAGGTGTAAGTTCTCGTAGGTATCTCTATGTAATTGAACAGGTACTTAAAAGGTGTAAGTTCTCGTAGGTATCTCTATGTAATTGAACAGGTACTTAAAAGGTGTAAGTACGAGTAGGTATCTCTATGTAATTGAACAGGAGTTTAAAAAGTGTAAGTTCGGGTAGGTATCTTTATATGTAATTCAACAAGTGTTTAAAAAATGTAAGTTCGGAAAGGTATCTCTATATGTAATTCAACAAGTGTTTAAAAAGTGTAAGTTCGGGTAAGTATCTCTGTAATTGAACGGGTACTTAAAAAGTGTAGTACGGGTATGTATCTCTATGTAATTGAACGGGTGTTTAAAGTCAATTGGTATTGAAAAATTATTTGTAGTAGTAAATCGCATAAGTGCTGGAAAATAGTTTCCTGTACAGTCCTTTGGCATAGAAACAAGGTTCTGGCCATATAAGAGTAACAAGATAGAAAAAAATAAAATTTTAAAAGAATATTTCAGCATTTTGTTTTTCAATTTTCCGCTAAGCGCGTACTATATGGGACGAACACTCAAATTATCATCGCTTGTTGTCCAATTGTAGGTGCAAAGCAAAATTAATGTCATCGTTAAAAAAGGCAAACCAATGGAGCTAATGAACAAAACTATTCTCTAAGCTTTTGGAAATAAGAATGTAGACAAAAATATATTGAGTTGAGCGGTGGGTACTGTTCGGTTGGTTTTTTTTAATGCTTTGATTCGTCTAAACTAGAGGAGGCCCAATTTTGTGCCTCTATAATGTGTTTTCGTGCTTTGAACAATAACCTGCGCACAATCAAGTTGCAAAATTCTCAATAAATCATTCTAAACTTTTTGTACAACGAAGTAAATTTTTTTCAAAAGTAGATTATGGACTTGATTAAAAATAAACACGTATACGGTTAATTTAATCACAAAAAAGACAAAAATTCGAACCGCATAAAATATAAGAACGAAGCAAAGGCTGTAAGTTCTATTTCTTTGTAGACAGTATGAGTTTTCTTTGTATTTCTTTGTATGAGGGGGAGAGTGCACGCTACAATCCAACAGCCGCTGGGCGCACTCGACTGGCCACGTTACCCCTCTCTCACAGAAGACTATCTTGAAATGTACTGCATTTCCCACTTTATCTTATTTCCCTAATGTACGTACGTGTTTCGGTAGTGAGTGAGATGTGCTAGAGCCCATTCCCATCCTATCCCTCCCCACTTCCCCAACCATTTCTCCAAATCCATTCCTATATCCAAAGGTAGGCAGCGCATCCGGGGGCGTGCCAATGTTGTCATTTTGGACTAATGTTGGCATGTATCACGGATGTCTATGGGCTACAGTATCCACTTACCATCAGGTGGACTGTATGCTCGTCTGTCACCTTCGTCCATAAAAAGAAAAAAAAAACAAAGACAATAAAAAGACGAATCGCACTACACTCACACACCGCTACATACATTCGCACACAAACGCACCCCCTCATCATCCCTACCCTCGATCCTACCGCGAGCGCAAACAAAAACGCTAACTGATGTCACGCGCCCGCGCCGCTCCACAAGTAAATTAAATGAAAATATAAATACCGCGATTTTCGTTAAACATCTCACGTGGACGGATTCCGCGGGTGTTCTCATTATCCAGAAAGGGATAATTACTGCATTGTAAGTTCAGGGAGAAATAAGGACAAGTAAGCTTGACTGATCCAGCGCCTCCAAGTTTTAACATCGTCATTAGTCCTAATCAACACATTTTACACGCCCATTATAAAAAGTTATTTTTAAGCACTTACGCAATTGTAACTACGACTCGTACATATTATTGAGTTATTGACATTATTCGATAGGTTACAGAAGGGCTTACAATGACAAACATATTTTCTTACCCCAGCATTCATAAGAAGAAGGCAACCGACGAGCATACAGTCCATCTGGTATAAAATGGATTCTCTCCCTCATGGACATTCGCGGCACATGCCAACATCAGTTCAAAATAACAAACATTGCCACGCCTTCTGGTACGCTGCCTACTTTTGAAAATATAACAGTGGATATTGAGAAAGGGTTGAGGAATGGGTAAAAGAGGTAGGGATGAGGATGGGCTCCGGCATATCTCACTCACTACCGAAACATGTACGTACATTGAAGAATCGGGTGAAATGCAGTATATTTTAAGGTAGCTTCGCTTGTATACATGAAACTATCTACAAAACTGATTCGATCTTAATGTTAACTCACCAAGATGGGCCCGGTGCGACCTTGGCATTGTTCTGACAACCCAATCCAAGTCAACCTCAGGTATGGGTATACCTACGACTAAACGACTAATGTTTGTTTGTAAACTCATTCTCGCATTACAAATGGAATAATATTAACTACATTTTTAAACCAGTTTTTGTTACAGATAAAAGATCTAATAGATCTCTTTCTTACTGTCGCAATCAGTAAGAAGTAGTACGAGTATATTTAACAACAGTATATTCTGTGAGGTCGCGATAACTCGCCAGTTGAATATACCTAGCGGCTGTGAGATTGCAGTATTCGCACTCCTTCTTACAAACTATATATTAGGGCTTTACCTATCAAATTGCTTTTTGTTCATAGTGGCCACTTTGAACTTAGTTATCTTGAGTTTGGTTTGGAATTCCAAATTCAAAATAATTTAAATTTAAAGCTACGAGTATGACATTCTTTTTCCAAATCAGTTAATGATGTATTTGCTTTTCAGTCAAACGACTTTCTGCTTAAATATCGTTGTGTTTGCGACCATAGAAAAGTTTAAAATTTGCGTTATTTTAGTTTATGAGTTCCGTCGTGCCAGCAACGCAGCACATATCGCACGCGATATCAACGATGTATACGGACCAAACACCGCAAACGAAGCAACGGTGCGTTTTTGGTTCTATCATTTCAGTTCCGAAAATTTCGACCTTAAGAACAAGCCCCATGGACGACTGAAGACTAAAGTCGATAATGATGAATTGAAAGCAACGGTGAAGGCGGATTCATCTCAAACCACGTCTGAGTTAGCAGCAGCCTTCGGCGTAAGTGACAAAACGATACTGATTCATTTGCGTCTAATCATGAGGGGGAGAGTGCACGCTGCAATCCAACAGTCGCTGGGCGCACTCGACTGGCCACGTTACCCCTCTCTCACAGAAGACTACCTTGAAATGTACTGCATTTCCCACTTAATCTTATTTCCCTAATGTACGTACGTGTTTCGGTAGTGAGTGAGATGTGTCAGAGCCCATTCCCATCCTATCCCTCCCCATTTCCCCAACCCTTTCTCCAAATCCAGTCCCATATCCAAAGGTAGGCAGCGCATCCGGGGGCGTGCCAACGTTTGTCATTTTGGACTAATGTTGGCATGTATCACGAATGTCTATGGGCTACAGTATCCACTTACCATCAGATGGGCTGTATGCTCGTCTGCCACCTTCGTCCATAAAAAAAAAATCAGTGAAGTATAGAAGCTCGGAAAGTGGGTATGAGCTCGTATGAACTTAATTAAAGTCAGCTGCAAATACGCGTCGAAGCTCACTTTACTTGGCTGACCCGGCACAAAAATGAAGAGATTCTGTAATGAAAGGAAATAAAAATGCAAGGATAATCGTAAACGTTCGTCATAATGGTTGAACTCAGGAGACACGTCCAAATGTCCCAAACGTAAACTGAGTCGACAGAAGTGACTGTACCGGTCCTGTGCCGGTAATAAATAATACCGGTAATAGTAGATAACCACTACAGCTTCTTGAGATCCGGCACAACAATTATTGCAGATGTGTACTGTAAAGAACTGCAAACGATGATGGAGAAGCTCTCTATAAAACAATCGACTCTGGTTAATCACTCTGGTCCACTGTTTCTCCATGATAACGTTCGCCCACACATTTCACGACAGACAATCTCAAAGTTGCAGGAGCTTCGACTAGAAACTGTCCCTTGCCCAACATACTCGCCAGACCTTGTCCCCACTGATTTCCATTGTTTTCGGAATTTGGATAACTTTTTACAGGAAAAATATTCAACTCCGGCGAGGCAGTGAAAAACGCTTTCAGAGAATTCATCGATTCCCGTCCCCGGGAGAGCAGAGGCATCAATCAACGTCCATTAAAATGGCAAAAGTGCATTGATAATAATGGACAATACTTTTATTTCATAGATAAGGACCATAGACAATTAGTGGTCATCAAAAATAGTAACAATTTCTACAGCTCCGTTTTTGAGTTTAAGTAGAGTTTATTGAATACCTTCCATGTTGTATTTTTGTTGCCGCTTATTTGATGATTTAAACTAGTAATATTTAATCTTTGCCACCGTACCTTAGTAGGTAACTTACTTATAGTTACCATCGGCCTTTGTCTCTCCACTACTGGATATAGGCCACTCCCAAAGACCTGAAGAAAACAGTGACTGGGTGAGAAGAGTGGAATACTGTGTTTGGTGGCGAACCTTTGGAGAGGCCTAGATCCAGCAGTCATGTCCCAGCCTTTTTTAATTGCAGTCTAAAAAATTGTATATGAAAAATCTGAAATTAAGTAGAAACTCAGCAGTGAATGCTACATCTGAAACTCGTGGGCTCATAAATGTGATTCGGGAATAAATATCCCTAGATCATTACCTCTCGAACTATTATATAAGTACTTCAAAACTAACTCAAAGCTCAGGTGAGGCCCCATATGGAGTATTGCTCACATCTTTGGGCCAGCGCACCGAAATACCAATTGGACCCATTTGACTCCATCCAACGACGTGCTGTTCGGATTGTCAACGATCCCACTCTCATGGGCAGTTTAGAACCCCTCAGCGTTCGGAGAGACATTGCATCTCTCTGTGTGTTCTACCACCTGTACAATGGGGAATGCTCTGAAGAATTGTTCAATATAATTCCCACCTCGGGTTTCTACAACCGCACTTCCCGTCACAGAAGTGCGGTCCATCCGCATTTCCTAGATACGGAGGTGTCGCGTACTGTTCGGTCCAAAAATTATTTTATATCGCGAACCCGTAGGCTGTGGAACGAACTGCCTCAAGAGGTCTTCCCATTAAACTACGACATGGGGTTCTTCAAGAAAGCTGTGAATAGGATTTTGCAAGGTCGGCGGCGCGCCCGCATACCCCCTGGTGTTGCAGGTGTCCATGGGCGGCGGTAACACTTACCATCACGTGAGACCGCCTGCTCGTCCGCCCTCTTCTCTATATAAAAAAAAAGTAAAAATTATTTTCATTACATGCCATAGACACTTTGTCAGTAGAAACATACAGGTTTTGACAGAAACCTCAAAATTGACAGCAAGCGATATTAGCGACCGCGCGGCTGGGGTTGTAAAAAAAAGAAAATTATAAAATAATCACTTTATTACACTCAATAAGTCTAAATATATACATTTCATTAAAGCCGATAAAATATTTTATACACTATCATATCAATAACGTGAGACATCATTCCTATATTTTTTCATTTTAGTATATCCTTTCCTCCAGCCTAACATAGGTTCCGCCAGTCGCCCTGATGTTGAAGTCCTTTGGAAGCAACGTGATGGGTTCCGTGGTCTTTGCACACTTGAAGATCTTGAAGTTCAGCACCAACGTGTAGAGTAGCACCTTTAGCTCAAGGAGTGCGAAACGGGAAGCTATGCAACATAAATCCATTATGAGATATCAGTATTTTCTTACTGATGTAGGTGGTGCAGTAATTTATTGGGAAATAATTAAATAACCAACGGAAAATACTTAACGGGCAGAAAATCAATGGCAGCAAATTTAAAGTTGGGTTAGGTGACATTATAGAATAGGACTCCGTCGACCTTTTTCTTCATATATGGCAATGCTGCAATTAGCACATTCTGCCAGTGTTTTCTTAGTTATAAACAATTTCAAAGTATAATATAATACAGTCCGGCTAGAAATATAATGCGCATAGGAATCTACGCCATATTTCGTATTTCTGACAAAAACCGAATCGCAAAAATTTTCGCAATCCATTCCTTAGTCAACAAAAGTTGGCGGCGCATCCGGGGGCGTGCCAACGTTCGTCATTCTGGACTGATGTTGCCATGTATCGCGGATATTTATGGACGACAGTATTCACTTACTATCAGGTGGACCGTATTCTCGTTTGCCGCCTTTTTCTATAATAAGAATCTGGGAGAGCAATGAAATGGGCAGACATTATATGTACCTAAATACACTAATTTTATAATACGCTACAAACATATACATACTTACACAGACAAACACATATGTGTTTGTTTGTTTATTTCGTATTATTGGGGCTAATGCAAATAATCCCAGTGTGTAGTCATATTAAATACTCTTACGTGTAAAAAATCTTTATAGAAATATTCCATTTGCTCCTTTTATACGCCGATATATAATAAGTCTATCATGTTTTTTTCATCGAAGTGGCGGCAGGCGGACGGGCGTTTCACATAGTGGTAAGTGGTCACCACCGTCCATGGACACCTGCAACCCCAGGAAGATTGCGAGTGCGCCTCCCTGATGTTGTGCCTCATATAGCGCGGTTGCATATATGCATATAGTTTATAGTTCAATTTAAGTAATATAGTTGGGGACGGTCGATGGTGCCTTGTACTAATTTGATTACAATAATGATAAAATAGTGTAATCAATGGAAGTAAGTGGATACAAGCACAGACGACGTTTAATCGCAACCACAAACAGAAACTAGAAACCGCTCGACTGCGTTAGGCCGTGTCCACAATTACAAGCGATCACATGACTAATAACTGTGTACCCGATGCCTAAGGTGAATCGAACACGGTCAATCGAAACTGAACCGTTTTGTAATCAGTGGAATAGGAAATATGACATTCAGTACAGTTTCCGCTGGGTTCAGCACGATAGAAACTTACTCACCAATACAATTCCTTGGCCCCATACCGAAGGGCATGAAGGTGAATGGTTTGATGTTGTGCTTGTTCTCGTCCGAGAAGCGGTCGGGATTGAAAACGTCCGGGTTCGGATAGTATTTAGGATCCATTTGGATGGAATTCACCGCGTTGTAGATTACATCGCCTGGTTTAACCTGTAATGGGATAATGGGAACTATCAGGATTTTAACCAGCTCATCCATTGGTATACAATTTACACTATATATATAGACAATAGACAACACTTTATTCCGACATACACTAATATAAATATCACAATAACCAAAAGAAAAAAACGAAAATTTGACACGTTGTTATTTCATGTATATGCAACTCAGCATATGCTGTGACTGAGTGTCAGTCACCGCGTTGATTTTCAGTGGAGCCATCGGTGACGCACGGACAAAAGTACATTATTATTTAATAATATAGATTAAATACTGTCATATTTTTATATAAAAGCGACAATAACAGGCATCATGAGGGTAACATGTTATTGTCGCTTTCAACATCAGTCAAAACTGATAAACATTGGCAAACACAAGTGGAATGCCTACCTTTAAGGGTTAATGAATTCAGATTAATTACATTCAAAGAGCTGCTACTACAAGCCCTGAGGAACTATCCCATCTCTAAAAGTGTGGACTCTTCAACCTTCTTCACCTCGTCATCCATTAGTCGCCTGTTACGACACCCACACAGTAGCAGTACTATTCCAGTACTGCTATTCCAGGAATAGCAGTACTATTCCAAACCCTGCCGTCACTACACGACCGTGTGACTGCACATAATTTGATCGAAACACAGAATATTTCATTCTGAGTACTCTTTAATACAGCTATTGCATTTGCAAATATTTGTATGACGCTTTCCCAATTAACCGTATGTAAACTAAGTAATAAATTAATTACACGCCATTAACGTTAATGAGACCTTTACTAATGTACAATTACAGACATAATATAGCGTTACGTTCAGCGCTGATGGAATTATAGTGTACATTGTTTGTCATTGAAATGTACTGATATGTTTCGAGAGTATGTTACAATATTCCTACAAGCATTGATGCGTTTCGTATCCTTATGAAGAAACCGCGGTATTGCAGCGCTAAGGGTATGTTCGCGGACGCGAGGGTGCCTGACTTTTTCTCCATCCTAAGAACAAGTACGGCATCCTTTTGGGATCAACTACGTAGTAATTAGAATGGGATATTAAAGGCAATCGCCGACGATGTCACAAATCCCTTTGCCAGATATTGGTTGTCTCTGCATGGGACTGAGAACAGCAAAATTTGTTAAGACAGACTAGTGTACACATAGGCTTTATATTTTATATATTTTGTATGTTTCTGATATGGGTTATTGCCTGAAATAAATGCTTATTATTATTATTGTCTCTTAGGCGGCCTCTAGGTCTACAGTAAAACTGTACCATAATGACATTGCACAATATTATTGAATCGCGCCTTGCGCACAAACTGAAATCGTTTTTATGGGCAATAAAATTGACAGCCCAATATTCGTCAATGTTTTCGAGTGAGCAACATGTTTGGATTTGGCTGCCACTGTCGCGTTACTACTTGCGACTAAACGTAAAAAAACGGAAGTTTCTCCAGTCGAAAGATTAGTATAAAAAAAGACGACGTATACTTCAGAAAAACTTCTTCTGATTTTACGAGCTGAAAGAGGTGACTTCAAAAATTGTTAATATTGCACAATATCTGTCCCACACAGCACAATTATAAAAAATAAATGAAACAGATTGTTTAATTAATTTTAAACTAACTCAAACTTTAGTTCAATCATTGCGCGAGTAATACACTCCTTAAACCATCAATAATATTGCGCAATCCGAAAGTTGGACAATATAATTGAAATACCTAGGCCTGTTAGGCGTCAAGCACACAGTGTCGCTGGTTGCGGCGACCTGTCGCTATGGGACCAGTATCTTGAAAAGAGTCCTATGGGGTCACTTAAAAGTGTTCACATGGTATAGCGCTATTGCACGACTAGGCGACTGCTCAAGCGACCGAGCGGACATCCGCCCGCAGTCGCAAATACTCTCGCTTATAGAAACAGTTTTTTACTGTTAACTTATGACGTATGACGTACGACTGACTCTGGTGTTATCAATATGGTTTTATCAATCGATTGCGTCAGATCATTTTGTCAGGTGTCCTATAGGGCAGTACCGCGATCACGTGACTAGACCAGCGGTGTAACCACGCGACTGCCACACCATATATTCAACGCCTTACTGTCCTTCTTATTCCTGTATTACTCAGTACTATTAAGGCCTGTTCAGATACAAGTGATGTTGCATTCATCAACGCTACGGGTACAGATATTTACGCAGGTACGCTATAGTCAGTTCAGATATAAGCCGTACTCGCCTACCACTTCGCGTAACAGTATTGTATAGATTAATTACCACCGCGCGGCCTAGTATTGGATTTTAGTTTCAGTACTGTGTACAACGCTCCCGCGGGATATACGTCGATAATGAAGGCCTACCTGCGGTGCACTGTTCTCTCTCGGGTCATTTTTATTAGGAAATGAAACTAAATATATTTCAAAGCGATCAAATTAGACAATATAGAAGTGTAACCGTTTTAAGCGTATATACTTACGAGATAAGGTTTACCGCCCTCCCTCGGTGGGGGCAATTCGTATTGCTTTTGACATACTCTGTCGAGGATAAGAGCTGGGGACCATTTTCTCAATGTTTCTGAAATAAAGAATTTTAAAGATTTTGTACGAAGATCGTGTGTAATGACGAGCCTTGAAAGCGGTCTACTCGTACATCTAGTAATGGAGATACAGGCTGACAGTATTATTTAGAATGATACGACACAATGCGAAGCGATACATTATGGTATATTTTACTTTCCATTATTATGGTTTAAATTACCTTAGCGTACCACACATCTCATGCTGACCTCACCTCAGCAGTTCTCTCCTCTATTTAAACTTTTCAATATAAATTGTGTGTCCACTGATGAATATGGACTTTTCTTAAAAACCGCCACTAAACACGGTCTTCCGCCCTTTCCATCTAACCACTACTGGCGACTTTCTCAAGTCGTCAGTCCACCTGGGCAGAGGGAGTCCCACGATTCGTTTCCCTTATCGATCCTACGCCATATATGCGTACTGCCACTTCAGCCTGAAGACACAGACTGATGGTATGGAATCATTTCTTGTCTTTAATGCATATTTTGGAGTAAATAATGAATAAATACACAAGTCAGTAGTTATTTTGCGATTGTATTAATTAAGGCCACAAAGAGAACAATTAAGAGTCAAAAGTGCATGTGGTTGGATAGGTTTGATAACATTCATATCACGTATGACGTAATAACTGAAGTTGATTGTTTATTTTACCCGATATTTTGACCTACACTTTGATATATTTGATAAATATAACTTGATATATTTGTTTTCTATTGGAAGGTACTCAATTGGTAATAAACTCAAATACACTCGAGATAATGGAACCTATCCAATCGTCTGGGGCCAGTTATAATAAGAGATTTGTTGTTGTGTGCTAATAATAAATCTGTAAGTCTGTTTACTATTCAAAATGCAATGTTAGACCAAGGAGAATATATAGGCTACTTTTATTCTGATTTAATAAGTACTTATAATAGTATATTTGTCCAATATTCAATCATAGCAGGAACCAAAGATTATCTAGTAATGTCCACGCCAATTGTAAATAAAAATTAAAAATATCGAAATATAATGGTGACTTGAAACTTACCATTCAACACGCAATCCAAATACTTCAAATCATTAATGTTATCATAAGTCAACTCCCCGTGTTTCTCCTTAAATGCTCTGACCTCCTGGTACAATTGATCTTGGATATCAGTGTTGAGGGCCAGTTCATGTATACACATCACCAATACAGATGCTGAGGACTCGAAGCCCGCAACAAAGAAAATGAACACTTGTCCAGTGAGGTCGTCATGAGACCAACCTGGAATTTATTTTTTAAGTTGTAATATTGGGGGATGTTACTCTTAGTCACCGAAGACTCCAGGGAGACTATAAACATTAGTTGTTTCGGTGTTTTAAATACACATTTTGTATTACAAAACCATTTTTAAAATGGCACTGATAACAACTCACGTCGTGTTCAATCCATCTATTCAGTCCTGGTATTGTAGGTGTCTATGGGCGGCGGTAAACACTTACCATTACGTGGGCCGCTTGTTGGACAGTGCAACGCCTAATAAATCCCCTATAATGTAAAAACCAATTGTCATAAGATCATTCATGTAAATACCGTAATAATGATCCATATGGCCCTGTTAGTGGCCATGTACGTTGTATTATTGTATTATGCATACGTGAAGCATTACAACGCCCCGCTGGCCAAACGTGTTGAAGAGTCCACTCCTTTAGTGTTGTTGTTGTTCCTCGAGGTTTGTGGTGTCAGCCTTGTTATCCCTTAGTCGCCTTTCATGATATTCACGGGAAGAGATGATGTGGAGCTATTCTAAAGCCAGTCGACACCACTCGGCCGTATATAAAACTCGTTTAATAAAAAAAGACTATTCATTCGTGTAATCAAAAAGCAGTGATGCCACCGTGATAACCTCAAACATAATATATAACCGTCGCACATAGATATGTACTAATTGCCAGCAATAGTTATGTTCGAATGATTAATTTTGGCATATCCCCAAATATGCCACCTATCTTTATATATTTGACTGTGATTTAGGAAAAAGATTGGAAAAAATGAAGGAATAGGAAGTATAACTGAGTCAATTTTCTTCATACAGTTTCAAATCCCATTCTATCACGGGGTCTGACCGGATGGAGAGAAGAGATTCCCATTCGTTACATTGAAAAGAAAGCCACATCTCTTTAAAATTATTAATTTTCACTTACGCCTGACAATCACCTGCGGCTTCAGAGTTTCCTTGACGGTCGCAAAACCGACGTTGTTGTCATTTTCCATCGTGTTGCTATGATCCAATGTTCCTAAAAATTAAAAACCACATTATATTGCACTTCAACAATTAATCTTAACTGAAAGGCTATTTTATAAGGACGAAATTACTCGTACTACAATTACTGGTAGGTACTACAATTACTGGTACTACAATTACTGGTAGGTACTACAATTATTGGTACTACAATTAAAGAAGAACAGATTCATAGATAATGAATAAAAATAATTCAATTTTTATTTCACATACAAAAGATCGATAGTATCATATTAGTGTTAGTAACAATCATTAGGATTTTATTTTTATTACTTTATTACATACATAAACATATATATATATATGATATATATATATATGCGACGCCAAACAATGACTCAATATCGGTCTGTCCACCTTCCCCGTAACGACCCTCAGCAACTTGTTGGCGATGCTCTGCACCCTAGACATCAGTGATGCTATTCTTTTTCACAAAATGGCAAAGATATCGGCTGCACGAGCGTTAGCGTACGTCTTCGATGCACTAAAGTCACTATAGCACCGCGGCAGCCCCAACAACACCCTGAAGACGTTGTAGTATTGGATACGCACGGCATTAAACGATTTTTGCGTGTAATTGAACCACAGATTGCAGATATAAAAAGACTGGCACTATGTCTTAAATAGTGTTATTTTAACCTCTTTACTTAGAGTAACGCGTGTAGTAACGAGCGTCCATATCGTCGGATCCTCCGCGACCCAGTGGCCCAGGTACTTAAAATGCGTCACTTTAACAAGTGGGGAGCCATTGATCAAAACCGGCGGTACATTGGAACAATCGGTACAGAAATAAATAGACGAGCAAATTCATATCGAATACGCTTTCAAAAGTTCTGAAAATATTTTAAAGTACAGTTAAGTACAATTTAATTACAAAATATTTTTAATCATAACAATTATCCTACAATTGAGAGTGGATATAGCCTTGGGGTGTCAAATCTCAATTCCCATTCGTGAGGTTAAAGGATAGACTCTCTGCTCGTCTGCAATTTTCTTTCTGTAAAGGCAACAATGCAAGCTATTTAGACATTTACAAGTTGAGTATGTCCATCTATATCTGCTCATAGCGTACACCGCTGGTCTCTTGCGCAAGAGGCTTTCGGAACACGAATTCACAACTCGAACAAGCATCGTTGAAACAAAATTGAAACCTTTGGAGGCCTCCATCAGAAGCTGTATCATGTCTGGTCTTTCCACATTATTTTTTTCTCTGTACTCCATAGTAGTTGAGACGAGGCTTCTAAAGAATTCCAGAGTCTTCGTTGGGAATAATTTCAATTTAAGTTTCTGTCAAAAATAAAATAATAATTATATATTAGGGGTTTGCATCAACGTAAACTTTAGATACATTGTGCAATCAGCACCATGATTGATACGTATTCAAATATTCAAATTATTCAGTATTCAAAATTATTTATCGTCTATGTTGAACAAATTTCAGGATGAGAGAATCGAATTAATGAAATCGATCAGGTACCATAGATACAATTAGGATTCTTGACTAATACCAAAACCTTTATTCGAATGGAGATGCAATCGTTAGATATAAGAGATCACCTCTTATATCTAACGATCTAACCTAATAGTACGTAGGACCGACAGGCTCCATTGCAAATTATTGTGGTTATTGTTCAATTGCAAAATACACGAGTGAGACAAAAATATACTAATGACAGTTATTGTAAGAACACAGTAATATATTTTCACTCTTCCCTGATAGACGAATTTCTTACCTTGGCTAAATCAGGGAACTGACTAATGAAGAATAAGACGAAACGCTGCTGTAGCGTGAAGTTGAATACTTTTTGTCCTAATGTGTAAAATTCGTTATTCTTTTCCTTTACTGAGTTCACTTGGAGACCGAATGCTGCTGATGCGATCACATCATTTGTGTACCTTTGAATCAGGTCTAGGACATCTATGTCTTCGTTAAGGTGGTCTAAAAAGTGAGTGAGGTTTTGCATGTTGTTAATAAAATAGAAAATTAATGTTTAAAAAAAAATAAACAATTGAAATTTCTTTGCGGTAAACATCGATATCGGAATAGACTTGATGACACATCATACGTTCTTATAAAAGAAACCTATTTGGCAACTTCTAGGGGAGGTGAAACAGATGAGGAGGGGTCCATTTAAAAGTCAAATTTGAAACTTAAGTACTAAGAATGTTCCATTTTTAAAACACATATGAATTAAAGAATTCGAGAGCTACTGAACATAGAACAAACACTATTAGACTCTAACGTGACTGTTCTACAATGCTTATATGTATTCTCAAATCGATGGTGGTAACTTACATACAAAATAAGATTTCTTTATCGACCCAAATGGTATAACCCAAATTATTTTCAATTCAATTTATTAGTCATAGTTTTAAATCATGAATTTCTATTACACCGCTATATCTTGTTGACGAAATAAAACACTATTGACGATCAGAGAACTATGTGTTGACTCTTTTTATGTTTACCATTTAAATATTCCACTATGTTGCTGCTAATCTCGGTCATGAAGGGCATCATTTGTCTCATTTTGGATCCGGTGAAAGCGGGGCTCAGTGTAGTTCTCATTTCGCGCCATTTTTCTCCTGACAACAGTAATGAATAATGATTAACAATAACAGCTCCTCTGTCTTATTATCTCCTGGTAGGTATATATTTTTTCTCCTACTTGCTCGGAAATGGCTTCATTATTTTAAAAAAGGAATACGTCAATCGGCTCTTTTCTGTACGCACGCCAGCAATTTCCAATACGACAATAATAGAGATTGCTGGACAGTAGCGAGCTTATTTTTAGTGCACACTAACATCAATTATATTTTTTTAGGTACACGATATTTATTATTATAAAGGCTGAATGTGCATTTCTTTTCAAAAGTTTAAAAAAAAAAACAAAGATCGCGCGCAGTCAAATCGGGAATGAAAATCAGATACCTACTCTGTATTGTGGATGTTATGTTCTCATAAGTTAATCACAATTTTAAGTTGTCTAATAAACGATGAGTACTAACTAGTTCGTTGGAAGGTGAATTAGATTTAACGCCACCAGACATAGCTGAAGAAGCAAACTTCTGTTTCCTGAATTAATTTGTTTATTGTTTCCTCGCAAATTAGAGAAAAATACTATACAAGTCTCGGCCGAAATAGCAATTAACGGCATTGTTTTATTGCTTTATTTCGGGCCTGGACAGTAATGTACTATTACTATTACATGTATAAATAAAATATGAAAAAAATACTACCCCTTCATTTATATCTTACTAGGATTGTGAGAGAATGGATAAAATAAACAGAATTCCTTCAGAATCTAAAGAAAACTATACCATACCGTTAGTCTATGTCTCTGCACTGCTAGATAACCTCTACCGCCACCACGCACGGTCTTTCGTTCTTCACATCCACCCACTACCGACGACTTTTCTTCAAGTTATCAGTCCACCCGGCCGGAGGTCTTTCCACGCAAACCATTAAAAATTTGTTTATTACCATTAAACATTTAAAATGAACTTCATTTTAATAAACGTTATTTGCTAAATAATTTACATAACAACAAAACGATTATATAAAATTCACTAATCGGAAAAAAATGATAACCATTCTATTTTAAAATAAACTATTTCTAATATCTATTTTGTGTAAGTCAAAGTTCAAGTAACCAATCGACTGCCAAGGACAACTAAGTCGCCGTTTTTGTTCTGTACTACGTACATCTAAATTCACAATCAAATGTTATCACAAACATAATTTATTCTTCCATTCTCTGCTTTGAAATGTATGAGACGCATTTCCAAACTACGTGCTTAGATGGTCTTTAGTTAGTCTAATATCTATGATATGAGACAATCTTGAGGGATGTCTTAAACATCGGCAATAGCCAGCAGAAATGCAGGCGAGCTACTTAATTCATTCTATCTTACAAGACTGTTCCATTTCCCTAATAATGTTAGAGTTGTTAGCACAAGAAACTGGGTTCTTAGAAACGCTAAAATTGGAATATTTATCAAAACAATATTACTCACCTTTCATGAATAAAAGACTGCCGCCAAACAGCGGATCTATATCATCTCCGAAAAATTGCCTGTGGTCAAGGAAATGATCGAAGTCCTTTACGGTAATGTTCTTTATCAGCTCTGGGTCCCGTAACAGTATCACCGGTGTTGTGGCCTCGATGAAAGCGACATATCTGTGTTAAACATCAAAAGCATAGTACAGTACAGCTCACTCGAGACATGAACTTTGCGTTTGTGTGAATGCACACCGACAGTGTACAGTTCGTCAATCGGATTGAAAAATTCGGCACCCACTCACTCACACAGATGCAAAACTCACGTCTCGTTGCGAAGACTGTAGACTTTTTTAAAGTTTGTTTTTATTATATATGGCATATAGCATTTATTCACATTGTAATTAGATAATGTTAATATAGGGTGATATCCTCGATGTAGGTATCTGTACTCGACTTACATTCATGTCGTGGGTACACACCAAGTTTAAAACAATTAAGATAAATTCTCGAATTGATTTATTATTTTATTTTTAGGGCTGCTTTGCTGACTACTTCCCACGCACTCACGTAAGATAATAGTTTTAGTATTGGAATCGTTTTATTACTTAATTTTAAAGTCAACACTAAGATACGTATGCAGGAACTCCATTTTACTTCCTTCGAAATTGTATTAGTCGCAATTTATTTTGTATTTTTGTTCCTTCGCGTTCTGAAAACATTGTAGTTATATAAACTGTTTAATTACTTAAGTTTTTTTAATGGGTTTTAAAGAACACTGGAGTTTTATAAACTGTTTAATTACTTGAGTTTATTTAATGGGTGTTAAATAACGTTGTAGCTATAAAACTGTATAATTACCTAAGTTTATTTAATGGGTTTTAAAGAACACGGTAGTTATATAAACTGTTTAATTACTTGAGTTTATTTAATGGGTGTTAAATAACGTTGTAGCTATAAAACTGTATAATTACTTAAGTTTTTTTTTTTTTTTTTTTATAGATTAGTGGGCGGACGAGCAAGCGGTCCCACGTGGTGATAAGTGTTACCGCCGCCCATGGGCACCTGCAACACCAGGGGGTATGCGGGTGCGCCGCCGACCTTGCAAAATCCTATTCACAGCTCTCTTGAAGAACCCCATGTCGTAGCTCAATGGAAAGACCTCTTGAGGCAGTTCGTTCCACAACCTACGGGTTCGCGGTATAAAATAATTTTTGGACCGAACAGTGCGCGACACCTCCGTATCGAGGAAATGCGAATGGACCGCACTTCTGTGACGGGAGGTGCGGTTGTAGAAACCCGAGGTGGGAATTATATTAAACAATTCTTCAGAGCATTCCCCATTATAAAGGCGGTAGAACACACAGAGAGACGCAACGTCTCTCCGAATGCTGAGGGATTCTAAACCGCCCGTGAGAGTGGGATCGTCGACAATACGAACAGCACGTCGTTGGATGGAGTCAAATGGGTCCAATTGGTATTTCGGTGCGCCGGCCCAGAGATGAGAGCAGTACTCCATATGGGGCCTCACCTGAGCTTTGTAAAGCATAAGGAGTTGCCCAGGTTTGAAGTACCGCTTCGCTCTGTTCAGCACACCGAGCTTTTTGGAGGCCATTTTGGCCTTATTTTCCAGATGACCCCTAAATTCGACTTTGCTGGAGATGTCGATACCAAGGATCCCGATACTCTCCAAGATCTTAAGAGGTATGCTCTGAAAGCGAGGTGCTACAACAAAAGGGGTTTTTTTAGCGGTGAATGCACAGACTTGCGTCTTACTGGGGTTGAAATCCACTAGGTTTAGAGAACCCCAAATCGAGACTAGATCTAAAGAGTTTTCGATTTCAGACACAAGCCTGGCGCGACTCTCTTCCACTTCGACCCGAGGGATGTTGGCGCGGCCCCTGTACAAGGCGTCTCCAGTACTGTCATCTGCATAGCAACGTATGTCACCAATTTGCAACAGGTCGTTGATATGCAGAAGGAACAGAGTTGGAGACAGCACGGAGCCTTGCGGGACGCCAGCGTTAATAGACATGGTGTCGGAGCAGCTACCATCGATAACGACTCTGATGCTCCGTCCAGTCAGGAAACTGGCAACCCATTCGCATAATCCCTCGGGTATCCCGAAAGATGGTAACTTGGAAAGCAGCGATTTGTGCCATACCCGGTCGAAAGCTTTCGCAATGTCTAGGCCTACAGCCAGAGCCTCGCCTCTACTCTCAATGGCGTCAGCCCAGCGGTGTGTTAAATACGCTAAAAGATCACCAGCGGAGCGATTATGGCGAAATCCATATTGACGGTCGCTAATCAGCTGGTGATCCTCTAGGTACCCAAGGAGCTGTGTGTTTATGACACGCTCCATCACCTTGGAGAGGAGGGAGGTGATCGCTATTGGCCTGTAGTTGGCCGGGTCTGTGCGGTCACCCTTTTTAGGTAAAGGGTGAACATGAGCTACCTTCCATGTTGACGGGAAGCTTTTTGTAGAGTATGAGAGCCTAAAGAGTCGCGTAAGCACCGGGGACAACTCGGGAGCGCAAAATTTAAGCACCACTGCAGGAATACCATCAGGCCCACTCGATTTTCGGACATCAAGAGATGCTAGAGCTCGCCGGACTTCACGCTGTGTGAAACAGATTTCCGGCATGGAGCTTGTGCACCTTGAGATAGACTGTGGTGAGGCACCTCTATCGTCCAGTGTCGAGTTTGAGGCAAAGAGATAGCCCAAGAGATCGGCTTTCTCCTTCGCCCCATGGGCCAGTGACTCATCGAGTTTCCGCAGTGGAGGGAGTGACGACTGACAGAAGTTACCTTCAGCAGCCTTAGCGAGCGACCAGAAAGCCCGGCTTCCAGAAGGATAGCTAGCTAGTCGGTCGCCAATTCTGCGGATGTGCTCATTCTTTGCTCTGACAATGATCTTCTTACTGCACCTCGAGGTAGCGTTAAGTTTCTTCCTCAAATCGGAGGTATTCGGATCTTCGGACACCTGTGCTCTGGCCCAGGCCCTGTATGCGGCCCGTTTATTACGACGGGCCTCTCTGCAGGACTGATTGAACCATGGTTGGCTCCGTCCGCCTACCGGTATCGCGGTGCAAGGAATATAACATTCCATGCCCTGCAACACCACGTCGGTAACGGAGTCTGCACAGGTATCCGGATCTCCCGACGAGAAACAAAGCTGCCCCCAGGGATAAGAGGCGTAAAATTCGCGCAACCCATCCCAATCTGCTGACTTGTAGTGCCAGACTTTGCGCGTTCCCTGTGAATGGGTCCGCACGGATTGCTTGGCTGGCACAGCAGTTCGAATGATACAATGGTCGGATGATCCTAACGGGGCATCAACAACAACATTGTAGTCATTCGGCCGCGTAGTCAGCAGGAGGTCCAGTAAGGAGGGAGTATGGCTCTCGATATCAGGTATCCTCGTAGGTGAGGACACCAACTGCGAGAAACCATAGGCCAGGGCAAAGTTATAGGCTGCTCTCCCTGCGCGGTCGGTAGTTCGGGATCCCAACCACTCTTCGTGGTGAGCGTTGAAATCACCAAGGATCACCACTTCCGCGCAAGGGAACTGCTCGAGCACTCTGTCAGTCGTTTCTTGTAGACGCTCAAAAAAACGAGTCGTCTCCGTATCACCGCTGTGGGACCTGTAAAGGCAAGCGTAGACTTTAGTGGAACGTCCGTAGTCAATACGCGCCCAGAGAATCGACAGGTCCCCGTGTTCAAAATGGCTGAGGCGGCGGCAACAAACATCCTCCCGGACGTACATGCATACCCCGGCACGTCGCACAAAACAGTGCTCCAGTTTGTAACCGGGGTAATGAAGATATGATGTATCGGCCGGGCAGGAAATCTGTGTCTCCGTCAAGAAAAGTAAGGCCGGCTTTGCCGTCTCAAGGTGGTAGTGGACGGCGTCGATGTTACTATGCATCCCCCTAATGTTGCAAAAGTCCACTTTAAATGTGGAACTTACAGGATGGGCCGCTGAGTGCACATTATACATTTTCTTGTTCCTGGCCATTGTGAGTGTGAATAGGAAAAATAAGAAGAGGGGGGACGGAGAGAGAAATGGTCGCATGTGGATCAAAGGACAAAGCACGGGGCGGAGAAAAAATCAGGTCACAAAGGTTGTGTGACTTGCTGGCGCGGGGTACGGAAGGGCCCCCGGTCCCCCCCCCCGGGGGCAGCAGTCGGGCTCCACTCCGGTCTCCTCCGTCACAACTGCTACCCCAAGGGATTTTTCGCGTGCGGCGGGGCAGCCTCCTGGGGTGGAGATTAAAGTAAGATCCCCGGGTTCGGGCCCCCAACAACCCGCGGGCGGTCAGCGGACAACCGTTTCACCGGGTCTCCCTGATCCCCGCGCCACCATGTCACGCCCATGCGCGTCTGTAATTCCCCGCAACCGCCGGTCCTCATTTCCACACGCAACAATCCCTCTCTCGGGACGGCTTCTTCCGCTCACCGCCGGAACACGATGCGGGCCTCGCGGCTTATAAGGCATCATTATGGCGGCGGACTCCGACGGAAGGGTGGTAGCAATGCCGACGGAGTAACCCTCCCACCGCAAAAAGGGAACGCCATTGCCTCGTCAGTTAACAGCAGGGTGCACCACAAGCAGGTGAGGTTGGCTTAGGCTCAAAAGATGGTAGGTGAGCCTCTTACACCTTATTTAATGGGGTTTAAGGAACATTGTAGTTATATAAACTGTTTAATTACTTAAGTTTCTTTTAATGGGTTTCAAAGAACACTGTAGTTATATAAACTGTTTAATTACTTAAGTTTTTTTAATGGGTTTTAAAGAACACTGTAGTTATATAAACTGTTTAATTACTTAAGTTTATTTAATGGATTTTAAATAACTCTGGAGTTATATAAACTGTTTAATTACTTGAGTTTATTTAATGGGTTTTAAAAAACGTTGTAGTTATAAAACTGTTTAATTACTTAAGTTTTTTTAATGGGTTTTAAAAAACACTGTAATTTTATAAACTGTTTAATTACTTAAGTTTTTTTAATGGGTTTTAAAGAACACTGTAGTTTTATAAACTGTTTAATTACTTAAGTTTTTTTAATGGGTTTTAAAGAACACTGTAGTTTTATAAACTGTTTAATTACTTAAGTTTTTTTTAATGGGTTTTAAAGAACACGGTAGTTATATAAACTGTTTAATTACTTGATTTTATTTAATGGGTGCTAAATAACGTTGTAGCTATAAAACTGTATAATTACTTAAGTTTATTTAATGGGGTTTAAGGAACATTGTAGTTATATAAACTGTTTAATTACTTAAATTTTTTTAATGGGTTTTAAAGAACACTGTAGTTATATAAACTGTTTATCTACTTCAGTTTTTTTAATGGGTTTTAAAGAACACTGTAGTTATATAAAGTGTTTAATTACTTAAGTTTATTTAATGGATTTTAAATAACTCTAGAGTTATATAAACTGTTTAATTACTTGAGTTTATTTAATGGGTTTTAAAGAACGTTGTAGTTATAAAACTGTTTAATTACTTAACTTTATTAAATGGAGTTTAAAGAACATTGTTTTTACTAAAGTTACTGTAGTTACTACAGGATTGTAGAATTCAACTCCGCGATTAATAAAATACATAGTAAAAATGAACAATAAATTATGAAAGAAAACAAGCTATTGTAAAAACAATAACCTCTTTTCAGTTTTGCGTTATTTAAATGCTGTATTGTATACCTATGCTTATAAACTTCTAGCAATGTTTTTTTTTATAGGAAAGTAGGCGGACGAGCAAGCGGTTCCACGTGATGGTAAGTGTTACCGCCACCCATGGACACGTGCAACACCAGGGGGTATGCGGGTACGCCGCCGACCTTGCAATAATTATAAACCAATTTACGATATTACAACTTAATACATCCATACAAAAATATATTGAAACATCGTTTTAAAACATGAGGTAAGTAACATTAAAGTGTAACATAGATTTATTAAATCGTACTAAAACTCGACTGCAAACATTATACCCCTGTATATTTTTTTTGAGCGATTTTAGACTTATCGCTCATATTATTTATATAATAGATTCTATATTAACTTTGTACTCAATGAAATAGTAATTGTACGGTTTTAGTCAAGTTCACTATACTTAATTATTACCTTTCATCTGGAAAAGCCTTGTACACATCATTGAAATCTTCATAAAAATGTTTCTTCAAGATCGTACTTCTCCAAACGTTGCCTAAAATCGGAATACCCGGTAGATATTTTAGTCCAAGCTTTTCAATTTGATAGTGGATATGTTTGTATAAAAATAAGTAATATGCAACTAGAGTTGTCACGAGAAATATCAGTATTTCTATAATCATTTCTCAGTTTGACACTATTCAATTGTTTGCCGGGAATGGCGAACACAAGTAACAAGTAATTCCGGCTAGTAGTGAACTAGTATAGCGATTTGATACTAAACTGTTCTGTCCTCGAATTTTTTATCGCAAGTGTTGGCACACAAGCGAAAAGCGTAATCGGAAGTTATTAATTTTTTTATTTAGTTTTTGTTAAAATAAACCTTACATAATATGATCAATGGAATGTGAGAAAGGTTTGGGAAAATGGGAACGGATAGGATAAGATGGGATGGAAATGAGCTCTGACATATCTCACTCACTACCAAAACACGTACGTACATTGGGGAAATACGATAAAGTAGGAAATGCAGTACATTTCAAGGTAGTCTTCTGTGAGAGATGGGTAACATGGCAAGTCGAGCGCGCTCAGCGGCTGTAAGAATGCAACTTGCGCTCTCACCCTACATGTACTATTTCCCGCTAATCGCATTGTATGTACTATTTTCCGCTAACCGCATCTAACATGAGACAAGCACCCAAATTATTATCGCTTGTTATCCAATTGGCACAAAAACAAAATTAATATCACCATTATAGAATATAAATGAGATAACCCAACGAACCAAACTAGTCTCTAAGTATTTGCAATAAGAATGTAAACAAAATCATATTGCGTTGAGTGATCGGTATTCTGCAATTGGTCTTTATGAGTGTTTTGATATACTTATAATATGAACAACGAACTAGTCCAGTTTCTCCTGAGCTAGGGAGACATATTAAATGTTGTGGGACACGTATCCTTCGTTCAATTCAAATCGCAATTTTATGTATAATGAAGCTACTTTTCCATAAACTGGGTACGGGCTTGTTTAAAAAATACGTATGTAACGGTTAATTTAATTAAAAATAAAAACTTAAAATTGAAGAACAAAACAGTAACAATGAAGCAAAGACAGTAAGTTATTATTTTGCGTGAACAATATTTATACGAACTTGTAATAAACAATATTTATACGCACTTGTAATAAACAATATTTATACGCACTTGTAATAAACAATATTTATACACACTTGTAATAAACAATATTTATACGTACTTGTAATAAACAATATTTATACGCACTTGTAATAAACAATATTTATACGCACTTGTAATAAACGATATTTATACGCACTCGTAATAAACGCTTACGCAATTGCAATTACAATTGAGTTATTGACACAAGTAGTTCCAAAGATCTTACACTGACAAATTTCTGTACAATAACTATTTTCTTACCTAAGTTTTGCTTGTACAAAAACTAACACGTCAAGCTACTATAAACTATTTCAGTCTAGCCCTTAACATTTTAATGGTTAGCAGTTGGAACAGTTACTAGTCATTAAGTATTAATAGTTAGCTATTGTAGTGGGAGAGTGCATGCTGCAGTCCCACAGCCACTGGGCGCCCTCGACTGGCCACGTTACCCTTTTCTCACAGAACACCACCTTGAAATGTACTGCATTTCCTACTTTATAGTAATTCCTCAATGTAGTATAACGTGTTTCGGTAGTGAATGAGATATGTCAGAGCCCATTCCCATCCCATCCTATCCCTCCCCATTTTCTCAACCCTTTCTCCCAATCCATTCCTTAATCTGCAAAGGTAGGCAGCACATTCGGACGCGTGCCAACGTTTGTCGTTCTGGACTGATGTTCGCATGTATGGCATGGATGTCTATGGTCGACAGTATGCACTTACCATCAGGTGGACTGTAGTATTAGTACTTAATGGCTAGCCCAGGACCACCAAGGCCATAAAGTGGCCTTGGTGGTTGACCTGTCTTCCGCCTGAACCTAAACACGAAACGACTCATTGTGTTATTAATGTTTATACTCGTACATGATTGAATGACTACATTACAACGATTATGTTTGATAAAAGAATATTAATCCAGGGTACTGTGGTTATTATAAAATGATAATTAATGAATAAGATTAATAAATGAATACTAATATAACTTTTAATCTTTCGCGTTTTACATACATTTCATATTGTAAATCCAGTGATTATCAAATTTAAACCTTGCGGTATGTCACCGTCAAATACATCCACTGACATTTGTTAGTGTAGTGTGTCGCAGCCTTTCCGAATGTGAAGATCAAATGTGGGTAGTTGATAAAAAATGTGGGTGCTCGCAGCTTGCATCATGGACTACCCCCCTCTCTAGTCAACACGTGACCGCGGCTGGTGTAACCCGCGCTGAAACGTTGAGTATAAATAAAAGGTAAACAAACACATTTAATATTTACAATATAAAATGCATAAATAACAGTGGAGTGTAGGCTTTCTCGGCCGGTGTCCATATTAATTGAATCTTCCGGGCTACTTGGCCCAGGTCTTCTGGAATCTCTGGAAGAAAGAGAAGCGATTCCAGAAGACCTCGGCCAAGTAGCCCGGAAGATTCAATTAATATGCATAAATAATATTAATAAACGTATGGAATTTGTTCTCTTCTCCTCCAGCCACTACTGGCGACTTTCTTCAAGTCATCAATCCAGCTGGCCGGAAGGCCACCCACGCTACGTTTCCCTGTACGCGGTCTCCATTCCAGAACTCGCCTAAATCTTAGTAAATATCATTAAATTATCAAAGGTTGCCTGGAAGAGATCGCTTTGACGATAAGGCCGCCTGTTGTATTTTTCGTGTTACTTAACTAAATTGTCTTTAAGAGTTTTATCTGTCTATCGTATTTGGTACAGATATTAAATGTATAGAATTCCAATAACACTTAAATACAATCATTTATTGTCACTAAAAACCTATTCTCAGAATAACACAGGTATTTATTATAGCTGGTATATATGTGGGTAGTTGATACAAGTGTTTTATCTCTATACCTACCTGTCTTTGAATAAAAGATCAGTCTCGGAATATGTGAGTTTCATTGTCCGCAGCCTTGTGCTGTTTAATTAGATACACATCAATAACTAGCTTCACATCCTGAGTTCTCTTACTTATAATCGATCTCATACTGATTAACAATAAAAATTAAGCTAATACTAAAACACGACTACGCAGTAGTTTCGAAGAAATTTTTATTTAGTAGCTAAATGTGCAAAAATTAAAGGGACAAATTTTCAAAATGTCAATATACAAAGATCTCAAAATAGTAAATGCTTAAAAAATTGTTTTGGGTTCTTCAGAAGGATGGTATTTTACATAATATATGTACATAGACTAATCCTTAGTTCCTTAACTGAGTTTGTAGATGATTTTAGGGCGAAGAAATCTATTGCTGGAGATCCAGTGCGGAGATCACGAATTTCTCGACTTCCTATAAGTTTTAGCGTGTAAAGTATGCCTTACAACTTTTTGTTGAACCTCCCTCTTTCATCCTGTTAAAGAAGGAGCCCAGCCCAGACGGAGTTTTTATTGCCCTCAAAATGTATGAGAACTGTTAGAAGCTACACATATTTATTTATAAATTGTCTATAATAATTGTGCTGACGATGTCCAAATACAAATAACGTAGCGTGTTTGAACACAATTGTGTAATCCCGAACAGTGCGCTATTAAACTAATTGTCGGCGAGTATTCCGTTAGTGCAAGATAATGGCGAGCCTCGACGGTTTTGTGCCTGCCGAAATGAGTTTACACTAAAAACACGATGACAGTCTGCCAAATGTACGCAGCTTCAGGCTGGCAACATACAGAAGTTTATAACTGTAACAAGCCTGATTTGGCCACTACTGGACTCATCCACATGAGCGAATTTTATTTATTTATTTACAAAACTTTATTGCACTTAATCGTACATAAGGCATAAGGGGTCATCTATAATTTACGTGACACGTTAAGGGGGAGGGAGGGGGTCAACAAAGTGTGACAAGGGGGGAGGGGACGAGTCATAAGCTTCGTGACGTCACATGTATAAAATTAAAGTATTAAAACTAAACTTCAACTCTAATGAAAAGCTTTAAAATATTACTAACTATATCAATATTATTATAAGGTTGTTTTAATTTAATAAATTCTAAATTTAAAATTGCAAAATATGTGACGTCACACCGGGTGGGGGGGGGGGGGGGGTATCACACAAATGTGACCTGTGACAAGGACGGGAGGGGGACACCAAAAATCACGAAATTCGTGTGACGTAATTTATGGATGGCCCCTAAAAGGCTGTAGATTACATAAATAAATAAATAAAAAAAATATATAACTTAAAACACTATTAGTGAAAACTTTACACAAATACTTACAATAATTATAAACTTACTTATAAATAGTAGGATATTACAACTTAATACATAAATACAAAAATAAATTAATATATTTATACTTGAATACATATCATATGAGTATAATACACATAGAATAGCTAATTAACAGAAATATTCAGAACACCGTGTCAAAATTAAGAGTAGAGAATGGTTAACGCAAGAAAAAATACAAAACCGCTAAGAATATAATGCACCCCAAGCATCCGTTTGAAAAATTATCAAAAATGTAGTGCGAGCGATGTATTGTTATTATTAAACCTTTATTATTATAGAAAAAAAAGGCGACAGACGAGCATACAGTCCGCCTGACGGTAATTGGATACCGTCGTCCATAAACATCCGTGATACAAGCCAACATCAGTCCAGAATGACAAACGTTGGCACGCCGCCGGATACGCTGCCTACCTTTGCAGATTAAGGAATGGATGGGAATGGGCTCTGGCATATCTCACTCACTACCGAAACACGTACATACATTGAGGAAATACGATAAAGTGGGAAATGCAGTATATTTCAAGGTAGTCTTCTGTGAGAGAGGGGTAACGTGGCCAGTCGAGTGCGCTTAATGGCTGTGAAAATGCAGCGTGAAAACGGGAGGAATATTATTCAATGTGATTCCTATGTATCTATCTCTATCTATGGGCCAATCGAGCGTTCGCACAAATACAAACTCATTTGCGGATCATTATCTACTTATTTAATAAGAGATTAGGTAGCTCCAACCGCAAATAAAACGATGTAATACAAACCTATACGATGTAATACGATTCAATTACTACAGCTACGAAAATAAACTTTAAAATCACCTTTATGAACGCAAAAGTTTGTAATCGTGCGCACGTTCCATAAATGTTGGCACACCCTCGGATGGACTGCCTGTCTTTGGGAATGTAGGAAAGAATTTGGAAAAGGGGTTGTTAAAATGGGAAGGGATAGTATAAAATGGGATGGGAGTGGACTCAGATAAATTCTCAATTAAATCTGAGTTTAAATTGTCATGGCATTAATCGCTTCACCACTGCTCCCTAAACAGAAGCTGACCTTAAGGGCCCTAAACAAAAAATCCCTGAGAACACATTTGTGTCGCACTCGGCACTATGTTGACGTATCCGAGCATCTAACTCGAGATAGCCGCGAGGACAAATAGCCGCGCGGGAATTCCTTTGCCCCCTGTTATCGTGTGTCCTTTAAAAATGATGGTAGGGTTGTCAAAATGAAATTTAATTTTAAAATATAATCAGTACTGATTTATCTTAAAAATCACAGGTAATTTTTTGTTCTTTCTTCTAATTTTCATAAATCATAGTCACTTATCAGCAATCTTACAATCAAATATACAAAAAGACTTCGAAATTTTATTTAATTTTACAAAAAATAAGAACGAAAGCGCTGAGGATGGGTAAATAATACTATGACTGCATAATGTTATAATGCAGTGTTTCCCAACCTTTCTTTACTATCAACAAACTTTTAAGTTGGATTTTAGCGATAAATCAGAAATAAGAGATCAACAATTTTTACAGATCAACAAATTACAAATAAAGGATCAACAAATTTTACAGATATGTTATATAAATTTAATGTATGTTTATTAAGTAACTTTTTTTAAATAATGTATCCAAGTAGGGATTTTTTTTCAGAATCCGACGATTAAGATGAAACGCAGAAGACTATTTCAGCGAACGCTGAATTCCTTACAGAACATATCTCTAAAATTATATCAGATAACGAAGCTATAGTAGATGTGATAGAAACACCTTTACAAAAGAAGTATTGTAAAATTAAACAAATCGCAGAAAGAAAACAGTTTTTACATGAAAGCAACTACATAAAATCAGAATCATCACCACTTAATTTAACAAAAGCTGATAGTGACAATGAAAGTTCCTTCAGATAGAGGTTGCACTCCGAAAGCTTTTCGCAAATTGAACATCAGAAATGTCCTCTAAATCCTGAAGACTCCATAATTAAGGATTTACTTCTTAAATCTCAATCCAATGATGTAACTTCTATGCCGAATGAATTAATGGATGAAGGACCTGTATATACATGTCCTTTATGTCCCTATATCTAAGGGCAGAAAATTTAGAAGCACATCGCTTGTATTACTGTACAGGAAGCATTAATAACGCTACGAATTCTATAAATACTGTACAAAAAGTTATAAAGGCCGTTAGACCCGAACACGTGTTTATGAGAAGTAACTCTATTAATATTTGATTACCCGAAACGCAATCGAATCCTTATGCAAAATTGCATTTCTCTAAGCCACCACCGTTATGCAAGAAACCAGACGATCTCGTTATTATAAAACTTGGAATCAAATGAGATCGTTGCTCCTTTGCCATCTCCAGGGGCTTTATTAGAAAATACAAGGCTCGCAGATCCCAGAGCACCCCCAGATTATAGAAAAACCGATAGCTTAAAAATAAAAGCCGTAGCTAACTCGAAACGAAGATTTGGCAATAGGTCTAATGCATATAGCCCGTGATTGACGGAAAATATTTCACCAAGACCTATAGACTTGTATCCGCATTCTAAAATAAGGTGTATTGAAAAGAATTCACCAATACTTACGATCTTTCAATCAAATATCTCAACATATGCGACACAATTGGACGTCATTTCAAATGTTTTTAGGTAAGTAAAAATTATTAATTAATCTGATAGTGCAAATAAATTGCGTATTGAGCCAAATAAAAATCAGCGCTGGCCTATATTTCTACAACAAAATCTCTCTCTATCAAAATTATTTAATGATGGCGAAGCAAGCAGCGTTGCTGTAAGGTCTGGTCTTCATTGAGGTGGAACTATTGTACACAATCCTTCAACTCCAAAAGAAACCATGAGCACGCCACAATCACAAACTCCCGTACGTTTATTTTAAACGAAACTATTTTTTTTATTGAAAAAAATGTAGCAGAAGAGCAGAAGTTCACCTGGTGGTAAGTGTATTAGTGATTGGCCGAGTTACACAGAGAAGGCTGCCTTGAAATGTACCATCACGTTATTTGTTTCTGTATTAAGATATGCTAAAGCATATTTTGCATCCCACGCCATCTTCTATCAAGTTTCCCATTTCATTGTATTCTTTACTCACTATCGTATCCAATTCCGTGTGGTCCCATAGAGTAAGTAACGAAATTTCCTTATCGAACTCTTTCGTCCCTCCCCTGCCCTAATATTTCAGGAATGGATTGTGGAAAGTTCTTATATTTTTGATTCTTCACCCTAATCCCTGTTCCTATTCCACTTCTAAATCTTCAAAGGTAGGCGACGTACCTGGAGGCGTGTCAACGATTGTCATTCTGGACTGGTGTTGGCATGTACCGCGGATGTCCATGAGCGACAGTATCTACTTCCCACCAGGTGGACTGTCTGCTCGTCAGCCAGCTTCTTTTTTAAAAAAAACCTTAATCATCATAATTACGACCTTGCTACGATTATACGACTGAAGACAGAAAAAGTTACGAGAAGTCCATTTTCCCCATTATATTTCTACCGCTTTTTCCATCCAGTTCCATTAGAGTGTGATGAAATTAGCAAAACTTCACTTCCGAGTTTACTCCCTACACCCTATATCGAAATGTCACGTTAATATTATTTATAACAAAAAGTTTAGTAAGAAATATATTTCCGAATCCCTTAAGGATTAAAAGTACGCCTACACGTAGTACATTGGAAAAACAATATTTTGTTTACTTTAATATTTAATTTTAGGTATTCTCGGAATGCCTAAAATTAAGTATCAAAGTGGAAAGTATTAAATATACGACAGTATTAAGTACAAAAGGGCTTAATTACCGTAGCCGGCCCTTATGTCGTCCACTGTTAGACATGGCCTCCTCATGCACATTGCTTTAGGCATGGGGGACATAGCGCCTTAAAACGTTGCCGAGACCACTCTAGTGTAGGTGAGTCCACTCTAGTATTAAGTGTAGTTCCTCAGGGGCTTTTACGAAACCCACGACTTGTTACGACATACCCCATCGACCCCACATGGCCATCTACTCGAAATTAACGACGTGTAGAAAAAGACAATTACATAAACGTTCGATTGTATAACTATAAAAATATGAACTCTGGAACGCTACTTCTTACTTCTTTCGTTTGCTAACCCCGTAAACATTTATTAACAAAAGTTTCGGAGGGTCAATTTGATGTCGCCTGGTTCTTGATTCGTCTAGCGAGAAAAAATAATAAAAGTAGTCTCAATTCGTCGAGCATTGGAAACCAGACGAACTAGAATATTATTGAAGATAAATTTCTAGTGTGAGTCTGGTATATATAATATATATAGGTACGTCTTTATCTACTTAAGATAATGAGAAGGGTATTTTTTCAATATTCTGTTTATTAACACATAAACTTTTCGTCAAAAAGGATATATTTTCCAAAAAATCTCAAATCGTTCGATTGAGTTAAGACGAGATTAATGCCAGACGAACGGAGAATACTTTAACTAATTTTATTGCCCGACGAACTAAGAAACAGACAGCATGAATTTGACCCGTTTCGGGTATTTCTTTAATATACAAACAAATTTTATTTAATTTCATTACCTTCCCTGATTTGGGGTGGTGGTAGCCCTAACTCAAGATTCCCTCGGGACATACAACAGTAATTTTTGGTTATCAACTTTTGTGGTAGCCCCTTGTTGAGCACGGCTCCGTTGACCTTAAATATACGTCTAACTTTCAGCGTAATGTAGACACGTAAAATCTCTTAAATCATTTAATTTTAATGTGGCTTATTCCCGGAGAGGATAATCCCTCGGTACATTAGTGAATTAGGTCATAATATAGTAGGCGACTGTCTTAAAATTATGTACCTATTTAAACTTTGTAAAAAGCAATTATATATGTACGATATGACATGTCAGAGCACTGAGCAGTTGTCAGAGAGGTAGGAGGAACGAAGTGAGTGCAGGAAGCTACCAAGATACAAATATATAGATTGCACAGGAAGACGCCATAATTTAGAAGTGGACTGCAGCAGTGGACTGACAGCAGTGACTGCACCTGGTACCGTCTACTAGTAGGGAAACGCTGCACATTACATTCATAAACAGTTGCTAATTCAACCTGTACTAAATACCTATATCTTTGCAACTTGCACTCATTCGGAGGGGGGAGGGGGGTGTATGCTGCAATCCAACAGCCGCTGGGCGCGCTCGACTGGCCATATTACCCCTCTCTCACAGAAGACTACCTAGAAATGTACTCCCTGTGTGTGTACTGTACTGTACTGTACTGTGTGTAGAAATGTTTCCCCAATGTACGTACGTGTTTCGGAAGTGAGTAAAATGTGCCAGAGCCCATTCCCATCCTATCCCTCCCCATTTTCTCATCTCTTTCATCAAATCTATTCCTATGTCTCCAAAGGTAGGCAACGCATCCGGGGGCGTGCCAAAGTTTGTCATTTTGGACTAACGTTGGAATGTACCGCGGGTGGATGGGCAACAGTATCCCCTTACCACCAGGCGGACTATATGCCACTAATTTCTGTAATGAATAAAATGTGTAGGTACACTTGCTACACAGTGAGTGAGTGAGCAGTTTGTACGAAAAAATTACTGAATTATAAAAAGTCGTAGAATTTTTAAAATTTAAACGTCATGTTAGTTTCCAAGAATTATTTTTTTATACAAAAAGGGCGTCAGACAAGCATACAGTCCACCTGGTGGTAAGTGGATACTGTCGTCCATAATGCCAAGAGGTCACTTTTTATTTAACTCTGTGTATTTAAATTTTATTAAAATGTTTTATTCAACCTTTATTTATTAACTTATTTATTTTATTTAAACTTTTAACTCTCAATTCATTTTAGCATTATCGTCCAAATAAATTTTTATTTCCATTGTGTATCTAAAACTAAAAAAATTTGCCTTCTCCCCCATAAACAGAAGCTAAAGAAATTTATTACTAAGCTGTCCCTTAAAAAGGAAATCGGGAAGGACATTTCCCATTGTCCAATCACATTACCATAAACGCTTATCGTCCTCTGAGCCGTGAAATGCTGAGGTGTCAATTTTTGATGATCGTCAACGGTGAATTAATGACTTTCTTTAGTCACTTGAATATTCGAGGGTTAAAAGACTCTTAGACTGGAGATATAGACGAGATATGACTGAGTAATTGTAATGATCCGTGGTATACTTGTAGTTCTTACAACTTAGGCTTTTTCCTAAACGACGAGCGCGTTGCATTGTGCCTTGCGTCGCGGACACCAGACACGCTTGAGTCGTGGACTAATATGATATTAATCAATTAATAATTGATTAATATGATAACACATAAAGGTCGCCAATTACTCAGTGAAAACATTTACATAAAATATTTATATTTAGAAGGGGGGGGGTGTAGGTGTCGGTAGGGGGAGGGTGCACGCTTCCATCCAACAGCCGCTGGGCTCACTGGACTGGCCAGGTTGGCCCTCTGTCATAGAAGACTACCTTGAATTATTGTACTGCATTTCCCAGTTTATCATATTCTTCAAAGTTACTTAAGTGTTTCGGCAGTGAGTGATATGGTATATATTATAGTATATATGATATGGTAGTGATATGGTGATAGTGATATGATATGGTATATATATGTGCCAGAGCCCATTTCCATCCTATCCTATGCCTGCCTTCCCGTTTTCCCAATCCCACAAATCCATTCCTACATCTCCAATGGTAGGCAGCGCATCCAGGGGCGTGCCAACGTTTGTAATTCTGGACTGGAGTTGGCATGTACCGCGGGTGTGGACGACAGTATCCACTTACCACCAGATTGACTGTATGTTGGTTTGCCACCTTCTTTCTATATAAAAAAAGGCAAGGAGCAATATAACTCGTAAACAGACGCATCGCTAGACGCACAACTCACGTAGGACACACGCGTGCGAAGCGAATGTTTGATATTTTCGCGACGCGACGCATCACTTCGCTAGCTCAGCTAGGACGTTGGATAATTTGGTTGAGCAAATTAAACATGTAATAACACTTCTTTGGAAAAAAAACTGTGACAAGCCCCTCTTAACGCCCACCCACAGCTGGATATGGAACATTGAATTTATATAAAGTTAATGGTAAGGGTATGGGGGTATGGTGAGGTGTTTGGATTATGAATAACTTTGTCTAGTTTATATTCAATGTTTGTTGTTGTCACTTTATACATTAATACATTTCACGTATTGTAACCACAATATATATCCATATATTTGATATGTAAGTACGACGGAACTTGCATTGAAGTTTAGATAATGTTCAGAGCGTAAGTATGCACAACCGTTAGGTAGGAGATTCGACTGCTGCGGCGGCGCGGCGCATGCGCAGAACTCCTGCGCATCGAGACGGCCGGCGCACGCACGGCGATTTAACCATGAGCGCCGAGCGATTCTACCTTGTAAGGTAAGGTTTTATATACGACACACCACAATGGTTAGCTTTTATTATGTTATTAGTTGTTTGGATTATAAAAATGTATAACATTTTCTTAAGGGGAGAGTTGTAGCTTATATAAAGGTAGTTATGTAACGTCACTACTATTAATGCAGGTAGTTTATAAATAAATCAGTTTAACGCTCAGACTCGATTAATGATTTCTTGTTCCCGTTTGTATTATAATAAATCTTACTCTCATGTACATTGTCTCATGTATAAGGGATACATAAAATGCCACGATGCCCAAGCGGTGTGGCGAGTCCATTCATTTCTTCGAGGCTTGTAGTAGCGGCTCTGTGATAAAAGGGATACCTTAGTCGCCTTTTAGATGATAAATATGTATAAACTAGCTGTTACCCGCGACTTCGCTCGCATGCAGTTAATTGTGATTATTTCAAGCCCCTTGACGCAATTATGAAAAATAGTAAGACACTTGTAATTGTTATTTGTATTGTAGAATATTGTGTCAAGTTAATAGGACCATCAAATACTTTTCTCTAAACAAACTTTGACACCCTAATTCTTCCCTTTAGGGGAGGTATTTCGAGGAATTATTTTTAGTAAGTCTTTACGTCATAAAAGGAAGCTGATGTTTTTAGTTTCAGCGATTTCAGTCAGTACTTTTCTCTTTATATATGGTCTTTCTCATATTCAAATTTCCGTAAATTAGTACTTTGAGGGGAACAGAAATTGGTCTTGACAATATAATTAACAAAATATAATTTCAAAATACAAAGTTAATTATTTAGTATAATATTTGCTATTCAAAATGTCAATCAGTCATTGAAATTTTGACATCAACAGCATTCTGTAATCTAACACTAATCATTTAGCTCGTCACTCACCCCTGGATCTCACTTAGCGTGCCAATCTTGGCCTATTACGGCGACATTTGACATAGTAAACTATCTTTTATTGCAGCAACGAAATTGAATAATTGAGACGTCCACGCCGCAATTTTATAATCAGAAATACAATTTAGAAGTAGGTACATTATCTTCTGATACCCCACGTAATTGTTTCCGGGAAAATATCTATGTAGTAGATATATAAAAAATCAATCTATCTATCTATATAAAAATCAAATATCTTCCGCTCTTGTCATCAAGCCATCACGGATACCGTTTAATTGGGATGAGATGAGATATGTTCTATCCTCGCATAGAAAAAAAGACAAGTGCATTTTAATGGCATTGGAGAAAAATGGAAAAAAATATCGGCAAGTTTTTCCTTATTATAAAATCAAGCTAGAAACCTTCAAGTTGTGGATAAAACAAAAAAATAACCATTGTATATTCCCTTTCATATATATATAGCTGTATATAGCGCTTTCATTGAAAGTGTGTACGTTCTTTCGCCAGTATTTGCTAATCATAGATACATAATTAACAATATTTACACCAAGGTATTTTTAATTTTATAGCTACTTAGAATAATTTTGAAGTACCTACAGTTTTTACATCAACCTATGCGTTGGAAGCTATGAAATCGAATTAACATAGTCAAGTTACATATGAGTGTTCTTCACAACGTCAAATTACGCGCTGAAAAAGTTCGTGAGCCGTCTGTGTCGGTAATCCAGCGTCGCACTGGATTTATGAGTACCGGCATTTTTAAATGAACGTTCTTTTTAGTAATTAAAACCTCAGTTCTAATAAATCCAGTGTTGTAATTATGTATGAATAAATAATATTTATGTGAAGTCTTATGAATAGCGCGATGAAATTTGTAGTCGCTAAGTAAATGTGTTTTCAGATAATAACTAAATTTATTTTTTATTTATTTATTTTAAGACGGTCTTCCTACTGAACTGCGATTTGTTTTAAAGTGTCTTTCAGTCCAATAAAAGAATGCTTCTGTGATAAAATAAAAAAAAATCGAGGCTTGAACACAAATATTTAGTTTAGACAATATGACGAAAATATTGAAGGCTTCCCTAGTTTAACTAAAAATTTAACAAAAGCTCCATTTATCTCCTAATTATGCAGTATCGTCGAACATACCGTGAGTGTTAAATCGATAGGTAATGAGGTCCCCCAACTGCCTGTTTGCTCTGATCCACCGCCGACGGGACAGTCTGTATATAGAGGAATGGCATAATCACCATTTTTATAAGAACTAATTTACAAATTTCTCTCCTCTACCCAAGGCAGAAATAAAACAAAACTCCCTCGAATTAATCTTTTTACTACCCACTTAAAACTTTATTGGCAACTTGTGATATAGGTACGAGCTGCCAAAAGCATATCTAACAAAATCGCTCCATTTTCAGATAATTTAAACTTTTAATGTAATTTGTCTTATAGATAACGCTGTTGCTTGTTCTGTTTAAAATTAGATATTAATAATTATTAATTTGATGTTTCTAATCAAAATCCTCAGACAGAAGGCCCTTATTCAACAGTCCAGAGTCGGATCCAGGTTGGGTGTTGATTAATAGTTTTGTTACTTTAATTAATTTAACTTTTTCTAATTAAATTAGTGGCTAATTTTCGGCAGTGGTTAGAAACATCAAGTAAAAATGAGCGTTGAGCGCTCGCCCGCTAAGTCGGCGCTAATGAAAATTAACCTTCATTCGGTTTATTTACCTAGACTCGGTAGTCTAGGTGACGGTTCACTGATTTGTTTTTAACTTATTTTAGTACTTATTTAGTTCAAAATTTTAGTGCTTATTCTTTACTGAGCTTGTAGTAATCAAAAATCGGTGATTTTTATAAGACCAAGATTACGTTTCTTGTAGCACATAGATCTTTTTTCGTTATTATTTTTGTAATTAGTAATTCATTACTCACAGAAGACTACTTTGAAATTTACTACTATGTACATTGAAAAAGCGTTATCCTACTTCCTCAATGTACGTACTTGTTTCGGTGAGGATATCTCAAGTCAGAGGCCATTCCCATCCCATCCTAACCTAACCCTCCCCATTTTCCCAATCCATTCCTCTAAAGCGTGCCAACGTCTGTCATTCTGGACTGATGTTGATATGTATCGCAGACATCCATGAACGACAGTATCCACTTATCATCGGGTGAACTATGAGCTCGTCTGACGTCTTCATTCCATAAAAAAAGAATTGGAAAATCAGAAATCACTCGCTTTTCAATTTGGGCCAATAACCGTAATCTCGAGGTTATTGATGCCGTAATGGTCGGTTGGTCTGTTACTTAATATACCATCTATTGTGTACTCAATAAATTTATATAACACAAGGGAAATTCACATCATAAACAAAGCAACTCCTCAAATGTCATGTTTCTAGCTTCAGCGGTTTCAGCTCGGCTTTGATGACTCAGTCAGTTCTTCATCATGACATTTTCCTTTATATGTATATATTATTAAAAAAGCGAAAAACCACTGTTTTAAAAACTTCAGTACGTAAAGGAAAGCTAACTTATGGAAAGAGGAAAGGTTTACAGCTAAAAAGAGAGGAACTAGGGCACGTTTGAACGACCTACTCACATTTTATATATCTGCAATCGATCCCTCTAAATAAATATAACAGTGTAACGTCAGGATGTCGTCGCAAAATCGCGTGATAGTCGTTAGCGGCGATGACGCGACGCGACGATGCGATAATCCGTTCAAGCGACCGAGTAGCGGCGATTGATCAGGAAACATGCAATTTTGGATGTGGTATCTGTAATAACCTAATAAGCAACTATTCTAAAAAAACGTGTGTTTTTAAAATAATTTATTCTTTAAGAGTGTAAGGTGACTCGTTACTTGTTTTCTCTTGATACCTGTCACTTGGAAGTTGTCACTTGTTGTCACTGTCAGTATTACCATTTTCAGTTTGCGGCGAAGGTGTCACATCAGTACTAGTAGAGACTTAAAGGGTTACGAGATAAAAGACGAATTTAATATTTATCGCCCCATATGTACGCCTTTGGCCTTTGTTAAACACTTAACATTCCAAGAACAGCGCCATCTCTGAGATATGCTAAGTACAACTTGAGCCTCCATCTGAGACAACTGAGTCGTACTATTGTGGCACTAGTGCATTAATATCGATATAGTTTAGAAGTTCCGAGCATATTCCGAGCATCCACGTCATTTCATATAGATGTCGCTACCCGCATACATAGACTAGCTTTATATTGAAATGTAATTGATTTACTGCCCTCTTTGCCTTGTAACCATTAAATACAACGCACGTCTGTACGTTCGATTTTTCATTGCCGCTATCTTCCACCCTCTAGGTCTCAATGGAGACAGCCGTGTTCTATACAACCTAGTGAACAGGAAATAAGGAGAGGCGTAGTAAGACTGTACTCATGTGGACGGAAACGGATGAACTGCTATATCCCAAATAATCACGAATTTCCAGAGGATTGAACATTATTTTAGAAAAGGATAAAAAATCAAAGTTATCCTGGAAGAGGTTTTACCAATAATAATAATAATTTTCCTAATTCTATAGAATAGAATATAGAATGTAGAATATAGAAATAGAAGGCCAGCTATAGAATAGTACTATCCGATCTATTCGGGGATGCCTGAGGGATAACAAGCTTCTAAAAGAGATGACTCGCGAGTCAACTGGGCCAGCGTAAGGTCCTCGTCCACCAGCAGTGGACGATGAAATGGCTGGTTACAGAAACCGAAACACATACTATATTGCTACAGTAAAACATTTTGTAATACCGCATCCACGCCGATTCTTGCTTCCATTCCCTCCCCACCCGAAGACAGATTTTCCCGGGGAATGACTGGTGGATTTTTGATCGATGCTCCGCAACCCACCCAGATGAGACATATTTATCTGCTCCAGAAAACAATTTTTCCCAATAAATAAGTATTTTTGCTAAAATCGCTTTCCTATCAATATATTTTTTGGCGTTCGTTCACCGATTTGATTGACTGGGATGTTATTGATTAATAAATCTCAGTATTTGCTGTTCCGTCGATATTGATAATTCGTTTTAGAACGGACTAATTTTGTACTACAGACTATTTTTCACATGTCTCACACATTAATCAAAGAAATTAATCACATCTTAAGAAATTAAGAAACATAAAATTTAAGTCTGGAAAATAGATATGAATTAATTATTATCCTCGACAATTATTATCCCTTGATCAATAAATCTAACAATAAGTATTAAAGTTTTGTCAGTGATGTTATTTCTTCGTTCTTCGTCTAATTTTCCTTATTTGTCAGCTTGTGTCAGATCACTGACGCACTTGCACGATCATTGGTGTGACGAACGAACATTTAAAGTATTTCAATATAAATCGTATTTAATATTTGTAGTATCTCTGAGGGCGTCTCCATTATTGAGGCAAAGCCTCAAATAAGAACTAGTTGTTTTATTGACTAATTATGTTATTAATGACAAAGAGAAAGAATGTTGCGCAAAAACACAATAAAGGTTCGCAGTTCGATAACCTCAAGTAAATAATTAATGTGTCTGTGTTGACTTTCTTTTGATCCTTGAATTTTACGCGACATCGACTCCCGGATAACTGAGTGTGAATAATTGAAATGTAAAGTATTTGTCAATTGATACAAATGGGTATCCTTCTAATTATTCCTTTAATTCTGCGAATCTGAACGTTGTATATGTGTAAGTATATGTTTTTTTTTTAAATGTCTGTCAGAGAAAATGTATCGCATTAATCATGAGTAGATTCCCACCGTATGATCATATAATATGTCATATTATTAGGCATAGCCTGACCAAGAAAATAAAAAACCTCGCCATGATGCGTAAAACTAATAGAACTAATATCTTCTACTGGCAACACTAACTAGCTATGAAAAATGCAAATGTGGCGCCCCCGGAGCAAGTATTTTATTTTTCTGACAGGCTTTATAAACGTGCAATTTTTTTAAAAATCCATACTTTAGTAGAAAAATGTTTAAAGGCCGTTTAAAAAATATAAAAAGGAGCGACGGCCCCGTGGTCTATGACCGTGGAAATGACAACTCTATACTCCTAGTAAAAAGCACATTTTAAAAATAAATATTAAATTTAATATGTACCTAATATGTAGCCTGTTTTGGCTGTGTAGTGTCATTCGGCTTTAGAATAGGCCCACCGCATCTCCTCCCGCGGACGACACCCGCGACTAAGAGTTAATTAAGCCTGAGGAACTATACCACTAGAAAAATATACTCGCCAACCCGCATAGCGGACGACGCGACGTGGCGTTTTAAAATCATACAGCCGTCTGTTTTTTTTTATAGTGAAGTAGGCAGACGAGCAAGCGCCCCCACTTGATGGTAAATGTTACCACGGCCCATGAACACCTGTAACAGTAAGGGGTATGCGGGTGAGCCGCCGACCTTACAAAATCCTATTCACAGCTTTCTTGAAGACACGACCGGTGACTCTTGAAAGGCCACCAGGGCTACAAGAATTTAGCCATTCCGAAAAAAAAAGCTGTCATGAAGAATCCCATATCGTAGCTTAATGGAAAGACTTCTTGAGGTAGTAAGTCACAGCCTACGGGTAAGCGATATAAAATGATTTCTGCGCCGAGTTGTTCGCTACACCTCCGTATCGAGGTAATGCGGATGGATCGCACTTCTGTGGGAGGTGCGGTTGTAGAAACCCGAGGTGCTAATTATATTGAACAGTTCTTCAGAGCATTCCCCATTGTACAGGCCCCCATTGTTGCGCCTCACCGAATGCTGAGGGGTTCTAAACCGCCCGTTTTCCCAAAGGTTGACTGGTAGATAATGCCATAAACTATTAAGCCCGTCTTTTCTACATTTTTTCCGTGCAAAAAAGTTTAAATAAATAAATGAATAAAATCCCTCATCTTCTTCTTCTTCTTCTTCTCAGCCCTTGGACGTCCACTGCTGGACATAGGCCTCCCCCATTGTCCGCCATTTAGACCTATCGGCAGCGACCTGCATCCAGCAGGTGCCCGCAACCTTTATGAGGTCGTCTGTCCATCTAGCAGATGGACGTCCTCGGCTTCGTCCGCCGGTACGTGGTCTCCATTCGAGAACCCTTCTGCCCCATCGGCCATCGGTTCATCCCTCATCTACAATGTACATTTTATGAGATTTCGGTTTGATTTGGATGAGATTTGAGCAAAACCCCTGCCAGCCACGACCGATGACTCTTGAAAGGCTACTAGGACCACAAGAATTTAGCCATTCTGAAAAAAAAGAGACCGCTGCCAGTGGAGCCGCAGTGGATACTGTAAGGGCTGGTTGCCTTTGCGGTAACATCTTGTGCATTCTAATGTACTTGTGTGCTCAAATTCAGCTAATAAACGCTTTGATTTGATGTGACTCAACGCATAAGTTTATAGTGGCTTCAGCAGCCTCAAAGTACCTGAAACATTAAAAGATGTTTAGCGACACATCCGCTCCGAAAGTCTCCGTAAAAAAATAAGATAAAATGTTTTCCCCGAAACGTCCTGAAAAATATATGAAAGCATTTATTTGAAAGAAGTAGCTTAAATATTAATCGTGCACTTTTTGCCTAAAAGCGATTCCGAAGTAAATGGAAGAGCAAACAGTCGTGGGGAAAGGTTTCCAACGTTGATAATGAATTTTAGTACTGGTCTGTTTTATTTTGAAATTTTGTATCTGTGTTTGATTTGGACATTCTTCGCGTACATTACTTCACGTAATTAAGTGTAAAATTACTAACTACTTCAACAATAAAGTTCCAAACGATGATTTACTTAATAAAAGATAACACGCACTTTATTTTTTAATTTTTCCCTAATCTTAATTTTTTCATACTAATAATAATATGGAAAATAACTATATAATAATTTGTTGTAGATCTACTTCACCAGTCGATAAATTGTATTTGTATGTTTGCTATTTTAAGTAAATAGCAAACAAATTATCTCTGTCATTATTGGGTTCACCTTAAATTGTGCACATATAAGTCTTAAAGAATGTAATAGTTTCTCTAAGATTTAGACAAATTGCGTACAACTCTAAAGTTTATATTTTTATATTAATTATCGAACACATTTTTTATATTACATTTTATGTTTACTGTAATTGATGAATGCCATTGATTTTATCAAAACCAATTATACTGTGCCGCAAATAACGTCTATAAACAAACACCCCTACTTTCTCGTTGTGCTGATCGTCCAAGATCATTCTTGCCCCAATAGGACTAAGCTATTTGGACTTGCCCCAATGGCTAATTGAGGACACTAATAAAATAAAGAACAATTAAAAATCAAAGGTCATACGATAAATATTGGCCTAGATAACGCAGGTAGGCTCGGTGTAGTTAGATTGCATTCCACTCTCAAAGATTACTTCAGGGCCACCCAAATAGCGAGTGTACTATACAGAAATCTGTGAATATATACGTAAATTTCATTATAAATTTTACCGGGGGTGTAACTCAGTGGTAGAGTGTCTGCTTCGCATGCTGAAAGTCCTGGGTTCAAGTCCCAGTACCTCCAATCGCACAATCTTTATTTTCTTTTTGATGTTTTACTTGTTTTTTGTTTTCTTTGTTGTTTTTTATGTAGAAGGTAAATTAAACTGCTTGATTTTACAATTTTGATTTTTTTACCGGGGGTGTAACTCAGTGGTAGAGTGTCTGCTTCGCATGCTGAAAGTCCTGGGTTCAAGTCCCAGTACCTCCAATCGCATAATCTTTATTTTCTTTTTGATGTTTTACTTGTTTTTTGTTTTCTTTGTTGTTTTTTATGTAGAAGGTAAATTAAACTGCTTGATTTTACAATTTTGATTTTTTTAATAAGCTAAATAGTAATCCTACAGTCATAGAACATATTATATTTGGATTCCCTAGAAAGTCGCAAAATTTTTAAATCTATAATCGCAATTTTTCGATAAAAATGCGGTTTAGGCATATTATGAACAAAGCCAGGGATGGAAATTGGTAGTCTTTACCTATTATAGGTACAGACTGTATCCGAACCTTTCCATGAATCCCTAAATCATGAATTCTGTATTATTTCGTAAAAATGTCCATTTTGGGTATTAAACAAACGATGGAATAAATGTATGGATGTCGGTCCCAAGCCGCCAACAAATATAAAAATAGTGACAATGGATTTGTTATAATTTACCATAATAATTTGTTATAAGCAATTATAACTTCTAAAGCGATATTTTTTTTTACAAAAATACATGATTTCTTTACAAAAATTTTCAAAACTAACAGATAAGAATATAAAGGAATATAATAGCGGTTGGTCCACAGTTTTGCCATTGACTGAAGATCTACGAAATGAAAGCTTTCATTTGATTACATCTCAAACGTGTTGAGATAAGTTTTTTTTTATACTTTCACCCCTCGTCCTTTGAATAAATTAATAATAATAATAATTTGGATTGAAAATAAATTTACTTTTTTGCTATTTTTTTAAGTCAATAATCACAGGCTTCGAGAAAGGTTCGGATACTGTGTATACAATATAAACTGAACCAATATATTTTTATATTTTTTGCGTATATAACCTAATATCAAATCGATATGATCATTTTTAATACTACTCGTAATACAGTACAATCGTAATCATACTCGTAATCATTTTTAATACAGTGGTACCGATCTTGTTTTGCGTGTCAAATCTGTTCACAGTCAATCGCCGAGGGACCGTTTTAATCGGGCGGATCGGCCTGATGCAATTTCGCTGAATTATTGCGTACCGTTTGTCATGTTCGACGCGATTTGATTCGACAGTTGAGTTTTATTCTGGCAATTTTTCCGTCGTTTCATTATTGAGTCCGCAGGATTACGATACTATCTCTATATACATGATTAATTGATTATATATATATATATATATATATATATATATATATATATATATATATATATAAGTTGTATAGCACTAAGAAATTAAACTATATGTACCCTTTATTTGTAAATGTTAAATAAATTTGACGAAACTAAAAAAAATAAAAGAATGGCACCTTAAGACCTAATTTATTTCGCGAAAAATAACAACTTTTCTTTTAAGACTAAAGTTTTACTTCTCTGCTTTTCTGTGTTTCTGTTACTTTCCCGTTTTGTTACACATTTTACACGGTGAGCCGGGTCTGAATGCGAAAACAATAAAGGTATCCGTTTACCTTTTATTTCAACTCGACGTTCGACAGCCGCTGTCACGAGTTGACCGCGCAATGTTATCAAATTGTCAAGAAACAAATATTGCAATTAGTGCAAATTGCAAAACAAATAAGACGAAAAGGGATGAAAGAGAAAATAATAAAAAAGAAACTTTTTTTTAAACTACATACTATCTATATTCACCCATAGACATTCACGGTACATGCTTCAGTCCACAATGATAAACATTGGCACGCCACCGGATGATTTTGAAGATGGAGAGCATTGGATTTAGAGGAACGGTTGAGAAAATGGGGAGGGATAGCATGGGATGAAAATAGACTCTCACTCACTATCGAAACACGTGCGTACTTTGGAGAAATAGGATAAAGTGAGAAATGCAGTATATTTCAAGGTAGTCTTCTGTGAGAGAGGGATAACGTGGCCAGTCGAGTGCGCCCAGCGGCTGTTGGATTGCAACCGATTGTATACTCATTTGTTTATAATTTTGTTGTATCTCTATTGAACAGTAAAATGTACTTTCTTCTCGTACTGCTTTCTATAAAAGATCATAGACATCGATGTGATTTGTCATATGACAAATTATTGAAAGAAAATTTGTAGGTAATTATTTCCACATCTCATATTAGATTTGCTGTTGAGTCTTCAAAATCTTTTGATACGAAGAATTCAAGGATGGTAATACATCTTTTATTTCATATCTCGGTAACAACAGAAATCAGTATCAGAGACAGTGTGACACGTAGTCGACACCGAGTTTGTAAGAGCGTGACTTGACTGCTAGTTGAAATCTGTGATATGGTACAAAGTATGAAATAAGTCAAGTGAAGGGCGCTTGTATTAACGTATAACGTCCCACTGCTATGTACGGGCCTCCTCTAGTAAATCACCGAGGGATTCCAGATATATGTATACACGTACACACGTTCCAGATATATGTATGTTACTACAAATAAATGCAATTTTGATAATACGAATTTGACTTAATGCAATTATTGACAATGCAATTTAGTAACAACAGGACAACGTGTAATTATAACCAGAAGTCTGATTGTTATTAATATAAGGAAATGCGGGTTGCCAGGTATAAGGATTTTGGTTTTAATTTCGCTCAATGTAGCGCGAAAAGCACCTCACCCTGTCTATGTTGCTCCTAACATAATAAATATTGGAATACTAAAACATCTTCAGCCTTTAACTTGAACCACAAGTGCATGAAATGTTATCTTAAGCCTCGTGTCACCCGTTTATATCCTGTATCTTAGCGTACTGCCTGGTTAATGTCAGTAGCGTGATATCATTAAGAAAAACAGCCTGTTTATTTATCTAACCCTATCAGGCTCTTGGTAACTTAATAAAGCTTAATAAATATCTAAAGTCTCCATTAAGCGTAACGGTAACCAGCCCTTATAACGTCCAAGCTCGCCAAGCGGGTCGGGGAATTCCCTTTTTTGAAGGTGATGTAGTTCCACCGTGCTTGTTTTAGCGGCTTTATTATCCCCTAGTCATCTTTTACTACACCAGCGGAAAGAGTTATACCATATACCATACCTACCATCAGCCTATGTCTTTCCACTGCCAAATATAGGCCTCTCCCAAGGACCGTAAATACACACAGTTTTCTGTTTTTCTTACCCAACCGCTACCGGCCATCGGCTTTGCTCATGGCGTCAGTCGCGCTTGTGACTTTTGAGTCTACAGATAAATGTATTTATTTTCCTTGTTTCAACATTTGTTGAAATGATGAAATAATAAAATTCAGATATGAAATAATATAATCGAATGTGCCCGATAGCTCGAAGAACCGATGGCCGATGGGGCAGAAGGGTTCTCGAATGGAGACCACGTACCGGCGGACGAAGCCGAGGACGTCCATCTGCTAGATGGACAGACGACCTCATAAAGGTTGCGGGCACCCGCTGGATGCAGGTCGCTGCCGATAGGTCTAAATGGCGGACAATGGGGGAGGCCTATGTCCAGCAGTGGACGTCCAAGGGCTGAGAAGAAGAAGAAGAAGAATCGAATGTGTCTCGTGGCGACGAGACTCGTTTTAGATTTACTCAATTTTACATGCGAGCGCGACTAGCAAAAGAAATGAAACAAAATAGCGTTGTAATTTCATTATTTTTCAGCTAAGATTGCACTTATATATATTCTTGAAGGTGATTTAACAAAATTGGAGATTTAAGTTTGTCTTTATTGGCTGGAAACATTTTATGAAATAAAATGAAAACAGATGGTGTCATTAAACCTATTTATGTATGACCATATGGTGACAACCAGCTATAGAACAGTAACTTCCCTTGGATTCCCATTTCTTCCATTGGGTGTCCACTACCTTGAGGAAATACATCACCTCTAAAATAATAGACTCGCCAATCCGCATGGCCAGCGTGGCGCTTCTAGCCCGTACATTTCTCATATGTACCTACAATACAATGGTACACGAGGATGGTACATGATGCTGAAAGGGCTGGTTGCGATTTTTCATTATATTTATGAAAACTGCAAGACGAAAATTTACCACGGTCCTAACGCAAAAGTTCTTTTCAATTTTATTTCCTGCATGTCGAAAACGTTTTTTATTGACAAAAACTTGACTACAAACTTGTTCGCCCTTATTTACAGACGTACAGACATTTCAATTAAAAAATAGGGACATTTTGCAGTAATGATGTACAAACACGGAGGGTGACTATTTCTCATCTATCATTAATAGCAGTACATATTGCAATCAAGCCTCGTTTAGACGCATTGCATCTTGTTCTATAATTAATCGTAGAAATCCGTATTATCGTTAGTATGTATCAGCCTATAACGTCCCTCTAATAAATGGGGTTTCTCTCTAATAATTCAGCACGCGGGCCCGGGGCGAATTGGTGGATACTCCGGATTTTCTTTTATTTCTCTGCTAGTTTCGTCACGATGTTTTCCCTCACCGTCGAACTTGTGATAATTGTTTAAAAGTCCATATTTAAGTAGAAACTCTAGAGAGTGATGATAGAAGCTATCACCGCTCTATTGTAACGGTTAATAGTTTACCGTTATTTCTATGTTGCTCACAGTCAATGAGAAAGAGCCTCGAATATATTTCATGTCTCGTTATAGTTAATGAATTATAATGTTAATGAATTGTTCACTTAACTGTACATATTACCTGTTCGTGATGCGACAGTAGGAGCACGGGGAATAGTATATCCTCGCGTTCCTACCAGCAGGAGCACGAGGAATAGTATATCCTCGCGTTCCTACCAGCAGGAGCACGAGGAATAGTATATCCTCGCGTTCCTACCAGCAGGAGCACGAGGAATAGTATATCCTCGCGTTCCTACCAGCAGGAGCACGAGGAATAGTATATCCTCGCGTTCCCACCAGCAGGAGCACGAGGAATAGTATATCCTCGCGTTCCCACCAGCAGGAGCACGAGGAATAGTATATCCTCGAGTTCCCACCAGCAGGAGCACGAGGAATAGCATATCCTCGCGTTCCCACCAGCAGGAGCACGAGGAATAGTATATCCTCGCGTTCCCACCAGCAGGAGAACGAGGAATAGTATATCCTCGCGTTCCTACCAGCAGGAGCACGAGGAATAGTATATCCTCGCGTTCCTACCAGCAGGAGCACGAGGAATAGTATATCCTCGCGTTCCTACCAGCAGGAGCACGAGGAATAGTATATCCTCGCGTTCCTACCAGCAGGAGCACGAGGAATAGTATATCCTCGCGTTCCTACCAGCAGGAGCACGAGGAATAGTATATCCTCGCGTTCCTACCAGCAGGAGCACGAGGAATAGTATATCCTCGCGTTCCTACCAGCAGGAGCACGAGGAATAGTATATCCTCGCGTTCCCACCAGCAGGAGCACGAGGAATAGTATATCCTCGCGTTCCTACCAGCAGGAGCACGAGGAATAGTATATCCTCGCGTTCCTACCAGCAGGAGCACGAGGAATAGTATATCCTCGCGTTCCCACCAGCAGGAGCACGAGGAATAGTATATCCTCGCGTTCCCACCAGCAGGAGCACGAGGAATAGTATATCCTCGCGTTCCCACCAGCAGGAGCACGAGGAATAGTATATCCTCGAGTTCCCACCAGCAGGAGCACGAGGAATAGCATATCCTCGCGTTCCCACCAGCAGGAGCACGAGGAATAGTATATCCTCGCGTTCCCACCAGCAGGAGCACGAGGAATAGTATATCCTCGAGTTCCCACCAGCAGGAGCACGAGGAATAGCATATCCTCGCGTTCCCACCAGCAGGAGCACGAGGAATAGTATATCCTCGCGTTCCCACCAGCAGGAGCACGAGGAATAGTATATCCTCGCGTTCCTACCAGTAGGAGAACGAGGAATAGTATATCCTCGCGTTCCCACCAGCAGGAGAACGAGGAATAGTATATCCTCGCGTTCCTACCAGTAGGAGAACGAGGAATAGTATATCCTCGCGTTCCCACCAGCAGGAGAACGAGGAATAGTATATCCTCGCGTTCCTACCAGCAGGAGCACGAGGGATAGTATATCCTCGCGTTCCCACCAGCAGGAGCACGAAGAATAGTATATCCTCGCGTTCCCACCAGCAGGAGAACGAGGAATAGTATATCCTCGCGTTCCCACCAGCAGGAGAACGAGGAATAGTATATCCTCGCGTTCCTACCAGTAGGAGAACGAGGAATAGTATATCCTCGCGTTCCCACCAGCAGGAGAACGAGGAATATTATATTCTCGCGTTCCTACCAGTAGGAGAACGAGGAATAGTATATCCTCGCGTTCCTACCAGCAGGAGCACGAGGAATAGTATATCCTCGCGTTCCCACCAGCAGGAGCACGAGGAATAGTATATCCTCGCGTTCCCACCAGCAGGAGAACGAGGAATAGTATATCCTCGCGTTCCTACCAGTAGGAGAACGAGGAAGGAGGAGAACTTACAGACTAATAAGATCGGGGCCTTAAGACGTCTACCACATGGAGTTGTTGCTTGTCTCTGCGAGTGGGCGACTAGTATTGGCGACTAGTCTCGATAGCTATTGGTAGCTTGAATGTGTACATACAGTGACGTGTAAGACGGCCGACTGTGCGACCGTACGATCATGGCATCCACGGGGTCGACTTGAAAAAAATACCTCTTTTGCCCGGTGCTTAAGTGCTTTTAGTAACCTCTGTGTCACCTTGTCTCGCGACCGCGCTACGGCGTGTGAATAATTTTAAACGACCCCATACGACGCTTTTCGAACTATTTTGGTTTTCCTTTCGGCTCATCTGAAAGTGTGTCAACGTCTGTCATTTTTGACAGATATTGACATGTATCGTGGATATCCATAGGCGACAGTATCCACTTCCAGTTACAAAGAAAGGAAGGCCGACGATGAGGGAGGCTTTAAATCAATATTGGCTACGGGATAAATAAAAATTTACATTTGTATATATTCGGATAAAAAACGACTCCGTTATTTGATCGCAATATTGTAAGTATATAAATGAATTATTAAATTGTAAATTGACTACAAAGTCAATAATATTGAGTTATCGCCCAAAGTTACAATGGCTTATACATTTTTTTGATAAATTGTAGTATTTTAACAATGGAAAAAAAGTACTAAAATTTTGGACACTTCGTTTTATGTGAAATACGGCTCCGCTGTAAAAGTTCTAAGTGTGTTTTAATAAAATATTCTTAGAAACGTTGTAACAGATAAAACGCCACTTGAATTAAAATTTCGCATCTTCTAAACGAGGCTTCAAGTGATATTGTAGCATTTTTTATACAGTAATGAAAAATTTTATCCTATCTCGAATTACGTGATTCGCGATAAAAATGTTTGAGAAATCGTTTCATTGTATAATATCTTCAATAAGGTTTGGGATAATAGTAACATTTTTATAACAGACTAGCGACCCGCCCTCGCATCGCTTCGGATTTTGTTTAGCTTTATAATTTTTTTTTTCAATATATCATAATAAAATATAGCCTATATTAGACACGGATAATGTAGCTTCCTATTAGTGAAAGAATTTTTGAAATCGGTTCAGTAGTTCCAGAGATTACCGCCAACATAGAAACACACAATTTTACCTCTTTATAATATATTAGTATAGATTTGTTTCAAACTGGGAAAACGATTCCACGTGAATGGTTGGGTATAATTTGAATTTATTTTTCTTTTACATTTTTATTTGAACAAGCAATTAAGTATTACAACTATATTTTTTATTTACATATTACTGATATCGTGATATAAAATTTCAAAAAAACAACATCTCCACTCAACCGATTAAAATGAAATTTGCCTTAATAGTTTGGGTCTTAACTAAGATATGTTTCAGACCAGTTAAAACTTTTCTAGTAAGAACTACAAAAAGATCATGTCCTGTGCTCAAACGGTCGATCGCTGAAGTATTTCTACTAATAAATACATATATATATGTATACATATATATACTAATGATTAATACCAACTGAATCCTTAACTATTTTGAGAACTGAGAAATGAAATCCTTAAGAGCAGACTGTCCTCAACTATGCAAAATCAATTATAAAATTAATACGAACCAATAACTTATTCCCACAACCATTCTAATTCCCAGAATTCATCAGAAAAAATCCCAAAATTCCGTCAACAATTAATTGGCGCGTTCGTCCACGTACATTTCTCACGCCAATTAAAAAAATGGAAAAAAATCCGTCCGTAATTCGCGGAGCACACACAGGACGGAAAACATTTGTCAAAGCGGGCGTGACGTTTGAAAAATTTCAACAGAAGCAATACGGCGGAAATGAAAGATTAAATCGGAGTGGCGCTGTCGTATTGTGCGACTAGAAGTGCCCTGAGCACTCGTGAATGTTTTCAATACAACCTGAGAGTATATTTTTTTAAAGAGAGAACGTATGACACACGTCAACAGTCCGTGGGCATAACCGTAACTAGTCCTCTTTCCCTTCCACTACTGGACCTCCTCACGCACATTGTCTCGCGAATGGGGGATTTATGGCCACGCTGCGCACTATGGAAAATTTCGGTCTGTTTTTTTTTTTTTTTTTATAGACCAGTGGGCGGACGAGCAAGCGGTCCCACGTGGTGATAAGTGTTACCGCCGCCCATGGGCACCTGCAACACCAGGGGGTATGCGGGTGCGCCGCCGACCTTGCAAAATCCTATTCACAGCTCTCTTGAAGAACCCCATATCGTAGCTCAATGGAAAGACCTCTTGAGGCAGTTCGTTCCACAACCTACGGGTTCGCGGTATAAAATAATTTTTGGACCGAACGGTGCGCGACACCTCCGTATCGAGGAAATGCGGATGGACCGCACTTCTGTGACGGGAGGTGCGGTTGTAGAAACCCGAGGTGGGAATTATATTAAACAATTCTTCAGAGCATTCCCCATTGTACAGGCGGTAGAACACACAGAGAGACGCAACGTCTCTCCGAATGCTGAGGGATTCTAAACCGCCCGTGAGAGTGGGATCGTCGACAATACGAACAGCACGTCGTTGGATGGAGTCAAATGGGTCCAATTGGTATTTCGGTGCGCCGGCCCAGAGATGAGAGCAGTACTCCATATGGGGCCTCACCTGAGCTTTGTAAAGCATAAGGAGTTGCCCAGGTTTGAAGCACCGCTTCGCTCTGTTCAGCACACCGAGCTTTTTGGAGGCCATTTTGGCCTTATTTTCCAGATGACCCCTGAATTCGACTTTGCTGGAGATGTCGATACCAAGGATCCCGATACTCTCCAAGATCTTAAGAGGTATGCTCTGAAAGCGAGGTGCTACAACAAAAGGGGTTTTTTTAGCGGTGAATGCACAGACTTGCGTCTTACTGGGGTTGAAATCCACTAGGTTTAGAGAACCCCAAATCGAGACTAGATCTAAAGAGTCTTCGATTTCAGACACAAGCCTGGCGCGACTCTCTTCCACTTCGGCCCGAGGGATGTTGGCGCGGCCCTTGTACAAGGCGTCTCCAGTACTGTCATCTGCATAGCAACGTATGTCACCAATTTGCAACAGGTCGTTGATATGCAGAAGGAACAGAGTTGGAGACAGCACGGAGCCTTGCGGGACGCCAGCGTTAATAGACATGGTGTCGGAGCAGCTACCATCGATAACGACTCTGATGCTCCGTCCAGTCAGGAAACTGGCAACCGAATTCGCATAATCCCTCGGGTATCCCGGCAGGCCCCCAGATGCGCTGCCTACTTTTGGAGATGTAGGAATAGATTTGGAGTAAGGGTTGGAAAAACGGGGAGGAATAGAATAGGATGAGATGAGAATGACCTCTGGCATATATCACTCACTACCGAAACACGTACGTATACTGTGGAATAGTATAAAGTAGGAAATGCAGTACATTTGTTCTTCATTCTACATTTCGAATATACTTGAGAACGCTATGAAAAGGGTCAAATAAGCTATAAGTTTATAAGCTTCTTCCGACATTGCTCGCCGGACGTTTGACGTTCATTTTGGATCCTATCCAAGCGGTTTCAGATATAACCTATTTATTTCAATCTCGTTATTCACCGCTGAAGTAAGTTCCAATATGTAAGATACCCTATAAAATTGGGTGAATGGATTGATTTTGGATTTGATGTGCTGGCACGAGACATTTGGCGTCGCCGTACAAGGTGTCGCCTAGAAAATGTACGGGGTCCCTTGAAAGTGTTCAAAAGTAATCGCGTAGTCGTGCAACAAAACAGCTGATCTTGCGACCGAACGACCCGCCACCCGCAATTACAGCCGATTTGGCATTGTTGTGTATAGTCACATTTTTCAATCCGAAGGGTAACGTCCAAGTCGTACAATGTCCAATTGTACAGATCGTTAAATGTCCAGGTCGTAAATTGTCCATATCCGAAAATGTTCAGATCTGAAATTTGAAGATTTGATCATCATTATTCATCAAAAATCATTTCTGTTTACCACTAACCAAATTTAAATAAACTTAAATTATTAAAAATCATCTTTGTGCTAAGTTAAACTTCCTCCAGAGGGTCTAGTGGTATTTTTTGAAATTTCCGTTAATGTTCACTTAAAACTTATGAGAAAACGGCTGAATCATCTATGTCTTTATCAGTCGATTGCCTTTGTCTGACTGGTCTAGGTCTTTGACTGACTGTTTAGTTTTCCCAACAGATAAGATAATAACACTACCCGTTTGGCGTGTCCAATAGTAAAAAAAATTACTCCACGATTTGCCCTGTCTGATAGAGGAGATATTGATATTGAAGAAAATAATACCAATATTTCCCGCAAAAAATGGTACAATTGAATGTGTACTGTTCGACAAATTTAAGACTGAAGAGATGACGATGACAATACTTATATACGTTTAATAAAACTAAAAAAACAGTAGAACATGTTCAAAAACAATTTTTAAAATTCTTATGTTTTAAAGATAATAAATCAGTTGATTGTTATCTAACTAACTGTAAATTCTTCCATGTTGACCCATTGGAGCTTTGGCGTCGTCAACGTGGAATTTTGCTTTTGCGCGCTTTATGGTCAGGCGAAGTCGACTGTCCCCAGCTACTGACCGAAGTGTCCTTACGGGCGCCAACAAGCCGTACTAGGCATACCGAGTTGTTTGATGTTCCTCTGGTCAAAACAAGGTATGCCCTAAATTCAGTCCTTTCTCGCATTATGCAGAATTACAATAAATATTACGCAGACCTTGATATATTTTTATTAAGTAAGAAAAAATTAAAAACGGAAATCATAAAAAAGCATCAAAATCATTATTATATCTCCTGAAACCCATTTCCTCACAAATATTTTAAAGTTCATCTTAAACAAATACACACACACAACACACACAAACGGACACACCAATGCAAACATAAATCAGCACGATTTATTAATAAAGAATCATCCTTTACTTGCCCCACAATCTATTAAATACTGTATTTAATGTCAGTGTAATCTGTATTGGCCATTAGCATTGGCAACATAATTGTTAAACAAGTTACATAAAAGGCTGTAGATTACATAAATAAATAAATAAATAAAGCTAAGCCGTGTGGTGTCGGCTGGTTTACAATAGCGCCTTTCCATCTTTTTCCTTGGGTGTTTCTTTTTACAAGAAAGTAGGCGGACGAGCAAGCGGTCCCACGTGATGGTAAGTGTTACCGCCGCCCATGGACACCTGCAACACATGGGGGAAAATTGGCGGAAAGACAATGCCTTGAAGACAAGCAAGCCCATTGTACTTTGTGAAATAAAAAGTTATATAAATAAATCCGTGGAACAATCTATATTTTTATGATCTTCATCGTTTAGCAATCGTGTTTTCTAAAAAAGGCTTGGTAATGTCTAATGCTGCACATCAATGCCTCATCCAGTCCATCATGTGTCCGCGCATCAAATCCGCAGGGCACATCGTTTTATCATTTTAATCGGTTTCCGGACTGGCACCGGGCGTCGCGTGCTTCGACAATTTCATACCGGGCCGAATCAACGACCATGTGGGAATGGGTAACTCTAACTCCATTTCTAACTGTTCTAGTTTGTTCTATGACACCGATTGACTCATTGTAACTGTTTTTGGTGTTAGAGCTAACGACAAAATTTGGTATTGATGTATGATCAAATTCAGATCCTTTTCTCGACACTACCCTAGTTATCTTTTGTTTGTATTTAAATTATTAATTTTTGGTTAAAGTTTAATGTGCTCTTTCGGATTTCGGATTCGCAGTATAAAGTATCCTAATGTGCGCATTAGGATACTTTATACTGCGAATCCGAAAGATCTGGAATGAACTGCCAGCTGAGGTATTTCCGATGCTTTACTCGCATACCCCGCAGCAACGCTGGTGTTGCTGGTACCACCACGTGGTACCAGCCCGCATGCCCGTTGATCACTTTCACCGTATAAAATATCTTAGTTTATCTTATGTCTATAACACACTTGTCTCAAGCAATACAGTAAGCAAAATATAAATAAAGAAAGAGAAAAACAGAGGAAAAGTTCACGGTAAAAATGCTATAAAAAAATTACTGCCGAACTTCAAAATGACGTCGTCATTTTGTTTAAACAAATCAAACAGCGCGTGGCGATTTTTGGGAATTCACCGTGAAAACATCCAGCTGTGCAGAGAGCACTTGATATCGTGAAAGGGGCTTGGTGGAATGCCCGGGACGCGGCATTAAACCCTCTAAGATTTATTGTAGGGTACAGAGGATAAGCTGTAGCGAGAGCGAGTAGCGACGAGAATTAATTAAGTGTATTACGCGACGAAAAGAACGATTCTGGTATTAATAGAGTGATCATGTCAAACATACATTTGAAAATCATTTTTATTAATACTTGTCAAACACAGATATCCCACCAACTGTCACCTGGTACTTACTAGCATCGCACACCACTTCCACGATACTAGTTCTCTCATCGAAAACTATCAGGATACTCTCATCTTCCTAAATATCATCATTTTGCTATACTTCTCATCCAAATTCAATTCTCATCCACCACAATATTTATAAGAAGACGGTAACCGTTCCAACGAGTAAAGTACTCTCGCTAGACATCGCCACCGTCGAATTCGGAACGATTATTGGCTACAAAATTAAATTTTCTTCCTCCCAAGTATTTTTATATAGCAAACATCAGATACCTGGGAGAGGCTCGTTAGTTTTGCAGAATGGCCAGAAATTCTTGTGGATCTGATGACCTTTCAAAAGTCACCGTACATGTATGGGGGAGAGGCTCGTGAAACTATTAAACTTAAACTTAAAATATACTATTAAACTTAAAATATATAAAATATACTTAGGATTTTGCAAGGTCGGCAGCGCACCCGCATACTCCCTGGTGTTGCAGGTATCCATGGGCGGCGGTAACACTTACCATCACGTGGGACCGCTTGCTCATCCGCCCACAAGTCTATAAAAAAAAAACTATAAAATTAATATCCGTGCGACTTCTATAGTACACTAAAAATCAGCGCTGTGACTGCCAATCAGTCACAGTATATGCTGAGCTGGAGACAGTTTCCGACATCACAAAACACACATTCATGAACTGGCCAACTGGGCACTTTTTGTTAATTTACTTTATTTTTGTAATTTTTAGCATTTGTATTTTTTTTAATTCTTGTCTTGTCTAATTATTATTTTTGGTTGTTGTTATATGTTTGAAATATTTATAAAAAACGAAAAAAGACAAGATAAAGTTTTTTTTAATAAATAAGATAATTATTAATTGTTACCTATTTCCGCTTATAACATCCACCAAGGTAGTAACAGCAATCCCATGGACTTAAACTATGAAAACGATTCTTGACGTGACGCATTTGGGATGCTTTCTTGCCACTTGGAAGGGATTTTTTCAGGCAGCAATATAAAATGAAGATTGTAAAACAGAAAATGGTGCCTCGTGTCTCCAAGCGCGTTTCTATTTTATTTTTATTTCGAGGAAAAATTTGAGCAATCTAGTGTCGACGTTAAGAATTTGCCTCGTGCAGTTTTACTTACGTATATATAAATATATAAATCCACTATACGTATATATAAATAGATGTTTTTTTTTATATATGTTGAAGAGGTTGCAGACGGTCAAATGGTGGTAAGTGGGTACCGTCGCCCATGGTAACTTGTTACACTGGGAAGGAGGCGAGTGTACTGCCAACGTAACCGAATCGTATACACAGATTTATTAGTAATATTCAAGTTGTAGTTTGGTGGAACAACCTCAGTGGGCAGTTAATTTCACAACATTAGGGGTCACGGTATAAAGTGTATCGAAAGCAGCATTGTACAATCGACCAGTGATAATATTAGAGGTTAAAGTATGAAATTGCCGATTTGTACTAAAAAATTAAAACTGGTTTTTTCCTAAAATGTAACATATTTATTTAATCAAAATATTTACCCTCATTATCTATACATTGTTGCCATCTAATCGGAAGTTCATTTATGCCTTTGCGATAGAACTCTGGGGATGTAGATTCGACAAACTGTGTGAAAGCATTTTGTACTGCCTCTTGGGCATAAACATCTGCTGTTATTGCTTGACCAGACCTGAGAAAGCTATAGTGAATAACACCATGAATAGACCACTAAACAGTTACCATTACCTTTTTATTGGTAAGCTTTGCCTTAGGGCACTGTTGCGGCGTTTGTCCTGGGGTCAGCAATTGCATTTTTCGCTTTCGGTTATCGTAAAGAATCCACTTTTCGTCACATGTCACAATTCGATCCAATATTCCTTCATTTCTGTACCGATTCAACAAGGCAACGCAAGTTTCAACACGCGTTTCTTTCTGCAGATCAGTCAAATCATGAGGCACCCATTTTTCATATTTTTTTTATCTTATTGGTTTGATGCAAATGAGTCAATATTGTAAGTAAGGTAACGTTAAACCATTGCCGCTAATTCCTGGGTAGTTTGACTAGGATCGGCTTCCACCATCTCCTTCAATTCAGCGTTATTCACCTGTGTGGGCGGTCTTCCATGTGGTTCGTTCTTCAAGTCGAAGTTTCCATTACGAAAGCCTTTAAACCAAAAACGCACGGTTCGTTCATTAGCAGTCTCCTCTCCAAACGCAGCATTGATATTGCGAGCCGTTTCTGCCGCGTTAGTTCCGCGTCGGAACTCGTATTCAAAGATTACTCGGATTTTCGAAGTATCCATCTTTCCCGTCTAAGCTGAATATAAAAAACAATTGAAAGTCGAAAATCGAATGTTGCACATTTTTTAAAACAAGAACCTCATAGGTATCATGTGAAAAAAGTTTCACTCGAAAATCTCACACCATGAAGGTTTTATGTCAATTCAAATTATCTATTACTATAAAACGGCAATTTCATACTTTAACCCCTATTACTTCAAATAGAGTTTCACTTTGACATTTCTAAAACATAAGGGCGGTTTTCGCTTGCAAATCCAACTTGTCGATTTACACTCGGAACTTTAGCACTGGCTGTTACTTCAAACAAATCAAACGCGAAATTGCTCTACATTTTCATGGGCCCACTTGTACTTACAACTCACGTGTTAACGTCAACATTCTTTGTGAATAAATCTCAATATAAAGTTTATTTATTTGATATTAGGAGAATTTACATCAAGAATGACAATACAAATCTCCAGATTAGACTACGACTAGAGCGTAGTACAGTCAAAGCTTCTCATTCGCGGTTTCAACATTCGCCGGGAAAATAATTGTGAGCAATTCCTGCAATCGCGGATAAGAATTTCATTATTCGCTGGTCAAAACTATCTCATACTCATTCATTGCTATCGGTATATTCTACTTTTTTAGTAGTTCCGAGTTCAGAAGCAACTGCTTTGTGTTCATTCATGCGGTGTAGAATGACGTAGTTACGAGTACATACAATCTATATTAAACAAGTAATGAGCGCTATAAAAAGTTTTAGACGGACAACAAAACCATACATGTTTATAACATTTAATTTATTCTTTAAAATAATTCTATTTTTCGCTAGAATACATATTTATACATACTATGAATTGGTAATAATAATTACACTGTTACTTAAATCCTATTATCCTGCCTGAAAACAAAGAAACAACATTTAAAGTCTATTATTTAAATTGTCAATTCCTTTTTATACATACATTTTTTATAATAATCTAACAATATACTAAATCAAGGTGAGTTCTGTCAAACCCCAAACATCAGCTGCCTTTCCAACCGTGTTGGCCGCCATTACTCACAGCGCCATCTATGGAGTACATAAGTACATGGTCACTGTTTACAGACAGAAGAGCGCTGTACAAATTGAAGAAATATAGAATGCTTATAAAATATGTTTCCGTTACGCCGCTCATAAATTTTCTGCTGAGAGACCTGGGAGACGAGTCCTCGAATGGAGACCATGTACCGGGAAACAGCGTGGGACGCCCTCTAGCCAGGTGGACTGACGACTTGAAGAAAGTCGCCCCTATGGGCGACTTTCTTCAAGTCGGAAGTAGCTGGATGAGAAGAGTGGAAGACCGTGTGTTCCTTACGAGAGGCCCATATATATATATATAAAACTATATTTAATAACAATGAGATGTTTTTGAGATGAAATCATTAGTTATCGGTACCACACATGATGTCGTTTATACGGGATGTCGTTAACAATGAAATGGAACAAAATGTTTCGTATCATTGTATTAGATATATATATGAGTACTCGTATCTGAAAATATAAAATAAATCATGTCTCTGTTGCCTTCGGCATTCTGCGATCTCAATGCGAATAGGCCGCAACTGAAAATCAGCGCCCACGCAGCCCTAGTCTGAGCATGCGGCAATAGGCTCGGTTGTGTCCGTTTCATTGCTAGAATTGAAATTTTATTGTTTTCTTTTGTAAGTGTATATTCCTGCATGCTGTAATAGTCTCAAGTTTATCTGAATATGTGCTTATTTTAGTTTGTGGCAATGAATAACGTATATTTCTATTCTATTCATATTGACTAAGTCTCTAAGGTTCCATGCTGGTAAGGTAAGGTAATCGCTTATTATGTATCTCTTCACGTATAATGCTATAATAGCGGTAGAGTATGTCGCAGATACCGCGGCGGTAGATTGATGTGGCGTAAATGGATGCATTAGCCTGCAATTTACATGAGATCCGGGAAAGCGGACGGCGGCATACAAATTGATCCAGGGATGAAGGATAAGTCTAAAGATAAATGGATGAATGTAGTCAAGAAATAATGTTAAGTTAGAAAAATGCTAAAAGTTATTTAAAATGTTGTTTATAATTATTGTATTAATACGTAAAGTAATACTTGACATTGGCAGTGCCAGCGATTTCGTGTGCATAGACGTTAGAATAAATGTGTGGTTAGCTTGATTCCCGAGGGAACTTTATTATTGATCTGTATGAAAACTAACCTAAATCTTAACCCGGCAAATAAGCGATAACTAAAAATTAATAAGGCCCAATCAATAGCCGGCAATTGGATTCCCTGTATCCTGGGGCCAGAGACACACACAAATACCCGAACAAATATACCCCGTGTCTATGGGCGGCGGTAACACTTACCATCACGTGGGACCGCTTACTCGTCGATAATATGTTAAAAATTGAGCCCTTTAAAACAACAATATCGTTAAAAAATTGTCACTTGACCGCGGTTAAAATTCAATAAAAACAAGTACGAATACATGTCAAGGTACTTATGCAATAAAGTTTAATTATACAGAAATAAATACCGTCAATAAAGTTCATTTGTTCAGATAAATCACAAATTTGGTTTTATTTAAGAGACATTTGGTACAAACAACTTATGCATATAAAAGTAAAACTCCGTACATCCATGTGATATACCCGTTTAAATTAATACAAAAGAACTAAAGTAATTACAGTAAAGGATCGGTGCGAGCGCTCGCTCGCTGTGATTGGCCAAAACTTTTAATTAGTGGAAGATCCAGTTAAATTCCTTAGTACCTTACTCGAGAATGTTCCGCTACGGAGTATGTAGCAGTGTTATTAAATTTTTGAGGGAATTAGAAAATGTATTTGCATTTTTTAGATGAAAATGTGGATCCAAAATAGCATTTAATCTGTAAAAAAAATTACTGTTTTATACTTATTTTATTATAATACCTAATAGTATATGTAGTTTTTTTTTAAATCATCACTAGCTCGGCGGCGAGGGAAAACGTGAGGAAACCAGCATGCTCCAAAAATCTAGAGTATGTGATCCACCAATCCGCACTGCTCGCGCGTGGTGGATTATGGCCCGATACCCCCCGGAGATTTACTAGGGAAGGTCTGTGCCCTGCAATGAGACGTTACAAGCCGATACAAGTATATACTTAATATGTTAGAGTTTCAGTAAATACGGCTTCGTTACAAATAGTTTTTTGTTGTAAAACATTAATATCCACCGCTGGTGCATGAGAGATGTATGGTCATCAAACACTACGCGGACCAAGAGGCTTGGCGATTTCACTGAGGATGAAACTATGGTTCTTTACTACAATCCTCTTTTCAAAAGGGAGTCGATGGAGTGGCGTCGTTCTGGTGAAGCACCGCCTAGAAAGGCAAAGGTGACTCAGTCCACCAAAAAGATAATGGCTTCGATATTCAGGGATTGTCAAGGAATATTGCTTTTAGCCATAAAAGAAGGCAATACCACGGTGACTGGATGCTATTATGCTAACCTTATAGAGCAATTACGAGAAGCAATCAAGCAGAAGTTTCGTGTAAAACTAAGTAAAGGTGTGCGCCTTCTTCGTGACAATGCAGCGGTCCACGGTGGGCGGCGCCGCAGTTGATAAAGCTGCTGTTTCAAAGTGTGGGTTCACGGAAACTCGCTACACACCCCTATGGTTGGCTCCCAGTGATTACTATTAAGTGTTGCGAGCGCAATGTGCGCGAAACGGGCAGCGGTGTTCACCGTGTATTTTTCAAACACATCTTCTTCCTTTGGCGCTGCAAACCTATGTGAGTCTTGGCCTCCTCTAGTATTACTTTCCAATGACCTCTATTGCTTGTCTCTCTCCTGCATGTGGTAAACTTTTCGATCTGTTTAAGATCCTCTTCCACGCTATCGATCCATCTTTTCCTAGGTCGGACTTTTAACCTTTTTTGCTGCGGAGTCCATCTAGTTATCCTTTTTTCTTTTCTATTGTCCAACTACCTCTTTAAATGACTGACCCACCGAAGCCATTAAGAGTCGGTACCTATGAACGAATAACTAATTGTGATATTGCCATATAATAAAAGAAAATTTGACACTGACACAATGTGCTAAATGCGCTATTGCCGTATATGAAAAAAAAAAAGAAAAATTATCATTGCCCTCTGAATCGCTGTTGGCCCCGCCCCTACTAAAATCATCTGTAGCGCAATTTTCCCTTCCATTCTTCTAAGCTCGTTGTTTGCCCTTACTACATTCACCTACAAAGCAGTTTTCCGTTCTATCCTTCTAAGCTGATTGCACAACGTATTAGCACTCACAATCCCCCGAGTCCGCACAGTGGGGCGAGTGAAAACGTCGTTTATTCAAAATTCGCTTGAATCACAGTTGATGAAAGTTAGTTCCGAGCGGAGATATACTCGGCATACACTGTGTACACTTCAGTAGTGGTTTTAAAACCCTCTCGGTAAGCGTAGCGGATTCGACACTATTTTTTATTGTAGAAATATAATTATATATAGTATATATTATTATATATGTATAGTGCAATACCTCTAAACTTATTAGGAATTGGAAACTAATAAACAATTGTGTTGCTCTGAAAACAAAGTTTTTTTATTTAAGTATTTACATAGGTACATACAATAAAAATTACACTAATTAACTTAAATCCTACCTGAAAACAAAGAAACGACATTTGAAGTTTATTATTTAAATTGCCAATTCCTTTTTATACATTTTTTATACTTAAATCTAACAATATAATGAATGATGGTGACTTCTGTCAAAACTAAACATCAGCTGCTCTTCCAACCGTGAAGGCCGCCATTACTCACAGCGCCATCTATGGAGTACAGTACATGGTCACTGTTTACAGATAGAAGAGCGCTGTACGAATTAAAGAAATATAGTTTCTTTACATATATATGTATGTAAGTATACCGATGGTACTGCAGGTAGATTACCTGCACTTATTTCTCGTCAACTCTCCACCTAAAAGTTGTGTCTGGAAAAGATTGTTATCTATACATACAATAACACCGTAACAGAGCCGTGTCTGTACATGAAATATTTTTTGAAAAGAATATTCGCAGTGTACTCTACAAACGCCATATAACCCGAATCAGCCATATTTAGAATTTTTGCCTGTTTGTCTGTCTGAACGCGCGTCACGCATAAGCCACTGAACAGATTTTAATTAAGCTTGGCATAATTATGATAATTATTATGATAATTGATAATTAATTATGATAATGATAATTATGATAAATGATATTGATAATTATCACATGATCCGGGTTAAAATTAAGGGCACATTTTATCCTGATCCGTTATAAAATTCCTGAGGGAACTATCATTAAATAGGCATGTACAATATCAGTCGTTACATAAAAACTATTGACTGGATTTTATTGAAACTAACTACAGTGATAGTTAGTGTCCAGGTTCAACTCATGGGATATTTTCTATCCCGATCTATTATAAGTTATATTGGGAATAATTATCGTGATGCTCGCTTGATTAAAAGTAATAGCAATATGTTGGTACAAGGAGGAATTACAAACAACAGGCGTCGTTGAGGTTTTAATTTTGGAGCATTACAGTGGCGCGAAGGCCCCGGTGAATTAAGCAATTAGACCCTGCGACCCTATACAGTAGAATATAAAAATGAACTATAATATGCGAGTACCATATATCAATAATAATCGGGGTTTTTAAAACAGACAGATTTATCTTTTTTTTAATCCGGATTTTTTTTTTTTATAGACTAGTGCAGCTTTTTATAGCAAGCGGTCCCAGGTGATGATAAGTGTTACCGCCGCCCATGGGAACCTGCAACACCAGGGGGCATGCGGGCGCGCCGCCGACCCTGCAACAGCTCTCTTGAAGAACCCCATATCGTAGCTCAATGGAAAGACCTCTTGAGGTAGTTCGGTTGACAGGGTTCGCGGTATAAAATATTTTTTGGACCGAACAGTGCGCGGCACCTCCGTATCGAGGAAATGCGGATGGACCGCACTTCTGTGACGGGAGGTGCGGTTGTAGAAACCCGAGATGGGAATTATATTAAACAGTTCTTCAGAGCATTCCCCATTGTACAGGCGGTAGAATACACAGAGAGACGCAACGTCCCTCCGAATGCTGAGGGATTCTAAACCGCCCGTGAGAGTGGGATCGTCGACAATACGAACAGCACGTCGTTGGATGGAGTCAAGTGGGTCCAATTGGTATTTCGGTGCGCCGGCCCAGAGATGAGAGCAATACTCCATATGGGGCCTCACCTGAGCTTTGTAAAGCATTAGGAGTTGCCCAGGGGTGAAGTACCGCTTCGCTCTGTTCGGCACACCGAGCTTTTTGGAGGCCATTTTGGCCTTATTTTCCAGATGACCCCCAAATTCGACTTTGCTGGAGATGTCGACACCAAGGATCCCGATACTCTCCGAGATCTTAAGAGGTATGCTCTGAAAGCGAGGTGCTACAACAAAAGGGGTTTTTTTAGCGGTGAATGCACAGTTGAAATCCGTCTTACTAGGGTTGAAATCCACTAGGTTCAGAGAACCCCAAATCGAGACTAGATCTAAAGAGTCTTCGATTTCAGATACAAGCCTGGCGCGACTCTCTTCCACTTCGACTCGAGGGATGTTGGCGCGGCCCCTGTACAAGCCGTCTCCAGTACTGTCATCTGCATAGCAACGTATGTCACCAATTTGCAACGTATGTCACCAATTTGCAACGTATGTCACCAATTTGCAACAGGTCGTTGATATGCAGAAGGAACAGAGTTGAGTCAGCACGGAGCCTTGCGGGACGCCAGCGTCAACCAATAGACATGGTGTCGGAGCAGCTACCATCGATAACGACTCTGATGCTCCGTCCAGTCGGGAAACTGGCAACCCATTCGCATAATCCCTCGGGTATCCCAAAAGATGGTAACTTGGAAAGCAGCGATTTGTGCCATACCCGGTCAAAAGCTTTCGCAATGTCTAGGCCTACAGCCAAAGCCTCGCCTCTACTCTCAATGGCGTCAGCCCAGCGGTGTGTTAAATACGCTAAAAGATCACCAGCCGAGCGATTATGGCGAAATCCATATTGACGGTCGCTAATCAGCTGGTGATCCTCTAGGTACCCAAGGAGCTGTGTGATTATGATACGCTCCATCACCTTGGAGAGGATCGCTATTGATGATGATCGCTATTGGCCTGTAGTTGGCCGGGTCTGTGCGGTCACCCTTTTTAGGCAAAGGGTGAACATGAGCTACTTTCCATGTTGACGGGAAGCTTTTTGTGGAGTATGAGAGCCTAAAGAGTCGCGTAAGCACCGGGGACAACTCGGGAGCGCAAAATTTAAGCACCACTGCAGGAATACTGTCTGGCCCACTCGACTTTCGGATATCAAGAGATGCTAGAGCTCGCCGGACTTCACGCTGTGTGAAACAGATTTCCGGCATGGAGCTTGTGCACCTTGAGATAGACGGTGGTGAGGCACCTCTGTCGTCCAGAGTCGAATTTGAGGCAAAGAGATAGCCCAAGAGATCGGCATTCTTCTTCGCCCCATGGGCCAGTGACCCATCGAGTTTCCGCAGTGGAGGGAGTGACGACTGACAGAAGTTACCTTCAGCAGCCTTAGCGAGCGACCAGAAAGCCCGGCTTCCAGAAGGACAGCTAGCTAGTCGGTCGCCAATTCTGCGGATGTGCTCATTCTTTGCTCTGACAATGATCTTCTTACTGCACCTCGAGGTAGCGTTAAATTTCTTCCTCAAGTCGGAGGTATTCTGATCTTCGGACACCTGCACTCTGGCCCAGGCCCTGTATCCGGCCCGTTTATTACGACGGGCCTCTCTGCAGGACTGATTAAACCATGGTTGGCTCCGTCCGCCTACCGGTATCATGGTGCAAGGAATATAACATTCCATGCCCTGCGTCGCACGTCGGCAACGGAGTCTGCACAGGTATCCGGAACTCCCGACGAGAAACAGAGCTGCCCCCAGGGATAAGAGGCGTAAAATTCGAGCAACCCATCCCAATCTGCTGACTTGTAGTGCTAGACTTTGCGCGTTCCCTGTGAATGGGTCGGCACGGATTGGTTAGCTGTCACAGTCGGTCTTCGAACTGCTGTCAGCAGTTCGAATGATACAATGGTCGGATGATCCTAACGGGGCATCAACAACAACATTGTAGTCATTCGGCCGCGTAGTCAGCAGGATGTCCAGTAAGGAGGGAGTATGGCTCTCGATATCAGGTATCCTCGTAGGTGAGGACACCAACTGCAAGAAACCATAGGCCTGGCCAAGTTATAGGCTGCTCTCCCTGCGCGGTCGGTAGTTCGGAATCCCAACTCTCGCAATCCTACTCTTCGTGGTGAGCGTTGAAATCACCAAGGACCACCACTTCCGCGCAAGGGAACTGCTCGAGCATGCTGTCAGTCGTCTCTTGTAGACGCTCAAAAAAACGAGTCGTCTTCTTATCACCGCTGTGGGACCTGTAAAGGCAAGCGTAGACTTTAATGGAACGTCCGTAGTCAATACGCGCCCAGAGAATCGACAGGTTGAACATTTTGAAGACCCCGTCTTCAAAATGGCTGACGCGGCGGCAACAAATATCCTCCCGGACGTACATGCATACCCCAGCACGTCGCACAAAACAGTGCTCCAGTTTGTAACCGGGGTAATGAAGATATGATATATCGGCCGGGCAGGAAATCTGTGTCTCCGTCAATAAAAGTAAGGCTTTGCCATCTCAAGGCGGTAGTGGACGGCGTCGATGTTACTATGCATCCCTCTGATATTGCAAAAGACCACTTGTAGTGTGGAACTTACGGGATGGGCCGCTGAGTGAACATTATACTTTTTCTTTTTCTTGGCCATCATAGTGAGTGTGAATAGGGGAAAGAAGAAGAAGAAGAAAAGGGGGGACGGAGAGAGAGATGGTTGCATGTGGATCAAAGGACAGAGCACGGTGCGGAGAAAAAACCAGGTCACAAAGGTTGTGTGATTTGTTGGCACAGGGTAAGGAAGGGCCCCCGGTCCCCCCCTGGGGACAGCAGTCGGGTTCCACTCCGGTCTCCTCCGGCACAACTGTTACCCCAAGGGATTTTTCGCATGCGGCGGGGCAGCCTCCTGGGGTGGAGATTAAAGTAAGATCCCCGGGCTCGGGCCCCCAATAACCCGCGGGCGGTCAGCGGACAACCGTTTCACCGGATCTCCCTGATCCCAGCGCCACCATGTCACGTCCATGCGCGTCTGTAATTCCCCGCAACCGCCCGTACTCATTTCCACACGCAACAATCTTTCTCTCGGGACGGCTTCTTCCGCTCACCGCCGGATCACGATGCTGGCCTCGCGGCTTATAAGGCACCATTATGGCGGCGGACTCCGACGAAAGGGTGGTAGCATTGCCGACGGAGTAACCCTCCCACCGCAAAAGGGAACGCCATTGCCTCGTCAGTTAACAGCAGGGTGCACCACTAGCAGGTGAGGTTGGCTTAGTCTCCAAAGATGGTAGGTGAGCCTCTTGCACCCCCAAGGAATTTCTGTAGAATTGTAGAATTTGTAGTTTGTAGAATTCTTTGTAGAATTCCTTATAAACCTTTGTAGAATTTCTGATAAACATGGCAATATGCTCAATAATATTACATCAGCTATATTACCACTAGTTGTTGTAATATTATTGAGTTTCAATACAGCGACCTTACCGGGAATCCATGCAGTACTCACACTTAATCTGAATTTATGACGGCCCTGACGCCCGAAGGAGCTCTTCATATCAGACAGAATGAATACAAAGTTCATACTATGAATATACTGGTCCAAGGTTGAAGCGAAGAATAGAACATTAGTCTCCGTTTAGAAAAATCTCTTTGATTATTTATATCACACTGCACCATCAGCTTATGTCTCTCCACTGTTCTGTTCACACATGATCTTCTGTTCTTTCCATCCAACTAGCACCGACGAACTTCTTCAAGTCGTCGTTCCAGCTGACCAGAAGGCACCCAGCGCGCTTTTCCGTATGTGGTCGCCATTCGAAGACTCGTCTACCCCATCTATTGTCAATAAATATGGTATATTAAGAATTTGTAGTTATTGCTCCTTGAAAATGTTAATATCTGCGTTCCACGCAATGCTCGTAGAGTATCGATCAGATAACCCTTTGACGTACCTCTTTGTAGAACCAAACTAAGACTGAATTCGACCTTACGTCTCATCTTAAGCGGTTATAATGATATTTTTGTTTGTGATAGCAATTACATTGACATCTTTGGCGATTCCTTGCCGGTGTTCAGAAGTGGTGTGTCGGCATTATTGTAACTTACAACTTAATGTCATTCAAATTTTTGAAAATTATAAGTACTCTGTGCACCTATAATAGGTGCATGCACCTCTGCATGGAACAGGTCTGTGGAATTCTGGTAAAGATGTATGTGAGTTTGAATATGAGCGGTGTGAAGTGACTGAAGCGAAGAAGTCGATTGAATGAAAGGTGAGTGCGCATGTTGACTTGCGTTCCGGATTTCGTGAAGAAAAGGTGTCATTGTCAGACATAATAAAGCGTTAGTTAACGTTAAGAAGAAAAGAAAATAGAGTAGTAAGGTGTAGAAGATTCCAGTTTTATTTGGCTCAATCACCACATGTATATATATAATATATATGTGTGTTTACCACTGGTGGCGCCTATTTCAATAAATACATGAGAGGAATCCATGCAGGCTTCGGGAATGAATCGGTTACACGTGTATATTTATGTAAGAATCAGCATCTTGGTGTATAAATAACGGAACTTATAAACGACGATCTAATAAATAATAAATTATATGTCACGGCCTCTCCTGTGGACAGTCCGTGGTCACCGATGCGGCTTCAATTGAAAATCAGCGTTGCAGTACACGCTGCGGCATATGCTGAGTTGGCGCCGATTGGCACAACAATCAATCAATATTAAGTGCAATTTAATTTGATATGTTGTTATCGATAAAATAATTTCCTTTCTTTTTTTCTTTGAAGTTGAAGTGGCAATGAACATTGGACCCATCAGATCTAAAACTGATTGGATAGACGAGACTTTGAATGGAAATCACGTACCGAGGAAGGAGAAACAAGATCTTTGTGGTTATTGAAAAAAATATGGAATTTGTCCACTCGATTAACAACTCTACTAAAACTCTATTAGCAAAGTTCCATTGGTTCTTTCAGCCGCTAAACTAAAAACTATTGGATCTACCCAACTGAATGACACACAGACTACATTAAGAGAGAGTTTTTAATAAAGCAAAATCCCAAATATTACCATAATACGAACTGAAATTTCAATAGATGAGTAGATTTGAAACTGAAATTAAACATCGAAAACTAAATGCAGTGTGGGTGGGTACACGACCTAGTTAAAATTAAGTAACTAAATTACTAATGGATGCGGGATTTTCAGCTTTATTCCACTAGTTTAAGAGTGGTATAAAGTGTAAGACAATTGGCAGGATGCAGTCCCAAATGTATGGCCATACAACTAGCGTTTATAGAACTCTGTAGCCAATAGGGCATTTAACACTGTGAAAATAAATCTATAAAATATGATGTGTACCATAACCAACCAATGAAATTTTTTCATTCACCAAAACATAATATTTTCTTGATATTCAGTATTTTTTGCCGCTCATTTCGTAATTACTACACATTAAATAGTGTAACCACTAATATATATTTGTCACGTGACAAAGCAGCAGCCACGATGCGGTAACTATGACGTCACTTTATAAGTAATCAAAAGTGAATGTAACTTTATCGAGATGTGGATAATACTTTTACTTAATCTACAATTTTATTAATCCAGTTATAAACATTAATATCTAGAATTTATGGAGTTTAGCAAAATCCGATCCCTTTCGACTGCTGCTGCCGTCCGTCGGTGTATTTTATTTTAATTATATTATTTGTTTTTGTTATAAAGATTTTCCTGGCCCCATCCTGACCCCGGCTATAGAAATTTGGCGTCAATTAAAAGTTTCTACCAATAGGTGAACCGGTGGCGATGACGTTTCGTTCCCAGTTAGGATTTACCCGTCGTTAACTGTTAACTTATGGGCAAAAAATTTACGGGAAAATCGGATTTTTTACCATTCATCTACCCATGCCTTTGTAACAAAATCAAATTGAGTTGAAATCTTTTAATTACATAGAGCAAGCCATAAAAGATCTAATTCGATTATACTCTCCATTATTAAATGTCTCATGGAAATAACGTAAAACATGTCAATCAATTTAAAATGCAATAAATGGTTATAGCGAAAAATAAAATTATTTTAATGGTTGTCATGTAACATTCATCTGCTACGTAGATTTTATTTTAGTCTTTATTTTCGTACAAAATTGAAGATTATTATTTTAATTAATGGAGTATATAAAGAAGAAATATAAAAAGACTGAAAAAGTACAACTTGTTACAGAAAATTTTCGGTTAGAACTACATTTGTTGAAAATTGCAAGCAAAATTCCCATGAAAAAAGCAATGCAAGCAAAAAGTTTACAATTTATGAAACTAAAAACAGAATCACTACAAACTTGTCTTGTTATACAATCGTAAAGCCCCATTCAAACACTATACAAAAAACACAACTGAGCCGCACTTGATAGGGTCCTGGTGTCGTAAAATAGATGTTTTAATGGCATAAAAATTAAAATCACAGTATATTTACTGTAAAACTTAAATCATCATATTCAATATTTATGATTAATTTGTATACTTTTTCAGCATGTTTGACATCACTGACAGTAATGCCTTTTGTTATAGGAACTTAGAATAAGTATTCCCCTAAAAAAAAAATTGGCATGAAAAACAAAATGATGGCAAAATCCATGTACTTTTTTTAACTCAACCCATCGTTTTCGATACGATAGCCACACCCAACACTTCTGCCTTTTGCTAAAAGAACTTGCAATTACTTTATCTATGCATCTGCCAAGGGCATAAAATAGAAAATTGTGGAAATTTTAATATATTTTTCGGCATCCTTGTAAATTCTGCTTTCATTATTTTTAATCGTTCTCGGTATGAAAGCCACGCCCAACACTTCTACCTTTTGCTATAAGAACTTAAAATTACCTTTTCTATGCATCTGCCAAATGGCATAAAAAAGAAAATGATGGAAATTTTAATAGATTTCTCTGCATCTTTGCGACTTTTTTTATTATGAAGGCCATGCTCTACGCTTATGCCATTTTTTATAACGGACAATTACAATATTAAATTATTAATGAAATAAATTTTATTGACGACAAAATCACGGAAATACCATTAAAATTTTCACCAAAATTTTCTGGTCCTTATTTTGACTTGGTCGTTCGAAAACCTTTTGCCATTATTTTTTTCGAGCTATTTATGACATCAACTTTTATACTTCCAATTGGCAGAAGCAAAAAACATGGAAAATTATTATAACTTTTCACATGTTCAAGCCTTCATTCCAAACCTTCAGGCACGTGCAACCCTTCTGCCTATAGTTTTCCGTGACTTGATTTTATCTAAAATTTCATTTGGTAAATATGGCAGAGGCGACAAAATTGTGTCAGAACATGTATTTTTCGTGCAAATGGAAAATTGATTTTTAATATGTTGGACACGCAGTCCTGCCCTAATTTTTACATTATTGTAGTCTACATCCACACACTTTTCAACCCTCTTAATGGCAGAAGAGAGAAAATGGGGCACTGAAATCTTCGACTATCTGACGGTCTATATAGAGAGAGTGAGAGTGATACGATCTGAAAAAAAGAGATTTGCCAAAGAACTAAAGTCACATGCATGCAGACATAGATAATCGGCATGCTAAAGTGGCAATGAGCAGGTAACAATTCATTTGGGAGGGGGAGGGTGCACGTCATATCCCACAGCCGCTGGGCTCACTCAACTGTTAACCCTCTGTTACAAAAGACTACCTCGAAATATACAGCATTTTCCACTTTATCCTTTTTCCCCGATACGTGTTGTAGATACGTGTTTCGGTGGTTAGTGAGATATGCTTGAGCCTATTCCTATTCCATCCCATCCTAACTCTCCTATTTTTCCAACCCTTCCTCCAACTCTATTCGTTTAAATCTCCAAAGGTAGCAATGTTGTCATTTTGGACTGTTATTAGATATCGCAGATGTCCAGTGGTGCCATCCACTTACCACTATATGCGTCTGCTGCTTACTTTGGGGGACATCAATAAATTACGTCACACATTAAAGAGGAAGGAGTGGCTCCACAAAGCGTGACATGGTGTGACAGAGGTGTGACATGGTGGTGTAACCTGTGACATAGAGGAGGGGAGAATCTAAAAACCATAAAATCTTCGTGAAATAAATTATGGATGTTATAAAAAAATATATTTTAAAAATAAACTTGACCGACAGTTAATTATAAGCATATAAAAACAACTGCGTGACAGGCGTGCGTGCATGCGTATTTAGCATGTAGGTAATAAGGTAGTCTATTTTATAGAAGGAATGGCAGCGGGCGGGCCACATGATGATAAGTGATCACCGCACTGCACCGGGTCCACTGACGACATTTAAAACCCTGTTCAAAACCCTTTAGAAGCATACGACTGTAAAAATCCTAATTTAAAAACACTGAACTTTTTCTTATTACCCTTTCCTTACCTCACAGCTTCAGATATATTCAAAACTTAAAATGCACATTTCAAAATTGAGTTAGCCCGCTGTGTAAAAAAGCATAGTAAAATACCATATGAAGAAGCGCACACGAGCGCATCTGACGTTTCACACCATATTGTTAATTTGCATAGTTTTAAACTGTTTGAACTCGTAACTTGTTAATTGTTCTTTTTAAATTTCACACACCACACATTTCGCATAGAATTAAATTACGGATACGCCATTTTTGCGGTTTCTGAATATCACAGAATATCTCCATATTCTGTAATTTTTTGTAGGGCGAGACTCCGATTTTGTACGAACGAAGAAGTGTTCACCAATTGTTACTATAATAATAATAAATACTCTTTATTGGATACAAATAGTTATTACGTGTGCACATATCTTTAAATGATCGAATACAATACGTGACCTTATCGCTAAGGCGATCTCTTCCCGGCAACCTTGGGATAGCGACAAATACAAGTGATATAGGTCGGTAGTATAAAACAATTGAAATTTACAGATAGAATAATGTTCAATATATATCGATAATATCAGTATTAACAATAGTACAATACATACTTATAATAAATAACTTATTTAAACGCCATTCAAATCAGTCTAGACAAAATTAGACTATGTCCTTCCCTTTGGCCTAATGAGTATATTTTTTTAGTATAAATTTGAGATATATATATGGATGTTCACATATACCTACACTCACCTTCACACTCTTTCTCTCTAACACACACACGCGCGCGCAAACACAAACCTTACTCCTTCACCTTCCTCCAAAGATACCTAATTATGATGTAATAATGAAATACTATGCAAATTTATGTATGTAATTCAACATAGATTCCCCTTAACGATGTCAAATTTTAAATTTCGGGCAGTAAGTTTTAACTTGTTTATAGTAAGTCTTATAAATATTAAAGTGTTGTGGATTTATTATTATTGTAAATCTATACATATAATGAAATCGTGGCAGAACAGTGTCTGTAAATGATATATTTTAAAAAAAAATCGTTGCTGTGTTGAAGCAGCCATTTTTAGAATTTTTGTCTGTATGTCGGTCTGAACGCACATCGCTCAAAAGCCACTCTACATAATTTAATTAAACTGGACATAATTATAGCTTATGACCTAGGTTAACATTTCATCCCGATCCGTTATAAAGGTCCTGAGAGAATTATCATTAAGGAAGCATGTACAATATTAGCCGTTACATAGAAACCACTCAATGGATTTAATTGAAACTGCCTAGAGTGATAGTTTGTCCTGTTTTAACTCATAAGATACTTTGTATCCCGATCAATTAATACTTCTCTTGAGAATAATTGTCGTGATGCACGCCTGATGAAATGCAATAGCAATATGTTGGCACAAGCAGGCGCCATTGAGATTTTAATTTTGCATCATTAGAATTCAAATACAGTGGCGAGAGGATCGCTGTGAATTAAGCAACTGGATAGCTACGACCCTATGCAACAGAATATAAAAATGAAATATAAAAAATAGGATATAAAAAATACAATTAAGAGGGTGAAACCCTTGTCCTAAATAACATTTTTACACAACCAATATTTAATACTTTGCTTTGCGTGTGTGTCATCGCTGTCACTGTCCTGTCAGACATGAATCTTATTAGAGTTACATACCAAACTTTTGCTACCGGTTATATATATTAGAAAATATCACATCATCTGTGTATTGCTTAAGATTACTACTATCACCCAATTTTCTCTCCTATTACTCACAAAAGTTTATTGATTTAATAGTAATAAACTAATTATCTAATCACACATTAAAGTCCAAAACTTCCACGAACGAAGTCGCGGGCCCAGCTTGTAAATAAATAAATTTGTGTAAAAAATATTTTATTCAAAAAATACTCAAGCATAAAGCTCCATACACGATCTACTCACAAAACTAGATAAACTGTGCGTACAAAGGTGGTAAAGTCTCGCAATCTTGTTCAAATTCAACACTCCGCCGGGCCGTGTCCGGGATTTCACCGGGATTACCGTAAATCCCGTGATGTCATCGCTCCGTGGCTTAGACCGGGACGGGCGCTTATCCCGGGCTGATTTTTCCCGTCAAAATTATTACTCCTTTGACACGAGTGCCGGCCTTGCTTCCTCATTATAATTTTAAATGTTGTAGACTTTGGTTAAAACGAATGTTGATTATAAGCTTAATAACTCAGTTCTGAATTAAAAGGTTCTTAACTCAGTACATTACAATGTGGCTACAAAATTATGCGTTATTTTATTAATATGTTAAAGGTATAAAATTAAATTAAAAAGAAGAATGATCTGTGTGCTAAGAGAAAAGAAATTTCTTCTTAGCATAATCTTGGTGTTTCAAAAATTAAAGATTAGTTATTACTACTAACTGAATCGGTAACAATAGTCTATGTAAATAACCTAAAAACCTGAAGCTAGGGCTAATATTGACCTTTACCTTTTCAAACCAAAAATGAAATAGCAATCTTGAATGTGCGTTTGTGTTACACATATAGGACAGAGGGAGAAAAGACAAACCAATACGCAACAGTGGGATACAAGATGATGTTTTTCCAGAATTGAAAAATCAGAACTATTTTCCAGAAATCCACGACCTAATTTACGGAAAAATACCTTATAATAACGAGAGTTCTTAATTATCTCACAAAGTTATTGTTAAGATTATAAAAATAAGAAATTACATTCACTCACACATGACATTGACAAAATGCCCGTCACGCTTAACAAGAAGAAACTACATGTGATTCTCGCGCCAAACCAGAATTAGGTACTCGTGTACCTAATTCGTATTAGAAGCTAGAATATACGAATTTAAAAGCGGAATTTAAAAACTGGATTCCTATCTTTTTCACGTCATGCCTCTTTTAACAACATCATACGTCGTTCCCTCGCCACCATTAACGTACCGGCCTTACTAGAGTAGAATGGTATTGTACGTGACGATGGCAGGAGACCTGATGGGATGTCACTAGTGCCGTGGAGAATGAGTCGACATGTAGTGCGGGATGCGACCTGCGTCGACACACTGGCTCCATCCCACCTCCACGCAACCTGTATGAAGGCAGGCGCAGCGCCAGAAGAGGCCCGAATATACAAATACAGGGCCCGTCGGCCCCGAATACACTAATATTCCATTCGGTGTCGAGACCCTGGGTCTGTAGGGTCCTAGTGCGGATTGGTTTTTTAAGGACATTTCAAAGGGCTTAGTCGACAGTACTGGCCACCCTAGGACTGGCCATTACCTCGCACAACGAATCAACATCGCAATCCAGTATGTTGAGTACCTTACCACAGAACCAAATTTATATAACATGCTCAATATGTATAGGTATATTTTGAGCATCTAGTATAATAATGGACTCAATTTTTTATTTTGTTTATTTTTGTTTATTATTATAGTTATAGATAAATATTTTATATTTAAGTTAGTCTTTAATACTCTAGTTTTTAATAAGTTTTTATTAGATTTATGTAGTTAATTAATTAATTTCTATTAAAATAATTATATTTTAAACATTCAAAATTATTAGCGGTAATATATACTGTTTGTAACATTGTTTGTTAATCTAAAACATGCATTTAAAAAGCATACTAATAGTATAAACCACAGTTTGTTATTTTTTAGTTTTAAAAATAACAAATGAGTAGAAATCTTGAAGCAAGCAAATCCTTCTCGATTTTATATATTTGTAGAAGAAAACTTCTTTACGGTACTTTATCTTTTGATAAAGATATGTTAAGATAAGTCATCTTAAGATAAGTTTTGATTACGATATATTACTTTATCTTTTGACGTCAATATTCTAGCACTTTAAAGTAGCTTCACGTAGTGTTGTAAAAACGAACGCTGAGCTCTCAAGCGCTAAGTCAGAGTTAATGGAACTTTAAGAACTTTAACCGTAGTAAATTCGACTTTTATTCGGGTCATACATATAAGACAGAGGAAAAAAAGACAATCTGATACCCAACAGTGGGATGCAAGAGGATATTTCTCCAGAATTTATAATACATTCAGAGCGTTTTCTTTTCCAGAAATCCATGACCTGACCATCGTACGTTAAAAATTAACTATAACGCTTACTAGATTTTAATACTCGAGTCTTAAAAGTTCATTAGCGCTGGATCAGCGCTCCAGCGTCGAACGCTTAACGTTTATATTTACAACACTATCGCTTCAACGAGTTGTCCGTTCACTAAATCCGAGGTTTTGATTCATTATTAGTGAATTTCATTAACCAACACGGCGGCGTTGGGATTTATACATCCCGGTAACAATGGATAAACAATAAAAAGCCGAAGGTCATTGCTTGATTGGTTACTTAGAAAACACGAGATATATTTTCTTTAATTTGGTGCGATTTTTCGTGTTTTGTTTATTAATTATTTTTGCTGTTTTTGTCCTGTTTATAAATCTACTAAGATTACATATAAAATTTCGTTAGGAAATGTTATTAACTAGAAATACTAGGGTAGGCACTAAAGCTGCCTGGGGTGGGGTGGGCAAAAGTTTCCCTCCTGCCTTAGTTACGTCAATGCCCTATATCCATGGTAGAGAAACAGTTGATGATACCTTCTAATTCAGTAATTCGTCCCCCAACAACTCTGTCCCTGTTGCAGGTGTCCATGGGCGGCGGTAACACTTACCATCACGTGAGACCGCTTACTCGTCCGCCCTCTTCTCTATAAAAAAAAAAAAAAAAATGTATGCCGCGTGGTGTCGCCTGACTTTAGAATAGCATCACCCGATCTCCTCCCGTGGGAGTCGTGCCCACTAAGGAATAACAAAGCCGCTATCACAAGCCCCGAGGAACACCTCCAAAGCGTGAACTCACCAACCCACTTCACCAGCGTCTCGTTTTAAGATACTACATACTTTAGGTTTAAGGTGAATTTAAGTATAAAATATATATTTTAATATGTTTTCTGTCGCTGTGACCAGTTACGAATACAAAGTGCTTATTTGGAAAATATATTTAATTACAATGTAAACCCGTGATAAGCCAGAACAAGACCCACATTATGTAGACTATGCAACATAATCTAGATTGTGGTTGTAATAGGTCAACAATCTTCTACCGACATTGACCGTTTAACAAGCGACCTATAGGCTAAAAGTACGAAGTAATGAAAAGCAATTCTGTGGTTTCTTAATAATTATGTACATGTACGAGAAAAGTAACGAAATGTACGTAATGAAAAGTAACCACTGGCAATAAAGAAGTTTAAAATTTAAGTTTACGGCTGACATAAATCTTAACATAAATCTTTGACATGTAGTAAAAATCATTTGACAACTTAAGAATATACTATTTTCTATTTTATTGTGTTATGTTTTACATAAGAAATAAACGGTATTTACATAAAATGAATTAAATACGGAACTGTCAGCGCTCTTCCTACGATAACCGGACTATAGTGAAAAATAATTACTTAATTTATATATGTGTTACTAGCGACCCGCCCTCGCTTCGCTTCGGTTTATAAGTTTTTTTTTTCAAAATAAAATATAGCCTATATTAGACACGTATAAGGTAGCTTACTATTTGTGAAAGAATTTTTGAAATCGGTTCCGTAGTTCCAGAGATTACCCCCAACATACCTACAAACACACAATTTTACCTCTTTATTATATTAGTATAGATTATTTTTTAGAAATAACACCCCACACAATGGTCCACACTAGGAATTCCCTGTGGTCCAAAGACATATACAAAGACGTACAGCACGTACAAAACCTAGACCCGAACGAACAGCTGTCTTTAAACAAATGATTGGCCGACGGGAAATCGTACCCGGGACCTTTGCACGACAGGCAGGGCACTACACTACCAGCTGGGCTAATTATTGATCGACAAATTATAATCTTATTGACACATTACAACATAACTTGAACATTCAAATGAATAATAAATATCTCATTTTTTTATATTCTATGGAATGGTAATTGTAACTCTGACTCTCAAACTAGGTATCACCTGTGCTTCCAGGGTCGAGGCCATTCTCTTTTCTCAGAATTAGGTAATTATGTTAATTATCCGAATGGTTGATCGTGTACATTCTACATACACACGTAGAATTTGAATTTAACACTATTTTTGGTTGAAAGTGGCAGACGGACAACCAACCAGTTCACGTGACGGTAAATAGGGTCCCTTATGCTACGACATGGGGTTCTTCAAGAAAGCCGTAAATAGGATTCCGCAAGGCCGGGCAGCGCACCTGCATACCGTCCCCTAGTGTTGCAGGTGTCCATGGGCGGCGGTAGCCACTTACCATCACGTGGGCCGCTTGCCCGTCTGCTTCGTTCAATATAAAGAAAAATAAGTTTAAATACTAAAATCCGACTGCGTAAAAGTTTCCAAATGAGTTTTAAGTTTTTAAAATTAAATTTGTAAACGTGCGACTACGCTATAATATGTAAAAGGCCTCCCTCTAAGGAGCCTAAAACTTATTTAAAACGTTTGCGTAGTCGGGTTTTAATTTTTAAACTTATTTTTACTATGTAATTTAATTACTAATTATTTTTATCCTTGTTTGGCGCGATTTTTTAACTTTCACGGGAAAATGGCACATCTTTATGTATATAAATTACATATTCTTGGAATGTGCACATTAAAACTTTTCATTTGATGCTAAACACAATACCTTTGTCCGCATTTTTTTTTTGCTGGAAGTAATTCGTGTTTCATATCCACCATATTGGATTTAAAGCGACGTCATATAGCCTACGTTCCGCGGAACATCAAGACGAATTCAACGACATCTCATTTGTCAAAATGTGATGGGTAGTTTAGGAGCTACGAGGGAACAAATGAACATACATACTAACATAAACTGTTATAATCATAACCCTCTTTTGACTCTGTTGTAGTCGGATAAAAAAGTACAACAGTACGAAGATTATAGGGTGGAGGATATAGGATGTAATGGAAAGTGAAAAGTGTGTAACTTGATTTTTTAAATAAAATTAAAAATGTGTTTTTTTTTTTTAAATATACTAAAGTCTAGTGATGTCTAGAAGAAGGTCCCTCTCTAAGATAATGTCACAAATATATTTTAGTATTATATTTACCGCGTAACGGCGTGCGTGTAAAACAATACGTCAATGTCTTACTCACGCAAAATAATTAATCATCCCAAGCTATTGTCATTGTCATTAATGAGATGGATCATTGTCTATTTGCCATATAAAATATCAGTCGTTATTAAACTTTGATAAATCAACAGAAAATAGAACTAACATACGGATATTACTTTAAAACGCGACAAAAGAAATACCAAAAACTACATAGATACTAGCAACGTTGTGTGTTCCAAAAAGCACGAAATTCGCTTTGTTTCCAACTGAGTTGAAAACACATAAAAAAAATTGTTTGCAATTCAAATATAATGCATCTTTAGTAAAAGGTACTGCATGATTTACATTTTCAGAAAATGAATTTCACACGTTGTGAAGAGATAACAAACAGGCAGATAAAACACACATTCGTATTTTAATACTAGTGGTGTGAATGTGGATGACACTTGGGTAATTATGACGAATAAATTTAAATCACATTTGCTGGGATCAACGCAGCAATTCAGAAACTGTGGTGAAACATCCATACATACAATGTGATGGATATAATACTATGGTGATACAATAAAATGTATCTTTTTAGATAGATACACTTTATTATATCACCTACACTTACAGGGAAACACTAAGTATAATACAAGTAATTAGATGTACAACCGGTGGTCTTATCGCTACAGCGATTCCTTCCAGGCAACCTTTGGCAAACCTACATATGCTGGCAAGTCCATAGCCCTTCCTTTTCAGTATAGTCAGATAATAATAGCAAAGTTCACACATTTTGGAACACAGTCCCCAGCAACAGTGGCCGACAATGACAGCGATAATGGCGGGCAAAGCCGCCATCTTGTAATCAAAACGAATGGTGCGCAACACGTGATTTGCCAGTTCACCTTCACAAATTACCACACGAAATGTTCTACTATTTGTATTTCCACCGTTTTTCCTTTCCCTTTATTGTGACAAATGCTGGTTGCGATGTAGCCCAACGTTTTTTCACGTCACCGTGATTTTGTACGCGACATCCACGTATATATTTCATTATTATCATTAGGGGAATAGAGAAGGAAAAATGTAGGTTTTAGGATTATGGAAAGGTACGTTAATGTTATATTTCTGTGTTATTGCGAGGAGGGGAGACCTTTTTACTGCTGAGTTTTGTTATAAATGTATATACACATTATGCCGAGTATAATGTGTATACCCGTCGTTATACAACTTCGTGAATAAGAAACAGATAGGTAGTTTAATTTATTCCGTGAAAATATATTCTACTATCTGTTGTCTGCGGTTTCGTGGATTTAGCGTTTAATTGTGATTCCAAACAAGATTTGACTACCTGTATTTTAGCCACCTAAGACAATTTTGAAAAACGCTAAAACAGGTTTAATAATTTGTTTTGTGGAATATTTATACCAAGTTTAAAATTAATTGGACAATCAACAATTTTTTTCCGTATAAACTTGCACCGCTTTAAATTGTCGACTTTCGCGAAATTCCTTTTTAGAAAGTCTTTGCAGGACAGTAGAAAGCTGCTATGCAAATTTCATGTCTCTAACGTCAGTGGTTTCGACTCAGCGTTTATGAATCAGACAGTCGGTCAGAACATTTTTCTTTATATGTATAGTTAAGTCATTGCGTTACTGTGTGTCAGTGTTAGAACAATGTCCAAGACATTAAATAGTTCTTCACGCAATTAAAAGAAGGAAGCTTGAACATTTAGGGTATATTTTATACAACCAGGACATATGGGATTAGACCTTAAATCAGGCTGCACCTAGTTCTAGCCGACTGCGACCGACTGCGCCTAGTCTAGCCAGACCCAGGTGTAGCCACACTTCAGCTTCTAGCCATAACCTATACAACTTAACTTTTTATTGTTAATCTTTCTTTCTATTTTCATTCGAAATTTAAAACGACTGTATAAAGAAGAAAACACTAAATACACGTGATAAGCAACTCAAACGGAAAAAGTCCCAAACTAGGTATTTCCCAAAATCTGAGTCAGAGAGATTTCAATCCGAGATAGGTGACGTCTGGCAATCTGTCATGTAGGTTGACAAGCGGACGCTGTGGCTCGTTACGTGAGTACAAAAAAATAATGTTTAAAAATATACAAAATTGTTTAATTTGAGTTTTTTATGGAAAGGAGGCGGCAGCAATTGGAGTAAAAAAATTAACATGTCTAATAATTATCGAATAGAAAATGTAAGTGTCTTCTACCGCATCGGTTATCGGTGACTTTAGTTATTTGGAGAATCTCTTCGTGTCGGATCCTGTCCCGCAAAGAGATTCCGAGTATAGCCCTCTCCCTAGCTCGCAAAGAGAGAGACTAGTTCTCGAATGGAGGCCAAGTACCGGGAAGCGCGGTGCGGCCAGTTGAACTCACCACTTGAAAAAATTCACCCGTGATGGCTTGATAAGAAGAGTCGAGGATCTGATGGCTGTGGAAAAATATAGGCCGATGGTATGATATGGTACGTCCTCAGATTAAGATCCCATAATCTCAAGACACCTCTGAACCAACGTAGCGATTATGATCGCAGCTGTAAAAACATGCTACCATTAAACGTGACGATGCAAAAACATTAACAAGGATCTCCTTTAGCGGGCGGATATTTCTTTTTTCTTTGTATAAAGCTGACGCCGCTGGTAATTTTATTTATTCTATGCCGAGGCCATCATTTTATACAGGCGTCACAGTATTCCTTCACTCCAGTGGGCCGTCTTAGAAATAACATTAGGTAAATACAAACTGTTAGACTCCCTAATACTTTTTTTTTTAATTTATTTCAACGTTTACATACCTTCCTATAAATACATCGGCGGCTTGATGCCAATGTGGCTACTTGGGACTGCACTTCAAGTTTACATTTTTCATTAAATATTATACGTACCGAGAAGCGCATTATGGGACACCCTCCGGACAAAGGAATCGACTAGTTGAAGAAGTTCACCGCAGGTGGCTGGATGAGAAGACCGTTTGTGATGGAGAACCTTAGGAAAGGCCACACCATCGCCCTGTGTCTCTCATCCAGCAGATGAGAGACACAGGTGAACTAACCGATGTTGACATGTATCATGGACATCCATGGGCGACAATATCCACTTGCCAACAAGTGGATTGTGGATTGTTCGTCTGCCACCTTCTTTCCTTAAAAAAGAAAACAAGAAACTTCCTTTATAACACTACTCTACGCTTTTAGGGACAATTCCTCTAAACCAAAGTTCACCCGAGTACTTGTGTATTTCTATATATACTTATATATGTATGTATAGAGGAATAGTTCGCGTAATACATACTTGTATATAATTCTTTCATCTCACGAAGGCGGGTTTACGCTTAGTAGCGGTTGTGTGAGTACCTACATATACATTGTTTTAGTGTGCGTAAACTTAAGAACGCTCAGTTACTCAGTTGGATTTATCGACGCCGCGGCGCACACTAAAACAATGTACATGTACGAGCACAACAACTATTAAGCGTAACCCGCTTTCGTGAGATGAAAGAACTATATGTACGAACGAAACTCGCTACGAAAATGAAAGAAAACGTTACGCTCTTAAACATAACAAATATTTAAAAACGAATTTCCTTCTCTATGAATGCACAAACAGTTTAAAAACACGAATATTAAAAAAATTCCCACGTACATGCCATTCACCATCTTCGAGCACTTAGGACACTACGAAAAAAGGAAATTGCAACCCACTGGCAATTAACAACCACTTTTTAATAGAAAAAGCTACGTTATATCTCACTCGCACGTTAGTAACAATCAGTGTGTGTGAAAGGGACGAAGTCTAGCATCTGTGTCCTCACTTACAGTGCTGCCAGGATTTTTCTCACCTACAGTTTTGTACCAGTGGGCCTTATGAGGTACTTACATTACTAATAACGTATTTGACACTAAATGTTATAAAAATATCTTGTCAACTAATGAACTTTATACCCAGTATTAAATTGCCATTTTTAATCAAAGAACAATTCAATAATATCATTATATTTAAAATTAATTTTCTATTAACTCTTTTTTATAGGAAGAAGGCGGCGAACGAACATACAGTCCACCTGGTGACAAGTGGACACTGCCGCCCATAGACATTCCTGACACGCCAACATCAGTCCAAAATGACAAGCTCTGGCACCCCCCCGGATGCGCTGCGTACCTTCGTTGATGAAAGAATGGATTTGGACAAAGGGTTGGTGAAATGTGAAAGAATAGGATGGGAGTGGGTTCTGGCATATCTCACTCACTACCGAAACACGTACATACATTAGGGAAATAGCCCGAAACCCCCTAATGATTTACTAGTGGAGGCCTGCGCTCTGCAGTGGGACATTAAAGACTGATACAAGTATATGAGGCATCTAACGCGTCGTCAGCACTACAAGTAGACCTTGTGTTCCACTTTTCCCCGCGTTACCCGTCCATTACTCTATTATGAGCGGATGTTTTGTCGCTCGCATGACGCTCTACATTACACGCTATGATTACATTTTTACCTTACTCGCAACATTTATTTTAGACAATGGATTAGCCCCTGTAGGGTATTTGACTTTTATTTCTTATACGTATAGTACCTAGTAATCACATAACACTATTTATCTATTTATCATTACACTATTACACTATTGTGTATTTGTGTGTGTATTTGTATATGTTTATGTGTATTTATTTATGTTATTCTAGGTTGACTGGGAGAGATTCCTTTTAGGAATAAGTTCGCCTCTGTACTTATGCTACAAGCACCTTTTAAGTACAATAAAGAGCAACAACAGCAACAACAAAAGGGATAATCATGAAAAACACCACACTCGCGCGCTGCACGCGCTGCGCGCGCTGGCCAAGCGGTTTGGTGAGTCCAGAGTCCAATGTTTAAACTGGTAGAATTGATTATTTTCGAGACTAAATACATAATCTATTTTCAGCTTTCGCGTTGTTTCAGTGAGATGTGCTGTACATGTATGAAACATTTAGCAAAAAATTAAATTGATTGAATTTTGAGAAAAATCTATGTTTAGTTTTCTAAATAGTTTTCTCATCAATTAACTCAGAATCATAAATAGAATTCACGACTACAGTCTTCGAGAATACAACAGATTTATTTATTTCTGCATCACAAATCAAAGCACAATTTTAATATAGTGTGTACAGAAGTGGTAAATCTAATTGACATCACATTGATGTGACGACAGCATGATTGACATTTTAGCAATAAATTTAATTGTAAATAAGCTAGTGGTTAAAAGTAAATAAAACAAAAGAAAAAAGAAAGTGAAAGTGAGTAAGAAAGTAAAACAATGCAATGCAACCAGTTCTTTAAGTATCCACAGGTGGACATGGCTCATGCCTTAAAACATCACGCTGGCCAACGGTTTAGTGAGTCCACTCTATAGAGGTGGTTTTGGAGTTCCGTGGCGTTATTTATAAAATATCTACATAATAATAATTCTATAATTAACAATGTATAGTTCCAATTCACCAATATTAATAAAAGTATATCATATATCCGCCGCTCATCCGTAGCCGGATAACTAACTCTATTATCGGCTTTCCACCGGCGCGTAGTAATTTAAAATGATTAGAGCTCATCATATGAACAGGATAAGGATATTAAATATATGTATATTATACAAAGTCACTGAAAAGCCCGAAACACGACAAGTAATTTGGATTTTTTTTATGTACGAAGGCGGCAGACGAGCATACAGTCCACCTGATGGTAAGTGGATACTGTCGCCCATAGACATCCGCGATACATGCCGACATTGGTCTAAAATGACAAACGTATAGATATAGAGGAGATATAGGAATAGATTTGGAGAAAGGGTTGGGAAAATGGGGAGGGATAGGATGGGAATGAGCTCTGGCACACCTCACTCACTGCCGAAACACGTACGAACGTACATTAGGGAAATAAGATAAAGTGGAAAATGCAGTAGATACATTTCTCTGTAGTTCACATTTCATTTCAAGTTCTGTGAGAGAGGGGTAACGTGGCCAGTCGCCCAGCAGCTGTTGGATAGCAGCGTGCACTCTCCCCCTCAACCGTTGTATATAAAACCGTTGTAACAAAAATGAAATTATTTTAGCTAATAAATCAAAACTTACAAATATGTAAAGTTTTGTAAAATGTTCGTAGCTGACGTGTAGTGATTTTGTAGTGATTTTTATCAAAATTCATTATACAGTTCCCCAGGGAATCAAGCTAATTGCACGAACGTTCTCAAATAAGTGTACGTACACGAAGTCGCAGAATAAATGCAAATTTCCTTGAAAAACTACACCCTCATACGGATAAAGCAGCATTCGAAATATAAACAAAACAAAAACGGCAAACGAGGAGAAATGCGAATAAAACGCGAGAGATAGGGGCGGGGGGGGGGGGCGCGTAACGGTTATTACGTGACACCGACGCGGATATACGGATATACGTATATCCGCACGTCACCGCAGTCAACGGATTATTGGAGATACCGCGGATCAGATATATATATCCGACACCCATCTTAGCGATATCCGCACTATGATGTTTAAAAAAGCAGATTATTTGCTGGTTTGTTTTTAGAGCATTTTTAGACCAGCTAATAAAACGTTACCTACCTAATTACCTCTATATACGAGTATTACAGAATGCACCAAATCTGACTACATCTGATACCAAAGACAAGAATGCATTCCGATACTGTGTAATCCTCAACATCATTTAAAAAGGGGGAGAGAGCACGCTGCAATCCAACAGCCGCTGGGCGCGCTCGACTGGCCACGTTACCCGTCTCTCACAGAAGACTACCTTGAAATGTACTGCATTTCCGACTTTCATCTTCGGTAGTGAGTGAGGTGTGCCAGAGCCCATTCCCATCCGATCCCTCCCCATTTTCCCAATCCTTTCTTCAAATCCATTCCTCTCCAAAGGTTTGCAGCGCATCCAGGGGCGTGCCAACATTTGTTATTTTGGACTAATGTTGGCAATTATCGCGGATATCTATGGGCGACAGTATCCACTTACCATCACTGTATGGACTGTATGCTCGTCTGCCTCCTTCGTTCATAAATAAAAAACGAAAACATTATGAGTTAATATTAACATGAAGTATATTTTTTTATTATTTTACATGAAACAACAGCATAAACACATACCTAACATGTTAACGTTTAACATTACGAAAATGTTACGTGTGTTGTATTTTTTTTTTGTAAATATATTTTTTTATGATTTATATTCAGCAAATATTGATAGTAATTCAAGTAAACACTGTAATTATTTAGCAAATAAATAATAGGGGTTAAAGTATGAAATTGCCGTTTTATAGTAATAGATACTTTGAATTGACATAAAACCTTCATGGTGTGAGATTTTCGAGTGAAACTTTTTTCACATGATACCTATGAGGTTCTTGTTTTAAAAAATGTGCAACATTTGATTTTCGACTTTCAATTGTTTTTTTTATTCAGCTTAGACGGGAAAGATGGATACTTCGAAAATCCGTGTAATCTTTGAATACGAGTTCCGACGCGGAACTAACGCGGCAGAAACGGCTCGCAATATCAATGCTGCGTTTGGAGAGGAGACTGCTAATGAACGAACCGTGCATTTTTTGGTTTAAACGCTTTCGTAATGGAAACTTCGACTTGAAGAACGAACCACGTGGAAGACCGCCCACACAGGTGAATAACGCTGAATTGAAGGAGATGGTGGAAGCCGATCCGAGTCAAACTACCCAGGAATTAGCGGCATGGTTTAACGTTACCTTACCTACAATATTGTGTTTGGAATTGGCGCGAGCATCTTTGCATACCCGCATACCTGGATTATTTGAAGCAACATTTTTTTTGTCCCCGCCATATTGAAGGCGGTTTGAGAATTTGATATTTTTTGGTAGTAACACGCGCTCGGCGGCGAGCAGAGTTAAATTGGAGATAAATTCACACCGCGGCCTCGGACAGTTGATTTTGTGATTCGCGCCTATTGATTGGATTTGCACGCGGATATCCTTGTGCCACGCGAGTGTTTTGGTTGGATTTGCTTATTGTGATTGTGCTTGTATTGGAAGTGATATCTCGAGGTGATTTTGCTGCCGTGTGTGAGTTGCCGAACTGTAGCGGCCACCGGCTCACCACGGAACGAGACTTGGATTACTACACAAGTATCTATTGGGAATGTATGTATTTATTCAATCACACTAAGATAGGTCACGTCTAGTAGGGACTAGCGTAGGTACACTTTCCAGATTTGTGCGTGGGCAAAACCACCTGGGGTAAGTGAGACCAAATTGTGTAAATTGTTGATTATTTGCTTACCCACCATTTTGGTGGATATATTGAGTAAGTTTATTACATTTGGGCCCGAGTGCACATTCCTCGGGCTGCTTTCGCGTAACGCGAGGCAGGTGCGCGCCTAGTGTGCGCATCGTAAACATCTGGTAGCAGAGCGTGGTTGATACCGTTATCAACCATTCTTGTTTTTTGTCATTATTAAATTTTTTGTTGATAATTGTAACTTCACGTGTTGAGGGCCTTGCCTTTATTGGGTCCACGCTCCTGCTACATCGTAAACATCTGGTAGCAGAGCGTGGTTGATACCGTTGTCAACCATTCCTTTTTTTTGTTTTGTCATTATTCATCAACTTGATAATTGTAACTTCCCGTGTTAAGGGCCTTGCGTATATTGGGTCCACGCTCCTGCTACATCGTAAACATCTGGTAGCAGAGCGTGGTTTGATACCGTTACTTGATATTGATGATATTGATAATACCGTTAGGTAGGTAGTTAATATTGATGACCTTTTGTCTTGTTTGTATATCGGTAATTTGGTTTAAATATTTGGTTTTTATTTTTTATTTTACGTTCACGGTTTGAAGGCTAGGCCCTACGTATATTTTGTATTCTGAAGATATTTTGAATCCACGCGTGCGACGCGCGACGTTTAGTAGCTGACTAGTTACCCACACGTGTTAATAATTTTTTTGGATATAACGCTTCACGTTTTTTTTTGATAGCTGGACATTGCGGTTTTATTGAGTCCACGCTCATGTACATTTTTGGTTGCGTTTATTTAATTTGATAATTTGATGATTTAATTTGTTTTTTTTTGTTGTTGTTTTGTCAGGTAGTCTTAATTAATATTTTGGACGGTTATACCTTCTTGAAGACACATACGCACCCCTTTTGTTTTTTATTGTGCCTCCACTGCATTTTTTTGTTTTTTTTATTTTGTTATTTTTTTTTATTATTGTTGTTTTTTTTTTTTTACTTTTATTTGGTTTTTGTTTTGTATTGCGTGCGTCCTGAGGTGTAGACATGTCTGTTAAGGTGACCTTTTCCACACATCAGTCCGCAATGACTGCTCAGTTGAGATGGTTTGCATCTGCGGTTGCAATGGTCAACCGGCCGGACCGGAAGCAAGCCTTACTCGCCCGGGCGAGTGAAATGCCGGCCCGTTTGGTGGCGTTAGATAGGAGTTTTGCTGAAGGCTTGACGTTTGTGGCGAATTTGGAAACGCCTGTACCGGACGAGCAGAAGCAGCGATATGAAGCGGACTTTGGCCAAATATACGAGTTTGTGGACACCATTAACGAGGCGGTCTCCCACATCTCAGCTCCCTCTGGTGGGGATTCACTTGTTGCACCCCACGCCTTGTTGGGTCGTCTCCCCACGCTCAACCTTCCCACCTTTGACGGTGATTTGGACCAGTGGTTGAGCTACTATGGGATGTTCAACAGTTTGGTGGACTCCCATTCCGACCTGTCAGCTGCTCAAAAAATGGCGTACCTGTTGGCCTCCTTACAGGGAGAGGCTCTAGGCCTGTTACAGCACCTGAAGGTCGATGACAGCACCTACTCGACAGCCATGGACTTGTTAAAGCGCCGTTATCACAACGTGCGCCTTTTGGCTGACACCCATGTGGGGCAAATATTGAATCTGCCTAAGGTTGTTTGTGCGTCAGCCTTACGGACAGACATTGTAAACCCTGTTTTGGTGGCGGTTAACGCCTTAAGGCGATTGGATTTACCAGTGGACCAGTGGTCCTTTTTGTTGCTCCATATTGTGTTGGCGAAACTGCCTTTGGAGATGCGGCTGCGCTTTGAGCGACAGTATGGTGGGGACAGCTCCACTCACCTGCCTTCCTATGAGGACCTGGAACGGTTTCTGGAAGACGAGTGTCGCAGGGTGGATACCGTGGAGGGTTCCACTCCCTTGATGCCGCAGCCTAGCGTTCGCCGAGAGCGACCACTGGCCCGACCGCAGGGTCCGTCGGGTTTCAAGCAGTCACGGCCGAGATATGGGGTCTCCCAAGAGGAGTCCGTGGCTTGCAGATTCTGCAAGCGCTCCGGCCACCGGATGACTGCTTGCCACAAATTTGTGGCCTTGCGCGTAGCAGCGCGTCGACACATCGCCAAGGAGAGGCGATTGTGTTATCATTGTCTGGAGGGTCACTTCCAGCGAGAGTGTCCTCAGCCTCGTCCATGTGGACAATGTGGTGGTGCTCACCACGTAATTTTGTGTGCGAACCGCAACCAGGAGGGTGCTGGTGTTCGCAATGCTGAGCAACATTTGGCTGCTCGCGCTGGTGGTGACAGTCCTGCCAGGTCCAGCGCCCAGGATCGAGCCCTTACGGGCGGGGGTAGGCGTTCGCCACCCCCTAGAGGCGCTGTTGGGTTTGCGGAGTACTCCACAGTCTACCGCAACCGGAGATTCTCCCCCCCGCTGTTGGAGCGACCGGGGTTGGAGCGGCGTCCGCCTCGCCTGGGAGGGCAGGCTGCAGCCCCCCTCTCATCCGCACACGTTGTGCAGGGTCGTCGCGGTGAGGGCAGGGTAGACAGTTATCGTCCCCTGCCGCACTCGTGGAGGGAGCCCCCTCTCCGTAACTTCTCCCGTTAGGGACTTGCAGCTCACCACGCTGAGAACCCAGAGACCATCCTCTTGCCTACGGTCTCTGTGCGGGTATGGGACCCGAAGGGCAACTCGATTGTTGTTCGTGCCCTTTTGGACTCGGTTGCCCAGGATTGTATAGTCTCAGCTTGGTTGGTGAGTCGGTTGGATCAGTCCAGTCATTTTTTGGGCGAAATGTTTCTTGCAGAAATTATGGGCTGCTGAATTGTCGTGGAATGAGCCTCTTCATGGAGAGTTATTGTTGGAATGGCTAGAGTTTGTGTCATCCCTCCCAGCTCTTAATCGGGTTTCCTTGCCCAGACGTTTCCTTCCGTCTGGAAAATATAAAAGCTAGCCTTCATGGCTTTTGTGATGCTTCCGAGCGAGGATATGCAGCGGTTGTTTATCTACGCACAGTGGATGCTGCTGGACATGTTTTGGTCTCGCCGGTTCTAGCAAAGAGCAAGGTTGCGCCTATTCGCTCGCGTATGACAATACCGAAGCTAGAATTGTCAGGCGCCACTCTCTTGAATCATGTCGTCGCTACTCTAGGGCGTTCCGTAGAGTTAGTAGACGTCTTTGCATGGACAGACAGTCAAATAGTGCTTTGTTGGTTGCGAGCTTCTGTTCACACCTTGGAGGTGTTTGTGGCGAACCGTGTTTCCCAGATCCAGGCGTCGCAAGCTCGATTGATTTGGCGACATGTCCCTGGCGATATAAACCCAGCTGATTGTGCATCACGTGGATGCTCAGCCCTAGAGATTATTGGACATCCGTTGTGGTGGGGTCCGGACTGGCTGAAGGGACCAGTGTCAATTTGGCCGGCCTCACGGATCACTCTAGTTCAGCCTGCGATAGGCTTTGTAAGTTTACCAGTGGCCGATGGTGCCGGGAGCAGCGAAGCAGCGGAATCATCATGTGATCCCGATGTTTTGCTGGCCAGGTACAGCTCACTGGATAAACTTTTGAATGTGACATCTTGGGTTAGACGTTGGCGTCACAATGTTAAAAACCCACAGAATAAATTGTTGTCAGCCTTCATCTCGCCTGAGGAACGACATGAAGCGCTATTGAATTGGATTCGCATAGTACAGTCTGTTAGCTTCGCTTCAGAGTTAAAATCTATGAAGGAAGGTCCCGCTAAATTGAAAGGCGCTATTGTGCGATTGAATCCCTTTGTGGATCCTTCGGGTCTACTGCGCGTGGGAGGTCGGCTTAGACATGCCAATTTGCCTCATGGTGTCCGCCATCCTCTTCTCTTGCCGAAAGATGGACATTTGGTGCGGTTGCTGGCGATGGATCGACACCTCAAGAACTCCCATGCAGGCTGTAACGCACTGTTGGCGATTTTGCAACGCGAATTTTGGATTTTGTCGGCTAGACGACTCGTCCGGGGAGTCATTTTTCGTTGCATGTCTTGTTACCGAACTAAAGCTTCTACCATGCAACCCCAGATGGGCGATTTGCCCGCGGACCGAGTCTCTGAGTCTAGACCCTTTGCCACAGTTGGTACGGATTTTGCTGGTCCTTTTTTGGTGAAGTCATCTCAGCTTCGTAATGCCAAATCCGTAAAGGCATATTTGTGTGTTTTTGTGTGCCTGTCTACTAAGGCCACACACTTGGAAGTTGTGTCTGCTCTCTCCACAGAAGCCTTCGTAGCGGCCCTCAGCCGATTTGTATCTCGTAGGGGACTTCCTACCTTGATTAGGTCCGACAACGGAACTAATTTTCATGGGGCCAATAACTACTTAAGGGATGTGTATGAGTTTCTTGAAGAGCAGAAAATGAATTTGGGTCGTGAGATGGCCCTCCGTGGGATAACCTGGCGCTTCGATCCGCCAGTTTGTCCGCACTGGGGTGGAATTTTTGAGGCCGTAGTTAAATCGGCAAAGACCCATTTGAGGCGCGTTATTGGTGAGACGATTCTCACATTTGAGGAACTCGCGACCGTGTTTGCGAAAGTTGAGGCCGTCCTCAACTCTCGACCGCTATGCCCACTTTCGTCGGATCCGAATGATTTGGAAGCCCTAACGCCGGGCCATTTTTTGATTGGTCAGCCACTCGTCGCTCTGCCAGAGTACCCTTGGACTGATGTGCCCAGTTCTCGTTTGTCGCGTTTTCAATTGCTCCAGCAACTCACTCAGAGTTTCTGGAAACGCTGGCACCTTGAATATTTGCACACTCTGCAGCAGCGCATCAAGTGGACGGACAAAACGAATCCGCCGAAGGTTGGCGACCTCGTATTGGTTAAAGATGCTAACCTACCGCCTTTGTGTTGGCGCCGGGGGCGCATTGTTAACCTTTTTCCGGGCTCTGATGGTGTTCCCAGGTTAGCCGAGGTCTTGGTGGGCGATTCTATTTTGAAGCGGGCCGTCGCGACATTATCTCGCCTACCCATTGATTAGCGACCCGAATACTTCGGCTCGGGACGGGGGATTGTTTGGAATTGGCGCGAGCATCTTTGCATACCCGCATACCTGGATTATTTGAAGCAACATTTTTTTTGTCCCCGCCATATTGAAGGCGGTTTGAGAATTTGATATTTTTTGGTAGTAACACGCGCTCGGCGGCGAGCAGAGTTAAATTGGAGATAAATTCACACCGCGGCCTCGGACAGTTGATTTTGTGATTCGCGCCTATTGATTGGATTTGCACGCGGATATCCTTGTGCCACGCGAGTGTTTTGGTTGGATTTGCTTATTGTGATTGTGCTTGTATTGGAAGTGATATCTCGAGGTGATTTTGCTGCCGTGTGTGAGTTGCCGAACTGTAGCGGCCACCGGCTCACCACGGAACGAGACTTGGATTACTACACAAGTATCTATTGGGAATGTATGTATTTATTCAATCACACTAAGATAGGTCACGTCTAGTAGGGACTAGCGTAGGTACACTTTCCAGATTTGTGCGTGGGCAAAACCACCTGGGGTAAGTGAGACCAAATTGTGTAAATTGTTAATTATTTGCTTACCCACCATTTTGGTGGATATATTGAGTAAGTTTATTACATTTGGGCCCGAGTGCACATTCCTCGGGCTGCTTTCGCGTAACGCGAGGCAGGTGCGCGCCTAGTGTGCGCATCGTAAACATATTGACTCATTTGCATCAAATCAATAAGATAAAAAAATATGAAAAATGGGTGCCTCATGATTTGACTGATCTGCAGAAAGAAACGCGTGTTGAAACTTGCGTTGCCTTGTTGAATCGGTACAGAAATGAAGGAATATTGGAACGAATTGTGACATGTGACGAAAAGTGGATTCTTTACGATAACCGAAAGCGAAAAATGCAATGGCTGACCCCAGGTCAAACGCCGCAACAGTACCCAATAAGGCAAAGCTTACCAATAAAAAGGTAATAGTAACTGTTTGGTCGTATTCATGAGGGTAAATATTCATGGTGTTATTCACTATAGCTTTCTCAGGTCTGATCAAGCAATAACAGCAGATGTTTACTGTGCCGTACTTCGAACAATGATGGCGAAACTAGCAGTGAAACAGCCCCGACTCGTGAATCGATCTTCACCATTATTGCTCCATGATAACGCAAGACCTCACACTGCACGAGAAACCGTCGTAACTCTACAGGAGCTGCAGTTAGAAACCATACGTCATCCTCCGTACTCGCCAGACCTTGCTCCAACGGACTACCATTTTTTTCGTGATTTGGACAATTTTCTACGTGGTAAAAAATTTTCTTCCCAAGAGGCAGTATAAAATGCTTTCACACAGTTTGTCGAATCTACATCCCCAGAGTTCTATCGCAAAGGCATAAATGAACTTCCGATTAGATGGCAACAATGAGGGTAAATATTTCGATTAAATAAATATGTTACATTTTAGAAAAAAACGAGTTTTATTTTTCAGTACAAATCGGAAATTTCATACTTTAACCCCTAATACTCGTATATAGGAAAAAATTAGAAACACGGATCTTTTTTTTTTTTCAATTAATTAAGTATTTTAAATTATAATATTGTTTGAACACTTGAATATATTGAAACAGATATTAACGTTAAAATATCTCATTCAATATAAGGTACATTAATTTTAAAACTATTGGAAGCACATGAAAGCTCAATTATTAAAAAGCTTATCAGGACGTAAACAAAACCCCATGTCACCTGTGTGGAACACCGTATTCCTCTGCAAAGTCAAGTATAGTGTGTTTACAGTAAAATCAATGGATATGTTACGGTTAATGTTAGGTATCTGGATAAAGCTAGGATTATCCAGACATAGACAGATTGAACGACCGATTGACGCCGTTGGTAGTGACGCTTACTGCCGTGTAAAAGGTCCCGGGTTCAATTCCTGGTCGGACATTCATTTGTTTAAAGACAAATATGTGTTCGGGTCTGGGTGTGTCTTTCTGTTTTTAGTGTGTCTCTGAACCCACGAACCAGGGAACCCTAGTGTGGGCCATTGAGTGTGGCGTTATTTACTATAAAATAGCTATCATTATCTAAGGGTTTTGGATAAAGTCTAAGTAACACATGAATTATTTCGATTAAATTGTTTCTGGGCAGGAAGGATTTCGGGTTGTTTAAAAAAATAACCAGTTAGCCTGACGCTCCACTCTGTTACTTCTAACCTAACTGAGCCAAATAGTTTCTGTGCAGGAAAGATTTCCGTTTAGGAAGATTTTCCTTGAATTTTAGACTTTATTCAAATTTATTCACTTTATTTATGAGGAGGAGAGTGCACGCTGCAATCCAACAGCCGCTGGGCGCACTCGACTGGCCACGTTACCCCTCTCTCACAGAAGACTACCTTGAAATGTACTGCATTTCCCACTTTATCTTATTTCCCTAATGTACGTACGTGTTTCGGTAGTGAGTGAGATGTGCCAGAGCCCATTCCCATCCTATCCCTCCCCATTTCCCCAACCCTTTCTCCAAATCCATTCCTATATCCAAAGGTAGGCAGCGCATCCGGGGGCGTGCCAACGTTTGTCATTTTGGACTAATGTTGGCATGTATCACGGATGTCTATCCACTTACCATCAGGTGGACTGTATGCTCGTCTGCCACCTTCGTCCATAAAAAAAAAAAGCTCTTACTTCGATAATGCCAGCTTTATCCTTACACCTAACGTTAACCGGTTATTACTACAATGTATTCCTCTAGGTGGTAGATTCCCAACGGAAGCTGGACCGCTTCCGTTAAACTGATCCTGAGCGCCTTAAACTGATTCAAGTAGGCGATGGAAGATTTTAGGTCAAAAACTTCCCCGCCCCTTTACATTCACTTAAACGATATAGTGACGACTGAAAAAAGACACTTCTTTTCTGAAAGAGGCGACAGTCCAAATAAAGTAATCCACCTATGTTCCAGAATAATAAAGACATACGTTTGTAGGAACAGATGGTGTTCCTCTAGGCATATTATGGAAGCAATATACCAGGATAACAAAAGAGAGAGGGTAATGAACTTTAATGCACCATAGTCGCAAGATTCACAGCAACAGAGTAGGTATAGTACCTAGTAATAAATAAGAGCTTAGTTGCTAAATGCGAGTGTCAAAACATTTTAATGGCAGCGCTCGGGTCGCGAGCGAGTGCCTCTGGGACGAAAGTTTATCCTGCCTTATGATGCGAATAAACTACAATACTAACATGGATATACTCGAAAGAGTGGAAAATAGGGATACGTTTGGATACGGCGATCATTGCTGTCTCAATTTTATCTACTTCAATTTTTAAAGATCATATTGTATTCTAAAAAAATGTCATAATTGACATTTATCTTCTTGATTGCAATTTGAATGTGTAATTGAATATTAAGCATAGTTGCTATTAAGTATTAAGCTTATAAACACATGGAACTACTTTTTGTATTTCACGTGTATTTCACAGTGTTTCTAACGAGTAAGATAGTGATATTTATTCATAGTCTGTTCAAGTTAAGCAAAAAGACACGTCATCAATTCAATGCAGCGTTGTTGCATAACTCTTTCGAGCAGTGTTTTTTGTTTATTTATTCTTTATTACACGGGGTGATAAAAAACAGACTTAATGCTTTGGAGGATTATCTCCCAGTCAATCTTTCGGCTTTGCAGACATAGTGTGATAGGTACAATAACAGATAAAATAAAGAAAAAAACATAATACTGAATGACGCGAACAAATTATTTAAATTTAATTCCTAAATATACATAAATATCTACATAGATACCATACCGGGCTCCTTACTACAAAATCCCTACGAACCCCTACCACCTGAGCCAATTTGGCACTGACGCCCAAGTGAAATGATGTCAGACTGACTGACATCACAGTGACTGACACTCACGAGGGGCGTCGGGCGAGTTAGAATTCTTAAATTTTCTTGTCTTAGTCTTGCAATTAAATCTTTTGCATGAGAACGAAAAATTATAACATAATCCGTAACTTATCAAGAGTTTCAATACCACATGCAAATCTACATATCCATACTTGTATTTTAGATGGATGTTGGAAACACAGGATCATTACTTACATTACAATTAGCAGTACATTTAGTGCAAATCTACATTAACTATCCTACATACTTGTTTATAAAAACTACAGGCACATGAGTACTATAAAGTCTAGTATCTACAAGTATCTATGTGCCATACAACATGACACAGGGATAACGTAGAACCAGAAATACATCAACTAATTTAAAATATATAAACCATTCTATCGAAAAATATAATTATTTTAGGGAATAAATCAAAGTCTGTGACATATAAAGTTTTTTTGTTCTATCTAAAATTGATTGACTAAAATTGTTCTCGGGTTGATGACAGCCGTTGGGCCTCTTCAGTCGCCTTTCTTCGAGACCTGGCAACGACCAGAGTGCCAGAAAGTTTCGGTAAGTTGTAGTGGATTCAGCAGAAACAAAAGATACAGTAAAAGATAAATAATGTTTTTTCTTTACAATAGAAAACGTATGAATTACAATAATTAGAATTCAGTTTATAAATATAAAAAAAATGTTTTACAATAATTAAAAATGATTTATAATAACAAAAGATTCTTTTGTTTTCATTGTATTTTATGTTTACATGGAAAACTAAGAATTAATAAAACAATATGTAAACAAAGAATTGAAATAGATAGACAAATTGTCTTTTAATTAAAAGCTAATAAGTTTTCACAGATGGATATCTAAGGTCGCAGACAAGAGTAAGGATATAATAACAAAACAAAAAATATCTATGATTTATTGAAAGAAATGCTAGCGAGGAATAGGAAATTGAAAAATGGGAATTCTAAACATTCAGAATTTCAAAAACAATGAATAGAGATAATTTGACTAATTTTGACTCTACTGTTAAATCTCAACTTTTCTATTTAATTCTGAATTATTCCAATTCGATCTCTATTATTCAAGGTAATACTAAGAAGGCCGCACATTGAATATAAATATAATTGAAGTTATGTGTTGTTATGTAACTTACAAGAAACCTTTTGAAACTTTTTGAGGATACAGATCGCATCTTTACTGCACTTAATTGTACAAAAGGCAAGCTTAATACCTGGCACTCTTTACCTTTGGGTTGAACAGAAAGGTGCATTGGAAGGTATGACGAAATGTTAAAAATAACTATAACTTAAATGATGGTCAGTAAATACTTAAATTAAATACTTTTTTTTAGTGTGAAGAGGGCGGACGAGCAAGCGGTCCCACGTGATGGTAAGTGTTGCCACCGCTCATGGACACTTGCAACACCAGGGGGATGCGGGCGCGCCGCCATCTTGCAATAACTATAAACCAACTTACGATATTACAACTTAATACGTGTATACAAAAATATATAATACCATAATACATATAGAATAACTAATTAACAGACAAATTCAGGGTGAAAAGTACCATGTCAAGAAGAGAATGGGTAAAACAAGTAAAAAAAATACAAAACCTGTAGTAATGACATGCGCCCGAAACATACGTATGACAATATTTTTATTCAGAGCTTTCCTAATGTCAGGAGGAATCGCATTCCAGAGTTGAATTGCCTGCGAAGTGAAAGTGTCTATCGGACTCTATAAAAAAGTGACAAGTTTTGTAGTCGCCCGTGTGCGCTATCACTACGCCAATATTGTGAAAGGCTCTGCTAATACGTAGCGCGAACTTACGACGAGAATATGACTTGCAACTGTATAATTTCTTCCACGATATTTCATAGGATTTAAAGGATTCGCTATTGTGGATACGAGTGTTTTCGATATTCCAGGATAATGAAACTTGATTAAAATTAGCGACGGTGGCGGGATTGAAAAAACAGAAGATTGGTAATAAGGATTGGAACAGCGAATTATAAATATCTACTGGTTATGTAACGCAATTTGGACACATGGGCTTCTTCAATGGCACTGACTTGTGCACGAGGGATTAAAACGTGGCCAAACGGGATTGCGACTCTATTTTTTTATAATTTGTTTAGTGCCTTAGGGCACTGGAACTAAGTGGCTAGCTTTGTAACCTCTAACCGCCTTTTACGACACCCACTGTTGCTATTCTAAACTCCATCGACACCACACGCCGCTATCAATGTTTATTTTCTAGTTGACTAGTACGTCAGCAAATTATTTCCGTCTAATGTACATTATGTACGTTTGATGTACGTTACATTCTGTCGTGATTGATCGCGATCGACGATGGTGGCGCTGCTGGGGAACTCCACATATTGTTTTCTATTTTTCACTCTTTAATAAATCATCGCCCAAAACAAAAAAAATGGATTAGATTAATTATCTGCAGTCCGAAGGTAAAATCCCTTGAGAGACTTCTTCCGGAAATTCTTCTTTAAAATTCCCGAAAAAAGTGAGTAAATTTAAAGTCAATTAAACACTTTTCCGGAAAGATTCCTAACTGAATTAACAGTCCCGTGGTTTGTGAATATTAATAGCTATACAGCGCCATCTTCAAAAGTTTTATCTTAAGGGGTAGTTACATAATTATTAAAAAATATAGTCCTAGGAAATTTCTTCATCCGATTACACTTACCATCATGTGGCCCGCGGGCTCGTTTGCTATCTATAAAATAAAAAAAAAGTAAAAAAAACTTCCCAATCCTCCTTGGCGGTACAATGTGGGACAGGGGTGTTAAAAGTATCAATATATCAATAAATAGGAGAGGGGGGGGGGGGTCTTTCATTTACTCATAATACTCTTCATTTCACGGTATAGGCAAGAATAAGATAGGATACAATGGGAAATGGGCTCTGACATATCTCACTTCATTTGAAACATTAGAAGGAATAAAATGAGGAATAGTAAGTAGAATGGGGACATTCGGGTGCGTCCAGTTGCTGTAGGATCGCAGCTTTCACCTTCCCCCTGTCATTTATGTCTATATGACTGTTATATAGCATTTATAATAAAAGAGCGAAAACCAGTAGTATCTAAAGGCAGTTAGATACTACGCCACGTACTGCCCGCAGCTCTCCAACCGTATGGCATGAAAGATAACAAGCGTTCAAGGAGCACGCCCCGGGCGCTACGTTCTAGGCGCTCCGTTAAATTATATGAAATTAAGAGCTGCTGCCGCCCGCCTTTTTTGTTACTTTTCTTTGTCGTTTTCTCCATAATAATAACATTAAAATTGCGACTGTTTCCGTTAACATGTTGACGGTTCGATAGCAGGTTCAAAGTGTAACATTAAGCGCATACAACGCGCGGCTAGCGCGCGCCCAACGTACACCCACTGTCGTTTTTAGCGCCCAGAACCCACAGTCTCGGGCGCTTGTTACGTTTCGTGCCTATGATTTTTTTTTTATAGCTTAGTGGGCGGACGAGCAAGCGGCCCCACGTGATGATAAGTGTTACAGCCGCCCATGGACACCTGCAACACCAGGGGATATGCGGGCGCGCCGCCGACCTTGCAAAATCCTATTCACAGCTTTCTTGAAGAACCCCATATCGTAGCTTAATAGAAAGACCTCTTCAGGCAGTTCGTTCCACAGCCTATGGGTTCGCGGTATAAAATAGTTTTTGGACCGAACAGTGCGCGACACCTCCGTATCGAGGAAATGCGGATGGACCGCACTTCTGTGACGGGAGGTGCGGTTGTAGAAACCCGAGGTGGGAATTATATTAAACAGTTCTTCAGAGCATTCCCCATTGTACAGGCGGTAGAACACACAGAGAGACGCAACGTCTCTCCGAATGCTGAGGGATTCTAAACCGCCCATGAGAGTGGGATCGTCGACAATACGAACAGCACGTCGTTGGATGGAGTCAAGTGGGTCCAATTGGTATTTCGGTGCGCCGGCCCAGAGATGAGAGCAATACTCCATATGGAGCCTCACCTGAGCTTTGTAAAGCATTAGGAGTTGCCCAGGGGTGAAGTACCGCTTCGCTCTGTTCAGCACACTGAGCTTTTTGGAGGCCATTTTGGCCTTATTTTCCAGATGACCCCTAAATTCGACTTTGCTGGAGTTGTCGACACCAAGGATCCCGATACTCTCCAAGATCTTAAGAGGTATGCTCTGAAAGTGAGGTGCTACAACAAAAGGGTTTTTTTTAGCGGTGAATGCACAGACTTGCGTCTTACTGGGGTTGAAATCCACTAGGTTCAGAGAACCCAAATCGAGACTAGATCTAAAGAGTCTTCGATTTCAGACACAAGCCTGGCGCGACTCTCTTCCACTTCGACCCGAGGGATGTTGGCGCGGCCCCTGTACAAGGCGTCTCCAGTACTGTCATCTGCATAGCAACGTATGTCACCAATTTGCAACAGGTCGTTGATATGCAGAAGGAACAGAGTTGGGGACAGCACTGAGCCTTGCGGGACGCCAGCGCTAATAGACATGGTGTCGGAGCAGCTACCATCGATAACGACTCTGATGCTCCATCCAGTCAGGAAACTGGCAACCCATTCGCGTAGTCCCTCGGGTATCCCGAAAGATGGTAACTTGGAAAGCAGCGATTTGTGCCATACCCGGTCAAAAGCTTTCGCAATGTCTAGCCCTACAGCTGGAGCCTCGCCTCTACTCTCAATGGCGTCAGCCCAGCGGTGTATTAAATACGCTAAAAGATCACCAGCCGAGCGATTATGGCGAAATCCATATTGACGGTCGCTAATCAGCTGGTGATCCTCTAGGTACCAAAGGAATTGTGTGTTTATGACACGCTCCATCACTTTGGAGAGGAGGGAGGTGATCCCTATTGGCCTGTAGTTGGCTGGGTCTTTGCGGTCACCCTTTTTAGGCAAAGGGTGAACATGAGCTACCTTCCATGCTGACGGGAAGCTTTTTGCAGAGTATGAGAGCCTAAAGAGTCGCGTAAGCACCGGGGACAACTCGTGAGCGCAAAATTTAAGCACCACCGCAGGAATACCATCTGGCCCACTCGACTTTCGGATATCAAGAGATGCTAGAGCTCGCCGGACTTCACGTTGGGTGAAACAGATTTCCGGCATGGAGCTTGTGTACCTCGAGATAGACGGTGGTGAGGCACCTCTATCGTCCAGAGTCGAGTTTGAGGCAAAGAGATAGCCCAGGAGATCAGCTTTCTCCTTAGCCCCATGGGCCAGTGTCCCATCGAGTTTCCGCAGTGGTGGGAGTGACGACTGACAGAAGTTACCTTCAGCAGCCTTAGCGAGCGACCAGAAAGCTCGGCTTCCGGAAGGACAGCTAGCTAGTCGATCGCCAATTCTGCGGATGTGCTCATTCCTTGCTCTGACAATGATCTTCTTACTGCACCTTACTTTGAGCACCGCAAGGCGAAACGTATATATAAAAATTTAAAAAAATAGTTTGCCTGCTCTTTAACTGGAAGATTTCAATTTAAGTAAGGCAATCCAATTTCACACGGCGCTGGGTATAAATGAGTGTAATTTTACACCGAGGTTTAGACTCGGTTAAATTAACTAGGAAGCTTTGTTAGTTTACAGCGGGCGTTATGACGGACGTATATTAAAGGCCGCGATTTTTACACAGTATATTGAAAAAACAGTAGTTTTATAAGTCTAATAATTATAGTATCCCCTTTTAGCTGCGCCTACGACTTCATTATTTTTAGAAAGCCCATGTCCATCAGGTCCGTAATCCAGTAATAGGAACAGTAATTCGCACATGCAAAATTTCATTGTGATTCATCGCAACAGCCATACGCTAACCCGATTAGGCAGCGTGGCTTTTTAAACCCAAACATCCAAAGATGCACCAGACAATGGACATAAGGAAGCCCGCGTCCAGCCACATGTTAAAAGGGCTGGTGAAGACGATGGAAATACATTCAGGTTTGCACCTTTTCGGACAGATTTGAAACTAGACACTTGGCCCTACACACACCGGTTGAGCATATTCTTATTCGTAAAAACGTGGCGACAGATGGGCTCAGTTGATTTTCTTTTTTGGAAGAAGTTGGCATACGAGCATATAGTCCACCTTGTGGTAAGTGGACTATATGCTATAGTAATGTATCGCCCATGGACACCCGCGACACATGCCAACTTTAATCCAGAACGACAAACTTGCGCACTCCCCGAATGCATTGCCTACCTTTGTTGATGTAAGAATGGATTTGGAAAAAAGAGTGTTCGAATCCCGGACATTCATTTGTTTAATGAGAAATGTTTGTTCTGGTCTGGGTATACACCCATATATACTATATAATATACATTGGGTGTAATAATTTTTTGTGTGTTTCTGGACCCACGACACAGGGAATCCTAGTGTGGGCCATTCAGTATGGCGTTATTAAAAGAAAAAAACTGGCGACGCTCTCCGAACGCATTTTGGCCGATTTTACTTTAAAACTTGTTTTGATTGTGGCCGTTGCTATTAAACCAAAAATATTATTTTATTTTCCCAATAGGAATAAAATCACAATTCTGTCCTAACTGTCAACAAGAGGCAGCGGGTTTGGTAGTGATCAATGGGAATAATCCTTGGTGCGCCATCTCCAGGTTTGTCTGTTAGTCGATACATTGACATAGTGTATCCTTTTGATCTCCAAGTATCTTTATTCTTAAACCAAACTGGATCAAACGTTAAGTAATAAATGGACTCATTAGAACCACGCACAAATGGTCACTGATAGTCGGGAGCCATAAAATGCCAGCGACCACGCCTGATCGCACTGGTCCCATCTCTGGTTACAAAAAATGCCGAGCCCTAGAAACTCTTATACTCAGTAATAAATTCTTTTAAAATTCCTATAGATTTTTTTAGCTTAATCTTCTTTTGCGCTCAGTAGTGTTTTAAAAAAATATTCACTGTTGAATATATGACATGACACGGTATGGAGCGGGTACGACCGCTATAAAATGTTAAGAAGTACATACATAAATGTACAAACTACTGTTCCCTTTATTTACTGTGTCTTAAAGGTGATCCAACTTTTACGAGTACAGGTTATTGAAGATAAGAGATGTTATTGAAGGCTTTCATTTCATTTTGTAGCCGCTAAAAATTGTACTGGTTATTTTATATTAAAAATTCGTTACACTGTCATCTGGGGTTACCATGCCTTGGAGACCAACATGCAAAGTAGGCAGTTTTTTTTATGAACAAAGGCGGCAGACTAGCATACAGTTCACCTAATGGTAAGTGGATACTGTCGCCCATAGACATCCACGATGCATGTTAACATTAATCCAACATGACAAACGTTGGGACGCCCCCGGATGCGCTGCCTACCTTTTGAGATATAGGAATGGATTTGGAAGAAAGGGTTGGGAAAATGAGGAGGGATAGGATGGGAATGGGCTCTGGCACATCTCACTCACTACTGAAACACGTACGTGTTTCGGTAGTGAGTGTACGGTGTACGGTACGGTAGTGAATGTACATTAGGGAAATAAGATAACGTGGGAAATGCAGTACATTTCAAGGTAGTCTTCTGTGACAGACTAATGACTACTGACAATCTTCTTTGTAGCAGTTACAAGTTGAATAAATATAATATTCAAAATAAATAAACCTTTATTATTCCTTTAACACATTTTTGAGATGTGAAATCATTAATTATCAAATTTAGTTATTATTAAACGTTTGATTATGTATTGCACTATTACATTGAAAACATATACTATGTTTATTCATTATATTGTGTTTTACTATTATTACTATGTATATATTAGTAGCATTATTATTTTATTTATTAACTAGCTTCTGGCCGCGGCTTCGCTCGCGTGGACTAACCAACTGTTATAGATTTTTAACACCTGTAAAAGCACCGACATGATGGATTTCACGGATGAAAATCCATCCCGTAATTTTTGAGTAAAGATATTAAAAGTATTTTTTTATTTTCCTCTATAACTCAACTTCCTTGTGTCAAGTGAAGATGACACATATACCAGATTTCCTTCTGGACACTTAGCTATACATTAGTGAAAACACGATCAAAATCTGTTCACTAATGTTTACGTGATGCTCAAACTAACAGTCTAACTGTTAACGACGAAAGTTAACGACCATGTAAATAGGGCTAGGGTAGTTAGTTTCGCTTCTAGGAATAAGTTGTTTTTAAATATGTAAAATGTCTATTATGTTACGTCAATTGTGTTATGTCTATTGTGTAATATCTGTTGTATAATGTGTTATGTGTCATTAAAATATTCCCTAGTTCCTTATGTTGGTGTATAGTGTAAGTAGGGCATACTAGGGATAAGTTGTGTAATGTAAATGGACGCTATGTCGTCCGGAGAACAACTACCATAAGTGACCCGCCACCTGGCGGGCGAATATTTATAGTCCTGAAGCGGGGGACGGGGTAACGTAAATATGTCGCGCAGCCGCGCACCCCGTTCCACTCGCAACCGAACGTCATAGCGTCAAGATCTTATTAGATCTACCTTTAGATAATAGTTAACAAATAGATTCTAAGTATATTTAAGAAGATTATATGTAAAATTCTAATAAGAAAAATATATGGAAAATAAATGATCCCCGCGGGTAGCGGGAGGGGTACACAAGTAAACAAGTGGTGGGGGAAGCCCAAATGGAATGAAAGACGGACCATTTTGGCCTTCCCAGCATTCTATCCAGTGGCTTCACTCCGAACACATCTCATAAGAAAGTACCTCTGCGCTACCCCGGCTCTATGTCAAAAACAACAACAAGTCGTTTTAATCAAGAAATCCTATTATACAGTCTACACCCCCGGCGATCCACGTTGATTGGGAAAAACCATCCTCAATACTAACATACAGACAAAATTTTTAACTGTTTTGGCTCATGTAGCTTCTAAAGAAACCAACATTTTTTTTAAATTAGGTCCATATACAAACTCAACCGTTTTACTGTTTTATTATATGAATAGATATTAATTCTCTTTTTCATTTGGTAATGAAGTTATACCCACGAGTATTCATTACAGCTTCATTTGATAACGATGTGGTGATGAAGTTTCGCAAGTATAGGCTTTCTCCAAAGAATGACATTTAATTCTATAAAAGAAAAGATTGAACACTTATCTTGTTGCCAACTAATCTTTAAATATTAAGGCATTCCACCAAGCCTAATTTCCTTCACATTTTAGGCAGAAATAATTAAAGTATAAGTTTTTCTTCATAATACGCTAAATTGTTAATTACCTGACTAGGTCAGGTATTTGTTTTAATTAAAATCTCCTTAGGTAATAATAATAACCAGTATTTTTAGTATTTCTAGTTTTATATTTCGTGGGAGACTCTTCAGCTAGATGGACTGAATACTTAAGGAAATTCGCATGTAGTAAGTGGATGGAAAGAACAGAAGTCATTTGTGTATGTCTTGGGAGAGGTCAATGACATGTCACAGAAATTACTCAATACCTAAAAGATGTCAAACAATTTAAAATATATGAAACCGTTCTAACGAAAATTATAATTGTTTTAAGGAATAAATGAAAAGTTACAAACATGTAAGGTTTTGTTGTCCCGTCTAAAACGTTAGTAGCCCTCATCAATTAGACCGACTTCTCACCATCTCGCGATCCCGCGGTACCTTCCCGAGGTCCGTTCCTTCCGTCGGTCTACCGGCAGGAGAGCCCTTAGGCTCGTTGCTGCACACACTTTTTGTTGCTGATTGAGCGCCTTCTGCGCTCGCCCTAAACCATACATGTCCGGTGACTCTTGAAAGGCCATTAGGGCCACAAGAATTTAGCCATTCCGAAAAAAAAACTCACATCGGGAGAGTAGGCGTCGCGGTGGCGCACAATGGCGAGGCGTCTAAAAGAGCCATGTCATTAATAGTTTTTCAAAAGTCTGCCTGCCTTAGTTACGTGTATCATACATGTAAATTTTAACGTAAACATTGATGTTTATTAAATAACACGATTTACTAACTTTACTACAATTATTGTATGATAAAAAGGCGTCTAAATATGTTAATTGAGAATAGGTTAGAAATGACTGGCTCGCAATGGATTATGAACTAAATTTTAAAACTAACAAAACAGTGGAAATATAGACTAGGCTTTCAGAAAGCTCAATTTGGGTTAATACTTTCTGATTTAAACTTGCTTAATATTTATATATAATAGCCTCGAGATAGGTATCAAAGCTCTCGAATTCTTTAATTCACATGTGTTTTAAAAATGTAACCTTCTTATTACGTAGTACTTAAGTTTCAAATGTGACTTTTTAATGAAACCCTCCTCACCTGCTTCACCCCCCCGGGAAGTTGCCAAACAGAGTTTCTTTGATAACAAGGTATAATTTGTCATCTAGTCTATTCTCATATCGATGATTTCAACATACAATATCAACTTTTTATACCCCCAGGAGTGTTCCACTGCAGCACAACAACGTGAAGGTTGTCGCCCTACAATCCAATGAAGTCTACAATAAGGCAGTTGTCCCACCAACGACGAGAAAACGACTAACTATCGGCTATTTTCTCGCTCAAGAAACGTACAATAGATATACTTTCCGTGTGAACAAAAGAGATGCATATACAAACAGTTGATCGCTGACTGTTCACACTGCCGGCGAGCACTCGCTTCACTAGTTTGTCGCTGAGCGACAAGAGCTATGAAAGATAACACTCGCTCGGCGATACTCGCCAAGCGATTAGAACTCACGCCGAGAGAGCAACCAGTGGTCATTTCTCTACAGTGCGTATCTGAAAGTACACGTTTTTTTTTTTATTTAATATGAATATCGAAAAATCATTTGAATTATCATTGTTATCTAGTTCAGACGACGATGATGATGAATTCTATGATAGGATTTGTGTAGTGGCTGCGGCAATTCTGAATAAACGTAAGGAAAAAATGAAGAAAAAAAGAAGAATATGGATGGAAAATATTAATTATTTTAGAAAAGAATGCAGTGAATTCAAACTATTCTATGAATTAACAAATCATGGCTTTCGCACATATTTTAGAATGACAAGAGACGAGTTTGAATATTTGCATAGTTTAATAGAAGATGACATTAAAAAAGAAAATACAAATTATAGAGAAGCTATTGGTACAAGAGAGCGTCTCGTCATTACATTAAGGTAAGGCTCCATCGCTTGGAGTGATTTCAGTGGCAGACATTGAATCTTGGATCTCTTCGTTTTGGCTACGAGTAGTATGTTCTCCAATTCCAATTTGCTGCACACCAGAACCGCTGGGTTCAGGTGAGGCAGAACCGTGTCCAGAAGAAAAATTTGTCTGACTCGTAGAAGGGCGAGAGTTGTAAGAATAATCGTTTGAGTAATAACCGGTATATGAATAGTTTGTATTAGCAATATTGTCTTCAGCATCCATTACCAATTGAAACAACTTTCTTTTTATTGTTCTTTGATAATACTCCGGCATCTGCTTTGTACTATGATACATTGAATCAAAAAAAGCTTTTAAAGGATCACTTGATGTTAGTACTTCCTTACGTAACTCATTTTTTTTTTTTTATTTATTTATTCAAAAGAAACTTAAATAGTAGGTATACATATATTTCCGCCAAACTGATGACAGTTTGTTGGCGAATAGTGCGCTGTCAACTTTTAACTTTCCGTGTCTTACCCACTTAGGTTAGCTTAACTAATTAAAGTTGTCTACGATGTGAACAAGTATATATATGTACAATCCATGAGTACTACATGAAACAGTAAGTACACTTCTAGGTATCTATATTTAATTTATTTAACAGTATCGCTTTTAGCCTTTTTTTAAATACCTGTTTACCACTGCACTGTTCGACAGTTGGACTAATTTGGTTAAATAATTTAGGAATCATGTATTTACGAGTTCTTTTGCCATAGTAATTGTTCATATTATATTCTACATATCTTCTTTGCGAGTTTTCTCTAAGGTTGCGTATCGGTATTCTACATGTTTTAATGCTATCCTGGCCATAATCATCAATATACATTAAGTATTTTACTTTTTCGTGAACAGGTAATATCTTTAACTTATTATACAACAACTTATAATTTTTGTTACAACTAATCCTAGTTTTTTTATCTACTAATACGTTTTTTATTATTCGAATCTGGATGTTACATATTTTATCAAGATAAGTTCTAAAAGTACGTCCATATGCAACTAAACCATAGCTAATTATTGACTCGGCTAGCGAATGGTATAAGGTATACATTATTTTTCTGTTTACAATATTTTTTAGACTAATTAGTTTTGACATTATTAATCGTAATTTATTACATACTATATCTATGTGGATACTCCAGCTAAACTTAGTATCTATAGTTAGCCCTAGATACTTATATTTATCCACAAACTGAATGCCACAACAATTACAATCTTGGTGATTGTTATGTAGGCAGTTATATGTGTGTCCTATAATATTAATACTTTCACGTGGCTCTCGGAGGTACGGTGATTTAATTAACATACATTTTGTTTTTTCAGTATTTAGTATAATGCCATTATCGTGAGACCATTTAATTATGTTTACAAAATCTGCCTGTATATTTCTTTCCACAGTTTTGATATCTTCGTCCGCATACAGAATACATGTGTCATCAGCATACATATATGTTGAGCAATGTTGGACAACGTTACTCATGCTATTAACGTGCATTATATAACCTATGGGTCCGTATACAGAGCCGGTCGGAACGCCATAGATAACCTTAGCCTCCTCACCGCTTCTGCCGTCGATCACAGTGGTTAAAGTCCTGTTACTTAGGTATTGTTTGAACCACTCGATCACCGGACCACGGATGCCACACTCTTGCATCGCGAGAATCAGCTGTCCGTGGTCCAGCGTATCGAATGCTTTTTTAAAATCAATGTATAAGGTAACGACATACTTTTTATTATTTAGGTGTTCGTTAATCTCATCTGTGAACTGCGTCAGTGCGGTCGAGGTGCTGCGCATACGCCGAAAACCATGCTGAGCGTCCGTTATTATATTGTTTTGGTCCAAGAATTTGCTTATTTGTGTCACAATTACCTTTTCGACTATTTTATTGACTACCGATAGTATAGCTATTGGCCTATAGTTTGTGTAGTCTAAGTGATTCCCCTGTTTGTATATAGGTCGAATTATTGACTTTTTTAATAAATCCGGATATACACCAAATGTCGCACAGTTATTCACAAATTTTGCCAAAATGGGACTTATGCTTGTTTTTATATGCTTTAAATCGGTACTTCTTATGCCATCTAGTCCCGGAGCTTTTCTACAAATTAAAGTATCTATAATTTTCTCTATATCCTTATGTGACACTTTTTGGTACCTGAATGACACATCACAGTATTTAACATAGTTCTCTCGATTTAGGAATTTTTCACTGCATTCGTGTTTTATTTTTTGAATTTCCAGAGTAAAAGTTTTGGCAAAATTTGTGCACACCGTCTCTATACAGCTATTTTTACATAAATATTTTTTTATAACATTGTCTATATTTGGTTTGTCGTTTCCAAGCCAATTATTAATTGTAGCCCAAAGTTTTCTTAAATCACTCTCACAATTCTTAATTTCGTTTTGCTTATAGTTTTGCTTCGCCAAATATATACATTTATTCGTTACATTTCTAAATCTAGTATAATCTAATCTGTAAGTTGAGTTCATAGGACTAGCTTTCCATTTTCGAAATAATTCATCCCTACGTATTATCATGCTATTCAAATTATTACTTATCCATGGCTGTGTTTCTCTTTTATTTGTGTACATTTTTTTTGTTTTTGACTTATCATATATTTTATTAAAGATGTATAAAATTCTTTCGTACATAGTTTTTGGACAATCAATCCTGTATACCTCCGACCAGTCTATATTTTCTAGTTCTGTTTTGACTAATCTACTATTCAATACCTGGACTTCCCGTTTCTGATGACCGCTGCCGCTAAAATGTTGCCTACAGCCAACATGTGCCGTCGTAGATAAGCTGACACCGACTAAGTAGTGGTCAGACACCTTACACGCTAGCATGTGCGCCGCTGTGGCTCGCAAGTCTCTCTCAGCGCGCACCCACACATGGTCGAGGCATGACGTCACAAGCTGTCCGTCTAGTATCTCCTCCCGCGTGCACTCGTTGATGACGCACTCTAGGGCGCATTCACACAGTATGTTTTTATAAGTTTCGGTGATATTATTATTTATCAATAGGTTGATATTCATGTCTCCTGTAATTACTAAATTATCGGTACTTGGAATATTTTTCAAGATATTCTCCAGTTCCTGTACAAAACAGTTTTTACTGTTACTTGGCGGTCTGTATATAGCTAATATATGGAGAGAGTTTTTGAAATTTTTTATTACTATGTGTATTATTTCAGATGAATGTCCACTCGTACTTAATTCTTCTGTTATTAATTCGTTTTTGGTGTATATTAATAATCCTCCGCCTCTTCTGTTCTCCCGTGTGCGCGAATGCATGGTGTATCCCTGCATATTGTACATAAATATTTCTTCCTTTTTGATGTTGATTTCGCTTAGTATAATAATGTCTATTAAGTTGTTACAAGGCTTAATCAGGCATTGAAAATCGTCGAAGTTTTTACTCATCGATCTAATATTAAGGTGAATTATTTTTAGTTCGTCCTTCGTGTTCTTAACGTATGTACTCCAGTTATTTAAATCATAGAATTTTTTATATTTTGTTGTTCTTTCATTAATGTTGCTTAATATATCGTTGAATTTTATGCGTTAAAGAAATCGCGTAGTGTGTTAGCGCCCACTATTGTGTGGCGTTCTTATCTATTAGTCAGTACTTTGCGCGGATAATAGTTTGCTTAGATCTCCATCCGATTTTATGTTTTTTATTTTCGCCTTCTCGTCCTTTTTTACCAAAACCCTGTGATTTTGCACCCAAATATATTTATATGTTTGTTTTAATGCACTTTTAGTGTTCCAAAATAGCTTACGCGTTTGCTTAGTGATGTTTTCGTTTATGTAAACACTTTGCTCATTATCAATCGAAAGTAGATCTTTATTAGTCAACTTTGCTTTCCTCTGTGTAAGCCATTCCTTTTTGGCATTTTGAGAAGTAAGCGTTACTGCAATGGGACGCAGTCGTGGCCTACCGTCGTCCATTTTTTCTCGGCCTACCCTCTTTGCATTTTCTATTTCCCTGGGATTTAATTAATTTAAGTATCATCTCTCTGCGCAGTTCGTTTTGCTCGATTATCATCCATATCTTTTAAAAAAATTAACAAATTCTCGTCATTATGAATTATTTCATCCGTCTTCCTTTTTTTTGGAGCTGTTATCGTATCTGCTGAATCTCTACTAACATCTGTATTAGCTGTTTCCTCGAAACTTGTCGAAATATCAGGATGTGGTGTAACATTTGTATCTCGTTCCGCATTTGTCATATATGGAAGCAAAAATTCCATGTGACTCATGTACTTCCAGGGTTTTATTTGTTTTTGTGACTGTCCACTTGTTGTCTTCTTGATTTTTTTTAATTTTTCACGGTGCGTGTCTCGCAAATTTTTCCATTTTAACTTTGCCTGTGTAACTGTAAATAAAACAAATAATTATAACACACCACATCAAAATTAATTTTATGTTATTAACTAATATTATTTGATATTTTTATTTATTTTCAGATATCTTATAACCGGAACTACATATACAGCATTGTCAAAAAGCTATAGAATAGGCCGTTCTACGCTCTCCGAAATAATACCAGTAGTATGTGAATCTTTATGGATCAAGTTGCAGCCAAAAGTAATGAAGCTCCCTACTGAACCCGAATGGAAAGTTATAGCAAAAGACTTTTATGATTTGTGGAATTTCAATAATTGCCTTGGTGCAATTGATGGCAAGCACATGGTAATTTTTTCGCCCCGTAAAACGGGATCACAGTACTTTAACTACAAAAAAACATTTTCGATTGTACTGTTAGCAATTGCTGATGCTCATGGAAGATTTATAATGATCGATGTTGGATCAATGGGCAGATACAGTGACAGCGGAATATTCACAGATAGTAATTTCTACAATGTGTTGCAAAACAATGGATTGAGATTACCCGCAGATGAACCCCTATATGAAGGAGGATTGCCTCAGCCTTATGTTTTTATTGGTGACTGTGCATTTCCGTGGATGACACATTTATTAAAACCATATCCTGATCATGAAAGGTTGGATAAAGACCAGTTAATATTTAATTATAGACTGAGCAGAGCACGCCGAATGGTAGAAAGTGCGTTTGGTATGTTGGTGCACAAATGGCGTATCTTTTTTAGGCCATTAGATGTTAAAATAAGTACCGCCAAAAAAATTGTAAAGGCTGCGTGCGTTCTACATAACTATGTATTACGCAATGAAATCGAAAAGGCGCCTTCACAGTCAGTTTTTTCTGATAATATGTCAAGAAATTACTCCGAGGTATCTGAACAAAACTCAGCAGATTTTGAAGACGGCTTTTTTGTGAGAGAATATTTCATGGAATATTTTAATTCCATTGGAACAGTTTCGTGGCAAAATAACCGTGTGCAAAATGTATTAGATTCTGATAGGATAACACATAACTTACATTAGACTCTGCAAAATGAATATTGATTTAACTATAGGTATATGTTGTGTTAGATAGATGTTAAATAAAAAACTTACCACTTTCTATGTTTGTTTTCTTTAAAATGTCTTTCCAAGCTGCGTCCTTCACGTCTAATTGTTTATATGAAATCAGTTTTGTGTCCCAAAGACACGGATATTGTCGGACACATTCAATAAAAAACTCATCCATTTTTATTGGAAAATTGGGAACACGTGTATCGCGTATGAGGCCGCAAGACTGACTGTACGCTTGACTGCCGCGAGCGAGTGATGCGAGTAATCGCCCGCCTCACTCGCACACTCGCTTATAGCCGAGCTACACAAATATCGGAACTACGCACTCGCTCCCCGCGTTTCTAGTTCTAGCTCTACTCGTTACTCGTTAATCGTTGCCGGTGAGACAAGTGCCTAATGGTTGTTCTTTGACACAGTATAGATATTATTCCATAAGATAGCGGGACGACTTCCGACTAATAGACGACTTTGAAGAAGACCAAGAATCCGCTTTAAAACATTCCAACAACATCCGTCACCAAACTAGATAACATAAACATACCTTTGACGGGTTTAAATATTGTTATTTAAGGTAGAAACGCTTTTCATAGACACGTCTGCTGCGTTGCATCCGCGCTGCATTCAGACTGACAGACATAGCATGTAACTTTACATAGGTAACGGCTAGTGTATTTATGGAGGCGGTATACAGATTTTGAGATGGACCACCTGATGCTCATCAGTTCACGCGCATGTGATAATATACCATTATAAAATAAAACAAAATTATTCATCATGGTACAGGCAGGTCGCACCACGCCACATGGGTAAATTGCTATAAATTGATTTTTTTTTATTCTGGTGTTTTAAATAAAGCGTTAAAGCGCTTAAGTCCTTTCTACCCGCGACGGAACGAAGATGGTATATACGAATACGTTTGGGGTAAGAGAATGTATGTATGTTTGTGCACCCAATTGAAATATTTTTTGAATACGGATTTGTCTTCATTAAATATGAGGCAAAATCTATTCAGGACAATATTTTCAGGACAGTGGTAGCACAATAAGACGGATAAAAACTACACAAACACATTAGATACCAGGGGAGCATAAATACCATGTCGGTTACGTTCTCAATGCACTTGCATGAGTTTTACACAACGGCGTCGTCGGATGTATGTTGCGTCAAATGGCGACACGGCTCGACACACCTGTTGACTGAATACAGCACTGCGCCTTCCAATGCGATTTGCGTTTTGAATAAGTTTTAACCATTTTCCTGTCTTTATCGTATGAAATCTTTTGTATTAATTTACGTTTAAATATAAATTCTGATTTTTTTTACATATAAACATATTCCAACATTTGATTACTAAGATAAAACAATTTAGAATTGTATTATTGTATTTTCCTATAGTTAATGTCTGTGAAACTAGAACCGATAATAAGGTAATTTTTCTGTGACAAATGTGACAAATAAATCTTTCCTTTTAAAATTAAAAATTCGCCTCTTTAAAATAAAGAGTTACAACAACAACATAAAACTACGACGATTGAAAACCCCGAATTTCACTCACAAATGCGAATATCCATCCATTAATCTTTTTTCCAAACCTCGCAATCCGTTTTTGATTGCTGGCAATGTAATTCCGCCCGTGACGTTTCCCGTACGTTTCCAAACTCATGGAATTAACGCCAATCTGTTAGGTTATTGTTCCGTGTGTTTTGTCGTATTTTTTGTGTCATTTTGATGACGTTTTGATGCTTGACGTGGGTGAGCCTTTTCATTTGTTCAGGATTTTTGTCCGAATAAAAATAATTTTGTTGTCACTTTTAAAGCATTTAAAGTTGTTTTTTATCATTATACTTTAAACTTTTGCACAGTATCATACCATTCCTTATACCATTCTTAAGAAGAGAGGTATAGGTAACAGAGGTGTAATAGGTCATTGGTCTTATACTTATGATCTATTATATAATGGAATAATTTCCATTGAGTTTATAAGTAGTGGGATAACGGAATCTCCTTATTTTATAATCTACAATAAAATCTATATATAAAATATAAAGGAATCTCTTTATATGCTCTTTTGACTCCCCATACTACCCTATCACCCCAAGGAGAAATAAGGAGATGTAATGGGATGAGTAAATCCCTCATATACTCGTTATACTTGTACTTCCTATTTCCCAACCTTCCTAACCGTTTTTAAAATCCATTCTTAAACCTGTGAAGGTAGGCGGCGCATCTGGGAAAGTCCCCGGGCTGTTAGTCGTTTTGAAATGATGTCAGTATGAATCGCAGATGTCTACGAACGACAGTACCTATCCACTTACCACCAGGCGGACTGCCTACTCGTCTGTAGTCACCTTCTTTCCAAAAAATATCTGTAATCACAATAATTGCTAAATCCCATCCAACATCCCTTCTTTCATACAAGCATACACATACATTATGTACACACTACCCCATAATACATATTAATGTATTGTATGTGCCTCTATATAAAGAAAGGCACATTCAAGATTTAATGCAAAACAAAGCATTTGTGTCAGTTGTATAACATAATCCCTGACCCTCAAAATATATGTTTTTATACCTACATAGTTTGAGAGTCAGCGGTCCAACTATTCATTTATTTAATTCTTTTTTAATTATACTTGTATTACTATATGTTTGCTTTACTAACTATTAATTAATTGTAACTGGTAATTAAGATAATTTTGTTATTTAAGTTTATTTATTTACTTGTAAAAAAATAACTATTTTTTCGTAGTTTCAAAGTTGAGTAACCTCATGCTACCAGGACAGCATAACTCGGAAAGTGGACTTACAAGTCAGCTCTTAGCCTACAACCAGAAGTAGCTTCTTTCAGTTTAAAACTGCCACGGGTCAATTTTCGCTAGTTTAAACTTGCGCCGTTTACAACTTTTTACCAACGAAAGTACTTATTCTGATTAACCTTTTTATATTCCAAAAGAATATAATGAAACTACATATAAAAGTGTATTGTTATTTCATGAATTCGTCGGTCCAGCTCGGTCCGGTGACGTCGCCTTCCGATATAGGTATTCCAAATTTATAGATATTTCTAATATATAGAATGTGCCAGATTGAGCGCCGGATTTAAACTACTCGCCACTTTTTTGTTTGGCGGTTGGCAACTCTGTTTTGTTTACAGTTGTCACATATAACAGTTACAATTAGTCAACATGGAACGCTACAGCAAAGAGTAACGCAGTATGAATTTTAGAGCAGTATGAAGTGGACCATCAATTTGACGAAACAATCATCTTTAGTGACGAGGCCCATTTCCCATCGACGGATACGTTAATAAGCAAAGTTGTCATTTCTAGGGCTTGAAGAATCCTCATGAGATTCATGAAAACGGATGCATCTTTGAGGATGCATCTTGATCGTCCCGGATCCGTCTTTTGTCATGGTTTACAGTTTAGTGCGGCTTTTGGTTCGGCGGGGTCATTTTTATTTTAGGTATCGGTATTTAGGTAGGTATAGAGAGGTATCGAAACCTACTACAAAAGTTCTTTTGGCACTAATTGGAATATATGAACCTCCGATCAACTGTGGTTCCAACAGGACGTTGCCACATGTCACACCGCCGGAGAAACAATGACTTTATTTTTTTTCTAAATTAAATGCGACGCTCAATCTGGGACATCCTTTACATAACATACTTGACAATATGACAAATTAATCAGGATTTATTACTCAGGGTGACAGGATATCTACCTACTATTATTTTAAGGTAAGTAACATTCGTCATTTTTGATTGACGATGGCGTATATCACAGTATCCAAGGGAGATGGTAATCGCTTTCCATCGTATAAATTTTCTACTCCTCTGTCATCTTAATACTGTAAAAAAATATCTACTTCACACATGTAAAGTTTTGATGTTATTAACAGGAGGAATTTCAGCTAGTACCTACTTGGAAAAAAATTGTGTTATTTGATTGTTTTTTTTTTAAATTTTATTAAGCATTAAAAATGCCAGAAAATGAAAAGATTTTTGCCATATTATGCTTTTATATTTTCCGAAATGGCAAGAGTGCTTCGCAGACACAAAAAAAGAAGTATGTTGTGTACGGCGAGGGTACGACGATTTCACATGTCGTACGTGGTCCAAAATATTTCGTGAAAATAAATTCTTTGCGATGCACCACCTTCTGAAGCACCGGCCAATGCCGATGACAACGAATCTTGGCGCCACCCGACACAGACTTTTCCAACTTGACAGGAATGTTTTGATCCATCCACCGTACTCTCCAGACTTTGCTCTCTCCGACTACCATTTATTTAGATCGCTTTAAAACTTCTTGGATGGTAAAAACTGTACTACTTTGGAAGACTTGAAAAATCACCTGGATCAGTTTTTAGCCAAAAACCTCAGAAATTCTATGGAGATGGAGAAGAGTCATAAAACATAACAGTATATACTATATTGATTATATGTAATTTTTAGTAAATAAAATTTCTCTTAAATTTTTGTAGAAAAACAGAACGAAATTTTGCATCAACCCAATACGTAAGATCTTACATTTACATTTATTTGCGCTACATTTACGTATGTTATATTGTACATTTACAATATAATTTATTTGCGGAAATATTTTAAAATCAGTTGTTCTCATCGGACGATGGGGTTGCGTGAGAAGAGTAGATCGCGTGTACATAAACCATAATAATTGTTATAAATTATGTAGGAATATGTTTTATCATATTACATTTGCAAATATTATTAATGTTCTTTTTTTTTATTTTAATTTGATTTTAGAATATAATATACCATAGCATACCAGCGGTCTATTCTCTCCACTGCTGCATATAGACTTCTCATAAATTCCGCCTCCATACGTTATTTTTCATTACAAAGCCAATATTTTATATCTCAATCGCCAGATCTCCTCTTCCAAGACTCACCATTGAACACCATTGATCGCCGATGATGGTTGGATGAAAGGAACCGAAGATGGTGTGTGCTAGCCTTGGGAGACTCCCATATTTTTTTTATTTTTTTATGGATGAAGGCGGCAGACGAGCTTACAGTCCACCTGATGGTAAGTGGATACTGTCGCCCATAGACATCCTCGATACATGGCAACATTAGTTTAAAATGACAAACATTGGCACGCCCACGGATGCGCTGCCTACGTTTGGAGATATAGGAATGGATTTGGAGAAAGGGTTGGGAAAATGGGGAGGGCATAGACTTAGGGAGCATAGGGGCATAGGGAGAGACATAGGCTGATGGTATAGTATGGTATACATAATTTTTCCCTCTTCCCATTGAGCCACTACCGACGGGCTATTTTTTTTAAGTCATCAGTCCAGCTGACCAGAAAGTATCCTAGATTACGTATCTCTGTCATACGTGATCTTAATTCAAGGACTCGTCTATTCCATTAGTTAGTGCAGACCACATCGGTCTGCCTCACTGCCGCTTTAATTTAATGATTCTTTGTCGGTAACTTTAATCATCAAATCAGCACAGCCGATTGCACGCTGAGCGATTCATTGCGAAAATTCCACCCGATATTTAAACTCGCGTCATTAACTATAACATACCGTGTTTAGATATCGTTTTAAAAATGCGTGTTTCTTGTACAGAATAAGGACACAATAGACATAAACGTCGTTAAGTGTTAGATGTCGTTTAGATATCGTTTAATAGTTTAGATATCGTTTTAAAAATGCGTGTTTCTTGTACAGAATAAGGACACAATAGACATAAACGTCGTTAAGTGTTAGATGTCGTTTAGATATCGTTTAATAGTTTAGATATCGTTTTAAAAATGCGTGTTTCTTGTACAGAATAAGGACACAATAGACATAAACGTCGTTAAGTGTTAGATGTCGTTTAGATATCGTTTAATAGTTTAGATATCGTTTTAAAAATGCGTGTTTCTTGTACAGAATAAGGACACAATAGACATAAACGTCGTTAAGTGTTAGATGTCGTTTAGATATCGTTTAATAGTTTAGATACCGTTTTAAAAATGCGTGTTTCTTGTACAGAATAAGGACACAATAGACATAAACGTCGTTAAGTGTTAGATGTCGTTTAGATATCGTTTAATAGTTTAGATATCGTTTTAAAAATGCGTGTTTCTTGTACAGAATAAGGACACAATAGACATAAACGTCGTTAAGTGTTAGATGTCGTTTAGATATCGTTTAATAGTTTAGATATCGTTTTAAAAATGCGTGTTTCTTGTACAGAATAAGGACACAATAGACATAAACGTCGTTAAGTGTTAGATGTCGTTTAGATATCGTTTAATAGTTTAGATACCGTTTTAAAAATGCGTGTTTCTTGTACAGAATAAGGACACAATAGACATAAACGTCGTTAAGAGTTAGCTGACTGCATAGAGAATAGTTTTCTTTTACGTCTAAACTTTGTCACTTTAGCGCACTTTGTAAGCGTGGAGTGACAATAAAATTATTTAAAGTCTTAAAAACATAAAACTAAATTATGAAGAAACGACACGAAGTAGACATATAATTTATAACTAGCACCCGCGGCTTCGTCCACATTTATGATACCCTGGCTGCGCCCGCGACTTCGTTCCCGTAAAATTTTAGTTTTTTGAAATCTAAATTGGGATATCTTTTCTTTCCGTCAGCCGATTTCGATGAAACAAAGCCTATTTGAAGCGCCAAGCTAAGCATAATTAACCTGTGGAAACCCTATGAAAATTCGTTTCGTAGTTTTGGATATTAGTGTATTCGAACAGGCAAAGAGACAGACAGACAGAAATTTACAAAATCGTCTTATTTGAAATCTGATAATCTTCCTTCATCGCCCCAATCAGTTTTTGATAAATATATTCAATGTACAGACACGCTGGTTCTACATTTTTTTACATGTATATAGATGAAAATAAGTAGGCAAAGTAGCGAAGTGAGTCAGGCCAGGAGCATTGAAGACTTGAAGAAGGTTATCTGTAGTGGTTGGCTATGAAAAGCGGACGATCGTGTGGTGAAGACGTGCCAACGTTAATCATTCTGGACTGGTTTTTGGGTACCTTATTTCTTCGTCCCAAAATTTTTTTTTGCGTAGATTCCGTTGGATATTATATAAATTTTTGAATCGTAATGTAAATAATTTCCGTCATCCAAATTCACATTCATTTATTTGCATTAAACCATCCTGTGTATTAATAATAATAACAACTTTATGTTGAGAACAGATCTGATAGGCCGGTTAATAAATATTATTCTTAAGTCCTATTTATTAGCATTTTATATTGTAAGTCTAACGCGTAAAAATAAAGGCCTTTGTTCACTTTTTAAGTGTTTAAGCTACGTGTTATAAATATAATAGGGGTTAAAGTATTAAATTGCCGTTTTATAGTAATAGATACTTTGAATTGACATAAAACCTTCATGGTGTGAGATTTTCGAGTGAAACTTTTTTCACATGATACCTATGAGATTCTTGTTTTAAAAAATGTGCAACATTCGATTTTCGACTTTCAATTGTTTTTTTTATTCAGCTTAGACGGGAAAGATGGATACTTCGAAAATCCGAGTAATCTTTGAATACGAGTTCCGACGCGGAACTAACGCGGCAGAAACGGCTCGCAATATCAATGCTGCGTTTGGAGAGGAGACTGCTAATGAACGAACCGTGCGTTTTTGGTTTAAACGCTTTCGTAATGGAAACTTCGACTTGAAGAACGAACCACGTGGAAGACCGCCCACACAGGTGAATAACGCTGAATTGAAGGAGATAGTGGAAGCCGATCCTAGTCAAACTACCCAGGAATTAGCGGCATGGTTTAACGTTACCTTACCTACAATATTGACTCATTTGCATCAAATCAATAAGATAAAAAAATATGAAAAATGGGTGCCTCATGATTTGACTGATCTGCAGAATGAAACGCGTGTTGAAACTTGCATTGCCTTGTTGAATCGGTACAGAAATGAAGGAATATTGAATCGAATTGTGACATAAGCGAAAAATACAATGGCTGACCCCAGGTCAAACGCCGCAACAGTGCCCAAAGGCAAAGCTTACCAATAAAAAGGTAATGGTAACTGTTTGGTGGTCTATTCATGGTGTTATTCACTATAGCTTTCTCAGGTCTGGTCAAGCAATAACAGCAGATGTTTACTGTGCCGAACTTCGAACAATGATGGCGAAACTAGCAGCGAAACAGCCCCGACTCGTGAATCGATCTTCACCATTATTGCTCCATGATAACGCAAGACCTCACACTGCACGAGAAACCGTTGTAACTCTACAGGAGCTGCAGTTAGAAACCATACGTCATCCTCCGTACTCGCCAGACCTTGCTCCAACGGACTACCATTTTTTTCGTGATTTGGACAATTTTCTACGTGGTAAAAAATTTTCTTCCCAAGAGGCAGTACAAAATGCTTTCACACAGTTTGTCGAATCTACATCCCCAGAGTTCTATCGCAAAGGCATAAATGAACTTCCGATTAGATGGCAACAATGTATAGATAATGTTTACGATGCGCACACTAGGCGCGCACCTACCTCGCGTTACGCGAAAGCAGCCCGAGGAATGTGCACTCGGGCCCAAATGTAGTAAACTTACTCAATATATCCACCAAAATGGTGGGTAAGCAAATAATCAACAATTTATACAATTTAGAGGTCTCACTTACCCCAGGTGGTTTTGCCCACACACAAATCTGGAAAGTGTACCTACGCTAGTCCCTACTAGACGTGACCTATCTTAGTGTGATTGAATATATACATACATTCACAATAGATACTTGTGTAGTAATCCAAGTCTCGTTCCGTGGTGAGCCGGTGGCCGCTACAGTTCGGCAACTCACACCCGGCAGCAAATCACCTCGAGACTCACTTCCAAACCACAAGCACAATCACAACAAATCCAACCAAAACACTCGCGTGGCACAGGATATCAGCGAACAAGACCTATTACTAGGCGCTAATAACAAATATCGACTGTCCGAGCCCGCGGTGTGAATTTATCTCAATCTAACTCTGCTCGCCGCCGAGCGCGTGTTACTACTCAAAAATATCAAATTCTCAAACCGCCTTCAATATGGCGGGGACAAAAAAATGTTGCTTCAAATAATCAAGGTATGCGGGTATGCAAAGATGCTCGCGCCAATTCCAAACAGATAATGAGGGTAAATATTTTGATTAATAAATGTTACATTTTAGAAAAAAATTAATTAATTTTTCAGTACAAATCGGCAATTTCATACTTTAACCCCTAATAATTTACTTATAGGATATAGCAACAGTTTCTAAACGGACAGTCTATCCTGCCCGCAATTATGTTGAGGATGCTGTTTCGCTATTGATTAGTCTAACCTGCCCGCAATCATGTTGAGGATGCTGTTTCGCTATTGATTAGTCTAACCTGCCCGCAATCATGTTGAGGATGCTGTTTCGCTATTGATTAGTCTAACCTGCCCGCAATCATGTTGAGGATGCTGTTTCGCTATTGATTAGTCTAACTTGCCCGCAATCATGTCGAGGATGCTGTTTCGCTATTGATTATATTAATAGCATCGATATAGGAATAGACTAGATGACACATCATACGTTCTTATCAAAGAAACCTGGTTGGCAACTTCTACGGAGGGTTGAAGCGGATGAGCAGGAGTTCATTAAAAAGTCAAATTTGTGACTTAAGTACTACGTAATAAGAATGTTACATTTGAAAACACATGTGAATTAAAGAATTCGAGAGCTACTGAACATGGTACACTATATAAAATTTAACGTGCCTGCGCTAGAGTGCCTGCATAACACACTAGTAGTATTTTCAAATCGATTATTAATTAGATCGATTAGGTATTACAATATTTGTTCAAGTATTCAAGTATTTTGTTATTTTCGAAATTTGAAAAGTAGTCATCTCTACAATACTTAATTTACTTCAAAACATGCCTAATAAAAAATCAAACGCGAGAAGAATCAAGTAATGAATCAAACTGTATAATCCCGAATCAGAAAGGTTCTAAACAGATGATTTCCGTCTCGCTAGCACGTTGTCGGCAGTTTGTGCTACAGAGCAAATATGGGCTCACGTGAGTCACAGATATAGATTAGATAGATTTGTTAAAACAATATTTTCTTTCTTTTCTTATAAGGCAATATTGCAATTAGCACATTGTGCCAGTGGTGACTTTTGTCATTAACAATTTTAAACTTAAACAATTCAAAACTCATCTCATCAATGTCCACTCCTGTCGAAGAAAGTTAGGAGTTAATTGCGTTATAGTAACAGCGAAATTAGCGCTTTTGCTATATAAAATAAGAAAAAAAAACTATAATTATTCTGAATTGTAATATCAACATCATGTTGTATGTTGTATGTTATATGTTGGATATAAATAACGACAAAATGTTGATATTATGATATTTCCTTTGACGACGTGGAACGTTGAATCTATTTAACATTCCACTAGTATAGTAAAACCTTCGTACCTCTTCCATACTAATATATCCTGGTACCACAACGTGGGTCGTCGTAATCGTGTCGAGTGCTAAAACGTGTTACTATGACAACGCGCCATGACGCATTAATCACAATAAAATATTATTATTTTAATTTTGAAAAAATTATACACTGAAGGCCTATTCATCAATATTAGTGTCATTCTAAATATATTCCGTCGTTAGCTTGTCGATTCCCCTGTGCTATTTGTGTTGAAAAACCGGGGTTGACAGTTCATTCCACAACTTTCGGGTTCGCGGTATAGGAGATAGAAGACGAAAAGAAAAGCAACAGCTTGCGGACTTTAGCGACTGTAAATCATTTGTGAGAGTGGGATCGTTGACAATTCGGTCTGCGCGCCATTGGAAAGAGTCAAGTGGTCCCAGTATTTCGGTGCACCGCCCAGAGGTCTGAGCATTACTCAAAGTTATAGGGGTCGACTTGGGCTTTTTAAAGCAGCAATCTTTGCCCCGGGATAAAGCTCTAATACTGTCTGGCTCTATTTAGTACTAATACTATTATTCCGTTGGCTCAGCGACCCAACGTGGAACTTGGTCTTCGACACCAAGAGACGCACGCCATCTTTTTAGTACACTGAGCTTAAAATTATTAAGATTAAAATGTTAACTACTTCAATATTTTAATTAAACTTAGATAAATTAGATTAACTTAGATTAAACTACGTGTTATATATTCCACTTCTCAAACCTATTTTACCGCGTTGCCGTGGCTGCCAACAGATGGCGCTTACCATGTTTTTACCTGTTTTTGGGTAAAAAACACGTTTTTACCCTGTGATGAGTATATAAAAACACGCGCGTATTTGAATGCAACGTTGTATCAAAATTTCAAAGCAATCGTGAAGAAATTTCGGTGATTTAAGATTTTGAACAAATGAACGTTTACATTTTTATTTATATAGATTTAACTAATTTTCTGGGACTACATTTTCTGACTTACGAACTCAATGGAAAACTTTAAAATACAAATCAGTAAAATTAATTATTTTATCATCATCATCATTTCAGCCCTTGGATGTCCACTGCTGGACATAGGCCTCCCCCATTGTCCGCCATTTAGACCTATCGGCAGCGACCTGCATCCAGCGGGTGCCCGCAACCTTTATGAGGTCGTCTGTCCATCTAGCAGATGGACGTCCTCGGCTTCGTCTGCCGGTACGTGGTCTCCACTCGAGAACCCTTCTGCCCCATCGGCCATCGGTTCTTCGAGCTATGTGCCCTGCCCACTGCCACTTCAGCTTGCTAACCCAACTTGCTAGCTAGCCTGCTAACTTGCTTGCTTGTTTCAATTATCGATTCCTATTAAAAATTCATAGAATACTAAAAAAAACACATAGTTTCACTAGAAAAATCCGACACACATCAAACGAAAACCCCAACAAAAATAAAGTGTCCGCATATTTTCCGGCTTTATCTCGTTTATAGCGGATTTTACGCAAAAAATACGCACTTTTTCACCAGCGTCGTTCCCGCTTCTAGTCACTGAGCACTAGAAATAGTTTCATATAAAAAGGGAAAATGAAAAAATGTGCCTCGCTATTGTCGGTTGGGACGACCTCTGGAATTATGATTAGTCTATGATACGAGTATTTCCCTTCCCTAAACATTTTTATTATATAAATATAAGGTTTCACAAATATATTGTAAAATATTTTAATATACGTCAATCAGTTGATCGTAGAACGGATCACTCGCCTATACCAGGGTCCGGCAATTGGCGGACCGCGGTCCAGATCCATACCACGGAGAGTATAAAACTGAACCTTCTACCTTTCTATCTATTTCTATCCATTTATTTGTATTGTACAATCTGCATGATGTGATGCATTTACGATATTATTTTCGCGCCATTTTTAAAGTGTTAGCGCGAGTGCGATCAGTTGCCATGCAAGCGGCGAGCGAACGAGTACCACAGTTTCTAGCTAGATAACGATGACGCTCGGCGGGCTGGAGGGGGGGCATTTAATTTTTTTATTCTGGACTCTCGATTGAAACATTTTAATCATCTGGACCCCACTTAAAATGAATTGCCGACCCCTGACCTATATCTTCAAAGAATACCTACCTACTACATACGTGGGTATTCTGTGTATATGTGGTTTATATGGATATAGGTAGCTATATCCGTATACAAGTTGCCACAGGTACCCAAACTTTTCCCGAAAACCTTTCCAACTCTGATATTTGATTACTGTAAAGGACTTTTGTAAAGGAATAAAGTTAGGAATGTTTTTGGTCGTTATGCGTATTGATCTTTTTATGTATTGGTCGTCTTGCATTAATTGAAATAAAATTGGTCATTATGCCAAGGGATTTATTTAAGGGATTTATATGCATAACTGTTAACGACGGAATAAATGACAATGTAAAAAGCTAGGGTACTTGTATATGTATAGATAATAGTTTCGCTTGTATAGTTGTTTCTCTTTAGTGTCTTATAAATGTATGAATATCTCTTAATATCGTTAGGTTTACACTATCTGTTTAATGTCCGTTTTATGATTATGTATTATGTAATTGATATTAAAATGATCCCTAGTGTGTCTTTTATTACCCTATTAGGATAATTGTTGGTAAATAGGGTAAGTAGGGCATGCTAGGGATAAGTTGTGGGCGCTATGGCGTTCGGGAAACAACTGAGCGCTCCGCCACCTGGCGGACGAATATAATATTTATAGTCCTGAAGCGGGGGACGGGGTTACGTAAATATGTCGCGCAAACCGCGCACCCCGTCCACTCGAAACCGAACGTTATAGCGTCATGATCTTATTGGATCCCTCTTAGGCTAGTTTACATCTAAGTTTTATCTAATAAGAATCCTATAAGAATCTTGTAAATGTATGAATATGTATAAAATATGTGTTGTACGAATAAATGATCCCCCGCGGGTAGCGGGAGGGGTACACATGTAGACAAGTAGTGGGGGAAGCCCATTTGGAATAAAAGACGGACCATTTTGGGCTTCCCGGCATTCCGATCAGCGGCACCACTCCGAACACTACAAACGGTCAACCAAGTGACTAGGACAAGTAGTAGAACAAAAAGTACCTCTGCCCCCTGCCCCCGGCTCTGCTGATATTATCGACAAGAAATAAGGCGTTATTATTGTTTAACATCCTATATATACAGTCCACATCCCCCGGCGACCTATAAGGTTGTAGGACAATACTGTCCTCTATCTATTAAGAGATTGTAGTAGACAAAAGTGTCCTCAACATCGATGGTCCTTCGAGCAGCCGGATAAGAAGAATCAGCGTCCACGGTTCATCGAGTCGCCGAATCAAGAATTGCACGGCGTTGTTTAAAGAAGAAACAGCGGGAAGAGACGACGCGTCGTACTCGTCCGTGCATACAAGTCTTGATTTCTACGTCTTGATTTCCACGTCCTGATTTCCACGTCTTAAACATCTCAATTTCCACGTCTTAAACGTCTCAATTTCCACGTCTTAAACATCTCAATTTCCACGTCAAAAACTACAAACCGTTGTTTTCACAATGCCGTCAACAACGAGATCACAGAGCCGGACGGGATCGCAGAGCGGAGCACAAACCACTACGGAATCAACATCTGCCACCACGGAGTCCACAGCCACGACTTCCGCTACCACGGGCACAGGCACGACAGCAACAGGGACGACGACCACCAGCGGCGGTACTACTAGCACCGAGGCCACTATGAAGACGACTTCGGCGGCAGCAGACGTCACGATCGTTCCACGAGCCGCAAGCGTCGCGGCAAGGTCACACCGCTCTACCGCATCCGCCAAGAAGAAGGAACGTCTGGAGGTCGAACGTACCTTACTACAGCTGCGCCTGCAAGCCAAGGAGCAGGAACTCAGGCTAGCGGAATTAGAATCGGGCTCCGAGGCAGATGATGAAGAAAAGGAAGACAAAGACCAATCGTTCCGGTTAGAAAAATGGTTGAACCGGAACGACGCACCCCCCCCTGTACCCCCGCAGGAGGCGGAGCCTAAGTCTCGCAAGATCTCGCCGATAAAGTATGAAGGAGGACGAGGACGGGGAGCTTACACCGCCAATGATGAAGATGACGGAGATAAGCACCGAGAGCATAGTACGTCTCGGCCCGCACGCCCTACCGCAGACATCGTGGAGCAAATGGCCTCTGCGATCTCCAAGGCGGTGAAGATATCGGCGAGGGAGACACCAAGGTATATAACCGAGCTGCCTACGTTCGACGGACATGGCAGCGCATGGTTGGGGTTCAAGGGCGCGTATGAGGATTCAAGGCGCGCCTTCATGAAGAGCGACAACCTGGCACGGCTAAGAAAGAGCCTAAAGGGTACCGCTATGGAGGCGGTAGCAAGCCTGTTCACCGCCCACCGAGAGCCGGACGAAATTATGGAGGCTCTCGGAAGAAGATTCGGGAGGCCGGATGCACTCGTCGCGTATGAGGCAGAAAAGTTGCGATATTTGCGCAAGCTGACCGACGAGCCCCGCGACCTCTGCGTATTCGCCAGTAAGGTGGCCAACGCCGTGGCCACCATACAGGAAATGAAAAGGGAGAACTACCTCTATAGCCCCGAGTTAGTCCGGGCTATAATGGACAAATTCACCCCAATACTGAAGAGCAAATGGTACGACTTTGCGAGCGCATGGGAACACGAGGTGCCTACACTAAACCTACTATCGACGTTCCTGAACATAGAAGCCGATAAGTGCAGTGCCTACGCACCACCCGAAGTCATTAATCCCATCGCCGTACCTGCAAGAGAAAGGTCCGTACCTGCGAATATAAGAGAAAAGGCAATAAGGAGGAAAACCGAACGTACATACAGCGCCACTACCGACGGAAAGGGGAAGCCCCAATACAGCGCCCCTACCAACGGAAGATGGAACTATGAACACAGCGCCTCTACCGACGGAAAAGGCAAGTTTGAATACAGCGCCTCTGCCAACGGAAAGGGGAAACATGATTACAGCGCCACAACCGACGGAAAAATGAAGCTTTGCCCACTATGCAAGGAAGATCACAGCTTGCCTTCGTGCAAACAATTTGCAGACAGCGATATCGACACCCGCTGGGAAATCGCAAAAAGAAATAACATCTGCTTCCGTTGCCTATCTAGCAACCATCGCCGGGGCAACTGCCGAGTTAAGCCATGTGGGCACAGCGGTTGTGGGATGGCACATCATCGGCTGTTACATCATACGCATCGGACTCCATCGCCAATAGTGAAGTCAGAAGAGCCCAAAGAAGAGATAGTTACGTCTACAACGGAAGTTGTCAACAAGGCCACCGCCGCGAATTCAATACCGCATCGACGCCGAGCTTATCTAAAGATAGCACCCGTAGTGCTTGCCGGACCACACGCGAAGTTACATACGTACGCGTTGTTCGACGAAGGCAGCACCGTCACCATCATTGAGGATGCTATAGTAGACTCCCTTGGCATCAACGGGCCAGTTGACACGATGTCCATACAGGGCATCAACGGCGGAGAAACAAAACACGAGAAAAGCCGCACTATCGACGTAAAAATACAAGGGCTACATTCGGACAGCGTGCACACATTGAAAGGCGCACGTACCATCAAACGTCTAAACTTCACATCGCAGACTGTCGGAGAAACGGACCTAGAAGACTGCACACACTTAGATGACGTCAAGGACGAGCTCATCTATAAAAATGCATGCCCTAAGATTCTCATCGGACAGGACAACTGGGAGTTGATCGTCTCCCGTCAGATCCGAGCGGGAAAAAGGAACAAACCAGTAGCATCGCTAACGCTACTGGGATGGGTACTGCATGGATGCCGCACTTCAGTATGTGAACCCGTCACCTTCTGCGGCCACATCAGCGAGAAGCGCGACGAAATGGAGGAGTTAATGAAGAACTTCTTCAAATTGGAGTCACTGGGCATCGAGCCGAGGCAAACAAAGGATGACCCGGAGCAGCGAGCTATCGACATTTTGAGTAAGCAAAGTCGACGGTTACCTGACGGGCGGTTCGAAACCGGACTCCTATGGAAAGAGGATAATGTAAAGATCCCTAACAATTATGGGGATGCTCTCAAACGGCTGCACAACCTGGAAAGAAAACTCGACCGCGACCCGGAGCTTAGGGAGAAATACAAGGAACGTATGACGAACCTGTTAGTATCCGGATACGCCGAGCCTGCGACTACAGCGCCACCTGCAGACAAGACGTGGTACTTGCCACATTTCGCCGTCATCAACCCGGCAAAGGAGAAGATCCGAGTCGTATACGATGCCGCTGCGAGATCCTTCGGCCGCAGCCTGAATGATATGCTGCTGTCAGGCCCTGATCTACTTCAATCACTGCCAGGAGTCATCATGAGATTCCGCCAACATCCCATTGCAGTGTCAGCGGACATCAAGGAGATGTTCATGCAAGTAAAAATACGACCGGAAGAGCAAGACGCACTACGCTTCCTATGGAGGGGCGACGAAAGAGGCAACACACCACCACGTGAGTACAAGATGACGTCAGTCATATTTGGGGCAACGTCATCACCGTGCACAGCGCTGTACATCAAGAATCGCAACGCCACCGAGTTCGCACATGTAAACGAACGCGCCGCCAGAGAGATCCAAACAAACCACTACATGGACGACTTCATAACCAGCTTCCCAGACAAGGAGGAGGCTGCGAGAGTCGTAAAGTCGGTCGACGAGATACACCGTCGAGCCGGCTTCCAGTTACGGGGATGGGTGTCCAACAAGAAGTCCGTCGTCAAACAATTTTCGTCGGATCCCGGAGCCACGACAGTCACCATAGGCGGGAGCGAGATAGAGAAGACACTCGGCCTCCTATGGCAGGTAAATGAAGACTGCATCGGCTTCCACATAAATGCTATGAAGACACCACCCGACGTAATAGAAGGTAGACGTCCACCCACCAAGAGGGAAGCACTCAGCATGATAATGTCGCTGTTCGACCCGCTCGGACTCGTATCGCCGATAACTACTCCGGCGAAACGACTTATGCAAGATACATGGAGTCATGGAACGAGCTGGGACGAACCACTTCCCGAAGAGCTGCAACCAAGATGGAGCGCGTGGCTTTATACACTACGCGCTCTAGAAGAACTTCGCATTCCCCGCTGCTATGATGTAGAACCGGCCGTAAGAAGAGAACTGCACACTTTCGTAGACGCAAGTGAAGAAGCCTACGCAGCCGCCGTGTACTGGAGATTACAACGAGCCGACGGCACCGTAAGAATATCACTAGCCGCTGCAAAGAGCCGCGTCGCACCGCTCAAGCCCGTCTCTATACCACGACTTGAGCTACAGGCGGCGGTACTCGGAGCACGACTAGCGAAAAACGTCGCGAAAGAGCACGACTTCATGGCTGCAAGACAGGTGTATTGGAGTGATTCACGCACCGCTCTCGCGTGGATCCGAGCCGAACCACGGACGTTCAAAACGTTCGTCGCACATCGCGTCGCCGAGATTGAAGATACTACAAAGAAAAAGGACTGGAGATGGCTGCCGTCACAACTCAATGTAGCCGACGACGCGACACGAGCGACACCCGCGGATTTCAACGAGAATCACCGATGGTTCACCGGCCCGCCTTTCCTACTATCACCTGAAGAGCAATGGCCGGTCGAGACAAGCACGACAAAGGAACGCACCGGGGAAGAAAGGGAGAGATGCTGCGCAACAACGAACGACATAAAGGGGCACGCACATTTGCCCGATATTACGCGCTTCTCAAAATGGGAGCGCCTGATCCGGGCCACCGCACGCGTACTACATTTCATCGACTTATGTCGGAAAAGGAGACACACCGTGGCAGCAGCGCGTCGCAAAAGGACCATCGCCAACCCGACATCGGACCCGGCATGGTCAAGGACAAAAAGGGGCGACGCAAAGGCGGCAACGGCAAGAGAATCCGCATGCAACCAGCGCAAGTTCGTGCCATTAGAGGCGCATCATCTCATTCAAGCCGAACATCTCTGGACAAAGGCAGCACAAGAAGACAGCTACGCATGCGAACGCAAACGCATCGAGCGTAGCACCACACCGGCGGGAGACGACAAACTCGCCGGTCTAAGTATTATCATGGGAACGGACGGACTACTAAGACTAAAAGGAAGAATCGCTGCCACAGAAAGGATTAGCGAGGAAACGGCAAATCCAGCTGTACTAGACGGCGCACATGACTACACAAAGATGTACATAGATCATGTACATAGGAAGATGCATCATGGGGGCGTCGAGCTAGTGGTGAATGAAGTACGACAGCGATTCTGCGTTATGAAAATTCGCCCTACAGTACGGGGCGTTTTAAAGGTATGTATAACATGCAAGTTGAAGAAGGCGAAACCAACGAGTCCAGCCACCGGGGATCTGCCGCACGCGCGTGCAGCACATCACGCGCGCCCGTTCACCTTCACCGTTCTCGACTACTTCGGTCCACTCGAAGTAACCGTGGGCCGACACCGAGAAAAAAGGTATGTCGCCCTATTCACCTGCATGACGACAAGGGCCGTCCACTTGGAAGTAGCGGCATCACTCAGCGCAGACTCTGCTATATCTGCGCTGCGAAGATTCATGGGGCGACGCGGCTGCCCAAAGGAGTTGTGGTGCGACAACGCCACCAACTTCAAAGCCGCGGAGAGACAACTCGACGAGGCCGCACTCACTGCGGTCCGAGAAGAGACAACAACGAAGCACATCGCGTGGCGTCACGTTCCCCCCTCCGCCCCCTTCATGGCCGGGGCCTGGGAACGCATGGTTCGCACGGTGAAAGAAGGCCTGCGAGCAACGCTACACGAAAAGTACCCGAGCGACGAGACACTCCACACACTGCTCGTCGAAGTAGAAAACACAGTTAACTCCCGTCCACTCACACACGTGGCAGTGACACCAGGGGAACCGGAGGCGCTCACACCCAATCACCTGCTGCTGGGACCCAATTCCCATGTCCCAGCACCGGGCACCTTCACCGAAGAAGACATAGATGCACGCGCGCATTGGCGGCGCGCCCAGCGGCTAGCCGACACCTTCTGGAGCCGCTGGGTACGAGAGTATCTTCCCCTGCTTCAATACCGGCGGGAGCCCCGCACGATCGGCGAGGCACCACGCGTCGGAGATTTGATCATCGTGTGCGACGCAAATCTACCGAGGAACACATGGCCGCGAGGAAGAGTCATCGCTACGTACCCCGGGCAAGACGGCGAAGTGCGCGTCGTCGACATACAAACGAGCAACGGACACGTTCTGCGGCGACCCACAAAGAAGATCGTCGTTCTACCGGTTAGGTCGCGAGACGGCGACGGCGGGAGTATGTTAACGACGGAATAAATGACAATGTAAAAAGCTAGGGTACTTGTATATGTATAGATAATAGTTTAGCTTGTATAGTTGTTTCTCTTTAGTGTCTTATAAATGTATGAATATCTCTTAATATCGTTAGGTTTACACTATCTGTTTAATGTCCGTTTTATAATTATGTATTATGTAATTGATATTAAAATGATCCCTAGTGTGTCTTTTATTACCCTATTAGGATAATTGTTGGTAAATAGGGTAAGTAGGGCATGCTAGGGATAAGTTGTGGGCGCTATGGCGTTCGGGAAACAACTGAGCGCTCCGCCACCTGGCGGACGAATATAATATTTATAGTCCTGTAGCGGGGGACGGGGTTACGTAAATATGTCGCGCAAACCGCGCACCCCGTCCACTCGAAACCGAACGTTATAGCGTCATGATCTTATTGGATCCCTCTTAGGCTAGTTTACATCTAAGTTTTATCTAATAAGAATCCTATAAGAATCTTGTAAATGTATGAATATGTATAAAATATGTGTTGTACGAATAAATGATCCCCCGCGGGTAGCGGGAGGGGTACACATGTAGACAAGTAGTGGGGGAAGCCCATTTGGAATAAAAGACGGACCATTTTGGGCTTCCCGGCATTCCGATCAGCGGCACCACTCCGAACACTACAAACGGTCAACCAAGTGACTAGGACAAGTAGTAGAACAAAAAGTACCTCTGCCCCCTGCCCCCGGCTCTGCTGATATTATCGACAAGAAATAAGGCGTTATTATTGTTTAACATCCTATATATACAGTCCACATCCCCCGGCGACCTATAAGGTTGTAGGACAATACTGTCCTCTATCTATTAAGAGATTGTAGTAGACAAAAGTGTCCTCAACAATAACACTATCCACACTCCCTTGCTTAGTTAGGTTTTTGACCTTGGAACGCTTTTGTTTACGTGGTACTACCTACTTACGCGTACTTTGTAAATTGAACTTTTAATAAATTTTTACATAACTTTATATTTTTATATTTATAAAATATTTAACACTGTGCCATTCTTTTCAAAGAAAATATGTTTTCTATGTTATCGCGGCATCGGTTCAAAATTTTAATTTTGTCTTTTTCAAATAATTCGGTCTAACTTATACCCACTATGAAAAGTGTATATCAATTAGTGCTATACAAATTCATAACAACAAAAGGAAATTGAGGAATCGCTTTTCTCCGCCTCACTTAAAAGTAATCACCTTGTATTTATTATGCGTGATCACGAGCGAGGCTTAAGTAGGTATATCCAATAAGTGCTCTATAGATTTATGGGTCCCATAATTGAAAGGCTACAGATACCAGGGTATTATGGGACGGGAAGATGTCTTTTTACATTGAAAGGTATAAACAAGAAAGGAAGACATAAGAACTCAATAGGAATAAATAAGTGAGTATTCAATTTGAAGAAATTTAAGTAAATATACGTCATATTAGTAAAATTGTACATATCTTAATAGCAGTTATCGGGTTCGATAATAAGTTGAAAACTGCTCTACACGTAATCTTCTATATTTCCTTATCCAGTATTCTCATGAGTAAGCATGAGTTCTCTGGACCGATTGGTAAACTTATAAATTTATGTTTTTCCAATGAGCTACGCCATGCGGGTCTTCAAGAGAGCCGTTAATAGGATCTTGCGCGCACTCGCAAACTATTTGCATAATGATACGAACATACTGGTGTTGCATGTGTCCACGGGCGGCGCGCGGCGGTGACAACTTACCGTCACGTGGCCCACTCGCACTTCTGCGAACTCTTCTCTATCATTTTACGTTTTAATCCAAGCAGTATTTTAATTTTTCGATACAAGATGGCACTGTAAGGTGAATAGAGTATAAAATGGTCATTTTATATGGAAGAAAGGTAGCAGACAAGCATACAATCCACCTGACGGTAAGTGGATTTCTGCCATACATGGACATCCGCGACAGATGCCAACATCAACCTAGAATGACAAACATTGGCACGCTCCCCATACCTTTGGAGGTACAGGAATGGATATGGAAAAAGGGTTCGGAATATAGGGAAATATAGGACAGGGTGGGATGGAAATGAGCACTGGCATATCTCACTCACTACCGAAACACAAACATTGGGCAAATAGAATAAATTGGGAAATGCAGTTTATTTCAAGGTAAATATACTAAATTATAGAATAATACTCGCAATATGAATTACTATCACTCTATTATTATCTATGGATTACTAAATAATTTAATAGATAAATACACACATACATCACAAAGTTGTTTAATACATCGCAATCAATGAGCAAAATCCTCTCGTGAATTCCAACTAATGTTACGTTGGAACTGCGTTATTCCATTCGATACGGACTCAGTGTAATTATAAGACAGTAGTTAGCATTTCGAACATTAATCGACTGATGAAGGTTGCGGGATGAAATACAGAACAATGACATACTGACATTTTCCCTACATTATCTTATTTATGTAAATACTAGCTGTGCCCGGCCAGGCGTTACTGTGGCTGCCCAACAGATGGCGCTTTTTTTTTCGTGAATTTTTCAGATATTTTAATAGTTATTCTGCTATTCGGGGCGTAGACGAATCCAACAAATCAGAGATCATTAAAATCGGTCCAGCCGTTCTTGAGTTATAAATGGTGTAACTAACCCGACTTTGTTTTATATATATAGATAGATATTTATTGACTTGTTATTTTATTAAGTGTTATATGTAGGTATATATATGTTTATATATCATAAATTTTCCTTTATAATACACGTACGTACAATTTTTATTAACGTTTAATTCGCCCCATTTGTGATTCTCAGTTTACCCAAAGGTTGACTGGTAATGGGTTTATGCCATATGACATTAAACCCACCTTTTGTATAGTGATTGTGTGCATTAAAGTATAAATAAATTAGGAACTTTTATTTCTTCGGTGAACAGTTTTCCGCGAAGTTGACACTTTAAGACTCTGTTATGCATTAACAGGCATCTGATATTATCAAACTGAATCCACCAGCGCGTAGTGTCAGATTTTTCATAAAATATTGTGTGATAATGGATAATCATAACTGTTATATAAATAAATACATCCCTCATGGACAAGACAATGTACAGTCAGCAACAACCTGTCAACGTATACCTATCTGTACATTAATAAGCTAGTAATAAGAACTGGAATCGAATGATTTTAGGTACATTGGCGTGTTGCTGACTGTACATGATGGAACTCATATCCAGCAGCGGTCGAAAAAAGGCGTGGTTACGGTTACAGAATAATATAATCAGACATGTTAAAAAGCAAATATGAACATTATGAGCGTGATAGCATAGTATCTATCTCAATCCTTCTCGGTTATTGATACGAAATACAATTTCTCACAGGATGCCATATCTCACAGCTCTCGACGTGAACTACCCACCTCTCTCCAGTCAGCTCGTGACCACGGTTGATGTAATTCAGTCGAAACATTAAGTCTAATAAAAAAGGTAAACATTGACGTTTAAGACCCGCTTAATAGATAGGTATGTTTGAAAAATGCAAACGTCTTAAAAGTTAATAATATCATGTCTATGTGTGCGTCTGAGAACGTATTCGTGTGTGTGAGACGCAAATTTCAAGTATTAGTTTATAAATCTCTTACTGTTCCTATCTAACATTGTGCCTGGGCCCGATGGCGTGTGTAATTTCCAATGGACCGTGATAGGGTGACGGTAATGAGCTCCGTGACAGCGGCGAATGTATTGGAATTGGGCTGTTCCGGCAAATCGATGAACTCTTTGTTAATTAGCTAATTATGTGGCTTTTATAGGAGCCTGGTAGTTTTAGTTAAGAGAAATTACTAACGCTATGTGGTTGATAACAAAATGATTGGTTGGATGCAAAATTTGCTCTTTTGACTCAATGTCGGCGCAGGTAAATAAAGTCTATCATAAAAATACAGCAGACTTGATTCATCTGACATAGATGCATTAAGACCAAAGTAATATAACAACTATTCTAAGCAAGTTTCTAAAATTTTAACTATTCTATTATAATCTAACAGTTGTTCTAAGGTTGACTGGAAGAGATTTCTTCTAGGATTATTCACCTTTACACTTTTGGAAATACATCAAAGTCCAAAAATCCTCTCCACCGATCGCCCCTATTTCTCCAGGATTGTGCGTGAAGCATTGGAAATTAAAAAACATAGAAATTTTAATGGAGAAGATGGATACAAGTTGTCCTAGACATAGAATCCAGTGATTAATAAAATTAAACCTCACGATTTTACGTCTCATGCTACTTCTGATATTGTGAGTGCTGTGTGCTGCAACTTTCCGGAATATGAAGACCAAATGCGGGTAGTTGATAAAACTGCTCCCAACTCTCGACGTGGACTACCCGCCTCTTCAGTCAGCTCGTGACCACGGTTGGTGCAACCCAACCGAAACGTCGAGTAAAATAAATAAGGTAAACATTCGCGTTAAGACACGTTGAAATAGATAAATATGTGTGAAAAACGCGAAAATCTCAAATGTTAAACTACTTACTTTGCCTACACTTTAGACTAATAATTGTCTACCATACCATCAGCCTATGCCTCTCCCAAAGCTCACCACTACACGTGGATAAGAAGATCCTCGGATGTTCTTCGATAAGAAACCACCGGTGAACTTCTTCAAGTCGTCGATCCACCTGGCTGAAGAGCGACCCGCAGTGCGCTTCCCGGTACATAGCCTCCACTAGAGGACTCGTTTACGCCATCGGTTATCGGTCCTGCGGTAAATATCACCTGCCCACTGCCACTTCAGTATGCTGATTCTGTGAGCTATGCCAGTGACTTTAGTTCTTTGGCGAATCTCTTCGTTTCGAATCTTATCCCGCAAAGAAACTCCGAGCATGGCTCTCTCCATAGCTCGCTGAGCTTTATCCAAACCTTATTTAACACCATAACTGAATGATTATATTCGTTATGTCACTGATAATTCTTTCTCTTTATTCTTAAAAACTATAACTTACAAAAGATATGCTTACTTCAAACGTCAACGACAATCAAACAGAGATAATTTTCCACGGCGCAATATTATGAAAGAACTTACAAAACAATGAAGAAAAAGGAATAGCAATTATTACTCAATGAAATTTTTATTCAAATTTTTTCGTCAAATTTTGCCGAAGTTTTTTGGCTTCTTTTTGAGGTAATTAAAAATTGAGCTTCATTTATGTATGTACCAAGAGTCCAGAAGGCAAAAGAAAAATTTAATGCGTTCCTAAGTATTCGCTACCAATCGATTGCATGGTATCACCGTCAAACATCTATATATATAAAACAAAGTCGAGTTAGTTACACCATTTATAACTCAAGAACGGCTGGACCGATTTTAATGATCTCTGATTTGTTGGATTCGTCTCCGCCCCGAATATCAGAATAACTATTAAAATATCTGAAAAATTCACGGAAAAAAAAAGATAATTAATCTAGAAATATACTGAAAAAAATAAAAAATACTCGAATCGAAATTTAAACAAAAATGCTTTTTACCCAAAAACAGGTAAAAACTGAGTAAGCGCCATCTGTTGGGCAGCCACAGCAACGCGTAGCCGGGCACAGCTAGTTGTAAATAAAATACACAATAATTATAATATATGAAAACACATAATTTATATAAGTATGTTTTAAATAATCGATGTCAGCCTTGAACATCCACCACCCTTAGTATGCAGTGCAATACAACCAGCCCTTCAGTATCCACTGCTGCACATGGGCATCCTATGTACATTGGACATGTGCATGAGGGATAAATGGCCTTAAAAGGCCACGCAGGCCAAGCAGGTTGGCGGGTCCACTCTTTTCTAGGCGGTGTAGTTCCTGAGGACTTATGATAACCACTTTTTTATCCTTTAGTCGCCTTTTCCGACACCCAACGGAAGAGAATGGGGTATACCGTGCGGCGCTATAGTATAGCACCCCTACTAGATTACTATAATAGGGAGTTTGTGGCCGTAATCCACTACACGGGCCCAGTGCGCATTGATGGATACACACGCCCCAGATTTTTCTAGCATGCGCGTTTCCTCACGATATTTCCCTCACCGCCGAGCTAGTGACAATTTTTAAAGTCCGTACTTAAATAGAAATTTAGTGGTACGGGACGAGAATTTGAACTCGCGACCTCTCGAATGAGAGACGATTAAAAATTAAAATCGAGCTTCAAATTATATTGTATAATAGTAAACAAATGTAAATCAGGTAGGTTATCTATTTTTTATTATTTAGCTTACTCTCACGATTGTAAGTCTTAGAACAAAATTGGAACATAATTTGTTTTTGAGCAAATCTCATAATTTAGGTCACTTGTTAAAAAAGATGTTGATATGATATGTTAAAAATGTTGATATGAATCGAAATTTGAGTAAGTAGATCCTATTTAAAAGTTTTAGTTATACAAAAAGGTGGTAGGTGGGGACCTACCACAAAAACACTACTCTTTAAAACAGTGTTCAGATGCGTCTAACCAATCTGATTCTGTTCTGTTCAGTAGAACACAGTTTTAAAGGTGTGTTTGTGGTCTTTATTTTTTGTGGAAGAAGGCTTATATAAATAGATAGATACACTTGATAGATACTTGTACAAAGTACAAGTTATTAGAAGTACAACCGGCGGCCTTATCGCTAAAGTGATTTCTTGCAGGCAACCTTTGGTTGGTGAGGAGAAGTCGGTAGATGAAATAGAGGTAGATGGTGCAATAAGGAAATAATGTCTGTATATATGTAAACGAAGATCTTCGCACTTCATTCCGAATAGACTGGTGGTCGCTCTATAGAGTTTGTGCCAGTCTATGGTTGAGGCAATGGCGGTTTGACAGAAGGGCTTGTCTTTTTTGTATTTAATTTTAATCGAAGTTTGCAATTGAGTCGGGTGACATAATGCAATAAGGGGATTTGTTTGCTTGTGTTGAAGTGGACTTCATGGAGAGATAGTGAGAGTTGAGTGGAGGGTCAATAGCTCTAAATGTTGTTTCTCTTTTCAGAGCAACGCAATTTGGTTTTGATTCCGAGATTCCTACATTGTTTCTAGTGTTTGATAAAGCGCATTATATATACATTCCAAGATTCATACGTACAGAAATAAATAGATACCTATAGGCATTAATATATACATGCATTAATACATATACATACATACAGAAAGATAAAGGAAAAGAATTTGGGCTTAAGAGAACTCTTAATCTGCTAGGTGTTCTTTGACGAGTCTTTTAAAACTAGCCAGAGATTGAGCGCGCTTTATAGTTAAGGGTGTAGATCGTGAAAATCACCGAAAAGAGTGTTACGATTTTTCATATTTAACCTATTTACATATGATTGATATCAATGATAATTTGTATATATTACAATCAAAGACCAATAAGTATGTTCATGCTTATATTAAACTCTTAAACCTAATAGTTGTTATATAATAAACGTCAACAAACGCACAAAATTGAGTAAAAATGCAAAAACATGACTTCGTATTTTTCAGATTTAACCCCATAAATCAACACAAATTGATAAAAAGAAACACTTTTTGAACACTGAAGAAACCAATAAGTATAGCTGTATACTTCTTTTTATACCTTTACAAACAAAGACTTCCTCTTTTAAAGCCCTAAAATCTAGATATATTTTAAGGTAAATTTTTCATACACAAATGTATGGGATAAAACGTTCGTTTCATTCGTGCAATCTCGGTGGTCTGCAGCGGCAGTTCCTTTCTGTAAGTGAACGCGACACCACGCTTGTCGGCTGCAGACAGCAGAATTACGTATTGTGAATTTGTGTTTTTTGTAAAAAACTGTAAGTATAACATTTTTATAATTAATTTATTTTCAGTTAGTAGAAAGTATCGATATAATGAATGTCTGAAAGAAAACCATGATGGAACTAGATATAAATCGTAAAAAATACAATATCTACACTAATAGGTATTATAAAGAGGAAAGATTTGGATTTTTGTATGTAACGAATAAACTCAAAAAGTACTGGACTGATTTTAATAATTCTTTTATCATTCGAAAGCTACATTATCACTGAGTAACATAGGCTATTTTTTTCGCAGGACTGATTGAATTTGAGTGGCATGCCAGGGAAAAGAAAGTTTTGTACGCATTATAAAAATATGAAAGCCAAAAGATCTCGGAATAAAATGTAAGTTCCTCCCTACTTATTTATTATCGCATTTGAACAGGGTACATTACAAAGCTAATACAATATGTCATATGATTTAGATCGCCCGATTCAGACATATACCTACAATAACATGTAAATATTGGTTTGTATTATCTATATCTATACTGATAAATAAAATTGAAGTATCTGTATGTAATATCAAAATAATAGGATTTTTAAAAAAAAAAAAGGCGATACGGAGTTCGCCGGGTCGGCTAGTATTGTCTAAATATCAAATTGTGGAAGTAGGTAGGCGACAGCGCAACTTTGTCGACATACCTATACCGCCAAACAGACGCGAGGCGCCTAGCGCCTGGCTTAGGGTTGTACAAAATAAATAAAAAGTGGATAATATTGATGAATAATATTTCCAGTATTGAAAATAAAGAAAACCTTGGGGCCGAGACTCTGAGCAACAATGCTACGCGCTGTATAGAGGTAAGTTGTTATACGTAATTCTTGTAGACTTGTTACATAAATAAACAAACTACTTAGTTAGTGATGGGCGAAGACAAAATCTCAATACCTACCTATAGATTTTTCTTGCAATATTTATTATTTTCATCGAGAGACAAACACCTTAGTACCGAAATACTTCTCAATTACTTTCTCAAAAGAAAATTTACGTTCAAATAGGTGACGTCATAAAAAAACAATACCTAATGCGTAAAGAAATTATAATTTCTATTCATCAGGAACCTAATATTGTATTAATTCTTTTGCATTTTTTTAAATTTTTAATTATTTTTTATAAAAAAAATCAAGCCATTATCTTTCTTTACAGGAACTAGTTATTGAAAACGACCAAGAGGGAAAGGTGGATGAAATGGAAGTTGGGCGTAGAGTTGTAGACGTTTCTTTTTTTTTTAAAGCTCTTCAGGCCATAGGGGACCACGGTCCAATGGATTGTAAGTTAAGTTACCTCAGTATAATAGGTGAAGTAAAAGTTGGTCTGGACTCAAAACTCATCATGAAATGTAGTATGTGTAGTATGAAATTTACTGTGTGTTTGATTGAAAAGAAAGAAGATAGAATGGAAGTGAATCATCAAATTGTATCTGGTATCATATCATCTGGTGGGAGCTACTATCAGTTAAAAACATTAACTGCCGCAGTAGCCCTACCAATCATGTCACCTTCATTATACAATGAAATTAATAATACGGTTTGCGATTGGTGGGAAAAGACAGCAGCACATTCCATGGCAGAAGCTGTCAAGGAAGAAGCGGAGTACGCAGTGTCTATAGGTAGTGTTGATAAAAATGGTACACCATTAATATCTGTTGCTGTTGACGGTTGTTGGAGCAAGAGATCTTATGGTAAGAATTTTTCCGCCTTGTCCGGCGCAGCTGCGATAATTGGCATTAAAACTAATAAAGTATTGTTTTTTGGAGTTAAAAATAAATACTGCGTAGTTTGTGCACGAGCCGCAAAGAACGACAGTCAGCCCTCGGAACACCGTTGTTTCAAGAATTATTCGGGATCATCTACCGGTATGGAATCGACCATAATAGTTGAGGGGTTTAAACGTTCCATTGTTGATCACGGTGTAATTTATAATAAATTTGTAGCAGACGGCGATTCCAGTACTTATAAAAAAATATTAGATTCGCGACCGTACGGTAATTTAACAGTAGAGAAAATTGAATGCAAAAATCATCTTTTACGAAACTACTGCAATAGCTTGGAGAAACTGTCGAAAGACACTAAGTATCCTTGCGAATTGCGGAAATTCCTAAAAGAAAGGTATTTGCGTTTAAGAACGGGTGTAAAATGCGCTATTAAATATTGGGGCGATCAAAATCAGTCACTCGAAGAAAAAATAAAAAATCTTAGTGAAGATATCCTAAATGGTCCACAACACGTATTTGGTAATCACCAATATTGCAAGGAGTATTTCTGTAGACCTGATACTCGTCGAATAGAACCTGTTGGGTTGCTTCCAGCAATTGTTGGATGCGGATTAATGGACGCGGTACACATTTTAAGTAAAAGACTGTCATATCATTCTAGAAGTTTAATTCATAATGGTACAAGTAATATAGTTGAAAGTTTTAACGCAGTGATTGCCAAATTAGTAGGGGGTAAGCGTGTAAATTATTCTTCCCGTGGTTCTTATGCGGGCCGATGCGCAGCTGCTGTTGTGTCTTTTAATACAGGATCGATTCATAGTAAAACTCATGAAGTAATATTTAAATCTAGTCCTAATCCTTTGATCGCGAAAGTGGAAAATTGTAATCGTAGAATCCGTTTAATTGCTAAACCTAAATTAAGATTGAAAAAGAGCCACAGCGCTGTATCGAAAGACGCTCACTATGGACCAAACTGCGAAAAACCTGATCTGAGTCCAGAATTATATGAGAAAGCCAAGTCATCTTTTTTAGCCGATTTAAAGTTGTCTTGTGCTGAAAGAGAGGAGCTTGAAAGGTCGACCCATTTGCAAAGAAGTAGTTCTGAGTGGATGAGTACAAGGAGAAAATTACTAACCTCATCATCGTTCGGGGAAGTTTGTAAAAAACGAGAGAGCACAAGTTGTGCTGTTCTTGTTCGTAAAATCGTTTATGGTAGTAATATCTCCAGTTTGCCTGCTGTACGGTACGGTATCGAAAACGAAGAAACCGCAATTAAACAGTTAGAAATTCAAGAGAATATTAGTATACAAGGTTGCGGTTTGTTCGTCGACGATCAATATGAATTTCTTGGTACTACACCAGATGGCATTTATGCAAACGGTTTAATTGAAATTAAGTGCCCACATTCTTTAGCTGGCATGACTCTTGATGAAGCAATGGCCAAACATACCTTTTGGGTTAAGGACAAGGCTTCCAAGGGTTATGTCATAAATAAAAATCATAACTGGTATTTCCAAATTCAGGGACAGGTACATATTACTAAAAGAAACGTTTGCATGCTTGGCATCTGGTTTGGTGCTACTGTACCTATGAAAGTTTATATTATAGAAAAGGACGACAAATTTTGGGAGGAGAAAATGGAGATGAAATTAGTTAGGTTTTATTACGATTGCCTACTTCCAGAATTAGTTGATCCTCGGCAGTCACGAAGCATGCCCATTCGTGACGCGCCCAGTATCATAGAGGCTATGAAAGAGAGGAAAGAAAGAGCTTTACGTGTTATGAAAGAGAAGAACGCCTAATGATTTTGAAAGATACAGGTAACTTAACTACCCAGCCAGTCGATTCACGTAAACACGCCAGTCCAAAAGTCGTTTTAACTTAGGAACTTAGAAATCGCCTTTTGGTTTTCTGTTTTAAACGCACTTACTTATCTAGTCTTGGATTGTCATAAATCTTCCAATAGCTCAATTACTATACAATTTCTGAGTTACCTGGTGTAAAGAATCATAAAAATTGGTTCAAAAATACAGCGAATTGAGAATTCTCCTTTTTTTAAGTCGGTTAAAAGGGCTAAATTTGCAAAAAACGAAGTGACGTCACTGCGCTACGGTTTTTATTACTTACGTGAATCGGGCAGCTGGTAACGTTTTCATTCTGATAGGTTTTGTGATAGCCATTGATTTTATCATCAAATTAGCAGAAATCAGAACTTGATCCGTAATCGAATGAAAAACCATTAGAATTTTGAACTCATATTTCGTTATTGTTTAATTACATACTTTTAATTAGTATATTAATAATTTACAAACTTCTGTTAAAATTAGTAAATAAATGAATTATTTACTAATTTTTGTACAACCCTAGCACGCTTTTGAGATAGCGAGTAATGGCGACTCATATTTGTTATTGTGTAGTAAATAAATCATTTTTATACTTGTGTTTCATTTATTGACATTTTTTTTAAAACCCTAGGATTTTTTTTAGATATCGACGAGGTGATCGTAAACAAAAAGTAAGTATTTGAGTTTACGCAATAGGCACATTTCCTTGCGTAGAGATAAACACACTTCCTACTGAATTTGCAATTATTTTATTGAATGAATATTTTACGAATTAGAATAAATTTTGGTAGTGAAATTACAAATAAATAAATAGTTGGAATTTTAGGTAAGTAGAATACAAAAATGTCAGATGTCAAATGATAGAAAAACATAAAAATTGTGTCTCAACTACTCTTATTAATCTATTAAAAAGAATCAACAGCTAGTTTCCAAAAATTCAACGTTATTGTTATGCTGTAAATATTCAAGTTCAATAACAATTTCTCAACGTGGAACGTTTGTTGCAAAACATTTTGAAAATCGCGCTCTCTAGGTCATTCATCCGCCCCGTCGGATGTTACATTAAACTTTGGCGCTGCGGTCGCTCGAAATCGAGATCTCAGGCCAACAATCTACACCCTTAAAGGTAATGCATTCCATAAGCGAACTGCTTTGACTGTAAAAAATGTGAATAGAAAGTAGAAGAATGGTCAGAAATTTTAAGGAGAAGATAATCTGAAGATCGCAGATTGAAAGGATGTGAAGAAAGATAGTTAAAATTCTCTTTAAGGTATCCGGGTGTCAACGGGTTTAAACAGTATACTGTAGGGGAGGGTATACTGTATGAGCATCTCGACGAAGACGAATTGGAAGCTGCTTGAGCTGCTGGCTAAATTGAATAATATGGTCATATTTGCGCAGTCCAAATACGAGCCGTATGCTGAAATTCTGAAGACTCTCAAGTTTATGAATTTGTGCTTATTGAATTATTAAGTATATTTTATACCAAGCAAGCGTTTAAATTGCAAGTGCATTAATAAGAAAGATTTTTGTTTCCACTAATACAAGGAAAACAAAACCAAACAAAAGTACAGACCCTGCACATTTGTACAAATATAATTACAATGACATTACATTGGGGATATAAGATCGATGCTAATGGATATTCACTATTGACTTGAATTCGGAATCATCAACGCGCCAACGTTGATTGCAATGTTCGAATCAGCTTAATGGGTTATGAATACATAGTGTATACAGTAGCTAGAAGACATAGTATGTCGATAGGTTGATACCGACATAAATCCAATAAGTTATTTTCAAATAGAAAATGTAACAGATATTAATAGTTATTAAGAGCATAACAATAACAATTAATTTAAAATTTAGAAAAGCATTAGTAGCATGTACCTACACCTGCATGTTTAAAAATTTTTGTCTCCTTGCAATGCAGTGTTTAATAATTGCATGTACGCGTCTGTTTAATAAGGTCGCTGTCTAAAATCGTGACAGAATGTCATTATTTCGTGTGATAGGGTTCTCCCTCGCAGCGCCACTATCATCGATCACGATCAGGCATGACTGCGAGGGAGTGTGCTCTCCCGCAGCGCCACAATTTAAGTTCATTTTCTCATTAAATGATGTACGTACAGTTATTTCCGTTTAATGTACATTACGTACGTTTAACGTGCTATACAATCCTTCATAACTGATCGCGATCGATGATAGTGGCGCTGCGTGGGAGTATCACACATTATTCCCTATTAACCACATGATAAAGTCAAATATATTACACATTTGTTGTTGAAAGAGACCACTTACTAAACTCCATGAAACTTTTTTTAATTCCATGAAATTCTGACGTTTCCTGATGTCACCAGATGACTAAAATGATCCCACACAGAAGATACCTAAGCAATTCCAAGAGAATAAAAAGTATTTGGCTATGGTTTCCAAGGTTTAATTATGCAAAATCATGTCCGGACATGCCCTTGCGTGAGCCTTATGGTGATTAAACCTCACAATGGTGATTAAACCATTGCATAGTAACACGGACCTTGTGGATAGGTGCGTAATCTTGAACATCACACTAAGCATCAAAATAACTAGTGAGGGTGAAGCCGTTCTCCTTGTATTGTTAAATCACACAGTAACTTGCGCAGTGCTTAATATCTGCCATCGTCCTGAATTGCGTCGATAATCAATTAATTGCCATCGGTCTCCATGTCGCCGGATCCAAAATCTTACGGTGAACCGAGATACACATTCCTGTGCTTATTCCCTCGTCCTCCATGCAAAAATATTATTTATTGCCCTTTGCAGCAGTGATAAACAAGATATTATTTTAGAATGTCACAAAATGTCACAAAACATAATAGCAATTTAGAGAAAGGATATTTTTTAAGTTATTAAAATAGTTTGTGACATCAATAACTCGTAATAAATACGTTAATATGATGAAACAGACCTTATTGCGTGTGATGTCAGAAAAGATTGAATTTTAAAACTTTTAAGAAACAATTTAAACATTTTAAGACCGCAATTGTTATATATCGACGGAAAACGAAGGTTGTTTGAAAACAACGAAAACAAGCAGACCCGTCGGCCTCGTTCGCAGGCACCGGTTCTGCCAAATTGCTTTGGGCTCAAAAACCCAACGCAGACTGTACTATATTCGAATCGCAAGCGCTTACTGCCATCTTTTCCGCCAATTCAAACTTCCGTCCGACCGGAACCAGATGGCGCTGCAAGCGCTAGAATTCACATTGAATTTACAATAAATCGGTAGTAATTATTTATAAAGTGATTTCTTAATTCATTTCTTATTTATTAAAACTTATTTACAAACAATTAAAAGCCAAATAACCTTGTAATAGAAACAAAGTGACTTGTACTTTGAAACACCACAATAATTTGTCGATCAAAACAATGCAAGATTGAAATAATCACAACAGAGTAAATTCACTAGATGTTTAAATAATAATCTAATATTATAGAGCAAAGATTTTTAAATTAAATTATGACCAAAAGAAATCGCAATAATTGCTCTATAAGTACTAAAATTGAAGCGCCAAATATTTTATTGCGTCGACATAAGTAATGTACCTACTCGTATATCCACCAATCCACACTGGGCTCACCTTATACAACTTATCAGCCTTTAAAGTCCACTGCAGCACACAGGCCTCCCGTAGTAAATCACTGGAGGCTTCGTAATCCACCACGCTGGCCTAGTGTCGATTGGTACTACAGACTACAGATTCTTTTTATTTCCTGGAGCCAATGCGGGTTTCCTCATGATGTTTCTCTCTCACCGCCGAGCTAGTGACAATTTAAAACAAAAATCCGTACTTAAACAAAAGCTACGATCACACGAATGTGAATAGAGTACAGATACCCTTAGGCTGTCACCGCTCTCTGTGCTGTAGTGACGTTTAAAAAGCTGAAGAAAAATGAAACGTGACACAATGACACACAAGGAAGACAAGAGAAAGATTTCCCTTATTGACCTCAACTGAAAATCGCCGTGTGTGAAATGTAAATATTGCGTTTTAACACTGATTTCTCTCTGCGCTGTGCCAGATATGTACCAAATAAACGCATTACATAAATTCCTGCATTTCATAATGATTTGATATCTTTATTATCTGAACATGAAAGCCGACTGAAACTGTTCGATCAGCTGCATAAAATTATATGGGAACGCTATTGCAGTTCTGACTATGACCAGGGTTGCAGAGAAATGGATTTTTGAAATTATATCATAGCATCAGAGTTTGACATTCATCGTTCGTAAATTGGACATGGGCCTCCTCATACACAATGTCCTGTACATGAGGGATGATCATGATCTCCTGGCTACGATGGCTAGACGGGTTAGCGAGTCCACTTTTAGAGTTGCCTTTTACTACACCCACAAGAAGGGATGGCGTTATGCTATTCTAAAGTTGGCCGGCACCACACGGCACCAAACGGATTTTATTCTTAGTAATTTAAAATATTTTTCTTTAGTAATACCGACCGATAGGCGCAGTTGGTAGTGACGGGATGGCGTTATGCTATTCTAAAGCTGGCCGGCACCACACGGCACCACACGTCACCAAACGGATGATATTCTTAGTAATTTAAAATATTTTTCTTTAGTAATACCGACCGATTGGCGCAGTTGGTAGTGACGGGATGGCGTTATGCTATTCTAAAGCTGGCCGGCACCACACGGCACCACACGTCACCAAACGGATGATATTCTTAGTAATTTAAAATATTTTTCTTTAGTAATTAGTAACCGATTGGCGCAATTGGTAGTGACCCTCCTTGCTGTGCAAAAGGTCCCAGCTTCGATACCCGATACTTTTTTTTTAAAAAAAAGACAAATATATGTTCGGGTCTGGGCGTGTGTTTATGTTTGCTTTGTATGTGTCTCTGGAACCACGACACAAGGAATCTTAGTATTTGGCCATTGAGTGTGGCGTTATTTAGAAAAATAGATTGTAATGTTGACCATGATTTGCTGCTTATTTCTTCTTCTTTCTTCTTCTTTTTCAGCCCTTGGACGTCCACTGCTGGACATAGGCCTCCCCCATTGTCCGCCATTTAGACCTATCGGCAGCGACCTGCATCCAGCATCCAGCATCCAGGTGCCCGCAACCTTTATGAGGTCGTCTGTCCATCTAACAGATGGACGTCCTCGGCTTCGTCCGCCGGTACGTGGTCTCCATTCGACCATCCTCTGCCCCATCGGCCATCGGTTCTTCGAGCTATGTGCCCTGCCCACTGCCACTTCAGCTTGCTAACCCGAGAGGCTATGTCGGTGACTTTAGTTCGTCTACAGATCTCCTCATTCCTAATTCGATCACGTAGGGAAACCCCGAGCATAGCCCTCTCCATAGCTCGCTGTGCGACAGTGAGCTTATTTATGAGGCCCATAGTCAGAGACCACGTCTCGGTGCCGTAGGTCATCACTGGCAACACACACTGGTCGAAGACCTTCGTCTTCAAGCACTGAGGTATTTTGGACGAGAAGACGCTGCGTAGCTTCCCGAACGCTGCCCAGCCGAGTTGGATTCGTCGATTGACCTCTTTCTCGAAGTTGGACCTACCTAGTTGGACCGTTTGGCCTAGGTAGACGTACTCGTCAACAACTTCGAGAATCGAGCTCCCAACTGAAACTGGGGTGGGCACGACATGGACATTCGACATGATTTTCGTCTTGTCCATGTTCATTTTAATGCCCACCTGTTGGGAAACTCGATTGAGGTCTCCGAGCATTGTGCTAAGATCCTCCAGCGATTCTGCCATGACCACGATATCGATATCGGCAAATCGAAGGTGAGTGATGCATTCGCCATCAACGTTGATGCCGAGTCCTTTCCATTCCAGGAGCTTGAAAACGTCTTCCATCGCATTGGTGAAGAGCTTCGGAGAGATGACATCTCCTTGTCTCACACCCCTCTGCAATGGAATCGGCTCCGTGCTCCCTTCCTGTACTCGGACTGACATGGTGGCGTTGTTATACAAACACTTCAACACTTCGATATACCGATAGTCAATATGGCACCGCTGGAGGGACTGTAGCACTGCCCAAGTCTCGATCGAATCAAAGGCTTTCTCATAGTCCACAAACGCTAAGCATAATGGCAAGTTATACTCCTCGGTCTTCTGTATAACTTGCCGCAGCGTATGGATGTGTTCTATGGTACTATAGCCTTTTCGGAAACCGGCTTGTTCGGGAGGCTGGAAGTCATCAAACCTGCGCTCGAGACGATTCGTGATAACCCTCGAAAACAGCTTATAAACATGGCTCAGAAGCGAGATGGGCCTATAGTTCTTCAACAAGGTCTTGTCACCTTTCTTGAAGAAGAGCACCACCACGCTTCTGTTCCATGCCTCCGGCGTAATACCTTCGAGCAAGACGGAATTAAAGAGCTTCTGAAGGACTTTCAGTACCGGTGTTCCACCCGCTTTCAGAAGCTCTGAAGTGATTCCGTCCTCACCCGGCGCCTTGTTGTTTCTAAGCTGTTTGAGGGCCATCCTAATCTCGTACAGGCTGATGTCCGGGATGTCTTCGGTATAGTTTCGGGTCAACTTGGCTCTTGGGTCTTTGGCCAAGTTGCCAACAGGTTTAGAGACCGAGGTATACAACTGTCCATAGAACTTCTCGATCTCCCTCAGTACCTCTTGTTTGTCGGAAGTGACACTGCCGTCCTCCCTCTTCAGTTTCGTCAACTGGCTCTGCCCAATAGATAAGTCTCTTGCGAACACTTTGAAGCCTTTATTCCGCTCTATCGTCTCCTTAATACGATTAGTATTAAAGAGACGGATGTCGTGTCGCAAGGACTGGTGAATCCGTCTATTGAGCTGCCGATATGCTTCCGCGTCATCAGGAGTCTGCAGTGTCATCGAACGTCGTTCCGCCAAGAGGTCGAGGGTGTGGTCGGTGAGCTTTTGGGGTCCATCTCTTCGACGATGTCTGAAGAATTTAGACCCCACCGTATGGACAGTTTCTACCAACCTGTTGTTGATATCGTCCACTGCAACGCAATCCTCTAGGCAATCGAAGCGATTTGACAGTTCAAGCTGAAAGCTTTCGGGATTCTGTATGTGGGTAGCAGTAGGTCGGAGCGTAGACTTCATCAGGCGGGACCTTTCCAACTTGACGTTTATATTCAATGTGCCTCTAACCATTCGGTGATCACTACCGGTTTTCACCCTGTGGATCACGGAGACATCATTGAATATTTGTCTCTTTGTGGCCATAATGAAGTCTATCTCATTTTTAACGGAACCGTCGGGGCTCATCCAGGTCTACTTCCTATGAGGCGGCTTCTTGAAGAAAGAGTTCATCATAAAGAGTCCCTCTTTCTCAAGAAAGTCGGCCAGCCTCTGGCCCCTCTGGTTCCGGTGCCCACATCCAAATTGCCCCACTCTCAACTCATCGTCGCCTCTTTTGCCCAGTTTCGCGTTGAAATCCCCCATAACAATATTGTAGTGTGTTTTCGAAGCATGTATGGCTCTACTAATGTCCTCATACATTGCTTCCACTTCGTTATCCGGGTGTGCCGAGGTCGGTGCGTAGACCTGTATGACCTTCAACGAATATCTCTTGGATATTCTGAGTATAATGTACGCGACCCTGCTCGACACACTCGTGATGGCTACAATATTATTTACGAGGGACTTGTGGACGATAAACCCGACACCACCTTGGGACTGCTGGTCGCCCTCCCGGTAATAGAACAAGTTGCCGGACTTCAGCGCTATCGTGTCCTCCCCCTCTCTTCGGATTTCTGATAACCCCAATATATCCCAGTGCAACTTGCCTATCTCCTCTTCCAGCTCAGCGATCTTCTCGTCTGTCCTCAAAGTGCGCGTGTTGTAAGTCACCAGTGACAACCCACGTCGGTAATCCTTTTTAGAAGCCCGCCCGGAGATTCTTAGCACCCCTGGCTCCAGCGCTCGACCAGCGCCCGTCGTCCACGCCGGTGTTGCGACTGGAGCCGCCGGGAACTTGGGGCCGTTTTACTTTTTCTGCCATAGGGGGGGGGGGGGGGGCGGACCGTAACCCGCCGCGCTGGTCCAGTGCGTGGTGGCGGGTCGCCAGAGCCTCGTTCGTTGGTCGGCAGGGTGCACCACGAGCCGGTGAGGTTGGCTTGGGTCCCAGAGATGTAGGTTGAGACCCCTTACACCCCTTTGGGACCCCTTACACCCCTTGCTGCTTATTTAGTATTTATAAATACAAGCCGTAAATAACTAGTAAAACATTGGGATTTTTGGTTTCTAATAATACTTGTAATAATATACCATTTATCACTATAAAAAGCTTAAAGTAAAATGAAAGGTTAGAAACAAAATAGAAGTGACAGGAAATTATTTGGCAGAGAAAGAAAGAAAATATAAAACGAAGAAAGGCTAAAATAATGATAAACTGCAAAGTTATCTCTGCCTAAGATAGTATTTTAGTCGTCCACTGGCAGTCTCTTTCAGGAACTTGTAGCAGCTTGTAAGTAGATACTCATAATTAATGCAAAAGTTCAGAATTCTAATCTTATTTGTGAATACACATGAATTATTAAACGAACGTCTCGAATACGAAGCCTCTCCCACCCGCATATGAACATCGAACATGTAATATTGACAGACATAAAGCCGATACACACAAAACTAGATTAGGTAAAACGCTTTGTGTAACGTACGACGGATAACTCACCTTGATCGCCCGACAGTGACTGAAGCCGCGGGAGTATCACGGAGATAGCAATTTTTTTAGAGATCCATATAAATAAAACCTTATAAGCCAAGCGGTGACAAGGCTGTCTTTAGCTATGGGCGCGATGAGCCAGGGCCTAGAGCCCTAAGGTTAAAGATGCTGATATCATGAATGAATCGGTTGATATCAGAATAAAATTCAAAGGAAATCAGAACAGAATGTTATTCAAACAATAATTTAATAAAAGAGTTTGATATTCTGGAAATTTTAAATCAAAATGCCAATAAATTAAAAATTACTTTCCATCAACATATTATTTAAACTAATAGTGGAGTGTAGGCTTTCTCGACCGTTGTCCATATTAATTGAATCTTCCGGGCTACTTGGCCGAGGTCTTCTGGAATCTCTTCTCTTTCTTCCAAACTGGAATTAGCGCAACTGGTTGCGCTCGAGAAGCCGAAGAGATAACATCTCTCCGAAAGTGAACGCAGTCGCCACTGAGGATGTCAACCGCAGTTGTTGACGAAACGTTTGGAAGAAAGAGAAAAGATTCCAGAAGACCTCGGCCAAGTAGCCCGGAAGATTCAATTAATATTTAAACTAAACTAAACTAAACTAAAATAGTAAAATTAAAATTTTCATCGTATTCTGCTTATGATTTTCAATTCCCTACAAGGACCACAACTCATACCTGGCCCAGACCAGAATGAGAAACGTTGGCACGCCCCCGAATGCGCTGCCCACCTTTACAAATTAAGGAGTGGATTGGGAGAAAGGTTTGGGAAAATGAGGAGGCATAGGATGGGATAGGAATCTCACTCACTACCGAAACACGTACGTACAAATTGAGGAAATACGATAAAGTAGAAAATGTAGTAAATTGTACATTTCAAAGTAGTCTTCTGTGAGAGAGGGGTAAGTGAGAGAGATGCAGAGTGCACTCTCCCGATACTCTTTCCAATAGAAACGAGATATCATTTTTTTTTGTTTCTTCCATATTTTCCAAAAAATACGTTTATCGGGTACAGAATCCGATCTTTATATTGCACAGCACTCTCCGCTGCCGTTTACCTTAACACGTAAGCATGAATAATGCTATCGAGCTGCTGTGAAATAATAAAGAACTGCCGATTCGCTGGCCTGGAAATGTACAAAAAACTTATTTTACAAAATAAAATCTTATTATGTATAATCCAAAGCTTTTATTACGAATATCGCAAGGAAAATAAAGGGTCTAAGCCCCAAGAAGAAAACTAAGACAACAGACCCACGGGTCAGCTAGAATCCTGATGGTGGTGGTCACTAGGAGGATAGTGGCAAGTGGAGGAGGAGGCAAGGAGGATAGATTACATTGTTGCTGATATTAGCCGCGGAAAATAAAACATTTGTCTCTTGAGGATCGCCGTATATTATATAAAGATTTCCCAGTATATAAATTACAAGAGAAAATACAAGAATCAACATTTAGAACATTCAGTAAAGACGGTATCGACAATATTTTAATGTGGCAATGTGGCCAACGGCCAACATCCATATTTCACATTCAAAGATATCCAAACCTTTTCTGAAGCCTGCCTTGGATTCTGCTGAAGTTGCAATTAACTATTATTGTGTCAATACATATAACGAGTTAATTAATAATACGTATTTTTTTTGGAAAAATTGTTGGTTTTGGCCCTTGTATACGACAAATTTATATGAAAGTTTGGATAAAAACTCAAAAAAAATTTTTTTTGACAATCACGTAGCGTGAGCAGAATCCATGATTTTAGGTTTCGGAAGAGGTTCGGAGACTACGGCGTGTCTCCAAACTATTAACCGCTTTAGTCATAAACGCTATTTAACATTAATGTCTGTTAAAAATCTTTTGACCTTTTTTAACAATGAAAACTTCAAACATGTTATAAAAGTGACAATGAATTTTAATCAAATATTAGATTTAAACAGCATTTATGAGTTATCTAATAACTCTGTTTATAACGTCACCTGAGATACAACGACACCTATACCAGTTATCAGTATAATATATTATCATATCATCAGCCTGTGTCTCTCCACTGCTGAGTATAAGCCTCTCCCAGAGACCGGCCCCACTTTAGAGGTGTGACAATCAATAGTAATTGCGAATGATATTTTTTTGATTCAATACTTACAACTGATTGACTGATCATATCACGCGGCGATAAATGATTCAATCACTCGAAAGACTTCTGTAGGTCGGGCGAACGAACGAAAGTTTAGTATCTAGCAATGAGCGGATGAATGGCGTCGTATTGAGTTTCACTCATTCAACAATTCAATACTAACTACTAGCCTAGCCGCCGCCCGCAGATGAATGTCGGGTGTACTCGATCTGTTTACAAAGAATAAGCACTGTTTGTGTGGATCGCATGGAGAGGACTAGGTACTCATTTAAATTATCAACGTAACACAATAAGAAACCTAGCTCCTTTTTTATTAAAAGAACTCATGTTTTGAATTATTATAACTTAGAAATAACGCAATAACAAGAAATACTGTTAACACCTCATTGTCGATTAGATATATACTTACTCACATTATAAAAAATAACGATTAAACGATTAACATGCAAAAAATAAACGCCGCTACCTTACAAAATTAACTCATTATTTTAGTATTAATAAATAAAAGGTCACCCTTGTCCGTTAAAGTTCGTACAACCAAAAACTGCCAACAACCAGTAATCGTGAAGGAATTAACGAAATGAAATACAACAATCGTGAAGTGATCGAGAGTATACGGACGCGGACCGCAGAGCGCAGAGCGACAGGCTAATGAACGGAGTTTACTCGTCAACTCCGAGAAGTCATATCTCGTATTCGTAAACGAAATGAATGAATTGATCGCACGCGCGCGGGCCAACCGCGTAACATGATTAAATGTTTCTATCAATATAGATGGAATCATTGTGATTCGTTCGTGATTCATTCGATCTGCAAACAACGGTGATCGACACATGACTACACCTCACACACGATCTTCAGCTCTTCAAGTCGTCATCCCCCTTGGCCGAAAGGCGTAACACACTACATTTCCCGAAACGCGGTTATAATTTGAGGACTCGTCTCCTACATCGGATTTCGGTCCTGTGACATATACAGCCTGCCCACAGCCACTTTAGCTTGCTGAAACATTGAGCTACGATAGCAATTTTATCTCAGAGCAAATTCTCATACACCAAAATACATAAAAGCAATGTTCATACGCCATCCAACAGTAATGACTTACAATAAGAATAATATTTTTATTAGACCACCACCGGGGTGCACAGTTTCACGTAAACTTTTACGTCGTCCGTTGTAAAATTTAACCGGCTACGAGAAATGCACACGATATTGGCTATTTTATGGAGATATGAAACGAATGCGCGTGAAAATGCAAATTCAGTTTTAATGGGTACGCTCTTATTTGCCTGTAGTAGAGTTTACTGGTGTTACAGACAATCCCAATGAAATAGGCGGATGTTTTTTGTACAGTTGGCCATGATTGACCATCTCTTCATAGGGCTGCGTTCCAAAAGCTGCGACAGTGTACAATGCAATGCACCAAGCCCTTTCAGTAGCAAGTGCTGGACGTGGACGTCCTCATGCATATTGTCTAGTGCAGGAAGGATGTAAGTAGGGCCGTTAAACGACACGCTGACCAAGGGGGTTGGCGAGTGAACGTTGTTAGAGGTGTAGTTTCCCAGCGCCACGGGAGGAGAGGGGCTGGTGGTATTCTATAGCCGGCCGACACCGTAATGAGGTCGACAGTAGAGGACGAATGAGGCGGCCAACAGTTCCCAGTATAGCTGTTGTTGTAATTCCACATTGTAATAATTAAATTATAATAAGTTTTAACGAAATTAAAAAAAAAAAAACCGCGAAGATTAGTGCAAAAATAAAAAAAAATCCCCCAAAAAGTTGTCCCGCACAAATTCACTTGATAATTTAATTAGTTAAATTATTTTTAAAATAGACTACAAAAAATCACGAACCTGAAAGTTGTGGGATGAATTTTCCGCATGCGGCACCCGCACACCCCTTACAAGTGTACAAGTGTTACAAGTGTCCACGGACGGCGGTGACCATTTACCATCATGTTACCCGCCCGCTCGTCTGCCAACTATTCTATAAAAAAATTGATAATTTTCCTGACTTAGTAAAAAACATCGCATAATGAAATATACTACTTTAAAAAATAATTTTGTAAATGTATATCTTCTCTGGGTTCTTTTCTGAAATGTGTATCTGGGTTGCGGGCCCGTACCGCAAACCCATGACCGTGTATCTATCTACCTACATCCCGGGAATTTATCCCGGATGTTTCATTGGAGCTCTCTTCCACTTTTGCGTAAACACAGCCTTTATGACTTGCTCGAGGAAATGATGATCATTTTTCCATCATTTATCATACTGGAAACAAAATAATAGAGATAAATATATCGATGACAATATTAAGTAAAAAATAAAGACACTATAGTAAATGAACGCCGTATGACGCGAACCATACAAAAACCATCGATACATCGATATTAAACATAATTATCGATAACTCGGCACATCCATCAATCGTCTTCCACTCGATTTACCAACTTAATCAGATGACGTGGCGAATATGGCAATATGGAGCTCGGATATCCGGGTGTCTGGATAACGTTTCAGATTTGTGGCATGAGGATAAACAATGAAGATACAATTTGTATGTTGAAAATACAATCTATGTGTATTGTATATGATATTCTATGTGTCCAGCGGACTATTGTGGCCCGTAGTTTGGACAGATTCCAAAAAAACTATAAAAAAGACCATATTTTGGTCATTATGCCTGGACTTTTGAAGCGTAGAAATCTCCTAAGGAAAATCCGTCTGTTGTATGTTTTCTATTGTATATTTTTTTAAATACTACACCATACTATCAGCCCGTGTCTCTCCACTGCAGGATTGGTGCACATTGGTGAGGTCAAGGACCGCCACCCCTCACGGTCTTCGGCTCTTCCCCTCCAGTCACTGCCGGTGACTTTCGGCCGGCCGGAGGGCGTCCCGCGCTACGTTCTACGTATTATTTGTAGGTATTTATACTGTTTGTCGTTTAATTTGTCTATTTATATCTCCCATCGCGGCTTCCAATGTTTAACCCAATGATCAGCTGTTAGAGAATGCCTCAGGGCATTATGCTCGCCTTTTGTACAATACTGTTAACTAAAGTATTTTATATAAATAAAATATATAATCTGAAAATAGTATCTGATCTCCGAGAGATGTATTACTAGTTTTCGTGTGTAGTTTTTCACTAATTAACCATAACCAGCCCTTGTATCGTCCATTGGATATGGGCGTCATTCATATGCACGTGGCGTTTAAAGGTCAGAACCTTGTAACGTTTTCAGCTAATGTAGCTACCACAGAAGCAGCTTTGTTTTACCCTTAGTCGCCTTTTATAGCATTTTGTATTCACTAGATTATCTTTATTTATTTATTTACATAAGGTACACCAACAGTATACATATAACAATATTGTAATATAAGACTAATCCTATTAGAGCCTTTGTGATTACCTATATGTGTGAATACTACATTTATAATGAAGTAAGATCGTCGCTTTAAATAAGTTTTAGTAATCTCACATTTCACTCGCTCACATTTCACGGCATATCTCACTCACCACCGAAACACGTACGTACATTGGGGGATTACGATAAAGTAGGAACATTTCAGGGTAATCAGAAGACTACCTTGAAATGTTCTACATTTCCTACTGTTCTGTTCTGTTCTCTCACAGAAGTGAGAGAGGGGTAACGTGGCCAATCGAGTGCGCCCAGCACCTGTGGAAATGCTGATTTGAATATAACAAAAATATTTCAAGGTGATTGTGCCGTGTGGTGTCGGCCGACTATAAAATAGCACGACCCCATTTCTTCTCGTGAGTGTCGCAAAAGGCGTCAAAAAGATATCAAAGTCTCTACCACAAGCGCTCTAAAACTCCAAAGGAGGGGACCAACCCTGTTGGCCAGCATACGTCCAGCATAAGTCCATACATCCCTCATGCAAAAGACAATGTTCATGAGGAGATGAATCTCCAGCAGTGAATACTGAAAGATCTGATTTAATTTGCACTAAAACATAAACACCATACAAGATATGCCAACCAACAATATGATCGGCAAAGTCTAATTTGAGCAAGCGGAATAAACAATAACTACGCTGCATTAAACTCGCTCATTGTTCGCGGACAACGATGCAAATTGATGCAAATGCACTCGTATATGCACCAAATTTGGTCCTAGAAAACGAAAAATATTAGTGGCGACCTTTGTCGGCAACCAAGGGCAACAGTTTATATCCATTTTCCCGCTTGAAAATTCTATATTTCTTATTTTAACTTGGTTCGCGTACAATCCCGGGATAATAGTGATGTTTACATTGGTGAGGATTTTTGAAAAAGATAAACAAAAACCTTTGATTTTACGCGGCCATACCCGATTAACAATATAAAACCACACCATATTATCAGCCTGTATCTCTCTACTGCTGAATATAGGCTTCTTCCGCAGCTCGCAACCACACACAATTTTTGGTTCTTCTCATCCAGTCTCTTCCTGACATACTACATATTTACTTGTACATAATTTTATAATATGTACCTAAGTTATCCTAAATTAGCGTTAATTATTTAACGGGGATATTACCAGATACAAATATGACATTATCCGACTGAAGAACGCAAAGCGTTTTCAGCCCTTTTAAATAACCCTAAAAGCGTCACAACCGTACCCAAATAACGTTTATAAGCAAGATTAAACGGCAGATTTAGCTAACATTCGCGACGCAACATCAAATATTAAACGTAATAAGCGAAAAAAGCATAATAGGTCGGTTTCGTCACAGGCCCCGTTTGCGAGAGGAACGTCAGGGCGGTTATAAATTCAGATTAAGTGAGCGCAACCCCCAGAGCGAACGCCATAATGATATATAACTTGCTGTGTAACTTATAAACAAACTTGTTGACAACCACTGTAGCTGTAAACATCGGTGGCGAGCGCTGGTTACGAAACTTTGACGTGAGATCTTTGAGTAATCGTTAATTGAAATACTCGCTAAAGTAAAACTAAGAAAAACGATTTCGCACATTGTGATTGAACCCAGTTTATATATATACAGCTACGTAATAAAAATAATCAATTCAGCAACCAATGCAATCATCAATTCAGCAAGCAATCAATTAATTTTAACACGAATGTGGAGTGCCAACACAAGCCTTCTAGGTTTAAAAGCATAGTGTATGGTGTACATAAAATATCATGTACATAAAGTGTCTAACTAGGGTTCTTGGTTAGTAAAAATCCACACTTTATTTGACACACTTTATTCACGTAGGTATGTCAAGATTTACAATAGCGATTTAGATTTTAGAAGAAAGAGCATGAATTTCACACATAGGATGTCACTGATATGATAACGAATTATTAGAAATTGACTAGAACAAGATTGAATAGAAATTTATAATTAACAGAAACTAAAAAATGCGCATGCATTCGCCATCGGATATCGGTAGTGACTGTGCGGCGCCCGCTCGCTCCGCTCTGCGCAAGCGCCTTCTACAACGCGCGTACATTCCTTAAGCAAATTTAGCATCGGCCGGCGGGTTTGCTTGCCTAATTAAATTAATTGCAGTGTAGGCAAGGTTCCTACATATTGTTTTTCTAGTATATAAATAAAGAAAATAAACGAATAAATAATACATGCGGGTTAGTTGGAGAGGCTGTACACGGCGGCGGGCAGCGTTAATCTCATAACTTGTCGAGCATAGCTAGTCTGTCCTATTGAGAAGAGAAGTTTAAGGGGATAAAAGAATCTCCTTATGCTATTATACTATTTACTCCCCATTCCACTGCATTCTATAACTCTCCACAGCTGGATATATGCCTCTCCCAAGGCTCGCCACAACACACGATCGTCTACTCTTCTTATCTAGCCACTGGTGACATTCTTTTTCAAGTCGTGGCTTCAAGTAGCTGAAGAGTTTTTTTTTCGGAATAGCTAAATTCTTGTGGCCCTAGTGGCCTTTCAAGAGTCACCGGTCGTGTTTAATTTAGGGCGAGCGCAGAAGGCGCTCAGCCAGGAACAAAACGTATGTTGCAACGAGCCTAAGGGCTACTCGGCTTAACAGACCTCGGCTTAGGGCGTTGCATTGGGGGAATACCGCGGGATCGCGAGTCGGCGAGAAGCGCCCAGGCACGTGCCGATACCTGGTAAAAGTGTTGGCTGAGGGCCGGTGTGTGTTGACGGTATAACGAGGGGGACGTCCACGTCTCCGCCGGCGGGGACGGTGTATCTGTGAAATCTGTGAGTGTGATGTAAGAACCGCATTGGCAGCAGTAATTGGGTCGTCGGGGTCGTCTAAGACTTGCACGTAGCCGAAGAGCATTTCACGCTGCCTCCATTCAAAGACTCGTCTACCCCCTATAATTCCTATTCCCCTTCTTTCCCAACCCTTTTTCCAAATCATTTCCACCGAGCTGACTACTTAACTCGTAACAACGGTCGGTGCAACCCAATCGAAACATGGAGTATAAAATAAGGTAAACATACACATTCAATTTTTGAGCACAAACAAATATTTGTCGTTAGTCCTGAACCATCACGAGTATTTTGGGTAATACTAACTGTACTAATTTTAAGACCACTTTTAAGACCTGTTTAATATATAAATTAATACAGATCAAACTTTTTTAACTTATACGGAAGTCCTCCGGTGAAATTATAAACAAAAGGAAACAATAAAAGATGAAAGATCAATTGTCTGATAGGTTTAAAGTATATTAATAAACAAGTAACCGTAACCAGTCCTTTTATATAGTTCACTCCTGATACACAGTCTTGTGAACGGGAGATGTATGGCCTTAAAACGGCATGATGGTCAGGCGGGTTGGTGAGCCCACTGTTTTCGAGATGGTGTAGTTCCTCAGAGCTTATCTTAGTGACTTTATTTTTACTTGGTCGCCGTTTACCACACCAACAGGAAGAAATGCGGTAGTGATATTCTAAAGGACAAGGACACCACAAGGAACTTGTGGTGTTTCCACAAGGAAAAAATAACGTAGGAATCCAACTAGACTTTTACTTCCACGACAAATATTGCGAATGTACAGCAACAGTGTGTATTGTATCGCCATAAACATATTGAACAAAGTGCCCAAAGATATAAGAGAACTACAAATTTTAATATGAAATATTCGATCGGTTGGTTGGTTGTTGGAAAAATGTTTTTATTCCACAATAGAATATTTAGTTGGAACTCAGGCCTAACGTGTAATATAGCATGATATTAATTGTGAATTAATTGACTATTTCTTAATTTAATTGACAATATTTCTTAATTGACATAATCTTATTCATATTCTTATTAATTGACATTCTTTTGTTTCATTAGTTATTGACATTTTAGTATTTTTTACTATTATTTTTTTATTATCGACTCGTATGTTTATTTAAGTTTTGCTTTAATATTTCCACGCCAGCAATGTCAGAATCTGTGACAATATATAAACATAAGACTGTATACCACATTTTTGGAAATAAATTAATAAATGAAATGGACAAGTAAACAAGTTCAAAGTTTTAGTGACGCAACCGTCCTGACAGAATATTTGAATACGCGACATCCTCTCATTTGTTCCATGATATAATATGTGATTTCGGGCTCGGAAACTCGCTCTAATTTCACTTGACGTTTACCGGATATCGTTTTTAATATTATTATGAATAATCTTGTATTTTTTTGTAGAAAGAAGGTAACAGACGGGTGGAAAGTTGGTAAATAGATATTGTCGCCCATGACCTACCTACTCTTAAATTTTCAAACGGCATGACTAACTTTTGTTTCTTGACTGATATTGGCATGTATCGCGGAATGTCCATAAGCGACAGTGTCCAACTGTCCACTTACTACTTACTCTATAAAGTCTCTATACTATAACAGGTCTATAATAAAGCCAGGCATTTAATTTTATATACGAGCAATTAAGCATATATAATTTAAACAAATGTAAGAGGAATATAAGTTATGTAAAAATAAAAAAATGAAATTTTATATTTAATTAAATAACTATAATAACTATACATATTAATTTAATAACTATATTTAAATTACAAACTTGTAAAATTAAGTTAATAATAAAAAATAATTAAAAAATGATTAAGCGTAATTAATCTAATCTAAAATCGTAACATAATTGTGTCTGGTATATAAAATATTTTTTTAAGAAGGTTGTTACTGGGAACAACAATTGTCCAGTCTGTCTTTCGGTATTTGTCCTGTCTGTCTTGAATTTAACCGTAACCAGTCCTTTAATATAGTTCATTCCTGATTATACATTGTCTTTTCAACGAGAGATGTATGGCCTTAAAACCGCATGCTGGTGAACCGAGTTGGCGAGTCACACTTTTTTGAGTCTGCGCATCACTCAAAAACCCACAAACAAGTGGAAAACTTTAAATTTTTGTTAACTAAGTTACTAGGCTCCCATAGCAGGTACTCGTGCAACATCGTACAATTGCGAATTGCAAGTTTTTATATTATATTACTTTTACGACGCGTTACAAATTACATTTAGAGATGAGTTACATTTTTTTATCTACAGTTTCTCTTTATGTTTTTCGCAGGGTGCGCAACCAGATCGTAAATTATGGTCCTACGTGGACGGACTTATAATAATCCACAGATAATAATGCAAACAGTATGTGCACTTCAGTGTCGAGTATTTTTTTCGTTTCATATATGGCAACGGTGCAATTAGCACATTCTACCAGTGTCAAGTTTTTTTCGTTTAAAAAAGAATTAAACAATGTTGAAGTCTAAACCGTATCCTGTCAATAACCAGCCCCGTCGAAGTAAGTTAGGAGTAGTTCAGTAAAGAGATAGTAGGTTTACTGGGGTCAGAAGAGGACTCCTACGAAGCATACGAAAAATGCAGTCCCATGCTTTTATTTGATTATCACAAACATTACGCACTAAAAGCACTTCAAAGAACTATCACCATTAAACCACAAAAGACACAATTTTTATAGTAATCAAACAAAAACTTCACTTCTCGCGTTCCCGTCAAAACATCAGTGTGGAGTTTTGAAAACCAATTAGCCCAGTTGTAAGTAGATATTAGGCCTACCTACTAGATACTAGTAGATGAAATACACTAGCCTGTTATGTAAAGGTTCTCGGATTGTAATCTCTGTTTGACATTCAATTGTTTAAAGACAAATATGTGTTCGGGTTTGTCTTTGACTATTTGTCACTTTGTCTTTGACTCCTAATGTGGACCATTAAGTGTGTTGTCATTTACAAAAATTTACTTATATAAATTTTATCATTCATATATTTTGTAACAAACGCTCGAAATTCACTACACAGCACACCAAGAAACCAATATTTTCAAATATTGCTTCGAACGAAATACATCAGAACATTTTATTTAATTTCACTCAACTACTTGTTCTTAGATACGTATCGTTCATTTTCCGGAATACACCGGACTTCTCTTATCCAAGTATATTTCCCGCTCGATAGGATGGGAAATTGACTCTCGCAACCCTTAGTCGCTCACTTACAAAACACATAAGTACGTTTTACGGCACGGAAAAAGAAAACTGGGAAGAAGGAAAACATCTTAGCTGAAAATCCTCCGCCGACGGTAAAAAAAAAACACCAATTCATTAAAGAGCCGCTGTGTCCAAAATTCAAATTATCAGAAGATCGCAAACCTTCGATGGCGAAGATAGCATCTTAAGAAGTAGAAAGCGCCAATGTTCTGCAAGAGAGTACCAGAGGTCTAATAGTTATGTTACTGTCTATTTCTTGTAGTGTGTTCACAATTCATATCGGGACTACTTACGCTTTGTTTTTTCCCGGCTTGGCTCGGCTCCCAGAGGATACGTTGTGTAATCAAACGCCGGAATTAAAATTATGGTGCGACGACTTTTCTAAATTTTAATTCGACTTTTGATTAAGTTAGTGAATGAGTGAATGGAAACGAATGAGTGAATAAATGAATGAAAGTTCTTTACTACATTTTAATGTAAGGCACACAGAAGCAATAGGCGTCCTGAAAGTGATGTCTGGATAGCAATTAACTTTTCTATATTGTTGAAATTTAAACATTTATTTGCATATTTATATGCCTGTTTGTATTACCAATAATTTAGGCGTTACTTAAAAGATTTTTTGAACATCTTTTAACAGTAAGCCATTAGTGTTGACCACGGATTTGGAATCAGATTCCTAAATCCATAAATTTAGACAACGTATGTTCTATTTTTCAATGGAAAAAAAGATGGCGGCCGAGCATACGGTCCACTTGATGGTAAGTGGATACTGTCATCCAATGATATACGCAATAGATGCCAATATCAGTCCAGAAGAACAAATATTGGCATGCCCCCGGATGTGCTGCCTACCTATGGAAATATAGGAACGGATTTGGAAAATGAGTTGGGAAAATGGGGAGGGATAGGATAGGGTGGGATGAGAATGGGCTGTGGCATTACTCACTCACTACCGAAACACGTACCTACGTACATTGGGAAAATAGGATAAAGTGGGAAATGCAGTACATTTCAAGGTAGTCCTCATGTTAGTATGTGTCAGCATTCATCATTTATCTATATCTATACAATTTCCATATCTATACTAATATATAAAGAGGTAAAATTTTGTGTTTGTGGGTATGTTGGGGGTAATCTCTGGAACTACTGCACCGATTTCAAAAATTCTTTCACAAATAGGAAGCTACATTATCCGTGTCTAATATAGGCTATATTTTATTTTAAAATAAAAATTAATAAAATTGAAAAAACTTATAAACCGAAGCGAAGCGAGGGCGGGTCGCTAGTGATTGATAAATGAGGTATCTACTTATGGCGGTTTGGAAAAGGGTATGAAAAAAAATTAGCAAAATTACTTTTTATTAAAAGTAACTCATTTTGCTAATTTATCACACACATAGATAAAAACACAGCAAAATTAATACGAGTCGATTCATATTAAATTTACGGTGTCCAACGGACTATTGTGGCCCGTAATTTGGCCTGATTCTAAAAAGACCATATTTTGGTCATTATGGCCTGGAGTTATTTTAACTCTTGAAGCGTAGAAATCTCCTAAGGAAAATCCGTCTGTTGTACATTTTCTCTTTTATATATTTTTAAATATGGCTCTCCACTACTGGATATAGGCTTACAATCGGTCTTGGACTTATCCAGCCACCACTAGCGAACTTCTTCGCCGATAGTGGAATGCTGGCGGGCGTTTCACACTGCGCTTCTCGATACGTATTCTCCATTTGAGAACTCTTCCACCTCACCAGTTGTCGGTCTTGGGGCAAATATGACCTGCCCATTGCCATGTATATGTGTATATCCTACGGTCTTACACTTGTTAGTGTAAGTAAGTGTAAGTCTTACACTAGTTTCGTTGTTATTCTTGGACCAGTGCTGAGTATGCAAAATAAAACGGTCACTTTGCTGACTGATATAATTTGAGTAATCCGTGAAGAACAAATAAGACTAAATAAAGTTACAGCCTAAGATTTTTTTTTTAAATTGTCGCTCTTCTCCCGTGCCACATTTCATTGGCCAAATTTTATTTTTAGTGTTATTTTATATTAGAAGTAATTTATTATTAGTTCAATCCGTAGCTTTTAATCTATTTTACAAAAATCCCCGACAGCCATCAAGCATTACAGCCGGCCACAAATCACACGGATTACGGCGCCCAATTTGAACGTAACAAATTATCGTATATTTATCGGGTTATTTACGAAACATTATAGATGTCGCGTCGAGATGCCCCACCATTACTCAGTTGGGCTTAACTCGCTGAATTTTAACCGGGATTCTGTATTGTGCCGCGTTTGGGCTGGCCACTCAATGAGCTAGTTGTTTAGAAGCATTTATCAATTATACTCACTTCCTAATTTTTTTTACAGAACGAAGGTGGCAGACGAGCTGATAATCCACACTGTGACACCCACGATACGCGTCAACATCAGTTCAGAACGTCAAACATTGACACGTACCCGGATAAGCTGCCTTTAATAATCTTTAGATATAAGATGGGCCCTGGCGTATCTCGCACACTATTGAAACACGTGTATATATTGGGAAAATAGGATAAAGTGGGAAATGCAATACATTGTACGGTGGTCTTCTGTGAGAGAGGGGTATCTTGGCCAGTCGGATGCTTCCAGCGGCTGTGGGATTGCAGCGTGCACCTATAGCCACTTACCATCGACGACGACTAAGGGATAACAAAACTGCTACCACAAGCTATGAGGAACTGCACCACCTCTAATAGTACGGACTTGCCAACCCGCTTGGCCAGCGTGACGTTTTAAGGCCATACATCTTTCATGCACAAGACAATGTGCATGGACTGAGGCTGTGTGATGGTCGAGACGTACTCATGCGCCCAAGCGCCGACACCAGCGAACGATCGGCTTGTTCCGTCGCGTGTCGGACGCGACTCGGTTTTCCCGAGCTTGCCAGTCAGAAAAGCACCTTCACGCCGATAGGCCGCGCACGCCCGACCTCGCTCCGACACACGCGTGCCGCCATCTTGTAGTCACGTAAACAGCTTTGTTCGCGTTGTAATATAACTGAAGAATAAACGCATTCCTCGAATATATGTGGACTCATTTATGCGACCTCCTGCTCCACAGCTGATTACGGTTACAATAATAAAATCATGCTTCCGCTTTTGCGATAGTTTCCGACATAGTCCGACATGCACATTACCACAGATAAATCACTAATTATTCGCGCATTTCAATCAGTGGCGTAGCTAGGTAACCAAGGGCCCTGGGGCAAATTAAAAAATGGGGCCCTACTGCTATGTAAACTGATTAGGTTTTATCAAATAAAAATATGAAATATACAAATACTTTAAAAATGCTAAGCTACTTAAGCTCTTTTTTGTGCACTGCAGGGCAGGTAATAAAAATATTAAACAGTAACAACATAAATTACAATTAATACTTGGTGTAGGTTTGGCTAATAAAACGAAATAGAGAAGATTCAAGGGTTTATTATATAAAGGTCGGGCCTACCAACTGACTAAATAACAATTATATTTACAATTTTTTCCTAGCTTTAGTTTTCGCAGAAGTATCAATGACTTCGTTTAAATCCAGGCTTGATGCGGTTTTGTTTTCAATTGCTATTAGCGATAAATGTCGGAGTCGAGTTTGGTCCATATTATTTCTTAAATATTTTTTTATTATTTTTAATTTGCTAAATGACCTTTCAGCTGCTGCAGAAGTGACAGGAATTGTAAAGAATAATAACATTGCTGTAAATACTTCCGTTAGGTCGCATTCTAGCACTCCATATTTGCTCATTATTTCCTTACATAATTGGTGAACAGTCCATGCTTGAGTTAGTTGAGGTATTTTTTTGTTATTAGTATATGAGGTTAGTATTTTGGAATAACACAACCAAAAACGATTAACTGGCCCATATTTAGAACACGAAACGTAGTACGATTTTGAAAAACACCTGTTGTTCTGGTTGATGTCTGTTGGAAAAGGTCCTGAAGGCTGTAAAGGCCCCATATCAAGAATTTGACGTTTTTCGTTATCACTTAATATTTTGTTCGTGAAGTTTCCCAAGTCATAAGAAGATTTGTCGTACACATTTTCGAAAAATGTAGAGGTCTGTGGTTCCTCCAAACCCTCCGCTCTTATGTGTGTCATGCAAACATCATCCACGTTCACATGATCGGCGGCGGAGGTATCTCCAACTGTAATAATTGTCGAATCTTCTTCAGTAGGCTTCTCAACCAACACTGCAGTTACCACATTATTTGAGTCACTATCAATAGAAATATTTTGGCCAGATGTACTTGCAGAAGGCTGACTAAAAAACTTGTCAATTTTGGGCAATTTTTGTTTACTATCTTCTCTTTCTTGGCGTTGTTTGCGTTTAAATGCACCACTGGGTTACTTCTTTTTATCCATAATTTTAGTTTTCTAATTTATTTAAACAATACAATATTAGATTGTGCTCGAGTAGGTAGGTACTCACTGTTCACTGACGACGTTAAAAGTAAAATAAAAGGAAAGAGAAACACAATGATACGCTACAAGTGTCGTTGGGGAATCCCCGGAAAAAAAATTATCACCGTTAGTGTTACCACATTTAACGGTGGAGACCATGAACGATCTCCTGCCCGCGGACCTGAATTAATGTACCTACTGCAGGTGACTTGCATTTTTTCACGATATTTCGCGTTATACAATGAGCTGTAGCCGAAATCTATAGATTTGACACGATTTATTGACTTAACGGACATCAATATGAGTGGTAAAATCAAATAAAATTGAACCACTATATTGACCAGTACAAAAAAGTTTATTGACATTAGCTTACTTACTCCTGATACAGCATTAATTTTTTAACCGTTCTCGAAAAAAAAATCAAAACTCGAATTCACAATAAAACGCACATCGATGAATAATAAAACGCACATATCACTATCCGTCAAATTGACAACACTGCCAACCTACAGAAAGAATTTAGGGGAATTCCCTAGGCATAACTTTTGAATTTCTCTCAACTGAGTTGTCATGATTAAAGTGGGGTTGCAACCTGTCATATTTATTTTGAAAATGGGAGAAATTTCCAAAAGTTCAGTTCGATCGAGATTTCTGGTAAGGATTCGAGGGCCCCCTGAGCTTGAGGGCCCCGGGGCACTGCCCCGCCTAGCCCCTAGGTAGCTACGCCACTGATTTCAATCGAGGTTATATGAAAAGGCGAATGTCCGAGTGGGTTATAATCAATTTTACATCAGTTTAACATGACGTGGGCAGCGTCGGCTCATTACAATGATAATAGACTATCCGGGGACTGAAATACATTTCATCTAACACTATTAATCAATGCTTTCCTCGAGATCGAAGGATACAAAAACGTCTACATGATCGGGGCTGTGGACTCCAACTAGGTCATTCGCGAAGGTCTGTTACAATACTTCTCTCCTTAGGAAAAAAGTCTCAAGTGCATTTCGATGCCATTCTCAATCCAAAATGCAAAATTTTTTGTTGTAGATATTTTCATTAAAATCAAGCCAAAACTTTTCTTTGGATAGAACAAACCTATAGAGTAATCATTGTTTATTTTCTTTCTTTATTCTAATTATGGTATAATGTTCTTATACGTTTGTTAAAAATGCGTGTTACGCTTCTGCTCGTACATGAACATTGTTTTCGTGTGCGCTGCGACTTCGAGAGCGTTACACGTACAAGTACAATTACTACGAAGCGTTATAAATTAGGGGATTCTTGTTGAGTGTTGTATGCATGATTGGGAATATCTGCTTTTAATCGAGAATTTTAATAAACTTTTTATATTCATTCCATCACGAGAGGAAATGAAAAGGTACTGCCAACCTTGTAAAGCCCTATTCACACTGTACGAGTGGGTGCACCGTGGGCTCTTCGTCCGCACTAGACTAGCCTAAACGAAGCATAAAGACAAAATCCTTGCGTCGTATTTACGATTTAAAGTAAATGGTTGGGATTGGCGGCGCAGGCTTCGAAACGCCGTTTTGTTGTGGCACAAGTTGTGAGACGAACGGACGAATGATTTAACTCTCGTGGAAATTTCATCGATTGATAAACAGAATAACATAAGAGTACTACGATGGGCACAATACATGTTTTTATTCATAAGGCCTGCAGTAAATCAAGTAAAGTGAAGCATTGATCAACCAAGCATTAAATTGTAAGTAGGTACCTATTTGTACAAAGTTTTTTGCGCCCCGAGAACAATTTATGTATATAAATAAAAATTAAATGCTATTCGTTGGTAAGCGCATCACTTGAGAACGGCTGGACCGATTTAGCTAATTTTTTTTTTAAATGTTCGTAATAGTCCGAATTAGGTTTTCAGGGAGAGAAAAATTGGAAATTGGAAAAACTGAAAGTGTTTTTTTCTATGAGATTTTTTGTATGAACTTATTGTATTATTGAAATTTGGACAGGACAACGTCTGTCGGATCAGCTAGTTTAAGATAACGCTATGTTACGCGTTATCTTAAACGCTAGTTATTTAAGTTATATTTAATTTAGATATTTAAGATAACGCTAGTTTATGTTACGCTGAAGGTGACATTCTCTTCCTATCAGTGTCGAAGAATTAATATTTTTTGTCAAGGCAATAGAAAATATCGACACTCGTACGCATATGCGCTATCAGCATGTCAAAGTACCAACACCTATGCTGAAAAATGACCACCTTCACTAAACCGTAGAAAACGCAGAATAAAGTTAATGTTTGATGGACTGACGTTTGCTGTTACTATCTTGGATATAAAACGCTGCTATATTTTTGTATTAAGGGTGCCTTATAGTACTTAGTGAATTTATATTTATAGTTTAATTGATTGTTATTTTAGATTTATTCACTTTTTCTGCATCTTATTGCACAGAAACAGATTTTAGTTAGTCACCTGAATATAAAAAAAAAAAAACACTGATTTTTTTCCCAAATTCTATTTTTTTTATAGGAAGAATGGGGCAAACGAACATACAGTCGATTTGGTGATAAGTGGATACCGCCCATGGACATCCGCGGCACACGCCAACTTCAGTTCAGAATCACACATTGGCAACTGGCAACTGAATTAATAACTCACGTACATTGATCGTTGGTCACCTTTTAAAAAATGGATCGCGAGACAATTAGGTAATCAGGTTTATCGCTCTCGAACATAGCTCGCGCAGCTGAAGCGCAAAATCGATATACAGCTTTAGATTGTTTGTAGTATCAGGCCTGTATACAGCAGTAGACAGACACAGTCTGGTGGAATGGTAGGGGGAGCGTGCACGCTACATTCCCACTACCGCTGGGCGCACTCAACTGGCCACGTTACCCTCTCTCACAGAAGACTATCTTGAATTGTACTGCATTTTTTACTTTATCGTTTTTGCCCAGTGTACGTACATTGTACAATGTATGTGTTTCGGTAGTGAGTGAGATATGCCAGAGCCCATTCCCATCCCATTCTATCCCGCCCTATTTTTCCAACCCTTTCTCCCGATTCATTCCTGAATCTGCAAAGGTGGGCAGCGCATCCGGGGGCGTGCCATCGTTTGTCATTCTGGACTGATGTTGGCATGTATCGCGGATGTCAATGGACAACAGTATCCACTTACCACCAGGTGGACTGTATGCTCGCCTGCCGCCTTTTTCTCTATAATAAAAATAAAAAGGTACGCGAAAGTGTAGATAATATTCGCCCTCAGCTCATGCCTTGTACCATGACGAGTACAAAAACCATGGCGCGAAGGGGAAGGGCGAGTCACGATATTATATTGCTACTTGTGTTTCTTACAATGAATGGATAAATACATTCTCAATACAAATGGATAGATTCGTCTTTTTACCATAAACAGACATAGGCATTTTGCTCAAAATTATTACTTAGGTATTATTGATCTCGGCGATTCTCAGTGAAGTCTAATTGCACTGGACTGTTCTTGTAGTCAGGAAATGGTTTAAAGACCGTAAAACTACGCTCTGGACATTGTGAGTTGGCAAGTCATGGGAAGGGGAGAGTGCACGCTGCAATCCTACAGCCACTGGGCGCACTCGACTCGCCAAGTTAACCCTCTGCCACAGAAGAGTAACGTAAAATTTACTGCATTTCCCAATTCGCACAGTATAATTAATGTACGTATTTGGTAGTGAGTGAGATACGTCAGAGACCATTCCATGCTATCTTTGCCCCATTTTCCCAGCCCTTTATTCAAATCCATTTCGAAAAGTAGGGCAGCGCATCCGGGGGAGTGCCAAACTTTGTCATTCTGAACTGATGTTGACATATATTGCAGATGACTTTGGTGGACAGTATTCACTTAGCACCAGGTGAAATATCTGCTCGTCTAACGCCTTAGTCCTATAAAAAAAACAGGTAAAACGGGCAACAAAGTGTATCGCGGACAATTGCACGCTTTGCCCAATATTTTTTTAGCTAATCTTGCTAGCAAACTAATTTAATACTAATATAACTAAACTAGCGGCACGCTAAGATGGCCGTTTTGACGTTTGTCCGCTCATGAAGTTACGTATAAATTAATAACTACGTTTGAAGGAGCAAATTGCTGTTCTTTCTTTATTGTCAATACTGACGTGCAGTTAGTCATAAAATTTATCGAATGTATAATTTTAGGACACAAAATTAATTTATTACATTGGTTTCTAAACTATATATATTATGATCTAACTATATAATATGGTCCCGCGAACAAATCTTTTCACGTTTTTACTAACAAAGAAACAGATAATACGATCGTCACATATAGGATCGCTGGCCAGCACAACTACTACCTCCGGCAAACTCGCGTCAGTGCTCAATGCAAAACAAAGCAGTTTCGGCTTGACGTTGCTTCATGTGACTAATGGAGACTGGGAAAAGGTTGTGAATAGAACTGTTTAATTAATAAGGGAAGATTATGAAAGAGATGTGAAAATAGATAATATTTTAGAAAATGATCTTATAATTAATGTAGGTGATGATAGCTGCGACGACAGTGATTAAATATGGCCTTTTGTGGCACCTTTTTTCTGTCTCTTTCTGTATGAATTTGTATCTTGTGTGCAAATAAAGTATGTACGAGTATATTCATTTTCATTCCAATATTCAGTTCATTCAAATATATTAAGTAAACATTTATATTTTCGTTTTATTAAAACTTTTTAATCAGCTACTATTTGCAATACTAGTTATAAATCCAAAAACTTATAGATGCGACTCGCATTTGATTATATTTTTTTCGATAATAAATTGACATTTCACGTCACCATTGTAATGTGTCAAAACGGCCGTCTTAGCGTGCCGCTAGTTTAGGCATGATGGCGCAGTCCATAAATACAAACTATTTACAAATTAAAGCTCATTTACACAAGGAGGGTTTCTCGTACGGTACAAGCGAGAATATTGTATACGATTCTCGTATGCGACCAATTTACATACAATTCTCGCCTTCAACTGTTCACATCAAAACCTCGATGACAACAGGGATAACAGTGATTAGATTATAACAGTTGTTCGTATACTAGCTTTTGAATGACGTACGAGAAACTCTCCTTGTGTAAATGGCCCATTATTATGCCGAGCAATAGCATTTTGTAGATACAAGTTTCATATAAAGAAAAACTTTTACTATTCACGTAGCCATCTTAGACATTATTAAGGGATAGGGAAGAAAATATCCTTGCTGGCAAGTAACCCAATAAGAAAATTATAAACTGCGTGTTAGTATTCAAAATCCCCCGTTGAAACCCCCGATAGTAAGCGTGACATTACTTTCAATAGCAAAAGTGTCGCTTACAGTCACACGTGGTCGCATAGTTTTCAAAAATCCTAGTACTGAACGTCCTTAATAGGTTAAGGCGAATATCTACCTTGAAATGTACTGCATTTCCCACTTTATCTTATTTCCCTAATGTACATACGTGTTTCGCTAGTGAGTGAGATGTGCCAGAGCCATTCAGATATAGTTTGTCATTATAGACTAATGTTGGCATGTATCACGGATGTCTATGGACTACAGTATCCGCTTACCATCAGGTGGACTGTATGCTCGTCTGCCGCCTTCGTCCATAAAAAAATAACTAAATCATTTGGATAACAAGTTGCCATCTGTAATAAATAATACTTACCTACTTGTAAAGTTGTAAAGAAATTGGTTATCTTATAACTTATTTGACAAGTAGAGAAGGAAGCAAGTCCATATTACATATTTTTAAATTCTTATATACATTGTCGTATCATGTCATAACATACCATCCGCCTATATCTCTCCATTACTAGATGTCAAAGATTCTCCCAAGCCTCGCACCATACACGAACTTTTTTAGTAGTAGAAAGAGATAGTGTTAAGGACAGGAGGCTCCTCAACCTTATATATCGCCGGCGGTGTGGACTGTATATAGGTTTTTGACAATAATAAAACGCCTTGCTCTTCTTAATACAGAGCTGGGGTAGCGCAGAGGTACTTCTTCTTGTAGTTGTTGTCGGAGTGGTGCCGCTAGCCGGAATGACGGAAGTTTTTTTTTTTTTTTTTTTATATTACGAAAGACAATCAAGGAAAACCCTGCATGGCGCCTTCTGCGCTCGCCCTACATCAATCGCGATCGGTGACTCTTAAAAAGCCACAAGGCCATAAGAATTTAGACCTACACGATGTTGAGGCAATCAAGGTTTTTTAGCCGGTAGGAGTCCAGCACTACCTGGTACCACCTAGACTAGCTAGACTAGATGGTACCAGGTGACCATGCAGGGTTTTCCTTGGTTGTCTCTCCTAATATAAAAAAAAAGGCGGCGGGCCATCAGTTGCTCTCCGGACGCCATAGCGTCCATTTACATTACACAAATTGTCCCTAGCATGCCTTACCTAAGCTATACACCAACATTTATCCTTATAGAGAAGTAAAAGACACACTAGAGAACATTTTAATATCAAAAGCACATTACATTTTATACATATATTTTAGACTTAACATTAATGAGAAACTTACACAACTATATAATACAAGTACCCGATTTATGTGCCGTCGTTAACAGATAGATATCTATTCCTGTCCCTCTGCCTGGGCTCAATGTCGAGCGCGATAATTGTGTCGTGTGTCCAGATAAAACTGGATCCAAGCAACCACTGGACCAGGGCAGGGATGTTCTCAATCAATGTAGTACTCCGCAACTTCTTTTCAATTGCGGCACACATATTCTTTTACAAATTCGGCAGACACCTGAACTAATAATATAATTAAACGTATACTACGAATTCAAATATAATTTAAAATAATACGTAAAATTAAAAAGATAAAAATCACTGAATAAGTGTGTGAAACCGCTGCAAAAATGTCACGCTCGTGCCCTCGGTTACACCTCCCCGCTGAGTGATTCGGGTTACACTGCGCCACATCTAGCGTCGTCTCACGGCACACCGGTGTGCCGCGACATACCGGTATACAGCATCCCCTTAAATGACATTTGTGCATTTTACGAGCCGGGAAGTCGTTTTCTCAATAACACTATATCAAATGCATCCCACCCTTCACAAGCGAGCTAATGTCATCGACAAATGTGAATGTCATATAGACGAAACAATGACAACATTTTTAAATTTGGTAATAGTAATAAATTTCGTAACAACAATATTTTTTCAGATCATTCCTACAAGTCTATAAATTCTTAATAAAAATCAATAAGCTAAAAAAAAACCTGGAAAACTAGACTTAGTGGGAACATTCTTTATAGCCTACTTATAAACCCCGGACCTGGCGCAGCCCAGACCATACAACACTGAACGAAATTGACTTCATCATTGCAGACAAGAGGCGCATATTTGGGGATGTTAGTGTTCAACAGGTTTAATATCGGAAGTGATCACTCAAAAGCGCATGTCGATCTTGTTTGTGAATAAATGTGCATATACTAGAAATGTTACTTTCGCGTCAATGTGTTTAAAGGTATATTGTGAAGGATATAAGGTGTTTTTACGCGCACGGACGGGCACTCAGTACCACAATAAAAAAATTAAAAAACACGTAAATTCATTGTATTTTTTATTTACAAATTTATTAATACATACAATGTCTCAAAATTGTTCTGCATACGATAAACTTGCATAACCTAAACAAATATATTTGGAAAATTAATAAGTACTTTATATAAAACTTTTCAATGGCAGCCGCTAGACCTACAATAATGCCATTGCACAAATTCATTCATCGCGCCATGTTTGTTTGATTCGATATAGTCCCTCGACGATCATAAATATTGCGCAATCCGTAAAATTGCAAATATAATTGATCGTTTAGGGGTAAGGCATCGTTTCTTAAACTGGAGGTCGCGACACATATATCAACAGAGGTTCGCAATTGGTCAGCAAAAATTAAGCAGTTATGTAAGAAAACCTTTTATTAATTAGGACCTAATTGAATCGTTTATTTTTCAAAGGGACTACTCGTAATTCCATTGACTACAGCTTTTCAGGACATGGTTAAAACAGTGTACTGTAAACATATTGTACTGAAATATTAAATGAAATGCTTGAAAATCATTGTTGGACATTATTCAATATTTTTAAATGTTTAAAGTTACTTTGAACCCTAAGAGAATAAAAATATTGGCGTTTGCGACTCCCGGAATTGGCGCCTTTATACGATAAACAGTGTAATGTATGAGAAAATTGAAACACAATTCACACAAAAGCGAGAGGGAATTCACCTTGATTGACCAATTGCACGAGGGGGTATTCTTTGACTAACTGCGCGAGGGGATGTTTGTCGAGTGACCAATTACGCGAGGATGTGTTCATTGATTGACCAATTACGCAAGGGGGCGTTCCTTGGTTGACCAATTACACGAGGGGACGTTCCTTGATTGACCAATTACGTGTGGGGTGTTCCTTGCTTGTTAAACTAAACCTGCCTGCTACATGAACGACATTACTTTGTCTTAACTTGAACAAAACATAGGTTAAAACGTAACATACACCACAAAAACTTAAGAATCTCTATAGATCATATTATTCTTACAATTATACTTAATGAATTATATACACATTTATACATAGGTAAAAGTAAAAACCGCTAAAATATATTTTCTATTAACATAGTAAACGTCAATAGTATAAAATATATACTAGCAGTACATTATATTTATTTTTAAATACAGTTCATTTCATGCTAAGAATTATTTAAATCATTATTGTTTCTTCGATCTACTTGCAGACCTGTAATAAAAATATATCGAGTATAATTTTGTAAAATTTCGTTCGGAGACGATAATACTTTTAATCTACATTGAATATATCACGGATGTTATGATATGTCAAGGCCATAGTAACATGTCAAATAAGTACGACATAACATGTCAGAGATGGTATTACAGCATGTCATAAACATGGTAAAATATCAGAGCCGTTTCGTGGATCAGTACAGTAACCGTCTGGTGGATGTTGCACAAACCCCATTTTATCTAAATCTAATCTAATTCTGAACCACAAGTATATCCTCTTGATGCTTTCTTTCAGTGACAAAATAGTAATTACAGAAAAAATTGTAATTCAGTAGAAACAGTGGCACAAAGCAAAATTTCATACTCCTGGGCTATCAACAAAGCTCTTACTTGGAATGAATATAAAAAACGTCAATATAAAAATTTTAAAAATTACCTAAAACATGTTGGTCTATACTCGGTCCACTGACGAATCTTTCTTGGAAACCAGGACTGAGGTCTGCGAATAATTTATGATGGTCGTCTTTGAAGTTCCACAGCAGAAATCGATGGTGATGAGTCTCTAAGTCTAGTATCACAGCTATTAAGTTCTGCAAGAGGAATGATAAGAGAATCCAGCATGCTGGAATGACAGCTACCAGTTTATTTATTTATACACAACAGAAAGTAGATTACAATTTATAAAAGCCAATGCGTACATTCTTTATAACAATTTCTCTGAGAATTACACAGCATACCTGCTCAAAACCCACTCATTTAAGAACAAAACATCTGTACCATCTGTAACACCATACCATCGGCCTATGTCTCTTCCAAGACTCGCTAATATTTTATTAATTTAGAGATGTGCGTATGCCAGTACCAGTACGTCATAACTGGCGTACGGTTAGGATTATAAAAACGAGCGTTGAGCGAGCATTAATAAACTTTTAAGACTAGCATTAAGAGAAGACGACAGAGAAGCATCTTGTCCAAATGTATCCTCCTGTTTTCTCCCAAAGTTATGGCAATAGAGAAATTATTATTTAAGGGTGTAGATCGTGAAAATCACCGAAAAGAGTGTTACGATTTTTCATATTTAACCTATTTACATATGATTGATATCAATGATAATTTGTATATATTACAATCAAAGACCAATAAGTATGTTCATGCTTATATTAAACTCTTAAACCTAATAGTTGTTATATAATAAACGTCAACAAACGCACAAAATTGAGTAAAAATGCAAAAACATGACTTCGTATTTTTCAGATTTAACCCCATAAATCAACACAAATTGATAAAAAGAAACACTTTTTGAACACTGAAGAAACCAATAAGTATAGCTGTATACTTCTTTTTATACCTTTACAAACAAAGACTTCCTCTTTTAAAGCCCTAAAATCTAGATATATTTTAAGGTAAATTTTTCATACACAAATGTATGGGATAAAACGTTCGTTTCATTCGTGCAATCTCGGTGGTCTGCAGCGGCAGTTCCTTTCTGTAAGTGAACGCGACACCACGCTTGTCGGCTGCAGACAGCAGAATTACGTATTGTGAATTTGTGTTTTTTGTAAAAAACTGTAAGTATAACATTTTTATAATTAATTTATTTTCAGTTAGTAGAAAGTATCGATATAATGAATGTCTGAAAGAAAACCATGATGGAACTAGATATAAATCGTAAAAAATACAATATCTACACTAATAGGTATTATAAAGAGGAAAGATTTGGATTTTTGTATGTAACGAATAAACTCAAAAAGTACTGGACTGATTTTAATAATTCTTTTATCATTCGAAAGCTACATTATCACTGAGTAACATAGGCTATTTTTTTCGCAGGACTGATTGAATTTGAGTGGCATGCCAGGGAAAAGAAAGTTTTGTACGCATTATAAAAATATGAAAGCCAAAAGATCTCGGAATAAAATGTAAGTTCCTCCCTACTTATTTATTATCGCATTTGAACAGGGTACATTACAAAGCTAATACAATATGTCATATGATTTAGATCGCCCGATTCAGACATATACCTACAATAACATGTAAATATTGGTTTGTATTATCTATATCTATACTGATAAATAAAATTGAAGTATCTGTATGTAATATCAAAATAATAGGATTTTTAAAAAAAAAAAAGGCGATACGGAGTTCGCCGGGTCGGCTAGTATTGTCTAAATATCAAATTGTGGAAGTAGGTAGGCGACAGCGCAACTTTGTCGACATACCTATACCGCCAAACAGACGCGAGGCGCCTAGCGCCTGGCTTAGGGTTGTACAAAATAAATAAAAAGTGGATAATATTGATGAATAATATTTCCAGTATTGAAAATAAAGAAAACCTTGGGGCCGAGACTCTGAGCAACAATGCTACGCGCTGTATAGAGGTAAGTTGTTATACGTAATTCTTGTAGACTTGTTACATAAATAAACAAACTACTTAGTTAGTGATGGGCGAAGACAAAATCTCAATACCTACCTATAGATTTTTCTTGCAATATTTATTATTTTCATCGAGAGACAAACACCTTAGTACCGAAATACTTCTCAATTACTTTCTCAAAAGAAAATTTACGTTCAAATAGGTGACGTCATAAAAAAACAATACCTAATGCGTAAAGAAATTATAATTTCTATTCATCAGGAACCTAATATTGTATTAATTCTTTTGCATTTTTTTAAATTTTTAATTATTTTTTATAAAAAAAATCAAGCCATTATCTTTCTTTACAGGAACTAGTTATTGAAAACGACCAAGAGGGAAAGGTGGATGAAATGGAAGTTGGGCGTAGAGTTGTAGACGTTTCTTTTTTTTTTAAAGCTCTTCAGGCCATAGGGGACCACGGTCCAATGGATTGTAAGTTAAGTTACCTCAGTATAATAGGTGAAGTAAAAGTTGGTCTGGACTCAAAACTCATCATGAAATGTAGTATGTGTAGTATGAAATTTACTGTGTGTTTGATTGAAAAGAAAGAAGATAGAATGGAAGTGAATCATCAAATTGTATCTGGTATCATATCATCTGGTGGGAGCTACTATCAGTTAAAAACATTAACTGCCGCAGTAGCCCTACCAATCATGTCACCTTCATTATACAATGAAATTAATAATACGGTTTGTGATTGGTGGGAAAAGACAGCAGCACATTCCATGGCAGAAGCTGTCAAGGAAGAAGCGGAGTACGCAGTGTCTATAGGTAGTGTTGATAAAAATGGTACACCATTAATATCTGTTGCTGTTGACGGTTGTTGGAGCAAGAGATCTTATGGTAAGAATTTTTCCGCCTTGTCCGGCGCAGCTGCGATAATTGGCATTAAAACTAATAAAGTATTGTTTTTTGGAGTTAAAAATAAATACTGCGTAGTTTATGCACGAGCCGCAAAGAACGACAGTCAGCCCTCGGAACACCGTTGTTTCAAGAATTATTCGGGATCATCTACCGGTATGGAATCGACCATAATAGTTGAGGGGTTTAAACGTTCCATTGTTGATCACGGTGTAATTTATAATAAATTTGTAGCAGACGGCGATTCCAGTACTTATAAAAAAATATTAGATTCGCGACCGTACGGTAATTTAACAGTAGAGAAAATTGAATGCAAAAATCATCTTTTACGAAACTACTGCAATAGCTTGGAGAAACTGTCGAAAGACACTAAGTATCCTTGCGAATTGCGGAAATTCCTAAAAGAAAGGTATTTGCGTTTAAGAACGGGTGTAAAATGCGCTATTAAATATTGGGGCGATCAAAATCAGTCACTCGAAGAAAAAATAAAAAATCTTAGTGAAGATATCCTAAATGGTCCACAACACGTATTTGGTAATCACCAATATTGCAAGGAGTATTTCTGTAGACCTGATACTCGTCGAATAGAACCTGTTGGGTTGCTTCCAGCAATTGTTGGATGCGGATTAATGGACGCGGTACACATTTTAAGTAAAAGACTGTCATATCATTCTAGAAGTTTAATTCATAATTGTACAAGTAATATAGTTGAAAGTTTTAACGCAGTGATTGCCAAATTAGTAGGGGGTAAGCGTGTAAATTATTCTTCCCGTGGTTCTTATGCGGGCCGATGCGCAGCTGCTGTTGTGTCTTTTAATACAGGATCGATTCATAGTAAAACTCATGAAGTAATATTTAAATCTAGTCCTAATCCTTTGATCGCGAAAGTGGAAAATTGTAATCGTAGAATCCGTTTAATTGCTAAACCTAAATTAAGATTGAAAAAGAGCCACAGCGCTGTATCGAAAGACGCTCACTATGGACCAAACTGCGAAAAACCTGATCTGAGTCCAGAATTATATGAGAAAGCCAAGTCATCTTTTTTAGCCGATTTAAAGTTGTCTTGTGCTGAAAGAGAGGAGCTTGAAAGGTCGACCCATTTGCAAAGAAGTAGTTCTGAGTGGATGAGTACAAGGAGAAAATTACTAACCTCATCATCGTTCGGGGAAGTTTGTAAAAAACGAGAGAGCACAAGTTGTGCTGTTCTTGTTCGTAAAATCGTTTATGGTAGTAATATCTCCAGTTTGCCTGCTGTACGGTACGGTATCGAAAACGAAGAAACCGCAATTAAACAGTTAGAAATTCAAGAGAATATTAGTATACAAGGTTGCGGTTTGTTCGTCGACGATCAATATGAATTTCTTGGTACTACACCAGATGGCATTTATGCAAACGGTTTAATTGAAATTAAGTGCCCACATTCTTTAGCTGGCATGACTCTTGATGAAGCAATGGCCAAACATACCTTTTGGGTTAAGGACAAGGCTTCCAAGGGTTATGTCATAAATAAAAATCATAACTGGTATTTCCAAATTCAGGGACAGGTACATATTACTAAAAGAAACGTTTGCATGCTTGGCATCTGGTTTGGTGCTACTGTACCTATGAAAGTTTATATTATAGAAAAGGACGACAAATTTTGGGAGGAGAAAATGGAGATGAAATTAGTTAGGTTTTATTACGATTGCCTACTTCCAGAATTAGTTGATCCTCGGCAGTCACGAAGCATGCCCATTCGTGACGCGCCCAGTATCATAGAGGCTATGAAAGAGAGGAAAGAAAGAGCTTTACGTGTTATGAAAGAGAAGAACGCCTAATGATTTTGAAAGATACAGGTAACTTAACTACCCAGCCAGTCGATTCACGTAAACACGCCAGTCCAAAAGTCGTTTTAACTTAGGAACTTAGAAATCGCCTTTTGGTTTTCTGTTTTAAACGCACTTACTTATCTAGTCTTGGATTGTCATAAATCTTCCAATAGCTCAATTACTATACAATTTCTGAGTTACCTGGTGTAAAGAATCATAAAAATTGGTTCAAAAATACAGCGAATTGAGAATTCTCCTTTTTTTAAGTCGGTTAAAAGGGCTAAATTTGCAAAAAACGAAGTGACGTCACTGCGCTACGGTTTTTATTACTTACGTGAATCGGGCAGCTGGTAACGTTTTCATTCTGATAGGTTTTGTGATAGCCATTGATTTTATCATCAAATTAGCAGAAATCAGAACTTGATCCGTAATCGAATGAAAAACCATTAGAATTTTGAACTCATATTTCGTTATTGTTTAATTACATACTTTTAATTAGTATATTAATAATTTACAAACTTCTGTTAAAATTAGTAAATAAATGAATTATTTACTAATTTTTGTACAACCCTAGCACGCTTTTGAGATAGCGAGTAATGGCGACTCATATTTGTTATTGTGTAGTAAATAAATCATTTTTGTACTTGTGTTTCATTTATTGACATTTTTTTTAAAACCCTAGGATTTTTTTTAGATATCGACGAGGTGATCGTAAACAAAAAGTAAGTATTTGAGTTTACGCAATAGGCACATTTCCTTGCGTAGAGATAAACACACTTCCTACTGAATTTGCAATTATTTTATTGAATGAATATTTTACGAATTAGAATAAATTTTGGTAGTGAAATTACAAATAAATAAATAGTTGGAATTTTAGGTAAGTAGAATACAAAAATGTCAGATGTCAAATGATAGAAAAACATAAAAATTGTGTCTCAACTACTCTTATTAATCTATTAAAAAGAATCAACAGCTAGTTTCCAAAAATTCAACGTTATTGTTATGCTGTAAATATTCAAGTTCAATAACAATTTCTCAACGTGGAACGTTTGTTGCAAAACATTTTGAAAATCGCGCTCTCTAGGTCATTCATCCGCCCCGTCGGATGTTACATTAAACTTTGGCGCTGCGGTCGCTCGAAATCGAGATCTCAGGCCAACAATCTACACCCTTAATATGTTACAGATATCTACCAGGGACGTATCCCTACGTTTTGACTTTTTTGACTAGTTATTTCTTATACGAGTTAGGACCCTCCAAAAAAAATGCCCCGTTTAAACGTCAGTCACAAAGCCCCGTATGTAAAATTTAACAACTCTTATTTAAAAAAGCAAAACGTTCAGGCAGAAAAACTATTCTTTAATGCAAATAAGAAAAAAAGTTAAAATCGATTCAATAATAGCGCTGACACAGCGAGCCAACGCTCGAGCACTGAAGTGTTAAGTGCTCGTTTTAACAGCACTACATATAATATTTTCTTAGGTTTTCGCGATTACTATACATAGCAATTAAACAACTTTGAACGGTTTAAATCGCGTATATTTAAGAGCAATATCCCCCTACAAAATGCAGGTGGCTAAATGGCTAAATTGTAAATGGCTTTACAAGCTTGATTGTGAATGCGGGTTATCATACATTGGGCAAACAAGGAGGAGCATCGGTATCCGGATAAAAGAACACATAGCTGACATGAAGAATAGACGCTCGACCAAGTCTGCAGTTTGTGAACATGTTCTGGATAAACCCAACCATTACATTCAATTTGATAATCCATAAATCCTCGCTAGAGAGACCCGCTTCATGCCAAGAATGTAACGCGAGGCTATTGAAATCAAGAAACACCCAAATTTCAATAGAGAAGATGGTTGGCAAGTACCGCCGGCTTGGGATCCAGTCATTAAATTAATTAAATCCCAAGGCCAACGCAATACTGCAAGACCTCTGACACCGTGAGCGACTACTGCGTGCATAGGGAATGTTATGATTAAAAAAATTCAGACGGTAGTTCAAATAATTTTTTAATAACTCAAGTGACAAATAAAATCAATTAGTCACCCCGTGACCACGTCCACTGCAAAGTGTTCGAAACGTCGGGATATAAATAATGTTAAATATACGCGATTTAAACCGTTCAAAGTTGTTCAATTGCTAAGCACTACGTATGATGCAGAAACGATACGATCCGTTGATAGTCGTTCAGTTGCATACCATTCTGCATAACTGATCCAAGCGACTTTTACAGGAATGAAGATTTTGTGTTTGTACTAGATTATTTTACAAGGCGCTTGGACTACTACTAAAATATTTTAACTTTAACTGTTCTTGTAAGTTAATTAATTAATTGTAAATATAATTAATTTGAAGTTGTAAATTAATTTTAACTGTTCTTTGGGGTCGGTGTTATTTTCTTTTGGTAAATAAAATTAAATGAGCAGCAGACATACTGAAAGTGACAGCATATTTAAAATTGGACACCTAACCCACTTTTAAGTATGCTACTTAATAAATGATACCGAGTAAAGAAGGGTATCTCCTTTGTGCATGTTCCAAAAGCCGCGAAATAAACACCTACATCCCCCCTCAGCCCGTAATGTCCCACTGTCACCCGCGGATGCCATGAGGGCTGTTACTTATTTATTAAATAATCCATTATATATAGGAGTCGGCACTAAAGTCGACTTTGTGTTGACCGACATTCTTAGTAAATGTTTATTTCAATTATTCAAAAATAGTTTGCTTTCCTGATCACGATTTGCTGCCCATTCAGTATTTTCTTGTCTAAATACAAGCCATTTCTTTCAGAATGCGAAACCTTATCCACAAACCTCATTGGCTTTAGTAGACCAGAAAAAACTGGTAATAAATAGAAAAGAAAATGCAGTTAATCTCACCTCAGCAACGCCGATATCAATACTATGTAGATGTCTCCCATCCAATACAACAGCGAGGGGTGTAACGGTCACACTGCGTCGAACACGCTGAGGAACGTACTCAGCGCTCGCATACGATAATCGGCCCTCGATGGTAAGCGATACGCAGTCTTGGTTGCCCACCTATATGAGATACAGCTCTTGAAAATCAATAGTGTCCTGGTACTTTAGATAAAGTAAATCTGGTCATAAAAAAAAACCAGGTGTCCAAATGTCGTTTCCTAGTTAACTTTAAAATTTTCAGCTCGGCGTTGATAAGTCAATCAGTCAGGCCATTACTCTTTTATTTTCATATGTCTTCAAAACCTTATTCTGTCCTGGATTAAACGAAATTCTATTTGTTTACCTTAAATATCTGTGTGTGTATTAAAGGTCTCGCAGTGCTTGCGAGCACTCGCAAAGCATCGGCGGCCGCTCCAGCCAAAATGCCATATTCCAACCCCGCACACAACCCTGTCACCACTGTCACTATGTATATCAACAGCTCTATCCCTGAAACAAACCAATGTCAGATAAGACTGGAGTTCGAAACGTGTAAGTCTACCTACCCATCTACCTTTATTTCGTCTACAGACTTCTCCTTATCAAAAATAAATGAAATGAAAGAAAGTCAAGAAATGAAGTTGATATTTTGTTTGATTATTATAAAAATTGCGTATTGTGCATTTTGGGATTTAATTAATAGTGATATTTTATTAAACTTTGAAGTATTTTTTGTGCGTAATGTTTGTGATTCTCAACGAAAAGCATAGGACTGCGTTTTTCTTCTGCTTCCAAAGAAGTGGATGAATGCATGCTTTTAATGAATACTTCGTGGACAGAAGAGGATACTTCGTGGACAGAAGAGGACTTCTGTCTTCAGTAAACCTACTATCACTTTACTGAGCGACTCCTGACTTCCTTCGACGGGACAGACATTGACAGAATACATTTTAGACTTTAAAATTGTTTATTACGAAGAAAACTTGACACTGGCAAAATGTGCTAAGTGCACCATTGCCATATATAAAAAGAAAAAAAAGGTTGCCTGAAAGAAATCACTTTAGCGCTAAGACCGCCGCGCGCCGGTTGCACGCGTACTTCTAATTACTTGTACTTTGTATTTCTCTGTATGTTTATAGTGTACAATAAAGTACATATATGTATGTATGTACCTATGTAAATGAGCCATTTCACGTCAGATCACTCAAAAATAAATAAAATAAAATTTCATGTCTTTCGATTTTTATGAAATTTGGCATGCTCGTTCGGGTACCCAAGAAGGTTCCAAATTCCAAATTTGAGGTCAGTCGGTCAATGAGTCATGAAGTTACGGGTCACTGAAAACGGGTCAATTTTCGGGTCACGGCCGGACATGTATTAGATTATCGCTTATAACTCCCTCATTTATTGACCTAGGTCTTGACCCTCTAGGTCATGTAATATATCATTGAAAAGGTATTTGAAAGCTGAATCAAATGGTGCCAATATCTCAGAAATAGCATCATAAATAAAAAAAATACGTTTCCCAAAACTTCATGGACCTTGTCCTTGACCTAAAAAAAAAGTATACCAACAGATTTTTAAAATCTTTGTGGAATCTGATTCAGCATCAAATGTACTTGAATACTGCAAATAATCAGGGTGGGTAACTCATGGGCTCATGAGATATTGGTGTTTTTGTGACACTGTTGCGTCGCGATTTTGTGACATTTCGGAGTTTAGCCAGTAACTTGTCATTACCTAATAGTTATTAATATATTAGTCATAGATGACATTAAAGCTCATGACTAATGCTCATCAAACAAGTTTACAAAGAAGTACAAGAAAACCGCCATCTTTGTCTTAACAAAATATTTAATTTAAAAAAACAAAAATTTCTTTTCTTCTAAACTTGTCAAACTTTCATTATCATAGTCATGATTGTTGATAGAAAATGCATCTAGGCCTACTAGACTTCTGTGTGACAGATTATATCATTAACTATAATTGATAACTTGGGTCAATGGACAATTTAATGCATTGTAACAAATCAAATCACATCAGTTGACTTTCGTTTTGTCGAGACATCGGAGATTGAATCTGAAGAGTCGCTTCTTCATGAGAGACTAGAGGCAGCAGAGACTGTCTCTGGAACACACAAGTTTCATGCGTATTTGCCACTGGCAACGACCAGAAATCATTTAACTGTTAAGCGGTATTCTAATGCTGTGTCTTCTACCACCGTAAGACTGGCAAATCTCCGCGAACTGATACCAAGGAACGAAATTAGTGGATATATCATCTGTGAGTATGACCAACAGTGGTGGCTTGCGTTTGTGTTGGAACGTATTGATGAGAGACATGAAGTGAAAGTTCGATTTCTGCATCCCGCCGGTCCATCGCCTTCATTCACTTTTCCAAAGATAAATGATGATCTGGTCATTGCTCATGGACATGTAATAATGGCTGTGAATCCAACAACTCCGACAGGAAGGACGTATCAGTTAAGCGCTGCAGTAGCAGCAGAGGCTACAGCTAAGTTGAATATGAAGAATACATAGCAACAACACGTTTATGTACACTGAAATCTTATCAAGAACTCTTATGCGCAATGACGTTTACCGCCAAACGTTGAAACTAATAACATATATATTTCCATCTGATAGCAATATGTTGTCTCACTTATATATATTATCTAACTCACTACTCTTTAACTGACTTTCATCACTTGCTATGTAATAACTTACCAGTTTTGATTTGCTGAATATATCAAATTGCGAAATGTCACAAAATCGCGACGCAGCAGTGTCACAAAAATACCAATATCTCATGAGCCCATGAGTTACCCACCCTGATTATTTGCAGTATTCAAGTACATTTGATGCTGAATCAGATTCCACAAAGATTTTAAAAATCTGTTGGTATACTTTTTTTTTTAGGTCAAGGACAAGGTCCATGAAGTTTTGGGAAACGTATTTTTTTTATTTATGATGCTATTTCTGAGATATTGGCACCATTGATTCAGCTTTCAAATACCTTTTCAATGATATATTACATGACCCTCTAGCTCAATAAATGAGGGAGTTATAAGCGATAATCTAATACATGTCCGGCCGTGACCCGAAAATTGACCCGTTTTCAGTGACCCGTAACTTCATTGACCGACTGACCTCAAATTTGGAATTTGGAACCCTCTTGGGTACCCGAACGAGCATGCCAAATTTCATAAAAATCGAAAGACATGAAAAATATTGACCGAGTGATCTGACGTGAAATGGCCCAAATATTTGATAAGTCAGCAACAAGATAATGTATAACCCATTCGTAAATTAATGCGCTTATATATAGTAAGGAAGCACTAGAATCGAACGGTTTCGGGTACATTAGCGTGTTGTTGATTGTACCACATTTAGATTGTCAATGAGCGAATTTCACGCGTTTTAAAACACAGTCTATTTAGACTAATATGTTTCATGGCTTATTCAAATGTTAGAGAAAAAACATCCTATATAAAAAAATGTTTAAAAAAGTTACATAATGAGGAATAAATTTAGTGCATTTTATACAAGAACTAAAATGGCCTTAGTTAAATAGACCGAGCAAAAAACGGTGCATGAGTAGAGAGTATTGAAAACATTATGCAAAGCCTATTTTATGAAACTGGAAGCTCTAAAAACGTTTGGAAAACTCAATAATTTAGATACGCAGACAAATTCACTCAGAAATAATTTCCTCTGGATTTAAACCTAGAAAACTAAAATTAAAAATTCCACAAGATCTTACTCACTGCTATTCCTCCACAGTTTTTTAACAATGCCTAACTCTATTATGGAGGTCATGGCGACCATGATGATGGCCGCGAGCGTGGACCGCGGGATGAAGTAGAATGCCTCCGCGAGTAGTGTCACCGATAGAAGTACCAGGATCGCTGGAAATGCAAGGAGATACTATAAACCCTTACATTGATAAATAATAAATTATAAAAGGTCTTTTTGTTAACAATGTCGAGGTCTATTATGGAAGTCATAGTGACCATGATGATGGATGGCTGCGAGAATATTTTAGGTTATAAACTAGGTGCTCTTTGAGTTCCTAAATAATACGACTGATAATAATTAACCTACAAACTACATACTTGCTCACTTATCGATCACACGTAAGATGCGCGAGCGAGAGCAGCATATGTTTCAGTCATTTTTAACATTAACAAACATACCGGGCCAGCATTGTCGAACGTCGATTTAGGCTGATCGCACACTTGTCAGCGCCGCAAGCACTGTACGCGCTGTACGCGCCGCATTTCCTGAAGGCTTCGCTCATTCAGGACATATTATCGTTTAGCACCGTACGGCGCGTACGGTGCTGATAAGTGTGCGATCAGCTTTTGCACTCACTCTCGTGCTTTCGCACTCACTCCTAGTGTGTCGACACCTGTGGGAGAGAGAGGCGAGAAGCCGTATATGAAATGGTTTCTTATGGAGCGGGTTGTAAACAGAATACATTGCAACGTTGCTTTTTTATAAAACTATTGATAAAAAACGACCATGTTTTTTTTTTTATAATTAATTATACGTTTTAATAACTACCTAATAGGCATACGGATATAATAAATTATTAAAGTACCTAGTGTTTGTACGTAATGTTTTTGATAATCAAATGAAATAAGAATCAAATAAATAAAATTCTTCGTGTGCTTCCAAGGAGTCCAACTGGACTGGAACAGTAATGAGATGCGTTTTGAATTGGTTTGACTTTTAAATTATTAATTACGAAGAAATCTCGACATTGACATAATGCACTAATTGCGCTATTGCCATATATGAAAAGAGAAAAAGTAAGGATTTTTAAATATGGTCACTAGCTCGGGAAATCGGTGAGGAAACCCGTATGCTCGACAAATAACAAACAAAACATCTAGAGTATGACAATCCAAAAATCCGCACTGAGCCCGTTTTTATTATGGCCCGAAATCCACTATTTAGTCAATGAAGGCTAAGCAATTTACTAGGAAAGGCCTGTGCCCTGCAGTGAGATATAAAGTTTAGATATCTAAAGTACCAGGAGAGCAGAAAACAGTAAGATGTTACCTTTAAATAACGATCCGGCCTGTGTCTGCACCGCGATACGACGCCTGAACGAACTTAAATGATATCTAAAGTACCAGGCAAGCAGAGAACAGTAAGAAGTTACCTTTGAAAAACGATCCGGCCTGCGTCTGCACGCCGCTAGCGTGGTTCAGTGCGGTCCTTGTGAAGGAGCCAGTGGCGGGCATGCTCTGCGCGAACGACGAGAGAAGATTGCACGCGCCGATGGCTATCATTTCTTGTGTGGCGTCCACTGACGCACTACCGGCTGGAACGAAGAAAAATAATGTTAGTCTTCCCATGGGATTTTTTACGGCTTGTGTTTAAACAAGCAGCAAAAAATACTAAGTAGACAGCAAATAACGAAATAACTATTTTTGAACCGAAATAAACATCTTTTTAATTACTAAGAAATATCAAACACAAAGTCGACGTTCGTGGGACTCCTCTGTCTTTGTTGTCACCAGAGAACATAAAGCTAACCTACCCTTAAATTTGCTGACATCGATTTGCCGCCTTTTACTTTCAGGATTTTTGCTGCTCATTTAATTATTCACCATTTTTTACTTTGGCGATTGGGTAATGCATGTAAAACACGTGTTACCGAAAGGGGGGGACAAAAACAGACTCGGTACACACACAATCACGACTACCCTCGCCCACTATAAATACCGGTGCGCCACAGTCGTCGAGTCAGTTCCCCCGCCCAATCAGAGCTGGAGTCCCACAAGGCTCCGTTCTAGCACCCACGCTCTATTCCCTCTACACTAACGACATCCCCCACACCCCAGGAATAGAGCTCGCCCTTTTCGCGGATGACACCGCCCTCTACGCCTCAGATAGGAACCTACGAATGGTATCTCTACGCCTCCAGCGCGCAGTCACCGCCCTAGGTGAGTGGTTTGCGAGGTGGAGGATAGAGATAAACCCGACGAAAAGTGCAGCCATGTGCTTCCCTTTTCCCATGGCTAACGCTCGTAGGCCTAAGCTGTCCCCTCTCCCGATAACCCTTTTCGGTCAAACAATTCCTCTCGTCAGGAAGACCAAGTATCTCGGAGTCACTCTAGACCATAGACTGACCTTCCGAGAACACGTCAAAACCGTCCGCAACCGAGCCGCCTTTGTGCTCGGTCGCCTCAACCCCCTCGTAGGCGGGAGAAGTAAAATGTCGCTTAGAAATAAGTTGACATTGTACAAAACTCTCGTCCGTCCCATTATGACATATGCTAGCGTTGTGTTCGCACACGCAGCTCCCTCCATCATTGCAATCCTCCAAAAATTGCAAAATAGATTCATGCGCAAGGCCGTGGCCGCACCATGGTACATGCGCAACGTTGACCTCCACAAGGACTTGGAGCTTCCCTCCATCGTCAAATACATAACAGACACTGCCCGACGCTACTATGACGCTATCCCAAACCATCCCAACCCCCTGATTGTCTCTTCCCTCACCTACATACCGGACAGGAGTGCCCCTCCGCGCTATCGTCGCCCGCGGCACATCCTGGACGATCCCGACGACCCGATCACCGCTGCCAATGCGGTTCCCACTCTGCACCCAAACACAGCACACAGACACCGTCCTCGCCGGCCGAAACGTGGACGTCCCCCTCGTTACACCGTTAACACACACCGGCCCTCAGCCAACACTTTCACTAGGCATCGACACATGCCTGGGCGCTTCTCGCCGACACGCGATCCCGCGGTATCCCCCCAATGCAACGCCCTAAGCCGAGGTCCGTTCATTCCGCCGGTTTACCGGCGGGGGAGCCTTTAGGCTGTTGCAACGCACACTTTTCTCCTGGCTGAGCGCCTTCTGCGCTCGCCCTACATCAACGCGACCGGTGACTCTTGAAAGGCCACTAGGGCCACAAGAACTATGCATACACGTTGTTGAGGCAATCAGGTTTTTTAGTCGGTAGGAGTCCGACACTACCTGGTACCACCTAGGCTGGCCCAGCCAGACTAGATGGTACCAGGTGTCCCATGCAGGATTTTTCCTGATTGTCTCTCCTAACAAAAAAAAAAAAAAAAAACGTCGAGTCAGTTGCGCTCGAGAAGCCGAAGAGATAACATCTCTCCGAAAGTGAACGCAGTCGCCACTGAAAATGTCAACCGCAGTTGTTGACGAAACGTTTGGAATAAAGAGAAGAGATTCCAGAAGACTTCGGCTAAGTATCCCGGAAGATTCAATTAATAGTGTCAATTATGTTCCTTAGCGAACACACAAGTCATACAGATATTTTTGTGACGTTCGTTCTCTTTACAGCTAACTAGAATCAGTATCTTGCGTTATTACAATTTTTATGTGCAGACTGGATAAATACTAAATAAAAAAATGGATAAATAAAAATACAAAAATGTAAGAAACAATCAAGAAGTTTCGGTAGAGACCTTTGGGTTCCGATTGACGTCTTTAGCATTGGGTGCCAATGACCTTAATTCTAAAAATGATTTTCATCTTACTAAATATGTCTTGGGAAAAAATTATTTCACGTCAAACATGAAGCCAGGTTTCCTTATAAACTGTACACCAACAGGATTTGGAAATGGATCAGTTTCGATACACTAAAGAGAATAGGAATAAATACGACTCACCAAAAGCCTTAGCTATGGCAATGGTCTCCAATATGGCGACGAGAGGCATCACAAAGCCTTCAGGGCCAAATATTTCGAGCATCCCCCCAAAGTTGACTGTGTGGTTGTTGACTACGGTACTGAAGGGAGGCGGTCCAAATCGAGGGAGACCGCCATCAATTTTACCTAGAAAAAATAATATTTATGAAAGCTATAAGTGTTCTTTCATATGGCATAAATAGATAGATGAACCACCAACACAGAAGTTGCAAAAAGACAATTTAAGTAACACGAAACGTACAACAGGCGGCTTTATAGGTAATGGACCGGACGTCAGCGAGTGCGACGCGCGTAGATTAAAAGGTATACTAGAAATGAACAAAAGTTATTAAAAGAAACCAATTGATTGAACCAATCTCGATATTGAACAACGTACTTTCAGCTTTCGCGTTATTCCAGTGTCACGTTGTATAACTGGTTTACAAAACGCAATAAATTAAAGAGAACTTAAAAGAGATAGATTAAACATTGAAAGAGAGTAATGTCTCCGGGCATTAAGTTCGCCTCTTGTACGATTGGGTGCAATAAAGTTTTTTAAATAAATAAATAAACTTACCAGTCAAAGCAAAAGGGTGCAAGCCGCGTAAGTACAAAATATAAGCGAGTAAAGCGCCCACAAACACAACGATTGCGTTTCGACCGCGCACCACGTACTGACAAGTACGAGCTGTGAACACGCGGCATTGCGTGTCTGATGTTGACGAAGGAATTTTTATGAGCTGAAAGAAATATATGTTACTTGAATGGTGACAGTCATCAGTAAATGTCAACATTCGTACACACACACACAAACACAGTCGTACTGTTTAAGGGCTGGCACACATTAGTAGACGGGGCACGGCTAAGACGGTTTAGTCTTGCCCGTGCGGTGTCTGCTGTGAGTAAGGCCGGGCGCAGACTATAGTCTTTTTACCATAGAAGTGTATTATACGCGAGCAAAGCGCCCACGAACACTACGATTGCGTTCCGACCACGTACTGAGAAATGCGCGCTGTGAATACAACGCATTGCGTGTCTGATGCTGACGATGGATTTTGATGAGCTGGAAATTTCATGTAAATGTTGTATTTAATAAACGCGAGTAAAGCCCACAAACACTACAATTGCGTTTCGAGCGCGCACCACATACTGACTGGCGCGCGCCGTGAATAGGCTTATAATTGTTTAATGTTAATAACTCTAAAACTATTTATTTTCCAGAGCCGAGTGAAGGTTCATTTTGTAATTTCTATTGCAATCCAATGACTTTTGCAAAAAATAATTGTTTATTGCAAAATTGACAACTTTGAAGCGTTTTTTGTACTTGCCAGAGCAACAAATTCGTCAAGCAACAAATTCGACCCCTCATTTTTTTTTATTATCTACAACTTTTGTCATTGCAGTATTGTTATAAAATTAATATTTTTGGAGTTATAAGGAAAAAGCATCGTTTTGCAACTTTGACCATTGTTTAAACAATTTTCGATATGAATGCGTTGTCGATTCCATGAAATTCTTAATCTACGGAAAAAATCCATAGTGTAGCTGTAGATAATAGTGTCAGAAAATCCTATTTTTTTTCTCTCTCTGTTGAATTCACGGAAACTATTTTCACAATGACAAAATTAATGAATTTGCCAACATCGCTTAGAACTTTATAAATCTGACTCCATTTGTCGTCTCCTGCCAATCTATATGGTAATTGGTAGTAATTGAAACTTATTGAAACTTTCAATTGTTCTCTTATGTGTTAGCGGTCCTGATGGATAAAGTCGCGTTTTATTGGTCATCGTGTATGGGTTATAAATAAAAAATGGACATAAAATCTGTGAAATGATATTAAAATTATAAATGATTTCACGTACTTTAAGTAACAGCAACGCTATAATGGTAAGAACGCCAAGCAATGTGTCCCATAAGTGTATTGTTGTTATGTGCTTGAAGAAATTCACAACTGCACTTACAAAAGTCTGGCCTGACGAACCTGCAAACAAAGTATTATTTATAATACTAATTAACATAATAGTACATTACTGTTCAGGCCCGAAATAAAGCAATTGACGGCCGAGTAATATTGAACGAGGCGAAGGAGAGTCCTTTTTAAATAAACGAGGCCGTTAATTGCTATTTCGGCCGAGACTTGTATAGTATTTTTCTCTAATTTGCGAGGAAACAATAAACAAATTAATTCAAGAAACAGAAGTTTGCTTCTTCAGCTATGTCTGGTGGCGTTAAATCTAATTCACCTTCCAACAAACTAGTACTCATTGTATAAGACAACTTAAAATTGTGATAAACTTATGAGAACATAACATCCACAATACAGAGTAGGTATCTGATTTTCATTCCCGCCAATTCGAATGCGCGCGGTCTTTATTATTTTTTTTTAATTTTGATCTATAGTTTATCGGAGATTCGTGAGGGCCTCTGTGCAACGGCACGGTGAGGCAATGTCAGGACCCTGTAAGGAATCTGAAGAGGTGTCAGGACCATCTGAAACGGGGTTTTGAGAGGTCTGGCCAGACAGTTACAGGCCTTGGTTGTGACGGGCAACCAAGGTCAGGCCCCAAGGCGGTTAGAAATAGACCATCCTTCAATAATATTCGCCGGGGACGGTAAGTTCTTACCTGATATTCTGAATAATGACTTTAGTTGTGAAGCCGCAATTTGCATAGCCGCGGCCGTGGTGAAACCGCTTATGACAGGTTTTGATATAAAATCCAGTAGAAATCCTGAAAATATAGTTAAATAAGTAAAAAATAAAAGAACTATTTTGCCTTTCTATAAATAATGTTTAGTCCTTACTAAAGAGAGACGTTTCTTTGTCTATTTTTATGGTGTTAATCCATAATATTTCAGGGTAGAAGCTTCCCCTTACAATCACTGCAATTGCAGGGTTCAAGATGTAAGCAACAACACTATCTCATGTTTCTCTATTTGAACGGGTCTTAACGCGAATTTTTATCTTTTTTTATTTTTGTTGTTGTTACATGTTCAGGAGGTACTTAAACGAAATGGATATAAAGTGAGTGGAAGGCAACCACGGCGCTATCGTAGAGAAAGACATCCTGAGGTATTCTTTTATTGTTTTATAGAAAGAAGATGGCAAACGAGCATACAGTCCACCTGGTGGTAAGTGGATACTGCCGCCCATAGACATCTGCGAAGTGGGAAATGCAGTACATTTCAAGGTAGTGTATTCTGTGAGAGAGGGGTAACGAGGCCAGTCCAGTGCGATCAGCGGCTCTTGTATTGAAGCGTGTACCCTTCGATAGTTAGTTGACCTGAGGTCAGCAGACAATGGACATTTATGCCGTACGTTAATCCTTTAAACGGACAAACCGTGACGGACAAAGTCCTCCAATGTAGCGGAAAACTTACGCACACCAAAGGATATAATACCTTATCAAATGTCAGGTGTCTATAAGATAGACTGCAGCTGTGTTAGTTCGTACATAGGCCAAACAAAGCGCACCGTAGCAGAAAGGGTCAAAGAACATATCGCAACTGTGAAGAATCGTCAGACGAATAAATAGCGATAGCGGACCATGTACTCAACGCCGGGATCAATCACTGGATAGAACTCCATAGTCCAGAAATCCTCTCCGCTGTTCGTCACTATTTTTTCAGAATTGTGCGTGAAGCAATTGAAATAAAAAAAAACATAGAAATTTCAATCTAGAAGATGGATACAAATTATCCTCGACATGAATCCAGTAATTCATAAAGATAAAATTAAATCTGGCGATTATTCATCTGACGCTAATTCTTATATTGTGAGTGTTGTGTGCCGGCCACGACTTTCCGGAATATGAAGACCAAATGCGGGTAGTTGATGAAACTGCTCGCAACTCTCGACGTGGACTACCCGCCTCTTCAGTCAGCTCGTGACCACGGTTGGTGCAACCCAACCGAAACTTCGAGTAAAATAAATAAGGTAAACATTCGCGTTAAGACCCGTTTAAATATATAAATATGTGTGAAAAACGCGAAAATCTCCAATGTTATAACAATATCTCAGTACGGGTTCGTGTACAATACAAGTGTCCTAGAGAAGCCACGAAACACCTATACCCATACCGTAATCGTAAACAGCCTTTTCATCCTCCACTACTAGACGCGGGTTTCCTAGTGCACATTGGTGTGCATGAGATGTATGCATGTATGGCTTTAAAACGCCATGCTGGTCAAACGGGTTGGCGAGTCCAATTTTTAAGTGAAGTGTAGGATTTCTCGGCCGGTGTCCATATTAATTTAATCTGCCGGGCTACTTGGCCGAGGTCTTCTGGAATCTCTTCTCTTTCTTCCAAACGTTTCGTCAACAACTGCGGTTGACATCTTCAGTGGCGACTGCGTTCACTTTCGGAGAGATGTTATCTCTTCGGCTTCTCGAGCGCAACTGACACGACGATTGTGGCGCACCGGTATTTATAGTGGGCGAGTATTTATATATGTATTTATATATTGTATTTATATGCACCGGTATTTATATGTTTGTGTGGTGTGTATCGAGTCTGTCTTTGTCCCCCCCCCCCCCTCTCGTCTCTCTTCCCCGTGAGCTTGATGTCTTCGGAGTGCTGGATACCAGATATTACGGAGTCTTAGATTTTCTTCTTTTTTGTTAAAATTGTTGGGTTGTGTATGTAGGTCCTCAGGGCTTGTTGTAAAGGCTTTGTTGTCCCTTAGTCGCCGTTTACGACACCTATCGGAAGAAATGGGGCCGTACCATTCTGAAGGCGGTCGACACAAGACGGCAACACACGCACATACCCAAATATAGTAGCAATTTGAATGGGCCTTAAAACACTCACCCAACTGCAGCACTCCAAGCAGCAATATCAAGAAGCCAGATAGAAAGGCGGCTAAATACGCGAAGTCTTGCGACTGGGCAACGTACTTGGCTAGCAGAGCGGCCAATATGGCCGTCGGGCCCACCGTCACATATTTACAGCTACCTAGCAACGCGTAGACTATTCCGGGGAATATACTGGAGTATAGACCAACCTGGAAAATAATTTTTATATATATCAAAAAGAGCCCGATGGCACGCGACAACCGGAAAAGTAGATTTTCACTGTCTTATGTAACGTTTAGGAAAAGAAATTAGGAAAAAAGTTGTCGGAGTTTCACGAAAATAACAGTATCCCAGATAAATGGAATTTCCCAGTCTTTTTCTTTATTTTTTAAATTAAATATTTTTTAAAGCATCATGTGCGATGACTCAAAAACAATTGTTACCGACAGATAAGGAAGTAGGACAATGGTGATAGCTTAAACGTATTTATTCTCGACTCTTATTCGTGACGTCAAGTGTTCATATCCTGCTCGTGCCAATGAGTTTCTACGTAAGTTTTCTAAATTATCACTAGATCGGCCGTAAAGATAAACATCGTGAGGAAACCCATTGGGTTTGGCAAAGAAATATGCTCGAGAAAAAAAAACACTGAAACTTATGCATCCGCTAGTCGGCACTTCACCCGTATAGTTGATTATGGCCCGAAACCCCCTCCTGATTACTAGATCCCACTGTAGGCCTGTACTCTGCAGTGCAGCGAGGTTATAAGCTGAATAGGTTGCAAACGGGCAATAAGTGGATACAGCCCATGGGCACCTGCAACACCAGGGAAATACGGGTGCGCTGCCGACCCTGTAAAATACTATTCACAGCTCCCTTGAAGAGCCCCATGTCACAATTTTGTGGAAAAAACCTCAGTGGGTGTTTCCACTACTTTCGTGTTCGCGGTGCAGTGTCACACAATACGCTTTAATTCTCTGTGCAGGAAGTGTGGATATGTAATGTTAAAAACCCGAAGTAGGTATTGAAACATTTCCCATTATAGAGATTATGCACAAGATTACCTATATTTAAATAATGATCTCATAAGAATAGAAACAATAAAATGTTATAAGCAATTCTAGGTAATTGAAAGTTTCTTTAATGCGATAATTATCATAAAATTACCTTGACGTGTTAATACGTATTTACCTACATAATGTGTATGGACTGTGTCCTCAACTTATACTATTTAGATATGTATCCGGTAAACAAGTATCGATGTCGCAACTTGATGCTGCCTCTCGTCTGTCACATGACTGATAACTTAATTACAATTTTGCTACAATAATTACGTGAATGACATTGTGAGCACATTATCATATTCGTTTTTATGCAGGTTGTCTGATACCTAAATTTATTATCTTTAAGGGGTGATAATAGAGGTCATTAACAACAACAAAAAAGTCATTAGATTACACATAAGACCTTAAAACAATTATTTTTTTGAGTAGCGGTGTATAATCAAGTGTTCTCAGTTTCTAACGTAATTTTCAAATTAGCGGTATTATTTAAAAATAAAGTTTTGATTTCCAATTCCATTCCAAATGTATAAGAGTATAATGTCATTCTCGAACTTTAAGAAAAAGGGTAAGTTACTTAAAAAAGGCTAATTGTAGGATCTTATTTATGTGTAATGACTTTTTTGCTGATAATTACCCCAATGGCCCCCAAAAAGGAATAAATAAAGGAATACATTTGATATACATAGTATACTACAAGTACCAGGATCACATAATCTTAACATGGTACGATAGAAACACTTACTTGTGGAGGCAGTCCTGCTACGATAGCATACGCTAGACCTTGAGGAATGGACGTTAAACCTACTGTTACACCTGCAGATAAAACATACACCATTAGCTAATTTCATGTTGAAATATATTTTAGGGTAAAAATATAAGAATAAAAAGGACGAATAAGTGATTATATAAATTGACCCCAATTCACATAGTTTTATCGGTTGTTAGTTTAGTTCATGTCGTAAAAACATTTTAAACGGGTAGCGATGAATTCTGTAGTAATTTCCATGGCATCAATACTGGTATTAAAACTAACGCTCAGAGAATCTGCAGTCCGCAGTGACTAAATTGCAAGTTTTAGGCGAGAGAAACGACTACTGCAGTATACAACGCATAGATTCTGCAAGGTCGGCAGCGCACTCATATGCCCACTATTGTTTCAGATGTCCACGAACGACAGTGTCCACTGCGTAAATTTTGAGATACAAAAAAAATATTTAGGTTTCAACACAAATTTTAATTACAACTTCTCAAATAGTCTCCTCTCTCCATTAGTCTCTATACAGCGATGAATTCCTCTAAAGTAAACCAAGATTTAAAGCACTGGCGATACTCTTCTTTAGCGAGGACCTCAACAGCTGCCATAGAAGCATTCCGAGCGTCCTCAGGGCTGTCGAAAAGAATGCCACGGAGTCCACGCTTGAGTTTTGGAACGAGAAAGTAGTAGTCGCAAGCAGCTTACCATAATCAGGGCTATAAAGTAGGTGGCTCAATTATTGGATCTCTGTGGTCTTCAAACCCTCTTGGGTAAGTTTTGCTTCGTGAGACTTGACAATCTTGACAATGCATCATGCATTGTCAAGATGCAAGAAAAGCCCTCTCAAATCTGTTTTAGGACATTTTTGATTTAACACATCGAATACAGTTGGTAAACACACTTCACTGTACCATTGGGCATTAACAGTTTTTGGAGTGTCTAAAGAAATTGGTCGCTAAATGGTTACCCGCAGAGAAGAATGTTGCCACCATTTTCTTGCCCACACTAAGCCCACGTTTGACTTTGACTTTGACAACTGCAACACCAGGGGGTCTGCGGGTGCGCCGCCGACTTTGGAAAATCCTATTCACAGCTTTCTTGAAGAACCCCATATCGTAGCTTAATGGAAACACCTCTTGAGGCAATTCGTTCCACAGCCTGCGCGTTCGCAGGCTACGTATAGACCGCACTTCTGTGACGGGAGGTGCGGTTGTAGATACCCCGAGGTTAGAGTTAGGTTAGGTTTAGAGTACCATGCACTCTTGTGAATGAACCACATTAGAAAAGCAATGTCTAAAGCAGCTAGAACTCCAAGCTGCATCAACTATAGCCAAGCTCTGAGTCAAATGATTATTGTTACAGATTTGAGAAGATATTGAGACAGCATATGTACAATAATTTGCCGTGCAAGAGTACAATATTATAAAAATGTTTAATATTGATAAACACTTACCAGCAATAATATCCCTCAGCAAATAATCGAGGTTGTACTTCGGCAGCCATATAGTGATCGGCAACCTTCTCTTCCAGGACTCTAAGCTGCAGAGTTTGTTGACTACCCGTCTCGCCCGCCTATTCGGTGAGTGTGCTGTGAATAAAGGTAGATAATGCAGGAAATTTGGCGTGGCGGTCAATCTCTGTACTGGAGTTATTATATTCAAACTATTTATATAGAAATAAGGTGGCATGGATACTTCGCGTAATAATGAGTGGATATTGTTACAAAAATAGACAGTTGCGATACCTACGTGCCAATAAACACTCGTCATGATAAGCAGGTATTGTTTCTAACAGACAGTTGTGATTCATTTCAACATTAGTGTAAAATACGCTGCATGTTCGTAAATGCACTGTTAACTTTTGGGATTTAAAAGGTGGGATTAGGAAAAAATATTGAGAAGGCGAAAAGAGACTTAAAGTATAATGTGAACTGATAAAACGGGATCAGATTGAACGATATGGTAAGGAAAGAGAACTCCCGAGACTGTCAGTCGAATGCGAAAAGAATAATTATACTCGTACTTCTAGCACGGTATATAGGTACCTACTTAAGATACGTTTAACAATAAATGTTCATATCCGCGAAAAGTAACTTTCTCGGCAACGTATTTAAAAGTACATTGTGAAGGATATAAGGTCTCTTTTTACTTGTACAGACACACCAACAAGACAAACGCATGCTCGTGAGTTGCAAGAACTATAGCAATCTGTTGATAACCCTCGATATTGATTAATAGTATCAGTACAATAAGCTACGTTGTTCTATTGAAGACGTTCATGACAAGAAGACGGCAGACGAGCAGACAGTCCACTTGGTGGTAAGTGGATACTGTAGCCCATGGACATCCGCGATACATGCAAACATCAGTCCAGAATAACAAACATTGGCACGCCTCCGGATACGCTACCTACCTTTGGAAGATAGATTAAAAGATAGACTACCTTTAGGATAGATTTAAAGACATGGATTTGGAGGAAGGTTTGGGAAAATGGGAAGGATAATAAGGGACGGGAATGGGCTGTGGTATATCTCACTCACTACCGAAATAAGTGAATTGGGAAAATAGGATGAAGTGGGAAATACAGTACATTTCACGGTAGTCTTCTGTGAGAGGGGAGTAACGTGGGCCGTCGAGTGCGTCCAGCGGTTGAGGGTTTTAGCGTGCACACCCGTCCACCAAGTCCAGTATTATTGTCCCCCAAAATGGGATAGGGAAAAATAAAAGCAATATAGGCAGTGCGAAACGGTTGAAATTTACAGAATGAATTATGTTCAATGTCTACCTATCGCCTATATCGATAATAAATATAATAAAATACATACTTATAATAATAAATAACTTAATAAATTTAATGTTTATATTTGTAAATAAGAATCAAAGTTGACAAGGTTAGAAAAATAAGAGGGAATTGTAGTCTCCAGGGGATGAAATACGATTTCTAACTTGCCTTTTTAAACTAGACAAGCGACTGGGCACGTCTAATGACAATTGGTAAGAAATACGAAAGCCTAACAACAGCCTGCACAATGAAAGAGTTAGTAAATAAATTTGAAGAATGGCTAGGAAATTTAAATTTACCTAGTAAATTTTCAGAAGAACGTAAGTACTTGGATTGTGGGGTCAATTAGTAAAACTGACATGAAACTCTTACCAATACTTGCACTCATTATTTGTTAATCCACGAACATTCACACACTTAAATTATTACATACTACATTTGTAATACACCGATTACCTATTGAACACATTGTAATTGTCTTATCTTTATTACAAGGGCATAAGGTTAAGAATATTTTTGGCCGGACTGCATTCCACACGCGATCGCAACGAATGCTTATGCGCAAATGAATTTAAAATTGCAAGAAAACCGGTTGTAAGTGGAATATAGGACAATATGAACACTTCTGTGTATTCGACTTTAGTCTACGATAGTACGAGGTACAATGAAAGAAAATAGTATTTTTCATAAAAAAGTAAATATCTTGGTAGTTGTACAACAGACAAATGAATATTTAAACATTGTAATCTCGCAAAGAACAGAAACTTAAATCTTAGTACAGACAATGAAAAAAGGTCTTTATGTGAAATTGAATTTTCAAAGTATTCTCGATTAATGGATATTATTTAATTATTTGTTAATAATCGTAGTTATTTTGTTACAAATTCTGGAAAAAATAAAAGTTGCGATTCCTCTACAAGGAAGCTGATTGTGAATTTTTATGACAAAGGTTGGTCACACAGGGAAATTGCGAATCACTTGCGATGCTCTAAAAATATGGTCATGAATGCTATCAAACATTTCAAGAAGTTTAATACAACAGAAAACGTACCCAGGAAACCTAGACCTAGAAAAACAAACCCACGTGAAGACTCCAGAATGATATTGTTAGCCAAAAAAGGACCGTTCAAAGGATTAGAGCTTATTCGTTTGGTAGTATTTGGTGCAGGAGGGTCGAGAGGTGTGTCGGCAAGAACAATTAGAAGGCCATTATGTGAGGCAAAATTATTTGGAAGAATATCTCGTAAGGTGCCACTTTTAAAGAAAGCAAATATCAAAGCTAGATTAGAGTTTGTTAAAAAATATGAACACTGGACTGAACGTGAGTGGAAAAATGTACTATTTTCGGATGAAACAAAAATTAATATGATTAATTCTGACAGAAAACAATATGTGAGACGTCCTCCGAATAAAGAAATGGATCCAAAGTATACGAAGAAAACAGTCAAACATGGGGGAGGAAATATCAAAGTTTGGGGCTGTTTTTCGAGACATAGTGTTGGACCTGACAGGAAAATTGTAGGCAATATGGATAAATTCCAGTACAAAAATATTTTAGAGGAAACTATGTTACCCTATGCCGAGGAAAGTTTGCCGGTGGTTTGGACTTTCCAACAAGATAACGATCCAAAACACACAGCAGCAGTGGTTAAAGACTTTCTACGGAGCCAATCAGTAACGGTCTTAGATTGGCCCCCGTACAGTCCCAACATCAACCCTATGTTGTGGTACCATGTGTAGAAAATGTTGGCCACAAAATGTACCACTAACGTTCATCAACTTCTTTATATGGCTTTTAAGGAAACATGGGAGCAAATTTTATCAACTTATCAAGAAATATCAACTTGCAACAAATTGATCTCGTCAATGCCAAAGCGATGTCGGGCTATTATCACTGCTAAAGGCCATGCGACAAAATATTGATAACTATACTATAATGTCTTTAAAATACCATATGTCTATAATTAATATAGATTGGACTTTTGGGTGCTATTCGAACGTTGTCACAAACATAGATATGACATTCGGGAATTGGAAATTCCGTAATCCCGATATTTCTTTTTAAACCTTATTATAGTTTTGAAAAATGTTTAGAAATTGTATTAATTATAGAAAAATATTATTAACAAATATTTTAGAATTTAAAGCATAAAGTGGTATACCTACTGAGTTTTTTTCATACATGCAATCTCACAATTTTAAGTTAACAATAACCATAAATAGGTACCCAAAATTGAACAAAAGGAACCTTTTGACGACAGCCATAAAAATTGCTTATCTCTTGCAAAATACCTAGAAAACTATTGAGCATACCTACTGTCACTATTGTCGGCAATATTTCAAAGGCGGTAGGTATATTTGTTATTTTTCTTCGAGCTATCGCGGTTATTTATTTAAAATATTGGAGTTATAGAGGTAGTAGATCCATTTCTGTATGTTCGAGATATGAAAGATATACACAATTTTTTCGATTTACGGGGGTTAAATATGTACTAAAATAGTTGTAGGGAAAGACTGATTATTTCGAATTATCGAGAATTAAAATTCGCGAAATGGAGGTTTTGGGTCTTAAAGGGAACAAGAGATTTTGGAATTGTAGAGGTTTTCAACTATCTCCTTTGCGAGGTTCTACTGTATTCTCTTTTAGCGTACCTACCATAAAATAGAAAAAAAAAGACAAACATACATATCGCTCTCTTGTTGCAACTAGTGATGTGCCAGCTTTGAAAAAACATGACTGGTCGTAATTCACGCAAATCGAATTTTTAATTTCCTGATTTGTTGATATCGAACAAGATGCCTGACGAATTCGAAAATAATAAATGTTTAAAAAATTACCCTTATAAAATTGTAATGAACATTATTTTGTAAATTCTAGAGCCATGGCCCTAAATTTTAAATTTTGTTACTTTGGAACTGAGCTGGAGACCTGGATTAATACATAAACTACTTTTTATCCCGTTTTTCCCACGGGTTAGGTGAAACCGCAAGTCGAAGAACTTGTGTTCGTGAGATCCGAATCAAGTTAACTCGAACTGAGCGCTTGAGTTGACCCATCTCTAATCGCGAGCATTTTTTGACTCATTCGCTTACTTCGGTTTGTCGAGTGCTGTTCAGTTTGCTATCCGTGTGTTTTGTGCCATTATTTGTTGACCCCTGCGCGTTACCTGGATTTTTGATTTAACTTCATAACTTGACATTTTTGGCTTGAAAAAAGGGACTACGATTATTGCAACTGGACAAGTATTTAAATATGTTTTTTCCCGAAAACATACTTTTGGTGAGTACTATCTTATTCTGATATATTTTATATACCTAAGAGATTTTATGTTTTGTTTGTATTTTAAGTCAAGAAATTATACCCTGTACATTTATATGAGTGTTTTATTTAGTAAACAATTATCCTATTCGGAATCTCAACATTAATATTTTTACATCTATTACTAAATACCACATTCTTAAGCATTGAAGAATTTTTTTAGTCGTATCCATTCTTTACATAATAGTCGTACTCGTGATTCCGACATTCATCCATATTCGATATCCCAGTGATATATGTAATTCGGAGACACGGAATTTTTCCCGGGATTTTTTTGGTCGTATCCATACTTTTGATGACATATTTTGTCAATAGCACCCAAAAGTCCGATCTATAATAATTAATTATAATAAACTTCATTTTAATATTTACGATGTTTCTTTTTTCTTAGTTACTTAGTTAGTGTGTCTTTAATTAGTTGGCCTTTGTTCAATTCATACAGCTTGAAATATAGTTAAACCGAATAAAAATGTAGGTCGTCTCAACTTTATCGAAAATATTTAATTTTAACATCTCACAATGCCTATACGGATGATTTAAATATTGTTACAAGTTCCTATTGTATTAAAGTAAAAAATAAATAATCAAAAATTGCAGTTAACTTAATATCTCCTGAGTGTCTTTAATTATGTGACCACCACTGTACGTAAGACGCTAATACTTATATACATATGATTTTATATATCAAACAATACAAAACACAACATCTAAAATAATTTTAGTAATTATATCTAGTAATAAAATTATGTTACAAAATATTCATTAATTGAGTAGAAATATTTGTGAACTATATAGGTATATTTTTAGTTTTTTGTTGAATAACGTTAGTTTTGGTTCATTTTTTATATCTGATGATAAATTATTGTATATTTTAACTGATTAAATGGCATGGGCTGCTGTTGAGCATTTTGATTCTGGAAGATGGAAGTACAATATATCTCTGTGGTGTGTGTTAATATTATGGTTTAGTGTAAAATGTGTCTATTTTTGTATGTTAATGTGCATCTCAAAAGCAATCAAAGCAAAGTAATCCCTCCTACGTCAAACAATGCATCCTGCAGGAAAAGACACGGCTCCGGGTTGCCACCAATGGCGGTATTACTATTTTAGTCCCCACTACTTAATTAAATTTTAAAACCTTAGCAGACGAATGTACCTTCCTTACGTGCAAAACTTTAATGTTTAATTACAGTCTGCTGCAGATAAGCCAAAATTTACAGCATATCTTAAGACATAAATTAAATATAAAAATGTAATGAGTTTCATTTTTATATTTTATACTTACAGTAGCTAAACAATTGGATTTTATAATAAAAAAGAAAAGCCTTTTTCAAATACGAGTAGGTTTTATCATCGTAACTTTAAGCATCAGTTCACGCATATGGCGGGATGCGATACGCAATTAAAAATACCAAGACAATGTTGAATTTTATCAGAGGATCAACAAATTACAAGATCTCGAGTTCCTAACCCGGACATTCGGCGTTGTATTAAGGTACAAGATACTGGTATATCAAAGAACTCCAGTAGAATTGGGCAGGTCATCTAGCTAGCAGGTGAAGTAAGCGATGGTTGTCCGATAGCAAAACGGACCGACAATATTAAAAGAATGTAGAAGAGATACGGTTGATAATAACGCAGGACAGGGGAGGGTGGCATAAACAAAACGAGGCAAAGGGTGGAATTAAGCTAATAATGATAATGGGATCGATAATTTCGATTATTTCGATAATTTTATTGCGTAAACGAGGATTACAGTACATTTCTTGTTGTCTACTTTCTCTCTCTCTTTTGGCTCTATAGTTCGGTGTGAGCTTGACCTGATTCAGCCAGTTTGAACATTCTGTTCATGGCCTTCGTCCTCCAATCTGCAATTCTAACTGCTTTAAAACCTCTGTCGACTCCATCTAGCCATCTCAACCGTGGCCTGCCACGGTTTCGACGGGATGTCTGCTCGTTAGGACTTTTTTTGGCGGTCTTTACTCGTCCATGCGCTGCACGTGTCCAGCCCATCGCATCCAACCAACTTCAATATGCTTTACTATGTCTGGTTCTGGATACATGTCATAGAGCTCATGGTTGTAACGGATGCGCCATTGGTCCCCGCATTGCACGGCCTCATATATTTTTCGGAGAATCGTCCGTTCAAAGACCCGGAAGCTGTTTTCATCTTTTTAGTCAGGACCCAGCATTCCGAACTATATATGTCAGCACAGGTCGTAATAAAGTTTTGTACAGCATGAGCTTCGGGTTCCTGGACAACGTTTTTGACGTTAAGTATATAAGAACTCCGAAATAGCACTTAGCGGCAAGTATTCATCACTGTGTTTCTGCACTTACATTGTTGTCATTAGTTACTGACGTGCCCAAACACACAAACTCATTGGTCTTAGGAAAGCTATCCTCCTATTGCGACATGCTCTTGTTGTTGCTTTTACACGATTTTTGAAACTGCCATATACATAGTTTTTTGCTGATTTACTGTTAGTCCTGCACGCCGTGAGCTTTGTTCTATGTCCATGTATGCTTCCTTCATGGCCAGGAGAGTCCTTCCTTCCTACAAGGTCAACGGTCAATGTCATGTACGTATCCCCAAGCATCTAGATTGATTTATTGTATATTGTGCCTGTAGTTTCAACTTTGGAATCACAGATGCATTTCTCCACAGTAATGTTGAATAGGATGCAGGAAAGGGCATCTCCTTGGCGAAGACCATTGTGCGTTATAAAAGGTTCGGACATGTCATTTTGTACTTTCACTCTGTTCAGGGTCTTGTTCAGTCATTTAGTAAGCCGTATTATAATCTTATTCGGAATATTAAATTCCTCCATAGGTGTATAGAAAAATGAATGGTTGATACTATTGTATGCAGATTTAAATCAATAAATATGTGGTGCGTGTCTATGTTGGATTCTATGTTTCTAGAATTTGTCTAAGTGTAAATATTTGGTCTGAAGTTGAGTGGTTCGCTGTGAATCCACACTGGTATTTGCCAAGGCTAGATTCTACATATGGTCACTGCATATTACAAAGAATGTTTGCAAATATCTTATAAGTTGTATTCAGTAGGGTTATACACTCAGTATTGCAATTAAACAACTTTTAACGGTTTAAATCGCGTATATTTGACATGATTTATATCCCGACGTTTCGAACACTTTGCAGTGGACGTGGTCACGGGGTGACTAATTGATTTTATTTGTCACTTGAGTTATTAAGAAATTATTACTACCGTCTGAAATTTTTTGAACTACCGTCTGAATTTTTTTAATCATAACATTCCCTATGCACGCAGTATTCGCTCACGGTGTCCAGAGGTCTTGCAGTATGGCGTTGGCCTTGTGATTTAATTAATTTAATGACTGGATCCCAAGCCGGTGGTACTTGCCAACCATCTTCTCTATTGAAATTTGGGTGTTTCTTAATTTCAATAGCCTCGCGTAACATTCTTGGCATGTACCGGGTCTCTCTAGCGAGGATTTGTGGATTATCAAATCGAATGTAATGGTTGGGTTTGTCCAGAGCATGTTCACAAACTGCAGACTTGGTCGAGCGTCTGTTCTTCATGTCAGCTATGTGTTCTTTTATCCGGATACCGATGCTCCTCTTTGTTTGCCCAATGTATGATAACCCGCATTCACAATCAAGCTTGTAAACACCTGCATCTTGTAGGGGGATATTGCTCTTGACCGGTCTTAAAAATTGGCTAATCTTCTTGTGCGGCTTGAAGTAAGTTTTAATTGAAGCTCGTCTTAAGATATTGCCAATTTTGTCAGTGATGCCCTTGATGTATGGTAAGATGGCAGGTTGTCGCTCAACTGTAGGAGGCTTGGGGCGGCTTCTGTGACGCATTCGTGGGAGTTTGTGATTGTTGCTTCGCAGTACTTGTTTCACATGCAGAAGCTCTTCCTCGAGGTGGTCAGTGTCACAGATGCCGTGTGCTCTCTGTAACAAAGATTTGCCTACGGTAGTCAACTGACATGGATGGTGATGTCAGTTGACTGACTCGCTAGAGAGACCCGGTACATGCCAAGAATGTTACGCGAGGCTATTGAAATTAAGAAACACCCAAATTTCAATAGAGAAGATAGTTGGCAAGTACCACCGGCTTGGGATCCAGTCATTAAATTAATTAAATCACAAGGCCAACGCCATACTGCAAGACCTCTGGACACCGTGAGCGAATACTGCGTGCATAGGGAATGTTATGATTAAAAAAATTCAGACGGTAGTTCAAAAAATTTCAGACGGTAGTAATAATTTCTTAATAACTCAAGTGACAAATAAAATCAATTAGTCACCCCGTGACCACGTCCACTGCAAAGTGTTCGAAACGTCGGGATATAAATCATGTCAAATATACGCGATTTAAACCGTTAAAAGTTGTTTAATTGCAATGTATAGTAATCGCGAAAACCTAAGAAAATATTATACACTCAGTAGTTATGGTTATACACCATAATAGGGTTATTATGGTGTATTTGGCTTCCGACTCGTATTCCACCACATTTTATCAACTCCCACGCAATATTATCAGAGCCCGGCGATTTATTACTTTTTAGCGTCGTTATGGCGTTCACCACCTCTTCATATGTTGGGCACTGGTCTATTGACTCGTCAGCTCCATGTACTACATAATTCTGGTCATTGTTTATGTCAATTTCTCCTGTTTCTGTACTTCCTGTCTTTCCATTAAGTAATTCCCTGAAATGCTCACACCACCTTTGCAGGACTTAATCATTAATCAGCTGTTTATGTTTATTTCTACTTTAGTTGTGTTAGTTGTCTACTTTACCACTTTAAAATATGTATTTCACATAGGATTTCCGAACGAACAATGGGTTTAGCATGTGATAACATCTTTCTCTATACCTTTTCACAATTTCTTGATTCCGAATTGTATGGCTGATTATTCTAATTAATTAAAATTTATAAAACTGCTCCCCACAACCCACAAAGAGAGAATGTTTCAATTATAGATGCATTTACTTTGCTCCTTCGAGGTGGATATCTATATTGTGAACATTGTTCCTTATTAAATTATTGTATGTCACGATGTACTACCTCTAAAGAATCAATGTATTTGAATGGTGTTCGCTACAACAAAATTATTGCATTTTAAATGGTAAAATGTTTCTAAACTGGAGGGCAGGTAAATCTATAAGTTACACATTTTCATTCTAATGTTTTGAGCAATCTGGATAAGACGCAATTCACCGCAAGGCTGCATATTATCTGAGATACACAAAATGGCATCTCAGACACAACTTTGTGAAGCTGCTCTTCAAGAAGGGTTTGATAAACAGATTATTTTACATTTTTTTCTTTCATTTTTGTGGACAATAATTCAAACAGCATTTACATTTACTTAATAAGTTCTCGGTATGGGTATATAAAAAAAAATGTTAATGAAGGATTGAAATGCAAATTTTGGTTACTAACCAATTAATTAACTTGTACATACGGTGACTAGAGATTGAATACAATCAAACTGAATCTTCTTCTATGGGCCCTTGTTCACCTGCCATTGCCATGAGTAATATATCCCGCCAAATTCGAGATTTGTTTAAATAAATTTCAATTGTTTACCAATGAATTTACCAGTTAGAAATGGGTTTGAAATTTTGTTACCAAATGGCATTATAACTTTGTTGGAATGAAAATGAAATAAAAAAACAGTTTAATGTAAAACAATATAGGTAAATTTTAAATTGATTTCCGTTTAAGTACCTAACTACCTGTTCTCAAGTTGCATCGCTTTCAGTATAAATCAACCGGAAAAATTATATAACCAAAATCTGCACAATTAAGTTTTTGGGACATGTGAGTATCTTTGTTTAGTTAATATTCAGGAAGTTCATTTACACAACAATGAAATATGAGTTTTGCAATCTAAACATATAATAAAATCGTAACAGAGCCCGGTCAGCACATAAAATATTTTTCAAAAAGAATTGTTGCATGAACTCTATAAATACAGAACCCAAAACAGCCATATTTAGAATTGTTTTGTCTGAACGAACATTACCCAAAAGCCACTGGACAGATTTAATGACACTTGGCATAGCTAGTGCTTATGACCTGGGTTAACATTTAGGGTACATTTTATCCCAATTGGTTATAGAGATCCCACGGGAATCACTCTAAAGTTCACGGGAACGAAGTTGGGAACCGCTAGCCTATATAATCTATACGTACATATAATAAAATCGTAACAAAGGCGTGACTGTACATCTAATATATTTTTTAAAGTCTTAAAACAGAGAATTAAAATTAATAGTTATGTTTATGATGTTTTTATAAAACAAAGTCATAAAAATAAGTAATACGTACGTAAATTATAGGAAAAATTATAGCTACATTGTTCTAAACAATGAAGATAACATTTTCTCGATAGATTTATTAATAATTAAATTCAAGTTAGAATATATCGCAATAGAGAACGAAATATACGAAAATTATGTAAATAAACATACCCAAAAGTGGTCTCCTAGGATCATCAGCATCCATTCTTGTGTATTAAAATTTACATAATTGTACCGACCATCACAAAATACATTTATCAACGTATTACAGAAACCAGATAAATAAAGCTAACATTGTTATTGTTTAGAAATATGACACTTAGAAATTGACAATCTATGACACTTAGAATGACATTAGATAGATGTCACCTGCCGCTGCGTTTAAATGGTAAAAGCGCCGGGATTTTTTGGCGGGAACTTGTGAAGTGAAGTCGAATATATATTTTTTTTTTATAGAGAAGAGGGCGGACGACCAAGCGGTCCCACGTGATGGTAAGTGTTACCGCCGCCCATGGAATATTGTAATTGTTCATAGCGTTTTGTGGTTTACGTCAATTTTTAAATACTCAAATTTCAGAAGGAGAACTTATTGAGCTATACCGTTTTTATGGCAACATTTATTTGAAATTCCAATTCAGAAAGCCATTTAGTCAAAACGAAAAGAATAAAAATGATGTATTATTTTTTATTGCAATTTCGGACCGTTTTTTTGCCACAATGGAATTCGAACCAGATCATTTTCGTGCAATGATCATAAACGATTTTAAAGTTGGTTTAAATGAAAATGAATGTAAAGATAGCTTAGTATCAGCTTTTGGGTACCTCGTACCGCCCCGTGCAAAAATTTCTAGATGTTTTTTTCTCAGTTTAAACACGGACATTTTTAAATAAAAATGATGTTATAAGTGGCCGTCCTGCAACTTCGGTAACGAATAAAAACATCGAGGCGGTAAAGAAAATGTAGCATGAAGACCCAGAAACTACCTACAAAGAGATAAAGGAGACTCTTAAGATTTCATCGCCGGTCATTCATGAAATTTCACACCAACACCTTCAAGTGAGACCGCTTGTTCGTCCGCCCTCTTCTCTATAAAAAAAAAGTCAAGAAGCTTTGTTCTCGTTGGGTTCCTCATTCACTGACTGCTGAATAAAAACAAGTTCGCGTGACATGGTGCAGGGAAATGATTGTAAAATTTGAAAATAAAGAAGGAAGGAGAATGGAGAAGGATGGAGAAGGAGGAAGAAAATGGATATTTAATATTATTACTGGAGATGAGAGTTGGATATATCAGTATGATCCACTAACTAAGCGGCAATCAACGGATTGGGTGTTTCCAGACGAAGAGTCTCCTAGGAAAGTCCAATGTGGATGCAATGTGGGCAAAAAAATGGTGGCAACATTATTCTCTGCGGGTGGCCATTTAACGACAATTCCTCTAGACGCTCAAAAACTGTTAAACCTCAATATTACAGAGAAGAGTGTTTATCAACTGTATTCGATGTGTTAAGTAAATCAAAAAGATCCTAAAACAGGTTTGGGAGGGCTTTTCTTGCATCATGACAATGCATCAACTCACAAGTTAAAACTTACCCAAGAGGTTTTGAAGACCACAGATATCCGAGAATTGAGCCACCTCCCTTATAGTCCTCTTATAAGTGAAGCTTAGACTCCGTGGTATTATTTTCGATAGCCCAGAGAAGGCTCGGAATGCTTTTATGTCAGCTGTTGAGAACCTAGCTAAAGAAGAGTATCGCCAGTACTTTAAATCTTGGTTTAGATGAATGAATGAATATAGAGACTAATAATGGAGAGCAATTTGAGTAATAAAAATTTATATTGGAACTCAAATATTTTGTTTGTATCTCAGAAGTCATATTTACGTAGTGATAGTTTATTGAAGTTTAAAGTGTTTTTCGTGCTTGTAATAATCAAATAAAAGCGTGGAACTGCGTCCAACGTTATCACATAGTTTTTACAGTAAACAAACAATAACTTTTAAAGTTCCCGCCAAAAAAGTCACGTATTAATTTTAACTGGATACATAACGCCATTTTTGAAATATTTCTGCTGGCGCTTTCTTATGCTAGACGCAACCACTGACATTACAGTAAGCATTTACGAGAATGGCTGTACTTGTTTATAATAATGTTATAAATAGTTTTAAAACAATTAAACAGGAATTATTTTTATGGCCAGTTTTAAGTTCAACCTACAGGTCCTATCTATACTTATCTATACCTAGAACCCGAATAAAAGTACTGAGTGAGCACAGGCCTGCGAGTGACCCAGTGTGGACCTTCTCCCATCGGAACGCCCCTGGGTGGTGGATAGAGGAACTCCATACCGTCCAGGTGTGGCCGGTTACCAAGATAACCCAGCCCAAACTAAAACCAGGATGTGGCATTTCTCTGGATGTCATAGCAGAGGGCACAATGGAGAAACAACAGGTGGTATCTGGAGATCAGTACGTTTGCATTGCACGCAGACCAGGTTCATACAAAAGAAGATGTACCTCCATAAGGTCTTTCCATTAAGCTACGATATAGGGTTCTTCAAGAAAGCTGTGAATAGGATTTTGCAAGGTCGGCGGCGCGCCCGCATAGCCCTGGTGTTGCAGGTGTCCATGGGCGGCGGTAACACTTTTACCATCACGTGGGACCGCTTGCTCGTTGTCCCACTCGTAAACGAGAACGAGAACTATATAAAAAAAAACGAGACGAGCCCTTTAAAACAACAATGTCGTTAAGAAATTGTCACTTGACCGCAGTTAAGACCCAATAAAAGCTTAGACAAGTACGAAGTCGAGCTGTCAGTCATTGTATAGACAGAAGAAGGCTTAAGGAAGCCAACCTAACACCGAAGAGACAAGCTGCGGTTCCCAAATTGGCATCAGTCCATAAGCAAGCGCGACTCACGTTTTCTCGCAAACACGACTATTGAAGTTTGAAACAATGGCGCTCTGTTATGTTCTCCGACGATTCTTGAATGTGTTTGCACGGCAACGACTGAAGAAGCCGAGCTTATGGAAGACCTGGGAAGCGCCATGCACAGTGTGTTGGAAGGTCGTGATGCTGTCCACGTATACTTGTCTATGAAGCACTGCATTTGAATTTGTATTATATTCTTTTACTTTTGATGTGCTTGTATATTGTATATTAGAATTACTATTATCATTACTATAGATACTAGAAAATACATAGAAGTTAAATACATACTAGTTAAATACATAGAATTACTATTATAATGACACCCATTATGGTTATATATTTTTTCTAATATACAAGTAAACACAATGTTTTCAAGTATTATTTACGTTTTAATTAATTGCTATAGCCGCTAGTCCACCCTATCACAGTGCTGTATTGCTGAAACGATCATCTAAGGAGGAGGTTCCGTAAGGGAGGCATTTCAGTAGATGCATAAATCGACTTGGTTTTTGTGGCTAATGGTGATTTAACCGCTCACAGATACATTAAGAATGATCTCGTGGCTATAGGCCCCATGTGCATTTTTATTTTTTATATTCAGTGTATAGGGCTTTGTCGCACATGCGATTATGCCGCCCTGGTTAGGTGCGTCGGTTTTGTCGGCAATAACTTCTTGTTAATGCATGACAATGCGAGGGCCCATGTTGTCAAGTCAGTGCGCTAATATCTGTCTGAAGTAGGAATACTTTGGACCGACCAGCGACCTCTATCCTATGAAGCATGTGTGAGATGAGCTGAAAAGAAGGGTTCGAACCAGAAATCCTGCTCCTAGCACAAAATAACTAATAGTGCCTCCTGCGACGTAGTGTAAGATCTTCAGCAATCTAAAGATTAGCAATCTTGAGGAGCAGTGAGACGGTATTCCAAAGGATATTGTGAAAAAGGTGATCCGGTCGATGAAAAACCGGCCCCGAGATGTGAAAAGGGATTGGAGAGGTCATACCAAGTACTCAAGCATGCCTATGCATATTGTAATTAAATTTATTTAGTTTCATTTAAAAATTGCTTTTCCTTTCTTTTAAATCCTGTTTTTTACTTTCACATTTTCACTATTTCTTGTTTTTAATTTGATTTTTTGATTTAGATTTTTTTGCTCGCGAGTGTGTATTGTGCAGGTATATTAAAATAATATGGTTAGAATCACTTAGTTCTCCCTACGCTTGTACACTTTCTTTATCTAAAAGAAGTTTTGCCATTTTAGTATCTAGAGTCTGGCAAATGAAAGTTGGGACTTTTTTTTTTATAGAGAAGAAGGCGGACGAGCAAGCGGTCTCACGTGATGGTAAGTGTTACCGCCGCCCATGGACACCTGCAACACCAGGGGATATGCGGGCGAGCCGCCGACCTTGCAAAATCCTATTCACAGCTTTCTTGAGGAACCCCATGTCGTAGTTTAATGGGAAGACCTCTTGAGGCAGTTCGTTCCACAGCCTACGGGTTCGCGATATAAAATAATTTTTGGACCGAACAGTACGCGACACCAGTACGGACTGTGAAACGTGCCAATTTTGCCAAATTAAAAAATAAGTTATCACTAAAATAGATGGTCATTTATCCGTATAAATTAACCTAGCACTTGCTAGACTTATTTTATTATTGAATTCAATTATCAAAATTATTTTTCGACATATTTTAGTGTTAATCTAATTTAATTTCTTGCGCTTTTCCAGTCTCAACTTTAATTTGCCAGACTCTTAACATAAAGCTAAACATAGACCATATATCTAAAACGAACTTGTAAACAGGCAAACGCGTTCACAGACCCCAGTCCAAATAAAATCAGTGTCATTGATATCTTGGACAGTGTACATTTTTAATCAGCGAAATTACACAAGCATACTAGCGAGCGCTCTAAGTAGGTCGGACGGGGCTCAAACCTGCTACCCGGGCTTCAGATAACCCTTGTTGTCAAATGGCAGTGAGAACCGGTGCAAATCGGTTGCATACTCTATGAATCTAAGTACCTAACGTATTGACTTTCGCATGAGTGATTCTGATTATTTGATTAATGATTATTAATTAGATTTCAATATCAAGTTTAAACTTAATTACTGAAATGTAGTTCTGTAGTCCACGCTCAAACAACATTTTTTAAATAGTTACCCAAGGTGATACTGTAAATACTTATATGTAATTAATGTAATTGTAATTAAATTGGAGATAGTTACAAGCAGTCTATTGGCTTTATGGTGTCGGCCGGCTTTAGAATAGTGGTGGTAGTGATCCCATATCTTCCCGTGGGTGTTCTATGGCGACTGAAAAGCCGCTACCACAAGCGCTAAGTAGCACCACCACCTCTTAAATAGGTAGACTCGCCAACCCACTTGACCAACGTGGCGTTAAGAAACCGTAATTATTATCCCTCGTGCACAAGAAACTGTGCATATGCCCAAACGGTACAAAACCTTAAGTATAATGTAGGTACTTATCAATCGATCTCATGCCAAATATTTTCAAGCACGTATGTGCATATATGTATATATATATATATGTGTATATATACATATATGTATATACAAAAATATGTATATATTTTTCTACATAATTTTCTACTGAACTTTAAAAAATCTTTATAAGTAATATAGATTTGTTTCCTTGTCTAGCTGTGGTATAAACACTAAAATATATACATTTTAGGAGCAGTCAATCACCCCATTCGACTCGCATCGTTATTTTGCTTCAATATCATGTCACTTTGAGAAATTATTGCCTCATACTCACATGCAGGGCCGTCTTTAACCTATTGGAGGCCCTGGACACTTTAGGATAATGGGGCCCCTATGACTGTGACAGAGGACTATTTTATTAAAACAGGCAAAAGGAATAGATAAGTGGATAAGCGAAATTCTAGATTTATTCAACTGTTATTTTTATTTCTTTGCAATCACATTAAATGGATAGGTAATTATAATATAATCCAGAAAAGTAACTCTTTTAGCATTCACTATATGCAGGTTAGTGCTGAAAAATCGTACCTATGTTGATTGAAGTGGTACCCTTCTAGCTTTGAGATAAGCAAAATCGTCAGTCACTTCTTCAAAGTCTATGTCTTTGAGCACATCACATTCTATGGACATGATCAATAGCGAGCGTCAATAGCGTATAATAGACAATAGACAAATAGCGTCAATTTTTCTTGAAGCATTATAGTTAAATTTGGAGAAGGAGCGTTCCCCACTGCAGTTAGTTACCATCATGCTTAAAAAGATTCTCAATGCAATTTCTACATTTGCAAATGTGTCTTTAATTTTGTTTTCTTTCAAAAGATGATATATTCCTGAGATACTATTAGTTTCTTCATTTTCGCTAGACCGAACAATTTTCAAATATTCTGTTAAATGCAGACATTCCATTTCCAACTCTTTCTCGTTAACGTCTTCATAATAGATTTCAGCAATTTTTTGAATCCAAAAATAATCGGTCGGGTCGTTTGAAATGTTTTCTGGGTTGGAAAACTGTTGTTGTTCAACTGAAACAGTTGTCGGTGAAGTCACCGAAGTTGTTGCATTTTCGCCATAGGAACAGTCGCTTTCTGCACAATCTGATTCAATTTCTTTTCCTAAATTGATAGAAGTTAGCGTAGAGCAAAAAGTTTCTGAAGTTCCCACAATATGTTATCGACACAATTCATCATGTGGAAGGTTTATTATTTGATTGCTACTTACAGAAGCTCCAGCTGTAAATGACGTTAGTATTGGTAACTTTTCAATTACTTCTGTCTGATGTGCAACTTTTTCCTTTTTTCAGACCCACTGGGATATAACCGTTTCGACATTTTGTAGTTTGTAGGTATTTATTATTTTCTTACACTGTAAACAGTTGCGAACATAAAACAAAACAGGCGAATGACGATTTAATTTTCAGTCCCGACCGAACGAAAAGAAAGTGCGCGTGAAAGGTTCCCCTTTCACGCGGCCGACCGAATGTCACGTTCGCAGGGGAAGTCCCGATCATCGAGTCGGTTTACTTGGGTGGGTCGCGTTCAGTTACGTCGCTATTAGCTACATAAAACATAAAAATAATATGGGGAAGTCACCTTGTAGGTAGGGCAGCCAGACAGAGTTGCCAGTATTAGGGCCCTTGTTCATTAGAATACCAAAAAAGCTAATAAGTACGTAGATATTATAGTCAGTAATTATCTGTTATAAATCGTTTGATTTTCGCAAAATAAATATATTTATCGGTAATATCGGTTATCGGTTGGTGATCTGGCAGGAACTAGGGGGCCCCATTGATTGCGGGGCCCTGGGCACTTGCCCAGAGTGGCCAATGCAAAAGAGGTGCCTGGTCACATGCATATGTATTAGTACGATAATCGTCCTACATTAAAAACAACATCCACGTCAATTAAGTTCATCATACCATAAAGTAGGCCATAGATAGTAGATGTTTATGATCATGTAGAAAGAATAAATGAAATAGTTATCACTATAAGATCTATCTATCTATCCATATAAGAAGAGATATCGTGAATGACTGACTGACTCATCAACGCCGAGCGGAAAACACACAAGTTTGAAAATGAAATTTACAAAAGCTTCCTTTCAGAATAAAAAGAGTAAGAATTATATTTATTGTTGATCTGTTTATATTAGTGCCAGGTCTTAGTGGCTATGGTTAGTATGTGAAACAGTTTACCCGAATCAGGCATACAATGTACGAGTAGATACATGGCAAAACATACATAATAATAATATTCTTTAAGATGGCGTTAAGTTTTACTTAAGAAGAGATTTCCCGAGCAGGTTAAAAAGCACTTAGAAGCAGGTTGACTGTCTGCTCGTCTGTCACCTTCTTACTATAAATAAATAAAATAAAAAAGATTCCCAAACTCGTAAAAGCTAAGGAAGACCTTTAACCCCCTTCTCGTGACTACAAGAGGAACACTCTGCCCTGCAGTGGTATAATACCGGCTTACAGCAATCGTCCGAAAACTGTTACCAACAGTCGTCATGTCATCATTGTCGTCATTGTTTATTTAAAACTAGCTGGAAAATGAAATAGTAAAAAAAAAAACATTAATTAACAATTAAGTACTTATGTACTCATATATTATTATATACTAGCAGACCCAATAAATTTCAATTAATTTCAATAAAAAAATCCATAATTTCAAATTTCAAGAATATTTTTTTTTCCTGAAATTTTAAAAAGAATTACGCATATCCATCGTTCGAATCGTGAGTTCATACAAAAATCCCATAGAAAAAAGCACTTTTAGTTTTTCCCGAATTTTCCAATTTTCCGGGCAATTTTTCCAATTTTTCTTTCCCTTGTAACCTTATTCGGCCTATTGCGAACATTTAAAAAAAAAATGCATTTACACTACATTAAATAATTGTAGTGTAAATACAAATTACGTTTTTAAACTGTGTACATCTACTCTTCGTACGATACGTTTGTTCTTCGTAACAATATTTCAAACATCGCACATGTCTGAAAGACGTGTAGCCAATTCAATCGAATTCTATTTGAGGACCCCAGAGGTAAAGGGGTCTAAGTGACAAAATTTATGTTTTGAGATAATTGAACCAAAAGTCAACAAAATTTTGTAAGAGGGAAAGTTATTTTTTTTTGTTTTGACCATTTTAGGCCAACACTTTGGCCATTTGCTTCTAATTAGTACTAACAATAGATTATTAAAATCACCTGTGTTACATTTATAGGTAATAAAAGGTAGATAATGTGTACTTAGACCAAGCAGCTTAGACCTTAGCGCTCTAAGCAGTGTTAGCATGCACTACTAGTGGTGAAGGGGCAACACACTAGGTAGCAGCACCTGTCAGGGAAATCACTTGGATCTCCTCACCACTACAAAGAATAGTATTTTAACAGTCTGTTACTGCATCTAACTCAATTCTTTCGAAAATGTCACTTAGACCCCTTGACCTCTGGGGTCCTCATTTGTACGGATAATATCGCTTAAACTTCGCGTCACTGGATGTGACTGGGACTTCGTATGTGACTGGGGGTCCTAACTGTTAGGGACCTGAGCGAAACCGGGGCGTATTACTAGTGTAGTGTAATAATAATGAAGTTATAAACACTCAAGTTATCTAAGTTTTCTTTAATTAAGACTGAGGTCGTCTGAGGCCTTGCAACGCGATTACTCCCGCCAATTAACTAATTCATTATTTTTTTAATATTATATATGTATTTACAAGTTTTCTGTTAATATTGTAATAACAATGTAAATAATGAAGTTTGTTTCCATGATTTATCAGATTTATGTAAATAATAATTACTGTTCTCGAGTCTTCGATCGCTTTCATAAACATTACTTAGACGCATTACTTGGTGGATTGAAATAAAATGGAATTAGGCAGAAAAATAGTTTGGATCTATATCTTGGCTCCGATCGTAGATGAGACGTATCAATTCAGTAGATACTTTCTAAATTACGACGCTACGGAACTTCAAAAAAAATCCTTTAATATATAATTCATTTATTTCAGACAAAGTCCATATTTCATTTTTTTTTTTAGTGTTAGTAACAATTTTAACTTATAGACTATGTTAGTACTTATTATTAAGATTTTGTTATTACTAATTATATATATATGTATGTACATGTACACGTGCATATGCACATGCATACACATACCCACACACACACACACACGCAAATATATATACATATATATATATATATATGGCGGTATATTCCACCATATATATCCATATACACACACACATACATATACATGCACGTACACACCAATCACATATACACACATACACACACATATATTTTACATCAGACATTGGCTGTCGCCGCTCGTCACTTCCTATAGGATGCAACGTGCGACTCCACCCAATGTCTCAACATGGGGCCATCCACCCTCTCCGCAAAGATCCTCAGCAGACTATCCTCATTAATACGCCGATTAAAAAACAAATGGTTATATATTTTTTTATATGATTGTATATATGTTTGGCTCGTAGAACTTTATAACTTTTGTCTAAACATTCTTCTTTCTAAAACTTATAGAAAATAACTAAATCTCTCTTCCAACAGGCGCGTGTTGTCGGTATTTTTTTCACATACTATATATCCGTGTGTGGACTAATTGCTAATTTATTAAAGAAAATAATTAAAATAGCGCGTCGGTGCCCGGGAGTGCCTGGAAGAATATGCCCTTACTTTTAATTTCTTTTCTATATTTATTAATTTTATTACTATAAGTGTTAAAATGTATAATGCAATGATTGTAAAATGATATTATATTATATAAGTATATATGATACAAATAAAGAAATGGACAAACAGTCAAAACTTTTCAAGAAACTCGGTAAAGAAACTTACATACCAGGCTACTCGGAAAGTTTTGCGACAAAAGAGTTTTTACTGGCTGGAACACTGGCCGGTTTTGATGTCAATTAAAACTACGACTATATATTTATCTATTTAAATCGGTCTCAACGCGTATGTTTACCTTGTTTGTAAAACGCGTAAATCTCAAATATGACTATCTATAACATAAAAACAAGCATTCAAATTCAAATTTGGAATTCAAAATTCAAATTCTTTTACGAGCTGCATCTAAATATCGTGTGTCTCATAAAAAAATGGATATTCTACGGGAACATTTCCGCGCTATGATTTTGTATGATTTTAAATGTTCTTAAAGGTTTTTTTAATAGACTTCAAATTGCGTGCCAAGTGCTCTTCTAAGGCAGCTGTTTATCGTTCGTACAATGAATTTATTAAGTGTAGTCGACTAAGTTTAGGTGACGAAGAAAAAACCAGTCGCCCTTTAACGACTGTTACAATAGTACTTAAACGTGGTGGCAATGAAAAAAATATTTTGTTGATAAAAGGCGATTTACATACGAGGAGATTCGGGAGAGTTTGCAGATTGGATCGGCCATCTACGAGTCATGAGGATGGTATCGCGCTAGGTGCTGCACAACCTCACAAGGCTCAAAAACAAGTTCGTGTCGAATGGTGCCGTGATATAATAATTTGAAGCGGGGTCGTCTCGACCCGCTTACGACATTGTCACAGGTGACGAATCTTGGATACGATTCAGAAACTAAGCGTCATCCTACTGTTTGGCTATTTTAAAATGAGCCAACGCCTACCAAAGTGAATAGAGCAAGAAGCGCTGGAAAAAAATAATCGCAAGTTTTTTCACTTTAACTGGCTACCTGATATCTGTACCTTTACGAAACCAAAGCATCATTAACGCAGATTGGTACATAGTCACGTGCTTGCCGAACGTTTTTACTGGAGGGAGTAACAACCGTCCGAACACAGGTCTCCGCGGACTGCTACTGCACCACAACAACGCGCCCATTCACTCAGCGCTTAAATCAAGAGAAATTTTGGACAGTACCCCGGTTGAAGTTTTAGGTCATCCTTCTTGCAGTCCCAACTTGGCACCTTATGACTTTTTTTATTTCTCAAAATTAAATATCAACTAAAAGGAAAGCAGTTTTCGTCGCCTAGAGACGCGCTGGTTACGTTCGAAGAGACTGTGAAAGAGGTACCTGAGGAAGAGTGGTACAAATGTTTTCAAAATTGGTTCAGATGCATGAAACTTTGTATTGATGCATGTGGAGAGCGCTTTGAAAAAATGTAATACTTCCTGGAGTATCTATATAGGTATATCAATCATTGCTTTCAGAAATACTAAATTCCGTTTAGGTAACCCACGCATATTTGCATAGCACTATCGGGTATCTTCCAGAAATTGTTCATGGACGTTACTAATTTCAGAAAACCGTAATTCTTGAAGTCCAAGTCAAGTCCAATATCCAAGTCGTAGCGTAGTGGAGAACCGCGGGGATAATTCTTTCCACAACCTTTGGTTTCATGATTTAGATCGGTTTGTGTACCGCATCATACGCGACAGTTCCTTGTCAAAGAACTAAGAAGTGTGAGTACATTGCAGTGCGAGCACATTGCAGTGTGAGTACATTGCAGAGTAAGTACATTGCAGTGCGAGCACATTGCAGTGCGAGCACATTGCAGAGTGAGTACATTGCAGAGTGAGTACATTGCAGTGCGAGCACATTGCAGTGTGAGTACATTGCAGAGTAAGTACATTGCAGTGCGAGCACATTGCAGTGTGAGTACATTGCAGAGTGAGTACATTGCAGTGTGAGTACATTGCAGAGTAAGTACATTGCAGTGCGAGCACATTGCAGTGCGAGCACATTGCAGAGTGAGTACATTGCAGAGTGAGTACATTGCAGTGCGAGCACATTGCAGTGTGAGTACATTGCAGAGTAAGTACATTGCAGTGCGAGCACATTGCAGAGTGAGTACATTGCAGTGCGAGCACATTGCAGTGTGAGTACATTGCAGAGTAAGTACATTGCAGTGCGAGCACATTGCAGTGTGAGTACATTGCAGAGTAAGTACATTGCAGTGCGAGCACATTGCAGTGCGAGCACATTGCAGAGTGAGTACATTGCAGAGTGAGTACATTGCAGTGCGAGCACATTGCAGTGTGAGTACATTGCAGAGTAAGTACATTGCAGTGCGAGCACATTGCAGTGCGAGCACATTGCAGAGTGAGTACATTGCAGAGTGAGTACATTGCAGTGTGAGTACATTGCAGTGTGAGGGAGTACCCGAGATGGGCGTTGAAAGAATAGTACTGCACAGCAATCGCATTGTATATCTAGTTGAATATGCGGAGAGACTCAATGTCTCTCCGGATACTAGTGGAATCAAACTACTTGTGAGTGGGTGTCAAATGGGTTTACAGATATTCTGGTACACCGATCCAGATGTGAAAGCAACATTCCATGTCTTTTAGCAGCCTCTTTTTATAAGATCCTGGTCAGTGTCGGTCGGAACGTGGCTAGTACGTACATTTAAACTTATCCAAGAATTTTTGCTAGTAGTATTTTTCTGGTAAATATGTAAGTAGATATATTAAGAAAGTATTTGCACAGCATTCTTAAATTTTTAGCAATGGCAAACAATAAAGATGGGCATAAATAAATTATAATTTACCTTGTAATCGAGATACATCAAAAATTACAACGAAAGCGAAATGTAAGTCAAAATTACATTTTCCATTACACCTACCTCGCATGGTTGTTCGCGACGCACGGATCACCGGTGCAGGAAGATTATTGCCTAATAGACTAGGTATTACACACTCAGATGTCTTTTTGGACTTTTTGGAACGTTATTGGTTTTTTGGATATGAGTGGGCACGCTATTATCAACCGCGCGCAATTATCCGACTCTCCCCTACCCAGTCTGTTTGGCAATCGGTCATGAATTGCCAAGCAGACTGGGCGGCCATACAGTGATCCAGCTAACTCCTGATTTTATGCTAACTCCAGCTAACAAAAGTAAAAGTGTCTGAACTCACCCCAAGCTTTTCTATGTCCGCCAACCATGCTATAAACAAAAATTTTCTAATTCCTTTCCAAACGTCCCATTTGGATGTGCTTTAAAATCACCTAAATGTACACTGATTCAATATCAACACTTTCTATAATTGCAGTCACACTACCCAAACACTCCGTGAAGTCTGGTACATTTTCTGTTGAATCTACTGACATATAAACACTAGGTACACAGCGCAAAAACGCGCTCATTATGTACCTATTACTTGTTATTACTTGTTATTGTTATTACTTGTTATAACTATTACTCATTATGTACCATTATTACTTGTATCGCCAACGCCGCTCGGCTGTTGTTGCAATCGAGTATCACTATGTTTTGAAAAACATTTTTACGCCACAAAATTGCAACATAACCGTACGGTCTTCCGCGTAGAATTCCAGTCAAGGTGTCCCCCGTTGAAATTCCCGTGTCACCGAAATTCTCATCAACTTGACCCAGCAAGGAAATATCGTGGGGAAGAAGTCACGTCCCTTGTAACGCGATAATATAAGCTCTCTTACATAATTCTTGAATACAATACATATTTCTTTTCAGAGCCTTACATTATTAAAACTTATAAAACATGAATTATGGTTGAGCATAATCCATTTAAATATTTTTCTTTTATTATACACTAACTGACCCGACAGACGGTGTCCTGTCCAAAATTTCAATAATACAATAATTTCAATAAGTACATGCAAAAATAAATAAATAAACGAACAAAACACAAAAAGAATTATGCATATCCATCGTTCGAATCGTGAGTTCATACAAAAATCCCATAGAAAAAAGCACTTTCAGTTTTTCCCGAATTTTCCAATTTTCCGAGCAACTTTTCCACTTTTTCTTTCAATAAAAACCTTATTCGGACTATTACGAACATTTTAAAAAAATGCCAAATCGGTCGAGCCGTTCTCAAGTGATGCGCTTACCAACGAACAGCATTTAATTTTTATTTAAGTATATAGATTATTTTATACATTAGTGAAAACCAGATCGAAATCCCTTCCGTACTTTTTATGTGATACGGTAACAAACAGACAAAAATTCTAATAACTACTGTTTTGGATTCTGTAACTTCTAAAAAGACTTCTAAACTTTTATTTTTAATAACTCAATGTACAGACTTAACCCTTTTACTGTTTAATTATATGCATATATATCCAAGGTCTTTCCCGGTTATTCATCGGATATTATTTTCAAACTTACTGCACCAATAACCGTTCATAAGAGAACTCTAAAAACCTTATGAGACAAATATGTAGTGAAATAAATAATTAACATTGATTATTATTTATTTTTTTAAATAAAAAATACCATCTTTCATACGCCTTAGTGTGTTTGTGCTAATATCGAGAACTACTGGGCCGATTTTCTTGCGGTTTCAACAATTTTAATACTACGTATTTACTCCGAAACATTTCTGTATATATTTTATCAAAATCCTCCCCGTAATTTTGAACAGATTGTTGGTTTAGTAACGGTAAATCCCCGGGGTGAAATCGGTCCAAAAGCTAGTTCTATAAAAATGCAACTATTGTAGAACGCTTCATTTTGCGGAATCGAGACGGCAACACAAACATTATTGTTCCCGTCCTTGTCTCTCCACGACCGGTGAGGTGACTAGTGCAATGCAATTGTGTGCCTTGTTACATCAGCAGCAGAACTCACCTGTCAACGTATGCACTTTACTAAAAAATCTGTATACGGATTAAGATATTCACAATAGTTAACCAAGTTCGATTCCTGGATGGGAACATGTTAAGGAAAATATTTAAGTACTCTCTAGTTTGGAGTGTATGCGTTTCTGGGTGTAAGTACTTTAGATTCACGAGATACGGAAGTATTCAAGTGTATGTCATTGTACTTGTTGTCCCACTGCAGGGCACAAGCCTACCCTAGAAAATCACTAGGGGATTTCGGGTCACAATTCACCATGCGGACCCAATGCGGATTGGCCCCGTGTGGACACATAGGTACTCCAGATTTTCTTTTATTTATTTTTATGAGCGGTGATAGCCTAGGGGTATCTATACTCAACTCACATTCGTATGATTGTGAATTCAAATCCTCGGCCGGTACCACTGAGTTTCTACCTAAGTACGATTTTTTTTTAAATTGTTACTAGCTTTGCGATGAGAGGAAAATACCGTGAGAAAAGCCGCATTCTGCAGCAATATGAAATAATATAAAAAAAAAACGTTTTTTAAAAACAAGCTTTTATGCAAGCCGTGTACTAAAACGAATAAAATAAGTTTATATTGAATTATTTGTTCTCAACAAGCTTGTCGCGCGAATTGTAAGTGCTACCTACTTTTATGAATATTTTACTTTTTAACTTGTTTTAAAAAACGTTTTTTTTAATATTATTTTATTTACAACTTTTTAGTTAGAAATATATCTCAATCTATCCATTTCAAGTAACGCATCATTACGGTAGAAAGTCATATTTTGTTTTGCAAAGTTTCATGTGCATGCTACTAACCGTTGAGGAGTGCCCTCATGAGGAGATAATCCTGGCTGCAGCATCAGTTCATGGTGTAAATCATGTTTAGCTATCAAAATTAAACCTACATGCAAAGTTACGTATCTCTGCTACTAATCGTTGAGGAGTGCCCCCATGAGGAGACAATTCTGGCTGCAGCATCAGTTCATGGGGAAGATCGTGTTTAGTCAAAATTAAACGTAGGTATATGCAAAATTTCGTGTCCGTGCTACTAACCGTTGAGGAGTGCCCTCGTGAGGAGACAATCCTGGCTGCAGCATCCGGGTATTTCCATCATTTTAGTGTATTGTCATCAGAACTGAACAAGCATTCAAAGTTCCAAAGTCGTAAGGTTAGAGGAAGTGGTTCAAATATGGCTTGCAAGGTTTGTCCCAAACATACGAGTACTAACAGGTGAAGTTAAATAAAAGCTTGTAAAAAATCTGGAGTACGTCATCACTCATCACTCATCAGTGATGTCATCACCTAAAAGATATTTTAATAGAACATTAATAAAGTTAATTTTATTTTTTCTCATTTAATTTAATTTTAATTAATTTTATTTAATTTTATTCTTAATGAAACATTTTATCATTAAGTTTCGGTGATATTCAGAAGAGAACAATTTTGTGTATTTTCTTGTGATACCACTGTGTTTATACACATCTATGCAAGACACGCATTGGTTACCATACATCATACTTTTACAACCTATTTGTAAATGTGATTGACAATATATATGGACTAGAACATGTTTAAATTGCTATTAAATAAGGGCTAGTACCGCATGATTCGGAAGTTTTTTTTTTTCAGAATGGCTAAATTCTTGTGGCCCTAATGACCTTTCAAGAGTCATCGAACATTTATTGTTTAGGGCGAGCGCAGAAGGCGCGCAGTCAGGAGCAAAGAGTGTGTGCAGCAACGAGACTAAGGGCTCCCCCGTGGGTAGACTGGTGAAAGAACCGATCCTCGGCTTGTTGGGTTGCTTTGGAAGGGTACCGCAGGATCGCGAGTCGGTGAGAAACGCCCAGGTACGTGCCGATACCTGGTAAAAGTGTTGGCTGAAGGCCGGTGTGTGTTCATGGTGTGGCGAGGGTGACGTCCTCGTCCAAAACGGCGGGGACGGTGTATATGTGAAGTCTGTGAGTGATGTGTTTATATACGCGTCGATGCAAGACGCCCATTGGTTACATCATACTTTAACAAGCTATTTGTAAATGTGATTGACACTACATATTTGTGCAATAGAATGGACTAGTTGTGATGGACTAGAACATCTTTAAATTGCTATTAAATAAGGGCTAGTATCGCATGATTCAGAAGTACAAACTTCTAGTTCTGATACTATTCCACTTGATTCACCAATTTTAATGCAAGGCGCCTATTGGTTACATCAGACGGCCGTTCATCTAACGGCATTAATCTATGTTAACATTTAAACATCTTTTATATGTTTAAGTTATAGATGTATATATTCATAGCGTTTTCGAGGGCGCAATGTGAGCCTATATACGTTGCTAAAAATAACACTTTTATACATTAAATTTTATACTTTTAATACAAATCGAAGATCATGCCCGTCTCATAATAATATAAATATTTTTAAAGTTTGTAGTTCTTTCGATTAATATAAATAATAAAGAGTTTATAGATTTATTTCGGCGTGATCGTAAAAAGGTCGACAACTGGGGTGATACTGGACTGATTGCTTCGACTGGTTAAGATATTTCACTCTCTCAAAGATGACTGAAATGAAGCCTATTAACGTAGGTACATCGAGAGCGTGTAATATTTCCTAGAACACATTACCATCATCCATTCGTAGTACATCCTAGAATGAATCCCTGAATGCCATCGAAATGAGTGATCGATGAAAGAAAGTCCTCATCCGGTGCCTGCTCATAAGTGTCTACTCCTTATATGAATGCTCTTTACAAGTCCTGATTATTGAATAAATAAAGATAGACAGGGCATCTAAACAGTCATTTGTGGCAGATGTCAATAAGGGTCAGTATCCTCTCACTAGGTTACGTATTTATTTAATTAAACATCATTGCACTAGTATTTGACGTGTACAAATGACGGACTTATCCTATACCTTAATTCTTTCTATCATTCCCTTATTCATCATTATCATCATCAGCTTACACACAGGCGGTCTTCCGTTACTCTAATTCAGTCGCTACTGACATATCTCTTCAAGTAGTCGGCCCAGGGCCGTCTTTACCAGGGGGTGCAAGGGGTGCGGTGCACCCCGGGCGCTCACCTTTTAAAGGTAATGAAAAAATATAACGCTATAGTAAACAATTACACAATAGGATATTTGACTGTCATAGGATACACAATAGGATATTTGACTGTCATAGGATACACAATAGGATATTTGACTGTCATAGGATACACAATAGGATGTTTGACTGTCTTAGGATACACTCCCGCACCCCGGCGCAGAATAGACTTAAGACGGCCCTGAGTCGGCCTAACTGACCGAAGAACACACGGCGACGTAGATCTGCACTTCCTGGTGCGTGGTCTCTATTCAACTCGTCTTCAATTGCCATTTCAGCGTGCTAATTCTTTGAGCTATGTCAGTAACTTTCGCTCTCTGGCTTTGTTGGTTATTTGTTAGTTTCGGATCTTCTTGCGCATTAAAAACTCTGAGATTAGTTCGCTGTGCTCTTCTTTCTTGTAAAAATAGACACTGCATTATTTTTTTAACAATTTTATCACTGAAAAAGATAAATTCAAATTTATAATCCGTAGACCCTAAAGAAAGGTGCAGTTCCTTTTGAAGGACAGCAATTATTATAATAAAGAAATAAAGTCCGTTTCCATTCAAGCAGCTATTGGAACCGATTAGTAGGAATTAATCTCGGTGATCGCGAATCCCTTGATAACATAATTGATTTCTACATGAAAATTGATTTTGACCTATAATTTTATACAATTAGGATAGGAATAATAGTTTTAACAAGATGTTAACAATTATATAAAAATTAAGTATCTGAAAGAAAGTTAATTGCACATTTAAGATTTTTATTTATTCATCAAATGAAAAAATAATTTTTTTAGTCCCTGGGGAGACATTGTAGAAAGAGCTAAGACAGGGACAGCTCTATGTTTATATTGATGTCTCGTTCTCACCGGAAGGTGTCTAATGCAAGCGACTCGTCTAGTTTCGTCATAAACCAATAACCAGATTAAATGGACCTCTCTAATCAGAAATACGTTTACAGAGAAAATATGGAAATTTGAAGTTATCACAGATCTAAAAGAATTTAGTACCAGGCGATGAGGAATTTGGTGAATGGTTGATCTGCGACACGCTCAAAGCGTTGCCGATTCTTGACCCATTGCGAAAGATGACCCTCTACACTGCAATTCTTCCTAATTAAATTACGTGTAAATTCATAAGCTTCATATTTGCTTAGTAAAGTTGATAATTCATTTAGGTACAATTTATTAGGTGATTGATAATAGATTTCCTGATAATGACAGAATTGTTTCTTGTCACAATCGTTCATAAAATATAGTAATTAAAACAAAAGAATACTAAGAATTAATAAATTACTAACTCGAATTAAGGCACAGCAGAAACGCGCATAAAAATTTACTTTTTTTATAATCTGCAAAATATTGTAAAAAGCTCTAATATCATAAAGATAAAATGCTCCTAGATTTTACTATTATTGGCTGAAATATAATAACATTTTTTGACTAAGTAAATAGTAAACTGCAAGTATAATTTCATCAAATTATAGTAAAACTGTAAAGCCGGCGCGCAAGCCGGTCGTCAACATAAAAACGCGTGTACGCCAACCACCGCAGCATTTCCGCGGGAGACGTCAACTAGTAAACATTTACTTACTACTTACTAATAATACTAGTTTTCGTTAAAGTGAAGCGTGTGAAGTGTATTGATATAAATCTATTTTAGTTTGGATTAAAGTATTATTAGACAGGTGAGTTTAAAATATTTTAAATAAGAAAAGAAATTACTATTTTTTGGTATAAATAGGTATATCCATGACGTATTCCCAAAATGGCCTGAATTGTATTCATGATTTAAAAATTGTGATTAAGAATTTAGATGATAACCAGAAAATTCCATAAATTTATTAGCAAAATAAACCGCCACCATTATTATTTCAACATTTATAGGCCATTCGGAAAAATATAGAGAACTGACTGCATGTTTGTTTGTAACATCATTACACCTGTTTTTGCAAATAAATAAAATGAATTTAAATCAATATATTTTTTAAAGAAAATACCCTATAGTCACGATATGAAAATCGCTTATTTTAAAATATTAAAAAGTGATTATAACTTTGAAATAAATAACTGAAATTTCGTAACATAGGGAATGCCAGTTATCTAATAACGCTAAAACATTTATGTCCAAAAATATTCTTTGTGTTCATATTGTAAATAACTACGACTTTTATTTTATCGTAAAACTAGGGGCAAAGTGAAATACAAAATTTTGAAAGTAACAAACTAGGTATATAAATAATCTCATAGCAACGGTCGACGGTCGTCCTTGTCATAATAATGATAACATTTAAGTATTAATTTTCTACTTACATTGATATCTACAAGGTTCAGCGGTTCAAACAAACAGTGTGTATAGTGAAAAGTGGCACATATCCGGTGTTTTCAACAAACTATCATATAAAACGTCGATATCATGTCAGAATAAGCTTCGTAAAATACTGAACATGGGAGCACTCCTTTTAAACCACATCGAACCACCGCCACCTTCTAAAAAGCACGAAGTCCATTAATGGACGTAGTTAACCCAAGATACCTACATTTCTTTCCATATTATAAAGACAAAAATATGCAAAAAATACCTATTCAAATTGAGTACAAAGAGAGATAGATGCATAGATTTTAAGTTCAAAAGTCATAATACTTGATTAAACTACGACACCTTTTCGATGTGAACACTGAAAAACCATACGTAATAAAAAAGTATGATTTCCCCATACATACAAATTATAATAAAATGGTTCTTATCACGCACACACACACACACACTTGATTAAGATGTTTACTTCCACACTTCTACCGGTCTATTGTTGAAAAGATCTTTTATACCCAAACTCTTCACTTTAACTGGTACCATTTTAAATTAAATCTGTTCCGTGTAAAATGTATTAAATATTTATTACCTACTTCTGAAGTACCGACTTTTAATCTATTCGGGGACATTAATAATACCTATGTTCACTTCTATGTTTCAAACTTTCCGCCGACTTATTTACCGCTCGTTTTGAATTGCATACTAGTTTTATTTCAAAAAGGTACCTACCGATCTTTTTGAAATTAAGCTCTCCTGTGTAAAATGCATTAAATTTCTATCAATTCTGACGTAATGTTCTTCCAAACGAAAGAAAAGATCTTTTTACTAATAATATAATCCGTAATCTATCCACTTATTCACTCTATAATCTACCCACTGATTAATATTTGATTGCATACTTCCATCCGGCTTAATGTTGAAAAGATCTTTAACTTTTAAACCTACTCGTATATGCCTATAAATAATGTTTTTTTTTTTTTAAATAAAACGCACATGTGTAAACTGCATTAATTCTCTATCACCTCTGACGTAATGTGCTCAGTCTGGAGTGATCCGGATGACTGTGGCCCTTATCACCTACTCACAATTGATTAATATGTTTGCTTCCTTGCTTCTTTATTTGAGATTTTATTTTTCTAATTCATTATTACTTCTACGAATAAAATCTTGAAAATTTATTCTGTTATTAATTTCAGTGTTTTTACCTTTCAAACTCACTCCAATGTACCTACTTAGTTGAATTATATTTGGATTACGGATTAATTAAGATGTTTATTCGAAACAAATTCTGTTGTTTCTTGAACATAAATAGGTTAATATTCTATTTAATTACCACAAAAAAAGTATTTTTATTACTTATAAATTAACGTGATTTATTTATAAATTAAAATTATAATAAAAAGTATTATACCAAAGACTAGTTTTTTAACTTAACTTCAAGACTTAATTTAATCCTTAATCATTAGTTTAATTTGCTATCTTAATCAGTTACTTCTAATTTACTGTTCAACAGTAACTGTTTAATAACAGCTAATACAGTTGACACCAGTTACTGTTGATGACAGTAACAGTTCAAATACTACCTTTAGCAGCTTTTAATGCAACAGGATTGCAATCTGCACTGCCTGCTTCCTCATGACTCGACTTGCCTTATTTGATATTACTTTATAAGTACGTGTTCATACATAGCAACAAGTTTTCTCAAGATGGAATTTCAAGTTCAGTAAAATACCAAAAACCCATAATTATTATCGTAATTAAAGTTAAGTTACGGAGTTGATTATCGTAAGGTCCAACATATAAGTTTCGTTTCGTCATTGACATATAACTGGACGAATTGAATTAAATGTACCTATTATACATTATCTCAAACGTGGACAGATAATAATAATAACGCCGTATTCAATGACCCACACTAGGATTCCCTGGCATAAGTCCATAAACACACGAACACACCAACCAGACCTGAACAACCATTTAATTTTGTCTTTAAACAAATGAATGTCCACACGGCAATCAATTGCGGGACCTTAAGACAAGGGAACTAACAACTGGGTTAATGGGTAATCGATGAACAGACGGACAACATGCTTACAAATTAAGTGAGTCAAAATAAAACAGAAATTGTTTAAATTAGTTGGTTGATAATGATAGTAGTTACTAGGGATCCAAAACCAGTAGGAGCTTATCATGTTTTCATTCATACAATGTAATAAACAGGGACGTAATAGGAACAATTGACGTTCCGGATATGAAAACTGTGTAAATAACAAATAGTCGGCTTAGGCAAACTGATCTAATGCGGTCAGCTGATGCAATATCTAATATGGTCAGATCTTCCTGATGTCGGTCACATTATAACCGTTTCATAATAGATGTTTTTTTATGGAAATAAGGCGGCAGGCGATCGGACAGTCCACCTGGAGATAAGTGGATACTGACCGGATACATGACATCATTCCAGAATAACGACCGTTGCCGACCTTGATGCCGTACACCTCCGCATATGCTGCCGACCTTTGGTGATTTCAGGCATAGGAAAATGGGGAGAGATAGAATAAGATGGGATGGGAATGGTATCAAATGATAGCTATCGATAAAATACGCATTTCAGATGAAAGAAAAACCTACATCCAATTTTAGAAACACTTCATGTTGTATACTTATTAAACATATTGTTTACTGTTTTCATTAAAATTTGTTTATTATGTAGGTAGGTACATTTATACCGAGCGTGCAAGCTTCCAAAATTAAGTTCCTACCATATTTAATCCATCCCATCAAAACAAAAAAAGATTTCGAGTTAATCCATGTTGATAAATTTGTTTGTTTACTGCGTGTGCGTCGCAATTTTACACAATACCTACTGCACTTTTTGTATGCAACCAAAGTCATTATAAAAATACCAGGACTTTATAGCTGCTTGCTATAAGATGTAGAGTGCTGCTGTTTCTTATATGACAACAGCGCAATTAGCACATAAGTCCAATGTCTTGTTTTCTTCTTAATCATGTCAAGTAAGTAAGTCAAAACAATTTAAGACATGCGGTGACATGCCTCGTCAATGTCCAGTCCAGTCTAAGTAAGTTAGCGAATCACTCGGTAAAGTAATAGTTAATGATAGGTTTACTGAGGACAGAAGAGCTGGACTCCTTGGAAGCACATAAAAAACGCATGCTTTTACATATTATTTGATGATTATCAGATTACCACAAACATTACACACAAAACCACGTTGTAGTTAAGAAAATAGCCACAAAACCCACACTACATTTTTTTTTATAATAATCAACCAACACGAAATCACTTCTCTACATTTCGATTTCCCGCCAAAAGAGTTCCTTGTAGAATCTTATCTAAAATAACTACCTACGCTTTCCATTCCAGCAATGACTCGCGTGTGCGTGATCGGAGCGGGTGCCGCTGGCCTCTGCGCTGCTCGTCATCTCCTGGTAGAAGCGATGATCAGTGAAGTGGATATCCTGGAGCAAGCGAGTCAACTTGGAGGCACCTGGGTGTACACTGAGAACGTCGGATATGACGACTTCGGGTTACCCATTCACACTAGCATGTACAAGAGTTTAAGGTAAGAAATTTTTTTATTGTCTTCAAGACAGAACAGCACCATTGACCGTCAAATAATACCACATAGTCTTATTTATTGTATTATACTATATTTACAGTACCTGGCGATATATGTAACACGACGTAAATGAGAAAGAGATAATTGTTGTTCAAATAGCGTTGTTGTAAAACGCTCTGCAACCATACCTACTTGGAAACCATTGCGTTATGCGTCATCCATCAGTTAATTGCTTTCAACACAGTATACTTCTAAGGCGTCCATCTCGTCATCTCTTTCACGATGTGCCGAATATTGGTAGTTACTGTAAAATGTAGGTTTTTAATTTAAATTTAAGTAAATCTTATGGCCTCATGCTCTAGGTCATCTATTTTTAACCAGCCTTTTTTAGAAACGTCCCACTGCAAGGCACAAGTTCCCTAATAAATATTTTCCTTCACCGCCAAGATAGTGATTTTAAAAAATGTATATTCAAGTTAAAACTCCATAGAGTTAAGTAAAAACAATATTTTTTTCTCGGTTCGAGTGAAGGAATATTTATGACATTTGTACCTTACACAAAGATGATTATAACTTTGTTTGCATTCATTAATAACCATTTAACCGGTTTAATGTGGTTCGTGTGACACATTCTTCTAGAAAAGATCAATCAAAATAAAGGCACTTAACACAGCTTGATCACGAGTTAAAGACACCGGCTTCCTTTTAAATCCATGAATTAAAAGTCGGCCGACCTTCCATGTGGTGTTAGCTGCGTTTAGATACTAAACGCGACTAAAGGATAACAAAGCAGCTACCACTAGCGCTGAGGAATCACCGCCTCCAAAATAGTGGACACGCCAACCCGCTTGGCCATAGCGTGGCGTTTTGAGACCATACATCCCTCATGCACAAGACAGTCTGCATGAGAAGGCCCATGTGCAGCAGTGGACGATAAAAGGGATGGTTACGGTACGGTACGAATGCATCTAATGAATTTCATTGGACCAGAACCTGTTATACCAGCGTCGAACACTGAAGTTTATTCTTTATAAGGAGAATTGAATTGATCCCTAAAAGATATTTTTTTCGTGTAGTTACATCCGCAATTTGATCCGCAGAGTGGACAGTGGACAGAGCTGGACACAGCTGTCCACTGCCTGATATTATAGGTAGGTAAGCCATCGGTCGACTACGCCACTAGGCGATGTAATCGTCAATCTATCTCACCGAAAAACGTCCCGAGATTTTTATTCATTTTTTATTGATTCTTATAAAAACAAAAATGTTTTGACGGTTACTGAAATTAGTAGGTCCGTTTTCAAATTAAAAATACTATATTGTTCCTACCTAATTTTCTCGTAACCTACATAATTTATCCAATCGGAAGAAAATTGACTCAGTACGCTAATCGGTAGAAATTTTTCGTAATCGGAACAGACTTGTTGACACCACTAGGGTCGAAAGGCTATCATAAAACATTTGTTCTAGAAAATACATTTGTTTGGGATACCTCTTACTATTTATGAACGCTTAATTTATGTTAATCCAAAATATTATTTTTATAATTCTTTTTAGTTATGTGTTCCGGATTCAAATTAATCAATTAAATCAAATCAGCGAATTTATTAACTTTTACCAATTTTAAACCTGGCTAAAATAGCAGGTTTAAAATACTATATAAGATATAAGCTAGCATGTAATAAAAAGCGTTGATAGTTATAGGGGTATCTCTTCTCGAATCTCATTCGAAATGTCGTAAGTTAAATTCCTCGGCCAGTATCCCTGAGTTTCTATTCACAGATTTTAAAAATTATCACTAACTCAGCGACGAAGGTAGCCCGCAGAATTTAAGAACAAATCTGGAGCATGTGTATCCACCAATCCGCACTGGGCCTGCGTGGTGGAATATGACCCGAAATCCCCCCAGCATCGAACAAATCGCTTATTTGCGATTTTCATAATAGGTATATTTCCGTGTAATTAAAAAAGTCTGTAAATCCGTCACAGCAACAAAAATTACAGTAATTTGAAATTAATACTTATTGAAATAATTACATCACCTTGTTGAAACAAATAACACTCATATAATTTATATATGGTCCGTGAGTCAAGGAAACATCCCATAGCTCTCACTTATCACCTTCCCATTATCATGTACTTATTTAAGAGCATTTAATTAGATACTCAATTATGTACCGTGTTTATTGTCAGTATGTAGTGGCTTGCAGATAAAACATGACAAACAAAAGGTCAATGAGAAGCTAGAGGGCGCTGGGTCTGACACAAAGTCAACAATTTTCAGCTTCAGCTAATGTTTAGACAATTAATTAATAGTCTCATAGTTTATTATTGTTAGATTTCGCCTTTAATATCCAATACACAGGCATTGTGACAGGTATAACAAGGGAAATATTGGGCGACAATTTCACTATGTCGAACTATTTTCAAAGGGCAGATTGGTGGATAATACGGACCGTTCCCAGTAGTCTTACCGATTGACCGGCTTTAGAATAGCACCACCTCATCTCTTCCCATGGATGTTTCATGTCGTTATAGGCGACTAACGGATAATAAAACCGCTACCACAAGCGCTGAAGTACTAAATCATCTCTGGAGAGTGGACTCGCCAATACGCTTGACCAGCGTGGCGTTTTAAGTTCATATATCCCTTATGCACAGTAGACGATGAAAGGGTTATGGTTCCTGTAACTATTAAGCTGATTTGTATTAAAATTGTAATCTTATTTCAGGACAAATCTTCCCAAGGAGATCATGGGCTTCCCAGACTTCCCAATCCCGGAGAGCGAGAAGTCTTACTTGCCTGCAAAGGACATGTCCGCCTTTCTACAACTGTACTCTGATAAACACGGGGTTACGCAACACATTAAAGTAAGTGTTATAATTTTTGTCTTCCTTTTAATCCATCGTATCTCAACCTGGGGTTCGCCATCACATCTAAAGTAAATAAATGACCGGCATAAGAATATTCTTAACGAGTGTGGGTGAAGCATACATAATATCCCCGATTGATGTAATTACTATCACGCTATTTGACCTCTTTTAACCTTTAACTATTCTCTCTGTTTCACTAGAGGTTCTGTTAGAATAAGCCGGTACATATTAATCATCCACTGCTGGCACATGGGTCTCCTAATGCACTTTGTCTGGTGCATGAGGAATGTATGGTTTTAAAACGCCACGCTTGCCGAACGGGTTGTTCCTAAGAGCTTGTGATAGCGGCTTTGTTTAGTCACTGTTACCAACATACAAATTTAATGTTGTGTTGCCAACATATATGTTGGCAACAGTCACATTTTACGACACCCGCGAGAAGAGAGAGAGAAGGATAGTACTATTCTAAAGCCGCACGGTTAATAAACAAATATAGTAATCATTTTGTAACAAGTTTAATTTGTCACTAACTTATGTTGAGAGGTGTCAGATATTTTTGAAGAATGGATGACCTAACACAAAATGTTATGATATCTCTTTCAGTTCAAACACCACGTGCAAATGGTAAAACCGAAAATGGGTCCAAAAGGTGAGCTTTGGGACGTGACGTTCAAGGACCTGACCACCGGCGTCTCCCGGACCAAGGAGTACGACTACATTTTCGTGTGCAACGGACACTATAACACGCCGTTCATACCCAGTATACCAGGGCTTAAGGAGTACGAAGGTGAGTGTAACACGGTTGATTACTTTATGTTCTAACTTCAGCTTTTTACATTTTCCTGGTAGAAATAGGTAGGTACCGATATATCACAGAGCATTACATTTAGGTATTTAGAACATCACCCCGTCCTCTGGCCCCTGCCCTCTATTTCCCATCATTCCCCCATACCTTTCTTCAAATCTTGATTTCTAAACCCTCAAAGGTAAGAAACATTAAACAGCGCTTCTGCGTACGTGCCATATATTCTACAACTTTAACTGTTGTTGGAATCTATTTGATGACAGTAGCTGCCTACTATTTTATCATCATTTTGAACTTTTTGGTAGCCACTCTAGCCACTAGTCATCCTACATTGCTCGTTAACCTCATACCTTCTACAATGCAGTACAGTGCCCGGCAATATATTATATGACACGTTATAAACGACACAGAAAAACACAATAAGCTATTTTTGTTTGTGTATTTAAAGCGGCTTTCTGGGTTTTTTTTATAGTAAGAAAGTAGCAAAGGAGCATACAGACCACCTGATGGTAAGCGGATACTGTCGCCCATAGACATCCGCGATACATGGCAACATTAGTCCAAAATGACAAACTGGCACGCCCCCAGATGCACTGCCTACCTTTGTTGATAAAATAATGGATTTGGAGAAAGGGTTGGGGACGTGGGTAAGGATAGGATGGGAATGGGCTCTGGCATATCTCACTCACTACCGAAACACGTACATACATTGGGGAATATGATAAAAGGGGAAATGGAGTACATTTCAAGGTAGTATTCTGTGAGAGAGGGGTAACGAAGCCAGTCGAGTGCGCCCAGCGACTGTTGGATTGCAGCGTGCACTATCCCCCTCCAATTTGAGTGTTATTGAAACAATCGCTGTAGAATTGAGCACTTGAGCCTGCGCGCTAAGTGCTATTACACCTAACTTTGAATCGAACTTTAAACTACAAGGGTTTGAAACCATTAAACATTAGCGTTTTTCAACACTAGGCTTTTCTCCGACAATCGCTGTCGCATGAAGCTTCGTTAATCTCTTTCAAAGCAGTATCGTTTCTCATAAGAGTGTTTGATCATCTAGGAATCATCCACCTCCTTAAGATTTCTAATTCTCCAGTAAATGAACCTATAATCGGTTACTACATAAAACCGTAACCTCCATAAATAAAACTACATAAAACACATAAAACCTCCTTAAGATTTCTAATTCTCCAGTAAATGAACCTATAATCGGTTACTACATAAAACCGTTTTTCCTACCAGGTGACGTAATGCACAGCCACGACTACCGCGTACCGGAAATCTTCACCAACAAACGCGTTCTGGTTATCGGGGCAGGACCCTCAGGCATGGACATAGCTCTTGAAGTCACCAGCGTAGCCCACAAGGTTATTCTCAGTCACCACCTTAAGGAGCAGCCTAGGACGGTGTTCCCAGACAATCTGGTGCAGAAGCCGGATGTGATGAGGCTGGAAGGAAAGACGGCGTATTTCCAGGATGGCAGTGTAGATGAGGTTGATGTGGTGTTTCTTTGCACTGGTGAGTTGGGTCTTGTAACTCTTGGTCTTGTAACATGTATGTGCCAAGTCCGATTTATGGATGGGCATTTGTTTGCAAATTTTCGAGAATATTTGAAAGACCTTTGTTCAAAGACAGTAGCAGACGAACAGGCAGTTCACCTGATGGTAAATGTATACCGTCACTCATCCACATCCGTGATATAGAGTTGAATTAATATGTTCCCAAAATCGCCGCCTACTTTTTGGAGAATTCAAACGAATGTTAGCCCGTTCCCGAATGCACGGTAAGTGTTCTTGATTTAGGAAATGAAAAATAAGGATTGGGAGGGATAGGAAAATCGGGGTAGGGGAATTTGCCAAATGAATCAATGTTTAACGAAAAAGATTGTTTAATTTGAACCTTACACTCTTATTGTTACTACTACTGGTATTATGTGATTTATGCAATTAACGGTACATTTTCTTCAGAAATGTCAGGGAACCGGGTGAATTTTCAAGCGTAGGTATAAACCTACGCTTGAAAATTCAGAGAAACCGTATTATTTATGTATTTTTATGACGTTATACAGATTAACACTATTGCATTTTGTAACCAACTGACTAACATGACTATATTATATTCACATTAAGGAAAAAGTGACGTCATTTCTCCTATGTAGCATAACACAGCGTTATTTGGTCAATCGAGGAACGCTCTACTTCGTAATTGATCAATAGGTGAAGTTACGTGACTGCTATGACATCACTTTTATCTTTACTCGAACAGAAATTTGATGTGACGTGCCTATTTTTTTTTTTTATGGACGAAGGTGGCAGACGAGCATACAGTCCACCTGATGGTAAGTGGATACTGTAGCCCATAGACATCCGTGATACATGCCAACATTAGTCCAAAATGACAAACGTTGGCACACCCCCGGATGGGCTACCTACCTTTGGATATAGGAATGGATTTGAAGAAAGGGTTGGGAAAATGGGGAGAGATAGGATGGGAATGGGCTCTGGCACATCTCACTCACTACCGAAACACGTACGTACATTAGGGAAATAAGATAAAGTGGGAAATGCAGTACATTTGAAGGTAGTCTTCTGTGAGAGAGGGGTAACGTGGCCAGTCGAGTGCGCCCAGCGGCTGCTGGATTGCAGCGTGCCATGCGTCGCCCCGTCAAGCGATTACAAGCGTCAAGCGAGTCTATTTACAAGCGATCAGCCCTTTCGGTATCCACTGCTGGACATGGACCTCCTAATGCACATCATCCTGTGCATTAGGAATATATGACCTTGAAAGGCCACACTGACCAAACGGATTGACGAGTTGACTCTTTCAGAGGTGGTGTAGTTCCGCACCACCTGTGGTAGCGGCTTTGTTATTCCTTAGTCGCATTTTAGAACACCCACGGGAAATGATTTTTTTTTTATTACGGTTTCTATAATATCTTTACCCTTCTACAGGTTACCTGTACAATTTCCCGTTCCTCCATGGGACCTGCGACATCGTGGTAGATGAGAATTGCGTGGAGCCTCTCTACAAGCACCTCGTCAACATCAACCACCCCACCATGTGCTTCATCGGCGTGCCTTACTACGTATGCGCTTTCTCCATGTTTGATCTTCAGGTGAGAATCATTTTCCTCATTATCTACATCAGTTTCAAAATGCTTCTTCTAACACCTGGATGTAAACTTCATATTAGATCTTCAATTAGGTCATTATTTTCACCAGCATCGGGTATATTTTCAGTTGGTTGAAAGAAAGAAAACTATTTTAATGACAACAACATAAACGGAAGCTCCGGGCACATTACCTTTCGTCATCAGTTCATATTAGCGCTTTTGTATTTGTATGTTCTTTCACAGTCTTTTTATCATTGTCACCAGGTCCGTTACTACGTGCGCTCAATGAACAACACTTTCAGACTGCCATCAAAAGCGGAGATGGTCCAACGCTGGGAGGAGGAGAAACAGGATCGCACCGCCCGAGGGTACACCAAGCGACAGACCCATATGATGGGACCGGACCAGGTAAATATTAATTTTGAGAGATTTTGTGGACTTGTGACAAGAGATTGAAGGTTAACCAATACGGCGGTGTCGGGATTTCTGCATCCCGCAAACAATAGACAAAGACTAAAGGTAAAACGTCATTGCTCGAATGGTTAAGAGTCACGAATAGAACAGAAGATGACGGCGGTTATGTTGATGGGATCGAATCAGGTAAATACAGAGTCTAAAGAGGTTTTATTAACATGTGATAAATGTGTAGTTTGTAATTACCTGTGAAAGTTAGAGAAAGTATGTACACAGAGCGACAGGTCGTGTCCACACACAGGACATGTGAGAAGTTTTGAATTTATGAATGAAAGGTAAATAATACAAAAACCACAATGTATAAAGAGAATATCCGACTAACAAAAATTAGCTCCATAAAAAGTATATACACGTTTACATTGGGCGCAGTTGCTTTGCAATTTAGCTTAAGTAGTTTAATACAGCAGCTTAATACGAAACAATTTAGCTCAATAACTTAATCGTTATTAGTATTATAATTGTATCATTGCAAAATGCTGAAAATAGTGACCTTCTACCTTCCATTAGTCGTGTAGTCATACCATTCAATTAGCCTGAGTCCACTGCTGCTCATCCAAGACCAGAAGACTCCAAGAAGAGAAGTGCAAGAGATCTCAAAAAGCCTAAAACATTCAGATCTCTAATCAGGAGTCAAAAACTAATTTCGTTATTAAGTAATCAGTCCAAATGTGGATACGTCCAGGCGGAGTACTACGTCTCACTGTCTACGGAGTCGGGCGCCGTACCGCTGCCGGCCGTCTTCACCAAGATACACAACGACAGCAGTGATAAGTTCCTCGACAACCTGACCCACTACCGCAATGACGTTTACCGGATTATTGACGATGACAGCTTCCTCTGTTACAGCTTACATTAGGCAAAGTCAAGGAGATATGTCAGAACCCACTTTCTTTTCCATACCATACCATCCCATCAATGAGAAGTATAATGCTATATAATGAATCCTATACCCTCCTGTCCTTGAATAGAGAGTATTATATAGAAAAAAGGCGGCAGACGAGCATACAGTCCACCTGATGGGTAAGTGGATACTGTCGTCCATATACATTCGCGATACATGACAACATCAGTCTAGAATGACAAACGTTGGCGGGCTATTGGATGCGCTGCTTACCTTTCTAGATTAAGGAATGGATTGGGATAGTGTTGGGAAAATGGGGAGAGATAGGATAGGATGAGATGGGAATAGGCTCTAGCATATATCACTCACTACCGAAACACGTACGTAGGTACATTGGGGAAATACAGTATAGTTTCAAGGTAGACTTCTATTAGAGAGGCTAGTCGAATACGCCCAGCGGCTGTGGGAATGCAGAGTGAACTCTCCCCCAACATAAACTAATCTCCATGTTCCATAATACCTACGTTTTACGTCCTATCCCATCCATCCTCAGTTACGGTCATTTCATGATTCAGACCGTTGCTGGTGTGATCGAGAATAATGTATCGCAAAAATTTTCAACTGTTTAATGTCGTAATAACGAGCAGATATGTCATTCATATGTCAGATATGTCGTAATAACTGCTTGTTATTACGACAACTTATTACCATAAAAACAACAACTTATTTTTATTTGTCAACTTTATCAACAACTTATTACCATAAAAAAAAATCTTTACTATAAGTTTTTACATCACATTATCCTCTATAACACCAGCACCGAACCATATGAACTCGTCTAAAGAAATATATTTATGGAAAGGACTGTTTCACTTCATATTAAAAAAAAAGCAATTTTATTAACCTGCGACAGATACAGAAAGGTATAAACTACTCTGTAATAATAATAATTATAATTAGTAATTGGGAATAGCAGGTTTCATGTTTATTGTAATTTATTGGCGTAGGTAGGTAATAAATACAAAAAAATTGGACTAAAAGTATTTAATTAGTGATTTATTTTTGATTTAGATACATGATATTCTATTTTTAATTTTGTCACATTCTGCAAGTTTTAAATTCTGACCATTAATATTAACTTGACCCATTTCACATCGTCAAATGAGAATTGTAGATAAGTTTTCCTCATTCCGTTAAACTCCCCTCATCTAAATCCCGACTTCATTTCTGACAGGCATGCATTGCAGATGTCCATGGGTAACCATTTACCAGCAGGTCGATTATTTGTTTTGTTTGGCCTATTTTCTCTATGAACTCATAGTTATTCTATAGCCTTCTAGGTCAAGAAAAAATATCTTGACCCTGCAGTTATCTCGTAAACCTTATAACATTCATATACATATTAGGTATTCATAGATTTATAGAAATAGAACTTGCTTACGTCATTTTATAATTTATAGGTATTAATTAAGTGTTGGTATCTAATTAAGTGTATTATTATTTGCCAGTGTTGCCACGCTGATAACTTATCGAGTATCTTGTATAATGATATAAATAATAATTTATCATACAATCATAATAAACACTATATGGGTCTATATACTTGTTTATTTTATGTTTAACAATTAACACAATCTAACATATTTATAGTAAAATAATTAAAGTCAAAAGTTAAATCCGTTTTTGTAACAAAAACTTTTTTGCGCATGCTAAAGGCCGATGTCCGATTTAATTGATACGAGTAGGTACCTACCTACAAAAGTTGAATAGGCTATCCGTATTCCACAAATTACTACATGTTAAGATCAACATGTTAGGTACACGAATTATACTCTTAGTTTGTATGAAATAATTGATAAAATTAAATAAAATTTTGATAGATAGGTATACTACAAAACTGTGCCAGGTTTAATAGATTTATTCTCTATCTGGTAACTTGATTCATCAAAATTAAAAAGTACAAGTATGCCAAATGTGATATAGATTGTTTGATTTGTTGCTGATAACAAACAAACGTATGCAATTGTACTACCTAATAGTTCTCAAAATTCAATTTCACATTCGTCTTTAGTCCTGCCCGACTCCAGACAAGCCAATGTCGGAACTGTTCAAAATGCCAAAATCCAAAATTGTATTGTGTTGAATTTTATGTCTATTCTGTTTAAATTTCACGATAGATTATAAAATAATAGCAAGCACTTTTCTAGAGGTTCTCTTGTTTCTTCTCCTGATTTAGGTATCTACGTCCTAAATACCAAATTACTGGTAGGTATGTAAGTTTTGTCGTAACTCACAAAGAAACCTTCGACTGATTTCCGATAATACCTACTCTTGCGAGGTCTCAAGAACTTCACAAAGTCCCGAGACCAGTTCGTGTAAAGACATATATGCCTATTTGCAAAATCTTACGATTTCTTTATAAACGGAGTTCTTTTATTTAATACGGAGTCTTGGGTTTGATGGGTCAAATATTTGTTTGAGTAGGTCGAATTATTCCTGTCGTTTACCCCAAATTACCCCCCCCCCCCCCCCCCCTAGGGTGGAGAACAAGAATGATCGTGTATTTTTTCTTCTAGATCCAAGAGACAGGGAATCATTAGTGTGGGCCACAAGTTGTTGATGAGTTAGTTCTCTTTGATAGGAAAAATAAAATCTAAATAAATGTAGGTATATGCCTATGTTAGATATGTGTGTGAATGAATGTAATCATGATTTATTTGTTCGAGTACCTACTTATTCTATAGTTCAGTTGTCAAGTCTAAAAGGGTCAAATTCTAAATAGAGATTTATTCATCTTTTCCTTTACAGAATATTTCAGTTTTTGAATAAAAGACACAAAACGAAAACTCGTTTATTCAATTTTCAGAAGATTTAAAACAATAAAAATTAATTTATTTATTAATCACAATGTATTCTTATGTACTAATTTACCAGGAGCGCAAAGTACGAAGTAGATAGATATCTCGTGTCAGCACAACTTGATCCCTTCACTGACCGCTGGTCACTGATTGCAAAACCCTTGCAAATATTTACATGCTCGTCCACCTCGGTTATACGCGCCTAGTATTGAATTGACATCGGTCTGATAAGGTTTACTGGTTTGCCTTGATGCAACTTCCCTTCGGTGTTTAATTAACTGGCGATTTCCGTTGTTTTGTTAACTTTCATCGATTTATCCTCCACTTTTGATTTGTTTACAGTTTTATAATACCTACATCGTATTTCAATTCCGCAATGAAATCACAACATTATCTACCTATCTAGAAGTCAAAAAATTTGTATATATATTGTTCTGCTTGAAATTTTCAGTGGCCCGTTTATCATATACTTGTCTATGGTCTTGGGAACTTTAAACACTGCCCCTGGGGTTTCTTCAAAGAAGACCAAAAAATCTCAACTTCACTGTTGTCGGTATATTTGATAGAATGTTTGTCGTTATTACAAAATTATGGATGACCAATAAAAAAATCAAATATTTCTTAACTTCTATTGTGTTTATGATTTGTTAGTTATCGAAGTGTTCGTATATAATAATAATAATAACATTAGTGTTACAATAAGAGCTCTGGATCAGTAAACAAATTGGTCTACGATTGCACTAAATAATAGTAATAATCCTGTCGTATATTTGATACAGGACTTGAGTACAAAAATATTGTAATAAATGGTTTGTAATTAGTAACTCATATTGTGTATAAGAAAACATTCAATAATGAAGCTCTGATTTCTAAGTTTACTTTTAATTTGTTACAGGAAAAATACTACGCATCCCTGTCGTCCGAGGCTCGCACTAATAATCTGCCATCTGTGATAACGAAAATAAGGGAGGAGAGTTCAATACGGTTCCTCCACAACCTGAAACACTACCGACAAGATGTGTACAAAATAATTGATGACGATACGTATGAGGTTATAAGCAATGGGAAACGGGAAATACTTTGTTGACCCTAAAAGGAAGACCATGACTAGATATAAGTTAGGATTAAATATGATGGGGGAGTTTTAGAAGCCGTACAAACTTGAACATACTGTCAGGAGATCAGCGAGATTATTGACAATTTGATCAGTGTGGGAGCGTATCAATGGTTCGAATGTTACATTTACATTTACTCATCGAACATTTACATGGAACGTATAATTCGCTGGAACATTACATTAGATAATAATGCACAGTATTTTTACTTTGAACGTATCATTTGATGGAACATTGCACAGTAATACTCAGTAGTTACTTCTAATGTATCTTTCGTTGACACATTATAGGTGAATACTCACATTTACTTGTAATTTATCATTCGCTAGAACATTACACGGTAATACTCAGTATATACTTGTAATGTATCATTCGCTCTGGAACATTACACGGTAATACTCAGTATATACTTGTAATGTATCATTCGCTCTGGAACATTACACGGTAATACTCAGTATATACTTGTAATGTATCATTCGCTCTGGAACATTACACGGTAATACTCCGTATTTACTTGTAATGTATCATCACTGGAACGTCCCATTACATGATAATGTTCAGCATTTCCTTGAAACGTATCATTCGCTAGAACATTACACGGTAATACTCAGTGTTTACTTATAATGTATCTTTCGTTGAAACATTACACGGTAATACTCAGTATTTATTTATAATGTATCTTTCGTTGAAATATTACACGGTAATACTCAGTATTTACTTATAATGTATCTTTCGTTGAAATATTACACGGTAATACTCCGTATTTACTTGTAATGTATCATTCGCTCTGGAACATTACACGGTAATACTCAGTATTTACTTATAATGTATCTTTCGTTGAAATATTACACGGTAATACTCCGTATTTACTTGTAATGTATCATTCGCTCTGGAACATTACACGGTAATACTCCGTATTTACTTGTAATGTATCTTTCGTTGAAACATTACACGGTAATACTCAGTATTTACTTATAATGTATCTTTCGTTGAAATATTACACGGTAATACTCCGTATTTACTTGTAATGTATCATTCGCTCTGGAACATTACACGGTAATACTCAGTATATACTTGTAATGTATCATTCGCTCTGGAACATTACACGGTAATACTCAGTATATACTTGTAATGTATCATTCGCTCTGGAACATTACACGGTAATACTCCGTATTTACTTGTAATGTATCATCACTGGAACGTCCCATTACATGATAATGTTCAGCATTTCCTTGAAACGTATCATTCGCTAGAACATTACACGGTAATACTCAGTGTTTACTTATAATGTATCTTTCGTTGAAACATTACACGGTAATACTCAGTATTTACTTATAATGTATCTTTCGTTGAAACATTACACGGTAATACTCAGTATTTACTTATAATGTATCTTTCGTTGAAACATTACACGGTAATACTCAGTATTTACTTATAATGTATCTTTTATTGAAACATTATATGGTAATACTCAGTATTTACTTATAATGTATCTTTCGTTGAAACATTACACGGTAATACTCAGTATTTACTTATAATGTATCTTTCGTTGAAATATTACACGGTAATACTCAGTATTTACTTATAATGTATCTTTTATTGAAACATTATACAGTAATACTCAGTATTTACTTATAATGTATCTTTCGTTGAAACATTATACGGTAATACTCAGTATTTACTTGTAATGTATCCATTCCCTGGAACGTTACATTACATGTAAAGTTTACTAGATATTTACTTGTAATTTATACAGAAATGCTCAAGTCTGTACGAGTCTGTCGAAAAGTAGTTATGGAGAAATACGAGTACCTGTTTTAAACATTTTCAATTGCCTTTTATTTCATATTTCCATTTATTTATTATTTGTATTACGATATGCTATGACCTGTAATTAAGACAAAATATTGGTGGATTTTATTGACGATTAAATAAAACTTGAAATTCAGCCAAAAATATTTTATTTAAGCGTATTTATAATCTTTATATTATCAATGCTGATATATTATTAATCTTTAGCTCTATCATTTTGATTACACACTACGGTTAGTAAGGATAATTCACAATTCATAACAGTCTTATTAATTAAAGGCTGTTACTTTTTGATGAATTTAATCCGAAATAATTAGTACACAAACTCTGGGCCGAGCCAAAAATCATCCCACAACATGTTTGTACTTATTCATACTTCGGCTACTTTTATTTAAAATAAAAAGTACTTTATTTGAATATATAAAAATACACTTTTTCCAATATCAATTTCAAATTCGGACTTTTTTTTATAGCAATATCGTCTCGAATTACTTTTAGATTTCCAATATATATTCTTATTTTTTATGTATACAAAATAGTACTAAAACAAAACGCTTAACTTTAGTTATGTCTAAAATTAAACTTAGAACTAAAAATACCTTTGATACATAACAAACAAAGTACGACGCACGCAAAGTACAAGTTACAAGAAGAGTCAATTGTAACTTTGTATAAAGTTGTCATTTGGCCACAAAATAGTTAGAAAATGTGTTAATTACTTTCGATAAATTATAACACTAGAAAGTTTGAAATAGGCTGAAACATTTTATTTATTTTTTTCTTACAAACATTTTGGCCGCTTCGTACAAAACCTACCTACTTCCACATCCCTGCAGAACTACCTACTTCCCTGACGTTTCAGTACTTCTCGTTAACAAGAAAAAGGGGCAAAAATCAGGGCTCGAACATACCCTGTGTAAATTATAACCTAAAGGAAATTACAGAGGTTAGACCATCAATATAAATAATGACGTAATATTAGCAGTAAACTGCTTTATATCATCTATTTCTATTTTAACTGTCATGTTACGTGCCTAAATATATGCAAATATAAACGTTGTAGAACAAACTTTATATGAAGCCTTTGAACCCCTCGGTGGACACAAGAAGGCTTGTGCCCTTGCAGCGAGACTTTAAAAGCTATATGTGTGTGTATTGATAGTTGAAAATCGAATTAGACGTCAATATAAATATTGACGAAAGAACAATGTGTATTGATAGTCTAACCCCAGTCATTAAAATAGTAAATTTTAAGAGTAAAAAATGGCAACGTTCTCCTATAAGCAGTAATGAAGATAATTTTGTGAAAATCATACTTATACTTACGTTCTAAGATACTATACTAACGTAGTTATATATACAATCTTATATAGCGAAAATAAACGAACTGTATTAAGCGTCTAGCACCATTTCGATATAAGGTATACTTTTTGTCAACATAAAATTATCAAACAAATACATAAAATCAGCGTAAAAATAAACTTTAAAATAACAAACAGCTTCAAACACGTCCGATTGTCCCCCGAAAAATATTTCAAAACAATCATGTTAATTTTGAAGAGGGACTAGTCGAAATATAGCGTTTGGAAAGATAATAGACATACTAAACATATGTGGAGAAAACTTCATCACGAATCTAACGTAAGTAGTAATTACACGTCAAAGATAGAACTACCTATACATTGTTATTACAGCGTTACGCATATAAAAAGTAAATCACATGTGATCACATCACCGATTCGGTCACATCTGACCAACCGCTCGTAATAGTCTATATTGTCATAAAACCTTCTCACGCACTCGGCCCACGCTACTCCTCCAGCAGGAATTACCAACATTCTAGGGGATGCCACTACACATATATAGCGAAGGGTAACTTTAACATACTGAGTCATACACAAAGATCGTCTCTAGGCTGTCCTAGAGATCCTGAGATAAGGAACAAGTTATCTGCGTAGAAACATGCGACTTGACACGAGAGTTGTGTACGTGGATTTCATATCACAACTACACAGAATCCACGAATCACAGTTTTCATACTACACGCGGTCCGTTTAAACTGTTCAGTCAAAACTGACAGTTTTAGCTGATGGCGGTGGTGTGGCGAAGCGTAATACGAAGAAAAACGCTCTGTCTCACTTGCGCACCGTAATTATATTTAGCGAGAACGAAACAGCAAGTGATTACGTTGATCGCGGCCTAGACTTTGTACAGCGTGTTTTTTGTCATTATCGATAGATTGACCTAATGCTGTGAAAGAGTCTGTTGTTTTTCGTTCATTATTACAGTTATTTTAGTTGTTATTGTTATAAAATTAGCACAAATTACCCATCCACACAAACACAAAGAAATAAAGATATAAAATAGCAATTGATAAACGGGTCTCTGTGTAGTTGTGTGTACGGCACGCTTGTATGCAAGTCTGTGCTATAGTCTTTTTCACTATAGCAAGAGTGAAAAGTATGACACGAATGAGCCTCAAAAATCTAGATTGTACTTTAAAACCTGTATACAGTGACTTATTGACAGTTTTATGTCAAAAGCAGTCCAAATGGAATTACAACAGATATCGAGAAAAAATCTACCGAAACACGCTCTAACATCGAGATTGATAAAAATGTACTTTCTTAAAACATACGTGACAATGATAAATGATCTACGAGTATGATCATAACTTGGGTTGACACCCTTCCGGTTTTGACAGCAATTTGACGGATGTCCGGACTTTGATTTAACTTCAAAAAAGTTTCAGTTAATTTTGATGCTCGAATGGAGAAATCGTTACAAAAAGCTTTCAGAATGTTCTTTACTGTCATAATCGAAAAACATCGATTAATAATCTACTCGAAAACATTTTAAAGAGTTCAAAGACATTTAAAGAGTTCATTTTAAGGGACCTTCGGATCCCTAATATAGCACATCCGAAAAAAACTTGTGCGCAAAGAGTAAATCACACATCAATAAATCTATGTATTGTAAGCATCGATATGAGATACCGATGATTGCAATAAATAAAACTTCGGATGGGCGCTTAAAAAACGTGTTGGAGTCAACTTTGTTCCGGGAAAGTTCGCGGTTTTGAACCTTAGCGATTGGTGATATTAACGGTTTTCCTCCCAAAGTAACTGATTTACAGAGAAGATTCGCATTTGCAAATAATACCAAAAAAAGTATGCCTTCCAAAACGAAACGCCATTACGCACGAGGTAAATTGAATGTCACCGGCGGAGAATGGCAAAAGCATTTATATCATTTAGAGAAACTGTTTTTTATCAAAAAAAAAGATACCCACCCCCGCGGGGTTGATAGACGTTGATAGACCCCTGCCAACGCACGTTTGTTCAGCGCCCGCGCATACAAAGCCTTACTTTTACATGGTGAAGTACCAGGCGAAGCATAACCGCCTAGGAGGTCGGTTTAGCGAACGGTATATCGGGTTCCATCTTGAGCGTTTGCTGGGTGGGGTCGTAGTGTCCCGCGAGGTAGTACACGTCGTTGTTGTCGTATACTGTGCTGTATCTAGCCGGGTCGTCGCCCATGCGCTCCTTGTACTGCGGCAGCGGTAACACCTCGCATTTGTGCGATATGGTTTGCACGTCGTTCTCGTCCGTGTGGGGAGATTCGAATAGACCGCCCTGGAAATGGAAAAAAACAATATATGAATAATGTCAGTCAAGTCAAATGACGGCTATAGTCCGGTTCTTATAGGGAGGACTATGACAGCTGACATAAATCTTTAACATGTAGTAAAAATCATTTTACAACTCGATAGTTCTTGAACAATATTTTTTTTTCTAATTTTATTGTTTTATGTTATGACTTAAGAAAGAAACGGTATTGACATAAAACGAATTAAAAACAAATCTGTCAGCACTCTTCATATGAATTTTCAATGATCTGTTACTAACCGCGCACGATTATACTAAAACCAACCAGTGATGACCGCTAGGAGAGCATTTTTTTTTTTCGGAACGGCTAAATTCTTGTGACCTTTCAAGTATTCAAGAGTCACCGGACATGTATGGTTTAGGACGAGCGCAGAAGGCGCTTAGCCAGGAGCAAAAAGTGTGTGCAGCAAGGAGACTAAGGGCTCCCTCGCCGGTAGACCGGCGGAAGGAACAGACCTTCGGCTTAAGGCGTTGATTTGGACGGACAGCTACCAACAGTAATGTTACATGACAGTTTACGACTATCAAACTTGTGGAGACATGTTTACAAACGATGCCCATCCCGAGTAAGTCGCTCCCAACCTTAAAGCTACCGTATTTATGCAATAAGAAAAATGGCGCCAGTAATTACGAAACTTCATAAACATTCAAATGTCATAGCGGTCATCAGTGGTTGGCCTTAGTATAATCGTGCGAAGCAATACAGCCGCGGCTAGTAACAGATCAATCCACGACAGATGGCGCAGCTAGGGCTCTATCGGACATAGTCAGTAAACATAGCCCCAAAAACTGATCGGTCGTACCAAATTTACTTTACAGCCGTAGATGACACCGAGTTTAGTCAGATGCTCTCAGTACAACAGATGTCAGTGCCGAGAGATGTTATCTCTTCGGCTTCGGCTTCGGTTGCGCTCGAGAGCAAATACGGACCATAAACAGCATCGCCTTATTTTATTTTGACAAAGTACTCTTATTAACGACCCTTGGGGTCTCAATCCTTCTCGCAAATTCTGATACGATTATGGATAATTTAATTAAGGAAAGTTATTAAGGCCAGGGGGCCACAGAACATTTTCTGGGTTTTTAGATTTATATAGACAAATGTGAAATACTAACCGGATAATGCAAGTGCTCCTGGCAGCCGACGGTCTCCTCCGGGTGGTAGAACCACTTAACGCGCACGGCCATCGCGCCGCGCGCCTCCCACAGCGCCACGATGCGCCCGATGTACGGCCGGTCTGGACGGCCTGTCGACAGGAACACGGCTGCTTCGCCCACCTGCGACATACACACCACAATTATGAGACTTTTTGGTGAGAACTCGAGAAGTTTTTGTTTGATTAACGTAAAAAATATGTATTGCGGGTTTTGTGGTTTAATAGTGATCGATTTAATAGTGATTAAACTTCAAAGTGCCTGGAGTAAAGTGATAACTTTACTGAGCGACTCCCAACGTAACTTTGCTTCGACGTAACAAGGTATTGAAAAAATGTGTTTTAATGTTTTGACTTGTAATTACGAAATAAAGCTAACACTGGCAGAATGTGATAATTGCACCATCGCCATACGTGAAAAGAAAATAATTGTTTTATTGAGAATCGGAAAGACTTCCAAGAACATCGCAACGCCCGTGTTCCTGACGACCTTGACGACGATGGATATCCAGGAGAGTCCAGTTACCAGGCTACCATAGCCAACTAAGATCATAATGGAGCGTCTTCTCACTACGTTATATATGGCGCAGTACAAACAGATTGCAGTGTCTGAGTTGAAGTGCGTTGCGTTGCTGATAACACTAATTAAATCTTTGGACCACCTACCTTCCAATACAATCCGCCAAGATTACTCATACAATCACTGAACGTACAGCCAATGACCGAACAATTACTGAAAGACTACATCAATAAGAAGTACTCACGTTGAGTGTCTCCTTATCACATTACACGGCTTGCTCTGTGTGGAGCCCGTGGGTGTAGTTAGTGAAAGGCGACTAAGGAATAACAAAGCCGCTACCATCAGCCTTTACCCATACTTCACCTGGATGCTACAAGCCCTGACGAACTACATCACGTCTAAAAGAGTGGACTCGCCAACATGCTTGGCCAACGTGGCGTTATAAGGCCATACATCCCTCACGCGCAAAACCATATGCACGAGGAGGCCCAGGACGATAAAAGGGGGGGTGACCTGCCCTCCAAAGAATCCGTCAAAAGCGTCTCAATCAATCACAGTTACCAGGCTACCATAGCTCGCTAAAAGGTACTCATGCTGAGCGTTTCCTCCCCGCGCTGTATGGCGCGGGAATGAATAGCTTGCGGTGCGCCAGTACAGTTAACAGGCTACAATAACTCGCTACAATACTCTTAGTGCGGTAGAACAGCTTGTGGTTGCCTTGATCTTGCGTCAAGAGCGTCTCATGCATTCACCAGTTAGCAGGCTATCATACCTCACTAAGAAATACTCACGTTGAGCGTCTTCTCGCCTCGCTGTATGGGGCGTTAAACAGCTTGGGGCGCCTTGGCCTCGCGTCAAGAGAATCTCAATCATTTACAGTTACCAGGCTACCATAGCTCACTATGAGTTACTTACGTTGAGCGTCTCCTCGCCGCGCTGTATGGCGCGGTAGAACAGCTTGCGGTGCCTCGGCCTCGCGGTACGCCGGTATGCCGGCCCCTTCCACCGCCACAGTGCGCCACCCGGCAGGAACGCAGCCATCTTGCTCACGCCGCTAACCACGCCATTCTCCGACGACGTTGATGACACTGTGCGCTTCTTCGCCTTCTGGAGTGGTTTTAGAGAGAAGAGGAATGTTAAATGATAAAGCACGAATATGTTGTACGGGAGAAAATATTTTTGGGAAAGTGTGGGTACATGCTGCAATCCCATAGCCGCTGGACGCTCTGGACTGGCCACGTTACCCCTCACTCGCAGAAGATTGCCGTAATATGTACCATATTTCCCGTCTATCCTATATCCCCTATGTACGTACAATGTTCCGGTAGTAAGATCTGTATCTCATCCCATTCCATCCTATCCTATTCTCCCCTATCCCAACGAATGAAGTATAATGGAATAAAGGTAATTCCTTATTCCATTATACTGTTCGACTCCCCATCCTATCCCATCCCCCAAACTTCGTGGTGTAATGGGTTAAGGGAAACTTCTCGTCGTGTTATACTTCCTATTCCCCTTTTTTCCAACTCTTTCTCCAAATCCTTTCTACCCAATACCCCAATACCCAATATTGGGTATTAACAGCTCGAACATCGAGAAAATCGCAGGTCGCAAAACATTAATGTGAAAAGAGGTTGACAAACCGAACTCACCCAATCTGAGGTTCTTTAATTCATATCGGACATAATCAATTCAGTAGTAGCTTATAAAGGGCCATGCATAAATTACGTCACACGAATTTCATGATTTTTGGAGTACCCCCCCCCCCCCGTCCTTGTCACAGGTGATCACATTTGTGTGACCCCCCCCCCCCCTGGTGTGACGTCACATATTTAGTTTTAATTTTAATAAGTTTAGTTTTAATACTTTAGATTTATACATGTGACGCCACGAAGCTGATGACTCGTCCATCGCCCCCCTTGTCACACTTTGTTGACCCCCTCCGCCCCCCCCCCCCCCCTTAACGTGTGACGTAATTTATGGATGACCCCCTAAGTTGGTAAAAAATGATCAGTTTACAAAACTTGTCAAATCAAATATGATAAATAAGCCTAATAAAGCCGCACGTCAAAAACAAATTGGAGTAATAGTTACGATTTATTATTAATCTATATTACTTCGGGTTACATACATTATTTATGAAGTAAATACCATACCTTCTTAACAGCTTCACTTGTAGAAGGACCTTCCTCCTCCATTCCAATCCCACTGTCCTTCAAATTATCCTTTTTCTCCTCCTCTTTCTTCAACGCGACTTTGCCTAAATTACTGAAGTCCAAAACGGCATTCTTGACCAAACTTTTCTTCGATAGCACCGCCTTTTTAATCACCGTCTTCATTTTATCGTCGGGCGATTTCTCTACTGCTATCAAAGTCGACAATCTGTCGTTTGAATCGCCAGAATCTTCATTAGATTTATTGGAGTCGATATAATCTGACGAAGACTTGTGTCTTTGATGATCGTCGCCAGAAGAACTGGAATGCTCTTTGCAGCTGGAATGGTGTCTCTTTCTGTGTTTTCTGTGGTGTTTCTTGTGGTGTCGTCTATGTTTGCAGTGCTCTTCGCAGCATTTGTGTTTTTTCTTTTTTTTCTTTATATAGTCTGAGTTGGGATCGTCTTCAATGGATTGGCGATGTTTCTCTTTACGGTGTTTCTTAAGTTTCTTTCGGTCTTTATGCCGATCTTCCTCTGTCTTCTGTGATGTTGTTTCTGTAGGCTTGGTTTCACTGGTAGCGCTGGTAGAAGGAGCAGGCTTTTTGTCTTCGATGCTGTTCGCACTCGTGTTTCTTCTTCGTTTGCCAAGTGTGAACAGAGGGTTTTGATATTCTGAAACGTGTATTAAAACAATCAGTCTATATGCTGATAAAATAGAGTTTAATGAAAGCAGATTGATCGGATCATTTAGTGGACATTGTCTTAAGAGCTTCTAACGTATTTGTGAAAAAGAACGAATAGAAGTGACGTGAATCTTAGATAATTTTGTATGGAAGAGGCGGAATTATTATAAGAAAATTATTAAAATTCTTTCGAAATATGATCGTTATTAATAATTCTAAAGCAAAAAAATTAAACGTAAATTAAAAACAAACTTTTATGAAAATACACTAAAATGAACATAGAACATGGATCCGACAATTTTCTGTGAAGATACATCCCCCTGTTACACAAGAGAGTTTTCCTATAAGGTAAAAAAGCTATGAAAGCGATCACGCAACTGAAACAGGAAATAGTAAAATCTGACGTAAACGCGATGGATGACAAAATGACATTCACTGTAGAAACAGATGCTTCTGATTGCGCTATTGCCGGTACATTATCTCGAGAAGGTAGACCTGTAGCCTTCTTTAGCAGAACGCTATCTAACAGTGAAAGAAACTCAATAATCGAAATGGAAGCTGCGGCCATTGTAAAGTGCTTACGAAAATGGGAGGCAATTTCTTATAGGTAGAACCTTTCGATTGTTAACTAATCAAAAATCAATCGCGTTTATGTTTAATCAAAAGCATTCTTCAAATAACGATAAAATTCAGCGGTGGAGATTAAAGTTATAAAATTATAACTTCGATATCAGCTACCGCCCTGTGAAAGAAAACTTGACAGCGGATGCATTGTCTAGACAATCTGTGACAATAGCATCGATGATACCCCAAGATTAATTTGCAAGAACTCTACAAAACATTGTATCACCCTGGGATAACCTGCATGATTCGCTGGGTTCGAAGTAAAAACATGCCATTTTCGACAGATGTAAAGCGCGGCACAGAAAATTGCATTATTCGCGCTGAGATTAAACCGAGGTTCTACAAATTTACGGGTCAATTAATTAAAGCAACAGTTCCATTCGAGAAAATTTCAATTGATTTTAAAGGACCATTACCAACTGACGACCCAAGTAACCGTTACATGCTCACAATAATTGACAAATATTCCAAGTTCCCCTTCGCTCATGCATGTCCAGCTCTCAGTACAAACACTGTAAAAACGAAATTGACCGACTTATTCTCAACGTTTGGAATGCCGACATACGTATACTCCGATCGAGGAACCTCATTCTTGTCGAATGACATAAAGCAGCTCCTTGATGAAAAGGGCATCGTCACTAGCTACACCAGACCTTACAATCCTCAAGGAAGTGGTCACACGGAACGATCATTATATGGCGATCAATACAGTTAGCTTTTAGGACATATGACCTTCCAGTTACGGAATGGGAAACAGTATTAACCCAAGCACTTCATTCGATACGATCCTTATTAAGTACTGCTACTGCTACTTAATTTATTTACTCCTTTTTAATGTTCTAAGTTGCAGAAACTTCTCAACCCATACATTTACAGTAACGCCTTATAATTATTTTGATTATGGGTTTTTATTTTGGAGTTTTCCTTCTCCTAGACAGGTCACAGACCAATGGTAACGACGCCCATCTCGCCGAAACAGACGGTCCGGCTCGTGTCACTAACTTATTGTCATCAAAATTTAGAAGCCATCAAATCCACTTCTAACCTATGACAATACCAGGCCGCATTACCAATAATGTCTTGGGGATATTTTTCCGTTCTGCACTATTCTGACCAGTACCGGTAGTGTCGTGGGGAATTTCTTTTCCCTTCAGCACTACTGACCAGGTCTTGTGGATAAATTTGAAACGGTGTGATCCGTCATTCCCCACGTCACGAGCACAGTTTTATACTAAAATAAATGTTATATAATATATTTTTCTTTTTCCTAAGATTTAAATGAACAAATGATCAATTCATCTACAAGTAACCAGGGCAATATAGAAATTAGCTACTCACCTACAACAGGGTAATTCGGCTCCAAGAATCTGATATCCTCAATGGCTATCCTGCCCGAGTCGCCATCATCAAACTCCACCGCCACAAATTTGTCGTCATGGGGGTCTGGTGATGAAACGGCCACTGTACCAGGATATAAGCACCGGTACTGTTGTGACCAGTATGCACATACACGAGTGCCCGATGGAAGTTCCGATACTTCTGTTGGACTCACTTCGAGGATCTGAAATGAGAAAAGGTTACAATAAGACATTTATCTAGTCAAAAAAGTACAAAAAGTTTAGAAAAATAGCAGGGTTCGAAATGATAATTATCAATGATAATGATTTTGATAATAATGTTATGATAATTATGTTATTAGGTGGCGGGCACCCGCTGGATGCAGGTCGCTGCCGATAGGTCTAAATGGCGGACAATGGGGGAGGCCTATGTCCAGCAGTGGACGTCTAAAGGCTGAGATGATGATGATGATGAATTATGTTGATAGTGTAAGTAGAATATATTTCATTTACCTCTCGTCAATCTCTCTTCCACGTTCAACGCATTGAAACGAATGCGTATATCGAGACGCGATTTTTTTAATGTGCAAGTTTTATGAATTCATTAGCTCAACTCTCGTGGCGCTACCCGCAGTATTCCCGTCAAAACTATTGATTTTCCCGGACATTATAATATAGCTATTTTAATAAAATCCTATTTATTAATCCTTACTTAATTGTTTTTTAAATTGGTTGGATGGTTTCTGAGATTACCTCATGCACTGATAACAAAAAAAATAAACGTTTCTTTTTTATAATATTGGTATAGACTAGTATTAGTTTACGCTAGCTGGCTGATTGAAATTGGAAGTTGATTGAAATGCTCACCCGACTAAAGTTAGTTTTGTACCTAATTATCCGATAATTATCATGCTACTTATTAAGAAGAATAATTATTTCAATAATTTCGAACCATGCAAAATAGTAACTTTGATACTTACTGCGTCTCTCAAAGTTTCCTCTCTAGACAATATGTGTGGTTTGTTCCCTCTCTCTCCGTCTAAAGTGATCGCGTACACATCAGGCGCCTGCACCGCGCTGAGTTTTCCAGCATAGAATAAGCCTCCCATCGCTGTAAGCACTCTTGGCGACGTATCCAACTTGTCTTCTGTTAAAGTACACCTTGAAATAGGCTGTACCACTGGTTCAGGAGGCGTTTCTTTCACTTCCGTGGACTCTTCTTTGGGCTTCACGCTTTTTCGCCTCTTTTTCGCACGACGTCTTTCCTTATCGCTTTCACTGGAAGCGCTCGCTCTTCGAATCGCGAATTCGAGCTCCTGTAGATCGTCCCTTGAATGTTTACGAGCCAAACGGTCAACTTTTTCCCTATTCTTTTGTCGAACTTCATTTAAACTCTCCATGGAAGTACTAGCTGATCTGTTTAAGCCATATTCAGTCTCCTCCTCCTCGGAATACACCTTCAGAATAGGTTCAGCCTTCAGCTTCGGTCGAACTTTACTAGTTCGGTTAGCATCTTCTCTAGAAGGCTCTCCTCTAGAACACACTATGCCACCCTTAAGCTTGCCTTTAGCTAGCAGGTAACCGACGATACTGCTTTTAGATTTCGGCTTTTTGGCAACTATTGTCTCTGTTGAATCTGGGCTGGAAACTTTTCGAGGTCTACCCACTTTTCGCTTTTTCGACGAACCTCTGTCGGAATCTGGCGAAGGGGCCGGCGTGGACGGCGTCGACAACGCTGGTAGCGGAGGGGTTAAAGCGTTCAATTGAGCTCTCTTTTCGTCGCATTGACGCTGCAGCTCTTGTAGTTGCTCCCGCATATCCTCGATTTCATTAACAAGTGCTTGAGCAGAAGATACGGTCGGTGGATGTGCACAAGTTGGCGAGCCACATGTACACGCCGTCACTCGTCTCAAACCCGCATCCAACTCCCCTGCGCTATTTCTCCCCTCGTCTCTTTCTCTTTCACGTTTGTGTCGACGCACCTTTTCCAACTTATGTCGTAATCTTTCTTCCGTGTCCCTGCTTCTTTTTGTTCTTCTTTCACTAGACGAATCGCCATCTCTATGTCTATGTCTTTCTTTCTTAGACTCACTGGACCTGTCTATATCTCTTTCCGCAGGACTTACTAAAGGTTCACTCTTTATGAACGGACGGGAAGACGCAGGAGTTTCTTCAACCTCTTCCATGAACCTTTGTTCAGCCAATGCGCATAATAAACCAAGACCATCGAATGATGATTTTGCTCGATCACTTGTACTGGCCTCCGCTGGAGGAAATTCGAACCTTCGGTGTGGTTCTGCATCAGTTCGCGGTGGAGATTTCGGTGATGTCTTTATTATTACATTTGTGGTTATTCTCGTGTCGACTGTCAAAGGAATTGGGTCTAAACTCGGCATGCTGTTCGCGGGAGTAGTCCGCTCGAATTGTTCAATACTGTTGGAAAGAAGTTCCAGCCCGCTGACGTCAACCGGCAGCCTCGAGGTGGTTGTGGGCAGCCCAGGCGATATCCTCGCTGTATCGATTACCAGATCGTGGGACCCGCCACTGCTAGAATTATTGTCTACTAGTGCTTCGTCTCTTTCTATCGCATCAATCGCTTTTTCTACAGCTCCCACAACGGAAGAATTTGTGAGACCTTCCGAAGAAGATTCCTCAGTGCTATCTATAGACGGAGGCTGTAGCATAGATGCTTGTTGTTGCAGAACAGTAGAATCCTCAGGGAAATGAGCAACGCCGACGCAGGCTACATCTCTTTCGTCCTCGTCGGCGTGGTTTGGAGATTCGTCTTCATCGTCAATGTGATCTGTTTGGTTCGATGCGTCTTTGTGTGCCGGGCCTTCTGGAGCCTCAGGTGGTGGCGTCGGTGGGGCGGCGGGCGATGTGCCCTGTTCCCTACAAGGTTGGTCGGAGAAATCTGGTTGGTAATATAACTGAGTCGTTGTGAGAATCGGTTGATGAACTGGTTCCGGTGCGAATGTTGGCTGCGGTTTTTCTTGCGGCGGTTCCGCTTCTATCTTTATTAGCGCATGAGGGGTTAGGAGTGGTTGCATTATTGGTTTTCTTGTATCTGGTTTATGAGCTGGGTGTGGCTGTGGAGGTGGCGCCGGCGCCAGAGTTACCAATCTTGTGGAGTGTGTGTGAGTATGTTGTAATGTAGCGGTGGAAGCGAGAAGATCACCAGGTAGTAACTGTAAATGATGGGACGGGTGTGGTGCGGGTGGCAGTATCAGCGGACCAGAGGAGTACGGGACGCCTCCCCAGACGACAGTATGGGGTAAGTCCGGTGGCGCCGGTAGGAGCAGGAAGGCGCCTGATGTTGGTTCCCGGACCAGCTGGAAACCTCCCATGGAGGAGACACCCCCTCCCACCGAACCTACTCCTCCTAATCCCACGCCGCCCACCATCATGCTCTCCATTGACATTTGAGCTGAAAAAAATTTATTTTTTTACATTTTATATCAATTGTATATTACCTAATTCTAATTTAATACATGTATAGTTTGTTAAATTTAGATATTATATTTATGGTATCCTTCATATATCTACCTATGTTAGGTACATTTATTTACGTTCCTACCACTTCATATCCTGCATAGCCCAAAGGTACACTGGAAGATAATGCTATAAGGCAGACTTAATGTTAATTTATAAAAAAGATTACAATAAATAAACATTTTTAACTAAACATTTTTTAAACTCTTAGTTAAAAGTACCAGATAATCATAATAACGGGGAAGTAGTGGACAGTAATTAACATTTGAGTAGCACATCGTTGCGCGGCGCGTGTTTCAATTATGAATTAAGTTTATACCCCCCACAGTTAATGTAGCGCCGTAATAAATTCTTATCAATTTAAGCCACATTACCAACACAATAGTTGGTACCGTACAACCATACGGCGTGGTGACGCGGTGCCATACACGAGTCTCATCTGTATTCAAGTGCGGAGCTTCCGCCGGAGGAGATGCGTAGGAATGTTAGGTAATATTTTTTGTGGGAATAAAACACAAAGAGTAAACGATTAACTTAATGGGAATCGAGCTATACTGCTTTTATTACTTACTATGAAATGCATTTTAAAGTGACAATACTAGAAAAGAATTAATGTGCCCGTAACCTCGTTATTGCTAAAAGAAACAAACAATTTGTACGTATTACATAACACTAATAATAATTATTATACACAAATAAACATCAAAAACATCAGGGACGACCCCAAAATTATCAGTCCGTGAAACATTGAGTTTTAATAACACGTTATACCTACCTACATTTAACACGTTAAGCTACCTGTCACCATTCCATTCCAGTCTTTATTATTAGCAGCGTAAGGTGCATCAGGTTCATTTGTTGACCACCTAACGAAACTCGATAATTACGCGCCTCTAAATCGGTCTTCTAATGAGTTGAACCGATTCACCGAACGCATTCCTCTCGCGTCACTGCATGCTTTAGAGCGAGATGCGCATAAAAATAACAATTGGATGAAGCGAAATGGATATAACTCATTTCATTTATGAATTTCGACAATCGATAGCTACTTTCGATTAGGCGGTAATACGAGCGAGTCGGTGCATACGAAGTAATGTTACGTATTATTTATTCGTGTTTCAATGAATATCATGAATGATTTATATGATGGTAAGGGCATGGCGCCTTTGAACGGACAGGAATCCAAGTGGGTAATCCATTGGTTTGTGAATAAAACGACCGTTTTGTCGGCTCCACAACACATCTCAGTAATGGATCACATACAAAATTTAGAATACGAATGACTCTAATGGGTACAGTTGAAAAATTATCATAATTTTGTCAATTTTGTCCACAATTAACAAAAATCAGTGCCCACTGCACCGACCAGGTGGACCGATGACAAGAAGATCGCCGGCCCTTAGTGGTTAAATGAGAATAACCGAAGATCACGCGTAGTGGGGCTTGGGAGAAGCCCAGACGTGGACAGATAGTGGATATAAAATAATTTAACATTTACCAGTAGGTAATATTAGTTTAGACACCATTAAATGTAATAATTTTCAATAATTGGTGATTAATTTAGTCGCATGTGTATCCCATACTCGCTCGTTTAAGGTTATACCTACTTATTGACTTTTGAACACGGCCGTCTCTCGCTCGCTTGCGACTTTAGATGCTTTTAACTAAAATTTATAAGATAATTTTAACAGCCAGTATTTATTTTTCAGGGTTAGGCATTTTCTATTAAATATTATCACGGGGGATCTCTGGATGACAAACTGGAATATTTTACACTAGTTTTGTACGACCATAGAAAACATGTTTGAAACTAGGCATTGTATTGCAGTGTTGGCCCTTCCAAAGGCTATTAAAATTACGCCATGTAATGACACCACGCTATAGTTCTTGCAATTCACAAACGCACGTCAACCTTTCGCGTCAATGTATTTAAAAGCATACTTTAAAGGTAAAGTCTGTTCACGTGTACCCACTCATCACTACAAGTAAGAACTCTACCTACTTCCACATTCATCTCAGGATAGGGACTTCTATCCTAAGCATCATCTCAAGATAGGTACTTCCATCCTAAGCATGTAGGTAATATAACTATAGCGTTCGCACAAATACAAACTCCTTTGCAACTCAAACTTATATTCAATATTAAATTGATTAAGCCGTTTCTAAGATTAGCGCGCACAAACGCACAGACAAACAGATAAACAGACAAAAATTCTAACAATCATTGTTTTGGGTTCTATTGCGTTGATTAAAGGCCCCCAATAATAGTTTTTCTCATATATCTTCCATGTACAGACAGCGATCACTTACAGTTTTATTATATGTACTTATATAGAAGGGGCTAGATAGTGGCGACCACAAATATAACGTTGTAAAGAAAGCCTATTCTATCAGTTACATCAGGGGTTAATTTTGTAATGTTTTTCTAACGAAAATCCATAAATATTTTAATCTTAATACGCAAATTGTTAACGTTGGTAATGATCTACCTATTAAAAAGAAAAAAATGTGTAAAGTAATTTTTAATTTAATTGTAAATATTAGGTATATACTTATATTGATTAATAAAACTCAGAATAAATAAAATTTATTAGGTAGGTACATAGATATAAATAAGTATTCGGCGCCCCAAAAGAGCTGTTGCTCTGTAGGTACGGATATTTACTCATGTGGTTGAGCGCTCGACGCCCCAGCGTTAATGTTTGTTAGTCTTAAACCTTTGTAATTAAAAGCTCGAATTTGAAACGGTTAAAGTTCAATAGGACTAACATAGTGCGCCAGCGCTAAAGCGCTCAACGCTTCAGCGAATCAGCGAGTATTTACTCATCTACGATTTCAATTCTTTGAGGATAATTGGGTACTCTTAATAATTTAACAAACGCTTAAAACCTTAAGAAACAATCTACCTTCATAAGAAAATATTCTTTTTTTTTAAAAAAAAAAGGAACAGTAGGTAGAATAAATATACCTAACATTAAACGTAAATGTATCACAGATTTTTTACAAATTACACATTTATTTAGCTAGCAAATCGCGTGACCTGTTGGAATTCTAAAAAACCCGTTGCATGCCGCTTTAATCGCCATTACGCCATAAAACCGTGGCCACCAGAAAAACATAAACACAAAAAGAACTAATTCCCAACACTAAAAAGAATTGAGGCGGCGAAGATGTCGGCCCACCTTTTGTATGCGCGCTGTTTTCTAATTGGCCAAACCACGAAAGAGGGCGGGGCTAGAGGCGGGGCATGTAAGATTAGGGCTGTCTTGAGTCGATTGTGGTTCATCGATAAAAACTTTTTACGATCGATGGTTTTTTCAAAGATGTTTTTTGTTCATGATGGATAATTTATGGCGTGAAAGTGACAAAGTTCCGTTTGCGTTGCGAGCGAATGCTCTCGGCGGTAGAATGAACATAAGTGATGGATGGGAGAGCGGGTGTAGTATTTTTAAGTAATGTACCTATCGGTAATTGTTGTTTATTATTCTATAGTTTATTATCTATACGACTTGATCACCTGCTCTCTAATTACTTTATAATAGGTTTTTATCCGTGAAATTAACGTAATGGCGTCCTTAACATTTGAAGTTTTGTTATTTTTGGTTTGACTTGAAATTCCAACTACCTATATATAAATTCCATTAAAGGGTCATTTATTTCCTTTTTAGTCAAAATTAGTCCTTCGTTTGTTTTTCTGTTTATTGTTTTTGCATCGATATTGTCGCATTCGTTGTCGTGAATGAATTCAAAATCTGTGAAACAGAGCCTAACACCACAAATAAACGTAAATACTATGCGTCAATTGGTTTTATCACTTTCGTTCTAAAGCGTTGAACAACTTGCGATGATTTTAAAGTTCATATTCGTTGCTCTAACTCAGGGAAACAGGTTTGTTCTGCAACGTTATATTTGCGGTCGGCGCTACCTGACCGCTCATTGAATAAGTCGAATAATCAGTTGCAAAATAGTTTGTATTTGTGTGAAAAGGGTCGATTGGAAAATACTTTAGGAAACTTTCATCTCGAGAAGGAGTTGCAGCGGAGCATCCCAAGGGTAATATAACGGAAAAATTCAAATTATTAAGACGCCATTTATCCCAAACTGCGGCTAAGTTATGGTATCAATATAGTTTGATGTGGGTACCTAAATATAACAAAACTATCTAACCACTCGTTTACATGGAATCAACAAAATAAAACTCCAAAAATGGATACCACACACCACACTCAACGAACGACGGCGTGTGAATAATGTACCTACTTGTAGTAGGAAACATTGTCTGTAAGTTAAGATAATAAATGTAACATAATGTTTGTAATGGGGACCGAGACCGTGGAATTCTTGAAAATTTGGACCCAACGCAATTTTTATACATTATGTTGAATTAAAAACATAAACCACGTGATCATGTGGTATAACGATTTATTAATAGATCGAAATGTGGTGTTAGAATCGAATGTGTTAACACTAACGAAAAAAGGATAAAAAGACTCCCATTCTGTTATATTTATATACCTATGTCGATATTATTATATTTCCACCATACAAAATTTATCAAACGGTCAAATAGTGTGTGAACATTAATAATTGCTACATAGGTAGGTATAAATAAGCCCGAGAACTAAACAAGAATCTGGCACATTCAGCACTGAATTTGCGAAGTCGGATCACTTTTTGTACGGCAAAGGAAGCGGGCAGGCATATTTGACTCATATCTATTGGGTCATGTTCATGTTTTAAGGTAGCTGCAACGCATTAGAGAGATTGTGGATGCTCTCCTGAACTTTTAAAACCCTGATTTCTTGAAGAACCCTCATCGTGGCTAGTAAAGAAATCCGCTAGTAAAGGATACGCTCTTTAGTGAGACGTTATAGGTTCATATCGAATACATAGGTTAACGTTTTACACCGCGATAGAGGTGAAACTGATAGAAATACAAAGTTACAAACCGGTATCGACTACAGAATATTTGACTACCACAGAATATTAAGGTAACTGTTTATACCATACCATACCTACCGTGATCCTGTATCTCTTCACTGCTCGATATAGACCTCTCCTAAGGAACGCCACCACCACACACTGTCCTCCGCTACGTTTCCCAGTACGTGCTCTCCATTCGAGGACTCGTCTCCCTCATGATCGGCAATTGGTCCTGCGACACAATACATGGCCCGCCCGCTGCCACTTCAGTTTGCTGATCCTTTCAACTGTGTCAACTCGGACGAAACTCCGAGCATAGCCCTCTGCATCGCTCTGCATACTTTGAATTTGTGAATGAGGCCTGCCGTCAGAGACCACGTTGCGCCACCGTACGTCATAACGGGCAAGACGCATTCATTGAAGACTTTCTTCAAACATTGTGGTATAGGTGACGAGTGCAACGATACATGTTTACTTATATTGAAATTAAGTAGATACTTAAGTAAATAAACTGTGTCCATAATGACCGATTAAATGTGAACATTGTCATCTAGTCTGCACCGTATTTACTTAAATTATATTTACTCTCCTCTCCTAATAATATAAAGTACAGTGTGTCAGGGGCCCCGGGCCTAAAGCTTAAAGTCCCGCAGTGCGAAATACAACACTGCAATACCTAATTAATTTTAAATGGAGCCCCTGACATTTCATTATCCTAATTTACAATCAAATACGAAAATAAAACTGAAATACGACATGAATGGACCTCGACGCTCATAATAGACGGGATCGAGTTGCCAGAAAAAGAGAAAAAAAAAGGAATAAGGTCAAGCTTCAAGGTACTTCTGTAGGTACATGTGTTGGAACCTTTCATGTGTTCGAAGTGAATTTTTTTATACAGAATCGCTTGTAGGTGGGTACTTAATTTGTAATTGTGTTACCTATGCGGATAATGTCTCCCACTCGTGCAGATATTAGTCGAGAATGACGAATGTTGGCACGTCTGTGAGTCGTCATCTTTAGGAATTAGAACAAGGATTGACAATAAATATTGTCACTGAATAACATTTTAAACAAAATATGTGCCAAGGCATGTGTTTACGCCAGCAAATCAAGTTCATTTTGTTTCGACTATACCTGATTAGAGTTAATAGCAAAATATTAATAATTTTACCGCTCTTTTTTTGTAAGTACCTACCTACCTCTTCACGTTGGTCAGGCTTTATAAGTATAGTTACATATTGATAATTATCATCTAAACTATTTTACTTCCAAAGTTTTCGTCGAATAGAAAAAATGTGCAATTGAAATACAAAAATTAACATAAAATTCTAGGGACACAATATTTCTGATCACAATAATAAAGTATAAGAAATTAATAATTACCAACTACCCACCCACCAAAATACCATTAGACACCATTTATTTTACAATTCCATCTACCTACTAGGCACTACTAGACGAGTGGTGTTTAGATATTTACCAATACTAATAAATACCTACCCTACCTACCTGATTTACAAGACTAGGAATTATTGTAGGGTAGAAGATTGAGAATGGTAGATATATGAATGAAAAAGGCATAAGTAGGAGACACATACGAAGTATTTGGTTTTTTATAAATTTCTTCAATAAAATATGTTACTTACGTATGTTTTAATTCACACATTAAAACGTATTCGCTAGTTATAATGAAATATTTTATAAATCTCTAATAAATAAAAGTAAACTAAAACAAAAACAGAACAAGTTGGAGTTCAAAAAGGCGCCAAATGTAGCTCCGCGCGCGCATACTCAACACTGCGTAAACCAACCAAATTAAAGACGCCATTTACGTTAATGTTTAACTATCACAGGAATGACTCTTCAACTCGGTCGCATAATCCGGGCTTCGGGTGGAATGTCAACAAGTATTGACCGGCCAAATTCAGTTGCAATGCCGCTACCAAAGCAGCATAATCCAAAAGGTGTTGTTTCGAAATAGGCGGTTTAAATTGGAGTTGGCGTAACGGCGGTCTCGCAATGCAGTTGGCGCGTAGCTACCAGGCGAGCAGAGATCGTGAGGAGGTGTGTCTTACCAGCGGGGTACTGCCAGAGGGACGTGGGGGGCGCCGGGGCGGGCGGAGGCTGCCACGCCAGGGGGCCGGCGCGCTCGTCGCAGAGGACGTTGGCCACGCCCACCGTCATGGCCGCCTGCGCTGCGTCTGTGGCGGAATGACAACAGAATGACGTTGGGCCTGCAAGGCGCAACATGTGTTATGCACAATATTATCGATAATGTTTTCGTAATTTACATCATTTTACTTTTTATAAATACACTATTTAGGGTTACAATATTCTTTTATAGTATAAATTTTGTTTGATATGCTAGGTGTCACACATCTATTGTTACAAGTTGCTCCATTTTTAACGCACATTGTACAGAAAGCAATGAATATTTTATGAATTCCTTTACAGAATACATCTCTACAGCTAATTGCAGGCTAGAGTTGCGAAAGAATATTAAAGTTCGCCGGAATGGTAACCGCGAATACATTTTTTCAAAAAAAAAAAAATCATATATCCAACTTTGCTTAGCCTACTAAAAAATGTTTGAGCAAACAATGTCTAAATAAAAAATATGTATTCAATTTTGTATATTTTGCAAACAAATCAGCAGAAAGTAGATATCGGTAGTTACTAAAGCACGCGAAGTTTCCTGTGAAGTAAGTTACCAATATCAATTCATAAAAGGCTTCTTTCTCATTAATACATGATATTTTCCAAAAAAAAGGAACACCCACATTGTCGTTATGTGATTATTCTGGCCTCGTTACCCTTCTCCCACAGAAGACTACCTTGAAATGTACTTGGGTACCCAGTACATACGTCATTTTCTCCTATTTCCCCAATGTAAGTGTGTACCCACTATTTTCGGAAGTGAGATACAAATGCCGGAGTCCATTCCCATCGCAACGTATCTCTTATTCTTCCCAATTTTCGGAACCCTTTCTCCAAATACATTCCTAAATTTTAATCTCCTAAAGTGGGCCACGCATCCGGGGGCGTGCCAACGTTTGTCAGTCTGGGCTGATGTTGGCATGTACCGCGGATGTCCATGGACGACAGTATCCACTTACCAGCAGGTGGACTGTATCCTCGTCTGCCACCATCTTTCCATAAAAGAATATTTTTGTACACACTGAAATATTCAATAAAATGTTGTAATCACAAGGACTGTTGACAACTGAAACCATTTAAAACGTTGGAAGAGAAATTACAAGAAGTTTAATTTGTAAGTAAATAAACACTTATTAAAAATCAATTGGCCTTTGTAATTGAAGTTTACAGAAAGAATCACGCCATCGTATTGACCAATGAAGCATTCGAAAATATACAAACTCCTTTGCAGATGATTATTAACGTATTTAAGTAATAAGCTGCTAGGTAGCGCCAACAGCAAATATAACATTGTAAACAAATCTGTTCTTGCAATTAGAGAAACAAAATTTAAACGTTAAAGTTACTGTAATTACACTTTTACGGACGCATAAAAAATTTGTAAGGGGCCATCCACGTCACACGAATTTCATGATTTTTGGAGTACCCCCCCCCCCCCCTTTGGTATTTTGCAATTTTAAATTTAGAAATTATTAAATTAAAACAACCTTATAATAATATTGATAGAGTTGGTAATATTTTAAAGTTTTTGTTGAGAGAGTTGAAGTTTAGTTTTAATACTTCAGATTTATACATGTGACGTCACGAAGTTCACGAGTCGTCGTCTCCCGTCACACTTTGTTCATCCCCGTCACTTTTTCATCCCTCCCCTTAACGTGTGACGCAATTTATGGATGACCCCTAATCATACTCGATAACCAATGCTAGTGGCGTGCATTGGGGATTTGAAATTCGATAAACGGTTAATACCTACCTATTTAAACGTGTACAAGTATTATCTATATATGTAGGTACATAAAAAATGTTTTTAATCGACTAGAAAATGCGAGAAGCACCAACAACACTAACGATCGCCCCCGGCTTCACTCGCACCGGCGTAGGTTTAGCTTAGATATCTAAGTGTTAGTTAAATAGTAGGTAAGCTCTACTTATTTGCCTTAAATGAGATGCACACTCGTAATTTACACATTCAATCGAAGCATACAATTGAACTTTCGATCAAACACCGAGAATTCTGTCGTCAGTCAGTCTGATATCAGTAGAAATCGGTAAACAAACGTTGAAAACATTTAGTAGCCTAGTGTGTAGCTCAATGAGAGATGCAACGGCAGGTACAAATACCTACCAAACAGTACCGACACTTAATAGTGGCACATTCATTTATTAAAGATAAATGATTGTTCTGGTCTGGGTGTGTTTGTCTGTATGTGTGTGTGTATAAGTATCTACAGTTACCCACGATATAGGAAATCTTAGTGGGGGGGGCCATTGCACGGTTGCCAACTTAGGGGTTTTCCCCCCAAATTTAGGGGGTAAATAAGTGGAATGGGTTTTTTTTAGGGGTTTTATATTTTTAGGGGTATTTTTAGGGATTTTTTGACTCTTCATATATTTTTTTGAATATATATTTTTCAGATATTATGTGAAAGTATAGGCCCTGGGACAATCCAAACTATAATAGCTAATCATATTTATTTGTTGACCTAGCGACTTACGACATCTAGTACAAATATATTACAACTACTCTGAGGTGACTGGTGGTTATTGTGCCTATGCTTACTGGAAATACATATGTACGTTGATTATTGTTTACTTGTTTAATTCGATTTTGTTGTTGTACTGCTGTGCCGACAAGCAATTTGTTAATGATGCCTAAAGAAACTAAAAATAAAAACATGTACAGTCAGAAGTACACGTAGATTTGGGAAACAGATCCAGAATTAAAAGGTAAAGAAATTTCATTGCATTTTTACAATTTATATTTTTTCTTTTATTATATATTTTTTTAGGGGGATTTCTAAGTAATTGGGGCGATTTTGGGGGTTTTTGACTTAAGCTTTAGGGATAAATATTTTTGAGAGTTGGTAACACTGGGCCATTGCGTGTGCGGCGTTATCAACTGCTGGACGCGAGCCTCCTCAAGCACATTGATTGCCTTGTGCATGAGGAATGTATGACCTTAAATCGCCACCCTGGCCAAGCGGGTTCGCGCGTCCACCCTTTTAGAGGCGGTATAGTTTGTCGGCTTTTGGTAGCGGCTTTATTCCTTAGTCGCGTTTTCCGAGGGATGGGGTGGTGATATACTAAAGCCGGCCGACACTACGAGAGCAAAAGGAAAAGTTCCTTACGCCAATCCAACTTTCCATCGGTGAAAAATTTAACTATCTCGGAATCTAGAAGTCGACACTCGATTCCCCTTTGCTAGTAGCAAACAAATAGTATGAATTATACGGAGCGCAAGCTTCGTGCAAATCCAGCGTAATAGGTATGTAGGTACTACATAGCGCAGCTATGTGTGCGTGACCGCTCGCACCAAACCGAGAGGACACATCGGTTACACGAGAGGACAGACATCAGGTGTGTCGCACGCACTGTTCTTTTATTATTATTATTTTTTAGTTCATGTTGAATTATTTTATTATTATTTTATTATTATTTAAAGAATGTATCAAACAATACAAATGTAGGAAAATTGAGTCACCTACATCCACTTGAAAAGATCTGAGCAAGCAAAAATTTTAGTAACAATTCTTTATTTAGTCTAATGACAATTATAGTGAAAGCAATGTATTATAGGTAGATACGGTTTGGTTATCTTATAATTCCTGCGGAAAATTTCGTAAATTTTGTAACATTTTTCTAACAAAAGTTCGTTAATAATTTCTTAATACAACGCAAATTGTTAATATTAGTAATGATTTTTAAAAAAGTATACACGTTTGTACTTTTGAGATGTCGTGCGTGTGTTTCCCAGTTAGGTATTAACTCTTAACTAAATGGACATCGGGTGCGCGCTCAAAAGTGTCCGACCTAGAAGAGAAACAAAACGAAAAAAAGAGAAACAAACCGTGTCAGCCATCCTTCGTTTAGTTAGACCGAGCAACCGCACGACAAGTCTATAATGCCGTAAGTACTCGTACTGTGTGGTGAGAAATTGTACAAATTACGCAGCAAAAGTGAAAAAAAAAAAGAATGGCATATGATATTACTAACTAGTATCGATTTCATTACTAAAAATCATCCATCTTTATAGTCCTGAATTTGAAAAGTTGATTAGGTATGGTACATCATCTTTCATTTTTTTTTTATAGAAAGAAGGTGACAAACAAGCATACAGTCCACCTGATGGTAAGTCGATACTGTCGCCCATAGACATCCGCGATACATGCCAACATTAGTCCAAAATGACAAACTTTGGCACGCTCCCGGATGCGCTGCCTACTTTTGCAGATTAAGGAATGGATTAGGAAAATGGGGAGAGATAGGATGGGATGGGAATAGGCTCTGGTACATCTCACTCACTACCGAAACACGTACATACATTGGGGAATATGATGGGCAAGTGGGAAATGCAGTACATTTCAAAGTAGTATTCTGTGAGAGAGGGGTAACGAGGTCAGTCGAGTGCGCCCGGAGGCTGTTGGATTGCAGCGTGCACTCTCCCCCTCCAAACTTATACTTTACCTAATCACCTGACGGAATTTTATAGAATGTCTAGGCTTTGTATAGGATGGCTAGACAAAGTATGTTACAATTACAGAAATAAGTAAGACATGTGATATATTGTATTATTTTATGTAAATGGAATACTTTTACGAATGAAACAACTTCGTGATTTTTATGTTAGCGCAATCCTATTTAATATCGGTAAGTACGATTGTATATGTTAACTCCTGACGTATTTTTCGTCAATTTCGTACTAGACCCGTCGTCCATATGACACTAGGTCAATTGTACTATACTAAGAATTTATCACGCCGATAAAAAGAATAATAAACATGAAAAACAAAAAAAAAATGTTATAAGTAATTTGAAAATTTAATTGTAAATGTACCATTTGATTTGATTAATAAAACTCAGTATTCATAAAATTTATTTTTATCTCTGCGTGTAAGTAAGCTCCACTGAAGTAGGTAGGGAGGGGCAGGTGATGTTCGGCGCCTCCTCAAAAGAGCTGTTGCTCTGTACCGGGATATTTGGTCCCGCGCTCGCGGCTCGGGACTCGACACTCGTAGAATAAAATGATTTATGTACTGGAAACGATTATACTCTCAATACTAAATCAACACATTCTCAACTTTTGCCTTATTGGAGTGACACGTTGTAGATATGCGGTCACTTATCTACAGTTCTGTACCACAAACATCTAAGTCTTTAATTAGCATTAACCACAAAAATTTTAGTCACAAAAATCTAATAAAAAGGAGTCAAAATTATAAATGATTTGTTTGGTTGAACCTACTATCCAAATACTGTGTTTGATACTCTTGCAAACGAGCACCTTGCTTGTTGACGAGTGTCCGCCCGCGTAAAAAGAAACCTTACGTCCTTCACAATAGGTATCTATACCATTTATTAGTTGATGGGTGAAAAGCATTTCATACAAACAAACAGACATCGTTTCATTTCTATAGTTTGTGGTCTATTTTTCTTTTTTTCTAAACAATTTACCGCAATTACTTTTCAAGATATTTTTATTTCGATTTTTCGTAATTATTTGTATTTGTTTTACAATAATTGTTTACTGATATATGAATTTGTCCTTAGCATTATATAATAGGCCTCTCGTACGCCACGTGATGTGATGTCCTTTTCAACTCGAAGTCACATTACACCATCGGTCATCATCACATTAGTCCTGTGCCATGACCTCATTGTCGTAAGACCTATCTGGCTTCTAATGTTGAATAATATGTACTTATCATGCAAAAACATTAAAATGAACTTTTGTATTAAAATCAGTAAAATAGTTAAAATTATCTAGATTGAAAATCTATTTTTGTTATGTACCCAACTTTGTTTCGATATGTACCTAACTGAGTTTATTATAACAAATAAATTGTTTTTAAACCTACTTCAGTTATCTTGATATTCCACTACGAACTAGCCTCGTAACAGTGTGGGTATCATCTATTTTCGATAATCCGATACACACACACAGTAGTCGTATAGCCATAGTTGCAAGTAGGGATTCAGAATCCCGGGAATGCCGGGGCATATCCATATTTACATTATGTCACAAGTACCAAAATCACACTACCTAACCCCGACCACAGCGAGATGTAATATTGGAGCGGCAGCGGCGCGAGGAGGCAAAAAGAAGATTATGAAAGGAAGCACGTGCTGATCTACCCATCCCTCTCTTGCGTATAACTTTATCTCTTTCTGGCGGTCGTTCTTGTACAGAGTAGGTACGCAGCAAAATAGAGATAAAACAAAGGACTATATGATATGATCGTACCTATAAGCAGGTACATAAATTACGACAATTAAATTAAAGAATGTCCATATCTATAATCACTAATCAGCAATGTCAATTTTTAAATTTCATATATTTTTTTTTACATACAAATAACGCCAAACTCAATGGCCCACACTAGGATTCCTTGTCTCGTGGGTCCAGACTCCAAACACACGCAAAGACGAACACAGCACCGAGAGCCAAACAATTTTGTCTTTAAACAAATGAATGTGCGACTGCGATCGAACCCGGGACCTTTAGCACAAAACGCAGGTACACTACCAATTCGGGTATTATCGGTCGTCGTCGTTTATTTATATTTTTTTTTTAATTATTAAAAATGAATAATATACATTCTCTAACAAACAAGGTTTTCCATGCGCTACAGTGTCAATTGTAAATTTCTGTTGAACTTTAACTGGTGGATGGATAAGTGAAATTGATATAAGAAATTTCTACTGTTTTGCGATTTTGGATGATGAGTAAATTTCCTAATAATATACTTATTAATTTATGTATTAAATAATTTATTAAATGTTTCCTCTACAGGCGTACCTACTCTGTGTTATCTATCAGTTGACCTTCACCACGGCGTCACGTTCTGCCGTCTGCATTCCAGTCATAAGTCGGTCTCGCTCGCACTTATAGCCACACGAGACCGGGCAATCCGATGCACCTCCTCGCGATCGCTGTTAGCCTAGTATCACGCGCGCTGAAGAAAAGGGTTTATCCGACGCCGAATGACCAGATTACAACTAGGATTTTCCGACCTTAAAAGATACTGGTTTAAACGTGGTTTCCTCGAACGCAGTTTGATTTTTCTTAATTTTTCACACAATTTTCACAAGACGCATAGGAAATCATAATACAATATTGTGGTAATTAAGTATTAATTATTATTGCGGCAATTGAAACTGAATTTGTTTGTATAGGTTACGGTCTCGTGAAGTTTTTCACATAGAAGGAAATCTAGGCCAGTCAATAAGCATTCTCTCCTTATTCTAGAATTAAAATAGCCGTCCGCACGTTGCGTTGCGTGGTCAGCGTAGTGAAGCGTAGCATAAATAGAACAACTGAGACGGTTAATGTCGACTCGGTAGTTGCGAACCGGTATTTATCGATGAATACTGGGACAATCACTATATCAAGTTAATATCATCATTAAGAATATCATAAAATGATGTCTAAGAAATATAAAAGTTATTTATTTAATTTGCAAATTTTAGTGCATTGTAAAGTAATAAATAATTAATGTCTAACAATACCCAGTTTAGGTAGGGCACAGCAAATTATATTATATTATTTTATTATCTATAATTTTGTCCAATAAAACTTGTCGAGCAGAATGTGACAAAATATATTGTGAGAAGAAATAAATAAGAAGTGTGTAATTAAAATATGTAAGAAGCCAATTTTATATTTCTAAAACCGATCAATGGTATTTGATCATAACATAAAAAATCATAGAATTATTATAAACAATACAGTTTGGATTTGAATTTTAATGAAAAAAAAAATAGAGCTACAACAACAAAAACACAAAAAACAAACAGAATAAAACAAACACGAATTAATTGTAAACGAAAGCGAGTTTTATACAAAATTGTACCAGAGCAACACAGTGATCGGCTGGTATAAAAACTTCAGCCAAGTGAACTTCCATCATCAATTTATAGTAAGTACCTACTACTATTATACCGCATTACTATTCTACCAAGTAATCGGTAGAGTACTTATAGAGCAATCTATCGTAGATTTCTTTTACTTCCCTTTCGACAAGTACAATTCGTTTATTTTTGGAACACATATTTTAATAGAGAAACAAGTGTTGGTTATTGTTAAACCCATTTGGTTTTCTGCTACTTTATACACGTAAATTTATAATTATAATGCAAATACAAGTAGTACGTACTTAAATGTCGACAAACACAGTAATAGCAAAATCAACATTTTATGTACACAACATGTATCTATATATAGGGTGGAGACAGTCAACCCTGTTAAATTCCCCCTTTAGTTAAAATATATTGACATTGGAATTGACTCCCTACCTAAGACCCAGGGGTAAAAATCGTTTGTAAATTAAATCATCAGCTTCCATACTTTAAACGAAGTCTTACAAAATTACACTCCTTTAATTGGAAAGTTTAATCTCAATTTAGTTTTTATCTTACTGTTATTAAAATATTGATTCAAATCCTATTACAAAACTCATCAAATAAGATTCTCCTCAAATTTAACAGAAATTGTACATACATATTTGACACTTCTTACGCGAATGTAGTAAATATTTTTGTACCATGTATCTTCAAAAAGTTAATGGTCAACACGACTTTGCCAGGAATGATCTTGGGAAACTTAATGGACCAGAGTGGAACCATCTTCCAGAGTGAATGGGTAGCGGACTCAAATCTATTACAAAGTAATACCTCTGGATAATTACAATTACAAAGCATCTTTTGTTCTATATTACTATTGACCTTTCGGATAAAACTAATAAACAAATAAATATATTTATTTGCAAAAGAAAATATAGAAATGGATAAATATCAATGTGTATCTAACCTCATATCAAACTTAATCTAGAATAAATTAAATTCATGTACCTATTGTTTATTCTAAGAAGCATTTTTAATCTCGAATATATCAAGTAAATAATTTTGTTAATGATGTTTAATTTATAAGTACCTACCACCTACCTGTGTTATGTATGATTAATTGGATTTTTTATGATTTCGCAACAGAACCGAATTAAAATCGCAATATACGCCAGTTGCAATTTTATATACCTAACCAACATTAGCCCAGACACAGGTTGTTTGATGGCAGCAGCAATAACCAACATTGGTATTTCATCATCCATTCATCTATCTATCTATCTTTGTTTGTGAGTTTTGTCGGTCGGTCGTCGGAGCAAAACGTTCCTCAGATAGAAACGTCACGGCGTGTACCAGGAGCGCAAAGCGGGCAGGCGGTATGCGCCAACAATTCCCTCGACCCTTGCCAGCCGAGCGAGGGTCTCTACGCGTCCCCATGCGTCTATGCGGGGAGAATCTTACGTACAGGCAGGGGTGACGCAGTTTGTAATACGAGTATTATATCAAAAGCTTACACATTACTAATAAAAATAATAAGCAATAGCCTCACAAAGACTAATGAGTATTAATGTACCTACTTATCTAACAAAGAGATTACAATCCATATTGATATGACTGAAAATATACGTAACAAATAGAATAGAAACTCGCTTATTAAAAAGTGATAAATATGACAGAAATTTCTGAAAATATTGCTGTACCTACAGTTCTTGTAGCGTTTTCCTTTGTGTTCCAGTCATGACACTTTACACATTTACAACCCAGAATAATAAAAATAAAAATAACTACTCATATAAATTATAGTAAACTTGAAAAAGTTGTTAAAAGTGTATGCAATTTATTATATAAAGAAAACGTCATAGATCCTGTATGTAAAGATTATGTGTAATGTAAAGTTCACTAATGAAATGAATTAAGTATCTAATAAATTGTATTTATCTGTTGCAACCCTATCGAGTAGACGGGAAGCTCGCCAAATGTTTGTGACGTGCGCTCGGGGCTCGAATTGCCTCGACGTGATTAGAAATATTCCGCTCGCTGCATCGGACACTCACTCATACCTCAAATGTATAACAGAGTGGGCTTTTAATACAGTGATGGATCGAATGGATAACCGGAATCAAACTTGTTTTTATATATTTCGTTACAAAGAAGAATCGTCATATATATTTGATTTTGTTTTAGCCAACGTTTTATTATGATTTTCATTTACCCCACCGTTCATATAATACGTGCCGACGTGTAGTGTCATTAAACATATTTCGTAAGGTGTTGATACATATTCCCAAAATTAATCAAGCAGGGATAGGAATGTAGCAGATATGTTAAAACAACGTATTAAAAATTATTTTGAATCACTCCTGTTTGAAATCGGGTGCCAACGGCTTATGAAAGTTAATATGATTAGAAAAACGTGTGATTTTTCGTTGTCGAATTGTATTGAGATCTTATGGTGTCCGGGTCAGCATCCTCATCGTTCGCTTTATTCGCTTATAACCCCCCCCCCCCCACCACCCCCCCCCCCCCCACCCACCCAATCAGCACGAAAAGTCACTTGTAAAAATGAATGTGGATAGGTAAATATTACAAACCAATGAAGATGTCTGCTACTGGAGCGTGTGCACTATGCAGCGTCTGTCTACCGTTACAGTGACAGTAAAGCCGATGATGTGTGGAAAAGACTATGCTTGGAATCTCTTTGCTGGTCAAAATCCGTGACGAAGGAATTCAACGAAGAACTGAAGTTGCCGACATAGGTCAAAGAATCAACCACCTTAAGTGACAGTGAGCAGGTCCATATCTGTCGCAAGACCGATAAACTATTGGGTAGACGGGTACTAGAATGGAGACCATGGAGACCACGAGTATATAGCGTGTGACGTCCTCAGGCCAGGTGAACTGACGACTTGAAGCAAGTCCGCGGAGTAGCTGGATGTGAAGACCAGAAGACCGAGTGTGGTGGCAGTTAAGTTGGTTCACCAGCAGGTAAGAAACAAGGGCTGATGGTTTAATATGGTTTGTCGATGACGTATCCGTATTATATGGCACAATAATCTTCTCATTCTTTACATATTTTTGAAATCTTCGTCTAACATTGCTAATATTACCTACAATTTATTTTATTACAATTCTTTTCATTGGTGTTTATTGGATGGGTGAAAAGTAAGCCGTAGGTAAAAGCACCAAACAAAATTCCTCTTACGTATGTTTTCTCGTATTAAATAAAATAACAATTTGAATTCCATAAGCCCATTGACACGTTTCTTTTAAGGAAATGTTTTGACGTTTACTTGGAAGTCCTTAAATAATAATATTAATAATAACACAAACATAATTAATAGACATCTTCCAGTTTGTAACAGATTAATGAACATTTCCTAGAATTTATACGAAAACAACTTCGGCGATAAAAGTACCTACCTACCTATCGCTGCTTCAGGGTTGACCGAACGTAAACATTCTGTAGTTTCTGTTGCTCTGGTACCGAATAAAATAAGTATTACATAAATAAAATGAAAAGTTACTTAATAAAACTAAACAAACTTGTTCCATGTAAAAACGATACCAGAGCAACATGAGCAATATTAGAAACTGTTTGAAAAGTTCGCATGATAACTCCACATCGATCGCCTTGGCACTCCTGACAGGGTATGTACAGCATGTTTAAAAAAAAAATAAAGCGCAGGAAAAATAAATGCTAATTTTTCGCAGTGTGAAAATTCATGTAACCGTAACGGCGAACTGTGTCCAGTTCGCTAAAGTTCAGTTGTTAAACTCTGATTAACATGTAATTTTGATCAACCCAATGCATTTTTACTACGTGAATTTGCGCGTACGCGTTTTGCGATACGAGTATTTTTTTTATGGACGAAGGCGGCAGACGAGATACGGTCCACTTGATGGTAAGTGAATACTGTAGCCCATGGACATCCGCGACACATGCCAACATTAGTCCAAAATAACAAACGTTCCCACGCCGCCGGATGCGCTGCCTACATTTGGAGATTAGGAATGGATTTGGTGAAAGGTTTTGAAAATGGGGAGGGATAGGATAGGATGGGATTGGGCTCTGGCATATCTCACTCACTACCAAAACATACTTACATTGGGGAAATAGTATAAAATGGGAAATGCAGTACTTTTCAAGGTAGTCTTCTGTGAGAGAGGGGGGTAACGCGGCCAATCGAGCGCGCCCAGTGGCTGTTGGATTACAGTGTGCACTCTCCCCTTAAAGTTAGTTAGTCAAAAGGTCTGATTACAGTCAGTATTGTCGTGGTTTTAATAATTTTAAGCTGTAATCACAGCTCAAGCACAGATAACTTGCGTCAAGAAATACATTAGCATTCAACTAAAGTTTTATAATCTCAAAATTGCTTTCGATAGAACATACCCAGTCTAGCTATAAATATTGTTACAAAGAAAACATTGATATTTTTATTTTTACATTATCATTTTATTAGAAGAATTTGTGTTATTTTAGAAATAAATAGGTAAACATTTTAAAAATATAACATTTATTAGAAATGCTTTTATACAGTCTTTCAAACGTTGTGGCCAGTTTTCGATTGAAATTTTCACGCACCTTTTCCATGGCAAAATTGGCAACAGCCACCCTTATGGAATGTTTCAGGAATTCAGTATTATCATGGCGTTTAGAACATGCCATGCTCTCTAAAATTGACCATAAATCATAATCAAGCGGATTGAGATCGGGACTAAATAACGGCCAGTCTTCAGCTCTAATGAAGTCGGGAATATTCCGTTGGAGCCACGCCTGTGTTGAGCGAGCCCTATCTATGACTTGGTACTGAGTCTTGCTGAAAGGATTATTCTTGGTTATGGAACAGGGTATTGTTAAGAGGCTTTACGAACTTCTCAAGAGTCGTACACGTGAACCGACGTTTTTAGAAAAATATGGTTCAGTCAGTCCTTGATAGCTATCACCCCACCAAACCATCAGCCGGACAATGACTACGTTGCACCCTATTCACCAGCTTCTCGACAGATATACTTATGAGCATAAACTCCATCATTCTGCTTGTTAAAATGATCATCAATGGTAAACAAATTTCTCGTACGTAAATAAGATTTGTCTGTGAACTCTCTTTGCGTACCGCCGAAGAAGTTGTTTTGATTTGTCAACCCATTTTTTCTTTAAATTATCAGTTAAGAAATGACCAGTGCGTCTTTTGTAAGCAGCAAGTCCCAAATCATCCTTTAAAATACATGACATGGTTCTGGGTGGCTATATTCATCTCTCGGGATTAAATATATTGCTTCCGGGTGGTATTTCTTCGGATTCTCTCCTGCACAGGTTTTTTAATCGTCTGTTTAGTGTGAATAGTGTGGACGGCCAGAATTTTGTCTGTCACAAACAGAGGACGTTTCAATGTACCTACCAATAGCCCGATACACAAACATTCGGCTAATACCGAGCGGATGGAGTTTTAAATATTGCATTTGGCATCATGCCAACTTTGTGTAATCCAATTACAGCAATACGGTTTTCGTTATCACCCCACTCCATTTAAATATTAGTACAGTATTTAAAAATGATTGGCGCCAAAATGAGAAAGTCCATTTATGTCTCACGTGAGAATGACAGATCCCAAATTCAAATGTAATTTTCTTTTTTTATTTTATTGTAACGGTATTTATGGCCAGACGTAAGTATATACATAGAAATATACAAACTGAGTAAAAAATAAAATGATAATATAAATCTTAATTTACATCTAAGATGAATGGCTTAGTGTTTTTATTTTAATAATAACAAAAAGCAATTTATTTAGGATTAGAAGCAAACCAAAAACCATTGTTCCCTCTTCCAACTGTTATCAGGATAATAATATTAATATATGGACAGACGACCTCATAAAGGTCGCGGGCACCCGCTGGATGCAGGTCGCTGCCGATAGGTCGGACAATGGGGGAGGCCTATGTCCAGCAGTGGACGTCCAAGGGCTGAGATGATGATGATGATGATGATGATGAATATTAATATTTGGAAGAAGTATTACCTTCTCAACTCAAGGATTGTCGGTAAACAGAAACCCATAGAGCCTCCACCATACATTTTCTTTACATTACATAAAATACGGTAATGAGCGCATGTGCATTTTTGCCGTTAATTATATGAAGAGGAATATGAAATATATGAAAACAGGCTTATGACACAATAAATAACATAAGGGACACCTGCCTGCAGCTAATTGGTTGACGGTTTGATCAATAGCTACTTATCGTTAAGACTTTATAGGTCCTTTTGAAGGGAGCACATAAGATATCTGCTTAATTTTATGACTGTAAAACATTTTAAATTTAATCATATACACATTGCTGACATCATTCATTCATTCATTCACATTCTTATCAATCATTTTATATTCTATTTGATTTTGAGATTGTTTCATTTAACAAAAACATTTCATAACGAAATGCTGTTAGTGTTCAATTACGATATAACTATGTACTATTTTTATGAATTTCAATACTTTAAAAAATAGCAATAATATTTTTAATACTTGATTAAAAAAAACTGAAACATAAAGTTAATTAAATGAATACAAAATGCAATATAGTCTAAAAACTATTGATGCGGCTACAAAGAGATGTATTTCCGAAGCAGTTTTGTACAAAAACATCATATGTGGAAACCAAAGTAGCTCTATAGTTCGGTCATGAGTTCTGACAGATTGGGGCGTTGTCTATTTCACACAAAATATTTTTATTCCCTAACGCATTAATCGAAAATTAAAAAAAAATATTTATAACATATATTTACAAGTGGCAAAATTATCATGATCGATGTCTTATTGTTCTTTTAATGTATACTTTAACTTAATTTTGTTCGACACAACGGATAAATTCATTTTCGTGTAAAGGAATGTAAATTGTGCTAGTGCTTACAACCGATTTTTTTTCGATTGTTGATGATCGATTATTTAAAGTAATCTAATATTACATATAGTATTAATTATATAATTTCATTAAAATATTGTATTTAAATTAAAAAAGTACGGTTTTTTATTCTGATGTTTTGAACCTGTTTTAATAGGGGTTAAAGTATGAAATTGCCGTTTTATAGTAATAGATACTTTGAATTGACATAAAACCTTCATGGTGTGAGATTTTCGAGTGAAACTTTTTTCGCATGATACCTATGAGGTTCTTGTTTTAAAAAATGTGCAACATTCGATTTTCGACTTTCAATTGTTTTTTTTATTCAGCTTAGACGGGAAAGATGGATACTTCGAAAATCAGAGTAATCTTTGAATACGAGTTCCGACGCGGAACTAACGCGGCAGAAACGGCTCGCAATATCAATGCTGCGTTTGGAGAGGAGACTGCTAATGAACGAACCGTGCGTTTTTGGTTTAAACGCTTTCGTAATGGAAACTTCGACTTGAAGAACGAACCACGTGGAAGACCGCCCACACAGGTGAATAACGCTGAATTGAAGGAGATGGTGGAAGCCGATCCGAGTCAAACTACCCAGGAATTAGCGGCATGGTTTAACGTTACAATATTGACTCATTTGCATCAATCAATTGCGTTGCCTTGTTGAATCGGTACAGAAATGAAGGAATATTGGATCGAATTGTGACATGTGACGAAAAGTGAATTCTTTACGATAACCAAAAGCGAAAAATGCAATGGCTGACCCCAGGTCAAACGCCGCAACAGTGCCCTAAGGCAAAGCAAAGCTTACCAATAAAAAGGTAATGGTAACTGTTTGGTGGTCTATTCATGGTGTTATTCACAATAGCTTTCTCAGGTCTGGTCAAGCAATAACAGCAGATGTTTACTGTGCCGAACTTCGAACAATGATGGCGAAACTAGCAGTGAAACAGCCCCGACTCGTGAATCGATCTTCACCATTATTGCTCCATGATAACGCAAGACCTCACACTGCACGAGAAACCGTTGTAACTCTACAGGAGCTGCAGTTAGAAACCATACGTCATCCTCCGTACTCGCCAGACCTTGCTCCAACGGACTACCATTTTTTTCGTGATTTGGACAATTTTCTACGTGGTAGAAAATTTTCTTCCCAAGAGGCAGTACAAAATGCTTTCACACAGTTTGTCGAATCTACATCCCCAGAGTTCTATCGCAAAGGCATAAATGAACTTCCGATTAGATGGCAACAATGTATAGATAATGAGGGTAAATATTTTGATTAAATAAATACGAGTATGTTACATTTTAGAAAAAAACTAGTTTTAATTTTTCAGTACAAATCGGCAATTTCATACTTTAACCCCTAATATTATTTATTTACATTTATATAATCACGCAAATCATTATACACATTTATATTTCCTGGCTTTTAACTTTCTAGTTTTAGTTTATATTTTGATTGTATTTTAATAATAAATTGAATAGAAAAGACAGTCGCATAGACAGTCCTTATCAAAGATCGATTAACCTTATATTTCATAGTTATAAACAATAATTTCAAAAAAAATCGATTAAATAGGCATCGATTAACAAGGTCTCATCGTTGTAGTTCTTCAACTGTCAGCAATTAGAGCTCATGCTATAATAACCGGAGTTTATGGGCTTGCAACGAGTTCTGGCGGATGGTACACAATCAAGTCCTGAAGCTATATTCACGTCGATAAGAACTAGGTACGTAGTTGGTAGTAGCCTAGTAGCTAATCGTTAGGTTGGTGCATGGTAGCAGCATTAGGACTGCATTAACGGTAGATTTGTATTATAATTGGAAAGTTATAAACTTATAAGTTAACATTAAACTAACGGGTATGGAATATTAGTCTCCAAGACGAGGTTCAATATTTGTTGTTATTATAATAATATGCTATACCTACTATGTTATATAATTTGAGTCGTACGCGAACTTAGACATGCGTCTAGAACAGTGGTTCTCAAACTTTTTAAATGACGGAACCCTTTTGGGAAGCAAAATACTTGATGGAACCCTACAATAAAACAATTATTTTTATAAGTGTATTCTATATTAATCAGCATAATAAAAGTACAATGTATCAGTTACTAATTATTATTTACTTCACCACTTGGTAAGGACAATAATAGAAAACATTAAAAAAGAAAAAATCTAACTAGTGGGAGGTATGAAACTGTTTTTTATTTTTCATCAATTGCTTGATATCAGGTTTGATGGAAGAAAGTTGGAGTCTCATATCAGCTTCGGCGTCCAGTCTATTGCGATATTTTGTTTTCGTGGCTGCGTAGGTAGAGAATCCTGTTTCGCACAAATATGTAGTTGGGAACGGGAGAAGAATATCCAGAGCCATTTGGCCAAGCATTGCATATTCATCTTGGATTCTGCACCAAAAATCATTAAGAGGCGTCGTTTTGAACAATGACTCCATACTTGTGTCTGATGACATTTCTAAAAGAGATTCATATATCTCATTTGACATGTTTTCAGGCTTTTCCAAGTTGGGTAAAAAAGGATTATGAATCCAGGAGTTCACTTTAATTTTTGTATTGTGTTCTTCGGGAAAATACTTTTCAAAAGATGCGCGCATCGAACTGAGATATTGGACCAATTCTTCAAACACATTATCTTCAAACATTTCTGAGTCGTTTTCGCTAACAAACTCACTGAGTAACGTAAAACTTTCTATTTCTTTCTTACCAATGCAAATGATCCAAAAATCTAATTTTCTTTTAAAAGCAGTTATTTTATTATAGGCCTGAAACACTGTTGTCTGTTTACCTTGCAACGATAAATTTAATTCGTTAAGTTTTTGAAAGATATCCGCCATAAAAGACAATCGGAACAACCAAGTTTTATCATACAAACGGTCCTTCAAATTAAAAGAAGTATCTGCTGAAAGAAACATTTGTAACTCGGCTCTAAGTTCAAATAGCCTTGTTAAAGTTTTTCCCCGAGACAGCCATCGCACTTCTGTATGGAGCAGCAGTGTTTTATGTTTGCTGCCATAATCTTCACACAATAATGAGAACAATCGGGATTGTAGTGGTCGTGATTTGATAAAATTAATTATTTTTACCGCTTCATCCATAACTAATTTTAGATTAGACGGCATTTGCTTCATCGCAAGTGCTTGTCTATGCAGAATACAATGACTGGAACTACAATTAGGCGCTTTATTTTTCATTCGTGACACTGCTCCTGCTGTTTTACCTGTCATCGCCTTGGCCCCATCTGTACAAATGTCAATGCAATTGTTCCAACTGAGATTATGTTCTTCAAAAAATATATTTATTTTATTAAAAATTTCTTCCCCGGTAGTGTTTGTAAGCAGCGATGAACACATAAGCATGTCTTCTTCAAAAGAACTTTTATATGGATATCTCACAATAACCAGCAGGATAGCCAAACCAGCGACATCAGTCGACTCGTCCATTTGCAAAGCGAATCGTGTATTTTGTAGACGTGTAACTAGTTCTTGTTTGACGTAGCTTGCCAGATCATGGATTCGTCGTGAAACAGTATCGTTTGATAGCGGAACAGTAGAAAGATGCTTTGCAGATTTTTCATCAAGCATACATTTTGTTATGTCTAATACACATGGTTTTATTAATTTCTCAGCGATAGTGTGCGCTTCACCTGCTTGTGCAATGCGATAGCTAACTAAGTATGATGCCTCCGTGGCCTTTTCGTTGGTAGTTTGTGTTACATGCATCATATTTTTTTGACTTTCTAATAACTGATCTTTTTTGCGAACAAAAAATTCTTTATTCTTGTCTTTAGTCTCGGGGTGTACGGTTTCTAAATGTCGACGCAATTTGGCAGGTGCCATGGAACTATTAGGAAGCAGTTTACTACAGAGCATGCAGAGAGGTGAGCCGTTGGAATCAACAAATCCGAAACTGATATAAGATTCATCATACTTCCTTTTTTTCGTCTTTGAAACCGTCGAGCTTGACGTCGTGGCACTCGTGGCATCATCTTCTGGATCGGTGATTGCTAAATTCTCCGCGCGCATTGCTTTTGAACATTCAGCGTCATTAGAAGATGTTGTTGGAACACGTTTAACACCTTTAAGCCAACGTTCCATTCTTCTTTATTTATAATGTTACAAGTCAGGATAGTGGGGTTTAAATAATGCACAATCGTTACTGCGTATAAGAGACTAAATTTAGAACCTACAGGGAAGAAATGTATAAAACTGAGACAACAGAATACAGCAGGCAGTAAAACAATGAACACTAGTTTCTCGCTAGCGAGCTTGTAAGTAGGTAGTAACTTATCGCTCCGAACGCTAATCATCAACTGACGACGCCAACGCGCGATCGCCGCTTTTATACTTAGTCCTAGACTCGATCTCAAATATTCTCGAAAATACTCGAGTCGGCACCTTTGATAAACAAAAAGCAAAAATAAAAACAGAAATTTAAAAATAGCGTTGTAAACAATATCGACTTTATCCTTTGAAGTTAGAGACGAAAGTCGCTAGTTGACAACTATAGCGTCTAATTCAGAGGCGGCTTTTATCAAAGAGACTGAGCGCTTACAAGTATACTACCCGCTCGTTTTAAGTTTGCCGCTGGCGATAGGTATGAGTGTATGACGTTCGAAATTTTTTATTTAATTGTAACAATAAAAATTGTGTACGTTAGATATTTGGGTAAAACTATGACACATTATAAGTTTTGTTGTCACGTGGGGGAGGGTACGCGCATTCCACAGACCGGCAAACTTAGAGCGAACGCGTTGTACAAGTATAAAATTGTTGAGACCAAACTTATGAGATATTGTACCAGCTAATGTAACACAAGCTTATACAAATACAAATAAATAAATAAATAACATTCATAGCGTTTTGTCTCCGCGCGGCCGCGGAGTCCGCACAGCCGCGGAGCGACCAGAGAGAGGTGTTTTGATTTTTTTATTTCTAAATTCTTGCGGAACCCCGACAGAGGTATCACGGAACCCTAGGGTTCCGCGGAACACACTTAGAGTATAGCTGGTCTATAGGAATATGTAGCACAAAGTAAAACTGTGACCGGGTACATGACATGTTATGGAGCCAGTTATATCTGATTAGCATATAATTGTCGGACACAACGCCGTAAATCTCATTAACAAAGCCCGTCGCACCACACACCTATGTACTTATGCACTATAAATTTAACGTTAGCTTATAGTTTCGATTCCATGAACTCGATGAAACCACAATTACCTACTTGTACTTCATTCGACACGGCCCGCCAGTTCATGTTTATGTAATAAACCGGCTGATATACTTTTTTGCGTAATTTGTGTATACTTAATTTACGCTTGAATGCTAAAATTTACCTTAGCGATGCTTTTAATAGTTCATTTTACTGAAATTAGTCAGTCACTTTACGAATACCTTGTAATCAACAATTAATTATGTAACATTGAAATAAAATTTTAATTAAATTGTTTGAGAGAAAATAAATACAAACATTTGCTTTGTTTCAAATAGAAACACAAAAATAAAAAGGAATGTAGACAGTGACCTGGTAATTACAACAAAACATTTAAGTGTAGCGAGTAACAACGAAATATATAACAACAAATAAAACTAAATCACTTTTAAAGCAAGTAACTCAATAGCATTTGCCGTAGCAGAACTTGTTCGCTAGTTACACAAAGTTTAGATTCTATAATACTTGTTTTATTTATTTAGTGGCAGCGGTCATATTTCAAGGTGGTATCAGGAAGGCAGTGGCTCGCGTGATGGTAGCGATTCGGCGCGATACCACAATAACGGCGCGATTCCGTTTCAAACTCGCAATCAATTAAACTAGATGTTTGATTTACGATTATTATCGTTTGCTTTTGATTTTTTTTTCTGTTCTCGGTAGTTTAGGTAACGGTTATTAAACGAAACACGTAAAAACAAGTCGATAAGTTATTTATAGGTAATTTATGTTTGTCATTTAATTTACTTATAGAATAAATAAAATAAACAACAGCGTAACGAAATATGTCTCACGCTTATAGAGTAATAATAATATTTATATATCTGTGATATATTTATGTATCTGTGTAATGTAATATTAAGTTACATCCTGTAACGGGCAAATCTTAAATTAGTACCAACTAAGAAAGGAATGTTTTTGTAACTTGATTTCAGGCAGGCGTAACTTTCGTAATGGAGGTTTCTATTAAACGTAGGTAGCTTACATAATACGAGGGACGTCCGAAAAGTAAAGATACAAGGCTTTCCAAAAACACCCAAAATAGTTTTATTAAAAAAAAATTACATGACATTAAAGGTCATCTCATCATTTTTCGACATAGTCGCCGTTAAGTTCCAAGCACTTTTGATAACGTGGGATGAGTTTTTTTTATTCCGTCGTCGTACTCTGTTCTCGCCACCTCCTTCAGCCAGGTGGTCGTGAAATGTTTGAGGTCCTCGTCGTCTTCGAAACTCTTGGACACCTGGACACTTCTCAAGAAGTTCGTCGAGAGTCAAACGACGATCTTCACGGATGAATTGTTCGACTTTTTGGACAAAATCGTCGGTCACCACAGACGGCCGGCCGCTCCTCTCCTCATCGTGCACACTCGTCCTTCCTTCTCGAAATTCTCGTACCCATTTGACGACGTTTTGGCGGTTCATAACGTCTGGTCCATATGCCTGGACAAGTCGACGATGGATTTCAGTGGGAATGATTCCTTCTTGGACGAGAAAACGGATCACACTTCTCACTTCACACTTTGAATATTCAGTAATAGAGGTGGCGGGAGCACGCGTTGACTCGTGCATCGTGAAAACGTCTCACGGACAGAGATGTCCACGTACTGAAACGGTTTTCGTTTTGATTTGTTCGTTACATCCCGCACTAAGTCGCAGTATTGCCAACGTTCGAAAAAAAAAAATCCCTACGGCCGTGGGGGGGGGGGGGGGGGGGCTTGTATCTTTACTTTCCGGACGTCCCTCGTACATTAAAATATAACTATATTGCAGTCACAAAAATGTTCAAATGAATAGAACAACCTGTAACTTGACTAGAACTGTGATATTCAATTATGTTCTTTAGTACCCAAAACACAAGAATCACTTACCATCATCGTTGTGATCCTCCAATGGTTTAATTTACTTTTTTTTCATTACCAAGCGCATCGCAATAAATACATAGTGCTACTAGGCCAGCAGAAACTACGAAACGTTTGAGCAAGCAACGGTTCGTTGATGGCGCAAGTGTTATCGAAACTGTCAATAACATGCGAGATAGAAGTCGCTTTCCAATTATAACAGACACAGAGAACACGGGTATCATCAACAAAAACATTCACAACGTAACTCCAAACAGTTTATATATCTATCTATATAAATAAAAATTAAATGCTGTTCGTTGGTAAGCGCATCACTTGAGAACGGCGGAACCGATTTGGCTATTTTTTTTTTAAATGTTCCTAATAGTCCGTATAAGGTTTTTAGGGATAGAAAAATTGGAAAAGTTGCCGGGAAAATTGGAAATATCGGGAAAAACTGAAAGTGCTTTTTGCTATGGGATTTTTGTACGAACTTATTGAAATTATTGTATTATTGAAATTTGGACAGGACAACGTCTGTCGGCTCAGTTAGTCATTAATAATCGTTATTGAAACGCTTTTTATTTTTTTTTAAGATTATAAAGACGTTTAGACCTTAATCAATAAATAATGAGTATATACAAGATGTAAATGAGACCGTTCCCAAAGCGTTGAAGTATGTAACTCAGTACCTACACATAATTTTAATCATTCCTATGCTAATAAAACGTCCGACATAAGTCGGCTGTTATACATCACATTACTGAAATAACATAAACATAAAATTTGCTGAAAATTTTAACAAAATCACTTATTAATTATCTTTATTGCACCTTAAGGTACAAAAGGCGAGCTTATTGCCTTAAAGCATTTTCTACCAGCTAACCTTTAGATTGATCACTTGATCAGAGAAATACATTGGGAGGTGCGATGAGAGTAGACGGCCAACACGATAAATAAATTACCTATAAATAAATATATACCGTGAATATATAGGTATGTTATCAATATCATATTGTACAATATGCTTATATATACATATATGTATTCGATATATCATAATAACATATATGTCATAATAATATATCATATATTGGTACATATTATATCATATAAATAAGGTATACCTTTAATAAAATAACGTCACAAAGATAATAAAAAAATTGTATCATCTACAGATTATGTAGATTTTAAATGCAAGGATTACATAATGAATTGTGAAAGGCATAAACTATGAAACAAATATCACTATGACCCTGGTCGCCGCTGGTTTAAGGTTTTCGTTTGTAAACGCAAACGTCAAAAGTTTTTTTCTTAGAGAATCAAGCAACGCCACTAGCGGACACATTGCGAAACTTAAAAAGATCGTACACAAAAACACTTGAATGTCCACTATAGGAACGTTTTCAAACGATCAAAACGTACACTTACGCCTAAAAACTGAATTAAATAAGTCAATAAACTATAATGAGAGTTAAAGGTCAGAGGTTTTTTAAATCTCTGGCAAGAAAAAATTGGCGACCTTTTCTTTTCCAACGTTTTAATGACCAGACCTGTCAAGTGTTTGATTTCACACCAGATAAATAAATAATGCTACAACTTACCAATGTCGTGTAATCGTTGCTGGGTGTCCTTGTGAGAGAGCGCTGCAAGGAGGCCGGCGTCGCCGACCCTCTGTCGAGCCACCGCTATGCCGACGGGAATCGAACCTGTATAAAAATACCCTGGTTGAAAATAATGAAGAGTATCTAAATTTCAAGGTAAACCGTAATCTGGACGGGATTTACAGCGTCCCAGTCTGAAATATTAAGTGATATCATACAACATCCTGATGGGCACATGTCTCACCTTGCGAGTGTTTAGGGCCCATAAGTTGCCACTCGAGCCCAATACGTACCTATTGGTGGATAAAGAAGTTAATTAATTAATTGTTAAATCTATTTTTATGAAAATAAGTATTCCATTGGGCACATATCGTCGTATCTTATGCTATACATAGTATATAATAACCACGTATATAACAGTATTCATCATCTATATACCTACATATAAAATAATAAAACAGTAAAGGGATTGAGCCTCTGCAATTACTAAATTTAAAAAAAAAATGGGGGGCTGTTTAGATGCTACAGAAACAAAAACAATAGTTTTTAAAAATATTTGTCTGTCTGTTTGAGCATCACTTAAAAACCACTGAAGGGATTTTGATCGGGTTTTCCCCTGATGTATAGCTCAGTATCCAGAAGGAAAACCGATATATGTGCCATCTTCATATGACACAAGGAAGTAGAGTTATAGACGAAAATATAAAAAAAACTTTTAATAAAATTACTCAAAAACTACTGGATGGATTTTCATCCGTGAAATCCATCATGTCGGTGCTTTTACAGGTGTTAAAAATCTTTCACGGCTGCTTATGCGACATTATCAGGGAAAAGGGGCCTTATTGTGGAAAGGACTTATTCATGTTTCGAAAATCTACATAAATATATCTATCGAAATATGTGGGTGCTAAGAATATTTTTTAAAAATAATTGAAATAAAATGTCTATGAAATGTGATTTAGAGATAATTTCATTTGAAGTTTAAAAAAAAAACTCGGACAATGTATGGTCTTACAATGTATGTATGGATATCTTTTTGTGATTTCACTAAATAATGAATATCTTGTGAACTAGAACCGACATCAAGGTCCCTTAAAAGGAAATAAAATATTAGATCACATAAGGATGTGATCTAATAATATTTTATTTCCTTTTCCTTCCGGACATTTCCATTGTTTGTGTTTCTTAGCGTTATCTGATTTCAAATTAACACATAAATAGTGATATACTTTGTTACATGAGATTTGAGAACATGTCATTTTGTCATTCGATATCACTGCTTTCTTACAGCCATTGCAAGTTACTTTACCCATATTAATAAAACATCAATTGAATAAAATATTAGAGAGCATCACTTATGAAATTACCGTTCGTTCATAGTAGTCACTTTAAACTTAGTTCTTTCATTTTGGCTTGGAATTCCAATTAATTTGAATTTAAAGGTAATGAATGATATACTTTTTCATAATCAGTTATTCATTTGATTTTCCGAAAAACAACTTTTTGCTTAGATATCGTTGTGTTTGCGACCATGGAAAAGTTAAAAATTAGCATTATTTTGGAATATGAGTTCCGTCGTGGTAGTAAACACCACAAATCTCTTTTCGAACACTAGAAGGATTCTGACCTTTCTCGAAAAAAAAACTAAAACATATATCTAATTTTCTCCTTATTAACCCATTTTAAAATTGTTAAGAAATATTAAAAGATAAAACTTTTAACTTGTAATTTAAATTTTCCGCCATTACAAAAAAGTCAGCTGTCAACGGTATATCACTTTTCCACCAGTGATCAGTGTTGCCAGAAATATAGCACACTAAAGTCATACGTTCAAAAAGGCCGCGAAGTTTTCCGGCTATCTATTATTTCAGTCAGGGGTTAATAAAACTATTTTATATTCTAAATCAGGTCTGAACGCGTATTAAAGGTATTTGTTTACCTTTTTTATTCCTACTCGACGTTTTATTCCTAGTTAACTCACAGCTGGTGTAGCCCGTGCCGAAAAGTCGAATGGGAATAAAAGGTAAACAATAAAACCAGACCCGATTTAGAATATAAAATGTGTACAAACGAGAAAATTAAAAAGTTATAATATTAAATAAAACAATCGTTTGTACAATTTATAAAAGAGAGAAGCACTGGATTTTCTCAGGTTTAAGGATGAAATAAAATATATAAAAGAAATTTACGGATTGAAAAACATAATAAATAAATAATGTATTAATTTATTTATTATTTATTTCACAATCATCCTTTAATACTCGTTCCACTGTACGACGTTTACCAGGATCACATCAAATAATAGAGGTCAATTGTTACCAAATCACTTAGTTGGGCGACACAACTATTACGGTGCGACAAGATGCGAATTACATTTGCATTGCGTCACTACATTGAATAAGAGGAACAGAGATGGTGGGGCATGAGATAATATGAATATATACGTGAAGGAACGAGACAGATTATGTATGACCTTGCAAGCACGTGTGCGAACTCCGTTGAACAAACAAGAAAACTTCTTAAATTCATCGTTGTCTCGCACGTTATCACTTCAAATCTACTAGGAAAACATAAAGGTAAGTATGAAGTCTGGATTATAATTGGGCTGAGTATGACCACATTTTGGTTTCTTTAGCAAGGCGGCTTGTCTACATCTCTTGCTTTCTGCAATACGTGTGCATTTAGGATAAAAAAAAACATACCGTTATTCAATGACGACGGTATCGCTGGCGGCGGTTGTTCCGATTTGTTCCCTGGCGAGGCCTGTTCCAACTTGACAGCGACCAACTCGGAAACATGGACGTGTTGCGGTTCTCTCTTGACCTGGAAGTTCTGGCCCGCAACTGCCCAGGTCACTGGGTTGGTACGACTGCAACCGCCATCCGTGTGGACAATCTGATACACGAAGATACACTAATTGAAGTACAAAAACTCCATTATTCACAAACAATAGGAACAATTATTCAAAAAATAAAAAAAATGTATTGCGGCAATAGAATAAAGAAATTTTATTGAAAGAAGTTTGACCTCTGAATTCACACTACAATTGATCATTATGCGTTCTATTGTGCATTTGTTTGACATTGTAAGTCAACAACCACATTGCAAAATATGTATTCGGATTTTCGGGCGTTTCAGATTCATTCCGAAGGTTTGTTCAGCAAATATAGGGATATCCGTTAAGTTTACAGCAGCTTCCACAACACACTTGTGTCCACCAACTTATCCTAATTCCTGCCGTAAAAATTGTACAAATTAATAGCTATCTAAATTTTCAACAAATCATTTAAAATGATATGAATAATTTCAAAAGAGGTTGCATAACATCCAGGGCTACCACCCCTCCTAGTTTGACCTGGAGTTTCCGGGTTTGAGGGATGCTTGTTCGGACTAGGGGTTAACATCGTAAATCTCCGTGTAAGGACGCGGCTTCGAGCATTCAAAAATGGCAGAAAAATGAGAAGCATGGTTTTCAAAGTGGCTCTAATAAAAATTATTACTAATATAGATTATTTTAATAATACCTTTGTATTTGTCACAACAATTGTGACAAATGCAAACAATTTAAAGCGTCATTGTGTGTATCAAAGACAGTATAAGTTTATCTTGTATGTTAATTAGGTATTACTCGACATTTATTATCTCATGGAGAATATTAATGTGTTATAGGTTAATTTATTAACATACCTGTAACTATTTACTACAAATTTCCGGTTTCGTTTTTTTTGTCAAATATTATTTCACATTAGAGTATTATTCCCTAATAACACCAGTGGACAGGGAGAGGTTGCATGGTGCAATCCAACAGCCGCTGGGCGCACTCGACTGGCCTCGCTACCTCTCTCTCACAGAAGAATGTAGGTAATTGAAATGTAGGTACTGCATTTGCCACTTTATCCTATACCCCAATGTACGTACGTGTTTTGGTATTGAGTGAGATATTTTATGCGAGAGCCCATTCCCATCCCATCCTATCTTATCGCTTCCCATTTTCCCCACCCCTTTTCCAAATCCATTTCCACATCTCTAAGGATAGGCAGCGCATCCGGGGGAGTGCCAAAGTTTGTCATTCTGAACTGATGTTGGCATGTAGCGCGGGTGTCCACGGGCGACAGTATTCACTTACCACCAGGTGGTTTGTAAGCTCGTCTGCCGCTTCTGGTCTGTAAGAAAAAAACCAGACCATTCAGCGTCGATTGATCAGAGACAAAGCATCAGCCAATACCTCTATTGGACTATTAGCCTATTGGATGTAAGTTCACCACGGCACGCGGCTATTGCTCAAAAATACCTGTCCAATATTACCTTTTTAGGTGAGTTAGTGAGGCAAGTGTTGCAGGAGCGCTTCGCCTGCTCCGTTTTGATGGTGAGAGGCTGCATGACACCGAGACCGTCTATTAACGGTCGCTGATCACCGCAGCACAAGGGTTCGGAGAGGCACTGTTTGCCGAGCTTCGAATCGTCCATTTTGTGTAAATCCCTGGTGGATTAAAGAACGGAATAGGATTTATTAAGTTTTAGTAAGTCACACAAGTTTCTTAAACACAAAACATCACTGAAAGTTAAAAATATTTAGTAAATAGTAAAAACAAAAACCCACGAAATATTTAGTATACGTCTCTCGCATTAGTATAATTATGAATTTCTAGTATTTAATTATTATTATTGAAAGGTACGAGTGTAATTTATTAGAAACTAGCTATACCCGGTTACGCGTTGCTGTAGCTGCCCAACAGATGGCGCTTACCCTGTTTTGAGGTAAAAAGCACGTTTTTACCCTGTGATTAGTATATAAAAACACGCGCGTTTTCGAATGCAACGTTGTGTCAAAATTTCAAAGCAATCGGTGAAGAACTTTCGGGGATTTAAGATTTTGAACAAACGAACATTTACATTTTTATTTCTATAGAGTAGCTGTGTCTGCGATTCGTATGCGTGGAATTTTAGTTTTTAAACTCTAAATTGGGATATCTTTTCTTCCCGTCAGCCGATTTCGATGAAACGAAGCCTATTCGTAACGCCAAGCTAAGCTTAATTAATCTGCAGAAACCCCATGAAAATCCATTCCGTAATTTTTTGAGATTAACGTGTTCGAAAAGACAAACAGACAGACAGACAGACAAAAATTTTCAAAATCGTCTTTCTGTATTCTGATACTCTTCCTTCATCGCCCCCAATCAGTTTTTGGTAAATATATTCAATGTACAGACACGATGGTTCTACAGTTTTATTATATGTACAGGATGTTCATGTTTTGCACACAGATTTACCGATATTTGGGCTTTAATCGCGTACAATTACCTATTTTTCTTGATATTTCCGCGGGTACCGACCACGGTCATATATGAGCTAACTGAACAGGTGGGTAGTCACTAGCCAATGTCGAGAAGTGCAGGCAGTTTTATTGAACCACCCGCACGTGGTATTTATGATCATTGATCAGGTAAAATGCGGCGTACAACACTTACACTTAACCGAAGAGGCGTCAGACACTAGAAATGTTATGGAGCTCGTAACTGAAACTATCGAATATCCGAAATAAAAAAAAATATTCGAAACCGAATCCCATATACAAATACATGTTATTACAAACTAATATAATAAAGAGGTAAAATTGTGTGTTTGTAGGTATGTTACGGGTAATCTCTGGAACTACTGAACAGATTTCAAAAATTCCTTCACAAATAGGAAGCTACATTATCCGTGTCTAATATAGGCTACATTTTATTTTGAAATTTTGAAAATTATAAATTAAATAAAACAAAAATTATAAACTGAAGCGAGGGCGGGTCGCTAATTTTATACATTGTTGTTAGGGGCGGAATTTGAATGTGGCGAGTTTTGAAAAGTTCTTGGCTGCTTGCATTTGATTTGATAGATTTTTCGTTCATTGTTTATAAGTAAAGTTTTTTTTAGTAATTAATACATTTGTTAAAAAGTTCATTAAAATATATCGATATCCGAAACCATATCCGAGATATATTGATATTCGTGTCTGTAAGCGAAACCGGTAAAAGAGTATACAATATATCCCCATCCGAAATATCATATCCCTAACAGCCCTGCCCCAGTCTAGACTTATACTTTCTTAGCTCGTGACTGGTATAGTGATTAACCAAATATCGCGTGACAATTGGGTTACACCGACCCTTGCACCAAAATTCATAGAGAAAATTAAAATTAGTAAATACACGCGTGTAAGACACGTTTAGTGTAAATAAGTATATGTAGGTACTTCTAGATCACCCTATCACGGACGGGCACTGCAGGCCACCGATCTACCCTACAGTACCTAAATTACTAAGGGATTTAGGGCCTTACAGAATCAAAGACGCGCGCCCAGTGGATATACATGCTTGAGATTTTTTTTTTAATTCTCCAGCATGCCGGTTTCCTCGCAATGTTTTCTTTCAACACGGAGAGCTAATTATAGTGATATTTAAAAATCCGTACCTACTTAAGAGACGATGACAGCAGCGTCTTATCTAGACAAACGTAAAAAAAAATTAAAAAAATTAAATTCTGGCAATAGCACAATTAATTTTTAATATTTTACAAATATCTACCATGAGCGTGTCCCTACGTTCTTTTTTCCTTTTGACTAGTTGTTTTTTATAGGAGGTAGGACCCTCCAAAAATAAAAAAAGAGAAACCATTCTTTAATGGAAATAAAAAAAAAACGATCCATTTTTGGAGAAGGAAACGTGGGGAAAACAAAACAACTCTCTCAAAGAAGTTGCATCGCTCGCTGCAGAGACAGCAATAAATTGTAAAAATACCTTTTTTGAAATCCGCTTCAGCCATCCCCCCCTCCCCCCCCCCCACACAAACACTTAAGTAAAAACATTGTGGTACAGGCCGGGGGTTTGCACTCACCCTTATGCTTGATAGATTCCATAAATTCTTATTAGGCTAACATAACAGGATTTGGGATTTCCGTATAATAATTCCGTGGACTAACATAATAATAAAGTAGTTTAACACTCACTTGTCAGCAACTAGCACCCGCTGCGAGCAGTTCAACAGTTCGAGCTGCAGCGGCGAGTACGGCGAGTTCGGCGGCGGAGTGGGCACGCCGAACGTCGACAGAGACGTCGAGAATAGACTCTCTGTTACTGTGGACAATAAGAAGCATTCCTTACTGATAAAATGAATACTAGCGCTGTTGGTCACGGGAGCTCGCCGCCAAGTTTATTCGTTTTAACTTCACTATTTCGATTTGGCTTTTCCATAAAGCTGTGAATGGGATTCTGCAGGGTTTTTTTTTTTTATGGGCGAAGATGGCAGACGAGCATACAGTCCACCTGATGGTAAGTGGATACTGTAGCCCATTGACATCCGTGATACATGCCCACATTAGTCCAAAATGACAAAAGTTGGCACGCCCCCGGATGCGCTGCCTACCTTTGCAGAATAAGGAATGGATTTGGAGAAAGGGTTGGGGAAATGGGGAGGGATAGGATGGAAATGGGCTCTGGCACATCTCACTCACTACCGAAACACGTACGTACATTAGGGAAATAAGATAAAGTGGGAAATGCAGTACATTTCAAGGTAGTCTTCTGAGAGAGGGGTAACGTGGCCAGTCGAGTGCGCCCAGCGGCTGTTGGATTGCAGCGTGCACTCTCCCCCTCGGGTCGGCGGCACAATCGCATCTCAGAGGTGTTCATGGGCGGCGATGACCACTTAACCATCTTGTCTCGTTTCCCGCCGATCTTCTTTATAAAAATGTACTAATGCAGATGGTTTATAAACTGTGTTTAGGTTCCCTATGGCACACGAGAGAAGTCAGGGTCGAGTTGCTGGTATTACTTAAGTTACACTATAATTACATTATACAATGCGATGGATGGATTAGCAAGTTATAATTGTCTTGTTAAACAATTGTGTTAAATAGGCTCGCCTGTGCAAATTAAATCCTACACAGAACAAAACTTTCATTATTTAAAAAAAAATCTTGAAATATTTGGTGAGTCCCAAAATATATGATCTTAACTTAAAAATATACGCCTGCAATTGGAATACTGTTAATCTTGGATTGATTTAACTTTTTTCTCAAAATATATTGTAAATTCGAGAGAAAAGTATCTAATGTTTTTACGTTAATTAAAAATCCTCGAAGAATATTGACTGGTCTCGTTTCAAGAACTTTTAATACTCTCAAATTGATTTAGGTATATTATCTTAGATCAAGACGATTAAGTAGACGTTTTCTTGGTCTGAGATAACTTATTACAGGAGAAAGCCAATTAACAACTTTGTAATAAAAAATCTTAAATCTGTCTTCGAAACTTCCAATGTGCTGAAATTTATTTATTCTTGTTTTGCACCAAGACTTAAATTTTCTTGAATATATTATGGTACAGATATACATATTTTCTTGGATTAAATTCATTTTTCATTAAAGCAGAAATAAATTCTTCAAACATTTCAATACAGAAAGTAATATTTTCTTCAAATCAGTATGTACGCAGAGCTTCAAAGTAAATAAAAAATTACAAAGTTGAAATCCTCCCATTATGAAATGAAGGAATAGTAAATCAGGATTAATACAATATCTTCTTAAATATAGGCCTTAAGTAATCTTTAAGTAAGAATTATAGTTTTACAGGAAAAAAATATCACTCGTTTAATGCAACGAATGATATTAACCTAAAGAAATACTTTGTCTATTGGAGTATAAATTATCTTAAACAAGAAATTACACATCCTAAACACATGTTACGCGTGTTCGCGGACGTGAGGGTGTCTGACTTTTGCTCCATCCTAAGAATAAGGACGGTAGTAGGTACTCGATTACGTAGTAGTAATAATGAGATATTAAAGGCAATCCACAAGACGATGATGTCACAAATCCCTTTGCCAGACTTTGGTTGTCTCTCTCTGCATAGGACTGAGAACAGCAAAATTTGTTAAGTCAGACTGGTGTACATTTAGGCATTTCTTATGCACTCAGTTTTAATTCTAAGCTATCTTATATGTTACATTTTTATATGTTGTATATGTCAGATGTGGGTTATTGCCTGAAATAAATGTTCATTATTATTATTATTATCTAAATACAATTAAGTTTTAAAAAGTAAACGAACTTTTACGGTCAAGTAAAATTTTACCTGACATCCAAGATTAGGTAGGTACTGGAATTCATAAATTAATATAGTTTCATCTAATGAAATATTTTTGTCTGGCTATAAAGAAACAAAATTCAAGAGTTTTTGGTGCCACAGAGTAAATATTTCCTACTATAAGGAGTACTATAATACACATCTATAAGGAGAGGATAATTTTTTTAAAGTTAAGAAATTTGCTTTGATTAAATAATCTATTTTTATCGTGTACTAGGCTGTTCCGTAAAATGTTAGTCAAACCTAAAATAATAAGTATATCAAAAATATATGTATATATTTACAGTTTTGCAAATTACTTCCCTCCAGCCTCTGTGCACTTGTTCATTCGAATGAACCAGCTTTCGAAACATTTTGAAAAAGATTCTGGTCGAAAAACAGTCGCCCTAAATTCACGACAGCTTCATCGGAATTCTTAAATTTTCGTCCACGTTCCATTTTTTTTTATGGTGGGAAATAGTAGTGGGTAATCACAACTTCTCGGAGTGTTTCAGCTCACTTAATCAGACTCCTCTTAGTTACTCCTTAACTCTTTTGATTCACCTACTTATTCACCTTCCGAGAGCGTTTCATTCCCTTTCCATAATGGTCGTTGCATAAGTAAAAAAAAAGGTCATTAAATTCAGAGTTACCCACGACTAGTGGGAAATAAAAAAAGTCGCACGGGGCCAAATCTGGGCTGTAGGGTGGATGGGGTAACAATTGAACGCCCGTAGTGGCTAAAAAATCAATGGGTCTAGCGGCCATGTGAGCATGAGAATTGTCTTGGTGAAAAAGAATGCCACGAGCGTCACTCCTTGGGCGGTAGTCATTCAACTCCTTTAAGGCTGGGGGCGGGCAAATTTCGCAATACCATTCACTAGTAACTAATCTTCTAGTGGAATTACCGCTACTGGATCACTACGTCGGAAAAAATAAGCAATAATTTTTTTATTTACACTTCGGCCGCGAACAACTTTGGTGGCTAAATCGTCCTCTTAGAACACCCATTGTGTGGATTGTTGTTTGTAAACGGGTCGTATCTGTAGATCCAAGATTCATTAGTAGTTAAGATGTAGAATACTTGTTGCGAACTCCCTCCATCGAATTTTTCCAGCATAAACTTGCACCAATCTACACGTCGGGATTTTTGCTCTTCTGCGAGAGAATGAGGTATCCATCGCGAGGCAACCTTCCTGACTTTAAGATGTTCATGCAGGTTAGTGGAAATCGCCCGTGATCTAATCTTCAGTTCAGTCTGAATCTCTCGAAGTGTAATGTTCCGATGATGCTTTATTAACCACTCCATCCTGATGACGTTATCGTGGGTAACCGCAGTCTGCGGTCGTCCCGGCCTAGGATCATCTTCGAGGCTTTCCCGGCCACGTTTAAATTCACGGTACCAATAGATTACGGTTGCTAGCCAAGGAGAAGATTCACCAAAAGCAGTTTGTAAATATTCGTGAGAGTCGTTAAACGTTAAAACTCGTTTGTTGTTATAGAAAATCATTACACGAAATGCTTCATGCGATACGTTCATTGTTGCAATCAATTATTGACTGACGTCTTGTCGTAAAAAAATAATAAAAAAAAAAACAAATGAAGGTGGCCAGTGTTTTTGACCATAGAGGGTTACATTGAAATTACCCTCCAATCTGTTATAAATAATAAATATAGGAAAAATTGATTGAAGGTAACAAATTAGGTAAAAACTTTCGAAATAGCCCACGTTACGTTTACATTTTTGACCGTAAGTATATCCACATATTAAGTAAGATATCCGTATCATGGAATAGTAGTGCGGTTAGATTAAGATATAATGGTCCTCTAGTTAATAGTAACCAGCCTTTTTATCGTACACATTGTCTTGTGAGGGATTTGTGGCCGTAAAACGACACGCTGGCCAAGCGGCTTGACGAGTCCACTCATTTAGAGGTGATCCTGTGGTTACATGAGTTTAAATTTAATTAGCTTTACAAGGGAAAACACAAACATGTTTCTCTCCGTTATCCTATAAAATTTGGTTCAGCGCACTTACTGCGTTTTTAATTTGGATAGCCAGGATGTAGATAAAGCCAATACACGTATACCTACCGGAAATTGCTTGTCAAATTTCATAAATATTATTAAATGTAAATGTAACAAGTGACAACGCTGACGTCATTACCATTGGACAATTTTATTCTTAACTAAGTTTATTCATAGTGCACTAAAGCGAACAAAGAATCTATTTGTGGCTGGCCCAAGGGATCACAGGCCTTAATTACTGTGTCACTCGACATGCGACTCCCGCGCACCACATGTGCTCACTCACATATGCGCATTTATGCAGTGCTCGTCTAACTTTGTTACAACTGTACGTTATAAGACATTACGTCTCTGTCTGTTTATAAAATTACAACCATGGAACCACTAGACGTAGTTTATTGGAACTGTCATCATCATCAATAATAGGTAGGTTATTTGACTGGAATAACAATAATCTTTAGAATATTGTCCTTTACCGAACTTCTTGCTATTAAATCCCTAAGAACTGGCCGCTAATGAAAATTCAAATTAACTCCTACCTACGTCAAAAGCTATCTATCCGTTCTGCTATCTATTTCTTGATCCGTAAAGACGTGCCGTGCCTACTGCATTTCAGTAAAACTATGCAGTAAATTATATCAGTACTGCGTATATTTGTGAATCTTTCATAGATCGATTGTTTGCCTATGCTACTCCAACTTCTATATAAATAAATATATAAAAAACACCTTTTTATTACATTTACGCATAAACAAATTACTGAAATGAGGCCTGAAGTGTGAAGTGATTTGTGATTCATTCCTGAAGATCTGATTGAGCAAAAGTCGCAACGTTACCGTAAGTTGCACAGTGAGTCAGGCAATTTGAACATTTGATGTAGATTTCTCTTTGTTTACGATCATTTTCCTAGTAACATAGTATGCAGCTAGCTATATTAGGCGACGTGGTGATCATATGAAACAGATTACTACAACATCTACAAGGACACTAAAATATCTAATATTATTCCAAAAACATTAATAGCTCTCTATTTTATTGGCCATAGACAATAGATAGATTATTGGAACTATTTAGGCCGCTGGTGTGTTATATGAACTATAGAGTTACCGGAAAGAAATCCCATATTTAAACTATCGTATTTTTTTTTTATTTTATTAGACAAGTGTCATAATATTACATTAACCAAATTTAAAATATTCAACAGATTAAAAAAAAAGAAATGACCAAGTTTTCAGGCGTTTTATTGTTTTTCTTTTATTACATCATAATTCTGGTAATTCGTGGCCGTGATACCAGAGTAACATAACTACGCAGCACCGCCTAACGTATTATTATATTATTACCTAAGGCACCCAAACACAATGCAGAAGTGAGTATCTGTCTGGCTACATTTCACGCATGTCCCGCGCATGACGTGCCCAACGTAATTGTGTTTTATTTGGCCCCCTCGCGTGTTGCCTCGATTATGCACGCTTGTATTAAAGATTAGAGGAAAAGGTTCAAGGTTTGACAGAGGCGAAGGAAAACGTCTTTTGAAAAATATCTAAATCTCATATCTAATCTAAATCAGATACCTACAGATGTTGGCAAAAATAACGACTAATTTATTTGTCTAAATATATTACTATTCGCTGCCATACTCGGCTGTATACAAAAAGATTTTTGATATCAAAATAATATCTTCAAAAATTAAGTAAAGGTTTCAGAAGACACAAGTTATAAAAACGCAATAGTGTACAATGACGTTCATTCTTATTCATTACAATCACGAGCGACAGAGATAGCAATAGTTCATTCTGCGTCCGCATTTGGTTATCTATAGTTGTCGAAAAAAACATAAATAAAATACATATAAAACCATAATAAAACAGTCAAGTAGTCTATCTTCCCGAGTGCAACTACTCGTAGGATCACTACATACACTTTTTTAGATGCATAAAACAATGAGAGAGAAAAATAATAATGTAGCATTTAAGTATTGATCTGACGACAGGTTCAACTATCAAAGTTCTGTAGTATAATCGCCCTGTACCTACGACTTTTACACGACCGGTGACTCTTGAAAGGCCACTGGGGCCACAAAAATTTAACCATTCCGAAAAGATAAAAAAACCCACGACCTTCCTACAAACAAATATGCATCCAACGCGACCAGCCACACACACTGCAAATAGTGTGACCTCTTTACATAACCAAGATTTCTATGGCCGCGACTAGAGTGGCCACTGGCTCTGCGTGTGCGTTACAACCACCGAATAAATCAAAAGAACAAAACAAACAAAATAGTTCGTATCGAGCGGACTCCAGCGATTCTATAAGCGGACGTTTAAAGGCACCGAAATAAAGGTTTAATGCAGTTGTATATTTTTACGTTCCCCGAGGATGTGTGCAATGTTGCCAGTTATTGCGATCGCGTGATATTTAAGATCACCTGAGTCGATACTGACATGGCCTGCTAGAATTCAATGATCGTGGCGCCTAACTACTTTTCCGGGAATTTAATATTGGCATCGCAGCAATTGCTATTACGTAAGTAACAAACAGATCATAAATAAAAACAACAGACATCTCCCATCATTCACACATACTCGCATACTCAGAAACACCAGGCAAGCATCTGTCAGAAGCGTCATGGCGCAACATCACGCCTGTCGCTGTGGGGGACGGGCGCGATGCGTAGTATCACACGATGTGTAACCCGGTTATGAGAGGAATTTGTTTGGGCTTTTGTTTTGTTTGATTCAGACGCATAGTTAGTTGAACTCGTTTATCAATATATAATGTATAACTTCTGTCTGGCTGACATACGAGTACGTGGGGAACTCAGAAAGGTTTGCGAAAAAGAAAAAAAATGATCTGCGGGTTCAAATTTTTTATTATACTTTTTCAAAGTACTCTCCACTTGCATCTATACAAAGTTACATGCGTCTGAAGTAATTTTGTAAACATTTATTCCACTCTTCCCCGGGTACTTCTTTCACAGCCTCATCGAACGTTAGCCACCGCGTCTTCCGGCGACGAAAACTGCTTCCCTTTTAGTTGGGATTTAATTTTGGGTTGTTACTGCAGTAAAAACGTTTGGCAAGCACGTGACTACGTACGTACCATTCTGCGTTAATGCTTCTTTAGTTTCGTAAAGGTACAGATATCAGGTAGCCAGTTAAAGTGAAAAACTTGCGATTAAAATTTTTCCAGCGCTTTTTGCTCTTTTCACTTTGGTAGGCGTTAGTTCACTTTGAAACAGCCAAACAGTAGATAGACGTTTAGTTTTCATACTGGTAGATCCAAGATACGTGATAATTCCTTGTGATAATGTCGTATGTAATTCGTCTGCTTCCACAATTTTTTTTTTTTTCTACCGTAACAGCCGTTAAAGGGAGACCGCTTTTTTCGTCGTCAGCCAAACTTAGTCGACCACGCTTAAATTCATTGTACCAACGATACACAGTCGCCTTAGAAGGGCACTTGTCTGCAAATACCATTTGAAGTTTATTAAAAAAATCTTCAGGTTTTAAAGAATATTTAAAATCATACAAAATGATAGCGCGGATATACGAGTATATATATTCCCGTCGAATATCCATTTTTAAATGAGACATGATATGACATGACAGACACGATTGAGCTCGTAAAAAAAATTAAGAGAAATTTGAATTTGGAATGTTCTGTTTTTATTTTATAGATACTCATAGTTTTAATTGACATCAAAACCAGCTGCTAGTGTTCCATACATAAAAAACTCTTGCTAAATGGTCAGGAAGAACTGATCTTTGTTGTGGTACTCCAACAAAGCATGGAAACCAGTAAAATTTTCGAACGATGTGATATGCCAGAAAATTGCTAAGCACAACAGTTATATAGGAATTACACATAGACAAATTAGGTACCTACCTATAGAGATAGAAATTTTGAAGCGTATAAATAACAAGTAAACAAGCTCCGCAAGGGGCTGGAACCGAACACAAGGAAGCTACTATGACTGATTTTCAATCATGTTAGCTGTGAAATTGCAAAGGAATTCCAATATTTCGATATTTTATCAGAATCTCACGATGTATTCCTTCACAGCCGTACTTGAAAGAATCCCTATAGTGCGAGCTGGAGTTTAAACTAGTGACTTCACGAATCAAGGGAGGACGTACTACTAGCGGAATAGGTAAACGATGGTTTCTATTTAGTGTTATGTGGTAGCTTACCTTTGTGTATAGTCGGCCGATTGCTCCCCTGCGGGAACAGCGAGTACAGAGGGAAGCGGGCCACACCTGATCAATAAAACAACAAATCAATAACGAGCTATGTTATGTACAAATATCATGTACATTCTGTTGAATATACATCGGCATTGTTTAATAGAATTTCATGACATAGGTAGTAGAAAATACTTTTGCTATGCATTACTATACCCATATCAACCTATGTTTCTTCACTGCTGGAAACAGACCTCTCCTAAGACTTGCCATCGTGCTAGACCTTCGGCCGCTAAGAGTGCCGACGTCAATCGTAGAATCAACATGTTGAAGTGGCAATCGTATCTGTCGCAGGACCGACAAACGATGACGCAGACGATGACGGTACTTGCATAGAAGCCCAAAAACCCGATGTACCTAACAAATGGTAAAGCAATTAGTAGTGGACAGTTTATTATATTATAGATCAGTGTTTCCCAAAGTATGGGTCGCGACCCACTGGTGGGTCGCAAGCGAATGTTGGGTGGGCCCCGAAAAAAAATATTTTAACTTAATTTTAAGTATAGTGTTCTGATTTATCCTTACTAAGGATACTGGATTTTTTCTTATTTTCTTAATTGTACAACCCTTCACATAACTACGCTACGTAAACGAGATCATGGTGCATCAGTTTTCACAATGCTATTTTCATGTAAGGCGTAGGGTGGATCCCAAACTTTGTCATTTTTTTAGGTGAGTCGCGGTTCAAATAACTTTGGAAATCACTGTTATAGATAATAATATAATACTATCGAAAATATTAATTTTTAAACAGATACCAATACTGATTTGAAATTAGTTTTGTAACTCGGGCTTCCTGGCTTCTTTGAGGTATCGCAACTGGAGATAGATGAGTACTTAAATGTAGATGGCGTACCAGGAAGCACAGTTTGGGATGCTATTCATTAATGAAACCCAAAACAAAATAGTAGAAGCTTAGCTATGCTTATATTTAATCCATTCGTAATACCAGATAGTATTTCAAAGAACGGCATGAGAAGGAATAATTGGGCGCGTCCGTCTCTCGAACTTATACGTGGGGTTTATGCCCCGGTCTCACAAAAGACTGCCATGAGACATACCTACATGTTTTTTTTTGGCAGAGAGTAGAAGTTGCTAGAGACCTTCTTTCTTCCTCTCCTTACCCATCCTTCGCAAATCTTCTTCCAAATCCTAGTTCGTAAATCTCCAAAGGTATGATGTCAATACACGTTAATAGCAATAAAAATGAAAAGCCTTGTTACACAGCCTTGTTTTTTATTGCTATTGACATGTATTGCTAATAGCAGTCTATGGGGAAAGTAATCGCTTATCATAAGCCGGACAGTCTGCTTGCCTGCCACCTTCTTTCTATACTAGAAGATATGAAACCGAATATTTCTTCATAATTTAGGGCATCTAACGAATCTAATGTTTCTCATTATAATAAGTTATCACTGCTTGTACGCATGGGTGGTTTAGTATTATTAATTAAATTATTCAAATGCAAACATAGCAGTAGCACCCAGATTGATCTTTCTTTGTTCAAACTTAAGTATTTTAAATGGACAAAACTGAAAACATATATTGTAACAAAATACAGACGTGAAACGACTTCATTTTATAAACTCTATTAACAATTCCAGCTTTTTACATAATCGACGAAGAGTACAGACAAGAAACTATTATTGATGGGGAAATGCACAAAAAAGCGCAAATAGCTTTCTGCTTCAGAATTTCTCATTTATTGAAGCGCAACGTAGCGGTCGGGCCGCGGAGATTAAATGTCCGTTTTGCGACAAATAGGATAGGTTCAGAATCTGTCCATGTATGTTGTTACGTACTTCATACTGACAAATAAAAAAAAAAATGTTATATCGGACTGCAAATGTTACGATAGAAGAAGAACCATTTTGAGCGCTCATTTAATAAGGGATAAGTGGTATAAAGAACATTTGTATTGACAGAAAGAGCAATAAGGCTGGCTATATTTGTGTTCACTGTAAAGCTAACAAACAGTTCGCTGTATTAAGAACGGCCGATCGGATCCTAACGGTGTAGGATTGAAGTATATTGAAAGTTTCTTTTCATATACATTATACTATTAGTATAAAATGTATCGAATAAATCGCGGGCGACGATATGAAGACAGGAGCCGAATATTGCATGTAATGACAATTCGGCGAATCCCTAGATCGATCGATATATTGAGAAGACTAAGTATGACAGAGAAATAATTTGAAGAGACAAAGCATGCTTCTTGTGTATTTGTATATGATAGTCAAGTAAGTAACGTGTTCGTCTGTGTTTCATTTTTGTCCTATCCGTATGTATAGCACTGTGCCGCAGTTGTTATCACGTCAAACTAGAAAATATTTTTAACATAAATTTTAAAATACCCCGCTTTACGCGACCCCGTTAGGCGCGGTTTCGGTTTTACGCGAATTTCAAATTTCGCGCTAAAATGCCTCGCCACTGACTTTTGGCCATGTTTAAACGCAAACCCCTATATACGCGAATTTCACTTAACGCGAATTTTTGAGGAACGTATCCCTCGCGTAAAGCGGGGTATTACTGTAATATGATTTCCTATTAGGACAACTTCATCACAAATATGTTTTCTAACAAGAGCAACAAAATAATGGGGGACTGGACTGCTCTGTGCTCTTTTGCTTTGCTCAACATTTCAAAATTAATTAAACAAAAGGAACGAGTATTAAACGAGAATACCAGGAGCACATGTACCTTGCTGCAGATCAGTGGGCGGGCGGGAGCGGGCGCCCCCCGCCGCCCCGCCCAACATCGCCTCTCGTGCTCGACCACCTCACCACCTGGAACAAACAAACATCCGATGTTTTAATTATATTTCGTAGATCAATATGTTACACAGAGGCTTATCACATTCTTAATTTGTCTGCGTTCCTAGTATCAAAGAAATAATAACAAAGAATAAATAAATTTTCTTGTTATGCGGGTTATAAAAAATGTTTTATCAGAAATGTTAATAATCCTTAATGTTAAATCACTAAAACAACTGGGTATTAAAGGTAATTCATTAATTTTAAGGTATATGTACACTGCTACGTAGTTGAATAACCTTCAATGCAATTTATCTCTAATCGGTCAAGGAAAGGTCAAAGAAAATCTTTGATCAACGCGGTATATATAGTACAGTGCATTCAATTAATTTTATTTAGTAAAAATCATCAAATTTTACAAAAGAAATCAAACTCTCTGAGGCGACGGGGACTGACTGCGACCTATTAAGACTGAGAAAGTATTAATTAATAAATAACTATTGAATAATTTTAAATAACCTCAGAGCCGGAGATGATTACAAAAAAAAATAGCATTTAAATAAATTGACTTCACATAGAGAGAGACCTAAAATGTTGTATATGTACGAATATACAGAGGTTGTTCCGAACTAGTGTCGTAGAAGCGAGCGTTGAGCGCTCAACGCTCGAGCGTTAATGAACTTTTAAAGATTCGAGCGTTATGGTACAAATTTTAAACGTTTGATGGTATTAAACCCTCGTTAAAAAATACCACGCGGAATCTTTCACCGTAACCTGAAACCGCGACTTTTGCTCACGATTCTGAATAAATTGACGTACCTATAATCAGAGGTGTACATCTCACAAGCACATATTGTAGAGTTTACCGTTTAACTAATACTCCACACTAAACATACGCTACCGCGAGCAAAGTCACCGGCGATCGCTATTGTTGTTAGTGATGTTCAAATTTTACAGTCTACTAAAAACAGTCTTTATAGATACAGCCACTACCGTTTATCGAGCTTCAAAACCAATGCTTAAAAAAGGTAGTAAAATTTTTATTTTAATGAGCTCAGAATTTTGTAAAGGATTTATGGCCCCAGGCTTCAACAAAAGCTCGGAAACATCCTATATATATATTTTATCTAATTTCAATAAATTTTTCTTTGCCATGGCGAAAGATTGTTATTCAGGTCTACTGAGTAAAAAGCAAGGTAATATGAATTTAAACCAATTTTATGCTAATGGCAACATTGTTGCATCCAATTTGTACGGTGGCGCGATAATAATTACTATATGGCAACACGGGACTGCTTGCCGGGAATTGTGATTACAGTTATAAAACTTAAGGTACCATACATAACTTACAAATACCTGGTAAACACTTATTGCGACGATTATATGGGCCTTAAAACTAAAATTGTTTAGTTAGTAAAATAGAAAGTAGCATTCTGCTGGTAATAAAATGGTAAAAGTAATTTTAATAAGTGCCTAGTGCATTTTTGTACACATTCAAAAAAGGGAGGATCTCTTTTTGACCTATATCGCACCGATTTACATACAACTTTTTGAAAAATAATCTTTGTAATGCAAGGGAAATTATAAGGTGTCTTTTATTGAGTTAGGTTATGTTAGGAGACTATTGTCGATCTAGATCCAAAAAACTGCAAAAAATAAGTTATTATATTATAGTTGATTTCACTACTTTACTGGCAAGTCGAAATTTGAAAACCTCATCAAGTCATCATCATACAGCAAAAGTTTCATTAAAACTTCATTCTTACATATAATAAAAACCTCCCCTTTCAAATATGTTAAAAAGTCCTAACGAATTCTACTCGATGCATTATCGTCATTTTAAAGCCTCGTTGTTGTATCAGACGTGGTCCATTATACAAAAATATATTATAATTAAACACTTGTGTTACAAATAAGGCTTTTACAAAACCTGTCAAGTTTATGTCGTAACAAAAATAAGTCGTGAGATATAAAACGTGTCAGTGCCATATAATATTCATAAATTCCCTTATTCAGCTCTTTTCTGTGCAGCGCTGAGGGCGGTGGCGACGTGTGCTGAGTAATTAATTTTAATGCTCTTTGTAATGCTGCTGCCTTAGTAGTCTGAATCGCCATTCACTTTCAAATGGTTCGGGGGAAAAAACGGTACGTACGACGAACGTCGGACGATTTTGCACAATTTTTATTTAGCAGAGATTCAGCGGAAAAAATGTTAACGGTTGGTCACATCGATGATACCTTTTTGCGTTTACGACTTCTTTTGTATGCCTTTTTAGTTTGTTAACCTTTTACAAAATCTACCAGTTACGTGACAGTAGAACAGAATCATAACAAAAGAGGTATTTTATAATATAAATTTTGTAACTTTTATCTGACCGGTCATCTAAATTATGGTGATAATCTTTAAGTCAGCAGTCCCCTTTTGTCGAATTTGTTTGGAAAATAATGGATAGTAGAATTGTAAACATAAAGGAGATCGCAAAAAAATACTAACAGTATTTCACTCTCTACTAGTACTTACTTATGCATAAGTTACCAGTTCTTTCAATTTAAAGCCAATTTCGCAATTAGGTGTCTTACCTATGAAATAACCGATTTGTATGAGAAACTGCATTTTTTTTGTTATAAAAATATTTATTATGTTAGTCGAAATATTGACCCATATTGTCCAAATTCCAAAGTTGTCGATTGGGAAGTGTGGAGGGCGGGCATTGTCATGAAGAAGTGGAGATGAGGGTTTGGCCAAACTTGGTTGCTTTGTTGCTAGGTCGTAGGTCGTCCGTGGGGCTTATCCTCAAGATCTAAATTTCCAGGACGGAGCCGTTCAAAGCATGGTCGCACAGCGTGACGGTTTCTTGTGTTTGGCCCATACACACTACATATTGATATTGTGAGCTGTCTGACTTGCGTTTGGTGTCGCGACGTAACTCATGTTAAAAAATAACACGAATTTTCAATTTATCCATTTTATTTTCAAGACAATCACATGAATAAAATTTAGGGACAGAAAACAAATTAAATATTGATTTTGAAATAAAAACAACGTAGCTATTAGATGCATATTATTTTATTTTGAAATTTGAATTAGGACAGAAGATATCGAAACTCAAATTGGCCAGTAATAGGTAAAATCGATCATTTCATATGATGCCTAATATATAAAACGTCTATTAAATTACAGGTTCTTTATATTTATATTTTTAACTAAATTACCAACTACATTTTCAAATAGCTGAAGTGAAGTGGCCGTAATAAATATTTTCATTAAAAACTGTATTAAAAATAAAAACATTAACTGTGTTTAAAATTAAAATTTTAACGGAACAATTAGGACTCTGAAAACTGCCGTGAAAATATCTAACCGTTAGATATTACGCCGAAATACGTTAAGATTCTAACGTATTTAGGCAGTGAGTGACATTTGCCCATTCCTCATTCCATCCCATCCCATATCAAGTGAGGAGTAATGATTAATAAACCCTCGAAGTTAAAGGTCTAAAACGGTTAAGGTAAGTTCTTGAGGTACCTCGGTGCTGGCTACTCACACGGGACTACCGTAAAATGTACTGCAATTCCCAGTTTATACTGCTCTTATTTCCTCAGTGTACGCACATGTTTCAGACATAATCTGTTGTGGCCACACAACGTACAAATAAGTACAAAATATGGATTGCATGTATTTGTTATTTATTATATAATACCTATGCCAACTAATATGTCTTGAAACTTTGTGGTAGCTATCATACCATCGGCCTATGTCTCTCCACTGTTGGATATAGGCCTCTCCCAAGGCTCGCTACCACAACCTTGTTGTTGTACATATTTCTTGTTCCAACTAGTTTAGCGGTTCCAGTGTATGAGATGACGAGGCCAGCGTCCGAACACCGAGTGATTGTTGGTGCACAATGCACCGTTATTCCCACAAGCGTTACTCAACCAGTCAGCGATATTCGAAGGCGAGCCATGAATATTGTTTATAGCGATTGTACCCGTAGCTGACACGGGTGAATATAATATTGTGTTTACACCAAACGGAAATTTGTTATTTGATATGTATAATACTGTTTTTTAATTCAAATTAAACATTCTAATTAAAATTCTGAATATTGCGAAAGATGCATAGTTATTTATTACCTAGTAACTCTGCAATACGTGGGTGACTAGGTACATTTGGAGATATAAAAAAAATATTTGGGTTACAACACAAATTTTTATTACATCATACCTCTAAAAATGTTGCCACCATTTTTTTCCCCACCTAGCGCCCACGTTTGACCTTCCTGGGAGCTGCTTCCTCTAGAAACACCTAAACCGTTGATTGCCGCTTAGTTAGTGGGTCTTACTGATAGATCCTACTCTCATCTCCAGTAATAATATTGTAATAATAATAATAAATATTTCCGTCCCTCTCCATTATCCAATTTTACAATCATTTCCCTGCACCATGTCACGTGAGCTTGTTTTTTTTTTATAGACTAGTGGGCGGACGAGCAAGCGGTCCCAGGTGATGGTAAGTGTTACCGCCGCCCATGGACACCTGCAACACCAGAGTCAGCGAATAAGGAACCCAACGCGAACAAAGCTTCTTGACTTGAAGGTGTTGGTGTGAAATTTCATGAACAACCAGCGATGAAATTTTAAGTTTTCTCAAACTGTTTTGTAGGTAGTTTTTGGGTCTTCGTGCAACATTTTCATTTGTCACAGAAGTCGCAGGACGGCCACTTCTCTCGTCATCTTTCAAGGAAAATTTTTCTTGTTTAAATTGAGAAAACCATCTAAAAATTGTTGCGAGGTCCTCCAAAGCTGATACTAATCTATCTTTAGACTCTCCTTCATTTAAACCAACTTTAAAATTAGATAACATCATTGCACGAAAATGTTCCCCTTCGAATTCCATTGTTGCAATGAAAAGCGCGCGAAATGCAATAAAAAAGTGAATACATTTTTATTTTTTGCGTTTTGACTAAATTGCTTTTGGAATTCGAATTTCAAATAAAAGATGTTTTAAAAACGGTACAGTTCAAATGAGTTCTCTTTCTGGAGGTTGAGAACCTCATAATTTACCTAGTCCCCCTATGTAAATTACTCGTGATCATCAAATTGCTATCAAACTTAGCACACATGTGGTTCGTGATTTCCAATGGGGCGAGTCGATTTTAGAGTTCTAAATGGAACTCGTTGGTGCCTAACACTGTAGTGGCTGTATGAGAAGAACAAAAGATCGTGTGTGGTGGCGGTCCTTGGGAGAGGTCATTAGTGGCCATTATCCTAGCTGATGGTATATTGTGGTAGTTTGTGCTACTAACATATAGGATAGTTCTTAATTCTAAATCTACGCGAAGTCGCAGGCACCAGCCAGTATATAATATTTATTTACTATACGATATCAGCCTGGAACGTCACACTGCAGAACATAGTCCCCGCCCCTAGTAAATCAATAGGCTTTATGCCGTAATCCACCACACAAACCCAATGTGCATTGGTGGATAGGCGTACTTCAATTTTTTTTAATTCTCGAGATTTCCTCACGTTGTTATATTTATCCTTCACCACTGTGATAATTTAAAAAAAAAATGTACTTAAGTATAAATTCAGGTACAGACTAGTGTTTGAATTCATGATCAACGGAAATGACGGGGCTATCCTGGGCTTTTATCAAAATCATGAAAATGAAAACTATTTGATGATTTTAAAAACACCGGCCAGTTTTTAATGCGAAAATCAGGTTAAAATATGCTAGTACAAAGTTGCACAGAATAACACGAAATTCTACCTCTTAGGTAGTACCTACCTACAGCAGTAAAGACCAGAGATAAAATTTTAAGTCGAATCTAATAAAAAAAACCTACTTCAAAAAATTGTGGGAACATTTCAAGAACGTCTTTTTTCAAACGAGTCTAGTTTTTTATACAGAAGCGGACATTCGTTTGTATACACTAACTGTAGATACTAACTATTATTTCTTGGTACTGTGTCCTGCACACACATCCATATGTATATATATACATACATACACACTCACACGCAACACACACGCGACCAGGGCGGTTTGAAAACCAGCGCTAACACTTGGAGCCTCAGCTAAGCCCTTTGTATTTCCACTATTTTTTTCTGTGTTTCATTAGGCATTTAAGTTGTATTGTATTTCTTTTTTTTTGTAATATAGAGTAGCAATTTTTTTTTTTAACTATATAATCGCAAAAGTTTTTCTTTCTATCTTTTCTTACAACGTGCTATTATAGGTTGATATCAAAGTGCAACGTTGAAGTTAATATAATGAATTATGTATTTCGTTATTGACGCATTAAGACAAATATTGACTCATGCCCAAAGCCGCTCCTAGCTCAAATGCAATATTACACAAATATGAGACCGTCACTGTACAGCGCAGAATTTAATCTAGAACCAGTATGCCAGATCGTGGATAAAAAACATAAATAAGCCGTTGGCGAGCCGTTAGCTGTTTTGATAGGCTAGTGACGTCATCTCCATGGTATGATGGTTAGTGACTACTAGACCAGCCGTATTCAACTTTTTTCTTTCAGTGGTCATATAACCGTACAGTTGCTACAACAACCATACTATATAGTTGCTATAGGTTATAACCTATACTTCTACTGCTATAGTGCAAACGTACACAATAATTATATTATATCTGTTCCAGTTCTTTATTTTCTCGATGACAGCTGACACACAGTGGTCGATATAACTTTGTTCTAGCGTCAACGCCTAAAACTCCGAACAAAAATTAGGCACCAAGACGTCATATTTCATTAACAAGGTCACGTCAGACAGAAAGCAATTTTAGGGATGTAGTTATCGATAAACGTAACACGATAACAGATCCGATATTTTTTTACAAAATGTAAGAAACTAAACTACTGCCGGATACTTTTGTACAAATTTATTAACTAATATTATATTTCATTATTACAAGATGTTACACGTGTTAATTCTTGATTGATAATGCCAACTTCTTTAAAATTTTCGAAGCTGTTGTAAAATAGGTAGGTATAGGTAGGTACTCGACAATGAAACGAAATAATTATAATGACAGGTAATCTTTATTTATTTATTTTAATCAAAATCTGATGAATCGTCACTGTCACTCGATGAGCTCTCCCCAACATTTATTATAAGTTCCTGTACTTCTATATTATCGAATGCCACATGAATTTCCCAATCCGACGCTATAATGTTTTGGGTTTTTCTCACAATTTTTTCTCAGTTTTCGGCAGTTACTTTCGCACATGCATTTTTTAATAAATCTAACATCTTGTTTGCCGTAAAAGGGGGATGGGTATTGTTTCGAGCGGCGTGTCCTTTGATTTGTGCCCATATTAGTTCTATAGCATTGTACTGGCAATGATACGTCGGAAGTCGAAGAACCCAATGACCACATTCGGCAGCTATTTCGTCGATAACATATCTTTTAGGGAGGCTTTTTTTCGATTTTAAAATATTCACTAATTGTACTTTTAATAAAGTATTATCCATTATAAATATTAATAAATATTATACTTTTTATAAATTTTATAAATATACTATATTTTATAAATATAGTACTTTTAATAAATATTATCCATCCGTTCATCTTAATCAAATACACACACACACTACACACCCTCACACTGGGTACAAACTCACACACAACACACACAAACGGACACACCAACGCAAACATTATTAATAATAAAGAATCATCCTTTACTTGCCCACAATCTACTAAATACTGTACTTAATGTCAGTGTAATCTGTATTGGCCATTAGCATTGGCAACATAATTGTTAAACAACATAAGTTACATAAAAGGCTGTAGATTACATAAATAAATAAATAAATAAATAAATAAATCCACATTTTCGCCATGACGTTGGAGCCAGTCAATTATCTCTTGTTTTTTATTGGCCTGCGTCGGCATTTTATCAATTTGTCTGGAGTGATATGTAGCGTTGTCCATAATAATTATCGACGGTTCTTCCAGAGATTGCACCATTTCTTTAAACCATCCTTCGTAAATCTCCGCGTTCATTTCTTCGTGGTAGTCCACTGTTTTCTTGGATTTAAAGGCCAGTAAAGCATCTGACATGAATCCTTTCGTAGACCCTGCATGGCATATGATGAGGCGTTCACCTTTTCCCATTAGCACTGAACTAGTGGAAGCGACGGTGTCGTCAGTCCAGTTCTTAGATACTGTGTGGTTTGCATTTAACCAAGTCTCGTCAGTGAAAATAACATTTGAACAATCTGATATCTTTTTGGCTTCGCTCAAAAATTCGCAGCGAGCCATAGCAACGTCGTGACGCTCCATCAATATTTTACGTTTGTCCGATTTTTTATAACAAAATCCAATTTCTTTCAAAACCAAGCTTAATAACGATTTTTGGCCATGGAACAAACCACATTCACGTAAAGAAACAACAAGTTTTTTAAGTGTTGGAATTTCTTTACGCAAGTAATAGTCATATATATGACGGCGAATAGCGTCAGCGTCGAAGTTGTCAACCGATGTCACACGACGTGGTTGGCGTTTTTTCTTCGGCGTACGAAGCTTATTTTCCTGCATGCCGCTTGTACCGTAAGCTTCGGTAGTAATTTTTGAAACAGTAGGTCCACTAATTCCTAATGCGGCCGCAACACGCTCTCGCACTTGCGACAGTGGTAATAGCGGGCCACCATTTTGATACTCTGCTTCAAAGTAATTACGAACCTTGATCACCAGTTCTCTCGCCTGCCTTTTCAGAACAGATCCTTTCGGCATTTTGATATTTGACAGCTGGGCAGCAATCAACACGGAGGAACACAAAATACACAACGTAACGTATGGATAATGTGAAAAAACTCAGCGAACAGAAATGTAGTGACTAGCACGACCGTCTTGTTGCGAGTGACAGATTAAAACAAACACAAAATGGCGGTGGGCCATTGAGTGTTCCCACCTTGAAAAAATATATTTGAATGTTTTTGTTGTATTTGTCTTTGTTCAAAATATAATAAATATATCCGATCGATATCATTACTTATTTGGTCACAACACTACAACTATCAAATTAGAACTGTCATCGAGAAAATAAAGTTCTGGAACAGATATAGTTTAAATCTTTAAATGAATAAAGTGACTGGATGTCTAACCATACCATGCGCAACTTCGATCACTACTCTTAGAAATTTGAATTTTAAAAGATATTTCAAAAGTAACTAGTGCGAGAATTTGTCAAAATTTCACTCCCAATATTGAAATACAGGATCGGGAGGTTCAAGTCACCACGCGGCCGAATCCGTAGCGAGTTCCTTGTAATATAATAGTGATTAAAAACACATATTTGTCCAAAATTTTCACTATTTTATACAAATCGGATCTTTGATAGTGTATTGAGAGGTTAGCAGATTAACAGATTTCTCTATATTTTTTTCTTTGCTGATTTCATTTTCGGATATTATTTTCCAAAATTCGGTATAAAATTATATTTCAAGCCCCACTTATACTATGTATATTTGGTTAGCCTAGCGGCTAAAGGGGGCACCACGGACCAGTTAATTATCAATTTGTCTATGGGGAGGCAGTGACATCGTCGGGCTACTACTTGTTTCAATCATTTACGAGTGTTTCATTTATTTTGGGAAGAGAGTAGTGCCAGATTAGAGGGGGAGGGAGATATCTAGAGGCTATAGCTCCCGCTTTCCGGGCGACTATTAAAAACTCTTATATCTATCTAAAATTTATAAAATTGCTCGCCTTAAATAACCCCGAACCCCCAATAACCTTAATCCGACACTGGACGAGAGGTAGGTCATGAATTCATGATGTATATGGGACGGGAAATAGATCATTTGCTAGCTCATCTATAATCTCTGAATCTTTCAGAGAATCTTTCTCTCTCTGAATCTTTTTAATCCGAACCTTGTGTAGATAGTTGTGCGTACGACAACAGCACACACACACACTGCGTCATATACGTTTCTATGAAGATAACTTGCTTGTCTTTATGCAAGAGTTGCAGACCTGGTACGCGGAGCAGATATTAGAGTACAAACAAAAGAACGCGCTGATGCGATATCGCACTATATTCATTAACGCCGCGTACAGAAAAATGCTTTTAGCTTAGTCTCATGTGTTAAGGCCCTTTCCCGTTATACCCAACTGGTATGGCAGCTGTTGGTAGACATTTGAATTATGATCATTGTTTCTTCTCGTTATCTACCAACGGAGAAACAATTGCTCTTCTAGGATTTTTGACGTTATCCTGTCATTTGCCACTTAAACTGTTTTAATTTATTTTTATAAAAATACACCTCAAAAGTAGTAAGTTTAATAAGACGGTTGAATAAAATGAGAGCTATCATAATGATAGATGTATTTTCTTCTATTTCATTTAAGGGCCTTGATGTATATGCCTCATGTCAGCCACATGGTAACCTAAACTATACAAACTCAAAAGAAAAAGGATAACAACTGAAATAAAAATTAGCTACTAATGAAGACTCACAAACCTGTAGAGTAATTTGGCAGCTTTTGTATTTCATTCTGCTATAATTCTGTTAAGTTCACCTACATCCATTCTGTTTAATTTGAGAGTCCTCATTAGCGCCTCTCTTTCCCTTTGACGGCACATTCCACCAATAAGTGTTGGACATCTTCGACCGTTCCGCACCTTTCACAGTTAGGAGAATTAATTTTCTTCGTGAGAAATCCAAACTTGTTAAGTGGCATGTGTCTGGATCTCAAGCTACAAGCTGTAATGAACTTTCTACAAAGCTTGGATTCTCTAAACCAAGGTGAAAACCACGGTTTTGTACCATATCCCTTTCTCTAGCGATCTTTCATTAACGTAGCAATTAAACAACTTTTAACGGTTTAAATCGCGTATATTTGACATTATTTATATCCCGACGTTTCGAACACTTTGCAGTGGACGTGCAGTCACCCCGTGACCACGTCCACTGCAAAGTGTTCGAAACGTCGGGATATAAATAATGTCAAATATACGCGATTTAAACCGTTAAAAGTTGTTTAATTGCTATGTATAGTAATCGCGAAAACCTAAGAAAATATTTCATTAACGTGTTCATTCCAAAACTCACGGCACTTCTTTTTATATGTTATCAGTATTTCTGAATAACGGATCTCTTTATCTTCTGCAATTCCTTCGCCAATTTGTCAGCCTCCTCATTACCTTTCAGACCAATGTGGACTGGAAGCCACGGCAATATCAATTCTTTTTTATTAATTAATGGAGTTTTTTTAACCCCATGTCCACCAAGAGCAGTCAAACTATAGCAAAACAATAGAAATAGACCCGTTCACCAAAACACTGCTCCGCTTAGTTACGTACATTTGCATGTTGAACAGAATTACTGTTCCACGGCGCACTTCAATGTGACAATGCATTTTCATTTTGCGTTTTTACGAAAAATCGCATTTATGAACATTGATTTTCCTTTTATATCTACTTGAACCATGTTCGTTCAAACATGTACGTACGGAACTAACCGTCTGGAAGGCAGGATCCCCGGGAAAGAGAGCACCAGGTCGCCAGGGAAGGAGATGGATGGACGACCTTAAGGAATGGTTCGGCCTCAAGTACCACGATTTGAAGATGCAGCGAAGGATAGACAAAAATTTTACCAGCTGAGCGCCAAACTTCATTTTGTAGATGGTTCCCCATGATGTAGTTCTTGGGAGGAATTAATACATTAGATAGTTTCAATGCAAATTACGCAATGGAGAAGCAGCGGGCAACAGCTAGTTAATTACAAATCAAAACAATTGTCAATTAAGAACCACTAACAATCTGAATAACGTAACATAAAAAAACAATTGTTTTGTTGCCAACAACCAAAACATTCTAGTGACTACTAAAAAACTAATAACCATTCAAAATACAGAAAAAAAAGGCCAAAAGTGTTACCGCTCTTCATCGGAACGGACAGACAGAAAAAAATATATTGTTATGTATCCTATTAAACAGTGAGAGATGTTCGGAATAAATTATGGTAAATTTGAAAAAGGTTTGTGAGCGCTTAGAATTAGACCTTCTGGGAAGTTACAACCGGATAAATAGAAATTACCTAAACCATTCTTTGCTATAACTTAATGGTTGGCAAGTAATGTTTTAATGTTCGATTGATATTACTTCATACTTGGATATTATATATCGCTTTCACGCCAGTGATCAGTGTTGCCAGGAATATAGAATATATACGTTCAAAAAGGCCGCGAAGTTCTCCTACTATCTATTATATTAAGAAGACTTTCAAGTACATTACATTCAGAAGACAGTAGGTATATTTCTTTTATTTGTAATTTGTATTAGATTTACTTATATGTTTCAGATGCAAATAACGTGTATGCCTGTAGGGAGAGACCTATAGGTAATTCATATTGTCTGTGGTGTAGCTTGAAGTTCGTGAGAAAAGAGACTTCCTCCTTTCGTCAGCCTCCCGTCAGAGGATCACGAATATGGTCAACAGTCATTTATGTTTTTTGGCATGAAGCGTTAACGGTTTTTAATTATTTTATTTTATGTTTTCATGGAAAACTAAGCATTGATAAAACAATAACTATCTGTCAGCCTATAATGTCCAACTGCAGGGCACAAGGCTCCCTTTGTAAATCACTGAGGGGGAAGGGGGTTCGGGCCGTAATCCACCACGCGGGCCCAGTGGTGGATTGGTGAATCACATATTCCAGATTTTTTAAATTTCTGGCGTATGCCTCACGTTATTTTCCCTCACCGGCTATTTTTGACATTTTTTTTAACATTAATATCCGTATTTAAGTAGAAACTCAGTGGTACTTACGAGCCGAGGATTTGAATTCACGATCACACGCATGTGATTAGAGTATAAGTACTCCTAGGCTATCACCGCTCTTATCTAAATAAGGAGTAGGAAATTGTAAGTTTACAGACAAATAGTGTACAATAAGTTGGTACAATTACAGTCAATAGTGAAAGAGCAAAATAGAAAAATAAAATCTACTCGTAAAAACCGGGTAGCGGTCGTGGTTCACATGCTTAGTCCACCTGGGCGGACCACGGGAATTTTTGCCAGCCCGTAGTCCACCTTATGCAGTTGATCTCTTTATTTCACTTTACTCATATACTTGTTTATTAATTGATATTGACAACTAATGTTTGAATTGATCAGGTCTCAAACTGTCGAATTTCAGACCGATAAAATTTGGGATTTGGGACACAAGTACTAAACGAAAATATCACAGTGATTTCGAAAAGGAGGCAATAAACGCTAAGCTGGTCAGCTTTCCTCAAATTAAATTACGAGGTTGCCAAAGACAGAAAAAGTAAAACAGAAAAAAGATTAGTTGGGCTTACTGCATCTCTGCCACTCTTACCCAAAGAATACCTATACTGAAGGGTTAGAATATATAAAGTATGAAAGCAAACAAAAAGAAAAAATGGTAATATATTTATATATCTAGAAAGGTTTTGGTTGACCAAAAATTTCAGAGATATATCTATTATGCGTGTTGGGAGAAAGACATAGGACAAACAATGTAACTGAATCTTTTCACTCAGGAAGCTTTAAGAACATGTCAGGTGGAACATGGGCAATGCATGTTTTAAAATTTTTGTACATTATCGCAAAGGTGGACTACAAGCAAGAAAAAATGCCCGTAATCCACCCAGATGGACTAAGCAGGTGAACCACTACCCGGTAAAAACATCGTAAAGTTATGAAGAGTACCTGTGCTTGGATTTTAGGAAAAAGTAAGTTGAGATTCCATGTAGCGAACCTTTGTAGTATCGTGTCATCATATTTTACCGCACAGACTACTTACGCAAGCAACAGCGCAGTCATAAACCAAACTGGAATCGCGTGAGGTCCTCAATTCGAATCCAACTCGTAAAAGCTAAACGGCCTATTCTTTGTAAGCACGCTTCCAGTTCCAATATACAGTGTGACATTACCATATGAATGACATCATTCTCAAATGTTAAATATATCTTTTATATGAGTCCTACATAATAATATGAGAGAATCGTTCGTGATATTTTTAACTGTCAAATGGATAAACATTGGTGTTCAGTGCATTTTCTGGATCGACAGCAGCCTATAACGTCCTACTGCAAAGTACAGGGGCCTCCCCTAGTAAATTACTAGGGAGTTTCCGGCCATAATCCAACATGAGGGGTCCAATGCGGATTAGTACATATCCACATGTATTTACACATATTCCAGATTTTTTTTACGTTCCAATTTCTCTCGAGAATTAAAAAAAAAAAACTTGTAACTCGATTTTCTTTAATAGGTATTCCTTCACTGGCGAGATAATGATAATTTATAAAATCCGTACTTAAACAGAAACTCAGTGGTACGGGCGCATTTATCATGCCATCACATCGAATAGAGAGTGTAGTAGAATAAGGGAAGTCGCGTATCCCCTTGTATTCCCTACTTCCCATCAAATCTTATTCCATCTAACCCAGTAGGGTTAGTAGAGTCTAACTCAGTAGATTAAATAGTAGACTAGACCATCTAACTCAGTACGAGCATAGGACAAAGAAAATTTCTTATCTCATTATACTCTCTACACCGGATTTTATCTCCTAGAAAGAATGGGGAATGTAATGGGATAAAGTAAGCCTGTTATCCTGACATCGTATTTTCCATCTATCCCAATTACTTTTCCAAATTAACTCGATAATATTAAAATGTGGGCGGCGCGTCCGTGGACGTACACCGACGTGTCATTGGACTGATGTTGTCATCACGGATGTCGTATGGTGACAGTGTCCACTTACCACCAGGTGAACTGTTCCCTCGTCTGCACCCTGTTCTATAAAAAATATCATTTATGTTAGCGTTACATTGTGTAAAGCTTAAGTTATCAGGTCAATAAAATGCATTCGAGTCAACGACAACCGATCGATCATAATGATCGATTACATCATATAAAATGCACATTTCTAACCAGAATCTGTGGGAGACTACTCTTTTAAAGTAGACATATACTTTTATCTTTCAGACTAGCGACTGCTTGCGACTTTCCACACGGAATTCCTATTTAGTATAACCTAACCCAGAGATTATAACGCGTCGCGTCGGAAACGCGGTGTCAACTGTTTTTTTTTTTTAGATAGATACATTCCACCTGGTGATAAGTGAATGCATATAGGAGAAGTTAGTGTACCAATGTGTTTCTAAACCATACCATACCATCAACTTATTTCTCTCCACTGCTGGCCCCACTGCCTCCCCCAAGGCTAGTCCACCACACACAATCCTCGACTCGTCTCATTCAACCACCACCGGCGAAGTCGTCGCGGTCTACCTGACCGAAAGGCGTCCTTCCCTGCGCTTCCCGGTATGTGGCCTTCATTTCACGTCTACCCCCCAACGGTCATCGGTAATGCGGCAAATATGACCTGCCCATTGCCATTTCAACGTGCCGATTTCAACGTGGAACGAAACGCGCCTGAGTGACAATTAAATGAAAAATCAGAGGAACGTATAATATTCACAAGTCCGTACAAAGCCCGCGCGATGGATTATGGCCCAAAATCCCCTCATAATTGTTACAGGCTGATATCATACTATTTATTTATACTTATAGAGGATACAAAGAAAGATTTTATCAAAATCAGTTGTTTGAGCACCTTGTATATCTGTAAACAGATTTATCTATAAGCAGAAACAAAATGTTTTTCTGTTTATAGATAAATCCGCTTAGACTTACGTGCAATGAAGCAGTTTACCACATGATACTATCAGCCTGTGTCTCTCCACTGCACATACGAATCTCCCAAGGCTCGTTATAGCCCCCACTTAGGTGCTAATGATCAGTGTTCTACACAGTCAGCTAAGCCGGGTAAAGTGTTGGACATCGCCAGGCCAATGAAGTTATTCTTATTGTTACAAAAAAGTACTATCCTAGTCAGAATTACAACTTTTTATTTTTCAATTATACCATTCTAGTTGTAGGTACACGTGTATTAATGTGTTCAAAAGCCAAATAGTTGAACCAAATAGTCAAATAGTAGCTTTTGAGCTACGAGAGTTATTTACTCTCAGAAATAGCAAATAAAATATGAAATGTAATAACTGTCGAGGCAACTATGGTACTCGTATGTTTATATTCGTATAAAAGGCTGTACCTATATTTGATTTGAAATCATTATACCTATTATTGGTGAAATACGAACAAGATTTATTCCTAAATTTTGAGTTTCTGGTATGCTCTCCACTAGTAAATTCATGGTGGGTACATAAAACGAAGGAGCAAGCGCAAACTCTAAAAATAAACTAACAATTTTCCTCTCTGTAATCTATTATCGAAATAAATGCTTATAAGTCTGCACAAATTGCATGAACAAGGTACACTCCCCCGTTTGGGTTGCTTGGCAGCACCCTCCGCACTGCCGCCCTTCCCCACCCTACAGCAGTGAGCTCAAAGATTGTCATCACTTCATTACGGGGAAAAATACACCTACCCGCTCCTAAGGATCTATGACATCAAACGAATATAGGTACCTCAAAATGAAAAGGATGCAATAATAATTAATAATTAGTGAAATTATATATCCGACCGACAGCAGGCGGCACATCATCCCATCTCTACCCGTGGGTCTCGTAAAAGGCCACTAAGGAGGTTAACAAAGCGGTTGCCACAAGGCCCTGAGGAACTACACCCCGCCTCTAAGAATGGACTCGCCAACCCGCTTGGCCAGCGTGGCGTTTTAAGGCCATACATCCCTCATGCGCAAGAAAATGTCCATGAGGAGGCCTTTGTCCAGCAGTGGATACTGTCAGGGCTGGTTGCTGGATACTACGACATGGGGTTCTTCAAGAAAGCTGTGAATAGGATTTTGCAAGGCCGGCAATGCGCCCGCATACCCCCTGGTGTTGCAGGTGTCCATGGGCAGCGGTAACACTTACCATCACGTGAGACCGCTTGCTGGACGAGCAAGCCCTCTTCTCTATAAAAAAAAAACTATCAGGGCTGATGAAAGAACCTACAGATCAATAAACACAAAATCAAACCACAAATAGTGCCTTTTTGATATCATTGTGTTTATCCTGGTTACCATAAAAACAACATACAATACCGATCAATTGTTGCCGTTGTATTTTGTAATTTTCAATGTAGATCTTTCGTCCGATGAAGCACCGGATGTTCGGAACAAGTTTGAACTTGATTTCTTCATGCGTTTAGGTCAAATAATTCTATTTCGTTTACTGGCACTTCTGCTTTCATTGTTACAGAGCAGATGATAATGCAGCAGTAGCTTTCTTTATATTCATATGCGATAATTCCAGTAAAGCGCGGCGTATTATCGACAGCCAATAATATAAAAAAAAAAACACCGAAGAACACCGCCAGTCGGAAAGAAGATTTTGTCATTTTTCGTAAGTTTCCGAAAATAATTTTAAACAAAAGTTGAAAAGTTTTACGTGTGAACAACATAATAATATCGTTTTCAATTTTTTTGGAGCATTAAACCGCTTTAGCTTGTCTACTTAGCCAAGATATGGACGGAAACTAATTTTATGTCAATTATCGTTTTAATTAGTTAAGAAACACATTAAGCAGTTTATCCATAACGTTTTCCCTAATAAAGTACTGCAAGTGTAGTTATGTCGGGTAACGTCGGCCCTCGAAGGCCAGTCTCTACAATGAACGTCAAGTTCGTTCCACCATCGTTTTCTGGTCTAGAGGAAATTTGGGTAAGCCTTTGCTCAACAGTGGAACAGTACAGGCTAATAATAATAAATAATGTTCGGATTCAGTTTGACAGTAGCAGCACCAATGATAAACGTCAATAAATAAAGCAAGTTTAGGGATAAAACGGCTATTTACAAAACTTTTTCATATGCCTTGTGTTATAGACAAGGCGACAGACTATGGGCAGTGTTAAACAATGAGTGTGCGCACATTTGCGTCTAGACGTCTGGTATTTATGTCATGTATTTTACAGCGCATTGTTTCAAGACAAAACAGTTTTGTTTATAGTGTGCATAGGGCCTTAGTAGCTCAAATATTACGTAAAGCGCCTGGAGGTTCTTATAAAATCGATAGGGTTTGGTTCTCGGTTCAAGCAATAACATTGGGGATTCCTCTCCGCGTAATCTGTGATACCTCGTTGCCTTTGAAAAAGGTTGACGCCACAGTTCGCTATCGATAAGCTAAATAAGTACATAGCAAAAAAAAACTTGAATACAAATTGATACGTAGACCATTAATCATTTTAATAATTTTACTAATCACATTACCAATTGTCAATTGTTACGGCAAGCAATCAATATAAATGGAGTTGAATTGCAAAGTTGCTAACATGTACGTCAATCAAGAGACGAATGAAGGCAGAAAAGAAAAAGATACCAAAACCATGACGTTCAAAAAAGAGTAGAAACATACTTAGTTAAAAATTGAGGCAAACGATGTTGCTTTTGTGGTTAGCATCATGAAGCGTAATCATCGTAGGTTGATAACGAGCTGCAAAGGGATTTGTAATAAATACATAGTTTGAGGCTCTGTTAACCAATAACTACTAACGTATGAGTTGATTTGAACCAGCGATATGGTGAATTGGATAGACCAACTGAGCGTAGTTATTTTGTCATCATCATCATCATCATCTACAGCTTGTTTCCACCCACTGCTGAGTACAAGCCTCCTATCGTTTGTGCCACCCTCCTCGGTCGTGCGCTGTTCTCAACCATATTCTTCCCGCGAATCTCTTAACGTCAGTCACCCACCTCGCCGTCGGATACCAAACGCTTCCTTTGCGTTCCCTCAGCCACCACTTTAAGATCACCTCGTTGAGGTGGCCTGCCCAATTCCATCGGAGTTCCATCACTGTCTTACCAGCATCTCGTACCTCAGTAGGGCGCCGGATCTTGTGGATGGGAACGAGATAGCATTAGTGGGAAAATATTTTCTTAACTATTTTTTTACCATTTTTTTTTTTATAGAGAAGAGGGCGGACGAGCAAGTGGTCTCACGTGATGGTAAGTGTTACCGCCGCCCATGGACACCTGCAACACCAGGGGGTATGCGGGCGCGCCGCCGACCTTGCAAAATCCTATTCACAGCTTTCTTGAAGAACCCCATGTCGTAGTTAGTTGAAGGATCCTGCAACGATGCAGCGCGTCGTCCTTTTGTATATACGAGTACATAGTATTGGCCCAATCTATTATATATTTTATTGGCTAACGAGATTCTGTATATAGTATTTATTTCCAATCGAGCGTTCGAACACAATATAACGAACTCCTTTACATATTCAATAGGCCGCTAGGTGGCGCGCCGCTTCATTCATTTCACTCGTATAGGGACGAAGCGCGACATGCCGCGGTTGTTGACTCTAGACCACTGCAAACGAACTAATGCGACAAACGACAGGGGGTTTACTGAAGCTGGGTCATAAAAGAGCGTCTGAGTTTCCGCGTAGGCCGGATAACACATAATTTGTCCGGTATACCTATTTTGAATAAACCATTTCTGTTTATAGAAGCGAACCACCAGGTGGCAAGCAGTCGCTGCCGTACATGGACATCTGCAACACTACGGATTCTATCGACCTTGCAGAATCCTATTCACAGCATACAAATATATATATTTAAAATGCATGTATAAATATACATACAGAAATACATAAATACGTTTTAAATATATTTAGAGAAATTTTAGGACCTCGTTTATTTATTTATTTTATACTAGCCGTTGCCCGCGACTTGGCTCGCGTGCTCTTCAAGTACTAATTCAGAAATGTTCGCGGGCGTGTGCACTACAACTCACCAAAGTTTCATCGCAATCGGATGAATGGTATAGAAACGCTTAAGGGACAAACAAATAAAAATTATTTTTATATATATATATACATGTATTTGTTTTTACTTGTGTAAATGACTCCTCTCTTTGAGCGATTAAGCGATTCCTGGTCCAATAGGGCCACTAATACAATCGAAGGCAATAAAGGTTGATAATGGGTGTAGATTTTCATACTTTATTTTTAATTATATACTTCATTGCACATTATCGTACAAAAGACGATCTCAATGCCTTCAGGCATTCTCTACCTGCCAACCTTCGAGTTAAGTTTAATGGGTTAAAAGGATAATATCTCGACATTGGAGTCATAATGTCGGATGTGCATATGAGATGAAGCAATTTTTTCGTTCCAGATCCTACAGAATTAGGCTTCCAAGTATAAAATATGTAAATAAAACAATTAGAATTAACAATTTAAATTCTTCAAAGTAATTGTAACTTGAAGACAAATCCCACCTTATGAATTTCGACTCTCGAAATAGATGAATAGATAGATCTTTAAATATATTTTTAGAGGGGGAGTGTGCACGCTGCAATCCAGCAGCCGCTGGGCGCGCTCGACTGGCCACGTTACCCCTCTCTCACAGAAGACGTACCTTGAAATGTACTGCATTTCCCACTTTATCCTTATTTCCCTAATGTACGTACGTGTTTCGGTAGTGAGTGAAATGTGCCAGAGCCCATTTCCATCCTATCCGTCCCCATTTTCCCAACCCTTTCTCCAAATCCATTCCTATATCTCCAAAGGTAGACAGCCCAGCGATTGTCATTTTGGACTGATGTTGGCATGTATCGCGGATGTCCATGGTCCACAGTAGCACTTACCATCAGGTGGACTGTATGCTCGTCTGCCGGCTTCGTACACAAAAAAAAATGAACGTACCAGGCACTCAGTACTATTCCATCATCAATGCCTCTCCACAGCTTGATCTTCAGTTCTTTTCATCCAATTCTCTAGTATACATTAATAATTAAAGTTAATGGCGTCTTTAAATTATTCGCTGTGTATTTGATAGGATTACCGATATCGATCAGCTATTAGATAGATCCTATATAGATCCGGTCAGCGATTTTAATTGGCAGGTAACTCAATTACTTTCCTCATCACACCGATACACGGTCGAAGGGGGCACCCTCGAGCATTCGAAGGTCATATACTAAAAAGCACCTCTATCAAATTTTGTCTTATTTATGCCCTGGGGGCAATTTTTCATGTAATAAGGTTTATACCTATTTTCCTATTAGCATTAATATACACATTTTCTTTGTTACACTTCAGAATACATACACTTTGTGCCGTCATAGTGCACTTATATACTTGGAAGTGCACCCCCCCCCCCCAGACTCGCTTGCACTATCGAACCGTTTTCTCGAGGTAACTCAGCGTACTTTTGATCCTCTCGTATTATTATTATTACACTGGAGAAACACTGAAAATGATACGATAAGAAGTTTGGGAGCTAAATTAAACTGCCCAATTTTAAGTTTCTACCTACGCCTTCCAATTTTGAAGATATGAATACGAAAAATCACAATTTTGTAACTCATTCACTCACTGGTCGTCAAAAGAGGTGTTGGGAAGCTGAAATTTGGCGTGTTGATAGAGGTTGGGTTTATCTAACGAACAAATGGAAATTTTCCACTCTGGTCTCCAAAGTAAGGAGAGGTTCCTATCACGTTAAACTTGATTAATTATGGTAATTTCGCAACATATTAAATCATGTATTTAGGGAAAAAAAGAGAAAAGTCGAAACAAAAATGTTACTGAGGAGAGACTCGAACTTGCGAGTGTATACCGCTACATTTGAACTAACCAGCGATACGACAAAAACACTCTTCTCTTGCCACAATCGATGTATCTCCATAGCAAATAACTAATAACAACTAATCCCAAATCCCATGTTGGCACGTATCGCGCGTGTCCATGGGCGACAGTAAACACATACCACCAAGTGGACTCTGTCCGCTTGTATACCGCCGTTTTCTATAAAAAAAAACTTAAGGAACTAACTTTGTTTGGGACTTGAAAACACTTATAAGAATTGAAATTGAGAAAACAAACAATCTTCTAGAAAGCTGCATTATTCTATAAATACATAGTTACTTATTTTTTACCTAATCCATGGAGCACGTGGCGGCGTTTCGTTCACAACAATATGAACTTATCGCTTTCCCGGAACCCGGGCCGATACGTTATCGCGGACGTCAGGGTTGCCGCGCGTTGTTTACCGGCTTTGAACATGAGAAAATTGTCGCTAATAACTTGAGATATTTATATTATATTCCAGTTTTGGGCAAAGGACCGGGTTAATATCCCGTCGAGACACCCCGTAATGATATCGCATTAAGAAAAACTCCCATGAAGATCCCGTACTTAACATTTTTAACAACATTTAATCGGTAGAAATATTGTAAAATAAAGACAGTATAAGATACCTATGTATCCCGTGAGGACCCCGTCAAAACGTAATTTATATTGTAAAGACAGTATAAGGTAGTATGTATTTTATTTATTTATACAGTAAAAAACAATATTTTTAGGCATATTTTAATAATGTTAAATTCCGATTTAAACGCAGCAAAGATCGGCTTCTATGAAAAATACTCCTAATATTGCACAATTTACATGTTTAAGGCATGTTACATGTTTTTACAATTATATATGACAAACGTCTTTTACAATTCATCTTTCAAAAAAAATATATTATTTCATTTTATTATTTGTAACCTCCAATATTTGTGTTGTTTATTTAATGGTCAACCCTGATTTATTTATCAACTAGGCAGCCAGTTATCAACAGCTCCATTATGAATGGACAACGATGCTATCACCTACTACACTATACATGCTCGTGACTCGGAATCGTACTTATAATACTGGCCCAAACAAACCTTCGAAACATAACAACGCCTCTTTTACGGTTCGCAAAGAATCTGCCTGAAGTTCCCTGAAAAAATTTACAATTCGGGAGGAGGAGGCTACACGCTGCAGACGAGTGGTAAGTGGATACTGTCGCCCTGCGACATCCGCGATACGTGCCAACATCATTTCAGAATGACAAACAATGGCACGCCCCCGGATGCGTTGCCTATATTTTGAAATTTAAGAATGGATTTGGAGAAAGGAGAAAATGAGGAGGGATAGAATAGGAAATTAATTAGCGTCTTCTGTAGACGACCTTGAATGAGCAGGAGAGCAGGTAAGTTTAAGGATATATAGTTTTCCACATAAAGTCGCAAGCTAGCCTAAAGATGTATCAGCGCAGTTGAAGCAATGAACGGACATGTTTCATCACCACGATTCACCGCACACCGCACGCCAATTCACAGCTATCAGTTCTGGTTCTTCAGCTGGCAATTCTTCAATAATTACATAATGATGTCTACAATTACAATATTATTATAACAATGTGTACCGGAAGATTCTGTCTACAATTTTATAATAATATCACGGTTTTTTACGTAATTTCGCGAGGAATTTGTATGGAATCTTTCAGAAACTACATTCACACCAAAATTCTTTACAAAATTTTATATGTTTCTGCATTTCCTAGTCGCATTGCACGTTGCTCGTGACTCACTTTTGTCATTTGCGTCATCGTGTCATCAATCATCATCATATTATGTGCCCATTTAATTTTGTAAAATTAATGTTCAAATAGAAGTGAATCAGGCAACTCTCTACAACTTTATTGGCCACTGGCCTGTATTAACGTTGACATTCTAGCGTTGACAATATTCAACATCTTCGATTCCTTCGATTCGGATATGAACTAGCGACTTACGGATTTCATGTGGAAAATTATTACGCTTTAATTGTGTGGGTAATACTTTTTTAAAACTCTTTTCTCGAAAAAAAATCTCTAATTCGCTTTGAAAGACGGCTACGCCTTAACCATTTTTTGGTTCAGTATTGATATTTATGTAACTACCAATAAAACGGGGACAATGATTAAATATCCATAGGTATATAAAATTTAATATCATCCACATGCATCCATTTTGAACATAAATTAAACACAACATTCGCAGCGTTTCAAGTGAAAATTCAACTATAGCCCTGAATACTTTACGCGCCCTCATTTCCATACATGATTGGAATCACACAGATATAAAAATAGATAGAGTGGCCAAGCACATTAGTAATTGACGTGCTCGGAAAAAATACAAATACAAACAAACAAACAAAAATTGTGAATACAAATAATCTTTCATTGGGTTCGTATGACAGAATGATAAGATTATGTACTATAATACCTACAGATAATTAACTAGGCATGTCTAGACGCGAGTGTGTCTAAATTTTATAAATTCGTATCGATGATGCACTACTACTCTCGACGGTAACAAACAGTGCCATCTGTACAATTTTATGGAATCTGATAACTTAGTAGCATAGAATAAAAATAAATGAATAAATATTATAGGGAAAAAAGAATTTTCTACTTTCACGACTATTACAAAATTCAGCACGAAGCTATCTGCTATCCTATCCCCTAGCTAGCTTACGAGTAGCTATTCTTGCAACAAATAATGAAGAATAATAATAAATGTAAAGTACAATAGATTAGTAACATTTCTCACTTTTATAGTGGAGTGTAGGTTTTCTCGCCCGGTGTCTATATTAATTGAATTTTCCGGGTTACTTGGCCGAGGTCTTCTGGAATCTCTTATATTCCTTATCTCTTATATATATGACATATTCAGTGGCGGCTGCGTTCACTTTCGGAGAGATGTTATCTCTTCGACTTCTCGAGCGCAACTGACTCGACGACTGTGGCGCACCGGTATTTATAGTGGGCGAGGGTAGTTGTGATTCTGTTAATGATTGTGTGACTAAACGAGAATAAAAGTGCATTTACAACCCAAAAATAGACAACAATGGTTCAAAAATTGGCCGTATCAGGCCATAGGCCATATTTCTGGAGGGTGGAAACTTTGGGCGTTAAATATGGACTAACCCATTTCTTTGCCCGTAGAAAAGACACGATTAACACATGAAATACAGATTTTTCTAGTTTGGGAGGGAGACAGTGCATTGTATTATATTTCGATACCGTATTAGTAATATTTAATAATGTGTCGGTAAAGGTCATTGTTGCTGATAGATTGTCATTCCGTTTCCATACGGATTTATACATTTTTAACATTTATACAAATGTTAAATTATTTACATAGAATCTGACGCATATTTGGAATTTTTGAGGTATAGAAGACCATGAATCATTTCCGGCCAGAGTAGCCTGTAGTTTACAGATAATTGACACCAAAATGTTTGAAGCTAGAATTTAGATCCTGTGTGGTAATTGCCGTCTGTTTGCCAACACTGCATTTGACAATAATAATGCCGTCATTGGGACCATATATGGATATCGGTACCTGTAGTACCTATATGTATTGTTGTTGTAGAATGTAAGTTTGGAACTGACATGTGTCAAGGCATAAAGGTTTCTTAAAAAGAATTAAAAAGACACAATAATGGAAGCGAGGGTATGAATTCTACTATCGAACATCATAATAAATGAACTTACTATATGAACTTTACTTTTAACGTTTCGGCTGATTGTAACCAGTTTCAGTCGGTTGTAAACTTATAACATTGAAACAGGAAATTTAATAGCACGATTACTTCTTTCTAGTGCAAGCAATTTATTTTAATATTCATTACGTTTTTCGCGCGTATCAAGAGTGGCGCGGTTTATACATTTGTGTGTTTATTTAAGGTTTCCTGCCAGACGCTGCCCAGTGTCTACTGCGCAGGTATGCCGCCCTAGTACTCGTTAATATAATTATTTCTGGTTAGAGCTCTCCGGTATACCTAACTCCAATATAGACAGACTAGCGTTAATAACTTTTGCAAGGTAGAGAGAAGTTGCAAGGGGGCTTTAATGTTGTTAAAACCTACCGACAAAAAATAATTTATTTTTTAGAAAATATACTAACATGTTTTTTTAATATACTTGGAGTCGACGATTACTTTTAGCACAATGAATCTTTATTTATTTGCTGGTACCTAAAATTTAAATTTAGGCTGCTACCTCCGCTATAAGCATATATGTATATACGCAAGTGTGTACTTATCAAGCAACGTAAATAAGTATACCTAGTCTGATCATAAATACCGTAACAATAAAGAAAAAAAATTACATTTTAATTTGGAATCTGTCATTCTCACGTGAAAAATAAAGTTTTTTCTAATTTAGGCGCCAAACTTTATTAAATATTGTACCTACTAATATTAAAATAGAGTGGGGTGATAACGAAAACCGTATTGCTGTAATTGCATTACACAAAATAGACATGGAGCCAAATGCAATTTCTAAAACTCTCCATCCGCTTGGTATTAGCCGAATGTTTGTGAACCGGGCAATAGCCCTTATACCAATAGGTAAGTACATTGAAACGTCCTCTGTTTGTGACAGAGAAAGGTCTGGCCGCCCATGCACAATTCGTACTAAGCAGACTATCTGAAAATCCAAGATTCCAAGAAAGAATGTGAAGAAATTCAGTCCGGAAGCAATAGATTTAATCCAAAGAGATGAATATAGCACCCAGAACCATGTCATGTATTTTAAAAGATGTTTTAGGACTTGCTGCTTTCAAAAGACGTACTGGTCATTTCTTAACTGATAATTTAAAGAAAAATCGGGTTGACAAATCAAAACAACTTCTTCGGTGGTACGCAAAGAGAGCTCATAGATAAATATTATTTTCAGACGAGCAAATGTTCACCATTTCTTTTCGGAATGGCTAAATTCTTGTGGCCCTAATGGCCTTTCAAGAGTCATCGGACATGTATAATTTAGGGCGAGCGCAGAAGGCGCTAAGCCAGGGTCAAAAAATGTGTAGCAACGAGCCTAACATTGAAGAACATTTTAACAAGCAGAGTGATCGAGTTAATCCTCATAACTCTAGAAAAGCTGCTCTATAGGGTGCAACGTGGCCTCTAGGATACAACGTGGCCTCTAGGGTGCAACGTGGCCATTATCCGGCTTCAGTGATGGTTTGGTGGAATGTTAGCTATCAAGGAGTGACTGAATCATATTTTTGTGAAAAAGGTATTAAAACGTGGGCTCAAATGTATCAAGATACGACTCTTGAGAAGGTCGACACCCCTTAACGACATCTTAACCTCTTAACGACACCCTGTTCGGTAACCAAGAATGGTCCTTTCAGCAAGACAGCACCAAGTCATAAGGCTCGCTCAACATAGGCGTGGCTAGAAAGGAATATCCCCGATTTATATATGTATTCAGAAAATATACAAATGCTAACTAATTTATATAAGTAATATATTTGTTCGTTACACAATAAGTGTGTGAGAAATCAACGAATTGCTTGCTACCATAGGCATACGTGTAATTCGTGAGACGGATTAACACAGTTTTTATATCGTTATTCACACTAACGAGATAAAACTAGCACACACTGCAATGTTCTACATTTCCCAGTTTATCCTATTCCCCTAAAGTACGTATGTGTTTCAGTAATGAGTGAGATATGCCAGAGTCCATTCCCATTCCATCCCATCGGTCTTTATTTTTTCAACTCTTTCTCCAAATGCATTCAGAAATCTCCAAATGTGGGGCAGTGCGTTCGGAGACGTGCCAATGTTTGTCATGCAGAACTGATGTTCTTCTATCTATAAAGTCTAGATAAACGCCTTCTTTCGTATAAAAAAACAGACCATCAACCTGTGCTTCTTCACTGCTGAATAATATAGGCCTCTCCCCCCAAGGCTCGTCACACACGATCTTATCCAGCATTGTCTTATTGATAATTAAGCTGTGATTTCAAATATTATTCACGTCAAGAGAATAATGAGACTCTTTAACTGCTGCAATAGATAAAACCGAATATAAACCCACACTTAAGCCCCGGGGGTCTACTCGAATGTGATAAAATACATTTTTATCGTTATAAAAACTTTATAAACTGATAAAAAAAAGTAAAAACTCCACATATTGCGCTCTATGAAACGCAGGACCTACGATAACGCGACCTTCAAACTCTTAGCTAAAAAACACAATGCGATTCGTGGGATACGAATAAAAAGTAGTAAAAAAAACCTTTATCAGAGCAGCGGGAAGTAAGAATACCGGCCGAGCGCCGCCGCTCCGTAGGAATGGGATCGTGCTCCAAAATATCGACAATACGAATATAACATGAAACTATATACATCAATGGTAACTGATAATACTATTAATACAGGTTATGGTTTGTCCTAAATTAACAATTAGGATACTTTTTATCCAGATCGTTCAAAAATTTCCCGAGGGCATCCAACATCCAAGCCCATCAAATGGAATGAGATTGAATTGGAAAAAGTTCCTGCAGTGAGTTTCTCAAGTGAGTGAGTTCACTCTCGAAACACTGATAGGTTTTACGAGTTTTTTAGAGAGTGAGACAACTCGCTCAGTCGAGCGCACTCAGTCTGACGAGCAAAACACACAAAAATTCTAAAATATGGGCACAACTAGTCTGTATAATAATATTATTTTATATATGAGCTTATAGATATAGTACATATAATGTAGGTATAAGATATTTAAATAAACAAGAAGGCATATGTGCTACTAGTAAGCTACCACTACAGACTGAGTTTGTTTTTTGTTTGTTTTTATGTGGCAACGTGCACTTTAGAGTAGTCTTGAAAAGTGGACTGTATTACAAACGAAAGAAAGAGTTTATAGAATTTACAAGTTTTAATGAGGATTGCAAATTCAATCTCCACAACAAACCAAATTACCCACCGATCTACTGTGTGGGATCTACCTCTTTTCACAGCTCCGCTCTTCTCCTCTCCGCCCAGCTCCGTTTCTAGATTGCAATAGATCCACACTAATAGATTGGAGAAATAGTAAACTTAATTCAGATTATATTGTAAAGATCGAACAATTATGTAAGGATTTTTAATAAAATGAAATTTTTTAAGAAGTTCAACAAATGCAGATGGAGAATATTCGAAATTTTAATTTCCCTAGTGAGAGATTGAGTCTTAAAATTCAAAAAGTCTTTCAATAAAACAATCTATAGATATGTCGACATCGATAACATCGCCGCACGTAGGTGGCGCCGCCCTATGATTGTTTTTTGCTCGGCGGGGTGCTACCTGGCCGCTAGGTAGGCGTTTCTGAGAACACCCGACACTTGATAACGCGATAACCGACGCAGGAACGTATCGCGTAGCAATCACGACGCTGCTATATTATACCATTGTAATTTTAATGTGTATGCGAGAACTAAATACGGCTAGGTAGTTAGCGGGATTAATAGGAGCATAGATAGATTTACAAGTCTGATTTAATTCTAGGTCGTACAATCTAGGCAGAAATGTAGCCAGTAATTACATAATTTTTAGACTATATTTATTTATTTTAAGCAACTAAGGCAATTGAACCAACTCAATTGTATCTTTCTCGCACCTTCTAATTGTACCTCTGATCAAACAAAAGGTTGTCTGGTAGAGAATGCTAAAAATTAAAAATTTAGTGTAATATAAAACTTAATTACACACTGCTATGTGGGATTCGATTTTCAGTTTAGCTTCCATAAAGCATCTGGAACATTAGCCTCGCTCGAGAACAAAAGTCCGAACTAAGGTTTTTCTCGATGCGATTTAATGTCAAAGTAGCCTTTAATTATTATATATTCTTGATAATTCAAAGCCATTTCTTTCGCTAGATCCGTCAAATTTACACCAAATGTTACAATAGGTTCAGGTTTCCTAAAGTGTGAACTAATTGCCGAATCATTAAAAAAATATCTATTGTACATTTAATGCTACATGGCGGGGGTGTGTGGAAAATATGTTTCCTAACAAAATTTTGTTGACGTTTGCCTGAAAAGTAAAAAAAACACATGTAGGAACTTAATAATAAAAGCTGGCGACTCAGTCATCCGAATACAAAATAACTAATAACGTTGATTTCACAGAAACCTGGATATTTACAATGTTAATACAGGTACAGTTTATTATTAACAATATTATACAGTCGTCAAACTGTCAATGTACTCTATAGTATAATTAATTAATCTGTTATTTATAGAGAAACCTATAGCAATATGTATGAGTTTACAAACATCGGCCGGCCGCCGCCGCCTAGCTAACTCAGACCGCTTTATCATAAAAAATGCCGCGTCCATCGATTTAACACGCTCAACTGAGCTGGTACCTGAACCGAACTGCAACCTACATTCAGTACACATGGGAATATTTCGGCTCCGTGTCTCTCCAATGTTGGATATGGGCCTCTCCCAAAGGCCGCCACCACACACAAACTTCTGCACTTGTCCTCGACCCACTACCGACGATTTTCTTCAAGTTATCAGTCCACCAGGCCGCAGGGCATCTCACGCTACGTTTCCCGGTACGTGGTCTCGATTCGAGAACTCGTCTCCCTCATCAGTTATTTATTTATCAGTGCTGCTACATGTTTATTACATTTCGTACCACCAAACCTTTTCTCCTTTACTTTCTATGAAGTGGTGTAACGTTTAGTGAAGTTGTTAGTTAGGGCTCACGTAATAAATCATCACCGTGTACATTCCTGAGTATCACGCAGCACGAACCATGCGCCAAAACTGCGCCATGTGTGGCGTTCCCAAAATTGTTCAGAAAAATGATATTTTTGGAAATAATATGTCAGAATCAGACAGTCCATCCAATCGCAAGCGAGGATTGTCGCCCATGGAGATGTGCAACATTTGCTAACATCGCGCAAAAACGATTAATGTTGACGCGACCGCAGACCCAATGCCTACCTTTGAACGTTGGAATTACAATTTAGGAAAAGAATTTTAAGACGAGGAAAAGAATAGCAACCCATAACAAATTTACCCCTCTTAAAACTATTATAAATGCGAAAAAGTAACTCTGTCTGTTACCTTTTCACGGCTAAACCACTGAACCGATTTTGATGAAATTTGGTACGGAGATAGATCGAAACCCAGGGATGGACATACGGTACTTTCCAGGGACGGACTTAGGGTATTTACCGCGATAACCGAATTCCACGCAGGCGAAGCCGCGGGTACAGCTAGTAGCTTATAAAAGGTAAAGTAGTTATTGCAATTCTTTGGCAACCATAATAGAACTTCATAGATACGAAACTTTTGCCGTTTCTCTGATTAAGAACCTTATTAAACAATTAAATAAAATCTATTACTTTCTTGATACCTATTCAATTACATTGCATGGAGAAATTACCATACAAATTGTGACTGTAATTTCAAGGCAGTCAAACAAAAAAACCGTGGCGTCTCGGGCTGAATGCTAGCGCGAAACCTGTTGGTCAATTTGCGAACGGTAAAGGTAGGGTCATGCTACGTCGTGCCGAGTCAGGCTGAATAGAACGAGACACGGCCTCAGTGCTTCTTGTACGTTCTAAACATTGTAAAGTTAATAACTGCTCAGTTTTACGGACAAGAGCTATAAATTTTCAACGTATTCCTTTTCTTTTAGGTAGACTTTCATAGTTATATAACAGATTTTAACAAAAACGTGCCAAAATTCTCAAGATTAAAACTTATTCAATGGTAAAAATTGCAATTACATCTGACGAGCATGTCTGAAATAAGCAAGAAAAATAGAAACAAAATGACGTTGGGTTTAACACATGTGATTATATCAATAAGTGTTCGTAAGTATGATCGCATTTGTAAACGCCCGGGTTCAAATCTCGGCCAATGATGCGTCGATCTCCAGCTCGCGCGCCCTTGCACGCCATAGTGTAAACCTTCCTTTAAATTCCTCGCACACCGTAACGAGTATTAAATAACCGCATACACGATAAAGCAATAATTGCAATAAACGTATAAAAATGCGCATAACTGCTGCAGGCTGCGCAAATTGTCGGTTGCACACCTGTCTCGGTGCAGGGGAATCGCATACTAAACATGTTGCATAAATTATGTTTGATTAGGAGCAGCTTTGTTCATGGATTTGCCCTTTCAGTCACATGTTTATGTAACAATGTATACACAAGACGGTGCGGTGCACCTTACAGTAGACATTATCAGTAGGCAGTAATATTGTCATTAATCGACTGAATTAATCAATTAGCGGATTAAAAATTTAATTCGGAAAAATAATCTAAAAACTAAATCGATTGATCTAAACAGTGTAATTTTAATTAAATTACGTTTGATTTTGAGTAATCGACAATCGTTAATCGAGTAACTCAAATGAGTCAAAAAAAATCGTTAGTCATTAGACATTTTTAGACTAATTTTCACGAGTACCGTTTATGTTTCAATTGCTTTGATGCATAGCTATAGCGTCATAGTATTAATCTATATATCTATTTGTAATATTTAATTTAACAAGGCATATGGGTTCTCAACTTATAGCCCATTACAGGGGTCTGTGATATTTTAGCAATTATAAAACAGCTCAGCTCCATAGTCAATAAAAGTGCCAATAGGCAGATAGTTCCCGATAGCCTGCATTTACATTATGCAAAATGTTTGATAACAATTGACATCGCTCATTTGTTAACAAAATCACTAATAGGCATATTTTAAAATATTGCATTTGAATCAATTCGTCAAAGATCTAGGTCTAAAACTATCGTCTCTAATCTTAGTCTAAGAGACTTGGCCGAGGTGTTTGTTCCAAGCTCACTGCGGTACGAATTTGGCCCTGGTATTGTAAACTACAATCAAGTGGATCGCCTGCCCGTCTGCTGGATACAAACCGACCAGTTTTTATAAATACAAGTATGAACTATCATGATGTCTACAGCGTAAACTTTAAAGTTGTGTTAATGGCCACCACAAGTCTCGAGTGGCTGCCAGAGAGCAGCGAAACGATGCCCGGAGGCAAAATGGTTGATAGTTTAATAGTGGAAAGGTAAAGCTTCAGCTCGAGTAAGTGTATGTTCTTACTTTAATGCGTAAAATAAAGTGAAGTCAGTTTAATTGTCGGTATATGAAACATACTGAAGTGATGCTCCTGTCTAAAGTCCTCCTCTAAATAAATGATTCAGTAGAAAAAATACGGATTTTTTTAAGGGAAGAATATTGGACCATTAGGTAAATAGCTAAATTGGGTACCATTAGGTAATTAGTAATAGGTATGAGGGGGGAGAGTGCACGCTGCAATTCAACAGCTGCTGGGCGCACTCGACTGACGCCCTCTCTCACAGAAGACTACCTTGAACTGTACTGCATTTCCCACTTTATCTTATTTCCATAATGTACGTACGTGTTTCGGTTGTGAGTGAGATGTGCCAGAGCCCATTCCCATCCTATCCCTCCCCATTTCCCCACCCCTTTCTCTCAAACCCATTCCTATATCCAAAAGTAGGCAACGCATCCGGGGGCGTGCCAACGTTTGTCATTTTGGACGAATGTTGGCATGTATCACGGATGTCTATGGGCTACAGTATCCACTTACCATCAGGTGGACTGTATGCTCGTCTGCCACCTTCGTCCTTATAAAAAGGTAAGTACCATTAGGTACATCGATAATGTCATTTATAAGCATCTACGATACATGTAAACCGTTAGTAAAATTACTAAAGCCAACATGGCACGTCTGCAAAAAGGGTTAGGTAGGTAGGATGGGGAATAGGAAATATAACAAGTTGAGGAATCTCTCCACTTTTATCTATTCTATTCGATAATATCTGATTATGGGATGGGATGGGATAGGATAGGATAGGATTGGACAGTTGAAGGCATTGAATGAAATGAGAAGGTAAACGGGCTGTGGCAATTTTCACTTGCTACCAAAATACATTTCAAGGCAGACTTCAGTGGGAGTGTAGTAACTCGGTGTAGTAACTCAGTGTAGTATATCAGTGTAGTATATCAGTGTAGTAACTCAGTGTAGTATATCAGTGTAGTAACTCGGTGTAGTAACTCGGTGTAGTAACTCGGTGTAGTAACTCGGTGTAGTAACTCGGTGTAGTAACTCGGTGTAGTAACTCGGTGTAGTAACTCGGTGTAGTAACTCGGTGTAGTAACTCGGTGTAGTAACTCGGTGTAGTAACTCGGTGTAGTATATCAGTGTAGTATATCAGTGTAGTAATTCAGTGTAGTAATTCAGTGTAGTATATCAGTGTAGCAACTCGGTGTAGTAACTCGGTGTAGTAACTCAGTGTAGTATATCAGTGTAGTATATCAGTGTAGTATATCAGTGTAGTATATCAGTGTAGTATATCAGTGTAGTAACTCAGTGTAGTAACTCAGTGTAGTAACTCAGTGTAGTAACTCAGTGTAGTATATCAGTGTAGTAACTCAGTGTAGTAACTCAGTGTAGTAATTCAGTGTAGTAATTCAGTGTAGTATATCAGTGTAGTAACTCAGTGTAGTAACTTAGTGTAGTAACGCACACAGTCGGCTGTATCGTATTCCCGCCATGCAGACACAGGGTCATGTCGTCATAAAGTTTTAATCACTGGTAGTACAAACGTACTTTTGTCCCATTAGTATTTTCACACTAGACAAACACAGACAGCTCAAAATGAGACCTTGGGATATGTCTTGTAAAAAATTTATGAATGGTTTACAAGTCTTATTAGCTCCAAATAAGTTGCAAGCTTTTTATACTAACATGAAAAATCTACCTTTCGTCATACACCCACAAAACTTATACTGGTGGAGCATTCGCGAAGATTGCTTCGCGAATGTTCAGCAAATTTTTAACGCAAATATTCAATACAAATACTTTTGCTGGAATACTTGTACTTGCACAACTATGCGCACCTTGACAAATTCCAGCTACAAAATGTTCTAAACTTTCACTCACAAAAATGTTTGCAAACAAAATAACAAATCTAATCCTTACTCGACGAACTTGAAACTTTCGTTTGTCCGAAGGAAATCGCGATGGATAAAAAATGAAAGTATTCATGAGATTGAAGCTCAGGGGATCGTGGAGTGGTCGGCGACCAGTTAAAATTGTTTAGCTTGTGCGAAGACTTTAAGAAGGAATTGTGGTCTATAAAGTAGAACCTAAAATAGACAGTGAATAGTGTAGTACAGAATAACCTGTTGGGAGGATAGAGAGGAAGGTCAACGACCTCACCAGCAGAGACGCCGAAAAAAAGAAAAGAACGAGATAGGTTAAACAAAACAACTCAAAAAGTTGTAGTAGATTGTGGCGTCAAGATTGGTTTAGTCTTAAATTATACTACATTATATTAGAAGGTTAATTAAATTATACTACAAAAGTACATTAAACAGACTGTGAACTACAGCGCGTTCAACAACACAGTTGGGTGCGCGGAAGACGACTGACGAGTACGGTGTGGACAATGAGATCCTACCACAAATTATTATTGACAAAATAAAACATGTTGTACTAGATAAAGGACCCCTGTCTCATTCTCTCGCAAACAACCCAGTTGTTTATGTTTGATAAAGCAACAATAACATCCATTAATAAATTCAACGTTTTCATGTTTCAATACGAACGAATTACAAATGTTTAATTGGAAAATTACTTCTAAACTCTTTTCAATTGTCCAGTCCAGGATGGGGGAGGCAGAAAGGGATATATCTAAGGAAGCTGTAGTGGATAGTTTGATGGAATAATTAGTACAATAAGATCCACAAACTGTCCAATCTAACGTACTGAACATATTTATTTACTAAATCTATATCACCATATAGCTTCATCTTATTCCAAGAACCATCCCTCTGTAAGTCGGATTAGGATTGCCAATTTTTCATGACAGCATTTAATGTAACTTTATAAGTGGTCAAAATTGACACTTTACACATATAATTTACATTTGTATTTACAAGAATTTAACTGGTACATTTAATATTTTTCACATCCGTAAAAGAACATTTGCTTTGCTTTGCATTTGCTTTCAGCCTGAACATTATCTTCTCGTTTCTCTCTTATATATTCCATAGCCTCCTTGGAGTATAATTATGCCAAATGTTGTTCCTACTCATCGCAGCTTTCAAAAATACTAAATTCCGAATAAAATGTTGAGTTCGGGTATTTTCCAAAAGTTTACTGTTTTTAGAAAGACTTCAAAATGTCCAGGTTGTTCTTTCTACAACCTTTACGTGATATAAATCGACTTGTATATTTTCCTCTGTAACTGAACATCCTTGTGTCATGTGCTTTCCTTCTGAACAATTAGCTATACATTAGTGAAAACCAGATAAAAATCAGTGGTCGTTACGTGATACTCAAACAAACAGACATACAGACAAACATACAGACAAAAATTCTAAAAACTTCTGTTTTGGGTTCTGTGGCTCATAAGAAGATCCCTAACTTTTTTTTATTTACTCATTGTACTTAACTCTTTTACTGTTTTATTATATGTATAGATGTAAGTATGTATATTAGTTATAAGAGTATCTATTTAAATTAGACTATAGCCCCATTTATTTTCTGTTTGATCTGGTTGTTGATTGGTAGAGAATGTTGCGGGGCATTAAGTCCGCCATTTGTACATGTCAAATACTTGTGCAAATGAGTTTATATAAATTAATTAATAAAAATAACAGGAAATACAAAAATTGGGGACAGAAGGCGATACGTGGTTGCGGTAATTGACAGCGGGATGTACTACAGACTAGGGTTAGTTAGTGAATCTGAGTAAACAGTTAATTTGTGTGAACTAACAACCGATAAGACAAATAAAACACATTAAATGTGTTTAGAACAAAAGAACGGAAATATTGACATATTTTCCGTAGAAATAATGGCTAGAACAAAGCCGGCCACGCAGTGAATCACGTGCATGGCGAAGGAAGTGTGTCACAGCAATAAATAATGACCTAAGTGCAACCACATTCCTTGCGTTCACTTTTTCTCAGAAAATCTATAATGACACAGTAAATTGTGGAATTAGTTTGGAATCTTTCATTAAATGTTCGAAACATGTCTCACGCACACAAACGCTTACACGACCTTAGAACCATGCCTTGGCTGCAGCTGCGGTGTATATGTAAAGATCGACTCTGGAATACAGTTACCTACAATGATAATAGATATAATAGTTAGAGAAAAATACAAATGCATGACAAAATACGTTACCGAATATCACTCAGGCCAAAAAATGAACAGAGTTTCTTTAAGAATTAGAATCGCTACTTTCTGTCAAAAGGACCGCGTGTTTGTCAACAGTCATCGTGGACCTACGAAAAATTTCGACTAACACAAACGTACATAATAACATTTAGACGTCTTTGAGACCCGGAGGTTTTGTTAGGATTGGAATTGCTTCACAAGCCGTGAATTCGGTGTTAGTAAATACGAAGATTGCATACTGCATCATCTGTACACTCCGAAGAACACCATGTACTTACTTCCTCTGCCTGGACATAATCATCGCTACCTTATAAAGCAGTAGGTCTTATTTTTCATTTACATTTTGATATCGGGATTCCGTCAGTGGGAAACCCCATAATTATTTTTTCTGGTACAGAAAGACCTTTCTTTGGACTATTAGATAAGATGGGCATGACGATGGGTCTTGTAATAGAATAGTAATAGAAAGAAAATAGAATTGCAATAATAGTTTAGCTTAGCCGAAGTACGAAACACCTATGCTAGTGTGGCACTTATTAACGAGTAGTCTTGCAACTCACGAGAGCGCGTCTGCTTTGCTTGTAGTGGTAAGTGTCCATACACATAAAAACAGACCTTATATCCTTCACAATATACCTGCCTACCTTTAAATAAATTGTGGCGAAAATTACTTTTGGCGTATAATAAGGACATTAACAAATAATGTTGACACGCATTCGTGTGTTGCAGTAATTATAAACAAAACATATAATAGTATGCATACACATACATAGTATAATGACGATGACGTAACGAAATCGTAGATTTTTGACACTACTGTGGAGTGTTGAAAGCACGTAGTTACAATAATAAATCGAGTGCAAATAAGACGCCCGGGCGTTCGGTGTTTGAGACCAATTTGCAATTTAGAAACCAAAAAAAATTACGGTTTAGTGGTAACTTTTAACGATCAGATAAAATTCTGACGAGTGAAAAACGAAAGAAGACATAAGAGACAATTCACAAAGGAGTACTGCTAGTATTGTCGCCGAGACAGCAATATGTTTCGGTATGTAAGTACGACTTCAAACGCGTTAGGGCTGAAATTACCTGCAATCGTTATCGTTATCAAAGAACCGAGAAACCTAGCCATATATATCAAAGGGTCCAGGAATCTAGACACAGCCGTCAGAAGGCTACGAGTGTCATTACCAGCGATTAGCCACATGTTACCAGGCCTATCTCCCTGTCATATAACCGTCTTACCAATCAGTGAGATCAATAAGAAATTTAATAAAGGGTATTCCCATGTTACGATGCACCAAAACAAAAAAAAAAAAAAAAAACTTACGCAAGCTACGTCTCGACAAGGAAACATGCAATCAGAAGTCCCCTGGAAAGAGAGAAAATAAAGGTTAATAAAACAAAAACGAAAAGGAAGCTGTAAATAACATGATCCCCACAATCTTGGTCTAAACTTTAAATTTTAAGACAATATGATGTGGTAATAAAAGGCAGTAGATGTTCCGCCTCCTCGTTCTGCAGTTATGGGATGAGACCGATGAAAGTGAAGTCACCAGTACCATCAGGTTGTCTGAAATGTCTGGGCTTCGTTTAAAAGGGTAGGTAAAGAATAAGTTCGCCAGTTCAACTCCCGATTATGTCGTACGATATGTCGGAAACAGGACAGGTATCCTGTCCTGTTGGTTTTAAGGTATTTTACGACCATATTCCTATTCTATAAAAATGTAATAACAATACTGTTTTCACAATTAATATACGGTGTAAACAACATCGCATTTTGTCGGTAAACCCTCGTAGTATTCAGAACAGTTATAGGATCGTTTTACGAAACATTACATAACAAACGTTGAGTCGTGTCCATACGGCGGAGAGCGGTTGCAATCATGACATATCTGCTTTATTTCGACACCGACACATCTTAAGCGCCGCAATCATTTCTACGGTTTTCCTCACTACTGGACGCTTGGTGCAAGGTGTAAGAGAATAGCGAGCTATAACAGTTGAACAATGCCAGATGTTACGCGGTCAGAAAATCAGGTCCCAAGGCAATTTTTTAACAGCTTCCACGATGGCGTCATTCAAACTTGTGTCTGCCCTAAATCTGATTGTCTTTTTTACTGGACCATTATGACAGTTACTAAAAAAAAATATCTACTCTGATCGTGATCTCGTACCTAATACTCGAAGGTCTTATCTTATAACATAGAGGCGCAAGCATTTTTAATAGAATAATAAACATTTCGGTCCACCAAATTCGGCCCAAAATACTAAACAGTTCTTAAACTTAGTGTCGCTTAGAACAGAGGTTCCCAAATTGTTATGGCCACGGAACCCGTAGGAAATTACTTTTATTTTATGGAACCCCAACACCAAATAAAAAATAAACAAGTAATTGTTAACATGTAAACCAAATATTAACGTTTGTCCTTGTTAATTATAAATTTTACTACGATCGCATATTACTTACTATGGTCGCGGGCGCTGCGCGAGTAAGGGGGTGTGCCATAGGCCATTTATATTCAGCTAATTGTTGAGTTATTATAATAAATTATTAGTTATTACAAAATTTAGAATTTTTATTTAGTATGGAATTACTGGCGGTCCAATGACAAATGAAACTAATTCGTGGAACCCTCGTGACACTTTAGGAATCACTGGCTTAGACAGTTTCATAAACAGCATTCGTTACTTTAAGTGAGCGAGCGATGATAAGAGCTATAGTCTCTCTCTCTTTACTGGACAACACCAACATAAGTTGGAGGGAGAGGGTGCACGCTACAATCCAACAACCGCTAGGTGCACTCGACTGGCCACTTTACCCCTCACTCAGAGAAAACCTTGAAATGTACTGCGTTTTCCACCATTCTCCAATGTACGTACGTGTTTCGGTAGTGAATGAGATATGCCAGAGCCCATTCCCATCCCATCCTATGCTATCACTCCCCATTTTTCCAACCGTTTCTCCAAATCAATTCCTACATCACAAAAGACAGGCAACGCATCCGGGGGTGTGCCAGCGTTTGTCATTCTGGAGCGTAATATTGGCATGAGATTTTAAGTTTTTGTTATCGTGGTTGAACATAAGAATTGTTATATAAGCAACAAAAGCAAGTTCAGTGTGGGCAGCCGAATCAAAAATGAACACGGCGGAAGGTAGACAGATTTATCTGTCCATAGCAACAACACCTTCACCCGCTTTCGCAGTTTCGCGGCGACCACGGTTCATGTAACTGGACCGATATATCGGCTATAATAAATCGTTTACATAACAATAAGCATGATGACAGTATTAAAGAATAAATGATTTTAGAGAAAAAAATATGTTGAAAGAATTCTAATAAATTAACCAGTTTTAATGTAAACTTTGAGATTAATAATATTTTCAATAAAATAAAAGTATAAAATACTGCATTCGGCCATGTTAACTAAAACGCCAATCAGAGCGAATGACGTCACGCCTCAGTAAACACCGTGTCGCTTGAACTTCGATTGATTTACCTACCTACGTTTACCTAGGTGTATCGTCACAAGCGACGCCATGACACCTGCGAGTGTTTTCGCGCATAATTCAAAGTAGATAGAAAAAAAAATGCATAATTTGCGTTAAAACTTATTTTATTGCTGAAATAATGTTATTTTCGGAAACAGTAGACGTGAATCTACATTATAGAAGCGGATTTCAAAATCCGTCATCATGCGTATTATGATGTTGGCATGTAGCGCAATTATCTTTGGGCGACGGTATCCACTTAACACCAGTTGGACCGTATGCTCGTCAGCCGCCTTCTTACTATAAAGAATAGCTTAAACAATTCAGCAAGTTGGCAGTGGTCAGGTCATATTTGTGGCAAAAATAGCGAGTTCTCAATGAAGATTTGTGGTGTATGCGTAGCGTAGGATGTGCAACGCCGTGGGTTGAATATTTAAAAAAGTCAACGGTAGTGACCCCTTGAGGAGATTGCGTCACCACATTGGAACAGCCTCATTCAGTAGTGGGAGATAGTTTTGATGGTATTCATAACTCCCACGTACCATTTTTTTTATTTGGTCCGCTTTCTCCTTTACACTTGCATCACTGTCCGCCCTGGTCCCAGGATGGTCGTTGGCGGCCCCGAGACATCCAGACATTACTCATCGGTCAAGTGCGCCTCTGGGAGTGAGGGAGATAGGGCATATCATACGCTCTTTCCGTCTGATGTAAGCATTCCTTGCGTTTTGTTTGCTGGGGTGGATAAATTCATCAAAAAGTTTACAAGAGGGTCTGATATTTTGGTATGTACATTGGTATTTGGTATGCTGATGGCGTTATGAGGACGTATCGATTTCACTTTGATCACAATATCTAATTAATAAAGAAAGAAAGAATAAGAATCTATCAGGAATAGAAGATTATAATATAATAAAGGTGTAATTTCGAACTTGACCGCAGTTTACAAACGGCAGCAACAAACCGCAGGCGACTCTTTTCTATAGCAACTATAGCCTGCGGCAGACGACAGCGACGCTGTGTTCCGAATACGGTTCATAGAAAACTATAGAAACTGTTGCAGTTTGCAGTCTGCGGTCGAGTTCGGAATTGTACCTTTATGGTAACGTGCCCATAAATTTTAGATTTTTAGACTTCACATTCTATACTTAAAGTAGACATTGAAGCGTGACACTTACATAATTCAAAAAAGTAATCAAGTTCTGAACTATTTTAGTCGCATATACATGGCTTTTCGTTATATCAGGCCCTCGAGGATCAATGAAAAGCGGCTTTTCGTTGATCCTCGCAGTTAAAGCAAGACATTCTACTTCTATGTCTGAGATAGATGTTATCAATAAGATCTCTCCTGACTTGTATTAAAATAGTACCTACCTACTAGGCAAATTGGAATTTCAATAACTTAGCATAATTTAAATAAAATGATAGAAACTAAATCACGCTTTACGATCCATCCAAGCATCTGTTAGCATAAAACATGAATAAAATTTATTCTCTCTTAAAATACGATGGCAGTAATGAGAACGTAAATAAAAGCACCGGTTTTGAAGTTATAATTTGAAATTCACTAGTAGGTACACAGGCGGACGGACACTGATCTGTATATCGTCACATATTTCTTAGCATTTTATTTCAAAGAGGGTTTCAAATATTCGGATACCGGTAAACTTACGGGTATACTGGTGAATTATAGTGGTTGAACCCGTTCAACAGAATATTTGATCCTGCCAACACTTTATTTTAAATCTTCAGTCCGATAATAAAATACGTACAATTCGAGCCATTATTATAGGTCAGACATTATCGGTCTTCAAATACCGAGTAGAGTGAAGTCGAATACAATCGCTCATAAAAACATCCTTTGGAGCATGTCATACTCTCCCACCATCGGAAGGTTAACTGAGGAAAACCGCGAGAAGGTCGCAGGTGCTGTTTCTGGGTTCATCGCGCATGCGTAGCGTCTACACACGACACCAACTGCATTTGCTGTCAACAAACTAGTGTACCCTTCCTTATTGCTTTTGAATAAGGAGAAGTTGTGAATTTGAGGACGGTAGTTGTATTTGGTCGTCCAGCCCTTTGTAGATACGGTATGCAACAGCTATGCTGGGGACTTGGGATTCTGTTGCCATGTGGAATGGTATGCAGATAATATACTGAGGTTGTTATGAAATTATTTCAGTAAAAACAATTTTTGGCAACACGGAATAATCGCAGTTGAAAACTTTAAAATATTTTAGGCTACATCCTAATAATACCATATATAGAAACGAAACTGATTTTAAAGCAATGAGGATAGATTGCTGAGTGGAACTTGTAATCTAAGTAGTACTTACATGTCACGTCATGAAATATTTTTTCACATTTCATATTCATTGCTCAATTTCTGTATTTACCTTATTAATTTCATCACGGAAAAACAACTCCTATCAAAATATTAAAAAAGAATTATGTCGGGAAAATAGGTTCTGCTGTTCTTCTAAATGCGACTTAAGAAAAAAATCATAATCAAAAGATGTTGAGCTTCATCCACCTCTTCCAACAAGGACCGTTTTAGATTCTTGTAGAATTTTTTAAAAAGGTTTTTGTTAAATTGGATTAAACACCGAACGAATTTAGCCCATCTCATTTGTTTCGCCTCCCGTTTCCCACTGTACTTTTAAAATTAAAAGAATACATGCATTCTTTATTTCTATTTAAAATTATTCTTTGCGTGATAATGAAGTTAATTAAACAATAATTTTGAAATTTCAGTTAAATTATTGTTTACATTTTACCAACTAAAAGGTCAAAAAACAATTGAATAAGTGAAAACGGGTATAAAACCGCTGGAAATTGGTCACGCTCGTGGCCTCAGTTACAGACGTAACCTAAATCACCCAGCAGGGAGGTTCCGGCTGGGTGATGCAGGTTACACTGCACCACATCTAGCATTGTCTCACGGCACACCGGCAGATATGCCCTTACCCACTGCCACATCGGCGTAATAAAATTTTGAGCTTTAAAAGTAGGTTGTAAAGTTCATTTGTTCTGCAGTTAGTACCGAGCCACACTAAACTTGACTTAGTTAAGCACGTTAGTTAGTGGCACTGTAGTGAATGGAACAGGATGTTTATAGAATATTATTATTGCAAATAGCAAGCGGAAACGGCTCGGCTCATTATTTACAATAACCAATTTATTTTACTTTGTTATAATGAGTTATTTAAAGCTAATGATTAAATCGAAGTTACTATTATATTATTAAGTCATTTACTAAAGGAAGACCGATTTCTTTGATGCGTTCAGCTTATAATGAGAAGCGATCGATATAAGAGAATTCAATCATGTGTGAGACCTATATTGGTATTGAGAGACAGACCGATAGTATGATAAGTATAAAGGAAAAGGAATAAATACATTAGTTATAACAAAATAATAAATTGTAATATAAGTTTTGCCTCTGGAGCTCAAAGATTAATATTTCGGCGACCGTCCCACTTTTGAAACATCTAAATTCAATTCTACATAGATTTTTTATTGAATAGCTATCTGCATTGCAAAACGGGTCAGTACAAATCGTCGCATTAAAATGACAATAGGAGATTCCATGTTAATAATATTGCGGATGTACTGCATGATCCGAATCTTTCTAGAGCCAAGTCTGTTTGGTAACTACTAACAGTACTGCTAGCTCTATAGTAAATAATAAATACAGTACAGATGTCCATAAACCGCTATTTTATGCATACAAGGAAACTTATAGACTGAAACCAAATTTAAGTACGTTACTAATTTTAGTGCTCTCAATTCTTAAATATATTTCGCAATGATAATTACAATGATACTTCACAATTTACTGTACATGCAACTTGCAACATCTGTGACACGTATAAACTAAGTTGTCAAAGTTTGGCGCGCAACCTTGATAAACTTTGCTCGCCACTCCGGAAACAATAGTTGGTTACCAGTTTCATTGAAACTGTGTTTTAAACGTGCTTTTTAATGGCTGTTTAACATTTCACGTGTTTTATGTTGTGGCTAGACTCGCTACTTCGGGCTGCTTACCAGCTATGCACTATGCATTATATACACCTGCAGCTTTGAATCTTTAATAGTTTTTTTAGTTGTTCTTTGTTTAGCTTAACTATAGTATTAGAAGTATATTCTTATAGCCGGCAACAGTATTGCGTTATATTAAGATAGATAATTTCCCCAATAGACTAGATAGTACGTAAAGACGTACTATCTAAGATTATATATACTATATAAGACGACACCTAAAAGGCAAAGGCCTGTTAGATGAAAACTATCGGATTGTTCGCATATGGACAGATTCTCAAGCAAGTCGAGTTAAATTTTGCTGTCATTTAATCCTTCGCATTTTTAGGCACATTGTTAGTTTATAACGATTTGTGCATACATGCACACACACACGCGTACACACAGAGACAGAAAGAGGGGGTTACACATTCAATTTAATTGATTTATTACATACTTTGATCATTGTTACTCTTTCTATGATATATTATTATTACAGTAAGTAAATAATTAACCAGTTTGAGAACTAATAAATTAATAATTGATACGAATGATGCCTTTGTTATGTTAATGGTGAGTTTCCGTGTTCTAATTTGAAATTAACGATTTAAACTCTAACATTTCTAAATTAAATTAATATGATTTGTTTAGGGGTATCTTAGCTGTATAAGTGTGGAAACCTTTATGTGGCATTGTTACTGGACTAAGTACCTATGTAGCAAAAATTATGTAGTAAAATTAGGTATATGCTGTCTGGTTTTCCAATTTATAAATAAATAGAATAACGTAACCTAAACCTAACTCTCGACAGCCAAGGCGAAGTTGGTTGGCGAAGTAGAATTGGTGATCAGTTAGCGAGTTACCCTTCTGGGAGTAGAGCCTTCTGGTCGCTTGCCAAAGCTGCTGAGAATAACTTCTGTCGATCGTCCTTGCCACCACTGTAGAAACCCGATGATACACTGGACAGTGCAAAGGACAAGGCTGATCTATTGATCTATTGCGCCGTCTTTGCGCCTCTAACTCGACTTTGGACGATGGGAGTGCCACACCGCTCACGATCTCGCGGTGTTTAAGCTCCATGCCGGACATCTGCTTCACGCAGCGTGAAGTCCGGCGAGCTGTTGCATGTCTTGATGTCCGGAAATCGCACGAGTCAGATGGTATTCCTGCAGTGGTATCGAAACTTTGCGGTCCTGAGTTGTTTAGGGTGCATACGCGACTCTGTAAGCTCTCTTACTGCACAAGACGCTTCCTGAAAGCTTGGAAAGTACCTCACGTCCACTCGTTGCCTAAAAAGGGCGATCGTACCAAGCCGACCAATTATAGGCCAATAGCGATAACCTCCCTCCCCTCGAAGGTAATGGAAAGTGTCATTAACGCACAACTCCTTGAGTATCTAGAGGATCGCCACCTGATAAGCGATCGCTTCTGTCTTCTCAAGATACGTATCATCATATTAATTAAACCGACATCGACAAGTCGAAGAACTTACATTATCTTCAGTTTCTGAAAGACGATTCATTTCATGGTGAGTGGCTTACCACCGACATTAGGTGAGACGGATGCAATGTGGCAAGTACTACAGATATCAATTTAACTGTCTAGCCACCAGGAGTACATAATCACTAAGGTGCCCCTAGCTTTAAGCACGTAATAAAGTCCTGGCTCACCCGTTCTTATAATAACCGGTCATTTGCCGTATAAATACAGTTTTTAAAAGAAAACTCACGCAAGGGAAAACTTCGCCTCCCTGACTTTAAAACAAAACTTATCATGTTTGCTTCAAATTATACCCCGCAAGTTTCAAGGCGAGCTACTTTACTTGCAATGTAGGACTCTGTGATGTATAACTTTTTGAACTCAATGGGGAATTTTAAAGTTCTTAAATGAATATAAAACAGACAGGCGACCAACGTTTGGGAGCAGTGTTGCCAATTTTAATAATTTACAAGTGCTACAGCTTATTTTTTATACAATGAACGATTAAATTAACACCGTAAATATGCTAAAGATTTGTATGGAGTGTAATAGGCACGTACACATATATTAAACGATAGAGATAACAAATAAATCAAACGGTCAGGCGTTCGGTGTTCGAGGCGAATTTGAAGTTATGAAACCCAAATAAATCGTAAACAATTGTAAGACGTTGATCCGAGAAAGAATCATTTTTCGAGGCTTTTTTCTCGATGGCTAGTAAGTTCTGGAAGAATATAATAGCAACGAAGACAGCAAGAAAAAATGGTCTAAGGAGTGTTACATCACCTTTACTATAAAAACAGGCAAAAATCACGGATTCACGTCACTAAGATAGAATCGTCTTCTACTTTGAATGATTGCCAGTTTCTGAGTGCAATTGATTTTTGAAATGAGTCGGCCTTTCTCGAGCGCAGCTTGACATTTTACGATTATTTCGTTAACACTGCAGCGTAACTAACTTCGGTGACGTGACGTCGGCAGAACTGTGTTGTTAAGAAACGCAGTAAGTAGTGAAGGAAAAAATATACCTAATGTTGTATAGATATAGTAATTATAGTAGGTATACGTTGGCGGTAGTCGTTGGCTCGCGCATGGAGGCTGGTTTGATGGATATAACATATTCTTAAATTAGATAAATAAGTTAATATAATAATAATTATAAGTTAATATAACTTTTAAACTTCCGCGTTTTGTACACGAATTGACAACTCATGACCACGGCCGGTGAAGGTCACCAGTGCCGAAACGTCAAATAAGTTTATTTTAATTTACTTAAATTATTTTTTAATTTTGAGTTTAAATTAATTAATACACTCATTTAATTTGAATTCAAATCATATAAATTTTCGATTTTCACTGTATTATACTTAAGTAGCAAGATAATAAACCTTCAATTTTGAAATAAGTTCATTAATTTAAAAAAAGAACTCCTTTGTATTCTTGTTGTTTCATCTCATCTATCGTTCTATTACTAATTTGAAGATTATATTACTGCAGAGGTGATCGTCGAAACGTGTAAAGACCCCATTAGCTGCATGCGCACCGTGACGTCACCGCGGGGCGTTGGCGCGAAGCGTCTCTGACCTCGCCGTATCGCGCGCGCATATCTAACGTAACATGCATTGAGGGCACAGATTAACCCATGTTTAGAGTATAACTGGGATTGACATTGCTGCCTAATAGGTAGGAGGATAGCGAGGACAGCAGTGACGTCATCAAACGTGTAAAGCGCTCAGTAGAGCTACGAGTACAATGCGCACCGTAAGGAGTCGACGTGAAACGTATCTCATATCTCACGCGTATCTCATTGAGCATGTATCAAATGAACAAAATACACCTTGAACACCTGAATGCCAGATAGGTAATATTTAAAAAAGAAGTAACTGAGCTATAAGGACAGCTAGACGCTTTTAACTGTAATAATTAATAATTTTAACACGTAATAATTATTTGGTTTTGAGGTTTCGCAAGCGCAAATATTATCCAAAAACCTTTTCTTTCTACATTAATCAGACCACTGAGTTTTTTAAACCAATATCTATTTAAATGGGCACGTTTTCAAATTAAACATGTTACTTGTGAAGTTATTAATAAAATTAAACCTCGTGATTTTTCGTCTGACGCTACTTCTGATATTGTGAGTGTTGTGTGCCGCAACTTTCCGGAATATGAAAACCGAATGCGGGTAGTTGATGAAACTGCTCGCAACTCTCGACGTGGACTAACCGTCTCCTCGTGACCACGGTTGGTGCAATCCAACCGAAACGTCGAGTAAAATAAATAAGATAAACATTCGCGTTAAGACACGTTTAAATAGACAAATATGTGTGAAAAACGTACAAATTGCAAATGTTATTAATAAGTTATTAAAATATATGCAACATTAGGTAGTTTTGCTTTAATACGATAGCTAAAACTTTGAACTTTAACTTTAGTAACTGTACGATAATGCTTTACAAATCTTTGTGGTTGTCAGTGATTGTCTAAACCATTTTAAAAGCTTCGTAAAAATTAAATACGGTGTATCAAATATTTCGCTGAATCATAAGTTTTTTATGCAAATACATACAACTAATTCTCAGTCAGGTTTAGAATACTTTCAAAAAAAAGAGATCTACTGATTCAATGCTGAGCAATCGACAGTCTGTTAACATTACTCGTTGTTAGTCTGTGCCTCGATCTCCATACAATAGCGGTCGGTCGGCGTAAAGCCCGCTCCATTACTACGCGCCGCTGAGTGCGCCGGACGCGGTGATGGAAAGCTCACGAGTACTCGCACTTAATTCACTATCCTAATATGCATCTTACTGATGATACAATAAGAGTCATAATCCTTTGGAATATCCGTTAAAGAATTGGAACCTAGACGTATAATTACTTAAGGAGTGAGGATATGGGACAAGGATGAACGCTTGATTGGGAGTGGAAAGTATTCAGCGAGATACACTGACGCGTTTGTGTTAAGTTAACATCGAGTACTCTGAACACGAAGCGATGAAATGATCACGTATACTATTGCTCCCGTAATACGTAAATACACATAGGCATATAGGGAGAAGGAAAATATTTCGCACAACATTGGACGAATTATAGAATTCAGTGCACAGTAACATCCCGGTTCTTCTTTACTTGTACCGTTTCAATACTTCACCGAGGATAATAACGATAACAATATTCTATATACGAGTATTATTATATTTTTATAGAAACAAGGTGGCAGATGAGCAGATAGTTCACTCTGTGTTCAATGGATACATCCGCGACATAAGTAAGTAAGTCCAACATAAGTCCAGAATGACAAACGTAGGCACGCCCCCAGATACCGCTGCCTATTCGGCGTTGGGAAGAAGAGTTGGGAAAATTGGGAGGTATAGGATAGGAATGGGCTCTGACATTTCTAACTCACTACCGAAACACGTAGGCACGTAACATTGGGGGATACGAGTTATGACGCGACTGGACCCCACGACATTCGGTATATTCTAGTGTGGAGTGTAGAACACTCATATCTTAACGTCACGTTATTTATGAGTACAAAATCTGATAAAACATACGGCATATTATACATATTTTTAGTGATAAACGGAACAGTAGCGGGATCATCGACAACGAGTATAACAAACGACAATGATACGAGAGCCGGTACGATACGATTGAATCGCATTCACTAGAGATGTTCAATTAAGATGTAATTAAAAAGAAATAACTATTTTTTTATATAGATGGCAGATGAGTTAATAATATATATACAATTTTGACTTCATATATACAAGACTACTTAGCATTAGCTAGCATTGCCCGCAACGCACGGGAACTCTATAATGTATCCGAATAAAAAGTACCTAAATGTTAACCTGCTATGCTATAACTATGCCTAGTTTAATTACATCCGTCCAGTAGTGTTCGCGTGATGCGCGTTGTGATAGACAGACAAAAAATCCAAAAATTGTTTTTGGTAAAAAGTGTCACTTTGTAATGACTTTTTAAAAAAAAAATTTCAAATACAGACACGGGTTCGTTACGATTTTATTATATGTATAGATGAGAAATAAATAGCTGATGTAGACTATACAAGCGTAAATCATATCTATCACAGGACTGACTAGACCGATGACGTAGATGAGTCCTTTTGTATTAAATCCACATACCGGGAAGCGCTGTGTGAGAATCATAAAGAAGTTCATACAACGAGATGAGTGGAAAATCATGTGTGGTGGCGAGCCTTGGGGGTGGCCTATATTCAGTAGTAGAGAAACATAGGCTGATGGTGTGGTAGTAGATCGTTGCAAGGACCAACAATCAGCGTCCTTTCTCTTGATTTTTAAATTTATAAAAGTAAGCATGTAATCTGTGCACGAGCCAATGTTCGTCATTGTTAACTGATGTTTGCACATATCGCGGATTGCACCACGAGCAACGACAACGGCTACCATCAGGCGGGCTGTCCGTATATCACCTTATTTCTATAGAAGAAACTTCCTGCTAATACCAACCAGTTGTCACGTCAATGCAATACTTGAATTTCGTACTCGAATTTATGGATTCTTCCTTACGTATACGTAGATATACCAATGGCGGGCTACAAATCAATTTAAGCCCGTGGCCTTTAAAGAGCTAGCAATAAAGGCTAAAACTGAATGGTATTAATAAGTTAAAGTGTCGACTGTATTCAAGCCGCATCTACTTCGGCTCTCACCGTCTATTTGGGTTAGAATAATAAAAGCGGCAAGTGCTCGTAACACAAGTTATAATGTCGGCGTTCGTCGCAGCGCCCTTTTAAATAACTGCGTGGCACCAGATGTTAGAGGAAGCGCATGTGACGCGCATGCGCGACACTTGACATAAAAACATACGGACATCACACACGTCACACTCTTGGGTGATAAGCGAAAATTAGTTCTGTGGATAAGTGACGGACAAGGTGACGGATTATTGGAAGTAGATTGCTCCGTGTTTGATCTTTAGAACACGAGAACGCTGCAAACGTGATGAAAATTCTAGTATACGCGAATTTAAAAACCCAGTGTGAATCGTCTATTCGATGAGATAAAATCTATGTACAATGCGCCTAAATGCAGCAAGTTACTTGGCAAATGTTATGAGTACAAAAAGAACAAGTTTCATCCATGATGAACAAAATTGGCAACGCAAAACATCCTGCGGACCTACCAACTCACATTGACATTCACGATTGTTCCGATAAAAACGATGCTGTTCAAGGAAATATTGTAGAAATATCTGCAAATTATTTAATTGCACGTTGACATCTAAGAACAATAACATGCAGTTATTTTCTACATTTAGATTTCCTTCTCAACAACTCCCGTTTCAGTGAAACAAGAGTAGGACTCGATGGTTAGATAACGGTGGATGCCAATTTTCCAAATATCACGTTCTAAGTAATTAGTACCTATCTTAATCTGTCCCATTTTCCCTTTCTAGTTTGAAGATCTTTTTTATATAGAATTGATGGCAGACTAGCGGATGGGCCACATGATGGTAAGTGGTAACCGCCGCCCATGGACACCTGCAACATCAGTGGGCTTGCGAGTGCACCGCCGACTTTGCAGAATCCTTTTCAATGCTCTCTTGAAGAGTCCCATATCGTAGCGTAACGGAAATACCTCAGCTGGCAGTTCATTCCACAACTTTCGGGTTCGCGGTATAGTCTTTTTGACCGCACTGTACGCAGCGACTATAGAGAAAGGAATAGGACGTAGGTCAAGGAAGTACGGATGAACCGCACGACGATGACGAGCGGAGCTTTCAATTTCTCGTTTCGGAGTTCTCGATTTGCGACACAAGGCTTACGGGATTCTCTTCTATCTCGGCCCGAGGGATATTCGCACGGCCCTTCCTCGTCAGGTACAAAGCTTCCTCAGTATTGTCATCTGCTTAACAACGCATATTACCGACTTCTAACAGGTCGTTGATATGCAAAAGAAACAGTGTAGGAGAAAGCACAGAGCCTTGTGGGACACCAGCATTAATTGACATGGTGTCGGAGCAGCTACTGTCAGTAACGACTTTGGAGCTCCCTCCAGCCAAAAAACTGGAAACTCATTAGCACAATCCCTCGGGTAACACGAATGACGGTAACTCGGAAAGCAGTGCTTTGTGTCACACCCGGTCAAAACCCTTTGCAATGTCTTAAGCTAATATTGTCGATGTAGGTGCAGAATATAGTCAATTTATCATAAATGTTATCTTAGCAATAGAGTTTTATCGTGACCGTATCGTCTTACGTTATAACACTTATAGCACACGCAAAAAATATTATTTCTAGATAGAAGTGACGGCAGAAGAGCCGCAGTCCCTTACAGAAATTTCCAGACTAGGTATACTATTATTTCCAGACTAGGTATATTATTATTTCCAGACTAGGTATATTATTATTTCCAGACTAGGTATATTATTATTTCCAGACTAGGTATATTATTATTTCCAGACTAGGTATAGTATTATTTCCAGACTAGGTATACTATTATTTCCAGACTAGGTATACTATTATTTCCAGACTAGGTATATTATTATTTCCAGACTAGGTATATTATTATTTCCAGACTAGGTATATTATTATTTCCAGACTAGGTATAGTATTATTTCCAGACTAGGTATAGTATTATTTCCAGACTAGGTATATTATTATTTTTATATAGGAATGTATGTACTAAATGACGGGGGGTGAATCAGATGAGGAGGGGTTAATTAAAAAGTCAAATTTGAAACTTAAGTACTACGTAATAAGAATGTTCCATTTTCAAAACATGAATTAAGGAATTCGAGAGCTACTGCACATTGTACACTATTAGACTGTAACATGGCCGCCCTAGTGTGCTTGTATAACACATCTAGTATGTATTCTAAAATCGATAGATCATAAATATGAGTAGGTATATGAAATCTTCATTGTCTGATATGCAAAATAATGTGCTCGCTTTATCCGCCATGTTCGTTACGAAGAGCATAATTATTATTCTAAATGGATTGCGGGTGTTGCAATCCTCTCCGAGCAGACTTGCTGTATGTGTAGATACAACATAACATGCATAATTACTATTTGTAATACTATGCAACTATCTAATAACTACTTATAGGGACTATTGAATAAGTTTATTCCGATGTAAACCTTCGAAACAGAAGAGTTCTAAGCGTCTATACATTTGCAATTTCGATGCGATAGCGTGATTTTTACTACAATTTTATGTTAATCAGCTTGCAAAATATACGATGAAAATATCTTACAAGCGAGAATAATCTCATTTTTCAGTAGTAGATACAATTAGAATCACGAAGGGGTGACAGAGATAGTAGCGACTATAAACATGTCCCCCTCTTAAATATTCTCAAGCTCATATCTACATCCTATTTTCTAATGTATTGCACAAATTACACAAAAATCTTGGGAAATATTGTTGAATGTCATACAGTGAACGTATTGCAGAGAAAGTAAAGAATACAATCACTATTAAACACGTTTAGGTGTACGTACACTTGGAGTATGTTAGATGCGACAAGGCATGACAGTGTGAACCGCTATTCCGCTCGATAAGTTTTTTAAGCACTTTTCAGTTAGGCGCCAACTACACGAGCGAGTCTCTCGCTGGCGATATTTTCGCCCGAGTTATTAATAAAACTAGTAACTATATGGTAAACAGTAACTATATCGCTGAGCCGACTACTCGGGCGGTATTATCGCCCGCGTTGTCGGCTCGGCGATAGCTCATAGTTACTATTTAATTAATGACTCTGGTTAGGATATCGCCGGCGAGAGACTCGCTCGTGCAGGCGGCGCCTTATAGTCAACGATTCCGCTTCGCTGGCACTTCACTCGTATTTACGTGCATTTACGCTTACATCCCTTTGTTCTCTTCGGTTTCCCACAAATCGGATTTATCAGGTAGACACGCCTTTGAAAAGTTGTAAATAGGGACCAGAAATAAAATGTATTTTTGGTTCACAATTATTTTTCAGATCCTACAACATCAAAAAAATCTTGTGTCAGTTCCTTTAATCAGGTCGTATTCATTTGTTTATACCATACCCTCAGCCAGTGTCTTTTCACTGCTCTAGAGCTTCTATAGGCCTCTCCCAAAGACCGCCACCACACACGGTCTCATGGTGTTCTCATCCAGCCACTAACTGCGTTCTTCTTCAAGTTCAAGTCAAGTCTATGTCTTCATATGTAATCTTATATATCTCAGCCAAACAGTGTCAGCTGAGCTGAACCATAATAAAGATTAAAAAACTACTTTAAAACTGTGTCCGAACGTAAAAGGAGTATTTGTAGTACGCACGGGCAGTATATTTTCTACTGTATCATATACGTAAGTTTGTTTCGTATGATATGTCTATAAAAAGACTATGTTGTTTTGTATAACAGAAGCGCTGTCACAAGTCTATATAATGTACCTAACTGTAGCGTATTTTAACTGTACCTTCAATAAAGGTCTTGTCTAACTACGAAAGATGTGCACTGATAAAAGTGGTCCACTGGCGCAACAATGAGAATGAGGGAGCTGCAGCTACCTCATTGAGTAAGGGCGTGAGGAGAAGCCGTCAGGATTTATATCGTTTATGGTTTATTCGACAATTAAAGAAAACAAACCCGTATTAAAAATATCCAAATTCATGATAAAATTAGATACAATATATACCTGTATAGTTTGAGAATATTGAAAATGGGAGATTGGGGTATTTTCGTAATTTTTTAAAGCATGACGTCATTACATTATATTCTAAAAGAGGGAGCGAGATTGAAGTCGTCTCCAGTATATGCAAAACGCTCGCAGCTGCCAATAAGCAACGTAAAACGATGAAATGGACGCTTTTACAGTTCGACTTTTTAGTGTCCCGCCGGGACACAGGAACTTATTTACTGAGTAACATGTGGAACAAAACAGAAGCGCAGAGGTTTGTTTTATTTCTTTTTTATCTGAATGAATAACAGTGGTACAAGTTAAATGGTGTAGTTAAATTCTGAAAAAATGTCATCAACGTCATTTAAATCGAACGAATGCATATAATCTTTTGTCCGTTTCTAACAATTAGAATTCCAAACAGGTTAGGAAGTGGCAAAGAATTTTAACCGACGATTAAATTTAAATAGCGTTGTTGAGTAACGGGGTAAATTCTTTTTGCGTTTAAAAATTCCGAGTGATATTGGATGACAAACTGACGCGTGACGCAAGACTAGTGAGGCAAGCATAACAACATTAACATTTAGTACCTATTCTTCCATTTGTCACAGCAAAATTGAATTTACTATGCTTTTAGGATCTACTAGAAAGAATTTTTCTTAAGTGGAAAAAAGTTTGAAAGGTTTCGTGGGTACGCCGTAATAACTTCATAATTTGTTCATCTTACCAGGATTACAGAAGCATAAGAGAGTTAATATTGGCAGAGAACTGTTGAGAGAATTTACGCGGGACACCCACGCTCGTAAATCTTACGTGAAGAGATTGGCCAATATTAAATGTGTCTTTAATAAAATAACAAATGAGAGCCAATGAAAACTATGCCCTTGTCATATCCAACCAATTGTGTGACAGTTGCCATAGGGTTGTGAATTCGTGCCAAATTCAGTGGTGATCTTCACCACGAGCTTCACTTACTGTTGCCGACGTTGGCCGTTGACAGGATTACTCTGCCACACTATTGGTGATTAAATGTGGAAACAAATTGAATTGGTTTTTCGTATTTTTGATGCCCGTGTCCTAACGTGTACAAGTCCAATCGGATTATCTGAGTAACTGTTGGGATGAACGTCGGTGGTCACGCGGTTCATTCAATACATTTAACTAGTCGTATTATGAAAGTCATCGATGCACATACTGACGAGGCAACGCCAACGCTTGCAAAGACTTTTAAGGCACTGATGATCCGCAGTCTTTGGATCCTGGACGGTTAGAATTCGATTTATAAGTAAATAAGGTCGTTACTCGTGCAGATAAATGATTTTTGTTTCAGAGAACGGGTTGGAAACTAGAAAATTATAAACGGGTTGTGTTTTGCATCAACCGGCGAAAGTTTATTGTATTCGACTTCGAGTAAGTAGAACCGCGATTTTGTGACATCCTTGTTGAGATTAATTACCTTAGAATAGACAATCTTTTGAGAGATAGTGCAGTTTCAATATGTATACAAAGTTGCCGGTGAAGATACGAGAAGGGGCTAAGATGGTACGGTTATTTATTTATTTATAATAACCCGTACCACTTCAATGCCTAGAGGCATTCTCTACCAATCTATTGGTATGCTTATATTATAAGGCACAACTTATAGCAGTAGCATTAAACTTTAAATTGGTGGGTGACTCATTCTTGTCTATATTTCTTCTTGTTCTTGTTGAAAAGAGTAACAAAAGTGTAGACGCGTCAACTCGCCCTCACTTGTTACTTCACCCTCCGTTCAAATTAGGTACGCGTTTCCCACCGCCCGCATCGGATCGGGCGCACAATACATTATTATTGGATTTACATGTCAAGGAATTAGTTGACACGCGCGGGAAATTGGACAGTTTTATGTGAAACTACATACATGTGGAACAGATTTAAAAAGTCAATTAAGATTTCTCCTATTTTATATATATACTATATAAAGAAAGCGACAGACAAGCGAACAGTACACCCGGTGTTAAGTGGATACTGTCGCTAATAGATATCCGCGATACATGCCATCATCAGTCCAGAATGACAAGCGTTGGCACGCCCCCGAATACGCTGCCATAGAGATTTAGGAATGGATTTGGAGAAAGGGTTAGGAAAATGGAGAGGGATAGGATTGGATGGCAATGGGCTCTGGCATATCTGACTTACTGCCGAAACACATACGTATCTTGGAATAGGATAAAATAGGACATGCGGTACATTTTATGGAAATCTCCTGTTATAGAGGGATTGTCTGGAAGACATCGCTATAAAGCAATAAGATCGCCTGGTTGATTCTCTTCTTATACAATAAAGAATACAATTGGAGAGGGAGTACGCGCTGCGATCCAACAGCCGCTGGGCGCACTCGACTGGCCTCGTTCCCTCCCTCACAGAAGACTACCTTGAAATGCAATGCATTTCCCACTATATCCTATTCCCCAATGTACGTACGTGTTTCGGTAGTGAGTGCGATATGCCAGAGCCCGTTCCCATCCTAGCCTATCCGTCCCCATTTCCCCAACCCTTTCTCCAAATCAATTCCTACATCTCAAAGGGTAGGCAGCGCATCCGGGGATGTCCCAACATTTGTCATTCTGGACTGATGTATCGCGGATGTCTATGGACGACAGTATCCACTTACCGCTGGGTAGACTATATGCTCGTCAGCCGCCTTTTTCTATAAAAAACAATAAAGAGTTTTATCTATCTAGTGTTACTATTGCAAACTTATAACAATTCTTATGGGGTGGTGACCACTTATTACCAAGACATATCCTTTAATGACCTTCCTTTTTTAATAACTAGGTAACATGATCATGGGTAGCCAATTATCCAGGCTTTTTAAATTAAAAACAAATACTAACAACATGTACCGAACACCGTTTCCTGCGAGATAAGCCTCTGATGGATCACTTCCTACGGATTAGGTATGGCCGGTCGATATGAACAGCCACACTTTCCAGATCCCTCGATCACAACAATTTCATTTATTTTGGGGATCTTATAATAGTGGACAGTTGTGAAGTAATGTGTTGTATGAAGTTTACACTGCGAGTGTTTACTAACTGTGAGAATGCAGTCAATACATATCTGCGATCGATGCGAAGTATTATTTAAGATCACAATTGCGTCTTAAAAGTCTTGATACACAACTGTAGATGTGTGCTCTTTGTTTTCAAATGGTCGTCCCGGGTGGTCAATAGATATTTTATGAATAAAACTTTTAGCTAGTTGATTCTCAGTTGTGGTCCAAATTCCCGACTTAAGCTATTTATGAGCTATTATAAAGTTGCTTAAAATAATTACATGTCTAAGCAGTACTTTTACGAATTTCCTGTTTGATGTCTTGAAAGATTAAATGTTTTATAAACACATGAATCCATTTTGAAAGTATTCATGATAATAATATGAACGGAAACTGATTATTATTAAGTGATATAAAAAAGTGTCCTTACGTTCGAAATGTCATAAGTTGGGCAAAATACTAGATACAACCTCTTCTTATTGGCTTATTGCTTATAAGACAATCATCGACGACTTTTATTATTCCTCCTTCGTAATCGTTTCCTTAATGTTGAGGGTCCATCTTGTAAACAGTTTCCTTCAATGTTTTACACTCCTTGGTGTCATGGAACGATCTCTCCACCGGAATATTAATATTGACTACCTAGTCAGTCCAACATATTATCGGGTTTCGCCCTATTGGCTTCTTCTACATCGGCTGTTATCAAAATAAAATCTAGATTAAATGGCGGCTTAAAGAACTGAAGTATCAAAGTTAATAAAAAATGCCTGAATCAATATACCAACAAATGCAATAGTGAAACGCGTAGATGGCAAAGTTATTAAACTAAAGTGAAGTAGCGGGGCTTTGAAACACGTCAAATTTACTTGCACGGGAGAATATGAATGGATTCACGGAGTTTCCGATGAATTTAACGCGTGACTGATACTCATATATTTATAAGTACAGTAGGGGTTGACGTGTAGCTGGTTTTACTGGTTTAGCTAGTTTATTTTTTAATATAGGAAGTTCTATTTATTTGTGTAAAGCAAGTAATTACGGATGACAGTTAAGACTATTGCACAGCTGTTTTGCTCTGGTGAGCGTACAAATTTTGAGAAAAAAGTATCTTATATTACTATTGTGTGATGGTGAGCCTTGGGAGAGGCATATATCCCGCAGTGGAGACATAGGGTTATGGTAATTTGTATTAATTATGCAGCTACCTTAATGTATAAAAGCCACACGGAATCACAAAATAAAATTTAGTACAAGGAAGCTCTGTTCCTGTTAGAAGAAAGTGGGAAATGATGGTAAAATGATAATGCCGCTCATGGATATCTACGATACGTATCAACATCAGTTGGCAAACGCACAAAAGAAATTGCATGTCCATCAATCCTTTTTATAAAATTGACTATTTATCAAAACTCTTGTAATGTACTCTTGTACTCTTGTAATAAAATGTACCTATTATATATAGACCGTGAGACTTATTGAGAGGGAGAGTGCACGCTGCAATCCAACAGCTACTGGGCGCGCTCGACTGATCACGTTACCCCTCTCTCACAGAAGACTACCTTGAAATGTACTGCATTTCCCACTTTTTTTCCCCTAATGTACGTACGTGTTTCGGTAGTGAGTGAGATGTGCCAGAGCCCATTCCCATCCTATCCCTCCCCATTTTCCCAACCCTTTCTCCAAATGCATTCCTATATCTCCACAGGTAGGCAGCGCATCCGGGAGCGTGCCAACGTTTGACATTTTGGAATAATGTTGGCATGAATAGCGGATGTCTATGTGGCGATAGTATCCGCTTACCATGCATGCTCGTCTGCCGCCTTCGTCCATAAAAAAAAAATTAATAGTCATTTCATAGTCGTTTGTCTTTTGTGTCAGTCTTTTATTGACGACCGATAAGCTCACTTGCTAGTGACCCTGCCTTGTGTAATTGCCTAGATTCGATTCCTGGTTGAAAATTCATTAGTTTAAAGACAAATGTTTGTGCGGATCTGGGTCGTGTGTCTCTGGATCCGAGAATCCTAGTGTAGGCCATTATGTAAGGCGTTACACCTATGGCCCTACTAAGTCGTGAAAACTGCAACTGAAGCAGTCTAGTCACTAAAAAGAAATATTAAAGCTGGTGACAACACCCACTGTAAGGACACTACAATAACTATATCAATGATATGATAATAATGAAAATACATACATACAGATCCAAGTACCGGGCATATCTAACTACATACATACATACAGATTCAAGTACTGGGCATATCTAACTACATACATACATACAGATTCAAGTACTGGGCATATCTAACTACATACATACATACAGATTCAAGTACTGGGCATATCTAACTACATACATACATACAGATTCAAGTACTGGGCATATCTAACTACATACATACATACATACAGATTCAAGTACTGGGCATATCTAACTACATACATACATACAGATTCAAGTACTGGGCATATCTAACTACATACATACATACAGATTCAAGTACCGGGCATATCTAACTACATACATACATACAGATTCAAGTACCGGGCATATCTAACTACATACATACATACAGATTCAAGTACCGGGCATATCTAACTACATACATACATACAGATTCAAGTACTGGGCATATCTAACTACATACATACATACAGATTCAAGTACTGGGCATATCTAACTACATACATACATACATACAGATTCAAGTACTGGGCATATCTAACTACATACATACATACAGATTCAAGTACTGGGCATATCTAACTACATACATACATACAGATTCAAGTACTGGGCATATCTAACTACATACATACATACAGATTCAAGTACTGGGCATATCTAACTACATACATACATACATACAGATTCAAGTACTGGGCATATCTAACTACATACATACATACAGATTCAAGTACTGGGCATATCTAACTACATACATACATACAGATTCAAGTACTGGGCATATCTAACTACATACATACATACAGATTCAAGTACTGGGCATATCTAACTACATACATACATACAGATTCAAGTACTGGGCATATCTAACTACATACATACATACAGATTCAAGTACTGGGCATATCTAACTACATACATACATACATACAGATTCAAGTACTGGGCATATCTAACTACATACATACATACAGATTCAAGTACTGGGCATATCTAACTACATACATACATACAGATTCAAGTACTGGGCATATCTAACTACATACATACATACAGATTCAAGTACTGGGCATATCTAACTACATACATACATACAGATTCAAGTACTGGGCATATCTAACTACATACATACATACAGATTCAAGTACTGGGCATATCTAACTACATACATACATACATACAGATTCAAGTACCGGGCATATCTAATACATACAGATCCAAGTACCGGACATAAGTAATTACATACATACATAGAGATCTAAGTACTGGACATATTCGTATCTAACTACATACATACACACAGATCCAAGTACCGGGCATATCTAACTACATACATACATACAGATTCAAGTACCGGGCATATCTAATACATACAGATCCAAGTACCGGACATAAGTAATTACATACATACATAGAGATCTAAGTACTGGACATATTCGTATCTAACTACATACATACACACAGATCCAAGTACCGGGCATATCTAACTACATACATACATACAGATTCAAGTACTGGGCATATCTAACTACATACATACATACATACAGATTCAAGTACCGGGCATATCTAATACATACAGATCCAAGTACCGGACATAAGTAATTACATACATACATAGAGATCTAAGTACTGGACATATTCGTATCTAACTACATACATACACACAGATCCAAGTACCGGGCATATCTAACTACATACATACATACAGATCCAAGTACCGGGCATATCTAACTACATACATACATACAGATCCAAGTACCGGGCATATCTAACTTCGCTTATGATACTCACTTTTTTCAAGTCATGTCAACGACGTGTAGAACTTATTTCTAGTTATCCGTGGCAAAATGGAAGTGATTTGACAATCAACTGTATAGAAAATAATAATAAAGATGTAGAATTCCTGTAGAGTTCTTTCAATGAGACGTCTGAATAACCCGAACAAAAACATAGATGTAATCACGTTTTACTTTTAGCACGTCGTAAAAAGGAACAAAAACAGCAAAATGTTTACAGGATTCATAAATCCTATTACCATCTCACTAATTGGCATAGGATGTAAAAGGCATTTCGACTGTGCCTGTGTCGGTTCTGCGTAAATTATCTAGTCTATAAAATCTTTGACTTGAGATTTTTGTTTGTACAGATTTTTTTCTTAATTGGATGCTAACAGATCTTAGCATAAACAGATATGTTTTGGAGAAGGTGCAGGGAATATGGACTAGATCGGGTTGGAGGAGAAATAGCTGAGAAAAGAAGACAATCATAAATAAGAATCAATTTTGGAGTTTTTGCAATTCGAAACTCCGTTGAGATCTTAAGATGTTACAATATTATCTTCTCTTACAAATCATGGACAAGGGACTTTTGGCTTTTCGTCGAAATCTGGTTCAGAATATTTGGCTGTTTATGCCTAGCATTGCTTTAACTTTATTCACACAAAGTGTTTTTTTTAATTTGGAATTGTACTAGAGACTCGCTCGCATTACAGCCGCGTCGAGTCGCGCCGCGTCGCGTCGCGCCGCAGCGTGTTGCACTGCAAAACTGCGACAATGCATATTACAGACCTTTTATTGTTTTCTTTGTTTAAAATTCCACCGGCGGCCCTCCGCCACCCTTATAATAAGTTGTGAACAAAATGAACTGCCCGTGAGAAAAAGCGACCGAGTGAGAGAAAGGGATGGAGCGATGTTAAAAAAAACGTTCGGAAATTACAAAATATCTCTACCCTCTACTCTTAATCTGAATTATCGAATTATTCTGCATATATTATACAACTACAACTGGATTAAATATAACTGCAATAATACTTAAAGAAGAAAAAAACATTCACTTCTAAAAGCAATGTTAGATTAAACCGTCAGTTTATTTATTTACCTTTTAATAATAATTTCTGATTGTCAATTAGATATTTCAATTAGTAAAGTAAAAAAAGAACACGATTCCCGGCAAAAGCGACCAACTCACTAGTTATGCATAATTTATTTCAAACTGACACGGACTTTTTATCTCCACATCGGATCTAACCGCAACCAGTTCTGCCTTTTTTCTTTTTTCATTGGTCTTAGGACGCCATTTTATTTTATATTTAAATTAAACAGCTTTAATCTTCGTCTTCCTGTGACGCCTTTGCGTCGAATGTGTGCGGCTTAGTCTTTGTGTGAAGCAAATTAATTAGAATTAGTGTACCGTGTAAGTAAGGATCAGATGTAATTCTGAGTCCAATTCGTGCCTTTATATACTCGTAATATCAAATAGTTTTAATAGATTTTAAAAGGTATTGGTGAGTTACGATAGATCTGAGTAATAGATCTAACTACAAACTCACCGATATGGTTAAGCGGAGTATTACAGTGTATTTTCTCATTTCATAACATTCTCCATACTTCATCGTGACTAGAGAGATTTTCTTTATCACCTTATAAGTTCCCAATAGGATTGGATTGGTTTGCAAATATGGAATATAATGCGATAAAAGACTTCCCTTAAAAGACTCGTTATGTTTTTTTATTCGATTAGGGATGGAAATTATGATAGAAAAGAGTACTGGACAACGTATTAGTGCTCATTTTTAAGAACGTTCTTGAATATCTTAAATTTTACATAACAATCACATCTTTCAATACCACACTTCTTCCATAATTGAAAGTCGGTTATCCTTTTAATTATTGTTAAATTAGTTAACAAACAAATGTAAATACCCGAAAGGAAATTTACAGAGGTTTGTTCAGAGTGCATGGATTAACACTTTATTACACAAGGTACAACGGGCGGCCTTAATGCTGCATGGCATTGTCTTCCAGTCAACCTTCAGGAGAGGAAAGATGCAGTGACAGCGGTGTAATCAAAGAAGGAGAAAATCATGAAGAAAAAAAATAAACAAAGAATATTGGTCACCAGTCCATACTTTGTAGACGTGACGTTACAGCATAGAGTATTATACCCACTATGTACAGTATGTACTCTATGCGTTACAGAAACGAAATTCACGGCGTTCGCTAAGGAAATCCAAAAGTTTAAACATATCCAAATCACATTTTGATTAGCAATGGGAGAGTTGATATATAACGGAATATGTATGTGTTCGGTGTGTTAAGTGTGTGTTAGGTTATTAAAAGATGTATTATGAGTACCTATTTATAAGTGTTACGAGTCGAGTTATGAATGAAGGAAAGATCCCTTAAAATCCGTGAGCAGGCCGAGGCCTTTATGGTATAACCACGGTGAACATCACAAGAAATCGTAACGACGAACATTCACTAGCGTAAACGCACAAAACGGCGTAGCGAATGTAGTGGACATACACAATTGTTAGTCTGACAGGTTGCCCTAGTGTTGTACAATACATTCGATTATAGATTCAGATTATATCGATTAGTAGTCAACGAGCTGTATATCTGTATGGGATACTGACAATACGATTCTAGTATTTAGATGGACATTTCACCATACTAAGTAGTGAGGAAAAAAGTAATATTGTTTCCCAAACTTATCAGAATTGCGATTGCTGATGATAATCGTTGATTACAGACATAATCGAAAAATGATATCGGCAGTAGGGTCACAACACTAACTATCACTGTCATCGGTGTTGCCAAATGATTAATAGAAATAGAGGCAAATGGGTGTATTCGAACCAAGGTCGCATAGACAGGTCTAGATACTTACATATAGTAAGCATTGGTGGGTTATATAGTTTGCCATTGCCGATCAATTTTTGATGTGGTTTTCTTTAATAAGAAAAAAATAGGGATTTTTTTGAGGTATATTACAAGTCTGAAACGCTGATCCCACGATTGGCCATCTCCTTTCAGCACAAACAAACGTTGGTTGACTGAAAATTATAATTAATATGGATACTCATATTATAAGCACAATTTATCGCAACACAGGCGTTCTGTGTACTCATGGCACTGGACAATATCATCTACCACTATTCTTAGTGATTTACTAAGCTGAACGATGCGTTACTTGATATCTTTACAGTACAAACTGGATCAACCGCACAACCGCCGGTAACAATGTTGCGCCAATATTAATTTTCACAGCAACATGGGTGGTAAAAATATGAACGGCTAATAGCAATGACACTACGACAGGAGGGATGGAAAAAATGGGCTTAATCACATTCAATCAATTTTACTGAAAATTATTGAACCACCAATGAGAAGACGGAAATAAATCCAAAATTCAGGAACTGATAAATTAAAAAATACATTTTTTTTTACCCTCCGTTAATCCAAATAACAACTTTATAATATACAATTGGATCTTTTCTGCTATCGATGGCGATAACGATTATAACAGAAATTGGCGTGTATTTACTTTTTTTAAATGGCGGCTAATTTTAAAGGGCTGATAGTAAAATTTAAACGAAAAACAGTAAAATACTAAACGGACAACAAATCGTGACCAACAAAACTAATTATTTTGGAATAAATGTAATAAATAACTTTAAATTAGTAAAGGTAGCATTTGGATCATAGTGACCGCGACGCTCTCCTTTGTAATGATTTGTATGCAGTACCTACTTACCAATGTGCTAAACCATACATGTCTGGTGACTCTTGAAAGTCCATTAGGGCCACAAGAATTTAGGTATATAGAAAAAAAAAACCGCGACGCGCGACCGGTGGACTTGGCCAACACTCGAACTCGGTCGCGCGACAGCACCACTCCGGACGCAGTGCTGCCGCGCGACCGTACCTGTCTATACATCAAAATGGCGGCGTTTTCTGCTCAAGAAGACGAAATACTAATAAATTCTGGGTGGCGGTCGTCTGTATACGTAAGCTGTGGGTCGACAAGAGGCGGTGGGTCGGGCGTCGCGGTCGCTATGATCCGAGTGCTACCCTACGAGCGCCATCACCGAGTCGACGGTCTCCTATCACTTTGATATCACCAGTAAATCTAACGGACCTATAAAACTGCCAAATCGGTATTTTTTACTGCTCATTTAATTATTTTTCGTTGGAAAGGCTGAGAAAAAAACTAAAAAGAGAAAGAAAACGAGTTAGGGTACTTTTATGGTGATTCTGTTGACAAAACATTCATTGGTTCATTTACTCTTAAACACAGGTTTGTTCCATGACGTTATACCAATTTGCATTGACGAATTGACCACCTATTCAAGGATAAATTAAAGATCCTATTAAGGATGAGGATAAACTAGATTAGACTGTTCTGTTTCCGTGGCCATGGAGTAAAAAGTCATAATTATTTCATTACGCGAAGGCTAAATTGGGTTTTATGAGAATAATAACGACTTCAGTATTATTATATATAAATAACTGATAGGAAAAAAGCCGGGTAAAAGTATGGTGAAAGTTTTACTGTAGGCATCATAGTAAAACTTAAAATAAAAAGAATCTAATGAAAAAAAATACATACGGGAGTCTATATTCTAAAAAATTAACTGTACACAAAAACTGGCCCGAAAACTGTATGAAAAACCGTTTAGGCAACCGCTTACGTTTTTTGCAAACTGGAACTGACGTTTGACTTTTTGTAAATCCATTCGAAACTAATTCGAAACGCTGGCTGGTCTGAAAATATAATTGGACAGAGCCTAGTTGTACGACTAACAACGAAAGAACAGCAGACGTTACAAAATCGATACGTTTCGTAACATACCACCTATTGTTCTGTTTATTACTGTTCAAATTACAACTTTGTGCAACAAATTTGAAGTTTTGTTATCGTTTTGTTAGTGTCCTATTTCCGTTTGAATCTTTTATAAAGGACAATGTTATCCCTGTTTGTATGTGATAATTTCGGGATCGTTTTACCTTCGTTTTTACCTCCCTCTGTGTGTGTGTAAAATCCCATGATATTTGAATATCAAAATAGATTCAATAGTATTGAAAATACAGTTTTGTTAAGACTTACAATACCCATACAATCGGCGTCTTCACTCCTGCTGCCTGTCTTCACTGGGTATAGGCATTAGGTACTCCAAAAATGTCAAGTACAAGGAAGTAAGTTGCTACAGAAAAGTAATTAGATTTATCAATTTGCTTGATTGAAAAAGTAGCTAAAATCAGTGTGCTCAGCAAAAAGTGACCGCACACGGTATTCCACTCTTCACATCCTGCCACTACAGGACGTCTCACGCTACGTTACCCGGTACATGGTCTCCATTAGAGGACTCGCAAAACCCATCTGTTATATCAGTATTGCGACAGATATGACCTGCTCACTACCACTTAGTCTAATTTCTTCGTTTAAGTTCAATAAAGCGACGACGAGCACTTTTTTAAAACAAAGTAATTTAATTTAAGGGATGAATTCGAATTCTGAAGATCGTACATGTATTCAGTCGCTGTCTATAACTATCTATATGTACTGTGTATTATTATCTGCACGACGCTACACGCGTGTCGTAGTTTAACTGCGCATTTTGAAGATGCTGCGCAGTTACCGGGCGGTTCTCGATTTAAATTCGTAAGGTTGGGGGTTTGGACCTCGACATTTTCCACTCAGTGTCTACTTAGGTATGTATTTTCCACAGTCCCCCCCCTTGCAATCACGGGGGAGATCACATGCTCTGCAGTGGAATATCATGCATAGGCTGTGATATCGACAGGATCCAAAAGCTATAGTGACTAAATGACAGTAAAAATCAATGGTTGGCAAGACCGTACAGAGTCTACCAATCAGTGGAAACACAGGCTAACAGTATATAGTTAATATACGATTACTTGACCAAATCCTAACTTTCTCTTGATAATTTACAACCTATAATGTTCTTAAATAGGGAGGATGAGCGGAATCGGATTTCAAAATAGTTATTTTTACAATTTGTCGTGTGTCTCGGCAGTGAGCGATGCAACTTCTTTGTGAAGAAACGGGACAGTTGCACTTCGAGATGATAATATTTGTAAAAAATCGATAAAATCGAGGTTTCGTATTCCTGTTTAGTCCATCAAAAATGTATTGATTTTTTTTTCTGATTTGCATTAAAGAATAGTTTCACTGTGTCGGTACGTTTTGCTTTTTTAAATAAGAGTTGTTAAATTTGGACACTTCTTCCACGCGGTGTTTAAACGGAGCATTTTTTTTAATTGGGGGGGTCCTAGGTTCTATAATAATAACAATAAAAACTTAGGAACATACTCATGGTTGATATCTGTAACATCTATCTATATCTATACATATAATAAAAATGTAACTGATCGCTGTCTGTACATGGAAGATATATGAGAAAAACTATTATTGGGGGCCTTTATCAACGCAATAGAACCCAAAACAATGATTGTTAGAATTTTTGTCTGTTTGTCTGTGCGTTTGTGCGCTCTAATCTTAGAAAGGGCTTAACCGATTTGGATGCGGTTTTCACTAATGTATTGTGGTAAGCTTCACTTAAAATTTAGTGTTTGTTTTATTTCAATCAGTTCATAAATAAAAAAGTTATATCAATTTAAAGAATCACGTCGACTAAAGACGGCGTTTATAAACTAAAGTCCACGTGGACGAAGTCGCGGGCAACAGCTAGTACATATTAAAAAATAATTGCCCAGTTTCCAGAATTCCGGGAGATAACAGGGGAATACGTTTGTATGGACGAGCGTCATGCCGCTTCCGCTCATCCTACCCTCTTAAGAGTTAAGAAAATTGAGAAATTCAGTTGATAAGCAATACAGATAGAAAGAGAAACATAGGTAGATCATTCAATCTTGAAACATCATGTCGTAAAGAATAATATGAAGTTAGAAGAAAAGTTGCATTGTGACGTAATGTCTTACATCTGTTAGGTACAAACAAAATGTTTTTCGGTCCGTTTCTTACTTCTTATTTAGATATATTTTTCGGATTTTACTAAAGAAGGTTTCGTCGAAATAGATCTAATTTTAGCCCATTTACGAAAGGGACTTTTCCCTGAATTATCCATATTAGTTCGCATTCCTAGAAGTAGATTAGTAAGACATAAGACATAACATATTTTATAAGATGTGTATTTTCGTAGCTCAATACGCCGAAACGAAGCCATAGTCCAACCTAAAGGACATTTAATAGAATTTTCGTTACTACGTTCAAAAATAGGGACGAAGCTGACATCACTCGCTCCCAGGGGGCCTGTGCGCGTGCCGAAACAGCTGATTGCCGGTCGACCACCATAAAAAATCATATAAACCACCATACAACCCAATTTTCTCCTTAAAAACCGAGTCACAAAGCACCAAGTCGAATGGGTCTCCGTGAACGACCCTCATTAGAGAGCGTTCAAACAATTTGCAACTCAAATCACATCGGGACAGGATGTAAAATGGCTGGTGCAGTTTTTTTAACGTACACGTCATCTGCAGAGAGGCGTCACAGTCGCATTCTATTCTGAACCATGTGAATTAACTGGTAAGGTTGAGTTTCGACTGTTTTGTAATATTAACGAAATAAAACCCGAATGGATTTTGTGCATTTCACTTGGTCGGAGGCCGGTGTGTGCCGGGAGCGATCGGAGTGTTGCAGCACTCGGTAATAAATGGCACTCTGTAATAATAAATGAGAGAATATTTTGCGTTGAGAAGATGTATCGTTATCAATAATTGTCTATACCGTTTTTATTAAAATTACGTATTTCACAACTGACAATTTTAAGTGTAATAAATATCGTTTAGGCTATAATAACATTTAGGATTTTTACGTTTTTTACACACACGCGAGTCAGGTCATCACCATGGTGGATATACCCAGCCGAAATATCAAGTAAATTAAAATAGATAGGTAAAGACGTAATGCGTTAAAAGTTATAGTGTAATATCAATTAAGTTTAATAAATAATTGTTATATGTATACACGTGCTACTCACGATTTATATTTATTTTGTGTATAGAAGACAACCGTAAAATGTACTACCCTCCTTTCCATCCCCTCCTTTTCCCTCACATGAAAAGTTGAATGGTATAAAAAAAAAAAACTCCCTTATTTTATTATACTCGTGATGAGTCCATAATTAAAATTTACTAACGGTGAACCTTAAACCAAAACCTTTAACCAATCAAAAAATCGCCTAATTACCACTTTAAAATCTACAATAATGACCTAGGATATTTTAGATTTTTGGCTAGTTTTTATCGTCGCAACAATCATAACGTTCGTCTGTTTCAAGTATGATTGTTGCGACGATAAAAACAAACCAAAAATCTTTAGTATGCCTACGGTTCAAGATAGGGATGGCGATTTGACACCGATTAATCGGAGAATCGATTATTTTGAAGAAATATTTTGGCTGAAAATCAAGTTTTAAGATCGATCTCAAGCAGTGAATCAATCTCAGAATCCTAAAAATGGAATCGATATTTGCAACTGACGAGAGAAACCGTTTGGATCCCCAACGATTTGACAAATTATTTTTTTCAATATTTTTATGGAAATAAGGCGGCTGACAGTTATACGGTCCATTTGATGGAAAGTGGATACTGTCGTCCATAGGCAAATAGACATCCGCGGTACATGCCAACATCAGTCCAAAACGACAACGCCCTATACCTTCGATTGGAATCGATTCTAAGATCCTCATACCTAATGCAATATTTTAAAAAATATATTCAGCCGGAAGACTAACTTGATAATAAAATTCATGAAACAATAACTTCATTTTCTGGATACCTATTCTAAAAATATCTAAAACAGATACAGTTTGCGACAGCGCGGGAGGGGGGAGTGCAGTTGAATCAGTGTGCTTTAGTTTTGTTGTTTGCTTGTTTTAAATTAAATAATTTTATATACAAGTATATTAATTTACAATTACAAATATAAAATAAAATTATCAATATATACCCATCAACCTAACGTTGTTTTTACATCGCTAAAAAAATCCTTGGAACCGCAGTCTCACGCTGTCGCCTAATATACATAAGTTTTAATAGTTTTTTTTTATATAAAAAGGCGGCAGACGAGCATACAATCCACCTGGTGGAAAGTGGATACTGTCGTCCATTGATATCCGCGATACATACCAGCATCAGTCCAGAATGACAAACGTTAGCACGCCTCCGGATGCGCTGCCTACCTTTGCAGATTAAGGAATGGTTTAGGAAACTGTGGTGGGAGAGGATGGGATGGGAATGGGCTCTGGCACATCTCACTCACTTCCGAAACACGTACGTACATTGGAGAAATACGATAAAGTAGGAAATGCAGAATATTTTAAGGTAGTCTTCTATGAGAGAGGGGTAACGTGGCCAGTCATGTGAGGCCAGCAGCTGTGGGAATGCAGCAGGCACTCTACCCCTACCAAAAGTTATTACCATTATGTAGTTATAAGGTTATGAACTATTATGAAGGTTATAAAAGTTCCTTTTAAACGGTGAGATGATTTCAATTTCATACCCGGGTAAAACCGGGATCGGCTGGGCACTGGGCATGACGTCATTCTAAAGATTGCAAAGTCCAGCACCTTGCCACCAACCACTTTGAGGTCTCTACCAGCCTTTTTTTTATAAAGAACAACGTCTGTTTGTTTTCAATTGTGCGAATTTATTGCGGTTTTCACCTTCGCGTAATAAGGTGTAACTTCAAAAGGTTTTGGAGGTATTTTAAATTAAAATCAAAATAATTTTTGGTCAGTAGTTTTAAAAAATATAACGGGTTTTGAAAAATAAGGTGATCAGATTTACATAGCATTCATTAGATAACACCACATTCAACGGTCCTGTTAGGAAGACGAACACCTGAACAAACATTCGTCTTTAAGAAAATTAATGTCCGACCGGGAATCGAATCTGGGACCGTACGGTAGGCAGGGGCATTACCGACTGGGCTAATTGGTGAAATCGAATCGAAAAAAAAAGGGCAGTCTCCAGTGTAAAATGGGTACAATATTTTTTTTTTTATAGAGTAGTGGGCGGACGAGCAAGCGGTCCCACGTGATAGTAAGTGTTACCGCCGCCCATGGACACCTGCAACACCAGGTATGCGGGCGCGCCGCCGACCTTGCAAAATCCTATTCACAGCTCTCTTGAAAAACCCCATATCGTAGCTTAATGGAAAGACCTCTTGAGGCAGTTCGTTCCACAGCCTACGGGTCCGCGGTATAAAATAATTTTTGGACCGAACAGTGCGCGACACCTCCGTATGCGGAGGAAATGCGGATGGACCGCACTTCTGTGACGGGAGGTGCGGTTGTAGAAACCCAAGGTGGGAATTATATTAAACAATTCTTCAGAGCATTCCCGAGGCGAGCCTTGGGAGAGGCCAATATACAACAGTGGATAGACACAGGCTGATGGTATGGTTAGTATTAAATGTTATGTCTATATCTTTTAGTTTAGAATTAAGTATATTTTTCAGTTTCTCTACGATGTAATACAAGTACAAACAAAGGAAGGTGGGGATACCTAGAAAAGCCCTTATGGTATGTCATGGAATAAGCTGCCAGAATGAAAATCTGATTATTTTACTCTTTTTAAATATATCTTATACATATTAACATCTACACACAAAAAGTGTATGTTAATCAGCAATAAAGACTTTATTATTATTTATCGGTAGGTATATACCTCATCTGTTTAACACGAGCAGGTATTACTGAACGTAATAATTCACCGGGTAAGTCGTGTGTGTCGTATGTGTCGACGTGCATACGCAATTAAGATTACAAAATAAAGTATTAATCCATTGTTATTTCCAAAAAATCTTATCTTTATAACTTGAAGCCTTTTTTAATCTTACCTAGGCACTCCCGGGACAAAACTAGCTATTGTAATAGACAAAAGCTCGGTAGGTCGGTTACTTTCGTTAAGCGAAAAAATAAACCATTTTCAGTTTAAAAACATGACAAGATGCACATTGTGTCGTTCAAGTGTAGACATAGAAAGTGCGCCATAAAGTTGTCGCACTTATTATTGACAATTATTATTATATTATTATTGAGAGGCCTCCCCACTTGCAATCGCTAGGGCGTTTTTAGATCATAATCCACCACGCAGCCCAGTGCTGATTGGAGGATACGCATGTCTCAATTTAAAAAAGAAAGAATGAAATTCAGAGGTACAGACCGGGATTTAAACGCAATAATGACAGTCTGAATAGAAAGACTTAGCCTATGACTGCTCTGGGGGTCAGTCTCCACAAAATAAACCAGTTGGTCAAGCTGGTGTATGAAAAATTGAATTTGTTACAAAGCGAAGTTATACGAACGTCATTGATTAAGTATATTGATACTCAAGGTGGAAACCAACTATATGTGTGTATATGTATAAATAATACAACCATTGTTATGAATAAAATTATGCAAGTAGTTTTAAAATAAATGCAATGAAATGGCAATGTGGCTAATTGGAAGCATGATTAACCACAATAAAATATTAAGATTAATTTGATATAGATGAGAAACAGGAAAAGACTGTGAGTTTACTTTTGCACGATGGGCATCTTGTACCACCTTAAACTGGACACCTTATTTTGTTAGTAGTAAGGGCTATATTGGGGTGGCTGATGGTAATTTGAAGTGTGGTTGACTGTTCGTTGAACAATGGATGCCTCGTCGCCCACGTTGACGTTAGGCTTTATTTATGGTATTTACTATATTAGAAGTGAGTTACGTAGCACTAGGCTGCAAATACAGATTGCATTGTCTTTGCTGGAGTACTTTTTAAGGAGCTATTACAGAAGAGAATGAAGAAATCGTTGATGGTGACTGAAATGGTAATGGTTACAGAAAATCCTAGTATGTATCTAGGATTTTCTGTAACTATTCCTACTATTCTCTTCTGTAATAGTTCCTTAAAAGGTACTCCACAATGATGTTTTGTTCAAATATCGGTATTTCTGTAACTATTTCAGGGTAGACATCGAATTATGGAATTACTGTCAATTTTTACTTCATCGAGTGGGGCATCGATGAAAACATCTTTTCAAATGTAGCAGTATTCCTTAACTAGGCCCTTTAGTTTTGGTATTATAGTAATAAAAGTCTGAAAATCGTTTTTAGATCCAACTCGTCCTCTCTCTTCTCTACGCACGTACATATATATTATAACCAATTCCTTTAAAAAAAATGAAAAAGATACGAAAATATGTTTTGGGAAGTAAAACCTTTCATTGGTATGCAGGAGAAACAGAATTGGGGCGAGCCATAGAAATTTATTAATTAATGGACATGGTATAAGAGCAGCTGCCGTAAGCAATGACTTTTAAGGCTCGCGCACATTACAGCATCGCACTGCAAACTGCGACAACGCACAGACGCAGCGAGCCGCAGCTCAACGCAATAATTTAAGTCCGTTAGCTGTTGACATTAAATTTTTCACGTAGTCGCACAGGGAATAACTCTCGAATTGCGTCCGTTAACTGCGCACCTCAATCGTATTGGGGCGGGCCACGTCGCACAGCACATAACATTGGCGCATAAATACGGCCAAACTCGCCAGTGAGCTGCGCTGCGGCACGGCCCACCTGAAATGTGCGATGGTTTATATAAAATATATGAAAATGATTCAGGAGGATTTTTGCAATGTTATGTGCTGCGGTGCGGTCCGCCGTAATATGCGCGAGCCTCAATGCTCCATTCAGTATGGCGATCTATTGGCATAACATCTCGGGTAACCCGTTAGCTTGAAAGACCCTGTCAGAAGTCTTTACGACGGTCGTGAGTACAGTATATTGAAAGATCACCAACACACCAATTATGACGAAATTCGTACTTGCGTATTGATATTTTTTTTTATAGATTGGTGGGCGGACGAGCAAGCGGTCCCACGTGATGGTAAGTGTTACCGCCGCCCATGGACACCTGCAACACCAGGGGGTATGCGGGCGCGCCGCCGACCTTGCAAAATCCTATTCACAGCTCTCTTGAAGAACCCCATAAAACTATATTAAACTATAACCGGCCGAGCCGTGTGGTGTCGTCGGCCGGCTATAGAATAGCACCAGACCCTATCTCTTCCTGCCAATCCGCTTGACCTGCATGGCGTTTTAACGCCACCACATCTGTCATGCACAAGATAATGTGCATGAGAGGGCCCATGTCCAGCTGGTGGGGCTGGTTGCATTGCATTCCATTATAGTAACTTTGTTACTTTATTATTTTTTTATAGAAAAAGTGTCAAATGGGCCACCCGGTCGTAAGTGTATACTGCCCCATGACAATCTTCGTTAATAGGGACCACTGGCATAACAATGGCATAATGATAAGGAAATCCTAGTTCTGTACAACTACTTCCCCCCTACTTTTGTTACGGATAAATCTAGCATCCCTCACTAGGACACAGTTCTTTCCTTGCATCACAAAGAGTTCTTCGAAACGAAGTTATAGATAGCTACTAGCCGATTTCCTGTCTATGGGCCAGGCAATGTATGTACAGATACATTACGAAAGCATAGACATTGCATAGACGTGGATGACGCGTTTGGGTGTATCGCGGATTAGCCGATGGCTAATGTTTTTGTAATGTATCTGTATCTGAACAGGTGGTCCAGTGTTAAACCCCCGTTTATCGTCTACAAAGAATAATTAACTAGGAAACAAATTCGAAAAAATATAAGTAGATAAACAATAATTAATAAAAAAATTGTTTAAATAATCTTGAAAAATTTTCCTTAGGCGTGCCCATGTTTATCATTCTGAACCGATGTATCGCGGATGTTCATGGAAGATGACAATATACAGATGAACTGGATGTTGTCACCTGTGTTCTAGAAAAAAAATCATGTACAAGCAAGACTGATTTCATAAACAATGACATCACTCTCAACGAATACCTACCTAAACGTGAGCCGTGAAAGACTTGTCAAAACGCAATCTAAGGATTGGATTGGATTAGTTGGCAACTTACGTAGATATCAGTGGCGTGCATTGAATAAACAGACAGGCACAGCTTATCATTTAACTACTACTTTGATATCAGGTACATTCAACTGAAGGGCGCAAGCCTTTCTTTACAATTACAAGGGAATTCATTTACGTTGAACCTACGCTAACGTGGTCGAACCGTTGACGGTCGCTGTTGTTATTACTCCCGATATATATCAGTCAGTTAAACGATCTTTGTATACCTATACTATCACTACTGATTACCTTTTTTATAGTAAGAAGGTGACAGACGAGCATACAGTCCACCTGGTGGTAAGTGGATGCTGTCACCCATGAATATCTGTGGTACATGTCGACATCAGTCCAGAATGACAACTATTGCCACGCCCGGATGCGCTGAATGAATGAATGAAGGAATGAATTTGGAGAGAAAGGGGAATAGGTAGTATAATGGGACGAGGGCAGTGTTGCCAAGACTTATTTTCACTTTACCCCATGCTTGGTCTCATTTTACTCCCGATTTTGCATTATTTTGAAAAAATACCCTAATTTCTTTCAGTTACAAATAAAATAACCAATTTTCATTTTTAAACAATTTGATAGCAGACTAAATTACAAAATTCAATTGAAGTGTCTTCCGCATCATTATATTTTTTGTTATTAACAAGTCCGTGCTTTTTCTTACTGTCGAGCATACTAGTATTAAATGTATCCAACATAGTTTTTATTGAAGTAGAGCAGTGGTTCTCAAACTTTTTAAATGACGGAACCCTTTTGGGAAGCAAAATACTTGATGGAACCCTACAATAAAACAATTATTTTTATAAGTGTATTCTATATTAATCAGCATAATAAAAGTACAATGTATCAGTTACTAATTATTATTTACTTCACCACTTGGTAAGGACAATAATAGAAAACATTAAAAAAGAAAAAATCTAACTAGTGGGAGGTATGAAACTGTTTTTTATTTTTCATCAATTGCTTGATATCAGGTTTGATGGAAGAAAGTTGGAGTCTCATATCAGCTTCGGCGTCCAGTCTATTGCGATATTTTGTTTTCGTGGCTGCGTAGGTAGAGAATCCTGTTTCGCACAAATATGTAGTTGGGAACGGGAGAAGAATATCCAGAGCCATTTGGCCAAGCATTGCATATTCATCTTGGATTCTGCACCAAAAATCATTAAGAGGCGTCGTTTTGAACAATGACTCCATACTTGTGTCTGATGACATTTCTAAAAGAGATTCATATATCTCATTTGACATGTTTTCAGGCTTTTCCAAGTTGGGTAAAAAAGGATTATGAATCCAGGAGTTCACTTTAATTTTTGTATTGTGTTCTTCGGGAAAATACTTTTCAAAAGATGCGCGCATCGAACTGAGATATTGGACCAATTCTTCAAACACATTATCTTCAAACATTTCTGAGTCGTTTTCGCTAACAAACTCACTGAGTAACGTAAAACTTTCTATTTCTTTCTTACCAATGCAAATGATCCAAAAATCTAATTTTCTTTTAAAAGCAGTTATTTTATTATAGGCCTGAAACACTGTTGTCTGTTTACCTTGCAACGATAAATTTAATTCGTTAAGTTTTTGAAAGATATCCGCCATAAAAGACAATCGGAACAACCAAGTTTTATCATACAAACGGTCCTTCAAATTAAAAGAAGTATCTGCTGAAAGAAACATTTGTAACTCGGCTCTAAGTTCAAATAGCCTTGTTAAAGTTTTTCCCCGAGACAGCCATCGCACTTCTGTATGGAGCAGCAGTGTTTTATGTTTGCTGCCATAATCTTCACACAATAATGAGAACAATCGGGATTGTAGTGGTCGTGATTTGATAAAATTAATTATTTTTACCGCTTCATCCATAACTAATTTTAGATTAGACGGCATTTGCTTCATCGCAAGTGCTTGTCTATGCAGAATACAATGACTGGAACTACAATTAGGCGCTTTATTTTTCATTCGTGACACTGCTCCTGCTGTTTTACCTGTCATCGCCTTGGCCCCATCTGTACAAATGTCAATGCAATTGTTCCAACTGAGATTATGTTCTTCAAAAAATATATTTATTTTATTAAAAATTTCTTCCCCGGTAGTGTTTGTAAGCAGCGATGAACACATAAGCATGTCTTCTTCAAAAGAACTTTTATATGGATATCTCACAATAACCAGCAGGATAGCCAAACCAGCGACATCAGTCGACTCGTCCATTTGCAAAGCGAATCGTGTATTTTGTAGACGTGTAACTAGTTCTTGTTTGACGTAGCTTGCCAGATCATGGATTCGTCGTGAAACAGTATCGTTTGATAGCGGAACAGTAGAAAGATGCTTTGCAGATTTTTCATCAAGCATACATTTTGTTATGTCTAATACACATGGTTTTATTAATTTCTCAGCGATAGTGTGCGCTTCACCTGCTTGTGCAATGCGATAGCTAACTAAGTATGATGCCTCCGTGGCCTTTTCGTTGGTAGTTTGTGTTACATGCATCATATTTTTTTGACTTTCTAATAACTGATCTTTTTTGCGAACAAAAAATTCTTTATTCTTGTCTTTAGTCTCGGGGTGTACGGTTTCTAAATGTCGACGCAATTTGGCAGGTGCCATGGAACTATTAGGAAGCAGTTTACTACAGAGCATGCAGAGAGGTGAGCCGTTGGAATCAACAAATCCGAAACTGATATAAGATTCATCATACTTCCTTTTTTTCGTCTTTGAAACCGTCGAGCTTGACGTCGTGGCACTCGTGGCATCATCTTCTGGATCGGTGATTGCTAAATTCTCCGCGCGCATTGCTTTTGAACATTCAGCGTCATTAGAAGATGTTGTTGGAACACGTTTAACACCTTTAAGCCAACGTTCCATTCTTCTTTATTTATAATGTTACAAGTCAGGATAGTGGGGTTTAAATAATGCACAATCGTTACTGCGTATAAGAGACTAAATTTAGAACCTACAGGGAAGAAATGTATAAAACTGAGACAACAGAATACAGCAGGCAGTAAAACAATGAACACTAGTTTCTCGCTAGCGAGCTTGTAAGTAGGTAGTAACTTATCGCTCCGAACGCTAATCATCAACTGACGACGCCAACGCGCGATCGCCGCTTTTATACTTAGTCCTAGACTCGATCTCAAATATTCTCGAAAATACTCGAGTCGGCACCTTTGATAAACAAAAAGCAAAAATAAAAACAGAAATTTAAAAATAGCGTTGTAAACAATATCGACTTTATCCTTTGAAGTTAGAGACGAAAGTCGCTAGTTGACAACTATAGCGTCTAATTCAGAGGCGGCTTTTATCAAAGAGACTGAGCGCTTACAAGTATACTACCCGCTCGTTTTAAGTTTGCCGCTGGCGATAGGTATGAGTGTATGACGTTCGAAATTTTTTATTTAATTGTAACAATAAAAATTGTGTACGTTAGATATTTGGGTAAAACTATGACACATTATAAGTTTTGTTGTCACGTGGGGGAGGGTACGCGCATTCCACAGACCGGCAAACTTAGAGCGAACGCGTTGTACAAGTATAAAATTGTTGAGACCAAACTTATGAGATATTGTACCAGCTAATGTAACACAAGCTTATACAAATACAAATAAATAAATAAATAACATTCATAGCGTTTTGTCTCCGCGCGGCCGCGGAGTCCGCACAGCCGCGGAGCGACCAGAGAGAGGTGTTTTGATTTTTTTATTTCTAAATTCTTGCGGAACCCCGACAGAGGTATCACGGAACCCTAGGGTTCCGCGGAACACACTTAGAGTATAGCTGAAGTAGAGTAAACACAAGATCGGTGAAAAATGGCTCCGGGTTCAAATCTTTTCACGTGAAGTGTTAACTTTTATGTGAAGTGTACTATAGTATTTTTTTATATTTCTCCTTTAAAATTCTTATCCCTATAAATACCCTAAGTAAATTAATACCCTAAAAATTACATTGCGACGTCATTTTTACTCTAAATCTAGGGTAAAATACCCTAAGTTGGCATCGCTGGACGAAGGGTTAATTTTGAATCAAAGTACATTAAATGCAAGACCGTTTTCTTGGTCCAAGGGGATCTACTATCGATTCACATTCGTGAGAGATCATACATTGGATCCCTGGCCTGTACTACTAAGTTTCTAGTAAAGTGGGATATGTATTGTCAATTATTACTAGCTCAGTGGAAAAATACACTATGGCATGTTTTATATGGTGCAATTCACACTGAGCACGCATAGTGCAATATGGCCTGAAAAACTCACATGTCAATGCAAGTCTATTCAATTCAATTCAAATTCTTTATTTGTATTAAACATACATGATATAATTTATAATGAGCCTGCATGCTTATATTTATCTATGCACTGCGGTGGCACATTAAAGGTTGACGTCAATCGATATAACATTCTCAATAGGTAAAAATACGCGTCTCACACATTCAAAACGACAATATCGGATGTTGGTTGGTTATCTATACTTACATCGTTGTTAATGCATGAACGAAATCTTTGAATGCAGTTTGCCTCCCGAGATCCGTCGATCACAATAATATCTCGTGGAGGTTACGCTGCAGATACTGTAGGTACTCTGTTACTTTTAATTAATGTATATTCGTGACAACCTCGGCATTTGACGGCGTTGCATTCAGCGTGGGTTAGGGTAGAGGTCGAATGGTGCAGGATAGGTACAAGCTCACGTCGGTCACTATACTGGATTTAATTGGATTTAACTGGACTATACTGGCCATTGCATTTAATTATACTGTAATACTTGTAAAATAGAATAAAACAGCATACTTTATTTGAGCATCTGTAATACTAAACAATCGAGCGATGGAACAAATACGAACTAATCACACAAATAAGACTATCGAAAAATGTAGATTTTCTATTTTACATTCTCTATAGAAACTGTACGTACGTGTTTCGGTAGTAAATAAATAGTACATGACAGAATCCATCCCATCTTATAGTATTCATAACCATTTTCCCAACCTTTTCTCCAAATCCATTCCTAAATCTCCAAAGACAGGCAGCGCATCCGGGGGCATGCCAACGTTTGCCATTCTGAACTGATGTCCGCTTGTATCGCGGACGTCGCAGGGCGACAGTATCCACTTACCACCAGGTGGACTGTCTGTTTGTCTGCCAATTTCTTTCAATAAAAAAAATATATTTGCAAAATAGAATACATCAGCTTTTTTTATTAAAGCGTCTATAACAATAGTCAATCGAGCCAACAAATACAAACTCCGTTGCAACTCATTATGAACTAATACAATAAGCGGCTGGCTAGGTGACGATGATCGCAAATACAACGTTGTCGAACAAATTGCACTTTCAGTTGGAATCAACAAATATGAACGTTAATCAAGTTACTACAATAATTTATTGAACGCAAATAATTGTTCCTGTCTGATTAGTCAATGCATTAGCTACATGTAGTTGTGTAATAAATTCCCGCGTTTTTTTGTCTTTTAAGATCGTCTCAAGATGTTTCTGAAGGAAGATGGTCGTCAAACAACACGAGAGTTGGCCGAAAATATGGGCCGTGCCTTCAAGACCATCCCTAACCATCTTAAATCTTATACGCAAAAAAACGCCTGAATTTATTACACAACCCAATATATCAACTTGAACAGGCTACATGATTCTCCAAACATTTGTGGTCGGTTTTTCATCGAATGAATGCATAGTCCAGTTGCAATAAGCAATATGCAATAAGCAATTAACAACTTATCTAATGCAAAACTTGAGAGTACGCCATATAACCCGATTGTAGGTATGAGAGATCGTTATTGTAAAAAAAAAATGTGACAAGTTCAATAAAAAAAACAATAATAATAAAAGGAACGCTGTTCAAAAAACATATATAAAATATAAACGAACCTGCTGGTCAGTGCCTGTAGCCAACAGTAGGGTTGAGGATTTATTTTTGAGCTCATGATTTTAAACTATTTTGGAGGCAATAACCAATGAACAATAAGTTAATGAAGAGTTTTCTGGGGGACTCGTTTTAAGTTTTTTTACACTTCTAACTCTTCATTTACATGCAGCCACTGCCGCTCGTCCTCGCGCTGGCCTAATATTTCCGCGACAGCGTCGAAGCGAATGACTGTTTACATTGCCGCGCCATACTTCTTTCAAGTTCAACCTACGCCAATGGGAGGACGTAGATATTGCTGCAGAGTTAGCGCAAAAAAAAATGCCAAAATATGTAGGTAACTAAAATAACAAAAATATGTCATTGCACGAAGTGATGGTGGATGGTAGTAATTCATTGCAATAGAACGTTGTAAGTACTTAGGTACAGACGGGTAAGTATACTCGTATACGTTGTATATGAGGTGATCGGTGATCGAGGATTTCATACAATTTTTTTTACCGTCCAGTCTTGGCTGTTCTCATGACAATGGTCGAAATTCTTTCTACTCGTGGCGCGCGCTTTAGTATAAAACACATTTAGAAGAAACTTTAAAGATTTTTTAACGTTTAAATATATACAAATGACATAATATATAATAGCAAAAATAAATTAATGTAATTGCATATTAAGGACTAAATATTAATCCTATGTTAAAAAGGAATAATTAGGCAAATGTGACCATTCATTTTAGATTTTTGTTGCTAATAATGATTTTTACAAAAGGCACAATTATGTATATAAATAAACAAAATGGTTTGAAAATAAGTAATATTTACCAGTAATGGCTCTGTTAATATAGTGTGTAGGTACGTAAAGACTTTTCAACTAAATGAAATATAGTTTCTAATAAAATGGTAAGGCGCAACTGTGTAATTGCAAGCATTCAACTTAGCAAAAACCAAGTGCCTCTTTATTTTCAAATATTTTACTTTATCTGTGCGTTATTTATGGCTTTTTGATTAATGTACATATATTTTTAAACTATGCAAGTAACAAAAATATTAAAAATATGGACATGTATTTCCAAATATGTATTTAATTCGATTTTGCTAAAAAATGTCATTGCCGTGGAAGTGGGTTACATTTAAATGGGGGGTACCACTCCGAAATGCTCCAAATATTCTTTTCTAGACTGAACCTTGTTATCCAGACTAGAATTAGCTTAACGCATACCAAAAATTACACGTGATAATAACTTTAGAAATCACTGACAATTGTTTATTCTCACAGTTTTTGGTATTTAATGCAATCGATCCTTCAAACTACACATAAGTATATCGCCTTTCTATATTCTCGTTCTTTTTATTTAACTTTTTACTAATCTTATTCACTGTGCAACTTTCTGGGTAAGATTCTTGACAGGACAAACACTGTATAGTATCATGTATGATGTTCAAAGACTGAAGTCGAATCTATTACAGTTAGCAGAAGTTAGAAATGGTAGCACTATCGAAGTTATACCTGCACCACCCCTTCCTTATAGAAATGATTACTTTTTTTTCGGAATGACTAAATTCTTGTGGCCCTAGTGGCCTTTCAAGAGTCACCGCTCAGAAATGATTACACTATCATTATGAAAGATGGGATGACATTGACAACTACCTAGTTGTCACCTGACAAATGTCATCTGCAGCATGTGCAATGAATGTGTTTTTTCTGAATGTGACAGAACATGCACATAGTTTATCTAATGGTAAGTGGTTACTGTCACCCATGAAATCTATTGTAGGAACTTGCCAGCAGCAGTCAATTGTTATATTAAAACATGACTCAATTTATTAGTTTTCATTTATCTTTTCATTACTTAATATTTTCATTTCTTAAGTGTAAAATGAAATAAGTACCTATGGTTAAGATTTCTAACTTTTATTATCGTGGTTGTACATAAATAATTATTATAACTTGCTCCCTATCAGGGCCCTGGAGTCTACAAAGTGATCTGAGGCTGTGGAATTTCATACATTGGGCTAACCAAACGAACCAGAGCAAGCCCTGTAAAGGAACACATAACCGCCGTGAAAAATAATAACCTACACAAGTCGGCAATAGCAGAGCACCTATTAGAGGCAGGAACTAATCCTTGGAATGAATTACACAAACCAAAAGTAATTTTAACAGAACGCCATTACATACCGCGTTTGGTCCAAGACGCAATAGAAATTAAAAAAAATGACGAAATTTCAAACGTGAGGATGGACTTAAGTTGACACGTACATGGGACCCAGTGATTGAACTTTGTAAACCCAGAAAAGTAGATGCGTTTTCTAACTAGCGTGTGTGTGGTGATATTGTTAGTAAAGTGTGCAAGGAACTTAATCAACACAAACAAGTTCAGTGTGAGCAGGTGAATCAAAAACGAACACGGTGGAGGGTAGACAGATTTCTGTCAATGACAACTCTACACTTTCACCCGCTTCGGCAGTCTCGATGCGACCACCGTTCATGTAATTGGACTGAAATATCGCCAATAATAAATCGTGAGGGATACTCACACATATATATGTAATACAACAATTATTAAGTACCTATGGTTAATACTATAGGTACTTAATACTTTTCACCTATTAATGGTTTTTCTACTATACTTTTGTAGTGTATCAATAAACAAGAATTATGTATTATCCCTGAATAAAATTGTATTCAAGACAATAAATCCTTGGATTACTTTCAACATCTGCTATTCATCATCTAGTTCATTCTAGAACATTCAACATCTAGTTCATCTAAGTTATATGATAGTTAATGATAATATTTTTCTTTTCTCTACTTACAGATCTTTATTTAACACACAAGACAATAAACAACAAGTGCGCTGCTATTCAAGAATATTTAAGAAAAAAAAATAAACACCTAAAATAACAATGAGAAAAGGTAAAGCAAAAGCATGAGATACAAAAGCATTTATTCGCAATTGGACAAAACTCTGACCCGTAGACCAGTAGACTTATATCATAATGATCAGTGTGACATGTGACATGCGAAAAATTAGTGATTAACTAATAAAATAATACAAACACAAGCTTTATAATTAAAACTGAAGACCTGGAACACAGAATGGCCATAGGAATAAACATTTTTACCAATCATGAAGACACTTTATGTAATCAGAGCAAAATAAAGCACTTAAGTTTATTAATGAAACAAAATCAATCAAAATATGGAAACAACTCCTGCCTTGTCAATGCAGTATATAGGACAAAACAGTCACATTTGTAATGATTTAGTACATACATAATTCTATATTGTGATATTTTTTTTGTATATACAAGTATATTTGTTTAACAGGATATCAGAACCAGGGTAGAACCAGTTGAGTGACTAGCTATGCTTTTATCTCTTTATTTGACAAGAAAGAAATCTTCAATATCTGTCATTTTGAATTTAAAGCATGACAGACATATAATTCAACCAACCAACTACTGCCAGACAACCAACTACTGCCAGAAAAATGAACAATCCAACTGAATAGCCCAAACATTATGTTACCCAATTTTGCAGTTTTTTTAGGAACTAATGATACTGGCTGACCTATCGAGTGGGACAACTCTATCTACAGGGTTAAATATTAGATCAGCAATAATTCTATTGTTGATTGAAGAGTTAAGTGTTTTTGTAATGTTTTAAATAAGTACTGGTCAACAGTTTTTCTCTTTAAGCAAGTCACAGTTATTAGTTAATTTGTTTTAAGATTTTTTGTATAAAGCGTTTTAACTGAGAAATTAATTTGTTAGTACTGACTTAGTAACTAGTTAGAAAATTGTCGATGGAACTGTTTGACGTGGATAAGTTTTTTGGCCGTTTCTTTGCCTAGATTCAAAGTTGTTGATAAATTGACGTCTATATAGACTATTTAAGGTCTCTACGACGAACACAGCTTAGACTAATAACATTCTAAGACAAAGAATTATCTATTTATTCCCAGATCTATGAGTATGTAATTATAAATGTAACAGTTGGTGTCACTCTTTTACCATAGAGTATAGATGATTCAGCAATCTTGTGGGTATGATGTATTATTTTCTGTTTAAAAATTTATACAGGATTTGTAGTTAAAAGAACAGTTCTATGACAACTGATTAAACCAGATAACTGTGTGGTCACCAGCAAAGACCTCCTCATACATATTGAAACATTATGATTTGGCTATGATGTGTTATTTTCTGTTTAAAAGTTTATACAGGATTTAAAGTTAAAAGATAACAATTCTATGACAACTGATTAGCCCAGATAACTGTATGGTGAACAGTAAAGTCCTCCTCATAGGTATTGAAACATTATGTTTCACTATGTGTGGAGAGTTACTTATTGAAATTGTTACCTTTTATGTATTGACGTGTATTAACCTCCTATGTATTAATATAGAGGTTCTATTTCTCTGTAGCTGACTGAACATGGTATACTATGGTACGATGGTATATGTACTTGCCATACTCCATATTGTAAAATCTTTTCTTGGTTAATGTTACATATCATATCATAGTAGCTACCACTATCATTCAAATCATTCAAACTGCAGTTATTTTTAAATTAACAAATTGTTAATTCTACTGTACAGTTCTTCTGTCTGTTAAATTTTTAATTTAATGCAGTAAGTAGTTAAGTGTATAGCCTGCTTAAAGAAAGAAAATTGAGAATGAATGAAAAGTTCTGAATTTGTACTTGCATTTAGTTGAGAATATATGTTTGGTTTCTAGGTAGATTGGCAGTCTTTGAGTGGCTCTGTACCCTCAACACAGGGATCCAGTGTGTGGGTCTTTGGGAGTGATGTTATATTTTCGAGTCAATTGCATTAAATATTTGAAACCTAACTACATACATTTTTTAATGTTTAAATGTCAAAATGGCAGATTGTGTATGCATTTTGGATATAAATGTATCCCATATATATAAACTTACATTATAAAATATCTATAATATAGAACAGAACAAATATTTAGAAAGAGAGGTACTTTTTTATATAATTTAGATTTTAAATACATGCCTACCTTTTATTTTCTTATCTTCAAGTAGGTGCTAATTACCTTGGAACTTTTACCCTTTATTATAAGAAAAATAAACTTTTCTTTGACTATTCTAATCATAGCATGAAAAAGAAAAATGTTATATTTTAAAAATATTTTTATAGAATACATATAAACATATATTGGACCAATGACAGTAAAAACTATAGAACTATTTGAAAGTGATTCTTTCACTTACTTTAAGGACAGACAAAGACTTATCAAATTAGGGTTGTTTCGAATAGTGACAAATTGTCTGAACTACTAGGTATTAGGACTGTGTTTTTCTAATTAAACATTTTATGTTTAAGAATTTTTGTTCGTGTTTAATGTTAATTATGACGTGTGACTTTTTACGGTCGTAGCGCTATAACATTCATTTTTTGGCGGAACTTTTAGTTATTTCACACTAACAAAACGAAATTAGAACATACAAATTTGCTTTATAAAGGGAATACTTATGGTAGGTTCATATATAATACCTAAAACGAACTCATCCGCGTTTCCCGGTTAGGCCTACAACTCGGCAACTGAACGAAGCTAGCCGCGCTTACGACCAAATAACAAATATTTTATGAGGAATAACATAAATGTAAGTATTAAAATATAGTTTTACCTTATCGATTTGTCCCAATCCACATCCAGATGATAAATCCAATCCAATAAACACGGATAAAACACTGAATTTTAACACAACACACGCATACAACGCAACAATTTGTTTAGCAATTGTACTGAAGGTGCACCGATCCTATATTTCTCTCACTTTTCACACAATTTTCATCCGTTTTTAGAATTCACTGCACTTTTTTTGTTTTTGATGAACACAATTTGCGTCAACAAATGCACTGGTTCAAGGAATCCCTGCAATTCACATAATAATTTTATTTTTTATACAATATATGTTTATAGAATTTATTTTTATATAAAATAAAATAAATGCAACACTCCGTGAAGAGGCCACTGAACCTAACAAAATCAATTTCGCATCCCAAAACAGCTGTTCGGGACTAGCGATGTCAAAAAATCGATAACAACTGGATTTAGAATAACCATAATAATTACACACGGCTTAACTTTGAACAACATAGATTAACTGGTTTTACTATCTTCAATAAATTTCTCCAACCAAATTATATGGAAATAATAATGCAATTCATTAATATTATATGAAATCAAATTTAAATATAAAGAATTGAGTACAAATAAAAATGAATCACATCTTACATTAATTTCAATAAGTGCTAGTGGTCACAAAATTTGTTTTGTTTATTCTGCAGATTCTTTGTGAGCAGATTACTTGCAGAAGAAACGAACGTAATCGGTCGCGCTCGGTCGCGGACTGGCGGCGACGGTGCGGGGCGCGCGGGCGGGGTGAGGTGAGGGGCGGGTCGCGGGCGGGCCCGCCGCCGAGCGCGGAATGCTATTGTAGGCGAACTTGCCCGCCACTTTTTTTCTCAATTCTGGTCAAACAAGTTTTGTATACAACCTGCGTTGTAAGGATTCCGCCATTCTTTGAACACGGGAACGGTCTTTCTAAACTTTTGGAAATGCACCTATTAGGTTTCATTAAAACCACAATATTCTTACTCCTACGAGTGGCACGTATCAAACACGTATCTACCTTTTATATCCTTTACTGTTGTAATTCGTAGATCAGACTAATGTTAAACCATTGTTTAAATTTCTAATAATTCAATAACGTGAAACCACTAACACAAGCTACACTAATTTATTTAAAATTATACATATAAGTACAAATAGAATCTTATATCCGGTAAAATTAATAATGTTTTCGAAGAGGGTTTTTTTTTTTTTTTTTTTTATTTATTTATTCAAAAGAAACTTAAATAGTAGGTATACATATATTTCCGCCAAACTGATGACAGTTTGTTGGCGAATAGTGCGCTCTCAACTTTTAACTTTCCGTGTCTTACCCACTTAGGTTAGCTTAACTAATTGACAACTTGTCTACGATGTGAACAAGTATATATATGTACAATCCATGAGTACTACATGAAACAGTAAGTACACTTCTAGGTATCTATATTTAATTTATTTAACAGTATCGCTTTTAGCCTTATTTTAAATACCTGTTTACCACTGCACTGTTCCACAGTTGGACTAATTTGGTTAAATAATTTAGGAATCATGTATTTACGAGTTCTTTTGCCAAAGTAATTGTTCATATTATATTCTACATATCTTCTTTGCGAGTTTTCTCTAAGGTTGCGTATCGGTATTCTACATGTTTTAATGCTATCCTGGCCATAATCATCAATATACATTAAGTATTTTACTTTTTCGTGAACAGGTAATATCTTTAACTTATTATACAACAACTTATAATTTTTGTTACAACTAATCCTAGTTTTTTTATCTACTAATACGTTTTTTATTATTCGAATCTGGATGTTACATATTTTATCAAGATAAGTTCTAAAAGTACGTCCATATGCAACTAAACCATAGCTAATTATTGACTCGGCTAGCGAATGGTATAAGGTATACATTATTTAATGATTAGGTTGATTAGGTACCTACGAATTCACCTATGCGATATAAGAAACCTCAGTCTAAAAGAGGCAGTTACTAGTGCTAGGTACAGTTAGTTGAGGACAAAGTAAGTATTTATTCCCAACTATAGATATTTCCTAACAAACACCTACATTCGTTGGTAATTTGTTTTAAATTAAGGGTAGGTACCTATCGTTCGTTTACCTTCCTCAAATAGGTAGGTAGATACATAGGGGAAGGTTGCCATGATTGGACCACTTAACTTCCTTGCCTAAAATCTCGTAAAGTCTGAGTGATAAAATAAAAACAGTTGATGATTTATATGTATTACTAACTTTATTATTATATGCCTTTTACATTATCAATTAACTCTAACAGTTTTTGAGATAAATCAAGAAGACTTGTTTTTTTAATGTTATTTCTTTGGACCATGGTCGCCTTGATTGGACTACCAGGTTGCCATGAATGGACTTGGGGAAATCTGCACCAGTGGTCCAGTGGTCCAGTCGTAGACACACTCGTGCTCGTCACTACTTGCCGCGTGGCGCGGCGACACTGAGGTAGGGATGCTCGATATACATCGATGCATCGAAAACATCGATGTTTACTATCAGATATATCGGATCAATCCGATACATCGGTTAATTTGGTTATTTAACGATGCATCGATGTATTTTATTCGATGCATCGAATGACGCACGCATTATAATCCTCTAATAAAAGTACATGAGAAATTTATGGGGCCACAGTGACGCGGCATTTCATTGGTTGAGATAAACATATAATATAGAAAAACAACACAAAAATATATACAAAATAAAAATGTATGACACGAATGATGTGAATTATAAGTATGGTCAGATTATAAACAACAGTTTCCGAAATTGTTCAAAATAGTCTATAAATATTTAACTTTGGTAGCCAGCTCAGTACCATCAGAAAGACTTTTTTCAAAAGCTTCACAAGGTTTGAATTAACAACGTAACAGAATAGGTACAAGGAAAACGGGTTAATAAAATCTTATTTATTCAAAGCTTAGAGAAGAAGTATTGGGATCTGTAATTTCCAAAATTTTCATTCATTCTTCTAATAAATCTCAATTAAATTGATAACCTTGGATTGTGTCTCATTTTCCTATCCTATATTTCTAAATGATGTCACAAAGCATACAAATCATCGATGTTTTTTAACTGATGCATCGAAAACATCGATGTTTTTATTTGATGCATCGTAAAACATCGATGCAACGTTTCGATGCATCACATCGAAAAAAACATCGATGTATTTTTTGCATGAACATCCCTACACTGAGGTAACAATGGGGTTTGCGGGGGGCAGCGACGCTACTGTGCGATGTGACAAAACATTGCTAGGGAGCACAGTTTTGGAAATATTTAGGTGGTCCAATGAAAGCACCGGTCCATTGATCGCAACCTTCCCCTACTTATTATGTTTAGCCCACCGGATTTACTTACCATATTTAAATCCTTTATAAAGCTAACCAGGTAGCTACGACAAATTCCTTTTTTTTTGTTAGGAATGTCAATCAAGGAACACCCTGCATGGTCACCTGGTACCAGCTAGTCTAGCTAGTCTAGGTGGTACCAGGTAGTGCCGGACTCCTACCGGCTAAAAAACCTTGATTGCCTTAACATCGTGTATGTCTAAGTTCTTGTGGCCCTGGTGGCCTTTCAAGAGTCACCGGTCGTATGTTGATGTGGGGCGAGCGCAGAAGGCGCTCAGCCAGGAAAAAAGTGTGTGTTGCAACGAGCCTAAGGGCTCCCCCGCCGGTAAACCGGCGGAAGGAACGGACCTCGGCTTAGGGCGTTGCATTGGGGGGATACCGCGGGATCGCGAGTCGGCGAGAAGCGCCCAGGCACGTGCCGATACCTGGTAAAAGTGTTGGTTGAGGGCCGGTGTGTGTTTAATGGTGTGACGAGGGGGACGTCCACGTCTTGGCCGGCGGGGACGGTGTCTGTGTGCTGTGTTTGGGTGCAGAGTGAGAACCGCATTGGCAGCGGTGATCGGGTCGTCGGGATCGTCCAGGATGTGCCGCGGGCGACACTAGCGGGGAGGGGCACTCCTGTCCGGTATGTAGGTGAGTGAAGAGACAATCAGGGGATTGGGATGCTGTGGGATAGCGTCATAGTAGCGTCGGGCGGTGTCTTTTATGTATTTGACGATGGAGGGAAGTTCCAAGTCCTTGTGGAGGTCAACGTTACGCAAGTACCATGGTGCAGCCACGGCCTTGCGCATGAATCTGTTTTGGACGACAAATTCCAATTAAATAGGTAATACAAGAAGCAGCTACGAATATATGTGTATTGTATTGAATTGGTATGACGTCCCACCACAAAATTTTAAAAACTCGTTCAACTAGTAGGTATTACCAGAATGTTTACCTAAATATTTATAACTCGAAAGAGGTGTCTAAATCAAAAACTGGATTTATTATCTATTGGGGATGTCAAGGGGTTACAATGTATACACATGACACATTGGTCGATAAGTTTAGAGACTAATTTGTAGAGGATAAGTCGTGCTTTGGTGAGGATATTATCTCCTTGGCAATAAATGTCGAAAAAGAGACGGTCTGTGTTGTTTGTGTCTAAATGTTTGACTCAGGCTCTCTGGTGATCTAACTGGACAAGTCTAAAATCGAAAATGTATTTGAGCGCATTGAACTATATTTGGCATAATCCTTTACCTAAGTACTTCTTCAATATAAGCGAGTGCTCAAAAATAAGTGTGACAAGGACTGCTAAAATTGTGTAAGATTATTAAAAAGTTAAGTATGATTGTTAAGACTTATTTAAAGACTTGCCTTCAATCTTAAGGAATACGCAACAAAGGATTACTCTCTTGATTATTAGGTACTATAATATTTAATAGTATCTAATAAATTCGACATATGTAAACCCCATATGTAAATTATTTATAATTCCAAGATATAAGAAAATCGCGGTGATAATGGTCAATAATAATTGTTACTTAATAGTATTTAAGAACAGAAGCGATAGGAAGGTACAACAAGACTATATGACTGCAGGAAACTACACAAATGATAACGATTATTTTATTATATAGACCTTGGAATTTTAATTGAATAGTGTTTATATCACAATATTTATACCTATCTAGGTAAATGCATTTCCCAATAAAGTTTGGGGTATTCCGAGAAGCAACTTCGAGGAATTCCAACATTCAAGGTTACAAAGAACTTTTGAACTAAGTATTTGAATAGCGATAAGCGAACCGCCAGGTTAGATAGACTCGGAACTGAGAGGGACAAAGAAACGTCTACATCTCGCGAGAGAACGGGATGGTTTAACATATTTAATGAATGCCATATCAAGTTACTTATGGTTTCTGTGTACTGTAACCATGCTAGTGGGAAAGAGACGAATATACTTTTGATTTGTTCCCTTTGAACCAGCCCGCGGGAGATGCTTGTTAATCAGATTTTTTAAAAGTGAACTTTTTAATTGGTTTCACCGAACGACTTATAAGGTTGTACCTAATGATGAACGGAAACTAAATAAAAATGAAAAGTTCACAGTCTACAAGGAACCGTGTTATTTATGAGATTTCGATATAAAGGCTACGAAATCGTTAAAAAGTATAATAAAAATGAACGAAAGTAACTCCTAATGTTGGCGCAACGTAACAAACGAAAATGACATTAATATAATGAATTCTTATTGTCTATATTATTAATAGAAAAATTTATAAACTGGACATTTTGATTCTATAGAATGACCTATTATTACAAATTCATACTCGTAATAATTATTAAGTGGGAAAACTCTTGTTGTACCTACAAGCGTTTTTTTAAAGTAGTCACAATGAAATATAGGTCTTGATATTTGCAGGAAGTTGCAGTGTCAAGAAAGCTCTGTGGAACTACTACGTAATGCAATTTAAATTTTAAGTAGATTGTTTATTCGCTCATAAAAATAACTGCTGTTTAGGTGTTGCGTATCTAGGGATGTTCGGAATATTCCTATTCATATTTGTTTTGACGAATACCTACTATCCTATTTTCAAGTAGGTAAGTACCTACCTAGGTACCTATTCGTTCTGTAAACGAATAGTTGAATACTAATCGAATAGTAAAAACCTAATGTCGTGCGAAAAAGAGCATATCTATAAGAAAAAAAAATTTAAGAATTAAGTTTATTTGCAAAAAATCAGTTAGGTACCAAACTTTTTATTGAATTAAAAGTTGCTTAGGTACCACTCCTATTCTTATTTGCGAATAATGAGGCAAATTATATGTATTTCTATTCACTACCTACTCTATTTCTATTCTAGTCATCAATTATAATGAAAAAATAAATAAATTACATATTTATATTGATCAGAGTAGGGTGCGTCACGCAGTCATACCCGCGGATTTTCTTTACCCCACTCGAACCGTTTGTTTTCCCGGAAAAAATGTAGCCTATGTCGTTTTCGTGATCACCTGGAAGGCCAGTGCGCTATTTCAGCACGATTCGTCTACTGGTTGATGCGTGAAAACGTTACAAACAAACACACTTTTATTTTTGTATATTTATACATACTGATATTAGGTACTTAGTAAGGATAAGGATGTATGTGGCCCAAAGTGTCACCTCCATTGTATGTATTGGCCCTTGACCAAAAAAGTTTGACGACCACTGGTCTATAGTGCAAGTACTGGTCAGTACTTGCAGGTACTACTCTCGATTCACATTCGTTAAATGTCGACATTATACGACTTATGGCTTTGTTAAACTAAGGGTGCGATATTATACAGGCTGAAGCCTGAAAACATGGATTCCGCTCGTGATAGTTCATGGATATATGATATTAAGTTTTTCTAAAAATAACGAGTTTTTTGATGCAACACTCTGTATGTATAGATATTTATATATTTAAACTTTATTGCAGAAACTACAATTGTACAAATGGCGAAGTTAATGTAATGACATTAATAATGTCATTAAACATAAAGAAGATTAAACATAACGCGAGTGAAATTTGGTTTAAGTTATTATAATATACACATATGTACGAGGGGAGGTTTAAAAGGTCCCGGCCTGACAAAGAAAAAGGACACAAGTTCGTGAAATAATTTTTATTTTTTAAAAATTGCTTGGACCAATCTTTGACGGTGGAAAATGGTGGAGAAGAATCCCCGTAGACATTATCCATCCTTTGTTGGATAGCGGTTAGCGCTAACACCTTCCTTTGTAAGGAAATTAATCACGAAACGATATTCCAGTTTACACATTTTAAAGATTTTGCGACACCTGTTGCTCTAAGAGTCGGGGAATCAAAACTAACGAAGGTTAAATTCAAAAAAATATTCACCAATTAGCAGAATAAATGAGAATTACAATGACGTATAATTTGTTTTATTCAGCCATCTAGAAATGTCAGGCCAGAAACTTTTGGACCTCACTGGTAGGTACTCGTAGGTACTTATTTTGATAAATACCCCAAAAAAATTTGCAAATAGCAAGGCAATCCCACCCGGTACAGTTTACGTTCTTCGATTCTAACAACCGGTTATATAGTTCCAAATAAAGTCACGACAACATGTTATACTGAGAATTCTAATGGCTCGTTTACACAAACGGAAAGTTTCTCGAACGGTTCGGGCGAGAATATTGTAAGTACATACGATTCTCGTAAGCGACCAAACTACTTACAATTCTCGCCTACAACTGTTCACATGATGATAAAAACTCGATGATAACAGGGTTGACAGTGATCAGATGATGATAACAGTTGTTTATACTTGCTTTTGACCGATGTTCAAGAAACTCGCTTAGTACTGCATAACACTCAGTCGATAAATAAACACATTACCTCGATTTGATCAGATACCTCGGAACAGTAATCTGTCCCAGCACTATTCGAGGCACTTTAACAGCTGTTGTTCTAATCAACCTAGATTTAAATGGATGGAATGCATTCAATTTCTGCTTATAATGATATTCACGCATTTTATTTTAAATATTACCATATTTTTCATAATAATAAACTGAAATAAGATGAATGTAAGTTTAAGGATTAAGTGGAGGTACTTATGCAAGACACAAAGCTTGTCAAATTATGCCATATGTATGTAGGCAGCCAGGCCAACTTTTATTTAAAGCAAAACAGATCCGTCTTATGACTTTCTTCTAATGAAATGTTTGGTGTCATCATAGCGATACCAACTTATATGAGCATATTTTTTAAGAAGTGTAAAGTATCCTAAAAACCGTTATCTCTCCAAAATAACACATAGGGGTCTATTTATCTGGCTGTGGGTTACTACGTCCAAGTAATTGCGGGGAAAGCCCAAATAGTAAATTTATAATATAACAGTTCTTTTTGGAAGTGCTCGGAAGTCGTGACTGCACAATGAGTGACAGATTGACGCCTATTGATTGGGACAAAGACGGGACAATACAAAGAATAGTACCGTAAGGGATTAAATAGTTCCTATGAGTCACTATTTTAGATGGGTTCCATTCTCCTCTCAGTTAATCTGTCCCTTAACAATAGTTATAGACATGAGGATACAAAATAATAGTTTCAGAAAAATTCGTCTACTTCTGAAGTTTCATTCCTTCATAATTTCAACGTGATAACTGATAACTTTGATTGTCATAGACTTTGTTACGAGATTGCAATTAATGTAAATTAAGCAAAGATCATGCCTAATTGTTGCAAACTTAGTTGGAAATAATTAAAAATATCAGATGTGTTCAGTGTTTCGTAAAAGATAATGTATAAAAATTTAGGTGATATTTAAGAGAAGCTTTCTTTTTCGAAACTTTTTTTTATTTTTGGTGCCGTGCGGTTGTCGGCCGCGTATAGAATAGCACAACCCCCATCTCTTTCTGTGGGTGACGCAAAAGGCGGGTAAGGGATAACAAAGCAAAAGGCGACTAAGGGATAACAGGGCGGATGCCACAGGCCCTGAGGAACTACACCACCTCTAAAAGAGTGGACTCGCCAACCTGCTTGGCCAGCGTGGCCTTTTAAGGTCATTCATCCCTCATGCACACGATAATGTACATGAGGATGCCCATGTCCAGCAGTGAATACTGAAAGGGCTGGTTGTAATGCATTGCATTATTTTCCGACCAGTCAAGCGGGGTTTGCTTTCAACAGGGTCACTGATACAAAAGAGTTGTACAATTGAAGGTCAAAAGTGAGTTGGGAGCGAGTCAACATGTGAGTTGTGGTATTAGATATCTGAACATGTTTGAAGGGACCTTATTATCGGTAGGAATTCATTGATTTTGGAAATGATTTTCTAACTTAAAATTTCGTTGTTTCGAAATTCTGTTTAAATAGAAACATGCTGTAACATCTGATATTTAAGATATACCAGTAAAAGATATGTGTAAAAAAGTATATGAAATATCAATCTGAAAAACGAAACAAAAAGATTTTTCTCACATGATTAATGTCATATACCAGGCTACTTCGAAAGTTTTGCGACAAGGATATTTTATCTATGGAACACTGGCTGGTTTTGATGTCAATTAAAACTATGACTGTCTATAACATAAAAACAATTCATATTCATATTCATTAATATTTCATATTGATTCAACAAAAAAATAATGTTCGACCGGAACGTTTCCTCGCTATGATTTTGTATAATTTTAAATGCTCTTTAAAACCTGACCATTCTTTTAATATACTTCAAATGGCGTTTGCAGACAAGTGCCCTTCTAAGGCAACTATTTATCGTTTGTACAATGAATTTAAGCGTGGGCGACTAAGTTTCGCTGACGAAGAAAGAAGCGCGGCTGTTACGGTAGAAATCGCGGTGGCAATGAAAAATTTAATGTGTGAAAACATGCGAGGAGATTCCCGAGAGATAGCAGATTAGATCGGGGAGTGTGTATGAAATAATACATGGGCATCAACGAGTCAGGAGGGTAGTATCGTGCCGGCTACCTCTCAATCTCACCGAGGCTCAAAAACAAGTTCGTGTCGAATGGTGCCGTGATATGATAACAAAATTTGAAGCAGGGGGTCTACTCCGAAAACACGAAAAACGAAGTTTCGTCCAACATTTCAGTAGATTCCTACCACGAAAATATTCACTACGATATATCGGCCCGAACGAACTTAATTTGACATTTGAAACTACTCCCATCGCACGAGACAACAATCGAAATATAGATTTTGGCAGGAGATACTTGGAGGTCAAACGTCAAATTTAACGATAACAATATCTCACCTTTTAAATAATTGGTATTACACGATATATAGAGCTACGAACGAAGGAAAGTGAGAGTAGGGTTATAGCACTTCGTTCGTTGGAACTTCGGTCGGGCCCGAAACATCGGAATCGTAAAATCAGAGTAGACCCCCAGGGTCGTCTAGGCGCATTTACGATATTGTTACAGGTGACGAAGCTTGAATCTAGCAGTATGCTCCAGAAACTAAGCCTCAATCTACTGTTTAGCTGTTTTAAAGTGAGTCAATATCTACAAAAGTGAAAAGAGCAAGAAGCTGGAAGAAAAATAATGGCAAGCTTTTTCACTTTAACTGGCTACTTTAATGTACAGGTATCACCTTTATGAAACCAAAGCAGCATTAACGTGGAATTGTACGTAGCCACGTGCTTGCCAAACTTTTTACTGTAGTGAGTAACAATCGTTCAAATACAGGTCTCCGCGGATTGCTGGTGCACTACGACACCGGGTCTGCTGATTCAGCGCTTAAAGCAAGGGACTTTTGGACAGTACCCCGCTTTAAGTTTTAAGCCAATCTCCGTACACTTGGTACCTTGTGACTTTTTATTTCTCAAAATTAAATCCCAGCTAAAAGGGAAGCAGTTTTTGTCGCCGAAAAACGCGCTGGCTACGTTCGAAGAGGCTGTCCGTTTTCGTCGCCGAAAGACGCGCTGGCTACGTTCGAAGAGGCTGTCCGTTTTCGTCGCCGAAAGACGCGCCTGGCTACGTCCGAAGGAAGAGTGGATTTCTTTTTCAAAATTGGTTCAGACGCATGAATCTTTGTATAGAGAGAGTACCTACTTTGCAAAAATATAATACAAAAATTGAAACACGTAAAAACTATTTTCGTTTTCGCATAACTTTCCGAGTTCTCTGAACCTCGATCAACCTGTGGCTTGATAGGTTAATTAGGGACTTAGATTTCATCAGCTTAATTCAACTACTAAATTATGTATTAGAGAAAGGAATTATTAAACCTTCTAATCAAAATCAACATACGTAACGATTAAAATAAATTATCGGTAATTTACGGTAATTATGGTTTTAGTGTTTTACTATTGCAAGAAACTGTAATTGCCGCGCACGCGGCCGGTGAGGGATCGATTGAACGTTGCGCGTCCCGCGGCACGATCGCGACGCGACGTTGCCGCTCCGCTCATGTTTTGTTTGGGTTGTGTGTGCATGCAACGGCAACGGGTCATGCCGCCCGTCGCGCGGCGCCAAACGTCACCGTCATAATAAAAACTTTCGAAGCTAAACTGTGTGGATTAATAACTATGTTAAACTAAATTATGTGGATGTAGTAGCTAGTTAGCATTTTATGAAGAGTCTATACCAGTGGTCGTCAAACTATTTTGCTCAAGGGCAAATAGGGACAATGAGGGGTGGCACCTCGGGTCGCATCCTTTTCTTACTAATATATAAACATTAAACGATGTCTGTTTGTTTGTTTATCCTTTCATGCATCGACGGGTGAAAAAAATCGTTCTCAAATTTTGCACCGACCTTCCTGTAAACCTCGAAAAGGACATAAGGCTATATTTCTTCCCGAGAAAATAAACGGATATTTCTGCTTATTCTGATATTTCCGTTTATTTCTGCGAGATAAACAACAATCTGTGGGTGTCATTGAGGGACGTAGGCTAATTGTAATAAATACAAATATATTTAAACCGCTTGTCGAGTAGAATAGATAGATTGATTGTCATTGATTTTAGGCAGCTAAGAAACTATACAAATCATGTACGAAGTTATAATGTGCCATCAGATTATGAGGATCAATTAAACTATAAATGGGCATCTGTAACATCAATTTTGAACTTTTTTTTATAAGAATTATTTATAATGATTTAGTGAATGCAAATCATTCAGCTTCAACAAAATAGTTGTATAAAATAGTTATTTAAAATGACCAGCATACATGATAAACAAAACAACCTATTATTGAGTAACTAAAGTAATAATTTCAAATCATTCTTATTCCTACAAGAGTATAAGAGTAGATATATAAGATACTCCTATAAGAGTAGGATTTAAAGTACTCATTTGTGTAGGTACCCATTTAGAATTTATATGGATGAAATTTCCGTTTTATATGGAAAAAATCAAATATTACTCTGTATGAAAATTATATATTTAATTAATCGAAGTATTGTCTATTATTATCACACATTTGCCATTTTAATGAAAGTAGATTGATGCCTCTGCTGTAGCACTCCTGGAGACGGGAATCTATTCTATGAAGGCGTTTTTCACTGCTTCATCGGTAGTTGAATTTTTTTCCCTGTAAAAAGTTATCCAAATTCCGAAAAATGGGAATCAGTAGGATCAAGGTCTGATAAGTACGGTGGGCGACGGAGAGTTTCCAGTCGAAGCTTGTGTAACTTTGTGTGGGCGAGCGTTATCATGGAGAAGAGTGGACTAGACTCTAGAGCGATTTAACTGGCATTGTCATGGTGCAAGATTATGCGGCGTTTACGGTTGTTTTTACGGAGTTCGTCAATAACTTTCGGCAAACAAATGGTCGTGTACCAATCAGCATTCACGGTACGACGATTCTCCAAAGCAACAGTAGCCACGTGTCTAGTTTTTCTAAAAAAAGAAGTATTATCTGCTTCGCGATACTTTGCTCACGCGCCACTTTGGCACTTCGGCTTATCTTGAAAGACCCAAATTGTTGATTGCTGCATTGTTTCGGGGTCGTAGCTGTATGTTTCGTCACCTGTTACACCTGTTCCACACCAAATTTGACGCCCCTTCGTTGAATCAGGAAAGCATGGTGGAATTGCACCAAGTGACGCGTTCCGTTTTTTGAGCGTCAGTCAAATTGTGTGGGTTCCACCGCGAGCACAGCTTTCGCACAGCCAAATGTTTGTGTAAGATTGATTATATCTAACTCATGCATATGCCTAAGGATGTCCAAATCTCATGGTAGGTCACATGCCTGTCTGTTTCTCTCATATGGCATCGTCAGCATCGTCACTGAGATTGACACGAGCCCTCTTGAATTCTGCAAATCAGCTATAAATTGACGTCTTGCTTGGTGCTTCATCGCCAAAAAAAGTTTGTAGCCAAGTGAGGCTCCGCTGAGCTGTCAAATTATACTTAAAATAGTAGAAAATCATATAGCGAAAATTTTCACGAGTTAAATCCATCGTAATGCAGACACGTTATTTTACAAAAACCTTACCTTAAAAAAACAAACCTTATTTTACAGCCAAAGAGTTCCATTTTCAAATATTATAATTACTTTTTAAATATTGTTTATGTCAGTTCCGGAAATTTTCAGTGTGACCTATGTTTTTTTTTTTATCTACGAAGGCGGTAGACGAGCATACAGTCCACCTTATAGTAAGTGGATACTGTCGCCAATAGATATCCGCGATACATGCCAACATTAGTCCAAAATGACAAACGTTGGCACGCCCCCGGATGCGCTGCCTACCTTTGGAGATATGGGAATAGATTTAGAGAAAAGGTTGGGAAAATGGGAGGGATAGGATGGGAATGGGCTCTGGCACATCTCACTTACTACCGAAACACGTACGTACATTAGGAAAATAAGATAAAGTGGGAAATGCAGTACATTTCAAGGTAGTCTTCAAGGTGTGGGTAATAATAGGTCGGGGAGAAAGTTTTTTCGTATTTTGTATGTATGAAGTTGTGATCCAATATCTTTGATTGAACTGTTTGTACCTGGCTGGTTATAATATCAGTAAAAAGGTAACATTTATAAAAAAGATATAAAAAATAAAAAACTGTTTCCCGCCATTTTTCAATTGTTTTTCTGTCCAAGAAAATGAGTGAATCTAACGAAGAAATTCGATACATTTTAAAGTTTTATTACAAAAAAGGGTAAAATGCGACACAAGCCGCGAAAAAAATTTGTTCCGTTATGATTTTATAAATTTATTGATTTTATAAATTAATGAAAATTTTATCATTTTCTTTTGTATTTTTCTCAAATATCATTAAAATGTTAAACATTGTTTGAAAATCAGGTTCATTTCCTTTTTTTTCCCCACAGTTTTATGCAGAACTAGGTCACCGCGACATACATTCGCACACTTATTTTTGTTTATGAACACCTGTTGTTATGTTATTACTAAGCATTTAGCATTTTTAAATAATAAAAATATAGACATATTATTTTCCTAATTCCAAATATGTATTTAACTTGAATTTAATAAAAATGTCAGTTGTGCCTTTTTTTCTCACGAGGGCGGTACCTATAGCTTATCTTCAAGGGTCGATTTCAAACCAACCGTAAAAAGTGGGTATATGAAATAACTCCTATAATATTGTTGGAATACACGTAATTTCTATTTATTGCGATGTTTACATTACATCACAATATAATACAGTTAAAAATATTAAACTATCATATTTAATATTCGAGATAATTATAATAAACTATCTATTTTTTCATTTGTGTCACCGGTAATTTTCCCGATTTTTCAATAAAACTTTAATTATAAAAAAAAATACTCTGGGAAATTGTATTTTTTTTTATTCTGGTCACAGATTAATAACCATAAACTCAAGTTACGCTAATAGTATTAAATTAATACAAAATATGACACGATTTCTCTGCGTTTTATTTTGTGATTACTTTTTTCAATCATTAGTGTCGACTAAATAAATGTTCATCATTAAGAACAATCCTGTGCAAAACCGCCATCCCCACTTCTCCGCTGCGTAAGCGACTATAGTGGCATGTGTAAACCTTCGGCGACAGCAGAGCGCGCTTCATTATTCTGGTAAGAAATCGCTATTTTATTGGATTTCTGTGCTTAATACGAAAATTTAATCATTCGTGTTTATAATAGTGTGGTAATGAGTGTTTGAACAATGAATTCTTTATAATGCACGTAGATTAGCAACAAATAAACGGGATATTTTGCGGCCTTCAATGGTGTCCTAGAATATTCTACGACGCAATTAAATTAGATTTTTTGTTGAAAATTTCATTCTTGTCACTTCATTAGTGTCATATTTTTGAGTAACACTAATGAAATTTCATTCGACACGAATGAAACGGTTTATTACATGACTACGAAAAAGAAGGGTTATGATTCTTTGCTTGTTTTTTAGCTTTTGTGTTGTCAAATTTGGTTTAAAAACCTTATTTTTATTTGCAAACTTCAAGTTTTCTCTCATTTATGTGTCTCCCATGATAATTACCAATAATTTCTTTGTTAAAATTATTAGATAGTTTTTCTTATAGTATATGGTAAATTGTTTAAGGTTTAAAATGGCGAAAGAAAAATGTAAGAAAAATGAAGATGAATTAGAAAGGAGAAGGATTGCAAGAAGGGAAAAATATAAAAGAATAAAAAGCGACCCTGAAAAATATGCCGTTGAAAGGAATAAAAAAAAGGAAGCTTATTTAAAAAGGAAAAGCGAGAAGAAAGTCAAAAATATTAACCAAATGTCCCCAAGGGAACGAAGGGCACAAAGAAAACGTTGGAGAGAAAATTCTAAGCGATACCTGGAGAAGAAAGCAAAAGAACGGAACATACAAGAAATAACTATTTCTCAAGTGCTCGAAGCTCACGGAAAAATAAATGATGAAGAGTTATCTGATCCTTTGTACGAGGAAAATGTAGAAAAAGAGGTGAATAAAGAAAGTAAGAAAATAACATTCCAACGTAAAATTAAAGCCTTAAAGTTAAATCATGCTATGGAAAAAAAAGAAATGATTTTATTAATTAAGAAGTACCAAAACCGCTGCAGAATTTTAATAAAGAAATTAAATAAAATTAAACAAAATCAGGCATATACTGGTTTTGAAGGAAACGTTGCATTACCTTCTCAAGCGCCTATTGATATATCGAATAGCCCCGATGCTGCCAAAGAAACAACAACCGAACAAGTTATTTTAAAGTCCGCTGGCAATATGAAACGTAGACCTAGTTTAGAGCTTCGTAAAAAGTGTCTAAAAGACAGATTTCAGCAAAAGATTAAGCAAGTCAATGGCAATGTCCAAGAATTAATAAAACAATTTTATGAAGGTGACATTAACAGTCGCATTGGTACAGGAAAGAAGCAATATGTAAAAAAATACGGAATACTGAAACAAAAACGGTATCTGCTGGACTCCGTTAAAAAATTGCATGAAAAATTTCTTGAAGACAAACCGAACATAGTGATTAGTTATGTAACGTTTACAAGGCTACGCCCATTTTGGGTCTATTTGCCACGAGATGACAGGGAAACATGTGCATGTACGGCACATACAAATATAGATCTAATGATTTTCGCTTTAAAGAAAAATAAAATTGTTGATATTAAGAATTATCAGGACATGCTGCACGTTCTTTGTTGCGACAACTACAATACAAAGTGCGTTGGTAGAGAATGTGAAACTTGTAAAAACAGAGTTATACCGTACAAAGAATTTAATAATGAGGAAGAAATTGACTACCATGAATGGTGCAGAGATAAAAAGAATGTGGACTCCAAAATAATAAATATAGTGAAAAAAATTACAAGGAAAATTAAGCCTAAAGACCTGATATGTAAACTTGAGCATTCCCTGCCAAAATTCCTTAATCATACTGTGAACATCCTCAATCAATACCAAGCTGTTACTCTATTGAAACAATCCCTTAATCATGACGAAACAATTCTCCACATGGACTTTTCAGAAAATTATAGTTACAAATTTGCTGAAGAGGTGCAGAATCTACACTTTGGAGGTAGCCGTGGACAAGTGTCTCTCCATACCGTGGTGGCTTATCTCAAGGAAGGAAAGGAGACTGTTCACTATTGTCTATGCACGGTCAGCGAATGCACCCGGCATGATTCCCCTGCAGTATGGGCGCACTTACAGAAGGCGTTAGAATTTGTATTCGAAAAATGTCCCCATATTACCACCGCACATATTTTAACAGATAGTCCAACAAGCCAATACCGAAATAAACAAATATTTTACATACTGACTGAGCTCAGCTATACCTTCCCGTCTTTGAAGTTAGTTACATGGAATTACCAAGAAAGTGGTCATGGCAAAGGCGCCCCCGACAGCGTTGGCGCTGTGGTTAAGCGGACAGCTGATAGTCAAGTTAAATGTGGTCGTGGCGTCGGGGATTTCTCAACATTCCTTGCAGTTGTTCGCGAAAATGTTAAAAATGTTGAGATAAAAGTAGTAGAGGAGCATGAAATTATTGAAAAAGAACTTCTTCTTCCTAAGGATATTTCGCCATTCAAGGGAACTATGTTAGTTCACCAAGTGATCTGGAACTCTGGATCCGAGTTTCTTGAGTTTCGAAAACTAAGCTGCTTTCTATGTAGCGATAAAATCTGCGAACATGAGGATAAACATATGCAATTACATAAAATCTATAAGAGTGTCATCGAATCGGCTGTCCAAAATATAAAAGTTATTCCACCAAGCAAACGAATTATAGTGTTGAACGATGTATCCATCCAGTATTATAATCGGAACAATAATCCGGCAACTTCCGAAACTTTACGCAAAGTTAGAAAATCTAGAAAGAAAGAAGATGTAATAAGACTTGAAGATGTAAAATTTCATTGGACAAATCAGGCATTCATAAACACCCAACAGAAGGTGTCTGGTGAACATCAAGAGGCTTTCCTCCGCTTTATTAATGAACGGTCTTTTGAGAATACAGAATAAGAAAAAGAATAAGAACAGAAATGGAAGAATAGAAGAAGAAGTGATTGTACCTTTAAAACATGATCAAGACTGATTATATAATTAAGACTATAGGAAAATAACCAAAGAATTAAGAAACAAAAAGATTGAATAACAAACCAATAAAGATTTAACTAGGTATTAATAGAAGGTTACCTGTCCAAAATAACTGAATAAATAAAGAAAAGTAATAAGGTAGAAAAACAAATATGAGAATATATATTCCAAAAAGTTTATTACTTATATTAATTATATTTTGTTAATCACAAAAAGAAATTTTGTTACATAATCGTGTTATAATTAATATTTGTTTTTTTTTTATAAAGTCAAAATTTGATTAAAAGCTCAAATAAAAATACTTATTTTTATTTTTGTTGTCACCTCTCCTAAAATGTAATTATATAAATATTTCTTGAGCATTACCTATTAAAAAAATATCCTTATCCTAAAATATATGATTCAGTTAGCCAATATCATTAGGGTCATGCAGACTTCATTCGTATTATTAGTATTTCATTCGTGTTCCCAGGTAACTCATTCATGTTACCCTGATCTTGATTTTTTGTCACTTTTAAGTAGAAGCGCACCGTAATTTTACATTTTGCGTACATAACTTTATTAAAGTAAACGTTATAGACCGTCAGTTAGCAATAAAAAGGGCTATTGCAGATAGCGAAAAAAAAGTGTCAAATTAATTCGTCTCGTGAAATCGACCCTCAAGTAACAAACTATTGTACGGTGTAACCTTGTAGGAAAACATTTTTTTATTTGTCTTGTTGTTGTTTTGTTGCTTTTCTGTTACTGTTTCAATGGTCATAGTAGACAGATTATGGATATCTTCAGATACGTATGCGAATTACAATTATCCCTTCGCCCTTACCTCATTCGGCTCACGTAGTGTAGTCACGTACCTACTTCAAGAAAAACTGTAGATATACCTGGGATGTCTGTAATGGATCTGTAGATATAAAAAGTACCCTAAATGTTAACCCGATACATGAACTATAATTGTGTCGAGTTTCATTAAAATCCGTCGAATAGTTTTTGGGCGGTGCGCGTTCAGAGAGACGAACAGACGGACAAAAGTTCCAAAAATTGTTGTTTTGGACTCTACATCCAAATTTGTCTTGTATTATGTATGTGTTTATTTAGGGGTAACACCACTCTAGCGGTCGGAATAAAGGCCTAACTATGACAATTTATTTCGGAAGTATGGAAAAAGGAATAGGATTTCTTTTTAGAGGGTTTATTAAACATGTATTGATATATAAAAAAAAAATATTATTATTTTGGTACAAAATGGCGGCGACACAGGCAATCTTTGAAATCGCCTTTTTTAAAACTCCTTCACGGGAAAACGGATTTCTCGTAAAGTTTAAAACCTGGAACAAAAAACCCAAAAAAAATATTAATCTACATATTATTGGCTATAGAAGTACGTAGGGTTTCTTTAAATCGATTTTTGTAGATATGGTGCACTTATGAAAAAAAAATCGATTTTTGGTCAAAAAATCAGCAGTATTTTGTTTATAAAAAAAAAATTACATCGAATAAAAAACGGCTACGTACTTCGATAGGGAATGTAATTGTGAAGCTACTGTCAAAATTTCAAATCGATCCATGAAACGGTCTTCGTACTCGAAGATCTGTCCTCCCAGTTCGAAAAACATGGTTCCGAGATAATAGCGTTCAAAGTTTTACAAGTACTTAACTCTTTGATATATTATTTTACCTTTAATTTGATATGCCTGCACCATACATTAGGCCATCCACGTTGATGCTATCCTCCCTTACCTTCTTGGACGATTTTAAGGACAATCGGGCCTTTTTTGCAGTATCCGTGAGTGTTTCAAGTGAGTGAAACTTGATGCGGTGTGCGTCAGCTTCCATGCAGAAATTATAGCAGTTCAGTCCAATTTTCATGTCCAAATTCTGCATGAGCCTCATCATACTTGATAGGCCATCGTTATAGATGCCTACAGCTATATATACTGCCGGGTCAATTACGTTTTTGTCACTGGAGATAGATTTTGGAGCCATAGACCAGACAGTCGCATTCAAGCTCTCGTTGCTGTTTTGCGTAAAGCCGCCCAAGCAACGAGTAAATAGATCGCCACGGCTCAATTCTTCGTAAATTTATTCGTTTTATTAGTGTAAGTTGAATCTCCAGTGGCCTTGAGTGTAAGTTTGAAAAAATTCAAAATTCGGTAGCCAAGCCTTCGTCTACTTCAAAGTCATCCGGATCAATGGCTGCTAATTTTCTATCCGACGTGGCAACGTTCTCGACGGTTGGCTTCTCGAGTTCGTAACGATTCAACGGTCGTCGCTTTCAAATGTTCGGTCTCCTCAAGTTGAAACACTTCCCCTTTTGGGATTTATATCCTTTATACGAGTACACTAGTGTTTTATCACTCATATTGTTTATATTATCAACTTTAAAACAAAGAAATAGTTAATGTATATTTATACAAAACAAATCAACGGAAAAAGCAAACCGAAGCGTCTACACGGCATGGCTTTACAACTGTAGTGACTTACACATACAGGTGTGTATTACAGTATTAGAGCACCCTAAGGAACCCGCAAGACCTTTTGCTCTGTAAGTAATAGAGCCACTTATTATTTCGATGGGTAAAAGCAATATAAAAGCATATTTTTTCACTATAGGACCAATTGTATATTATTTTTATGACCCTAAAGTATAGTTTAAGCCAAAAAAAAAATCCATTTTCTCTAAATTCTAGAGTGGTGTTACCCCTTAAATAAGTGTAAACATATGTGGATGAAGATAACACGGAAAAATAATTGATATGACGAAAGCGGTGTTTATATATAGATTTATAAATAAGTAGCTGTCCCGCGGCTTCGGCCGCGTGGAATTCGACTATCGCGGTAAATACCCCATGTCCGTCCCTGGATTTCGATCTATCTCCATACCAAATTTCATCAAAATCGGTTCAGTGGTTTAGCCGTGAAAAGGTAACAAACAGAGTTACTTTTTTCCCATTTATAATATTAGTATAGATTTACTGTTATCTTGAATAGTATATCCATCTCTAGTAGTTATGTATTTTAAAATTGCTACATATCAGCTTTATTAACTTACCTCTTGAAACAAAAAATAAAGAATACATATGTATTTAAAAAATGTATATAATATTTTCATTTAGAGTTACTAAATTACGAGATATAATTACATGAGCAGTCGAGAATGCTGAACGGGCAGCAAATCGGTGGCAGCAAATTTAAAGGTGGGTCAGGTTTACGTTCTCTGGTGATAATGAAGGAGCAGGAGTCCATCGAATTGCCGATGATGATATTTTCGTAACTTATAATTACGTACAGAAGTTATTCAAACACAGTTTATTTTGTTGATCACGATTTGTTGCCCGTTTAGTATATTTTTGCCGCCCGTTCAAATACAAGCTCTTAATTACGGAGTTTACGGTTAATAAATCTATGTACCTACATGAATTTAAAAATAAGTTTTTATATTTTCATCGTTCCTACAGATTTTATTAACTAGGTACTATTACTGGAAGCTTGTTCAGCGATTTCCGCATACAAGAGTTCTTGTATTTTACTCCTAACTATTAATTTCCTCATTGGATCTAATTGTTTAAAATACGGCATCAAGGATTTCAAAAACAATAAGTCATAATCATCCTCGAAGGATTTTCTTCTTTTATTAGGAGGCTCTTCTATGGGATCTTCAAAATCGTCTTGACCCTCAATGTAGACTTCTACTTCACTGCTTTCGAAAGGTTCACGCTTTACAAACATTTGGTGGCGTTGGTTGTAATTACTATCGTTATTTTCCGTGTCGTCTGCTGCACTACTAGTTTCTTCTGTATTGTCATCATTCTTTGTGTTATCTGAGGGGGTGTACAGAAAAGAGAGGGACTTGAAGTGGCGCCATTTGCCGGCGTACTCTTCAGCCGAACTAATCTTGTGCTTCCTTGCCTCTTTTTTAAATAAATCTCGTAAATTTTTCCATTTCATTCGGGCTACATCTTCTGTAAAACAAAATAATGTAACATAATTTCATGTGTTAGAAATAGATACATAAATACTTCTTGCAACTGGCGAGTGTGTAGCTTTACTTGTGCATAAAATGTAGGTACCTACACACGCGAAAAGTAACTTTTGCGCTAATGTACTCTTATTTAAAGGTATATTGCAAAGCCCATAAGGTCTCTTTTTCGCGTACGGACAGTCATCACTGCAAGCTAATGATGGGTAACTCCGGATCCAATGAATCAAAAGAGTTAAATCCGCGAGTGGAGCAGATCGAATTGTTATTCATTCCGATACCGATTCCGGCGCCAATCATGATTGTGGGTGTAATCGCGCATCGGCACTTGTCGGGGGCTCAAAATCGAGACGCAACGATTGCATGACCTTTTATTTTCTTTTTCTTATGCAACGACCATTAGGGAAAGGGAATGAAACGCTCTCGGAAGGGGAATAAGTAAGTGAATCAAAAGAGTTAAGGAGCAACTAAGAGGAGTCGGCTCCGCAAGCGGAGCAGAATTTTTTTTTTTTTATGGACGAAGGTGGCAGACGAGCATACAATCTACCTGATGGTAAGTGGATACTGTAGCCCATAGACATTCGTGATACATGCCAACATTAGTCCAAAATGACAAACGTTGGCACGCCCCGGATGCGCTGCTTACCTTTGGATATAGGACTGGATTTGGAGAAAGGGTTGGGGAAATGGGGAGGGATATGATGGGAATGGGCTCGGACACATCTCACTCACTACCGAAACACGTACGTACATTAGGGAAATAAGATTAAGTGGGAAATGCAGTACATTTCAAGGTAGTCTTCTGTGAGAGAGGGGTAACGTGGCCAGTCGAGTGCGCCCAGCGGCTGTTGGATTGCAGCGTGCACTCTCCCCCTCATGTAAAGCAAGTTAAAACACTCCGAGAAGTCTTGATTACCCACCACTACTGCAAGCAAGGTAGACGCGCATTCGTGAGAACTATTATATATAAAATAATAATATTTTTTATGCTTGTATACTATGAACATGCATATTGCATTATTATTTTTATTGCGTCTAAAATCTGATTCTTCCCTAATTCATATAAACATTCATAGAAATGGTTTGATATAAATAAACCATAGAAACTTATTCATAAAGTCTCGTATAAACCTTTGGACATAGTGGGGCGATAACTTAGTATTTTAATTATGTAACCAATGTAGTTAAAGTTGTCTACAATGCTCTAATAACATTGCAATACCTTTGTCATTTATTAATTATTATGTAGGCCGTAATACAGGTAGGTATGCTTGTTTTTATAAGGTGTTCTAATACCTACAAAGAGTATCTACGGTGCCCTTTTTAGGCTTCAAATGTTGAGCAATTTTAAATAAATTCCATCACTGACAAAGCAAAAAGTCGTAAATGAAGTTATGATTTAATTTTGACTTGTTATTTCGTTTATGCTTCCCCTTATCTCAAGCACGATAGTAACTGTGTGTGGTTACGTGGTGTGACAAATAGAAAGAGAAGGAAATACCGCTACAAGAGTAATAAATAAACGCGGAAAACAAAAAACAAAGATTATAAGCAGTATGGACATAGAGCAAGTAATAACACGGCAGACAGGAAAAATACGAACCTGGTATGTCCAATGTTTTAGATATCTCATCCCAGGCTACCATTATGCTGTATCTGTCGTTGTAGTGTTCATGTTCTGGGTTCCAAAGACATCCACGTTTCTTCACTTCTTTCTTTAAAGCCTGTATTTTGTCCTCGTCTAATTGTATTTTCAAACGGCCTGCAGTTCTAAGTAACATTTTGCTTAAAAGTTGAATAACGACCACGCGTCAACGATTCGCCGCGTCTACTGGCGTCCGGCGAGCGATCGATGTAACGCGGCGAGGCGCGACGCGTCCACGCGACGTTGCCGCGCTTCCGCGCCGTGTGCCGACTACTCGCAGGGCTCAATTCAAATTCATTTTACCATTTGAATAATTTTGTTGTGTTAATCAGGATTATAGTACATCGTTCATTATTATACCATTGTACGTTGCGATGTGTCTCCATCAAAGAATCAATGTATTTTAATTTTGTTCTCTGCGACGAAATTATTCTTAAAACGGTTGGCATGCCGCTGGCCGCCTGTAGACGGATGGGCGCGCGCGCCGCGCGCCGCGACATTCACTGTAGAATGTAGTGAAATTGAAAAATCGTGAAATACCCTTAAAAAACTTTAGAACTTTAAAACAACATTGAATTAGTCCATTATTTTCATTTTAGTCATTAAATTATGTTCTAATGAGCTAATTTATCATATCAGTAAGTTTTTTAAACGAGAAATATTTAGGTGAATGCTCATAACAGGTAAACAATTTTCGTCTCTTCTGATCAAAGAAAAATATCGCTCATAATGATCTTTTGAATTTAATAGTCAATGTAAAATTCGAACCCTTACTTCGTGACAATATGTAAGATTAGGAAAACAATTAGCGCCATCTGTGAGTTTTATCTAAAACTAACATGAACATAGTTGAACAAGATTGCATTCATTAAAATTTTGTGTTCGTACTCCCCTACTATAGCATTTAGTATCAGTTTATGTCACTAGAGGTCGCCGTTATTTTTTTACATTTAAGATTTTTCTCCTAAAATGATTAATTACTGATTAGAGATTACATTGTAATCAAATCAATTAACATTTTCATCATGATGTTTTTATTATGAGCAAACAAATCTGATATTGGTAGAATGAAGTACCTACACTGTTTTCAGAATTTAGTTTTCAGAACTTATAAATATTTACAAGAAGTAAAATTACGAGAACGTATTTTCATTTTTAACCATAATATATCATTTAATACTTATTTGCTTTTTATCTCAAAATTCTATAAATGTTGGGGCAATAATGTTTGTCTTTAGTAGTAGGTAGGTACCTAGCGTACGACTTATACTTAGGTACCTAATTGATTTCATCACATGCATTAATTTAGGGACTTTGAACTTAGCAATACAAAGGTCATGTGCAACTAGCACGTCTCTAGCATCGATAATTTTCCTTACGGGATATAGCCTACAGCATAACCTATAGCTTAGTCTACTCTAGCCGTATCTACACTCTTAAGTCTCGTTTCACATTTGTGAGGTCGTTGGTTCGAAACGCGGCCCGTATCACTGTGTTTCTACTTACGAGTAGGTACATACCATACCATCAGCCTGTATCTCTCCACTGCTGAATATATAGGTTTTCCCCAAAGCTCGCCAACAAAGACACCTTCTTTAATTTTTGCTTTACTTAGCCTTGGGAATTTCTGACGCAGGTAGTGAAAAGCTGGCCCATCTCTATTCAGTGCCTTAACAATATGGTTCGTCAATATGGGGCACAGGTCTTATGGCAAATGGTATATTTGGATAGTTGATAACCGACTTTTTCTTCTTAGATATACCTGTGCCTTGCCCAACACGAGGTATCATGCAGAAATAGCAATCACTAACATGATTTGTAGGCTCTCTCCGGACGATTGGGACAGCAAACCGCATAGATCGTTTTTTACGATTTAACCAGTTTCTCAGACTTGAAGCGCATGCATTACAGCAGATATGTGGCGCCCAATGTTTGTCTTGATCCCCTATTTTGCAACCGAAATAAAGCTGATATGCCTTTTTTATCAATGGAGTAATAGACCGCTTCTGAGACGCAAAAGTCGCCTCACCACAAACATAACAGAAGTGATCTTGATGGTTTACACAATTTCGAGACATCTTACAATCTCAACTATTCAATTCAACTCACTAACTTCGACCGACTAACCTCCCCGCTTTGTAGCTGCTTATATACCCAAATACGACTTCTAGATTTTTAGAGAACATTAGAGAAGATTCGAGAATTTTCTTTTCAATTCCATAATATTCGCGATAGTGGCGTTTGTCATTTGTTTGTATACAGGGTTTGTATATTATTGTTGTTATTATTGTTGTTGGATATTGTTTGTATTGGGGAAAACGTAGATTTAGCAACGCTGCACCCCTCTATTGTTATGACAATACAAATATACCACAAATATATGCGTTCTTGGGGTTACAGTGTTAATATATAGGGACACATGAGATCACGTATCTTTAAAACTTGAACTAATATTAAAAAGATAAGTTTATTTTCGGTTTTAGCACACCGAAAATAGTAAGATTTAGTCGATTTTATTTTAGATACCTACATTTTGGCTGTTGTCCAGTGTTATTGGTAACATTTTTTTAATTATCTATGTGCTGTTATATTAAAGCTGCCGTTTTGTTTTGTGCATTGAATGTCAATCGTTTTTGGCGACATTTGCTCGTGTATTTTAATGTATCTTTATAGGTATTCAATGTGTATTTTAATGTCTCTTTTTAATCTATTGTATTGTAAATATGCGTTTTATGTTATTTGCTAATAATACTTGATAATAACAATATTAGTTCTTAATGAAACAATAAAATGTAGTCTTCCACTTCAACATTAGGTAGGGGAAGGTAGCCCAAAGCGGGTACATCGCCCAAAGCGGGTATACCTCTTCTAACCGTAAGCTATGGACATCATTGTGAATGTGTGAGTGTAGTGCTGTGCCTCGACGGCCGACCAATCAGCGTCAGTCGGCCCGCTCGCCTAGCGTTGAAAGTTTTCAAGGTAAGACCAAAAACTTTTTTATTCCATTTTCACTAAAATATTTGAGTATTTTTAAGAAGTGAATAGTCAAAAACTGTGTATGCTGGATGTATACCATTATTGTATGATTATTTAGTAGTATTTCACCCTACTTTTCCTCAAAAACAGTTGTCCACTTAGTTTTGATTTGTAGGTTATGTCTCTCGAAATTTAAAGAAACACGCGGTTGGGCAAAGCAGGTAGGGGCAAAGCGGGTTGCCTTTTGTAAGTTAGCTCAATACTATCATATTTTTTATTTTTACAGATGATTAATAAATGTAAAAGAAAGACTACCCAGGCGACATGGGATAAAAATACCATGAAACTCGCCATGGAAGAAGCTCGAAAGTCGTTCGTTAGAAGTGCTGCCAAAAAATATAATATAAACTTGTCGACCTTACAACGACATATCAAAAAAGGAACTTTCAAAAAGAAGTTGGGAAGATTTACAACCGTTTTCACCGAAACACAAGAATCGGATCTGCTCCATTATGTTTTTCATATGGATAATTTGTTTTATGGACTCACAAAATCTGAGTTTTTAGAATTAGTGTGTCAGTACGCCGATGCCAACAAGATTTCGCACCCATTCAGAAATGGAACTGCGGGCATAGACTGGTATATCGGTTTCAAAGCTCGACATCCAGACCTTACTCTGCGCCGTCCGGAACCTACGTCAATAGCACGCGCAAGAGGCTTCAACAAACCTCAAGTTGAACGTTTTTTCAACCTGTTGGAAGACCAGATCGACAAGCATAATATTGATGCTACTCGTCTATATAATATAGACGAGACCGGCATTCAAACTACGAGTAGTAAACCGCCCAGGATTCTAAGTAAATCAGGAAAAAAAACAAGTTGGGGTTATATCTAGTACTGAACGAGGAAAACTTACAACGGTGGTGTGCTGCTGTAATGCAGCAGGGGCATTTATACCGCCTTTCATGATCTTTGGACGTAAAAGGATGGTTGGTAGACTATTAGACGGAGCTCCACCTGGCACAGCAGCCACATGTACAGATAATGGATGGATAAACGGCCCCACATTCCTTAAATGGTTGCGACACTTTGTTAATATAACTAGACCGACTCCAGAGAGAAAGATTTTGCTTATAATGGACAACCACGAGAGCCACAAATACCTGGAAGCCTTGGAGTATGCATCGAAAAATAATGTGATATTTGTGTCTCTGGCTCCGCATACAACTCATCGAATGCAGCCTCTTGATAAATGTGTCTATGGCTCTCTTAAAATCTATTTCGAGCAAGCAATTTCTGTGTTCCAAAGAAGCCACGTTGGACGCATTGTTTCTCAATATGAGGTGGCAAGATTATTTGGAGAGGCCTATTTAAAAGCGGCCAGTTCTCAAAATGCTGTGAATGGGTTTTCCTCCTCAGGCATTTGGCCCACAAATAGAAACATATTCGACGATTCCGATTTCCTCCCGTCAATGTTGACGGACAGACCAGAACCAACAAATACCAGCATTGTTGCTGAAGCCAATCAGCCTGCGTCTAATGATTTATCCGAGACTGTCGCTGTTGCTGGTCCCAGCACAAAAGAGCCTGATCTAAATACCCGTAATTCCATTGATTCTGACCGTACTGTCTCACCAACAATTCTAGATGAAATTATTATGAACCACCTTAGCCTCAAAACTCCATCACCGGCTATTTTAGTTGCAGGACAATCGGGGCAAGAATTGACCTCAAATGATGCTGTTAGTAACGAGATTATTTGCAAACCTACTAGCCGTGAAACTCCTACACCGGCAGTATCAGAGACAGAACAGTTGACACAAAATTTTACTTCCATTGATGACGTTGATGCTAAAAACTATTCTGGAAACATCGCAACAAGCTTAATCCCTTATGTGACACCTATGGATATAAGACCGTCTCCTAAAACGCAGGCGAAGAAAACTACACGTAAAAGAAGAATACAAAAAGCTGAAGTACTCACCAGCACACCCATTAAAGAAGAACAAAAAGCAAAGGAATTGAAGTGAAATGCTAAGGAACTTAAAAAAAATGTAGCTGTAAAAAGAAAACTTACCAAAGATAAAGATGCTGCTTCAAGTAAAACTGTGAAGAAAAAGGAAATAAATTCTAAAGAAGAGAAAATCTATAGATGCCTGATCTGCAGTGAGCCATACAAAGATCCTCCTCAAGAGGACTGGATTAAATGTGACGACTGTCAAATGTGGGCCCATGAGGCTTGCTCCTCATATTCAGGCATTGGCTCATACTACTGTGATATGTGTCAAGAATAATATTTTTTGTTTATTTTATATAATTATGTTCAAGAACAAATTAATAAGGCTGAGTAAGGTTGAAAGCAATTTGAAAGGGTCTGATTATGTAACATTAGTAGGTGAACTTTGTTTTGTTATTGAAGATTATAAAATGTTGATGTAAACGTAATTATAAAGTTTACTGGCGTAATAAAGTGATTGATCTCATTATAATTATATTAGACCCGCTTTGCCCAAACCTTAGACCCGCTTTAGGCGCCTCCATGGGGTAAAGCGGGTCAAAAGAGGGATATTAATTTTTCTTGTTTTTTCATAAAATTGTAAGATTTTTTTTGAGTTTATTTTTAGATTAATGGTCACTGATACATGCTAAATACATATATAAAAAATAAAATGAATGTGTCTTAAATAGTCGTTTTTATCATACCACAAACGTTAACGTACCCGCTTTGGGCTACCTTCCCCTACCTACCTAAACTTATACTACTGTTCGGCCCCTAGAGTCCAACATGAAGTATAAAGTATAAGTATGTAACCCTTATGCTCGTTGCTGCATACACTCTATACTCCTGATTGAGTGCCTTCTGCGCTAGCCCTAAGCCATACATGTTCGATGTCCGGTGACTCTTCAAAGGCTATTAGGGCCACAAGAATTTAGTCATTCCGAAAAAAAAAACGCACCTGTAAGAAAAGTACTTAGATGTTTTTTTTTATCTTAAATTTTGGCTAATAGACTGTTATACCATAATAATATAAAGTAAACCAATAGTTTTGCCATGCCTGTAACATATCACTGAACTTCAGTCTTTCTCAAACCTTACCACTTGAACCTCTGTGATCAACCCAAACGTTGTCTGATAGAGAATGCTCGCCTTTTGTTTTGTACGCCAAGATAATGTGCAATAGGTACCTAAATATCTACGTGCTGTACCAGTTGTAAATAAAATACATAAAGATATATATTGTAATATATGTAATTGTGTCTACTATATCGATATATATGAGTATATCGATAGGTATTTCATCTGTGGGCTTACGAGCATGGCATTAACAATTGTTATGTAAACGGGTTACACATGATTTATTATAGGTATTTATTATTTATTTCTTGCCGCGACCACGGGTTCACGGTTCACGGTCAATGTAATAAATCGTGATGTTCAACATTTTTATGTTCAACGACGATAACAACAGTTTAAAATCTTATGCTAAAATATAATTATTTACTGCTGTAGTAGGTATAAACACCTAATAAGCACATCCGCGATAGTGCGGGAGTGCGGTTCCAAGGAATCATTTAGGAATGTAAAAGCAACGTCAGGTAGATGGGTACTTATTGATAATTTTAATTTATATTTATTATTGTAAATTGTATATAGTATAATTTAATTTAAAAGAATCAAACAACAAAATTAAAGCAATTAAACTCATACCTCAACCGCACTCTCGCGCTGTTGCATATTGCACAGGTGGTGATATCCATTAATAGAATGATAATAAAACAACATATTTTTGTCCACATTTTAATTAGAGACATCGGTATAAAATATATGAGATATAAAACAGCACAGTCGTAATTAAATTAAAATATATCCATATACTAATATAAAACACCTCAATATGATATCAATAAAAGTAGGGGAGAGGCGTACAAAATGACATACTAGTTATTAAATCAGTCATAAAATCTTTATTTATTCATACTTTTCAACACTTAATGTATCTTTATATTCTTTGATTCATTACTTAGTCGGAATAAAGAGATCAATCATTTAAAAACAATAATAATATAATTATTGATAATATCTAAAAAACTTGAATAAAAACCGTTTTGTCCGCCCTAGGCGGGTAAAATGACATAGGTGGTATGTACAAAATGGCATACCAAATTTGTAATGAAAATCCGTTCATTATATGCAGAGTTCACACGTGAAAGACTTCGTCTTCTTCGGAACATCTGCGTACGATGCATGAGCCCATCTTTTACATATCAAGCACTGTAACCAAACCTCCTTCGGCTTAGACCTTGAGTAGAGGTCGTTGCAATAAATGCAAGGACAATCTTCATCTCCATCTTCAGTGTCAAATTGCGATGTGAAATCGTTTTCACTATCAGAACTGAAATTCAAAGCTTTTGTCTCCTTTCTCGTTTTTTTCTTTGGGACAGGTGGAGGAGCAGATTTTGCTTTAGCTTCTTCCATGTTTGGGGTTGAAGTTAACAACAATACTGTTGGTTTTTTTCGTGGTTTTCTTTTGCCTTGCCCAGTCACATATATTCCTGCCGGCACTGGAGATAACACGCTTACTGGAACATTGATATTTGTATCTCGGAGTATCAATCTAGATGCTGAAGTTGTCATAGGTATTGCAGGAGCTTTGTATATAGATTGGGCTGTGGATGTGGAGGTAGTAGGTGGGTTGACTATGGTTGATGTACTCGCAACTATCAGTGATGTAGAGCCATCTTCAACCTGAGGTCGATCTGCTGAAGAAATACATAGGTTTTCTGCTGTTGATAAGCCTTCTTCGGATTCTACCGGAGAGCTTTGCATGGGGATATTTGTCGTCTCCGCAGGCTCAAATAAATAATCGGGAAATATGTTTGAATTGACAGGCCAGAGACCTGTTTTTTGAAACCCATTCACTGCCGTCTGGACTGTTGCTGCTTTACCATAAGCTTTGTTGAGAATGGAACCTATTTGAAAGTGAGTGACAACTCGGCCTGGATGGCTCTTTAACCAAGTGCTCACTTCTTGATTAAAATAGGTCTTCAGTGGACCATAGAAAGATACGTCCAAGGGTTGCATGCGGTGTGTACAGTGAGGCGGTAAGCACACCATAATGATTACATTCTCATTTGCGAATGTTAAAGTTTCTATAACTTTATGACTGATATGTCCATCAACTATCAAAAGCACTTTGTCCTCAATGCTAGCTTTCACTTGCGTCTGAAAGTGCCCTGAGTGAAAGTGAAAATCCAACCTGATTCTTGTGCAATTCCCAAACTACTGGTTGGAGCTTGGTCTATTAACTCCTGTTTCATTATTTTTCTAGGAAAAATTAGGCACGGTGGAATGAAATGACCATTTGCACTCATGCAGCAAACAACAGTCACATGAGACCCCTTTTCAGCACTAGTTAAAGCCCCAACCTGCTTACGTCCAGTGGTAGCAAACACCTTTTGTGGTCTTTGAACAGTCGATAAAGCTGATTCGTCGACGTTATAGAGTCTATGCGGAGAAATGTTATTGCTCTGAATAATTTCTTGGTAAGTGTTGAAAAATAGGGCTACTTGCGGCTTGTTGAAGGCTTGGGCTCTCGCAGCTGAAGTTGCTTCGGGTTTCCTCAAATATATGTCTGGGTTTCTTCGACGAAATCCAGCCAGCCACTCTTTACCAGCGGTTTTCTTTTCATTGTTCCTTCCGTGTGAAACCAAACAATCTGGTTTCCAGCAACTTTATATGTGCAACCAGCTCTCTTTCCATCTCATGAGTGAACACAGTCCCGTACCTTCCCATACCTAAAAGAATAAGGTAAGTAATTAAATTCAATCTTATCATGTTAACCAACTGCGGAAGCTAAAAAAACTGATTTGGTAGCTACTCGTAGGTACCTTTTGTAGTTGGAGCTAAGACTTTATTTTTGCGCAGTGCATGTCTTCTAAGAGTTGATTGTGGTACGCTAAACACCTTAGAAGCTAAAAGCCAACCCATTTCATTTTTCTTCACAGCGTCAATTGCCTTTTCTATAGAGGATTCCAACCTTTATTTTCCAACTCTGTCGGTTTGTTTTTCTAGAATAGTTGCGAGGCATGATTATCGATTATCTGAAAGAAGAAAAAAAGGTGGGTCAAACGACATACTATGCTATTTTACCCGAACAAGTGGTATGCCATTTTGTCCACTTTATAACCTTAAATATAAGAAATTAGTAACTTTAATTTCGCGAATAATTTTGAGATTTCAACACATAATAGGAGTTATTTACAAATAAAACAATAAAATTAAGCCACTAAAAACTAATAAATGTAAGACAATACTAACTTTTTCGAAGAAACAAAATCCATCCAAACAAAACTCGTAAATGCAAAATTCACACAAACACGTGTCCGCTTCACATGCTCAACCGAACGCGACTGGCGCCTCCACAGGATATAAGATGTTACTAAACGGCCCTCTACGGGTCATTATGAGAACTAATTTGTCTGTGGTTTTGGAAAAAAGCAAGTATGTCATTTTACCCACCTATTTCATTTTGTACGCCTCTCCCCTAATACTTTTCAATTTTCATCTGCAAGACTACTTTAGTTGATGTGTTCAAGTGAAGTCAGCTTCTAGTAGAACAAAAATATGAGTAAAATATCCAATATACAGCATGTGTTGAAAACTTTCCCGAATATCGATTCGTTTATTTCATTTATCGTTCATCGATTTCGTTCACCAGCCTGAGTTCATGAAAATTTCAAGAATCTTTTTCTGTAAAACTTCACTTGTTCGAGTTTTTACCAAATTCCCATTTGCTAAATACGAAGCGATAAAAATGATATCTTTTCAGAACAAAATACGTGACATTATATGTCAATTAATACAGAATCATCAGAAGAAACTGACTTCAGAGGATAAAGTGAAATTAAGGAATTACAGAAATACCTCGATCTACGTAAAATTCGGAGTTACAGTATGTACTTGAGAATATGATAAAGCCATGGTATAATGTGAGATGAGACATCAGTCTCTTCGTTTTTTCACGAACGTATAGGTACTAAATGAATGAAAAATCTTAAAAACCCTTTTTAAATTATTTAATAAATACTTTATGGCAACAGGAATAAAGTTCGGAATTGTTACGTCACATGTGTCACTTGTTATCATTGATTGTGAAAAAGTATTTCTTTTAAAGTTCACAGAACATTATTTGAATTGATATTCTAAATTCAAACAAAACATGCTTTTGCTTTCATTTATAGAGAGCAATAACAAATGTGATTTTAATCAACTAATTGTAAGTGTAACAATGAAATCTAACAAGAGTAAGTACTTACCTAATCGTAAATCATTTATAAGTAGCATAAATCTCCATAAATCGCGCCAGGCTTGTGTCTGAAATCGAAGACTCTTTAGATCTAGTCTCGATTTGGGGTTCTCTGAACCTAGTGGATTTCAACCCCAGTAAGACGCAAGTCTGTGCATTCACCGCTAAAAAAACCCCTTTTGTTGTAGCACCTCGCTTTCAGAGCATACCTCTTAAGATCTTGGAGAGTATCGGGATCCTTGGTATCGACATCTCCAGCAAAGTCGAACAGCACGCGATGAAAGCAGTCCTATGCTTTTGTTTGATTATCACAAACTGGTGATTATCATATTTGGAGTTTAACAAACTATCATTATTAAAGTACAAAATAACTAACGAATAAATCAAACAAAAACTTATCTTCACTTCTCGTGTTCCCGTCCAAAAGTCCCCAACAGCTAATTTAATTATAAATAATTTATTAACATATACAAAATATTTATTTTCTTGTTAAATGTTTTATAGGTTACATGATAATAGGTAATAGTGTCTATGTTGACGGGTATATTTATAATAGCAAAAAAGGGAGTCAAATATTCTACAGCAGGGGGATGAGTGACATTTCACTCTGGGTTTGGGTTCCATAGGTGGAGACCCGGCATCGAACTTTGGCCATGAGAGACCAAGCAAGGAGAGACTTGACAGCGGGGCGTCAAGGGCATCCTAGGTGAGCAACAGCTGGCCCCCAATAACTGCATTTGCTTCGACCAAGGAGAGGGGTAGAATTAAGACAGCTCTTACCCTCGTCACTGTTTTACTGTGTAGAAACGGACTCCCCGTATAATGTTTTCATTTCTTTCTATATATGCTATACGATAAGAAAACTACGTTAGCGAGGTTTAGCATTTGTTAGTGCGAAGAGTATAACAATAAGGGCGTTTCTAGGGAACGACAAGGATAGCTACAGAATGCAGCGTTTGCCACGGTGATCAGCGCCATCACACGTAGTGTTTAGCAAATAACATTTCATTTAATAATGTTACGTATTGATTTGTGACTCCGATGAGTCCAAGTATTGTAATAAGACGACCTTCATAAATAGTTAGTCACTTTGTATTAGAGAAAAGCGGGTTAGTTATAAAAGTGAAGTTACATTTACTAATACAACTTCAATACTGATCTGAATAAAATGGCCGGTATTAATGTACCATAATTGCCAAATAATGCCAAAAATTGTATGAGAGTTTGTCCCATTAACAGACAGCTGTTTGCATTAAAGTGGCTTGTGTTTTTTTATTGCCGCTTTATTATGCATTACAAAATATCCATTCACAAGCTGGAAAATTTTGGCCGCGTTATTTTGATTATTTTATAAAACTCGTGAAATATACAACAGACAGTCCATCTGATGGTAACTGGTTACTGTCGACATATGCGATATATGGCAACAATAGTGACTAACGTTGACATGTCCCCGGATGCGCTACCTACCTTTGGAGATTCAGGAATGGGTTCGCAGTGAAGTATGACTGCTTTCGATATTTGCATAACTTTGATTACTTTCATAGCTATTTGCATGCAATAATGCTTGTAATTCAATCGATATGGAAATAGACTAGATGACTGACTAGATCAAACAAACCTGCTTGGCAACTTCTGGGAGTTATGAAACAGATGAGGAGTTCGTTAAAAAGTCAAATTAGAAACTTACGTACTACGTAATAAGAATGTTCCATTTTCAAAATACATATGAATTAAATAATTCGAGAGCTATTAATTTTAATTAATTAGTGTTAATATGAATTAACACTATTAGACTGTAACGTGCCTGCTCTAGAGTGCTTGTGTAACATATTATATAGCATGTACTCGTATTCTCGAAACGATGATGAACCCATATGTTTAAAAGGTTAGATTAACTAGAAAACTAATCTTAATGTCAATTATTTTTCTTTTAAAGCAAGCGGCCTAGTTTTTATAGAAAAAACAATTGACATTAAAATAAATCTAAATTATCATGTGTCGCTTCTAAATTATTAAAATTTCTGTAAGTGAGTGGGCAGAATCCGGCGTTGCCATTTCGATTACAATTTATACCTGACGTAATTTTCAATTTAAGTTACGCTTCTCGGTCTCACCTATTACGTAACTTCGGGGTATTACTGTAAGTTATCTATGGATTGGGTTAAATGCAATGGAAAATTAAATTATTCACTGTGATATTCCTACAAACACAAAAATATATGTACCTAATACTTAACAAAACAATGATTTCTCTATTAATTTCTTTATCATCAACCAATTTATTCTTCATAAATTACAAAAAAACATCGTTTTAATTACATTCGTAACGTATAATTATAATCTTATAATTATTTTATCACAGTGAATAGAGCATAGGAATTGGATTTAGTGGTAAGGATTGTGATTACAATATTATACTGATAGATTGTATTTTGTCCAAGGTAGTTACCATTAATATGTTGTATACGATAATAATACATTGTTTACACGTAATATACTAACACTTAATTATGCTCATTTATTCATTTGGCGATAAACTGGAAACATACAAAGCCACAGCGGAATGTCTGACACAAAAGTTTTAAACACAAACTAATTATAGTAATTAATAATTCAAAAATCGTAGACACAAAAGCAAGTTGATCATTTCATAATAATTCTCTACTATCCTCAATTCCTTTTCCAGTATAACATAGTATGTTTTTAGATATATATTATCTTGTTAACATATTGAACATCAATTGGATGAAATGGAAACGTAGCCTCGACAGCCAGTATTCATTTAATTCGTCTAGATATTTTCTTAGTTCTTCTCTTACTTATTTAATATATCCTCAATTCCTTTACATACCTACGTGTTTTATTTTACTGTACTAAATGTTTCCCGCAAATAAAAGTTATTTACATATAAATGAACAATTGATAAAACTTTCTGAAATCGCGGTCAGACCACGGTAACTTTGGCACGGCCAATTTAATATATGAAGCGTTTTAACTAATTGTATAAATATAAAGTTAAATATAAATTCGGCTTTACGATTTAATTTGCGAAATACATCGTCATCTCACCCGGTGAAATCACCTAGAACGCGAATTAAAAATAATAGTAAAAATATCTTTGGCATAGTTGTTCAAGCGAATATTTTGGGCGCTAAATCTAATAATAAATAGTACTTAAATATATTTGAAATAATAATTACTTACTGAGCTAATATTATAATAATAACACTAACTGTACTTAATCTACAACATCGACGAACGTATTATGAATACCTATATAAACATGGACACCACATGCAATATCTTCATTGTAAATTACTAGTTGGATAGACTGTGAACTAAATATTGATAAATAATAGTTCGATGTAAACTAATAGTTCAGCGTGTGTCTCTTTCAGAGGAGAGTTTCTAACTTACAACTCGCGTTGCTCGTATAGCTTCGGAAGATTTTGTTATTAACCAACATTCGTTAATATAATGGAGTCTCAAATTCTTTTCCAGTTTGAAATAGACGCATTTTAAAACATTTTATTATTCGTTTATATACATAATATAATGTTTACAAAAAAGTTAACGACACAGAAGTTGAAACTTGATTTTTGTCATAATATAAAAAGTTTTTGATTGGACCAATTTATTGGTCCCGAAATTATAAATAATTATTTATCAACTTCTATTCTTATTAAAAGAATATGTATATTTTTATTCATAAAGGAGCTACAATACAGATGTATATAGAAAAGAAACCCTACTCTTCCATTACATGTTGGTGTTCCGCAGATACATACGCAGATTAGCGTTCGTCTACATTTACCGAAGATCAAATATAAGAAAGAGACTTTAGTTTAAAATACATCTAGGAATAAACCGGAATAGTTTTGGGATATTGTTATCAAATCTTCTTAAAATACAGTTCATAAAATTTATTAAATTGTACGTCAGTGAAAATGAACAAAACAAAAGAATTCTAATCAAAATGATTTGAAATTCACTTCAGAACACTCTTTCTCAGTCTCTTTAAGATTAAAATTCCAATATTTTCCCAAATGTTAATGCGTAAATTAATGAAACCGATGACATTTCAAGATGATTATTATTACGAAGAAATATCCTTAAAGTTAACATTGATAATAATGTTGTAGTTGTTGCAAGTCACGAGTGCGCGTCAACGTTGCTCGTGGATAAATGTCTATACATGCCAAAAGTAACTTTCGTATTTAAAGGTATATTGGAAAGGTTGTAAGGTCTCTTTGTACGTGTATGGACATGTACCACTACAAGCAAGGCAAAACGAGCTGAGGATCTTTGCGGAGAGGGTGGATGGCCCCATGTTGGGACATTGGGTGGAGTCGCACGTTGCATCATATAGGAGGTGACGAGAGGCGACAGCCAATGTCTGATGTAAAATATATATGTGTATATGTGATTGGTGTGTACGTGCATGTATATGTATGTGTGTATGTATATGGATATATATGGTGGTGTATATATATATGTATATATATATATATATATGCATATATATATATACATATATATGTGTGTGTGTGTGTGTGTGGGTGTGTATGCATGTGCATATGCACGTGTACATATACATACATATATATATAATTAGTAATAACAAAATCTTAATAATAAGTACTAACATAATCTATAAGTTAAAATTGTTACTAACACATGAAATATGGACTTTGTCTGAAATAAATGAATTATATTATATATATAAAAGTGTGGTCGCAAATTGCAAAAACAGTAAACCCCGGGATTTCCCATTGGTCTATTCGTATTTACTGATAAACATCGACCGACAACACCTATTACACAAATAAATAATGTTATTCAATGGAACCGACTGCCTAAATGATAAATCATACCGATCGCTCCCGTCGCAATACACCCGATGCTTCGAAATATGTCATCAACACGACTGAGGGTGTGTGGAAAGAGGTGAAAATGGAAATTGAACACCATCCAAATGGTATCGTGTGAAATGTATTGCGTGAAATATTTTCGTGAATCGTGAAAGTATTCGGGAACTTTTCTGTATCTATAATTTAAGTCGCCGATTTGTAAGTGCTTATAATTACTATGTCAAATTGTTGATTATAAACGAGATATAGTGAAGTGGTATTCCAAAGGAAGTTTTACATTGGATTGACAGTAAGACAGTAAGTAAAGTAGCTAAACAGTCGCTAATCTCTGTAATTGTCATTAGGATAGCAATAGATTGATTTCAATTGACCTTATATTTTACTTACAACATAACTTTGTCCACAGAGTCAATATACGGTCAATATTAACTACGTAAACACTGAATATTATTTTGAAACTATACCAAGAATTCGAATGAAAAGTTATTGAACATCTAAACAAAATGACCTACAGAATACTTACTATCTTATTGAAAACAAAGATAATTTAGGCCTGTTACACACTTCCTCACAGCGTTGAAAGAAATATTGACCGTGACAGAACCACTATGTCAGAAGTGTGCACAAGGTCTGAATTTTAAAAATTTATTGTATTGCAATTCTTGTAACAGTTTGTTGGGACAATGGTGCACTCAGTTTAAAACAGATGAAGATATAATTACAATTTAAGCTCGTATAAATGCGTATTTATATTTCTATGCAATGTAAAGATGTTATTTCATCAAAGCAGAAAGATTGAAGATCATTTGGTACGAATCAGCAGATCTTGTCACCCGGAATGTATTGATATATATTTGTTTATCATTTCTACTTTCTTATATTTTGATTTTCTATTTCTCATATACCTACCTACTGTCAAATAAATGAGTTTTTTTTGGGTTTTTCCACATGCGATGTAATTGGTAATTCGTTAATGCTAACTGCTTAGCTGTTCTATTTCTGTTTCCTCCTGTTTTGATGAAATAGCATACAAATAGAATATGATCAATGTAGAAATAAAAAAAATCTACTGGTTTAGATTTATTTGGCGTATAAAGTTTAAAATTTAATTTACCAGTTACTAAATGTCACCAGTTCTAAGTTATTAACATACATACAAATAAGCTTTTTTACTGAAACATTCTTTAAAATAAATATATCTCTGTTCAAACGGACGGTAGGGTTTTAGAATGTGTATACTAAATTTTAAATTAATTTTAATAAATTCTCTAATTTTGTTTACGGTTAAATATTTTTATATGATTCTAAAGATAGTATGTTCCAAATTCATCCGATATTGATTTTTAAAGCAATTATACATTGGGATTCACTTCTAATTGTAAAAGTCTCAAAATTTATATAAATAAAAGAATATACTTAGTAAAATTTAATAGTACTCATACCTCGAAATGTTTACAAACTTCATTACCTACATTCTGAAAGCCAATATGTAAATAAACGACGAGAAAGCAATGAAGTGTAGAAGTAATTGAAATAATAGGTATTTAGGCGTAGGTTCTAGTCAAAATGATATGTAACGAACACTGTGTGACATTATACATACCACAGTAGACACAGCGATACATAATTTACACATATTGGATCACAAAAACGAAAAACGGAAACCAATGGAAGGAGCTTTTTCTAAAGTAATTACACGAAATACATAAATACCATTCACCATCGCTGAATCACGCATAATACCATTTACCACAAATTCAGCCGTCCGACCCGCGAGATCAATCACACAACGCGATGGCTTTCGCTGATATAAATACAACCCTCGACTCTGTTCAAATGTCTTGGAACCCTCATCTCTTTCTTATGCAATAAACCCGCATTAAAGCAGAGAGGGATAGAAGATTACGAACAATTTATGCCAAGAAAAATGTCTCCCGGATCGAGTACAAATATCTCAATGTTCGTTTGACTTTATTGTTTGTATATCAATTTATTTTCCAATTCCAATATATGACAAATTGAACAACGCTGATTTTGAATGGGAATGTTTTCGAAAGAAAAAGAAAACATCAAATAATCGATTTTAAGTTATCGCAATGAGGTCACTTGATGTCATTCTTGGATGAAAAGCGAAATGCCATTAAATCTTTCCGAAATGTTTAACGAGTTGAGTGTTATATTCAGTTGAAAAACTGATTATGGTTAGAAACTATAAGTTACTATAAGCAATCGAGTGATCATTCACAGTGACCTGAAATTTCACAAGTCGAAGTCACAACTGCAATAACAAAGCCAGCATTTTTTTCCTTTTTTTCAGAAAATTACACTCTTAAAAAGTGACGAAGTGGAGACCTCTACAGTCTAGAGGTTCAGATAAAGCCATTCACTCAAAAATGGCGGCACAACACGAACGCTTACATTACAATTTTGTTACTCTAGTGGTCAGATCTTAGTTTAGGTGTCGCTCGCTGCGGAGGGCTGTTTGATGAGGGAATCCACGTCCTTTCCCACGCTCGCTTGGGACTTCAGCTTCGGCTTCTGGTCTTTATGGTCCTTGTGCTCTTTGTGATCTTTGTGATCCTTGTTCTCGTGTTTCTCGTGGCCGTGGCTGTGGCCGTGGCCGCTCTCGACGACGCTCACGCCGTTCTTGTGGGAGCAGTGGTGTTCGTGAGCCTCTTCTTCTTCTTCCCGGAACTTGCGGTTGAACCAGTGCAGGCATATGCATCTGTGGAAGATGAAATGTTGTTACTACTTAGTATCACCTTATCATGACTTTAGATGTCCGCATTTTTTACTTATATTTAATTAATTAAATGGGTCTTAATAGGGTAAGTTTACTCATTCTATTTTACTAGATTCTGCTGGGTTACACTGACCATGGTCACGAACAGGTCAGCTTTCGACGTGAACTACCCGTAACCACTCAGCTCGTAATAATGGTTCGTGTAGCTCAGCCGAAGCCCCTTTCATAGACGAATCGTATGTCTCGTGGTGCATAGAGAGAAATATTAATTGACTTTCTTTTTTTAAGGGCGTCTTGTAGACTATTTCAGTTATCAATTCTGTTGATATTCTCCTTTATAATGCTAGACTAGAGACACATTTTAAAGCAAGCAAAATCATAAGAGATTGAATGTATTTATAATGTTATGGGGGATTAAATGCCTGAAATTCCCACCTCGGGTTTCTACAACCGCACCTACCGTCACAGAAGTGCGGTCCATCCGTATTTCCTCGATACGGAGGTGTCGCGCACTGTTCGGTCCAAAAAATATCATTTTTACCGCGAACCCGTAGGCTGTGGAACGAACTGCCTCAAAAGGTCTTTCCATTAAGCTACGTTATAGGGATCATCAAGAAAGCTGTGAATAGGATTTCGCTAGGTCGGCGGCGCACCCGCATACCTCCTAGTCTTGCAGGTGTCCATAGGCGGCGGTAACACTTATCATCACGTGGGACCGCTTTCTCGTCCGCCGACTTCTCTATAAAAAAAATGGAATTTATTTATGATTCCATCGTCCCTTAATTAAGATATATAGATAAGACTGTATTGCACGCCAACACGAAATGAGATAGTAACAGAGATATTAACACATGAAATGCATAACAGGCTGGCGATCTCTGCCAGACAACCTTTGGGTAGAGTGGAAATAAATAATTTTAATCACTGGTAGAAAATGTACAGTATCCATAATTACATATAATATATACATAATATTAATATATCTACATAAGGGGAGTCCGGGAGGATTTAGTAGATGGGAGAAAATAACCATTTGAAATAAAATACTCATATTGCTACCTATCATGTTGCCACCAGCGCCGGCTCTAGCCCATGTAGCGCCCGGGTGCAATCAACACCCTGGCGCCCTCTAGTTGGCGCGCGAACACGGGCGCGGGGTCTCTGAGAGCGCCCCCTAAAACCCTGCGCCCGTGTGCGCCGCACACCCCTCACCATGGGTAAAGCCGGCTCTGGTTGCCACACTTTGTGTGTGTCGTTTCGCTTATGTCACAAAATAGCTCTCGATAGTTCGGTTTAGACGTGACAGCGAAAATAAGTTTAATTGACCAACAATTTTTTTTTTTCATTCATTCACTATTCTTTCGTATGACTAACTTCGAATTATTATTAATAAATACAGATTAATAGTGTAGTTCTCGTAGATACAGACTGTATTATCATACATTATCAAACTGTATCATACAGTTTGTATTTTTTGCTCACTTTCTATAGTCTTTTAAAAAAATGATTAATAACTCAAAAAGGCATGAGGCATTTTACCCAAGTGGCAGTGGGAGATTTTACCCGCGGGTATTATTTCTCGTCATCTCTAGAGGGTCATCTCTCCCGATTCCCGTTCCGGCTGTACTTATTTTCACAGTTTATATATATATCTACTATACCTATTAAATAAAAGATGGCTGACAGGTGAATTCATTATGTTTTGAATCCTATTTCAAATTAGTAATTATATTTCCTTCAGATATATTGATGAAAAATGCCCTTCAACTTTAAATATAAAGAAAATTGCAGAAAAAGAAATAAAAGCAATTTAGACACGTTGACAATACGAAGTGCACTGGATGTCCTCGATTATGGAAAATCTATTAGAGGAACTGCCACAATGTGTGGCATAGATAGAAGCACACTACGCGATTATGTAAGAGACAAAAGTATACTTGACAAATTAGAATACGGGAATCAATATATTTTTTTACAAGTGGTTACTTTAGAGGAAGAAAAACCTCTTGCAAACTATTTTCTGAGTTGTATCAAAATTAATTATGATTTGACTATAAATTAATCGTTATAAAGATATGCAGATATATGGCTATTTCGAACAAATGTTTACATACGGACTCGATCTCGAGATTACCCATCGGCTGTAGTTTATTGTTTGTTTTTCAGATGCAGTGCCATTAATTTTGTGATACTTTTTAATATATATAATATCATTATGACATATTGTTTTTTTCATTAATTTGTAACTTTAAATGCCCGGGTCAAAGCTCCCTACTCGTATATGTAGGGTCGTGACTCTCACCCAGGTGGGAGAATTTAGTCTAATGTCATTTTTTCGAAAAAAGACTAATATGGCAAAATAGCTTAAGTTATGTGTAACATTTTATATGCAAAATAAAGGCTAAGGACAAGACTTTAGTGGTTACTAAAGTCCTGTCCTTCCAATTATTAATTACATAGGAAGTTATGTGCCTTTATGGTCTCCCGGACTCTCCTTACATATTATTATACATACACACTTTTACAATATTTAACTCGAAGTGACCGATTATGACTTATATGTGGCGCGGCGCAACTCTGACTAGTTCTTATCATCTTAGTATATCATAAGCTTAGAAATAAGTTGACATTATACACAACTCTTGTCCGACCCATTATGACTTATGCTAGCGTTGTGTTCGCACACGCAGCCCCCTCCAACATTAAAATCCTTCAAAAACTTCAAAACAGATTCGTGCGCAAGGCCTTGGCTGCACCATGGTACTTGCGTAACGTCGACCTCCACAAGGACTTGGAACTTCCCTCCATCGTCAAATACATAAAAGACACCACCCGACGCTACTATGACGCTATCCCACACCATCCCAACCCTCTGATTGTCTCCTCCCTCACCTACACACAGGACAGGAGTGCCCCTCCCCGCCATCGTCGCCCGCAGCACATCCTGGACGATCCCGACGACCCGATCACCGCGGCCAATGCGGTTCTCACACTGCACTCAATCACAGCACACAGACACCGTCCCCGCCGGCAGAGACGTGGACGTCCCCCTCGTTATACCGTTAACACACACCGGCCCTCAGCCAACACTTTTACTAGGTATCGGCACGTACCTGGGCGCTTCTCGCCGACCCACGATTTCGCGGTATCCCCCCAATGCAATGCAACGCCCTAAGCCGAGGTCCGTTCCTTCCGCCGGTTTACCGGCGGGGGAGCCCTTAGGCTCGTTGCAACACACATTTTGTTCCTGGCTGAGCGCCTTCTGCGCTCGCCCTAAATCAAACACGACCGGTGACTCTTGAAAGGCCATTAGGGCCACAAGAATTTAGACATTCCGAAAAAAAAAAAGATTATTATAAAATCATAAAACGCTAATCGTATAGCATTCAATTAATTCTCATTTCCCTACAACTCATTACAGAATGCAGTTCAAATTGTAATTGGACCCTCGGCGACTGCACAATTCTTGTGCAAACCGTTATTATTAAAGTTATTATTCCTTTATTTACTGGATAAATTAAACAAACAAATTATTAAGTAACACATTGTTTTATTATGTAACTTATAAAACATTTTTTTTTATTGCAGAGGTAATGGTTATTTATTAAATTTAAGTTTTATTAAACTCTTCCAAACGGCTTTACAAGGAACAAGGTTCCATACAAGGCCGATACAATAAATCAATCGTCTAACTTAAAACTAACGTTGTGACAATCAAAATTTCTGCTTATACTTAAACTACGTAAAAAGGTCTTTCATTAAAATGAAACATTAAATACTTACCATATTAAACTCACATAAAAAATACTCAACGAACGTTACTTGAACACTATCGTAAAACTAAGAATGTATTCGTGAAAACGTTTTAAAAATAATTTTAATGAGTATTATATCGATATCAAATAAGTTGCCAATAACCTTTATAATGAAATAAAAAAAAAATTATAACCGACCAAAATGGCCTTCTTATGGGTCCGTTCCTTATAAGGCCAAAATGTTCCAAATAAGGCCAAACAATCAAAAATATTATCTATGAAAAGTTTTTTTTTAATCAACAAAACAATTAGATACTACAGACTACGTACTCTAATCACAACCTTTATAATGGCACTTAGTCAGTCTTGTAATCAGGAATGTTTATAACTTTAAAACTAACGATTCCTATACTTTTCCCAAATATGGTTTAAAAAACGAAAATAGAACAAAATAATTAGTTCAGTTATGAAACAAACTTATAAACTAAGGAGGACAATAATTTTAGTACTTTAATCACAATCTGGACACAAAAATTGTAGGTCATTTTTAGTGAGACCCATACACTCCTCGTGATACCACTTTTGACATTCGCTACATTTCCTCATGTTTTCCATTCTACACTCGCAACATGCGTAACAGTACCATTTCTTAATATTTTCTTAGGTTTTCGCGATTACTATACATAGCAATTAAACAACTTTGAACGGTTTAAATCGCGTATATTTGACATTATTTATATCCCGACGTTTCGAACACTTTGCAGTGGATGTGGTCACGGGGTGACTAATTGATTTTATTTGTCACTTGAGTTATTAAGAAATTATTTGGACTACCGTCTGAAATTTTTTTTTTGAACTACCGTCTGGTTTTTTTAATCATAACATTCCCTATGCACGCAGTATTCACTCACGGTGTCTAGAGGTCTTGCAGTATTGCGTTGGCCTTGGGATTTAATTACCATTCTTTTAATTACCAGTACCATTTCTTTTCTTCACCTTCTTTACTTTTCTTCGTCTTTCTTCTCGGCCTTTTGCTGTTTTGTTTTTGTTGTGCTTTTCTTTTCAGTACTTTTTTGGAATCATTTTTACTATGGATGTCTTTCTTTTCTTGTTCTCGATTACTTGTGGACTTTCCTTTTTTCTTACTCCTTTTTTGATTCAAATCTTCCTTTTTTTCTTCAGTTTTAAATAAAGCCTTAACTATTCTTTGTCCTTTATAATTTATAGCTTTTTGCCGTGGACGTGTAGACTTTATCTTAGCGTAATTTGGAGTAGGCAAAAAGGTATGAAACGATGTTTCTTTATCCTGAATTAAGTTAATCAACGGTTCGTGATCATTCGAAGATCTAGTGGAACTTATCTCGTGACTCTTTTGTTGAGCTTTTGTTTTAGGTCTGTTAATTGTTTTTCTGGAGTTATTTCTCCTTTCTGTTCGGGATATTCATCATCTGACGAAAAAATGTAAAAATCGGAAGTGTGAAGTTTACTGATGTTATTTTTGATAAATGATTCACTGAGATTCAAATCAAGATCAGAGTCAGAGCTAGAATCAACGATATTTTTTGTAGTCCGGATTATCGTACTTATTATCGTACAGAGATAGTTGAGGGTCATGATTTGTATTTGCGTCGTTGAGCCGGTCTACTGAACTTAGCAGTATATTGCCACGCTGATCATTGATCGTATTGTTTATTTCCATATCTGAAGCATCAGTTGAAGAACTGTAAGGAACAAGAGTTGGTTTTCTTTTTTCTATTGCAGGTGAAAATCCTGATACTTCATATTGACCCCCATGGGTCAAGTCGTGAAAAGATGAAGGCGATGATGATACGATCTTCTCTTGAGAAGTTACCGGAAAAATTGAAAAGTGAGAAACACGGGCTGACCTTTCATCTATCAGAGACAGAGACACTTCTGACACTTCATTAAATTGAGGTGCAGGGGGCGAGACTTGAATAGATATAAGCGGTTGTGATGTGGTCTTGTCTTGTAATGTTTCAGGCAAAGGTCTTTCTGTTACAATTGAAGGAGCATAAGCATCTTCTGGAATCACATCATGATCGAGAGGGTATAAGCCAGTAGCTCTGAACCCGTTCATTATATTTGTTTTAGTCATACACTTTGTTCGCGCGCCAGGTTCGCGAGAAAATGTGGTTGAATGTAACTTTGATTAAACTTCTCTTAAGAGAATTGCACAGGTAGTTCAACACCTCTTCATCCCAATGATGTTCGAAAGACTTATTCACAGATTTATCTAGAGGTTGGAGTTCGTGGGTGGTATTTGAAGGTAAGCAGTATAGCACTATATTATTTTTATCTGCTTCTTCCAGAGCCTCATATGATAAATGACACTTTGCGCCGTCAAAGATAAGCAGACACTTACCGGGTGCTTTATGTTGCGCTAAATGTTGAATGAACTCTACCAACAAGCTACTGGTCATGCTTCCTTTGGGTGCCATTCGTACTTTTGTTCCAGCTGGCAAGTTTTCTCCTAATTCTGATATGTATCGTATGCCCTTAAAAATAATCATGGGCGGTACAGCACAACCCACAGCATTGACGCACATCGCGATGGTGACGTTCTCAGCGTGCTCCGGCGCAACAACATGAACTCTGGTGTTTCCCTTCTCAGCCAAAACTACATTTTGTTTGTGGACCGTGATGAGACACCCCTTCTCATCCATATTATATAATCGTTCTGGATGTGCAATAATGTCCAGCTCTTGATAGAGTTTCTTTACTTCTTCAAAATGGTGTTTCACGATGGGCTTATTCATTTTTTGTGCTCTAGCTGGGTTCATTATTTGGGGTTTTCTTTTCGAAATTGATGGGTTTATACTAAGAAACATTTTGAGCCATTTACGTCCAGCCATTCTTGTAGACAGATTGAACGAGTGCTTGATTTTAAACCTCTAACAAAATAAAAAGGCTTGCTTCCGGATAAATTTTGGGGTAAGTGGTATACCCAGTTTGGCAAAACGTTTAATTCGCTGAGCTAAGTCTTCTTCTAACTGTTTTGTGAGAACAGTAGTGTTTCCAATAATCTTAGTAGTTTTACCGGTTAGTAAAAGGTTTCTAAGGGTTCGTCTCGGAATATTGAATTTGAACGCTGCAGTATTCGTATTAAGTTGATTTGTTTGTACCGCTTCCATGGCACACCTTAAACTCTCTTCATCTCATGTACTTCCTCTTTTTCTAGGTTTTGGTCCTGGCATTCTTGAAACCTGGAATTATACCTACACTTAAATTTAACCATCTGTTCAATGACTAACAAATACTAATTACGAGATTTCCAGAAGAAAGCCGCAAAAAAGTGAAACTAGTGGTAGCTATTACATCAGGCCCTATACAGAAGTGTGACTACAAGCAAAATCTATGTTTAAAGTAAAGCAGTAAAGCAATGACAAATATTGATATTAAATTGTATTTTGTTCTTAACATGCTTATGTAAAGAACGAAAACTTAGTCATAATTTTATTTTTAATAAGTAAGTATAAGTACCTAGTCATGAAGTTTTAAAATAAAATTATTTAAAGCATGATTATAAGTAATAATATTACGAACTTATACATTGTTTTACCTTTCCCCATACGTATTTACAACTATAAACTAGGTATTAATATTTTCTTGATTCCTAGATGTTCCTAGTAAGGCCCTTGTGCCCTAGCAAGGCCAACTGTCAATTTTTTGATCGGCCTTACAAGGAACCATTGGCTTTCCTAGGAACACTACCGATATTTTAACTAAAATGGAAATAAAGTATTTTTTTTTCTTTAGTACCATAGCAAATCCTTATATATCAATTCAGCGTAAAAAATTTAAAGAAAATAATAATTTATTTACTTGAAAACTTACGTATTGCTGTGAGCGCGTATTATAATTTTAACGTTGACGATCGAAGTCAACAAAGCGAGGGACCGCACTGACAAAATAGCGGCGCGAGCGACTCGCCACCGCGTCTGTGTTCTTGAGTTCGATGGGTGTTAGTGTGAGTAGAAGGAATTTGTCATCGCATGGCAATAACTACGACTTTTCAATAATCGGCCTTACAAAGAGCATGGCCTTCCATGGTCCACCCACCTTACATGTTCGATGTCCGGTGACTCTTCAAAGGCTATTAGGGCCACAAGAATTTAGTCATTCCGAAAAAAAAACGCGCCAGTCAGAAAAGTACTCAGATGTTTTTTTTTATCTTAATATTTGTCTAATAGTCTGTTATAATAATATAAAGTAAACCAATAGTTTTGCCATGCCTGTAACATATCACTGATCAGGATCACTGAACATATCACTGAACTTCAGTCTTTCTCAAACCTTACCACTTGAACCTCTGTGATCAACCCAAAGGTTGTCTGATAGAGAATGCTCGCCTTTTGTTTTGTACGCCAAGATAATGTGCAATAGGTACCTAAATATCTACGTGCTGTACCAGTTGTAAATAAAATACATAAAGATATATATTGTAATATATGTAATTGTGGCTGCTATATTGATATATATGAGTATATCGATAGTTATTTCATCTGTGGGCTACTAATGGCATTAATAATTGTTATGTAAACGGGTTACACATGATTTATTATAGGTATTTATTATTTATTTCTTGCCGCGACCACGGGTTCATGGTTCACGGTCAATGTAATAAATCGTGATGTTCAACATTTTTATGTTCAACGACGATAACCACAGTTTAAAATCTTGTGCTAAAATATAATTATTTACTGCTGTAGTAGGTATAAACACCTAATAAGCACATCCTACGCAACAGCGCGGGAGTGCGGTTCAAAGGAATCTTTTAGGAATGTAAAAGCAACGTCAGGTAGATGGGTACTTATTGATAATTTTAATTTATATTTATTCTTGTAAATTGTATATAGTACAATTTAATTTAAAAGAATTAAACAACAAAATTAAAGCAATTAAACTCATACCTCAACCGCACTCTCGCGCTGTTGCGTATTGCACAGGTGGTGATATCCATTAATAGAATGATAATAAAACAACATATTTTCGTCCACATTTTAATTAGAGACATCGGTATAAAATATATGAGATATAAAACAGCACAGTCGTAATTAAATTAAAATATATCCATATACCAATATAAAACACCTGAATATGATATCAATAAAAGCAATACTTTTCAATTTTCATCTGCAAGACTACTTTAGTTGATGTGTTCAAGTGAAGTCAGCTTCTAGTAGAACAAAAATATGAGTAAAATATCCATTATATAGCATGTGTTGGAAACTTTCCCGAATATCGATTCGTTTATTTCATTTATCGTTCATCGATTACGTTCACGAGCCTGAGTTCATGAAAATTTCACGAATCTTTTTCTGTAAAACTTCACTTGTTCGAGTTTTTACCAAATTCCCATTTGCTAAATACGAAGCGATAAAATTGATATCTTTTCTGAACAAAATACGTGACATTATATGTCAATTAATACAGAATCATCAGAAGAAACTGACTTCAGAGGATAAAGTGAAATTACAGAAATACCTCGATCTACGTAAAATTCGGAGCTACAGTATGTACTTGAGAATATGAAAAAGCCATGGTATAATGTGAGATGAGACATCGGTCTCTTCGTTTATTCACGAACGTATAGGTACTAAATGAATGAAAAATCTTAACAACCCTTTTTAAATTATTTAAAAAATACTTTATGGCAACAGGAATAAAGTTCAGAATTGTTACGTCACATGTGTCACTTGTTATCATTGATTGTGAAAAAGTATTTCTTTTAAAGTTCACAGAACATTATTTGAATTGATATTCTAAATTCAAACAAAACATGATTTTGCGTTCATTTATAGAGAGCAATAACAAATGTGATTTTAATCAACTAATTGAAGTGTAACAATGAAATCTAACAAGAACTTAGGTACTCTTAATCTACTTAATCGTAAATCATTTATAAGTAGCATAAATCTCCATTCTGTATTTGGTCGTGTGGAATATATAGACGAATTTGTTATTTACGTAATGACATCAGGTTCGCAATAAACTTATATGTTTTTTTATATTTTTTATCGCGAACTTATGAATGAATAATTTTCCTTCTTTTAAAGTCAGATGGTGCCATAATGATTTTGTAATTTAAGTCATGTTATACGTGCTCTAGATATATAAATAGGTACTCGTAATTTGACACGACCTACTCATATACTGTCTGAAAGGCAACTCTAATTACGATTCGTGTAATTGCGATAAAGGGACTAAGAAACGAAAATAGACGATGATGTACGATGGCTTTCTCATGTTCCCGAGTATTGTACCTACCTACTCGTACGTAACTTGTCACATCGCTCCTCACACTTTCGCTCAGGTATACCATCTAGGTACTATCCATTCAATCATCATAAAAATGAAGTTCCTAATGCTGATTTTTGATTAAGGATCTTTAATTTCAAATACTTTTATAATTGTTTTATTTTCTTTAAAGGAAATATAAAAGGAAAGGAACCAAACACATAATAATATTATTATGCACATATTCCACAAAGTTCACAGTCAAAGTCGATCTAAGACGTATCCTGTCAGGCTGCCAATGTTCAGTTTCGTCGAAGTAAGTAAGGAGTCGCTCGGTAAAGTGATACCCAGTAGGTTTTCTGAGGACAGAACAGCACGCGACGAAAGCAGTCCTATGCTTTTGTTTGATTATCACAAACATTACGCGCAAAAAACACTTTGGAGTTTAACAAACTATCATTATTAAAGTACAAAATAACTAACGAATAAATCAAACAAAAACTTATCTTCACTTCTCGTGTTCCCGTCCAAAAGTCCCCAACAGCTAATTTAATTATAAATAATTTATTAACATATACAAAATATTTATTTTCTTGTTAAATGTTTTATAGGTTACATGATAATAGGTAATAGTGTCTATGTTGACGGGTATATTTATAATAGCAAAAAAGGGAGTCAAATATTCTACAGCAGGGGGATGAGTGACATTTCACTCTGGGTTTGGGGTTCCATAGGTGGAGACCCGGCATCGAACTTTGGCCATGAGAGACCAAGCAAGGAGAGACTTGACAGCGGGGCGTCAAGGGCATCCTAGGTGAGCAACAGCTGGCCCCCAATAACTGCATTTGCTTCGACCAAGGAGAGGGGTAGAATTAAGACAGCTCTTACCCTCGTCACTGTTTAACTGTGTAGAAACGGACTCCCCGTGTAGTCTTTTAATTTCTTTCTATATATGCTATACGATAAGAAAACTTCGTTAGCGAGGTTTAGCATTTATTGGTGCGAAGAGTATAACAATAAGGGGGTTTCGAGGGAACGACAAGGATAGCTACAGAATGCAGCGTTTGCCACGGTGATCAGCGCCATCACACGCAGTGTTCAGCAAATAACATTTCATTTAATAATGTTACGTTTTGATTTGTGACTCCGATGAGTCCAAGTATTGTAATAAGACGACCTTCATAAATAGTTAGTCACTTTGTATTAGAGAAAAACGGTTTAGTTATAAAAGTGAAGTTACATTTACCAATACAACTCCAATACTGATCTGAATAAAATTGCCGGTATTAATGTACCATAATATTGAAATAAAAACGAAAATGCCAAAAATTGTATGAGAGTTTGACCCATTAACAGACAGCTGTTTGCATTAAAGTGGCTTGTGTTTTTTTATTGCCGCTTTATTATGCATTACAAAATATCCATTCACAAGCTGGAAGATTTTGGCCGCGCTAATTTGATTATTTTATAACACTCGTGAAATATACAACAGAAAGTCCATCTGATGGTAACTGGTTACTGTCGACATTAGTGATATATGGCAACAATAGTGACCAACGTTGACATGTCCCCGGATGCGCTACCTACCTTTGGAGATTCAGGAATGGATTCGCAGTGAAGTATGGCTGCTTTCGATATTTGCATAACTTTGATTACTTTCATAGCTATTCGCATGAAATAATGCTTGTAATTCAATCGATATGGGAATAGACTAGATGACTGACTAGATCAAACAAACCTGCTTGGCAACTTCTGGGAGTTATGAAACAGATGAGGAGTTCGTTAAAAAGTCAAATTTGAAACTTACGTACTACGTAATAAGAATGTTCCATTTTCAAAATACATATGAATTAAATAATTCGAGAGCTATTAATTTTAATTAATTAGTGTTAATATGAATTAACACTATTAGACTTTAACGTGCCTGCTCTAGAGTGCTTGTGTAACATATTATATAGCATGTACTCGTATTCTCGAAACGATGATGAACCCATATGTTTAAAAGGTTAATTAGAAAACTAATCTTAATGTCAATTATTTTTCTTTTAAAGCAAGCGGCCTAGTTTTTATAGAAAAAACAATTGACATTAAAATAAATCTAAATTATCATGTGTCGCTTCTAAATTATTAAAATTTCTGTAAGTGAGTGGGCAGAATCCGGCGTTGCCATTTCATTACAATTTATACCTGACGTAATTTTCAATTAAAGTTACGCGTCTCGGTCTCACCTATTACGTAACTTCGGGGTATTACTGTAAGTTATCTATGGATTGGGTTAAATGCAATGGAAAATTAAATTATTCACTGTGATATTCCTACAAACACAAAAATATATGTACCTAATATTTAACAAAACAATGATTTCTCTATTAATTTCTTTATCATCAACCAATTTATTCTTCATAAATTACAAAAAAACATCGTTTTAATTACATTCGTAACGTATAATTATAATCTTATAATTATTTTATCACAGTGAATAGAGCATAGGAATTGGATTTAGTGGTAAGGATTGTGATTACAATATTATACTGATAGATTGTATTTTGTCCAAGGTAGTTACCATTAATATGTTGTATACGATAATAATACATTGTTTACACGTAATATACTAACACTTAATTATGCTCATTTATTCATTTGGCGATAAACTGGAAACATACAAAGCCACAGCGGAATGTCTGACACAAAAGTTTTAAACACAAACTAATTATAGTAATTAATAATTCAAAAATCGTAGACACAAAAGCAAGTTGATCATTTCATAATAATTCTCTACTATCCTCAATTCCTTTTCCAGTATAACATAGTATGTTTTTAGATATATATTATCTTGTTAACATATTGAACATCAATTGGATGAAATGGAAACGTAGCCTCGACAGCCAGTATTCATTTAATTCGTCTAGATATTTTCTTAGTTCTTCTCTTACTTATTTAATATATCCTCAATTCCTTTACATACCTACGTGTTTTATTTTACTGTACTAAATGTTTCCCGCAAATAAAAGTTATTTACATATAAATGAACAATTGATAAAACTTTCTGAAATCGCGGTCAGACCACGGTAACTTTGGCACGGCCAATTTAATATATGAAGCGTTTTAACTAATTGTATAAATATAAAGTTAAATATAAATTCGGCTTTACGATTTAATTTGCGAAATACATCGTCATCTCACCCGGTGAAATCACCTAGAACGCGAATTAAAAATAATAATAAAAATATCTTTGGCATAGTTCTTCAAGCTAATATTTTGGGCGCTAAATCTAATAATAAATAGTACTTAAATATATTTGAAATAATAATTACTTACTGAGCTAATATTATAATAATAACACTAACTATACTTAATCTACAACATCGACGAACGTATTATGAATACCTAAATAAACATGGACACCACATGCAATATCTTCATTGTAAATTACTAGTTGGATAGACTGTGAACTAAATATTGATAATAGTTCGATGTAAACTAATAGTTCAGCGTGTGTCTCCCTCAGAGGAGAGTTTCTAACTTACAACTCGCGTTGCTCGTATAGCTTCGGAAGATTTTGTTATTAATCAACATTCGTTAATATAATGGAGTCTCAAATTCTTTTCCAGTTTGAAATAGACGCATTTTAAAACATTTTATTATTCGTTTATATACATAATATAATGTTTACAAAAAAGTTAACGACACAGAAGTTGAAACTTGATTTTTGTCATAATATAAAAAGTTTTTGATTGGACCAATTTATTGGTCCCGAAATTATAAATAATTATTTATCAACTTCTATTCTTATTAAAAGAATATGTATATTTTTATTCATAAAGGAGCTATAATACATATGTATATAGAAAAGAAACCCTACTCTTTCATTACATGTTGGTGTTCAGCAGATACATACGCAGATTAGCGTTCGTCTACATTTACCGAAGATCAAATATAAGAAAGAGACTTTAGTTTAAAATACATCTAGGAATAAACCGGAATAGTTTTGGGATGTTGTTATCAAATCTTCTTAAAATACAGTTCATAAAATTGATTAAATTGTACGTCAGTGAAAATGAACAAAACAAAAGAATTCTAATCAAAATGATTTGAAATTCACTTCAGAACACTCTTTCTCAGTCTCTTTAAGATTAAAATTCCAATATTTTCCCAAATGTTAATGCGTAAATTAATGAAACCGATGACACTTCAAGATGATTATTATTACGAAGAAATATCCTTAAAGTTAACATTGATAATAATGTTGTAGTTGTTGCAAGTCACGAGTGCGCGTCAACGTTGCTCGTGGATAAATGTCTGTACATGTCAAAAGTAACTTTCGTATTTAAAGGTATATTGGAAAGGTTGTAAGGTCTCTTTGTACGTGTATGGACATGTACCACTACAAGCAAGGCAAAAGCGCGATCGCAAATTGCAAAAACTGTAAACCCCCGGGATTTCCCATTGGTCTATTCGTATTTACTGATAAACATCGACCGACAACACCTATTACACAAATAAATAATGTTATTCAATGGAACCGACTGCCTAAATCATAAACCATACCGATCGCTCCCGTCGCAATACACCCGATGCTTCGAAATATGTCATCAACACGACTGAGGGTGTGTGGAAAGAGGTGAATATGGAAATTGAACACCATCCAAATGGTATCGTGTGAAATGTATTGCGTGAAATATTTTCGTAAATCGTGAAAGTATTCGGGAACTTTTCTGTATCTATCATTTAAGTCGCCGATTTGTAAGTGCTTATAATTACTATGTCAAATTGTTTATTATAAACGAGATATAGTGAAGTGGTATTCCAAAGGAAGTTTTAGATTGGATTGACAGTAAGACAGTAAGTAAAGTAGCTAAACAGTCGCTAATCTCTGTAATTGTCATTAGGATAGCAATAGATTGATTTCAATTGACCTTATATTTTACTTACAACATAACTTTGTCCACAGAGTCAATATACGGTCAATATTAACTACGTAAACACTGAATTTTATTTTGAAACTATACCAAGAATTCGAATGAAAAGTTATTGAACATCTAAACAAAATGACCTACAGAATACTTACTATCTTATTGAAAACAAAGATAATTTAGGCCTGTTACACACTTCCTCACAGCGTTGAAAGAAATATTGACCGTGACAGAACCACTATGTCAGAAGTGTGCACAAGGTCTGAATTTTAAAAATTTATTGTATTGCAATTCTTGTAACAGTTTGTTGGGACAATGGTGCACTCAGTTTAAAACAGATGAAGATATAATTACAATTTAAGCTCGTATAAATGCGTATTTATATTTCTATGCAATGTAAAGATGTTATTTCATCAAAGCAGAAAGATTGAAGATCATTTGGTACGAATCAGCAGATCTTGTCACCCGGAATGTATTGATATATATTTGTTTATCATTTCTACTTTCTTATATTTTGATTTTCTATTTCTCATATACCTACCTACTGTCAAATAAATGAGTTTTTTTTGGGTTTTTCCACATGCGATGTAATTGGTAATTCGTTAATGCTAACTGCTTAGCTGTTCTATTTCTGTTTCCTCCTGTTTTGATGAAATAGCATACAAATAGAATATGATCAATGTAGAAATAAAAAAAATCTACTGGTTTAGATTTATTTGGCGTATAAAGTTTAAAATTTAATTTACCAGTTACTAAATGTCACCAGTTCTAAGTTATTAACATACATACAAATAAGCTTTTTTACTGAAACATTCTTTAAAATAAATATATCTCTGTTCAAACGGACGGTAGGGTTTTAGAATGTGTATACTAAATTTTAAATTAATTTTAATAAATTCTCTAATTTTGTTTACGGTTAAATATTTTTATATGATTCTAAAGATAGTATGTTCCAAATTCATCCGATATTGATTTTTAAAGCAATTATACATTGGGATTCACTTCTAATTGTAAAAGTCTCAAAATTTATATAAATAAAAGAATATACTTAGTAAAATTTAATAGTACTCATACCTCGAAATGTTTACAAACTTCATTATCTACATTCTGAAAGCCAATATGTAAATAAACGACTAGAAAGCAATGAAGTGTAGAAGTAATTGAAATAATAGGTATTTAGGCGTAGGTTCTAGTCAAAATGATATGTAACGAACACTGTGTGACATTATACATACCACAGTAGACACAGCGATACATAATTTACACATATTGGATCACAAAAACGAAAAACGGAAACCAATGGAAGGAGCTTTTTCTAAAGTAATTACACGAAATACATAAATACCATTCACCATCGCTGAATCACGCATAATACCATTTACCACAAATTCAGCCGTCCGACCCGCGAGATCAATCACACAACGCGATGGCTTTCGCTGATATAAATACAACCCTCGACTCTGTTCAAATGTCTTGGAACCCTCATCTCTTTCTTATGCAATAAACCCGCATTAAAGCAGAGAGGGATAGAAGATTACGAACAATTTATGCCAAGAAAAATGTCTCCCGGATCGAGTACGAATATCTCAATGTTCGTTTGACATTATTGTTTGTATATCAATTTATTTTCCAATTCCAATATATGACAAATTGAACAATGCTGATTTTGAACGGGAATGTTTTCGAAAGAAAAAAAAAAAACATCAAATAATCGATTTTAAGTTATCGCAATGAGGTCACTTGATGTCACTCTTGGATGAAAAGCGAAATGCCATTAAATCTTTCCGAAATGTTTAACGAGTTGAGTGTTATATTCAGTTGAAAAACTGATTATGGTTAGAACCTATAAGTTACTATAATTTAGGCAATCGAGTGATCATTCACAGTGACCTGAAATTTCACAAGTCGAAGTCACAACTGCAATAACAAAGCCAGCATTTTTTTCCTATTTTCAGAAAATTACACACTTAAAAAGTGACGAAGTGGAGACCTCTACAGTCTAGAGGTTCAGCTAAAGCCATTCACTCAAAAATGGCGGCACAACACGAACGCTTACATTACAATTTTGTTACTCTAGTGGTCAGATCTTAGTTTAGGTGTCGCTCGCTGCGGAGGGCTGTTTGATGAGGGAATCCACGTCCTTTCCCACGCTCGCTTGGGACTTCAGCTTCGGCTTCTGGTCTTTATGGTCCTTGTGCTCTTTGTGATCTTTGTGATCCTTGTTCTCGTGTTTCTCGTGGCCGTGGCTGTGGCCGTGGCCGCTCTCGACGACGCTCACGCCATTCTTGTGGGAGCAGTGGTGGTCGTGAGCCTCTTCTTCTTCTTCCCGGAACTTGCGGTTGAACCAGTGCAGGCATATGCATCTGTGGAAGATGGAATGTTGTTACTACTTAGTATCACCTTATCATGACTTAAGATGTCCGCATTTTTTACTTATATTTAATTAATTAAATGGGTCTTAATCGGGTAAGTTTACTCATTCTATTTTACTAGATTCTGCTGGGTTACACTGACCATGGTCACGAACAGGTCAGCTTTCGACGTGACAAAAGTAAATTTGACAAATTAGAATACGGGAATCAATATATTTTTTTACAAGTGTTTACTTTAGAGGAAGAAAAACCTCTTGCAAACTATTTTCCGAGTTGTAGCAAAATTAATTATGATTTGACTAGAAATTAATCGTTATAAAGATACGCAGATATATGGCTATTTCGAACAAATGTTTACATACGGACTCGATCTCGAGATTACCCATTGGCTGTAGTTTATTGTTTGTTTTTCAGATAATTAAATGCAGTGCCATTAATTTGTGATACTTTTTAATATATATAATATCATTATGACATATTGTTTTTTTCATTAATTTGTAACTTTAAATGCCCGGGTCAAAGCTCCCTACTCGTATATGTAGGGTCGTGACTCTCACCCAGGTGGGAGAATTTAGTCTAATGCCATATTTTCGAAAAAAGACTAATATGGCAAAATAGCTTAAGTTATGTGTAACATTTTATACGCAGCTCCCTCCAACATTAAAATCCTTCAAAAACTTCAAAACAGATTCGTGCGCAAGGCCGTGGCTGCACCATGGTACTTGCGTAACGTCGACCTCCACAAGGACTTGGAACTTCCCTCCATCGTCAAATACATAAAAGACACCGCCCGACGCTACTATGACGCTATCCCACACCATCCCAACCCTCTGATTGTCTCTTCCCTCACCTACACACAGGACAGGAGTGCCCCTCCTCGCTATCGTCGCCCGCGGCACATCCTGGACGATCCCGACGACCCGATCACCGCTGCCAATGCGGTTCTCACACTGCACTCAAACACAGTACACAGACACCGTCCCCGCCGGCCGAGACGTGGACGTCCCCCTCGTTATACCGTTAACACACACCGGCCCTCAGCCAACACTTTTACTAGGCACCGGCACGTGCCTGGGCGCTTCTCGCCGACCCGCGATTCCGCGGTATCCCCCCAATGCAACGCCCTAAGCCGAGGTCCGTTCCTTCCGCCGGTTTACCGGCGGGGGAGCCCTTAGGCTCGTTGCAACACACATTTTGTTCCTGGCTGAGCGCCTTCTGCGCTCGCCCTAAACCAAACACGACCGGTGACTCTTGAAAGGCCATTAGGCCCACAAGAAGTTAGACATTCCGAAAAAAAGAAGATTATTATAAAATCATAAAACGCTAATCGTATAGCATTCAATTAATTCTCATTTCCCTACAACTCATTACAGAATGCAGTTCAAATTGTAATTGGACCCTCGGCGACTGCACAATTCTTGTGCAAACCGTTTAACAACCAGCGTACAATACAATCTTGTACCACAAAGGGTACTCTTGGAACAAAAGCCGCATGTTGGGAATGTCCCGAGTCATGAGCATTCAGCGGACTGTACTGAGATTAATTAACTCAAAGAATTCACTGAGGAATTTCAGGGGATTAAAATAGGTCAAAGGGTTCTTAGTGAGCGACATTTACGAGTAAACAAAGTAAGTATAGTTCATTTCAATCTGTTCAAAATGTTAACAAACATAGCGGCCTGAGGTAACAGGCGTATTAAATTAAAGATGTGATAGTGATGTGATCCATAATTTGATTCATTGAAACTGCAAGTTTGCCCTAAGTAGATTCATTAAAACTGCAAGTTTGCCTTAAGTAGATTCATTGAAACTGCAAGTTTGCGCTAAGTAGATTCACTGAAACTGCAAGTTTGCCCTAAGTACATTTAAAGTAAATGTTGAGATATTTTATTGATTTGGTCTTGTTTTCGGAAAATTGAATTGGAACTTAATATAGTTTAAAAGCATTGTACAAAACTTGAGAAGAGTTTTTTTAATAGAAAATATATCAATACATTTAATATAGTTTTGTTCAGACTTTAAACGTTTAGTCAAATAGTAGCTAAATGAACTGCGTCGTCGACAAGTACATAACGTGTTTTAGTATTAAGGAAAAGGACATCAGTTTTCGGGTTAGAATAACAAATGCTGAAAAGTTTTGGTTGAATTTACCAAACTTAGAAAGCATTTGCGATATTAATACAGTACCTAAGTAAAACCTCTCACTTATTTAAAATTATATTTCTTTCTTTCTCTCTGCCACTTTTTAACTATTATATGAACGAGATGAAATCTTGAATATAGGACCTTAATCTCATTGTAACTTTTATTATCTTTTGGCATCTGCAAACCTTGAAGAAGGATATCTTATTATCAAAATGAATTCGCCACTCGAGGAGCAAAGGCGCACCCTTGAATTCCAAAGAAACAGTCTATGGCACAAGTTACGGCCACGTGATATAATTATATTTATATACATATATGAAAAGAGGCGGACGGCAAGCGGTTCATGTGTTGGTAAGTTGCTACCGCTCGCCATGAACACCTGCGACACCAGGGGGTATGCGTTTGATAGGAGGTTATAGATGAAAAATGAATATTAATATAATACACACATACACATTATAGCTACGATTACAGTAGTCACAGTTATGACTTTACAGGGGACTTTACTAGTATAATAAAATAAGTTTAACATTAAAAAATGCTATATACCTAATTTTCATAATACTGTTATCGTCCTATTTTGGAAAAAGTATTTAAATTAATCTTTAAATATTGTACGAAAACTAACTTGGTATACGAGTATATAACATGCAAACAAACTAGTCATTCAGTTTAGCATTTTTTAAGCCTGCTTCTATTATAGGTATTCGTAGAAAAAATACGTTAAATTTGAAAAATATCTCTTGAATATTGTATGAATATTGTCCCACTTCAGGACAAAGGACTTCCTCCTTTGTATTTATGAGGAATTTTCTAGTCATAATGTATCACGTATCATTTGCCAGAATTTTTATATTTCGATTTGAAACTCGGGTTTTTCTTGCGATGTTTCCTTCACTGCTATAGACTTTAAAATATTATTTGTCTTCACCGAACCGACCGTTCTTGTTATACACCTACTAACCGATTTAAAAAAATAGTGTAAAAGTACATACATATGTATGTGTGATCGTATATAAAATACCAGCACTGCAGAATTGAAAGTAGTTACCGCGTTTCATTTCCAAGTTCCATTACGAAATGGAACCGGAGCTCGGAGTGTTAATCCACGACTTAAAAATATGTGTCAGCTACTATAGCTAATTGAATTAAAAACGGTTTTCCAGCAAACAGTGTGTATTTCATTTAGATAATAGGGGTGTACGGTTTATCGCTATTTAATTTGTCTAAGTAACGGTCTACTTTGAATCTATGTCGAACAAAATGTCGCTGGGATAGAGTGATCGTAAAGAAATAATCTCGCAAAATAAAAATGTCTCATATTTAAAGGAGCAACAAGAAAAATACTAAATAATCAGCCATGTTCATCAAAACAAACTATTTTTGAATAACTGAAACAAAAAGAAATTAATTACGAAAAATGTCCACAAAATAGAGGGACTATTTTTCTTTATTGTCAACGGACTACTCAAAAGCGACAAATATGTTTTATATGGAGGTTTTGCTACTTCAATTTGTAAACGCGCGACTACGAAATTCGTAAAAGGTCTTCGTTTGAAAAACTTGAAAATTATTTGAAACTTGTGACGAATAAGATTGATATATTTGATAAATTTCTCAGATCTGTCCACTATTTACTGTCCACGGTTGTGCAACATCAGTATATATATATATATAGTACATAAGTACATATTATATACAGTCGGCCTATGAAGAGTACTACAAAATTTAGTTTTTTGTCATTCCCAGACTTTTTAAAACATAAGGGCGATTTACACTTGCAAATCTAACTTGTCAATTTAAAAATTGAAGTTGATCACCGGCTGTTCTTTCAAACGAATCGAATGCGAAATTACTCAACATTTTCATGGACGCACCCCGTAAATGCGTCCTTCCTTTTTGGCTTCTAATCATCTTATAATACGAAATTTTAATAGCAAAATACACATAGCCGCACGTGTATCATTATTGCTTTATTCATGAATGATCCTTTACTGCTGCAATATGTTGTATTTGTTGGAAAATTCCATTGTATGGCTATCAGAATGTTTAACAAGCTGTCAAAAGAATTTACAGATTTATCAATCCAACGATTTAAAATAAACTAAGTCAATGGCTTTTAATCAATCTTATGATATGACTTCATAAGTTAATTCAAACTTCAAAGCGTCCACAGGGACCGTGTTATTGAATTAGCCGGCGGGATAGAGCGAGGGCGGTGCACATTGCATTAATAACTAAGCACGGACCTTTGAACCGCACACACTCATGTTCTCCTGGTAATAGGGGATATAAATACAATATGACTGAAATAAAATACAAACGAAAGGATAAAAAAAATGTCTTGTCCTTCGTAAGTACCTAATTCTATCTGTCTGTTAGACTACTAGAACCCTGAGTTAATTCTCTCGATGAAAGATTATTGGATCTACGGGGCCAATTTTCTTGAACTATCTATTCCGCCAATTACTTATTTATTTCTAGTATTAATATTTAACATTTTATATTTGGATAAACACATCACAAAACCGAATGTCGATTTGTCGGTGATGTAGTTAAAATATTTTATTGTATGTTAATTTTTATGTTTTGGGAACTATAATTTTCAGTGTTGTAATTAATAGAGATAAATAATTAATAGAGAGAGAGATTAATTAATTGAATTAATAGAGTAATTCATGTCGAAAGATAATAATCGCATTATTTATTAAAATCATAAGTTCAGTAGTTTTGAGAATATTATGAGCTTTTACAAAATAATATTGTATCTTTACAAAATTGCATTCAAGCGGGTGAAGGGATTAAAACTAATAAAACTATGTGGTCGGCAGTAGTCGGCAGTAGTCGGCAGTAGTCGGCAGTAGTCGGCAGTAGTCGGCAGTAGTCGGCAGTAGTCGGCAGTAGTCGGCGCGGCGGCGGTAGAGGCTTCAAAGAAAACGACGCTTAAAATTGGTCGAGTTATATTAGTAATATTTAACGACACGACGTTGTTGTAATATAATTTAATAATGTAGTTATATTAGTAATATAACTCGATCAATTTTAAGCGTCGTTTTCTTGGAAGCGTTGCGTCTATGACAATTAATATTTCACATCGGTGGATTATATGGTTCGTCATATGTCAAATCCGTCCTATTAGAACGGCCCAATTATAGGGTACTTAATCTTAATGGTAAGTTTATCTATATGTGGCGATGTAAATGCTTTGTCAATTCTCGATAGTATGAGTGTGGTACGGTGTCTGGTGCTAACTGAGTACAGTACGAAATCGCCGTTAGGAACCCCCTACCCGCAATGGCTAGTAAATCGGTAAGAGAACAGGGCCGCACTCTACAACTATAATTTTTAAACGGTAAACTTTTCAGTAATACGTCTTAGAAAGTAAACAAAAACATCTACTTAGTATAATTGAGTTCCTGATTTTTTTTTAATTTTTCACGTTTAATTGTATTCCAATAAAAGTGTAGGTACTCTTTTATTTATAATAAACTTTCATAATAATTATACTTTTATAATAAAACTCTTTTAATAAAAGTGTAGGTACGTAAAATGAGTAGGTAGGTAAGTTTCTTTGTTCAAACTTTGTACTTGGATCACTTGAGTCTAAACGGCACCATAGCGTGACTTGGTGTAGAAAGTTTCGAAATTTATCTTTCTTGCATTTTATAACGCCTTGTAAGGCACCTGCTCTTGGTAAAATGTGTTTAGAAAAGAAAATTGAAACTTGTAGTACTTACCTACTAAAAACATATAGTACCTACCTATAGACACTGGCATGGCCTTTGATCCATACTGATAATTGTAGTAAACTAAAGCCAACCAGAGACCAGCTGTGATAGCTACCGATAGTTATGTTACATGACTTGTGTCTCTTATCCAGGGCCGTCTTTACCAGGGGGTGCAAGGGGTGCGGTGCACCCCGGGCGCTCACCTTTTAAAGGTAATGAAAAAATATAACGCTATAGTAAACAATTACACAATAGGATATTTGACTGTCATAGGATACACAATAGGATATTTGACTGTCATAGGATACACAATAGGATATTTGACTGTCATAGGATACACAATAGGATGTTTGACTGTCTTAGGATACACTCCCGCACCCCGGCGCAGAATAGACTTAAGACGGCCCTGCTCTTATCGATCAAAATGTGGCCATGTGTGAGTAGGTACCTAAAGTCTGTACCTACCTATCCGAACCCGTAGGCTGTGGAACGAACTGCCTCAAGAGATCTTTCCACTAAGCTACGATATGGGGTTCTTCCAGAGAGCTGTGAATAGGATTTTGCAAGGTCGGCGGCGCACCCGCATACCCCCTGGTGTTGCAGGTGTCCATGGGCGGCGGTACTTACCATCACGTGGGACCGCTTGCTCGTCCGCCCACTAGTCTATAAAAAAAAGTCTTTTAAATCTAGCTTGATTAGTATGACAGCTGTCAAAGTGCCTTGAATAGAATTTTATAACATAAATATATATTATTATAAACATAATTCATCTATAAAAACCTAAAATCACAGAAGGTTTTTGCCATACGTACACGCACATATTTTTTTATTTGTAGTGCATAACACTCATTCGATACATAAACACATTACCTCGCTTGGTCATTATTGTCCCAGTACTATTCGAGACACTTTGACAGCTGTCATTCTAATCAAGCTAGATTTAAAAGAATATATATTTCGAAAATTATTGTTAATTTGCGGATTTAAAATTATTGTTGTTTTTAAAACACATAGTTTAGTTCACTGCGTAACAAATGGAGACAAGACTGCACATCACGAGACATAATTTCTTACAAAACAGTTCACAACTCTAATTTGACGAAACATGTCGACAATGAATGCCCATCCCTAGTCGCTCCCTACTTAAAGTACTGTATTTATTTATGCACTAAGAAAGATGGCGACAGTAAGTATGTAATTTCATGAGCATTCAAACGTCATAGTGGTCGTCACTGGTTGGCCTTCGTATATACTGTTCCTATACGAAGGCTAACCAGTGACTATTACACTCTCATTTTCATACAAAAGCTATTACAATATTATCGATTCTTTTTAATAGTATTCTAATATTATTTAACTTAAACTTACTTATTCTAACTCTTATTCTATTCTACACTCTTATTCTAATATTATTTAACTTAAAATAGAAATTCGAAATTCAAAAAATTAGAACATCGTGCTCTTTTAAATGTGTAACAATATCATTCATTCCCCTCGCTGCCCACGACACTACGAAGCTGCACTACCAGAAGTGTCGTCTCCACGACCTTCTCCAATTTATTTTCCTTCTGCACTTCTGACCAGTAGTCTAGTGGGTCGAAACCAATAAGAAAGAACATAAAGACATAAATTACGTATCCTCAACGACGATATTATTAGTAACTAATTAGCAAGCATCTGTACAAGTTATATATATCTGTACAAATCATCTTATTAACAAGAAGATAAGTTTTTTTTCTTCATATATGGCAATGGTGCAATTAGTACATTTTGCCAGTATCAAGTTTTCTTCGTAATAAACAATTTCAAAGTCTAAAACGTATCCTGTCAATGTCCAGACCCACGCATTTTTTTGATTATTACAAACATCACGCACGAAAAACACTTTGAAGTTTAATAAACCTAAATTTAAATTAAATTAAATTTAAACCACAAAACGTTTAGTACACAATTTTTACAATGATCAAACAAAAACTAAACAGCTAAAGGTCTAGGGAGATAAGTTTAGGTCATGCATTGGATAAATTACAATGAATCTTTTTATGTTTGAACGTGTGTGTTAAGGAGGGCGATTAATTTTATTTTATTTAGTATTGTGTACACCTTCTAAAATGTTATTTGTTCTAATCATTTCGGACAATGAGATTACAAAAAAAATAATTAAATATTTATAATTTTAAGTATCAGGGAGGGAAGGTCTATTTTATTTATTTTAAGCATAATCACTTAAATCTTAGGAAAAAAAAATACATTTATTTTAGTAAAAATCTCCGGTCCTGTCGCGTGAGGAATGAAGGATCACACCATTTTTTAATTTACCCACGAGATTACTGGTCAGTGGTGTAGAAGGGAAAAGAAATTCCACACGACACTACCGGTACTGGCCAGTAGTGCAGAAGGGACAAAAATCCCCACGACACTACAGGTAGTGGCGTTTGGTAGTGTAGTGCCCCCACTAATGAAGAACGCACTCTAATGTTCTACTTTAAATATAAGAAACTCCAAATTGAATAACCATACAACATTTAAACGGGGCGCTGTGAAATATATTTATCGCTTTCTAATCGTATATCCATCACTGTCATTTCAATGTTCAACTTTCAGAACATTGAAATATTCTTATTGTACCCACTTCTTTAGAAACTACCTACTATTTATAGTCGCCTAGTATTTCTCACCTGAGCACAGCCCCTAGAACTCCAGTTCCGACCAGTGCCGCTCCAGCTCCCATCAGATAGTAGCGATGCTGCGCCGCTTCAGCGCCCGGGGACAGCTGCACCAGCCCCACCACCAGTACCACGATCCCCAACAGAAGGGAACCCACCACCGCGTGCAGCGCAGCCACCTAGTAAAACAGGACACTAAAATTATTTCTGTTTATACTAAGAAAGGAAATTTATTAGCGGTATATGTGTAAGAGGTCCCCAAGTTTTGATTGTTTAGGGAGTGTATTGAAACTTGTTTGGGTACAAGGGACGATTCTAATAATACTGTGTATAATTTTATAGTAAGTAGGCCAAGGAACTTCTTAAGGGTTTATCGGATAAAGTATCGCGATAACATAAAAATGTCTGTGGTTTTATTTATAAGTATGTAAAAGGATTAAGAAGTAAAAACCTACATTGACTCGACTACGGTACAAATCATATCAACCGACAAACAGTGTTATATTAATACGGATGGAACCATTAGTAACAAAATACATATATTTTTTATATACGCTTGCTTGCTAATACGGATAAGGTAGAAAATACTTTTGTGGGATCGGACACGATAGATACAGAAAACGAATGAAATTTACGTTATTTATTATCTCTATAATAATATTCTGTCAGTGTAATTAAACGAAATTAAACCAATATATTGATGAAATTATCGATATTCCGCTACTTATTCATAGCGCAACTCTTGGCATTATCCGCAGTAGGATTGAGAATGTGAACTTATGTGTAGTTATGACTTTATGAGTGAGGAAAAGTTTGTTGGTAAACAAGGTATTTGTTACCTAGTTGGTAATTAGCTAATGATTAGTCGAATAATTTCTTTATGAGGTGGCTATAAATGTTTCTCTAATTACAATGTTCTACTCTTAATTTCTGTAACATTAACTTAATTAACAAGAATGCTTGTTACGGTTTAACAAATTGATATTGTTACAAACCACAGCGCAGTCCTCTCAGCGAGACATGAGCTTTGCATCTGTGTGAGTGGATGCTGAATTGTCTAATTCGATTGTCGAAATGGTTCGCACTGTGCACAATCGGTGTGCACTCGCATTAACACAAAGCTCATGTCTTGTTAACTGAGCTGTACCATCCTACCGCATCATTGATATCTTATTATTTAAACACACAAATAATCGATCTTATTTTGTGTGTGTTTAAAATAAGATAATAATCACAAACTCTTCTGTCATTTATTCAATGAAGAATCTCACCTGAAATAAGTTGAGAAGAGCATGCCATATCTTCCACTCACGTTCTGTTTTCTCAGTAACTGGTAAGAGAACATTGCAATTTGTAGGGCCAGGGGTAGGCAATCCTTGAATGGGGGTAAATTTATAGATAAAACAGGTATGATGTATATATTTTTTTATCCCATATGGCAATAGCGCAATTATCTTATTGTGCCAGTGTCAATAATTCCAAATTTTACCTGCTTTGAAGTTCAATAAACTATTACTATTAAACCGCAAAACCCACAGTAGGTACACAATTTTTATAATAATAAAAAAGGAACTCGATTTCACTTCTCGAATTAACGCCAGTTTCATGACCTATTAGCCCTGTTAATCCTACTCACCTTTCCGCAGACATAGAGCTCATTCCTGAGCCGGTGATGATCCGGCGACGGCGTTGCATCAGCGTCAGTAGCCCGTCCCAGCTGGAGTTGTAATTGCGAAGGTCGCCGTCCGCCACCTCCGCGTTTCTCTGCGCGCCGCCGCTCGTGGCGCACGGCTACTGCTGGCATTGCGCCGATCATCTTGGCTATGAGAATAAGAAAATGATCAATATTTTTTTTTTTGTTTATCCCTAAGAGATTTTTTTTTAATTTCCTTAACATTTACTTAAAAGGCGAATAAGTTATAAAAGCATTAAAGGTATTAAAGCCCCTACCACAAGCCTTCCTCAGAATTACATTATTACAGAATTAGGAACTACACCACTTCTAACAGAGTGCACTAACATCAGAATGGCGACTAGGACCAGAGACACCGCCGTGGTCGAGGCCCTGGCCGGGACGGGAGGGCGCAATACATAAAATAATTTAACAAAAATATAATTCCATCAGATGACAGCGCGGACTTCCTAGTGGGCTCGAGACAATAACAAAAAGAAAACAGGATGTAACAACATGTGACAAGATAATAAAATATAAAATAGCAATAAGAAAATAAAATGTAATAAAAGAAGTAGCAATAAGAAAACAGTATACTTAATAAGCCAATAAAATAATAACGAAAAAAAAAAGAACTAGTAAAAATAGCAATTAGCACAATTAATATAAAAAGCCAATAACATAACGATAACAAAACAAAAAAAAAAACACTGGAAAAAAAAAACATATATATAAGAATATCATAAAACAATGTATTATGCATATGTATATATTGAATAGTGTGATTAAGCAGGAGTAAGAAAATAAGTAGCATCAATATTAATAAAAAAAAAAATGAGTTAAAAAAGGACACGGACAGAAAAGTCTGTGGAAAGTAGTTAAAAAAAAAACAGAGTGCACTAGGCGAACCCGTTTGGCCAGCGTGCCGTTTTAAGGTCATACATCCCTCATACACAAGACAATGTGCATGAGAAAGTTCATGTGCAACAGTGGACGATAAGGCTGGTGACGGTAAACAAACAGGACCGTCTTCTACTATTTCTAAGAGCTCTAGAACCAAGTGGAAAAAATAAGGTAATCTATACGTACAGCTCTTAACAACGATAATGGAAACAAATTGAGGCATTTCGTTTCCTTAATTGTTCCTTTGTTTTACGAGTATCTTAACATTGGGAAAACGCTCGCCCTTAAAAAAGAAAACGAAAACGTACATACGTATTGTATTTGACCTATTTTAATAACCGCAAGTAGATCATTAGATCTAGAATCATTCGATCATTAGATCTAGATCATTAGAATTATCCTTTCGCTATTTTAATCCTTCGATTCTGATTTAGTTTGCCTTCAGAACCCTAGTGACGTAGTCGTGTCTTTTTGTACTAAATCCCTAATATATTTGACTCAGTAGGTGTTTGCTACTGAAACGTGGTGTTTTCGTTCAATTTTATCTTAAGAAGATTCATTAGTAAAATCTAGTAACTAAAACCATTATTAAAACAATAAATAATTAATCATTATTGATTAATGATGATTAATAGGATTGATTAATAGATTAACTTTAATGCAATTACAATGTTCTATATAAGTACTGGTGATGATTTAGTGTCAATACAAAATGAGTTTTACATTTTATAGGATAGGAATTAATTATCCTATATCAGAATCAACATTTATTTTAATACTAGCGGAGCCGGCGACTTCGTTCGCGGGAACATTAGAGTGAATTCGAATACTATAACGGATCGGGAAAGTGTATCCTAAATATTAATCCAGCATATACGTAAGTATGCTTAAAATGTATCCTAAATATTAATCCAGCATATACGTAAGTATGCTTAAAATGTATCCTAAATATTAATCCAGCATATACGTAAGTATGCTTAAAATGTATCCTAAATATTAATCCAGCATATACGTAAGTATGCTTAAAATGTATCCTAAATATTAATCCAGCATATACGTAAGTATGCTTAAAATGTATCCTAAATATTAATCCAGCATATACGTAAGTATGCTTAAAATGTATCCTAAATATTAATCCAGCATATACGTAAGTATGCTTAAAATGTATCCTAAATATTAATCCAGCATATACGTAAGTATGCTTAAAATGTATCCTAAATATTAATCCAGCATATACGTAAGTATGCTTAAAATGTATCCTAAATATTAATCCAGCATATACGTAAGTATGCTTAAAATGTATCCTAAATATTAATCCAGCATATACGTAAGTATGCTTAAAATGTATCCTAAATATTAATCCAGCATATACGTAAGTATGCTTAAAATGTATCCTAAATATTAATCCAGCATATACGTAAGTATGCTTAAAATCCGTCTAACAATTTTTGTGTGATGCCCGTTCAGACAAACAGATTTCACAAATTGTTGTTTTGGACTCTGTATGATATGTACTTTACATAGCATTGTTTTTTTCAACAAATGTTTCATGTACATACACCGCTTTGTTATGATTTTATTATACGTACCTATGTATAGATTGTAAATCGGGTCGAAACGCCGATTAAAGGCTTTGTTTACCTTTTATTTCTACTTGTCAACATTCATTGACAAAGTTTACGATTTGTATCAGGTAAACAGAATTCTGGAAGGATACTTAGGATCTAAAGACTGGATTCTTTAAATCACTGATTTTCGTTTATTTGGTAAAAAATATACTCGAATTATGTAGTCGAGAAAACAATGTAGCGGTGATCGATGTGACTAATCTAAATCGTTGAATATTTCCGATATTCTGATATGAAGGTTGTGGTAATTATAACTTTTGATGGCTATAATTACCACAATCGCATGTCGTTACCAGTTTTATTATTTTTAAGACTGTCTTATTAAAATCAATACGATATCAGACTATAACGTATTTTAAAAGCAGGCCACAGGCGTCCTATAACCTATTGCTTGACCGTCCATGACTGTTGGTTTTATTGGTTTCGGCAATAAAGCAATACGTAGTCCCGTAGGGATTTTGTTATAGAAAGAAAGTGACTGACGAGCCGAAAGTCCATCCAGTGGTAAGTGGATACTGTCGCACATGGACATCCGCAATGCATGTCTACATGCTCGTGCCTTCCTTCTGGACTGCCAGAACGACGTTGATACGGTCCCGGATGTGCCGTCTACCTTTGGAGATTTAGGAATAGACGGGCCATGTTTTCTCGCGATGTTTTCCTACACCACCGAGCTAGTGATCATCAAATCTTTCCTTAAATAGACACTATGGTATGGGCCGAGGTTAGAACTTATGAATATAGCCCGAGAGTAGATACATCTAAGCAATCACCGCTTCTACAATAAGAATAAAATTGGGCAATGGAAAACACCACATCCTCAGACTGATCACGTAATGTAATCTAAGAAAGTCGATGACTTGGTATTGTAGAAAAGGCATCTCCTGGGTGAAAAACCTACGGGACTGGTTTTAGATGACCACTATGATTGATACTGCTCAGAATAGCTGAGCAGTCACTAAAATTAAGATGGCCACACCGTTATCCAACATCCGATAGGAAACAAATATATTTTAAAGTACAAGACATGTTTACAAGATATTAACTCAATGTGTTATAACTTTTTATAAAAACATGAAAATCTAGAAAGTGAATGTCAAGTATTTTTGAAAATGAGCAGTTCTATACAATACCAACCATAGTCAATAAAATCCCTAATATGGGTCTTTGAAGGCTCATGTGAACAAAATAAATAAATAAAATAGAAAGTAGTATCTCATATTTAAATAACTCCTAGTGATATTCTGTATAGAACGAACTAACGACAACGAATTATGAACATCGTTTTTCCATTCCCCTGGGAAAAGTATTTTCCAATGATTGAATAACTAATAGCTAATGGAAAAGGGCGAATGGGAAAAGGTTTTGGTCCCATGACAGTTTTAAATTTCCATCAGTACTGGCATAAAATGACATAAAACTTCATGGGTTGAGAAATTTCTCTGATATTCTCTGTGGTGTTACACATACAGGTATATCACGATTCTTTGTAAAAGTTCAAACTTCTAAATCACTGTGATAGATAATATATAATGTGATAGATAATGTGATAGAGTGGATTATTTTGGAAATTTTACTGTTAGCAAAAATAATAAATTGCAATCTGGTGATAATTCTGGCTAATTACCGAATAAAAAATACTTATCACTGGATTTTTTGTTGAAAACACCACGATTGAAGAATTCAGGAATTCCACGTTTATTTTAATCATTGTACTGAACAATATACTGGAGACTTGAGTTTACTTGATCTGCGTAATTTTATTAAACAATCCACAAAATTAAACTATTTTGACGAAACGCTGCCTAATCCATCGCGATCATGTCTTTTCAACAATCAACGTGTGGACGGAACATCTATCATATCTACCGGCATTGATGTTCGACGAGAGTTGCTAGAGAAGCATCTGTCTGCGTGTAAATCTACCTTAGAACTACATTTCATTCTCTTCCTTTAATTGTTCCTTTCTAAATCTGTGTATCTCCTTTTTTCAATTGAAAATTGGGTCAAGTGTTTGGTGGCCTGAAGAAAGGACCATGACAAACAGAAATAAGTTGGAGGTTTGTTCAAACAAGCCACACGGACCCTGTGTTTCACTTGAGTTAATCGCGTTAATGAGACACAGAAAACAAGTGCGCATGTCTTCCCGCGGTCGATTCGCGCTCGGGGAATAAAGCTGGAACTCTATTACGTTACATGGAATTACATTAGTGTGTCGCGACGCGGATCTGCCGAAACCTGATAGGATACTCTCGGAGCGTTCGTATCAACTTAACATCAGTTCCTACAACATCTAGCGATGTATGTGTTTCACATTATTTTACTGTATGTGATACACCGTGAATTCAAATAATTTAGATTTGAGACGGACTATCGTTTTCATTACTTTTAGTTTTGAATCTTAAAATCGACAAGTGTCGTCACACAGCAAAGATGCTTATGTTTGTATTATTTCGTTTATTCATAAGTGTCGTACAAAAATATAGGCATCATTTATTAATTGACTAGCGGTGCACAGCCACTCCTTCGCGTGAACTTTAGATGAATTCGCGTGGGAACTCTAAAAGTGTACCTTAAATGTTAACCCGAGTCATCATTAGCTATAACCATGGCAAGTTTCATTAAAATCCGTCCAGTGGTTTTTGCGTTCAGGCAGACAGACAGACGGACAGACAAAAATGGCAAAAAAAATGTTGTCTTCGGCTCTATATCATTTCACAAGTTACAAAAAAGTTTTTTAAAAAAAAAGTTACAATTTTATTATACGTATAGAGTTAATAACTAAACGTTCCAAATTATTTTATACGATCTTGATATAATATAGTTATTGCAGAAAGTCAGTGGCACGGGCCGGAGTTCGAACTAATGACCTCACGTACCTATATGAATCTATACATTCATATGTAACAGAGCTAAAATCGTAACAGAGCCGTGTCTGTACTTACATGAAATATTTTTTGAAAGAAATCGTACGGTACAGAACCCAAAAAAAACATTTCTACAATTTTATCTGCTTTTCCGTCTGTCTGAATCCACATCACATGAAAACTACTAGACGGATTTTAATAAAACGTGACATAGTCATAGCTTATGTGCCGGGTTAACATTGAGAGTACTTTTTATCCAGATCCTCTATAGAGATCCCGCGGCAATCACACGAAAGTTCACCCGAACGAAGTCGTTGGCGCCGCTAGTCAAGAGTTGTGAATTGTGAATATTCTTAAGGAAAAAGTAGATAAGATATAATAACTTACGCCGCTGATTATCTCTTGGCTGGAGTAAAGACTGGAGCATATCTGAAACAATACAGTTCAATTAGTATTAAAACTCATAATAAAGGGCGTATAAAACATTCAAGTCTCAAGCAAATCAGTTTACAAGCTCTGAGCTGCTTTGTTTTATATCGTACTAGCTGTGCCCGGCGTGCAACGCATGCCCGGCGTGCAACGCATGCCTGACATTTTTTTACACATAATATATAGCCTATGTCCATCTGGAATAATGTACCTTTCAAATGGTGAAAGAATTTTTCAAATAGGTGCAGTGGTTCCGGAGATTATCCTCCACATTCACACAAACTCACAAAATTCGCACTCTCTCAATTCTTTCGATTCAAATGGCTGAGCGACTTCTGCTTGATTTGATTGTCTATAGTTAATTATACTCTCGTATCGATGCATGTTACATATTTCTGCAATAACATTTTTAGGTTACTACTTAATTAGTTTTTAAAATAAAATGACTTGAATGACTGATGTATTCCGACAAAATAATCGTATATTAATGAATATATATTTAGATTTTATACTTCAATAATTTTATCAATTTGTAGATTGAGGAAATACTAAAAACGATTATAAAAGCACGTGTCTAACTAACTCGGTAAGTTTCAATTATACATTACCTGATTGGATTCCTCTTTCTCGTTTCTGGACACCTAGTTGACTTATTATTTAAGTATTTATCTAATTTTCATAGAAACGATAATTGTAATGTTTATATATTTTATCATTTTCGAAAATATGTAACTATACTTAATTAAAAATAAACAGCAAAGACTTAAGTTTCTGAAAGAACTTGTTCAGCGAACTCGAGAGTTTCCAACTACGACCGCTATGTTAAAAACTACAGACGCTGGGAATAAACTTGCATATTTCCTAGATTTACCCTTTGTAATGAATTTCATTGTTTTGAAAAACAAAACAATCACTGTTCCACGGGAGTTTCAAATTATTGTTTTCTATCTGAACCCATACGAACTCACTGAAAGAGTATATTTGCGTTAGAATCTATTGTATAAGTAAGCTTTTAATATAGTATAAGCGATAAATATGCGATCGGATTTTGTTCGTAATGTTGTATTATAAATTGCTGTACCGTAATATTTACATATTATGTTATATATTATATTATAAAATCATTTATTTTTAAGGATACAATGTTAATACGATTGAATATTTATTGAGTAAAAAAGAAAAATCTTCGTACAGAGCATCTCCTTTATGTAGGGTAAAATCTTTTTATTTTTCACATATTTCATCTAATCAAATCAAGGATTTATTGGGTCTTACGGCGTGTAAGCAGAAACTCTTATTAGATTTTAGCTTTTTGAAACATTTGTCTCCGTGTGCTGGTTTCCCCGCCCAGACTGAAATGGGTCACGTTTATGCTGACTTGCGCCGACTCGCAAATAATGTTTGCTAATGCGCCTGCAAGTTTCTTATAACTCCTTAACTTCCTCCCAATCATGTGTTATTTGCAAAACAGAACCGAACCACATCGGGTTTAATTCGCATATTTGCTTGGCATATCAGGACAATAGAGAAAAACTATTGTGCTCCTCGACTTGACGTCTATTAAGTATTTGTTTCAGCTTGATTTCGCCGTGTGGAAAATAATTCTACTATATTAATTTAATCTACCGGGCTACTTCGCCGAGGTCTTCTGGAATCAGATCAGTTGACATCTTCAGTGGCGACTGCGTTCACTTTCGGAGAGATGTTATCTCTTCGGCTTCTCGAGCGCAAGAAGCGCAACGCAGTCGTAACATCTCTCCGAAAGTGAACGCAGTCGCCACTGAAGATGTCAACCGCAGTTGTTGACGAAACGTTTGTAAGAAAGAGAAGAGATTCCAGAAGACCTCGGCCAAGTAGCCCGGAAGATTCAATTAATATGGACACCGGCCGAGAAAGCCTACACTCCACAATAATTCTACTATTCACTATACGTACACAGACCCACACTCATACCCATTTTACATACTTAACTGGTGGAGTCATTCACTGATTAGTAATTGTCGGAAAATGTTCCTAACGTATGATTTTATTTCTAAAAATTACCAATATTTCGAACATTGATCCGTATATTTGATACTTTAAAGCGAAAAGTAGTGCAGGAGGAGGTCGATAAATTATGTCATCTTAACGTGACGTAAGTGGTTGGACGCAGGGTCCACGGTGACAAATAGATGTTATTTATACGAGTACTCGTATTTGCATTTGACACACGAACGCTTGCCTGAATTGAATGAGTACACGAATAGATGCCTTGTAAGTAAATGCATAAAAACATTTTGATTTGGTTGATTTATTTTGGTAGGGCGAAAGGCTGCTATTTTCTTCATAAACTTTTGAACAAATATAACGATATTTTGGCTAATAGACAATAGCAGATTAAACCTATTTGCCAGCCGGCGGACGTGAGTGATGGACGCGGAGATTGTTTCAAACAGCCGACACATTAGCGGAGTCTTATTCGTCCTTGTTTGTATTCTGTGTTGTACTGACGTATAACTCATGAAAACTGAATTGCTTCTAACTAAAGTTGTTGCATTTGTTAGAATAAGTTTGATATTCTGTTTTCGATTAAAGCTATCCTATATTGCCGTTGTTAGAGATATGAAATTTCGGATCGGTATACGGATATATTAATAAACTCTTTTGCCGTCGGCAAAGGTTACAGATACGGATATGAAATTATTTCGTATATGGTTCGGATACGGTTTCGGTTAGGGATATGTTTTTTAGTGAACTTTTAAATAAATGTATTAACTAAATGAAAGCAAAGAAAAATGAAACCAAATATCCCTATAATTGCAACTTTTCTTTCATAACGAACGTACGAAAAATCTATGCAAGTAGCAAGAACTTGTCAAAACTTCGTTCAAATTCCTCCCCTGTAATTTTATATTACAACAAATAATTTTATTCAACAATGTATAAAATTATTTGTAATAACAACCGAATGTTTTATTTCGGGTTCGGTTTCGAATACTTTCTTAATTCCGATATACGAAAGTTTCGGTTAACGTTGCGGAGTTCCATTACATCCATATCCGATAAGTAAAACTATTCTAGGAAATACACGTAGGTAGGTATATCAAATTTACTAACGATTATTTGATGTATTTGCCGTTTATTGTTATAATATTAGTTAGAATTAATTCATATGAAGTTATGTTTGTTTCTACTATATTTATTTTTATCTAATTCGATCTGAATTGTATAGTTTTGAAAAAATATACGACTGATAACTATTTTTGACTGGCTCTAAGAGCAAGCCAGATATTTATTCAGAAATGATTGATTTATCCCATAGAAATATATCGCCAAACTTTCATAAAGAGGCAACCTTTTATGTCGGGATAAATTTATAGCATTTCCCGTTAGTGTGTTTAGTTCTACGTAAGGCGTCAATCGGGAAAATGATAAATACGAGTATATATCAGCAGACTGCCGAGTAACTCCTAAGTTATCGGTTACTTACGTCACTTGAAAAAAGGAATACTATATAGATTATCTATTTATTTAATCTACTTACAAAAGAAGGATGTGGAGCGTTCGCTCGATCGCGTTCTTGGCGACTTCAATGCTGCAAGATTAATCTTAAAAACGTGACACCTATTTCTTACTAATGTAATCCGATTAGTTGTATCATTTTAATTACACTCTTCTACATTCGGTTTCTCTTTTGTAATCAACCCCGAACACTTCTCAATTACCAAAAAAAGTATTTTACACACACTGACGCGACTGTGATGCACGACGACACGACGAGACGAGCCCTTACGGCAAGTGACCAACGGCGCGGGTAAATAAATAGGTAAATGACGGCAAGGCGCTTTATTAAAAACAAAATATCACCGGGTAGTCTTCGTTGATTTAAATTTAAAGTCAACGTTTTAATAAAATGAATTGTCTTGTGCAAAAGAGTGCTTGTTTCTACAGTGATTGCATGCACTGTGTACCGAGTCGCGTCAGTTTGCATATTAAGGTGATATTATAGTAAATAAAAAATCAACATATTAATCATTATTACTTTAATAATAAGTGTAATAAATTGAGTGAAATATCTGTAAAATATTTGCCTAGATGTGGAATGACGAGTGATTTGGGAGTAAAATTTTAACTATCTCTAAGCGAAAGCGACCAATACAACCATTATTTTTCATTGATAGCTTCAACTGCTTCTAGTTCACAAACGTTTAGCTACAGACAATAAAAATACCTATTTTAATTTATTTCGACGAAAAAAATGATTTTCTTAACATCATGGTTAGGTGAAGTATGTCACCTTAATCATGAACGTTATGTATCTACTGCTTCGATATTTCGCTACCTATCTAAATATATTACTTACAAATTAGTGCTGTAAAAATGAACGCTAAGCGTTCGAGCCCTATGTCTTGAGTATCTTAATCTTAACCGTTTTAGACTCGAGATTTTTATTTTTACCCCAAAGTTTCATTTTAACCTAAAACTATAAAACGTTAAAAAACGTGCTCACGGGTCTTATAGGTTCATTAGCACTCACTCAGCGCTCGAGAGTCGCTCAGCGATCATTTTTACAACACTACAAACGCATAGGGCAATATATTAAATGTTGTGATGTGCTGTGTCATGGCACTCGTAGCGCCAGTTTGATTACACACCACGACACATTTAAAGACACCGACCAGGTTGGAATATGTACCAAAAAGTTTTGAGAGTGTCTCATATAAGCTACGCCCCAGTATACACGTGTTACCAGGAGAATATAACAACCGAGTTTGTATTGTTTGTTTTGAATTAATGCTCTTGAAAACAGAACCGAAAATATGAATAGGTATGTACTTATTTATGGAAAGAGCCCTCAATATAAGAGTAATTATGTATTTCGGTACATAGCTAGAAGCAATTTCACGATGACATTACGAATGACTAAATAATCCCAAAAATATTTCTAGTCACTTTCACTTATAGTCAGTCTGTTATTATTTAAAATCGTTATAATTACAAAATCGTTTACTTATATTTATAACACAGAAAATCTCGACTATTTCATATAGAAGTATACAATAGATAAGTACAGAATAGCATTTAAAAAACTCATTATTTATATAATGAGAAACACCGTTGTTTTGATTTAGATACAAAGCGTCCATTCAACAAAGTAATTAATTTAAGACTCAATGGACGAATTTTTTGTGCATTTTCGTGAATTCTCAGACAAATGGGTTTCCTTCCGATGTTTTCCTACACCAGTGAACTAGTAATCATTAAGAAAAATAGAACACTAAACATAACGAGTGTTTAAAATGCCATCCTGTATTTAGTAGATTCGAATATAAAATTGCTTCGATTATTTTACAATGTCATTATTTCAATATTAACTAGTGCTTGTGTATAAAGTAGTAGGTAAATTAATATTACAAACGATATAAAGGTCTATTCAGACGGCACTTTTTCAAATGATATGAGTTTAATGATCGTCTGGTTTCTGTACCTAGGGCCCTTAACTTGCTTTTGCCGGGGTTTACATCATATGTCTCTTATCTTGGCTTACGGAGGCAGAGACGAGAAGTCCTAAGACTTTTTACAACGAACTAATGCGCTATATTTAATGGGTCTAGAAACACATACGAAGATAAAAACGACCAGACTATCTTAAAATAAATGTTTCTCTTTAATAATATGTTATCTCCAAGCATTTAAAGAAAATATTAGTCGTAACTAAATATGAATATATTAAATAATATAAGAGAAAATATTTAAATATAAAATTTAAGAATACAAGTCGGCGACCGAAACCGCGACCTAACGCTGAACGGTTTCCATCACGCGAGCCCAGTGCTGATTGGTATACACGTGGGTCAGATTTTTTTTTTACGGGTTTCTTCAGCCTGTTTTTTATGGCTGAGCTGGTGATAATTTAAAAATCCGTAAAACGACCGTCACCAGCTTTTTTGTTGTCCAAAACAATGTGCCTTCTGCATGTATGGCCTTTAAACGTCATGCTGGTCAAACGGTCATTCTTCATGGTCATTCATGGCTTTATTATTCCTTCGTCGCCTTTTACGATATCCACGAGAATCCATGCAGATATCCAGATGGGATGGTGCTGCCATAAAACCGGCCGACACCATACGGCCAAGTCCAGTATTATCCGTAATACGGACTTGACTGAAGATTTGAATTCAGGATTCCATGAATGAGAGTCTAATTCTAGGCTATTCAGATACGCCTACACTATTAAGTGAATGATTTGAAAGATTTAAAAAAGTTACACATACATCCTCGATATTCTGTTTTGATCCTCGTTTTGACGTGATCCTTGAACGTGGTTCTTAGGATATTTTAGAGGAGAAGAACAAAGTTATTGCCGTCTTGCTCCTCAATACACCACCGCAAACCCTCAAGCCATTTGAAGAAAAAAAATCAAGAGTTTCATTTCAAGACCTCCATCGACGATAGTTCCTGCACCGCCACTCTACGGGTCCTGTGGATGTGAACTATGCCGACCCACGTGTACAACGTCTTGCTCAGCAGCGCCCTGGAGTGACCACTCACCACTGACCACGAAGAGGGCGCCGTTGAAGGGACCGGAGACAAGAAAACATATGGACCGTTCGAAAGGGCCGTTCGTGTGTTCTCAAGTTACAATAGTTTTTGTAAATCATTCGAACCGAGTGATTTTGCATTAATTTGTAGATCATTGGGGTCGGATGATTTTCAATAATTTAAATCTTCTAAATTCGGTCATTAAAATAAATGGGTTCTTGGAAACGCGACTCAAGATACCAGCTTATCTTATAGTCATATGTTAAAGACTGTTAAGTACCCTCAATTTTGTACCGTCTAATTAGACCTTTGGTTGTTATTAATATGTGACATTAACCGATAAAAAGGGCCATATTGTAGGTCCTAGTTTCTCAAACACTGAGACTAGTGAAATCCTAAAGAAATACAATTTATTTGCTTTAGCTTAAAAATCAGATATAAGTGCACGTGTGCTATGTAAGCGGAATCTTGAAACAACGGAATTTTACGTTAGAACATTCTTAAGCGGACTTTTTGTCGTGAATTCGAGAAGTGAAGTATTGTTTTGGTATTATAAAAATTGTGTATTGTGAGTTTTGTGTAACAGCGATAGCTTATTGAACTTCAGTGTTTTTTGTGCGTAATATTTGTGATAATCAAATGAAATCGTAACACTTCGTTTTTCGTGTGCTTCCAAGGGTTCGTCTTTCGTCCTCAGTAAACCAATTTTATCATTTTACTGAGCGACTCCTAACTTACGTCGATGTTACGAGATTGATGCGTTTCAAATTGTTTTGACTTTAAACATTCTTAGTTATGAAGAAACCCCGACATTGGCACAATGTGCTAATAATGCATAAGAGTAATAATCTTAAGTGAAGTCATTAAGTCGGTACCGACAATAAGGTCCCTTTGCTCAGATAACGCCACAAATGCGATATTATTATCATATAATAGGTACAAATATAATCTCGTCTGCGTTAAAAATAATAAGTGGTATAATCATATAAATATAATCATTATGGTCTTTCTAGAAATAGACAATCATTTAAAATTAAGCTTAAAGCTTAAATTACATATGATAAGAGATTATTTTAAAGAGAGAAGGTGATTTACGAGCAGGTTGTCCACTTCGTAGTAAATACGTGGTGGTTTTGTATGGAGAGAGAGAGAGCACGCAGCATTCCCACAGCTGCTGGGCTCACTCGACTGGCCGCGCTACCCCACTCTCCACTCAAAGACCACCTTGAAATATAGTGCATTTCTTACTTTATCGTATCTCCCCAACGCACGTACGTGTTTCGGTAGTGAGTGAGATATGCCAAAGCCCATTCCCATCGCATCCTATCCTATCCCTCTCCGTTTTCCCAACCCTTTCTCCTAATCCATTCCTTAATCTGCAAAGGTAGGCAGCGCATCCAGGGCGTGCTAACGTTTGTCATTCCGCACTGATGTTGGCATGTATCGCGGATGTCTATGAGCGACAGTATCCACTTACCATCAGGTGGACTGTACGCTCGTCCGCCGCCTCTTTTGTATAACAAAAAAAAATACACATTGTTGCGGCCATTACTTATCTATTGTGATCGTCAACTTTCTTATACTTCGCTGCCAATTAACCTTTCCATTCGGTTGGTTGAGCAGTAAAAAGTATGGTGTGATAAGAGGAAAATTCACAAAGAAATATCTTATCCTATAATACTTCCCGTAACACGAGACGAGATGGGAAATGGATTTTGGTAACATTAGCCACTCCCTAATCACGTTGATACATTTCATAGCAGTGTTCCATGTGAATGTGGTATGTGGGATATGGGATCCTTCCTCCGTTGATATTATATAAGCCAAACTTTCATATAAGTTTCTACAAGTTAATTCCTTGCAATCAGCCCTTTCAGAATCCACTGCAGGGCGTGGACCTTAAAACGCCACGCTGGTCAATCGGGTTGGCTCTACTCTTTCAGAGATGGTGTAGTTCCTCAGGGCTTGTAGTGGCGGCTTTGTTATCTCTTATTCGCGTTTTACGACATGCGCGGGGGGAGACGGGGGGGGGGGGTCTCCATAGCCAGCCCACACCACACACGGCACTCTACTCGTACACACTATACTGCTAATTCCTTATATTATCTTTATTTATAACTTTATGCGAAATTTATTATTGAACGTATAAATAAATTGACAATTTTTAACACAGACGAATAATAAAACATACCAAATACAGGCTTACAAAGTTTGTGTGCATTTTGAAAAACTAAAATTACAATACGAGAATATGTGATCCATATTTCACTTAAAACTTGACTCAAACTTGTAACAATATTTAAGAAAGCAATCCCTGCGTAATATTTGAATATCATTGTGTTTATACAAGTATAGGTATAGTAAGTAAAAAACCAGTATTTACTACATGTAGTAAGTGATTATTTAAATGTACAAGTGTATAATATAGTTTTGTAATAAAAATGCGCAAAAGCGTTCATAAAAAATTGTCCACGACACCGAAACTGCACCAAAACATAACGTCTAACACGCTTGAGCTGTACACGACACCAAAACTTGAAAACATTTGAAAAAATACATTCTTTCTTTTTTCTAGATGAAATTAAACTGCTACTGTATAAATAAACTAATGTTTTAATTTAACTATTACATGTATATAGAGATTTTAATGATTTATTATAGTTATACTGACACTCGAAATAAATAAATAAATAAAGACACTCGAAAGGTGTCTCAAAATCTCTCCCACAGCTTGAAACCATGGATTCTGCTCATGATTTTGAATTAATTGACAATTTTTCTGTAGAAATGTATTTGTTTGGCCTTTGTATCCAGCAAATGTGTAAGACAAATTTGGCAGAAATAAAAAAAAAATAACTGTGTGCAAAAAAGATTTTTTAAAGTTTCATGTCAACGAACGAATCAATCCTGAACGATATCCATAGTTTCAGGGAATCACAACTTCGAAATCACATAAAATGAAGCTTCGATCAATATTTCGAGCAATTCCTACGAGGACAACGTGCGCTCCGATATATCGACCCGAACGAACTTCATTTGACATTTGTTGAGTCGAAACTTTACGTCCACTACATGAGACAACAATTTAAATACAGATTTTGTCACGAGATACTCCGGGATTAAACATCAAATTTTATGATGACAACGGAGCTATTTTTAGATGCTCGGGGATACCCGATATTACAGCTCCGATCGAAGGAAAGTCAGAGTAGGATTATACTCGTATTACTATATAAAGGCTATCCCAGATTGAGTGCTGGATTTAATTTAGAAAAAAAAAGTCATTGTTTCTCCGGCTGTGTGACATGTGACATCGTCCTGTTGAAACCACAGTTGATCGAGGTCCATATCTTTCAATTGGTGCCAAAAAAACTCCTGTAGCATGTTCCGATACCTCTCTATGCCTATCTAAATAACCATACCTAAAAAAATGCCCCTATGATCCCGCTGAACCAAAAGCCGCATCAAGCTGTAACTCTTTGAGGACGCATCCGATTTTCATGAATTTCATGAGGATTCTCCAAGCCCCAGATACGACAATTTTGCTTATTGACGTATTCGTCATGGTGGAAATGAGCCTCGTCACTAATGATGATTTTTTCGCCAAAATGATGGTTCACTTCATACTGCTCTAAAATTGCATTGCTCTTTCGTGCAACGTTCCATGTTGAATAATTGCAACTGAGGACCCCAGAGGTAAAGGGGTCTAAGTGACAAAATTTATGTTTTGAGATAATTGAACCAAAAGTCAACAAAATTTTGTAAGAGGGAAAGTTATTTTTTTTTTGTTTTGACCATTTTAGGCCAACACTTTGGCCATTTGCTTCTAATTACTACTAACAATAGATAGCTATTGTTAGTAGCTATCTATTGTTTATTACTAGCTATCTATTGTTAGTAACTATCTATTGTTTATTATAGTAGATACTAACAATAGCAGTGTTAGCATGCACTACTAGTGGTGAAGGGGCAACACACTAGGTAGCAGCACCTGTCAGGGAAATCACTTGGATCTCCTCACCACTAAAAAGAATAGTATTTTAACAGTCTGTTACTCAATTTTTTCGAAAATGTCACTTAGACCCCTTGACCTCTGGGGTCCTCAACTGTCACACGTGATATCTGTAAACAAATCAGAGTTGCCAACCGCCAAACAATAAAATGGCGCAAAATTTAAATCCGGCTCTCAATCTGGGACATCCTATATATAGTATAGCACGTCGTTCATTGGAACTTCGGTCGGCCCGAAATTTCGGACGTTCGGACACACCCTTGTTGCGGTTTTTGCCACAACCCAATTTAAAAAAATACATAAATAATAGTGAAGTACTTATGCTTACTCAGCTTTGCATGAATTTTATTTCAAGTGTCAATATAATGAAGCTTTTAAAATACGTAATTAATTAAGCATAATTTTTAGCATCAACGATGTGATGTTTTTAGAGAAGTACTCGTAGAATATAGTCCGATTAATTTGTACAATGTTTAATTTATTAAGTTACAAAATTTTAAGAAGGCATTTTGAAATGAATAGTTCTCAGAATGATACGCATGGAATATGTACATGATACAAATTAGAGTCCATTTACATGTAACGTTTTCATGCAATAAAAAAACGCGCGTTTTTAATCATTATAAATATCGCTTGAAATAGTTACATATACAGGATGTAATCGATCCGTTCCCGAAACCTGGAACTATGGATTCTGTTCATGACTGAGTTTAATGGAGAAATTCTAGACACCAGGTTTAGAACTAATGGATTTAGAACTTGCGAATAAAAAATATAAGCTAAAATATTATGTATAGTGAAAAAATTCTGGAAATCCGTTGGAAAATGACCGGGATGTATATCCCGGATAGCCGGATAGCCGGATAGACCCCTATATAGCTTCGAACTTGAAGTATGATTATTCAAAGTTTCAAACGCGCTAGCCGCCATAATTACGTCATAAGGTGTACAATCCTTACAAATTATAATCAGCTTTTTATCGTATGTTTTAGAAAAAAATATTTAGACAAAGGTTGTAGTTTCATAAAAAATATTATAAACATAAACAATGTATCGCTTATCTGTAAACAATATATTTGAAAGACTTATTTTTACAAAAATATTGTAAAAATAATTTCATTGGATTTTTTCAAATCATTTTAACGTATGAAATAGAAATATCGTGATTTCCTCCATTACGATAATATGGTTATTATTTATTTTTTTGCAAAAATATGAAATTGTGGGCTTTGTACTCATTTTTTATGAAAAATTAACCAAAAACTTAGAAAAAAAATATATCAAATGAAATTTGGAAAATTTACTTACAATTAACTCATAAACACGAACAGAATCGTGGTTACCGGTCTCGGGTATGGTTCGTTTACGCTATTATATATACGGACTATAAAGCAACTAGCTATTAATGTGATTGAATTTATTATTCTATCAAAAATATCTAAGTATAAAATAGTATAGGCACGAGAAATTCCAATGTGAACGTTGTGCAACTTGTATTTACTCTAGAAATGTTATGTGCATTCCAAATCTACAGATAATGATATAAAAACTTTTATTGATTTAGATACTATATTTGGGTTAAAAGATACTACAAAATAAAAATAAAACTATTTGTAGCAATTAAACAACTTTGAACGGTTTAAATCGCGTATATTTGACATTATTTATATCGCGACGTTTCGAACACTTTGCAGTGGACGTGGTCACGGGGTGACTAATTGATTTTATTTGTCACTTGAGTTATTAAGAAATTATTTGGACTACCTCAACGGTTATTATTAATAACTGGAATTATTAATGGAATTAAAGTTGTTTAATTGCTATGTATAGTAATCGCGAAAACCTAAAACTATTTGGTAAATAATAAAGGTATATTATCGATACGTTTCTGCAAGTGTGATAGATAAGTACCGAATGTAATATTCGTATACCGAATTGCAATATTTTAGATCTTGCAATTTATTAGGAAAACCGCCTAGGAAAAAATTGTTTATCCTGAAATTCGGGTTTGGCCGGTAACATGTCATAAAAATATAATTTTAAGTAGACTCACTCGATGGTAATTTTTCGCGTATACGGACTATGGGTGAATTGCAAGAACTATAATATCCGAGTTTTAGAAGGAATTTCTGAAAATCATTTCAACGACTTCACTTTTAGGAGACTTTAAGTTTAGGAGATTCTAAGTATATGAATGATTACTTAGCTTAGAATGATAATTGATTAACCTTGATGATTAGTTGATTTAAAGTGCGCGAATCTGAAGTAGACACTGAAAAACACTATCTACAATGGAAAAATAAGTTTAAAAATATTTTGAACCTAAAAGTCATAATTGTATCACATAGTTAAAACGCAAGCGACAGTGTTTGAGATTCTATATAAAATAAAGTCTTTTGTTTAATGAAACTAATATAGCATATGTTTATAAATCTAAGTTAAGATTATTTTGTGCCCACGATGACTAAAATCGTTTATTGATGGTACTATTATCACATAGGTGAAACTTTATTCAATTGTCAAAAAGTAATGAGTCCCTGTAAATACGACTAAAGAAAAGTAGTCATAAATAATTAATGGGAATAATAAAAAATACTATAGAGTGTGTGCAGTTTACCATATCCATTACCAATTTATTAGAAATGGTAATTTGTCTATTGCAGATTATACTTTAATTAATTGGACCACTTAAAAATTATTAGGTATACAGTAAATTAATAATATGGTGCACTTTTGTGTATGATTCATGTATGACGACCTAATACATACAAGCTAGCTTGTACTAAACATTGAGGCGATAGATATGATTATAATAAACTACGATTTTCGTAAATAGTTAGGAAAATTCCATTAAAACGGGGTTTCCAAACGCTTGACAATTTTACGAGTATGTCTGTTTTTACTTAAATTTCCCGCTTAAATATACCGGGAAATGTATTTTTGTTTTAATAATACCGTACTTTAGGATCGTTCCGAAATAAGATTAATATTTTCTAACATATTAATGTCATTTTCCCAACATATCCCATTGTCCTACAAATATACATTACAATTATCCGATCAAAATTGTGCTAATACAATGTACAATTGTGAAACAGTTACTTAATAAGGCATTGTTTACAGATAGCTCTTACATAGTACCAACTAGAAGGGAAGAGATCAAAAACTTTACAATACGATGGGATACATTTTTACAAATCAGTTTTGGAATGTTATAGAATGAAAACATTGTTAAAAACATGAAACATATTTTTGATAAATATTTCTTAGCAATACGGTAAGAAGTGTTTAGAAGAGTTACTTAATTGAGATTTAACTTCAGATATTATTAATCATTTTCAATTACAGTACAGATTCGAAGTAGTTAGTTTTTTTTTAAATATGGTATTCAGTTGTAAAATAATTTAAAGAAGTGGTAAAACATATTTTAAAAATTTATCCCACCCAAAGAGAAAGCTAAAAGACTAAAAAAGTACTAGGAGATAAAAAATGGAAAGGGCACAAACTATAGATAATAATTATTCAGAATTGAGCATTGAAAAGCTTAGCTCGTGTTTGTTAAGCTTATCTTAATATTATGGCTTTTTTGTACAAGTTGCCATATGTTAACCTGACCAAAATCATTCATTAGCCATCTTAATAGGTTACTTTACACGTGTTCAGTTATACTTTATATATAATTTCACATTTCTGTTCGGATATGCCGTTTGGAAATAAATTTTCACAGCCAAAAATAATTTAGAAGCTCGATTGTATAATTAAAAACATTAAATTAAGAGATGGTAAGAGACGCAGCAATGAAAAAAATATGTAAAGCCTAGGTGTATAAAATATTCTTATAAGTTTAAAGGGATTTTGTAAAGTGTTAGAGTCTTCATTAAACATAATTAAAACTCGTGACTTTTTTTATTAAATACAAAAATGTGTTACTAAATTGTGTCATTGACTTAGGTGGATAAGAAGAAGTAAAAACATTATTGCCGTTAATTTTGGCACAATTCTGACAAAACATAACATTGAGGGCCTTTTTCACCACCTGCTGATTTTTTATCAGGAGGTATCAGAAAGTCAGTTATACTTAACAGAAAGTCAGTGTCAGCTATATTTAATTGGCATATAATTAATTTATCTATCAGATTGTTAACAGTTACTTCATCAGGAGATAAAGTATCCAGTGTAAAAAAATAAATAAAATTCTTCTGATAAAGTACCAGGAGATGGTGAGAAAGGTCCTTACAATTTGATTTGATCTGATAAAACCCTATTTTAATTTGACACTATTGAACAATATTACAGAAAAATTAAAAATAATCAAATTAGCTTTGAAATACATACAAGAATTACATAAGACGGAATCGCTAATAACAAATCATCATTAATATCTTATAAAAACGTTTAGGTACAAGAATAATACAATTAACAATCAGTCTCAAGCCAATACATACGGAATGATGAAATTATTATTCATATTTTTTACATACACAACTCCATCCTATTTACGATTGCAATCAAACCCATCCTGTTTATAGCAATGTAGGAATCAAGAACTAATTTGATTTAGTGTTCTTTTTACATCATTTGTATTCGAGCATGACTGCATTCGCAAAGAGGCCCACAATTCGACTTACTGCTAAAATCTACCAAGAGTTGGTCCATCTGGTAAAATATAAAATAGAGAAGCTTCCGATAAATTCAATTAAAGACGAAACACCGGCGCCGCAAGCTTTGAAGCCCGTTCACAGACAACAAAGTAGCACAACGGTTACACAGAAACAGGTACAAGTACATATAGTTGTCAAAGTAACTGCAGTCGCAGGAAAACACTCCCAACCACATTAGTTATGGAGTTCAATTTAACTTCTCCTTTCACATGTCTCGAAAGACTGCGCTGTAGCTCCGACAATTCACTGGCTCCGAGCAATTCCCGTAATAACGTTTCGGATTAAATCTGGGAGTTTTGCGGCTAACATTAGACCGAGCTCTTGGTTTATTAATTTATTAAATATTAACGTCATGAACGTCATAACGTCATTTATTAAATATTAACGTCATATAAACGTCAGTTCTGTGCTGCCTCCGGAAGCTTCTGAGAAATCATGTTAAGAGTTAGGGAAAAGTTAATCGGATTCAGTGAAGAGTCGAAGATTGGTCCGTTCACATTCGCGACATTATCATGTACCGTCCGTCGGCGAGGAGTTCCCTGGTATCGGACGGGGAACCCGGGCTTAGACTTGGTGCTACCGACGGTGTAGAGTACGTGTCCTTATTGAATTTGCCCAGTCTCCTTTCACTCTCCGAAGCAAGTGAGTTCTCTTCCTCAACGATTTGCTCCAGAGGAGATTCCCTCATTGCGTCACCGTTCAAAGCGAGAGCATTGACGAAACCATGAACTCTTTCTGCCGGTGGTTCCGTATATGTCTCTGTCATCGGCTCCGGCAGTACTTCTGCGGCCCTCGCTCGTCGACCATGTTTCGTGTGCATTCCACCAGTTTCTGCGTCTCTTTCCAATCTGTGACCCGAGCGAGACCGTGTCAATTGCCTTTGTACGTAATCCTCCAATGCTGCTTCCTCGCTTTTCGTCAAAAACTTGTGTAAAACAATCAAGAAGATGCCGATAGCGAGTGCGAACAAGCCCGAGCAGACTAGTTCATTGAACCAGCTGACTGACCCGATACTGCTCCAGGACGTGACGTCATCCGGGAGCCAGCCTGAAGCTACGAGGAATAAACCAAGGACGAGGAACACCACGCCGAGGTGGAGCATGCCTACGGAGGAGACAACCTCATTGTCGGTGGTTCTGTTGTTTTTGTAGCGTCGTCTCTCCAAGCTGCCGGTGGAGCAGTGCGGGGAGGTGACCCCCGACTCAGTGGATTGGAGCGAGTACCGCCGCTCTCGAGCGCGCTGCTGCTCGGCACGGCGCTTGCGCTCGCGGCGGATGGCGAGCGCGGAGTGCAGGCCCACCGCATGCATCCTGCAAGCACGGGCACGGGTGAGTTCGCTAGGTCGCGACACGCCAAAAACGCACCGAGTAGCGTGCACGGTGCGTTTGCGGCGCGTTTCGAATGCGGTGCGTGGCCGCAGGCGCGGGTTGCCGCACGCCTAGCGGAGTGACCGTCGACCCGTGCCCGTGCCCTGCCGCCGTATAATACATACTAGCTTAATTACTAAAATAATTATTGCACATCTTTGAAAAACCATTTAGATCTGATTCTGCTTCAATTACTTTTTAACTTGCTTAAAAACTAAATAAGTGTTAGTCACCATTACCATTTTTTCCATTTCACCATTTTTAGATCTTCAAAAAATCTCAACCGGAATGTCGTAAACAATGACATGGGTAGAGTTCTCATACAGGTCAAAAAAGATTTATCAAACGTGGTTGACCTTCCCGTCACTCACCGATAATAACAAAAAACGTAATCCCGAGAAAAATAAAATCAACGATAAATGAAGAACGCATTCAGATATTTCAAGTAAATGTCGATCATATCTTAACTAGCTCCTTTTTGACGATGATTAATGATCCTATACCCAGGCATAATTGCGCAGAACTCCCAAGATAATTCCAAACATGTCCCTCTGTTCCAAATGATCCCTCTAGCGTTAAATATTCACGGTATTTGCCCTTCGGTCCAGGCAAAGGAAAAACGTGTACCGTTGTTCTAGAGAATTTAAAGAGAGACCGTCATCCCATCCAACACTTACCATCATGTACAAATTATTTTCAAAATAAACACATGCTTTATACGATAAGGCTGTCTCCAGTTTGGAAGTCCGTTCTTCGGGAACTAAATATTTAATACAGAACCGTAGGTACCTAATATAGATGGGAATTGGGTTTTTCCATAAGATAGCAGCAATGCCTACCTCCTTGCTGTGTGAGCCGTGTGTAGAAAAAAAGAATAGCATTATCCAATGCCCAGTCTCAGATTAACTTATTACAAGTATGTTTGCTCTATGCAACTGCCTTGACTTTAAAAAATAATATAAAAAATCATACCATTTACAATTTGCGCGACAAGCTTGTTGAGAATAAATAATTCAATATAAACTTATTTTATTCGTTTTAGTACATGGCAAGCATAGAATATTGTTTTTAAAAAATATTATTTTTTTATATTATTTTATTTTACACCTTTTTAGTTAGAAATATTTCTCAATCTATCCATTTCAAGTAACGCATCATTATGGTAGAAAGTCGTGTTTTGTTTTGCAAAGTTTCATGAGCATGTTACTAACCGTTGAGGAGTGCCCTCATGAGGAGACAATCCTGGCTGCAGCATCAGTTCATGGTGTAAATCATGTTTAGCTATCAAAATTAAACCTACATGCAAAGTTACGTATCTCTGCTATTAATCGTCGAGGAGTGCCTTCACGAGGAGACAATCCTGGCTGCGGTATCAGTTCATGGTGAAGATCATGTTCAGCTATCAAAATTAAACGTATATGCAAAGTTTCGTGTCCGTGCTACTAACCGCTGAGGAGTGCCCTCGTGAGGAGACAATCCTGGCTGCAGCATCAGGTTATTTCTGTCATTTTAGTGTATTGTCATCAGAACTGAACAAGCATGCAAAATTTCAAAGTCGTAAGTTTAGAAGAAGTGGTTCAAATTTGACTTCCAAAATTTGACCCAAAGATACTAACTAACAGGTGAAGTTAAATAAAAGTTTGTAAAAAGCGATTATTGTATTAATTATTTATGGGTGGGTAAAACTATATTTCTTTTATAGAAAGAATGCGGCAAACAAGTAAGCGTTTTCTGTCGCCGATGGAAATCCGAGATGTATGCAAACATTGGTCAAATTGACGAACATCTGTGGACGTCCACAGATGTTCTATAACATTTGAGAATTGAATATTTGAAAAAGGATTGAAAAAGGATGAAAAAGCGAATGGACGTGAGAAGGGATTAGGGGCGGGTTTTAGCAACTCCCACTTACATAACATACACGGACATTATAGGCATTACCTATTATTCTTGTGTTCGCATACATCTTCTCCCTTGCCTTGTTACGTATCTCTTAAACGGTTGCCCGTTAAGAGATAGCTTTAGCGCAAAGGCTTACCTTTTCTATACTTATTTATTTTTAATTTTTGTATCACTTTCACTGTTATATCTAATGTGCAATTAATCGTACGCACTTACTTACAGCCATCTAGTACTAGGTAGTTAAAAATGTAAAAAAGATAAATGTACTAGCAGTTAAGTATTTAAAAGGCTAAATATGAGATGAATTCCTACCAATCTTCCTTCCACTTTAGAAAAGGTGACTTAAAAAGCCATATCCTATTCAATCGCTTATCATTCAAGAAGGCTACAGTGCTTAAGCTAAAGTATCGGCAGGGGGCTCTCATTAGCGTTGATAACCCTTAATTTGATCTCCCTCGCCTTAACTGAAGTTTACTAAACAAGCCACTTTAAAAAGTTTCTTGAATGTATAAGTCTTTAGCAAAACGCTTCCAGGAAGTTGCGAAATAATTAGTAGAAAATAGTTACGGAACAATTTATTGTGAAGTGGATTATAGGGTCGAGAAGACTTTAATGTAGACCACGTACCGGTAAATGTAGTGTCCTCTGGCTAGGACTGACGACTTGAAGTAAGTTGCCATTACTGACTGGATGTGGAGAGCGGAAGATCGCGTGTTGTGATTGCGGGACGTATATCCAGCATTGGTAAGATTCAGATTGGTATTGATTAGGATAGATTGGTAACTTATGAAATAACTTTATTAATAACTTTTTATTTATGGACGAAGGCGGCAGACGAGCCGAGTAGCCAATGGCCATCAGCGATACATTCCAACATAAGTCCAAAATGACAAATGCTGGCACGCACCTGGATGCGCTGACTACCTTTGGAGATATAGGAATGGATTTGGAGAAAGGGTTGGGAAAATGGGGAGGGATAGGATGGCACGAGAATGGGCTCTGGCATATTTCACTCACTACCGAAACACGTACGTTCATTAGGGAAATAAGATAAAGTGGGAAATGCAGAACATTTCAAGGTAGTCTTCTGTAGAGAGGGATAACGTGGCCGGTCGAGTGCGCCCAGGGGCTGTTGGATTGCAGCGTGCACTCTGCCCCTCAAAAATCATTTGTCTAAATCATTTGTCTCTATACAGCGATTTATTCATCTAAACCAAGATTTAAAGCGCTGGCGATACTCTTCTTCAGCAAGATCCTCAACAGCTGCCATAAAAGTATTCCGCACGTCCTCAGGGCTGTCGAAAAGAATGCCACGGAGCCCAAGCTTCACTTTTGGAAAGAGAAAGAAGTCGCAAGGAGCTAAATCAGGGAAGGCTCAATTCTTGGATCTTTGTGGTCTCCAAAAACTCTTGGATAGGTTTTGCTTTGTGAAGAAAACCCCTTTCAAACTTGTTTTAGTACGTTTTTGATTTAACACATCGAATACCGTTGGTAAACAGCGCATCCGGGGGCGTGCCAACGTTTGTCATTTTGGACTAATGTTGGCATGTATCGCGAATGTCTATGGGCGACAGTATCCACTTACCATCAGATGGATGGACTGTATGCTCGTCTGCCGCCTTCGTCCATAAAAAAATGAAGAGTATTTTGAGAAGTTGTAATAAAAATTTGTGTGTTGTAACCCAAATATTTTTATTGTATCTCAACATTTACCTAGTCACCCACCCACGTATAGCTACCATAATGCAATTATTTACAACTACAGATGTGTCTTCACCAGATGCATTATCAACAAGTATTCGTGTACCGCCCATCTTTGGACCAGTGCCAGTTACTGCGGATCCAGTGCAATTTGAAGTTGTCATCTACGAGTACTGTATTTTATTGAATGTTTACTGAATATACCAGTGTTGTTGAAAATAGGGCTTTCAAAAATATGAAATATCGATAAATAAAAAAAGATAGAAAATATGATATTTCTTAAAATTTAGTACCACTAAAAAGGCTTTACAAGCTTAACAGTAAGTACCAATTCTCATTCAGTGGTGGTACATCCATAGAAGCCCAAAAGTTGCGTTTATCTAATAAATCTCTAATCAGTAGTATTGGGTATACTATTGATTTTAGTGTTCTAGAAATGAGCGCTAAGCGCTTGCTAACGCTCGAGGGCTGAGTCGGCATTGATGACAGATGAACTTTTAAGATCAGGGCGTCAAACGCTCGTTAGTGTTCAGTTTTTTTTTAGAATAGATGGCAGACGGGCGAACTGGCCACATGATGGTAAGTGGTCACCGCCGTCCATGGACACCAGGGGGCTTGCTGGTTCGCTGCCGACCTTGCAGAATCCTGTTTCCAGCTCTCTTGAAGAATTCTATATCGTAGCGTAATGGAAAAACTTCGGCTGAGAGTTCATTCCACAACTTTCGGCTTCGCGGTATAGTGTCTTTTTGACCTCACTGTACGCAGCGACTCTATGTCAAGGAGGTTCGGATTAACCGCACGACGATGACGAACAGTGCGATGGTAAAACCCGGCATCAAATCAGTTATTTGATACTTGAGGTAAAAGCTCGAGTCTAAAACGCATTTAATCTCTAATATAAACATTCATTAGTGCCGATTTAGCCCTCAAGCTCCGAGCGCTCAGCGTTCACTATTGAAATAGTTAGTTATAAAAAGAAATTTGGTACTTAGCGGGTTTTTGGTCTTCTGTGGAAGAACTGTTACTGTCCCCATTAAGCTAGTATAGTGAATTATGTTTCAAACGATCACGATTGCAAGACCAGGTCCTGCAGGGGGATATCATGTGCTCATATGTATTATTTACAATACAGAAAAATTGCTTATTATTTTTGTTCATATACACCTACAATATATTATAGTTCATTGTACCTAGTTCTGAATATCTTTCCTTTCTTACTTATTTTATATATTTATTTACTTGTACAAAGAATTAATGTAACTTCAATTAGGCTAAGGTTATTTTTACTTTACTTACTTTGTACTTTGTCCTCTTTTTTAGTTCAAATTATTTACCGAGGAGCACAGACGCGTGTCTCCACCAGGTGTCGGTTATCAACAAGTTTCCGCCTGCCGTTGGGCAACCCTGGATCGGTGCCAGATACAAATCGACACTGCACCGATTTAGGGATGTCAACTACAATTTATTTGTATTAAATGTATGTAATAGTTCGTTATCTAGGAGTATTTGTAACGAGATCACGTGACTTGGAAGTTATTTTAACTAAACATGAAATTAAGAATCATACACGACTTATCGACATATGGAGAAGATCAGCGTGCCGAAGTGGCAATGAAAAATCCATGTCTGCTGTAGGACTAACAACCGATGGAGATGTCGCAACGTGCCAAATCTAAACGCAGTCTAAAAAGGGTTTATAACTATGTTTATGTTGGTAGGTAACGTTGTAAGGGCAGAGAACAAAAACAACCTCAAGTTTTTGACAAGCTTACAAGAGATTTGTGTCTACCTTTAATAATTTCAGTTGATACTGTGAATACTAATTAGAAATAAGTTATTATTTAAGATTGAAGTGTATAGTCTATAAGATTGAAGTGTTGGTTGAGCTAGTAAATAAATAATAAATGCGAGGGCGATTAAGACGAAGGGAAGCGAAGAAAAGGGTTATTGAAAAATAGTGATGTTGGATTTCAGCTGCAACGTTGGTGAATGAAATTCCTTCTTATAAAGTTATTGTGTATAACCACGTGATAAAGTATTTAAGAGATTGTAGACCGTAGCAAACCGTGGGGGAGGCCGCAGAATAGCATAATGCCCGTATAATTACGATAGTTTCAATCAAATCAGTTCTATCTTAATTTTCAAATACATCATAGATATAGTAGTTCAATAATGCTACATCTTATCTGTTCTTGTAATTACAAACTATATTATAGCAACAATAATAGCGAAGCAAACATTCGTGTGTATCTTATTCATGACATTCATCACAGGATTAGACGAGTTTCTCAATGGAATCTGTGAGAAGCGCAGTGTACAACGAATTAAAACGGAAAATTTAACAAAATAATACTATTTTTTTTATCGAATTAATTCAATATTTGCTAACATTGAGCAAATAATTCAAAAGTTAACTCATTAAACATAGACAAAATTTGAGCATCTTTAATCATACTGCAAACACTAAACGAACCGTTGCCTCTAAAAGTTAAAATTAAATGATTCGGTAAAAGCTCAAACAAATAACAGCTATCCATTAAACGTGTTTATCGATAATTCATCTTATTGCCAGCCCTAATTTGAGGTCAACGATCAAAATGACTCACACTAATGTGCTCCACTTTTTAGCAAAACTAGAATCTGATTGATTACTCTATCAAGTATTTTGTTTGTTTATATTATCACAGTTTTAAGATAGTATAACCTATAAACTAGAGATTCACATTTGCGGAATATATCAACATTTTGATTCGTTTTTGTTATTAGTTATTATACCTGTACGTTATACACGTATACTCTTAATAAAAATTGTGCCTATAGGATTGTGGCATGTATGCATTTAATAACTCGTTTTTGCCCACGGTTTTCCCGCATACTCATTATTTCACGGGAACAATCCCACGGGAACTTTAATTTTATAGTTTAGGTCCTCTTCATAGTGCCCGAGAAGGTTCTTGCAAAATTTCAGATCGATTCGTCCACCCGTTGATGCGTGAAAGCATTTTAAACAAACAAACAGACAACGTCTCATTCTTATTTTTATGTAACTATAGTTAGGATATGGATTAAGATAGCTACGATTAGGGTTCGGTCAAAATCACATCTAAACAATTTTAAAATGAAAATTCATTTTCATATGTTTTCACGTATCTCATTGGTTCGTCTGTACTTTTAAAAAGGCACTTTGATTAGATATATCCTTTTTAAACATATATCGATAATTATTACCACGTGTTACCACAGAGTTTTAAAGAATATGTTTTAAATGACGACAGGTTAAAAATCGTCTAAATAACAACTTAAATCATAGAAAATTAAAAGATACGAATAATATGTTCCCTCGGTAGACTACAAGATAAATAACAATACGGTAAGTTGATGTAAATCTACAATGCCTCCTCGCAGAATACAGGCACCGTTGCAAACACGACGCCTTTTCATTTCTAGTGCACCACGAACAAGACCTAGCTATTACAAATACTAGTTAATCTAAACTATCTATACTATAATATAATAAAGAGAGAGTGCGAATTTTGTGAGTTTGTGTGTATGTGGAGGGTAATCTCCGGAATCACTGCACCTATTTGAAAAATTCTTTCACCATTTCAAAGGTACATTATTCCAGATGGACATAGGCTATAATTATGTGAAAAAAAATTGCTGGTACTTAATAAAAGCTCTATCTAACTATGCTTATTGCCCAATAAACCGAATGGTTACTATAAGGAATGGTTGGAAATAAGACCCTGCCTCGTAGTAGGTACAATAGCCCAAAATAAAATTAAATAATAAGACTTGCTTCAATTCTTAATCACGCAGTACACAATAAAGTACTCTGAAATTAAACCTTTTATTATTAATAACCGTAATCGTGGGCACGGGTCTTCCCATGTACTTGTATATTGGCTTATGCATGAGGGATGTAGAAAACATAACGCTGGCGAAGCGGGTTGGTGAGTCTATTCTTTTAGAGGTGGTGTGGCGCCTTAGGACTTGTGGTAGCCGCCAGTTATTCCTTTGTCGCCTTCTAGGACCGTGGGAGGAGATGGAGTGGTGCTATTCTAAAACCGGCTACTTACTGCTTTCTTTAAATACCACTTTTCCTTAAATAGGTTTACAACGCTTTTGCTTACGATCTTTTCCATAAAAAACACGTTTCCTAGGATCTCAGACGGAACAATCTGCACGTGCATTTATATTGCTTTGTTTATATGCCAATGTTTTGCGTCATTCCATTTCCGGGCGTCCATCTATCGTAAACAATGTATCTAGCGCAGCCGATCAACTCGTATCACTATTATACATAGTTTAAGAACAGTATAAAGAATCTCCAACCGCTGGTAATTCGACGACGTATACAGATTCACTGTGTACGTAACTCGTTAGTACGCGTGTAAGACAATTCGCATTTTTATCGATAATTCACGATATTATGACTCTTATTGACATGCCTTTGTGAGATGCTAAATCTGTTACAGCCATCTGACATTAGTTTTTTTTCTTTTCATATATAGTATTAGCCCAACTAGGTAGGTACACTCTGCCAGTGTCGAGTTTTCGTTGCTTATATTTTATGGCAATATAATATACCCGTGCCGAGTTTTCTTCGCAATTAATAATTTCGAAATCAATATTCCAAACATATCTCGTCAATGTCCAGTCTTCTCGAAGCAAGTTAAGGGGTCGCTCAGTAAAGCGGTAGTAAGTTTTCTGAGGACAGAAGAGTTGAAGTCTTTGGAAGAACACGAAAAATGCAGTTCCGTGTTTTTATTTAATTATCACAAACATTATGTACAAACGCAACGCACTTTGAAGTTTAACAATCTATTACTATTAAATCACACAACACAATTTTCATATTAATCAAACAAAAACTCAACCTTCACTTCTTGAGTCCGATTCTTTGTTTCGTTCAGCCAATAATTTCGTTCAGAAGTTGATGATTGGGCAATACGTAAAGATTAAATACTGTTTGTTGCACCGGTGGGTTGTATTATTTATGTTCTTATTTTACTCCGATTTATACAAAGATGAAAGATCATCTCAGTTTACGCTACATCAATGACGTAAAATATACATGAAGCTATGCGGACGGACGCGATTGTATGCAACTTTGAAGGAAGCGACATTAATTTTATGTAAATTTTATGCATTTGTATTTATTTTTTATGAATAACATGAACTGAAATTATTTTCATTTGTTTCATAATGACATTGAATATCGATTTATTTAAATTTGGTCCAATGAAAAACAAATTTCTGAAAATGTCTTGAATTACGTAGAAAGATGTCATTTAGATAAAGGAAAAAGAGGTCCCAAAAGCAAAACCGTACAAAAGCAATAAAAGAAAAAGCTATTTCATGTAAATTATCACAAGGCTTAGTGATATACCAGGAGAACAGACGCAAATTGAAGGTGCGTCTGAAATCGTTTTAAACTGACAACTGGAGCGTGGTAGATCTCTCGGGTAACCAACACAGCTCCGAGTGGTTCGTTCACTGATATATTTACGGAGAAAAGGCTGAAACGTTGAACGGAAAAATATAATGTTACAGTCTTGTGACATTGTATTTGTGTGTATATTGAAATGTTACATGTTTAAAAAAAATAACCGAATATATAAACCGAAAGACAATTAGATCGAAATCTTTTCGGATTGCAAAAAATATAATGAGGACTAAATCAAATTTATTTATGGAAAACATGTCATAAATGAACGATTGTTGAAGATTATTTTAAATGGAAAAAATACAATCAGACTGTTAAATCAGTCTAATTGAGAATTTAATTGACTAACACAATTCATAAAAATCAGAGGGCATCTGAGTATTTAAACAGAATATTGAAACCACGAAATTTAAGGCTGGAAAATGGTAACTAAAGCCAATAAATCCATATCGACTATGAGGTCCCTTTTTTCAGATAACATTTAAAATTCCATCAAACAATACTAACATTTATTTATATAAAAAAATAAATCTTAGTTATGGATATAAGTACAAATAGGTATTGTCTCTAATATTTGAACAACTGTAGGTAATATGCTCAATATGCTTAAACATTTACAAATTATGCTTTTTTAATTACCCTATAGCCGCTATATTTAAAAATATTAAGATTACAGGTAAAATTTAAACATCAAGGTTTAAAATTAATTGGGTAAAGTCATGAATATGAGATACACCTAGGGTTGCCAGGCTTTAACCGGACATGTTCGGCTTTTCACAGTCTTGTCCGACCAAATAGAATAAAATTTATTTAAACATTATATAAGTCACAGTTATACAAAAACAAGGTAAACCTTGGCCCTCACACAAGGATTCCCTGGGTCGTGAGGACTAGTGCATTCCATTGTACAATAACAAATTTGACATTATGTATATTCAAAAAATGAAATTTAACTAATATTAAATGAATTTTCCACTAAAAAATGTACTTATGTTTCATGTAAGAGGATTATAGCGCATATGTGAGCATAAATATTTACCTGTCCGGCTTTCGTTAGGTTTTTTATTGTGTATATGAAATCGTAGCAAACAGATTCCCTCACGCAGAGCGAGCGAGGCAGAGAGTTCCCCACACTCTGAGGAGAGTGTGTTGTTTTTTAGTTATAAGGTTAATTAAAAAGAACAGTGATATGAACAACTAATAATAATGAGGGGGAGAGTGCACGCTGCAATCCAACAGCCGCTGGGCGCACTCGACTGGCCACGATACCCCTCTCTCACAGAAGACTACCTTGAAATGTACTGCATTTCCCACTTTATCTTATTTCCCTAATGTACGTACGTGTTTCGGTAGTGAGTGAGATGTGCCAGAGCCCATTCCCATCCTATCCCTCCCCATTTCCCCAACCCTTTCTCCAAATGCATTCCTATATCCAAAGGTAGGCAGCGCATCCGGGGGCGTGCCAACGTTTGTCATTTTGAACTAACATTGGCATGTATCACGGATGTCTATGGGCTACAGTATCCACTTAACATCAGGTGGACTGTATGTTCGTCTACCACCTTCGTCCATAAAAAAAAAAAAAATCATAAGCCAAGTTTTTAATTGAAAAAGGTTAGTTAGACTTTTAACACAAACTGTCCGGCTAAATTTAGTGCCAAGTCAGGCTTTTCTATTTTTGGATCTGGCAACCCTAGATATACCTCATCGACGGGTAAACTTTATCGTTTCATATGGTCACTAATATGATAAAATTGTAAGGTCATAAGTGTACTAATAGAAAGAATATTAATATGTGGTAAATCTAGAAATTGAGGAGGTACCTATTCACAAAAGGGGTTAATGAAATGTGAGTAATATTATTCCAGTAAGTCATCTCGTAATCTACTAATTTATATGCATAGGTCGCGTTAATTTACATTCCTTTATGAATTTTCTCTTTCATAATAAGTATGCATTTAAGTGATTACTTAGATGCATATCACAGGACTTGGCGGAGTGGCGTTAAGCAGAGCGGTTTGACATAAATGAGGGTAGGCCTTTGCTCAACAGTGGGACGCAAACATAGGCTAATAGAAAAAATAAGTACACGTAGTAGTTCCAGTTATTAATTAAATTTACCCTATCAAATTATGTATTATTATTTACCTACCAATAAATATGTCTAAATATTTATTTTGCAGAATGGCAGACCTGTCATATTGTCGTAATTGGTGGCGTGCACTCTATTTTCCGTACTGTAAAGATGTTATAAAAATATTACACGTTAAAAAAACGTTGCTATTAAAATAAAAGATATTAAAACAGAGATAAAAGAAAGTATTTTTATGTAAATAAATAAATGTTTGTGCTTTGTTGTAGCAAGCACGTATGAACATTTTCCCAAATACATATTAGACCATCTCCGTTCAAGAAATAATTTAAAATAATACGATAAATTAAATACTCTTGAAGAGCTCCACATTCTTCTTTTGTAGAACAATCTATTAACAGTGCATTCGACAAAGAATGATATGTAAAAGTGTCCCAAAAAATCAACATAACAACCAATACACTTGATTGTATACTCGTATGTACTTCAAACGTAAACTTTTATTTCATTGATCTTTTAATGTTAAGGCAGTTAACATCAAAAGCACGGACGAACCGTGATATAAACCGCTTTTCGAGTATTATCTTTTATTCATCAAAATCTCTTTCATATTTTTTAGTGTAACTATAGCTTTAGCAGTTACAATTACTTATAACGATTATGATAGATAATAACAAATACCTATATTGTTACTAAAGACTGTGTCGAATTTCGTTGTCAAGTGTGAAAAAGCCGGGATTCGACGATGACATTAAAGTCCGTTTGTTGATCTGAGTGTTATTATTATCAATATTATTACGTATGATGCACCTTTCTAATTTAATTATGATTATGTCCACAAACAAAATAAGCATAAACCATTACTTTTGACAATGAGCAAAGATCTCGTAAATAAAGCGTTTTTATGTAAAACCGAGTTAAAAAGTCGTTTTAAAAAGATAATAAAGTTATGTTTGTTTGTGTTAGCTCAATTAAAACGCGTTTCGTAAGCCGAGCTACCAGGCGAGCATGAGGATCCAGGTCAGAACGATGAACTCATAAATAAAGTGGTTGGTCGCAAGTACATACTACAAGTTTCATAAGTAAGTAGGTACACGTTTCACGATTAAATTTTTTTTTTTTGGCTCAAGTCATTTTAGTAAACGATAGTAATGCAAATGAAACAAATGAACGAATCACAAATACTTAAAGATAAATAGAGAATGAGAAAACGTATCACATACAATTTTATATTATCTAAGTTTAGAAAGAAGACTTTTTGGCGGGAACTTGAGAAGTGAAGATGAGTTTTTGTTTGATTATTGTAAAATTGTGTATTAGGCGTTTTGTGGTTTAACAGTCAAGTTTATTAAACTTCAAGATGTTTTTCGTGCGTGGTGTTTGTGATAATTAAATAAAAGTATAGGACTGCGTTTTTCTTGTGCTTCCAAGGACTCCTCTTCTGTCCTCAGTAAACCTACTATCGCTTTACCGAGCGACGCCTGACTTACTTCACCGGGACTGGACATTGACAGGATGCGTTTTAAACTTTGAAATTGTTTATTACGAAGAAAAAAGTTTAGTAAGGAAATCTGTTTAGTAAGTAAGGAAATTTATGTTCTCAACTAAATCGGTTTATGATCAACAACGAATGGGGTAGACTCACAGATCATTTCTATGATCTGTGGGTAGATTAGTCCTTCACTGGAGCCTACATACATGGAAGTATAGTGTGTTGTGTGGGAGAGGCCCTCCGGCCACGTGACCGACCACTTGAAGCCGTGAGAGAGGCCTAGTTTTTTTGTTATAAGTCATAATAAATAACGCCACACTCAATGGCCTACACTAGTATTGACTGTATCGTGAGTCCAGAAACACACAAAGACAAATACACACCCGGACCCGAACAAACATTTGTCTTTAAACATAGGAATGTCCTACTGGGAATCGAACCCGCGGGACCTTTTAGACAGCAGGCAGGGTCACTATACCAATTGCGCCAATCGGTTGTCTGCGCTAATCGGCCAAAAAAAGACAGTAGAGATTTATGAGATCTATTTAGCAATAGAGAGAGAGAGAGAGAGAAGAACCTGTTAAATATCGGTATTATATTATCTATATATATAAAACAAAGTCGGGTTAGTTACACCATTTAAAACTCAAGAACGGCTGGACCGATTTTAATGATCTCTGATTTGTTGGATTCATCTCCACACCGAATAGCAGAATAACTATTAAAATATCTGAAAAATTCACGGAAAAAAAAGAAAATTAATCTAGAAAATATTCGAATCGAAATTTAAACAAAAATGCTTTTTACCTAAAAACTTAAAAACTTCGCCATCGCCGGGTAAGCGCCATCTTTTGGGCAGCCACAGCAACGCGTGGCCGGGCACAGCTAGTATCAGTATATATGGCATTATACTCATACGATGTTGAATATTAAACGTATAATTTCTATGTTCTTTTCATATGTTGTACTTTCCGAAACTTAAGATTTTTTTAAATCTTTATGTATTTAACCGTTTGTTCAACAATAGAACTGGGGGAAACAGTTATATAAAGTTTGACTTTACACTGAAATTGTATGGCGAATTCCCGAGCGCGGTTTGTACTCGTATTAGGCCAATGACCGGTCGAGCGATCCTCGGACCGATTTTATCAGACATTTGTTTACAGACTAGTGATGCCTTTGAAGCAAATTAGAAGTTATAATATTTAACTAGTACAATGGTAGATTTTTTTTAATAGAATAAACAGGTGGTAGACTGGCGCAGGGTAGGTACCCGAGATGGTAAGTGGTCAACCACCGTACATGGACATCCGCGATACCCAGGTGGGATGGGTGTGTGATTACGAGCCTTGACCCATATCGATGGTTAAAAATTCAATTGGAGTAAGGGACAAATCACGAAATAATGTTCAACTCTCATTTCAGATAATTTTCCATTATTTAGCTTGCATTAACAGCATTTTTCAAGAATATGACTTTAAACACCAGTTAATAGTTAAATAAATAAAAAAGTTACAGCCATTTAAATAATGTTCTACTGAAACCCACCCTTTAGTCCCTTGCGCCAATTGAAGTTTTAACCGTGGGTATATCCAATCATGAAGTATTAAATTCAATTTCAACTACCAGAAAGACCTTCAAATAAAGACCAGAAAGAATCAAAAAGATCAGTGTCAATTTTGTTACGAATATAAGAGTGTACAAGCTGAAAATTTACGCAAACGTGCATCGTAGCAAAAAAAAAAGACTCAAATAACTACTATTACTGAAGTATTGCTTTATCAATTTAAAAAATAATTATTTGTTTCTTTCTATTATAGTATTTTATTACAAGAAGTCATTAAACATTTATTTTTGGCTTTTAAAAAAATGTTTTGAAAATTGCAAGTACCTACTGTTGGTAATTTTTAAATATATTTTTTTTTTCTATGTATTTACATTTTTACATGTTCGTAACATTCAATAGTAACGGTGTTATAATAAGTCATATAAAATAATCAATAAAATAGTCATATAAATGAAAAAAATATTAATCAAAATGAAAAAAGAGAGATAGAGGAAAAGACAAAAGTAAAATCGACAACAAATATTTGTAAAAAAATACGAACACTGAATTCATTAAACTTAATGAGACGAGGAAAAATAAAGGGCCGTTTATCGAGAATATTTTTTACGAAATCTTTTAGAAAAGTGAAAGTGAACAACTTGAACAACAATATTGAACAAAATATAAGTAGTGCCTAATCGTATCAACGTGAACTGACGCTTCATAGCTAACGAAGCGAAAATAATAAACAAAACAACAAGAACAAGTTACAATAGAGTTAAGTGTTGTAGAAGTGAAAACTGAAAAGAGATCTAGGCGCGACATCTTGGAATAATGTTCAGATAAGTTATGACGTCTTGGTAGATAGAAGTGGGTCTGCGAACAAACTTCTAACTTCAAAAGTCTTGAAGCTAGTACAGTAAAACAAAAGCGGTTAATGATTTTTTTTTAAAAAGAGTCCTATTTAATGGCACTTCTTCTACTGTTGAATCCGTGAGTTTTAATATTTTTCTCAAGTGCATTTTAATTAATAAACTATTAACTTTTAATTATTAGTGCCTGGAACAGATCGTTTTGACGATAAGGGCGTCCGTTGTTCTTTTCTTGTTACTTATTTATAAAGAGTTTATTTAATATTTTTTATTGAAATATTGTTCTTAATGTTAAATGACGGTTGTGGTCATTATCACTTAAAGTAAAAGAGACAGGAGATAATTGTATTGACTTCACTATCATTCTTTAATGTACAGATACATTACGAAAACATTGGCCATCAGCTAATTTGGAAACATCTGAACGCGTTATCCACGTCTATGCGATAAAGTATGCAATAAAATAATAAAGTATCTCGTAATAAAGTATGCAATTTGAGGTGAGGTAATTCATAGAATGTGGATGAGGCGTTCGGGTGTTTGGATTAGCCGATGACCAATATTTTCGTAATGTATCTGTATGTTATTTAGTCTGACAATAAGTCACTTGAATCAATCTTTATCCTAATCCTATTGTACCTCTTCTTTTTTCCATTTTACTTGTTTATTTATTCAGTAATCGAAAAGTCTTAAAACTATTAAAATATGGTCATTCCTTTTATACGTGGCGCATTCTCGTTGCCATGTTCAACTGTAAAATGGAGTAATTCAGATTATGAGTTCAAAGACATCAATAAATGAATCAAAGATATAGCTCAAGATCAAAGATCTTTTTAATCTATACCCATCACCTTCATTGCAAAGTTAATCTTTAATTTAATTAAGCAGAACATACTAGATTCTAAATTTAAAGCCTTTATCGAAAGTTCGGTCTGATACAAACTGGTAGATCGATAAAACTAGCGGATTCTTTTTGGAGACAAATATTACTAAATAGCAAATAAAAATCAGTAACGCTTCTCACGCTTAAAAACGCTTACAAAAATAAAAACGCTTCTCCTTTCTACTATTTAATTAAAATTCACTAATCTCAAAACGTACGAATGAAGAAAGAATCTTTAATACAAATGAGCTAGATAGTCACCATGTCTAACCCTCGTATAAAGTTCTCAAAGCTATTTACACTCATTCTGTGCGGTAACAAAGAGGCGCAACGTAATTGGGCACGATTTGCTTAAGAAAACTCAAAGGGAAAAGATGTCCTAATTACAGTAGAGTAACGAACATAACAGGAAAATGTATGCCAGATAAACCTAGTTATTGAAAGAGGTGAAGTTACCACACATCTATATAAACCCCAGTTTTTTTCTGTGTAAACAAAAAACTTTCACGAAAAATGAAAAAAAAATATATAAAAATGTTAATGTTAATAAATGTCAAAAGAATTGTTTAACTAGTTAATCTATACGTATAATAAAATCGTAAAATATCGGAATTTTTGTTCGTCTGTTCTGCATGTGCATCATGCAAAAACCATTGGACAGACTTGGCATAGGTATAACTTGTGCCAGGTACTTCATTGTACTTTTTATAAAGTTCCCACGTGAAGCTAACCACATATACTTTTCCGTTAACGCGCACGAAGTCGCGGGCACTTCTAGTCAAAAAAATATCCACAATATATTGTAATTTAAATCTTACGAATCAACGCATTTCGTAAATGTTTTCAGAATTTAGTAAAACACGTTTTCGTATCGTTTCTTCCAAAGTAGTTCAATGTAAAGTACATTAGAGATTCGTTGCTTAGTGATTCACTATTGATCCGAGCCCTATCCAACACACGACGTAAGCAAAATGTATAGCTAACATTTTCCAATTTCGCCTAAATTATGTAAATATGAAGATTTTATTGCACGATCATTTGAAGTCCATTCAAGAGATACGTTTGACTGAACAGTTTTTAGGACCTTTTTATAGAGGGCTCACGTTTCATCTAGACCTCGTGCTGGAAGCCGTGTGTGGAGATGGTCATCAAAAACTGCAATTAAATTCTTTGATGACAGACAAAAAAAAATAAACGTCACTCAATAAAATTAATTAAATTTATCTTCAAATCAAGAGTGAGAATATTACTATATAAATAATAATTTAATATTACTAAGCAAGCAGAAAATCGGAGAAGTTTGTTCTTGCAAAGTTTCGACACGATTGCCATAATATTCTAACAAACAAAGTTTATTTATCGCTGAACGCCCGCTGACCCGAGCAGAAACAAAATGCGAGCGAGTATTTGTATATGTATAGGTACGTACTGTTGCCGACATCTGCCCAACGCCATATTGTTGTAAAGATTAGCGAAACAGTTTGAACGACTTCGAACAATGAGATTGAATTTTGAGAGATTAGGAAAGGATTTTTTTATGAAATGAAGTCGCTGTTATTGCTATGATCTCCTGGTGCGTTGAAAATTTAACCATGACAAGGTTCATTAATTAACCAATTTTAATTTACCTTGGCTTAGTAACCGCATATTAAATCAAAATTACTCTTAATTCTAAAAAAAACGGGAGCTACACGAGGAGGAATAATGGATTTTATTCATTGTTTTAATATGAAAGGCATAATGAACAAAACTTGATGAAAAATCCATCAGATATGTGTCAAGCTAGCTGATATCATGTGATAAGACTAAAGTTGAGATGGGCCGATCACATGATCACCAAATGGAATATGACCGGTGAGTGAGTGAGAGACTTAGAAAAAGACGTCGTAATGTTGGCATACCGCTCACTGTGTGTTATACCTGTCGGCTTTAGAATAATACCATACCGTCTCTTCCCGTGGATGTTGTAAAAGGCGGCTACAGAATAAACAAAGGGTTACCACAAGTCGTGATGAACTACACCTAAAAGGTTGGACTCGCCAACTTGCGTGCCGTTTTTAAGGTCACATCCCTCGTACAGGTACGATAGAAGAGTTACGGTAAATTACTTTTACGAGTAATTACGAATTTAAGGGGACTGAAACTGAATAACATAAAAGAACTCAACAAATTTGACATTTTAGATTTACAAACGCCGAATTTCAAACCATCTTAATAACATGCATCTATATTAGCATTCAAGTGGTTTCTGGAATGCAAGGAGCATGCTCGTACTAAAATAGCTTATTGGGCAACTGACGGATTGCAGTTTGATATTAGTGAAGCGAAATGAACGCGATTTTAACTACGTTCGTATTGGCTGGTATTCATCAGTAAATCTATGCCGTGAATTATTACCTAAGTATTAATTGATACCAATAGTAATTTGTATTTTGCTATATTGTGTGTAGTCGATTCTTCGGGGTTTTGCTAAAATTGACGCTTGTGTCAATGATAATTTCTTGTTTCAATAACAATCATGTATGAGTGAGTGACTTATAGAAAAAACTGTTTAATGATGTTCTAAGTTAATTAATGGTTAATTATTACTAAAATTAGTCAAAATCATAGTACTTTTTAAAGTAACCTGTGTTAAAAATATTGTATTAAATTAATTGTCCTTAAAATACAAGTAAATGTGTAGGTAGATACGATTAGAACTGTTGAACTTTTCAGCTGAAAAATTGTGTACATCTCCATATTGTACATATTATGTATATCCAATTCAAGTCTATTCGACTATTAACCGTAGGTACGCACACATTGGAGTTATATAAATAAAATATTATTATTAGTATGTATCATATGACTGATGCAGTCGATATATATTGAACATAAATCTATTTGTAAAATTCAATTGTTTTGCATCGTCTATATTATTTTTATTTTTCTATATCCCAGGTCCAGGAAGAGATCGCCTTAGCGATACGGTCGCCTTAAAGGTAAATAACCGTTTGTGGCAATGATTTATGATTATAAATTCATGCTTCACTATTTTTTTGCTTTACCCAAGCGACATAAATCAACAGGTTGAAGTATATTTATACCTTTACAACCCTACCTACGTAGGGTTAATCGGTGAACTTGACCTTCAGAATGATCGATCCATCAGCAACAAACTTACCTGTCTAAAGGGTGTGGTCAGACAGAACAAACAATAGGTACTAGGTTGACAGCGACCGAACAGAATGTACTGGACTAATGAGGACATTATTTACTGCTCGTTTGTTTGCCTTTAACTAAGGGGCAAAGGCATTTCGAATTGTTGAGACAGTGGGAAGCCTGAAAATAACTCATATTTGCTCGAAATGTCTAGTTATTGGAGGAAAATTTATCTGTGTAGGCATGTCGTTAAAGGTTATGCAATGCATGTCGTTAAAGGTTAAAATGATGCAAAAAAAAAACAATTTCTGTAATAAATGTAAAAATACAATTGAATTAACAAAATTATAGGTCTTACCTATATCGATATAAATCTCCGGTTAACAATATATTGTAACTTTTCATTACTCATACTCTGAAAGTAGGTCCTAAGTTGCCTATGGATAACGTGACCATTTCTATTTTTACTCAAAACGGGACATTGTCAAAATTACCGCGACAGTGATAGTGTCACAATAAAAAAAAACTAATTTTATATGTTGAGAACATTTATTGAAGAAAACAATAATTACAATCAAATGATACCTAGGTAATGAATCAAAAAGTAGGAAAAGCTGATTATTTTTATATTTGTCTGTTGAACAAATTTGTTTTAATATAGCTTTTTTTTTATGGACGAAGGTGGCAGACGAGCATACAGTCCACCTGATGGTAAGTGGATACTGTTGTAGTCTATGATTTGTTTGTCTATTAAAAATACTTTTAGTCTATGTCCTTCCCTTTCCGGCTCCTCTCTCGTGTCATGACGATAAACGATGTAAGACGTGACGAAATAAAATGTGATAATAAAAACTATTAAAAAGTCTTAATCAAGAACCCAAACAGAACCCCAAACATGGTGTCAGAACTGGTCTCAGCAAGTCTTCGGATCAGTAAGTCTTTAAATTAAGAATAAAATGTCCGACAAAGCATTCGTCACGCAAATTAAGTCGTTGTCCATACAAAATGGCGACAACGCTTCCGAGAAATGGAAAAAATGGAAATTGCGATTCGAAATTTTCGCAGACGCTAACGAAACAGCAAAATTTCCACAAGCCAAGCAAACTGCAGTATTATTAAATGCAATTGGCGACGATGGCATCGAAATATTTAATAGTTTTAACGTAGACAGGACAAAAACGAATGTCGACGAAATTTTGAAATTATTTGACGAAAAATTCAGCCCGCATGCAAATGTAACAGTAGAAAGATTTAACTTTTTCACGCGATACCAAAAACATGACGAATCGTTAGATGAATACTTAACAACATTAAATAATTTAGCAGCCACGTGTGAATTTCAAGACCTTAAAGACGCACTCATCAAAGACATGCTAGTAATTGGTATAAAAAACACACATATCAAGGAAAAACTTTTGCAAGAAGAAAAATTAACAACGGAAATTGCCATGAAAATAGCTAAAAGTCTGGAATTGTCACAAGAAAGATCAAACAAATTGAGTCAAGACACAAAAACTATTAAAGAAACTGTCCAAATAGCAAAGTCATCGTCAACTGTCCAAAGAAATCGGTCAAGTCAGAGAAACTACCATGCGTACAGAAATCAATCAACGGATCGATACTGCAGAAATAAATCGCCCAAAAATAAAAACTGTACAAAATGTGGTCAAATTCATAAATATAAGTGTCCAGCAGAAGGCAAGACATGCAATAACTGCAAAAAGAAAAATCACTTCGCCAAATATTGTTTTTACAGAAAATCGGAAAATCCAAGTCGTAAAGTGAGTAACATATCCTACCACGAAGAATCAGAAAATATGTCTGATCATTTTGTCATAAACTCAATTGATAAAAGTAACCTTAAGACTAAAGATTGGCAAATAAATGTTTGTTGCAATAATTATAAACTCAAATGTCAAATTGATACAGGTGCAGACACAAATATCATCAGCAGGAAAGTATTAGATAAAATTATGAGCAGCACGCACTCGAAAATCAACATTTTTAGAACAAATAATAAAATCTTTTCTTTTTCAGGACAATTAGTGCCAAATTTAGGTACTTGTTTACTTAATTGTGAATTTGAAAATGGATTATCGACAAAACTTTACTTTGTTGTGGTTGAATGTGATTGTAATACAATTATTGGTTGGGATTCATGTGAGAAACTGGGTATTGTCAAAAGAGTATTCGGAATTCAAGAAAGGTCAGTACAAGAAATTCTTTCTAAATATGCAAAAACATTCGAAGGTCTTGGTTGTCTACCATATAAAGCTCATCTAGACATTGATAGTTGTATACCACCTAAAGTTTGTCCCGTTCGTAGAATACCTTATACTTTAGAAGATCGTCTTAAAGACGAATTGAAGAGTATGGAACAACTTAAAGTCATAGAAAAAGTAGAAAAGCCAACAAAATGGGTGAATTCTATTGTCTTAGTCGAAAAACCTAACGGAAGGTTAAGAATTTGTCTCGACCCTAGAAACCTAAATGAAGCAATCAAGAGACCTCACTACCCTTACCCTACATTTGATGATTTAAGATCTAAAGTTGCCGGTGCATCAATTTTTTCAAAATTAGATGCTAGTTCAGGTTATTGGGCTATAGGTTTAGACCCTGAGAGTAGTGATCTCTGTACTTTTAATACACCTTACGGTAGATACAAGTTTCTGAGATTGCCTTATGGAATTAACTCTAGTGGTGAAATTTTCCATAGGACTATGAACGAATTGTTCGGTGATTTGTCAGGTATAATAATTTTTGTGGACGACATCCTTGTTTATGGAGCCAATATAGAAGAACACAATAAAAGACTTGAATTACTATTCAAACGTGCTTCTGAAGTCAATCTAAAATTTAATAAGTCTAAATATCAATTCGGTATGTCTGAAATCCGCTATGTGGGTCATATTTTTAATAAAAATGGTGTGTCACCTGATCAGTCAAAAATAGAAGCCATTTCAAAAATGTCAAGTCCATCTAATGTCAAAGAATTACAAAGATTTCTAGGCATGATAAACTATTTAGGTTCTTACATACAAAATCTAGCAGAAGAAACTTCTCTTCTGAGAGAACTGCTAAAAAAGCAAAATAAATGGCAATGGTTAGACCAACATGAACAACAGTTCAGAAAATTAAAGTCATTACTATGTCAGTCACCCGTATTAGTCCATTATGATATAAAAAAATCTATAAGATTGTCTGTCGACGCATCCCAAAATGCAGTCGGTGCTGTAATCTTACATGATAAGCATCCAATAGCATATGCCTCAAAGTCATTAAATAAAAGTCAAATTAACTATGCTCAAATAGAAAAAGAACTTTACGCTATAGTATTCGGATGTAAGAAATTTCATCAATACTTGTATTGCAAACCAATTTATGTCGAAACAGACCATCAACCATTAGTCACTCTATTCAAAAAACCTTTAGGAGAAGTTCCTACAAGATTGCAAAGAATGATGATAACATTACAAGCTTATCACTTAATTGTCTCATACACAAAAGGCTCAGAGATGTATATCTCAGATACCTTGTCTCGATCACCAGTCAAAGAAACTAACTTAAATCAAGAATTAGTCAGTCTAGAAGACTTAGATTCAAATATTGATATTCATATTAATTTATTGACATCTAATTTAGCAATTTCGCCTAAAAAACTTGACAAAATTTTAAGTCATATTAGTCAAGATTTAATTTCTCAAAAACTTAAAGAATATTATAAAAATGGATGGCCCCATTGTAAAGAACGTTGCGACAAATTGGTATTACCTTATTGGAATATCAAAGAAGAAATTCATGTGATAAATGAAATAATTTTCAAAAATAACTCTGTCATCATACCTATGTCAATGAGATCAGAAATATTAAACATTTTACATGAAGGTCACCAAGGTATAGAAAAAACTAAAAACTTAGCTAGACAAGTAGTCTATTGGCCTAACATCTGTCAGGATATTGAGAATAAAGTCAGACAATGCGAAACATGTGCAATTTATTGTTCAAATAAAACAAAACAACCAATGCTGTCTCATGAACAACCTTTATTTCCCTGGCAAAAATTAGCAACAGATTTATTTGAATACAAAGGTAATAAATATTTATTAGTGGTCGATTATTACTCTAACTACATAGAAATCGCAAACTTAAAGAAAGATAGTAGAACGTCTAATGTCATAACACACTTAAAGTCTATTTTTGCATGTCACGGTATTCCGATGCAATTAGTCTCTGATGGAGGTCCACCGTACAACTCCACAGAATTTAAAGACTTCTTACAGGAATGGGATATAGAACATATCGTTTCAAGTCCTCATTTTCCAAGATCAAATGGGCTAGCAGAAGTTTCAGTTAGAGTAGTGAAAAATATACTAAGAAAAAGCAATGAATCGGGATCTGATCCATACATCGGATTGTTGCAATACAGAAATACACCTAGAGGTAATCTTAATTCGCCTGCACAGCTTTTAATGTCTAGAAATTTACGATCAAAACTGCCTAACCAGATAAAAAACTTAAGACCTAAAATCGTTAAGCATTCAGAACACTCAGAAAAGAAAGAAAGCAACTTATTAAGGACTAGAGCATATTATAATAAAAATTGCAAAACCTACCCAGAGTTTCACATAAATGACCAGATTTATTTTAAGAAAAATCCAAGAGATATTATATGGACAAAAGGTATTATTGTGTCTAAAACAAAATATCCAAGATCATTCATTGTCAAAGATCTTAATAATGTAACTTATCGTAGAAATAGTCATCATATTCGCTTCAATTATAAGTCATGTAAGCAAAACTCAAGTCATAATTATGTCTCAAAGTCTAAACAAAAGAAAGTTAAGTTTTGTGAACCTAGTTCAAGTCTACAAACTTATAATGTTGTAAATCCAAGTCAAGAGATTCATAAGTCGGAGTCAGAATCCTTTAAAAAGTCAAAAATTGTAAATGAAGAGGATGATAGTTGTGTATTTATCTTCTTTCATGAGTCAAGTCCAACTTCTAAGTCACAGAGTGAAGATTCTGAATCATTCTTATCGGTAGAATCAGGTCTGGAGTCAGAAAATGTATTAAAATCTCCAATATTTGTCAATGTCGACGAAAGTGTAATGTCTTCCTCGAAGGGTAATAACGACGCTAGTATAGCTGAAAGACAATGCACTGATGGAAAATACAGTTCGAGAGGTAGATTATTAAAGAAAACACAGAAATTTGATTTGTAAAATTAATGTAATTGACGACTATAAACAATTTGTGTACAATTAGTAATAGGAATTAATATAGTAAAATAATTCAGTCTGGACATGCATATAATCACTAATTCACTTTTATTCAATTTAATTTTATTGTTTTCCAGTAATTTGTCATTTAATATTGTATTGTTTTAATAACGAAACTTGTTGAAAAATATGGTTATAATATATGTCACGGTGTCAATGTCATTCCAAACGTCAATGTAAAACCAATGTGTTAAATAATATTTTTTCTTTAGAAAAAAGGGCATGTTGTAGTCTATGATTTGTTTGTCTATTAAAAATACTTTTAGTCTATGTCCTTCCCTTTCCGGCTCCTCTCTCGTGTCATGACGATAAACGATGTAAGACGTGACGAAATAAAATGTGATAATAAAAACTATTAAAAAGTCTTAATCAAGAACCCAAACAGAACCCCAAACAGATAGGGGAAGGTAGCCCAAAGCGGGTACGTTAACGTTTGTGGTATGATAAAAACGACTATTTAAGACACATTCATTTTATTTTTTATATATGTATTTAGCATGTATCAGTGACCATTAATCTAAAAATAAACTCAAAAAAAATCTTACTATTTTATGAAAAAACAAGAAAAATTAATAACCCTCTTTTGACCCGCTTTACCCCATGGAGGCGCCTAAAGCGGGTCTAAGGTTTGGGCAAAGCGGGTCTAATATAATTATAATGAGATCAATCACTTTATTACGCCAGTAAACTTTATAATTACGTTTACATCAACATTTTATAATCTTCAATAACAAAACAAAGTTCACCTACTAATGTTACATAATCAGACTCTTTCAAATTGCTTTCAACCTTACTCAGCCTTATTAATTTGTTCTTGAACATAATTATATAAAATAAACAAAAAATATTATTCTTGACACATATCACAGTAGTATGAGCCAATGCCTGAATATGAGGAGCAAGCCTCATGGGCCCACATTTGACAGTCGTCACATTTAATCCAGTCCTCTTGAGGAGGATCTTTGTATGGCTCACTGCAGATCAGGCATCTATAGATTTTCTCTTTTTTAGAATTTATTTCCTTTTTCTTCACAGTTTTACTTGAAGCAGCATCTTTATCTTTGGTAAGTTTTCTTTTTACAGCTACATTTTTTTTAAGTTCCTTAGCATTTCTCTTCAATTCCTTTGCTTTTTGTTCTTCTTTAATGGGTGTGCTGGTGAGTACTTCAGCTTTTTGTATTCTTCTTTTACGTGTAGTTTTCTTCGCCTGCGTTTTAGGAGACGGTCTTATATCCATAGGTGTCACATAAGGGATTGAGCTTGTTACGATGTTTCCAGAATAATTTTTAGCATCAACGTCATCAATGGAAGTAAAATTTTGCGTCAACTGTTCTGTCTCTGATACTGCCGGTGTAGGAGTTTCACGGCTAGTAGGTATGCAAATAATCTCGTTACTAACAGCATCATTTGAGGTCAATTCTTGCCCCGATTGTCCTGCAACTAAAATAGCCGGTGATGGAGTTTTGAGGCTAAGGTGGTTCATAATAATTTCATCTAGAATTGTTGGTGAGACAGTACGGTCAGAATCAATGGAATTACGGGTATTTAGATCAGGCTCTTTTGTGCTGGGACCAGCAACAGCGACAGTCTCGGATAAATCATTAGACGCAGGCTGATTGGCTTCAGCAACAATGCTGGTATTTGTTGGTTCTGGTCTGTCCGTCAACATTGACGGGAGGAAATCGGAATCGTCGAATATGTTTCTATTTGTGGGCCAAATGCCTGAGGAGGAAAACCCATTCACAGCATTTTGAGAACTGGCCGCTTTTAAATAGGCCTCTCCAAATAATCTTGCCACCTCATATTGAGAAACAATGCGTCCAACGTGGCTTCTTTGGAACACAGAAATTGCTTGCTCGAAATAGATTTTAAGAGGGCCATAGACACATTTATCAAGAGGCTGCATTCGATGAGTTGTATGCGGAGCCAGAGACACAAATATCACATTATTTTTCGATGCATACTCCAAGGCTTCCAGGTATTTGTGGCTCTCGTGGTTGTCCATTATAAGCAAAATCTTTCTCTCTGGAGTCGGTCTAGTTATATTAACAAAGTGTCGCAACCATTCAAGGAATGTGGGGCCGTTTATCCATCCATTATCTGTACATGTGGCTGCTGTGCCAGGTGGAGCTCCGTCTAATAGTCTACCAACCATCCTTTTACGTCCAAAGATCATGAAAGGCGGTATAAATGCCCCTGCTGCATTACAGCAGCACACCACCGTTGTAAGTTTTCCTCGTTCAGTACTAGATATAACCCCAACTTGTTTTTTTCCTGATTTACTTAGAATCCTGGGCGGTTTACTACTCGTAGTTTGAATGCCGGTCTCGTCTATATTATATAGACGAGTAGCATCAATATTATGCTTGTCGATCTGGTCTTCCAACAGGTTGAAAAAACGTTCAACTTGAGGTTTGTTGAAGCCTCTTGCGCGTGCTATTGACGTAGGTTCCGGACGGCGCAGAGTAAGGTCAGGATGTCGAGCTTTGAAACCGATATACCAGTCTATGCCCGCAGTTCCATTTCTGAATGGATGCGAAATCTTGTTGGCATCGGCGTACTGACACACTAATTCTAAAAACTCAGATTTTGTGAGTCCATAAAACAAATTATTCATATGAAAAACATAATGGAGCAGATCCGATTCTTGTGTTTCGGTGAAAACGGTTGTAAATCTTCCCAACTTCTTTTTGAAAGTTCCTTTTTTGATATGTCGTTGTAAGGTCGACAAGTTTATATTATATTTTTTGGCAGCACTTCTAACGGACGACTTTCGAGCTTCTTCCATGGCGAGTTTCATGGTATTTTCATCCCATGTCGCCTGGGTAGTCTTTCTTATATTTATTAATCATCTGTAAAAATAAAAATATGATAGTATTGAGCTAACTTACAAAAGGCAACCCGCTTTGCCCCTACCTGCTTTGCCCAACCGCGTGTTTCTTTAAATTTCGAGAGACATAACCTACAAATCAAAACTAAGTGGACAACTGTTTTTGAGGAAAAGTAGGGTGAAATACTACTAAATAATCATACAATAATGGTATACATCCAGCATACACAGTTTTTGACTATTCACTTCTTAAAAATACTCAAATATTTTAGTGAAAATGGAATAAAAAAGTTTTTGGTCTTACCTTGAAAACTTTCAACGCTAGGCGAGCGGGCCGACTGACGCTGATTGGTCGGCCGTCGAGGCACAGCACTACACTCACACATTCACAATGATGTCCATAGCTTACGGTTAGAAGAGGTATACCCGCTTTGGGCGATGTACCCGTTTTGGGCTACCTTCCCCTACTGTAGCCCATAGACATCCGTGATACATGCCAACATTAGTCCAAAATGACAACGTTGGCACGCCTCCGGATGCGCTGCCTACCTTTGGATATAGGAATGTGTTTGGAGAAAGGGTTGGGGAAATGGGGAGGGATAGGATGGGAATGGGCTCTGGCACATCTCACTCACTACCGAAACACGTTCGTATATTAGGGAAATAAGATAAAGTGGGAAATGTAGTACATTTCAAGGTAGTCTTCTGTGAGAGAGGGGTAACGTGGCCAGTCGAGTGCGCCCAGCTGGTGATGATTTTAAATAAGAATAAAATTCTTGGCAGGTTTTTTTAATATTCACCATCGTTATGAATAGGCTATCAGTTATCATTCGTTATCAGTTAATGGGCTGGTTGACATCTTCCAAATTGTGTATAATCATGATTTTGAAAATTAAAATATGGGCGAGGGCTCATTCGATTCGGAATGGCCTCTAGAAAATTGTGCGAAATAATTCAACACGCACAGAAACAATTGCAAAAGTTATAAGCAAATAAAGATTTAAACGAGGGGTGTTTTTTGCAAATAACTCAAAAACTATAAGCGTTAGAGTACCTATATTATAAAATAAATGAAAAAAACATTTTTTCAACATTTTTTTTTGTTGAAGTATCTAGATAAATACATTAATAGATAATTTCTTCAACTTTTTTAAATTACTATTAAGTAAAATTAAAAACAACCGCTGCGTCACCGCGCGGAGAGCTATTTTCATTATTATTAATAATTATGATAGAGTTCCGGGAGATGACTTTTTTTATTGGAAATTTTATTACCCTTTCATAATCTTTTTCAAAATCACTCTAACGCTTATAATTTTTAAGTTATTTGCAAAAAAAACTAGACCCCCCTTTTTAAATCTTTGTTTCTAACTTTTGCAATTGTAACATCCCGAATCGAATGAGCCCTCGCTCATATTTTAATTCGCAGAATCATGATTAAACACGTTTTTAAAGATGTCAACCAGCCTATTAACTGAAAACGGGACAATTCTGCGTCCCGAAGCCTCCCTCGGGGACACCGGGACGGAGTACCGTAAAACGGGACAGTCCCGTTCCAAACGGGACGAATGGTCACGTTACCTATGGAGCGAAGTGAAAATAGCCCAATACACCCTAGGGTGAGCGTTATTCACCCAAGAATCCCTGGATACTGTGGAAACTCAAGTATCCCAGAAAATATCAAATATGAAAATACCCGGAAAAAACATTTCACTAACTATAAATAATTGCTCTAATGTCACCATAAACTTTAAATAAATATCTCACACCAAAGTTGTTGATTTATGAAATAAAATTCATTCATTTTTTATTTTGCTAATTAGTAGTTTTATTTTTACTTTCCTTGTATTCGTAATGAAAAGCACAGTGTTTACCTAGGGGTTGAGGACTTATTTAGTCCCTCGACCTATTGGCGCCCTCGCTGCGCTCGGGCACCAAACCCAGTCTCGGGACTGAAATAAGTCACTTTCACCCCTAGGGTAACAATGTACTATTTTAAACTTTCGGGTTTAAACAAAACCCTTTATACGTGTTCAGATCCGATTTATAATAAGGCTCTGAACACGTAAACTAATCACAAAGTACCTTTGTACTGGTAAACGTTTAATGAATAATATAATCAATTTTCTTTTACCGAAACAAATTAATATTAAATTGAAGTATAATTAATTACATAAGTATAAGAAAAAGAAGTTGTAGGGTACTTAGTAACCGCAAGGAAGCGTGCGAACACGAATTCGAACCTTAGCACCTTCATCATAAGCAGAAAAGAGACAAAATCAACTGTGGTATGCGTATTCATACTAATTGAAAACGCGTGCCACCTCAGATTATTTACTTCAGTTATGTTAATAACAAGCTTTTTCTAAAAAACAATAGGTTGTCTTGTTGATCATGATTTGCTGCTAATTTAGTATTTTTGCTGCTTTTTGAAGCAAACAATCTGAGATAGTTTCAACTAGTACCTACTTGAAAGTACATTTCCCTTCCTGCCCTCTTTTGTTCTCCGCTCTACAGAAATTCTACCTGGCCATCAATATTTCAAGGTTGTAGAAACATTTCCTTCAGTTTTAAAATTTGAAAATTGCCTCGATCATCGAAAGCCCGGAGACGTCTAATTTGTTCGCATACGAGCTAATTTGATAATAAATTTTGTTGATGAAGGATTGTAATTACCTCGTATCAAATTTATTATTTTACTAATTGCAAACTTTTCTATTATGTTTATACTAAGGACAAAAACCACTTTGAAAGGTGAACTTATAATAACTAAACAAGTGTAATGTGTCCATTAGCGTGCTAAGCTCTAAATATCGTATAAATATCTATAGAATTTGATGGTACCTACTGAGCTCTCATTACAACAGGAGATAGATAGAACATTTTTTTTCTTAATATATGGCAATGATACAATTAGCACATTCTGCCAATGTCAATGTTTTTTCGTAACAAACAATTTTAAAGTCTAAAACGTATCCATGTCCAGTTCGTCGAAGTAAGTCAAGAGCCGCTCAGTAAAACGATAGTAGTTATACTGAGGACAGAAGGGAACTCCTTGGAAACACACGACAAACGCAGTCTCACTCTTTTATTTGATTATCACAAACACCACACACACATGAAAAACACTTTAAAGTTTATTAAACTATCAAATTTGAACCACAAAACGCCTAAATACACATTTTTTACAATAATCTAACAAAATATCAATTTAACATCTCAAGTTTCCGCCAAAAAGGCAAAATAGATATTTTATTATACATGAAACAAATTTAGTTGACAGTAAAAACCCGGTATAGACCGGACAAAGCGGATGCTCACCGGCAGCGGTTACCAGGCGCTCATAAACACGGAAAGTGGTAAAAAAACCACCGCACCGCGATAGCGGTGCAGGACTTCAGAACAAACGACCGGATGAATTGAATAACCGGAAAATTTGTATGAAGAGCTTCCCATTTTGTATCTTCTCTTTATTACATATACTACTTATACTTGTTGTTGGTGCCCGTTTATATCCGAGAGAGTCGTATAAAACACCTAACCTACCTTATAAAAAGGGCTTGTATTTAACCGAGCAGCAAAAAAATACGAAATGGGCAGCATGTCATGATCAATAAAACAACCTATAGTTGAAGTAATTAATTAATTTTTAATTACTAAGAATGTCACCTCTGGGAGTCATCATACGGAGTCCGCTTCGTGGGACTCCTATGTTTTTATTGTCACCAGAGATCTTTCGAGTCAGCACTCGAAAGATCTCTGGTGACATCTCTGGTGTTAGTGATTGTAGCTTAGAAACTTATAGATGACTCATATTAAAAAATTAAAGACAGTGTTCTTCAATTACTTTTTTCTGGTTTCCTGCACTGTCCTACAGTGTCCTTCCTGTACTGTAAGGAGTTAGTGATACTTTACAAGCTTCTTTAATGTTTTTACTTTTCAATAAAGACAGCTTAAATTATTATTGTTTGTTTCTTACAATATTTTAGTTAAATCATTGTTAAATTTACATGTGTGCAAATGCATGAAATCACAAGTGTGCGACAACATTTTTTATAAGTATAATACTAATTAACTATGTATACTTTTGTAAATATATTTATGATCTGGAATGGTGTCGTTTTTTTAACGAATGCCTCAGACATTGTTGAGGGAAGAATTTCGTGCATACGTCTAGGATGTGTGCATTGGTAGAAGCAAAGGTTTATCCAAAAACCTCTGTACATTATTATGGAGTCATCAGCATTAGGCACTTTCTATAACTGAAACTCAAAATAATGACGCAGAAAGAAAAGCTAGCTGATTAGCGAGCAATGGAAGGGATTAAAAGGATATCTTTGTCTCGTATTTGAAAGAGGTAATAAACTAACAAGGGGATAGAAATGATGATAACAGACTAGTAAAAAGTATTTATGAAGAGAGATAAATCATATGTAAAGTAGACACTTAAAATCATAGGTCAATAAATTTTTAACAGCAAAAATTAAACAAAAAATATATCGCGCTGATCTTGATACATATTTTTTATTATTTCATAAGGACAGAAATTAATTTTAATTTCTAAAATTATGTCGTATTAGCTGCGTTAATAAATATTGGTTTAGTGACATGATTTAATAAACAACGCCATGCATGTCGTGGGTACCGTTCAATAATATCCTGTTCACTAAATTCAAGTGGAGAGGTGTAAAAATAACCCTGAAGGCGAGTAGCCGACTGTGAACGTATCGAATCGTAGCTATCGAAGTCTATATAGAACGAAAAGGACATAGCTGAACTTTAACACTAAAAACGACCATCAAAAGTAAGTTTATTGTTAAAAAAAAACAATGTACAGCATAGACAGACACAAAAATTTTGTTTAAGGTCCAATTTGTTGGATACTTTACATTGAAGATGTGACTCAACAATTTAATTCGACTATTTTTCCTAATACATCATTGGGTAGTACGCATATTCAAATAATAGTCCGCCCACTAGGTAAAGCCTGTACCGTGAGCTGATTCTGATTACCTTTAGCACCAATAAACGCATCAGTGAACAGCAAGCTTACAAACGAGATAGATAAATATGTAAAACACTTTATTGCACACAAAAACAAGACATTAACAGACATCGTAACACATGACATGCACAAAAAGCTTATCGCTAAGAACCTTTGCGACACTTTTGAAGATTTTTTTTTTGACGCGTGAATAATTTCATTGTCATCAGCAGTCCTTTTGTATTCACTGCTGGATACAGACCTCTCCCAAATGTGATCATTCTTGTTGACGGTACATTTTTCTTAACCGTTTCCAAGACAGCTTTTAGGTCACCTTTTTGGAGCTAGGGTTACGGCTTTCTTGTCTCTTACGAGATCTACACATCACGATACCTTGGCTACCTATTATCTTATTTCTGTGCCTATGTGACCAGCAGTTGCTGTATGAGTTGTATGACCGGAAGAGGGTAGGACGCTGTTGAGCTTATGTTTATCTGACTAGTTAAAGTTTCAGTTTCGATATACGTATATACGTATACGTATTCGATATATATGGATAATCAAAATTCAGATTAGTCATTCATTGATCAATCATATCATTTATATATTTTTCTCACTAACTGTTGATTTAGTTCTAAAAATAGGTTTCGTTCTTCATAAATAATTACCTATAGAAATGTATTAAGTAATGCGACTTATAGTTTCATAACCGCACTAGATATTACTATTATATTTCCACTAATTAAAGTACCTATATAGTTTGGTATCATGAAAGCCCCGACATTCAAATATATGATCGGTAGACCTAACATATATATAGTAGGTTTGTACAAATGAGTCGATTAGTCATTTGTGGTGCGATTTCTTTATTCAAAATGTGACCGTTTCTAATCAATCATATATGTTATGAATCACTTTTTAGAGAGAAGTACACTAATAATTTGTTTACATCAAGGAATCTCAACAGAATTTTACTATGAGTAAGATGTTTATTAATTTTTCTATTGTTTCTTCATGATTTATTTCTTCACAGCTGTGTTACTAAAGTTCTATTTAGGTAGAAACTTAGTGGTGAGAAACTCATAAATGTGGAGTAGAAGAAGAAAGAGAAGATATTAATACATATAATAAATATAATACGTACATATAGGTATACTACCGAAAAGCTATACAAGAATTATTTCTATATTGATATCTTTATTATTAACATAAAAGTGTATATATATGTACCTATATGTACGAGTACATACTGACCCACACTGAACCACCCCTTTTAGAGGACTAACACGTGCCATACAGCAAAAAATCCGATGTATTTTCAGTTGTAGGTGGCCACTATATAAAAGAAAATAAGATAGTCAGTCTATAGGTGTTAAGACTGAACAATACTAGGAATCCATAACCCACGAGTTGCTTGCTCTACCAAACAATCGAATTATAATTCTACAAGAATACACCGATGCGTTTGTTTATTTCGCTTGTCCCGCAGACTCACCGGCAATGAGCACGTTTATTACACGTCAACATCATCTCGAAATAGCCGATTTACCGCCAAAACACATAATCAACGAGCTTGTGCACAAGCTCACTTCGTCGGGTATCGGGCACACAACACGATAAGCATTATAGCATCTATCAAATCAAATAATTTATTTTGCAAAAACCTAGGTAACAAATATGGCGTTTATTATAAATATATCCCATTATGTTCTGTCTCAATAGACGTGTTAAAATTAATTGTTAATTTATGAAATAACTAAATTAATAGTAATTCATTTCTAATCAATAAATATACCAATCTAACTAAAATAATACTCAAAGATAATAATAATAATGTTGTGTAACTTCAAATCACACGTCAACTAAAAAAAATGTCAAAATAATAATAAAAATAGAAATAAAATATAAAATATTACCAAACCATTAGGTACACTATTTCCTAGCGAAATCGACCAAAGGTTGACGACATATGACATCTTAAAAGTCGCTGTAGGTACCTATTTGTTAGTGAAATTTGGTTAATAAAAAATAAATATGGTTTTAAGAATTGCTCATGATAATAAGGTTTACAAATAGCAACAGTTTTCCAAAATATAGAAACTAATAACACTTCCAATATAGAACAAATTTAATTAGTACAAATTTATTAACAACGATCAATTTATGTCATAAATCTCACGGGATTCTATCACCAATACCCAGTGTTTAACTTCACGGGGCATTGGACAGCGAACAAATCAATTTTATAGACTAATAGAGGATCGTAATGGTACAAGGCCGGATACATGTCGGGTATTTCGGATCGATCAGTCAGCGAGCGTGTTGTCTTCGGGTATGTTTTATTCGTGATAACTTTGATGTTTTTTAACAAAAGACAAACGTAACTGAAAAAATATATCTCTATTTGTTACATAGAGTTCACCACATTTTAGAAACCTACTCATCTTTCGACTGGTTAGTTCAGATGTATCCCCACTGTACAAACTCGGTGAAAAGAAGTAAGTTGTAGGGACATTTTCAGTAATTGAAGGATCGGTAAGTACAAATGTAATGACACGAAAATAGGTTTGGTAAAGCCAAATTCATAGTCAACCGTAGATGTCTTCGATATTTTTTTTCCGTTTCGGATTTTATTCCGTGAAGAAACCTGGAATAGCTCTGAGTTGAAGTTGGAATGAGAAAAGCGGATGATCGTGTGTGGTAGGTAATGGGGACCCATAAGCTGATGTTATGGTATTACGACTTAAGACTTGTTAGACGCCTCTTCCAAGTATAGATTCATAAACGCTGTTTAAAAATTATTACTTGAAGTGACTAGGAGAAGCAATTTAACAATGAAAGGGGTAACGATTAATATTAGCTGACATTGAACGAAGCAAAGTAATGTTAGTTTTGGCTGCAAGTGATCGGATTGTAACAATACGTCGTTAAATAGGTTACGATTTGTTTAATGTGCGGATTCCTCGCTTTACGGACGACGACACGACAAGTGTTAGGCTAAGAACACGCTTCGTTATCCGCCGCGTGGTTGTGGGTAACGTGCATGGCGAAGCATTCGCGAAGCACCATGGTAATAAATGGATCGACTTTAATCAGAATGGATTCAACCCACAGTCCTGAATTTTCATAATAAAGAATTTTGTGACAAAAAACCTAAAATATAGTGCGTATTTTTTTCAATCAAAACGCTTAAAACCATTCATGTTAAAACCTTGGAAATCATATACATATTGTACTTTATCACATTTATTTTGTTGTATATGTTAGAAAATTCCGCAGCATCTTACTTACAATTTCGTGTGGGCGGGATGCATTGTGATTAAATCCGGTTAGTGTATGGATGTGGTCTCAAGTCTCAACGGTGGACATAAAATTGGTTACAATGTATTTGTTATGATTTTGATCTACCATAATTATTATAAGCAATTCTAATTGCTAAAACGATGGGGGTTTTCATACTAAAAACATATGAAAAAGATTCTATCAAACAAAAGATAAGACTAGAAAAGCGGTTTGTATCACGGTTCGCCCGCAATCTTGACATTAACTGCCTTAACATTAAAATATCTATGAAATAAAAGCTTTCATTTAATTTCTCAAATATGTTGTGGTAGGTCATGTTGGTTTTTTTAGGGACACTTAGTCAACATTCGTTCTTCGCATTTTTTGATTCATCGATCAGCTCACTAGGCTCGCATAAGTTCGCACGCTTCCTTTCGCATTCTTACTACAATTCAGTCACACCAGACTATTAAACTGTTTCTTTAATGATGCTTGCACATAATTCATAAGTCACCCACTTTGTTTATTTTAAAGTTGTGCTAATTTTAGTGCTGTTTCATGTACATGTGTCGCGACCGAGATGCAATAAATTACTATTTCAAGCGTGACAAGTGCACCGACCTAGTTAATCTCACGCTAGTCAAATAATAGTTTAATGAAAATATCTATTTCTCGTCTAATTACATAGGTAGGTACAAGTAGGTACTTAGTAGATAATTACCAGTTTTTTTTTTAATATAAATCCCAAAGATCGACTGGCAGAGATAGCTTTTTAGTGTTAAGATCGCCTTCTATGCATTTTGTGTGTTCACAGTGTCTGTTACTATTTTGGTTTGGTCTATCTAACATTGTTAGGTCTCAGACACCAATCATGTTTACAATAGAGAGTTTTGTATTTTCGAATTTAGAACCCGATATTATTCAGAAGCAATTTATTAATTTCTCTTGTCAAGTTTAAACATGGCTATCATTAGTAATGAAAATCTGTAACCTAAAAAAGAGTACGATAATATTATGTAACTAAGTATTTAATGATGGGCGACATACCATTATTAGGGTTTAAGTGTAACAATTATTAATTTAAGTGTAATACACTATTAAGTGTACCAATGAGTTCGAATCGTGGCTTACAATATGTAAATGTTAAAAGGTCAACTTATAAATAATACTTATAAAAAGAATAAGTATTTGTAATAGGGCTGTTATCGATCGACTGTTGTTGTCTTTTTATAACTATAGTGAAAATTATTATTTTTGTACAGTTTTAGATTACTAGAGCTGTTGATAACCTAGGATGGATATTCTTGTATCACTGAGTTGCTACATAAGCATGGATTTTACCCAAATTTTTCATGAATTCAAATCCCCATAAACTAGCGGCGGAGGCGAAGAATTCCTTACTGCACCGTCAACACACACCGGCCTTCAGCCAACACTTTCTCTAGGTATCGGCACGTGCCTGGGCGCTTCTCACCGACTCACGATCCCGCGGTACCCTCCCAAAGCCCTAAGTCGAGCTCCGTTCCTTCCGCCGGTCTACCGGCGGGGGAGCCCTTAAGCTCGTTGCTACACATTTTTTGGCTCCTGCCTCAGCGCCTTCTACGCTCGCCCTAAATTATACATGTCCGGTGACTCTTGAAAGGCCATTAGGGCCACAAAAATTTAGACATTCTGAAAAAATAACAGCTGCTAATCGAACCGCCTCGAGCGCGCGCTTCACCTCTACTATTAGTCTATTACATACCTAGATCTATGTAAATCAGTATAGGTGTACATAACATGTACATCTTCTACGTGGTGTAACTGAGTCATATGTGCGAAAAAGATTGCTGAATTTTAAAAGTCATAGAATAAAAGTTTGCTAGATTTCACTATATAAATATATTGTTAAGAACACGCAGATATATTTTTTTAACTCTGTATACTCGTAAGGACAGGTTTTCAAAAAATTATGAATGAAAACATAAAAGTTAAAATCTCCAAATAGAGCGAACATCTGTTCTGTAATGGCGCGGCTTTAATCCAGTGCTCCCGTCAATCTGTTTACGATCACAGAAGCAGTACAAAGCCGGAGTTCCGCGGTGAGCAACCAATAACAAACAACCACTGTTGACGATCGAACGCTCTGAACTCTAAATTAGCTTTTATATCATTAATTGGAGTTGATTCTGGTGTTTTTACTGATATTATTTGTTGTGGAATTAACTAGTCATATTATTGGTATGTTTATAACATTATTTTTTACAATAACACCTTGATTAATACCTAAAATATGAGAACAAACGATATATTTACGTAGATATATCGTAGCGAATATATCGATATGTCGCAGACTTAAAGTCTACGATATATTTCAAGACTGTACAACAATAGCGACAATGACTACCAATGTGAAATTTGACGAGCTCAAAAATAAAAATCTCTTATAACAGAAGTTTCCATAACCTTACTCTCCATAAAGAAGAAAATTATGTTGCCATGTATTGGGTAGTTAAATGGATAGTTTTTATATAATCCACGGGGATAGTTTCCGTAACTACTTGATGGTTGTATATTTGAAAGAAGTAAAAACCATCAAGACATTAAATTAAACAAGATAATTAAAATATAATGTACATAAGTTTTATGAAATTTTAAATATACCACTTTTGACTTAAATAAGACTAAAATATACGAAAATGATTGTGTTTACAGTGAACTACTCTGTAATCTATATACTCAGGTTTCTTTCATTTTAAACAGCCTGGAAATGGAAATCTTCCTTTGTTAAGCTGTGTTCTAGAATATAAGAAAATTGCCCCTTAACAATTTAATCCCAACAAAAACATTTCTGTAAAAATGTTGCCAATAGTCACTAGTGTTTGGCCGATAAAAGTTGTGAGATCTAAAAGTCAAGAAGACTTGGCCATTTAAACTCGTGCATCTCTTCCACTGATAACCTAAACGATCCCTTATGTGAAATGGCCAAACCACAATAATTAATATTTCATTAAACAAGTCTTGGCGACTTAGATAATGTCAAATATTATGATTGTAGGAATGACCGAGAAATATTACCTTTGGTGACGAATTCTACCATACCCTCACGTAGTTTTCATCTCTACGTTTTCAATGTGAGTGTGAAAGGACTTCTCATATAAATCAAACATTTTTACGGGATCTCACCCAGGAGGGCTCTAAAATCTATCTACACATATAAAGTGAATTTATTTCATCGTATATTAAGTATGCATTTAAGACATTAGACTTTTAAACTGTGCCTTTCAGAAACAGTTGATTTTGACATATTAACTTAATACCGCCATAATTAATAATTGAATATGTTTGCTTCAAATATTCCATGACTAAGTTCGCCTTTTGTTAGTGCAATAAAGTCTGAAACCGTGAAAGTGTCGGATCATCACCTTCGTCGTCCTACTCGTCTACTGATAAAAATAGTATTTTATTATGGTGTTGTAAATCCCGATATACCGATAACGTAAAACACTCGTAGGCAGAGACTACAAAACGGACTACTCTATAATTAGACACCGCTCTGTTATAGTTTTTGAACTGGGTTTACTGTTCCCGGCTATACATGTTCATGTTGATGCAATGTTCATGGCAGTATCTTCCAAAGGCACAGCAATCGAAAGCTTGCCTATTTTCATAAAATTATATGATTACGTAACTCAAGGTGATACAGTCTAGGGACTTATTTCTCTACAGTTTTAGTGTTGCGACCACCTGTCAACGGCATAAAAAAAGTAAATAACCTCACGACCCCCTTTCTAATAATTAATCTCTGAATATATTTTTACCATTTACCATTTGATTATAAGTCACTAGTAAAAGGTTTCTTCGTAAATAGGTACTTACTGTTTCCTGATCAACGGCGATCCCCTGTATATGTGATCCTTGTATAAGTGAGTTCGAGATGATATCACTGAGTGTTTAATAGAGGATTATTAATTATTAATAGGTCTGGTGGGACATTTCATTTCATACTCATTTCATGTATTTCATTAATACATTTCAAATTATTCCATTAAAAGAAATGAGATGTTAGTTTTATATTTAACCAGCAAAACCCGGCAGACGTTGTCGTGTCATAAAAGTTGATGTACTGCAGCGCCATCTGATGGCGAGTTACAAAAGTCGACAGCTCTAAAATATTCTCCGTTCTCAAATACCTATGTATTTTCATGGCGATTGGTTGAATGGTATAGAAGTTGATGTGCTGCAGCGCCATCTAGTGGCGAGTTATAACAAAGTCGATAGCATAAAAACCTTCTCCATGAAAAAATACACATATGGGCCAACTTTCATGGTGATCGGTCAAACGGTGTTGTAGTCTATTAACATCAGATATACCAACATCCTCTTTTATATATAGTATAGATAGATTATACCGTTTTACGCCGTTGGTTAAATCTGAAAAATTAAAGCAGTTGCAGTAGAAATTAAATAATGAGCTTAATACATCTGTATATATAATAATAATAATACAATAATAATGCAATAAAAATAATAAAATAATAATACAATAATAATAATGCCCCCTTCCTCCTGCCTGCTAATAATGTGCCCCTCCAAGTCTAACACGTACGTCCGTGCATGATCATCATTGCCACGTGAGGGGCGGACATTGGCAATTTTATTACTCACTAATGACCAACGGAGCAATAGCAACCATGAATAAACATGAGAAAATAATTAAGAAGTACACGTCTAAGGCCGCTACCCGGAGGCGATTGTCGGGGCACGTCTGGAGCTGGCGCTGGGCGTGACAGCATGCAAACCGTCAGTGGTTCCCTGCTGAACAGGCGGGCAGGAGCCGGAGAACCCGAAAATGCCACAGCCAATCATACCAGTCATGCCGATGACACCTTGCAGAGCGAACTATTAAGATTTGAAGCGAATAAAAATATTATTAGGTCATTGTGCAGAAGGAATTTATTTAGTTCGCTCACAATGGAACGGCTCACTACTCGCGAGAATCGTCTTTGTTGTAAATAAAATAGGTTATGACCTATGATTTATTAATCAAAAGATAATTATCATGAGTCCATGCCCTATTTACATAAAGCTTTCCATCAAATTTGTATTCTACTGGTAATCAATAAAAAAAAAACCTTTTTTAAGACAATCAAATAATTGACCATGTAACATGTAAAAATATCTGAATATATAATGTAGGGTGTAATACAATTAAACGGCATCACTCCAAGCGGCTACTGTAAGCATAATATATAAAACATACACTATATTTTATTATTTCAGTGTAGCCACAGTCTCAGCCGGTGCATTGGAACCGACCACAAATATTAATAATGGAGATGCAAGAAGGAAGTTGTCACAAGAAGAATTACACGAACTTATGTTTTGCTACTTCAAAAGCTAAATCAGAAGGAATAGGATACATAAACAGATTTGAACGATTATTTAAAGAAAGAAACCCAAATAACCCAAAAATATGGAACACACAAACAGTAATAATCCCCATAGTAATAGGAGCAACCGGTGTGATTGCTAAAAGTTTAACCAGGTATTGTGACATGCTGGAGTAAAAAATAAATACCCACATCTTGCAAAAACAAGCAGCCATACACACGGTGACAATAGTTTCAAAAGTTTTGGCTGAAGAAATTGGGAGAGCCGAACCTTCTCTTCCTTGAGGGACTCAGGGAGGAAGGAACGGTAGAAACCGACCCAAGAGGTCGAGAAATGAAAAATAAAAAAATACAATAATAATTTACTTAGTTTTGTTTCATTATCAGGTGTTTGGTTTCATTTATTCGGCGCCGACTGCCTGTAAACTGAGTTCTTTATCTTTGCACCCTAGACGCAAGTGAGAACGGACGGGCACGAACCATGTATTAGATTATCCCTCATGGCCGATGAGTGGTGCCCTTTGTAATGTTAATCTAATAGATGGATTATCCCACTCGTGAGTATTGTTCTGTACTTAGTTATACGTCTAAATGTAATCTTAACATAACCAAATTGTATATTTTCAAAATATTCTTATTTTGGAAGTACGAGTACATTTCGGATTATAAGCCCTAATATCCGAACTCTATGCTGGTCTTTGCCGTGTGAAGTATACAATAATACCTGACTGCAACCAGAACATTCACCATTCACTGCTGGACACGGGCCTTCTTAAAGTATGACCTTAAAACGGCACGCTAGCCAAGCGTGTTGGCGAATTCACTCATTTAGAAGTGATGTAGTTGCTTAGGAATTGTGGTGGCGACTTTGTTACCCCTTAGTCATACTAGTATAAGACATACCAGCATTTAAAAATAACCATGCAAAAACAAAGTTAAAAAGAGAAATACAAGGGAAAATATGGAAACAATCCGCTATGTCAAACAAAATAACATCAATATGTCGAAAGGTTTTTCCGGTCGTAATCCGAAGTGGAGCGACGTTCAGAAAGAAGTAATTTTCCAAATTGACGCGTCTGTAATCCCCCCTCCCCCACCATCCGTCTAACGGAGCCTATTGTTACGTGAGTTGTGTCACCGAGGACTGCTGAAATGCACAGCTGAATATGGCGATGGAAAACACAAATATTCTCTCTGATACACATTATATATGGAAACTTTCCATGTGCTACGCGAAACAAAGATAAACTACTAAAGCTGCGTTTAAAGATATAATTCCGAAGGTGGCGACAGTGACAGCGACAGGCAACAGACGACAGCGAGCAGTCACCTCGACGATACGTAGCTCCATATAATGTCGCGCGACACTTGACGCTACATTCGTACACTAACTCATACAAATCCATAATGTCGTCTGGACATCGGCGGCAGATGTCGCTGTCTGCGTCGTCGGAATCATACTTTACGGCGGCGTCAAGCACATGCATGCTATAGGTTCGTGTTGTATGAGATAGGCCGTCAGAAATCAGGATAATTATTTTTTGTTGAAAACGTGTCACGGACTTAAATAAAAGAATATTAAATATTGTTGTAATACATCTATTTTGTAATCAAAAACTTATTAAAAATATTTTTTTAAAAATGATTTTAAAAACATAATTTCTTTAATTAAGGTGTCTTTAATTAATTCTTTACTTAAACTCTTCCGAAACCGTTAGGCCATTTATTAGATTCTTTTTTAAACTATCTCTTAAACGCCTTACACAAACAAAATATATCGATGACTATCGACTTCTTGTAAATTTAAAATACTTTTAGTCTCCATAGATTGTTGCCAGATATCGAAAAAATAAGGCACGACGTTTGACCGCGCCACTGAATCCTAAAACGAAAAATGGACAAAATCAAATTGACCAAAATCAACAAAAAACATAAAAATTGACAACATAATTCATAAATAATAAAAAATCAAGATAATAACTAATAATTAATTCTCACGTTACACTTCTAACCAAAAATTTTCAAACCTTGGGCATTATTATTAACAGGGCTTGTGATTGTCTTTTTAAAAAAAAATTACATTATGAACCCCCTTTTTATTTTAATAAAATACACTTTTAAAATCACACTTTTTGAACTCTGAAAAATCGTAGGGTTACCGCCCCCGACTGATGTCGAGTCGACTCTATTAGAGGTGGTGTAATTCCTTCGGGCTGGTGGTATAGCGGCTTTGTTATTCCTTAGTCACCTTTGACGACACCAACGGGAAAAGATGGCGTTGTGCTATTCTATAGCCGGTCGACACCACACAGCACCACGCTTTCTTAATCAAACCCAATTTCTCCCCAATTCCCAATTCAAGTTTATTAATTTTTTTTTGTGCAAGAATTTTAAACATTGTTATTATAAAAAATACATTATATAATCGAAAAAAAATAATCTACACGTCCTATACTATACAAAAAAAAAAGAGGTTGAATAAAACACTTTTAGAAATCTCCACGCAAACTCAGCATCAATTAATGGGTATAAATGATAAACGATTAAAAGCGCTGCAATTTGAATGCTTAATATACTAATACGGAATCGATAACTGTATATTACTTTTATATAGCATTGTAGGGTTAATAACTATTTGTTGTCAAAAAATAATTGATAAAACAAGCACAACACACCCTTGATTTTTGGATTTATCCTCTATGAAGGATACTAATGTCATCAATGTGATTGAGCGGCCAGCCGGCCCATGGCCGCAAATACTCCCGCCTCTCTATACATACGGGAGCATTTTTTAAATGTTGACTCATGTTATGATGTAAAAAATCCTAAAAATTCCATATTATTAAAAACTAGATATCAACCATAGTTGGTGTCCCTTAGTAAGAACTATACAGACATCTACAGATGTTCGTAAGTGTCTGAAAATATACACTCTATTGTAACCAGTATAAGCCAGCCATTAGAGAAATGGAGTCGACGCGACATCTAGACGGTGATGGATTCCATTGAATGATATATCATATATTCCACGTCATCTACGGAGAAAGGATTTATATAAAATAAGTGTTTTAAAAGCCATTACACTGATGGTGGCGGGGCGGATAGGGCTGTATCCAATAACTAAATGCTATTGGCTGGGGGAGGTGGGATGATGTGCTATAGAATGCATCGGACCCTGTACTGTCCTGTTTCTTTCATCCAGTGGGATGTGCGACGTGGGCAGCAAAGGAGCTGGAGCCAGCTGTTATAGCGTTAAGAGCTGGCTACTGAATAAACCGTTTTACAATGTAAATGACTATAATATGGCAGGTCTCAATTACGCTAACTAAATAATTTAGTTAACTAAATACCTAATAACTATATCTAATTATGCTCAAGCAAACTAATATACATAATATTTTTAAAGATAAATATGTAGGTAGTCAAATAAATATTTAAGGAAACAGTTATTTGACTACCCTCAATTTATTGATAGAAGCGAGTGCTTAAATAATTCGGGTTGTTCGTGTGTTGGGGGCATTATAACAAGGCATTCTGAATGGTCGGTCGGATAAAAGCGAAGAAAGATAGAATTGTTCAAAGGAAGTGTTAATATTTAGGATTATTGACGCTCATGATTATGTTAATGAAATATTGTATGTGAATGCGACAGCTAAGCAATATAGCCGTACGCTAATCAACGTGCCATAGGATTATTGCTGATAAAATAGCCAAATAGAAAGCCTGACCTTATATGCCGAGAAGCGCTACCAGGCTGGGAAGAACACAAGGCAACTGTAAGCTTGGTCGGAAGGCAGCTATTCTCGGCATATAAGGTCATATGTGACCACCAAATATGTGAGTTTCACAATCGACCGGCGACGGGAGGGGTCGATCGCTAGACTGGCAGATTATGTCTGCCACCACGCGGTTTCCTCGCGAACCGGTACATCACAGCAGCACATCAGCACATCAGCACATCGGCACATCAGCGGCACATCGGTACATCAGCGGCGACGAGGTTGAGCCAAAGACTCCAATTAGCGGAATTACAGTCGTGGACAGAGCCCACGACCACGCGGTTTCCTCGTGAGTGGGAAAAGACCCAGCTACGACGAGGTCGAGCCATAGACTGGTGGGTAAGCAAGAGGTGTAGCGATATAAAAGAATCGGTGGAAGTGATTATTTAATTCTCAGACCTGCGTCAGGTGGATGAATTTGAATAAATGCTTTCACCCTTTCAATCGGTTTCGGATTATATCTATCACTCCGCCCAGACTCGAAACCGGTCACTAGTCGTAAATAACACGAGTTTCATTACACTCTCGGACAATTCAATTTGGCGCGACATTCCGCCGCCATTTTGTATTCCCTCGTAATGGTTACGACTACGGCACAATTGTAACACTTTACGATACGTGCTCGCGTCTGCCCTCGATCGTGTGGAACGACCTTTACAATATTATTTGTTGACATTGAAATTGTAAAATTCACTTGGAAAAATACTTAGCGCCTATTCTACTTTGTTATATTTTTAGACTGGCGGCGCCAGACCACTTCGTTCGCGTGAACTTTAGAGTGATTCCCGTGGGAACTCTATAACCGATCAGGATAAAATGTACCCTCAATGTTAACTCGAGTGATGGGTGTTCAGATAGACTGTTAGACAGATAAAAATTGATGCATAGAAGAATACCTTAACTAGCGAAAAATAAAATTATTTTGGGGAATAAATCTAAAGTAACAAATTTGTACAGTTGTGTTTGTTCTATCTAAAACGTTCGTAGAGCGCATTAGTCGGGGTAGTGAGTAGTGACTACATATGTAGCATTAGTAGGGTGGGGTAGTGACAAGGTACGTATTAGTAGAGTAAGCGCCGCCGACGCGCGTAGAGTGCAACTGCGCGTAGAATAAAAGATATACCAGATAGGAACCATAAGTTATGAAACAAAACTTATTGCAAAAACCAGTAGTATCGATTTTGCTCAATACTGAACAACCTATTAGGTCTTTACCAATGAAGTTGCCGTTTTATATGTAATTTTTTTTGTGTTAAAATTATATTTTTAATTAATTGTTATATTATGCATTATTATCAATGCACTGTTGTCATTTTAATGAAAGTTTATTAATGCATCTGCTATAGAACTCCTGGGGATGGGAATCGATGAATTTTCTGAAGGCGTTTTTCACTGACTCATCGGAATTCAGTAGGGGCAAGGCCTGATGAGTACGCTAGGTGACTGAGTTTCCAGTCGAAGGTCTGCTATAGAACTTCGAGACTTTATGTCGTGCGGTGTGTGGGCGAGCATTATCATGGAGAAGCAGTGTACTATAACGTTTGACCCGACGCGGTTGTTTCATAGCAAGTGTGTCTGTCGTTTGCAGTTCTTCACAGTACACATCTGCATTAATTGTTGTGGTAGATCTCAAAAAACTGTAGTGGATAATACCGGCATAGGAGCACCATACAGTCACCATGAGCTTCTTTTGACTCGGTTTACGTTTGGGACATAGTTTGGCTGTATTCAACCATTGTGAAGAACGCTTACGATTATCATACAGGAACCACTTCTCATCACAAGTGACAATACGATGCAGAATCCCTTCATTTTAGAGCCGGTTCAGCAAAGTAAGTCAAGCTTCAACGTGTGTTTGCAGTTGACTTTCATTAAGCTCACTTTCTGACCTTCTTAACTTCCCGATTTGACGCATATGAATCAATATCGTCTTGTCACTTACGCCGAAGGCTGCTGCTACCTAGACGGGGTTTGAGAGGAATTCGCTTTCACTATTGCTTTCAGTTCGTCGTTATCGACTTTAGTCTCCTGTCGTCCCGTTCATGAGGTTGTTCATGAGGTTGTTCATGAGGTTGTTCATGAGGTTGTTCATGAAGTTGTTCATGAGGTTATTCATGAGGTGGTTCATGAGGTTGTTCATGAGGTTGTTCATGAGGTTGTTCATGAGGTTGAGGTCGAAATTTCCAGAAGGGAAACGATCGAACTAAAAACGCACCGTTCGTTTTTGGTCCATATACATCGTCGATACTCGTACATGCCGCCTGTCATGCGTTGCTGTCACGACGGAACTCATATTCGAAAATAACGCGAATTTTTAACTTTTCCACCTAAGCAGAGTCATATGACGGAAAAACAAATTAATAACTGATTTTGAAAAATAATTTCATAGCTTTAAACTGAAATTAATTTAAATTTCGAATTTCGAGCCAAACGCAAGATGACTAACTTCAAAGTGGCCACTATGAACAAGCGGAAATTTGATTTTTTTTATTGTATATATTATCAGTTTTTGCGTTATTAAAGTGCCACGTTGTTTATAGTCAAGCCCGGCTTCTATTCTAATCGCCTCAGTGTGTAAATACCCTATAAATGTAACTATACAGTTCAACAAAAGTTCAATATTGCCCGACCGCTGTGTAGCGGATGTTTCAAGAGGCAAATTAATTGATTCTGTATAAAAGCAGGGTTAGTCCAGTTTATTTGTAATACCATTACGAGCGTTCCCACTCTTGAAAGCGTTGGATGTCGATTGATGAAAGCCCTTGATCAATCAATGGTTTTGGAGAAATGGATTAGGTATACCAACATTTTATGTGTTCGAGCCAATCCATTTTACGAGTAAAAGTCAATTTTTATCTATAGAGTGGGGTGAAGCGGCTAGTTTGTTTACTATTTACTGGCTACAGCCTTAAACATCTCATACTTTCTGTGCATATACATGCATATACATAAGGGGCGTGCATCTCATGGATTAAAAACCATTTTTATATATATACCTGCATATAGTTAGTCAGTACTTTCTTTTTATTATTATTATTGTTATTAAGTTTTATTACTTAAGTTATTAAGTACTGTTATTGTTTATTAAGTTTTAAAACTAATGCACGCCACTGGCACACAGACATTAACTTGATTGATAAACGTATAATACTGACATAATAAATGTAATTAAACAGTAAGGGATCTCAGAAGTTTACTTTAAATTTTATTTATTTATTTCCAATATTAATATTTAAATTTTATATTTGGATAAACACATCACAAAACCGAATATCGATTTGTCTGAGAAGTAGTTAAAATAATGATTTTACGTAAATCTATACAATTTTAATAAGGTTACATTGTTTACGATTCTATATAACAACTATGGGTATGGGTTTATAATAATTATATATGGGTATGAAAATAACACAAGAACGCGGGGGATCTGGCGGGGTATAACCTATGAATAATTACAATCAAGAGTGGATCCCAGAAAATGCCAAAAGGCATCTTGACAGACCAACAAAACGATAACGGAACTGCGTTTACGTTAATTCAAAAGACTGACCGTCAATGACATTGGACCGAGAGGAGTGGAGGACAAGGAGAAAACCTTTGCCCAGCAGTGAGACAATACAGACTCATAATAATAATCCCCCATACTCTCTGTGGCGTGATCCATAACTGGGACAACGGCCATTGTTCGGCGACATCTAATCATAATAATTACAGTTCATGCGCCATCTTGTCCATTGGAATCGATACTATAGCACTTCATAAAAACTCAGTAAGGTGACAGAAAATAATCAGATAATAATAAAATGGTCTAAACTCAGTTTGAGTTAGAATTTAGAATTCTTAGGTCTGTTTCACTATTGGTCAAATATGTATGTGTATATACATATATATATATATATATCTGACAGTGACAAGATATTAGTGTAATGTTCTCGTAGATATCCGAAAGTTCTTAAGTTGATTGATGAAGATATTTGAGATATAAACGTTTATTCACTAAACAGTAAACAAGTAAAAAGTTAAGTATAAGTTAATTAAATACATTTTGCGAAATACATGTATTGAGAATATTAAGTCTTAATTTTTATTTCCAGTTTTTACTGGTGAATCATTCACATTTCTAAAAAACGATAAAGGGGTAGTGTCCTGATTTGAGTGAACTTTAAACATCTACAAGTAAAAAATAATCGTGAGAATTGAGCAGCGTAAGCATAATTAATGATAAAACGAACTTACTCTGTACGTGAAGTTCTATCATAATTATGCGAGCTGCTCAATTCGAAACGATTAATATAATAACCCTCCCAGGTACCCTTCCCAATTCACCAAAAATCAGTATCCTAAAGTTATCATTATTAGAAATAGCAACCAACCTAGGTACCTAATCTATCCGTTTCAGGAAATGCTTTAAAATTAATGACGAAAAAAAGGCGCCCGATGGGCATTTAAAGTGTAATTGGGCCGGAATGGGGAGAAGTCAAAAAGCAACTTCTATTTTTCAGATTAGGTACTTATTGTCTTTAAAATTTCGGTAATGGCCGGGAAATACGAAACAGTACTACAAGTAAAAATTAATCGTGAGAATTGAGCAGCGTAAGCATAATTAAATAGAAAAGTATGGTATTGTCATATTAATGGGGAAGACAATAGTTCCTGTGAATCAGGTTTTCCTACTTCAGGAGTTAGGAATTCATAACAATGTTATGTCAACAAAATTAAAGACTGCCTTATTTTTGTTGATTAGTAAATATTAGTAAAGATTGAATTAATTTATTTAATTCAATTATAGTCGCATGGAGTATGCGTGTGTATCTTACTAATACTAAAAGAATGTGCCCTGTGCGTGAGGCGCATTTAAATAGTTTCTATTAAGATCCTATACTTATTATTCCTCTATACTGTGGTTATTAGTAAGTGTAATATCAATGAGTCGTAAAAAAATAATTAACTGATGGCCTTTCATTGCTAATACTGTGAGTATTACAGATGTGCATAAACTAGTCCGCTCAACCGGACTGTGAACCGGACCTCTGGGAATGGATGCATCATATAGGTTACTAATTAATAGTGTTACTCTAGTTTACGAGTTACGAATGACCAACAAACCGGATCAAGAATCAGTCACTCACATAACTTTCTTTTATTACCAGCCTTTAAATGTGTTATTGCAGAGCAAAGGGCCTTACCTTGTAGCCATGAAGACGTTTCACACACTATGCTAGCCTAATACGGATTATGTTTTTAAATATATTTTTCTTACTCGTATTTTTCTAAATATATAACACATTATGTACTATAAATTTATTTATAAGATATAAAACTTTTATTTATAATCTTGTAAACCACGATTTGTTCCATATTCTATTTTATGTTACATCATTATATTTCTTAAAAACTTATTATTTTTATTCTATCCAAAAATTTCGATTTGATCACCTTTATATATTATTGAAATAAAATAAACCACACTTTCGATTGAAAGTAAATTCACTTTGAAATTTTTACACTTCATAAATTCAACATTCGCGTTTCCAATGATTGGGAAATAAAATCATATTATTGTAAACAGAATTTAATTATGACATAGGATTTAAACAGTCTGTTTTTCTGTTTATACAATGAAAACGGATGCTCGCTACTATGTAACAACTGGGAGTTAGATTAAACAATATATAATTTATGGATTATTCTGTTTGTGATTTCAAAATAAATGTAATACAAGAAAGAAAGATCATTTAATTCAACACGGCAGGTACAAACGATAATTATATAACCTTTTTGGATAACAGTATCTATTTTTTTTATGTATAACGTATTATTTGTAAGGCGTTCTGTTTGTTTCCCAAATATAATAAAATAAATAAATAGAATAAACATAATAGTGAAAATGAAATTACCGTCGATTGCAATAACTATCCATCATACAATATGGCATCTAATCGATTGTAATATATCGTTCAAGGTCCGTTGATGGTAGGTAGTGTCATAATATTGCTTTCTGACCTATCGCTCCCAACGATCGCTAACTTGACCTTACTCGTCTTGTAAGCTGTAGAGTATATGTTTTCAATTTTTATACAAAAATGACAGATGAATACATAGATATTTTGTCCAATGGTAAGTAAATACTGTCGTCCATAGTCATTGTACAGTTTCGACTACCTACTTTCCGGGAATTTTTGTGCTTACGTAGTCACGTAGATAGTAGGTAGTCATCTAGTTAAAGCTGAAAGCACGCTTTTTACATTAACAATCATTTGAATGGAGTAACAAAACTAAGCAAGATGCACCGAGAAACAACTTCAATTCTCTTAGGCGATCTTTTTTAAACTACTCCAACCGCATCGTGTATCAAGTGTATCACAACCAAACTGTACAGACATCTGCGACGATGCCAATATCAGTCAACAATGACGAAAGTTGGCACGTTCACGTATATCGCTATTAAGTAGTAGGTACCAGCAATATCACTGCAACTATATGGAAGTTGCCTATGTTCCACAATATATGGAAGTAGGTATATAGGTATAGAAGGGAAAGTTGATGTCGACGCGAAGATGTTATAAATTTTACATTTCGTCATAAAGGTTTTTACATAATAATTGTTATGTAAACGGGTTAGTTATGATTTATTATAGCAGATATTTCGATTCAGTTACATGAACCGTGGTCGCGGTGAGACTTCGGAGGCGGGTGAAGGTATTGTTGGTATTGCCAGACAAATCTGTCTACCCTCCGTAGTGTTCGTTTTTGATTCACCTGCCCACACTGAATTTGTTTTTGTTGTTTAAGTTCCTTACACTCTATACTGATAATATCACCACATACACGCGAGTTGCAAAACTACCTAGCTGGACCAAAATATCTGCTATAATAAATCATAACTAACCCGTTTACATAACAATTATTATGTTCAACCACTATAACAAAAGTATATCTGCTATAATAAATCATGACTAACCAGTTTACATAACAATTATTATGTTCAACCACTATAACAAAAGTATATCTGCTATAATAAATCACGACTAACCCGTTTACATAACAATTATTATGTTCAACCACTATAACAAAAGTATATCTGCTATAATAAATCATGACTAACCCGTTTACATAACAATTATTATGTTCAACCACTATAACAAAAGTATATCTGCTATAATAAATCATGACTAACCCGTTTACATAACAATTATTATGTTCAACCACTATAACAAAAGTATATCTGCTATAATAAATCATGACTAACCCGTTTACATAACAATTATTATGTTCAACCACTATAACAAAAGTTTAAAAGTTTTTATACGATGTTACAAAGTGGGATCAAGTTAGGAACAAGGAAAAAGCGCGGGAAAGTAAATGGGAGTGCAAAAAATTAAATGGGAAGCGCTGCTACTACGCGCCGAGGGGAATGTTTTTTTGTGAAATTCGCGAACTTTTATGTAAATGCTTTTTTTAAAATGTTGCAATTTCGATCTAGACAGGATTGATGAACCATTCGATTGAATATTAAAACTTTGTTTCTGAAGGAATTAAACGAATAATATTATTTTGTACTGTCCGATTTTATTTAAAATTCATGAGATGACACTCACACTACTGGAACATTACAATATAGGTGCTCATATTTTGTTAGTTACTTAATTAATAATATGTATCAGAACATTAAACATTTGCATGCCATGAATGGTAATGTGACTATCAAATGTACTTATAACTTTTGTACCTACATTGTGCGAATAAATAGTTTAAATTAATTACTGGTGAAATATGTGAGCCAATTTAGAGAATGATTGATAAATGATTTCATTTGATTTGGTCGACCATGTTCAATTTAGACAGAAGAAGGAAAATGATTCCTAAATCACATAAATAAAGAGTGGATCCAACGCGTCCAAAGGAATTGTGAAATAGTTTATTTTGATTTTTCGTCACGTAGGGTGCCACTACAATACTCCTAATCTCCTAATCACTATACTCCTAATCGTAATCTTGGTATTTTCCATCAGGTCGTTTCGACCCGCGCGACCCGGTGACATCATGGAAAATCGCTTATTCATGAGTTCACGAGGCATCTTTTCATTTCACTGCCATCGCGCACTTTGCACTGTTTTATGAGCTGTTTAATTGTAATGGACACGTGTAAGTTTGTTTTCTATCGCACGTGGGAAGACACTAAGATACTTTAGATATTATTCTTGTTTTAATCCTGTACTAAAAGACGGTGTGCCCGATGGTGATCGTTGTTACAATGAAAAAATTATAACGAGAAGTATATCGACGCGGATACATGTGTCTATCCTGGGTGTAGAGTTGGGAGGACTGTGTCACACTAATCGAACAAAACCATAGCAAGTGATATGGAACTCCCAATTAAACTCTACAGCACAATCGCACTGAGTCCGCGTGGTCGGCTATGAATCGAATCCACTCGTGACAACAAGAGAAAGCTTGTGTACAGCAGTGGGAAATGCGCTGATATCGAAGTGATCTTATTAGTTCTTACTAGTACCTACTTACCGAAGTCACGATGAATTAAATATTCAAGTTCATATATTTTTTTAAACCGTATAAACACTTGTCACTAAACAAATGATTGTCCGACGGGGAATCGAACCCGGGACCTATTGCACGGAGCACTACCAACTTGGCTTTTTGGTCGTTATTGGTCGTCTGGGCTAATTGCCAGATTATTGGAAATTTGGGCTTCTCATAAAAAAGTTGTATAATGAGCTTTCATTCCAGACACATCATTTTTAACAGTTTCATACTGCGGCAGTGACATAATCAACTTCCGGGACTCGTTTGCGTTTCAATTTTATTGGAATTACGAGTAACGGCGGCTTTAATGCCGCTCGATCGTCGCTCGCACCGACAAAAATTAAATGTCATTTAAAGGTTGTCGCTTTATGATCGATGATAAAGTCCTTTTTATTCGACTGAATCATTAATATTATAAGATACTTCATTAATTATTGTGTAGTAGCTCTTGCTTGTGGTTTCGAGCGCGTGGAAGGATTCAAAACTGTCTTATATGTGATTGGATAAGAAGAGCACGAGTTCATGTGTGGTGATGTCTTCCAGGGTGGCCATGTATTCTCTATTGAGTGAGGGCAATGTGGGACGTTAGTTTATAATAACGAGTGTATGTGTACCTATACATATTCTCCTGGTCATACGTACCTGGTTTAAGTATAATCATAAACAATATAAAGGAAACAATTGCCCTCTTTCAAATAGGATATATTATATTGAAATCCGTCACAAAGTTATCGCTGGAGTAGTTATTTTTATTTTCTTATATACTAGCTGTGCTCGGCCACGCATTGCTGTGGCTGCCCAAAAGATGGCGCTTACCCAGTTTTTACCTGTTACCTGTTTACCTGTGATAAATATATAAAAACAGGCGCGTATTCGAATGCAACGTTGTGTCAAAATTTCAAAGCAATCGGTGAGGAACTTTCGGAGATTTAAGATTTTTAACAAACGAACGTTTACATTTTTATTCATATAGATGGAACGCAAACAGTCACTATAAATTACATAATATGACATTATAAAATAAACACAACGCAAGGATAGAATAGTGTTCACTAATTATTAGTCGGAAAACTATGCAATATGAAGAGATGTTGAGAACCGTGGCTTCTGTTAATTTTGTGCAACATATTTTTATATTTGCCCAAAGTTAAATAAAATAAGTCTAGTTCGCGAACAAAAGTGTTTTTTAATAAATTTTTTTTTAACAGGGACGTTGAGGAGATTTTTATTTCGCTAGTATAAGCGGTTTTTATAGTATAAGCGAACCAAGTCGCGGGATCATCTAGTAGTAAGTTTCTCCCTATTTGGAAGATGACACTTTGAAACTAGTTTCCGAGAAGCACTTGCAAGGTTGTGAAATTGTAATGCCCATATACGAGACTACAAACATGGAACGTCACTCAAGTATGATGGTACTTTGATACCCAAATGCACTTTGCAGCACTTAAACAATAAGTTCACTTTAAGTGTGTTTACTATAAAGTTTTAAATTCCACTGATGGTGATTTGGTCGGCTTTAGAATACCACCACCGCATTTCTTCCCGTGTGAGTAGTAAAAAGCGACTAATTGATAATAAAGCATCTACCACAAGCCCTGAGGAACTACACCGCCTCTAAAAGAATGTACTCTCCAACTCTCTCGGCCAGCGCAACGTGCCGTGTTAAGGTCTTACATCCCACGTGCACAAGACAATGAGGAGGTGAGTGTCCAGCAGTGTATGATAAAAGGGCTGGTTATGGTTATGTTAATGGTGATCAGCATACTCCAAAAACTGATCTTAATTCAAAAGTGTTATATCTAAATATATGTATAAGAAATATATTTGATGATCCTACTGGTTTAGTTTTCATATGATTTTATAGTATTTGTATGAAATAATTTAAATATTACAAGGCGGCGTGCTGTTTTAAATCAAATTATTTTAATTCAAATTCAGTAAATATGCTGTATTATATGAAATAAATAAACATGTTTTATACTCTTTTTTAAATTGTGTCAAGACAATTAAAGCCATGCAAGCTAATCCTAGCGGGCTACAGTCAATCCTACATAAAATATCAGAGGTAGGCATTATAAATATTCTCGTTTGCCAGTATATTATCCGCCTTTTATATAATATATACCGCTTGTTTATACTCTATTAATAGATTTAAAACAGCTGCCTCGCCGAGTGGCTGTAAACTGTTTCATGAAGGCTTCACTGGTTATCCGATAGAGTTGATCCAATCATAACGAAAGCGATGAAAAATGTATCGTACGCTGTTGAGATAAAGTTTTCTTTGATGTATGACGTTTTCTTAATTGCGAATAGAAGCAATTATGTATGAGTGCAGTTTCAGCGTTGGACACATACAGTGAATTAATATGGAACAGTAAACAAAAATATATAAGGGGGTTCGTGTTCTTATAATTGAATTTGTTATTGATGGTCTTGTCCATTCTCAGTATGGTTTGACAACGTGTTGTACCTATGTACTTATCTATATATGTAAATAAAAATTAAATGCTGTTTTTATTTACATATATAGATCACATCACTGTATCACATTATACTAAGTAAGCGCATCACTTGAGAACGGCGGGACCGATTTGGCTATTTTTTTTTAAATGTCCGTAATAGTCCATTTTCAGGGAATGAAAAATTGGAAAAGTTGCCCAGAAAATTAGAAAATTCAGGAAAAACTGAAAGTTCTTTTTTCTATGGGATTTTTGTATGAACTTATTGAAATTATTGTATTATTGAAATTTGGACAGGACAACGTCTGTCGGCTCAGCTAGTGTAGAATAAAATAATAATACTTGGAATAACATAAACAGTTTATTGACATGGATATAAAAGTTCTGGGATAAATGCCAGACAGTCTGAAAGATGGGTCTACATTCTACGTCGTAACCGGTTACGACGCGTAGCGGGCGCTGCTACGGCGTAGCGCGATTCGAGAACAAGAGTTTGTTTTTACCCACAACGGAACGTGGATTGTACATATTTACCCACAACGGAACGGATATGGATATGGGGTAAGAAAGTGAATTTGTGTTCCCTTTGTTACCATTTTTCTCTGAAATGGCGGACCCAATTTGGAAGTGTTTTTTTGTACCTTGGAGCGTCTTTGAGGATGAGTGTCGTGATTGTAACTCACCAGGAGGTGCTGCTGTACCAAGTTAAATGTAGTTATGCTTTATAACTTCTAAACGATTGTACTTATTCGAATGCGTCCTTCTGAATAAAATAGTTAAATAGGTTTATATTATACACATAACTGTCAGCATCTGATGCTGAAGCCGAAGGTGCCGAAGGGAACTCCTTGAAATTTGGAGGTATAATGGTGGTATTTGAACTAATTTTTTGGAGTTGTTCGGTACAATGAACAGTTCTAATACATAGAGGAGAATGATGCTGTGTCCTACAGCAGACTGGGTGTGGCTGATTGGGAGAGATTTCTCTCTCATAGAATTCACTTTCTCATTCTCACTTTCACTCTTTCTCACTCTCATAATGTTTCGGAGGCGAGTAAAAGTTGTCGTAGCTCGTGTCTTTTCCTTTCCCAAAACACTCGACAGTTAAAAAAGCTAATAGTTATATCACTTTTAAAACGTTAAAATAAAAGACACAAAATTAAAAATTTTGAAAACCCACGACGGTTATAAACCATTAATTCAAAAAAACCTTAAAGTGTAAAATAAATTCGTAAAACAGCCTTGTAAACAATTTTTAAATTAGTAGAATGCAATGTGCCACGCGTCCTCGTACGTAATAAATGTTCATTCATATTTATTTATTTATTTGGAAAACTTACGTTGTAAAATACATTAATTACTGAAATAAATGAAAGTAGGATTCTATGTCAATTAAATACTAAAATATAAGTAGGATTCTATGTCATTTTACAATCAAACTTACAATGTAAAGTACATTAATTACTGAAATATAAGTAGAATTCTAGGTAAATTTACAAGTTTTCATCAACAATTAATACAGTAACTTGATTGTACAGACAAGCAAATTGAATAAATACTTACTTCAAAACTTCATAAATAGAAAGTTCATTAATTAATTCTTTTATTAATTAATTCACAGAAGACTACCTTGAAATGTACTGCATTTCCTACTTTATAGTATTTCCCCAATGTACGTACGTGTTTCGGTAGTGAGTAAGATATGTCAGAAGAGCCCATTCCTATCCCATCCTATCCCTCTCCATTTTCCCAAACCATCCCTTAATCTGCGCACCCGGGGGCGTGCCAATGTTTGTCATCCTGGATTGATGTTGGCATACATCGCGGATGTCTATGGACGACAGTATCCACTTACCATCAGGTATGCTCATCTGTCGGCTTTTTCTATAAAAAAAGGAATGGTATTCGATCATTCATTACATTCATGGTTTTAACGGCTGTGGATTTTTTTTATACAATTATGTTATAACTATTTATAACTATGAAATGTTTGATGGAGTGATCGATTTCGTTGGCGCAGATTTTTGGACATTTTAAATAGTACACCGGGCAATATAAGTAAATGAGACGTGATAAATGAGAAAATGGATAGATTAGTTTTGATTTTGTATGCAGAGCGCCTTCTCTCTTATTCACCATTGAGTTCTATGCGAGTAGATTCGTATTTAAGAACAATCTTCGGAGAGGCTTATATCCAACAGTGGAGAAACCTAGGCAGGTGGTATGCAAACAGTTTGCTTGGACGTCGCGTGTTCAGCGAACAATAAGCGCTTACTTAGTTAAATTGGCGCTTAGTCGTAGGACATATAAGCATGTTGCTAGCGTTCATTGATTGGTCAGTCAACACAGCGACACGCGTTCACCGAACCTAATGAGCCTGCGAAATAGCTCACAGTTTACCTGCTTACAGTGAGCCGCTTACTATTTTGTTTATAATTTGAACACGGCCCTAATCACTCCTCACTCAACACCCCCTAATTGATGAGAAACAAAATAATTTGTTGTAGGAGAAAAAATATTAAAGAAAACAAACGCAATTAAACGTCAACACGAAGTATGCGAAACGACTTAGAAGATTATTAATTTCTGTCAGATTACTTCCTTTGTTTATTTGGTTCAGTACAACGACTTTTATCTCAGTGTTTCTATCTGTCTAATTAATTTTATTTTTTGTACTTAGGAGCTGAACATCGCGAAACGGCGGAACGCGGAAAAGGCCTGTCTGTATCCAGCAGTAAAGAGACAAAAGCCTATAGTATAACCGTGACCAGTCCTTTTATCACTGCTGGACATGGTGGGTTGGCGAGACCACTGTTTTAGAGGCGGGGTGAGGTAGTTCCTCAGGTCTCGTTGACGGCTTTGTTATGTCATATTAGCAAAAGTTGTAGTCCACGGGAAGATCTATATCCTCCCATGGAAAATAGTGCTATTCTTAAGCAGCCCAACACTACACACGGCTAACTGACTAATCTATATATATAAATATATAAAAATGTATGTTGGTATATTTGAGATATACTGAGATAAGACTTCGACACCGTTTGACCGATCACCATGAATGTTGGCACATATATGTATTTTTTCATGAAGAAGGTGTGTATGCTATCTACTTTGTTGTAACTCGCCACTAGCAACACATCAACTTCTATACCGTTCAACCGATCGCCATGAAAATTGATAAACATAGGTACTTTAGCACGGAGAATATTTTTGAGCTATTAGCTTTGTTGTAACTCGCCACTAGATGGCGCTGCAGCACATCAACTTCTATACCGTTTAATCGATCGCAAAAATCATATCGACAGCAAAACAGAATAATTTGTGATTTTATATACAGAGATAAATAAATATACACGGGCAGGACAACGGCCGCCGGGTTTTGCTAGTAAAATATAGAGTAACAACATTTCAGCGCAATGAAACTTCTTAAATATCGTTTCACAACTCTAAAAATCCAAAAAATGCTGTAAATAGAAAAAGGCAGCTTCTGTTAACCAATAAACCGGGAACGTTCTATTTATTAAGGTAAGAAAATTCATTTAAAATATGTTTTTTTTTATTTATTACAAGATTTTCCTTCTGCTAAACTTAAGTTAATTACTGCGTTTTTATGAAAAATTTATTACAATTTATAAAATTTTTACAATTTAAAATTGAATACTATTATTGAATTTGAATTGAATACTTTAAAATTGAATGCCGTTCGACCTTTGCTACACAAAGTAGAGTGACCATTGGACGGACAGAAGACCCTAATGGTTCAAGCGTTACACATCAAATTCTCGTTAACGACCCAACAACTCATTTATCATTGGAAAAGTATTTCACTTTAAACTTCTTTCTGTAGCCCTGGTAACTGAGACGGATATAGCGCAGCCAGTAAGTGTAAAAGAGAGATACGATGCAATAAAACCTCTTTATGGGCTTTTACGGGAAATGTAAAAATGTGAATTTTATTTATTGGGGTTACAAAATATTTTATCTGAAAAAACGTTGGATAATATGTTACAATTGATTCCAAATAGGTACCAGAGGAACATAACAATCGAGGATAAATACAAAAATAGTACATGAAATAAGTTTATACTCATTTCTCTTCATAAACTTTTGATAGTTGTACACTTGGTGAAATCGCTTCTTAAAGAATTATGGTTGTCGCTTGTATAAAAGGAGTCATAAAACAAAATAATCTTGTATGGAAAAGAAAAATTACAAAGACAAAGAAGCATAGAAATACTATCTTATTATGTAAACCAATGGCACAGACGAAAGATTTTTTTCTCGTATTTTTGTATCTATAAGCGTTAGAAATGTATTGCAAATATTGTAGAAAATAAATGTATAGAATAGAATAAGCGACATAGACACACTATTCTACTACGTAAAGACTCGTGTTATCTTAAATATCATTGACTCATCATGATGAGTCATGACTTTTTGACTCATCAGTCACTACTTGTTTCCCAGCTCGCTTCGACAACATTCGCAACTTTGCATCAATTGAAAAAAAATAGTCCGTCAAATGAAAAAGCAGTAATTAACAAAAGTAAGTAAATGAATTAAGTTTAAATTGACTATAATATGATGAAATCGTTGGTAACATGAGTAGTTAGTGGTTGGTAATCAAGACTTCTCGGACGACTCCTCTTAGTTACTCCTTGACTCTTTTGATTCACTTACTTATTCACCTTCCGAGAGCCTTTACAACACTACTCTCATCGCTAATCAGCATGCTAAAGTGACAATAGGCAGGCATATTTGCCGCAAGACCGATGGGGTAGACGAGTCATCGAATGGAGACCACGTACCGAGAAGCGCAGTGTGTGGGTGGTGGTTGGGTGAGAAGAGCTGAAGATCGTGTTTGGTGGCGAGCCTTGGGAGAAGCCTATATCCAGCAATGGAGGTACATAGGCTGATGGTGTGGTACTCTAATCGCTCTTTATAAGTCGGTAGGTACCTAATTATTTAGTTATATTAAATCTATATTACATATTACATATAATAAAAATGTAACTGATCGCTGTCTGTACATGGAAGATATATGAGAAAAACTATTATTGGGGGCCTTTATCAACGCAATAGAACCCAAAACAATGATTGTTAGAATTTTTGTCTGTGTATCTGTTTGTCTGTGCGTTTGTGCGCGCTAATCTTCGAAACGGCTTAACCGATTTGGGTGCGGTTTTCACTAGTGTATTGTGGTAAGCTTCACTTAAAACTTAGTGTTTGTTTTATTTCAATCAGTTCACAAATAAAAAAGTTATATCAATTTAAAGAATCACGTCGCATAAAGACGGTGTTTATAAACTAAATTCCACGCGGACGAAATCGCGGGCAACAGCTAGTGTCAAATACGTTTGACATTTAACTGTGTATATGCGTGTTAGCAGTAGCGTCTGGACACCCACTCGAGACAGTGATGCTACTCCTGTTTCAAGTAAAACGAAGTTTCAGCTTTGACATTTGTAAACAGTTTATTTGGGCGCTTCCCAGAAACGATTACTTCAAAGATAAGCCAAGGCTGAAAGTTGTCACTAGGTTTCTAACCATTAGCTTCTTGGTATGGTTTAATTATTTAGTTAATTACGGGCTAATATCATGATAAAAAATTATAAATTTAATACACAGTCTTAGAGTTATTTGTACGCTAACTCAATGTATGGGACTATGATACGAGTGTTATTTTTAAAATTATTCTGTGTACAATGATGTCTGTGGACATTGATCTGAATCAAATTATATTATTATTATACAGTTAGTTTATACAGTTATAGTTTAATGTAAACAAAAGTTAAGGTAAAGGTAACAGTATTGTTAGTTAATGGAAAAAGGAAATTTTATCGTAACAAGCAATTTTGCGAGAACATTGAACAAGAGTACCTAAATATTCTTAAATATTAAATATTACTTAAATATTAACGCATATTTCAATTTAAGTATGTGATTGTGGTAGTTATAAAATCAAACGTAAGCTACGAAACCGTTATTATAAACTAGCAACACGCCCTAGCTCAGGTGGCATAATTTTCTAGGAAACCGAAATCTCCGAGCTTATATATATCAATCTATATTAGTTTAAATTCCTAACAGTGAAAATTTTACAAAAATGCTCCTGTAGTTTTTGAGTTTACCTCTTACATTAAAACAAACGAAAAAACAAACTCAGTCTGTTTTTAAATTTTTAGTATAAATCAAGAAGAATTTCGTTTTTAACGAGAGATTTTGGCAGTTATAAAATTGAACGAAAATTAATGTAAGATAACGTATAAATAACTTACAAAAAAGTTTTTGTCTCTACGAGTTTTTCTATTTATTGCGTTATCTTCTAAAAAAAAAAGTTAGAACTGCAAATTGAAGGAAATAAAATATTTATATAGAACTAGCTGTGCCAGCGACTTCGTACGTGTGGAATTTTAGTTTTCAAACTAAATTGGGATATCTTCTCTTCCCGTCAGCTAATTTCGATGAAACAAAGCCTAATCGAAGCGCCAAGCTAAGCTCAATTAACCTGTGGAAACCCCGTGAATATCCGTTCCGTAGTTTAGGAGATTAGCGTGTTCAAATAGACAGACAAAAATTTGCAAAATCGTCTTTTTGTATTCTAAATTCTTGTATTCTAATTCTTGAGAGCCCAAAAATATTAGCCAAATTAAAGTTAAATAAAGTCATAGAAAATTAACATAAAAAAAGTATCGTTTTTACACACAATTCAAAATATATCATGTCGAAATATTATTACAGTTATCTCATATATTACATGTTTTATAGTTTTTTTCAGTAATTTATGAATATCACGTGATACACTTCGAGATATTAATATCTTCATAAATTAGAAAGATTTTAAAATGCATTGTTTGGAGATTAACTTTGTAAATAAAATAAATTTGTTCCTTACTGGATTTTGATATGTGGCAGCCGAATTGGCAGAAACAACTGATAAGTTACAAGTAGATAAAAACTGGAGTATCCAGTCCTGCTACTGTTTACACAATTCATGAATTACGTGATTTCACCGAAACGCGATAAGGGGCTAATCTCTCTGTTTTAACACAAGTGGTCATCATTGTGTGGGTGGATTTTATATTGTCACTTCAAATTCTGGTACGTTTGTAACGGTAGCTTGGTAGGTTGATATTCGTGTGAAAGGATACCAGCTTAGCATTGGATGAGACGTATATGTAGAAAATTATAATATGGGTAAAACTGAAAACAATGAAGAAGGGTAAACTACTGCATTTCAAAGTTGCTCAGGCGGCTATGGGAAGAGATATATTTGGAGTTTCTGTACGCCGATATAGCTTATAGAATCAGTATGCTGGGTAGGACATATATCTGCCGCAGAAATTATTGTGAAGACAAGTCCTCGACTGGAGTCCACGTACGGAGCAAAAGAGTTCGCCGGTGATGGGCTGGATGGAAAAAAACGAAAATAATGTGTGGTGGCTTGGGTAAGGCCTATATCAGTAGAGGACAGTCCCCACAATTCAATAGTTCAACTGCAAAAAATCTAACGCCCTGGCGTTCAATGTTTGAGTAGAATTTTATATATGAAAATCGAACATATCGTTTTTCCTAAGTTCCTCTTGATGACTATATTGAATTTTGAGGAGTGGAAAACGAGAGACAATACTGTGGGCCCTTTTCACCACCTCCTGATACTTTATCAGAAGGTATCAAAAAGGCATTATCAGCTAGATTTAATTGGCAGATAATTTATATATCAGATTGTTAATAGTTTACTTTATCAGGAGGTAGTGAGAAAGGTCCAATGTTTTGTGCAAGGCAAGTGAAACTGGAAATATATGGAAGAATTATAAGGTTGCGGTATGGGATCACTTTATCTCCTCCCGTGGGCTACCAGATGACAAAGCGGCTACCAGAAGCCCCGAGGAACTACACCACTTATAAAAGAGTATAAAAGTGTAAGGGTACTTATATTTTCATTTTTATACTGTGAGGTATAAGGAAATTAGCTCTAATCCAGATATAAATATAGTGCATAGACAACTAGCTTTCCTCACGGTTTCGCCCGTTTAGAACTCGGTTTCTCTTAGTTTTTTTTTTTTCGTTTTGTCATATTTTCAGAACTACTGAACTTGATCAATTAGAATAAATACCCCCAAACCTTTCTTAACAAGCACCCTACAAACAGAGAAAATTGGCTAAATTGATCCAGAAATTAGTACAAACAAACATACCGATAGACACGATTCCATTATATTATGTCAAGAGATAAAATCAATGCATTGGGTTAAAATAGGTTAATATTCAAATGAACATTTCATCATATTATTTCATTCCATAATACCAAGGTTGTTTATCTTAGAATAATTGCTGGTTTTACTAAAGGATATAGATAGTTTTGAGTGCAAAAAAAATCGTCGAAATTACGATAAATGAAAGAAATTGCCATAAAAACTTAATAATAATTTAAGTCCGTTATGAAGATTAGTTGTCGACCTTAAGGATCTGCAGGTACTACGCATTATTTTTGTTTTGTTCCTGAAAGAAACCAAGTCTGAAATTGAAATGCAAAATTTCAGCAGATGCATGCAATATTAATTGAACCCCTTGTACCGCTATTAAACGCCCTTAAATCTATTGTTTAAAAAAAAGCACACAACAGTTATAACAAAATAAAGATAAAAATAACAAAATGACACGAAAAAAAAACAACTACCCACATCAATGAAAAGCCAACGAAAAAAAACAACATGAATAAAAATAAAAATCCAAGACGTAAACAGTATTTAAATTGTGACAAAATTCATACACAAAATAAATTGAACTGAAAGAAAGCTAAACAAAGCTGGTTTGAACAAACGTTGCCAATAAAAGTTTCAAAATTTTACCTGATGTTGTTTATTCACTGGCAGCTTATTGCCGGCTGCATCGCGGGCAATACACGTTCAAGCACTGGTCACAACCGGAGCACAATGATGTCCAACAATCACGTAGTTAATATGCAAGCACGGGTGGTATCGGGCGCGGTGCGATCGGGACTGCCTAGTGCCTCGCCCGTCGCCGGTCGATATTCCCCACTCTCAAACAACAGGTTAGAATGCGTGCGCCGAAATGTAAACATTCAGGGCGCTCAGACCTGGGTAAGCAGTTTCTAGATCCTGCTGCTCATGAACCTCAGTTGGCAGGTCATCTATAAATTTCGGGACAAAATTTTTTGAAAACGGCGAAATAACTGTTTTCATAGTGCTAAACTAGAATCTCCAAGTACAAGAAACAGAATATCACAATCAAATTTACTCGTATCAGATTAAAGTAACTTGAATTTGGTAGACGACTCTTTTTAAAAATTGTACGCAAATAATGTTTGTAGATGAAACATCCCGTAAATACGAGTACCCCGATCTTATTATGTCTGGATGGAAAAAGAATTAGTTACACTGTTTTCATTATGTATCGCAATTTTACCTAATTCAATTCAGTTCAGTTAGGTAGGGGGAGAGTGCTCGCTGCATTCCCACAGCCGCTGGGCGCTCTCGACTGGCCACGTTACCCCTCTCTCACAGAAGACTACCTTGAAATGTAGCATTTCCGACTTTATCATATTCCCCAATGTACGTACGTATTTCGGTAGCGAATGAGATATGCCAGGAGCCCATTCCCATCCCATCTTATCCTATCGTCCCCCATTTACCTGATCCTTTCGCCCAATCCATTCTTTAACCTGCAAGGGTAGGCAGCGCATCCGGGGCCGTGCCAACGTTTGTCATTCTGGGCTGATGTTGGCATGTGTCGCGGATGTCTATGGACGACAGTATCCACTTAACATAAGGTGAACTGTATGTTCGTCTGCCGCCTTTCAGTTATTCAAGCGGTTCAGTATTGACTAATAAACAAACATTAGATACTTTAACATAAACGTAACGGCTATAATTCAAGAGATAGATGTATACGGCCTTTCAGCAACCTGCAATAAAGTTCACGAGGTCCCTAGAGAGCCCTGTAAAGCGATGATCAATATTATCTTACCGTACTGTAAAGTAAATTAAACAGAAAAATATATTGAAGATCAACGCAACGACCTGAGGGATCCATTATCTTATTGAGGATATACAAATATTATATTCTAAGAAGATTGCTTAGGTTTATGAAACGAACAAAAGTAACGTCACTGCAACCGGTCTGCATGTTCCATGAACCGTCCACCACCTATGGCCCTGCCAACCTTACAATTATAAGGGCAGGCTGAACGCGAACTAAGCATAACTATTCACTTCCCAAATATGTTAAAATTGATTTTAACAAAAAAAAATCTTAAACAAACCAGTTACATACTTGACATGATTAGGAAACTTACATTTTCTCAATCTGTCATTGACTTAATTACGAAAAAGTATACTTTTTTTTTAAATTAGTTCCGCCATCACAAAATGAAGCTTCAGTTTATTATTATTTATTTTTTTACTTCTATTTGTTTTATTTATTGATTTATTCTTTAGTAGCGGTGCCAGCGACTTCGTTCCCTGTGATTCCCGCGGGAACTTTACAATGGATCTGGATAAAAAGAGTACCCTAAATGTCAAACCGGCACATAAATTAAAACTTGTACCAAGTTTCATTAAAATCAATTAAGTAGTTTTTGCTTGTTGCGCACTCAGACAGACAGTCGGACAGACAAAAATTACAAAATTGTTGTTTTGGGCTCTATATCATTCGTACTTTATATTGCAATCAGTTATTTCGAAAAATATGTTATGTACAGATACGGATCTATTACGATTTTATTCCTTATTGAATACAGAATGAGAAAAGTCGGACGTACCTAATGCTTTGAAGCAGAATCTCCCAGTCAACCTTTGCGCTATACTCAGATGGCGCGTTAGGTGCAATAACAGTTAAGATTATGTGAAACTACAAATGTATCTGTATGTAAGTATATGAATAGTGAATCGAGGTGTTCAAAGCATAATGTCAATTGGCGAATATGTATTTATTCTTAAATTCTCTATATACTACAATCTTTCTGTCATATTACGGCTGTTCCAGACAGAGGTCTAGTCTAGAGGTTTCCACAGGTCATAACTAGGAAGTTGTGCGCTGTGTAGTTTCTTCACCACACTCGTCGCTTGGCTCTTCGACGCACTCTCCATCCACGCAGTTGTCGAGGCCAGGCCACCAGCACGGGCTGACGATGCCCAATCCGATGGGCGTGCAAAGCAGGCGGGTGTTGCAGTCCTGACATACTGTGCCCTGCGGAAGACATTTTAAACTTTTAAACGGTTTTTTTTAACTGTTGTTCTACTTGGTGTTAAGGGGATATAGCCGTCCGTCGTCGTCCGCGATAATGCCAACATCGTTTAAAAATGAGAAATGTTGGTACGCTCCCTGAAGTTAAGAAATTTGATGGTTCAGTTTGATGGGAAGCATCTCATTACACTCCCCATTCATCCTTGGAAGTGATGGGATGTAGGGAGTATAAAGGAACGAGAGGAGAGACCTGTTACAATCAATAACCGCCCTCAGAGTCCTCTTGTAATCGCGAGGGTTCAGAACAATCTACACACGCGGGTCCAGTGCGGATCATTGTAATAACACGTTTTTAAAAATTTTGATCATTAACATGAATTTATTAAATTTGAGTAAATTTTGTAGATTTTCCATCGACTTCGATTTCGACTAGAGGCATTGGTCACCAAAGGCACCGCAGCTGATGAGTTTGCCGAACCTGCGACATTGAATTTTAATGTAAAATTTATTTTCTGTCTCTTTTTTTATTACCTATTGATGTGACACCCCACTCTTTTCTTTAATCATAAATAAGTCCGAATCTAAATAGAAATTCTCGCGATTAAAAAAGAGTTATAGTCAACATGGCAATAATGCATACTGCTATGCTATTCAGAGTATTAAGGAAGTATAAGCAACATTACCTGCACCTCAGTATAGTTGCAATTCACGAATGACAAGCGCGATGCAGCAGCCGATAGAATCTTCTCTCCTGGTGCCGCGTCCGCTGGCGAAAACGCCAGGAAAACCACCTATAAAGAAACACATTACAACAAACTCTAAGACGAGGGCGATGCAGAGTGATCTGACCCGACTGGATTCCTTTGAAGTCAAACCAAATATCAACTTCACTCTTTAAACTTGTTATCAATAAGCTGTATTTTAGTTTGAAAATAAGACGACAGACGGGTGGTCTAAATTGGTTTAGTTCTTTAATCTCACGAAGGAAGGTTACGCTTAGTAGTGCTTGTGTTCGTACATGTACATTGTTTTAGTGTGAGTAAACTTAGCAACGCTCAGTTGGATTCCCGACGTCGCGACGCACGCTACAACGATGTTCATGTGCGATCATAACCACTACTAAGCGTAACTCGCCTTCATGAGATGAAAGAACTATACCAACCGTCTGTAGATTAGGAATTATTATTTCATGGGTCTGGACCCATGAAATAATAATCTCTGTCTCCGTGTCTCTGGAGACACGATATTTTAAACACATTGATAATGTAAGTATAAACGTTAAGAAGGAAGGCTTTTAAATGAAGGTTTTTCTGTTGTACAATCCAACAGAGAATATACGAGGAAACCGACATTTTTTTTAATGCCACATTTGGATACTCTGCATATGTCGTGGATTCAGACACCAAAGACAAACTAAAACAAATACAAACCAATAAGACCCAAACAAATATCAATGAATTTTTAAACAAATGTTTGTCTGACAGGGAATTGAACTATTCAAAATTTACCTAAGAACCATTACAACTTTAATATGCACATTGACAGAGAACGTTCACGAGGTTGGACGATGCTGTGGCCTACAACCAGCCCAGTGTCCACACAAAGTTAGCAGAGTTGTCTTACTCTCACAGAAATCTACCAACGAATTTCTATTACGAGTGAGAGTTTTCATCATTATACTTCCTATTCCTCATCCTTTTTTAAAATTCTGCCTCCAAAATTTTCAAATATAGACAGCGCGTTGCAAACATGTCAATCAATATTTTACTTTTGGCACATACGAGTACAGCGGTATGTTAGCATTAATCGTGAGTATCTATACTGCTCTCTTAAGAAGAAAAGACATTAGTAACATTTTTAATGAAAATATAAGTAACATTATATTCGGAAATTAAAAATAAATAAAGATAATAAAGTTGTATCCAAAACTCCAACGAAAAATTAAAAAGAAATTAACGAAAATTTTACCAATATTTTTTTGCATTTTTCTAGACTGTCAAAATGCAATTGTGCATTTTTTCAAGGGGGGTACTATAGGCAATAGTAACTGACTCCTTCTATTAGTTACTTTTATAACTGTGGTGGCAGACGGACCACAAAATAGTGCCACATAATGGTACTTATGTGGTCACTGCTGTCCCGGGACACCTGCAATATCAGGTGAAATGCGGGTGCGCTGCTGACCTTGCAGAATCTTATTCAATTGGAGACTGTCATCTGGTAGCTCAGAAGAAAAACTTCACTTGGCAGTTCTTTCTATAACTTTCGGGCTCGCGGTTTAAATTTTCTTGAAGACGGCACTGCACACAACATCTGTTTACGAGTACTATTCAAAGAAATGGGAATTACTGGGAATGCACTGCTCTTCGTTGACGAGAGGGACAAAAAATAATTGAAAAAGGAAAATAGGATACTTACCAAAACCAAGAAGGCAAAAGAAATAACTCTTCCCATATCGACTACTAACTACTCGTATTAAGTGTAGAAAATACAAATGAGTTCGGTTGCATTAGAGTATTTATATGAAGAATAAGGAGTACCTATTTGTTATCAATTCAAACGGAAAGTAGATCCGAATTAGTCACGCAATGCGTATCGATACTTGAGATACAAAAACAAACACACCTTTAAACAGTGTTCAATGTTTTTCTATTAATCAGGTTCTAGACAAATCAGTTTCGTTAAACTCTTACAAAGCGTGTATACCTTCAAAGTCAAGTAGATAAGGGAGCAGGTGTTTAAAATGAGAAATTACGAATACAGAATGTAAAAATAAAATTTATACGAAAATATAAAATGTTCAAAGCCAAAAGGTTGACTGTGAGATAATTCTTTAGTGCAATAAGCCCACTTCTCTAAGCAATACAATATACCTATAGAAATACTAGGAAATACCTATAGAAATACTAGGAAATACCTACAGAAATACTAGGAATTACCTATAGAAACTTCTAGAGCTCAAAATTCAGCAAGAGCTACGCTTTATTGCGGATTTATTATATGATAAAAACACGTATGACTAATATTTATACATACTGTTATGAGTAATTATAAAATACTACCATTTGTCCGCCACTTTGCCTGCTTTGGATCCATTTTCACTTCAACATTTTAGTGTTCCTACAGAGGAACATCGAGATGACTTGATTATACGTTGCTACCATGCCATGATCGATATAGACCACCGTGATGATTCCTGCCGGTTATTTTCAAATTTATCAATTTTTTCAAAAGTACACTATAATTTTTTTTTTTTTTTTTTTATATAGATTAGTGGGCGGACGAGCAAGCGGTCCCACGTGATGGTAAGTGTTACCGCCGCCCATGGGCACCTGCAACACCAGGGGGTATGCGGGCGCGCCGCCGACCTTGCAATATCCAATTCACAGCTCTCTTGAAGAACCCCATATAGCTCGTAGCTCAATGGAAAGACCTCTTGAGGCAGTTCGTTCCACAGCCTACGGGTTCGCGGTATAAAATAATTTTTGGACCGAACAGTGCGCGACACCTCCGTATCGAGGAAATGCGGATATATAAACACATTATAAATCGGGACCTATTGTATATCAGGCAGACCAAATAGGCATGTTCAGAATATTGTTATTCGTTTCGGCCGTACTCGCCAATTCGCCAATTTTCAGGTATACGTACTCGTATCCTACATTTACTAAACGAATACTAATCGAATAGTAAGAGCCCAATGTACGAATAAATAGTAGATAAAATAGGTTTTCTACGAAAAGAACTACATTTAAGGATAAACATTCATTTGAAAATCAGTTCCGTATCTGATGTTTAGTTTAATTAGTAAGTGTTGTATAGTTTAATTTAAAGTTAGGGGCAGGTACTTAACTTTATATTAAACCAAAAAGGTACTTATTGATTGAACTAAAACAATATTTATAGCGATAACTTTAAATTGAACTTCTAATTACATAGTTACATATCTGCATTTCACAAGTGCGTGTGTCACAGGTTAGGTACTATTTATAATCATATTCACGAATAGTGGAACACATTATTATAGGATTTTGCAAGGTCGGCGGCGCGCCCGCATACCCCCTGGTGTTGCAGGTGTCCATGGGCGGCGGTGACACTTACCATCACGTGAGACCACTTGCTCGTCCGCCCTCTTCTCTGTAAAAAAAAAAAAAAAATATGTATTCATATTCATGTTTGTAGGTATCCGCGAATAGTGATTATTTGCTATTGGAAACATCTCTACTACCAACTGGGCTATTTGTCAGTGTTATCAGTGTTATGTAAACTGTGCCATAGTTAAGTATCCTTTTCATTTTTTTACTAAATTATTTGTATTTAGGTGACCAAAGATAGGCAACGCATCCGGGAATGAGGGGCTTGCCTCAACGTTCGTCACTCTTGACTGCTGTTGGATTTTATCGCGTAAGTCCAAGGGCGATACCACCAAGTGGACTGTCCGATTATCTGCAACCTTTTTTTCTATAACAAAAGAGGTAAATTTGATACCGGTGTTTTTTCTTGCATTAGACTTTTGCATTAGAATAAATATGAACTAAGTTAGTAACAGAATAATTATAAAGGCATTTGCTTCTTGTTTATAATGTCTATTTAGTATAAATTCCATAAGAGCCCACTTGAAACTAGCGGTAATTCAATGTGTCATACAAACTTCGAGTTAATACTTCATATGAATAAGTAAACAAGACTATAACGGGCATCAGAATTTGTAGGTCATAGAAGCAGGCTATTTTACCAGACTACGGTGAAGCTAAAAATGAATAGATGAATTTGCTAGCCTGTGAATGTATATATATATACATATGTATAGATGTTCCACCATAGCTCCTAAATTACTTGGGTCGATATGAACAAATTAAGTATCACTCTATTCGTCTTGATTACGCGAGTGTCATACGATATAAATCTAAAATGGTAAATCTAAAATGGTGGCTGTAATTTTAAAAAATCAAGGATGAAAATTAATTTCATCTCAAAACGTGGTGTGTGGGATATCAAATTAAAGATAATCAAAAGTAATAAACAAAAATGTATATATCGTTGGAGTTAAACAATACTAATTAATAAAATTATTTAATAAAATTTTCGAAATTGAAATTTTATTCTTTACGAAACGTCTGTTGTGTAGCACCTCATATGAAAGATAATGAAGAGTGGAGTTCAAAAATAAATATACTGTTGAGGTTAAATGGAACAATTGAAAAATAATATGTAAAAAGTATGTCATATATTGTGCATTACGAAAGTGTTAACGTACAGTGTTTTAATCTAATTACTGGCAAAATCATGTAATCCCGAGAAAAGTTATTGAATGAATATAGCAGCCTTTGTTGCTATGTATCAGGCTGCCAGAGAGACTATAGGATATTAAGACTTTTCTAATTAGACAATGGATTGTTGTTAAGATGCAATCAAGAAGTTTTAATTGTTAAAAACTATTCATATCATGAGCCATTATACTATGCCGATTCCGATTCCATTACAATTGGAAGAATGGAATGTGGAATACTCCTCGTCCAGTTATACTTCCTTTTTATCAATTCCAAGATACCAAGTTCTTCTTACCAAGTCATTCTTAACTCATGTTGACATATATCCCGGATGTCGCAGGGCTGTCGGATGTCGGTATGATAGACTAGTTCCCATTTCATCCTATCCTATTCCGTCCTATCCCATTTCCATCCTAAGAGAGTATATAATGGGATAAAACAACTTCTAAACTCTGTAGGGGGAGAGTGCATGCTGCATTCCCACAGCCTCTGGGCACACTCGACTGGCCACGATACCCCTCTCTCACAGAAGACTACCTTGAAATGTACGGCATTTCCTACTTCATCGTATTTCCCCAATGTAAGTGTTTCGGTAGTGAGTGAGATATGCCCGAGCTCATTTATCTCATCCTATCCCTCCCCATTTTTCCAATCAATGGATTGCCATAAGGAATTGCCATCAATAAGGAATGCTTTAATCTACAAAGGTAGGCAGCGCATCCTGAGGCGTGCCAACGTTTATCATTCTGGACTGATGTTGACATGTATCGCGGATGTCTATGGACGACAGTATCCACTTACCATCATATGAGACCGCTCGCTCGTCCGCCCTCTTCTTTATAAAAAAAAGGTGGACCGTGTGCTCGTTCGCCATCTCTTTTTTATAAAAAAAACTACAATATTTTTTCATAACGATAAATTTTAATGATTGCGAGATTACGGTAACAAGTTAATACTTGTAAGAAATAGTAAAAAAAGACAAGTAAATTATCTTCTCGGTTTACACTTAAATACAATCTTTTTGGGCTTCACAGTCCGCTGCGTTTGTTCTGATTCGTCGATTCAATGTAGTTGTACGTATGAAAATGACACCCACACAAGCAAACCGTGATTGATACGTTTCCATGAAAATAATTATCTTAACTTTTATTCCTAATACAAAAATAATTACAATAATTTTCAATATTTGAAAAAGAAATTTTCTTGAACAGTTTAAGCGCCACGTTCAACTCTAAAAAACGTTAAGTTCAACTCTCTTTCTTCCTCTTAAATAATGTTGTGAATTTTCCAGCTTCATATGAACGGTTGGCATGAACGGTAAATATGATGTCCAGGGGCCCTACCATAAACTTTTACAAAACAATATTGTTGCAGGAACATTTTATTTCAGGCCTAAAACAATATTACTCATATTCGTACCATGACCTCTACCAAAATATTAATGCTTAGTGCTGCGAAAGAACGAATGATTTTAATTATTTGTCTATTCCCTGCTAAAAAACAAAACGAGATAACGCTATATGAACTGTATAACGCCATTTCTTTCATACAACGTTCCAATTTGCACTACAGTTGACAGTTGACGTCACCAAAACTTCTTAGTAAAACATTACTAATATAAGCTTACATTAAGGACGCTGTGGTACGAAATTGAGAAATAATGTTAAAATAATACTGCTATAAGGACTTGTGGTAAGGCCCCAGCTCCATCTGAAAAACAATATTATTATTAGTCACCGTAGCTGATTAAATAGCTGGAACTAGGGTTGATGGAAAAGCAAAGAGCACGCCCCTGATGCATTGGCTAGCTTTGAATATTAAGGAAAGGATGTGACAAAAGGGTTAGAAAAATGGGAAAGTATTCCCATTGCATCCCAATCTTTTGGGAGAGGGAGGATAGCGATCGCGTGTAACTTCACCTACGTTAGCGTAACGTAGGATTTTTTGGTTTCGCTAGTGGATACTGTCGTCCATACACTTTCGCAACACATGCAATCAAGAATGAATAGTTCAAATCAAAACATTTTATTGTGGACCACGCATCATTATAAAGCTTTTGTCTAATAATTCAAAATTAATTGTATAGTGTTCATAAAACTAAACAGTTCATAAAACTAGGCAACTAGGCAAGAACTAGGCAGTTATCCGCGACAATATACCACATCACGGGTTTCGTTGGTCACGGAGCCAACCCTATATAAAACTATGTGTTTACGTACCTCAGTAACACCAATGGCACTCACATTCTCCCCCGAAAGTGTTGGTCCCGTTCCCAGATCCTCACAATCCCGCAAGCACCGTGCCCAGACCCTCGGTGCCGAGATCACGGTTGATGGCATGCAGCGGTGGAGGTGGAGCCGCTGGAATAAACACGATAATAAGGACCTTTCTAACCACTTCCTGACACATTATCAGCAGGTATCAGAAAGTCAGACTTTATCAGAAAGTCAGTATTAGCTACATTTAATTGGCAGACAATTTATCTATCAGATTGTTAATAGTTACTTTATCAGGAGGTTGTGAGAAAGACCCAAAGTTTTGTCAGGCAAGTAAAACTGGAATCGTTGGCGTTGTTGGAATTGTGGAATTATTGGCGTGTGATATCGACCAACTTTAAAACACTATCACCCTATCTTTTCCCGTGGGAATCGTTAAAGGCAACTAAGGACTAACAAAGCCGCTACCATAACTGGTGAGGCACTACACTATCTCTGAAAGAGTGGACTCGCCAACTTGGTGGTTGCTTGGCAACAATGTCCTTTTAACGCCATACATCTCTCATGCACAAGACGCCATGCAACGCGCATGGCGGGCCTCCGCATCGCAGAGGACGATAAAAAGACTGGCTATGGTTACGGTATGTGCCCTTCGTATTGCTGCATTTCAATTATATGAGCGGGATAAACAAACCATTCTCGGATTAAATTCAGACAGAATGACTGGAAACTACGGTCTTTTCAGACTGAATAAGCTGCTTAGGGACACTTCTCGAACTAATTCTAAGCTTGAGAATAATCTGTTTATTCAGATTAATGTATTCATTTTGGTGTGTTACATTATTCCCACGCGGGGAACCCTATTTACCCGTAGGCCTCTGTAGTTATAAGTGTTATAAATGGATACGATTACAATATCCTCATGTAGAACCTCACCATATTACAGTATAAAATAATTCCAGTTTAATTCTCGATTAGATGGAGGATAGATGGCGAGGTATCTCAAGCAAATATTATTCAGGACATTTAGTTGTACTGATGCATGATTTAAATCTGTGGAATAATTCTTATGATCGGACATAATATGAAGAACATCCTTAACATCCATTTTGTCAGGGGGAGAGAGCACACTACAATCCAACAGCCGCTGGGCGCGCTCAACTGGCCACGTTACCCCTCTCTCACAGCAAATGCACTGAAATGTTACTAACTTGAAGTGTACTGTATTTTTCACTTTATCTTATTTCCCTAATGTACGTACGTGTTTCGGGTACCGAGTGAGATGTGCCAGAGCTCATTCCTTTCTCCAAATCCATTCCTATATCATCAAAGGTGGGCAGTGCATCCGAGGGCGTGCCAACGTTTATCATTTTGGACTAATGTTGGCATGTATCGCGAATGTCTATGGGCGACAGTATCCATTTACTATCAGGTGTATTGTATGCTCGTCGGCCGCTTTCATCCTTTAAAAAAAAACATGGCAACTAACTGGTCCGATATTACATGATGATTTCCTCCGGAGCTTTGTGATGGGTCTGGCTAAAAATTTAGATTCCTAACGAAAATTAAAATTATGTTAAATTTTATAGACTTAATCAAGTGGTTTACACAAAACAATTATTCTTTTCAAAGAATGTTTCATATTTTTTAAATTGATTTATTCATTCAAACATATAAAATATTTCTGCATGGGTAAATGTTCCAACAAACTGCACAATATAAATAAATGGGTGTTTCTTTACTCAATGGTTGACGACCACTGCTGGTAGACTTCTTGTGGAAAGACATAAACTGCAAACTTGTAAATGAATAAAATATAAATAAAAAGAATAATCTTAACTAAAGTTTTCATGATAAAATTACTTGATTTGTACTCAGAAGAACCACATCTAACCTATTTTTACAAGACTCAAAAAGGAGTTCTTTCAACGTACATTTTGTCCCACTGTAAAGGCAAAGACTTTCTCTGTGTAGCCGCTTTTTAGTAGATCGCCTGAGGTGAAACAAGATAGAACGCTTGGAAAAAGTGAGGGAGGCCTTTGATCTTCAATCATAAAACCTCTCTTTAATTATACCTCCCCGCTGTTTAATATTCTGAGCCATAATAATTGCTGAAGCAACACTGAGCAAATTCATATTACGTAAAACAAAAAAATACTCTGATATTATAGATATTTGATTCATTATCAGTGTAAGTTTGTGTTAATCTAGATACTAGATACTGTTTATGAGTCTAGAAGTGACAAATGTTTGTAGTTTAGGACTCGCTAATGTTTGTAGTTTAGGATGTTTGTAGTTTAGGACTCGCTAATGTTTGTAGTTTAGGATGTTTGTAGTTTAAGACTCGCTAATGTTTGTAGTTTAAGATGTTTGTAGTTTAGGACTCGCTAATGTTTGTAGTTTAGGATGTTTATAGTTTAGGACTCGCTAATGTTTGTAGTTTAGGATGTTTGTAGTTTAGGTTTAGGCAGGCGAGCACTCCCGCCAGCATGCCCAGCACTCCAGCGACATTCACTGTGGGCACGCCCCACTGACCTGATATTTTGGGGGATATTGATACTATTTTTTACCTTTCTGGATCACTTCGGAGGGGGAAAGTGCACGCTACAATTCCATAGCCGCTGGGCGCACTCGACTAGTCACGTCACCACTCTATCGCAGAAGACTACCGTGAAATGTGTTGCATTTGCCACAGTACCCTATTCCCGTAATGTACGTACGTACGTGTTTCGGTAGTGAGCGAAATATGCCAGAGCCCATTTCCAGCCCAACCTTCCCAATTCTTTTTCCAAATCAATTTCTATCTCTCCAAAGGTACAAAAGTAACGTTTGTCGTTCTGGACGGATGTTGGCATGTAGCACGGATGTCCATGGGGGACAGTATCCAGTACAGAGTGGACTGCATACTCGACTACTGCCTCTTTTCTATAAAAAAATCTCTGATTCGTTGTACGAGTATACCTTCGATGATGTTTGAGGTCGGTTGAGAGGTTTCGAATGTGGCTTTTGGAAATTGATCCGGTCCCAAAGTTCATAAATTTCCCGAAACTTCGTGAATTGAAGTGATGTTCTCTCCAAATTTCTAAGTGAAAGTATTTATTGGTTGATTTACCTGTAACTCAAAATGTGCGACCGGAACTTCAAAATGCCCGCTGTGTGGATCAGGCGTGGCCCACTGTTATTGAAATACGGACTACTGGTATTAGGCGTTTATAAGTTAGAAGAAGTATTCTAGATGCGTAAATTCTAGCGATCTCACTACTTACTACGAATGTTATATTCTCCGAGGCTAAACTCCAATGCCCCGCCTTTTTCTGTATTTCTGTTTAATCAAAGGTTGACTGGCACAGAATGCCACTAGCATAAAGTCCGTCTTTTGTTAAATGTTGCTTTGTGCACTAAAGTTTAAACTTGTACTAGTCGTATTTCTGAAACTCAAAACGTAAATACAATAGGTCTTATAGGACGTATCGTTTAACATACCTGGATAAGGCACTCGAAACCAGGGCGCGTCTTCTATGATGATCAGCTTGAGGTCTGTCCGTGCAGGATGACCAGGTGGGAATACTGCCGTCGCGGTCAACATCAGGCATACTGCCCACATGATCATTACTGTTAAGAGAACCCGATGAATATGTTTAAACATTAGCTGCAAGTAGATATCAATCCTTGATCATTTATTATTGTCAAGTATGAATTGTGAATGGTAAAAATGGTAAAAAGTTACTGTCGCCCGTGGATATCTGAGATATAAGTATCGGCACATCCGAGACTTCTTTGCCTTATCGGCAATCACGTATCAGGATATCTTGAAAGCATATTTTAGTAAAAAGGTTTATTAAGTGAGTTCACCGGGAAGAGTTTGAACAAGGTGCAGCCCGCGCCCCTTTGCCACGTCACGGTAGGGATGTTCACGTTGCCCATGCACTGAGAGAATATCGTCAGCAGGATGAAGGTGCTGAAAAAGGTTGCAATTTTGTAGAAAATGAAAAAAAGCGATTTTTCGACATGAACGAACTTTTGTTCTACCACTGTTTATAAAGCAGCATTTTTCTTAATGAATGATATAAAATTAAAGCGTTGTAATCGAATGGTAATAAATTCCCTTTTTACGTGGATTTTATTACCGCTTGTTTTATGAATTTTATTGGCAAAGAGTAATTTAGATTTATGTAGAGACTAATATAAACTTTATATTCTTTTTAGGACGCATACAGCGTGTATCTCTTAGAATAGAGGCTTGTCCCGAGGCAAGCATCGGGCAAGTCCAGAGGTAAGTACCGAGGCAAGCCCCGAGGCATTATACAATCTTTCGCTCTTCTCATTGAATCATTAACGACGACTTTCTTCATGTCATTACTCCACTTAATTCCCACGTCCCACGCTAAATTTTCTGGTAAATTTAGTATTCAAATAGTTGTAAAACAAAAAATCATCGTTTTTTTATCTAGAGTTTGCCTCTATTTTTTTCAATAATCTTGTATTTACTCGTATTTACATTACGAGTACAGTATATATATTTTTCCCTTCCCTTTAAATTGTGTGATACTGATGGCAGAACAGAGAATAAAGGTTAATCCCACTAATATTATAAATGGGTAAATTTTGATGTTGTTACTCAATCACGTCCAAACTAGTAATGGGTAATCAAGACTTTTCGGAGTGTTTTAACTCCTTTAATAGTGCACCGCTTGCCGATCCGACTCCTCTTAGTTACTCCTTAACTCTTTTGATTCACCTACTTATTCACCTTCCGAGAGCGTTTCATTCCCTTTCCCCAATGGTCATTGCATAAGCAAAAAAAAGGTCATGCCATCGTTGCATCTCGATTTTGGGCCCACGACAAGTGCCGATACGCGCGATTACACTCTCGATCACGATCGGCGTCGGAATCGGAATGAATAACAATACGATGGAACAATTAAGGGATTCTGCTCCACTCGCGGATTCAACTCTTTTGATTCATTAACACCGGAGTTACCCATCACTAGCTCCAAACGGCCGAACCGATTAGATTGTAATTCGGATTACAATCTACCTATAGGCTATTTACTATTGGTGTCGCAATACTAGCTTAGAATCCGCAGGCAAAAGCTAGTAATATGATAAATGGGTACAAACTAGAAAACAAAAATATAAACTCATTAATGGTTTAATTGATTTAGTGGTGGAAAATTAAGTATAACACTTTACAATTTATTAAAAAATACGCATCATAATTTGGAAAATATAATAAACGTTTACTATACGAAAAAAACTAAGTGTGTATATGTCAAGAATATTGTACAAAGATCCCCTGGGCAACGTACACAACTGCCCAGCCACTTTACATTGTTGGATTACAAGCGTGATGCGTTGCGTCGGATAATGACCAGCCCTAGGACTAAAGCCATATACATATCTATACATACGTATAGATAATAAAATAGTAATAGAGCCGTGTTTCTGAGAAAAAAATGCAGTATAGACTATAAGTGATACGGAGCCTAAAAGGACAATCCATCTGTCGGTCTGATTGTTTGTTTGAATACGCGTCACGCAAAAACCACTGGACAGATTTTAATAAAACTGGTCGTAGCTATACTTTAGGTGCTATACTTTTATCCAGATCCATAAAAAATCTCACGAGGATGAAGGTATACGTCTACGCGCACGAGGTCGCTGGCACAGCTAGTTATCAATATAATCTGAGGTAGTGTTCAATATTCCTGTCAGCCTGCTCGTTCATGAGCACCAATTCGTTTACCAAAATATTTCATTGATTGATATTCAAACAAGTATTTTCAATCAGGTTCCCTCCTAATACGGATTGGTTTGAATGAAATGAAATTCCTGGCCGCTTCCCGTTCTTCACTTACGTCCATATTTAGGCCCGGACTACATTCAATTTCCATCAGCTCCATCCGACTATGATCGAATTAGGGTTCCTTCACACAGCAGGTATGCTACCGAGCTAACTGAGTTGCCAAGATTATCTCATATCTAACGTGCTTCATCCGTACCACAAAGGCGAAGCAAGGGCTCTGCATAATACATGTACTTGTTAGCTGGGCGCGATTTACGTCCCTGCTCCCATCCTCCAACAGCTATTTGTTACGGCTCATGCATATTTAGTTACTTCCAACAAATCAAGTGAATGCTCCACGAAGATTGCGACGTAGGAACAATAAGAATGTTTTGAAAACAACACTCTCACACAAACCTTTCAAGGTAATCGCATCGTCAAACAGTTCAATGTGTTTTGGTGCAATTAACTCGTGCGTATCCATGAATACGAGCCTAGGCTTAAGTAAATGTACGTTATTAAAGTAAGGTTAAAAGTCAAACTAAAGAGGGTCAAAAATAAGAGATTAATAGGATTTTTACAAACGGACGGATATGACAATATTATAAGCCGTCGGGCACATGGAAGCAGGTCGCGGCAAGAGGACTAATAGCTCGAAAGGAATTGTATGAGGCCTTTTAGTGTCCACGTTTAGTGAGGCTTTTACGGGGGAGAGTGCACGCTACAATCCAATTGAAATTAGGAGCGCTCGACTGGCCACGTTACCCCTCTCTCACAGAACACTACCTTGAAATGTACTGCATTTCCCACTTTATCTTATTTCCCTAATGTACGTACGTGTTTCGGTAGTAAGTGAGATGTACCAGAGCTCATTCCCATCCCATCCCTTTCAATTTTCCCAACCCTTTCTCCAAATTCATTCCTATATCTCCAAAGATAGGCAGCGCATCCGCGGGCGTGCCAACGTTTGTCATTTTGGACTAATCTTGGCATGTATCACGGATGACTATCCATTTACCATCAGTTGGACTGTATGCTCGTCTGCCGCCTTCGTCCATAAAAAAAATCTTGCGTTCTCCCGCGCGTCTTGATGGTTGCTCGCGCGGCCGCGAGGCCAAGGGCACGGGATACACACGGGAGTATTTTATGTTGTGAACTGCATGACGTACAGTACGACTGACTCATCATCTATGGTTTTATCGATCGATATGTAGGTAGGTAGGTCGTGTTGTCACGTGTCAGCAAGGTTTCCCAATTGCGGTGACCGCGACAGACGACAACGATTAGGGCGTGCCAACGTTTGTCATTCTGAACTTATGTCGGCATGCATCGCGATTGTTCATGGGCGACAGTTACCATCAAGTGTCCCGTGCGCTCGTCTGCTTTCTACAAATTACCTATTTTTAATCTATTGGTTTGCGATCCGCCGATCGCCGGTCGCCATCAGCTAATTCTTAAGGCTGACGTATTAGGGTTCCTCTTTAACTATGAAACCCTAAAAATGCCTCCAGATACAAAACGCTTGCTGAGCATTTCGTTCGAGTCAATAATACTCTTAATTTTCGCCACGCCGCTTAATTTCATAAGCTTAATGCAAAAGTTTCTGCTTGCGCCTACTTAGAGTACTGGAAGTTTTATTTTTAAGAATTATATTTCTAAAGCAGCGGTCCCGTAGATTACAGAGTATAGTCAAGATTGAGTCTACCCTAATACATTAGTATTAAGGTCTATAATGAAACATGTATATTAACCTGTTATTAAGACTGTACAACCAGGACTCACATATGTTGGATGATATGTTGGAACCCAGGTCCATATAAATAAGTATCTAATTAAATATTAAATATAGAGGAGTGTAATCGAATGAGATTTTTCTTATCCTTTCCTATCTAAATTCACCTTTAAATTGCCAAATGTAGGCAGTGCATTCTATGTGTTTAACAGTTTTGACTGATGTTGGCATATATCGTTGGTGGCCGAAGTTTCCACTTAACACAAGAATGACAGTCTGTTCTTCTGTCACTTTCTATAGAAAATCTCTGTGTCAGAAAACATCGTAAGTAATAAAAAAAAACAGGAATATTGTTCCTGTTTTTTTTTATTTGTTTTTATTACCTTTGGGGACGTGAATGTATATTACTAATCCTTGTGTAATATTTCTGTGATCGATTATAAACTTCAAACTGAAATGTATATAACCCGATGTTCAAACAACTCAAACCGCAACAGAGTTGCAATTTCAAAGCAGGCACGAATAACCTCAAAGCTTTAGCTTTGGGGCACTTTGTGCATCGCGTAGATACGGTGGTCTCATGTCAAACAAAGTAATCAACGTGATTGTATGGATATTGTCGAGACCACGGCTTTGACCATTAGGCAATATATAGGGATATATATTAGGCATATATATATATATATAGGGACACTATAAATCCCACCCAGATTACGATTTATCTTTAAATTGAGATACTCTACCACAGGCATAGGCAACGCAAGTTTGTGAAATTGTATGGAAAGGAAGCGTGCCAGTTATTTTGTAAATACGACAAGTCACGAATGAATTTTAGTGACGGGAAACCACTCACCAATCATCTCTCTCGACTCGGGTCACCACATTTGACGAATTTTTACAATTGACATTGTCGTTTCCGCAGGCGGCAGCAAATAACGCTTCTATGTGAATGCCTTTAGTTAAATTAACCGCTCGGTCGTAGGGCATAAGCATGTTGTTAGCGTTCTTTGATTGGTCAACCAACACAGCGACAAGCGCTCCCCGAAGCCAATGAGCCTGCGAAATGGCAGTGAGCCGCTAACTCTTGGCCTATATTTGAACACGACCTTAATCCACCACGCAGATCAAATCGTTGGTGGATATCAGACATACCTCAGATTTTTTATTATTGGGCACGGTGTTTATATGATACACGAATCACGATTCGTAAAAAGACTATGAAAAGAGAATGCCGAAGTGATTTATTATCCAATCGTTCACCATCACATTTCGCCTCCTCCAGTAGGTGGACGATTAAAAAGTGGTGAGGTGGTATGAGATTGAAGAGAAAAAAAGCTTGTAAAAATGGACTTCGTCATCTCTCATTGCCGAATATGTTGGTAAGATTTCCGACAGTTTTCTGTGAGAGTGGCGTAGCTCGGTAAGTCGGACACACCCAGTTTGTGTGATCAGCAACAGCCTCCATGTGGGTTCCAGCATTACAGTAATATTAGATGGTAGTTCTAACATCTAATATTATTAATATTTCTATCAAACTTTCGTTCCCTATAAAATGGCACCTCAGGCTTTAGTTATCCTATCCTAACAGCAGGAAATCGACGTCGATAAATTTCCCTTCACTTAGACCTACCATCGTCAAGGATTATGCAATGTTTAGTCCGATAAAGGAGCCCAACATAAAGGGATCTTGCCAACATCGCAGTATCGGGCATCGCATCATCCTAAATACGGGCTTACACACAGAAGTAAGTAGAGTTGAGTAGAACGTTTCTAGTTAACTTTATATGAGGTCGATCGTATCTACGATATCAGCCTATAACGTCCCATAGCAGGACCTAATAATTGCTATGGGGTTTTTTGTCATAATTCACCATGCGGATCCAGTGCGGAGTGGTGGATACATATGCCATAGATTTTTTAAATTCTCGTACATATGGGTTTTTCACAAAGTTCTCTTCCCCGCCGAGTTAGTGATAATGATAATTGATTGTAGCTATCCCTATTATCGTAATTCAAAAAACAGTATTTCGTGTCATGTGGACGGACGCCGAAATCGATGGAAACTGTTGTTGTTGTCGCACAGCTGCTGTAAATTGGATTGATGTGATCGTGTGCTATCTACCACAACAAGATTGAAAATACTCGGCTAGTTCACAAATAATTCATAGAACACAGCAGTATAAGTATAATTCTGTGGAATCTTTTTAGGGAAATTTCGAAGAAGTCTACTTAATGTGGGTACTTAAAACTTTTGAATTTCTAAAAAAAAATTTTACGTTTCCACTAAGGGTGACCTACAGAAATCGTTTACTTGTAGGTATATATACAAACTACGAGTACATGACGTTTATAGGGTACATTAAGTCTTACGACTTTTGTAAAAACACTATTTTACTTGTACGGAAAATCTCCCTTCGGGTTGGCGCTGCCCGTCGGTCTTTTAGGTAAGTACATACGAATATTAATATGAAGTACAAGGTCTTTCTATACGAATTTATTTCTATGTCCCTTATACGTTTTCCTCATTCCTTCGGTAATGGGAGTCGTGACCTTTAAACAGATGTTTGTTTATGCTTAAAGAGTATGAAACCCCGTTATTGGCGGTTTGAGACGTTTTTGGCATATTCGATTTATTATCCTTTCATTGTGCTTAGCATTTAGTTTTTGTCAGCTTAGTTTTTGTTTACCTTTTATTCGTAATCAACGTTACGTTCGTTCGTCACAGCCGTGGTTACCAGTTGACTGAAGAGGCGAGTAGTCCAGTGTGAGAGCTGCGAGCAGTTTTATCAACTACCCACATTTGATGTTCACATTCGGAAAGGCATTCACATTCGACACACTACACTAACAATGTCATCGAGCGTATTCGATGGTAAATCGCAAGGTTTAAAGTTAATCACTGGATTACACATCGACGGCAGTTAATATCCATTTTCCCGCTTGATGTTATGTTCTGAAGACATAAACATGGAGGACAAATGTGACGCAAATATTTATTATATGTAGATCAGATATGTTTTATTATATATAAATTGTTTAAGATATGTTGTTACGCGATATCTGACTGTCTTGCAAACGTTACCTATTAAACCATTATTTAATGTAAACGAAGTCGGTTTGTTTTATCGTTATCTAATAAATATTTTTACATCAAATTAAGCAATCGTTATCACATTTGGCATACGTGTATTGTCGCCAGGCTTTTGAACAGCACCACCCCATCTCTTTCCGTGGGTGTCCTAAAAGAGACGGATAATAAAGCCGCTACCACAAACAACTACACCAGTGTGCTAGTGGAAATATAGTAGTGGAAGGAATTAACACGAATTATACTAATACCTTCTATATTGCTCAATAAGGAAACAGCGCCGCAGGTAACAGCGACTTCGTAATTCAACAATATATTGAAGTGTTAAAGGTGACAATTGATTATCACTATCTATTCATCATTGCACCTTTAACGCTGAGAAGGTTAAAAGGACAAGTGTTAAAGGTGACAATTGATTATCACTATCTATTCATCATTGCACCTTTAACGCTGAGAAGGTTAAAAGGACAAGTGTTAAAGGTGACAATTGATTATCACTATCTATTCATCATTGCACCTTTAACGCTGAGAAGGTTAAAAGGACAAGTGTTAAAGGTGACAATTGATTATCACTATCTATTCATCATTGCCTCTTTAACGCTGAGAAGGTTAAAAGGACAAGTGTTAAAGGTGACAATTGATTATCACTATCTATTCATCATTGCACCTTTAACGCTGAGAAGGTTAAAAGGACAGTGTATTCAGTAGTCCAAAAAGTTTATTACAATAGAGAACGTCTTGCAAACTTGGCACTATGCCAACTTCCGGGCGACGACAGCAACTACTCGTAACTTATGGTTTAGATTTCATTTCATGGTTAGACTTTATAGTTCGACTCACGATTCCCCATTTAAATTCCCACGATTGATGGGTAAATAAACGCTCTGCGGTGGTGTTCTCCCGACCAGTGTAGGCTCTTTGATGGGGTTTGTGGAATTCTGTATGTAAAACTTAAAAAACTTAAATGTTTGTTTCAGCTCTGGTCGTCTTTGTTCGTTCATTTCACACCACGTTCGTCTTTGTGTGTCTGTGACACAATAGTGTTGGGCATTGTGTGTGGCGGGCGTTATTTAAATACCTGTTGTTCTCATTACCTACTTACTGCGAAGTAAAAAAATGTTGCGAATGTACAATTGGCCAGTGATAATGTTGAAACATAAGGGTGATTTTCTCTTACAAATCTAACTTGTCAATTTATATTTGGAATTTTATCACTGTCTTTTTCAGACGAAATCAAACGCGAAATTGATCAACATTTTTATTGGTCCACCGTACAAAGGTGGACATTAAATACCATGATAATCGTAGACTGTGACGAACAAACTTGTAAACAAATCCACAGACTATACCAGCAAAAAGATACCCAATAATAAAATGAATTCATAACCACGACCCTTGAATATGAACGCTCCTTACTGTGTTCCCCAGCGTGACCTACATCGCGACGTGGACTAAATTTAAAACGATATTGAGTTATTAAACCTAACAGGAGTTTTATAGGCGTTCAGGAGAAGGGGGTATTATTAATTTAAATTATTGGAGGCAAAGAAAATATTCAGTCTGTACAAGTGGTCCCATCACTATCGTCACAAGCGGTAGTGATGCGTGGACCCTGTCTCACATCTGCCTAAAAAAAAAACTGTCAAGTTATTATTGTACTAACATGTGTGTGAAATCCAAAACTAATTAAGTTGTCCTAATAAGTTTAATTAATACCGATAGAACAAAGTAGCGATCACAGTAATAAGCACCCGATGAAAGCTAAATAAAAAATTTTAGTGTACTTAGCAATCCGAAGAATTCCGGGGCCGCAAACACGCATTATCAACAAAGGAACTAGGAATTGGAGGGGGAGAGTGCACGCTGAAATCCAACAGTCGCTGGGCGTATTCGACTGGCCAGGTTACCCGCTCTCACAGAAAACTACTGTCAAATGTACTGCATTTCCCACTTTATGCTAATCCCCCAATGTAACTATGTGTTTGATAAATTTTGTTATTTTTGGTGCGCATAGTTTGATGTGCAATTAATATATTTATTTATAGGGACAATCATTTTAATGTTGTTATGAAGAGAGTGATTATTTGATGTCCGTTTGAATACAAAACTCGCTATATTTTATAAGCTACTAGATCGAATTCGACAAAAAAAACCTTCCGTAATAGATAATATATATATGACGTTAATATATGACACGAAATTTTAATCCTAATCAAAGTCAATAAGTTTATATTGGTTCCTTTGTTCAGATAACATGACATATCGAATTATGTAACAAGATAATTCTGAAAATTAGCGCGAAGAAACAAACAGACAGAAAAGGTAAACGAAAGCGTTTAATTTTACGCGCGTTCAGACCAGATATGAGGACCCCAGAGGTAAAGGGGTCTAAGTGACAAAATTTATGTTTTCAGATAATTGAACCAAAAGTCAACAAAATTTTGTAAGAGGGAAAGTTATTTTTTTTTGTTTTGACCATTTTAGGCCAACACTTTGGCCATTTGCTTCTAATTAGTACTAACAATAGATTATTAAAATCACCTGTGTTACATTTTACGTAACACGTTACGTATTTTACGTTACATTTTCACCTGTGCTACGTGTTACCTGTGGAGCAGTGTTAGCATGCATTACTAGTGGTGAAGGGGCAACACACTAGGTAGCAGCACCTGTCAGGGAAATCACTTGGATCTCCTCACCACTAAAAAGAATAGTATTTTAACAGTCTGTTACTGCATCTAACTCAATTCTTTCGAAAATGTCACTTAGACCCATTGACCTCTGGGGTCCTCATATAACGTATATAAATATAGAAATGTGTACAAAACGGGAGTTTAGAAAGTTAGACAAGGAGAAACCCTGCATTTACTGCAAATAATTAAACAAACTGAATTTATGTCACGTTTTAAATTACGTTTTGACCGACTGAATGCCCAATTACGGCCGCGCCGCAATATCTTGTAAGAAACTTTAATTAAAATGTTTTCGGCGGTGTAAGCTTGGATGTCGGAAAAATTCCTGGCATATTACAAAAGAGCCCCAGACGTCAAAATATATTCTACGAACGGTTCTTTTTAATGAGAGGTTTGGTACGCAGACGAAATTAGGTTGGTGGCACGTACACGAATGCGGTATTTAATTATAATTATAAAACAAATGTTCTATCTCTGATAGAATAATACTAATTCGTACGGGGGGGGGGGGGGTGTATGCTGCAATCCCAAAGCCACTGATAGACCATACTGATAGCCACTGAATTACCTCTCCCTCATATAGAAAACTGCCGTGAAATGTGCGTTTTTCGGGAATAAGATTTGAAGGACTTCATTTCCAATTCCATCACATTCGAGTGAGTGTTACGAGGTGAGAGAAATCTGTCATCTCATGCTTATATTCTTATATATATCTCATCCCATCCGTCCTTCGAGGAAGAATGACGAATGAGAAAAACTCTTCATTCTGTTTAACTCTCAATCCGTTTTTATGTACGAAGGCGGCAGACGAGCATACAGTCCACCTGATGGTAAGTGGATACTGTCGCTCATAGACATCCGCGATACATGCCAACATTAGTCCAGAATAACAAACGTTGGCACGCCCCCGGATGCGCTGCCTACCTTTGGAGATATAGGAATGGATTTGGAGGAAGGCTGGGGAAATAGGGAGGGATAGGATGGGAATGGGCTCTGGCACATCTCACTCACTACCGAAACACGTACGTACATTAGGGAAATATAGTAAAGTGGGAAGTACAGTACATTTCAAGGCAGTCTTCTGTGAGAGAGGGTAACGTGGCCAGTCGAGCCCGCCCAGCGGCTGTTGGATTGCAGCGTGCACTTTCCCCCTCCCTTTAATTTCTTTAGGAGATTTATCTCCAAAGGTAGGGCGTGTAACCGTGGGCGTGCCAACGTTGTCATTCCACCAGGTGGATTGGCTGGTTGTCCGCCTCCTTCCTCTGTAAAAAAGTAAGTGTGCTACATACAGCCACAGTTCTAAGATTTTTGATATAATCACAGGTCTAGGATGTTTTTGCTAGCGCTGAAGGTTTTCAACAATAATACAGGAAGGTAGGTACATCCAATTGCAGGCATAACAGCAACGGCGAAGGTATAGAAGAAATTAAAAATCTATGCACTTTATAACCATGAGAAATCATTTGTAAAATACTATATTACCGTTTAAATAACGTCAGTATGTATATGTTATATACCTATATAAGTATATCTATAATATCATCCCGTAATGGGGCTGGTGTAGTGGCGAGTATTGGGGAAGTCCTATATTCAGCAGTGGAGAGACACAAGCTGATGGTATGGTATGTACTGATATATAAATTATACCCTAGCTATATTGTTACTTAGCTATGTTCAAGTATGTTGGTTGCAGTAAAATCAATAGACTGGACTTGTTGCATGGCAGCGAGGCCATTCACCTAGGGCGCTGGATATTTATTTACCCCTAAGTGGAAATAAGAAAGGAATACATAAGCTATCCCTCTCTCGCTTTATGAAAAGCAATTTCTATGACGGTATAATTTCAGTATAGAGGTAAGGAAAGTTGCTTTGTGAAGTTCAGGTAAAGTTGTAATGAAAATTGTAAATAGTTACGTTTTCTGACATGTCTATAAACTAACGATAGCACAAATTCCTTTTTCAAATTATTCTTCTTTGTCTATATTCACAACTCTATGGTGGTCGTTGTCGTCATCAAATGACATGATCAAGTGAACAGTTGTGGTTGAAAATCGTATGAAGTTTGATTGTATATGATAATCGTATACAATATTCTTGCCCGAACCGTTAGAAAAACTCTCTTTGTGTAAATAAACCTTAACGTCACACTTGCGTACCGCACAATTAAGTGACTCGAGGTTATGTTGAAATAAAAACATCATTTTTTTTATAGGGAAGTAATCGGACGAGCAAACGGTCCTACGTGATGGTAAGAGTTATAGCCGCCCATAGACACCTGCAACAATAGGACGTATGCAGGTATAAAAAAATAAAAATATATGTGTAGGTACATAATTTTTGAAGGTTTCACCAAAAGTCTCAATTTCCCAGAACCGGCAATAAGGTCTGACTAACCAGATAATATCCCATATATTGTATGTAGGTTACACGAGTTTTTAACTAAGTCTCATGTAATTTCTTCTTGTAACCAAAATATACAAACTCTAAATATCACCCAAGCGGCGTGTCGCAGCGATTGTTTCCTCGAGGAACATGTTTACTTCTACGCTCCTTTTCCGGGAAAATCTAATTATTATTGTTTCCAAACAAAGTGAAATCTGTAATGTGAAGTCTTCAAGTGGATACTTCAATACTTTCTGCGTGCAATATTACATTAATATCGTTGGACGGCAACCGACTATTGTTTTTCTTTTTCTATTACGACGCAAAATAAAATATCACGTGACTTTTTAAAAAGGTAAAGGGCGACTATGAGATAAAAAAGCCGCAACCAAAAACCCAGAAGAACTACAACACCTTTAAAAGAGTGGACTCGCCAACCCGCTGGGCGAGCGTGCCGTTTCAAGGTCATAGGTCCATCCTTCATGCATAAGAGAATGTGTAAGTGGAGCCCATGTCCACTAATGAACAATCCCACGTGTTAAGCCCACTAATCCAATAGACATTAAGTTAATTAGTTAATAAAAGTTAAGTTAAACTCTTTAAAGCAGGAATGCAATTGGCGGGCTACTTATGAGTGGACTGTATTAGATAATGTGCTGCCGGGATTTTACAACAAACGCTAAGAGGGAGTAATAACATTAGACTCCGAATTATTATACCGCCCCTATATATTTATATAGGGGCTGTATAATAATTCGAAAATATCGATTACCTGCCGTAGTCGGATGAAGCCGGACAATAATAAAGCTTCACTGACCTGAACGCTATCTTCTTGGACTCTGAAGTCTTCTGGTCTTGTGCCGGCGCCGGCTCTTGTCTCCTTTGCGATGGGTGCATACACAGATCAACACAATACGCAACAAAAACGGAAATCAGCGAATATTCCAAAGCGAAATGTTAAATTTCGGGAGCGGTGATTTATTACGAACTAAGCGGTAGGAAGTTTTCTTAGCGTGTAAAGTGGAAAATTGGTTAAGAATTTTAACTATCGGCAATTGTCTCGCTGATCACGATCGGTGTGGCTCGGAGCCACTTCGTAAGTAAGCTGACAAATCAATGAAGCTGGCTTTCGACAAGCGACGGCAATCAATCGATCATCGAGCAATAAAGAATTTTCATTCTTACATTCATTCATAGGCTTGCAAACATCTTTATTGGTTTAAGTTGAATAAAAAGGTGTCAAATGAGGGATGTACAAAGAGCCAAATTCCTCGTCTTCCTAAAGGACACAACAACATACTGCGCCAACACAAGCATTACAAAGTTTTTTACTGCTTTTCAACTATTATACTAGTTGAATTCAAACTTTCGCTTAGGATAACAAATCAATTTCAGACAGTTTCCTTCAAGTTAATAAATAAACTTTCCTCTACAAAGGCTGTTCTGAAAACTGGCAGTGTTCTCGACGTCAAGTGTCGCAATTGTTTGCGCGCAACAAGTTTTCATTTGTGCCGGTACGGTACACTTCAATACACAATGCGTTGTGTATATATATGTATGTATTTCGTGTGCAGGTGGACTAACAAAGAATGCAAATAACTGCAGTTCTGAGCCCCCGGTATACGTTGTTTCGTTTGTAAATGTTTTTGCAGCATTTACACAGTGTTTGTTTTTCTATACTATATAGAGGTTGAACAGCGCTCTTAGCAGCGGCCGTAATGAGAAACTATTTTTTTTACACAACAGTAAAATATAAGCGAACACGGTAGTAAAGTTTGTAAATAGTAGAAACGTGTGGTTTTTCTCCGTCCGTCTATTCCTAGGCAACAATTTACCATAAAATTTTTAATACCGCATTATGTTATGTTCAGAAAAGTTGTTTATTACGACAGGAACTAATGGTTACGATTTACAGTTTAAAATAGTTTGAATGTGTGACATACGTCGCTACAGGAGTTCAGTCTTTACAGGAGCTGCATTACAATATAGAAGCAAAAGCACACGCGGAATTATAATTTATGAAAATTTTCGGCACAAGACGCCTTCAAGACAACAACACACTTAAATCCCTTGAGACGCGGGTAAAGAGACGCCCCAGATCAAGGGCGTTGTCAGGATTTTATCTAAGGTGGGGCAAAGCAAACAATGTAAATAGAGGTAGTGTACTGCAGAAAGTCTGTTACTTAGTCTTCCCTATGCCTTCAAGATTGGCTACACCCACGCCCCATGTCCCTAAAAAAATGTTTAACAAATATTTTGCTCGTCAAAACAGTAAAAACGTTTCGTTGCACATTTGATACAGCAGGCGAGGCTAATTGGTTGTCACTTGTGATAAATGTTACAATTATGTCGCCGACTGTACCGCCAGGTACTCGTAAGCATCATTAATCATGCCGCGCACCGCGCCCTACGTAGTGAATGAATGGAGCATTCCCTCGGCATCATTGCCACCCGACTACGTTAAACAGAATATGGGGTTTGTTGTTGTTGACACTTAATTTGTGTAGATATGTTATACTGTTCAACTGTTATTTAAATTAAAAAGAAAAACACTATATAAAACCCAATAAAATGCGAAAAAAAGAAAAAGTGATACAGTTCGAAATATAAATCGATAAGTTAGATTTGCATCAAGCGAAAATCGCAGTTATATTTTAGAAATGTCCTATTGAAAATAGGTACTTAGAAGTGTTCAGCGGTATCATTGGCCAACTGTACTTCCTTGTTACATTTTTGAATATTTTGTAGGCCTACAACACTCCCCACCATGTAACGTGTAAAGTAGATATTTATTTATGACAGATTTTAGAACCAAGCTTTACAATTACTGTAAAAATGAGCGGTAAGCGTTCGAGCGCTCCAAGTCAGAGCTACTGACAGTTTTATACACCATTCCAATCCATTTTGTCCAAAATGTAAACAAACATGACGGCCTCAGGTTTGCCTAGATTTAAAACTAAATTTTAAGATATTTCATTGATTTGCTTTTGTTTTTAGCAAATTGAATTGGAACAGACTTTAGATTCGAATTTTGGTTTAAGACGTTAAAAAATTGGACTATAACGCTCTCGAGCTTAATGCTCGAATCTTAAAGGTTAGGGCTCACTCAGCGCTCCAGCGTCCAACGTTTTGCGCTCGTATTTATAACACTATTTGCAGTTTGTTCTACAATTTTGCATAAATAATTTCTGCTAAATTCGTCAGTAGCGGAGCATTTTCAGGGCAAGCGGGAATTACGGCTGTAATAAAATCAATACGGACGGTGCAGCGCCCGAGTAATGACCTCTCACCCAGTTTTAGCCGTTTAGGTCACGTTAAACAGCTTCCCTGAACAACATGGCTCTCATCATGTTTAATGTTGAGATACATTATGCAGGGCTACCATCTGTATTTATTCTTTATAGAAAAAAGGCGTCAAGCAAACAATCCACCTGGTGGTAGTGGATACTGTCGCCCATGGATGTCAGCATGTCCGCGAACATACCAAACATCAGTCCAGAATGACAAATGCCCACGCCCAAGCTCTTTGGTACGCCCAAGGATGCGCTGCCTACCTTTGGATATTCAAAAGAATTAATTTTAGAAAGGGTTTTTGAAATGGGGAGGGATAGAAGAGGACAGAATGGGCTCTAGCATATCTCACTCACTACTGAAACACGTGGGAATATAATAAAGCGGAGAAATGCAGTAGATTTCACGGATTCAATATCATAAAACCCGGTCTGAGTTATCGATACTATACAATCGATTGTCGGCTACATCACTCAATACTTGTTACTGACAGCACTAGTCGCTCTATTGTCTAGGCTCCAGGGAATTACCGAATAAATAAACTCGCGAAGTTCTCATTCAGATTTTAGTCTTTCGAATCGTTCCTTCACTCACTGAGTGTCTGAAGCAGTGTTTCCAACCTGCTTTAACAGTAGATTTAGTGTTTCTTCAATGACATCCCTGTTTTCTATTTTAGTAAGGTTTCTACTGTTTTTGTATTTTCAGCGCCATCTGTTACACCATGCAAATATTATTTGATAACAACATATAACCACAGAGCGATAGCACTTAGCTTGTGTTTCAAATATCGGTACTAGCTCTAGATGGCAGTACCTACTCGTGATGTGTCCCTTGCGGCAATTCGAGGGAATTCCCCGTTCATTAACGAAACTTTTTGAACGAACGAAAAGCAGGATAGCTTTCATCATAATTGAATAAGTGGAACAGAACAGGGATAACTTTAACTTTGGTTTGGAAAGGAAATTAAGGAAAATCAGTTCTTTTCGGCCATTTCTCTGTTTCAAGCAAGCGAACAGGTTCATAATTGGGTCGTTTAAATTATTTTATCGGAAAACAGCATCTTTGCGACAATGAGCAGTGATTCATCTTCTGAAAAAACTCCTCCCAGAAAGAAAATGTAAAATACGAACAGAAGTTTATTGATTCGTGGTTAAAAGATGACAGATTCAGTGGCTGGCTAAAGAAAAGCGCCAAAGGTAATAACTATTTTTTTCTGTTCCGCTTGTAATTGTGACAGAAAATGTGGCATACACGAGCTACTACGCCACAAAGGTTCTACTAAACACGACAGCAACTGTAAGAAGTTACAAAAACAACCAACATTAATATTGATGCTAGTTTTAACTTCGAAATCACAAGATCCAAAACTAGTAGCCAAAACGGGTGAAGTACAAATGGCCTACTTTATTGCTAAGCATAACATCTCTTTTAATATCGCATCTCATTTGACCAAATTAATATGCACAAAAATTCAAAAATTACGGAGGAATTATAGAAAATGTAATAGGAGAGACGGCGGGAGAAAACCGAGTAGAGATGCCACAAAACAATAACTTTTCATTATTTGCTAACGAAAGCAGAGATTAGTCTACTATCAAACATTCGGCGCTTATCGTAAGGACAGTAAACTCAGATTTCCAAGTTGAAGATAGATTTATGACTTTGATACCCATCGTAAATTGTACGGCAACAGCATTGCATGACAAATTCATCGAGTATTTTACCGAGAAAGGCATACCTTACACATCAAACATCTTAGGCTTTGCCTCTGATGGTGCCAACGCCAATGATGGTGTTCGGAGGTAATCATTCATAGGTCACTCTATTGAAAAATGACATACCTCACCTTTTTACTGTGAAGTGTATATGTCATTCTTTCAACCTGTGCGCGTCATATGCACGCGAAAAATTACCAAGGGGCGTTGAAGAGAAGAGAGAAGTTTTGCAGAGAAGTATTTAATCATATGCAAAATTCACCAAAACTTTCGCAAACGTCAAGTCACACAAACTGCTTCACCCCGGCCAAACAAGATAGATGCCCCCTGGTGTTACAGGTGTACATGGGCGGCGGTAACACTTACCATCACGTGGAACCGCTAGCTCGTCCGCCCACTTCTCTATAAAAAAGGGAGGGGTCCGCCTTGCAGTGGGACGTTATATTGATATCAATAAAAAATACTGAATCTGTCGCAAATCGATGGTAGCAAATTTAAAGGCGTGTTAATTAGATGTGATAATAAAGAAATCGTAGGACTCCGTGGACTTCATATATTAAAAAAATAGGTTGTTATGTTGATCGAAATTTGCTACTCATTAGTAATATTTATGCTGCTCAATTAAATACAAACCGTTGAAACTTACCATTTCACGTACAATGTTGTCAAGGCCAATTTGGATTTTATGATGTAGGTACCATTTCAAAAATTACAGATAAACAGAAAATCACTGATTATCAAGTTATATGTCACGGAAATAATTCACCAGGGTTCTGTTTTCAATCATTGTATATTACACAAATTATTTACCTACCTGCTTTGTCGTGCCAAGATAAAACAGATCACTTTATACATTACGTAAAGTTATTTTTAAATGCATGAATATTTTATGAGATTTTCACTTCCTATTCAATCTTTGAAATAAACAATAAAACATAAGTATTTCTTTAATTAGTGAAATTAGAATCATTATTTATTTCGCATACCTACAGTTGTTACGAGTAACAACTTATATTAATATAATAATAAAATCAGTTCTCGCATCACAGAGGCGGGTAACAAGGATCGTTGTTGCGCGCAGCCAATTGATTAGTACGATGTAACTTGTTAACCGATTCCGTGAATAACAACATCCACGGAGTCGTGTAAACTCATGTTCGTTATAGCCTGTAGCCACAGACCAATTAATGCCCGAACCTAGGTAGGTACTTATCAGAGCCGGCGAATAATCTGGGTATAGTGAGTGGCTCTACCCACACGGAATTTTCCGAATGGGTAGAGTACCCACTCGGATTTTGACGAAAAGTTACTGACGTCACTAGACATGGGGATTTCCTCGTCGCTCGAAAAATCCATGTCTAGACGCATTTTCTTTCTTGTATCTTATTTTACTTAAAATTATGAGTTCAAACTCAATAACGTATGAACAATTACATTTTCGAGCGGTTTGAGCTCGAAAATAGCGGGAAGTTTTGGGGATGGCCCACAGGGTCAACTGTTTTCCGGATTTTATTTTGTAGTTTCTATTCCTATAAAATTCTCTTTTTTATGAGTCATTCCTCTATATACAATTTTTTGAGGGACTATCCCCCCTCCCGGCCCACTACCCACTCGGGCCTAACACAACCTGGTACTCATAGTCTTAAGTTCTGCCTTAGAAAAGTGGAAGTTAGATGATATATTTCCGTTTAATTAACATGATCAATAATGATCACAAAAATGTGACGTTGTTTTAGCAAAGGGACGTAACGGAATGGACTGAACTTTGGTTTTCTATCTGAAAATTTCGTTGTTACAAGGTTATGTTTAACTTACTCTAATATCTGATTTTTAAGATACAACAATTTTTAAGATCCCCTGTACAATGGGGAATGCTCTGAAGAATTGTTCAATATAATTCCCACCTCGGGTTTCTACAACCGCACCTCCCGTCACAGAAGTGCGGTCCATCCGCATTTCCTAGATACTTTATATCCCGAACCCGTAGGCTGTGGCACGAACTGCCTCAAGAGGTCTTCCCATTAAACTACGACATGGGGTTCTTCAAGAGAGCTGTGAATAGGATTTTGCAAGGTCGGCGGCGCGCCCGCATACCCCCTGGTGTTGCAGGTGTCCATGGGCGGCGGTAACACTTACCATCACGTGAGATCGCTTGCTCGTCCGCCCTCTTCTCTAAAAAAAAAAAATACAACAATAAAAAGTATGTTATTTTTTAAAGATACCTAAGCTCAAATAAAGCCATACCTAAAATATAGATGGCCAGAGCGTTCATACGATCACAAGATTTTTTGCATTCGTGAACGAGTTATATTAGGTTCATATTCACTGATCTAACTGAAAATATAAGCTTGTTCTACAACTTTATATTTTTACGGTTGGCGCCACCTAGTAGCTTATTGAATTATGTTAGAGTTTAAAAGATATTTGTATTGGAACGCTCGATAAGTTAGTACTATGAGTAGTTAATGCAAACAAAATGTTTTTAAGTATGTATATTATTACGCAAATGGTTTCTATAAAATCAATAATTCCGCACACAGAGATAAGTTGAAAAATCGTGATAAATAGTACTAGTATATAAAATAAGTTCTAACGTCTTAGAAATTGATTTCAGCATAAAAGTGATATCTCGATATTTAAAGCGAAAACACAAACATTAAACTGTGCCCTTGAAATATAGTTTGATTTGGACTTTCCAATTTATTCTCACCATGCATGGAAATTATGTTAACGACTTCACGGAATCCTATATTAATAATTATCTATCACATAAATACCAATTGCTTTTAATATGAAACATGCACAACATGTTTGTTCCATTATCGCCTCTATGTCACTGTAACAAGGCTTGTTAATGAAATATCAACGCGTAAGTACTAAATACTAAATAACGGGTGCGGTGACAGGTACCCTATTTATATACATTCGATATCTATCGAGGGTAGCTAGGGGTGTCTATTGGCGATGAATGAAAACATAGAGTAAACTCAGCTTTATTTAAAAATAATGTGGGACATCTGTATCCACGAAGGCGAACTGGCTCCGCGTGATGGATTATGGCCCGAATGGCCCTAATTCAAACAGCCGTTTGTTCGTGGGGCAAAACTTCATAGGTTTTTTGTGGCACATAGGACAGTTTATTATACTGATCAATGCGAGCGAAGTCGTGGGCAACAGCTAGTAGGTTACTACATAAAAGGTAACGAAAAAAAATATACCATACAATTGTTGCACAGTCTTTATTTTTATTTAGAAAACAGTTTACAAAAATTTTTAAACTTTGTTGTAGTATTGCTACGAATAATCCTAAGAAATATAAATGGAAACCTGTTTATTTGTTACATAATACTAATTAATAACTCTACAATAAATCAAGGAATCGCTATCAAATTTGGCATACATGTAGTTAGTGGGCGGTAGTTCTTGGCGGGGGCACTTCCGTGGCCCCCTGATCTACATAAGAAATATATCCCGGTTAACGTGAGCAAAGCCGCGAACAATAGCTGGAATATATTATTATCTGTAATACTAGCTGTTGTCAGAGTATGCCAAATTTGACGAAGATCATCCGAGCAAAGAGACATTGGTAAGGACGCACTAACTTAGATTTAACTGATTCGGAAAGAGGAAATTTAAATTTGGTAGGATTCCGAGTGGAGTCCTCGCCAACGCGCTCTCGTGAACGGATTTACGATCTCACTCGGAGCGTGAGCTAAATGCTAAGGAATTAATGGGGAAGTTAAAACTGACTTAAAATTTCATTGTTTCAGGATCCTCTTTAATAGAAAGATGCTCTAACATCAAATGTCATTCAAGGCTCAATGTTTGGTAATCTAGGAAACCAATCTGACAATAAGGTCCCTTCTGTTCAAGAATAGTCCCCTTATAGAAGTCGCTAGTTTGTCAAAACATGGTCCAAATACAAACTACGTAAAACGGAAAGCCCCGCATTGAATTAGGCTAACAGAAAAATCTATAGTTAGTGCTAAAAATACAATCTATAGTTATAAGTTCAGGGATTAAGGCACATTTACACAACGAGAGTTTGTTGAACGTGTGCGGTAGAGAATATAGGTCAAAAGCTAGTATAAACAACTATTATCATCACGTTATTATCATCGAGTTTTTATCATTTTGCAAACGGTTACAGGCGAGTGTCGTATGAAGTTTGGCCCGATACGAGAATACAATACGAACGGTATACAATGGCGTTCGAGAAACTCTCCTTGTGTAAATGAGCCTTTAAATAAAAATAGTTCATTATTCTAGCGTCTTATTATTAATGATTCAAATTTCCACGTAAATTTATATGAAATCCGTTACGAATGTTATAAAGTTTAAATACAATCATTAGTTCATTACACATAATATATCAACAATTAGCCGTGTTTGCAAATGGACTATTCGTATAAAGGTCACAGTATTATTAATTAATAATTAATGCCGGTTGGTCGACTTCGTATTACCGATCGTGACCGAACCCCGCGAGACTGTATGTAACATAGTATTATAGTGGTTACAACGTAAGCAAAAAATTATGAGTGTTTGTACATAACGGTGAAAAACATATCCCTCCTAGCGTTCCGCAGTCGGGTAAACGTGATACAAACATCCAAACACACTTTCAGAATTTTTACATTATGTTGTTGTAACCACTATAATACTCGTATTATTTTACATACAGTCTCTCAGGGTTCGGTAAGTACGTATTTTTGCAGAGCTTAAACGGAGTGACCGATTTTAAAGAACATCTTTAGGTTCATCTTGATATCGCGAGTGCTACTGGCATAGTTTATTTCTTGAAACACCAAAATGGCAGATTTACACGCCAGTTTGCTTAAAGCTTAAAAAAGTAAAGTCTATGAAACTCCGTAATTGGGGTATCAAAACAAAGGTCTTGAAAAGGCCATTCAGTAAATATATATATATATATAATAATATAGTATTTAAATCGACCTTCTCCAGCGAAATTGAACGGAACTTTTATGAATGTTGTAGGTATATTGATTGACATAAAACATGTTATGGAAAAAAAGGCTATTTGATTCAAATGGTACAGAAATATATATATATATATATATATATATATTATAGGGAAAGTTAATATCAATGGTGGAATAACGAAAGAAACACTTCGAATGACACCGATATTTTCCTTTATTAACGCTCCATTGAACACCAGACGAACACCGAATTATTTTGAGCTCAAAGTAACGACGCGCGCGTCCGTTTCGCATCGAGACCCTAAGGCGTAGTGGACGCAAGCGCAATTCCCCTCCCGCAGATCAGCCCCAAGCAGCCAGGAACAACGGCCCTCTCAGCTATCTTCTTACAATATATATATTTATATATATATAGTCGTATAGATCGACTTGCAATGAATACTATTGTATAAAAATGCGACATTTCGAAGATCATCAGATCGTGTACAGAACGTCAACAACGGCAACACTTTAGAAGTAGTTCATAAACAAAACAAACAAACCAGTGTATGCAGTAAATATGCAAACTTGTTTCGTTCATTTTCAAATTTCAAGTTCAGTTCTGCCGTAAGGCGTACAATTATATCATATAATTATTATGTTAGAAAGTTTGAGTACAATCAAATTTTTCATTTATTTTATATACCATACGTTTTCATATAGGAGTTGGACGCAGGCGGGTTTTTTGGATTTTTAAATGATTTACTCTTCATCTGTTCGTGAATAGGGACATGAAGATTTCAAATGAAAATATATGTCACAATTTCAAATTTCAAATGTCACACGAATAATATTTCAAATGAAAAATACGTATAAACAGTAAATAATTCTCCAGTAGTTTCGGAGTTTCGTCATTTTACTTAGCAGTCGTCAATATTTTATCATAAAATATAATTCACATCTAATTAAAAAATAACTAAAATTACATGAAATAGTCTCATATTTGCTTAAAAATATAACTAAATAACATGAAGACAATTTAGTCGGTTTTGGTTGATCTCCGTAGTTGGAGCACAGGCCTGCGGCGACAAATACCACGATAATATCACAGAAGAACACGTATCAAATACAATATTACTTATTAATAAGTTATTACATTTATTTAAACTTTACTTTGCAACCCTTTCAGGGTGCTGTTCGATCTGTGTGCTGTAGACTGTAGAGCATCAGACATGTTTGCCGAAGCAACAACTGAAGACGTTTATGCGATCAGACGCAAAACAGAGGCCTCCGTGATGGACAGGGCATGGTGTGGCACCAACAATATCCTGACAGCTTTATCTGCCAAGTATGAGTCCATCCATGCTGCAACACGGTGAGGAGCATACTTGACAGAATTATGTAGTTATTATTTTATTTTAAACTAACTGTACTCGGCCACGCGTTGCTGTGGCTACTCAACAGATGGCGCTTACCCTGTTTTTGGGTAAAAAGCATATTTTTACCCTGTAATAGGTATATAAAAACACGCGCGTATTCGAATGTAACGTTCAAAATTTCATAGCAATCGGTGAAGAACATTCAGATATTTAAGATTTCGAACAAACTTACATTTTTATTTATATAGATTTTTGCACTTTGCCATTACTTCGTAACAATATTTATTAACGTAAAATTCATTTTCATTACAGGGTGAGCGTTTTCAACTGACAGACAACTGAAAAATTAAGAAAAAAAAAAAGAGCTATTTCCACATTTCTATGTAACCATGATCTAACTTCCTATACAGCCACACTTCGATTAATACTATATTAATTCTTAACTTTGTAGAATTTTTGTTTGTGATGTTATTTAAGACACCGATTAAACCGCGTCAAAATTAATTTAGATAGATCATTGACATAAATTAGAAATAATCTATAATGATAAGTTCTTTTTATCAAGCTAGCAATAAGTACTACTCAAAAAGACTGGCTGGCATTATGGCGCTTGAAAAATGTTGCGCGTAAAAAAGAAAAAATAAAATCGGGTAAGCGACATTAATGCAAATTCTTGGGAAGTTGAAGTAATATTTTTTTGCATATATAGCTTGTGTTTACTTTCCTTGTATTCGTAATGAAAAGCACAGTGTTTACCTAGGGGTTCAGGACTTATTTAGTCCCTCGACCTATTGGTTTGAAATAAGTCACTTTCACCCCTAGGGTAACAATGTACTATTATTAACTGCACAGACATAATGCACATGACGCAAAAAGTAAATTAAAGATAATTTTCTATTATATAGAATGTTATAAAATAATCAAAGTAATAACAGGGCCATGTTCTTATAGGTTATGGATAGAGATATTATTTCGTAAAATGATACATAATACATTAACGTTTGGTGAATATCAGCAGCCTAGCCTAAAGTTGCGGCTTTAGTCGAGCTGCGAGGCAGTTCCATTGCTACTAATAAGATTGTACGGAGATAACACTTTATTGACCGTTCTACGTCAATAAAGTCAAATGTCAAATGGTAACCCAATTGGGGAGAGTACCGCGGGATCGCGAGTCGGTGAAAAGCGCCCAGGCACGTGCCGTTACCCGGTACAAGTGTTGGCTGAAGGCCCGTGTGTTGACGGTGTAACGAGGGGGACGTTCTACTTTCCGCCGGCGGTGACGGTGTACATGTGTATTGTAAGAACTGGCAGCGGTAATTGGGTCGTCGGGGTCGTCTAGGACGTGCCGAGGACGTCGACAGACAACGTCTGTCGGGTCAGCTAATAAAGAAATAAATTCAACATTGGCGGTCAAAAAGTTAAAAGTGGGGGGGGGGGGGGGGTTATGTAATGCATAATTACAGAAGCAGACACACATTTGAATACACTAAAAATAGATGCAATTTAATAATAATCACCCTCAGCTTTTTTTTATTGTCCTCTACCAGCCGTAAACCTACCTCTGTCTCTAATGGTATTTGTCTGTTTTGTGTTAGTCGCATCCGGGTCTTGTTTGCGACTCTGTTCATATCATCACATCACCCAACTTTGTTGTGTTTTAATGGCTTCCATGGCTCGTTCCATGGACCTTGGGGAGACTCATTCTGTACACAGTTTGTAAGCGTCAATACTTTTGTTCGTCGCCACTCATAATATTCAATACGCAAAATGTTTAAACACGCGACATGATCAATACGTATAATGTTCAACACGCAAAATGATCAATACGCAAAATTTTTAACACGCAAAATGATCAATACGCAAAATGTTTATTACGCATATGTAATATTTGGCGTATCGAATATTTTGCGTACTGTACATTGAACAATTGTAATGTATTTAGCATTTTGCGTATTGGTTTAATAGTTCCCTCCACCTCATATACTCAGATTCTAAACTGAACGTACAGTTAGGTATGTAAATTTACTTTTCATAAAGGATTTGGGGTCATCCATAAATTACGTCACACGTTAAGGGGCAGGGAGGGGGTCAACAAAGTGTGACATCGTGTGACAAGGAGGGGGGACGAGTCATAAGCTTCGTGACGTCACATGTATAAATCTAAAGTATTAAAACTAAACATCAACTCTAACGAAAAACTTTAAAATATTACCAACTCTATCAATATTATTATACGGTTGTTTTAATTTAATAATTTCTAAATTTAAAATTGCATAATATGTGACGTCACACCAGGCGAGTGGTCACACCACACAAATGACAAGTGACCACCTGTGACAAGGACGGGGGGGGGGGGCGGGGGGTGCTCCAAAAATCATGAAATTCGTGTGACGTAATTTATGGATGGCCCCTTTATGGCGACTCTTATATGACCTATTATAGGATGAAATAATTCTAATAGCATACATAATAATTACTTTAGTATTGCTTTAATTAAAATACAAATAAATCACTAATCTAATTGAACTTCTCCATTATCACATTGGTCAATTTCATTATGACACTCGTCAATTACGTTAACAACATTTTTAGTCTTTTTATAATTCTTACACAGTACTTGACACACAACACAGTCCTCGGACATCAAATGGCGGTGTTGGGATAAACGTACTTTATCCATCGGATCACAACCTGCAGACGTAAAGATAAATTTTAATACTTTGTATAACCTTAATTACTTTGTTGTCTTTTTTAAATGTACGGAAACGCCGCTCTTAGGGTGCGTTCTGAATGAACGCGGGGCGGGAAGCGGGAGCGAGAGATAAGGTGTGGCGATTCGCTTTTCATAACGTGTCCGTTGTTAAAGCGATCCTGTTTTGTATAGGCAATGACTCACTTCAAATTCGATTTAATAGTTTTACTTGAAAACTGTTTACTTGAATCTGTTGTAAATAAACAACATCCAATGTGTTTATTATGTCATAAAACATTATCCAATGAGAACATCTTTCTACAAAGCATCCAAATGATAAGGTCAAGCCCATTGATTATTTTCAGGAAATACATGATAAAATTCAAAATCGTTCAACAATCGCTGCATCATTTAAGAAACAACACGCATCGAACGAAGATGAATTACTTGCCGCTTATCGCATTTCACAACTAATTGCAAAAAGTGATAAAAGCTATAATCAGCATCGGCCTTAGCCATTCGGGCGCCCTGGGCGAGATTTATGCGAATGAAATCAGTGTTCTCAACCAATCAATCAAAAAAACAGCCATGGGTGTGTCTAGAGTAGTCGAAATTAAAATCTAGGCCTCTTCAGTTGACTTAGAAATTTGAAATTTGGCATGGAGTTATGTCTTTGGATACTATGTAAAAGATACAATCAGAAAACGATCAAATGTTCACGTTTGCAAAGCGATGAAAGAGATGGGTAGTTATTATCAGCTACAGACTTTGGATCGGTGATTTTCAATTTTTATTAATTTTCTTTTGTTCTGTGGTGGCATTACCCTTTATTAACTGATTGATTCGCGGCTCTAACTTCACGGCTCTCTGGCCCTAACGCCCCGGGCAACCGCCCGGGTTGATCAAGATCAAATCCAATTGAATAAATGATAGAATGTTTCGACGGCTTTGCCGGGACAATAGGGAAGATTTTATTAGGTTACTTTTGAACACAGAAGTTCGGTGGCTGTCAAAAGTTACATCTTTGGCTCGTTTTGTAGCATTATATGATAGTCATAAGATTTTTGTTGAAAGTAATAATGAGGCCAATCTGTGTCAACAGTTAAAAGCAATAAAGAATGATGCCTTTTATTTGGCAGATATTTTCAAGAGGTTTAATGATGTCAATTTGCAGCTTCAAGGAGCTAATAAAACTCTTATAGGTTGCCAAAGTATTGTGTCATTATTTATTGACAAACTTGAACTACTTCGTTATAATCTACTGAAGAGAGAATTTCATCACTTTCCTGAATTATCATCTATAAAAGATGATGTAACTCCAGAGGATATTGACAGATTTAGTAGCCATCTCAACGAACTTAAATTGGATATGGAAAAACGATGAAAAATCCTTTTACCGCAAATATTGAGAAGGCTGATACAACTTGCCAAGAAGAACTGTTAGAAATTTGATATGATGAAGAAAGTAAACATAAATTCGATAGTGGTGGATATGAATGGCAAATCTAATATATCTTATATCCTAATATGTGGAAAATGATATTCAGTTTATTGATACCGTTCCCTACCTCATATCTTGTGAAATCAGGCTTTAGTGCTGTTAATCGTATTATGACCAAAGAAAGAAACCGCCTGAATATTTCCGAAAGAGAAGATCTTCGTTTGTTCCTTACAAAAAATGAGCCAGATATCCAGTATTTAGTTTCGCAACATCAGCCTCAGGGATTTCATTAATAATTTAAATGTAATTTCATCAGACTTCATGCTTCTATGTATGCAGTAAGTTGTTTTATAAAGATTTATTGTGTCAATTTTAGCGAAAGTCCGACATAAAGTATTTGGCTAGTAATTATTATTATATGCTTTAACTAGCTGTAACTCTGCTTTATAAATTTTGTAAAGTAAATTTACTTCCCTAATTTATAAATCACCATTACTGTGGAACCGGTGGGCGGTTAGAAAATTTTACTACTAATAGAGATACAAAAGTGGGCGGTAGGTATAAAAAGGTCGACTACCCCTGGTTTAGAAGTTAGAAGCCTCTGATGGACAGACGGACGGACAGCGTTGCCACAACAATAGGTTCCGTTTGGGTACGGAACCCTAAAAATGCCCTAATATCAACAAATAAGTGATAATAAATAAAAAAATATACCGCAAACAATAATAGATAAACAGTCTACATTTGAAACCACAATAGATAGCGGTTTTCCGTTGTTTGACTTTTATCACATTTTTCCCAGTAACTTCGAAAACCGCAAATATCCGCAGCTAATTTTTATAAATGTTTCTAATGAACATCTAGGCATTAAATGTAAAGCGTGGGCAGGCGTGGGTAACTGTCAAAAGCTTCTACGAACTTAAAGAATTGACTTTTTTCCTTGTTATTGTTAAATTATTTACACGTATACTGAAAAAAAACATAAAATTAAAAACGCATAGTTATCCTGAAATCTTCATAAGATGAGCTTCTCAGAAATGTATAATATTTTACATCTGTACATCTGGGGTATTGTTCATGTTGTGGGGGAGGGACATTAGGTTGCTGTTCCCATATAATGTTAATTATATGGTACATGGGATGGGGGAAGGTATGATGATCCAGAAAATGTAGATTAGTTACAGTCCGACAAGTATAATTTGGCGCGGCTGTGCGCCACTGTGCTCAACACCGGTGTTGCCACTTTATTACATTACACATTAAATTTGGTAAAAAAAAAAACAATTATTTATTTAAAAAACGGTAATTGTAGTTAGATCTAGATAGGTATAACTGACACGCATGCGTATATTCAATATAAACCATCTACATTCATATAATTATGTTTAGTTTGAATTAAGGAATGGAACAAAACATAAATAAAAACAACTTGTCAGTATTGACACATTAGTTATGTGCGGCTACAGCAGAGGATTTAATAAAAATCAATTTTTGATTTTATTTATTATCTAAGAGTACAATTTATAATATTACGAACTAAAATACTATTGTAAAAATATGCGTCTTGACCGATGCTAGGTCTAAAACGAAGTGCCTCGAAATCCGAGCTGCTGGCAAGAAATACATCATTGTGAACAACGCCGTCATTGTCCGATTATTGAGAGCAATGTTTATGCATTAATCTTCACAGGTTTGCATAAACAAGCAAAGCACGTTGTGTGGTATCAAGTGTCGTTCACAGTGCCGTTATTGTTCTGAGGGCGATTACATAACACATTTCTTCCTTATTTTGAATAAGAGTGATCTAACAAGTGATCTTCTATATCTTCGAATTCCAATGAACTGCTGTCAGATGATGTGTCACTGTCGCTATTCAGACATATATTAAAATGTTCTAATTCGTTATTGCGATATTCATCCTCCAACCTCTCGACATGCTCACAATGTGCCTTCCACGTAGCCGCCGATACAGCTTGAAAAGCATCTTGCGTCAGATTGAATATATCGGCTTTGGATCGACCCACATTGGTTTCCCCCACCTTGCGCTTCACTGATGCCCATATCAACTCAATAGGGTTTAAGTGGCAGTGATAAGGTGGTAACCTCACAACTTGGTGCCCATGCTGTTTAAGTATCTCATCTGCTTCAAACACATCTGGTTTCTTGTGCAGTTTAATGATTTCAAAAAGTTCTGGTTTCGTCATTGTTTCTAAATACGAAAGTCCGTTGTTTTTTATCCATTCTTGCATTATCTTCTTTTGGCTGGACATGGTAGGTGGCTTGTTCATTTTCACACAATGGTACGGTGCATTGTCCATGACCACAATGGATTGTGATGGCAAATTGGGAATTAATTTTTCAACTAGCCATTTCTTGAAATTTGTGGCGTTCATTTCATCATGATAATCACCGCTTTTTGTATTTGATTTGAAAATCAATAACGCATTTGGAACAAATCCTTCCACACTTCCAGCATGTACTATAATCCACCGTTGACCTTGAGATGCCTCTTTAATACTGCCAGCAACTTCTTCAGATTGCCAGAATTTGTTAACTCCGTAAGATGAATGAATATATGTCTCATCAAGATATATTACAGGACGACGATTTTCACTGTCTCTGTTTGATTTCGTGGTTCTTAAATAGCGAGACCTCCATGCTGCTATGTCATATCTTTCCATTAGTATTTTTCGTTTTGATTGGCATTTCCGGAATTTGAACCCCAACCAGAAATATTTAGTTGTATGTTTTATTCTTATGTTATGTTAATATGAAGTTAATTTAATGACACTTTTATGGGTTTAAGTTTTTAAGTTTGATTCTACATTACTAATTTCTATTATATATATTCTATTCTCTGTTGTGTTTCTCGAGAAAAAAAAGTGCATTTGAAATAACTGGGCGAGAGACAAGAACTATCTCGAAGTGACGGGCGCAGATGTACTGGTGTCACGCAGAATCGTGATGCTGTAAGTGGGACCGTTCTGTGTTCCATGCAATTGTAATAAACAAGCGTGACGCTTACCATCAGGCGAGCGACTTGTTCGTCTCGTCACTTTATAACATAAAAAAAAAAAACGTACAACGCAAGAGTGAAATTCATTGCCTGGGTCTGTGTTTCATAATTACATAATTTTATACATATTTGTTTACATAATTGTATAGCCATAATTACAGGATTTATTTATTAAACAACACTGACCTCAAAATTAATTTTCTTAGTCTCACGGCTACCATCAAATTGAATATCATTTTTTAATTCCACCAAAAGTTTTGCCAAGGTTGGAATTTCTTTTTTTACAGTGTAAAATTGCTGGATCTTTCTTCTTACCACACCTAAATCAAATTCGTCCAAATTACACTTGGTCTCTAATCTATTTCTTTTCTTTCCTGGTGTGGTGACTTTTGACGAAATTTCCTCCGAGCGTTTTCCTTCTGCAACGGTTCTTTGAACGATAAAATAAACACATAAAATAAATATAAAAGAACTGATGAATTCTACACATCTTACTGATATCATACATAATACAAAAGTTTAGTGTTGATCATATAATAGCAAATCCCTTGTAAGTAAAATTGAGTAGAGTACTAGGGTAAATTATTGCGTGAAGCTTGCAACACTTACCAGTCATTGCCGCCACCCTCGCATTTACGGATTTTAGTGGTATAACGGGCTCGTTTCTTTCACATTCTTGAGCACAAAACGAATGAACTTTTATAACTGTCTCTCTAGCAACACTTTTTATCACTTTGGGCGTGGTTAAGGTTCAGTATTTTAACAAATTTAGGCAACGATGTTTCCAAAGTACTTTTACGAGGGGCGTTCAATGTATTCTCGGTATAGGCATGAAAGAATAAGCAGAAAATTCTGAATAAAATTTATTTTTCAATATAGTCCCCCATCACCTCAATACACTTATTTCAACGTGAAAGTAACTTTTCAATACCGTCTGAAAAATATTTTTCTTCCTTGTCTGAAAAATGTTCATTAATTGCAGCCTTCAACTCTTCATCGTCGGAAAAATGCTTACCTCGAAGATCGTTCTTAAGGTTGGGGAACAGAAAGTAATCACTAGGGGCTAGGTCCGGATTGTAGGGTGGATGATTGATTTCTTCAAACCCGCAATCCCGCACAGCAGCCTTGGCAGTGCGCCCTTTGTGAACCGGCGCGTTGTCGTGAAGAACCAATACACCTACGGTCAATTTTCCGCGTCTTTTTTCTTTTATTGCCTCCTTTAAATTACGTAGGGTGTTTGCGTAAGATGCGGCAGTAATACTTTGACCTTTTTTTGTGTACTCAATCAGTAAGATTCCCTTAGAATCCCAAAACACTGTGGCCATGAACTTTCCGGTCATCCTAGTTGCCTTTTCGTAATGATATCACGAATACTAATGGTGACAATTAAATTAAATTTTATATTTATACCCTCAAAGTGTCTTTAACTAATGAGATAATTTAATTACCCTCATCATTAGTATATAACCCCGATACCGGGAATACATTGAACGCCCCTCGTAAGTGTCGAAGTGAATTTTCAAGATGGCTGTTTTAGTTCCTCAAAACGCCACCGCCAACTTATACTTGTGGTACTGTAACAATGTAGCAATCTGTATTGGTAATAAAGTCATTGTATTGTATTATTATACATTTGTTGTATATATCCCATGACTAAAGCCATTTATCTTTCGAGTTTAAAGGGCAATTGATGTGTAGGGCTAATATATATATGTATATATTGACTATTTAAAACTCAAATATCTTAACTCCGATGCCACTTAAGGTAAAATTCACAAATCACCTATCTATATTCAAAGTAGCAGTACGAAATAGTAATAGATATTTTCAGTGGCCGTTTAAAAAAAATGACGTCACTAGTACCTACATATGTTTTTTTTTTCGTAATTTTAAGGAACTTTTATGCCTTGGCACATGTCAGTTTCATCTTATCCCAAACTTACATTCTACAACATTAATGTAGCTACCAATATATCAGCCCTAGTGAGGGCTCACGGATCTGTACAAACTAAATGCTGCTCGTGAATTCGGTCCTCCTAGACATATAAGGTTACTCAAACCTCTTCACATGTGTGTAACTTTCGTTTTATTCTCTAAAATAGTTGTATATCTTGCTCGAACGATTTAATATATTTTAAGGTGATTTAGGTTATGCGTTATTTCAGTGAAACGTTGTATATGTAATGTACAGTCAGCAACACGCTAATGTACCTATAATCGTTCGATTCTAGTCCTTATTACAGGCGCATTCAGGTACCGATGGGTGTACATTACCTTATTGCTAAATGTATATATTAAGGTTATCTTGTCCTGAAAATGGAACATGTTTTAACCTGTTTCAGTAGCACTTTGGTTCGCCTCAAGTTCCGCTTTTGAAGCAGCTCTACTGAAACCAAAATAAAAAACATATTTAAAAACACTGTCCACATTGTAACATTTTCAAATTTTATGCAACGTGTTGGAATATAATAAAACGAACAATGACATTTTGACGTCTGTGAATATCGGATGAATAAAATAAGTATCTACGTAGTAAAGTCACAGATTTGTGTCTGAGTGTAGTTTTAATTGGCTGACGTCATTCATCATCATCATCATCATCATTTCAGCCCTTGGACGTCCACTGCTGGACATAGGCCTCCCCCATTGTCCGCCATTTAGACCTATCGGCAGCGACCTGCATCCAGCGAGTGCCCGTAACCTTTATGAGGTCGTCTGTCCATCTAGCAGATGGACGTCCTCGGCTTCGTCTGCCGGTACGTGGTCTCCACTCGAGAACCCTTCTGGCCGATGCGTCCATCGGCCATCGGTTCTTCGAGCTATGTGCCCTGCCCACTGCCACTTCAGCTTGCTAACCCGAGAGGCTATGTCGGTGACTTTAGTTCGTCTACGGATCTCCTCATTCCTGATTCGATCACGTAGGGAAACCCCGAGCATAGCCCTCTCCATAGCTCGCTGTGCGACAGTGAGCTTATTTATGAGGCCCATAATCAGAGACCACGTCTCGGTGCCGTAGGTCATCACTGGCAACACACACTGGTCGAAGACCTTCGTCTTCAAGCACTGAGGTATTTTGGACGAGAAGACGCTGCGTAGCTTCCCGAACGCTGCCCAGCCGAGTTGGATTCGTCGATTGACCTCTTTCTCGAAGTTGGACCTACCTAGTTGGACCGTTTGGCCTAGGTAGACGTACTCGTCAACAACTTCGAGAATCGAGCTCCCAACTGAAACTGGGGTGGGCACGACATGGACATTCGACATAATTTTCGTGTTGTCCATGTTTATTTTAAGGCCCACCTGTTGGGAAACTCGATTGAGGTCTCCGAGCATTGTGCTAAGATCCGCCAGCGATTCTGCCATGACCACGATATCGTCGGCAAATCGAAGGTGAGTGATGCATTCGCCATCAACGTTGATGCCGAGTCCTTTCCATTCCAGGAGCTTGAAAGCGTCTTCCATCGCATTGGTGAAGAGCTTCGGAGAGATGACATCTCCTTGTCTCACACCCCTCTGCAATGGAATCGGCTCCGTGCTCCCTTCCTGTACTCGGACTGACATGGTGGCGTTGTTATACAAACACTTCAACACTTCAATATACCGATAGTCAATATGGCACCGCTGGAGGGACTGTAGCACTGCCCAAGTCTCGATCGAATCAAAGGCTTTCTCATAGTCCACAAACGCTAAGCATAATGGCAAGTTATACTCCTCGGTCTTCTGTATAACTTGCCGCAGCGTATGGTTGTGGTCTATGGTACTATAGCCTTTTCGGAAACCGGCTTGTTCGGGAGGCTGGAAGTCATCAAACCTGCGCTCGAGACGATTCGTGATAACCCTCGAAAACAGCTTATAAACATGGCTCAGAAGCGAGATGGGCCTATAGTTCTTCAACAAGGTCTTGTCACCTTTCTTGAAGAAGAGCACCACCACGCTTCTGTTCCATGCCTCCGGCGTAATATCTTCGAGCAAGACGGAATTAAAGAGCTTCTGAAGGACTTTCAGTATCGGTGTTCCACCCGCTTTCGGGAGCTCTGAAGTGATTCCGTCCTCACCCGGCGCCTTGTTGTTTCTAAGCTGTTTGAGGGCCATCCTAATCTCGTACAGGCTGATGTCCGGGATGTCTTCGGTATAGTGTCGGGTCAACTTGGCTCTTGGGTCTTTGGCCAAGTTGCCAACAGGTTTAGCGACCGAGGTATACAACTAACTGTCCATAGAACTTCTCGATCTCCCTCAGTACCTCTTGTTTGTCGGAAGTGACACTACCGTCCTCCCTCTTCAGCTTCGTCAACTGGCTCATTACTGGACGTCATTACTGCGTGGTAATAATAAACATGTGGGCGCTGTACGTGTATAAAATGTAAAATTAAAAGAAGCATCATCAAAAGGAAGTCCAGTTTGTTTTCCTTGCCTAGAACCCATTCAAGCTCAATACAATGGAACCCGCCTTTCAGTATCCTCTACGGGACATAGGGCTCGTCATGTACATTGTCTTGTGCACGAGGGATGTGGTCATAAAACGGTGGCCAAGTGGGTTGGCGAGTACACTCTTTGAGAGGTAGTGTAGATCCTCCAGGCATTGTTATCGCTTAGGCACCCACGGGAAGAGATGAGATGGTGCTATTATACGCTGCAGAACATCACATTATGGTATTAATAAATATAATAATAGTAATACCGCATAGTAATAATATATATTAAATAATATAATAGTAATAATAATATATAGTTAATCGACGTGTATTATGTTTGTACTTTATGTCTTTGTATTTCATTTTTGTATGCAGATGTAGATATGTGTGTAGTAGTATATACTGGCGGTGGCAGGGATTCCGTTACCGTGACTCCCGTGATTCCCGTGGGAACTCTATAAATGATCTGATTAAAAAGTACCCCACATGTTAACCCGGCACATCTATACTAATATAATAAAGAGGTAAAATTGTGTGTTTGTAGGTATGTTGGGGGTAATCTCTGGAACTACTGAACCGATTTCAAAAATTCTTTCACAAATAGGAAGCTACATTATACTTGTCTAATATAGGCTATATTTAATTTTGAAATTTTGAAAAAAAAAAAATGAAAAATGAAACATACCGAAGCGAAGCGAGGGTCGCTAGCACACTACAAATATGCCTATTTCCATTAAAATCGGTCCAGTAGTTTCCGCGGTATGCGCGATCAGACAGGGAAGAAAATCCAAATTGTTGTTTTGGGCTCTATATCGTTCGTACTTCCTATTGGAATCACTTTCTTCAAAAAATATTTCATGTACAGACACGGCTGTTACGATTTCATGTATAGATTTCTAAATAGTTATGTATATTATATTTTATGTATAATGTATACATATATTTTTGTCTTTTAATATGTATTATTTTGTGTTCAGTTAAGCAAGGGCTTTGCTTTACACCAAAGGTATTTCTGGTCAACCAAATGTTGACTGGCAGAGAGTGCCATTAGGCATTAAATCCACTCTTTGTACAAATTTTGTGCGGTAAAGTCTAAATGAACAAATAAATGAAATAAAAACCATCTTCATCAATAAGCTTAATTTATATGTATAACTAACAGTGTTATAACTAACGACATTGCGCGCGGAGGCGTTAGAGTAGAAGTTAACTTGATTCCTGTGGGAACTTTGTAAAGCTATCTGGAATAACAGTATAATAATTGAATAATGGAAATGTACTCCATTTCCCACTTTCTCATATTTCCCCAATGTAGGTACGTGTTTCGGTAGTGAGTGAGATATACCCGAGTCCATTCCCATCCCATCCTATCTCTCCCCATTTAACTAACGCTTTCTCCAAATCCACTCCGATATCTTCAGTGTTTAAAAAAATATGGCACAATCAATGTCAATGACATACCTTTTTCTGTCAATCTCCTCCATTTCTCGCATGGCTTTTCTCCAAATGTCTTCCTTTGTTTCTTCTTCTCTCTTTCTTTTCTCTACCCTCTCTAAATATTTTAGGTAGTATTCGGCAGCCAATGGAGAAGCCTGATATGAACTATTTTGTGACTGAGGAGCCTTATTCGCTGTATTTTGAGAACTAAGTGTACATTCTGGCGACTTAATCTTTTTCCGAAACATGTCTCTTGAGTTCATATAAAAACTCTTTTTTTTTTCATTTGTATTATTACCGGGTACTTGTCTTGAGTCCTCATTTTTTCCTTTGGAATTATTAAGATTTAAAATTGATGTCAGCGCAACATTACGTGCTAATTTTTTCTTCATTTTAAGTGACTTTTCACTTAAAGCTGTTGGTACAGATTTTTCACTTGCTTCATTCTGTGGCACAAATTCGTCACTCCAAGGATTCAGATTACTGTTTTGTAAAACTTCTTCAACGACGTCCTGTGGGCCCTCGTCTTCGCGACACTGAAATTTGTAGAAATTATTTAAAAAAAAAAATGAATTTCTTATACTGAGAACTGCAGCGGAATAACTCACTATTTTTAGCTTATATTTTAAAAAAAAAAAAAATACTTTTTAAAAGAATAAAATATAGTTACTATAAAGACAGTTCAAATATTCCTTACATACAAGTTTCAACGTAATGAAAATTATACATACGGCATCCAGCATCTGCCTGATGAGTGGTAGATCGGGAGGAGCGTTTATGAAAATATTATCCCCAGGTGCATAAACATCACGGTCTGCAATTAAACCATCAGTTTATATAATTTACAAAAGTACAAAAAACATTTGAAAGAAGGTATAGTTCATGCATTTCACGATGACGCACCGTACTGTTTTCTATGAGGGTGCGAGGATCTTAGTTTGAACATCAGTATCGAGTCGATCACGACTCAGACCATTTGTATCGATAGAACTGCCACACGTGCAGTTTTGCGCACCTGGACTGTAAGCGCTTCAAATAAAAATGGGGCGCGTTTTCGTGAAATGCATGAACTATATAAAGAAAACACATTTATTCATTATCATGTCACAATACTGGAATAGAATATAATTTATTTGTAATCAAAGGTAAAAATAAAAAAGATGTGATTTACCGAAAGTTACAAAATTCTTTTAAAAAAATATTTTATATATTCAACAGTGGAGACATAGGCCGATGGTTGGTATGGTAAGGTTAGTACATGTTTTATAGCAAACGAGCATACAGTTCACCTGGTGGTAAATGGATATTGTCGCCCATAGACAACCGTGGTACAGGCCAACATTAGTCCAGAATGACAAACGCTGACACTCCACCGGATGCACTGCCTACCTTTTGAGATGTAGGAATTGATTTGGAGAAAGGATTGGGAAAATGGGGAGGGATAGGATGGTAATGGGCTCTAACATATCTCAACTACCGAAACACGTACGTACGTACGAGGGTGAATCAAAAAGTTCTTAGAATCATCACATGTTAATAAAACCTTCTTGAAGGTAGTTTATTTTGTATTTTAAAGAGCCACTATCACACAATATTTATTTCAAGTGTAACTTAATTCCATCTACTCTTACTACTCTCTTGAGCAATTAATTATTTAGTGTAACGAGTTGATAAAACATTCAATTATGGAAAAAGCTAGTTATGTGCAGTAATAAAGTACCTGTGTCTAAAAAAATGTCCACGAAGGATATTTGTTTGGACATTAGGAGCTAATGCTTTACCCTATTCCACGGTTGATTACTGGGTTGCCAAATTTAAAAGAGGCAGATCGAGCTGTGAAGATAATCCCCATTCTAGTCGGGCTTCCACGGAAGAAAGCGTCAGAAAAGTGGAGAAATCGGTTTTAAGAAGACAGAGGAATCATAAAATATTTAGCAGAAACTCTAAAGATTACATTTGGCAGTGTTCAATTCATTTTAATAGATACTTTAGGATTTAAAAAAGTATGCGTTCCGCGAATGTTAACTGAAGAACACAAAAACGAAGCTTGGATGTTTGGATGCTTGGATGTTCTTGGATGTTTAATGTTGTTTATAACCACGATAATTCTCCAGCTCATCGATACCGAGTTGCATTCACGGCAATCCAGATTCAATCAAATTCAAAATTCTTAATCACCCATCATATTTCACTTATTTCCTAAATTAAAGGTGTGTATTATTTATTGTGTTGAGACAAATCACATATGGTCATTAGTGAGGGAACGACAAAGAAGAAGAAGAAGAAGATCGGTGGAACAAAATTTGTTCATGATGACGTGGTTATGACACAGAGAATTTTTTTGAGACTCAAAAAAACAAATTTTTCATGGTTTAGGAAAGTGTATCGAATGTATCAAACTAAATGTAACAAGGAGATTATGACGAGAAATAAATTTAATTTTATTTAAATTTCTGTGTTTTAATGACAATTATAATGACTTTTTGATTCATCCTCCTACATTGGGGAATAGGATATAGTGGGGAAATGCAGTACATTTCAAGGTAGTCTCGGAGAATAGGATATAGTGGGAAAAGCAGTACATTTCAAGGTAGTCTTCCGTGAGAGAGGGGTAACGTGGCCAGTCGAGTGCGCCCAGCGGCTGATGGATGTGCATCACCCGATGTAATGGATCAAATAACAGTTTCACATTTATTATTTTGTAAAATAAATTTGATTATTTCTTTAAGAAATGTTTATTCTTCATTCTACAAGATAAAGATCCCTGATAAGGAATCACACAAGGAATCCATTCCTATAAGGATTTCATTCCTATAAGGAATGGTATGAAAGGAACGGTACAGCCAGGTAGACCTACTATCTAGGGGGTTCACACCAGTTATTAAATTATTGGAAAAAAATTGGTGAACACAGAAACTGAGAAAACTAGTTATTTTAAAGGAGAATGCCCACAAAAGTATAGAGCTCAGGCCCCTTTTCGAAAATTTCCTATAGTGGAAAATTGTCATAATATGTAGCACAATATGTAGTGTAATGTCAATACATATAGATAAATATTTTTTGAATCGAATGTGGGATTATGCAGAAGATTATATAGGAATTAACGTTTTTAGGTTAGTTTTTGTTTTTTTGACACCACTAAAGTATGCTAATAGGGGTTAAAGTATGAAATTGCCGTTTTATAGTAATAGATATTTTGAATTGACATAAAACCTTCATGGTGTGAGATTTTCGAGTGAAACTTTTTTCACATGATACCTATGAGGTTCTAAAAAATGTGCAACATTCGATTTTCGACTTTCAATTGTTTTTTTTATTCAGCTTAGACGGGAAAGATGGATATTTGAAAATCCGAGTAATCTTTGAATACGAGTTCCGACGCGGAACTAACGCGGCAGAAACGGCTCGCAATATCAATGCTGCGTTTGGAGAGGAGACTGCTAATGAACGAACTGTGCGTTTTTGGTTTAAACGCTTTCGTAATGGAAACTTCGACTTGAAGAACGAACCACGTGGAAGACCGCCCACACATGTGAATAACGCTGAATTGAAGGAGATGGTGGAAGCCGATCCGAGTCAAACTACCCAGGAATTAGCGGCATGGTTTAACGTTACCTTACCTACAATATTGATTCATTTGCATCAAATCAATAAGATAAAAAAATATGAAAAATGGGTGCCTCATGATTTGACTGATCTGCAGAAAGAAACGCGTGTTGAAACTTGCGTTGCGTTGTTGAATTGGTACAGAAATGAAGGAATATTGGATCGAATTGTGACAGTGACGAAAAGTGGATTCTTTACGATAACCGAAAGCGAAAAATGCAATGGCTGACCCCAGGTCAAACGCAGCAACAGTGCCCTAAGGCAAAGCTTACCAATAAAAAGGTAATGGTAACTGTTTGGTGACCTATTCATGGTGTTATTCACTATAGCTTTCTCAGGTCTGGTCAAGCAATAACAGCAGATGTTTACTGTGCCGAACTTCGAACAATGATGGCGAAACTAGCAGTGAAACAGCCCCGACTCGTGAATCGATCTTCACCATTATTGCTCCATGATAACGCAAGACCTCACACTGCACGAGAAACCGTTGTAACTCTACAGGAGCTGCAGTTAGAAACCATACGTCATCCTCCGTACTCGCCAGACCTTGCTCCAACGGATTACCATTTTTTTCGTGATTTGGACAATTTTCTACGTGGTAAAAAATGTTCTTCCCAAGAGGCAGTACAAAATGCTTTCACACAGTTTGTCGAATCTATATCCACAGAGTTCTATCGCAAAGGCATTAAATGAACTTCACATGGTAACAATGTATAGATAATGAGGATAAATATTTTGATTTAATCAAATATGTTACATATTAGAAAAAAACGAGTTTTAATTTTTCAGTACAAATCGGCAATTTCATACTTTAACCCCTAATATTTAATTTACGTTTTTGTGTAATAAGAAAAATCATATCTAAACATTATCACATAAGCAAGATAGATTAAACATCTACAAAAGGAGGAATGTTTTTATTCAAAATTGTAAAATCCTATTTATCAAAATATGAGTAAGTACAATAATTTTGTTCGCGACGACCGCTCCTAATAATTTATACATAGCATATAAGTATATAGTGTATAGATAAGTATATACGTTAAGTACAATTACAGTACATTTAAAACAGTAGGTTAAGGTAGGATACTATAGTAAAATTGTCTTTGTTCCGTATAGATAGTTATTTCATTTTATTTGTAAGCTCATTTTAAAGGACGTTGGAGTTGAACGGGAAGAGAAAGCGCGCTACCAAATAAAGGGTTTGTACATGTGCGCCATTGACATTGAACAGACAAAGGAAAATAAATCGCAAGCAAACAAACGGCCTGCACGTGTGTACCATAGCGGGCACGTACGCCAAAATCAGACAGTGCGCTATTGGTCGTAAGAATCGGAATGGCCAACTCCAACCCCTCTCATTGTAGAAACATAAATAAGGGCCAATCCCTGTCGCAGTCACCACAGTGAACACACGTCAAATAGTTAATTCTGCACCAAATACAAGTCTCGAAAGTGGTTCCCTGCATTTTTCTTCTTCACAATCCCAGCACACAGAACAGTGCGGGTCACAAATTTCAAACAACATTCGTAAATAGAGTCAAAGTTCATAATTTTTTATGATCTGGGTCAATACAATTACTAACATAATTAATGAAATATTATCCCTTTTTATGTAACCAAATGCGTAAGTCGTTGCTACAGATTCCCTCAAAATATGATTCACATTTATATTATAGTTATCCTACTATACTTCTTCGTAAAAATCTTACTAATCTGTAGTCAACACACAACACAATGAACTGTGATAATGGAAAATTAGAAAAGAAACTGTGACATTGATATTATCAAACAATATTTGATAATAGTTTTATTGGGTAGGTAGCTTACCTGGTGACACTGGAGCCTCATTTCTTCTAGATGAGGTCTGAATATATGTGGGCACAGAATGGCCTTGTGCGACGGACAAATCTCGCAACACATCATATTTGCTGTACCACATTATAGTCTTCACTTTGTATTTGTGGAAGTCCAATTCTAGGGTCGACGTACCTAAGAAAATAAGTTAAAAATCATAAAACATTTTTATATCATAGGAGCTACTCATTTGAATCAATACAGCAACTGACTAAAGCACACAAGTCAAAGATGTGTACAAAGTAATGAAACTAAAGTGGTGTTTCTCAACTATTTTTTAAAGACTTAACTAGAAACGCACAAATGAACACAAGTCCACTTAAGTGTAAAAGAACATCTACTGAATTTATTCTCATTAAGTCATCACATCACACATAAATTTGAGTTATGTTATTAGGAAGGGATATGGATTTTTTAAACCACTTTTCGTAAGTTTCCATGGAAAGTTTATTTCTAATTTTAGTTTTCATTAAATTGATTGCAGAAACAGACGCTCGACATTTGCACTAGTATGTGGTAATGTTAATATTTTTTTTGCAAATTGGGCCAGTATAGGAAACATTTGAGACAAATTGTCTTTTTTATTTTTTTTATTATGTGTTCTGTGGCACGTCCCATGAATGACGTGTAGCGGGCGTTAGCGGAAGTAGAATGAAATGGACCGTTTATAAACTTTTTTCTCTAAGGATAAAGAAATGATCCCTAATTCAGCCTAATCAGCTTAATGTTATTTTGCTAATTTGAATATTTGATAGAAAGTACGTAGATTCTGGGACTGAAGTTCGTAGGTTTGCGAGAAAGGTCTAAAATACGTAGATCTACGCAAAAATATATAGTTGGCGACGCTGATAGTGTTTGAAAGGGGCTTTACCATTGTTCAAAACAAGTTTATAATGGTACTGTTTTTATTTTAATAAGTTGTAAACATGACACATGGGAATTTCGCTTACAATTATCAACAAAGTAGTTTTAACGGAAAATTCTCTTTTTATTTTTGTTTGTATTGTATCAGTTAGGATCAACAACTGGTGCTTCCAGGCAAACTTGTGTCATGTAATCGCCCTCAGAACAATAACGGCACTGTGAACGAGACTTGATACCACACAACGTGCTTTGCTTGTTTATGTAAACCTGTGAAGATTAATGCATAAACATTGCTCTCAATAATCCGACAATGACAGTGTTGTTTACAATGATGTATTTCCTGCCAGCAGCTCGGATTTCGAGGCACTTCGTTTTAGACCTAGCATCGGTCAAGATGCATATTTTCACAATAGTATTTTAGTTAGTAACATGAATTGTAATCTTAGATAATAAATAAAATCAAAAATTGATTTTTATTAAATCCTCTGCTGTAGCCGCACATAACTCTTGTGTAAATATTTATCTTAGAATGAAATAAACAACGTTTCATATGGGTTAGCCTTTAATAAAGAGAGACAGATGTGTTTTTCAACATCTTTTCAACATCGTACTCATTGGGCTATTATATACCCCACCCGCAGTCCTCGGCTAAGTCACATTCGCATTTATAATATTATTAGGATTAATTAATGTGACAACAATAAATTTAATAAATCATACCATAATTTAATGCTAACGCGACCTTACCGATACCCTACTGTTACTCAATGTGCACCAGAAGTAATTCCTCGCTTGTCCTTCGGAGTGATAATGACACACTGGACTCTTTGTTTACATTTCGTCACAGCATTTATTGTTGGCAATGTAAGAATTTGTGTTATACTTCATTTGAAAGGCAATAAAATTTCCTAATTGATGATATTTGATGATATTAAAAATAAAAAGGAGAGGAAAATAATCACCAGGATAAAAACCAATTGTAAATGAATATTTCTTTTCTCATACATTATCATTTCTCGAAAATTTATGTATTTTTCGAACATCTTACAATAATGTACCAACTTTATTTACATCCATCAATGTATAAATAATAGGGCTTCTAATAATACCTATATTTCAGTATTGGGTGATGTAGTTCAATCACAATTGGGTGATTCCATGTCAAATCAACATGGTCACCTGACATGACCATCACCGATTTGAATGATTGTTGGTGAGTTTGTTGGAAACCATGAAAAAAAAATTCCCCAAATATTAGATTTTTTGGTCGACCGGGGTCCGAAATATGGGTCGTTGAACTTTGACCGAAACGCTTCGACCCAAACGGGTAAATCGGTCATATCTCAGCTCCTATGGGACCTATAGAGATGATATATATACCAAATTAAAGGTATTTGAAAGGGCTTTCTGGGCAAACAAACGAGAAAGCTGTAAAACAATAAACAAGGATTCAAAAATAACATTTACACCTTTCAACCTTGACCATTCAAAAAATGAATTTTTATTTTTTTTTATTTTTTAACCATATACTAAGCTTATCATAAGCTATCATTTCTGTAAAAATCAGAGTGGGCACTCTTATAGTTCTCCCGCAATGATTTTTTGAATATTTACGAAAATCAACAAAATGTTTCAGATAGCATAAAATTACTTGTTTTGGAACTTGACAAAACTCTCAGAATAAATGCTATTGTCTACACTCAACATACAGTTCAATATATGATTTATCAGCTCCATACATCACATATATTCACCTACTTTAATTGTGATGAATGTCTTTTCTTCTAGTTTCTGCAATTATTGAGCAGTCTTGCGGGCCAGAGCTGCACCCGCCGCTGCAATCTCGGCTTGAGACAGCACATAAGATCGACCGGTTGCTGTTGTTGGGTTAACAACTGTCAGAACATCCTCACAGCTTATTACAAGGATGTCAGCACGGGTAGGATAGTGGAACGATCGGCTAGGTCCCCTCGGCACTAGAAAGCTGACCTCAACTTCATCCGAGTCTGGCATTGTTTTCATAACGTACGTGAGCCACCACACATGATCATAAACAGCAGTTATATATCCTGTGTTGGCTGTAACGTTTACAACGTTATCAGGTGTAAGGCTGCTGTTTACAAACACGCATTCGATGCGCTTTTCTTCGTTTCAGTGGCTGCATTTTGTGGATTGTCAACGGGTCGCTCCATCACTTTCTTTCGACACTGAGTGCAGATTCGATCACCGAGTTGAAAGTTCAATGACGGATACGAGTCTCTTGTTTGTTCGCTGACATCTCGTAAACCCTTGACTTTCCTCACTGAGTGACATTTGAATGGATCACAACACTCCTTCTTCCAACACCAGTCGATAGGTGTGGCCATTTTAAAAAAAAAAATCTGCAGTTTTTTGAATTTGTATACTATTATCCGAATGATGATAGTATAGATAACATTCAGTGCTTTACTATATACAACAATTTCTAATTTTAAGTTGCAAACAGCAATAATAGATAGCTAGTTAACTTCCTCCACTAATACTTATAATACTGAATTTGCTGTAATTGTTTTACATATAAATCTTGATTACTAATTATCATTGATTTAATTCTATGCTTCCTATAATTATTCCACTAATACTCATAATACTGAATTTGCTGTAATCGTTTTACATATAAATCTTGATTACTAATTATCATTGATTTAATTCTATGCTTCCTATAATTATACTCACTGGGATGATATAAATCTGCTACAATAAACTAATAAGGACTTCTCACTGCACTCAATTATCTATGAAGAAAACTACAAGAGAAGAAAAATAACTGTGCATGACGCTATGACAAGAATTCAGTTCTGGTTCAAACCGGTTTAGAAACACACACAATCAATCGATCTGCATGCCCACTGTTATATAAGGAGAGAGGCTAAACAGTGATACAAGCTAGGGATTAACTTGTGGGTCAGGAACAGCTCAGGTAGTAAAGTTGTGATGTAGGTGTCAGCTTTGTTCACAATTGTATTATGGAGACCATGGTGCAAAACTGCCAATACTCTAATAACCCAGTGATTACATCAATAAAATTAATAATACAAGTTCAAGTAGTCCACTGACCATTGATATGATCTGATTTTAAATTCACTATTTGATTGCAGTCTCTGAAAAGAGTGTTAAAATCAAAAATGATAAAAGAAAACACAATATAAAAGAGAACAATTAACTAGTGAATACACTGAAACCAGTTACTAAACTGTATGTTGAGTGTAGACAATAGCATTTATTCTGAGAGTTTTGTCAAGTTCCAAAACAAGTAATTTTATGCTATCTGAAACATTTTGTTGATTTTCGTAAATATTCAAAAAATCAATGCGGGAGAACTATAAGAGTGCCCACTCTGATTTTTACAGAAATGATAGCTTATGATAAGCTTAGTATATGGTTAAAAAATTAAAAAAAATAAAAATTCATTTTTGAATGGTCAAGGTTGAAAGGTGTAAATGTTATTTTTGAATCCTTGTTTATTGTTTTACAGCTATCTCGTATGTTTCCGGAAAGCCCTTTCAAATACCTTTAATTTGGTATATATATCATCTCTCTAGGTCCCATAGGAGCTGAGATATGACCGATTTACCCGTTTGGGTCGAAGCGTTTCGGTCAAAGTTCAACGACCCATATTTCGGACCCCGGTTGACCAAAAAATCTAATATTTGGGCAATTTTTTTTTTTCATGGTTTCCAACAAACTCACCAAAAATCATTCAAATCGGTGATGGTCATGTCAGATCTTAATTCAAAACGTGTTGATTTGACATGGAATCACCCAATTATTGTTTGTTTGAACGCATAAGTTCATGATTAGTGAAATTTTTAATGTCTCCGATTACAACCAACCGCAAATAGGTTGGTAGATCACCTGACAGCGTAAAATGAGCGGTTAAAATGAAGAGGTACTGTGGTGCCTGATAATACCTGTTATAACCAAAGATCCACTACCTATATCAAGAGAGAAGAAAGAAGATTTATTGTCCTTGCTTCCATGAATACTGGAACTCTTTGCTTTCTATAGAAATTTACCCACTCAAAGTAACATTCCAAACACAGATCCAGATATTTTTGAAGATGATAGTTGAAGATTGAAGATAGTTAATTTTATTATTCTTAATATTTTATTATTATTTGTTATTATTAGTTGTTTTATTACAGTTAACTTCTTAGAATAAAGTTTTGTTCATTAACTAGGTCCTGTAATCTGTATTATTAAGTTTTTGTGCTTCCTGTATAATATGCTATTTGACTTGTGCTTAAGTCTGTCGACCCTAGAATTATTTCTCTTTGAAGTAAGTCTACTGGAGAGGACTAAAATATATATATAGTTTTTAATCAGTGTTTGTAGATTTTGCGTAATCACTCATAAATAGAGCTGCGACCTTTGGAATAGGTACCTTAAACCAGGATGAAAGAAATTATAGGTTATTAATATTATACTTATTATAGATGAATTATAGGTATGTTATGTTTTATTATAACATATTAATATTCTGGATAAGATAATATGGAATGCAAATAATAATTGATACAAGATAAATTTAATTAAGAATAGTAAGATAATATTTTCTTAGGTTTTCGCAATTACTATACATAGCAATTAAACAACTTTGAACGGTTTAAATCGCGTATATTTAACATTATTTTTATCCCGACGTTTCGAACACTTTGCAGTGGACGTGGTCACAGGGCCAACGCAATACTGCAAGACCTCTGGACACCGTGAGTGAATACTGCGTGCATAGGGAATGTTATGATTAAAAAATCAAGACGGTAGTTCAAAAAAAATTCAGACGGTAGTCCAAATAATTTCTTAATAACTCAAGTGACAAATAAAATCAATTAGTCACCCCGTGACCACGTCCACTGCAAAGTGTTCGAAACGTCGGGATAAAAATAATGTTAATTATACGCGATTTAAACCGTTCAAAGTTGTTTAATTGCTAAGAATAGTAAGATTTAATTTAGATTAAATTTGCAAGGTCAAATAAAGAATTGAACAGTAACAACAGGACTTACGGTTTTCACTTTTGAAATATGAACTTCAACAACTATAAATTTCATCTAAGTGGTTTCTATTGTGAGAGGCACAATTGCGTCACGACGACTAAGAATGAATGAGTTATGAATTGAAAATAAAGAATACAATTAACAATTGTGAATTGTACAATGAAGAACTGAAACAAGTTACACGTCATTTATTTTTTTAATTAATCGTTTGGGCTGGATGCTGGGTCCTTTAGCCATGGCATTCACTATTTTTATTATTTTATTAAATACATAAACACTAAACGCTTCTTCTTGACTTTCAAAGATTTTCAACAGTATTGCGAACGAATCTTTAGTTAGTAATCCGATAGGTGATCCACTTCTAATCCTTACCAATCTCTTCAGAAATGGATCGATTCCATTTCGTTTTAGCAACATCTCACCTGAAAATTCTATTCACAGAGTTTCTTTCATTTAAATCATGCGGCACCCAAACATCTAGCTTTTTACAAAATTCAGTTTATGCAGGTGATTGATCCAAAACTGTTAAGTGGTGAATGCAAAGCTCTTCCGCAATTTGATGACTGCCCATGTGTCGATCTGCTTCAATTTTTCAATAATATCAACATTTACCTTAATAGGACGACCAAAGTAAAGAACATCATTCAGATCAACATTACCAGACCTGAATTGACTGGACCATTTTTTTGCCGTAGTTTTAGATAAAGCATCTTCTTCGTAAACACCACAAATGTCTTTTTAAGCATTAGAAGCATTCATACCCTTGTCGAAAAAAATTGTAAAACATATCTAATTTTCTCCTTATAAACTTCCATTTTAGTATTATTAAAAATATGAAAAGGTAAAACTTTTAACTTGTAATTTCAATTTGCCCCCATTACAAAAAAGTCAGCCGTCAAACGGTATATCACTTTCCCGCCAGTGATGTCCGTGTTGCCAGAAATATAGCACGCTAAAGCCATACTTCACTATTTATAATTAAATCTACGTTCCATTACTCATTTGTTGTACTGACAATAAAAATAAAGATTATTTTCTGACTATTAAAGTGATGTATTATTTTCCTGATTGATAGTATTTACGTGTTCAGAGTTATATTTACACACGGATGCATGATTCCACTTGTCAGTTTCTACACTGTACTCCTAGAGTTGGACATCTGGGGCAATGAAATTATCCATAGGTACTTTCTACAAGTTTTATGGCTGGGTGTTGGAGACCTATGGTTACCTCGGCTCGGAGATTGAAATCTGTGATTGTATTGCTTATTAGAAGACGTGGTACGGGATCTACGAGGTAATCCCAGAAGTAGGTACCCAACCTAACCAAAAAAAAATACAAAAAAATTGAAAAAATATCTTTATTTCTCAACATAGTCTCCTTTTAGCTCGATATACCTTTCCCAGCGATGTTCAATAGCTTCGATACTCTGTTTATAGTGAGAACCGTCGACTTCTTCAAAATAACCGTTAACCGCAGGCTCCACACCTCTTCATTGTTAGCAAGTCTTTTACCACTGAGCCATTTTTTCAAGTTTGGAAAGAGAAAAAAATCCGAGGGGGCTAAATCTGGCGAATAGGGTGCGTGACGAAGCAATTCGAACTTCAACTCATTGATTTTGGCCATCGCGATAACGGATGTGTGAACTGGAGCATTGTCTTGATGAAATAACTTTCCTTTTCACCAAATGCAGCCGTTTTTTCTTGATATGACACTCAAACGTTTGCATAATACTCGACGTTGATTGATATGTATCCAGTAACGCAATGCTCCAAATGCTGGCGATTCGGACATGTTAACCACTTTTGTCCATCTAAATCACAAATATGTCCAAAATGTGGCGAAAAGCACGAAAACTCTGATACCAAGAGCTTCAAATGTGTTAACTGCAAGGGGAATCACTTATCCCTAATGAAGAGAGTGTGCCCAGCATTCCAGAGGGAGAGATCTATACGTATTTGTATGGGTCAAAATAATTGCTCTTACAAAGTCGCTTGGAACAATCTCAATGAACAGAAAAGAATTAAAGATCTTTTAGTTAAAAAAGAACAGGATAGGGAGACGATTATGGAGACTAAATTACCGAACCCGAGTCCATCGGTCGTTTCATCTGGTGAAACTTACAGACCTTCTTACAAAGATGTTTGTGCGGATACCTCTGCTAGAAAAAGTAGGGCAGAAACAGAGTCAGAGGTACAAGAAAGACCAATAACGCTCAATCCAAATATAAAAAATAAACCTAACAAAAAGGGAGGTAAATCCAAGAAAGGGCTGAATCACAATAGCTCGGAAAATGATTCTGATACAGATAATATCTTACCTCTGTCAGAAGTACCTCATCAATCCAATAAGAGTAGAAGGGAAAGAAAGGGTATAATACAGAGATTTTTAGACAAAATAAAAGAAATTTTATCTTTAGAAATTGAGTTTAAAATTAAAATCAAGATGTTTATTGAATTTATTTGGAATGAAGTAAGAAGTTTTTTACAAAATTACGTTACAATTGAGATGTTGCTTAAACTTATGGGAATGAACCTTAATGGATAGTAACAAAATCAAAATTAATTCTATTAATATATTCCAATGGAATGCTAATAGTTTAAAATCTAAAGCACGCAACTTTGATCTACTGTTACTTCAAGATAAAGTGCATATGGCGTTTGTGAGTGAGACTTGGCTTTCAGAGTAGACCACTGAAGTTTAGGGGCTATAACATAGTTAGAGCAGATAAAGATGATTCTTACGGGGGTTTATGCGCTATCATACATAGATCTATAAAATTTTATGAGAAGGTTTTTAATTTCAACAATACTCAAATGCAAGTAATGATATTTGAAATATTTAACATTCCGGGACACAAGCATATTGTCTCAATATACTGCCCCCCTTCTGTGGTTACTAACCAACAGGAGTGGGACTATATTTTTAGTTTCTTTAAATCTGAGTGTCTCTTAATAGGCTATATTAATGCCCACTATACTCTGTGGTCGTGTAAATCTGATAGAAGAGGAGAATCTGTATATAAAGCTAAGTTTGAAAATGATTTCGTATGTCTCAACGATGAATCGCCAACGCGAATTAAATGGATTAACGGTTGCTTGCAAAAATCTTCACCTGATGCTTCATTCGTAACCACTGATATTGCTACAAACATGTGCTGGCGGACTTCTAGTGAAACTCTAGGCAGTGACCATGTAGTGGTTAAAATTAACTGTGGATATATGAGATCTAAGTCTTTTACTAAGAAACGGAATTACAAGGAAGCTAATTGGGAAGAATACAATAGGGAGGCAGCGAGTGTTTGACACTCCAGTGCCTATTGATGTTCAATCCGCTTATGATTCATTTGTGGAAAACATTCAAATTATAGCGGATAAACACATTCCTTGGGTTAAAACTGGTGATGATCCAACATCTATGTTCCGGCCCAAACATTACTGGAACAAAGAACTATCTAAAGCCGTGGCAGAAAGGCGTTTGGCTCTCGCTAAGCTGCGACGCAACCCTACTCCAGAAAATTTTTCAAGCTGGCAATGTCTCGTGCCGAAGATCTGATAAAAAGAGCTAGTTCAAAAGCATAGAAGGAGTTCTGTACGAGCGTCAACCATGAAACTTCGGCTTCTATCATGTGGAGGAAGATGAGATGGGTGAAGGGAGGCAGCGGTAGCAGGGTCGGTGTGGACCCTAACAACGCTAAAAATCTACTTCACTCGCTGACGCCGGATAGTGTTGCTGAGCCGGAACCACCTTTTTCGTATGCACCACCTTCTATATTAGAAATTCCTGTCTCATTAGCTGAACTTCTAAATTGTTTAAAAAAGAAGGATACTTCCCCAGGAATTAATAGCATTTCGTATTCTATGATTTATAATCTTTCAACCAACGCAAAATTAATGCTTTTAAAAATATTTAATATGATAATACATACTGGTAATGTCCCTGATCAATGGAGAGATATACAAATTCTTCCCATACTTAAGCCGGGAAGAGACCCCAACTTGCCATCTTCACTACGTCCGATTTCCCTTATGTCTTGTCCATGTAAGATTTTACATCTCATTCTTATGAAAAGGATTGAGTGGTTTGTGGATAGTCGGTGTCTGCTTCCTGACTCATCTACGGGCTTTAGACGTTCCCAGACTTGTTTAGACAATCTAGCCATACTTACATCTGATATACAGTTAGGATTTTCTAGACAGAAACCGACTATTGCCTGTTTTATTGATAACGCATATAATAATGTTAATATTAGTTCATTGATTAATATTTTGCATAAAATCGGTGTAGGTAATAAAATATGTAAATATTTATGGAATTTTCTCTCCGACAGGCGTTGTAGAAATTAGAATGTTGTTATACTGCGGAGGGGAGCCTTTAATTAGACACACATATCGAGGATTAGCTCAAGGAGATCCCATATCTCCTCTTTTATTTAATATTGCCACTATGGAAATAGGTAATAGTATCAATAATATTTGTATTTCTCAGTATGCTGATGACTTCGTATTGTATAAGACAGTAGAAAAAGGATGTATTTTAGACACCGTTAACCTTCTTCAATCTGCTATTGAGTCCATGGTTAAGTTCTTAGAGAAAGTCGGTCTGTTTTTATCTGAGTCCAAATTGAGTTTGTGTATTTTTAAGAGATCAAGAAAAATTATTAATGTAAATATTGAAATTAACGGCACGCCACTCAGGGTAGTTAATAAAGTTAAATATTTAGGATTGTAGCTCGATTCATCTTTGAGATGGGGGCTTCATGTAAATGAAACCTGTGGAAAAACTTATAAATATATAAAGGGTTTTATAAAGGATTGTGGAGTGAAACAAACTTATTTGGTGTTGCTTTGATATTCAAAGAAACGACATATAATGTTTAATCTTCAATCCTTTTTTAAAATCTATTATTTTATGTCTACCTACAACTTTACAATTTTGTCTACCTACAGAACAATTCTCTTCACCTGACGCCCACACTGTTTTACCGACACCATAATACGAATAGTTTTACCGACAGCGCGAAGCGCCGCAAAACTCAGATGAAAGAAATATATTTTCTTTACATCTCCCCCCCTAGGAAAGAAAACTTTCGCCATATTCACCCATCTTCTTCTGTTTCTTTTGTTTCTCTATCTTCATATAATTTTATAGGGACTGGAATAAGTTTTGTAATATGAAACAGATTTGATTCCGTTTTTTTGTGTCCAGTATCTATCCTATATATTGTGTTAGATATTTTTTCAATAATCTCATATGGTCCAATTCTCAGTTCATCTAATTTCCTCCTGTTTAACTTGTTTCCATTTTCCACGTACACCATGTCTCCTACATTAAATTCCCAATATTTTAGATTTTTGTCGTATAGTGTTTTGTTGTAATTGTGTGATTTTATTGTATTCTCAAGTGCTGTTCTTCTGTCTCTGATCCAGTCACTACGTGATTTTTCTTGTTTTAATTCTTTCGGTAAAATCGTAACATCCGTACCATATAAAAGATAACTTGGTGAAAAGCCAGTAACTGTGTGGTTAGTTTCATTGTATTTATTTACGCATTCTTGAGCTATTGTTGTCCAAGCTTTCTTTTTCACTCTTTCATTTATTTTGCATCTTATTTTGTTTACTAGTGTTTGATTTAGTCTTTCATTTAGGCCATTCGAGAGTGGTGCATTTACTGCTGTAAATACAATTGGTATCTGCTTGTCATTTAAGAATTTCTTGAACTCTTTAGAATTAATTCCCGGGTATTGGTCTGTTAGAAGCATACCAATATCCTCCGATTCTGTTATATTCTTGACTAGTTTTTCAAAATCATTTGCACTCTGAGTTTTTGATGTTAGAATAAATGCGTATCTAGTAAAATGATCTACCAACAGATGTAGATATTTTTTTGTTGATCTTGTACCTCCAAAACCTCCAATTGTGTCAATTGAAATTATTTCGAAAGGCTTTGTGGCCGGGCCTAGATGAGACATAAACCCATATTTGTCGTGTCCTCTTGTTTTATTTTTTATACAAATTTCACAGCTTCTACAAACTTTTTTAATATTTTTTGTCAAATTTTTGGCTGTGTAGAGCGGACTAATCGTTTTCTGCATTTGTCCAATTCCAATATGGCACAGGTTTTCATGTATGTTTCTTAAAAGCTTGATGCTAAATTCTTCTGTTAGTATTATTTTTTCTTTTCTTCTGACCTTTTTTAAGTATAATTTGTTTTTTTCAATTAATTTGCTTTTTTTATTTTGTATTTCTTTATTCTTATCCTGATCTGTTAGAATATCTTCCAGTTTTACAAAGTTCACAACTTTTAATTGTTCATCCTTATTTTCATCCGATTCCAATACTGGATTCCTGCTCAGGCAGTCTGCTTCCAGATTTTGTTTTCCTGGAGCATATTTTATTTTAAATTCATATTGCGATAAATAATATGTCAGATCACCCAGTTCTTCATCAGTTCTAGATTTCAAATTCATGTTTTCTAGTGGTTTGTGGTCTGAATAAACTGTAAATGGTTTACCTATCAACCAGTATTGCCAGTATCTCACCGCTTCTTTGATAGCTAAACATTCTAAATATATTGCTTTTTTTTTCTTTTGGGCTAAATTTAGTTTTTTTGAAAAGTAAGCCACTGGTTTTTCTTTTCCATCAGGCTGTGTCTGTTTCAAAATGGCTCCAACGCCTTCTAAAGAAGCATCTGTGTAAATATTAATTGGTAAATCTTGATCAAAAATTTCCAGTATTGGTTGAGAGCATAGGAGGCTTTTTATTGTCTCAAATGCTTTTTGGCATTCATCTGACCAAACCATTTTTTGATTTTTCCTGAGTAAATTATGCAATGGATCCAGTATTATTGCACTCTTTGGTATGTACTCATGGTAAAAATTAATTTTCCCTAGAAATTGTCTTACATTCTTCTGCGTTTTTGGAACAGGAAAATTCCTTATTGAAATCAGGTTATCTTTCACTGGTTTAATAGAATTATTTTGTATTATATGACCCAGGTATTTTACTGAGTCTGATGCAAATGTACACTTTGTAAATTTTAATCTGAAACCTTCTGTTGTGATTGCTTCCAGCAATAATGCCAGATGTTTTATGTGTTCAGCAAAAGTTTTAGAAAATATTAAAATATCGTCTATATAATTAACGGTAAAGTGGGTAAGTTTATATTTTCTCAAAATATTACTTAATATCCTCTGGAAAATTGCCGGTGAGGTCTTTAGTCCAAATGGTAGGCAGGTCCATTGAAAATGTCCTTCCTGTGTTACAAATCCCGTCTTTTTCCTATCTTCAATTCGTAATGGAATAGACCAAAAAGCAGAGTTTATGTCCAGAGTTGTAAAAAAATTGCAATTCCTGGTCTTTATCATCAGGTCTTCAGTTAACGGAAATGGTTGGGCTTGAGGTACTACAATTTTATTCAAGTCCCTGAAGTCTATACATAATCTTGATTTTTTATTTTCTTCTTTTTTAAATGCTAAAGTAACAGGTGCACCAAATGGACTGTAGGATTCTTCTATCAGTTTATTATCTAGTAATTTTGCTATTTGTTCCTCTATTTCTTTTTTATCTTCTACAGTACATTTGTAAGGCCTTTTGCTGCAATATTTGTCTATTAATAAGTCGATTCTTGCTTCATATCCATTAACAGTTCCGACATCGTATTTATTTTTTGCAAAAACTGATCTGTATTTGTTAATCAGTTTATTTATTTCTGATTTTTCATACTCATTTAAATGATTTATTTTTATTTCAAAATCTTCTTCTTTCACATGTTCATTAAAATTTATTTCATATTCTTTTGTAGTGTTATTTTTTTTCTCTTTACTTTTTAATTCCGTATTTGTTCTGTTATTTGTAGAAATTTCTTCCACCTTTTTTGTATGGTATCTTTTCACTATACTGTTTTTTACTTTGCTGTAAGCATTTGTTTTTATTATTTCTTTATGAAGACTCACTGATTGTAGGGCTTCTGGTATTGCATACACTTTATTATCACTTGTGGTTATTGAGGTTATACTATAAATGTTTGTTTTTGGATCACTTGCAGGCAATAATGTAAATTCGAAACGAAGTTTCTCCATTTTCAATTGACTTTTGTAACCAAATATGTCGTTTTATAAAGGATTGTGGAGTGAAACAAACTTATTTGGTGTTGCTTTGATATTCAAAGAAACGACATATGTTTAATCTTCAATCCTTTTTTAAAATCTATTATTTTATGTCTGTTTGGGGTTCTGTTTGGGTTCTTGATTAAGACTTTTTAATAGTTTTATTATCACATTTTATTTCGTCACGTCTTACATCGTTTTCAGTCTTGACACGAGAGAGGAGCCGGAAAGGGAAGGACATAGACTAAAAGTATTTTTAATAGACAAACAAATCATAGACTACAACATGCCCTTTTTTCTAAAGAAAAAATACTATTTAACACATTGGTTTTACATTGACGTTTGGAATGACATTGACACCGTGACATATATTATAACCATATTTTTCAACAAGTTTCGTTATTAAAACAATACAATATTAAATGACAAATTACTGGAAAACAATAAAATTAAATTGAATAAAAGTGAATTAGTGATTATATGCATGTCCAGACTGAATTATTTTACTATATTAATTCCTATTACTAATTGTACACAAATTGTTTATAGTCGTCAATTACATTAATTTTACAAATCAAATTTCTGTGTTTTCTTTAATAATCTACCTCTCGAACTGTATTTTCCATCAGTGCATTGTCTTTCAGCTATACTAGCGTCGTTATTACCCTTCGAGGAAGACATTACACTTTCGTCGACATTGACAAATATTGGAGATTTTAATACATTTTCTGACTCCAGACCTGATTCCACCAATAAGAATGATTCAGAATCTTCACTCTGTGACTTAGAAGTTGGACTTGACTCATGAAAGAAGATAAATACACAACTATCATCCTCTTCATTTACAATTTTTGACTTTTTAAAGGATTCTGACTCCGACTTATGAATCTCTTGACTTGGATTTACAACATTATAAGTTTGTAGACTTGAACTAGGTTCACAAAACTTAACTTTCTTTTGTTTAGACTTTGAGACATAATTATGACTTGAGTTTTGCTTACATGACTTATAATTGAAGCGAATATGATGACTATTTCTACGATAAGTTACATTATTAAGATCTTTGACAATGAATGATCTTGGATATTTTGTTTTAGACACAATAATACCTTTTGTCCATATAATATCTCTTGGATTTTTCTTAAAATAAATCTGGTCATTTATGTGAAACTCTGGGTAGGTTTTGCAATTTTTATTATAATATGCTCTAGTCCTTAATAAGTTGCTTTCTTTCTTTTCTGAGTGTTCTGAATGCTTAACAATTTTAGGTCTTAAGTTTTTTATCTGGTTAGGCAGTTTTGATCGTAAATTTCTAGACATTAAAAGCTGTGCAGGCGAATTAAGATTACCTCTAGGTGTATTTCTGTATTGCAACAATCCGATGTATGGATCAGATCCCGATTCATTGCTTTTTCTTAGTATATTTTTCACTACTCTAACTGAAACTTCTGCTAGCCCATTTGATCTTGGAAAATGAGGACTTGAAACGATATGTTCTATATCCCATTCCTGTAAGAAGTCTTTAAATTCTGTGGAGTTGTACGGTGGACCTCCATCAGAGACTAATTGCATCGGAATACCGTGACATGCAAAAATAGACTTTAAGTGTGTTATGACATTAGACGTTCTACTATCTTTCTTTAAGTTTGCGATTTCTATGTAGTTAGAGTAATAATCGACCACTAATAAATATTTATTACCTTTGTATTCAAATAAATCTGTTGCTAATTTTTGCCAGGGAAATAAAGGTTGTTCATGAGACAGCATTGGTTGTTTTGTTTTATTTGAAGAATAAATTGCACATGTTTCGCATTGTCTGACTTTATTCTCAATATCCTGACAGATGTTAGGCCAATAGACTACTTGTCTAGCTAAGTTTTTAGTTTTTTCTATACCTTGGTGACCTTCATGTAAAATGTTTAATATTTCTGATCTCATTGACATAGGTATGATGACAGAGTTATTTTTGAAAATTATTTCATTTATCACATGAATTTCTTCTTTGATATTCCAATAAGGTAATACCAATTTGTCGCAACGTTCTTTACAATGGGGCCATCCATTTTTATAATATTCTTTAAGTTTTTGAGAAATTAAATCTTGACTAGTATGACTTAAAATTTTGTCAAGTTTTTCAGGCGAAATTGCTAAATTAGATGTCAATAAATTAATATGAATATCAATATTTGAATCTAAGTCTTCTAGACTGACTAATTCTTGATTTAAGTTAGTTTCTTTGACTGGTGATCGAGACAAGGTATCTGAGATATACATTTCTGAGCCTTTTGTGTATGAGACAATTAAGTGATAAGCTTGTAATGTTATCATCATTCTTTGTAATCTTGTAGGAACTTCTCCTAAAGGTTTTTTGAATAGAGTGACTAATGGTTGATGGTCTGTTTCGACATAAATTGGTTTGCCATACAAGTATTGATGAAATTTCTTACATCCAAATACTATAGCGTAAAGTTCTTTTTCTATTTGAGCATAGTTAATTTGACTTTTATTTAATGACTTTGAGGCATATGCTATTGGATGCTTATCATGTAAGATTACAGCACCGACTGCATTTTGGGATGCGTCGACAGACAATCTTATAGATTTTTTTATATCATAATGGACTAATACGGGTGACTGACATAGTAATGACTTTAATTTTCTGAACTGTTGTTCATGTTGGTCTAACCATTGCCATTTATTTTGCTTTTTTAGCAATTCTCTCAGAAGAGAAGTTTCTTCTGCTAGATTTTGTATGTAAGAACCTAAATAGTTGATCATGCCTAGAAATCTTTGTAATTCTTTGACATTAGATGGACTTGACATTTTTGAAATGGCTTCTATTTTTGACTGATCAGGTGACACACCATTTTTATTAAAAATATGACCCACATAGCGGATTTCAGACATACCGAATTGACATTTAGACTTATTAAATTTTAGATTGACTTCAGAAGCACGTTTGAATAGTAATTCAAGTCTTTTATTGTGTTCTTCTATATTGGCTCCATAAACAAGGATGTCGTCCACAAAAATTATTATACCTGACAAATCACCGAACAATTCGTTCATAGTCCTATGGAAAATTTCACCACTAGAGTTAATTCCATAAGGCAATCTCAGAAACTTGTATCTACCGTAAGGTGTATTAAAAGTACAGAGATCACTACTCTCAGGGTCTAAACCTATAGCCCAATAACCTGAACTAGCATCTAATTTTGAAAAAATTGATGCACCGGCAACTTTAGATCTTAAATCATCAAATGTAGGGTAAGGGTAGTGAGGTCTCTTGATTGCTTCATTTAGGTTTCTAGGGTCGAGACAAATTCTTAACCTTCCGTTAGGTTTTTCGACTAAGACAATAGAATTCACCCATTTTGTTGGCTTTTCTACTTTTTCTATGACTTTAAGTTGTTCCATACTCTTCAATTCGTCTTTAAGACGATCTTCTAAAGTATAAGGTATTCTACGAACGGGACAAACTTTAGGTGGTATACAACTATCAATGTCTAGATGAGCTTTATATGGTAGACAACCAAGACCTTCGAATGTTTTTGCATATTTAGAAAGAATTTCTTGTACTGACCTTTCTTGAATTCCGAATACTCTTTTGACAATACCCAGTTTCTCACATGAATCCCAACCAATAATTGTATTACAATCACATTCAACCACAACAAAGTAAAGTTTTGTCGATAATCCATTTTCAAATTCACAATTAAGTAAACAAGTACCTAAATTTGGCACTAATTGTCCTGAAAAAGAAAAGATTTTATTATTTGTTCTAAAAATGTTGATTTTCGAGTGCGTGCTGCTCATAATTTTATCTAATACTTTCCTGCTGATGATATTTGTGTCTGCACCTGTATCAATTTGACATTTGAGTTTATAATTATTGCAACAAACATTTATTTGCCAATCTTTAGTCTTAAGGTTACTTTTATCAATTGAGTTTATGACAAAATGATCAGACATATTTTCTGATTCTTCGTGGTAGGATATGTTACTCACTTTACGACTTGGATTTTCCGATTTTCTGTAAAAACAATATTTGGCGAAGTGATTTTTCTTTTTGCAGTTATTGCATGTCTTGCCTTCTGCTGGACACTTATATTTATGAATTTGACCACATTTTGTACAGTTTTTATTTTTGGGTGATTTATTTCTGCAGTATCGATCCGTTGATTGATTTCTGTACGCATGGTAGTTTCTCTGACTTGACCGATTTCTTTGGACAGTTGACGATGACTTTGCTATATGGACAGTTTCTTTAATAGTTTTTGTGTCTTGACTCAATTTGTTTGATCTTTCTTGTGACAATTCCAGACTTTTAGCTATTTTCATGGCAATTTCCGTTGTTAATTTTTCTTCTTGCAAAAGTTTTTCCTTGATATGTGTGTTTTTTATACCAATTACTAGCATGTCTTTGATGAGTGCGTCTTTAAGGTCTTGAAATTCACACGTGGCTGCTAAATTATTTAATGTTGTTAAGTATTCATCTAACGATTCGTCATGTTTTTGGTATCGCGTGAAAAAGTTAAATCTTTCTACTGTTACATTTGCATGCGGGCTGAATTTTTCGTCAAATAATTTCAAAATTTCGTCGACATTCGTTTTTGTCCTGTCTACGTTAAAACTATTAAATATTTCGATGCCATCGTCGCCAATTGCATTTAATAATACTGCAGTTTGCTTGGCTTGTGGAAATTTTGCTGTTTCGTTAGCGTCTGCGAAAATTTCGAATCGCAATTTCCATTTTTTCCATTTCTCGGAAGCGTTGTCGCCATTTTGTATGGACAACGACTTAATTTGCGTGACGAATGCTTTGTCGGACATTTTATTCTTAATTTAAGGACTTACTGATCCGAAGACTTGCTGAGACCAGTTCTGACACCATGTTTGGGGTTCTGTTTGGGTTCTTGATTAAGACTTTTTAATAGTTTTATTATCACATTTTATTTCGTCACGTCTTACATCGTTTTCAGTCTTGACACGAGAGAGGAGCCGGAAAGGGAAGGACATAGACTAAAAGTATTTTTAATAGACAAACAAATCATAGACTACAACAATGTCTACCTACAACTTTACAATTTTGTCTACCTACAGAACAATTCTCTTCACCTGACGCCCACACTGTTTTACCGACACCATAATACGAATAGTTTTACCGACAGCGCGAAGCGCCGCAAAACTCAGATGAAAGAAATATATTTTCTTTACAAATATATAAATATTTTGAAAGTTCTGGCAGGAAAATCATGGGGGAGTTCACCCTAAACACCTACGCCGCCTTTATATCTCCCTCTTGAGAAGTCGTTTGGAATATGGTAGCTTCATCTATGGAAGCTGTGCTTCATCCCATTTAAAGAAGCTAGATATTTTACAAAATAGTGTGGATTGTTGTTTTGATTAGGAGATACACAAAAATGAAAGTCACTTTATATGCGTTCAAATGTCTATTGCACAGTTTACACCATCGACACAAGTAAGTACTTAAACCTTTTCGTGATATTATTATATTACACGAAACCAAAGATGCGTTGAGTTTAGACAGACTAGCGTGCGCTCGATGTTTAACAATGATTTCGACTGCCGGCCGGTCGGCGGGTACCTGTCGGCGTGAGCGCAGAGGTGAGAACAATAGCGACGCTTCAGAAGGATTGCGACGCTCGTGAGTTTTTATGTGTGTAAGTATATCTTTATTTATGTAGGTTTGTTTATTGTATTTTATTAATTTACGTTTTGTGTTTCAGGTAAGGCTGCTACAAGAGCTTTACGGGTGTGTGGGGGTTTTATACGCAGTACTCCTGTTATTGCTATGGAGAGTGAACTGTCCACTTCACCTTTGAGTGTTCGTCGCTATTGGCTGGGTTGTAAATTTTTGTTAAGAATAAGCTCAAGGTCAAATAATCATATGGTAAATATGTTACAAAACCTTGTACTAAAACGTAGTTGCTTTAGTAATAGAAATTTACCCTTGCTAGCAAAAATCTATGATGAATGGAGAGACTTGAATGTGCATAAAAGTCTTAAATTAGAATTATATTCTCTAAATACTTGGGTGTCATCTATTGATGTTAAGTCATGTATTGTTGACAAAGTTAATGACATAAACGCACCTAAACGAAATTTAATAGACCGGGAATTGAGGAATTCTACTCTGAAAATGTTGTATGACAGTTTTATGACAGTTCTCAGTTTTATAAAATTTATTCTGACGGATCAAAATCTGAACAAGGAGTTGGAGAGGCTCTCTTTGATCCTCAGTGTAATATTTCACACAAATGGAAGTTGCACAGGGAGACGTGCGTGATGAGAGCAGAACTGTTAGCTATAAAAGAGACTTTAGACTATGCAAACAGTCTACCTAACAGTCCTCCAGTCGTTATTTTGTCGCACTCGAAGAGTGCCCTCCAACATCTTACTCATTGCGTCTCTAGTTATTCTTGAAATAACTCATAAAAATATGTATATAAAGATTCAATGGATCCCCTCTCATGTAGGGCTACTTGGAAATGAGATGGTAGATCACCTTGCAAAAGCTGCTGTAATGGATGGTACAGTTTCTGATTCCAAACCCTTTGCTAGTGAACTCATTCCTCGAATTAAAAGAAGAAGTTTACAAAAATGGGAGTATCACTTCGGTGAACAGTCTATATCTAAGGAGGTTGGAATCTGGTACAGAACTATCCAGTCAAATCCCTTGTGGACACCTTGGTTTGATTCTGCCAGTCTCACAAGAAAAATGTTGGTCTCAGCTTTCCGACTGCATTCCGGACACATCCCAACAAATAAGTTCTACCACATGATGGGTATTAAACCATCATCACTGTGCGATGACTGTCAAAAGACCGATGACCTTTTCCATTTAGTGTTGGAATGTGTGCGGAATTCAGATATGAGAAGAAGAGTTCTTGGGAGCTCAGGTTCATTGCGCAATGGAGAGATCAATTGCTGGCTAGCAGAGTTTCTTTCCAGTAAAACTTTAAGTTTATATGAGTTTATTGATCGTTCCCTTGAATAAGGGAAAGGAGAAAGTACCCATGAGGCTGGCATGATCACCCAGGGTGCTCAAAGTCTCGTCAAAAATATGATTAAAAAAAAATGACGCCGTTATGTTGCTTGAATGAATTTATGCTCTTCCTGTATTTGTGTAGCTGCCATCCATTTCTGTCAGCATATTGAACTGGGGAAACTGCGGACACTTATTTTGAAAACCTTTAATTAACTTCAGTAAATGTTCACATACTGAAGTCTTTATTCCGAAAGGGGCGAGGTCAGTCTTGCCATTTGGAATATTAAATCATAATTATAAGTGCATTCCGGACACTTGATTTGTTGTCTTGAAATATCTATTACATCAATGTTGATTTGTCTAGAGTTGATAATTGTGCTTAGTTTTAATACTAACGTTTCAGAAGTGAATAAACAATATCGAAATGTTTTCGAAAATCTCCATTTGAGAACCTACTACATGCACATTCCCCAATGAAACCTGTTTTTGTCAAATAATGGTTAACAACTCTACTAGTCTACATTATTATCAGCCCACACTTAGTTGACATTTTCATTTTGTTTGGCGGCGCGCTGTTTTAGCTCTTCATCTCTCTTCGTTAAGTCTTTTTCCAATTTTGTCCAAATGTCATCTTTAACAATTTCTTGTAGTTTTCTCCGCTCCTCGTATCTTTTCAATAAATCGGTCGCGTGCTGTGAAGGTACATAATTACTTTCAATTGTCATTTTCAGAGGTGATGAGTCCTTTGTAACTGTTGGTACTGGAGAAGTAGATTTACAAGAATTGGAAACCTTTTTTCTAAATGTGACTGTGCCCAATACGGTTGAAGCTTTTTTCTCAACCAGCGTTTCATTAGGACTTTGCAGCCAATCGTTAACTTTCTTTATAGATTCTTTAACTGAATCTTTTAACTCTTCTTCTGTAGCCTGATTTTCTATTACAGTTCTAGAGCTTTTACTAGGTTGATCTTCATCAGTTCTACTGTTCATTTCAACAGTATCATTCTTCGGCACGGCAAAATACTCTGGCGATAAAAGCTTAAGCTTTGATTTTTGAGACTCTAATTCAGGTTTCATTGCATGATATTTCATTAAAGTGGCTATTGCTAAATTTCTTTCAAAAATGTCGGCCGGTTCGTCGGATGCATTTCTAATAAATTTTTTTAGCATCAATATATTGCTTTCATGTTCACTGTTACTTATTTTATCAAACTTTTTTTTACAATTTTTATTGATATTATCACTGTAGTTTTCACTAGCACTAGAAATACTATCCACATCTATTAATCTAAGCGACGAACTGCACGTGCCATTTTCCTCACGTTTACGATTAGAAGTTGGGTTCTCGTCTTTGTCAATTTTAGTTAAACTTAATTTTTGTGGTGTGATATCACACGTTTTAGTTAATTCACTTGTTTCTAAGCTTTTAAGTGGATCAAAAAGCGAGTTGATATTGCTAGGTATAAACTCCTTAATGTTTGGATTAAGTTTACTTATTATTAACTTTTTGTTGCTTGGCTCACTAAATTCATTCGTATTATTCTTTTCAGGCTCTTCATTTTCATTAATCTGTAAAGAATTAAAAATGAAATGTTGATATTATAAACTCATTTATTTTGTAAACATTTACACTAGCTCTTGCCCGTGAGAGCATTTCAAACAAACAAATATACAATGTTTCGTTTTTATACATTAATTAGAATTCCTTAACTCTGTTAGTGTTAATTGAAAAATCTCATTGACAATAGTAAAAGTTGGAATGGAATTCACAAGTTCACAAATGAGAGTTAAGAATGGATACCACTCAGCTTTTACCACACTTGGAAAACTGAGAAAACGTCATGAGGAAACCCACATACCGATAATGAACATAGAAATGGTCAAATGTAGAGAATAGAAACATTTCATGATCAGTGTTTTTATTAGCTTCGTTCGCGGTAAGGATTCAGAACTGATTCGGAACTATACGCATGCGCAGTTCAAATAATGCCGTTCGCGGAACACACAGTTCAGAATTTCTAGTTACAGTTCTGTGTTCGCGGAACCGTCGAACTCGATTCAGGATCGGTTCAGAATCAGTTCTATCAGTTCTATATAACTTTGGCAAGAATCCGTAGTTCCAGACATGCGCAGTTTTTACCTAACGACATTTGACATACATGCTGCGGCTATATTCAGTTGGTTAGAAACTAATAAACTGGTTAAATAGTTAAATAAAATATATTTTTTTTTAATTTATTAAGGGTTAAATAAAATATGGTTAGTTTTGTTTGTTGTTTATATAAATAAGTTTATATAATACTCTAATAAGAGTAATGTGTTTTGGTGGGTCCACTTAAATACTTGCCAACTTAGGGGTTTTCCCCCCAAATTTAGGGGGTAAATAAGTGGGATGGGTTTTTTTTTAGGGGTTTTATATTTTTAGGGATTTTTTGACTCTTCATATATTTTTTTGAATATATATTTTTCATATATTATGTGAAAGTATAGGCCCTGGGACAATCCAAACTATAATAGCTAATCATATTTATTTGTTGACCTAGCGACTTAACGACATCTAGTACAAATATATTACAACTACTCTGTGGTGACTGGTGGTTATTGTGCCTATGCTTACTGGAAATACATATGTACGTTGATTATTGTTTACTTGTTTAATTCGATTTTGTTGTTGTACTGCTGTGCCGACAAGCAATTTGTTAATGATGCCTAAAGAAACTAAAAATAAAAAAATGTACAGTCAGAAGTACACGTAGATTTGGGAAACAGATCCAGATTTAAAAGGTAAAGAAATTTAATTGCATTTTTGTAATTTATATTTTTTCTTTTATTATATATTTTTTTAGGGGGATTTCTAAGTAATTGGGGCGATTTTGGAGGTTTTTGACTTAAGCTTTAGGGATAAATATTTTTGAGAGTTGGTAACACTGCCGATGACAGTAGATCGTACGCAGTTTGGTTTCGAAATCGTTCGCGGAAATAAAAATCACGAATCGGTTTATAACCGAGCATGTGCTCTACTACGATTCCAAATTAGTTCAGTACTAGTTCCGAATTAGTTCTGAATCCTTACCGCGAACAAAGCTATAATCTACTGCTGAATATGGGCCTCTTTATGTACATTGTCCTGTACACAGAGTATTAAAATGACACGCTGCAAATGGGTTGGCGAGTCCATTCATTTGAAGGTGCACTCCTCGGGGTTTGCAGGGACCGGCTATGTTATCCCTTATTCGCCTTTTACGACACCCACGGGAAAAGATGAGGTGGCTATTCTAAAGGTGGTCGATACCACACAGCCATACAGAAACATCCTGAACATGTATTCATTCATTTCAATTCTAATTCAATGATCTCATTCTAATCTGATATCTATTTTTCTGACATTCTGTTTGTTTTAAAATTATTGTGTTATTTTTTGACAAATATAGCCTTTTAAGTCGAATTTTCCCCCCAAGGTAGATATCTCTAGAGGTATTTGTTATTATTATATATTATATAAGTCGGTACTTGATTGCGTTCTTTTATTAAAAACGTAAATTGAAGTAGGTGGTTTTGAAAAATTGTTACATTACATAGCACAATGAATTATTTCGTAAAAGTTGTTCGTTCTTCTGGACATATTAGAATTTGTGGAAGAAACCCATATGATGATGTGAAGAAATACTGAAACACCATAGTAAACACTGCATCAAAATCTGTCCAGTAGCATAAATAACATAACAGTAGTAGCTGTAAATATAGAAAAGAAATAAAACGAGTGTGTATACTTCGGTAACTGCTTCTTACCAATTGTAACATGTCTCTAATCCCATTCAGGTCTGGGTCCATAAAGGGCTTCAGCATTTCGCTATCAATCTCTATGTGTTCTTCTGTAAAGAAATATCTTTTTATAGAAAATTATCAACTGAGCATACATTCCACTTTACTAAAGTGGGATTTTTTATTCGAGTCAGGGATATGACATGTAGAACTGTCAATAAAGTGTCATCTCCATACAAATTTCACTCTGTTTGACAGTTCTACATGTCATATCCCTAACTTGAATAAAAAACCCGACTTAGATCCGTATTTAGATTTCTGTGGTGTGCCATATGAAGGAATTGTAGGTTTAATGTTTTGGCAACACAGATGATATGCGTGCAAAGATGGAAGTTGTAAAATTGTAAAATTGAATTGAAACAGCAAAAGACATCTTTATTTTTTCACCATTCATGGACATGACAATGGATAAATATAAAAAAAGAATGTTATACCTTCACGCGGTGATCTTATAGGAGGTGGCGGTCTTTCGCCACTAACAAAGCAATCATCTTCAAAATTATCCAATACAGAAATGTCCTTCAAAACATCTTCTTTTGTTAACCACCACATTGAGTCACTCATTGTTGCACTACAAATAAAAAATGACACATTTGTAATATTATTTATTGCACATTATAATATTTAAAGATAAGCTTAATATCTAAAGGCGGCGTTTCTCAACCTTTTTCAGCTGCGGACCCAACGCCGCCGGCTCTAGCCCATGTATCGCCCGGGTGCAATCAATAACCTGGCGCCCTCTATTAGGCGCGCGAACACGGGCGCAGGTTCTTTAAAAGCGCCCCCTAAAATCCTGCGCCCGTGTGCGCCGCACACCCTGCACCATAGGTAAAGCCGGACCCCTAGGAACATTTCAGGAAAATCCTAGTATTTCCTAGGAAAATAAGCGTAATTGTTATTGACCACCTTAATAAAAAAAAAACAGTAATACAAGTCGTATTATTTATATATATTAGTACTACAAATATATAAAAAATATATTACTTTGTAATCATCAAAATGCAATTTTGTTTCACAATAATTTTAGTATATATTAATTTATAATTATTATTATTTTGTTTAATGTGACCGGTGTTGCTTTTTTTCAATTAAATCAGTGATATTCGGGTTAATGTTCATGCACTCGGTTCAGTGTTGTTCATGCACTCAGTCTCTTATAATAAGAGACAAAGAGAGGATATTGATAGAAGTTGGTTGCAGTTGGCAACATAAAAACGTTGTATAGTATCAAAGCATGTTGTTGATATAAATATTTGAAAATCGTTTTCCATATCCATATGAAAACAAAATATTAGTTATAAAACAGTGTGCATATAAATACGATAACATCCATTTATAAAAACTGGGCTTAACTACTACAGAGCCGCCTTCACTCTGTAGGAAATCAAGTGCAAAAGTAGACAAAGGCAGCATGATGTTAACAGTGCAATCTAATGGATCTAATAAATAGAAATAATATGATCCTAAGTAGTGCAATAAAATCTATATAAATAAAAATGTAAACATTAATTTATTCAAAATCTTAAATCTCCGAAAGTTCTTGGCCGATTGCTTGCATTCGAATATGCGCGTTTTTATATATCTATCACAGGGTAAAAACATGATTTTTACCCAAAAACAGGGTAAGCGCCATCTGTTGGGCAGCCACAGCAATACGTGGCCAGGTACAGCTAGTAAAAAATAAAAATCCCATGTCAAAAAGATAAAACATATATCAATTTAACAAAGGGTAGGTAAATCCAGTATTCAATAAGTAAATGTGGTATTTTTGTAATAATGAAACTGACAGAACACAGATTATAGTTTATTGGTGTCATAAAACCCCATAGAATACCGTGCGTCTGAGGGTGGTCAAGGTAGTAAATGTAGAAAGTTAGAACTCCGGCTTCGATTATCTCAGTTCTGGAGATGTTTTAGGAGTTTATATCGATTGAAGCACATTTGGTTGCTTGGTAGGAAATCATGAAATATTCAAAATGCAGAAAGTAGGTATGCCAGTTGTCACATGGCCTTTGAAGTTAAAAAGTCAGTTATTTAGTTTACATATGCATTGAAAGTCGGTAAAAAGTGATAGGTAAAAAGAGAGAAGACAATAACTACAATACCTTTTTAAATTCTGCTTGTCAAACAAAATTGGTTCCAATTTCACTGGCGTGTCCTTGATCGTGATATATGATCTGGGCTGCACAAAAGAATGTGGTAAAATCCTGGAAAACAAAGTTTATATTAAACATTTACTGTAACATCTGTAACAGCAAAACAAAAAAATCTGAAAGTAAAATGTTAAAGCACGCCCTACATCTTCCGATCCTATCCAACTATCCAATCCTAAATACATCTATAAGCATCCTGAAATAATTATTATTGTAAAATCAGATGATCGGAGGCATGACTGTCCTACATCCTAAATCGGGTGGTTTATAGAAGTGTCGAAAACTTCATGCTACAAAATGTCACTCATCACATATCAGGTGCAAACATATTTTGTTTATGTGCACTTTTTCATATATCAAAATAATATCATAAAATGTTCAAAATCTTCATCATTCTCAAAGGTGTAAAATTTCTTCTTTGTCTGTAGGTTTCTGCAGCTCATGTTTTTCTTCTTTTTCTACTTTTGATTGTATTATCACTTGAGCTTGATATTGCAACTTTTTGTAATTTTGATAAGGTTGGAGCCATCACCAGTAAAAAGCTTGGTCTCACGAACAGAGCGGAGCAGTACTTCACTCTGAGGCAACATTTGTTGCTTTATAAAGCTCATGTTAGACCCCACATGGAGTACTGCTCACACCCCTAGGTTGTGCACTGAAATACCAGCTGGAGCCTTATGATTCTGTCCAATCACCAAATTGTGGACAATCCCTCTCTCACAGGTGATCTAGAATTGTTCAGCATCTAAAGATATGTTGTGTCTGTATTTTCTACTGACTATATAGGAGCTGTTCAAATTGGTGTCAACTTTGGGCCATTATCATTGCACTGCTTGTCATCGTTGTGCAGTCCATTTGCACTTCCTTGACATAGTTGCTGCATGCAGTGCGGACAAAAAGACACTTTATACTGTGAACCCGAAAGTTGTGGATTGAACTACAATATGGGACTCTTTAAGAGAGCTGTGAACAGGATAAGCGAGCGCGCCTGGTGTTGCAGGTGTCCATGGGCAGCTGTGACTACTTACCATCATGTGGAAAGCCAGCTAGTCTGTCATCTATTCTATAAAAAAAAAATACTAAAGTGAGGGAAATCAAGCAAATGACAGTAATAAACAAACACATCTCCACTGCCTTTCAACTGTTTTGTCTAGTAAATCGGAACATTGGTTGGAAGGTGTGGAGATGATGGATCTAATTTAGGATTAGGATCTGATCGTAGTGTACAAATAGGTCTGAACAAGCAGAGACTTCACTCATTTGTGATTATTATCAATCGTAAAGTTTGAAGGTTGCGATAAACGCGACGAAAGATGCACTTGAAGTAACAAATAAAACAATGTTGTACTATTGTTTGGTTATTTTATGTAATTCAATGAGCGCTTTCGGTATCAACTGGAGGACATGAGCCTTCTCGTGCATATTGTCTTGTGCATAAGGGATGACCTTAAAACACCACGTTAGCCAAACGAATTGGCAAGTCGACTCTTTCATTCAGAGGCGGTGTAGTTCCTCAGCGATAGTGGTAGCGACTTTGTTACCCCTTAGTCGCCTCTTACGACACCCGCGGCGGGAAGAAATGGGGTAGTACTATTCTATTATAGTTGGGCGACAGAACATGGCACTGCATGCATTATTTTACTCAGTACAAATAAAAAGATTTAATTTATAGAACTTACCAAATTGTTTTAGTGCGATTGAAATATTTATTAATCAGTTTGCAATATTTTGCAATGCCTATAATAAATTACACAAAAGAAAGACTATAGTTCAATGTCTGGCAAGTGGCAGTGTTACCAAACCAAAATGTGTCACGACTCACGGTGCGAGATAGGATTTTAAAAGTTGGTAGTTGCCAATAAATCCTACTATGAAGAGTTGGTAGATCTACCACCTATATTTTTCAAGTATTTTAGAGACCCTCGAGTAAGAAGAATCTGGCACTCTGAATTCACTTTTCAATTGGATAAGACATATTATAACTATTTTCATAAGGAATCGATGATAAATCAGAATTGCAGATGGCCAATATTCAAAATAACAATAGAAAAAAGTAAAAAATTGGAGAATTTTCCTCATTGTCACTCTCACTTTTACTCATTTTAATATTGTTAAATTAAAACCGTTTGCTATAACTAAAGTCAAAGATATAGTTTATTGCATACTGGAATCGAGGAACATCTAATGCTGCCATGATGCAAATATAATATAATAAAGTATAAAATATAATATAATTTTGACAGCTTGTTCTACTAAAGTCCTACTATGTAGAGTCCTTTTCATGAAAGAAGTCCCCCAGACGCAGCGCTGTACTCGCGTGACATAATGTTGCCATTTATGAGTAAAAAATTTACCTATTTTACATTTAGCATATGTAATTTATCAAATAATACTATTTCCTGCATACTTCGATGAAACAATATAAGCTCTTAAATTGTATTAAGAAATAAATACATTTTAGATGGGCTGTAATTTCATTACTCAAGCCCATACTATAACAATAGTTCAGATTAGTGAATCATGTATATTTCTGATAAGTCAAAAGTATATTTGGGCATTTTTATCAAAATGTCTACCAACCCACTCATGGGATGACCCATGTAATAAGTCCAAATAACTAACGTTATTATGACTGTAAGTGTCGTGTTATTATTAAATAGTTTCAAATGACTAAAGTTTCGTTTTTTACTATGTTGTTAGGTGCGAAACTTAAAACAATAATAAGTCATAATAACGTTAGTTATTTGGACTTATTGCATGGGTCATCCCATGAGTGGGTTGGTAGACATTTTGATAAAAATGCCCATTTACCTATATTTCTGTTATGTAAAAAGTATATTTTTATTTACTTATATAAGCGGTGTTCTACCTACTTACATGTAAAAGATGAGAAAATAGGGTAAAGAAAAGCATTACAATTTTTTATTCAGAGTTTTATTGAATAATTGTGATCAGCGGCCATAGGAACATCACTGTCTGAAGAGTGGATGGAATCAGAATCAAATTCTGTTTCAGTATCACTAGCCGTAGATATAATTATTCGGTCCATCTCTTCATCCATAAGGCCGTCATTTTTTAAATATTCCTCCTCTAAATGTTCGACATGCGTGCACTGAGCTGTCCAATCTTCCGCCGTAATAGACTCAAAGGCCTCTTCAGTTAATTTTACAATTTCTTTTGGATCTTGTGCCACGTTCTTATCCGCCACCTTTCTTTTTACAAGGCTCCAGATTTTCTCAATCGGGTTGAGGTCGCAATGGTAAGGCGGCAACCTTAATACTTCGTGTCCGTGAGCTGTTAATAATTCATTCAATGCAAATGTCGGTGGACCTTTATTTTGTTTGATTAGCTCAAACAGCACAGCTTTTCTCCAGGTGTCTTCAAAATATATACCCTTTTGCCGGAGCCATTCCTGCATACTACTTTTTATATTTGACATTGTAGGGGCTTTGTTTAATTGAGTGCAATGGTAAGGAGCGTTGTCCATTACCACAAGCGACCTTTCAGATAGATTAGGTATTAGTTTTTCCGTCACCCATTTTAAGAAATTTGCAGAGTTCATGTCATCGTGGTAATCTGAGGACTTTGATTGGGATTTGAACATTAATAATGCACCATTTATGAATCCATCTTTTGTTCCCGCATGAGCGATTATCCAGCGACTCCCCGATGACTCTGAGACGAACATTCCTGGTTCCTCCTCACTCTGCCAACAACTTTTTGTATGATAAGTATTGTGTATATAGGTCTCATCTAAGTATACAACGGGTCGTTTTTCCACAGTGCGATTTATTCGTATTTTATCCAAATATTTTGCACGCCATGCGGTAATGTCGTGACGTTCCATAAGTAGTTTGCGTCTGGATTGACATCGCTTGTACTTGAAACCAATCCTATTTAATATCCTGTGCAATGTTGTGATGCTTCCCTGAAAATTGATGTCTTCTCTCAGAGCTGCCCGTAATTTAGCCAATGTTGGTAATTCTTTATGCACAACGTAAAAACTGTGAATTTTTTGCCGGATAGCGCACAAATCGAACCCGTCTAAGTCGACCTTTTTCGGATGCGGGCGACTCTTCCCCGGGGTGACAATTTTTTTCGAAGTACTCGCCGCTGTTATACCTTCTTTTGTAATTCTTGTTACAGTTTTCTCTGACACACCTGCAATTAAATAATGAACAATTAAAAATAATAGTAACTTTAAGTTTATAATGCTTATGTACTATGTAATATATGTTTTAATTTCAGTTACCTAGTTTCATCACGTTTGGTATTTGTTCAATTTTATCGCAAAAATGAATTTATATCCTAAAAGTCCCATCAATACAGCAAAAAATTATTATATGGCAACTCTAAAAAGTACCTGTTATGGCGGCGACTCTCTTCCGAACATTGTTTAGTGGTATTAAAACACCTTGATTCTTTTGTTCCGCTTCACAGAACTCTTTCACCTTCAATATCATTTCTCGAGCCGAACTTTTTACAACTTTTGGCATTGTAAACAATCTTTAAAATGCACTAAGCTAGTTACAAACTCACAAAAATCTACCACAACAAACGAACTTGATAACATCGACGAACGACAACATGGCCGACCTGTCAAATTTAGTTCCAAAAATCACCGCGGGACTTCTTTCATGAAAAGGACTCTATATTATTTCATTAACTACACAGTCCAACTTTATCCTCAACGCGACTGGGCAATGACTTAATAAAAACATTGTTTTATTATTATTTGCTGTGCAGACCAATGACTATGTCCGTGTCCAAATAAATTATTGTTATTAAAATATAAAAGTCCTTGTCAAGTCAAACAGGTGTCAAAATTATCAATATTAACCCAACTTTTATATTTACATTTAGTTTATACTATTTTGCGTTTACTGTGACAACACAAGCAAAGCATTGTTTTAAAAGTTTTTTCGTGTTTTAATAGAATGGGTGACGAAAAAGAACCTGAAGATAGTTTCCAAACAAATTCATCTATTGCTACAGATAATCAAAAAGTCGACGGGGACCACAAAGAAAATGGTGATACTGGGAAAACGGATAAAGTAAAAAGTACGTCCAAATGTAAAATTATTAATGTCAATATGCCATACCATACAACCAGCCTTTGCCTCTACTACTAGATAATATAGGTCTCCCAAGGTTTATCCATTTCTTTCGCGGGTGTTGTAAAAGGCGACTAAGGGATGACAAAGCTGCTATCACAAGCGCTGAGGAACTAGCGGTGGACTATACCCAACGCGCTTCGACAGGTGTCGTTTTAAGGCCATACATCCCTCATGTACAATGTGCATCAGGATGCCTGTATACAGCTGCAGATGATAAAGTCTGATTGCATTGCATTGTCCACCACCACACATGGTGTTCTGCCCTTCTAATCCAGCCACTCTCGGCGGTTCTCCAAGGCCTTATTCCATATAATGTGTATAACCAATTAGTTAATATTGTTCTGCTACTTTTACTTAACTGGTCTTTTCCATTTTTAATTCATCATTTTACTCCTAACTTCGCATTCCATCAATTTGAGAATATATACTAGATATGTTATACAAGCACTCTAGGATAACCATGTTTAATAGTGTTCTATGTCAAGTAATGGGAATTCTTTTACTTATATGTGTTATTTGAAAACTGAACGGTGGATAATATGTCAGTCATCACATCACATCTACATACGAGGGTGAATCAAAAAGTTCTTAGAATCATCATTAAAACACAAAGAAACTCAAATGAAAACTTTTATTTCTCTATCTAATCTTGTTGTACTCATTTAGTATAGTTTTTCTAATTCCTTTCGAAAGAAATCATTTTCTTGAGTCTCAAAAAACTCATCTATGCAGCCATAACCGCTTTCCGGATTGCCGTGAGTGTAACTTTGGATCAATGAGATGGAGATTATTTTGATGAAATAACATGTCCAATGCCAATTTTCCTCAACATTAGTTTTTAATCGTTTAATGCACTTTTGGGATTGAATCTGCATAATAGCACATGTTGAAATTCCTTTCCGCATGTAGACATTAAAAAGGATTCCTTCTAATATGTCTAGGAAAACACGAGTTATACTTCAGTTTACGTTTTTAATAAAAGAAAACAATCAAGTACCTACTTGTGTAATATATAACATACTGTCCCCACAAGTAGAAATCATACAACAACTTGAATGGGAACAAGAAACATAATGGCTAAAATCTAAATGAATTCTCCGTTCTCGCCTACTGAGTCACATAAATAATGGGTGCACTGAATAACGGAAGCAAGGGCGCTTAGAGGAGGCACAATCAAATATCTCGCTACGAGCGGTAAAACCGATAAGTCTGATCCTGACTATAGCCTGTGACTTTTCACCTCTTTGGAGAGATTGTTATTTTTTTTATAGGTGAGATGAGTTATAGATGAGCGGCCGGAATCCTATTCACATCTTTCTTGAACAACCCCATGTTGTAGCATAGTGAAAAATTTCAGCTGCCAGTTCATTCCGCATCTTTTGGGTTTGTAGTATCTCTTGGGGTTTTCTTATCTCTTAGTCACCTTTTATGACATTTAATATCACTGTTTTGCAATATATATATAGTGCATCCCATATAGGTCATTTTGGTAACTGAGTTATTATTAGTCATGGACCTATTGTTTTAATTTACAGTTGATATACTGTTGAAAGCCACAGGCAATGCGCCTATAATGAAGAAAAAAAAGTGGGCAGTTGATGCAGAGAAACCTATCGGATGGATCATGGAGTTTGTGAAGAAATACTTGAAATTGGAAGCTGATGAAAGACTGGTAAGAAATAAGAACAGTTATTTGTAACTACTTTTATAGAAACTTCGAAGTGAAATGAATAAAATGAATTTTATCTCATTATCGTTGTATTCCAGTCGAAACTAGTGACATTTTGCTGTTTAGATTTTGCTTATTGAACATTTTCCTCCTTCGACAATTTGCATACCTTGACATTACAGCATGGACGTTATATTCCTAATTCCTGTATTTTACGTTAATTTTTATTAGGAACTATAAATTTAGTATTTTTTAATGAATAGCACATGAGTCCACCTGATGGTAATGAATACTGTCAGCCTGTGACATCCACAATACATGCCAACATCAGTCCAGACGGACAGTCAGGACAAATGTTGGCACATCCACAGATGCATTGCCTACCTGTAGAGATTTAGGAATGGATTTTTCGAGTGTTGGGAAGGGTCAAGAATTGGAATTATATATAATTGAGTGAGGAGTTTGCATCATCCAACTTCACTTCCTGTTTCTCCTTGGGGAGGATAGGGTGAGATGGGTAGTATAGAATATAATGGGATTAGGATATTTCTTTCTCTTTTTAACAACTTTTTAAATAGATTTTAAAGACTAAATATATTTTCAATTATGTTTTAGACAAATTTATTAGTTGTCTTGATAATAAATAGTGCTTGTTACTTCTAAAAATAAATATTTCAAAGAATAGCAATAGAATACTTGAAACATAGAATGACATTTTATGAATTAGTATTCAAAAACTTATTTACCAGAACTTTTAGTACTGAAAGCTACTTTAGTTAGGCCACTGATACAAATTAATTTTTAACGCAATTTAAGAATCACTGAAGAATTTTACTCAGTTGTACATGTGTGGAAATTTGTTCATAACATTTTTTTTTCAGTTCCTGTATGTAAACCAGACGTTTGCCCCATCACCTGATCAGATGGTGAAAAACTTATATGAATGCTTTGGTACAGATGGCAAATTAGTGCTACACTACTGCAAGAGTCAAGCGTGGGGGTGATGGTTGTTACTCTGTTAAAAGCTATGAAACTGCAGAGTTAAATTTATTTAGTATATACATTCCATTCTGAACTCATTCGCTAAATAAATGTTCAGAATATTTTCAGCCAAGGAATCTGTACTTGCAACCTTGTGACGGTATATTATTGTTCTGTTGTTAACGTTCTAGACGGTAGTCAAATTCGTTACTCGTGTAATTTCATGGTTCAGCTAATTAGCTGGTCATATAGTACAGTCAATTAAAAAAGTGAAATTAATCTCTTTACAATATATTTATACCTTGGGGATTGTTTACTTATGGGATAATCATGATAATTTTATAGTTATGTTACAGTGACTGCAACATATCTTTATAGTGAACTAGCAGCGCCCGCGACTTATTAATAATGGATCTGGGATAAAGAGTACCCTAAATCTTAACCCTGCACACGATATACAATTTGTACAGTAGTTATTGCGTGATGCAAACAGACAACAATTCTAAAAATTGTCTTTTGGGCTCTGTATCATTTGAACTTTATATATAGCAATCACTTTTAAAAAAGAATATTTAATGTATAGACACAGCTCTGTTACGATTTTCACGTGAAGGTATCCTCAAAACTATTAACTAATAAGGATATTGGTGACCGTAGAAACTTTAGAACAGTCCAGGTCAAGACGACTAACGAATTTGACTAGTGACAATATTGACGACTAATTAAAAATCCCCCGTAACATTGAAAGATTAAATAACGCACAATTGCATTCAACCATTGCACTTGTGACATTATCTGATCAAAGGGAACCTAACTTTCGGCTCTAATTTCCCAGATATTAAATTAGAGAAATCTTAGATTGATAGATAAACTCTTCACTGTACACCAATACATGTTGCAAAAAGACAATTTAAGTGACACGAAAAGTTCAACAGGCGGCCTTATCGCCAAAGCGATCCCTTCCAGCTCACCTTTGGGTTGTAACAGAGAAAACAGACGACAATATCCAAATGACCTAGTTTAATCACAATGGATCCAAACAATCACACGAATAAATCTTAGTAAAAACACAAGTTTTCTTTTTACTGCTTTATCTTGAAAATTTGATGTTAGAGCGTGCTTATATTTAATAATTTTGATATAAGGAAATTTTAAGTTTGAAAATCTTAACCAAAGTTAAAAGTCACTAATTGTAATGAACATTTAATATGATTTATGTTTTAAATTTAATCTCTTCAAATGGTATTCATTTAAACCATTAGGTTTTTTTTAAATATTTCATTATTGCAATAGAAATCTGAATGTTTTGAAATAAAATGACTAGATGATTATGTATTTAAACAGTTCTAAAGATAAATTAATTATTTTGTGCGAGTGGTGTGATGGACAATGTGATAATGTAAAGTCGATACTTTACATTATCACATTTTCCTATCGAGCATTAACAAAAATACAAACTACTTCGCGGCTCGACCTATTCAATAAGCGGTTCGGTAGCGCCAACCGCAAATATACGTTATAGAGCAAACCCATTCATTCAGTTAGAGCAACTAAAATGAATTTTGAAATCACCACAGTAACTTGTTTGTGAACGCAAAAATGTTTGTAATCGTGCGAACGCTCGGTTGATGAATCCTGTATGTAATTTGGGTATTTGAAAATATAATCATATTATAAGAACAATCGATGTTTAATTCCCTAGTTCTCCTAATTATTTATTTTTTTTATAGAAAAGGGTAGACAGTCCACCTAAGCGGATCATACTGTCGCCGTGCGACATCCGCGGCACATGCCAACACCAGTCCAGAATGACGCAAACGTTGGCATGTTCAGATGATTAAATTTGGAGAATGGATTGGGAAAATGGGGAGGGATACGGTGGGATGGGAAAGAGTTCTGGCATATCTACCGAAACAGGGTACATTGGGGAAATAGGAAAAAGTGGGCAATGTGAACATTTCACGGTAGTCTTCTGTGAGGGAGGGGTAACGTGGCCAGTTGAATGCGCCCAGCGGCTGTGGGATTGCTGTGGCATTTTCATTATAAAAGGTTTTTTTTACGGTTAATTTATTTTAATACTAGGAATGGCTCCTCAAACCAGACGCACACATTTTCACAACGACACCAGTAACTAACTTAGTGATGAATATAAACTCGATCGAACGAGTCGAGTCAGCTCTGTAGGATGCAGTATCGCCCGCCCTCCTTCGTGCGCGTTGGTTTTGCGAGGGTCCAAACGGAACACGTCATAATAAATCTTCCCTGTTACCTCGTAGTCATACTGGTACGACTACGAAGATATACATATCCTCTTGCTCATACTGCTCACCGAGATTAGAGAAGAAAATATTTTCCTTCCTCCTGGAGATAAAGTACAATTAAGTAGTCAAGAGTCACATACATATATATCTTATTGTTACATAACTTATATATGCATTATTTCTAAATTCTAGTTTGACTAATCTTTTCAGCGCCAAGCTATTAACAATATAAATATTCATACTTATCAGAGGTCCGAAACGGAGATTAGTTTCAACAGTTATACCTACCCATGCGGGGCATGCAGCGTTCTCGAGATTATCACTACTTAGTTAACTCCATTGGTGGACATCAATGGAGAGTTTCAATTTTTAATCATACAATTACAGTGGTGAAATCCCGAAGTGTCATCTGCACCATTGACCAGCACCATTTATGGTGCCTCGGGGTTTACCAATTTGTCAGGTAGGTGTCCACAGGCGTTACATAGGTTTGACCTGTCTGTCAGATAGGATTGACAGGCCTGTTAGGTGAGTTTATAATATGAGTTGGAGGCACGACGATTAATAGGCGGCAATCTTCATTGGTCGCTAGCATTCTGTAATTCATTTATTTCCATTTTCAATTCAATGCCATAGAACGTGACATCTAGCGGAGCTGATGTTAACCCATTAGTTACATGTTATTGATTTATTTATTTTTACCTAACGCTTGCAAAATAATTATTGGCTATTACACAGTGTACTTGTAAGCATTTGACCATACGGAGTTTCGAAAAAAATGGAATTTAGCAAGGGCGCCGAGAATAGGAAAGTTTGGAATCCATTTTGCCCTTTATAAAAAAAGACGCAAGTGCATTTTGATGACAATCGAAATGCAAAAAAAAAGATATAATTTTCATTAATCAAGCCAGAAACTTGGCGTTTTCAAAAAATAAAATGTTAATTTTTAATTTCCGTATACAATGTTCGAGGACAGTATATTGGTATATCATATTTAAAATCCATTGCGTAGATGAATGATAATTTATTATACAAAAGTAGACAATGTAATACAATTTATGAACACACAGAATATATATTTATTACATAAATGCACGTCATTTCCTGTCCCCTCCGCCACTGCATACGAACTCTTTGCTTGTGGTTTTTGTGGGGAGGTTATCTATGAACAATGTAGTATGATTAGTTATTACTCTCATTACAGTACGCACCGTAACCAGCCCTATTAACGTCCACTGGTGGACATGGACGTCCTCAGTCACATTGTCTTATGGATGGGGATGTATGGTCTTAAAACGCCACGCTGGCCAAGCATGTTGGCGAGTCCACTCTTTTAGACGTGATCTTCATCAGGGCTTGTGGTGGCGGCTTTGTTATCCCTTAGCCTTTTGCGACCTCCGCGGGAGGAGACGGGGTGGAGATTTTCTATAGTGAGTTACACACGGCCGTTACAAATAATTAATTTTAGAAATACCAACAGTTATTATTATTTGATTTTAGTTAGTAATACACATCTTAAAAAGTTCATTGAAACATATCAGTCACTGAAACCGTATTAGAAATAATTTCATATTCGTATCTGGGGGTCTACTCTGATTTTACGATTCGGATGTTTCGGGCCCGACCGAAGTTCCAACGAACGAAGTGCTATAACCCTACTCTCACTTTCCTTCGTTCGTAGCTCTATATATCGTGTAATACCAATTATTTAAAAGGTGAGATATTGTTATCGTCAAATTTGACGTTTGACCTCCAAGTATCTCCTGCCAAAATCTATATTTCGATTGTTGTCTCGTGCGATGGGAGTAGTTTCAAATGTCAAATTAAGTTCGTACGGGCCGATATATCGTAGTGAATATTTTCGTGGTAGGAATCTACTGAAATATTGGACGAAATTTCGTTTTTCGTGTTTTCGGAGTAGACCCCCTGTAACGGAAACCGGCAAAATGGTATACAATATAATATCTGGATCCGAAATATCGTATAGCTGACAACCCTAATTATAACTACAATAAAGGCCAACAACGACATAGTACAGATAAGTAAGTATACCTGGTGGTCTACAACAGGTCTTGTTCCCTCTCCCACTTGACGTGTTCTTGTTGGACTTGGCGCTATTGTCACAAGGACAGCATGAGTGCACGCTACTCCGTGTTGTGTCCATCGCCCCTATCTTCTCCACCTGCATTTATTGGAAATATTCTATTACACTGTTCACTTCCAATCAGAACAAGTTGACGACAGAAAAGCAGAAATAGATAGGTGTAAAATAGAGATAAAATGTAAAATGGCTCAAGAGCAGGGGGAGTACTCTGATTTTACGTCTCAGAAGTTTCGGGCCCGACCTACTACACCGACTTTCCTTCGTTCAGAGCTCTATATATCGGGGATTTCCGATTATTTAAAAGGTGACATATTGTTATCGTGCAATTTGACATTTGAACCCCAAGTATCTCTTGTCAAAATCTATATTTCGATCGTTGTCACGTGCGATGGGAGTAGTCTCAAATGACAAATGAACTTCGTTCGGGCCGATCGCAATATTTCGAAATATCGGCCGCGACTTGGCGTTTTGTGATTTCGGAGTAGGCCGGCAGTGCCGACTGGTAAATTTCTAATGATAAATCCACCACGTGCACATGTGCTCGACTCCTTTAGGTTTATTAGAGCAAGATCGATCGTGTGGACCACTGAAGTTTGCTTGATATCGAACAAGATTGCAGCGGTCAACTTTTTGATCGATGTTCGAAGCGAGCATGCTTCTGGATGTGGCCACCTCGCGCAGTACATTTGAGTCAGTCGAACATTTTGAGCGGTAAAGGATGTGCATAAGCAATAATGGCTAACAACTGGCCAGGGTACAAAATGGCCGATTTTCGTACCTATCTCTATGAATTCATTGAACAATTCATCGCGACTATCACAAAGTACAATGAGTATATCTATCCGAACGTGTGGACGGAACATTGAGCATATTTATCGGCAATGATCTTCAATGAGACTTGCTAGAGTAGCGTGTATCTTAATATTAGAGTTTATTTCAACATAACAGGTTTTTTTTATATAAAAAAGGCAGCAGACGAGCATACAGTCGACCTGATGGTAAGTCGTCCATAGTCATCCGCGATACATGCCAACATCACTCCAGAATGACAAACATTGTCACGCCTCCGGATGTGTTGCCCACCTTTGTAGATTAAGGAATGGATTGGGAAAATGGGGAGGGAGAAGATGGGAATGGGCACGTATGTACATTGGGGAAATACGAGAGAGAGAGAGAGAGAGAGAGGAAATGCAGTACATTTCAAGGTAGTCTCCTGTGAGAGAGGGTTAACGTAGCCAGTTGAGTGCGCCCAGCGGCTGTGGGAATGCAGCATGCACTCCCCCCTACCGATATTACAGTTACAGTACATTACAGTTTGTAAAAATCAATGCGTACATTCTTCATAATGAATTCTCTAATAATTGCACAGCATACTCCCCGCTGCTCACAACCCGCTTATTTGAGAACAAAACATGTATGGTTTATTATGAATCTAGTTTATCTATACCTACATATGTATAATAAATCGTAAAAAACCGTGTTTGTACATGAAATATGTTTGGAAGAAAATCCTCGCAGTGTAGGTACTCTATGAACGATACAGAGACCAAAACAGCTACTCTTATAATTTTTGTTTGTCTGTCTTAACGCGCATCACGCCAAAACTACTGGACAGAATTTAATGAAACTTGACACAGTTATAGCTTATGACCACGGGAATCACAACAGTTCACGCGAACGAAGTCGCTGGTATGAATATAAACACTGTTTAGTTTATTATGAGTTTATTATTATTATGAGGGGGAGAGTGCACGCCGCAATCCAACAGCCGCTGGGCGCACTCGACTGACCACGTTACCCCTCTCTCACAGAAGACTACCTTGAAATGTACTGCATTTCCCACTTTATCTTATTTCCTAATGTATGTACGTGTTTCGGTAGTGAGTGAGATATGCCAGAGCCCATTCCCATCCTATCCCTCCCCATTTCCCCCAACCCTTCCTCCAAATCCATTCCTATATCCAAAGGTAGGCAGCGCATCCGGGGGCGTGCCAACGCTTGTCATTTTGGACTAATGTCGGCATGTATCACGGATGTCTATGGGCTACAGTATCCACTTACCATCAGGTGGACTGTATGCTCGTCTGCCACCTTCGTCCATAAAAAAAAAAATCTCCCTTTACCTTGCTGGGTGCAGCTGGTATCCTAGGTTGTCGGTCTCCAGTGCCTTTCGCTTTTTCATCCAGTGGCAACCTCAGTTCGTCTTGTAGCGACTTTGGCGATTTCGCTAGTTCCCTGAAACGTGTCGCCTGATCACGCGATGCTGCTGACGACGGCTTCTCTTCGGGTATGTATTGCTGATATGTGAATATTTAGAAAAAATAATTGTTGGCCAGTGAAAGAAAGAATGCATTTATTGTCCATACAATTTAACATAGACAAATTCCTAACAGGAATGTTTTACAATTAACAAGGTAAACGGTACAAGTACTTACCAGGCCAGAAAGTTCGCGACGGCCCAGTCCCCGCACTAGACGTGCCTGTGTCGCAGGGACTGATGGGTACGCAGAAAATACACCGAAACTGTCGGTGAGTATGAACTGTGTGTTGAGTTGTGCGAGAGTGTACGCGCGCGTGTGTATGTGTACACACACATGCACATGTATGCGCTCTTTTGTGTGAGGGAGCGTGAGTGCCCGAAGCGCGTTTACGTGTATAAAAGTGCTTTTGGTCTAAGATTTGTTTTTTTGGTTTTGGTCTGAGGGTTTCGTGTTTCGGTGGTTGTATCCCTCCCTCTTTTTCCAAATGCATTCCTAAATCTTCAAACATAGGAGCGTGCCAACGCCACCAGTGCCACCAGGTGGACTATTCATGTGGTGGTTCATTTGAAGTGAAGATGGTTTCATTTCATTTGAAGGTGGTTCTTAGTCTATATAAAAATAACAATAAATTACTGTTTAACAACCCACTCCGTCATAGCGTCCGTTAATGTTTTTCTTTTGCTAAAGATTTGTATTCTGAAAAGTAAAGAGGATAATAACAGATAATGCTTATGGGTAGTGTTGTAAAAATGAGCATTGAGCGCTCGACTAGCGCCAGTCTTAGACTTTAGTCACTAGACTTTAATACTGAGTGTTATAGTCCAAATTTTTAATGTTTGACGGTCTTAAACCCTAGCGCTCGAATACGAAGCGTTCAGCGCTCGTTTTAACAACACTGTATATGAGACTACAAAATGTAGCTCAGGTTTGGTAACGTGTACCTGTGACAACCGATGGGATAAATAAGTCCTCGAATGAGGACTACGTACCTGGAAGTGTGACGAACACTTTACCGTAGGACATGTTTAAGTAACGTGGACCGACCACTTGAACAAGTTCGCCGGCAGTACTCGGATGAGAAGAACCGTAGACCGTGTGTGGTGACGAGCTGTGGGAGAGATCTGCATCTAGGAAAGATATAGATGTGATGCTGACGATGTGTCGCAGGTTTGAAGCGGCAGCACGTCACCGTGTGTACACACGTTCCTGGTGACAGCACATTGTATCCAGCTGTGGAGATAATATGTTACCTGCGGCACTCTCCACACGATCACACTACCGGCGGCACAACAGGTGACCACGTGACTCATATTGAACTTTGTTCCTTTTGTGGACGCTTGTCGTTGTTTGGATATAATTACGTATTGGATAATCATCACATTTGACGTAACTCGCCGAACTCGTAGCGATCCTTGAGACTTGTATCCAGCAATATAATTCGTACCATTTATTAGCATGGCAATAGTGAGCATTCACACCTCCTTACTAATGTACTCGTGTTTACGATAGCGACATTCGCCAATGTTCCCCGTAATGAGCGACAATAACTGTCGCCAGCGTATCGTGATAGCGGCCACGTTGACATCGAACGTGGCTGGTACCACGATACGCTAGCGACAGTTATTGTCGCTCATTACGGGGTCATTACTTATACTCATTACTTAGAGTCGATTTGTAAAGATGAGTACATTAGTTCGGTGTGAAAGTCGACCGCTATTGCCGAGCTCAATGGCACGAAGTACAGACGCACGTTACCTGCGGTATCTTCCACACGATGACGCTGCCGGCGGCGCAGCAGCTGACCACGTATCGCAGGTCGGGGCTGAAACGGCAACAAGTGACGGCACCCGCGTGGCCCGCGCCCGCGTATGTGTAGATACCTTCCTGGTATCGCCACAGCTGCGGACATCGATATATTTTTTTTATTTCGGTGATAGCCCTGGGGGCGGGCTTCTAAATTATCCCGATAATTTATTATGGTTGATAATAAATAATAAAATAATTCACTGGAATAATTAAACAACCTGTATATTGCTTAGCAAACAATTACAGTAATAGCCAATAGCCCGGTGATAGCCAAGGGGTATCTATACCCGTACCACTGAGTCGATATTTAAGTACGGATTAAAAAGAAATTGTAAGTAACAATTTCTTTTTAATCCGTACTTAGCTCGGTGGTGAGGGAAAACATCGCGAGGAAACCAGCATGCTATAGAAATTTAAAAAAAATCTGGAGTATATGATCCACCAATCCGCACTGGGCCCGTGTGGTGGATTACGGTCCGATACCTCCCACTAATTTACTAAGGAAGGCCTGTGCCCTGCAGTGGGACGTTATAGGCTGTTGCTTAAATATCCTGTCTTTTTTTTTAATGTAGGGTATCTATAATAGTTTATTTGTTCTATTTATACTTTAACATAAACTGTACCGTTTTATAGACGAACTGAATCTTATCTACAGACAAACCCTACTGGGTTCAGTAGCTTGTAGATCATATTATGTAATAGGCATGATGACAGTATTAAAGAATTAAAGAATAAATGATTTTAGAGAAAAAAATATGTTGAAATAATTCTAATAAATTAACCAGTTTTAATGTAAACATTGAGATTAATAATATTTTCAATAAAATAAAAGTATAAAATACTGCATTCGGCCATGTTAACTAAAACGCCAATCAGAGCGAATGACGTCACACCTCAGGAAACATCACCGTGTCGCTTGAACTTCGATTGATTTACCTACCTACGTTTACCTAGGTGTAACGTCACAAGCGACGCCAAGACATAATTGTTTTCGAGTGTTTTCGCGCATAATTCAAAGTAGATAGAAAAAACATGCATAATTTGCGTTAAAACTTATTTTATTGCTGAAATAATGTTATTTTCAGAAACAGTAGACGTGAATCTACATTATAGAAGCGGATTTCAAAATCCGTCATCATGCCTATTATCTGATAATTATCGGTAAATAGGTACCAACCGATCTTTACTCGGATGAGCATTTCTATCAACTTCTACGCTTGAGTGGGCAAGTTGCTAGTGTATTACCAATATTACAAAGAATAATCGCAGAAACTACAGAAATAGGATTTTGCAAGGTCGGCGGCGCGCTCGCATACCCCCCGGTGTTACAGGTGTCTATGGGCGGCAACACTTACCATCACGTGGGACCGCTTGCTCGTCATCTAACTCGTCTATAAAAAAAAAACAACAGATTTTGAAAATTCTTTCACTGTTGCATAGCTATGATCTTATTAACATCGGCTATATTATAATGTCCCGGAAAAGTCAATAGTTTCCACGGCAACATAAGACTGTTGAGTACGGCTAGTTTATTAATTAAACATACCCATTAGAAAATTCGCGTTGCGATATACGGTATTTTAGCAATATACGCAACAAATAAATTATTTATCAAGAATATTATCAAGATAACTATCGTGGTGAAAAATAAAGTAACTAACCTGGAGCCCCTTACTAATACCAATTAAATACGTCCCAATTACGGTTCTTACCGTTTAACACGTAATTATCATTGATTAATTTTAAAAGGTTTTTCGTACATGAGTACTTGATTTTTCCTGACCAACTACGACCCATGGGGGAGAGGCGATGTTCTAGCTAAACAAATAAAATAAATGTAAGAAATGGTACCGAATTGTGTTAAATAAATAGAAAATGTTGATTGTCACATCACGACCGCGATTAAGCCTTTTGTCGGCTGTTGGACATACACATTATGTGGTGCATGAGGGATGTATGGGCTTAAAACGGCACGCTGATCAAACGGGATGGCGAGTTCATTCTTTTAAGTAAATTAAGTTAAACTAAACTAACTAAAATTAAGTAAGTAAAACGAGTAAATTAAGGAACATACCTTAACCATTTGATCGTTTCCTCCGGTGACGAAAAATTCTCCATTATGTGAGATATGCAGTCCATTGATTGCGCCAACTTTGCTCGCTTCTAGCTGAATAATGCACAGACAAAATTTATTAGAAGAATGGAAAATATGATTATTTGCCACATCAGTATTTCTTTTAAAATATTAGCACGCACCAAATGGAAAGGTAGAAAAAATAAAGGTTTTGGATGAAAGTTGTAGTTTTACGAGAACTATCCGTTCATATATTTTGATGTATTTGTATCAGCCTATAACATTCCACTGGAGGGCAAAGGCCTTCTCTAGTAAATTAATGGGGGTTTCAAGTCGTAATCCACCACGCGGACCCAGTGCGAATTGGTGGATACATATACCAGTTTTTTTTTATTTCTAGAGCATGTGGGTTTCCTCGCAATGTTTTCCCTGACCGCTGAGCAAGTGACAGTTTTTAAAAATCCGTACATAAATAGAAACTCAGTGGGTACAGGCCGAGGATTTGAATTCACGATCACACGAATGTGAGTCGAGTATAGACTATCATCAAGGCCTAGGCTATCATCGCTCAATTGTTTATTACATTGTTAAATTACTAAACCGATTTGACTAATCTCCTAACAAGATATAGATTTTTGTATACGCATTTTTGTACCAAAATTCCATTCCAACCCTTGAGATATGCGCCTTGCAGTTTTGTCTACGAAGTTCGTAATATCCTTCCAATGTACCCATAAAAATTATTACCAATTAACCCTATCTCGTTATTGTCGTCCCCAATTACCTCTATATTCAATCTCACCTGTCCCCAACTACCCTCGTTTCCAAGTAGCTTTCTGTACAATAGGTTCCGGGTTTCATTACCGATCGGTTGTTTAATTTGTCCGGGTCTGGGTGTTACACGTCTTGTGTTCGTCTTTGTGTGTCTCTGGATCCATGACACAGGGAATCCTAGTGTAGGTCATTGAGTGTAGCGTTATTATTTTATTTCCATCTCTAATTATCCCTATATCCATTAACTTCCACACCTAACTACTCCTGTAACTAATCACCAATATCTCCATCCCCAATCTAATCTGTCTCCAATCACCCCTGTCCATAATAAACCTCACACTTAATAACTGTCCCCACGTAGTCCATGCCTAATAAGCCTCATACCGAATTAATGTCTCTTATTACCCACACTCTCAATAGCCCACACCTGTAATCACCTCGCCCCCGATTACTCCTGTCCCGAATCACCCCTGCCACTACCCCACCACCCATCCCCTCCTATACAGTAAGTCCACGTTACCTCCCTGGCGAGGTTACCGCTGCCGGTCTCCCAGTACGCGACGCGGCGGTCGGTGCCGCCCGTCAGCAGCTGGCAGCCGCGCGGCTCGAAGCACACGCACATGAACAGGGTGTTCGCGTACATCACTTGACGGCGGGACAGTGACCTGCTCCCATAACAGTTTATTACACTTCACGTTATTCAGGAATCCTATGGTTCGGTTATCATACATAGCAAGACCGCTGACAGTTCGGTATTTAATTCATTTTATGTAAATACCGTCTCTTTCTTAAGTCATAACCATAACACAAAACAACATAGGAAAAAAATATCCTTAAAGGACTATCGGAGTTAGATTTATGTCAACTGTCAGAGCTCTTCCTATAATAATGGGACCATAACTCATTTATCAATCAATCAGCCTATAACGTCCCACGATTGTTACTTTGGTAGGCGTGGCTCACTTTGAACAGTGGATTAAACGTTGGCCAAACAGTAGATTGACGATCAATTTCTGGATAATACTGGTAGATACAAGATTCGTCACCTGTGACAATGTCGTAAATGCGCCAAGACGACCCTGCTTCAAATTTTGTTACCATATCACGGCACCATTCGACATGAACTTGGTTCTGAGCCTCGGTGAGGTTGTACGCCATTCAGCGCGATACTATCCTCGTGAGTCGTAGATGCCCATATAATGTTTATTACACACTCCCCGATCCTATCTGCTATCTCTCTCGATGTAATTCGACTGTTTTCACAACTTAAATTTTTCACTGTCACCATGGCCGTCTTAGGCCATGCGGGGGCCCTTGGGCACACAGAGTTTGGAGCCCTTTTAGAAAGCAAAAAAAAACATCAATGAATGAAAACATCAGAATTTACTTTTGTTTAGTGACTTTATTGGTTATTAGTTGGTCATCAAATTCGTTACTCGTCGAATTAGACGAATTCGTTACTCGTCCAATTCGTTAATCGTTTAATTCGTTACTCGTCTAATTCGTTGCTCGTCCATTTCGTTTTATTTCTGTATTTATATAAGGATAAAAATGTATGAGGCCAGAGATGTCATCATCTATTGTCTCTATTGGGGTTTGATTAAAAAGGCTTGACGACCACTGCACAGTTCTGTGACGTATGGTGTCGAAACGTAACTTCTGATGGTGAACCTGATCCATAAGTTCAAAATCGCATATAAACTATAGTCACGCAAAAAATTCACACTCACTAAATATTCACTCGACCGGTCAAGCGTATCTTGACCCAACAGTATCATAAATACAAAAGAGAACTGAAAGTCAAAGATCAAAGCTTTATAAATATTAAGACTCACATTTTGTACATAATTTATATTTAAAATATGTACAACTATGGTGTGTTCTTTGACCCTTTCTGCAACTGTACGCTTAGGTTCCGCGGAGTTAGTGTAGTGAATCGCAATCTTTCTGAATGTGAAGATCAAATGTGGGTAGTTGATAAAACTGCTCACGGCTTCCATCCTAGCTTACCAGCCTCTTCTATAAACTCATGACTACTGACGGCATAAATGTTGTAACCAGTGTCGAAACATCGGGTAGAACTAAAATATAATCAAAAGTCCTCAATTGTGCGCGTTTAAGACCTGATTTAAAATATAAAATCATATAGCTTTTCAGTAATATTCCAAAACCTCACATACATAAAAGGTACTTACATCAAATCCCATATAATACAAGAGCCGTCTGTCCCGGCGCTGACGGCTTCCATGTCGTTGGGCGACACTTGTATAGCCGATACTGGACTTTTGTGCTCTTTCAGCACTTTCTTCAAGGTTTGGTATTCGGGTTTTATCTCCCAAACACGCACCTGGACAAAAATACGTACTAATGTGAGGGTTAAATGAAAAAGCACACAAGTTACTTTCCCTTCCAGTATTTCTTTAATATTAAAGAATCACAACATCAACTTTAATAATCAAACTCTTTATTACAACCTCTATAACTATAACATGCTACAACTCAACCCTCTTTAGCTTTTTTAACAGAATGCTCGAACACACGAACGAAATGAATGACTTAAATAATCCCCGCCATCAACATCATTGAGGGTAGTGAAATAACTGTTTCCTATACTAATATTGCTCGTGATGTATTACAATGACATTCAGCAACGGTATGTGAACAAGAAAATAATGATCATTTGTTCATCAGACATGGACCGGACTAAATATCAATTTTATTAGAAAGAAATACGTCAAAATGTAAAGCATGTTTAGCGACAGCAAAACGTAAGTATCTCTGATGTCACATTGTCTGTGATGTCGTGAAATAATCCGTTCTTGTTTGTTATAAGGACAACATATTTAATCCGAACCCAGGTCCCAAGTCTTTATCATAAAACAAAGAAGAATATTAGTACAAGTAATATTAATAAATTCGCAACATTTCATGGTGGTCCGAAACACCCCCTGTGATCACAAGAGATCTGTGCCCTATGGGACGTTGTACACTAATAAATACGAGAACACAAGCGGTCAATGAGCAAATGAGCTATATTTCCCTCACCTGTCCCTCACACCCTCCAGATATAAGGAGCCTCCCGTCGGAGGTCATATCGAGTGCGGACGTGCCCTTATTGTGCGTGTTGAAGATACAGTACATCAGCCGCCCCGTTAATGGAGTGAAAGCTCGAATACATCCGTCATTCCAACCTGGCAACATGAACATTGTGTGCTCAATACAGATACATGGGCGTAGTCACACTGAGATGCTTCGGGTGCTCAACCTCCCGACCCCCTGCTATAGGATAGAATAAGTAACTTTCTGCATTACACTATCTCTATTTAAAAAATATAAGAATATTGTTTGGTTTGGCCCACCCTGGATAAAATCCTGACTGTGCTCTTGTGCAGATACAATGAATATAGTATAGGGAGAACTCCGGTGTGTAATATCAATATCTCAGCGGTGAAGGAAGGCATCGTGAGGAAAAATAGCTTCAAAATTGAAAAAAATGGAGCATGTATTATCTAATTTGCAATCGACTCGCGTGTATGATTTGAAACGCCCTTCAATAGAAAACCTCTGATCTGTGGTGGAATGTTATTTGCTGATATCGATTGATCGAGTATAATTGAATGAGTAAAACATTACATCCCATTTTTATAAAAGGTTATTTTGCTTATCATTAAGCGCCGACGTCTACTTGTCTGTACAATGTCTGTACTTGTCGTCTACAATAAAATCTTAGTGCCACCTTGATGGTGACGTACTACATACCACATTGCTATTTTATCAAGGATCAAATGGTCAAAATCAAATTTTTATACAATGCTAAGGGCCTCTCCCACCACCTCCTAATAATGTAACTGTTAACAAAGTGATAAGTAAATTATGTGCTAATTAAATTTCAACGCCAGCAATGGCAGAATATGTGACAATATATAAACTTAAAACCTTGTAAATATTTTTGGAAATTACTTAAGGAATTGAATTAAATTTAACTGATACTGACCTTCTGATAAGAGTATAACTGACTTTCTGATAAAGTATCAGAAGGTGGTGAGAAAGACCCTAAGTCTAGGCTATCACCGCTCTACACTTTCAAGAACAAGAGAAAAGTAATCCACTGACCGGAGACAATGGACTTGCCGTCCCCTGCGAATAGCACGGCGGAGCATGTGAAGTTGGGCACGACGATGCGCAGGAGTTCCTGGCACGTAAGCAGGCACCAGACGCGCACGCTACCCGCGCCAGCTGTCACGAATACCCCCGACATGCCTCTGTGCAAGTGTTGTACAACATAACACGTATAGATTTAAATGACAGGATATGCTCTTTCATACATGTTTAGCTAAACAACTTCACAGGCGTCAACTACGCTCGCGTGTCGCGACGATAATCTAGCAGTGCCACTAATTTCAATAGTAACTATATGAGCTAATCTACACACGACGATTTTAACGCGGCGATACGGCGAAACGCGACAGTCAATGGGTAAAACGCCCCGGACACGTCGCGTCTCGCCGCGAGGCGGTACACGCTCGTCGCGTCTCGGCTGTCCCAAATCTAAATTAAGCAAGTGCTCAATTTTATTTCACTATCCGCGGCGTATCATGCGATACGCTGACGGATTAATCGCCGTATCGTGTAGTATATTCGTGTAGGACGGGATCGTCGCGTGTGTCGTTCATATAGTCGGCGCCTTAGAGAATAAATTAACGCCATTTGTGGGATTTCACGAGTACTGAGATGTAAAATACTAGAGGTGACGTACTTTACGTAACAATTTACCATTTACATTATTTTTTTAAAAGACTATTTTTTTATTATTAAAGTATTTTTAGATAAATATTAAAAAATAATTATATTAAAAAACAAAAACCCGCCTGTGTCCAACTCCTAATAATGAAATAATTGAAATAAATAAGTTTGTATATTTACTGCTAACAGTAAAGGGTTTGTTTATTTAGTTTAATGAATTACATGAGTATTTTGACAATTCAGTATCAGATTTAAAACAGTCGGGACCAGATTTGTTTGCCGCAAATTTAAGTTTAAAGTTTATTAGATAGTAAATTTCAATTTTCTTTATGTACGTGGGAAACTCAAGAGTTTTGCGAAAAAAGATAAAAAATGTGGTGCAGCAGCAGTTCGCGGAGATCTGTGTTTGGACGGTTGTTACTCATTGCAGTAACAACGTGCCAAGCACGTGGCTACGTACCATTCCGCGTTAATGCAGTTATATAATATTTATTACACACTCCCCGATCTTATCTGCTATCTCTCTCGATGTAATTCGACTGTTTTCACAAATTAAATTTTTCACTATCACCATGGCCGTCTTAGGCCATGCGGGGGCCCTTGGGCACACAGAGTTTAGGGCCCCTTTAGAAAGCAAAAAAAAACATCAATGAATGAAAACATCAGAATTTAGTTTTGTTTAGTGACTTTATTGGTTATTACGGTTAGCTTTATACAAATCAAATATAAGTGATGTGATTACTGTTTTGAGAATTGGACTTACGTTGATGTTAATGGTTTCTTTTGATTTGGCTATCAAATGAAAGGATTCGACGAGTAGAATACGATAAAAAATTGTATTTTTTTTTTAAATAGTTTTACATATTTATTGATTAATTGGATAAAAAATATATAGGCACTGGATTTCGGGACCCCCATCGGGCCGGGGGCCCTGGGCTCGTGTCCCACGTGCCGTTAGGGTAAAGACGGAACTGACTGGCACCAAGTTTCCTACCGTAACAGCCGTTAAAGAGTAACCGCCTTTTTCTTCGTCAGCCAAATTTAGTCGATCACGCTTTAAATTCATTGTACCAAGGATACACAGTTGCCTTAAAAGGGAACTTGTCTGCAAACGCCATTTGAAGTCTATTGAAAGAAAATCTTCAGTTTTAAAGAACATTTAAAATCATACAAAATCATAGCGCGAATATGCTCCTGTCGAATATCGATTTTTATGAGACACGATATTTTTATTCAGCTCGTAAAAAAATATGAACGAAAATTGAATTTGGAATGTTCTGTTTTTAAGACTTAATTTTAATTGACATCAAAACCAGCCAGTGTTCCATAGATAAAAACTCTTTTTCAAAATTTTCTGAGTAGCCTGGTATATGTGTGACAACAAACATTCAATCTTACAAAAACTTACAAGACAAAACCCACGTACCTGGGGAAAGCAATATCGTTGATGGCACATCGATGGCAAGTGACGGTAAGAATGGGGTTAAAGGTGGCCACGTTGATGGCGTAGATCTCGCTACTTTGCGTGCCCACGAGGAGAAGACGCTTATCGCCTTGCATCTTTGGAGATTCCATCAGCTCGAGAGATGTTATACTGCCTTTCACTTTGGTAGATTTTAGCTGAAAACAAATAATAAATAACGTCACACTAGTGTGGCACACTAGGATTCCCTGTGTCGTGGGTCCAGAGACACATACAAACAGAAAGACACCCAGACCCGAACAATATTTTTCCTTAAACAAATGACTGTCCGAGGGTATATAGAAATAAATTAATACAAAAAAAAAAAAACACTTTTTTCTACACACAATACCAAGTTTAGCTACACAAAATGTCGGATTAACACGCCGGAGTGATACTAGCAAAACATACAATAAAATTACTATCAGACCAGGAATAGAAATTTTTGCACAGCAGTTAAGGGTTACTACCAACTGCGTCAATCGGTCGTATAATGGTTTTTATTAGGGAAACAATTAAATGAGCAGCAGAAATACAGAAAGTGGCAGCAAATTTAAAAGAGGGTTAGGTGTAGGTTCTCTCGTAACCTCGTAACAATGAAAGCATAGGAGTTGACTTTGTGTTGACATTCTTAGTAATTTCAGTTAATAAAAAAATATGTACTTTGTTTTGCTGCCCATTTAGTATTTATTGCTGCTCGTTTAATACATATTAAAGTAAAAGTACTTAGAACTGGCTACTGTACAATACGATAGAAAAAGCAAATTCGGAATTTTGAAAATGGAAGTCTTTGCTTGTCAAGCGCCATTAAATTTTCTAAGCTGTCATTTGGTTTTTCATTCTGGTGGAAATTTGAAAATTAAGCGTATGCGGAAAAATGAATTTAATAGGAGAATATTTTAGTTCAATGATTTTTATGACTTTCGTTGCGGTCTAAACCAGAATCAAAGTTATGAAAGTCTTAAGTTAGTATTTAGTGATGAAGGCCCCATCCAGTGCCACTGTGTATAATTGGTTCAGTGAAGTTAAACATGGTCGTACCCACCTGAGTGACGATGTTAGAGAAGGTCCAGCGACGGCGGTGACGGAGGAAAACATGAAAACTGTGCGGCTCATCATTGAAGCAGACAAACGAACGACATGTGAGCAGATACGGGCATCATTAGGTATTGGTATGAGTCAAGTTCAAACTATTTGACACGATCACCTACGGTAAGGAAGCTTTGATAGATACCTCACAATTTGAGCAAAGCTCAAAAATACTGCCGCGTGGAATGACGTCTCCAAATGCTTGAAAAATTCGACAATGGTTAAGCAAATGCTGTTTTCGATATAGTAACGGGTGATTAAAGCTGGATCTACTGCTATGAGCCTGAAACTAAGAGGCAATCTGTACAGTGGGTCCTTCCATTCGAAGAATTACCGACGAAAGTGAAGAAACGACGAAGTGTCGAAAAGACTATAACTTTAGAAAATAAAAGAACAGTAACTGCGGACTGGTATGTGAACAGCTGCTTGCCTTCTGTTTTGGAACAAGTCAAAGAACGACGCCCAAAAATTATTGCTAAAAATATTGAATTGGTTTGTTTGTGTGGCGGAGTGAACTCGGGCTCACTGCGCCACACAAACAAACCAATTTTTGAAGACTGTAAATGTAGAGTTAGTGGGTCGTCCGCCATACAGTCCCGACCTTGCGCCCTGTGATTTTTATTTATTCCCTAAAACGGCTGTTGAAAAGGCGCCTAAGGAAGGTTGGGCTGAATGTTTCACACAACGGTTTCAAAAAGTGTATCGATTGTCGCGGAGAATACTTCGAAAAGCAATAAAACAACTTCCATATTTATATTTGATTTCATTTTTGAGATATCGAGGCCTAATTTGGCTTTCCCGCAGCATTTCACCTTCATTATCCTTTGCTTCATATACAATAACCAGCCCTTTTATCGTGCATTGCTAAACACGGGCCACCTCGTGCACATTGTATTGAACAAATAAATAAATGTAGTTTTATTGTCCTGTCTAAAACATTCGTAGCACAAACCTTTATTATTACTCATTACTCAGACCGGGCGGTGCGTATGACGCAGTTCGGGCGACGTTCGTAAAATATAAGATATACTAGAATTGTCCTAAAAATAATTAAAAAAAAGTACTGTAAAAACTGGTAGAATCGATTCTACTCTCAAAGCCGAACAATCTATTTTCGTTTATTTCAGTGACACGTTGTATAAACGTATATAAATACCTTTTTGATGACTAATTTTTCTAATTGGTAATCATGTTGTGAGATATTGAATGTGGTGTTATTACTTACAGCCTTGAATAAAGGTTTGCTAGGTTCTAGTATTCGTCCTCTAGGGAATTCGCCCTTCCAGTTGATCTCGTCAAGTATGTCGATAGTTCCGTCCCCGGCGCCCGCGATCAGGCAACCATCCGACATTATTATTATCCCCTCCACGCCTAAACCAATTTATTATTAATTAATTTTTATTTATGTTAACTTTACAAATACATGTATCTATATATCCCAAAAATATAAACAATTACTTTAATTAGCGTATGTAACTAAAGAATATTTAACAGCAGGTAACATGGGAGAGAGTGTTAATACGGTGTTATAGATGCCAGCGCCCACTGCCAGGTAAATACGGTGTTATTACGGTGTTATAGATGCCAGTGCCCACTGCCAGGTAAATACGATGTTATAGATGCCAGCGCCCACTGCCAGGTAAATACGGTGTTATAGATGCCAGAGCCCACTGCCAGGTAAATAAATAATTACGGGAATGAATAAGTTTATTTATGCGAATAATAATAGGTCTAATTTTTAGATTTAGACATTACTACTAAGTATCTATACATTAGTTGCATGTGCCGGGATGGTGGAAATAATTAATTGAATGTAAAACTAAGACATCAGAATGAGGAGGGAATGTAATGGCGCGCTTGTGTATTTATTTAAACAATGCCTGCAGGCATTCTCTGCCAGTCAACTTTTGGGTAGAACAGAGAGACACGTTGGGAGGAGTGATGAAGTGTATAAAAAAATGTTACTTAAAAAGATGATTAGTAAATATTTTACACAAATACTTGTAATAACTATAAACCTACTTATAAATAGTACGATATTACAACTTAATACAGAAAGACATACGTACATAAATAAATTCATATATATATATATATACATATAGCTATAGCAAGAGTAAATAAGTAGAAGAGAATGGTTTCAGCAAGGAAGAAAATACAAAACCACTAAGACTGTAGGTGATGACAAGTAATGCGCTCGAAGCATCCGTTTGAAAATAAATTTATTCGGCGCTTTCCTAAAATGTCAACCTGCGAGGTGAAAGAGTTGGACATAAAGCCAGTACAGCTAGAAATGACTTGAGAGTACCGATGTGTTGAAAATTGTGTAATTTGATAATTGTTAAACGGGTAACTAACTATGGGCACTTCATTGTATTATAGTATATCAGGAACATTTAAATATATTTCTCATTTGAGAACAAAAATAGATTGCCTTAGTATGACGGTGCCACTGAGATGTCACAAGTGTGGGCAACTTTATTTCCTTTATGCGGGTAGAAAGGTGCGCGCCATATTTAGGACCTTTTCGTTGTAATGTTGACGCAGTCATCTTCGTACATTCGAGTGGAAATGTTTGCAAACAGAATGTAAGAATGTAGTTTGTTGGGATCCAATGGGGTTGCCATATAACTGAATGCAAGTGCAAACTATTTTTCATTTTGTACTATGCAATTAAACAATAATTTCGGATAAGCTGGTATTATTATAAACTCCCGGCATCACAATACAAATTTACGAATTAGCAATGTACCATTATTTGTTAATATACTTTTTGTCCATTTTTGTACTTTTTTTAATGTGTTTCGTTTATTCTTTTCTTTTGGGTTCATTTCTTGACTACATTGTTTTTTTTAATTGTTATATGTATATTTTGTGTGTGTTTGTGTATGTCAGAATAAAGTTATGTGTATTGCCTTAATGTTCCCACTTAAATTCTTATTTATGTACTTAAATTCCCACATAACCATGCATGCAATTGCTCACGTGTCAACTAAATTCACTAGCTGACATGGTATGAAGGGCTTATGGACTCAATAATCTGCTTCTAAGCTGTTTACATCAATTATTCATTCTTCTGTTTGGAGAACATAATATAATTTTATTTTATAGCTGTAATCATTGAATTTAAACTAACCTTGGCTATAGCAGACAGCCTCAGGTTTCTTCCCCTTCTTCCAGGGGCCACATTTGGCAAAGCAGCCGATCAGAGAGGGCTTGTAATGCGCTACCGGAGCCGTAGGGTCCGATGGGTAGTTTATTGTGAACTTTATCATGTCTCCGGTCCTGCAAAAAATATTTTAATCAACTTGGGAAATTGATTACCTCGGTGTACAGTCAGCGACACAGTAATGTACCCAATACCATTCGATTTTAGTTCTTATTACTAGCGTATTAAGGAACCAGTGGGTATACGTTAAGCTGTTCCCGTCTGTATTATGTAAGAAAAAGTTATATTGTTTTAGGTTAGTCTAATTTTCATAACAATTAACTCAGAACCCGTGGTTTCAGACTGCGACATCTGCGACATACCGGCCGGTAATATCGCAGTAATTGCTCTTAGTACACTTCATCGCATCGCACTGCGGTAGGAAGTAGAGCCTTAATACCAATTACCGCAATATCGTTTTGAAACAATACCGACTGGTATATCGCTTCTGTTTGGGAGAGCTTTTACAGTATTCAATCTTTATTGAACATATAACGCCGTAAGGAAGCTACCGTCCTATTACATCCAAATATAAAAAAAAACAATGTTCTGTGGCAAAATTATGAATGGTTTTGATGTGTGAAGTATTGGCCAACCGAGTATTCGTACGATTACCATTTACCATACCATCAGCTTAAGTTTCTTCACTGCTGAATATAGGCCTCTGCCAAGGCTAGCCACCACACACGATCTTCGGCTCTTCTCATCCGACCACCACGGAGAAACTTCTGCAACTCGTCGGTCCGCCTACGCGGATATAGCTCTATTATTTATAATGTTGGATATCATTCAATTTATTCTTAGGCCTATCTAGAATTCATCGAGTAAAAAATTTTTGCAACAACCATAACTGAACTTTCTTTTAGTTGAGCCGCTTTATCAGTTAGTATTATACGTACGTGGTCCCAGCGAACCCGTAAGCATCATCACTGCTGATTGCGATGCAACGTACGGTTCTCCGCAGCTTCCCAAGCGTCACGTCAACCACGTCCAAATTCTTGCTCTCCGCCCGTATGTTCCACACGCGCAGATTTGCTGGAAGACAAAACAAAAACATGTGAATATGGACTTCAAGGTCTCATCTATCCCATCAGTTGTCTGTTCCATCGTTTTCAAGAATTTTTCATTACTCATACTCTGAAAGTAGGTCCGAAGTTGCCTGTGGAGCGAAGTGAAAATAGCCCAATACACCCTAGGCTGAGCGTTTTCAACTGACAGACAACTGAAAAATTAAGAAAAAAAAGAGCTATTTTCACATTTCTATGTAACCATGATCTAACTTCCTATACAGCCACTCCATTACAGCGCGATGTAAAATTGAAATAACATAAAGAAACGCACCCATTAATTAAAGAGTATATTTTTTAAATTACTTTATTATAATTTACTTTCAATTATTTCTTCAAAATAACATAGATTTCGGCAAAATATATAAAAAAAACATTTATGAAAATGAAAAGTAATTGGCTGAAAAGCTGGCTAACCGCGCGGCAGAAAAGAAACAAAACAGGCGAGAAAGCGGCAATTCGATTTTCATTTGTTTTTCCGAGTGGTAGTGTTTTGTAAACTTTTGTACTCGTAGCAGAGATTTTTTAACACTATGAGTTCAACAGATTCGGACATGGAAACTCAAGTATCCCAGAAAATATCAAATATGAAAATACCCGGAAAAAATATTTCACTAACTATAAATAATTGCTCTAATGTCACCATAAACTTTAAATAAATATCTCACCAAAGTTGTTGATTTATGAAATAAAATTCATTCATTTTTCATTTTGCTAATTAGTAGTTTTATTTTTACTTTCCTTGTATTCGTAATGAAAAGCACAGTGTTTACCTAGGGGTTCAGGACTTATTTAGTCCCTCGATCTATTGGCGCCCTCGCTGCGCTCGGGCACCAAACCCAGTCTCGGGACTGAAATAAGTCACTTTCACCCCTAGGGTAACAATGTACTATATACATATTTTCTTCTATGGGTGTAGCCAAGGCGGGGCAAGCAGTGGCGCTTGCCTCCCGCCGCCCCTTGGCACAGGGAAGAATAAATAACACACTTTCTGCATTACACGATCTCTATTTAAAATTATAAGAAAATTCTTTGATTTGCCCATCCCTGGATACAATCCTGACTACGCACTTGATATAGTCGCTGACTCTGTGACCTAAGTGGATCTTAGTTATGCAACCGAGACTCGTTTGGACACTAGCTTCCTTTTTCATTATATAAATATTTTCTAATGGATTTCTCAAAATTCAACTCCTAAAGGGAGAAAATGGGGTTTCAAGGTTTGTATGAAAAAAACATATTTGATGGTCCTATGAACTGAATATATTCTACAATACAAATAATCAAACACGTCTTTAAAAATTGTTTTAAGGGTCTAAAGGGCAGGGTCTCAAATTTAGTATGGAATCACTTAAATCGCCAATATCGCTGTATATTTATCCGTTGACAATAATAGATCAATCCGTTGATAATATAATTAATAATAGTTTTTTTTTGCCAACAGCTGATTTTAGCATGAAACACAGGTACATATTCAGACAAAACTAAATGTATTAGATTTATTCAATTTGCGTACATCGAACGGTGTCGTGATAATGAATTCAAAAACGTGATTGCGTACCACGAATGTCTGACGTACATATACAAGTAAATGTAATGAATGTATAATGAACTATAGTTGTATTTTTAAAGTTAACCTTTCAAGGTCTATCAATGGAATAGTAACTTAGTTTCGATAACGTTCATAATCGGGGGTGTAACTCAGTGGTAGAGTGTCTGCTTCGCATGCTGAAAGTCCTGGGTTCAAATCCCAGCACCTCCAATAGTGTATAAACTTTTGTTTTATTTATTTTTTTATTTGTAGCGATTTTTTTAGAACTATCATAGTATATTTATTTATTTGAAAAAATGTATTTTTTTTTGTTTAGGCGTTTGTGTTAATTCGTTCCTTCATCCGAACGAGTCATCCACGTCTATGCATTAAAGTAGTAAAGCATGTAATAAAGTGTCTGGAAATCAAGTATTCAATTAGAAGTACACGAATAGACATAGATGACGCGTTCGGGTGTTTCCAGATTAGCCGATGGCCAATGTTTTCGTAGATAATGTATCTGTCCCATATTTAATAAATGAACAATTTGATTTGATTCATACCAGTAGCGTGTGTTGGTTTTGAAACTAGATGAGCAGTAGTGGCTGTATAAATGTATCTACATAAAGATCGTTTTTAACCAATTGGTAAATAATCGGTTAAAAATAATTAGCGATCGTCCGCGGTTCGCTCACGTTAGCGCAAATAAGTAGGGTACTTGTTAAAAAGCGAGTACAAAAAGATAATAAATGTAAGGTAGTTTAGTAGCATTTCTGTATTCCACTGTAAATTAGGGGTTGAATGTGGACTAGAAACAATAAAAATAAATGTCTTTTAGGGGTTGAAAGTCGACGTTTGCGTAGGTATATTCCTCGGAAGTGGAAATGTTAGGGGTTGCATATGGACTCAAGTGTTAAACGGTTAAATTATAAGCACTGCTTGTATGAAATACACGCAACTGTTTCGCAACTATCTAGAATGTGCATGCATGCATACCTATAGTTTAGGTGCATTCGTACAAATGTCATTATACTCTTAATGTTGTAATACAATGTTTACGTATGTACAAACTCTTATTGTTAAATTTAAATTAATAAATAACGACATACTTACAGTCACCACCAGTAACAAACGAGTTAACCCTCAAGCTAAGAGGCGTCAGGGTCATGGCATCTCCAGTGGTCAGTTTGGCAGCGGCGGCGGTTCCTGTAGCGGCTCCAGCGATGCAATCCCACAGTACTACGCTACCGTCGTCGCGCCCGCCCAGGGAGATCATGTAGCGCTCGTCTGCTGAGAACGATAGGGCTTCTACGCGGACCTGACGGTTCGTAGTTTATTTAAGTAATTTACTGTCTGTTTTGTTTGTTAACATAAGTACAAATTACAATTACAATTGTAAATGTAACCAATTTAAACAATATATTGCTCGTTTTAATGACCAAATACGTTGTCATTTAAAAAAACAAGATTGTCAGTAACAGGTGGAAACTTCAAAATATAGATATTGTGTTTGCGTTTGTTTCTGGATGCGTGTGTGAAGTAGGTAATGATGCTGTTTGAACCGGAATAATTTTTTTTTACGGGAAGAAGATGAAGACGAGCAATCAATTCATCGGGTGGTATTCAAAGGTAGGCAGCGCATCCGGGGGCGTGCCAACGGTTGTCATTTTGGCATGTATCGCGGATGTCCATGGGCTACAGTATCCATATACTATCAGGTGGACTATGTTCGTCTGCCGCCTTCTTCGATAAAAAAATGGTTACTGTCGCCCATGGACATCATGTAATGGTAATGACATCATCATGAACATGTAATGGTAGACACGCTTTGGTCACTGGTCACCCATTTATCGCCACAAAATAAAACTGTACTTGTAATGTAGGTACTGCATTTCCTACTTTATTGTATTTCCCCAATGAACGTACGTGTTTCGGTAGTGAGTGAAATACGGCAGAGTCCATTCCCATCCCATCCTATACTATCCCTCCCCGTTTTCCCAATCCATTCCTTAATGCGCAGAGGTAGGCAGCGTATCCGGGGGCGTGGCCTTAAAACGGCACGCTGGTGATGCAGGTTGGACAGTCCACTCTTTCAGAGGTGGTGTAGTTCCCCAGGGTTTGTGGTAGCGGCTTTGTTATCCCTTAGCCTTTCACGACACCCGCGGGAAGAGTTGGGGTGGTGCTATTCTAAAGCCGGCCGACAGAACGACCATGGAACCATGATCCCCAAATTCAAAGCCTAAACTATCATGCTTACACTTTTACTAAAATAATTTTCTATGGTACTTACCTTATGCAGCTCGTGACTTCCTATCTCCACCTTCTTCTTAAAGTTCCACAGCTTAGTAAAAGCTTTAAACCCAATGTGGTTGATTTGACCAGACCCCACGTAAGTACCCTTCGGCGACACGGCGACTGTTGACACGCTATTTGTGTGGCCACTGAGGAAATACATCTTTTTCGTCTTCCACTCTTGAATACAGACCTTGTTGCCCATTGGGTAGATAATGTGATCGCCCTCTGGGTGAATTTTGAGTCCTCTGATTGCGGAACCTAGGGTATGAAACTAAAGGTAATATTTATGTACCAAGTAAAGACAAAGAATAATATGGTGTGACAACTTCGTTGACGTACTAACTAATTCGCGTGGGACAAGAATGACGAAAAATGTTAGCGTTTACAGTTGTCGCGGAATGGTTCTAGTATAAAAGCACTCGGCGTTTTGCATGTGCTAAGTATGTACTATGCAAGCACGAAGTATTTCACCGCTTGGGGTCTTGTGCACGGGATGGCTGTAGTTCGAACCATTAAGAGGATATAGTTCAAAATAAAATCAATATTTTTTAAGGGCAATAAGCTCATTTTCCAGTCAGCCTGGTGATGTGGAATGAAAAAGAGAGTACAGAAGCGAAGCTACACTTTTAACCTTATAGTTATAAAGGAAAGTGTGCCGCATCCGGAAAGATGCCAATATTTGTCGTATTTCATGTCGAACAATAATGTTAGAAAATAATTTCTTTCTACCACTGAAATATCAATTTGTATTTATTTTTACTATTTGTATCAATTTGTATAACTATTAAGTAGATTTTATAAAAGTGCAATAAATAGTTACATAGTTACTTACCATCAAATCCAATAATGGCATGGGTTTCTAGAGGCTTAACATCCATGGTAGTCATATCTTTCAATTATTTCAGTCTTTTTTTATTGTAAAAACTAAGTAAAAAATTGTTTATTTTGTCGTTCTTTTCTATTATGACTGTTTTTACTGTGGTTGCCTGGTGACATGAAAACAACAGTGTGTTGCTATGGTTACATTTTTTTTTAAACGAGGTTTTTTAATTATGGGCGTTTGTGTGATTAATTTTGTGATTAAAAGGTAATTAAAGGTAAGGAATAAAAGGTAAACAAATACCTTTATTATACGCGTTCGGACCCGATTTAGAATATAAAATGTGTACATAATGCTAGTTTAAAAGTTATATTCCTTAGCTTATTGTTGGTATGGACTTATGGTCTTTGGTAGAACTAGAACCGTCAATAAGGTCTCTTCTCAGATAATATCACATAAATCACCTGATCATCACTTAAGGTCCCGAGTTTAACTCCCGCTCGGATATTAATTTGTTTAAAGACAAATGTTTGGGTGTGTCTTAGTGTGTGTCCCTGAAGCCACGACACGGGCAATCCTAGTGTGGGCCACGGAGTGGCGTTATTTATTTCTCCAAAAATTATATAATTAAAGAAATTGTAATGGAAATCACATTTTAAAAAGGCTTATCAGAATTTACAAATCAATGTAAAAAATCTGCGAGGGACCAGTAAGAAAACAATAAAAAAAACTTCAAGTATTTTCAAAACATTCCTTTAATTTACTTAAATAAAACTACATTGGTATTACTATAGTTATCTACATTATATAATTTGCACCCTACAAAAACAGTCTGCCCCACTAGTGGGATAGATATGGGATAGTTTGCAGCGGAACAATCCAATAAGAGATGGGTTGATTATATATGTAGGGGAGAGGTGGCATGAAAGGGACACGTATTGAAAGGGACAAGTCAAATAATCGGTAAAATTAGAAACGTCTCGAGACGACAATATTTTTGTTCTGTGGCAACCCCGAAGCACAACCATTCGCACCTAACGTCTCACTCCTGTCATTTTAAAGAAGGCGACGGCGTGCAAGTGTTCGTAATCGTACACAAAAGTAATTTTTCGTTGTTTTAGAAATGCTTTGTGAAATGCTGTAAATTGATAAGTAGGTATTTTTTTACCAGTGTTTGTGATCGATTAGTTATAGACAGATACGAGAACAAAAGGTCAGTAAACCTTTATTTATTGGTAGTCGGTTTTATGGTTATGTTTTAAATTTTGTGTGATATTTATGAAGGGGACACTACAAACGGTTATGAATGGGACGTCCCTTTCATAACTGTCCCTTTCATGACCAGTATTTTGTTGATTGTACAGTAATATATTTTTTTAATCTTTGCAGTTTAAATATGCCACCTAAAAAAAGAACACGTGTCGAAGCACACAAAATTCAAGAAGCTGTAAATGAAATTTTACAGAGAAGGATTTCTGTGAGATCGACTGCCAAAGTATTTAATGTAAGCAAATCACACTTAGACCTATCGGCAGCGGCCTGCATCCGCTGCCGATAGGTCTAAATGGCGGACAATGGGGGAGGCCTATGTCCAGCAGTGGACGTCCAAGGGCTGAGAAGAAGAAGAAGAAATCACACTTAAATAGATTGGTCTTAAAAGCCAAAGCAACTGAATCAACGTCTTTTGTTTATGAACCAAATATCGGTAATAAGAAAGTATTTTCTGCTGAACAAGAATGTTCTCTGGCAGATTACTTGAAAACCTCCGCAAAAATGTGCCATGGCCTGACAACTAAACAAGTCAGAGAACTAGCATATCAGTATGCTATTCGTCTAGAGGTTACTATACCACCTGCTTGGGAAAAAAATAATACAGCTAGCCCAGAGTGGCTGAAAGGATTTTTAAAAAGGCATGACTCTCTGAGCGTAAGAAAACCTGAGAATACTTCATTAGCAAGAACTACAAGCTTCAATAGACACAATGTTCAAAACTTTTTCAATAATTTAGAGAAATGTTACCTTAAGCATGATTTTTCTCCAAATATGGTGTGGAATTTAGACGAAACTGGATGCACCACAGTAATAAGTGCACCAAAGATAGTTGCGCAAGCAGGTGTTAAAAGAGTTGGTCAAATTAGCTCAACAGAACGTGGATCACTTGTAACCATGCTGGCTTTTGCAAATGCTTCTGGTGGGAGTATTCCTCCTGTTTTTATATTTCCGCGTGTTCATTTTAAAGATCATATGCTCGAGAATGGTCCTACTGGTGCTTTGGGGCTTCCAAATGTATCTGGTTGGGTAACAGAAGATTGTTTTTTGAACGCTTTGAAACATTTTGTTCAGGTCACCAAGCCCACTGCTGAATCACCGGCTTTAATAGTCCTCGACAATCATAAAACTCATATAACCATTAACGTCATTCTTTATGCCAGAGAAAATAACATAATGATTCTCACCTTTCCACCTCACTGCAGTCATCGCTTACAACCCCTCGATGTGACCGTTTTTGGACCGTTTAAAGCTCGGTATAGAGCTAGCATGAATGACTGGATGACATCAAATCCTGGCAAAACTGTCACAATTTATAATGTTGCTCAATTTGCTAAAGACGCTTTCTATGCTGCTTTTAACATTAACAATATAACGTCTGGTTTTAAGAACACTGGCATATGGCCTATTAATAAAAATATTTTCACTGATGAAGACTTTCTACCTTCCTTCGTCACAGATCGATCGCAGTCACCTCAAAACCCGACTGCTACTGTTGACAGCTCTAACGAATCTTCTTCAACTGAAGAAAAACCGCAGCATAGACCTTGTTCTATTGAATCACGGTATGTTTCAAAAACACCTTCACTTTCCCTTTTAGAAGGCACAGAATTTCGACCTTCTATTTTAAACGAGACACAACAAGATTCCTCTACTTTGAATGAGCCACAACCTGGATGTTCTAACTCTCAAGCGTCCCATTCTAAAACCTCAAATTCTTCTCACCTTCCAATAACTCCGGAACTTATTAGACCCTATCCAAAAGCGCCGCCACGAAAAGCTACTGGAAGGCAACGTAAAGGCAAAAGCACAATTATAACTGAAACTCCTGAAAAAGATAGATTGCTTGTGGAAAATATGATGGATATCTTCAAAAAGAATACGCCCAAAGCTAACAAACAAAATTTGAAACATGTAAAACAAATTTTTAAATGCTCTTTAACAGATAAGGGATCAAACAAAAGTAAAGTGAAGGGTAAAAAGAAAACAACAGAATCGAAGAAATGTGTCACTCAAAAAAAGAAGAAGACTACTCAGAAATTGGCAAGCAGTAGCAGCGATGATTCTTTCTCAAATACAGTTACTGATTCTGACTCAATAAATGATATTTCAGAGAATGAAGAGTTCACTCCGAAATTGAAATATCGTAGCCAGACAAAAAATAAAAAAGATGATGAGATGTGTACTGTTTGTAAGAAGACATATTCAGAAAGCGTGGAAGATTGGTACCAATGTAAAATTTGTACAAAGTGGGCGCATGAAACTTGTGGCTTTAAAGGTGTCTTTAATTTTTTTTGCTCCTTGTGTCACTAATAATATATTATAATCACTATTATTGTCTAAGTCAATTAGCTTAAAGATGGCCAAGAAACCAAATATATTAAGATTGTTGATTATTACTCTTATAAAAAATGATAAATACTTAATTTACTTTAAGAAGAGAACCATAAAACTGTTAATTACTGTTTAATTTATGTTTCAGTGTTTTCTCTAAATATTTTTATTAAAGGTATCTTTATTTTATTTTTTTGCTGGTTATGTCACTATTAGTCATTTCACAATTAGTACCTACCTAAGTGGATTTATTTTAAGATAGCCAGATAACCAAACTTTAAGACTGTTGATTGCTTGTTACTTAAAAATTTGATTTTTAAACATTACTGAACTAGTGTTAATATGTTATAAAGTGATTTTATATTGATATTACGTACTGTCCCTTTCATAAATTAGCCCGTCCCTTTCAATACAATTCATTTATGAAAGGGACAAAATGTACATTTTAAAAAATTGTGAAAATTTGTACCTAAGAATAAAGAAATATTAATTATATAGTTTTATTTCAATAGAAGATTAATGTAGGCTTCTCATTCAGGTTTAACCTATTTAAAATATTATATCGAGCATTTACTAGAGCCTCTACAACAAAAATGTCCCCTTCATGCCACCTCTCCCCTATATACAAGTTTTTAATCAAAACATTATAATTTTCACATTATCATTCCTAAATATAATTACATTTAGATGTCAAAAACTAAAATGAAATAATATCAGCTGAAAGGTACCATATTGGTGAAATAAAGTCAGTATTACACTACTATGCTTGCATGCCATGACAGCGATCCAAACGCCTTCTTAAGAAAAGCCATTAATAATAAGTAATAACGTTTCTAACGAAAGTTTTTTTTTATGGACGAAGGCGGCAGACGAGCAGATGGTAAGTGGATACTGTCGCCCATAGACATCCGCGATACATGCCAACATTAGTCCAAAATGACAAACGTTGGCACGCTCCCGGATGCGCTGCCTACCTTTGGAGATATAGGAATGGATTTGGAGAAAGGGTTGGGAAAATGGGGAGGGATAGGATGGGAATGGGCTCTGGCACATCTCACTCACTACCGAAACACGTATGTACATTGGGGAAATAAGATAAAGTGGGAAATGCAGTACATTTAAGGTAGTCTTCTGTGAGAGAGGGGTAACATGGCCAGAAAGAAATGAAAGAATTATACATATAAATAAATTATATTCGGAAATTAAAAACTAAACAAGGAGAATAAACAGTGGTTATTTGTTGTTTTATTCAGTTTTAAATTAACTTTTACGGTAGCATTGATTCCTGCATCTCATCAAACAATAGACTAACAATGAAAAGGTCAAAGCCATTGTTCGTCAGGTTAAATTATTATTTTTTTATTTTTCTTGAATGTTAACAAAATGCACTTGTACCTTTTATCTATGAAGGGCAGCATTTAATACAAAATCATCTCTTCTTCCTGCCCCTCTTCCAATTACAGTAGGGTCGGTTGTTGAACAGTGAACCAACCAGGAACATTGAACCACCACCATGTTGAAAAAACTGCGAGGTTGCCAATTCGACCGATCGTGTTAAAACTTTTCTCGTAGGCACCCTTCCCCTCTCCCGTAGTTAGCCGGTGGCCGCGGCTTGAGCGTGACGTGTGACAGCGGTTTGTTTGTTTCTCGCCAAAAAAACATAGAATTCTCACGTAAGTGTCTCGATTTTTATATTTTGTTATTAATTCTAGCACCAAAAGCTTTATGGTGTCGATATTGTTGTAGTTTTAGACGTTTTATGAGCATATTGCTTTGTGACAATTCAGCCTACAACCTATATTTTTTAAATATTATAAGTTGAATAGTGTGTGTATTGAACAGTGAACCGGTTCACTGTGTACCTTACGATCCTGGTTCACTGTTCAATGATAGTGTTATGCTGAAAATCAATAATATTTTTGATTGTTTTAGGATGCCAAGGCCAAGAAATAAGGAAAGAAAAATTGGAAAACACAAAAAAGACGATATGATGTCAGCATTACTAATGATAGAAAATGGTAGCTCCATTAGGACGGCGGCAAAAACCAGTAAAATTCCCTACCCTACATTGCGCCGTTACGTTAAAAAAAACGTGAACATGGTGATAATATATCACTCGAACCGAGGTATGATATTAATAAAGTGTTTACTGAAGAACACGAACAAATATTATTAAAATACTACAAAGAATGTGCACTACTGTTCTACGGTTTGACCATCAAAGAATGTAGGAAGGTGGCGTACGAAATGGCAAAGGTTAATGGCATTAAAATACCAAGCTCATGGGAAAGGGATAAAATGTCAGGTTTGGAATGGTTTCGTTTCTTTAAAAAAAGACATCCTGATATTTCAGTAAAGAAACCAGAAGCTGTAAGTCTCGCACGAGCTACCTCATTCAATCGGGAAGCTGTGGCAATATTGTTTAATAATTTGGAGGAATTGCTAAAACGGGAGCCTAGATTCGTGGATGGAACTCGAATATTTAATCTTGACGAAACCGGCACAACAACCGTCCAGAAACCACAGAGAGTTGTGGCTCCAACAGGAGCTAAAGTAGGTAAAGTGACAAGTGGAGAAAAAGGCACTCTTGTCACTACATGCTGTATCGTTAGTGCCACAGGTCATGCCCTGCCCCCTGCTTTAATATTTCCTCGGAAAAACTTTAAAAACTTAATGATGCACGGTGCACCTCCAAGTAGTTTAGGTCTTGCGAGTCCTTCAGGTTGGATGACTAGTGACTTATTCGTGGAGGTAATGAAACATTTCATTAAGTGTTCAAGCACGACACCAGAAAATCCATCTCTGCTTATAATGGATAATCATGAGTCACATTTGTCCAGTGAGGCTCTAGACTTAGCGAAACAATCGGGTGTTGTAGTTCTTACCTTTCATCCTCACACTACTAACAAATTACAACCCTTAGATGTAGGTTTGATGGGCCCTTTAAAGACATATTATTATTCCGCACTTGAGTCATGGATGCTGCAAAACCCAGGAAGACCAGTTACAATCTACGAAATAGCAAGATTTATTGGTCATGCTTATCCCAGATCTATGACTCCACTAAATATATCGGCAGCTTTCGCAAAATGTGGGATTTTTCCCTATAATAAGGACATATTCTCCGATGAAGATTTCATGCCAAGTAGCGTGACAGATCGCCCCGTAGTGTCACAAAAATCCCCTGATGCTGAAACTTCTGCAAATCTAGACAAAAATAATCAGCAACCCCATTCGACTCATCTAGAGACACGTCGTTCAAGTTTTTATCACGCTATTACCCCTGATCGAGAAAGTCCATCTATATTATCAGAAGAACATCACAGTTACTACCAAAACGTGACACCGACAAAGCAACCAGATGAAGAATGCAAAGATGAAATTCATCAATCAAAAGAGCATATCATCACTCCACTAATGTTCCGTCCTCTGCTAAAGGCTGGTCCTCGTTCCAACAAACGGAAAGGTAGAAAATTGGGTAAAAGCATGATAACAACGGACACTCCAGAAAAGGAAAGAATAGCTGAGGAACGTACTGCAGCATTAAATAGAAAAGGTCAGCATAAAAGAAAAGTTCTACAAGACTGTGGAAATAAAATGCTTCCATCCACAAGTAAAATCAGAAAGACACCATATAAGAAAAACAATAAAAAAATAGTTATACCAGATGAAGACAGTGAAACCAGTGAAGGTGAAGATATAATTCTTGAAAGTGAAACGGACCTAGAATCGGATGAGAAAGATGACCAAGGATATGAAATTATTGATGAAGATTTTCCTGATTTACAGCGTAAGCCAATGATTAACGAATACGTCCTAGTCTTGCTGCAATCTAAAAAACGGGCTGTTTATTACGTTGCGAAGATTCTGGAAATAGAAACTGACGATGAATATTGCGTTTCGTACCTAAAATTAAAAGATCGTCTAAATAAAACCTTTGTTTCCTCTAGAACCCGATATGGCTAATGTGAAACTCAGTGACATTAAAATGATTCTCCCTCCTCCTTGTGTGTCAGGTACAAAACGTCTGATTAAATATTCCTTCAATATAAACTTATCTTTACTAAATATGGCGTAAATATTTACTTTGACGCATTTTGATGTATTTTTTTCGTGATTCTTTAATTAGTCGGTAAATTAATGAAGACTGTTAATTATACTATTTGAGGAAGGCTGATTGTTAATTTTATCCAGAGGTTTATATGATAACTTAGCGTTATTAAGAAGTTAACTGCTGTGAAGAAAACTATACGAAACCTTTATAATTTGAAATTATAATTGATATGTTATGTTTATTTTTTGTTTACCCAGTTCTTGCTTCAACTGGTAGGTAATTAAATGAAGGCTGATTTTATTATTATTATTACCATAGAGAAAGCACTGAAAACCAATTTTTTTTTTGTTATTAGAAGTAATATTTTTTTATTGTATTTTGTACAACAAAAATAAAAGACGATTATCAAAAATTTTATGGTGTCTTTTCACAAATAAGGATTTTTACTGGTAACGAAATTGTGGTTCACTGTTGAAATACAGGTGGTTCAGTGTATACTACCTATAGTACACAGTGACCCAATTTTTTTTTTTTAAACTTTATTTACGGTCTTTATTCGTTTCTCTGGCTTTCTGTAACCTGAATATGAGAAACTGTATAAAATTGCCTAAACCATGACACCAAAACGAAATTCTTAACTTTAATTTCTAACAAGTTATATGACTTAGAAAAAAGGTTGGTTCACTGTTCAACAACGCACCCTCCATCTATGTACAAGTACATATATTTCATTATAATTGTCCAATACAATAAAATTATAGAGTCATGTCTGTAATTCTTAATATTTTTTGAAAAAGTCATTGCACTGTGAAGAGGGAATGACATAGAGCCCAAAACGACAATTTTGTCCATCTGTGTGACTGAACTCGCATCACGCAAAAACAACTGGACGGATTTTAATGAAACTTGGCATAGATCTTATTTGCTGGGTTAACATTTAAGGTACTTTTTATCCAGATAAATTATGAAGTTCCCATTGGAATCACAAATTCATGCAAACGAAGTTAGTAGCACTGGTAGTTAATAATAATTATTTCTTAGTTTAGACAGTGTTGGCTGTTCTATAAGAAAAAATAATGGGCAGAAAATCAACATAGTTTCATAATATTATATTTTCAAGGGTGAAAATGAATTCCATCACTGTCAGACATCTGCGATAGGTCTAATTTCTGTTAAGAATATGGAAGATCAACTGATAATTGGGTACCTTCAACTTAAGTGTCCAATATTAAAAATGTTAAAACTATTAGCACTTTTTGCCCCAATATTTCCTTTTGATAGAATTCGCTTTAACGTCTATTTGTTCTTTGGCCTCTTCTGCCATGCGCTTAATGTCATTGATCATATATTGTTTCATTATAGATAGAAAATCTGACATCTGAAACAAAAATGTATTTATTTAAGTACAGTAGAGACTTCATTAACCGGACTAATCGCCTTTGTAGATCATTCAGATAATCGAAAATAGGTATTTCTTTCAAAATAACGAAAACAATATTCCTAAAACACACAGCAAGATACAAGGTATTAAATTTCTTCTGAAAAGTTCATTTTTCTGTTTCTTCGTCGCTTTTCGATGATTACTACATTTACTACCATATTCACTATATCGATGGCAGCAAATTTAAAGATGGGTTACGTTAATAATCACGAGCGCATCTCAATACGGAATGTCGTTAGGCAATCCGTTATCAAATGACAACCACACCCCAGTACTCGAAGGACAATGACAAGACAAACAAAAGAACACGTACACAAAAACACGCCGTATTATCAGTGCCGGATTAGCCACGTAGCAAGAGTAGCAGATGCTACGGGCTCGGCGCATTGGGGGGCCCCGCGCACCCACGCCTGTCTGAGCGTAAAAAAGAATTAAGACAGAACCTAAAGCAAACCATGGGCCTCTTGATAGAATTTGCTACGGGCCCCGCGCTGGCTTAATCCGGCACTGCGTATTATTCTGAGAAAGGTTTGCAATCTGTGATGACGGCGGTCACCGCATCTGTGGGAGCGCGACGCCAATATATAGTGCGCAAGCGACAGAGACAAGTAATGACGTGTCATTGTACGAAATTCTTCCTGCTTCATGACAGGTGTAGTAATAGTTAGTGGTGGGTAATCAAGACTTCTCCGAGTGTTTTAACTCACTTAACCCTGCTCCGCTTGCAGATCCGACTCATCTAAAATATTCCTTAACTCTTTTGATTCACCTACTTATTCAACTTCCGAAAGCGTTACATTCCCTTTCCCCAATGGTCATTACATAAGCAAAAAAAAAGGGACATGCCACCGTTGCATCTCGATTTTGAGCCCCCAGCAAGTGCCAATGCGTAATTACTCTAATTACACTCACGATCATGATTGGCGCCGGAATCGGAATAAATAACAATTCGATGGAACAATTAAGGGATTCTACTCTTTTGATTCATTAACTCCAGAGTTACCCATCACTAGTAATAGTTGTTAATAATTTAGTAATAGAAATACAAGCCCTAGTAATAGTTGTTAATAATTTAGTAATAGGACATTTTAGTCATTTATTTATTCTCAGTAATTTTTAGTAAATTATTTACTTGTTATTGAATATTTTTCAATAACAAGTAGTTTGTTATTGAATTATTGAACAAGTATTATTTTGTTGATCATGATTTGCTGCTCATTTAAATATAAGCTATTTCAAAATATAATTGTGGTCTTCTTGACTCATGGACAGTATGGGGAGGAATTTCCGCAGAAAGCAAAACTGGAATTCAGGTTGTGACGGGATCACGGCTGCCACCACTAAATGGTGACAATTACATTTGACAATGCCTGGAGACTTGTGATCTCATATGGTGTTTGTTGGCTAAAGCTTAATTTTTATGCATGATAATGCAAGAGCACTATCTGCAGGAATTGTCAGAGAATGCCTTCATAATGTCAGTATCACAGTCATGGAATGGCCAGCAGAAGCTCAGATATGAATTCTATAGAGCATTTATGGGATGAGCTAAAGAGGCGTGTTCGAGCTCACCACCCAGCACTGCAGACCTTGCAGGAGCTGAAAACTGCCATTGAGGAAGAATGGGAGAACATTCCACAACACATCATAGTAACTGTTAACGACGGAATGATAACAATGTAAAAAGCTAGGTGTTAACGACGGAATGATAACAATGTAAAAACTAGTAGAGTAAAGGAGCCTAATATGAGACCCTACCCTAATATGAGACCCTCGTAATATAGACAAACTACGAACGATATTGTAAAAGCATGGATCGGAATGTAGAGCAGCCATATTAAAAACAATGGACAACTGATTCGACAGTTGTCGCTCAGCGTCTAATTGTGTTACACGTGTTTTTATGTTTGTTCGACCTTGAAACTTTTAACCTAAGTGTGTTGATTGGAATATTACGCGAGAAGGTAAGCTTTATTGTAAATTGTAGTAATTGATATTTTAAAGTAATATTACTAATTTTAATATTTTAAGGCGTTTATGTTTGTAATTATTTGTTGACACCCTAATTTAAATAAATTCATAAAATTTTAGAAAGGCCTTAATATGAGACCCTTCGAGTGCCTAATATGAGATAGGGTCTCATATTACGGTACTCAAAGGCACATACTTTGAACACCTTTCAACTTTATTTTTGTCATTTTTTTCAGATGACACCGTCAACAAAACGAAAAAAATGGGATAAAAATGCCATGGTGTTAGCAGTAAAGGCTGTCAGAAACAAAGAAATGGGGTATAAACGTGCAGCAAAATTGTTTAATGTTCCGAAGGGTACTTTAGAACGTTACGTAAAGAATGCGACTCAATCTGTTGAAGAACTCGTATCTATTAGTCTTGGACGTAAACCCGTGCTTGGTGAAGAGCTAGAAAACCAATTGGTTTCCTACTCCATCGACATGGACCAAAGATATTATGGATTAAGGAGAGGCGATATTCGACGAATGGCCTTCCAATTAGCCATACGGAATGGTAGATGTGGCAACTTTGCGTTAGACAAAGGTATCGCAGGAAAGAAATGGCTGCGTGGGTTCTTACGAAGGCATCCAAATTTATCAATACGAACTCCACAGAGCGTATCATCTGCCAGGGTTAAAGGGTTTAATCCAGAAAATGTAACTAAATTTTTTGAAATGTATGAACCAAGTTTTGATAGAATTCAACGACGTCCACATCGATTATATAATGTAGATGAAACCGGCTTAACCATTGTTCAACATAAACATAGTAAGGTAATCTCTTCTAAAGGTAAAAAACAAGTGGCAGCAATACAATCAGCAGAAAGGGGTGCTTTAATTACTGTAATAACTTGTATGAATGTTGCTGGTAACTATGTACCACCTCTGATTATTTGGCCCCGTAAAAACATGAAGCAAGAATTAATGGATGGTGCCCCGTCAGGTTCAATCTACGCATGTCATACTTCTGGATGGGTGCAAACAGACATTTTTACCAAGTGGTTTGACCATTTTATCGCATACACCAAACCTACAAGTGATGATCCTGTACTATTGGTTTTAGATGGCCACTATAGTCATACGCGAAATTTAGAAGTTATAAACAAGGCTCGAGATAGCAACATTATAATTGTGTGTTTGCCACCACATTCGACTCACAAGATGCAGCCTTTAGATGTAGGATTTATGGGACCCCTAAAGACTTATTATGCACAAGAGATTGAGAATTGGCTACGAAACCATCCCAATCGATCTGTTACGTCTCTTAACATTGCAAGTCTTTTTTGTAGTGCATATAATAGAGCTGCTACAATGGAAGCGTCAGTTAATTCTTTTCGAAAAACAGGGTTATGTCCTTGTAATAAAAATATTTTCAGAGACTATGATTTCGCCATACACAACACACATACATCAGAAGAAGACGTTGTGTTGCCAGAAAGCGAAGAACCTTCTGTGTCGGATAATGCACTGATCTCAGATCCACAAAAAGATGCTTCCGTACATGATGCAGCAAGGTCATCTAGACTGTTTGAACATGATGTAGCTGGGCCATCTAGACAGTTAGTTTCACCAGTTGATATAAGTCCACTGCCAAATACAACGAAAAACAAGACAGGAAACAGGGGTCGAAAACCAGGTACCGCAAATATTATCACATCGTCACCTTATAAAGCCAATTTAGAAGCAAGCCTCTCAAAATTTAACGAAACTAAAAAAAAATCTTAAGAGTTAAGATCTCTAGAAAAAAAGAAAACAATAAAACGAAAGACCACTGCTTATCGCAAAAATACTCCCAAAGCTCACACATCATCTTCTTCCGACGCTTCTGATGAAGTAATAGAATTCTTGGATGACAGCGTCGATGACGACAGTGATATTGATGCTGAATGTCTCTTTTGTGGGTGCAATTATTCAACAGACAAGCATGGCGAACAATGGATCCAGTGCATAAAATGTTATCGCTGGGCTCATGAAGATTGCGGAGCAGATGACGCGCATTTTACCTGTCCATCGTGCAAAAAGCGCTGAAAATATATATTTTTTTATGGGTCTCATATTAGGCAACCTTCTAAAAATTAATAATAATCTATTGGGATTTTTTTTTTTTTATAACACAAAATATTACTTAAACATTTGTATTATTTAGAAAGGTAATCTTAAATAAATGAATAACACGTACATCAGCCATACCGTTTTTATTTTTATTCTATTTTTCACGTTTTTATAATGTTTTTTCAAAATGGGTCTCATATTAGGCTCCTTTACTCTATGTTAATGACGGAATGATAACAATGTAAAAAGCTAGGGTACTTATATGTATAGATTTATGATAGTTTCCCATTTCATGTATGTAGTTGTTTATGTTAATAATGTCTCTTTAATGTCTTTATGTATCTTATGTTTTGTATAATGTCTATTGAATGTCCTTTATGTTTTTATGTAACCTATTGTGTATTAAAATGATTCCTAGTGTGTCCTTTATTACCCTATTAGGATAATTGTTGGTGAATAGGGTAAGTAGGGCATGCTAGGGATACGTTGTGGGCGCTATGGCGTTCGGGGAACAACTAAACGGTCCGCCACCTGGCGGCCGAATATAATATTTATAGTCCTGAAGCGGGGGACGGGGTTACGTAAATATGTCGCGCAAACCGCGCGCCCCGTCCACTTGGAACCGAACGTTATAGCGTCAAGATCTTATTGGATCCACCTTAGGTTAGTTTTATATCTTATAAGAATCCTGATATGTATAATAAGAGTCTAATAAGAATGTATAAAATGTGTATAATATGTGATGTATGAATAAATGATCCCCCGCGGGTAGCGGGAGGGGTACACATGTAGACAAGTAGTGGGGGAAGCCCATTTGGAATAAAAGACAGACCATTTTGGGCTTCCCGGCATTCCGATCAGCGGCACCACTCCGAGAACAACAAGTCAACAATAAGAAGTACCTCTGCGCTACCCCGGCTCTGCTGACTAATAATCAAGACAAGGCGTTATTTATTTATCACCGTGGAAGAAAGAAAAACCTATATACAGTCCACATCCCCCGGCGATCCATAAGGTTGTAGTCGACAACACTGTCCTCGATCCGATAAGATCGTAGTTGACAATACTGTCCTCAACAGTAACATTGATTGATTCCATGCCAAACTGCTTGACGGCCGTCCTAAATGCTCTTAGAGGCAATACAAATTACTAAATAAACAATTTTTTAGGTAATACATTGTTTTCTTCAAAAATCCAATACAAGTCTTCTCCATGAGAAAAGCGGACACACAACATGTTACATTTAAAACTAAATTTTTTTCAGTACGCTAAATTCAAATTTGAAACAATGGAATACTGAAATGATGGGTAGTATGCCAGCTTCAAAACTGCATAAAAACCTTTTGATTGATCATATTTTTTTAAGCTTCAGGCAATCATAACTGAAAATTTAGGGTAGCTTAATTCAGGTGTCCGGTTGTGTGTAATCCTATGTCTAGTTATTACAAATATTTTGTTTTGTTGCCTTTAGGGATGAAATTTAAATCAAGGAAACAAGTTTTGAGAGGTTCTTGCTACTTGCATTACAATTTCCTGTAAAATTTTGTGTATGACTGTTTTATAGTGACCATGTTGTTGGTGAATGTTAGTAAACATGTTAATGTTAGTGAAAAAATCAGGAGAATAACATACTTTTGTTATTAGTATAAAGTACTAAAAATGTACTTTGATTTTATACAAGATTTTATACTTTGATACAAGTATTTTGATAAAAGCAGTGACTGTGATTATTAATATAATCTCTTGAAAGTATAGTATAGTATAGTACTAAACTAATAAAAGCAATGATCAGGAATCATCACTGGATGGTCCTGATGCATTTCACTTAGGATCATCACAGTTGATGTCCTTAAATGCAGTGCCTGAAATTTCCTAGTAACTTATTAAAGGAGGGCAGTTCTCTGCAGTGGGATGTCGCAGGCTGATATCAATACTTATATGGAGTAGGGTTGTGCCATCATGATGCAGAATAGTTAATAGCACAAGTATAGAAGACTCACTCTCTAAGAACTAACAACATAAAATTTGGTTCAGGGCGAGCCAAATTGATCCCTCCTGCATCGGAGAAAGGTGATATTACACTGAACCTGTAACCTGTATAGGTCATGCACACAATGACAATCCATGTGTGAATCACAAAGGCTGTTGCCTTTATATGTTTGCCATAATTATAATGTGACTAATAAATAATTATAGTAGTTTTATTCCTTTTAAAACGCAATTTTAAATTTATTCTAAAATAACATTAAATAAAAAGTATTAAATAACACAGGGGCTCATCACTGTAGACATATTTTCCTACCTAAAGTACATGGGCCATTCTACTTTTTTACATCTTTCTATAATGAGAAGTTATTTATTTAGTGCTGTCTGGTAGAATTTAAAATTACACAAACTGCCAATGTAGTCTGAATATAATATGAAATCCTTATTAAAAATTTACTAAATCTAGTCTCGCGGGAATGGCGGTTTGCCTACTCCAAGCACAAGTTTTCATAGTCCCCTGGACCATTTCAACTTGCTCAAGGGGACAGCTGCACCCTCTTTGGTAACCATCGGTTTATATGATAAAAAATCATGTTTTCACAGACTATGGGGTAGTAGTAATAGTTCTGAAGGTAATTGGTGACAGAACAAATTGTCCCATCCAATTATTGATATTTATTAATTATTGGACTTAGATGTAAATACATTTAATAGTTGTCTTGAGAATTTTAAAGTAAATCACTATTATTACAATCAACTAAGTACCAGGTCTGAAAGTTATGTAAATACAAACCAACAGATCATCCTCTTTCTTGCCTAGTTGGGCAAACGCACACTTCGGAGCATGGCTCTTGTGCTCTGCCCAGGGGTCGTCGTTAGCTTCCCAACCATCCAACTCTTTGCCACAGAGAAAGCATTTCGCTGCATCTGCATCATGTTCGGCAGTAGCCACTGAATAGAACCCAGCTTCCGCCATGTTCTGCACATTGCACTTGTTTTTGGCGTCGAATGGCCAATTTTTGAAAGTCTTTAGTCTCTCTTTCATTAAAAATAATGACTGCTTTTCCATTATTAGTAGGTATCTGCTACAAAAGATTTTTGTAATCGTATATATTTTTTTGAGAATTCAAAGAAAAACCAGTAAAACAGTATTTGAATTTGATAGATGACATATGTCATGAAGATTATTTTTGCTAGAATTTATTTGGACACTGGATAAGCTATTGGTCCACATATAGCAAATAATAAAACAAAATTATTTTTAGCGGGACATTTTGTTTTTGTAACGGCACTGGACAGTCCAGTCGAAGCAGAAGTCACTCAGTAGAGTGATGCTATATTTACTGAGGACACAGTTGGACTCTGGAAAAACATGAAAAATGCACTAGGTACTTTGAAATTTAATAAACTATCACTATAAAACCATAAATCTCACAATACACAATTTTTACAAATGTGAAACAAAAACTGAACATTTCCCGCCAAAAGTCCTCATGACGAATTATTATTATTTTATATAATTTATTTGGATACTGGTCTAGTCATTAGTCCACCTATAAAATTATCAATCTATAAAAACCTACACCTGATATTTACGTTTATGTTTAACGCGATGACGTGAAGGTTTTTGCAATACATATATTGCACGTGTAGCCCGGAACACCCATAACACTTACTCTTACCCGCTCATTTGCGATGACAGATGACGTACCAACCTATTTGAGCTTCGTTTTAGGCAGAGACGTACGAAATTTAAAATTTCACTAATCGTGAACTTAGGCGTTCAAACAAATAATAATTGTGATTGAACTACATCACCCAATACTGAAATATAGGTATTATAGAAGCCCTATTATATATACCAATTGGACCCATTTGACTCCATCCAACGACGTGCTGTTCGTATTGTCAACGATCCCACTCTAACGGGCAGTTTAGAACCCCTCAGCGTTCGGAGAGACGTTGCATCTCTCTGTGTGTTCTACCGCCTGTACAATGGGGAATGCTCTGAAGAATTGTTTAATATAATTCCCACCTCGGGTTTCTACAACCGCACCTCCCGTCACAGAAGTGCGGTCCATCCGCATTTCCTAGATACGGAGGTGTCGCGTACTGTTCGGTCCAAAAATTATTTTATATCGCGAACCCGTAGGCTGTGGAACGAACTGCCTCAAGAGGTCTTCCCATTAAACTACGACATGGGGTTCTTCAAGAAAGCTGTGAATAGGATTTTGCAAGGTCGGCGGCGCGCCCGCATACCCCCTGGTGTTGCAGGTGTCCATGGGCGGCGGTAACACTTACCATCACGTGAGACCGCTTGCTCGTCCGCCCTCTTCTCTATAAAAAAAAAAAAAACATGGATGAATGTAAATAAAGTTGGTATATTATATTATTGTAAGATGTTGGAAAAATAATTAAATTTCCGAGAAATGATAACGTACGAGAAAAGAAACATTCATTTACAATTGATTTTTATCATTGTGATTATTTTCCTTTCCTTTTTATTTTCATTATCATCAAATATCATCAATTAGGAAATTTTATTCCCTTTCAAATGAAGTATAACACAAATTCTTACGTTGCCAACAAAAAATGCTGTGACGAAATGTAAACAAAGAGTCGAGTGTGTCGTTATCACTTCCTAGGACAAGCGAGGAATTAGTTCTGGTGCACACTAATATTATAAATGCGAATTTGATTTAGCCGAGGACTGCGGGTGGGGTATATATAGCCCATTGAGTACGGAGTTGAAAAACACGTCTATCTCTCTTTATTAAACGCTCTAACCCACACGAAACGTTGTTTATTTCATTCTAAGATAAACAAGTTTGCCGTCGAAGCGCCAGTTGTTGATCCTAACTGATACAAAACAAACAAAAATAAAAAGAGTATTTTCGGTTAAAACTACTTTGTTGATAATTACAAGCAAAATTTCCATGTGTCATGTTTACGACTTATTAAAATAAAAACAGTACCACTACAAACTTGTTTTGTTGTACAACCGTAAAGCCCCTTTCAAACACTATACAAAGAACACAACTGAATGCACTTAAAAGAGTACCGGTGTCGTAAAATAGATGTTTTATTATAGATATATTATAAAGATTATAGATGAAGCAGCGGGCATTCGACAGTTAATAAATAAAACCACAATATGATTAAAAAAATATATTCCTAAAATAAAATGAAACCAAAAAGAAATAATATTTCACTAACATTTACCTAAATTAAAATGTACAAAATCAGAAAATTTTTATTTATCCAAACTAATATTATCCGAAGGTGTGTCTGTTTGTTACTCCTTCACGACTAAACTACTAAACCGATTTAATGAAATTTGGCAAAATTAAATACGAATAATTGTAAATACTATCTGGTGTAATGTACCTAGCACATTACTCAACAAAGTAATATTCCTAAAGATCGTTATTAATTGACATTCATTACCTAATTGAAGTGAAACCACTAAGTATGTTGGTAATTGTCTCTAAACTGAAAGTTGTATTGTAATAACGCAAATGACTTATTTTCCTAAGATATTAAGAACACGGAAATCCAATATTAGTCACTTAATATTTCACATTAACGTTTAACATTTAACGTTGTAAGATACATTATTATAAATAAATTGTGTAAAGTAACTTGTGATTTTACTTCTACTGATGGAGGCACATCACACTCGAATGAACGAACAATAAACATGTAATAATTAATTAACATTTCGAATACCGAAAACGGAGTACCTTTAGTTACCCTGTCTGTATGAGCCCTAAAGATGACGTCACAATGGCGTCGACAGGTAGAGAAATTAGGCCATAACTTTTGAAAAATTTTGATTTGTGAACTCGAAACATGATATTTCGTAATGATCTATACATGAAAATGTTCGCAAATAATTACTTTACTCACTTTTCTACATTCACAGGCACACAACACTCGGAATAAATTAAAAATTCATCATCTTTTTACTATGTTTTAGTATCAAAGTTAATAACTTTCATTAACATAAATAATTCACACGATTAATATCAAACAGCTGGTGTTTGAACTGGTGCCATAACTATCGAAAATTTCATTCACAACTTTTCAGCGTTTTTTAAAAAGAGATTGACGTGTATTTCAACTCCGTAGACATCGGGGGAATTTTTCACCAGATGTCATAGGTCTGCTGTCGCTTGAGACGATTTTGTCCCAGCCCGCAAACGAACGGTTACACTTAATCAGCAGGCATTTAACAGCATAACCGCTTCAAACTAGAAACGGTATTGCGAACACATAAAAAGAATTCAACAAGACTATTAAGAATGTGGTAGAACTTTGTACTAATAACTATTGAGGATTTCTTTTTACAAATTTAAATTAAATTACATTAGAACCCTTGTACGTTAAGTGTCGATTTGATATAGTTTATAGATTACTTCGGACGAAGCCGAGGACGTCCATCTGCTAGATGGACAGACGACCTCATAAAGGCTGCGGGCACCCGCTGGATGCAGGTCGCTGCCGATAGGTCTAAATGGCGGACAATGGGGGAGGCCTATGTCCAGCAGTGGACGTCCAAGGGCTGAAAAGGAGAAGAAGATAGATTACTTAGAGCAATCGGAATACTTCTAATATATTTTTTTAGTGTAAACTGAAATAACTATTAATCAGTATCAAAATTGGTTATAGTACGCTGTGTTGCCATCTAAACGACAGTGGCGCCTTCATTTTTTGACGCATTGAGCGTGTGAACAGTGAATTTTACACGTTTTGGAATACAGCCCTGCAATCACGAACGCCTATTTAGTTATCAGAATTCAAAGAATTACCATCTATTGGGGAATACAAGGTGCTTCATACACTTGTTTTCACATGCACTTATGATTTAATTATTTTTTTGCAGTGTTTCACTACAATTCACTTATTTATAAGTACTTATAACTAACATTAACCCAACAAACAGATAAACAGTGACATTTAATTGTAACATAATACCTATTATTTCTATAGAAATCTTATGCTATATCTTTATACCTATAACTTTATGATCAATAATAACTTATACGATAGGTCAAACTAAAAGTTCTTAGAATTGGCCACTGTACAATACAATAGAAAAACAAAGTCCAATTTTGATAATGGAACTCTTTGTCAAACGCCATTAAATTTTCAAAGCTGTATATTTGTACATATTTTATTTCTGGAGGCAATTTGAAAATTAAGTGTTAGCGGAAAAATGAATTTAAGAATAGAACATTGTCGTTTAATGATTTTTATATAACTTTCTTTGCGGTCTAAGCCAGAAACAAAGTTATGAAAGACGTAAGTTAGCATTTAATGATGATTCCCGATCCAGTGTTGTTTATAACTGGTTCAATGAATTTGAACGTGGTCCTACCCGCCTCAGTGACGATGTTAGAGAAAGGCGACGTGCGACGACGGTGACGGAGGGAAACACTAAAACTCTGCGGCTCATCATTCAAGCAGACAAACGAACGACTTATCAGCAGATACGGGCATCATTCTTCTTCTTCTTTTCAGCCCTTGGACGTCCACTGCTGGACATAGGCCTCCCCCATTGTCCGCCATTTAGACCTATCGGCAGCGACCTGCATCCAGCGGGTGCCCGCAACCTTAGATATTGGTATAAGTCAAGTTCAAACTATTTTACACGACCACCTACAGGTAAGGAAGCTTTATGCTAGATGGATTCATCACAATTGGAGCGATGCTAAAAAACACTGCCGCGTGGAATATTGTCTCCAAATGCTTGAATAATGCTTCTACAATGGTCAATCATGTGTTGTTTTTGATATAGTAACAGGTGATGAAAGCTGGACCTACTGCTATAAGCTTGAAACTAAGAGGCAATCTGCGCAGTGGGTCTTTCCTTTCCAAGAGTTGCCGACGAAAGTGAAAAAAGGACGGAGTACTGAAAAAATGATTGCCTCCTTTGGCAGATCGGGCCACTTTGCTACTATATTTTTAAAAAATAAAAGAACAGTACCTAACTAGATAACCGATAGGTCAATATATTTTTATTTATTCTCTAAAATTAAGGATAAACTCAGAGGAAAACATTTTATGAATCCTGTTGAAGAGGTGCTTAAGGAACGGTGGGTTGAATGCTTCACACAATGGTTATTTCGCATGAAAGTGTATCGATTGTCGCGGAGAATAGTACTTCAAAAAGCAATAAAACAACTTTCATTTTTATGTCTGTTAAATTTTTGTGATTCTAAAAACTTTTACGTGTCACCCACGAACAATATAAAGATGTGTGGTAATTATCTATGTCATATTCTATAGTTTTAATCATTTCACAGATGCAAATGGCATTTTTAATTATTGTAAAAACCGTAAAAGCGATGTTATTGTTAAAAATCCTAGGAAGTACTATGCGGAGATCATATTTAAAATGTTGCAACACTTTAAGGTGCGGCAAGCCAATCACATTCGACTTCGAGAACTATGTAATCAACATTATAGCCAATCGAATCCGGGCCTTTTATAGTGCTCTTCTTTCTACCTCTGTTCACTAATTTTTATATTGCTTTTTGGTCTGTATTAATTATAATAAATGCTAAACTGGATAAACTATAACATTCTACCCCATACTCAATAATCTAGTTAATATCAGTGTAAATCGTTAATACATAGTTCTTCCGAGGTAATCACAAATCGAATCAAAGTGCCTAACATTTTTGCATTCTTTTGTTATTTCTAAATTAAATAGAACGCCTTTTGATTTCGTCGCGTACCAACTGATTTTACGCTGGTCCTGCAATGGTCCGAGCAGTTTTCTAGCATCGTCCAGTTTCATACAGTATTTTGGTGAGTAATTAAATATAAGCCATATTTAAATATTCTTTCAAGAATGAAAGTAAGTTAACATGTTTCGCGTCGATTGTAAATTAATTATCATAAAATTTGCATTTCTTTCCGTTACTTAAGTGCTTGATTATTTATCTATCACTATTTTAATAATTTATTACTGCATAGGACTTTAGCAAACAGTTAATTTAGCTTTTGACATTATCTGAGATAAATTTGATAACGGATCTTATTACTTTAGTTTCCTAGAAATTAGATTTAATTATTTTTTTTTTATCTAAAAAAAAGATGACAATCTTTTACTGCGCGATTTTAAAAATCACATGTTCGACCATTTTTATATTTAAACAGAATTTTGAAAAGACGAAAATTTATTTTAGGAAATTTTTAATCAAAGTTATTAAGTGCATACTGAAAATGAGGTTCCTTTGCTCAGATAATGACACATTTATTAACACTAAACAGACTTTGTTCGCTTAGTCTGTATGAATGGTAGCCCAGTGTTAATCCTTATTACAGTCTACTTATTTGCCAAGTTTCAATAAATATTTATATCCCATAAAAAAGGAGATTTATTTTATTTAGGAAAACAAATAATTGAACGGTAATTACTAATCTAATAGCACTAATAATCTAAACATATAATAAAATTAGAAAAGAGTTGTGTCCATACATGGACTTATTTAAAAAAAATATATTGGGAGTCTCTTTAGAACCTATGGAACCCAAAACAGTAGTTTTAAAACTTTTTGTTTCTGTTTGAGAATCATGTAAAAACTACTGAATAGTACATGCACTGTGTGGTGTTGACTGGCTATAGATTAGCACCACCTCATCTCCTCAGGTGTCGTAAAAGGCACCTAAGGGATAACAAAGTGGCTGCCACAAGCCCCAAGGAACTATACCACCTCTAAAAGAGTGGACTCGCCTACCTGCTTGGCCAGTGTGGCATTTTCAGGTCTTACATCCCTCATACATCAGTCAATGTGTATGAGAAGGCCCATGTCCAGCAGTGGATACTGAAAGGGCCGGTTGCATTGCATTGTTGGATGCATTGCATATTAGTACAACTATTTACTATTATATTAGTGGCTACTTTGAATGTAGCATGTCTTTGAAATGAATTTGAATTCATTCACCTTAGGCTTCAGCAGCAGATGCTGATGGATATGTGTATATACACCTCTTTAACTATTCACTTCAAAAAGACTGATTTGAATAAGTGTATTCATTTAGAACTTATAAAGGAATACAATTTTTAACTTGGCACAGCAGTGGTGAGTTAGAAGCACAACACCCATTCTCAAACATGCTTCAAACACGTACAATTAAACGTATACTGTAGGGGGGGAGAGCATGCTGCATTCCCACAGTTGCTGGGTGCACTCGACTGGCCACATTACCCTCACTCACAGAAGACTACCTTGAAATGTATTGCATTTCCTACTTTACCGTATTTACTCAATTTACGTACGTTTTTCGGCAGTGAGTGAGATATGTCAAAGCCCATTCCCATCCCATCTCATCCTTCCCAGTTTCCCAACCCTTTCTCCCAATCCATTCCTTAATCTGCAAAGATGGGCAGTGCATCCAGACGCATGCCAATGTTTTGTCATTCTGGACTGATGTTGGCATTCATGGTGGATGTCTATGGACGACAGTATCCATTTACCATCAGGTGGACTGTATGCTCGTCTGCCTCATTTTTTTCTATAAAAAAATACAAAAAACTGCTTCAAAATCGGTCCAGCTCTTTCAGAGAAAAGTGGGTAACAATGGGGTACACAAACACATATTATATACATTCCTCTTACCCCAAAATGCATATACCATGTCCATTCCGTCACTGGTAAAAATCCATGCTTAAGTATAAACTCAGTGGGTGGTATGGGTTGAGGATTCAAACTCACGATTGTCATGTTTTTAAATATTTTGTCATGTCATGTCATGATACGATCACATGAATGTGATCAGAGTATAGATACTCCCAGGGTATCATGGCTATTAAAAATTTTTACACCAGCTTCGCAACGACGGAAAACATTGTAAGAAAACCAGCATTATTATTATTATTTAAGTGAGGGTTACTTGGTCCATGAAGCCCACTGCATCACAGCGATCTGAAAGATCTATTGTGACACCTCAAAATTACAGCTCACTCCCAAGGTCCTGAATCTGAACTAATCTGAAATGTGTATCCACCAATTCACACTGTGCGCGTGTGGTCGATTATGGCTCAAAACCCTCCAGTGATTTACTAGGGGAAGCCTGTACCCTGCTGTGGGACTTTATAGGCTGGATACAAGTATGATAAATATTAAAATAAAACCTGTAACAATACCATCCTGACTATCCTTTGACTTTGCTTTTCTGTTTCTCAGAATTCTTACTGGCCATCAATATAAACGTCAACAAATCATTCCTGGTAATCATTTCCGTTTTCAAAATTTCAAATTAGCCTCAATCATCGTTATATTGACGCTTAATGTTAATTACCACCTACTGAGCTGCCATCACAAACCTTCCTAATTCGTTTTTGAAAAGTCAATTGTTTAGGTTATTCAATATTAGCCTATAATTTCCCATTATCTGACCCTGTAATGATTTGTCCTTCCATAGCAAATCACAAGGGGCCTTGTTCACTTCATCAGCCTGGAATGATAAACGTTGGCATGTTTCAGGTGCAGTGCCTTCCTTTAGTGATTTAGGGATGGGGGGCGGGGGATTGGATGGAAGTAAAAAGTATGTTTATCAGCTTAAAAGTTAAATAATTTTCAAATTCAAATTTTGAATTTGTTAGGCTTTTAGGTTACCTCTTACCATCGATCCTCTCTCATAAAAGCAAACTTTAAAATAGTACTTAGTTCCTTTAAAATATTTTATACTCGTATTGTACCCATAGCTAATAAATTTCAGGTCTTATAGCTCATGTCCATTATAGCCGATTGTACAGCAAATTCTCGGTAAAGAGTATGTTACTATACACGCACGGAACACATGACCGCTTCAATGAAAATATTATAAGAAGTCCACATGGTGCTAATTAATAGTATATACAATAGTTATTGCGACTCACAAGTGTGCGTCAACTTTGCTTGCGGATTAATGTCCGTATACACGAAACGTAACTTTCCCGTCAATGTATTTAAAGGTATAATAGGTAGTCTGAAAAGTTCGCAGCTTTTCTGAACGTATGACATTAGCGTGCTATATGTCTGACAACATTGATCCTCGGAAAAGTGATATACCTACACCGTTTGACAGCTGACTTTTTTTTTTGTAATGGAGCAAATCGAACGTTTTATCTTTTCATATTTTTTAACAATTTAAAAATGGAAGTTAATAAGGAGAAAATTAGATTTTTTTCGACAAGACAAGACAGTGGTCGGAAGAGATTTGTGGTGTTTTCGAAGAGGATGCTTTATCTAGAACTACTGTAAAAAAATGGTTCCTTCGTTTCAGTAATTTTGATGTGAATGATGTTCCTCTCTGTGGTCGTCCTATTAACGTAAATGTTGATGTTATCATTGAAAAAAATCAAGCACATCGACACAGGCAGTCATCAAATTGCGGAAGACCTTAGCATTTACCACAACAGTTTTGGATCACCTGCATAAAGTGAATTTTGTAAAAAGCTAAATGTTTGACTGCCGCATGATTTAAATGACATAAACTTGGTGAATAGAATTTCTATACGCGAGATGTTGTTAAAACGAAATTAAATCGATCCATTTCTAACGAGATTGCTAACAGGCGATGAGAAGAGTGGATCACTTCCGATAACAATGTTCGAAAACGATCTTAGTCTAAGCGAGGTGTAAGCGAGCCATCACAAATAGTCCCAAAGCCAGACCTAACCCCGAACTAATGTTATGTGTATGTTGGGACTAGCAAGGTATTGCGTAGTACGAGCTTTTGCCACATGATCAAACGATTAATTCTGATGTCTACTGTCAGTAAGTAGTAAAATTGAAACAAGGACTTGGAAGAAAAACGGTCAGAATTAATGAATATAATAGGTGTAGTTTTCAATCACGACAATGCTCTACCGCATAGATCTTTGATGACAACAAAAATTGAAGGATCTTGGCTGGGAAGTTTTAATGCATCCTTCATACAGTCCAGACATAGCACCTTCGTTTTATCATTTATTCCGCTCTTTACGAAATTCTCTAAACGAAGTAAAATTACATCCAAGAGAAGCCTGTATAATAAACCAGTATTTCGCTCAGAAACCCCCAAAAATGATAGCGATGGGATAAAGTCTCTGCCAGAAAAATGGCGAAAGATAGTCGAATTAAATGGACAATAATCCGTTCAATAAATAATTATGTAATACAAAAAAAAAGTCTTTATTATTTCCACTATAAAAAGGCCGCGAATTTATCAGACTACCTAATAGTTTGAAAATATTAGGTCTCTTTTTACGCGTACCGACTGTAATCACTAACAAGTAAGGAAGACGCGCTCCGTGAGTAGCAATATAATACAAAACTATCCGAATTCAGTTTGATATTAGTAACAAATTTTGCAGGAAATCTCAGTTTTTGGATAGAATATGGTAGAGCAAATTCGGCTATATAATTTTTAGAGTTTTGATTTTTTCGCTTAAATTACAGTTATTGATGATTTACCAACAAATTCCGATATTTATGGAAACCCGAAAATATAATAAAAATAAACTAACAATAAACTGATAACCTTGATGGTCATTTCTTCTCAATGGATAACTTGGATGGTCCTATTGATTACTCGAGTAGCTCGATTGAAAGCAATGTATTAGCTGTTCGTAACCTTATGTGAGGAAATATCTGACATAAATCAACATCTCGGACGACAACAGAGGTGATTTATTTTTATGGACCGTCCAATAAAGTTACGACAAATGCAGAAAATGCCGAGAATGCTGAAACTTATGACGTGTTCTTAGGAAATTGCCTTTACATATTTAGGTTTTAGATTTGCTATTTTTCCTTGCAATTTGCAATACAATTTTCCTGCAGATCATGTGCAGATCATATTCATGTGCAGATCTTTCAAGACTCTCCTTTAAATTTTAACGACACGCGATTTTCCCGCGCTTTTGAAAGATGTAGTGTAGACGTTAAAGGCATCAGACACCTAGGAAGATGGTAATAATTTCTAAGCACTCGCTTCTACGTATTACGCAGACAGAATAATTTGTGTATTTGAGGCGAAGGACTTTGTTTTACGTCCATCAATATACAAAGGGCTTTATTTAATGAGACCCAGCGATGCAAGTAAGTCTACTCTTCGTGAGCATATTATAAATTAATTAATATTATCTTTTATTAATACATATTATACGTATCATAATTTAATTAATCTTGTTATAAAGAATAAAGATAAAAAATATCGTTATGCACAAATCTTTATGCTGTACATTAATTGCTTGGAATTTGCCACCTAATTATTACATAATCGACAATAATTACAAAAATTAAGATAATACGTATAAAATTAACATAAATAACAATATTACTATAGAAAATCTATAACAAATATTTATTACAATAATCAAATATATTACAGCATCGTTGAAAACAAAAATGATACCTTTATTATATCATTTTTAATGTTCACTTAGGTAAAGCGAATTCTACTTGATGGAATGCCCTATAGACATAAAATTAATCTAACATTAAAATTCCAACATCGACAAATACTCTGTATGTCCTAAAAAAAAAAATAACAAACCAATTTACGTGTACACTGAACTGGTTACCATTGTAAATACCCCGGGGATGCTTCCTGGATGACACGGGAAGGCCGATCGATGCGGCAACCGCACTGCGGTTGATATTGTGGACTTAAACGATTAACTTTAGGGAATACAGGAACTGACGCAAAGAATCTAGCCCTGAGAACTTCAACTTTAAGGGCCACGCTTTATAATGAAGTTGCTAGAAACTGTAGCGCCGTCTTATGAAGCTTGTAAGTTATAGTCTGCCCAATGAAGTCTCGATCTTTATAACTTTCAAGATTAAACTTTTGCCAGTTTAATAGTTCGCTGGCTTTATATATTTTTTTTTAATTTTTTTTATAGACTTGGGGGCGGACGAGCAAGCGGTCCCACGTGATGGTAAGTGTTACCGCCGCCCATGGGCACCTGCAACACCAGGGGGCATGTGGGCGCACCGCCGACCTTGCAAAATCCTATTCACAGCTCTCTTGAAGAACCCCATATCGTAGCTCAATGGAAAGACCTCTTGTGGCAGTTCGTTCCACAGCCTACGGGTTCGCGGTATAAAATAGTTTTTGGACCGCATAGTGCGCGACACCTCCGTATCGAGGAAATGCGGATGGACCGCACTTCTGTGACGGGAGGTGCGGTTGTAGAAACCCGAGGTGGGAATTATATTAAACAATTCTTCAGAGCATTCCCCATTGTACAGGCGGTAGAACACACAGAGAGACGCAACGTCTCTCCGAATGCTGAGGGATTCTAAACCGCCCGTGAGAGTGGGATCGTCGACAATACGAACAGCACGTCGTTGGATGGAGTCAAATGGGTCCAATTGGTATTTCGGTGCGCCGGCCCAGAGATGAGAGCAGTACTCCATATGGGGCCTCACCTGAGCTTTGTAAAGCATAAGGAGTTGCCCAGGTTTGAAGTACCGCTTCGCTCTGTTCAGCACACCGAGCTTTTTGGAGGCCATTTTGGCCTTATTGTCCAGATGACCCCTAAATTCGACTTTGCTGGAGATGTCGATACCAAGGATCCCGATACTCTCCAAGATCTTAAGAGGTATGCTCTGAAAGCGAGGTGCTACAACAAAAGGGTTTTTTTTAGCGGTGAATGCACAGACTTGCGTCTTACTGGGGTTGAAATCCACTAGGTTCATAGAACCCCAAATCGAGACTAGATCTAAAGAGTCTTCGATTTCAGACGCAAGCCTGGCGCGACTCTCTTCCACTTCGACCCGAGGGATGTTGGCGCGGCCCCTGTACAAGGTGTCTCCAGTACTGTCATCTGCATAGCAACGTATGTCACCAATTTGCAACAGGTCGTTGATATGCAGAAGGAACAGAGTTGGGGACAACACGGAGCCTTGCGGGACGCCAGCGTTAATAGACATGGTGTCGGAGCAGCTACCATCGATAACGACTCTGATGCTCCGTCCAGTCAGGAAACTGGCAACCCATTCGCATAATCCCTCGGGTATCCCGAAAGATGGTAACTTGGAAAGCAGCGATTTGTGCCATACCCGGTCAAAAGCTTTCGCAATGTCTAGGCCTACAGCCAGAGCCTCGCCTCTACTCTCAATGGCGTCAGCCCAGCGGTGTGTTAAATACGCTAAAAGATCACCAGCCGAGCGATTATGGCGAAATCCATATTGACGGTCGCTAATCAGCTGGTGATCCTCTAGGTACCCAAGGAGCTGTGTGTTTATAACACGCTCCATCACTTTGGAGAGGAGGGAGGTGATCGCTATTGGCCTGTAGTTGGCCGGGTCGGTGCGGTCACCCTTTTTAGGCAAAGGGTGAACATGAGCTACCTTCCATGCTGACGGGAAGCTTTTTGTGGAATATGAGAGCCTAAAGAGTCGCGTAAGCACCGGAGACAACTCGGGAGCGCAAAATTTGAGCACCACCGCAGGAATACCATCTGGCCCACTCGACTTTCGGATATCAAGAGATGCTAGAGCTCGCCGAACTTCACGCTGGGTGAAGCAGATTTCTGGCATGGAGCTTGTGCACCTCGAGGTGGACGGTGGTGAGGCACCTCTATCGTCCAGAGTCGAGTTTGAGGCGAAGAGACTGCCCAGGCTTTCTCTTTCGCCCCATGGGCCAGTGAGCCATCGAGTTTCCGCAGTGACGACTGACAGAAGTTACCCTCGGCAGCCTTAGCGAGCGACCAGAAAGCCCGACTTCCAGAAGGATAGCTTGCTAGTCGATCGCCAATTCTGCGGATGTGCTCATTCCTTGCTCTGACAGTGATCCTCTTACTGCACCTCGAGGCAGCGTTAAATTTCTTCCTCAAGTCGGTGGTATTCGGATCTTCAGACACATGCGCTTTGGCCCAGGCCCTGTATGCAGCCCGCTTATTACGGCGGGCCTCTCTACAGGACTGATTAAACCAAGGTTGGCTCCGTCCGCCTACGGGTATCACGGAACAAGGAATATAACATTCCATGCCCTGCAACACCACGTCGGCAACGGAGTCTGCACAGGTATCCGGATCACCCGACGAGAAACAGAGCTGCCCCCAGGGATAAGAAGCGTAAAATTCGCGCAACCCATCCCAATCTGCAGACTTGTAGTGCCAGACGTTGCGCGTTCCCTGAGAATAGGTCGGCGCAGATTGTTTAGCTGGCACAGCAGTTCGAACGATACAATGGTCTGATGATCCTAACGGAGCATCAACAACAACATTGTAGTCATTCGGCCGCGTAGTCAGCAGGAGGTCCAATAAGGAGGGAGTATGGCTCTCGATATCAGGTATCCTCGTGGGTGAGGATGCCAACTGCGAGAAACCATAGGTCAGGGCAAAGTTGTAGGCTGCTCTCCCTGCGCGGTCGGTTATTCGGGATACCAACCACTCTTCGTGGTGAGCGTTGAAATCACCGAGGACCACCACTTCCGCCCAAGGGAACTGCTCGAGCACGCTGTCAGTCGTCTCTTGTAGCCGCTCAAAAAAACGAGTCGTCTCCGTATCACCGCTGTGGGACCTGTAAAGGCAAGCGTAGACTTTAGTGGAACATCCATAGTCAATACGCGCCCAGAGGATCGACAGGTCCCCGTCTTCAAAATGGCTGAGGCGGCGGCAACAAACATCCTCCCGGACGTACATGCATACCCCGGCACGTCGCACAAAACAGTGCTCCAGTTTGTAACCGTGGTAATGAAGATATGATGTATCGGCCGGGCAGGAAATCTGTGTCTCCGTCAAGAAACGATCGACGGCGTCGATGTTACTATGTATTCCTCTGATGTTGCAAAAGTCTACTTGAAACGTGGAACTTGAGGGGTGGGCCGCTGAGTAAACATTGTACTTTTTCTTTTTTCTGGCCATTGTATGTGAGTAGGTGTGAATAGGGGAAAGAGGAAGAAGAAGAAAAGGGGGGACGGAGAGAGAGATGGTTGCATGCGGATCAAAGGACAAAGCACAGAGTAGAGAAAAAACCAGGTCACAAAGGTTGTGTGACTTGCTGGCACGGGGTACGGAAGGGCCCCCGGTCCCCCCCCGGGGGCAGCAGTCGGGTTCCACTCCGGTACCCTCCGGCACAACTGCTACCCCAAGGGATTTTTCGCGTGCGGCGGGGCAGCCTCCTGGGGTGGAGATTAAAGTAAGATCCCCAGGCTCGGGCCCCCTACAACCCGCGGGCGGTCAGCGGACAACCGTTTCACCGGGTCTCCCTGATCCCCGCGCCACCATGCCACGCCGATGCACGTCTGTAATTCTCCGCAACCGCTGGTCCTCCTTTCCACACGCAACAATCTATCTCTCGGGACGGCTTCTTCCGCTCACCGCCGGAACACGATGCGGGCCTCGCGGCTAATAGGGCACCATTATGGCGGCGGACTCCGACGGAAGGGTGGTAGCTATGCCGACGGAGTAACCCTCCCACCGCAGAACTTTACTTTATTACTTTGTTACTTTATTACTTTAGTAACAAATATTACTTTATTGCGTTAAGGTCGATTAGCTTAAACCTTAAATCTTCCAGCGATTCTGCTCTGACGCCTATATCCATCACGTGGACCCAATGCTTATCGGTGGGTAAACGTACTCTAGATTTTGTTTAATTCTCCAGCAAGCCGCTTTCCTCACGATGTTTTCCATCACAGCTGAACTTAGTGATGATTTTTAAAAATTTGTATACTAAATTATTTAATGTGTTGTTTAAAATAAAATAGATAAGAAATAAATAACGTAGAAACTTAGTGGTACGAGCCGAGGATTTGAATTTACGACCTCCGAATGAGAGTCAAGGATAGATACTCCTATGACCTAGCTTTTCCTTTGCTGTGTTAAAATTAGCTGTAAATTATAAATGATATTTTCTCTACTGAAGGAATAGGAAGAATGTTCTAGAGTAGCAATTAGTTTTGACACCAGATGTGGGCGGTTCATATTTAATTGTGTACAAGGTGAGACGCGTCCCTAGAGCCGATTGTCAATCAATTGACCATATTAGTTGGCAATTGGCCCTAATGATCCTTGCACGTTTTGAACTTGGTGGCCTTGAAAAAAATCATCAAGTGTGTCGTGTGGAAACCATTTTTTACGAATAATTTTATTTTAAATTTGTCCCAAGCGATAGAATTTATTCTCCCAAAATTGTTCAATTTAGCAGATTTTTTCGACTATAACTTAAATTAATATAGTCTGGATATATAAGTTAAAGAGTTGTGTTTGTCGGAGAAACGTAATTAAGCAATATATATATATATATAATTAACTTAGTTAAAAACTTTAAAGTCTAAAAAACAAAGTTAGTTAAAAACCAATTAATAATTCTAAAATCCTGCCGAATGAAGAGTTAATCTATAACTTAATCTAGTACCAGGCATTTATAACTAAATGGAGCTGTCTGAACGGTCCGGCTCTATAGGTATGTGGGTCAGGCCAGTTATTTCTGACGCCTGTTCCCTTCGATATAAACTCATTGATACGCTCTATTTGGATAGGCCTTTTCAATATTTCAGTTAATCTCACAATGACTTTATCTTTCGTTTATTATTGTTTTTTATCTGAGTGTTACAATTTTATTTAATTTGGATATGGGTTTCACTGAGTTTAATAGTCATTTTTTTTGTGTATGCAATGTGAAATTAACATGCGATTAAAGCGATCAATGTGGTCAATCCAATTAGTGTCTTATTTGCTTTCAATTATTTGCGATATAATGAGCAAAGGGACCTTATTGTGGGTGTGGACATTTTAACTTAAAATTCCGTTGTGTCAAGCTAACATCTGGTTCTAAGATAAGGAAATATCTAAGGTCAGATTTTTTAGTTTTTACGATATGCAAATTATGAAGCGTTCCATATTATTATAATTGGTCTAACTAGAGATCGTCTTAGATTTTTTTAGTTTCATAAAAATATTCAGCGTCAGTTCACTTCTGTCAGCTAAACATGTTTTTGAACATCCATATTAGTGAATGGGATTGTGACCTTTGGTTAGATTGGTTTAAATCTGTTATTCCCAAAATGGTCGATATCGACCCCCTGGGGTCGATTTGAACTTTCTAGGGGTCGATACTTTCAATAAAAAAAAAATACGGGTCGACGACTGCTAAATATAGACCCCCCCCCCCCACCCCTTTATCACTGCTATTCGTTTGTTAGTTCAAAATATCTATGATTTCAATCGGTACCTAATTAAGAAACAGTTTTTATCTTAATTTTCACCACAAAAAGAGTCACACGTAAGAATGCCTGAATTAATTAATTAATAACGTTATAAATCTGTGCATTGTCTCATCGAAGGTAGCAAGTGCGGGCATGAAAAACTATTGTATATCCGCACTTGTTCACATGTTGTGTAATACCAAGTAAAGTAATTTACATTTTGAGTTCGTCAACGGTTTTAATAGTTTTTAGGAAAGGGTTAACATAGTTTTAAAGGGATAGTTTTAGTTAACAGCTATTGGGACCTAAAAACGTTTGAGAACTCCTGGTTTAAATGGTCCCTTTTGCGCCGTTCCCTAAACGGATTACTGATTTAAGAAAGGCAAGACGTTCGAGACGGTTCTGAGGCTAGGCTATTTTAAACGCAGTCCCGTCAACGATTCTAGTTCACTGTCATTTACATTTCTGGACGTTCAAATTTGGCTGGGTTTATCTGGATAATTGGCAAAATTGTGTTTAGGTGAAACATATATGTGTGTAATAAATCATAAGGTGTTATTAATATGCGTTGCTTTCGATGTCAGCCTTTAACAGTCCACTGTGGGCACAGGCCTCTAATAAATAGCTGGTTAGGGTCATGATAATCCACCACGCTGGCCCAGTGGTGCGGTAGTACATGCTATATATATATAATATATGCTCCAGATTTTTTTTTAAAGTCTCGAACATTCGGGTTTTCTCAGGATGATTGTGATAATTTTTAAAGCGCTAAAAGGTACGATTTTATTACTTACTTACTTACTAGGTACTTTACTTATTAGCTACGTATATTTGTAAACATACTATGTGCCTCAAATCTAAAGATTTGTTCAATTTAATATTCAATGCAATATTTTGCTAATTACTTCTACAATTCTAAATATAATAAGATAATCTAAATTAAACATATCGAAAAACACATGAAATCGATCGGGAATTAGTTAACAGCTATTGCAATATTTACTTGTTTAACAACTCGTCCGGTAAATGTTAACGACGCAATCGTCACGATATATCGCCACAAGGACACGATACCATTGCCCTCGTGTTTCATGAAATTGCATTACTAACAGAAACTTTGTACGATTTACGCTAGATTTTTCTTCAACCGGTGAACCGCGGCGACCGGTGTCGATCCGCAAACTTTTCCTGCTTGCCCGGAAAGAATTTTAATGGAATCATGTAAATTAACAATTTGTATGTAACAAACAGAGAAGTCGAATTCATGTTAATGCAGCAGTTCGTGTCTCAGAAACAAAATGGCAGCCACGTGTCTGATTTGCTAACAAAGAAGCAACAGCAGACGTCGCATTAAATTATCTCAATTAGATACTATAAATATAAATTATGAATGAAAATACTATCTGCATTAGTTTTTATTTCACTCTTATTAGTTTGACGGTCTGCAAAATAATTCTTTCATTTCCACCAGTCTACAGGTGTTTTGAGACAATTAACAAAATCATACTATTTCGTCGATTACCCAATTTAGATCGTAAGTACATATTATTTACTCCTTCTTTATATACTACTAGCAAAACCCGACAGACATCCTGCCTGTGTATATTTATTTACCTCTGTATATAGAATCACAAATTGTTATGTTATGCCTTCGATATGATTTTTGCGATCGATTGAACAGTATAGAAATATCAATCAATTTCTATACACTGCAGCACATCAGTGCTGCAGCGCCATCTAGTGGCAAGTTACAACAAAGTCGATAGTTCGAAAATGTTCTCCGTGCTCAAATACCTATGTATATCAATTTTCATGGCGATCAGTTGAACGGTATAGAAGTTGATGTGCTGCAGCGCATCTAGTGGCGAGTTACAACAAAGTCGACAGCATAAAAACTTTCTCCATGAAAAAATACATATATGTGCCAACTTTCATGGTGATCGGTCAAACGGTGTCGAAGTCTGTTAACATCAGATCCATTTTTATATATATAGAAGAATACATTACTATTATGAATCACTATCATTTATCATCATTACGTTTAAAGCAAAGTTATCGACAAGACATAACAATTGCACGTGCATTTTATTTTTATTTTTTCCTTTTTCGATGTTTATTACTTACTCTCGTGTACTGCGCACATTCTAGTTGTTGCATAAGGCCTAGCGCATACATTGTTACCTCGACCAAACTATTACGTCGAGTTGTGTGCACATCGCGATTTCAACACAACTAAATTGTTTAGTCGATGGAGGTCCAGTCGATGTCCAGGAGATATAATCGATCCAGTCGTGGTCGATTTTCTATGCTCTCAACTCCATATTGCAGGCCTACACTCTTTACAATGATAAACAGGAAAGTACTCGCGTGTGCTCTGCTTTACAAAATAAAAAAAATAGAAAAAGAAGATATTGTGTGTATTTAAGGAGTTGTTTGCCATAGTCTTGTTTAGACATACAACTAAATAGTTGTTCGACTAAAAATTATACACATGTATGCGCTAGGTCTAACGATAAGAATTTTTTTTGTTATTTGTTTACTATACTGTAAGTTTCGTGGGTTGATATCCTATTCCAATCCAATTTGTCCAAAATGAAACAAACATGGCGGACTGAGGTAGTTATCTTATACACACGGGCGGCGTTCGGTTAAATAGTGAGGTGATAATTTTTTACTTATCCATAATTTGATTAATCAAGACTGCAAGTTATGCCCAAGATTTACAGTTAAATGTTGAGATTTTTCTTTTGTTTTGTTTTCGGTAAATTAGATTGGAACAGACTATAGCTGCTTATATTCTAATGCAGTTTGTAACAAAGTCATATGATATTTTTGCTATAAATTCTTCGATAAATTCGTTCTCCGCCCAATAAAGATACATTCGTGCTTCACTTTTTCCAGTGCTTTGTATTAGTGGTTCTTTCAATTCAAAAGAAATTTCGATTTAGCCCGATTTGCACAATTAATCGAAGTTTAAACAATATAACACAAAGTTGGAAACATCGAAGGCATATCGGGTTGCAACATAGTAGCAATTGTTCAAGGTCTTTGTTGAAATAATATTCTTATGTAACAAGTTGCTTACGCATAGCAATACGAGTAAAGGAAGTAACGTTGTAAAATTAAAATAACTCTTAAGTTATTAAAAGTGGTTCAATGAAAAACAATTAGTTCGCGGCCTTTTTAAACGTATGAGTTTAGCGTGCTATATTTCTGGCAACACTAATCACTGGCGGGAAAGTCATATTATACCGTTTGGACAGCTGACATTTTTGTAATGGCGGCAAATTGAAATTACAAGTTAAAAGTATTATCTTTTCATATTTTTTGACAATTAAAATGGAAGTTAATAAAATTAGGAGAAAATTGGATATATTTTACAATTTTTTTTAGACAAGGATATGAATGCTTCTAGTGCTTGAAAAGAGATTTGTGGTGTTTACGGAGAAGATGCTTTATCTAACACTACTGCAAAAACGTGGTTCAGTCAATTCAGGTCTGGTAATTTTGATGTGAATGATGTGCCTCGCATTGAAAAAAATGAAGCAGTACGATACATAAGCAGTCATCAAATTGCGGAAGAGCTTAGCATTCACCACTCAATTGTTTTGGATCACCCGCATAAACTGAATTTAGTAATAAAGTTAGATGTTTGGCTGCCGCATGATTTAATTGACATAAACTTGGTGAATAGAATTTCCATATGCGAGATTTCGCTAAAACAAATTGAAATCGATCCATTTCTGAAGATACTGGTAAAAGGCGACGAGAAGTTGTAGAACATTGAAGAAGAAGAAGAACATTGTTATCGTAGGTGAACCATAACAATGTCCGAAAACTATCGAAATCTAACTAACAAACTAAGCGAGGTGAACCATCACAAATAGTCCCGAAGCCAGGCGTCACTCCGAACAAAGTCATGTTATGTGTATGGTGGGATTGGAAAGGCATTGTGTATTACGAGCTTTGGCCACATGCCAGAATTAATGAATGGAAAAGGTGTAGTTATATAAATCTTTGATGACTAAACAAATTGATGGACCTTGGCTGGGAAGTTTTAATGTATTCTCCATACAGTCCCGACATAGCACCCTCGGATTATCATTTATTTCGCTTTTTACAAAACTTTTTAATGGAGTAAAATTACATTCAATAGAAACCTGTCTAAACCATTTAAATCAGTTTTTCGCTCAGAAACCCCAAAAATTTGATAGCGATGGTACGAGTATAATGGCTGTGCTGAAAAATGGCGATAGTCGAATTAAATGGACAATATTCTGTTCAATAATAAATATTTATGTAATTCTAAAAAAATCTCTATTATTTTCACCATAAAAAGACCGCGAACATATCTGACATAGTTTAGAACCCCTCAGCGTTCGGAGAGTCCTTGCATCTCTCTGTGTGTTCTACCGCCTGTACAATGGGGAATGCTCTGAAGAATTGTTCAATATAATTCCCACCTCGGGTTTCTACAACCGCATCTCCTGTCACAGAAGTGCGGTCCATCCGAATTTCCTAGATTCCCGCTGTACACGTCAAGATTAGTCCAGATTGACAAACTTTGGCACGTCCTCGGATGCGCTGCTTACCTTTGTTAATCTAGGAATGGATTTGGACAAAAGGTTGCGAAAATGGGGAGGGATAGGATGGGATGGGAATGGGCTCTGGTATATCTCACTTACTACTGAAACACGTACGTATATTAGGGAAATAAGATAAAGTGGGAAATGCAGTACATTTCAAGGTAGTCTTCTGTGAGAGAGGGGTAACGTGGCCAGTAGAGCGCGCCCAGCGGCTGTTGCATTGCAGCGTGCACTCACCACTCAAAAAACTAAAAATAAAGCCCTCAAATAAGGCTAATAAAAGAATTATGAAGTTATATCTACATACATTACACAAAATAGATACGTACATTGGGGAAAATTATAAAGTGGGGGGAAATGCAGTACATTTCAAGGTAATAAAGATGTCTCTTTATCCAAAATTATAGAAAGCTAATTATAGAGAATGTCATTATCGACAACGTATCCAACATAATTTTGCTCAACGCCCATTCATCTTATTCCCGTGGGGTTATCATAGCATTTTTGTTCTTGTTAAATGTAGGAGAAAGGAGATCCTTTTGCCAAGTAGTACATTGAAGAGAATCTTAAAAATTAATAAAATGTACATTTATTAAAGTATACTTCTTCAATTATTTTAAATTCGTCTTGAGTGTTCTTGCTGAAATTAAGTTGCATGATCTCTATTGAGGTGGTAGCCAAAACGGACGGTTCTGGTCATACCTAACAGAAACCGATTTCCGAGAAATCGATTTGATAAATTTCTAATCACATTATCCAGTGCGGTAGCACTAAGTGACGTTAGAAACGCGTGTTCTGAGTACAGATAATGGATCATATTGATAACCCGCTGTGACTCCATTGATAGGGATTGTGTGATGTAATGGAAATATCGGTACTTGCTCAATGTATATTATCGTTAATCGACATAGTTCAGTGGCTTTACATTGACAGATTTTTTGAAGAATTGAGAAGCAGAGGAATCTGTCAAAATTTGTCAGTAATATCCTCTATTTTAGAGGTAGTATCGTAACAGATTTTTTCCCTTATTTAAGGTATCTTTAAACAGATAGGTAGGATAGAATGATAGATATATTTTACTACACACTAAATCATACAAAGAAACAGAATACAAGTAACCGGCCACCTTATCGCTAAAGCGATTTCTTTCATACAATCTTTGGGTGGTAAGGAGAAGTCTGTAGACGAAATAGAGGTAATTTATTAAAACGGTTGAAAATTAAGATACCGTTGTTGTCAGAATACCATTAAATCTCCTTGCTCCAGGCACCAGAGATGATTTAATTTTATTCCGACCGGCATCATTCCAGTCAAAAGAAATTAAAACTCCCAAAGTTTTTTCACGGCTTTCCAGGCACGTAATCCCAGTAGAAGCGAAAAATAAAGCCTCTTGCGATTCAGACAGTAATATTGTGAAAAAAAAAGCGCGAAAATTTACATAAATACGTTTAAATGGCCAACAAATGGAAGCTCGGATATCTGGATTTATGACTGGCTTTTTTAACATGATTTTTAAATAAATTATTTGAAAGATTAATAAGACAAAGTTATCGACATTTAAAATGATTGAATCTGAAACGTTATCGTTGGATAATTAATTAATGCATTCTGCGTTGATACTATGTTTTTAATATATTATCACGAAAAGTAATTAATTTGCAAGTCATGGAACTTATCGTTCGATTATCACTTCTCTCTTACTTCACCCTGATTTGAGGTTTTTAAGGCCACCGACTGATCTTAAATTGTATCTAATCTTATCATTATGAACCTATATTCTTTCATTTATTAAACTCCCTCACTACGTCCACTTCTCTTGGCTGAGTTTTTACTACGGTCTGTGTTTGGAGTAAATGCCAAATTTACCAACGCCATTGTTTTCTAGGTCTGTCACGAGTTTGCATTTCGTGACATCCACTCTGTACTTTTTGTTCCAAAGGTTGAATGGCTGAGAATGCCACTTGGTATTAAATCCTCCTTTTGTGCAACGTTTTTTCTGCATTAAAATTTAAGCAATGTATAGATGACATTGCATTCGGTTGTCGCCTTTTACGAGAGTTTCCAATGACGTTAATTTTCAATAGCTCTATTTGAGAACAGAATCATGCGACCTTGCTTGCAGGTCAACGTTCGACACGTCGTGTCTACGACGTGTCGTCGTTCCGTCTACGACAATAGCGAAATTATTTGAAAAACATTACATAAAGAACAACAAATGTGCGCATTGTAAGTTTGTGTTTTTTTATTACACATGTGCGGCACCCTCTAATAGTTCGTTATCGAGCAAATGACCATTGTATCGTGTTGCAAGTGTGCGCATTGTAACTTTGCGCCCAATGTACTCACTACTGCAATGTCTTAAGTTGTATCAGTTTACAAATGTGGGCATTGTAATACTCGAATTGACGCTCTCATTTATTCAATGCTCGAATCTGATCTGTTACATTACACGCAAATGCTACCGACCACTTCATTCTCAAGGAAGACACTCGATCAGAACTGTGGCTTCTGTGGCGTATCTCGTTTGTATTAAATTATAGGCAGTTTATTTTACAAACCAATGCAATGTGGTTATACTTTACACACGTTCAGTTAGTTCACTAACGTATCTTATTTGCGACATAATAAAGATTTGAATCCTTTGTGCGATGTGCGACTTAAGAAATTTGACCTTTTGTATACGGTTTTATTCAACTCAAGGCCTAAATGGACAGATTGTGATGCAAAATAGAAAAAGACAACTACTTGTTCGTAGGTTTACAGACCGCTTGGTCACTAGAAACAGCTTTTTCTATGATGGGCTTAACAAGATGACAGGATTTTTAGAGATTTCTGTGTGAACATGAGGTATTGTCGAGATGTAGAATGAGTCTTTTGGGAAATCACTCGACTGACGACGAATACTAATGAATCGAAGTGACTTGAACCTGTAAAATAATAAATAATAATGTTTATACTTACCGTGCTTAACATTATCTAAACTGAGAGGTTCTTTTCTGAGGGCGGAATTATTTATATCAATAAATGTATCATATTAATTAGTGATGGGTAATTTTCGGACGTTTTTCCCAACATTGAATATTTTTTACGAAAATTATCCATAATGTTATCAATATTTTGAAAAATTCCCGAAACATACCCATTAGTAAATGTAACAGTAAAATTTAAACGCAGAAATACTTATATTTATTCCTAATAATTTACCCTTAGTTAATGTATAGTTAACCCTTTAGTTAACAGTTAATGCATTTTTTTGACTGATTTTATCGATAAAAATGATTTTTTTAGTTTTACGTTATAGTTTTTATAATTACCCGCCTTACAAGTCGTGTATTCAATCCAGTAGGCCGAATACTGGATAGTTACCGATTATCCATAGCATCTCCACTTACTATCCCCAAAGGCGCGTAAGAAGGTTCTATTTTGTGTGTTTTGTCCTTGTTCTCAAAATTTACTGTATTTATTGGTTCTAGAAAAAACATTCTGCTGACCTAAACTACCAGTCTATAGGTAGATGGGCTTGTTTTGCTACCATAAAGTTCCTTCAATAACAAACAAAACAATGTTGCTTTAGGAAAATTTATGGATTATGGATGTGCAAAGTTGCCGAAGTCTTCTTTGATGATGTTTTGAAACATTCTATAGCTCCTTTGCGCTTGTAAAGCGTTATATACGGTTTTATTTTTATAATTTAAACGACAGCGTTTTCCTGTATTTTGTTTGCGCTAATCTCGGGATCTTACTGCGCTAATTTTGTTGCGGTTTTCACTGCTATATCACGTAATGTAAACGGATAAACATGGAAAAAATCCGGAAACCAATTTTCTGGTTCTGTAGCCTAAAAAACCTTTTTTAATCAATTTAATATACAGACAACTGTCTGTATATTCTTTGTTTCATTATATATTATACTAGCAAAACCCGGCAGACGTTGTGCTGCCATGGAAGTTTATGTGCTGCAGCGCCATCTAGTGGCGATTGTCTGCAAACGTCATTTGAAGTCTATTAAAGAATCTTCAGGTTTTGAAGAACATTTAACACCATACAAAATCATAGCTCGGAAATATTCCCGTCGAATATACATTTTTTAATCAGACACGGTATTTTGATTCAGCTCTTAAACAAGTGTGGAGGGAAATTTTAATTTGCACTGTTTTATTTTTATGTTATAGATACTCATAGTTTTAATTGACATTAAATCCAACCAGTGTTCCATAGATAAATACTCTTTGTCGCAAAACTTTCTGAATAGCCTGCTACTTATTAGGTGAAACAACGGAACGTGAACAAACGTCACATGAAACCAATGAAATCGATTAACATCATGATTGAACTTGTAAGGGCCCCAGAATTAACTATCTATTTTACTGTCGGTGCATTGGGGACCTTAATGCGTTAGTAATAAGAGCTATAATCCAATGTGTCGATAGATACGAACACGTCTACAAAGTCGTTCAGTGTCTGCTTTAATATAGCCAGGTTTGTAGGAACTAAAGCGAATTGTCTTATTACCACTGAGTGCGTCAAATACATCAAAGTTGGAATTTAGTTGCGTAACTCAAAGGGCGAGGGTTAGACGAAGGGTTAAGCACCTACGTATTTCTTTTGCTCTTGTAATTAACTACATAAACTAGGTGTGTCCGCTACTTACCATTAGCCTTAGTTTTCTCTGTTACTGGAATTAGGCTTCTTCCAAGGCTTGCGACCACAACTTGTTATGAACCTGATCAACCATTACAGTCCATCTTTCCGCACCATACTCAACAATTGATAGTATGTATTGATTGAACACTTTCTACTGTAAGCATTCGGGCAGTTATAACCTTTGTAATGGTTACGATATTTTGTAAGTAATAGAAGTGAGAGACAGAGATCGTTTCTAAATTCTCTCTTAATAAAAGAAAATAGAAATAATGCAAACAAATGGAAAGGTCACAGAACACAGTTCTGCAATTAAGGTTATGTTTAATGAAAGCAGACAATAGGAAAACTAATGAATCCAAGAAAGTGTGAAATAGAAACTTTTGTTTCTCGCGAAGATTAAACCTGCAGCTAACAATGTATGAAGCATCACATCACATATTCGTTTTGAATGATGAAAAATCTACGTTTGTCGTAGTCTTATAACGAATTGTTATAGTTGCTACAGATTGTTAGAACTAGAGAAGTTAATTGTTTAAAGATAGTGGATAAAGTTCACTTAACGTATCATTATTACCTACAATATGATAGCAGGCTATAAGGTCCCGTTACAGGGCTCAGATCTATTCTCGTAATCATGAGGGAGCTTTAGATCATCATTTTGAATTATTCTGATCAAAAAGGTAATTTATAAATATCGTATTTTATAAGTAGATAAAATTATAAGTATATACATATACACACACACACACACACACACATATATATATGTCGAGATTTTAATCTCCATATACGATAACGTCTACCTGTCTGACTTATTTGTCTGTCTGTTTGTTTGCATTAATCTGGGGATATACTGGACCGAATTTGCTGCAGTTTTCATTTCACTGCTGTAGAATATGTTTATCCCGGAAGGGTACTTTCAAATTCAGTCGTGTATCTTGAATATAACGGACAGGAGTCATCACGATGATCTGTTTAGCTTGATGATATTATAGTATATTTGATATATTGGTCTAGACACACAAACTGATTTGGAATCATACAGGCGAAGTCATGAGCAAATACTAGTTCTTTATAAACTTGAGGTTCAAATTTACCACAAAAGAATTCAACCATGACAAAACTTATTACAGCATCCATCAGTTATCATAATGATGTAAATTGGCGTGAGGTTGAATATCTCACAATTGAAGGTAATTCGTTTCTACGTCGGCTCGGGCCGCATTGTCCTTGGGCCCGACCTCGGCAGTACCCGGGCCAACCGAAAACCCCACGGCTCATGCTGACACTTTTGTTCTGCTGTTTATTCAATTGAAAAAGCATTTTTTTGTCGTAGAATATGGTAACGTCGCACCAGATATGGACGGTTTTTCATTTGACTGGATTTAATAAAAATAGGTCTCTAGTTTTTATATGAAATTGTGTGACTGACAGCGAGGTTCATGTGAGGCTAAATAGTTTGTCATCGCCTATTGCTGCGGTCTACCCAGTTGGAAGTAGCTGGTTATGTATAATGGAATTAAAATAATCAGCTACTCGATCAATTACCAACACAATGGACACAGACAAAGTCGGACCGACGTTTCTCTTATATTTAGACTTAAATGACTTCTGATTAATGGAATATTTGTAGATGTTTGGAGATTTATTGATGTGATTCAAAAATGTGTATAAAAGTTTTTGATTTTACGCAAATATTTATCCTCGCCTTGGCTTTGGTAATATTGTTATTAGATATTGTATTTTCTAGCTACACTATATAATTTTAATTTGAAAGAAAACTAAACCAGTGCCCATCACACTGCGCTACATTATGTCGACATTCGAGGTTTGTTAATTCGATGTTCTATCGATTGAACGTTTGTGTGATGGCCGTTAGTGCGAAAGTACGCTAAAACGATGTTTTGTAAGTCAAGAGAACGTTCGTGCGATGGTTGTTAGTGCGAAAGTACGGTAGCGAGACGTATTGTAGGGCGACAGAATGTTCGTGCGATGGATGTTTGTGCGAAAGTACAGTATTGCCATGTATTGGTAGGTGTACAAATACATTGCTCTACCGTACTTTCGCATCAACGACCATCGCAGAAACGTTCAATCGACAGAACGTATATAGAAAAAAACAAATTTTGGAACTAACACTTCGATTTAATGAATTTGACATTTAAACACGACGGAGTCACTACATCCATCTGTGGTTATGACTTTTACAATGAGATATTTGATTTTTATTGCTTCTTGAAAAGGAAAGCACTGCGCCTTCTTATCTTATCCGCTTATTGACATTTTGTTTATCAAAATAAAAGTTGTAACGAGCCATCTCCCCCATGCGACGAGGAGAGGTCATCCATATACGAAGTTGGTAATTTGACGGAGGTCCACCCCCGTCTTTATTAACGTTCCCTCGTAAAAACGTTTCGTTTATACGAAAACGTTTATGTCAAGTGAGATATTGATGAGGCTTTATGACTTCCACTCTATTGAATTGAATAAAGTACGTTGTAAGAAATACAGTATTTTTTTGAAAATATCTTATCAGCCTAAATCGTTGTACTGTAGAAAACGGGCCGTAATCCACTGCACATAGTACTATACCATACCTCTCTCCTATTAGATCTTGGCTTGCCTTCACACCGACCTGCGATTCCGCGCTAGCCTCTCGAAAGCAACGCCCTAAGCCGAGGTCCGTTCCTTGCGCGTGTCTACCGGCGGGGGAGCCCTTAGGCTTGTTGCTGCACACACTTTTTGCTCCTGGCTGTGCGCCTTCTACGTTCGCCCTAAACCATACATGTCCGGTGACTATTGAAAGGCCACGAGAATTTAGCCATTCCGAATAATAAAAAGAAAATTACTTCCGCAAATACACGTCGACTGAAAATTGAAATTATTATGATTTTATGACATTATTATCAGTATGTCGATGCCATTTTTTTGGATAAAAAAGTAAGTAGCAACAGCAGACAAACTGCCCGATAGTAAGCGGATAGTAACGGAAATATTGTGTATTGGCCATGTGGTGTCGACCAGCTGTTTGAATAGCACCTCTGCATCTCTTCTCGTGGGTGTCGTGGGTGGGTGGGTGGCGTTTCTAGGCCATGCATCCCTCGTGCACAAGACAGTGTGCGTGAGAGGGGCTCATGTCCAGCAATGGACGAAAACCAAAGTGCTGGTTACGGTTATAATATCCAAAATGATTCAAGAAAGAGTTAAAATCATCCGTTAAAAGCTACCTGGTAAAATCTTCAAAAGTAGAACAAATCCACTAATACTGGAAGGATGACAGCCGTTCTAATTAATTCTCTCAAGTACTTCCCGGAAGTACTATATTTCCAACACGACCTGTCACAGTTCGGATGAAGGTCACGCGTGCCCCGCTTATTGAGTGCTCTCGAGACTAGTGTCGATATTCTGTCGTAGCATTATTTAATTTACTGTGATCTCATCAATTCTGGAGTTGATTTGGTTTACATCAGAAGCTTCTTCAATTAAGTTTTGAATGTTTCTTGTTTCTATTGTATTGTGTGGAGCAGATATTGAAGTTGCGACTTTTAGGAAATGTTATAGAATTGTTAACTGAACAGATTAAAGCTGCTATTCCATTGTCAAAGGTCTTCGATCGTGTTTCGTGTACATTAATTGTTTTGAAATATACTAATTGAGTAATTTTATTAACGAAGCAGTGATGCATGTTGAATATTAACAAACATCTTTGATAGGTAATGGTCTAAAAAATTGCGCGTAACTTTTGGAACACGAATTTAATAAAAAAGTCAACCAATTCTGCTCATAATTTAGAGTTAATTATGTAAAAGTTATTAAATATGTGGAGTTAATTATGTGTAAATTATGTAATTATGTGGAGTTAATTATGTGGAATTAATATTATGTAAAAAGTAAACAAAAATATATTTTTTTTACAAAAAATATTCGTAATTTTTTTTTGTCAATGAACCTCGAATGATGTATGGAAACCATAGTTTCAGGCTACATGAAAGGTTCAATTAGGTACACTATATATATCCAAAAAGTAAATACATATTCACCAATTTTCGAAGGATCAGTATAAGATAGATTAAAGAACTTTGTAGGTACCATAACGATACAAAGTTGTTTTCTTTTAAGGTTTAGAAATATGACTTATATTTTAACAAAAAAATATTAATATATTGTTATGTTGTCCTTTGTACAAGGACACTGTACAAGGTATCTGAAATTGAAATAATAAGTAGGTACATATTTATTTTTTATGCATTCTTCGTTAGTTTGAGATTAAATTTCAGACGGAGAATTATGAATGAAATAAACTGTTTTATTCCTGAAATTGAATATCAATTGCTATGTTTGAATTCCATAAAGTTGTAAAAAATCTTGGATTGCTAAACGTTTATAACAAGCTAACACTAGACGCCATTTGCCTCAAGTGAAGGTCAAAATTGATTTATTATGTAACAAATAAGGGTCTAAAAAAATAACTTACGTAACACGCCAACCCGCAGTTAACATTCTTTTGGAGTTCTTTTTAGTTATTCTATTGAATACATGATTAAAGTCATAAATTGCAACAGTTAGAGTTCGTGGTGTGAATTGTCTTGAATTATCTTCCACTTTACGCAACGGATCTTTGTCATCGAAATGCAGATGGTCCACGCTTCGGAAACGAGGTCACCAGTGAAGGATACGAAGGTCACAGGCTAAGTTATCAGCCTCTTTGACATCCCTGTAGGACATGGGCGTCCTCAAGCACATTGTCTTGTCCATGAGGGATGTATGTACTTAGTTACCTTAGTCGCCCCACTCACGGGAAGAGATGTGGGGTTGTGCTATTCTAAATCCGGCCGCCACCACACATTCAAAATAAGCTAAGTTATTTAAGCCACTACACATTCAAAATAAGCTAAGTTATTTAAGCCACTACACATTCAAAATAAGCTAAGTTATTTAAGCCACTACACATTCAAAATAAGCTAAGTTATTTAAGCCACCACACATTCAAAATAAGCTAAGTTATTTAAGCCACTACACATTCAAAATAAGCTAAGTTATTTAAGCCACTACACATTCAAAATAAGCTAAGTTATTTAAGCCACTACACATTCAAAATAAGCTAAGTTATTTAAGCCACCACACATTCAAAATAAGCTAAGTTATTTAAGCCACTACACATTCAAAATAAGCTAAGTTATTTAAGCCACCACACATTCAAAATAAGCTAAGTTATTTAAGCCACTACACATTCAAAATAAGCTAAGTTATTTAAGCCACTACACATTCAAAATAAGCTAAGTTATTTAAGCCACTACACATTCAAAATAAGCTAAGTTATTTAAGCCACCACACGTTCAAAATAAGCTAAGTTATTTAATTATAAGAACTCATATATAAATAATCAAATAACTAATTGATAATCAATATACCTTAAGATATCTGCTACGGCAATAAAATTAGTTTATTAAGATGACGAAAATGGATAACAATTGAGAAATATTTCTATTTCTCAACGCTCGTCACTGTCGTGCGGTTCATCCGCACTTCCTTGAGATAGAGTCGCTGCGTATAGGGCGGTCAAAAAGCCACCCCGAAGGTTGTGGAATGAACTGCCAGTTGAGGTATTTCCGTTACGCTACGGTATGGGGCTCTTCAAGAGACCTGTGAATAGGATTCTACAAGGTCGGCACCGCATCCGCAGCCCTCCTGGTGTTGCAAGTGTCCATGGGCGGCGGGAGCCACTTACCACCAGCCCGGCCGCTCGTCTGCCATCTATTAAAAAAAAAAAATACAAAATAACACGAACTACGTAATTGAAAAGCAACTAGAATTGTAGAGATAAAAGACGTATATTGAATTTTCAATTTGAAACCATAATGAGAGAGGCATTTGCTTTGTTTAGAGAACAATGTAAAGATCGTCCGTTTAACAAGTGAATGTTAATTAAAGTTGGAACCGATTTGACGTCGTGTAGTTTGAGTTTGAGTTCGTCATGACTACATTTTATTGATATTGATGAATTTAACAAGTGTAATAGTATTTTTGAAAGGTTTTTCATATAGACATGTATAAAGTAAGTTTAACTGTAAAACTAATTTCTTTTCACTAGTAAAATTTATCGTAAGATTAATAGATTTCAAATACTAATTGTAAAATAATTGAAGTTGCTGATAATGCCAAATATATGCTACAAATATGTGATAGCGTTGCACATTCGTATATATACTCGTACGAGTACTTGATGAATATATATGGTACGTGAAATTAAGTCATTATATCATCGTTAGGTATCTTAAATTGAGATTGAATACAACGAGGTCCGAGCTCGTTTTTATTAAACCTTATTTCAAGGAATAACCTTTGAAAATTGACGCGTCCGGAGCTTGTTTTTGGCAATTACATTATAAACTCAACTCCAAGAAAGTGAGTGATGGGTTTAAGTGTATGACTTTAAGCACCGGACAGGTTTACCTACAAGGTAAAAGTCAAACAGAAAAATATGGAACGTCGACTGCTCAATATCGCTCCGCGGCAAGGTACGACATGACATTACCAGACAACTAAAGTGACAGATATCGACATACGAGTAACCTTACGTCAAAGACTATGGATCGACTATTACGCTAATGTCGTTAATGTGACGAGCGCTGATGCGAACACGTTCTCTTCTGGAGACCTTGGACAGTAAGAAGTGTAGGTGGACCACTAGCCCGAATGGTCTGATGATATAAAGAGATTCTCAAGCCTGGTATGGAACAGACTCATCAAATAGGGCAAAAAAAAAAACAATGAACAAAAATGCTGTTCAAGAGCAAGAAAACGAATTAATTTCTAACATAATTTAAATAGGACTGGTGTGATTTTTATATTCTAAAAAGTACCTTTAATAAATAGACAAAAAAAAATTATACAAAAAAGGCGGTAGATGAGCATACAGTTCACCTGGTGGTAAGTGGATACTGTCGTCTATAGACATCCGCGATAAATGCCAACATCAGTCCAGAATGACAAACGATGGCACGCGCCTGGATGCGCTGCCTACCTTTGGAGATATAGGAATGAATTTCGAGAAAGGGATGGGAAAATGAGAAGGGATAGGATGGGACTGGGATCTGACACATCTCACTCACTACCGATACATGTAATATCCGGCCGCTGAGAGAATGCGTTCCTGACAGGTCGTGGGAGAATAGACGATGTAACTTTTAAGTGGCGAAGAATTTACGATATAAAATATTATTATCGTTTATTTGTACGTACATACATTGGTAAAAAGGATAAAGTGGAAAATTGGAAAAGTGGTTCAATTTCAATACTATTATACTATTTAATTTTGAATATTTTGAATCAAAATGTAATACAAAATACTTTATTGCACATTGCCCACCTCTTTCTCTAAGTAATTCTTCCGTTCGTTGCGTGTAAGAGATCCTTTTAGCGATAAGGCCGCTTATTGCTTTTGTATGTCGTACATTAAATGTAACCAGTAGTTAAGTTAGAACAGGAATGCAATAAAGAATTTTTAATTCATTTATTCATCCTTTGTATTTTAACAAAGATAACATTTAATATATCCATATGTAGGCTACACATCATGCAGACATTATGGTGTTATTTATTTGTATGATATTTCCCCAGCGAGTCATTAGACGAAAATTCAATTAATTTTACTATCTGTCTGTTGTATATTTTGACTTAATCGCATATATCTGGCACCTTGTATATATCAGTGTTTGATAAGCTGTCGTTTTTTTGGGTATTTTAAGGTTATTAATGCATGATTTCATAACACGATATAATATTTTGTATTGTGCGCATACTATTACAACATTTAATTAACTACTTGTCTTTAAAACTTTGTGTTGATATATACATTTATGAGTATTGACCATGTTTTGAAATCAACAATGATTTATCCACAATATGACGTGTATGAGATAAAACACGTGAGTTTCTCATACTAATTGTGTATACACGTTAAGACTACACAATGTAGGCATTAGTTATAATTATATTTATTCAAGACCTATGAATCCTTCTTACATAAGAGTTTTGCTAATATTTGTTATTTCTTCTGGTTATTATTGCCACATACACTGATTTTAACTTTTAAAATTTTCGTGTTTTGTACACATTTTATATTCTAAATCCGGTCTGAACCCGTATAATGAAGGTATTTGTTTACCTTTTAAAAAAAATATTCAATCGAGAAGATGGATATAAACTATCGTCGATGTGGACTCCAGTGATTAACAAATTTGAACCTTGCGAGGTACCGTCGAATACGTCCGCGGACACTGTTAGTGTATTGTTAAATGTGGGTAGTTAATAAAACTGTTAACAACTCCTATCCTGGACTACCCGCCTCTTCACTAAACTCGTGACCACGGCTGGTGTAACCCGTGCGCCCGCGCCGAACGTCGAGTAGGAATTAAAGGTAAACAAATACCTTTATTATACGCGTTCAGACCAGATCTAGAATATAAAACTTACACTGATTACTTCAAACCCCGAGCAAACTATGTATACAAACGTATACATATTTATTGATACCAATATATTATATACAGTAACCAGCCTTTTATCGCTCACTGCTGAACACGGGACTCTTCATGCACATTGTCTTGTGCATGAGGGTTGTAAGGTCTTAAAACACCACGCTAGGAATTTTGACGAGTTCACTTTTTTAGAGATTGTGTAATTCCTCAGGTCTTGTGGTAGCCGCTTTGTAATCCCTTAGTCGCCTTGACACGACACTCGCGGGAGGAGATGGGCTGGTGGTATTTTGAAGCCGACCGACGTCACACGACCAAAAAACGACAATATAATTGCTTAACTAAGCAACGGGAAATTATTAAGTACGCGCTTACATAAATATTTTATGTCTGCCACGTGCCCAGGCGTAAAATGATTCATATAATTTATATCTGTTTGTTATTAATTAACTATTTCAAATTAAGTGTTTATATTCTCGCTGTTGTGGTATTTCTTGTGTTCTTGTGGTATCTTAATCACCTTAATCTCGTCCTTATAATTGTTGTGATTCCACTGCAATTATTTAATTGTCGTCATTAGTGTAATGTAAACCTTTATACTTGATATTTTTAGATTATTTAATATATTCATTATAGATCACTTAATATTAGTAATTAATACATTACAGGTAACAATATTAGGTGCAGATTACTTAATATTTCCATTATTACATTTTAATTTTGTCTTTGTAGCGTGACGTCGAAGAAATTTACATTTCAGAGATCACGTTCTTCGAATTTCGGAAAAAAATCATTCATCTTGACTAATTGTGAACAGCTGAAACCAAAACAACAACAAGTGGGAACTAGGGAACTTATCTCTAAACCAGCTATACTCTAAGTGTGTTCCGCGGAACCCTAGGGTTCCGTGATACCTCTGTCGGGGTTCCGCAAGAATTTAGAAATAAAAAAATCAAAACACCTCTCTCTGGTCGCTCCGCGGCTGTGCGGACTCCGCGGCCGCGCGGAGACAAAACGCTATGAATGTTATTTATTTATTTATTTGTATTTGTATAAGCTTGTGTTACATTAGCTGGTACAATATCTCATAAGTTTGGTCTCAACAATTTTATACTTGTACAACGCGTTCGCTCTAAGTTTGCCGGTCTGTGGAATGCGCGTACCCTCCCCCACGTGACAACAAAACTTATAATGTGTCATAGTTTTACCCAAATATCTAACGTACACAATTTTTATTGTTACAATTAAATAAAAAATTTCGAACGTCATACACTCATACCTATCGCCAGCGGCAAACTTAAAACGAGCGGGTAGTATACTTGTAAGCGCTCAGTCTCTTTGATAAAAGCCGCCTCTGAATTAGACGCTATAGTTGTCAACTAGCGACTTTCGTCTCTAACTTCAAAGGATAAAGTCGATATTGTTTACAACGCTATTTTTAAATTTCTGTTTTTATTTTTGCTTTTTGTTTATCAAAGGTGCCGACTCGAGTATTTTCGAGAATATTTGAGATCGAGTCTAGGACTAAGTATAAAAGCGGCGATCGCGCGTTGGCGTCGTCAGTTGATGATTAGCGTTCGGAGCGATAAGTTACTACCTACTTACAAGCTCGCTAGCGAGAAACTAGTGTTCATTGTTTTACTGCCTGCTGTATTCTGTTGTCTCAGTTTTATACATTTCTTCCCTGTAGGTTCTAAATTTAGTCTCTTATACGCAGTAACGATTGTGCATTATTTAAACCCCACTATCCTGACTTGTAACATTATAAATAAAGAAGAATGGAACGTTGGCTTAAAGGTGTTAAACGTGTTCCAACAACATCTTCTAATGACGCTGAATGTTCAAAAGCAATGCGCGCGGAGAATTTAGCAATCACCGATCCAGAAGATGATGCCACGAGTGCCACGACGTCAAGCTCGACGGTTTCAAAGACGAAAAAAAGGAAGTATGATGAATCTTATATCAGTTTCGGATTTGTTGATTCCAACGGCTCACCTCTCTGCATGCTCTGTAGTAAACTGCTTCCTAATAGTTCCATGGCACCTGCCAAATTGCGTCGACATTTAGAAACCGTACACCCCGAGACTAAAGACAAGAATAAAGAATTTTTTGTTCGCAAAAAAGATCAGTTATTAGAAAGTCAAAAAAATATGATGCATGTAACACAAACTACCAACGAAAAGGCCACGGAGGCATCATACTTAGTTAGCTATCGCATTGCACAAGCAGGTGAAGCGCACACTATCGCTGAGAAATTAATAAAACCATGTGTATTAGACATAACAAAATGTATGCTTGATGAAAAATCTGCAAAGCATCTTTCTACTGTTCCGCTATCAAACGATACTGTTTCACGACGAATCCATGATCTGGCAAGCTACGTCAAACAAGAACTAGTTACACGTCTACAAAATACACGATTCGCTTTGCAAATGGACGAGTCGACTGATGTCGCTGGTTTGGCTATCCTGCTGGTTATTGTGAGATATCCATATAAAAGTTCTTTTGAAGAAGACATGCTTATGTGTTCATCGCTGCTTACAAACACTACCGGGGAAGAAATTTTTAATAAAATAAATATATTTTTTGAAGAACATAATCTCAGTTGGAACAATTGCATTGACATTTGTACAGATGGGGCCAAGGCGATGACAGGTAAAACAGCAGGAGCAGTGTCACGAATGAAAAATAAAGCGCCTAATTGTAGTTCCAGTCATTGTATTCTGCATAGACAAGCACTTGCGATGAAGCAAATGCCGTCTAATCTAAAATTAGTTATGGATGAAGCGGTAAAAATAATTAATTTTATCAAATCACGACCACTACAATCCCGATTGTTCTCATTATTGTGTGAAGATTATGGCAGCAAACATAAAACACTGCTGCTCCATACAGAAGTGCGATGGCTGTCTCGGGGAAAAACTTTAACAAGGCTATTTGAACTTAGAGCCGAGTTACAAATGTTTCTTTCAGCAGATACTTCTTTTAATTTGAAGGACCGTTTGTATGATAAAACTTGGTTGTTCCGATTGTCTTTTATGGCGGATATCTTTCAAAAACTTAACGAATTAAATTTATCGTTGCAAGGTAAACAGACAACAGTGTTTCAGGCCTATAATAAAATAACTGCTTTTAAAAGAAAATTAGATTTTTGGATCATTTGCATTGGTAAGAAAGAAATAGAAAGTTTTACGTTACTCAGTGAGTTTGTTAGCGAAAACGACTCAGAAATGTTTGAAGATAATGTGTTTGAAGAATTGGTCCAATATCTCAGTTCGATGCGCGCATCTTTTGAAAAGTATTTTCCCGAAGAACACAATACAAAAATTAAAGTGAACTCCTGGATTCATAATCCTTTTTTACCCAACTTGGAAAAGCCTGAAAACATGTCAAATGAGATATATGAATCTCTTTTAGAAATGTCATCAGACACAAGTATGGAGTCATTGTTCAAAACGACGCCTCTTAATGATTTTTGGTGCAGAATCCAAGATGAATATGCAATGCTTGGCCAAATGGCTCTGGATATTCTTCTCCCGTTCCCAACTACATATTTGTGCGAAACAGGATTCTCTACCTACGCAGCCACGAAAACAAAATATCGCAATAGACTGGACGCCGAAGCTGATATGAGACTCCAACTTTCTTCCATCAAACCTGATATCAAGCAATTGATGAAAAATAAAAAACAGTTTCATACCTCCCACTAGTTAGATTTTTTCTTTTTTAATGTTTTCTATTATTGTCCTTACCAAGTGGTGAAGTATAATAAATAATAATTAGTAACTGATACATTGTACTTTTATTATGCTGATTAATATAGAATACACTTATAAAAATAATTGTTTTATTGTAGGGTTCCATCAAGTATTTTGCTTCCCAAAAGGGTTCCGTCATTTAAAAAGTTTGAGAACCACTGCTCTAAACCAATTGTAATGAAATTAGGCTCAAAAATGGTTTGGCTTTTGGCTAAGTAAACCAATTGTAATGAAATTAGGCTCAAAAATGGTTTGGCTTTTGGCTAAGTTCGTGGACTGGCTAACCGGCCAAATAGTTTCAAAATTACAATGGCTTCAAATTAAAAAAAAAAAACTGAAAAGTATCAAAGTCAATATATTCTAGTGATATGTTGTTGTTTTGAAAAATCTACAAATGTTATCTAACATTATTTTTTTTAAAAACGCTCCAAAAATAGCAAAAACAGTTTTTCCTACTGGCGCGTGCCACCAGTAATAATGCTTCACATATTTTTTTCTTTTCTTTTAATTCTTAAAATAATCGCTTTATATACAATCCAAATGTTTCCTTAATTGGAATTATATCTTTCATTTATAAGATTATGATAAAAAAACTACAAAGTAAACGTAATGTATACGTAGGTATATAGTATATGCAATGTGTACCTCCGGCAAGTCAACGACCACTTATCATTTTAACGTAAACACTCATTTCACTTTTAAATTAGCTGAATTGAAATTTACAAGGCTCTGTTCGTTCAAATATAATGTTTCTTAATTATTATCAAAAACTATAATTGGATGTCAAATTGTGATCTGTTTAAACACTTACTGGACCATTGTATCTCTCTTAGCGACACGCTTTATCATTGGAGTATATGCCGGCTACGGACCTCGGCCTCGGAGGTCATCCATGTCCAGTCATTTAGGGCATCTAATCAAATCCGAATACAGACTCATAGCAAATAGTATAATTTTCATGTTAATAAATTCTTAATATATTCTTGGCTTGAAATAAAGTTGACGCAAATAGTCCAATTTATTAGTTTTTGTTGAATATGATTTCTTCGCTGAGTGGTTCGTGCGTATGTATATTTCATGCAAAACACATCGCGTGAAATTTTTGCAGAAATTTCTGTTTCTTACATAATTGTTGGGTATAATTTCTCCATTTGTTTGCCTTTTAGAGTTAATAATAAGTAGTCAACAATTTCACAGTAATCTTTTGAATCTTTGTCGGCGACGTCTCCAGAATTAAATGTGTTTATTGGATTTTTTTACATTGAAAAGTATTTTTATTTTATGCTTCTTATGCGTAGTCCACCTCAATTCTTCACTGTTCATTCAATTGTAACCTCTCGTCAGTTTGCCATTCAGCGATAATAAATACGTAATTTAATATAGTATTGACCGAGGACGTCTCAATAGATAATCTTTTATCTGACTATTAAATAATGAGCGGCGGAGAGTGCGCGCGGGGCTGCCGGCTACTACGCAAGTGCGCGCGCGGCTGTTTGCTAACTCGTTCCGCGAATTTTCCCATTATCTCCCCCAATACTTCCTTTATTACTTTTTGAACTTTTACAGTAGATCTTCAATCATTAATATTTATGAAATTTTCAAAAATAAATTTACCAGTGGTTGTTGACCTCAACAGTGTTCCAGATTAATGTGATAGTGAAACAGTGTTTAAAAATGACAATTTTTGTGTGAGAAATGCGGATAAATTTGCTGTTAGCTTTTGGCAAGCAGCTGATCAACATGGAGACTGCCAATATGACGTCGGATATTGAGGTGCGTCTTGTTTATATTTACATTCGCTGGCGCTTCGTGACAGAACACGTGTGATTTAACATGTTCGAAATAACGCAGAAAGATTTTCCTTAACCCAGACTAGAACTGATAATTATTTTCAGAAATATTAAGTATACTCGTAAATTAAATATGCTTTTTCCTTATTTACTTTTTTTATTGATCGATTCAACTGAGTATTGTCAGTGATTTCATTGGAACTGTACCGTTGTTTAATATTTTTCAAGACCAACATTGTCTTTTAAAAACATTTACATTCACACATGTTTGTTATACACTATGACAGATTTTAAGAACTGTATGTATGTTGATAAGTATTTCCAAAACGTTTAAAATATCCCCGATTGTATGATGTTTCTTATATTCATGTTAATCCGTTGATTTTTTTCCGAATGTCCATTTCGACCATGTTCTTTAATTTTTTCTTTCTATTTATATTTTATTAATTATTTAAAATAACAGTTACATTTAAGTTGTTAGCACTATTATTATTATTTTATTAAGTAAACCCTTCCTCGTCTTTAAGGCCAATTATTATCTCAATTCACTTAAAATTAAGTGTTACATTAACTTATTGGTGTCTCATTTATTAATGTATTTACACTCAATAGACATTAAATGTTATCAAGTTAAAGTGACAACTATTACAACATTTTTCGAGTCTTCGACAAAGTTTTCGTCAGTTTATTATTTCTTCGATACCAGTCTATAAAGTCTCGCTGCAGTACACATTCCTCCTTTTGCAATCATGAGGCTTTCGGGTCATAATCCACCAAGCGCATCCAGTAGGTACAATTTGTTGCTACGCCCTAGATATATTTTTTTTAATTTTCTGCTACGCCGGTTTCTTCACTATGTTTTCCTTCCGCCAAGTTAGTGATAATTGAGAAATCCGTACGCAAGTAGAAATTCAGTGGCACAGGTCACGGTTCTAACTCACGTAAATGTTAAATGCAAGTAGATATCGTTAGGCTATCACTGCTCTGTTCAGATTCTTCGGGCTGGTTCTTCTTTAATAACGACAAATTTAAATTAATTATAAGATTTATATGTGACAAATCTTCTTTATTCTACCTACCTTGCTGATCTTATGGTAAGACAGATAAGTCATCCAGTTTTGAATTGTCAGTTATCCATAACAATCCTCGTGAAGGCATCGAACTGACCCCAGAAGCGGCGTGTCCCGCGTGACGCACCGATAACCGCTATCGGTGGCGACCCGCGCAGGTCACTGATTACAATTCTTTATTAACAACACTTATCGCGACTTATTAACTAGTTTTTACAACTGCGATAACGAGTGTAGACGAACTCTTTTCTGGAACACATCGAATTGGAAAACTATACAAACTATATTATTTCGCAGTTGTAAAAGATAAGGAAGATAAATGACGTGATTGTTGTAAATTTTAATTAATTTTTGATTCCTTTTCATTCATATCTCTTGTTTTGCGACATCAGCTCGGTGAATGTATTTATTTTTACTGTACTGGAAATGAGTATCAACAGAAGTTGCAATTATGAAAGTCATCCCTAGGATCCATCCTTAACAATTTTGTTTTCTAAATCTAGACCTTTTACATCCCTATAGGCTGCGCAGTTGCTGCACTTACTGACGTGTTTGTTATTTTTTGGCTGATACATGTAATGTAGATGTTCTAGAGTCTAGAGAGACAATATCTGTTGAGCAACTTACTGTATAAAAAAATCAAGTACATACTATACTCCCTTGCAACTCTTAACTGTTATAAATTTCTCGAAAAAGCCTTAGTAACTGTTACGTCACCCACTCGTATCTGGAGTTTTGCCAAGTACCTCTCTTTCGTCTTTTACAGGAATATAAACTTTGACCTCATGTGATATGGTGTAATTTGTTTTAGTACTGTTGAGGTTAAAAGAAATTGAGATGGTTAATGGTAACAGTAGATCAAGAAATGTGTTTGCCGTCTTTGTACGGTGTGTTTGCTGTTTCGCGTATTTGGATGAACACGTTCATTTATCAGTTAGAAATTATTTAATATATTCTGTGTCTAGGTTTAAGTACCTACTTCACAACAAGAAATAGCAATAAATTAATTTGGGGAGGAATAAATGGCAAGCGATCACGTGATCGATTGTCCGAACATATTATTATACTGGATGAAGATTGTAAAATCAGTATCGCAATGCAATCAGTAAGGGGAGAGTGCACGCTGCATTCCCACAGCCGTTGGGCGCACTTGACTGGCCATGTTACCCTTCTCTCACAGAAGACTACCTTGAAATGTACTGCATTTCCTACTTTATCGTATTTCCCCAATGTACATACGTGTTTCAGTAGTGAGTGAGATGTGCCAGAGCCCATTCTCATCTCATCCTATTCCTCCCCATTTTCCCAGCCCTTTCTCCCAATCTGTTCCTTAATCTGCATAGGTAGACAGGCGCATCCGGGGGTGTGGCAACATTTCTCATTCTGACCTGATGTTGGCATGTACCGCGGATGTCTATGGACGACAGTATCCACTTACCATCAGGTGGACTGCCGCTCGTCCGCCGCCTTTGGTCGAGTATTCTCTCAATGCCACCAATAGGAAGAATCGCTGTTACCGTAAAATTTTATAATAACACATCATCATCATCGTGAGCTTCATCAAATTATCACTCTGTCAAGAAAGTACCTACTAGACACTTAAGAGAGTCTCTATATTGCTTTAATTCCTAAATTCAAATGATATTATCCAATTCAGTTTTAGAGACGAAGTAGTTACTTCAGCTTAATTAAGCATTACACGGACTTATTTGGAACTGAATTTACATAGAGAGCGCTGTACTTAACCGAAATAATATAATTACACTGATGAGAAATACTGGGTAAAGTTTATTTAATGAAACACGCGTATTGTACGTTTGTAAATTCACTTCAAGATCATTGTAAAATATCGAGTACTGAACTTGAACTTGGGCTTCCATCAAATGACACTTCTACCCGAGACCAATTGGCTTGTGATAGAGATCAACAAGTCGTTACCGCGTTCGTCATAGGGCCGACAGTGGAGTGACAACTGTCGTCCTGTTGTCACATGCTAAAAGGATAATGATCGTTTTAAACAATGAATGTGACAAACGTCAAGCGCCGGCGTCTTATACAGACGATTTCATAACACAATAATGAAATGCTCAATTTATGTTCAGGAGAGTGTAAATGATTAGTGTGCGAGGAAAACGTTAAACACGTGGGTGTTTAAAGTTGAGTACCACAGAGAGGCAGCTACAGAAAGAATTAACGAGACCGAAGGTTGGACTACATAATAAAATTAAACAATAGTCTTTGAATTAAGTAAACTATCAATTTTACCATTTCAATTGCGGTTCACCGGCGCGTTTTATTTTCCTTTGACATTATTTGATACTGTGATACCGTAGTTACAACCTAACGGTGATAGTCTAACCTAAGGTGATAACCTAAGGTATTTTCGACTTGCATAGTGAACTAACCTCTACCCGTACCACTAAAATAATTTTTACTAAAATGAACAGTTATTTCAATTATCACTTGCTAAATTTTAATTATAGGGTGGCCCCAGGCCTAACACCTAAAAGGAAATGTGTAACATCTATCAATCAAATCAGCATTTTGGATTGGGTTGGATTTGGGTCCGAAAACCCCCCTTGATTAGGCCTTGACATAACATGGCTATAACATGGCTAATATCAAAAGTATAGTAGAAAATAATTTTATAGTAAATAAGAAAGGTGAATTGCACATAACCGAAATTGTAACACGGTCTTGAATAAATAAATTTTAAATACGATAATAATGATGGCGTCGAAGAATTAAGTTAATTAATCGAAGTAAGTCTCGTATAGATATATTTTTTTTATAGAAAAAAGGCGGCAGAAGAGCATACAGGCCACCTGATGGTAAGTGGATACTGTCGTCCATAGACATCCGCTATACATGTCAACATCAGTCCAGAATGAGAAACGTTGGCACGCCTCCGGACGCGCTGCCCACCTTTGCAGATTAAGAGATTAAGGAATGGGTTGGGAAAATGGGGAAGGACAGGATGGGATGTGAATGGGCTCTGGCATATCTCACTCACTACCGAAATACGTGCGTACATTGGTGAAATGCGAGAAAGCGGGAAATAAAGTGGGAAGTGGGAAATTGGGACATTTCAAGGTAGTCTTGTGTGAGAGAGGGGTAACGAGGCTAGTCGAGTGCGCCCAACTGCGTAAATAAGGCAAATGCAATGCAAATGGCTGTGGAAATGCAGCATGCACTCTCTCCCTACAATATTACACAATGTAGAATTGTATAGGTTGATTTCGTCTATAGCATACCATCAGCCTTTTTGAATCTCAGCTTTTTGAAGGGACTTTTGCCCTTATTGCAAAGATATGTCAGTCTCATCGTAGCTTATGCTAACTACACTCCTACAAGTACATATATATTATTTTAACTAACCATGAATCCTAACTTGAGATGGTGTGGCTGCTATTATCTGGTACTACTGGTACTAAATTTAACTAATTTCTTTAAGCTTGTTCCTAATCTGACCAACATTTGCTAGGGGAGACAATAAGAAACATGAATTGTCTTTAATTCGTAATTTTATTATGATTTTTGTTACAATTATTACTCGGAAACCTTGTAGAACTACACGCGTAAATATTTCTACAAAATTTGTGAACCCAGCCACGAAATGTACATTTATCTACAAACTGTTGCTAAATCATTAGCATCATTAATCAGGTTTTAGTATTTTAGAATGATGGATCGTTTTGTTATACGATGTACTTCGAGGAAGCCACTCGTTATAAATTATTGTTACTTCGTCATTTGTAGACTACGGTTGTTCGATTAAATTTATGTGAATTGTTTTTCGTTTAATTATTTTGTTGTAAGTTTTTGATAATTAAAGTCTCATAAATAAAAAAAAGATAAGCCTTTAACAGATTAGTAAAGATTGTTGTTTACACTGCGTATCGTCTGTTGGCCTCTGTTAATCGTTAGATATGACATGAACCTTTATAACTACCACCATATGAGTTTATGACTATTGTTATTATACCTTTATAATAATTCGTTATGCCACTTTACGTATCATCCAAAAGTATATAACATATGAGATTTTTTGAAAATAAAACACCGGTGTTCCGCAAATCCGTTGTCTAAGTTTTTTTTTTTTTTTATATGGACGAAGATGGCAGACGAGCATACAGCCCACCTGATGGTAAGTGGATACTGTAGCCCATAGACATCCGTCCAACATTAGTCCAAAATGACAACGTTGGCACGCCCCCGGATGCGCTGCCTACCTTTGGATATAGGAATGGATTTGGAGAAAGGGTTGGGTTGGGTTAGTTATGGCAATTGTGTGTCTAGGCGATTTTCGGCACATCTCATCTTGCCACTACTGACAAAAAAGATTCAAATAGTGTCAATTCATTTGTCCGGAGGATCAACTGTAGCTCGCATCTACTTTATCCTTCTCTCGTATCCGATACTTGTCCCTTCGGTGAGCAACAATGCAGTATCAGTCGAATATTGGGACGCGGAACTTCCTGGCCTACTAGGTAGACTACCACAAGTCGTGGGACCTAAATAGTCCCTGAAATTAAAGATAGGACTCGCTAACAAGCAATGGCCAGCGCGGCTTTTTATAGCTTGTTAATTTCCCAGTATCAGTTATACTCACAGATAATTGAGAATTTATAATGTCTCCCCGGGCAACTTTTTAACCGATCCTTCTTGCTCTAATATTCCCCGATACAAAATGTTATCATCGTCCATCCAATACTCCATTGAGATGCGAGAAACGACGGTACACGTATTAATGTGTAAATAAATGCTAGAATAATTGAGTTTTAGAAGTGGCTACGGGATAATGAGCATTATAAGAAGATATTTCGTAAACTGTTACAACTCTATTACGCGACTTGTAGTCATATTTGGCGTATTACATTTGTAGCCAAACATTCCAACGGCCCAATTATTTATATTGTTGACGTAAACAGCATTTCGATGGTTGGAAGAGAGCCAGTCTGCCGGCGTCACCACATCTCACAAGTGTGTGTTCTACAGCAATACACTCCATATCATTATGGTCCCCATTTTATTTTTTCTCCACTTTTACTCATTGCGTAGGATCTTATTTAAAATAGTTGTTACTGACTCAAAGATATAGATAAATCAGAAATATATTGTACTTTGCCAGTAATCTAGTAATAATCACAGTGTAAATATCGTTCTCTAAATGTGTATTTATGATATTTGTTTTTCTATTATTTTCGCTCTTTACAGAAATTTGTAATATTAACAACGTTTAAAAAGCAGTTTGAAAAATTTATGGATTCAAAAGTTAAAGTTTTACCTTTAACTGTAGAGTTAGCTTTAACTGCCCTTCTAAAAAGTAATGACATCAGTGACATTTTTAACGAAAGCATAAGTAACTTTATACTCATAAAAGCTAAAATAAACAAAGATAATAAACAATCGTTATTCTTAATATTTTCTTAGGTTTTCGCGATTACTATACATAGCAATTAAACAACTTTGAACGGTTTAAATCGTGTATATTTAACATTATTTATATCCCGACGTTTCGAACACTTTGCAGTGGACGTGGTCACGGGGTGACTGATCGTTATTTGTTATTCTTTTTATTTTATCTAAGTTTCTAACTTGATTTTAAATTAATTCAAATTTTATCAAATTTTTTTGTTATTTTTTCGAGTGTCATCAAAATGTACTTGTGCCTTTTTTTAAGGAGGGCTCTACTGTCAGCTGTATACTATTAGCCTGTGTATCTCCACTGTTGAATAATATATTTCTTTCAAGGCCCGCCACCATGCTCGGTCTTCCACTCTTCTCATCCAGTCAATACCAACAACTTTCTTCAAGTCTTCGCTCCAACTGGTCCAGCATAGCTCATAGGTTCAGTGAAGAGAGTTCAGTGCATTCCATAAGGGGCACTTTTTATTAGCCATATAGAAAGAACCTAATATAAATTCATTGTCAAATTTTTTGTCCGGAGGTTGTTTAATGTCCTCATACAATGTCAGCCTTCATACGCGAAACGGAATTGTATTTTTCATGCCATCCCTTAGTAGGATTATTTTACATTTAAAGACGCTAACTATGAAGATTAATAGAAGAAATTTAGTAAATTGTGGCATTATTTTTGATTACTAAGACTTTTTTACTCGTTATACCGAATTGTTTCAAGGAAGTGATTTATTAAAAAAAAAATCTGATTTTAATGACCTCTAAAATTAATGGTGAAATATTTGCACTTGGAATTTTATATGAATATATACTATGCATTATGTATCTCGTTTGCTTGCTTTTGCTCCTGCCTCTTTGTCGTATATAGGTGAGCGGGAGACCCCCAAAAAGTCGCTAAACAGTAAAATGTGACGTCGTTCTAGTCTTTAGTTTCAGGTTTTTCTTATGACTTAATGGAACCTAGATATCATCAGTTTGCGTCTCCACACTTGGATATAGGACTCTTCTATTCGTTGGCACATTTATTTTCACACCTATGTTATGGACATCTCGAAGAAATCTTCCTATTGCGGAGACTACCCATTATCGCAATAAATTAACTTGCGATTTTTTTCAAGGAACGGAATTCGATTCCCGATTGTGTATGAGTTTTTCGAAAATCTTTCAATGCAGCTTTTCACAACTCTAAAATCGACGCTATGATTCCTTATAACATTTTTTTTCTATTTTTAATAGTTTCAAACTTTTCCATACTGACCTGTCTCAATAAAAGACCCTGTCTGTATATACATACTGTCAAATAAGCTTCGGGAATTTTGAAAAAAGAATGCCTGAGAAAAAATATATTGCTGTTAGGTTAGGTTGGCACTATTGTAGTTAATTTTCATATAAAGTTTTGGCACGATCTGTCAACTTTATCAAAAACAAGAGCATATGAGTTACCACTCATATACTCAAAGCATTCAAAGGACGCCGAGAAGTGGTTGAAGACTTGCCTCGTTCTGGTCAACCTTTAACGTCTTCGATTGAAAAAAATATCAACAAGGTGAAGGACATGGTGATGGTAATTGTCGTTGCTACAGACATGCTTGATCGAGCTAATGCGGATTCCACATTCATGAAACGCATCATAACGGGTGACGAAATGTGGGTTGATGAGTTTGACGTGCAAACCACTAACCAGCCAACAAGCTTCGGAATGGCGCTTCGATAGCGAATCGAAACCGAAAAAAACACGTCAAAGCCACTCAAACATCAAAGTCATGTTGTCTGTTTTCTTCGATTATAATGGTGTTGTCCACTCAGAATTCCTTCCGGAGGGTCAAACAGTCAATGAACGTTATTATCTGGGCGTCGAGAGGCGATTACGAGAGAATATTCGTTGGAAAAAACCAGATTTGTGGAACAATAATTCTCGGATTCTGCACCACGACAATGCGCCGTCTCACACCTCAATCATCGTACGGGAATTTTTAGCCAAAAATTCAACGAATGTCATCGTCCAAGCACCATATTCGCCAGATATTGCCCCGTGTGACTTTTTCTTATTCCTCAGATTTAAATTACCACTACGTGGCAGACGTTTTGAGTCCGTTGACGTAATAAAACAAAATTCGTTAAAAGAGCTAAAGGGCATACCGGAAAGTGCCTATAAGAAGTGTTTCGACGAACGGATTATTCGCTGGCGAAAGTGTAAAATGGAGCCTATTTTGAGGGCGACAAAATACATTTAGACTATTGAAGCAATATAATTTGTTTTATTAAAAAAAACCCGAAACTTATTTGACAGTGTAGTTTTGGAAAACAAGAATCGATAATAAGGTTCATTTTCTCAGATAATGTCACAAATATTTTGTTAATAACGCATATAAAGCGTAGCATACGAGAAACGAGACATGTATTTTAATGCCAACACTTTCACTGAAAGAGAAAATAAATAATGTCAAAATTGCCACTGTTGCAACGGTCCTTTTTATGACCCGATGCAGTAAATGTTGCACATAATTTCACTTGACACATTTTAAAATTACATCGTACATTTTAACGTACAAACGTATGTTTCTATACAATTTACGGAAATAGATGTTACTTTGCAAATGTTCATTATGCGATTCTATAATCAAAGTTTGCCTGGCAGAGTCAATGTCTATTGATGTTTTGTTTTGGTGTAATAAAGGGTTTCATCGATTTACTTATCTATCTGGCAAAGACGGTGGCAAATGAGTAGGCAAGTATATCTGGTGGTAAGTGAATACTGTCTCCTTCCGACATCTGAGATATACGCCAACATAGCTCCAGAGACGAACGTTGGCAATGTCGACACGTCCCAGAAGGCGCTACCTATCTACCGGATATTAGGATGGGATTTGGAGAAAGAATTGGGAAGATGAGTAGATGAGTTGGGAAGGAGGTAATACACATCATGTATTATATTTAAATCACTAAATCGTCAACAGTACTGAAGTCCTGATAAACAAGTCACCTGCACCGCTTTAAACTGTTAAAACTGGCAGGTTTGAAGCCACCGGTTCAATCGGTTATTGTTCAATTTATTATATCAATCAACTTATTCGATTTTTATGGTGGTTGGCTTATGTACTTACGATTTGATCAAATAAAAACTTCAATAAATTTTCCTAAATCTTTTTATCTACAAATCGCTACTACTTTTCGGTTCTTATCAGTGATCCCGAAAGTTACCTAACGATAAATTGAATTTGAAAGTATAAAGTGGGAATGTAATAAAAATCTTTAAATCATCAACAAATATTCTCATTTATACATGATCTTTACTTGACTTATGTCTGCGTTTTGAATGTTGTTTTTTGAAGTAGACGCCAAACACGAAATCGTTATGCCAATTATGAGTACGTTAGTAATAGGCAATTATTGTTGTCTTTGCGGACGGTTTTTACTACATGTCTTATGTCTTGCCACTGCTGAAGGCTCGCCATCACACGCTATCCTCAGCTCTTCTCATCCAACCGCCACCGGCCAATTTCTTTAAGTCATCGCTACACCTGGCAGGAGGGCGTCCCGCACTGCGCTTCCCTCTCTATTCGAGGCCTCTATTCTAGGACTCGTCTAACGCATCAGCTATCGGTCCTACGGTAAATATGACCCATCCACTGCCCCTTCAACATGCCGATTCTACGAGCTATGTCCGTGACTTTGGTTCTTTGGTCTTCGTTTCGTTCGTCTTCGTTAGGATAGGAATCCCACAAAGAAACTCCGAGAATAATCCTCCCCCATAGCTCACTGAGTGACCTTGAACTTATGGATCAGGCCTACCACGTTTCGTCACCATACGTCATAACAGAGAGGACGCACTGAAGACTTTCGTCTTTAAGCATTGTGGTATAGGCGACGCGAAGAGTCGACGCATTTTCCCAAGTGCTGCCCAGCCAAGTTGAATGCGTCTACCGACCTCCTTGCTAAACTTGGACTTGCCTAACTGGATTGTTTGCCCAAGGTAGATCTATATCTATGTCACGCCTTCGACGTCTATCAGCCCTGGAAGAACAGGTTCATTGAACATTATTTTTATTTTGTCTATGTTCATTCCGAGATCGACGCTTCGTGACGTTGCGTTAAGGTCGTTTAAATCTTCCAGCGATTCTGTTATGATTGCACTACTGAGATTCATGATGCATGAATGCACTATTTTGCACTATACGATAATTTAATGCTTTTTCATTTTTACTTATATGCTTTAACACTATACGAGGTGTACGTGACTAAGCATATTAAACTAGGAAGCCTAAGATGGGCAGATTATATGGAGAACCCGAGAGGACCTAGGAGACTTGCAGGTCAACCTGAAGGCCGCAGAAATTGTGGAAGACCTAAATTGCCAATATTACAACGCCACATTCAATGGCCCATACTAGGATTCCCTGTGTCGTGGGTCCAGAGACACACACAAAGACAAACACAAACACACACCCAGACCCGAATAAGCATTTGTCTTTAAACAAAGGAATGTTCGACCGGCAATCGAACCCGGGACCTTTTGCACAGCAGGCAGGATCATTACCAATTGTGCCGATCGGTCGTCAAATTGCTGAGATCTGGAGTGATCCCGATGGAGACAAACAGGACCAGATCCATGGGGTTACTGGAGGCTGCAGAATGAGGATGATTATAGTTATTTTTGTATTATAATAATAATAATATATAAGGGTGCACATTATTTTTGCTAGATATTTTCTAGCTTTTCAATTTACAATCTAGTGCTTTTAGTGTTAAGAGGTCTGTCTATAAAAAGACCTTACTTGAGTGTAATTGACTTGCCTTAAATGACCCCCTCCACTGTAGCACCGTAAACCACTTCCTTACAAATGTATGAAAGGACTCCGGGCTTACTTGAAAATGTGTGTCACTTGACAGTTGGTTTCGACTCTCTCTTGCGGTTAGCAATAAATTCTGAATGTGTTGGTTTCTCCTTCATTTGTTTCGCCTGATATTGTCATGACACGTTGTGTCGTGTCGCTCCAGAACAATAATTTCCCTCGGGAGCAACGCGGCGGTTTGTGCGACAAACGTCTGCAAATGGGAGGCGAGGGCATTATTTATTCTCTGTTATTGTCAACTTCTGAAAGAGGAATTTAAAAGTAAGTTCATAATTAAAAACCTTCAATGGCACGCATCAGGAATGATATGTTTAGGAATTTAGGAAAAAATGTTATATTTAGGAAAAAAAAAGTGTTGAGATATACTTTTATAAGACTTCATATGCTTTGTAAAATTATACTCGTATGTTGTCTAATTTTATTACTAATGTTCTACCATTGTTCTTATTCTAGATTTATATACTTTGAAATGTTTATAGTGACGCAATTCTGAAACTATAATGAAAGGTTGGACTTAATTATTTGTTTATAAACATTAAATCATCGCAATTTTGAAACCATTTGGCTCATCTGGGAACTTAACCAATATCAATACCTAATTTATTTTGATCTCAAAATTAACATTGATAGATTAAGTAATGCGCTTTTCTATTTACAATTTTGGACTGAGGGTACTTACTACAAATATACCTACTACATACTACAAATTATATTATTATTAGGATAGCGGAATATCAAAGGTAGGCTATACACAGCTTTTATACCTAAGTATTTTGTTGTTAATTACAGCGTGTACCGTACAAACTAATTCTTTACACAATATTATCGTACGTGACATTGGTGGTACGGTGATAGATAAGTTATAATCCCTTGAAGTGACGCGTTTCATCAATTTTGCGTTAGGTACATATTGTATGTAAAACATTTTAAATACGTAAAAGCAGTCAAGTAGATGAACTTATATTTCGGGAGTTTGTTAATACTCTGACATAACATTTATATAACATACTATAGTATTTATAATATAGTATATATATAATATATATAAATCTCATTTAATTCTATCCCGTCCATTAAATTATATTCCATCCCATCCACCCGATCTCGCATACCATTGTATATGTGTATGGGATGATAATAACCGCTCATTTCATATTTCATCCGCCCCGTGACATTGCTCATGTGAACTTTATAGTACGAGGCGTGTTTTTTAAGTAAGTACCGTTTTGTCACACCGCGGCGGCAGCGCTGCGGTCGGCGTTCTGCGCATGCGCACTGGGTACCTACATCTGTTGTCTACGCACTGACGCCATTACAATCTGATTCTTCCTTGTTTACGTTGTGTACTGAGTGTTTAAGATGCCTCCGATTATAATCGTGAGTCCCGCCGACTGTGAAGTACGGGCTGTTATAAGATTTCTTAGTGCTAAAGGCCTACAATCAATGCAGCAGCTTACTGTAAGACATTGCACAATCTGCGCCGTTCAATTCAGAACAAAAGACGTGGCAAGTTGAGCAAGGGCATCGTTTTGCTGCAAGACAATGCCCGTCCGCATGTGGCTAATCAGACCAAAGATCTCATCACATCTTTTCGATGGGAAACTCTAGATCATCGTCCGTACAGCCCTGATCTGGCGCCCAGTGACTACCATCTGTTCCTGCACTTGAAGAAACACCCGGGCGGTCAGCGTCTTCAAGACGATGACGAAGTCAAAACAGTTGTGATGCAGTGGTTAACAAGTCAGGCGACAGACTTCTATGAGGAGGGTATTCAGAAACTGGTACAACGTTATGACAAGTGCCTCAAAATTGACGGAAATTATGTAGAAAAGTAGATTAAGGTACAGGCTTTCATGTAAAAATAAAATTATTGAGATATCTTAGCAAGTCTTTTTTTAATTTCAAAACGGTACTTACTTAAAAAACACGCCTCGTATATCCGGCGGGAATTCGGGATGTCTTATATAAGTTGATACAATTCATAAAATATCATTGTGATAAAAATACATCGAGTAGATTTGATATGACGTTATGTATTTATATGATGTTATAAAATACTTTGCATTATTTATTTATTTATTTACGCAACGGTTTATTGCGTGATACGCGTTTTGATAGATAGACAGACAAACAGAAATTCAATACTTAATTATCATTTCCGTACGTCACTTAATTACTATTTCCGCACGTCACTTAATTATCATTTCCGTACGTCACTTAATTATCATTTCCGTACGTCACTTAATTATCATTTCCGTACGTCACTTAATTATCATTTCCGTACGTCACTTAATTATCATTTTCGTACGTCACTTAATTATCATTTCCGTACGTCATTTAATTTTATTGTTTAATGGAGGAAACTTTATTTGTTTTAGGATATTTTAATTTTTCCTAATCGATAAATCATGTATGTTGTCACCTAAGCATGTTGTAAATGCAGCCTGTTTCTCAAATAAAATAAAATAATTATCATTTTCTACTCTGCATTATCCGAAGTGTAGTGCAATGTTTTTTTTTCAAATTACACCTACAGGTTGTTATAATTTTATTATTATTATTAAGTGCATAATAGCAATTAGTTTAAAATGATTTACCTACTTTGTTTTCCTTTAGTAAAGAAGAGAGAATTACGCGAACAAAAAATTATGGAAAAATTTAAAGCTACAATATCGCCGCGTTGGCCACGTTCCCAGAAGACTTCTGTTAGTTATTTACGATGTAGTTAAAAAAATGTTGGAAAAATTGGCCGCAACAGAAGCGTATTGTGCGACAAAGGTTAAAGGTGAAACATTTGAGAAAGGAGAACACAAATCATGTATTTTGACATGTAGTCAACTAACCTTATTTAGTATATTAACTAACCATAAAACCAGCCTTTTAAACGTCCATTGCTAGACATGGATTTCCTCATGCACATTGTCTTATGCATGTATATATAGTCTTGGCTGGCCAAGCGGGTTGGCGAGACCACTCTTTTACACGTGGTGTAGTTCCTCATGGCTTGTGGTAGCGGCTTTGTTATCCCTTAGTTAAAGTCCTTTAAAGACGCCCACGGGAAGAAATATGGTGGTGTTATTATAATGCCGGCCGACAACACACGGCTACGAATTTTTTGCTGTGCTTTGCCAAGTTTTGTGACATGCGTCTAAGTCGTCTCGTTATCTGCTAGACAGACTTAATTCTCAGGCACGTGGCTTTTGTGTCATCGCCGAGGTAGTGCCTTATCTTTCACTGTTGGATATAGGCCTCTCCCAAGGTTCACCACCACACGTGATCTTCTGCAATTCTGATCTATCCAAAATAAAAATGAAACAAACTCAAGTATTGACTCAAATATTGACCGACCAAAGCTTAAGAATAGTTGTCATTAAGGAGCATTGTTTAAAACATCTTCGCCTTAGGAAACGTGAATGAGTAATGTATGCGAGTGCAGCACTCCACATGACCTGTTTCAGAAACAGGGTCACAGCATGTGGTCTGCATTGCAGTTTAAACAGGATAAAGGAAGATTCACACTACGCGTAACCATGTCTGGGATGAGTTTGATTCATTGCCAAACAACTACAGCTGAGAAACGCACAAATAAAACTTAATCTAAAGTTAAATGTAGTAGGCAATGTTAAACTTAACGTTAAACTTAGCGTAGAACACTGAGGTCGAGTTAAATAAAATATTGTTGTAAAACCATTATTTGTTACCATTATTCATTGTTATAATATTTAACCAACGGTCGACTAGTAGAGAATGCCTTAAGGTATTAAGTCCGCCTCTGTACAATATAGTGCAAAAAGAGTAAATAAATCTATCTATATAAATAAATAAAAATTAAATGCTGTTGGTAAGCGCATCACTTGAGAACGGCTGGACTGATTTGGCTAATTTTTTAAATGCTCGTAATAGTCCGAATAAGGTTTTTAGGGAAAGAAAAATTGGAAAAGTTGCCCGGAAATTTGGAAAATTCGGGAAAAACTGAAAGTGCTTTTTTCTATGGGTTTTTTTGTATGAACTTATTGAAATTATTGTATTACTGAAATTTGGACAGGTCGACGTTTGTCGGCTCAGCTAGAAAATAATAAAAATGATCGCTGAGTGCTAAGTTAGCCCTAATGAACCTTAACCGTTTTAGACTCGAGCTTTTAACCTCAATAAACTTTGAATTCAATATCAATAACCTATGAACGAAAAATAAAGTAAGTATAAAAATGAAGTTGGCCTGTCCCCAATTTCTCAGCTCGGTTCGAACTCGCTCACGGTGTAGTGTAAAACGTATAGATTTTGTTTCGAGCAGAATGGAACACCAATAACGCACTTGCCTCGGCGAATCTCTGTGAATATTTATAATTTAATTTGTAATGTATATATTTAAATATATATATGTATATATTTGAATTGCTGTGCCCTTGCAGGTTGTTGTATGTCATTACGTCTAAGTTTAATGTTGCCTACAACATGCATTAAATTAAATAAATAAATGTTGCCCTTTGATGTAATAAAAAAGCTACAAGTATATCGGCTCTCACCTACTAAAGCCCGAGAGGTCTAACAACTCGCTGCTAAAACAATCCTTCGATATCTGCAGGCCATACGGATTAACAGTGAACTTTAAAAGTTAATGATCACAATATAACAGCAATGGTCACAATGCTAAGGGGCTTAGACTCGCAGAACCCCCGATCCCCGATAAAAGTACGGTGTAGTGTGAATCTGCCTTTATGCAGCAAACTGCTATGTTTAATTACTCGTGCCTTAGTTTTCACTAAAAAGGGTTTTGGCGCAACCCCCGCTCATCTCTGATTCAAAGCTTTATAAAGCTTGAAAAGGTGGTACTTCGCAAATTATAATTCATCTTTTCACTTTAGAATTTTGCTTGTATCCAAAGCTTTTGTATGTATTATGTAAGCTTCATTTTGTAACTACATTAAAATTTTTATTTAATGTTTACTTTGGTGTCTTTAATGAAACCAACGTTTTTATAAAAAATTAACGCTCTTTGCTAGCAGATATTATGTTCACGTTCAGTTTTGTTTATTAGGGACTAAACGCACTTCAATATCAGCCTCTCTATGCAATCAAATGGAGGTTTCAGATTCGAATCCACCACGCAGGCCCAGTGCAGATTGGTTACTATTATATACATGTCCCTGATTTTTCTTGTAGTATTTTGTAATTCGACTAGGTTCTTTATTTCATTATATTCTTTACTTCCACCATCCCCCCAACACTAGTAAGGATTTGAAGTATAATGGGATGAGGAAACCTCCTCGTCCTATCATATTCCCTATTCCCCCTAACCCTTTTTCCAAATCCTATATTTCTAAATATAGGCTCGTGCTAACATAATTCTGGACTAATGTGAATATGTATGGCGAGGATATCCTTCGGAGACAGTATCCACTTAACACCAGGTGGACTGTTTGCTCGCCTGTCATTGTCTTTCTATAAACATTGAGTATTGTTTCTCGACTACTTAGTAATATTTGCAGAGATATCAATAGCATTTCATAATATTTATGTTATACGAAATGCGGCAAGCATTCTCGGAACAAAATTCCGGTTGCAATGCAAGTGGCTGAACAATGGGTCGTACTTATTATGTATGTGTCTTTGTTGCGATAATCCTGACAATGGGTCTTCGTGACAAAGATGTTCGTGGATTTTAATGATGTAAATTTCTCGAAAAAATTATAAATGTGTGGTGCGAACAACAGTCATTACTGGTTCGCTACGTGCTAAATAAGCGAGTGCAGTTAGGGGAATTACACACAATTTCGTTCAGAAACGTCTATAGTAGAAAATGCTCAAAGTAACCGATAATGATTTTCAACATGTACATTGTACAAATTTGGTCCGTGTGGCGAGGTAGCAACATGCTGACGGCATTTGTCTCGCTGGATCGCAAGATTCGTAAGGCTGATGTGTTTCGCGAGATCATAGCCAGTTCTAGGATCCAGTGTTGTCGACCAGATGGCCTTGAAAATCTCTAAAAATGAATACGAACCTAGTCTCGATATCGAAATACAGTAGTATCTTAGGAACTGTTTCTGGAATATGTACATTTAAAGCTTAATAGAAACGTTTACTTTACATACAGAAGGGTAGTTCACATACAGAAAGTCCACATCTTTTTTTTATATATGGAAGAAGGTGGCAGACGAGCATATAGTCCACCTGATGGTAAGTGAATGAATACTGTAGCCCATGGACATCCGTGATAAATGCCAACATTAATCCAAAATGACAAACGTCGGCACGTCCTCGGAGTCTACATTTGGAGATATAGGAATGTATTTGGAGAAAAGGTTGGGAATATGGGGAGGGATAAGATGGGATCAGAATGGGCTCTGGCATATCTTACTTACTGCCGAAACACACATACATTGGGAAAATAGGATAAAATGGGAAATGCAGTACATTACAAGATAGTCAAGGTAATTTCAAGATCAAAAATCATTTTATACCGCGAACCCGTAGGCTGTGGAACGAACTGCCTCAAGAGGTCTTCCCATTAAACTACGACATGGGGTTCTTCAAGAAAGCTGTGAATAGGATTTTGCAAGGTCGGCGGTGCGCCCGCATACCCCCTGGTGTTGCAGGTGTCCATGGGCGGCGGTAACACTTACCATCACGTGGGACCGATTCCCACTGCTTCCCTATAAAAAAAAGTCTTCTGTGAGAGAGGGTTAACGTGGCCAGTTCGAGCGCGCGCAGCGGCTGTAGGATTACAGCGTGTACTCTCAAAGCATTGATTGTAAACACACTGAATTAAATGAACTTCAATTTGATTCTCATGATGAATCTGCATGGTTGAATTTGCAATAACGCTGTATATGCACTAAATAAGTATACTCGTACCACAAACCACTTCCTATTGTGTTTCGTTTTGCTATAAATACATGCGCCGTTTTTGTCCGACCTCATTGTCCATCAATCAGCTCGATCCCGGTGAAGAACTTCGACGATTTAGCACTTATGACATCCGCTGCAGACGGCATGTAACCTATTAGGCTTATTCTTGTCGAGGCTCTGAATGTGACGTGATGAATTGCTACCGATTTGTTATGAACCTTGCATAATCGAATCGCGTCGTCTTGTACAAGTTGCTTTTTGTATTAAAGCAAGAGAGAAAATGTTCTTGGAGGTTTGGTTACTTATAGATAGTTATTTGCTTATTTGACGACCGATTAACCCAGTTTTTAGTGACTCTGCATGCTGTGTAAAAGGTCCCGGGTTCGATTCCCGGTTGCACATTCATTTATTTAATGACATGTTTGTTCGGGTCTGGGAATCCTAGCGTGGTACCATCGAGTGTGGCGTCATTTATTTTTATTTCTTTCTAGCGCTACCCGCATTAATTATGTCAAAATCAATCCAAAGATTTTAATTAGAGTTTATCCATTATAAAAAGTGTAACTCAATGCAACTCCGTGTAACTCAATGCAAGTCCGTGTAACTCAATGCAAGTCCGTGTAACTCAATGTTTTCTTGCGTTTCAGCATGAGGTCACGACGGTGGTGCGGTGTCCGCATGGAAGCCCAGCGGACTGGTGAAAACGCGCTGCACACGTTGCGCGCGCAATTCCGCCGCGCCCTGCCGGAATGGACCGCGCGCGCCTCTCGCCGTCGCCGGACCGCGCGAACCATCGGTCGCTCCAAGGAGGACCCCGCGAAACCGTCGATACCCCAACCTCGCCCGCGGAGACCTTAAACGAACCAGAGACTCCGCGGCCCGCACCGCGTGTGCTACACACCATTCCTGAAAGCGAGCCGTTGCTCCGCGACCCGCCTAGTGTCAGTGCTATTAGTGAAAATGTGTCACGGAAAGCCAATGGGCGCCCACTGCACGTGCAATTCGACGCGCAGTCGCCGCCGGCGCCGGTCTCCGTCACCGGCTCTAGTTCTAGCTCAAGCTCCTCTGATGACGAGGATGTATCCATTGCAGAGGCCCGACCCCCGGACGGAGGCTTTGGCTGGGTCGTTGTCTTTGCATCATTCATGGTTAATCTGATCGCAGATGGCATTACGTTTAGCTTCGGCGTGTTTTTCCCACACTTTCTGGAGTATTTCGGTGAGAGCAAGAGCAAGACGGCCTGGATTGCCGGTATCTTCATGGCGATGCCCCTGCTCTCAGGACCGATCGCCAGCTTTCTCACGGACAGATACGGCTGCCGACGGGTGACCATCTGTGGTTCCGTGCTGGCGGCGTTAGGATTCGTCATTTCCGCCTATGTAGACAACATGGAGACGCTATTTTTGACATTCGGCATTATGGCCGGTTTTGGATTAAGTTTATGTTACGTGGCGGCTGTAGTAATAGTCGCATACTACTTTGAAAAGAAACGTTCTCTAGCCACTGGTATCTCGGTGTGCGGGAGCGGTATTGGAACATTCATATTTGCGCCTTTGACCTATGTATTACTGGACGAATACGGTTGGCGCGGGACAACTTTAATACTAGCAGGAATGTTTCTGAATATGGCAGTGTGTGGCATGTTATTCCGTGATCTTCCTTGGACGACTACGATGAACGAAGAAAAAGCGAAGGAGAGAAAACGAAGACGTGAGAGAAAACGGAACAAGAGGTACGGTTCTTCAGCAGAAAGTTTCTCTGATACGAAGAGTAGCGCTGGCGGTTCCACTAAAGTAGCTGAATCCATCGACGTGGAGGCTGTAGCGTCACCTATAGTACCACAGTTCAGTTCATTAGTAGACTTGCCGACGTTTATGACAGGTGGCGAAGGTGTGTCACTAGAAGTATTCGAAATGATGTCGAACAAAGGTAGGGCATACGCTATTCTCGCGCAAAATTATCCAGGTGTCATGCTACCATCAAGAAGTTTTAGTGATAGTGGCAGGTTACATGAACAGTCACCACCTAGGACAGTGATGTCTCCAGGGACCAATACCCCTGGGACTTTATCACCAGTTGCTACAAATCCAGTTCCTGAAACGAATAATGTTAGCGCGCCTCTTACTGATAAAGCAGCGTTATCCCTTTGGCTACGGAGGCAAGCAACCAATGGGCCGTCTAAGAAACCCCCAGCCTTTTTGAAGGATTTGAGGGTCCATAGGCATTCACTGACCTACAGAGGTGCGATGTTGAACATTAACCGGTACAGACTCAGAGCTTCCTCCTGTCCTAACATCTTCAGGAATTCGATGACTACCATTGCTAAAGAAAAGGTGAGTTAATTTTGTTTTCACTGTTTTGTAATTATTTGTAATAAGTAATGTTTATATTAGTTTCATGTATAATTTTGTATATTGGACATTATTATGGTTTCTGAGAACATTCAAAATGTCATAACGCCCCGCCCTCCGGCCCCTCGCTCCTTCCACATTGTCATGTGTTACCACTCTGTTGTGTCCATAAAAATAATAATTATCCAGAGCAGTTACCGTGCTAGTAAAATACAATAAGTTTTTTGAAATCAACAAACGTAAATTCACAGTAGGAGATATTTTAACAAATTTTACTTTCATATTAATATGGTTATGACATTGATTAGATAAAATGGAGATTAAAAATAAATTTGTATAAATGATTAGAAAGGATTGAGAATAGACAGTATAACGGCACGAGGAGCTTTCTTCAACTACACCTTTCATTTCTCCTTGAGCGAGGGTGGGGGTGGAATGAAGATTGAAGAATATTATGAGAAATTACTCTCTATAGTGGAGTGTAGGCTCTCTCGGCCGGTGTCCATATTAATTGAATCTTCCGGGCTACTTGGCCGAGGTCTTCTGGAATCTCTTCTCTTTCTTCCAAACGTTTCGTCAACAACTGCGGTTGACATCTTCAGTGGCGGCTGCGTTACGCTTATGTTACTCGAGTTGCGCTCGAGAAGCCGAAGAGATAACATCTCTCCGAAAGTGAACGCAGTCGCCACTGAAGATGTCAACCGCAGTTGTTGACGAAATGTTTGGAAGAAAGAGAAGAGATTCCAGAAGACCTCGGCTAAGTAGCCCGGAAGATTCAATTAATAAATTACTCTCTATTACATTACACTCCTTGGGGATTACAGAAGGGGATGGCATGAGACAAGGGAGTAGGGAATGTGAGATAGAGGAATATGAGAAAGCTCATATATAATTATACTCCTCACTCAATGGTATGTGATGGGAAATGGGCTCTTGCATATGTCATTTACTCCCAAAACATTTTACAACAGTCTCCTTTGAGAACATTTTGATATTACTGGTTGATTTTTAGCACCTTTTGTTATTTATTTCTACGAGTATAAGGCCCCTTCTCACCACCTTCTGATAATGTATCAGGAGGTATTAGAAAGTCATTATCGGCTAGATATAATTAACAGATAATTTATCTATCACATTGTTACCAGTTACTTTACCGGGAGGTGGTGAGGAAGGGGCCCTTAGGGCCTTTGTCACAACCTTCTAATACCTTATCAGAAGGTGATGAAAAAGGCTCTGATTTTCCAAAAATAGTCTGTTACAGATACATTACGAAAACATTGGCCATCGGCTAATCCGGAAACACCCGAATGCGTCATCCACGTCCATGCAATAATAATAAAGTATCTCGTAATAAGGTATGCAATTAGAGGTACGATAATTCATAGACGCGGACGATGCGTTCGGGTGTTTCCGGATTAGCCGATGGCTAATGTTTTCGTAATGTATCTGTACCTACTTTTACCACTATAATCAATTTAATCTTATCAAATTCCAGCTTCAGTGGTACGCTGGCTTGTGGGATTTCTGGGATCTGGTTGTGGACGTCTTGGACTTCTCCCACTTTCGGCACCTGCCGTTCGTCCTATTCTCCCTATCTAACTTCCTGCTGTACATGTGGTACGACGTGCCCTACGTGTACATCGCGGATAAAGGGCTCAGTATGGGATTCAATGAGTCGCAGGCCTCTATGCTGATATCTATCATTGGAATCGTCAATATGTTTGGAGAGGTGAGTGGGATTTTGCAACTGTTTTATACTGATGTCCGTGTTTTATTGTATAATTACCATTATAGGGTTAAGCTACCTTGAAATGTACTGCATTTCCCACTTTATCCTATTCCTCAATGTACATACGTGTTTAGGTAGTAAGTGAGATATCCCAGAGTCCATTCCCATCCTATCTCTTCCCATCTTCCCAACCCTTTCTCCAAATCCATTCCTACATCTCTGTGGTAGGCAGCGCATCCGGGCCTGTGCCAACTTTTGTCATTCTGAATTGACGTTGGCATGTACCGCGGCTGTCGCAGTGCGACAGTATCCACTTACCACCAGGTGGACTGTATGCTCGTCGGCCGCCTTCTTTCTATAAAAAGCAGAAAATATCTGCACCCTATATATTAAAATGTACTGAATGTTCTGAATCTCTATAATTAACACTAACTTTTGTTGTGCGACCTTTTTCCGAGCTTCATATTTTCCAGGGATTAAAAGTTTTAAGATTAAGATTTTAAAAGTTATTTTTTTAAACGACGTCTGTGAGTTTGTTTCTCTGTACTACACATTGCTAATGGTGGCAACGCTACACACTGCGTTTACAAATAGCTGCTAATCGAACCGCTACTAATAGATACCTACCTATGTATATCTAAGACCGTTCTAATCCAATTTGCCGAATACAAAACCAAATCAATGATATCCCAACATTAAGCTTTAAATCTAGAGAAAACTTGCAGTCTCGATGAATCAAATATCCATGTACAGATACATTACGGAAACATTGGCCATCGGCTAATCCGGAAACACCCGAACGCGTCATCCACTTCTATGCAATAAAGTATCTCTTAATAAAGTATTCATAGACATTATAGACGTGGATGATTTTTAATTTAAGAGTTACCTCAGACCGCCATGTTTGTCTACATTTTGAAAAATTGGATTGGTACGCACTATATGCAAATCGGTGCGAGTGAGTGATTTATATGAAAAAAGCGCTGAATTTTAAAAAGTCGTAGATCAAACTTCGTTAGTTTTTATGAAAGGAATTCAGTCCTTTTATCTATCGTATTTATCGTCTGGTAGGTATTACTACCATTATCAGCCTGTGCTGATGTTTATTATAAGCCTCGATATAGTCAACGACACGATCCAAAAAGTTAGTAATTTGAAATGGCAATGGATAGGTCACGTGACCCGCTCATGACCATTGTCTGGTCGGTGTAGATATTTTTTTTTAGTTGTCAAATCTAAATCTCTATGTAGGTTCAACAGCGATGGTACCCTAGTAGGAGTATTCTCGATTCTCATTCGTTATTTACATTGTCAGTTCAAATCTCGCTTCTTACCACTGAGTTTCTATTTAAGTGAAGATCGTACTACTTAAGCCGTAAACTTGCCCGCGGCCGGTTTTTAAGCGGGTCAGTTGTTACCTAAGCCTGACTTTTCTACTTATGTGAACTTAACTTTAGAAGGTATAAGCATATTTTAAAACCGGTGTCTAACTGACATCGCGTTACGAACTATATAATTAATTTTTAAACCTCTTATCGTTTACGCGTTATCAATAGACGATTATTAACTTGACCCATTTTAACGCGTTACTAACATAGTAGAAAAATATGAGTAAGCCATTTATATAAAAATGCACGAGTCCCGGCTTACGCACAAACATGCGGCTTTCGAACGCGCAACTATGAAGAATCGATAAATCAATTCAATACAGTTTACACGGGGGGGGGGGGGGGGTCATTATGTCCAGACCTCCGATAACACTAAACAGTTATTTACAGACTTTTATTACATTAAACAGTTTATCTCATAAATCAGTACGTTAACATTACGAAGAAATAGACACAGAGAAGTCAAAATCATAAATTAATTGCTTTTTAAGTTTTGTAGTTTCAATTTTCCATCTTTTTGCAACACATTTTGGTTTTTGACCTACGTACCCGCTCGATTGCCTAGAAAGATAACCCACTTCTTTATTTTACTATGCTACTATGAATTGTTAATGATTTACACGCGTTAGTGATAATGATACGAGTAACACAGCGATTTTGCAGACAGTTTTGTATTTGTACTATGTAATAATACTTTATATGCTATTGTAATGAATTGTAATTGTAATCAGACAATGAGTGTGAGATAGACACTTCGTGAGATAGAAATTGTACAATTTTTACGAAAATATCAAACCCTAAATCATCCCTATTATAATATAATAGGCAGTACCGTAACTAGCCTTTTATGCTCCCGGTGCCAGCTTCTATAACTGCGCCCTTGAAAAATGCTACTAACTACATGCATAACCCTAAACTTGGTCCTGGTCTGGTCATTTCTGCGCCCCTCCAGGGTCTGCGCCCTGTGCCTGGGCACCGCTGGCACCGCCCCAGTTACGGCACTGATAATAGGGTTTATTGATTTTTATTATAATTGATATGTATCAAACAAAAGAAACTTGTAAATTAGAAAACAAGAAGGCGCTAGGGCGCTAGTTTTTATGGAATGAAGGCGGCAGACGAGCATACAGTCCACCTGCTGGTAAGTGGATATTGCCGCCCATGGACATCCGCGATTCATGCCAACATTCGTCCAGAATGACAGATGTTAGTATGCAATGCCCTTCTTACCTTTGGAGATACAGTAACGGATTTGGAGAAAGGGTTAGGAAAACGGGGAGATGTAGGATAGCATGGGATGGTAATGCGTTGTGGCATATCTTATATCTTACTCACTTCTCAAACACTTCCGTACATTGGGGAATAGGATAAAATCAAAAATAAAGTGATCTTTATGGTAGTCTTCCGTGAGAGTCTGTGAGGGGTAAAAGCTAATTTACGCAAGGAGAGTTTCTCGAGCGCGTGCGGTAGAGATAATCGGTCAAAAGCTAGTCTAAACAAATCATGTGATTACAGCTATCACTGTTGTCATAGATTTTTATAATCATGTGACCAGTTTCCGGCGAAAACCGTATGAAGGGTCGTATACGGGAATCGTATACAATATTCTCGCCCGAACCGTTCGAAAAACTCTCCTTGTGTAAATGAGCCTTAACGTGGTCAGTCAAGTGCGCCCAGTGGTTGTTGGATTGCAGCGTTTATTCTCCTCCTCATAAACGTAAAAAAATCTTATTGAAATCTTCGTATTTCCAGATAATTCTCGGGTGGGTAGGCGATTGGAAATGCGTGAACGCTAGCCTGGTATACGCTGGTTGTATGGTAGCTTGTGGCCTCGTAATCGTCATCATGCCGCTGCTCACCTCGTACTTGAGCCTCGTGGCCGCCTCCGGGGCTTTCGGCTTATTTATCGCGGCGAATTACTCTTTAACTAGCATCATCCTCGTGGAACAGATTACGTTGGAGAAGTTCACCAATGCCTATGGATTATTGCTGCTGATACAGGGAGTTGCCAATTTGGTGGGCCCGCCGCTTGCAGGTTAGTATTTTTGTGTAAGTTCCACACATACACACACAAGCACGCACGCACACGAATACATTCCACGTGCCATTGGTTTTTTTTTCTCTCCCACCATTGTTATAAATTCATTCTTATTATTTAGTTAAGGACATCTTTTACGGGCCCTATTTTTGTTAGCTTCACTATTTTGTCTTTAATTAACAGCCTCAACTGTTGATTTTATAAATAAAATAAATACGTATATATGAAGACTTGGAACATATTTATTTGTAATTCTGTAATATAATGTTCAGCACTGAACCAAGGAAGACTTACAGGATTTTTTTTATATCGCCAGGATACTACTGAAATATGAAATATTTATAACATGTGTACTTAAAGTTAGTTTTTGTGTCCTTGTCCTAAAGGGGATTGCCCATGAGCAGTATCGTTTGAATCTAAGTTGTGCCACAAGTTCAGGATATGAATAATTCCTGTTTTTAATTATCATGATTTTATAAAGTAATCTGGAGTCTCACATTTGCCGGATAAAAAAAAGTACCTTTAAAAGTCTTTCTATTCTGTATTTTTGTTGGATTTTTTACGGTATTAAAAATCGATTTGTGTATAATATTTTTGGCAACACTGAAATGTCACTTGTCGTTGGCCGGCGCAATTGACATTATTATTATTGTTACGCTGTCTGAGTTATTTCTCATGTGTGATATTGTGGTCGTTTATTAAACCTTATTAACTTATATAAAGTGATTATGAGAAAGAGACTCCATTAGCATTGTAAACGAGGATAGTATTGTAGCTAATTGTGAAAAGTGATTGTGAGATAGAGACTCCATTAAATATGACTGCACTATGGAAAGTTCAGTTCGCCGGTGTATGAACTAACTGTTCACTTCGATTAGTTCACTTTATTCATGTGTATTTTGTTCTATGTATTTTTGTTCAATAAAGCTTATACTTTAACTGACTTCTTTGACTTATAATGCGCGATCCTAGTTAATAGGCGTCATCTTGATAATTATTACAGTAAAACATAAGGTAAGACAGTTTATAGTCCACTAGTCCTTATGGAGTGAAGCAACACAAAGTGTTGAGACTTTCCACATTTTATGTTGTATTTAATAAGCAATAGCATACTTAAGTGTTAATTTACCTATTTACTAAAAGGAAAACAATGTGTTTTGATATTTAGACTTTGGAAGTTTACCCATCTATTTCCATGAAACCCGGCAAATTATGTAAATCCTGTTTATTTTTCTTGAAAGTATATATTAATTGCAACATAAGACAGTAGTTTTCATGTTAGCACAACAATATTTGCACCGATACTAAGTTCCATAGTCACTTGGGCATTCCCCTTTTCATCTGTGTCATTAAAAGTTGAGTTTTCGGTTGTAACTCTTCCCTTAAATGATGTATGTTCATTTATACATCTAATTAATGTAAAAATCAACAGATATAAGATCTATGATTGTTTAACAAAAGGTTTGTATTATTAAACAAACACAATATTTCTATAGAATCTAATTTCAGAAAAAGTTGTCAGACGGTCCACCCGGTGGTAAGTGGATACTGTCGCTGGATACTGTGTGTGGAAACTGTAATTGTCAGAACCTATACATATAATGTATGTGTATAAAATATAGTTGATATACAAAAGGTGGCTGGGATTGTCAGTGATGCTACAATCACATTGTTATTATCATTGTAATCGAATGTGATCATTGATTACAATGAAAATTATAATGCGATTGTACCTAACGAAAAATGAATGATTTAATTCCACAATTATTGATTCCAAAAATCATTTTATACCGCGAACCCGAACGCTGTGGAACGAACTGCCTCAAGAGGTCTTTCCATTAAGCTACGATAGGGGGTTCTTCAAGAAAGCTGTGCAAATAGGATTTTGCAAGGTCGGCGGCGCACCCGCATCCCTCCTGGTGTTGCAGGTGTCCATGGGCGGCGGTTACACTTACCATCACGTGGGACCGCTTGCTCGTCCGCCTACGCACGCAAATCCGATAGGGTCCGAAAAATCCGAATATATCTGTTTGTTACGTCTTCACGACAGACTACTGAAATGATTTCAATGAATTTTCATATACTAGTCTAGCCATAAATATTGTTACAAAGAAAACATTGATATTTTTACATTATCATTTTATAAGAAGCATTTGTGTTAGTTTAGAAATAAATAGGTAAGCCTTTTAAAAATATAACTTATTCGAAATTTGCTTTTATACAATCTTTCAAACGCGATCAATTTTGGATTGAATCACCATTCCATTTTCCATGGAAACGTTTCCATGGGAAAATTGGCAGCTGCCACCCTTACGGAATGTTTTATAGATTCAATATTATCATGGCGTTTAAAGCATGCCATACTCTCTAAAACAGACCATAAATAATAATCGAGCGAATTAAGATCGCTACCACAGCTCTAATGAAGTCGGGAATATTCCCTTTTAACCACTTGCTTAACTTGCTGAAGGGACCATTCTTGGTTATGTGAACATGGTGTTGTCTTGAGGCTTTATGACCTCAAGAATCGTATCTTGATACACTTGAGCCGACGTTTTAATACCTTTTTCACGAAAAAAGTGGTTTAGTCACTCCTTGTTAGGCAACACCGCAGCAAACTATCGCTGAAGCCGGATAATGTCCATGTTGCACCCTATTGACCAATTGAGCAGTTTTGCTAGAGGTATGATCATAAACTCGATCATTCTGCTTGTTAAATTGGTCTCCAATGGTGAAAATTTTCTCGTACGTACGATAAGATTTGTCTGTGAGCTCCCTTTGCGTACCGCCGAAGAAATTGTTGTGATTTGTCAACCATATTTTTCTTTAAATTATCAATTTAGATATGACCAGTACGTCTTTTGAAGCAGTAAGTCCTAAATTATCTTTTAAAATAGGTGTCATGGTTCTGGCTGTTATATTTATCTCTCTGGATAAAATCTTTTGCTTCCGGACGGGATTACTTGGGATTCTCTCCTTCACAGCTTTAATCGTCTGTTTAGTACGAATAGTGCATGGATGGCCAGATCTTTTTCTCTTACAAACAGGACGTTTCAATGTACCTACCAATAGCCCGGTACGCAAACATTCGGCGAATACCAAGCGGATGGAGAGTTCTAAAAATTGCATTTGGCTCCATACTTTGTGTAATGCAATTACAGCAATACGGTTTTCGTTTTCACCCCACTCTATTTTAATATTAGTACCTGTAATATTTAATAATGATTGGTGCCAAAATGAGAAAAACATTTTTCACGTGAGAATGACAGCTTCCAAATTAAAATGTAATTTATTTATTTTTTCTTCATTGTAACAGTATCTATGGCCAGTATTTATCGCTTTTTCGGTGTAATCTCAATTGGCGTAAGGGACATTGTTCGACAATACGTTTTATATACAGTTTTGCTACATTTTTTCTTCTCGTGTCTTTCTGAATTTCAAATCTCGATAGCTTTTAATATAAGTCCAAAGAAAACAGCTGAATGCAAAACAAAATATAGCTTAAGGGGCCGTTGTTTTATTTTTTTAATTGTTTAATGTCCTGCGTTGTCTCTTACCCCAATTGTATGAGACTTCTTATCCAAGAAAATTGATTAGTATTTCCATGGGGAACCACATAACCACAAGCAAAATATATCATTTTCAGGCTGGGTTTACGACCTGACAGGCTCTTACGACCTACCTTTCTACCTCGCCGGAGTTTTCATCGGCATTTCAGGGCTTACTCTAGTCATCTTACCCATATACACTCGCGCTAGGAAATACCATAATCTGAAGAAGGCGAGAGACTCAGCATCCACCTGCAACGATACCAGCAAAATGGATAATGGACACGTCAAGCAGAATGGTAAGCTCATTATTTAGAATGCTCTTGTGAGAATGTTGAATGTTCGGTCGTCAAGAATGCAGGATGTTTGGTTATACTATATGTTTGGTTTGGTTAGGATATACAACGTGTCACTAAATACCGTTTCACCGTTGGGAATAAACCAAAACTTACAGACATGTCAAGTTTTGTTGTTCTGTCTAAAACGTTCGTAGTGCTTATTACGCAGTGCAGGTCACGCGGCGCGAGCGGCGCGCCTGCAATGTAACTGTGCGCAGAATTATGATATATCCTAGATACACATATATTAGTAAATACGTTATAAAAAACTTATCGTAAAAACTGTTAGAATGGATCCCACTCTCGACACTGAACGACCTATTTTCAACTTTTGCGTTATTTCACTGACACCTTGTATATTGTTCTGTTCTAGAAAATGTATAATGTACGATAATCAAGAATTTAGAATGCTTCGTTATCAGGAATGTGTAATTTATTGAATCACGTGTTATTCTATAATAATTATGCAATGTATTAATTACAACTTTGGTTAATTGTAACTCCATTTTAAGCTGCAATGTATTGCTACAGGTTTTGTCAATTTATATTCTATAGCAACTATAGAATGCATATTTAAAATACATAAAATATGCATATTATGCAATAAATCTATCGAATTATTGCATAACACAATTTTCATTATTACATTGTTTAATAACTGTTGTTTCTATATTTTTTTTATTTATTTTGTAACTGATACAGTTAAATAAATAAGGATTATGAATAAACTATTGTATAATTAAGTGTAACCACGTTAGTAATAGCTTAAAATCTTATGTAAGAATGTATTATGTTTGGTTATTAATATTCGTTCGTCAGGAATGGCTAATGTTCTTTATAACGTATTATGTAAAAATATTTTAACAGAGAGAAATAATAAGGGCCAGATTAATCCAAGACTAATCTAAGACCATTTCTGTGTCTTAGAATTGGTCTGAGTCGTCTTTAATAGGACCTTATATAGATGATTTTATGCATACAGAATAGTATGGAAACGTTTATCTCGACTATTGAATGTCCTTGCGTGACTATTGCGTGGAAACTATTTAAAATTTTAATGATTTCTGAGTTCCAATCAATAGACGCAAAGTAATGTATATTATCTAAAAATTGCTGTCGCAAATTATCACTGTTTTTAATATGGATTTTTGAGTGATATCTGTTATAAATTACGATCCAACAGAGCCTTCGAACGATTACATGTACCTGTGCACTAATGTGCAGATCGTTATCGACTTATTCAATAGGCGGGTACGTGGCGGGTACGTGGCGACTACTGCATATTTCACTTCGAAGCACTGAATATAAACCGAAGTTTCTAGAAATAATTGTTATGCGAACAGGAGAAAAATCATTCTAATTATTGGAGCTCTTGTGTAGCCCAGTGGTCAAAATAACGCCTCAAATATTAAAACGAATCTTTACACAGTGAGAGATAGAGTTAAATACGATACGAGTATTATATATTCAACTATGTTGTTTTAAAAAATATGAAAAATTCCATAATTAATATTGACAAAAACGTATTAATTTTTTTTAGAATAAACACCGTATCCAATAGTGATATTAGCACGGTACAAACAAACATACGTTCCTTATAAAACTTGACTAGACAGACTTGAATCGTAAGCAGAAGAAATTAAAGGCGGAAATTAAACCCTATTGCGATTTAAATAAGGACTATATTGGCCGAAACGTAACCTATAATACCAGATAAACTACCTTGTGATTAGATATATTTGACACGTGACTTCATGATACGGTTGTTATAAAATAATTAAGACATTTCAAGTAATATAGTAGTTTTAATATTTTTCAAAATCGTTGTTTAAAATGTAGTTTCGATGGGAGGTTGTTAATAGAGTAGAATTGTGACCTTATAGCATTGCTAAAGAAAGGAATTTGCCTCTATTTCTACGAACCGTTAAATAGTTCGTTTATTTCAATATTAAATTTTATTCCCAACATATACGTATTTAAATTTGTATGACGTTCCGAGTGTTCCCAGCAGCGTCGTCAATGTGCCGTAGAAAATATTGAAAAAATTGTATAAAATAAATTCAAAATTAATGCGTTATTTTAAATCAATGTATCTTATATATCTCGAGTTTAATAAATAAAGAAAAATCAAAATAATTATAATTATTTTTTTCATATTTAATATTTTATTTATTTTTTGAAGCTAGATTAATTCTTACGTATTCTTTCACAATACTAATTAACTAGATTTTTTTTTATTTTTTTTTACCATGCATTGACGACGTGGGCTATATTTGGTGCGTCATACAAATTTAAAGCATATGCTTTGGATATAACGTTCACTATTAAAATAAACAACTTACTTATGTGACGTGCGGTGTTGGTAGAATGAGGACCGCATGATATTTATGTTAACAGAGGGCGAAACAAGTGAGTGAAGTAAAACATTGTCAAATAGTAATATACACTCGGCTTCTAATGTAATCAATCACGTCGTGTATTCTAATGTATGTAATCGCTGTTAAATATTATCAAAAAGGTGAATGGGAGAATTATAATTTCTAGAAGGTTTTTGGAGACGTTGTTTCTATATAAGTTGCAACCAAATCTTTCTCGAAGCCTCGAAACCATTCTGCTCATGATTTTGAGTTAACTGACACACAATGTTACGTGTTTTTTTTTTTTTTGTAAAAATAGCTATTTGGCCTTTGTATTTAGCAAATTTGCATGCAAAATTTGATAAAAAGAAAATAAAAAAAAATGCCAAGAAAAAAAAGATTGTAAAATTTTGTGCCTTGAAACACTTTATTTTTTCTTTTTATTGGACGAATAATAACAGTATTGTAGGTCATAAAATCAAAAGCATACACAAAACACATATTTACAGTATGTACAATTTTTATCAAATAAAAATATCTTTTAGTACTGTCGCCCTCTGGTGAGTATTAACATAATGGCTGTCATTAAAGTAGGAGGTTCATTCGATTGTGCTGTTACTAGATGGCGTTAGTATTGAGTTTTCGCAGGTTGTGGACTACTCCAATATTGAAACCTAGAATTTTAATTCACAACCAAAGACTGCCGCACGTTTGGAAATCATTGAAGCAAAAAGATCTTCCCATAGTTTTAATGAGAGTAGAGTAGAAGCTGAATCGTGATTTCCTTTGCCTAAATCAATGCATCTTTTTTTAAATTTTGGCAAAGGATATCTTGTAGTCAGCCAGTATTTTATCGTGTTTTCGAGTAGATTATTTATAAATCGATCAATATGTTTAATCGAATGATTGTAGCCACTAAGATGAAATGAAAATTTGATTATACCAAAAAAAGTAGCTTTGTTTGGTTTTTCGTAGCTTTAGAGGTTAGATGTAGAGAAACGTACAGTGCACAACGATATATACCGCACATTGTGAATGAGAAATAGATTTTCGGTTATGATTAGCTATATCGGTTCTGTACTAAGGCTATACATAAAATGATTTATGGAAAAGGCGTTCTATAAAAACGAAGTGAGCCGTAAATGAGAAACGAATCAGCCGTTTCTCATTTACGTCATGCCAAATATATCGCCGGGTACTGTACAATGTACAGCCTTCGTCAATACCACGTTATCGAGAATGTACTATGATTACAATCAAAACATTTTGTATTTTTATATTCTCGATACAAAATGCACATATTTATCGGATTTTTTTTTCCGAATTCCAAAACGAGTGTCGCCTTATTCATAAACGCTATTTTAATGAGAATGTCAGAATCTATATATACAATATCTATACATACATATTATACATGAAATATTTTTCGAAAAAATCGTCGCAGTGAACGATTAGAATAAACCACGAACGATACAGAAGCCAAAACAGCCAAAACTTTTTAGATTTTTTGTCTCTGTCTGTCTAAATACGCATCACGCAAAAACTACTGGACGGAGTTTAATGAAACTTGGCACAGTTATAGCTTATGTCCTGCGTTAACATTTAAGGTCCATTTCATCCCGGTCTGTTCAAGAGTTACCACGGGAATCATTTGTTTATGCGAACAAAGTCCCTGGCACCCCCCTTTTTTAGAAATAAAAGGTGAAATTTTTTGACATCTGAGCAAAGGGACCTTATTGCCGATATGGATCTAGATTTTGGTTAAGATTTTATGACTTAAAATTTTGTTGTTTCAACATTCTGTTTAAATAGAGACGTACTCATCTAACTTTTACGATCGGGGTAGTCGTATTTCACTACGGACACGTGAAGATTTTTATTATAGAAAAAAGGCGGTACATGAGCATACAGTCCACCTGGTGGTAAGTGGATACTGTCGTCGATAAACATCCGCGATACATGCGAACATCAGTCCAGATTATTGCCACGCCCCCGGATCCGCTACCTACCTTTGTAGATTAAGGAACGGATTGGGAGAAAGGCTTCAGAAAATGCCAATCCATAGACCCACGTTTTTTTAATACAGCGCCTGAAACAATTACATAGCAATGATGCAAAAAGCTAATGATGGACAATATTTTTTCAGGCGTTATAAAATAATCAGAATAATAAAACTTCCAGATGGTGGTCGGATATTTCGTAACGTATATAAAGAGGAAATAATATGATACAGAAAGCTGTTTTTTAGTGAAGTATTTCTTTATGTATTTTTGGCATTTTATATTCTAAATCGGGTCTGAACGGTCTGAACCTTTCATACGCATGCCTAGACGTCGAGTAGGAATGAAAAGTAAACAAATACCTTTATTATACGTGTTCAGACCCAATTTGAGGAGAGTTCAGTTGAAGGGGAGAGTGCACCCTGCAATCCAACAGCCACGTCTTCTGTGAGAGAGGGGTACCTCTCTCACAGAAGACTACCTTGAAATGTACTGAATTTCCTACTTTATCTTATTTCCTCAATGTACGTACGTGTTTCGGTAGTGAGTGAGATGTGCCATAGCCCATTCCCATTCTATTCCTCCCCATTTTCCCAACCCTTTCTCCAAATGCATTCCTATATCTCCAAAGGTAGGCACGTTTGTCATTTTGAACCAATGTTGGCATGTATCGCGGATGTCTATGGGCGGCAGTATTCACTTAATATCAGGCGGACTGCATGCTCGTCTGCCGCCTTCGTTAATAAAAAAATAAAAATATAAAGTATGTAGAAAACTCCAAAGTTTAAAAAGTTATATTTTTGGCATTGCCATTTAATCATTGCTTAAAATGGTCGCTGTCTAACTAATTGGAAGTTCTAAATGTTCGTAAAGTGCATTATAAGTAATTGTTAAATTTAATTAGCGTTTATGAATAAGTTGAAGATTATTTATTGTGATATTACTAGAAATAGTTCTGTAGTTTTTAAGGAAGCTAATACGTTCTTGCCAATTTCTCACCTATCTGCTTTAGGAATTCAACTTGAAATACAGGGAAACCCGAGTAATAATTATAGTGATATTGTACTTTAGGCACTTGTTCCATTGCTGGCGACAAAGCGATGATACATCAACTATTTTATCGGTCCAGAAACGTACATTTTACGTAGATAAAAGGTATATAGGTATTATAAGGTATAAAAAATCGTTATAAAGAATGTACACATTGGTTTTTATGATCTGTATGTACCCTCTGTTCTGTTTCAATTAATACATTTGTTCCCTCTACGCTGAGTAATAGAACCCCCCCCCCCCCCCCCCACTTTTAGTGCAGTCAAAATAATGTCAACGGTTAGGGCTCGACAGTCTGACGCGAGAGTTACTTTTCGCGTATACGAATAATTTTTCTCTATAAGCAAATTTGACGCACACTCGTGTTTTTTTTTATTCTATACGCACAAAAACTCAACAGTCAACAGTGATGTGAACCTATTATTATTATACATATACAGCTTATTGCCAAAAATCTATTGAACTATGTATACAATGCAAAATAGATAATGTGGCCGATATTAAAACTATAGCTACTATTTACCACTCGTTATTAGTTCATCGCTAACTCATTACTCGACGGTAAAGGGACAAGTGCCTTTGATTGTCATTGGCAAAATCTGTCATTGTTCCTGAGTTATCTTGTAGAGACACAAGATTACACATTAGCCGACTACAGTCTTCAGTTTTCACTATTCTAAGCTCGATTGTAACAATATTGTACGAGATATTCGGTAAGTGCATACTTGGTTTCAATCAACACATGCTCTGTATACACTGAAGTGTCATTTTATACAATTGTGAAATATACTCCCATAAAATGTCTTTCTGTCACCATACATATACTGAAACTTACAGTGGTAAACATGCAAGCACACACATAAATGGACACGTCTGAACACGACTCACTTGACGGTAAATGAGGGAGAATGCAAGAAATAATAAAATATCTTTCTCGTTTTCATTCATGAGACGTGTATATCGCAGAATACTGTAAATTTTCTATATATAACTATTAGGATAACAGGTACAATTCCCTGCCGAAAGTAATACACATCGGCCTTTAGAAAGAAACTATCGGCTAGCTTCGGTTTTATAGAGCGTCGTCTCTGTCGTGTGCCTGTACGACGACTGACAAGTCAGCGACGACGTATCGGCACACGACAGAGACGACGCTCAACAAAACCGAAGCTAGCCGATCATAGCTGATGTGTATTACTTTCGGCCGGGATGTGTATATGGATATTGCACAAGTCTTAAACATATACCTTCTTATCACAAAAGATAGACTTGTAGAAAACCGAAATTTATTAGTTTTAACAGTGTTTTAAGAAGCATCTAACGCATTTTGAATAATACTGTTTTAAAAATGTTTGTTTTTTGTATTACAAGGGAAACTAATGTAAATCTTTTACTTTTGGCAATGGTTATCTATCTTTGCAATTGCTTTTATTTTTATGTATTACATTTTATTATTGCGATACGCATGAAAATGTTGAAAACATATTTTTAATTATTTTAATGTTCTTTCTCAGTTCCTGTGTTCCTTTGTTTTACACTTAAATTGTATTATTTTTATGCGAAATTCAACAAAAATATCGAACGTAGATTTTAATGTGACGTTATATCAGAAAATAGACCTTAATATCAATTACAATTTCCCAACTAAATCTAAACAAAAGAAATATTTTTTATTAAATATAAAAAATGCAGTTTTTACTGCTTTATCATAAAAAAAAATCATATGTTAGAGCATGTTTCTATTCAAACAGAACCTTGAAACAACGAAATTTTAAGTTAGGGAATTTTAGCCAAAGTAAATCAGTTCATACCGACAATAAGGTCACTTTGCTCAGATAACGTCACATTTACCGAAGTCGTCTCATTTAAGAGAGTCTGTTTCAAGATATGCCCAACACAGAACGTAAATAGTCGACTAGCCTGAGACACGTGTAAAAAGTCAGGTGATTGAACGAAACGGGTATACAAATGTATTACGTATATGTATTGCACTATTTGGATGTGTGCGTGCCGTTAGTAAAATTATTTTTTCAAGTTCCATTTTTTTTGTTTTATTTTTTTTCCTTTACGCTTTTTGTCTAGAACCGCAGATTGCAAAATATTACATCTTAACGTTTTATATGAAAATATTTTAACTCCTGAAATCTATTCATGATACTGACTTCATTATCCATGGTAGCCACTACCCTCGATACGGACTATTCCATTGTACCGACTAACCATGATGACAACCATTGATGGGAGTGTGATAGCCGACCACGATACCTATTGTGATTAGGGTTGCCACCACTCCGGCTTAGCCCCAGTTATTCCGCGTTTGAAGGACGCTTACCCGGGCTTACGGGTTATCATCGTAAATCTCCGCGAGACGCGGCGGCTGTGACGTCGAGAATCCAAAAATGAGAATGAGAATCAGAAAAATGAGAAGCATGGCCTTCAACGTGACTAGTATACTAATTTAGATTATTTTGAAGATTATTGTTATAACAAATGCAAAGATATAATCCCTAGCGTCGCTGTGTGTATCAAAGACAGTATAAGTTTATCTTGTCTTAATTATTATTCGTAATATATCTTAAGTTTATCTTAAGTATTATCTCATCGAGAATATTAATATGTTATAGGTTATAATTTAACGTATTAATTGCTTCTTTTTTTGTACCATATTGTTTCATCTTCGAGTGTAGGGTCTTCCGAAGGTGGCATCCCTAGTTGTGATACTAACTATCCAGAACACCGACTACCCACATTACAATGGCTCACCGAATAATTTTCATAAGAAAACTTCTCGTGAAAACTGCTGTCTAATGGTAGCTGGTAAGTTAAGTTTCGCATTTAATTTTGGCAAATTATTAATATTATCTTCTATGCTCCTAAAATATATTCGTAATATTAGGGCGTTACAATATTCTAATTAAAATCGTACAAAAATGAAATGCCGTTCAGGAATGCATTTTGAAAAAAATTAAACTACTTACATTAACGGCCGAAATGCAAAAGTGCTTAATCTACGTACAACTTTTAAATGTAAACCATTATATTGTGTAGACATAAATTTTATTTTTTAAACAATGGTCGTTACACCCTTATGCGTTTCAACACGTTGGGTTTTGCTTCGACTTGCCCCGACATGTTAACTCTGTTTTCATTACAACTGTGATTTATATATATTTTTCAAAAGTAAGCAATGCATTGAAAATACAAATATGACAACACCAGTAAAGTAAGTAGGTTATTTATCTGTAATACACGTTTAAAATTCATTATAGCTGTAGGAATGTATGTAAACAGACATATTACTAATTCAGTCGTTATATTTGACTCTTTAACTTATGATCACTAAAAACGGTTAGAAGATTTAGAATTAAAAAATAAAACAATTTATTAATCTTCCTTCCTGATCACAGAGATGAGTTGAAAATGCCTTATCCATGTTAATGTGACATATTTGGATTCACATTTAAACTTCAAACATGTACATTTTAGGCTCTGTTTTTATAAGAACTAATTTAATTACATATTAACTAATAATAAATTAAAAATCTAAGTGCCATTCGAGAACTAAATAGACACACTGAGAATATGAAATTTAACACTATGTGATAAATAAAATACCTAATATATGAATTATATAACATAAAAAGAAGTAAGTGTACCTAATTAAATTAATCTAGATTTTTAAATAGTTTTTATAATGAAGAAAATAATAAAAATGTATACCTGAATATAAAGTTTACATGTGTTTAATGTACTTATATGAACCGCGACCGATGCACTTGTCTCACTGCCGGCGACAAAATGACAGCGGATTTAGTCGCTTAACAAACTTACAAATTACGTACGATATCGTACGATAGACATACATTTACTGTTGACTGTTCTCCTTGCAATAGAGTACACTCCCTAATTATATTAATAGCAATTCAAAATAATATTGCTATTAATAGTTTAATAGCAAAATGTGCAATTCTCGAAATGACAAATTCTTAAAATGTAAAATTTTAACAAATGGTAAATTCTCAAAATGGCACACATCAAAATGGCAACAAAACGGTTATTTTTCAATGTGGTTTCAGCACGGATACACATGAATGTAGGTACACAAAAAATGAATACACAAAAATCCATGTGTGATTTTTAAGCATGATAGATGCTTAAAAATCACACATGGATTTTTGAAAAATCGAAGTCTTGTTGCCATTTTGAGATTTACCATTTGGGAATTTGCCATTTGACAACTCGCTACTCAAATTTCCACTTTGAGAATTTGCTATTATGGAAATCTGTCATGTTGAGACTTATTTGTCATTTATAGAATTGCACATTTTTTTAGTAAACTGGCGATGGAACATTCATGCATGCGTCCGTACGAGCAGTTTCTCCTGACGATTACAACATTGGCTTGCTTTTCGTTTAGCGCGTGAAAAGTTTCGCCTACGATCTTTTTTCTATATTAAAGGGAGCAAACAGGCGGGCGGTCCATCCGTCCGTTTGGTTACTCTCGCTCACGGACGCCTGCAATAGCAGGAGGGTTACAGTTGCTCTTCGCTACTGCTGTCTCGCCTCGTTGCCTAACTCGCGACTCGTTGGCAGTGGGACAAGATCCCTAGAATCAATAACTAAATTAATAATTTGGAACTTACTGACAACTTAAACACTTTTTTGTATAATATAAGCAAACATATATTTATAAGTAATCAATAGCATCCTAACACATATAAAATGTGTAAACCACATAATTTTGACTTGAACTGATTATACTCATAGTAGGATATATCTACATAGAGGTATATAGAATTATATTTAATATTCACAATACAATTTACAAATCACAGTATGCTTGACATAGGGAAGCTTGATTTTTATTTCTCTCCCAGTAGATAAGGCGACTGAACTCTAAAAAAGAAATAATGTATTTCAAGAACTAAATAGATTATTAATTTTAAGACATTAATATAGTCTAGATCTTGGTATTTTTGTTACTAACTAAAATAAAGCTTCGAAACCTAATTTCTAAATTTCTAAATGTGAACAGTTACGGACATGTCAATGGTTGTCGTTTGTGACTATTGTTGACATGTATCGCAGATGTACAATGGGCGGCAGGAGGCTGAAGAAAAGCAAACTCTTGCTACCTTCTTTCTATAAAAAATATGAACAGTTTGTCTTATCCAACATATATCTTTCTCCCCTCAAATAATCTTCTATATATCTCCTTCAAAATGACTTTTTTTAACCTTTTGATCACTGAGCAATAGTCGCCATTCAGGCACTACGTCTATTAAAATACTAGAAAATCAGTTCCTAGGATAAAGCTGTAAATCAAAATAACTTGATGATAACCTCTATGACGTATATATTCGTCGTGGAGGATCAACCGAATACGTTGTCGGTGGTCAAAATGTTAAATTAAAACCAAAAATGTTAACCATATGAGGCGTTAAATTTTAATAATATTATTACACTTAGTGATAACTTAATACCTCATGAATGTTTAAATATATACCTATAGCGTTTATTTAATATAGTTAGAGTGGTTACGATTAGCACCACTACTTTAATATACAGGATGTTATACCTTTCCCGATGCCTGAAACCATGATTCGACTCATGATTCCGAGTTAATTGCTATACATATAATCTTACGTATTTCTTGTAATCATTATATCTGGCATCATTTTTTTTTTGGATGCTGCCAGCAATGATATTTGGACGATCGAAACACTGAAATTTATTGTAATGGTATATAAATGTATTTTTATTTTATTTTAGGTAACATAAGAGTTACATCTATTTCTTTAGGCATACGTATATGAGCTCGTTGTTTAGATAACACAAGAGTTGTATCGATTCTTATAAAAGAGTAAAGGACGGTTGATTGGAGTATGGTGTTGGAATAATTAAATAACCGGCCAAGAGTGTGTCGGAGACGCATTAATACGGTTCTGTAGCCTTCTATGAAATTTATTGGGAGCTAATTACGAGTTACAAGTTGGTAGCCTATATCTGTTTAATTTATTGCAAAAAGTCACTGAATATTATCATCATTATATCATTATCATACATATATTGTCTTTATCTTTTATACTATTCATGCGTCTACAATAAAAAAATCTAAAACTATTATGTAACCACTTTAAAATAATAAGAAAATTAACAAAACTAAAACTAGTTGGTTTTTAATCAATGTAATTCTTATTTTAACTAAAATAAAAAAAAATCGTTAGTGTACAATTCGAATAGGTTTTACAGTCTTTCAATCCTACAAATATAATTGCTGGCCGCATCAAAAAAAAAGGTGTCAGACTTGTATGGAGAAATAATAATGTCCTTTGTATGAAAAAGGACGATGGCAAAATATGTATGCGGCCCAACCCACCGACAAACATGAAATTAGTGACAATGTATTTGTTTTTTTCTTCTTATTTTTAAGGGACTTTTATGCCTTGGCACATGTCAGTTCCATCGTACCCTAAACTTACATTCTACAACATGAATGTAGGTACCAATATATCAGCCCTAGTGAGGGCTCACGGATCTGTACAAACTAAATGCTGCTCGTGAATTAGGTTCTCCTAGTATCTTATGGAACATACAAACATCATTCCTGTTCAGATCGAGAGCCCTCACTGAGGCCTCCCGTTCCTGTTGATTCCGGATACACTCCACCAACAAGTGGAGATATACCTCAAATGAAAGTTTTTACTTCATAGATATTTTAATACTAGGGCGGTATTAAAATATCGTATGAAGTAAAAGCTTTCATTTGAGGTATATCTCATGTGAGTTGCTTTTGGTCGGGACACTTTTACTGTAAATTTTTTTGTAAAAAAAATATGTATTATTTGCTAAAAGATACGTGGAATTTTCGTGCCAATGAACTTCGGAATCATGAACGGACTTTGGGAAGCATTCGGATACACATTTATTATTAATGTAAAGGTAGCACACATATCCGATTTGGCATATCTGGTGCAGCATGAATTCTAATTCACATCGATCGCGTGTTTAGGCCGTGTACATTAAAATAGTGAATTTTATTTCCAACATTTAGGGTTTAAATTTTAATATTGCATTTTTTTAAATTGGTCTTGAAGCAATTCTCAGATTCTGACATCTTGAATAGCTGCTACGTTCAACCATGCACGTTGGTGATAAAGTCCATTAGTAAAAAAACTGAAAGTCACGGTACGCCACAGTGGGGGGGGGTGTTATCAAAAGAATTTGATAGGGATGTGACAAAATGTATAGGTTGAAATATAATTATCGATTATTTTTATCTAAATTTATTATTGTAAATTGATAGATATTACTGTCAACTTACAATCAATATTGGTAATGTACAGTATTTGTATGAACCACTAGATGTTACATGACTGTAGTTCATACAGTAAACATTGCACAATAACAAAAAAAAAATATCCCTAAAAACGAAACAAATATAATTTTTCATATACATGACCTAAATGTGTATTTAAAATTGAAAAATCACGGCCTATTACTGAAACCGAATGACGATTGCGCAGACCTCCTCTCCTGCGGCATGTAGAGCACACCTTGCTGTATCGCCGCTAATGTTCTGCCGGATCTGCCGAACCGAATAGGTGTGTAACACCCCTAATATAATGACCATTAGCTTTGACCCCACACCATTTAATTGATTGTTATTAAATTACACCACCGAAGTAGATAGCTAGTTTGGTAGAGATTTGAAATTAATATCTATATTGAAATATAATCATTTAATATTTCATATATTTGTGTTTTATTTCTTATCAAAGACGAACCCTTTTATCGAATTATAATTTCTATAAGAGTGCCTTGTCTATACTAATTTTGTGAGTTTGTATGTATGTGGAGGGTAATCACCGGAACCATTGCACCTATTTGAAAAATTCTTTCACCATTTGAAAGGTACATTATTCCAGATGGATATAGGCTATATATTATATATAAAAAAAAACTTATAAACCGAAGCGAAGCGAGGGCGGGTCGCTAGCTTACGATAAAATTACAAATCAATATCAGTACAATTATTTCGTCAATACATTTGTTACTCAGTTCGGAATAGATTCGTAAGTAAGATTTCTGGGAACTATATGATTGACCCTTTGTTAATTGTTATCGTGTATCTATAAATGTTTTTTTTTTTAAAATACATACACAGGCGTTTCCCGTAATAGGTACCTGAACTAATTTACAGCGATGCTTTATTCGTCATTACGTAAATACCTGGAGAATACCAATAGCATTCACCGTACGCATAGGAGAGGGAGAGATCCTTTTAAATAGAGAGATAAATAATTTCCTAGTACACAGGTCGTAGCTGGTGTAACTATGTAGGGCGAAGATGTAGCTAAATAGCCGTCGACTCAAAGCAAAAGTGCCCACCAGTGGTTACTTGCGAGTGCGATGTATGTAATAATCAACTTGTAGCAATGCGCTACGTCGCAAGATGTAGCCGTAGCTACGCAGTGGTCGACTATGATGCGTAACGATGCGCTACACCGTAACTCGTAGCCGTAGCTACGCAGTGGTCGACTATAATTCGTAACGATGCGCTACGCTGTAAGTCGTAGCCGTAGCTACGCAGAGATCAACCATTTATTGCGATTTGTAGCGATGGGCTACGCTACAACATAATAAGTGTAGATACGCTTTGCAAAATGGTTGGTAGCGTGTTTCGTCGCAGCTCGTGCAGACATCAGCAACAAAGGAGATAAAGAAAATGATTATGGTACTAAATGGTAGCAAGTAGTAGCTTTGTGCTACGCCTCTGTGTAGGCCCTAGCTATCGCTGCACGGTGGCATAGCTTTGTTTTTGGCATAGCTTTTAACGAAGGCGGCAGACGAGCATACAGTCCACCTGATGGTAAGTGGATACTGTCGCCCATAGACATCCGAGATACATGCCAACATTAATCCAGAATAACACGTTGGCACGACCCCGGATGCGCTGGCTACCTTTAAGAGATATAGGAATGGATTTGGAGAAAGGGTTGGGAAAATGGGAAGGGATAGGATGGGAATGTGCTCTGGTACATCTCATTCACTACCGAAACACGTACGTACATTAGGGAAATATGATAAAGTGGGAAATGCAGTACATTTTAAGGTGGTCTTCTGTGAGAGAGGAGTAACGTGGCCGATCGAGTGCGCCCAGCGGCTGTTGGATTGCAGCGTGCACTCTCCCGCTCCCATAGCTGCACGTTATTTAACTTTCCGTATTCTCTACCAAATATATGCAGCAGGAATCCAAATATTTTTAATAAATCTCTTAGTCAACTTTCAAATAGGGTTGTTTAAGTTAACGTTAGCTTTGTTCCTTAGCGTACCGGTCACCAACGCCGCACAACGACTAATAACTAAAACAATACACGATCTCCCATCCATACATAATATGAAACGAAGAAGGAAAACTAAATAAAACACAATAATATGGCCGTCACGTTCGCCGAAGACTCAATCAGCGCTGGGTGGGATTGATTCGGTTACAGTACATAGGGACATACGGTAGTTCATCTTCGTTCAAAAAACGCTTGAAATATTTTACATACATTGGTGTGTTGAGTACTTTAATTAATAGATGTTATTGAATGTTATAACTTAATGTCAGAGAATCAGTTCCACTATTTACCCAAAGTGTTTACAAATCTTTAGTCGTTACAAATTACATACATATCCTCTACAATTTACATTATTACATTAGTGTCATATTCATCTTAAACAGAATAATAAACTGAACAAAACAAAAACAAAGGATAATACTACAACGTCAATGATAAATGATAACATTAAAGTGTGTGATTGATTACAAATTAATATTATAAAAAAAATCAACTTATAAAAACTTAACTTATAAAAAAAAACAGCTTAATGCCACATAGTTACAATGTCAAATAGTTGCAATGTCAAATAGTTACAATGTCAAATAGTGACAATGTCAAATAGTTACAATTGTCAAATATAAAATTATTATAACTACATACATATAAAATGTTTGTCTACTTTAGGTCAATAAAGTACAAATGACAGTTTCTGCTTACCATGTGCCTGTGCCTCACAATGCCTCACACCATCCTCGACTCTTTTCATCCAGCCACTACCGGTGAACTTGTTCAAGTGAGCGCGTCCCCCGCTCCGCTTCCCTGCACCTGACCTCCTCTCAAGGACTCGTCTATCCCATCAGCTGCCGGTCCTGCAGCAGACATGATCTACCTAATGCCACTTTAGAATGATGATTATTCTATTCTACTCTGGTCTTCAGCGAATGTCTTCGTTTCCGTTGTTTAAAATGATGAAGTCACCTTCACCATAAAAAAACGTTAAAATGTAGGTCTCTTCAGTAAGCATACCGTGTTATCTAAGGTAAGCGTTTATGTTAGAAGGCAAGTCCAGACAAATGTAATCATAATAAATGTAAATCTCCTTCTTCGCAGTATTCATGCAAGGATGAAGTTATAAATAAATCTATGTGCAATAAATAATTTTAGTTTGTTTCGCTTAGTTTCAAATGAAATATTTTAAAAGCGATAACGTTGTGCGAACTATGTTCTATTTATTTCTCTTATTGTTCGAATCTCGGAGTGTAACTACTGTCCACTATATGTATTTGCGCTCTGATTCCGGTTCGATGCCCAGGCCGTCACACCCCGGGATCCCCGGATTACTGTTAGCTCGAGGAAATTACTTGGAAAGTATATTAATAAAGTTATCAGAGCGTACGTTGCGAGTGGTTCTCATTTATTGTTTTGGACGATTTTGGTTTTGAAATTTCCGGCTAGGACAATCTGAGAATGTGCTTGTTGGTGAACTATCGTTACAATAAAGGTAACACTTTTAATAATACAGTAGAACCTCGATAACTTATACCTCGATAACGTAAAAACCTCTATAAATTAATAAAATTGTGTTCCCTTCTCCTCAGAGCCGAAAACGTCTTTAATTTAAAATATGAACCCTCTACAATTTAAACGAATAATTTGGGCATTGGACCACGCATTGGTTATTCGCGGTGTTGAAAGTGATGATATAGACGAACATTTAAACGATGAGCCACAAGATCCACCTATATAGATCAGCGAAGCAAGGAAAGCTGTAAACACTTTACAATCTTTTATAGAGTAATGCATAGAAGACGATTTCTTCTCTTCTTTATTTGATATTGAAAATAAAATTGATTTAGAAAGTTTGAAATGTTTTAAACAAAAAAAAACACTGACTTTTTTGTGTAGTTTAAATATAATTGAATAGATAACTGTACCTATAAGCCTAAAATAAAGTGTGTATGTAAGTAACCTCTATAAGTAACATTTGAATTTAACCTAGCCCTTCTATAATCCGCAAAACAAAGCACATAAACGAACCTCACTAAGTAAAAATATGAACGATTAAAAACTCCTTAATTTAAACCCTTCGTAAGTTAAAAACTCAATAACTCTAACTATTTAACGTTTCTCTTGATCTTTATCTTATCGAGGTTCTACTGTATTAACTATTTTTTGGTAAAGAACTGCAAGAAGACAGAAACTGCAAAACGATAGTATGTATAATTGGTTTTCCATAAAAAGAAATACCTTTAACTGCCATTTGAAAATCAGTTTCGTATCTGTCGTATTTTTAATTTAAATAGAAAAGTGATTTTTTAGTTCTTAACTTTAGACCAAACCAAAAAGGTACTTACTGATTGAACTAAAACATATATTTATAGTACCAACTTTAAATTGAACTACAAATTACCTACTTACAATTGTACAAGTACAGTACAGTAGGCCATTCGCGAATAGTGGGACAAATTATTTGTGTTCGCATTTATATTCGTGAATAGTTATTTTTTGCTGTTCGAAACATTCCCGAGTTCCTTGTTGAATTTTTAATTGCCAGGCTTTCCCACGATTTTTTCGACCCTTTCCTCGTTGTCATACTTATTTGTCGAAAATGGTGTGATCACGGGAATTTATTAAATACTCTTCTGGTCATACATACCTAGTCATACATTGGTCCTATATAACCTATATAAATACAATCATAAACCATGTAAAAAGAAAATATTCCTTTTTACATTTTGTTAAGACATATACCAAATATCTCCCTGTACCCGATTCACTACTTTTGACGAATTTTTACAATTGATTATAGCGCAACCAGGCATTTTTTTGTTTTGTAACAAGGAGTTGCTAGCGACACGTGTTGAACCAGCTGAACGAGCAGCGCGAGTAGAAGCTTAGCACCAATCTCGGCCACGCAGCGACCGACACCTGTTAACTATCCCTCTATATCTGTGATTCTTAACAAATTTACCAGTAATTTCGATTTGCCACCTTAAAAGATGGTTAGAAGTTCGTTATAAGATCGCATGTGCCTTCTTTCCTAGAAACATTTACTTATTTATTTATCCTTTATTGTACGCAAACACTGTACAAAAGCGGACTTATTTAGCGGGAAAACATAAAAATAACTTCTCCCTGTACCCGCGGAGGTAATTCCTCGAGATATTTAAAATTTTTAGAAGTAAAATAATGAGTCATTACAAAAAAAAAAGGTGTTTGATATTTCTTACAAATATCCACACCTATTTTATTAGGTACCTTTTTGTCATAGATACAGAATTCTGTGAAAGTTATATATTATATAAGAACAGATAGTACATCTAGAGTTCATTAGAATAATTCGTGGCAATGTAAGTTTGTTAATTATTGCTCCTGCTGAAGCTAGTTTTGGAAATAAATATCTGAAATTATTTAGGATTATCCCACTAATATTATAAATGCGAAAATTTGGATGGTCGTTACTCACCTCGAAAACAGCTGAATGGATTTCGTTGAAACTTGACAAATAGGTAGATTATAATCGGGCTTAACACATAGGCCTTTATTCTTGTAGATCATGCGAACGAAGTCGCGGGCAAAAGCTAATAATGTTTATCAATTTCATTATTTGCCAGCGTTTAATTGGATCCCTAGGTTTTTCAATAGAATTTTATTATTAATATATGTGACATATAATAAGATATTAATTTAATCTGAGATTCATTTGGCGTCTTTCAGAAGTTCATTTCTATAAATAGAACGTGGAAATATTGATAAAATATCAAAGCCTTATTAAATTAACTTAAATTAGAGAAAGAATAATAAAAATATGACAACGTTGGAATAATTATTTATTTGAAAAATAATAAAATTTTAAGCATAAAAATTAATAAATAAAGAAATAATATTGGGAAGATAAATGTTTTCATCTACAGCGAGACAATATAATTGTCATTCGCTTTATCGTATTTTGTTTCATATTATTTGAATAATATAATAATTCAGTAACACCAAATTCGTGTTACCGATGTTGGTGGTAAGACCGTTAAGATGAAATGAACCAGACCCAGGCTGGATACGTCTGTCGCTGCATTCAGAAACATGGGTTAAAATAGGCCGACGTAGTCGCAGACCGAGGAGGAGATGGTGGGACGACTTTTGATGTAAATGCAAACTTGGCGAAGCACAGCATTGAACAGCACAGTTCGGCATAAAAGAGGCCTTTGCCCAACTGTGGGATACAGCTACAGGCTGCGAAAAAATCTAAACGGACCATTATTCAAGTAATTTCCTTATTCACTCAGTTTCGTCATCCACGCCGACCGAGATAAAACTTTTATCCAAATATTGAGGAATAACGCAGAATGGAATCATCACGCTTCTTAAAAAGATACTGCTGTGACAAAGCGCATGACAAAGGTTCATGGGTTCATTTGTGAATGTTTCAATGTGTGGATTGTTTGTTTATAAGTTTTGATTGACTTTGATATTAGTAAAAAAGTAACTGAAGATGACATTGTGAAACGACAGTAAGCACTTACCACTAACAAAACAGCTTTTACCACTTAGAAAAACTTCACGCTTTGTATACATTTTATATGAAAATCTACTCGATCAAGTTAAAGAAGTTATATTGAGACAAGTTTAAAAAATTAAAAGGATTTAACCAGTTATATTGATAGGCACTTATCGATAATTTTAATTTAACATTTGCTATTGTAATTGATACCTATATTTGTATATAAAATTATTTAAATACTCGTGAAGACCAAAGTCTTTAACTTTATACGTTTAGACCCTATTTACAATATAATATACTGATCTGGCAATTTAACGTTTTTTTACATTCCTATAAAATTCCTTGAAATCTCACTTGAAACCTTCCTTGAACCTTGAAACGCTGCTGGCTATTGCATACTGAAACTGAAACAATGTTTAGGAATGTTTACCAGTTCATATGAGACTTTATGACTTTCCTATAGCTCCACTTATCATAAAAATATACGTCTGTTATTCAGCTAGGGAAGTTCAGAGCGAGTGATTATAGAAATTGGTATGAATTCTACTCTTGCCCCTCATAAAATGTTTATGCCGGGGTCTCTGCGCTCGGCACGCGCGTGTAAACAGTTTCCTGCTTTAGTACTTTACAAAATTGGTATGTTTTACAATGGATGGTGGTCCAGAATATGGAGCTATATAAAGTAGAATGGACCAGAATAAGATATTGAATTGTTAAGATACGGAGTATGTGTATCCACCAATCTGCACTGGGCCCGTATGGTGGATTATGTCTTGAAACCCTCAAGTGATTCACTTGGGGAGGCTTGTGTCCTGCAGCGTGGGACTTATTTTTATTTTATTAGGTTTTACTAAATAATTTTATAATTAATTAAGTAATGATCCCTTAATTCTCTTCAGCTTAATCACACTATCTACTCAAACCAAATACAATGTTTTTCCCAACTACCTTCTATGTAATGATTAAGCCACGACAAATGATGCCGGACCGACGAGGCTACGTGTCGTCACGTATCTGCCCAATTCGTTCACCTCTATCACATAACTAACAACTATTTGATTCACGTTACCCTGGTACTTCATTCATTTATCTACTGGCTGTGCTCGTGACTTCGTTTACGCGTTCTGTCTTGACTTTTACATTCCTATTCCATCCCATCCCACATTAAAAGGGGAATGTAAATAAGTGAATGTAATGTGAGAGTAAATAGGGAATGTACTGTAGTGGAATTTATCTGAATTTTTTTGACGCCGATTGGCGCAGTTGGTTTCGATTTTCGATCGGATATGCATTTGTTTAAAAATAATTATTTGTTCGGGTCTGGGGGTGTGTTTGTCTTTGTGTGTGTCTCTGAACCCACGACACAGAGAATTCTAGTGAAGACCATTGAGTGAGGCGTTCTGTATTTAATTGAAAATCGTGATAAATCTACAATAGGTAAAATGTGTCTGTCCGTCGCCCTCGCGCCTAGCGCACACATGTAAACACCTCCATTTATACAAAAGAATATTTCAAGTATATACACCCCGCTAACTTGAAATATAAGCAAGATTCGACTTTGCGAATCGAAACCTTTGTGCTCTTAGAAATTATTTATTTATTAGATTTCTTTATTACATAATGTTGTTGCGATCGATGAAGGAAGTCGCTCTGATAATCTCCAAATTAATAAAAATATTGATACTTATGTGTTACTTTAGTTTGTGTTAACAAACTAAAGTATAAGTGTGCTTGTTGTTCTTTTATGTACATCAAGTAATTAGTTATTACGTGATGTTTAATTGAATGATTTATAAAAGTTCTTATCTAGCCGCTAGTGCCATACATGGGTTGCATGCAAAACACACCATGTCGTGTGTAAAAAGATACTTAAATACTCGCCATGTTGTGTTAAGTATGCAACTGTGATCTCCAGTTCTTATTGCACTCTTTTACAGTGCACCGCATTTCTATGCAAAGAACATCGCACAGCACATTAGGGAAACTAGTCAGGGTCCTACGTCACTTTACTGCACTCTGTTCGGATTTATATCTTAATTATGTTTGTAGATTGGTGTAAATCGCTACAGTAGTTCTAAAATTGTGAACATTTACTTTTTAAATATTAAAAAGCAAAGCTGGTAGTAAAATAATCGATAATGTTATAAAAATATCGAGAAGAGACCCCTTATGCGTGAGAATTGAAATATTCTGGGGCATTCGCAACACTGGCTTCTGCTCGCAACTCCGACCCGATCCTCACTGTTCTGCCAGAACATAAGTTTTGTGGCCTATGCGCTTTTCGTGGTCCCGAAGAAGGTTTATGCAAAATTTCAACTCGATTAGTCCATCCCTTGATGTGTGAAAGCATTTCAAATAACATCGTTTCATATTGTAAATCGGGTCCGTACGCGTGAAATTAAATGCTTTTGTTTACCTTTTACCGTGCCGAAGCTTAGAGTAGAAATAAAATGTAAACACAAGTCTTTAATTTTACCCGTTCAGACTTGATTTACAATATAAAATGTGTACAAAACGTGAACGTTTAAAAAGTTAGACATTGTTTCATTTTATAGTATTTATAGTAGTCAGGATTCCCTAGTCCGATCTGTTAGCTCCGTATCCGTGTGGTAAATAACTAGAAGACCTTAAACCTGCAGCCTTGACATTATAAACTTTAATCAAATACAGTAGGTATAGCTTAATTGCAGATGTTATCTCATCATGAAACTTCCAGGACTATAATTATTGTTGATTATTTATTTAAGCTTTACTGCACAAAAGTTGTGCAGGAGGACTTAAGGGCCGTGATACACATGTGTGTTACTCGCACAAAAGCATACTAGTACCTTGCAAGTGCGTGCTACTAGCGTGTGTATTCAGATTTTGCTCCTGTTAGCGGCATGTATTTTACGAGTAATAGCATGCCAGTGGATCGCGAGTCGTTTGATTTTTTTGTGCGCGGGGAAGCGGGTACTTAAGAGCGTCCATTTTGTAGTTTTAACTCACGAAACGTTTAATAGTGACTGTCGATCATGCTTCTTATTGGCACGTGTATTGAGACGTCACCAATTCCTAGTTAATTAGTATGCTAGGTACTTTCTCCTGGCACGCTTTATTACTGGCATGTGTATCACTATCATGTGTCCTATAATGCCTATAGATAAATGCCTACGCACATATAGACAAATAATATATAATCAATATACATACATAACATATATACATTAAATACACGATAATAAATAATATACAAATACATACATAATACATGGAGATGTTTAAAGAAAATTTGTGCACACATTAAGTATTAGTTAAAATAAAAAATTACATAGTATTAGACATAATTATAGGTAGCGATCCCAAAGCATTAATTCGAAAGACTTCTGTGAAGTAGCCTTCCTAATCTCAGTGGGGAGTCTACTGGACTGGATTGGCTTGGGATCCAGTCATTAAATTAATTAAATCCCAAGGCCAACGCAATACTGCAAGACCTCTGGACACCGTGAGCGAATACTGCGTGCATAGGGAATGTTATGATTAAAAAAAAATTCAGACGGTAGTTCAAATAATTTAATTAGTCACAATGACAAATAAAATCAATTAGTCACCCCGTGACCACGTCCACTGCAAAGTGTTCGAAACGTCGGGATTTAAATAATGTTAAATATACGCGATTTAAACCGTTCAAAGTTGTTTAATTGCTATGTATAGTAATCGCGGAAACCTAAGAAAATATTAGTCTACTCTGATTTCTGAAGTCTACGCTTCTGAAGTAAGTTCGAACGAAAGAAGTGCTATTAGCCTACTCTCACTTTCCTTCGTTCAGAGATCTATATATGGGGTATCTCATATTATTTAAAATGTGAAATGTCAAAATTTATATTTAGGTCGTTGTCTTGTACAATCGGAGTAGTTTGAATCAAATCGAATTTCGTTCGAGTCGATATATCGTAGTAAACATTTTCGTGGTAGGAATCTACCGAAATATTGACCGAAACTTTGTTTCTCGTATTTTCAGAGTTAAGGTTTCAGGTTTAAGCCTTAGGTTAAGTCCAGGAGTACTTGTATTATAGCAGTCGTCTTGTATTTTCTGGTTGTGACTGGATAAATAGCCCCATTACCATTTTACGACTTTAATATTATAAATTGGAAACGTGGAAATGTTATTGAGGTATAAATTTTATGTAGCGAGTAACTTGTGATAAAAGTTGGTCAGGTGGCACTTAATGCGATATCAGGGTTACGACCTTTTGCCCCTATCTCTAAGAAACGGAAATATTTATGGTATTTCTGGAGGTACCAGTTACCATCATGTGGACCGCATGCTCGTCTGCCATCCATTCTCTAAAAAATATAATTAAAAAATTAATATGATAGAAACGTGTTTAATTAAAACTTTATTAAAAACGTGTAATAACAGAGACACAATGTTTGTTAGTTTGTTATTAGGATTTAAAGTTTGTTTTTAAATTCTGCGGGATTCTAAAAAGCGTCCCTTTGGTTGAATCTGAAGTATGTGACAGGACAGCGGTTACCACACCGCCGCCGGCGCTCCAATTGCACAGTTTAATCGTCCGGCAACATCTAATGTATAGACGGACTTCTAAAATAAAGTTATGTTTTTTTATACAATAAAGTGTCAGACGAGTAGATAGTCCACTTGGTGGTAAGTGGATTCATTTGCCCATGGACAAGAACGGTGAATGTTGGCGTGAATCTGGTGAATCATGGCTTTTGAGTGTTTTGAAGTGGATTTGTGAGGGGGACTCTACTGGTTACCTCTCACTTACAAAAGAATGCTGTATTTTTTTATTATCCACATAGTCCACATGGTGATAAGTGGATATTGTCGTCCATGGTCATCTGTGATACAAGTCAACGTCAGAATGATTAACGTTGACATGCCCTCGGATGCTACAGAAATGAATGGACTCTGGCATATCTCATTCACTACCGAATCGTGTACATACATTGGGGGGAATAGCATAAAGTGGGAAATGCAATACATGTGAGTGAGGGCTACCTTGGCCAGTCAAGTGCTTCCAGCGGCTGTGGGATTGCAGTGTGTACTTTCCGCCTTCCGCATCATTGTAAGCAACATACTGGTAGTATTATTCTTTTTCACCCAATTCTGTTATTCTGGATTGTATCGCGGATATACATGGACGACAGTATTCATTTATCACCCGTTGGATTGCTTGTCTGCAATCGTCTTTCTATAAAAAAACGTGTCAATGATAATACTATCTATTCATTTTATGTCGTCGACAAATTTAATAAATTGAAACAGTTGATCCACTTTTGACTGTTTTTTTGCGTTATAGCGTCCAAAATTTTAGATAGTGCGGAATGAATTGCAACATTGCGATAGTGACGCTGAGCTGGCACTGGATGAGACAGAAATACTGCCCATAACTACAAAAAGGTTCCATAAAATTGGATAGGTGGATAAATATTGAATATACAGTTAGATAAAATTGGATAGGTGTATTGATCGAAAAGTGAGGGATTCCGGTTTATTTATATAGGTTATATTTCCATTTACGTTAGTGTTTAGGTGGTAAATTGACATACACGGAGTTTTAAATAAGTTTTTTTTGCCCACTATATCTCCTAGGATTTAGAGGAAAAAAATAGCATTCAATAACATTCAATGAGAAATAAATTAACGAATCGTTAAAAAATATTGTATGAGCAGCAAACCGATGGTAAGTAGCAAATTCAAAGGTGGTAACCCACATTTAAATTTGGGGGGGGGGGGGGGGGGCGGTTATGTTTTTTAAACAAAACACTATGATAATAAAATATAGTTACAAAGTATTTTATTATTATTCGATTACATTTTTAAAATTGTATTATATTAAATTTTATTTAACAATTCTATCCAGTGTTGCTGGATAGGACAGTCAAATTTACTTCTTATAGTTAGTTCTCAAGATACTGTTGTCACTGTCACGGATCCTGTTCAGTAGGGAGGCGGCTTTTTTTGTGAATTAGAGCTTTAAAGCTTTAATTGGCATGAGGGATATAAAGCCTCATGCATCCCTCATGCACAAGACAATGTGTACGTGGAAGCTCATTTATAGCATGACCCACCTCCACCTACGGTCCTACCAACCTTTTAGTTATACGGACCAAATCGTCGGGAGGTACGCGCCGTTCGCCTGCTGAGGGCTATGTTGCGGCGCGTATCTGCTCTGCCTCCCTACAAGTATTCTCTTTTGCCTGTGTCCCATCAGCACTCTCCCCTTTCTGGGGCTGTTCTACTTCACAAGACGATGTACTTCAGTGCCGAGTAACTCTTTCGGGCTCCTTTTCCTGTGCCATCGGTGTGCAAACTCTCTGAGCCCGCGGAAGTTCGCTTCGGAGGAGACGAGGTCCCAGTAGTATGCCGGTCCCTCCTCCCGCCGTACAATCCCCCTCATTACATCTACAATCTCATTACAATTACTATCTTATATACTTGTCATTGTGTATGGGTTTAAATAATTAATGGTCTAACGTCAAACAAAAGCTTCTCATTTACAGCAGTGGGCGTTGAATGGGTTGGTTACGTTGACGGTTCCCTTGCTGTTACCTCGCTGGGTGACTTTCAACTTCAAGCCCACCGTCAGAGGCCACTTTTCCAGCACCGTACGTCATAACTGGCAGAACGCCCTGATTGAATATTTTCCCCTTTAAGCAATTCGGTGTAGGCGATGAGAAGAGCTGACGCATTTTCACAAATCCTTATGGAGAGAGCTGTGCTCCGAGTTTCTTTTGCGGGATATGATCTGAAACGACGCAATTCGCCAAAGAACTAAAATCAAGTGTCGTACCTCACAAAATCAGCAAGCTGAGGTGGCAATGCGCAGGTCATATCTGCCCCTGGACCGACATCTGGTGGCTGATGGGGGGACAACTGATGAAGCAGTGTGAGGATGTCATTGGGTCAGGTGGAACGACCACTTAAAAAAGTTCGTCGGTGGTGGGTGGATGAGAAGAGACCAAGATCATGTATTGTGGCAAAAGCCGTAGGAAAAGCCTGTATACAGCAGTGGTGAGGCATAGGCTCATGGTATGATATGGTACATTGCTATTGGATTTTGTAAAACAAAATGAATAAATAAATATGGTCTGAGATAAATGTCAATTGTGTTGCATTTTCGCGTAAAATATTATGTTTAAAAGACTCAAATATTTTCCACATTTTAAAAATTCACGCAATATTTCGTTGTCAAAGCCCGTTTCATAAAAATCTAAGTAGTTTTAGACGTCTGTACGAAGCAATATACAGCCGTTGGTGTATTGTGGAAGACATCCAGTTATTGGACCTAGTCAATAACGAAACTTGAGAATTCTGGATCCGATTTTATCGAAAACGATTTTTGAGGGAATACTTATACTTCTTTCTTCTTTAATATGTTTTAAGTCCGATCTGTATCTATAGTATTGGTCAAGCGAAAGTTCGAATAAATATATCTTTCTTCAATCTTATCATCGCTTGTATTAATATATACTTTTCCTCTTATTTTCGATTTATCTATTTGCTTATAGTTAATTTGACTACTTTATGTATTCTATATAAATTTATTGATTGTATGATTGTTTGCGTGTACACTTATATACTCCTTAAATGACTATGACGTAATAAATCTTAAAATATACTTTTACCTCTAGACAAACTTTTACACGACTTATAGGTATGTAGAATCTATTTTTGTAACATCAAATATATATTATAAGAAAAAGCAATACAATTCAATTCAATTTAATTCAATGAAATAAAAACAGTCCTTGTTATTTCTAAAAATACTATATTCATAAAAGATAAGAAAGGTACACATAAAACATTAATGTAAAAAAGATAAGGAGTCTTGAAACTGGCAATGACATGTGTAGAATTTGTGTCAGACAGTTTCATTACCGCAACCATCGCTTGGCAATATAAAGTCCATAAGTATATACGAGTACATCAAGGGAGCTTCATATAATTATTTTACTGATAAAGACAACCGCTACTCAGGGACGTAACTAGGCTAAATATCACCCGGGGCAATACCTCACTTTGGCGCCCCCCCCCCCCCCCCCCCCCTTCAGCCACTTAAACGAAGATTGTCCAACCATGACCAATGAAACGAAAACTCTCCTAAACAACACTCCTGAGATTGTTACCAAACATTTACTATACTTGTCATAATTAACTTGGGTAGGTGGTAAGTAAATGCTCGATTCCAAAGGTTAAAAGTTAATTAATAGTTATTGAAATCACGCAATCAATAGTTAGTTACATAGTGTATTAGGCCTATACAGTTTACACGTATATTTATGTATATCTAAAAGATTCTGAAAAATAGTGAAAAACTTTGGTGAAACTTAAAACCTGAATATGAACTAAAATTTTACTTTACGACTTTTTGTAGCTGCAAAAGTCCTTATAATTTTGTCAAAAGATAGTTTAGAAGCTATTTGGTGCTGTATGGAAATGATGCCAAGGTTGGTAAGTCGTTGCTGTCCTGTCAAGTTTCTGATATTATTTATAATTTACTGAAACTTCTTTCGTTTGAGGCAACTGAAACTGGTATTGTTAGGAAAATTCTTAGTGCAGTAGTAATGTTGGGTAGGCATCCTCAAGTCCGTTTTGGTATATTAATGTAAGAAAATCAGACGAAGTGGTCGTTTTCATGTCTAAATCCTTAATCCTAAATCCTAAAGGGCCTAAATCCAATGCGTGGTACTTGAAACTCTCCACTTCTATAGCCAGTTCGTCTTTATCTAAATCATCTTTATACGTGGCTGCTAACTCAATAGCCCGATTCTTCAATTCCTCTCCATTCAATGTTTCAAATCCCGCTCCATTGAGGAAACCAAATAAGTTTGAAACCTTTGCCTCAGTTCAGTTAGAATCCGATCAACTATTTGCGTCATTAACAATTTGAACTTCTTCTCCTCTGAGAATTCATGGCTTACATCCTTCTCATCAAACATGCGCTTTTTCTTCCTCTTTCTTACTTCTTTAAAATGTGGATCTATGTTAAGCTGTGTTGCTATTTCTTTGGCTTCTTTTACTGCGTTACTTGAACAATTTGACCTTTCTGATTCAAATTCAGAAATCAGTCGGCTAATATGTTTTGCTGATCTTTCAATAGTGATGTCCTCTCTTTGTAAAAGCTTATTTACAATGTCGATACGGCTTAACTGCTTGTACCAAAAACAGGAGAGGATAATAAATTCAAATGTTTTTACATTTTTCAGAAGAGAATTTGCTTCTGCTTTTGTTTCAGCAGTTGGTACAATAATACTCTAGTGCATAGGAACTATCTAGTGTAACACTAGATGGTTCCTGTGCCTTTAAATAAGTTAAAACACTAGCTAGTAGTGTTTAAATAATGAAATCGTGTGATGAAGCCAGTGCAATATATAATAGATAATGTTTAAACTAAGCATCCATAGATTACTTACTTGCTAATAAAAGAAATAAATCACATTTAAATTATCGCCAACTTGCACGATCTCTATAGACTATAGACCAATCAAAATCGAGTACCTTCCCGCGCGCCGGCGCGCACCGCGCTCTAAATTTTTCTTCACATTTCCAGACTTTTCTGAACTCTGGAGATATCTTTATGACGCAATAACTCAAATCTTTGGAGCGCCAGTTTAAAATTTTATTAATATTATTTATTTATTTATTATTTTTATCTTCCACTTGTATTTTTTTGGAAAACAACAATTGCTATTTTGGCGCCCCTGAAAACCCGGCGCCCGGGGCACATGCCCCGTCAGCCCCCCCCCCTAGTTACGTCCCTGCCGCTACTGATTTATTTATAACTAGCTCATGCTCGCGACTTCGTTCACGTGAACTTTAGAGCGATTCCCGTGGAAACTCCATAATGGGTCTGGACAAAAACATTTTTGCTAAATGTTAACCCGATACATAAGCTATAACTATGCTAAGTTTCATTAAAATCGGTCCAGTAGTTTTTGCGTGATGAGCGTTCTATCTGATAGACAGAAAGACAAAAATCAAAAAATGTTGTTTCGGGCTCCGTAGTTCCTCTTTTATATTGTAATCACTTATTTCATGTACAGACATGGCTACGTTAAGATTTCTTTTATGTATAGGTATAGATACAAAATAATTTCAATTTATTATTGATATAATTAGGTTTTAAGGATATTATACACGTATGTATGTACTCGTACATAAAATTCATCTATATATAAATATATAAATAGATGTTGGTATATCTGAAATTAATAGACTTCGACACCGCTTGACCGATCACCATGAAAGTTGGCATATATATGTATTTTTCATGGAGAAGGTTTTATGCTATCCACTTTGTTGTAACTCGCCATTAGATGGCGCTGCAGCACATCAAATTCTACACGGTTCAACCGATCGCAATGAAAATTGGTATACTTAGGTATTTCAGCACGGAGAATATTTTCGAGCTATCCACTTTGTTGTAACTCGCCACTAGATGGCGCTGCAGCACATCAACTTCTATACCGTTCAACCGATCTCAAAAATCATATCGACGGCAAAACAGAATAATTTATGATTTTATATACAGAGGTAAATAAATATACACGGGCAGGATAACGTCTGCCGGGTATTGCTAGTACCTACATTATAAAATTGAACATTATAAAAATATCGGTATATTATAAGTCGTGGATAAAGTGAGAAATATTTTAAATTTTCATAATAAATTATCTATCCCCTATGAACTGCCAAATGGAAGTGTTTTTTTAATCAAACTTTAATGTTTAATTTTCTCGAAAAGTAGATACTTTTTTTGACTTTGTACTTTGGGTAGGAAAACGGCTTGAATGGTAGTTGAAATATACTACGTACACTGTGTTCTATATATGTAAAGAAAAATCTATTTCTTTAATTTGAGTTTGCCGCGCATTCCGGGCGCGGTCGATATACAAGGTTATCGATCTTATATATCGATGTTCTATGTAATCTATGGTATATCACCGTAGGTAGTCTATGGTGACTTGAGGATGGCGTGATTGAATATAGAACTCGAGTGCCAATACAGTTTTTAAAGTTTTTATTATTGTGAATTTGTGTGGTTTGTGTTAGGGATTGACATTGAAGAATAGACTTTAATGTCGTTTCTATTGTTACAGGTAGGATTTTTATTATAGAATAGAATACTGTGCTAAACCTTATGTAATGTACCTACTATTGTAAATAGTTAGATGTGAAAAAATAATAAACGTTTCTATTGTTACAGAAACTCAATATTGTTATATTTAATCGGGTCAATTCCCTAAAACACTATTTGTTAAAGCTGCACGCCGATTTGGCGACCGGGTGTTGGCTCAGCAATCCGGCTCGAAGAACCAGATGTTAGAGTTGTATGCCGATCGCTATCGAAGGCCAATGTTGCAGGTCACACGTCGCTTGCTCTAACGGGGGGTGTAGGGATTTAGGCTTGCCGGTCTTGATGTTGGTGCAGGGATCTCGGCAGATCAGATGTTGGGGTGAATACGGAAATAAAACGCTGCTCTAGTTCACATTAAACCACAGGGGTGCGGAGGGAGCGGCAATGGGCAGCAAGCTCACTTTTCTTCTTAGGTTTCTTACTATACAAGTGCTGAGGACGAACTGGCTTGCTGGCTGTTGGGCCTTTCCCTTTTTATAGGAGTTTGCTGCCCAAGCGATCCCCCCGTTCCCTGAGGAAGATTTATTGCTATTCGCTCTCCACTTTTGTACATAATATCTAGGTTACAAGTCATATTTATCTGGGTCGGTCCTCTTATTGCACGGAGGATAAAGACTATTTTCGGTGGCGAAGTTTGGGTATTTACTCTTTTAATCACCTTTTTCTTATCTTCCCTTCCTCCCTCCTTGAGTAGCAAGGGATATGGGAGGATCGTGGGTGTACGGCTTTCCAGTGGCGCCGATACCGGAACTCCGCCACCTAGCCCGCAACTTTATGTTCTAGAACTTATCCTAAATAAAACACACTGCGGGCGGTAGTCTTTATTTTAAACCTTATTCTAATTCCCTGACTTATAACCTAGGTATCCTAGCACATTTGGAGAGCGAGAATAAGACATATAAAAACATAAGTAAATCGTACATAAATAAATTATAAAATGTTGTAAAGGTAAAGAAAATAAGTAATAGTATAACACATAATTAACCTTAACTAAACATTTTACATAATATCAATATCTTAACTAATCATTTTACATAATATTGATATCTTATGATAACGGTGATGTACGTGTTAACATCTTATGATCTCGGAGGAAAGGCACATGAATTTTATCCTTTACGTATCTCTGAGAGTTCCGCCGTTCAAACTTTACTGTTTGCGGAACTCTCTCTAGACGGCCCTTTTTTCCTCCGAAATGTGTGATGTTAGCACATGCATATTTCGCGCACTGATTCTATATTGTACACATAGGTATATAGGCACCGCACTTTCACTATTCACTTATTCTGTCGTGCACACTATTATATATATATGGGTGCGCATACCTACATACACACATATACATAGATATGCTGACAAATCAAATAAATAAAAAATACGTCTGTGTATTTAAATAAAGAGGAATTTGCGAACGATTCAGCAAATGTTTAGAATAACCGTTTTTCGAAGAAAGATGTATAACACACGTCCTTTCTTCGAGTGGTTCCACTCATACGCATGCTTCAAAAATAGTGTTTACGCGTATACTGTCGCTACATAGACATTTATGTTTAATTAAAATATTTATGTTATTATTGTACACAGATACATTAAACATCGCAGTTTAAAAAAATCAATTAACACTGTCCCGACGAAAAAAAGCTTACAATAAAATTCGCTAAGAATTTAAATTTTAAAACAACTTGGCTTCTATTTTTATTTTGCAGTGAATTCGCTCAAAGTGGCTCGGCGGCTCCGCTGCCAGTGACAGCGCGAAATTAAATCCTACTCCGGGGCAGCACTTATTAAAATCTGGCCGAAAAACTGCTCTTTTCCCGCACAATGGATAATTCCAGTGGCTGGGGAAAGCCACAAGCGGCTATTGTGCCTAAATGCAAGTAATAAGCTTTTACAAACTGTTGTAGTTTCTGGTTTATAAAACTGACTTTTAACGTAATCGAAAAAAAAAAATAGAGTGACATAAGCTATTTAAAATCTAATCCTCAGCCGACGGTATGTACGTTACACGTTTAATCGTCGGCTACAGACTGACCTCGTACGCTACCCACATATCGGATAGTGACAGTATGCGCCTACCTACACTACACTAATCTAGTCGTCAAATAAGAGTATTGTTAGGGATATTATGTGTTCATTATTTTTTCCATTTACGACTCTCTTAATGATGTCTTGATGTCATGGTCACGATACTATTGCAGATGGATTTGATCAATTTTGACAATATCAATTTTGATGAGGGGGAGAGTGCACGCTGCAATCCAACAGCTGCTGGACGCACTCGACTGGCCACGTTACCCCTCTCTCACAGAAGACTACCTTGAAATGTACTGCATTTCCCACTTTATCTTATTTCTCTAATGTACGTACGTGTTTCGGTAGTGAGTGAGATGTGCCAGAGTCCATTCACCATCCTATCCCTCCCCATTTCCCCAACCCTTTCTCCAAATGCATTTCTATATCCAAAGGTAGGCAGCGCATCCGGGGGCGTGCCAACATTTGTCATTTTGGACTAATGTTGACATGTATCACGGATGTCTATGGGCTACAGTATCCACTTACCATCAGGTGGACTGTATGCTCGTCTACCACCTTCGTCCATAAAAAAAAAAAATCATTACTATTCATTATTTACGACTGGGGTACTCAGCCGTCCTTTAGAACAGCCTTTAGTATCATAAAAAGTGACTGAGGGATAACAAAGCCGCTACCACAAGCGCTGAAGTATTAGGACCTTACCAATGAAATAGATGTCACTTTGAACTTAGTTATCTTGCGTTTGGTTCGGAATTCCAAATTCAAATTAATTTCAATTTAAAGATTATGACATTCTTTTTCAAAATCAGTTATTCATTTATTTTTCTGTCAAACGACTTTTTGTTGAGATGTCGTTGTGTTTGCGACCATGGATTATTTTCGGATATGAAATCCGCCGTGGCAACAGACGGCACGCAATATCAATGATGTGTACGGATCAAACACAGCAAACGAACGTCTGGTGCGTCTTTGGTTTGATCGTTTCCGTTTGGAAAATTTCGACTTCAAGAACAAGCCCCATGGACGACCGAAGACTAAAGTCGATAATGTCAAATTTAAAGCAATAGTGGAAGCTAATTCATCCACGTTTCAGTTAGCAGCAGCCTTCGGCGTAAGTGACATATCGATATTGATTCATTTGCTTCAAATCGGGAAAGTGAAGAATCATGAAAAGAGGATACCGTATCAGCTTAATGAAAGTCAGGCTGTAAACATACGTCGAAGCTTGCCTTACTTTGCTGAACGGACACAGAAATGAAGGGATTCTGAATCGTATTGATAATAATGGTTAATACTTCGATTAATTAAATACATTTTTTCCATATAAAACGGCAATTTCAAGGGTAAGGACGTAATACTACACCACTTCTAAAAGAGAATACTCTTCAATCAGCTTGGCAGGCGTGGCATTTTAAGACTATACATCCCCTCATACACAAGTCAATGTGCATGAGGAGGCCCGTGTGTCGGAGCGGATACTAAAAGGGCTGGTTACCGTTCTAACTGTAACCATTAATTCTTTCGCCTCATTGCAGGATTTTTTTTTTTATATATAGATTAATGGGCGGACGAGCAAGCGGTCCCACGTGATGGTAAGTGTAACCGCCGCCCATGGACACCTGCAACACCAGGGGGTATGCGGGCGCGCCGCCGACCTTGCAAAATCCTATTCACAGCTCTCTTGAAGAACCCCATATCGTAGCTTTTACCCCATATTTTTTTGTCACCAGTGTGCCGAAGAACAATGTTTTTCTATTTTTACATGCCCGTTTTCACTTATAACTTGCACCACACCTTCATACCATGCTAATATAAAGCCGTGTATTATTAAATTAATTTCCGGATGTGTCGCGGCAATTGGAACTTGATGCACGTAAATGCGGGTTACGGATTATCGTACTGTATTCATCTTTGCAACACCATTATTCAAGCAAAGATTAACAGAGTTTTACGCCTGTGTTCATAGTAATTGTGGCGAATCTATACAAATATTCTTTCTGTTTAAGGTATCGAGCACACGGTGTGTAACAATACTCACTCGAGTATTGTCTTTTACCGAATTCTTGCTACTAAATCCCTAAGAATTCCTAAATGGCCGCTGATTAGGAACATAAGGGAAAAGGATTAGGAACGATGGTGCTATTCCATACTTACTAATCCATTTTTCGTTTTACTTTTTTTTTTAATTTGACTGACACTGGTATGCATCACGGATGTCAATGGACGCAGTAGCAGTACCCACTTGACTTGTAGCTGGTATGACGGTTCACCACCTTCTTCCTATAAAAATAACAATTTCCTTCCAAACTAGTAAAGAGGCTATTAGGAGAATGCATTGGGAATGGAAACTAGGCTATTCCAACTATTCTCAAGTCTTTCTAGACCCGATTAGAACTTCAAAACCGTACCATTTGTGAATGTAGAGACGTTGTTGGCGCCGTGATTTAATTTAAAACTGTCAACTTCAGTACAAGATATAGCTTCGTGCTTTCTAGTTGAGATAAAAAGCAGCGCTGATCAGATGGAAGATTTCGCGTTTTAGAAAAAGTGTTTAGATAAAAGTTGTAGCTTTTTACGAGCCCCATCGAACGACACATAGTTTGTATTTATAGACGTGGAATTTTTTTGGAATTATGTTCATAAATTTACACCGTCATAACCTTTGAACTACTAAACGGATTTGGCTCATTTTGGAACTTAAACGAGATATAAACAAACACAAACTATTTTTCTGCCAAATATAATATCAATCCAATAAGAACGCCCTGCAGTTTTTCTACCAACTTATTTATATCCCTTAAAACGCCCGAAGATATTATTCTAAATTACTATCTATTTCTAAATTATTATTTACGTCCCAATATTTAAATGAAGGTTTAAATATTATTTATCGATTAAACAATTATCTACTTTTATTTTGGAAGCCTTAATTCTTACTTAAAAGTTTTTCAACATTATCAATTATCCGTTAAAAAGAAAAGTTTAACATTTAACGAGCTGAAAAGTTTTTTATTAAACCATTAATTCTCGGAAATAATTCAGTTTGAATTTGGCAAATGAGTTAACACTTCGGAGTGGTTACCGAAGTACATTCGTCACAGTGTATTTGGAGGGAAAAATGATTATTAGTCGACAAGTTTAGCTATAAATTTCGTAAAGTCTCAGGTTCAACTCAGACGAACCACTCTCTCATGCCATAGATACCCTAGGGGGCTCGATACACGATTATATCACCGCGCCAAATGAAGCGACATCACTCGTATCTTGTATTTACATATTGAAAATTATTGGCTCAACTCCACCAGTCAGATATCTGGGTCGTATTAAAACGTCATGCCTTCGAACCAAACGCATCATGTGTGGACTAATTGACAACCGCATATCCAAATCGATATTCCCGATATTCAAATCGTATCGCCTATCGCCTACGGTAGACGTGGACACGTTTTAGTCAATACTAAAAATGGACAGAAAGAGTGACTGTGTGGCGTTTCAAACATTGATGCCATTTATTTGGCTTACATTCATATTTTTTGTCCATCTGCCACTCTACAGACACTACTAGACTGCCAATGTCTAACTCGATGTGGCATAAAACATTTCTTGAATGTGCATAATTGTAACAATCGGAATACGATGAATAAACATACGTTTTTACAAAAAAAAAATACTTACGGTATATTTTTTAATTTTCGAACTGCCGCTGGCGCTGTTATGATTCACGAGCGGTCTATTTCGCATCGCAACCACGGTTCTATAATTATAAGTATTGTGATTATGGAATGTTTTTTCTGAGTCAAGCCTTATTTTAATATAGTTCAGGCAGTTGCTTCACGATGAATGGGGTAGGGAGAACTTACCAGACTATTAGGCAACTTTTGTTCAGCAACTGTTTGGTTTAGTCAGTAACAACAATTCGGTAACTGTAGTCTGTTAATTCCCGAGACTGTTACTGTTAATCACAAAATATGACTACAAATCGTTAGATATTTTGATATCTAACGATTTTGGGAGAGGGAAGTGCGCCCAGCAGCTGTGGGATAGCACACAGTTGCTGGGCTCACTGGCCAAGTTATCTCTTTCCCATAGAAGACTAGTGTAAAGTGCATTTCCCAATTTATCTTATTCCCCAATGTTACGTGTTTCGGTAGTGAGTGCCAGAGTCCATTCCCATCCCATACTATCCCTTCCCATTTTCTCCAAATCTATTTATATATCTCCAAAGATAGGCAGCGCATCTAGTGGCTTGCCAACGTTTGTCATTCAGGACTGATGTTGGCATGCATCGCGGATGTTCATGGACTACAGCATCCGCATAGCATTAGGTGGGCTGTATGCTCGTCTGCCGCCTATTTTCCACAAAAAATCTATTCATAAATATCTAATTTATGCTATATTTAATTCTATGATCAAGTTACAAAGGAACAAATTACCTCTCACATAAGACTCTCGTGAAACTTATTGTCAAAGTTACGGACAATGAGAGATAACGCTTAGGAAGCGTATTGTTTCAACCCCAGTTTCTGAAGATTTCCTGGAAGAAACTGCGATATTTACATACACCAATAAATGTTCTTCATGTCTATAAAATATAGATTACTTAAATGACACATGAAATGAATAAATCGATAAAACAAAACTTTACCTGTTTGAAATATGTTCGGGTATGTTACATTGGTCAATGTACAATGTACATAGATATCAAAATATACTGAATTTATAAAAAAAATATTCTGTATGTTTTCATACCTAAGATCATTTCCATTTTTTCATTTCTAAGAGCATTACGTGTACTTGTTTGTTAAGATCATAGTATTTGGTATTACAAGTATTTAAATGAAATATTTCAATCCAAACAAATGACATGTAAATAACTGAGGCCGTCTTTATGTTCAATCGTAAACATAAAATTTTAACTCAGTCTTCAGCCATACAATTGACTACCGGCGTTCCGATGTTTGTGACTGTTTGTCTGTCAATTGTCACAATTATTGTTCGTCTGATACTGTCATTCTGTCCATCGCAAAACAGGTATTGAAGTCTTCATCTGGACGAGCTCTTTTCCACAATTAATAGACTATAGACAACAGAACACACAATAATTTGTAACATTAAAAATAATGAGAAAACAACACGGAATTATACTCAGAATAAGTGCCTCAGTACAGTAGGAAGTATAATCGTGCCGATGTGTATTGCGATGCCGGAAATGGACTCCAACTCGGCATCAGCTGCAGTGAACTACAGCGCTGGTTCTCAGTGGAGCCATCACGTCGCCACGGACGTCGGACAGCAGTAAGAGAAGATGATAAACAAATAAAACAAAGAAATAAACAATAGATCGAAAGGACCGGGTATTTTGCCTTCAATGTCCATTTCCCAAAAAGTCCACTTGTTATAATGTTCACTTTCTAAAAGATTCATTTGAGTGTGACTACATTTTTTTTGTGTTTTGTAAAAACGACGAGCATCGTGGGAAGCAGGAGCTTAGCACCAAATTCGGGCACGCAACGGCTGACATTTTGCGTTATATATCCCTCTATATCTGTGGCTGCAACTTGCTTTTTTTTCTTGGGACAACAGAACTTTGGAGTTTTCAGATTGTAACGTCATCTGTGCCAAAATAAACCTAATTAAGTTAACTTTACGAAAAAATTAAAAGTAGACGTTTTGAGAAATCAGAAATAGACGTTTTGGGAATCCTAAAGTTGTCGTTTTTTAGACTTAGTATTTTGGGAAATGGGCGTTTTGGGCCAGCGGACATTTTGGCACGAAAGTGCTCTCTTCGGAATCGCAAACTGCTGCTAGATACCATGTTTCTCTGTGAGCTGTTTAGAGGTGCCACGGATTCGCATAGGCTCCTTTCTTAACTAAATCTTCGCGCACCGATTCAAACTCCAGGCAAGTATTTGCCCTTTATGGAAAAGACAGCTACAATAAGTGTTGGGTACATTCCACCAATAAATTACCTAGTGTGACAAGATAACTTACTAAGCTGGGAGGTTCACCTGTTTGCTGATTGTCTAAATGAAATCAGGTGATTTATTCTAGCAAGTACTATGACCCTTTCTTCATAATTTCTTTTTATTTGTATACATAATTGGATGCGCATGAACAAATCACAAAGTCATTAACACTTTTACTTCCTCTAGTTCACAACCTTGACAGGGCCCTGCTGTATCTTCTAAAATTACATTTATCACAATTATTAGGTTTCTAGGTTATCGAGATAGCTAGCTAGCTAGCGCGGTGTTAATCACTCCATTTTTTCTCCAGTAGTGTGGTACGAGGGAGGGGGTGACCAGTGACTGTCCATGCACAACAAATTCGTAGTCGATTGATTTACCCTCAGGTACGTCCCTTTAGCATTTGCACTAACAATTTTGATGTTTGTTTTTTGATGTGTTTACTTTTAAGCTGCATTTTGTCGTCGTCGCCTTTAGCTAGAGTGATATTTATATAGTTACTACTCTTTCATGTATCTCTAACATTTGATCTTTGATACATAAATAAATAAATATATGAATAAATAATCCAAAATTAAAAGATGTTTGTTTAATGGGAATTGTCCTGTTAAGATTCCTATTTCTATGCGAAGGTTACCCATGCTTTCTTCTCTTCAATATCGAAATAATTTTCATTGAAACTCGCCGTTTAAACTTAGTTTAAACTGAAACCGCTTCGCCGGGGTCAAAATCCAGCAATAATATTTTTTATGCCCCCTCTAATGAAAAATTACGATCGTAGCGATAGTCTCCCCCCCCCCCTCCACCCCCCCCCCGCCTCCGCGGGGCAGTATCGCACAATGTATCGGATATTACGTCGCAAAATACCGAGTTTATGAATATTGCCCCGCTTTACGACGCCTGGAGCTCACAGGGAGATAGTTTTTTTAATATGAAAATGAGCTGACAATATGCTATCTGTTACGGGTGTCACAATGAAATATGTTCCAATTCATTTGCTACACGTAAACACGGTTCTTTTCTATGGTATTTTAAAATCAAAGTCCTAGGTTTAAAAAATATATGTAGGATTAAGAATTACATTTCCAAATCCAAACCTTATTGTAACATAATTAATCTATAACATAGTTTTTAAACGAACGTTTGGTAGTAGGACGAGAGAGGTGTGTGAGCGGGGTAGGAGAGGTATTGAAATGTGTAAGGTATTGGTTGGCGAGCAGTTGTAAAAAGTTGTTAAAATTAAATTAAAAGGTTTTTCGTACAGTTTCATACTTTTATTTCCATTCTATATATACTACTTGTTTATCAACCATATATTACATAATAAGGGAATGTTCTGAAGAGTTGATCAATTTGATGCCATCTTCGGCTTTTTACCATCGGACCGCTAGTCATCGTCGTGCGGTTAATCTGCACTTCCTTGACAAAGAGTCGCTGCGTACAGTGCGATGATCAAGACATGTTATGCCGACTAATTCCATGCACCTGAGGGTTTTTTGGTATGCTACAATATGAAAAAAGCTGTGAAAAGGATTCTGCAGCACACCAGCATGCCTCCTGTAGTTGCAGATGCCCATAGGCGGCGGTAACCACTTACCATCACGTGGGCCGACTATGTCAGCAAACTGTCATAAAATAAACAATGTAATAAAATAATAGTTACATGCACACATTATAAACATAGTGCTTTTGAAAGTTAAACATTTTAATGTTTAATTGTTTGGTGTAAATATTAATTTCTTAACTGTATATTCGTCACCTGTCATTAGCTTTTACTTTAGTATAACACTAAAGTTACTTTTACTTTAGTCATTCGCCTGTTTTTTTTTTACTTTTCATATATGGCAAGGGTGCAATTACCACATTCTGCCAGTGTCAAGTTTTCTCCGTACTAAACAATTTGAAAATCTAAAACGTATTCTGCCAATGTCCAGGTCCCGTCGAAGTAAGTCAGTAGTCGCTGATGTGCTAGTAGGTTTACTGAGGACACGCTAAAAAGTCATTAGTTTTATCTATAATTATAATTAGTAATATTACTTGTCCATATTGTAACCTAATAAAGATAAATAAATGTCAATTATCGTCAAGATTAATAATCAAAGAAATCCACAAGGACGACCAGTAAAATATATATGAATATGGTCTTAACTCACCAACATACAAAATAAATTACTGATAATATATTTGTCATTATGACTACGAGTAGATTCGTTATAATAAATGATTACTGCTCAAACATATTTTTTTTTAACGGAAATTATATCAAATAAAAGAGGTTTACATCATAATTCGCCCACGGTGTTGACATTAACTGCCTTAATATAAGATCTATGAATAGAAGCTTTCATTTGAGGCATATCTCAAGTATGTTTGCGACACACCAATCGTTCTCTGTATAATTAAAATGTTTATTGGTCTGTGTGGGGCGACTATAGAATATATATATATATAATTCATTTATTTCAGACAAAGTCCATATTTCATTTTTTAGTGTTAGTAACAATTTTAACTTATAGACTATGTTAGTACTTGTTATTATATCACACTGTATTACAGTTACACATGGAAATACACTTTTTCTCCACAGTAGGGCCACCCGCCGTGCGGCCTGCCATGTAGTATGCCCGCCGCCGAGTCCACTGCAGATTTACCGGTACAAGCGAAGTCGTTACTCAGGTTGCCCACAGTCGGAATGTCATGAGAGAAAAGCCACGTTTCTTGAAGAGCTATGACATCCGCCGACATACATATCTTTTTGACACACTCAGTAGATCGGGCTAGAGATTTACAATTAAAGCTTATTAGCCTACATGAAGTTAAATTGTTTCTAGTGTGATCCATATAAATTATTTATTGTTTACTAAGTTGCTGTTTTACCACGTTATGTTTTTCACCTTTGTTTCTAAATTCCACAAATTTTCTAAACATAACTCCCTCAGGCCAGAAACTTTCATCTAGGAATTCACTAGAATAGCACCACGCCATCTCCTCCCGTGCGTCTCGTAAAGAGCGACTAAGGGATAACAGAGCGGCTATCACAGGCCCCGAGGAACTACACCACCTCTAAAAGAGTGGACTCACCAACCCGCTTGGCCAGCGTGACGTTTTAAGGTCATACATCCCTCATGCACGAGTCATAGTGGATAGTGAGGGGGCTTGTTGAAGGGGCATTGCATTGCATATTGCTATTATTATTGGAACGAAGTTCCTTTACGCGGCTTGCGGTAGGTGTGATTCAAGAGAAAATGTAACGTCACGTAAGATTTTTACCTCCTCCATACGCCTTTCTCTTTATCTCTGTGTGTGTGCTTGCTAGTATCGAGAGCGAGATTCAAGCAGAATAACAGACGTGTGCGTGGCCGGTTGTATAACCTAAATTTTTGATTTTTAATTTGATTCCTTTTTTAAAATTATTTGCATTGAAAATATGATACAAAATAAAAAAAAATTACATTAACTATACAGATTATATTTTGAATTACATTCGGAGTTTAAAAAAAAATGCGTGAGGATTTTTTCATTTATTCTTTTTTTTAAATTATTACAAAAGGTGGACTTAATGGTGGACCGTCCAGCATTATCTACCGGTCAACCTTTGGGCTATGCAGGACATGAAGTATATATGACACTAATCTTCAATGCCCTTATAAAAAAGTATCACATATCGATATAGATCCAAGTTAGCTCGTTTAACAAGTTCCAACAAGCTTGGAAGCCGCATAGCCAAACGTGTAAATGTCGAAACTTTGTCGCGCTAATTCCAACCAGAGCCGGGATTACATCTAGTGTAATCTGCAGACGACGTCACGTAGAAGATTTAGCCTGGTGTTGCTTTTCCAACTAACACATTTATCATCGCTGTGTAAGCTTCCTGTGGTAAGTTGTGCGAGATAGAAACAAGGTGTTGACCTGTGTTGTGTAATGGAAATAGGCTTAGTTAGTTGTTTTGTGATGTAGATTGAATTATAAATTAATTTGTGCACTACATGTAGAGCGAACGTTTCTTAGTAATGGTTTGAAATCGGTTTCAAATCTTGTTAAAAAGTTATTGTTTTGCTGCTTGTATTGATTATTTAGAAACAGCATATATTTATGTTTAAACGCAAAAATGTAATGAATTTGAAAATAGGTAAAAAAACGGAAGTAAGTCAGTACATTATAAATAGCCGCACGCTGCACGCTGAAATCCAATAGCCGCTGAGCGCGTTCGACTGGCCACGTTACCCCTCTCTCACAGAAGACTACCTTGAAATGTACTGCATTTCCCAGTTTATCTTATTTCCCTAATGTACGTACGTTTCGGTAGTGAGTGAGATGTGTCAGAGCCCATTCCCATCCTATCCCTTCCCATTTTCCCAACTCTTTCACCAAATCCATTACTATATCTCCAAAGGTAAGTAGCACATCCGGGGGCGTGCCAACGTTTGTCATTTTGGACTAATGTTGGCATGTATCGCGGATGTCTATGGGCGACAGTATCCATTTACCATCGGGTGTCCATAACACGAGGACTTTTCATTTATGACTCAGGAGTGTCTCCAACCCCCATAGACTATGCTCGTCTGCCGCCTTCGCCATAAAAAAGAAATCTCCAAACTTAGAATATTCATCCGGGGGCGCGTTCACAAAGTGAATGAAAGTTGTAAAAACCTTTCCTCTTCCCATTATCCTCCGTATGGTCCATCTGTGGTCCATTCTTCCCATTCGTTCTTCCAAATCATGATTCACAATCCCCGCATAATTTCTTGACTGAAGTTAGTTAATGGTAAAAATAACAGCTTATGTTCCATTAGGAGGAATGTTTGCTAGTTTGCTACCTAATATTTAAATTTTTGGTTCTCAATTTGCGAATGGCAAAAGCCTTCCTTTCAAATGAAATATCTGTGACTTGATATATAAGGTCTTGCAAAAATAGTGTAAATGATTTTAATATATCAATCAGTGGACTAAAACATATATTTAATGATCTTTTTATTATATTAATAATAAATAACTTGTGATTCATGTATGTGCATAACACTATCCACACTCTCTCGCTTTGGTTTTTGACCTTGAACGCGCCCTCTTCTATTTACGTAGGTATGTAGGTAATAAGTTAGGTATGTAATAGTATAATATAGTATAATGTAGGTATGTGTATAAGGTAGCTAGGTAATAGGTACAGGTATACCTGATATACCAACTTATGCGTTATTCAGTGAAATTGAAATTGCCATCATACTGTTACAGGCTTTGGACTGTCAAAATTAGTATAATTTCTTATATTTTATTTTAAATATCATCACTATAATCCACCGAATGACGTACCAGAATATTTTACGGGAATTTTGGAGAACCTTATATTAGTGACCTATACGGAATCTGAAGACACGGGAGTAAAGGTCCTCGAGCTGAACAGAAATGATGTAGGTAAATTCTATAAGATTATTTTGGAATCTAATTCAAAAGTATCAAGGAATGCATTGAAAGGAAACGGCATATCAGTGAGCATTACGTATTCAGTACAAATTTGGGGTCAATTTCACGTCGTCTGGTTCAATAGTCATAGTCATAGTAAAAAATAGTCAAAGTAGACCCAATTTGGTATGCCATTGGCAACCAAACAAACTACGATGAATATTGAAGGTAAATTTTGTAATTGGTATATATTTTTGTATTTCATTTCGGATTATTCTGTAGCTGACATGTTGCATACGAATAAAATTATTTGCCTTTATTAAGCTAGATTATTGGAAAGGGATTTCAGAATCCTTATCACGAAAATTCATTAAAATCACTAATAAACGTGATATAATCAATATGATTGTAAAAGATTATGTAAAAACAATCTAAATCAGTCGATTTGGATTTAGTTTATAAAGTACAATGGAAGTGAAATAACGTAAATAACTTCTTTTGAATCAGAAGAAGTGATGAAGTAAGAGAAGAAGTGGATTTTTTCAATATTTGGTTTATTAACAATTAAATTTATTAAATAATTGTCATTTTGGTTTCAATTTTTATTCTACTTATTTTCTAATAAGTCACAATTTATTTAAGACGATATGAATGCCAGACGAATTGAGATTACTTTAGAACTATTTAGATGACATGAATTTGACTGCAAATTTGAAAATCCTCACTAGGGCTAACTGTTTTTAATCGCGTAGTTTTTTATTGTAGTCTTTTATTTCAATATTTATTTTAAAAAAACTATATTGCACTTAGTTGTACAAAAAGCGAGCTTAATGCCCGGAGGGATTCCCTACCAGTCAACTCTTGCGTTGAATAGAGAGGTGCAATGAAACGTATAAATATAACTTCAAAGTATAGAAAGTACTAAAATTGTATAAATAAAAGGAATCTGAGAACCATGTTTGTTACCAAAATGCGCAAAAATCGTATATTCAACGAGATAAAGAAAGCGAAGACGAGACGAACACGCGCGACATCGCCGCCGGGCGTCGCGAACGCCATCTGTATAATAAGCAGTGTACACACACAACACAGATATGTACAGTACAGAATTATTCGTAAATTGTGATTGTTAAATATAATATTTTCTTTCTATAGGTATAGGTTCTATTATCTCAAATATTGAGACTAGTGAAATTCTAAAAATATAACGTAATTTATCTTAAAATTAGATATTAGTGCACATATCTTTTTAAACACAATCCGAACACCGAAAATAAACCGACAGTTCATAAAATAAACTGTTATAAGTGTTTAAACCAGGGAAGCGAGTCTCTCGGTATCGTGTCCTAATTATTCTTCTAACTTATTTATTTATTCTTTTTAATCTTTTTATATGTTAAATAAATATGTTCTTCTATTTAGCGTAAGAAGTTAAGAGCTGTTACTTTTTTTGTACAAATAAAAGGAACAATGTTATGTAAGATTTCATGGTAGCGTGGTTTCGTTGTAGATGGATCAAATTCGTTCAGTAGATTCAAAATAATAACAGTTTAACATTAAAAAAAGAATCTAAAAAAAACATTTAAAGCCAAAGGACTTATATTTAATGCATAGGATATACTTAGCGAAATTTATTTTCCGATTGGCGCGTAGCATCGACTTTTGTTTTACAACCATGTTGGCATATTTACAACTAAAGACACTATGGGCTTCCCAAACTAGCTGTAAATTTCTTCTCTGTGTGCGTGACTTCATTCACATCGCTACTAAAAAGTAACGTTACCGCATGTCTGTGGTTCAAGCACACGCAAAAGACGTTCACGTCTAAATTGTATTGCATTAATAAGGTTGTCGTTAATTAAACGGAGACAAAATGGCGAAACTGTTTACCTAACACTAGACAAATAATATACTGCGACCGTTGGACGCTAAATGTAAGTGCACTCTTTCTTTCATGAACTAAAAGACTTCAGATGGATTAGTTTTCCGGTCCTCAAGCATACTTTCAAGTTATTTTAACAATTTCGGCTAATGTAACTATAATCATATACTAAACATCTTTAAACATAGAGTGGAACCTAGAGAAACCTAGATTTTTCTCGACTTTAATTCGTGATGTCGTATATCATCTATACCACTGTTTGCAACATGAAAATTTAGGTGTTATGTTTGCAATACCTTTCTTTGTTTTCGCTCCGTAGGTCGGTAGGTATGGCTAATAAATAGTGATACGCGTTAGCTATGCAAATCAGAGCTATTCTCGTTTCTTAATGATCATGAATGTTGGCTACGCAAGTAGCTACATAATCTGGATGGAGGAGAATTTTCCCAACCCTTCCTCCAAATCCATTCCTCTAAATCTCCAAAGGTAGACAGCGCATCTGTAGGCGTGCCAACGTTTGTCAGTCTGGACTGATGTTGGCATGTATCACGGACGTTCATGGGCTACAGTATCCTCTTACCATCAGGTGGATTGTCAGCTCATCTGCCGCCTTCTTTCCATAAATAAAAAAATCTATGACATAATTTGCAGACTGATGTTTCCGCAAGTCCTATTGTGTGGAGATGTTTCCTTAGTATCCGTTATACTATAGTAATCCGTTAGGATCCTGACCTTTTTTTATTTAGAGACAGAACAGACAAATTAGCTACCATGGTTTAATGCACAAGTTTTAAGCATAGCTTGAAGTTTCACCATACCAAATACTGAGCATAACGAAATGTATACTGCAATCGTAGCAACTACATTCTCTCCTTTATGAGACTTTATGGTAGGCAAATGCTCTGGTTTTGTTCCTATTTCGTGTTATAATGTTATAAATTATTCATATTCTCCACGTGAGAGGATTTAGGCACAGTAAGATGATACAGTAGGGAAGTGTAAGGCGATTTTGAAAATAATCACTTATACTCTGAAATATACGCTGAAATTTAACAGTTTTAGAGCCGCGATCCCTTTGTTATTAAATAAGGATAAAATAAGAATATGAATATAAAAAATCTACCAAACATAAAATGTATACTCGTAAAAAAAAAAGTGTTGGTCTCGGAATGAACTTCGATAAAACAAAATCTTAATCTTCGATTAACGTGTTCTTCCGGAACATCGAAGGCGTACCACTTGCAGTTGACGAACGTGTTTATCTTTCACAGACTGTCAACTTGGCAAGTTAAACTTCAGCAAGGAGGGAGACAGACGCATCAAGCTTGGTGGGTAGCGTTTGGAAAATTTTGTCTTTTCTTCTCATCACCAATACCACAATGCTCGAAGGCGAAAGTCTTCATTCAGTACGTGACGTATAGTGTCGAACCGTGTTCTAAGAGTTGCTCAGCGGGCTATGAGGACTATTTGCGGTGTTTCTTTGCGAAATAATTAGTAAGCTGAAGTGGTAGTAGACACGCCATATTTGCTCCAGGATCGATAAAAGATGGGGTCGGTAGGTAGAGGAATCCTTGAATGGAGACTATGTATCTGAAAGCGCAGCGTGAGACGCGCTCCGGACAGACGGGTCGACAATTGGAAGAAGTTCGCCAGTAGTGGATGGGAAGAACGGAAGACCGTGTCTATTGGCGAGCCTTGGAAGAGGCCTACATGTATCTAGTAATAGCGATATGGGCCGATGGTATGGTATTTATTTTGATTTACTGCTCACAACTATGCTTTTTGTAGGAAGAAGGCGGGAAACGAGTTTACAGTACACCTAACTGTAAACTGTCGCTAATGGATATCTGTGGTACATGCCAACATTCGTTTAGAATGACAAATCTTGGCACGCCTCCGGATGCGCTGCCTACCTGTCGAGATGTAGGAATGGATTTATAGAAAGGGTTGGGAAAATGGGGATGGGTAGGATAGGATAGGATGGGAATGGGATGTGGCATATCTCACTCACTACCAAAACACGCACGTACATTGGGGAATAGGATAGTTTACCATATGCTGTGTGAATACCGCTGTGTAACAGTGTGCGTTAAGATGTATGAAGATAGCCCTTAGGTATACGCTTTACTTGTATTGTGGATCATTTTACGATATTTTAACGCATTCACAACCTTTTTATGGCAGAACTGTGTAATATTTGATTTATTTAATGGCGTTGAATTTTGGTACAAGTATGTATTCGTCGGGATTTTTTTTATCTCCTATATTTTGTGAATAAATTGGTTGCAGAGAAAATGGCACAGAGAACCACAAATTCATATACATATACCTAAAAATAAAAAAAATAAAAAAATTGTTGAAATTCACGAATGATTGCTATAAGAATAGCAACAGTATCTCAATTGTAATAAGAGTCGTATTAGAGGCATAATCAACTGAATAGGGGCTGGTGGATTATGTACAATAATAGAGCTGAATTATTACAGCTCTCACATCACTATACTTTCTTTTTCATACTACTACAAACAGCATTCACTACACTGTTCATTAAGTACACTCCTCATACTGCTAATCAGGGCCGGCAGGTTGTATTGGGCCCGAGTGGGTAGTTGGCCGCGAGTGGGAACAGTCCCTCAAGAAATTGTATATAGAAGAATGACTCATAAATAAGAGAATTTTATGGGAATAAAAACTACAAAATAAAATCTGGAAAACGGTTGACCCCGTGGGCCATCCCTAAAACTTCCCGCTATTTTCGATCTCGAACCGCTCAAAATGTAATTGTTCATACGTTATTGAGTTTGAATTCAAAAATATAAATGCCTATATTTTTCAAAAATATGTGTTCATACGATCTAATATTAGGGGTTAAAGTATGAAATTGCCGATTTGTACTGAAAAATTAAAACTAGTTTTTTTCTAAAATGTAACATATTTATTTAATCAAAATATTTACCCTCATTATCTATACATTGTTGCCATCTAATCGGAAGTTCATTTATGCCTTTGCGATAGAACTCTGGGGATATAGATTCGACAAACTGTGTGAAAGCTTTTTGTACTGCCTCTCGGGAAGAAAATTTTTTATCACGTAGAAAATTGTCCAAATCACGAAAAAAATGGTAGTCCGTTGGAGCAAGGTCTGGCGAGTACGGAGGATGACGTATGGTTTCTAACTGCAGCTCCTGTAGAGTTACAACGGTTTCTCGTGCAGTGTGAGATCTTGCGTTATCATGGAGCAATAATGGTGAAGATCGATTCACGAGTCGGGGCTGTTTCACTGCTAGTTTCGCCATCATTGTTCGAAGTTCGGCACAGTAAACATCTGCTGTTATTGCTTGACCAGACCTGAGAAAGCTATAGTGAATAACACCATGAATAGACCACCAAACAGTTACCATTACCTTTTTATTGGTAAGCTTTGCCTTAGGGCACTGTTGCGGCGTTTGACCTGGGGTCAGCCATTGCATGTTTCGCTTTCGGTTATCGTAAAGAATCCACTTTTCGTCACATGTCACAATTCGATCTAATATTCCTTCATTTCTGTACCGATTCAACAAGGCAACGCAAGTTTCAATACGCGTTTCTTTCTGCAGATCAGTCAAATCACGAGGCACCCATTTTTCATATTTTTTTATCTTATTGATTTGATGCAAATGAGTCAATATTGTAGGTAAGGTAACGTTAAACCATGCCGCTAATTCCTGGGTAGTTTGACTCGGATCGGCTTCCACCATCTCCTTCAATTCAGCGTTATTCACCTGTGTGGGCGGTCTTCCACGTGGTTCGTTCTTCAAGTCGAAGTTTCCATTATGAAAGCGTTTAAACCAAAAACGCACGGTTCGTTCATTAGCAGTCTCCTCTCCAAACGCAGCATTGACATTGCGAGCCGTTTCTGCCGCGTTAGTTCCGCGTCGGAACTCGTATTCAAAGATTACTCGGATTTTTGAAGTATCCATCTTGCCCGTCTAAGCTGAATAAAAAAAACAATTGAAAATCGAAAATTGAATGTTGCACATTTTTTAAAACAAGAACCTCATAGCTATCATGTGAAAAAAGTTTCACTCGAAAATCTCACACCATGAAGGTTTTATGTTAATTCAATGTATCTATTACTATAAAACGGCAATTTCATACTTTAACCCCTATTACATATATGATCCTAATATTTTAGAGCTCGGAGAGCTCAAAAACATTTTTGTTACAGTATTAATATGTATATCTGAGTTCTTCGAGCTCAAACTTATTTTTTTTTGTTTTATTTTAATTTTTTTTGTATAAAACAAAATAAAGAAAACGCATCTTGATTTGTTTCGACAGCGTTTTTTTGCGAATAAATAAATCGATTTCAAGAACTTGAGAAATTTGGGGCAGTTTGTCAAGCTTTAAAGCTAATTTAATTTTAGACCAATCTTGACCAATCCGAGTGGGTACTTTACCCATTGGAAAAATTCCGAGTGGGTAGAGCTACCCACTATACCCACATTATCCGCCGGCCCTGCTACTAATAGCACTAATCGGCACACCTCTCATACTGCTGGTAACAGTATTTTTAAATCTTCCATTAAAATATGTAGTGCCTGAAGTTCATTTAATGATATCGCACATGTCCTCAGCGTGCGAAGTGTAATGAAGACATCTTAATCCTCATATTTATCCGCTGGCCGCAGTCTCATCCGGGGCTCGAGCTGAGCTGCTAATTATTCCTAGCTGACAGACAGACCTACACGCCATCTACTAACAAAACTAATGTATGGAATGGATCTGGCATCTTCCATTCTAAATGGTACAAAACACTCCATAACTCTATTATTTAGAGCAATGATAGCCTAGTGGTATCTATTTGAGAGTCTCGTTCATGAGGTCGTGAGTTCAAATCCTTGGTCCACTAAGTACTACTAAGTACGACTTCTCTTATAAGAATGCGTTTTTCGTATGCTTTCAAGGAGTCCAACTCTTCTGTCCTCAGTAATATCACATTGCTGAACGACTCAGCGCCGGCTCTAGCTCATGTAGCGCCCGGGTGCAATCAAAACCCTGGCGCCCTCTAGTAAGCGCACGAACACGGGCGCAGGGTCTTTGAGAGCGGCCCCTAAGACCCTGCGCCCGTGTGCGCCGCACACCCTGCACCATAGGTAAAGCCGGAACTGGAACGACTCCTAACTTACTTCGTCAGGACTGGAAATTGAAGATATGCGATTTTAATCTTGATTTTGAAATTGTTTAATTACGAAGAAAGCTGGATACTGGCACAATGTGCTAATTGTGCCGTTGACATATAAGAAAAGATATCAGAAGAGATAAATCAATGGGCAGTGGACCCCCATGGTAGATAATGTGCTAAAAGAAAATTCCCCACCCCCCTTATACTTTTCATTCCCCAACCTTCTCAATGCTTTATTTAAATCCTGGCTCTTAGATATGAAAAGTTGGATAGCCATTTGCATTTGTCTGATGTGGGCACGTATCACAAATTCCCATAGGCAACAAACAACACTTGAAATCGCCTAGACTGTCTGCTCGTCGGCTACCTTTCTATATGAAAAGGTACCTAAATGATAATAAATTTTCGCCTTTATCTTGAAACGAATAAAGGCGAAAATTGAACGTTTGATACACGGTACGGTACACTGCTCTCTGAACGAGAAAATTTTATTGAACAAATTGAGTGTGCAAAATGAATTTGACATTTCGCGAAAATTTCATATTTAGTCATCACACAAAATTGATATAAATTAACATTACTCAATGAGTTCTGTCTGAACACGGGGCCATTCTACAAACAAGTGCAGTTTTGTAGAATCGGTCTATTCTTTAATGTAATGCAATCTGCCCTTTCGGTGTCCACTGCTATCCAGCAATGGAGTGACCCAGCATGAGTCAAGCGGATTGGTAAGTTCACTTTTTTAGAAGTGGCGTAGATCCACAGGGAATATGGTAGTAGCTTTGTTTGGACACATTCTGTATATTTGCTTTAAAATAATTTTTGAATTGGTAGCATTCATAAACCGTAATTTATCAAACTTAACTTCTCTAAATACGCCTATTATTTAACTAGCACCCAGTAATCGTAATTAATTAATTAAGATAAGATTGGATCCTAAGTGATTAATCAATCTTAATTAATTAATTGATCTCAATAACTAAACATGTGTAAATAATTAATTGCATTTAATATCTCTGTATTAAATGGAATATAACCTTAGTTGTAGATAAACGGCTAAAATAATAACATATATATAGAGTTTTGAAATAAGCTTAGTAGTGGAAACAGAAGTATTCATTCGAAATTTACATAAAAATACCATGAAGTCACGGAATGCATGTGAACTGTGCTAAGCTACTTTCTCCCAAAAAGATAAACTGAAAACTACCTAAAAGTTAAAAATATCCACATCAAAATGCTAAAGTATAGAAGATACAGTAATAAAATTTGAAATACCAAAGAGCGCTTCGAAATGTGAAAATAAATTCTTATTTCACATTCCCCGAAGATCCATAAATCATAATTCATTGGCTATCTATTTTTTAATATTATATTTCCCAGCGGAACTTTATATTACTACTCTTTTCTCTTAGAAGCGACAAAATAACGAGCTAAAGGTTTATCCACACGTGACACTTTATAATTATTTATTATTACTATACAGATAAGATTTTTTTGTTATTCACAAATGAATCACGGAGGCGACATAGAGACTCTAATTCATAAAGAAATGCTGGTCAAATTCTGTAAATTACAACGTCTAAATTGACATAGAGTATACGATGTAGCAATTTTTTTTTTTAGAAAGAAGGCTATTGGCTTTCGTACAGTCTTACCTGCTGGTAAGTGGATACTGTTGCCTACGGACATCCGCGGTACATGCGATTTGCAAAAAAAATATATTTTTGCAAGAAATGTTTTGTATTTATTTTGTAAATTATATTGCCACATCCAAAACCACATCACTCATCCATTCAACGAAGGAGGACTGATGGCGGTTTGTAGTTGCTCCGACAAATACAAAGTTGTATGAACTCCGCAACACACTCTGTAAGAAGTTGTCGTTTAAACACGAGCTCTATTTGAGCGACCCGCTGTTTGTCTTTCCTGATATAATTGTATACCAACGTCAGTTATATAATATAATTAACGAACTTAATTTTGATAAACTACTAAATAATTAATTTGCTAATTAATTAACTGAAATCAATTTGATAAAGTGTAATAGAACCTTTCCTGAAACCTAAAACTATGGATTCCTTTTACGATCCTGAATTCATTAATCTGACATTAAGTGGCAAACCAATTTTCCGCCATTTTGAAAATTTCTCAATTTTGCGGGCACCAACCAAACGTTGTTAAATCAACAGAAGCCATCAAAATAACCAAAAATGTCCTTAGATTAGATGAAAACTTCTAAAACATCTCGGAACTGAGATAATCAAGGTCAAGTATAATTTTCAATATAAATTATCTCGGTTTCTAGAGGTTTTAGCAGTTTTTACCTAACAACATTTTTCGTTTATTTAGCTATCTTTTATGTATTTATATTTAGAATTAGGCCGTCTTTAGAATAACATCACCAGATTCTTTCCCGCGAAGGAAAGCCCTGAGGAACTTCACCAGGTCTAAAAGAGTCTAATTCTAAAAAAAAAAACAAGTCCTTGCGTTCTTTATAACTTATCTCTCTTGTCATGTCATGTCATTAGCGAACTGTCGCCAGTTGACGGATCGCCCCCAGATCATTGCTGTTACAACATCGGGTCATTAGTTAAATCCATCAATGTATGTGGCCGGTGATTAACTTGCAACGTAGACGGTGTGCTTTGTAGGTTACATGTAACAGCTAGTTTGCGCTACGGTCTACCAACTTGAACATAGTTACCTAAGGAATTAATATAAGAGTAAGCAGTCTAGCACTGGTGCATTACCCTTCTCTCACAGTAGTCTACCGTGAAGTATAGTGCATTTCCTACTTTATCGTATTTGCGTAATATATTTATGTGTATTGGTAGTGATTGAGATATGCCCTTGAGATATTGTCATCCCATCCTATTCTATCGCTCTCCAATTTCCCACCCCTTTTCTCTAAAGACATTCCTAACTTAACAAAGGTAGACAGAGCATCCGGGAGTGTGCCAACATTTATCACCCTCGACTGATGTTGGCATGTATCGCTGATGTCTACGGGCGATAGTGTCTATTTACCAACGGGTGGATTTGTGTGCTCGTCTGTCGCCTGATTTTTGTATAATAAATACTTGAAACTACCACGGATAAGTAACATAGACCATTCGTTCATCTGCTACCTCTTCTGTATGTGTTCGTCATAAAAATCGTGCTGCTTCCGATTCTCGACCCTAAACTGCAAACTGTCTCATACGTTCTCTTCACCAATCAATACTCTTCGCTCAAATAAAATCAATGTAGCGTCAAAATTCCGTCTCCCCGCGCGGCAGTAACACGTAACTAATAAAGTTTAATATCTAGGGCGGTGATGTGGACGAATAAAGTCGTATAATAAGCCGCGGAAAGCCATATTTCCACAACGCCGCGATATCGAGAGAATTGAACTCATCAGCGATCATTGTTGCGGAACTTTGCCTGTTCTCATTTGCACGTACGACACGAGAAAGAGTGACATCAAGTTTTGACATCAAGCTCACGGAGAAGAGAGACGAGAGGGGGGGGGGGGACAAAAACAGACTCGGTACACACACAATCACAACTACTCTCGCCCACTATAAATACCGGTGCGCCACAGTCGTCGAGTCAGTTGCGTTCGAGAAGCCGAAGAGATAACATATCTCCGAAAGTGAACGCAGTCGCCACTGAAGATGTCAACCGCAGTTGTTGACGAAACGTTTGGAAGAAAGAGAAGAGACTCCAGAAGACCTCGGCCAAGTAGCCCGGAAGATTCAATTAATATGGACACCGGCCGAGAAAGCCTACACTCCACTATAAGGTTATGTTTGATTTGCAGTTTTATTTGAATTAAACTGATTGTACCAAAAAAACAGCAGGATATTTAGTATTCTTTGGTTTTTTGCGGTAAAAACTCTAAACGTGTCTTCGTGGAAGTTTCTCGTATGAACTATATAACGTTCCATTGCAGGACGCAGATACCACGAACCTTTTCAATCACAGTTTTCAGACAATAATCCACTATGCGTTGCAGGAATAGAGTCCAAATCAAAGCGGATCCACCAATTCGTATTGGTATTATGTTATATTCGTATTATGGCCCGAAACCCCTTAGTAAATCACTAAGGGGAGGCGAGTGCCCTGCAGTAGGTTGTTAAAAAGGTTGAGACAAAAAAGAGTATAGTCAATGCTCTCAATGTATTCGGCCTATGTCTCCCCACTACTGGATTTTTGGTGGTAACACATAGTATAAACAGAGAAACGTTTCGTAACTATACGATACATACGGCCGCGAACAATAGATACGACCAGCGGACCAGCAGCGCTTACTTAGTTGCCAGGTTAATAAATGGATTAGACTATAAATTAAAAAAAATGTGCGGTCTGGGGACCCCCGTCAGGAACGAAGATCCTTACGCATTTTTTTTTTAAACTCCGAATGTAATTCGATATAAAATCTGTATAGTTCATGTATCTTTTTTTTTGTATCATATTTTCAATGCAAATAATTTAAAATAAGGAATCAAATCAAAAAACAATTTAGGTTATACAATCGGCCACGCACTGGTCTGCACGTCTGCTATTCTGCTTGAGTCTCGCTCTCGATACTCGCACGCACACACACACAGAGAAAGAGAAAGGCGTATGGAGGGGGTAAAAATCTTACGTAACGTTACATATTCTCTCGAAACACACCTACCGCAAACCGCGCAAAGGAACTTCATTCCAAAAACGGATATTAGTGAATTAAAAAGGTATTTGTTGTCTAAATTATAATTTGTACACTGCATACAGATAGGGACAGATACTGCAGACCTTGTATCTTAGACAAACCTTTATAGTTTATTTGATACAACTATAATAGTGTTATGCTTTTGGCTTGTATGTTTTTTTATATTAATGAAGCCAGATGAGCTAGCGGCCCACATGATGATAAGTGGCTAACGCCGCCCATGGACATCTGCAACACCGTGGTGTTGCAGATGTCCCGTGCGATATGCGGGTGCGCTGCCGACCTTGCAGAATATCATTCACAGCATTGAAGAACCCCACGTCGTATCATAAGGGGAAGACCTAATAATAGGTAATAATAAAAAAATAGACGTCTCCCAAGGCTCTCGCCACCACACACGGTCTTCCGCACTTCCCATCCAGCCACTACCCAGCCACTGCCCGGTTCACGTGGCCTGACAGCGTCCCATATTGCGTTTCCCGAGACGTGCTCTCCATTCTACTCATATATCCCACCGGTTTAAAGTGACAAAACTTTTAAACTCTCGTAAAAAATCTCGTAAAAAACCACCAGCTTTCAAAATTAACGCTTTTTGAAGTAGGATTTAATTTAATTAATATTCTAGAAAGTTTTTCCGGCAACTTGCGACTAAAGCCCCTCTTGATTTATTACAAAGCTCCTTGCACAATATTATTAAGTTTATGTACGTTTCGGCGCATTAAAATGCGAAATTTAGGCACTCGGGGCTCTCGAGCACAAAATTTCTCAACAGATGTCATTTTCTAAATTAGTTTATATCATAGATGTATAATTTTATGCAAAGATGAACACAATGTGTGAGTGGAAATTCAAACCGTAGCATGTTCACCATAAGCTAAAAAAAGTCAGAAACAGCTGTAAATTGTCAAAAGTCTGCTAATGTTTTCATCTATACTTCAACTTTCATGCAGGGCACAGGCCTCTCCTAAAATCACTACTGCTTCGGGTCATGATCTACCACGCGAACTCAGTTCGGATTGGTTGATACACATGTGATACATACTCGTATCAGCTTTAAATGTGCCACTGCAGAGCCTATGCCTATAAATAAACGACTGGGGAGTTTCGGGATGTAATCCACTACGCAGGCCCAGTGGGGATTGATGGATACATACATTCCAGATTTTTTATTTATTTCTGGATGGTGACAATTTTTACAAATGTGTATACTCATGAAACTCAGTGGTACAATGCCGAGGATTTAAACTGACAATCACACGAATGTGAATCGAGTATTGATATTGCTGGCCCATCACCGCTATCACCGGATATACATGCTCCCATACAATGCTTTCCTTTTTTTATAGACTAGTGGGCGGACGAGCAAGCGGTCCAACGTGATGGTAAGTGTTACCGTCGCCTATGGATACCTGCAACACCAGGGGGTATGCGCGCGCGCCGCCGCCTTTTACTGTTGATCTAGTGATACTTTGTTAAAAATCGGTTTTTAACTGGAAACTCAATGTTACGGACCGAGGATTTGAACTCATGACTTCACAAATAAGAGTCTAGAATAGAGACTATAAAGCTATCACTGTTCAAAGTCACGTATTTTTCCTCTTATTGTCAAATTGTCTCAGATTTCTCCTTACAGTAAAAAAGGTTATTTAGAAGAAATAAGAAGTTCTTTTAGTTGCCTGTTTTACCTACATTTCTTGTTTGAACGTTTTGATGTATATGTTACGGTTAATGTCAGGTGTGTAGATGAGCCATATAATATAATGCCATTGTCTAGAGAAAGCTAGCATTATCTAAGAGCTTTGGATAAAATTCAAATAGCATGAATATTATTTCAAACAAATTGTTTCTGGATAAGAAGATTTACGCGTTAAAAAAATAACCACAAAGTCTGAAATCTAAGGTCCGAGTGGGACTTCTAATACAAACGAGCCAAATAGTTTTCTGGTTTGATTTTTGTTGAATTTCAGATTTTGTTGAATTATCCAAACATCATATCTGGTTGATGGTTTATTCACACACCTAACATTAACTGTAACATTTACAATAAAATGTATTTTTCTATGGCATTGGAGACAAGCAATATTCCAATAAGGGTGTGTGTCTGTCGGCATGATTGCCCGAGGAATGCGCCGGCATGTGACTTGTTCGCACTCGATTGATTACATTATTTCAGCTAGCTCGGCTCCGGTTACCTACGCGGTGAGAATTTGTCTCGATGAACCGAATCGATTGCGTTACGATTGGGAGATCAAAAGTGAGAAAGAAATTTGGACCTTTAATTTAATCTGTGTCGCGGCTCCACATCGCCGCTTCAACATTTTTCATTTTTATTTAACTACCGTCACAAAATATGGGTAGCCTGCCGTTTTTGGTGCTTACCTACATGTTTTTACATACAAAGTCTCAGTCAACCAAAATCGTGAGCTGAGACGCATTGGCATTGTATCCAGTAATAAAACCAGTCAATACAAGCAAATCCTTTCGGGTTTTATTTCGCCAAAGGAGTAAAACTCGCAGTGTCTCCAAACGTAGACAATCTGTATTATCTAAACTTCTAAATGTATCCCTTGCCATACCATATACTATCAGCCTATGTCTCTCGAATGCTGTATATAGGCATCTCCAAAGGCTCGCCATCGTACACGGTCTTCTGGTCTTCTCATTCAGCTACTACCGGCAAACTTCTTCACATGGTCGGAGCGCGTCCCTCACTGCGCTTCACGGTACTTCACTTCAATTTAAGGACTCATTTAAAACTTCATTTAAAATTTTCCCTTTTTTTGAGAGAAATATCAAGTCATAGAACAAAAGTTAATTTTAATGATGGAAATTCATTGCTAAGAGAGTGCAGATATTTCTTATGTAACCCTGCCTGTATCGGAAGAATAATAAATATCGTATTGAGCCGTCAAACAGTGCCGCGAGACGCCGCCCGACGCCACCCGCTCAATACATTGCCATCCTGATTTTTTATAAAACTACTGATAAAAAACGGTTTCACTCTTTTACATTTGATTAAACGTTTTAATTAATAACTATAGAATTTAACTAACCTAATAAGTACACGGATATAATAAATTATTAAACAAGTAACAGCCCTCACGGCATCCGTCGGCGACAGAGGGAGGTTACGGCTGAGGGAAGTAGGTGTTTATTTCGTAGCTTTTGAGTAGGTGTGTTTTTTGGGAGGGAGAGACTGCACGCTACAATCCTGCAGTCTTCTGTGAGAGAGGGGTAACGTGGCCAGTCGAGCGCGCCCAGCGGCTGTTGGTCACAGTAGTCAGTAGTAGTTGCTGTAGAGGCCACCCTATGACGACTGAATTAAAGGCTTTTTTGCGTTACATTTGACGTGTTGTCGAGCAGGTTAGGACAAAAAGATTGTTCATGCATGCTCGTCAAGCATGCAGTTACGTGTGTAACCTTCGGGGTCAACACAATCATTATTGTAGGCAATAGAAAAATATTTCTGTTTATAATGAATAATTTTAATTTATGGTAACGAACTTATTTCATGTTTTTGTTACTTTTATTTCGTTATTATATACAAAAATTTTTCATAATGACTATTGTAAAAAGTACAATAGAGGGTATTTTTACGTTATTTTATTATTATTGCATAATAAAGAAAGAATAGTGTTGCATTACTATATACTTTACAAAGGCAGTATTAAATTAACTTTAGAGTTAATAGTTTCTGACCGCGCCTTCTGAAACAATTACCAATTAAAAAGAATTACCTACATTTTTACGATTATACTGGAAACAGTTCATTTACTTAATAAAAAAAAGTAAACAAAGAGAAAATGGGTCAATCAGTGCAAATTTTACACAGCGTTTAATCTGGAGATTCTTTTGCACAGTTCTGGTGTAAACAAATCCTTCACTCATTAAAAGTTGCAGTTGCTGAGCGTTAATACCGGTTTATACCGGTTTTAACCAGTAATATCGGCCGTAATAACCGGAATGAACCGGATTAGCGGCGAGCAATATCTGGTGTATTACTTGCTATGGGCGCGCTGACGGGTTTATTTGTTTTTTTCTGTGTTATTTAATGATTTTTATTTAAATTTTGTAGGTATATTCATTGTGTGTTATAAATAGGTAGACAAGTCCTCGAATGGAAAACATTTATTACCCTGTACTGAGCAATGAGCGTTTGAAGGTGCTTGGTAAGCAGGAAGGAGATAAGTGAAATTCTTGGATGAGCTGAACTGTGCTATACTGAATGTTTTATATAAATCTTAACTTATTTTATACACAATATAATTATTAGTATACTAAAAGTCAATAAAAAATAGTACCGTAAACTGCCGCAACATTGCCTAAGTTTTACGCTTTTTTAAAGATATCTTCGAAATTTAAAAGCTATTTTCAACTTTGCTATGTACTAAATAAAGTTCAAAATCTTGTCTTTGGGATATCATGGTGATATTACATTATATTACTACAGGAGTACATCTGTAACGACATTTAATACCAGGCAAAGTTGGGCTGAAAAATCGCAACTTTGCCTACGTTGTTAAAAAGTATTACAAGACACAAATCCACAAACTCTCCACTCTATATTGAACTGTATTCTTATATCATGTTAGTGTTTATTTAAAAATCGAAAAAATGTACATAAGTAGCCTAAATTAAAGCCAGGCAATGTTGGGATGTAAATTTTGGTCATTTTCATACATTGACAAAGTCTTGTATAGGGTTGTCACAAATTTAGAAATGAACGACTTTTTTTTTCACAGTGTAATAATTTCTTATACATTATTATTACTTAACATTAACAATATTATTAACATTAACATTATTACTTATAATAAGTAACATTTCTTTAGAAATGGACATAGTTATGAAGAAAACATCCAATCCATATTTTTGGGTGAAACGGAGTATTTCGATCTCGGCTTTAAAAATACCACTTAATTTGTCCTAAATGGTTCGAAAAAGGTTTTATTTAAATGTTTAATGATCAAATAAACAGGCAAATGCTGTAAGCAAAAATTTAATTTAACTAATTTTACTTAATATTTATCAGGGGAATTATAGACTCTATATTGAAAATTAATTGGCCTCGTCGCCCGACTTTAGGGTTTTGTAAAACCTTTTCAATGTCTAGACGTGTGATCTCGGATATGTCTTCCACTAATGGCCAAGAAAATGTTCCCTTGGTGTTCTTTCTCAGATATTTCGTTAAATATGTACCATTGCTTTCATTATGACTTATAATCAAACCAATGTAGTATATATTGACTTTCCTTGCAAGGAATTTAACTAGTACATATTTTCCTACAGTAACGTCATCAGTGGAATCTTCTTCAGTGAAATTTAAATTATCTTCATAAAAACTTTCAGTATCACTCTGTGAGTCTACAAATGGGCCATCTTCTGAAGACTCATGCAAAGAAAACGATGAAGTTATACTGTCTGAATCTGACCCTTGGCTTTTGTCTAGTTGTCTGAGTGAAATATTTGATAATATTTTTCTGGGTTCAACAGGAACACAAGAGGTTGGAGGGTCATTTTCACATGCCTTTGTAAATAAAGTGCTGTTATTAGAAATGTATAAGTTCTGTGGTGCTTCGCAATTCACAACCACACCTGGAGGAATGTTTATATTTTGATAAGAAGAACTAGCTTCTAATCTTTCTGTATTCGGTATTGTTGTAAAGTATTCGGTTGACACAGATTCCCCTGGTTTTATATGGACTTTTTTATTTCTTTTCCTGTTTATGTTATTATTGGGAGATCTTGATTCTTTTAAATAACTGAGAAGAGCATTATTAAAGGTAACCTCTGGTTTCCTATTCTCCACGTTGTAATCAGGTAGTTTTCTTAAAACTTCTTCAGGGTTTAAAGGGTGTATCCCAGTGGCCTTGAATCCATTCCTGATTGTTTCTATTTTATTAATTTTTATTGCATCAATTAATGATTTTAGTAATTCTGGAAAAATACTTTTGTTTAAGGAATTACTGGACGGGTGTCGTACTTTCCAGTCGAGTAGAATATTGCGCCACGTTCTTTTTAAGGGTCTAAAAAATGAGACATCAAGTGGTTGGGTATCGTGAGTTGAATTGGGTGGTAGAAAAACAAAGCGAATATTGTTATCACGACATTTCTCAATAATGCTTATGTTTAAATGCGAGGACAAATTGTCCCCTATCATTACTTTGGGTTCCAGTGAGGTTTGTGCCCAGGGTATTATAATAGTATTGAACCAATCTTCAAAGGTTTGATTATCAAACCAACCGGATTTCGATTTATTAAATCTTGTACGGGCGGCCTTTTTTCACACCAGTTACTCCACAGATTTTCTGCCTTATAAACTACGTATGGAGGAAATAATTTTCCGGACGCAGTGGCCGCGAACATGAGAGATATTGCAGTTTTAGTACTGTTGAGAATTTTATTAGGATACTTAACACCTCTTTTAAAAATGCATCTCAGGCTACCGGGATCATCAGATAAATTAGTTTCATCGTAGTTCAGAATGTGCTCTGGTTTTGCATTAGTTAAACTTACTTTTAGGTTATCAAAATATTCGTTATATTCACTATAAGTTTTTGTAGCCCGTACAACCTTAATATTTTGAGTCGATCTCGTCGTTAATTTATTTTTGTGCCTATTTAAAAAATTCCTAATCCATTTTTCGCCTGGCATCTTATTATTAAAAAGGGCGGATTTTTCATTTTTTTTTAAGGTAGTCATAAACGATTATTCTCAATTCTGAACGTGTTAAAGGACTGCCATAATTGGCGCAAAGAATCAACGCTTCCACAATTCTTGACTCCTCCTCTTCAGACAATTTATTAGGACATCCAACTTTACGCATATGTTTCAGCTTTACTTTATTTAAAATTGTTTTTATTGGTATCCCAAACTGTTTTTCTGCTTCATATGAATTTAAATTTTTGTTTTTTACCAAATCTACTGCTAAATTTAGTAAGCTATCTTCATAGTCTTTCTAGCGCCTGGCACCTGGCTTTCTTCTATGTTTTTCCATTGTGGACCTAAAAATAAAATAATATATATCAACTGCTTAATTAAAGTAATTTTTAAAGTAATACGTAGTAACTTTACCTAATACTTTACCTAATGTATTAGGTATTCGTTTCGTTGTTAAAAAAAATCCAATTAGACAAAATTACATTATAAGGCAAATTAAATGATAAAAAAAATAAAATTATATAATTTCAAAAATATAACTGCAACAACCCTACCGTAGATAAAGTTGAGGTTACTTATTTATCAAACTTATCCCATCTTTGCCTAAGTCTAATTTATTTTAGAACGCTTGACGACAAAACGAATCTAGCAATTGCATTATATTAAAGAAGACTAAATCGATAAGATAACTATATTACCAAAACTTAAACAATATTCTATTTCGACTTACCGAAAAAGTTTTGAGCATCAGTATAAATTCCCGTCTCCTTCTTGACGTTCAAAACGGCACTGACGTGAAGGTAGGTAACATTAGTACTATGGCGATCATTTTTTGTGTTGTCAGAATATCTTTACAAAATATACCATTGGTTTCAGTGATGCAACATAAATATTTTGCGAGTTATCAGCATATTACTATTTTAGGCAATGTTAAAGACTTGTGGTAAAGTTGCGACGTTTTACGGTACATTTTTACTATTGCTATAGATTTGTAAATCACGCGATCAATGTGTATCCCGCGTAGATATAAAAACAAGTTGCTACGGTCGCTTGATCTTTAGTAGCTGTGTAGCTGCCGGCTGTCCTGGAGTGCAGACGTCTCGATGCAGTAGGTACTACGCCGTGCTAAGTGCATCTTCGCATTACGTGAGCTCCGTGTGTACGTGATGATGACTCAGCTTGCTGTTCCTGTCTGCTGCAACTCCCAAGGAGTAAATCAGCTCATCGTGTTTCTACGGACTGCGTTCCATCTTGGTTTCCATGTAAACATGCGTCAAAAACGGTTATTTTCAGAACTATGTACTTCATATTTCATTGTGAGCGTCTATATACTGGCTGCGCAATAGCTACAAGCACTACGAACGTTTTAGATAGAACAACAAAACTTTACATGTTGTAGGTTTTTAATTTTCACTGAAGGTTTTGTATATTTTAAATTAATTGATGTGTTTCAGGTTTTGCGTTAGTTCAGTGACACGTTGTATACTTATAAGTATACCTATTTCCGTCATTGTAATAAGAAATGTGTACTTGCCTCAGCTGCAGTATACAGCTAATATTCCGTCGCATCATTACCAAGGATTATGAATCTATATACCCGCTTTTGCAAATATTTTAAATTTTTAACATACAGACTGAATGCGGACCAGCGGTTAAACTATAACGCTACTAGTTGTTACAATTTGATCCATGAAGGATTATCGAATGAAGGATGTGAAAATAAGGAATAAATCTCAAAATAGATAGACTGTGATGCGTTATATATTCATAGAACGCCGTTCTATCCGGCTAGAACTGGACCAGTAAATGTGGGCGCGATGGGATGGACACTAAGTGTGTCTGCGATGCGGGATGTAAAATAAAGAAAAATGGCTACTAAATGATAATAGTAAATTGTCATGTAAGTATTCATTCGGACGATTCCAAGCGCAGCTCATCCAGTAGCCGGCTACACGTGGTCTACAGGTGGTCAGCACTTCACTAGGGTCGCGAACCGATTGTTAATTAATTGTCTATATAACGATATGCACTTTATTTTTGAGGGTGCCGAAGATGGCAACCAAAATGAACGCGCGCGCGTGACGAAACGAGGTTGTAACAATGCTGCGAATTTTCTCCCGGTGACAGCGTCAGTTGTCATCTGTCATGGGCTAAGAGGCCTCATTTAAAAACGTGGCCAAAAAAATAAAGCGTCGCGAACACAGACAGTTTGAAAATATATTTGTTATAGCTCTCAAAACTTTTTACGCAGCGACGTTTATATCCTCGCGCCTCCATTTAATAGGGGGAGTTTTTAATTATGAGTTAATTTGATTTAGGATAAATGGGAATGTCTGAACTCGTCCCCAGATGAAGAATAATTACCATGTCGACTCATTGTTCAACTTTGTTACTGTAATCATACGTACTTTATGACGTCACCCCACTTTCAATGGCTCACACTAGGGTTTCGTATGTAGATATATGAAGACACACATCAAATACGAACACAAACAACCAAGAAACCAAAATATTTGTATTCTTATTTTTAATGTCTAAGCGTTAAGAATGCGCTAGAAATAAGAATATTTTTTTTTAATGTTTTTATTATTATTAACTAGCTGTGCACACAGTTTTGAACAACGTGAACACAGTTTTGTAGCGGAAAATACATTTATAAATGCCTTCCTGTGCATTTATTCAATGTACAAATCACTCAAGAAGCAAAAACTAAACACATGGAATCACTTTTCACGCGTATTGTACACCAAAAAATTAATTAAATGAAGTGAAATAATGAAGCGAGCGAGATAAAACTATACGAAACATGTGCGAGCGACCATTTAGCTTGTCTCACTCTTGCTACTGTCCGAGCCAATCGCTCTATCTCTGTCTTTCGGTGTCGTACAACGTGACTTCAATTATAGCATACGGGTTTATGCATATGTAGTTGTGCATTCGTGCCGATTTTCAGTTGACACTACGTAAGAACGTATGGCATAGAGTATTATACCCAATAGAGTGGTAATACTGGCCATCCAATTCCGTAACTGATCAGTGATTTGCCTATAATAAATATCAACTCTCACATGCACCAAAATAGTACAGCACCAAAAAGTGACCTGTGTGTACGTCTCCGTATAATTATAAAACACGAGATTTGCTGTTAAAATGTCTTCCTGTTCGATTCGTTGGTGTGGTAAAAATAGTAAAACATCGAACTCTAAAACAGACGGCATCACATTTCATCGGTAAGTAACAATAAATATAGAATTTTTCAATTCACATCCATTTTATCACGGCTCAAGCTAAACTGGTCACGTCAAAATGAAACAATTGACAAGTATCTATGCGTCTTGTTTTTACCTAGTTACAACCTAACTCTCTATTTCTCTAATCTCTTTCTATTTCTACGAACTTGTTACTAGTGTTGGACGAAGAAAATGAAATTATGTTTCGATATTTACGAGTAAAGTAGGTATATTATTACATTTTATTTAAAAAAATAACTTTGCACTTATTTTTAATGTCCATTGTCGATCTAACGTCGTAGTGCTGGACCATTATACCGATTTAAATTGTTTTATTAAATGATAAGTACCTATTAAAATGTTGTTTTATCTTCACAACGTTATTTAATTAAATACAACTATTTAGGAAGTTTTCCTATCATCTAAATTTTCCATGTGCTCTGTATTCCGTAAACTATCAATTTTGTTCACTCTTGTTGGGTAGTATTTAATAGTTGGAATAATGCTATTTTAATTATTTTATTCATTTAATTTTAAATATTTACGTATACATTGTATCTCTATAAAAAAACAAGAGAGTGTTATTTACCATGCCGTCCCACTAAACAATTTCTTTCGATATCGATATTTGCGTGCCCAACACTAGAGTTTATGTTTGACCTTGGGTCGACCAATCAGAGCGCAGTTGTCACCGCGGTGATTTGTCGGAAATATTTTCAAACAAAATGAGTAGCATTTCGTCTCTATTGGGTATGTACTCTATGACGTATGGTAACAACTGTCTATTGTATAACGGCAGTGAGATAAAGATGAGATCTTGGTCATATTTATATTGTAAGTAATAGAATAACCTATCAAGTATGTACGATAATAGTTGTTCATTAGATAATGACCACATTCTCTTGTTAATTCTAATTAATTAGCGTGAAAGTTTGTATATATGTATATGTTTTATATTATCATATAGATATATTTTATATTTCATTATTCTTATATTGTATTATTGTTGTGTTAGTATTATTTTGTATTACTTAATTGCATAGCCTATCTCTTTCTCTAAGTCATTTCACTGCCCGTTGGTTGCCTGCAAGAGATCGCTTTTAGCGATAAGACCGTCTATTGCTTTTGTATATACGTTATTCTGTTTAATGTAATTAACTAGTTAGAAAAGGAACGCATTAAAGATTTTTCGTTCATTCATTAAAAGCGTCAATGTAGAATTAAATTTCATAATAACGGGTACATATGTGAAGCTAAGGCAGCAGTTCAATTACTTTTGCTCCTCTGTAAATACGTAATCGGCTTATGTGTCATGCTTTCAACGAAAATTTTCAACAAATCCACATTTAAAAGACGGAATTATAAGCCATAAATAGATGAGCCTCTTATATTGTATTGTATCATTAGCGTCTGTCTCTAGTGTTGTGAAAATGAGCGCCAAGTCGGCGTTAATGAATCTAAAAACCCCTAATTAGGAGCGTTTTAGACTCAAGTTTTTAATGTCACGGGTTTATGACTATCAAACACAAAACATTGTGTGTCTCTTCCCTGCTGGATATATGTCTTTCTCAAAGCCTGCAACTATATACGATCTTCCACTCTTCTTATCTAGCATTAGTATAAGTCGTTAGTACATTTGGATCTGGTCGTTAGTACTATCTCTTTCAGCTTCTCTAGCGTATAACAAAAGAATATAAAAGACGCTCGTCTGAAATAAATGTCACAAATATTATTAAGGTGTACACAAGTAAAGGTGTTGAGAGTGCTTCTAGCCCATAATCGTCTAGCGCTCTTCTTCCATAATATAAAAATCTTAAAAAATCACTTGTATCACTCCATGAGGAACTTCAAATCAATGTTACCAGTATTGTTATTATATTTACAACTTATTTATTTATATAGGGGGGGCCCTCAGTGGGCGAATTGGTGGGCAAGACTTACTCAGTTGATAAGTATATAAATTTATACAAAATTATCTCAATAAACATTATTTATAACTATGTATATTAATGTTCAACTAAAGGAGCTAGAGGCTCCTTTTGTCTGTAATCTTCAAGTTCTCTTCTAGCTTTCAAGAAAAATTGTAAAAAATCGCTTGTCCTATAGCTATATAAGTTATTTGTAAACATTATTTAGGTATACGAATTTATCTCATCACCAATTTTTACGACGCGATTAGTCTCCTTGTCCTTTGTAAACATTAAAGGGAAATTCACAGATACAATAAATATTTAATGGCCATCCAATAAAAATGGCGCTGGTAAACTTGGCATTTGCGTTAGAATAGAGCACATTAATTCTGTGAAGGCACACTTATCAATCGGATGTCAACTGATTTAATGCGGTTCGGCGAGTTGTTATTGATCACATGGTGTTATCATATTATATTATTTAAGGTGCCATCAAGTACAAACATACAACAGTCAGATGACAATTTGTATCAGAAAACATCATACAATTTGTCATCGATCACTCATTATCGAGAAATTTGTCATCGATCGCCAATCTTTTGTACAATGTGTTGTTATGATAACTTGTCTTGCAATTATAAATACAATGTTTTGTAATACCTGGACTTTTCACCATCGATCCCGGGATCTCGAATGAAACGTGAGAGCGGATCAAAAATATAAAACATATTTGCGATCACTGCTATGTATGTAACTTTATAGGGTAAGTACCTTTATTAATCAAAATCGATTGAGTAGATGGATTTTAGTCTTACGCGGTAGAAACGCTTTGCCAGTTGTGAATGGTAATTCGATCGTATATAATATGCAAAAGTCATTATTATTGCAACCGCACACCAGCAATGCAATCGTGCGGTGAAATTGTCCCACTGATAGGAAATAACGTGAGCCTCGATGATGCGTCGCGTGTCTCCCCGATAGGAATGCCACTCCTCGTTACCGTCCACATCGTCGTCTTCGGCACGTCCTAGACCATCCCGACGACCCGATTACCAGCGCCAATGTGGTTATTACACTACACTGTATACAGGTACACCGTTACCGCCGGCAGAGATGAGGACGTCCCCCCTCCTACACCGTGAACACACACCATCCTTCATCCAACACTTTTCCCAGGTATCGGCACGTGTCTGGGCGCTGCTCACTGACTCGCGATCCCGCGGTACCCTCCTAAAGCAACGTCCTAAGCTGAGGTCCGTTCTTTCCGCAGGTTTACCGGCGGGCGAGGCCTTAGGCTCGTTGCTGCACACGCTTTTTGCTCCTGGCCGAGCTCCTTCTGCGCTCGCCCTCTCCGGTGAGTGTTGAAAGGCCATTAGGACTACAAGAATTTAACCATTCAGAAAAAAAAGCGTCGCGAGCCAGAGTCTAGGATTTTTGAATAGGATTTTATGAAAGCCGCAACTTTATGAGGAGGTATATACAACATGTTTATGTAATAATAGGTTATGGATGGTAATGAAAGCTTAGTTGAGACACATCAATACGAAAATTTCTGCCGAAAACATTCACAGAAATATAGAAGTACCTTCATAGTGTGAACATAACCCGCGGCGTATAGTGAGTCCAAAGAAATTATTCCCCGGAGAGTAGATATTTTCGGGATCCAAAATATTATTTCATTCCTTACAAATATTTCATTCCGGCTTCATTGTTTCCTCGAGTACGTGATATTTCTGGCATCTTTCGTAGAAAATGTTATATTCGTATGATTTCTAAACATATACAGGCTGAAATAAATAAAAACCTTTTCAATCCCAGCCGTGGTCACGAGTTGAAACGTGGAGTAGGAATAAAAGGTAAACAAATATCTTTATTATTCACGTTCAGACCCGATTTAGAATATAAAATGAAATAAAAAATATCTGCACTCTCTTAATACAAACATCACATCCTATCCCATCCAATTTCTACCTCTAAATCCATTTCTACCTCTCTAAAGGCAGTCAGCGCATCCGGGACCGTGCCAACGTTTATCATTTTAGACTGATGTTGACATATATCGCGGGTGTCCACGGGCGATAGTATCCACTTACCACCGGGTGGATTGTATGCTCGTCTGTCGCCTTTTTTTCTATTAAAAAAATATTTTGTAACAACTGACAATGTTATAAAATTCAATACAACGTTGTTTCACCATTGACAGTTAAAAATTTGGACTACAACGCTCACGAGCGTTTAACGCTCTAGTTATAAAAGTTCATTGGCGGGCGCCAATGGTAGAGCGTCGTAATTATTCAACGAACTCAACGCTTATTTTTACAACCCTAAACTTCTTCTTACTGCAGTCGTGGGCGGCAGCGCGGCGCCTGCTTACTTCTCACTCGATGATGCTGATGGATTAGAATGGAAAAGGGAGTCTGCCATATCTCAATCACTCTCTAAATTACGATTTCACAGCAGTCCTGTGGGAGAGGGGATCCGACTTGGTTATCTAGTTGAATTTGAGATTAAACAAATTTTGATATTTGTTTTATTTTATGTCTAAACAGAACAATACGACATAACTGTTGTGCTTGACGTGGGATTGCGAGGGAGGATCAGTAGAAACTCTTTCCATCAAGGAACTATTAACCTGTCAACCTATGTCTTTGCACTGCTGGACATAGGCCTACCTCAAAGCTCGCCACGATATACAATCTTCGGCTCTTTTCATTGAACCACCACTGGCGAATATCATCAAGTCGTCGATCAATCTCCCCGGAGGGCGTCTCGCTCTTCATACTACTGTTCTGAGACCAATATGACCTACCCATTGCCGCTTCAACATTCTCAAATAAAATATATTCTTATTGCATACAAATACAATAATAATAACCTCTGCTTCGACAGTAACATCTAGATAAATATAAATCAAACTTTAGGGACCTCGTCAAATTGAAGCAATTTTGTTATAACAATAAAGTAAATGTTATGAAGTTAAAGGCAATTTATTTTAGGTATACGGAGTCTGGAGTCTTTTCTCTCGGTTTTGTCGTCATTGAAAAGGTCATTGATGTCAATCTACCTACTTAGTTTTTTTTTTAGTCTGTATCGTCGAAAAGTTAAGTAGAAAAAAGTTTATCACATTTATTTTCAAAGTAATAATTTATTGAAACGAGAAAACTATGATCTTTCTTATAATTTACGTTTAGAAAAGATTTCTATAATATGGACTCATGTTCTGGTGTGACCGACCGCTGTTTGCTGTCACCTAAAGTTGTTGACACATAATAGCGAAATATCTTCGACTATTGTAGCGACTGCAATACGCCCGGCCCTTGTTCTTCTGGTGTTACTTTTGTTATTTGAAAACATTGTTCTTATTTGTAATACAAATAACAGTGTCTCAGTAACATAATCAAGTATGCAGCATACACTGTCATGGCGTTCGTAGACTGATGACATACATTTTTCTGGATTAACCTCTGTGGCACAGTACGACACGGAGTCTTACGTAAAGCGGTACAAATACAGAGCTACATAATTGCACCTTAACGTGATATGAATAAGGAATGGAATAGATTGCTTTTGGGTTATATTTGGTGGGTTGTCTTTACTTTTTATGTGTGCATAAGTCTCAGTAATGTGAGAACGTTGTGTGTAGGCTTGGGGTTGCAACGGTCACTCAGTTCTAAAGGTTAGTAGTCAACAATACCAGCTTACCGTCCAGATATTCATTACACACTATAGACAAAAACCCTGAGAGTTTGGAGAGTGTTTGATTTAATGTAATATTTTTTTTGTTTCACAACGCATTGAACGAAAATAAAAAATAAGTATGTGTTATGTCGCATACGAGTCGTACAACTATATGTACAATAATCGAATGTCCGTGTTGATTTATTGTCATTTCAATCTATATAAATAAAAATTAAATGCTGTTCGTTGGTAAGCGCATCACTTGAGAATGGCGGGACCGATTTGGCTAAATTTTTTTTAAAAATGTTCGTAATAGTCCGAATAAGGTTTTTAGAGAAAGAAAAATTGGAAAAGTTGCCCTGAAATTTGGAAAATTCGGGAAACACCGAAAGTGCTTTTTTCTATGGGATTTTTTTTGAACTTATTGAAATTATTATATTATTGAAATTTGGACAGGACAACGTCTGTCGGCTCACCTAGTGTATTTTATCATATTTATATTTTATATTTATTTATATATATATTTTTTATTTTATGTATTTTATTTTATAAGATAAAATATATTTTATAGTAATATTGTTCAAATCATAAATTATTTTCCTTGTTTAATGTGTTATCATAAAGATACTCTTAAATCGTTTTTTTCGATTATCGATGAACAGCTATTTAAAATAATATAATTGACCAATATGTTACAGCGGAAATTTGGGGTTAGCGGAACTCATTAACGAAATCAATGGATTCAGACTTCAGCAAAGGTTTGGACACCCCCTATATGTACTTAGTCTGGCCATAAATACCGTTACAATAAAGAACAAAATAAATTACATTTGTATTAGGGGTTAAAGTAAGAAATTGCCGATTTGTACTGAAAAATTAAAACTCGTTTTTTTCTAAAATGTAACATATTTATTTAATCAAAATATTTACCCTCATTATCTATACATTGTTGCCATCTAATCGGAAGTTCATTTATGCCTTTGCGATAGAACTCTGGGGATGTAGATTCGACAAACTGTGTGAAAGCATTTTGTACTGCCTCTTGGGAAGAAAATATTTTAACACGTAGAAAATTGTCCAAATCACGAAAAAATGGTAGTCCGTTGGAGCAAGGTCTGGCGAGTACGGAGGATGACGTATGGTTTCTAACTCCCGTAGAGTTACAACGGTTTCTCGTGCAGTGTGAGGTCTTGCGTTATCATGGAGCAATAATGGTGAAGATCGATTCACGAGTCGGGGCTGTTTCACTGCTAGTTTCGCCATCATTGTTCGAAGTTCGGCACAGTAAACATCTGCTGTTATTGCTTGACCAGACCTGAGAAAGCTATAGTGAATAACACCATTAATAGACCACCAAACAGTTACCATTACCTTTTTATTGGTAAGCTTTGCCTTAGGGCACTGTTGCGGCGTTTGACCTGGGGTCAGCCATTGTATTTTTCGCTTTCCGTTATCGTAAAGAATCCGCTTTTCGTCACATGTCACAATTCGATCCAATATTCCTTCATTTCTGTACCGATTCAACAAGGCAACGCAAGTTTCAACACGCGTTTCTTTCTGCAGATCAGTCAAATCATGAGGCACCCATTTTTCATAGTTTTTTATCTTATTGATTTGATGCAAATGAGTCAATATTGTAGGTAAGGTAACGTTAAACCATGCCGCTAATTCCTGGGTAGTTTGACTCGGATCGGCTTCCACCATCTCCTTCAATTCAGCGTTATTCACCTGTGTGGGCGGTCTTCCACGTGGTTCGTTCTTCAAGTCGAAGTTTCCATTACGAAAGCGTTTAAACCAAAAACGCACGGTCCGTTCATTAGCAGTCTCCTCTCCAAACGCAGCATTGATATTGCGAGCCGTTTCTGCCGCGTTAGTTCCGCGTCGGAACTCGTATTCAAAGATTACTCGGATTTTCGAAGTATACATCTTTCCCGTCTAAGCCGAATAAAAAAAACAATTGAAAGTCGAAAATCGAATGTTGCACATTTTTTAAAACGAGAACCTCATAGGTATCATGTGAAAAAAGTTTCACTCGAAAATCTCACACCATGAAGGTTTTATGTCAATTCAAAGTATCTATTACTATAAAACGGCAATTTCATACTTTAACCCCTATTATTTGGAACCTCTCATTCTCATATGAAAAATATATGTTTTTCCTCATTTTGGCGTCAATCATTATTAAATATTATACTAATATTAAAATGGAGTGGGGTGATAAAGAAAATCGTATTACTGTAACTGCATTACACAAAGTAGGCATGGAGCCAAATGCAACTTTTAAATATCTCTATCCGCTCGGTATTAGCCGAATGTTTGTGTACCGGGCTATTGGTAGGTAAATTGAAACGTCCTCTGTTTGTGACAGATAAATGTCTGGCTGTCCACACACTATTCGTACTAAACAGACGATTAAACCTGTGACTGAGAGAATCCGAAGAAATCCAGTCCGGGAGGAAAAGATTTTATCCAGAGAAATGAATATAGCACCCAAAACTAAGTCACATATTTTAAAAGATGATTTAGGACTTGCTGCTTCAAAGGACGTACTGGTCATGTCTAAACTGATAACTTAAAGAAAAATAGCATTGACAAATCACAATAACTTCTGCGGCGGTACGCACAGACAAATCTTATTTATGGACGAAAAAATGTTCACCATTGAGGAATATTTTAAACAGCAGAATGATCGAGTTTATACTCATAACTCTAGAGAAGCTGCTAAATTGGTTATTAGGGTGCAACGTGACCATTATCCGGTTTCAGTGATGGTTCGGTGGTGTGTTAACTATCGAGGAGTGACTGAACCATCTTTTTGTGTAAATGGTATTAAAAAACGTTAGTGTATCAAGGTACGATTCTTGAGAAGGATATAAAGCCTCTTAACAACACCGTGTTCCATAACCCAGAACGATCTTTTCAGTAAAATTCAGCACCAGGTCATAAGTCTCGCTCAATACTTCCGCTTTCGCTTTGCGACTTCATTAGAGCTGAAGACTAGTCGTCATCTAGTCCCGATCTTAATCTGCTCGATTATGATTTATGGTCTGTTGATTATGATTTATCAGCGTTTAGAGCATGGTATGCTCTAAACGCCATGAAAATATTGAATCCATAAAACATTCCATAATGGTGGCAGTTGTCAATTTTCCCATAGAAGGGGCGCGTGTTTCAATCGAAAACTGGTCACAAGGTTATAAAAGCAAATGGTGACCATTTCGAATAAACGTTAGGGGAGGGTGGGGGAATCACGCACGGCGGGTAATGGCGGACACGTCAATTTAGCTATGTTAGAAAAGGATGGTGGATATTTTGAATGACGCAATCGCGAATCGAGCCTGAATATAGTGCCGAACAGTGAGTGGTAAAGTGAGGCCGCGCGCGCTGTACAAGGTAAGTTAACTTAATTGTTTTACAACAATTTCATCTTATTCTTGAGTTAAATAGATTAAGTGTACAATATTTACGACAAAACCATAAAACTCCGGTATTTTTTTTGTGAAGTAACGTCTAATTAAACAATGTTTTTAAGTATTCGCCACGTGCATGACGCGATTCAAACCTTAAATAAAAATATAGTTTTGTTTTTTTGTGTGTGTCGGGTAACGGCGAACGATTTAAATGGGGTAATTCCGAACGACCGTAATTACCCCTAAACAATGGATTTTTTTTTTATAATTTATGGTCAGCAGTCGGCTGCGGTGGCCATCCTTACTAATTTATAAATAAAACATGCTATTCACCAATATATTTCAGATGCCGCGAAATTACCAAAGAAAGACGGAGACCAAATCCAAATTAGAAGACTCAGAAAGAGCCATTCAGGATGTCAAGAACAAAACACTTTCAACAGGAAAAGCAGCTATTACTTATTCTGTCCCAAAAAGCACTATACACGACCATCTCAAGAAATAAATTATAAAGACCCCAAAAACTGGAAGAAAGGCTATAATTCTCTGAAGATTAAGAAAAAGAATTAGAATCACACATTTTAATATGCAGTAAACTATTTTATGGTTTAACTATAGAGAGATTTCGTGGGACAGATGCAGGGGACACGATCCAGGGGCCGAATTACAACACGATGGTGTAAAAGTATTGTAGAGGCAACAGGAGAAACTCTACAACGATCTATTGAACTGGCGCGGGACAGAAGCAAATGGAGACAAATCACATATGGTCACGATCCTCATTAGTGAGGGAACGACAAAAAGAAGAAGATAGAGATGGTGCGTACAATAGCATTCAAATTTGCTGAAGTAAATAAATTAAAGAACAATTTTGATAAAACATCCCAAATGGCGGGAAAAAACTGTTTCTACGGATTTAATAAAAAGGCATCCTAACATTTCGTTACGTAAACCTGAGTCCACTTCTATTAATAGAATTAAAGCTTTTAATGAAATGGAAGTGAAAATGTTCTTCAAAAACTTGGAAGCCTTACAAACAAAACACCAGTTTGATGCTGATCGCATTTACAATATTGACGAGACCGGCATTTCTAATGTCCAGAGAAATTCTAGGATTCTAGCTCCAAAAGGCCAGAAACAAGTCGGCATGGCAACAAGTGGTGAAAGAGGCACCACAACAACAGTTGTTTGCGCATTCAGTGCTTCCGTAAAGTATATTCCTCCCTTTTTTATTTTCAAGAGGAAGCGAATGAATGCTCATCTATTGCGCGGAGGCAATCCTGATATGATAGCAGCTAGTGATTCGGGTTGGATAAATGAGAACCTATTCGTAGATTGGTTACATCATTTTATCTCCTATGCTAAACCAACTGTTGAAGAACCTATTCTACTTATTTTAGACAATCACGAAAGTCATGTTAGCCTTGCTTGCCATCTGCTTTGTCGCCAGAATGGAATAATACTGTTATCACTGGACTTAACTTATTTTGGACCACTTAAGACTGCATATAACAGAGAATGCGAGTTATACGAGTACATGGCTTTAAACGTAGGCCGAAGAACTACTCAGTATGAAGTTGTCGAACTTTTTACTAAAGGTTTCAATCGCATCAGTAATATAGAGAAAGCAACAAATGGCTTCCGGGCAGCTAGTATTTGGCCATTAGATACAACTAAATTTGACGAATGTTCTTAGATGCGGTATCGCCTAATACACAGATAGTATTGGCGTCAAATGTACAAAGACCAGCGATACCTGATGCTCAGATAGCACCAACATCAAAAGTGAACCAGAGATCAGTAACTCCTTTACCCGTGTTTGACAAATCAATTCCACTTCAAGAGTTTGTTAATGTTCCAAGAACAAGCAAAGTTCCAGAAAAAAACATTCAGTTATAAAAACCAGTACCCCTATGAAAGATGTATTAGAAGACAGAAAAAAAAAAAAGAGGAGATAAAAGAAAATGACAAGACTGTAAGTACTACTAAAAGAAAGAAAGGTGTGGAGAATCTTAAAGCATTTGCAGATGATGTGAAGGAAGACAGGCACATACCACACAAGAAAAACAAAGTCGATAAAGGTGCTAAGAAGGATGATGAGGAATATTATTGTCTGATTTGTAATGAAAAGTATGTAGATCCTATCACTGAAGATTGGATAATATGCTACAAATGTGAATTATGGGCCCACTTAATTTGGTTTTGTTTTATTTCTGTTCTCCCTTAAGTGTTCGCAATTACCCCACTCTCCTCTACATTTTTAAAATTCTTATGTATTTATTTCTAAAATAACACAAATTCTTCTAATAAAATGATAATTAAAAAAAAATATATTAATGTTCCAATATGACAGTAAACTTCAATTCCCCGGTTCAACCACCGGTTTCCGCTATTTATAAAATTTGTACATTTATAAAACTGTAAAGACAAAAGTTTTATTCATCTGTTTCACTAAAACCGAAGCCGAATTCGCCACGTGCTTCAGTCTCCTTTGACACCGAGGCGGATCCCGTGACGCGAAATACTGAAATTAAATTTCCTTCAGCAAAGGATCGTAGAAAACTCAATTAAAATCGATCCAACGCCAATTTGGAAAATAGATGCGGTTTCTATTTGAATTCGAAAGGCAAAGGCAAATGGCGATAAGGCAAGTGAAAGAAAACAAATAATCGCATGTTTAGGCCATTACCAAGCACGTACTCGAACTCACAAAACTCGTATATAAATGACAAATTATATCTATATGTTAATTTTTTCAATTATGGTTGTATAACTCATTAGTCTTTATTTTAAATAAAAAATATGTATATCTATATATATTTTATTTTATTTATTAGTTGCAACAACTTTATAAATGTATAAATCAAGCTATACACAAATTTAGCTATACCTAACCATGCAGAATGGGTAAAATAAAACTATCTAAGTACATGTAATCTGGTCATATACAGAGAGTCCACCTGGTGGTCGCTCATGGACATCCACGACACGTGCCAACATAGTGCATGGATCCAAATGCCAAACGTTGACACATCCCCGTTAGCGTTGCCTACTTTCGAAGATTTCGGTATGGATTTGGAGAAGGAGTTTAGAAAATGGGAGGGAAAGGGATAAGATAGGATGGGAATATGCTCTGGCATATTTCATTCACTACTGAAACACGTGCACTGGGGAATAGGATGAAATGAGAAATTCAGTATATTTTACGGTAGCGTATGCGGGGGATTGCAAGATGCAACCTCCCCCTCCATTTAAAGGCATAGCAAATAAAATCTACTCCGCAGAAAATTAAACTGTCATCAAATGAATTCTGCTATTCCAGTTTACATTATATGGGCAGCGAAAACCTTTTATGGCCCACGTAATCGACACAGAAAACCTTTTTGAACACATTCAGACCGGCCAATTAGCCGTCGATACGCGGGCACGTGTTATAATTTTAGAATTCCAAATTGTTACCCTGGTGTGGTTTGCTGTTGGAACCGGCAGTGCATTTCAAAAGACATAAATAAAAGAGTAGCTCAACTCTGATTTAATGTCTTTGAATATAGGTCACGCCTAGAACTTGGAAAGTTGCTAGAGAGTTTTTCATTTCCTAATCAATTCAATCTTACCTCGAAGTGTTTTTTTTTTTTTTTTGTTTTATAGAGAAGAGGGCGGACGAGCAAACGGTCTCACGTGATGGTAAGTGTTACCGCCGCCCATGGACACCTGCAACACCAGGGGGTATGCGGGCGCGCCGCCGACCTTGCAAATTCCTATTCACAGCTTTCTTGAAGAACCCCATGTTTATTTTTATAGAAAGAAGGTGACGACCATTCAGACCATCTGATAGTAATACTGGTATAATGACATGTAAGTAGGGATACCGAAATACAATGAATGCAATGAAGTAGGAGAGCCTAGGGGGTATCTATACTAGACTCACATTCGTGTATCGTCAGTTCAAATCCTCGGCCCGTGCCACAGAATTTCTATTTAAGAATGGATTTCTAAAAATGTTCACTTGATCGGCGGTGCGGGAAAATATCGTGAGGAAACCCGCATAAAAAAAAACTGGAGTGTGTGATCCATCAATCCGCACTGGGCCAGCGTGGTGGACTTTCTACCCGAAACCCCCCAGTGATTTACCAGGGGAGGCCTGTGCCCTGCAGTGTGACGTTCTGTAAAAGAGCTTTTTTTTTATTTCTTGCATATTTTCTTGTAGTTTAGGTAATACACAGTTACTATGTACGTTATTTGTTTGTGTAACAGCACAGGAATAATTGTTTCATGGTAATTTTGAATCTAAGTATTATACAGTACGTTTTTTTTATTTTTCCTGTTTTAATTTTTCTGCATATACCCAAAAATATGGGGTTAGCTACTTTACGCGGTTTCGGGCAGCCGCGAAAGATGGCGGAACCAAACTCCCGCGGATATGGGGGCTCCACTGTAATACTCTTAATATTTTTGTACATAGATTATTTGTAAATCAAACAATTTTATGCACTAAGAAATACGAGTACCTGTGTCAGGGGACCCCGCTTTTTCATAACAAGTAACACCGTTATATGTATATGATTATTATTGAAATATGAATATTAAGATAAAAAATAAAAAAATATGTATAAGAAAATGGTGTAATATAGTAATCAAAATTACGAAAGCGTGCCCACAGCTAATCGAATTTTATCATTACTTACTTAGATAATTTTAAACAATGACTCGCACTAGTGTTAGCTGTTCCATGGGTATATAGACACCAAGGTATAATACAGCATAATAAACATTAATAACTGCACAAAGCTCATTTAGGAACGCGTATTCTTGCGGACACTTGTGCAGTAATTTTTAAGGGTTTTAAAACACCCTTAAACACGACTCTCATACATGCCCGCTGACTGGGAATGGTAACGATAACATTTTATAAATATATTCATTAAACAAATATGTCTTAGGTTTGCTATTGTTTATTTTATACTATGCATCCTGACGTTGATATTACATTATGCGGCACTAGGAGAGACAACATAATAGGTACGTATAACATCGCAATGTTCCAGTATTTACTCTGTTATTATTGGTCCCTCGTTGCATAATGCAATGTGTTTTCTTCGATGGCGAAGGGTGAATATTTTTGTCAGGAAAGCTGGCAAAAATATTTTGATTCAATTTTAATATTATACTATTATACAATATTAATACAAGTATATATAGGATCTGTTATTGAGACGAATCAGTGTGGAAAAGGCTGAAACTATTAGAAATATAGAAATTTGATCAATGGAACCATGACATCGATTTTAGAGTTATAAAAAACTGCAGACATTTCCAAGTTGACCCATCTCAATTAAAGATCCCTTATCAGTTTTGATTGGATATCAAACGTAATGGACATCTAACATAATGAACGCAGCTTCTGCTTCACGACTGCTGAGAGCAAATTTGAAAATGGCTCACTCTTCACATTCGAAACTCGACTTTATTCCAAAGACGTAAAGGCGAATCGCTCCGTGTGGCGTGATGAAATGAAGACAAAACTCCGTTGAGATGCGTTATTAAAGCTGTTCCAGTTAAATCGTAAGTCCAATATTATTTTCCCGTCGGATTGTGGGTAAAGCCGGGCTTAATGAGTTTACTCTGTTTACTAATTCTATTTGCGCGGGGGGCGGGGTGGGGGGGGGGGGGGGGGTAATGAAATGAGACCAAACAACATTGACGAGACGTGATATAGTTTGTTTTGATTATATCATTATTCGTGGGTATATTAATGGAAGTTGAATGAAGACAATGGTGCACGTTATCTCTTTCTCACAGAAGACTATCGTAAAGTGTAGTGCATTCTCACCTTATCCTATTTGTTTAGTAGTGAGAGATATGTCCGAGTCCATTTCTTTATTTAAACATAACATATCCCTCAGCATTCGGAGAGACATTGCGTCTCTCTGTGTATTCTACCGCCTGTACAATGGGGAATACTCCGAAGAATTGCTCAATATAATTCCCACCTCGGGTTTCTACAACCGCAACTCCCGTCACAGAAGTGCGGTCCATCCGCATTTCCTCGATACGGAGGTGTCGCGCACTGTTCGGTTCAATAATTATTTTATACCGCGAACCCGTAGGCTGTGGAACGAACTACTTCAAGAGGTCTTTCCATTAAGCTACGATATGGGGTTCTTCAAGAGAGCTGTGAATAGGATTTTGCAAGGTCGGCGGCGTACCCGCATACCCCCTGGTGTTGCAGGTGTCCATGGGCGGCGGTAACACTTACCATCACGTGGAACCGCTTGCTCATCCGCCCACAAGTCTATAAAAAAAAAGGAGGTAAATACAGTTATAAAAATCAACATACATTACAACGTACATTCCTTATAGCGATTTCTATCAGAATTCTACAGCATATTCCTATCCCATCCTATCCTTCGTCACGTTTCCACCCCTTTCAGCGTATCCGGGGGCGTGTCAACGTTTGTCATTATATACTGATGTTGTCATGTATCGCGGATGTCGCAGGGCGACAGTATCTGCTTACCATTACCTGATTGTCCATCCACCTGGATTTTCTGCTCGTTTGTCTCCTTATTTTTATTAAAAAAATATTACGTTTTCGGTAACAAGTTATTTCACAGTATAATACGTCATGTTGATAGATAACCCGTCACATAGTGCTCGAGATTAAATTTAGGTGCAGTTCAATCAATGTACGGTTGACCATTTAGGACATAACATCACATATTATGCTGTAGAGTGGCTATAAATATAATTCAACTAAGTGAGCCGACGATTTCATTCTCGTGGGCTTTATTTCGCATGTGGTTACACACGGGGCTGTAGGGAATTAGTAGGGGAAGAGTGTATGCTGCATTCCCACAGCCGCTGGACGCACTGGACTGGCCACGTTACCCCTCTCTCACAGAAGACTACTTTGAAATGTACTGCATTTCCTACTGTAGCGTATTTTCCCAATGTACGTACGTGTTTCGGCAGTGAGTGAGATATGCCAGAACCCATTTCCATGCCATCCTATCCTTCCACATTTTCCCAATACATTCCTTGATCTGCAAAGGTAGGTAGGCATTCGGGGGTGTGCCAACGTTTGTCATTCTGGACTGATGTTGACATTGATGTTGTCGCTGATGTTATGGTCATGGTCACGCTGATGACAGTTTCCACTTACCATCAGGTGGACTGTATGCTCGTCTGCCGCCTTTATTGTATAAAAAACAACATGGTAACGTGGTAAAATGGAGCCGGGTGTATACGTATGTAGACGACACAGTGTTGTTAAATATAACAACAAAATATGTGGAACAACAAATATATTATATGTGAATAAAAAATTTCAAAAGGCGGAAGCTAAAATTCAGGAAGGTTTTATTAATATCATCGTGGGCTCACGATAACGGCATTGTTATCAATTTATCTAAAACCAAATGCATCCAAAATCAAAACCAAACGCGAATAAGTCGAGTGTATATGACACTCGGCTTATTCGCGTTCTGTGAACCAGTCGCCTCGTGTTGTGGGACATGGCTATGATTGTCTACATGCTGGAGCATCGAAGTTGTGTCATACTACAAATACCTGGGACTCACTGTTGACATTAACATGACATGGAGACTACAGAAAATGTGTGTACTAAATTAGGTACCAGTTAGCAGTTATTTATAAAGACAGTGTGTGGCGTCGGCATTCCTAGCAGTCAGTGTGTCGTAAATAGTACAGAATAACAATGTCAGAGACTTTATTTAAAAAATATCATTTTTTGGGGAAGAAAATAAACATTCAGGGCGCAGGTATTTTTTATTACCCTGTATATCAATCATGAGTATATAAACTCAGAATCACGAGGAATCAAACCTAAAATGGTTTTGGAAATGGCTCAGTTACATTCTGTATAATACTTATATGTATGTATAAACCCATGGACACGTGTGCTGCAGGTGTCCATAGGCGGTAGTGACCACTTGCCGTCTCTGCGGCCGCGCGTCCGTCTACTACTTACTCTATAAAAAAAAACGATAAAAAATGTACAAACTCCGTCTTCATATTATTATGTAAACTAAGGGCTTGTTCTCTAGTACAGTCTGCCCTCAATTCTCAGATGAGACTGATAAAGGGACTCGTTTGATAGGGCCCCGGTGATTTATATCAGCGCATTCAAATTAGGACCGAGTCTTCGGGCTTGTTTGTGGCAACGAGTGATATTGAAATCAACAATACAAAGGCGATTGCTTGCGACTTCAGTCGAGAGTCAATTTTTATTTTAGACTAGCAGTGCCCGCGATTTCGCGTGCGACGCTGGAGTATATTAACCACATATAATAATAATATCTATGTTTATTGTTTATACTTACACAGAAATTTGCACACATAGTTATAAAACAACAGAAAACAACGGGCGGTCTATACTCCAACGTCTACGCTTGATTCCTGTGGGAACTCTGCATTGGATCTGGATAAAAAGCACCCTAAATGTTAATCCGGCACATAAGGCATTGTGCCAAGTTTCATTAAAATCCGTCCAGTTTTTTTTTTGCGTGATGCGCGTTCAGGCAGACGTGACGGACAGACAGATGAAAAACCAAAAATAGTTATTTTGTGTTCTGTATCATTGATTTGATAAGAACGACAGTCTCCATAGTTTTTCATTATATTTGTACGATTCTGAATCATTGACCCTGAAAGCTGCTGACAGTCAGAAAATTGACGCTTTTGAAATGTGGTGCTGGAAGCGTATCCTAAAGATTCCTTAGAAGGTCTGACGTACGAATGTGTCCATCTTGAAAGAACTGAAAATGAATAATGAACAGAGACTCTTATCTACATGTCTATGCCGGATGCTTGAATACTTTGGCCACAGCACGAAGAGGCCCAGATAATCTGGAAAAAATGTTGATGACGTGTAAAGTGGAAGGCAAGAGACCATGAGGACGAAGCACTATGCGATGGACTGACCTAGTAGCCAGTAACCTAAATGTTCCGATAATCAAGCTATTCCATGACGCCAGGGATAGCAACACATAGAGGAGGATCGTTTTTTTACTATAGAAAAAAGGCGGCAGACGAGCATATAGTTCACCTAATGGTAAGTGGATACTGTCGACCATAGACATCCGCGATACATGCTAACATCAGTCCAGATTGACAAACGTTGGCACGCCCCCAGATGCGCTGCCCACCTTTGCAGATTAAGGAATGGATTTGGAGAAAGGGTTGGGAAAATGGGGAGCGATAGGATAGGATGGGATGGGAATAAATTCTGGTATATCTCACTCACTACCAAAACACGTACGCACATTAGGGGAAATACGATAAAGTAGGAAATGCAGTACATTCCAAGGTAGTCTTCTGTGAGTGAGTGGTTACGTAGCCAGTCGAGCGCGCCCAGCGGCTGGGAATGCAGCGTGCACCCCCCCCCCCCCCCTAACCCCTACAAGACAGGCTTCGTCGGCAATCACGATCCTCAATATTTACAGACACGAGAGGCGGAAGTAGCTATAGAATTTTTTATAGATGGCGAGCGAGTATATAGATAGACCATCCACCTGTAAGTAAGAGTAGATTTTGACGCCATCAGTCATGAATTTCGAGTCTTTTTACCACATACTCACACACAGGGAGAGAGAGAGTGATATACTATTATATTTGTAAAAGAATATTGATGGAACCATCCTTTACATCACACGGAGAGTAACCCTTGGCCGTGTGGAGTCGAGTCGAAGAATACCACCGGACCCCAACTCTTCTCGTGGTGTTGTAAAAGGCGATTAAGGGATAACAAAGCCACAACCACAACCCTTTGAAGAACTACACCATTTATAAAAGACTCACTAACATGCTAGTCCATCATAGCATTCTGAAATCATACATGTCTCGTATGTCAGCAGTTGGCGATAAAAATGCTAGTTACGGTAATAATGTAACTAAGTACTAAGTATAAGGGCTAGTAATGTAACCAAGTACTAAGTATAAGGGCTAGTAATATAACTAAGTACTAAGTGTAAGGACTAGTAATGTAACTAAGTACTAAGTATAAGGGCTAGTAATGTAACTAAGTACTAAGTGTAAGGACTAGTAATGTAACTAAGTACTAAGTATATGGGCTAGTAATATAACTAAGTACATAATAGATATGTACTTAGTTACATTACTTGGTAGAATAACATATGAGATTTTCGGGTATTTCACTGATATTTATCTGTTTAAACCGGTCTCAATGCGTATGTTTACCTTATTTATTTTAGTCGACGTTTCGGTTGGGTTGCACCAACCATGGTCACGAGTTGACTGCAGAGGCGGATAGTCCACGTCAAGATACGAGCAGTTCCATCAACTACCAGCATTTGGTCTTCATAGTCCGGAGAGTTGAGGCACACAACACTCACAATATTTGAAGTAGCTAGGATCAGACGATAAATCACGAGGTTTATCTTCATTAAATTTATTAATCATTGGATTCCATGTCGAGCTAAAAATACTCGGGAGTATTTCTAACTTTGGACATTGCCGGCTTTATTTTTTTGATAATAACTTCATGATAATAATATCAAACCTTAAAAAAATTGTTTCATTCCGATTAGATTAAGGAAGAGAGTGATTTATATCGGTGGAATCAAATTAGGCGCGTCCTTTGAGCTTGTTCAAGGCGAAGCTTTATAAGGATTGTTCCAGAAATCAACATTGCTTTGCGTTTAAGTGAAGACTAGCTGATGCTTCGCTACTTCGTTTGCTGTTAAATTCCTTTCCGATGCTTAATGATTAACAGAGTTTGTAAACCGCATCAGTAACCAGCTCTTTCATCGTCCACTGCTGGATAGGAGCCCCCTCGTGGACATGAGCCTGCTAGATCAGTGGCGGATTTACATAAGGGCACTTTGGGCACGTGCCCGGGGGCCCCCACAAGCCAGGGGCCCCCACAAATTGAATATCCCATTTTTTTGTGTCCTACATTTTCGAAAAATGGAAGTATTCGAAGAAGAACGTGGAACATACACATTGATCATTCAAATAATAAAACTTCTTTGAGAAAATATAATATTTAATAACCGATATTTTTTTAAATATATTATATATAATTAGATAATAAAAAACTAAAAGAGTAGAGTTTTCCACTACATAGGTTCACAGTTAAGTACAGAATTGTCAGTACTACTTGCTCACTCGATCGATATTTGAAGCGGACTATCATTTTCCTCGAATTGCTGAACGAGCGCCTGACCGTTTCGCTCGCTCTGACGTTCGGCTTTTGATTTCCTCACAAGGGCCCCCTTGTAAGGAAATCAAAAGCCACAGCCTTCGTGCCCAAGGGCCCGTTAAGTATAAATCCGGTGTTGTGCTAGATACATTGAAGCACTCCAGGGCAGGCACGTTAGAGTCTAACATTGTTCTATGTTCAGTAGCTCTCGAATTTTTTGCTTCACATGTGTTTTGAAAATGGAATATTCTTATTATTTAGTACTTAAGTTTCAAATTTGACTTTTAATGAACCCCTCCTCATCTGCTTCACCCCCTAGAAGTTGCCAATCAGATTTATTTGATGAGAACGTATGATTTGTTATCTAGTCTATTCCCATATCGATGTTGAACATTAAACGTCACGCTGGCAAAGTGGCTTGGCGAGTTAATTCGGTTTAGAGGTTGTGTAATTCTTTAGGTATTGTAGTGGTGGCTTTGGTATCCATTAGTAACCTTTTATCACACCCACGGGAAGAATGTGGTAAAGAAATGGGGTGGTAGCAGAAGATACATTAAGAGATACCTTTACCTTTACCTTTAGATACCTTTACCTCAAGAGGTCTTCCCATTAAACTACGACATGGGGTTCTTCAAGAGAGCTGTGAATAGGATTTTGCAAGGTCGGCGGCGCGCCCGCATACCCCCTGGTGTTGCAGGTGTCCATGGGCGGCGGTGACACTTACCATCACGTGAGACCGCTTGCTCGTCCGCCATCTTCTCTGTAAAAAAAAAAAAAGATGGTGTGTGGTGGTGAGCCTTGGGAGAGTCAGTTTAGCGACATAGGTTGATGGTATGGTCATACATAATACTCAATGCAATACTCTAGGATATCGTAAAACAAAATTTGCTCTAACAAACTTTGTATACCAGACAGGCGCTAGTTTGATCTGAAACTGAATAGTCTAAAGTGTAGGTAAATAACCGAGGTACTTATCATTATTTTCATAAAATCTTTTTTGTAGAAAAAATATTATTTTATAGAACACTAGCTGTGCCCGGCGTGCGTTGCATGCCCGGCAATTTTTTTGCACATAATATATAGCCTATGTCCATCTGGAATAATGTACCTTTCAAATGGTGAAATAATTTTTCAAATAGGTGCAATGGTTCCGGAGATTACCCTCCACATACATACAAACTCACAAAATTCGCATTCTCTCTTTATTCGTATATTAGTACAGATTATATATGTTACAGCTTCGTAAATGGATCCTAGATCCGTAATCGATAACAGACACAGCAGAAATATATTTCACGAGTGAGTTTTCTTTGGTGTAAAATAATCTATAAATATAAAACAAAGTCGGGTTAGTTACACCATTTATAACCCAAGAACGGCTGGACCGATTTTAATGATCTCTGAATTGTTGGATTCGTCTTCGCCCCGAATAGTAGAATAACTATTAAAATATATGAAAAATTCACGAAAAAAAAAAAAGTATAAACGTTCGTTTGTTCAAAATCTTGAATCTCCGAAAGTTCTTCACCAATTGCTTTGAAATTTTGATATTAGAGGGTAAAAACATGGTAAAACAGATAAGGATAAGCGCCATCTGTTGGGCAGCCACAGAAACGCGTGGCCGGGCACAGCTAGTATAATATATGTAAAGTGATATTTATGCTCCGATAGTGCACATTTATACAAATGATAAAATTTTGGCTAATATTATACAGCCGCTGGGCGCGCTCGACTGGCCACGTTACCCCTCTTTCACAGAAGACTACCTTGAAATGCACTCCTTGCATTTCCCACTTTATCGTATTTCCCTAACGTACGTACGTGTTTCGGTAAGGAGTGAGGTATGCCAGAACCCATTCCTATCCCATCCTATCCCTGCCCATTTTCCCAAATCTTTCTCCCGATTCACTCTTTAATCTGCAAAGATAGGCAGCGCATCCGGAGCCTTGCTGATGTTTGTCATTCTGGACTGATGTTGGCATGTATCGCGCATGTCGCATGTATTTACTTACCATCAGGCGGACTGTATGTTAGTCTGCCGACTTTTTCTATAAAAAAATACAATATAGAGAATAAATTAAAAATATTGCTACAAGATAGTAGAACAATGATAGATGAATTCCATGGCATACGTATTGTTCGTAAAAACGTTGAGCTCTGTATCCTAGAATTTTTGGAACCTTTAAACCGCTCTCCTTAAAAGTTGTATTTTTCAAAATGTACCAATTTTCACAGGACACACAAAGTTATTTGTAAATCATTTTCGGACAGACAGATATTCAAAAACTACTTCTAATTATTTTAAAATCGCAGTCGAAATACTTCAATTTTATTGACAAGTGAATGTTAAGTAGACGCTTCATCAGATCTGAGAGATTTTTTATATTGGAATTTTAATGAAACAGTCCATCAGAGAGCTCTCAGTGTTTTGTAAGCATGGCAAGGGAGACCCTTGTCTTTATTTGGATACAAACACAATGAGTATTTATCATGCCACATCATCAGCCCACGTCTCTCTACTGCCCGATATAGATGTGTCTCATGAAGCTCGCCACCACACACAATCTTCTGCTGTTTTCGTCCAACCACCAACGGCGGATTTTTTCAAGTTGTCGGTCCACCTGGCCGGTGGGTGTCTGAGCTGAGCTTCCCGGTACGTGGCCTCCATTTGAGGACTCGTTTACCCCATAGGTTATAGCCCAGCAGAGGCTGCAGGTAAGACGACCTGCCCATTGCCTCTCTAGCATTCTCATTGTACCAGCTATGTCGGTGAATTCAATTCTGTGGCGAATCTCTTCCTTTCGGACAGAAGTTTATGTATGTTTCTTCTAAAGGATTATTAGCTTGAGAGCGATAGTAGGGACATAGCCTAAGCATGTTCAAAGCAACTTAATAATATACATACATTCATTGATGAATTCACCGTCGTCTATATTGCTGCACGGCCTTTTGATGTAATTGTAATTTGACGTAGAGATATATTAGATTCTGGAGGTTATCTGAACGTTGCTTATAATTTGAATTTTTTATTTAGTTTGACTTGTAAGGAATATATCAAAAAAGAGATGGATTTCGTATTGTGTAAAGGTGGGTTGTTTATTATTAAAGGGTATAAATAAAAGTAGTCGCTGATATTTGGAGAAAAGGGTCGGGAGGGGTGGGAATTAGGAAATATAAAGGGCCGATGGGCGTTGAAATGAAAAGAGAACATACTTTTATTTTTAATTTCAATTGTTCTATAAACTATAAAACATATCATCATATTGTGATATATCACATATAAAATATATTTATTATTATTTTATTCATTGTTTTATGCATTATAATTGAAACTATTCCGATATTGTAATAACAATTCAATTTATATATTTACTTCAATTATAGATGAATGCGCGTAGCACTGCTACGCTTAGTGACGTCAGCAACGACTGCTACGTGTGCTACAACAGTGCTACGAAGGCACTGTCTCGCGTCCAAAAGTGCATCTCCCTTGGTTGTGACGCCTGCGCCGCTGTCGCGTAACCGTACTGGGCGGATTTTCCTTTCTTTCTCTTACACAATATAATTGTAATTTATACTGATGCATGTTGTTTGATTTCGCTCTGATCCCCTTTAAATAATACTTAATTCGACCCCTGACTTCCAAACTAGACAATCAGTATCTCCCCAGGTCTTATTAAATAGGTACAAATTTAATTTTTAAAGATACTTCTATCTTCTAACATAACAATATCTAATTGTTCACATTAAGATAAATTTTTTCATAATAATTATTAGATACATTCTGAAAATTTTACATTCTCTATACCCATGAATAACTTCATCAAGTTGTATAGAGAAGTTCTAGACATATTTTCAATTTGTGTGTGCTGGTCTGTATGAGTATGTGTGTGTCATATTCGAACGAATGAATGACTGCATAAAGGACAATTATGCGAGTGTTTGACTCGAATTAATAGTCGTTGCATGATGTTGAACGGAACAATAAATCTTAATGCGTCTTTGGTATTACTCAAGGAGCATTTTGCACTGACGCGTTAAATATCGATAAAACTATTTATTGCACACCAAAAACAAAAAAAAACATTATAAACACTAAAATGCACAAAAGGCGGTCTTGTCGCTAAAAGCGATCTTTGGGTAGAGAGGAAATAAATATTAAGTATACATAATTACGTAATAAACATGTAATATACAATATATATATACACTTATTTACTCTTTATACAATATACATAAGGTAGTTAAATATTTAGTCGAAGCAGTACGATAGCTGGAATAAGAAGAAAAGTGGTAATGTTAAATATTCTTTCCAAGTCCTAATCTTCAGAGGTCGTGACAATTTTTGTCAATTTTGACCTATGTCGTCATGTGTCAGTGTCCAAGGGAAGCAGTAGTAACCTTAGGTGAACTGCGTGCTTCACTGTTTTTGTTCTAAAAAAAAGGTCGATAGCAGCGCCAGTTGGAAGGTTATATAGATTTCACAATTTTTCGTTAGTTTCAGAAAAAAAGCGTTTAGACAAAAGCTTCAGACCTTGATGAACCCTACCCATCCCTATCAAGTCCTACAATAAATAAGCCGCAATAAACAAAAGAAAACACACGTAACCAGTCCTTTTATATCCACTGTTGTACATGAACTTTCGCATGGACATGGACATTTATATTGTAAATCAGGTTTAAACGCGGAAAATTAAAGGATTTTGTTTAACTTATATTTCTACTCGACGTTTCGGCGCGGGTTACACTAACTGGCATTGACCTTAAAACGTCACGGTGGCCAAGCGGGTCCACTCTTTTAGAGATAGTGGAGTTCTTCAGGGCACGTGTGGTGGTAGCGGTTTTGTTATCTCCTAATTGCCTTTACCCCAAGCCCACGGGAAGACATGGTATCGTGCTATTCTAAAGCCGGCTAACACTGATTCTAACTACAGTGATTCTAACTACAGTGATTCTAACTACAGTGCTGCTAACTACAGTGATTCTAACTACAGTGATTCTAACTACAGTGATTCTAACTACAGTGATTCTAACTACAGTGATTCTAACTACAGTGCTTCTAACTACAGTGATTCTAACTACAGTGATTCTAACTACAGTGATTCTAACTACAGTGATTCTAACTACAGTGCTTCTAACTACAGTGATTCTAACTACAGTGATTCTAACTACAGTGATTCTAACTACAGTGATGCTGTCATTACATTGTCTATTAGATCAATATCAGGTTTGAATTGGTCTCGCTGGCAGTCATTTTGATATGCCAAGTGGGTGTTGCATTCAAAATGAGTTCAATCTGCCATAGTAGGGTTAACAAACAGTAAGTGGTCTTTTTTATTTGGTTTGATCACATTCCTCTCCGAATTACTAATCACTTCAACCTAATTTCTATTATAGGTATATAGAATGTTCTATACGTAAACGTATCATCGAAAGTATGTCTAATTTAAAATTAGTACTTATTTAAAATATATAAAACCGTTTTAACGAAATAAATTAAATGTTACAAATATATAACTTTTTTGTTGTATTGTTTGTTGTAAAACTTTCGTAGCGCTCGTTACACAATACAGAGCAATGAACGGGCGGCAAGGCAGTGCGGCGTGACACGAGTGACGGCAGCGCACCCCATTCGTTGTTCTGCAGTTGTTCTTCCCATTCATTGTTCTATGCGACTAAACGTAGAACAAAAAATATGCTAGAAATAAACAATAAGTTATGAAAATAAAACTATTGTAAAAACTGGTAAAAACTAGTGATTCGATCTGAACAGTTGATGCTAAAGTGTCTATCTAGGTTCTTGATCAGTAAAAAGTCCACACTTTATTTGACACACTTTATTCTCGTAGGTATGTCCATATTTACATTAGCAATTTATATTTTTGAAGAAAGAGCATGAATTTTACACATAGGATGTCACTGATATGATAACGAATTGTTAGGAATTGACTAGAACAACATTGAATAGGAATTGATAACGAACAGAAACTAAAAATTGCGCATGCATTCGCCGTCGGATATCGGTAGTGACTGTGCGGCGCCCGCTCGCTCCGCTCTGCGCAAGCGCCTTCTACAAGCGGCCGCGCATAACGGTCTAAAGTAAATTTAGCATCGGCCGGCGGGTTTGCTTGCCTAATTAAATTAATAGCAGTGTAGGCAAGGTTCCTACAATGCCATCGATTCACGTTGATCAAGCGTAGTTTGGGTGCACCTCACTTGGTGGTCAACTCTAATTTTACACTTTCGAAGTTTCGGGCCCAACTGAAGTTCGAACGAACGTTGTGCTACAATCCTACTCCGACGTTCCTTCGTTCGGGGCTCTATATATTGGGTATATCCGATTATTTAAAAGGAGAGATTTTATCGTGAAATTTGACGTTAGATCTCCAAGTACCTCTTGTCAAAATCTATATTTCGATCGTTGTCTCATGTGATCAGAGTAGTGTCAAATGTCAACCTTCGTGTTTTTTAGTTGGTTATCAGGCTATTGAACTTACGATTCTGTTTATCACCTACACTGCGTTCTCGCAGCGATGCTGTTAATTAAAGCCGTGGCGTACAATTGTTTACTAACACTCTACAATTTTAATACACGAACGATCGAATATTTGCTTTTATAACGAGCGGATCGTATCTTGATTATTACATGCGCGTATTTCGGCACATGCCGATTATTGGAAAGTGGAAAGGAAATATCCCATTCAAACGGTATTTTTTTTTTATAGAGAAGAGGGCGGACGAGCAAGCGGTCTCACGTGATGGTAAGTGTTACCGCCGCCCATGGACACCTGCAACACCAGGGGGTATGCGGGCGCGCCTCCGACCTTGCAAAATCCCATTCACAGCTCTCTTGAAGAACCCCATGTCGTAGTTTAATGGGAAGACCTCTTGAGGCAGTTCGTTCCACAGCCTACGGGTTCGCACGGTTCATTTATGTATCACAAACCATTTTATCTTCTCACACATAACATCTAAGCCGATTGAATCTCACGACTTAACTTAATCTAACTTCACCAATACAGTGTACCAATAATGGTGATTTTGTAACAGCTTGGAAGCACTACTGTCCTTAAATAATAGTGTTTATTATTAAACTTATTTATTAATTTATTACAGCTTTATATAATTTATACATTTCGCTAAACTACTGAGCAGTTTGTTGGTGGATACGCTGTCCTCCAACCAGGGCCGTCTTAAGTCTATTCTGCGCCGGGGTGCGGGAGTGTATCCTAAGACAGTCAAACATCCTATTGTGTATCCTATGACAGTCAAATATCCTATTGTGTATCCTATGACAGTCAAATATCCTATTGTGTATCCTATGACAGTCAAATATCCTATTGTGTAATTGTTTACTATAGCGTTATATTTTTTCATTACCTTTAAAAGGTGAGCGCCCGGGGTGCACCGCACCCCTTGCACCCCCTGGTAAAGACGGCCCTGCCTCCAACCATTGTTTAGTGGATATAAAATTTGATGTGCTTTGCGTACAAACATCATTATTGTAAGAAATTGGTGCAAGAAACACTACTGATAAAACATTATCTGTCAAGAAACTGTCAGGTAATGTTCCTTGAGCAGCTTTAGCAGCGCCGATTTATTTTCAACAGTATTTATTATTTAATCCAAAAGTTATTTCATAGAACACTACTTGTTCTATATGTTGATTTAGTGGTTTTTATATGAACAGACCCGGTTTTGTTACGATTTTATTACATTTACAGATAGGTATAGATGGTAGATTTTAACAGCATACCCACAACTAAATATAAAACAGTGTAAGGTAAAAAAATAGATAAAATGTACCTGTAATCTTTCTTCTTGTGGTGCCTTTCCAATTAATGGAGGTTGGCAATCAGCTCCGAATATTTTGCCGTGTCTCTCGCGAGGCGAAACAATTCGGTGGCATTCGCGATTATAAACGTTAGTTTTAAGGAATAGACGACATAGAAATTATATTAATACTTTATTAAAATAAAAATAAACGAAAACGAAATAAACAAAAAAAACTTCTCTTCTCAAAACTAAAAACACCGTTCAAACACCAGCTGTTTGATATTAATTGTGTGAATTATTTATATTAATGAAAGTTATTGTGTTTTCGATCTCACAGTTTATTTTGGTCGCTTTATTTTTTATTTTTGTCCCTGGCTTGGACAACAAAAAGATAACTACAAGTGAAAATACTTATTTTAAAAAGTGTATAAACAAGTACGAAAAGAATCGGTTACGTAGATTTTAATATTTTTGTAACAAAATACGACATACTCTAACTTTGATACTAACACGTAGTAAAAAGATGTTGTATTTTTAATTTATTCCGAGTGCTGTGTGCCTGTGAATGTAGAAAAGTGACTAAAGTAATTATTTGCGAACATTTTCATGTATAGCGAAACCTTTAGTTACCCTGTTTTTATGAGCCCTAAAGATGACGTCACAATGGCGTCGACAGGTAGAGAAATTAGGTGATAACTTTTGAAAAATTATGATTTGTGAAATCGAAACATGATATTTCGTAATGATCTTCGTAACTTTAGTAATTGGCTAGTCTGTACCGCCGCTTTACCGATGGTACCTACCCCTAGCCCTACCTATTTCAAACATATACATACAGATGGCGCCGTTCGATTTATTTGTTCTCGTTAAGTGAACGGGAACAATTTCTTTCATCCGGCGCATAGATGGCGCTGTATACAAAAATCGATTAAAATGTGTATTTTACATAATCGATTTTTTATTTCGAAAATCGTTTTTTTTTTTAAATCGATTATTTATAAAAAAATAATCGATTAACATTAAAATCGATTATTTTTTCACATCCCTACTCGCGATGCCAGTCCACTACCGTATGTTACGCAGCCATGACTTTTTCCTGCGACCAACACGCCTCTTTCCAGCAATCTTCGTATTGCCTTTTCGTAAAAGGCCAATCTTCGTAATATTCATAAGTTCGTATCTTTCATGCCTCAGCACGTGACCCAGATAAGCAACTTTTTTGCATTTGACGGTCTGCAAGAGTTCGCGTTTCTGATCTACTCGCCGCAGGACTTCCTCATTGGTGACCTTCTGCATCCAACTGATGGCCTGAATACGTCTGTACGCCCACATTTCGGACGCTCCTATACGTTTACTAAACTCCACGTCCATTATCTAGGACTCGCATTCGTATTAAAGAATGGGCCAAATATAACACTGGGGGAGAGTTTTAATATATATAGAGTATTAGGTCTTTATAATTCTCAAAATGTCATTCACTAATCCGAAAGAGCATCGAACGATAAATCGAAATAATTAATTGGTAAAATAAAATTGTTTTAGTTTCAAAGGTTTAGAACCAGTGGCGTATTTTAAGATTTGACGTCCTGGGCCTATAAGGTTTGCCGCCCCATAAAATAACGAAAAATAAAGCAAAAATCTTTTAATAATGACACAGGCTATACAAAAGAATAAACACCATTTATTAAATATTTACCTTTGTATGCGATGCACAAATTGGTTTGACAAATTCGTCAATGACGCTGTCATAATTAACGGATACTGTTAAGTCAGCTTCTATATTAAGGATGGCTAAACTGTTCGAACGTTCTTCGCTTATTTGGGAATTAGGTTGGCTTTTTAAATTTCTTCAGGCAAGTCGAGTCAAAAAGCAATAAAATAAAAGATAGATATGAAAAGGCGCCCAAAGCTGACCTGCCGCCCCGGGCCATTGCCCCCATGGCCCTAGGGTAAATACGCCACTGTTTAGAACAGCGCAGGGCCGAAGAGGCTGGCACGAAGAAGGCAGGCTTATACTCAGCAGTGGGTGGAAATAAAATTGAGTTAATTTAAGATATATTGATAAAAATTAATGCAAATGTAACCAGCACTTTTATCGTTCACTACTGGACGTGGGCCTCTTGCCTCTTCATGCACATTGTCTTGTGTATGAGGAATGTATGGCGTTGCCGTAAGATGTCGGCCATCTTTTTCCGCAGGTACCTTAAAAGGCGACTAAGGGGTAACAAGGCCAAATACCACAAGCCCTGAGGAATTCACCATCTTTAAAAGAGTGGACTTGCCAACCCGTTTGCCGAGCGCATCGTTCTAGGGCAGAACATCCCTCATGTAAATCAGCGTCAAATGTAAACTAGTAGATAAATAACTGAGGAAATGTTTAATCCCCCATATATTCACTGAAATACAAATCCCTCGAACTCATTAACCCAACTTCAACAAAGAACTAGAACTCTTCCGACTTTTCCTAGAGTCCTGCATACGACTAGGGAACCGGAAAGACTTAACGAGCGCATATACGTGACGGCTCTACATCGGAACTGGCAGTCGACTCGCCATCTTACTTTTTCCGGAGATTATCGCTTTTATTTTATTATCTGTTTTTTTTTTCAATTTTGAATGATTCACATATCGTGCAAGCGAAAATTAAAGAATTGTAAAATGGCACACATATTTAACTAGACGGAGAGGTTCTGAATCCGAACAAATGTGTATTACGAAGTGATCTGTGGTATCTTATAGTGTTACAAATTCAACGTATAACGAAGAAATATGACGAAGAACTACAGTTGCTTATATAGGATCATTAACCGTGGCAACAGACAGGCTATATAATATGCCGCAGGACCGATAACCGATGGGTGAGGCGAGTCCTCGAATGAAGACCCACGTACCAGGAAATGTAGCGTAGGACGTCCTCTGGCCACGTGAACTGATGACTTGAAGAAAGACGCCGGTAGTGGTTGAATAAGAAGAACAGATGACCTCGTATGGTGGCGTTCCTTGGGAGAGGTCTAGTTCCAGAAGTAGAGAGACACAGGCTGCTAGTATGGTATATGTCACCCGCATAGTGTCACTTCAAACTTGACACTGCTTCTTGTAGTTAAAAATAAAAAAGTAAATAATAAGAAATATGTCGATAAAGATTGATGTTGTTTGTTTAAACGTTGATAAATTAGGTGACATAAACATTAATTGGAAAAAAAGAAAAATATTGGAGACAAAATTACAAGAAATTCATCGTTGGAATTTTGTCTTAGTCACTTCAATAGATGGAATTATGACTCTTATATGTTCTGAAACAAGACACAAGTTGTTTTGACATTGGTTAATGAACAATATGTTCCACTGTGAAACTAATTTTTGTTACTACAGGAAAACAGAAAAAATATAGGATTATTGGAAAATAATACTGGTAAGTGGTAGCCAATTTTTATCGCAATAACAACAAGCTTTTGTTCTGCAACAATTTATTACTTTAATAATTGAATAAATAAATAAATAATAAATATCGTCGTACATTTTGTTTTAGTTCAGCTTTATGTATTTTATTATTATTTTTATTAAAATAAATAAATAAGATCACCCCGTGACCACGTCCACTGCAAAGTGTTCGAAACGTCGGGATATAAATAATGTCAAATATACGCGGTTTAAACCGTTCAAAGTTGTTTAATTGCTATGTATAGTAATCGCGAAAACCTAAGAAAATATAATAATAATACCCTTTATTGCGTACATTACAAATGAAAACAAAATATACACTATGGCACAATATATACTTAAGACACAATTGGCGGCCTTATCGCTTGAACGATCTCTTCCAGTTAACCATAGGACAGATAGATGATTGAAGAAATAAAGACAGAGCAAGCAGTTTCTATAGATATAGTAATAAAATATATAGGTAAATACATAAACATTAATATATAATATACTACACACTAATAATACACATATACAATATACTACACAATAACAAGTACAAACTACATAAGCATATAGTTACTAAAATTTACATCTACAATTAGTTACCAGAGCTTTGGCGGCAAAGAAAAGTGACAAGAAGTATGAAATGAAATACGAAGCAAAGTAAAACCTATATAATTGAGAAAAAGAAGTAAGAGAAGAAAAATAATAAATAAGCAAAACAAACTCAATGAAGGAAGCTAATTAAGTAAGTCCTTAACTTGCTAAAAAGGCTGATTGCATTGCATAGTCTTGATTCCTGTTTGCCCAAATGTTGACTTGTACAGAATACCATAAGGTCTTCGCCTTTTATACATTTTTTCTGTGCAATTAAATGAACGAATGAAAAAAATAAAGTATTCATTTTATTATTCTTTATTGAAATCGCAAAGTTTTGTTAACACTAATTAATTATTGTAAATAATACCTAAACGAGTAGAATAGAAGAATACGCATAATTATAACAGAGGAATCCTTAAGTCGGGATGTAGTGAAGTTTTACCAGAATTGAAATTCGGTGAAATTTAAATTAATTAAAATAAGGGTACGTCCCGTAGTTGATGCCCGCTTATCAGAAAGTTATGATTGATTTTATATTTACGATGTAACTTAATTATTTTTTATAAAAATTCATGTAAATAACACGTATTCATGTCTGATAATCTCCTCTTACCATATTAATGGTAATTACTTCCCAGTGTCAATAGCTTCCGACCAATTTAGTTGTAAATCACCAGCTAGTCCAATAACAATAAATGGCAGACGCATTGTAGCCGATCCGGTTGAATCCGCATAATCTATACCCGTCAGGCCCTTATCTCGATCCTTTATGGGATATGTTATGGGGATATGTCACGGGGAATTATTGGGAGCCCAAACTAGGAAACTATAATTGTTTTTTGAACATTTGATGAAGATAAAGCAGCTGAGGCACGAATGTGTAGAGGCTTCGATCGAGGTTAGTAAGTATTCTTTATTGTATACCTACTAGATAGTGCCCGCGACGTTCCAGCTCGTAAACGTTACAGTATATATATATATATATATGTATTATAGATAAAAGGCGGCAGACGAGCATACAGTCCACCTGGTAACTGGATACTGTCGTCCATAGACATCCGCGATACGTGCCAATATAAGTCCAGAATGACAAACGTTGGCACGCCCCCGGATGCGCTGCCTAACTTTACAGATTAAGGAATGGATTAGGTAAATGGGGAGGGACAGGATGGGATGGAAATGGGTTCTGGCATATCTCACTCACTACCGAAACACGTACGTACATTGGGAAAATACGATAAAGTAGGAAATACATTACATTTCAAGGTAGTCTTCTATAAGAGAGGGGTAACGTGGCGAGTAGAGGGCGCGCGGCGGTTGTGGGAATACAGCATGCACTCTCCCACTTGCATGTAATAATATGTGGTAAGCTCGATTCCCGTGTGAACTTTATAATTGATTTGGATAAAAAGTACCCTATATGTCAAACGGGCACATAAGCTCTAGTTTCATTAAAATCAGTCTAGTGGTTCTTGCGTGATGCGTGTTCACACAGACAGACAGACAGACAAATATTCTAAAAATCGTTGTTTTGGCCTCTGTATTAATAGTAATTTATGACTTTTTTCTAAAAAATATTAAATGCACAGGCGCGGTTTTGTTACGATTTCATTATATGTATGGATTACATATGTGACATTGTTTGAAAACCTTAGAATCGGTTATCTGGTGAAATACACACACAATCTAAATTTAGCACAAATAGCTAAATACTCGTACATAAAACGATGTTAAGGGATGCCAGTAGTTTAGTTATTAGTATCCAAGAACTAATTACGGAAAGAAAACAATGATTTTTTAATGATTTACCTAGTGATGTATAAGACACTAGATGAACAAATTCTTAAATGAGCGGGTTCTGAGCACGAATGCTGTGGAATTCTTTGAGAAATCGTTATAAAGAATTTACGCACTGGTTTTTATCAACTGTAATGTTACTTTGGTTATGCTTAAATAAATAAATGTTTAGAAGAAAAACCTTCAGTCGTAATATTTATAAAGCAAAAAATTCTTAAATTAGATTAAAGTTGTAAAGACCGGTTGTTTTACACCGAAGGAAAATTCATGCGTCCATTGTTCTGTTATTTAGGGTCTTGATTTTTTTTACTTTTAAGTCATACATTGTAAACTTCTATTTTTTCTCTAATAAGTGAAATGTAAAATTTATTTTAAAAATATGTATATTTTTTTAACCACAACCTAAAAAATAAAATTATTTAAAAATCGGGTGTTAGAGCATGTTTTTTATTTAAACAGACTCTTGAAACAACGAAATTTTATGTTGAAAATACTTAGCCAAAGTTATAAAGTGCATACTACTTCACAGAGAAGACGCCACGTAACACGAGAACATAAACCAATAACATTAAAACTGTAAACAAAATGACCTTTTTGTTTCATCCGTGCCAACTAATTCTTCAGAGTTTATTCTACATATTTGTGACAGTGTAATTTCAGTATTTGAAATATTAACAAGTTTACAATATTTGAAATATTAACATGTTTACACTATTTGAAATATTAAACTGTTTACACTATTTGAAATATTAACAAGTTCACACTATTTAAAAATATTAACAAGTTTACAGTATTTGAAATATTAACATGTTTACACTATTTGAAATATTAACAAGTTTAGACTATTTGAAATATTAACATGTTCATACTATTAGAAATATTAAACTGTTTACACTATTTGAAATATTAACAAGTTCACACTATTTAAAAATATTAACAAGTTTACAGTATTTGAAATATTAACATGTTTACACTATTTGAAATATTAACAAGATTACAATATTTGAAATATTAACATGTTTACACTATTTGAAATATTAAACTGCTTACACTATTTGAAATATTAACAAGTTCACACTATTTAAAAATATTAACAAGTTTACAGTATTTGAAATATTAACATGTTTACACTATTTGAAATATTAACAAGTTTAGACTATTTGAAATATTAACATGTTCATACTATTAGAAATATTAAACTGTTTACACTATTTGAAATATTAACAATTTTACACTATTTGAAATTTTAAAATGTTTACTCTATTTGAAATATTAAACTGTTTACACTATTTGAAATATTAACAAGTTTACCAATATTTGAAATATTAAACAGTTTACACTATTTGAAATATTAACATGTTTACACTATTTAAAAATATTAACAAGTATACACTATTTGAAATATTAACATGTTTACACTATTTGAAATATTAACAAGTTTACACTATTTGAAATATTAACAAGTTCACACTATTTGAAATATTGAACAGTTTACACTATTTGAAATATTAACAATTTGAACCATTTGAAATGTTTACACTATTTGAAATATTAAGTAACATAACATTTGAAATTTTCGAGTTTTCAATACACATGTGTATGTATTTAGACGTATATACGTATTTATGTGTGCCGCAACTTTCCGGACTATGAAGCCCATCGTGGACTACCCGCCTCTTCAGTCAGCTCGTTGGGTGCAACCCAACCGAAGCGTCGAGTAAAATAAATAAGGTAAACATAGGCTTTGAGACCCGTTTAATTAGATACCATATTAAGTAACATGTTTACACTATTATTTTACTGTCCCTTCATATACTTATCTAAAGACACGAGTCGTTGTTGTCGCGACTAGTAATAAATACATTTTTATGAAGCATAAATGTGGCGCTTGCTGTTTATTACGAGAAGAATTATTGTTTTATGACAATAAACTATTTCCATACAAAATGTGCTGTTTTTTCCCGAGCAACGCCATTGTTACTGCAACACAATGTGTAAGCATGCAGCCCGTATAAAAAGCAGCCATTTAAAACTCTAGCTACTTCAATTTTCGCGGATTCGTCGAGAGCAAAACACATATTTTATTGTACAACGAAAACAACGACATTTTCCATTAATTATACTCCATTTTCTATTATACTCTTCCCGTGGAAATCGTAAAAGTCGATTAAGGGTAACTGTTGCCACAAATTCTGAGGAACAGCGCCATTTCTAAAAGATCTCGCCAACCCGCTTGGCCACCGTGACGTTTTAAGGTCATACATCCCTCGTGTACAAGACGATGTGTATGACCAGCAGTGGCCCACGACCAGCAGTGGACGATTAACAGTTGGTTACGGTTAGGATTATATAATCAGTGGTTACGGTTACGGTTTTTATTTACTTGTAGAAATTTGTAGTAATTGGACGAGGAGAGCGGAAGAGTGTGTGTAGTGGCGAACCTTGGGAGAGGTCTGCATCTAGCACTGGAGAGACATAGCAGGTGGTATACGGTATGGTACCCATTAATTACCTCGCCAAGAAAGAATGTGATTTATAATGAGAGAAGATGAGAAAAATTCCTCGTCTCGTTACGCTTCCTATTTTCGATCCTTTCGAAACTTTTTCTAAATTCAATTCTAAATCCTTTGATCCAATTTGTTATTCTGGATTGTGGATGTCCATGAGCGACAATATCCAATTACGACCAGGTGGACTGTATGCCCGTCTGCCACCTTCTTCCCATATAAAAAAGTTAGTTTCTACATTTTTCCAATAATAAAAGTCGATGTTTTTTGAAATTGTCAACATTAGATATCGTTTGATAGTGGGGTTTTATTTTCATCATTGAATTCAAGTGGATTTCATTTAATTCTATAGTTATTAATATAGTAAGTTGTTTGAAAATAATTTATTTCACAATTCTGTGGTTTTGACTCAAAGAAGACCACTAAAACAATTGAAGCTCAATGTCATCAGTTAATAACTTGATAGTTTTCAAGTAAATTAATGAGTCGGAAAGAGCTGCATATGCTCGGTTTGTATCTGTTTTCGCCGGGTTAATTAGTGGTTTGACGTGAAACACTTTTAGGGCACTTTCACACTGATCGGAGAAAGAGTACCCTCTGCGATGATTTGTATCGTTGGAACCCCATAGGACGGGAATGACCAGTTTCTTGTGCGTGTGTTAGAGTACACTATTGATATTGAAATTCTTATCTTTCAGAGTTTACGCGTGGTTACATTTCTAGTAGACGTTAGTCGTAAAATAATATAATTAGACTCGATATGAGCCATACTAACCGGATAAATGGTACTTTTTGCCAACATTGTACATACTACGGACAGCGGCATAACACGATAAATGAGTATAGACAGTATTTTGTGTGAGTGTTGAAGAGTGTTTTTCTATATTTCTTAAGTTCACTCTGTTAGCCTCAACATTCAACTCTAATTACTGTCACATATTTCTTCATGTTCAATATGATACTGTCCTTATGCTACGGAGGGATTATGACATATAATACCTATTATAAGAACAAAGTCTTTTAAATTTATTAAGTCTGTGGCGTCGAGAGCCGACCTCTTTGGTCGAGATCCTAATTTGATTTATTTAATTTATTAAGTCTGTGGCTTCGAGAGTCGACCTCTTTGGTCGAGCTCCTAATTTGATTTATTTAATTTATTAAGTCTGTGGCTTTCAGAGCCGACCTCTTTGGTCGAGCTCCTAATTTAATATATTATGTCTGTGGCTTCGAGAGTCGACCTCTTTGGTCGAGCTCCTAATTTGATTTATTTTTTTTGATTTGTTTTTATTTTTATTTATTTATTTCTTTAGAGTTTTGTGTCGTTGTTCTTTTTTCTGCGTTTCTTTTCTTTTTTCTTTTTTTCTTTTCTTTCTTTCTTTCTTTTTTCTTTAGTGTTCTTTTTATAAGTTTTTTTTGTTATTATTGATATTAGTGTCAACAATTTCCATGAGAACGATCTTCTCTTTTTACTAGAAGAGTTTACAATTTATTAATTCATACTGTTTCAATTTTAATATTGTAAGATTATCAACGCTACAAACGCTGTGCTGTATGTTGATCTATCAAGCTTATTCCCAACGCTACAAACGTACTGTATGTTGGTTTAATAAATATTCATATTCCGAAGATCCTGGTTTCTTCTCATGGTAGCTCCAGTAATACACACGCACAAATAATTGGAGAGCATTTCTTCAAAAGTCATATTTATGTATAACTGTACCATTTCTGTCCTTATAAGAATATGTCCACATGAGAATATGTCCACATGAGAATATGTCCACATGAGAATATGTCCACATGAGAATATGTTGTTTTGAGAGTATGTCCGTATGCGAACGAAGCGATTTTTTGGAGACTACTTTTTCCTATTTGTGCACTCTTAAGACTAAAACTTGCCACCGTATATAAACAACAGGAGGCAGTAATTAACCTCTGACTCACTTCTTTTGACTTCCCAAATTTCACATAACTCGAGCTAGAAAACTTCTTAACATTAACCGTTATTGACTCGAGCTTGAACTCTCAAGGTTTGAGACAATCAGTTATTAAAAACTTTACTATAACGCTCAAGAACGTTTAACGCTTGATTCCGCGGCGCTCGAATGTCAAGCGCTCTGCATTCATTTCTAAACACCAACTAGAGCGTTCTGGCGCTTCGCATAGCTTTGATACTAAAAGCTAAGGAAGCTATCGGATACCCGAAATAATTACATATCCGTATCCGTAACCGAAACCGGTAAAAGAGTCGACAATATATCCACATCTGGATCAAATCATATTCTTAACAACCCTACTAAAAATCGAATAGCAACCTTCGGGTTGCGGTAGCCGACAATGTAAAAGAAGAAAAAAGAATGGAAATGCAAAATCAACAATGAATACTTTATTGACTGAAGTATAGCCGAAACTCCTTGCTCTGTGCACTGAACCAATAAATCGATTTTAAACCCATTCATCGCTTATTCATTAATTTATTAACTATTTAGATATTTTATTGTATAACTCCTACTTTTATTGTAGGTTCTATACCCTAATGTAGGAATTATCTGAACTTATTCGACCAGGTGTGTTTCACAAAACTAATTTGAATCTTGGACCTGCGAAGTTTTCCACGTCGTTTTCATACACGGTGCCACTAAATAATGGCATTGATAATGGCATTAGATAAATAATGCCGGTCGGCCATCTTCGTGATCCAAAATAAATAATAAAAGAAACAAACACCCAAATACACATTAGGCTATCACTACGTTACGTTGTCACTATATGTTACGTACGACCGGTGTCGCAGCTAGGGCCATGAGCGCCCTGGGCAACATGGAATTTTGCGTCCTCAACTGAAATTAGGGATTTAAGACATTTACATTAAAAAAAAACACTTCTAGCCTTTTCTGGAACCATTTTGTCAAATACCTGTGCTGGATATTTGTGTGTAGGCGCGCAGTTCAAACTTAAATACGCCACCACACAAAATATTTCTATAAAATTCGAAAATTACAAACACAGAATTCCTATATCCCTAGGTTATCTCTAGTTTTATATTGACTATAGATTATATAAACATATTTGACTAGATATTTTTGATAGATTTGCTAGGAAACCACGCTGCGTATGACATTCGGTCACTATCAAATACAACACGGTCGGATAGGTTGTTTATACGCAGATTGAGAAACTGATTGTCACAAGAAGTCTTTCCGCTATCCAATGGCATTCTTCTTACCACCCTGAGGTCACCTGAAAGAGATCGCTTGTACTTTTGGGGGTTACTAAATTAAATTATCTTTTTGGAACGTGTATTGGTGTACAATAAAGAGTTTATTTATCTATCCATGGACCAAGAAACCCATGTTTCTTCAACAAAGATATTCAAAATTCACAATTAGATTTATATCATCACACAAAAAGAATTGCGTATGAAATCACCCTAATACAGTGTCTCTCCGGCTCTAATTGTTACCAGCGGCTTCATTCGCGTGAATCATGTTTATGCAATGAAATTTCCCCAGGGAACGCCCCTAATTGGTGGAATGAAAACTATTGCATCCGTACGTATCATACATTATCGCAAACACAAAATTTAAACTAATGCATAATTTTGGCACGGAATATACATATTTTAAAGATCACGGAAACATGAGATCTGGTTAGTATAGATTTGGATGTTTACATATGAAATGCTTACAAGGAACTAAACTTGCCGATGTAGTTCAAAGAATTAGTAAGCTGAAGTGGCAGGGGGTAGGCCAAATCTTGTTTTTATATTAAAGGAGGTAGACGGGCAAGCTACCCATATGATGGTAAGTGGTCACCGTCCCCCATGGCCACATGCAACACCGGGAGGGATGCCGATGCGCTGCCGACCTGGCAAAATCGTAATCACAGTTTTTTTAAGAACCCCATATTGTAGCATAAGGGACAGACCTCATCTGCAACCCGATAATCAAATGGAGTGGAGATTACTTATCGGGAAACGTGATCTAGGTAGATTAGATGGGAAAGGGATAAGACACCTCCCGTCACAGAAGTGCGGTCCATCCGCATTTCCTCGATACAGAGGTGTCGCGTACTGTTCAGTCCAAAAATCATTTTATACCACTAATCCGTAGGCTGTGGAACGAACTGCCTCAAGAGGTCTTTCCATTAATTTACGATATGGGGTTCTTCAAGAAAGCTGTGAATAGAATTTTACAACGTCGGCGGCGCACCCGCATGTTTCCTGGTGTTGCAGGTGTCCATGGGCGGCGGCAACACTTACCATCACGTGGGACCGCTCGCTCGTCCGCCCACTTCTCTATAAAAAAAACGAAACTAAAATCAAAATGATTTGAAACCTATATAAGATGTATCCTTATGTGTATAGTTAATATTATGTATATCGCTGGAACCACCTAGCCATAGGCTAGGTTGTTCGTCTAGTAAGAACATTTTCAGTTTAATTCTAAAAGTGAAAATAGATTTCATTTGATGATGTAATCTCTTCACGATGTATTTCTTGTGTTGGTTAATTGAAAAAAAAAAATCATCCGTACCACAAAGTTCCTACTTTCAACTTCACAACTTCACGGTATCGAGTCCAGAACCCCTATGTTATCACAGATTTTTTACTCATTTGAGCAGCACTACCACAAAATTAGAACAAGCTGAATGAGGATTTAAATAAAACATTGGCTGAAATAACTCGTTCGTCTGTGCGTAAGAGTGATACATTATCACTCGCTACGTGCCAGGGAGGGCGCATCCCTACGCGAAGGAAAAATGAAGAGCTAAGCGAGATACATGTCTGTATGAATAATTTAACACCCGTCCTGGTGTGCCAACTACACGACAGTTTACCCAAAAGTAACGCGTCTGCTCTTATTTGTTCAGTATCTAACTCTGGCTAAATATAGAGCATGCTATAAAACAGCAGTAACTAAAGCAGTGATGTACATTAATCTGGAAAGATGGTCAAATAATATAGGTGAGGTTAGAAACGTGAACTTTGCTGAAGTTTTTTACGATTCCGATCTGAACTTGACGTTTTCGTACCGTTTAAATATTTCGGCGCAGGTGATGGTAATATCGTCCAAGTAAAACTTTTAATTTAAGCAAGGAATCCGGATTGATTTTTTATTACTTACTTTTCGAAACTAATCGCGTTGTGTCTTTCTGATGAGGCTATACTCTTACTGAATAACCTGCTTTGTTATAAGCATATAAAGCTTATAACAAAAGGGTTTTGAAAATATTATTGATTTTACGAAGACATCTTCGGAACCACAATAAGTATTTTGGGAGAGGAAGGATAACGCTACGATCTCAAAGCCGCTGGGCGCATGCGATTCGTTGAGTTAGAAGAATATCGTTAAATGACTTTTTGGCGGGATATCGAGAAGTGAAGTTGAGTTTTTCATTATTCATCATTATTCATTTTTTCATTATTATAAAAATGTGTATAGTGCGTTTTGTGGATTAATAGTGATAGTTTATTAAACTTCAAAGTGTAATATTGTGTGTAATATTTGTGAAAACCAAATAAAAACATAGAACTGCGTTTTCGTGTGTTCTTCCTATTAAGTTTATTTGTATTATTATAATTGCATTTATTTGTACGGAAAACTTATTAAAAATTCACATTAGTTGCAGGCGCAAGACAATTTTCTCTCGGTGTAGGGCGCGAGGTACGGTTCGTAGTTTTTCTTTACTTTTTCTTAATGACTTGCGCCACCTGTCATATTTTAAGAATACAGATTTCTGGAAGTAATTATCGAAATTATCCTGTAGGCTAGACAACCCCAGTTACAAAGTACACAAAAACTCTCGCAGTTTTTGCTCATTTGGTGTTGTTTACCGAGCTGACTGTGTCCTTCGCACCCAATTACTGTTCAACCGTCTGGCCTCGTCGCCGGCTGCGGGGTTATTCCCGATACTACACCGGTTATACTGAAAAAGTTACATGACATAAGTAAGGAGGTAGTTTTTCCTATGATATTGTTCTATAGTAAATACTAACTAAATGCGTAGGTATGTGAATGCGTACTGCAATGATATGAATCCGGTAGTTATTCATCACACACGTAATTAGACATAATAATAATTCGTTGCTTACATAAAATGTCTTCCTTATATTTAAGACTAGTGATCCGCCCTCGCTTCGCTTCGGTTTTTAAAATGTGTTAAAAATATATATATATAATGACTTATAATATATATAAATATATATAATGATATATATATATATATATATATATATATATATATATATAGAATGAGACTACTGCCAAATTTCTTCAAGTCGTTGGTCCACCTGGTGGGACGGCATCCCATGCATTAAGGGCTCTCGATATATCAATGAACTATTCAAATTCTGTCACAACATTAAAGGCCAAATTTTGTTACGAGTAAACCATTTTATTGAGGAAATGTATGGCCATTGCGAGCCGCCGCTTGCTCGAGCCCATTATAAATCCACAATCTACATATTAGCATGAAAATATTTGATGTCCCTGTTATAGGATATTATGTGTAATTAATGGTGCTAGTGCATGGGCTAGTAGAAATTATTATATAGCACAAGATGCGAGGTTATTTATGAACTTTTTGGAGGGGGAGGCTGCACGCTTCAATCCTTTAGCACATAGGCTCACACAACTGATCAAATTATCCCTCTCTCACAGAAGCCCGCGGAAAAGAAAAATGTATGGCATTTAGCATTTTATTCGCTTCCCCAAAGTTTACATGTTATGATAGTGAGTGAGAGAGTCCATTCTCATCCTATGTCTCTCCATTTTCTAAACCTTTTCTCCAAATCCATTCCTAAATTTATAAAAAATCATGTGTTCATTAAAATACCTCTTCGTTGTTCGAACATACACTTTTTTATATTGAAAGAAAGTAGCAAACGAAGGGACCACCCACATAGTGATAAATGGATACTGTCGCATGTGGACATCCACAATACATGCAGACATCAGTCTAGAATGACAAACGTTGACACACCCCCAGATGCACTAGCCCCAGTGCATCTGAGGGTGTGTCAACGTTTGCTACTTTCTTTCAATATAAAAAAGTTTATGTTTGAACAACGAAGAGGTATTTTACTGAACACATGATTTTTTCCTGGAAGTTGTGTCTCTTTGTGTTAAAGAAGAATTCACGCTCGTAAGTAGGTATTCCAATTCCAAGTAATATTGTAATTGTAAGAAATGGTGTTCAGAAACAAAATTTTTACATCAAGTTATTTTTATACATCGACCCGGGATTTTTTGTATACCGTATGGCTTGATTGTTGTTCTTTGTCTTTAAATAAACATTATATTTGTTCGGGATCTGGGTGGTTTGTTGTTAACTTTGTGTCTCTGGTAGCACACATTAGTGTTTGGTGATTGTGTTAGGTGTTAAAATTATTGAAAATGATGAATTCTAAAACCACTATGCACTTCAAAGGAGACATATCCTGAGATTAGCAGACAACCAACATTTACTTAAAACGAGTGATGGAGAAAGTTAGAACGGCATTACGAAAATAATCCCTTGAGATTCCATATAAAATAACTTACGGTTAATGTTAGGTGTGTGGATAAAGCTAGCATTGTCCAGTTAACAATTTTTTTATAAAGTATATATACATATAGAGCTGATTATACGACTGCAATAAAGAAAATCACACCACAAATCTTTTCAGAAACGATTTGGCTCATTTATTAGAATTTATTTATTTCTCTCATATTAGAAGGCAGTAGGCCTTCTTTGGCCAATCGTGAAACAGATCTACGAATTCTAAACAACACTATTGATCAAAAAAGGTGACGTCTAAAGTAGTTATTATTATATAATTTTGATAAGACTTTTCGGTGGGAACCCGAGAAATAAAGTTGAGTTTTACTTTGAATATTGTAAAAAATGTGTAGTGTGGGATTAATAGTTTAATAGTGATAGTTTATTGAACTGCAAAGTGTATTTCGTATTTGGTGTTTATGATAATCAAATAAAAGCGTGGGACTGCGTTTTTCGTGTGATTTATACATTTTAGACTTTGAAATTGTTTATTACGAAGAAAACTGTGACACTGGCAGAATGTGCTGATTGCACCGTAGCCATTTATAAAAAAAACGATTTCATAAAAAAATATAAACAATTTTAACGATTAATTTTATTAATTTAATAAATATTGTGTGCGTGCCACGCTCCGTGTACATTAAGCACAATGTTTGTAGAATAAACCTGCTTGCAAATATTTAAATTGGGGCCACATGAATGTTTCACGAAGCGTGTGTTTGTGTCAAGTTGTGTTTGTGTTGGCATTGTGTGTCGAGAGCGATTAAAAGGCTGGTTAAAAATAATGTTGTCACATACATTAATGATTTTTAAATTTGTTACGGGGTGTTTTAAGGTTACGCCCGTAACCAGGCCTTTTATGCCTGCCGGACACGGGTATCCTCATGCACATTGTCTTGTGCATGAGGGATGTATGGCCTTAAAACGGCATACTGGCTTGGTGAGTCCACTCTTTTCCGAGTATCTTTAGTCTTACTCTTAGTTATTGGTCATGAGGCATATATGGTTTGCTTACTGCGATTTCAGCTTGTTAATCCTTCGATTTCAGCTTGGTTTGTTGCTTGTTTAGCTTGCCATCCGTACTCTTTTCCCCGGACACAGTCTTCTCCTGAAGGGCGTCCGGGGCAGCCCGGGGGGATTTCTCAAGTGGCCGAGGGGTTTAAGAAGTCCGTAATGCACGACGACCGTGACAATTTGTATTACAGGATTGCAGATTGTCAACAAGACTAGTATATATTATTATGTTTTATGCATTCGGGGTTACGGACGCAATATTGGGGGTTTTTAGGTCATAGTTTCTTTAAATTACGATGGCAAACCCAGCTGTGAATATGGCGTTACGTTTAGTAATCCATTTGGACTGAGTGATAACGCGGTAGCTATTCAGAGGCGTTTAATAAGAGCAAAAACAAACCCTGCCAGCATGTGGCAAAATTAACGTCAGAACAAGTGTCGTAACTGTTTTTTTTGCGACCTTTCGCACATTAGAGATAACATGGAATCCAGTAAAATGGACTCGACGACGAATAGGGTTGAATTTTAAGCTAAATTTGTATTTTCAAAGTCATCTGCTTTCATATCAAATTAAGGCTTGAAAACGGTTTATTTTACAAACCGGTTTTTTATTTTTTTAGGACCAGAATAGAAATCATGATTAGGTACTTTCACTAAAAAAGTTAATCATACGTATGCATATAATAAAGAGAAAAATGTATTGACTGACTGATTCATCGACGCTGAACCGAAACCGATGAAGCAAGAAGCGTGAAACTTAAACAGTAGCTTTCTTTTATGGATTGAATAGAGTGGAATAGAGCAGAGCAGAGCAGAGTAGGGTAGGGTAGGGTACTAAAATACAATAGATGGCACAATGAGAATAGTTTATAAATATTCACATAATGTACTAACAAGATAACTAACTAAGGTATAGTGTAGTGGCAATGAAGAAGGTCCCTGACACAGCATGATGTTGTGACGGCGTTCAGCAGACCAAAATGATGATTTTCAGCCGGGGCCTATCTTTGTAGGTCACATGTTTGCACCAGGGCCTCCAGCGAATAATCTAAATACGAGTATTTATAACGTAAAGACATGTAGGTATTGATTCTCGAATATTGTTATATTAAACAAACTGCGGTATGGGTATGACATTTTTTTTTAATAGAAATAGGCGACAACCGAGCGTATAGTTAGTCCACCTGATGCTAAGGGGATACTGTCATTTTTTAGTTATTATTTATGTAAAATAAAACTAACTGTAAGTACTAATTGTACTGAGTGTGGGAGATGTGCTTTGAACTGTTAAAGTAAATAAATAAAAATAAATAAATACTTCCTCCCGTGCCCAGTTTGTTCCAAACGAAACCGAAATAAAAAAAACAGTACAACTGAAACGTTTTCGGTTTAAAAACCGGTTTCAAGCACTAATATAATGATATCAAACTCGTTACCGCCTGGACACGCAACGCACCGGCAAACAGATAAACCGAAACGGGCGATGTTCGCAAACGATTATGGCGTCTCTACAATATGGGGCTGAGCATAATTAAAATTAAATGGCAGCCGTACCGCTCTATTTGTAAATTGTTTGCTTTACAGCTTGTACAATTTTAGATAACTGAGTAAATATCTGGGTACTGCTCATGACCATACTGTAGATACTGTAGCAATCAACCGTAACCAGCCCTTTATAGTCTGCTGTCATCTACATTGTACATCTGCATGAGTGGTGTAGTGTTTCTTGGCTTGTGGTAGCCGTTTAACACCATGCTGGCCAAACAGGTTGGCGAGTGATACGGCGAATGGGTGTCGTGAAATAATCTCCTTTCAAACACCCACTCGCCGTATCCAACCCCTTGGAGAGCATGGTGTTTTAAGTTCATACATCCCCCATGCACAAGCCAATGTGTATGGGAAGGCCCGTGTCCAGTGGACTATGAAAGGGCCGGTGACAGAATCTAGACAGAACTGTGATTCTGTATAAAAAAAAAACTTTAATGTGAAAAGATCTCGTCAAACTTGGCATCGGTACAATATCGCGTGTGGGATCCCCAAGGTCTCGAGTTCATATTTGTTTTATGACTGCCAAGAGTTATATTAGAGAAACGTTGTAATGGAGTTTTACAGTGTAACTTTAACGGCGCCTGTTAAGGTTTACGTTGAAATGAGTATCTAACTTTAAGAGAACCTGTCTCTGATTTACATTCAGCGACAGAAAATATGGACCAATTTGTTAAGTGTACTGCAAACAACGTGTTGTTTGTGATTAATTGAAGTGGCGGTGTATTTAGAAAGAACGTTTGTTAATCTAATTAAGGAAAGTAGAAGTGCAAGTACTGATACCAGTACTTGCACTGCTGGATATAGGCTGGATAAAGTCCCGTCACCACACATGGTTTTCTCCTCTTCTCATCCAGTCTCTACTGGCAACTTTCTTCAGGTACATCTGGTCGGACCGCGTCTCAATTCAAGGTATCCTTTCGAGGACTCGTATCGATTATCGATCCTGCGGCATGGATGACCTGCCCACTGCCACTTCAGCTTGATGATTCTTTGAACTATGGCAACTTTAGTTCAGCAAAGAGACTCCGAGCATACCTCGTTCCATTGCACGCCGAGCGACTATGAACTTGTGAATCGGGCGTACCGTCCGAAACCACGTTTCGGCACCATACGTCATAAAGGGCGAGACACACTGACCAAAAAGACTTTCGTCTTCAAACATTGTGGTATAGGCAACGAGAAGACATTTTCCTGTAGTCTACAGGCCTCTCAACGGATGTTCGATTCGTTTATCTCGATTGACTGTCCAAGATAGATACGTCTACAATATCTAGTGGCGCTTTCTCGACGCTGAAACTGTGAACGCTGAACTCGACGCTTTCTCGACGGTCAAAGGACGACAAGTTCTACTTAATTATATGGGTAGTCTTGTTATTATATTATTTAGTCATGTAATTACAACTGTATTATAATACCCTGAGAGGTTCTAAACAGTCTCTAAGAGAATGAGATCGGCCATAATTCGAATAGCGCGCCGTTTGGTGTGATCAAAGTGGATCCAATTATACTTCGGCGTACCAACTCAGAGATGCAAGTAATAGTTGAGTAGTGCTGGTAGTATCTAGTAACCAAACACGCTTTCTACTAGCATGTGTATTACTAGTCTTAGGTGTAACGTAATTTCACCCAACCAATACACAATCAGAACATTAGTCGGGCCTGAATGTGATAGATTTATGTTGACCTTTTCCTAGCCGGTAATAAGGAACACGGCGTTTTGTGAGAAACATTTTTTGCGAAATGGGTTTTATTTCTCTTCCATAAATTTAGGTAACACAAATTGACAGCCTGCCGGATTTCGAACGTGATTTGATTTCGTTTTTCTTAGTAGTTGTCTGACTACCCACAGAAACAATACAGTTCCATCATAATTTTACGCAATCAGAAATATGACATGTTACAGATAATCATACAAGAGAAGATTTAGATCTTAGGGATTAGATCTTTCTAGGTTTAGGTTTAGATCTTTATAGATCTCTTCCTTAGGGAAAGAGTAAATTGGGGAAAGGGAAACCGTATTGACTGTAAACCTTGTCGGAAAAGCATATTTTTAATGGTGGCGAAAATGTACTAAAAATGAATGATATGAAATAAACCAACAACAACAATGTCTTATAGAGCAAGGAATTTTTTTTTAAATGACATATTTAGTGCCAAACAAAATTGTTTAGGTGGGAATTTGTAAAAAAGTCGCCGATAACATTGAAGAATATTGTCGGTAGTGGGTGAATGAGATAACCAGAAGACCGTGTGTGGTAGAGGTCCTAAGGCGAGACCTATATCCAGCAGTGCAGATATACAGGCTGACGGTATGGTATTCTAAGTTATAAATTAGATTTATGAAACAGAAAAAACATGACGGGTTCAAATTCCTCTCATCGTTTAAAGGAGTAAATAGTATCTTTTATTTATTCATTAAACAAATGAAGGCGTGGAAAAAATAAGGTCGACTCACCCGGAACGGTTGCCTTGACCCCCGGGCTTTATGAATTACGCATCCTGCTTCAGAAAACATTTACGAAATCAAACGACTTGAGGGAATATTCCTGAATCGCAATTCGGAAAACAAGAGGATGTTTCAAACTTACTATAGTATTAATACTACATTCCGTTCCAATCCAATTTTTCTGACACGGCCTTAAATTAAATAGTGTGATGGTATTGGTTACATTTTTTTATGCTGTAGGAGGCAGACGCCTTGTAAAATTCTATTCACAGCCTTCTTGAAGAGCTCCACGTCTTACCTCAGCTGGCAGAACATTCGACAACATTCGAGTTTGTGGTATAAAGTGTCTTGAAGACCGTACTGTGCGCACGACTCTTTGTTAAGGGAATGCGAAAAGTTCGAAGTGAAGTCTAGAAAGTGTAACAACTCGAAGTTGGCGCCAAATTAAACAATTCTTCAGAGCATTCTCCGTCATACGCGCGATAGAACACGCAGAGGGACGTAACGTCTCTCCCGACTCTGATGGGTTCTAGACCGCTTGTGTGAGTGGGATTCCTGACAATTCGAACGGCTCGTAGTGATAATTTTTAGAAATCCGTGTTTAATTAGAAACTCGGTCACACGAATGTGAATCAAGTATAGATACCCTAGGCTATCACCGTTCATAATATACACAATGTAATATACTTAAAATATACTTAGGCAATCAATATCAAGTGTATTTTTGTAGTTCAATCACTTGTTCGATTTGCCGAAGCGTTTAGTTCGACGACCGCAAACAGGTTCATTTCGGCGTGAAGCGGATTCAATCCCGCCGACCGGAATAAAACCGCCGAGTCAATGAATATTACAAAATGTAGGTTTCATATATACTTTAGTTACGTAAAGAAATGTATTATTAATTCTCTGTATACGGCGAACCTGAAAGTTGTGGAATGAACTGCCAGCCGAGGTTCAGCTATGCCACAACATGGAGCTCTTCAAGAGAGCTGTGAACAGGATTCTGTGCAGTCGGTGCGCACCCACATGCCTCCTGGTGTTGCAGGTGTCACCACATACCATCATGTGGGCCACCACCTCGTCTGCCATCTTTTTTATATAAAAAATATATGGGGCATTGACAAAAACCACCAATCCGCACTGAGATACTGTGGGATACAATCGAATTTGTATAGAACTTCTCAGTTTAATATTCGTGTGACATAATTTTTGGTTTCTATGTAACCTGTATCGTGACATCACACATCACAGTACCCTGTAATTGTTTTGTTTACGCGTTAATTCCGAACACAAAAGGTGGAGATAGCATTCATCTGGCACGCCAAGATAAGAGCAGAGGGAAGCAGGCTCGCACAGCCTAAACGCTGCTAAATAATTTGGGCAGGCCTTTGTATTTAAATTGTGTGTCGAGATAAAATGGAAAAGTGAATGAAGTTACGTTGGTTTGTGTACTGTTCCTCCCTCACATAGACTTCACAATATTTACCATGTTTTGAAAACTAAGGTTGATGTTTTTGTTTCAATTTTCTTGATGGTTTCATGTTCATGTCCATGTTTTTTTTTGGCGAATATTGAGGCGAATTAAAGAAATCGAGCATTTGGAAAAAGAAGAAGGTCGTGGCGTAAAAGCATCAGTTTTCTAGCGTGAGCCACGTTTTTACGAGCGGGCGGGCCACATCATGTTAAGTGGTCACCGGCGCCCATGGATACCTGCAACACCAGGGGGCTTGCGGGTGCGCTGCTGATCTTGCAGAATCCTGTTCACAGCTCTCTTGAAGAGCTGCATATCGTAGCGTAACGGAAATACCTCAGCTGGCAGATAATTTCACAACCTTCGGGTTCGCGGTATAAAGTGTCTTTTTGACCGCACTGTACACAGCGACTCTATGTCAAGGAAGTGCGGATGAACCTTACGACTATGAGTAGCGGTGCAATGGCAAAAACCCGAAGTTGGCATCAAATTGAGCAGTTCTTCAGAATATTCCCCATTATAAAGGCGGCAGAAAACGCAGTTAGACGCAACATCTCTTCGGATGCTGAGCGATTCTAAACCACCTGTGAGAGTGGGATCGTCGACAATTCGGATAGCGCGTCGTTGGACGGAGTCAAAAGGGTCCAGCTAGCTGGTACTTCGGTGCATCGCTCCATAGGTGTGATTATATTACAGATCAGAGGGGAATAGCCATTGTAGAAGATTTCACAAGTGCAGAACTGACGGCCAATCTTTAATAAATAATTTAGTATTATTTTCTTAATACCTTATATTTATTCTTAATGCCTCAAATGTGTTAAACTGTTGGGCAGATTAAGGAATGGTTTGGGAGAAAGGGTTGGAAAAATGGGGAGCGATAGGATAGGATGGGATGGGAATGGGCTCTGGCATATCCAGATATACCTTAAATGTTAATCCAAGTCATACGCTATATGTAACTATGCCGAGTTTCATTTAATTGAGTACAGTGTTTTTTTTGTGATGCGCGTTAAGACAAACAGGCGGACAGACAAAACTTTCAAGAGTTGTTGTTATGTGTAGTGCTTATAAAAAATATAATATAATGCACAGACACGGTTTTAGCAAAATAAAATTCTAGAACTATGTACGTACATGTCAAGTCCTACCTGTGTCTTACCCAATTTTCCCAGGATTCCCAAAAATCCCGACTACGGCAATACTCGCCCGGGACGGCAATAACCGTCGGGACACGTTTAAAATGTCGCCTTTTCCGTTACCGGGCCGCAGTTTAATGTTATCTTCCACTTGATACCGACGGTTTTGTTCCTGTTCATTCAATTAGTTAAGATAAGTGCCTATTGTGTAGTTAAAATTAGAGCATGACTATCTACTGTTTATGAGTGGGTGGAATCACTGTCACATGATGCTTTGTACTATAGAATGATGCGTCAATTTCCCGGCATATTCAACAAAAACCACATGAATATCAAATGAACGATTTTAACATAAGCCTCAATTTATATTATGACAAGAAGACCCTAAAGTATTGGGGAAAGTAGATATCTTCCTTGAAAGTAACTCAATAATATACAAGAGAGAGACGATATAACCACTGGCGGAAGCACAGTTGCGAGAGACGATATAACCTCCGGTGGAAACACAGCTGAGAGAGACGATATAACCACCGGTGGAAACACAGTTGAGAGAGACGATATAACCTCCGGTGGAAGCACAGTTGAGAGAGACGATATAACCTCCGGTGGAAACACAGTTGAGAGAGACGATATAACCTCTGGTGGAAACACAGTTGAGAGAGACGATATAACCACTGGCGGAAGCACAGTTGAGAGAGACGATATAACCTCCGGTGGAAACACAGTTGAGAGAGACGATATAACCACCGGTGGAAACACAGTTGAGAGAGACGATATAACCACTGGCGGAAGCACAGTTGAGAGAGACGATATAACCTCCGGTGGAAACACAGTTGAGAGAGACGATATAACCTCCGGTGGAAACACAGTTGAGAGAGACGATATAACCTCCGGTGGAAACACAGTTGGTTTGTTTATCCCTCTGGATACGTCCGCAGGGAACGATGGCTCAACCACAGATCCGGGATGGTGCACCCTGGGCAACAGTTAGCGACTTTTCCTTTGTTGGGATATCTTGGTGGCTGTTGGCTAATATCCTGGCAAAAGGCGAGGAGGCGGAGGCCAATCTGGTCTGTCGCCTCCGAGGCGTTGGCGTGTCTCCGCGTGTCCCTCTGAATGAGCAGAGGGCACAGTGGAGAACAACGGGATGGCTTTAGGATCGGGATTGTTATCCTGATCCTAATTAGTGATAGGGGCGGATTAGGAATTGTATCCTAATCCGCGACAATAGGAGGCTGGGGCCACAGTCGAAAGGCTGTGGGGCGGGTGCTGTACAACCCCGCGAGCATACCGTAGCCCTTCGGGGGCGGGAGTCTTGCCTTCATCGGCAGGATCGCGAGGAGTCCACCTCTATAAAAAAAAACCTAATTCCTGGCGTAGAGGCTCCCCCTTTTGGGGCCTTGCGCGGCGCCGGGATGCTCGATATCGAGCGGCTGAGGGGTATATCAGTCGTGAGTGGCCAACCCTGGGATACCGCCCGACCTCCCAGCGGCATTAGGGTTACCCAGGCACAGGGGGCACTGCCTGGGTGGACTATTTATTTCCCCCATACTCGTGGGATTAACATGGAAATTTCGAAAACAAAACAAACCATGACGCAGAAGGATGACGCGGCGGGACCTACCGTGGTCCCGCCACGAGGTAGGCGCGACATTCGCGGAAGAATCGCGCGTGGCACAACCGCCGGCGGTATCACCTCAGTTCCCGGAGCCCACGACACCGGCTGCGGAGACCTGGGCGACGGTGGTGAGGAAGAAGGCGAAGAACGCGGCTTCTTCCAAGCCAAAGAAGCCGGCACCGGCCAAGGAGGGAAACGGGGCGAAGATGCCTAAGCGCAGAAGCTGCCTAGACTCCCGGCATCCGCACATCACCGTCACCGTGACGAAGGGCAGTACGACCTCCTATGCGGAAGTGATCTAATCTATGCGGCTGCAGCCAAGTGCCGAATAAAACTGTCCGAACTGGGCATTGATACAGTTCCGCAGAAAAAGGCGATAACCGGCGGTTTGGTCCTGGAGCTGTCCGGTCCCGACTGCGCCTCCAAGGCGGATAGCTTGGCCATTAGGATGAGGGAGGCTCTACAAGAGCTCAATATTAAGATTGCTCGCCCTACGAAAATGGCTGAAGTGCGGGTGATGGATCTAGATGATGCCGTCACCCCACAGGAAGTGGCGTCTGCAGTCGCCGAGGCGGGGGGTTGCGCGTCGGAGGACGTGAAGGTGGGCGAAATCCGTCGTTCGCCCACCTTTCTGGGATCGGTGTGGGTCCGATGCCCGGCCGCCGCGGTGCGCAAGTTGGCAACAGCAAAACGCATCCGCGTAGGATGGGTGTCCTCGAGGGTCGAGGTGCTGCCAGCACGGCCGCTGCAGTGCTACCGGTGCCTCGAAACGGGGCACGTTAGGAGGCAGTGTCCCAGCACGGTCGACCGGAGCACGAGGTGCTACACGTGCGGCGAGCCCGACCACAGGGCAAGCCAGTGCACCGCGCGGGTGCTGAGGTGTCCTCTGTGCACGTACCTCGGCCGTCCTGCCGACCACAGGCTCGGCAGTAAGAAATGTGTCCCCCCAAAAGGCAGAAAAAAACGGGGGGGGCCCTGCTGCCGTTCAGGCGGCAGGGGGCCAGACTAGGGCGGTAGCTAGCGGCTCGGGCTGCCGCCCGACGACGACGACGGAGATGATGGAAACCTCCTCTTCACCCCCTTAAAGGTCTTACAGGGCAATATAAACCACTGCCGCGATGCGCAGAACCTCCTACTGCAATCTATCGCGGAGTGGTCAGTTGCCCTGACTGTCATCGCGGAGCCCTATAGCGTCCCGGACCATCCTCGCTTTTTCGGGAGCGACGGGGCCTCTGTGGCGGTATACTGGGGAGGGGGTGGAGGCGACCCGCCCTGCACCTTACTCGAAAGGGGGCAGGGCTTTGTCGCAGTAGAGTGGGGCCGAGTGGCCATAGTGGGCTGCTATGTCTCTCCCAACACGTCCCTCGCCGACTACGAGGTGTACTTGGACGAGGTGGCTGGCTGCATTCGCAGATGCCTACCTCGCCCGATGATCGTCCTGGGGGACTACAACGCTCATTCGAGAGCGTGGGGGAACTACCGGAGCGATCCCAAGGGAGAAACCCTAGAAGAGTGGGCGGCTGGACTGGACCTCCGGCTTCTGAACCGGGGGTCGGTAAGCACTTGTGTGCGGTGGCAGGGGGAGTCGATCGTGGATCTCTCATGGGCGACCCCTTCTGTCATTAACACGGTGAGAGGATGGAGGGTTGCAGAGGAGGTGGTCAGGACCATCGCCACATCATCTTTGAAGTGGCTCTCCGTCCTCCCGACGGCGGCTCCAGCCGCCAAAATAGCAGCCCCCCGCGACGTTGGTCTCTCAAGCGGCTCGACAGAGATATGCTCGTCGCCGCCGTCAGCGTCGCGGCCTGGTCGGAGATGAACTCCGGAGAAGAGGTCTCGCCCGACCCAGAAAGGGAGGCAACCTGGTTCCGGGGCACTATGACGTCGATCTGCGACGCCTCGATGCCCCGTGCCAGCGTTTCCGGACGAAGGGCGGTGTACTGGTGGTCAGAGGAAATCGCGCAGATACGCGAGACCTATCTGCGGTCCCGACGACAGTACACCAGAGCTCGAAGAAGACGGCGAGCTACAGCCGAAGAGGTGGCCGGAGCCTACGAGCCATATCGAGCGGCTATGAGGGCGCTCCAAATCGCGATCGCGAATGCCAAGTCTCGATCCTGAAGCGAGCTCCTCGAGGGTTTGGACAGGGACCCATGGGGCCGACCGTACAAGACGGTGCTCGGCAAGTTACGCCCGTGGGTCCCCCCGCTGACGGAGACCCTGGAGCCGTCCCTTCTGGACGAAGTGGTAGGTACCCTCTTTCCGAGGGTCCAGGAGAGTCCCTCGGTTCCCCCGGTTCCTTCGGACTGGTCCGAGGAGCTGGGAGTGACCGAACAGGAGCTGGATCGAGCTGTTAGCCGTTTGCGAGCTAGGAACACCGCACCGGGCCCCGACGGAATCCCGGGTCGTGCCTGGGTGTTGGCTCTGGCCGCCCTGGGTGATAGGCTGAGGCGGCTGTTTAACAGCTGCCTCCGGACGGGCACATTCCCCATCGGCTGGAAGGAGAGTAGACTGGTCCTCTTGAGGAAGGAAGGCAGGGCAGCAGATTCGCCTTCTGCATACCGACCCATATGCTTGCTGGACGAGGTGGGCAAGTTGTTCGAAAGGACGCTTGCCGTCCGGCTCGGCGAGCATCTGTCGCGCGTAGGTCCCGATCTTGCCGATGGCCAGTATGGCTTCCGGCGGGAGAGATCGACGGTGGACGCGATTCTCTGCGTCCGCTCCTTGTCGGAGCAGACGGTGTCCCGTGGCGGGGTGGCGTTGGCGATAAGTCTCGACATCGTCAATGCGTTTAATTCCTTGCCATGGGACGCGATTAGGAGGGCACTCGTACATCATAACGTGCCCTCCTATCTGCAGGGCATTGTCGGAGCATACCTGCGCGACAGGTACATCCAGTACGTGGGGCGGGACGGAACACTGCATCGGAGGGAGGTGCTCTGCGGGGTTCCACAGGGGTCCGTCTTGGGTCCACTTTTGTGGAATCTAGCATACGATGCGGTGTTGTGTATCGATCTCCCCGCCGGAGTGAACATCGTCTGTTACGCAGATGACACTCTCGTTTTGGCCGGCGGGAACAACTTTGAGAGGACCATCGAGCTCGCCAAGCTCGGGGTGGCAAGCGTCGTCGCTAAAATCCGCGAGTTGGGTGTTCGGATAGCGTCTCATAAAACCGAGGCGCTATGGTTCCACAAACTGCCGAGGACTAGGGAACCGCCCAGCTCGTCGATTCGCGTAGGTGATACGCAAGTCCGGGTGGGTCGGTACATGAAGTACCTCGGCCTCACCCTGGACGGTCGCTGGGGTTTCGAGGAGCACTTCGAGCGCCTGGTTCCCCGGATCGAGAGGGTAGTGGGTGCTATGCACAGACTGCTGTCCAATCTCGGGGGACCGAGGGAGGAAGTTCGTCGCCTCTACGCGGGGGTCGTACGATCGATGACCCTCTACGGGGCGCCCGTATGGTCGAACAGGCTGTCGGGGGTCCGACGCTGCAGAGCCAAGTTCAATAGCCTGCAGCGGAAGATGGCCATCAGGATCGTGCGAGGATACCGCACGATATCCTTTGAGGCGGCAACGGTTCTGGCGCGCTTCCCGCCCCTGGACATCCTGGCGGACATGGACGCGAGGGTCCACGACCAGATCCGTGTCGCTCGACGAGGCGGCGGGGACTCGGCGGGGACGCTCGAAGCGCTGAGGCGGCAGGAGCGACGGCGAGCGTTCGAGGTGTGGCGCGAGCGCCTCGCGGAGGAGCGATGCGTGCGCCAACGCGTCGTCGGCGCGATACTGCCACGCCTCGAGACCTGGTTGCGGAGGGAGGGGCGAGTCACCTACAGACTCACCCAGATACTCACCGGACACGGTTGCTTCGGTGAGTATCTGAACAGAATCGGACGCGAGGCGACGGCGCAATGCCACCACTGTAGAGGGGACCGGGATTCCGCTCAGCACACGCTCGAGCAGTGTCCAGCTTGGGGCTCTGAGCGGTGGATCCTGGTCCAGGAGATAGGGCAGGACCTGTCCCTGCCGGCACTAGTGTCGGCTATGCTGGCAGGGGAATCGGCGTGAAGGGCCGTGGCCTTCTTCTGCGAAAGCGTCTTGGTTCAGAAGGAGGCCGCCGAGCGGGATCGGGAGAGAGCCGATCCCGCTTGGAGACGGAGGCGCCGGGGCGGCGGCGACAATCGCCCCGGCCCCTCAGCCCAGTAGTCTAGGGCTCAGAATATAGACACGGTGCACCCCTGCCTGTTGTAAGAGGCGACTAAAAGGGGACAACGGGGCCGCGGCCGCTCGGAGTGGGGGCTCCGCGCGTCCATTGATGCGGCCCCAGGGACAAGGACGGCAGCGCTCTGTGGACCAGCGTTGCCGTGAACACTGCGAGGGTGTTGGGGGAGACACGTACCGTCTCCCCAGAGGACAGAGATAAAGTCGCAGCACGGGAGGGGCACCGGTGCGTTCAGCTGGAGATCCCGGAGCCCCTCTATTTGTGTGTGTGAGAAGGACCGCCGAGGGGGTTTTAGTGGGTAGAAATCCCACATAACCCGGCCTTCCCCTCAGAGGGTCGGGTATCTTGTTACAGAAGATTTCCCCCCCGTGAACAAAAAAAAAAAGAAAAGGTACAGGGCCCTAACTGGTGCATCCTGTGGAGGGACATGTTTGAGCGGACTTTTTTATCTAGGATATCTAATAGGATAGGATATCACGCCAAAAGTGTACATGAGAGCGGGCATGCCCCAGCCGTTATAGCCTCGGATCTTATTAGGGCCCGATTTTTACTATTAAGTTTTTTATTTAGCAAGTACCATTTTTTTAGATACCCCATTAATCTGGGAAACAAAATATTTATTTATGGTAACTGTATGCATGGTAATAAGTTGACATACATTACAATTGTATCGGTGATCAGGCCGGGTTTTATATAAAAGTACTATCATTATTAGCTATAAAGATTTTGAATTAATTAAATTGAAACAATTATTAGGAGCAAAGTGTACGCTGCAATCCCACAACCACTGGGCGCACTCGACTGACCAAATTACAACTTTCTCCCAGAAAACCACTGTAAAATGTGCTGCATTTTCCCCTAACCTATTTCCTTAAAGTTTGAAAGTGTATCGATAGTGAGTGAGACATGCCAGTGTCCATTCCCACCCCATCACATTCTGCTCCATTTTATTCTCTTCTATCCAATCGAATGCAGAGTATAATGAAAAAAAATAAAGTATTCTTCCATTATAATCTTGACTGCCATCTGTCGTATCGCTATATACCGTTGGTGTCATAAAAGGTGATTAGGTGATAACAAAGCAGATACCAGAAGCCCTGAGGAACTAGAGTGGACTCGCCAACCCACTTGGCCAGCTTGGTGTTTTAAGGGTACTTGTATTCCTCATGCACAAGACAATATGCATGAGAGAGCCCTTGTTCGGTAGGTGACGACTTTTAAATTTCTTCAAGTAGAAACACAAGAAAACAGAGAAAAGAGGATACAAAATTGATTAAAAAAATGCTTTTTAATTTTTTTAGTAAGGTCTTTCTACTCGCAAAGTTAAAAACCGATTCAATCACGGTAAATTAATATGTCTATTTATGCCTTCAGTTTATTCGGACGAATTTCAGTGTATCGCCGATACGCATTTTCGCCAGCAAATTGGTTTGAAATTTTAATCAAAATTGTGGTTATATTTTAATCAAAATTGTGATTCTCAGTGTTTAGATGGGATTTCTGAGTGAGTAAAGTAACTATGAATATTAATTTTTTGGAAATGTGTTTTGTGTATGTGCTTTTAAAAACCGGCGATATAGTTAAATCAATCTATCATGGCGCTTATGACAGTTTAAACTAGTGCTAGAGACACGTTCCAAATTTTAGTGATAAAACAATAACGGTCATATGAGAGCTGTGCACTCTTAAATGTTCATTCTAAACTGTCGATAACAAGTTTTACTTTTACAGTAGAAAATCAAAGAATTCATATTTTAATGAGTTGTATGAGCTGGGTTCTTTATAGAGAGTGTAAAGGAAATCAACGTGTAAAGGAAATGTTACAGACAAGAACAATTTATTAATTAATGCGTTCATTCCGGTAGATGTATACTAGTAACGCGACTAACTATATAATCCCTTTGCACCAACAACAAAAGCACGTGACAAAACGCATTATACTGCTGTCCCTACATAATAAGCATAATTGTACCTATATATTTATAACAACATTTCGATTGTTAGCTGTTGTAAAATTCAACATTAATCTCACTAATCTCATACATTATAATATACACGGACGAATGAAAGCATAATTGTCATAAGTAACCCGAAAATAATATTAAGAAATATGAATCAGTAAAAAAACTCACGTCAAATTGTATATCATATTCCTCATATATATTTATGGACGAAGGCGGCAGTCGAGCATATAGTCCACCCGATGGTAAGTGGATACTGTCGCCCATAGACATCACGATGCATGCCAACATTAGTCCAAAATGGCAAACGTTGACACGCCGTCGAATGCGCTGCCTATCTTTGGAGATATAGGAATGGATTTGGAGACAGGATTGGGAAAATGGGGAGGGATAGGATGGGAATAGGCTCTGTCACGTACGTACGTACCGAAATACGTACGTACAAGGTATTTCAAGGTAGTCTACTGTAAGAGAGGGGTAACGTGGCCAGTGGAGTGTGCCCAGCGGCTGTTAGATTACAGCGTGCACTCTCCCTCTCAAACTTGTCCGTGTATCAGCCTATAACGTCCCATTGCAGGGCACCGGTGTCCTCTAGTAAATCACGGGGTGTGGTCTATAATCCACCTCACCACTTCTATCACGTTAATAGTGTTTATAACTTATTTTTAATTCTTTTAATTTGGAATATATTTATTTTATTAAATGTTGAATAGTTTTCCTGCCATTTAACTAATTTCATATGATATTTATTTCAATTTAATTTAAAATGGACCGAGGAGATAATGAATATAAAGTTACATTATTGATATACCTAAAATGGGAATGAAGCCATTAGTGATATTGAAGACCCTTCAGTTACATTGGGTATTAGCCGCAAGTTTATTTATAGACATAGTATCCATAACTTTAACCAGCCCTTTTATAGTCCACTGCTGGGCTCCAGCCTCCAGTTGGCGAATCCTCTCCGTTAGAGATGGTATAGTTGTTCAGGGCTTCTGGTAGCGGCTTTATTATCTTTTAGTCGTCTTTCATAACACCCACGAGATGGAGTTGGTGGTGCTTTAAAACCCCGCGACACCAATTGGTCGTGTACCAATAGGTATAAATATTATTTACTTCACACGGTCAAACAAACAAAGTACACGTAAAATAATGAACATAAAACAAAGAAACATTAACTCATTTGGAAACTCAGATGTGTGTGTGACGTCGGAAATGGCGTTTAACACAGAACTGCGTTAACACACGTTTAACACAGTTTAACTGCGGTCAGACAACAGCGTTGGATTTTAGTGGGACTATTAGAGACCCACGGACAATGATAAAAATTAAGAAAATCTAACTATACACAAATACTACAAAGATCATCATAAAAACATCTAAAATACTAAAATTAGGAATTAAATATAAATGTTACAATTAAAACCTGTTTTCAGTAAAAACATGTTTTTCCTAGTAAGGACTAATTTTCACTGAACGTATTAGTTTAAACTAGAATTTACTGACAAACAAATTTAAATGTCAGTTAAAACTAGGGAAGATAAAATTGAGGGAAATATACTCAACAAGGTGTCAAGCAACTAAATATTCCACTCCATCCTGATCTTTATAACCAGCTCTTTAAGTGCTAGTGGTTGTAAACTTGAAATATTGTAGACTTTATAAGGATTAGGTCAGTGGGACGTAAGTGGAGTACATAAAGACGTCGACGACGTCGTGAGGAAACCTAAACATTTCTTAGATATAAGTACTCGCCCTTTTTCTAACTTCCAGCCTACCACGAATTGTCGCACAATACCTTCGCATTATTCCCTGTATGTTTTAGTACAAAAAACAGGAATTTTCTTTTGGAATTCTTATCAGAAAATAGTAAATAGCCTAGGGATTACTCAACTCACTTTTGTAAATTCTTGAGTCCATACAACATGTATAACTGAATCATTAAAACACGGATTTTGTAATAGATTTATTTAAAGGAGCAACAGAAAAATATACTTAATAGACAACAAATGCAATGCGATGTAACACTTTCAGAACAACACATGCAATGCAATGTAGCACTTTCAAAACAACAAATGCAATGTAATGTAGCACTAAGAAAACAACAAATGCAAGGCAATGTAGCACTTTCAAAACACCAAATGCAATGCAATGTAGCACTTTCAAAATACACTGCTGGACATGGACATGGTGCGTCGGCTAGTCCATTCTTTAGAAAATAAAGCAACAATAGCCAAGTGAAGCAGGACTCAGTCGACTCGGTGGTGACATTTTCGTAATTCAAAATTGTTTACTTTTATTCAAAAATATATTGTTTTGTTGATTATGATTTGTTGCTTTTTTAGTATTTTTAAATTTTTCTATTAATTATTAATTCGGGGGTAAAGGAAGTTATTAGACAATCCGAGTGTTCGAAAAAAAACATATAACATGTGTTCATTAAGATCCTGCCATAATCTTTCTATTGTCTCCTTCACTGGGACCATTGTGAACAAAGACACCACGTCCAATAGGGAAGCTATTGAAATTTACAAGCATCCCAACAATTTTAACAAAAAAGAAGAGAATCTAAGACTCCGTAATATCTGGTATCCAGCACTCCGAAGACATCAAGCTCACGGGGAAGAGAGACGAGAGGGGGGGGGGGGGACAAAAACAGACTCGGTACACACACAATCACAACTACCCTCGCCCACTATAAATATCGGTGCGTCGGTACACATACAATCACAACTACCCTCGCCCACTATAAATACCGGTGTGCCACAATCGTTGAGTCAGTTGCGCTCGAGAAGTTGAAGAGATAGCATCTCTCCGAAAGTGAACGCAGTCACCACTGAAGATGTCAACCGCAATTGTTGACGAAACGTTTATAAGATAGAGAAGAGATTCCAGAAGACCTCGGCCAAGTAGCCCGGAAGATTCAATTAATATAGAAATGAAAAGATTTGACAAACGAAAAACAAAACTTGCGATTTGCGAATCTTTTTCAATCCATTTTTATTTACTTTTCAATATTGATACGGATAGAAAATACTTACATCAATGCTTTAAGACCTCTGATTTCTGCAACATTATATTTGTCACTGGTCTTCATGTACTCTACAATTATACATGTATAAATTTTAGACAAATTTGTGGAGTGTTTATTACAAATGGAGCAGTAACATTCATTGTGCAGATTCGAATGCAAAGTCGTAAATAACCAGAAATTTAATCTCTGAAAGAAAGAAAACGAATCGCAGTCAGTTCACAACAAAGAGAGTAGCTATGACGTCAACGCTTATATTTCACATTTGCTGCTTTTCCTAGTCCTTTCTCCAAAATTAAAGAAGTAAAATTTGTACGAGATGTTTATCTATTTAAACAGGTCTTAACGCAAATGTTTGGCTCATTTATTTCACTCAACGTATGTGTGGCGCAACTTTCCGGAATGAAGACCGTATGAAGATCAAATGCGGGTAGTTGATGAAACTGCTCGCAACGCTCGACGTGGACTACCCGCCTCGTCAGTTAACTCGTGACCACGGTTGGTGCAACCCAACGAAAACGTCGAGTAAAACAAATAAGGTAAACATTCGCATTAAGACCCGTTTAAATAGATAAATATGTGTGAAAATCGCGAAAATTTCAAATGTAAATCGCTCGTACGATTTACATTTGAATAGTCTAATTCTTTCGAAAAATTAATAGATAATTTAATCAATAAAAAAATTGGCCCATGTCCATTGTGGGATTTTATAGGTTGGTGTCTTACTACTAACAGGTCTAATTTGGTCCGATTTTTTGATACCAAGATGTTCCTAGAGAAATTGATCGGGCCGGCTGGTATTAATCACTAAAATTGATTGCCGCAACTTTTATAACGGCAACGGCTTTGTTGCAATAACAAAGCCGCTACCACAAGCCCTGTTAGGGCTTGTGACCTTTCAAAGAATGGACTCGCCGGCCCGATTGGCCAGCGTGGCGTTTTAAAGCCATACACACATACATCTCTCATGCCCGAGATAATGTGCATAAGGGGGCCCATGTCCAGCAGGGGGTGATAAAAGGACTGGTGATGGAATAAATACCAACTATACATCAGTAAACATTTCGTAGTTTATTTAAAAAGGTATATTGTAATGTTCGAAAAGCTCTTGTATTGTCCCGAGAAGGGTTGCTTGGTTGTCCTTTGACAAAGGATTACAATATTTGACTTGACGTCCTTGAACCGAGTTCTGAAAATCTCTGTATAAAATGTATTTTGTTCTAAGCAATAAGCTATATACGTTATCAAGGATAGCACAGGCATGTTAAGGAACAGTATGGAATATTAGTAGATACTTTAAGTCTTAAGTAAATAGATTGACGGAATTAATCACGATCAGGTCTATTAATAAATAAGACCTAAGACGTAAGAACGTAATATAAAATTAAGGGTTTTTGATTACCTCTTTACATTACCTCTTTCTCCAAGAATTTCCACTTTATCATATTTCGCCAATGTACGTATGTATTTTGGCAGTGAGTGAGATATGCCAGAGCCCATTCCCATCCCATCATATCCCTTCCCATTTTCCCAACTCAATCCATGCCTTAATCTGCAAAGGTGAGCACCACATCCTGGGGCGTGCCATCGTTTGTCATTCTGGACTGATGTTGGCATGTATCGCAGATGTCTATGGACGACAGTATCCATTTACCATCAGGTGAACTGTATGCTCGTCTGCCTCCTTTTTTTCTATATTAAAAAAACAGAATGTAATTTTAACTAAATCTTAACAAAGTTAATAAATCCTTACCGACAAAAGGGTCCCTTTGCCAAGATGACGTTACATATTGTTTAAAAAAGAACGTTGAGATTCCCTATTCCAATTGTATGTCTACTGTGGTTAATACATGTTATTTCATAACAACATTCAAAGCTTTGTTTACAATTACATTTATATTAAAGTGTTCTTAATATATTATATTAATACCAGTATATAATGTACGAAACCTTTTGCAATTAAATTATGAAATGAGACCCCATTTCTAAAGCTATTATTTTTCTGAATTCTTTTGGCAAAAATAATCGAGAAGAATAGTCAAGAAAAAATAAAAATGTAAATTTATAAATACGTATAGGGCCCGCGCCGGGAATAATGGCCGGAGACGTCATTTAACTATGGAAAATAGTTGAATTAGTAGCAGAAATACTGAAAGTGGCAGCAAATTCAAAAGTGGGTTAGGTTCTCCGGTGACGATAAAGATTTATAGATTACTCTGTCGACTCTGTGTCAACATCAATCCGCGGTTCTTATAGATTACCACGGATTTGTATCTTCTACACTGAGATACGGCATCATGTTTTGGGGAAACTATATTAATAAAGAGACTTTTGTTCAAGGCGTTTTGCAACTAATTATGATGGGTAAGATTGCCGGAAAGAGGCGTGTTGGTCGCGGGTAAAAGCGCGCGTAACATCGCGAGTGCCGTCGATCTGTTTCTCCTCGCTAGAGACACGGCAAAATATTCGACACTAGTTGGAAGCCTCAAGAAGAAGAATGGGATTGTTCAAGAAAGCTGTGAATAGGATTTTGCAAGGTCGGCGGCGTACCCGCATACCTCTGGTGTTGCAGGTGTTCCTGGGCGGCGGTAACACTTATTATCACGTAACAATTACCGTCTAGTTCCCCACATAAAAAAACAAAATGTAGAGTACGAGTCCTTCACATAGTTCAGCACGTGGTGAGCGGAGGTCGTCCATGGACTTTAACATTTATATAGAACTAGCAAAACACCGCAGACGTTGTCCTGCCATAGAAGTTGATGAGCTACAGCGCCATCTAGTGGCGAGTTATAACAAAGTCGATAGCTCGAAAATATTCTCCGTGTTCACGTATCTATGTATACCAATTTTCATGGCGATCAGTTGAACGGTATAGAAGTTGACGTATTGCAGCGCCATCTAGTGGCAAGTTACAGCAAATTCTATAGCATAAAAACCTTCTCCATGAAGAGATACATTATACTTTCATGATGATCGGTCAAACGGTGTCGATGTCTATTAACATCAGATATACCAACACCCTCTTTTAACAGTTCAGATAGATTTAACAGTTACAGTAACAAACAGGCCGCGGTTAGTTATTAACTGAATCGTCTACAGAGTGAGGGCGTTTCCGGCAGGCTCCATTACACGACCGGATATTGGCGTGCTCTACGTGCCCGGGGTCGCTGTTTTGATTCCCTGAAGTTTTATTTTGCTACACTATTTTAGGATTGTGAGTTAACATTCTACTTAAGTACGGGTTTTTAAAAAAATGACACTAGCTCGGCGGAAAACATCGTGAGCATACCCGCATGCTCGAGAAAAAAAAGGATGTAGAGTGTGTGTGTGTATGTACCAATCTTGATTATGTGGATTATGGCCGAAAATCCTTCAATGATTTGCTAGGGGAGGCCAGTGCCCTGTAGTCAACTACGTTTTCTCGTCATCAGTACCTACCGCAGTGCTTCAAGACCAAGGTCGTAAACCAATGCGTCATTGGTGATGCCATGGTGCGGAGATGTAGACTTTAACGGTGGGGCTGGTCCACAAGCTATAAGTCGCTCAGCGAGCTATGTAGCGAGCAATGCTTGGAGTTCCGTTGAGGAATCAGCGAGCTATGTAGCGAGCAATGCTTGGAGTTCCGTTGAGGAATCAGCGAGCTATGTAGCGAGCAATGCTTGGAGTTCCGTTGAGGAATCAGCGAGCTATGTAGCGAGCAATGCTTGGAGTTCCGTTGAGGAATCCGGAACGAAGCGATTCGCCAACGAATGAAAGCAACCGACATTGCAGACAAGATCAGCAAGTTGAACTGGCTGTGGGCCGGTCATGTATGTCTATCGATGAGCGTTTTGAGCAAACAAGTGCTTGAGTGGAGGCCGCGTGTTGGTAAACGAAGTGTTGGCCGGCTAGATTGACCGATGATCTGAAGAGGGTGGCAGGTGGCGGTTGGATGGGGAAGGCCAACGTTAGAGCATTTTTTCGTACCTAGAGAGAGGCTTATATCGAGAAGAAAGATATTTATATATAAATATACTTAATAATTGGTGCTTTGAATTAGGACATCGTTATTTGCAAATTTTTCAAAAATTCGAACGTCGTGATTTCCGCAGTAGGCAGATTCGTAGGAAATATTTGTGGGACATAGGTATATGTATTTATTCATATTTTTCTTTAACTGCAATACGTCGTAAATAATACTATTCTTTATTCTAGCTATTCTTTGTCAAGCATATGTCGGCCATTTGTTTGTCTCTCACTATAAAAGGCGCTCGCTAATTGTCCACAGATAATAAGTTGTTCGACCGTGGACACTCCACTACTAATGTAGTGCTCTGGAAAGTCATTATCAGGCATTCAATACTGTTACTATGGTACTTTTGTTAGGTAATTTTATTGTGAAATTATATGTACAGCAGAATAGTATTATTAATTGAGATTTCGTAAATATATTGATTTAATTTGATATTTTTACGTTCTTGCCCCGTAGAGGTAGAATGCACGGTGCATACCCACAGCCGCTGGGTGCACTCGACTGGCCACGTTATCCCTCTGTGAGTGTCTTCTGGAGTTAGATACGCCAGAGTCATCCCATCCCATCCTATCCCTCCCCATTTTACCAACCCTTTCTCCCAATCCGTTCCTTAATCTGCAAAGGTAAGCACGCATCACGGGGGCGTACCAATGTTTGTCATTCTGGACTGATATTGGCATGTATCGCGGATGTCTATGGACGACAGTATCCACTTACGATCAGGTGGACTGTATGCTCGACTGCCGCCTTTTTTCTATATTTTTTTTAAAAATGTTCCCCCTTCTTTCAGATCTTGTTAAACTTTTCTGTAGGACACAAACATACCGACCACAGAGCACTCACACTGATTGTGAACGGCATCTTTGTCTATTCAAGGCATCTCTTGATGTTTGCTCTAAACCGTGATGTTTGGTCATGTAATTAAGTAGAGAGAGATGTCAATACGAAAATGTCTTTACGAAAATAAAAATACGAAATTAGGAAATGGAAAATGAGGTTCGCTTTTTGCGTTATGTTTTTTGTTAATTACGATTTCTGAACGACTTATTTATTTACTAGCTTCTACTGCTCGTGAATTTGCTTGCGTGGACTAAGCAGCTGTAAAAAAAAAATAACACCTGTAATTGAACCGACTGCAGTTAAAATTATTGTTTACATTTTACTAATTATTAAAAGGTCAATAATCATTGAATAAGAGAAAAATTATGTGGAACCACTTGAAAATTGTCATGCTTGTGCTTTTGGTTGCACCTTCCTGCTGGGTGATTCAGGTTACACTGCAGCACACCTAGCATCGTCTCGCGGCACACCGGTTGCGGTGCATTGATAAATTATGGTAAATCTACGCGAGCGAAACCGCGGGCAACGGTTAGTTGTGAATATTTTCGATAAGAAAAAGCGAATTTATAGGAGACAGCGAATAATAGCTCCTGTCACATTGTGAGGAGAAGCGAATCGTTTGCCAAGTCCTTTGCGAAAATTGCCAAAAAAGTCACAAATGCATCGAGAAAAAACTAAAAAGAAAAACCATTTATTTAGTTATTTATTTAAACTTAATTGCCCAGATAAAGGCGGACATAATGCCTTATGCCATTCTTTACCAGTTAACCTTTGGGTAAACAGAGAATTAAGATGGGTGCATTGTAAAATTGGTGTTATTATAATCTTAAAACTTAGAGAATAAATAAACGTAACACATATATAAACATATATATAACGGTGCTGGTACAACGATACATATAAATATGTATGCACATATATAAATGTGTAGATAGATAGATAGATACACTTTATTGTACATCAAAAACATACAGAGTAATACAAAGTACAAGGTATTAGAAGTATAACCGGCGGCCTTATCGCTAAAGCCATTTCTTCCAGGCAACCTTTGGGTACATATTTATATAATATATGAAATAAAAAATTGAATAAAACGATTGTACTATTAAATTTATTATTTGTAGATATACATCTTAATATATAATAATAATAAATACTTATAAATAAGTACAATATATACAAAGTATATACATTGACTAGTATATACATCTATAGACTACTACATACTATATGGACAATAACACACTGATTTCGAACGCGAATGAAGCCGCCTACAAGAGCAGTCATATATGTAATATATTCATAGAAGTGAGAACCAACGTTCAATTCTCCTTTGACAATCTCCAATCAGTATAAGATTGAAAATGTAAACTTGCGATATACCGCGGCCACAAAGGCGATCGTACATAAATTATGCATGCATTTAGTACATGTCAATACAAAGGCAACATCGAAATAAATCTCCGAGATTGGGGTAACCGTTCCTGTGTGCGACCCGCGCGCTCGAAGAGTGCGGTGGCCATGTATTATGCAGTGGTTATGTATAAGAACATTTGCATATAGGTTTACTGACATAAAATCGTCGAATTTTCGTACAGTGTTGAATTTGATTTTTAAGCGGTACTTCAAAGACAATTAGATCCGATCATTATCTAAAGGTACGGAATTTAAGCGAGTGGGGAATGAAATGGGATAAAGGAAATCTCTTGTTCCACATAGTATCTGTTAACTTAATGCTCAAGTACCATAAGTTTATCTCTCTTTCCAGTGCTTGATATCGACTTCTCCCAAGGTTCGCTACCACATACTATCTTCCAGTCACAATTTTTTAGTTCTTTTATCCATTGTCACTGCCACTGCCGGTGATTTTCTTTACCGTCAGCGATTTTCTTGGAACTCAAGCTACTTTTTCTGGTAAATTGTCTTAATTCAGTCTAGTTTAACCCGTCGTCCCTTCGTCCATAAAATAAAAAATATTATTTTACTTGACTGTACTTTCCCTTAATTTTCATTTTGAAACGATATAATGTACGAAATACTTATTTAAATTTCTATATTTCGTCCCGTTGGGACGAAGTTATTATGTGACGAGTTATTGAATCAGTCAGTATACAAATAGACTTCATTTTCGTCAATTGCGGAGCAAGACGTCAAAGACGCTGGCAACGCAATGCTGTAATCGGCCATGCTGACACTGAATAAGCTGTAAAATAATATCTTTAAATTAAGATATTATTTTTATGCAATGAGAATTTTTAAGGTGTTTTAAATATTAAAATAGCGCTATAATGATCATGAAAAGCGTTAAATGTTATAATACCTTTTTTAAAGACGTTTTTAATGGCAATAGGCTCGTGCTTCATTATTAAGTATTAAGAGCTTTATTATTATTCGGTATTAAGTACCTTAATTAGAGGCAGTTTACTTCATAAAAAACGTAATTCATAGAGATATTTTGTTTCAGTATAAGAAAGGATTTTTTTTCATACGACTTGGTACGACTTGAGGGTACAATGCGGGATACTTGAGGGATATTTTCGATTTGAGGCTTTATAAGCCAGGTGACGTGTGAAAGATCGTTGAATACAATGGATACTTGGATGCAATTATGCATAACTAGTCTAAGCTCTAATTTTTTTTTGCGACATATGATGTAATCCATCCATTTAGTGTAATCTACAAGCCTTAAAAAGGTTGTATTCTGACTACTACTTTAGAGGCTATTAGTAGTCCAAATGCTTTGTTAGGAAAATATATTTTCTTGATATGCAGAATTAGTTCATGCGTTAAGTTTCATACAATAGACTACTAAATAAAATTTAATTAACTTTTTTAAATACGCAATTCCGTCCGCGCGACCGCCCCAAAAGCTTTAGTCTTTTTAAATTAAAGCATTTGTGCGTTTTTGATACGTACGAGTATAACTAGTCCATTCGACATTATGTGTCGTTTGGGTTATTGTATAGCTGATTGAAGTAAAAATTGAAAATGCCCCGTATTCTAAGTGGTGCGTGGACTTTGAAGTGGTTTTGGGAATTTTGCGGCACATCCCCACAAATATATTTCCTTTTATTTGTTTCTCTTTATAAAAGCTAGGGGTTTTCAAACCATAGTCCGCTATGCAGGCCTAGTACAATCATATTATTTAGTTTATTAATTACTGAAGCTAAGCACAACGAATTAAAAATTAATTAAACTGCTAACAAATTAATTTAAGTATTAATGAATTATAATTTAAATGTAAGTACATTCATATTAAATATCAAACGTACAACATCATGTTACTTTTCAAATCTATAAATTCATTAGCGGTTCAGAAGGTCTGCTCAACAAGTTTAAACCTTAGTTTAAAAACTAGCAGACCTAAAGAATCGGTTATTTTTTAGGTAGTTGTTGGATTCAATGCATGAATTAAGTAGAATAAAAAATAGAATGTTCAAATTCAATAATATATCCAGTTTGGGCTCACAAATTAACATTTATATGAATGGAGATAGTTCTTGGCTGTCATCGCTCTATTTACAAACAAAATATCTCATTTTGGTCACAACAGATGGTCACTGTGTCTCGCCAAATGTTTTGTGGCGCGGTCGTAGGGTAAACGCGCGATAGTTGGCCCGTCCGGTCGTTATGTGAATATCGTCCGTGGCGACCGCGATAAAACTGTTATTGTGTTTGCCCATCACCCGGTTATGTACCTATATTTTTACGATACATACATTCGGGTTTTCATGAGCCACTAGAGGCGTATGAGTGTAGAAATATAGTCCGCTTCATAATGATAACAAAATAGAGACTATAATAAAGAATAGAAGGTACAAAGTGGTTCTGTATTCGGAGTTACATTGTGGGATAAAATTCAAAAGGAAGAAATTCGCCAAAAATTTGTAGTGACCGACATAACGCATAAAATTAGTAAACTGACGTGGCAATGAGTATGGTCATACCTTCCGCTTGACCGATAATTGATGGGTAAGATGAGAATAGAGGACACGTGGGACGCGCTCCGGCTAGATGGACCGATAACTTGAAAAAGATCGCCGGTAGCGGATGGACGAGAACAGTCGAAGATCGTTTGTTGTGGCGGTCCTTGGAAGAGGCACAGCATTGAAGAGGTACACGTTGATGATATGGTATGCATATATACATATATATATACATATATTAACTGAACGAATTTTATGGGGAGAGCTATTCTTGGAGTTTCTTTGCGGAATTAAATACAAAATGAAGAAATTCGACAAAATATTAAAGTCGCCGATATAGCTCACATAATTAGCAAGCTGAAGTGACCGACGTCTAAGGCACCGCCTACACGAGCGAGTCTCTCGCGGTAATTCCCCGTCCTACTATCGGCGAGTAAACTACACACGCGACACAGCTATTGTCCCGTCAGCGTGTGGCGACGAGTCGCCGCGGATCCGCAACGAGTCGTCGCGACACGCCGGCGAGCGAAATAAGTTTCGATAATTCTTTGAACAGTGCAATAAATTGTTCGTCGAAGGACCGAATAACACTTATTATTGATTATGCAATTATCTACAATATTTTATCAATATGGATTCCCGTGGGAACTCTATAATAAATCATTAATTTTGTCAACGGATAGCAAGTTATTCAACTTCCACTTAACCTATTACATAATTGCAAATGATAGCTGTTAAGTTATAATACTTCAAAATTTCAAATAAATACATCGAGCGTTTTATTTCTTCAAACAGTTTTTCAATGTACAGTTACTATTTGCCTCATAAAAACTTACCTCATCATAATTCATAATATTGTAAACTTTCAACGGCTACAAAAAAGTTTAATTTTTTGCTCAAAATTTGATGTAAAATTTGATTATTTAAGGTACTATCATTGACTGCAACTGGTCGTATCGCCGCGTTGAAATCGCCGTGTGTAGATTGGCTCGGCGATAGCTCATATAATTTTATTGAAATTAATGATTTGGGCGAAAGTATCGTCGCGGGAGACTCGCTCGTGTAGGCGACGCCTAATCCCTTGTGGCCGACGTTTAACCCGTGAACACACTCGATACATTTCGCCCGAAATATGGAGTAAAATAAATTATAAGAAAATTATAGCGCCCCGAATAAAACAAGTTTAAATTAATTGTACGTAATTTGCAACTTAGTATTATGACATGTGTCTAGAATTATAATGTAGGTACAGTTATGACATAGGTACCCTAGGGATACCGGGGTCATACCCATTACGCGGGAGGCAACTGGTTGGTGATATGTTGTGATTAATCAAGGTAGTTGCTATTCGGATTTTGTGACAAAATTCAAATCTAGAAACAGACTGAGCTGACGTGTTGCTAGAAAATAAATGATGAGATATGAATGGGATTAACCGCACACACGTTTAACCATATAGTTAGAGCATCAGCGAGCGTCATGTAGGGTACTGTCACGTGATGTAAACCGGTACTCCGCAACCGGTGTGCCGCGGCACACTGCACTGGTGTGTCGTAAGTCAATGCTAAGTGTGCCGCAGTGTATCCTGAATCACCCAGGACCCACACCCCAGGTGTAACTATGGGCATGAGCGAGAGTGACAAATTTCTAGCGGTCTTACACATTTTTTCATTTATTCAGTGATTATTTAATTAGTAGAATGCCTGTTTTTTATTGTTTTTTAATCCTTACACTTTTAATTATATTGTTAGATCAGGTGTGGCGCCGAATTTTGAAAAGAATATAAGTGTGCCGCAACTAAAAAAAGGTTTCGGAGCACTGATGTATGTTAAGTGTGTCTAAACCACAGCTTATGTATGTAACAGGTAGTTTACTCCGACACACTGCGACGGCGATAAATGCCTACTACTCGTGAAGCGTCGGGTAGCTCAAGCCTATGTCCCTATAGTGGACTCGTTTCTACTAGGCTAGCTATCCACCACCTGCCTCCAGAGAATTCTCAAGTACTTGGGTCTCATTATCAGAAACGGAGACAACAATTTGGAGAGTCTCGCATGCGGAAACGTGCAAAGGTGGAAGGAAAGAGACTCTGAGGACGTAACCCGATGCGTTGGTCTGACCAGATCCGCACCACTCTACGATCCGAACCAGGGGGTCTACTCTGATTTTACGATTCCGATGTTTCGGGCCCGACCGAAGTTCCAACGACCGAAGTGCTATAACCCTACTCTCACTTTCCTTCGTTCGTAGCTCTATATATCGTGTAATACCAAATATTTAAAAGGTGAGATGTTGTTATCGTCAAATTTGACGTTTGACCTCCAAGTATCTCCTGCCAAAATCTATATTTCGATTGTTGTCTCGTGCGATGGGAGTAGTTTCAAATGTCAAATTAAGTTCGTTCGGGCCGATATATCGTAGTGAATATTTTCGTGGTAGGAATCTACTGAAATATTGGACGAAACTTCGTTTTTCGTGTTTTCGGAGTAGACACCCAAATCCGCCATGGACAGAAACAGATGGCGCAATATCGTCCGAGAAAAAGAAATCCATGGACGTGGTTACGACCCTCAACAGTGAGGACAACGATGCGAGGAAGAGGAGTGGACTCTTACATTTAATTAATGTAAAAAATAATAATTAAGAAAACAGTTGATATATTTCTAAAAAAACTAAACTATTTATAATCACACTGAAAACATCATGAATATAGTACAATAAATAAAATATGCTCATACAAACCTTCTCATATGCATACACGCACATAACACAAGCTCTCCTGCCCACTCATACACACACACATACACAAGCTCTCATGTTCACTCACGCACATACACACACAAATACCGATACATATAATATACGCTATAATTCTCTTGCATAAAACATTAGTGCTAATTTGAGTGGAAAGTTCAATTTAATATTCATTTTACAAATATAAGTATATCAAATATATATATATATATCATGACACAGGGAGTCCTAGTGTGTGAGAGCCGGGGTTCACCATGTTTTTCTAAAACTGTGACTTATGTAGTATTTAAATAAATTTTATCCAATCCTAAATTACACTATGTATTGACTAAACCAGTCAATACAAATGTCCAGTTCGAACTCTCTTTGAATATTCAGAAAACATTTGCATTTTAAACTCCACACGGACATCCAATATCCTTTCTGTGGTTACATATTTTTGTTCAGCTCTGGAAATGGTTTCCACATTTCGCTTTTATTATTCTAGTGTCTTCTAAAATAAGAATATATTGCGATTGTAAAACTATCGTCTGCATTTGCGCATATCATTTTCTCTTAGTTTTTCAATGGGTTTATTTTTATGACTAGTGATTCGCCCAGACTGGCATAATGTCTTCCTACCAGACCTATGTCTCTTCCTCCCATTTATGCATGATACAGTATGTGTTTAATTATTTTAAATGCAATGTCTACTTATTCAAAATTTCGGAGATGCAGGAATTGCATAAAAAACCTTTTTTGCGCAATTCAACAAAAACAACTCTACCCCCCCCCCCCCTCGTTTCCCTCTTCCAAGTATAATTTCTGAAACTCATTCCCCAGTGGTTACATAAGTAATAAAATCTATCTACTGTGAATGTTTCATGTTTATGCTTCCAACGGTTTCAGCTCGGCGTTGATGAATCATTCAGTCAGTCAGTAAGTCAGCATATTTGTTTTTATATGTATGTTTGGTATATACATATAAAAAGATTAGCTCTTCACTGAGATTGTAGTTGTATAGATTTAATATATATTAATAACCGATTTCAAGTAATTCCGTAATTCCAGGTGTAATCAAACACTTCAAACGCGAAAACACTTCAAAGAGTATATTCATCAAAGCGTTTAATTTACAAAATTAATATCTCTAAATCGATCGTCTCAATAACATCAAAGGGCTTGTTTAAAATGAACAGTACTACTTTAACTGAGCATCATTTGCGGTGTGTTAATAACCCAGCAAATTTCTAGGCGCCATTTTGAAAGGTTCACGTGGCGTTACTTTCATTTCTTCGATGATACACATGATATAGAAAGTAAGCAGTAGTTCTACTATATCTTAAGAGTGTTTTTTATTAATTATAGGGCTGTTACACGTGTGACTGACTATAATATCTGTCAGCGCGAGACGCTTCTGTTATAAATATCGCGAAAAGTCAGCAAAAATCACACCAACAAATTGATTCTTGGATAAAATCATTTGACTATTTAAAATATTAAATTGTCCTTATTTCTCTCAGATGTTACATTCCAAATTTTGATACCTTCACCTTTTGGCCTTTACTCACAAACTAGTTTAAGTTTTATATCTTGGTAGCCAGTGCTTTTTCTTACATTCAACTTGTTTTAGAAATTTTGACATTTAAAGAAAAAAAAGAGAAAAAATCTTTTATTTTTTCACAATTTCAACATGAAACACTTCTAAATGGAGAAATAGTGTTAGATAATTAATTGATATGTACCTACTCGTATTAATAGAATAATGCTTATAGAATATTATACATTATAAAATAATTTAATAAATTATTCTGCTTGCCTTTACCCTCAATAAAAACAGTTGCTTGTCTGTCTATTTTAATATGAAGATATGCCCAATGTAGTAGAGGATATGAGGGTACCTATGTATATGTGTACAAATAGATATATATATATATATATAAATACATAGCATATATTTTTATTTCTATATCTAATGATTAATTGCGCGACATTCTTTAACAATCATTATTTGTTACAAACTTAAAATGCATGACTGTCTCGAATTGAATTTTATCAGGACCTCGGGGTACGTATGTGTGCGTTACATCAATTTGAAGTGCACTAACTTTACTATACTGTTTATCGTGTATAGTGTATATGTGTGCTACCACTTTTACCATCAACCTATATCTCTCCACTGCTGAGTATAGACCTTTCCCAAGGATCGCCACCACACATGGTTTTCTATTCTTTCCGTCCAGCTACTACCAGCGTCATTATTCACGTCGACATGGCTCGAAGAATGAGCAAGCTGAAGTGACAGTGGGCAGGCCATATATGCTGAAGAACTAATAACCAATGGGGTAGGCGACTCCTTGAATGGAGACTACATACCGCGAAACGTAGCGTGAAACGTTCGTATGCGTTACATCAATTTCAAGCGTTCTTACTATGTTACTATACTGTTTACTGTATTGTACAGTGAATTAGTCCCTAATTTCACGTGCAGCCGTAAAACGGTCTGGCGAACACCGAGCCACGTCGAGAGCTCCCCTTTACCGCACCAAGCAAAATGCTTTGCCTTCAAAATATTCTTGTATATTGCTTCAAGTAGAGTAGAGCAGTAGAACAGAGGTCTTCGATAATATATAAATATATTATTATGTAATGAGGGTTTATGAGGGGAGAGCGCACGCTGCAGTCCAACGTACGTGTTTCGGTAGTGAGTGAGATGTGCCAGAGCCCATTCCCATCCTATCCCTCCCCATTTCCGCAACCCTTTCTCCAAATCCATTCCTATATCCAAAGGTAGGCAGCGCATCCGAGGGCGTGCCAACGTTTGTCATTTTGGACTAATGTTGGAATCTATCACGGATGTCTAAGGGCTACAGTATCCACTTACCATCAGGTGGCGGGAGGAGGGACCGGCATACTACTGCGACCTCGTCTCCTCCGAAGCGAACTTCCGCGGGCTCAGAGAGTTTGCACACCGATGGCACAGGAAAAGGAGCCCGAAAGAGCTGTTCGGCACTGAAGTACATCGTTTAGTGGAGTAGAACAGCCCCAGAAAGGGGAGAGTGCTTATGGGACACAGGCAAAAGAGAATACTTGTAGGGAGGCAGAGCAAATACGCGCCGCAACATAGCCCTAGCAGGTGAACGGCGCGTACCTCCCGACGATTTGGTCCGTATAACCAAAAGGTTGGTAGGACCATGGGTGGAGGTGGGTTACCATCAGGTGGACTGTATGCTCATCTGCCACCTTCGTCCTTAATAAAGAAAAAAAATATATATATGGGATTTAACGAAATTTGACGACAAACTGCAAGGCGCATTTCTCCATGATTGCAATAAAATTTGCTAGGGAACTCTATTGGTTTTATTTTTGGTAGTTGGTTAAGTTCCAAGATGAGCCAAATCGGTTGAGTAGTTCCAAAATTATGACGGTGTCAGTTTTTCAAAAAAATTCAAAAACATTTCGACGTCTAGACTACAAATTTCTTTTGTCTATCTTAACACTTTTCTCCTTTCTAGGATGTCACAATCATACACTAGGTACAACGCCGGTTTCACCTTCAATAAATCGCGATTTCGAGCCATAATCAGCCAGGCGATTTCAGTACAGATCGGTGGATACACACACATGCTCCAGTTTATTTTTAATTTTTGAATGTACAAGCCAGTGATATTTAAAAAAAAAATCGAACCAGTGGTTCCGACCCAGGATTTCAGGTCACGACCACACGAATAAGTGTCGAGAGTAGAGAGCCCCGGGCTATCATCGCTTTCACATTCTCATCACTACCGGCAAATTTCTGTTAGACGTCAATCCATCTGGCCGAAACGCGTCCTACACCACTTTATAATAAGCTGTCAAATAGTAGTCTTCTTATCACTTGAAATATATGACACATATCCCATTAATTATTTTAATTTATATAGAAAACTGAACGGTGATACTCGTAGCCTAGGCGTATCCATAATCGACTTCGTATGATCGTGAGTTCAAATCCGATCCGTACCACTGAACTTCTATTTAAGTAGGGATTTTTTTAACTGTTACTTGCTCGGCGGTGAGGGAAAACATCGCGAAGGAATTCGCATGTTCGAGAAATAACAAAAAAAAACGGAGTATGAGAACGGTCCGAAACCCGCCTGTGATTTATTAGGAGAAGCCTGTGCACTGCAGTGGGATAGGCTGATACAAGTACATAGAGAAAATTATGCTAACATATCAAGAAAGTTACTAGACATACATAAGTTACCGACCCTCGTAATTGCAAGACAAAGTTATTACGTAAAGAAGAAGCTCTGTAACGAAGGAGCGCCCCATACATAAGTAAGGCTGTTGACGTCGGCCGAGTTATAGCCCACTTACAGAGTCCGCAGTGGAAGGTATCTCTTATTTATAATGCTGTTGGACGTCGTGACACGTGACCTAGAGCAGGAGTCTGAATAAGTTCAAAATTTCTGAATTTTGTCGCGTTTTGTCCAAACTTAGGGTTAGAGTCATTTTTTATTATTATTTCGGATCATGATTTATATATGCAACCAGCCCTTTCAGTAACCACTGTTGGACATGGACATCCTAGTGCATGACGGATATATGGCGTTCAAACGCCACGCTGGCGAAACGGGTTGGCGAGTCTACTTCTTCAGCGGTGGTGTAGTACCTCAGCAATTGTGGTAGTTGATTTCTTATCCTTAGTCACTTTTTAATGACAGCCCACGGGAAGAGATGAGGTAGTACTATTCTATAGTCAGCCGACACCACACTTACTGCAGAAAACTTCCTGCAGTCTTATTATACCGCACTTGGCATTTAAAGGTTGTAGGTCCTCGCGCTGAAGCCTACAATATTGAAATTCTAAATGCAATTATGGGGAAAATTAACTACGCAAAGGTATTTTCAATGTTCTAAACTACCTCTATCGAGTTACATATTATACTATTAATACTGTACAATAATAGAATATCTATTGTATTATGTTCACACACACACCCTATGTATTCTTGTTTTTTCATTCCAACCATTGTTACTTTTACTGTTATCATCAGCTCACATCAGTCCACTGCTGGCCTCTTCAAGGCTCGACAGGGTCCAGTGTTAATGTATGTATAGATGTATACACGATTAATTTTTAATTTTTGGTCGTATGGGGTTCCTCCTTCACCACCGAGCTATTGATAAATGAAAAATCCATACTGAACTTAAAAAACATGTAGTACGGGTCTAGATTAGAACTCAGGACCTCACGAATGACGGTCGAGAATTATATGTTATCTCTTGTTAATTGGCAAAAAGTAGTCGAAATATGTTTTTTGGAGTTTCTGTTTTTAGGGGTACATTAGCTTCAGAGGTTAGCTTTAGCTAGCTTCACACTTCTAACAAGTTTTTAGCTTCAGCAGGTTGCGTAAATGAATCACTATTTTCCTCCATATTATGTATTATAGTCTGAACACATGAAAAATTTAAAGGATACAATCGTATTAAAAATAGAATTGGCATGTTGAAGTAGCAATGGACAGGTCGTATTTGCCGCAGAACCGAGAACTGATGGCAAACGAGTCCTCGAGTCACGTACCGGAAAGTCCAGTGTGGGACTCCCACCAGTGTCGGTCAGGTAGACCGACGACTTAAAATACTCGCCGGTAGTGGTGGTCGCGAGCTAGTTCACAGTACCCTAAATCTTTACATGTATGTAAGTGAATACGGCCTTAGATTTTATAAAATGTAACCGAGTGCTTCCTACAGAAAGAAATTGAGTACCTAGATAAATTAAAAAGCCGCTGCCAACTCGTAATTCATTAAAATATTTTAACATTTATTTGAACACCGTCCCACATTAAATCGTGAATTGTAATTAAAAGTTAAATTCCATAATTTCCATATAAAACGGACACCGGCGTAGTTAGTTTTTGCTCTAGTGATATCATTACGGTAAAAGCAAGGGTTGTGTCTGTTTTATATCTCGACCCACTCGCCCCGGAGCCGCGGAGTTGCTAAATTGTCGCTTTTCAAGAATATTGACGCATCTCAAAAACACGAAATTTTAGTTACGAGTACGAGAGTTTTGAAGATTTTTCTTTGGAGGTTTGTATGCAACTGTAGCCTTTTTTGAAAACTGCAGTCACTAATGTAACTCATAAAAATCGACATGGACACGTTCGATCGATCGATAGCAGAATATAACGTCCCACTCCTGCAGTGGCCTCCCCTAATAAATCACTGGGAGGTTACGGATATAATCTATCACGAGAGCTCATTGCGGATTGGTGGATACACGTCATGCTTCAGATTTTATAAAACGAGAGAAGTTTTATAAGATTTATAACAAAAGTTTGTAATTTCGGCAATAATCTCCGGTCTGGAAGACCACCATCGTCTCTATCTCTCTTCTATTTATAGTCAACCAGCTTTCGCCGCTGTCTTTTATACCCTCTCTCAGTAAAATATAAAAAAAAAAAACGCCGATATGCGTGTTTAAATATTTTAAATGTCTATATGCTATAATTCATGTCTCTAACTTAGATAGGTCTTAAGATATACGCATTGCATCAAAAATTTTCTCCCTCATCCCAGTAGGATTTCTAAAAATCCTTACTTAGCGGATACATAAGACTATGTCATAAAACCTATCCACTTCAGCGGTTTCAGCTTGGCGATGATCAGTCAGTCAGTTAGGTCATCGGTCATCCAGGAGATCGCTGTTTATATGTATAGATTATATCGGAGACAAATCGACATTCGGTTTTGTGATGTGTTTATGCGAATATAAAATTTGTTTGCGGTATGCATAAATTCTAACGCCGCCGTACTGGTTAATATAATCTATATAAATAAAACTTAAATGCGTTCGTTGGTAAGCGCTTCACTTGAGAACGGCTGGACCGATTTGGATAATTTTTCTTTTAAAAGTGTTCGTAATAGTCCGAATAAGGTTTTAAGTGATAGAAAAATTTGGAAAAAATGTTGCCCGGAAAATTCGGAAAAACTGAAAGTGCTTTTTTCTATGGGATATTAGTATGAACTCAAGACCATAACTCACGATTCGAACGATGGATATGTGAAATGTGAAATTATGGAATTTTTTTATTGAAATTAGGACAGGAATACGTCTGTCGGGTCAGCTAGTTAATAATAATAATATATTTATTTGCTTAAGAATGCGGGTACACACGGGTCTTATACTAAGTTATGCAAGCCTCACACATTCTGTCCGATCACTGACGTGCAAATGTTACATCAAAATTCCATCAACATATATAATAACAACATTACATTTAGATCAACATAAATAAACATGCAGTTTAAATGTCAAATATGTAGTCTCTATTGATAAATGTTATTAATTTATTGTTAGAGAGATTAGAGAGCTGATTATTTGACGCTGCACATTAAGATCGATTGGCATGAAGCAGGGCCGTCTTAAGTCTATTCTGCGCCGGGGTGCGGGAGTGTATCCTAAGACAGTCAAACATCCTATTGTGTATCCTATGACAGTCAAATATCCTATTGTGTATCCTATGACAGTCAAATATCCTATTGTGTATCCTATGACAGTCAAATATCCTATTGTGTAATTGTTTACTATAGCGTTATATTTTTTCATTACCTTTAAAAGGTGAGCGCCCGGGGTGCACCGCACCCCTTGCACCCCCTGGTAAAGACGGCCCTGGCATGAAGTTTGATGTCATGTGACAAAGTTCACTTTTGGCTTTAAATATAAATAAGAATTGTTATCTGATTTTTTTTATTACAATTCCTTCTAGTTCTAGAACACTGTTATATTATTACATTAGGTAACTAACCAGAGATGTCAGAAAAGCGAGTCCATTTGCTTTTAGCCAACTATAAAACTTGTGGGTTATGACCGGGGGACTCCCGACATGGATAGTGCATTTGGCCGGTTTATGGCTAGGTGTAAACTTGCTAATGTTACGTCTAATGAGTCGACCGCAATGCGATGGCTAAATTAGAGCGGTGAGAGAAAATGAACTTAAATGAATGAATAAATGAATGAAAACTCTTTATTGCATTCCTGGTGTAACTAACTGAATTACAATAAACATATAATAACATTTACAGAAGCAGTCCGCGCTTATCGCTAAAAGCAATCTCATCCAGGCAGCTAACAGGCAGTGAAATTACTAAGAGGAAGAGGTAAGAAATAAAATACTAACAAAATAATAATATTCATTGAATCTGCCGGGCTACTTGGCCGAGGTCTTCTGGAATCTCTTCTCTTTCTTACAAACGTTTCGTCAACAACTGCGGTTGACATCTTCAGTGGCGACTGCGTTCACTTTCGGAGAGATGATATCTCTTCGGCTTCTCGAGCGCAACTTATCTCTTCGGCTTCTCGAGCGCAACTTTGCTCAGTTGATGTCAACCGCAGTTGTTGACGAAACGTTTGGAAGAAAGAGAAGAGATTCCAGAAGACCTCGGCCAAGTAGCTCGGAAGAATCAATTAATATGGACACCGGCTGAGAAAACCTACAATCCACTATAAAATAATAATACAATATAACAATTACATATAAACACAAATACATATAAATATAACAGTACACATATAAAGTATATACTTATATGAGATATAACAATACGGGTTGATATACACATTACAAGAAGTAAACAAAGTGGTAGATATAAAAATAATTACATTAATGTACTTTGACGAGTTTTTTTTCTAAAAAGCAAGCGAGCAAGCAATATATTATATACTAGCTGATCCGACAGACGTTGGACTGTCCAAATTTCTATAAAAAATTCCATAGTTTAAAATTTCAATAAATATTTTTTTTTCCTGAAAAGTTTTCCAGGACCATAACGAACAAAACAACAAAGAATTACGCATATCCATCGTTCGAATCGTGAGTTATGGTCTTGAGTTGATACAAAAATTCCATAGAAAACTGCACTTTCAATTTTCCCGAATTTCCCAATTTGTCCGGGCCACTTTTCCAATTTTTCTTTCCCTAAAAACCTTACTCGGACTATTACGAATATTTAAAAAAAAATATAGCCAAGTCGGTGCCGCCGTTCTCAAGTGATGCGCTTACCAACGAACAGCATTTAATTTTTATTTATATAGATAGATTATGTTGCGACAATTTATTCAATAGTCTAGTTCAGGGGTGTTCAAACGGTCGATCGCGATCGACCGACTTACCTTGACTAAAAAAATGCATATTGTGCGGAAAACTAATATCTATCCCACGATACACCCTACCTAGACGACAATCCTGCGTCACACATACTTGCAGCCTCTCAGAGTCGATCGATCGTAGTCTAACAATATTGAGGTAGATCGCCAGCAGTTCAAGTTTGAGCACCCCCTGGTCTAGTTGGATGAACCGGTAGACTGAAAGCGATAGGTTTGTGGATGCTTTTGTTTATATTAAAATATTTGTTTCTATATTATATTTGTTTATATAAAAGTGATTCGAAAGGAGTTGCTAAGTGTTCACATGGCGGCGAGGCGGCGCGCCCTTCTTCAGAGTGGTCTATAAATTACTGACTTTTGATTGCCACAGGCCCACAATAGTCGATACAGAACTAGTTCCGTGTGAAGCCACTCTAAGACGCTGGGCATTTGCGTGAGGGCGTGCGTGTTGCTCGTCACGTGACAATGTATCAAGCTGCCACGCAACTATGCGCGGTCTGTGTCGCGGACAGATTAATATCTCTAGTGGTGTACACCCATTGTACGAGGAAGGTTTCTTTGTTGGCGTTATCGGGGTGAGCGATAGTGTTAATGTTTGGTTGGTGACGTAGGTACGGTAATTTTGCGAGTGGAAAGTAGGGCTCTTAGGGATATGATATTTCGGATCCGGATATATTGTATACTCTTGTATCGGTTTCGGTTACGGATACGGATAGGAAATTATTTTGGATATTGTTTCGGTTACGGATATGTTTTTAATGAACTTTTCCAAATAAATATATCGCTAACCAAAAGCAACGAAAAATAAAAGCAAATAGAGAATAATTGCAACTTTACTCTCATAAAGGACGGACGAAAAATCTATCCATCCAAATGCAAGTAGCGAGTACTTGTTAAAACACGCCTCGTTTAAATTCCGCACCTAACAGCAATGTATAAGATTATTTGCAATAAAATCCGAATGTTTTATATTGGATTCGGTTTCGGTTTCAAATACTTTTTGAATTTGGATATCCGATAGTTTCGGTTACGGAGCTCCATAACATCCCTAGTTGTGGGCTGTTTAGTTGTTTGTGGAAGGCATGGGTCATCATAGGGGCGAGTATGGACGATTTTAAAACGCATTTGTTGTTAATCTTCTCAATTGCTGAACTCAATCTTATGTACTTATCAATACAAATACGCGTTTATAACAAGTACGCTGCTATGCCCTTGATTACTATTTTTTGTATGAAATCTATCACCTTGTGAATCATTTTGTCATTTTGATTGTTATTAATTTGATATCTAATTTAAGCTAAAATTTCGAAGTTTTTGGATAAAACAAAATGAATAACTATTGTTTATTTATTATCTTTGTATATTTTTAATTTCCGAATTTGATCTTACTAACGCCTTTGTTAAGAATGTTACTAATGCCATTTCTTCAACAACGTCAGTACAGATGTGTTTTTTAAAGTTTTTTGACATCGTATTTATGTAGTAGGTACCTATTTTTAATTTCATTAATTATTTTCTATGAACTGGCTCTCAACCACATTCTTCAGGTTAATTAATTATTGGGCTTGAATTTTTTCAATTTTTTTTTGTGTTATCCAAATACGATAGCTTTTTCTCGTGACTTTGATTTTCAACCAAAAACATAGATAACTAAAGGTTTGTTGCTTTTTAGAGTAAATGAATGAGAAGGTCATCTGTATATTTATAAAAAAGTCCGTGTGTTCTACACTCTGTTCACTTAAATCTTGGTTACTACTGGACGGTTTTTCCTATTCATACCATCGTGTAGGTTATTTTTTCTCAAAGGTACTAATTATACCTACACTAATTGTACAAGACACCAGTTGAATTTATTGAAAATTTTCACCGTCATAGCATAAACTAGAACTATTGAAACAATTGGCATAAACTCAACCAAGGGTAGTCGTCTGTGAGAGTGAGACTCGACTCACTCATTTGGAACAAATCCTTCCCTTCTAATTTATCGCCAATAATTAGATATAATTAGATATAGTACGCAACAGGTCAACCTATACTCACGGGTACCTTAAGACACTACTAATAAGGGCCCGTTTTGAATGGTTTTGGGGTACATTAGCGTGTTACTAACTGTACATATAGACCAATTTCCGATTCTGAATCATTCGGCCAGTTTTATACCTTTCCTGTCAGTAAAGAAGCCGGTTTCACTGTCAGTTTTGTTATGTTTATCAACTCGTCAAACGACCGGACACGATTACACAACAATTTTCCTGCTATTAAGAGATAGGAATACAGCATTTTATAGTCGATTGTGGCGTAGTTACGTCCCAATTTTCCCTTTATATTCGTTGCTCCTAAACTCGCCACTATATATGTGTATGTTATAGAAGTTACACAACCACTACTGATTTCCTTTAAGAAATTTTTTACTGAGCTAAAGAAAAACAGTGATGGATATGGTGATTGTAAGAAGGTCGTTGGAGATGCAGTGGTTAAGGAATGGTATATGGGGTTCGCGGTCAAGATAAGACCCAATGAGTTGTGACAAAATTGGCTGTCGTGTTTATTGTGCCCGTTGCCAGATATAAAATGCTTTTGGCTGGGTATTGGTTGCCAACATGGAATGTATGGACGGGGTATGTCGTATTTATGTGACTGTAAAGCTTGTAATAAGGATAAAGAATTCGTGATGCGCCTTATAGGTGGACAATTTTTCTAGATTTTTATCTTTTCTTGGATTAAGGAAATGATATCAGCAGCCACGATTAACACTTATTTAATATATTTTATTTACAACTGACACAATATGTGAATCTAATGATAAACCGAATGAAGTGAACAATTAATATGTATGCAACTTTATATACCATTTTAAATGCATGGTTTTCTGTTCCCGAAGCCTTGTTGTTCCTAAATAATATCACGTATCTATTTTTCGTACTTTTAATTTCATATATTATCGACTAGCTGCTGCGTGGACTTTAGTTTATAAACACCGTCTTTATTCGACGTGATTCTTTAAATTGATATAACTTTTTTATTTATGAACTGATTGAAATAAAACAAACACTAAATTTTAAGTGAAGCTTACCGCAATACATTAGTGAAAACCGCACCTAAATCTGTTAAGCCGTTTCTAAGATTAGTGCGCACAAACGCACAGACAAACAGACAAAAATTCTAACAATCATTGTTTTGGGTTCTATTGCGTTGATAAAGGCCCCCAATAATAGTTCTTCTCATATATCTTCCATGTACAGACAGCGATCAGTTACATTTTTATTATATGTATAGATGGGGTAGGCGAGTCCTCGAATGCGGGCCACGTATCGGGAAGCGCAGTGTGGGATGCCCTCCGTCCAGATGGAAAGACGACTTAAAGAAATTCGCCAGTGGTGGTTGGATGAGAAGAGCCGAGGATCGTTTGTGGTAGCGAGTGGAGCCAGCCAGTGGAGAGACAGGCCGATGGTGTGCTGTGGTATTACTTTTCATATTTCTCCTTCTTTTTGTAATCGTGTCTGTAAATATATCGTTGGTGAGTTCACCTGTAAGTGAACTACATACTTGTCCATGTATTATTTTTATGTATTTCATTGTGTGTATGTATATACATATGTGTGCACGTTTTTTCCTTTCACATGAGGCAATATTACAATTAGCACATTCTGCCAGTGTCAAGTTTTCTTCGCAATTTCAAGTCAACAATTTCAAACACTTTGCAGTGGACGTGGTCACGGGGTGACTAATTGATTTTATTTGTCACTTGAGTTATTAAGAAATTATTACTACCGTCTGAAATTTTTTGAACTACCGTCTGAAATTTTTTTAATCATAACATTCCCTATGCACGCAGTATTCGCTCACGGTGTCCAGAGGTCTTGCAGTATGGCGTTGGCCTTGTGATTTAATTAATTTAATGACTGGATCCCAAGCTGGTGGTACTTGCCAACCATCTTCTCTATTGAAATTTGGGTGTTTCTTAATTTCAATAGCCTCGCGTAACATTCTTGGCATGTACCGGGTCTCTCTAGCGAGGATTTGTGGATTATCAAATCGAATGTAATGGTTGGGTTTGTCCAGAGCATGTTCACAAACTGCAGACTTGGTCGAGCGTCTGTTCTTCATGTCAGCTATGTGTTCTTTTATCCGGATACCGATGCTCCTCTTTGTTTGCCCAATGTATGATAACCCGCATTCACAATCAAGCTTGTAAACACCTGCATCTTGTAGGGGGATATTGCTCTTGACCGGTCTTAAAAATTGGCTAATCTTCTTGTGCGGCTTGAAGTAAGTTTTAATTGAAGCTCGTCTTAAGATATTGCCAATTTTGTCAGTGATGCCCTTGATGTATGGTAAGATGGCAGGTTGTCGCTCAACTGTAGGAGGCTTGGGGCGGCTTCTGTGACGCATTCGTGGGAGTTTGTGATTGTTGCTTCGCAGTACTTGTTTCACATGCAGAAGCTCTTCCTCGAGGTGGTCAGTGTCACAGATGCCGTGTGCTCTCTGTAACAAAGATTTGCCTACGGTAGTCAACTGACATGGATGGTGATGGGAGTTACCATTGAGATATTTATCTGTATGGGTGGGTTTCCTATACACAGTATGACCAAGAGAGTTGTCAGGATTTCTGATGACTGAAATGTCAAGGAAAGCCAAGGATTTATTGACCTCAGACTCCATAGTAAATTGGATTTTATCATGTAACGAGTTTAAATGATTTAGGAATGCAGAAACATTATTTTTGGGGAGGACGGCAAAAGTATCGTCTACGTACCGTTTGTAGATCTTCGGCATAGCCACAGCTCTGGTGAAAGCCTTCTCCTCGAAGTCTTCCATGAAAATATCGGCGACAACGGGGGAGACTGGAGAGCCCATTGCTACACCATCGATCTGTATGTAGAATTTATTATCCCAGAATAGGTAGCCAGATGTTAGGCAGTGTTCTAGTAGTTCTGCATATTCTATGGGTAGGTCGTGCTCAGTTAGTTTTCTCTTGACAATTTCAATGCAATCATGTACAGGTAAGCATGTAAATAATGATTGTACATCAAAGCTGACCATTATTTCATCATCAGTCAATTGTAGATGTTTGATTTGGCTGACAAAATGGTAAGAATCCTTGACATGCGCACTCGTTTGACCACGAAGTGGAGACAGTATTTTAGCAAGATGTTGAGCTAGTTTGTATGTCGGCGAGTCAATTTGGCTTACAATTGGGCGCAAAGGGACGTCATTTTTGTGTATTTTCGGTAATCCATACAGTTTTGGTGGTTTCACACACGAAGGTACCAGTGCCGTGACGTCTAAACCAAGTGTGTCGGAGTGTTTACTAATTATTTCTTTAGTTTTAGTTACAATTTTGGCCGTGGGATCGCTTTTTACTGGTTTGTAGGTGCTTTCGTCCGACAATAGTTCTTGTATTTTTAGGTTATAATCTGACGTATCCATGATCACAGTGGAATTACCTTTATCTGCTCGAAGTATGGTTATGTCTGGATTTTTGCGTAGGTTGGTGAGTGCAAGATATTGTTCACGAGGTAGATTCGGTGTGGGCACTTTACTTCGACGCAAGACAGCAGAGATATCTTGGCGTAACGCCTCCAAATCTTCCTTCTTTACATTGTTTTTTGTGAGACAATGTTCCACGGAGCAAATTATCTGTTCAAAAGGCACTGATCTCGGGGAAACCGCGAAGTTTAATCCATTTTCGAGGGCCTGAAGGGCGACCGGATTTAATACTGTTTGTTTCGATAAATTTGTGACACTATCAGCTGTTTTTGACGGTCGCGAGGTTGCGTTTCGTTCCGAATGTAGCAATTGCTTTGCCGCGAGTTTTTTATATTTTGCTAAATGACGGTTTTTGAATTCATCATTTTTTGCCGCGGCGCGATTATTAATCATTTGCATGCATTTTTGGAAATCCGATGCTGATAGTGCTTTTTGAATCTCGATGGATTGAATCTCAATGATGTGGTTGATTTTGATGACATCCAGGCGATGTTGGCGTATGCATCGACATAATAATTTCTTACTTGTTTGACGGAGGATCCCGGCGCTTCCAGAAATGTCCTTTTTAGGTGATATTCTCACGCACACTGGTATAATATCATTATCTCTACACCGCTTTAGGAAATTTAGCGATGTTAAGAGTCTTACGCGCTTGATGTTGTGGTACTCCCACCGTCTTATTTCGTTTGCAGTTTCCGGCCCGTATACCGTAACATAATATTTTCTTAGGTTTTCGCGATTACTATACATTGCAATTAAACAACTTTTAACGGTTTTAATTATAAATCATGTCAAATATACGCGATTTAAACCGTTAAAAGTTGTTTAATTGCAATGTATAGTAATCGCGAAAACCTAAGAAAATATTATAACAATTTCAAAGTCTAAAACGTATCCTGTCAATGTCTAGTCTCGTCGAAGTAAGTCAGGAGTCGGCTTAGTAAGTTGGTAGTAGGTTTATTGACGACAGAAGAGGACTCCTTGGAAGCACACGAAAAACGTCTTATACTTTTATTTGATTATCACAAACATTGCGCACAAAAAACACATTGAAATTTAATAAATCACCATTTAACCACAAAACGTATAATTCACATTATTAAAATTAAACAAAAACGCAACTTCACTTCTCTAGTTCCCGACAAAAAGTCATGCGTACACTTTGTAGGTGAACCGTGTAGTGCGCCCGTAGTAATTGTTAGATTTTTGTTTTTAATTTTTAGGTTTACTTTATATTTGAGTAATTAATATATTTTGTGCACATCTCGTTTATTTATATTTTGTAATCTAATTGATTTTCAATTTAATTGATGTTTATTTTGTAATCTTCTTACCTCAACTTTTATTTTTACTATGATCTGATAAATGATCTGTGTTAACAATCTCTATTTATTGTTAAAGAAGAATGATCTTTATTTCCTTCCACGCATTTGGCACAAAACTGTAGGTCTTTTATATGCTACTAGCTGTACCCGGCAGACGTTTTCCTGCCTGTGTATATTTATTTATCTCTGTATATAAAATCACAAATTATTCTGTTTTGCCGTCGATATGATTTGTGTAATCGATTGAACGGTATAGAAATTTATGTGCTGCAGCACCATCTAGTGGCGAGTTACAACAAAGTCGATAGCTCGAAAATATTTCCCGTGTTCAAATATGTACACGTGTTCAAATATGTATACATACTTACATAGGTATGTATTCCAAATTTCATGGAGATCGATTGAACGGTATAGAAGTTGATGTGCTGCAGCGCCATCTACTGGCAAGTTACAATAAAGTGGATAGCATAAAAACCTTCTCCATGAAAAAATACATATTTGTGTTAACTTTCATGGTGATCGTTCAAACGGTGTCGAAGTCTATTAACATCAGATATACCAATATCCATTTTTATCTAAATAAGATAGATTTCATCAAATTTCTCTCACTAACGCGGTGTGTTACTGATATATACTGAGTTGGTGCCGATTGGCACAACTAATTGTTGTTATCTTACTTTCTTATTTACATTCTGTTGAATTTATTGTCTTCCTATATTGTTGTTTATAATTATATATTATATAATGAAATAATTTTCTTTCTTTTTCTTTTTTTCTAATTTCTATCTCATTCTTACAAAGCGAGTGCGTTCTTTTGGTTTGGAAGAAGAACTATCCATACATTTAATATTGCCGCAAGGCATTCGGTTTGATCGCGGGTCATTGTGCGTGTATGTGGACCATTGTCGAGCCTCTCAATTGCGCTAGGACGAGATTTGTTGCGTGGCTGTTAAGAAAGGACCATTTATTTCTTTACTGGCTTCGGTACTTCGCATTGACCCGTTCAGCTGTGTTCACAAAGATAATCGAATTGTTTGTCATTGTTTATTCGAACTTTATTTGTTGATTTTGGTAATGGGAAGCCTTTATGTAACATTGTTAACTGCAAAATGAAATAGAATAATACCTTATTTTGCGAGTCCAACACAAATCATTAGAAATAAAAAAATGACGTTCAGGAATAATCTATATAAATAAAAATTAAAAGCTGTTCGTTGGTAAGCGCATCACTTGAGAACAGCTCGACCGATTTGATTATTTTTTCTTTTTAAAATGTTCGTAATAGTCCAAATAAAGTTTGTAGGGAAAGAAAAATTGGAAAAGTGGCCTGAAAAATTGGAAACTTCGGGAAAAACTGAAAGTGTTTTTTTCTATGGGATTTTTGTATGAACTTAATGAAATTATTGTATTATTGAAATTTGGATAGGACAATGTCTGTCGAGTCAGCTAGTTAAAAATAAAAAAAGATGCAATTTAACCAAATAATAAGTAAATTGTGTTGCAGCAGAAAAAAGGTTCCTTGCATCAGCATAATGTCATGTTATGACCGTGAGACTGATTTCCAGTCAATACGTTTTAATGATTAAAGTAAGTAAGATACATAAAATCCGATGTTAGAGCATGTCTCTACTGAAACATAATCTTCAAACAATAGAAATTTAAATTACAAATCATAAGCAGTCAATAAGTTGCACTTATCAATATAAAGATTCCCTTTTTTTTTACAAAAAATACAATTTTATTATATGAATAGGTCAGTAAATCAAATGATGACTGATATAATGGGTTAGGTATTTACGGGATTAATATAAGGGCAAAGTGTATGTAGGTCATTCATTAGGGCTCTTTGTTGTAAACCTTTACAAACGCCTGAATCAAAACGTAGTCAAGTTGATTTTCTATACAAAAGCCTTGAGTAAAACGTGCGGAAATTAGAGATACTACCTTTCTCCAATTAAAATATATGGAACGGGAACGCGAAACGCGAACGGGTCAATGCGAAGTACCGAAGCCAGTAAAGAAATAAATGGTCCTTTCTTAACAGAAACGCAACAAATCTCCATATATTTTAATGCGTTTAAAGATTACAATTATCAAATCAATAAAATACTCAGTTATTCAATAAAAATAATAATCACGCAATTCACAATTAAATGTCAAATATGTCAATATTAAGAAAATAAAACAAATACCTAACTGATGAATGTCAATAAATTGTTAGCATCTTTTTCACATTTGCTTATTACGATTATGGTAGATCGTAACAGATACATTGGGACCAATTTTAGGTCTTCTGCTGGGTTGGGACGATACCATTTCCCCATCTTTTACAATCTACTTCTCCTCCGTGATAGGTAGGTATGTTCATTTATACAGCTTCAACTGTTCATTTATTTATTCATTTTAGATTCATCGAAGTGCTAGTACAGTCGCTTTGATTACTAGAACCTTTGTAGGGACGGAAACAAAACGAGCAACTCGCTAATCGCTCGAAGCCTTTGAGTCATTTGGTTTGCTCGGAAAATAGGCGAAGACTTTTGTTTCATTTTGACTGTAGTTAGTGGGCTGTGAGTTTAGTGTTACACGAATGGTTTCATTTAGATGTATCGAGGTCTTATTCAGAGATATTTAGAAGGGATATATCTCATGCAGACCATTATCACATCAAACGCATCTCCCGTTGCGGAAGTGCGATACATTCGCATTTCTGTACGGAGGTGTCGCGTACTGTATGGTCTTTCCATTGGGATTCTTCAATGGGGTTGGGTTCTACGATATGGGGTTCTTCAAGAAAGCTGTGAATAGGAATTTGCAAGATCGACTGCGTACCCGCATACCGCATACGCAAATGGTAACCACTATCTCGGGGCTCGCTTGCTAGTGCGCCTACTATCCTAAAAAAAAACGTTTTCTAATTTAAAATTGCAAATATATAGTTTGGGTCCATATTTCGGTTAAGTTCGTTGATCGGTCAAATCGATTCAGTAGCTTCCACAACTTAAGGCAGTAATTTTTTCACAAATATTATAAGAATAAGAAATTTAAAGCTATGCCACTAATATTATACCTTTAGATAGGGCTTATCAAATTGCAATCCTTTGGTGTGAAACATATTTTCTTCCAGTTTTATTCGTAATTGTTAGATTTAAAAATTTCTTTATATGCGATCCCTCGTGTGAATGAAATGAAATTTCTATCTACATTTCTATCCACGGTAGATTGTAACCGCCACGTGAATTGTCTCATTTGTCATCTATATAAAAGTAAGTAGAAAGTGTGTGTTTCTAATTTCTATTTATTTTATTTATTCATTCTAACAATTACAAAATTGTTTTCGAATATCCAATATAAATGTCATCATTATTTAAAAACTTCTAAAATGTTTATTAATTGAAATCAAATAGATCAAATATTTCTTTTACTCAATCAATTTATATTTTCAAGAGAGTAAAATCAACCTGCTAAAAGAAACTTCTCTATTTGCGTTTAAAATAATTGGTATTTTTACATCGATTTGAGAATACATATTAGATATATAAATAAATACATTACAGTCTAATTTTGTTCAATGTTCAATGTAGCTCTAGAATTAATATAATTCATATATTTTTGAAAACGGAATATTCTTATTACGTAGTACCTACTTAAGTTTCAAATTTGACTTTTTAATCAACCCTTCCTCATTTGCTTCACCCCCGCATAGAAATTGCCAACCAGGTTTCTTTACCATCTGTGTCATCTAGTCTGTTCCTATATCGATGGCATTATATAAAGACTCCTTTATATCTGCCGGCAGTTTAAAAATTGAGTTTAGTCTGGGAGCTACTGTGGTGGAAACTACAGTAAGTAGCTCCCAGACTCATATCCTTCATTATCCTTTCTAACTGATAATTATCATGCTTAATTCCTTTAGTGTATTATCAATATTATCATGGACTCTCCCAACACCTCATAAACAGTTAGTTTAAAATTGTTTTAACAAGTTTAATTTCGTCGCTCGATCGTTGTAAATTATTACCTCCACAACAAAATGAGTGCCGCTACTTACAAACTTAGAAATTCACTCGTATACTTCCTTATAGGAAGGTAGTGAGGTTTATAATACTTTGTTAGGTGTAGTTAATGACTGGCAATACGTCGCGCGCAGGGTCTACTTAATTTTCATTTCGACCACGCCTAGTAACTTGTGCGGTCTTAAGACAACGTATGCCTCCACACTATAATTACGAGGGTATTGTATGACCTTCATACAAAGCACACGTCTCACGCAAAAGGCAATTATTTCTCTGTCAGGTTATAAAGCGATAATTCCTGTAAAGGCAGAGTACTACGAGCGCGACAAAGCCAAGTCTACGTTATGCTTTTCCAGGGGCGACACTGTTATCAGTATTTGTATGTGTATGTGGGATTTTATATAAGCCAAACCAGTGTAAACTTTTATACTTCTCATATATATATATTTTTAATAATTTCACGACAACTTATTTTTATCATTGTTCTTACGTACATTCTCCATTTTTATATTCTTATTCATTCCCTACTTTCGTATTAAAACACATCCAACATACAGACGTCACGTTCAACCAATCATAACACACATCTCGCTTTTGTACTTCACTCGACTTCACTATCACATGTCATTCATTCTCTACTGCCAACATAAATAATCAATTTCGCGCCGTAGACCTCTCCTATTCCACATGTATATATATATGTATATTACTATATTAATAACTATTTAAACCAATTCTGCAGCCGCGTTCTAATTTTTATTTTCTGTTTGGTGGTTGAGTGGCCGACAATGCCGTAGGGCACAAACTCCGCCACTTGTACTCCATTTGTATTTTCACGAGTAAATTAATCACTAATTAGTTATTTTTAATGTAATAAAAATATCATGAAATACATGTTAATTTTTATTTAGATATAATAGTATTAGTGTATCTACTGATTGAATAATTAAAATAATTTACTCTAATTTACCTTACCATCATATGGACTATACGCTCGTCTGACGACTGTTTTCTATAAAAATAATTGAATATATATATGTAGTATATATACAGTGGTGGTCACATAATTAAAGACACTCAGGAGATATTAAGTTAACTGAGATTTTTGATTATATATTTTTTACTTTAATACAATATGAACTTGCAACAATATTTAAATCATTCGTATAGGCATTGTGAGATGTTAAAATTAAATCTTTTCGATAAAGTTGAGACGACCTACATTTTTAATCGGTTTAACTATGTTTCAAGCTGTATGAATTGAACAAAGGTATGGCCAACTAATTTAAGACACACTAACTATGTAATAGGTAGTAATAAGTAATACACTAAAATAGGTCTAGGTTTCCTAGATACGTTTTCTTTTGTATTAAACTTCTTGAAATAGCATTCATGACCATATCTTTAGAGCATCGCAAGTGATTCGCAATTCTCCTGTATGACCAACCTTTGTCATAAAAATTCAGAATGATCTTCCTTGTAGAGGAATCGTAACTTTTATTTTTTCCCATAGTAGCTCGTTGAATATGATGAAAATGATATTAATTTTGAGATAAAGTTAAGCTAGTTTTTGTTTTAAGCGCGTTACTTGAAAATTCACGGCAAAATGGAAAATTTAAGAGGGCTGTTTTTTTTTTAACTTTAAATTAAGAACATGAAACATAAACTGTCTTTAATTAGGTGGCCAGCAGCAAGCATATTAAATAAGTTTGTGATTTAGTTAAAAAACGAATAAGATCTCAACTATTGCTAAATACAAGTCTTTATTGTCTTCGTTTTAAGAATATGGTGTTAGCGTAATGATTAACAGTAATTAAAGTAGAATTAATACTTATCTTCACTATTGATAATACTATCAATAAAGTTTTATGTAGCTTTTTTTTTTTTTTTATGGACGAAGGTGGCAGACGAGCATACAGTCCACCTGATGGTAAGTGGATACTGTAGCCCATAGACATTCGTGATACATGCCAACATTAGTCCAAAATGACAAACGTTGGCACGCCCCCGGATGCGCTGCCTACCTTTGGATATAGGACTGGATTTGGAGAAAGGGTTGGGGAAATAGGGAGGGATAGGATGGGAATGGGCTCTGACACATCTCACTCACTACCGAAACACGTACGTACATTAGGGAAATAAGATTAAGTGGAAAATGCAGTATATTTCAAGGTAGTCTTCTGTGAGAGAGGGGTAACGTGGCCAGTCGAGTGCGCCCAGCGGCTGTTGGATTGCAGCGTGCACTCTCCCCCTCATTAAATAGAAGGTGTCTTTAATTATGTGACCACCACTGTATATAGGTAAATGATATCTAATAAATACTTTTAAGTTTTTAAACGTCTAAGCGTTTTAATGTAAACTGAAATGTTTAATTTTCCAGTGGAAATGACAAAAATTGTTTTTTTTTTTATGGACGAAGGCGGCAGACGAGCATACAGTCCACCAGATGGACATCCCTATGGGCGACAGTCTATGGGAACGCTGGATGAATGACATATTACAAGTGAATTATAAGTTTTTTTTTATGGATGAAGGCGGCAGATGAGCATACAGCCCACCTGATGGTAAGCGGAAACTGTCGCCCATAGACATCCGCGATACATGCCAACATTAGTCCAAAATGACAAACTTTGGCACGCCCCCGGATGCGCTGCCTACTTTTGGAGTAATAGGAATGGATTTATAGAAAGAGTTGTGAAAATGGGGATTGATAGGATGGGAATGGGCTCTGGTACATCTCACTCACTAACGAAACACGCACGTACATTAGTGAAATAAGATAAAGTGGGAAATGCAGTACATTTCAAGGTAGTCTTCTGTGGTAGTCTTATGTTATAGGATTCCTTATTGCTGTTGGTATTTAGTTAATGCTGTTTCAATTTATCGCCGCGTTTTCATTCCGGGGCGGCACGCACGTTCTACGGCAATTTTTTACCCCCTCAATTATATAAATTTGGGTAAGGAAACTGTTATTACCATAAGATTAAATAATAACTTTGGCTATTACATTCTAGTTTGTGTTAATATACTTTTTGTTTTGTTTATTACAGTGAATATTAATCGGAAACTTTGTTATCGTCTTTATTACCTTCCCGTAAAGCCGAGTACACACTATAACATACATTTGAAGCAAAACTTTTTTTTTATGTACGAAGGCGGCGGACGAGCATACAGTCCATCTGATGGTGAGTGGATACTGTCGCCCATAGACATCCGCGATACATGTCAACATTAGTCCAAAATGACAAACGTTGGCACGCCCCCGGATGCGCTGCCTACCTTTGGAGATATAGGAATGGATTTGGAGATAGGGTTGGGAAAATGGGGAGGGATAAGATGGGAATGGGCTCTGGCACATCGCATGAGTGCACGCTGCAATCCAACAGCTGCTAGGCGCGCTCGACTGGCCGCGTTACCTTTCACATAAGACTACCTTGAAATGCATTTCCCACTTTATCTTATTTCCTTAATGTACGTACGTGTTTCGGTAGTGAGTGAGATGTGCCAGAGCCCGTTCCTATTCAATCCCTCCCCATTTTCCCAAGCCCTTCTCCAAATCCGTTCCTATATCTCCAAAGGTAGACAGCGCATCCGGGGGCGTGCCAACGTTTGTCATTTTGGACTAATGTTGGTATGTATCGCGGATGTCTATGGACGACAGTATCCACTTACCATCAGGTGGGCTGTATGCTCATCTGCCGCCCACGTTCATAAAAAAAAACTTATAATTTAACTTTCACTTGTAATATGTCATTCATTCCAGCGCTCTATTTCCCATTTGATCTGGCGGTTGACTAGTGCAGCTGTTTGTACATGTCGCACACTTGTACAATGAAGTTAAAATAAATAATACATTATAAGTTACATTATGCTACCGTCACATAGAAATCGAACAAATATTTACATTTACGCCACATTATAAAGTGATCGATCACTATTGACTTGCAATATTAACTTATTATCGATAATTTATTATTCGTTTGAACTTAATACCTATTACACAGAACTGATAGGTGGGTATGTACGCCACCTTAATATGTAGCAGAATCTTTTTAATGTCATTTTAATAAAATTGTTCGTGGAAAAATCTAGAAAATTATAAATTCTCCGACATTGTTTCCTAGAAGAGGCATCCAAGCAATTTATAAAAGTGCACTTGTTTTATATTGAACATTGCAGTTCTTTAGAATATGCCACTGATATTAAATTATGTTTTTATTGTCACTGAATAGCACAAATTGAAAACTGTTTACATTATTGTATTATTATTGTATTCAGTTGTAACGTTCTTGATTGAATTTGTAATATGTAATTTATACCTATATATTTAAGGGACAAATTATTAGACCCGTTATTTTTTTTTTATAAGTGTTAACTTATAAATATAGATCGGATATTCGGGTGTATATTTACCTAAAGTTGAGGTATTGGATAAGTATGGAGTGCACTTTTGTATCGGGCGAATGCCGCAATCCCGGGATCGAGAATTTATGTTCAGACTATAGAATACGATGCATGTATCGTATTCTATTCTATACCTAAAGTTGTAAAGTTAATCCCCAAGACCCTCAGAACTGCATTCCTACAAATTGCCATTACAACTAAGGATTTGAGTCCAAATCCGAAGTTTATATCTTCAATAGTGCCTTAGATCCTATCGACTCTGTCCTGATCACCATCAGACCTTTAAAACTGCTGAGGCGTTTCATAAATAAGCATCCTATTAGTTGTGAAATCCCGAGATTTCGGTTTTCAATTAAATTATTTTAAGAAGCCGCTTCCATACCTTGTATACCTTTTATATCTTGTAGGTAAATATGCATCCGAATATCCGATATCTAGTTATAAATCAGCTTAATAAATATTTAACCGACTTAATAATATTCCACCAGTATCTATTACCTAAATTATCCCATTACCAAATTTGATGAACAAAATGCGTTGATTATTTGAAAATATTATCTGCTTACAAATTTTATTATACCAAGAAATTTCAGTTCCGTGATTGTACCGAACAAATGATGGATCGATCAGACGCAATTTAATTTGATTGATTATTAAAACAATTGGACTATCTCAAAAATTTCCTGATAGATCGATTTATTGAAAATACCAGTGAAATTCCGTTGACGTGGGTGGAGCTTCGGTCGCGCCTCTAACAGCCACTATCTAACTATCTATCTAACAGCCAATTAGCGCACGGTTTGACTTCCTGTCAATTCATGTCATTTGGCAGCAAAAATCATCCAAGAACGGAAGGTATTATACATTGTTTTCCTTTTTCGCAATAACTGCAATATTTTTGACGGAGTGGTATTGTCAATGTAAAAATATATAGAAGTAATATTCTTATATAAATAAGAAATAAATGCCGTTCGTTGGTAAGCGCATCACTTGAGAACGGCTCGACCGATTTGGCTATTTTTTTTTAAATATTCGTAATAGTCCGAATAAGGTTTTTAGAGAAGTTTCCCGGAAAATTGGAAAATTCGAGAAAAACTGTAAGTGTTTTTTCTATGGGATTTTTGTATGAACTCAAGACCATAACTCACGATTCGAACGCTGGATATGCGTAATTCTTTTTTTGTTTTGTTCGCTACGGTCCTGGAAAAGTTTTCAGGAGAAAAAAAATATTGAAATTTGAAATTATCAATTTTTTTATATTGAAATTTCGACAGGAATTATATTGAATTTCTGTCTGTCAGGTCAGCTAGTTGAAAATAAAAGTTTTTCTTGGAAGACTTTTCCTCGTATTTAAATACGTATTTAAATTTAAATACTTATATCACTGCCATAACTCGTGTATACAGATTGGTCACAGGGAATTATCTATCTACGAGTACCGTTTTTTTTTTTTTGGTCAAGGGGGGGAAATCTTTTGTAAGATGTAACAAGATACCCGACGCTCTGGGCGGAAGGTCGGGTTATGTGGGATTCCTACTCACACATGATCACGTGGTCCTTCTCACACACACATAGAGGGGCTCCGGGATCTCGAGCTGAACACACCGGAGCCCCTCCAGTGCTACGACTTTGCCACTGTCCTCTGGGGAGACTATACGTGTCTCCCCCAACACCCTCGCAGTGTTGACGGCAGCGCTGGTCTACAAAGCGCTGCCGTCCTTGTCCCCGGGGCTGCGTCAATGGACGCACGGAGCCCCCACTCCGAGGGGCCGCGGCACCGTTGTTCACATTCAGTCGCCTCTTACCACAGGCAGGGTATACCGTGTCTATATTCTAAGCCCTAGACTACTGGGCTGATCTACAAGTACCTATTTTGGTATTCACAAATCGATGGTATTTTGGCTGATCGATGCAAAAATCTAAAGCAACAATAATATTTCAATAATGTAACCGAACAATAATTTAAATCCCACAAAACCAAACTAATTTATTTAAATGAGACCACGATATCGCGTCTCACAGTCAAATGTACTAATTTAAATCTGTGCACTAATTTTAAATGGATTCACGTTATTATTATAATAACGTTATTTTAGGGGAGGTTATTATGTTTAGATTGGAATTATTTTGTGCTGAATATGTTGAAAGTACAACAGTCTACAAAACATCAAGTTACCCAAAATAAGTCCTCAATCAGACATTTTTTATAGAAAGAAGGTGGCAAACGAGCATACAGTCCACCTGGTGGTAAGTGGATACTGTCGCCCTTAGACTTCCGCGATACAAGCCAACATTAGTCTAAAATGACAAACGTTGGCACGCCCCCGGAGACGCTGCCTACCTTTGTTGATGAAAGAATGGATTTGAAGAAAGGATTGGGGCCGTGGAAAGGGATAGGATGGGAATGGGCTCTGGCATATCTCACTCACTACCGAAACACGTACATACATTGGGGAATATGATGAAGTGGGAAATGCAGTACATTTCAAGGTAGTATTCTGTGACAGAGGGGTAACGAGGCCAGTCGAGTTCGCCCAGCGGCTGTTGGTTTTTGGCGTGCACCCCTTCAAGTAAGTTAACAAACATTAATTAACATTATTTAACCAACATCAGTTAAAGTAAGCTACAGTAATCACTTTCCTTTCGCAGTACAAACAAGAATTGACAGTTTGGGGACATTGGGGACACTTGGACGTTGACTGAGACATTATCCTTGAGGCTTGATGAAGGTAATATATTGCGAGCGGATACTAAGCCTTAGCGAGAACGTATTAAGGACGACAAGAAAATCTAATTATGTGACATTTCAGCCTAATTTCTGTTAGAGTTTTTCGATGTTATTATTTAATATAATGAACTAATTTCTGTTCTCATACTGAGGAATGTGCAGCGAATCATATAAAATAGATAATGGTTTCCGAGTATTGGGCTTTGAAATTTTTTTTTGAGTTTGTTGCAATTTTGTTATATATATGTATATATAGGTTTATTTCTTGACATAAACTTATATACAGCTTTAATTACAATTATTTTGAGGTTCTCCAAACCAGGTTTAGTATTGTGCGAGACTTGCATATTCTTTTATTATTTTAAAGTACAGTACATTTAAGTTACAGTACATTTAAGTTATTTACAGTACATTTTAAAGTACATAAAGTACAGTTAATTACATACATAAGATAAGGGCAAGTATATATGTACTTCACTTACAGTTGTACAATATTATACTTACAGACACGGTTGCAAAAACGAGTAAACATATTTGAAAAATAGTAGGAATATTAATATGAAAAACAGATATTACTTTTTTTTTAAAGAAAAAAGACGGCGGACGAGCATACAGTCCACCTGATGATAAGTGGGTACTGTCGTCCATAGTCATCCACGATACATGCCAACATCAGTTCAGAATGACAAACGTTGCCACACCCCCGGATGCGCTGCCTACCTTTGCAGATTAAGCAATGGATGGGGAAAAGGGGAACTGATAGGATGGGATGGGAATAATTTTGAATATTCTGATATTATCAAGGAAAATATCTATAAGGCTAGTTGTTATTGTATAAGGAATTGTAGTTCTTGAGCATTCGAGGTATAGGAGATGGTTTAAAAAAAATAGATGTTTGTAGAATAGATGTACAAATTAGAATAGTATGTACTAACGTACTGGTACATAATATTTTCTTAGGTTTTCGCGATTACTATACATAGCAATTAAACAACTTTGAACGGTTTAAATCGCGTATATTTGACATTATTTATATCCCGACGTTTCGAACACTTTGCAGTGGACGTGGTCACGGGGTGACTAATTGATTTTATTTGTCACTTGAGTTAATAACTCAAGTACTCGTACATACTATTAATATGTATAAAATAGTATCTTCTTGCCGGCTGTATATAAACGTACACAATGTTTTGATTAATGTTATTTTGTAGTCGCTAAAAAGTTTAGTCCTAAGAAAATATTAGGTATTTTATTGTTAATTGCATTAATTTTAAATTGTTTTATATTAATTTCGTATGCCAACAGGGCGGGACATAGTCGAGCATAAATTTATATTGATCACATCAGTTTTGTACCACGAAGCCACGAAATGAATCAAAATCAGAATCTGAACAATCTTTTAACAATCAATAAACTGCGAATTAGATGTTTATCATTTACTAACACATACTATTGTAACTTACTTTCTCTTTATAAATCTTATTATCACTGACTGCATAAACGCAAATTACCCACACTTGATGTATATGTATAGATATTGTTACCAAGAATTCAAATATTTGCGAAATAGTCCAACAGTTTTGGCGCAGTACCAATCAGACAATCGTTCCGGTTGCGATGTGGCACACTCCAGGGAATCGGATATGAGTAACAAAATGTAAACTGTGCCTTGTATGTGGGTCAGCGGAAAGCTAAATTCTAATTATTAACTTTTTTAAAGGTAGTGCAATAAAATCAATACAATATTTTTGGAACGAAGTCCCCTTTACGCGGCTCGAGGCTGTGATTCGAAATAAAATGTAACGTCACGTAAGATTTTTACTCCCTCTATACGCCTTCTCTTTCTCTCTGTGTGTGTGCGTGCGAGTATCGAGAGCGAGACTCGAGCAGAATAACAGACGTACAGACTAGTGCGTGACCGGTTGTATAACCTAAATTTTTGATTTTTGATTTGATTCCTTATTTTAAATTATTTGCATTGAAAATATTGGGGGTTAAAGTATGAAATTGCCGATTTGTACGGAAAAATTAAAACTTGTTTTTTTCTAAAATGTAAATATTTATTTAATCAAAATATTTACCCTCATTATCTATACATTGTTGCCATCTAATCGGAAGTTCATTTATGCCTTTGCGATAGAACTCTGGGGATGTAGATTCGACAAACTGTGTGAAAGCATTTTGTACTGCCTCTTGGGAAGAAAATTTTTTACCACGTAGAAAATTGTCCAAATCACGAAAAAAATGGTAGTCCGTTGGAGCAAGGTCTGGCGAGTACGGAGGATGACGTATGGTTTCTAACTGCAGCTCCTGTAGAGTTACAACGGTTTCTCGTGCAGTGTGAGGTCTTGCGTTATCATGGAGCAATAATGGTGAAGATCGATTCACGAGTCGGGGCTGTTTCACTGCTAGTTTCGCCATCATTGTTCGAAGTTCGGCACAGTAAACATCTGCTGTTATTGCTTGACCAGACCTGAGAAAGCTATAGTGAATAACACCATGAATAGACCACTAAACAGTTACCATTACCTTTTTATTGGTAAGCTTTGCCTTACGGCACTGTTGCGGCGTTTGACCTGGGGTCAGCCATTGCATTTTTCGCTTTCGGTTATCGTAAAGAATCCACTTTTCGTCACTGTCACAATTCGATCCGATATTCCTTCATTTCTGTACCGATTCAACAAGGCAACGCAAGTTTCAACACGCGTTTCTTTCTCCAGGTCAATCAAATCATGAAGCACCCATTTTTCATATTTTTTTATCTTATTGATTTGATGCAAATAAGTCAATATTGTAGGTAAGGTAACGTTAAACCATGCCGCTAATTCCTGGGTAGTTTGACTCAGATCGGCTTCCACCATCTCCTTCAATTCAGCGTTATTCACCTGTGTGGGCGGTCTTCCACGTGGTTCGTTCTTCGAGTCGAAGTTTCCATTACGAAAGCGTTTAAACCAAAAACGCACGGTTCGTTCATTAGCAGTCTCCTCTCCAAACGCAGCATTGATATTGCGAGCCGTTTCTGCCGCGTTAGTTCCGCGTCGGAACTCGTATTCAAAGTTCACTCGGATTTTCGAAGTATCCATCTTTCCCGTCTAAGCTGAATAATAAAAACAACTGAAAGTCGAAAATCGAATGTTGACACATGACAAATGTTGAGCACATTTTTTAAAATGTTTTAAATTTTACCTCATAGGTATCATGTGAAAAAAGTTTCACTCGAAAATCTCACACCATGAAGGTTTTATGTCAATTCAAAGTATCTATTACTATCAAAACGGCAATTTCATACTTTAACCCCTATGATACAAAATAAAAAAAAAATACATGAACTATACAGATTTTATTTCGAATTACGAAAACTTGATTCGAGTATCAAGTTTTCGAAATTCTTGATACACACCGTAAAAATGTTCTCGCGAGATTTTTTGTAATTCTTTTAAAGTTGTTTTAAGTAAGACACATAAAAGTGGTGAACTTCTCCATTGTGTATTGTGTGGATAATCTATATTTAGATCTAATGATACAAACGCCAATGGATATGCCATAATGCTTAAAGACTTCATGGAAAATATTTATCAGGAAATCATTATGTTAAGATTCTGCTCGTTATAATAATTAATAGGGCCTTAGTTCCGACACTTCGGCTTGTGTCGAACTTTCGAGAAATTTTATTAATAGAAGAAATATGAATCTCTTCATTTTAATGAGGGTAAAACCATACAGTTCAGAAGTTCATAGTTCACTGTTCAGAATTACTTTACGGGGTTCACCACATCTACCTGAATAACACAGAATTTAAAGCTGATCAGAAGTGTATTCATTTTGATTCTTTTGAATATAATTCTTTTTTTTTTAAATATATGGCAGACGAGCGGGCAAATTTAAGACAAAAGTGACATAGTATTTGTAATTAATAATGAAACGTTATGTGTAATAATAATAATATAAATTAAATATTTGGATTAATGTATAATTTAATATAATTAATACATATATTAAATAATAATGCAATAAACGCATTGTAACTACGAACTTGACTTTTGCACGCCCATTGAGGCAAAATATGACGGGACAAATGTATTTATTGTAACACCATATTTTGCTTACCTATGTTTTGGCAAAATAAATGGTTTGTATTGGGGAAATTTAAAAAAAAAACGATATCATTAAACATTTTTACTATACGTACTGAAAATAGCGTAATCTGCTTTTGCGAGGCTATATTTAGCGTAATTTACTTTTGCGAGGTTATACAGGACGAAATAGTGTAATCTGCTTTTGTGAGGTTATATAGGCTGAAATAGCATAAACCGCTTTTCTAATCTTATCTTGCTTCTTTTCTGATCTATTCTAACTTCTCACTATTCTAACGCTACTACAAACGGGAATGCTGCATACTTCATTCATACTCGTAGATGGCTTCTAATCGAACCGCTACTATTAAGAGTAGATACCTTTATCTATGAAAATCGGTGTGAGTGTACGTATGTTGCGAATGAGTGAGTGATTTGAGTCAAAAAAGTGCTGAAATTTAAAAAGCCGTAGAATAAAAGTAGTTGGTCTTCATGAAAGAAAGAAAATGAAAGTATTTTACTGTATAATAAAAAGAAATTTGGGAAAAAAGTATTCCTTTTAGAAAGATTCGCCTTTAAGAGAAAACTTCTCGTCTTTTCTACTTCCTATTCCCCTTCTTTTTCCAAATCCACTCCTAAATGTCGAAATACATCCGGGGCCATGCCAAAGTTTGTTATTTTTACCTGATGTTGGCATGTATTTCGAAGGTCCATGAGCGATAGTATTCAGTTACAATCAGATAGACTATTTAATTTCAACTACCAACCTTCTTTCTATAAGAAAATACTTAAAGGCCATAAAGACAAGTAAAGGGCCAAGATACTTAAAAGGCCACAACTTTTTGTCAGCACAACGAGCGATTTTATTACTTTTAAATGAACTCTGTTAAGAGGCTTTTCAAAAGTTATTGGCAATGACATGAAACGGGACCGCGGCAACAAACTACTTTCTTCATGGTCCTATTCTGGCACAGTGTACTGAGTAACCAGTGGGGAAATTTCGCCTAATGTTATAAGGGCGTTGTTAAAATTCATCGACGAATTTTTCTTCGTAATTAAATTTAAGTCAGAAAAATAACCAAAAAAAATATCGATTGAATTGGCTATAATTAGCAACATAGTTACTATTAGTTTTGAGTAATAAAGGGTATTTCAAAAGGGACGCTTGATTTTTAAAAGGCTATTGCGGCCATCTCTTTAAAAAGATATATCTGTCATATTTGACAGTAATGTTTATTGAGCTTCACCATTTAATCATAGAAAATTACAAGATTTAACAAATCAATTTGGACGCTTAACAAATCAATCAATCAAAACGCTTGGAAATCATTAAACTTTACTATCAAAATGACTGTTCAGTTCGTGGAACGTTTCGTGCTTTACGTAGAATTTATGGTCAGAATAATCGGCCTGTTGAGTTCTCAATTCGATGTCTAATCAACAAATTCTGAGAAACCGGGTCAGTTGCCGATCGAATATCTTCCGCACGTCAACGAAACGCAGCCACTATCGAAAACATTCTTGATTTTCGGCACAATGTGCCTGAGAATCCGAGACAATCAATTTATCGTCGTGCGAAAGAACTTGGTCTTTCTGCGACTTCAACTTGGCGAATTATGCGGCGGAACTTGAGGCTTCATCCGTATAAAATTCGATTGATTCAAGAACTGACGCCGAATGACCACAGGCACCGCCGTATATTCGCGGACTGGGCTTTGAAGCAATTGGAAGTGGATATTCTGCAGGAGAAGTTTACAGGCTCCATTATCTCGCGAGGCGGTGACATCAACTGGCCACCGAGATCGTGTGATCTAACGCCCTTAGACTTCTTCTTGTGGAATTACGTTAAATCCTCAGCAAACAAATCAACCCAACCTTACCTGGGTCATTATTGAAATCGAGCCCGATTTACGTCATTGAAAATTGAACCACCAGAATGCGTGTCCGATGCGGGGCTGCAGAGCCGCGGCGGCAATTTGCCTGATATCATATTTCACAATTAATGCTATCAATTGACCTACCAATTTAAAAAAAATATAGCTTTATCGATTATACCTGTTGTTAAAATAACAACATTGTTCAATATTTAAAACTAGAGTGCACCCATTGAAAGACGCGTTAGTTAGTAGTTAATTGTCAGTCGAATAACTCAAGAAAGTTTAGTCCTTTTCATAGCTCACTGAGCGACTTGAGGAAAGGTTAGGCAAAATTTGAGAAAATGAACATGGACGACCATAGGTCTCTTTGATAAAATTTCCTTGAAGGTTAATATCGGAAACTAAGAGATTCGCCAAGGAACGAACGCTTACAACTCATAGAATCAGGAAGCTGAAGTGGTAAATAGCAAGTCATGTTTGCAGCAGTACCGATGAGGTAGACTTGAATGGAGATTTATTTATTTACTCTTTTTTTGTAAATTGTTACAAAAGGCGGACAGCATTATCTCCCAGTCATTTTTTGGGCCTATGCAGGACATGAAGTGGTAGGAGAGTAAATAAATGTAACAAATATAAGATATTATAGAAAAAAGAACCACTGAAAGTAAATGTTAAAATATAAACATAATATAATATCTATATGTATTTTTTATAGGGAAATAGGCGGACGAGCAAGCGATCTCACGGCACTTACCATCAGGTAGGTAAGTGTTACCGCCGCCCATGGACGCCTGCAACACATATAAGAATGTATACCACACAAAAGACGAGAGGAGATGACGTACGGGAAAGCGCAGTGTGAGATGCGCTTTGGCTAGGTGAACTGACGAAGAATTTCGTCCATAGTAGCTGAATGAGAAGAACAGAGTGCGTAGTGGCAAGTTTTAGGAGAGGCTTAGTAGAAACACGATTTATTGGCAAACGCCGGCTCAAGTTCGTCTCTGCTTCAGTGTATACTGAAGCAGCAGGAATATTGTCGCCAAGATTCCACGCTGGTTTTTATGTATACTGTGCTTCTGGCATCTTTTCAGAAAATTTAAACCTTTGAAGACGTCGAATGCATTTTAGAATCCAATTTAATATACCAAACGGACGTGTTGGCAAATCAGTTATGGAGTATTGTTTTTGAAGCACAATTTGAATAATTCGCATAATATGTAAATATTTGTCGGTTAAATAAATACGTTAGTCCAAAGGAAAACTTATTACATTTTGTGATTAATAAAATTGTTTGTAACTTGTGAAATAAATTCAATTTTTTGTTGCGAAGTATTTAAATTAATATTTATAGGAAATGTGCGTGTCCAGGAATTAGAAAATAAAATCGATTTTATTTCTGGGCGGTGTCTTCCCGCGGGTGGCATAAAAGGCGACTAGAGAATAATAAAGTCGCTACCATAAGCACAGAGAGTCTAAAAGAGTGAATTTGCCAAACCGCTTGGCTGGTGTGGCGTTTGACAGCCATTGTCGCGGCTCCACATGGCGATGTGCTTCAACATTTTTTTATTTAATTATAAGACTACCGCCACAAATATAGGTTGCTCGGTTTTTTGGAGCTTACCTACATGTTTCTTACTCACAAAATTGTCAACTAACAGTCGGTCAAAAGTCGTCAGCCGAGACGCACTAACATTAAGCCAGCCAATAAAACCAGTTACAACAAACAACCTCTCGGGTTTAATTTCGACAAAGGGATTAGACTCGCAGTGTCTCCACGCGTAGACAGCCATACATGCAGGAAACAATGTGCACGAGGCGCCCTTCAACCGTGGATGATAAAAGAGCTGTTTTCGATTACAGTGTTTTAATTATGCATGGTAAATAATTAATAATCAAGGCGTATTTTTGACACCATGCGCGACACCAAGGCCGGCAATTACCTCTCGCAACGTATTTAGTCTGACCATTCAGCTAGGTAACGCCGCCAGCTTAATATTTATTAAGTAAATATAACAATAAGAATATTTAATTATCATATTATTATTATATTTAATAAAATCAATTATTGATATTAATAATTATGATCAAGCAGTGAACAGACGTAATCGGTTGAAAATAGCTAAAGTGGAAGTGAGAGAAGAGATTCCAGAAGACCTCGGCCAAGTAGCCCGGAAGATTCAATTAATATAGCTAAAGATTGTCTATGGTTTCTATTTTCTATATTACTCACTTTTAACAAAGTAATTGAAGTTAGTTAATTAATTCAAAATTATTTATTTATAGTAGCTAGTTATTTTTATTGTAATGCGATATATCGTCATATGTAGCATTTTTTTTATATTCAGTGGGTAGTAATAAGATTTTTCTACGGCCACTAATAAATTATGCTAACAGACTGTTTTACATTAACATATTCGGCTGGAGGTATGATCCTATCACCAATGCGGGGTTTAAGGCGCCCTTTTTACACATGTTCTCTGGAATATTAAAGCGGCCATCAAAAGGTCAGGAAAAGGTTCCGCCTCGCCCTTCGCCGAATACCTTATGAATTACTTAGCGCGGGACCTTCTTAGGGATTTTACTGATTTCAGTGTGTTGCGTTGTCAGTAGAAAACAGTAATTATAAAAAAATATACTTGTTTGTAAAGTTAAAATCTATACATGTAATAAAATCGTACCACAGCCAGCCGCGTCTGTAAATTTAATAATTATTGTAAAAAAAAAAATTGCAGTATGCACTATGAATGATACAGAGCGCAAAGCAACAATATTTGGAATTGAATGGATATGAATAAAACTACTGAATGGATTTTAATGACACGTGGAATATTATAGTTTATGTGTCGTAACCCGACACATTTGAAGTACCTACTTTTTATCTAGATCCATTACAAAGTTGCCACGGAAATCATTATCAAGGCCGCGTGTATAATTATCAGAGCTGACATAAAATGAGCTGACTGGATGAATTTTTAAGAAATTCAGTACTATGATAATTTATATCCTTTGTTGACAAAGGATATAAATTATACCCACTTTTTATTCCGAACCTTTATAAGTTCCCGAGGAAATAATTGCAAATTAAAACTTACACTTAAGAATTATATACTTGGGAACTAATTGAAAATTAGCAGTCATTGCTGATAGTTTCTGTCATTATTTTAATTCTAGTGAGTCTCGAATGTTGCAGCTCTGTTTGGTATCTTTATTACCACATTTATGTGAAACGTATTGAAAGTGTTCAAAGACGGTTTCTCTACTACTTAGCTAGCTTTAGGACGAACACGCGGGTTTCCTCTCAATATTTTTATTCATCGCCGAGCTAGTGTTCGACGGCTTCAGAATAGCTCCCACCCCACGTCTCCATGGCAACTGAGGGATAACAAAGCCGCTACCACAAGCCCTAAGGAACTACACCTCTGAAAACATGGACTCGCAAACTGGTTTGGCTAGTGTGGCGTTGTAAAGCCATTCATCCCTCATGCTTATTGCTAAAGCCAATGAAAAGCAGGAGAAGACAATGTCTATTACTGGACGATGAAAGGGCTGGTAATGGTTACGAACTTAATCTTAAACTTAACTTAATCTGGTTACAATAGTGAAATAATCGTTTTCAAAATAGAAACTTAATACCAGAACATTTTGGCGGGAACTCGAGAAATAAAGTTGAGTTGTTGTTTGATTAATTATTGTAAAAGTTTGTGTAAGTAATATATATTATCTGATTTATTAAACTTCAATGTGTTTTTTGTGCGCAATGTTTGTGATAATCAAATAAAAGCATAGGATTGCGTTTTTCGTGTGCTACCAAGGAGTCCTCTTTAGTCCTCAGTAAATCTACTATCAATTTACTGAGCGACTCCTGACTTACTTTGACTGGACATTGACAGGATACGTTTTACTTTGAAATTGTTAAAACTTAACACTGGCAGAATGTGCTAATCGCACCATTGCCATATATAATAAGAAAAAAAAAATTAATACCAGCCGCAGGTTTCCCTTTCATGTTTCAAGAGACAAAATTAAAAATGAATTTTCAGTTGTTTACAAACATGGCACAACTGAAAAATTTAGTACGACGGGTGAGCAAAATTTTAAACCTGAATAAACGTCCCTTCCAATTAACATTTCTTGGAAACCATCCTTTATAAGGGTCTCTTTTAAACTAGCTATTCATACCCGGTTCCATTCGTGAGAATTAGTATTAGCTGGTTGAATAAAATAATTGAGTAGATGTACAAATAACACGTCCTCTGCTGGGGATAGTCCATGGTCGCTGGTGTGTATCCACCTGAAAATTAGCGTTACCGTTATGTCCTACTTCCTGGCGGTGACATGGAAACGTACGGACTCCACACTAATATAAAAAAATGTACTAGAAATGAACTAAATTTTACTATCAACCAAAATAAATGAACTAAATTGTACTAACAACCAAAATAAATGAACTAAATTGTACTATCAACCAAAATTAATGAACTAAATTGTACTATCAACCAAAATTAATGAACTAAATTGTACTATCAACCAAAATTAATGAACTAAATTGTACTATCAACCAAAATAAACGAACTAAATAAAAACCGGTTTTTGGGAATGTCACCTTCGGAAGCCTACTTCTTAGCGGGAGCTATATATTCCATCCAATAGCAAGCGGTCGAGTTTGTAACGGTTAGAAAAATATACTGTCAGATTGTAAATAGTTTTTGTGTATAATAATAATAATTATATAAGGGAAAAGCATAATACTTAATTGTTATGTAATATTTATTACATATATATATATATAATTTATTGTGACATTGTTTATTATTATTATTATTTATTGATTACTAGGTGTTGCCCGCGACTTCTTTCGCGTTCGTTCGGTCTTCAAGTACAACTCAACAACTCACCAAAGTTTCATCGCAATCGGATGAGTGGCATAGGAACGCTTAAGGGACCAACAAAGAAACATTCATTTTTATATATAAGTAAGTATAGATAGCCGATATTTTGGTGCAGTTACATGAACCGTGGTCGCGGAAAGACTGCGGAGGCTGGTGAAGCTGTTGTTGCTATTGACAGACAAATCTGTCTACCCTCCACTTACAGTATCCACTTACCATCAGATGGACTGTACGCTCGTCTTCGTCCATAAGTAAATATGAATATTGTGTTATGGTTGTGATTATGTACGTAGTATAATAGAAATACTAAAATAGTAATAATAATAAATATAATAAAAATAACTTAGTTTTCATTACTTAATCATTGTTAAACACTGGCTTCTTCATTCATACTGTCTCATCATGAGCATTCATACTGCACGAGGGACGTATACTCTTTTAAGGTTGGTGTAGTTCCTCAGGACTTGTGGTTGTTGATGGCTTCGTTATCCATTAGTTGCCTTAGTCCACAATGCCCACGGGAAGAGATGGTGTGGTGTTATTCTAAAAATGACCGACATCAAACAGCTAGCTGGCCGGCATCACACGGCTAATTGTATAAGTATTGATCTCTGTAAAAACTATGAGTAGAGCAGATTGTGTGTGACGAACCTTAGGAGTGGCCTATATCCCAGCATTGGAGAGGTAAAGTTAAAGTTAACCCATTAGTGGCCAAATGGAAATCAAAAGCGTTCCTGTCACTAAATCTTTATTTCTATATTACAAAGGGGGCATAAAAACATAAAACGAAAAAACAAATTAAAAATATGAAGTTATGAATTTGTACTCATTTAAATACAGTGGGCACTTATAGGTGAAAATTTTCAAAGCACGACTTCTCAACGCAGAGCGTTTTACGACGCTTCTTACATTGCCACCGTACTATCGAATGACAAATAACACATCGTAATTGATTGTCGAATTTCTCGGAGTAATGTCCTACACCATCTTGAGACAAACCTTGGACGGATGAAGAAGAAGGACGAGTTTTCTTTTGTATATCTTGTCGTAGATAATACCTGGCAAGACCACGCCGAAATAGCAGTCGATCCATGTGATTATCTTTGCTCATAACATGCAAATGCATGGCATTTGCAATAGCCCTATCAATAATATATGTAAATAACACCCACCACCACTTCTTTCTGTGAATTGCTATCCTATAAAGCGATACTGACTGATCAAGCTCGTCCACGCCTCCCATACTTTTATTGTAATTTTCGAATAAGTCTGGTATCGGGACATCGATTTTTTCACATCTTATAGGACACCATCGCTTCACAGCTCCCATCGGTTCCGTGGTGTCGTAATTTGTAGCCATGGTAACGATACTGTTATCTTTCCATCTGACCAACAACACCTCATCGTTGTTATTCTTGTTCTTATGTGGCACAATACTTTTTCTTACTACTCAAGGGACATTTTTTAGTACGATTCTCCCGTAATGTCCCAGTAGTCCGATATCCAAGCTGTCGCAGATCAACTAAAAGATCGCAACCGGTAAAAAAGTTGTCAAAGAAAACTTTGTGATGTTTAGGATTACTACTAAATTTCTCCAGCAAAGTTTTCACAACCCTGGTTTCTAGTGGGTCTCTTGTAGCATCTGGTGACTTTCCGCAATAAAAATCAAAGCTGTAACAATATCCAGTTGAACTTGCAGCGACTCAGTTTTTGTAACCAAACCTCACTGGCTTTCCGCTAATAAACTGTTTCGAAGGATGGTGTCCATAATATTTGACCATCGATTCATCGATAGAAAGGTTATCATGGAACAAGCCCTACTGAATAAATTTTTGCATTAGAATATTGGCTAAAGGTCTGACTTTGAACATTTCCTCTCTGATGTATGTTGATTCATTGTTATCCGCTAGATGAAGATTTCACGGGGCAGTTTGTGGTACCCAGACAGTATCAAAATACCAATGATTTTTTTCATTTCGGATGAATCAACTGAAAAAGCGTGTTTGTTGTTCTGATTAGCATACAACATACTACCAGAAACGATGAGATCAATTACCTCTTCGTCGAAAATTTTTTCAAATATTTGAACTGGATTTAAATCTTTCAGCACTTCGTTCACTGTAACTTGTCTGTCAATAGCCTCTATAGTGTCTTGAGGTAGAGAGGCAAAACTTGGTGAATACTTACGCCAAACCGCTGATTGACGCTGGTGCTGGCGCGGAACTCGCTTTGCAGCTAATAGTTCATCATCGCTACTGTCATTGTCGTTAGAAATGGTCCCCACATTATTTACAAATACCTCAATATTTCTGGGTATCTTTTGTGGCAAAGATGAGCTCATCATATCGTCATCAGCACCTTCTCCCTCGTCAGTCACAACACTGGGATCGGGTGGAATGATCGCTAAGTCGTACTCAGCATCATCATCACTGTCTTGCAGGATAGATCCAATGGCTTCCTCAAGTCCCTTGTAATAGGCATGATGACGGATTTTGAAATCCGCTTCTATAGTATTCTATGTAGTATTCTATTCTATGTATTCTATAGTATTCTATCCGCTTCTATGTAGATTCACGTCTACTGTTTCCGAAAATAACATTATTTCAGCAATAAAATAAGTTTTAACGCAAATTATGCATTTTTTTTCTATCTACTTTGAATTATGCGCGAAAACACTCGCAGGTGTCATGGCGTCGCTTGTGACGTTACACCTAGGTAAACGTAGGTAGGTAAATCATTCGAAGTTCAAGCGACACGGTGATGTTCACTGAGGCGTGACGTTATTCGCTCTGATTGGCGTTTTAGTTAACATGGCCGAATGCAGTATTTTATACTTTTATTTTATTAAAAATATTATTAATCTCAATGTTTACATTAAAACTGGTTAATTTATTAGAATTCTTTCAACATATTTTTTTCTCTAAAATCATTTATTCTTTAATTCTTTGATACTGTCATCATGCCTATTATTGGCAGCACGGAAACAGTCTCTACTCATGTTTAGTAATCTGAAAAATAAAAATCATTATTTAGACACCAATGTAGCCACCGTACTCAATTGAGTACATCTGTGTTTATTACAAAATAAACTAGAAAACACATGCAATATGTGGTTCAATTATTATTCACATAATGAAGAACACTATATTTTGTGAGAATTATGAGAGAAAACATTATTTACTATATACTGGGTGTCCCGAAACTCAATGTCAAGCCGGGAACAGAGGATAGGCCAGTTTATGTTGGTCCAGAAACAAAAAATAAACAAAAATCAGTCCCACGGTTTTCGAGTTATGGGCTTTTTATTAAGAATCGTGAAATTGGCTACACTGCACCAAATTTTTAGATGCTGTGACTACAAATATCCATATTTTAGTGGTCTAATTTTTGTATCGTAATGCTGAATAATCTTGCTATTGATTACAGAACAAAATAAAACCAAAAGTGTAAGAGTTTTGGAAAAAAAAATAGTTCATTTCACAATTTATGCTTTATAAAATTTTGATCACCTAACTTTGTCTCATCATATTGTAAAAAAAATGTACTACGCTAAACTGGCAAGTATTTTTAAAAAATGGCCCCTTTAGTCAAGATTTCAAAATGGTACAACATTTACTAGTCCTTTCTTAAAAAAAAAAATGTATTCTTTTCTAAAATGACCTTGTTTCAAAATAGTATTTGATATTGGATTAGGGGTCGAAATTTAAAATAAAACTCAGTATTTATTGAAATATCTTTAATAAATTAAAGCAAATGCTCAAACTGTTTCCCACCGGCACGAATGCACAATGTCTTAGAAGAGATCGCTTCACCATTCGTGCATACCTTCGAGAATTTATTTGTTCGACAGCTTCAGCGATTCTTTGACGCAGTTCGGCAAGGTTTTCTATAGGTTTCAAATATTTTTTTTCTTTTAAGCAACCCCAGTAGAAGAAATCAAACGGGTTCAAGTCCGGTGAACGCCACAAAATTGGACCAAGACGCCCAATCCATCTTTCTGGGTACACTTCATTGAGGTAATCCCGTACCGGACGAGCATAATGCGCTGGACAACCATCATTTTGGTACCACATTGCTCGAATTGTGTTAAGCGGTACATCTTCCAAAAGTTTTGAAAGATGGTTTTGAAGAAAATCTAAGTAAATATCGCCATTCAAAGCCATAAATTCATATTATGTACATTTACGAACACTCGGCGATCCGGATAACGCTCAGCGTTTAGATACGTATCTCTCACGATAAAGTCTCGCTGCGGCACTACCATTGCATCTGCATTCTCCATAAATTATGTGCATGTCAGCAAATTCCTCTGCTGTGTATGAAAACGGCATAGTGGGATTAAAACGTAGTATTTAATACCACAAGCGACGCTCAAAATAACTCCCGACGAGCACACAACACAATCCAGAAGAAAACCAGATCAGTTAGAAGAAAATCCAACAACAATTTCAAATCACAAGGTACTAATCAAATCTAAATAAACAAAGCCAAAATTGTCAGTACGAGAGCAACACGATACAAAAAAAGATGCACAGTAAACGATGCAGCGTAGCGTTCTGCTACTGAGAAAGAACAGCTAATAGTCTCATGTCGAATGGCGTCACTATCTGTCTCACTCTAACTCACATCAAATGGTTACTCTGTCTAACTCAGAGCAATTTCAGTTCGATCTCTGACCGCTGAATAGTATTATCGTTGATACGGGAATTATTTTCAAACAAGGTTATTTTGTAAAAAATACATTTTTTTTAAAGAAAATAGTAGTTAGTGTTGTACCATTTTGAAATCTTGACTAAAGGAGCCATTTTTTAAAAAAAAACTTGCCAGTTTAGCGTAGTACATTTTTTTTACAGTATGATGAGTCAAAGTTAGGTGATCAAAATTTTATAACGCATAGATCGTGAAATAAACTATTCTTTATTCCAAAACTCTTGCACTTTTGGTTTTATGTTGTTCTGTAATCAATAGCAAGATTATTCAGCACTGTGTTACAAAAATTAGACCACTAAAATATGGATATTTGTAGTCACAGCATCTAAAAATTTGGTGCAGGGTAGCGAATTTCACGATTCTCAAAAAAAGCCCGTAACTCGAAAACCGTGGGAATGATTTTTTTTTTCTGGACCAAATTAAACTGACCTATTCTCTGTTCCCGGCTTGACGTCGAGTTTCGGGACACCCTGTATATACACTAAATAAAAATTAAATAATGAACTTACCTAAGGGAGCTGTCTGCACGGTCACTTTAGAACACTCTAAATGATTTTTGTTTTTAAGGTACCCGCAAGTATTATGTTTATTCAAATAAGTAATCTTATATTGTAACATAAACACTCGAAAGGAAAACATAAAACATTTGAACTTTGAATTTATGTACTATACTTTGGTTGTACTCATATGAGTACAGCGACCTTAAATGGGGATAATGAAAAAGCTATTTTGACCTGTAACGATTATGCTTCTCTTTTCAACTTAATTTGTACCCTACTCGAAACTGATTAAGGTATCAATTACTTCGACCTTTGTTGCCGGGTCGCACAAATCGGGTTGTGTCGTCGAAAATCTATTTTACGTTAATAGATCAATGGGCTTTGAACAGATTTAATTATTTACGATGGAGAAAGACACGCGAGAGGAACTGCCCGGTACAGGAATTGATGGAATCCTTGTAAAATATTCTTTTTTAAGACAATGCATACTACGTCAATTTTGATAACCATGACCTCGTTTCTTCCTGGCCTTCTTTCTTTTTTTCTTTATGGAAAAAGGTGGCAGACGAGCATACAGTCCACCTGATGGTAAGTATATACTGTCGTCCATGGACATACGCAATACATGTCAACATTAGTCCAGAATGACAAATGCTGGCACGCCCCCGGATGCGCGCCTGCCTTTGAAGATGTAGGAATGGATTTAAGGAAGGGTTGGGGAAATGAGAGGGATGGGATAGAATGGAATGGATGTGGGCTCTGGTATATGTACCTTTTTATGTTCTTGGATAGGGCTCATAAAGTTCTGCAAGTATTGTATAATTTTTTTTCTAAACCTTTGGAAAAATAGTGACTAAGGTATGTCATTGGTTTTTTAGAAACCTTTTCAAATTGTAAATCATATACCTACTATATGATACCTTTGGAGATATAGGAATGGATTTGGAGAATTGGCTGTGAAAATGCGGAAGGGTAGGATGGGATGGGAATGGACTTTGGTGTATCTCACTAACTACCGAAACACGTACCTACCTACATACATTGGGCAAATAAGATAACAGCTGCTGGCCGCACTCGACTGGCCACGTAATCCCTCTCTCACAGAAGACTACCTTGAAATGTATTGCACCTCCTTTATCATATTTCCCCAATGTACGTGCGTGTTTCGGTAGTGAGTGAGATACACCAAAGTCCATTCCCATCCCATCCTATCCTATCCCTCCCCATTTTCCCAACCCATTCTCCCATTCCTTAATCCGCAAAAGTAGGCAGCGCATCCGGGGGTGTGCCAACGTTTGTCATTCTGGACTGAAGTTGGCATGTATCGAGAATGTGCATTGGTTACAGTATCCAGTTCCAGTATCCAACCTACAGTGTCGTCAGCCACCTTTTTTTCTAAAAAAGAAAATAAAAAATCTTGCTGCGCACGCACACACTTGTAAAATTAGTAAGTAGGTAATATGTAGTTCAATTTAAAGATAGTATAAATGTTTTATTATTACATTCAACAAGTACTTTCTTGATTCAATCTAAGTACCTACCTACCTAATTTTAGTATAAACCAAACCAAGTGGCATAAAAATCAGATTTTCAAATGAACGTTTGCTCTCAACAGTTTATTATTAGATTAGTATTCGAATATTCATTTAGAAAATGACGGTTATGAATACTTGAATATTGACGAGTATTCGCCAAATGAATACCAATACAAATATTCAGAACATTCCCACTAGGTGTACAATTTTAGAGCCGATTGCAAGAATTCCCATAACTGAATGGAATAAGAGCATGTTGAATATGCTGTGACAATATATGTCAGGGTTCAAATCGGAAGTTTCTGTAATCGTGTAAGCGATGACACCATGGCTCCGTACCAAACAACGACCTATATACGAGTGCATTCCTTTGAGCGCGTCTGTACTCATACTTGATTGAAATTCAAGAACCGTAATAAAAGACACCGAACTGACGAAAATTTTACGTATCTCTCCACATCACTCGAATTGATTCGTTTTGCATATTAAATTACTGTATTCGTGATCCCCATAGTACCAATTGGGGATAATCGAATAAAACGGAGAGGCGCCCCCTTCTCCGCTACGGAATGTTGACAGAGATTTCCAATCCAACATAAATGATTTATTCCCAGCCCGTTATTAGGCGAACATGAGTAATGATATTATTTATTAAAATAGATCTTTGTGTTTCTCTGTACTCAGTTAAATTATTTTACGTTATACCTCTTGTCAAAGGAAGAAAGAGATTTTTTTTTATAAAATATGTGAATAAATAACGCCACACTAGGATTCTCTGCGTCGTGGATCTAGACACATACAAAGACGAACACAATACAGATACAAGTGAATACGTGCAACAACCAGACCCGAACAAACACCTGTTTTTAAACAAATGATTGTCCGACCGGAATCGGTCCCGAGACTTATTGCACAGCAGGGAGGGACTAGTGCCCCATTGGTAGTTCAAATGGGCTAATTGATCGTCAATGTATGTGTCATGTATCAATGTATGTATCATGTATCAATGTATGTATCATGTGTCAATGTATGTATCATGTTACAATGTATGTACCATATATCAATGTATGTATCATGTATCAATGTATGTATCATGTGTCAATGTATGTATCATGTTTCAATGTATGTATCATGTATCAATGTATGTATCATGTATCAAGCTTATGTATCATGCTTTTTATTATTGCGGAGAACGACTTGAACTTTATCATTATGAAAAATCACTATATTTAGACTAAGCGTGACATTTTGACTAGTTAAATTCAAAACACCAATCAGTTTCGAGGTTTATAGGTATATATCTATATAGGTATATATATTATCTATATACTTATTGCGGGACGCAACACCGATTGAAATTAAATTTGACAATGAGCCCAAGTCAAATCAATAATTGCTAAATTATGGTTCAGTAAACCCAAGTAAAATAATAATTAAAAAACTGCACGCAACAAATAAATACAAGTAAATTCACATTTACAAACTAATGCTGTTGGACATGGCCTCTTGTGTAATTATTATCTCGTGCATGTGAGGTGTATGGCCACACCATGCTGACCAAGCGGGTTGGCGAGTCCACACCTTTAGAGGTGGTGTAGTTCCTTGGGGCTGCCCATTTACGATACCCATTGCCATCACAAGGTTTACAAATAATTTGCATCTAATTCTTTAACATTAAGCTCAATAGCGCTCCGATGAGAATCATGAAATTTAACACATTTTCGTTTTCTATGAAAATTCTGTAGACTTTTGGAAGCTTTTGGAAGCTTCTATCGAAGTTCAGAACCCTCATCAAATTAATTTGTACTAAATTAATGTTCTTGTAACATTAAGATACGTTAATAAGATCAATAACGTTCCAAGGAAAATTAATTTGATTTCAAAAGCCTCTTGTCAGAAATAAAGAACCTTATATATTTAATTTGTAATTAATACTTAACTGCATATTATAAATACTTTTTATTACTACGATGGGTATAAGAAATCTTACTAATGTTTTTTTTATAGATCTAACTTAATTATGATCTGAAATGAAGGACATTATTATTATTATTACTTTACCTGAAAATGAAAATACTTTATATAATGATCATTATTTCATTCCAATCGCCCACGTATATTATGTTGCAGCGGAAAAATACGAATTATTTCTGAACAATATAAAATCAATAGATATTACATACAATTAGGTATTTGATTCTTGTTAAATATATTATTTTATTTTTTTAATTAGAAAAAATGTGCCAGACGAGCAGAAAGTCCACCTGGTGGTAAGTGGATACTGTCTCTCTGCGACATCCGTGATACATGCCAAGATCAGTTCAGAATTATAAACGTTGACACGCTCACGGATACGCTACGTACATTAAGAGGAATGCACTTGGAAGAAGGATTGGGAAATTGTCCGTAAATACATTGGGGGAATACATTTTATAGTCATCTTCTATGAGAGTGTGGTTTCAAGTGCGTCTAGCGGCTATGAGATTGCAGTGTGCACCCTCACCCTCCTAGTGTATATATAACTGACGATAATACACATCGATCCGTGAAATTAAAACCAATATATCTTAAAAAATACTTAGTTATAAGGATTAGAAATTTATTAGGGGTGCGGTGGAAAGTAAATAGTATAATGGGATAAGAAATTTTCTATTTTACCATTATACTCTCATTATTGAATGGGATGCAATGAAAAGCGTATAATAAGATTTGACTGTTTCGCGCGTGTGCAAAGTGTCGCGAAGCAGATAATCGCTTCTTTTTTTAGAAAAACTAGACACGTGGCTACTGTTGCTTTGGAGAATCGTCGTACCGTGAGTGCTGATTGGTACACGACCATTTGCTTGCCGAAAGTTATTGACGAACTCCGTAAAAACAACCGTAAACGCCGCATAATCTTGCACCGTGACAACGTCAGCTCTCACACGGCTAAACAGACGAACGACTTTTTGAAGGCGCAAAACGTAGAACTCATGAGCCATCCTCTATGAAGTCCCAATTTGGCACCTTGTGACTTCTACTTGTTTCCAAAACTTAAGAACAAATTATACGGTTAACGATTATCATCGCCAAAAGAAGCTGTTGAAGAGTATGAAAAACATGTTTTCGAGGTCACCACGGAGGAGTGGAATAAATGTTATGGAAATTGGTTTATTTGTATGAAAGAGTGTACTGATGCTCACGTAGAATATTTTGAGAAATAATATATGGATTTTTAGCCACTCATTGTATTTTTTTTGTATTCATTCCGGAAACGTTCAGTGTGGCCCTCATACTCCATATTCACTGAGATGGGATGGAATGTTGGCTGTGGCATATCTCACTCAAATTCGAAATACTTTAATACATTTCATGGCAGTCTTTTGTGAGAGTAAGACAACTCGGTCAGTCAGGATTGTCCAGCGGCTGTGGGTGCTACACGCGGGTGCTGCCACTTTGACATAGTTAGATAAGTCTAACGAAGCTCTAAATCTTTTGTATAAGCTTTTATTTATTAAAACCTCATTTTGTACCTTATTATTGACAGGACGGCGTAGCGATAATAATCCTGTTTTTTTATTATTCCGTTCATGTCCATTAATTTTATACTGGTCTCGGTATAATTTGAATTGTTAATACAGTGAAATGGCCGGCGGGACGACTTCCGTGCGTGACTCGCGCGCTATGTTTTTATGCAGCGAAAACCGTTTATTGTAATTCCACAGGTTTGATTAATTTCTTTTCGCTTTACTACGTTACATGTTAACGCCGATTTCCCTATACCTTTTTATACATTTTAGTGTCAAATTTTAAAAAACTGTTTGACGCTTTATTAACTTGAAACTTGATAGAAAAGACAAATAACTAACCACGTGGGCTACAGCTAGTATTTTTATAAATTGTTACTTATTCGAAAAGTCACGAGTGTAGGAAGTCAACGCCCACTAACAAATAGATCACTCGTGGGTGATTAATCCTGGGCCGATTCTACTAATAGACAGATTCAGGTACAGGTACAGATTTCAATATGTTTTTCAAATACATTTTTCATTATGGAGATATTTTAATTTTACTGCTAACTAAAAAAGTTGAAGTCTAGTTGATACAGTTGTAAAGTGTTAAACTCGGATCCAATCCGAGGGTGCGACCAATAAAGCCACAAGTATGGTGATATAAATTCCACTATATTCGTAAAAACAACACACACTAAAAAAACGAAAAATTCTCCATTTAAGATATTTACACAGAAACGAAACCATACTGCGATGCAGAAACGATACAGCGACATCTGTTGGTCTTGACATGAACTAAACCATTACAACAAAACTAAAACTATCGCAGTTCGCAGTCTGGCTGCCCTAACATGGATATCACCTAATGGTAATACCGTGTTGAACCATAAAGCTTTACTAGTCCTATACAGTACGAAATATAGTTTGTATCTGCAACTAATGCAATGCAAACAGCCCTTTCAGTATACACTCCTGGGCACGGGTCTCCTCATGGACAGCCCGAAAACGCTGGCCAAGCCGGTTGTGGAGTCCACTCTTTCAGATACGATGTATTTTTTTTTCTTCTTCATTTTATTTATGGGCTCTTACACTATTGTGTATGACAGCCCCATCGTACCCTAAAAGTTACAATTTCACTATCTATCTGTCTTACTTATCTACATCTATCTTTACTATAATTACTATAATCTATACTTAATTTATCTATGACTCTGATAGCGACTCGCAAATTCGCACAGAATGTTTGCAGCTTTCGATGTTGGCTCGGACAGAATTCTATGGAACGTCCCTACATCACTCCTGTTCAAATTTAGAGCCTTCATCTCAGGTTCGTTCCGGGAACACTGCAACAACAAGTGTTGGACATCTTCAACTGTACCACAACTTTGACAATTAGGAGATTTTATTTTTTTCATAAGAAAACCAAACCTGTTTAGTGGGCGATGTAGTTCTTCAAGGCTTCTGGTAGCAACTTTGTTATTCCCTGGTCGTCCTCTATGGCACCACATGGCATAGTTGAATTTATTTCTTTTATAATAAAATTTCTATTTGCTATAATGTTAGCATGAAAGTAGATGGTAATAATATATGTTCCGTATTAGCTACAAGTATAGCATACAAAATCTATAGCATTGCTGTGTTCCATTTACATTAGCATTAATTATTGAAGGTTTTGAATTGATATTAAGATTGATATCAGTCTATAACGTCCCCACTATATGGCACAGGTCTCCCCTACTAATAAAATTACTAGGATATTTTGGGCCTTAGTCCACCACGCGGGCCTAGTGCGAATTGGTGGACACACATATATATTGGTGGAACATGCGAGAAAAGTTATATTTTTAAAACTTTCGTAGGTACTTAAGTTGCAATTCAGTGGTACGGGGGGAAGATTTGAACTCAGCCCCTCACGAATGAGAGTCGATAATAGATACCCCAAGGCTATCGCCGCTCTACATCGTTTACACTACAATGAGAAGATTAAATCGTCATAATTTTGAAACTACTAAACCGATTTGGTTTATCTTTGAACTTAACTGATACATATAATCTAAACCAGTTTTGTGGCAAAACTTATTACAGTTCTTTAATATCCGATAGTCGTAATCTCCGAATGGGATATTTTTTTCAAAATCTCCATATTTAGAAAACCTGTGTTCCTAATAATTACATTTATAGAATGAGAACTGCAAGCGAGATGTCGCTTCTACGTCCAATTACTTAGTCTATGCATAATATTTTGACATTTCCCACCGCTACGTTAATGCTTGATATAATTATATTAGTACGCCCGCCCTTGTTCAACCCAACCTTTGCAAAATTAACTACCCGTTTCTTTCGATCAACTATAATGCGGGAAATAGGGTACCGCTCATGAAAATTTAATTTTTGTTCTATGTTTAGTTCATCAAGGATTATCGTTTTCGTATGTTATTTTTATAAAGAATACATAGTACATTTCTTTGTCTAACCATTATAAGCGTTATTAGAAAGCAATTTCACATTGACATTGACAGGATACGTTTTATACATTGAAATTGTTTATAACGAAGAAAACTTTACACTGGCAGAATGTGCTAATTGCACCATTGTCATTTGTATGAAAAAAAAAAGAAAGTAAGTCAGGAGTCGGTCAGTAAAGCGATAGTAAGTTTACTGAGGACGGAAGAGGACTCCTTGGAAGCAAACGAAAAACGGCAGTCCCTCGCTTTTGTTTGATTATCAAAAATACCACACATGAAAAACACTTTGAAGTTGAATAATCTATCATTATTAAACCATAAATCGCACAATACACATTTTTTTAATAAATCAAACAGAACCTCAACTTCACTTTTCGTGTTCCCGCCAAAAAACCCCAAGCAGAATGTCGTGTCGATCTTTGCTTTAGGTTTTTTTCAATACACAATTTGAATGATAAGTGATCACAACGCAAAGGAATTCTAAATAGGTACAGCATTTTGTACAGCTTTGTATTGTTCAGCAAATTGTAAATGGCGGAGAAATCTCGCAACGTCGCGTCTTACAACTTTTATCTTCTTAGTCAAGGGTGACGTGGGACAAATGACGCAGCAGTTTAAACATTTTAAAAGTGTTTGTGAAAGAATAAAATGATTTCTGTTAATTCAAAGGTATTTTTTTTTCTATTTATCAAAAATGTAAGCATTTTATCCAAAATATAAACAAACAAACAAGGTGACCTGAGGGTTACCTCATGTTATGACACGGCCTTAAATTAAATAGTGAGATGATGATTGTCTACACACCTATTCATAATTTGATTCATTGAGAATACAAGTTTGATTCATTTTGAATAAAAGTTTGATTCATTGAGAATATAAGTTTGATTCATTGTGAATATAAGTTTGATTCATTGAGAATACAAGGTTGATTCATAATGAATATAAGTTTGGTTCATTGAGAATACAAGTTTGATTCATTGAGAATACAAGTTTGATTCGTTGAGAATACAAATTTGCCCTACATTTAAAGTTGAAGTTACCTATCTACACATTAAATTCTCTATATATTGTGTAACACGCATCACTCAATACATTAAATAATAATCTAATTAAATTGCCACATTATAACTAATATTTGATTAGTCATCGAATATTAGTTAATCCGCTAGCAACACTTGTCCAACGTCAGTGTAAAACTTGAATATTGACAGCGTCAGGTAGATATAAAACAAAACATCAAAAAATAGAGGGCGGTCGGCCATTGTCCGTCGAGCGAGTACTAGTGTAAGTAGCTTCTATAAATTTAATGTGATAATTTAGGGTAATTATGTAATAAATTATTGTTATGGTACTGATTATGTTTGATTTTGCTCCATTCGCTTCTGAGTTTAACATCTCAGAAGTGGGATCTTTGCAAAATTTTAATGTATTTCGTTTTGCATTGCCACGCCTATGTAAAGTTGTATTGCATAATCAGTCCATCCAAAATATCTGAAAATAATTTATTGATAGCCTTGTTAGTAAAGTCCCGACGCATAGATCACTAAATTTTGTAATGGGATTGACCCTATTAAACTGGATCATGTTCAATGCTTGATCTCACATGCGGACATCCTGAAAATTTTAATATTTATAGATTTTTCAAAAATAATTCCGAGGGCTTATTCGAATAATTATGGTGAACCTCCTGATATATGTAAATGTAAATTTTAACAAGTAGTTTGGTGGATGAATTCGCATTAATTAAATTTTTTGTGTACCGGCTATTCTGGCAACTACCGACATTGTTAGAAAATAAAACTTGTACATTAAGTTTATTAATTTGTTCTCGCATTCTTTAGTTTAAAATAATATCTAAACCTGTTGAATCACAGCAATCTGCCAATTAATTTGCCTGAACTGGGTTAGAATTAATTTTTTTACTAGCTAGTTAGCTCGTGTAAATTAATTTATTAATTGTAATCATTAAGTCATAACTATAAATCATTGTGATATAATACTCACTACTTACATAACTTTATTATTGTGTACTGTTTTACAATATTTTCTCTCTTATATTTATTATGTTCTTGTATTGTGTATTAATAAGAGGGTAGTTTTCACATCCGTGACTGATGGGCCTAGTTGAAAATCAGCGCCAGAAACAAATTTGGCGTAGGCTGAACTAGGTTCCAATTTGGAGGTACTTTGAGACACATATTTGTTTTCATTTTATGGTAGTTATTAACTAGTTCTACTACAATTAATATTATAATATACAAATAATTATTTGTGACTTCTGTTCTATTTCTATTATTTTAGTAATATTCTATTATCTTGGTTTATTATTCTATTATTTTAGTTACATAAATTAATGTTATATGCCACGTGGTAGGATTTGTCTCAGTTATCTGCCAAATAAAGTATCTTTTCTTTCTTTACCTCTTTTTTTTTTCTTTTCTAAATATTTTGTTATACCAACAACGTCATTTACAAATTATTATCTCGTGAGTTTCAGACAATGAGTGACAGAGACAGATCGCATAATGTGAGGCAGCTGACCACACCGCGTGGTGACCTGGATCGTCGTAGGCGGAAGGAGAGACTATCTCGGAGCCGCACCAGGCAGAGCCGCAGTGGTAGTCGCGGCACTTCCCGCCACTCCCGACGTCGAGTATTGAGAAGCCGTAGCCGTAGTACCCCTCGTGACCGTCATTGTCGCGATCGACGGAGCTCAAGTCGGAGACTTCGCGACTCCGAACGTGAGTTGTTGGCGACAAGGAAACAGCTGAGGTCACTGGAAGAGGAAGTTCGCCGCAAACGCACGCCTGCAGTCGAGGCCCAAGACCTCTCAGCAGATAAGCGAGGTATGTTAACGCCTCATAATACTATTGCTAAAACTCCACCGGTATATTCAGACTGTACTGACAAGAAATCAACGAATGAACAATCTTATTGCAGCTTATTGAAGAGTTCCTAAATATCCTAAAGAATAGGACAGGGGATCGTGAATTTTTGCCAACCCTCAATAATGTTTTACCTGAGTTTAACCCATTAGCCAAAGAGCAAACGATTAACGCGTGGCTCGATAAGGTGGACGAATGTGCAGAAATTTACGGTTGGAATGAAAAACAAATTATTCACTATGCCCTGCCTAAGCTAACGGGTCATGCTAAAATCTGGTACCAAGGCCTCCCTTCTATTAAGCATCCATGGGTTGAGTGGAAGACCTTGCTCAAAGAATCCTTCCCATCTACGGAGAATTATGCAGAGTTATTGATGGAGATGCTTAATAAAAGGGCACGCCTCGGAGAATCTTTGGAAATTTACTATTTTTCTAAGATTAATCTTTTGAATCGTTGTAAGATCTTTGGGAAGCAAGCAGTAGATTGCCTAGTTCACGGTATTGACGATAGGGGCGTTAGGGTAGGTGCTCAAGCCGCGAAATTCGAAAAGCCTGAGGATGTCCATGAATTTTTCAAATCAGTTAAGGTCTATCCCCGAGAACAATTAAATTCTAAGGGACGTAACAGTCGCGATAGCCGTCTACCTACAAATACCTCTACCGGCAGTTTTCAGAATAAAAGCCAAAATAAGCCCAATCAAATAAAGTGCTACAACTGTCAGGAGATCGGGCACCCCAGTTTTAAGTGCCCGAATCCGATCATTAAGTGCACAAAATGCAACCTTATGGGGCATATATTCACGGATTGTCCTAGGACAAAAGAATTTGCTCAGACCCAAAAGGATAAGAATATCCTTAAGGTTTCATTTCGTGACGATTCTAGTGATAAATACAAGATTGCTATAAAAGTCAATGGTAGGATCATCCCATGTTTAGTAGATTTAGGTAGCGAAGCCACGGTTATACGTGAAAGTGATGCTAAACGATTAGGTCTTCAATGGAAACGGGTTGATGGCCCATTTTTAAGAGGGTTGGGGAACGTGCCTTACTTACCCTTAGGGCGTACTAATGTAAGTATTGAAGTACAGGGTATTCTTGAAAGCGACATTGAGGTGTTCGTTGTAGATGATCCCTTAATTAATTACAGTGTGCTACTGGGTCATAGCTTCACAGAACGCCCTAATTTACAAATCACTAAAACTACCACTGAGCTAAAATTCGAACACACTAGTCAAGTTACGCAGATAAAGCTTCCTCTCCTCTCACTAAAAGAAACAGTCATAGGTGTAGGTAAAATGGAATGCATCCAAGTGAAGTCCTCACACCAGGTGAGCGGAAATATATATGTTCACGGCTCAGTCAGAGGAGTTGTAGGTCAGGAGTATTACCTCATGCCCGGCGAATACGTAATTGTGAACGGTACTAGCTCTCTTTTACTGCAAAACTTAGGTACAAATCCAATAATATTTACCCAAAATGCCCTTGTCACTCGAGCTCGTTACCTTGGAGTCAGTAAATCTATGTATACAGTGTCCCCACTTACATATTCGGAAAAACCCTCAATAGAGCTCGGTCAGCAACTGACTGATTTACAGAAACAGCACTGTATACAATTGCTGGCTAAATATAAAACATGTTTTTCGAGCGGTATGCATGATCTAGGCTTTACGACTGTCACGGAAATGGAAATTTGCCTTAAAGATACGACCCCCGTTGTATACAGACCCTATCGTTTGCCTTACTCCGAGCGAAAGATGGTCCAGGGTATGATAGGAGACATGATGACCCACGGTATAATACGCGAATCAAATTCTCCATACGCTAGTCCAGAAAAAGTCCGGGGAAAAACGCCTCTGCGTCGACTACCGTGCCCTTAACAGCCGAACAAAACGGGACCACTACCCACTTCCTAGGATCGAGGACCTGTTAGACCAGTTATCCGGGCACTCCCTGTTCACGTCACTGGACTTAGCTTCTGGATACCATCAGATCTCTATATCTGAGGAGTCCCGAGAGAAGACGGCATTTGTCACGCCCGACGGGCAATACGAATATAATCGTATGCCTTTCGGGTTGGCAAATGCCCCCGCCGTTTTCCAGCGAACCATGCATAAGGTCTTAGGCAAGTCTCGCGTCGGGTACGTAGTAGTATACATGGACGACATCTTAATCCCCTCTAAAACCTTTGAACAAGGCTTAAAACGTCTAGGAGAAGTCTTAGAACTCCTGAAAGACGCGAAGCCTTTGACAAGCCTCTTGAAGAAGGATGTACCTTGGCAGTGGAGAGATTCGGAGAATAACGCCTTCGAAAGTATTAGGCTTCAACTGATAAGTAGACCAGTTCTAGCACTATATAATCATGGGGCTGAAACTCAAGTCCATACGGACGCTAGTAAGCTTGGCGTCGGGGGAATATTACTGCAGAGGACGGGTACAGAACCCTGGCGGCCGGTGGCCTACTTCAGTCGGCAGACCACAATCGACGAAACGAAGTTTCACTCCTTCGAATTGGAGACACTGGCAGTTGTCAGTGCATTACACAAATTTCGCGTCTATCTCATAGGGATTAAGTTCACTATCGTTACTGACTGTAGTGCGCTACGCTCCACGTTCACCAAAAGAGATTTAGTTCCGCGTATAGCACGGTGGTGGATTCAATTCTTAGAGTTTGACTGTGATATCGAATACCGCCCGGGTGATAGGATGTCCCATGTAGATGCCTTGAGCAGGGGACTAATAAGCGAGACATCCTCTGATGTTGTACACACGCTTGATATTCTGTCAGTGAGCTCTGAGTATTGGATCTCTACCGTACAGTCATCGGATGACGAAGTAAAACATATCAGGGACGTATTGGAGGACCCTGAAACTCCAAAAATTGCGAACATCTACAAGGAGTACAAGGTTAGGAATGGGCGGGTATTTCGTATTTTAGGTGACGGTACGCTGAAGTGGTTGGTCCCTCGGGGGGTTCGCTGGCAAGTACTCAAAGCCAACCACGACGACGTCGGCCACTTTGGTTTTGTAAAGACTTTGCAAAGGGTCCGTTCCCTGTTCTGGTTCCCAAAAATGCGAAAGTTTATTAAGAAGTACGTGAACGCATGCCTCGAATGTGCCCATCACAAACTACCGTCAGGTGCGAAGGAAGGCTTCCTTCACCCAATACCAAAAATAGAGGTCCCTTTCCACACTTTACATGTCGACCACCTCGGTCCATTTCCCCGCAGCAAACGACGCAATGCCTATATACTAGTAATAGTTGACGCCTTCACCAAATATGTTAGCCTAACCCCTGTGCGCAATACTAAAACTAAAGAGACCATTAAAGCATTCAAAACACTTCTCAGTTACTTCGGGAGTCCGACCCGCATTATTAGTGATAGGGGAACTAGCTTCACTAGTAGAAAATTCAAATCCTTTGTCAACTCAATTGGTGCCAAACATATTCTTAATTCTGTTGCCACTCCCCGAGCCAATGGCCAAGTTGAACGGTATAACCGGACAATATTGGCTGCTCTCGGCTCTATGGTTCACGGAAAGGCTAATAATACTTGGGACGATGCTTTGCCTGACGTACAATTAGGTATAAATACAACTGTGCATGAAGTCACCAAAAGGACTCCAACTGAGTTACTCTTTGATCGGAAAGTTAATAATCCTGCACAAGGTATACTTAATGACTTAGCTGATGAAATAAGTGGAAAGACGGACGAAACACTAGAGGATATTAGGTCAGAAGCAGGTAGATTAATTAGGACTAATCAAGAAGCAAATAAGAATAGGTTTGATAGTAAAAGAAAAAAGAGTAGAAAATATAACGAGGGTGATTTAGTACGTATAGCTAGAGCGATAGTTACTGGACCAGGTCAGTCAAAGAAACTAGAATCTAAATGCCAAGGGCCTTATAGGATCATGAAGGTCTTACCAAATGATCGTTACCTCGTGGAAGATACCCCCCTAACCAGAAAAGGGCAACGTTATGAAAGTGTTGTTTCAGCAGACAAAATATTTCCGTGGCTAAGTTTCAATGCCGCTGCTTGCTCCTCAAATGAGGTTAGTGAAGTTAGTAGCGAAAGTGATAATAACGAATGAGTTGCAACATGCAATTATTCAATTAATTGTAACAATGATTAGTGACTGAATCATTCAAATTCGCCATATCTGTTATGTGATTTGTGATTAAAATTCCGTTTGTTTAAACTTACGATGTCATTACTTATTAAAGATAGTAAGCGTAAACCATGTATCTTGACGAGAACGCTGCGTAGCGGGCATGAGAGGCATAGGATTTGCCGCCCAGGAGTGTTACGCAGCGCTACAGAGACTTAGTGAGTACAAACTGTGTGTCTTGCCGAGGACGTTGCGTAGCGGGCATGAGAGGCATAGGATTTGCCGCCCAGGAGTGTTACGCAACGTTGCAGTGGGTTGTAGATTAGCGGTGAAGGAAGTAGCCCTACTCTACACCACTATAGAGATAGTGACGGTCAAAATAGTGCGTTGGGCAGGATTGGCAGTAGATATTGCCGCCCAAATGAGAAGCGCACTATGGAGACTAGGTGTTCCGTAGCGGGCATGAGAGGCATAGGAACTTGCCGCCCAGGACTGTTACGGAACATTGCAGCGAGATATGGTGGCGGTGAAGGAGGCAATCTCACCGCCCACCTATATAATTGCTGTATCTTGATTACAGGATTTTTATAATATTTACCTACGGAGTGTGTTTATGTTCATAATTTACCTAAAGTATACACTGTAATCTGATTGTAGTCAAACGAAGGGACTCGTTTCGCGAAGGATGGCCGATTGTAACACGCATCACTCAATACATTAAATAATAATCTAATTAAATTGCCACATTATAACTAATATTTGATTAGTCATCGAATATTAGTTAATCCGCTAGCAACACTTGTCCAACGTCAGTGTAAAACTTGAATATTGACAGCGTCAGGTAGATATAAAACAAAACATCAAAAAATAGAGGGCGGTCGGCCATTGTCCGTCGAGCGAGTACTAGTGTAAGTAGCTTCTATAAATTTAATGTGATAATTTAGGGTAATTATGTAATAAATTATTGTTATGGTACTGATTATGTTTGATTTTGCTCCATTCGCTTCTGAGTTTAACAATTGTATAATAAAAACGTAATAGTTTTTACCCGACCGTGGTACGCGAGGCGGGATATGTTTTTCACCGTTATATACGAGTATGTATGTTTGTTTATTTATTCCCTTGCAGAGGATAAACGGCGTAACCGACTTTAATGAAGGAGGTGTCGTTAGATTCGTCTTCCTGTCGCGAGAGCTACTGGCGTATTCCATTTCATAAAATATTAGGGCCATTAGTTTGCATTAAAAAAATTAAAGTTCATGAAACTCATTGAATACGGTATCACATTAAATGTCTTGAAAAAGCCATTCCGAAAATATTTATATATAATATTAGTATTTAGGCCGACTTTAATATTTTGGCGAAATTGAACATAATTTATATCAATATTGTGGGTTACGTTGGTTGACATTGAACTTGCACGGGAAAAAGTTTAATGTCAATCACTGGTATCGAAATTTATATATGAGATCGTACAGAGAGACTTCCGATGAATTCTATAAAAAAAACCCACATTTCGAAATTCATTAGATTGTGTACAAAATTTCATAAGCTCACTTCAACGGCTCATCCGGGTTAACTTAATCTGACAAGAGTGTCAAATTAATCGTAATATAAAATTTATGGATGTTGCCAGGAAGTTGTACATCAATTAGCAAAAAATATGATTCTAAAGTGGTTACTGGTTGCGTGTGAACACTCAGTAAAAGTCTATACTCAGGTACAACTCTTTATATTTTATGTGGAAGGCAAGATTTACAAAAACAGATAAAGATATATGAAGAAAGAGCATTAAAAACTAAACACTTGAATATACGGATGTTGAAACGAAAAACAAGAGAACAAATAATAATGGCAGACGTAAATAATAAGACGACGTAAAACGTCATGACCAACTAGATGTCGATCTAGTTGGCTGGCAATCTAGTCGGCTTCGGTTGGCGAGTTCCTACAATTCTTTGCAATAAATTAAAAAACTAAAAATAAATTATTTATTTTAAGAACAAAAACCCCGCCTGCATTCAACTTCCATATGAACACATACATACGTTAAAATAAACGATAATCAATGACACAAGTACGTTTGTATAATTGCTGCAAACTGGTTTGTTTGTTTTATTTTATAAATTACTTTACTATTTTGAAATTTAGTATAAAAATAGCAGGTTTTTTGTTCTTTAAATAATTAATTTGAAAAGCACGACACAAAGTTAAAAACAATTATTATCTGAAATTGTCTGTGTGTTTGTGCATTCATAATACAATAAGTTTCAATACAATTAGCATAGTTTTTGCCCTTGATTTATTACAGGATAATTTTTACCTAAATTATGACAAAATTTCCGCTAGAACCCTTATAAAGATGAAGTTGACAAATGAACATTGAAATGAACAAATGAAGTCGCAGGCATAGCTAACAATTATATATACATAAAGGACAGCGTCTGTTTGGCAGTCTTGTAAATAAGGGCAGGGTTTCTTTGTATTAATGTAAGTAAAATGTAAATAGATATTAAATTGTTCCTATTTAGATTAGATACTATGTATATGTCAATATGTATTATGTATAAGTATGTCAATGTTGTATTAGATAAGTAATGTCCAATACTGTATTACGCATAAAACAATTAAAATTAGACCATTCAAGAAATCGTCAATCGTGTAGTAACACTTACTTACCAGTATGGTAAACAGTTTATTTTGGAAATTAATTAATTTGAGCTCTTAAGATTGGTCAGGTAAGGGATTATATGATTTTGTGGCCATCACATATACATATGGTACTTTGGAAGAATCTTGCTTTTCAGTGTGGGTGGATGGATATTCTATTTTAGGCTATTTGACATGTTTATTTTCTTTCAAAGTAAATAAATTTAAATGTTAACTATTTAATAGTATAGTCCAAGCATTTCGCGAAGATGCGCCCTACTTTTATTTGAAGCGCTTACTATGCAAGTGTGCGTATTACTGCACGTGTGGGAGTTCTATCGATACGCATGGTCTGAGTCGGGATTGACTTGATACCGATGTTCAAACTAAGATCCCCGCATCCCTGCGCCTATCTCTCATAGACAATAGTGGGGCGAGTCATTGTGAAATGCATGACTATACTTAATTATGTTATTCAGTAATATATATAAATAAATAAGAGGAATGTCGCGCTCCAGCTAGTTGTGGATAATTTAATTATAAATGTATATATATATGCCATATATATATATATACATATATATATATATATATGCCATTATAAATGTCACGTTGCTACTTTCTCTACATATTATTCTTTAAGGTATATGTTTACAAAATAGGATTTTCAGTCTTTTGTTTGTTTGCACAAAGGGTCCGAAGGATACTGACAGGGCTCTTTGTACCCGGGGCGTGTGGCCGCCCTGATTTCACATGATTGTTTGTTCTTCTCATCCTCAAAACGGTAATATTATACGGGACGTTTTGTCACACACTTTAATCTTTGCTTTTTGTTGTGTGATTGTTTGTTAATGGATTCGTTCTTTCTGAATGGTCTCCTCAAGGATTCGGTCAGTGGTACGGACCGAGTATGAGAATCGCCACCATGTGACCTTATAAACGATCTTAGACTTTTCTCATCCAGCTACTTACAGGCGAAGTCCACGTGGTCGGATCATGTTTTGTCGTCTACACCTATATAATCTTGTCTATAATATCGGTATCATATTTACCTACACATATGTGAATAAGCATATGTAGGTGTGTGCTGTGTATTACGTAGTTAATTGTATTACGTTGGTAAAACCCATACTCGTCCGTATGAAGAGGTTAATTATACGAAACAAGGCCTAATTACACAATAACCGCGCCCCGCCACACCTAGCGACATTCCTCGTAGAAGTAACATAGTGTCAGATATGATATTCGGTAGCGTTTGTTATTACAATAGGCATGATGACAGTATTAAAGAATTAAAGAATAAATGATTTTAGAGAAAAATATATGTTGAAAGAATTCTAATAAATTAACCAGTTTTAATGTAAACATTGAGATTAATAATACATATTTTCAATAAAATAAAATTATAAAATACTGCATTCGGCCATGTTAACTAAAACGCCAATCAAAGCGAATGACGTCACGCCTCAGTAAACATCACCGTGTCGCTTGAACTTCGATTGATTTACCTACCTACGTTTACCTAGGTGTAACGTCACAAGCGACGCCATGACACCTGCGAGTGTTTTCGCGCATAATTCAAAGTAGATAGAAAAAAAATGCATAATTTGCGTTAAAACTTATTTTATTGCTGAAATAATGTTATTTTCGGAAACAGTAGACGTGAATCCACATTATAGAAGCGGATTTCAAAATCCGTCATCATGCCTATTATGAGAAATAATATTGTATATTTTTTTAAAGGTTGGTTTACATACATACTAACAGCCTGTGTCTCTTCATTGCTGGATATAGACCTCTCCTACGGAGCCCCACCAGATACGGTCTTTCGCTATTCTCATCCAGTCACTAACGTCGACTTTCTTCAAGTTGTCAGTCCAGCTGGCGGGCGGGCGTCCCATGCTACGTTTCCCGGTACGTGGTCTTCATTTGAGAACTCGTCTCCCCATAGGTAGGTATCACTGCTGTTTTTTTTTGTATGGACGAAGGTGGCAGACGAGCATACAGTCCACCTGATGGTAAGTGGATACTGTAGCCCATAGACATCCGCGATACATGCCAACATTAGTCCAAAATGACAAACGTTGGCATGCCCCCGGATGCGCTGCCTACCTTTGGATATAGGAATGGATTTGCAGGAAGGGTTGCGGAAATGGGGAGGGATAGGATGGGAATGGGCTCTGGCACATCTCACTCACTACCGAAACACGTACGTACATTAATTAATAAATAAGATAAAGGGGGAAATGCAGTCTCTGTCTCTGTGCTCTCACAGTCTTCTGTGAGAGAGGGGTAACGTGGCCAGTCGAGTGCGCCCAGCGGCTGTTGGATTGCAGTGTGCACTGTCCCCCTCATAAAATTAGATGTATTTATATTTATTTATGGAAAGAAGGCGACAGACGAGCATACAGTCCACCTGGTGAACAAATATATAAATTAACATCAAATATAAATGTCACATAAAAAATTGACAAATAGATTTCAATGTAGAATATTTGCTCATACGTTCGTAGCCATTGTGGTCTACGGTAGGCTAACGTGTCGTAGCACCGTAGCAGTACATGGTTGCTACGAGTCTCTAGCTACGAGAGTTACACTATTCGTGTATTGCTTACCAAGCGCTACATTGCGACATTGTAGCAATATTAACACAAACTACCAATCTTATTTTAAATAACTAAAAGATAAAATGTTGTTACATTTTATTTATTACCAGAACCAGTTATAGAAATTTATTTATTTAAACATAACAGAAGGTACATTACAGTTATAAAAACTAATCCGTACATTCTTTATAAGGATTAGAATTGTACAGTATACCTGCTTCGAACCCGCTCGTTTGGGAAGAAAACGTCTATGTCACTACGCATCGCTAACATTTTATCAATATAACGTATAACACATGACACTGGTGCATTACGTTAGAGGTTGGTACGACATGGAACCTCCTCCAGTAAGCGATGAGTGCGCGCGCTGATATACCAATCCGGGACAAAATGCAACACACCACTAAATGTCTACGGCAATGAGAGCTTGCCTCGCAAAAGTCAAATTACAAACACTGTAGCAGACAAGTTACACCGAAATTGTAATGTATTATCGTGGCATTTCATATGGCATTGCCTATTCGCATGTCTGTTATATTTCACATATAACCTCAATGTGGCGAGGATATATTTGTCAAAATATTTGCCTTATTTGGCAAAGAAAGCAAATGTCAAACACGCGTTACCGCGCGTCTGTTCGTTTTTCGACGCACATCAAGGAATCAAATAGGAAAACGCGCAACTAAACTGTCTACACAGCAACCATATTAATAAGCGCGCACGCCACCCATATTAATAAGCGCGCGCGCCACCATAGCACAAGTGAGCACAAGCGAACGAAAATGAACTGGAACAACTAAACCATATTGAAATTCCTGGAACTATATCAAATGCGTTTAAATATAACAAATATGCCGTGCCATGTGAAGTGTCACAATAATAGCGTTCAAATAATAAAATCCCGCTGCAAGTGCTAAGACGTCCATAATGTGCATTTGTGTATTTGTGTGTACGTCAAATATTTTGTAAAACACAACAATCGCACATTCACGAAAACGCAACAACATTACATCCAACCAATTCAACGACAAACACATAATAATTATGAGGTTTGTCAAGTATACGAGTATAGTTCGAACTGTTTGTATTCCGGGTGAATACCGAGCCATACAGGCTGGTCGCCTCTGAAACGTTCTGGCCGTCAATATCAGAAAAGCCCCATCACGTACTAGTTTTAACAAAATGCCTAAAAAACATTTAATAAAAATGGAAAATATTGACTTGGCATAAGTTGACTAAGAAGGTATTTGTATGTATGTATTTATCTACATATTTATTTATATGAATGAATATGAATTATGAAAATAATATGTTCGATTCGTTTAATAATATAATTGTAACTTTCATTGCACCTTCGCATCATCTCTGCCTAGCCCAAAGGTTGACTGGGAGATAATGATTCAAAATATCAAGTCCGACTTTTGTCACACTGTAGAATAAATAATTAAATTATATATATTGACGTAACAATTGTGGTTTGTTCGCAGATAAACCGTCAGTCTAAATGTAAACACGTCCTTTAGTTTCCGATACCAACTTTGCTCCAAACGCACATAGTTATTAGGCTGCGGTTTACCCGCGTGTGTGTTGAACTGTTTCTATTCTTGGGAACGTTTCGTTGAGCCTTGTTTTAGTAAGTACATTAGATTATATCGATACATATACATATAAGAGACACAGTTTTCTTCTGCGCTTTACAGGAAATTGAAAGTTGGTAAATATCGACAGCGGGTCTAAAGTTATACTAACTAACGATAATATGTTTTGACTGCGATATAACCCTTAACATACTACTGAAAGGCACAAGGCTCTATTTACAACCACGACAGGTTCATATTACGCCTCTCTCAAAGAAGACTACCTTGAAATGTACTGCATTTCCCACTTTATCTTATTTCCCTAATGTACGTACGTGTTTCGGTAGTGAGTGAGATGTGCCAGAGCCCATTTCCATCCTATCCCTCCCCATTTCCCCAACCCTTTCTCCAAATCCATTCCTATATCCAAAGGTAGGCAGCGCATCCGGGGGCTTGACAACGTTTGTCATTTTGGACTAATGTTGGCATGTATCACGGATGTCTATGGGCTACAGTATCCACTTACCATCAGGTGGACTGTATGCCCGTCTGCCACCTTCGTCCATAAAAAAAATATATATCGTATAGTCATATAGGGTCATATGTCATTATGTGGCAAAGTCATGTCATATCGGTAAAATAATCATATAATAAAATTAAGCTTTAGTTAAGAAAGTTAAAAACAAGTTGGCCTTGTGTTGGTTTAGATACCACAGACTCACCTCTTCGCTTAGGTGTTGTAAAAACGATTACGGAATAACAGAACTACTGGCATAAGCCCTCAGGAACTACATCACTAGGACTTGCCAATGCGTTTCACCAGCGTGGTGTATTAAGGCCACACATCTATCGGGCACAAGACATTGTCAGTGGGAGGCCATGTCAACATTGTCCAACAGTGGACGATAAAAGCGGTTATGCATACAGTTTCTGTCTACTCGACAGGATAAGATGGGATTGAATGGGATACGGATGATAGGAGATGAATTGGATATGGACTTTGGTCCATTTACGAATTTGTTGGAATTGATCGATTATTATCAATCTGCCTGCCCTAGCGTTGTGATTAGGATATAAACATACCGAGTTCTACCTACCAAACCTACTCGTACCTATAGGTCGGCGGCGCGCCCGCATACCCCCTGGTGTTGCAGATGTCCATGGGCGGCGGTAACATTTACCATCACGTGAGACCGCTTGCTCGTCCGCCCTCTTCTCTATAAAAAAACATTAGATTTTACATACATTGATGTTTCAATTTACATCCAAAACGTATAACTCGTAGATCCTCTCTCAATTACCATTCGTAATCATCGTTAATCAAAAGAGCTATCGGCATGCTTTAAATGGGCATATTTCGCTTTGACGCTTTGACTAGAGTCGAAACGATCCGATTGAAACATAGATGGATGATAACGTTACAAATTGTGAAAACGTCGAGTGATACGTGAGTGAATCGTCGAATGTTCGTTATACGCTTATACAATTAGTCAGGTTTGATAAAATTTTGTATATGTCGAGTAAAAAGGGTCCCATTAGTGGGATATTTGTGGTAAGGTCAAATTATGAAACTAAAGGTTTGCATGACAAATCTTTAATTTAATATCAAAATACATAAAATAAGAATTTGGTTACAATAATCGACTTTAACAGGTACAGAGTGATTTCCTGTTGGTGTTGCTAAATAAAACCGTAGCATACCACCGCAACCAGAAGTTTATTCCTTCACTGCTGGACATGGGTCTTCTCATGCACATTGTCTTGTGCATGAGAGACGCATGACATTCACATGGCACGCTGGCCAATCTGGTTGAGGAGAGACGGGGTAGTTCCTCAAAGCTTATGGTAGCGGCTTTTGTTATGTGGTGGGTGCTAATCTAAAGTCGACTGACACCACACAATTCTCTCTTGATAGTAAATCTTTTCGTAGACGACACGTTTAGTATTTCTGCTAGAAGAAAATAACCTGTACATTTTTAAAATTACTTGTAAGGTTGCGTTCAAATTTCACATGTCGCGACCAGGGAACAGTTCACCTTTTACGCGGCAGATATTCTACGCTGTCAAATAATTCTACGTCACTCTGTGCCCTCGTTGGGTTGTTTGGCAGCGAAATTCTTTACTTCATGACCTATTTCACCTCTTTTTGTAAGAAAAGTAGTAAGGTAAACAGTTATATTTTATTCGTATAATGGAACTCATTGTTTAGTTGCTTTTTGGTTTCGCTGACAGAAGAGCTATTTTTAGGTACCTGCCTTTGACGGAATAATAAGAAATAAAAAAGTGTTTACACGAAATGCTCGGGAACTTGTGAGAAAGTAAAATGAATTGACGGGCTTCTAAAAATGAAATAATAAAGATACCTTTATTGAGGATTAGTGTTCCATGCTTCCAGAGAAATGGGCATGTTTAGACATAATTATTCAGTGTGTGTGTTATTGTGGCTGACACCAAACAGTGGATATGTGGTGTTGACCGGTTTTACAATCACTTCACCTCTTCCCGCAGGTATCGTAAACGGCGACTGAGGGTCGCACACGCAACACAAGTCGCAGTCACAAGCTCTGAAGAACTATACCACCTCTAAAAGAGTGAACTCCCGCCAACCCGCTAAGTGCGGCGACCGACAGTAGTGAAGAGGAAGATGGCACTAACCACTTTCCATCTGGTGGAACTCATGCCCTCCTGACACTTTTAATTTAGATCGTCCACTCCCTTATTGGTGGAAGGAAGCAGGTACAAAATATCAGTAAAGCGTAAGTCCCGGCGTTAAGTACACGTCAGATAACGTCAAGGTACCGAAGAAGTTTCGCTCGATTGCCAATGAGCGCCGTAAAGCGACTGATAACAATTTTGCTTAAGGGGAACACTGGTTTAAGTATTTTTATTATAAAGTGGACAGCAAATAACCTAAACGTGACGGAATAAGGATTATATTTTTACGTATCTCGATGTTTGTTGATATGTTTTAATCTAATCTACACATTAAATTAAAAAATTTAATCTACACACGTACCAAACCGATTAATTAGCTGCCAAAGGACCCTTCTGCGAACCATAGATTAATATAATTATATAATATATAATGTGTTAGGTTATACCTATATATATATATATATATATATATATGTTGGTATATTTGAAATTCGACACCGTTTGACCGATCACCATAAAAGATGGCACATATATGTATTTTTCCATGGAGAAGGTTTTTATGCCATCCACTTTGTTGTAACTCGCCACTAGATGGCGCTGCAGCACATCAACTTCTATACCATTCAAACCGATCGCAAAAATCATATCGACGGCAAAACACAATAATATGTGATTTTATATACAGAGGTATATAGATATACACAGGCAGGACAACGTCTGCCGGGTTTTGCTAGTATATATATACGACCCTCTTTGAATAATCACCTGGTCAAAGTGTATTTCATATATTCCATCGAAGCATGATTTTGGGTATCGAATATAAACTGATCACATTATTGTACAATTTTTGAAAGCTGGGTAGCTTCGCTTTAACAAAAGACAGTCATTTCACGGTCCGACTGAATTTTCGTAATAAAACTACTGAGTTTTGTTCAGGGAAGCCATAAATTTTATTTATCCGCCATCTTTGCAGATGAGAGTACCCTTTTAGTTGCCCGTACATTTATATTCGAGTATAATATATATATTACCGGCTATCGTACCCACTAAATATCATTTATTCCATTATTCTTTTGTTGTCCAATTTCGGTAGGGAGAAATTGTAAGCTAAACATAAGCGCCTCATAATGGTAACCGGCCCTTTTACAATCCATACATATCATACATACGTACCAGGAGGTATGTATGGCCCGTGAAACGCCACGCTAGCCAAGCGGGTTTGCGAGTCCACTCTTGATGAGGTGGTGTAGCTACGGCTTGTGAGAGCGGCTTTTGTTATCCCTCAGTTAGACGCTATTCTAAAGTCGGCACCACACGGCATAAAAACAATGTGTATCTGTATCTCGATCGGTTCGGTAGTTATAAAATTACTTGAGTGTAAACTTTTCGAAAAATCACAATAAAAAATGGACGCCAAAATAACACAAACGAAGCTGAATTGGTGAAGACTATTTTTTTTAATGCATTTCACCTATGCATTCCAAAGCTCAGAGCTGACTGTCGAACTTATTGTCCTTTCTATACTTTAGAAATATCTAAATAATTCATTTTTGCAAACCGGCAATAAATAGATAAAGTCAAGAAGCCAATTCCACAGTAAATTGCATCGAAAGACCTGGATAAAGTTGCCGACTGAGATATGTGGGTGTACAATAAATAGGTATTAGCTTTCAATTCATTCGCCTCGCGTAAATGCTCGTAAAACGTAAAAAATAACCCTACTTGTACATTTTGGGGCACGGAGTTCGCAAATGTTAGACTAGGAGTTGTAGGAAAAAAGAGAAATAGTGAATAAAATAAAAAAATGCCGATTTCTGACGTGATATGTAATAATTCATTTATTATTATTTAGCTTTTAACTAGTTATATTATTGTCTTATGGCATTGAACGGTGGAAATGCAAAAGGACTTAGTCGACATATGAAATTTTAGTTTTGAAAGTAAGTGTATGTCGGTTAAGCCCTTTTGTTTTTATAATATTAACATGTATATTACTTGAATTCTGCTTATGATTCTGAGTTCATTGACATAACATTTTAAGTATTTTTATAAAAAATATATTTTAAGCTTTTTGTACTTAGAAAAACCGGATATTTTTTTTCCCAAAACAGGATTCGTAAAACTTTAATATCAATTAACTCCCTGTCTAGGTAATTGACGTCATAATTTCTTATTTTAATTTTGTAAAACTAAAATTAAATTAGAAACTTACATTAGAAGTAAATTAGAAGTGGAAATGGACGGGTTTTATATTAGGTTAGGGTTTAGGTTTTATAGGTACCGCGAAATAGGTTTTATAGGTTTTATAGGTACCTCCGGCCAAATGGACTGAAAACTTAAAGAAAGCCGCCGATTACGGCTGAATGAAAAGAGTAGAAGAAGTCGAGTAGTAGAGAATGAAAAGTAGAGTAGAGTAGATGAAAAGAGTGTCGTGTGTGGTGGCGGTCCTTTGGGTATCCAGCAGTCGAAATACATAGGCTGATGGTATTATATGTTATTGATCTTCGGGCTGCAATGAACGTAATTCACGGAAGTGTTAATTTTGATCAATTTGGAAACTCTCTCCTGGTCTACAAACACGGCTCACTGAAATTAGCTTCGGATACAACTCTCTGAATATAAACGAGTAAACATACCAACCGCATGTTTGTTTCTGTTATCAACAAGTAAAAGTTGTTTCTAAAGTAAGCATAGATACAAGTTGATAGCTCCTTGACAGAAAGAGTTGCTGCAGTGGATGTCGAGGGTTGAAGGAAATGGGAAAGAGAGGATGTCGAAAGAATGACGCGCTTTGAGTTTATGTACGTGTTGTGCATCTCGCAGCGGATAGTGGGTGACCTACGACGAGACAATGTGACTCGAGAGTAGATACTCCAACGTTTGTAACCCCTGATAGACCACACCACACCGCACACATCAGGCCATAGCATATCATCAGCCTGTCTTTCCATTGCTGGATATAGGCATTTCCTAAGACTCGCTACCTTTAGATCCCAATATTATCGCGACTAGATAAAGTGGTAGACAGACAGACACACAGATAAACATACGGACTTTCTCCTTCATATAGAGGTATATAGAGATTCATGATACTTTTTTAATTTTATTAATACTCTTAATACAGAATATTAAAAATTTTCTTATTTTCCTTTCGTAATAGATCGAAAGAGAGAACGAGGTCATAAAATTTATTAACGAAATTATAGCCGAAGGGTATCAAATTGTGTTTATAGACTAAAACCTTAAACCTAGACTTGGCTTGTTAAAACAGAATTAAATTGCAAAAATACGTTTGCAAAAATGAATACGTATAGTTTTAATGTCAATGAACCTATATTGCGAACGGAATCCATGATTTTAAGCTTCGGAGACAGCCTGTATATGTATAAAGGGTATAACAAAATATATTGAAAAACTGGAGTGTACATTTTTGACCGATTGAAATGAATTTTTGCTCAAAATTGGTTTGAATTATAAGTCTAGTTCATTAGGAATGGGAAGTGTAATGGGATGAGGAAAATTTCACGTCCTATTACTTCCTACCCCATTAACCATCATCCCGACACTTTTCCAAATCCTCTCCTAAATCAGGCAGTGTATCCGTGGCGTGCTATTCATTTGTCATGTGTTGGAGTGTATCCACGGATGTCCACGGACAACAGTATCCATTTACCGGGTGAACTGTTTCTCCGTTTGCCACCTTCTGTTTATAAACAAAACAAAAAGTATTCCCTAAATCACATGCCCCCAACAGATTCCGCTTCAATAGGCAAGTCTGTAGGCGTTTGTGAAAATGTCGTTTGGCTGATAAGAGATGTCAGGTAAGTTGACATCGAAGTACATAGATAGATGTAAATGGTGATTTTTATTTATAAATTCGAGTTGGGTTCTACAGCAGCTTCACTGAACTAATTGTTACCATTAATTTTCATTATAAGTTAAATTTTTATGTAAGTAAGATGAATATTTCTTATGAGAATAAAGATTCTTTAAACTGTATTGAATGGACAGATTAGTTCTACGACGTTAGAGTACACATGCGGTTAGAGATACTTTTTTTTCGTTAACTGCTGGACACGGGCCTCCTCAAGTAAATTATCACTCTGACTCTGACCAAGCGCCACTCTGACCAAGCGCCACTCTGACCAAGCGGATTGTCGAGTCCAGGTGGTGTAAGTTCTCAAGACTTGCGGTAGCTAGCGGCTTTGTTATCCGTTAGTAATCCGTTATTTTAAAGCCGGCCAGCTGATACCACACGTTCATAGGTTCATCTATTAAATAAGGAAAATACAGTCTAAAACCTTCCGAGTGTGATATTGTATATACTACCTGTAAAACTACACGTTTGTTAAATTTTCAACGTTATAATTTATTTAATTCGGCACTATAACGCTTTTATAGGTCTTGGCTGCCTCCGCTATCTGGACTTCGTCTTTGCCTTTTTCTTCCAGGTGTTTTTTTTTTCTAGTTTGGAAAGGTATATTTTTATCACACATTCGGATCCCATTTCGGATTATGTCGTAATGACATTTCGGTGATGTCAATGGTGATTTAAATATTCCAAAAGCAAATTTTTTAAGACCCCAAGTTTGGAAATTCGGGAAAAAATAATAATTACACATTACAGGGTTTTGTTATTAAAGGAGAACGTGGATTATTTATTTAGGTAATAAATAATTCATTTATTCATTATTAATTAATTCATTATTCTTAATTTCGAAATTAACATCTGGCAGCGAATCCAGTGTGACCATTCAATAGATTTTCTAACTGGTCTGTAAATCCAGCCCAGTTTCAAGACAATACTGACCACGGAGCTACGATTGAAATAGAACTATTTTATTTTAAAACGGAAATTTTGCAAGAAAAAATTGAATCTAGAAATATTTTAGTGCATTTTACAAAGTTACAGAAGTTAAAAAAGTTTAGTTTCTTGCAGAAGATTACCGTAAAAAGTATTGCATTTCCTGCTTTATCCTATTCCCTCAATGCGTAAGTGTTTTGAGTGAGATATGCCAGAGCTAATTTCCATTGAGCCTTATCCTAGTCGTCCCCATTGTCCCAACCTTTCCTCCAAATATATTCCTGAATATCCAAATGTAGGCAGCGCATCGGGCGGGCGTGCCGACGTTCTGGACGGATGTTGGCATGTATCGTTGATGTTCACGAGCGATAGTATCCAGTTACCATCAGGTGGACTGTCTGCTCGTCTGCCACCAAATTGTCACAAAAAAAATATGAATGTATGCCCGTGACCAGTGGGTTAAACTATAACGCCACTAGATGTACAATTTGATCCATGAAGGATCAGCGAGAATAAAGAGAAATGACTACTAAATGTGGGCGCGGTGCGGGGAGGCATTAATGGTTGGAGGAAAAATACGAAAGTGATTAATTATAGAAAATGTCAAACTTACACATCCAGTAGCCGGTGAAGCCCACTTCTGTAACTACTTTCACTGGTTTTCGTGACCTTATTAACTGTCTAAACGATTTACATTTCATTTTGATGGTGATTTACACGGACAAACAAGGCGACGCGGCGCGAACACAGGTTATAATGACATGCGAACTTTCTCCCGGTGACAGCGGCAGTCGTCATCTGTTACGGGCTAAAAGGCCGCGTTCTGAATCGGGGCGAATAGAGCGACTCAAACGGTATGAATTATCAAAAGAAGACTTGATTTTAGCGTCGCCAGCCACTTTTGCTGACGATAATGGTGTTGGGCGCGGTAATTTATGTGATAAGCAGCTATTTTGTAGAAATATTGTAGTCTAAAGTTCAAAGTACAGCTTTCGATAAGTAATTAATTCACCTGGCTAAAGGGCATGCCATGTTACGTTTGCCGATACATGATCCCCATTATCTTGTACACTAACTTGTACGTGTATCGGCCATAACGTAACACTGCAGGGCACGAGCCTCCCCTAGTAAATCACAGAGGCGTTTTGGATTGTAATCCACCATGTGGGCTCAGTGTGGATTGGTAGATTTTATTTTTATTTCTCAAGCATGCGGACGATGGTTTTCTCTTACCGCCGAGTCATTTTTTTAAAATCCGTACTAAAGTATTGAACTCACGATCACATGGATGCGATTCGAGTATTGCCTAGGCCAGGGGTGCTCAAACGGTCGATCGCGATCGACCGACTTACCTTGACTAAAAAAATGCATATTGTGCGGAAAACTAATATCTATGCCCACGATACACCTTATCTAGACGACAATCCTGCATCACACATACTTGCAACCTCTCAGAGTCGATCGATCGTAGTCTAACAATATTGAGGTAGATCGCCAGCAGTTCATGTCTGAGCACCCCTGGCCTAGGCTATCACCCAACACTAATATATTAATAATTTTCTTACAACATTTCGTAGCTCCCTAATAAAATGATGGTCTCAAATGTAAATATTGACCGAGGGTATCTCGTATTTTGTCACCGTCCTTCCTCGTCCTCTCTCCAATCGTAAATTTGTTCTCGGACATCCTTCATAGTTAATATTGTGATTGTAAAAGGGCATGCATAATGGTTTATTGAAAATTGTGACGAAATATAACTATTGTAAAAATCACGAATTTAGGATGTACTTTTATCATGTCTTTACTAAGGGTCACCAGCTGAATCCGAAACAACAATTAGTTATTAATTACGTAAATGCGACCTTTTCAAATATCCAGGAATAAAAATCTACATCTCAGAAAATTTAGATAAAATAATAAAAGAAATATTTATAAAGAGGTGCTAAAGGTGTGTTTGTAAAGGTGTGGTGTGAACATTCTTGGGTTGTGTTTGTAGCGATGGACGCGCGTGTCACTCATGCCGCGTCGTATTGCACTTGGGACAGTATTATTCAGTGTGTGACTGCTTACCGTTAGACTGCTTAGTGCTTACTGTGCTGCGTTAGAGCTGCGCGCGTCTGTCGGTACACACGCGACCCTCGAAATACAACGCGAACCTTAATACAACGCGGACGAAGTTGTCAGCAAAAGCTAATTAAACTAATAAATGGTTTATTTATTTCTTCATTCACTCGACTAATTCTGATATCCGGAGTAAGTTATAAACTACAGTGAGTATTGTCCCTAAGAAAAGGGTCGAAATCTGCAGAGTAGGTATTTGTCGGGCATTGTCTGAGACGTCCAAGTCTTGATGTCTAACAAATGAACTGCTCGCTGCCCGATCCACTTCCAATGTTAAATGATGAATTGTGGTTTTCCATTTAGTTAATAACAGAGAGCCATACTTTAATTTAATGTCTGTTGTCAAACACATGGCTTGAAATGTTTTCAATTCAATATAGTTGAAATGCTGGATCTAGTAATCTAGTTAATAACAATGAATCTATAATCGGCTTTAGACTCACGTCGTGAAGCCCCTCGAACAGCTGTGAAGGCGAGTGTGAATGGTTTTCGAGGGCTTCTCGCGCGTTTCCCGGTCGGAGTCGGTAATCTGTGACAACGACTAAGGTTTCGTGGACGCTACATTCCTGCACCGTCCTCAGTGTGACTCGAGAGGCAGCTGCAAGCGGATATACCTCTTACATGATTTATTTTTTCAAAATGAGTGACAGTCTCAGTAGTTAGTTAGAATTAAAGTTTTTGGAATATTACCCAGATAGTATGAGGTGCAAATTATCCGATATACAACAAAAATCACAATGCGTGGGTTCGAATAAGTGTTTTTATTTAAATTACAGACCCAGAATTGCAATGAAAACTATTCCGAGTTATAGGCAATACATGAACATAGTAAAATACTTCATACATTCGAACAAGTGCGTGAATACCACTGTGAACAATTGTCAGTGTAAAAAGGTATTCTTGAGGCACGCAGGTTCACGGCGAGGCACGAGTAAAGAGCTGGCTTATAAATAATCTATTTATATGATTTTCTAACACCTACCAAAAAAGTATACCAAGATACAAAATTAATAAACACTACGGAAATAAATTTCCATACATATAAATAAATAGCAAAGGGGCAAAGGGACCTCATTGTCGGTACGGAATTATTTAAGTACTTTAATTTTTATTTTAAAAAAATTATGGCACATTATGGCATCAAAGACTGAGCATATTGCCTTGAGCCATGCTCTACCAACTATCCTTTGGGTGAAACAGAGACATACATTGAGATCATAAATAATTATTAACAATTGGGATTATATTAATTAATTATTAATTATTGGGATTATAATAATAATAATTATTAATTTATTTAATAATTTATTGTAAGTATATTTACCTACAAATAAATATACCTGATGGTTACATAGAATATACATACATACTTACACGTACTTATTGGTTGTTTCGTTAAGACTTTCTCAATTTAAAAAATCATATTTTCAAGATTCTGCTTAAATATGGGTGAAATTAAATTATTTTTTTATTGGAAGCAAACTTTTGTTAACATAGCATTAACTTATTAAGGTCATAACATACTCATTTATTCATTCGTGGAACTACGGGAATACGAATTTTATAAAAAAAACAGATACAATAATACAATGTCAATCTTAAATAGTCATTAAAAAAATGAAATTATGGAATCAAATGTCAGTTTTTTTTTATTGAAAGAAGTTAGCAAACAAGCATACAGTCCACCTGGTGGTACGTGGATACTGTCGCCCATAGACATCCGCGATACATGCCAACATTAGTAGAAAATAACTTGGCACGGCCCCGGATACGCTGTCTACCTTTGTCGATGAAAGAATGGATTTGGGGAAAGGGTTGGGGACATGGAAAACGATAGGATGGGAATGTGCTCTGGTGTATCTCACTCGCTACAACACGTACATACATTGGGGAATATGATAAACTGGGAAATGCAATACGTTTCTGTGAGAGGGGGGTAACGAGGCCAGTTGAGTGCGCCCAGCGGCCGTTGGATTGCAGCGTGTACACTCCCCCTCCAATAAGGATATATGAAGACCATTGCAGCTAACAAGATGAGTAAGTATAAGTAAACTATATATAAATATAACCATCAATCACACAACCATGAAACATGTTGTTAAGTCAGCAATAAGAATTGATTTGCTTACACCTCCATAGAAGGCGTTGTGCACTCTGTCTAGTTCGCGGTGTTAAGATTCTCCGTCAAAACATGACCCGCGGTGAATGTTTAAAATTGAAAGATTCTGTCTTGAGCAAGGTGTTTTCTTTGGAGCTTCCATAAACACCTTGCAGACTCCTCGGGGCTTTTTTGGAAATCTGTACACATGTATATAAGCAAATCGGACAACCAAACCTTTAAAACTCCTTGTCATCGTTGAGCTGTGAATAGGATTTTGCAAGGTCGGCGGCGCGCCCGCATACCCCCTGGTGTTGCAGGTGCCCCTGGGCGGCGGTAACACTTACCATCACGTGGGACCGCTTGCTCGTCCGCCCACTAATCTATAAAAAAAATGGATTTATTATACAAATTTTGTTTATACAGTTGGTAATAGTTTCTGCATCTCGTATAAAAGAGGTATAGTTTGTTACAACCTATACAACAACTACACAACATTGTGTATATACAACCTATAGTTACCATAAGGTTTGTTTTATTTTCCTGTTGAATAAGTTACAAAACATATGGATTTCAGAAACAGTCCACGTATAGTCAACGATACAAGATCTCACAACTAAAGTCTTAAATAAGAAATGAGACATTTTATTACATAACTTTAACCGGTATTCGAACTTCAAAAATATTTCTCCAGAAAGCACGCCACCACTCCAATTTAATACAGAAGTGGAAAACTTAAACTATCAACTTGGTCGCATTACCGTCGACTTTACAAGTAATTTGAAATTTTAAAACCTCAGAAAGTGACCGTAATGTTCACTTAAATGTAGCGGAGTTGTAAAATAACCATTTCATATTTAGCCTTTTTAAATGCTTCACTTTAAATGAGGACGAGGTGTAAAAGTTTAATTGTTTTATGTCCTAGACTTATCGTAATGTGCTTTACCATTCTTTTACAAGTCTGTACCGTAATAGACACCATATGTATGTATGTATATGTGTGTGTATCTATGCACCTATCTACCTCTATTCGTTTACAGATTTCTCCTTACAACCTAAAGGTTGCCTGCAAGAAATTGCTTTAGCGATAACGCTGCCGATTGTACTTCTAATTACCTGTATTTCTCTTCTGTACGGTTTGATGTAGAATAAAGTATGTCTATCTATTATATCTGTCTATTATAGCTATCTATTATATTTATCTATTATATTTACGTATTATATCTATCTGTTACATTTATCTACCATATCATTAGCCCATGTCTCTTTACTGTTGGATAAAGGTTTCATCTAGAGCTTGCCGCCGCACACGATCTTCCTACCAGCAAACTTCTTCATGTCGTTGGCTCACCTGGCCGAAGAGCGAGTGCTTTCCGATACGTCGTCTCCATCCAGGGACTTGTGTCCTCTATCGGTTGTCCGTTCTGTATTATGGTATGCATACCGTACCACCAACGCATGTTCTTCCACTGATCGATAATGAATATAGGCCTTTCCCAATGAAACACGATCTTCGGCTCTTCTCAGCCAGCTACTACCAGCGAACAAGTCTAGGATCCACCTGCCTGGAGAGTGTCTCACAATTAACTTCCTGATATCTGGTCTGTATTCAGGGATCTCCCCTATCGGGTTGTCGATACTCCACTGAGGTCAAGATCACTCTGTTTAGAGCGTTTTGTACATCCTTCTACACGAGCAGCCTGTGGGTTAATTACACCCAAAGACAGTATAGCGCCCTCCGCGTGCAATACAACAACGCATTCAGGATGCTGATGGGGTTGCCCCGATTCTGTAGCGCATCGGGGATGTTTGCCGAAGCGCGGGTAGATTGTTTTTACGCGATCATGCGCAAACGGTGTGCATCCCTGATACACAGGGTCCGGGCCAGCGCCAACGGTATCCTGGAAATGTTTTCGAACTGTCAGTACATGAAGCGTTGTTGTATGCTACATGTGCTGACAAATAAATCAGCATAAAAATGTTATGATCCTTAGTTGGTCGAAATAAAGAATTTATTATTATTATTATTACTGCATGCTGATTTTATCCTTTGGTGAATCTTCCCGCTACGGATGTTACGGAATCAAATCTGAAAAGAAGAATTTCTAAAAACAAAATAAAGTCCACTCACCATAAATTGAATAGAGTTAACATCTTGATTTTTCGTCTGACGCTACTTTAACACTTGTAAGTGTTGTGTGCTGATGGATTCTGGATTACAAAGACCGTTTAGACTGTTGAAGAAACTGCTCGCGGCTCTTGATGTGGACTAGTTGGTGCAGTATTGGTACAGTCTTCTACTGATTATAAGCGGTTTAATCCAGTTAAAACGTTGCAGCCAACCCTTTCAGTGTCCACTGTAGGACGTGGACCCCCTCATGCACATTGTCTTGTCCATGAGATATGTAAGGGCTTAAAACGCCACGCTGCCCAAGCGGGTTGGCGAGTCCACTCTTTTAGACGTGGTGTAGTCCCTTGAGGCTTGTGGTAGCGCTTTGTTACCCACGACACCTACGTGAACAGCTGGGGTGGTGGTGGTGCTATAGGTTGTAACAACATACGTAAAACATTGAGTAAACTAAAGTAGGTAAATATAAGCGTTTAAGATTCGTTTAATATAAAAATATGTAGCTTTTTATTTAGAAGATGGATTTATTACGAACGTGTCAATGTCAACCACGCCTGTCCATCTTTCAAGGGAGCATTTCACTCTCATGTCGACGCCCACATCCATCATATTAAGATGTTTATTAAAGTCTCACAAAATATCGAGTTTTGGTCGCGGTTTCGTCTGCTATTTATCTTGCTACAATTATTACCTACCTATTACCTGCTATTGCGTGAGGGGGAGAGTGCACGCTGCAACCTCACAGCCGCTGGGCGCACTCGACTGGTCACGTTACCCTTGTAGGTCACATGGTATCTGAACCATAAAATGCGCTGAATTTCCCTTTTTATCCTATTTCCCTAATCTCGATAGTGAGTGGGATATCGCTGTGTAACAGACGTAACAGTATCCAGTTACCACCAGGTGGACTGTCTGTTCATCTGTCAGCTTCTTTCTATGAAAAATATACCGCTATAATTGTCGTCAATCTCCTCAAGATTTAGTTCGCCAAGCCAGTGCCTCTAAAATCGGCCCTATTCAAAATCGGTACCAAAAGTGATTGAAATTAATAAAAATAAATTCGCTTCGTGATTAATAGTCTCTCTAGTCTCTAATAACAATAGTCTCTATCCAAAAGATTAAATTTCACAATTAGTTCAGTCCAAATTCAAACTATTAATTTCTATTTCATCGCTTTTCATGTTAAATATGTTATTTTTTCTGAATTATGTTATTTTTATGTTTGTACAAATGTTTATGTTTTTTTTATATTTGGTTTTCTTTCTGCTTTATTTTCCCCCCTTTCAACTTTACTTTAGCAAAATCAGTTGTTTCTGAATTTCCGTGAACATATAAACAAACATTTCCTCTTTTAAGTATAACGGTATTAACATTATTATTATGAGTACTTTAAACTTGTATCTCCCGGACTCATAAAGTAAGTAATGTCTTTGACACCCAGAAGGTTATTTTTAATTTGTTACAAAGCTGAAATCTTAATATTTCATAGTCAGATCATAAATGTATAGGAAGCATTCGTACCTATCTCTCTACCTGTGGGGTAGACGCCTGTGGAGGTAGTTTTTAGGGTATCTATAGGGTAAGTATCATCAAAAAATTGCGTAATTAAACTTCCATTGTCCTTTATACTATTACCGCGCGGGACATAATTGATGGGTACACTGCGCGCAAGTTGCCGACCAAGTATACATTTTCATATCAATATACTCAGAATACGGCTTGGGTACAAAGCAAGCCCTAGCATAGCCACAGTACTACGTCAGGCCGATGATACCATCTTGTCCATGATATTTTGGGTCCGCGTGATTTATGATTTGGCATATTAAAAAGCACGCTAACATGATGGCTCACAATTCTGTACACATAAGCAGGCAGTCTTAGTTTTCTTTTGGCCTTTGGACTACCTCACCAACGTTACAAAAAAAATCTTAAAATGTAGTTCAGAGCGCGTTCCTCTCCATTAACTACGCAGGAAGCGAGGGCCACGGTCGAACAAGCCGGGAAGATCGCCGGCGGCAGCGCTCGTTAAGTGATTTTGAGGAAAAACATGCAAAAACGAAGATAGGGAAACCTTTGCTGCAAATTAGATTGAGGGAAGTGAGCCAATTCCATGTTTCCAATTTATTATCTATTATATATTCGAAATTTTCGAAACCCTCAAAACTTCCTGCCAGAAGACTGACGACTTGAATTAAGTCGTCAGTAGTGGTAGGATGAGAAGAGCGGTAGACCGTGTGTGGTGGCGGTGGAGAGACACAGGTTGATGGTGTGGTGTTTACAATAAAGTATATAAATAAGTAAACATTTCTGAACGTTCTCGAGAGTTCACCAGTTATTTCGGTACAGACAGTCGGATATACGTATATGACTATAAAGTTAGTTTCTCGACCATATTTCTTTATATTTAACACTTCATTACACGCATAAGCTACTCGAATTTAGACAAGACTTTAGACCTTTATAAGTTTTACAGCAACAACGCCCTCTGACCGATAGACATTTTCTAAATATTTTCATCTACAAACAACAGGTACTTCTTTGACCTTTCTCTTATGCCCGTGAAATGAAAATTCTTTCAATGTAAAAAGTGCCGGTATCCAAGGTTGAGACGAGGGCACCTTCAGGAATGTTCCTTATATAATAAAAGTTATCAGGTCTACTGAAAATTGAAAAATATTGGAAAGACTTACTTGAAAGTCGTGAGATTACTCATTTCAATAAGATTGCGCTCTTACAGATAAAATATTCAATGTAAAATTACTTTTTTTACATTTTTTATTTGTCCTCGAATGGCGACTACGCACCGAGAAACGTAGCCGGCCAGGTGGACTGACGAATTGAAGTCACCGGTAGTGGCCGGATGAGAAGAACCAGAAGACCGTGGTTTATGGCAGTCATTAGGAGAGACCTATATGTAGCAGTGGAAAGACGGTCGTTAGAGGTGGTGCAAGTCGATAAGATTACTGTACAGAAATACTACATTTTTGTATATGAAAATCCTGGGGTTCCTCATATATATTGAGATGTGTGGCATTAAAACGTCACGCTGGTCAAGCGTTCAGTCTTTTAGGCTTTGCGAGGCTTTATTATCCTTTAGTCTTCTTTTGCGACATCCACGGGAAGTAATGGGGTTGTGGTATTTTAAAGCCTGCCGTTACAACACGACAAAATCACAAAATGCATAATAAACTACCTTGCACGTTTCTTTAGTGCTAATTTTAGGCCAGTCCTCAAACTCAATAATTTCGGAGATATATTGATCTGGAAACAATACGTGCAATATGTACCAACAAAACGTGTGAAAACTCGCCAGGGACAGAAGAGGTCGCATCGAAAGACAATTTTCATATTCTTTATTTGTAAAGGTCGAAGCAAAGAGACTGTAAATGTTGGCATTACAGAGGGTTGTTTGTTGCATAGCGTATAGAGAATCAGTAAGGAAAGAGAGAGAAAAAATATTTATTTATTATATTACGTCGCATAGATACAAACTGGTTATAACAATAAATGGCGATCAGTTGGACACAGAAAGTCACCAATGAGGAAGTCCTGCGACGAGTAGATCGGAAACGTGAACTTTTGCAGACCGTCAAGTGCTGAAAAGTTACGTATCTGGGTCACGTGCTGAGGTATGAAAGATACGAACTTTTGCAACTTATTATGATGGGCAAGATTGCAGGAAAGAGGCATGTTGGTGGCCGGAAAAAGTCATGGCTGCGTAACATTCGGCAGTGGACTGGCTACACGAGTGCCGCCGAACTGTTTCGCCTAGCGAGAGACACGGATAAATAATCGGAACTGATTGACCCCCCCCCCCCCTCTCCTCCACTAGTTGGAGAAGCACCACAACAAGAAGAAGACATTTCTAAAGGTAGGCATTTGTGAGGGAAAGGGAGCACGCTGCAATCCTACAGCTGCTGGCCGCACTAATCGACTGAGCGTTATAGCTTAATTTTTTAAAGTCTGATGGCGATTAATACTTGAGCTTAAAATCTCAAGTCTAAAACGGTTAAGGTTCTTGAAGTTCATTAGCATTGTCTTAGCACCGAGTGCTTAAGTTGCTTACGTATGACTTTTGGAAACAAACAGTTGTAAAACGCGGATGCCACGCGCCATTCGAATTTTGATATTTTTCATACATGTCGTAAAAGAAATGTCTAAACAAAAGTTGTAAGGGCTCAATAAGGCCTATTCGAATAATTTTTGTAGGGACAGTGTTGACACAGTGCACGCAGAACGATCACAGTGTTATACGAATATCAGCAATTTACAGTATAGCACGCCAACAAGATATTATATACAAGGTACCTATACTTTTAGTTAATACTTGTGATCATTTAAAATAACAGTATGGAGGACGGTTACAGTTTATTTTCCACAACCTTCCGATACACATAAAATCAAGAACCTCTATTATTTTAATTTTTATTTTGTAAGATTTTTTGAAGATTTTTATTTCGTCAATTCTTTGAAACTACTGAAGTATCCTGAAAACAGAATGAGAATTTAGTTTCTTTATTTTGAATTGTGGACAGCTATTTCGAAAAAATGCACAAGTTGCACTACTGTTTGCTATTTCTGTCTACTGTGATTCAAGCAGAAAGACGGCTTTTGGAATCAGAATATATGGTCGTTGATGTCGTATGGTTTCAGCGTGACGACCATTGGCTTCATTATCTTGAACATAATATGAATCATTATAGTAAGATGTATGAGTAAAGTTGATATTTAAAACACAAAAATATATTCGACTGGTCACGTATGGTCAGATAAAATCTGCAGATGCTTTTTTATAGATACTTTTGCGGTACTAACTAATCGAGGATAATCTACTTCTGGAAAGTCTAGTGCGCTCACCACGTATGCGACCAGGGTAGACGGAAAATTAGGAATCCCATCAGATGAGGCGCCCAGCTTGATCAAGCCGCGCGAAAGATCCTCGCGGTTGGATGGAGATTTCACGGGTTAATTACACCAAACCATACCATCGGCCTATGCTTCTGGATACAGTCCTCTTCCAATGTTCGCCAATACACACAGTCTTCTGCTTTTCTCAACCAGCCACTACCAGTGAACATCTTTAAGCCGTCAGTGCTAAGAAACTGACATTGACATTTTTATATTCAGAAGCTGTACGAGTATAAACTCGCCTTCACTAGAACATTCGCTAATCAAAGAATGTATTTTTCTTTCATTAATTTTATTCCAACAATTTTTCCGCTTTTGAACCTTAAAAGCGTACGCTGGAAATTTTATCTTTCAAAAGTTTACTTTGGTAAGGTATTTCATTAAATGTTTTCAAGATGTTGTGATGAAAAAAGTAGTTATGTCATTTCTTAAAGTTTCTGGCAAAATTGAAATTAAAGTAAATACATTTATGCGTTCGTTCGAGTATACGTTGGATTATTATGTGGTTAGCTCGATTCACACTAATGTTTCAAAATATTAAATATAGCAATGCAATTTTTTATGGAAGAGTGGAGTTTCGTAACTTTCTTATATTTAAAAGGAGATCTCAATCACATTTATAATACCGATGAGGCATGATCAGACGATCATAAGAATGATACGGCAATGATATAAAACATATTTTAGGTTTTTTCGTTTAATATTAACAGATTGTAACGTGTTGTTAACAGATATTCATATTAACAGATTGTTACACACTTAACCATGATATACGTGATAAATTTTAAACAACAAAGGGTAACCAGGCTTCGCATTAAAGGCCAAGTTTCTATCTGCACGACGATATAAACTTTATAGTTTGAAAGTAATAAAAGACCGCCAGTCAATGTGAAAACCGGTCCACCCAACATACATCTTGTTGATGGTTGAAGATAAAGTTTTATTAGGACTGATAAGTTTGTGTATTGTTAATGGACCGGAATAAGGAAAAAACAGTTTTATTTTTAAGCCTGTTTTCCATTTGAAAGAGGGAGGGTGCTCGCTGCAATCGCACAGCCGCTGAGTGCGCTCGACTAGCCAGGTAACCCCTCCCTCTCTCACAGAAGACTACAGTAAAATGTAATGCATATCCCATTTTATTATATTCCCCCAGTGTACATACGTGGTTCGGTACTGAGATATGATAGAGACAACCTCATCCCCTCCCCATTTTTCCAGTCCTGTCTCCAAAGGTAGGCATCTGGAGGTGTGCCAATGTTTGTCATTCTGGACTGGTGTTGATATGTATCGCGGATGTCAATGGATAGGTGGACTGTACGCTCGTCTGCTGCCTTGTTCCATAAAAAATGACTTTGGAGTTTAATAAACTATCACTATTAAACCACAAAGCAATACATTTTTTTTTATAATAATCACAGATAAACCTTCATTTCTCGAGGTCCCAACAAAAAGTCCAACTATCAAGTTCATTTCGCCCGTCTACAATTAAGGTGAATGGAATAAGATTTTTAAAAAAAATCCGTTTTTTTGTGCATTTTTCATTGGTCGTTCTCTGTCAGTAAAATATTGTGTCTGTTATACAAAACGTTGCTACATTTTCGACCTTTGTCCGTTCCCTGAGTGCTATCTTTGAGTTATAGCGACCGCACGTCCGGCGCAAGCGGACCGCTTTGTGAATAAACGTTTATCGCGAATTTTGCTATTTTAACATCTGTTGCTGGCTATCGGGATGTCGGAATTTATGGGGAGTGCATGCGTATGGCTTTGGGATTACGTGGGGGATTGCAGCTGTTCATATTTACAATCAGCAACAAGGTAATGTATTCCCATCTCTACATAAATGCGCCTGTAATAAGGACTGGAATCAAACGGCTTTTGGATATATTAGCGTGTTGTTAAATGTACAGAGGCGGTCTTTTATTTGTATTAGTGATGCAGCGGGTGTCAGGTAAATACTTGATTAGTCCAGTAAAATAAAATAAGTGTCATTTGGGAAAAATTTGGGAATAGAATAAGTCCAGTCGACCGAATAAATTGTATAGATAAATCAACTTAGAGGCAATAATTTTTTAGAAAAATATACTTAAAAATGTGACAAGTAAAAATATCACTATGCACACAATTGTCCAGTGTGGGAATTACTGGGAATATTATTAATTTTTAAATAAATAAATAAAATAAACTTTTAAAAATTTAGTTCTTTGGAAATATCTCGTTCCGTGGGCTCTCCTTTTGTGTTTTTTGGTTTTCTTCAAATATTGTACAAAATCATACCGTCCTGATTCCTTTGTCCTGAAACTTGCGGTTTTCCTTACGATGTTATTCCTTCACCTCTGAGCTAGTTACAACTTTTAAAAATCCGTACTTAACGTAAAATGATATAAGATAAGATGATGAGATTGATGAGATTTGAGAATAAATACTTCTAGGCTATCATCGGTTACTGGGCTCGTATTCGACTGAAATCTGAAAAACAAAATTAAAATGTAGATTTTTCTCTTCAACTCTTTTTATCTCATCCTTCTTATTCAGTACATACTCTGAAATGATGTAAAACACCACGTGTAATACAATCCTACAATCACCATGCAATTATGGTCAGGGCCATAATGGCCCAGAGGGAGGGACATTCTCACCACAATACGTGCGATAATGACCCCGGCTTAGTTGTAAAGAAGTGTGTTGGGAAAAAAATCTGGCCAACTCGTCATAGGGTATGGCCAGAGTATAAGAAGCGCGGCAAAAGTTGAGGCAGACACAGGACTCACTCAGGCGCATTTCTTGCATTTACATATTTATTACTTTATTACACAAACTACAATAGGCTGTATTATACAATGGTATTGTCTTCCAGCCAACCTTTATGAGAGAAAATATATATAACGACGGTGGTGCAATCAAGGAAGGAGAAAATTGAAAGGAATATAAAAATAAACACAAAGAAATGATAATAATGGAAGTATTATTAATTACTTTATTTATTCATACTTTATTGCATAGAACCTTTATTGCAAACCTGTCAACCCTTGAGCAAATAGAGAAAATATAGACTTTCAAAAAAGGGGTAGCAATGTTAGTACGTTTTGTAATGATGACGCTACCATCGCGAACGTATATAGATTCATCAACACATCCAAACTTGAACGTGTGTGTTCGCTTTGCGCTCTCTCTCTCTCTCTGCGCAATCTAGTGTATATTTGTGCTATACTACCATCGGCCTGTATCTCTCCACTGTTGGATATAGACCTCTCCCAAGGAGCGCCATTACACACGGTCTCCTGCTCTTTCCATTCAGCCACTATCTATGGGCAACTTTCTTCAAGTCGTCAGTCCACCTGGTTACAGAAAGTCCCACGTCGAGGACTCGTCTCTGCATCGGTTATCGGTAATGTGGCATATATGATCTGCCCACTGCCACTTCAGCTGCCTGATTTTTTCAACTTTGTTCCTAACTTTCATTCTTCGTCGAATTTCTTAGTTACGGATTTTCCCTAGCAAAGAGACTGAGCATAGCTCTTTCATTCGCTCGCTGAGCAATTTTGAATGTGTGAATGAAGCCTGCCGTCAGAGAATATGTTCCGGCACCATACGTCATGACGAGCAGGGTGCACTGATTGAAGTTATTTGTTTATAAAATGCATGGCAGACATGATGGTAAGTGGTCACCGCCGCCAATGGACATCGGGCGGGCTTTCGGGTGAGAAGAGGGGAATTTTAGTTTTTTATTTAGTTTTGTATTAATTTTAATCATTACAAATAAATAATCTAATGTCCTCTTTTCATTTTCCTTTCGCAACTAGATTCTTCGCAATTCTTCTTCTTTCAATGAAATACCTTCCCCGCTGTACACGGGTGTGTGCCTTTATAGTGAATGAGACAAAAGGTTTCGTGGGCCGTCTTAGAAAATGAGTGAAAAGAAGCATTAATAAGAAAAATTACCGTGGGTCCATTGTGTTTTAGGACTCCACTTTGGGGTTTTGGGCTTGGTACGGCGTATTTTCTTCACGTTGAAGTTAAAAATATTGTTGAGTTTTTCGTTTAGCCACGGTTGGCTGGCGGTCCTGTACGAATGTTCATTTTATTTGCGAACAAAATAATATTTAGGTATTGATTAAAACATAGGACACTTTATTATCAAATTATAATTTTAATGATGAGGTGGTATTAAAAAAATATTAGTTTTTCTAGGGGTGATCCAATTAAAACAAAACCCATCAGGCCGAAGTTGCAGACGAAAGTTAGTAATAATAATAAATTATAAATAACTCCACACTCAATGGCCCATCCTAGGATTCCCTGTGTAGTGGGTCTAGAGACACATGCAACGCCCAGACTCAAACAAACATCTGTCTTGAAACAAATGTTTGTCTGACCGGGAATCGAACACAGGACCTATTGCACAGCAGGCAGGGTTAATAACAACTGGGATAATTGGTCGTAAATTAAATATTATCTATAAGATATTAAAGGGCCTCCCCTTACACGCTGCAATCTTACAGCGTAGATATTGAGCGTACTCGACTGGCCAAGTTGTCCTGACGTCACAGAAGACTGCCGTAAAATGTACTGCATTTCTCAATTTATCTTTTTTTTTGGGATTGGCTAAATTCTAGTGGCCCTAATGGCTATTCAAGAGTCACCGGAGATGTATAATTTAGGGCGAGCGTGGAAGGCGCTCAGCCAGGAGTAAAAAATGTGTAGTAACGAGCCTAAGGGTCCCGACGCCGGTAGACTGGCGGAAGGAACTGACCGAGGCTTAGGGAGTTGCTTTGGGATGGCACGTGCCGATACCTGGTAAAAGTGTTGGTTGAAGGCCGGTGAGTGTTGACGGTGTAGCGAGGATGGCGTCCTCTTCTCCGTCACTTTTTCTTCTCTTCTCCGTCTTCCTTCTTCTCCTTCTTCTCCGACCGTCTTCGCCGGACGCCCGGCGGGAGATTCAACTTAAGTACGGATTTTTAAAAATTGTCACTAGCTCGGCGGTGAGAGGAAAACATCGTAAGTAAACCCGCGTGCTCGAGAAATAAAAAAATCTGGAGTATGTGTATCCACCAATCCGCACTGGGCCCGCGTGGTGGATTATAGACCAAAACCCCCAAGTGATTTACTAGGGGAGGCCTGTGCCCTACCGTGGGATATTAAAGGCTGATACGTCGTAAAACTAATAATAAAACACAAACATTTAAAATATACACACAAATATTTAATATGGCAAATTTGAAAATAAGTGTAAAATTATATTAAATTAATATAACCTTAAACAATCTGTATAACAGCATGTGGTTATAAACTGGTTAAAGTGTATCAATTTTAACAACTAACCACAAGCGAATATGCAGCAGTCACAAAAGAAGTTGCTTATGTGCGGCGCTGTAATCGACCGACATAATGTTTCTAGCTTATTGGTTTCAATTTACCCTATCAAATTATGTATTTTTATTTACACCTGTCAATAAAGATGTGTGCAAATTAGGAAAAACGGAAATTATGAACTTATAAACGGACATGTATTATTATATTTATTATGCACAATGGCCGACTTGTCATATTTAGTTCTCTTAAATTCCGCGGGACTTCTTTGGTGACGCGCACTCTACTATGATAAACTCAAACAATTTTGTGGCATCAAGATATTTATTTTTATGTACCCGTGTATTCTTAAAGAATAAACAAAAAAAATAAACGTAATAAAAAAATATACGCTAGGTGAAGCTGAATTACAAACGACCCCAATAAAATGTAACATTGTTTCTCATCACAACAGATGTAGTGTCCCTCTTTAGAGCAATAAAGAAACACGGTGAAACCTTTGAAGTGCAAAAAAAGAAACTCTGAATCTTGCAAAGAAATCTAAGTAATATCCTACAATTCTGTTACATCACCGCTGTAGAGCGCTCCACTGAAATATTCAGGATGCACCTATTTACTTTGTCCACAGTATTCGGAGGAAACAGTTTGGAAGCTAAAAAAAAGTGCTGCGATTAGGCCATGTATTTATTTATTTACTCGTTTTTGTAAATTGTTACAAAAGGCGGCCTTAATGTTTTACAGCATTATCTCTCAGTCAACCGTTGTTTTAAGTCAGTTTTAGGGGTTTAAATGTATGTAAGAAATAAAATATTCTTTTGGTCATAATTAAAATCCCTATGGTATATCAAGGTACTGGTTACGTTACTGTAGCTTACAGAAATACATATATTTAATTTATAACATAAGTACGCTTTGCTCCATTTATATCGCTTTATAAGGTATAAACACACGTACGGTTCTACAGCGGGCTAGTCTCAGTCACCGTGTACACCCCTTTATGCCGCTAGTACGGCATTCACGCCTATCATTGGTAAAGAACGGTACACAATAACTCATAATCATGAGCAAATTCATGAAATTCATGGTTTCAGGCGAATACATTATGAGTAAAGGTTGGAGTAAGTACTGATTTATACTTTTTATTTCCTGTATATCCGTTTTCTTATTCCCTATTGTATTATTATGTACTCTTTGTATCTATGTACTCTTTCGAGTATTGTCTACTACCAATTCTAGAATTCTTATTGGTTACTAATGCAAACCTAAATTCAAATCCGCTTCAAACGTCAAACGCCTCCTCTGTCTCGTTCTGCTATTTATTTTTTTAATCCGTAAGGGCGTACCTACTGCATTCCTGTTAAAGCCTTCTGTATCAGTACTGTTTTTTTTATTTTATTTTATATGAAAAAACAGCATAAACACAGTATAAAATATTACATTATAAAATTCTTTAAACACGTGTTTAAAGAATTTTATATTTCAACAAATGGTAAGTAATTGCGTATTTAATATACCTGTATAAAATTAGTTCTAAGTTTGTTTGTGAATATCTCAATCGCCTGCTTTCGCATGGTAATCAAATTTCGTTTGTACAACTACAATTGTATAAAGAAATGCCTAGTTTATCAATAGACCGGTTTTGCATACATACAGTTCATTTTTAATAGTTGTTTCATAAGTGCTATTTATTGTTTCAGTGTTTTTGTATTTTAAAAAAATGCTGAAATGAGGACTGGTTGTTATTCATTCTTCGAAGAACATCTGATCTAGAATTACACAATCTTTATACACCTTTCTCCTAATTAACTCCTAAATCTTCAAAGTTAATCCGAGTACGCGCCAACGTTTGTCATTTTTGGATGACGTCAGCATGCATCGTGGATATCCCTGGGCAACAGTATTGACTAAATATCAGTTTTTTTGTTTAAATGTGTTTAAGAATGTGTTGTATGGTGTATTTCGAACATTGATGGTAAGTTCCCACACTGGTTGTTCTGAATACTGTAAAAACATTATTCGTTCGGTAAGGTCAACAAGCGTGCTTTCTTTTCATTTCTTTGTCAAAGAGAAAATGTTCTGGACATTTCGGGTCAGTCCATTAGGTACTGTTTGAATATTCATTGTGAAACGAATATTTGTGCCGTTGGTGCATGTTCGTGTTCGTGCATTCCTTATCAACTGAGTGTTAAAATCCAATTTGTGAACCTTATTTTAATGAGCCATTTCTTTCCTTGGGTGTCGTAAAAGGCGACTAAGTGATCACAAAGCACCTACCACGAGCTCTGAGGAACCTCTAAAAGAGTGACTTGCCAACCCGCTTCGCCACCTAGCCATTTTCAAGGCCACCCACGAGACAATATACATGGGGAGGCTCATGTCCAGCTATGGATAGACACTGAATGGGCTGATTGCATTGCATTGCATTTTAATGAGCATAATATTGTTGAATTACTTTTTCTCGAACCTCTCTGAAAGCCTTTGATATATCGTGTCGGTAATGAATGACTCGGTTTCTTTAAAAAAAGTATGTTAATTCAGGTTGCTCAGCTCGATGTATAATGAATTAACTGCGTAGTAGGTTTGAAGTCGTATTGTAGAGGAAAGATGTTCTGGCCTGGATTGTAGTATGTGTTTATATCAGAAGGTTGAATAACCCCTGTAAAGTGGTTGTCTCGAGTCAAAATTCACCAAAAGACTCCACGAAACAAATGAGTTGGGAGTGTCACAATACTCTTTAGAGTATTATCCTCTATTTATTTATTTATTTTATTACTACAATACTAACTACTACAACTACATACCTACTAATTAATTATTGAATGAATGACAGATATTTCACACAAGTGTTATGAAGCCCTGACTCCTGAACTACAAGTCTTTCAAATCTTGATTAGAATGACAGCTGTCAAAGTGCCTCGAATAGTACTGGAACAATAATGATCAAATGATTAATGAGATAATGAGGTACATCATCTTTAATAGATTAATTAATTAGTACATCTTTAAGACAGCTGTCATTCTAATCAAGCTGGATTTAAAAGAATAGGATAGACCCGTATCTCAGGAGCAAACCCTATGTTTCATTGATAATTGAAAATCACCGAAAACCGTAAATTGCGGAATGAAGAAAATACCGCCAAAGAAATCAGAAGTGCTAAGTCAGGACTAAATTTCTGCCCCATTTAACGTTTTCTGTTCGTCTGGTTGCAAATCTTTTAGAAGGTTGAGTTCTAGATTCAGCGCATGTTATAAATTACATAAAAGCCCTTTCATTTTAAATCGCGCCGAGTCTAAAGCGTCGGATAACCTGACGTAAGATGTACGCTCGGAGCACAGTGCAGAGAACTAACACAGTATAATGGGTGTTCATTCCTTACTTCGTTCCTACATCTAAGTCTAACTTATTTATTTCAAGTAACTAAGGTCCATAAAATATATACTTTAACCTACAATACATATAATATAACAAATTTAACAACTAATAAAGATTCCTTCCTTCCTGAAGCGTCGGTACACTACTCCTTTTGACCAAAAGTCAGGATTGAGAAACAGCTTCTGATGCACTGCAGTAACCCGAAGCTTAGCTTAATGTTATTGTTAGCTAATGTTATGCTACGCTTTGCTAAGCTTAGCATAGCTTCACATGTTAGCTATCCTAAGCTAATGTTCTCTATTTTTTTAATTATTCTTTTTTTTTCTCTATTCTGGAATGTATGAGTCGCTATATCCAATTCCTCGCTAGTCTTTTCCGTGTGGTGAAAAACATCACTATTACTACTATTTCTATTTTCAATTGACAGCCACTTTTTGCTTTTTTACTTCTTCTACAGTTGAAAATAAGCTAGTTTAATTTCATAAAATCATCAACTGAAACAAGAAAGTCGGGCCCTAGACAGACAAGACATCTATAGACATTGCAAATATCACTAGAATTGAAGGTAAGCAGTAACTTCATCATTTCTATTTTACTTTCAATTTTTTAATTATGTAACAATAAAAAATAATCTCATCTTTTATACACTCTATTGCTTACCTCTCATATATATTTTTTCAAATATTGGAAAATTGAAAACTCATTTATAGCGTTATTTAAACTAAACTAAAGTGCTAGTAATAAAGAGTGAACTTAGAGTGATTCCCGTGGGAACTCTACTCGTATATTGGATCTGAATAAAAAGTACCCTAACGGTACCCTAAACCATGTCAAATTTCATAAAATCCGTCGCGTGGTTTTGCGTGATGCGCATCCAGACAAAATTCTAACAAAAATGTTGTTGTTTTGTACTCTGTATCACGTGTACTTTATAATGCAATCACATATAAATTTAAGAGTTACATGCAAGAGTTATTAATTATTGTTATTAGAGTTATTGTTATTAATTATCCCTCGTCTCATACTTAATAATTAATACCTGAAATGCAAATTCCAGTTTCAGGGTAACACTCATAACAATGAGATTTTTTTCTTATAGGTTCTGTCTTGCTGCACCGGCTTTATGTCCAATTCTTTCGCAGCTCAGGCTATCAAACTCTGGAGCACTGTTTCCATTGACATTATGAAAGCCCCTTCTAAATTCCCTTCTAAAAAGTTGCAACAGAGTTGATAAATATAGTTACTTAGTTTTTTCTTTCTCTGAAACATTTCCCCCTTTTAATGACTTTTTTTATATCTTAAGTAATTCAATTTATAATGTGTCGGTTTCATCATTTCGACCAACGGCTTACAATTTAGTGAAACACTGCATTACTCGCTCCGCTTATGGATCTTGTCCCACACACAAAACACCAGTTGACATGTGACGTCACGGCAGACAGAAACAGACAGTCGCTACTTGCTCGCACGCAGTTTCGTTGCATACTACCTAAGTGCTGTTTATTCGCTATTATATGTAAACATTGTCAACTCATCTGTCATTAAACCTAAGTGCTCGTCTTCTAATCTGTTCATCATGTATTCTTCATCAACTATCGACAATCAACCTCGCTTTCTCCACTGCCACGTATCTGCTTCATATTACATTTTCACACCTATCCCTATCCCGTCCACCTATCCCGTGGATGAAAATAGGACGCACCCACAATAATGATAATTTATTGTTGTATGTATTTATATGGGTATATAAGTATATTTGTTTATCAAGGTTTATTTCTGTTAAACCAAAGGTTGACTGGCAGAGAATGCTACTAGGTATTAAGCCCGTCTTTTGTACAATGTTTATTTATGTACAAAAGTTAAAAAAAAAAAAATTCGGTTAAGTATTTCTCCAGAAATTAGTTCTAACTAAATTGAGACGCTACGTTAGACGTAGATATGGCATGCCTGTGTGCGTGAGGTGAATTATTAGCATTCATATTTAGATAAATTACTGTTCGCTTCTGTTACTAGCATCACAGTTTCAGATAGTAACCAGTGGTATTGAAATAGAATTTATATTGAATTCGCTTGCAGTGACAGAAAAAAAGGCATATTTTTTAAAGAACTAGAAATTGAACATGACGCACAGCACAATGCAATATATGAAATGTTTTATTGAACTTTTCTAGGCAAAACGGAGGTTTATATAACAAGGTTCGTGCCCTGCGGTGGGACGTTTAAGAGGTTTATGTCTCGTTTACACAAAGAGAGTTTCTGGAACGCGAGTTCCTCGTACATCGGTCAAAAGCTAGTATAAATTATATTGTAGCTAATATAAAGCTAGTATTATATAATTGTCCGTGCATCTTTAATGGCTCCACTGAAAACCAGCGCTGTGGTTTGTACGCGGCATATGCTGAGTTGGAGACCGTTTCCGACATCACAATGCACATGTTAATCTTATAAAATAAGTCTCTCTATTTGTGTTTTTTTTATTTAATGTTTCATTTTTTGTTCTTGTTATGTGTAATTTGTTTGTTTTTTATCTTTTATTGTTTATTGTCGTGTCCAAATAAAGTTATATCTATGTCTGAACAACTGTAATCATCATCTGATCACTCTTATCCCAGTTATCATCGAGTTTTCATCATCATGTGAACACATTGTAGGGAGAATTGTATGTAGTTTGGTCACATACTAAAAAAAACATACATTATACATACAACATACATTATACGAGAATCGTATGGAATATTATCGCCCAAACCATTCGAGAAACTCTCCTTGTGTAAACGAGCCATAACATAGAAAGATCGATAATCAACTCAAGTTGTTTATTTAGCAAGGACATAGGTAACAAAATAAGATGTAACAATACAAATATTACAAGAAAATTATTACCTTAGACGTCAGAGTTTAGAAATACATTAGACCTTAGACCGCACTACGGTCGCGATGACGTCACTAACACACTAGTGTTATTACAACCATGCGTGAGTAACAGAGACGGTGATAGCTCTCCCACCTCAAATATTCTGAAGTTGATATCTACGTAATTTTCTAATAAATTGTAAACCTGATGATTATTTTCTCCTCCAGTTGTTGAATCGTTTTACAAGAGCTGGTGTGAACATATTCAATGTATACATGAGTCATTAAAATAACGCAAAAGCATAAAATAGCTCGTTCTGTACCGAGAGTAGAATCTATTCTAGTTATTACAATTGTTTTTTTTTTTTTTTTAATTATTTATTGTTCAGTTCTAGTACAACCTTTATTCTACGTGTAGTTGGATTCTACGTGCTTTAGGTTTTTTTTTATAGAAAAGAAGCGGCAGACGAGCATACAGTCTATCTGATGATAAGTGGATACTGTCATCCATAGACATCCGCGATACATGCCAACATCAGTCCAGAATGACAAACGATGGCACGCCCCCGGATGCGCTGCCTACCTTTGCAGATTAAGGAATGGATTGGGAAAATGGGGAGGGAGAGGATGGGATGGGCTCTGGCATATCTCACTCACTACCGAAACACGTACGTACATTGGGGAAATACGATAAAGTGGGAAATGCAGTACATTTCAAGGTAGTCTTCTGTGAGAGTTGGGTAACGTGGCCAGTCGAGCGCGCCCAGCGGCTGCTGGATGCAGCATGCACTCTCCCCCTACTAACAGGTCGTTTTAGATCGAACAACAGACCTTTACACGTTCGTGACTTTTAATTGGTTCCCTAAAATCATTAATTTATTATTCGCTGGAACAGTTTTGTACATTATAAATTAGTTGACGTGCTTCAGATTTCGTGATTTCCGTGACACGTTGTTATTTGCAATTTTCACTTCAACCATTTATTTTTTGCGTTCATCTTCAATATAAACCATACCTAAAGTTATTTGCATCAAAATATGACTAATTCTGTACAAAGAGTGATTGATATCACGAGTGTGTCAAATGGTGACATTTTTAACAGATCGAGATATTTCGGTTCATTTTCTGGTAAAGATAAGAAAAGTGAAAATGAAACTTTTTGATCCTAAGCTTCTCATTTGAAGGTATAATATTTCTACATAATAATTCACGAATATCAATGAAAACAACCTCCACAGTTGCAGTACGTATGGGAGAACACATTTAATATTCAATTCGCGCCGCCATATCACCTATTGGTGTAAATTACTTCAAGTTTCCATAAGGGATTAAGGGATTGAGATCAGGTTAAATTAATTTGGACCAAGTCTGTTCAGGTTGTGGTTAGGTGAAGTTTCGGGAACATTGTTTCAGAAATACAGGATATCATTTGCCGAAGGTAACGGGGGTGAAATCGATATTAAAAACTAACTTGTGCATGCGGGTTCTCCCGCTTCGGAATCGATTTTCAAATTAATTGTATAATTGTGTCAATTGTGTAGACGATCGATTGGTGAAGTTGGTAGTGATCCTGCCTGCAATGCAAAATTGGTAAGGTATTGATTCCCGACCGGACATTCATATGTTTAAAGACACACGTTTGTTCAGAACTGGGTGTGTATTTGTCTTTGTGTGTATCTCTGGACCCACGACACAGGGAATCCCAGTGTGGGCCATCGAGTGTGGGATAATTTATTTTTAAAAAACGTTAAATATAAAAAACGCAGCGTCAGTCCGACGGAAGATTTCGCCATATTCTGTACATTTTAGATTGAAAGTGTTTATTCAAAATTTGTACAGCTTCACGATTCCGATTGAACGACATATAGTTTATACTTTTTATATAGGCATGGAATTTCTTTTTGGGATTATTGAAATTTTATGGTCCTAAGTATGCAACTACTGGCTTGTTTTGCTAGCTTGGTATATAAGCTTTATGTCGAAATATTCACATAGATTTTTTTTTTATATTTTAAGTACTGCTTTTAAGTTTAGTAACTTTTAATAATCTTTTCTTCCTTCATGTTGTAATAATGGGCGAATTTTGCTCCCGTTTTTTGTGTTATTTTTTATTAATGTACACTTATGTTTGTGGGCGCTAGGCCTATGTGAAATTTATGCACATGTAGAAAAATATTTTGTATATGTAATTTAGTTAGTAAATTACAATACAAATACTAATTAGTTAGTAATTAAATAAATAGTTAGTAAAAGTTAGTAATTACGAAGTTAGTAAATTGTTTTGTATGTGTTTAATACATAAGCCTCATAAAAGTTAAATAAATAAATACAAGAAAAAAACCAGTAAACTGACCCGGGTCACCTTCGAACTTAACAGAGGTATAACTTAACAACTGACTTTATCTCGGTCACCAATATTCATAGATCTGTTAGTGACATGAATTTTAGACTAATGCCTACCTAGAAATATATTTTTTTCCTCAAACCAGCTTCACCCAGTGTGTTCGTATGGACGTTACAGAACGTTGGTCACAAACGTCCTCGGGATACCAATGCTGCTCCATCCTCCACCCAAACTATTTTCTGCCAAATTTCCATTGCAAGTATGATGGTGGAGAATAAAATAGTATTACTAGATAAATAAATTTCCATCATCTCATTTAAATTGAAACATTATTAAATTATATTTAAATATTTGCTTCTTCTCGACCCAAAAGTTGTCTTGTAGATATCGCTTTTATTTATTCACGATGGCAAAAGAACAATTCACGATGCCTTGGCTCTCGCGTTGGTACAAAAATTTATATTATTGAGCAATTCAGTTTTTAGTTTCCCGTTGAATTTTATCAAGAGTAGCCATACAACAATATTCCGCGATGCTCTAATAGGTTAATATTGTATCGATTACATCTGATCGCATAAAAAGTGCAAATATATAAGATAAGATAGCGATAAGACTGCTTTTTGTGCATTTTATGGTTGGTGTTGTTTTACTTATGTTTTCGTGTGAAATAAAGAGTTTATATACTTATATCTTCATTCGATGGAATAGGGGAGGATAGGGTGGGATGGTAAGAATTGAATTGGGAAGTACGCTCTTGTATATCTCGCTCACTATTGAAACACGTACCTGCGTATATTGGAAGGTATAGAATAAGGGTGGGAAATGAATCTACAAAATCACCAATCAGTTTCGACATTTATATTAAATTTCGGTGACTTTAGTTTTTTTGGCGAATGTCCTCGTTTCCGATCTAGCCCGAAAAGGAAGTCCGAGCATAGGTTTCTCGGTGAGTGACTTTGAACTTATGGATCGGGACTACTGATAGAGGCTACGTTTCGGCACCATACGTTCAGGATGCACTGATTGTTAACTTTAGTCTTCAAGCATTACGGTATAGGTGACTAGAAGAGTCGACGAATTTTCCACCGACGGACCTCGGTCTACCGGCAGGGAACCCTTGGACTCGTTGCTGCACTCACTTTTTGCTCCTGGTTAAGTGCCTTTTGCGCTCGCCCTAAACCATACATGTCCGGTGACTCTTGAAAGGCCATTACAGCTACAAGAATTTAGATATTGCGAAAAAAAAATCAAGAAAGACGCATTTTCCTAAATGACTTCTATCTCCTACCTACCTCTTTGCTGAAGTTGGACTAGCTGAGGAAAACACAGCTCGTAGAATTGGCATTGTAGAAGCGCAGTGTGGGACGGCCTCGGCCAGGTGGAGCGACGACTTAAAGAAATTCGCCAGTGTTGGTTCAATGAGAAGAGCCGAGGATGTGTGGTGGCGAGCTTTGGGAGAGGCCTCTATCCAGCAGTGGAGAGACATAGGCCGATGGTGTGGTATGGTATTAAATTTAAACATTTCACGACAGTGTTCTGTGAGGTCGGGGTAACTCGGGCAATCAGGCACAGTCCAACGGTTGTGGGGTTGCAGCATAGGCCATTCATCTCGATAAAATTATCCCGAACAGATAGACAGATATCGTCCTTTATATATGTAGATATAGAGGTGAGATATAATATATTACAGACATTTCGGAATTTTCGAGAATTTCAAGTAATAAGATTTAATATAATCCCGGAGTTTGTAATAAGCGCGTTATATTAATTATACGCGCATTCCTTCCCTAAATTTTAAAATTATTAAGTGTAATATAACATAGCAGAATCTGTTATTTGCAATAAGTTTGATGTGTATATTTCAGTTACTTTTTTTTATAGAGAAGTGGGCGGACTTATGCCTCTGTTTTGCTCTAGATTCATGTTCACAAATAAATAAATAAACATATTTACTTGGACTATTAGTTCCTGAAATTCATATAATTTTGTGTCACTGTCTATACATACAATTAATTATATGTTGCAGGATATATACGTTGTGTGTAATGACAAAACGTACGGAACATTGCGAAATCTCCTTCTCTGAAGCATCGGGTCTTTTTTCTTTCATCTGTAGATACTCTTACAATATACTCTTAGGAACATAGAAATTCGATGGGAATCCAACTCGTCCTGCGGGTTGTAAGCCTGTAGAACCGTAATTTCGATACACCGTCGAGAAGCGAGAAAACGAAATCATGAAATCCGCAGCTTCTAGAGAAACCTATAAATGAATTACTAAACTGCGGTGCTACGTGAATATCTTTAAACAATATAAAATGAGCAGCCAGGCGCTCGATGTTGAAGTTGAAGTTTACTGAAGTTGAAATATTTTGAAAAAAACTTTTGTACTCTTTTTCAAAATTTGATATTTTTACAAAAAAAATATCGTAACAATATATCAATTAACTCCAAATAATGAGCATAATCCATAGTTTCAGATATCAGGAAAGACTTCAACACAACCTATAGGTATATTATTATATTGAACCCCTGCTGTTGCAGGTGTCCAAGGGCGGCGGTGACCACTTACCGTCATGTGGCTCGCCCGCTTGTCTGCCATCTATTTTATTAAAAAAAACATATAACTATAAAAAATTTCAATTGTAAACAACCATTGAAACTACTCGTATTATATCTGGACCAATCATCTACTATTGAACCTTTGGGCATTTATATGTATACATATACAATATATAATATATGTATATACAACGAGTCACCTAAATAACGGAACACTTGAAACATGTCAACCAATTAAAAATATATTAGCGCGTTACCTATGAAATTGACGTTTGTTCATAATGGCCACATTGAACTTAGTTATCTTTCGTTTGGCTTGAAATTCCAATTTCAAATTTGTGATTCTTTTTCAAAATCAGTTTATTCATTTAGTCAATCAGTTTATTCAATCAGCACATTCTGCCAGTGTCACGTTTTCTTCGTAGTAAACAATTTCAAGTCTAAAATGTATACTGTCAATGTCCAGACCCGTCGTAGTAAGTCAGGAGTCGCTCAGTAAAGCGATAGTAGGTTTACTGAGGACAGAAGAGGACTCCTTGGAAGCACACGAAAAACAAAATCCTATGCTTTTATTTGATTATCACAAACATTACACACAAAAACACTTTGACGTTTAATAAACTATCACTATTAAACCACAAAACGCACTATATACAATTTTTATAATAATTATACAAAAACTGAACCTCACATCCCAAGTCCCCGTCAAAAAGTCCCTACAAAAGTATTTTGAAATTGTATCGAATTTGTGATATGGCCTCATGATAATAATTCAAGTAAACAAGTCTTAAGTGAACTAAAACATTTAAATGGAAAGGTATACGACATACCTGACAGTAAGTGACTAACCTTGTTTCTACTTCCCCAGGGGGTAAAATATTTAAACTCCAAATTAGTTTTAATAGTAGATTATATTGACATGAGGAAACTTTGTTAACTCTCTGAATAGCAACATTTTCTTTAAATAGCCAGCCAGTCCCTTTTTTATAGAGTAGATCGCAGACAAGCAGACGGGCCACATGATGGTAAGTGACCACCGTCACCCATGGACACCTGCAACACCTAGGGGCATGCGGGTGGGATGCCACGTTGCAGAGACCCGTTCACAGGTCTCTTGAAGAGCTCCATATCGTAGCGTAACGGAACAACCTTAGCTGACAGTTCATTCCAGAGCTTTCGGGTTTGCAATATAAAGTGTCTTTTTGACCATACTGTTCACAGGGACTCTCATGTTAACGAACTGCAGATGAATCGTACGACGACGACCAGCAATGGTACAAATCCGAAGTGGACATGAAATTGAACAAATCTTCAGAATAAAAAATATAATGAGTGAGAAACGGCGAGTATTTCAAAGGAAATTACGAATACAATGACACAAACACAAACACAAATAAATAAATCGACACAAATAAAATTAAATTGCCGTAACTGCTCTGGTCATAAGTAGCTACCATTAACAGAAGAAGTGATCGGATTGGTGATTTTTTCTACGTAAGAACGGGCGCAATTTTTTTTTTTTTTTTTTATGTTAGGATAGACAATCAGGAAAAATCCTGCATGGGACACCTGGTACCATCTAGGCTGGCTGGGCCAGCCTAGGTGGTACCAGGTAGTGTCGGACTCCTACCGACTAAAAAACCTGATTGTCTCAACATCGTGTTTTTGACTAATTCTTGTGGCCGTGCGGCCTTTTAAGAGTCACCGGTAACGGGCGCAAGATCAAGGCCAGTTATATTTATTGAAATCGATGCCGTACGCACAGGAGTAGCGGACGTTGACACCTGTGCTAAAACCAGTGTTGCATCATCGTTAAGATTTGTCATAAAGACAAAACTTATCTGTTTTGTCAGCTGCCAGCTAAAGAGTACCCATTTAAAAAGGGACATAATTTTTATGGCAGCAGATAAATGATCGATCGACGAAATACTGCACACAATTAAAATAACTAGTCAACAAGAAAATTTAATAACAGTATATTTATCTCATATGCATGCTATTCGCTGCAGAATAATCTGAATAATCCCATATGCACAATAATAAAAGAAAAGCGAAAATGTATTCCAAATTTCATATACGTATCACCATAATCATTTACTGGTAAATGGAACAGTTCTTTTCAGGATGGAACAGGTGGTAGTTTCTTGAACTTCAGGTTTCTGTTCAATGGAACAGGTGGTAGTATAAAGTGCAACGATTATTTTTCACTATTACATACCCTAGCCAAAAGTTTATAGTTTCTGAGATATTTAAGATTTTGTATTTTACTCAAATAATTCTACCTACTCAGTAATTTTGTTAACTAAAGATTTTCCTATTGACCTCGGGAAGTGTAAACCTATCCGAGGTTGCAGTAAAATAGAGTATTGAATAATTTATTTCAGAGTTGAGAGAGTAATTTCTTTTAAGTATTCAAAAATGAGTTTAAAAATGAGTTTCAAAAATAATGAGTTTAATAAACGGCCTTGTTTATTTTAAAAGGACTCGGCTTCGCATCGTCCTTTTAAAATCACTTCGTAAGGACTCGGCTTCGCCTCGTCCTTCCAATATTACTCGGCCGTCAATTGCTTTATTTCGGCCGAGCCTTGTATAGTATTTTTCTCTAATTTGCGAGGAAACAATAAACAAATTAATTCAAGAAACAGAAGTTTTCCGAGAAAGAATTCGCTTTTTTTTCAGTTTTCCACTCGATGAAATCTTCATATGCCTTTTCATATTTTTCTCTCGATTTCGGTGGTAATAGGTTTTCAGAAAGTATCTTTGCTTCTTCAGCTATGTCTGGTGGCGTTAAATCTAATTCACTTTCCAACAAACTAGTACTCATTGTTTATTAGACAACTTAAAATTGTATGAGATTAAATTTGTTTAAAAAATTAAAATTGTAAACTTATGAGAACATAACATCCACAATACAGAGTAGGTATCTGATTTTCATTTCCGTCAATTCGACTGCGCGCGGTCTTTGTTCTTTTTTAACTTTTGAAAAGAAATGCACATTCAGCCTTTATAATAATAAATATCGTGTACCTGAAAAAACCTAATTTATGTTAGTGTGCACTAAAAATAACCTCGCTACTGTCCAGCAATCTCTATTATTGTCGTGTTGGAAATTGCTGGCGTGAGTACAGAAAAGAGCCGATTGACGTATTCCTTTTTTAAAATAATGAAGCCATTTCCGAGCAAGTAGGAGAAAAGTTTGTTATATTATTATAGATAGATACAAACAAATTCCTTCTAAGATATGACATAAATCAAATTCTGAGGCCAATTGAACAAAACACACAGTTACCTAAACCGTAAATAAAACAAAAAAATAAAACAATAAATAATTTAATATTTTACAGAAGCAAGAAAAAATAATTAACAATAATCAAATTCAACAAAAAGTTAGATTGAAACAATAGGTTTCGCATCTGTAATCAACCAAGCTGTTCCACTCTCTTTAGTTTCATAAATCTCAACTGCAGCCTTACCAACCGAGTCCACATTCTGCCAGGGGTGGGTCTTGATGTACTTATTGAAATCACTCTGCAACTGAGGGTCGTCACAGGTCTTTAGATTAGTGGCTAACTTCGTGTAAGTTAGACCTGGACAAATGGCTACAACTCGCACACCAGTTCTGTTATAATTTTACACATGGCCTAAGGACTTCGTGAAGCCCATAACAGCGAATTTGGATGCTTGGTAGATTGGTACAAATGGATCGACTCTGTATCCGTAACCCGAGGATAAGTTCATGATGGTTCCTCCTTTCCCTCCTTTGTCCTCCCTCATGTGCTCCCAGAACTTATAGCTGCATTCAATTAGGGCTGTGACGTTGATTTCAATAGTTTTTCTTAATAGCAAATCGTTTGCGATTCCGGTACTGTTTACCAAAATATCTACAGTGCTGAACTGGTCCATAATCCTTTTGCAGACTAGTTCCAAATCTGTAGTGACATCGCATTTGAAGAAGAAAGCTCTGTTGTTACCATAGTTGGTGTTTAGTGTTTCAGCTGATACAGGTCCTTGTGTTTCGTTGATGTCGACAAGGATTACGGCTTTGGCATCTTTCTCTAAGAATCTGCTGGCGATTCCGAAGCCAATACCTTCAGCTCCTCCAGTGATTACAGCAACCTTGTCTTTGAGATCAAAGACCATTTTGATGTTATTCTGACGAAGTATGACTAGTGACTAATGTGCTTATTCAATATAATTATATAATTTCCTTTCATATCTCAAGTCACATTGAAATGTTTTGTAATGATTTCAGCGCTGCGATAAGAGTTTATCTTTAATGTCTTTATTAATGATTAAATATTGTTAATTGCATATTACTGTAATGTTTTTTTTTCATAAATAATGACAACGGTGCAATTATCACATTCTGCCAGTGTTAAGTTTTCTTCATAATTAAAAATTTTCAAATCTTAAACATATCTTAGTCGAAGTAAGTCAGAAGCCAACCAGTAAAGTGTAGTAAGGTTACTGAGGACAGAAAAGGACTCCTTGGAAGCACACGAAAAACAACACGTACAAAAAACACTTTGAAGTTTAATAAACTACCACTATTAAACTAGAAAACGCAAACGTAAAACGTATAAAATAAACAATTTTTGTGATATTTAAAAAAAAGCTTCACTTTTCGAGTTCCCGCCAAAAGTTTTAACTTGCTGTTAAAGAAATTATATCGTACAGACAGCAACACGATGACGTATACCATTTTCAAACGGACCGTTAAGACAGATTAGTCCAAAAGAGAAACTATCTTTTAACATTGACCAATAGCGATCCGTTGCGTCTACGCGTTATAACCTTTTCAAAGTAATGGATGCACGTGATTTGTATTACACACTCTTGGCCACTCCTACCTTGCTCAGTCGTCAATGGAACTGTGAGTGTTAAGGACGTATTACGTGTTGCACCATTTTGCTCATACTTTGTGTTCATTCGATTTTTTTCAATAACAGCTGTGTGTTTGTAATTTAATAACAGTGTTATCGAGTGACAATGTAAATTGAACATAATATATTGTAAATTAATTAGTTTATAATATTTTTTGTAGGTGAATAAATGTTTATCTATCTATTCAGAAAACACTTACAAGACACTACAGTTACAAAAGAAAATATTATACAAACACACACATTTAAACACTTAACAACAAAAATCTTTGGAAAGTGAAAAGAAAAAGAGATAGCGTAGTCTGGTGTCCTGTGACGGAGCTGTATGGGCGTCCAGCTTAACTTTAGCTGTGTCTGTGATGACTGATGACACATAGCGCTGATTTTCAGATGATTTTACATTGCGACGTCGCACATTCAGTTTTCAGTTTTACACCGATCAATTATAAATTCAGATGAACTTTTAGCACTTGCGAAATATTAAACAAACAGAAAAAAATGTGTGTCCATGAATACTCGAGAATCTAGTTAAAATAGAACAAACTGTTATGTTAAAAGCTAAAAGCTTTAGATATCTAAAAGAAAATCAGATAACGTTCTTACTTGAAATTCCTCTTATCAAGGATGAAATATATACATATTACAAATTGTATCCAATACCCATTTCCAATGAATCCTATAACCGAACCTTCGTTATCTTACCCAAATATCCTTACCTACTCGAAAAAGGGTCGACAATCAGGTCGCTCGCTGAGCCTTGCCACTCGACCCGGCCAAGTTTTTATGCATCAAGGATGACTCAATCCACACGTTAGAGGATGCCTGCATTACGAACCTCACGAAATTCACACATAACGTGACTTCCAGTAAAAATTCCAGCCAGCGGATTCCAGTAAAAATAGATGTTCGAACAGAAATGCTCCAACCAAACCGCTGGATGTTAATATAATAAATACCACAAAATTCTTACAAAGATATGCGGAAAGGAGATAGCTAGAGAGCCTGTAAAGGGAACATACATATTGACAATGGACGATGGTTGCCGGATCGAGATAGAGGATATTCAATTACGAGCACATAGACCAACACAATTTTGATTGGCGATTTTTGGAACATTGATGATGGGAAGTTTCTGGTATTTGTTCTTCCAATATTGTATATTATGTGTTCGTAATTGAATAACCTCTATCTCGATCGTCCATTGTCAATATGTATGTTCAATATATATGTATGTCAATATGTCTGTATGTATTGATATTGATCCATTAATATTGTAGGAATCAACCTTGACCGCCTCCAGTACCTGGCTCGCGTATAAGATATGCAAAATAAAAATAAAAGTGATAGTGAAAGTGTAAAATCATTAAAAGTGTTAACATTATACTTGTAATCGTATATAATTATAATTATAAGTCTTACCTTATTCCTTGTATCGTTTATATTATATAAAAATAAAGAAAGGGTATTATCATGTATTAATCGGAATTTTCCGAATGACCGAATTCCTCCGGATATTCCGAATTTCAGCTGTGAAGAGTTATAATGCACTCTACACTTAGGCATAACATCCGCGTCAGCAGTGTATAGTGCAACATTGCATTTAGGATATTTAGATTAAGGCACCCACCTGCGAGTGGACCATTAGAATAAGAATATATTTTGATTCAGTTAATAAATAGTTCTATATCGTTCTATAGTTCTAGTTCTATATCGGATATTTTTTCTCTAGATCGACTCAAAAAGCACTCGCGATCGACCGTTTGAGCACCCCTGCCCTAGGCTATTACCGCTATAATTTTATGCATTAAACTTTTAATAAATTTGTTATTGTTATCCGGCTTGTATTGAAACGAGCAACAAGAAACACTAAATGAACAGCAAATCGTGATCAAGAAAATAAACTGTGTTTAGTAATTGAAGTTACTAAAAGCAACTACTTCAACTACTACAATTTCAAACTACGAAGAATGTCCTCGCCAAGTCGCCAGTGTCGACGTAGACTCGCTTCGTGGGACTGCTCGTTCTTCATTTTCACCAGAGAATCTCCTTTTCATATAGAAGGAATGCGGCAGACGGCCATACAGTCCATCTGGTGGTAAATGGATACTGACGCTCACGGACCACCGCGATACTTGGAAACATCAGTTCAGAATGACAAACGTTACCACGCGCTCGGATACGACGCTGCCTACCTTCGCAAGGAATGGATTTGTGAAAGGGTTGCGAAATATATATATATATATATATGCGTGTGTTTCCGTCGGTCAACTGTCATGCATAATATGGAATTAGTTCGTGTCTTGCGTTAGAAAATAACTGCTCCCCACTCGTTACTCGCCATCAGTGGGACCTATGTCAATGTGTCACTCATGAATAAGCGTATGGGGGTATGGTCAGGTGTTTAGTTAATAAATCACTTTGTCTAGTTTATATTTAATGTTTGTTATTGCCACTTTATACTTAATACACATTTCACGTATTGTAACCACAATATATAACCATATATTTAATATGAAAGGACGACGGAACTTGTATTGAAGTATATAATGTCCAGAGCCTAAGTTTTGTGTAAACGTTAGGTAGGAGACGCGACTGCCGCGGCGGCGCGGCGCATGCGCAGAACTCCTGCGCATCGAGACGGCCGTCGCACGCGTGGCGGTTTAACCATGAGCGCCGAGCGATTCTACCTTGTAAGGTAAGTATTTTCTAAACGACACACCACAAGCGTATAGGTAATAACTATCACTTTGTCTCGCTATGTATACGAGCTCTACATAAGTAAGAATATGCATGTATACTAAACTACGTAGTTTAAAAGCCATAAATACGCATTTATCGCTTTTTTGATACTTTTTTGTACAACTAGTACTTTTTGTACTTTTGTTTTCATGTTCGTGTTGTACAACTAGAACTAGAATGAAAGTCGTACAAAAATGTTTTTTTTTTTAATTAACTCAATACACAGACTTTTACTGTTTTATTATATGTATAGATTTAATATTTTACAGAAGACCACTGGCAATAAATAAAATCATGTAACTGGCAATAAATAAAATTTTCATGTTCGTGTTGTACAATTAGAACTAGAATGAAAGTCGTACAAAAATGTTTTTTTTTTTTAATTAACTCAATACACAGACTTTTACTGTTTTATTATATGTATAGAATTAATATTTTACAGAAGACCACTGGCAATAAATAAAAAAACATAAATTTATAAAAAAATCAGATCTGCCTACATAAAAATTAGACTGAAACTATAGGTTTTGCACCTTCTATCGACCAAGCAGTTCCACTCTCCGTCGTTTCATAAATCTCAACCGCAGCCTTACCAACCGAGTCCACATTCTGCCAGGCCTGGATCTCCATAAACTTCATTAAATCATTCCGCAATTGAGGGTCGTCCAAGAGCTGTGGTTCAGCGGTTAAACTTGTGCGAGTGTACCCAGGACAAATGGCTACAACTCGCACACCAGACCTGCTATAATTGTACACATGGCCCAAGGACTTCGTGAAGCCCATGACAGCGAATTTGGATGCTTGGTAGATTGGTATAAATGGATCGACTCTGTATCCGTAAATCGAGGCAATGTTAATGATGGTCCCTCCTTTCCCTCCTTTGTCCTCCCTCATGTGTTCCCAGAACTTATAGCTCCATTCAATCAAGGCTGTGACGTTGGTTTCAATAGTTTTTCTTAAAAGCAACATATTCCCGATTCCAGCATTATTCACCAAGATATCTACAGTCTTGAACTGGTCTATAATCTTTTTGTACACTAGTTCCAAGTCTATAGTGACATCGCATTTGAAGAAGAAAGCTCTGTTGTTACCATAGTTGGTGTTTAGTGTTTCAGCTGATACAGGTCCTTGTGTTTCGTTGATGTCGATAATAATTACGGCTTTGACACATTTTTCTAAGAATCTGCCGGCAATTTCTAAGCCAATACCTTCAGCTCCTCCAGTAATTACGGCAACCTTATCTTTGAGATCAAAGATCATTTTGATGTTATTCCGACGAAGTTTTATTTTTGACTGTTGTGCTTCTTTAATGTCATGTCTAATTATTATCTCTTTTCATATCTCAGGTCACGTTGCTCTGCCAATGTCTATAGAGCTGTGATAAGTGTTTATCTTTAATGTTTGCACGTAGTTTATCTTTAATTTCATTATAATTCAGCATCACAATTCACGCTACGATTCTTCCAGTATTAATTTTTTCTAAGCGCTATTCTACCCGTTCATTATACTGTGTTGAATAATGAACGCAACAAATGTTTTAGATAAAACATCAAAACTTGATATGTTTGTAACTTTGAATTTATTACTTAAAATAATTTTAAGTTTCATTGGAACGGTTTTATATATTTTAAATTTTTTGTTGTTTTGTTGACTATTTTTTTGTTGACGTGTTGCTGGTTTTTACACAATTTCAGGGACACCTTGTTTAAGGTATAAATAATAACTTAACCTGCATCATTCTTAAGAGCTACTGTAAACGTAATAAATATATAGTATACGCCATTATGTCATTGATATTCAACCACTTGTTATAATTCATAATTGGCATTACCTTACTTTCATTCATTTTTACTAGCATTTGCAGTCACTACTACTATTATCATTACATATTTAGTATAAAACTGCGTATATTTAGTATATATACATAATAGTATATACACATCAGTATATACTATATAGTATTTAGTAAACTTTAATTGCGAACAGTAATAATATTAGGAACTAACTGTGCCAGTGACTTCGATAGCGTGGACTTTAGTGATTCCCGTGGGAACTCTATAACGGATCTGGATAAATAGTAACCTAAATTTTAACCCGGCACATAAGCTATACCTAAACCAAGTGTCATTACAATCCGTCTCGTAGTTTTGCATTTTGGCGTTCAGACACACACACAGACAGACAGACAAAAATTCCAAAAAAAAATGTTGTTCTTAGGGCTCTATTACATTAGTTTAAAAATATTTAATATACAGACACGACTTTGTTACGATTTTATTATACGTATAGATAGATTAGCGGTGTCAACGACTTCGCTGGGGTTAACTTTTGATTCCCGTGGGAATTCTATAATCGATCTAGATAACAAGTACCCTAAATCTTAACTCGAAATATAAGCCACAAGTATACCTATGCCAAGTTTCGTTTAAATAGGTCCAGCAGTTTTTGCGTGATGCCCGTTCAGACAGACAGACATACATAAATTCCACAGATTGTTGTTTTGAGCTCTGTACCACTTGACCTTTACACCGCAATGATGTTTTTTTAAATATTTCATGTACAGACATTGCTCTGTTGCTATGTTACTATCGGTCAAACTAAAAGTTTTTAGAACTGGCTACTGTACAATACGACAGAAAAAATAAATTCGAATTTTGAAAATGGAACTCTTTGCTGGTCAAACGTCGTTAAATTTTCAATGCTGTGATTTGTTTTTTATTTCTGACGGCAATTTAAAAATTAAGTTTTGGCGGAAAAAATAATTTAACACGAGATTATTTTCGTTCATTGATTTTTTTATGACTTTCATTGCGGTCTAAACCAGAAACAATTGGTTATGAAAGACTTAAGTTAGCGTTTAGTGATAAAGCTCCATCCTGTGCCAGTGTTTACAACTGGTTCAGTGAATTTAAACGTGGTCATACCCCTGTGAAGTGAGGAGAAGGGTGTCCTACAACAGCGGTGACGGAGGTAAACATTAAAACTGTGCGGCTCATGATTGAAGCAGACAAACGAACGACATGTGAGCGTCATTAGGTATTGGTAAGAGTCAAGTTAAAATTATTTTACACAATCATAGCTACGAGTAAGGAATTTTTGTGCTAGACGAATTCCTCACAATTTGAGTGAAGCTCAAATCCACTGCGTAGAATGATGTCTCCAAATGCTTGAAATATTCGACAATATTCAATCAAATGCTGTTTTTGATATTGTAACAGAGGATGAAATCTGCGTAGTGGACTTTTCCTTTCGGATACTTACCGACGATAGTGAATAAAGAACCGAGTGCCAAAAACAAAATTATTGCCTCCTTCTTTGGCAGATTGCTACCATAACTTTTGCCATCTTTGCTACTATAACTTTAGAAAATAAAAGAACAGTAACTGCGGACTGGTATGTGTACAACTGCTTGCTTTCTGTTTAGGAACAAGTCAAAGAACGACGCCCACGAAGCAGAATGATAGTCCATCACGGCAATGCTCCAAGACACTCCCCAGACAAGCGAAGCAATTTTTGAGTACCTACTGTAAATGTAGCAAATGGGTCATCTGCCATACAGTCGCGACAAAGCATGCTGTAATTTTTATTTATTTTTTAAAATTAAGGATAAACTCAGATGAATACATTTTATGAATGAAGAAGAGGCAGTAATGGCCTGCCAAACGGCTGTTGAAGAGGTGCTTAAAGAAGGGGTGGGCTGAATGTTTCACACAATGGTTTCAAGGCACGAAAAAGTGTATCGATTGTCACGGAGAATACTCCGAAAAGAAATAGAACAACTTCTATCTTTGTATCTGATTCCATTTTTGAGATTCTAAAAACTTTCAGTGTCGCCACTACGTATAGATTACGATTATAGTAGTCGCTTACAATGATATGGGTTAATTTTACTATACCTAATATACTCGTATCTACAGTCATTAACGGTTTTGCTTCTCAACCAAAAACAACTACCTCCGGTGTTGCACATATATCTATATTAGAACCTATGCAATACATTATCTTTATTAAAGATATTAGTGCCTGTTTTCATCATTGCAAGTTCTTAATGTATAGGCTGTCTCAGATTGGGCGCGAGATTTAAAATTCACGCCATTTTTTTGTTTGGCACTAGGCAACTCTGGTTTGTTTATAAATGTCACACATGACACTTGCAAATAGTCATCATGGAACGCTACACGAAAGAGCAACGCAGTATGGATTTTAGAGCAGTATGAAGTGGACCATCAGTAAGGCGAAAAAATCATCTTTAGTGACGAGGCCCATTTCCACCTTAACGGATACGTCAATAAGCAAAATTGTCGTTTCTGGGGCTTAGAGAATCCTTATGAGATTCATGGAAGACGGATGCATCCTCAAAGAGATACAGTTTGGTGCGGCTTTTGGTTCGGCAGGTTCATGGGGCCATTTTTTTAGGTATCGGTATTTAGGTAGGCATAGAGAGGTATCAGAACATGCTACAGAAGTTCTATTGATACCAATTGGAAGATATGGACCTCGATCAACTGTGGTTCCAATAGAACGGTATCAAACCTCACACAGCCGGAGAAACAATGAGTTTATTTTTTTTCTAAATTTAATCCGGTGCGCATTCTGGGACACCCATTGTGTTGATGATCTCAAAATTTTCAAGGTTGTTAATGACATGGGTGATTGCGAAAAGATACATACCAATCTCAACCGCCTTGATGCTTATTGTTTTAAGAACAATCTCTTCTTCATCATCTCAGCCCTTGGACGTCCACTGCTGGACATAGGCCTCCCCCATTAATCCATGAATCCCCCCATGAATCTTTTCTTAGTTAACGATAAACATTAGCAAATTACTTTTACAAATAAAAATGTTTTTTCTTTATAAAATTGGTGGTTATCCTTTAAAATCAACAAATGAAAGCAAATATTTGGGGGTACACTTTGACAGTAAACTTGTATTCAGCTGTCATGTTAAACACATATGTACAGTGAAATAAACGAGACATGGTCTTTGCATCTGTGTCAGTGGGTGACGAATTGTCGAATTCGATTGTCGAAATGGTTCGCACTATACAATATCGGTTTGCATTTAAAGAAAGGCAAAACTCATGTCTCGTTGATTTCACTGTAAGCTTACAAAATGTTAGGCTTTTTATTCCGTAGCACTAACCACAATTCTAGTGAAAATAAGTGAAAAAATGGGTAAAATAAAACGTAGTCAAAAGTCACAATGATTTTTATTAAATCACATTCAGACATTTCGATTTATTCTGTACAATAGACAAATGTTTACAACACCTAGTTCCCTCTCGACACATAAACTAACCAACTGCACTCGGGTTTACGCATGAATTCCATCAAGATACAAATGATATATTAACGGTGACCTAATTACTCTATCAAGGAAGTACCATCAACACGTAAGGTCAAGAAATATATACAAGTTAAAAATAAAAGTAGGTAAAATATATACATTTTTTTTAGTTAATTTGCGCGGGGTTTCGCGAGAGTTGCAAGGGCAGCTATGCTCGCACCGCGCACCGCTTGTAGCGGAGACGCGACGACACATGATACGTGCCATACTACGTGTTTAATTATGGAAGATTTTCTATGCTCATATTTTGAATTTAACCTTATGTTTAATTTAATTGATTAACTTAATTGATACTACTAATGCTTAATAATAAAGGAGTCGCGACTGTAAAACCAACGTTTATGTATAAAGACATCAAGTTGGCTCAACCCTGCAGTAACTAGAATTCAATTATAAGGCCCTACAATAATAGTGTAAAATATATCAATACGCCAATAAGTACACTAAAGATACTATAGTCCAGTCAAAATAGATATAACACCTAGGAATAATTGCGATGGAGCTATTTTTTTGTGTGAAATGTCAAAATTCCCCATCGACCGCATGCTGCTTAAAATTATACAGCAATACCTACGATTATATACGTTGATACCACTCACTTACTAACAGAAGCGGGATCAAAGGTCAAATATCTGAGCGAGCGAGTGTGGATAGTGTTATGCACATACGCGTAAATTAATCAACAATTACCTATTTACTTTTTGTATAAGAATGTATTAAACAAATTTTAGGTAGTAATAGGCATAATGTAACATTTGCTGTCACCCTGCTATGTTGTTAAACATTAATTAGATTATTAACTATAATTTTCAAATTAAAAAGATACATATAATAGTTTTAGTATACTGATTAACATATTGGAATATATCACACTATTTTTGTAGGAACTTACACAATACTTGAACTAGTAAAAAACTTAATTTATTACGCGGTTACTTTATTACAGCAGCTTAATTTATTACGCGGTTACTTTATTACAGCAGCTTAATTTATTACGCGGTTTAATATAAACCGATACTGTCAATTTTTCGTTCGTCTTTTGGAAGAGGTAAACTGAAAAATTACTAAACCGTTTTTCAGTTTATTTTTTATTTTAGTAAGATAAACTAACACAGATGGACATAGGCTATGTTTAGATATCCCAAGAAATTGTTATGCTATCTGAGCGAAGTCAGGCTAGGATGCTAGTCTATTATATTTTGCATTTTATATACAATCGCATTTATAAATACGAATATTGATTACAATTTTAAGGCGTTTATTCTCATTACAAACTTTGAAAACATTTCAAGAGATTAATTTGATTAATTTTCGAGCCAGTTGTTATGTATTCAAAATTAAATGTGATAAGAATGACATCCTCGACGTCATTTCGTTATATTTAAAACTACCGACTAGGTCTGGCTTCGCTTAAGTGACGATTTCTTTGGGAATCCAAATAGAATTCATTTGAAATAAATAGTTTATTTTCCTAATTTTCGAGGTCCAAATTTTCAATGATGGTTTTTGTGTTTTAACATTGATATAGAGACAAACAAAAAACACTGTATATCTCTTTATAGTATTAGTATAGATTGAACACCGTAATGTTCAAGTTTTTACTACTTCAACTATCTATTATACAAATAATAGCTGCACCTCATTATCGATGAATTTCTTTTGTGAAAACGAACAACTTCAGTTCTATGACCTAAAAGGTTTTTTTTCACACAAACCACTCACTCACTACGCGTAGATACACACGCATCCATTTACATAGTTGTAAGCATCTAATGGGGTTTTTGAAAATTATCACATAATTTGAAATTATATTGAAAATTAAGCTCGGTGATGAGAGAAAATATCGCGAGGAAACCCGTATGCTCCGGAAGTAACCAAACAAAAAAAACTGGAATATGTGTATCTACCAATCTGCAGTGGGCTCGCGTAGTGGATTATGACCCAAAACCCATTAGTGATTTACTAAGGGAGGCCTGTGCCCTGCAGATATTCAAAGCTGATACAAGTAACGGTTCAATTATGATCCATGCATTTCACGATGACGCGCCCCACTATTTTTATGAGGGATCCTGTCCGCGATACTAATTGGAATGCTCTCTCCTGATTGACTGTTTTAAGTTAGTGTACGTGAGCGAACATCGCTAACTAGTGCGTATCGATACAACTCCAACACGTGCAGTTTTAAGCATACTTGCACTGTTAAGCGGTTTCAAATGAAAGTGGGGCGCGTCTTCGTGAAATACATGGACTATAGCAGCTATTTTGAAATGGTGTGTGCGGCGTTGCTGTTTCGTATATTAAGAGTAAAAAAGTCAGAGACTTCATTTAAAAAGAAATAACATTTTCTATTGGGAAAGATATCAAATTCAGAACAAGCTACAAAGAAAGTTGTAGTTTTAACGATTGAAACTGAATATTAAGAGAGTGCATGTGTTTTTATTTAATCCTGTTGAGAGAGCAAATACAGAAGTCATGTTTAAGTTTTAGATAGTACAGAGTAAAACTAATTTGATATCTGGAAAACAGGTTTTAGAGCTAAAAAGAAAACTCTCTGGCGGCGAGGTCTCCACCACCAAACGGTCGGTTTAGAATTGCACGACTATTGGTGTGACAATACATAAAGCTAACAGTATCGCATGTTGACTTTATCGCGAAATAATTACCTATCTTACCTATCATATAAATAAGATAGTGAATTCTTGAAGAGCCTCATATAACGTAGCAGAAAAACCTTCATTCGCTTTAAAATTTTCGTTATTAATCAATAATTCTTTCCGGACACCTACATATTTCCGGATTACCTGTGACTTCAGCATAATGGGATCTTTCGCTTTATGTATACTATTATCATTTATTCATATTATTAACACGTAATGGCTTTACTAACAGTTTTCTACAATTAATAGCCGATTTATTACAAAAAAATACATTTAGGCAGATTTCGCGTTAGCCTAAAGAAACCCTAAGAACTTCGTAAAGAAACATTTTTCTTTAGGATTTTTTCTGACGTTTTACTCTCTTAACAAAGAAAAATGTATTGCTATATGGTCTAAGTGTGACTGAGATTTATTTGCCAATACGTGCAGTGTAATACGTCTCTATGTGCGCAAGGCACGATTGTGAGGGTTTGCGTAGTGATGTTACTGCTATCAGCCTGTGTTTATCAATTGCTAGTTTTAGGCCTCTCCTCAGGCCTCCACTTGATATTTCATTCAGTAACTATCGGAAGACTGTACTGCTCTATTGGTTGTCGGGTCTGTAATAAATGTGACCTGCCTAAAATGCTCATTGTAAATGTAAATGCTTGTAATGCTGTAAAAATCATGTAAATGCTCATTGTCATTTTAGCTTTCTGATTCTTTGAGCCATATCGTTTTATCCACAAGTTCAAAGTGGCTCAGCAAGCGATGGAAGGAGCTACGTATCAGCTCGTGACTATGGTTCGTGTAAGCAGAAAAGTTGAGTGAAATAACATTAGTAAACATACGCGTTTAGTACCTCTTTAGTAGATTGACTAGAAAGGAGCTATGTTTGGAATTTTGATGGATAGGAAACGACGAGAAGAAATTGGTAAAATAATCAAAAAAATTAAAGTTACACTACTGTTTTATTTAAGCACCGTGTCGCTACAATGTTAGAGCTGAAAAGCTTCGGGAAACTCTTCCATCGGTTATCGATAGAAACGTTAAAAAGTAACCAGTGGTGTAGAAATAACGTGAGCTTTCACATCTACCGCTAGAAATTAGCTTGGAGCGAGTGAAAATTTAATAGCTTTGTAGCCACAGTTTGAGAGTAGATCTGATATACAAGTTCAACGGTCGCTCAGCGAAAGATGGAAGGGGCTATGTTTGAAGACAGCACACAGCATTTCAAGGAAGATTCCAATTTTTTTTAAATTTTAAAATGAAGAAACACAAAGTATTAGTGAGCTGGTAGCTGGTAGGCCACATTTCGGTTGCGCAAATTAAAAACCTAAATTATTATTGGCGAAAAATTAGATTTTTATGTTTTTGTCCGTTGTCGCACATAAATACGTAAGATATCCATATCATGGATTAGGGATATGGTCAGAATACAATAGCATGACATTGTAGTCACTTGGATTAAATTTAATTAGCTTTAAAAAGGTAAATACGAACATATTTCTCGGTCTTGCTGTAAAATTTGTTACGTTGCACTTACTGTGATTTCAATTGGGACAACTGAAGTGTCCTAGGACCGACAACCGATGGAGTAGGCGAGTTGAATGGAGACAACTTACCAGGAAGCGCAGTGTGAGACGCCCTTTAGCCAGGTGGACTATCGATTTGAAGAAGTTTGTCGGAAGTCGTTGAATGTGAGAGCAGAAAGTCGTTAGTAGTCGCGAGTCTTGAGAAAGGCCCATCTATCATAGTATGGTAATCACAATTTATTGCTCCGCCCGACGCTACTACGACAGAGTCCCTCACCGTCCCAACCCCCTAATAGTTGACAGCCTAACCTATGTTCCCGAGGGTCATTTGACCCTCCCCGTTGCCGTCGTCGTCCTCGGCACGTCTTAGACGACCCCGACCACCCAATTACTGCTGCCAATGCGGTTATTACACTTCACTCACAGCCTACACATATACACCGTCCCCGCCGGCGGAGACGAGGACGTCCCCATCACTACACCGTGAAAACACACCGGCCTTCAGCCAACACTTTTACCAGGTATCGGCACTTGCCATTCTCACCGATTCGCTATCCCGCGGTACCCTGTCAAAGCAACGCCCTAAGCCGAGGTCTGTCCCTTTCGCCGATCTACCGGCGAGGGAGCTCTTAAGCTCGTTGCTGCACACACTCTTTGCTCCTGGCTAAGCGCCTTCAGCGCTCGCCCCAAAGCTATACATGTCCGACGTGCGACTATACATGTGACTCTTGCCATTACAGCTACAAGAATTTAACCATTTCGAAATAAAATCAATTTATTGGTTAATCACTAACCAGTGATACGATATCTTACTGACAATTGTATAATTTTTTTGACATATAATTAGGTAGCGTTTTGGAACCAAGAAATTTAAAATTCTCGTTAAAAAAAAATCGGAGTAATTATTATTGTTTAGTTCTTAACTACAGATATGTATAAGCATATTCCAGTTAAAATTTCAGAGTTTATTTCAGTAAAATATCATTGATATAAATGTTAATTTTTAATAATTTTCTTTTGAACTTCAATACAATTAATAGTGTTGATTTCTATTATTGTTCTCCGATGCTGATATCCAGATTCATTATATTTTTTTTAATTTCATTACAATAATTTTATTTTCATTTCATTATAAAGACATCTTGTATAATTATTTTAATTTTTGTTATATATTGGTTACATTGTCGAGAGCGAACCGGTGCGATGTTAAACTGACAACATTTACGCAATAAACATCAACATTAAAATTAACCATTTTGAAAATTTTACAAATTGGCACATAGACATATTTACAGTGAATTATCACACTGCATCGTATAATTTATCATAACGATTATTTATTATTCAATTATCTATTTTTTAATTCTCTATCGATGTTAAATATAATCGTTTTAAAAACGTTTCCTTTGCCTATCTATTTTGCAACGTAAAATAATTAAAGTACCAATAAGTTGAAAATTAATCCGTCCACATTAAAAGTATGTATATAATTATTATTTTGCTGACTGTACATTATCTTTAAAGTGCATCACAAATTTTTATTTACAATACGTAGATACTTAAATTTAAAACCGTCACAGCATCACATTTCAGTCATCATCACATAATTCACTGACATTATAACTATTATTATTAATATGATACATATATCTTGTTATAAACTGAACATACAAGATACTGGTTTTGGTCATGTTTAAACGTCAAAACTAATTTTTTGACATTTATAATATGATTTTAATCAATAATTAGATAATTGATTACGGTGAGGAGAATTTCAATACCAAATCCAATATCCTGTACTATCTAATGTCCTGTATAATCTTACGTACAAACTGTACTTTAAGATTAAGATTAATTTAAGATAAGTTTGTTCGCACATTCCTAATGTCATTCACAGTATTTTATTGCACTAGTAAAGGCACTTGACTTATTACGAATAACAACGTCCATACTCTCGCGTCCACTCGAAACCTGTTAGAGCTACTGCTTACAGCTGCATCTGTAACAAAGGCGTAAACAAGTGATTAGAATAGATTTCTCGAGGGGAAGAGTGCCCGCTGCACGCCAACAACAGCTGAGCGCACTCGACTGATCTCGATTCCCTTCTCTCACAGAATACAACCTTGAAATGTACTGCATTTCCTAGTTTAACCTATTCCCCTATGTACGTAGGTGTTTTGGTAGTGAGTAAGATATGCAAGAGTCCATTCCCATCCCATCCTATCCCTCCTCATTTTCCCAACGCTTTCTCTAAGTTCATCATTCTGGACTGAAGTTGACATGTACCGCGGATGTCTATGAGCGACAGTATCCACTTACCACCAGGTGGACTGTAAGCTCGTCTGTCGTCTTCTTATTATAAAAAAAGGATTAAGCGGTGAGTGAATGAGTAAATTTTTTTTTATAGACTAGTGGGCCGACGAGCAAGCGGTCCCACGTGATAGTAAGTGTTACCACCGACCTGCAACACCAGGGGGTACGCGGGCGCGCCGTCGACCTTGCAAAATCCTATTCACAGCTCTCTTGAAGAACCCCATATCGTAGCATAATGGAAGGACCTCTTGAGGCAGTTCGTTCCACAGCTTACGAGTTCGCGGTATAAAATGATTTTTGGACCGAACAGTGCGCGACACCTCCGTATCGAGGAAATGCGGATAGACCGCACTTCTGTGACGGGAGGTGCGGTTGTAGAAACCCGAGGTAGGAATTATATTAAACAATTCTTCAGAGCATTCCCCATTATACAGGCGGTAGAACACACAGAGACACGCAACGTCTCTCCGAATGCTGAGGGATTCTAAACCGCCCGTGAGAGTGGGATCGTCGACAATACGAACTGCAAGTCGTTCGGTGGAGTCAAATTGGTCCTTCGGTATTTCGGTGCGCCGGCCCAGAGATGAGAGCAATACTCCATATGGGGCCTCACCTGAGCTTTGTAAAGCATGCCTTTGTAAGGAGCTTTGTAAGGAATTGCCTAGGGGTGAAGTACCGCTTCGCTCTGTTCAGCAAACCGAGCTTTTTGGAGGCCATTTTGGCCTTATTTTCCAGATGACCCCTAAATTCGACTTTGCTGGAGATGTCGACACCTAGGATCCCGATACTCTTCGAGATCTTAAAAGGTATGCTCTGAAAGCGAGGTGCTACGACAAAAGGGGTTTATAGTACTTTTTTTACCACACCATCCCATCACCTTATGGCTCTCCACTGCTGGATATAGGCCTCTCCCAAGGTTCGCCACCACACACGATCTTCAGCTCATCTCATCCAACCACCACCGACGAAATTCTTCAAGTTGTCGGTCCACCGCCGGAGGTCGTCCCACACTGCGCTTCCCGGTACGTGGCTTCTTCTCGAGAACTCGTCTACACCATCAGTTACCGGTCCTGCGGAAAATATGAGCTGTCCATTGCCACTTCAACATACTGATTCGGTGAATTATGTCGGTAACTTCAGTTCTCTGGCGAATCTCTTCATTTCAAATTTTACACTTCTCTATAGCTGAGCGGTTGGTATTTTAAATTTAGTTGGTTATTCGAAATATAGAGATTTATCGATATTGCGAAGTTTTGAACTTTGCTATGGGTCCCCTATCTATACCTTGTATATAAAAGAGGATGTTGGTATATTGGAGATTAATAGACTTCGACACCGTTTGATTAATCAGTTAATCACCATGAAAGTTGGCCCATATATGTATCTTTTCATGGAGAAGGTTTTTATGCTATCGAATTTGTTGTAACTTGCCACTAGATGGCACTGCTGCACATCAACTTCTATATCGTTCATTCGATCGCCATGAAAATTGGTATACTACCTATGAGCACTTTGAGAATTGAGCATCTTTGAGCACGGAGAATATTTTCGAGCTATCGACTTTGTTATAACTCGCCACTAGATGGCGCTGCAGCACATTAACTTCTATGGTAAGACAACGTCTGCGGGGTTTTGCTAGTATTATATAATTCTCCTATATTAAAAAGTTTTATTTTGTAAGGTACTAGAAATGAGTTCGTTAATTTACTAAAATTCCTTGGAAAACGACTGAGGTAGAAGACTTGGAAATCACAAGTTAGAAAAGGAACACAATATAATAAAGTCGCCATTAATCTAGTGTCTTTGAATGACAAAGATAGCAACACATCTCCATCGTTCCCACTTCATTTTTTTATTTAATTTAATTTCATATGTAGCTAACGTACTTATATAGTATAGAAAAAAGGTTCGTGATATCTCTCGAAAACTAAGATAATTAACTTTTTAATAAGTAAATATGCTAAGTTCTTTTCAATATAGGATCGATTCCGTTTCTAGTTATAGAATAAGACAGCGACAAATCAGTAATCCACTGTACACTATCGTAATGTACACCACATTCACACAAACGCATAGGTCATGTTTCGTTGATTTCACTGTACCCTATTATACATTCGTAGACTGGCTTTTCCAACAAATATAACACCGTGTAGTGTCTTATTCAATTAAAATGCCGTGTTTCATATAAATGGAACCCAGTGTCGCTGTCATGGGAATTAACTGATGGCGAGCGCTGTCGCTCATTACAACGTCACTTCAGCCGCGTCAACTGCGAGGAAACAACTGAAAGTGGGTTGGAAATAACGAACCTGGGTTGGGTGGATCGTTGACGAATTCGTACAGTAATGAAAGAAAGACTAATTAATTTATATGGTAATAAAAGAAAAATCTTTAAAAGCTTCACAGATATCACTGCTACTTCAAATTCAGATATCATCAGTTACGATAAAGTATTTGTATCATAGTCTGCAGGATAAGATTTTTCAGGGTTCTCTTGGGCAAATCCTAGAGTACCAGCATACAAGTATATGAGAATGCTTCTCAAGAACATATGGAATTGATTATGAAAAAAAAAATGTATTTAATTTTGTAAAAACAATTAGTTTTCCGGAATAGCAATTAGTTTTTTTTTTTTTGTTTTTTTCGTTTTCGAAGCACATACCAAATAAGAAATATAACTAATAGATATACGTATTTAAACAAACCTACAATAATATAAACATACAACTGTGCTGATAACTTTTTAGCGGTAACCGAAGAAGTGAAAGTATTTTTTGATTATTTTTTATAAATAGTGATAGTTTATTAATGATAGACTGTATTTTTGTGTGCTTCCAAGGAGTTCAGCCATTCTGTCCTCAGTATACCTACTATCACTTATCTGAGCGACTCCTGACCAAAATAAGTCACGATGGAACTGACATTAACGGAAACAGTTTTGAATATTGTTGACATTAAAATTGTTAATTACGAAGAAAACTCAATACTGCCACAATGTGCTAATGGCGCTATTGCCATGAAAGAAAAAAAGTGAGTTGTCAATTTTTACAGAAACTTCGCTTTTCCCATTCTTCAGTAAACACCTAAAGAGCTCGTTCATTTCAACCTTGAAGGTCATGACGTTAATGGCATTAAAAACAGATAAACCTTGAGATGATTTTTCAACCATGGCGAACGGTTTAATGACATCAAGACCTCGTACAAAATTTAAACATTTTTATAAAGCGCAAACTTCCCCTGCTCCGACAGGCATTGTTAAGCCACAGCGAAAAATAACAAAGCCTTTTGTTGTGCAAAGTTGTGAAAAAGGCGTATGCGGCACATACACGTAATTAAGCTAAACATAGCCTTTGTTGTAGTAAGCTAACACGCCGAGGTCATTTAGTTGTAGTCTACTCGTAATTTTAGGCGAATGACACTAGGGGAATGTTCAAGGGGACTTAGGTTTCAACTCAAGTTAGAAACACATTCTCGCTTCACATGAAGAGCGGTGATAGCCTGTAAGAGAGTACAGTCCGCGACAGCGCTAAGTGCGGTTGAGGTGCGCTAAGTCTTGCGACGAGAGTTGAGACGAGCAACACATGCGTAGGTTTATGTGTGTTGGTGTATCTGTACACGCTCGCAGCGGCAACGTTATTGTATTGTTATTGTCTCGGAAAATATTATGACGAAACCAGCATGATCGGCATTGGGCCCGCGTGGTGGATTATGACCCGAAACCCCCCCCCCCCCAGTGATTCACTAAGGGGGGTCTGTGCAATGGGATGTTATAGGCTGATATCAATAAATGAAACTTACTATTTTTACTAAACATGTACGACGATATATGCGGGCGACTGGCAACATACAGTCGCACGGACATGCTTCGTACGTGCAGCGGACTTGTCGCCACAGTCGCGCGACATCTCAGCGACAGATAACCGCGGTGTGTTGGGTAGTCATCCGGGAAAACGTGTAGCGTCCGCCAAGACGCCCGCAGACCGTCGCCGTCCGCGCCGGAGATATGTGTCTCTCCGGTTATTAGCGGGTCCTGGAATAGATATTCTGATGTTAATTTTCCAGCTGTTGAGTGGTACCAGGTTGATGTATAGGGGGCATTTTTCAAAAAATTACGTGATAAACGAACAGTTACGTAATATGTGGACTTATGTACCGTACCATACTATAATCATTTTAAAATGTATATTTTTATTTAGAATTTCAAGTCAATCTATATAAACCAACGACCTAAATTTACAGAAAACATTGGTTTTGAATTTAAAATAGAAAAAAGCAAATGATCAGACGAAGCGCAGCGCAAACAAACAACAATCAACTGTGTTGGCATTGGAATAAGATAAAATATTCAGCAACGCCCCGGCGACGTCCGTTTTCGCGCTCGAAGATCCTATCCTACCCCTCTTCCTTTTCTCAGCCCATGTACATTTGGCATGTACCACGGATGTCCACGTGGCGACAGTATCCACTTACCACCAGATGAACCTACTTTCCATAAAAGAAATGTAATTTATTCCTTTTCAGTACTTTATTAAACATAAATACATATTTTGGTGTTACATTTTAATGCTACTGAAATTTATTATATCAATTTCGGTTAAATGAACTTTAATAATGTTGTTTAAAGCAATAACCGTCTGTTTATTAAATATTAAACAATGCAGAATTACGAAAATGAAATTTAATTAATATTGAAACGCAAAATTATAACCGTTTAGGGTCGTTAAAATTAGCATTAGGTTATGTTAGGAGAGTAAACTACCCTCTATTAAAAATTATTCCGTTGTAGGGAAATTCTCAAAAAGGCAGATCCTCATAAAGAGATGGAGCAAGTCGAGTTAATTTTAGGGCTGTCATTGAATCCCTCAGAGTTAGGCACATTGTTGGTTTATAATGATTTGTACATTATAATAACGTAAGCTAAACCTAACCCGATTTTGTTTTGTTTACGACCGTATTCAGTCCTCATTGTTAGAGAATGTGTAAACACGCTATTGATGTCAACTGTCAATAGCTGTCACCTGTCAACCTAAAACTGTCTCTCTCTGTTATAACCGCTTGTGCCATGGTATATGTGAGATTATAAATCAAGTCTATAATCAGTTATACAATAGTTATACAACAGTGTATATGTCCGTATTACAAATATTCCAACACTCATGAGAACCAAACCCATATTACATTAATAATAAACACATAAATATATAGACACATACATAAATAGTACCAGAGGTGTACATATTTTGTATATATAAGTATAATTAAATAATTAATGTTTTAATTTAATTACAGAATATATTACACAACGATTTTTATATTGTATACGTACTACAGCGTGTAACGTTTCATAAGATAAGATAAAATAAATATATTATGGTGTGATTATGACAATTGTTTATGTCCGTACACGGTGAACACCTTTTTTTTGAAAACAAAATCATTCTTCTGTACATACATCAGGGGTGATAGAGCCCATTTTTTTTTTATAATTTCACCCAACATAATATATTTGTCGAAGATAGTAAAGTCTTGTATAGTGTTCTAACTGTGAACGCTAAAAAACCTTTAAGACTGGAGCGTTATAAAATAAGTTTAACGTTTGATGGTCTTAAATCTTTAAGGTTAAAAGGGTTACGATGAAGGTTTTAAGGTTTATTAGTTCTTACATAGCGCTCGAGAGTTCAGCAGTCATGTTCACAACACTATAAAATATGTTCTATTTACATAATTCTTACAACGAACCGGCGGCGAGGGTAAAATTCGTAAAGAAACTTATATGCTCGCAAATTATAAAAAGATTTGGAGTATATGTATCCATCAATCCGCACTGGGCCCGCGTGTTGGTTTATGGCCCTCCCTGTGATTTACTAGGGGAGGCCTGTGCCATGCAGTGGCGACTTTATGGGCTGAAATCATAATGTGTTATGCGAATGTATAAAATATGTTATTTTCGATTCTGTATCATTCTTACCATCCTCAACAATGTTTATTTTAAAAAAAAACTGCAACTACAAACATCAATGGGTTCGATTCTATTATACGTATAGACTGTCCCCTAATCACACAGTATCGTATCTATCTCCGGTAGTACGAGCCACGTGCCATCAATCCCCATTGTTCCGAGACGCCCACTAAACGGAATTAATACGTATACATTAGACGTGAGCACTATTTGTCCAAGCCTCCGCGATTAGGTGCTCTGATCGCAACCACTCAATTGACTCTCTTCCGGACCATTGCGGATACAGTGAAGATTACAAACAGTAGCAGCTTTCGAACTGCTCCTTCGACATTGATACTGTCCATCACCCCCCCCCCCCCCCCACCCCCCCTTCTGTTCTCGTCTTCGTCGATGTGTGAGTGTGTAGTGCAAGAAATCCCGATTTAAGTGAACAATACATGTCAACCTTTAATTACCATACAGCCAAACATTTAGTCGCTGATGGTCCAATTCGCGGAAAGTCCAATTCGCAGATGGTCCAATTCGTGGATGGTCCATTACGTTTAACGCAAATTGGACCAGTTACGATTTGGGAAATCCACGTATTGAAATTTCAGCGAATCGCGATGTTTTTGGGCCATTGGACGTTTTGCGAATTGGACCAACCGCGACTAAACGCAACTAAAGCCCACTCCCATCCCATCTTATCCTATCCCTCCCAATTTTGGTAACCCTGTCTGTAAATACATTCCTAAATCTGCAAAAACGGACAACGCATTCGGAGGCGCGCCAATTTTGATAATCTTAACTGATGTTGGCGTATATCGTGGACGTTCGTGGGAGACAGTGACCTCTTCCGCCATGTGGATTTCTTTCTTTCCATAAAAAAGAGTACCACTGTTTTTGACTTTACTTTACTTTAATTTACTAAATCAATCTGTTATGAAACATGTTAATAATTACCGACTGTGTTTGCGGCAACAAATAAATAACCGAGTTAATTATATTCTGCTAGGGCTACATAGTACACTTACGATCACGAGCAATGACAGGAGTGGGAGTTAAAACGATACCAAATTTAATAACAAGACTAAAATTATAAAATATATAATACTAAATACAAGATATACATATAAAACAACATTATTATGGTAGGTACGCAATGAAACTCTGTGTGCGAAGGATTTAATATAGATAGATAGATAAATATAGATTTTAGTTTTTAAACTCTAAATTGGGATATCTTTTCTTCCCGTCAGTCGACTTCAATGAAATAAAGCCTGTGGAAACCTTATGAAAATCCGTTTGTAGTTTTGGAGATTAGCGTGTTCGAACAGACAAACAGGCAGACAGACAAAAATTTTCAAAATCGTTTTTTTGTATTCTGATACTCTTTCTTCATCGCCCCCAATCAGTTTTTTGTGAATATATTCAATGTAAAGACACGTTGGTTCTACAGTTTTATTATATGTATAGATATACTACTATTTGGTTCGTGTACTTAAGTTACGTTCGGCGCCATTGGTCAAATCCAATTGTGCGGAACGGCATGTGGCCTGTGAGTAGGTCAGTTGTTAGAGGAGTTTCAGGTGACCCTTGTTTTATTGTAAACTGTAGATGTCTTAATTTGCAATTGTATCGTGATTAGTATTATAAACTAGCTAAGCCGATAGACGTTGTCCTGTCCAAATTTCAATAATACAATAAGTTCATACAAAAATCCCATAGAAAAAAACACTTACAATTTTTCCCGAATATTCCAATTTTCCGGGCACCTTTTCCAACTTTTCTTTCCCCAAAAATCTTATTCGGACTATTACTAACATTTTAAAAAAAAAATAGCCAAACCGGTCCAGCCGTTCTCAAGTGATGCGCTTACTAACGAACAGCATTTAATTTTTATAGGTAGATGTGAGCGCCGAGCGTTAAACACTCGAGTTTCATAGTCCAAGTTTTTAACGTTTCATAGTTTTGTGCCTTGAAGTTAAAACCTCGAGTCTAAACGGTTAAGGTTCGTAAGGTTTATTGTCAGAGAACAGAAATATTGCTACAAATTAGAAACGAAAATACGTTTACATTTTTGTTTTATTTTCGCCTTTATGTCAATAGAATAAGATATTAATTGAATCTTCCGGGCTACTTCGCCGAGGTCTTCTGGAATCTCTTCTCTATCTTCCAAGAACTTCTTGGAAGATTCAATTAATATGGACACCGGCTGAGAAAGCCTACACTCCAATAGAATAAGAATTGTTTGGTAGGTGTTGTACAGTGGACAGTATATTAAAGGTAACCTAGAACATAGTTAAAATTTTAAACAAACTATTCATATACCTAATACTCACAATGTTAAGTGCGAAAACTCTATAGAAAATTAATCTCAAACGCCTTCAGTAAATGTTTATTCTGCAAAATTCCGCGGAATTAATTTGCTTGGAAAATTATTCGATAAAGTCAGTTTTAATAAGCCCACAAATATTTGATTTAAATTATTTTGTTAGTATATAAGTCTTACTATGTTATTAGATAATTACATATTATGATAACAAATACATATAACAACGTGATATATAACATAATATATAAAACTATACAATGCACAATATATGCATGTACATACAAAACGCATACGTGTGTGTACTCATACATAAACACACTTTCTTTATTCTTCATTTCTGGTGTCCCAGTGCCTCAACATCGTACTCAGGATGCTATTGCCACTCCCACGGAACCGGTGCATCATCAATGCCACTCTTTTCCTTATGATAGCTAGGAAGCTATCTATACTCGTATCGAGGGACACTCAACAGCATCCTGCATTAATTGTTATACTGGACGAGCAAACGTTGTAAGCCCTCTCCGTATACTGATAATTAGTAATGTTCTTGGTATGCTAGAACGTTACCTGGTATGCTAGCCTTGCTAGAAGTAACTAACTTGGGAAACTAAATAACTAATTCAGTGGTTGAATGAGTTGAAATTAAATTTCGTCAGAAAAGAAGTTTCGAACTACGAGTATGCCTCAGTTCAGTTCGAAGATGAGTCAAATGCTAGTTACAAACTGGAAAGTACAAATAGCATCACCCGGTCTCTTCTCGGTTCTCTTCTGGGTATCGTTAATGGCGACTAAGGATAACAAAGATGCTACTATAAGCCCTGAGAAATTACACTTCTGCTAAAGGAGTGCCAACCCGCTTGATCAGCGTGACGTTTGAAGACTATATTTCCCTCGTACACCAGAGCCTGAGGATTACTATGACTAGAATGCACGTAGAATATAGAACACATGCACATAGGGCTATATCTGCTCATAGGCATAGGTTGCGGTTGTGTTTAACGTACAAAGTGAACGGAAAGTGTCAACAGCAACTTTCTGTAGTTTACTTGGCTGGAGGGCAGTCTATGTTAGTGCTAGAGGGCTGGTTACGGGTAGTGAAAATATGGATACCTCCCTTATGACTGGCGCTGCCGTTCGTCATTTTTGACAGATACCCAATCAGCGCGGCCTATTTATGTTGACCAATTTTAATATCTAATTGGTGCGGTCTGATTCCAAACGTTGTCTTTAACTTAAAATTTTGTATTATTCTTATGTTTTTCAGGAAGTAGCAGACGAGCAACAGTCCATGGTAAGTGGTAAGTGGATACTGTCTGCTATGGACATCCACGGTACATGCCAACATCAGTCCAGAACGACAAACGTTAACACGTCTCCGGATGTAGATTAAGGAATTTATTTGGAGAAAGGGTTGGGAAAAATTTGAGGACTAGGATGTGATGACAAGGATCTCTGGCATATCTCACTCTCCATCGATACAAGTACTTATACTGTGGGAATAGAATGAAGTGAGAAATACGGTAACATTTCAGGGTAGTTTTCCGTGAGAGAGGGGTAATTTGGGGAGTCTTGTTCGCCAAGAATAGCGCCAAGTGGCTGTGCAAACCCATAGCCGCTGGGCGCACTGAAGAGTCTCCCATTCATCTATTTAGCACCAGCGACCCGCCCTCGCTTCGCTTCGGTTCATAAGAGTTGTTTTATTCACTTTTTTTTAAATTTCAAAATATGTAGCTAATGTAGTTCCTATTTGTAGCTAACAATGATAATGTAGCTTCCTATTTGTGAAAGATTTTTTGAAATCGGTTCAGTAGTTCCAGAGATTACCCCCAACATACCTACAAACACACAATTTTACCTCCTTATTATATTAGTATAAATATAGATTACGTTGAACCCTAACTATCCGTCATACGTTATTAATGACGTTACAAAAATCTTATTAATTAATGATTTATAATTCCGTCGATAATTACTTTTATTACATGCTACGGGCGGTTTTAATTATTTAGGGCCGTTCGGTGTTGGAATACGTGAATAAATCAGAGCTAATGCACCATTACATTTCCAATGATCGCTTTCACAAGTTTAATTTCCTTTATAGGGGTGGCCAATGTGCCTAGTCCTTTGTAATTGTGTGTGGAACGACCTTTATGTTGGAGGGGATTTTCCCGAATTTATATTAGTTATTTTTTTGTGTTACCTAAAAATGGGCAATGTAGAAGTGATTTTATATTAAATTATGTTTATATTTTAATATTTACTTATGGTAGGTAGTAGTTCTTTTTTCAATCTTAAATACTTGTTACATTTATTTTCAGTTACATTACGAAAACATTGGCCACGTCTATTAATTACTTCTAATTGCATATTTTATTACGAGATACTTTATTACTTTATTGCATACTTTGTTATTTTATTGCAAAGTCGTGAATGACTCGTTCGGGTGTTAGGGCATGAGCCGATGGCCAATGTTTTCGTAATGTATCTATACTCCCCTACCACTTCATGCTCTGCATAGCTCAAAGGTTGACTGAGAGATAATGCTGTAAGACATTATGTCCGTCTTTTGTAACAATTTACAAAAGTAGTAAGTAATAAGTGATTTAGAGGGTTACAATAATAAGGTAACTTCATCTTAGTCATTTCACTACCAGATAGTTACGTCGAAGAGTTCGCTTTCAACGATAAGATTACTTATTGCTTTGTGTATCTTATGATGAACGAACTAGATATTTAAATTAAAACAGTAATACAATAAAAAAATTACATCAATTGATTCATTCAAGCAAAATTGAGTAAATGGATATATTGACTTATGACTTTACATATTGAGGGGCAGGGTGCACGGTGCAATCCAACAGCCGCTGAGCGCACTCGACTGGCCTCTTTACCCCTCTCACAGAAGGACTACCTTGAAATGTACTGCATTTCCCACTATATCCTATTCTTTTATGTCCGTAGGTACGTGTTTCGGTAGTGAGTGAGATATGCCAGAGCCTATTCCACAATTTCCAAATCCTTTTTCGTAATGAATTCCTTCATCTAGAAAGGTAGGCAGTAAATACGGGGGTGCCAACGTTCTGATCTGAAGTTGGCATGTTACCTTAGATGTCTATGGGTGACAGGATCAATTTACCACGAGGTGGGCTGTATGCTCATCTACCGCCTTCTTCCGATAAAAATAAAAATTAAATGCTGTTCGTTGGTAAGCGCATCACTTGAGAACGTCGGCACCGATTTGGCTATTTTGTTTGAGAAAATATTTGTAATAGTCCGAATAAGGTTTTTAGGGAAAGAAAAATTAGATAAGTTGTCCGGAAAATTGGAAAAATCGGGTAAAACTGAAAGTGATTTTTTCTATAGGATTTTTGTATGAACTTATTGAAATTATTGTATTATTGAAATTGCTAGTAAATCTATACTAATATAATAAACAGAGAGTGCGAATTTTGTTGTGTGTATGTAGAAGGTAATCTCCGGAACCACTGCACCTATTTGAAAAATTCTTTCACCATTTGAAAGGTACATTATTCCAGATGGACATAGGCTATATATTATGTGCCAAAAAATTGCCGGGCATGCAACGCACGCCGGGCACAGCTAGTAAGTAAATAAAAGAAGTAGGTAAGGATAAAAGCTTCGAAACATAAGCTAATTATAATTACTGCATTAACAACCAATGCAGAGCAAGATACAAAGTCGCCGACAGAAGACTGCTTAGAAACCTTACAAAATAGTTGGGAATGAGAACGAAGTCCTTAGCAGTCTCTCTTGTGAGAATTTGCATGAAGATCTCTGACTTCCGTTATGAGATTACATCAAATGAAGAAGAAAAATGTGATGTTAGCCGGATGTTATTTCCTTATTCCAACTTTATTGTATTTACTTCTCTTCTCAGCCCGTGGACGTCCACTGCTGGACATAGGCCTCCCCCATTGTCCGCCATTTAGACCTATCGGCAGCGACCTGCATTCAGCGGGTGCCCGCAACCTTTATGAGGTCGTCTGTCCATCTAGCAGATGGACGTCCTCGGCTTCGTCCGCCGGTACGTGGTCTCCATTCGAGAACCCTTCTGCCCCATCGGCCATCGGTTCTTCGAGCTATGTGCCCTGCCCACTGCCACTTCAGCTTGCTAACCCGAGAGGCATTAATTAACTTAATTTACCCGTATTTACTTAATTTTACTTAATTTAATTAATTACTTATATTTATTTAAATACTTATACTATAATTACTTAATTTTACTTAACTTAATTTACTTAATTTTAAGACCGTTCTTTGTCTTGGAGTTAGCCATCCAATAGAACACAATCAGGTGCCTAATTCCTAGATCGAGAAATGAAATATCTATTTATCTGTCTCTAAGTTCTTTTAATTTTAAAGTTTCGTGCGGGTATTTGAGAATTATGCCGCTAGTGAATAGGATAAAACGAACAACGTATACTTTATTTTGTTTCGACATTTTTGTAATTTCTTGCATTTTATTATTTTATTATTGCCCGCTGTTGGACAAAAGCCTCGTACTCCATTTCCATATTCCTAGCCTAATATTCCATCCATTCTGTACTTGTGTAAGAGAAATCAAATACAATAATCCGTTGATGTCTCCTCGTACAGCTCAGACATTTAATACATTGATGGATGGTCTGCCATATTTAGTTGTACCGAGTAGCAGAATGAAAACATACAATACTAAATTACGTGAGCACTCGCTGCGTGTGTGAATTTTTTCCTTTTTTATACGCCACATTCAGGATGGATCCATGTCCAGACACACGTACAAAGACATTTTTTTTTTTTATGGACGAAGGTGGCAGACGAGCATACAGTCCACCTGATGGTAAGTGGGTACTGTAGCCCATAGACATCCGTGATACATGCCAACATTAATCCAAAATGACAAACACCACATATACACCACCCAGATCAGAAGCAAACTTAGGTCTTTATAAATGAATGTCTGATCTATTATGGAACCCGGGACCTTTCACGCAGCAGGCAGGGACCCTAGCAGCTGGGCTAATCGGTCGTTAAAGTTTAAACCGAATTATTAAAATATACAATGTGACAATGTAATTGCTTCTATTTTTTAAATAAAAAATAACTTCGTTTCGTATTCAGTGACCTCGAAAACAAGAAAAACATGAAACCAAAGATTAGAACGACAGTGGTCACTTACAGGTCATTTTAGGGGGGGGGGGGGGGGTTAATCTTGTAGATACATAAATAATATAGATCTATATATATATGTTATTGATCTACGATCTTCCTATGTGTACCTATTTGTTAATATACAAACACACATATATATAGTGTGGCGTTATTTATTTATTTATACCCACATTGATCTTTTACAATAATGAGTTACGATAATGAATGTCAAGTACTAATTGTATATAATGAGAAATGAGAATAGTATGAGAATTGTATATAAAATTCTTACACGATTCGTTAGAGGAACTCTCCTTGTGTAAATGAGCCTTTAGTGCCTTGCCACCAATTGCACACACGTGAGTGACACTGAAAGTTTTCAGAATCACACATATGAAATTAGATATAAAGATGGAAGTTGTTTCACGGTTTTCGAAGTATTCTCCGCGACAATCGATACACTTTTGCATGCGATGAAACCATTGTGTGAAGCATTCAGCCTATCCTTCTTTAGACCTCTCTTCAACAGCCGTTTTTGGAAGGCTGTTACTGCCTATTCTGGATTCATAAAACATATTCCTCTCAGTTTATCCTTAAGTTTAGAGAATAAATAAAAATCCCAGGTCGCAAAGTCGGTACTGTATGGCGGATGATCCATTAACTCTACATTAACAGTACTCAAAACTTGCTTCGTTTGTCTGGTGGAGTGAGCTGGGGCATTGTCGTGATGGAGGATCATTCTGCTTCGTGGGCGTCGTTCTTTCGACTTTCAAGATAAACAGATTCTTTTAAGCACTTCGCCCTTTCTTCACTTTAGTCGGCAACTCTTCGAAAAGAAAGACTCACTGTGCAGATTGCCTCTCTGTGTCAGGCTCATAGCAGCAGATCCAGCTTTCATAATCTGTTACTATATCAAAAACAATATTTGAATGAACATTGTCGAATTTTTCCAACATTTAGAGACACCATTCCACGCGGCAGTGCTTTTGTGCCTCGCTCAAATTGTGAGGTATCCATCTAGCACAAAGCTTCGTTACTTGTAGACGATCGTGTAAAATAGTTTGAACTTGACTCATACCAATACCTAATGATGCTCGTATCTACTAATATGTCTGTCGTTTGTCCGATTCAATCATGAATCGCATAGTTTTGATCTGTTCCTCCGTCACCGCTGTCGCAGGATGTCCTTTTCTAACACCATCACTGAGGTGGGTACATCCACGTTTAAATTTACTGAACCAGTTATAAACAGTGGCACTGGATGGAGCTTTATCACTTAAGTATTTCATAACTTTGTTTCTGGTTTAGACCGTAACGAAAGTCATGAAAAATCATTGAACAAAACTGTTAAATTAATTTGTCTGCAAACTTTTAATTTTAAAATTGTCCCCAGAAATGAAAAACAAATGGCAGCTTTGAAAATTTAATTTGATAAGCAAAGAGTTCCATTTTAATAATTCGAATTAGTTTTTTTTTCGTTCGTATTGTACAGTAGCCAATTCTAAGAACTTTTAGTTTGACCTATCGTATACACTATACCGTGACCATTAATTAGCTGCAGTAAACTGACAGATCGAACTGTCGTTTCGTAAAATAATGTTACCACATTTATTCGAATAGTGATGTGACTTAGAAAATTGATTCAATCCGATGCAATCAAATAAGTTATTATTAAGTACGTTAGGTTATTAAGTATAGGCTGTATAACGTAATGATCCGGGTAATGATACGGGTAATGATCTCGCGGGTTGGTAGCTACCCTATCACTCTAGAAAGATTGAAACAACACCGAAGAGACTAAAATGAAAAGACAAGAGTGGATGACTATTAAAAATATTCCTTTCGAGCCAGATATGGTAAAGGCCGCTCTTGTAGATATTGTACGACAGCAAAATCAAACGTATGACAAATACGCTGTGGACGAGATGGTAGCACAGCATGGTGTTCCGGTTTTAAGACTGCCCCCTTACCATTGTGAGTTGAACCCAATCGAGCTGATTTGGTCGCGGGTAAAGGGGCACGTCGCGAAAAATAATAAGAATTTTAAAATGCAAGATGTGAGAACTGTATTCCAAGAAGGAATCAATAAAGCAACACTGTGTAAATGGAGTGACTGCGTATCCCATATTATAGAACAAAAAGACAAAATATGCCGTCTCGACCACACAATAGATGGTGTAACTGACAGATTTGTCATACGTTTGAGTGATAACGATAGCGACAGTAGTTCTGAATCAGAATAAATAAATAACTATGGTATCATTCTTTCATTTTTAATTTACGCCACAGTGGATTATTTTTCTGCTGAAGAAAGATACACTACTTTATTATAATAAAAGAGAAATTTATGTTAATCCGATATTTTATTTTAACAAAATAAAAAGGAAAAAATAAAGTAGTTAATTTAATTCCAAACAGGTTCAAAAGTTTGTCGCGAGTATAGTAGGTATTTTTATTTATATTATATAAATATGTAGTTAAATATATACATATACATGTGTCTTGCCCACGTGGAATAGTGGCAGGAATGCTGACTGCGTTTCCTCGCTGAATCACGATACTGATGCGCTGAGCGAGGAAAGATGATGAAACCATAAAATAAAAGATAGAAAATATATTAAACTAAATAATAATTGATAAAAACAAAAGATGATAAAATGTAACAAAAACTTTGAACAGATTTATTCATTGAATCTTTTTGTCACATCACTATTTAAATCACGTCAAAAACTGGCAACACACAAGCTTTCACTTTACTGCAGCTAATTAATGGTCAGACCATAGTAATAAAATGTCATAGAAATATTAGAAAAAGTATGAAACGATGCTGCTATGACCAATAGAAGAAAAATGGAGAGACATGGTATGGTAACATGTTATTTATTACGTGAAATTAAGCCGAAGTTATATTATTAGTAAATGGCTCGTTGGCGTGCCAATGTCGTCAGAGCGATGAGAACGAGATGGATGTAGCAAGCGACCAACAGACAAAGATGGGGTGCACAGAAAAAGGCATTAGTTCAGCAGTGGACACAGCAGCGGGCTGATTATGATGATATTATTGTTGTGAGGTGAGTCGCATTTTCTACCAATTTGCATTAGGTCAGAAATCTTCTCATGATTAAGAAAGAAGAGGAGAGCCTATGTAATCTATATTTAATCTATATGTCTCTGTCTGCTGTGCAAAAGGTCCGGGGTTCGGTTGGCAGACAATCATATATTTAAAAGACAGGTATTTGTTCGGGTCTGGGTGTTGCATGTGTTCGTCTTTGTATGTGTCGATGAACCGACGACACAGGAATCCTAGTCTGAACCATTGAGTATGGTGATATTTAAAATAAAAAAACGTGTGCGGTCAGGGGACCATCGTCAGGAATGAAGATCCTCACGCATTTTTTTTTAAACACCGAATGTATTTATTTTTATTTTGTATCATATTTTCAATGCAAATAATTTAAAATAAGGAATCAAAAATTTAGGTTATACAACCGGCCACGCATTAGTCCACGTCTGTTATTCTGCTTGAGTCTCGCTCTCGATACTCGCACGCATACACAGAGAGAAAGAGTAAGGCGTATGGAGGGGGTAAAAATCTGATGTGACGTTACATTTTCTCTCGAATCACACCTGCCGCGAGCCGCGTAAAGGAACTTCGTTCAAAAAATATTGTTGTAAGTTACAAGTCAACGAGCGTATATAAATACGATAAACAGCCGTGTGTTTCTATTAGTAACTTAGCACTTTGAGAGCTCGTAACCTGATATAGACTAGGTCACGTGGCTCAGTGATTGCAATTGGCTTATGTATACAGATTGACTTTATTATAGAATTTAGTAATCATCTTTCATGTATCTACTATACCTACAACGGGTCACTGTCACACAAAAGCTGCAAATAGGTTATTCAGTATCTAGAGTTTCGATTCTGACAGTTTTTACAATAGTTTGTTTTTCAGAACTTGTTATTCATTTCTGACATGCCTTTTATATTTTTTTACACATAATTTATTTGGACACTGGCGTAGCAATTGGTCCACACACACAACAAATAATAAAACAGAATTGTATTTATCACATCATTGTCCAGTCTAGTCGAAGTACTAGTCACTGAAGCCGGAGTAGGACTTCTTGAAAGACCACGAAAAATATAGTCTCGAACTTTATTTTATTATCACAATCGAACACTAGGCTCTTTGAAGTTTAATAAACATCACTATTAAACCACAAATCCCTCAATACACAATTTATAAAATAATCAAACAAAAACTCAACTTTACTTCTCGTGTTCCGGCAAAAAAGTTTAATATAGTGCATTACACAATATAGTGTACTACATACACTATACATTATAGTGCATAAAAGTTAAATAAATAAAATTTATCTTTAAAAGTTTAGTGGTATTTATTTTGCTCCAACAAAGGTTTTATGTCTGAAATTAAATTTTTATTATTAACTAGCTGTGCCCGGCCACACGTTGCTGTGGCTGCCCAACAGATGGCGCTTACCCTGATTTTACCTGTTTTTAGGGAAAAGGCATGTTTTTACCCTGTGATAGGAATATAAAAACACGCGCGTATTAGAATGCAACGTTGTGTCAAAATTTCAAAGCAATCGGTGAAGAACTTTTGGAGATTTAAGATTTTGAACAAACGAACGTTTACATTTTTATTTATATACATAATATGTGGTGTCTTTAGGCTGGCTTTAGAATAGAACCACCCCAGCTCTTACTGTAGGTATCAGAAAAGGGATTACCCAACCACAACCCCTGAAGAACTACATCATCCCTAAAGGAGTGGACTCGCCAACCCACTTGGCCTGGGTGGCATTTTAAGGTCGTACATCCCTTGTGTACATGTTAATGAGCATAAGAAGGCCCCAGTCCGGTGACGGGTGCAGTTATTAACAATAATATAACTATATTTTACTTCCTAACATTATAATTAACTTTATGTTACTATTATAACTTATAAGGTTTGTTTCAATATTTTCTTTTTCAATAAATAATTAATGTTTCCTTTGAGTATGTTATTTTTGGCAAAAAGGCAATGTTTACCTCCTAATATACTTCCTCATACGATTCAGAATGAAAGCAAGTACAGATTTCTAAATATAGTTTTTCCTACACGTGGAAAGATATAAAAGATCCATACAAAATGTGATACTGATGAGAATGACGGATATTTTGAGAAATTCCAAAGACCAAAGCTTCCAAAGCTCGGTATGCTGAAGAGAACACAGCGATACATCACATCGAGGCAACGTCTAATGCTTTACAAAGCTCAGATTAGACCCCACATGCAGAAAGTATTTCTCACATCTCTGTACCGAAATATCAGTTGGACCCATTTGACTATCCAATGACAGGTTGTTCGAATTGTCCGACGATCCCACTCTCACGGTAGTTTGGACTCTCTCAGTATTAGAAGATACGTTGCTTCCCCCTACGTATTCTAACGCTTGTATAAAGAAGAACGCCTTGAAGAACTATTCGATGTAATTCCCATCTCGGGTTTCTACAGCCGCATCTCAGAGAAGTGCGATGCATCCGTATATCCTCGATGACGAGGTATTGCGCACGGTGCGGTCTAAAAATCAAATGTGAATCATGCATAGATACCCATAAGATTCATTCTCCACTAAGAGATAAACCATCAAAATAATCACCCTGTCGGCCATAACGGTTTGACGTAAATATGCCCCCATAAAAAATACTCCCATGTTTAGTATTCATAAATGTAATGTCAAGTCGCCATTTTCATATCGGGGGAGAGATAAAAAAAAATCCCACAAGTGACGCGTGAAAATTAAAATGACTCCAGTATTATCCCGGTACGTAGAGACCGCAGTGATGCATCTTAATAATTGTTCGAATGTGTATCACGCACACATAAAAAGAGATAAGTGAGTTATCGATAAGTTTTCTTTTTAATCCGTTAAAAGAAATGTGCCCTGCTTGTTAGTCTTAGTCGATGTAGTGCAATTTTTACAAAATTCGATATTTTTCGTATTTGCAATTTCATTGAAACATTTTTGCTGTCTTACTGACTGGTAACATTTACTAAGCACAATGTCTCTTAGCGAGCTATGGAGAGAGCTATCTATGCTCGCCGCCTCGATTCGCTAACGAAGATTCGCCAACACACTAAAGTCAACGACATAGCTCACAGAATCAGCATGTTGAAGTGGCAATGGGCTGGTCATACTTGCAGCTGGACTGATAACCAATAGGGTAGACGAGTCCTTGAGTGGTGCCCATGGACCGAGAAGCGCAGTGTGGACCGACAAATTGAAGAAGTTCAGCCGCTGGCTTGATGAGAAAAGCTAGCAGTGAAGAGACAAAAGTTGATGTTGTGGTATGTGTAAGTTTTACTACTGTTACATTTATATTCTGTGACATTACGTACAATGGCGTTTGAAGCATGAATAAACGCGACCGGACGGCGGCCCACGGATGACAAATCCTATTCACAGGGCTGGGAATATATTGTTTATTTTTATATATTTTTTACACATCCGTCACCGCAAATATCAGAAGCATCCACACATGAAATCCCAACAATGAAAGGTAATGTTAAAACCAAAATATTGTTATAGAATTATATAAAATCTCAGACTGTTTAAATAACTGAAGGGGAGGGTGCACGTTGAAATAACAAGAGGGGAGGGTGCACGTTGGAATTTCACAGCCGCTGGGAGCAATCGACTGGCCAGGTTACCCCGCTCTAATACTACTGTCACATGTATTGTAGTTTCTGCTTTATCCTGTTCCCTCAATGTACGTATGTGCTTTGATAGTGAGTGAGATATGCCAGAGCCCATTCCTATTCCATCCCCTCCCTCCTCATTTTCCCAAATCTTTCTGGAAAATCCACTGCTAAATCTTCAAAAGTAAACAGCGCCGCGCCATCCAGGGGCATTTATCATTTGTGTCGTTCGGGAGAGGCCTATATCCAGCAATGGCGAGACATAGGCTGATGGTATATTAGTTCATCAATCCACACTAGATCCGCGCGGTGGATTATGAGTTATGTCCCAAAAATTTCTATTGCTATACTAAGGGTAGAATCATGAATGAAATCTATGGTTTCGGTTTCCGGAAGGTTTTGTTACACCCTGTATGCATGTTTTCACTTGCATTACATGTACATGTGCTATGTGCATTCGAACGTGTATCAATAAGCGGCGGATATATTATACATAATACTCGTAAGTGTATGTAGAGTAATAAAATATGCTTTTTGACACACACGTTACAAAGTACATGCCAGCATGTATAATAAGGGGCATTTTAAATGAATCAAGAAAATGTTACGATACACACATATAGTATACATATATTATATGTACAAATAAGGACTCTGATTTGTCTCAATTTTGAAATTGGACCCTTTAAAGCGAAGGACACCGTCGCACAAGAAAGACGCCAAAATCTATAAGTATTTCGTTTTGAAACACAACATGATATAAACTGTTCAATTAATTATTATTGTACTAATTATGATTTAATTATATTAAGTATTTTAATAAACACGTAATGTACTAATATACAAGTTATATATCTACATAATATTAGGTAGTCGGATAAGTGTGCGGCCTTTTTATAGTGAAAATAATACAGACTTTTTTGTATTACATAAATATTTATTGAACGGAATATTGTCCATTTAATTCTACCATCTTTTGCCATTTTTCTGGCGGAGCCATTATCCCATCGCTATAAAATTATTTCATTCGTTTCCAGTTTCTTCAAAATTTACCCTAAAAGAGCTTTCCGAGGCGTTCCGTACAACCCTACTGTTCGACCCTTTTACGATGCCCTTACAAAAGGGTGAAAGGCAACAATCACTGTATCACACTTATTGTTATTTCGCACAAAGTCACCTTTACATTGCATTATACTTTTGTATAAGAATATATCACAAAATAGAAAACAGTCTTGCAATTTCTGCCAAATTTTTTTTTTGGTGAAAAAAAGGATATATAGTGTTAAAAGGAGGTCAGAGCGAAATCAAACAACATGCACGAATATAAATTACAAGTCTATTTTGTAAGAGAAACAAAGACACGTCCGGCAGGTATAGTGTCACAGCCACTCCATTCCTTCGTAGCACTGTCGTAGCGCACGTAGCGGTCGTTGATGACGTCACTAAGCGTAGCTGAGCTACTCGCATCCAAGCGTTTTAATGTTGGATATATAGATTTTTGAAAATATATGCATGCGAGTTTCCTCGCCGCTGAACTAGTGTTTTACACCAGTTAAAGCTGAATTTACACATTGTTGAATAGAAACTGAAGTACGAGTATAAATTTGTACAATGTGTGTCGATAATAGATTGTCGAGGTAGATGTAGGCACTGTTAGGTGTAGAGCAAACGGTGGCTCTTAGTCACTGGTTGCTTCCGGGAGGTTTACGGAGTTTCTTGAAAGTGTACAGACAGGCGTTGTGCGATTTGGCTGGGTACATGGTGTGGCAATCGTCTTTACAGCTGGTAAGGCGTCGTAATTTGGTGATATAGAGGGACAGGGAATCCAAGTGGTCCATCGCTACGTACCCGAAGTTGGCGATAAGCTCCTTACTTCTCACGCTGCTCGTTATTCGTCAAAAGTAGTTAGCTAACTCAGTTGAGTCAAGTTGGGAGATGTTTCGTTCATCAGTGAGTGATTTCCCATTATTTCCAACTGATTTTCCAAAATAAGTGAAGCACTTGGTTTCCATATAGTTTCACGAAGTTGCATTGTCTACGAAGTTGCACTGTTTACGAAGCTGCATTGTATCTATGTCTATGAGAAGTAAAATAAAATAATGTTCATATATTTTCATATTCAAAAAATACTTTTGGCTGGTCGCAGACTTGAAGATTGAAAAGAAGAAAAACTAACCCTAAAACGGGGCACACGTAAAGACGTACGTAATACGAAAGGGTTCAAAAAATTTTAGAAGGGTTAATTAACGGGAAGAAGAAATGCTTACCTCTTGAGGCTCAGAGTCCACAAACCAGTCGACTGTGGCCGCTGGTAAGGAATAGTCCGACGTGCAGTTCACCATCGCCTGCTCCCCCACGTTAACTAACGTTGGCAGGCCGGTGATCAGAGGATCGTACTCTGGCAGGACTGGAATAAAACCAAATAGATTAGAAAAAATGTATTAGATAGGTATTGGATGTTAATACTGTATTATAGTTAATTATAGTGTATATAGTGTTTATTATAGTGTGGATGTTAATTGTATAGTTAATACTTGGATCAAATTTTATGTTAATACTGTCACCGCAGGCGACTATGGAATAACAAAGCGGCTACCACAAGCCTCGAGGAATTACACCGAATCTAGCCAATACGGCGTTTTGGACTCATACATCACTCGTGTACGAAACAATGTGCACGAGGGATGTATGGCTTTAAAACTGCATGCGTCCCATGGGTATCGTAAAAGGCGACTAAGAGATAACAACTAAGCCTCTAGAAATTACCCAATCTTTAAATGAGTGGACTCGCCAACTCGCTTGGTCTGTGTGCCGTTATAAGGCCATAGGTCCCTCAAGCACAGGACAATGTGCAAGAGGAGGCCCGTGTCCTGCCGTGGACACTGAAAGGGCTGGCTGCAATGCACATTCCTAGCAAACCTAACAAGAAATGTGTTATGGGGCAAAAGTACATAAAAATAAGTTGCAAAGAAGCATACTTCCTCATGTCGTAGCTCCACGAAAGCCACTATGCTTCTATACTACACTATGGTTCTCAGTTAATCTCCAATGCTAATGAAGTGCAAACCATACTCCAACAATCCAACTTACATTGCATTCCATATGTTTCCGGAAACTGTAAGACCAAGTTATGCCAAGTTTCATCTGTACAATGCTCAACTTTGTTCAACAACATCCTGCACTTAATGAAATAGAGCACAATTGTGAAGTTGGTACAAGGATATAGTGTTTGAAAACTTGTTTTCGAATTGTATTAGCTTATAATATGCCACTGCAAGCCACAAGCCACAAACCATCATTTGCATTCAAGGTAATTTCCCACACTAATTCACTAAAGGCTAGGTCGCTGTGGCGAATTACTGTACTAAGATCAAGATTCCCGATGGGCCATGGTAGTCACGCCTCAGATTGTTTTGATTTTCAGTCATTCAGTTTAGTTTCTCGTTGAAATTTAAACTCATGATTTCATGAATGTGATGAATGATAAGACCCGAAACGAAGAAATTCATGATTGAATCTTAAGTCATTTCAATAATTCAAGGTATGAGTAAGCTGAAGTGACTGTGAGTGGGTCACATCTATGTCAAGAGCGTTAACCTATCGATACCACGTATCAGGAAACTTAACGTGGGTCTCCCCCCTGCCAGATAGACTTATAACTTAAAGAAAGTCGCCGGTAGTGACTGGATGCAGATGACAGCAGAAGATGGTGATTGGTAATGGGTTTGTCTATGTGATGTCGGTCGCATTTAGAATAGGCGACTAAAGATTAAACAAAGCCGCTACCACAAGCCTCGAGGAACTACATTAAACTCTAAAAAAATTGACGTGCCAACCTGCTTGGCCTTAAAGCTTGACGTTTTAAGGCCATACAACCCTCATGCACCAGACAACGTGCATGAGGAGGCCAATGTTCAGCAGAGGACAAATATAGGCTGGTGACGGTTGGAAAGGCCTATAACCTTTATAATTACTTAATAATTCGTCTCACAGAAGCCTTAAAATGTGCTGCGTGACTGTTTGAGGAGTGAAATATTCCAGAGCCCATTCTCCGTTCATCGAGGTGGAGTATGGTATGATTCAGTACAGCCTATTCTCTAAAATTATTCTATTTAACACATGTACGTTTGATTCTTGAGTTCTGTTCACCCATATGGTCACCTCAATAAATCAAACGTACATAAAGGAGGCTTGAAGTAATCCAGCATAAGTTCTTCTTCACTCGGCGTATATGGAGCGAATTTATACGTACAGTAATTAATCACTGGAATTGAGGTATAAATTAGACAATTGGAGGAATCTACGTACTTTGGCAGATTTGCGGACTCTGTATGCCATCGTAAATAATAAAGTTTGATAATTCATCCATTTTGACAACCATACGATGGAATATTCCCCTTAAAAGGACCAGAGTAACTTCACTCTATTGTGGCCCATTTTCATTTTTTTATTTCATTAACCATAAACTATATAAATAAACCTATATAAATTAAAACTATATAAATACTACAAAACCTTCAGAATTTAACCGTAGTACCGAAGCAGTTCCTTAAATATAACTGTCTGTCCCACTTACGGTTAACAAATGTTTTTTTAATAAAAGGTTTATTTTGTCGTTATTCATATATTTTTCCTGCAGCTTGACAGGTAGCTTGATATAAATCCACCAATTACTCTGCTCGAACGCACCGTTAACAAGAATGATGAAACTTACTAGTAATGGGGTAGTAAGTTTAGGACTAATTTTGCACAGGTCGTTTAATAAAAGTGTAGTATAATCTGTTTGGCTTTTGGGAGAAAGATTATAGCGTCTTTGCATGATAAAATTGCGCTATCACACATACACACACACACACACACACACACACTGACACACACACTGGTCTTCATAAGTTGAGGACCAATTTTGCACAGGTCGTTTAATAAAAGTGTAGTATAATCTGGTTTGGCTTTTGGGAGAAAGATTATAGCGGCTTTGCATGATAAAATTGCGCTATCACACACACACACACACACACACACGCACCGGTCTTCATAAGTTTAGGAAGAATTTTGCACAGGTCGTTTAATAGAAGTATAATATTATAAGTATGTAGTACAAGCAATTACTTATCATTTGTTGAAACATTAATAGACACGCGTTTAGAGTTTTTTTATAATGTAATTTTTATACTGTGTTTATGTTGTTTATGTGTAAAATAAAATAAAATAAAAACAGAACTCGTGGTTTTATAAATGTGAACTTGTTTGTGACATGCCTCTGCACCTCTGGCATTGTTGACCCCTCTGTGCTTGCTAGAACCCATCCAGTCATTAAACGAACGAAACAGTTATATAAATAGGCCGCCCAGGGCGCTAGGCTTATATTATTTATCGAGTTGTCTAGACTATGGTCACCGAGGGAAAGGCAGCCATTAGTTTTGTTTGAGTTACGAATATAGAACTCGTAACTATCTACACGGGACAGTTCGAAATTTATAATGAAGCCTGCGTCAGGGACCCCGCTTATTTGCAAGTTATAATGGTCGGAAAATGATTTGAATTTTATTGAATAAATGGTGTGAGGAAGAGGGAGTCTTAGCGACACGATTGATTGGCTTTATATCAAATAAATAAATATAGAGTGGGTATTTTTTATGGAAAGAAGATGGCAAACAAACAGACAATTCATCTGCTGGTAAGTGGACCTCGTCCATAGTAGTTCGCTATACATCAGTCCACAGTGGCAAACGTTAAGCCCATACAGAATGACTGTATACGTTACCTATCCTTTTTAATAGGGAGTAAGGTGGGATAGGAGGTCTCTCATCCCCTACCCTGTTTCTCATCGTATACCATCCAATCCCATCTCGTCTGATTTTACTTACTAGTTCTTTTCCCATCAAATCAAATGCCAGTGAACGTAGTGTAATGTGGAAACGAAATTTCCACTTTACCCGGGAAATGAAAAAAAGGGAAATGTAACGGGAACGGAACGATTCATCCTTTCACTATATTTTCCACTCATTTTTTGTAATCCAGTCCTAAATCTCCAAAAGCAAGTGGCGCATCTTTGGTACACCAACATTTATCATTCTTTACTGATATTAACGAGTATCACCGACATGTAACAGTATGTATTTACCACCACTAGATCTTATTTCTTTTAATATAAAGGATATATACGAGGGGAGGTCTAATAGTTTCCGGTCTGACAAAGGAAAAGGACCCTCAAGTTTATGAAACTATCTTTAACACTTTTCGGATCGTTTAATTAGTATTTCTATTCCAGTATAAAATAGTCAGGAGTTTTGTCTTCAAAATGGGCGTATACCGCAGCAGTCACTTCATCATCAGTAAATCTTCTACTACTAAATATAAATCAGAATGGACTATAGGGTTGGTGGCGAATTTCCGTGAAACCACACTTTGAAACAGCAGCTTTTGCAACTACGGCGGCGTGGACGGGTGCATTGTCATGGAGAAAAGGACATCTTTGCTTAGTTTTCCGCGATGTTTCCGTCACCTTTCAGTCACCGTAGCATTACGCTCTTTTATGCCTATAAGCAATATTCCTTGAAAATCCCACAATATCGAAGCTATAGTTTTTTTGGTGGACGGAGTCTCCGTTGCCTTTCCAGGCGGTGTTTCACCAGGACGACGCCACTCCATCGACTCCCTTTTGAAAAGAGGATCATAGTAAGGAAGCATGGTTTTATCCCCAGTAACAACTGACACCAAAATATCGTTTCCATTTCTCTGGAAGGCCTTCAAAAGTTCCTTGAAGCACGCTACTAGTTCATTTCGCTGTACACTTGAAAGAAGTTTTGATATCCACCTTGCACTAACTATATTATTATGAAGATGTTCATGAAGAATATGAACTGCAGTTTTTGAAAGCCCTGTCCTTGCTGCTATTTCTTTGGTCTTTAGCTGCGCGTCGGTCGCTCAGAACTTCTTCTTCCACTTAGATGTTGTTTGGAGTGAGTGACTCAAGGGGTCGACTGGAGCGAGGTTCATCGTCGATGGACTCTCGTCCTAAACGAAATTGCTTACATCGATTGACGATGGAAAATGATAGAGAAGAATCCCCCGTACACATAATACAACTTTTCTTTGACATCGGTCAGGCTGACACCTCCCTTTGTAAGGAACTTAATCACGGAACGATATTCCAGTTTAAGATTCTAAAGATTTTGAAACTTCCTGCTGTTCGAAGAATCAGTACTAACGAGGGTTGAACTCTAAAAATTAGCAGGATAAATAACAATAACAATGACGTATAATTTGTTTCTTGTAGACATCTAGAAATATGTCAAGCCAGGAACTTTTGGATCTAACTGGTAATTTTTTTTAAATTATTTTTTACGGATACTGTATCTGTGTCTGTGCGATGAAGTTAAAATGTTACCTTGGTTTCTTCAGAATCTTACAAACTAATTTATTAATTTGCCGTCTACCACTTTCTTTCTGAAAATACTCGCCTCGCTTTCATTATTCTATTTATTTTGCTTTTAAAGGTACCTTTTAAGTTAAAATTCAAATGATTTTATTAATCCAAATGAAAGCGTAAAACATTTTCAAAGCTTGATTCATTTAACACAATCAGTTGAATTTGTATTAATTTTATTAAGTTAGTTCACTTCAAACATTATTGCCAAAAGTTTTGAGTGAAATTAAACAACTAGCTTAATGGAAACTGGAAAGTTTCTCCATCTGTAATTTTAAGGACAAAATAAATTTTATTAAGCACATAATTTTAATAAATTGATTATTATTAATGTGTTCACCAATCAGTTACCACTGTGGATAAAGTGGATTGGTGTTTTTGATTCGAAGTACCTTCTCATTTAGCCCGATCGCCTAGCATAGAATTAAGTGCAGTGGCAATGAATGCCACTTCACTTAAAGTACCGGGAAGCGCAGTGTGAGATGCGTTCTGGCCACGTGGAACGACCTATTCTATAGCCGGCCCACACCATACAGTGGAATATAGTATGGTATGATACATTGTTTTATCTATATTCGCATGTTTATAGTCGTGACTTGTGTAATGCAAATGTTTTTTTTTTTCATTTAATTACTTTTTTTTGGTCTTTTAATATGCTGTACCTTCTTTAGCCTACTTACACCTATCAGATTGTCCGTAAGCTACTCAAAGCATTTGGCTGTAGCTGAAAATCGGCACTGTGATTCTCATTGGTGCTTTTTTTTCGGAATGGCTAAATTCTTGTGGCCTTAATTGCTTTTGAAGGGTCACCGGACATGCATGGTTTGGTGGACCTCGGTTTAGGGCTTTGCTGTGGGAGGGTACCGCGGGATCGCGAGTCGGTGAGAAGCCAATCAGGTATCGGTAACCAGGTACCGGGGTGAAAGTGTTGGCTGAAGGCCGGTGTAACCCCACCTTGATGTTGTAGCATTTAACCTGAGCTACAGACTGTTTTATCGACACTCAATTACACTAAACTATCTTTTATTCAGTATTATGAAGTTTGATGTGTGTTCAAATAAATGTTTTCTTACTTTATTATTTCTTTTACAACTTACCAGCTAAGGTCATGTTAGCGGATTGCCTATCCACAGCGAACCTGGGTCCTTCGCTGGACACCTCACATGTATATTTCCCGGTGCCGCGCTCAGGCCGCACCGTAATGACGCATTCCCGGGAATCGCAGGAACTGTTCGTTATTGAAATCCCGGTGCTGTTGAAGGCTCGGGTTTCGTACTGTGAACAATAGGGAATATGTTAGAGGTACTCTACTTGGAAGCTATTTACTAAATTTCTATTAGAGTTACGAAAAGTTCCACTGCAAGGCACTGGCCTCTAGTAAATCACAAGGGCTTCCGGATGAAACATAACACCATATTATAAATATATGTCTCTCCACTGTTGGATAGAGGTCTCTCCCAAGGCTCGCTACTACACACGTTCCACGTACATAATACTATTTACAACTCTTATATATAATTTTATATAACTCCGCACTCCCCTAATAATCATAATGGGGTTTCGGGTCTAATCCACCAAAATGGCCCATTGCACATTAAAACACATGCTGCAGATTTACCGTGATGAGAGAAGACTCTACGTTAAAAAAATCGTCAAAGTCTCACGTTAACGAGAAAGCGTGCTACGAAATAGCATTATCCACTTTAGTGTTATTTACGACGTGTCATAAATATCGCCGCGTACTGTACATTACTAATATTTCTCACAATTTAGATTTTAAGGTTAGCTAGCCTTAAAAGTTTCGTTTTCAGCACATTTGGAAATTGGGTCAACGAGGTCGGAATCACAAACGGAAATGTCATAAGGTTATATTTAATTATAATAATGATTAGGCGTTATAATTAATCTTAAGCCTTACGTAATTAAATTAAATTACTCGTGATATTAAACATTTAGGAATCAAGAAGGAATGATGTCAGTAATTATTGTAAGTGGATACTATCGCCCGTAGAAATCCAACATGCCAACATCAGTTCAGAATGATAAATTTTGGCACATTTTGGCATGCGCTGCCAAACTTTGATGATGTAGGAATATATTTGGAGAAAGGGTTGGGAAAGTGGAAAGGGATGTTATAAGATGGAAATGGACTCTGGAAAATCTCACTGACTACCGAAACACGTACGTACGTAACATTGGGTATATGATAAAGCGGGAAATTGCAGTACATTTGAAATTAGTCTTCTGTGAGAGAGGGGTAACGAGACCAGTCGAGTGCGCCCAGTGGCTGTTGGATTGCACCAAACGTTTAGAAGAAGCTGTAAAAGACCTTTAAATAATTAGCTGAGAATGCCTCCAAGCAATAAGCTCGCCTTTTGTATCATAAGTGTGTAACAAAGTTTTTAAATAAAATAAATGAAAATATAAATAATTTGTAGAAAGTAAAAACCTTTATATAAATATTTATATGTAGGTATACATTTAAACTACATCTTTTCTCATGTTTTCTTAATAATAAGCTACCGCGCAATAATCAGCTACCGCGCAACAATCAGTTAACGCGCAACAATCTGTTACCGCGCAATAAAATATATTTGTTATTAGTGGCTTCATATTCATTTCAGGATATATTTTAGTGGAATTAAAGACCAACAGACAGATGGACTATCTAACCGCGATTGACCTACAGTCCCTTGATGGTCTACCGCAAACCAAAGGTCTTTGAATGTGCTACCGACATTTCGTATATGTGTAATCAAAAAACCCAACATGAGTTTTACTCAACATATAAATGATTGGACTGGGTGTTTCTAGGCCTTTAAAATTCAAAATATAATTCATTTATGTTTATAGTAAAGCAACCATAACTCGGAAATATTTCAATATTTTCCGCACGATATGGAGTGAGTTCTTGAATCTTATTCAATGAAGTCTTATTTTATAGAAAGTTTGTGGCAGACGAGCCTCTAGGCTCCATCGGGTGGTAAGTGGATACTGTCGCCCATGGACATCGGCGATACATGCCAACGTTAGTCAAAAATGACAAACGTTGGTACGCCCTCGGATGCGCTACCTTTCTTTGGAGATTTAGGAATTCATTTGGAGAAAGGGTTAAGAAAATGGAGAAGATGGGATGGGATGGACGTATGTATATTAGGGAGATAGGATATAGTGGGAAAATGACGGAACATTTGACGGTTCTGTGTGTACGTGGTAACATGACCAGTTGAATGTGCGTGCACTCTCCCCCCAAAAGAAGTACTATATTTGGTTTGAACTTTAAGGACATATCGAAAAAAATCTTCTCACTACAGCGATCACGTTTTCAAATTTCGGAAAAAATTCAATAAATCTCGACAGACAATAACCAGCCAACGGTTAATGTTAAAGGTTAACGGTTCATTTTTAACGGATTGAAATGAAATATGGCAAAAAATATTTTGTTTAAATTGAAATATGAACTAAATTGGCTCAGTAATTACAAGATTACGAATTCAAAATAAAACTTTTCCAGAAACTCCAAAAAGATTTATTCAACATGCCGTTAGATATTGTTAATAAAGCTGTACAACTACGGGTATTATCTAAACACTTTTTTGTTCTCAAACATCAGCCATAGGCCTTTTTGGGATACTTTAAAAAGATTAATCACAAAATATTATCATATTAAAACAATTTTAAACACAATTTTTCTCGGTGAAAACATGCAGAAATAAAATCCAAAGCGACGACGCGTCATTTGTCAAAGGTGTTACCATAAAAAGAAGATATTCCATCCGTCCCCGCTCAACCAACAGGAATTTAGAATTCCACGTCTGTATGTTACGTTCCTTTGTGTTTGTGTTCAAATTGAGGTGCCATTGAACTTCGAGTGTTACTTATATCACTTTTGCAAAAACACGAGATTCAACTTGACAACGAGTATTTGAGACCGTAATCCACAAGGCTAGGCCCAACGCGGGCTTCGATCGCATTGATATAATTGCCTTGACATAAATGAAAAAATATTTATTATTTAACCACTTGTTAGTTTTATATTAGCCACTTGTTTATTTAATTGTATTGTAGAACATTTGCACTGCGTTTCAAGTTAATAGGACCATTGAAATTTTGTCTATACAAAATTAGGGATCAATCACTGGACAGAACTCCATAGTCCAAAAATCCTCTCCACTGACCAGTGGAGAGGATTTTCCTGGTCAAGCCGTCAGGAGAGAGGACGGTCAGGCCACTATTTCTCCAGGATTGTGCGTGAATTGAAATAAAAAAACATAGAAATTTCAATAGAGATGATGGATACAAATTTCCCTCGAAATGGAATCTGGTGATTAATAAATTTAATAGAATTAATCCTCGCGATTTTTCATCTGACGCTACTTCTGATATTGTGAGTGTACTGTGCCGCAACGTTCCGGACTATGGAGTCCAAATGGCGGGTTAGTTGATGAAACTGCTCGCAACTCTCAATGTGGACTCAGTCAGCTCGTGACCATGGTTGGTGCAACCCAACCGGAACATCGAGTAAACTAAATAACGTAAACATTCGCGTTAAGACCCGTTTAAATAGATAAATGTGTGAAAAACGCTAATATCTCAAATACTAAATCCCTGCTCTACGTCATAAAATGTGATTGGTGTGTACGTGCATGTATGTGTGTGTGTGTATGTATATGGATATATATGTATGTATATATATATATATATATATATGCGTGTGTGCGTGTGTGTGGGTATGTGTATGCATGTGCATATGCACGTGTACATACATATATATATATAATTAGTAATAACAAAATCTTAATAATAAGTACTAACATAGTCAATAAGTTAAAATTGTTACTAACACATGAAATATGGACTTTGTCTGAAATAAATGAATTATATATATATTCCAAAATTAAAAATAAACAATGAAATAAAAGGAAGCCCCTGTCCAAAATTTTATTTCTAGCTTTAGCAGTTTCGGCTTCGCGTCGCGTCGATAAATAGTCAGTACATTTCTTTTATTTACTTAATATTGCGTCTATTAATTTAATATTTACTTCTATTATTTATTTAATTTAATATTGTTAATAATTGCGTCGCCTTTATCATTAGTAAAAACTGTTCGCGCCAATAACATTGATGCTTTTATTCTGTAAGGTAATATCATACTTTATTACCCACATTTTAAATAATCACTGCCACCTATTCTTTTATATCGCTGCACCTTTTGTATACCCGCCAGTCTGGCGATCGACCCCTCCCGTCGCCGGTCGATTGTGAAACTCACATATTTGGGTGGGCTCCTGGACCACGGAATTGGCACACGTTGTGCCTTTTCTATACCGCGAGTGTATCTGCTCTAAGCTGCATCGCTGTTTAGTACCGAAGGACGCTTAAACCAAGTGGAACGTCAAGAATAAGCCGAGAAGAAGTGCTACCAGGCTGGGAAGAACACAAGGCAACCGTAAGCTTGGTCGGAAGGCAGTTATTCTCGGCGTATAAGGTCAGGCTTTCTATTTGGATATTTTTATCAGTAATAAACCTATGGATCCGCACGTGCATTAGCGTACGGTTATATTGCTTAGCTGTCGCGGTCACAAAAACTATTCGAAGTTAGAAAATAGAGATCTGTGCAGATCTTTTCCTCGAAATTTAATGTAATCTTTGAGATTTCTTTAGTATTTCATTAAAATAAATTTAATATGCCTTTTCTGTGTCATCTTTTCCATTTGTTTTTTTTTTTCAATTATAACTCACTCCGGTTCAAACTAGGTCATAATACCCGAAGTTAAATTGAAAATCCATACTAAAATGTATCTCGTTAAAAATGTATCTTCCATATACAGATTTAGCGAATTTGTTACAAAATAAATGATTGCTGGAAGTTCTGCAACCTGGATCCATTAACTAATTAAGTAGATTTTGGAGACATTTTCCTTTTAAAACGAATAAATAAATATACCTACTATTTACCTTTGGGATTACTTATCGTAAAGCTTTGAAGGGTCCGGTAATGAAATTAAACAATCTTGTGTACTGTGTATAGAGGAACACAATTCTATGAACAGGAATAGTCCCTAGGATAACTCCTACGCGCGTCACACGCTCCTACACAATCCTCACAGCATCCTACACGTGTCCCTCGGGTGGTATTCAATGGGTAACACCACGTCAATGCCGAATATCGCGATAACCAGACACCCTGGCTTGTCAGAGCGGCTACCACAAGCCGTGCAGTCTAAATAACTCCCGAAAAGAGTGGACTCGCCAATTCGCAATGGCTAGCGCGGCGTTTAAGGCCTAAAAACCTGTGTAGCGAAGCAGGTCAAAAAAAGTTGAACCCTCCAAACTAAACTATGTTTTTCTACATTGTAAATCGTGTCTAAAAATGTACAATTAAAAGCTTTAGTTAACCATTAGATCTTTAGTAGCTGTTGGCCGTCCTGAAGTGCAGATGTCTCGAGGCAGTGCTACGGCGAGTGTATCTTCGCATAACGTGAGCTCCGTGTGTAAGTGACGAAGACTCCGCTTGCTGTTCCTACCTATGCGTTTCTAAGGACTGCGATCCATCTTGGTTTCCATGGAAACAGACGTCAAAGATGGTCCTTCTCAGAACTGTGTATTCTCAGTTTCATTGAGAGCGTCTATATATTGGCTACGCAAGTAGCTACACTTTTACTTGGCTGGTATTCCCTTTGCGTCGTTCTTCTCACTGCTGAGGGTCGTGATCACGTCCATGGGTTACTTTATCTAGGACGATATTGACGATCTGTTTCAATCCTTGGCGTAGACATCCTCTTAGACCTGATTTAAAATATGTATTTATAAAATGTGTACAAAACGAGAAAGTCCAATAAGTTGTAATTTATCGTGGGAGGCAGTTCAAAGTCTACCAAGCGGCCACTGGTATATGGCACTACTTTACCTTACCATACCTAAGTGATTGACTTAGGATCAATAGGAATTTGGTTAGATCTACTCCTTGCCCAGTTGATCGGCTACCGACAATATTTGATCATATTGTCCTTCGTCTATTTAATCGGACCTCAGATTTCATGTCTATTATAATATGACTGAAGCAACGTGAATATTATTGAGGAATAATTTGGGGTATATTTAACTGAACCTCTCGTTATTTTTTTATAGAAAAAAAGGCGCCAGACGAGTATACCGTCCACAGTGGATACTGTTGACCATAGACATCCGCGATACATGCCAATATCAGTCCAGAATGACAAACGTTGGCACGCCTCCGGATGCGCTGCCTACCTTTGCATATTAAGGAATGGATTAGGCAAATGGGGAGGGAGATGATGGGATGGGAATGGGCTCTGGTATATCTCACTCACTACCGAAACACGTACGTATATTGTGGAAATACGATAAAGTGGGAAATGCAGTACATTTCAAGGTAGACTGCTGTGAGAGAGGGGTAACGTGGCCAGTCGAGTGCGCCCAGCGGCAGTGGGAATGCAGCATACACTCTTCCCCTATCAAACGATGAAACGTGAATGTGTCTTGAACGGTGTTTCATCTCACAGAACTATGATTTTCTTGTTCACATAATATATTCCGTGTTTCATCTAATCAGTTGTGTACAATAATTATTAAGATACTTCATTAATAGGTACACACAATAATTAAATGTTATTTATGTAAAACTCGCGACGACAATGACACTGTAATTGGGCTTAAAATTTATTCTAAACTATAAACTAAAGTAATAAGTTGTTTTATTTTATATACCGTCGTATATGATCTCCTTCACAACGTGTCGTGTATATCGCCGAGTACTATGTTCTTAATTTAATTTCGTTCACCGTATTCTAACAACAGGGGGCCCTCATAATTTGATATCGTCCACGCAATAATCAACTCGCTTATGAAAATTTGACCATAATAATCTTACACATATAATGAAACTGTAGAATCAGCGTGTCTGTACATTGAATATATTTAGCAGAAACTGATTGGGGCCGATGAAGGAAGAGTATCAGACTACAAAAAGACGATTTTGAAAATGTTTATCTGTCTGTCTGTTCGAACACGCTAATCACCAAAACTACGGAACGGATTTTCATAAGCTTTCCGTAGGTTAATTAAGCTTAGCTTGGCGCTTCGAATAGGCATTTGTTTCATCGAAATCGGCTGACGGGAAAACATATGTTCCAATTTAGATTTTAAAAAGTAAAATCCACGCGTACGAAATCGCGGGTACTGCTAGTCTTAACTAAATTATTAATAGTTTCACATTATCCCACATGTTAATTGTTAAATGAACGAGCTGTATTGTTAATCTCAAACATGTCGTACGTTTTTTTTATTTTATGATAAATTGTGACTTTCATAGTCGACAATGTTATACCAGAACATCAACGTGTGTCACTCCATTTCTGGATATAGAGGTTTACCGGGACACATCACGTTAATTTTATACAAATCATCAAAAACTGGCCGTGATTCCAACAAGAAAATCGAATACAAGCCGTACAAGGCATCTAAAGACCATCCCAAAGAACGTCCCCAAGGTCATCAACAGCCAAAAGGATTGAAGGTGAGCGATTATACTCTATTATGGACTAGCGGTGCCAGCGACTTTGGTGGTTCCGGGCAAACTTCATAATTGATCAGCATACAAAAAGCACTCAGCATATAAGTCACAACTGTGACGAATTTCATTAAAATCCTTCCACCGGTGTTTACTTGATGCGCATTCAGACAGACAGACAGACAACAATTCCAAAACATGTTGTTTTGCAGAGAATCATATGTACTATACACTGCAATTACTTTTCTATTAATATTCCATGTACAGATATGGTTTTTATTATAAGTATAGATTACCACGTCTGTTACGTATTCTAAACGTATATTAAAGAGGATATTCATTACAGTACCCCCCTTAAATCCCTCCCACGGTATCTTACATACGAGTATTTGACTGACACACGAGTGTCTGCTTGCGTTCCGCTGACAATCTATCTTTAGCTACCTATAATAAGTACTCGAAAATCTTTTGCGGTACACGCTTAAAGCTGCGGAATAAGCGCCCTATACAGATTGGATATCCCAATCTGTAGATATCCCTTTTTCATGTCTAATCTGTATAAAGTTCTGTGCTCCAATCCCGCTATTAATTATTCACATGCATGTATGTTTATGTTTTAATTAAAACTTTAATCAGCTTTTTGTCACAATGCTCCGCGTGAAAGAATAAAAATGCGTGAATTGTCTGCTCTTTAGACATTTAATGAATAAATACCTAACACCATTCCCAATGACCCACACCAAGATTCCCGGTGTCGTGGGTTCAGAGACATACAATGATGGACACAACACGTGCTACAGATGGAGCCGAACGAACACCTGTCTTTAAACAAATGTTGTATCCGAACCATTTTCACAGCACTTCCAACTGGGCTAATTAGTCGTCATACCAATAGATAACACCAATTGATCGTATATACATACGTTTTTTTTTTATAGAATAGGTGGCAGTCGAGCGGCGGGCCACACGGTGGTAAATGGTCACCGCCGCCCATGGCCCCCTGCAACACTAGGGGGATTGCGGGTAAAAAAATTATGAAAAATAAGAAAATCTTAGTCATAAATGACGATCGTAGTCGTCAAAAATATGATAGTCATAATAAGAGAAAATATTTTTAGTTTCGACGACAGGATAAGGAGATCACGCAAAGAAAATCAGACGTAATCAAAAAGGAGTAAGGTTTATTTTGCCTAGATTTATTACTACAGAGATGACGTGTTGGAACCCGCTGTAAGTACAGAATTAAATAACAATAGAACAGAAACTTAGTACGTTTTTCCATCCTAATGGTACTTTTATTCAGAAGAATAATGTACATTGTGGAGGATTTTATTTATTAGATGGTTTAAAAAATGGCCTTTGTCCTAGATTTATCTTAAAAAATCTGAGATGGATCTTCTTTAGGTATTATTAAACTTCTTAAGGAGATTAAGATCTATATAACATTATTTAATTTTATTTTTCGTTACAACGGCTTTATATACATAAAGATATATGGTATATATACATTTATATACATTATATTTATATACATTTTAAATTTGTTGATGCGTTTCAGACTGTGTGTTGTTTCAGTGAAAGAAAAGAAAGAAAAAACAGTCTATTCCTATACTCATACAGTGACAAATCTGGTTGAAAAATCTATTTCTACAACGAGTTTTTTATAAAAATAAGGCGGCAGACGGGCATACAGTCCACCTGATGGTAAGTGGATACTGTCGTCCATACACATCCTCGATACATGCCAATATGAGTCCAGAATGACAAACTTAGGCACGCCCCCGGATATGCTGCCTACCTTTGCAGATAAGGAATGGATTGGGAAAATGGGGAGGGATAGGATAGGATGGGAATGGACTCTGGCACAATGGTGAGTATATGACAGTGAAATTTATATGTCGAAGGGAAACTAAAGATGTTGCTAGTTGTCGTGAACCATTATTTTACTATCTTGTAAAATCATAATTGAAAGGTCATGTCCCACCTCCGCCCATGGTCCTACCAACCTTTTGGTTATACGGACCGAATCGTCGGGAGGTACGCGCCGTACTCGCCGACTAAGGGCTATGTTCTGCCTCCCTACAAGTAATTTCTTAACCCGTGTCCCTTGGTCACTCTCCCCTTTCTGGGGCTGTTCTAAATCTGTTTTATACTACTTCAGCGCCGAGCAGCTCTTTTGGGCTCTTTTTCCTATGCGATCGGTGTGCAAACTCTCTGAGCCCGCGGAAGTTCGCTTCCGAGGAGACGAGGTCCCAGTAATATACCGGTCCCTCCTCCCGACGTGCAATCCCCTTTAACATGCTCTGTCGACCATAGAACATGGTGCAAGTCCTCATCTGCCATGCCACATTCACACTAACTACTCTCACTCAGCTTCATGTCATAAGTCGCTTTCGAAAGCAGCCATGAATTGAAAGGTCAATAGTAAATACATTGTGAGTATGCGTTACGCTAGAAGGCGCTTGTGTCGAAGGAAATAGAGGGCGCTGGGGTGATACCGAGGGGCGCGAAAACCTCTGTCAACCCTACTTCATTCCCGCTCTTTAGTAGTGGGTAGACTGATTATAAAAACTCGTGATAAGTGAGTAGACGCATTCTTGAGTAACGGACAACCGTCGAGTTTAGATTCAATAAGTAGTGCGTGATTCTGATTGTGGTCATCTTTGATTTGTATTGATTGTAGTGTTAACGTTAATTCTGTGTTATAGCATCACGAAGGTCAGTGGTCGCTTTTATGATTCTAAGCTATCAACTTCCGAATTTAGCGTGCACTTCGAGCAATAATAAGGGTTAAATAGTGTCACTTTGTTTAATAACGCAGTTATTAGTGAGATTGGTGCCAATAGTTAAATTAACTACTGTCCCGGAATGAGCTAAATGCGCGCGCGGTGTGAGGTGTAGAGACACGAGCACACCCCCCTCCCAGCCGTCTCGCCGCACTTGTGCCGGCTAGTTAAGTGATGCGCTTGCTCGCTTTCTATTGTTTCTCTTGCGTCATCGATATAACACGTGTTGGGTAGTTTTTTACTATATTTACTTGTTAAAATGAGCGACCAAACCTGATTCTGACTTGTCTGCATCAGGTGTTACAAGTGATGATTGTAGTGACTAATATTCATTCAAAACAATATAATAGTCTTTTGTGTCCTTTAGTACTTTTAAGTTATTTTTTATTATTATTAATAATGTAATGCGTAGTAGATTTTTGTTGATATAATATTGTTTTTTTTTATATTTCTGTCAATTAGTAATTTTTGTATTTTTTCTTTTCGTTTTTTAGTAACTTTATTTTTAAAACTAAATATTAAATACCTATTTAAAACTAAAAATTATGTATACCTACTTACTATATTATCTAATGTGTGATAAATAATAAATAAATAAATAATGAAAGTAAATAAAAATAGTAAAAAATAAGTGATGTTTTTTATAATTACATAGTCGTGTGTTTTATTTTTGACCACGATATTTAAATTAAAAATATCGATTTTTACCAATATCGATATACCTATCTTTCACTAAGATCATTGCAGTACAACACTAAAAACAAGTGACATAAAACGGTCACATTACTTCCGCGCGCATTCAACTCGTTCCGGGACTATAGATGAGGAAGCCAATCCGGGGACCGAAAGGCCCCGTTTCTAAATTCTTGTTTTCAGATTAACTTTATCTACAGAATGATGATCAAGGTAGCAGTAATAGAAACTAGTCAGACCAGCCACTACCGCCGACTTTCTTAAAGTCGCCACTCCACTTGGCCGGACGAAGTTCCACAACATACTTTTCCCGGTACCTGGTCTCCATTCGAGTACTCGTCTCCCCTAACGATTATCGCTCCTGCGGCATACGAGTATATATGCCACAGCAATAATCAATCAGAATCAGCAATGATACGAATCAGCAAGCTGAAGTGGCAGTGGGCTATGTATGCCCTGCCCACTGCCACTGCAGCTTGCTGATTCTTTGAGCTATGTCGTCAAGTTTAGTTCTTCGGAAACTTTTGTGACATATAGTCACATATAGACATATGTCAAAAAGAAAAAAATATATATAATCGTATACGACTGGTACGAGTACCGTATATACGGGTAGTCGTGTACCCGAAATACGGGACCGCGGTATTCGTCCCTTGTTGCCGTCTTCAATCTAGCAAAAATTCCACAGCGTTGCAGTAAATTTAAAATATTTTCATTTTTAGTACAACCTATGCCAGACGTGAAATAACATGGAGAAATTACTTATACACGTCGGATTTTCCTAAAATGTTTTTTATCACTTTCACAAAGGAACTCGAACATAATTTACAAAGGAAAACAAGAATTCTCACGTAAAAAGATGTTATGCCATGGTTTCTCACGGGATATTTATATACGCGTTTGAATAAATAAATGCCGAATATTATTCTATGGGGCTCACGTAAGACAGCTCAGGTATTTCGGTGTGGTACAAGTGAAATGTGATAAGCGTGTGTTATTGTGTAAGGAACAGTAAACGATTGATAAATATATTTTGGAAAAATCAATAGATTTCTCTAATAAGCGGAGTTGTGCCATGATATAATCTGAAAGAAAGATGTGATATTTGATGTGCTGTGAAATGTATTACATTTCCCACTTTATCCTATTTCCTCAATTCCATTTCGGTACGTGTTTCGGTATTGAGTGAGATACGCCAGAGCCCATTCCCAACCCATCCTATCCTCCCCACTTTCACAACCCTCAATCCATATACATACCTTTAATCTCCAAATGTGGGCAGCGCATCCGGGAACGAGCCAACGTTTGTCATTTTGGACTAATGTTGGCATGTATCGCGGATGTCCATGGGCTACAATATTAAATGTTTAAATATTATCGTGTAAAGGAAATAAGAAGTATATTATTTAACTAGAATTGTTACTTAATTTTCATGGAAAATATGACTGAGGTATAGATTATATTTTGAGAATCACTCCATTAATCCATCCTATGAAAAACATAAAGAGAAAAATATAAAACCCGCTATTCGCCCGTCGCTTGCGCCACAACATAACGAACGACCCCAGTGGGAAGACTATTCTTCAAAGGATCAGAGGGCGGATAATAAGAGCAGTGTCTTCAGTGTCAGCGATTTTTAACACTCGAGTTTAGATCCGGTGTCATGGTAAACGGTTTGCTTTAGTGATTACTTGGAAAATGTTCGAGCTGTGTGGTAATGTGTCGAGATAATTCTGTCTTCTCGTTGCCGACTATAGTGGTGTTTAAATGCCTTATTGTACTAATAGGTATAATCGCAAGAAATAATTCCTAAGCCACTATTGTTTATTTTTAACATAGCCGTGTTATAATGCTGTTATACTCGGTACGTACGACTGTGGCGTGATATCATTGAATTATATACTTATTATACGTTGTCGATGTTTGTCTATTACTGTCAAATTAACAATATAGAATAAAGGCTCAACAATTAATTACTGAGTCTGTACATATGACCTTAACACACTAACTTTTTTTTAGACGAAGGCGGCAGACGAGCATGCAGTCCACCTGATGGTAAGTGGATACTGTCGCCCGCGATACATGCCAACATTAGTCCAGAATAACAAATGTTAGCACGCTCCCGGATGCCCTGCCTACCTTTAGAGATATAGGAATGGATTTGGAGAAAGGGTTAGGAAAATGGGAAGGGATAGGATGGGAATGGACTCTGGCACATCTCACTCACTACCGAAACACGTACGTACATTAGGGAAATAAGATAAAGTGGGAATTGCAGTACATTTCAAGGTAGTTTTCTGTGAGAGAGGGGTGACTGTCCACAGTCGAGCGCGCCCAGCGGCTGTTGGATTGCAGCGTGCACTCTCCCTTTCCTAATTCAGCGATTCAACATACTTGATCCAAGGTTTCAACTTATATTTTCACGTTATCTGCTTTGGCGGTCATTCGTTTTATAGATTTATTTTTAATAACATTTTAGTTTATATTTCTTGTATTAAAAACTTGTATTTTATTTCAAATAGTTATAAAATCAATAGAACTGTTTCACATTATATTTTCAATACAAAAACTTTAAGCAATGAACTTAATATTATTGTATGTACTGTTAAAACTCGTCTAGTGTCCACGGAGATTTCAAGTTTTAAGTTTGAAATTAGCGGCAAAGAGTTAAATGTCTCAAATTATCAAGGAAAAGAATAAGTCCCTTGGTGCATTATTTACTGCAAAATTCTTAGCATAAATTAAAAGATATTTTCCATTTTAATAATTACATATTTATACTTTCGTCTAAGATACCTCCCAATGTACCTCTCTGTTTAACTCAAAGATCAGCTAGTAGACAATGCGTCAAGGCATTAGGCTCGCCTTTTGTACCTTAATAAAGTTTATTAATAAAATATTTTTTAAGCAAAAGAGATACTTGTAGAAGATTGCCGAGAATTATACTGGTGTTTGGCAATGAGAGTTTACAGAGTCAGGTCTCTTAGTTCATCTGTTATCCTTCCCTTTTCCCGTTATCCTTCCTTATTCCCGTCATCCTTCCTTCTTCCCGTCATCCTTCCTTCTTCCAGTTATCCTTCCTTATTCCCGCTATCCTTCTTTCTTCCCGTCATCCTTCCTTCTTCCCGTTATCCTTCCTTCTTCCAGTTATCCTTCCTTCTTCCCGTTATCTTATGAAACTTCTTATAAAACTTTTAAACTTCCTCTTTGAATTTTAACTACAAATAAAATTACTCATTTCAATTAAGAAAACATTTCCAAACACAGTAAATCCTTTGTTTAACCTTTAACATACTTTTCCTTAATATACCTTCACCATTTTTATCTATTCTGGATTCTATTGCAAGTGCAGTAAGGTTCCATTGATCCATTTAGTACCGTTTAAATTAATGTCCAAAGAATATTTATTTACACTTCTCAATGCCATTTCCGTTGTTACATACAACGCAAATAGTGTCATTGAATATTCAGTTTAAAATAATTATTCTTTTGATTAAAATTCCATTGCTCGTTGCGTTCTAAAACGTTTCCTGGTTCGATGTAATAACAAATATGATTTATATGTTTCGATGTAATACAAACCATGTATATTTTCATTTATTAAGACAAATGACAAAAGGAGACAAATAAAATTAGAAAATAAATTCAAAATTTGGGGAACAGACGACCATAAAAAGGAATTTTAAATAATGGGAGGACTCGGAGATACATCTCAACTGAATTATTATTATCTACCTTATTCCCTCACGGCGCTATTTAACCGTAAAATGTTCTACGCTTTGGCATAGAGCAGCTAACTAACGCACAGAAGGTTCATTCCCAAGTAAAAACCGTCAATATCTACCAAGTAGCTCGAAAGGAGCCGTAAAGAGGCGACCGGCAGCTAGACAGGAGTTTTATGGACTTACATCCCATTCTATTCTATCCTCTCAATTATTCTTCCATCATGTTTCCAATTCTCCAATTCATTCCTAAATCTCGAAAGATAAGCAGCACATTCGCGGGGGTGCCAAAGTTTGTTATTCATTTATGTAATATATTTTGACACAATATCTACATAATAATAATTCCAACCCCAAACGGCAAAGCTGTTTTGAGGGGGAAACTAGAGATGTTTATGGGAAATAATGAAATGATCAGCAAGATAATGAAAGTGGCAGCAAATCGATGGCAGCAAAATTTAAAGGTGCGTTAGGTTTAGTTTCTCTAATGTCAACAAAGATATAGGAGTGTCGCGGCTCCACATCGCCGTTTCAACATTTTTTTATTTAATATTCAACTACCGCCACAAAATATAGGTAGCCTGCCGTTTTGGCGCTTACCTACATGTTTTTTACATACAAAATGTCAGTCAATCGTCGTGAGCCGAGACGCACTAACATTGCATCAACCAATAAAACCAGTCACAACAAGCAAACCTTACGGGTTTTATTTCAACAAAGTATTAAAACTCGCAGTGTCTCCTAGCGTAGACAAGGAGTCTCGCGAATGACGATTTTGTATCGATATTTTTATTAATTAAAAAAAGTGGAAAAAACAGACTCGGTACACACCACACAATCACAACTATCCTCGCCCACTATAAATACCGGTGCGCCACAGTCGTCGAGTCAATTACCTATGCTAGCTTGTGTCCGCACACGCAGCTCCCTCCATCATTACAATCCTCCAAAAACTCCAAAATAGATTCATGCGCAAGGCCGTGGCTGCACCATGGTACTTGCGCAACGTTGACCTCAACAAGGACTTGGAACTTCCCTCCATCGTCAAATACATAAAAGACACCGCCCGACGCTACTATGACACTATCCCACACCATCCCAACCCCCTGATTGTCTCTTCCCTCACCTACATACCGGACAGGAGTGCCCCTCCGCGCTATCGTCGCCCGCGGCACAACCTGGACGATCCCGACGACCCGATCACCGCTGCCAATGCGGTTCTCATACTGCACTCAAACGCAATACACAGACACCTTCCCCGCCGGCGGAGACGTGGACGTCCCCCTCGTCACACCGTTAACACACACCGGCCCTCAGCCAACACTTTTGCCAGATATCGGCACGTGCCTGGGCGCTTCTCGCCGACTCGCGATCCCGCGGTATCCCCCCAATGCAACGCCCTAAGCCGAGGTCCGTTCCTTCCGCCGGTTTACCGGCGGGGGAGCCCTTAGGCTCGTTGCAACACACACTTTTTTCCCGGCTGAGCGCCTTCTGCGCTCGCCCCACATCAATTACGACCGGTGGCTCTTGAAAGGCCACCAGGGCCACAAGAACTTAGACATACACGATGTTGAGGCAATCAAGGTTTTTTAGCCGATAGGAGTCCGGCACTACCTGGTACCACCTAGACTAGCTAGACTAGATGGTACCAGGTGACCATGCAGGGTTTTCCTTGATTGTCTCTCCTAACATAAAAAAAAAAAACGAGTCAATTGCGCTCGAGAAGCCGAAGAGATAACATCTCTCCGAAATTGAATGCAGCCGCCACTGAAGATGTCAACCGCAGTTGTTGACGAAACGTTTGGAAGAAAGAGAAGAGATTCCAGAAGACCTCGGCCAAGTAGCCCGGAAGATTCAATTAAAATGGACACCGGCCGAGAAAGCCTACACCCCACTATAAAAATTGTTTATTTCAGTTACTCAAAAATTGTTTCTTTTTCTGCTCATTTAGTATTTCTCGCTGCTCGTTTTAATGCAAGCCAATATTTGTATATTGTCCAGGTATAAATATTCTGGAGTGATGTTGGCGTGTATAGCGGATGTTGCAGGGCGACAGTATTCTCTCACCACCAAGTGGATATCTCTATTCGTATGACGCGTTGGTTGTATAAAAAAATGTTCATACCAAAGGTCTTATACCTTTTTGTTCAGATAGCAACACCATATTTTGTGAGACTTGAATTTGAAAAGAGTTTGAGCACTGGTGGGACAGACTTGGTGGAGCAGACAGGAATAAACGTATTTTATGTTGAAATGATAATATTGTGAAATCTTACGAAACTGTACTGTACATATAGTACGCGAACCCTTAGACTTTGTAATGAACTGCGTTAAACGTTTTCCATCACGCTACGATATGGGGTTCTTCAAGAAGGCTGTGAATAGGATTTTGCAAGGTCGGCGGCGTGCCCGCATAACTCCTGGTGCTGCCGTGGGCGGCGGTAGCCAATTATCATCATGTGGGCTGCTTGCCCGTCCGATATATATACGTAGGTATATATATATATAAAACTACGAACTAACTCAATCCGTTATAATCATTCAAATAATTTTTTAAAAGCGGCTTTCGCTTGCTTACATCCAGCTTAAACTTGTACATCTGCTGGACAGCAGATAATATAGGGACAAATAGTGGTTTTTATTCAGCCATGCTAAGTTTTAAGAATGAGGGAAACATTAAAACCTTTGGATTAAAATGCAGTGTTAAAAATGTCATAACTCAGTATGCAAGCCGGAGATATGGACATAGTGAAAGAAATTTTAACAAAGTAGGAAAATCTACTAAGCAAAGCTTTTTAATTTTGTTTATTTTTTTGTATAGGATATTGTATTTTTGTAGCAGAAAATCAGACAGTTTGCATCCTAGTAAACGGATATTGTCACCTATGAATATTTGTGGCTTATGTCAACATCTGCCAAAAATGGCAAACGCTGCCACGCATATGCGCATATGCCACAAATACGCATATGCGCTGCCTGCCTTTAGGGAATTTGGAAAACGGACTAGGAAGGGAAATATGGGATAGAATGAGGCGTCTTCTTTTCATACACTCTCTATTCGATGGGATTGGACTGAATTGAATTGAAAGGACCCTTGCAACTCTTACTCATTTTCGAAATACATTAGTATAAGTTTGTACCAAATTCATTTGGTCAATGCTTTTTATTAAGTGTGATGCATAATTTTAATACTGACAAATGTGGATTGATGAATATCAATAACATATAGTAGCCACAATATACTATATATATGTATTTTGATATTCTGCTCTTTGTCAGATTTAATATGGATATATCACACGTCACATTTCGAAAAGAAAGATGTTTTTAAAATAACAATATCAATTAGGATTTTATTTAAAAAATATACATTTATTGTATAACATTCACGTAATCAAAACGAATACCGAAATTCACACCTATTTTGTTGAGATCAGTAAATGTTGGAATTTTGGTGGAACATTTAATTAATGATATTAATTAAATGTTCCGACACCAGCAATTGTAACTGTAATAGACAATACTAGACATATTTCGGAAAATAAATTGTTCCCAAGAAAACATTCTAAAATTTATCATTAGGTATATCTGGATCCTTCAAATGGATAGCTTCAGTTAAGATAATAAATGTTAGTTATTGTTTGTTTCCAATGCTATTTACTTTTCGTTTGAATAAGGGAAAAAGAAACCTTTGGAAGAGTGAGGGATAAGATTCTTTTGCATGTTTTGAGATTAATTTATTATTCACTTTATATACAATAAACCGTATTGCACGGATTACGGATACCTATTCTATTCTGACCAATTTCTCTCATATGTCTGCTGAAAGAGGTGCCCACAGGAGATGAATTTTAGTACATATTTTCTTTCAGATTTCAGACCACTCTAGACCAGTCCATTTCTTTCCTTAATTGTCGTAAAATGCGACTAACGGATAGCAAAGTCGCTACCATAAGCCACGAGGAACTACATCACCTCTAAAAGAGAAGACGCGCCATCTTTATTATCTTCTTTGTTGTCTTCTTTATTGTCTTCTTTATAGTCTTCTTTATAGTCTTCTTTATTGTCTTCTTTATTGTCTTCTTTATTGTCTTCTTTATTGTCTTCTTTATTGTCTTCTTTATTGTCTTCTTCACTGTCTTCTCTATTGTCTTCTTTATTGTCTTCTTTATTGTATTCTCTATTGTCTTCTCTATTGTCTTCTTTATTGTCTTCTTTATTGTCTCCTTTATGTTCTTCTTTACTATGGATTCCTGTTTCTTTATTGTCACCAGAGAACTTAAACTGTAACCCACATTTAAAGCTACCGTCGATTTGCTGCTTATTCGATTTTTTTATCTGCTCATTAATTAAATAAATAAATACAATACGACAAAATCGTTATCTCAAAAACTTAGCAACCTTGCAAAATTCTTCAAGTTAAAAGTTTATTCAAGTTAAAGATTTATTTTAACATTGTGCGGCCTCTAACATGCGGCGGACTTTGCTTCACTTGAAGCTGAATTTTGTATGGACGCTGCAAAAGCGTACATGGCCAACTTCCACTAAATCCCTTTCAATATTTAACACACAGTAAAAATAAGAGACGGTGTAAAATGTATGCTCAAAATACGCTTTACACACAAACGTGTTGTTTGTTTTTAGGGTGTTATCGGTAGTTGTGTTAATCAAACTCTAAAAGAGATAAACATGTATCAGCCTAAATATAAGGCCTTACAAAAAACATTATAATATGTCGATCAGTGCATTAAAATTATTATATCCGACTAAAAATTAACACGTATTTCACGAACTTCTTATTATTTGACAAATAAATAATTGGTAATTTATTTACTCGTATGTGCATAATATTATCCACACTCGCTCGCTTAGCTGTTTACATAGAACGCTTAAACATTGAAATTTGCTTGTATTTAGCGGAGTAGTACAGGGTATATTAATATAGGCACAGAGCTGAAGAGAAATTAATATGAGTGTCAATCCACGCAAGTCTACATTAATATTAATTCGAAACTGTGTTTGTTTGTCTGTTTGTTACGTCGTCGCGACTAAGCTCATGAACTTTTAAATTACTTTTAAAGTAAAACCCATTGTTGAGAAGATTTTTGTAAATATAAAAACACGCTTTCTGATTACACGTTAATATAATTCAGATTATAACGATAAGATTGTTTACTGCTTGGTTAATTATACTGTGATTAAATTTTATATCTAAAGCATCAATACTTTTTGAAAGGCTTTGCTAAACGCTGACCGAATCATGTAATCGTGTTCTTGGAGTTACATTCACTCTATTTTCTGACAAATTCATTATAAACCTATAATGTCACCACTCGTCGCTCTTCACGCTAACAAAGTCCTTGCGTTGAAGCGCAGATCATTGAATACGCTATAAACTACCCGAAAATATTGAAATATCCGTGAACTGAATGCATGTAACTAGCGCGGGTGCCTGACTTACACAAGTTACTTGAGCGTGAACAAACGCCCCTAGAATCCCCACTGGTTATTAGAATATTCCGCTAACTTGAACGAAGTTCTTATTAAACAAGTTTCGCTTCTCGCTCTGGATTGTAAAACCTTGCTACCTAATGTTCAGTTTTATAATAAAGTCATATTGCTGGGCTCTACCGTTTCGTCCCTATTTTTATAACTGACAGAGTTCACTTCGATCCAATAACTAGCTAACTTCGCGTGAAAATACAAATTATTTGTTTTCACATGCAACTATGCACACAATTTATTTATTGTATGTAATATCTGATGACGCGTTATACAATATATCCAGACGAAATAACTAAATGTATCATGGGGACCAGAGGGCAAAGGACCTGAAGGGTGCGATAATAAAGAGGGAGTGTGAAATGTGACTAAATGTGAGGGGGGGGGGGGGGGTGCGGCGATGCGAGGAGTAATACATGATTGGGGTTAATTATGAAAAATATCAAATTCACCCGGGAGATTCTCCAGGCTCAGTACGTCCAGCGGCCGGTGAAAACGTGGTCTTTCACTTCTGCAACTACTTCACCGAGGTCGCGACCCGATTGTTAATGTTTTAATTTAGTGTCGAACGAACACGGCGGCGCTGCGTGAAGAGAGGTGACAATGGTTTCAGGCTCCGGGAAAGGTTCGGATACATCCTGTACGTATCCGTTATATGTATGTAGACGATTGTTGGGTATGTAACGAAGCGCTGCAGTCTGAAGCGTCGCAACAATATGCTGAGCTGGGTGTCCATTTTGTTATTGCGACTCACATAATTTCATACTTATGTTTATTATTTTGTTACTTTTGTAAGCACATGGAAATTGTAGCGCCTCGGCATATAATTTTTACTTTTATTACAAACCAAATGTTTAATAGTTTTGTATGTCATTGCGTAACAAATAAAGCTCTCATTAATTAATTCATTAGCAATTATTGTAATATTTGAATAAAAGATAAATTAATCCCAACAATTCGATAAAAATCCAACAATATTTCACAAAAGTATTCTCCAAAACAACCTGTCGCGTTTGTCCCACAAAGCCTGTGGTAGAGTAAAAGTAGTCTCGAATGAAATGTTTCCGAAACACGAAACAACGGGCTTAATGTCTACCGTCTGACTTTTAAAGATGGTTCTATTTTGGACCCGTATTGAAAAATGTCGATGTTGTATTCATAATAAGGACAAAAAATTCAACGCAACCAGAAAAAGTAAAACTGAAGGGAATGTGAAAATATACTTTATACCTTAAAGGTGTATTATGAAGCAGATGCGTGGCAGTGAAGAAAGCGAGGTTGATATTCGATAGATGACGAACAGATTAAAAGATAAGCACTGAGATTTAATCGCAGATGAGATGACAATATTTACATATAAATAGCGAATGATAATAACAGCACTAAGGTAGTAAATAACGATTCTGCGCACGAGCAAGTAGCGACTGTCTGTTTCTATCGACCGTCCCATCACATGTCAACCGTTGTTTAGTGTGTGGGACAAGATTCATAAGCGGAGCGGATAATGCAGCGTTTCACCAAATTGTAAGGTGTTGGTCCAAGTGAAGAAACCGCTACATTATTCCTCCTAGCCAGTATACCGTAACTACAGGCGGTCGATAGTGCGAACAAACAAACAGATAATGTTTTTGAATTACTGTTTATAATTTATTTATATAAAAATAATCTTAAATTCTGTACAGGTAAACCGTACATGTGTTCATAGCTTTATCGAGAATATGTACTAAGCAATTAAACAACTTTGAACGGTTTAAGTCGCGTAAATTTGACATTATTTATATCCCGACGTTTCGAACACTTTGCAGTGGACGTGGTCACGGGGTGACTAATTGATTTTATTTGTCACTTGAGTTATTAAGAAATTATTTAGACTACCGTCTGAATTTTTTTGAACTACCGTCTGGATTTTTTAATCATAACATTCCCTATGCACGCAGTATTCACTCACGGTGTCCAGAGGTCTTGCAGTATTGCGTTGGCCTTGGGATTTAATTAATTTAATGACTGGATCCCAAGACGGTGGTACTTGCCAACCATCTTCTCTATTGAAATTTGGGTGTTTCTTGATTTCAATAGCCTCGCGTAACATTCTTGGCATGAATCGGGTCTCTCTAGCGAGGATTTGTGGATTATCAAATCGAATGTAAGGGTTGGGTTTTCATGTGTTCTTTTATCCGGATACCGATGCTCCTCTTTGTTTATCCTCGATGGTATCCGGATAAAAGAACACATAGCTGACATGAAGAACAGACGCTCGACCAAGTCTGCAGTTTGTGAACATGCTCTGGACAAACCGCGATTTAAACCGTTCAAAGTTGTTTAATTGCTATGTATAGTAATCGCGAAAACCTAAGAAAATAATATGTACTAAGCCTTAGTACTATTACACATCGCGTTAGGTCTGAGAGGATATAGAACTTAAAAAGCCCGAAATTACTAGCATCGCATTAGCACTCATCATGGGCGGTTTTACTTAACACTCACGCTCCTCAACATAACACTGGATCCTGTGGATCTCTCTCAACAAGTCCCCATGAAGCTGCCGTGGTCCTGCAGCGCGTCAGCCATGTTCGCTGAGGCACGGACTCCCGACTATTTTTCCATTATTAGGACGCGCGTAGCATCTTTTTGGAGCAGACTGCGCGGACTGAAAATGCCATCCTAAAAGCTGTGAGTGGCGACTTGACTGGGAGAATTTTTAAACATTGCTTGTTCTTCCGCCGTGAGCGTGAACATAAAATAAGTTTTGACGCCAAAGTTATTGTTATAACAATATAATTATTGACTGTTATAATTATTGACTTTTCAAGTGCACTTATTTACTGTATTTGTTTTTACCAAGTTTATTGTTATCTTAATATAGAAATAAAACCCGTTGCTTCGTTTTTTCGTGCTGTTTAAAGTTTTCCGAGATTCGAGTTTTTCAGTTAAAGTTATTTTCCTAGAACTCGATATGTTAAAAAAAAATAGCAACCCTAGTGAAGAGATTCGCTAGGAAAGTAATAATAACATTAAACTATTAAGTGAGTTAGAATGTTTACTCTGTGGTAAAGCGCCGTGATGCACTTCAGTTTGCTCTCGTAGAAAAGTGGATTACAATCTGCAGGCACTTCACTAATCGCTTTTCACTTTACTAACGTTGCACTTAAATCCTGTGTACATGTTAGCCGGTCTCATCTTGTAAGCCGTGGTTTTGTTAATTTAGAAAAATTATATTAATTAAACCAGCCCTTTTATCGTTTACTGGTGAACATCAGCCTGCTCATCCATTGTGTGTGTGGGGTGCATGGCTCTAAAATGCCATACTGGGCGAGTCCACTATTTCAGAGGTGGTGTAGTTCCTGAGGACTTGTGGTAGCGGCTTCGCTTGTCGCTTGGTGTCGCTTGTCAGTGGTGATTAGATTGACCTTAAAATGATTTTGAATATACGTTCGGTTGTTATAATTGTGCCATACCATCGGCCTGTTTCTCTCCATTGCTAGATACAGACCTCTCCTAAGACCCGCTACCACACATGGTCGTCCGTCCTTCACAATTCACTCACTACCGGCGGCTTTATTTTTATATGAAGACAGTTAATCTTTTCGGAGAGTTCACATTTTCTTCATCTTTTCAAAGGTAAATTGCCGACACTAATAATTTAGTGACATAATGTAAAAGAGTACATAACTTGTTGATCTATAATCGTCCCACGCGAGACATGATTCTATAACCAACCCGCTTTTAGCGACTTTTGTTAGTGTATAACAGGACATATCATGTGTTCTTCCAAAAAAATTCACTTTCTTCTCGACTATGGACTGAGGGTCACTAGCTGAATCCAAAACACTAGAAAAAATAATTTGAGTTATTGTAATATGTCGGGTAATGTAATGTACTGCATTTCCCACTTTATCTTATTTCCCTAATGTATGTACGTATTTCGGTAGTGAGTGAGATGTGCCAGAGCCCATTCCCATCCTATCCCTCCGCATTTCCCCAACCCTTTCTCCAAATCCATTCCTATATCCAAAGGTTGGCAGCGCATCCCGGGGCGTGCCAACGTTTGTCATTTTGGACTAATGTTGGTATGTATCACGGATGTCTATGGGCTACAATATCCACTTACCATCAGGTGGACTGTATGCTCGTCTGCCACCTTTGTCCATAAAAAAAAAGTCTAATATGGGCCAAATCGATTTCGTAGTTTCAAAATTATGACGGTGTAGATTTTCTAACGGGAAGCTCAGTGTGGTACGCCCCTAGCACAACCGGAACGCGGACTAGAAGAAGTTTGCTGGTGGTGGTTGGATTAGAAGCCCAAGAAGAACAGAGCCAAAAATCGTATGTGGTAGCGAGCCTTGGGAGAGGTCAATATCTAACAGTAGAGAGACATAGACTGATGGTATGGTATAACTTTCCAAAATATAAAAAAAATGACATATTTGAATCTTCTTTCCGATTGGTGCTGCCATGGAACTTTTTCCCCCATTTTTTTTCGCAGCTACTTACAACTGTAAAGATCATAGAACAACACTAGTTTCCTACCTCTTGAGGCGTATATCGGAAGATCTCGTGAGTCCCTCGGTACCACTTCACAGAGTGAAGAGGCGGGTCGTGGGGCTGCCTGGCGTACTGACACCGTAGCTCGGCTTCTTTCCTCGGGTCAGCCCACCGAGGCACCTCTAGTGATGTGATGGTGTGAGAAACGCTGCGAGCTGTAACAAAACAATTGAAAGTTGGTGAAAATTTAGATATTGGATAATTTAAAGATCCAAGCTGCAAACGAGGCTGCAAGTATCTACCTATCAGGTTTTCGCGATTACTATACATAGCAAATAAACAACTTTGAACGGTTTAAATCGCGTATATTTGACATTATTTATATCCCGACGTTTCTAACACTTTGCAGTGGACGTGGTCACGGGGTGACTAATTGATTTTATTTGTCACTTGAGTTATTAAGAAATTATTTGGACTACCGTCTGAAATTTTTTGAACTACCGTCTGGATTTTTTAATCATAACATTTATGAGGGGGAGAGTGCACGCTGCAATCCAACAGCCGCTGGGCGCACTCGACTGGCCACGTTACCCCTCTCTCACAGAAGACTACCTTGAAATGTACTGCATTTCCCACTTTATCTTATTTCCCTAATGTACGTACGTGTTTCGGTAGTGAGTGAGATGTGCCAGAGCCCATTCCCATCCTATCCCTCCCCATTTCCCCGACCCTTTCTCCAAATCCATTCTTATATCCAAAGGTAGGCAGCGCATCCGGGGGCGTACCAACGTTTGTCATTTTAGACTAATGTTGGCATGTATCACGGATGTCTATGGGCTACAGTATCCACTTACCATCAGGTGGACTGTATGCTCGTCTGCCACCTCCGTTCATAAAAAAAAAAAAAAATAATGTCAAATATACGCGATTTAAACCGTTCAAAGTTGTTTAATTGCTATCTACCTATCAGGCCTGGCGACCGTTTGCGCACGGCATGTTTTTTTATAGAGAAAATGGCGCCAGACGAGCATACAGTCCACCCGATGTTAAGTGGATACTGTCGTCCATAGACGTCGGCGATACATGCCAACATCAGTCCAGAATGGCAAACGTTGGCACGCCCCGGATGCGCTGCCTACCTTTGCAGATTAAGGAATGGATTGGGAATATGGGGAGGGAGAGGATGGGATGGGAAGGTGCTCTGATATATCTCACTCACTACCGAAACACGTATGTACACTGAGGTAATATGATAAATGCAGTACATTTTAAGGTAGTCTTCTGAAAAAGAAGGGTAACGTGGCCAGTCGAGTGCGCCCAACGGCTGTGGGAATGCAGCATGCACTCTCCCCCTACCTAGATGTCAGCTGCGTAGATGACAGACTGAAACCTAACTAAATGAGGACTAAATAAACTAGAAAAGTTAAATAGTAAATGGACAGTGGATTAATCAATTACTTATATTTTCTCTCGGACTTTGTGAACTATTAAAAAAATGGGTAAAACCTATTCAAGAGAGAAAGTTATTGATAAATAGTTATTAAATCTTGAAAAGTTTACACCGTCATTTTTCGAAAAGCTTACACAGTTATGATTTTAATAGTGCCGATTATAATTAGAGCATAGATTTTTTTTTTAACGAATTGAAATGACATTCGGCAGAAAAATAGTTCGGGGTCTATATATATCTCGATTATGTTCGAATATGACTCAAATCGGTTGGGTAGTTCCAAAATTATTACGGTGTGAACCTTTCAAAAAATCCCATAAAGAAAACTTCGACGGCTATGCATGCATACAAACTATATGGTCCTTGGATATGGCTCATCACGCTTTATAAATTTTGTAAAAATGCTTTCTTATAAAATGTGCGAAAAATGGGAAATCTCCTATATCTAAATAATATTCCTCTTGTTCTATATCCTTATCATGCATGGAGATATACTTCCGTTCTACAGAGTGCAAAATGGGCACACTCGGTGATGCTTTAAATAATAGCTTTGTTCGCGGTAAGGATTCAGAACTAGTACTGAACTAATTTGGAATCGTAGTAGAGCGCATGCTCGGTTATAAACCGATTCGTGATTTTTATTTCCGCGAACGATTTCGGAACCAAACTGCGTACGATCTACTGTCATCGGCAGTGTTACCAACTCTCAAAAATATTTATCCCTAAAGCTTAAGTCAAAAACCCCCAAAATCGCCCCAATTACTTAGAAATCCCCCTAAAAAAATATATAATAAAAGAAAAAATATAAATTACAAAAATGCAATGAAATTTCTTTACCTTTTAAATCTGGATCTGTTTCCCAACTCTACGTGTACTTCTGACTGTACATTTTTTTATTTTTAGTTTCTTTAGGCATCATTAACAAATTGCTTGTCGGCACAGCAGTACAACAACAAAATCGAATTAAACAAGTAAACAATAATCAACGTACATATGTATTTCCAGTAAGCATAGGCACAATAACCACCAGTCACCACAGAGTAGTTGTAATATATTTGTACTAGATATCGTTAAGTCGCTAGGTCAACAAATAAATATGATTAGCTATTATAGTTTGGATTGTCCCAGGGCCTATACTTTCACATAATATATGAAAAATATATATTCAAAAAAATATATGAAGAGTCATAAAATCCCTTAAAATACCCCTAAAAATATAAAACCCCTAAAAGAACCCATCCCACTTATTTACCCCCTAAATTTGGGGGGAAAACCCCTAAGTTGGCAAGTATTTAAGTGGACCCACCAAAACACATTACTGCGCATGTCTGGAACTACGATTATTGCCAAAGTTATAGAACTGATAGAACTGATTCTGAACCGATCCTGAACCGAGTTCGACGGTTCCGCGAACACAGAACTGTAACTAGAAATTCTGAATTGTGTGTTCCGCGAGCGGCATTATTTGAACTGCGCATGCGTATAGTTCCGAATCAGTTCTGAATCCTTACCGCGAACGAAGCTAATGTTATTTTGTTATCGTGATACATGGCACTGCAGCGAGCAATGACATTCGACCCAAACAACTTGCTACGGTTATACATCATGTCCGATCCAATCCAATTTGTCCAGAGTGTAAACAATAAACGGTATGTAAACGGAACAAATTGTATACAATATAAAACCTGAGGTAACTAACATGGATTTAATTTAAATGGTGAGGTGATAATTGTTTACATATCCATCAAGACTGCAAATTTTCCCCAGATTGAAAACCAAATATCGACATATTCCGTTGATTTGATTTTGTTATTGGCAAATTAATAACACGCTGATCTGAGTTTCTTTTATGGAATAATACCCTAAACCCAGATATTCGCAATAAACAAAAGTTATCGACACAACTCGAAAAATCCGTATGCTAAAGTGGCAATGAGCAGGTCGTATTTACTGCAGGATCAACAACCGGTGCAGTAGACGAGTCTTCGGATGAAGGCCAAGTACCGGAAACCGCAGTGTGGGACCTGCTAGGTGGAACGACTACTTAAAGTTAGCCAGCAGTGACTGAATAAGATGAACCGAACGTCGTGTGTGACGGCGAGCCTTTGGAGAGGCTACATACAGCAGTGGAGAGACACGGTATGGTGTTGTAGTAAAATTATCTATAAATTAGCAAAATGAATAAATATGGAGACCTCCGGCTTATCTAAAATCAGCTGTCCAATTACAGCATGTCAGGCTTGTGCTAATGGTACCACTCACCATTAGCCGACAATTTGCTGTTTCGCAAAAAGCAATCCCGTAATTAAAATGGGCATTTCTATATTTACCTCGGCAAACATTTCACAGCTAAATCCAGAAATAGCAACAGATTTAATAGACTGTTTGTCTGAAAGCAGTCTAGCAATTAATTAACAGATAACAGTAACAAACAGTAACAGAGATAACAGTCGATGTATCAGAACTAAAAACAGAAAAAGATACTAATTAAAATTGCCTTTCAGAACTAGTTTACTAGGAATGTTTACCCATTTGCGAGATAACAGTCGATGTATCAGAACTAAAAACAGAAAAAGATACTAATTAAAATTGCCTTTCAGAACTAGTTTACTAGGAATGTTTACCCATTTGCGTTATAATTAGGAATATTTACTACAGAGTTCAAGTACGCAGAAGAAGCAGTAGTTAAACTTCATAATTACTTTAGAAGTTGCTTTACGCACACTAATGCGCAGTGTTTAAGAGAAACCGTGTCATTGGATACGATTTACACGGTATCTTGTAGAAAATATTGTGATATAATTATATTTGTGCGCCACAAAAAAAAAGTATGGCTTGTGCATGTGAATCGTTCTAGGTATATTTCGAAACAAGGGTGCTTAGAATAAGGCTTTCAAATTTCTAAAACAAAAATATTATTACAATTTGACTAATGGTGACTAGAAGGCAATGGCGTATTTCATAACCAATATACTTACTACCTATCACTTATGAGTACTTATTACTTTTTGCTACTTATGAGTCATAAGTGTATTGGACCAATGGCGGTATAGCCATTCGATTCGCTGGATCTCAAATATCCATCAAATTCAAAGAGATCGGTGACGGGCATCACTGATGTTAGAGGTCTAGTACTGCGATCCCACCTGCCCAGTGTGGTGATTAGGGCATAAACCCCGTAATGAAAACGCATAACACAACGGCTCCCAGTCCCCGGCGGCCCTACTAATTCTAGTCATGGCAGCGGTTAAGGTTACGATATGGCAGGGGATGCTAAGAATCCCCGAGTTCTGGCAGGTTGCCAAAACCAACGACTATGTGTGGTGCGGAAACGTGATGTCTGATGGCAGGTCTGATTCACAAATTCAAAGTCGCTCAGCGAGCGATGGAGAGAGCTATTCTCGGAATTTGCTGGACAAAATCCATAACGAGGAGATTCGCCGAAGAACTAAAGTTGTCAATTACAAGTAGTTGTCATAGTACAAAGGATCAGCAAGCTGAAGTGGCAGTGGGCGGGCCATATATGTCACAGGATCGATAACCGATGGCGGGAGACGAGTCCTCGAATGGAGACCACGTACCGGGAAAAGTAGCGCGGGACGCCCTCCGGCCAGATGGACTGACGATTTGAAGATAGTAGCCGGCAGTGGCTGAATGAGAAGACTGGAAGACCATTTGTGGTGGCGGTCTTTAGAAGAGGCCTACATTCAACAATGGAGAGACACAGGCTGATGATGGTTGGTATATATATTCTGAAGATATCACGTTCGAAGAGCAAGAGAGAAAATAGGGTTAGGGGTATACAAAAGACCCCACTACATTGGGTCAAAGTGATTGGAAATTCGAGTAGTTGATCATCTCTGATAAGAACCATTAGATGTGTCTATATTTTGTAAAAGAGTCAAATTCGTTAAGTAGTTTCAGGAAATATTACGAGTTGCAATTAACAAAAATCTAAAAAAAAATCAATGGTCATCTTCGGTAACTAACATCGAAAATAATAAAGAGTTTTACTACTGTTGTCTCTCTATGCAATGGCTACTTGTTACCTTATAGTGGATTTGACTCGGAAAGTTCTGCAACCTACATTTTGCAAACTGCACACCGTCACATCAGAGTAATCAAGGGTATTACAACTTTACTAGAACTAACTTGTACACAAGAGTAATTTGAGGTTAATCAAGGAAGTAGGAAAATAGAGTGACAAGTGTAATATCTTGCATAGATCTATTTATTATTAGCGACCGGCGGGGTGTCACTAACTTGACCCTAAACTGTAAACCTGAGATCATAGTTCCAGGATAATTCTGCCATTGAAAAATCTAGAATAGTCTTGCTATAAATAAAGTATTATATATTCAAAAACAAAAACTCAAGAACCTAAAAATTACATAAAATCTGTAACATATTTCCAAAATCTGTTTTTGGTCTTCAATTTCCCGGCTTCAAAAGCCTACCTGCTTAATTCGTTCAAGTATGCATGCATGCTCGGCTGGTTCGGATGTGTTTGTTTTTTAATAAAGCCTCTCGACTGGCCGGACTTACGTGAACGAGGCTTTTAAAGCTCTAATACAAGTGGAGCGCATGAAAAAAGAAAAATATGGCGTGGGAATTTAACGCAACAGTTGACTGTGAAAATAATCATTTCACATAGTGATTTTCTTTCTTGTGAAGACTTGTGAAGTTTAAATACTATAGAGCATCGTTTCTCAACCTGGGGGTCGCGTCTCCAGGGGGACAGCGATCACATTCAGAGGGGCTCGCAATTGGTCAGCAGAAATTAGGCATTTATGTACAAAAAAACTTTTTAATAATTAACTAAGAATTTAAAATCAAATGACCGAATTTTTAATAAGGGGGTCGTGAGGTCATTACTACATTCTTGGCCCTTTCATGGGGTTAATTAAAAATGTTGAGAAACGATGCTCTTAATAATTAAGGAGGAGGAGTTCTAAAATGGTTCTAAGGAGAAAAGCCATTAATAACATTTTTAAGGAACGCATAATGCGTTCATTCGGAAATGAAAAATTAATGAAGGAGATTGACAACAGTTATTACTCTTTTTATTTTGTTCAATAATCCCAAGTTTCAGCCTTGATTTTTTAAATGAATGAAAAATTATACCATTGTTTTTAATTTTTCGAATCATCAAAATGCACTTGAGCCCTTTTTTCTAAGGAGCACAGTATAGGCCAATGCCTATACTGTGAAACTACAATTAGTTGAAGTACAATACTATCGTTATTACAAGCTTAAGCAAGGTCAAAATGGCACGATCTCTACTGTGGATAGCGGCGCGGCGCGGCCTCAACTGAAAATCAGCGTTGCAGTACCTACACGCTGCAACATATTTTATGCAAGGGCAAAGAAAAGCTTTTGTGTGCCAGAGCTGGACAGTTGGAACATCTGATCCTTTGTTACCATTTTATGGTGGTGCTTCCTCGGTTTATAGTGAACTGTTTGATTTCTGGTGAGAATTCAGATCTGTTTTCTCTTGTTTCAGGGGATCAAACGATTACTATACCATCAGCCTATGTCTCTCTATTGTTGGATGGACATATGCGATTGTCTCCACCATATACGATGTTCCGCACGTCTTCGTTCCACGACTCTTCTCAAGTCGCCAGTCCATTTGGGTGGAGGGCGACTCACGCTATGCTGCCCGATACGTGGTCTTCATTTAAGGATTCATATATCCTATCGATTGTCAGCCTGACAGAGTATTCTATAACAAGAGTAACAGTTTTGTAGATATTTCCTGCGTTCAAATATAAAAAGAGTAGTTAACGAGGAAAGAAATTGTGACAAATACGTATTTTATTCTGTTGAAATAATGAAAACGTCTACGCCAACCGTTGTTAGACAAATGTGAGCGTTCCATTGCCGTTTCAGCGTGCTAATTTACTGAGCTATATCCGGTCACAGTAGAAATGTAACAAAGTAAAGAATCTTTGAACTAACGCTTATATATTCGTATTGAGTCGCATTGACGTGTTAGAATAATTTTTGTTTTATTATAATTTGATGCCATATCATAATAAAATTTTATCGTCTAGTTTCATGAACAAAGAGATTTTTTTTTTATTGAGAGTAGATTAGGTAAAGTTTATCATATATTTGGTATTTTTTATGTGTCATTTAATAAACACAGTGAAGTCTTGTTTACAATTTCTAAAGGGCATTTAGATATTATTAAATCATCAATATTTGGAAAACTATAATAAAATCGACAATAGTGTTCTCATTTTCAGATAACATTTTCACATTTCAATTCACATTTACCTAATAACATTAGTCTCAAACACGGACCAATTACCCTAAGGAAGCTGCATGTAAGATCCAATGTGGAAATACACATGACCATATAGATCTTATAAGTATAGCAAACTTGGCGTAAACTCTTAATTGCGATTAGCTAACAGAGCTATGGATACGTTGTTGTTTTTCGTAAGAAAAGCAGTTCATTCAGATATAAAAAATGACATTGGTTTTCATTCCGTTCGGTAAGTAAATTTAATACAACCGATATGTACTGATGAAAATATACTGACATACGCCCTCGATCATCGCTATATTTTCTGATATTTATTTTAATATTTTATTACAGATGCGTAGTGGTTTCAAACAACCCACAACGCCTTGCGAACGTCTAGTAATCAGTGTGTATGTGTGCGTATGGCCCGTTTCGAGCATTTGTACCAAAATACCCTACTGTTTCATACGTTGCTCCATTATGATTTCCGCCGCCTTTGGAGTCTTCATTTTGGATTACATCCTTCAAAGCAACTCCGGAAATAATCTACATATTATCTCGGAGCGACATTAAACTTGTGCGTTAGTGCGAGCTTCATGTTTTGTGCACACGGAAATGCCTTTAATATTTCATGTTGTACTGAAACATCTCTGCTGAGATTTGATGCAACTTTCGTGTCACTCTATGTAATTAAAATATATTTAATTAATACTGGCTGTTGCCCACGGCTTTGCTCGAGTGAAATTACTAGAATATAATACCAGAGCCCCATTCCCGTAGGTGTCGTGTCCCTTAAAGGTGATTAAGGGATTATAAAGCCGCTACCGCAAGTGAAGTGAAGTGGTGTAGTTACTCACTAACTATAAAAGAGTTAGGCTAATAAGGCTATGCATCCCTCTTTCACAAGACAATATACATGAGCAGATCCATGTCTAACGGTGGATAATAAAACGCCTTGTGACGGGGACGGTATGCATAGGATCGAAAAAGTCAACTTGGGCTTAACGCGCGTTGTACGCCTATCATTTTTTTTTATGGCCGAAGGCGGCAGACGAGCATACAGTCCACCTGATGGTAAGTGGATACTGTCGCCCGTAGGCATCCGCGATACATGCCAACATCAGTCCAGAATAACCAAAAGTTGACACGCTCCCGAATGCGCTGCCTACATTTAGAGATATAGGAATGGATTTGGAGAAAGGGTTGGGAAAATGGGAAGGGGTAGGATGGGAATGGGCTCTGACACATCTCACTCACTACCGAAACACTTACGTACATTAGGGAAATACGATAAAGTGGGAAATGCAGTACATTTCAAGGTAGTCTTCTGTGAGAGAGGGGTAACGTGGCCAGTTTAGTGCACCCAGCGGCTGTTGGATTGAAGCGTGCACTCTTCCCCTCCGAAAGGTAGCCTTAAAGCACACAATAGTCAACATATATAGCATAACTCGCGTAACACCTATAACGGTCTGCAAACTTTACCAGCAACCGAGAAAGTCTGGATAACATCGTACTTAACTGACGGTGAAACTTGCACACTCTATTATGAAAAGTTTTTTTTTCTTTGAACCAATTTGAAGAACTAATTATGTTAACGGTGAAACGCAAACTGAAATAATAATACACTAACTTATTATTAAGAGTTTTAATAATAGTTTTATAAGAGTTTCATTAACGCTTCGTGGTTAATGAAACAGATGCCAAAGTATTTTGCTCATAAAAGTATTCAATGTTAATAAATAAATGTATTAATACGTATTAATTACATTAAGGAAAGTTCTCACTTCAAGTCACAAGCATCTCTTTAAAATCAAGAGGAAGTTTAGTAACCAAAATACATCCTAACCTATTATTACTATCCTAACCATCCCATTCTATCCTATCTCCTCTCTATGTCATTGAACGGAGAGTATCTACATCTTTACCCCTTTTTACTATTTACTTCCCATCCCACCCCAAGACGAAGACCGAAGACGAGGGATGTAATAGGACGAGGAAGACTCCTCGTCTCATTATACTCTGTATTGCGCGTTTTAATCTCTAACGTTAGGCGCGCCAACGTTTTTCTTTTTGTGGACCGATTTTGACATGTACCCTTGATGTCCATGGTCACAGAATCCACTTACCAGCAGATGGTCTGTCCGCTCGTCTGCCACCCTCTAAAGCGATTGTGAAGCGACAATGTATCGCAACTTGAGCCTGTTTGCTATACATGTGCCCGGATACAAATATCGTGCCATGTATTGTGCTCTAGTGTGGACGAGTCCATAATGACTCGTGTGGTCTTAATGTGTGGTAGCCCTATGGAATAATTTCCGGACGTATAAGAAAAAAATATCATTATTTTTTGATTTTGTCATACCAAAATAACACCAAGAAATTAGGAGATTGCTTCAAATTCATTTCATACAAATTAAGCTTAAAAAAAATTCGATCATTTTACTTTTCGTAGTCAGAAATTACCCTGACTTTGGGAATATGTTTACGCTATCGTATTTTTAATCTAAAATTATTAAAATCCAAAAAATAATTCAAGCGGAAATAAAATTAATATTTATTTCCCAGAAAATGTACTTTCGTAAATGTATTAAATACTTATTTATAAATAAATTAGCAAAGACTCTTAAACACATAATTATTTTAATATATTTTTTCGTAAAAGTAATAAATATATCTTTATTTAAGGAATTATTCGTGTACATATTTTACTTTCTCTGAGTAATATAATTGTATTCAGTTGCGATATATTGATAATAAGCCAAATAATTTTGAAAATAAACATTAATTGCGTTGATATAACACTCTTTTATACCCCCCTATCAACTTCAAAAAGCTGCTTACGAAGCGCTTCGATGTCGTATCGAACAGCTTATAAGTACCTATATGAAAGCCTCCACTTCGTAACATACGAATACATCAACACCGACTAAAGAATTCGGCACTCAAGTACAGTCAGAACAAGATAAAATGAATTCCCTTTGCCGAGACCTTTTCTTGTTTATTCTGGTCCTCGATCCGTGACGTTGTTTACCTTAACCCAAGGTTCCGGGGTTTCTTATTATCATTGCACGATACGATAACGATCCAACATTTATACGTGACGATACGAAAATGTTTTTCTTATTTTCTACTAGTGTTTTACGGCGGTTTCGTTCAGAAAACCTTTTTGTTTAGTGATTTGGTTTTCGGTAAGCGATTGTAAGGGATATACTAACTATATGGTGTCGAATGCCAAAAGGTTGCGCCACGAGTTAAAGGTTCAATAATATGAGGGGTCTAGTAAACCTGTCGATGTGCGACGATTTCATACATATCTCTTTGCGTCCGGTCCTGGCTGATCTTATGTCAATGACCGAAATTCTTCCTGTTCGTATCGCGCGCTTTTGTAGACAGTGTTTTGTTAATTTTGCAATAAAAGCCAAGCGTCCCTTGGCCGCTGCTCCATTCAATCGTCTCCTGCGCACCATTCTAAATAACCGTTGTTTTTGTGTCAAAATTAATATACACAATAAAATATTTGGAAGATATTTTTAAGTGTCTCAATTAATATACGAACACGCAACCTGACACAGCACAGACAAGTAATTAAAACGGCTGCTCGGTACCGAATAATAAACAATACGAGTACCTATAGAAGAGAATCTACGTTGTGTGTGTCCCAAAAGCCGGGAAATAAACACCTATTTACGCTACGCTGAGGGGGGCCTCAGCGCGTAACGTCCCTGTCTCGCTCACGGATGCCGTAAGGGCTGTTACTTATTTAATAATTTATTGTATCCGTATACTTAGTTACTTAAATTGTATGGTTATTAATTAAAACGTTTAATTAATTATAAAAAACATAAAATCATTTTTTTTATCAACAGTTTTATATAAAAGAAAGGTGGCAATGTATCCAATCGAGCGCGTAGCGTCAGGCGGCACGGCCCTGACTGCCAGCTTGTATGATACGATACGAAACTGTAGGCTATTATCGCGACCTTGAACGCGTTCGGCGCACGAGTTTTATTTCTATATGGTATTTATTATGACACAACCCTTAAATTTGTAACTTTCCGAGATGATTGAAAAATGCTAAATACTCGTACATATAGAGGTACCTCCTCGGGTAAGTAAAAACGGAATATCGAACGTTGGCACATCCCCATATGCGCTGCCTATCTTTGGAAAGTAAGGAATGAATTTCGAGAAAGGGTTGAGAAAATGATGAAAGATAGGATGGGATGGGAATGAGCTTTGGCATACCTCACTCACTATCGATACATTCACATGACTGATCATCGGGTGACTTAGCTATTTTTAAGTTGTTGATCAGGTACAAAGGTACAGAGACTCGTTGTTTTATAGAAAGAGGGCATATGGGCAAGCAACCCACATGATAATGGTAAGTGGCTACAGCCGCCGACGTACACCTGCAACAGCAGAATATATGCGGGTGTGCTGCCGATCTTGGAGAATCCTATTCACCCCTTTCTTGAAGTAACCTATTTCGTAGCCTAACGGAAAGACATTTTGAAGCAGTTCGTTTCACAATCTACGGGTACGCGGTTGTTCGCAAAGGAATATGTAAGTACAGCACTACTTGTGTGTCAAAACACTGTTTATTGTTGTAATTATTTTATATAAACGGTTTCACGTCCAGCATTTGAACCAGTTGGACACACACACCTCCAACACATGTTTTTGTTTACATTTTCTTATCCAATTGTGCAAAAAGTAAAAATCGGACACCGCTATAAATATACTTACTATGTTTTCTCAGAATTAATTCACTTGTTTTTATTTTTAAAGTGAAAGAAAGTGTGGTGCTAAACAGGGCGCAAACATAATAACATCTACCCATACACATTGGGCGCGTCTTGTGGATTGTGGTCCGAAACCACTTTGTAACTACATATGAATCCCGTGTGGAAGCTATGGTAGGTATAAACTAAACCTCCTCACTTAAAAAAAATGGAACACAAACATAATCAAAAACACTGAAAATCACAAGCAATATTGAAGTTCTTTCATGTCTTGAAAATACCAAGAGAGGAAGGAAAACGAAATAACGCGACAACTCCGATAACGCAATACAGGCAAGTGTGTGTCGTGCATGTTGAGTGGTGGCCACGTGGAGATTTCACCGAGTCTGTTTACTTTAGAGATCTCTGGGAATTGCTAAATTGGGTTCTGGTATTGAAATCAAAGGTGCGTCTTGAGATTTTGCCTCAAACGCTTTTTATATAGAGGAGATAGAATAGAGACACGAGCGGAATACTTAATGACTTCAGAGTTCGATAAGGAACGCGCTGCTGAAGCTGGAACTGCCACAGTCCAGTGCTGCTGCAGTCCAACTATAGGTCTAGTAACTTTAAGAATTAGGCCTAGTTCTACGTATTAGGATTTAATTGAAAATTCCCGAGTTTGTGATTTGTTGTATTATACTTATAATTTGTATTTTATAACTTGTATAATTTGTTATAATTTTAAATTTTTATATAATTTGTATTGTGCTTATTGTACTATTTAACGCTAGTTATTTTTGGAGTTTAAACAACTTTAATTGCAAAAGACAAATTACAAAGAAACACGAAAACAAATGCAAATTACAAAGTCAGGAATTTCAAGTGTCAATCTGGAGAATTTTCCGAGTTGATTCTCGCGCTATGATATATTAAAATAATGTTAAAAATCTCATAAAGTTAACAAAAAATTCCAACTAAAATATGGAATGAGAAAAATCTCAAGATTGACACTTTATTATCCTTTATACAATTTAAATTTTCTGTTGTTTAAATTTTCTGTTGTTCTGTTTTCTGTTGTTCTGTGTTAAAATGTGTTCTGTTGTTTCTTTTTTGCTGTGGTTTCTTCTAAGTCATGTTGTCGTCGCCTTTAAATAGAGTCACATTTATATATATAATTTACATTCTTGCATGTAACTGTTTCATTTATATGATGTATACTCTGGTGACCCTTGATAAATAAATACGTAGGACTTCGGATGCTACAGTGCATCAAAAGTTAATCCTGCATTAAAACTTTCGTCCCAAGGGGTTAGTGTGCCGATGCTTAGGGAAGTGAAACCGAACAAATAAATCCCAAATGATTATAAAATGGTAATAACAGTGATTTTATGTTATACATACTGGGTGTGTCCAATCTTTTACCGAAGTCTGAAAACATGGCATACACGTGTGATTCTGAGTCAACTGACCGATATAATGTTTGTTAATACCAATTTTTGGGCTTATCATAAGCAGAATCCTTGATTAAAGTCATTAAGAATTCGTTGTACACATCCTGTATAAACGATATGTTGTTAAAAGCCAAAAAGCTCTACAACATTTTTTTAATATACGGGAAATATAGAAATTTCCCTTTCGATTGGCGCCGTCGTTGGTCTATTGTTGCAGCAATATTTGTTAATATATTATATCTATATCTATATAGATATATCTTATATATCTTATATTATATCTATACATATGTGTGTGTGTAATGTATACCGAAAGAAACATTATGCGTACATTTATCACGTTAAGGGATTCAAAGTTGGAAACCAATTTCAACCTTACTGCATGCTGATAAACTCAAAAATGGGATGTACGAGTAAAAAACGCAATACATCTTCAAATGTGGCCGACCATATAGACATCCTTGTACAGTTGTGATGAAAAGTGCTATTCGTAGTTCTTTTATAAATCTGACAAATGCCACAAATGGAGAGCAATATTACATGACATATATTTCCCATTTTTTTCCCAGAATAAGCTTAAAATATGGTTAAGTGCGAGTCGCGTTCGCGGTGTTATTGTTCCGCAATGATGAGATAGAAATTATGTTATTTTTCACTAGCAGTCTTGTTTATTTTTGCTGTAAAATTTTATAGATAACGTAACTTGTTTTGTCATTTAAAGTCTTAAAGTTTAAAATTAAAGGCGTAGATTAAATATTTCATATATATACGTGAACTGTAGAACCAGCGTATCTGTACATTGAAAATATTTACCAAAAACTGATTGGGGGCGATGAAGAAAAAGACGATTTTGAAAATTTTGTTTGTTTGTCTGGTCGAACACGCTAATCTCTGCAAAACTACGGAACGGATTTTCATTGTGTTTCCACGGGTTAATTAAGCTTAGCTTGGCGCTTCGAATAAACTTTATTTTATCGAAGTCCGCTGACGTGAAGAAAAGATATCCCAATTTAGAGTTTAAAAATTAAAATTCTACGCGCACGAAGTCGCTGGCATAACTAGTTTTGAATAAAATTATGTAAATAACACACATTTGAAAAATATTATTTATTTATATACTTTAATGTACTATACACACAGATGATAAAAAAAACAGTTACAAAAAAAATACATACAAAAGGCGTGCTTATTCCCATAGGAGATATCTATCAGCAAACCAATATCAAAGTCGAAGAAGTGGCGGTCATTTGACCTACATTTTAATTCACGTGTCTATAATTGATCTGTTTATGTAAATACAAAAATCTACGCAATTCATTCAAATATGGTGTTTTTCCATTTAATAATCAATACGGTAGGAACAAAAGGTAAACAAATACATTTATTATACGCGTTCGGACCCGATTTAGAATATAAAATGTGTCAAAACGCGAAAGTTTAAAAAGTAATTTTTGCATTTATTCAAAATTCAAATTCTTGTTGTGACACACTTTATATGTTATTTAGTTTTAATTGCATTTTGTAGGGGGAGAGTACAAGCTGCAACTTCTGCAAATTTAGAAATTTTATGGGTAAGCAGCGCGTTCTGGGGCGTGCCAGTTTGTCAATTTGGACTGATGTTGGCACGTATCATGGAAAATAAAGAGTGGTAGAATAGGACGAGATGGGAATGGGATCTGGCATGTTTCACTCACTTCTGAAACACACGTTCTTTGGGAAAATGGGATAATGTGGGAAATGAAGTATATTTTACTGTAATGTTCTGTGAGTGAATCATGCACATTATATGTGTACGTACATTAAGCGTAATGTAAGAATAAATACTTCTTATATTTGTTTTAAAGTTCATGTTAGTGTGAAATGCAATATTTTGTGTCCCATATCTCAATAAAATATAAATTTAATGAATATTTTAATAAATCCACAAAAGTACCCAGTTTTTACAATTTCGTTGAGGAACCCCGAATATAAATAAATATTTCACTGCGCGCACGCTTAATACCTTTTTTCTTGCGGCTTCTTTTATGGCCTAGTCTGGATTAAAATTTATAGCGGGAGAGTAGGTGAGGGTCGACAGGAGTGAATGTTTTATTAAGGCCTTCTTCGAGGAGGCTCGGGCATCATACTGCTTACTTTAATGTGGCAGTATAAGGATTTGCGAATTGTAACTGTGTTGAAACAATTTTACGATCTATATATAGGAGTTCGTGAAACTATTTTTATTTTTCTATATAGTCCCCCCTCTATTTGAACACACTTTTCGGGTCGTTTAATTAGTATTTCTATTATATTCGTAGTATAAAAATAGTCAGAAGTTATGTATTCAAAATTAGTCTTCAACCGGAGCGGTCACTTCATCATCAGTGAGAAATCTTCTACCTCTTAAGTCTGCCTTGAGTTTTGGGAACAAATAGTAATTACTGGCAGCCAAGTCAGGACTATAGGGGGGTGGGGAATATCCGTGAAGGCACATTTTAAAACAGCAGCATTCGCAACTGCGACGGCGTGGACCGGGTGCATTGTCATGGAGAAGCCGCACACCTTCGCTTAGTTTTCGACGACGTTTCTGCTTGATTGCTTCTCCTAATTGCTCTGTAAGGTTAGCGTAATAGCTTCCAGTCACTGTAGTATTGCGTTCTTTTATGCTTATAAGCTATATTCCTTGACAATCGCAGAATATCGAAGCCGTAATCTTTTTGGTGGACTGAGTCACCTTTGCCTTTCTAGGCGGTGCTTCACCAGAACGACGCCACTCTATCGATTCCCTTTTGGAAAGGGTAAAGAACCATAGTTTCATCACCAGTGACAATTGACTCCAAAAAAGGCTGAAAGGCTTCCAAAAGTCCCTTAGAGCACGCTACTCGTTCACTCGCTGCACATTTGAAAGAAGTTTTGGCACCCACCTCGCACTAACATTATTCATATGCTGAAGATGTTCATGGAGAATTCCAAGGACTGTAGTTTTTGAAAGCCCTGCCCTAGCTGCTAATTGACCTCTTCCACTAATTTGATGTTGATTTCAGCGAGTGCCTCAACAGACCGGAGCGAGGTTCGTCGTTGATGGACTCTCGTTCTAAACGAAATGGCTTACAAGAATTTTTGACGGTGGAAAATGATAGAAAATAATTTCTGTACACATCGTCCAACCTCTGTTTGATATCGGTCGGGCTGACAGCTTCCTCTGTAAGAAACATAATCACGGAACGATATTTCAGTTTAAACATTTTAAATATTTTGCGAATTCCTGTTGTTCCAAGAGGTGAGGATTCAAAACTAACGAGGGTTAAACTCTTAAAAAATATACACGAATTAGCGGGATAGATGACAAAATGACATATAATTTGTTTTTTTTGGACATCTAGAAATACGTCAAGCCAGAATTTTTTGTACACCACTGGTATATAGTAGATCTAACGAAAGCAAGTAACATAAATCATGCTGAAGTGACAATGGGTAAGTCATAACTGACGCAAGGTCGACAACTGGCACAGTAACATAGTGATATTAGAAAATTTTCGATGAAGGATGCTGTATAAGACCAATAGATGGCGCTGATCGCCTTATACATCGCGCTGTTAAGATTGGCTGTAGTTTGGTCATGGCAATGCATGGCCAATTTTTATCCATCCAGCAAATATTTCCAATAAACGAATTTAAGCAAAGTGAAAGTGTGTGATTCAGTACCATGGACCTTTGGGACACGTCTACATGGTCCTTCGAGCCGGATTTGAACCAGCGACCTATGGATTTAACGTGCGGGTTAAAAAAATTTAACCGGAAGCTCCGGGCACGTCACCGTGCGTCACTAGCGTCACAGTTATAATGGTTCTGTATATTTATTATATAGATCTTATATTTGTATGTATAATATATGTAGATTTATATATCACTAGCCGTGTGCCCGATGAGATCGGCCTTTGCCCGATCGGCAACATCTCAGGAACCATTCGACTTTTCTCCCATACAAACTTTCGTGCCTTATCTTACGCCCTTAGGGGATGAATTTTCAAAAATCATTTCTTAGTGCTCACCTACGTTATATAAGGAACTTCTGTGCAAAATTTCATGCTTCTAGACCCACCGGTTTAGGCTGTGCGTTGTCTGTCAGTCTGTCACGGGGAAAATGCACGCTGCAATCCAACAGCTGCTGGGTGCACTCGACTGGCCACGTTACCCCTCTCTCACAGAAGACTACCTTGAAATGTACTGCATTTCCCACTTTAACTTATTTCCCTAATGTACGCACGTGTTTCGGTAGTGAGTGAGATGTGCCAGAGCCCATTCCCATCCCTCCCCATTTTCCCAACCCTTTCTCCAAATACATTCCTATATCTCCAAAGGTAGGCAGCGCATCCGGGGTCGTGCCAACGTTTGTCATTTTGTACTATTGTTGGCATGTCTATGGGCTACAGTATCCACTTACCATCAGGTGGACTGTATGCTCGTTTGCCGCCTTCGTCCATAAAAAAAAAACAGTCAGTGTTAGATTTTTATCAAGTAGATACGCATATCTATGTTATATATTTATTAGGAAAATTTGAAGAAATTATACAGATATATTGTTGTCGTGTAATTAAGATATATATTTGTATCTCTCATGGCACCTCTCGATGTATCATTCTTTTTATCCTTAACGTTAGCTGTTAGATGAAGCATTAAGTTCGCCTTTTGTACGCTATATTATAGTGCAATAAAGCTCCTAAAATAAAATAAATAATAATATAATACCATACCATCAAATAATGCCGCGAACCAAATACAGTATATTATAAAATTATTACTCTCCAGGCAAGTAAATGGACAGCTATTTCCTCTTAAGCATAATAAATAATTGCGATTTTACATCGCTAGACTGAACAAAGTGTCGCCTGAGGTTACTAAGGAATTTGTGATGTTTTCATATCGTTATTGTTATTACGTTATAAAAAAAAAATCACGAAAAATGAATTTTTCACCTCATGTTTTATTTAAAGTCAGTTGAACAGTAATTAGAGATGTAACGAATAGTGAAATTGTCAAATCGGATATGATGGAATGCGGTGATCGAATAGTCGAAAAATCGGCAGTCAAATATTCGATACGCTTATATTACTTAGCAACACAACTGGGTCCTTTCAATCAGCTCTTTTGTAACTATACAGGCTGAAGGATTAATAACAATAATAATAATTTATATAGTATTTGCTCAAAAATGCGGGTACATACAGGTCTTATCATAATTGATCAAGCCATACACATTCTGCTGGGTAAACTTAAAAATACTTCATCAAAGAGACTATTTTTTTTTTTAAATAAATAAACAAATAATTCGAATTTAAAAGTCAAAATGAAAAAAAATTATGAATGTAATTATATTATTATTTCTATGTCATTGTCATTAATACCAATATATTTATATTTCACCGTTATTTAAATAATCTTCAATGTCAATTACTAATACTATATATTCAATTTATACAAAGGTCACACTGAAAATTTCCGGAACTGGCCACTTATATAAACAATATTTAAAAAGTAATCACAACATTTGAAAATGGAACTCTTTGGCTGTAGAACAAAGATTATTTCATCTAACAGTCATTGTTTTTTTTCATTGTGACGCCATTTTAAAAATACAATTTTCACTGTATGATTTTCTACGATTTTAAGTGTAATTTGACAGCTCAGCAAAACCTCATTCGGCTTCAAACTAGTTTTGGCGATGAAGCACCAAGCAAGACGACAATTTATAGCTGGTTTGTAGAATTCAAGCGCGGTCCTGTCAATCTCAGTGACGAATTTCGTGAAGGTCGCCCGTCCACCGCTGTCAACAACAAAAACATCGATGCTTTGCCCCATATGATCGAAACAGACAAGCATGTGACCTACCATGGGATTCGGACATCCATAGGCCGAACCCCACCAAAGTGGCGCGTGTGCAAAGTGTCGCGAAGCAGATACTCGCTTCTTTTTTTTAGAAAAATTGGACACGTGCCTACTGTTGCTTTGGAGAATTGTCGTACCGTGAATGGTGATTGATACACGACCATTTGCTTGCCGGGAGTTATTGTCAAACTCCGTGAAAACAACCGTAAACGCCATATAATTTTGCACCATGACAATGCCAGCTCTCACACGCTCAAACAGACAAACGACTTTTAGAAGGCGAAAAACGTAGAACTCGTGAGCCATCCTCCTAGTATCGACTTGGCACCTTGTGACTTCTTCTTGACGCGTTGACGCGGTCAACGACTTTCATCGCCAGAAAAGGCTGTCGAAGAGTATGAAAAACATGTTCTCGAGGTCACCACGGAGGAGTGGAATATATGTTATGGAAATTGGTTTATTCGTATGAAAAAGTGTATTGACGCTCACATAGAATATTTTGAGAAACAATAAATCGATTTTTGGCCATTCATTGTAGTTTTAACTTATTCATTCCGGAAATTTTGAGTATTTGTAATTTATCTAACAATAATTGGAAAAATTTACTCTTAAAGTATTTGAACGACAATTCTTTAATGTTATTAGGAACATATGATTATAAATACGAATTGCCATACAGTGTACATTCTTTATATGTAAGTGTATTTTTATAATTGGACCATATAAATCTTGTTTCTAAGATTTTCACCTGTTATTGCAGAATTAGTCTGGAGAATATCGGTTTATATCGACGGCAGCAAAGTAGAAATGGACAGGTGAAAAATAAAGATAACTAACTGAGAATTACAGGAAAATAATTTGAAACTTCCATCTCCAAGCATTGTGTTATTATAAGCGATCAGAGGAGTTGAGGCCTGTGGTACGAATGTATGGTTTTAAAATCTAGCGAGCAAAGGCAAAACCTGGCTTCTGATAATTGAGGATTTGTTGACAGAGTCCTTATGTGTAAACTCGATACAACAACAAAGGGATAGGCAACTAATGGGTATTCCTATTTGAACCCGTTTTCTAAAGTAATCGTAGGTATGTTGTCTTTCGATAAGGAGCAAATCCCTTGTTAATATTCGGCGTCTGTTTGTGTTGACAGCCACTAAAATCCTCTTGGATTAATTAAATTTGAGTACACAGTTGCTACTTTTGAGATACTCCTGTACTGTCAACTTCATGAAAATGTATTTAGTTACTTTAAACGGAATCTTGGCCTCCACAGTCGAGAAACGCCACAGTCTTTAGTCATGCGTAAAGTCCTTTCTTCTATTCGCTCTTCGATACTGAAATGTCGCGAACTATGCGGTTCAAAATCTTTTTATATCGTGAACTCCTAGGCCGTGAAACAAACTGCCTAAAGAAGTATTTCCATTGCAAGGTCGACGACGCACCCGCATACCTCTTGGTATTCAATGGGGGGCAGCCACTTACCATGACATGGGCTTGCTTATCCGCTTACTTTCATTTAAAAAAAAAGGTCTGGTGATTGTAGTCAACATAAGACTTTTTAATCTCGTCTTTCTAGCAGTATCTTGGGCGGCAGACCGGTTTCTAGGAGCCCCTTGACTCATCACCTAATTCCATCTAATTTTCACGTATCCAAACAAGTGAATTCACAGATTTCATTTTGCCTGTTTCTCCTTGTTTCTACCGATCGTCAAACTTCCATTTTCTGCTCGAAGGGCCATATGTGAAGGAGTAGACTGTAAAAATGATTCCGTCGGTTGTTTGTGGCAAACGTTTTTTTAATGAAACAATAGCCGAGATACGGCCATGACAGTTTAGTAACAAATGAAGAAGAGAAAAGCTATAGACAAGAAAACAAAGTATTCTTAAAAACGCGCAGGATCGCACATAAATGCACTTTCGCACAGGCTGTAAATATGAAATGATATGGTATGAAAAAGTCGTCTTTGCCATTTACTTTATTATGTCGACTGTACATATTAACCACTTCCCTAATAATTCGGGCGCTAATTACAACTTTTAATGATGTTTCGAGCCGTTTAAATGGTGTGAAATAAGTTGAAAATTGAGCTCTGATGTTTATTTACCGGCGTAGTATTATTTTGACGTTATTTTGACGTGCCATTTTATTCCAAACGAAGTGAAGGAAGTATGTTTACATTGTAGCAAAATGGTATTAAAAAGTGTTTGCCTTTTGATATTTCGCTAGTTCTTTCAACGATCTTATCTGTTTGCAGTCTTAAGTCTGGTTTTAGAATAATGCCATATTACGAGTAAATATGATTTCTAGAAATATGTAGGCAGTGACCGATGAATACCTTGCATACGATTACAAATTTCGCAATGCCATCATTCGATGCAATAATGAATGCTTGCTCTAACTTTTGCTAATATAAGTACCGCCTTGTCCCATAAATTACACACGCATAAAAGATTTATTATGAAAATTTAAATTTAAAAATCTATTTTACAGTAGTTTTATTTTTAAGTTTACCGTTAGCATTTTATAATATTACCCTCGTAACGCATTCCTATAAAAAAGAAAACGAGACACATAATTTATTTCAATAGATTAAACAACGCTTTGTTACAACAACACAAATTAATTGTTCTCCGTGAATGCCATCAACTTTTAATGAATGTCACGTTGTAAGGATTTCAATGAATAATTTAATCAAGTGTTGTACATTATGTATTCATGACCTCCCCAAAATGTTGGTTAAAATTGCTGAAAGATCCGCGCCGTTAAATTGCCTTTCAAATTAACTGTTACCTTTACTTGCATAAAACGTGGGTAATTAAAAAGTTTGTCATGTCTTGAAGGTAATCTTCAAGACATTCGATACGAATACAACGTATGCTCGTAATATTATTGATATTGAAGATTAGATGCTCTGCGAGTCAATTCATCCTTGTTTCATTGCGATCTCATGCGCTATCGTGATTCTATCTTTCTTGTAGATCGCTGCCAATGCCTATGCAGGTCCTCCTGCAGGTATTACGGGACAGCTTTAGCAGTGATTTGTTGGACCTATTTCGTTTTAGTAGAAGAGCACCTATATAAAGTATACCTTTTCTAAATCAAAGGGCTATATTAATCACAGTTTAAATTTATTCAACAACGTTACAAAGTGACCCCTCTCTCACAGAAGACTACCTTGAAACGTACTGCATTTTCCACTTTATCTTATTCTCCTAATGTACGTACGTGTTTCGATAGTGAGCGAGATGTGCCAGAGTCCATTCCCATCCTATCCCTCCCATTTTCCCAACCCTTTCTCCAAATCCATTCCTATATCTCCAAGTGCAATCGGGGGCGTGCCAACGGTTGTCATTTTGAACTAATGTTGGCATGTATCGCGGATGTCTATCTACGGACGACAGTATCCACTTACCATCAGGTGGACTGTATGCTCGTCTGCAGCCTTCGTCCATAAAAAAAAGTTGGGTTATTAATTGTCAAATATTATACTTAGGTATACGTAATTTATATTATAAGCTGTTGTTGACACACAATATATATCGACGACAATATAGCGACATACAATATAAATATCACAATAACCAAAAGAAAGAAACAATGTAGGCAATAAGAAAAACAAAAGAAAATCACAAACATTAAAAAAAATACAAGGAATAACAAAATTCAATAATTAAAAAGAAAAAAATGGATCGTTGCTATTTCATGTATGTGTGTGTTGCGAGGCCGGAAAATAAATGAGACCGTTATAACTATATGGATATTAATTAATAGTTATAATCAATTGATACATATTTGTTTTGATAATAAGTTGTAGAAACCTTGCCTACACTGCAATTAATTTAATTAGGCAAGCAAACCCGCCGGCCGATGCTAAATTTGCTTAAGGAATGTACGCGCGGCCGCTTGTAGAAGGCGCTTGCGCAGAGCGGAGCGAGCGGGCGCCGCACAGTCACTACCGATATCCGACAGCTTATGCATGCGCATTTTTTAGTTTCTGTTGGTTATAAATTTCTATTCAATCTTGTTCTAGTCAAACTAACCAAGAACCCTAGTTAGACACTTTAAAGTCATGTTTGAGTTTATATATATTAAAGGATGCCGGTAAACTTTTGCGGTCTACATTATGATAATTTACTTATAGACCAACTATTGATATTGCACCTGCCTGCGAACAATCATTTCTTTAAGACAGGTGTCTGTCCGGGTCTGGGTGTTAAATGCGTTGTGTTCATCTTTGTACGTGTCGCTGGACCCACTACAAAAGGAATCCTAGTGTGGACCATTATGTGTGGCGTTGTGATAACTTGATTAATGGTTACCGCTCTCCATAAACATCTGCAAGACCAAGGGAATGCGGGTTCGCTGTCAACCATGAAATCTGGAAGAGCTCGGGGATATTCGTTTCCACGACTTCCTGATTCGCGGTATGAAGCGATGTGTCGATAGTACGCACAGTTAGCGAAAGCGAGTATGAACCGAACTGTAAGGCAATATGGAACTGTAAAAACCCGAGGTTGACATTAACTATAACATTTTTTTACACTGCAACTTCTTTTCGAATACTGAGAACTTCTCAACCGTCCTTGAGAATAGGATATATTTATGGTTTGGACTCTACACTTCAGTATTATATATACTTTTTTTTTTATTTATTCAAATACACCAATCCTTCATATACTACACGGATTCTTCATACATTGCCCTCGGTTAACTATTTTAAAACTTAACTATTTATCTATTTTATGTATATATAATATATTGTATGCTTGTTACGCGTATATGAATATATAACATGAATCCACTCTGAGATCTCACGATTCAACACTGTAGAGATATTTACCAATTTTTTTCATTAACCGAAAAAGAAACAGTTGCACAGTGTCGACAGTAGCCATTGTCGAGTACGTCTGCCGTGGGATACTGTAATAACATTAATATTGATACTGTATTTAAAATGTATTGAACACACTTAATTTGTAATAATATAGGGTTACAATCTGCTATCGAATAAAAACTTTACCCGCGGCAGTCAGGTGAACATTTTATCCTGTTAATGGAAACTATAGTTACTAAAACTTTGCTCCTTAAGGCTAAGTTCACATGTCCGCGCGGTACCGCGCGGCGATGCGCGGTAGAAGCGTTCACATGACAACAGACGTGCGCGCAGCAATCATTCAACATTCACTCAGAATGGATGTGGAGCAGGTAATTTGCATGTGGATTTTATACCGAAAACTGAGACGTCACAGAAGAAGGCAAAGACGATGCTGGGTGCATCCTATTTTAAGTGAAAGAGTGAAAGAGTTTAACTTCTTTCCAGTTTTTCTTTTTTTCTTCAGAATCACTGTGATTGCAGAAAATTAAAACTAATTCTTCCCAAGACCTTTTTTAAATTATTTTATTTGAATATTCCTTACAGTTAAGATTCCAAATAGCATCTCTTTTTTCAATTTCATCGATAAGTAAATCGATAGATATAATATCGTCTTCGGTACTCCTTTTTACGATCTATGCGTTTGTGCGTCTTTGCCGGCGGAGCGCCGCGAACCGCGCGGTGCCGCGCGGTATTCAGCGGTCATGTAGACAATCACACTGTTTAGTTTGAATCTTGTACCGCGCGCTGAGTCTTTCGCGTGGTACCGCACGGTCATGTGAACTTAGCCTAAGAGTATCCTTTTGGTATTATTTTATTAATAAGTCACAAAGTTCTTTAACTGGAATCAAAGCGATATTTATAAATTGTTCTAACTGACAGCTTGTAATTAATATTTATCATGTTTCCCATTGTTTTACATATTCCAATCGACTGGTGTATATGGTCCTTCGAGCCGGATCCCAACATGTCCTCTAAATCTTCTACAAACTTTAGACTCCAACATATTTATATTTCTGCCATTTTTCCGTTTCCAACATCTAATTACAAAACCGAAACTAGAAAGTTTATGTCTAATTTATTTACAAAGTCCTCGAAACCGGTCACCCTTAAGAGGTTATCACAACGAGGGGACAACATCCATTCCATACGATGAAGTCATAAATCTTCGATAGACATCGGCCGATTCGACCTATCAATTTGTTATAACGCCGTTTTACGAGGCCTAGAGGAAACATTGATGGAGCAATATAACCGACGATGTATGAGTATGACACTTCTGATAACTGGGTTCAGTTTTTTGGACTGGAAAAAGAAATTGGCAAAATGTAGGCCGAATAGTGAATAATAGTTTTGCCTGAAAGACGATTTAGGTAACAGATATATTACTCTATGGATTACCCTTTTTATAGAATAGATTGCTAAGAGACAGGCGACTTATTCGATGGTAAGCGACTTACCGTTACTAGTACCAATTGCAACTTTAAGGAGCCGACCTTTAGCACACTAACGGTTGGACATATTCAATAATTAGAATCGTATTTACTTGATCGTAAGAACTTATTTTCTTGTTGCGAGCCTGCGAGGTGTTTTGAGATTTTATTACAAGAAACGAGCACTTCACCAGCTCCAAGACTTATCGGCCTTCGTACAAATGACAAAATAGATACATTTGCAGGCAACTAACCTCGCCCAATAGGGCCAACAACACACGCACACGTAAACACAACTTTAACTGATTCACTAAATCTATAAAATTACTTATTAAAATTGTAAAATTTACTGACGTCGACGAGCTTTCGTAGCTTAGTTCGTAGCCTAGTCTGTGAACAAAGTCTACTGCATGCAAACATTGCTATTTTTTTCATTTTACAAATGGGGGAGGACAATGCTGTATTTCACAGGCGAGTGTGTGAACTATATATGTCACTCCCACAGAATACTGCCGCGAAACATACCAGTATCTTTCAAGAGTGAGTGAGAGTTTTATACCATCAAAGCATTTCACTCCACCTCACTCCCACCATTCCATTTCATCCCACTTCATTTAGGAGATATTGAACGGTATTTTGTGGCTCCAGTCGCATGTCATCCCGTCCCGGTTTTCTCATCTGATGTATTGAGGGAATCGGGATCCCTATCTCGCTTGTATGATACGCTTGTATGTACAACCCTTTGTATGGAATTAGAACTATCTAATTATCATTAGGTCCTAATAGGATCATCATAGGATCATTAGATCCTCTCGCAGTAGACATTAAAATGTGTAGTTATGCCAACATTAGTAATTTTTGACTGATGTTGACCTGGATGAATATTGGCGACAATAGCGGCTTACAAACAGACGGACATTTGCCAATTTTCTTCAATAAAAAGAGTTAATTACTGTTTCATGTTTGTACAATCAATTTTTATACATGTTATTGGTATAAAACAATGTGTTATCCTCCTACCAATACTCGATTACCTACTATACAACCTCACCCCCTCGTGTCAAAGCCTACATAGGCTATATTCAAAATGATTCATACGCAGTCATGGATCGTTAACCGCTCCGTTATCTGAGACACTGTCTCACCCTCAATTTCAATAGGGTAACGTCTGAGAGAGCCTTTACAAATACAAACGTACAAATACGTAAATTGATAGTACAACTGTAGAGTACTGTGTACATTTGAACTAGAGTGGGTGAAAGGTTACACTTAACCAGGTGGCCTGTTATTCATTCCGGAAAATTATAAGTAAATAATATGTTGCTAATTTAAAAATTCATATAGTTTTTCCGTTTGTTAGCAATGACACCACTGAACCACATCACTGGTGGTTGTGGTTCAGTGCTGTGGGGTGGTTCAATAAAAGAATGGAGTCAGCAATGAGAAACGTTTTCGAACTATATGTATAAAGGGGGAGAGTGTCACGCTGCATTCCCACAGCCGCTGGCCGCACTCGACTGGCTACGTTACCTCTCTCTCACAGAAGACTGACAGATCCTGATCTGAGCATTTCCTACTTTATCGTATTTCCCCAATGTACGTACGTGTTTCGGTAGTGAGTGAGATGTGCTAGAGCCTATTCCCATCCTATCCCTCCCCATTTTCCCAACTCCTTCTCCCAATCCATTCCTATATCTCCAAAGGTAAGCAGCGCATCCGGGGGCGTGCCAACGTTTGTCATTTTAGACTAATGTTGGCGTGTATAGTGGATGTCTATGTACGACAGTATTTACTTACCATCAGGAGGACTGTATACACGTCTGCAGCCTTCATCCATAAAAAAAGTTGGGTATTTTATTTATGAAAGTGTTAGTAACAATCTATTCGGAAATTTAAAAAACCAGTTAGACAGTGCCATCTAGTGGTGACAGTTGTAACTAACCGGTGTAAATAAAATGAAATAATAAAGACCGACTGCGAGTTTTTTTTTGTTTTTATGTTAGAGAAAATTTCAAAAATGACTACGGATTTTGTAAATTCTTTCACTTTTAGAAAAATAAACTTGAACAGATGGAAATAGGCTATATTTAGGTTCCCTAGCGAATCGTTATGCCAATTGAACGAGTCACTTATATAACTAGTAACTTATATAAATAGTCTTATATAACTTGTATAACTACTCCCTAGTAACTTATATAATTTCATAATAACTGGAATCACAACAAGAATTATTTCGCCATCGGGCCATCGTATTTCGTGTTACTTATTCATTTTCACCGAAATCTATTCAAGCTTATCAAAATAAAATCATTATGTTGAGTGAAATAGCTTGGGGCGTATTTGACAATGGCTTTCCTATTAATTGACGGCCTTGACGAGCAGTGGAATTGAAAGAAAAGTTTTTCAAGTTATTCTTGTACAGTCAACAATAGTGTTGCGGACAGCCAAAAATGACATGAGTGAAACCAGTATTGTGATGTGCAGTGATTGCGTAGATACGTAACTATGTATATAATGTATAATTGTGTAGCGATAAGTACGCCCTATGTCTAGAATAAGCCTATTATGTACCGTGTGTAGCTTAAGAACCTTATGTATATGTATAGGATGTAAGGATAATTGTGTATAGTAACGTAAGATGTAGTAAATAAAGAGAATTTGATACAAGTTGCTCAACAAAGAGAGATGCGAGGGAGGTGTTATAACTGAGGGCCTACGTACATGAGAGATTAGAGATAGCACGCTACACTAACATGAGAGGCCTACACGACCTAAGACCCCATACAAATAGTTACTGAGTAAATAAATGCAGAAAGTTAAATATTGATAGAAAACAAATCCCATGCGGGCGCTTCTCACGTGGGAGAAGCGACGCCGAGTACAACATCTGGCGCATGGCGTTTTCTCGGAATTAGGTCGTGTAGAAACCAACGCGCTAGAGCGAGAGGTACGCATGGGCGCTTCCCACGTGGGGGAGCAAGACAAGACGAGAGTACCGTTACGGCGACTCCGGAAACGGCTCGCCGTAACAATGGGGACTGCGCGAGGTAGCGTGCTATTGGACAAAAGGGCGGAAACCCTCGGTTGCAAACATCCCTTGTTGAGCGGCTTGTATTGAGAATATAAATGGGGCCAATCTGGCCAAAATACACAGTCGTCAAACAGCAGTCCTACGAGTATCACTTCGACCACCCGGCACCTCAAGAAAACCCTCCGACTAGCAGACCTCAAGAGAACCCCGCATACATGAAGAGCGAGCGGCATACAATCATTCAAGTTGGGCACTCAGATGCCTCGTCTGTCGTCACCCGCCGCCGCGAACACTAGCGCGTCTTTTGCTCGTATACGACCGGTCGGCCCGCCGAGCCATTATTAGTGCGCCGGTCGTCAACAAGCTGGTCCTTCGAGCCGGATCTGTGCAGCTATATCGCACCATCAGCACCACAACGTTCCGGCCATGAAGACGCGCAGTAATTCGCGAAGCGAGTCGGGCTACGATACCGCGTTACCGCCCGCACAGCCGTCGCCCGCCGCGACGGCCCGCGTTACCGCCGTCGCCTCCGACGCCGCGAGGGGCACCGTCACCGCTGACGTGTTGCCACAACACGCGATCGCCACTTCCACGAGGGAAGCCGCGAGAGAGCCGGCTCTCCGCCATGCCGCCGCTACCGCCCCGCCGCAGGGGGCGGCGCTGGATGAGCGTTCCCAGCGAGCGCCCGGCATGCACACGTTCGCCGAGCCGCCGCGTTCGCAGTCGAGGACGTCGGGCAGCACCGTGCAGCCCGCGTTGCCCGCCCGCGAGCGAGAGCCATACGCGTCGTCGCGAGTACCATCCCTGGAGGGGTACAGTCACATCAGGGGGGAGGATATGCCGCCACAGCTAGCATACCGGGGGGAGGACGCGTCAACGAGTCGTCGCGCCTCATCGCCTACATACAGTGCATCAAGGCGCACTGTACGATCACGGCGCTCCACAGCTAGCCTAGCGGCGCAGAGGAAAGCCGCCGAAGTAGCCGCAGAAGCCCGCCTAGCCGCAATACAGAAGAAGGAATTAGAAATAGAGGCTAGGCTGGTGCGGAATCAATTGGAATTGGACTTGGCTAATATAGACGCGGAGGAATCGGATCGAGGCAGCGCTGTTGATGCACACTCACGCGTCAGCAGCTGGATCCAGAATGCGACGGACCCGGTCAATCCACGGGGGGAGCGCGGGGACCTCGACAACGTGTGTCTGAGGGAGAACTGGCCTGCAACTCCAGCACCATGGGAAGATCGGGAGAAGCGGATCGACAGGGAGCCACACCGACGCCGCGGAGACGACTGTCGACGAGAACCCAGCGGGGACAGAGGTGCGGCCACAGAGGGGCCACGATGGGCGAATGAACGAGACAACATTCGTCGCGCCAGATCGCCTACGCCGGAACGAGAGCGGGGCACGAGGCAGCTCGTAGAGGCGCTGGACAGAGTCACGAGGATGCGTCCACCGCCACGCCAAGCCATGGAGCTGCCACCATTCTCCGGAGCAGCAACAGAGTGGCTGCCATTTAAGGCGGCGCTGAGAGATTCGACGCAGATATGTCGACTCACGCCAGCGGAAAACTTAGCGCGCCTGCGCGCAAGCCTGAGGGGAGAAGCGCGCGAAGCAGTGGCAGCGCTATTATACACGGCCTCAGATCCAGAACTCATCGTCCAAGCTCTGGAACGATGCTTCGGCCGGCCGGAGACTATAGTGTACAAGGCGCTGGAAGATTTAAAGAAGCTGCCGCGGCTGAACTCAGCAGCGGACCTAAACAAATTCGCAGTTCGGGTCCAAAACATAGTCAGCGTGTTGGCCGCAGTGGACAAAAGGGGCTATCTACAAAACCCCATGCTCGCCCAAGAAGTGGTAGAAAAGCTCAGCCCGCACCTAATGAGCAGGTGGTGCGACTACGCCTACGAACACGGGGAAGGCGGCGAAGCAGAGATCGTCACCTTATCGCGGTTCCTGTCACGTGAAGCGGATCGGGCGGCCCTATACACCCGCCCGGCCCAGCTACCCATCGCGACGAGCGCGCCCAGAAAGAACGAGGCGCGCGCAGCTCCCGCAAGCGCACCGCGCCGTGTGACTTATAAAGCGGCGTACCACACAGCCGACGCAGCCGTCACATGTCTTTGCTGCGGAGAGGAGCACCGCACCACCAGCTGCAAGAAGCTGAAGGAGATGGCAATGGACTCGCGATGGGAGTAGGCGAAGAAGAACAACGTCTGCTTCAAGTGCATCAGCGAGCGGCATCGACGATCATCGTGCCGCGCTAGAGCATGCGGCGTCAATGGGTGTCGCCGCCCCCACCACCCACTACTTCACAGCGAGCGAGCAGGCCCAGCCCCACCGGCCCCAGAGCGGGGAGAGGAAACAGAGCCGGCGGAAGCAGTACTGTCAACGCACAGCGACACAGCAAGCGACGTCCTACTAAAGGTATGTCCGGTGACAGTAAGCGGACCGCGGGGCAAGGCACACACGTACGCGCTACTAGACGAGGGCTCCACGGTGACGCTGATGGATGAAGCCCTGGCCCAGGAAGTCGGATTGGACGGACCGACACAAGCCCTAAAAATAAGAGGAGTGGGCACAAGCCTAGAACAGGCTACAAGTAAGCGCGTCACATGCACCATACGCGGTCCCGGCGAGAGGAGTCTACAAATAACCGCCCGGACACTTAGCGGCCTCAAACTGAGAGGCCAACGGATACCCAGCGTGCGCCGATACGACCATCTGAGAGATCTGCCGTTGTCTTCACGTCGAGAAGCTACGCCGCGCATATTGATGGGCGCGGACAACTGGGCAGCGATCGTAACACGTGAGTTACGGGTCGGCGGACACAGCGAGCCCGCAGCATCGAGGACGCGCCTGGGATGGGTATTACACGGCACGATGCCACGCCGTGTAATACGCGAGAGCGAAGACACAGTGCTGCACGTGACAGCCACACAAAGTAGGGACCGTGTGGAGGATCTTGTACGTGAGCACTTTCGCATAGACGCGCTGGGCGTGTCGCGAGCTGAGAAGGTGAGCGCCGAGGACGAGCGCGCAGAACGCATCTTCGCGAAAACAGTACGGCGAGTAAACGGCCAATACGAGGTGGGCCTACCGTGGCGGGAAGACAGCGTCGCCATGCCCCCGAACTACGGCGACGCGCTGAAAAGGCTAAACGCCATCGAGAGGAAGATGCGGCGAGATCCAGACTTCGGGCGCAGGTACATGGCAGAGATCGACAACCTGTTAGCAAAAGGTTACGCCGAGAAGTGCGACGGGTCCGAATCCGACAGCCCGTTGCAGTGGTACCTGCCGCACTTCGCCACAAGGAACGTGAACAAGCCCGAGAAGATAAGGCTCGTATTCGACGCGGCGGCCACATCGTGCGGAACAAGCCTCAACGACCGACTACTAGAGGGCCCGGATCTACTCAAGTCACTTCCGGGCATACTGTGGCGTTTCCGAGAGCGGCGCGTAGCGGTCACCGCAGACATTGAGGAAATGTTCCTCCGAATAAAGGTACGGAGAGAGGATCAGCCGGCCCAAATGTTCCTGTGGCGAGACAACAAGGGCGCACCGGCCAAATACAAGATGACGTCGTTGATATTCGGGGCGTCGAGTTCGCCGTTCCTGGCACACAGCGTGCGCAACATCAACGCACGCGAACACGAGGCAGAGTTCCCGGAAGCGGCGGGCGCTATCACGGACAGTCATTACATGGATGACTACGTAGACAGCTTCGAAACAGAGCAAGAGGCCGTCAAAACGGCCAACGACGTCATCACGGTCCACGCCAAAGCAGGGTTCCACATCAGAGGGTGGAACTCCAACAGCGCGCACGTACTGGCGCATATCCCGGAAGCTCACCGCGGCGCGAGAACAAGGACACTCGGTCCAACAATGGTGGACCGCACACTGGGTCTCCTGTGGGACGCGCAGGAGGACACGCTGGGCTTCAACACGGCCATACACCGAGTACCAGCCGACGTGCGAGAAGGCCGCAGAGCGCCCACGAAGAGAGAGATGCTCAGCGCGGTCATGTCGTTATACGACCCGCTGGGGTTGCTGAGTCACTTCACGATAAAGGCGAAGATACTGCTGCAGCAACTATGGCGCCTGAAACTCGGCTGGGACGAGACCATACCCGCGGAAGACGCCAGGAGCTTCAGCACGTGGCTGGAGGCGCTGACAGAGACGGCGAGCCTGCGCATCCCACGCGCCTACTTCACCTCGACGCCGGACCGACTCGAGCTACATGAGTTTTGCGACGCCAGCAGAGAGGCGTACGCAGCGGCGGCATACTGGCGCGCCACAACAAGGGACGGCGTGCGAGTCGCGCTAGCCGCCGCCAAAGCAAAGGTGGCGCCGCTGAAGTCGCTGACGGTGCCGCGACTGGAACTACAGGCAGCGACGATCGCAGTCCGGCTCGCCAAGACCGTATGCGGCGAGCATAGGTTCCGTGCCATCGACTCGGTTACATACTGGACCGACGCGACTACGGTGCTGCAATGGATACGGACAAACGCGAAGAAGTATACGCCGTACGTCGCACACCGTCTCGGCGAAATCGAAGAGGAGTCAAACCCACAACAATGGCGGTGGGTTCCGACGGCAGAGAATGTGGCGGACGACGCAACCAGGGTGTCGTATAACCACGTTCCCGTCGCAACGGAACGTTGGTTCATCGGGCCGGCCTTCCTGCAATTGGAGGAAAGCGAGTGGCCGCAAGAAGACGAAGAGGCCTACCCACCACCACCCGAAGCAGTGTTCCACGTGGAAGACGTCGAGAGAAGCCACGACCACTTACCCGACGTGACTAGGTTCTCCAACTTCCGGCGATTAATGCGAAGCACCGCATATGTGCTATTTTTTACAGATAAGCTGAGGAAGAGGGGAACGCAGCTAGAGGCCAGACACATAGAGCGAGCCACGGCGCTGTGGGTCAACAGGGCACAGGCAGACAGCTTCGGGGCAGAGGTGGAAGCCCTGCGGCGAGGCGACTCCATCAAGAGGACGAGTCGCCTATTCACCATAGACCCCTACCTGGTAGGGGACGTGCTGCGCGTCAGAGGGCGGATCGAGGCGGCCGACGTCCCGAAGGACACGAAGTCGCCGATCATCTTGGACGGGCGACATCCATTCACCCGTCTACTAGTCGCCGACGCGCATCGTCAAGCGGGCCACGCGAATAACGAGCGCGTGGTCAACGATCTGCGGCAACGGTACTGCATATTGGGGCTGCGGCCTACAGTGAGGGCCGCCGCACGCAGCTGCCAGTGGTGTCGCGTTAGAAGAGCGACGCCGCGCACCCCAGCGCCGGGCGACTTGCCGCCCGCGCGGGTCACCGTGCATCAACGTCCGTTCACGCACTGTGGCGTGGACTACTTCGGCCCGATGACCGTGACGATCGGGAGGCGCCGCGAGAAGAGATGGGGCGCGCTATTCACCTGCATGGCGACGCGCGCCGTGCACCTGGAGTTGGTCGCTAGTCTGACATTAGACTCGGCGATCATGGCAATACGACGGATGGCAGCGCGCCGCGGCTGGCCGGGTACCATGTACTCGGACAATGGCACTAACTTCCGCGGCGCCGACAGCGAGCTACGTGCGGCTTACAACGAGTGGGAGCCGCAACTACGAGACTACGCAACAGAGCGGGGAGTGAGGTGGATCTTCATCCCACCAGGCGCGCCACACATGGGTGGCGCTTGGGAGCGCCTGGTACGCAGCGTGAAGGTCGCACTCCACGCTACACTGAACGAGAAGGCGCCTAAACAGGAGGTGCTACAGACACTGCTGACGGAGGCCGAGCACTCAGTCAACGCCCGGCCTCTGACCCACGTTGCTGTTGGGCCCGACGACGCGGAGGCGCTGACCCCAAACCACTTCCTGTTGGGGTCATCATCGGGCCTACCTCTCACCGGCCCGTGCACAGAAGCGGACAGATCCACATGGCGAAGGACCCAGGCGCTCGCCGACCACTTCTGGCGGCGCTGGGTCGCGGAGTATCTGCCCACATTAGTACCACGAGGACGAGCAGCGGACGACGTGCGACCGCTGCAGCAAGGGGACCTCGTGGTGATCGTCGACGCACAATTGCCGCGCAACGTGTGGCCGCGCGGCATCGTGGAGAGAGTCTTCCCTGGGCGAGACGGGAAGGTGCGGACGGCGGTGGTGCGGACAGGCGGAGGATCATTCCTGAGGCCGGTGACGAGACTGGCTGTCCTCCCTGTGGAGCGAGAGGCTGCGACGAGTCTTCGCCGGGGGGAGAATGTTGCGGACAGCCAAAAATGACATGAGTGAAACCAGTATTGTGATGTGCAGTGATTGCGTAGATACGTAACTATGTATATAATGTATAATTGTGTAGCGATAAGTACGCCCTATGTCTAGAATAAGCCTATTATGTACCGTGTGTAGCTTAAGAACCTTATGTATATGTATAGGATGTAAGGATAATTGTGTATAGTAACGTAAGATGTAGTAAATAAAGAGAATTTGATACAAGTTGCTCAACAAAGAGAGATGCGAGGGAGGTGTTATAACTGAGGGCCTACGTACATGAGAGATTAGAGATAGCACGCTACACTAACATGAGAGGCCTACACGACCTAAGACCCCATACAAATAGTTACTGAGTAAATAAATGCAGAAAGTTAAATATTGATAGAAAACAAATCCCATGCGGGCGCTTCTCACGTGGGAGAAGCGACGCCGAGTACAACATCTGGCGCATGGCGTTTTCTCGGAATTAGGTCGTGTAGAAACCAACGCGCTAGAGCGAGAGGTACGCATGGGCGCTTCCCACGTGGGGGAGCAAGACAAGACGAGAGTACCGTTACGGCGACTCCGGAAACGGCTCGCCGTAACAATGGGGACTGCGCGAGGTAGCGTGCTATTGGACAAAAGGGCGGAAACCCTCGGTTGCAAACATCCCTTGTTGAGCGGCTTGTATTGAGAATATAAATGGGGCCAATCTGGCCAAAATACACAGTCGTCAAACAGCAGTCCTACGAGTATCACTTCGACCACCCGGCACCTCAAGAAAACCCTCCGACTAGCAGACCTCAAGAGAACCCCGCATACATGAAGAGCGAGCGGCATACAATCATTCAAGTTGGGCACTCAGATGCCTCGTCTGTCGTCACCCGCCGCCGCGAACACTAGCGCGTCTTTTGCTCGTATACGACCGGTCGGCCCGCCGAGCCATTATTAGTGCGCCGGTCGTCAACAAATAGGTTTAGTGCTGTGAATCTGAATTACCTGACGTTACAAGCTGATTAGACGATAGACAACACTTTATTTCGGACAACACTGTTGTGGCAACACAACAATTTGCCACACACACTATTGCCCGTGACTTCTGCCACGCTAGCTTTAGGATAGTACCAAATCATCTCTTATGTTTTTATAGAAAAAGGCGGTAGACAAGCATATAGTCCACCTGATGGTAAGTGGATACTGTCGTCCATAGACATCCGCGATACATGCCAACGTCAGTCTAGAATGACAAAAGTTGACACGTCCCCGAATGGCGCCGCCCACCTTGGCATATTAAGGAATGTATTCGGAGAAAGGGTTGGGAAAATGGGGAAGGATAGGATAGGATGGGATGGGAATGGGATCTGGCATATCTCACTCACTACCGAAACACGTACGTACATTGGAGAATGTGATAAAGTAGGAAATGCAGTACATTTCAAGGTAGTCTTCACGGTCAAGGTCACGCCATGTAGCATGCACTCTCGTCCTACATGTTAATGACACGACTCCTACATGTTATATGAGCTATAAATATGCCAAGTTTCATGAAAATTCGTCTAGCGGTTTTTACGTGACGTGCGATCAGATAGATAGACAAAAATTCCGTCAAAATCGACAGAATCCGTCAAAACGTGGTCTTCGTAGTTGTGTACCAATTACGTACACCTCAAAACTGATTGGTGTTCTTAATTCATCTGGTGACCCAGACTAGATGTAAATGTAGTCGAGATGTAGATTTTGCAAAATTCGTGCATCGTCATCTCCGCGATACGTAAATTTCATCGAAATCTCCATAAAAACGAGGCAACTATTGATACGAAACTGAATTCGGTACAATTTATTATATGTAAAGTTTTTAAACCGTGAAAACATAGTCGTGTCGGCTGTCGTCCATTATTCTCATTTATGTTAAAATTCCATATCATTTTTGTTGAAATATTCATTTATTACATTTTCTCCGGACGGGGATTAAATATATTGAAGAATACACCGCCTGGGGCTGAGTTTCATTTCGTCGAATGAGGATCTATGCCCTCAAGGGAGCTATAAGACGATAACTGGTGCTTGAGAACCTTCCATTTCTTACTGGCTTTTATTTTTATGCGTCACTTTATGAAGTATTCCCATTGTTTAATATCATTGCATTTTAGGGATAGTACGACACAACATCGGCACAGGAGAGATAACTAAGAAGAAACTGACGATACCTAGAATGAATCATTTCTATGGAAGGAGAATAACATAGCCACAGGAGAGATAACTGAGAAGAAACTGATGATACCTAGAATGAATCATTTCTATGGAAGGAGAATAACATAGCCACAGGAGCGATAACTGAGAAGAAACTGATGATACCTAGAATGAATCATTTCTGTGGAAGGATAATAACATCACCACAGGAAAGATAACTGAGAAGAAACTGATGATACCTAGAATGAATCATTTCTGTGGAAGGATAATAACATCACCACAGGAGAGATAACTGAGAAGAAACTGATGATACCTAGAATGAATCATTTCTGTGGAAGGATAATAACATCACCACAGGAGAGATAACTGATAAGAAACTGATGATACCTAGAATGAATTATTTCTGTGGAACGATAATAACATCACCACAGGAAAGATAACTGAGAAGAAACTGATGATACCTAGAATGAATCATTTCTGTGGAACGATAATAACATCACCACAGGAAAGATAACTGAGAAGAAACTGATGATACCTAGAATGAATCATTTCTGTGGAAGGATAATAACATCACCACAGGAAAGATAACTGAGAAGAAACTGATGATACCTAGAATGAATCATTTCTGTGGAAGGATAATAACATCACCACAGGAGAGATAACTGAGAAGAAACTGATGATACCTAGAATGAATCATTTCTGTGGAAGGATAATAACATCACCACAGGAAAGATAACTGAGAAGAAACTGATGACACCTAGAATGAATCATTTCTGTGGAAGGATAATAACATCACCACAGGAAAGATAACTGAGAAGAAACTGATGATACCTAGAATGAATCATTTCTGTGGAAGGATAATAACATCACCACAGGAGAGATAACTCACAAGAAACTGATGATACCTAGAATGAATCATTTCTGTGGAAGGATAATAACATCACCACAGGAAAGATAACTCAGAAGAAACTGATGATACCTAGAATGAATCATTTCTGTGGAAGGATAATAACATCACCACAGGAAAGATAACTCAGAAGAAACTGATGATACCTAGAATGAATCATTCTGTGGAAGGATAATAACATCACCACAGGAGAGATAACTGAGAAGAAACTGATGATACCTAGAATTAATCATTTCTGTGAAAGGATAATAACATCACCACAGGAGAGATAACTGAGACGAAAAAGATGATACATAGAATAAATCATTTCTCTATAAGGAGAACACTTATATATACAATTCCGAGTTTTATGAATACAATTCCATTAGCTATGAAAGAAAAATACGTAGTGAAAACAAATTAAAAAGTACTATCTACAATACTAACTTCTAAAAACTTACTATAATAAAAAAATCACACGTACATAAAAAATTTTTGAATTGTTTGTTTTGTTAGTTATACTCATATATACGTATGCAGATGTATTGTATACAGGTCATTTTAATAAAATGAAAACACTACACTTTTACTAAAATATCAGATTTAATAATACATGTAAAATTAATTATTATAACTTTGAACAACTGGTCTAAATTAAATTACCTATGTTTATTTAAACCGGTCAAACGAGTGCCAATCAATTTTAACTCACTACCCTCAAGCACAGAATAATTAATAGTACACTGTACAAGTACCTAGCGAATGTGCAGTGCCGTTATTAACTCACACAGTTTTATTTTTATAGACTCACACACAGACTTTTTTGCGGGAACTCGCGACGTGAGTTTGAATATTATAAATATTGAGTATTGTGCGTTTTGTAGTTTAATAGTGATAGTTTATTAAACTTCAAAGTGTATTTTGTGCGTAATGTTTGTAAATCAAATAAACGCAAACAAAATAACGCGCTACCTCTCAGAAAACACATTTAAAAGAAAATGGAAAGATTGGTTAACAAAGAACCGATTTTATACAACTAATGACATTTTAATCTGTAATTATCTTGACAGGTTATATATTTGTAATGAAAATTACTGTCCGAACATTCCAATAATGCATAAGTTTGACGAAATTTTTTTGCATGCCTATTAAGATAAAACATGATGGGCAATGTACACTTAACTTTAACATCTTGTTTTATCTGTGGTCTGGCAAAGATATAATTTGAATTTAAATGTTTATGATCCGAGTACGTTGTGATGTGCCGATGAAGACTAATATTTTATTTTGTGATAACTAGTGGTGCCAGCGATATCGTTCACGCGAGCTTTAGAGTGATTGTCGTGGGAACTCTATAATGGATCTGAATAAAAAAAGAATAAATGTTTTTTTTTTTATAGAAAAAAGGCGGCAGACGAGCATACAGTCCACCCGATGGTAAGTGGATACTGTCGGGTGACATCCGCGATGCATGCCAACATCAGTCCAGAATGACAAACTTTGGCACGCCCCCGGATGCGCTGTCCACCTTTACAGATTAAGGAGTGGATTGGGAGAACGGGTTACGAAAATGGGGAGGGGTAGGATGGGATGGGAATGGGCTCTGGCATATCTCACTCACTACCGAAACACGTACGTACATTGGGGAAATACGATAAAGTAGGAAATGCGGCATATTTCAAGGTAGTCTTTTGTGACAGAGGGGTAACGTGGCCAGTCCAGTGCGCCCAGCGGCTGCGGGAATGCAGCGTGCATTATCCTCCTACATGTTAACCCGGCATATGGGTTATAACTATGCCAAGTTTCACTAAAATCCGTCTAGAGGTTTTTACGTGACGTGCAATCAAACAGATTTTGGACTGTATCATTCGTAATTTATTTATTATACGACAATTTTTTTCATGTACACGGCTTTGTTACAGTTTTATTAATGTTATAATATAATTACAAAATATGTACAGATTTTAATGAATATGGAATATGGATAGTGTAATTTCAGTGATATTTAATGTTTTTTTTTTTACAGTTCTCAATGCCCCCCACCCTACCCCTTTCCCCTTTGACAACGTTGTTTGCCCGCTGACAGCACACAATTATGACGCATTTCAGTTCATCTACTGCCATCAATCTTCCGTGCCGGCTGCCGCCGACATTATTCGATGAACATTGGGTATACCCTGTGAGCATATTGTTCTGGTGATGTATGGCGTAAACATGGCGTACACTGTTAATATTTTTCAGATCATTCTTCGTATATTATGAAGAGGTCGATTTCGAACACTGGAGAGTCAACTTTATTTTCACCGTGTTTGTTAATTTTACATATATTTAAAGTTAACGAATTCCGCCTATGGATTATAGATTTGGATTTTCTATATGTTTTTCTTAATTCATTTCCTTACATTAGTTCTATTTGTTACAGTTTTAATTGAAATAATTCCATTCTAATTTTATCTTTATAAGAGTCTAAAAGATAACCAGACACGTAATAAGTAGTGAGTATTACGTACTTATAGTCCAACATAATTATGCTACCGAGCGACTTACATAATTTATGTTTTGTTATTCTAACGTACTCTTAATAAGTAGTCTTAATTCTTACTTCAATAGTATAATTCTAACCTTTTGAGATAGTGTCGGTACGGGCAGAGTGGAAGAAATCTAAATATTCGTAGAAAAACACCCACATTTTCGCTTTTATATTAGTCACGTTTACAGGGCTTGTCTTGCCTTTGAAACCAGGCTCACTAGGCTTGTGAAAATACTGGACTATGTGGAGTGGTTTGTTTGGTTCGGCTCTATTTTAGTAACGCCAAGCCTTGGGTATGTGTGCATTAGAGGTACACTAAAACACTTTATGTAACCTATGACATTTTAATACTACATATGTGGGCGTTTAAGCAATAGAAGAGTCCCCCGGTGAAGCGTGAGCAGCTATTAGACAGCCCTACGGCCCCCAGGGGCCACTCCAATGACCTGTCTATATTGATGGACAAAGGTGACGTCACAACAAGGGATCCAGTATCGGAACTGTCCCTCTACTTCTCGTAAGGGGGGGGGGGGGGGGGGCGAGATTGGTGTGGCAGCGTCTGCTGGCCGCATATTGAGCCAACGCTGGTTTTCAGCAGCTGTTTGATATGAAATGCGCCAAATATAAACATTTGTGTGCAACGCACTCACACATTGATACACATAACCATAGACTTAGGTATAAAGCGTATTAGTCAATGATGAATGATTAACTTAAAAGTAAGTTGCCAACTGAAACGAGTAACACTTCCAGGGGTATACGAATTATACTTCGGAAAAAAATCAGAATTCATACGTAGACTACATTGTAAGCTAGAAGTGTTGTGTAGTGTGGTGTCGGTCAGCTTGAGAATAGCACGAATCCATCTCTTCCCGTGAGTGTCCACAGTTCTACAAGTCCTGAGGATCTACACCACTTCTAAAGGAATGAACTCACAAATCCATTTGACCAGCGTGGCATTTTAAGGTCGTACATCCCTCGTGATAAGGGCCTGCTAAGGTTATCAACGTTAGTCACATATTTGGCAGTAATTGTACGTTTATTCCCATTTAAATACCAGTTAAAAATAGATAGATGCGTTCTTAATAGTTTAAAGCAGAACATGTCCTTAATAAAAAGCTATTAGAGTGAAAAGTGGATACTTTATTTCCAGAAAGCCTTTTGGCTATGTGTAAATACGACTCTAAATGAGAAGTGAAAATAGCTACAGGCAAGTCAATTTCGGAATACAATAATAATCTGGCAATCTGGCGTATTTCCGGTAATAGAGGCGAAGCGAACTGCCCTCGCAGCCCCCGGGGACGGATAACTTTTATTTTAGCACCTGTAAAGTGGCCAGTTTCGCTTACACTATATTGGGTTAGATATTTATTTTTTTGCTTTTTTTTAAGCGGAGATTACACTAGAAGCAAGCTTGGCTGGAGATGTTGGTTAGGGTTGACATACAAACACAGAAGCGGACTTAAAACTGATGAGGTTTTAAATAGGGTTAAATGAATAATGCTAATAACTTTTGACTTTTTAAAATTAGGCACATCTTTTCCACACACAGCAACCTATTTACCTATTTACACGTATACAGTTATGTATGTAATAGAAGTGGTTCGATGAGCAGCAGCGGCAGACGAGCATACAGTCCACCTGGTGGTAAGTGGATAGACATCCGTGATACATCCCAACATTAGTCCAAAATGACAAACGTTGGCACGCCCCCGGATGCGCTGCCTACCTTTGGATATAGGAATGGATTTGGAGAAAGGGTTGGGTAAATGGGGAGGGATAGGTTGGGAATGGGCTTTGGCACATCTCACTCACTACCGAAACACGTACGTACATTAGGGAAATAAGATAAAGTGGAAAATGCAGTACATTTCAAGGTAGTCTTCTGTGAGATAGGGGTAACGTGGCCAGTCGAATGCGCCCAGCGGCTGTTGGACTGCAGCGTGCACCCCCCTCGTCATAAAAACCATTTATGAATGGAATATGTGGCTTTATCGTTCGTAGTAACTTCATTTATATAAGAACAAATTTTATTTGTTGATCATGATTTACCATTGAGCTACCATTCAGTAATTCTTGCTACTCGCTTAAACACAAGCTTATAGTTTATAGAAAAGAACAAAATTTGAATGGATAATAACTGCGGAACAAACAAAACATTCTGTAGAGAAGACTATTCTGAGAGCGTCGTTTATTGTTACTCTAAATGTAGATCGGCCCACGAGAAACTGTGTGGAGAGCAAACGTTATTATTCAGAGGATGTCTTATAAATGACTGGTACATGCCTTAGCTGTTTGTCTTACAAGTACTTGCTAAACTTTGGTTTCCTAAGTTTCCTGTAAATAAGCTACGTACCATTAGTTTATTCGGCAGGGGCTCTCAATAAATGACACCACCTTAGTCGGTTTCAAATTAATTATGAAATGAATGAATGTACTCGTATGAATTTATTTGCCTATTTTGTGTTCGTATATGGCAATGGTGCAACTTTGTAAAGTGATTTACTGAGGACAAAAGAGGACTCCTTGGAACCACACGAAAAACGCAGTGGCATACTTTTATTTGATTATCACAAACACCACGCACCAAAAACATTTTGAAGTTTAATAAACTATTAAACTACAAAATACCTAATACACAATATTTACAATAATCAAACAAAAACTCATCGTCACTTTTCGAGTTCCCGTCAAAAAGTCGCAAATTTATTGAAATATTTAAAAAAATAATGGCTTGTTATAGATCCATATCTATATCAAGCTACGGCTTTTATCACCGTGGGCAGTCCGTGGTCACCGGTGCGCCTGAAATCAGTGTCGCAGTTCACGATGCGACATATTTCGAGTTGGTGCCAATTGGCACAACAATTAACATTCTTTCCTTGTTTAACATCCGCTCAATTTATCACCTCTTCTAATATTGTTGTTGTCAATAAAATCATTTCCTTGTAAATTATTGTCCTTGTAAATGAGATTATGTAGTTATATTATTGGCTTATGTAGTGCCATATGTTAGTATAGGGAGCTCTTGTATACAGGAAGAGCTGATAGAGTTAAAGATCACATCTCGATGACAGACATGTATTCTCTTTCAGATACAGGTTAGGTAACCCAGTTAAAAACCCATTTACATTGTATTTAAAACCTTAATTGCTACATCAACATACAGGCGTTCACAATGTTCACAACGCTACGATGCGGTGCCATTATAAATCCGTATATTACAATAACATAGAAATGTTTTTACCATTATATGTATCGCGAGAAATATCGAAATCAAACACATTTATTTAGATATATTAATATTAGGTTAGAATGTATAACACCATTACAAAATCGTGATTATATAAAAATAATGCAAGTTCAGAGGAGAGCCCAAAAACATTCAAAACAGCCAAATTAAAACAAAGGAGTTACAATCAAAAATTTATAGTTATTAGGTTATTATTACAAACAATACAATATAAATATATCACGCTTAAAATGTTTATTTATTTAGACCTAAATGCTCAAATAATTGTAATGGCATTTTCCATCAGTCAACCACTAGATCAAACAGAAATAGGAATCAAACGGGAATTACATTTAAAATTACAAGTTAGTATATCAAAAATCAGTAAGGAACGAATTTATAAAGAAAAATGTGTTGTAAAAATTTGATTTTTTTTTATAGACTAGTGGGCGGACGAGCAAGCGGTTCCACGTGATGGTAAGTGTTACCGCCGCCCGTGGACACCTGCAACACCAGCGGGTATTTATAAAGCTAGCCTCCAAATTATGCAAAGACACCCATATTGCTTAGCAGCGGAAGCTGGCTGTAGAATATGGTGATGAATTTATACAGGCATAGGTTAGCGTCGGCTCTAAATTCTCAGCGGTCATTTTTCATATCACAGCTGAGCTGTACCAATGTTCAGCTTCAACAGATCGGCTCGGTTTGTTTCAAATCCCATTACAACTTTATTCTCTCACAGAATGGAGCTGACTTTTGAATGGAACTCGGGACTCATCTCCCGCGCCCCGTGAGGGCTGTAACTTTTATTCCGACATAATAAAAAGGTGACACCCTTTCAGACACAACACTGTTTGTGGTGAAACGGACATAATGTTATAGCTGAATCGATGGATATTAGTTTATATGGGGCGATACCTCCATCCGCAGGGACTAAATTTTTGTATTGTTTTAAACAATAAAGGCCCATTTACACAAGGAGGGATTCTCGAACGCTTCGAATATAGTATACAATTCTCGTATGCGACCAATCTTTATAAGTTTCTTACCTGCAACTGTTCACGTGACGGTAAAAACTCGATGATAACTGTGATCACATGAGGATACTCGCCTTGTGTGAATGAGCCTTAATAATCCAACGTAACAGTGTGTCCATCTGTTCCTGAAACCTAAAACTATGAATCCCATTCATGATTCTGAATTTATTGCCGTGAAAATTTTACAAATCCTTTACCCAATTTTTTATACAACACTTTTGCCCAATTGTTTAATATAATAAAAGAATCTCTACTATGTCTCTATTTCTATCTCCATTCAAAACACAAATTGAAGAAGTTTCTTTTGGCAAGTTGCTTTTACTCTCTCGAAGACTTAAATTGATTAACCAAAAAATGGACATATTTTTAAAACAATAAATTGTATTTTTTTTTTATTTTTTAAACTATAACGACATTTATGACGAATATTTGAATGCAATGTTGTAATTGTTAATAAAATCGGCACTGGGCTCGCGTGGTAGATTATGGCCCATAAACTCCTAGTGATTCGCTGGAGGAACCCCGTGCGCGCTAGTGAAAAGTTATAAGCTGCTGATATCAATTATATCTACCTAATTATAATTGTAAAAAAAAATGCGTCGCGTGTGCACGACTCTTTAGTGAAGCCTTTCAAACGAGTAAACTTCACCTAAGACGAAGGAATCTGAGCCTCCATAAATATCAGTTTAGGAGATCGTTATGACTACCTTGATAGATAAAAATGGGCAGTTCCCTCTCGGAGGCTTAAGGTGATTGTGTCGGGAAATATGAGGAACTGCGCCATAAATTTAGGGCGTTCATTGGGGTTCCGTAGTAAAAAAGGAATCTGTAACCCTTGTCTGCCTGTTTGTCAGTTTGTATGATGAATTATGATTCTTCGAGGGTAAGGTTGAACTTTCCAAGAAGGTTTGCTTTTTGTTCATATACCGTTGTAATAATGTAATAATGTGTTGTAATAATGTATGTTGATGACTGTCACTGGTGACAGTCACCTCTAGATTGGTCTAGAGGCATCTATTTTCGTTTCATTTTTGTATTGGGACAACTGCTTTTTGATGAGATGCAGAAACAAAATTTCTGGTAAATATTTCATTAGTTTAAAATTGGAAATAATTAAATGAACACCAAAAATCCTGAAAGTGGCAGCAAATTTAAAGTTGGGTCAGCTTTAGGTTCTATGGTGTCAATAAATATATGGAGTCCCGCGAACGTCGACTTTGAGTTGACATTCTTAGTAATTAAAAAGCCCCCGTTCACATGTATTCACCATCAGGCTCCACCCGAGGGTCCACGGACAAGATTTCCTCCTCTTCATTCTATACGTGGATTCATGGATAATTCTTTTTACCTCTTCGATTCACAGGTCGATAGTAATTAATTAAATCCCTTTGTTTTAAATAAAATGTGTAGGTAATATTTTCTTAGGTTTTCGCGATTACTATACATAGCAATTAAACAACTTTGAACGGTTTAAATCGCGTATATTTGACATTTTTTTTTTTTTTTTTTTTTATCCCGACGTTTCGAACACTTTGCAGTGGACGTGGTCACGGGGTGACTAATTGATTTTATTTGTCACTTGAGTTATTAAGAAATTATTTGGACTACCGTCTGAAATTTTTTGAACTACCGTCTGGATTTTTTAATCATAAAATTCCCTATGCACGCAGTATTCACTCACGGTGTCCAGAGGTCTTGCAGTATTGCGATGGCCTTGGGATTTAATTAATTTAATGACTGGATCCCAAGCCGGTGGTACTTGCCAACCATCTTCTCTATTGAAATTTGGGTGTTTCTTGATTTCAATAGCCTCGCGTAACATTCTTGGCATGAATCGGGTCTCTCTAGCGAGGATTTGTGGATTATCAAATCGAATGTAATGGTTGGGTTTGTCCAGAGCATGTTCACAAACTGCAGACTTGGTCGAGCGTCTGTTCTTCATGTCAGCTATGTGTTCTTTTATCCGGATACCGATGCTCCTCTTTGTTTGCCCAATGTATGATAACCCGCATTCACAATTAAGCTTGTAAACACCTGCATCTTGTAGGGGGATATTGCTCTTGACCGGTCTTAAAAATTGGCTAATCTTCTTGTGCGGCTTGAAGTAAGTTTTAATTGAAGCTCGTCTTAAGATATTGCCAATTTTGTCAGTGATGCCCTTGATACATCAATTTTGGGGAGGACGGCAAAAGTATCGTCTACGTACCGTTTGTATAATGTTTCTGCTAATTAGGTTGTCTAACCTAACCTAATAATGTTTCTGCATTCCTAAATCATTTAAACTCTTTACATGATAAAACCCAATTTACTATGGAGTCTGAGGTCAATAAATCCTTAGCTTTCCTTGACATTTTAGTCATCAGAAATCCTGACAACTCTCTTGGTCATACTGTGTATAGGAAACCCACCCATACAGATAAATATCTCAATGGTAACTCCCATCACCATCCATGTCAGTTGGCTATCGTAGGCAAATCTTTGTTACAGAGAGCACACGGCATCTGTGACACTGACCACCTCGAGGAAGAGCTTCTGCATGTGAAACAAGTACTGCGAAGCAACAATCACAAACTCCCACGAATGCGTCACAGAAGCCGCCCCAAGCCTCCTACAGTTGAGCGACAACCTGCCATCTTACCATACATCAAGGGCATCACTGACAAAATTGGCAATATCTTAAGACGAGCTTCAATTAAAACTTACTTCAAGCCGCACAAGAAGATTAGCCAATTTTTAAGACCGGCCAAGAGCAATATCCCCCTACAAGATGCAGGTGTTTACAAGCTTGATTGTGAATGCGGGTTATCATACATTGGGCAAACAAAGAGGAGCATCGGTATCCGGATAAAAGAACACATAGCTGACATGAAGAACAGACGCTCGACCAAGTCTGCAGTTTGTGAACATGCTCTGGACAAACCCAACCATTACATTCGATTTGATAATCCACAAATCCTCGCTAGAGAGACCCGATTCATGCCAAGAATGTTACGCGAGGCTATTGAAATCAAGAAACACCCAAATTTCAATAGAGAAGATGGTTGGCAAGTACCACCGGCTTGGGATCCAGTCATTAAATTAATTAAATCCCAAGGCCATCGCAATACTGCAAGACCTCTGGACACCGTGAGTGAATACTGCGTGCATAGGGAATGTTATGATTAAAAAATCCAGACGGTAGTTCAAAAAATTTCAGACGGTAGTCCAAATAATTTCTTAATAACTCAAGTGACAAATAAAATCAATTAGTCACCCCGTGACCACGTCCACTGCAAAGTGTTCGAAACGTCGGGATAAAAAAAAAAAAAATGTCAAATATACGCGATTTAAACCGTTCAAAGTTGTTTAATTGCTATAAAATGTGTAGGTATTGTATTTACCTGTAATCATTACTTTCACCGCCTTGACAAATGAAGTGGCCTAGAAATATATAACATATATTAGGGAGGGAGAATGCACGCTGAAATCCAACAGCCGCTGGGGGCGCTCGACTGGCCACGATAACCCTCTCTCACAGAAGTCTATCTTGAAATGTACTGCATTTCCCATTTTATCTTATTACCTTAATGTACGTACGTGTTTCGGTAGTGAGTGAGATGTGCCAGAGCCCATTCCCATCCTATCCCTCCCCATTTTCCCAACCCATTTTCCAAATGCATTCTTATATCTCCAAAGGTAGGCAATGCATCCGGGGTCGTGTTAACGTTTGTCATTTTGGACTAATGTTGCCATGTATCGCGGATGTCTATGGGCGACAGTATCCACTTACCATCAGGTGGACTGTATGATCTGCCGCCTTCTTCCTTTAAAAAAAATCCCTTCGACTTCCCATGATTCACTCAATACCAAGTTTTTGAATAAATATTACTACATTTTTGCTGTGTGTGGACCCAGGTAGATTCACTTGTATAAAGTCGCCAGCAATGACTGGATCACCGACGAGCAAGCGGCTTACGAGATGGTAAGTGGTCACCGCCGTCCATACCTACAACACCAGGGTGCATGCGGGTGCGCATGCCCCTTGCACCAACCTAGCAGAAATCTATTCAGAATTTAGATACTATAGATATCTATATAGTTATATAGGCAGATATGTCTATCTTTTATATTGTAAGCATCAAAAAATCCAAATTAGATAACTGAGAAGTAATTGTATTTGAAAGTAATGGAAGTTGAAAACTTTTGCATTTTACAATACAAGGACCGGAAAAGTGTCTAAAAATCAAACTCGTGCAGCGCTTCCGATTCAAAAGTTAGATACCTACCCACATTTGTAACTCGCGTGAAACTGGAGCGAATTGGAAAAAGCCACTTTCATGTAACACATCTAGAAATGTAGTGACATATCTACTAACCTATACCTCCCTATTTTCTCAATCTTTTCTCTGAATCCATTCCTAAATCTCCAGTGTATCCGGGGGCATGCCAACGTTCGTCATTCTGGTATGATGTTGGCATGTGTGGCGATTGTCCACGGGCGACAGTATTCACTTACCCCCGACTGTGTGCTCATCGAACACCCTGTATATATAAATTTATATATATATATATATATATATATATATATATATATATATATAAATAAAAACAAAAATACGACTCCGCAAAAGTTTCAGATGCGTTATGGACTACGCCATATACATGAAAAAATACCTCGTTTTAAACAGTATACAACTTATTACGTAGTCGGGTTTTACTTTTCGGACTAAATATATACTTTTAAAATTGCATAAACAATTCCTTGCGATTACCCACTATAAATACTATATTATACTATAAATAAAAAATAAGCTTAAAACGTAGCTACAAAATTATAATTACCACCAAACAGAATATATATTAAACTACAACATTTGATAAAAGTTAATAATGTATTATACAAATACACAATACACAATATCATCTCTTTCACTCAAGCATATACATATACATACATACATACTGGTTACAAATATATACAGGCATATACCATAATCAATAGAAAACAAAAAAAAAATTGAGTCAATTGTGTAACATAATCTAATGAGAACGCTGACCCTCAAGATACAGGTTTATACCTAGTTTGAAGGTCACTGGTTAATTAAAATTGATTAATTGAATTAAAATTGTCAAACCAACTAGATATTGTAATAAAGACTCATTATTTGACTCACCGGGGAAGAAACGAAATGGTCTGGAACCATGTTTCAAAATAATAGTAACATAGATCACTAGGGACAATGTTCCCTGAAACGGGGGTAACTCTCTATGCATAATTGCATTAAACCCTGAACTTTAGGAATTCATTAAAACCTTTTATTAACCCTACTCCGTCCTGTTATGTCGTTACTATCCCACTACTGGGTTCGCGTTTAAAATGCAAATTGTTGCTCCTTTGTGATAACAACTTCATACGTGTGAAAGGCAACAAAGTTAGTGCTCTGTTAGATTTATATTCTAATAATATATTAACTAATAACTATGATTTTATTTTTGTTATAAACACTTAAATAAAAAAAGAAAAACATCTGCGTCCTCTTATTTATTCTCTAAATCTATTTATATAATCTTCTTGCAATATATTGAACAGAGGCGGACATAATGCCGCGATGCACTCTCTACCAGTCGACCGTTGATTAAATTAGCGGAGTTGAAAAATTAACGTGAGTGGAGAAGCAATTAAACCGTAAAGCTTAATTCATATTAATAATAATACAATAATAGTGCATTGATAATTTACTTATACAATAATATGTAAATATATTATATATATACTAAAAAAATGGTAGTAAATATAATTCTATCATTTATAACGACTTTTTATTGAATGTGATTTTTTCTTTTTCTGAACATGAATTTTATATTTGGTACAAATTGTTCGCGCCAATAACATTGGTGCTTTTATTTTGTATTATATTTGATTACCCACATTTTCAAATAATCACTCCGCCGATCCCTTTTATATCGCTGCACCTTTGCATACTAAAGAGTCTATGGCTCGACCTCTTCGCTGCTGGGTCTGTTCCCACTCGAGAGGAAACCGCGTGGTCGTGGGCTCTGTCCACGAGTCTAATTCCGCTGATTAAACAGTCTAGCGATCGACCCCTCCCGCAGCCGGTCGATAGTGAAACCCGCGTATTTGGGTGGTCTCCTGGCCCCAGAATTGGCACACGCTGTGCCCTTCCTATACCGCTAGTATAGCCGCTTAGTGCCGAAGGACGCTTAAACCAAGTGGAAGGTCAAGAAGCCGAGAAGAAGCGCTACCAGGCTGGGAACCACACAAGGAAACCGTAAGATTGGTCGGAAGACAGCGATTCTCGGCATATAAGATCAGGCTCTCCATTTTGGTTATTTTATCAGGAAACCTATGGATCGGCACGGGGATTAGCGTACGGCTATATCGCTTAGCTGTCGCGTACTCACAGATGTAAAAATTACTTTGTAATTTATTCAGTTTTAATATGAATTTAGGTTTATTCATATGCTCTTTATACAAGCTTTTATTCTACTCGACTTGTGGGTCAAATTTTGCAACTGAATTTTAAGCCAGTTCCACTTAATCGATTGAAATGATTTTTTTTTATTTTTAAAATGTTTATGTGAATAATGAACACCTATGCTGTATGAGTTACAAAATCTAAAGTCTACGCTGATCTTTGCCGTGTGACGCAATGCACCGCCCCATAGGATAATATTCAACTGTTTTTGTTTCTTTTTGTACTAGTTACTAGGCAACAATATTAAACATCACGTATACCACATTTTTCACACCATCTAATTTGAGTCTTTCACGCACCTCAAAATTGAACTTCTCTGATCAAACCAACGGTTGGTTAGCAGAGAATGCCTTAAGGCAGTGATTCCCAAAGTTATATGAATCGCGACTCACCTAAAGTTCGGAAAGCACCCAACGCCTTAAATGAAAATAGCATTGTGTCGCTACTGCAGCATGTTCTTGTTTACGTAGCGTAGTTATGTGAAGGGTTGTATAATTAAGAAAATAAGAAAAAATCCAGTATCCAGTGATAATCAATATTTTTAATAAGTAAAAATAAAATAAATCAGAACACTATACTTAAAATTAGATTCAATTTATTTTTTCGGGGCGCACCCAATATTCGCTCGCGTCCCACCAGTGGGTCAGGATCCATACTTTGGGAAACACTGCCTTAAGGCGTTAACCTCTCCGTTTGTACGATATTCCGCAACGAAGTGTATTAATAATAAAAATACCGTACCGCACGATACAATCTACTATTCAAACTACATTGCACTCTTTTAGAGGTGATGCAGTTTGCAGCAGCTTTACTCTCCATACCTACTAATTTAAAAATGTTATTCCCAAGGTATATACTTAGTTGTCAGAACGGACATTGTTTGTTTTCGTAATTCATTTAATGTGAGTTAAAACTAGTTCAAATTCCCAACACGGTATCGGATATACAATTACAAGCACATTCGGGAGAAAACAGTTTGTGAACTACTTTGTTACACTCGGCAGATTATTATTTACTTCAAATAATTGTCAGCAAAGAGTAATTTAGGTATAGGTAATTACTACTGTGACGTTTCACGTTGATGTTGAAATGGTAAAGTTTCATATAGTCCATATGCGAAATGAAAAGTATTACACGGGGACTTTTTTGAGACGGGTCAGCGTGGAAAAATCTAAAACTATCAAAAATAAATTTGCTCCAAAGAACCACGGCCTAGATTTTAGAGTTATGCAAAAACTGCATTCAAAGATTTTCAAAAAATTCGTACAATTTCAGGAATTACTCGTGTCATACAGATTTATTTTCCTTGAAAAACGTCGTAAGTTATTTTATTGCGCTAATTGATAGTGTACCTTGTAAGCAATAAATCTTGTTAAGGAGCCTTAGGATAAACAAAAATAATGCATTTCAAATGATGTATTTATTTTAATAAATGTTCAACGTGGTTGCAATAGATATAAAAAGGTAAGTAACAACAAATGTAAAATGATAACAATTGTATAATAAATAAAATAAAAATACAAAATAATTTCGGCTGCCAAATCGGGGAGTATTCCATTTTTAAAAAAATCAATAAACTGACTTTTTTATTGCCTATTCACATGAACGTTTATAATGGTTCATAATAACAGTAGATTTACACTAGAAAAAACATCAAGCAACAGGCACTAAACTTTCGGAATTGTAGCAAATCGTAAAATCTAGATTTTTCTTTTTATTCTAAACACAAGGTTCCTTAGCAAAACTTATTCCCTATAGACTACATTATCAATTACATAACGCAATATAAAATAACTTACGACTTTTTCAAGGAAAATGATTGGGATCTTTGAATGCAATTTTTCATAAGTCTAAAATCGACGCCATGGTTCCTTAGAACAAATTCCTCTATTTCTAATAGTTTCAGACTTTTCCACATATCAAAAAAAGACCTCGTAAATATGATAGGTCAAACTGAAAGTTCTTAAAACTGGTTACTGTACAATACGATAGAAAAAAAAACATGTCGCGGCTTCAAATCGCCGCTTCAACATTTTTCATTTTTATTTAACTACCGTCACAAAATATGGGTAGCCTGCCGTTTTTGGTGCTTACCTACATGATTTTACATACAAAGTGTCAGTCAATCAAAATCGTGAGCCGAGACGCACTAACATTGCATCCAGTAATAAAACCAGTCACAACAAGCAAACCTTTCGGGTTTTATTTCGCCAAAGGATTAAAACTCGCAGTGTCTCCAAGCGTAGACAAAACATATTCCAATTTTTAAAGTTATTTGTCTATTTGTTATTAGTTATTTGTTTTTTATTTCTGGCAGAAATTTGAAAAATAAGTGTTTGCGGAAAGAGAACATTTTCGTTCAATGATTTTTTTATGATTTTCTTTGCGGTTTAAACCAGAAACAAAGTTATGAAAGACTTCTGTTAGCATTTAGTGACGAAGTCGCATACAGATTTTATAACTGGTTCAGTGAATCTAAACGCGGTCGCTCTTACCTCAGTGACGATGTTAGAGAACAGTCTTGCGACGGGCGGTGACGGAGGAAAACATCAAAACTGTGCTGCTCCTGATTGAAGCAAACGAACGAACGACATATCAGCAGATACGGGCATCATTAGGTATTGGTATGAGTTAAGTTCAAACTATTTTACACGATCACCTACGGGTAAGGAAGCTTTGTGCTAGATGGATTCCTCACAATTTGAGCGAAGCTCAAAAACACTGCCGCGTGTAATGGTGTCTCCAAATGCTTGAAATATTTAACAATGGTCAATATAATACTGTTTTTGATAAAGGAACAGGTGATGAAAGCTGAATCAACTGCTTTGAGCCCGAAACTAAGAGGCAATCTGCGCAGTGGTTCTTTCCTTTCGAAGAATAGCCGACGAAAGTGAAGAAAGGACGAAGTGCTGAAAAGAAGATGGTTGCCCCCTTCTTTGGCAGATCGGGTTAATTTGTTACTATAACATTAGAAAATAAAAAAACAGTAACTGCGAACTGGTATGTGAACAGCTGTTTGCCTTCTGGTTTGAAAAAAGTCAAAGAACGACGCCCACGAAGCAGAATGATCCTCTATCACGAATGCCCCAGCTCACTCCGCCAGACATACGAAGCAATTTCTGAGTTCTGTACCTAAATGTAGATTTAATGGATCATCCGCCATACAGTCCCGACCTTGCGCCCTGTGTTTTTTATTTATTCCTTAAAATTAAGGTAAAACTCAGAGGAATACGCTTTATGAATGCAGAAGAGGCAATAAACGTACTGTATCTTTTACTCTTGAAGGGAACCCATTACTTGTTATATAGCGAAAGAATAATTTTATTTATTTACAAACACGCCCTACAAGATTTAATATTAACAATTAGCGGATGACTTAGGGAAATTAATGACGGAGGACCGGGGAATTTCGTAAATCCACCAATCAGTTGTCGCACACCCGAATGAGACACAAATTTTACATCTGTGTAAGTATTAACGTAAAATGTTAATACTTAAGTTATGTTATACTTAGAACGTAAAATGTGTAAGTATTTAAAATGTGGAGTCTTTAAAAACAAACAATCTTTAAATGACAATGTCTTTAATAATAACAAAGGCGAAGTTGTTGTGATGTGACCTATTATATCATTGCGTGTCCTACAATCATTTCAGCGTATGGAGTCACGAACACACGCAACATGAAGTGTCAGTCGAATTTTAGGAATATTTTAGGCCACGAAAATGTTCCGACCCGACATCGACGGTCGCAATCCTTGGAAAAATCGACGAAGAAAAATAAATAAATGCGGAAATAAGTGAGATTTGGTATCGTATTAGGTACTTTCATGTTTAAAAAAAATTACCAAGCTCTCGCTTACGGATATCTATTTGTCTGTATATACAAGTTTATCCTTCAGTACATTTTTAATATTTGCAGGGCACAGGCCTCCAGACACGCGGGCCCAGTATAGATTTAGTGTTTTTTTGTACGTCATTTTAAGCGAAGCCATTCAGTGTCTTCGTAAGCCAGTGTTGTACTTGTATAGCTTACGTCACTTGCCTTAAATAAATAAATGTAATACACGGAATGACGATTCGAAGAAAGTTGCCAGTAGTAGCTGGATCGTGTGTGATGGCGAGCTTATATCCAGAAGGGAGATACAAGCTGATGATATGGTGGGGAACGCAGTTGATAGAATGGGCTTCTTAGGTAAAATTAACAATAATTAACTATTAATATTGCTTGTCCCAGTGTTAAGACAATTTTACTTGTTAATTGCACTGAAAACTTTCACATTTCCCTTACAATGATTCTGCAACTTATTCTCTTTGTTAAATAAATTAAATGCGTCTCCACCAATGTCAAAGGTGCACCTGTTCCATTGCTGGCGACAAAAAATTACACAAAAAAATTGAAATAAATAAACATTTTTAACAAAAAGAACATAAAGAGATATAGGAACTGTGGTATTTTTTTCTAATGGAGGAGGCAGACAGATATGTGGGCCGGATGATGGAGGGCTGCCTCTGCCCATGACCGACTGCAACATCAGGGGGTATGCGGGTGCGCGGACGACCTTGCAAAATCCTAATCACAGCCTTTTTGAAGGATCCCATGTAGTCATTTAGTGAAAAAACCTTAGCTGGCAGATCATTCCACAACTTCGGGTTACCGGTATAAAGTGTATTGATGATCGAACTGTTCACAGCGACTCCTTGTCAAGGAAGTGCGGATGGACCGCACGCCGATAATGGGAGGCGCGATGATAAAAATTTAAGTTGATATCAAATTTAACAGCTCTTCAGAATATTCCCGTAAATATAGAACATAGAGTTTTTTATATACGCTGTAGAAAATGTAGAGAGACGCAATATGTCAACGGATACCGAGCGATTCTAAACCGCCAGTGAAGTTCACAACTAAAAATATCAATTCGGTGTAACCCAACCTCATAACGGCCGCGCCCGTCACGCACACGTACACAGCAACCATTTATTTTCGCGCCAAAAAGTAATTTTCCTCATGCATTACGGTCGGGTCCCCAGTGCATACTTTCGGTGGGCTAGCGTACTTATCGGATCAAAGAATACGGGTTCTTGTTTACCCAACACTTTTACGGTAAGCCTTACCTATTCTTGACACCTCAATGATTTTCATTTTGAAATTTACGAATAAGTAGTACTTTAATTAATATAGAGTGGTGATAGCCTTTTTTATTGAAAGAAGGCAGCAGACGGACAGACAGTCCTATATATAAGATATACCTATATATTTATGTCCTATATATTTGTGCCAACTTTTTCGGTAAATATACAGGCTTGCTGAATTCAGTGCCTACAAACTTGTAAAGAGCATACTGGGACATTCATTAGTTTTGAAACTAGGTAAAGAGTAGTTGAATTATGCAGATACTAATACAGGGTTAAATAGAAAATACCTGCCATCTCCTTAATACTTTTGTTTCATTATCATTAACAACTTTAGTTCAAGGACTTATTTGAACTTGTTATTTTTCCCAAAAACGTTAATTTTTTAAATGAAGTCTCTTACTTTGTTACTCTGTACTACTTACTGCCAATGGCAACGACGCACAGTCCACTAATAAACAGCTGATAATGAAAACACTACTATTTTTTTCATCTTACAATCTATTTTATCAATTAGCACAATAAAATTTAAGCACAATGAGTGGTCGATCTCTTATTGTGTATGAGTGTTTTAAAGAAGTCGAATGCAGGTTTTCATAACTTTAAAATTGAGACCATAGTTCTTTAGGACGAAATCGATTTCTCATAGTTTCAGGCTTTTCTATATTAATCAGTCTCAATAAAAGACCTGGTATAAAGTTATACAAAGATTCTAATAATTGCTTTTATGTGAGAAAATACATATACCTTTTTGTTGGTTCTAATTTTCCTTATATTGAATGAAACTTAAAAAGAAATATTTTTTTTTTATAGATTAGTGGACGCACGAGCAAGCGGTCCCACGTGGTGGTAAGTGTTACTACCGCCCATGGACACCTGCATCACCAGAGGCTATGCGGGCGCGCCGCCGACCTTGCAAAATCCTATTCACAGCTCTCTTGAAGAACCCCGTATCGTAGCATAACGGAAAGACCTCTTGAGGCAGTTCGTTCCACAGCCTACGGGTTCGCGGTATAAAATAATTTTTGGCCCGAACAGTGCGCGACACCTCCGTATCGAGGAAATGCGGATGGACCGCACTTCTGTGACGGGAGGTGCGGTTGTAGAAACCCGAGGTGGGAATTATGTTAAACAATTCTTCACAGCATTCCCCCATTGTACGGATATATCCAGATGTCCTTCATGCACAGCAGTGGATGCTGAAAGGGCTGGGTGCATTACTTTGATTGCAATTTAGAATAAGGTTTCATTTGTTCAGAGAATATCACATATCACCTTATTATTTCATTTATACTCACACGTGACCATTCGGCAGTTCGCAATAAAAGTTATGACTGTTATGTGTCCCAAGGTTCAGTGTGGCATCAAATAAACTCCACTTAAAACTTATGGGTTCGCCCCCATAACCATATTTTGTTTGTTCCTTTTACCTGTGGCGCGATATGTAAATAATAAATATTTACGGCCCCTCGACCCCTCGTCAGTGTTGAAGGGTACAATATTTGTTTGGATTTATTAAATTTTATAGTACACTTATCCATTTAAATTGTTGGGACCTTGAGAAGGTGTTGGAAGAGTTATACTTCTTCGACATTTACGTAAAAATACTATATCTATTGCGGCGATGATGAAATTGTGATGATGTATTGATAACATGCGCAGATGGAGATGAACTAGACAAATTGGAGAACGCATTTATCATCAGATTGAAATAAAATTTGGCAGAAAAATGGTTTGAATCTACATTTATCTCAATTAAGTTCTAAAATGAATCAATTTTTAAGTGCCGTATGGTGTACCGCGCCGGTTATAGAATAGAACCGGACTCCATCTTTTCCCGTGGGTGCCGTAAAAGGATTACCACAGGTTACCACGCTACCACAAGCGGTTACCACAAGCGCTGCGGAATTACACCACCTCTAAAAGAGCGATTTCTTTCAACGTGGCATTTTAAGGCCATACATCCCTCATGCACGTGTCAGCGTGCTTGAGGAGGTCCATGTCCAGCAGTGGATACTAAAAGGGCTGGTTGCAATCTTATTTAAAAAAAAAGTGGATCCTAAAGGGCTGGTTGCAATCTTATTAAAAAAAAAGTAGATCCTAAAGGGCTGGTTGCAATCTTATTAAAAAAAAGTGGATCCTAAAGAGCTGGTTGCAATCTTATTAAAAAAAAAGTAGATCCTAAAGGGCTGGTTGCAATCTTATTAAAAAAAGTGGATCCTAAAGGGCTGGTTGCAATCTTATTAAAAAAAAATGATTGCTATACAAGCTATATGTCGTTGGATAAGCGTTCAAGAAAGCTGTGAATAGGATTTTGCAAGGTCGGCGGCGCACCCGCATACCCCCTGGTGTTGCAGGTGTCCATGGGCGGCGATAACACTTACCATCACGCGGGACCGCTTACACGTCCACCCACTTGTCTATAAATAAAAAATAAAACTTTTGTTCAGTAAGCTTTTCTTTAAAAAATGTACGAAAAGTAGCGAAATCCCCCTTTGAACTGTCGTAAATCTGTTTATTCTTATTCCTGTGAAGCAACTATTTCGTATTGATAGTGAATACGTTATCCTCATAAGTTTAGGTGTTTTATTTACACAGTAATTTACATCCCCGCCACCCCCGGGCCGTGGCGATAGATTATTTGGAAGTCATTGTACTCGCACATGTAATTTACTTAATCGCAATTTTCGTACACTTTGACAGCTTCTTTGATGGATCGAGCAAACTCTTTAAACGTCAAACTTCGAGCGTGGCGTACACAAAATTACCGAAGTAAGTTTCAGTCATTTAGGTTTAACTTTTGGACGGACTTTGATCTACGCCATGACCTATAATATAGTATCAACTTGTGCGTCTTTAGTATATCGGAATATAAACCTCGTCTCTTTCTAAACTACAGACATTAAAGAACATTCCTTCTCTCTAAAATCTTCTTTCTTCTAGCATATAAGACTTGTTTAAGGAAATTACATAGGCACCCCACATATACAAGTAGGAGTACAATACAGAAAGTACAGCTTAGTAAAACAAAGTTATGTATTCAGATAATTACTGGACCGATATTGATGCCGTTCTACTTCCTTACCAATATTATAAAAGCGATTTTTATAGGAGAACAGGCAGACGGGCAAACTGCCTACATGATGGTAAGTGGTTACGAGTGTTGTGCATTGGTTTTGAAACTTGAATAACGGTAGTGGTCGTATGCACTGAATTCTAAACAACTTTTGTTTTACTATTTTAAAAAAAACGGAACTTTTATTTACACAGACCTCTCACTCAATCGCACTATATACGTACTCGCATCGATCTACATACGTAAATACGAGTAGGTATGTTAGTAGCGATTCGATTAGCATCTGTTTATGAATGTAGCGTGCGGCATTGCCGTTCGTACAGAGTAACAAACACAGAGACTTCATTTTAAAAAAATAAACGTATTGCTACGGCCGCCTGACGGCGGGTGCAAATAAAAAAACACAATTACGATTGTCAAAAATGTATAATAAAAACAATAAAAAAAAAACAATAAAAAATAATCAAACAAAACTAATGGAATATGAATAATTTATAATTAGAGAATTAGATAAGTCACGAAATTAAATTTTAAGAACGAGCGCTAATCTCTCGACTACTACACCCGGGGTGTGGATTCGCGGCACAGGGAAGCCCTCCGGTACTCAATAAAAAAAATCCTAAGTGCACTGGGAACTTAGCTTCGGTGTCGCTATCCCGTGACGCGTGGGGGCCTCGGCGAGGAAGCTTCCACTTGCTCGGTGGTGAACTCGGAGGTGCCTTGCGGCCGCAGAGGCCAGCTGGAGTCGATGGCCAGGAGAGCTGCCCGCCGGCTCACGGCTCGTCGCTGGACGTACAGCCCGCAGTCACTACCCGTACGGTGGACGGGCAGGCCTTAATTTCCAATCCGTACGGAGAACGTGCAGCCCTGGCTTCGTAGTCCGTACGGAGAACCCCCAGTTTCAAGGGTGTTGAAAAAAAATGATGCACTTTTAACTTTCTTACTTATTTAACTAACGCACTGATTTTAATTTATAGTTATAGAAAATAAACTGGTCGAAGATAAACTGGCAGCAACACAATATTAACTACTTCAATCGTCGTGCGAACCGTCCGGCGTCGAAATTTCTCTTTTTTTTTCTAGTCGCCTGTTATTATTATATTTTCGGGACGGCTACTTCCTCCCTGAGGCGGTCATGCGCACTTCCGGCTTCTAGACTTTCTGTATCAGGCGAATTAGAGATATTTCGATCGAAGCAAGTCACGCCCTAAACTATTGTTTAAATTCTTGTGGAACTGAGGTTGCTACTCGAACCGAGCGAGATGGAAACATTCGCTATTGTATTCCTTCTCGATGTTTCTTTTTGTGGGCGTTTGTTATTAAATGTTCTAGACGGAATTTGCCTTCCGGCACCAAACGAATACCTTATATGGTCATGTTGACGCTAATACTAGTCAAAGCGCGCGGTTTCCGTTCTAATATAAAAATTAGTTATTTTGTCTGTTTGTGTGTAAAGATTTTTTATTTTATATTTTTATTTTAGAACCTTGTTACAACGTAACAGTATTTTCAAAAAAATATCGAGTTCCTAAATAAGTCGTAGAATAAAAAAATAATTATAGAAATTCACTGTTAAAGGGGTGCACATATTTTTTTATTTAACTAATTAAGCAATAACCTTTGCTCTTTTATTGTTTGTCCATTGTTTGCTGGGATGCAGGAGTCCTAAAGCCATTATAAATGTTTATTTATTTTTTAAAATAAATAAACGGATCTCCAATGAGAGAATTATTACTATTATTACTATTAGTGCCTGACTATTATTAGTAGATGATTATTATTACTACAAGGCTAAAGGCAAACTTTATGCAATTATATAAATTAAATTTGTATGTTTAAAGCGAATAGCCATACAATACAATACAATAGAATAACATACAAATCAGTACCCTTAGATGATATACCCTTATATGGTCTACAGATCCCGCGCATGGCCATATTATAACCTAAGTTGGTTCTTGAGTTTGGAATTTAGAACATATCAATCCATTTTGGTCTAGGAAGGTGGCTTGGAGCTGTTATAAGAGATTGGTGAGCACATCAGGTCAGTCGATTAACTCTGTATTAAAATTGCTTTTAATCGACTGGAAAAAGTGGAAGAAAAGTGCCCGCTAGCGTAGGTTTAGCGTCGATAAGTATAAGCCCACCGGCTACTCTGTATATTCGGTGGATTAGGGGACCAAATGCAACGCAACCAGCGCTTTTAGCATCCACTGGTGGATATGAACCTCATCATGCACAATACAATGTGTATGTGTATGCTCATCATGAGGGATGTTGCCTGAAAACGCTACAAAAGACCAAAAATATCACATTCAAACGACCAAAACGACGGTATAAAGTTAGTTGTTTATTAAAATATTACATTATGTGAAGAAGAAAGGTCGTGTCTACAAACTTAATGGGTTTATAAGACCCGCATCACTCTTGGCACGCAGGCGGTCGCCGCCGAGGGCAGACGAGTGGCCAGTCTTCAATTCACTTATTACTCAACGAACAATGCTAGGCTTAAAACAAAGAACAAAGCTTATACAAAGGTTATAAATCGCTTCGTATATTTTATTAATATTCTTGCGATTAATTTATTCTGTCTGTTGTTTTGGAGAGAGCTTGGAGTTTCTTTGCGGGTTAGGTCCAAAACTAATTCGCCAAAACACTAATCACCGCCAGCGGCATACCTAATATATAGTCAGCACGCTAAAATGACGCGAAAGTCATTTTTTTAAGTTTGATATTTTAATTATTAATAGATGATTTAAAAATAAAATTTACGTCATAATGCCGTATAATCGATAGCCGTTGGGGTAGATGAGACCGGAGGCCGCGTAATGGAAAGTGCAGTGAAGTAGTTGGATGAGAAGCGCGCAAGATCGTCTGTCGTGGCGAGCCTTGGGAGAGTCCTATACCAGCAGTGGACAGACATAGGCTGATGGTATGGTGTGCATTCCCACAGCCGCTGAGCCCACTCTGCTGGCTCTATTGGCGGGAGGAGGGACCGGCATACTACTGCGACCTCGTCTCCTCCGAAGCGAACTTCCGCGGGCTCAGAGAGTTTGCACATGTGCACAGGAAAAGGAGCCCGAAAGAGCTGCTCGGCACTGAAGTGGACCGTAGAGTACGTAGAACAGCCCCAGAAAGGGAAGAATTGGACACAGGAAGGAGAATACTTGTAGGGAGGCAGAGCAGATACGCGCCGCAACATAGCCCTTAGCAGGCGAACGGCGCGTACCTCCCGACGATTGGGTCCGTATAACCAAAGGTTGGAAGGACCATGGGCGGAGGTGGGTGGCCACATTACACTCTCTCACAGAAGACTACCCTTGAAATGTACTGCATTTCGTACTTTATCGTATTTCCCCAATGTACGTCCGTGTCTCGGTAGTGAGTGAAATATGCCAGAGCCCATTCCCATCCCCTCCTATCCTCCCCCCCCCCACCGTTTCGTTAGGTTTCGTAACCCTTTCTCCCAATCCATTCCTTAATCTGCAAAGGTAGACAGCGCATCCGGGGGTGTGCCAACGTTTGTCATTCTGGGCTGATGTTGGCGTGTATCGCGAATGCTTGTGGACAACAGTATCCACTTACCATCAGGTGGACTGTATGCTCGTCTGCCGCGTTGGTCCATAAAAAAAAATAAACAAATACATTTTCAAATATAATTAAAAAAATATAATTATGAAATATGTACTTACTTTGTGTTATTATGATTCTTTGATAACATTCCGCGTTTGAAGTAAACTCAGTGTTCTTTGTTCACAATACAATTTCAAAAGGTTTCCTATATTGCCGGATATTATATCCGTTCATATGATCCGTTATATCCGTACACGGAAATATAGTAGTCATTTCAAAAGTTTCCACAGCGAAGGAACAATTCCGGAAATTTTTCGATTTAGTGAATCACACAATATATAGAAGTTGTTTTCGAAGTTGGAAAAATAGATATTTTCCGATAATTGAATTAGTTGACGAGATTATAAGATTACAATGTCTCCAATGTCAATTCACATGTTTCTACGCAATATTAGCGAGGCGCAATGATTGAGATGTTTTCATCTCAAATGAAAACGCGGGTACGCTGTGGAATTCCTAGAGGAATCGTTATATAGAATGTACATATTGGTTTTTATAAGCTGTAATTATGTTATGTTTGGTAGAAAAAGTATAAAACCTAGAAAGTGCGAGATAAAAAAACATTAAAAAGACCGCAAAAGTAATTTACTCCGTAAAAGACCTTATTGTGTCATAGGTTTTTACGTGTCAATATTATCCTAGTTTAAAAATGTGAGATTATACACCTCAACAGTCAAAGAGCTTCCTACGAGTACTTAAGGACCGAACGTAAATTTTAACCTTTTGTGGGATCTGGTTTTATATTTTGATGTTTTTTTTTTAAATCCAACAGAATTACTTAGTTTAATTCTATAATTTCCGTTAAGGCTGTCTGATTTACTTAACATAACTATTATCAGGCAATTATACTTAGATACTCGTTTGAGATTAAAGGACCTTTTCTTTTATTGGAACGAAGTTCCTTTACGCGGCTTGTGGTAGGTGTGATTCTAGAGAAAATATAACGTCACGTAAGATCTTTACCACCTCCATACGCCTTTCTCTTTCTCTCTGTGTGTGTGCGTGCGAGTATCGAGAGAGAGACTCAAGCAAAATAACAGACGTGCAGACTAGTGCGTGGCCGGTTGTACAACCTAAATTTTTGATTTTTGATTTGATTCCTTATTTTAAATTATTTGCATTGAATATATGATAAAAAATAAAAAAAAAATATACATGAACTATACAGATTTTATTTCGAATTACATTCGGAGTTTAAATAATAATGCGTGAGGATCTTCGTTCCTGACTGGGGTCCCCTGACCGCACACGTTTTTTGATAAATGAACCTTTTGAAACCTTGACCGTTTTAAACTTGAGCTTTTAATCTCAAGTGTTTAAAACTAAGACTCGAGTGTTAATTTTGACTATCACGCTCACAAGTGTTTAACAGTGTTAATGAATCTTTAAGACTGGAGAGTCTTAAAGGTTCATTAACACTTAATTAACCGTCAACCGTTGACTAACGTCACACTTAATAGATGGGCCACACTAGGACTCCCTGTGTCGTCGGTCTAGAGACATACAAAGATGGACATATCGCCCAGACCCGAACAAACATTTGCTGCAATCCAACAGCCGCCGGACGCGCTCGACTGGCCACGATAACCCTCTCTCACAGAAGTCTATCTTGAAATATACTGCATTTCCCACTTTATCTTATTACCTTAATGTACGTACGTGTTTCGGTAGTGAGTGAGATGTGCCAGAGCCCATTCCCATCCTATCCCTCCTCATTTCCCCAACCCTTTCTCCAAATCCAGTCCTATATCCAAAGGTAGGTAGCGCATCCGGGGACGTGCCAACGTTTGTCATTTTGGATTAATGTTGGCATGTATCACGAATGTCTATGGACTACAGTATCCACTTACCATCAGGTGGACTGTATGCTCGTCTGCCACCTTCGTCCATAAAAAAAAATGAATGTTTAACCAGGAATCGAACTCCGGAACTTTGCAGGCAGGGACAATACCACAGATATAGAGAGAAAGATAACGCAAACTGCGTGTCCCGAAGTTAATGCTAGGTTTTTAATTCGAACGCTGCTCGTCGTTGTTACAATAAACAAAAATTACTAGTCGCTCTATAATCGATTGTAAAAATTCATCCAAAAGTGGTGAATGTAATCAAGGGAGATGTTTCCTTCATCGGTGACTGATTACTTATCACTAGAATTTACTCATGATTTGCCGTAGGTACAAAAATAAGTGACATGCTTCGTTTCCATACAATTTTACGAACTTGCTTTGACTATATCTATGACAGATATAGAGGGATTTACAAGTTATGGTAGGCAAAGTACGAGTATATTCAGCAGTGGAGAGACGTTGATATTATGGTACGACACATTTTAAAGGACGTGAAAATAGATTTTTCTATCATTTAATTTCCACCTGAAATCCTGCGCGCAATATATTAGGTAGTCGGATAAATTCGCGGCCTTCTTATAGTCAAAATAATAAAGACTTTTTGTGTATGACATAAATATTTATTGAATAGAATATTGTCCATTTAATTCAATTATCTTTCGTCATTTTTTTGGCAGACCCATTATCCCATCACTATAAAATTTTCGGAATTTATGAGCGATAAACTGATTTAAATGGTTTATACAGGCTTCTGTTGAATGTAATTTTAGTCCATTTAGAGAATTTTGTAAAGAGCCGGTATAAATGATAATGTCTGGACTATATGGAAGATGCATTAAAACTTCTCAGCCAAGGTTCATAATTTCTTGTTTAGTCATCAAAGATGTATGCGGTCGAGAACTGTAGTAATAGAAATCTATACCTTTCCTATTCATAAATTCTTGACGTTTTTCTTCAAGTGCTTGTTTCAATTTTACTAATTGCAGACAGTAAACATCAGAATTAATCGTTTGGCCATGTAGCAAAAGCTCATAATACACAATGCCTTTCCAGTCCTACCATACACATACCATGACTTTGTTCGGAGTGGGGCCTGGCTTTGGGACTATTTGTGACCTCGCTTAGACCAAGATCATACCTATCATTGCCTGTCATCTCATCTTTCAGAAATGAATCGATTTCATTTCGTTTTAGCAACATTTAAATCATGCGGCAACCAAACATCTAGCTTTTTTACAAAATGCAGTTTATGCAGGTGATCCAAAACTATTAGAGTGGTGAAGGCTAAGCTCTTCCGCAATTTGATGTCTGCTTATGTGTTGATCTCTTCAATGATAACATCAACATTTACCTTACTAGGACGACAATAGCGAGGAACATGTTTCACATCAAAATTACCAGATCTGAATCAATTAAACCATTTTTTGCAGTAGTTTTAGATAAAGCATCTTCTCCGTAAACACGATAAATCTCTTTTCGAGCACTAGAAGCATTCCATACCCTTGCCGAAAAAAAATTGTAAAACATATCTAATTTTCTCCTTATTAACTTCCATTTTAATATTGTTAAAAATATGAAAAGATAAACCATTTAACTTGTAATTTCAATTTGCCGCCATTACAAAAAAGTCAGCTGTCAAACGCTATATGACTTTTCCGCCAGTGATCAGTGTTGCTAGAAGTATAGCACGCTAAAGTCGTACGTTCAAAAGGCCGTGAACTTTTCCGACTACCAATTAAAATTAAAGAAAATTTCACCTCACGCCGCTCCCAGCGCGGCTTATTTTTTTTATATTGTTATTATACCCATATTTTAAATGTCAAAATACACGTGGAAAATATTTTTCTTTCACGTTTTAATAAAAATATTACTTGTAAATGTAAATGTTTAAAATTAGTATAAATTTCGTTTTATAAAACTTTTACTTAACAAAAATTATTCTGGGAATAAACAGTATGGATGGAGATAGTCTCGATTGTGTATTTTCGATTCTCACATGCGTGAGGTTGTGATCTCAAATCCCGCCAGGACGAATTATTAAGTTATCATTATGAAATACCCGGGTATTTAATACCGGCGAAGTTAGTTAGCCCAAGAATTTAAAAAAAATCTGCGATATGTGTGTATTCACCGATCAGCATTGTGACCACATTTTGCATTATGGCCCGAAATTCTTTTGTATTAGGGTAACAACTTTCTTAGTATGTTAGTAGCAACGTATTAGCAGCAATTAAGTTAGTGTGGGTAAAGCTAGCATTAAGGGCTTTGAATAAAGTCCAAATATAGCATAATATTTTAAACAAATTTCAGAAAACAATTCCAGTTACAGTTTTTAAACAGTTGCAGATTTTCACGTTGTTAAAAAAATACCCACTAAGTCTGAGGCGATCTCAAAGCGTAGCGGAGTATCAGACTACTTCCATTTAAGCCAAACTTCGGGTTTTTATCATCGCATCGCTTGTCATCGTAGTGAGGTTCATCCGCACTTGCTTTATATAGAGTCGCTGCTTACGGTGCGGTCAAAAAGATACTTTATACCGCGAACTGCCAGCTGAGGTTTTTCCATTACGCTACGATATGGGGCTCTTCAAGAGAGCTGCGAACGGGATTCTGCAAGGTGGGCAGCAGCGCACCCGCAAGCCTCCTGGTGTTGCAGGTGTCCATGGGCGGCGGTGACCACTTACCATGTGGCACGCCCTCTCGTCTGCCTCTATTCTATAAAAAAAAAACAGCTCATTAGTCCCATTTTAAGAAGGTTACTTTCATAAAATAAAATAGTACTGCTAATATTTAGCACGTTGTTTAATAACGTATTGAATGTATTACACGTTTTAACACAATGAATTACATTGATGTTCAAGGACAAAATGTAGAAAATATTACTAACACACCTTTAAAATTAATGTTGTACATTAAGTCACACACACATCGACAACAATATCGACGACATTTATAAAACTATAAGTTATACATTTATTTTTATTTTTAAAGGTTTTTCTACGTCCATGTTCAAAGCACGTTTTCACTTTTAATCCACTTTTTCCTTCTATTTGTTCACCTAATGTTTATGTATGCATTTTGTATTGTCTGTCGTATAGACGTATTTTATATGTTATTACTATTATATTGTATAATTGTTTTATTGATAATTATTTTATTGCAAAGCTTACTTGTTATAAGTCATTTCACCTTGGTTAACAGGAAAAGATCACTTTAAGCGATAAGGCCGCTTATTGCTTGTGTACTATATGTCATTATATGTTTAATATAATTAGTTAGTTACAACAGGAATGCAATAAAAAAAATCATTCATTCAATAATGTTGAGATGGCTTGTTTACTTAAGTATATATCAATATGTAAGCATTAAGTTCTAAAGTGTTAAGCATATATTATTATATCGTTTAAACGGGAAGAAACATAATTGTAGCTCTTCTTACGCTACCTTACACTACCATAAATAAATTTATTTCCAAACTTACCAATAAACATTCCCAAAAGTAGCACAACCGCCATTTTTGCCATGAAACACATCACTACACAAATCCACTCACATGTTACAAGCACAAACACAAACTTTGTTCTAAATCCACGCAAATATTTCACCTTTAACTAGTCACATGTCATTCACGAAGTTGTGATACCGTAGGAGAGAGACGCGTAAACGCCCCCCAGTAGTCAAATGTAAACTGAAGGAAAATGTCAAATGATAAGATACGATTGGCCGGGGTTGCTAGCTGTATGTGTTGTATGTTGGTCGATTTCCCCGCTATGGAATTCTAAGTCATTGTCGAATGATTTCATATCTCGAATCGTTTTTGTAGCCAACCCGTTTGGCAGGGTGACGTTTATACATCCCTCATACACAAGACACAAGCTAGACATGTCTAGACATGTAATATTGTAGTAAAATTCCATGTCTTCGACTATTAATATAATAGCCCAAAATTGCTTGCTATTCTAGGAAGGTGCCTGATCCCAGCAGTGAAACAACTAAGAATATATTTGGCCTTCAAGATATAAGTTTTACCCAGTTTGGGGATGCACTTATTAATGCTTATATAATTATTGTAATTTGTATTACTGTATGTATTTACTTTATTCATATTCCTATTTTTTTTTGTAGAAAGAAGGTGGCAGACGACATGGACTACAGTGTCCATTTAGCACAGGTGGATACTGTCGTCCATGGGCATCCGTGATATATGTCTACATCAGTCCAGAATGACAAATCTTGACACTCTCACGGATGCGATGCCTACCTTTGCATATTTAGGAATGGATTTGGAGAAAGAGTATCTCACTGAGTACGGAAACACGTACGTACTTACAGAATAGGATAAAGTGGGAAATGCTGTTCATTTTACGCTCATATTCTGTTAGAGAGTGGCATCTTTTCCAGTCCAGTGCGCTCAGCGGCTGGAGGATTGCTGATTTAGGGTTACCTTGTCACTTTCTTACAATGTAGAAGTTCTTACAATCTTTATTATAATTTCTTGCAATGTATGAGTTCCGCTATATCTATCGTTAATAACAATAAAAATAATAATTTTGGGGAGTTTCGAAGACGTTACCACTAAACACTGGGGTAACTACACAGGCCGGCAGACCCGCGCATGCGCACTACATAATGACTGACTATTTTTACGGAACAATATGAGTTTAATATATTTTTAGGACCACTTACCATTTTTTTGCAGTTTAGGTCATAACTTGACGTGTTTAATAATTTACTGCTAAAATATTTATGTCAATGTTAATGGTGATACTGAAGTAGCTTTTTAGAAAAAAATGGTTTGTATTTTCAGGCCTGAATGATTTTTGCGTTGGTTTTTTTTATCTTATGACATTGGTTTCAAGTTAAGATCCGAAAAAAAGTGATTTGCCAAAAGTACGAAAGTCACTGACATAGCTGACAGAATTAAAGAGCTGATCGACAACCGACGAGTTCTTGAATGGAGGCCACATACGAGGGCCACACTGAGTTTCCGGAATGAATAAGAAAAAATTACAATGAATGGCCATAATTCAATTTATTGTTTCTCAAAATATTCTCCGTGAGCCTTAATACACTTTTTCATACGAATGAACCAATTTCCATAACATTTATTCCACTCCTCCGTGGTGACCTCGGAAACATATTTTTCATACTCTTCGACAGCCTCTTCTGGCGATGAAAATCGTTGACCGCCTAATTGGTTCTTAATTTTTGGAAACAAGAAGAAGTCACAAGGTGCCAAGTGGGGACTGTATGGAGGATGGCTCATGAGTTCTACGCCTTTCGCTTGATTTCGCTGGCATTGTCATGGTGCAAAATTATGCAGTGTTGATGGTCGTTTTTACAGAGTTCGTCTATAACTCTCGGCTAGCAAATGATCGTGTACCAATCAGCATTCACGGTACGACGATTCTCCAAAGCAACAGTAGCCACGTGTCTAGTTTTTCTAAAAACAGAAGCGATCACCTGCTTCGCGACTCTTTGCACACGCGCCACTTTGGCACTTTGGCTCATCTTGAAAGACCCATATGATCGATTGCTGCTTTGTTCTGGGGTCGTAGCTGTAAAGCCAAGTTTCGTCACCTGTTACTATATTTCACACCAAATTTAACGCCCCTTCGTTGAATCTGGTAAGCGTGCCATTGCATCAAGTGATGCGTTCCGTTTTTTAAGCCTCAGTCAAATTGTGTGGGGATCCATCGAGAGCACAGCTTTCGCACAACCAAATGTTTGTGTAAGATTGATTGTATCTGACTCATACCCATGCCTAAGGATGCCCGAATCTCATGGTAGATCACATGCCTGTCTGTTTCGATCAGCACATTCAGTCATATGGAGCGCAGCATCGATGTTTTTGTTGTTGACATCGGTGGACGGGCGATCTTCACGAAATTCGTCACTGAGATTGACACGACCGCGCTTGAATTCTGCAAACAGCTATAAATTGTCGTCTTGCTAGGTGCTTCATCGCCAAAGGAAGTTTGAAGCCGAGCGACGCTCTGCTGAGCTGTCAAATTACACTTAAAGTCCTAGAAAGTCATACAGCGAAAATTTTCACGAATTAAATACCATCGCAAAACAGACACGCAATTTTTAAAATGATGTCACAATGAAAAAAAGAAATGACTATTAGATGAAACAAATTTTATTCTACAGCCGAAGAGTTCCATTTTCAAATATTGTAATTACTTTAGAAATATTGTTTATATAAGTGGCCAGTTCCGGAAATTTTCAGTGTGACCTATGTACAAGGAAGCGTAGCGTGGGATGTACTCCGCCCACGTGGACAAATGACTCGAAGAAGTCTAGTAATTCTGTATCTATGTCTATGAATACTAGTAATTGCTTAAAATGTTAGATAATCTCGATTACCATATTCTATCTACAAAATAATCCGCTAAATTCTTTTCCGAACCGCATTTACTTTGCTCGCTAAAGATAACAGTCCGCTAGAAAAACTAAATTAACATTATTAATTAAAGAATACTAAATCACGTGCCAGTTTTCTAGAACCCAGCAAAACCTATTCTGCATAAGATAAGTCTTGCGTGCTCTATATGCAAAGCAGGAGAGAAGGTTCAATTATCCAATGCAAGCTAATTCTCATATACCACATTAGATATGTCGCAGATTAATTCAATTAGAACACTTATGGAGTCCCCCGTTAAAGTTATCAGTTTGTATAATGACCATATTAGTTCTGTCGCACACGTGTTGAATCAAATGGAAAATTAGATTCTGAATGGGAGCGTAATTATGACGTCTGTCGTCAGCAGTTCTATATTCGCACGAAGAAATGATTCCGAGGCCGTGATCCATAAAGTTTTCGAGATTGATTCTCAAAACGGCTCTGTCAGTTCAAAATTTTCATAATGCCGAGACCTTGTGGTCTCGGCCTGCTCTAACCCCCACCCCATTCCTTCCCGTAAGTGTCGTAAAAAGGGATTAATAGATAACGAAGCCGCTACCGGAAGTCATGAGGAACCGCATCACCTCTAAAAGAGTGGTTTGCCAACCCGTTAGGCCGGGGTGACGTTTTAAAGCCATACATCTCTCATGTCCAAGACGATTTGCAAGAAAATGTGTCTTACGCACGAGGGATGTATTGTCTTTTAAAGCTTCGCTGGTTAAACGAGTGGACTCGACCGCCCCACTCGTTTAGAAGTGTTGCAGATCCTCAGGACTTCCGGTAACGGCTTTGTTATTCCTTAATCACATTTTAAGACACCCACAGGAAGAGATGCGATGATGCTGTTTTAAAGCCAATACATGACCAAAGTTTTAAACACAACAATATATAGTTTTCAAAAAAAACATCTTAATAAAAAAAAATAGCTAGTATAAAAAATGCCGTAGCTTAGTTACCCGAAAGAAACTAGAGGAGAAGCGAGTATATAAAGTATATGTATATTTTTGAATGATGCTTATGAAACTCAATGATTGCAGAATTTCAAATAGAACAAACAAATCTGTTGACGCGTTTGCGACCAATTGTAATCTGTAGCACCACATGAAGTGGGAATCAAATGATGAAATTCAGGTTTCCAACGATAAATAATTTTATAATTGTAATCGACATGCATCGGAATGACACCGTTCACATTTTAGTATTTTGAAATAAAGGTGAGAGCCTTAGAGATCTATATTATAGTTCCACTAATGAGCAAAGGTCTTCCCTGTAACCAATTACTAAGTGGTTGGCCAACAACCCGTCTTTTTTTACGGCGGCAGATGGGCTTGTTATGCTAAGTGACTACTGCTGCCCATGGACACCTGCAACATCAGGGTGAATGCGGGTGTTCTACCGGCCTTGTTAAATCCTATTCTTGAAGAACTCCATATCGTAGCATAGTGGGAAAACCCTAGCTGGCAGTTCATTTCACAACTTTCGGATTGGCGGTATAAAGTGTCTTGATGACCGCACTCTTCGCAGCGACTGCTTGTCAAGAATGTTCGAATAAACCGTGCCACAGAATAACTAATAGTACAAGTACAGAAGACATCGAGTCTTAAGAACACTACATAAAACCTGAAAAACATACCTAGAAAATAAAATTTCGTTCAGTGCGAGCCAAATTGAATCCTACTCGCATCGGAGAAAGGCGAGATTACACTAAACCTCTGAAGGTCACCCACACACTAACACTTCGTGGACCGTGCGTGACTCTCAAAGGTTGTCATCACGTAACATATCCGTATGTTCTGTTCTGTGGTTGTCACCCATAATTATACGAATAAATTATAGTAGATCTATTCGTTTAAAAACACAATTATAAGTTTGTTCTAAAATTAAATTAAATAACATACAGCACAATGTGAAAGATTTTATTTGCGCGTGGCGGCAACCGACTGAAATAAACCCCTGCGCAGGGGCCCGCCGCTGTACGTATTTAACGACATTTTAAACTTCTGGTTGAAATGACGAGTTATCTTATTCTTCCTTTTAAGTCGATTTGTATTATAAAAGTGGCATTTATTTGTAGATTTTTCTATCAAAGCAAATTAAAAATATATATTGGAAGCGTCCAGATTTAAAGTGAGAAAAATTTAACATTTTAAAAATAATAAAAAGAATCTTGATATTGAAAGCTCGAGTCTTAAACGGTTAAGGTTGTCATGTTTCGTCTGTATTCGGCGCTCATTCTTTATTTCGGTTTTAAAATCTCGCGAAATTGTTAAAACGGTCTGTCTATCGGCGGCTAACAAGTTTCCACACAACATCGCATGTCACATTGTTCCCACAACCCGAACTAGAACTATGCGCATGCCGCGACCCAGGCCGTTCTCCCCACACTTTGTGACAACTTCCCGGCCTCTCTTCACAAGTATTTAGGAAGGCTTAAGTTTATAAACTTGTCGGAACTTGATCTTAGATTTTCTATTTCCATTATTGTTAGTGCGTTCATACAGGGCGAGATCATAACACTTAGTAAAGTTTGTTGTAGGCTTACTCCGTGATCCACCCACGGATGTTACCATTAATCATTGCGATGCTTTCTGCGTCACGATAATTCCCGAAGAGTCATGGGTAAGGTCGTGGAGTAGGTTTCTGTAGGGTCGTAGGTGGGTCGTGCAATGTTAGCTCAGTGTTTCCTCAAGAAAGTACGAGTATACCAGCTGATCTTCAGTGCACCAATTTATTAGTAAACAATAAATAGCACTTATGAAACTGTTAAAAGGTAAACTGTATGAATGGAAAAGCGGCCTATTATTAAACTATTTACCGTAATAAGGTGATTTTTGTATTTATAGTTGAATGGAATGTAAACAAGCTACGATATGGGGTTCTTCAAGAGAGCTGTGAATAGGATTTTGCAAGGTCGACGGCGCGCCCGCATACCCCCTGGTGTTACAGGTGTCCATGGGCGGCGGTAACATTTACCATCACGTGGGACCGCTTGCTCGTCCGCCCACTAGTCTATAAAAAAAAAGCGCTTCTCTAGCTGTGACATATACGATATTTATCTTTTACTTATACACATACAAATAACCATACATAATAAATGTTGCTTCGTGCCATTTAAACTGTACAGGTTTTTCTTGACACCGCACATTCGAAAACAAACAAATATAAATATAATTAACTTAAGTGAGTATTCCACATCATTAATATAATCATAATATTCTTAATTTAGGTATTCTTGCTTACTTACATGCAGATATTTGTACATTTTTCTCTGTTTAATGAAAACAAACGCATTCCTTAGAAAGATTCAGGTACAGTGTGCTACATGTTAATTGGATTGTTGGAATTTGGATTTTTGCGAATAATTAAGTAATTAGTGACTTAACTGTGAAATATAATAAGTAAATATTAAAAATGATTATTTGTAATAAATTGTAAATAATAGGTAATAATAATAGTTTTTAATATAATAATAATAAGTAAGTTTGTAAGCTTTAATATTCACAAATGTAAGTAGTAGCGGAATGCAGGCACGTCCTTCCTGATCAAACGGTGGATGGCAAATGAGTCATGACGTCTGGTGCGAATTTGAATCTAGGTTTGCATTGAGGGCTAGTGGGGGTTTCTTAGAGGTTTAGTAGCAAGAATTTCGTCAAATAAGTCCTCGAAAATGTATTGTTATAGTCCTAGGATGAGAGGTGAGTGGGGAGTTCACGTGATGCGCGGGCGCGCACCGGCCGGCGAGTCGGCCATCGATCCTTGTGCGGTACGGTAGCAAGTTATTTGTTGTGCAAGTAGGCTGCACATATTTTGAGACCTTGGGATTCGCGTGTGTAGTGGTTATTGGTGAATTTATTAGTGTAATGTACGGAAGACCTTGCAAAGGTGTCATTAAAGCCTCCCTGTTCAGCAGTTCCGGGGGCCTCCAGGAAGAAACTTTAGTTTATTTCTTAATATTGACTCTTCGTATCGCTGATAAAACACTATACATATACATATATTATTAGAAAAGAATAAGTAAAATATATACAAAGTATACATAAACCAATAAAAACATTATATTTATACATATAAACTAACGTCGTACTGCTCCAAATTTGGTCCAGACACTTTTCTAAAACTTACGATAAATAGAAAAGTCTATCTTTCCGACTGGCGCAAATCTTATAATAAATAAGTTCCCAACTAACACCCTATGCCCTCATTATATTTGATAAGGCGACCACTAACAAGATAAAGTTTCAAACTCATTAATGATCGTCACCGCGACCTGTATACATAATAATATCCCACAAACGTGAACGTTATATGCCAGTATAACGAGGTAATATTGTCATTCGATAAATACATACATATTGTCATCCGATAGATATGTAGATGTCATCCTATAGACGCTGGACGCAATCTATGGGATTACCGTTCCGTCGCAGAATACTTCAATAAACCTTCCATAAATACTTCCCAATTTAGGTACGTACGTCAGAGCCCATTCCTATCCTATACTGTGCTATCCCTCCCCATTGTCCCAACCTTTTCTCCAAATCCATCCCTAAATCTCGAAATGTAGGCAGTGCATCCGGTGACGTGCCAAAGTTTCTCATTCTGACTGTTATTGGCACGTATCGTCTGTCGTCTTCTTTTTATAAACGACTACACGGACGGTTATGCGACTACAATATAATTAAACGACTTTTCGCTGTCGTTTGCCGTTTGTGGTAAAATGATCGCTTTAGCGCCCGGAAAATAATGAGCGACTACACGTTTATGCGACTAGACGCTTACACGCCTAGTCGGTTATGTGCGGTCATCATTAAATCACAATAAATAGAACCATAAGCCTATGTCTCTCAACTGCTGCATATGGTCCTCTCACAAGGCTCGCCACCAACGATTTTCAAGCTCTTCCTATGTAGCCACTACAGGCGAACATTGCCAAGGTATCGGTCCACGTGGTAGCGCGTCCCACACTGCGCATTCCCGGTACGTGTTCTCCATTCAGGGACTCGTCTACCCCCACCGATTTACATAAAAAGCGGCTAAGGGATAACAGACCTATTGCCATAAGCCTTGAAGAACTACACCACTTTTAAAAGAATGGACTTGCCAATTCGCTTGCTCAGCTTGCCCTTTAAGGCCACAAGGCTCTTGCACAAGACAAGGTTCAGAAGGAGGCCCGTGTCCAACAGGGGACGATAAAAGGTCTGCTTACGGTATAAACCATTTATATGACTGATTTTTGATATTAGAGTGAAATAGAAAATATTTTAAAACAAATAATATCTTAACAAAAAAATAATAATAATTTTGTTACATTATCGTAGTAAATTTTTCTCATATTTTCTACCTCTGAGGTACACTCGCGCACAGATGTGCTCTGTCATCTTTTGCATAACAATTTCGTTCGGCTCCCGCGGGTGGTACAAATGCACTGCAGTTACTTGGGACGTACAGTTGCCTAGACAAGTGACTCGCGCTGAAATAGAGAGAGGTTTGCATATAAATTGGGTTTCGTAAAGCGATACGACTTGAGGATTTCGTTGTGAGCTGCAAATTTAATTAAGTTGAATCTTTTGTTTCTGTGTGAGTGCATTGTCTTCGAATTGTGTTTGGTTTATTATTCGTAATTTTATTATATGTACATTTAGATCATAGAACATATAGACGTACTGTTAATGAACAACAAACTGAGGCAGCCTACGTCAGAATGTGTCAGTGGTTAAAAACTGCCATGACACTCCGTCGACATAGTTTCAGTATCGAAAGTAGACGTTATGACTTAACTATTCTAAAATCTATGATATATATAGATAATAATAATAAAATTTCGTGAACGTTTTCGAAAAATTACCTTATTTATATCGCGATCCCGAAAGTTTTGGAATGAACTGCCAGCTGGGGTATTTCCATTAATCTACGACATGGGCCTCTTTAAGATAGCTGTGAACAGGACTCTGCAGGGTCGGCAGCTCACTCGCAAGCCCCCTGGTGTTGCAGGTGTCCATGGGCGGCGGTGACTTATGTGGCTTACCATCATGTCAATCATGTGCCCGCTTGCTGTCAATTCTATAAAAAAGGGCAGATACGTCAACTAATGGTGTAGCAATACTTACTGTCCCTCTTGGTTCTAATTTCACCAGTTCTGTAATTCTAATAACAGATTCATACCTATGTTTTTGCAAATATATTTATTTTTACAGATCACATCACACTACAGCTATATTATACTCCTTATATATTATATTATACTATTATTATATTATACAATAAAACATACTCCACTATATTGACAATAAATTAATATAAATAACAATGTTTTAATGAGATGTCAAAAAAGTAGTAGCATTGACATCGTAGCCTTGCAGTGAAAAATTACGAAGCTGATTTTCAACTAAGACCCAGATATTCAAATATAATTTACTAATTTTAATATCACAGGGCCCTCTTGCATGGGCGTAGCTACGGTGGGGCAGGTTGGGGCCCCAACCCGGTATAGGGAAGAATAAATAACAGAATTTTTGCATTACTCTAGCTCTATTGAAATTATAAGAAAACTGTTTGATTTGCCCCACCCTGGATAAAATCCTAACTTCACCCTTGCAGTCATAGGAAAATATAAGTCCTGCAAAGCTTAAAACGCAGTAATAGGATAGAGGCGGTTTGGAGAAAACGCGGCAATTTTTTGGTTTACAGACAAATCATAATCTTTCTCTTTCACACAATCTTGACATTGCGTAGATACGAGTTAGTTAGTAACATTTCCCTTCATATGTATAGATTTCAACTTATACGTTACATTTGTCATTTCCTTTATGTTCTTTCTGTCTTTCCAACTTTTCTCTGCGATTGTCCCGCTCAGGGCTAGACTAACTGGCAAAGAGACTAGAATTCCACAACGCTTTGACTTGTTCTTTCCGTATTACATAAACTTTAGTTTTTGTGCTCGTCTCTACGTGGAAATTTGAAAATTCAAAGTCGATGCGACTGTACTTAGACGTCATGTTACTCTTAGTTCAGAGTAACTTAGTATTGCATACAATTTTTTTGAAATATATTTCACTATAGGAAATTAATTACTATTATCTTTTAACTCAATATTGCTTTCTTGCCTTCAAAGCGAAGAGCTACTTCGCACGAGAAATTCGCACGACTCGAGGGGCTTCCCGCAGGTAAATCTCTTTTATTAACTAAAAACCAAATTATGTTCATTTTACTGTAGACAAATTTATTTAATTACTATTTATATTTCTAACGTCACAAAAGTAGATTGAAAATACTTGAAAACAGTGGGTCGGTTTGTCAAGACACAGTTTAAATGGGATATGTACTTGAATCAGTCTGTAATCTCCCATTGCAGGGCACAGGCCTCCACTAAATCACTAGGGAGGGGGTTTCGGGCCATAATCCACCACGTGGGCCCAGTGCGGCGGATTGGTAGATACATTTTTTTTTATTTTTGCAGTATGCTGGTTTCCTAACAATGTTTTCCTCTCACCGCTGAACAAGAGATTATTTTTTAAAAATGCGTCCTTTAATAGAAACTCTGTGGTACGGATCGGGGGTTTGATCTCACGATCACAAGAATGTGAATAGAGTATAGATACCCCTAGGCTATCGCCGCTCTAAATGATATATAAATATACGAAATAATATATTATACTGCCTAATTAATAATTCCATCTTCACTTCGCCGCTGGTGTCATCGTGGCAGAATTTCTGGAAGATTTGAACTGGATGTTAAACGGACTTAACGCATCGCGTTGGTCTCGGAATAGACTTCGACAGGTGGAAGGGCGACATTTAGAGACATTAAGAGACAGGTAAGAGAGTGTCGACCACCAACTGGACATTAACTGTCCAAAATAGGAACAAGAGGAGAAAGCTGAAGGAGGCCTACACCGTGCAATTAATCGAAGGCTAAAGAAGAAAAGGTATTCCTAGGAATTTAGAAGCAAGAAGTTCTGTAGAAGACAATGCTCGATATTCTATTACAGTATAACCAAGTGTGTGACGACGCTTGCAATGCAATGGCTGCAAGGCAACCAGCCCTTTCAGTATGAAGGGAATCTCCTTTGTGTGTGTCCCAAAAGCCGCGAAATAAACACCTACTTTCCCTCTCAGCTCGTAACGTCCCTCTGTCGCACTCGGATGCCGCGAGGGCTGTTACTGTTACTAATACTAGCGACCCGCCCTCGCTTCGCCTCGGGTGATAAGTATTTTTTTTCAAAATTTCAAAATAAAATATAGCCTTTTTTTTTATAGATTAGTGGGCGGACGAGCAAGCGGTCCCACGTGATGGTAAGTGTTACCGCCGCCCATGGGCACCTGCAACACCAGGGGGCATGCGGACGCGCCGCCGACCTTGCAAAATCCTATTCACAGCTCTCTTGAAGAACCCCATATCGTAGCTCAATGGAAAGACCTCTTGAGGCAGCTATATTATTGTAAAGTTTCATTGAAATCCATTGAGTAGTTTTTGCGTGAAAGAGTAACAAACATCCATACATCCATCCTCACAAACTTTCGCATTTATAATACTCGTATTAATAGGATTATTTATTCTTATGATATGGGCTTCCTCAAGCACATTGTCGTGTACATGAGAGATGTATAGCCTTAAAACGGCACGCTGGCAAATCGAGTTGACGAGTACAAACTTTTAAAGATGGTGTAGTTCCTAAGGGCTTGTGGTAGCTGCTTCGTTACCTTTGGTCGCCTTTTAAAACTCCCACTGAGAAGAGATAACGGGAAGACGGGTGGTGGTATTCTATAGCGGGCCGAAACCTGCTACTAAGTAATAAATAAAAAAATCAGTCTCAATTCACAAGAATTGTTGTACGCACACAGCTTTATCTCTCCGCTTCAGTACACAGTAATAAAGAGGGGACAATTAATTAAGTGTAGAAAGGAAATTACCGCTCCTGTTAACAAAGCAGATGTTGTTATTTGTTTTGGTTCAAACAGTTTTTCTCACAAAACAATGAAAAGATTTGTTAGTTGTTTACAGCATTCGACGAAATGCTGGTTAATCTTTTCAAATCCTTAATGTCTTTTCAAATTTCCCATATAAAGGGTCTTTCAATAAGTGCGCTCTAGTTTTAACCATAAATAAAACTAGTTGTATCGATTACGTTAAAACGTAATCACACAAGAAGAAGTCTAAGGGCGTTAGATCACACATTCTCGGTGGACAATTGATGTCGTCGCCTCACGAGATAATGGAGCCAGCGAACCTCTCGTGCAGAATGTCCATTGTTGCATACGCCGTGCGGCACGTGGCAATGTCTTGTTGAAAGCAGATATGACTAATGTCTATATCATCTAACCAGGGCCACAAATAAATAATCGATTGTCATCACCCGATACCTGTTGCCGTTGACAATGAGTGCTGCACATAACGCACGGAATGTTCCACGAACGGAACATTCATTTTGATAGTAAAGCTTAATGATTTCCACGCTTTGTCGAGTCGTGTAATTTTCCATGATTTAATGGTGAAGCTCAATAAACATTACTGTTAAATATGACATATATCTTTTCAAAGATGGTCGCAACTATAATGTCCCTCTGCGGAACATAGTGGTAAACTGGTACAGCTGGTACTGTTACTGCTACTGCAACTGGTACTGCTGTTCCTCTGCGGTACAGTTGGTTAACTGGATTATGACCTGAAATCTCAGGTCATAATCCACTATGCGGGCCTAGTGAATACACATACCTCACGATGATTCCTCGCGACGTTTTTCCTCACAGGCGAGCTGGTGTCAATTTTTAAAAATCCATACTTAAGTAAAAACTAAGTAATACGGGCCGAGGATTTGAACTCACGGTCACAGGAATGTGAATCGAGTGTAGATACTCCTAAGCTATCAATCGTTCATAGTTATACCAATAACTATCATATTGCAAAATAACTTAAAACTAACTTAAAATAAATATGATTGATTAAATTTAGCCTTTTGCTTTTTAAGATTAAATGTAACTAGTAGTTAAGTTATAAATGAATGCAATAAATAATTTTCATTCGTTCATTTAAAATCACTTCAACAGAGGGAAAGTCAATCATTCAATTAGTGGTAGGCACAGAGACGGATCAGAATAATCCGAATAGCTTATTAATTCAGGATGCAAATGAATAGGGCTGTGCTAAAATTGTATATCTTTTTTTGTGTTTAATAATTTTCAAAATTGCTCCGATTTTTTCAGCAGTCGTTGGGTAATGAGTATTCAATTTCGGACGGTTGCGAAGATATTTCTAATAAAATATTTTTTTTTTCTTGTCGAAGATAATTTTATATTTAAAATTTGCCTTCCAGTGTCCTGAGAATGTCTTAACCTACCATTTAGAATAGAAGAATGTTTTGTAATATCCCTTATAAAACCTATTGGCTATCGAATTACGATTACTCTATCGATTTTGATCAAAAATAAAAGCATTTGAAATAAGTTAAATACGTAGTTCCTGAAATTGGCGATGAAATTTGGTGTTGAATAAATCATTATTTTATATAGAATCGATTTACAATATTATTATTATACATTGCTATTAATATACTTTTTATTGTTAAGAAGCATACAGTTCAAAACTCATACATTAAATTCATAACGCTAAAATTATACATAGGCCAACAAAGATTTACGATCCTAATCATGCAAAGAATTACGTTTAAATACAATCACAAGTAGAAACACACGCAATACAGAGGATTACATCTCACAAATTAAAAAGCTATTTTGCAGAAAGAAACAGTTACTTGCTTTTGAATTGAATATTAATTTGGTGAACAACAGAAAAAATGAATTTTCTACAAAAAATATTTGAAACAAATTTCATGTTGTGTGAAAACAGGAATTGTGAAAGAAATCCACGAACAGGCTTCGAGACAGGTTCGGACAGACAAATTGATTTTAATTGAAATAATTAAATGAGCAGCAAGAAGTAGTGGATGAGCAGCAAGGAGTAGTGAATGAGCAGCAAGGAGTAGTGAATGAGCAGCAAGGAGTAGTGAATGAGCAGCAAGGAGTAGTGAATGAGCAGTAAATTTAAAGGTAGGTTACGTTTAGTGACAATAAAAGAATAGGAATCCGGAGAACTGAGACTTTGTATTTATATTCTTAGCAATTAAGAATTACTTACTTGAGTTATTTAAAAATATGTTGAATGGATTATAACGATATGCTGCTTATTTAGATTTTTTTTGCTATTCGCTTAAATAAAAGCCATTTCAATTCATTCATAGGCAAGTACAATGTGAAGGTCGTTAAACTTGTGGTCGTATCGTCAAAATTCAACTTTATCCCTTCTACATAATAACGTAATTATATTGGAAACTTCGAATCAATTTTATTAGAAAGTTGAGCATCTGAAATTCCGCGTATGAAATTCTCGTTCGAAACAATTTGCTTCCAATGAGACGGAGAGTGAGGCGAAATATTTTCACTTATAGCTCCAAGGGGTGTTACTGCAACCCCTTAAGTGTTAGGTTTAAGCTTGAAATTGTGTTTAAGAACAGGAATTAATACTAAAGCAAGAACCTACGGATGCAAGATTATTTAATTATTTTGTTTACTGTTTTTGCACTATATTGTACGGAGGCGGACTTAATGTCTTCAGACATTCTCTACCAGTCGACCGTTCCTTACCTAAGTGTGAAAGATGAAGGTGGGTGCTGTTGAAATTAAACAGTAAGCTCAATTCTTCTCTACATATAGCATTTATAATCTACTTATACAACAAAATATATAAATATGATTACATTATTAAATAAAATCAGTATTAGATATATAGTCTACATATATTAATAAAATAATATAAATATAATACAAACATACTAGTATAATCTAAATATAGAGACAATCGGAGAAATATACCATTAATTCTGTAAATTCCGGAGATAATGTCCCCAAAGTTTATCAGTAGAGTAGTTCCAAGTTTTTGGGAGGGGGAGAGTGCACGCTGCAATCCAACAGCCGCTGGTCGCACTCGACCCCCTCTCTCACAGAAGACTACCATGAAATGTACTGCATTTCCCACCTTATCATATTTCCCTAATGTACGTACGTGTTTCGGTAATGAGTGAGATGTGCCAGAGCCCATTCCCATCCTATACCTTCCCATTTTCCCAACCCTTTCTCCAAATCCATTCCTATATCTCTAAAGTAGGCAGCGCATCCGGGGTCGTGCCAACGTTTGTTATTCTGGACTAATGTTGGCATGTATCACATATCTCGTATATATATATATCAAATATATATCATATATATCTCGTAGCGAATATATATATATCAAAGAACATCATGATGATCATTTGCATCCACTGCTAGATGACCGGCTCTAAATGTCTCCATTTTGATAAATGATACGTGTTTCCAATTTACTGGGCTCTTGTTTCAATATATCTTACTTAATTCGTCAAACCTTGAGAAGCAATCGATCAAAACACCACTTGATTAGTAAGGTAAATTCGGCTTGATTACAAGTTTGTCTTTGGCGTTGCTTTGCGGCGACGTCGTTGGCAACTCTTTAATTGCAAGGGCAAATATTTGCGAGACGCCAGGCCGTGGGAAACAAGCGAAACAACGTTAACTATATTCCTGTAGGGATACTTTAACTCTTCCTTCTGCTATTAATGTATTTAATGCTGATTTCACGGCTTGGAACTGTCGTCCCTACTGACTGGTGAGGTCTGCGGGAATTGTCATGAGACGAGCAAGCGGACAGCTGCAACACAAGGGGCTGTGTGGGTGCGCTGCCGGCCTTGTAGAATCCTATTCACAGTATTCTCGAAGAAACCCATGTCGTAGCTTGAGGCAAAGACCTATTGAGGCAGTTCGAGGTTGAGGTTCGAGAAAATAATCGATTTTTGGACCGTACACTGCGCGACACCTCCGTATCGAGTAAATGCGGATGCACCGCACATCTGTGACGGGAGATGAGGTTGTAGAAACCCGAGGTCAGATATCGCACGTGTCAATTTTAGCAAAAGTAATTCATTTTTTTTTTATATATAGAAGTGGGCGGACGAGCAAGCGGTACCACGTGATGGTAAGTGTTACCGTCGCCCATGAACACCTCAACACCGGGGGGGCATGAATTAAAGTTTTTCACACGTAACATTTTTCGGTGTTATTATATAAAAGCCTTTTTTATATTGTCGCCGTTCTCAAATATTTCTAAGGCGAAACATAGACAGGCCCTGAGGTAATTTAAGACAAACTTGTAAGTCATTAGACGACATTCAAACTATATATACTTTTCTAATAAAAAGAAATCTTCAATATAATTTATTTGAAAATGTCTTCTTTCATAGTTTTAATGTCTACACAGCTTATTATACGACGTTATCATATAGTTCAATACAGAATACTAACCAGTCTACATTTCAGTAATGAAAAAGAGAAGGATGATTTTATGCGTATTTCATTATAATTGTAACTATCCCGAAAAATTAAATGAAAATCGTTAGGTTGCAAAGCGCGATTCAATAACATAGTGTTGTGACATAATCGCACAATTTTATCATAAGTCTGGTAACTACCTTACACCTGAACGTTTTCCCAGTCGTTTGGTGTACCAAAAGATAAAATAGGAATGTATTGACCTAATAGAACCCACAAAATGTCAACAAGAAAAAAGTACTAGCAATAATAACATTACCCGAAGTTGCGGCGGAGAGATAACTGCCCTAATGTGAGATGATTGGCCCTTAAGGGTAGTAACAATCCCCAAACTTTAGACGAAAGAACAAGGGAACGATTAGGGTGAATGCTAATAAAATAAAGAGTTCTCCAGACTTGGGTAATAAGTTCAACGAGTTGCAAAAATGTGACAATTATTCGGGAATAAAATAGTTGATTACATGAAATTAGAGTTGTGACAAAAGTACTTACTTACAAAAGTGCATCGAAAGTACTTACAATCGAAATTTAATATCTTCGTTTTTTTTTTTTCATTTTTCCAATATTCTTATCATAAAAATAAATTTATTGTCATTCGCGATTTTCATTTTATTTCCATTAGGTTATAAATATTTGAACTTGAAATTCCATTATCTTTTAATTTTAACACCTCAATTAATATTATTCATGTGTATATTGTCTTCATATACCTATGGATCTGTACGTGTCTGAAATAAATTCATTATTGATATTAAACACGTTTTGACGGGGAGTGTGCATGTTTCTATTCAACAGCCGCTGGGCGTGTTCTACTGGCCACATTATCCCTCTCTCACAGAAGACTACATTGATCTCTATTTACCTCTATTTCCCACTTTATCTTATTTCTCCAATGTACGTACTTGTTTCGGTGTTGAGTGAGATGTGGCTATTCCCATCCTATCCCTCCCCATTTTCCCAACTCTTTCTCCAAATCCATTCCTATATCTCCAAAGGTAGGCAGCGCATCCGGGGGCGTGCCAATGTTTGTCATTTTGGACTAATGTTGGCAGGTATCGTGGATGTCTATGGGCGGCTGTATGTCATCCACTTACCAACAGGTGGTCTGTATGCTCGTCTGCCGCCTTCGTCCATAAAAAAAAAACATACATTTTCAATTTTTTTATTAATAAATATAGATAACTAATAAATTAACTATAATATTAACTAAATATTATAGTTACTAGTAGATAACTGTGTACATGAATAAAAAATAATGAAATAAAATTTTAAATTATTCCTCATTTAGAAACTACAATTAAAAGAGCGGTAATTTAAATAAAATTCGTCTATACAAAATGATTAATAGTCGCGAGTACGCTGTTTACAGAAAAAATATTTTCCATTCCTTTTTTTTAAATCTACTCCAAATAGCGGCGCGTTCAATGGCGTGTCAACGTTTGATAATCTTGACTGATGTTAACATGTATTACGAATATCAATGGGAGACAATATCTATTTACCACTAGGTGGATTGTCTGCTCGTTAGTCACATACCCTCTATAAAAAAATCGTACATATACATGTGGGTATATACGTAAGTAATTGTAATTTTATGACACCCCATGTAAATCCTTTCTTGCACTGATGGATATATGTTCTCAAAACGCCACGCTGGCCAAGCTCGTTGGCGAGTCCAGTCTCTTAGAGATGGTGTTTTTCCTCAGGGCTTGCGGTAGCCACTTTGTTATGCCTTAGTCTTCCTTTAGGTCACCTGCGGCAACAGATGATGTGATTCGATTCTATACCCGGCCCGGTGCGGACACCACACTGCACTTTTTATATTACTTGTTTTGTATGTATTATTATAAAAAGTTATCTTAGATTATTTATCTTTCCGCGATTATTTGGAAATAAAAGAGATAGTTCAAGAGTGGGAAGCACGCCCGAGTATACTCTGAACGATGACCGGTGTATGGTGTCGGTGGTATAAGTTACAATATTTTAGCGAAAATAGCTCAATTAAAATCCATCCAGTGGTTTTTGAGTAATTCTATTAAAAGTATTTTTTATTATTTTTTATACTCCTAGTTTCATATGAATATATTTTTTTTTTATAGAAAAACGGCGGTAGACCAGCATACAGTTCACCTGATGGAAAGTGGATACTGTCGTCCATAGACATCCGCGATGCATGCCAAAATCAGTCCAGAATGACAAACGTTGGCACGCCCCCCGATGCGCTGCCTACCTTTTCAGATTAAGGAATGGATTGGGAAAATGGGGAGGGAGAGGATGGGATGGGAATGGGCTCTGGTATATCTCACTCACTATCGAAATACGTACGTACATTGGGGAAATACGATAAAGTGGGAAATGCAGTACATTTCAAGGTAGTCTTCTGTGAGAGAGGGGTAACGTGGCCAGTCGAGTGCGCCCAGCGGCTGTGGGAATGCAGCATGCACTCTAGCCCTACTGAAATACATATATCAGTTTCTATTCTAGATACTTAGCTATGCATTAATGAAAGCCCGATTAAAATTCGTCCAGTCGCTTACGTGATGATCAAACAAACAGACAAACATAGACATAAATTTAAAATAAACTACTATCTGGGTTCTGTAGCTTCTAAAAAACGTCTCAATTTCTTTTTTTTTAAATTAAGTCAATGTACAGACTGACTTTTACTGTTTTATTTAGTTTATTTTTAGGTAAAAAATATTCCGTCAAACCGTCACTTCTTCCAACCTGTACCACCACCTGACGCACCTCCAGCCCTTCGCCCTTCCGGCTTCCTCATAAATAAGCAAACAACTGTATTGAGACACTGCGCCACTAGATTGGACGTAAATCACGACAAAGAAATATATGTTACACCGTGTGGAACGAATGGGAAGTAACAGATGCCGTTGAACTTCAGCCGATCGAAAATAAAATATTGCGATGATTGAAAAGATATATCTTGATAATATCATCTATATTGTAATCTCGCAGAAGACTATAATTCGCACTTATTTATTTAATGTTAATTGCACAAAAGGTGCATTTAAATAAGGCATTTTCTACCAGTCAACCCTGGTGGGATGTACCATATAATCTGGTGATTATACAGAAACAGGACTGAAGGTGCAGTTTTAAAATAGAAAACACATAAAATAACAATACATATGGTTCTATACATATAGAAATAAATATACACATTTATTAATAGAAATATACATATCTACATACATTTACATATATACGCATAAATACACACGCAATGTGATAAACCAAAATGGAACAGAAAACATGATGTAATAGAGGAAACCAGCTGAGAAACGTCACCACTAACTCTGTTCTCTAATGTTGTCGTCAACTTCTCCATTCCCCCGTGTTTAGGTAGTGAGTGAGATACGTCAGAGCCTATTCCCACCCTATCCTATCCTATGCCTCTCCATTTGGAGAGGTATAGGAGAGTATAGTATATCTATATATAGTATGAGTATAGTACTACATATAGTATAGTACTGAGTATAATGAGTATACTCATATACATCATACATATACATATAGTATAATGAGTATAGTACTATATATAGTATGAGTATAGTCTGTATAGTATGAGTATAGTATAGGAGAGGTATAGGAGGTATTGGAGAGGTATTTGGAGAAAATAGTCGGGAAAATTCCTGACCCCACAAAACTTTTCCTAAGTCTCCAAAGGATGTAAGGATCCAAAAAGGATATGTGAGTGTGTGAAACGAGACAATGTTAAGGTTATACAATTAAAAATTTTATTCCTATTTTCTGAACAATTTTTTTATGAAAACCTTTAATAATAACTGGCAAAGCGAACACAAAATACGAAGGTTTCTATTGACACATTTGAAAGTAGGTAGTGGTATCTATCTATATATATATATAACGGAGAATTATTATCGTGCAAGTTTTTAGAAAGCGTGACGTCAGCATTGCTGACGTCACCATTATTCGCGTCACTCATATTCAACAGATAACGAAATAAAACAACTATACACTTGAAATAAACTCTTTGTTACAATCGTTTTATAATCAATACTTTTCTTAACTTATAGATTCAACTAAGATCTTAAGTCTACCCTTATTTTCTATACAACAGTAAAAATAATTCGAATAGCAATATTTCAAAAAGCACTCACCAAACTACCGTTCTCAGCAGCTGCCACTTGAAAAGTGAGCCAACAACATGGTGGCCTCCCACCATGTTGCTTCTTTACAATCATTTTTAAACAATGGTTTTAATACGAATATTTCGTTATAGTTATTCGTGAAATAATTTTAAAACATTATTTAAACACTTATAAACGCAAATAATTTCATAAAATCACGTGGTTTTAATCACTCATCGTTCAAAACAATCTCCAACGAACATTCAAAAAGCAACTATTAAAAATCAATTTAAAGAATTATTAATGATTAAATTGTGAATGTGTTTTGTAAATTAAAGATTTGATTTATAATTAATTTTGAGCTAAACTTATTAATTTAAAGTTAACTTTTTGAATGTTCGTAACTTCTAAGGAAGTAAATACAAATGTTAACAAACTCATTTTAAAAATTATTTGATTTAGGTTAAAAATGAAGCTTACCTATTTCATTGGTAATAAAATAGGTTAAAATTAATTATCATTCTTAAATAGACTTTATGTAATCAAACTTAAAATCTAAACTAAAAGATGTTGACTGTTTTGCGTCGACATATATATATATATATATAAAATGGATGTTGGTATATCTGAGGTTAATAATTAGACTTCGACATCGTTTGACCGATCACCATGAAAGTTGGCACATGTATGTATTTTTTCATGGAGAAGGTTTTTATGCTATCCACTTTGTTGTAACCCGCCACTAGATCGCGCTGCAGCACATCAACTTCTATACCGTTCAACCGATCGCCATGCAAATTGGTATACATAGGTATTTGAGCACGGAGAATATTTTCGAGCTATTGACTTTGTTGTAACTCGCCACTAGATGGCACTGCAGCACATCAATTTCTATGGCAGGACACCGTCTGTGGGGTTTTGCTAGTACGTTATAAACAAGCTGAGATTTATAAAAGATAAAAGGTTTAAAACATGAAACATTCATTGCATGCGTCAAACGGAAAAGTCACTTCGTATATGCAATGCAACCGGCCCCTTCTCATACACAATGTCAAGACATTGACAAGTCTCATGCACATGCACGTGCAAGTTCTCATGCACAGTGTCATGTGACAAGTCACTTTGGTCAAGCGGGTTGGCGAGTCCACTATTTTAGTTCCTCAGCGTTTGTCGTAACCGCTTTGTTATTCTTTAGTCGCCTTTTATGACACCCGCGGAGCGGAGCTATTCTATAGCCGGGGCCGACACAATACCGTTCTCTGTATTCGACATCTCTATATTTGGAATTATATTAATTCAAGAACAATTAAGAACATTAAGAATAAATCATTTAAGAATAAAATAACATATCATAAAGTTATCTCACGAACTTAATTTTGGAAACAAAGCTATTAGGTAGTCTGTTTAATACTTGAAGGGTTGGAATTCCCTAAGGTGATATCTCAACTACCAAGGAACATTAGTCGTGTAATGGCCTCACGCTCTCAAGCTGAATTTATTTTAAACTATCTAATTAGGAAAATGTTAGAGTTTAAACACTTATTGTGTACTCAACAAGATCATCGCTATATTCAGAGACCGGAGCCCTATTTGTTGGACAAAATCCGCAACGAAAACGTAACATTGCTGACATCTTATCTTATCTTTATCTATTGTTGTATTATCATTTTCATTATTATTTACATTTTTATATAAATTTTCCGTTAAGTAAACCGGTGTTCACCGGTGCCGGCTGCAACAGAAAATCAGTCCAGTTCACGCTGCAACAATTATGCTGAGTTGGCGTCAATTGACACAACCATCAATATTCGTGTCGCATTTTTTAATTGGCATTTAATTTGATATGTTGTTTTTAATAAAATATTTTTTCTTCTTTCTTTCTTATCAATTACTCAAAGCAAGTAGTGATTTATTATCTAACTTTCGAATTCCTTCTTACAAAAAGTTAATAATACCAATTCGAAACGTTAACTACATCACAACAGTTCACGGTCAAATGAAAATCCTTATCCACAAAAAACCCTTTGTGCCGTTTGACCGTTCCTCTCTGAAGCGTATGTGTGTCACAAAAGATATTGTTTAGTTACTGAAGATCATGAGGTTTTTCATTGAAAACTCTGTCGATGTATAATAAGCCTTATTGAAAGACAGACAGACTGATTGAGCAAAAGGTTGAACGTATTGATACAGAGGAAAATCTTTCGACATACATTCCGCTGAATCAAATTATGAATCAAAAAATATTAATAATCCAATTATATTCTGACAATTAGCGTCGCGCATGTATCTAACGGACTCGCTAACCATCGTGGCCATCGTGGAGTTTTAAGGCCATTCATCCCTCATGCACAAGATAATGTCCATGTCGGAGTCCATTTCCAGCAGTGCATGCGGAAAGGGCTGGTTGCATTGCATTGCATTGCATGCATCTTATGCTCTCACGGAATCGGAAGCAGTTGGCAACTCAACTTGCAACATAGCAAGGTATAACTGTGACACGTAAGTAGGAGTTTTCGATCTCAAAACTCTTTTCTCCTCAACGAAGCTGCCAAAATCACCATCTTCTTGATTAAGCGACTGTCACCCGTCTCGATCGTGATGTAGTACGACACGAATAAAAATTCCTGTGGCATTTTTTACGTGACGTCACGGGGGCGGGTGAGAAGCGAAAAATATTCAGCGATAAGATTGATCGAGGCTGTGACAGGTTGGAGACGATCCTGCTGGGCTTAAGGAGAAACGCGTTTTAAACAAACGTTCTTTCCGTAATCGCCCGAGATTACGAGCAGAAAAGTTTTCGGGAATGAATTTAAAGGAAAATTCACGTGAGCACTGACGATAAAAATAACTTTGATTCATATAAATGGTTAAGTTTAGGACGCTCTCCGATCAGAAACTATTTAAAACAATCGCTGATACATAAATTTTGAGGGTTTTGCGTTTTGCATTTATGTAACGATCATTTCCTATTCCCCCAATATACGTCTTTCCATAGTGAGTGATATCTCAGGGCCCAAGTGATATCTCAGGATATGCCAGGGCCCACTTCCCTTCCAACCAAGACACTAAAAGAAACTCCTTATTCCATTATAATCTTGACTCTCCATCCCACTTAAGGAGATTGGGAGGTGTAACGGGATGAGGAAAAAATCCCTTCGCCGAGTCATACTTCTTATTCCTTTTTCTCTCAATCCTCTCACCAAATTCATTCTTAAATTTCCATAATTTCCTCACATAGCGCATCCGGGAGCGTGCCAACGTTTGTCATGGCATGTATTGCCGATGCCCATTGCCAACAATACCCTCGTCTACCTAGATCTCGTGTTTGCTCGTACGTCACCATTTTTCTGAAAATGTGTCTTTAAAGCTGTCACTCTCGACGTGGACTACCTCCATTCAGATCGTGACCATGGTTGCTGCGATCCAGCTGAATTATTCAAGTCCATGAATGGTGATCTTTAGAAAAGGTCTAATGCTGATACAGTTGAATTTTCTGCATAATTTTGTGCTACTCTATGCCCTGTTATTGTATGAGAACCTTTAGTAATGAAAGAAGACAAGCTCAATAAAGGTGTTCGTATCTCATCAGGTCTAATAGCAATAAAATTCAAAATCGAAGAAAGTGATTGCTTGAAGAATATACGGTTCCAGACTAGGAAATTAAACTTCTTAACTTGACTACAACATATAATCATTAATAGACACTTTATACCGCGAACCGCGGAGTTGTTTAATGAACTGCCAGTCGAGGTTTTTCCATTGAGCTACGATATGGGGACGAGAGAGCTGTGAACAGGATCCTGCAGGATGTGCAGCGCACCCACAAGCCCCCTTGTGTTGCAGGTGTCCATGGGCCATGGTAAGTGGTCACCGCCGCGGTGACCACTTACCATCATGTGAGCCGCCGGCTCGCTTACCATGTATTCTATAAAAAAATAATTTAGTGTCAATGTTGAAATTTAAATTTAAAGAAACTGGTTGATTGAAGAATTAATAATGGGTTAGACACTTGCAAAACTAAATTAACTAAACTATGTAAACTGCCACAATTTAGTGTTTATGTAGTTTTAAAGCAGTTACATAAGAGGAAATAGAAGGAAGTGCTAACCCTTAAATTTTGAACGCGTCTCGAATGTATACGGGCGCAATATTAATATCGGGCCCGGCGGGGCACATTCGTGCTTCCGGTCGCGTGCCGAAAGAAAATGCTATATTGTCTTTCCTTACACCCTCAATTCTGGAGAATGTATTTACAATGCTTTAGTCACTAGCAGCGAGCAGAACTCCAAAGCAGGCCAGAGACTATCTCCAAGGCCATTTGAAATTTTAATATTTAAAAGATTTCGAATTTCAGAAATATTCATTAACTCTTAACTAAGTGTGACTAGCTGAATGTAAAACACCATATCTATATGTTATCATAAAAATATACGAGGAAAACTGCAGGACAACAGATTGTAATGCATATTGATGCAAACATAGTTCGAATCTATATCTAGGTTAAATTTGTAGATGAGACAAATTGTTACAATTATGACATATAAACTTTTACAGCATGTATGTCCTCTACTTGATATAGGCTTCACCTAAGGCTCGCCATCACTCACGATCTTCGGCTTTTGTCATCCAGCCATTAATGGCGAACGTCTTCAAGACGTCACCTAGCCGAAGACTATACGAGGTAGCTACGTGGTCAACACAACAAATTAGCGATGCCTTCACATAAAGCATCTGACCTAAACAACTAACTCTCACTTCATTCAAACTCTTTCTAAACCATCCAATAGCTGAACCTTCTCACCAATCTACTCATTTATAACCATAATCTCACAATATGGTTTTATTCCTGGTTAGTTCCACACCCCGACGATCGTTATCGAATCAGCGGTAATGCCGCAATAATAGTTGTGAGACGACCCGGATAGCTATGACCCAATTTACGAGATTGGTCCCTAATTCCCCTGAGAGCTTTGACCGGTCTTCTCTTTGGATATATGAAGATCGTTGAAACTGCTGTCTACATGGTCCTATACATGACAGCGATTTACCGTGTTAGACAAAATTGTGGTTAACAGCTTTTCGGAAGATTCCTGATTTACTATATCCCTGAATGTTGTCATTTCTAATCTGACTCACAAAAAGATTACCGTAGTGTAAAAGCCAGGGTTTTCTTCTTAAATTATATGTAGTATCAGCAGTAAATCTTCTGTACCGGTGGTACAGTGAAGTGTGCTTACCAACTGTATTCGATGTGTTAAATTAAAAACGTCCTAAAACAGGTTTGAGAGGGCTTTTGTTGCATCATGACAATGCATCATCTCACAGAGCAAAACTTACCCAAGAGTTTTTGAAGAGCGCAAAGATCCAAGAATTGAGCCACCCTTCTTATAGCCCGGATTTAGCTCCATACAATTTTTTTCTATTTCCAAAAGTGAAGCATGGACTTCTTTCGACAGCTTTTATGACAGCTGTTGAGGACCTTGCTAAAGAAGAGTATCTCCAGCGCTTTAAATCTTGGTTTGGACGAATGAATCGCTGTATAGAGACTAATAGACTAATTTTGAGAAGTTGTAATAAAAAATTGTCTTGTAACCCAAATATTTTTTTGTATCTCAAAAATTATCTAGTCACCCGTACATAATAAGAAATTGCACCTCGACGAGGCAAAGTATGCATGGACTCAACTAATTATTATTTATAATATCTATTGTAACTTGTATTCTGGCAATTGAGGAATCTGAGTCAGCTGAGCCATTGTAAGCGAAAGATAAATTACTACCACCATAGAAACATAATAGTCTACAGAAACAGCCTTAACCTTTTCCTGATGTTCCGCAATTGATTGTTGAACTACCCGCAAGACTCGATCAACATTCATTATTTATCTATTTTGGAAGTTGCGAAACAGTTCTGTTGAACAACTCGGGGGCCTATCCGCGGTTTTTGAGTAATACCCCCCTCCACTTGAGTAATACCGCCCTGTATCAAACGGTTGAAACTCGTTGTAAGTTCCCGTGGAGAGGGGTCGGAATCTTTGCCAACTCAACCACTGTTATTCAAATTGTAGAGCTTAAGAATCGCGTTCAGGAATATTACAGTTTTACTTTGCGGTTTGAGTTTTTTTCGCTCGTACTGGAATTTTCCGGGGTTTCGCGGATGGAAAATACTGAATGTGGCCTCGTTCAAAGCATTGGTTTTATTTGTATGAAAAGTAAAAATGGGACAGTTGAGGAGCTTGAAATTAAAAGAAATATCGTATTGTTTTGTAAAGCGCATTCAAATTATCTAAAAAAGAAGGCGTTCTTATAAATCTTAATACATTCGAGCTATAAATAATTATATCTTCATTTTCCTTTGAACAACTGGTCATATTAAGCTAAGATTCCGCCTCATTCTTATTAAAGACTACTTATTTTAAGGACACATTACCAGTCCAGATGTAAATAACGAAATAGAGAAAGAAGGCGAATATGGATGGAGTCACATGCGCGAGTCTGGATTTACAGGAGGAAAGGACAGATTCTGTTACAAACAGCAGCGTGGGTGGGGAGCGATTGGCTGATTATGGTATCGTCATCACTGCGCAAGCCACCAGCGATGCAATACCTGAACCTGCCACTTCTCAACAATCACCGCCTACGCCGCAGTTGCCCCGTCCGAGGTGAAATCGCCGTCCGGTTGTTTCATATTAATTAGATTTCATTAGGATAGCTGTGATATGGGGTTCTTCAAGAAAACTGTGAATAGGATTTTGCAAGGTCGGCGGCGCACCCGCATCGGTGTTGCAGGTTGCAGGCGCCGCTAACACTTATCATCGCGTGAGGCCGCTTGCTCGTCCAGTCACTAGTCTATAAAAAAAAATCTTATTCATTCACTCACCGCCTAATCCTTTTTTTATAATAAGAAGACGACAGACGAGCTTACAGTCCACCTGGTGGTATGTGGATACTGTCGCTCATAGACATGCGCGGTACATGTCAACTTCAGTCCAGAATGATAAATTCTATATAAGAGTATATTTAAAAAATAAAAGAAGATTTCAATTAGATATAGTATAGTTATAATATATTGGGGGACGCCCAGTGGATCGACGACTTAAAGAAATTCGACTTAAAGTTGAATGACAAGCGAGAGGCCTATATCCAGCAGTGGCGAGATATACGCTGGTGGTATGGTATATTAATATATGAGGTATATTAGTTTAATTAAAATAAGTTATTAAGGTGTAATACAAATGTAGTGCTAATTTTTAGGGGGAGAGTATTGGGCGCACTCGACTGGCCACGTTACCCCTCTCTCACAGAAGACCACCTTGAAATGTACTGCATTTCCTACTTCATCGTATTTCCCCAATGTACGTACGTTTCTCCGTAGTGAGTGAGATATGCCAGAGCTCATTCCCATCCCATCCTATCCCTCCTCATTTTCCCAATCCATTCCTTAATCTGCAAAGGTACGCAGCGCGCATCCGGGGGCGCGCCAACGTTTGTCATTCTGGACTGATGTTGGCATGCATCGCGGATGTCTACGGACGACAGTATCCACCAGACACCAGACGGACTGTATGCTCGTCTGCCGCCTATCTTCTATCTTCTTCTCCTAAAAAAAAAATACAAAACACAACACAACGTATCTGTAACTGGAGTTTATCAATGTTTTTTTCGTAATTAGGTATAAGTTAAGTGGTCATATATGTATGTAATAATTCATGTACGAGTAGTTAAATAACGATAGAATGGTAAGATATACTCATAAAAGTACTTGTAATTTGATGTCAATATAACTGTTGATATATAAGATGATATATGATATATAAATATGACGTTTTTTTTTATAGAGAAGAGGGCGGACCAGCAAGCGGTCTCACGTGATGTAAGTGTATAAGTTATAACTGGACCGCGCGCCGTACTCAACAGACATTATTTTAACTCCGTTGTATTGCAGTATATGTATATATATATATGTTATGTTATATATATGTAAACATGTGTATATGTTTATGGTAATATTATGGTATTTAATTAATATGAATCACCATCAAATATAATATTGCAATCATTGCAACAACCGCACCATCAGTGCTCAACCCAAAGGTTGACTGGGAGGTAATGCTTTTAAGCTTTTAATAAATAAAGAAATAGATACAGTGGCCAGCTGAATGGGTAAGTGATCACTACCATCCATAGGTATAACACCAGAGTGAATCTCATAGTATAGTGAAAAACCTTAACTAGCAATTCATTCCCTTGCGGTTATTAAATATAGTTGTTAAACTTGTTTCTAAATATGCTACATCTTTGATAGGGTAACAGCAGTCTAACATGGTTTTAATTAGGCAGTTCCTGAGACGATCTGTACATTTGTATCACGTAACGTCATTTCCAACTAATTCTAAGTATAGGACGTTCTCAGTTCATCAAGTTTCAAGTGGGTGTTGACTGTTAATCTAATCAAATCGGTTCACAGATTCTGATTAAACAGAGGATCCAACTGAGCGGCATCCAATCAGAAATTATGTTCCTTTTGATGAATAAATATAAATATTTATATTAGTGAAAATATTATAATTCTTCATCAAATGGGTTCCGGATAAACATCAGCTCTGTTTGCCACTTTAGATAGATTCGGAGTAAATATTGCAGCTAGGGAAAACGTTGTGAGGAAACTCGTACGCTCGAGATATAAAAAAAGAAACTGGACTTAATCCGCACTGGGCACGCGTGGTCGATTATGGCACGAAAACCCCCAGTGATTGACTAGGGGAGGCATGTGCCATGCAGTGGGACGTTATAGGAAAATATCATATTATATACCTATAGCGGAGATAACGATATGAATTTCGGTTCAATCTCACCGTATCTCGACTAACGGTCACTTCAAAGTGGTCGTCGCACCAGCACAACTGACGGTTTAATATGGTATGAACACCATAGTGTATGGGATATAACGAAAACTGTAAACAAACTGCACGACGCATTTCTTAAATCCTCTCGCCTGCATTAGTGCCCGATGAATACGCCCGATTCACGCATGTCTCATCAGTTTGTTAGTTTGTAAAATAAGTTTTACTAACACATTTAATGGATCTCGTAATCGGAAAATATAGAATTATTATTAAAGAATTGAAATTAAATTTCGCAGAAAAACAGTTTGGATCTGTATCTCGGTTATGTTCGAGAATAAGCTAAATCAGTTCAGTAGTTTGAAAATTAAAATTTTTAAAATTAAAAAATTACAACCTTTCATTGTTTCAAGATTCCATTTAACTAGAAACATGCTAGAACATTTGATTTATTAACATAAGAAAAAATAAATACCTACGTTACTTTATTATGAAAAAAAGGCGATAGAGGAACATATAGTTCACGTGATGGTAAGTGGATACTGTCGCTCATAGACATCTGCGATATATGCACATATCATTTCAACAATTCAAATTCATGAACTTTTATATGTAAGCAGTTTTAAAATGTAAGGTCGTTCATCGCCAGCAAACAATAATGCCGACTGAACGTTATCTTGTAATTGTTCTGCAATTTTATTTTAAAGTTTATTACGAGATTTCTCAGCGAAATTAAGACAAAGGAGTCCTTTCAAGTGGTCTCCGAGAAGTCAAACATAATTAAAGAGCTCCGTACCGAAGTTGGCCAGAAATTGAATGTTGGGCCGAATCTAAAGTTTTGTTTAATGACTTTTTTAAGGCTGATCGCCGATCAGAATTCAAGACTTACACGTGTACGTTTGATGATTTTTTATTCTTTCAGGAAAGTTCTGTTTAAATCAGTGTTCGTCAAAGTAAATTCAGGAGGTGCTGGAAACATGAAAGCCCGCTTGATAACGACTTGGTTTTCCTACGGTACGGAGTGTTAACCGCGCCATACAGAACTACAGGTTGATCAATTTCTCAGGAGATGCAAGAAAAACGTTTAAAAAATCTGTTAAAGAGATAAATTTTTAATGAAATTCTGACCACAGGTAGTAAATTTTGAAGTAGAAACGTACTCGTAATTAAACGGACAAATAGTAATAAGATTACAATTAGATATAAGTCGACTTATATCTAATTATAATCTTAGCCTGCCCGGAAAGTTATTGTGGACCAATTTATAAGTTTTGTGAAACATTTTTTATTTTCCACTCTATTTTTTATTACACACTAGCTTCCACTTGCGGGTTCGCTCGCATGGAATAACCAGCTGTAAAAAAATTAACGCCTGTAATTTTTCTCCAAATCCATTCATTTATCTGAAAGGGTAGGCAGCGCATCCGGGGGTGTGCCTACGTTTACCATTTTGGACTAATGCTGGATCGTGGATGTCCAGGAACGACAGTATTCACTTACCATTGGGTGAACTGTATGCTCGTCTGCCGCCTTCGTCGAAAGGTTCAAATAATTGAAATAACTGACAAGAATCTCCAAACGAAATCACCACTGATTCCTATGGCTCCGTAACATCATCTTGCGTTGAAAGTAAAAACGTTGAACTCAAAAGATGTGTATAAGTAAGTGAATTGATTGATCACACCTGTAACAGGACCGCGTATAACGAAGCGCTCCTTCCACGCAAACATGTTGAGTATCACGTCTTAGACGTAATTGATGGTTTTACGCAAAAATAAAATTCAGAAAAACATGGTGAATCACTGGAGCATGCCTTGGGACAATTTATTTTCGTACTCGTAAGTTCGCGCCAGTTCAAGTTCTCTTGCTCTGTGATTGTAATGTTGGAAGATGTAATTGTGCCTTGGATTTTCCCACCAAGCTAGGGCGCTATATGCATTGATACAAATTACAAATTACATACTTCTATCTCAACATTCTCTATGGTAGTTGTATACTATGTATAGAATTATCTGTTGAGATTTATACCCATTAGAGTGTCACAATCTTTTTGATCAAATGCTCTTAAAATAAAGAGAAAAAACAAGTTGGTGTCAGTTTCTTCTTGGTGTTCCTTCATTGTACCATATATTAGCCTTACTACTCTACTGAAGGATATTGGGCTCTCCTTGTAACCACAAGTCTGCTTTAGTACAGTGCCTACCACGTGTGAACGCGTGTAACTGTACAATTAGATAGTTAAATAGATGAGGGGGATAGTGCACGCTGCAATCCAACAGCCTCTGGGCGCGCTCGACTGGCCACGTTACCTCTCTCTCACAGAAGACTACCTTGAAATGTACTGCGTTTTCCACTTTATCTTATTTCTCTAATGTACGTACGTGTTTCGGTAGTGAGTGAGATGTGCCAGAGTCCATTCCCATCCTATCCCTCCCCATTTCCCCAACCCTTTCTCCAAATGCATTTCTATGTCCAAAGGCAGCGCATCCGGGGGCGTGCCAACGTTTGTCATTTTGGACTAATGTTGGCATGTATCACGGATGTCTATGGGCTACAGTATCCACTTACCATCAGGTGGACTGTATGCTCGTCTACCACCGTCGTCCGTAAAAAAAAAAAAGTAAGTTCGTATTAATATATAGGTATGTTCATTATGTTCACTATATATCTATGATTGGATAGAAGTATATTTTCCAAATAAACCACCGCGTCTGTAATCCTCCTGGTATTGCAGGTGTCCATAGGCGACAGTAACCACTTAACACCGAATGGGTCACCTGCTACTTTTGCCACCTCTAATATACACATAAAACTCGTATTGCATCTATCTATAAAAAAAAATTATAATAAACAAATCGTTGGATAATATGAGCGCCTGCTACATTCTAATTGCAATTTTTTGTGTAAGGACATTAATTGCTATTACTACTGTCAAGTAACTCATCGAACAATATTTTAGAAACATTTCCTAGAAGAAAAGAGTCATCCATACCCGAGACCAGATGATTGTTGTTTCAAATAAAGGCGTCTCGCGTAGTCACGCCGGCAACTGAGCGGAAAACGACCCAAATAACGGTAAATGCGTACTTGATTACGTGAATATATTTGTCCAAATATTCTTGCAAAGAAAATATTTTATTTGACCCAACACAGACTTAAAGTTAACATCAACATAAATAGGTGTAAACATGAATGGTATATTTACCCAGTCAACGTTCCACTGTACGTCACGATGTCAAAAAGATTACCAAGCTCAACATGATGCTGTAGAGCAGAACTAGCAGCTACAGTGCCTATAATAATCTACCAGCATCTCATTGTGTAAATACACGCGGGAAAATTGACGAAGATGATATACTACATTTACTCTTCATACATTATACTGTTATACACTACTAATAACGGGGTACATCTATATATACAAATATATGTAGGTACATCCTTTGGGTAAATCATAGCAGAGCTGATACTAAAATATTGAAGATCTTTTATATCTGTAATAATTACAAATAAATATATAATTTAGTCATTCGTGCATAAACGTTGTCTTTTCTCCACCCGCTTAAATTTACAATCCAATAAGCATATATTCTATCTCAACCAGACTTATTATATTGTCTTCGCAGGAACGATACACGCGTTTAAACACTGCTTGATTGCACAGAGATCGAACTCCACCCACACGTGTATTTGCCTCGACCAATAAATCACGACCATTAAATTCTGGAGCTGATTTTTTCCAGTCCATCGGACCCGTCCCTGAGCTCGTTAATCCACATTTTAATGTATATTTCCCTTAGCGCCCTAAGTTGTGTCGTGTGGTCCCATTATTAGCGAGCGACATTTTTATAGAGACTAGATAGATATATTACTAATATTATACAATTATACCTTTACTCGATAACGGATCGGGATATAAATGTACCCTAAATGTTAACCCACGTCATAAGTTATAACTATCCCAAGTAGCATTCAATTCTACCCAATAGTTTTTGCGTGATGCTTATCAAACAGACAGACAGAGAGACAAACATTCTAAAAATGGTTGTTTTGAAATCTGTATCGTAGAATACATTGCAATGATTTTTTCAAAAAATATTTTTTGTCCAGACGCGCCTCTGTTACGATTTTATTATTTGTGTAAAAGATTATTATGTTTGCTATATCAGTATCTATTTAAACTAAAACTGCACCGGCGTTTTATTTTCTGTTTGATCTGGTAGTTGATTGGTAGAGAATGCTGTAGGGCGTTAAGTCGGCCTTTTGTACACAACAAATACATGTGCAATGAAGTTTACTAAAAAAAACGAATAGATAGATAAAATCTTTATTGTAAAAATGTTCCATTATGACAAAATTAAGGAAATATGTTGTAAGAAGGGAACACAAAAAAGGCGACTTTATTGCTCTATGACTTATGATCGCCACACACGATCACTTAAATGTGTCAGTATCTACTGAACACACTGTTTGACTGAACAGTTTGTTTAAACTATTAGTTCAAACAAACTCTTCAGTAAAAATTGACCGTTTTAACTGATCGTGTGTGGCAGTCATTCGAGTGAGAGGTAGAATATGTAATAATACAGAATATAATTACTAATAAAACAATAATACAAAATGTTTCTTTCTATAGAATAGATGGCAGACGAGCGGGCGGGCCACATAATGGCAAGTGGTCACCTCCCTCCAACACCAGGGGACATGCGGGTGCGTTGGCGACCTTGCAGAATAATATTTTTATTTACTTTTAAAATGCGGGTACATATTGGTGTTATGCTACATCAGGGATTCCCAAATTATTTTGGGCAAGAGACCCCTTTTCCAAAATGAACTGATACCTCAGACCCCCATACCCAAGTTACTTTAAAAATCCTATCTCTAGTTTTTTCCTATTGATACAAAATACTTACCAATTTAAAAATTTTGCGGTATGGTTAAGTGAGTAAACTTGACATCATTTTCTCATCAAAATTTAATAAAATAAATAGACATAAAATTCAGTAAATATCAAGTGTAATTAATAATTATTAATACAAATTACGTAAAAATACTTAAGTAGGTAATTTTTATTTGAAAAAAAAAAAACATTAAAATCGCAAAGTAAAGATAAAAAAATAAAAAAATCAGTGTGATGGATGAACCTGGTGACTTTCTACCAGTCTAGCTAAATTCGGTTCAATATTGGTGAGTTGCAGCCTTAAATCTCCGCGTTAGTTGATTTTCAAACGGTTTCTTTGTTTTGTCAAAATGTTTGTAACCACAGTGAAGCCTTTTTCGACTAGGTATGATGATGGAAAAGCGATAAGGTATTTTTCAGCAATGTTCCACAATTATTGTGTTTCAGTGTTGCGTTGCAACCAGAACTTCTGATAGCCTTGGTTGAACTTCTGCTTAAGCTCCTCGTCTGTGCTGATGGTAATCAACTCTTCTTGCATTATCACATTGACTTCTTCCATGGCTGTGATATTGTACGGATTTATTATCATTGAGGAATTTTGGAAATTTAAGAGATCCTCAAACCTCTTAGTAAAATCCTTGTGTAATGCGTCCAAGTGAGTGACATATGATAAAATAACATCGTCTTGAAGCATTTCTGGTAATTTTTACAAATGCGGAAACTGTGAACTGTGAAAAATCTTTTCTCGTACATTATCATTTCTCGGAAATTTAAGTATTTTTTGAACATCTTGCAATAATGTACCAACTTTATTTACATCCATCAATGTATATTTAATAGGGCTTCCAATAATACCTATATTTCAGTTTTGGGTGATGTAGTTCAATCACGTTTGTTTGAACGCATAAGTTCATGATTAGTGAAATTTTCAATTTCGAACGTCTCCGATTACATCCAAGCGCAAATAGATTGTGATACGTCACCTGTCATCGCGCGTGAGCGGTTAGGTACCAATCAACGTAAAAAACGAAAACAAAGAAAAATATTAAAAGGTTTTTTGGTACTTACCCTGTTACTTTTTTATAAACTGCAGAAATGTATGGTTACGCTATTAATACGCGTAGGTAACTAAGCATTTGGTAAATTCTTTTTCAATCACTTTATTTTAATTCACTTTATTAGCTATGTAATAACTTTGTAATCTCTTGAAATAAATTAGTAAATGAGTGTATTATCATTCAAGCTCCAACGAATTTCAAAACGCAAATAAACTTTCAACCTAAGTGCAAGCTTGTTATATAGTAAAATATCAGGAGCATGTTTGGACTTGAACTTGATCATGATTTCGTTCGTGTTAAATCGCGTATATGCGTCAAATACAGAGCAAGTCTAAACGTGCCTGAAAGACTTGTACGCTCGAACACATTATCTTGCACGAACTTGTCCACGCTTATTGACTTGCCGAGTTTTTCATCTTGTACGAACTTGTGCACGCTTATCGACTTGTTGAGTTTTTTAAAAGTACAACAATGATACTTCCTACTAAAATAATAGGGGTTAAAGTATGAAATTGCCGTTTTATAGTAATAGATACTTTGAATTGACATAAAACCTTCATGGTGTGAGATTTTCGAGTGAAACTTTTTTCACATGATACCTATGAGGTTCTTCTTTTAAGAAATGTGCAACATTCGATTTTCGACTTTCAATTGTTTTTTTTATTCAGCTTAGACGGGAAAGATGGATACTTCGAAAATCCGAGTAATCTTTGAATACGAGTTCCGACGCGGAACTAACGCGGCAGAAACGGCTCGCAATATCAATGCTGCGTTTGGAGAGGAGACTGCTAATGAACGAACCGTGCGTTTTTGGTTTAAACGCTTTCGTAATGGAAACTTCGACTTGAAGAACGAACCACGTGGAAGACCGCCCACACAGGTGAATAACGCTGAATTGAAGGAGATGGTGGAAGCCGATCAGAGTCAAACTACCCAGGAATTAGCGGCATGGTTTAACGTTACCTTACCTACAATATTGACTCATTGGCATCAAATCAATAAGATAAAAAAATATTATTAATGGGTGCCTCATGATTTGACTGATCTGCAGAAAGAAACGCGTGTTGAAACTTGCGTTGCCTTGTTGAATCGGTACAGAAATGAAGGAATATTGGATCGAATTGTGACATGTGACGAAAAGTGGATTCTTTACGATTCGAAAGCGAAAATTGCAATGTCTGACCCCAGGTCAAACGCCGCAACAGTGCCCTAAGGCAAAGCTTACCAATAAAAAGGTAATGGTAACTGTTTGGTGGTCTATTCATGGTGTTATTCACTATAGCTTTCTCAGGTCTGGTCAAGCAATAACAGCAGATGTTTACTGTGCCGAACTTCGAACAATGATGGCGAAACTAGCAGTGAAACAGCCCCGACTCGTGAATCGATCTTCACCATTATTGCTCCATGATAACGCAAGACCTCACACTGCACGAGAAACCGTTGTAACTCTACAGGAGCTGCAGTTAGAAACCATACGTCATCCTCCGTACTCGCCAGACCTTGCTCCAATGGACTACCATTTTTTTCGTGATTTGGACAATTTTCTACGTGGTAAAAAATTTTTTTCCCAAGAGGCAGTACAAAATGCTTTCACACAGTTTGTCGAATCTACATCCCCAGAGTTCTATCGCAAAGGCATAAATGAACTTCCGATTACAATAGATGGCAACAATGTATAGATAATGAGGGTAAATATTTTGATTAAATAAATATGTTACACTTTAGAAAAAAACGAGATTTTAATTTTCCAGTACAAATCGGCAATTTCATACTTTAACCCCTAATAATATATTAGTCATTCTTATAACAAGTTGGTACACGTAACACAACTTATACAGTATCTTGAAAGTTTCAAATAAGAACTTGTGTTAATTAATAGGGGTCGATTTTTAGACCTCGTCGACCCCCAAAATCAGTTTTCGTTTATGTCGACCCCTGGGAAACCGATATCGACCCCAAGGGGAATCCCTTTGGGACAACTTTGGGAATCCCTGTGCTACATTAACATTACATTTATCAATTCAATAAAATATAAACATACAATTCAATTATATAATACACAAGCTATAATAGAATATTCCGCCTATAGTAGAATAATAGAAGCTATATAGAAGCGATTCCTGTCGCCTATATTGTTGTAGTGTAGGTATGCGCGCGCATACTATCACTATCCCATACGTGGGTAGTGCGGGTACCACTATTACGGATAGCACGGGTAGGGGTAGTCTGTAGCCGATGATTAAACGTGTAACGTATATTCCGTGTTTTCATTCTTCAAATATCCCTAAATCCCTAATTTGTATAAAATATACTATATTTTATACAATATAGGCGACAGGAATCGCTTACCATAACGACGGTTTGGGTAATGGCTATTGGTAGTGGGTAATTGACAATGGCAACGAATGGTAGTTTGCCATTTGTAATCTTAAAATTTTAATTTGTACATTTCTTTCTTTATCGCTAACAAACAGACATCGACACTGTCAGGATTAGAAAAGACGTGTCTTCTTCTGAACAATCAACGTTTACGAATGACTAATACATCACTCGGGGGACGAATTTAATCGAAATATATTTACGTTTCACGAAAAAAACAGTAATGAGTATGACATTTTTACTAAGATTATTTTTAAAACGTAGTTCAGTGAATGGGTTTGTCTAGAGTCTAGACTATTCAATTTTCATAGGGCGTCGAACCTTTTACAAGGAGTAATCGTATTAAGTTTAAATTTAGAGAATTACCTTTTGTAGTGAGTTTTATTGAACCATTCCTCATAGATAAAAAGCGGTTATTTTCATTGTTTCAATTTTCTATTAATGCTTAAATTCTTTGTGTATCTATCTCTCTCTATAAAAAGGACAGCGTCTTTGTCTGCCTATCTGTCTGTGCGCTTAAGCTTGCGATCTATTGGGCCGATGTATTCATGAGTCATTTCCAATGTCTCTGTAAAGGCCTGTTCAGATACAAGCGATATTCGCTGTCGCCCGCGGCAACGATAATGTCTGGGCGATATCCCGCTGGTTATTTTGTACGAGTACCGCAAGTCGGGCGAATTCGTCAAGGGAAGCGAATATCGCCTAGGCACACATTTTACCGCTTGTGTAAACGATACTGTTAACACTGGATCCATGCCGTTACACGCGGTATATCGCTACCGGAAGCAGTTAGCTACACGAGGGAATTATCGCTTTCCTACACGGATAACGCTACCGCAGGCGGCAGTGAATATCGCTCATAATATATCTGAACAGACCTTTGGGGTGTCTATCCCGGAAACTTTATGAGATTACCCACCTATCGAATGAGATAACCTGAGATAATCCTATCGAATGGAAAGTGTAAGAAAAAAGAAGAGTGTAATGGGATGAGGAAAGCTTCTTATTCGGTTTCATTTCCAAATTCTTCCTTTGACTGATGTTGGCACGAATCATGGATGTTGCACGGTTGCAGACAGTATGCACTTACCACCAGGTGGACTGTATCATAAGAATAAATAATAACTACGTATTGTAACAGTTGTATTGTAGCGGTTAATACGTAGGACACCGTATTTATTGCACAGGATTTTTTGTGTGTTGTGATATTCCTTTTGTTCTCTATTGGCATTTTCTCTCGAAGGCCGCAATTAGAAATCAAAATTCTGGTTGTCAGATACGAGGATTTTGGTTAGAAAATTTGTTTCAGTGTAAGAGTTCTGACGAGCGATCCACTGAGTTTCTACTTAATTAGGGATTTTTAAAAATTGTCACTAGCTCGGCGGCGGTGCGAGCAAAACATGGCGAGGCAACCCGAATACTCGAGTAACAAAAAAAATGTAGGAAAGTCCTGTGCCCTGCAGTGAAACATTAAAGGCTGATACAAGTACAAAAGTTCTGAGGAATAGAGTAGCAAATACAGAGAATGCACGGAAAAGTACGCTCCTTCATTCCGTTCTATACAATTCATCATATCCACCAAATCTAATTCACAATCCGAATGAATGAATAGGATTAAAAAATATCCTCTTTCCTTGTACTGCGTTTCTTCCATCCTTCCCAACCAATTAATTAAATTTACTCCTAAATTTGCAAAATTAGGCAGCGTATCTGGCCCATGCCCATGTTTGTCATTTTTGGTTGATGTCAGGAGAACCGCAGATAGTTATCCGGAGAAAGTGACAGTAATCAATTTTTGTTTTCGTAATACGCCTTCTTGATCATTAATCGTCGCGTGTCGCCTCGTTAGTCGTCTTCAACGCAAAGTCCGTTCACCTCTCTTTCATTTAGTACGATATGTTGTTCATATCGCCGTGTACTATACAAACGGTTGTAATTACAAGTTTTTAACATAAATAGGTTGTAGTAATTTGTCATTGCCCCGCTGGCCCGTAATAAATGGACCGCGATGGGAGTATTTATTTCCCAGTTAATTACGGGGCGAATTATTTGAGCGAATTAACAGGTTCCTCTCGAGAGGCTAAGGGACTAACCGGAGAATTATAGGTCAGGTCACAAAAGATTGAATCTATATAACAGAACACTTTTTTATAAAAAAAAAGGCGACAGACGAGCATACAGTCCATATGATGGTAAGTGCATACTGTCGTCCATATTAGTGATGGGTAACTCCGGAGTTAATGAATCAAAAGAGTTGAATCCGCGACCGGAGCAGAATCCCTCAATTGTTCCATCGAATTGTTATTCATTCCGATTTCGATTCCGGCGCCAATCATGATTGTGAGTGTAATCGCGCATCTGCACTTGTCGTGGGCTCAAAGTCTTTTTTGCTTATGCAACAACCGTTACGAATAAAACGCTCTCGGAAGGTGATTAAGTAGGTGAATCAAAATAGTTAAGCAGTAACTAAGAGGAGTCGGCTCCGCAAGCGGAGCAGGATTAAGTGAGTTAAAATACTCCGAGAAGTCTAGATTACCCGCCACTAGTCCATATACTATTTCTGTAAAGAGATATACTAATATATATTATGATAAGGACGCGCCGCGGTGGACTGAAGATTTAAAGAAGTTCGCCAGTGGTAGTTGGATGTGAAGAACGAAATAATGGACGTGTGGTGGACGTGCTATGGAAGATACGTTTATTTTTATGTAAACCCATATGTTCGGAATTGCCCTCTTTGGTAGTCAAAATTTAAAAGGTAGTGTTGACGTTTCGTCGATGGCAACACTACGCACACAGCTAGCGCTTCGGATCTCGCTCGGGCGGCCGGTCGGCGGTCGGACGCATTAAATAATACCCTATAAAATAATTGGTAGAAATCAACTTTGATTTGTCATTGGCTTCGAAAAATAGTGAACTGTATAGTGTACCAGCTGGTGAGGACCTCCACGTCTCTTCGGACACGGGCCCCCCGCCAATTTCTACGCAACAGATGCCACAGGTAGGTACACTTATGTTCCTATGCACTGAAACTGATGGCAATTTGATTTGTGATTTTGATTAATATTCTAATGCGCGTATCGCGCTTGATTTAGAGTCGGCCACAAGGGGCTGATTCTGAACACCATATCTGTACCGCACCGGCTTCCTATTAGCGGACTGTATGTAACGATGTGGTTGCCAGTACGGTTCTAACTTGCTGTATATTGCTGGTTTTTCTTCAGGATGCCAATATTTCTTCTATTTTCTGGTTTTCTTATATCACTGTACAGCTCGGAATGCAATCTATGGACATCCGCTCCCACATTTATATTATCTCGGAAAATCTTAATAGCGACTTAGTAAGCTATAGCGCCATCTATCGCTAATTTTGCGAAACTAAACCTATTTGTACTTAACGGCCTATAATTAGAATAAAACTATGAAATTTATATAAATAAAGACTTAAAACTATTATCGCATCGGTTGTCCCGAACAATATCATTATAAAGGTCTATACCATATAAAGCGGCTCTATCTTTATATAATAAGAACCGTTTATGTAATAAACTAATAGTGTTATATAATCTATCGTACTTCCCAGCATCCCTGGCTTCGCTTTGAGAGCAATGTATGCACAATGATGGAAAACCTAGCTAAGAAATATTTAGATGAACAACAGTTCCTCTTAAACGCCTAAGCAGAACATAAATGCAGACTATATCGCCCATGTCCTCTGAGCAACTTTCCTTTCTATCTTTAATTTTTAAAAATGCTGTCTTGTATCCTGCTGCACCAATGATAAAATGCTGTCTTGTATCCTGCTGCACTAATGATAAAATGCTGTCTTGTATCATCCTGGACCAATGATAAAATGCTGTCTTGTATCCTGCTGCACCAATGTTAAATACTGTCTTGTATCCTGCTGCACCAATGATAAAATGCTGTCTTGTATCCTTCTGCACCAATGTTAAATGCTGTCTTGTATCCTGCTGCACCAATGATAAAATGCTGTCTTGTATCCTGCTGTACCAATGATAAAATGCTGTCTTGTATCCTTCTGCACCAATGTTAAATGCTGTCTTGTATCCTGCTGCACCGATGATAAAATGCTGTCTTGTATCCTGCTGCACTAATGATAAAATGCTGTCTTGTATCATCCTGGACCAATGATAAAATGCTGTCTTGTATCCTGCTGCACCAATGTTAAATACTGTATTGTATCCTGCTGCACCAATGATAAAATGCTGTCTTGTATCCTTCTGCACCAATGTTAAATGCTGTCTTGTATCCTGCTGCACCAATGATAAAATGCTGTCTTGTATCCTGCTGTACCAATGATAAAATGCTGTCTTGTATCCTTCTGCACCAATGTTAAATGCTGTCTTGTATCCTGCTGCACCAATGATAAAATGCTGTCTTGTATCCTGCTGCACCAATGATAAAATGCTGTCTTGTATCCTGCTGTACCAATGATAAAATTTATTGTTATATATTGGAACATATACGTCATATTATCTGTTCATGCTTTCTATTATAATAAGAATGTAACTGTATGTTTCCAAAATTAAATAAATTAATAAAAACGTCTCCATCTACTCGAGCTAATTGTAATTGATATCACCACTTATACTCGTCGTATGTGTAATTCCCATAGATACGTTTTGATTATACAATAATCAATATTTCAAAAACAAACAGAATTTACAATTCCGCCCACTGCATGTCGCTACTCCCCATGTATACCGCAAATTCCAAACTAGATACTCAAGTCAAAACCAAACGCTGCCACAGACTACTGACTTTTCCTGCCTCTTCTGCTAACAACTGTTTTCTGGATGTGGAATTTATCGAGCATTTTTGTAGGCTGTGGTGATTTGTAGGGGGTCGGTTTGTATATGTAAATATCTCATGGTGACAGAGTATTAATCACGTTGTCTGATGCGTCGTTCGCAGACTGACGCGCATCATTTGAGATGACGCGTTTAAGGCTATGGCACAAGTTATAGCTGAAGAAGGAACCTTTATCACCACAAACAGTCGTTTTTAAGGCTAATTGATTGGGGAGAATAATGCATACATTTATGATGATGGGAAGCCGGGCAGAGTAACACTTAGATGAACTCTCCCTCCTAATTTGTTTGATAAAAAATTCTGTTAAAATACACGGACCTTGTTGAATTAGGACAGCTTAGACTTTTCTAAGCTTTCAGCTCTCTTTATTATAAAAAGAATATGGTCGGTGAAAGTTCACCTTGTGGTAAGTGGATACTGTCGCCTAATGTCGCGAATGTATTAACTACGAATGACAAACGTTGACACGTCTCCTTGCGATGACAGACATTCCTTATTTCATTGCTCTCCCCACGTTGACAACAATAGTTTCTCCTTTTTCCGTTTTTTCTATTTCTTTTTTCCTCGAATCCGTGATAGGAAATGGATTCACACCTGATGCTACCTCATCTTCAAAGGATTCCCTTTGAAGAGACTTCTGAATTCTTCTGAACTTCAAACGAAAACGCTAACTTCCAATAACTTATACTCATTCGTCTACAGTTGCGCACCGTATCGGGTGTTTATTTCAAGAGGGCTCCCGCGATGCCACCATTTAGCATAGTCACGGAATACCGCACAGAAATTCCCGGTGTCGCAAAATGTCAAGTGACACTAGAATGCGATTACAAAGGTTCTATAAGTTGATGAGACAGGATATGCAGGATCTGACCATACTTCGAATAAATTGATTGAACACTTCGATGTATCGCAAAAGCGAGTCTAATTCCGTAAATCTGGAAATACGTGTTGTCGAGAATTTAAAATAAATATCTAGAGACCAATCCGCACTGGATCCGCATGGCAGATTATGACCCGAAACTCCCTTCCGATTGCAAGAAGAGACTTATGGTAATGGGACGTTATAAGCTTATATCAATGCTGATAATATGTAGCTCTAATCATTCCTGTATGGGATGTAGCAATTTGCGGAAACACAAAATTGAGATTCTTCTCATAATTGGCATAAAATGTTTTGCCGTGCCGAGTCAGCCGGGTTTAAAATAGCACCCGTGGTTATTGTAAAAGGCAATTAAAGCCATACATCCCTCATACATGAGATAATGTGCATGAGAGATGTCCAACATTGGACAAAATAGAACGGTCAGGTTATCGTTATGTAAATTAGCATTTTCCTAAAAAAAATCATTTGCCATAAAAAATGTGAAAACTTGTCAATATGGTATGACTTCTTGTCATGTCAACGAGATATGAGCTTTGCGTATGTCTGAGTGAGTGCACACCGTTAGTGGACAGTGCGAACCATTTCGACAGTCGGATTGGACAATTCGGCACCCACTCACACAGATGCAAAGCTCATGTCTCGTAACCACTGTGACTGTAACCACTTGTATATCCAGAAAATTACTTTATGATGTTTCTAAAGTCGAAGGATTGTAATGATTTATCAAGAGGTTTGCAGTAAAGAGCTGACCCCTAATTGAAGAAAGGAAACCTTCCTAGTTCTTGAAGTCTTACAAAGAAGTCTATCTGCCAGTATGGATAGAGCTATATTATTCGCATCGCAAATTAGGTCGAACTTTAAGATTGAAGTCGACGAGTCTCGCATACTTCAAGCCTTTTCAATTACGTACAGTCAGCCAGCGTCAAATGATTATTAATTAATAATGCCCTTAATGTTTGCCTTGAACATTGATTAGTTTTCTATGTGCCAAATACGTTCTGTTTGGTTATTTATTTATAGCTATTCCAAACATATATGATTCCAATATTATTACAGAAGACGTATAATTATAATATGCATTGCTGAATACACTATCTATAACGGGCATATCTACTTTAAAAATACAAGGAAGCGTATAAATCAAATAGATTATGATTAATCATAAATGTCTTTAATACAGGTAAATTACGATTTTTATTTATTTTGTATATTCAATGAGTCCTCACGGTTCACGTAACTGGAACTAAATATCATTCATTATACAAAAGAAATAGTGAGTACGAGTTATCCGTTTACATAACTTTTATTATAAATAAGCCGCTTTTAAATACACATATTTTTTTAAATGCCGGGCCTCACCAAACTGGTTGAAAACGTGTGCCCTTTGCCGGTCGCTGGCTTCACTTGTGGTGTATAAAAAAGTGAAAAACAATTTCAACACTTCACTTATGGCGAAGGTGTAATCACTACATCTATTCCAGAGACACAAAGATAAAGACTAAACTACTGCGATTTAAAACTTTATTTTTCTGAACAAATATTTTAAGACAAATGTCGTTAAACAAAGGTTTGCGTCATTAGGATTTGAAACAGGACCTTTTATACTCACTATCAGTATGATATTTGTGGTAGGAAAAAAAAATCTGTGGTTAGCAACACGGGATGGCTTTTCACATCCATCCTATGTTTTCTTGCTACTAAAATTCGCACTCAGCATACCGTTTTCTTACACACAAATTACACACAGTATTCTGTTGCTCGCCGCTTACAGCGTACTTATAATAATCAATTTTCGGACGCAGATTCCTTTTGTCTTTGAAAGGCTTTTTTTAAAAAACAAACAATTATTTCTCTCAAACTGCAGTCACAATGAATTTAGTACACACACAACAGACTTTAAGTCTGTAATTAACCACACAAGTATATACATAACCACTAACACTACACATTGCTCAAACAACACATGCGACCACACACACCGCACATAATCATAATTAATCTGTATTCATTGTTTTTTTTCATAATATTAGTTCGTAATTGGCCTAAAACTTTGTACCTATCATTGTTAAATTACTGTTTCCTTAAACCGTAGCCGTGAACTTTCTAAATGAATAAAACTAAACTAAACTAATATTAAACGCTAGTGTCGTCCGAGAGCTGACGACCCTAATCTTTCTTTTTTATATATTCGTAGTTTACATGTCGCTTCCAAGCCGCCTCACTAGATGGCGCTACGACCGCTCAAGACGAAGATCATTGTCAAAATTTTTGCCGAAGGAATTCGCACACAGTCCATCCATCACATGTAGTACAAGCAGACACACTATACTCCCAAAACTCCGTTTCCGATATTCGTCGGAAGAATTGTGGCTCGCAGATATCTCCGGAACACTAAGTGGAGATTATCGCTAATCGTCTCTCAACTTCCCAACTCCAATAAACATCTTTTCTCGGGCTAATGAGAGAAAAACAATATATAGATGAGGCAGTAGGGTATCTTTATGAAGAGCAAAATCTTATGAACATATCTTCGGCGGCTCCAGATTACGCCGTGAAGCAGCGTGAACAGCCGTAAATGCGAACGCGTGGATGGTTTTCACGTGTGTTCACGCTTTTTTTCCAGGTTGGAGTCTGTGTACGCGACAAAAGATTCGTGGGCGCAAATGTCGAACACTCTCCACATTCACGCGTCGTGTAATCGTGTTCAGTGCGGTGCGAAAAGCAGTGGTGAACGGATGTATGTTTTGATCGATTTTTGTTTTTAAAATGAGATTACACTTGTAGTAATGTGTTACAATTTAAAGTTTTTGGTCCCACAATATCGTGGGACGATATCGATATTGTGGGACACAAAACCTCCGCTATACAAAAATAAGATCGGAAATAACAATGCATGCATCCTTTTTTGGAGATGTCAGTGCCCATATTGGTAAGAAAGAGGTATTCGTTATTCTATAAGGATTTTATACATTTGGGAGCTGGTGCAGCTACCGTTTCGGATGTCCATTTCGAACAAGTGCATGAATATCACTGTCAATATTTGTTAGTGTAGAGACTGATTCTCGGGGTATCTACACAATTCACGGCGTGAATTCTCTCTTGGATATCACGATATTAGTTAAGAGCTGCATTTGAGAGATACCCGTAAAAAACATACTATACCATACGATCAGGCTACGTCTCTCCATTGTCGGATATAGGCCTCTCGGAAAGCCCGCCACCACAAACGATCTCTCATCCAATCACCACCGATGAACTTCTTTAAATCGTCGGTCCACTTGGCTGGAGAGCGTCCCACACTGCGCTTCCCCGTACATGGTCTCCACTCGAGAACTCGTTTTACCCATCAGTTATCAGCAAATATGACGTAAAATAAAATTTGAAATAAAATCTATATCTTTTATAGAAAGTGGATATTGTCGCTTCGTGATATCCGCGATACATGCCAACATCACTCTAAAGTGGCAGACGTTGACACGGCTCTGGATGCGCCCACCTTTGGAGATTTAGAATTCGACAGAGGATTGGAAATATGAGAAGTATGACGAGATGAAAAGTTTCCTCATTTCCTCAGGGAGACAGAGTGGGATGGGAAGGCAAGAGAATAATGGTATAAGTTATTTTATTTCATTATACTCTCAATTCGATGGGATAGGATGATATAACGAGATGGGAATGTGTTCTGACATATCTCACTCACTATAAAAAGCTTTTGTGTTAAGAAATTATTTTGTATTTTCTCTATTGTAATATCGCCACACTCAGTGGCCCACACTAAGATTACCTGTGTGGGTCCAAAGATATAAAAACAAACATATCACACAAAAATACTTGTCTTTAAACAAATGAATGTCCGACCAAGAATGGAACCTGGGACCTTTCACATAGCAAGCAGGGGTACTACCACTGGGTTAAACAGTCGTCAATCATTAATGGATCTATTTGGCTTAGCCGTGCTTGACTGGTCAAAAAGTAGGGGGAGAATGTTCGTTGTATAGCCGCTGGGTATACTCGACAGGCCAGGTTACCCTTCCTTCACAGAAAACTAACTTGAAATGTAACTTGACTAACTGCGTTTCCTACTATATCGTATTTACCCTAAAGTGTTGAGGAACAGGGTTCTTGATCACTTATCTTTTTCTATTAGTGAAAGTCCACACTTGATTTAAGTAGGTATGCCAAAATTTATAATCGACAAAAGTCAAAAAAATGCGCATGCATTCGCCGTCGGATGTGGGTAGCGACTGCCGGCGCCCGCTCGCTTGGCTCTGCGCAAGCGCCTTCTACAAGCGGCCGCGCGTACATTCCCTAAGCAAATTTAGCATCGGCCGGCGGGTTTGCTTGCCTAATTAAATTAATCACTGTGTAGGCAAGGTTCCTACACCCCAAAGTACGTACGTTTGTAGGTAGTGAGTGAGATATGCCACAGCCTATTTCTATCCCACCCTATCGTATCCCTCTCCATCTTCCCAACACTTTCTTCCAATCCATTCCTTAAGCGGGCATGCGGGGGCGTGCCAACGTTTGTCATTCTGGACTGATGTTGGCATGTATTGCAGATGTCTATGGACGACAGTAACCATTTACCATCAGGTAGACTATATGCCGGTCGGCCGCCTTTTTATTATAAAAAACCAAAAAAAGGTGGTTTCTCTGAAGCTTTATGATTTTGAAAAGCTTTCAGATGCGGTACGGCTATTTAACTTATATGGATATAACTTTTGGAAGTCTTAAGATAAAGTTTGATTATCGCTCACGCCTAATTTAATTTCGTCAGGTATTCTTTGGTCGTGTTACTTTTTAAATAGAGGGTAGTCAATTAACGATACTTTTTTATTAATTTGCTCCTCCTACATAATATGGTCCTGAATAGTTCTTTTGTTATCTCATAAAATCTGCTGCTTATTATATTTTTTTCACGGAAATTAATTTGTAATTGAATATTTATCTATAGTGATCAATAGTTAATCGATATGAGGGGAGGGTGCACGCTTCAATACCCAGCCGCTGGGCCTAATCGACAGGCCTCGTGACCTCTCTCACAGAAGACTACCTTGAAATTTACTGACTGCATTATACACTTAAGAACTAAAGTTGCCGACGTAGCTCAAAGAATCAGCAAGCTGAAGTGTGGGCAGGCCATATTTGCCGCTGGACAGATAACCGATGGGGTGGCGAATCCTCGAATGGAGACCTCGCGTACCGGGCGACGTAGCATGGGACGCTCTTCGGCCAAAGTGAACTGACCGAAGAAAGTCGCCGGTAGTGAGTGGATGTGGATGAGCTAAAGACCGTGTGTAGTGGCGATCTTTGGGAGAGGCCTATATCCAACAGTGGAGAGACACAGGCTGATGGGTATATGGTGGTGGTATGTGTTTTGATAGTGAGTGACATATTCCAGAGGCCATTCTCATCGTTTTTCAAAGTCCTTTCATCAAATTAATTTTAAAAATTCCAAAGTGCATCCGGGGGCGTGACTAGCTTTGTCATTCTGGATTGTTGTTGCTATGTATGGCGGATGTCCATAACCGACAGTATCCATTTACCACCAAGTGAACCAAGTGCTTATCTGCCACTTTCCTTCTATAAAAAATATATATAATAATATGATAAATATACATTTTAATATAATTACCGCAATACTATTAGCAATATACTAGAGCTGAAGACCGAGTGCGGTGATGGTCCATGGGAGAGGCTTATATCCAGTTGTGGAGAAACACAGGCTGATGCTATGGCATGGTAATTCTAGTACAGTCCGCAGCTTCGCGTTTGATTCCCGAGTCAACACATTTGTCGTCTATTTTCATTTGTAATTTTGATTGCAAGAAAGGTTATCAATAAGTCGATGATAACATATTCCATTGTATAAGGTAATGACAGAATTTATTTGATGACCCCTACTGACATCAACGAACAATTATAACATTTTGATTGTGAGAATCAAAACAAGACAGAATATAAAAACGTTATACCTATCTCCCATAGAGTATTTGTATGAAATAAATTAAAAATACAGACACGGCTTGTTACTATTTTATATATTACTAGCAAAACCCGGCAGACGTTATCCTGCCTGTGTATATTTATTTACCTCTGTATATAAAATCACAAATTATTCTGTTTTGCCGTCGATATGATTTTTTCGATCGGGTGAACGGTATAGAAGTTGATGTACTGCAGCGCCATCTAGCAGCGAGTTACAATTGGTGGTGATTGGTCAAACGGTGTCGAAGTCTATTAACATCAGATATATCAACATCCTCTTATATATATATACGAGTATATATAAGATAGATACGATAATATGATATTGGTAATCTATACATACATAGGTATAATTTTAAAAAAAGTTTTTGCAATGTAAAGTACGAATGATATGGAGCCCAAAACAAGATTTTCTAGTATTTTTATCTGAACGCGTCTCACGTTAAATCTACGGGACGGATATTTCTGATACTTGGCATAACTATATTACAGTTATAGTTTATGTTAGGTTAACATTACCTTTTATCCGGATCGACTATAGAGTTCCCATGGGAATCACAAGTTTGCGCGAACAAAATCGCGGGCACCGATAGTTTCGTTTTTTTAATTTAATAAATAAGTTGTCCAATTGAAATTCCAGTGTGGTAATGCTTGTTGCGCTTCCACCATTGTATATTATCACAATTGCATAACAGATTCACAACCAAATTCCTTCATTCACCTCCACCTACGAAAAATAAACATTATTTATAAATATTAGGGGTTAAAGTATGAAATTGCCGATTTGTACTGAAAAATTAAAACTCGTTTTTTTCTAAAATGTAACATATTTATTTAATCAAAATATTTACCCTCATTATCTATACATTGTTGCCATCTAATCGGAAGTTCATTTATGCCTTTGCTATAGAACTCTGGGGATGTAGATTCGACAAACTGTATGAAAGCATTTTGTACTGCCTCTTGGGAAGAAAATTTTTTACCACGTAGAAAATTGTCCAAATCATGAAAAAAATGGTAGTCCGTTGGAGCAAGGTCTGGCGAGTACGGAGGATGACGTATGGTTTCTAACTGCAGCTCCTGTAGAGTTACAACGGTTTCTCGTGCAGTGTGAGGTCTTGCGTTATCATGGAGCAATAATGGTGAAGATCGATTCACGAGTCGGGGCTGTTTCACTGCTAGTTTCGCCATCATTGTTCGAAGTTCGGCACAGTAAACATCTGCTGTTATTGCTTGACCAGACCTGAGAAAGCTATAGTGAATAACACCATGAATAGACCACCAAACAGTTACCATTACCTTTTTATTGGTAAGCTTTGCCTTAGGGCACTGTTGCGGCGTTTGACCTGGGGTCAGACATTGCAATTTTCGCTTTCGAATCGTAAAGAATCCACTTTTCGTCACATGTCACAATTCGATCCAATATTCCTTCATTTCTGTACCGATTCAACAAGGCAACGCAAGTTTCAACACGCGTTTCTTTCTGCAGATCAGTCAAATCATGAGGCACCCATTAATCATATTATTTTATGTTATTGATTTGATGCAAATGAGTCAATATTGTAGGTAAGGTAACGTTAAACCATGCCACTAATTCCTGGGTAGTTTGACTCGGATCGGCTTCCACCATCTCCTTCAATTTAGCGTTATTCACCTGTGTGGGCGGTCTTCCACGTGGTTCGTTCTTCAAGTCGAAGTTTCCATTACGAAAGCGTTTAAACCAAAAACGCACGGTTCGTTCATTAGCAGTCTCCTCTCCAAACGCAGCATTGATATTGCGAGCCGTTTCTGCCGCGTTAGTTCCGCGTCGGAACTCGTATTCAAAGATTACTCGGATTTTCGAAGTATCCATCTTTCCCGTCTAAGCTAAATAAAAAAAACAATTGAAAGTCGAAAATCGAATGTTGCACATTTTTTGAAACAAGAACCTCATAGATATCATGTGAAAAAAGTTTCACTCGAAAATCTCACACCATGAAGGTTTTATGTCAATTGAAAGTATCTATTACGGCAATTTCATACTTTAACCCTTATTATAATGAATTACCATGACTTATTGAAGAACAATTATTGAGAAAAAAATCAGCTGGAGATCGAAAAGATAGGCCTACAATTTTCAAAAATTAAAGAACACTTTCTTAAACACAAGCTCGACAAAATTGGACACTGTGCCACTTTCTGCCATCATATTTCGCTAATGCCTTAAGCCCGTGTAACTTTAAAATTACGGCAAAAATCCCAACGGCAACATACACAAACACAGCATAATAAAAGTTTAAGAACAACTTTGTGGTAAGCCGGTTTACGACGCGAAACCGAGGAGGACACAGGGGCCCCTATTGCTACGAGCCAATGCTTTTAGTGTCTTACATAATTAGCGATTCTGGTACCATAAGTAGTAATTCTGGTATCATACGTAGCGATTCTGGCACCATAAGTCACATAACTATATGATTAGTTTTAATTATTTTATTTTACTTCATTTTAGAAACATACTGTCACGATGTTATTGCAATAGAAAGTATGAACAGGTTATCGCGGAGGAAGGTGGGATACACTTTGTGAAGGTAAGAGATGGTATACTCGCGATCGATCGATACTCGCACAAATTCGGGATGACAGGTTTTGACGAGAAACGTCTTTAAAATCACACTGAAACATACGAGTACCAGGTCATAAAAGTGAACCGTAACGAAAACGTCTATATCGTCTTACCTTAATAATTACAAAACTATTAGTCTTAGAGACATAAATCTAGTGTCGTTATTTAACTTATATAATCAGCTCGCTGTTACGACCTTGAGTTTGCGTCGGGGTCGGGCGGGTTGGCGGGGAAGGGGCACCGCGCAGAATGGCGGAAACTAGCGCTCTCGCTCTTTTCTATTCAGTGTAGCTCACGACTCAGACGTGATGGCGCGGTGATTCGTGCGTGTGTGTATAGACTTTATCTAGACCGATTGATTTAAGCAAAAATTAGTATAATTTGAACAGTATTTATACGTAAAATTAACAAGTAAGTCTATAAAAAAGTATTGAAATATTATATGTCGGCCTCAGCCCGTGCAAGAGCCACTCGAAAATATAAATTACGCCTATCGTTGGAAAGAGGAGGTTATGGGCCACGCACAGGTACCCCAATGTCCGGCGTCGAGCGTGCGAGGCGGTTTTGGGAGCGTAAAGCTGCCACGGCACGCTTAGTGAACGACGCCGACTCCGCGAGCACCTCCACCTCTGCCGTACCTGTACCAATGGACATAACGAGTGAAAATACTAGCGATATAAAAGCGACTCGCCGACATAGACGTTTCACGTTAAACCAACGGCCGTGTGCACCCCCCCCCCCCCCCCCCCTTTTTAATGACAACAACAGTTTTTTATAAAAACTTAATAGTCCGCAACACAGATAATAAGGTACAACCTAGATGTCCAAATACAAAACAAATCAAAATTTATCAGTAGGTGCCTCAGAATACAAGATGGATTTTAATAGATACAATGAAGAGAAGCCGAAAAATAGATCAGAAATAAATTTCGGCGCCTCAGTGGCGCTGCTGGTTGATCGATTACATGATGAACAGCCAAATCGCGCGACAGCGCGACGCCGTGTGAACCCTTTTAAGAGATCCCATACAACTCCTTTCAAACTACCGATTGCTTGCGACACCATGTGCTTTAACGCCTTAGTAGAAATGTAGTGAAAATTTCCGAAATTTCAAAGTTGTGATCTCATCACAGATTTCGCCAAAATCTACCTAATACATCAGTCAGTGGACCACTATCTACAAGCTCTGTATATCTTCCACCGAGTACAACAAAGAAGTGAGATTAAATCTCAAACATCTTCAAAAATTGCAAGAACGTCTGACTGCTCGATGTTTTCCAACCCCGTGTTTTCGCCACCGCTAAGTCTCTAGCGCAGTTGATGGGAACTAATGTTGCAAAGCTTTTAGCTGCCTCCCCCGCCACCTGTCGTCATACACCTCGGAACAATACACCTCATTATACATTAGACTCGTTCCTTATTGCTGGGACAAATTGCTTTTATAAATATGTATCGGCCTGGCTTCCGTAGTAGCCAGAAGGAGTCACAAAATGGGACATAACATCACCTACACTCATTGTTTGTTTTCGTAATCACGGCATTCATTACAATCCGTTGATTGTTTTTTCAAGCAATTACTTTTTGCCAACAATTTTCCAAAGAACTCACGTCACCTTAAAGACATCTGAACTACTTCTACCCCCAACAATAAAAACTAGTTAAAAAGAAAGAAATAAATAAATTTCAAACAGGAAATTTTTTCGCAGTCTTTTGACTACCTTTACACAAAAGCTCATACATGTTCTCAATCTAGAAAGAGACGCTGCTATACAACAAACATGTTTTGTCCTTTTCCATCGCGAGCTATTATAATAGCTATCAGCTTGGCGTGTTTTCATTGCAACAGGTCAAGTATGTCGACCTATTTTGTTCGGTTTCCTTCGCTTCAAATCATCATTTGATACAACGTATTTATTTAAATACGTACAGGTAAACTAATAGTTACTAATTGAGCACCTAAGGGCAGTAATACAATAGGGTAAAAAATATAATTGTCTTTAATCGTCGAGTGTACAAATTGGATAAAGGATGAGAAATCCAGCAGGTACATATTAATGTAATCTTCTATATTGTGCTTGAAGAATCTGAAATCAAGACACATAAAATTTTAATCGAGAAGATGGATACAAATTGTCCTCGACATGGAATCCAGTGATTGATTAATTTAATAAAATGTAATCTTCTGTGAGTTACGGCACGGAAGACTAATCTGGCTACCCGGCTGACACGTGCCATTGATGTTTTTTTTGGTAGCATCCCACTACAAGACCAAGGATTGATAAAAAAAAAAGTAGATAAGAAACATTCCTAAAGAAAAAGGCCACGTGAAATTACTGCGCCCCATTTGCTTAACATTGCAAATATTTGCGGGCAGATAATGATAAGATAATAATGGCTTACATCATTGTAATAATTATATGCTACTAGCCTTTGCTCAAGACTTCGCTCGCGTTGATTTAATTGAGTTTTAATACAAAGACACTGTATTTTTTTTTATGGACGAAGGCGGCAGTCGAGCATATAGTCCACCTGATGGTAAGTAGACATCTGCGATACATGCCAACAGTCCAAAATGACAAACGTTGGTACGCCCCCGGATACGCTGCCTACCTTTGGAGATATAGAAATGGATTTGGAGAAAGGGTTGGGAAAATGGGGAGGGATAGGATGGGAATGGGCACTGGCACATCTCACTCACTACCGAAACACGTACGTACAGTGGGAAATATAGTACATTTCAAGGTAGTCTTTTGTGAGAGAGGGATAACGTGGCCAGTCGAACGCGCCCAGCGGCTGTTGGATTACAGCGTGCACTCTCCCCCTCAAACTTAGCACCTTGGCACAAATTTGAAAACGTATATAAGATTTTCTTAGATTTTCGCGATTACTATACATAGCAATTAAACAACTTTGAACGGTTTAAATTGCGTATATTTGACATTATTTATATCCCGACGTTTCGAACACTTTGCAGTGGACGGGGAGTTACCCCGTGACCACATCCACTGCAAAGTGTTCGAAACGTCGGGATATAAATAATGTCAAATATACGCGATTTAAACCGTTCAAAGTTGTTTAATTGCAACGTATATAAGTTTAATAATCGTTTAAATGGGTAAATTAATAGGAATTAATATTAAGTTTACAGTTAATGGGTAAATTAATAAGATTGTAATGAAAATAAACGGAACATAAAGCAAACAATAACTGTAGATTCCTAAAATTAAGTTTTCTTCCATAAATTGATTAAGTCATCTGGTAACAACTAGAACAGTAATAGTATTCTAGGAATAGTAAACAAGATGCCTAGGCAGGCAAACAATTACATCATCTATTGCTACATAAGAATAATAAACAGATAAAATCAATATATAGATAGCAAAAATGAAAAGAGTCCGTATGTCTGAGAAGTTTGTTTTTTATAGAAAGTATGTGATAAACGAACGTGTAGTCAAACTGGTGGTAAGTGTCAAGGTGGTAATATCCGCGATACATGCCAACATTAGTCCAGAATTACCAACATTGGCACGCCCCCGGGTGCGCTGCCTACATTTGGAGATGTAGGAATGGATTTGGAGGAAGGTCTGAGAAAATGGAGAGGGATGGGATGGGTTGGGATGGGAGTGGGCTCTAGCATATATAACTCACTTCCGAAACACGTACGCACAGGACAGACACAGGTTGAACCGGTGACTCTTAAAAGGCCACTAGGGCCACAAGAATGTAGACATTCCTAAAGAAAAAAAAAAGGACGCACATTCAGGAGTAGGTAAAGTGAAATGCAGTACATTTCCAGGTAGTCTTCTGTGAGAGAGAGGGGTAAAGAGGCCAGTTGCGTGCTCTCAGCGGCTATTGGTTTTTGTTTAAGTTGTCAATTCGGTTTGACTTATTTTACAAGTACCCATAATTTGCATGTATTTGTCTATAATGAACTCTGAGAATTTCTGAGCCATTTTAATATTTTTTAATTGTAATCTGCTATTTTATGAGCACTTAACTAACTGTTGTGAGCGGCTTCCTTCTCCTTGACTTGGTTAAAAGTTATCCTTCTATGAATATATCACACGATCTGTACCGTATCTGTATGTCTAACCTGTCTCTTTACACCTGGATCTGCTTATATCAAAGATCGCCACAATACATTTGTCTTTGACTCTTTTTATCCAGCCCACTACCACCAATTTTCTTTAAGTCAGTTAGGCGGAGGGCGTTCTACGCTGCGCTTGTTTCGGCTTAAAGAAATTAATTTTTCAAATAGAACATTACATTGTTCACTTAAACCATGATAAATTTAATAAAATTTAAACTTAAAATATATTTGGCCTCCAGTTAGTCAAAGATACAGTGTTAGAATACTGGCTACCATCATATGTAATTCACCCAATAAACATACTTGTTTCAGTTGAAACATTGTTTCAGAAGTGAGTCCTATCATATCCCTCCGCATTTTTCCCAACCCTTTCTCCAAATCCATTCCTATATCTCTAAAGGTAGGCAGCGCAACCGAGGGCGTGCCAAAGTTAACCATTCAAGATTAATGTCGACATTTATCGCGGATGTCTATGGGCTTTTCGGCTATCTGCCGCCTTCGTTTTATAAAACAAGTGTAGTTAGCAAATGGAAAAGAAAACAAAAATTTAAGACGATAAATTATTTAATTTAAAATTAAATACTTCATAGATTTCTTGAAAGAAAGTAGACTTATACTTCATAAAAAAGGTAGAACAATATTAAGAAAAATAGTCAGGTTTACCACAAAGTTAGACTGAAACTATTGGTCTCGCACCTTCAATCAGCCAAGCTGTTCCACTCTCCTTAGTTTCATAGATTTCAACCGCAGCCTTACCAACCGAGTCCACCTTCTGCCAGGCCTGGATCTTCACGAACTTAAAGAATTCACTCTGCAACTCAGGATCATCCCAGGTTTTTGGTTCAGCGACCAACTTCGTGTCTGTAAATCCAGGACAAATGGCAACAACCCGCACACCGGTCCTGTTATAATTGTATACGTGGCCTAAGGACTTCGTGAAGCCCATGACAGCGAATTTGGATGCTTGGTAGATTGGCAAAAATTGATCGACTCTGTATCCGTAAATCGAGGCTAAGTTGATGATGGTTCCACCTTTCCCTCCCTTGTCTTCTCTCATGTGCTCCCAGAATTTATAGCCCCATTCAATTAGGGCCGTGACGTTGATTTCAATAGTCTTTTTTAATAATAAATCGTTCAGGATTCCGGCATTGTTCATTAAGATATCTACGGTCTTGAACTGGTCTATAATCTTTTTGTACACTGGTTCCAGGTCTGTAGTGACATCGCATTTGAAGAAGACAGCTCGGTTGTTTCCATATGTGGCGTTTAGTGTTTTAGCTGATGCAGCTCCTTGTGTTTCGTTGAGGTCGAGAAGGATTACGGCTTTGGCACCGTTTTCTAGGAATCTGCCGGCGGTTTCGAAGCCAATGCCTACAGCTCCTCCAGTGATTACAGCTACTTTATCTTTGAGATCAAAACCCATTTTGATGTTATTCCGGCTAAATGTTGTTAGTGAATACCTTGCTTGGTCAAGACCACGCTTATTTATAATCTTTTGTCATATCTCAGGTCACGTCGCTGTGCTTTGTATCGTACTTAAAATGTTTACGAAGCACTGATAAACGTTTATCTTTTATCTCTTTAATTATTTTAGTTTTCGTTAATACTATTAATGTTATTAATAAAATAGGGAGACTCCCCTCAATGTGTTGACTCTGTTATCTTAAAAATATCTATAATTGTATTTTACTATCACTTTGTTGTTGTACTATTGAGAATAATTACATCGATTAGCTCGCAGTTTTATATACAGATTACGACCTTCTGCATGATTACACATTTCAACTTTTGAAAAAATCAAAAACGAATCTCGATTAAGATGATGTGTTAAATTTAAAACCACTAATCAGTTTAGTAGTGTATATATTATATATACATAGGACATAACGAAATTTTGTAGGGTATCTATCTTAACGAATGGAAATGAACTTTACCACAAAAATAATTTGAGTGTATATCTCGGTAAAGTTCGTGGATGGACCAAACCGATGAAGCGAACTTTTGGAAAATTCTCATAAAGGAATTTCACTGCCATCTTTAATTGTTTAACATTAAATTTTTATTCTAAAATGTACGGAAATAAAGAAATCTCCCTTCGGGCTGGCACCTGCCATCGTCTTTGTTTTATTTCTTTCAAAAAATTTGTATTGAAACGAGCAGCAATAAAATACGAAATGAGCAGCAAATTACGATCAACAAAAACTATTTGTGAATAACTAAAATTATGAGCAACAAAAAATACTACATATTTGTGAATAACTAAAATTATGATCAACAAAACAAACTACATATTTGTGAATAACTAAAATTATAATCAACAAAACAAACTACATACCTATTTGTGAATAACCAAAATTATGAGCAACAAAACATACTACATATTTGTGAATAACTAAAATTATGATCAACAAAACAAACTACATATTTGTGAATAACTAAAATTATGATCAACAAAACAAACTACATATATGTGAATAACTAAAATTAAAAAAAAATACTAAGAATGACGGAATGATGAAAAATACGTCATCACAAAAATGACGGAGTGCCCATTCGCGGGACTTATGTTTTTTACTGTCAGCAACCCAAACCTTAACCATACGTTAACAATTTGCTGACATCGACTTGCTGTCTTGCTGCTAGTTTTTACCCGGGACCTCGCTCGCGTAGTAAGCAGCTGTAAGAGATTTTTCAACAGCTGTAAAAGCACCGATGGGATGACTCTTACGGATGTCCTCACTTTCAGCCACGACATTATCTTCTCGTTTCTCTCGTATTTATTCATAGCCTTCTGGAGTATATGTCAAATGTCTATGAGTATATGTCTACTGCATCACTACTTCCAGAAATAATAAATTGCAACTAATCAGGCATTCATTCACAGCCCTATCGGGTCTCTTCCGAAAGTTCCTTATGCTTCTTACTGATTTCAGAAAGACTTGAAAGACTTTTTAGTCACGCGATATAAATCGATTTGTATACTGCATCGTACATGACGGCTCCTTGTCAATGAAGTGGGTGTATATCAACATTTGATAACGGTAGGCATGGTATTATAAATCGGAGGTGGGTTTGTAATGAATAGTTCAATATCTCTCTGGATGTTAATGGGTTCTAAACCGCTTATGAGAGTATCATACCATACCATCAGTCTATGTCCCTCCACTGTTGGATAGAGGTCTCCTTTAAGGCTCGCCACCACAGACAGTCTTCGGCTCTTCACACCCAGGCACTACCGACGAACTCTTTCAAGTCATCGGTCCACATAGCCGTAGGGCGGCGTACCACACTGCGCTTCCCGGTGGAGTAGTCTGTAGTACCGATCCCGGAGTGTGAACCACAATTTCATAGACTCTTCGTGCGCTTCCTTACTCACAGCCCACAGGAGTATGTCCATTTGGCACGTATCCGTTTTCGAGTCTGTGGACAAAAATGCACCCAGTAGAACCATCTGTTGACAAACATTTCTACTTAAATTTAATTAAGAATATTTTATATGAATGTTTAAATATTAAACTGATAACATAATATATAGGCATCTCATAGCATCATACATCACACAACAACAAACATACATTATATAAATGGAGTAGATACTATATTGTGACATTGTCTTCGGACCCAGGTTCACATATAGTATATTGTTATACATATATAGATATCACTATGCTGCATTAAAAAGAGATACAAAGTTTGGAGATTTATCAGAAAAAATACTAACTTCATACTAACTTCAGTAATGCTTATTTGTTTTCATTAATATCCAAGGAGTCTATTGAAAAGTAGTAAAATTTAATAAGGGGAACTAGGTAAGAGTATTGGCGTGTAACAAAGTGTTTAACTTAAATTTATTGGGCTATTCAGGATCTTTCCATCTTTTAAAAGTAGTAAACCTCAGTATACTCGTGTAGGCTGTTTTCGAGTTTCAGTTATTAAGATGCGCCTAGCAGAGCCATCTGTTAGTGAGTAGTGTTATTAAATAATGTAAGTAAACATTATTTAATTTTGATGGTTATATACTAAACTGATTTCAAACTTAGTTAATTTCAAACTTCCGTCATAAAATAAAAATTATTTAAATATTTACATGGGTGACACTAAAAATTTTTAGAATTTCAATAACGTAATAATAATCAGATATAAAGATGGAGTGTTTTATTTTTTTTCGAAGTATTCTCCACGACAATTGATACACTTTTTCTTGCGATGAAACCATTGTGAGAAGTATTCGGTCCTCTTCAACAGCGTTTGGAAAGCCGTTACTGCCTCTACTGCATATATAAAACATATCCCTCGGAGTTTATTGTCAGTTTTAAGGAATAAAAATCACAGGGCGCAAGGTCGGGAATGTATCGCAGATGACCCATTAAATCTACATTTAGGTACAGAACTCAGAAATTGCTTCGTTTGTCTGACGGGGTGAGCTGGGGCATTCGTGATAGAGGATCATTCTGCTTCGTGGGCGTCGTTCTTTGACTTTTTCCAAACCAGAAGGCAAGCAGCTGTACACATACCAGTTCGCAGCTACTGTTTTTTTTATTTTCTAAAGTTATAGTAGCAAATTGACCTGATCTGCCAAGGAAGGGGGCAATCATCTTCTTTTCAGCACTCCGTCCTTTCTTCACTTTCGTCGGCAACTCTTCGAAAAGAAAGACCCACTGCGCAGATTGCCTCTTAGTTTCAGGCTCATAGCAGTAGATTCGGTTTTCGTCACCAGTTACTATATCAAAAACAGCATTTGATTGACCATTGTCGATTTTTTCAAGCATTTGGGGACACCATTCCACGCGGCAGTGTTTTTGAGCTTCGCTCAAATTGTGAGATTCGTCACAAACGCAATCTAACACAAAGAAAGCTTCCTCACCCGTAGGTGATCTTGTAAAATAGTTTAAACTTGACTCATACCAATACCTAATGATGCCTCTATCTGCTCATATGTGGTTAGTTTGTCTGCTTCGATCATAACCGTCACGGCACAGTTTTGATATTTTTGTTCGTAACTTCACTGAACCTTTATTTTCCTCTAAAACTCAAGTTCCTTGTGTCATATGAAGACGACACATACATCAGTTTTCCTTCGCTTAGCTGTACATTAGTGAAAACCCGGATCAAAATCCGTCAGAAATTTTCACGTGATGCGGTAACAAATAGACATAAAGACAAAGATCCCGACAACAATTATTATAGCTAGTGTTTTGGATTGTGTAGCTTCTAAAAAGACACCTCATTTTTTTTTAAATTACTCTATGTACTTACAGACTTGACCATTTTATTGTTTTATTATATATATGTATAGATTACATATCAGGCCAAGCCACAGGCAATCACTATGTAACATTGAGTGAACGGCAAACTTCCTTTCATTAAAGGGAATACAATCACATCATCTGAAGAGTACCGCAAACATTTAATACTCACAGTGACTTGAAATTCTATCACAGTACAATAATCCATCTTTGGTTAAACTCTATTACTTCACGTACACTAATATGAACTCTATTTTAATGATTTGAGGTCCAAATTAGAATAAATGTCGGAAGGAAATTAAGGTAAAATGTGGAGTAGTGTGGGTAACTAATAATCTTTCGCATGAAGTTGAGAGATAACATTACGATATTAAGTTTGTTCAAACAATTGTTATGAAGTGAAACCGACATAATGAAACCAGCATTATATTATTATCAAAAACAATATGTTTGAATATTAACATATATAAACAAGCTACCTCACACTGAGGAAAAATCCAACCAAAATTATTGTATATGAAAATCAGAATTTGGTTATTTTTAGGACAATCAGACTTCTGGTTAAAATTATAAGTTGTCTTGTTCTTACAAAATTTATTTATTGCATTTAGCAGATTTGTATTATCAAAATTTATTTATTGCATTTAGCAGATTTGTATTATCAAAATTGATTTTATTGCATTTAGCTGATTTGTATTATCAAAATTTATTTTATTGCATTTAGCTGATTTGTATTATCAAAATTGATTTATTGCATTTAGCAGATTTGTATTATCAAAATTTATTTATTGCATTTAGCAGATTTGTATTATCAAAATTGAATTTATTTGTAGTAATACGTATACTTTTAACTTCAACAAGCCGAGCTTGTTAGGCGCAAAGTGAATTTTTCTGAGTATAATATTAACAATCTTATTTAAAATTTAAGTAATAGTTAATTAATAATTATAGAAGACTAATTGTTGACACACTTCATAAACCTAATAGTGTGGCATGGAACTGGCTCCTGAAATACAAGTTGCCCTAGTTTGGAATTCAGGGCATACACTGTGTTATGTGAAACTGAATCTGGATCATATCTAGATCTAAATCTACATCCGAATTTGACCTCGATATTTCTTTTATAAATGGAGATTGGCACTTAGGTATCTGAAAGACTTACCTATCTATTGCAAAATGTACAATGGGGAATGCTCTGAAGAATTGTTCAATATAATTCCCACCTCGAGTTTCTACAACCGCACCTCCCGTCACAGAAGTGCGGTCCATCCGCATTTCCTAGATACGGAGGTGTCGCGTACTGTTCGGTCCAAAAATTATTTTATATCGCGAACCCGTAGGCTGTGGAACGAACTGCCTCAAGAGGTCTTCCCATTAAACTACGACATGGGGTTCTTCAAGAGAGCTGTGAATAGGATTTTGCAAGGTCGGCGGCGCGCCCGCATACCCCCTGGTGTTGCAGGTGTCCATGGGCGGCGGTAACACTTACCATCACGTGAGACCGCTTGCTCGTCCGCCCTCTTCTCTAAAAAAATAATAATGACTAAAATTTTGGAATTAATTAGTTCATATAATGGTGACTACACCATATCTCTTCCCGTGGATGTATAAAAGGCAACTACGGGTTAACAAAGCGACTACCTGAGGAACTACCTACACCACCTCTAAAAGGCCCTCATGGACAAGACAATGTGCATGAGGAATCCCATGTTCAGTTGTGGATACTAAAAGGACTGGTTGAATGCAATGGTGACGACAACTAAATAACACCTCATCTAGTAATGTCTACAAACCCAGACACTTATATTACACTCAAATAAAAACAACGTCAGTGGGTGTATGTGTCCGGATCACGGAGTGTCGCTCGGATTTTTTTATGGACGGCAGTCGAGCTTACAGTCCACCTGATGGTAAGTGGATACTATCGCCCATAGACGTCCGCGATACATGCCAACATTAGTCCAAAATGGCAAACGTTGGCACGATCCCGGATGCGCTGCCTACCTTTGGAGATATAGAAATGGATTTGAAGAAAGGGTTGGAAAAAGCTGAGGAATAGGATAGGAATGGGATCTGACACATCTCACTCACTACCGAAACACTTATAACTACATTAGGGAAATAAGATAAAGTGGGAAATGCAGTACATTTCAAGGTAGTCTTCTGTGAGAGAGCGGTAACGTGGCCAGTCGACCGCACCTAGCGGCTGTTGGATTTCAGCACTCTCCCCCTCAAGAATAGGACTACAATTTATAATAGGATCACACCATGTCTTCCAGAGATTGTTATAAAATACAACTGAGGAATAAAAAAACAAAGCAGCTACCACAAGCCCGTAGTAAAATGCGTCTTGAAGAGCACACGATACGTAAGTTCCCCGACAATGAAGTACGGATGAGTCGCCCTTCGATGATGAAAATGGCGATGATAGAAAGCCGAAGTGGGCATCAGATCAAAGTTAAGGACCGACTCCTTGTTTGCCAACAAGGAGTCGGTTTGTAAATACTATATTATACAGGTTATGTTTATATAGAAGTTGCCAGCGGTTGTAAGCGGTTTAAATGCAAATTAGTATCTGGGAACACCCTGTAGCTTGTTATCGTGGCTGATAAGACTCGTGATGTTTTGTAGACAATATATTACTGAATATACATTTACACGTTTAATTAAACTATATTATAATGCGAAGGTAGACATTCTTCTTTCGTACCTTACATTAGAATGACTGTTTACTAAAAATATTTCATGTACAGAGAATACTTTGTTACAATTTTGTTAACTATGCAGAAGATCCGGTAAACCAGTATTAGAGTTACGCTATTTAAAAATACGGTTTGTAATAGGTTTAAAAATTATCACTAATTCGGCGGTGAAGAAAAACATCAGGAAATCCGCTCATTCGGGAATTAAACAAAAATCTGGAACCAAAATGCATCCACCCGCTTGGTGGCCCGAAATCCTCCAGTGGTTTAGTAGGGGAGACCTGGAAAGTAGGACGTTATTGGCTGACTTCGATTTTGACAGTTGTTAACTTAGTACTTCTGAGAGATCTGATAACAAAAAAAGAAAATCACGTTATAATAGTGGTTGTAATACATCAAACATTTCGTCCCACCCTCGTTTTTGTAATGTATCGGGATCGGGAACATTCACCCCCGGGCTCGTGACAGAAACGCTTCTGCTATTGGAACAAGTAACGGACTTAATGAAGCGAGCAATGACTGCTCAGAATTTGTATGAATTACAAGAAAGGTCGCTTGTGGATATAAGAAAAGGTTTGATGAGTTAGATGATAATATCATTAACTTTTAGATTTTCCCAATTTGCTCACGTATCATATTGTAAATTGGGTCTTAAACACATACATTTTTTTTTTTGTGCGTGTCCCATGTGTGCCGAAAGGGCATCCGTCTGAGCACAAGCTATATGCCAAAAATGGTGCACAGGTCTGATTTTTTAACCGGAATCCAAGACGTGTGGACGACTTACAAAATAAACACTTAAGTACTTTGAGGTCTACAAAAAAAATACTTTATACCGCAACACCCATATATTGTGGATCAGATCCCTCCCTGGGTTTTTCTGCTACCATAGGACAGCATTCTAGAAGTCACAATATGTGAATAGGACTTCACAAGATCGACAGCGCTTCGACATGACAGCCATGATGCCCACAAACGGCAGCAGCTACTTACTGCCTAATGAGAGTAATGAGTCATCAGCTCTACTCCCTTTTTCTAAAAAACAAAATTAAAATTATCAGTGAACTGACACAAACTGTTTGGTAATGGGGTTAAACCTGCTACGAAAGCAAACGACAATTGAGTTGAGCCATTTAACTGGACTGAATATTTTTATTCAGTTCTTCCACCATGCACACTTTCTCCTACGGTGAGTTTTGTCAAAATAAACCACCTTGACATCACATGAATTATGCACCATTCCTACCTACCATTCCATAATATCAGCCTTTGTATTTCCACTGCTGGATATAGGCGGCTCCCAAGGCCTGCCATCACGCATGATCTCTTGTTCTTCTCATCCAACCACTAAGGTAAACTTCGTCAAAGTGTCGTAGGTTCACGTGAAATGTATTACTGCGCTTCCCGGTATGTGATCTCTACTCCAGAACGCTTCCATCTGTTGTTGCCATTACCCATTGTCATTCAGCTTGCAAATTCTGTGATCTATATCGGTGACTTTAGTTCTTTGTAAATTTTTTTCGTTTCAGGTTCTTTCCGTAAGAAACTTCAAGCATAGTTCTTAATATATTTGGTTGAGCGATGTTATGGGTCAATGGTCATGTTATGGTTACACATTTCAGCACCGTACGCTATAACTGACAGCACGTACTCATTAAAGATTTTCGCTATCAAGTATTGCGGTTTAATGAAAAGTGGCGATCAATGGCTTTCCATCGCCACCAGCGCCGGCTCTAGCCCATGTAGCGCCCGGGTGCAATCAATACCCTGGCGTAGGCGCGCGAACACGGGCGCAGGGTCTTTGAGAAAGCCGCGAGCGACGCAGGGTCTTTGGAGGCGTCGCGAGTGGCGCTCGGCGCCCCCTAAGACCCCGCGCCCGTGTGCGCCGCACACCCTGCACCATAGGTAAAGCCGGCACTGATCGCCACCTTTCGGCTCTGTAGCTGACGTGTTTTCCCAAAGAGCTCGTCATAGACCCTCTTAATCTGGAACTTGTCGCCTGTAATCCAAGTTATACTTGTTGTATATTTTTTCAGGGTGTAAGGGGTCCCAACCTACATCTCTGGGACCCAAGCCAACCTCACCGGCTCGTGGTGCACCCTGCCGACCAACGAACGAGGCTCTGACGACCCGCCACCACGCACTGGACCAGCGCGGCGGGTTACGGTCCCCCCCCCCCCCCCCTATGGCAGAAAAAGTAAAACGGCCCCAAGTTCCCGGCGGCTCCAGTCGCAACACCGGCGTGGACGACGGGCGCTGGTCGAGCGCTGGAACCAGGGGTGCTAAGAATCTCCGGGCGGGATTCCACCGTCGAACGACCAGGGCTTTGAAAACGGATTACCGACGTAGGTTGTCACTGGTGACTTACAACACGCGCACTTTGAGGACAGACGAGAAGATCGCTGAGCTGGAAGAGGAGATAGGCAAGTTGCACTGGGATATATTGGGATTATCAGAAATCCGAAGAGAGGGGGAGGACACGATAACCCTGAAGTCCGGCAACTTGTTCTATTACCGGGAGGGCGACCAGCAGTCCCAAGGTGGTGTCGGGTTTATCGTCCACAAGTCCCTCGTAAATAATGTTGTAGCCATCACGAGTGTGTCGAGCAGGGTCGCGTACCTTATACTCAGAATATCCAAGAGATATTCGTTGAAGGTCATACAGGTCTACGCACCGACCTCGGCACACCCGGATAACGAAGTGGAAGCAATGTATGAGGACATTAGTAGAGCCATACATGCTTCGAAAACACACTACAATATTGTTATGGGGGATTTCAACACGAAACTGGGCAAAAGAGGCGACGATGAGTTGAGAGTGGGGCAATTTGGATGTGGGCACCGGAACCAGAGGGGCCAGAGGCTGGCCGACTTTCTTGAGAAAGAGGGACTCTTTATGATGAACTCTTTCTTCAAGAAGCCGCCTCATAGGAAGTGGACCTGGATGAGCCCCGACGGTTCCGTTAAAAATGAGATAGACTTCATTATGGCCACAAAGAGACAAATATTCAATGATGTCTCCGTGATCCACAGGGTGAAAACCGGTAGTGATCACCGAATGGTTAGAGGCACATTGAATATAAACGTCAAGTTGGAAAGGTCCCGCCTGATGAAGTCTACGCTCCGACCTACTGCTGCCCACATACAAAACCCCGAAAGCTTTCAGCTTGAATTGTCAAATCGCTTCGATTGCCTAGAGGATTGCGTTGCAGTGGACGATATCAACAACAGGTTGGTAGAAACTGTCCATACGGTGGGGTCTAAATTCTTCAGACACCGTCGAAGAGATGGACCCCAAAAGCTCACCGACCACACCCTCGACCTCTTGGCGGAACGACGTTCGATGGCACTGCAGACTCCTGATGACGCGGAAGCATATCGGCTGCTCAATAGACGGATTCACCAGTCCTTGCGACACGACATCCGTCTCTTTAATACTAATCGTATTAAGGAGACGATAGAGCGGAATAAAGGCTCCAAAGTGTTCGCAAGAGACTTATCTATTGGGCAGAGCCAGTTGACGAAGCTGAAGAGGGAGGACGGCAGTGTCACTTCCGACAAACAAGAGGTACTGAGGGAGATCGAGGAGTTCTATGGACAGCTGTATACCTCGGTCGCTAAACCTGTTGGCAACTTGGCCAAAGACCCAAGAGCCAAGTTGACCCGACACTATACCGAAGATATCCCGGACATCAGCCTGTACGAGATTAGGATGGCCCTCAAACAGCTTAGAAACAACAAGGCGCCGGGCGAAGACGGAATCACTTCAGAGCTTCTGAAAGCGGGTGGAACACCGGTACTGAAAGTCCTTCAGAAGCTCTTTAATTCCGTCTTGCTCGAAGGTATTACGCCGGAGGCATGGAACAGAAGCGTGGTGGTGCTCTTCTTCAAGAAAGGCGACAAGACCTTGTTGAAGAACTATAGGCCCATCTCGCTTCTGAGCCATGTTTATAAGCTGTTTTCGAGGGTTATCACGAATCGTCTCGAGCGCAGGTTTGATGACTTCCAGCCTCCCGAACAAGCCGGTTTCCGAAAAGGCTATAGTACCATAGACCACATCCATACGCTGCGGCAAGTTATACAGAAGACCGAGGAGTATAACTTGCAATTATGCTTAGCGTTTGTGGACTATGAGAAAGCCTTTGATTCGATCGAGACTTGGGCAGTGCTACAGTCCCTCCAGCGGTGCCATATTGACTATCGGTATATCGAAGTGTTGAAGTGTTTGTATAACAACGCCACCATGTCAGTCCGAGTACAGGAAGGGAGCACGGAGCCGATTCCATTGCAGAGGGGTGTGAGACAAGGAGATGTCATCTCTCCGAAGCTCTTCACCAATGCGATGGAAGACGCTTTCAAGCTCCTGGAATGGAAAGGACTCGGCATCAACGTTGATGGCGAATACATCACTCACCTTCGATTTGCCGACGATATCGTGGTCATGGCAGAATCGCTGGAGGATCTTAGCACAATGCTCGGAGACCTCAATCGAGTTTCCCAACAGGTGGGCCTTAAAATGAACATGGACAAGACGAAAATCATGTCGAATGTCCATGTCGTGCCCACCCCAGTTTCAGTTGGGAGCTCGATTCTCGAAGTTGTTGACGAGTACGTCTACCTAGGCCAAACGGTCCAACTAGGTAGGTCCAACTTCGAGAAAGAGGTCAATCGACGAATCCAACTCGGCTGGGCAGCGTTCGGGAAGCTACGCAGCGTCTTCTCGTCCAAAATACCTCAGTGCTTGAAGACGAAGGTCTTCGATCAGTGTGTGTTGCCGGTGATGACCTACGGCACCGAGACGTGGTCTCTGACTATGGGCCTCATAAATAAGCTCACTGTCGCACAGCGAGCTATGGAGAGGGCTATGCTCGGGGTTTCCCTACGTGATCGAATCAGGAATGAGGAGATCCGTAGACGAACTAAAGTCACCGACATAGCCTCTCGGGTTAGCAAGCTGAAGTGGCAGTGGGCAGGGCACATAGCTCGAAGAACCGATGGCCGATGGGGCAGAAGGGTTCTCGAATGGAGACCACGTACCGGCGGACGAAGCCGAGGACGTCCATCTGCTAGATGGACAGACGACCTCATAAAGGTTGCGGGCACCCGCTGGATACAGGTCGCTGCCGATAGGTCTAAATGGCGGACAATGGGGGAGGCCTATGTCCAGCAGTGGACGTCCAAGGGCTGAGAAGAAGAAGAAGAAGATATTTTTTCAATTAAAAACTATTGATGCTAATTGAAGTTAGTCCGCAAATTCTCTCATATTGCACCACCGCCTCGGCCTGGCTTCGGGAGCGTCCCGGATGAAGTTGATAAATGACACGACAGTAATCCACTCCGTAATCTCGCCGATGCGTCCTCTAATTTTTCACCTTTTTCTGTCTTTTAATCCCGCCCGGGGCGTAATAGCGAACGCGTAAGTTGACTCCTAATGAAGTGAGCTCAATGAATATTAAGTGACTATATGCATGGTCACATAACATAACAGTATAAGCGCTGGATTTGTTTTAGAATGAGTATTAAGATGAATAAAGATTCCAGATCGTAATAACTATTCAGCTATTAAATTCTGCTACACATCCTTCTGGTCAGAGCAGTGGTCATTAAGCAATCAGCGAAGAATAAGGAGCAGTTATTGAAGTCATGTTTGTTAATAATGTTCCGGTTAATGTTAGGTGTGTGGATGAAGACAGCATTGTCCAAAAGCCTTTGGATAAAGCATATGAATTATTTTAAACAAAAACCTTAGTATTTTAAACCTCGGATCCTAACCTATACGAGCCAAATCGTTTCTGGACAGGAAAGATTTATCGTTAGGAAGATTTTTGTTGAATTTCGAACTTTATCCAAAAGCTATTTGAGATAATGCTGGCACTATCAGAAAAATTATCTTTGTCAACACACCTAACATTCATTAGATATGTGTAAACGTTACAAGATTACAAATACATGTCTCTACAAACAGTAATTCAAATGCTGCTACACAATAAATAACAAAATTATGTAATCATTTAAGTTTATAGTTATCTGCTGTATACATTTATCAAAACACGTGTAGTATTCGCCAATCGATCATTCGAACAAAACAAACTGCTTTGCAACTCATTATCATTTTATTTATATTCACAGTCACAATCAAATTACACTGGGGCCAACCAGTGAAAACCGCTAGGACAGCTACCGATAGTGACGTTATTTATTCTATCAAATCCTACATTCTATTCTACAAAATCTACATTCAATGAAAAGTTTACTACTCTCGAACTTGTCGAGACATGTCGATAAACAACGTCCATAACTCCATACCGACTGGCTATCAACCTACCAACCGACTTAAAGAGGCTACCAACCATAAAGCACCGTATATATGCACTAACAAAAATGGCGACAGTAATTACGAAACTTCATGAGCATTCAAATGTCATAGCGATCGTCACTGATTGGCCTTAGTTTAGTTAGTGAATGTGCCTGTTTCTAGTCACCATCTTTTAGTGTTTTTGCAACATCCAATGAGACTCTCGACTTAGCCATGTAGGTCTGCTATTGCTGTAGCCACGAATGAAGAATATTTCATTGTAGCCACGAAGTTTTTATTTCGCGCAGTCTCTAGCGTGAAGATAGCTATGCTGATCGCCAACCTCCGTCAGGAAATGACACCAAAAGAAGAAGCCATGTAGTGACCTGTGCTTCACGTGTGCGTGCGTGAACAGTGCGGTCTTCAAGACATTTTACACCGCGAACACGATGAGGAATCAAGAGTACGGGATAAGGAGTTTCTTTTATTCCAATATACTCGATGGGACAGAGTTAGAATACGATGGGATGGGACGTGGGCTCTCGCATAGCTTACTCACTGCCAAAATACAATACATACATATATCTAAAGTAATAGGATAGAGATGAGAAATGCTAGAAAGAGACATATACCTAAAACATATGCTAAAGACTATATATATATATATATATCTAAAGAGATGATGAACATATTTAATAACTTAAAACGGCGATGAAATTACACTAGAGCAAATCTTCATAATTATTTTTTGGTATTTTATTTGGTACCTCATTATGATGTTAAGAAAAATATTGTGAAGCGAAGGCTTTATCAAAGAGGAGCTGAAATATCAACCTCTGAATATTGAAACTAATTCAACTCGATATGAATGCCATGCTCTATCGTTAATTCAACCCTGATGCTGCGAGTGTCCATGAATACCATTTACTATCAAAAGGGTTACCAGTTCATCTGCCAACTCCTCTATAAAAAATAATTATGTAGGTACTTCTCAAGTGTACGAAATATGTGGTATAAAGACGTCTGTCTCTCCATTTACATATCGCATTTACCTGTATTGTGTTATCTCGTACTTTGTATGTAAAGACTTGGATAAGAGCGTTCCTGAGCTTGAAGTCGTCGAGTGCGCATCGTAAAGAACGACTAAAGGATTAACGTTGCCACAAATTAGAGGCAATGTTTTGCACGGTGTTAGGACAAAAAGCAGTTTGTATCCACAAGTAACTGGTTTGGGCTTTACAATTTTGCTGTCGTATACAAATACTTAAATAGGTAATGTTGTTCTGTGCGATTTTTTGCCTAATTGAATGAAATAGCAAGTAAGATATATTACGCTTATTGCTGTCACCGGCACTTCAGGAGTTTAATCAATTATTTTACTCTATTTTCAAGGTATGCCTCGATATGTTTACTGAAAAAATGCATGGTGTTAGTAGCAACCCGCCAAACAGAAAATTACGCTTAATGTAAGTATTTGTTATGGCTTATGACCTACCACAATCGTATTTTGACTAAAAAATAAGAAATTTTTGATACTAAATAATAAAAAAAACAATAGATAAGCGGATTTTGATATTAACTGCCTTAACATTAAAATATTTATGAAACAAAGGCTTTCATTTATATATTTCAAGTGTGTTTGTATTCATATTGATTTTTTGGGACACTTTTATCTTTTCGTCGTTTTTTTGTGAGGCTAATTGATCTATATATAAATTATTATGGTGATAAGTTTATTAAATTTGGTATACGTTTTCGGATTAGGTATTTTACAGTTAACAGGATGCATACGGTATAAGTTATTTGCTGCCTTAAATTTTCTTGCTGACTAGTATTTTTTAATTGATTGCAGTATTTTTGATGATCTATCATTTATCTGCTCCCTTAAAATATATGTAAAAAGATATAAAAGTATAAACTCAGATATGTATAATATATGTATAAAAGATGAACTCAGAAACTACAAGACAAACCTTGAAAATTCGTTCCCTTTTAAAAAGTTAGAAATGGTAGGTATGTATGGTATGTTCGGATTCGCTGAGAAATTGTTATGCCATCTGGAGCAAAAATGGGGTTGATGGTAAGTAACAACAATAAAAATCTATACCTTAAAATCTAATTCAACATACAACGTGTATATTAATTATTTATTTATTAATATACAATATTAAATGCATTTTAATATATTATGAATAGATTATCACCATGAACATTAGTATTACAACATTAACTGCAGTCAATGTCAATGTTCTTCACTTTCTGATTTTATACTTAAGCCAATGTCCTCCGTCCAGTAAAATATTGAACGATTTCTTGCTCAATTTGGGAGGTATGGGGGTCTTCTCACACGGAGATATCTCCATGTGCTGTAACAGCTGATACACCATCACCTTCACTTCGCAGAGAGCAAATCTTGATCCTAAAACCAAATAAGTTTTCTGAAATTTTGCAAATATTTTTTTTATTTATTTAGTCATTGAGAGAGGTATTTATTTAGTCATGTAAAATTATTATGAAAGATATTTTTTGGGGTGTTGATTGCAACATACTAATATATGTTATTTTACTTTTACGAGTACTTAGTATAATCCTTACCAATGCAGTTCCTGGGACCAAGACCAAAAGGCATGTAACTGTATGGTTTGATGTTGCATTTGTTTTCTTCGGAGAAGCGTTCGGGATCGAACTTCTCCGGGTTTGGGAAATAATCCGGGTTGCGATGCAATGCCCATATTGGTATTTGAATCATCTCGCCTTTATGAATCTGAAAAATCAAATGCTTAATACTGCTAGTAAATAGTAATAAGATATTATTTAATGTTAGTTTTTATTTAATCTAAATATGTGCGATGTCCTTTAACTGAGTGGACTAATGATTTAAAGAATGTCATCTGTAGTACAAATTAGAATCAAGGGTAACATTCCTTATAATCTTAATTCACACAGATAAGAAGCCTAACATCGTTCTACTACGGAGGTGTAACATTACGGCCCCAAAAGAGAGGCATTTGCAAGGCGGTCAATTTTACCCCCTGCCAATTCAGTTTGTCATTTGGTGGCAAGAACTACCAAGAAGGTATTTTTGACGTATTGGTCAATGTAAACAGAAATAATTGAAAAGCAAAGCGTTTTCTATATACGTAAGTCGAAATAATATTACTGATATAGATAATGTTTCGCGGTATATATGTTTGCGTAATTGATTTTAAGTACTTACAAAGTAAATATGGCTACTCGTGTATCGTGAGAGTAAAATTCCATTAACATCGCTCATGTGCATAGTTTTGTCACAAGGAATTATCCGTCTATGTATTCTTGTTGAATCGATGAAACTTAATAAGTTCTATTGATACAAATATGCTCGCTTGATCTCGAACGAACGCTAAATGGAACCTAATTGATTTACTATACGTGTTTTGTGTAAAATCTACTTGAATAGGTAATTATATTGGTGCCCGATTTCGTAAAGAATTATTATTTTTGCTAGTGCTTGCTGAAGAATTAGCAAGTTGAAAGGCGAGTGATCAGGCTATATCCGCTGTAGGGTCGATAGAGTTTAAGAGTCCTCAAATGGGGACCATATATGATCCCCATTAGAAACATAATGTAAGACGCTCTACAGCCACATTTACTGACTACTTAAAGGAAGTCACCAATAAAAGCTGGATGAGAAGAGCGCAATATTATATTTGGTGGTGAGCCTTACGAGAGGGCCATATCCTGTGGTCAACTGTAGTGGATATAAGTCTAAGGTGTGTTACGGAGTGAAATTTACGATATAATCTTCAGTGGCCGCTTCGCTGGGTTTGCCCATGTTGTAATCCTTGACGCAAAGTCGATCCGTGACCATTGATGGTGGCCACAATCTTAACACTTCTGAAATTTGAAAAGACAAATTTGATGAAGTTGAAGTTGACTTACACGGACATTCCTTTTCAAATAATATATAACGTCAATTTTTACGTAAAATAAACATCTATTTCCTGAAAGTGAGAACCGGTCTATTCTGAACTCATATTCATTACATAGTGAATTCTAACCCCTTTCCAGTGAGATTCAAATTCAGTTGCTTTCTACATAAGTTTCATCATTTATCATTCATCTTAATCATCATTCGAAGCCGAATCACCCTCGTCACTGGACGTGAAGATCTGTACCTTGCAACTGGGCATTATCGAAGATGAATTTAAGAAATTTTTAATTTTAAGGATAACACAATTCTAAGTGTAATGTGAGTGAGTCTCACCAGAAATAACCATGTCCATGTATGTCATTTGCTGTATGGACTTGTAGTCAAATTTGCCGCCGTTCCTGGCGTTGTGTTCGCGAATCTCCCGCACAAGTTTCTCCTGGACGTCAGGGTAGATTGCCAACTCGTATAGAGTAAATGCCATCGCAGTTGCGACGGTTTCAAATCCGGCGACGAAAAACAGTATGGCTTGAGCGGTTAGATCGTTTTCCGTCCATACTGAAAGAAATGGATACTAATTCTTAAAGTACTAAAACTAATTTAGTACAGGTAGTGCCAGCTTTAGTATTAACTGGCGAGTGGTCGTATATGCCGCGGGACCGATAACCGATGGGGGACGAGTCTTTGAATGGTGACCACGTGCCAGGAAACGTAGCGTGGGACGCCCTCTGATCAGGTCAGGTCGACAGCCGACTTGAAGAAAGTCGCCGGTAGTAACTGGATGAGGAGAACAGAAGACCGTGTGCGGTAGCGGTCCTTAGGAGAGGCGTATATCCAGCACATTGAGGGGGAGAGTGCACACTGCAATCCAACAGCCGCTGGGCGAGCTCGACTGGCCACGTTACCCCTCTCTCACAGAAGACTACCTTGAAATGTACTGCATTTCCCACTTTATCTTATTTCCCTAATGTACGTACGTGTTTCGGTAGTGAGTGAGATGTGCCAGAGCCCATTCCCATCCTATCCCTCCCCATTTCCCCAACCCTTTCTCCAAATCCATTCGTATATCCAAAGGTAGGCAGCGCATCCGGGGGCGTGCCAACGTTTGTCATTTTGAACTAATGTTGGCATGTATCACGGATGTCTATGGGCTACAGTATCCACTTACCATCAGGTGGACTGTATGCTCGTCTGCCACCTTCGTCCATAAAAAAAAAAAGTGGAAAGATATTAGCTGAATGTGGTTATGGTTGCCTGAAAGTAATCGCTTTAGCTGATTGTACTTCCAATTACTTGTATTTTGAACTCTTCTGTATGTTTTTGGTGTACAATAAAATATATCTGCTAAAACTAGTACTAAAGGAAACTACTAAAACTAGTTACTAAAAGGAAAACATGATAATATGTAATTCGCTTTGAACTTTCCCAAAATTCCATCTAAATATTTGCAGCCAATTATTGTTGCCATTTGCCCTGTGCCCCCAATCAAAATGGAGAGTAGGTACGACGGCAAGAGGAAAATTCATCGGGTTATACTTTCTAATCTTTCCATCCTTCCTTGTGCCTGTTTTAATTCGTTCCTAAATCCAAAAGCAAACGGATCCGCTACTGATCTATTCCTATATTTCCTATTCTATCTATTCCTAAATGATCTATTGCCAAAGGTAGACAGCGCATCTGAGGGCGTGTCAACGTTTGCCATTCTGGACTGATGTTGGCATGTTTCAATTTACCACATCTTTCTAATAAAAACTATTTATTTATTATCTGCGCAATACATACCTCGGTTAACGACCTTCTTTCCTATGTCAGATTCTTTTACTGTGGCAAAACCTGCATCTGCGTCGACTAATGTCTTATCATCATGAGTAAGGTTGCCTGCAATTACAAAATCGAGATTATACCTCTAATCAAATAGATTTATGAATCTTGAAACTTAATGATCAATATTAATATTAATTGAATCTTCCGGGCCACTTGGCCGAGGTCTTCTGGAATCTCTTCTCTTTCTTGCAAACGTTTCGTCAACAACTGCGAATCCACTAATACAAAAGAGACGAACATTAATATTAATAGTGGAGTGTAGGCTTTCTCGGCCGGTGTCCATATTAATTGAATCTTCCGGGCTACTTGGCCGAGGTCTTCTGGAATCTCTTCTCTTTCTTCCAAACGTTTCGTTAACAACTGCGGTTGCCGTCTTCAGTGGCGACTGCGTTCACTTTCGGAGAGATGTTATCTCTTCGGCTTCTCGAGCGCAACTGACTCGACGACTGTGGCGCACCGGTATTTATAGTGAGCGAGGGTAGTTGTGATTATGTGGTGATTGTGGTACCGAGTCTGTTTTTGTGAACAAAGTGAACGCAGTCGTCACTGAAGATGTCAACCGCAGTTGTTGACGAAACATTTGGAAGAAAGAGAAGAGATTCCAGAAGACCTCGGTCAAGTAGCCCGGAAGATTCAATTAATATGGACACCGGCCGAGAAAGCCTACACTCCACTATTAATATTAATGTTCGTCTCTTTTGTATTAGTAGATCTATGGGCTATAAGACACGTTTAGTTGGTAAAGATGGGAATCAGATGTCTTCTTTTATCAAGATGTCGTCATTGTTTTATAGAAAGACGATGGTAAACTAATACTCTCTCAACCTGAATCACCCGTAAAGATCTGCGTATCATCCTGCATGTCCAGTATTACATCCAGCCAAAAGCAATGAGAGCTTGAGTGGTGTAATTATGTGTTGAGTTAGGTACTAACTCTATGTGTTTCGTAACGAGTCTTCAAAAGGAGACCATGTAGGTACCGTTGGGTGAGACCTATATCCAGTAGTGCTACATAGGCTAATGATTTAGTACGGTTCGGTTTTTAGTTAGCGGTTTTTAGTCGGTCGTAGTTTGAACTATATTTTCTATTTTACCTTTTTTAGCATCGATGAGGAGTTGTATCATGTCGGGCCGGTGAATATGTCGCATTTCACGATCTTTCATAGTGCCCAGCACCAAATCTTTGAAGAAAGCCATTGCTTTATAGTTCAACAAAGATAACTTCAGTTTCTGAAAGCGTATATGACATAATTAATTAGTACCTACTTTTTGTTATTATGTTTATTATTCTTAAGTTCATTATCATTATTAAGTGGCATTATGTTCGTAATTAACTTAGCTTAATTCTGAACTTTATTTTTTAATCATTTTTATTCCTACTACCCTCCATCGCCCACATAAACTCAAAGTTATAAATCTTTAAGATAAATTGCATCATTTATACTGAATTTAACATCAAAACTGGCATCACTGATGTCAGTGCTAAGATAGGGACTGGACTAGACTAAAAATAAATATTACATCTTGTCAGTTATACTTAAATAAAAGTTAGTTTTTACTTAAAATTAAATAAACTTATTGGAGCTGTTTTTTTAAATATTTTTAGTAATTCATTTATAAATTCTTAAAAATAAATCTGCTCCAATTAGTATACCGCGCTGTGGTATTCGTGGGCCCCAATTGTCGCTCATTAAATTATACATGTCCGTGATCCTAGATGAAAGCTAATTAATCTCGATAGTCTTGTTGACTAACTCTAAAAGCGGCTGTTACGTTCGTTTGTCTATCATTGAGTTTACTTTAAAAAAACAATGTTTATAGAAAGAAGGTGGCAAACAAACAGTGTTAAATGAGTAATGTCAATGAGTACATGTCAATATCAATCAAGAATGACAAATGTTGGCACGTCTCTGGAAGCGCAACTTGCCTTTGGAGATTTACAATTCGATTAAGGAGAAGGATTGCAAAGGATGGGGAATATAGATTAGAATAAATCGGATGAGGAGTTTTGCTCTTTCAAATATACCTTCCATATTTCCTTGGAAGAGATCGAATGGGATGATTTGTATCTTTGTCAGATACAGACACAACCACAAGCGTAATATACAGAATCGGAAACCAACCCTTTTTTACATCTACTGATGGACATGGGCCACATGCACATTACCTTGTGCATGAGGGATGTATGACCTTGAACGCCGCGCTGTCCAAGCGGGTGGGTAAGTGAGGTCGCTTTTTTGAGGTGGTATAGTTCCAGAAAGCTTGTGGTAGGCGCTAGGCTAGAAAAAATAAAGGAATAACAAAGCCGCTGGGTTTTGTGTTCCCCTAGTCGCCTTCTACGTCACCGGGAAGAGATGTGGTGGTGCTACTCTAAAACCGGCCGATAACACACGGCCAGATTCAGACACAAACACAAATATAAACAGTTTCTCACACACACACAACTTACTTTCGCGATGGTTGGGGAAACAATAAAAGCTAATATCTTCAGGAAGTCCTTGAAACCGAAGTTGGTAGCGGACCTCCCCATTCTATAAAATTCATTGTCGTGGTCTGTGTGGGAGTCCACCTTCAGCCCGAACGCGCAAGAAGCGATGACGTCGTTGGTATAACGAGTCGCGAGATCTTTCCCTTCCAAGTCTACGTAGTTACCTGTAATTAACACGATGAAAATTTATTGGGAAAAACAAATAATTGTACATACAGTGTACAATTTCAACAAGACTACAACTTTCTAATTTTCTACTTTTCTACTAAGGCTCTAAACAGCTGAATCCAAAACACCAATCAGTTTCTAGGTGTGAGGGCAATTTTTTAAGATAAACTGCAGGGCGATTACGGATGGAAAAGAAATTGGTAGAAAAATAGTTTGGGTTTACGTTTCGAGTTCCGAAGGTGAGCCAAATCGGTTCAGTAGATCCAAAATTACGATCGTGTAAACCTTTCAAAATATCCCAAATACAAATTTTGATGGACCACTAAAAAATTATATGGCGTTGAATAGGACTTTGAAAGTTTGTGTAACATTTGTGTAAACATTTTCGTTCTTTAACTTACTTACGGAGAATATCGTTCCCTCTGGCGTGTCTCATCGGACTTTTTTCAATAATCATAGAGATAAATGTAAATAGGTGAAAGAGAGGTGAGATATAAATATCTATCATACCATCAGCCTATTGCTCGATACAAGCCTCTCACCACACACTTCAGCTCCTCTCATCTAACCACGACTTGATTATCGTCGGAGCGCATCCCGCACTGTGCTTCCCGATACGTGGAGTGCATGCATTCGAGGACTCGTCTCATCCTCGAATAGACCCCATCGGTTATCGATCCTGCGGCAAGTATGACCCGACCTGCCCATTGCCACTTCATTATGCTTAATATTTTCTTAGGTTTTCGCGATTACTATACATTGCAATTAAACAACTTTTAACGGTTTAAATCGCGTATATTTGACATGATTTATATCCCGACGTTTCGAACACTTTGCAGTGGACGTGGTCACGGGGTGACTAATTGATTTTATTTGTCACTTGAGTTATTAAGAAATTATTACTACCGTCTGAAATTTTTTTTTGAACTACCGTCTGAATTTTTTTAATCATAACATTCCCTATGCACGCAGTATTGGCTCACGGTGTCCAGAGGTCTTGCAGTATGGCGTTGGCCTTGTGATTTAATTAATTTAATGACTGGATCCCAAGCCGGTGGTACTTGCCAACCATCTTCTCTATTGAAATTTGGGTGTTTCTTAATTTCAATAGCCTCGCGTAACATTCTTGGCATGTACCGGGTCTCTCTAGCGAGGATTTGTGGGTTATCAAATCGAATGTAATGGTTGGGTTTGTCCAGAGCATGTTCACAAACTGCAGACTTGGTCGAGCGTCTGTTCTTCATGTCAGCTATGTGTTCTTTTATCCGGATACCGATGCTCCTCTTTGTTTGCCCAATGTATGATAACCCGCATTCACAATCAAGCTTGTAAACACCTGCATCTTGTAGGGGGATATTGCTCTTGACCGGTCTTAAAAATTGGCTAATCTTCTTGTGCGGCTTGAAGTAAGTTTTAATTGAAGCTCGTCTTAAGATATTGCCAATTTTGTCAGTGATGCCCTTGATGTATGGTAAGATGGCAGGTTGTCGCTCAACTGTAGGAGGCTTGGGGCGGCTTCTGTGACGCATTCGTGGGAGTTTGTGATTGTTGCTTCGCAGTACTTGTTTCACATGCAGAAGCTCTTCCTCGAGGAGGTCAGTGTCACAGATGCCGTGTGCTCTCTGTAACAAAGATTTGCCTACGGTAGTCAACTGACATGGATGGTGATGGGAGTTACCATTGAGATATTTATCTGTATGGGTGGGTTTCCTATACACAGTATGACCAAGAGAGTTGTCAGGATTTCTGATGTGTCATCAGAATTGACATTGACATTTCAGTCATCAGAAATCCTGACAACTCTCTTGGTCATACTGTGTATAGGAAACCCACCCATACAGATAAATATCTCAATGGTAACTCCCATCACCATCCATGTCAGTTGACTACCGTAGGCAAATCTTTGTTACAGAGAGCACACGGCATCTGTGACACTGACCACCTCGAGGAAGAGCTTCTGCATGTGAAACAAGTACTGCGAAGCAACAATCACAAACTCCCACGAATGCGTCACAGAAGCCGCCCCAAGCCTCCTACAGTTGAGCGACAACCTGCCATCTTACCATACATCAAGGGCATCACTGACAAAATTGGCAATATCTTAAGACGAGCTTCAATTAAAACTTACTTCAAGCCGCACAAGAAGATTAGCCAATTTTTAAGACCGGTCAAGAGCAATATCCCCCTACAAGATGCAGGTGTTTACAAGCTTGATTGTGAATGCGGGTTATCATACATTGGGCAAACAAAGAGGAGCATCGGTATCCGGATAAAAGAACACATAGCTGACATGAAGAACAGACGCTCGACCAAGTCTGCAGTTTGTGAACATGCTCTGGACAAACCCAACCATTACATTCGATTTGATAACCCACAAATCCTCGCTAGAGAGACCCGGTACATGCCAAGAATGTTACGCGAGGCTATTGAAATTAAGAAACACCCAAATTTCAATAGAGAAGATGGTTGGCAAGTACCACCGGCTTGGGATCCAGTCATTAAATTAATTAAATCACAAGGCCAACGCCATACTGCAAGACCTCTGGACACCGTGAGCGAATACTGCGTGCATAGGGAATGTTATGATTAAAAAAATTCAGACGGTAGTTCAAAAAAAATTTCAGACGGTAGTAATAATTTCTTAATAACTCAAGTGACAAATAAAATCAATTAGTCACCCCGTGACCACGTCCACTGCAAAGTGTTCGAAACGTCGGGATATAAATCATGTCAAATATACGCGATTTAAACCGTTAAAAGTTGTTTAATTTCATTATGCTTATTCCAAGAATTATGTGTGTGAGTTTAGTTATGTCATCTCTGAAAGAAACTCCGAATATTGGTCACTCCATAGCTCTTTGAGTGACTGAACTTATGGATCAGGCCTACCGTCAGAGTCCACATTAATTACATGTTATCTTGAGATAATCCGCGTACCCAAGAACTTAAATAAAAGATCTGAAGCTTAACATCTTCGAATTCTTATGAAACCTCGTAGTCCCAGAACGCCTTCGTGATTACAAGAAGAGGATATAAGTAAGCGATATATATGCACAAACCTCCGGAATCCTCAATTTTTTTCTGTATGTTTTTAATCATCTGCTCGCCGACATCCACCATAAAAGGCACCATCAAACGAATCTTGGAACTGGTGAACGCTGGACTTAACGTAGACCGCATGTCTTTCCATTCTTGACCTTAAATTTTGGCAAATTTTATAAGGACCACTTAATAACAAACGGAGCATCTTTATATTTTGTAAGAGCATTATAAAAATAATTCGAATTCGTGTTGCTTCCTTATGTTTTACCAGGATAGCTCTTCATGTAAAGAAGGTGGCGGACGAGCTGGCAGCCCATCTGGTGGTAAACAGATATTGTCCCACGTTAACATCTGCTTCACGTGCCAATATCAGTCAACAATAACGAACGATGACGCTATTTGTAAATAATCTGTGCACCTTTAGGAATCAGAACGAATTAAGAAGTTTGAATAGAACAATTGGTTGTGTGGTGTCGGCTGGCTTTACAATAGCACCATCCCGGCTCCTCCCGTGGGTCTCGTAAAAGGTGACTAAGGGATGACAAAGCCGCTACCGCAAACCCTGAAGAATTACGCCATATATTTCAAGAGTGGCCTCGTAAAACCTGCTTAGCCAACTTGGCGTTGTAAGGCCGTATATCCCTAATACACATTGTCTTGTGCGTAAAGGATGTAAGACCTTAAAACGTCCATGGTCAGCAGTGGACAGTAAAAGTGCTGGTTATGGCTTTTTACAGAAAGTAACTTTATAAAGGGTGGAAGATAGTTTATAATGAAATGACATTTTTTCTTATTCAAAAGGGATAGGAAAAATCTTAGAATAACTTATGTGCATAAAGCTTATGCAGAAGCTAGATCTGCAAGGAGTTTTCTAAGTCCTCACCTTTCAAAACAAATAGACTCCTTCCAAGCAGTGGATCTATTTCCTCGTCAACAATAGCCTGGTGGTCGATGAAATGCTCAAAGTCTTTAATAGTTATCTTTTTCACCAATTCCAAGTCCCTCACTGTCACGCCTGGACTTAAAAACTGATAGAAACCGAAAAACCTTAAAACAAACGCGCAGATTAAAATTGACTTACTTAATTATCTTTGCAAGTAATATTGCTCAAGTTAGACCCCATACGGAGTACTGGTCACACTTCTGGGCCGGTGCGCCGAAGTACCAGCTGGACCCTCTTGACTCCGGAATCGTCGACGATCCCACTCTCACAGGTGGTTTAGAATCGCTCAGCATCCTTAAAGATGTTGCAGCTCTCTGCGTTTTCTACTGCCAATATAATGGGGAATGTTCTGAAGAGCTGTTCAATTTGATGCCAACTTTGGGTTTTACCATCGCACCGCTCGTCATCTTCGTGCGGTTCATCCGCACTTCCTTGACATAGTCATTGCGTAGAGTGCGGTCAAAAAGATACTTTATACCGCGAACCCGAAAGTTGTGGAATGAAATGCCACCTGAGGTTTTTCCATTACGCTATTCCATTCCATCCTTTTTCCTTTCCATTATCCATCGTAGCGTAAACCTCAGCTCTATGGGGCTCTTCAAGAGAGCTGTGAACAGGATTCCGCAAGGTCGGCAACGCACCCGCAAGCCCCCTGATATTGCAGGCGTCCATGGGTGGCGGTGACCACTTACCATCATGTGGCCCGACCGCTCGTCTGCCATCCATTCTATAAAAAAAAACGTTACATTTGATTATTAGCAGTTACTGAAACATTCAGTCAATTAATTAATTGACTAATTATTTTGAATCATAAAAAAATAGTTGAATATCAGTGAAATATTGGCGTATGTGTACTTTATTATATTACGTTTACAGTAACCCTTTAATTGTGATACACGTTAATTTTATTACATCATAGGTATCGATTATAGGTAGGCAACAACAATAATTCAGCATCAACTACTCAGACAATTGATATTTGACCTTTTCTTTTGTTTGCTTTATCACCGGTGGCAATAAAAACGACGAAGGGATTAATAAAGTACAAAAAAACAATATTATATACGTTAATTTTATTACACTTTATATTGTTTGACTTACCTTTCTTATTGTAAACTTTTGACTACCTTTTATTCATACTCGACGTTTCGACACGGGTTACACCGGCCGTGGTCACGAATTGACTGAAGAGGGTATAAACTATAAACTGTCGTATACCATCTTCCCGATCCTTCCAGCTTCCATCTTGGACTACCCGCCTCTTTAGTCAATTCGTGACCACGGCTGGTGTAACCCGTGCCGAAACGTCGAGTAGAAATAAAAGGTAAACAAAATCCTTTGTTTTACGCGTTCAGACCCGATTTATAATTTAAAATGTGTTAAAAACGCGAAAGTTTGACTTACCTTTCTTCAGGAAAGGAGTCGTATACATTCTTTACATTATCAGTGAAATGTTCCAAACGCAGAATAATTGATGTTATATTGCCCATAATTGGGATTACAGTCGGGGTTTTGACTCCATGCCTGCTGAACTTCGAATATACTTGCTTGAGGTACAACGTTAAAGCAGCTAAGATTGCCACTGCCAAAATTAGGTATAACATGGTCTGTAAAAATACACTCGTATTTTAACCTATAACACCGATATCAATTTTATAGTTTTTTTTTGGAATTCGGTAAATAATAAATCTAAATTAATATCCTGGACTACCCGCTCTTTCAGTCAACTTATGACCGCGGCCAGCGATCCCGTGCCCAAAGCGTGTAAAAATAATGTGAACAAGTCTTCAATTGAGGGTATTTAAATCTTGATTCTCAATATAAATTGCATACAAAATGCAAATTATAGGTAATTGAGCCAATTTAGTCTATATAAAGCAACAATGGTGATTTCGGAATGGAGTACCGCTTCGCTCTACTGTTTGAAGCTACTTTTGTCCTTTTCTTCAGATGACTCCGATCGATACTCGACTTTGCTGCCAGACTACAAGAATTGCAGAAATGGAAATCGCATAATATCCGCTTTTCGCCCATCCCTTAAATTTTATAGTTAGTAAGCAAGTGGGTAAGTTGAAGTTAACTAGTTAAAGTTGACCGGTTGATGCTAAATTGCCACCGACTTCGTCGTGCGGCGGCTTATAAATTAAGTTGTGTACAAAGTTATTGTAAGCATTTCGTGTGCGGTTATGTTTGGCAGCTTTGCTTGTCAGGAATATAGTTTGAACGCAATTTTGTAGTGCACTTAATACACTTAATACTTAGACAGTTGAGATATTCACAGATCTTCAAGAGAGCTGTCAAAAGGAATACGAGAATCTACAGGGCTGGCAGTACTCCTGCGTCGCTCTATGTGTAGCAAATTGTTACAATACGCTTCGAGTATTGTCCTTTAGCAAACTTCTTGCTACAAAACCCTAAGAATTGGCGCTCGCGCAATCCCAAATTAAAATTGACTCTAAACTTTTGATTCATCTGCACTTTGATTTATCTGTTGCGTATTTATTGATCAGTGTTTTTCCATTTTTTTAGAATAGATTAAAAATCGGCATATAGGCCACATGGTGGTAAGTGGTCACCGCCATCCATGAACACCTGCAATACCAGGGGGCTTGCGGGTGCGCTGCCGACCTTGCAGAATCCTGTTCACAGCTGTCTTGTTCGCGGTATGAAATGTCTGTACTTCTGTTACATTTACGTTTGAACAAATCGTTGAAGTGAAATCCAGCTGTTATTCATTCTTTGAATAACAGCTATTCAAAGATAGCTGCTATTCGTGTTATTCGTAGATGAACATGGGTGCCGATGACCACTATTGTTTTCAGGTGAAGGGCCGGCTTGTCTGCCGCTTCTTTAATAAATAAAAAGTTAGCATGTTGTCTGTATCATCTCACAGACTCAGGCCTCTTCGAAACGGTTTAAGTTATAACGCCAGTCTAATAGGAATTGGTGAATAGCACATGTCTCCGCTCTGTCAACGAAAGTTACCATACCATAAGCCTGTCTTTCAACTGCTGGATATAGGCTTCACCACACACTATCTTCCGATCTTCTCACTCAGTTATCGAAGGTCAGTTATGAGATAAATACCTGATCGGAGGGGGTCCAACACTGCATCAAGTATGACCGGCTTACTGCCACTTCAGTATGCAGATTTTAAGAGTAATGTCGGTGACTTTAGTTTTTGGCGAATCGGATCTTATACCGTAAAAAACTCCGGGATCAGCTCTTCCATAGCTCGCTGCGCTACTTTGAACTTACAGATCCAGATATTACAAGAAAAATACCCCTAGAATATCACAGCACTAGAAAAATATGTCCAAAATATTGTCTCCAACTAGAACTACACACCACAATACTTTCATTTACCACCATACAATACAATATGAACTGTGAAATGTGAACTTACGTTTTCAATGAAAAACCTTGAACTTGGCACAAACAAAATAATTGGAGGAAGTGCTCGCAAACAAACGCGGTCCGTTATTACGCCTCACACACAACAAGGCCGACTGATAGCTGCTCCTCGTATTATATTTTGAACTTATTTAGTAAAGCCGTATTATCTTATCACACAACAACAGGACAAAGAAATAATTTATCTATTTTGCAAATAAATAGATTATAATTATAATTAACAGAATAAATAATTTAGTTCGTGAGCGAGAGATCGTGTGTGATGACGATGACTTATCAGAGTTATCACACAATCTCACTCGTTCAAACAACCGAAAACATCTCCGGGATGGCGCACCGAAATATCAATTGGAACCATTTGACCTAAAAGGCACAGAATAAATTTTGTTTACGAGACTTAGAAATTATCAAATTAAACTTGGAATGTTTAGTTCAACGTAGTTTTAGCGATACAGCCGATACACCAAGTACTACAACGAGGTTATGAAAAGAGAAAAGAAACGCTCCAGATAATAAGAAATTTGTTAAAGAACTTAATTGTTATGTCACGAGAGTTACTTATTATCGTTGATTTTTAAGCTTTTAAAAATAAATATTTTTTTTAAAAGTGCACAGAACATTATTTAAATCAATATTCTAAATTCAAACCAAACCTGAATTTGTGTTGATTTATATAGAGCAATACAAGTGTGATTTCAATCAACTAAATATGACAATGAAATCTAATAAGACTAATTAATGCAGTTTAAATATTGAAACTTGTTTATGTTTTCAATAAGGTAAAATCCGTCCTTATTGAGGAACAGAGAAATAGACATTCATTACGTAAAATTGTAAGGCCCAGTTATTTACGCCAGAAATGAACAAATGTCAATTACGAACTACCCAAAGTTAATAACATACATGGCAGAAGAATGTGGCAATACATGTTACCTGATTTTGTCAAGGAACTGCCCGGTCGAGTTGCTGGAAAAATATATGAATAAACAAAAATTGAAACTTGTATATAAAAAAAAAACAGTTTTAAGAATAAGTGGAACAAAAAGTTATATTTAAGGAACGGCTTCGGTACTACGATTAAACCCTAGAGGTTTTTGTAGTATCTTTATAGATTTAAAAACTTTATAATCTGATCATGGTTAATAAATAAAAAAAATCATAAATCATTGCGATCTTGTGTTTAAATCATCTCCATTATGTGTTTGTGAGGGATATATAGACGAATTTGGTATATATTACGTAATTATGTACATCAGGTTCACAATAACCTTTTTGAAATATGACTTTTAATTATATTCACTGCTCTATATAAATATTCGTGATTGAACGCGATCTACTCATATACTGTCTCAAAGGCAGCTTTAATTACGATTCGTGTAATTGCGACAAAAGGACTAAGAAACGAAAGTAGACGATGATGTACGATGTTTTCTTCATGTTCTCGAGTATTGATGTACGGTGTGCATGTTAGTATTATGCTTGTTGAATTGGAATCAATTGCAAGCAAGACTGCAACGCATCTGTAAAACGAGAGGCAAGTTTGGGAAGTTGAACGCAGTAGCATTTATGCAAAAGTTCAATTGATTACGTCGGTGTTGCCAATTTCATAGACTAATCATAGACATATTGAAAACACTATTGCAATACTAAAATGTAGCAAAAGGTAGAAGCTCTGTTGTTATGTACTTAAATATGTGTGTTTGTATTTTCTTTTGTAACTGTAGTGTCTTGGAACTGTGTTCTGAATACATGTTTTATCTATCTATCTATCTATATAAGAATGAACACAAAATAAAGAAAAATAAAAATACTTATTTCACAATTTAAGATGTATATTACAAAATGCCAGAAATAGTCTCCAAGTCAGTATAGGTAAGCCGCGAGCGGGCCACACCTCTCGTTTTAGTATCACTTCCGTCGTAAAATTGTTAGAATTAAGTATTTGTAACACCCTAATAAAGTATATGTAATTTTTATATCATACCAGTTACTTTCTTCAATGCTGTTTGTGTCTTTCTCTGACACAACGACGATCTTTCACTATTCTCATTAATTCACCAATTGCGACTTTCAATACGGCCGCGTCTATAATTCTTTCTTTCAAATTACATAAATCTAGACTCTGACCTAGTACAACTACTCGGTAGTGTGCGCAGGAGGCGACTACCGAGGGACTCGGATACAGCAGAACACAGTGCTCATATGATTGCGTATATTGTGTCCTAAGTCCTTGTGACAATTGACAAGGACTTTTTGGCGGGAACACGAGTTTATAGTTTAATTTTATAAAATTATTTTTCATAGTGAGGACTTATAAATCAATCGCTGAATAACATTAAACTTGAAATTATATTTTATATCGGAAGACTTTCAAAAGTTCACACAAATTAAGAGACTGTGAAAACGTTTTTAATTTTAATATTTAAATCATATGAAGCAGTATAAACTGAAAAAATAATTTAATAATATACTGTCTGTTTTCCAAATACATTAATAAATAAATAGCTGTTTTAAGAATTATTTCAATTCCATCTTCCTTCGCTCACCTTTCTTCCAGGATTGTGAGAACTTTTCACAAACGTTCAATGTCATTGGTTTGTGAGCAGCAAAAATAAAACTAATTTAAATTAAATGTGTTTATTGATTATTATAAAGTATTAAATGCATTTTATTGATTAGAACACATTCATATATTAACAAAGGATAATTTATTTCAAACTACAAAGTTTGGACTCATCACCATCACTACTATAGACAAACAAGATAAGTGAGTCCTCACCCGCTCGGTTGCAAGCAGTTAGACAAGACAGTTCAAATGAGTTAGACAATGCATTTATAACGCAAATAAGGTGCATTACGTGCAATATATAATGTGAGTACAATCATGCAAACCACTAATTAAAAATATAAAAATACTTCCTTTACCGTGCCTATATATTATATGTATATGAGGTATCGTGTTTTGAAAAAAATTTAGAACTTTACACTTTAGAACAAATTCAATGGTAACAAGGAATGCGAACATGCTGTTGTATCCAAAATGTACAACAGCTCTCTGCTATCATAACGATGAATCGCGTCTTTAACCATCTAGCATCCTCGCTTATAGAGATAGCCTATGTAATGTTCAAAAGAAAATTAAAACTATGGCTAATTGACTAATGATTTTGTACAGTAAAGGTATATTTAAATAAACGCTTGAAATAATATTGATAATCCCTATAATGGAGGACCCCAATAATGATTATTATAAATATTTGAAACAGCAAAGAAAACAAAGATTTTGTTTTATACTAGCTGTGCCCGGCCACGCGTTGCTGTGGCTGCCCAACAGATGGCGCTTACCCTGTTTTTACCTGTTTTTGCGTTTGGTAAAAAGTAAAAAAGCATGTTTTTACACTGTGATAGGTTTATATAAAAGCACGCAACGTATTCGAATGCAACGTTGTGTCAAAATTTCAAAGCAATCGGTGGAGAACTTTCGGAGATTTAAGATTTTGAACAAACAAACATTTTTATTTATATAGATGACATAAAGTATAGATATTAATTGAATCTTCCGGGCTACTTGGCCTAGGTCTTCTGGAACCTCTTCTCTTTCTTCCAAACGTTTCGTCAACAACTGCGGTTGACATCTTCAGTGACGACTGCGTTCACTTTCGGAGAGATGTTATCTCTCCGGCTTCTCGAGCGCAACTGACTCGACGACTGTGGCGCACCGGTATTTATAGTGGGCGAGGGTAGTTGTGATTGTGTGTGTACCGACGCACCGATATTTATAGTGGGCGAGGGTAGTTGTGATTGTGTGTCTACCGAGTCTGTTTTTGTCCCCCGCTCTCGTCTCTCTTCCCTGTGAGCTTGATGTCTTCGGAGTGCTGGATACCAGATATTACGGAATCTTAGATTTTCTTCTTTTTTGTTAATATTGTTGGGATGCTTGTAGATTTCAATAGCTTCCCTATTTAGACGGGAATAATAATGATTCCCGGTTGACAAGATCTTTGTGTCCCTGAAGCAGATTTCATGGTCCCCATCCGACAAGGCATGTTCAGCTACGGCCGCCTTCTCAGTCTCTCCTCTTCGACAATTTCCTTTATGTTCTTTAATGTGGGTATTGACACTCCGTTTTGTAGTGCCAATATACACTGACTCACAGGAGCATGGTATTTTATATACTCCAGTCGAGGATAACGAATCTCTGGGATCTTTGACTGATCTGATGACATTTCTGAGTTGGCTCGCAGGCTTGAAAATGGTCTTCACGTTTTTCTTTTGTAAGATCTTTCTGATGCGATATGTTACGCCTTTTAAGTAAGATCACAAACGTGTCATCCACATATCGGAACCAGCACGATGGTTTTTGTAGTGCTGTTTCCAGTGCAGTCTCTTCGAATGACTCCATGTAGTAGTTGGCTATCACAGGACTGAATGGATCCATCTTTCCTCCCATGACTGCCCATCGCTAGCGATGGGCAGTCATGGGAGGAAGAGCTCGAACTCTTTCTGAAACACCTTAACAACATCCATCCAAGAATCCAATTCACCATGGAAAAAGAAAGCAATGGGAAGCTTCCGTTTTTGGATGTATTGGTAAGCAGAAATGGAGATGGCGGTCTGGGACATCAAGTTTACCGCAAGCCCACCCACACCGACAGATATATACATAAAGATTCCAATCATTATCCTAAACAAAAAAGAGAGCAATGATGAAGACGCTGATGGACCGGGCGAAACGAATCTGCGAACCGATACATCTACAATCGGAAGTGATACATTTAAACCAAACCCTTCAAAGCAACGGATACACAGTCTCCGAAATCAAGAGGGTGCACAAACCAAAAAGAGGAGCCAAAAAAGCTAACAATATCGACACCGACCCAGAGAGAAGTAGGGCGATCTTAACTTACTTAAAAGGCGTAACAGATCGCATCAGCAAGATCTTACAAAAGAAAACCGTGAAGACCATTTTCAATCCTAAGAGCCAACTCAGAAATATCATCAGATCAGTCAAAGATCTCAGAGATCCGTTGTCCTCGACTGGAGTATATAAAATACCATGCTCCTGTAGGTCAGTGTATATTGGCACTACAAAACGGAGTGTCAATACCCGCATTAAAGAACATAAAGGCAATTGTCGAAGAGGAGAGACTGAGAAGTCGGCCGTAGCTGAACATGCCTTGTCGGATAGGGACCACGAAATCTGCTTCAGGGACACAAAGATCTTGTCAACCGGGAATCATTATTATTCCCGTCTCAATAGGGAAGCTATTGAAATCTACAAGCATCCCAACAATTTTAACAAAAAAGAAGAGAATCTAAGATTTCGTAATATCTGGTATCCAGCACTCCGAAGACATCAAGCTCACAGGGAAGAGAGACGAGAGGGGGGGACAAAAACAGACTCGGTATACACACAATCACAACTACTCTCGCCCACTATAAATAGCGGTGCGCCACAGTCGTCGAGTCAGTTGCGCTCGAGAAGCCGGAGAGATAACATCTCTCCGAAAGTGAACGCAGTCGCCACTGAATATGTCAACCGCAGTTGTTGACGAAACGTTTGGAAGAAAGAGAAGAGATTCCAGAAGACCTCGACCATGTAGCCCGGAAGATTCAATTAATATGGACACCGGCCGAGAAAGCCTACACTTCACTATAAAGTATAGAAATTTATTAGAGACTTAGACATTTAATTAATTACAATGGCATTTAATCAAATAATTTATTAGATTAATTTTAATAAATTATAACGTTGACTGCTGGATTTTGAATGTCATGATAAATTAACAAAACATGCGTGACTATTATCTGAATTTATCTATTGCAACAACTATTGTACCGGGTTTGTGCATATAAATATTTGAATTTGAAAACGGTGCGAGGGCAGGTTACGTACAGAGCGACGCACACGATGTTGTCGCCTGCTCTCCGCGCAATCTCCGCGTTGCCCTGCCCCTTACCCCTGCAACAGCGACGACGGCGAGGACTTACTTATCTTGTTTATTTATACCACTCATCACCAACTACAAGTAAGAGCTCTTCAGTCCCTTAATTTAAACCTCAGCCAATACCCTCCCTCTAGAACAGCACTGAAGAACTTTTTGCTCAATACTGGAGGTATAACAGTCTTCTCGCACGGAGATATCTCCATGTGCTGCAACAGCTGGTATACCATTATCTTCAGCTCGCAGAGTGCAAATCTGGACGCTGAAAGAAATGTTTTCTTTATTTTTATAACAATAAAAATAATATAATATAATAATAATTATTATTATAAATATACAGGCACATACAATATAAAGATCTTAAGTAAATATTATAACAATTATAATTATAAACAATCTTAATCGTTCCACTATGATTTACCCAATGAGTGTTAAAATGTTTAGTTATTACGAAGTTATATATCCACAACTTAAAAAACAAACGAAACAAATAAATGAGCAAAATAGTCAGTGATTAGGATTAAAAATTGTAAAGAATAATAATTCCCAGCTTATTGTCAAATATGTACAATGTCAAGTAATCACAATGTCAAATACTTATAATTGTCAAATGAAATAATTATAACAATAAAATGTCTAAAGGGCACAAAAATACTATAAAATATCCAATTTGTCATTGAGAAGTTCATTTAAACTCTACGATATAATAGCACTTATGAAGAAGCCATTTAAATATTTTTTTTAATAAGTAAATATTTAATTCATTGAATTTGATTGGTAATTTGTTATAAAGACGAATAGCCATACAATAAGAGTTATTTCGGAAAAGAGCAAACCTTGTTTGGATACATACAAATTATTTGTCTTCGCATGTTTGTTATTTTTCTTTGTCCCGTGAAACGAGACTTCGTTTTATGGCGCATTTACATAAGGAGAGTTTCTCGAACATCGGTCAAAAGCTAGTATAAAAATCTGTTATCATCATTTGGTCACTGTTATCCCTGTTATCATCGAGTTTTTATCATCATGTAAACAGTTGTAGGCGAGAATTGTATGTAGTTTGGTTGCATACGAGAAACTTTAATGCCGTCTTACGCGGTGGCATAACACCGGAAGCGTGGAGCAGGAATGTGGTGGTCCTGTTCTTCCAGAAGGTAGACAAGACCTTATTGAAGAAATATAGACCCATTTTTCTCCTGAGGCATGTATAAACGTGTTTCTCGAGGGAAATCCTCTCGGCCGTAGGTTTGAAGGGTTCCAGCAGGCATACAGGTACAACACCGTAGACTACATTAACACACTGCGGCAGATTATACAGAAGACCAAAGAGTGTAATCAGCCTTTGTGTCTTGCCTTTGTGGACCACGAGAGAGCCTTCGACTCCATTGAGACCTGGGATGGGAATCTTTATAACGGTGCCAAGTCGATTGGCGATATATCGAGGTGCTGAGATGTCTTTATTAGACTGCGAGCTTTACGGTCCGAATTCGATACCAGTAGACCAGGCCTAATCGCTGGAAGATTTAAGCTGGATACTGAACGACCTTAACGCAACATCACGACACTTCGGTCTTGGAATGGACTTAGACAAAACAAAAATAATGCTCAATAAACATGTTCTTCTGGAACCGATAGACATCGACTCGTAGTTGTTGACCATTATTAGTTGACCTTGGGCAAACAATCCAACTAAGCAAGTCCAACTTCAGTAATGAGGTGGATAGAAGATGCATTCAACTTGTCTGGGCAGTATTTGCGAAAATGAATCGGCGAAAAGTCTGCAATAAGTGCGTCCTGCCAGTGCCGGTGACGTACGGTGCTGAAACGTGGCCTCTAATACATAAGTTTAAAGTCACTCAGCGAGCTATGGAGAGAGCTATGCTCGGAGTTTCTTTGCGGGACAGGATGCGAAACGGAAGACATTCGCCAAGAACTTCGCTAAAGTCACCGATATAGCTCGTAGAATCGACATGTTGAAGTGGCAATTTAAGTGGTCACATTTGCTTCAGGACCGACAACAGATTTTTTTTGCTTCCCTAGCAAGCGGGTTTCCTCACGATAATTTTCGTCACCCCTGAATTAGTGCCATTTTTTTTTTCAAAATTCGTACTTAATTTGAATTTTTACATTGATTTCATTCATTTATAAAGTTCCAGATGTAAATCTTACCAATGCAGTTCCTCGGTCCGAGTCCAAAAGGCATGTAACTAAATGGTCTTATATTTCGCTTGTTCTCTTCGGTGAAGCGTTCGGGGTCGAATTTATTCGGGTTTGGGAAGTACTCTGGATTGTGATGAAATGCCCATATTGGTATTTGGATCAATCCGCCTTTACGGAGCTGAAAAAGGCGTATTACCCACTTTCAGAAAAAAATATAAATATTGCCCATCGAAGTGAAGGAGTGAACCGTGTGAAAGGAGGTGGTAAGATATATGTTCAAAGTCTCCTTCGCTTCCTTGGATCATGCAACGCATTAGAAAACATAAATTCCCAACGATAGTTTGTCTACTACCCACTATCTGAAAATAAATATACCCAGTGCCCTCTTATACTGCATTATTAATCAGTACCTCTTGACTCCGTCCAACGACGCGCTATCCGAGTTGTCGACCATCCCACTCTCACAGGTGGTTTAGAATCGCTCAGCATTCGTAGAGATGTAACATCTCTCTACTTTTTCTACAGCCTTTATAATGGGGATTGTTCTGAAGAGCTGTTCAATTAGATGCCAACTTTGGATTTTTATCATCGCACCGCTCGTCATCGTCGTGCGGTTTATCCGCACTTCCTTGACAGTACGTACAGTGCGGTCAAAAAGACACTTTATATGACGAACCCGAAAGTTGTGGAATGAACTGCCAGCTGAGGTATTTACCGATACGCTACGTTAGGGGGCTCTTCAAGAGATCTATAAACAGGATTCTGCAAAGTCGGTAGCGCACTCGCAAACCCCCTGGTGTTGCAGGTGCCCATGGGCGGCGGTGACCACTTACCATCAAGTGGTCCGCCCGCTCGTCTGTCATCTATTATGTAACAGAATAAGTGAATGAACGAAAAAGAGCAGAGGAAAATGTGCATTCAAAGTTTCCTTCGCCTTTTATACTTATGTAAGTATGACTTATTTTGTAATCTGACATTCACATAATCAATGTTATAGTTTTAAACTTTGAAATTGTTTATTATGAAGCAAACTTGACACTGGCAGAATGTGGTAATTGCATCATTGCCATAAATGAAGAAAAAAAGGGGTGCTTAGGAATTTAAAAGCGAGAAATCCGCAAGGCAATGCTCAAAGAAAAATATTGTTACACGGTTAGATGGAAAAATCGACTTACAGAAAGTCGCTGGTAATAGTTTAATGAAGAGCAGAAGAATCTTGAGATCTATCTAAATCCAGCAGTTGAAACTTACGATATAGTCCTCAGTTGCTGTCTCATTAGGCTTGCCCATATTGTAATCCTTGACGCAAAGTCGATCAGTGACTACTGCCGGTGACCAAATTCTTAACACCTCTGAAACCACCAAATATCTTATACGAGTACATGAACACACAAATATCGAAAGGAAACTTCAAATCGACAATGACCATTCTCCGAAACATTAAAACTTTAGTACATTATGTAAAGTAATCTACCAGAAATAACCATGTCCATATAAGTCATGTTCTGTATAGAGTTGTAGTCGAATTTTCCTCCGTTTCTAAGTTCGTTCTCGCGTATCTCCTGAACTAGTTTCTCCTGGACATCGGGGTTAATGGCCAACTCGTATAGGGTGAATGCCATAACTATCGCCACCGTTTCAAATCCAGCAATGAAGAACAGCACACCTTGAGCTATTAGATCGTCATCTGACCATGCTGAAAGAAAGATAAAAATTACAAAAATACTACAGCAACACTCTAGTAGAAACCAAATAAATGTACAAGATCTAAGATTTTTAGATTTCAAGGAATATGTCACTGATCTATGACCTCATTAATGTCAGAGCTAGCAATGATCTATCAAACTCACCGCCTAATGTATTATCTACAGTTGGAAATAACGAGCTAACTAATGAGGATGATGTTCTTGATCTTCAACTTATCAGTCTCCTACTAGAAGCATTGACATTGTAGAAGTATTGACTAGTTTACCATACCATGGATATAATAATCTTTAACTCTTCGGATCTTCTCGTTCACCACCGGCGAACTTCTTCAAGTCATCGAGACTACAACTCTGATGTAACCTGACCTCACCTGACAAGAAGACTTAACGCGCTTAATTGCGCTTAACGTGGCCTCCATTCGAGGACCCGTCTACTCCATCGGTTGCCAGTCCTGCGGCAAGTATGTTGATTCTATAACCTATATCGGTCACTTTAGGTCTTTGGTGAATCTCATCGTTTTGGATCTTATCCCGCAAAGAATCTCCGAGCATAGGTTTCTCCATATGCCGCTGAGCGACTGTAGACTTATGGATCAGGCCTACCGTTAGAGCTCATTTTAATAAGAATGATGTTTACTATAAGATGATAATATTTGATGTGCATATACTCGTATATCAACTAGCTGGCAACGTTAGGCTATATTTAGTTTATATTCAGCACAAACCTCTTTTAACGACCTTCTTTCCTACGTCAGATTCTGTGACTGTGGCAAAACCTGCATCTGCGTCGAGCGATGTTTTATCATCATTAGTAAGAGTGCCTGCAAATACAAAAATAATAATATCAATAATAATAAATGCATTTATTTCAGACACACATACAGATTATACATTCACAATACACACATATAAAATACTAACTAAGATAATCAAAATATAATAGTTCTATCTACAAACTGCGATTTCATGTTAATATGTTAATCATGACAATATAGTTTTAAATCTTTGTTTAAATTCAAGTATTTCATTTTAAATTTGAACTTGATCGGATGCTTATCTTTTCGCTAGACAATGTTAATAAAACTAACCGATGGCAAATAAATTTATTCCTTTTAGAACTTCAGAATTTGAACTAACATTGTTGTTTTATTAGAGGAGTTTTATTTATGATTTGTAATAATCCTTAGCATTACCTTTTTTAGCATCCATGAGGAGTTGTATTATGTCCGGCCGGTGAATGTTACGCGCCTCGCGATCTTTCATAGTCTCCAAGACCAGATTTCTAAAGAACAGTTTCGATTTTTCATCTAATAATGAAAACTTTAGTTTCTGGAAATCAAACGAGAGGATCGAAATGTTTAAAATATAAAGAAAATTGAAGACGTCACATAAATTTAACCGATATTAATAATAATTTTATTAAATTATTATATTGGACAGTACATTGTGTAATTCATTTGAAGGCCGCATAGTACGGAGTAGCTCGCTGCCAAGGAAGTGCGGATGAACTGCACTTTGATGGAAAGAATGGAATTGTTAACAAACTAAATAGTTTCTTAAAGTGCAACGAAATTTATCTATTCAATCTAACGTGCCGTGCTGCAGTAAACCAACAGGCAGCATTTGTTAAAACATTAAATTTCTCAATAAATATTAGAGGTAACCGTCAATGGTCAATGATAGCGATACCAGATGAGGACAAAATTCGTCTCGATGGTCATGTTGACTTACTCTACAGACGTTTGATACTTCTGTTTGTGTGTTCGAATTGAGGTTCATTTACACCAGGAGGATTTCTCGAACGTTACGGGCGAGAATATTGTAAGCGAAATACTTCATACGATTCTCATCAGGTACTGTTCACGTGATGATAAAGGTTCACATCAATTGAAAGGCAAGAATCACCTATTCTAGCTTAAACACATACGACTATGTATACATCACCAAAATGAATATCGCATTGGTTGATGCGAGACTAGAACGGATCGGTTTGAACCGTATTTTGTTGAGAGACTCGCCAGTTGAGGGCTGTATTATATTGACTGTACACGTCTTTCCACGGTTTTGAAGTTGAAAGTTGCAAAATGTATTGAAATTCGTATCACAATATTGAAAATTGAAATAGGTATATAGAATTGAAATATGTATATAGAGAATCTCTTATTGTGTGACTGTTTAAAATCATATGCAAGAATCTTGCTGAGAATTAGTTCCCCGTTGGAGCAGAGCAAGGTTTAGAAAGCTACAATTGCCGTTTGTGTGGTGGAAGTTGAAGCAGTTGTTTATACTGGGCAAGGATATTTTTGGCTGATTTAAATTTCTGCATGCGGTCGAGAAATTGTCTTTGTGTATTGTCCTTGTCCTTGTGTCCTCGCCCTTGTGTCCTCGCCCTTGTCCTTGACATTAACATTAAGTACTCGTAACATGTAATTTACTCTTTATCTACTTATTTCAACACAGATGAAACCGCAGGAAATAGCTTATCGCTAGATTTCTCTGATAACTTACCTTGGAAATAGTTGGGAATATGAATAAAGCTAAGGCCTTAACCATGTCTTTGAAGCCAACGTTGGTGACGGACTTGCCCATCTTATAGAACTCGTTATCCTCGTCTGTGTGGGAGTCCACCTTCAGTCCAAAAGCGCAAGAAGCGATAACGTCATTGGTGTAACGAGTCGCGACGTCTTTACCCTCCAAGTCGATGTATGTAGCTATAAAGATTAATAAGACCGAAAATATTAGCTGTGTGGTGACGGCCGGCTTTAGAGTAGCATCTCTTCCCATGGATGTGGTAAAAGGCGATTAGGGATAACAAAGCCGGTACCACAACGGACGAGGAACTACACCATCTCTAAAAGAGTGGACTTGCCAATTCCCTTGGCCAGCATGGTGTGTTAAGGATATATCGGTTTGGATGGATACATCCCTCGTACAGAGAACAATGTGTATGAGAAATCCCATATCCAGTAGGTAGTGGATACTAAGAGGGCTGGTTGCGGTTGCGAAACCATTTCATGATTACACGATGAGGCTTGTGCCTTGAAGTGAAACATTATAGGCTGATGTATGTAGGTATATATGCAATAGATAAAGCCTTATTCCGACATACACAGACACACACAAAATATACATACAACAATAACCAAAAAATACAATGTAGATACAAGAAGATACAAAATAAGAAATAAAAGAAAATTACAAACACCAAAAAAATATTAGTGTAAAGTAAAAGAAATGACAAAAAATATAGATTATAAACCAACCTCCAGAATTCTCTATTTTCTTCTTTATTGACTTCATCATCTGTTCCCCGACATCCACCATGAAGGGCACCATCAAACGAATCTTGGAGCTTGTGAACGCTGGGCTTAAGGTGGAGCGCATTTCTTTCCATTCTTGACCTTAAATATTAATTAAATATACGTACAGGTTTACGACCTACTGTCTCTTAGAAGTTTACTTTATTTTATCACTACAACACACATATATAGTAACAAACAAACTAGGATACAAACTAGGATACAGTAGCAACAAAATATAATTTTGACTACCATAATCTCATAGAATGGCAATAACGCTGATTTTCAGTCAAAATCCCGTTTCTATTTGTTACCGGGGAGTTATCTGTAAGTAATGAAATAATAAGGAACAGCTTAAAATTAACAAAATTACCAGGTATATATATATACCAGGTCGGAGAAAAAATTAAAAATTTCTGGAAAAATACTATCAAGCCGAATTCAAAGCCCCACGAGTGTACATGGCTTATGCGAGCGCGGAGTTGTTGCAAATTCGTTCAGAAGTTTTTTTAAGGTGGAATCTTCACTCGGCCCGTCACACATCAGCACTTTTATCTTCATAATAATGGACGAAAACCGCGCAGCGGTCACTTCATCATCCTTGGAAAATCTTCTACTCCTTAAGTCTGCTTTGAGTTTTCAGAACAAATTTAGACTGGGAGCCAAGTCATGACTTGGCTCCCAGGTGGGTGGAAAATTTCCGTGAAGCCACACTTTGAAACAGCAGCTTTCGCAACTGCGGCGGCGTGGACGGGTGCATTGTCATGGAGAAGCCGCACGCTTTACCTTAGTTTTGCGTGACGTTTCTTCTTGATTGCTTCTCGTAATTCCTCTATAAGGTTAGCATAATAGTCACCGTAGTATTGTGTTTTTTTATGTCTATAAGCAATGTCTCTTGACAATCCCAGAAAATCGAAGATATAATCTTTTTGGTGGACGGAATCAAACTTTGCCTTTCCAGGCGGTGCTTCTTCAGAATTCCATCGAATCCCTTTTGAAAAGGAGGTCATAGAAAATAACCATAATTTCATTCTCAGTAACAGTTGATTCCAAAAAATCGCTTGCTTCCGTTTCTTTGAAAGGACTACAGAAGTTCCTTAGTTCACTTCGCTGCACACTTGAAAGAAGTTTTGACACCCATCTCGCATTAACTTTATTCAGAAGATGTTCATGCAGAATCCTAAGGACTGTCGTTTTTGAAAGCCCTGTCCTTGCTGCTACTTCTTTCGTCTTTAGCCGTCGGTCGCTCAGAATTTCTTCTTCCATATTAACCTTTGCGTTATGGACAAAAATTTGTCTGAATAAAGATTATTATTATTAAATAAACATGATTAAAGTATGATTTATATATATAATATTATATACAGCGTCTTTTTTTTTGAGATCTGAAACTATTAGAAATAGAGGAATCTATTAGAATTGAGCAAAGATTCTCAAAAAAACTCATACACAGCCGGGAATCGAACCTGTTCATTTTCCTAAAATGAATCGTGTTATTTCATTTTATCGTAGATTGAAAGGAATAAGCAACCTTGTGTCTAGAATAAAAGAAAAATCAATAAAAGTATAAGGTCTTACATTGGTGTGAGTATGGGGAAAGTTACTTCCCGATAATCATACTACCAGTGTGACATACAATATGTTGTTTTGTGAAAATATCCGTTGTAACACTAGCTAGTGTTGGGAAATATCCAACCGATTTAACGGCCTGTTATTATTACCACCAGTAAGTATTTTTTACCCAGTGGCCAACACACGTTCGGAATTCATCCAATTTTTATTCAATTTAGTAATGTTTTTTTATTCTCAACATAAATTACGATTAAACGCGACGACGCTTATTCACAGCAGATTTTAGGCGATCGTTGGCTTGCACTTGGAGTCACTGAAAAAGCTGATCTTAATAAAGGCCTTACCTTTTAAAACGGTTAAATTCCTTCCAAGCACTGGATCTACGTCTTGGTCCACGAAAGACTGATGATCGAGGAAATGCTCAAAATCTTTGATGGTGATCTTCTTCACCAATTCTAAGTCTCTCACCATCAACACTGGCTGCATAAACTGATAGAAGCCGAAGAACCTTAAAACAATTTTTTGTTAACTCGCAGGTACCTATGTACTATACATCCCGGCTAAAATTTATATGACTAAGAGGCCCTCAATTTTACGGTTTGCGCAATTTTTAGGGAGTGTATTGAAGCTCGTTTAGGTGCAAGGTGGTATTCAATATTATTGTGCAATTTTATTGTAGGTCTAGTAGTCGCCGTGGGTCTTACTCGTACATGGATATTATGCAGTTCTCTAATCATTCAATCATCTATTAATCCATCATTTTCATTACTATTTGTTCAGTCGCATTCAAGTATTATTTGAAATTTACCTATAGTAGGTACGTATCGAGGGTGGAAAGTGAATGGAAACGCTTTTATCAGGAAAAGATTATATGTTTCTCAATATAATTCTGGCAATGAAGGATAAATTTGAATGACAGATTTTCGTTACGAGAGGTTCTTACAATTTTTTTTTCTTTATATATGGTAATGGTGCAATTAGTACATTCTGCCAGTGTCACGTTTTCTTCGTAAACAATTTCAAAGTTTAAAACGCATCCTACCAATGTCCAGTCCCGGTGAAGTAAGTCAGGCGTCGCTCAGTAAAGCGATAGTAGGTTTACTGAGGACAGAAGAGGACCACAAGACGCCTTTAATAGACAATTTTTACAATAATCAAACAAAAACTCAACTTCACTTCTCGAGCTCCCGCCAAAATGTACTTCTTACAAATTAAAAATATTTATTATAAAATATAAAGGGTTTCAAGACGGGTGGCGGCAAAGTGTCCGCAACAGTACGCAACAATTGGTCTTTCGAAGCTTTACAATTGATTCTGTATATAGGAGTCTAACCGGATATTTACCTTTCTTCGGGAAACGACTGATACGTATTGTTAACACTATCAGGGAAATTTTCCAAACGCAGTAAAACTCTGTACATGCTGCCCAAAACTGGGAACACAGTCGGACTTTTGACTCCATGTCTACTGAATTTCGAATACACTTGCTTTAGGTACAGCGCTAAAGCGGCAAGAATCGCCAGTATCCAAATTATATATATCATGGTCTGTAAAAACAACATTACATATTGAATAATAAAAAGTTTGCTCCTAGATCAAATGGTTTTGTATAACTAGTGTTAAAACAATTTTTGGATTTGGTTTAATGAGTGGTTTAATGAGAGTGCACGCTGCAATCCAACAGCTGCTGGGCGCGCTCCACTGGCCACGTTACCCCACTCTCACAGAAGACTACCTTGAAATGTACTACATTTCCCACTCTATCTTATTTCTCTAATGTACTCACTCACTACGTGTTTCGGTAGTGAGTGAGATATGCCAGAGCCCATCCTATCCCTTCCCATTTTTCCAACCATTTCTCCAAATCCATTCCTGTATCTCCAAAGGTAGGCAGCGCATCCGGGGTGGTGCCCACGTTTGTCATTTTGGACTAATGTTAGCATGTATCGCGGATGTCTATGGGAGACAGTATTCACTCACCAGCAGGTGGACTGTTGTCTGCCGCATTCGTCCATAACAAAAACTGGTCGCATTGTGATTTGTTATGTAGTCAAATAGGTTATCGTACCTCACAGCGTATACGTAAAAAAATATCCTCAACGTTTGTTCATGTCTAAAACGTACCGGACGCACACTGGAGAGCGTGCATCATTGCGCATTGTCAATTCTTTTAATTATAACTTCACAAATATTGACAATTTTTCATTATCACATGCAATTAGGGTTGCCATCCGTCCGGGTTTCCCCGGATTTGTCCTAGTTTAGAGGGCATCCGGGGAGCGTCCGGGCGGGGCTTCATTTGTAGTCCGGGTTTAAAAATTTAGTCTTGGGCCGCCCGCGACACACGCACTGTGCTCGCCGCGATCAACCGACGAACCGACTCGATAAATTCACCATTAAGAATAAAAAAATTCTAACTGATTATTAAAACAATTTGTAACAAACTGTAATAAGATTCTGTTTTGTTAGGTACATTTAAAATGATGATAAAAGATGACTAAATTTAATTTTAAGGTCTGAAAATAAATAAAAAGGTGATTTATGACATTTTCAACTGTTTTTTATTACAGTGACTATGTTTAAAAAAATCTGTTGACATGTCCGGGTTCTGAGCTCTAAAATCCGGGGTTTTCACGCGTCTTGTCCTGCTTGCCAAATTTTAGAGATGGCAACCCTACATGCAATATATAAAAAACAAGTATTAACTGCCTTAGTCTGTGTGTCAACCTGGCTGTGACCGAATAATTAATGTTCTCTCTTGTACTACTTACATTTTTACAGTAGGTACATTTATACAGTATATTTAGTACGATACTATATCTCTCCCTAAATACTTGTTTCAGGGATAGCAGTGCTGGTTGCACAATTATATTATTAACCGTATCACGTGTTAATAATTATTAACCGTATTACGTGTTATTAATTATTAGCCGTAATACGTGTTATTAATTAGTAACCGTAATATGTGTTATTAATAAATTCAGAAAAGTTTTATTGTACAATTGTTTGTTATCCCAAATAAAATAAATAAAAAAATATTACATTTCAATCTTTAACATGCTCAATATATATCACAGCATATACATATACAGCATCAGCTATGTATCAGCATGTATGTATCATATACAGTATATATCTGTATATGTATATATGTGTATATGTATAGTATACATATATATATGTATAGTATACGTATATGTATCATATATCTGTATATGTATCATATACAGCCTATGTTTCTTCACTGCTGGATATAGAACTCTCCCGAGGCAGGCGACCCTCCGGCCGGATGAACTGGACTTGACTTTTCGGTAGTGGCTGGGTAAGAAGAACGGAAGACCATGTGTGGTGGATACGGAAATTATGAAAGAAAATCCCAGTTCTGCAGTGTTGGCCCAACATATACGAGTAAGAATACGAAGCGGAGAGATATAACTTCCCTATTATTAAGCATTTTGATCGGATGCTGATTAATTAAAACTTGATCTTGATCGTATATACATTGTTTTCATGAAACAAATGAGACTTATTTTTCTGACTCGTATCAGTCGAGGTCAGTCAGCTTCGTGGCCATGGTTGGTGCAACCCAACCGAAACGTTGAGTAAACTAAGGATAAACATTCGCGTTGAGACCCGTTTAAATACATAAATATGTGTGACAAAACGCGAAAATCTCAAGTGTAATGTAAATGAGACTTGATAACATATTTACTTTAACATCACACTTAGAATAAGTTGTTTTCTAAATAGTTTTAAAAAGAAAAAAACATCTTTTACTTATATTGTATATTTTGCCACTCATTAACTTTATCTGTATGCCCTCCAGCTCAACACTCCAGTAGCACGTCACCATACACGATCTTCACACCAGTGAAAGATACAAGCACATAGCTACAATAGGTATCTGTCATCACGTAACCAGCATCATTAAATATGAGCAGGCAGCGTAAACTTACGTTTCCAGTTAAAACCTCGAACTTGACACAAACACAACAATTTAAATAACTACGCGCAAATAGACGCTGTATCGCAACGCGGTGTTATTACAACGCAATTCAAGGCTGACTAATAGCTGTAACAATTTGACCGCCAGAGCAGCATTGAGTATTACGTATTAATACAGTCATGTATTATTTTATCTTCAGATATGGTGGTTTTACACACATCAACGCAACGAACGAAAGTTCTCCCTGTGTGACAACGTGCCACTTTGGAATAGACTTGATTAGTGGACTGTATTAGGTACAAAAGAAGAAAAGAGTTGATAGAATTTGCAAAAGATTCGATGAGGATTGCAAATTCGATCGCCACAAGAAACCAAATTAAGTATACCACTCACCGATCTGGGTCCTGCCTTCGACGGCCCTTCAGCACGGCTGATTATAGATTTCACAGTCTTCACCACCGGTTTTCTTCTGGAGATGTAATGCTTCAATAAAAACACATGGACTCACTCGAACTAAGCCACGCGACGGTGCAAAGGGAAATGAATTATTTTATTAAAATCGACGCAAACGAAAGTCTTTGTTGTAAAAAAAAATCACAACCCGTCCCTGGGAACATCAAAATTTGAGTACGTTCCGATACACATAGTTTTAGAGTAATTGTAAACTTAATTGATATAAATTATATTGTAAAGGTCAAACAGTCTGTTTCTTCATTGCTGAATATATGTATACGAGTATATCAATCGTGACACCAGTACCAGAATTATTACGATGTATTACAGACTTTTTAAAAGAGAATCACAATTATTAATTATTACACAATAATGGTATATTTCACTAGCAGCGTTTCTACCTCTATTATGAGGGATGTACAGCTTTGAAAAGCCATTCTTTTGGGGATGGGGTAGTTAGTCAGCGCTTGTGGTAGCGGCTTTATTATCCCTGGTCAATCGCTCATTCCTCATTTTTATCCCACTTCTTTTTCATGACAATGCCCGCCCTCACACGACAGTTTTAAAACTTCAAGGGCTGGACCTGGAGACTCTCCCTCACCCACCATACTCACCGGACCTTGACCGAACAGATTTCCATTTCTTTCGAAATTTGGACAACTTTTTGCAAGGAAAAAAATTTGATTCTGTAATAGCTGTGATTAGGGTTTTTGAAATTTTCATTGATACCCGTCCACTAGACTTTTACAGGAGTGGCATCAATCAACTGCCCATGAGGTGGCGAAAGTGTGTAGATAATATGGGTCAATATTTCCACAATATATTGATTGTCGTCAATATATTGATCAACCTAGTATAACTGACATTATGTTTGAAAATTGAAAAACGGAAACATAAATATTCAAAGATTGTAAATTTCTAAAAGAAATTGAAAATTTGAAATTTTACGAACTTTACATGTTGCATCATTGTTAAATTATTTGACGCGCAGTGAGAATCGTACTTTATTAGTTCGTATTTTATTATACTCTAACAACCTGTTTACACCGGCCGCGACAATAGACGAAGCCATCGGTGCAATCCTTATGCAATATTTAAAATATCACTATAATATATTTTGTATATATCTATATTTCGTATAATCTATACATTTCTAAGGCGATAAGAATAGTTTATATTGATGAAAGCTCTTTTAATTTATTTTCCTGTGTTAATAAAATAAAAACGATTAATATTAATTGAATCTTCCGGCTACGTGGCCGAGGTCTTCTGGTATCTCTTCTCTTTCTTCCAAACGTTTCGTCAACAACTGCGGTTAACATCTTCAGTGGTGACTGCGTTCACTTTCGGAGAGATGTTATCTCTCCGGCTTCTCGAGCGCAACTGACTCGACGACTGTGGCGCACCGGTATTTATAGTGGGCGAGGGTAGTTGTGATTGTGTGGTGATTGTGGTACCGAGTCTGTTTTTATCAGCCCTCTCGTCTCTCTCCCCCGTGAGCTTGATGTCTTCGGAGTGCTGGATACCAGATATTACGGAGTCTTAGATTTTCTTCTTTTTTTAAACTTTAGATTTTAAACCTCCAAAAAGCAACATTACCTCCAAAGAGCGGTGGCCTTAAAGAGTTTAAACGCCAATAAAGACATCGTCATACTGCCTGCAGACAAAGGGAACGCGATCATCGTCATTAACACGAAGGATTACATAGAGAAGATAACCAACTACTGAACCCGTCCACATACAAGAAACTTGCACGGGATCCGACAGCGAAGGTAGTACGAAAAACAAATCAGTTGATAAAACTGTCCTCGATGCCTGACGAAGACAAACGACGCTGTGTTATGGACGAAGCTTCGCTACCCATACTTTACGGTTTGCCGAAGATTCATAAGACCGGAATACCTTTACGACCTATTGTCAGCACTCCGAAGACATTAAGCTCACGGGGGAGAGAGACGAGAGGGGGGGACAAAAACAGACTCGGTACCACAATCACCACACAATCACAACTACCCTCGAGAAGTCGGAGAGATAACATCTCTCCCAAAGTGAACGCAGCCGCCACTGAAGATGTCAACCGCAGCTGTTGACGAAACGTTTGGAAGAAAGAGAAGAGATAGCAGAAGACCTCGGCCAAGTAGCCCGGAAGATTCAATTAAAATGGACACCGGCCGAGAAAGCCTACACTAAACTATAAAATCGAGGTTAAAATGTTTAGGTTAATAAAAAGATTAAATAACTATAAAATGTTTAGGTAAAACATTTTTATTTGCGGTAGTACTATTTATTATACCTACCTATATACTCTATAATATTGATTTAACATTAACCTTATCTTATCATTTACATGGCACAGCTGAAGTATTATCCGCGGATAGTAACACATTAATTTAACAAGAACCATTCGATTTTAATCGTTGTAAGCGTATAAGGCCGGCGATAAATGGTCGCCGCCGCCCATGCTGCCCTTGCTGCCGATCTTGCAGAATTTCTGTTCACAGCTCCCTTGAAAGGCTATTTATTTTATATTTACATGGAAAACTAAGCATTAATAAAATAATATTTCTAATATTTTTTTTTTAATTTGCTCTTGAAGACAGCTTTCACATATTTGGAATTCTTAAATCTAATGGTATATTATTTTTAAATTTGGGTACTAGATATATAATCTCGTGTTCTTTTGTAATAAATAATTATAAATTCTGGGCACATCCAATTCTATTTTCGCTATTGCTCTGGTACTATGAGGATACTATACTGCTCTGGTAAGCTCTGGTACTATACTGGTCTATGGTACTATGAGGTACTATGACTATTAACCATATGCAATGCAATTAACATATTAACCCTTTTTTGTATTGGGATTACTTTACACTCAACTAATAATCTGTCATGAATATGACAGATTTTTACTTGTAAACGATGTAAGTCCGACTGGATTGGACTTACATCCGACTGGACTTACATCGTTTCTTCGTTTTTTTGTCGACGAGGTATTTAATCCCCAACGGTGTAAGAATCGTTTTCTCCCTTCCAATGTCCAAAAACTATTTTTAATAATGATCTACGGTTTTTAATATTCATAATTTTAATGAAACAACCGTTACAAGACTAAATAAATCGGCACTATCTTTGTTCAAGGCGCATTAAGTTAACTTAGTACCACCATTCCACGGTAGATGTCGCCGCACCTTCCAGAAACATGCTATCGTTGGTTAGCGTCGGAATGTATGAGCAAGTTGGACAACTTTTACCTTTAATTATAAATTGAAGCAGTCCTATTTGTTTGATTTACACCCAAATGAACTATAGAGGGCGCCCTAGTTGAAGTTCGGGCAAGAACAATCTTCATGGTTGTCAATAACTAAATTATTATGAAATGATACAATTAGCGCCTTCTAGTAACACTAATCCCACTACAGGGTAGATAGACTTAGTCGATAAACTGTAGGAATAATTAATAAATATTTTTCTAAGTTACTAAATAATATAAACATATTGTCGACATCAATAGATATACGTATAGTATAATAGCTATACAAACAATTTTGTACTGTTGACCGCAATCTCGGCTTCAGTCAACAAAACTAAACAGCCGCACTAATGGGAACAAAGGATTTTGAAAAGTGCTTGTAGCTTAAACTAATTTTGCTACGTAAGAAACACGTGTTACGTAAGAACTTTGGTAATCAAAAAAATCGAGAAATAAACCTAAAATCGTTTGTTTTTCCTGTTTTTGTCAGTGCAATTTCTTTGGTGGTTGAGAATTGAACGCTATCACTTATCAAGTTATCTCTCACCGATATTATGTATATAATGTTTATTGTTTATAATTTAAGCAAGGCACAGCAGTTGACAGATCATAGAAGTAAGAGAAGAAAATAACTAACGGTAAGTAAGAGTATAAAAAACTTTAAAAACTTTACGGACCGAGGATTTGATCTCACGATCGCACGAGACACAGAGACCGGAGACAGTGCGGTCCAAAAGACACTTTATACCGCGAACCAGAAAATTGTGTTATGAACTGCCAGCTGAGGTTTTTCCATTACGCTACGATATGGGGCTCTTCAAGAGAGCTGTGAACGGGATTCTGCAACGTCGGCAGCGCACCTGCAAACTCTCTGGTGTTGCAGGTAGGTCCATGGAGGGCGGCGACCACTTACCATCATTCGCTCCGCTCGCCCGTCCGCCGATAAAACGTGAATCCGATACCTCCACCCGATTTACGATCAATTTTACGATCACCCCTAGGCTATCAATGTGGTAAGTATAGTCTTCACTTTTTATTCATTAAATATTAAAATTATATTTTAACTATTGATTTATTTTTCTTATACATTTTATTCATTTATTATCTTACAATTATGTTTTATTATATGTACACCACAGTCAGTTTGTCGGTGCTAATCTCGGGGGCGGATTTTCTTGTAATTTACATCGTTGTGTAGAATATTTATTTTTCGAGGATTACGTGTACTCTTTATGAAAATTGGTTCCGCAGTTTTGAAAATAACTTTGGAAATAGACTTTGGAAAACAAGGCGATCTGTATTTTCTTAACGTGCCATTTTTATTTAAGATCGACGGTCAATCTGTAAATTTGAGCCTTGGACACAACAGCTCTAAACAATGAACGGATGTTTTTTTAACCATTGTCGAAAGTTTTCGAGCCAAAATGTTCTCTCCAGTTTTCTCTTTCCGAGCAAAGGACAAAGGGTTAAGTTATTCCAAATAAAATCAACATTTACCACCACCCTCGATATGTACCTCAAATGAAAGAAATAGATTAATAGATAGATATTATTATTATTTAATAGATCTTTTAATGTTTGGACAGTTAATGTCAAAACCGGGGACAAACCGCTCCTTATCTTTTCTAAATTAAATAGTAAAATTGTCCATCTATTTAGCTGTTACAGTTGCTTTAACGATTATGGTAGGTCGTACAAATGCATTTCTACTAATTTAATGTTTGTCGGTGAGTTGGGACAATATCGTGTATGTCAGAATGGCGGGTGTACACACAGAATCAAATGATTTGTATATAGAATAATAATAAAACGTACCTACCTGGTGTGTATTTTGTGTACATTTACAAAATGTTATTTTGAAACAAAAAAAGGTCCTCCCGCCATTCTGACGTCAGAGGCCACCCTGTTACGATACACTCGCCAGCGTGTATAGTAAACCAATAAATTATATTAAGTTATTATATTATATTAAGTTCTATATCAAGTTTCTGTCAAGTTCATTTCCATGCTAAGGGAATAAGCACGCTTTTGTATGTATTTTCTTTTGTAACATTTTTATTATTTGTGTATACAACAAAGTATATAAATCTAATATATAAAAATTAATGTTTGTTTGTTCATCTTTTATGCGTTCCTAAGCAATTCATCCGATTTCGATGAAACTCACCAAGAGTTGTGATGGGCGCGCCGGCGAAGGTTTCTGACAAATACAAAGTCTAAGGCATTGCGAAGCTACTAAATGAATAAAATAGGTTTTGGCACCTGCTGTGTACCATCAGAACACATCATAAACACACATCAGATGCAGTCGAGTCTGATTAATTAAAAAATCCATTGTAATTATTTTCGTTTATTCGTATAACATAATTATTTTCTTTAATACAAATATTTTATTCACCAAAATCCTTACATACTAGGTACACAGTTGCTATTGGGCCCCGTACCAGGATAACCTGTATCTCTGGCGCCCACGTTGCGAATTATACACACAATTACAAATATTGATCGTAGGCTGGTTGTTACAATCCTTAACTTATTCGTAAATATTCAACAAAGTTATAAAATATGTAAACAAATTATATATTTCGTGAAAATTCTGTAGCTGTATAGTCGAGTGTTAAAAGCCATCTTATTTTTGTTATGGACGATGATGGCAGACGATGGTAAGTGGATACTGTCGCCCATAAACATCCGCGATACATGCTAACATTAGTCCAAAATGACAAACGTGGGTACGCCCCCGGATGCGATGCCTACCTTTGGAGATATAGGAATGGATTTGTAGAAATGGTTGGGAAAATGGGAAGGGATAGGATGGGAATTAGCTCTGGCACATCTCACTCACTACCGAAACACGTAAGTACTTTAGAGAAATAAGATAAAGTGGGAAATGCAGTACATTTCAAGGTAGTGTTCTATGAGTGAGGGGTAACGTGGCCAGTCGAGCGCGCCCAGCGGCAGTTGGATTGCAGCGTGCACTCCCCCCCTCAATAACATCTCATCCTGTAACAGTGTGCTTGACTTGGCGAACTATCAGATGTTTTATATCGCAATGTTTGTTACCTTGAACATATATGAAGGGAAGAGCGGTGAAACGCTACGCGAAAACACACTTCATTTTCGGTCTCGATAACATGAGATGTCTCCTCTGTATAAGTGAATGTAATTAGGAGATCCTATGAACAGCTTATGGTTAGTAAGAGTGAGCTTCAACAAGTACGACTGCCGGACCGTTAGGAGCTGCTCTTGCTCAAAGAACTTGCGAAAGGGTTTACGCTCTTCATTGCGCTCTTTCAACCATGATTAAAAAGTTTCTTTCAGCGCTTCCCCAGGCCATTATACAGTTGATAAGTAGTTGATAAGTCAGTAATACATTACTGCCACATAGCTTTGTACACCAATAGAAGAAATCTTTTACTAGCAACAACGCGAAGAAGCTTTATCATATGCATTATTATACTAATCTGTGTAGACATAGGGTAGAAAGAATCGAATGATATATGTACATAGAGTACCTTTGTGTTAGAAATTATAAAAATTATGTAAGGTAATTTTGAAAAAAGGTAGCTATTCTGACGTCAGCACAATGAGTGTGCCTTTTTCCAAGGTACACCAAAGTATACATCAGGTGCGTTTTATTCTGTATTCATCATTCAATTCTGTGGTACACCCACTATTCTGACATATACGTGCCAACATCAGATCAGAATGTCAAATGTTGGCACGCCCTCTGATGCGCTGCATGTCTTTGGAGATACAGAAATGGATTTTGAGAATGGGTTAGGAAAATAGGTAGGGATAGAACCACTACCGAAATGGGTACGTACATTTGGGGAGTAGGATCATGTAGGAAATGCAGAACACTTTACCGTAGTGTTCTATAAGAAAGGGTGAGGGTAACGTGGCCAGTAGCGTGCGCTCAGCATCCGTCGGATTGCATCGTGAACTCTCTCTCTTCCATAAATCTAGTTAACTCCCATAAATAATTTAATAACTGGCAAAAAAAAGGTTTGCAAAGGTGCGAGGGCTCGGTTATGGTTAGTTCATTTTCTTCTTCATTTCCTGAGTTTAAATCGCAGCGAATGTCCACCCTTCAACTCCATGTTGATAAACGTATTGCTCAGTATCGGTGGTGTGACTGTCTTCCCGCACGGAGTTATTTCGAAATGCTTCAATAGCTGATAAATCATCACTTTTATCTCGCAGAGAGCGAATCTAGATCCTGAAAGATAAGGTTACGAGATTTTTCATGTGAAGACTTAAACATCATTGTAGGCTTGGAATTTAAAAGTATTTATCATATGGCCCTGTGGTGTCGGCTGGCTATTGAATATCACCATCCCATCCCTTCCTGTGTGTGTCGTACAAGGCGAGTAAGGGTTAACAAAGCGGCTAGTACAAGCCCTGAGGAGCTGCACCACCTAAAATTGTGGACTCGCCAATCCGCTTGGCCAGCGTGGCGTTTTAAAGCCATACATCCCTCATACACTGGACCTCAAGGAGGCCCATATGCAACAGTGAATATTGAAAGGGCTGGCTGCACTGCATCGCATTATCAATAATGTTTTACTTTTGCGGTAGAATAACAAATGTAAACAAACAATCTTTCTTCCCCGTTTAGAAAAAAAACTACATTAAAAAAGTAATGAACGTACAAACTTATTTAGAATTACATTAATTGACATGCGTTACTAAAACGACTCTTGTTTGTTACACATCGGTTTCGAAGGGTTCTGGAACCAGAAATCGTTTGTCTTCAATTTCCTTCACAATTGTTACTTATACTTTCACGAAAATTTTCCTTTAATTTTTTTCACACAAGCCGTCCACTGGCACCGCGTAGGTACGTGCGATTGCGAAAACATTGACCATCAGCTAATTGGGAAACACATGAACGCGACTTCCACGTCTGTCCACAGAAAAGTATCTCGTAATAAAGAATGCAATTAGAGGTACGGCAATTCATTCCCCTAATACATTACGAGGGGTTTTGGGTTATAAATACACCCACCACGCGAGGGGCAAGTGCGGATTGATGGATGTATTAAGTTCGTGTATTGTCCTCTAGTTGCTTTGTTTATTATAAAAAAAACTGGCGTCTTACCAATGCAGTTCCTCGGCCCAACTCCAAACGGCATGTAAGTATACGGCTTGATGTTGCGCTTGTTCTCTTCGGAGAAGCGTTCGGGGTCAAACTTATTTGGATTTGGAAAGTACTCCGGATTATGATGAATGGCATATATTGGGATAAGGATTATTTCACCTTTATGGAGCTGAAATACGTAAGCAGTAGATTTTATACAAATTATTAATAAAAGTAATATTACAAAAAGGAGACAGACGGATATGCCGGCGACAAGGTAAAAAGTGTTTACTGTCGTCCATGGACGATGTGGAGATGTGGACGGAGACGGAGATGTGGGTGCGCTACCGACTATGTGAAACCTATTTATAGTAGTAATCAAGAACCCCATGATATAACTTAACATGAAAACTTATAAATTCGTGGTATAAAAAAACTCAGAACCGTACACTGTGTGGTATCGCCTTTTCAAGGAAGTGCGTGTGGATCTCATTTCAGTGACGAATGGGGCGGATATAGACTCCGAGGTTGGCATTAAATCGGACAATTCTTGTGAGCTCTCACATGGTACTGATGGTAGAAGACATATAGAGGATTGCAATCTTTTCGGACTCTGAAAGTTCCAAAACTACGTACTTTATAAGTGTTATTGAACTACTGATCAGTGAAATGATTGAACTTCCGGAAGAAAGGGTAAGAAATAAAATTAGTGAAGTAACTTCGTACATGAAACTTACAATGAAATCCTCGGTGGCCTTATCGTTAGGCTTCCCCATATTATAATCCTTAACGCAGAGTCGACTGATAGCAGATGCTTGCGTCCAAAGTCGCAATACCTCTGAAATTAAAAGAATAACGAGTAAAATAAAAATAAATAAATACTTGTAATAAATACGTGACGCGTAGCTTTGGGCCTCACCTGATACGACCATATCCATATAAGTCATTTGCTGTATGGAGTTGTAGTCAAATTTGCCGCCGTTTCTGGCCTCGTTTTCGCGGATCTCCCGAAGGAGTCTATCCTGGATATCAGGGTTGCCGGCCAATTCATACATAGTAAACGTCATTGCAGTGGAGACAGTATCAAAACCAGCGAAAAAGAATAGCATAGCTTGAGCGACGAGGTCATTATCAGACCACACTGTAAGGAATATTACAATTATTTTCTTCTGTTCTCACTTTCTACTCACTTCACTCTCTTACTGCTACTTACTTCTATTAACGCTCTTTTTTCCTACTGCTGACTCTTCGACTGTTGCAAAGCCTGCGTTTGCGTCGGCAGATACATTATTGTCGTGAGTTAGTGTTCCTGTTAAAAAAAATATAAGTATCAGATGAAAGATGACCAAATGCGAATTTGTTTATTAAAATCATTTATCAGTATAATTCAAAGTTTCACCTTTTTTAGCCTCCATGAGGAGTTGTATCATGTCAGGTCGATAATAGTGGCGTTCTTCACGATCTGCCATTCCACCCAATACCAAATTCTTAAAGAATGCCTTGAAATTGTCGTCAAATAACGAGAACTTCAGTTTCTAAAAAAGCGTGGTCAGTTTAAAAACATCATAAAATTCATTATTAAAATAATCAAACGTTCATCATTATACTGACTTTCGAAAGGTTTGGCGCTGCGTTGAAGGCAAAGAATTTGATTATAGCTTTATAGTCGAAGTTGGTAGATTTTTCTCCCATCTTGTAAAACTCATTATTCTCTTCCATGTGAGAATCCACTTTCAACCCAAAAGCACACGAAGCGATGACGTCGTTGGCGTAACGACTGGAGAGATCTTTGCTGTTCAAATCAGTGTAGTCAGCTGTAAGGAATTTTTTTTAGATGTAAATTGAGAAGTTTGATTTTCTTATGAACATTGATTTACTTTTAATCATACTCAAAAAATATCTACTAAAAAAGTTATACGTGAAATTAAATTAGAAGTTTCTTTGTAAATACAAATTCCATTTTAATTCAAAGTCTATATATTGACTGGAACTGGCCTACAACGTGTTACTGAAATAACAAAAAGTTAAATATAGGTTGTACCAATTGGAGAGTAGAATCGATTCTACCAGTTTTTACAACAGGTTTTTTCAAAACTTATTATTAACTAGCGGTGCTGAAGCCGTTAGAGTGAACTTTAGAGTGGTTCCCGTGGGAACTCTGTATGTTTACCCTAATGTTTACCCAAGTCATAAGCTATAACTGTGCTAAGTTTCATTAAATTCTGTTACGTGGTTTTTGCGTGATGAGCGGTCAAACAGGCAGACAAAAATTCTAAAAATGTATTTTTTGGATATTGTTTGTAGAATACACTGAAACGATTATTTTCAAAAAATATCTCTGTGTTACGATTTTATTATATGTATAGATTATATATATTATACATATATTATACCTATCTTGGCCAGTTTCATCCATGCGGCTTATTTTCGTCGCTCGCTCCGCGCCGTCCGCGCTCAGTTATTGCCCAGTACCGAGTAATTTGCGCTACGAACGTTTTAGATAGAACTACAAAACATTACATGTTTGAAACTTTCCAGAAAACTTTTTCGAGTATTAAATTACAATGCAACACGATTTTAAATTATCGATTCGAAAGATACGCCACTCAACTTATGCGTTTGAAAAAAAATATCCGAGCTTCGCGAAAAAATCTTTTGTAAATTCTGCAGATTTTGGGTTCCTTCTATATCTTGAGGGATAAGTTGGAGGATGTCGCGTGAGAGTTTCGTGCGAAAATAATAATAATTGGCTGAGATATGGCTAGTTGAAGTTAATATTTGTCGAAATTCGTGTTACAAATAATTCAATGTTACAGTGTTACAATGGCTATGAATTTCAACCATATGTAGCAACTTCCGGTGTCATTCAGGTATCCCATCTTGGTCCGGTGTTGTTCAACGTCATCATCAATGATATCGCTGATTCTGTAGTCATTTGCTGTACGTCGCTTGCTGATTACATGAAATTGTACAGGCGGATATGGTACATGGTTTGTTTGTTGACTCATTTACGAGTAATTAATAAGTTATTAGTTACTTTTTACTTTCGTCATCTTATACGTTTTATTATTTCTGGCAACGTGCTTCTACTTTCTAGTCTATTTTACGGATATATTTTTTTATTTAATTATATTCTATTATATCTTATTATATTATGTGCCGTTGAAGAAAAAACAAAAGTAATATTTTTAATTTTGGTAAAAAGGTTTGTTATACATTCCAGGTGTTAGAATAATACCTGTCACAATTTATTTTTCTCCTCTACGAATTGTTCAACATTGATACCTACTCAGGTGTTTAAAACTTAAAATTAAAGTTACCTTATAATAACTAAGATTTAGTTACAAAATTACGGTTTTCATATTTAAACCTTAGAAACCACAGTCAGATATTTTTTATCTTATTAGAATTTTATTTATTTATTGTGGGAGCATTTTAAATCCAGCTTTCAATGCATCCATCAATATGCAATTTAAGCCCCTTGAGCCCCCAGCAAAGGGACGTGTCTTGACGACTAGTGCTACAAACACGTCAAGAAGTACCCGGCGACGACCATAAACATAGTCCAGTCAGAATTACAAGGAATTAAGAATCGGAGTATAATCTCCTTGTCTGCCACCTTCATTAATGGGACCATAAGTTAACAATTGACCTTATTATGCCAACAATTACAACTTTTTTGCATGTAATTTTCTGTTCAACTGAAAGAACAGATTTGTTCTACAACATTATAATTGCAGTTGGTACGACCCACTCACGTATTGAATAATTCAATAATGAATTGTAAAGAATTTTGTGTTTATTCAAATACTAGATTGGCTAATACTATAGTCAGCTACATTTTTCTACTAGATCTGCTACAATACTAATCACCTACCTCCTGATGAGTTAATCTTGATCTTCAATGACTTGACCATCTGTTCGCTAATCTCAACCATGAACGGCACCATTAAGCGGATCCTTGAGCTCGTGAATGCCGGGCTTAAAGTGGACCTCATGTCTTTCCATTCTTGACCTGAAAAGTTATGTTCACTCTTATTTTTAAGCCACTATTTTAGATAATTTAAGAAAGTTGTTGAAGAAAAAGAAGAGAAAAGAAGGAAAAGAAAACTCTTTATCTTTGAAAAGAAAAAGGACTCTCGTTTTTTAAAGAAAGTAAGAGAGTTGGATAGTATTCACTGTAATATTTAATAATGTAATTTTCAATGATAATATTTAGTAAGCCTATAAATACTAACGTTGTTGGAACAGAGCTTATAAAGAGCTCTTCAGCTTTTGTAGAAACATTATTTTTGTAAAACATGAAATAACGATTGGCTATCTAATATCTATCTAATCTATTTATAATCTAATCTATATCTAGTATCTAATTTCGATTGGCGCGTGCCATCGGCGTGTTTTAAAACTAAAGACACCTAATCGATCACTGACTGGAATAGAGAATTTATGTCAAATTTTTACCTTTCAAAGAGAACAAGTTCCTGCCAAAGAACGGATCACTGTCCTGGTTGATGAAGGACCTATGATCGATGAAGTATTCGAAGTCTTTAACTGTGACGTTCTTCAACACTTCCAAATCTTTTATAACGACCATGGGATTCACAAATTGGAAGGCGCCAATGAACCTGTCGATCAGAAATAAGATTTTGTCACAAATGACTGAGTTGACTATGCTTCAGGTTGTCGCCAGGTACTGTTTGATGACTTACATTTATTTTATAAGTGTTTCACAGGGCAAGAGTGAATGTTAATTACTGGAGAATAGGGATGTTCCGAATATTCATATTCGTATCCGTTTTGGCGAATATTCGCCACTTTTCAAATACTCGTTCAAGTTCAAGTACTTTTCAAGTACTTGAAAGGTACTTTTCAAGTACTTGAAAGTACTTTACTCGTGTTCTCCATTTCCTAAAGAATACTCGAATTAACCCTAGAATAATAATCTACATAAATTTGATGTGTGCTCTCTAAAATATTTGATTTATGGCTTTAATTGATGCTGTGTTTCAACGTGTTATGCTTTTCGCACATCTTTGTCGTCGTTCAGAGCTTTCACAAGGTGACGGTGTCGTTGACGTAAGTTTGGCCAGAACTTAGATATTAGTGTGACCTACGTAAAAATGGCGTATGATTATCTTTTGTGTAACTTTTAGCAACTGTTTGTCATTGATAACGCGCTGTATGTTTCCTGTTTTATTTTTTACTAGCTGGCATGCGTTGCATGCCCGGCAATTTTTTTGCACATTATATATATACATAATATATAGCCTATGTCCATCTGGAATAAGGTACCTTTCAAATGGTGAAAGAATTTTTCAAATAGGTGCAGAGGTTCCCACACAAACTCACAAAATTCGCACCCTCGCTTTATTATATAGTTATTATTTCGCTTTATTAGTATCTTAGATTTGTTTGAAATAATGAAATTAATTCTTGTTGTATGTATTAAGTATATCTATTATCCATCACTATATAGAGTCTATTTTGATTGATGATCAAATTATGCACTTATTAACACAATATTTGAAAGTAAACCCTATACCGACAGTGAAAATAAATTTCACATGAGTGATGATGTACAAAGTGACACCGAGGATGCATATATATATATATATATATGAAGAAATATGTAAGTAGATAAAGAATCCGTAGAGATTTACATAGAACCACATCAAGAGTCTCACCGGATAACATCACTATCAAAGGTAAAAATAATACCCCGAAACTAAATATATTTTAATAATTTTACGATTATTTATTTCCCTTTTTTCAGCTGAGAAACTTTTGAGCCGAAGGAATTCCATGACAGGTTTGATATTTGTTAAGACTGCTAAGGTTGATGGTGCTTACTGCTTGTAACCTTAAATCACATGATACTGCATCAAAAATATATCAACATACTAAAAAATAGGTATTTTATATATTGAACTCGATAGAAGACATATGCGTCATGCCTTACTGTAGCAAAGATAGGTGTAATTCTATTACATTTTTTATAATCTGATATGGAATTATGGATTGATAATAATTGCGATATCAAAATTAATGAGCAATAATAATTTATATAAAAACAAATGGCATCAAAATAATCCTTAGATAATAGAGTTTTATGTAACAAAACAAGTAAGATGGATTATTATCATCATATGATTATAATAATCTGTAATATGATTTTATCGTAATATGACTCAATCATCTTTATGGTTTATCGTAATATGACTCAAACGTCTATATTTATCGTAATATGACTCAATTGTTATTACTTTTAATTTTTCAAAATATTCTATGGACAAACTATTTCATTCCAATTTATAAGTTGAAATGAAATTTAACGCCAAATTGTTTGTGTGTATATCTCGGCTAACTTCCTATATAAATAAGTTCGGGCAAGTCGATTCAGTAGTTCCAAAATTATACTACCTTAAAATCTTCAAATAATTTCAATATATACAAACAATAAATTGCTGGATACGGCCAAGTATACAAATTAAGTCTCAGTACCTTTCTCTCTACCTAACCGAATGGCTAATGGCTAAGGTCTAAATGGCGGACAATGGGGGAGGCCTATGTCCAGCAGTGGACGTCCAAGGGCTGAGATGATGATGATGATGATGAACCGAATGGCGCATGTGTCGGGCGTATCTGTACTGAAGCTCTTGGTGGTGACCGGTAAATTACTTACTCCCTGTGCCAAATGTTTTGTCAACTTCATATATATACTCATTATCATTGATATGTTTTTCAGATAAAAAACAAATGCTGTTGTGGATTTTGGAACTAATGAACCGATTTGGACTATTTACGAGCCTAACCAAGATCTTAGACTTAAAATACTTTTGTTTCAAATTTTATTGCAAAAATACTGAATGGGCAGAAAATCTATGTCAGCAAATTTAACTATAGGGTTAGGTTATCTGGTGACAATGAAGGAATGGGAGACTCCGTCGGCTTCGTGATGACATTCCTCGTTAAATTATAACTTTCAGTTATTCAAAAACAGTTTGTTTTTTTGGTCACCACACATTAAATATTTCTGCTACTAACCTATTATACTAGCATACCTTTCTCCAGGGAAGGAGTTATATAACCAGCTGAAGGTGTTTGGAAAGTTATCTAAGCGCAGGATGAGCCGCGCCAGGTTGCCCATAAGTGGGACCACGGGCTGGTTCTTGACTCCGTGCTTGCTGAACCTCGAGTACACTTGGTTGAGGTATAGTGTTAAGGCGACGAGGATCACCAGCGTCCATATTAGGAACAACATCTACGAAAGTATGTTTCTTTAAATTTATATTATCCTAACAGGAAAATTATGGAATTATTCTTTTAAAAATATGAAATTATGGAACTATCATTTTTTTTGCTTTGTATTTTTTATGAAAAAAAATATATTGCGGCAACAGATTCGTAAAATGTAATTTATAAAGTAATTCGTGCAGTATAAAAGTTTATATTCAAACTAAATTAATCAAAAATAATAATAGGTGAGCCTTGTGATATATCATTTGTAGTTGAAAATATTGCTAATTTTTGAAAAGTATCACTCCCTGTGTAATTCTAGAATTTTATCTGTGAGGTCATAAGTTCAAACCGCTTCCGATTTTTTTAATTATCATGAGCTGCGGGGTGAAATTCAGGCCTGAATCTCTAAAGATAAGCAGCACATCCAAGGGCATGCCAGCGTTTTTTAGAGATGAACATCTATGATCTACAGTATCCACTTACCACCAAGTGGATTGTCCGCTCGGATACCGTTTTTTTCTATAAAAAAATCTACTCTAACCACAACTCATATAACGTGTACTTAATATAATGAAGTCACGTAGAATAGGGCTTGTATTTAAAGAGCAGCAGAAAACAGTAATAGCAGCAGAAAATAGTAATTGAGCAGCAGAAACAAGTAATTGAGCAGCAGAAAATAGTAATTGAGCAGCAGAAAATAGTAATTGAGCAGCATAAAATAGTAATTGAGCAGCAGCAAATAGTAATCGAGCAGCAGAAAATAGTAATTGAGCAGTAAATCATGATATATAAGCGGAACAATACATTTTTTAAATTGCTAATTTTGCTACATACTATTCACTGTCCATTACCTATTTTCTGATGCTCTTTTAATTACTTCTCTTACAAAAAAACCCTTCAATAATCAGTCACAGATTGATAGATACAAAAATTACTTGCTTTATTTTGTGCCGCAGAGTTGATGATACGTCTCGATTGATGGACGATCAGTTTACTTGTGTAGTTTTGTGTAGTTTTAAGTCTTCAACGCACAAGACGCGGTTGATGAGATATCGGGCGCGGCGCACGTCATAAGTCACAACTGTATCGCGCGATTTGGTTTTTTAGGCGTTTAGTTCAATTCACACCGAGCGCACTTCACGGCAGCGAGTGGTGGAACAACAAAGTCGTTTGTTTTATAAATGAACTTTATCTACAATGTATATGGTTTAAATTTGTATAACCCTGCGAGTATGGCCAGCAGTCTTTATCGGAAGCGAGCGATGCCAAACGTCTCCGTCTATGACTAATGCCTCGACGACATATTTAAATCTATGTGTATATTGAAGATGTATAAGATATTGATACTGGTGCGATAAGATATTTTCCAGTTTCGATTCAAACCACTAGAATTTTTGTTCTGAGTTGCCGCATGTAGGTAGCTATTTTAAATTTAAACACAGCAAAGTAAACAATTTAAAATTGTTTGCTTTGCTTAATTTTAATTTAATGCTATAATTATTTATTGCTTTTTTTAATTTAACTTTACTTTTTAATTTAAACATTTTGTAACACTTAATTTTAATTTAATTTGTTGTAATTTAAACACAGCAAAGCAAACAATTTAAAAATCGTTTGCTTTGCTGTGTTTAAATTTAAAATAGCTACCTACATGCGGCAACTCAGGACAAAAATTCTAACAGGGGTTGTTTTGGGTTCTGTATCGTTAGTAGAGAACACTGCAATGATTTTTTCCAAAAAAAAAAATCTTGTACAGACAGGGCTCTGTTACAATTTTATTATATCTATAGATTTAGATCTTTTCTCAAGACTGTTTGTACTCTTTATGATTTGAAAGTTGATTTGAACGCTGAGGGATTATAAACCGCCCGCGAGAGTAGGATCGTCGACAATTTTTAACAGCACGTCGTTGGATGGAGTCAAATGAGTCCAGTTGATATTTCCGTGCGCCGGCCCAGAGATGTGAGCAGAAGGTACTTCACTTGGGGCCTAACCTGAGCTTTGTAGGACCTTAGTTGCCCAGGGGTAAAGTACCGCTTCGCTCTGTTCAGCACAAGAAGCTTTTTGGAGGCCATTTTGGCTTTATTTTCCAGATAACCCCTAAATACGACTTTGCTGGAGATGTGGAGGTGCTACCACGCTTTTTTTGCGATGAATGCACAGACTTGCGTCTTACTGGGGTTGAAATCCACTAGGTTTAGAGGACCCCAAATCGAGACTATATCTAAAGAGTCTTCGATTTCAGATACAAGCCTGACGCGACTCTCTTCCACTTCGACCCGAGGGATGTTAGCGTGGCCCTTGTACAAGATACCCCCAGTGCTGTCATCTGCATAGCAACGTATATCACCAATTTGCAACAGATCGTTGATATGCAGAAGGAACAGAGTTGGGGATAGCACGGAGCCTCGTAGGACTCCAGCATTAATCAGAAGCTGGCAACCCATTCGCATAATCCCTTGTAAACTGACTACAAAAACATATAAGTAAATAAGAGGCTAACATATCCAAATATTGTTGTGTCAATTATCAGGTTTACTTTAACTAAACTGTTGCATAATAATTAAAAAGTCTTTAATTCGTTACAATATTTCATAGGATCAGATAGCAACTATTCGATTCGATCCCAATATCGCATCACATAATTAATACCGTATCCAAAATACCGGTAGCAACAAAAATATCGTGCATCCCTAGTGTGATATCTGAAGGCGAATTAAGGAAACTACAACTATATTACTTTATTACTCTAACTTACTATATTGATTAAACATGTAAATACATTTAAACTATTTATTTGGGGGCGCGAGTGACGACCGACAATGGCCGAGTGCGCATAAAAAAGCTCTACTATGAAAGAAACTCTATTTTGGAAAACTTGAGTGTCGAACACTGTGCCATTCTTTACACATTCTATAGAATGTAACTTGTGTTTCGTAAATTTTTGAATAAAAAATCTGTAAAGACCCTCCTTTATACATTTTGACTGTAATTACAAAACACAAGTTACATTCTACAGAGTATGTAAATAATGTAAAGAGACGTTTAATCGACTGAATCCTTTCCATATCAAATAAATAATTTATATAAAAAGTATAGTAAATTCTCTCGAAATGAATAATCTACATAGTGATGTAAATTGTAAGAAAATATGCATCGTAGGTTTCGAGATTAGCGCCAATAAACTGACAGAACAGAAGATTTTCTAAAAGTTTGAAGTTTCTTACCAGGCAAAATTAGTTTACGATTCAAGCACTTTTCGCGAAATAAGTGAAATCCTTTGCACCTAGTAATTCTGTTGTTCAGTTCTGTTGTCCGAACAAATGCTATTGTTTATGTATATTTTTGTGAATAACAAAACTACCTCTACTCTCGACTTCGGTCGGCAAAACTGTACAACAGAGCAAAATTAACTGTACTGCTATACATTGTATGCACGTACTACATTTCTATCGATGTCGTCAAAAATTAAATCCTTCTTTTGAGATTTAACTTACGGCTGGAATCGCGAATGTAAAAATAATAAAAGTACCATATTATTTAATCTTCACTCCAAATAATTCCATAGAATAACTAAATATTACTGATTAGGTAATGAGTATAATTACATTTTTTATCTAATTTTATTTATCTATTACGTAAATAAAATTTTAGAAAATATATTTAGTACAATAATATGGTGCAATTATTATGCGATAGTAAATATTAACAATAACTGATATAGCGCGGAAATAATTGATAAAACATATCTTTGTATCTATTTAATTAAATTCTTCCAGAAAAGATCGTCGTGTTTTTACAGTGTTATATATTATGTTTATGTTTAGAAGCCTATAGCAAAGCCTAAGGCTTGTCACCCAACATGATCCGGGGAGTCCGTTTCTACACGGGGAGTCCGTTTCTACACAGTTAAACAGTGATGGGTAAGAGCTGTCTTAAATCTACCCTTCCTCGGTTGAAAGCAAATGCAGCTGTTGGTGGGCCGGCTGTTGCTTAACTAGTTGATGTCCTTGGCGCTCCGCCGTCAAGTCTCTCATTGGTCTCTCATGACCAAAGTTGGATACTCTTAAGCAGAGAGATATGATCTTTCACAATTCTCAAGTTCTTCAAATCGTCGTTCAACTTTGCACGAGAAGTTCCTCCACCACTTCCAAACGCAGGGCTCATAAATGTCCAATGAAATTAGCACTGCATGACATGTTGTGTACGCATGTATATCGGGCTTTTTTCATTGAGAATACCATAACTACAGCCTATGTCTCTCCACTGTTCGATATAGGCCTCTCCTGAGGGACGCTACCATACACAATCTACGGCTCTTCCCATCTAACCGAACCAGCGGATTTGTGTTGTATTTATTGTATCTTCTTGATTTACCTAGTATAACAGTAGTATGGTACACAGAAAACACAGGACATTTAATAGTAATAACAGAATAACAAATGTGCGTAAACAGGGACGTGGTGCGAATATGTATCGAGCGACAAAAGGGATACTTAATTAGCTTAGTGTAAAGTTGTGGAACAAATGGAAACGAACCACAGTGCTGATATTCTGCTAGAGCCTTATAGTACCACCCACAGAACAGTGATTAGACGCTGTTCTGTGGGAAATAAAATTTAATCAAGTGATTTTTTTTATACTAAATTTAGTCATTACATCCATTTAGTCATACTAAATTTTCAAATACTTTCTGAGTTATAAAGTGGCCCCACAATTCAAACGTATGGATCGAGGTGGCACTTTTGTATTCACAAGTTATTACCAACTGTTGAATATTTTCATTACATATAGCGACCTGACCTCGCTTCGCTTCGGTTTATAGGAGCTTTTTTCAATTTTTATTTTCAATATTTCAATATAAAATATAGCCTATATTAGACACGGATAATGTAGCTTCCTATTTGTGAAAGAATTTTTGAAATCGGTTCAGTAGTTCCAAAGATTACTCCCAACATACCTACAAACACACAATTTTACCTCATTATATTAGTATATGGTAGATAAGTGTAAAAGCCTTTTTCGCTACCTACTAAACCCACGTAAGTAATTTTTAATGATGTGATCTAAAGTCCCATACGGAATATTTTTGAAGTCTTAGAAACAATAGCATATATATAAACCTGAATGTCATAAATTCCGGTGGGCTATCTATGGCCAACATATATCTATGGTAGAATATAAATCCTGAAAATATATAGTCGATTTTATTGCTAAATTAAAATTGTACATTTTTAATATTTATAAGTTAGTTTTAAGTTATTTTACAAATAAGTATAGATTAGTTGTATTTATAAGTTAGTTTTAAATTATTTTACAAATAAGATTAGATTAGTTTTTACATTTAAGTATTTTCTTTTATTTGTATCATTTGTGTGTACAGTAAATAAATCTTTTCGAAAAGATTGACCTCAGGGACGACCTTGACATTGAAGGGGAACATTGACAATCATTTTATTTGCGCAGCCTGTGGGTCAGGTATACTGAACGGTCCTACAGCGCCATTCGCATTCAACATAACAACACCTTCAGGATGTTGTTGTATTTCAGAAAATTTCTGCGATAACAACCATCAATGTTCTCTTCTCTTCTTGGAGGTAGGTTACATTTTAACAATACCGTATTACGGAGGGAGATCTACGATCTGTAATGATTCTACGCTTTTTTCCTAATAAATTAACTCAACACCTCTGTAACAACTAAACTACTGCAAGAGTCCCCACTCGTATGGGTGGAAATTCATTTCCTCCGAATCGTTATTCTGTGGAAAAAAATCGCTACTTACAGGATGCTGTACCATTGTGTTAATAACTGAATAGTTGTCCATTGAAGGGCACGCCTATAGCTTAACCTGGACTTTATTGTCCTGAAAGCCTCCTAAATGAGTTCACTCAGATTGCTTCATTTTCACGAAGCCTATCAATAGGGAAAATCATACTTGTAATTAGTCTTTTATTGTCGTCACAAGAGTAATTTCGGACGTATTCTAGCTTTTAACATTGGCACCATTGGGCGTACGACATCACGTTCGAGACGTACCAACCTATAGGCACAATAAAAGACAGCACGCTTACCATTTAGTTTAATGTATATTTGCCTGGTATTGTTTTTTTTTTTATCTACGAAGGCGGCTGGCGAGCATACAGTCCACCTGATGGTAAGTGGATCCTGTCGCCCATAGGCATCCGCGATGAATGCCAACATTAGTCAGGAATGACAAACGTTGGCACGCCCCCAGATGCGCTGCCTACCTTTGGAGATATAGGAATGGATTTGGAGAAAGGGTTGGGAAAATGGGAAGGGATAGGATGGGAATGGGCTCTGGCACATCTCACTCACTACCGAAAATAAAGGGAAAAGATAAAGTCGGAAATGCAGTACATTTCAAGGTAGTCTTCTGTGAGAGAGAGGTGACGTGGCCAGTCGGCAAGTTCCTAGGGTGGAGGCTAGACAATTTTAGAAGAGTAATTGGCCGTCGTTTACCATTCCCAGTTGTAGTTCTCTTCATCTAACAGTCAAATAGACTTAAAAAATAAATAAATGATATATTCCAGTGTCTATCAAAATTAAAAATTATCAAAAAAAAAAATACACTGTGAGGCAATATGTATTCTTCAATCGTATACTGAACATTATTAAATAGCTACCGCTCGAATAGCGAGCTACTGCAATAGTCTAAAATCAGAAAAGCAATACTGTTCGCGCCACGTCGCGCATTGTCATTTTTATTATTTTTCAACGGCGTATTATGGAAATTTGCCAGTGGTGGTAGGACGAGAACAGCCGAGGATCGTGTAGTGGAGAGACCTATGTCCAGCAGTGGAGAGACATAGGCCGATGGTATGGTATGGTATTATGCACATCACTTTTTCTAACTGCACGCCCCCAAGTTAAAAGTGTGTGACCGCTAGTCTCTGAAAAGCTCTCGCCGCCACCGGTCGTGTTACTGGTTGTGAGAAAATCGAGTGGTCGTGGGCTCTGTCCACGGCTGTACACTCGCAAGCCTTTGTGACGAAACCTCGCATCTGCTGGTCGTGTATCGGATTGAGAGGAAACCGCGTGTGGTGTAGTGCCTCAAGAAAACAAGTGAACTTGACACGAGAACCTGCCTGCCAGCGAGCCCCGTGCGAATAGGAGGAGAAGTACAAGGCCCCACAACGACTGTAGAAGGTGCCTCCTGCTGGTTAATGCCGGAGGTGGACAAGGTAGCGTTTTCCCTTCTTACTTGTAGGGGAATAGGGCATGCTGCATTCCCACAGCCGGTGGGCACATTCGACTGGCCACGTTACCCCTCTCACAGAAGACTACCTTGAAATGTACTGCATTTCCTACTTTATCGTATTTCCCCAATGTGCGTACGTGTTTCGATAGTGAGTGAGATATACCAGAGCCTATTCCGATCCCATCCTATCCCTCCCCATTTTCCCAATTTATTCCTTAATCTGCAAAGGTAGGCAGCACATCCGGGGGCGTGTAATCGTTTGTCGTTCTGGACTGATGTTGCCATGTATCGCGGATGTCTATGGGCGACAGTATCCACTTAGCATCAGGTGGACTGTATGCTCGTCTGCCGCCTTTTTTCTATTAAAAAGGAAATTTAAAGTTTTCTTGTGTGAGTACACTGTGCATTTGATATCAATTATCATCAATGATACTTTCATATAATCATATGTAAATCAATTCGTTCTGTAATAATATTGTGATCATACTCTTCTCCAATCGGTAAAGTGTTGCACCAAATGTTGCAAATGTGGCGAAGGGATGTCACCCGGTACGTATATGGGGACATACACGCGGTCAGAATGGACTAGTGTTAGGTTCAGTTAAATATTTTAGTCTTTCAGTTGACATATAAAGGAGATGTGGGTAGATAGAAGAAAGAGGTTCGTATAAAAGGAGGCGAGTCCGTGGCGGACAGGACTGAGTTGAATTAGCCGTCAAGACGAGTAGCAGTGTTAATCAAATTCTATTAGTATTAGTGACGTATTAGTGTGTATAAGTAAGTCAGTGTGAAGTGAAGTATACATTCTGTTGGTATATCCTTGAGTTTTATTATACAACTTAAAAAGTTCGTTGTACGGAATAGAACGAAGCATTAGGTACTTCACTTCGGGGCTACTGTTGAAGATTAAAAGCGCCTACTAGACATCCTACGCAGCGTAATAGCAGGAACAGAATTGCTTTAATATTTTATAAGGCGTTTGTTTAGTTTAAGTGTGTCTTGTTCCACTAACACCCACCCCTTCTACTTGTAGAAATTATATAGATCGTACGTACTCAATTTGCTCCGACTCTGTTATTGCTGAAAATCTAAAAATCCCAATCAGCAACGCTTGTCGCTTTATAAAGCTCAAGTGCAACGAAGTACCAGCTGGACCCTTTTGGCTCCGTCCAACGACGTGTTATCCTAATTGTCGACGATACCACTCTCACAGGTGGTTTAGAATCCCTCAGCAGCTGTAAAGATGTTGCATCTCCGTGCATTTTCTACTGCCTATTTAATGGGGAATGTTCTAAAGAGCTGTTTAATTTGATACCAACTTCGGGTTTTTACCATCGCACCGCTCGTCATCGTCGTGCACTTCATGCGCACTTCCTGGAAATATAATCGCTGCGTACAGTGCGGTTAGAAAGACACTTTATATCGCAAACCTGAAAGTTGTGGAATGATCAGTCAGCTGAGGTTTTCCCGTTACGTTACGATATGGGGCTCATCAAGAGAGCCGTGAAAAAAGTTTCTGCAAGGTCGACAGTTGTAACGTTGCGTTTTTGTCAAAACTATTTTCTTTTATCAAGTTTTAAAACTTCTAGAACATATATGGGCAACGTCCGGCCCGCGGGCCGTATACGGCCCGCGGGCCGGATACGGCCCGCTACAGCTTCCCATTAAAGTCAATAATAATAAATAAATACACTATTAGGATAACATTGTAACTTTGGCTTACTAAATAAACGCATAAAACGTTTTTTTTGTATACACAACTATTACCTACGGTCCGCTATATCATGAACGTTTGACAGTTTAGCCCGCGATATCCCAAAGGTTGCCCATACCTGGTCTAGAACATCTGTTGAATCGCTTTGGCATTAGTGGTTGTTAATACTACTAACGCCACCTATTTTTCTTACTTTGAACTAATTGGTATTATATCGATGGGAGTTACAGTCCTGAAACTCTGAATGGTTCGATTTATGAGAATGTCGTAGGATTCGTTTATATTTAAATAATAAATATAATTCTTCAAGGATTATTCCTCTCGTATTTACAAAGATATTTAAAAAGTGTCTTTTTATTTGAATCGTCGCAGACTCGGATTTGGGTTTCTGAACGGATCTAGAAATGTAAAGGTTTGACGGAAGGAAGGCACTTTCGGTTTTGGGATTCACCAAGATGGGTGAAAATTAATATATTTAATTTAAATAATCAATCTAGCGATGCCGGAGGCATCTCATCAAGATTTCACATGATTGACGTGAGGTAAGAGATTTAGTAGATGTTGTTCGGATTTTCTAATTTGATTTTCAACGCGTCACAACAAACGCGTGTTTTCATGATACATTTTTATTTCAGCAAACACCCTAAGTTTGAGGCGGGTCGGGATGCATGTGACGAAAGCCCAGTATGAATAAGCTACACGTCACTGTAAGATAATTTTCCGTTTCGTTTGAAAACTTTTCATAGGGATCGTTCCTACCCTCTTCTATAGATTGAATTCTAATTATTCGTATTCTTTTCAGATGCGGGTATAAAGATTTATAAATATAAATATAAAGATTTTAAATTACATATAAAGATTTATAAATATAAATATAAAGATTTTAAATTATAATATTTAATTGATATTTCATTAAATACTTCAATGATGTTGGAGAGTATCATATACTTCGGTCTTCTACGGTTTATCCGGAGAGACTTTTCCTCTGAATGAGTGAGACTCCTCAGCACAGTGTCAGGAGTTTGGTAACCAATGATTGGACCAGGGAAGGAACCGTGTGGACAACCCTTAGTATCGTCGGATCACAGGTACCATTTCACTTTACTAAGCTGTAGGCGTTTCCTCGTATAATGAAGATTTGACCAAGATCTCAGTGTCAATAATTCTTTGGAGTCCTTTTGTAACTGAGTTTAAAGTTAGCAGAAAGAGGGTTATATTTTCATCACCGAACCGAACAAACACCCCTGATCTTTACCGTTGAGATTGATATTTCTTTAATGATGCCTAAGTGTAGGCTAAGTTGTGATAAGTATAGATTTTGATTTACCCATAAGTGTACCTATGTAATATTACTTACTATTTGTATTTAGTACAACCAACAACAACTAAAAAATAAACACATCAATCTTAATGGTCTATTTCTTTTATTTATTAAAATACAAAAACAGATTCTTATAAATTTCTGTAAGAAACTTGCACAGTGCACCCGCGTGCCCCCTAGTGTTGCAGGTGTCCATGGACGGCGGTGACCACTTACCACCATGTGGGGCCCGCCCACTTGTCTGCCATCTATTCTATACAAAAAAAACCTAATTAATAAAAAAATACTTTAATAGTTCTTTAATTTCGGTTGGAAAATCTTATTCTTCACTTCCTGATTTTAAATCTCAGCGAATGTCCACCCTCCAGCCGGAAGCCGAGCATCTGGTTGCTCAGTTTCGGGGGTATGACGGTCTTCTCAGACGGAGTTACTTCTATGTACTTTAACAGCTGGTATATCACCACTTTAATCTCGCAGAGAGCGAATCTGGACCCTGGAAGATAAGTTTACGAGATTAAAATTCGAGAGAGAAAAAGTCGTTTAAATATATATTTACAATTGTGCAAAAAAGAATGAATGAATAAATGAATTAATTAAGATTTTCACTATGGTACAGCTTATTATCCAAATGGAAATTTGGAGAATCTGGTATCTTGCTGCGACATTAGGAAGCTGAACAGTGTAGAGAAAAACGAAGTGACGCCTCGAAAATCCCCATACACGTATACTAAGTTTGAAATCAGTTAAATATTTAATCATTGAAATTAAGTCACTTTTACTTCATTTATTTCATAACGCTACTCGCTAACAGATGGCACTACTATTTGTATCTTAGTAATTGAGGCACGAAACAGCATATCTTAATTGGATATGCTAATATTCAATTAGCGGCTCGCTAATTGAATATTAGCGCTATTTGAATGTTTTTTTTTTTTTGTTGTATGTTGTAAAGTTGCCAACATATTATAATCGGAGCCAGTTTAGCATTTAAACATTCAAATAATATAATTTGTATTTAAACTATTTAATGAAACCTTCGCCAACAGACGGCTCTATTTTAGTAGAGACTCACAAACAGTACATGCAATGGCTTCTTACTTATTCGCCGAAACCACATGAGATCGCCCAAGCACGAACGTATAAACGGAGGCTAGCCTGGTCTGGTTTCATCTCGGGGCACTCGCCTCGATGTCGGTTTTTTGTTCCCGAGTCAAAGAGAGTTCGGACGAAAGACGATAGTCTGATTCTAATGTCGTCACCATTCAGTCTCTGTCGAGACTAAACTGTGACATACAAACGGGTAGTTTTTCGTAGCGGCTTCATGCGTGAAGCATTCATGCGTTTTTGGTGGAGAATTTTACTACTTTTTATGTTTTTTTATACATTTTTCGTCTACTTTTATATTTTTTTATAAAAGGACAGACCGGCGGCCAAGATTTGTGTCACACCTTATATTTAAATTTTCGTAATTTGTATTTGCGCTGTCGCGCTGATGTGGATGTCGGCAACCGAATTAATCAAAATTGCTCATCTTGAGACAAAAATCCCTTCATTTTAACTTTTTTCAACAAACACCCTATGTTCGCATGCCGTGGCCGTTTCGATGCGTCATGAGTCATGACTCATGAGTCATAACCGCACGGATGTAGTCCGCGCAACGTCGCATGCCGAGATCATGCGTTACTCGGAAGGGGTTTTATACAATCCCATAGCGCAAAGTATAGCCGCATCGGTCCGCATGAGCCGCGATCGACGCATGACGCAGGCCGCAAGTTGCATTGCTAGGAAGTTTACCTTCTCTCATAAAATTTGATGTCTTACCAATGCAGCTTCTTGGCCCAAGTCCAAAAGGAAAGTAACTATACGGCTTGATGTTGCGCTTGTTCTCTTCGGAGAAGCGTTCGGGGTCAAACTTGTTTGGATTTGGGAAGTACTCCGGATTACGATGAATGGCATATAGCGGGATAAGGATCGTTTCACCTTTACGAACCTGAAAGAAAATGACATTTAGCTAAGGAGTTTAGTTTTTGTTTTTCATGAAAAATGAGACAGACTGACATGCGGCCCACGAGATGGAAAGATTATCGCCACCCATTGAGACCTGCGACATCAAGGGGGATGCGAGTGTAATTTAGTAAAATCTTTTTTACAGTTTTCTTGAACTACCCCCATATCGTAGAGCGACCAAAAGGATTGTTCGTTCTACAAACAAAGGGTTCGTGGTATAAAACTGTCAGCACAGTGCATGACGGTCTCTAGTGAAGGAAGTGCGGGTGTGTCGCACTGTGGTAGTAGGAGGTGCATTTTTATAAATCCGAAGCTTTTATTAAATCAAACATTTCTTGAGTGCTCTCATATGGTATAGACGGTAGAACACGCACGCAGAGGAACGTAATCTCTCTGGACCTTAAGAAATTCCAAACATATTAAACTACCGATCAGTGTCTTCCGAAAGATCCCTCCTTATCTCGAATAAAATATAAATATAATTGGTGAGATATCTTCTTAATGAAACTTACAATGAAATCCTCTGTGGCCTTATCGTTAGGCTTCCCCAAATTGTAATCCTTCCCACAGAGTCTTTTGAGAGAAGATGCTTGGGTCCAAAGTCGTAATACCTCTGAAATAAAACGAATAATGATGAGTTTTTTTTAAATAGAATGAAGGTGGCAAATGAGCATACAGTGCACCTGGTGGTAAGTGGATACTGTCGCCCATAGACACTCGCGGTACATGCCAACATTAGTCCAAAACGACAAACTTTGGCACACCCCCGAATGCGCTGCTTATCGTTGTTGATGTAAGAATTAATTTGGAGAAAGGGCTGAAAAAATGCCAAGGGATAGGATAGGATGGGAATGGGAATGGTTTTAATTTAATACATAATGTTTATTAAAGAATTTCGATCTCTTATCATTGACCCTATCGATTGGTACTATAAAAATATAATTCCTTTCGCATTTGTGTCGGTTCGATTCGCGGATCAAACAAGCGACTATTTAAAAAATCATGAATACAGTTTTGTTTTCTTACCTTTAAAAACAAAATTAAGTACCCATCCTTTGAGTATCCACATACCATCAGGTGAACTGTATGCTCGGCTGCCACCGTTTTCTATAAAAAAAAAAACTCACTCTGTATAAACTCACCTGATACGACCATATCCATATAAGTCATTTGCTGTATGGAGTTGTAGTCAAATTTGCCGCCGTTTCTGGCCTCGTTTTCGCGGATCTCCTGAAGGAGTCTATCCTGGATATCAGGGTTGCCGGCCAGTTCGTACATAGCAAACGTCATTGCTGTGGAGACAGTATCGAAACCAGCGAAGAAGAATAGCATGGCTTGCGCGATCAGGTCATTATCAGTCCACGCTGAAAGAAATATTGCAATTATTTTTTTCTGCTCTCACCCCCACTACTTATTTCATTTAATTACTTACTTCTATTAATGCTCTTTTTCCCCACTGCTGACTCTTCGACCGTTGCAAAGCCTGCGTCTGCGTCGGCAGATACATTATTATCATGAGTTAGTGTTCCTGTTTAAAAAAATAATAATAATATGTATATCGAATGAAAGATAATCAAATAGGAATTTGTTTATTAAAATCATTTTCTCTTACTTGCTCGGAAATGGGTTCATTATTTTAAAAAAAGAATACGTAAATCGGCTCTTTTCTGTACGCACGTCAGCAATTTCCAACACGACAATAATAGAGATTGCTGGACAGTAGCGAGGTTATTTTTAGTGCACACTAACATAAATTAGGTTTTTTTAGGTACACGATATTTATTATTATACAGGCTGAATGTGCATTTCTTTTCAAAAGTTTAAAAAAAGAACAAAGACCGCGCGCAGTCGAATTGGCAGGAATGAAAGTTCTGTTTCTTAAATTAATTTGTTTATTGTTTCCTCGCAAATTAGAGAAAAGTACTATACAAGTCTCGGCCGAAATAGCAATTAACGGCCTTGTTTATTTAAAAAGGACTCTGCATCGCCTCGTCCGTTTAAAATCACTTCTCGGCCGACAATTACTTTATTTCGGGCCTAGACAGTATTGTCGGTGTAATTCAAAGTGTCACCTTTTTTAACGTCCATGAGGATTTGTATCATGTCAGGTCGATAAATGTGGCGTTCTTCACGTTCAGTCATTGCGGTCAACATTAAATTCTTGAAGAATGCAATGATATTATCGTCAAATAACGAGACCTTCATTTTCTAAAAAAGCATGTCAGTTATAACATCATAATATTCACTATTAAAATAATAAAGAACTCGTCATTATACTAACACTCGAAAGGTTTGGCGCTGCCTGGAAGACAAAGTATTTGAGTGTGGTTTTAAGGTCGAAGTTGACCGCTTTCTTTCCCATTTTGTAAAATTCATTATTCTCTTCCACGTGAGAATCCACCTTCAATCCAAAAGCGCACGCGGCGATGACGTCATTGGCGTAACGAACGAAGAGATCTTTGCTGTCCATATCAATATAATCAACTGTAAGGATTTTTTTAATATTTAAATTGAGTTTTGTTTTCTTATGTTTTGTTGTCTGAACAACAGTTATACATGAAATTAAATTAAAGGGTTCTTTGTAAATACAAATTCCAATTTACTTCTAAATCCATGTCAGTGCTTAAACTCAAAAAGAGAATAACGCTACGATATTGGGCTCTTCAAAAGAGCTATGAACAGGTTTGGGCGGCGGTGACCGCTTACCCCCATGTGGCCCGACCGTTCGTCTGCCATTCATTCTATATTGAAAAAAAATGATTTCGCTTACATTTCAGGAGAAACAAAAAACGAAAGTTCTTGTGATGTTTTGAAGTTTCCCCCAGTAATACGGAATCTGAACTATATTCTTTTACCATTTTTTTCGAGTTATTCCTTTGTTAATGAATGTTCATTGGCACAACAGGATTTGTACAAGTCAGTATCCTATCACACGCAGAAATAAAATGATTTATTATCTCATTATAAAGCATTCTCCAAGAGAACCTGTACTCTTAATACTGATTTTGTGTATAGGTAGAGTAGTTTATAAACAAAATCAAACTTTTATTGGTTCAAGTTTAACAAAAGTTCAAAAAATGCAAATTAAACATGGAGTTGTATTACATATTATTATTGATTAAGATGATTAATAATCATAATAGTAGTTTTCATAATCAAAATGCATATCCAAATTAGGATCTTGATCAACTCTTTCTGTTTCACTTGTCGATAGGCTTTTATAGAAACTGGCGCCACTATCAATAAATGGTATTGACGGCAAGGCTTTCAGTTGAAATAGTTTCCAAAGTAATACTAGAATTTGCCATTCTCTCAAATCATTGGAATGCAAGTCTTTTTTGAATTCACTTTCACCATTCCCTTGTTGTGGTATCTAGATAAATATACACTTTAGAAGTAACTTTTGTCCACAACTTCACTCAGTGGATTTAGGCGGCCGGCGGTACATGTCCACTTAACATGATCTCTGTTTTATATGGTTGCGTGTAATGCAAAAGACTAGGGAGAGGGTGCACGCTGCAATCTCACAGCCGACTGGCCGCGTTAACCCGCACTCTCAGAACTCGGCCGTTAAATGTACTGCATTTCCCCACTCTAATCTATTTCCCCAGTATAGGATACGTGTTTCGGTAGTGAGTGAGATATGCCAGAGCTCATTTCCATCCCATCCTATTTTATCTTTCCCCATTTTTCTAACCCTTTCTCCAAATCCATTCCTTTAAATCTCCAAAAGTGGGCATCACACATTAGGGTGCGTGCCAACGTTTGTCATTCTGGACTGATATTGGCATGTATCGCGGATATCCATGCTTGACAGTATTCATTTACCGCCGGGCTGACTGTCTACTCGTCTGCTGCCTTTTTTTATAAAAAAAAGTTAAACTCGTATCTTCACTATAACGTAACTTATTTAAATGTAGCAAAGTACCCTCCTGACCCACGACACTAGCAAGATGCAATACCAATAGTGTCGTGGGGAATTTTTCACCCTTCTGCACTACTGACCAGTATCGGCAGTCTCGTGGGGAATTTTTCACCCTTCTGCACTACTGACCAGTATCGGCAGTCTCGTGGGGAATTTTTCACCCTTCTGCACTACTGACCAGTATCGGCAGTCTCGTGGGGAATTTCTTTTTCGCGAGTTGCGTAGATCAATATGTATTACTACGAGTAGGTATGTATTATTAGGATAGTTAATTTCTAAATAAATATTTTATTAATAAAATAATCGAAAACAAACGTTTGAAGCAGTAAATAGGTTGCAATGCGAATTTCCGTCATGTGGGCCCTCTCGATGGAGTGTTTATTTATAACTGAATAGATTTGTACCATTATCAACAAAATGTATTAGTACAATTACAGTTATGTTTTTTGAAACAATGTATATAAGAAACTAACTTCACTTGATACTGAAGGATTTTCGTGTTAAATTGGCACAACACTAATTATTTCAGTTTGTAATATGAATACCTTAATTGAACTGCAATAACAGCCATTAAAATACAAAAAAATGTAACTACTAGAGTTATCTCCGTATGTTCGAAAAAATTGTCAATTAACTATATGTCCCTATGTCCTTTTGATATGTCGCGAACCTCGTCGGACTCATTACGATGGGATTAAAAAAATAAAAGGGAATAACTCGACTTAATCCCTTTTGGTTATGTTTGCGACTAAAAAGAAGCTGTATGGTGATCACTTGCCTGTATTATTCACTACAGCTTCTTGAGATCTGGCACAACAATTTAATGCTTATGTGTACAGTGCTCGCTATCAAACAACCGAGTCTGGTCAATCGCTCTAGTCCAGTGCTTCTTCATTGATAAAATAATACGTATGTTAACGAAGCAAGGCGATGCTGAATCCCATAGCCAACTAGGGGATTGACTGAGACACCGTACTGTTACAGAAGACTGCCGTGAAATGTGAAATGTTTGAGAGGAAGTGAAAGTTACCAGAATGCAGTTTCCATTGCAATTCAATAAATGAACAGTTTAATAGAGCCGGAGAAGTTTCTCATGACGTTAAACATCCTGCTTCCCATCAAATATAACGTTCGTTATATTTATCAATCGATATTGACGCGAATATCCAACAATGACAGTATTATCCACTACTACTGAGTACTCTTATCTGCAACCTTCTTTCTATAAAAACAACAATAGACTGAACGAAATGAAAGCAATAGTTACCATAAGCAATGAATTGACACTATTATGCCAACCATTGCAAAAATTTGTGCATTGTTACTTTTTGTTCAATTGAAAAACAAGTTTGTTTGTATTTGCAGTGCAACCTAGTCGCCTATTGAATAAATTAATTATGCTAGATTGTACTATACTAAACTAATTTTTATACTAAATTTGCTACAATACTAATCACGTACCTCCTGATGAGTTAATTTTGATCTTCAATGACTTGACCATCTGTTCGCTAATCTCAACCATGAAGGGCACCATTAAACGGATCTTTGAGCTCGTGAATGCTGGGCTTAAAGTGGACCTCATGTCTTTCCATTCTTGACCTGAAAAGTTATGTTCACTGCTATATTTAAGGCACTAGGAGAAATTGCAACCTTTAGGGTACGATGGGAAATACATACACAAAAGTGTAAAAGCCCCTTCAGTTTCAGATAGATTTCAGAACAGCTATCTATTGGAGGGATCACTTTCGAGTTTTACTAATATTTCACTGCATGATAGTTTGATTAATATTTATGTACTAGATTACATCTTCAAGAGAAACAAACAGCACAAGTACCTACAACAACTATAGATACGAGGGCGGGATGATAAGTACCTGGCCTAGGAAAGAAATCTCAGTTTAACGTAACGAAGTGGTTTTTATTTTTCGACATAGTCTCCTGTAATCTCTACGCACTTAGTCCATCTTCGCTCCAAAGCAGTTATGCCCTCCATAAAATGCGTTTCTTCAAGGCCGGCAAAATACTCCTCTACAGCAGTTATAACGGCATCATTCGTCTTAAATTTCTGTCCGCCTAAAAAAGTTTTGAGTTTAGGGAACAGGTGGAAGTCCGACGGTGCTAGGTCACGCGAATAAGGTGGATGGGGCAACAATTCGTAGTGTAATTCGTTGATTTTTGCCATTGCCTTAATGCATGTGTGAACCCTTGCGTTGTCTTGGTGAAAGATTATTTTTTTTCGAGTCAAACCTGGTCTTTTTTTGCTGAATACATTCCTGTAACTTGTGTAACAGATCAGCGTAGTAGAAATCGGTAATAGTTTGACCCTTCGCAATGTAATCTGTCATCAAAATTCCCTTCGCATCCCAACATACAGATGCCATCACTTTCCTGCCGATTTCACAGCTTTGGCTTTCTTTGGAGCGAACACCCAGCTTCTATCCACTGCTTTGATTGAATTTTGGATTCAGGTATATAGTGGTGGACCCACGTTTCATCTGTTGTTACAAATCTTCGCAAAAAATCCACTTTATTACTCTTAAAACGATTCAAACAGTGTTGGGAGTCTTGCATACGAATTCGTTTTTGATCGAGATTAAGCAAGCGCGGCACCCAACGGGTGGATAGCTTTTTCATATGCAATTCTTCACTCAGGATGTGATGTACCCGTTCTTTCGAGATGCTTACACTGTCAGCTATTTCGGATAATTTTAACCTTCGATCGGCCAAGACTATCTCATGGACTTTGGAGATCATTTCTGGGGTGGTGACGCTTTTTGGACGTCGGGATCGGGATTCATCTTGGACGCTTGTACGGCCGCGCTTAAATTCGGCAACCCAGTTCTTGACTGTGGCATATGATAGAGCACTTTCACCAGAAAACATTTTTTAACTCGTCAAAAATTGTTGATCCCTTTAAACCCTTCATATGAAGAAACTATCACTGCTCTTTGTTCAATTTTATCCATTTTGTGAAAAATTCAACACAATATTTTCTAAAATGTCAGATTATTAAAAAGTATTGGAGCCGTCGATTTCAAATTTAGAATATGGATAGCTAGAAATCTCTTTTGTAAAATGAGATATTTTTTTTAAATATATTTTCTTTTTAAATAGTTTAGGCCAGATACTTATCATCCCGCCTACGTAGAATAACATAATTAAAAACATAGGCCAGTAAAGTTTCCTCGTGTTACAAAATTGTGTAGTTTTAGATCGGATGACGAAAAAAGGAGTACCTATGTAAAGAAAATCTATTTCTTCAATTTGAATTTGTCGCGCATTCCGGGCGCGGTCGATAAACAAGGTTATCGATCTTGTATATCGATATATGATAATCTATGGCAGGGGTGGCCAACTTGTTTAGAACAGTGTTCTAAACAAGTTTCGTTGCTCCCGCCAGCTGTGAAGAACCGTTACCGACAAGATGGAGATGATTTGTTTTCCCACATTGTTACCGGTGATGAGACGTGGATATCCTACATCAATCCAGAAACAAAACAGCAATCAATGCAATGGCGCCACTCAACTTCACCAAAACCAAAAAAAAATAAGCAAACTCCTTACACGAGTCGAAAAATGATGACTACCGTTTTTTGGGACGAAAAAGGTGTTCTTTTGGTTGATTTTATGGAACGTGGGACAACAATTACAGCTGACGTGTATTGTGAAACACTCAATAAGCTAAGACGTGCGATCCAAAATCGACGACGTGGTAAACTGTCATCCGGTGTAATCCTCCTTCATGACAATGCGCGTCCTCACACCGCAGCCAAGACCCAAGAGAAAATTCAAGATTTACGTTGGGAAGTTTTTAATCACCCACCGTACAGTCCCGACCTTGCACCCAGAGACTACTTCCTTTTCTTACATTTCAAAAAATGGCTCGGTGGACAACGCTTTGAAAACGACAAGGAAATTAAGAACGCCGTTGAAAACTGGTTCAACTCGCAGGCGGTGAGCTTCTATACAGAGGGGTTAAGGAAGCTGGTGCAGCGGTACGAAAAATGCTTGGAAGTGAACGGCGATTATGTGGAAAAGTGAAGTAGATTTGTAGTAAACTAAATGTGCTAATAAAACCTATTTCATATGATTATAATTTTTTTTATGACGAAACGGCCCTTACTTTTCGAATACGCCTCGTATAACTAAAATTAAATTAAGGCATGTAATTAAAGTGATACTTAAATTTTTGTTTCACATTATAACATTAGTTTTGTTTGAAGATATTTTTAATTTATTTAGATGTTTATAAAGAGATCAACATTATTAAAATCTTCAACTCCTATTTAAGGAGTTTTTACCTATACAGAGAAATTAAAATAGCACCCAAAACCATGTCACGTAATTTAAAAGATGATTTTGGACTTGCTGCTTCAAAAGACGTACTGGTCATTTCTTAACTGATAATTATCAGTTAAGATAATTATAATTATCTTCTAATTTAAATTATAATCTGATAATTATAATTTAAAGAAAAATAGGATTGACAAATCAAATCAAATTCTTCGGCGGTACGCGAAGGAAGGTCACGGACAAATCTTATTTGCAGACAAGAAAATGTTCTCCATTGAGGAACATTTTAACAAGTGAACTGATTGAGTTTATGATCATAACTCGAGAGAAGCTGCTCAATTGGTCAATAGAGTGCAAAGTGGCCATTATCCAGTGATGGTTTGGTGGAGTGTTAGCTATCGAGGAGTGACTGAATCATATTTTTGTGACAAAGGTATCAAAACGTCGGCTCAAGTCTATCAAGATACGATTCTTGAGAAGTACGTAAAGCCTGTTAACAACACTCTGTTCCATAACGAAGAATGGTCCTTACAGCAAGACTCAACACCAGGTCATAAGGTTCGCTCAACACAGACTTGGCTAGAACGAAATATTACCGACTTCATTAAAGGTGAAACTAGCCATCATCTAGTCCTGCTCTAAACCCTACGATAATACTGAATCCCTAAAACCTTCCATAGGGGTGGCAGTTGCCAATTTTCCCAAGGAAATAGGGCGTGTCTCAAGCGAAAACTGGCCACATAAGATGGTAAGCAAATAATGACCATTTCGAATAAACGTTATATTTTTAAAATGCTTACCTATTTATTTCCAAAATAACACATTTTTTTCTAATAAACTGATAATGTAAAAATTAAATGTTAAGTGTGTTTAAAAATAAAACTGTATTTAGTGTATCGTATATGTTTATTTTGTATACTCTGCAGTTTTGTTTTATGAATTTACAAGGGTTCCAAATTGTGGAGGCAAATTCGAGATGGCTTCTAACTAAAGAGTTGAATAAAATTTGAATGAAAGCGTTGGGAGTTGTAAACGTGGCTTTTCCTGAGAATAAAACCTTATATTGACATGTGACACAAAAAAATGGAATGGAGATGAACCAAAATTTCTAATGATTTATTAATTTTTCAAAAGAATTAGTCAGGCAATTATGTATACCTTGTCTGTATTATATTTATTGCTATGTATGTGTGTAAGTTTGTATGTATATGTAATATAGTAATAATGTATTATATGTATGTTTGAGTGTGTCGGAAAAAGTGTTGTCTATTGTCTATATTATATATTTTACCACACCATCTAAACTGTGTCTTTCATGCACCTCCAAATTGAACTCCTCTGATCAACCCAAAGGTTGGCTCGTAGAGAATGCCTTAAGGCATTTAGCTCGCCTTTTGTACGATATTGTGCAATGAAGTACAAAAATAAATAAATAAATGTGCAACATCTCGTACAAGTTTTTTTTGGACTAAGGACTAGGGTATTATAGCGAACAATATGAAATATTGGCCATGACGTCACAGTTACGGCTGCATGAATTGTTACTTTTGTTGTAATCACTAATAATTTTGTCAAACTGTCACCTGTTAACGAACTAAACAAACATAACTTCTATTTGTGGCAATAATCTCTTTGTTGTGAACTGACTGCGGTTTCCTTTCCTTCTTTCTGTGCTTGCATTTCTGGTTATTTACGACAATATTGCATTCGAAACTGCACAATGAACATTACTGCTCCAATTGTACGCGCAAATTCCACTAATTTAGCTAAAATTGATACATGTATCATTGGGGAGTACATGAAAACCAGTCACAAGTTTATCCATGCAGCTGTTACAGTGAGTTTACGCTACATTTAATAATTGAAGCCTTTAAAATCTTATAACTCTGCGATTATCACCTTTCTAACACTGCCACTTCGTGATTACTCTACTCTAGGTATATAAAAAATACACAAAATACAAGGTGTTAGAAAAATTGGCCCATCCCCATTCAAAATGTTTGTCTCGGTTAAGTTCTTTAATGAGCCGAATCTATTCATTAAAGTTTTAAAATTATGAGAAGTATTTTTTTTTTAAATATCAGAAAATAAAAGGGTGATGCTATACGTACAAGTGTTGTTGAATAGGGCTTTTAGAGCCCTTCAGCTCTTGTGTAAACATTATTATTCTAAAATATACGCATAAACGAAATGTGGCAATGATTATCGTGTGCCTTCAGCACTTAAAATCAATTATAGGAGGGCTAATCAATCACTAGGATACAGAATTGATATCACATTTTTACCTTTTAAAGACGACAAGTTCCTGCCAAAAATCGGATCACTTTCCTCGTTGATGAAGAAACTTCGATCGAGAAAGTACTCGAAGTCTTTGACTGTGATGTTCTTCACCAATTCTAAGTCTTTTATAACGACCATAGGAGTAACAAACTCGAAGACGCCTAGGAACCTGATGATTAGAAACGAGATTCTGATAAAACCGTTTTATTTTGACAAAAAATACAGCGCTTTGACACAAATGACTGACTTGACAATGCGCAGGGTTTTCGCATTGTCGCTGGGTACTGATCGAGATCTTTATAGAATTGCACTTATAATGACCCCAGCAGAGTATACTCAAAACCTAAGTGTACACTTATAATGACCCCAGCATAGTATACTCAAAACCTGAGTGTACATTTATAATGACCCCAGCATGGTATACTCAAAACCTAAGTACATTTATAATGACCCCAGCATAGTATACTCAAAACCGAAGTGTACATTTATAATGACCCCAGTAGAGTATACTCAAAACCTAAGTGTACACTTATAATGACACCAGCATAGTATACTCAAAACCTAAGTGTACATTTATAATGACTCCAGCATAGTATACTCAAAACCTAAGTGTACATTTATAATGACCCCAGCATAGTATACTCAAAATCTAAGTGTACATTTATAATGACCCCCAGCAGAGTATACTCAAAACCTATATTCACCTATATTCAAATACTTATAATTCACAAAGTATTTACTACTGACCGTTCAATTATGATTTTACAAAATAGTAAAATAATGACTCAAATACGACAACCATCGATATCTTCACTTTCCCTTCGACGTATTATATAATTATTAAAAATTATATAATTTATATAACTGATAATAAAAAAATATGTAAAATAATCAAATTAATCTTTAGATAATAATCGTGACTAGTAACTTTGCTAAGAATTGATAAGCTACTCGTTTAGATACCATTTTTTATTTTCATATTTGTGCTGCATTATGAATTATGAGATTAAGATTATCATGAGTATAAGTACCTAATTATTATATCATCGGTCATATATAGTAATTAGGTAGCTGCATTCAAAATATGACGCAATTATTATTAGATGTTTTCGTATAAACATCTAATAATAATTGATTATTCAACTAAAGAGATTATTGGCTGTAATCTTATTTAAGGTCATAGATAGTCCAAATCCATTTAGTAGTTCCAAAATTATAATACTTTAATATTACTTCAAATTCAATACATACAAACAATAAACAATTGGATACGGTTCGTCGAACTATACAAATTTTGTCTAAATATTTCTAGCGGAATAATAAAATAATAAAAGAGGAATCTACGTAGTGTAATGCAGTCACAAGCGGTTCTGTAGTAAGGCTATTTATTGGTGGTAACAGGTAAAGGAATTACTGTCTGTAGGAAATGTTCTGTCAACTTTATATATGTACCTATTTTCATCGATTCATTTTAGATTTTTGAACGAATGGACCGATTTGGCCTATTTACGAACCTAACCAAGATAATAAGGACTTTAAAACTACTTTTGGTTCAATTTTATTGCAATCGTTGAAAAATACGCCTTCTAGTTTGATAAAAAAATTGCATTATATCCCACATTGTTTGGGGCTTGCAAAGCTCAACATTTTTTTTGCCTTCTGAAACCTACATTACCAGTAAAATCTTCCGACTGGCGAGTGTCTTGGTTTTTTTTTTAATTCAACTGCACACCTTTCAAGGGGAGAAATAATTAAATGGTACAGCAGAAAATACTGAATGGGCAGAATATCGATGTCAGCAAAATTAAAGGTGTGGTTACATTAGGTTATCTGGCGACAAAAATAGGAGACTCCGTCGCCTTTGTGACGACATTTGTAATTTAAAATTATTAATTTCAATTATTCAAGAATACATTGTTTTATTGTACATAATTTGCTACTCATTTAGTACTTTAGCTACTAAACTGAATACTAGCATACCTGTCCCCAGGAAAGGAGTTATATAACCAGCTGACGGTGTTTGGGAAGTTATCTAAACGCAGAATGAGCCGCGCCATGTTGCCCATTAGTGGGACCACGGGCGGGTTCTTGACTCCGTGCTTGCTGAACCTCGAGTACACTTGCTTGAGGTACAGAGTTAAGGCGATGAGGATCGCCACCGTCCATATTAGGAAGAACATCTGAAAAGTGTGTTTTTTCAAATTTTACATCATCTATATATAGAAGGGTAATGACGAAATCAGGTATATCACGGAATCACGGACGATGTCGAGTACTTCAGTTGAGAATAATATTCACCATGATTGACCCCAATAATTATTATAATAATTATATTTATAACACAACAAAGAAAGCAAGATTTTATGTTGTATGACATAAAGTACATTTTATGTTGTATGACATAAAGTATATTTTATGTTGTATGACATAAAGTATATTTTATGTTGTATGACATAAAGTACATTTAATACAGATCTAGACATTTAATGATATTAGAATGGTGTTGTAAATATCACAAAATAAATTAGAACATTAGCTAGTAACAAACAGTGTAACACAATGTAATAACAAACAGTGTAACACAGTGTAATAACAAACGGTGACGGAACATGTGTAACAACTATTATCAGAATTTATCTATTTGTAACATCTATTCAATCATGTTCTATGCATATATTTGTTTTTTAATTTGAAAAAAAAAAGAACCCGATCAGGATTAACTTAAACACGATTAATTTTTCTATGAAATGGAATCTGAAAAATAAAAATAAATAAATGGGCTTTTCTTTAAAAGAAACTGATGTTATCTCGTAGTGTAACAGTGATCAGACTTCTGAGCTAAACGTGCCAAATCATTTCTCGTTAGGAAACGCATTAAATTCTTAACCTCGCCTTTATGTTTTCCTATTTTCGCCTATTTCTATAAATAAGTTGATTCGACAATCACTGCATATACATATACTCGTTATAGGGTCATATTACAAATGTTTTTTCAGTAAGATGAGATAATCAATGATTATAATTAATTATAATTAATAATCTACATAATTCGTGATTTATTTTTCATATATTTTTTTATAAAAAGTAAAGCCCATCATCGCCTTAGCAGTTATGATCACTTATGGTATAGCGAGTTATGATAACATAACAAATCGTTGTCACTTATTTTATTTTTGTTGGTGGGTGGGAACGAAATCAATGGATCTAAGGTGTTGGAACAGGGTTCTTGATCACTTATGTTTCTTTAATAGTGAAAGTCCACACTTTATTTATGTAGGTATGCCAAGATTTACAATACCGATTCAGATTTTAGAAGAACAAGCATGAATTTTGAACATAGGATATTACTGATAGAAAAACGAAGTATTAGAAATTAACCTCTAGAAGAAATATTACGGAGAGGCATATAAATTTATAAATAACTGAAGTAAAAATGAGCATGCATTCGCCCTCGGATATGGGTAGCGATTGCGCGCCGCCCGCTCGCTCGGCTCTGCGCAAGCGCCTTCTGCAAGCGGCCGCGCGTACATTCCCTAAACAAATTTAACATCGGCCGGCGGGTTTGCTTGCCTAATTAAATTAATTTACAGTGTAGGCAAGGTTCCTACAGATCCTTCGTTCGTCCTTTGCAAAAACTCTAAAAAAAATATATTCCTAGTTTTAATTTTAATATTTTTTTTGGAATAATCCTAGATATATGTATAAAGGATTCAAGATTTTTTTTTTAATTATAAAACTTTTAAACTAAAATAATAAAAAATTAAGAGTTGGTTAGCGTTTCGAAGATTATGTACTTATTTTTTTTTTAAATGTATTGTATTTTTCGTATTTATATATATCTCAAATGAAAGCTTATTTTCCAGGGTTATCTACTCTCAATTTTGTTTGTATGGTTGTCAGTACAATCAGTAGCCGGTACATCCGAGGGCGTGGCAGCGTTGTTTATTTTCACAGATATTGGTATGTATCGCCCATACCCTATGGACGACACTCACCATCCACTTACCATCAGTAAGTCGGCTCGTATATCTTTTTACCTTTTTCTATAACCGACTACAACGTCAAAGCTTATGATGTATACGTTTAATGAATCAGAAAACCTTGTATAATCGCAGCTATGGTATGATCGAATCAAAAATAAATTATTCTGCTCAATATAATTACTCTTTTCTTAGGTTTTCGCGATTACTATACATAGCAATTAAACAACTTTGAACGGTTTAAATCGCGTATATTTGACATTATTTTTATCCCGACGTTTCGAACACTTTGCAGTGGACGTGCAAAGTGTTCGAAACGTCGGGATAAAAATAATGTCAAATATACGCGATTTAAACCGTTCAAAGTTGTTTAATTGCTATAATTACTCTTTCTATATAAAAATAAAATAATTATATAGATATTTCCTTTTGTATTCTATAATATATAAAATAATACGTATATAATTAAGCTGCTCTCAATTTGAAACACCTGTAAAATTAATATTGAAATTGTAAATTAATATTGTAAAATTTGAATTTAAAAATACTTGCTTTTTTAATATCCTGAATGGTCGAAGGGACGTCTTGATTGATGGACGATCAGTTTATTTGTGTCGTCTCTGTTTGGTTTTAAGGCTTCGTTACACGAAACGTGGGGTGGTGCTACGCACGTCATAAGGTGCGGCCGGCGTTTTAGATATGAATCACACTGAGCGCACATCACGTTAATTTTAACGTAACATAACGTTAATAAGTTAATTTTTTTACCATATTTATGAACTTAATTTAACGTTATTTTTTTGTTAGGATCATTAATATCAATTACAATATCGTTTGTAATATATATAAAAATGGATGCTGGTATATCTGATGTTAATAGACTTCGACACCATTTGACCGTTCACTATGAAAGTTAGCACATATATGTATTTTTTCATGGAGAAGGTTTCTATGCTATCGACTTTGTTGGCTCAACCGATCGTCATGAAAATTGGTATACATAGGTATTTGAGCACGAAGAATATTTTCGAGCTATCGACTTTGTTATAATTCGCCACTAGATGGCGCTGCAGCACATCAAATTCTATGGCAGGACAATGTCTGCGGGGTTTTGCTAGTATAATAACATAAATAGATAGTTTAAATATACGTAATAATTTCATTTATACAAACGCAGCGGCCTGTATCTCGTCGAAACAAACCAGTCGAGTGATCGTAACACGCTACCTGTACGTACCGCGCGAAAGCGCGTATACCTTCATAAACAAATACCTACAATTTTAATTGAAATATTAATAAAAAGTACTAGTTATGTAAAATATAATTATTAGATGCTTATTTAGGTGTATGTGTGTAAATGTGAAAATTGCAGCGACTCATATACACCAATAATAATGGATTCGGAGCGCTTCGAAGCTAAATTATGTAACATTATTTCATATAAATAAAAAATAATAATACATATATATGACCTACTTCCGGACCCCTTTGCTGCTGTGACGTGCGGTTCCTAAAATTCTAGCTTAAATTCTGAAAGTCTTTGAACCCTCTCGTGACTCTCGTTAAGTGTTTCAAAGTGTTCAATGTTGAATCGCACCGAACCGGACTTGTAACCGGCCGCGTTGTGTGGAACCTCCTTCATACTTTTTACTCTATTATCTACTGATAAAATATAATATTTTAAGCAAAATGATATCATTATGATATTATGAAAATATTTTAGGTATTTAATAGGTCATTTAATACAGGAACCCTTCACACAACTACTTATCAAGTTGTTTTCGGAACAGAGCCCAGCACTGCTATCCAAGATTTGGAGCAAGTCCGTCGGCATAAAGTGCAGAAAGCCAAACCTCATACATTTAAGAAGAAGGTTTCGGTTCCTGTATCAAATGATGCCCACTACGGGGAAAATGCACAGAAACCTGACATGAGTCCAAGTATATTTGATACTGCGAAAAACACCTTTTGCATGATCTGATGTTGTCTTGCGCCGAACGAGAGGGGCTTGAAAGATCGACTGTTTTACAAAGGAACAGCGCTGAGTGGATGGGCAGGAGGAGAAAATTACTCACCTCATCATCATTTGGAGAAGTTTGCATAAAACGAGAAAGTACAAGCTGTGTTTCACTCGTCAAAAAAATTATTTATGGTAGTAATCTCTCCTCTGTTCCTGCAATTCGGTACGGTATTGACAACGAAGAAATCGCAATTAAACAATTGGAGAAACAAGAAAATATTAGTATACAAAGTTGCGGGTTGTTCGTTGATCAAGAGCATGCATTCCTAGGTACCATACCAGACGGTAAGTATGCAGATGGCTTAATAGAAATTAAATGTCCATCTTCCTTAGCGAATTTAGCTTTGGACGATGCTATGAAAAAACTTATTTGATAAACAAAACGCATCACTGGTATTTCCAAATTCAAGGTCAACTGCACATTACAAAAGAAGACGTCTGCATGCTTGGTATCTGGTTTGGTGAAGCTGTACCGATGAAAGTTTATTTAATTCAACGTGACGACGAATTTTAGAAGGCTAAAATGGAATCGAAATTGGTTGCATTTTATTATGAAGATAAAGCATACACGGTGCATGCAAATAAGAGTTCCGCCTAATGTTATTAGAGCAATGGAAGAGAAGAAAAAAAGAATGAAAAGTGCTTCGAATGAACCAATGGCGAGAAAGTAAAGATTTGTTAGGATAAAACTGTCATGAGGATTAGTTTTAAAAAAATGTCTATCTGTTAAAGAAAATTAAAATAGATATTATAATTTTGTTTAGATTTTAAACTATTCAACTATGTATCGATTTGTTCTTTTGAACTACGATACGAACTGTTTATAACTTTCATCACGTGCAGAAATGTACCTACAGCAGGTAGACTGTCGGTCGGCGGACTGTGTGCGTTTATCGACAAACGAAACATGTGTTGCGCATCCTTGTTGAAATAGTGGTTTATGAGTATGACCGAAACTTTACGTTTTCTAACGGCGCGGCTATAGTAATGTAAGTCGATTGTTTAAAATTAGAAACATAATATTGTGAATCTGAGCGCAAAATCTATATATACGAGTATTATGTTTTTATCAAAATGAATGTATCTTTTTTTCTTTGTTTGTTTGTTCTTTTATGTACATATTATTTAGCAAATAATTTTTTTATGTATTTGCTAAATGTACCTCTGTAAAATAATTATCACAAACCTATATGAAAATAAGATTTTTTAATAAAAAATACATTTGGAAATATTAAGATTTGTATTATTTTATTTTATTGATTAATTTGTTTAAACTACAATTACAAAATACTAATCACTGTATTTCAGTATCAAACATGTATTTAGACATAATAATATCGTTCACAATTGTTGTCGCGGAACCACTGGGCAACCTGTGTGTGTGTGTGTGTGTGTGTGTGTGTGTGTGAGCGCGCAGACGCTGTGTGCGTAGCGTTAAAAATCTAAAGTGGACACTGTCCGTGCGCTTATACGACCCTTAAGTGGCTGCAATATCAGGAGATATGCGGGTACGGCGCCCAACTTGCAAAGTCCTGTTCACAGCTTTCTTGAAGAACTCCATCTCGTAGCGTAATGGAAAGAGCTCTTGAGGTCGTTCCTTCCACAGCCATCGCGGTATTAAACGGTTTTGATACCTGTTGGCGACGCGCTCAATTGTAATTATTTTAATCTTGCAATTTGTACAATATTATTGACGTCTGTTACATGTATACATTATGGACATTCTGTTTAAAGAATAACAGATACGGTCGGGTGACGTCACGACACCACGCCTTTGTTTAAAAAAACTGGTGAAAACGCGGAGTACGACTCGCATGGACTCTGAAAAAAAGAGACGTTGCGCAATAAAGCCACCAGCAAGATCCTGTCGTACCACCTGATGGGACTTCAGGTCCACTGAAAGGTCCACATCATCATCTGTACAGACACGGAGGAAGCGTCTGAAGCGGTATCTAAGAAAAAGGCTAAATTTGAAATGGAATTAACAAACAAGACGCTGGAGGTGGACCTGGCGGACTTGGAGGATGAATACAGTTCACGGCATGAATAAGGCTTTGACCCTAAAAGCGATGTGAAGAGGTGGTTGGAGCGCAGCCAGCAACACAGTCATGCACAGCCAACCCACGAATGAAGAACAGGATTGAGGTGACTGTCGACATTAGGGATAAGTTTTTAAGAATAAAAATTAGGCTAGAGGATCAGAACGCACTAAGATTTTTGTGAAAAAATAATTCTTATGAACCAATAAAGGTGTGACGTCATTAATATTTGACGCCAATTGCTCCCCATTTATTGCTCAATTTTTTAAAAATAATGCACGTAGATATGAATCATCGATGTCGGCCGTCGTCGCTGCTATAGTTAATCAGCATTATGCTGATGACTATATCGATCGTCTATCGATAGATAGACGAGGCGACTGCAATCAGCATGGTAAAAAATGTTAGTAGCATGCACAAAGAAGGCGGATTCGAGGTTCGCAACTAGACGAGCAATAGTCAAACGGTGCTGGACAGCGTTAGGTACTGTGACTGTAAGGTTCAAAATCGATTAACAGTACGAGGGCGAGCGGACTTTTAATTTGATATGGTATCCTGGCTAAGACGAGTTCGGATTCGAAGTATCGTTGAAGGGGATACATACATCGTATTTTAAGCTTTGAAGTTGTAGTCGATTTTTTTATAGAAAAGGGTAGACAGGCAGGCTTACTGGTGGTAAGTGAATGCTGCCGCCAATAGATATTCGCGATGTATACCAACCAACATCTGTCAAAAATGAACAACGCTGACATTCCCTTCGATGTGCCGCATACTTTTGGAGATTTAAGAGAGGATTTCACCAGATAATTAGTGATGATTAAAAAATCCAAACCAAATTCTAGATTAGATGCCTCTGGAAAATAAAAGCGAAAAATATACTTCATTTAAAAAAATATTAAAAACATTGGTTCACATATAGTACAGTCAATTTAATAGGCCACTTTTGACATTTCATTGACTTTGTGACGATATAACTTTGCATCGGTCCCATAAATCAATTTAAGTTTATAAATGCATTACTGAAGACTAAAAATATGTAACATTTTTAATAAAAAAATATAAACTTGTCTTTTTATATCAAATTGAATAAGTTGGAAGGTTAATTTGGTTGCTAAACATCATTATCAATTTATATTGCAAGAAATTCGAACCCCACTACAAGGTTACGCCTGTATACATTTTTTCTTTTTTAATAATAGGGATGTGATCTTTATAATCGAAGTAACTTGTAGAGAGAAAGGAATATCGAAGAAAATTACCGTTACGATAAATAAACAAATCAAGAGAACAATAAAATTATTAAATAATTGACATAATTTAAATAAATACAATTATTAATTAGTAAATACATTAAAAAGATATATGTAATTAAATTAATATATGTATACCTCATTTAATATATAAAAACTATATCTGAAATTAAAAAGAAAAAGGAAGAAAAGGAAAAGAATTATGCCAGTTGTCGATGTCGATAGTTTTAATTCCGATGCAATTCGCAACCACATTTATGGTTATTTATTATATGAGAAAAGAGTATCCATCTAGAAAAAAACATTTATGTTCATTAAAAGAAGCAGGTTTATTTTCTGGTGGAATATCATCTTAAAAACTGCGTTCACAAATGTTTCCAAAGATGATTAGAAGGGAGTGGTAGAAAAAACAAAAAAAATATGATGGAAGATTTTTAACGTGATTTAAGAATTGATAATAATAGTAACGATAGCAGTTTCAACGAATCTGATAGTTCCAACTAATAAATAATAATTGATTACATATATAAACTGGTTTCATTATATTTCCCATAATTACACTTAACTTTGAGGTCGTGTGGAATGTGTAGAAGGTGTCTAATGCTGTGTATACTCTAAAAATATTACTAGAGAATTATTTTTTTATGAACACTAAAATCGATTCACTAATATTACGACTTATATATCGATTTTTGTCTTTAATCGATAATTTCTGTTGGATTACCTCACTATGACAACCAGTTTGACACTTGTCAAAAGTGGCCTATTAAATTGACTCTACTTTAGTGTCAAATAAGTGTCGGGAATTTTGAAAATAGAATGCCCGCATAAAATGCCTGCATAAAAATATATTGCTATTAGGTTGGCACCATTGTAGCTAATTTTCATGTAAAGTATTGGCGCGATCTGTCAAATAGTTGTTTGAAAATTTTCACATTTGCTAGACGACCTCGAGTGTACTTTGCGAATTTTACAATGGATAAAAATATCGAACAAAGAATTTGTCTCAAATTTTGAATTACCATCAATATTTCTTGTGCGATATCAATGAAAATGTTAGAGAAGGCCTACGGTGAGTCGAGTCTATCAAAAACAAAAGCATATGAGTGGTACAAAGCATTCAAAGAAGGCCGAGAAGTGGTTGAAGACTTGCCTCGTTCTGGTCGACCTACAACGTCTTCGACTGATAGCTCGGGAAGTTGACATGTGTCACGAATCCGTTCGCACCATTTTGGTTGACGTTTTAAGTATAGAACGCGTCACGGCACGGCTTGTTCCAAAGGAACTTAATTTTCTTCGAAAAGATACCCGCCAACAGGTTGCTACAGACATGCTTGAACAAGCCAATGCGGATCCCACATTCATGAAACGCATCATAACGGGTGACGGAAATGTGAGTTTATGAGTTTGACATGCAAACCAGCCAACAAGCTTCGGAATGACGCTTCGATAGCGAAACGAAAACGAAAAAAACACGGCAAAGCCACTCAAAAATCAAAATCATGTTGACTGTTTTAATCGATTATCATGGTGTTGTCCACTCAAAATTCCTTCCAGAGGGTCAAACAGCTAATAAACATTATTATCTGGCCGTTATGAGGCGATTACGAGAGAATATATTCCAAAGGACCAGATTTGTGGAACAATAATTCTAGGATACTGCACCACGTAGGATACCTAGGATACTTCTGAAGAATTGTTTAATATAATTCCCACCTCGGGTTTCTATAACCGCACCTCCCGTCACAGAAGTGCGGTCCATCCGCATTTCCTAGATACGGAGGTGTCGCGCACTATGCGGTCCAAAAACTATTTTATACCGCGAACCCGTAGGCTGTGGAACGAACTGCCTCAAGAGGTCTTCCCATTAAACTACGACATGGGGTTCTTCAAGAAAGCTGTGAATAGGATTTTGCAAGGTCGGCGGCGCGCCCGCATACCCCCTGGTGTTGCAGGTGTCCATGGGCGGCGATAACACTTACCATCACGTGAGACCGCTTGCTCAACCGCCCTCTACTGTATAAAAAAAAAACCACGACAATGCGCCGTCTCACACCTCAATCATCGTACGGGAATTTTTAGCCAAAAATTCAACGAATGTCATCGTCCAAGCACCATATTCGCCAGATATGGCCCCGTGTGACTTTTTCTTATTCCCCAGACTCAAACTTCGTGGCTTCAAACCTCTCTACTCCCACATTATGTCATAGTATTTACCATTTAGATTGTTATAAAGTCATATCATAATTGTATAATGTTATATATATATAATAATAATATTGTTAGCAATTAAACAACTTTAACGGTTTAAATCGCGTATATTTGACATGATTTATATCCCGACGTTTCGAACACTTTGCAGTGGACGTGGTCACGGGGTGACTAATTGATTTTATTTGTCACTTGAGTTATTAAGAATTAAACGTCGGGATATAAATAATGTCAAATATACGCGATTTAAACCGTTAAAGTTGTTTAATTGCTATGTATAGTAATCGCGAAAACCTAAGAAAATAATATTGTTGCTTGTTGCAGATTACTTCTCCTATGTCCGTTTTAATTCTTGCCAATGTTTACCTTTTGTTTTCCATTTATATTACATTTATGTATGTCTGTCTAGATTGTAAGTTAGGTCTTAAGCATAGTCTAGGCATAAATAAAAACTACGTTTGCTGTGTGTTTTATTCTAGAAATAAGAGAAAGGAATAACAGAATAACAGGAAAGTTGGAATGGGAACTGGATTCTGGTAAGTTTCATTTCCTCTCAAACACGTCGGTACATTTCACGGCAGTCTTTTGTGACAGCACGGTGTCTCGGTCAGTCTCCTAGTTGGCTGTGGGATTCGGCATCGCGTTGCCTCGTTAACATACATAGTACTTTATTAGTAAAGAGTACCTAGAGATACTAAATCACCAGAGGACCAAGGATTGTAATCCTTCTTACTGTAAAGAAGGGTAAAGTAGTGACTTTGGTTGCTAAATTGCTATGCTCTGTGCTAAATTTGTTAATCTAAATTATGTGTACAATATTTAGCTGAACTTTATTCTTCCTTAAATATTACTATAAAAATAACACTTCAGTGCTTTATATCTCTTGCAGACAGATTAATAATTCGAAATAAATCTCTGCAACTTGTCAATTAATAATTCAAACAGTGTATTGTATAAGTCCATTCTGTAATCATATTGTGATCGTACCCTGCTCCAATCGGCCAAGTGTTAGATTGTCATCTGATACATATATGGAGACATACACGCGGTCAGGATGGAAGAGTGTTAGGTTCAGTTAAATATTTTAGTCTTTCAGTTGACATATGATTAAAACAAAAGATTCTAATAAAAGACGGAAGTCCGTGACGGACAGGACGGAGTTGAATTAACCGTCGCGGCGAGAGAAGTGTTTATGAAGTTGTATTAGTATTAATGTGTATACGTAAACCACTGTGAAGTGAAATATATATTCTGTTGGTGTATTTTGATTATATAACCTAAAAATCTCTGTGTACTGAATAGAACGAATATGTCACTGTTAGGAAACCGACTATGTTCCTTTCTCCCGCCTCTTTCTATTCCGCCAAACTTGGCAACACTGACAGTTCAATGTCTGTCCGCGAGTGCGCTTGTTACGCTTAGACAAGAGACTCAAATAATATCAAAATAGTAACCGTGTGTGTCGTGTCTGTGTAGTGAAAATATTACTGAACCAGCTCATAACCCACAACGAGGTGCCCCGGGGCTGAAGACAAGCATTCATCCTCCTGTGTGTACATACCTCTTCCCTTTAACATAGTCGGGAATTTGTTGGGGTAGTTTCAAAACTTAGTTTACGCAACAGTCACTTCTGGTCCGGCAACGGACCGTTCCAGGAGCAACGCTTGTCGCTTTATAAAGCTCAACTGCACCGAAGTACCAGCTGGACCCTTTTGACTCCGTCCATCGATGTGTTATCCGAATTGTCGACGACACCACTCTCACAGGTGGTTTAGAATCGTCTAGCATCCGGAGAGATGTTGCGTCTCTATGCATTTTATACGTCCTATAAAATAGGGAATATTCTAAAGAGCTGTTTAATTTGATTTCAACTTCGGGACGATGGCACCGTTTATCCGCACGACGATGACATAGAATCGTTGCGTGTAGTGCGGTCAAAAAGACACTTTAAACCGCGTATTGGAAGGAACTTTGGAAGGATAAAAAAATATACTAAAAAGAAATATTTTTAATAGTTTAAAATTTCGGTTGGAAAATGCTTTGCAATCAGTCCATCTTGTTCTTCACTTCCTGATTTTAAATCTCAGCGAATGTCCACCCTCTAGCCGGAAGCTGAAAACCTGGTTGCTCAGTTTCGGAGGTATGACGGTCGTCTCAGACGGAGTTATTTCTATGTGCTTTAACAGCTGGTATATCACCACCTTTACCTCGCAGAGAGCGAATCTGGACCCTGAAAGATAAGGTTATGAGATTTTTTTTGGTTCTGAAAAAATTAAATGCATTGAAAGTCCAAAGAATTAAAGAACTTTGTAGGCTTGTAATCTAAAGATAATTATCATTAAAGTTCCATTTTTGTTACCTGAGTGTATTTATATTTTTATATCCATTTTGGTTTGTTCGATTCCATTAATTTTCTAGAAAGTTATACCATAGTTAAGGTTCATTTACACAAGGAGAGTTGCTCGAACGGTTGGGGCGAGGATTTTATATATGATTCTCGCATGCCACCAAACTTCATACGATTCTCGCCTACAACTGGTGATGGTGATAAAAACTCGTTGGTAACAGTTGTTTGTACTGGACAGGCACATTCTTGACCGATTTATATTCCTTAACTCTCCATGTGTAAATGAGTCTTTACTGTAAAGGGCGCGGCTACGGGCTCTACACTCGCTATATATACTTGACGCCATATTTTCGGGGCTTAAACAAGAAATTATGCCGTCTACGGTTTTGTGTTTTACAAGAAACTTCTATTAAAATATTTTATGTAAAATTTTCCAAAATCTGATATTTAAAAAATATATATATGAAAAAGGACGCGTACATGTCTATGATGGTAAACTTTTTACGGTATGTTTAAAACATTGGCGCTAAGGTAGAAAAAAAAAATTACAACTTAGTAGGACCACTATCCTTTATTTTTAATTTAGCAGTATTAAACAAACATCGACAACATTATTATGTGTGTAATTCAATGATATCACGCCGCTGTCGTACATATCTAATTTGACCGTGTAATAATAACACAGCAAAATTATGAATAAAGGATTGTGACTCAACAATTATTTCATGCGACCGTAGGTACAGTAAAAATAAGAGCAGATTGCCGATATTGCCAGACAACAGGCATCGCCGTTATTACAATGTATTATGTTTGTAAATTGTCCGTTAAGCTCTCTTTAGGTAGACTTCCGAGCAGTGCGGCTTGCGGTTTGCGACCGGTGTCGATCACGGCACAATCGCGTTGCGATAGCCGCACGTCGCAGCGGTGACTCTCGACTCATGCGATAGTGGTTACGCGACATGATAAATAAGGGATAGTTAGTGATTCAACAACTATTTCTTGCGCCCGTAGGTACAATATTTGAAATAACAGCAGATCGCCGATATTACCAGGCGAGAGGCATCGTCGTTATTACCATGTATTATGTTTGTGAATTGTCTGTTAAGCTTTCTTTATGTAGAATTCAGATTAGTGCGGTTTGCGAACGATGTAGATGACTCTCGACTCATGCGATAGTGGTTACGCGACATGCGATACTCGTATGAATTGACCACTTTTGAGTATACTATAACAATGGGTAGTACAATGCCTACACATATAGAAAATATACGTGAGGAGGAAAATGATTTAATTTTCTTATATTACCTACATTCTGTCATATTAGATATTTGAATTTTTGTAATTCGAATTTGCGCTGTCGGGGAAACGGGGATATTCAATAACCGAATTCATCAAATTTGTTCATGTTTTGACTTTTTTCCAACAAAATATTACGTTTGCGTATCATGGCCGCGCGGCTTATGCGGCGATACTTGTTTCGACGCGTCGAAACCCCACAGATGTGGTCCGCGCAACGTAGCGTCGGAAGTGCAAAGTGCATAGTGCAAAGTATAGCCGCATCGGCCGCATGAGCCACGATCAACGCATGACGCAGGTCGCAAACCGCATTGCTCGGAAGTCTACCTTTTCCTATAAAAACTTGATGTCTTACCAATGCAGTTCCTCGGCCCAAGTCCAAAAGGCAAGTAGCTATACGGCTTGATGTTGCGCTTGTTCTCTTCGGAGAAGCGTTCGGGGTCAAACTTGTTTGGATTTGGGAAGTACTCCGGATTACGATGAATGCCATATAACGGGACAAGGATCGATTCACCTTTACGAACCTGAAAGAAAATGATATTTAGCTAAGGAGTTTAGATTTTGTTTTTCATGAAAAATGCGACAGACTGACATGCGGCCCACGAGGTGGAAAGGTTATCGCCACCCATTGAGACCTGCAACATCAAGGGGATAAGAGTGCGATTTTGTTAAACCTTATTTACAGCTATCTTGAAGAACCCCATGTCATAGAGAGACCAAAAGGAGTGTTCGTTCTACAACCAACGGGTTCGTGGTATAAAACTGTCAGCACAGTACATGACGCTCTCTAGTGAAGGAAGTGCGGATGTGTCGCACTTCGATAGTAGGAGGTGCGCTTGTAAAAACAGACGGTAGAGCACGCAGAGGAACGTAATCTCTCTGAACCCTAAAAAATTACAAACCTAGTCAACTACTGATCAGAGTACTGATTTATCAAACTTCCGAAAGATAGGTTAATAGCTTTTTTTCTACTAATTTATTCAAACTTTAATGCACAAATGAACATTGTACAAATGGCAGACTTAATGCCTAGTGGCATTCTCTGCCAGTTAACCTTTGCTTCAACAGAAATACTAAGGGCGATACATCGTGCAATCATTACGAATCACTACTAACAGTACATATAATAGAATACACATATTATACATAGGTACACTAGTATATATATATATATATATATATATACTTATATACCATATAAATACATGCAACAATAAATTATCACTATACATTGAATTATTTAAAATATAATATAAAATCTAATAGATTATACATATTTATCATTGGACTACATATAATTGGTGAAGTATCTTCATAAGTGAAACTTACAATGAAATCCTTGGTGGCCTTATCGTTAGGCTTCCCCAAATTGTAATCCTTGACGCAGAGTCTTTTCAGAGAAGTTGCTTGGGTCCAAAGTCGTAATACCTCTGAAATAAAACGATTAATGACGAGTAAAATAACATATTGAATACTTAATATATTAATTATATGACTCAAGTATAGCTTTATACACACAAAATATACAGTAAGACTCACCTGATACCACCATATCCAGATAAGGCAAGTGCTGTATCGAATTGTAGTCGAATTTGTCATCATTTCTGGCCTCGTTTTCGCGGATCTCCCGAACGAGTCTCTCCTGGACATCAGGGTTGACGGCCAGTTCATACATAGCAAACGTTATTGCAGTGGAGACAGTATCGAAACCAGCGAAGAAGAACAGCATAGCTTGCGCGATCAGGTCATTATCAGACCACGCTGGAAGAAATGTTGCAATTATTTTTTTCCGCTTTCACTTCTATTAACCACTTCACTCTGCTACTTACTTCTATTAATGGTCTTTTTTCCTACTGCTGACTCTTCGACTGTTGCAAAGCCTGCGTCTGCGTCGGCAGATACATTATTATCATGAGTTAGTGTTCCTGTTTAAAAAATAATAATAATATGAGTATCGAATGAAAAATTACCAAATAAAAATTTGCTTATTAAAATCATTTATCAGTGTAATTCGAAGTTTCACCTTTTTTAACGTCCATTAGAAGTTGTATCATGTCAGGTCGATAAATATGGCGTTCTTCACGATCTGTCATTGCGCTCGACACCAAATTCTTAAAGAATGCTTTGACGTTATCGTCAAATACCTTGAACTTCATTTTCTGAAAAAAGCGTGGTCAGTTTAAAAAAATCCTAAAATTCACTATTATAATTTATAATACACAAGTACTCGTCATTATACTAACATTCGATAGATTTGGTGCTGCGTTGTAAGCAAAGTATTTGAGTGTGGTTTTAAAGTCGAAATTGGTTGCTTTATTTCCCATCTTGTAAAATTCATTATTCTCTTCCGCGTGAGAATCCACTTTCAATCCAAAAGCGCACGAAGCGATGACGTCATTGCCGTTACGAGTGACGATATCTCTACTGTCCAAATCAATATAATCGACTGCAAGAAATTTTTTTACATGTAAATTTTGAAATTTTGTTTTCTTATGAATTTAAATTCGATTTCATTTATAAATAAATAAATACAAATTGAAATTGTCTCCGCGATATCTGCTAAAAAGTTATACACGAAATTACTTTAGAGATTTCTTTGTAAATACAAATCCCATTTACAGTTCATGATACTGGACCGAAATATCGGCTATAATAAATAAATAATAAATCGTGAGTAACCCGTTTACATAACAATTAATTAATACCATTTTACTTCGTAAGTCTATCAGTACCTCCAGTCAAAAGGGGAATAACTCAAATGTTGGCATGAATTGCGGATGTTATCGGTGACAGCATTCACTTACCACCAGGTTGACTGTCTGCACGTCTGCTGCCCTTTTTAAAAACACCAACTCGTATTTGCACTATAACCTTATCTAGATATAACAAAGTACCCTTCTGACGCACTACATTATAAGTAATGTATACATTATACATTATAAGTATGCAGATGGGTAAAAAAATGTCTCCACAGTAGTGCGGCTAAGCGGCACTACTGTGGAGACATTTTTTTACCCATCTGCACTACTGACCAGTACTTTGTAGTAACGTGGGGAATTTTTTTGCTTTGCTGAAGTACTGATCAGTAGTCTATTGGATCGAAGCCAATGAGAACCAACGACGATATCATTACACGTGTACTACTGTGGACTACTGTACTACTGTGCACTACTGTGTACTACTGTGGAGACATTTTTTTACCCATCTGCACTACTGACCAGTAGGTACTTATAGTAACGTGGGGAATTTCTTTGCCCTGCTGAACTACTGATCAGTAGTCTATTGGATCGAAGCCAATGAGAACTAACGACGATATCATTACACGTGTACAGATGCAAATAATTAACAAAAAAATAAGTTTATATCATGCATTGGATATATTACGATTAATCTTTTTTTATGTTTGAACGTGTTTGTTAGAGACGATGATTAATTTAATTCTAAAAAACTGTTTGATCCAATAATTTTGAACAGTCAGATTTAAATATATTTTTTGAAATATCTACTAAGTTTAAATAATTTCAAGTTTTAGTGGGGCAAGGTCTATTTTAAGCATAACCATTTGTTGCTTTAAATATTATTAAAATGAAAAAAATGATTAAATATTATTTATTTTAGTAAGCAGAAAACTGAGCTCTTGTGGCGGGGGGGGGGGGGGGAATGAAGGATAACTAGCGGTACTAGTCAGTAGTGCAGAAGGGAAAATAAATTTCCGACGATACTAGCGGTACTAGTCAGTAGTGCAGAAGGGAAAATAAATTTCCGACGATACTAGCGGTACTAGTCAGTAGTGCAGAAGGGAAAATAAATTTCCGACGATACTAACGGTACTAGTCAGTAGTGCAGAAGGGAAAATAAATTTCCGACGATACTAGCGGTACTAGTCAGTAGTGCAGAAGGGAAAATAAATTTCCGACGATACTAGCGGTACTAGTCAGTAGTGCAGAAGGGAAAATATCCCCATGACACTACTGGTAGTGGGGCTTGGTAGTGTCCTAGGTAATGAAGGACAAAGTGCAGGTTACTTGTGACAGTGTCCAGTCAAAGTATTCATATCACGGCAATTGAGTTAAAACTGGGGTGATATACCTGAGTATATACATCAATCTAACAACGTTTGCAGGTGGTGCAACCTAGCCACGTATTCAATAAGTAAATAATGAGCTGTAAAGGAATTTGTATTTATTCAAATACTAGATTGGTTAATACTATACTAAGCTACTTTTTATACTAAATTTGCTACAATACTTATCACCTACTTTTTATACTAAATTTGCTACAATACTTATCACCTACCTCCTGATGAGTTAATCTTGGTCTTCAATGATTTGACCATCTGTTCGCTACTCTCAACCATGAAGGGCACCATTAAACGTATCTTTGAGCTCGTGAATGCTGGGCTTAAGGTGGACCTCATGTCTTTCCATTCTTGACCTAAAAAGTTATGTTCACTGCTATATTTAAGGCACTAGGAAAAATTGCAACATTTAGGGTGGCACGATGGGGAAGGGATGCACAAAAGTGTAAAAGCTGCTAAATGAAATAGAAAAAAAGGCACTATTTTAGCAAAAGCTACCTATTGGAATGATCACTTTCGAATTTTGCTAATATTTCACTGCATTATAGTTTGATTGATATTGACATGTGACACAAAGGAAATGGAATGGAGATAAACATTTTTTTAATTATTCGCTAATTATTAATTTTTCGAAAAAATTAAACATCAATATATCGTACGAGTTTTATTTATTTTTTAGACAAACGACTAGATAATTATAGCGATAAGTGTGAAATACAGGCGATGACGTCACAATTACAACTTTTTGGATTGCTACTTTTGTCATAATATGTATATAAAAAAAAGAATGTCACCACAGGTCAAAATAAACTTCACTGTCGCCTGTCGTCGAGCTAAACAAACAAAAACAAAATAATCTCTATATAAGGCTATAATCTCTTTGTTGGGAACAGACTGCAGTTTGATTTCTTTCCTTCTGAGTTTGAATTTCTAATTATTTACAACAATATTGCATTCGAAAATGCATAATGCATGCTACTGCTCCATTTGTACGGGCAAATTCCACTGATTTCCCTAAAATTGATACTAAAATAATGTAGAGTACATGAAGACCAGTGACAAGTCTATCCATGCAGCTGTTACTGTGACGTCACGCTACTTATAATAGATGAAGATTTTAGAATGTTATAACCCTGCCTAGAAAGATTATCATCTTTCTAACACTGCCACTTTGTGGTTCAATCTATATTGGTCTGCCCTATCTATATATATAAATAAAAATTAAATGCTGTTCGTTGGTAAGCGCATCACTTGAACACGGCTGGACCGTTTTGGCTATTTTTTTTTAAATGTTCGTTGCAGTCCGAATAAGGTTTTTAGGGAAAGAGAAATTGGAAAAGTTGCCCGGAAAAATGGCGAATTCGGGGAAAAACTTCAAGTGCTTTTTTCTATGGGATTTTTGTATGAACTCAAGACGATAACTCACGATTGGAACGATGGGTATGCGTAATTCTTTTTTTGTTCGTTATGGTCCTGGAAAAGGTTTCAGAAAAAAAAATTGAAATTTAAAAGGTTTTTTTTTATTGAAATATTATTGAAATTTGGACAGGACAACGTCTGTCGGGTCAGCTAGTATAAAAATACAAAAAAATCAGGATGTTAGTAAAATTGGCCCATCCCTATTCAAAAAGTCTATTAAGTTCGTTAATGAGCAAAATCAATTCATTACAGTTTTAAAATTATGAGAAGTTATATTTTTCATAAAACTAGGAAAACAAAATGGTGAGGCTATAAATACAAACGTTGTAGGACAGGGCTTATAAAGCCCTTCAGCTCTTGTATAAACATTATTTTTCTAATATATACGAATACACGAAATCTGACAATGAGTGTCGCGTGCCATCACAACTTTTAAAACCAATTATAAGAGGCCTAATCGATCACTAGGATAGAGAATTCATGTCACATTTTTACCTTTTAAAGACATCAAGTTACTGCCGAAAAACGGATCACTTTTCTGGTTGATTAATAAATTACGATCGAGGAAGTACTCGAAGTCTTTGACTGCGATGTTCTTCAACAATTCCAAGTCTTTTACAACGACTATGGGAGTCACAAACTCGAAGGCACCGAAGAACCTGTTGAATACACACAAGATTCTGATAAAAATATTTTCTTTTGACGAAAAATACAACCGTTTGACACAAATGACTGACTTGACTATGCGTAGGATTGTCACCGAGTACTGACTGACGTGTTTGTAGGACTGAGTCGACGAGACACGACCTCTTTTTTATATAAAAAAGGCGGCAGACGAGCACACAGTCCATCTGGTGTGAATGGATACTGTCGTCCATAGACATCCGCGATACATGCCAACATCATCCCGGAATGACAAACGTTGGCACGCCCCCGGATGCGCGCTGCCTACCTTTGCAGATTAAGGAATGGATTGAGAAAATTGGGCGGGATAGGATGGGATGGGAATGGGCTCTGGCATATCTCACTCACTACCGAAACACGTACATTGGAGAAATACGATAAAGTGGGAAATGCAGGTGCAGGTTTCAAGGTGAGAGAGGGGTAATGTGGTACCCTCTGCTGGGGACTCGAAAATTGTATACAGCTAAAATTAATCCACTACATTTTACAAAACATTTGAAAAATTTTACATTTTCAAAGTGCCTTTTACAGTGCAAGGGCAAATGTTTATTATTACTGGAGGCCGTTTCTACTAACACGTACAGATTATGCGTGATTGATTACAGATGTTCCTTTTTAAGACCATACGCACACTTGGTACACTCAACGCACGATGGCGGCATCATAATCGCCTGTTTTAGCGACTGTATATCGATACATTGCGATAGATACAGCATCGATAACTATAAAACTTTCTTTAATAAGAAAATAATCACACAAATAAACAAATGAATATACATATATAACATGAGTATATAATGTGAATAGTTAGTATATTTATAAAAATATATAAAAGGCCATTTAATAAAAGGATTAAACTACACTACACTATTAGTAAAATATAAGATTTGAAAATACATGTAAAGTAAATGAATGTAACTTTGAGCAACTGGTACAAATTAAAGTATGTAGATTTAAATCGCTCAAACAGGTAGCAATTTTACCTCAAGCGAATTTGCAGTGTCGTGCAAACTCACACAGTTTTATTACACCGAGCAGTTATCTTTATGTACCCTTCATTTGTAAATTTTAAATAAATAAAGTAAAAATACTCATAATATTCGGTCTATGGCATTGTAGTGGTATCACAAATAAACTCAACAATTAGAGATTTATGCGCGCTAGGTGTCGCCATCCATGGCCAGCCATCCATCGTTCGATCAATATACTCCAGTCGCTCAAATCACTGCTATTAGCCCGTGGGTCTTCTCACACCCCTCACGGGGGTGAAGGTAACTAACTGTTCATGACTGAATCCCCTTCAGTGACGTCTCCGCTGTCCGCTAACACGGACAGGTCACTGGGTTGGCCCACTGGGCCGTAACGCTGCCTCCGGGTTTCTTCGTGCCGCCCTCGCGGTAGGTAACCAGCGTAGGCGGCAACAGTGAAGCCCAACCGCTCCTCGTTTGCGGGGAACCACATTTAGGGGTTTTTCAACAATGTCCGACTTTGAGTTCAAATAGCGTTCTACTATTAAAATAAACCGTAACAAAATTATTCCCAACCATTTACCATCCGTGACCACTAGATGACACCGACACCAGCGTGACACTGATAGATGGTTATTTTTGACCGGTTTGATTATGAAGTTTTGGCTCCCTGGCCATAAACTTTTTATGTGTGTTTGTTTGTCTTAAAATTTTCTACAAAATGACACCTTTCTGATCCATCACCTCGCAAAAAATGCCATTACAATTGAAAAATCCCGTTAAAAAATGCTATTTTTATCAACAAACAAAACTATACCTTTTATGTCATCAAAGTGTGCAGCTGACGCTGTCTGTTAAAAACTTCCGAGTTGTTCGTTTATAAATTACAATAAACTGTTCAATTTCAAGCCAAATTTGGAAATTTGCCCTGAGGCCTAATATTTGCCTTATTCTTTCATAATGTGGGGTTGGGTGGGACATGTGTGCATCCGAAGAAATGGGCAAGAGTAACTTCACCATGGACACAGACGCCGAAGAAGACCTAGGCGAAGCTGGCGAGTGGACCTCGATACTTTCTCTGAACGATGGCAGAAGGGGGCTGCAGACCGACGGCTAGGAAGAGAATGAGCGAGGCCTTTGCCCAGCAATGGAACGCAATATGGACTATTATAAAAAAAAAAAAGAATAATGAACTTTAGTAAAGTGAGGAGTAATTATGTTACGTTTTTTGTAATCTGACATGATGAAATTATGAATTTATAATGTAATAACCTTATCAAAATTGGTATGTGATAATTTATAGAAAAATGAATTACATCATATTAATCCTTAGATACTAGTTTTATCAAATTAAGTAACTTATCAATCGCAATTAGGCTTATATCTGCACTAACAGACTGATTATAATATATACGCACTTGCACTCAATTATGTCGCAATTATAATATATATATACTTATAATTCATTTATTTCAGACAAGGTCCATATTTCATTTTTAGTGTTAGTAACAATTTTAACTTATAGCCTATGTTAGTACTTATCATTAAGATTTTGTTATTACTAATTATATAGACATGTATGTACCTACATGATAATGATATCTTTTCGTATATTAGTATTTACACTAAGTATTTTATTTCAATTTGTGGATTGAAAACAAAAGAGTTTAGCTGTAATCTCATTTAAGTTCATAGTTACGTCAAATCCAATTAGTAGTTCCAAAATTATAATGCTTTACAATAATTTGAAATCCAATAAACTGTTGCATACGGCTCGTCCGATTACAAAAAAATTGTCTATTTTTTTTTAATAAGTACGAAATCCTTCGTAGTATTAATCTACATAACCGTTTGGCGCATGTCACAAGCGCTTTTGTACAACGGCTCTTGGTGATAATAACAGCCAAAAGACTTACTGCTTGTGGGAAATGTTCTGTCAACTTTATAGATATATATATATTGTCATCGATTTATTTATTTTTTATTTTGGAACTAATGAACCGATTTGTCATACTTACGAGCATAACCAAGATAAGGATTTAAACTACTTTCGTTCCAAATTTCATTGCAATCTTTGAATAAAGCATACCTATCCTCAGGAAACATCTTATATAACCAGCTGTAGGTCGTTGGAAAGTTATCTAAGCGCAGTATTAGCCGCGCCAGGTTGCCCATCAGTGGGACCACGGGTGGGTTCTTGACTCCGTGCCTGCTGAACCTCGAGTACACTTGCTTGAGGTATAGTGTTAAGGCGACGAGGCACCCCACCGTCCATATTAGGAACAACATCTGTTAAAGTGTATTTTTATATGTATCATCTATATATCGAAAGGAAATGACAAAATCAGGGATGTCACGAAATCAGGGATAATGTCGAACAACTGAAGTCAGTTGAAAATAATACCCACAATGATTGACCCCAATAATAATAATAATAAATATATTTAACACAGCAAAGAAAGTAAGATTTTAAGTTGTATGACATACATTACATTTTATGTTGTATGACATAAAGTACATTTAATACAGACCTAGACATTTAATGAGATTAGAATGGTGTTCTAAATATCACAAAATAAATTAGCACGTCAGCTAGTAACAAACAGTGTAACACAGTGTCATAACAAACAGTGTAACTCAGGGTAATACAGTGTAATAACAAACAGTGTGACACAGTGTAATAACAAACGATGACAAATATGTGTAACTGTTTTATCTATTTCTCTATGCAAATATTTGTTTTTGAGTTTAAAAAAAAAGAATCAGATCATGGTTTCATTTAAGCATGATTAGTTTTTCAAGCTTAATTAAGCTGAGAAATGATAACGGAATAAGAAAAACAAAACAAAATGGGAATGACTTTAGCGTTGTTTAAAAAAATACTTACTGTGTTGATCGCGTGTCAGACTGAGGTGGTCAGACTTCTAAGCTAAACGAGCCAAATCGTTAAGCTAAGCTAAAGGAAAGATTTCCGCTCATTGAATATTAAATTCCTAACCTCGCCATGTGTTTTTTTTTTATTGTCGCCTATTTCAGTAAATAAGTGGATTCGCTAATTGACGAGAAACAGTCTAGTGTAATAAGAACCACTGCATATTTTGTCAAATTACTAAATTTTTTCAGTGAGATGAGATAATTAATTGAATCCGTGAATTTTGATATCCCTAGGGATTTCGCGAAATCCCTGATTTCATCATTTCCCTCCGGAAAATAAAAGTGCGAAAACATGGATTGTGACAAACAAGCATATAGGTAACCAACATTTTTTTTTAAATATATTTTTTTTACCTTGTATTTAGCAAAAGACGATGGGTAAAATTGGCCAAAGAAAAACAACATTGTAATTCATAGATATTTTAATGTTAAGTCCATTAATGTCAAAACCGTGTGCGAACCATGGTATTTTTTTTTTTCTTATATTTCTTAAAATCTTTTAAAATTTATTTCTTTATAAAAAAAAACCTATCGCGTTACGTTACGTAATTCATAACATCATCGAATCATTATCGCTGATTTTATTTTAGTTGGTGGGTTGGAACGAAATCAATGCATCCTTTGTATTTCAATCGTCCTTTGTAAACACTCAAAAAAAAAAATTTCGTGAAAAAGATTCCTAAAGTTTTAATGTTAGTAATTTTTTTGGTACATGTATTTGTAAAGTATTTTTTTTTTCATCCATAATATTTTAAACTATATTAATTCAAAATAAAAGTTAGTCACCGTTTCAAAGATTAAATACACCTATTGTTGAGTGATTTTTTTTAAATGAATTATATTTTTCATATTTATACTCTTAAATGTTTCTTTTTTATATTGTTTAACATATAAAATAATATGTATATACGTATATAAGCTGCCTCAATTTGCAATACCCGTAAACAGTGACTAAGTCATCATAAGATAATTTTATTAGTCGGCAAATAAATATTTGAATTTGAAAAAATACTTGCTTTTGAAGGTCGATGAGATGTCTGGATTGATGGACGATCAGTTTACTTGTGTCGTCTCTGTTTCGAGCAGCGGTTGCCAATACGGTGCAGCGCATGTCATTACTGCGGTCCGGCGTTTTAGACCTTATTCACACTGATCGCACATCGCGGCGGCAGCGTGGTGCGACAGGTAATTCGTTTATCTTAATTGTGAACTTTATTCATTTAAACCTTATTTGTTTGCTAGGACAATAAATATAAATTATTATATCGTTTGTAATATAATAATATAGGTAGTTAGTTTAAATATCAATAACAATTTCATTTTCCGTAACTATACAAACGCATCGGCCTGTACGAGTATCTGTTCAAAACAAACCAGTCGAGTTATCGTAACGCGCTACCTGATTTATAAACAAATACAATTTTAATTGGAATATCATTAAAAAAAATAGTTTTCTAAAATATAATCAATGATGCATATTTGGATGTATGTGTGTAAATATGGAATGTGCAATGACTCATATAAACCACTAATGGTTCCCGGACGTTCCGAAACTGAATTATGTAAATAAATAAAAAATATTAAACATATTATTAATAATCGTGTATATGAACCCGAATCGCGTTGCTGCTGTGACGTGCGGTTCGTGAAAATCTGACCTCAAAGTCTGTGAACCCTCTCGTGACTAAAAAAAAGGAAGTCAGTGCTCTGCAGAAGGACGTTCTATCCTGATACTCATTGATTTATTAGACTCAAACTATCATTATATCAGTGTTCAATCTTGAACCGCACCGGACCAGACATGTAACCGCCTAGTATTGTGTGGAACCCCCTTTATATTTTTTACCGCACTATCTATTGATAACATGTTTTAAGTAAAATGTTATCGTTATGATATTATGATAATATTTTCAGTTTTTTATAGGAACGTTATATAGGTACTATCGTACCTATATAATAATAGGGGTTAAAGTATGAAATTGCCATTTTATAGTAATAGATACTTTGAATTGACATAAAACCTTCATGGTGTGAGATTTTCGAGTGAAACTTTTTTCACATGATACCTATGAGGTTCTTGTTTTAAAAAATGTGCAACATTCGATTTTCGACTTTCAATTGTTTTTTTTATTCAGCTTAGACGGGAAAGATGGATACTTCGAAAATCCGAGTAATCTTTGAATACGAGTTCCGACGCGGAACTAACGCGGCAGAAACGGCTCGCAATATCAATGCTGCGTTTGGAGAGGAGACTGCTAATGAACGAACCGTGCGTTTTTGGTTTAAACGCTTTCGTAATGGAAACTTCGACTTGAAGAACGAACCACGTGGAAGACCGCCCACACAGGTGAATAACGCTGAATTGAAGGAGATGGTGGAAGCCGATCAGAGTCAAACTACCCAGGAATTAGCGGCATGGTTTAACGTTACCTTACCTACAATATTGACTCATTTGCATCAAATCAATAAGATAAAAAAATATGAAAAATGGGTGCCTCATGATTTGACTGATCTGCAGAAAGAAACGAGTGTTGAAACTTGCGTTGCCTTGTTGAATCGGTACAGAAATGAAGGAATATTGGATCGAATTGTGACATGTAACGAAAAGTGGATTCTTTACGATAACCGAAAGCGAAAAATGCAATCAAAGAAGAAAATGCCCAGTTCAAACGCCGCAACAGTGCCCTAAGGCAAAGCTTACCAATAAAAAGGTAATGGTAACTGTTTGGTGGTCTATTCATGGTGTTATTCACTATAGCTTTCTCAGGTCTGGTCAAGCAATAGCAGCAGATGGTTACTGTGCCGAACTTCGAATAATGATGGCGAAACTAGTAGTGAAACAACCCCGACTCGTGAATCGATCTTCACCATTATTGCTCCATGATAACGCAAGACCTCACACTGCACGAGAAACCGTTGTAACTCTACAGGAGCTGCAGTTAGAAACCATACGTCATCCTCCGTACTCGCCAGACCTTGCTCCAACGGACTACCATTTTTTTCGTGATTTGGACAATTTTCTATGTGGTAAAAAATTTTCTTCCCAAGAGGCAGTACAAAATGCTTTCACACAGTTTGTCGAATCTACATCCCCAGAGTTCTATCGCAAAGGCATAAATGAACTTCCGATTAGATGGAAACAATGTATAGATAATGAGGGTAAATATTTTGATTAAATAAAAATGTTACATTTAAGAAAAAAACGAGTTTTAATTTTTCAATACAAATCGTACAAATCAGTACAATTTCATACTTTAACCCCTAATAATATATATTCAAGGTATACAATATATCGATTGTATACCTTGATTTGATCATCATAATAGATAAGGGTAACGAATTTAAAATGTTATTATAATACCATCATACCGATAACATTTTACTTGTAAAATGTTATCAATAGATAGTACAGCACCAAGTATAAAGGGGATTCCACACAACGCACGGCGGTTATAAGTCGGGTCCGGTGCAATTCAACATTGAACACTTTGAAACACTTAACGATTGTTTAAGTTTAATCAATCAATGAATATCAGGATAAAACGTCCCAGTGAATGGCAAAGACCTCCTCTTTTAGACACGAGAAGGTCAAATACCTTAAGGTCGGTTCGTGAAGTAGGTCGTACATTTTAATTAGTATGATTAATATTTTCAATTTACTAATTTATTTCTTAACCAATTCGGCGTCTTCGAGTGAAACAATGAAAGGTCATTGATACAAAATTATGTTACCTACATAATGTAGATTCTAAGCTCTTGGAAACTATTGCCCGTTTATATGAGTATACACTTGCATTGTTCAATATATTTACACATACATACATCTAAATAAACATAAATTATGATATTTTACAAACTGTTTTAATTGATGCTCCTGTTTTATTAATTGAAACTAAAATCTGTTTATTATACTGTTCAACTGGTTTGTTTCGCCGAGATACAGACCGATTATTATCGTTATGAATTATTATCGTAAAGTGAAGAAAGGACGGAGTGCTGAAAAGAAGATGATTGCCTCCTTCTTTGGCAAATTGGGTCACGTTACTACTATAACTTTAGAAAATAAAAGAACAGAAACTGTAGACTGGTATGTGAACAGCTACTTTCCTTCTGTTTTGGAAAAGTCAAAGAACGACGTCCACGATCCAGAATGAACCTCCATCACGACAATGCCCCAGCTCACTCCGCCAGACAAACGAAGCAATTTTTGAGTACTGTAAATGTAGAATTAATGGGTCATCCGCTGTACAGTCCCGACCTTGCACCCTGGGATGTTTATTTATTCCCTAAAATTAAAAATAATCTCAACGAAATACGTTTTTTGAATTCAGAAGAGGCATTAACTGCCTTCCGAACAGCTGTTAAAGAGGTGCCTGGAGAAGGTTGGGCTGAATGCTTCACACAATGGCTTTATTGTATGAAAAAGTTTATCAATTGTCGCAAAGAATACTTAGAAAAACAATGAAACAACTTCCATCTAAAGTTGGATATCTGTAGACGGATGAAAGATGGATGGATGGATGGATATATATATATATATATATATAATTTCATTTTTGAGATTCTATAAACTTTCAGCGTCACCCACGTATGTATAGCTAGATAGGTTTAGATGTGTAATTATTTTTAATAATAAGTTTATTGCGTGTCTTATGAATGTATGTATTTTGAGACAACAGAAATGAATAAAATTAAAAAAATAAATTAAGGTTTACACCTTTTGTTTATTGTTAAATTTTACAATTATTTTATAAACTACTATTAGCTACTATTTGTAATATATTTAATACAAAACTAATTGAATTTAAATGCAATTGTTAACACTAATAACGAAATTTGATTAAGAGGCACAACGCAGTGAAAGAAGTCCCAAGACCCAAATGGACGAGACTCTAAGAGTTAACGCGCAAAGCGAATGTCAAAATGTAAATGTAAACATTCTCTCGATTCAACACTGCCGCGGAAATATTTTGGGAAGTAAATAGGGCAGTGCGGGACGAACAGCAGTGGCTGCATATAAACGAGATATCAAACGCCGGATCGCACTTATGACGTGCGCCGGCCCGACTGGCAACCGCTCGTTTCATGAAATTATTACTTATATTAAAGCAACTCTCTATATTATTATACAATATTACAAACGATCTTATAATTTATATTTATTTTTCTAACGGAAAAGTAAGGTTTAAATAAATAAAATTCACAATAAACAAATTACCCGACGCACCGGTCCGCTACCGTCATGTCCGGTCAGTGTGAATCGGGTCTAATACGCCGGACCGCACTTATGACGTGCGCTGTACTGAATTGGCAACCGCCTCTCGTTTCGTGTGCCGAAGCTTTAAAACCAAACAGAGACGACACAAGTAAACTGATCGTCCATCAATCAAGACCTATCGGGGTAATAAAAAAGCAAGTACTTTTTCAAATTCAAATTTTTATTTACCAACTAATATCTTATTAGGACTTAATCACTTTTTACAGGTAGTACAAATTAATTTATTTTTATATAGAAATAGTAATTATGTTAATTGAGTAGAATTTTGTTTTTTTTTTGTTTCGACCAATCTATAATAGTGATAATTCAAAGTTTGTAATTCATTAATCATTAGATTTGACGTTGTAGTCGGTTATAGAAAAAGGTATACCAGTGGTAAGTGAATGCTGTCGCTCATAGATATTCGCGATGCATACCAACATCTGTCAAAAATGAACAACGCCATTTTGGACCCTTGGATGTGTCGCCCACCTTTGATAGATTTAATAGTAGATTTCACTAAGAAGTTGTTGATTTCATAGATTGAAAAATGGATCGGAGCCTGAACTGACGACTCCCAAACAAAATTTGAGAATAGATAACCCTGGAAAATAAGCTTTCATTCTTTAGAGGTATAAATGAATGAAAAAAAATAGATTTCATTTAAAAAAGTATTTTCTTTAAAAAATAAGTTAATAATCATCGAAACACTGACCAACTTTTATTTTTAATTAATTCAGTTTAAAAGTTTTATATGTAATTGAAAAAAATAAAACAAATACCTGAATACTTTATATAATTTTTTTTTCGCACAAATGTTATAAGTAATTAAAATTATATTTAACTGTTAAAACTTAACTGTCTTAACATTAAAAGATCTATGAATAATTAGATTTCATTTGAGATATATCTCAAGCCACTTTTACCCATCGTTATCTGCTAAATAAAAAAGACAAAAAAATATATATTTAATAAAAATATCGTGTGTTTGTGGGAGAAAAATTAAGAAATCGGGAATTTCACGAAATCCTTAATTTCACGTATCACGGATTCACGGATTATAGCGAATACTTCAATTGATTCTTACTGAGATTCTTATTGATTCTTCTAATACTTCAAATTCGTCTTACTGAGAAACTATAGTAATTCGATAAAAACATGTGAAACTAAACGTCAAAATATTTAACGTATAACATTATGTCGTTACTTTACACTGATTCGTCGCCAGTGCAGTCGAATCAACTTATTTATGACAATAGGCGAAAACAAAAAAACCGAAGGCGAGGTTAGTAATTCAATGAGCGGAAATCTTTCCTACCCAGAAACGATTTGGCTCTTTTAGGTTAGGAGTCCGACCGCTCCGCTACGTTTCGCGATCGTCTCAGACTTCGTGGTTACCAATGTTTTTTTTAAACAACGCGTAAGTTCTTTCCATCCAGAAAATCTACCTTTTCATTTTATTTTATTTTAATCAATTGAAGTCGAATACGAAATAATCCGTTCTAATTTATTTTGTGATATTTACAACACCATTCTAATATCATTAAATGTCTAGATCTGTATTAAATGTACTTTATGTTATACAACATAAAATGTACTTTATGTCATACAACACAAAATATACTTTATGTCATACAACATAAAATGTACTTTATGTCGTACAACATAAAATCTTGCTTTCTTTGTTGTGTTAAATATTTATTATAATAATTATTGGGGTCAATCATGGTGAATATTATTCTCAACTGAAGTATTCGACATCGTCCGTGATTTCGTGATATACCTGATTTCGCCATTTCCCCTCGACATATAGATGATACAAAATTAAAAAAAAAAACATATTTTCACAGATGTTGTTCCTAATATGGGCTTTGGTGATCCTCGTCGCCTTTACGCTGTACCTGAAGCAAGTGTACTCGAGGTTCAGCAGACACGGAGTCAAGAACCCGCCCGTGGTCCCACTTACGGTCAACATGATGCGGCTCTATCTACGTCTGGAAAACTTTCCTAACACCTACAGCTGGCTATATAACTTCTTTCCCGGGGAAAGGTATGTTATTATTTTTTATAGAAAAAAGCAGCAGACGAGCAGACACTCCAGCTAGTAGTAAGTGGATACTGTCATTCAAGGACATCCGCGATACATGCTAACGTCAGTCCAGAGTGACAAACGTTGGCACGCCTGCCTACCTTTGGAAAAATGCCAAATGGAGTTTGGAAGTTGGAAGTTTGGGAAAAATGGAGACTAATAAGATATGGTGGGGTGAGAATTGGCTCCGGCATGTAACATTCACTTTCAAAACACGCACATACATACATTGCGACAATGAGATGGCATATGGTAACGCTGTATATTTTATGATAGTGTTCTGTGAGGTCGAGGTAACGTGGGCCAGCCAAGTGTGCCCAGCGGCTATCAGATTGGTGCATACAGCCTGGCCCCTGTCCCTCCATAGATATGGTATTCGAAATGCATGAAGTGTTTTTACTAATTGGTGGGTTCAATTTGGAGCATCAATAATGGATTCGCAGACTAAAAACTAAGATTTTACAGGAAACTCATATAAATGAATGTGTCTGCGTCAGTCTACTCCGAAATCACGAGAAACCAAGTTTCGGCGGATGTTTCGATAGATTACTACCACAGCAACCTTCACTATAATATATCGACCCGAATGAAGTTCATTTGACATTTGAAACTATTCCGATGGCACGAGGTACATGATTGAATTGAAAATGTTGACAAGGGATGCTTGGGGATCAAACGTCAAATTTCACGATAACAATATGTCACCTTTTAAATAATCGGAAATTCCGATAAATAGGTAGAGCTCCGAACGATAGGAAGTCAGAGTAGGGTCATAGCAATTAGTTCGTTAGAACTTAGATCGGGCTCGAAACTTCGGAAGCGTAAAATCATGAGTAGATCATAACTCCCAGAATCTGTTGAAGCCGTCGCGAAAGCGCTTAATTTAGGTTGCTCAGATAATAAGTTAATTCAAACAATTTTGAGTAGAATTCCATTCAAGACATATTTACTTGTAACCTATCGGAAATAAAAAGTTTAGCCCAACTAACACAAATTAGCACTGAATTAGCATCAAAGGTGCAGTGAGTGAATCGAAGGCGTATTCAATGTAGAAATCATTTTTACCCAATAATATAATCAGCGCTATTGCAGCGCTGGAAATCAGCGCTGCAATTTTTGCTGCAGCGCATGCTAAACTATGGTCCGTTAGACGGGTGGCAAATACACGTTAAATAATTTAACTATTATTAATATTATTATGAATAGTGTGTAGTGGTATCTGGCACTAATTCATTTCTTTCTTTCTTCCTTTCATTCTATTTTTTGAGGTAAATTACTTAATCAATAAATTTCAAACACCATCACAAAGCCGATTTTTACATAATGAAAGTATAATAAACATTATTATAATAATACTAATTCCAATGAATCATCTGCAGTCTCATATCGATGACTCATCCGTTTCATTTATATCAACAAGCGATCACTTAGATAAGAACTAGGTGTATTATCGAATGCGCATAGTATAACAAACACGCAAGAGATAGCGATAACACGCAGCTTAACAAAGAACTAAGGAGCAGTGGGCAGTGCGCGCTGGCCACGGGCTACGAATGCAATGCATACGGTCATGTCTGTCGCAATTTTGAACAGCGACACGCGAACTATTCTATCGGAACTGCGTTTTAAGTGGACGTCATTCATAATTCCATATGTTACAACGCATACTCATGTCCCGCTCACGTGTTGTGTGCCGCTAGCTTAACAGTCGGGAAACGCGACTACTCTTATTATGACGTGCGCTGGTGAGGGATTAAAATAGTTGAAAAATAATAATAAACCGATGATTCATGTAAGTATAAACAATCTGAGGCGCTTATTGATACAGACTTGACGCGATCTTCGATAATTAATCAATGTTAAGATAATGAAATGATAGGATAAGATAATACGAGTTTACGCAAATGACTCAATACTGTTTTGTCACTTACAGTGAGAGCTTAGCCGTACTTTGAGACGGATCTGCTTCCACTATAGCCTTTAATTCACCATCAATTAACCTCAATCTCCGGTCGACCTCGGGACTCTTTCTTGAGGTCGAAATTTACACAACGGAAGCGATTGAACTAAAAACCAAAAATTTAAATTGATACCAATGCAAGGTCCCTTATAATAATGCATTGAATTCGAAAATATGCGCTAATCGAAATATTTCTGTGTTTTAAACATAATATTTGTATGTATGATAGAGTATATATATGTATTAATACAGTATCCAAAGGTTGGCTGATAGAGAATGTCTTACATTATTAAGCTCGCCTTTTGTACAATATTGGGCAATTAAGTATATAAATAAATAAATAAAAATATATTTGCTTCCCTAAATGGATAAATGATCGCCAAATATAATTTTATGCGTTGCGATCGCCTCAGACTTCGTGGATATTTTTTGTAAACAACGCAAAAATCCTTCCTACCCGGAAACAATTTGCTTCAGACAATTCAGTTGCTACTTACTTAGTCCCAATAATGATTATTTTTAACTTGTGCACTAAAAAGTCGCTCAGCGAGCTATGGAGAGAGCAATGCTCGGAGTTTTGTTGAGGAATTAAATCAGAAAAACAAAGCAATTCGCCGACGAACTAAAATAACAAACATTGCAGAAAAGGTAAGCAAGTTGCAGTGGCATGGGCCGCTCATGTATGTCGTACTACCGATGACCGTTGGAGCAAACAAGAACTCGAATGGAGACCGCGTGCTGGTAAACGTTGTGTGGGTCGTCCTCCGGTTAGATGGACCGATAATCTGAAGATGGTAGGCAGGCACCAGCAGTGGACGACCGGCTTACAATCAAGAAGAATGATTATTTTATAGTACTTCACAGAACAATCTATTGACAATAAAAATATTTTTTTGAATTGAAATATACTTTTTCTAATTGTATCTTTTTGGTAGACGTGCATTTTTTGGCAATACTATTGGAGTATAGGTAATTCTGGTAATCGGTTAAACACAAGCCGATAATTTTATGAGAAACTTATCTTTGATCACCAGGTTCATCGGCGCATACCGGTTTACAAAGCCCATAGTTATGATAAAAGACTTAGAATTATTGAAGAATATCACAGTAAAGGACTTCGAGCACTTCCTCGATCATAATTCCTTCATCAACAAGGAAATTGATCCGTTTTTTGGAAGGACCTTGTTCTCATTAAAAGGTAAAAATGTGACACAAATTCAGACGTTAGACATCTTTCTTGTTATTAGATATCGGAATGTTAGATTTCACATTCTGTTGACCATTTTTAGAAAAAAAAAAAAATAACACCGAAGAACTTATTTAACAGCTTATTGGGAACTCATTGAAGTCCTATACAACAACGCATGTATTTATAGGTTTGCAATTTTATCTTTAGAAGTTATTGAGAATCATAATTTTTAGAAGTTATTGAGAATCATAATTTTTAGAAGTTATTGAGAATCATAATTTTTAGAAATTACTGAAAAATCATAATTTTTAGAAGTTATTGAGAAATCATAATTTTTAGAAGTTATTGAGAAATCATAATTTTTACTGAGAAATGATAAATTTTAGAAGTTTTGAGAATCATATTTTTTAGAAGTTATTGAGAAATGATAATTTTTAGAAGTTATTGAGAAATCATAATTTTTAGAAGTTATTGAGAAATGATAATTTTTAGAAGTTATTGAGAAATGATAATTTTTAGAAGTTATTGAGACATCATATTTTTTAGAAGTTATTGGGAAATCATAATTTTTAGAAGTTATTGGGAAATCATAATTTTTAAAAGTTATTGGGAAATCATAATTTTTAGAAGTTGCTGAGAAATGATAATTTTCAGAAGTTATTGAGAATCATAATTTTTAGATGTTATTGAGAAATCATAATTTTTAGAATTTACTGAGAAATGATAATTTTTAGAAGTTATTGAGAATCATATTTTTTAGAAGTTATTGAGAAATGATAATTTTTAGAAGTTATTGAGAATCATAATTTTTAGAAGTTATTGAGAAATCATAATTTTTAGAAGTTATTGAGAATCATATTTTTTAGAAGTTATTGAGAAATGATAATTTTTAGAAGTTATTGAAAATCATAATTTTTAGAAGTTATTGAGAAAGGATAATTTTTAGAAGTTATTGAGAATCATAATTTTTAGAAGTTATTGAGAAATGATAATTTTTAGAAGTTATTGAGAATCATAATTTTGGAACTGCTGAACAGATTTAACCCATTAACGAACCCGAAATATTATTTTCATATTAACATAATAGCGAAACTCGAAAGTCGTGGTCCTTTCGATAGATATAAATCGAATTCGATAGAATTCGATAGAATTCGATAGATTCGATAGATCGATAAATTGAAATCTGTTTAAAATCGTACCTAATACTGGTATATATCAGGGAATATAACTTTTCAGGTCAAGAATGGAAAGACATGAGGGCTACCTTAAGCCCAGCATTTACGAGCTCAAAGATCCGTTTAATGGTGCCCTTCATGGTAGAAGTTGGCGAACAGATGATCAAGTTATTGAAGTCAAAGATTGACTCTTCATCAGGTGGGTTATTTGAATTGAAGCAAATTTCATGTAAAAATCTAACTCTGTATAGTATTAGCCAATCAAGTATATGAATAAGCCGTCGACAATAGTCGTCAATAGGCGACTAGGTTGCATCAACTGTATACACACAATGTTGTAGAACAAACCTGTTCTTTTAGTTGGACAAAAATAACTACTTATAAGTTACTTATATGTTACTACTTATAGTAACATGAACAAGTGTTTACGAATGCAAAAATATTTATAATGGTTGGTATAATTCGTTAGTAAGTAGACATTTTCGTACACGGATATCCTCGATACATGCCAACATCAGCCAAAAGTAACGACAGTAGTCTAGTACCTACTCTGCTTATTTTTGGATATTTAGGAAGTATTTAGAAAAAGATTGGGAAAATGGGAAATAGGAAGAATAACGGGATAAAGAGTTTGGGACAGGAATGGATGGAATGGGAAACACGGTATATGATGTAATAAAATACCTTGCCGTTCCATTACGCTATTCCATTAGTATTGAACAGGAAATGGATTTCACAATTTTTTTTATTTGCTCATTTAATTCATTTATTTTATTATAAAAATGATGTCTGGAACAGTACCTAAAGATATTACATGACCACTATCAATAATAACGATATTTTTTTTTTTATGGACTAGTGGGCGGATGAACAAGCGGTCCCGCGTGATGGTAAGTGTTACCGCCGTCCATGGACACCTGCAACACCAAAGGGTATGCGGGCGCGCCGCCGACCTTGTAAAATCTTATTCACAGCTCTCTTGAAGAACCCCATATCGTAGCATAATGGAAAGACCTCTTGAGGCAGTTCGTTCCACAGCGTACGGGTTGAATGACCCGAGACATGTTAATGTTCTTTGTTTGTATAAAGAATATTTACATGTACCTATCTCGAATTAGAAGATCCTGTTGTCAATTCCAGCCAATTTACAGACTTAAATGGAAATAAAATGGAGACTTAAATCAATTTCGTGTGTAACTCTTGTGGTAGATATTATTTGAGTATTAATAAAATCAAATTAAAATTCAAGAAACTAAATTTTCTGAAGATATAACTTAAAAAAATCCCTTACAGTTGATTACATTGATTTGGATAGCAGAGATCTCGCCTCCCGTTACGCCAACGACGTCATCGCTTCGTGTGCCTTTGGGTTGAAGGTGGATTCTCAAGTGGAAGAAAATAATGAGTTTTTCAGAATTGGAAAAAAACTTACCAGTTTCGACCTAAAAGCTATACTCAAAATCTTTGCCTACGCGGCAGCGCCAAACCTTTCGAAAGTTAGTATAACGACGAGTACTTGATTATTTTAAAAGTAAATTTTATGTTTTTCAACTGGCCATTTTTTTAGACAATGAAACTCTCATTATATGACGACATCACCAAGGGATTCTTTAAAAAATTGGTATTGGGCACAATGGCGGATCGCGAAGAACATCATATTTATCGACCGGACATGATACAACTCCTCATGGCTGCTAAAAAAGGTGACTCTCCCTTTGTATTCAATTATTGTATTCAACTATTCAATTAATTCAACTATTCAATGATTTTAATAAACAAATTTCAACAATCATTCGTATTCATGTGGTTTTTTTTTTGTTAACAGGAACACTAACTCATGATAAAAACATATCTGCCGACGAAGACGCAGGCTTTGCAACAGTCGAAGAGTCCGCAGTGGGGAAAAAAAGCATCAGTAGAAGTAAGTAACTGAATGAAATGGGTAGTGAGTGAGAGCAGAAAAATGTAATTGCAATATTTCTTCCAGCGTGGTCTGATGATGACCTGATCGCTCAAGCCATGATATTCTTCGTCGCTGGTTTCGATACTGTTTCCACTACAATGACATTTACAATGTATGAACTTGCCGTCAACCCTGACGTCCAGGATAAACTCGTTCAGGAGATCCGTGAAAACGAGGCCAGAAACGGCGGCAAATTTGACTACAACTCCATACAGCAAATGACTTATATGGACATGGTTATTTCAGGTAATAACAAAAGCTATACTTGATCTGTCTAACAAATAATAGTACTTAATAATTAAATAAAAGTATGTTATTTTAGTCGTAATTATTAATTTTATTTCAGAGGTATTACGACTTTGGCCACCAGCAATAGCTACCAACCGACTCTGCGTCAAGGATTACAATTTGGGGAAGCCTAACGATAAGGCCACCGAGGATTTCATTGTAAGTTTCACTTATGTCAACGTATAGTACATCACCAACGTACATTTACTATTCTACATATCTTTCAAAAGTTCTGTAGATTAGTTCACTGATCAATATTTCAATAATAGCAGGGTTCAGTAGGTTTGGAACTTATTAGAGTACAGAGATATTACGTTTCCATGCGTGTTCTACCCTCAGTTAAATTTGTTTGATTTAATGCCAACCTCAGGTTTTTGCAAACACACCACCCGTCACCGAGAAGAAGTCCAACTGAACCTCTTTGACAAGTGAATGTTATGCAAGGTGCGATCCATTAACTGGATTAATTCACGAATCCACGTTTGAAAGAAACTGTCCCCAGAGGTCTTTGCCTACACTATGCTATAACATAGCGTTCTTGGGCAAAGCTACGAATAGGTTTTACATAAAAGGCAACGCACTCGCATCCCCCCTTGCTGATGTCCATTGACGACGGTAAACACTTTTCATCTTGTGGCCCGCATGTCCGACTGACTCCTTTCTTATTAAAAATAAAATTTACGCCTTCGGTAAACCTTATTTTCTTTCAGATTCGTAAAGGTGAATCGATAATTATCCCGATATACTGCATTCATCGTAATCCGGAGTACTTCCCAAATCCAAGCAAGTTTGACCCCGAACGCTTCTCCGAAGAGAACAAACGTGACATCAAACCGTTCAGGTACATGCCTTTTGGACTTGGGCCGAGGAACTGCATTGGTAAGACACCAACTTTTTGTAAGAACGAAAGCATAACAGACAATTCAGAAACATAATACATAGTTCTCTTGAAAACTAAATTTTATTGTAAATCGTATTATTGTACCCAAAATACAGGCATCCCTAGTGTGTGAACAACTGGTAAATAAATTGTAAACCATACCTGCAAATATATTAATTTTCATTTCATATTTTTGTAGGGCCTTATAGATCTGCACGCTGATTATTAGTTTTTCTAAATCGGGAAGAAAGTTTGTCTTTCTAGCTACCTTATTAGATTCTTCTATGCAATGTTATGTTATGTTATTCGGTTATGTTATGTTGTAGGCCTACAACATTTAACCAAAAAAAATCTTATTCTATTTTCCAGGTTCTAGATTCGCACTTTGCGAGGTAAAAGTAATGATATACCAGCTATTACAGTACATGGAAATAATTCCGTCCGAGAAGACAGTCATACCAGCGGTACTGAGTAAAAAGCATACTATCCTGACCATGGAAGGTGGACATTCCCTGAGACTTAAAATCAGGAAGTGATTAAACTTACATGCTCCCCTAGGGTGCAAACTGCCGATGTAGCGTACAATAAAAGACAGATTCACCATTGCTGGGTATTTTTATTTTTATCATAAGAAACAATCTCAGTAATCATACAAAATAATAATAGCGCGTTATAGCGAACAATACGGCGACATCTATCGGTCATTTAGATAAATTAAACAGAGCCCAACTTTACCGAACCTTACATTATTTTCTTTTTATATAAAGACGGCGGCAGACGAGCAGACAGTCCACCTGGTGGTAAGTGGATACTGTCGTCCACAGACATCCGCGATACATGCCAAAATCAGTCCAGAATGACAAACGTAAGCACCCCCCGAATGCGCTGCCTACGTTTGGAGATTTAATGGAATGGATTTGAAGGAAGGGTTGGGAAAATGAGGAGGGATAGGACAGGATGGGATGGAAATGGACCCTAGCTCGGTCACAGTTCTTATAAAGATCGAAAATATTATGGAAAAATGCACTTTAAATACACTCTTAATACCTACAATAAAATTAACTGTATTGTATTGTACATACATTTAATTAAGTTAATATATTGGTTATGAAATCTATTATTATTTAAATAAAGAAAAAGTTTTCAAAATTGCTGAGCTGTGTTTGTAAATTCTTGTATACGTGCTATACGTTATATTAATATAATGTAAGCGAGGCGTAGTGATATAGGTATTTTCTTCTCGAATGAAAGGGTTCTGAGCAAGTAGGTATGCTGTAGAATTCTTAGAGAAATCGCTGTAAAATATATGTATGTTGTCATTCTGGACTGATGTTAGAATGTACCTACGCATTGGTTTTTATAAACTGCAATGTACCTTCTGTTATATTTAAGTAAATATGTAAATCAATTTTGTAATTCACTTGTAACTGAACCTTACTTTGTTGTTAAATCTTAGTTGTACAGCATAAGACGATGTCGCCGAACGATAAGACGTCTCACTCTAATTCAGTACATCAACTTTTCAATACATTTTGGATAGGTACCAGATTTGGCCTTGTTCTTCGGTGATTCCTAATTTCGACTTTACTGGAAATATCAGCGTCGAGCATCCCTATACTCATCGAAATCACATTGCGCTACCAATATGTCAGAAAAATATAATACCTACCTATATTATGTCAAGTCTTGACATGTAGGTATTCTATTTTTGAAAGACAGTTCAACTGTCACAGTTGTTACACAAATATTATTTAGAGAACAGCGCTACTTACGGAAGGCTTTCCGAACTAAGAAATGAACAGCGCCATCTGCCAAGAACATGTTGAGCTAATTTATACAGCGCCCTCTTAACTAAATAGCTGATATGTACAACGTCATCTACTGACAAGTAGAGCAACAATTTAAAATTTGCTAATACTAAACTATAGATGTCGCTAGTAATATTTAATATGCTGTTTTTGGCCAACGCAATGGGCGTTGGCTCATTGCGTTGGCTGAACCGTACCCGTTTACAAATTGGCGGATTGTTTATTCTTTATTGGCCATTGTGTCGAGATTCTTTGATGTGTAAAGAAAAACTTAAGCCAGTTTCGAGGGCGTAGTCAGGATTGTATTCAGAGTGGGGCAAAAGCAAACAATTATATCCAGGGTGGGACAAAATAAATAATTTTCTTATAATTTATATAGTGGTCATGTAATGTAGAAAGTCTGTTACTTATTCCTCCTTATGCCATAGGGGCAAGCGCCCCAACCTGCTTGCAGCCCGTTGGCCCAGTGCGCTGGCCCAACGTGTATGGACCTTTAGACGAGTGCCTGTTCACGTTACACGTGTGTGCCTGTTACACGTTCAAAGTCAATACTTCGTCGCTAAACATAGATGAAATAGACGTTGTTGCTGCATCATCGTTATGTTTGATGAATTTATACAACTATATTGGCAAGTGTAGTGTTTTAAGGCCATTCATCCCTCATGCACAAGACAATGTGCATGAGGAGACCCGTGCGGGTGCGCTGCCGACCTTTCAAAATCCTATTCACAGCTTTCTTGAAGAACCCCATATCGTTGCTTAATGGAAGACCTCTTGAGGTAGTTCATTCCTCAGCCTACGGGTTCGCGGTATAAAATGATTTTTGGACCGAACAAGCGACACGTCCGTATCGAGGAAATGCGGATGGACCGCACTTCTGTGACGGGAGGTGCGGTTGTAGAAACCCGAGGTGGGAATTATATTGAACAGTTCTTCGGAGCATTCCCCATTGTACAGGCGGTAGAACACACAGAGAGACGCAACCTCTCCGAATGCTGAGGGGTTCTAAACCGCCCGTGAGAGTGGGATCGTCGACAATTTAAACAGCACGTCGTTGGATGGAGTCAAATAGATCCAATTGATATTTTGGTGCGCCGACCCAGAGATGTGAGCAGTACTCCATATGGGGTCTAACCTGAGCTTTATAGAGCATTAAAAGTTGCCCAGAGGTGAAGTACCGCCTCGCTCTGTTCAGGAAACCGAGCTTTTTGGAGGCGATTTTGGCTTTATTTTCCAGTTGACCCCTAAATTAGACTATGCTGAAAATGTCGACACTAAGGATCCCGATACTCTCCGAGATCTTAAGAGGTATGCTCTTAAAGCGAGGTGCTACGACAAAATATGAGAAGATGCTTTATCTATACTACTGCAAAAAAATGGTTTAGTCGATTCAGGTCTGGTAATTTTGATGTGAATGATGTTCCTCGCTTTGATCGTCCTATTGAGGTAAATGTTGATGTTATCATTGAAAAAATTAAAGCAGATCGACACATAAGCAGTCATTAAATTGCGGGAGAACTCAACATTCCCCACACAACAGTTTTTGATCACCTTCATAAACTGAATTTTGTAAACAATTTGATGTTTGGGTGCCGCATGATTTAAATGACAAAAACTAGGTGAATAGAATTTCCATATGCGAGATGTTGCTAAAACGAAATTAAATCGATCAATTTCTTAAGAGATTGGTAACAGGCGATGAGAAGTGGATCACCTATGATAACAATGTTCGAAAACGATTTTGCTCTAAGCGAGGTGAGACATCACAAATAGTCCCAAAGCCAGGCCTCACTCCGAACAAAGTCATGTGTATGGTGGGACTGGAAAGGCGTTGTGTATTACGAGTTTTTGCCACATGTCCAAACGATTCATTCTGATGTCTACTGTCAGCAATTAGTGAAATTGAACCAAATACTTGAAGAAAAACGCACAGAATTAATAAATACAAAAGGTGTAGTTTTCCATCACGCTAATGCTCGACCGCATACATTTTTTGATGATGACTAAACAAATATTGATGGACCTTTTCTGGGAAGTTTTAATGCATCCTCCATACAGTTCAGACATTTCACTTTCGTATTATCATTTATTCCGCTCTTTACAAAGTTCTCTAAATGAAGTAAAATTACATTCAAGAGAAGCCTGCTCTAAACGATTTAAATCAGTTTTCGCTCAGAAACCCCAAAATTTTTATAGCGATGATAAATATCTCTGCCAGAATGGCGAAAGATAGTCGAATTAAATGGACAATATTCCGTTCAATACATATTTATGTAGTACATTTTTTTTCACTATGAAAAGGCCGCGAACTTATCCGACTACCAAATAAATATAATAATATATTCATTATGGTTTAAGAAAGGGATAATACAGACATTCTGATTTTTCTTACAAAAATATTAGTAGATACATGCAATATGTCAATGCTAGAGAAATGTTCATTACTACTCTTGTAAGACCGATAGATAAATGAATTTTTAGCATAACATGAACAATTAATTTTATTGTAAGTACTAAGAGTACATTAAAAGTACATTTTTCCATAACACTTTCGATTTTGACGCGAACTGTGGCCGGGCCAGGACGCAACACGTCCTAGACCCATTGCCATCCCACCCTATCCTATGCCTCCACAATTTCCGAACCCTTCCTCTAAATCCATTCCATTACATCTGCAAAGGTAGGCAGCTCATTCAGAGGCGTGCCAACGTTTGTCATTCTAGACCGATGTTGGCATAGATATATCTCTTATGTTGCATAACGGTGGACTGTCTGCTCGTCTGCCGCCTTCTTTATATAAAAAGAAAGAAAAATAAGGTTTGGAAAAGTTGAGGTCTGTTTAATTTACTTAAATGACCGATAGATGTCGCTGTATGGATCGCTACAACACGCTATTGAAATTATTTTGTATAATTACTGAGGTTGTTTCTTATGATAAAAATAAAAATACCCAGCAACGGTGAATAAGTCTTTTATTGGAAACTACATCGGCAGTTTGCACCCTCGGGGGAGCTCGTAACTTTTATCACTTCCTGATTTTAAATCTCACCCAATGTCCACCCTCCATCCATATGGTAGTATGCTTTTTGCTGAGTACCGCTGGTATGACTGTCTTCTCACACGGAGTTATTTCTATGTGCTGTAATAGCTGGTATATCATCACTTTTACCTCACAAAGTGCAAATCTAGAACCTGGAAGATAGGACAAGATTTTTCTTGATTTTACCCGAAAGTAATAAAAAACGTTTAAATAAAGCTTGGCGTTTAAAGGTGGTATGTTGTGGTAAAAGAATCTAATAAGGTAGCTAGATAGACAAACTTCTTCTCTATTAGAAACTTAGAAAAACTAATAATAAGCGTACTTACTGATTTATAAGGCCCTACAATATTTGTTTACCAGTTGTTCACACACTAGGGATGTCTGTATCTTGGGAACAGAATACGATTTACAATAAAATTTAGTTTTCAAGAGAATTACTATGTATTATGTTTCTGAATTGTCTGTTATGCTTTCTTTCTTATAAAAAGTTGTTGTCTTACCAATGCAGTTCCTCGGCCCTACTCCAAAAGGCATGTAACTGAACGGTTTGATGTTACGCTTGTTCTCTTCGGAGAAGCGTTCGGGGTCAAACTTGCTTGGATTTGGGAAGTACTCCGGGTTACGATGAATGCAGTATATCGGGATAATTATCGATTCACCTTTACGAATCTGAAAGAAAATAAGGTTTACCGAAGGCGTAAATTTTATTTTTAATAAAAAAGGAGGCAGTCGGACATGCGGGCCACAAGATGAAAAGTGTTTACCATCGTCAATGGACGTCAGCAAGAGGGGATGCGAGTGCGTTGCCTTTTATGTAAAACCTATTCATAGCTTCCCCAAGAACGCTACTCGTATGTTATAGCATAGTGTAAAGATCTCAGGGGACAGTTTGTTTCAAACCCCATGGGTTCGTGAATTAATCCAGTTAGTGGATCGCACATTGCATGACAATCTTGTCAAAGAGGTGCAGATGGACTTAATTTCGGTGACGGGCGGTGTGTTTGTAAAAACCTGAGGTTGGCATTAAATCAAGGTACCTCTGTACTCTAATATTTCAAACCTACTATTACTGAACTATTGATCAGTGAACTAATCTACAGAACTTTTGAAAGATATGTAGAATAGTCAATAAATTGGTGATGTACGTTAATGTACGTGAAACTTACAATGAAATCCTCGGTGGCCTTATCGTTAGGCTTCCCCAAATTGTAATCCTTGACGCAGAGTCGGTTGGTAGCTACTGCTTGTGTCCAAAGTCGTAATACCTCTGAAATAAAATTAATAATTACGAGTAAAATAACATACTAAATACATTTAATATTTGAGAAACGGCTCAAGTATAGTATACCTGATATGACCATGTCCAAATAAGTCATTTGCTGTATGGAGTTGTAGTCGAATTTGCCGCCGTTTCTGGCCTCGTTTTCGCGGATCTCCTGAACGAGTTTATCCTGGACATCAGGGTTGACAGCCAGTTCATACATAGTAAATGTCATTGCACTGGAAACGGTATCGAAACCAGCGAAGAAGAATATCATGGCTTGAGCGATCAGGTCATCATCAGACCACGCTGGAAGAAATATGGTAATTACATTTTTCTGCTCTCACTCACTACCCATTTCATTCAGTTACTTACTTCTACTGATGCTTTTTTTCCCCACTACGGACTCTTCGACTGTTGCAAAGCCTGCGTCTTCGTCGGAAGATATATTTTTATCATGAGTTAGTGTTCCTGTTAACAAAAAAAACCACATGAATACGAATGATTGTTGAATTTTGTTTATTACAATCATTGAATAGTTGAATACAATAATTGAATACAAAGGGAGAGTCACCTTTTTTAGCAGCCATGAGGAGTTGTATCATGTCCGGTCGATAAATATGATGTTCTTCACGTTCCGTCATTGTGCCCAATACCAAATTTTTAAAGAACCCCTTGGTGTTGTCGTCATATAACGAGAGTTTCATTGTCTAAAAAAAAATGGCCAGTTGAAAAACACAAATTTTACTTTTAAAATAATCAAGTACTCGTCGTTATACTAACTTTCGAAAGGTTTGGCGCTGCCGTGTAGGCAAAGATTTTGAGTATAGCTTTTAGGTCGGAACTGATAAGTTTTTTTCCTATTCTGAAAAACTCATTATTTTCTTCCACATGAGAATCCACCTTCAATCCAAAGGCGCACGAAGCGATGACGTCGTTGGAGTAACGCGAGGCGAGATCTCTACTATCCAAATCAATGTAATCAACTGGAAGGAATTATTTTTTTAGTTAGGTATACTCGTAACGTCAGAAATGGTTACTTATGAATTGTTGAATTGTAATTTGATTTTATTAATATGTACTCAAAAACAACAGTTATTGATTTAAAATTTAAACACAAAATTGATTTAAAAACTTCTATGTAAATATAAGCACATTCCATTTTTCATTTGTGCAAAGTTTTTTTTTATTAAGAAGTGGGCGGACGAGCATGCGGTCCCACGTGATAGCAAGTGTTACCGCCGCCCATGGACACCATTGTCGTTTGCCACCATTGCCCATGGTCGTTTATGTTTGTTACTTTTGGCTGATGGCATGTATCGCGGATGATTTCTTTTTATGTTTTCGTATCACCTACCTGCTGAAGAGTTAATCTTTGACTTCAATGACTTGATCATCTGTTCGCCAACTTCTACCATGAAGGGCACCATTAAACGGATCTTTGAGCTTGTGAATGCTGGGCTTAAGGTAGCCCTCATGTCTTTCCATTCTTGACCTGAAAAGTTAAATTCTCTGATATATGTATATTAGCCACGATGTTAGATAGACTTTAAAGAAAACTATATATTGAAAGGACCACGACTTTCGAGTTTCGCTAATATGATAAAGGCTATGTTCAGATGACAAGCGCTTAACGCGTGTTGAACGCGCGCTAAGTTTTAGTATAGTGTACACATGGCGTGCGCTTGTCAGGCGATGAGCACCCGCCGTCAGTTCGAGGTTTACATTTGTACATTGTAATAATTTCTTCTTTTCATCATTGTCATCTCCTTCACAGAATATGAGAACGAGTTCTTCCCAATCCCGTCTCCATAAAATCTTATCTGAATAATCAGTACTTGTCATATCCCATATCGCCGGTCGTTTTACAACTTCGTCTATGAATAACTCTGTATTAAAAGCTTCTGTGTCCATTCTGGACTTTTTAAAATAACCGAACGAAACCAAAAACACGTCATAACGCATCAAAAGCGCGCGCTCAATTGAACGGCAGTATGACAAACCAATGATCTCAAAGCGCGAGTCAACGCGCGTGTGTCGCGTTGACAACTGTCGGGCGTTAGTGCAGCGTAGAACGCGCGTTTACTTAAAACGCGCGTTAGCATGTGTATGCATTGAATAAAATTCGTGTAGCTGTAAACGCGCGTTAAGCGCTTGTCATCTGAACATAGCCTAATTTGACACAATAATATTTCGGTTATGTTTGTTAATGGGCCAAATCTGTTCAGCAATTCAAAAATTGGGATACTCTCAAAAAAATAAATTTCTAACCTATAACCTGGTCTGGCCATAAATACCATTACAATAAAGAACAAAAAATACATTTGAATTTGGAATATGTCATTCTCAGATGAATAATACATAAATATATTTTCTGCTTTTGGCGCCAATCATTATTAAATATTGTATTAATATTGAAATGGAGTATGGGGATAACAAAAACCGAATTGCTGTAATTTCATTATACAAAGTAGCCATGGAACTAAATGCAAAGTCTCCATCCGCTTGGTATTAACCGAAAGTTTACGTAAGGGGTTTTTGATAGGTACATTGAAGCATCCTCCGTTTGTGATAGAAAAAAGTCTGTGCGTCCACAAACTATTCGTACTAAACAGACGATTAAAGCTGTGAAGAAGATAATCCGAAGAAACCCCGTCCGGAAGAAACAGATTTTATTCAGAGAGATGAATATCCCACCCAAAACCAAGACAAGCATGCGTTTTAAAAAATGATTTAGGATAAAGTTAGGATAATTTAAAGAAAAATAGGGTTGAAAAATCAAAATTTCTTCTGCTGTACGAAAACGGGAGCTCATAGACAAATCTTATTTACGGACGAGAAAATGTTCACCATTAAGGAACATTTCAACAAGCAGAATGATCTTGTTAATGCTCATACCTCTTGAAAAGCTGCTCAATCGGTCAATAGGGACCATCGTAATCATTATCCGGCTTCAGTCATGGTTTGGTGAGGCGTTAGCTATCAAGGAGTGACTGAACCATAATTTTATGAAAAAGGTATTAAAATGTCGGCTCAAGTGTATCAAGATACGATTCTTGAGAAAGCCGTAAAGCCTCTTAACAACACCCTATTCCATAACCAAGAATGGTCATTTCAGCAAATCTCAGCGTCAGGTCATAAGGCTCGCTCAACACAGCCGTGGCTAGAACGGAATATTTGCGACTTAATCAGAGTTGAAGACTGGCACTCATCTAGTTCCAATCTTAATCCGCTTGGTTATGATTTATGGTCTATATTAAAGAGCATGGCATGCTCTAAAAGCCATGATATAATCCCTAAAATATTCCATAAAGGTGGTAGATGCCAATTTTCTCATGGAAAGGGTACGTATTACAACCGAAGACTGGCCACAAGGTTTGAAAGATTGTATAAAAGCAAATGGTGACCATTTCGAATAGACGTGATATTTTCAAAATGCTTACTTACCTATTTATTTCATAAAAATAACAAATTCTTCTAATAAAATGACAATGTAAAAAAATATTTCTTTTCTTTGCAACAATATTTATGGCTAGACTAGATAAATACAAGCGTAGTTGGATAGGACTTAAATAAGCACTTCAGTATTATTTAAACATTTTCTTTTTCTAAAAATTGAGAATAAAGCGAAATCTAGTATACCGATTTCTAATACCTGAATTTGTGTCACATTTTTACCTGTCAAAGAGAACAAGGTCCTTCCAAAAAATGGATCCATTTCCCTGTTGATGAAAGACTTATGATCGAGGAAATGCTCGAAATCTTTGACTGTGATATTCTTCAATAATTCTAAGTCTTTTATGAAGATCATGGGCTTTGTAAACCGAAATGCGCCGAAGAACCTGGTGATCAAAGATAGGTCTCTGATAAAACTATCGGCTTATGATTAACCGGTTACCAGAATTACGTATACCTATAATATTGCCAAAAAAATTCATGTCTACCAAAAAAATTAAATCGATTAACTGACTTTTTTTCCGTTTTATTTTTTCCGGGATGCTTGCGGGTGCGCTGCCGACCTTGAAGAATCCTGTTCAAAGTTCTCTTGAACAGTCCCATATTATAGCGTAACGGAAATATTCAGCTGGCAGTTCATTCCACAACTTTCGGGTGGCGGTATAGAGTCTTTTTGGCTGCACTGTATGCAGCAACTCTTTGTCATGGAAGTTCAGATGAAACGCACGACGATGATGAGAGGTACTATGGTAAAAACCCGAAGTTGGAATCAAATTGAAGAGCTCTTCCGAACATTCCCCATTATAAAGGCGATAGAAAACGCAGAGAGATGCAACATCTCTGCGGATGCTGAGCGATTCTAAACCGACAATTCGGATAGCGCGTCGTTGGATAGAGTCAAAGGGGTCCCGCTGGTACTTCGGTGCACCGGCCCAGAGGTGTAAAGCAGTACTTCGTGTGGAGTCGAACTCAGGCTTTTGGAGGAATGCTCTCCAATTATTTGTGCGTGTGTTTACTGAGCTACCTTGAGAAGAAACTAGGATCTTCGGAATGTGAATATTTATTTAACCAACGTACAGTACAACGTTTGTAGCGTTGGGAAAAAGCTTGATAAAACAACATACATTAAAATTAAAACATTGTAAATTAATATGGTAGGAACTTCCTTCTAGCCTGGTGACATGAGTATGTATTACTAAATTGTTGACAGGACATATCAAAAATAACAAAAGTAAAACTTATAAAAAGAACACTCTTAAAAACAATTAAATAAATCAAATTAGGAGCTCGACCAAAGAGGTCGGCTCTCGACGCCACATCCTTTATAAAGCGACAAGCGTTGCCCCAGAGAGAAGCACTGCTTTGCTCTATTCAGTATACTCAACTTTTTAATAACAATTTGTGTCTTGCTCGCCAGATGACTCTACTCTACTCCGAAACTCTACTTTACTCGAAATATAGACGCCACGGATCCCAAAACTCTCAGCGATCTTGAAAGGAATGTTCTGAAATCGAGGTGCCACGACAAGTGGAGCTATATTAGTGATGTACGCACAGAGTTGGGCCTTTATGCGGTTAAATTGGACTTCATGCAAATGCGGCTTCATGCCCTGAAGCACCACGTCGGCAACGGAGTTCGCAGAGACATATGCGTCCTTTGAAGGGAAACAAAGGATAGGATGACAAAAACTCACGCAGGCCATCCTAGTCAGCTGACTTATAATGCTACACTTTGCGGCTTTCCTCGGGTCGGATGCCAGCTGGTTTTGAAGGTGGCAGCGCTGTTAGTAGTGATCAGATGAACCAAGTGGTGGATCGATAATGACACTGTACTCGTCCGGATGCATAGTCAGCACTTCTGCTGACTATGCTGTCTAACAAGTAGGGCGGTGGCTCTCAATATCAGGACACTATCCTCTTACGTCTTACGTCATTACGCACCCAGAGAATCGAGAGGCTGCCTTGATTTTCTGACTGCCTTCAAATTGGCTTAGACGACGACAACAGAGATCCCCGCGAACGTATATACACAGCCCGCCGCGTCGTACAAATGACTGCTCAAGTGTAGTCAAATAAGATTTGCTTTCCAGACAGGATGTCCTGAGTCTCCGTGAGGAAAAGCAAATCCGGCTTTGTCGTCCCAAGGTGGTGATGGACAGCATTGATATTGCTATATACAAACCCCTGATATTGCAAATGCCCAAGTCAAACGTGGAAATTGGTTGTGCTGTTGAAGTACTTTTTCTTTTTGCAATAAGAACTGTAACATAATGGGTTAAGAGAGATAAATAGCAAAATAAACTAAACAAAATAAATAGCATAGGAATTATCTGAAGTACCAACTTTTTAACCCCAACACTAAGTACCAACTTAGTGTTGGGGTTAAAAAAGTTACTTATATGGTGAGTGTTTAAATTGCAGCGAAAACTATTTTCATCTAACGAGAAATACGTGAATGACTGACTTGACTATGCTTATCACGCTAATCGCCGGGCGTTGCTTGACTTGCATGTTGGACTGAGTCGGCGAGACGGGCCCCTCTCCTGTGGTCTGAAAAATCTTATACAGCGCAAAAAGGACTCAGACTTATTCCATTGCACTTTGCAAGAGTTTCACGGTTACGAAGATGGTATAATATACAATTGCACGCCTATAATGTACATAATATTCATGGTATAATATACAATATGGTACAATTTGCACGCCGATGAGACACAGTATGAATGAATATTTATATCATCTATTGTAATCCATACTCTGGCAAATAAATAATCTAAATCTGAATCACTAGACCATCAAATATGTTAATCACATCAAATGTGTTAGTCACATGTTGTTAATCACATCAAATTTGTTAATCACATGTTGTTAATCACATCATATTTGATAATCACATGTTGTTAATCACATCAAATTTGTTAATCACATGTTGTTAATCACATCAAATTTGTTAATCACATGTTGTTAATCACATCAAATTTGAATCATCTGACAATAATTTTGTTAACAAGAAATGGAGTAAAACATTTAGAGAAAGGAACAGTTGTAGAAATGTCAATTGGGACTTTATATTCCAAAATTCCAAAAAATTTCTATATTTGAAGTACAGACAGACACGGCTTTATTATGATTTTATTATTTATGTATAGATTATGTATTATGGTTAATAATTGTCAAATAAGAAAGACCATTCATTATTGAATTACAAAATGGACAAAATAAGGCCTAATTTTATCACATGATTTGTAATCTAACACTCAATTCTGAATTGATAATGTAATTATGATACCAAATTTTATGTAATAATTTACCTAGTCTAGCCATAAATAGTGTTACAAAACATTGATATTTTTTTACATTATCATTTTATTTGAAGAATTTGTATTATTTTAGAAATAAATACGAGAAGTGTAAGCATTTTAAAAAATATAACGCTTATTCGAAATGATCACCATTTGCTTTTGTATAATCTTTCAAACGCTGTATCCAGTTTTCGATTGAAACACACACCCCATCCATGGGAAAATTTACAACGGCAAGAATGTTTTAGGGTTTCAGTATTATCATGGTTGCCATGCGTGCCATGCTCTAACAGACCATAAATCATAATCGAGCGGATTAAGATCGGGAATAGATGACGGCCTGTCTTCGGTCTAATGAAGTCGGGAATATTCCTTTCTAGTCACGCCTATGTTGAGCGAGTCTTATGACCTGCTATTATTCTTGGTTACCTGAAAGGACTATTCTTGGTTATGGAACAGGGTGCTGTTTATAGGTTTTACGACCTTCTCGGGAATAGTATCTTTATACACTTGAGCCGACGTTTTAATACCTTTTTCACAAAAATATGGTTCAGTCACCCCTTGATAGCTAACACCCCACCAAACCATCACTGAAGCCGGATAATGGCCACTTTGCACTCTATTGACCAATCGAGCAGCTTCTGAGTTATGAGCATAAACTCAATCATTCTGCTTGTTAAAATGTTTCTCAATGGTGAACATTTTCACGTCCGTTAATAAAATTTGTTGTCAACCCTATTTTTGTTGAAATTATCAGTTTAAAAATGACCAGTACGTCTTTTGTAAACAGCAAGTCCTAAATCATCTTTTCAAATACACAACATGGTTTTGAGTGGGATGTTCATCTTTGATTCCGGGCGGGATTTCTTCAGATTCTCTTCTTCACAGCTTTAATCGTCTGTTTAGTACGAATAGTGCGTGGACGGCCAGACCTCTTATTTGTCACAAACAGAGGACATTTCAATGTACCAATATCCCGATACACAAACATTCGCCTAATACCAAGCTGACGTTGAGTTTTAAAAATTGCATTTGGCTCCATGCCTACTTTGTGTAATGCTATGTGGTTTTAGTTATCTATCATCCCACTCCATTTTAATATTCATCATCATCATCATCATCATTTCAGCCCTTGGACGTCCACTGCTGGACATAGGCCTCCCCCATTGTCCGCCATTTAGACCTATCGGCAGCGGCCTGCATCCAGCGGGTGCCCGCAACCTTTATGAGGTCGTCTGTCCATCTAGCAGATGGACGTCCTCGGCTTCGTCTGCCGGTACGTGGTCTCCACTCGAGAACTCTTCTGCCCCATCGGCCATCGGTTCTTCGAGCTATGTGCCCTGCCCACTGCCACTTCAGCTTGCTAACCCGAGAGGCTATGTCGGTGACTTTAGTTCGTCTACGGATCTCCTCATTCCTGATTCGATCACGTAGGGAAACCCCGAGCATAGCCCTCTCCATAGCTCGCTGTGCGACAGTGAGCTTATTTATGAGGCCCATAGTCAGAGACCACGTCTATTTAATATTCATGTAATATATTTAATATTGATTGGCGCCAAAATGAGAAAAAAATCTTTACTTTTCATGTGAGAATGACAGGTTCCAAATTCAAATGTATTTTTTTTTTGTCTTTATTGTAACGGTAATTATGGCCAGACTCGATATATAGGTACGAGTACGTAAATTACATCAAATTATTCATTAGATAATACAGTTTTATTTAACTTATCAATCGCAATTAGGCTAATATCTCTACTAGATTAGATTGATTATTATATTATAAGTAGCTAATTTTAGTCATAATATGATACAATTGTTATTAGATTTTAAGCAGATTTCAATCCTTTTACGGTTATGCTGTACCTATGAAGTATCAGCTATTTTCAATATCAGCCATTCATTTGTTTTTCCGTTGTGCAATCATGGAAAATACGAAAATTCTCTGAATTTTCGAATACGAGTTCCGTCATGAGCAACACAGACGGCACGCAATAAAAATGACGTGTACAACGAACGCATCGTGGGTTTTGGGTTCAATCGCTTCATTTCTATCTTTTATAGTGGACAGATAAATTTTTATCGTGAAATTTGACGTTTGATCCCCAAGTATCCCCTGTCAAAATCTATATTTCAATCAGGTGTCTCGTGCGATCGTGCTTTTCGTGATTTAGGAGTAGACTCCCGGACTGACGCAGACACATTTGATTTTTAAGAGTCTCATGTAAAATCTTAGTTTTTAATGTCTGCCAATCCGTTATTGATGCTACAAATTGAACCCACCAATTAGTAAATAAACTTCATGCATTCATATACTATATATATTGAGGGGCAGGGACCAAGGTGCACGCTACAATCTCACAGCAACGTTTCTTCGACCTCACAGGACATTACCGTAAAATATGTATACATATAGTGAGGGGCAGGGACCAAGGTGCACGCTACAATCTCACAACAACGCTTCCTCGACCTCACAGGACATTACCGTAAAATATGCTGCGTTTCCAGACGCCATCCCATACCCTCGATGTATGTATGTGTTTTGGTAGTGAATGATATATGCCAGAGCCCATTCCCACCGCATCCTATTTATCCGTATCTATTTTGCCAAGTCTTTCTCGAAATCTAGTCCTAAATCTCCAAAAGTAGGCAGAGCATCCGGGACGTGTCCACATTTTGCATTCTGAACTAATGTTGGCATGTATCGCGGATATCCTTGAGCAACAGCATTCACTTACCACCATCTGCTCATCTGCCACCTTTTTCCTGCAAAAAAATACTAACATACCTTTCTCCGGGAAAGGAGTTATATAACCAGCTGAAGGTGTTAGGAAAGTTTTCCAAACGGAGATAGAGCCGAGTCATATTGCCCGTAAGTGGGACCACGGGCGGGTTCTTGACTCCATGTCTGCTGAACCTCGAGTACGCTTGCTTGAGGTACAGTGTAAAGGCGACGAGCATCACCAACACCCATATTAGGAACAACATCTGTTAAAGTAAGTTTTTATATATCATCTTCAACACACAATGTCCTTATGAATACCTACTTGTAATGTTGATGATTTGCAAACTACATTATAAGTGACAATTACATTATAGAAAACGTGTAAATGTAAATAAATAGATAAAATAAAATCTGCAAGTCGAAGGGAAATAGCGCAATCAGGGATTTCGCGAATTGCCTAGGAATACAACGTATTCGCGGCTAATTTTGTATTGAACTTAAATTGAACAAAATAAAATAAAATGGGAAGGTTATTTCATTTAAAAGTTTTAGCGTTATTTAAAAGAAATTGGTAACCGCGAAGTCTGAGACGATCACAAAGCGTGACGGAGCGGTTAGACTTCTATCTAAGGATGCCAGATTCGCTGCTTTCTGTATGCATAGAATGAACCAAAAGAACCCGTTCAAGGTTTGGACAATCTTTGAAATTTCGGTACTCTCCCGGTCAATCCCGGTGGACCCCAACCATTATTTTTAACCTAAATGAGCCAAATCGTTTCTGGATAGGAAACATTTCCGCGCATTAAATTTGCCTATTCCCTAACTTTGCCTATTGTCTCGTTTTCACCTATTTCCATAAATATTCCATTTGCAGACTGACGATGAATCAGTAACGACATTTTTTTCCTGCATAACTGCATTTTTTCAGTAAGACGAGGCAATCAAGTGTTCGATATCATTCATGATTTAGTGATATCTCTAGGAATTTGGCTAAAGCATTGATTTCGTAATTTTCCTCCAACAAATAGAAGTGTGAAATAATAGAATACGGTTTGTGACATATTAGTATAATACATAGAAATATTTTTTTAAATATACTCGTAATATTTTTGACTTTTTATTTAGCAGAGGACGAAGGGTAAAAGTGGCCCAAAATATGTACCATATACCCAGATATCACTTCAGATATACCCACCTTAAATGAAAGCCTATAAATATTATAATAATTCATAATTTTCTAACTAACTAATTTTCTTTCTAACTTTCTGGTAAAATCTCCAAAGGTAAGCGGAACAGCCAATGACGTGCCAGCGTTGTTCATTTTTGACAGATGTGGATATGCTTCGCGAATATCTAAGGGTGACAGCATTCACTTACCACCTGTAAGTCTGTCCTTCTACCTTTTTCTATAATCGACTACAGTGTCAAAGCTTATGAACTTATGATGTATACCTACGTTTATACAACCGCAAAACTGAATAAACACCGCTGTAGGTTGATCGAAACAAAAAAAAAATTCAATTCAATAAAGTAATTACATAGTTTTGTTTGTATTGTATGATATACAAAATAATATATATATATATTATTTTGTATATTAGTATTGTATTTGTATATTAGTGTAATATATATATATATATTTTGTATAAGTCATATTAGTCAACAAATAAATATTTGAATTTGAAAAATACTTGCTTTTTTATTGCGCTGAAAGGTCTCGATTGATGGACGATCAGTTTACTTGTGTCGTCTCTGTTTGGTTTTAAGGCTCATGACCAGTCGGGCGCGGCGCGTGTCATAAGGTGCAATCCGGCTTTTTTAGATCCCATTTACACCGACTGCACATCACGGCAGCGGCGCGCTGCGTTATGTAATTCATTTATCTTATTTGTGAACTTTGTTTATTTACTAAAACTTCATTGTACAAGTACTTGACATGCATAAAAGGTGGACTCAATGTCTTGCGTCATTCTCTACTTCAACCACAAGATCAAACAGAAACCCGAATGCGGGTGTAGTTTTGGTTTAAATATATAAAAATACGTACATTATGTCAGAATAACTAATAGTACGAATACAGGAAACTCACTCCCTAAGAAAGCTCCATACCTACAAAATCATACAAAATAAAATTTCGATCAGCCTTAAAGTACTTTAAATAGCAATTTTAAAATACCTAGTGTAAAAGTACCTAATTATTAGAGTCAATCTAATCAAGTAATTGTGATTGCTAAAATAATCGTGTTGATACTTAACACTCCATTATCTAAGGATTAATTTGATGTAATTTATTTTTAGCTAAATTATTACGCAACAATTTTCGTACTTTTATTACATTATTATAAATCCATAATTACTAGAGTTACTTTACCAAAGTTAATTTTTTTTGTTTACAGAATCCCATATTGCATTCTAATACTGGGCAAAGGCCTCCCTCCCCCATTGTCTTCCTACCCACGCGGTCTACAGGTACCTACGGCTATCCTCCACAGAAAGTATCGAGGTCGTTTCGACACCTTCGCCTAGATCCCTTCGCCTAAGTCTTCCTCGGCGTCTGTGTCCTTGGTGAAGTTATTCTTGTCCATCTCTCCGGCTGCATACGTCACACATGTACCGCCCAATCCCACCACCATATGAATGAATAACGCAAATTTTAGGCCTCAAGGCAAAATGGCTATTATTTTATCCAAATTTGACTAGAAGTTAAATAATTTACGGAAAGTTATAAGCAAATAACTGGGAAAGATTTTAACGTACAGCGTCAGGTCCACGCATTGATGACATAAAAGATAAGGATGCCGCGATCGAGGGTTGAGTCACCAATGCTATGCCGTATCGAGTGTGCTTTTGGTTTTAAAAAAACAACATCAGCAATCAGACTAAATCAGTAATCACTCATAATCTGTAAGTAGGTACATGTTAGTAGAATCGTCCTCCAGTAATAATAAACATTCACTCTTGCCCTTTGAAATACTTGTAAAATGCAGGGGAATAATTTTCGCTGTATACAACTTTTGAGGCCCCAACAGAGGGGCGTATCTTGTCGACTCAGTCCTAAAAACACGTCAAGCGTTACCCGGCGACAACCGTACGCATAGTCAAATCAATCTTTCAAAGGACTGTATTCTTTGTCAAAAAAAGTAGTTTTATCAGAATCTTGTTCCTAAAGGTTCTTCGGCGCGATCCAGTTTGTGAGTCCTATTGTCGTTGAAAAAGACTTGGAGTTGTTGAAGAACATCACAGTCAAAGACTTTGAGCATCTCCTCGATCGTAATTTATATCAACCGGGAAAGTGGTCCTATTTTTGAGAGGAAATTGATGACTTTAAAGGTAAAAATGTGACATAAATTCTCTATCCTAGTGATCGATTAAGCTTCTTATAATTGATTTTTAAAGTGCTGTTGGCATGCGATAATCATTATCAGATTTCGGTTATTGGTATATTTTAGAAAAATAATGTTTACACAAGAGCTGAAGAGCTTTATAAACCCTATCCTACAACGTTTGTATTTATAGCCTCACCATTTTATTGTCGCAGATTATTGAAAAATTTAACTTCTCTAATTTTAAAACTTTAATGAATAGATTTGGCTCTTAAACAAACTTACCCGAGACAAACTTATTGAATGGGGATGGGCCAATTTTTCTAACATCCTAAGTTTTGTGTATTTTATATAGAGTAGACCAATATAGATTGAACCACAAAGTGGGACAGTGTTGGAAATATGACAATCGCAGAGTTAAATCTTTATTTATTAACAGTAGCGTGACGTCACGACTACCATTTTCCACACTACTTACACTGTGACGATAATAAGATGACTCAAACTGTGTTAAGACTGTTAAGAGAAACTATAGACTGTCACAGGTTAGATGATGAGAGAGCTTAGGACGATGGCAGTTACTGGGCTGGGATTTGCACGACACTCGTCATCTACCAGAAGGTGAGTGCATTCGCCAGCATTGCAGTCAAACAAGCGGATGGTGCCTTAAGCGAAACCAGCAGCAAAGTCATTCACGTCACATTTACAACAATTTATCTCCTTGTTTGTATCACTACAATGTTTAAAAAAAAACTAAAAAAATAAGAACAATTTGACATGGAACTTCCTCATACATTGTATGGGGTTTTGTCATTATCATACCTACATTATCGAGAGTACATTTACTTTGACTTGATAAATTTGATGTTGTTCACTAAGTTGTTGTTGGAAAACAACGATGCTCCACATGTGTACTCGTGTGGACGGTTATGATCTCTTTTCGAGGAGCATTGCGTCCTTTAACAAAAGTATTCGTCACTGCAAAGCATTTCCGTGCTGCTTTTAAACTAGACAGACAGCCATCAGATCCGCTACCATTTTTCTTTGTGAATAAATTACGTTTTTCCGAACATCAGGAGATAATTCTGGCAATTATAATACTTCTTATATTTTCATGGGTATTATTGCAGTTAATTTAGGGTATTCGGAACACAAAATGAAATAATTAGTGTTGTTCTAATTTAGTATGACCTTGTTCAAAAAGGCATAACACCTTTACCTACTCGTTATAATAAATTTTGTTGAGGGTACATCTCTACTTTAACTAATGATGATTATTAGTTAAAAGAGTGCGCTGTATAAATTGTCCCATATATACTTGATAGATGGCGCTGTTAATTTCTTAGTTCCAATAAATTAACGGTAGGTGGCGCTGTGTTTTAATAAAATAACTTTTTGTATACCTAAGTAATGGTACTATTAGTCAAAAGAGAGCGCTGTATAAGTTAATTCAGTATATTGATAGATGACGCTGTTCATTTCTTAGTTCAAGTAGGTTTCGGTAGGTGGCGGTATTTTGGAATAATATAACTTTTTCGTTTAACAATTGTACTACTGTCTTTTTACAAAATACTTTTGTTTTAAAAGGAGAAAACGGCAGACGAGCATCTGGTGGCAAGTGGATACTGCCGTCCTGAGACATCCGCGAAGCATGTTTATTTCAGTCCAGACTGACGGAGGGATAACGAGGCCAGTCGAGTGAGCCCAGTGGCCGTTGGATTGTAGCGTGCACGGCTAAAATTTAAAACAAACTTAAAATAAAAAGTAGGTATTTATATACTCAATATATTGTATATTTAATTCAACAGTAAAATTAGTTTATTTGTAAAGTTTATGTTCTATTATAATTATAATACATATTTTGTATGTATTTTGTACGTTAGTTGTTAGTATGTAATATCCATTATACAAAATACCCAATGTACCCGTATGTTAATGTATAACATTAAAACATATGATAATTACAATAATCCTAATTAAATTAAATTTATATTCATACGTTATTTGCATTGGCATTTTATAGAGCTCAATAACCGTAATCGACACTGTCGGATTTCCGAATTAGAAAAATATTCGAACCCGAAACCGAATTCGAAATAAAACATTCGGATGTTATTACAAATATGTAATAATTTTATACATTGCTATTAGCGGCGGAATTTGATAAGTTCTTGGTGCTTGCATTTGATTTGATAGACTAGTTTTTTCAAGACACACCAACAATGAAACAAATGATAAAACATGTATTTAAACAAAAAAATACAAATGATAAATTCTTATAAATTCAACATACCGTGTGCAACTAAACACAAAGGCATGCGAATACGACAAAATATAAACAAAATTAAAATTGGATGAACTCAATGACAATGAAATAAGGTTAAATTACAATTTATTATAATACTAGCTGCTGCCCGCGACTTCGTCCGCGTGGACTTTAGTTTATAAACACGGTCTTTATTCGACGTGATTCTTTAAATTGATGTAACTTTTGGATTTATGAACTGATTGAAATAAAACAAACACTAAATTTTAAGTGAAGATTACCACAATACATTAGTGAAATTCGAACCCAAATCGGTTAAGCCGTTTCTAAGATTGGCGCGCACAAACGCACAGACAAACAGACAAAAATTCTAACAATCATTGTTTTGGGTTCTATTGCGTTGATAAAGGCCCCCAATAATAATTTTTCTCATATATCTTCCATGTACAGAGAGCGATCAGTTACATTTTTATTATATGTATAGATAAAACCATCTAATTTAACAAATGCAAAAAGAGTGTCCAACTATAATTTAACTTGCGAAAGAATCATAAAAGATGTCAATATCGAGAGAATTCAACTCGTTATAAGTACCTATTCAGAAGACGATGTAAGGGCAAGAATTTCCCCAGATTTGTTTTACACGGTAGCGGTACTAATTGCTTGCTAGGATGTCTTGGGATAGAGCGTGGAACAGCAAGGCGAATTTGGTTTAACATCTCAGGTTAATTTTGTGCAACAAAACCAAACAGGACACCTTCCGACGCGCGACCAACGATGATAATCCGAAATGCGTCGTGTGTAAAATAAGTAGCGCGATAAGGACATTGGAAATTCTTGTACCCAAGAAAGTTGGTGAACGCACGCTGGATACCTTCAATCCTGTCAGAGTGGACTATATAGAATGGGCTCCATATTGGTGCTGCATACTCAAGACTGCTACGTATCAGTGCAATAAACAGACATAATCAGGTACGTGAATCCTTGAAATCGGCACAGACACGCTTAATGAAACAGCATTATCCGAGCCCTTGTGCTAATTTTGTTGATATGCTCAGAGAAGTTTAGCTTGCTATCAAGAAGTACTCCAAGATCACTCACCTGGTTACTTTGCTGGTGAGGTATGTTGTTAAATGTGTAATTAGGGGGAAGTGCATTTAATTTTTTAGTGAAACGTATAAAAACGCATTTGGAATGTTTAAGAACATTTTGTTCTTAATACACCATTTCTATATAGCATCAATATCATGTTGCAGAACACGCATGTTATCCAAACTATCGATTTATCTATAAACCTTCAGGTCGTCAGCGTAAATGGATTCATAACGTATTTCATAACGTCTATAATATCATTTATAAAAAATAGGAAAAGAACTGGGCCTAGATAAGAGCCCTGTGGTACACGGTGTAACACAGGGCTCTCATCTAGGCACACCAACTTACGTAACATACACTAGAATACGCGTAAAAAATCATGGAATAATTTCATTCGGAGAAAAATTGCAATTATTTTTGGTTGTATTTTTTTCCTTTCAGTTAGTAATTATATTTCTTAAATAGATCATTAAAACAGATCCGTAATCGAAACCGTATCGGACACCATGTCCGAAATAATTTCATATCCGTGTTTGCAACCGAAACCGGTAAAAGAGTATACAATATGTCCATATCCGGATCCGAAATGTCACATCCCTAACAATCGTAATCGTTATACCATATTCGTTCTTTACTGTCTGATCTTGAACCTCGATTTTAATCAACACAACAGAACCGGTTATCCGTCAAGCGAGACGCCTCGTGGACTCTAGAGCGCAGTAACAAAACGAGTTATATCTGTCGTGGTCAAACCGCGGCAGTGAATATTCAAGGTCGTTTTAATGTGTGGATTCATTAAGTATTCTGTCATATGCGTCGGTGCTAAGGCCTATTCAGATATAAGCGATATTCGCTGCCGCTTGCGGTAACAATATTCGAGTGGGTGCGAGATAATTCCTTCGTTCAGACAGGCGATATTTGCTAACCGGTTCGGGTAGCGATATATCGCATATCCTAGGCCCAGTGTTAACAGTATAACGCGTGCCCAGGCGATATTCGCCCCTTGGTGAATTCGCGCGACTTGGCGATACTCCTACAAAATACCCGGCGGGATATCGCCTAGACATTATCGGCAGCGAATAACGCTTATATCTGAATAGGCCTTTATTATACTTGGTTACGTGAAATGACGCGAGTAGACGGACTTACTCCAGCTACTCGCACGTATTGTAGGTATATAAGACTGGCAGAGCCAGTCGGCAGGGAGATTTCGCAAACATAAAATCGAGGATTTAAGTAGCTTAAATTTAAATTTGAATATAAATATTTAAAAACATATAAATTTGCAATAATGTGATTATAAATATATATTTATCTAGACCCGGGGAGAGTGAAAGATAGGAGACGAAATACGAATTCCTTTACTGTGGTAGTCCACATCAGTTCATCTACACAGACATGGTAACGACTTATATTTTTCGAATACCTCTAGTACAGCCAAAATTGTTAATATTAATTGTTATTGTTACTTAATTGTTCATCCACTGTCCTTTACTAAACAAACAACGACAAAATAATACAACGAAATATAACGAAAACTGTAAATAAAATTTGATTGAACCTTGATTTGATGTATCAGGTATTGGCGTGGCCCTTCACAAAGATAAAAATAAGAGGTAAGCCTCCCAAAACGTGTGAAAATTACTCTTTGACAAATTAACTCATACTTTGTCTCTTACTAATTAATATTTGTTATTGAGATAGAAAAGGGTGCCTCATATTTACGTTGTCAAAGTGCGATTATTGCACGTTTTGTAACTCGGCTTTGGATGTGGTCCCATGGGCGATAGATAACCAGAGCGGTGGAGTGACGTCGCGCCAAGGGATAACGTTTCGTCCACACACGATACATTTTTTGGAATGATACACGAACTCATTTTATTAACAAGTGAAATGACATCAGTCCATTTCATTCTCTAGGACATTAAAAGCACATTAGACGACACAAGTGAACCGGTAGTCAATCAAACAAGACGTTTCTTCGACTCAGCAGTGAGATAATAAAACGAATTGATTTTATTTGGATTTATCCGTGACTGTGAATATTCAAGGTTGTTTCAATATGTCTATACTACCCATACGTCATCATGTGCGTTGGCGTTGTAATCGGTTAAGTTTAGACTGCGGTCTCACTGTCGGCGACTAGTGATAAACCTGTGATTGAACTAGCAACGAGGAGTTAGGTCTCGTTTATGGTTAACCAACTAAAACGCCACCGTTAGCTCGACGTGGAACGTAAGCCAGGGTTTTTGCCAACCGTGGGAGAGTGTTCTCGGCGGAAAATGAGTCTAATTCGCTAACCGCTGGTTCGCTAAGTAAAATTGATGATTGCCCGTTTGGGTGACGAGCAAGAATAATGACCGAATCTTCCTGCTCGTGGCGCGCGCTTTAGGTGTAATATATTGTTGAATTTTTGAAAATAATTTCGGAACTACTGAACCGATTTGAGTAATCTTCGAACATAACCGAGATCTATTTTTTTGTAAAATTTCATTTCAATCCGTTAAGGACTGCGCCGTGCGGTTAGTTCGCAACCATTTAGTGAGATGTGGTCATTTTTTTATGGGAGGAAGGTAGCAGAGAATCAGACAGTGTACCTGATGGTAAGTTGCCCACCGGCCGTTACTCCAGTGGTCATCAGCCATACATGCCAGCACTAGTTTAGAAAGACAAACGTTAAAATGAAGTTAGTGATTTTTTTCGATTTGAAAGTCATGTATGATTTCTGTAGGTTGCTTCTTTTTAAATCTGCTTAAAACATCCTTAATAGTTTATATACTTTATACCGAGTTAAGTTAAAAATACAAGCACTCTTGTAACGCTAAATTTCTTTTGTATAAACTGACAACTCTTGTTGCAGGTAAAACTTTTTAAAATTGAGAACTTTTGCCATTTGTTGCAATGTACAGTAAATTTTTAAATGTAGTCAAAATTTTTTTAAAAGTAACGTGATGTGTGATTTAGTTCAATTACGTTATTTTTGTTTGTCATTAACCCTAGCTATTAAGTTACATTTAGTGGTTAAAAGAACTTACCCAAGTGAATTTCAATCAGAATTATATGAGATGTCGCGTCTGATGAGGTTTAATTTCCCACCCAACCTTCCATTCTATACTCCCAGAGAAAGCACTACAGAGATGACACACGACTTGGGTTATATTCCCACATCTTGGTTAACTTTGATTTTGGTTATCCAAAGTTCCATTTATTATAGTTGCAGAATATCGTCCAATGTCGAACATTGGAAGAGTACTCTAAAATAAATGAAGATTGACATATCGTGAGGTGACAGCTGACAGGAGCTAAAAAGTTATTGTCATTTGTTTTTTCATTCTCGCTAAACTGTGAATCAACGCCGTACATAGACATGTACTATTTAGTAAACGGTTAAATCTCGAAGACGCCACATCGAAGTATAGTTAATAGATCTGATTATTCACATTCAAAGAGCTAAAGCCGGTCCACTGAATTATAACCTTCAGCAAAATATAATCTAATATGTGTTTGTTTATTAAAATATTCCTTTTCTGGGGAAAATATCGAGTTCCGACAGAAGTCTGTAATATTTGTTCCAATAGCTCACCTTTTATAATCCTCGTATTCACTCGTACACATAACTTATCAAATAATTTGTACTATACGAGTACTATTTAAATTTGTCTATTTCGCTTATTAACTTATGTAAATATTTTACTATTTAAATTTGTTCGCTAATCCTTGTATCTCGCCTATTACGGGCGATAGTTCACTTATATCTTAGTATTTAAACTTAATAATTGTGTTTTTATATGTTTTCATTATCTTATGTATATCCGGCGTTCCTTCACAAGATGTAAATCCGGCGTTCCTTCACAAGATGTAAATCCGGCGTTCCTTCACAAGATGTAAATCCGGCGTTCCTTCACAAGATGTAAATCCGGCGTTCCTTCACAAGATGTAAATCCAACGTCCCTTCACAAGATGTAAATCCGGCGTTCCTTCACAAGATGTAAATCCAACGTCCCTTCACAAGATGTAAATCCGGCGTTCCTTCACAAGATTTACTCACTAATAATAGCAGAACTAATAAAATCTCAATATGACAACCAAAATAACAGAGATATTGACACGGCAAAGCTAGATTTGTACTGATCGTGTTTTTATTTCTTCTTGGGAACGCTAGATATTTTCAAAATTTGATCATGATTATTCTTTTTATGGCCTTTTTATATTAATACTCAAGATTCTGAACTCTATACAATGTTAATCAATTTTGGCCAAGCAACTTCTCGTTATAAATTTTAAATTTGAAGAGCCAACCGTTGGCATTCTGACCATCTAAATAAGAGGAAGGACTCGGGGAGTCAGTCGTCGGTTGATTCTAGACTCTCAGTTACCTCACAAGGCCTTGTCCCGGGGCCAAGCAACCCCGGGACACTATCTAGGCCATCGAGAAATTCTAAATGCGTAACCTTGACGCCGCCGTTTGTACTCGGACACTCCTGACTGACCCCGCCGCGTCAGATTGATGCCGCAGCTGCTGGTTGACGCTGCTGCCCTTGGTTGGCGTCACCACCCTTGTCTGGAGCCACTACACTTATTGGGGACGCCGCCTTGCCTGTCCCTCTTTCCACGTATCGCCGTGCTTACCGACTGCCGGCGACTCATCTCCGCCGCTCTGGACCGGCGGGCGCCTGCTGGACCCCACCTGCAGGAGTTTTGTGACTCCAATGTTACGCTACGGACACTTTTCCGCCACTTACACCTAATCACCGACTCTTTTTATTTAGTTGTGTCAATTTTTGAATTAGCCCATTTTTGGAACGAAGTTCCTTTGCGCAGCTTGCGGTAGGTGTGATTCGAGAGAAAATGTAACTTCACGTAAGATTTTTACCCCCTCCATACATCTTTCTATTTCTCTCTGTGTGTGTACGTGCGAGTATCTAAAGCGAGACTCAAGCAGAATAACAGACTTGCAGACTAGTGCGTGGCCGGTTGTATAACCTAAATTTTTTATTTGATTCCATTTAAATTGTTTGCATTGAAAATATTATACAAAATAAAAAAAAAATACATGAACTATACAGATTTTATTTCGAATTACATTCGGAGTTTAAAAAAAAATGCTTGAGGATCTTCATTCCTGACGGGGGTCCCCTGACCGCACATTTAATTTGAAACATTTTTTCTTAATTAATACTTATAAGCTATTGGTACAATAACTGACCTCTTTCTTTTCTATTAGTTTTCTTTTAGTAGTTCTTTGTATCTAACACGACAATCTTTAGAACAAAAGTTGTTAGTTTAATAATATAAATTCATTATTAAAGGAGTGCAAATAGTTTTATTTATTAACTCTGCAATTATTATACAGTTGTAAAACTAAAAATATATTTTAACAGATGTTGTTCCTAATATGGACGGTGGCGATCCTCATCGCCTTAATTGTGTACCTCAAGCAAGTGTACTCGAGGTTCAGCAGGCACGGAGTCAAGAACCCACCCGTGGTCCCACTTATGGGCAACATGACGCGACTTGCTCTGCGTATGGAAAATTTCGCTGACTACTTCTCCCGGCTTTATAACTCCTATCCTGGCGAAAGGTATACTCATAGGAATTTGAAAAATAACCGCATTATTGAATATAAGATACTTTTAAAATACAATCGGATCTTATAATCAAATGGCACAACTTTAATTACATTCAGAAGGGCAAACAAAAACATATTTTTTTTGTTACTTCTGTCAAATTTCGTTCACTTACTAGGTTATTAATTTGCGCAGCCGAGTTGATTATGGCCCGAAACTACTACACCACTATACTTGAAGATGAAAAATTTTACATCATAAATGTCTTCGACTATGAAAAGTCTTCATACAGTGCCAGAATGTTGTCTCTGATATGTGTGATCTAGAAGTTCAAAGTCGCTGAGCCAACTCAACTTTTGTGCTAGTCAAAACGAAACTCTTATTTTAATGAACTTATTATAATGAATCTAGAAGTATCCAGTTCAGATTATAGACTGATTGCGGGTAGATAAGGTTTTCGTTTTGTTACGTTGGACTCTATTATCTGCGAATTTAATTGATATCATTTATATTTTATAATTAACAAACAAGAAGATATTTTCTGTTGTAATATAGCAATTTCATTATCAACCGCTATTTTTAGACAAAATAGAGATAGAGATTACAATAAAAATGTTTTTATTTTGTTATTTGGTCAAATAATGATTCAACTGTTCTGCTTTGGACATTATTAAATAACGAGGGTTTAAATATTACAAAAATAATAAAAGAATAAGATTTAAATATTTTAATTATAAATATGTATTTACCTGGAATATATTACACATATAAATATTTATCTAGAACAAAGGAGAGAGAGGGAGAAAGATAGAAAAGAAAGAGAGAGACTAAACGAAAGAACAGAGTAGATAACACTTTACTTTGCAATAACAATAGTTAACAAAAGCTCAAATATAAGGCATTTTACTGCAAGTGTCAAATCTTACTTTTACTATCACAATACATTTCAAGTCATGTTTCTTATTGAAAGAAATCATATTCAAAATAAAAAATCAAAAAATCAAAGATCTGTATTTTTCATCGGACGAAAATAGTTTTATTAAAATTTTATTCCTGATCACCAGGTTCATCGGCGCCTTCCAGTTTATGGAATCTGTGGTTGTTTTAAAAGACTTAGAATTGTTGAAAAATATCGCTGTCAAAGACTTTGAACACTTTACCGACCATCACGTCTTTATTAATGAGGAAAATGATTCATTTTTTGGAAGAAACTTGTTCTCTTTAAAGGGTAAATATGTTAGAAATTGTGTTTAAACTGTTAATTAAACAACCTAATGTTAATTAATGTTTGATATTTGAAATAACAGTTACCTTAAATGTATTAAGCAACGTAACTTTTCAGGTCAAGAATGGAAAGACATGAGGGCCACATTAAGCCCAGCATTTACGAGCTCAAAAATACGTTTAATGGTGCCCTTCATGGTAGAAGTTGGCGAACAGATGGTTAAGTCACTGAAGATAAAGTTTAAATCTTTAGAAGGTAAGCAATTTGTGTTGTAGCGTACGAAGTATAAAAAAATCTAATTCATTATCGTAACTGTTACATGAATGTTAGCGACTATGCCATTTTTTAATAGAAAGCAAGATCCAGAAACACAGATTATTCACTTGATGCAAGTATGATACTGTCAGCGAATTCCACATCTTTCGTTGTGTACTATAGACCAGTTGAAAATTCCCAATTATCGACTATTCGTATAGGAGTTTCACAGGCGCATTTAGAATCTCTTAGCGTCCGGGGAGATACTGCATCTCTCCGTGTTTGCTTCAGCCTATATAATGGAGAATGTTCTGAAGAACTGTTCATTTTGATGCCAACTTCGGGTTTCATTGCAATTCTCGTTATCGAAGCGCAGTCAGTGTCTCCGCACTTCTTTGTATAAATACTTAATTTGTACAGCGAAGTCTACTAACCAATATATTAATAACCTAATATATAATTTATAATACCATAGACGACAAAATACATCGAAACTCTGCTAATTCAACAACACAACCACATCCCCATTGGTATTGCAGTGCAGTTGAAAATATCCGTGATAGGCAATAAGCACTTGCCACCGAGTCAGCCTTTTCTATAAAAAACATTGATAATTACAATTTGTAAGGAACCAGAGCTTCTAAAATTAAAACAGAGACATCATTTCTTACAGCTGATTACATCGACTTAGAAAGCAAAGAGCTTGCTACTCGTTACGCCAATGACGTCATCGCTTCGTGTGCTTTTGGGCTGAAGGTGGATTCTCACATGAATGAAGATAACGAGTTTTACAATATGGGCAAAAGAGCTACCACTTTCGACTTTAAAGTCATATTAAAATTATTTGCCTGCTTCGCATTCCCAACTCTTATGAAAGTCAGTATAACGATGAGTACCTACTTGATTAATTTATTAGTGTATAATATTTTTTTTAAACTGACCGAGCTGTTTTAGAAAATGCAACTTACGTTATTTGACGACAAAACCAAGACATTCTTTAATAATTTGGTGCTGACCACAATGGCCGACCGCGAAGAACGCCACATACACCGATCTGACATGATACAACTACTCATGGATGCTAAGAAAGGTGACCCTCCCTTCAAACGACATTGTTAAAAGATTTAAAAAACGAAACATTTTTATTGATCAAATTTTATTCGGTGTTCATGTTGTCTTTCTTTTGTCAACAGGAAGACTAGTACATGATGAAAAAACATCTACTGACGCAGACGCAGGTTTCGCCACAGTTGAAGAATCATCAATAGGGAAAAAGTCCATTAACAGAGGCAAGTACGTTTACATGTTTCGAAGATGTCCTTGTATCCACATACCATTTCCACATCCACTTACCAGGTTGACTGTCTCTCGCCTGTCATGTTACTTTTATTAAAGAAAAAATGTTATTATATAAGCCAGAGCATAAAGTTGTAACTGTAATATTTTTTCCAGCATGGTCTGATAATGACCTGATAGCTCAAGCGATGCTATTTTTTTTCGCTGGTTTTGATACTGTTGCCAGTGGTATGGCTTTTACTCTGTATGAACTGGCCATCAATCCTGATGTGCAGGAAAAACTCGTTCAGGAGATACGCGAAAACGACCTCAAAAACAGCGGCAAATTCGACTACAACTCCATACAGCACATGAAATACATGGACATGGTCGTATCAGGTGAGGACCAAAGTTATATTTGAACTGATTGTCAAATGAGTGTGACAATGTGTATGGTAATAAAATTATTGATTTTATATCAGAGGCATTACGACTTTGGACACCTGCAGTAGCTGCCAACCGACTCTGTGTCAAGGATTATAATATGGGCAAGCCTAATACCAGGGCCACCAAGGATTTCATTGTAAGTTTCATTTCATTTTATTGTAAGGTTTGTATTTCATTGTAAGTATTGTAAGTTGCAACTCTCGGAAGTTCAGTAGATTTAGACTTCTTTGGAAAACTCTCATTTTATTTCAGCTTCGTAAAGGAGAAGCGGTCCTTATCTCAATACATGGCATACATCGTAACCCGGACTATTTCCCTAACCCAGAGAAATTTGACCCCGAACGCTTCTCTGAAGAGAACAAGCGCAACATCAAACCAATGACCTATTTACCATTCGGACTTGGACCGAGAAACTGTATTGGTAAGACACCATTAACCTCTTCTGTTCTTTAAAGTCTCACCAGAAATATTTTGTGATCTTATATTCGCTTCTAGGATCCAGATTCGCTCTCTGTGAGATCAAAGTGATGATATACCAGCTATTACAGCATATGGAGGTATCTCCGTATCAAAAGACCGTCATACCACCGAAACTTAGCAACGAGTTTATAAGCCTACGGATGAAAGGTGGACATTGGCTGAGGTTTAAAATTAGAAAGTGAGGAAGGAGTTGGATTGATAATAAAACAAGGTGGATTGATTATGTACCATGCAATTTTTAAATATGTTATTATTTTTTAAGTGTCATTTTTTATATTATTACTATTATTAAATTTAGTACTTTGTCTTTGGTTTAATCATTTTTATTTTTACTTTTATAAACTCATAATAATATGTATATTGCCAGCGTCCTCTGAGCAAATTTCTTTTCTATTTTATTTTTTTAATATTTGTTTGTATCCCGATTCACCTATGACTAAATTTATTGTTATGTGTAGAAACATGTATTGCCTGTTTATGCACATTATTTTGTTACATTAATAATGATTCCAATGTTGTAATGTTTCGTGTATGTTTCCAAAATAAAGTAAAATAAAATAAAACTATTATACGATTTCGTGCCTACCTTTCGGGGTGCATGCGAAAGACGTATCCAGCCCAAACCCATTTCCGCTTAGCGGTTTTTGTACCAACATCAGTAATACGGGTTTTAGAGAGCAGTTCGGTGTTCTTGATGTGGTCGGTCCGTTTTATACCTATTAAACTACGCTCCATCGCCCGTTGGCAAATCTTGAGTTTGAACTTTTGTATTCCAGTCAATGACCATGTTAGACCATCAATGACCACCAGTACACCATAGGTTAGAATGGGCAGAATACACATGTCGATGAGTTTGCGCTTCAGCGATGTTGGAAGGTTACTTTTTATGAACTGCTTCATAGACAAGTGTTCTATACGTGTCTTTCGACTTCTTTATTTTGCCTGTTTTCGAATGAATCTATCAGCCTATTTATCGCCATATTGTATGCATTACATGCTGCGGAATGGACATCGACGTAGAGGCAGACCGAGAAGAAGATGGCGGTACGACTTAGATGCATACTACAGAACTTGGCGGAACATAGCCTTGAATAGGACAGTTTGGCATAAAAGAGAGGGGCCTGACAATCCGACATAAATTCAGGCTAAATAAAAAAGAATACTTTTATTTATTATAGCTGTTAGCGGAATTTTGGTTGACTATGACCGATATATTAGGATTGATTCCACAAGTGACAATGAAATAATCATTCAAGTAACCGACAGCGACAACGATAGCAATAGTTCACGTGAATCTGTTTCCGAATAGTGTAAAATACTCAATAAAACATATTTTAACCACAATGGCATTTTTTAAATTTCCGTATCCCTTATTCTATCATATCAACGAAAGTATTATTATTATCTGTTAATAAAAGTATTTAGTACTACTGCTACGATTGCCTATAGTCACATCACTAGTAACATTAATCTCACATATGTCAAATCGGTAATCTTTCGACGGCGTAACTATAGTTAATTATTATAAGAAGAATTAACAGTTTGAGAACTATTGACTATTTACTATAATTATAGTATATAGTATTGTAGTATAATTATATAACATACATATGTTATATAATTATAATATTTACATAGACTACATAGTATTTACATATAATTATAACATAGACAATTTCGTCTGCAAATTAGTGCTAAGAGCATTTAAAAAATAATATTTCTTTAAGCACGTATGCGGGCTATGAGCTTTAACAAATTTGATTTATTTGAGCGAAGAGCTTTATAAAGTTTATTTGTATATATGAGCTTTGTACACTTTTAATTTATTTAATGAATTTAAGTTTTAATAATTCGATCTGATTTGATTCTAAATTAAATAAAATGATATTAAAATATTCCATGTGATTTTTTACTATACCTTTACTCGTATATGAAAAGAATGAATGAATGTATGAATGAATGAAGTAATGAACTTACAATTTCTTGCAAACAAAATAACGGTTGCTGATTCTTACCTTTTAACAAAAGCAATTGATATAATATAATTCTAGAGATTAGTTATAATTTACTTAAGGACTAATTAGTTAAGAATTACTAAAATTAAATAAAATTACTAATTAAATTAAGAATTATTAAAAATAATGAAGTATAGATAATGTTAGCAATTAAACGTAATAATTGACTTTAACAAAATCAACACAAAATGAAATAAAATAGGCCTTCTGCCCTTTAACAAAAATGAAAAAGTAAATACAGCTTTCTGCTGGCTTAGTATGTTATACAATAATATGAATATTGAATCCGCCTTCGTGAGATGAAAGAACCATGGTGCAACAAAATTAATCGCGATTGCGTAAACACTTACTTCGCTTTATAAAACTCGTGTCAATACTAAAAGTAGCGATTGCTTACACCTGAGCAATAGAAACTTCAAATTAGTCAGACTTTAATATAAAATCTTCTATCACTAATGATAACAATGCTTGAACAAAGGCAAGCTTATAAGACAGCGTAAGTATAAAACGGCACTAGTAGATCGACCGACGTCCGTCGAGCTACACGTTTCTTGAACGCGCGAATCGAAACAAGTTTTTGTAATTAATTCGTTTAATAATTAATTACTACCGTATACATCCAAGGAGTCTGAACGTGAGTCGATTTTTGTTTTGTTTTTTTCTGTGTGTTATTGTATTCGTCTACTGTATGACATAATAAGTAGGTTGTTTCTCAACGGTTGAACTGTTTTTGGATTGAATCAAAATGATTGCAAATAATTAAGGTAGGTATATTAAAGCAATATCCAGAAAAATAAGTTAATTTAGCATCAATCTTCTGTTATGTTATGAATATAACTGACTGTACTGAATTGATTTCTCTCGATGTTTTTACATATTTTGTTACATGTTTACTTAGATTTTGAATGAGCCCTAGTTAAAAATATGTAATAGTAAAAAAAAAATCTGAAATATGTATAGTGCGCAAAACAAGAAATTACCAAATATTCTAAATTGAAAATAGAATTCAAGTAAATAGATTATTTAGCGAAAATTATACAATGAAATAATCATGTAATGTCAGCAATGAAAATTAATTACAATGAAATAATTATATAATGTCAGCACTGAAAATTAATTACAATGAAATAATTATGTAATGTCAGCAATGAAAATGACTTATTGACAAAATTTTCCATATTAATTGAATCTTCCGGGCTACTTGGCCGAGGTCTTCTGGAATCTCTTTTCTTTCTTCCAAACGTTTCGTCAACAACTGTGGTTGACATCTTCAGTGGCGACTGCGTTCACTTTCGGAGAGATGTTATCTCTTCGGCTTCTCGAGCGCAACTGACTCGACGTTTTTTTTTTTTTATGTTAGGAGAGACAATCAGGAAAAATCCTGCATGGGACACCTGGTACCATCTAGTCTGGCTGGGCCAGCCTAGGTGGTACCAGGTAGTGTCGGACTCCTACCGACTAAAAAACCTGATTGCCTCAACATCGTGTATGTATAGTTCTTGTGGCCCTAGTGGCCTTTCAAGAGTCACCGGTCGCGTTGATGTAGGGCGAGCGCAGAAGGCGCTCAGCCAGGAGAAAAGTGTGCGTTGCAACAGCCTAAGGGCTCCCCCGCCGGTAAACCGGCGGAAGGAACGGACCTCGGCTTAGGGCGTTGCATTGGGGGGATACCGCGGGATCGCGTGTCGGCGAGAAGCGCCCAGGCATGTGTCGATGCCTAGTGAAAGTGTTGGCTGAGGGCCGGTGTGTGTTAACGGTGTAACGAGGGGGACGTCCACGTCTCTGCCGGCGGGGACGGTGTCTGTGTACTGTGGTTTGAGTGAGAACCGCATTGGCAGCGGTGATCGGGTCGTCGGGATCGTCCAGGATGTGCCGCGGGCGACGATAGCGCGGAGGGGCACTCCTGTCCGGTATGTAGGTGAGGGAAGAGACAATCAGGGGGTTGGGATGGTTTGGGATAGCGTCATAGTAGCGTCGGGCAGTGTCTGTTATGTATTTGACGATGGAGGGAAGCTCCAAGTCCTTGTGGAGGTCAACGTTGCGCAAGTACCATGGTGCGGCCACGGCCTTGCGCATGAATCTATTTTGCAGTCTTTGGAGGATTGCACTGATGGAGGGAGCTGCGTGTGCGAACACAACGCTAGCATAGGTCATAATGGGACGGACGAGAGTTTTGTATAATGTCAACTTATTTCTAAGCGACATTTTACTTCTCCCGCCTACGAGGGGGTTGAGGCGACCGAGCACAAAGGCGGCTCGGTTGCGGACGGTTTTGATGTGTTCTCGGAAGGTCAGTCTGTGGTCTAGAGTGACTCCGAGATACTTGGTCTTCCTGACGAGAGGAATTGTTTGACCGAAAAGGGTTATCGGGAGAGGGGACAGCTTAGGCCTACGAGCGTTAACCGTGGGAAAAGGGAAGCACATGGCTGCACTTTTCGTCGGGTTTATCTCTATCCTCCACCTCGCAAACCACTCACCTAGGGCGGTGACTGCGCGCTGGAGGCGTAGAGATACCATACGTAGGTTCCTATCTGAGGCGTAGAGGGCGGTGTCATCCGCGAAAAGGGCGAGCTCTATTCCTGGGGTGAGGGGGATGTCGTTAGTGTAGAGGGAATAGAGCGTGGGTGCTAGAACGGAGCCTTGTGGGACTCCAGCTCTGATTGGGCGGGGGCTAGACAGAGTGCCTTCGACTCTGTAGCGAAAAGTGCGATCGGTAAGGAAGTCTCAGATGATGAGAATGAGACTTTCTGGCACCTCCAGTTGGTACAGTTTATAGATTAAACCGTTGTGCCAGACCTTGTCGAAGGCCTTCGCTACATCGAAGAAGACAGCTAGGGTTCGGTAGGGCTTCTTTTGATTGAGACGCGGGAGTATGTGCTCCGTTATTCGGTGCACCTGTTGGACACACGAGTGCTTGGCTCTAAAGCCGAACTGCTCGTCAATGAGAAGCCTTTTTGAGTTAATGTAACTCAGCAGGCGAGAATGGAGGACTTTTTCGTAGATTTTAGCCATTGTATTCAATAGGCTAATGGGTCTGTAACTAGAGGGATCCGAGCGATGTTTGCCCGGTTTGGGGATGCCGATGACGACGGCTTCTTTCCAGGCGACTGGAAAGAGATGATTTCTCATGGCAGCATTGAGGATGGCCACGAGGAGAGCGATCAGATGGATCGGGAGGCTTTTGAACACCTTGTTGGGTATTCCGTCGATTCCAGGAGATTTTTTGATTTTGAGATTTTGGATAATCTCCTGGATTTCTGTTACCGTAACCGGTAGAAGGGGGTCAGAGGGGGGGGATGGAGGCTCGGCGCCCCACCTCTCCGTCAACCGAGTCGACGTGGGATTCGTCCACCGGCTGACGGCTAAGGGAGCACTGGGCCTCCAAACTGTCGGCTAGGCATTCGGCCTTCTCTGCATCGTCAAATGCGGGAGGTCCGTTTGGTCTTGTCAGTGGGGGAAACGAGGCTGTATTGTCTGTTTTCATAGACTTCGCCATCCGCCAGTAGGCAGTGTGTGATGGCGAAATCTCTGACAACAGGGATTCCCAACTGTGATTTTTGAATTCAGCGATGCGATGCTTTACTTCCCTTTGTAAGGCTCGCATTCTACGCCTATTCTCGTCACAGGGGAAAGTGTCGTAAGCACGGATGGCTGCGTTCTTGTCTCTTATCAGCTCCCTTATGTCCTCAGGCAACTCCCAGCGGCGATAGTTCGCCGCTGGGACTCGCCTGGAGGAGCTTTGGATTAAATCCTTAAGGTGGCTGCCGAGGCCAGAGACCGCCGTGTTTGTGTCATCCGCACTGGTCAGGTAGTCGGGGATAGAGTCGAGGTGGGGAGAGCTGGAAGCCTTAAGGGCTTCTTTCAGCTTGGTCCAGTTAATAATCGTCTTGTCTTGGAGAGGTGGATCGGTCTGTCGTCCTAGTTTCATGACTACGGGGCGATGATCGGAGTCTAACTCGGAGAGGGGTTCTAGCGAGTTTAGACGTAGGGTAACGTTTTTAAAAAGGGCAATGTCAAGGACGTCGGGTCTGTGGGTAACAGTACCAGGGTAATGGGTTGGCGTCATTGGAGCTATCACGTCAAAGTCGAGTAGGTCAATGAGTCTGTTAAGGCGATTACCGTTAGTGGTGGAGGTATGACTATTGAAGCTGGGGTGCTTACAATTGAGATCTCCTGCCAGGATGACTGAGTTACCTAAGTCGAGAAGCGACTCGAGGTCAGTCCTGAGCAGTTCTCTGTCGGGGGGAGATAAACAGATGCCAGAGTGACAGGTTGATGACCTGTCATAGCTATACTGACTCGACGACTGTGGCGCACCGGTATTTATAGTGGGCGAGGGTAGTTGTGATTGTGTGTGTACCGAGGCACCGATATTTATAGTGGGCGAGATCCGGATTAAGTAAGTGTAGTAAATGATCCCAGAGATCCGTTGTCCTCGACTGGAGTATATAAAATACCATGCTCCTGTGGGTCAGTGTATATTGGCACTACAAAACGGAATGTCAATACCCGCATTAAAGAACATAAAGGCAATTGTCGAAGAGGAGAGACTGAGAAGTCGGACGTAGCTAAACATGCCTTGTCGGATGGGGACCACGAAATCTGCTTCAGGGACACAAAGATCTTGTCAACCGGGAATCATTATTATTCCCATCTCAAGGGAAGCTATTGAAATCTACAAGCATCCCAACAATTTTAACAAAAAAGAAGAGAATCTAAGACTCCGTAATATCTGGTACAGCACTCCGGAGACATCAAGCTCACGGGGAAGAGAGACGAGAGAGGGGGACAAAAACAGACTCGGTACACACACAATCACAACTACCCTCGCCCACTATAAATATCGGTGCGTCGGTACACACACAATCACAACTACCCTCGACCACTATAAATATCGGTGCGTCGGTACACACACAATCACAACTACCCTCGCCCACTATAAATACCGGTGCGCCACAGTCGTCTAGTCAGTTGCGTTCGAGAACCCGAAGAGATAACATCTCTCCGAAAGTGAACGCAGTCGCCACTGAAGATGTCAACCGCAGTTGTTGACGAAACGTTTGGAAGAAAGAAAAGAGATACCAGAAGACCTCGGCCACGTAGCCCGGAAGATTCAATTAATATAATTCTTATTTTACCCAAAATAAAAAGAAAACAACGTAATTCTTATTTTATCTAAAATAAAAAAAACTCAATGGAACTCTTATTTTACCTAAAATAAAAAAATCAATGTAATTCTTATTTTACCTAAAATGAAAAATTCAATGTAACTTCATTTTAGGTTATTTCAATGTTTCAAAAGTTCAATGTTCAAAAATCGTTTGTGTACCAATCAAATAGGTTTTACATAGTCTGAATCATCCAAATGTAATTGCTTGTCGCATCCAAAAAACTGATGCCAGACTTGTATGAAGAAATAATGATGTCCTTTAATTAATTAATTTCAACTTGAATAATTTAATTTTAATTGTAACATTTGTTAATATAAATTGTAATGTCTTTAAATCGAGTATAGTTAACATAGTTTTTCTTTACAGGGAATGCTGTTCCTAATATGGGCGGTGGCGGTCTTCGTCGCCTTGACTCTGTACCTCAAACAAGTATATTCGAGGTTCAGTAAATATGATGTCAAGAGCCCACGTGTTGTCCCAATTATGGGCAATCTGACCAGAATCACGTTGCGTCTAGATAACTTCGTTGACAACGTTACTTGGATATACAACTCTTTCTCTGGAGAAAGGTAAATTGAAGATTATAATATTCAGGGATATGTTTGGGAACATAATTCAACATGCAGGCCCTTTGCTTTCAGCTCTCCAGGGTCCTGCCAATCTCGCGGTTATTGAGGCCGAATCGAATCGTGTGAGGAATGGTCTGCATTTGCATGAAACACATATTATAGCAAATTACAATTACCTAATCTAATTGAGTATTAATTAGTATTATTAGTCTAATTGAGCACTTAATCTATAGGCGACAGTATCCACTTATCATCGGGTGGACTGTATGTCTGCCGCCTACGTATATAAAAAAAAAAACAATAACTAAACATTTAGGTATTATCAGTTCTTTTAGATGTCTGATTGATTAAAAAAATAAGTCTCATGCTCAATCTTATCTAAAAGTATATACTGGTACAAATTACACATTCTAAATTTAAGCAGATTTAAATTATTTTTCATTATCTATACTTTTTGACAGGAACTCGAGAAATTAATTTGGGTTTTTGTTTGATTTTATTGTAAAAATGGCGTATTAGGCGTTTTGTGGCTTAACAGTGATAGTTTATGAAACTTCAAAGTGCTTTTCGTGCGTGGTGATTGTCATAATCAAATAAAAGCGTGAGCCTGCGTTTTTCGTGTGCTTCCAAGGAGTCCCTTTTGTCCTCAGTAAACCCACTATCGTTTTACTGAGCAACTCTTAACTTACTTTGACGGTACTGGAGATTAATAGGATACGTTATAGACTTTATTACGAAGAAAACTTGACACTGGCAGAATGTGCTATGAATAAAAAATAAAATCATAACAAAGCCGTATCTGTACATGCATATTTAAAAAAATAAGTCGCTGCATTATGTACTACAAAACCCAAAACAACAAATTTATAAATGTTTGTGTGTCTATCAAATAGAGTATTACAGGTGGAGTTTGGAAGGAAAACCATTCTATTACCAGAAATGACCACTATGTTACTTTTCAAAAACTGGTAAAAATCGATACTAAGTCTTTATTTTTTTAATGGATGTTTACTAATGCGGTGTATTTTGTATTTAATGTGAAATTTGTTAGAGGTTGTGACGTAATTAATAATAAAAAATAAAAAGTGTTGAGGGATGGACAAGTTTACCTGCGCAAAATTTGACAACGACCCATTTCTGACCAACAGATTCATCGGTTCCTATCAGTTTATGGATCCCATACTAATAATTAAAGACTTAGAATTGGTGAAGAAGATCACAATCAAAGACTTTGAGCACTTTCTAGATCATCGGGCCTTTATCAATGAAGAAATCGATCCACTATTTGGAAGAAATTTATTTGTGTTAAAAGGTAAATATATTTCATTAATTATTCTTTTATAGTAACTACTTTGAAAGACAAATTTTGATGATAATAATACGAATATGACAAAAAATGTAATGTTGTAGGTCAAGAATGGAAAGACATGAGGTCCACCTTAAGCCCAGCATTTACAAGTTCAAAGATCCGTGTGATGGTTCCTTTCATGGTGGACGTCGGCGAACAGATGATTAAGTCATTGAAGAAGAAAGTTGAGGATTCTGGAAGTAAGTCGTCATAGCTATGACAAACTTAATTGTAAATTTAAAAAATTGTGTAATGATTATAAAAATTGAACTTCATAAATTATTACTGAACAATATAGAAATTATTCGATGTACTGTATGGAAACATTTTATATATTTTTTGGAACGAAGTTCCTTTACGCGGCTTGCAGTAGTGATTCTAGAGAAAATGTAACGTCACGTAAGATTTTTACCCCCTCCATACGCCTTTCTCTTTCTCTGCGTGTGTGTGCGTGTGAGCGAGTATCGAGAACGAGACTCAAGCAGAATAACAGACGTGCAGACTAGTGCGTGGCCAGTTGTATAACCTAAATTTTTGATTTTTTATTTGAATTGAAAATATGATACAAAATAAAAAAAAATACATGAACTATACAGATTTTATTTCGAATTACATTCGGAGTTAAAAAAAATGCGTGAGCATCTTCGTTCCTGACTGGGATCCCCTGACCGCACATTTAATTTTTTTTATTGACTGGGGACGCAATCTGACCATTCGCCACCAAGTCACGGGTTGTGAAAGTGGAGTCAGTATTACTCGATATACATATATCCAGTGACACATCAATTCTGCCGTCATTATTACAAATGCAGTAATATTAGGTAGTCAGATAAGTTAGCGGCCTTTTCAAGACTTTTTTTTTTATTACATAAATATTTATTGAACGTAATATTGTCCATTTAATTCGACTATCGTTCACCATTTTTCTGGCAGTGTAATGATCATAAAAATTTTCGGGTTTCTAATGGCTTCTCTTAAATGGAGTTCCATTTAGAGATTTTTGTAAAAAGCCGAATAAATGATAATCTGAAGGTGTTATGTCTGGACTGTATGGAGGATACATTAAAACTTCCCAGCAAAGGTCCACCAATTTTCTTTTAGTCATCAAAAATGTATGGGGTAGAGCATTGTCGTGATGGAAAACTACACCTTCTATAAGCATTAAATCTGAGCGTTTTTCTTCAAGTGCTTATTTCAATTTACTAATTAGTAGCAGTAGACATCATAATTAATCGTTTGGTCATGTGGCAAAAGCTCGTCATACGCAATGTCTTTCCAGTTCCACCATACACACAACATGACTTTGTTATGTGTATTATGAGGCCTGGATTTGGGACTAGTTTGTGATGGTGATGTCTCACCTCGCTTGGAGCAAGATAATTTTCGAACATTGTTATCGTAAGTGATCCATTTCTCATCGCCTGTTACCAATCTCTACAGAAATGGATCGATTTCATTTCATTTTAGCAACATCTTGCATAGGGAAATTCTATTCATCAAGTTTCTGTAATTTAAATCATGCGTCACACAAACATTTAACTGTTTTATAAAATTTAGTTTATGCAGGTGATCCGAAACTGTTGAATGGTGAATGTTAGGCTCTTTCACAATTCGATGACTGCTTATGTGTCGATCTTCTTCAATTTTTTCAATGATATCATCAACATACAGTGAGGAACATCATTCACATCAAACTTACCAGAGCTGAATCGACTGAACCATTCTTTGGAGTAGTTTTACATAAAGCATTCTCTCCCTGAATACCACAAGTCTCTTTTCGAGCACTAGAAGCATTCATACCCTTGTAGAAAAAGAAAATATAAAATATATCTAATTTTCTCCTTATTAACTTCCATTTTCAAATTGTTAAAAAATATGAAAAGATACAACTTTTAACTTCTAATTTAAATTTTCCGCCATTACGAAAACTCAGCTGTCAAACGGTATATGACTTTCCCACCAGGCAGTGATTAATGTTGCTAGAAGTATAGCACGCTAAAGTCATACGTTCAAAAAGGCCACGAACTTTCCCACTACCTATTATCAATTTCGAGAAAAACGAGGAATTGTGTTTTTATAGTATTTGGAACACAATTTGCTGTTAAACTTTTATAAATGTATGTTAGTATAGTATCAAAAGAACTTTACTATGTGTTAATATATTTTTACAAAATTCATTAAAAGCCGTTTACTGCATTCTGTCTTTGTACCTGCTCATAAAATCAGCATTATGACAAAACGCAGCTGTATTCTGTGCACTTATATCTAGTTATTTTTATCTTATACTGCATTTATATCTAGGAAAATAGCGAATGGCACTTCTCTTTAGTACGAGTATTATTTAGTATATTTTAGTATTAGATAGTTTAGTTTAGTTTTTAAACGAATAGTTTTTGAACATGTATAAATAGTTTAATTTTTGAAACAGACCTTTTAAAAATTGAACTATTTTGTACCTAGTAATAACGCACATGCTGCGTTTCATACTAGAAAAAGTATTTTACAGCGATAGACGTAGGAAAAACAGACAAGACAAAGTCAAATACTGCATTATAACTTAATGTTTCTCCAATTACATAAGGTTGTGCATTCACTATACGTAATGTCAGTACAGGATTCTTCTAGTGATCTTCTAAACTTACCAGAAAAGCATATGAAATTTGAAATGGCACAAAAATCTCTTATGACTACTAAATATATAACTGTATGTCTTTTCCAGTTCAATGCATTGATTTGGAGGTCAAAGATCTCGCCTCTCGTTACGCCAACGACGTCATAGCTTCGTGTGCATTTGGGCTAAAAGTGAATTCTCACATGAATGAGAATAATGAATTTTACAAGATGGGAAAAGTCGCCAGCAATTTTGACTTTAAAGCCACACTCAAATTGTTAGCTTTCGCCACATTTCCGAATTTTTCGAAAGTTAGTTTAAATTCGTTAAAAATATGTACGCAGTAAATTATTAGTGGAATGCTTCTTTTAAAATTCTCCTCATTTTTTTAGAGAATTAAATTGTCCTTATTCACGGATGAAACCAAGCATTTCTTCAAACATTTAGTGCTGAGTACAATGGCGGATCGTGAAGAGCGTCACATTCACCGACCGGACATGATACAACTCCTCATGGATGCTAAAAAAGGTGATCTCTCTTATAATTTATATCGTAACTTTACATTAAAGAAATTATTACATTTAACTGATCATTAATTAGAAATAATGTTGACCGTTTATTTAATAGGAACACTAACACACGATGAGAAGACTTCTGCTGATGCAGACGCAGGCTTTGCCACTGTCCAAGAATCATCGATTGGAAAAAAGAATATTAACAGAGGTAGGAAATACGAGTAATATTTGAAACAATATACCTACTATAAGTGAGAGTTATTTGTTATGACTAATATTTCTTTCAGAATGGTCTGATAATGACTTGATCGCTCAAGCCACACTGTTCTTATTGGCCGGTTTTGAAACCGTCGCCACTGCAATGACGTTCACTTTGTATGAACTGGCTATCAACCCCGATGTTCAGGAGAAACTTGTACAGGAGATCCGTGAAAACAATATCAAGAATGGTGGCAAATTTGACTACAATTCCATACAACATATGGTTTACTTGGACATGGTCGTATCAGGTGAAATAATTTTTGTAAAAAAAATGTACTTGCCTATAACGTCCCACTGCAGGAAACAGGCCTCCGCTAGTAAACCACTAGGGGGGGTTCCGGGCCTTAATCCACCACGCGGGCCCAGTGCAAATTGGTGGATTCTGTGCCGATGGCATTTCGGGTAATCCTGACGATGTTTTCCTTCACGGTCAAGCTAGTGACAAAATCCGTACTCAAATAGAAACTCAGCGGTACGGGCCGGCCACGAATGTGAGTTAAGTATGGTTAAGTATGGCTAAGTATGGCTTGGCTATCGTCGCTCTTATATACAAAAAATACATACGAGCTCTTAAACTAAATATATAGCTAATCTGTTTGATTAAAATGGGAATTTCAGAGGTACTGCGACTTTGGCCCCCAGCAGTGATTACAGATCGATTTTGCGTCAAGGATTATAATTTGGGCCGACCTAATGACAAAGCATCTCACGATTACATTGTAAGTTTCATCTTTTGTTAAATTTTAGCAATACTCTCCTGTACATTAACAAATTGGAGACTATTTCACATAGCAAATAAACTTCGTTTTGGTTTAGATTCGAAAGGGTGAGGTGGCCATGATCCCCATTTGGGTCATCCACCGCAATTCAGACTACTTCCCCGACCCGGAGAAGTTTGACCCAGAACGCTTCTCGGAAGGAAACAAACACAACATCAAGCCCTTCAGTTATATGCCTTTCGGAGTTGGTCCAAGAAATTGCATCGGTAAGTGATAACTGGTAAGGAACAGTCGTCAAACTAGAGAAAAACGTTAATCTTATGCGAGGGCCACTCTTAGAATTTTTGGATTCTGGAAAATAAAACCTCAGTCAATAAAAATGACCCAACTTGGTCACGGGGTCACGGTGTCATGTGGTCACGTGGTTTTTTCGTGGTCACGCTCATAGCAGAAACAAATAAAGACGACTCAGTTTTGATACCTCGCGGGAAAATTGAACATTCGATCACGTGTTACCGACAAAAAAAACGAATAATTTAATATTTATTTCAGGGTCAAGGTTCGCTCTTTGCGAGATGAAAGTGATGGTGTACCAGCTTTTGCAGCACATGGAGGTATCTCCGTGTGAGAAGACAACCATACCTGCGAAACTCAGCAACGAGTCCTTCAACCTACGCATGAAGGGTGGACATTGGTTAAGGTTTAAGATCAGACAGTGATTAACGTAACAGAATGATAATTTTTAGTATAACTTTTTAGTATCAACCTCAACCGGCCCTTCCTGTCGTCCGCCATAGGCATAGATAGGCGTCTTTATGTACATTGTCTTATGCATGAGGGATGTATGGCCTCAAGCGTCACGTAGTTCCTCAGCGTTTGTGGTAGCTTTGTTAGACCTTAGTCGCCTTTTACCACACCTGCGGGAAAAAATTGTGCGTTCGTCGGGAAAAGACGGTCAACTCCATACGGCATACGACGACGACCATATTTAAAAGCTATGTTAATAAATGTTATGTTATTAATTTGTAAGTATACCTATAAAGTTGCAATATTTATTTTGTGAAAGTGACACGTTTTAAAAAATGCAAAAAGAAAAGTGTAAAATTATTAAAAAACCAAATGAAAAATGTTATTTTTCATTTTGGTGTAGTCATTATAGGTTTTTATTTGTTTACCTATACTTTTTATATTTTAACTATAACCGGAATTAATGCTAAAAAACATTTTCTCCGAGCCCACGCTGGGACCTATATAGTGATGGTATGGTAGATTTCGCTGTTTTTTATTTTTCAATTCAATTGCATTACCGAAAGATTGTTATTAGGATACGAAATTGTGTATTTAAAATTAAATGTGTAGTTGTAAGTGTAGTTTATGCAATACTTGTTTATTTAGTGTAATTTGATTAAAACACATGAAATGTATTTATAAAATATTTTTAATTAAATATTATTAAATCACTTCTTTGAATTGTTTTATTATTAAATCAGTTCTCTGACTTGTTTCATTTACAAAATTAAAAATAGAATATAATGTTATTTAAAAAAAATCAGTATTGTTACAATGTAAAGAACCCATCAATGGATGTAGAGAATCCTGAATACACAGGTTCAAATGATTCAAATAGAGTTCGAAACACAGGTTCAAATACAGCACCTGGCCGAACGGCCATCAGCATAGCCGCCGAGCCTGCCGGCGATTATGTCCTTGCAGGACAATATAAGTGTACCGCCGGCATAGTTGAGTATGTTGAGTGGGCCGCAGGCGCTAGGGGCATTTCGCTCAAGACATTCCAGTTAAACGGTGGTTGTATATTCAATATTATACCTTACACTGAATGTATTTGTTCAAACCAGCTCTTATGAAACATCCTATACAAAGATTAAAATGTAAAAATCCTAATTTTGTGGTTAACTTCACTTGATATACCATAAACTTTGACATGAGTTCTGTTTAACTTTTTACAAGTTTTTTTTTAAATTTATTTATGTTAACTCCATTATTTGTTAAAAAATTCCTAGTCTGGAATACAATTATTACAATAAAATATGTGTTGTGTTTATAAATTCAATTTTCAGTTACGTTTTTAAGAGTAACCAAATAAATATCATTAATTTAGAAATCATAGTTTGGTGACCATTGAAAAAAGTTAAATTATTTAAATTTTCTTGTTTTTCCTTAGTCTACCGATTAATTATTCACAGAAGGAAGTCATGAAGCTAAATTTTTGGAGATAGAAACTGCGAAGTATTTTAATATTGTGCTTTTGCAAATAAATAAATAGCATGATTAAATAAAAATCACCCCATAAACTGCAAGTTTTTTTTTTATGGACGAAAGCGTCCGATGCGCATACAGTCCACCTGGTGGTATGTGGATACTGTCGCCTATAGACATCCGCGATACATGCCAACATTAGTCCAAAATGACAAACGTTGGCACGACCCCCGGATGCGCTGCCTACCTTTGGAGTCATATAGGAATGGATTGGGAGAAAGGGTTGGGAAAATAGGGAGAGATAGGATAAGTAGGAAATGCAGTACATTTCAAAGTAGTCTTCTGTGAGAGAGGCCAGTTGAGCGCGCCCAGCGGCTGTTGGATTGCAGCGTGCACTCTCCCCCTCAACACGAAACAAATGCATATATTTGCAATATTTAAATGTGCAATTATAAGAAACAGTGATTACAAGTAAAGAAGTTCAAACGACACTTTTTCCGAAAACTATAAATATACACAGATTATTATATATACTACTATTTTCCTCTTTACTCAAGATACAATTATATAAAATTTGAGACACATATATTAAGTTACGAAAAGGATACACGCCGTAGAAACTTCAAATCGTTCTCCTGTAAAGTACGGATTTTGCACTTGTACTAGTGTATACCTACGACCTGACGATAAGATAACACAAAGTATTTCATAACAACATATACCTACCGCCAACTAAGGATTCACATTTTATAAATAATTTTATATTTAAATATTAAAAATATATAGAATAAGTATGCTGAAGTGAGCAGGTCATATTTGTCGCAGGGGTAACAACCGCTGCGATAGACGAGTCCTCTAATGGAGGTCACGTACCGGGAATGCAATGTAGGACACCCTCCGGCCAGGTGAGCCGACCACTTGGACAAGTTCGCTGGTGGAGGCTGGATCAGATGAGCCGAAGAAGATCATGTTTGATGACGTGCATTGTAACACGCCTATATTTAGCAGTGGATGGGCATAGGCTGATGGTATGATGCAATGATAATGCAAGTACGAGTATGATGCACTGGGCGCATATACAATTCTTAGTATTTAATTAGTGGTGTTCGAGCTATCTGCGGTTGTTCAACACTTGTACCACATGAGTAAATATCCCGTATACTTACTCTAGGGATATTTTGGTGCTTCATAACCGTAAACGAAACCATCGGATATCCGAATTAAAACAATATTCGAAACCGAAAACCCAATCCGAAATAAAAGATTCGGATGTTATTTCACAAATAATTTTATTCATTGCTGTTAGTTAGGGGCGGAATAACGAGGCGAGTTTTGCTTGCATTTGATTTGATAGATTTTTCGTTCGTTCTTTATGACAGTAAAGTTGCAATTATTTCCTGTTTGGTTTCACTTTTCTTTGCTTTATTTCTTAAAAAAATAATTAAAAACATATAGGTACGTAACGGAAACCGTATGCGAAACTATATTGGAAGTAATTTCATATACGTATCTGTAACCGAAACCGGTAAAACAGTATACAATTTATCTGTATCCAATCCGATCCGATATATCATATGCATAACAACCCTAATTTACTCGCCACAGTTCATTGACTTTTTCACGAACCTTACAATGTATTGCGTAATATAAATATAAACAATATCTAAATTTTAAATGATTATTACCAAATATACTTTAAATAATTGCACTGAAAATAAAAATGTTTTCAAACAATAATTATTGTATTTCACATTACTACATAAGGATTGCTCGAATGCCGAGTGGCTTCAATCGTGGCTATGGGTGACGCGACGCGCGACGGCGCGCGGGCTTGTAAACATGTTAATAAAATTATTGTGTAATGATAGCATATGCTCCTCGATAAAACTTGTTTAATCAGAGATGTAACTTATCTTTCCAAAAGTATCTTCTATCTGATATCTCAAATACTTTACTTAAAAGTATCTTGTATTCAGATACTTTTTATGAGGTATCTTTTATATCTCTGTGTTTAATGGTGTACTATCTATTACCTACCTACAATCACGGAATTACACACACACATATAACTACACTTTAAAAAAAAAATCGATAAAATCTAATGAGTGTAGGAAGCATTTCTTAATTAATTGAACTGTTTGAAATTAAATTTGACACAAAAATATTTTGGATCTTTATCTCGATTAAGTTCGAAGATGCTCCAAATCGGTTCATTGGTTCCAAATTTATGAAAGATTTCAGCTTACAAAAAAATCCACAAATAAATTTCGACGTTCACACAAACTATATTATTATGTCGTTGGATAGGCTCGTAAAGCTCTGGAACATTTTTTTTTATAAATGTACATATAATGGAAAATTTCCATCGGTGTGACCATCGGTCTTTTTTTAAATATCTTTTATTTATGTCCATGAAATACCTATACGATACTAGCCTCTAATTTCCCAGTCAGGGCGCAGGCTTCCTCTAGAATTCACGCAGGTCTTTCAGGCCATCTTGCGATGTGGATCGCAAGATCATTCCGGATGTCCCAGACTTTTCCTTTAATTCTCAGATGTATATTTCCTCGCAGTGTTGTCCTTCACTGTTGAACGTTTGGACAACATTTACGAACGCTATTCAACATAATATACAGAGTCTGGAAGACCGTCACAGAAGGTTACCGCAAAATTTCCCATAGCAAAAGTGGGTGATTTCGGTATGGGAGTGAGATACGCGAGAGCCCGTACACATCCTATCCGTTTCCTCCCCATTTACCCAACTAAATCTCCAAAGATATCAGAGGGCATGCCAACGTTTGTCGTTCCTGACACATCGCTGAACTGACAGATTCCATGAGCCATTCCATGAGTATCCACTTACCACCAGGTGGACTGTCTGCTAGTCTGCCGCTTTCGTTCCATACAAAACTCAAATGTGTATCTTTTATTTAATATATAACGCCACACTCAATGATTCACATTAGGATTCCCTGTATCGTGGGTCCAAAGACACATACAATGACGAACACACGACCCGAACAAACATTTAACAGACCGGGAATCAAAACAGCAGACTTTAATCGGTCTTTTAATTATGTACAGAGAGATCAACAGAAAATTCGCTACCTTCTAAGGTCCCATATCTCAAGGAACCCACGATATAGGATTTATCATTAGATCGACCGCCCGTCTCCCAACCAACTATTACTTAGAAGGTATTTGTTTTTAACACAAATCGGAACGTGCAATAATTAAGCTTCATTGCGTAAATAATTACTACGCTCACTCAGCCGTCTTTACCAGGGGGTGCAAGGGGTGCGGTGCACCCGGGCGCGGAGCGCCCGGGGGCGCCTGTCGAGCGCTGAATTTTTGGATATTTCATTGAACTTAACGCCATTGCACAGTTTTATATACTTGTTACTTACGACAAATATGTATGCGCAAGCAAAAAAAAATAGTCATTAACAATAATATTTTTTTTACTTTTATTACGCTTTCGGCGCTTGTCATACCGCATTACTACACTACACAAATAACAATTTTATTTAATACAACACGCGCGCGGCAAAATCTCTAATCCAAAGACAGTGTATGTATGTACGTTTGACACGTTGCCGCCCGGTAGCAAAATGATCTCTAAGTCAATAGAGTGTAAGTTCATTTGAAAAAGGGCGCGCGGCGCGGCACCTGTGCGTCTGTCATAGGCGAGTAATTGCGCCCTTTGACATTGCCGCCCGGTCGCCCGCACTTGAAGCAAAATGATCTCTAAGTCTAAGTCAATAAAGTGTAAGTTCATTCATTTGAAATGGGCGCGTGGCGCGGCACCTGTACGTCTGTTGCGTCCTTTGACATAGCCGTCCGGGCGCTCGCACTTAAAGAGAAATGATCTCTAAATCACTAAAATTAGGTGTAAGTTCATTTGAATTTACAGCGCGGCGCGCGGCGGCTATGTAAGTGTCGGTCAGTGATTGATCTGATTTCTTCTTTTAAGTAATTGAATTCGTTAGCTCATTTCATTTGCGACAACCGGCGAATTAGCACGGAAGTTCTTAGAGAAAAAATATAAAGGTAAGTCAATTTTATTTTTTAAGTGTTAGTGTTAGATACATTACAATCATTATCATCACATCATCATCATCACATCATTTGTTTATGAGAGAGAGTCATGACTGTTTTGTTTATTTGTTTATAATTGCAAAAATACAAATTCTTAGTGTTAGTGATTGATAAAAAACTACTTACTTTATTTAGAATAAAGAAAGAAAAATTAAATACTAAATTGAAATTTGATTTTATTGTAGATGGCCGAATTAGGGGATAAAAAGAAACCATCGGGTGCTCAAAATAGAAAAAGGAAACTGGAGAAAGAAGAAAAAATTAAAAAGCTAACTTCTCCGATTGACTCTTTCTTTCGACCTGGTAAGTTCAGTCAGTTGGTACCATAAATAAAACATCTGAAGTGGCATAAACAGTGACAGAAGTCGCTGGTGTATCCTGCCTGGGTTCCTACCTACTTATTATTATTACACTTCTTATTTTTTGTATAAGTTACCTGTAACTGTATACCTAATGAGTCTTAAATAAAGTAGGTTTTTATGATTATGACAATATATCTAATTAATTGTTTTTTGCGGATTGCGCACCGGAAGGCGCAATGGTTAGTAACTAACACTCACTCTTGTGCCAAAGGTCTCGGGTTCGAATCCCGGCCGGTGCAATATTTATTTAAATACATACCTTCTCAGACCTTGTGTTAAATTTTTGTATTGTGTGATATGTCCAACACGCGTTCCAATCGTGGAGATTATGGCAATAAATAACCCCATAGTTTTAGAGGCTCATGTCTAACAGTGGACTGGACTGTCTGTACTTATATCTGTACTTATATGGCTTGTGTGTTTGTGATTTGTTTTTGGGGATTATGAATTATGTTTTTTCATGAAATAGCCGCAGGCGAGATCCGCCAATCGCAACTAAAGTATTTTAATTTCTTACTGTTTGCGCATAGAGCGTGCGTAAGCGCCTCGGCAATTACACACTGAGCGCGCTCGCCCGGACTAACGGATTAGACTATGCCCGATTGCCCGCCTTAACTTTAAGGCGCTGTTTTTAATGTCCTAAAATATTATTGCGTGGCCCTATTACCACACTTGGTTACACAAATTGTTGACTATCTTATGTTTTTTTAGGTACATCTTCGTCAACATCCACCCGACAGTTAGAAGAGACAGTCAACTTGGAAGAGAATGATCCTGCTCTCTGGCCGCAAGTAATACCCGATAATTTAAGATTATTTTTAACAGAACGTGGACCGATTCAGATAAAAAAAAACCAACTATCCTTCAGATAGTAACATGAGGTCGTTTTCAGATACATATTACAGTAAAAAGTTACAAAACAACGAAATTATTCATCGAGTTTGGCTTGTATATTCCACATCTACTGATTCTGTATTTTGTTTTCACTGTAAGCTTTTTAATAATAATGTCACTGCATTTAATGCCCCCACTGGTTACAAAGACTGGGGGCATTTGTCGAGAAATATAGAACGACATGAAAAAAGTTCAGGGCATATATGTTCTTTAAAAAAATATTTGGATCTAAAAAATGACTTATTGAAAGGGCAAACAGTAGACTCGGTAAATCAAACTGAAATAGACCGCGAAAGAAAGAGGTGGACGGCAGTTTTGGAAAGGATAATCGAAATTATAAAATTTTTGGCAGGTCAAAATATAGCATTTAGGGGCACAACCGAGAAGTTGTATGACCCAAATAATGGTAATTTTTTAAAGTTGGTGGAGAGTATATCTAATTTTGATAGTACACTATCAGAACACATTGCTCGAATTCAAAGAGCTCAGCATCGCATGCCACATTATCTTGGTCATAACATTCAAAATGAACTGATTAGTATAATTGCTGAAAAAATTAAAACGACTATAATTAGTCTTCTGAAGCAATGTAAATACTACTCTGTAATTCTAGATTGCACACCTGATATTTCACACCAAGAACAACTTACTGTTATTGTGAGGTTTATTTATTTAAATCCATCGACAAAACGCGCTGAGGTATGAGAACATTTTTTAGGTTTTTTACCTGTAACTGATAGTACCGGACAAGGGTTGGCGACATATTTGTTAGATTTCTTAAAATCATGCGATATTGAATTAGATGATTTGCGAGGCCAAGGATATGATAATGGGGCCAATATGAGGGGGAAAAATATAGGCCTCCAAAAAAAAAATATTGGACATGAATCCTCGTGCTTTTTACGTACCGTGTGCTGCTCACTCCCTTAATTTAGTAGTAAATGACGCCGCTAAAAGCTCATTGGAAATTACAAACTTTTTCTGTATTGTCCAAGAAATCTATGCATTTTTTTCAGCATCCACATCACGCTGGGATGTAATTATGGAACAGATACCTACTTTGACATTAAAACCTCTTTCAAATACGCGTTGGGAAAGTAGATTTGATGCTCTTAGAGCACTCCGTTTTAACATGGATAAAATTTACGATGCATTATACTATATTTTTACAAATAACAAGTATGACAGCGACACAAAAAACATAGCGAGTTCATTAATAGCCAAATTAAAATCTTATAGATTTATATGTTATCTTATAGTAGTTATATGGTACAATATTTTACTAAAAAATAATATTGTAAGCAAAAATTTGCAAAAATCGGACGTAATTATTTCAGAAGCTACCAAAATGATTAATCTGGTTAAAAAAGATTTGGAGAAATACCGCACCGATAGCGCGTTTGAACAGTTGTTATCTGATGCAAAATTAATTGCTGAAGAATTAGAATGCGAAACAGAATTTAAAGAAACTGCTCGTCCACGTCCCCGAAAAAGACATTTTGATTACGAGGCTGTAGATGAGCCCATTTTAGACCCAACCAACAAATTTAAAGTATGTTTTTATTTTTTTCTACTGGACACTGCTATCTCGAAATTAAATGAGAGATTCGATTTGCTGACGGAACACAATTCAGTTTTTTCACTCTTCCAAAACATTGAATGCTGGAATAAATTAGAGATGCATAAAAGTTCTGCATAAAATGATCTCAGTGTTATCGGCTCCAAGAAAAACTATCATTTAAAAATAGATTTGATATTGACGGGGAGGATTTATATAATGAATTAGAATTGTTGCCAATATTTTTTCCCAATGCATCAACAAGTACTCCCACTGATATTTTAAGCTATATATATTCTAATAATTTAATTTCTTCATTTCCCAATATCTCAACAGCTCTTCGTATATATTTAACACTGCCTGTTACAGTAGCAGAAGGTGAAAGATCCTTTTCAAAATTAAAATTAATAAAAAATTATCTTCGTTCAACCATGACCCAAGACAGACTGACAAACTTAGCCATTATAAGTATAGAATCCAAAATTGATATAAAAATAAATGATTTAATTAAAATCTTTGCCAACTCAAAAGCAAGAAAAATTGAGTTTGTTTGATGTATGTGTATGTACATGTAATAAATAGATATTTAGTAATCGAAGTTTTAAGTTTAATTTTGTTTTTTAGAGTAATAAATAAATAAATTATCAAAATTACGTGTATTGTGTTTTCTTGGTTGACTAGGACCCCTTTCATACTGTAGTGTGTCGTCGGTCGCGTGCCACGCTGCAGTGTAAAAAAAAAACGAGGGCGCAGGCTGAGTCCCGCACCCCGGCGCAGAATAGACTTAAGACGGCCCTGCGCTCACTCATATATCAAATAAACATCTTGACAAGATTAAAAGTAGCGATTCACAGCTTACACCTGGACAATGAATACTTTAAATTAGTCAATCTATAAAAATAACATCTTCTATCACAAATAATATCAATGTAAATATGTTACACAAAGTCAGGCGATACATAACATTAACAGCTGAGCTAGGTATAAAACCGCACTAACGGGCCGGTCGTCCGTCGAGCGACACGTTTCCTTAACGCGCGAATCGAAACAAGTTTGTTTTAGTAATTAACTGTAATCGTGTCAGTATTCGTTCAAGAACTAAAATCGGAAAGTGAGTTTGTTTGTTTCTTTTTTTGGCATGGTTTTGTATTCGGCTAAAAAGTTTTTTGTTGTGTTATTGTTTTACGGTATGATATAATATAATAAATAGTTGATTGCTTGTCAACGAGTGAACTAATTTTTAGATAATCAAAATAATCGAAAATTATTAAGGTCTATTAAAGCCAAGGTCAAAAGAATTAAACAATTTAGGAACAATTGTATTACGTTATATTAATGATTGATTGTATTACGTGACTGTAATGAGTATAAAAAAAAATAATTATTAAATTACCAAATTACCAAATTATGTGAATGTGAAATTACCAAATTAACAAAATTGAAACTCCTTTTCCGAAGAATAGATTATTTTGTGAAATATATGCAATGAAAATTACCTAAAAAATTAAACTTACAAAAACTAGTAAAAAACAAAGAAAAAATAATAATTTCCTGATCCCTTTATTTAAAAAATCAGATGTTAGGACATGTTTCTATTTAAACATAATCTTGAAACAAGCAAATTTTAAATTAGAAAATCTTAAGAAATCAATAGTAATTTAATTGATTACCGACTTCTATGAAAAAATCTCTTCGTTTACATAAAAGATTATTATGACGCGGTGTCTCTATAACCGGTTATACTATATTTAGGTACTGATTTATATCATATTTTATCTTAATTTTTATACTTGATATCTATATCAATAAGGTTATTATGGCGCAGTACACTATAACCTGTTTAATCATATATTTAATGACGAATTTTGGGTATTTAACTTTATGTTTGTGTTTCTTTTCTTTGTTTATAAGGTGACCAACAATAAGGTCCCTTTGCTCAAATGATAACACTTTATAACTTTTGGACATATGAGTGAAATAGCAGACAGAGCTTATTAAATTTATTTCTTCAAGTAGAAAGTTTCTATGTTACAAAAAACGGGGTGAACCTTTCGCTAATATCAAATAACTATTCATTTATTATATGAATAATTGACAATAATTAATTATGAAAGTTTTGTGCATTGTTTTTTTTAATCGAAAATGTGTAAATACGAAAAATCTTAAATAAAAGGAAATCACTAAGGACGCTTAAAGTATTTTAACGTAAATATTTTTTTTGTTACTACTAATAATACTTTTGCGACTTTCTTCGCAAAGGGTTTTATTTTGAATGGGATTTTATAATGAAAATATTACTACATACGACTACATTAGGTACTTATTACATACGACTACATTAGCCACTTACTATATACGACTACATTAGCCACTTATTACACAGTATCATAAAAAATAACATAAATCAATTATGTACTTTATTACGCTTTTATTTTCTATAATATTTATGAATATAACATATAACAATGAAATAACAATAATAATATGTAGCATATAACGCTAAGTAACTGACTTCTATGAAAAAATGTATTTATTATCTTCGTTTACTGGATTATTATGACGCGATGTCTGTATAATCGGTTATAGCGATACCATATTTATTATAGGTACTGATTTATATCATAAGTCTCTTTTTGTACTTGGTATCTATGTTAATAAGATTATTATGACGCAGTATCGCTACAACCTGTTTAATGCTATAGTATCTAATGACGAATTTCGGGTATTTAATTTTATCTTTGTGTTTCTTTTCTTTCTTTGTTTATCTAAGGTTATTATTACGCTGTGTCTTTATAACCTCTAACGGAGGTACAGAATTCAATTCTTGCTTTCTGCGAAATATTTTTGTGTTTATTCTCTCTGTTTATATAAGATTATTATGACGCAATAATCTGTCATGTAAGTCATAACATTTAATTTTATTACATTTATCATAACATTCATAACATTTTAAAAGTTGTCGTGATACAGTATTTAATTGCAGATTTCTTTGTGAAATTTTATTTATATATTAAATAGATATATGTATATATTGGATTCTCAGATAGATAGATAGACATATAGATAGATAAACTCTTTATTGTACACCAACACATGTTGCAAAAGGACAATTTAAACAAATAACAGTAAAAAGATCAACATGCGGCCTTATCGCCAAAGCGGTCTCTTCCAGGCAACCTCTGGGTGGTAAGAAAACAGATAGCAATCTCAAATAAAAGTAGATGGTAGACGATGATGAAGACGATGGCTCATCTCCATTTCTTCTTCATGACAATGCCCGCCCTCACATTTCTCATACGACAGTCGTAAAACTTCAAGAGCTGGACCTGGAGACTCTCCCTCACCCACCATACTCACCGGACCTTGGCCCGACAGATTTCCACTTCATTCGAAATTTGGACAATTAATTACAGGAAAAAAATTTTGATTCTCAAGTAGCTGTGATTAGGGGCTTTTGAAGAATTAATTGATACCCGTCCACAAGACTGTTACAGGAGTGGCATCAATCAACCGCCCGATTAACAATATTTCGATTAACATAATATTTACTTTTTAAACAAAAAAGTTTTTTTTGTTTTCTCATACAAATCGGTCATTTCAAAGGTAAGCACCTAATATTAGTTATTTACTGATCGCTACTCTACCAACGAAAACGTTTTAACATACCGTAATTGGATCCAAAGATGAAGGTCAATTCTAATGTCGCAGTCACTGTAAACAAATAATAGAAACACGATTATGGCGTCCTTCAATTAAAAGGTAGTTTTATATTTGTATCTATATTAATCACTTGGGTTGAATATGGTCAATTCAAAAAATGACTAAGTTTAATAACTCTCCAATTAAACAATGCAACTAACGCCTAAAAATCTTATTATTATACAAATTATTATAAGTAAGTGGATTACTATACGAGTAGATCCGAATGTGTGTTTCTTTGTAACGTCTTCAAGCAAGTACTGAAGTGATTTAAATGTAACACGAAATGTAACAGTGGTAGCCTAAAATCAGGAGACGAACATAGAATACCTTTTATTTAGGAAAATTATTATTTTTTTCCAGAAGGTGCTGATTTGTTTTAATAGAAAATCCATGCAGGTCAAAATGCGAGCGAAAGCTAGTTATTCCTGTAAAAGGTATAGATAGACTTTTGTACAAGCAGGATTGGTAGTAATTATAATGCAATTTAGCGATATATGTCACGTTATTAACTGGATCGTTGCAACGAACAACAAATTGTTGCTACCGATATATTTGTTTTTTTTATTATTGCTTTTTGGTCATATACCTAGTACTTATTAGACATGGCATGGCATTAGTTGAGTAGTAGTTGATTAGTTGCCCATGTAACCCTTACATATTATAATGCATTTGTAATATACCTACATAATGTTTAAATAACATATTCTCCAAATAATTATTTAGTTAGTTAATAATGTTTTTTATGTAGTTATCTCTGCAAATATTATTACTGTAAACTATAATTGTACGATCATTACGTAAGAGGCACTTATTATTATCTAACTTATTATCATACTGTTAACTAGCTTTCATTTTTCATTTTTTTTTATTTTTAAAGATAGATGTAATACAAGCATTCATTTATCTATATGTTCAATATTGATTTAATTGTTATTTTATTTACGTACGTCGCTATGAATGCCAATAACTTTACTAGTGCTAATGGAGACCACGTTCTACGAAATGCAGAGCGAATGAACCACGTCTGTGATTCATTTCGTTGTGAACGAATTAAATGAATGCCTTCCGCATACTGACCCAATAAAGTTTTTTATTCACAATTGGCGAAGTAATAATTTATTCAATCCTGACAAACGAAAACGCGAAAGTGAATACAACGAATGAACGACATGCATTGTACGTTCGTGACTGACAAATGAACTAAACGAATCAAAGAACTACTCTTCACAAGTTTAATGTTTCAATTGGGACAAACTATCTAAATGTACCTTTGAAATCTACTGAAGTGTGCTGACATAACGGAGTAAGTTTTGGTGAATTTCTTCACCAAAATGACACTGAACTAGAGAATTTAATCATGTCATGTCAATCATGTTAATCATGTCAATGAAATATCATTAGTAATTCCTGATTACATATGTCTACAGTGCGGTAAATCGAAGGTAAATCACTATTACCTTTTAAATATTTCAACATAAATATTATAGGTGATACTAAGATACGATACAAATAGTAAAATCATATTTCTAGAAATTTTTTATTGAATAACTTTATTGAATTATTGAATAATATATGTTTATTATGGAAATCCTCCTTCCAAAAGAAAACTCACAACAGATTTAATTGTTGAAAAATAGTATATTATATATGATTTACCGACAACATTTACGGAAGGACAATGATTATGACACGAGTTTATGTTCACCTTCATACGGGGCGGGGCATCCCTCCTGCGACTATCACTAAATGTTTGAGGAAAACGTGTTTTAAACACCATCCTTTATAAATACATTCACCTCATCACAAAAGACGGACACGCGGTTCAAGTAGTCATGCGGTCCACATGGTGGTAAGTGACTACCGCCGTTCATGAAATCAATAACACCAGCACAATATTATAACCCGTAGACAAGGAATGTCAAGGAATCGCGGATGAATTGTTCCTCGGTAATGGGGGCGTTCACAGCATTCCCAGCATTCCCAGTTGTAGGTACAAACGGTAATACACACACAGGGACATAACGCCTAGGATCTGTGCCGAAGTCATGTTGTGGCACAGCGGTAGAATGGTAGCTTTTTTGTTGCATTTATTCATTCAAATAGTATAACATAAATATCTTGATACTTGTTGTTTGTTCTGTATCCAATGATTGTATAGGTTGTCATTTGACAAAGATCGCATAAAAATATTGAATTTGTTAAAATTAAGGTATGAACGTTCGGAATAATTTAACATAAACTTAATTATATCAGTTACTGGCTTTGGAAAATAAAACAAACTGTTTTAGAAATCCTAACCTCAATGTGTGTAAAGAGTTAAATCAACCATCTAGAAATAATGGATCTCATTTCTTTTTACATTCCTTCATGTCAATTTTGCACTAGATAGTTTTAGAACAGATAATATAATGAATCTATTTTTTTTATAGACAAGTGGGCGGACGAGCAAGCGTTCCCACGCGATGGTGTTCCGCCGTCCATGGACACGTGCAACACCAGGGGGTATGCGGGTGCGCCGCCGACCTTGCAAAATCCTATTCACAGCTTTCTTGAAGAACCCCATATCGTAGTTTAATGGAAAGAACTCTTGAGGCAGCTCGTTCCACAGCCTACGGGTTCGCGGTATAAAATGATTTTTGGACCGAACAGTGCGCGACACCTCCGTATCGAGGAAATGCGGATGGACCGCATTTCTGTGACGGGAGGTGCGGTTGTAGAAACCCGAGGTGGGAATTATCTAGAACTCAAACAAATCAACTTTAAATATAATTGTAATATTTATATAAATTGTAATATCTTCAGTACAAAGACTTCCTTCATTACAGGAGATGTTGTTCCTAATATGGACGGCTCTGATAGTCGTCGCCTTAACCCTGTACTTCAAACAAGTATACTCGAGATTCAGCAGATATGGTGTCAAGAACCCGCCTGTTGTCCCAGTTATGGGCAATATGACCAGAGTTACCTTGCGTTTGGACCACTTCGTTGACAACGTGTCCTGGATATACAACGCCTACTCTGGAGAAAGGTAAATTGATGATGACTACGTCATCCATTTACATAGATCAGTGGTCTGAAATCTATAATCTAAAAATTGAACTGATCCATAAAAATGAGGCCCAATCAAAAAGATGTCGATTTTGGCGCGTAGTTTTTGCTTTAATTATTTTCTTCGGTGATATTTTAATTTGTCAGATTTGCAAACATAAATACGATATGAACTCAAACTATGTATTTGGGTCTAATTTTATTTTGGCTGGATTATTTTATTTTTAGAAATCCAATCAATTTTCCACAATTTCTATTGCATAAACTTTCGAAGTAGGTAATTGGGTAGGTATATTAAGGTAGGAAAGTAGGTATTCAAATTTTTTTCGAAATTAAATAGTGTACAATCGGTTAACAGACAAGCAAATTCAAATATTCTGCAAGTCTGCGATTGCAACAACGTTTAGTTAGATTTAATTAAATTCCTTAAAGTACTTTAATTAAATTTAATAAAAGTACTTACATAGAAAGAGTTGATAATGAAATATGTATTTAAATTAATTTATCTTTCAGTCCCTCGATAAAAACAACAATGAAATGTTAAGCCAATTAAGTACCATATCAACAATAACAATACATTTAAGTATTTTCTTAGGTTTTCGCGATTACTATACATAGCAATTAAACAACTTTAACGGTTTAAATCGCGTATATTTAACATTATTTATATCCCGACGTTTCGAACACTGCAGTGGACGTGGTCACGGGGTGACTAATTGATTTTATTTGTCACTTGAGTTATTAAGAAATTATTTGGACTACCGTCTGAAACGTCGGGATATAAATAATGTTAAATATACGCGATTTAAACCGTTCAAAGTTGTTTAATTGCTAAATACATTTAAGTGTTATCTGTTCCTTGACAACCACTTTAGATATCAGAATGATTTCAGTAGATAAGCCCCTTGTGCGGTCTTATCTACAAGTATAATCGTACAAATTACTCATACTACATATATCTAAGCAGATTTATTTGTCCATAAATGGTATACTATACGTATTTTAACAATTTGTAGTATCTGAGACAATGAAAAACAAACAAATTACCACTGATTGATGTCGTGGCTTCATTATCAGTATCCGTTTTTTTATAAAAACTTTATTATTTATAAAATTACAAAAAATATTAAAATAACGTAATTTGTTATTGTTCTTTTTTCTATAATTATACCGCATTGTCATTCAACGAATCTATTATGAAAGTCATTTCATAATCAGACAAGCAGGCAATGGTAGGCTGTTGGGCGTTTGACTAGCAGACAGTCTGCCTGATATTCATATAAACGGTTACTGTCGACATTTGGAATACATACCATACCAATATCAGTCACAAATGTCGAACGGTTGACACGTCCATAGTTGTGTCGACTTTCGAGATTAGGAATCCCGACTTGGAAAAGGGATTAGAAAACTTGACGAATACTAAGTACCTATCACTCCATTTGTCCCAATCTAGATAAAATGTTTCATCACGTTTCTGACCACCAGATTCACCGGTTCCTTCCAATTTATGAATCCTATAGTCGTAGTAAAAGACTTGGAATTATTGAAGAAGATCACAGTCAAAGACTTCGAGCACTTCCTCGATCATCGGGGCTTTATCGATGAAAACAGCGATCCATTTTTCGGAAGAAACTTATTCGCTTTAAAAGGTAAAAAATATTACATAAATTGTTCATCTACTTACATCAACGATTTTAAGGAATGAATTTGAAGGCAATAGTGTTATTGCAATCCGTGTGGATACAACAATAAATGTAATGTTATAGGTCAGGAATGGAAAGACATGAGGTCCACATTAAGTCCAGCATTTACAAGCTCTAAGATCCGTGTGATGGTTCCTTTCATGATGGAAGTCGGCGAACAGATGATCAACTCATTGAAGAAGAAAATTGTGGACTCTGGAAGTAAGCAATTATGATAAACTTAACTCCATTATAAAAAAATACTTAATCAATATAAAAAAATATCTTTAAAAATTAGAACTACTGAACAAATTGGAATTTAAATGAACTATTTCGCAAAACAATTTGGTAAAATATGTAACTGACATTCAACTAAATACACGTGTGCCGTGACATTCACATTTTGAATCTGTATGATAATAATTAGCAATTGAAAATCATATTAATGTTCTTTATAAAGAATTTAACTACTCTTGCCACATTGTTGCCCAATATTGAAATTGAAATTGTCTTTTTTCTCTGAATTTTTACAAGCTTTTTACTTTTTAGTATGCCCTGGCTCACGAACTAGATTAAAAATCAGTATCTCGAAAGCCAAATAATCAGATATATTGCAATTTAATCGATAGATTATTGATAAGAAATGGTTTATACCCTATGAAATTTTCAATCATATTTTCTTTTTGCCTTTCATCGCCTCTAACAATCAATGGTACTAAACCTGAAGGTGTTAGAAATGAAGGAATTTTTGTAATCACAAAAAATAGCACGGCATGCGAGCAAGGGGGAAGGTGAGGTGAGGAGGTTTGAGAAGGGGAGAATGTACTGGCCATGTTACTCCACTCTCACAGAAGACTACCTTGAAATGTACTGCATTTCCCACTTTATCTTATTTCCCTAATGTACGTACGTGTTTCGGTAGTGAGTGAGATGTGCCAAGGCCATTCCGATCCTATCCCTCCCCATTTTCCCAACCCTTTCTCCAAATCCATTCCTATAACTCCAAAGGTAGGCAGCGCAACCGGGGGCGTGCCGACGTTTGTCATTTTGGACTGATGTTGGTATGTATCGCGGATGTGTATGGGCGACAGTATCCACTTACCATCAGGTGGACTGTTAGCTCGTCTGCCGCATTCGTACATAAAAAAAAACAAGTATTCAATATAACGTTCATAACACGTTCACCATAACCAAGAAAGAATTAGAAACAATTGTCAAATAATATCTACAGGTTTGCAATTGGACGAAGCGACCTGGAGTTCCAACAAACATTAATATTATTACGGTATTTTAGTAAACGCATATTATGAGAAATTACATTCAAATGAGAGATTTATTGCGTCATTTCAAATTTAAGATACGCCATAGACACACTAGATGACTAATGTATCTGTGGCTAAAATTATATCAATGCTTTTTTTTGTTTCACAGTTAATTATATTGACGTGGAGACTAAAGATCTGGCCACTCGTTATGCCAACGACGTCATCGCATCGTGTGCGTTCGGGCTGAAAGTAAATTCTCATAAGGATGAAAATAACGAGTTTTACAAGATGGGAAAACTCGCCACTAACTTTGATTTTAAGACTATGCTAAAATTTTTTGCTTTCACTGCGTTCCCGAGTTTTGCGAAGGTCAGTTTAAATTTGTAGAAAATTAGTAAGTGGTAATTTCAATAGCGGAATGTTCTCTAATTCTCTTCACTTTATTCACTGTCAATAATTCTCTTCACTTTTTAGGCAATGAAATTTTCATTATTTACTGACGAGAGCAAGAAATTTTTCAAGCATTTAGTGCAGAGCACAATGGCGGATCGCGAAGAGCGCCAAATTCACCGACCGGATATGATACAACTCCTCATGGATGCAAAGAAAGGTAACCCTTCTTATATACCGTAATATTAAAGTTTTAATATTAAAGATTATTTAACATTATTATTTAATTTAATATTAAAGAGATTGATCCTTAATTAGAAATAATGTTGACCTTTTGTTAACAGGAACACTAACTCATGATGAAAAGACTTCTGCTGATGCAGACGCAGGCTTTGCCACTGTCGAAGAATCATCGATTGGGAAAAAGACTATAAACAGACGTAGGAAACAATATATGAAACGCATTACTTACATACTTTAAGTGAGAACTGATTGTTAAGACTAATAAATAATTCTTTCAGAATGGTCTGATAATGACTTAATAGCACAAGCCACACTGTTTTTTTTCGCCGGATTTGAGACCATCGCCATCGCTATGGTATTCACTCTGTATGAACTGGCTCTCAACCCCGATGTTCAGGAGAAACTTGTTCAGGAAATCCAAGAAAACGAAGTTAAAAATGGCTGCAAATTCGACTACAATTCCATACAACACATGACTTACATGGATATGGTCATATCAGGTGAGGACGTAATCTGATTTGTTTTTAAATACGGGCTCTAAGATAAAATATTTAGTTAATTTGGCTAACAAAAATGGAAATTTCAGAGGTACTACGACTTTGGACACCAGCAGTGGCTACGGATCGACTTTGCGTCAAGGATTACAACTTGGGCAGACCTAACGACAAAGCAACTGAGGATTACATTGTAAGTTTTATTTTCTTGTTGAATTGTCACAACGCTGTAACATGAGAGCAAAATATTGGAAAAGATTTTCGAGAGATTTTTCTACACTTTCAAATAAACCTCTTTTTATTTTAGCTTCGAAAGGGTGAGGTGGTCATGATCCCGGTTTGGCCCATGCACCGCAACCCGGCTTACTTCCCTGACCCGCTGAAGTTCGACCCAGAACGTTTCTCCGATGAAAACAAGCATAAAATTCAACCGTTCAGTTATTTACCTTTCGGCGTTGGTCCAAGAAATTGCATCGGTAAGTAATAATGAAGGAAACAATCAGGTCATGTAAAAGTTGACTTCAATTTGAGCAACAGGACGGGTATTATTAATTTATTACACACCACACACATATACACACTCACACTGGATACACACACACGCCGCACAAACGGACACACCAATGCAAACATGAATTAACATGCATTATTAATAAAAAACCACTTTTACTTGCCCACAATCTATTAAATACTGTATATAATGTCTATTAAATCTATTAAATTCTCGGACATGTAGATTTTCACACATTGTTTTCCTTCAAAGTCGAGCTAGTGGTGGTTTAAAAATCCGTACTTAGATAGAAATTTATTAATATGGATTAAAATTTGAACTGATATATAATCTCACTAATATGAATCGAGATTAGACTATCATTGCTCTAAATAATATTATAATATATACCGATAGTTTTGCCCCAATTTTAACTCTCATCGATGTTTAAGGAAAATAATTCAACGATTATGTGTCCACTTCAGGGTCAAGGTTCGCTCTTTGCGAGGTCAAAGTGATGGTGTACCAGCTGTTGCAGCACATGGAGATCTCTCCTTGCGAGAAGACCACCATACCTGCGGAACTTAGCAACGAGACTTTCAATCTACGCATGCGAGGTGGACATTGGTTAAGGTTTAAGATCAGGCAATAAAGAACGTAATATAATTGTGATCATATTACAATTTTTAGTATAAAATGAAGTAAAATTTACATTAAAATGTAAGTACATTAATAATTTGTAAATAAATTAACATGTGATATTTATTTAGTAAAAAGCGACACGTTTTAAAACAAATGTTACAAGCGAAAAATATTTTTTTAATTCTATCTTTATAAAGCCTAACCAGAAAAATAATAAACTTGCTGTGGGGGCGCCACATTTGCTTTTTTCATAGCTAGTTAGTGTTGTGCTGACAACACTAACTAGCTATTAGATAAGAAGATATTAGTTCTATTAGTTTTACGCATCATGGCGAGGTTTTTTATTTTCTTGGTCAGGCTATAAAGTTAATTATTTTTAGATGTTTTAATTCCTTTCACATAGGTACACTCGTTCAGTCATAATATTACTGTAATAATGTAATTACAATACGAATTATTAGAAATTAATTAGCATGTAATTACAATGTTTTTATATATATTATAATATATATACTTAATTTGAATAAGTTAAACAAAAGTACCCTTACTATAGAAAGGAACACATGCTTACAGTGTTAAACATTGGTGTAAAAGATTCGGCCAACCATATCAGTTATGTACAAGATTCTTAATTCTTTATTTAAAAAAAAACGTGTCTGTCATTTGTGGTAATAAGAAAAACGATTTTTTATAAAAAA